>OX419734.1:23037500-28467000 GCA_948477245.1 Thumatha senex | reverse complement strand
GACCATAAAATATCTGGGTCTGGTCCTCGACAGCCGATGGGGCTTCACCGAGCACTTCCGGCTATTGGCGCCAAAGCTGATCCAATACGCCGGAAGACTCGCGAGACTGCTCCCCAATACCGGCGGGCCGGGTAGTTCGTGCCGCCGTCTCTATGACGGTGTAGTGCGCTCCAAGGCGCTCTACGGAGCGCCTATTTGGGCTGATGCCCTCTGCGCTTCCAACGTAGTGCTGCTACGAAGACCGCAGCGAACGTTGGCGCAGAGGGCGGCGCGGGCGTACTGCACTGTCTCGTACGAGGCGGCGTGCCTTATAGCAGGGAGCCTCCCGTGGGACCTCGAGGCTGGAGTCCTACGGCGGGTGTATGCCGAGGGCGTCCTGATGCGACGAATTGGAGGTCGGCCACTTCCGGAGGAGATCGATCGCTGGAGACAAGCGGCTCGCGACGATCTCTTCCGAAAGTGGGCCGAAAGAATGATGAGCCCCACTGCGAGCGCGCGGCTCGTGGGGGCCATACGGCCCGTCCTACGGCAATGGGTAGAGAGGGCGCACGGTACTCCGACGTACCACCTCACCCAGCTTCTCACAGGTCATGGCTGTTTCGCCAAATACCTGTGTGAGCTGGTGGGCGTGGAGCCGGACTCCGTGTGCCGTCACTGCCCTGGCGGCGCCGTGGACACGGCTGAGCATACGCTCACCGTGTGTACGGCTTGGGACGGGCCCCGCAATGCCCTCACGGGCATTGTTGGGACGGATTTGTCGCTGCCGGCCATGGTGCGAGCCATGGTCGGCAGTCGACAATGCTGGGCCGCCGTCGCCTCCTTCGCCAGCGAGGTGATGGCGGCAAAAAGAGAGGAGCTGCGGGTCCGGGAGCGAGCGGGACGCACGCTCCCGTCTCGAGGGCGTCGATGGCGGCGCCGGGCGGATACGCGGCGCACCGCCGACTAACTTGTGGCTGTGGACGGAAGGTCGGGGGACCCCGCTCACAATAGCTTCCTGGCGGCTGGCACCCCTCGTGTTCCGGGGTGCCTTCAGGTGCCCGCTCAATCACTCTCCACATGGTTGGGGACGGCTCGAGCGGGCACAACTTAACCTCCTCCGGGAGATCGTGGGGGGCAGCACATCTGGCCCCCCGAGGAGAGCCTCATAGTAGGGCATTCCCCTAGCCGGGTCGCAGTGAATAGCCCTCAGGCCTATCCTGGGATCCGGTTGGGAAGAAGGTGGAACACCGCGGGGTTTAGTGGGTAGGACGGCCCCCAAAGGCCGGGAGTCCCACACACCATCCCTGCTGCCCCCGAAGCAGGGATGACGGTGCAAAAAAGCATTCCCCGCGTCACCAAAAAAAAAAAAAAAAAAACCTAACCTAACCTAACCTAACCTAACCTAACCTAACCTAACCTAACAAAAGATTTGTAAAGCGTACAGGACCGTTTCTCTTAACGCAGCACTAACGCTCGCAGGTTTGCTACCCTTGGACATACGAGTGAAAGAGGCAGCACTACTCTATAAAGCCAGGAGAGGCGAACCAATACAAAATCTGCCAGGTAGAGAAATTTAAAGGATCACTTCGACCTTGGAAAAACCTCATCCAGCCCAACATATTAAGCTAGAGTTCATGAGTTTGGAGACCGCAGAACAGGTTGAGGCTACAAGATACTGCGAGGTTCAAATTTACACTGACGGCAGCAAGATTGAGGGAAAGGTTGGAGCCGCACTCTCCATCTGGAAAGATGGGGCCGAAACCAAGACCCACAAACTTAGCTTGCCGTCATACTGTACCGTATACCAGGCAGAACTCTTAGCCATATGCGAGGCTACGAAGAAAATTGGCGGGCTAAGAGCAACTACGTTTGGAATATACAGCGACTCAATGGCGGCACTCCAGACGGTCACAAATCTTGATTGTCTTCATCCCTTAGCGGTAGAAACTAGGAAAAACCTCAAGCAAATATTCCAACAAAACAAATTAGTATATCTGTTTTGGATAAAAGCGCACGCGGGGATGCAGGGAAACGAGAGGGCTGACCAACTGGCAAAAGAGGCAGCCTTGACATCGAGGCGGGCACATGCCTATGACCGTTGTCCGGTTTCATTCGTCAAGCGACAAATCCGAAAGGATTCGCTTGACGAGTGGAACCGGAGGTACGAGTCTGGCGGTACCGCCTCGGTGACAAGACTCTTCTTCCCGTGCGCAGTGGCGGCGTATAGCATTATACGGAAATACACACCAGACAGATACACAACGCAGGTTCTGACGGGGCACGGTGGATTCTCTGAGTACTTGACCCGTTTCAAGCGCAAGGTGAGTCCATCGTGCACCTGTGATCCGGATGTAGAAGAGACAGTGCCCCATCTGTTAGTAGATTGCCCAGTTTTCACAAGACAACGGTACAATATTGAACACAAAATAAATACTAGAATAACAATCAATAACTTAAGTACAATCATGGCAGATAAAAATATGAGACAAAATTTTTTAGAATTTAGTACAGAAATCTGTAAAATAGTAAACACAAGGAATAAAGACAACTAAATGTGAATACAACAACATAATATAAGATTATGTTGTATGTAACATAAAATAAGTAAATATATAATTAAGAACATATAAAATAGTAAAAATAAGTAAATATGTATAGTCATGTAACCACTATAATAAGCATAGCATAAATATGTACAAATAAGGTAACCACAACCCAATAAGAAAAATGTAAAAATCGTAGTTAATATACAAGTGCTATTGTATAAATAGAAACTTTAATAAACTAAGTAAGGGCCATAGAATAAGTACATATTATAATTAAAGCAAATGTAATAGTATAAGAATACCCTGTAAACTAGAAGTAATATAGGAAATAAGAAGCTATGTAAAACAAAAAGTTATGTTAAAATAAGAAATAATGTTAGAAAAGATAATTGATAAAAACTTGTTAGAGTAGTTAAGAATAAATAAATACGAGGCCTAAATTATTTACCCATTAGAATTAAGAAATAAATAAAACAGTAGGATGTACAGGATAGCAGGTATCCCACCTGTAATGAATGAATGGATGCGTGAAAGAAAGATAAGGTATGCAGAATGAAAGTGCGAGAGGAATAAACGCGAGAACTGGAATGGAAATGGTAGCATAGAAAGGCTCCGAAAGCTTATATCGGAGGTGTCAGTATAATAAAAAAAAAAAAAAATAAAAAAAAAAAAAAAAAAAAAAAACCTAACCTAACCTAACCTAACCTAACCTAACCTGGGGTGCTACCACGGAGCGCCGACATTTCACCTCAGTCAGCTCCTCACAGGGCATGGCGTATTCGCCAAGTACCTGTGGGAGGTGGCTGGGGTGGAGCCGGACCCCGTGTGTCGCCACTGCTCAAGTGGCGTCGTGGACACGGCGGAGCACACACTCGCCGTGTGCCCGGCGTGGGGCGGGCCGCGTATCGCCCTTACGGGCCTTGTCGGACTTGATTTGTCGCTGCCGGCTGTGGTGCATGCCATGGTCGGCAGCCAACAGTGTTGGGCCGCCGTCGCCTCGTTTGCTAGCGAGGTGATGGCGGCGAAACGAGAGGAGTTGCGGGTGCGGGAGCGTACGGGACAGACGCTCCCGCCTCGCCGTCCGTTTCGGGGGCGTCGACGTGCTAATTACATGCGCGCCCCCGAATAGTGTCTCGCCGTGGGCGGAAGGTCGGGGGACCCCGCCCAACTGGCCACTTGGCGACGGGCACCCTCTCTGTGTTCCAGGGGGTGCCCACTTTTTTGCGCACGCCCGTACCGGCCGCTCTCACCTCCTCTGCTTACAGAGGAGCGCTCGAGAGCGGTGGAGGTGCGGGCTAGTTCTTCAGCTCCTTAGGGAGCTCCGGGGTGGTCGCTTATCGACCGCCCCGAGACGGACCCCTCCGTTCTGGGGTGCCCCTTGCCGGCTCGCAGTGATTTAACCTCAGGCCTACCCTGCGAGTCGGTTTTAAGGTGAGGCGGAACACCGCGGGGTTTAGTGGGTAGGACGGCCCTCTCCACGGGCCGGGAGCCCCACACACCGTCCCTGCTGCCCCCGCAGCAGGGATGACGGTGCGTAAAAGCATTCCCCGCGAAAACAAAAAAAAAAAAAAAAAAAAAAAACCTGGGGTGCTACGGGACAGACGCTCCCGCCCCGCCGTCCGGTTCGGGGGCGTCGACGTGCTCAATACATGCGCGCCCCCGAATAGTGTCTGGCCGTGGGCGGAAGGTCGGGGGACCCCGCCCAACTGGCCACTTGGCGACGGGCACCCTTTCTGTGTTCCAGGGGGTGCCCAATTTTTGCGCACGCCCGTACCGGCCGTTCTCACCTCCTCTGTTTACAGAGGAGCGCTCGAGAGCGGTGGAGGTGCGGGCCAGTTCTTCAGCTCCTTAGGGAGCTCCGGGGTGGTCGCTTATCGACCGCCCCGAGACGGACCCCTCCGTTCTGGGGTGCCCCTTGCCGGCTCGCAGTGATTTAACCTCAGGCCTACCCTGCGAGTCGGTTTTAAGGTGAGGCGGAACACCGCGGGGTTTAGTGGGTAGGACGGCCCTCTCTCACGGGCCGGGAGCCCCACACACCGTCCCTGCTGCCCCCGCAGCAGGGATGACGGTGCGTAAATGCATTCCCCGCGAAAACAAAAAAAAAAAAAAAACCTGGGGTGCTAGGTCGGGGAACCTCCACGTTGGCGGTTCAGTTTCCTATCCCCCCCGGGGACCGCCCGGGTGGGAGTGGAAACTGGGCTTTGCTGGTGCACCCTGGAGCATCGGCTAATGGGCGCAGTCTTCAGTACTGTGTGTGTTAACCAATGTACCAATATCCCGACAGTCGACCCCATGTCGTGGGGGTCGCGGTGTGGCAGGCCTTCAAGGCCTGCGTAATGATGTAAGCTCCCGGCCTGGCCGGTAGTAGCGCTTCGTTTTCGTATCTCGTTCTCGCAGTCGTTACTCCCGGCTTCGGCCGGTTGAAGCTCTTTGTTGCCGTTGTGCGGACGTGCAGTTGACCCCATTGCACGAGGGGGTCGTGGTATGGTGGGCCTGCAAGGCCTACGGTATTTGTGACCGCTCCCGGCCTGGCCGGTAGAAGCATCACATCGTTGGTGTCGCTCCCGGGCACGGCCGGTAGTAGCGAAGTCTTTGTGGTGTGGACGCGTAGGCCTACTGCTCGCGCAGGGGCCTACAGGTACTCGTGCCAGCGTCGGAGTTGGGGAGGGCTAGCCCTCCTTCCCGCGTTTCGTAACCCCTGAGGCCTCTGCAACGACCCAACTGGTGGCACCAGTTGGTACGCGGTGGTCCTGGGGGCCGAAGGGCTTGCCTTCATTGGCCGGCCTGCGACAGGGAAAAGTCTATAACACCCGACAGCGAAGTCGTCAAAACCTGTGGGGCACCTGGAGCACCCCACAGTATCAATCCCGCTCCCTGGAATGAGCGTCACCCAGGGAGTCGACTCTCTTCGTCTCATAATCGTGGGAACAATTATGGCATTTGAAATTAATAATAAACGATCGACCATCTCCCCTTGTGGGGGACAAACAAACAACTTTAGCATACTAACAACGGACTCTGAGCTGCCTGACGCAAAGGCAAAAGATGAAATGGAAACGTCGAGGTCCGGTACTCCGATACCGGCCGTGAAGGAGCTGCGGGTGTCGGTGTCACGATTTGACGCCACACCGCGCCGCGCAATTGAAGAGCTACAGCTGTCGGAGTCTGACAGCAGCGTTACGTCAATGGTAACAGTAGAGAGTCGCCCATCCCCCACCCCACTCTCTCGGTTGTGGCAACGCAAGCGCCGCAACCCAACTGGGTCGGGGGAAGAGAGCGACACGGATTCGTCTGGCTCTGGGCTGTTAAGAGGACAGTCCGGTAAACGAGGACGCGGCCGCCCACCGACTACAGGGCAGTACGTTGGCCTGGCCAAGGCAAAGGCCGAATATGTGGCGGCAAAAGAGCGGGAGCTAGAGCTCCAGGCAGAGGAGGAGCTTGCAGAAGAGCTCCGAAGGAGAGAAGAGAGGCGACTCTCTTTTCTTCGCCAGTCTCCCGCTCCCGTAGCTGCGTCGGACCTCAGGGCCGAGCAGCTTGAGAAAGCGGTTGAGGAGGCGGTGGAAGCGATACGCTCCATTGCCCAGAAATCCTCCCGCCTCAAGGGTCAGAGTGTGCAGGGCCTGAGGTCCGCTGCTGGCTCAATCTTGGAGCACGTACGAGAACTACGTGCTCGAACGGATTCCGAGGAGAATGCCCATCTGCAGCGTGAGCTGGCTGCACTGCGGGCGGAAGTAGAGACCCTGAAGAGGCAGGCGAGTGCCCCGCCGTCGATGTCGCGCGAGGAGATAATGTTTCTCCTGGACGCGCGCTTCGACGGCATAGGAGACCGTCTGCTTCCGGAGCCGCGACTGCGCCCGCCACTGCAGGCGGATGCACGAAATGCCGCCCGCTCTATCGGGTGCTCCGCAACCGTTGGTGCTACTGGGACTAGAGTACCGACATCTCGAGTATCGGTCGGCTCTCAACCCGGCACTTCTGGCACTGCTGCCGGTGCCGCCAGTCTTCGAACTGCTGGCGCCTCTGACTCCGCTTGTCTTTCTGCTCCCGTCTCCGGCCCTTCGTTGGAGGAGACGGGAGCTCCTTCAGCCGCTCCGCCGGCTTCCTCCTTATCTTCGGGGAAAAAGAAGAAATCCGGCAAACGTAACAAGAAAAGCGCTGCGGCCCGAGAGGCTGAGACAGCTCGTCAGGAGCGCCACCCACCGCCACCCACTCCTCGGCCGCTAACCGAGGCCTGGAACGTGGTGGCTGGGCGCCCAAAGAAGGCGCCGGTGGCCAAGCCGCCAGCAACAAAGTCGGCACCAGCGCCCGTCAGCGCGCCTGCCGTGAAGAAACCCGCCCCAAAACTCCGCGCCCCTCGAACCGCTGCAGTAGTGATCACGCTGCAACAGGGCGCGGCTGAGAAGGGCATCACTTACGCCTCAAAACTTGCCGAGGCCGAGGCTAAAATAGATCTCAACAGTCTCGGCATCGGAGGCTTAAGGTTCCGCACGGCGGCGACAGGAGGAAGAATCCTGGAGGTGGCGGGCGCCGAAAGGTGCCAGAAGGCTGACGCTCTGGCGGAGCAGTTGAAGACTGCTCTGGGAGAGGACGTCCGTGTCGCCAGGCCGGAGAAGTGTGCGGAGCTGCGCATCTCAGGTCTAGGCGACGCGGCTACGAAGGAAAATGTTGCGCGGGTGGTGGCGGACGTAGGAGGTTGCGCCACCACCAGTGTCGTTGTTGGCGACGTTGTTCGCCAGGCAGGCAGGGAGGGCACGGCGTGGGTCAAGTGCCCGATCGCGGCGGCCAAAAAAGTCACAGATGGCCGCCCTCTCACGATCGGATGGTCCCGCGTTCGTGCGGTCCTTTTGGAAGTCAGGCCGCAGCGCTGCTTCCGCTGCTTGGAGGTGGGGCACGTAGGAGCCCGGTGCGCTGCGGGAGTGGACCGCAGCGCACTCTGTTTCCGTTGTGGGCAGTCCGGTCACAGGGCGGCCGGCTGCTCGGCGGCGTTTAGCTGCCCCATCTGCGCGGCGGCGGGAGCTGCCGCTGCGCATCGGCTTGGCTCAAAAACCTGCTTGGCGGCGTCCAAGCAGAGGAGGCGTCGGGGTGGTGCTGGACGTACGCGTCAGCCCACCCAGATTTTAGAGGAGGTGATGGACATCGCCCAAAATTAAATGGCTCCCATCTCGGTACTGCAGGCCAACGTCGGTAACTGTGCGGCGGCCCAAGATCTGCTGCTTCAGTCTGTCGCACAGTTACAGGCGACTGTGGCTATAGTCGCCGAACCGTACGCGGTTCGCGCCCGCGATAACTGGGCTGGCAGCCGCGACGAGTTGGTGGCTATCGTCTCCCAGCGGGGTGCTTTTGATAGGGTGCTCCAGGGACGCGGTTGCGTCCTCGCGCTGCTGGGAGACGTTGCAGTAGTCGGGGTGTACTTCTCGCCCAACAGAAGCCTCGCTGAGTATGAGCGTTGGTTGATTGAGGTCGGGGCTCTGTTGGCAGAAGCGCACCCCACCCCGGTGGTGGTAGCTGGAGATTTCAACGCACACTCACAGGCGTGGGGATCTCCAGAAACCGATAGCCGGGGTGAGATGGTCGAGGAATGGGCGGTGTCCAACGGCTTGGTGCTGCTCAACCGAGGGTCGGTCCACACTTTCGTGCGGCGAACGGGGATGGGTCGTAGTATAATCGACCTGTCCTTTGCCAGTTCTGGCCTGGCTAGCCGCACACGTGGTTGGAGGGTGATCGAGGGGGTGGAGACGATGTCGGATCATCGCTACATATGGTTCGACATCGTCAACGCCGGCTCGGAGACCCCGGCGGTCGGGGACCGCCGTTCGGTTGAGGAAGGTCCGCGGTGGCGTCTGCGGACGCTGGACCGGGAACTGGCGAAGGAGGCGGCCATCGTCGAGCGATGGGCCGCAGGTGACGACGTTAGCCCGGACGTGGACGCGAGGGCTGGGCGGCTTTCCGGCGCCCTGACTCGCGTCTGCGATGCGGCCATGAAGAGGGCAGGGTCTGTCAAGCCGCGGCGGCGAGTGTACTGGTGGAATGAAGAGCTGGCTGGGCTGCGAACCTCAAGTCACGCAGCCCAGCGCAGGTACACTCGCCAACGCGCCCGAAGAAGCAGTGACCCTGCCCGAGAAGAAGAACTACTCGCCGCATACCGGGTTGCCCGAGCTGCCCTCAGCTCGGCGATCAAGGCCGCCAAAAAGGCGGCCTGGAAGGAGTGGCTCGAGACCCTAAACGAAGATCCGTGGGGGCGCCCGTACAAAGCCGTGAGCGACAAACTCCGGCCCTGGGCGCCTCCCCTCACAAAGTCTCTCGAGCCCTCATTCGTCGGCCACGTTGTCAGTTCCCTCTTCCCTGAGCGGGAAGAGTGGGTCCCACCGCGGATGGCACCAAGCCAGACGCCGGCAGACACAGAGGCGATGATTCCGCCCGTGTCGGATGCCGAGCTCGGGGCGGCGGTCCTTAAACTCAAAACGAGGAACCGCGCCCCCGGTCCTGATGGCATCCCTGGGCGCGTCATCGCCCTGGTTATGCCGGCGTTCGAGGAGGAGACGCTGTCCTTGTTGTCGGAGTGTTTGGCGTCGGGTAAGGTCCCGCGACAGTGGAAAACCGGGCGGCTCGTGCTGTTGAAGAAGCACGGGCGCCCGGCCGAGTCGCCGTCGGCCTACCGCCCCATCGTATTGCTCGACGAGATGAGCAAGCTGCTCGAGCGGGTGCTCGCGGCGCGTCTCGTCGGGCACCTGGAGGGGGCGGGGCCCAATCTTAGTGACGGCCAATACGGATTTCGTCGCGGGAGGTCGACCCTGGACGCCATTTCCCGGCTCCAGGACAGCGTCGAAGAGGCGGTCGGTCGGCGGGAGGTGTTGCTGGCGGTGTCGCTCGACATCGCGAACGCCTTCAACACCATCCCCTGGCAGACCATCGCTGAGGCGCTGAGGTACCACAATGTCCCGTGGTACCTCAGGCGCATTCTCGCGGACTACTTTGTCGACCGGGCCATCTCCTATCCGACCCGGTCGGGAGTAGTCCGCTCCGGTATGTCTTGTGGTGTTCCACAGGGGTCGGTTCTGGGTCCGCTCCTGTGGAACATCGGATATGATTGGGTCCTGCGCGGTGCTACTCTTCGGGGAGTCGGCGTCCTCTGTTACGCCGACGATACCCTAGTCACCGCGCGGGGCCCAGATTCTCGCGAGGCGAAAGTCCTGGCCACCGCGGGCGTTGCCCAGGTGGTCAGCCGCATCAGGGCGCTAGGACTCCAGGTGGCCCTCGAAAAGTCTGAGGCCGTTTTCTTTCACGGGCCTCGGCGAGGGCCACCTCGAGATTGTCAGATTGTGGTGAGCGGCACCCCCATCGCTGTCGGGTCGAGTATTAAGTATCTTGGTTTGGTACTCGACAGCCGATGGGGCTTCGTCGAGCACTTCCGGCGTCTGTCGCCAAAGTTATTGTCGTACGCCGGAAGGCTAGCGAGGCTGCTCCCCAATCGGGGAGGCCCAAATAGTGCATGCCGTCGCCTCTACGACGGTGTAGTGCGCTCAAAGGCGTTGTATGGAGCGCCCATCTGGGCGCACGCCCTCTGCGCCAAGACAATCCCGCTGCTGCGGCGTCCGCAGCGGTCGATTGCGCAGAGGGCGGCACGAGCGTACTGCACCGTCTCCTACGAGGCGGCGTGCCTAATTGCAGGAAGCCTCCCTTGGGATCTCGAGGCTGGAGTCCTCAAGAGTGTTTACGAGGAGAGCGCGTAGAAATGGCGGACGTAGAAATGGCGGACGGCCCCTTCCGGACGAGATCGACCGCTGGAGACAGTCGGCTCGCGACGATCTCTTCCGGAAGTGGGCCGAGAGGTTGGTAGGCCCCTCAGTTAGCCCCCGGCTCGTGGGGGCTGTCCGGCCCGTCCTGCGGGCTTGGGTGGAGAGGGCACACGGAGCGCCGACATTTCACCTCAGTCAGCTCCTCACAGGCCATGGCGTATTCGCCAAGTACCTGTGGGAGGTGGCTGGGGTGGAGCCGGGCCCCGTGTGTCGCCACTGCTCAAGTGGCGTCGTGGACACGGCGGAGCACACACTCGCCGTGTGCCCGGCGTGGGACGGGCCGCGTATCGCCCTTACGGGCCTTGTCGGTGGAAATTTGTCGCTGCCGGCTGTGGTGCAAGCCATGCCAACAGTGTTGGGCCGCCGTCGCCTCGTTTGCTAGCGAGGTGATGGCGGCGAAACGAGAGGAGTTGCGGGTGCGGGAGCGTACGGGACAGACGCTCTCGCCCCGCCGTCCGGTTCGGGGGCGTCGACGTGCTCATTACATGCGCGCCCCCGAATAGTGTCTGGCCGTGGGCGGAAGGTCGGGGGACCCCGCCCAACTGGCCACTTGGCGACGGGCACCCTTTCTGTGTTCCAGGGGGTGCCCACTTTCTGCGCACGCCCGTACCGGCCGCTCTCACCTCCTCTGCTTACAGAGGAGCGCTCGAGAGCGGTGGAGGTGCGGGTTAGTTCTTCAGCTCCTTAGGGAGCTCCGGGGTGGTCGCTTATCGACCGCCCCGAGACGGACCCCTCCGTTCTGGGGTGCCCCTTGCCGGCTCGCAGTGATTTAACCTCAGGCCTACCCTGCGAGTCGGTTTTAAGGTGAGGCGGAACACCGCGGGGTTTAGTGGGTAGGACGGCCCTCTCTCACGGGCCGGGAGCCCCACACACCGTCCCTGCTGCCCCCGCAACAGGGATGACGGTGCGTAAAGGCATTCCCCGCGAAAACAAAAAAAAAACCTAACCTAACCTAACCTGGGGTGCTAGGTCGGGGAACCTCCACGTTGGCGGTTCAGTTTCCTATCCCCCCCGGGGACCGCCCGGGTGGGAGTGGAAACTGGGCTTTGCTGGTGCACCCTGGAGCATCGGCTAATGGGCGCAGTCTTCAGTACTGTGTGTGTTAACCAATGTACCAATATCCCGACAGTCGACCCCATGTCGTGGGGGTCGCAGCGTGGCAGGCCTGCAAGGCCTGCGAAAAGGTGAAAGCTCCCGGCCTGGCCGGTAGTAGCGCTTCGTTGTCGATTTTCGTCTTCGTTGTCGTTTCTCCCGGCTTTGGCCGGTTGAAGCTCCTTGTTGCCGTTTTGTGGACGTGCAGTTGACCCCATTGCACGAGGGGGTCGTGGTATGGTGGGCCTGCAAGGCCCACGGTCTTTGTGTCTGCTCCCGGCCTGGCCGGTTGAAGCGTCTCATTGTTGGTGTCGCTCCCGGTCATGGCAGGTAGTAGCGAAGTTTTGTGGTGTGGACGCGTAGGCCTTCTGCTCGCGCAGGGGCCTACAGGCATTTGTGCCAGCGTCGGAGTTGGGGAGGGCTAGCCCCCCTCCCCGCGTTTCGTAATCTCCGGGGTCTTCGCAACTATCCAACTGGTGGCACCAGTTGGTACGCGGTGGTCCTGGGGACCGAAGGGCTTGCCTTCATTGGCCGGCCCGCGACACGGAAAAGTCTATAACATCCGACAGCGAAGTCGTTAAAACCTGTGAGGCACCTGGAGCACCCCACAGTATCTATCCCGCTCCCTGGAATGAGCGTCACCCAGGGAGTCGACTCTCTTCGTCTCATACTCGTGGGATTAAAAATGGCATTTAATAACAATATAATTAGTAACCGATCGATCTTCTCCCCTTGTGGGAGACAAACTAACGAAACTGGCGCGACAATGGACTCTGACTTGCTAAACGTTGAGGCTGTCGAAGAGGTGAGGCCCGGAACTCCGGTTCCAGGCCTCAAGGAACTGCGGGTGTCGGTGTCGCGGTGCGACACACCGTCGCGCAGAGTATGTGGAGACCTGCTGCTGTCGGATTCCGACAGCAGTGTGGTCTCGATGATAGAGGTGTCTCCTGGTCCCTCCCCCTCCCCGTTTTCCCGGCTGTGGCGCAAGCGCCGGAACTCGGGGTCGGAGGGGGACAGTGAGGAGTCGGCTGGTACCGGTTCTGCCCGGGGCCAGCCCGGTAAGCGAGGCCGCGGTCGCCCCCCAACAACGGGGCAATACGTGGGCCTCGCCAAGGCGAAGGCCGAATTGAACGCGGCCAAGGAGCGGGAGCTAGAGCTCCAAGCTGAGGAGGAGCTCGCCGAGGAGCTCCGAAGGAGGGAGGAGAGGCGACTCTCCTTCCTTCGCAAGTCCCCTGCTCCAGTGGAGTCATCGACTGTTTCTGCTTCGGACCTCAGGGCCGAGCAATTGGAAAAGGCGGTCGAGGAGGCGGTGGAGGCGATCCGATCCATCGCCCACAAGTCCTCACGTCTAAAGGGTCAAAGTGTTCAGGGCCTGAGGTCCGCTGCAGGGTCCATAATGGAGCACGTGCGGGAGTTGCGGGCCCGCACGGAAACTGAAGAGAATGCCCGCCTGCAGCGCGAGTTAGCTGCCCTGCGGGCGGAGGTTGAAATCTTGAAGAAGCAGGCGAGTGCCCCGCCGTCGATGTCGCGCGAGGAGGTTCTCTTCCTCCTGGATGCGCGCTTCGACGGCATCGGAGATCGCCTGCTCCCAGAGCCGCGATTGCGCCCGCCGCTGCAGGCGGATATTCGCAACGCCGCCCGCGCCAAAGAAAGCTCCACCGTCGGTGCTCGCAAAGCACCCTCCCGACTGTCCGGCACTTCTGGCACTGTCGCTGGTGCCGCCCGCCTTCAGACCGCTGGCGCCGCTGCCGCCGCGCGTCCCTCTGTCCACGTCTCCGGCACTTCGTTGGAGCAGACGGAGGCTCCTTCAGCCGCTTCGCCGGCTCCCTCTCTCTCTTCGGGAAAAAAGAAGAAGGCCGGCAAGCGGAAAAAGAAGAGCGCTGCGGCCCGAGAGGCTGAGGCAGCGCGCCAGGAGCGTCTGCAGCCCGCTCTCACGCCTCAACCTCTAACTGAGGCGTGGAATGTGGTGGCTGGGCGCCCAAAGAAGGCGTCGGCGGCCAAACCGCCAGCGACGAAGTCTGCACCGGCGCCCGCTAAAGCGCCTGCCGTGGGGAAGCGCGCCCCTAAACTCCGAGCCCCGCGTACCGCTGCAGTGGTGATAACGCTGCAGCAGGACGCGGTAAAGAGGGGCGTTACATACGCCTCCAAATTAGCCGAGGCGGAAGAGAAGGTTGACCTCAAAGGCCTTGGCATTGGAGGCTTACGCTTCCGCACGGCGGCCACTGGAGGCCGCATTTTGGAAGTGGCGGGCGCCGAAAGGTGCGAAAAAGCTGACGCCCTGGCCGACAAATTGAGGTCGGCCCTGGGAGAGGATGTCCGTATCGCCAGGCCGGAGAGGTGCGCAGAGCTGCGCATCTCCGGTCTAGGCGACGCGGCCACAAAGGAAGTGGTTGCGCGGGTGGTGGCGGACGTAGGAGGGTGCGCCACCACCAGTGTTGTCGTTGGCGACATTGTCCGCCAAGTAGGTAGGGAGGGCACGGCGTGGGTAAAATGCCCGATCGCGGCGGCCAAAAAAGTGACAGACGGCCGCCCTCTGACGATCGGATGGTCCCGCGTCCGTGCGGTCCTCTTGGAGGCCAGGCCTCAGCGGTGTTTCCGCTGTCTGGAGGTGGGGCACGTAGGAGCCCGGTGCGCTGCGGGAGTGGACCGCAGCGCACTTTGTTTTCGTTGTGGGCAGTCCGGTCACAAGTCGGCCGGCTGTTCAGCCGAATATAATTGTCCCATCTGCGCGGCGGCGGGAACTTCCGCAGCGCACCGCCTGGGTGCAAAAACCTGCTTGGCAGCTTCCAAAAAGCGGACACGTCGTGGTGGTGTTGGACGTAAGCGCCCGCCCACCCAGGTGGCGGAGGAGGAAAGTATGGACATCGCCCACCCAGGTGGTCAGCCGCATCAGGGCGCTAGGACTCCAGGTGGCCCTCGAAAAGTCCGAGGCCGTTTTCTTTCACGGGCCTCGGCGAGGGCCACCTCGAGATTGTCAGATTGTGGTGAGCGGCACCCCCATCGCTGTCGGGTCGAGTATTAAGTATCTTGGTTTGGTACTCGACAGCCGATGGGGCTTCGTCGAGCACTTCCGGCGTCTGTCGCCAAAGTTATTGTCGTACGCCGGAAGGCTAGCGAGGCTGCTCCCCAATCGGGGAGGCCCAAATAGTGCATGCCGTCGCCTCTACGACGGTGTAGTGCGCTCAAAGGCGTTGTATGGAGCGCCCATCTGGGCGCACGCCCTCTGCGCCAAGACAATCCCGCTGCTGCGGCGTCCGCAGCGGTCGATTGCGCAGAGGGCGGCACGAGCGTACTGCACCGTCTCCTACGAGGCGGCGTGCCTAATTGCAGGAAGTCTCCCCTGGGATCTCGAGGCTGGAGTCCTCAAAAGTGTATACGAGGAGAGCGCCCTGGTGCGAAGTAACGGTGGACGGCCGCTTCCGGACGAGATCGACCGCTGGAGACAGTCGGCTCGCGACGATCTCTTCCGGAAGTGGGCCGAGAGGTTGGTAGGCCCCTCAGTTAGCCCCCGGCTCGTGGGGGCTGTCCGGCCCGTCCTGCGGGCTTGGGTAGAGAGGGCACACGGAGCGCCGACATTTCACCTCAGTCAGCTCCTCACAGGGCATGGCGTATTTGCCAAGTACCTGTGGGAGGTGGCTGGGGTGGAGCCGGACCCCGTGTGTCGCCACTGCTCAAGTGGCGTCGTGGACACGGCGGAGCACACACTCGCCGTGTGCCCGGCGTGGGACGGGCCGCGTATCGCCCTTACGGGCCTTGTCGGTGTAAATTTGTCGCTGCCGGCTGTGGTGCAAGCCATGGTCGGCAGCCAACAGTGTTGGGCCGCCGTCGCCTCGTTTGCTAGCGAGGTGATGGCGGCGAAACGAGAGGAGTTGCGGGTGCGGGAGCGTACGGGACAGACGCTCCCGCCTCGCCGTCCGTTTCGGGGGCGTCGACGTGCTAATTACATGCGCGCCCCCGAATAGTGTCGCCGTGGGCGGAAGGTCGGGGGACCCCGCCCAACTGGCCACTTGGCGACGGGCACCCTTTCTGTGTTCCAGGGGGTGCCCACTTTTTTGCGCACGCCCGTACCGGCCGCTCTCACCTCCTCTGCTTACAGAGGAGCGCTCGGTGGAGGTGCGGGCTAGTTCTTCAGGAAAAAAGTTCTCTCGAGCCCTCATTCGTCGGCCACGTTGTCAGTTCCCTCTTCCCTGAGCGGGAAGAGTGGGTCCCACCGCGGATGGCACCAAGCCAGACGCCGGCAGACACAGAGGCGATGATTCCGCCCGTGTCGGATGCCGAGCTCGGGGCGGCGGTCCTTAAACTCAAAACGAGGAACCGCGCCCCCGGTCCGGATGGCATTCCTGGGCGCGTCATCGCCCTGGTTATGCCGGCGTTCGAGGAGGAGACGCTGTCTTTGTTGTCGGAGTGTTTGGCGTCGGGTAAGGTCCCGCGACAGTGGAAAACCGGGCGGCTCGTGCTGTTGAAGAAGCACGGGCGCCCGGCCGAGTCGCCGTCGGCCTACCGCCCCATCGTCTTGCTCGACGAGATGAGCAAGCTGCTCGAGTGGGTGCTCGCGGCGCGTCTCGTCGGGCACCTGGAGGGGGCGGGGCCCAATCTCAATGACGGCCAGTACGGTTTTCGTCGCGGGAGGTCGACCCTGGACGCCATTTCCCGGCTCCGGGACAGCGTTGAGGAGGCGGTCGGTCGGGGGGAGGTGTTGCTGGCGGTGTCGCTCGACATCGCGAACGCCTTCAACACCATCCCCTGGCAGACCATCGCTGAGGCGCTGAGGTACCACAATGTCCCGTGGTACCTCAGGCGCATTCTCGCGGACTACTTTGTCGACCGGGCCATCTCCTATCCGGCCCGGTCGGGGGTAGTCCGCACAAATATGTCGTGCGGTGTTCCACAGGGGTCGGTTCTGGGTCCACTCCTGTGGAACATCGGATATGATTGGGTCCTGCGCGGTGCTACTCTTCGGGGAGTCGGCGTCCTCTGCTACGCCGACGATACCCTAGTCACCGCGCGGGGCCCTGATTTTCGCGAGGCGAAAGTCCTGGCCACCGCGGGCGTTGCCCAGGTGGTCAGCCGCATCAGGGCGCTAGGACTCCAGGTGGCCCTCGAAAAGTCCGAGGCCGTTTTCTTTCACGGGCCTCGGCGAGGGCCACCTCGAGATTGTCAGATTGTGGTGAGCGGCACCCCCATCGCTGTCGGGTCGAGTATTAAGTATCTTGGTTTGGTACTCGACAGCCGATGGGGCTTCGTCGAGCACTTCCGGCGTCTGTCGCCAAAGTTGTTGTCGTACGCCGGAAGGCTGGCGAGGCTGCTCCCCAATCGGGGAGGCCCAAATAGTGCGTGCCGTCGCCTCTACGACGGTGTAGTGCGCTCAAAGGCGTTGTATGGAGCGCCCATCTGGGCGCACGCCCTCTGCGCCAAGACAATCCCGCTGCTGCGGCGTCCGCAGCGGTCGATTGCGCAGAGGGCGGCACGAGCGTACTGCACCGTCTCCTACGAGGCGGCGTGCCTAATTGCAGGAAGTCTCCCCTGGGATCTCGAGGCTGGAGTCCTCTAAAGTGTATACGAGGAGAGCGCCCTGGTGCGAAGTAACGGTGGACGGCCCCTTCCGGACGAGATCGACCGCTGGAGACAGTCGGCTCGCGACGATCTCTTCCGGAAGTGGGCCGAGAGGTTGGTAGGCCCCTCAGTTAGCCCCTGGCTCGTGGGGGCTGTCCGGCCCGTCCTGCGGGCTTGGGTGGAGAGGGCACACGGAGCGCCGACATTTCACCTCAGTCAGCTCCTCACAGGCCATGGCGTATTCGCCAAGTACCTGTGGGAGGTGGCTGGGGTGGAGCCGGACCCCGTGTGTCGCCACTGCTCAAGTGGCGTCGTGGACACGGCGGAGCACACACTCGCCGTGTGCCCGGCGTGGGACGGGCCGCGTATCGCCCTAACGGGCCTTGTCGGTGTAAATTTGTCGCTGCCGGCTGTGGTGCAAGCCATGGTCGGCAGCCAACAGTGTTGGGCCGCCGTCGCCTCATTTGCTAGCGAGGTGATGGCGGCGAAACGAGAGGAGTTGCGGGTGCGGGAGCGTACGGGACAGACGCTCCCGCCCCGCCGTCCGGTTCGGGGGCGTCGACGTGCTGATTACATGCGCGCCCCCGAATAGTGTCTGGCCGTGGGCGGAAGGTCGGGGGACCCCGCCCAACTGGCCACTTGGCGACGGGCACCCTTTCTGTGTTCCAGGGGGTGCCCACTTTTTTGCGCACGCCCGTACCGGCCGCTCTCACCTCCTCTGCTTACAGAGGAGCGCTCGAGAGCGGTGGAGGTGCGGGCTAGTTCTTCAGCTCCTTAGGGAGCTCCGGGGTGGTCGCTTATCGACCGCCCCGAGACGGACCCCTCCGTTCTGGGGTGCCCCTTGCCGGCTCGCAGTGATTTAACCTCAGGCCTACCCTGCGAGTCGGTTTTAAGGTGAGGCGGAACACCGCGGGGTTTAGTGGGTAGGACGGCCCTCTCTCTCGGGCCGGGAGCCCCACACACCGTCCCTGCTGCCCCCGCAGCAGGGATGACGGTGCGTAAATGCATTCCCCGCGAAAACAAAAAAAAAAAAAACAAAAAAAAAAAAAAACCCAGTCTGTTTCGACCTCTGGCCGCGATCAGATGCGATTTCTTAGCGCTCCGCACTCAAAAAATTAAAAAAGTGGGTTTTTTTGCCCGATTTTTACGCGCGATACCTTAAAAGTTTCGTCTCGACGCGCCGTACCCGGTGGTGATTTGTGTTTTCGCCATAAGTTTTCCTCCACGGCGTGAAAAGTGTTTTTCTCTACTAAAAGAGGTTAAGTGTGATGAAAAGTAAAGTTTTTTCGTGTTAAAAGTGTGAAAAAGTGAAAATTTGAGAAGAAAAAAGTGCGTCCGGGTGGCATTTCCTGTCCCCCGTCGACTCTGCACTTCAAAAGTTTCCAGGATAAAGCCGTTTCCCCGGGAAATTGAATTTTCAAAAAATTTTCACGCACGTGGTCACCACGAGGTAGCAGAAGGAGTTGACAGAGAAGAGCGAAAATTAGTGGACTTAAGAGTCACACCAACAGAAGCCAAAATCTGCAAAAAGAAAATTTTTAGGTGAAGTACTTACTAATTAATTTCATATTAAAGTTTAAAAGTTTGACCTTAAATAAATCCCAAACGAAGAAAAGTTAAGAAAATCTGCAACTGCAGTTAGTTGCGCGCTAGCTGGGACAAGAGACCTGAGGGCTTAGAAAAATTATTGGACAAATAGTCTTTAAGTGAAAATTAAAAAACAAAAATTTTCAAACTTTTTAAAAATTTTTGAACTTAGAATTAGTAAAAAATTATTTTTAATATTGTGTAGCGTAGATCTAGATTTAACATAAATTTTAAGATTTTTTGGGTGTTTTTATGTTTTTCCGGCTCGGAGTTACGGAATTTTTAGTGTTTTTTCATAATAAATCGAAAATAAATATAAAAATTACCATTTTACCGACGGAACTGACTTTAGACCATATATTTTAGTATATCTAACCCAAAATTAGGACTCTCTAACTTTAAAATTGCGGATTTTCGCGAAATCCGCCATCTTGTATTAAATTTTTGAAAATTTTAAAACTGTGTAGCTCCGAAACGGAAAATCTTAGCGAACTCGGATTTTCGACATAGTGTGGCCTGGGGTCTTAACTTCGACCTCAAATAAAAAATAAGGCTTTTGGAGAAAAAAAATTATTTTTCCTCCAAACCCATTTAGATCGGTGGCCGGAGTGGAGCCAAACTGTCCAGAGAAAACTAGAGTCTTCTGCGACTTGTGGTCGCAGAGTAAATCGTGTTTAAAGTTGGGCTTTGACAGTTCGGCGGCCATTTTTTATTTTTTGAAACAACTATAACTCCTGAACGCCTTGAGTTAGAAAGCCCTAGTTTTCTTTACTAGATTATAGGGATCAGGAGCTACCTACTCCTCGATTTATAGGCAAATAGGAGTCACAAAATTTTAGGGGGCCGAAAAGCACTTGGACGGGTAGAGGGGGTCGAGGTGAACAGGGCAAACCCAAACTTGGCTGCTCTGCGACGTCTGGGCCCGGAGATACAGGTGATCAAAGTTCGGCTTTGACAGCTCCGCCGCCATCTTGGAAAACTTTGATCACCTGTAGCTTTGGAACGGGGCGTCGTAGAGTGGTACGGTTTTCTCTGGGCGTCTCGGCGGCCTATTCCCTACCCGAGTAGGGGGTATTGGAGGGGATTAGAGATTAAAAATTTTTTGTGTCAAAAAAGGCTACCGGGGGCTAGGTCTCGTCGCGCTCTCCAAGATTAACCTAAGCACGAACGAAATCGGCCCGGCGGTTCGGGAGATACGGGGGATTTTGAAAACATATTCGGCCATTTTGAAAAATTTTGAGCCCCTGTTTCTCTGGAACCCCTTGGGTTGGCGGTGTCGTGTTTGGGTTCGTTAGAAGGGGCTCGACGGGGGCTATCAACTGGGCCTCTCCACACGTCTCTACATAGAGCGTGTAGAGTTTCTGGGGCAAAATTCTATTTTTAGACTCATATTATATTAGGTATTCAAACCTTTTGGCAGAATTAGATTCGTGGAGGCATCAGCCCTATGTGGGTGCGGTGAAAAGGATGAAGGCGTACCAGGGCGTCAGGACGGCCTCCGTAACGAAGCTTTTTCTCCCATGCGCAGTGGCGGCGTATAGTATCGTCCGCAAGATGACGATCGCCGGCACCACGACCCAGTTGCTGACGGGGCACGGTGGGTTCTCCGGGTACTTGGCACGCTTCAAGTGTAAGGGGGACCCATCGTGCGCCTGCGAACCGGGCGTCGAGGAGACAGTCGTCCACCTCCTGCTGGACTGCCCCATTCACGCGATGGACCGAATTTATTTGGAGACGGAAGTGGGTATTCAAATCGATCAAGCAAACCTGCCACTGTTGATAAAGGAACACAGAGACGTATTTATAAAATATGCGAAAAAAATAATTACAATTGTAAATAAGAGAAATGGCAAAACCACTATTGTGTAAATATATTATTCATAATATAAGATTACAACAATAAAATCCACATGTAAACAACACGTCCAGAAAAAATGTAAAAAATAAATTAACAGTAAATGTAACCTAGATAAGGCAGTAATATAAGTAAAACTACATATATATAAATTTAAAGCAACAGTAATTGTTATTTTGTAGATATCATAGATATATAAAAATACACGTATATTAAACTAAGGAAAAGTAATTGTAATAGATGTTAAGAAGTAGTAATTGATGTTGAAAAACTATAGCAACATAATAATAAGTCTATAGACTAATAAGTATATAAAAGTAGTAGTAAAGAAATTATAAGGTTGTATACTTATAATCTAATAGTTAATAAATAAGCAATGTAAGTGAATATGTATTAATGTTATAAAATAGAAAGTAAAACTGTAAATAGAAATGAAGAAGAATAAATAAAACAAAAATAAAAATCCAACCTATCCCCTTCCCACATAAGGATGACTCCTCCCCATCCCATAAGCGTGAAAGGCCGGTATGAAAGTGCGAGAGGCATACGAGCGAGACGAGTATGGTACTAGAGGACTGGAATAAAAGATGATATATACTTAAGATTTAGATAATTAGTTATTAAGTGTGAAAGGTCGGTAATGTATGAAAGTGCGAGAGGCATAAATGATAGAACTAGAATGAATTAGAGATAAAGAACGAAAGAGTAGAATAGCTTAGGTTCGAGATGATGGAAGCCCCGAGCTCTTGGGGGGGACTGTGACTGTGGCTATAGTCGCCGAACCGTACGCGGTTCGCGCCCGCGATAACTGGGCTGGCAGCCGCGACGAGTTGGTGGCTATCGTCTCCCAGCGGGGTGCTTTTGATAGTGTGCTCCAGGGACGCGGTTGCGTTCTCGCGCTGCTGGGAGACGTTGCAGTAGTCGGGGTGTACTTCTCGCCCAACAGAAGCCTCGCTGAGTATGAGCGTTAGTTGATTGAGGTCGGGGCTCTGTTGGCAGAAGCGCACCCCACCCCGGTGGTGGTAGCTGGAGATTTCAACGCACACTCACGGGCGTGGGGATCTCCAGAAACCGATAGCCGGGGTGAGATGGTCGAGGAATGGGCGGTGTCCAATGGCTTGGTGCTGCTCAACCGAGGGTCGGTCCACACGTTCGTGCGGCGAACGGGGACGGGTCGTAGTATAATCGACCTGTCCTTTGCCAGTTCTGGCCTGGCTAGCCGCACACGTGGTTGGAGGGTGATCGAGGGGGTGGAGACGATGTCGGATCATCGCTACATATGGTTCGACATCGTCAACGCCGGCTCGGAGACCCCGGCGGTCGGGGACCGCCGTTCGGTTGAGGAAGGTCCGCGGTGGCGTCTGCGGACGCTGGACCGGGAACTGGCAAAGGAGGCGGCCATCGTCGAGCGATGGGCCGCAGGTGACGACGTTAGCCCGGACGTGGACGCGAGGGCTGGGCGGCTTTCCGGCGCCCTGACTCGCGTCTGCGATGCGGCGATGAAGAGGGCGGGGCCTGTTCGGCCGCGAAAGCGAGTGTATTGGTGGAATGATGAGTTGGCTGGGCTGCGTACTTCATGCCACGCAGCCCAGCGTAGGTACACTCGCTGTCGCGGTCGAGGAAACAGTGATCCTGCCCAAGAAGAAGAGCTGCTCGCCGCATACCGGGCTGCCCGAGCTGCCCTCAGCTCGGCGATCAAGGCCGCCAAGGAGGCGGCCTGGAAGGAGTGGCTCGAGAGCCTAAATGAAGATCCGTGGGGGCGCCCGTACAAAGCCGTGAGCGACAAACTCCGGCCCTGGGCGCCTCCCCTCACAAAGTCTCTCGAGCCCTCATTCGTCGGCCACGTTGTCAGTTCCCTCTTCCCTGCGCGGGAAGAGTGGGTCCCACCGCGGATGGCACCAAGCCAGACGCCGGCAGACACAGAGGCGATGATTCCGCCCGTGTCGGATGCCGAGCTCGGGGCGGCGGTCCTTAAACTCAAAACGAGGAACCGCGCCCCCGGTCCGGATGGCATTCCTGGGCGCGTCATCGCCCTGGTTATGCCGGCGTTCGAGGAGGAGACGCTGTCTTTGTTGTCGGAGTGTTTGGCGTCGGGTAAGGTCCCGCGACAGTGGAAAACTGGGCGGCTCGTGCTGTTGAAGAAGCACGGGCGCCCGGCCGAGTCGCCGTCGGCCTACCGCCCCATCGTCTTGCTCGACGAGATGAGCAAGCTGCTCGAGCGAGTGCTCGCGGCGCGTCTCGTCGGGCACCTGGAGGGGGCGGGGCCCAATCTCAATGACGGCCAGTACGGATTTCGTCGCGGGAGGTCGACCCTGGACGCCATTTCCCGGCTCAGGGACAGCGTCGAAGAGGCGGTCGGTCGGGGGGAGGTGTTGCTGGCAGTGTCGCTCGACATCGCGAACGCCTTCAACACCATCCCCTGGCAGACCATCGCTGAGGCGCTGAGGTACCACAATGTCCCGTGGTACCTCAGGCGCATTCTCGCGGACTACTTTGTCGACCGGGCCATCTCCTATCCGACCCGGTCGGGAGTAGTCCGCTCCGGTATGTCTTGTGGTGTTCCACAGGGGTCGGTTCTGGGTCCGCTCCTGTGGAACATCGGATATGATTAGGTCCTGCGCGGTGCTACTCTTCGGGGAGTCGGCGTCCTCTGTTACGCCGACGATACCCTAGTCACCGCGCGGGGCCCAGATTTTCGCGAGGCGAAAGTCCTGGCCACCGCGGGCGTTGCCCAGGTGGTCAGCCGCATCAGGGCGCTAGGACTCCAGGTGGCCCTCGAAAAGTCCGAGGCCGTTTTCTTTCACGGGCCTCGGCGAGGGCCACCTCGAGATTGTCAGATTGTGGTGAGCGGCACCCCCATCGCTGTCGGGTCGAGTATTAAGTATCTTGGTTTGGTACTCGACAGCCGATGGGGCTTCGTCGAGCACTTCCGGCGTCTGTCGCCAAAGTTATTGTCGTACGCCGGAAGGCTAGCGAGGCTGCTCCCCAATCGGGGAGGCCCAAATAGTGGGGCGGGCCGCGTATCGCCCTCACGGGCATTATTGGTGTCGACTTGTCGCTGCCGGCCGTGGTGCGAGCCATGGTCGGCAGCCAACAGTGCTGGGCCGCCGTCGCCTCGTTTGCTTCCGAGGTGATGGCGGCGAAACGCGAGGAGTTGCGGGTGCGGGAGCGTACGGGACAGACGCTCCCGCCCCGCCGTCCGGTTCGGGGGCGTCGTCGTGCTCAGTACATGCGCGCCCCCGAATAGTGTCTGGCCGTGGGCGGAAGGTCGGGGGACCCCGCCCAAATGGCCACTTGGCGACGGGCACCCTTTCTGTGTTCCAGAGGGTGCCCACTTTTTTGCGCACGCCCGTACCGGCCGCTCTCACCTCCTCTGCTTACAGAGGAGCGCTCGAGAGCGGTGGAGGTGCGGGCTAGTTCTTCAGCTCCTTAGGGAGCTCCGGGGTGGTCGCTTATCGACCGCCCCGAGACGGACCCCTCCGTTCTGGGGTGCCCCTTGCCGGCTCGCAGTGATTTAACCTCAGGCCTACCCTGCGAGTCGGTTTTAAGGTGAGGCGGAACACCGCGGGGTTTAGTGGGTAGGACGGCCCTCTCTCACGGGCCGGGAGCCCCACACACCGTCCCTGCTGCCCCCGCAGCAGGGATGACGGTGCGTAAATGCATTCCCCGCGAAAACAAAAAAAATAAAAAAACCTGGGGTGCTAGGTCGGGGAACCTCCACGTTGGCGGTGCAGTTTCCTATCCCCCCCGGGGACCGCCCGGGTGGGAGTGGAAACTGGGCTTTGCTGGTGCACCCTGGAGCATCGGCTAATGGGCGCAGTCTTCAGTACTGTGTGTGTTAACCAATGTACCAATATCCCGACAGTCGACCCCATGTCGTGGGGGTCGCAGTGTGGCAGGCCTGCAAGGCCTGCGAAATGGTGAAAGCTCCCGGCCTGGCCGGTAGTAGCGCTTCGTTGTCGATTTTCGTCTTCGTTGTCGTTTCTCCCGGCTTTGGCCGGTTGAAGCTCTTTGTTGCCGTTGGGTGGACGTGCAGTTGACCCCATTGCACGAGGGGGTCGTGGTATGGTTGGCCTGCAAGGCCTACGGTATTTGTGACCGCTCCCGGCCTGGTCGGTAGAAGCATCACATCGTTGGTGTCGCTCCCGGCCACGGCCGGTAGTAGCGAGGTTTTGTGGTGTGGACGCGTAGGCTGTCTGCTCGCGCAGGGGCCTACAGGCATTCGTGCCAGCGTCGGAGTTGGGGAGGGCCAGCCCCCCTCCTCGCGTTTCGTAATCTCCGGGGTCTTCGCAACAATCCAACTGGTGGCACCTGTTGGTACGTGGTGGTCCTGGGGACCGAAGGGCTTGCCTTCATTGGCCGGCCCGCGACAGGGAAAAGTCTATAACACCCGACAGCGAAGTCGTTAAAACCTGTGGGGCACCTGGAGCACCCCACAGTATCCATCCCGCTCCCTGGAATGAGCGTCACCCAGGGAGTCGACTCTCTTCGTCTCATAATCGTGGGAATAGTATGGCTCTCAATTTAAACACAACGACAAAAACGACGACTGATAACAACAACTTTGGCTTACTCCAAACGGACGCTGATCTGCCCGGTGACAGCCCTTCTGATAAGGATTCCGAAGGGAAGGCTAGGCCTGACACTCCAGTGCCTAGCCTGGTGAAGGAGGCGCGAGTATCGCTATCGCGCTGCGATGCCGCTCCGCGCCGTCTGTGCGGAGACCTGCTGCTGTCGGATTCCGACAGCAGTGTGGTCTCGATGATAGAGGTGTCTCCTGGCCCCTCCCCCTCCCCGCTTTCCCGGCTGTGGCGCAAGCGCCGGAACTCGGAGTCGGAGGGGGACAGTGAGGAGTCGGCTGGCACCGGTTCTGTCCGGGGCCAGCCCGGTAAGCGGGGCCGCGGTCGCCCCCCAACAACGGGGCAATACGTGGGCCTCGCCAAGGCGAAGGCCAAACTAAACGCGGCCAAGGAGCGGGAGCTAGAGCTCCAAGCGGAGGAGGAGCTCGCCGAGGAGCTCCGAAGGAGGGAGGAGAGGCGACTCTCCTTCCTTCGCCAGTCTCCCGCTCCAGCAGATACAACACCGGTGGCTGCTTCGGACTTTAGGGCCGAGCAGCTCGAGAAGGCGGTCGAGGAGGCGGTGGAGGCGATCCGCTCCATTGCCCACAAGTCCTCCCGTCTTAAGGGGCAGAGCGTGCAGGGCCTGAGGTCCGCCGCTGCGTCAATTGTGGAATACGTGCGGGAATTGCGTGCCCGCACGGTATCTGAAGAAAATGCCCGTCTGCAGCGTGAGCTAGCTGCTATGCGGGCGGAGGTTGAAATTTTGAAGAAGCAGGCGAGTGCCCCGCCGTCGATGTCGCGCGAGGAGGTTCTGTTCCTCCTGGATGCGCGTTTCGACGGCATCGGAGATCGCCTGCTCCCGGAGCCACGATTGCGCCCGCCGCTGCAGGCGGATATTCGCAACGCCGCCCGCGCCACCGAAAGCTCCACCGTCGGTGCTCGCAAAGCACCCTCCCGACTGTCCGGCACTTCTGGCGCTGTCGCTGGTGCCGCCCGCCTTCAGACCTCTGGCGCCGCTGCCGCCGCGCGTCCCTCTGTCCTCGTCTCCGGCCCTTCGTTGGAGAAGACTGAGGCTCCTTCAGCCGCGTCGCCGGCTCCCTCTCCCTCTTCGGGAAAAAAGAAGAAGGCCGGCAAGCGCAAAAAGAAGAGCGCTGCAGCCCGAGAGGCTGAGGCGACGCGCCAGGAGCGTCTGCAGCCCGCACCCACGCCTCAACCTCTAACCGAGGCGTGGAATGTGGTGGCGGGGCGCCCAAAGAAGGCGCCGTTGGCCAAACCGACAGCGACGCAGTCGGCATCGGCGCCCGCTAAAGCGCCTGCCGTGGGGAAGCGCGCCCCTAAACTCCGCGCCCCGCGTACCGCTGCAGTGGTCATCACCCTGCAGCGGGACGCGCTTGAGAGGGGCGTAACGTACGCCTCCAAGTTAGCCGAGGCCGAAGAGAAGGTGGACCTGAAGGGTCTCGGCATTGGGGGCTTGCGCTTCCGCACGGCGGCCACAGGAGGTCGAATTTTGGAAGTGGCGGGTGCCGAAAGGTGCCAAAAGGCTGACGCCCTGGCAGAGAAATTGAGGACGGCTCTGGGTGAGGAGGTCCGTGTCGCCAGGCCGGAGAAGTGCGCGGAGCTGCGCATCTCCGGTCTAGGCGATGCGGCAACAAAGGAGTCTGTTGCGCGAGTGGTGGCGGACGTAGGAGGTTGCGCCACCACCAGTGTCGTTGTTGGTGACGTGGTTCGCCAGGCGGGCAGGGAGGGCACGGCGTGGGTCAAGTGTCCGATCGCGGTGGCCAAAATAGTCACAAATGGCCGCCCTCTCACGATCGGCTGGTCCCGCGTCCGTGCGGTCCTTTTAGAAGTCAGGCCGCAGCGGTGCTTCCGTTGCTTGGAGGTGGGGCACGTGGGAGCCCGGTGCGCTGCGGGAGTGGACCGCAGCGCACTCTGTTTCCGTTGTGGGCAGCCCGGTCACAAGGCGGCCGGCTGCTCTGCGGCGTTTAACTGCCCCATCTGCGCGGCGGCGGGAACTGCCGCTGCGCATCGCCTGGGCGCAAAAGCCTGCCTGGCGGCGTCCAAGAAGAGGAGGCGTCGAGGTGGTGCTGGACGTACGAGTCAGCCCACCCAGGCTTCAGAGGAGGTGATGGACATCGCCCAAAACTAAATGGCTCCCATCTCGGTACTGCAGGCCAACGTCGGTAACTGTGCGGCGGCTCAAGATCTGCTGCTTCAGTCTGTCGCACAGTTACAGGCGACTGTGGCTATAGTCGCCGAACCGTACGCGGTTCGCGCCCGCGACAACTGGGCTGGCAGCCGCGACGAGTTGGTGGCTATCGTCTCCCAGCGGGGTGCTTTTGATAGGGTGCTCCAGGGACGCGGTTGCGTCCTCGCGCTGCTGGGAGACGTTGCAGTAGTCGGGGTGTACTTCTCGCCCAACAGAAGCCTCGCTGAGTATGAGCGTTGGTTGATTGAGGTCGGGGCTCTGTTGGCAGAAGCGCACCCCACCCCGGTGGTGATAGCTGGAGATTTCAACGCACACTCACGGGCGTGGGGATCTCCAGAAACCGATAGCCGGGGTGAGATGGTCGAGGAATGGGCGGTGTCCAACGGCTTGGTGCTGCTCAACCGAGGGTCGGTCCACACGTTCGTGCGGCGAACGGGGACGGGTCGTAGTATAATCGACCTGTCCTTTGCCAGTTCTGGCCTGGCTAGCCGCACACGTGGTTGGAGGGTGATCGAGGGGGTGGAGACGATGTCGGATCATCGCTACATATGGTTCGACATCGTCAACGCCGGCTCGGAGACCCCGGCGGTCGGGGACCGCCGTTCGGTTGAGGAAGGTCCGCGGTGGCGTCTGCGGACGCTGGACCGGGAACTGGCAAAGGAGGCAGCCATCGTCGAGCGATGGGCCGCAGGTGACGACGTTAGCCAGGACGTGGACGCGAGGGCTGGGCGGCTTTCCGGCGCCCTGACTCGCGTCTGCGATGCGGCCATGAAGAGGGCAGGGTCTGTCAAGCCGCGGCGGCGAGTGTACTAGTGGAATGAAGAGCTGGCTGGGCTGCGAACCTCAAGTCACGCAGCCCAGCGCAGGTACACTCGCCAACGCGCCCGAAGAAGCAGTGACCCTGCCCGAGAAGAAGAACTACTCGCCGCATACCGGGCTGCCCTCAGCTCGGCCTACCCTGCGAGTCGGTTTTAAGGTGAGGCGGAACACCGCGGGGTTTAGTGGGTAGGACGGCCCTCTCTCACGGGCCGGGAGCCCCACACACCTGCCCCCGCAGCAGGGATGACGGTGCGTAAATGCATTCCCCGCGAAAAAAAAAAAAAAAAAAAAAAACCTAATCTAACCTAACCTAACCTAACCTAACCTAACCTAAACTCAAAACGAGGAACCGCGCCCCCCCCCCCCCCCGGTCCGGATGGCATTCCTGGGCGCGTCATCGCTCTGGTTATTCGTTCTGGCGTTCGAGGAGGAGACGCTGTCTTTGTTGTCGGAGTGTGTGGCGTCGGGTAAGGTCCCGCGACAGTGGAAAACCGGGCGTCTCGTGCTGTTGAAGAAGCACGGGCGCCCGGCCGAGTCGCCGTCGGCCTACCGCCCCATCGTATTGCTCGACGAGATGAGCAAGCTGCTCGAGCGGGTGCTCGCGGCGCGTCTCGTCGGGCACCTGGAGGGGGCGGGGCCCAATCTCAATGACGGCCAGTACGGTTTTCGTCGCGGGAGGTCGACCCTGGACGCCATTTCCCGGCTCAGGGACAGCGTCGAGGAGGCGGTCGGTCGGGGGGAGGTGTTGCTGGCGGTGTCGCTCGACATCGCGAACGCCTTCAACACCATCCCCTGGCAGACCATCGCCGAGGCGCTGAGGTACCACAATGTCCCGTGGTACCTCAGGCGCATTCTTGCGGACTACTTTGTCGACCGGGCCATCTCCTATCCGGCCCGGTCGGGAGTAGTCCGCACAAATATGTCGTGCGGTGTTCCACAGGGGTCGGTTCTGGGTCCGCTCCTGTGGAACATCGGATATGATTGGGTCCTGCGCGGTGCTACTCTTCGGGGAGTCGGCGTCCTCTGTTACGCCGACGATACCCTAGTTACCGCGCGGGGCCCAGATTTTCGCGAGGCGAAAGTCCTGGCCACCGCGGGCGTTGCCCAGGTGGTCAGCCGCATCAGGGCGCTAGGACTCCAGGTGGCCCTCGAAAAGTCCGAGGCCGTTTTCTTTCACGGGCCTCGGCGAGGGCCACCTCGAGATTGTCAGATTGTGGTGAGCGGCACCCCCATCGCTGTCGGGTCGAGTATTAAGTATCTTGGTTTGGTACTCGACAGCCGATGGGGCTTCGTCGAGCACTTCCGGCGTCTGTCGCCAAAGTTATTGTCGTACGCCGGAAGGCTGGCGAGGCTGCTCCCCAATCGGGGAGGCCCAAATAGTGCATGCCGTCGCCTCTACGACGGTGTAGTGCGCTCAAAGGCGTTGTATGGAGCGCCCATCTGGGCGCACGCCCTTTGCGCCAAGACAATTCCGCTGCTGCGGCGTCCGCAGCGGTCGATTGCGCAGAGGGCGGCACGAGCGTACTGCACCGTCTCCTACGAGGCGGCGTGCCTAATTGCAGGAAGTCTCCCCTGGGATCTCGAGGCTGGAGTCCTCAAAAGTGTATACGAGGAGAGCGCCCTGGTGCGAAGTAACGGTGGACGGCCCCTTCCGGACGAGATCGACCGCTGGAGACAGTCGGCTCGCGACGATCTCTTCCGGAAGTGGGCCGAGAGGTTGGTAGGCCCCTCAGTTAGCCCCCGGCTCGTGGGGGCTGTCCGGCCCGTCCTGCGGGCTTGGGTGGAGAGGGCACAGGGAGCGCCGACATTTCACCTCAGTCAGCTCCTCACAGGGCATGGCGTATTTGCCAAGTACCTGTGGGAGGTGGCTGGGGTGGAGCCGGACCCCGTGTGTCGTCACTGCTCAAGTGGCGTCGTGGACACGGCGGAGCACACACTCGCCGTGTGCCCGTGGGACGCGTATCGCCCTTACGGGCCTTGTCGGTGGAAATTTGTCGCTGCCGGCTGTGGTGCAAGCCATGGTCGGCAACCAACAGTGTTTGGCCGCCGTTGCCTCGTTTGCTAGCGAGGTGATGGCGGCGAAACGAGAGGAGTTGCGGGTGCGGGAGCGTACGGGACAGACGCTCCCGCCCCGCCGTCCGGTTCGGGGGCGTCGACGTGCTAATTACATGCGCGCCCCCGAATAGTGTCTGGCCGTGGGCGGAAGGTCGGGGGACCCCGCCCAACTGGCCACTTGGCGAAGGGCACCCTTTCTGTGTTCCAGGGGGTGCCCACATTTTGCGCACGCCCGTACCGGCCGCTCTCACCTCCTCTGCTTACAGAGGAGCGCTCGAGAGCGGTGGAGGTGCGGGCTAGTTCATCAGCTCCTTAGGGAGCTCCGGGGTGGTCGCTTATCGACCGCCCCGAGACGGACCCCTCCGTTTTGGGGTGCCCCTTGCCGGCTCGCAGTGATTTAACCTCAGGCCTACCCTGCGAGTCGGTTTCAAGGTGAGGCGGAACACCGCGGGGTTTAGTGGGTAGGACGGCCCTCTCTCTCGGGCCGGGAGCCCCACACACCGTCCCTGCTGCCCCCGCAGCAGGGATGACGGTGCGTAAATGCATTCCCCGCGAAAACAAAAAAAAAAAAAAAACCTAACCTAACCGTCTAATATTTTAGTGTTCATTTCGTTTATTGTCGGTCCATAGTTGTCGCTGATATCACAAGTTATATACCAATCGATTCGTATTCTCTGGCGCTACACGTTATATATATTTGTTTATAATAATATTATTGTATATAATAGATTTTTACCGTTTTTCCTTGTTTTTCGAACGGTACAGTGTCAGTGCATATTGTACTGATATATTGTATAGACACCTAAGGGTTTCTGTACCCAGGAACGTGTGAGAGGTCTGTCAGCATCCCAAGAGACCCCATTCGTTCTATTTGTCGTTCTATTTTGTGTTTTCGCGGCACTCCGTCCGCGTCATACCGAGGTTACCTTAGCCCTGCATTTTATCGAAAATTGTCTAAGTTTTTAGTGTTCTTTTCGTTTATTGTCGGTCCATAGTTGTCGCTGATATCAAAAGTTATATACCAATCGATTCGTATACTCTTGCGCTACACGTTTTATATATTTGTTTATAATAATATTATTGTATATAGTAGATTTTTACCGTTTTCCCTTGTTATTCGCACGGTACAGTGTCAGTGCATATCTCATTGATATATTGTATAGACACCTAAGGGTTTCTGTACCCAGGAACGTGTGAGAGGTCTGTCAGCATCCCGAGAGACCCCATTCGTATAGCTATCTCAATATATTTGGTCGATCTGTTCGAGTTTTTCAAAATTCTCATCAATTGTCTATAAACAAACTTCAATAGTGCTTTGTCAAAATTCTATAAACAATTTTGTGGTTGCGACACCTTTGGGATAACCGCCTGAGCTGTGGGCTATCTGCTGCACACCTCGGGACCAGCACCAATTGAAAAGACCCACATTCACCACTGGTTGTTAGTCATTAGGCTTAAATTACCGAAAAACTACCTCTGTAACTAAGATTTTTCAAAGTTTTTCTATAGACGCCCATAGCTTTTTGTATACCATTGGAAGCCCCCTGACGCCCTCTGTCGATTGGTACCCATTTGGTCGAGCTAGGACGTCTAATAGTTGAAATATACATAGATTAGTGTTGCATTTTTCGAACAGTTTTTACTTTTGCTCCATTTACAAGCGTTTCATCAATTGAGGTACAGCATTTTACAGCATACGAGTGTGCGCGCTAAAATCACGAGTCTAACGACACCTCTACCGATCCTCTGCGACTAATAGTTCTTGTGATATAAGCTATTTTGTGTTTTCGCGGCCCCGCCTGCCCGCCCTGATTTTACTGCGTAGCCATATAAGGTCGGTCGGCATATTGTTGGAAACCTTGCCAAATTTTTTTTTTTATTTAATCGTTATTTTGGCTTAGACTTGTCGTCAACTTGCTTCACACCACCTTTAACCGATCTTGAGATAATTATATCCAATTCTATACAGTCAAACTCAGCCGTGAGTTGCGGCAAATCACTCTGTCTCAATTTTTCCTTTTTTTTTTTATTAGAATAGATCACTAGATTAAGACAAAAGCTTATTGGCTAAAACTAGAATAAGACTTAGCTAGTCTACAACTAGCTGATAACTGTAGAGTAGGGACAGCTTTAGATAGAGTTCACAGTTTGCTGTGTTTGTAGCACTTTAAATTAGAAAAAGCCCTGGATCAACGGTGGCAGTTGGGTTTGGTCCGAATCATCAATTTTCAAAAAACACTGGTCTAGGCTGCATACGTGCGCACTATACACGCACTATACACACATTTTACACTAGCCCTAGTACACACACACGACACACTCAACATTGACACTGTACAAGCACGACACTAACAGACACATAGACACACATAAGCACACACTCGGATTCTGGAGCCGCGACCCCGTTAGACACGGTACTTTACAATTTAGACTAGGACTTAGAATTAGGACAACACTTAGAATAATATTAAATTTTATAACTTATACAAACCTTTTATATATATCATTTTGACATATTAACCGACTAACGCTATTGCGTTAAGTATATTTTAATTTAGTTTGAGACGTACATCTCTGTTAACATGTTTGGTTATAGGACACCGGTAAGAAGGTCCACAGCTTCTCCTAAGTCTGGAGATGAGTCTGCATCTAACCAGGCAAGTCCCCCAATAGAGAGCAGACCAACAAAACCCGTTAGGAGAAGCGTAGACGAACTAGAGCTCCGCGAAAAGATAGCACCAACTAAGGAAATTAGGGCTAGCTCTCAGACAACAAAAGTTAAAGAGCCACAGATAGCGCTGGCACCATTACTGGTACCGGCGGCTCAAAACCGATGCGCCGCAGCAATCTTGGCGCACGATGTTATTAGGGAGCAACTGGGAGAAGCTCGTAATTTAAAGCGAGATATTAGGAGAGAAGTAGAAGACAGAGCGGACCTGTTACTGCGGATTATAAAAGCCTACGAAGATGAAAGAAAGAGAATGAAAAGATCAGAGACAGGAAAAACGGTAGAGATCAGAGGTGAGAACGCAAGTTCCACCGAAGATATAGTGCGGAAGATTGAGGAGAACGAAAGATTGCTGATAGAGAATGGTAAGATTATGAGAGAATTGAAAGATAAAATTGAAAAACAAGACGAGAGAGAGAACGAGAGACTAAAGAAGGGATGTATGAATGAGAGTATGCTAAAGGAAAATAGTAAAATAATGATAGAGTTGAAAGAGAAAATGGAAATACAAGACAAGAGAGAGAAAGAAAGAGAAAGCAAGGGAGTTATGACATATGCGGGTGCCGTGTCGGGCCGGTCTGGTCACCAGCCACAGGGGCGGGTGGCCCTGCACTCCGTAGTCATAACATCAAAAAATGAGAAAGAGACTGGAGAGGAAGTAATAGAGCGACTAAGGAGAGTAGCGAATGAAGATGAAGGATGGATAAGAGTGGAAAGAGTGAGAAAGGCGAAGGACAGAAGAGTCATAATAGGGTACAAGACAGACGAAGAAAGAAAGAGGGCACAACGGAGGCTGGAGGAGAGAGAAAAAGGCCTAAACGTCGAAGAAATGAGGAACAGAGACCCCTTGCTAGTCCTATACGGGGTGCTGAAGGTCCATAAAGACGCAGACCTGCTCAAACTGATTAGGTCCCGAAACCATGAGGTTTTCAGGGGCCTCAGTTCTGAGCAGGACAGAATGTCAGTCCAGTACCGCAGGACGGCCAGGAACCCTCATACAAGCCACGTGGTGCTCAGGGTCTCCCCGGTAGTTTGGTCTCGGGCCCTAGACATGGGGAGACTGCATATTGATCTGCAACCAGTTAGGGTGGCAGATCAATCTCCTATTGTGCAGTGCTCCCTGTGCTTAGGGTACGGGCATAGCAGGAAGTTCTGCAAAACGTCAGAACCGCTCTGCAGTCACTGCGGCGGGCTCCATATGAGGGCAAAGTGCCCCGAGTACGCCGTAGGAGTAGAGCCTAACTGCTGCAACTGCCAAAGGGAGAAGATGAGCAACACGAGGCACAGCGTTTTCGACGATTCGTGCCCAGTGCGACAGAAGTGGGACAGTATAGCAAGAGCATCCACTCAATATTGCTAAGGGCACCACGGAGGGGGTTGCTCCGTACCGGGTGCTACAGGCGAACCTCCAGAGGAGGAAACTGGCAACCGATGAGCTCATGCTTGAGGCCACACGACGCAAGGCCGCAGTCGCCCTAGTTCAGGAGCCCTATGTGGGTGCGGTGAAAAGGATGAAGGCGTACCAGGGCGTCAGGGTCTTCCAGAGCACTGTACGAGGAGAAGGGACTGTGAAGGCGGCCATTGTTGTGTTCGACGCAGCACTGGACGTCATACAGTACCCGCAACTCACCACCGACAACATCATGGTGGTGGGAATCCGGTCCAGTGCTTGGAAGATCACGCTGGTCTCCTTCTACTTTGAACCGGAGAGCCCGCTGGGGCCTTACCTAGAAGGGCTGAGTAAAATCAGGCATGAGCTGGGGAACCAACACCTTATCTTTGGAGGCGACGCTAACGCGTGGAGCACCTGGTGGGGACATCCAACCGAAGATACGAGAGGTGAAGCGATGAGGAGCATCCCTCATCGCTTTTTCATATTAATCTAAAAAAGGCAAAGGGAACCCACATTGAGCGCACTACCAGGATTTATAATACCAAAAAGGCCAGGTGGGATGACTTTAAGGTGAAGATGGCACAATGTACATCCCATTTGGACCTGGGCGCCCGACAGACCGCCAATGTGGACGAACTGGAAGGTATTGTTGTCGATTACTCAACTTCCATAGGGATGGCTTGTGATGAAGCCATCCCGAAAAAGAAAAAGAGGGAGTTACTCACTATGCCATGGTGGTCGGAGAGGCTCGCTGCCCTGAAAAGGGCCGTAAACACCAAAAGGCGTCGAATTAGAAATGCAGCTCCCGATCGTAGGGAGCTAGTAATCTCGAGGTACCTAGAATGTAAGGAGACGTATGAATCTGAGGTAAAAAAGGCACAGGTCGAAGGTTGGAAGAACTTCTGCGGAAGGCAGGATAGGGAGGGCATCTGGGAGGGGGTGTACAGATTGATAGGAAGGGCCACAGTGAGGGAAGAAGATCAGCCACTAATTCACAATGAAACCCATTTGGACGCAAAGGGTTCAGTACAACTCCTCGCCCGAACCTTCTACCCGGAGGATCGGGTCGAGGAGGACACTGAGATGCATCGGCAGGTGCGCATGAAAGCCGAAAAGGATGACAGCACAGAGGGTCATAATGATGATGACCCACCTTTTACGGTGGGCGAACTGCACGATGCGCTTCAGAAGTTTAACCCTAAAAAAGCACCGGGAGCGGACGGCTTTACAGCCGACATTTGTGCTCACGCCGTTGGTGCAAACCCCTTAGACTTCCTGGAGCTGCTTAATCGGTGCCTCCATCACGGCTACTTTCCTAAGATATGGAAGGAAGCAGTGGTGGTGGTGCTGAAGAAGCCGGGTAAAGACTCGTACACCACCCCCAAGTCGTACAGACCGATTGGGCTGTTGCCTGTCCTTGGAAAGGTGTACGAGCGAATGCTGATTACTCGCCTCAAATACCATCTGTTGCCGCGAATGAGTACTCGCCAGTACGGTTTTATGCCCCAGAGAAGCACCGAGGACGCCCTCTATGACCTTATGGGGCACATAGTGGCAAAACTCCATGACAAGAGGATTGTCACTATGGTGTCCCTGGACATAGAGGGGGCCTTCGATAGCGCCTGGTGGCCCGCTATTAGAGTGAGACTGGTTGAGGAAAAATGCCCGGCAAATTTGAGAGTAATTGGTAGTTACCTAAGCGACAGGAGAGTCAGGGTTAGGTACGCAGGCGAGGAGTGCAGCCGCTCCACGGGCAAAGGGTGCGTCCAGGGGTCGATCGGCGGTCCCTTGCTGTGGAACCTGCTTTTGGATCCACTTTTGAAAGGTCTGGAGCGAAAGGGAGTGTATGTGCAGGCGTTCGCAGACGATGTGGTGCTGGTGTTTGATGGGGACTCGGCTCTTGAAATCGAGGGACACGCCAATGCCTCTCTCGAGCATGTGCGGGAGTGGGGCATCGGAAACAAGCTGAAATTCGCACCGCACAAAACCTGTGCGATGGTAATTACGCGGAGGCTAAAGTACGATGTCCCGCGCCTCAGCATGGGCGGGATAGACATTGGCATGTCCAAGGAAATCAAAATTCTAGGGCTCACCATAGACCGCGCACTAACATTCAACACACATGTCACCAACGTATGCAGAAAGGCGATCGGCATCTATCGGAAGCTGGCGAGGATGGCCCGGATCAGCTGGGGATTACACCCCGAGGTGATCCGGACGATCTACGTCGCAGCCGTGGAGCCGACGATATTGTACGCTGCCAGTGCTTGGCACGCATCGGCGGAGAAGCTTGGTGTCCGAAAGCAGCTAAACGTGGTACAGCGCGGTTTCGCCCAAAAGCTGTGCAAGGCCTACCGTACGGTCTCTCTGAACTCGGCGCTGGTCCAGGCTGGTTTGCTCCCTCTGGACCTCAGAGTTCGAGAGGTGGCCTCATTATATGAGGCCAAGAGAGGAGTGAGCCAGCCATGGCTGGGAGACTGGGAGGTCGAACGAATGGCCCCGGCGATAGAGTCTCCTCACCCCGCGGAGCATGCGGTCCTGGGGTTCACCAGCCTGGTAGACGAGGGGCAACTGGAAGATGCAAACCACTTTGAGGTGCGCATCTTCACGGATGGGAGCAAGATTGAGGGCCGAGTCGGTGCCGCGCTATCGTTTTGGAATAGCCGGACCGAAACTAAGGCCCTCAAACTTGCTCTCGCGCCTCATTGCACCGTCTACCAGGCCGAGCTCCTGGCGCTATGCAAAGCGGCCAGTGAGGTCCTCAGGCGTGGCGCGTCTACGTTTGGTATCTTCAGCGACAGCAGAGCCGCTCTCTTGACGGTAATCAACCGTCATGCCCTCCATCCCTTGGCAGTGGAAGCCAGGGCCGCACTTCAGCGCGGATTGGCCCAGGGTAAGGAAATTTCCTTATTCTGGGTCAAGGCCCACGCAGGGCTGGAGGGTAACGAACGAGCCGATGAGCTCGCGAAGGAAGCGGCTCTTTTGTGGAGAGTTGGATGATAGAGTCGGTGGCTATGGTGCTCAACCGTACTTTCGTATATAGTTTAGTGTTGGTAGAGTCGGATGTTTTTCTGAACTCATGGAATGGAATGTTCTGGTTTGAGTTATAGATTTTTATTGGAACTATACTTATGGTTAGTTGGTTATTTATTCTTGTTACAGAATTTTTGTTTTTGGGATTTTGGTTTTCCTTTATTGGAATTATTTCTATTTCTTTATTAGAGCTTAATTGTTTGAAAAAGAAAGTTCCTTTCTTTTATTACTGGTTGGGGTGTGATGTAACGTTGTAAAACGTCACATTGAAGTTTCATTGTTAGTCTGGAGATTTAGAGAGAGAGGAGAGTAGATTGTTGACCCTTTCTCGCTATTTGTCATCGAATTTATATAATTTACGTTTGGGTAGGCAGAATGTTTTTGAATGTCTCAGCCTGTTCTTGGAATGAACGAAAAAAAGTTCTGTCAATTGGTCAATGTCTTTTGACAGTGGTGACGGAACGACATTCGCTTTTCTATGGTCGACACAAAAATATGTCGTCGTAAATATATTTTTTAAACTTCGAGATAATGAAGTAATCTTTATAAATTGTATGTGGAAGTTCACGTCTGTGACTTCTTATCAATGGTTGCATCGAGATGATTATGTATTTCGGTAAGATCTTTGGATTTTTGGAAACACGTTCATAGCCTCGATGACAAGGTGATATTCTGACGAAAAATTATGCGTTGTTTACAGCTGATTACGAAGTTTGCGAGGCTTGAAGAGGCGTTAAAGGAATATTTGCCTGCTCTTCAAGATTAATGAGTTCCCTTTAAAAGTGGTAAGTTCTTTTTATGTGTTCAAATCACGAACAAATTTCCAATTGGTTTTCCAAATCTAATGGAACTAATTTCTTTTCTTTGCAGCTGAAAAGGCACTTTTTTTTTATATATTAACTTCATTTTTGGATGAAGTTTGCCGTAAATGCTGACCATGTGGTTGCGGGCTCGCCATTCTAGTGGAGACGACTCCTGTCGCGATCTGCACAAGTGATTCCGAATCCCGTGGTAATGTAGCCACGCCTCCAGGTACTTATTTCAAATTGTTTTTGTGTAGATTAATCTAATAATGATGCACGACTCAACAAAGACTCAAGAGTAAAGACTCAATGAACAGGCCCAAAGACTCATGATTAGGCCCATGTAGCTACTCAATGATTTGGCTCTTGTTTGGAATCATGTTACGATATTTATTTTGACTTATAAGCTGGCATTATGCTGGGTATTCTAAACTTCACGCCTCAACCCTGAGAATGGTTAATCTTTAGCTTACTAAAACACTAGAATAAATTATACCAATAGGGATAGTGTTTATAATGTATATTCAATCAATTCGCCTATTAAAATATAGAAACTTTCTTCTAGAGATGTATTCTATTATTTTTGGTTCCTGCTCTTATGATTAAAGGCTCAATCTCCATCGCTGATATCCGTGTGCATAAAGTTGGTAGGACTTATCCTCCTGGCGCCTGAAACAAGTTATATATTGAGTTTGTTAGTTTGTTTGTTAGTTCATGTCTCCATAGTTAGAGACCTATTATTATTTTTGGTTCCTCGCCAAAATAAAACAATTGTGGCATTTATATTGATTTATTATTACAATTGGCACACTTTAGGGACATAGTAATTCAATCTCATCGCCCATTATTGATGGAAACATAAGTAAAACATGACAAAAGTTCGGCTTTTCCTTTCCCTTTAACTTCGGTCGTATGCTTTTCTGAAGCCTGAAGAAGATAAATTGCCTTTACATTTCGACGTTCCTGTTGTTAAACAGATGTTATATGTCTTTTCTAGACCTTTAGTTTTATTAGGGTTATTGGGTCTCTTCTTCAACCAACAAGCTTCTGTGGAATGCCCTTTCTTATTGCAGTTCTTGCAAAATTGTACCTTTTTCTTCGTCTTTGTGTAGAATGCTTCTGAAGTCTGAGGTTCACTCGCATCGGTTTGCCTTGCTTCGTACTCTTCTACGATTTTTATTTTTAAATTGTCAGGACTTGGCAGAACATCTCTCGACTCAATTGCCGTTCGGAAGCTATCGAAATTTGTAGGTAAACTGTGCAACATCATTATGCTTAATAACTCGGAATGAAAAATACTAAGAAATTATAAATACCAGGCTGTATGGACTAAGTTTCCTTTGCCTGCCCAAGATGGGCGAAGACAACCACCAAACAACAACAACTTTAAAATCTTGTTGACTTGTGTATAAATAATTAAGTAAATCGACACAGTAGATTATTTTTATATTTCAGATTTAGAAGAGTACAACCTACCTATACCAACGTGGACTTGTAATATTTTATTTAATAAGAACATTTATACGACTGCACAGATATTTGGTTTTTACATTACTATCAACAATGTCTATTGAAATTGAATCGGCTGAGTAAGTACCTTTTTCTGACTCTGTCTGCCTATCGTTCTTTAGTTTTATATCTCATAAACGAATGAACTTAATGTTGCAGTGTAATACGGCTCATCCAGCAGTACTTAAAAGAATCTAACCTCACCAAGACTTTACAAACACTGCAGGTTAGTATGTTCAAATTTAATTATCGTACGGTATTGCCATTAAGTAACCAAAAGTCGGTTACTCAAAGACACATGCGGTTACATTCGTCACTGTTCAGCTATTGTCAGCTCTGTGCAATAAGCATGGCCTTGCTTATTCTTGATAGCAATTGGTATTTATCTTTTCTAGTGATTTTATCTGAGTGCTAGTATTAGTCAAAATGTTATCTGTGCTCTTGCACTAGGTATTAAAATTCAGGTACGTATGGACAGAATAATTTTATATTATGTACCTACAAAACAAAAAGTTTGATTGTAGAGCAAGCTTGTGAAAGGTGCAGAATGAAAGCGGATGAAAGGTTGTCGTCAAATTTCCGGGATAAGGCTGCCATGTTTTTCTGGAAAGTGGAAGGCAAGACTCAGAGTAGTTCGGTACTCTGCACCATGAATAAAGTGCTTATTGTTAACAATTATGTCCTAACAGACCAAACTGACGTCCTGCAGAGATGGAGTCAATATTATAGAAAGATGTATGGAAGTCACATTGGTCACATTGGGAAGTGCTTTAATGCTCCGGTTCCCAATGTCATTGAAGTCATTAGCATGAAAGAGATTGAACAAGCAATTAAAAGTATCAAATGTTGTAAGGCTGCAGGAAATGAGATAATCAAGTATGGTGGGTCGCGCTTCTGGGACACCCTATGTCTGTTATGCAACTTATGCTGGTCGACAGGTGAGGTCCTAGATGACCGGCGAATAGCAGTTGTAGTACCTATTTACAAAGGGAAAGTCTTGCCCAAACTGCTCCAGGTTATTTATGGGAGGCTCAATGCACATTCCGACGTGAAAGAGGTTGCATGGATCAAGTGCAGAGATTTTATATTTATATTTATATGCAGAGAGAACTCTGCATATAATTATAATAAAATAATAAATAAGCTTTTTATTCTATTTCTAAATTTTACATTGTTCGTTAGTATATTCTCTTATTCTAGTTCTAGTATTTCAATTCATTTCAATAAATTATTATATAAATAGATCCCTTATTGGATAAAGCCTCCCCATCTTTTTCCATTTCTGTCTGTCTTCACCAAGTGTCCACCAGTTGTTACCCACTGTTTCTACAATGTCATCTGCCCATCGTTAAATTGGCCTGCCGACCTCTCTTTTACCTTTTGGGCCTAGACATTGTGTTGCATGTGAGGTCCACCTTTTGTCCTGTTACCTTGTAATGTGACCTGCCCATTGCCACTGTAGCTGTAGTGCATAAGTCAATTTTGTTTTCTGTCTGATAACATTGCTTCTATTATTCTTATTTTCATGATACTCCTTTCCATAGCATGTTTGGTTGGAATGATTTTGTTTGTGAATGTCCATGTTTGGCAACCATTATGTTAATGTTGGCAAAGTCCTTTTTCTATTACTGTCTTTTTAAGTGGCATCCCGTAATTACATTACCCTTTAAAATGTCTTTTAGTGCCCAAAAACTTTTCCAAGCACAGTTGACCCTTCTTTGCACTTCCTCTTCATTGCTGTCCTTACTGAATGTTATAAGTTGGTCAAGGTATCATTGACATAGTCAATTTGGTTGTTAGTGTTAGGTTGTATTTGTTTCTGCTGGCCATTCGTCATTACTTTAGGGCCGTATTTTAGAATGTTCCTCAATACTCAAGAAACACTTGAGAGTAGTATTTTAAGGCGAAAACTAGCCTCAAGCGTTTCTTGAGTATTGAGGAACATTCTAAAATACGGCCCTTAGTCTTACTTGGGTTTATCTGTAACCCAACTTTTTTGCTCTCAGTGTTAAGAGTCTGTATCATCCCTTGTAATTCTATAGCAGACTTGGCAAAGATAACAATGTCGTCCGCAAATCGTAAGTGACTTAAATGTTTATTGATTATCCAAATACCTTTTTTCTCCCATTTGATATTTTGGAATATATCCTTTAGTACAGCTATGAATAATTTCGAGACAGGGGGTCGCGTTGACGCACTCCTCTTTTTATTGAAATTATTTCCCCTTTTTTTTTCTAACATTATTGTACTTGAACAGTTTCTGTAGATGTTTTGCAGAATAGCTATAAATTTTTTAAAGATTTTAGTGCTTTCCATATTGAAGAGTAGGAGATGCTGTCAAATGCTTTACAATAGTCCATAAAACCAATATAGAGTTTGGTTGTATTCTTTAAATTTTTCAATTACTAGCTCGCATATGATTGATTGTAGAATATCCAGGTCAGAACCCTGCTTGTTCTGTTGGTAGTTTCTTTTCTATTTATTCTGTAATTCGTGATAACATGATGGATGAGAATAATTTGTATACACTAGGGAGCAAACTTATTGGTCTGTGATTATTGATGTCCAGTGGACTGCCTTTTTTGTAAAGCAGTACTATATCTGACTTGCACCACTGATGCGGTACTATTCCAGTGCTAAAAACCATATTGAACAGCTTCGTTAAAATATGAGTAAAACAGGAGCTACCATCTTTAAAGCTTCATTTGAACAGAGATTTCTGTCAACTGTGCTTTATATGAACCAAGATATCTACGAACAATGATTCTATCAACTAAGTTTTCTATGAAACGTGTTTCTGTGTTACATTCCACACTTGATTTTTGTCCTTGTTTAAATCCAATTTTTGTGTGTGTTTAGTTTTTGGTGGCTCCTTTTTTCACGCTTCTTTATTTTGTTTGATTCCATTAAATGATGTTTCTTCTGTGTTGATATATATTAATAGCTTTTTTGTTTTTTTTTGTAGATATCTTTTATTTCAATCTTTATTTCCTTTGTTTTATTCTTGCATGTGAGTAGTTCAGTTCGTCTATTTATTAGGTCTATGGTACTTTTCTTAAATATCTTATACTCCTTGTTTTCTTTGCTTTTATTCTCTGTTTTTAAACTTGCAATAATCACGTTTTCGAGTAAATTGTAATAGTTCTGTACATCTTGCATGTTGTCAAACTTATGAACCTTTTTATATTAGACTAATAACTATCGTGAACGTTGTTCATTATTACTAAGTAAACGGTTGTACTCACGTGTATATTTCGGGCCGACTACTTTCGGACCTAGCGGAGGTCCTTTTTCAAGACAAACGTCAAGCCACGTCGGAAGCTGCGCTGGTACTGCGTTGCCAGCGACCTCTCTGGCGAAGGGCACGCTGTGACAGTGTATGCGCCCGGTGATACATGGATTGCATAAAATTCTGTCTCGAGAATGGCTATTTTCTGTGAAGGAGTAATTCTATTTACAGGTAGATGGCGTGTCCATGGGGTCGCCGCTGGCGCCGGTAGTGACAAATATATTCATGGAGTGGTTTGAGGAACGAGCACTGAGCACAGCACGTTCGAAACCTCGATACTAATGGCGGTATGTGGACGACATATTTGCTGTCGTCAACCGGGACACTCTAGCCGAACTAAAACAACATATTAATACGGTACACAGTAAGATCCAGTGCACAGTGGAGGAGGAGTGTGATGGAATGCTCCCGTTTTGGACGTGTTGGTGATTCGTGACTCTAAGGGCTGTCTGTCGCATACGGTGTATAGAAAATCGACACATACAGACAGATACCTTCGGGCGGACTCGCATAACCACCGTTCTTAGCTCTCTTCGGTTCCGCGATCGCTAATTAACCGAGCCCTTAGTCTCTGTGATCCACAGTACGCGACTGATGAAATGGCTCACATCCGTTGCGCTTTAGAGAACAATGGCTACCGGTGGCGACGAAGCATGCGAGCTGCGAGTGTGGCAGCCCATAGACGGTCACCTGGTGTGGAGAGGAACCCCGCATACTTACCATACATCCGGGGTGTGACCGAAAAGGATAGGACTGCTACGCCATGGGTATTGCATCAGGACAATCTTTCGACCACCTGGGCAGTTAAGACAGCTCTTGCGCTCCCCGAAGGATGCGGATCCGCTGATTGCTCCAGCAGTATACACGATTCATGTGACTGCGGCTCGAGCTATATAGGTGAGACTCGTCGCAGCATATCAACAAGACTGCAGGAGCACATACGCAGTATGAAAAGTATGGACACCAATAGATCAGCGGTGGCCGAGCACGCCTGCCAGACGGACACAAGTCATTATATAAGGTTCGATAAGGCCTCTGTACTAGCGACAGAAAAATACTTCGTTCCGAAAGTACGCGAGGCTATCGAAATTAGCCGTCGTCCGAACTTTAACAGGGACTCTGATTGGATATTGCCCCCTGCCTGGAACCGGCTTTGAAACTTGCTCCCTATAATAACACTCCAAACTTGGAATGTGACACTACAAGTTCAGTGTGTGCGGTTCCTCGAACGCCGTTAGTTTACAACACAGCAAGTATCACATCAACGACTCAGGACGAGGCACTGCACCAGGCGCATATACGGTCACAGCGTGCCTTTCGCCAGAGAGGTCGCTGGGAACGAAGTACCAGCGCAGCTTCCGACGTGACTTGACGCTTCTCTTGAAAAAGGACCTCCGTTAGGTCCGAAACTAGTCGGGCTATCCCGAAATATACACGTTTAACGTTTTATGACATTCCCCCGAGACCCTGGTTTTACCATTATAAAAAGGTTCCCAAACCTGTTGTATCAGTGATCTGCAGGATCCGTCTGGGCCACTGTTGTACTCCAATATTTCTGCACAAAATACATGTTTGGGATACATCTCTATGTGAGTGTGGTATAGACGAGGGCTCCCTGGAGCATATTTTTTTCTGCTGTCCAATTAATAACAGTTTTGACCTTCCTAAACTGAATGTACCCGTTCCTTCCAACATTCCGTCACTTCTAACAGGCACATCTTCAGAACTCCTTGAGGTCATGATGACTTTGTACAAACTAATTCTATCAAACTGTAAACTTTAGAGAGCTTTGAAATGTCAGTGTTTTAACTCAATCAGGAAGATACACAACATCATTTAATTTAAGAATTATCAAAATTCTTCCTTTTTACTATCTTTATACACACGAGCGTTCATTACACATCTGACTTTGGACGTAGTCGTCGGTGGACATGACTACCGATACCGTTTGCCATAAAATTGAATTGAAGGTATTTTGTTATGTAACTAATAACTTATAAATAAGTATTGTCTACATGGATTCTTTTCAATTTTTAACACTTTTTGCTTGAAATTGTGAATTGGAGCACTTATTTAGTTAAATCAATCAGATCCAATGTATGTTTTAAAGTTTAGTGAAAACTTCGTTGTTTGAAAATAACTTTTAGCACTGATTTCCACAAAAAAACTCGCGGAGCGAACAGCAACACTACTTTCGTAACTACTGCAAAACCGGAAACTGCATGATCGCGTAGAAGTTTCTGGCTGTTAGACAGAAGGTTTTCTGTGGGTGAAAGGGGAATGGGATGTGTCACCTCTTTTCGATGTCTGTACAGGCATCAAACAGGGTTGTGTCATGTCCGCCTGGCTGTTCATAGTGTATCTGCAAAGTTGGTTGTTGAAGTTGAAAGATTGTAATATGGGCGTAAATTTGGGTGACTTAACAGTAAATTGTCTGCTGTACGCCGATAATGCGATGCTAATGGCTTTATTAAACTAAGGTTCTAGTTGAAAGAGATGAGGTAAGAACTAAATGCCAGATTTGGGTAAACCAGGCACGCCTAGAGCAAGTGAATTAAATTGTGTATTTAGTGAGGGTATTTAGCGCAGACGGAAGATGTGATTCGGATGTAGAACGGCGAGTAGCTGCCGGAAACAAAGTTAACGGTGCTTTGTCCCAATTAGTACAGCGACAAACCATCGTAAAAGAATTAATAGTATTCATATTTTTTGAAACCTTAGTTTATATTTGATTTTTTTAAGAGTTAAGTTGAAACTGTAGCCCCATTTGTTGCTGCACGTTTTTTTGTCTGGCCCTGTTCAGCATTCTGAGCTCTCCGGGTGCCAGTTTATCCTGCATATGAGTTTTGTTTGAATTTCACTAGAAAACTCAATACCACTCGAGTAGTATCCCGATATTATTCGTGTGGTGTGGGCGCGTGTTATGTAATATGTAATATTTGGGTCAGGAGGAGACGGGGGTGTCCCTGAACACCGTGGACAGCGTGGACGGGTTCTGCGCCGACATCAACAACGGGCACTGGGACACGGTGCTGAAGGCGACGGCGTCGCTGAAGCTGCCCGACAAGAAGCTGATGGAGCTGTACGAGCAGGTGGTGCTGGAGCTGGTGGAGCTGCGCGAGCTGGGCGCGGCGCGCTCGCTGCTGCGGCAGACGGCGCCGTGCCTGCTGATGAAGCGCGCGGCGCCGGAGCGCTACGTGGCGCTGGAGGCGCTGCTGGCGCGCTCGTACTTCGACCCGCGCGAGGCGTACGGCGGCGCCGGCAAGGAGCGGCGGCGCGGCGCGCTGGCGGCGGCGCTGGCGGGCGAGGTGGCCGTGGTGCCCAGCTCGCGCCTGCTGGCGCTGCTGGGGCAGGCGCTCAAGTGGCAGCAGCACCAGGGGCTGCTGCCGCCCGGCACCACCATCGACCTGTTCCGCGGCAAGGCGGCCATCCGCGACGAGGAGGACGACCGCTGCCCCACGCAGCTCTCCAAGATCATCAAGTTCGGCCAGAAGTCGCACGTCGAGTGCGCCAGGTACAGAACAAATGGAGTACTGCCGCCACCGACGGGCGGGTGCACCTAAATATTAGCTTGACGCGTTCCGCTCGGTATGAAGAGGTAAAAATAGATCTATATAAAGAGGTATAAAGTGCAATCAGAAGGTCTACAGGTTAACCAATTGTACAGTTTGTACACTTGTTCTCGTTGAGCTTGATGTGGTAGTACGAGTGCAGAGAAAAGAGAACTTTGTTTACACACACACTTTAATTAAGAACACGTAATGTCACAAAGTAAAGGCGAGTTGGTGTTTTCTTTCTCTAATGTTGTTTACCGCGTTTGCACTACTACGTTAAATGATTTATTCGTTGTTATATTAAAGTAAAGGTGACGCAGGCTCGGGGCGTTTCGCTACGTCAGCCAAACATGTACAGTATTACGAGACTGTACACCAATAGTAATTAAACCATTTTACAAATTTTAACTAAGTTACTTCGAAATTTTACTGCAACGAGAGCTGCAACACATTTTTATCGATTTTTATTCTAAAAAACTAATCAAAAGTAAATAAAACTATGTATTTTTCTATTCAGTAAGGTATTATGCATCCATAAAAAATATAAAATCAACGAAAAGATTATATAACAAAACATGCAAACAAAAAAATTATAATACAAATACTGTACGTATAGCTACGTAGTTATCGTCGTACTATACAACAAGTCGTTTGTATCGAAATTCGTTGCGTAGTTTTAAAGATCTAAAAAGCGTAAGCATACATAGGGACAGACGGCGTGAAGCGACTTTGTTTTATAATATGTAGTGATAATGTATTTAACCCAAAGCTCGACTCGTGGCAGGTTCTCGCCGGACGGACAGTACCTGGTGACGGGCTCGGTGGACGGGCTGGTGGAGGTGTGGAACTTCACGACGGGCAAGATCCGCAAGGACCTGCGCTACCAGGCGCACGAGGAGTACATGAGCATGGAGGAGGCCGTGCTCAGCCTGGCCTTCGCGCGCGACTCGGACACGCTGGCGGCCGGCTCCAACGACGGCAAGATCAAGGTGTGGAAGGTGTCGAGCGGCCAGGTGCTGCGGCGCCTGGACCGCGCGCACGCCAAGGGCGTCACGTGCCTGCAGTTCACGCGCGACAGCTCGCAGATCCTGTCCGCGTCCTTCGACCGCACCGTGCGCATCCACGGGCTCAAGTCGGGCAAGCTGCTGAAGGAGTTCCGCGGACACGGCTCGTTCGTGAACGAGGCGGTGCTGACGCCGGACGGGCACGCCGTGCTGTCGGGCTCGTCGGACGGCACCGTGAAGGTGTGGGCCGTGCGCTCGGGCGAGTGCACGGCCACGCTCAAGCCGCTGGGCGCCGGCGAGCCGCCCGTCAACTCGCTGCTGCTGTCGCCCAAGAACCCCGACCACTTCGTGGTGTGCAACCGCACCAACACCGTGGCCATCATGAACATGCAGGGCCAGATCGTGCGCTCCTTCTCGAGCGGCCGCCGCGAGCAGGAGGGCGGCGCGCTGGTGTGCGCCGCGCTGAGCGCCCGCGGCCGCCTCGTGTACTGCGCGGGCGAGGACCTGGTGCTGTACGCCTTCTGCACCGCCACCGGCAAGCTGGAGCGGACCATCAACGTGAGTGTCGCAGACACACCCGCACACACCCACCCACACACCCGTACCAACCCCATTCACCCGCACCCACCCACACACCCGCACCCACCCACACACCCGCACCTACCCACACACCCGCACCAACCCACTCACCCGCACACCCACCCACCCACACACCCACCCACACACACACACCCACACACACCCACCCACACACACCCACCCACACACACCCAGACCTCAGTAGCAACAATCATCGTGCATGTGTTTTTTGTACAGATACACGAGAAAGCAGTCATCGGTGTGACGCACCATCCCCATCAGAATCTACTAGCCACCTATGGGGAAGACGGCCTCCTCAAGTTATGGAAACCTTAAACTCTACCTTTAGTATAAGTTTTGTAAATAATAAATGTTACTTCTAAGTCATAGTGTAGCTTTTATGTGTGTACCTACTACACACGGACTCCTACTTGTGGGCTCCGGCCCAGCGTGCGACGCTCACACACTGTCGTACAACTACCCACGTCGGACACCGCCTTTTACAAAACAATCATATTTCAAGGGAGTCATTTTTCAAGCTTACAATCGGAATACTCATATTCGTACCATGACCGTCTAGAGTTCAAATTATCATCATCCGAGCGTCTGTCCAGGTTGCGTCTCGCGACGCCCGGGGTCCGCTTTACTACATTTTCTCCTCCACTTCGCACGGTCGTCGGCAACACCTGTAGTGAGTTCAAATTATCATGACTCTGTTATTAGCGGGGGCGCGGGTAGGGTAGCATGTTTTGCGTCATCTTTGCGCATTTGTTAATACATAACCATGTGACCATGAGTCACGCGTCACGGTCGGAAGCGCACCGCGCGTTTTTGGCGGAGCAATATTTTAAGGGTGATGAATCGTTGATTCGAGCACGTCGTGCTTTCTGTCCCCACTTTGATATTTAGCGGTTAAATGATACTCCCAGCACGCAGCTTACATGATCGTGTGACAAAAAAGGATTTTTTGAAGTTAAACTTCTTTTTCGACGTTGAGAGAAATTTTATAGCTGTACTTAAAAAATCGTCACGTTTTTCGGTTACGCGCCATGTTGTTTTGAAGTGAAACTTCTTTATCGACGAATGAGAGAAATTATTAATGCAGTGGAAATGAGAAGTCTGCGAAGTACAGCTGTCTATAAAGTCTTGACAATAAATGATGGCGCAGCCTACATGCATGTTGCAACCCTGTATAGTGTGACCAAAACGATTTTGATACTAGCAGTTTGTTTAAGTAAAATGAGTGGGTAAACGAATAAGACACATTAGTCATATTTTGTTTGTTTTATGTACAGTACCGCTTATCAAAGCAGTTTTAATTAAAACAAAATAAATTTTCTATAGTTATAATAATTTTATATAACTAATTATAAAACATATAATATAAAACTGACATTAATCTCTTTCACTCATCATCGGATTCTAAATATTCAACATCAAAAAACGTTTCGTTGCCTCTTTCATCAGCAGCACTGCCCTCACTACAGCTGCTGTCACCGCTGCTGCTATCATCGCCTAAGCGAATAATCAACACGTCTATGTCTCGATACAAACTACGTCCTCGCTTGTAGTACTCTTTTTCTAGTGTCTCGACATGATGGCAGCAGTTTTTCCAAGTTTCAGGTGTGATGCTGCTGAAGGCCTCTTGAGCAAGTTGCTTTACATCACGTGATCCAACATTTCGTTCTGCTACTTTTTGTTTTAGGTTAGCCCAAATGAGCTCTATAGGATTCAAATCACAGTGATACGGCGGAAGCCGTACCACTGTGTGCCCATATTCTCCTAAGAGTTCATCAATGGCATAGATGGGGCGGGGTTTGTTTTTTTTTACCAAATTCAGTAAATTTGGCTTCCTGAGCGTGGGATTAAAGTCTATATTATTTTCTAATAGCCAAAGTTTTATCTCGTGTACACGGGAACTAGCGGAGGGCGTCTTATTTGTCAGGACGGAGTGGTATGGCGCGTTATCCATAACTATGATTGAAGGATCATGAAGATTTGGTATAAGCTTTTCTTTAACCCACTTGGTAAAGTTATGCGCATTCATTTTAAGTGGTAGTCTTCTAGTTTATTTCTGCCAGAAAATATAAGAAGGCAGTTTGGCACAAACTCCTTTTCACTTCCAGCATGGACTATAATATAACGCTTTCCTTTAGATATGTCTTTTGTGACACCTTCAATGTTTGGAGATTGCCAACATTTTGTGACCTGGTGGGAAAATAATATATATAATATAATTAATAGAAAGTAGAATAATAATATAAAATATAATAAAACAAATATTATAGGTACGTACATAAAAAGAACAAAGACTTTATGAAGAATGAATGTAGCTCTCATCGAGATAAATTATGTCTTTTCTCAATTCTTCTGGCAAATCTCGATTTTTTTTTATGATTGCCAGGTATTCTTCTCACTTTACAGCAATATGTGATTGCTCGATTAAAGATTTTCTATTGTTTTGACATTTTTTATAGTTAAATCCGATAGCTTTTAAAATTTTCCTGAGCACTTTGAGACTGCAATCAAAATCCAAGTCAGTTTTGGCGATCACCTGCAATTTTCTGAGAGTCGGCACCTGAAATATCAAAGGATTCCATTGATTGTGCATCTGACTATCCCTACAATAAGTTTGCTATCTATTGGTAACTACAATAAGTCTTTGCAACAAAATACCCTCAGACATTAAAAGTATAAAGTCATTCCACCTTTGTAAAATAATACTTGCTGACTATATTAGTAGTAATGACCAACGATTATAATTATACATAAGAACAAAATAGCGAGTAAGTAAATAAATTTAATGTTTGTTTTAGATAAATGTAGCCTTTTTAGTCATGCACACATAAACATGCAACTACGGACAATGTTACCTCTTTTTGCACTGTATAAAAGAATTGGATTTTTTGGCGCAGATCACAAATATTAAAATTATCCATTTCTTACTTTGGCCGGCCTTTCCTATGTTTTCCAGGAGTTCCAAACTTTCCATCATTTTTAAAGCCTTCGTTGACTATCCGTCTAACTGTACTCTCTGATTTTCCTGAAAAAGACAAGTTTTAAAAATGTTAATGGAATAGAAACAATAACTTATTGACATGAAGAAATTGATTCAAATTTATAATTGGATAACTTATGACAAATTTATACCATCTTCAAGTATCAAAAAATTGTGGTCGTACTATAATATGACCTATACTCTGGGTCATCTAACCTTAAAATGTACAGAGTTTTTGGCGGGAGAGTGACAAGTGCGGACGCTTGCTGTATATTATTTTCTAAAACTAGTGCATTTATCTTGTTTTATATGTGGGAGTGGTGGTTTCTTGTACATAAAAGTTGTGTTAACGTGCTAAAGTGATAGACAATGATATATATGCAGTGAAATGCTATTTTCTCTCTTGACGCGAAAAGTCTACTGAAAACCTCAGTATAAGAATCACCATTATACTGAGGGCAATGACAAGGACCTTAAGGACTGAGGACTCGACATCGACAATTACTGGACAGGACTATATACTAAGAAAATATAAATACCGAAGACTAGACTGTATGGACAAAGTTTCCTTTGCCTGCCCAATATGGACGAAGACTACCAAAAAAAAAACCTTAACATGTACAATGTAAACAATGCCTTTTTTGGTCTCCAAAACGTAAATAATGTAAATTTTTAAATTCGGGTAGGTTAAACACAAACAATAACACGATTACATACCAGTCATAGATGCAGTTCGCCCATAAACATCGTCCAAATCCCACAAAATTCGTCCAGCTTCGCACTCCGCCATACATCGCTGGAAAACTTTAAAAATCACTTCACGCGTCCCACTCCGATTTACTTTACTCATTTTTGAAACTTTTCTGCGAAGTTTGGTGTTAATTTTTTGCAGTTTAAACAAAAAAATAAAAAATACCAATTCAATTCTTATTATGGCTTTCTGTGCTCTTTGCAGCAACTTGCCAGTGTCCCGTAGCTAGAACTAGTAACGAAGGAGGCATACAGTGGCTCGGGATTTGACCGGTGGCCTTGCATATGAAGTTAAAGCCCTAACACACGACCGGATTTGATCCGACCAGACAGCGGATTTGATTGGCCGCCCGACCAAATCTTACCGTCTGTAGAGCAGTCCGGCGGACATAATTATTATTAATTGAGTCCGCCTCGATCCGCATCGGATATGATCAATGTTGTCGTTTTAGCTACTTTGTCGTAAATTTCCCCAGATTTAATTTAATTTTTCTCCAAATAGACACTTTTTACAATTTTTTTCCCAATGTTGCCCATCTTAGTTACTTTGTCAAAAATGTCCCCAGTACCGATTTTACCTTTCCCAAAAAAATTACTTTTTCATACATTTTTTGCCAGAAAGAAAAAAGAGCTACGTTAATACATAACGTAGTGTTCATTTACTCTATGTAGAGGAATACTGCATACCAGTTATCTACATAGATAAGTAAAATTGAAATGTGTGTGTGTGTGTAATTTCAAATTTGCAGCTTTTCACTAAATGCATATAAAATAATATACTTTATTAGAAACTTTTCATTTCCACAAAAGTTCCTTAAAAAAAATAATTTTACCCTAGAATAGGGAAAAAGCCCTTAATCTGAACACCCTGTCTGGTCGTCTGGTCGTCCGGTGCGGTCTGATCCGGTCGTCTGTTGCGACAACAGATTTGGTCGGCAGACTCGGCGGATCAAATCTGTCGAGGTCCGGCAGACCAAATCCGGTCGTGTGTTAGGGCTATTATAATAATAGAGCTACTTTTTTTAAGGAACTTTTGTGGAAATGAAAGTTTCTAATAAAGTATATTATTTTATATGCATTTAGTGAAAAGCTGCAAATTTGAAATTACACACACACACACATTTCAATTTTACTTATCTATGTAGATAACTGGTATGCAGTATTCCTCTACATAGAGTAAATAAACACTACGTTATGTATTAACGTAGCTCTTTTTTCTTTCTGGCAAAAAATGTATGTAAAAGTAATTTTTTGGGGAAAGGTAAAATCGCTACTAGGGACATTTTTGACAAAGTAACTTAGATGGCAACATTGGGAAAAAAATTATGAAAAAGTGTCTATATGGAGAAAAATTAAATTAAATCTGGGGAAATTTACGACAAAGTAGCTAGAACGACAACATTGATCATATCCGATGCGGATCGAGGCGGACTCAATTAATAATAATTTTGTCCGCCGGACTGCTCTACAGACGGTAAGATTTGGTCGGGCGGTCAATCTACATCTACAATATAAATAGAAAGTTACATACCTTGACCACATATTGTAGGAATATAGAATTATTTGACTGTAATCCTTTATTACAGAATTATTATTTTTTGACATTAGATAGTTGTTTACTATCAAATTTTTTACGACGTCAGATAGCTGTATTGTTATCCAATTTTTTATTGAATCAAGCCAAATTATTGGCTTATAAACCAGCTCCTTTTGAGCGTATTAGGAATGACTTACTAACTTGGGAAATTATCTCAAAAAACTAGTTTGTAAGACAACAGGTAAAAAATCTGGCCATGGTTATAGGTCTTTTGAGCCCATTGAGTCAATTTTTTTTAAAGACACTGTAAATAATATTTGTTGTAATAGTTCTGAGTATATCAACAATACTTCTAGTAGTCTAAACTTAGTTCACCAAAATATTGAAGGCATATCTGAAAAACTACTACAAATAGAACTTTATATAAAGGAACACAATGTTCACATTTTTTGTATTACTGAACATTGGTTAAAAAGTCATGAACTATTGTTTAACAATGAATTCTATTCACTTAGCAGTGCGTTCTCTAGAAAGAAAGCTATTCGTGGTGGCTCTCTAATATTTGTATCTAATAATTTAAAATGTAAAGAACGTAAAGATATTGTGGCCCTTTCTATTGAGCGTACTGCAGAATTGTCCTGTGTTGAGCTTGAGCAACTCATTGTCCTCTGTGTCTACAGTCCTCCAGATAGGGATTATAATTTATTAGAAACTGTAATGGAAAATGTATTGAAGCGTTTGTTCACTAGTAGAAAACATGTTGTGGTGTGTGGGGATTTTAATGTTGATTTACTTGAGCAGTCTTCGAAATGTATTAGATTTAAAAATTTGTTTAAGTCTTTTGGCTTACAAAATTTATTTTGTGAGCCAACTAGAATCACCTCACATTCTAGAAAATGTATAGATAATATATTCTGCAACTGTGTATCAACAACAAGGGAGATACTAAGTAACTTTCCATCAGATCATCTTGGTCAGAAAGCAGCATTTCCTATTGATGTCAATTCTAAAAAGAATAAAATTGTATGCATACCAATGATTGCACATCGACTTAAACAATTTAATGTAAATGTTTCAGCAAAAGTCACTCATATTGACTTTAATCAGGAAGATCCAAACAGCTTATATGACTCCTTATTTAATACAATTAAAGCTGAGTACAACAACATATTTAAATCAAAAACATTTTATAAAAACAAAAACTTGCAATTTTGTGAGTGGGCAACTGCAGGAATTTACAAAAGTAGGGCTAAGTTGTACGAACTATATGGTATGAAGCAATTTAATTTTGATCCTGCCTTTATTCAATATGTTAAAATTTATTCTAAGACCTTTAAAAAGGCCTGTGCTGCTGCCAAGTCGTTACATATAAGTAATAAAATTAAAGAGTCAAAAAACAAGGCAAAAATGACTTGGAATGTAATCAATACTGAAACCGGTCGATTACTACCCCGTGATAATAACATTGAGTTAATTATAAATAACGAAGTGTGTAAAATGAAAAAAAATATAAATATAAATTAGATATAGCACAAACTTTTAACAACTATTTTATAGACATACCCGCGAAAACAACTAGCTCCTTAAATTCTTGTCCAATAAAAGCTCAACGCATGCTTGGGGGCAGCGTGGATCAGTGTAGTGTCTTATTTGGCTTCAAATATGTAAACCCAAATGATATCATTAAATTATTCAAGTCACTTAACTCAAAAAAGACAGCTGACTTGTGGGGTATTTCTGTAAAATTTATTGAGTCTATCATTGTTAATATATCACCACATCTAGCTGAAATATTTAATAAATGTGTTGATAAAGGAGTGTTTCCAGATTTAATGAAACACAGTAAAGTAATACCTCTATTTAAATCTGGATCCAAAACCGACCCTGGTAATTTCAGACCAATTTCAATATTACCAGCCATTAGCAAAATATTTGAAAAAATTATATTGCAACAACTACAAGCTCATTTTAATTAAAATATGCTACTACATAAAGAGCAGTATGGGTTCACAAGGGGTCGTTCTACCATTAATGCAGGTGTGACACTTCTGAATCATATATATGACGCCTGGGAGAATAGACAAGATGCTATTGGTGTATTCTGCGATCTCTCCAAAGCATTTGATTGCGTTGACCATAAAACACTATTGGGAAAACTCTTTTATTATGGTATCAAAGACTCTGCACTGAACCTTGTTGCCTCCTACCTAAATGATCGAATACAATATGTTGATGTCAATGGAATTCGCTCCCCTGGAGCATCTGTTGCTATGGGCGTACCGCAGGGATCAATTCTGGGTCCGTTTCTATTTTTAATTTATATTAACGATCTGCCATTCTATATACAGAACTTGTGCGACATTGTTCTATTTGCTGATGATACGTCACTTATTTTTAAAGTTGATCGCACGCTTAGTAATTTTAACGGCGTAAATAGTTCACTTGCCCAAGTTGTAGATTGGTTTACGACCAATAATTTGCTACTAAACGCTAAGAAGACAAAATGTATCAGATTCAGCATGCCTAATGTCAGGAATTGCGGTACAAATATAACATTGAACAGTGATACCCTTAATCTTGTAGAATCAACTGTATTTTTGGGGATCACTTTAGATAGCAAACTGCAGTGGAATGCCCAAATAACGTGTCTTGCAGGTAAACTCAGCTCGGCAGCCTTTGCCGTTAGTAAAGTCAGGCAGCTTACTGATGTGGCAACTGCCAGGCTGGTATACTTTAGTTATTTTCATAGTGTCATGTCTTACGGCATTTTGCTGTGGGGCAAAGCAGCTGATCTACAAGTAATTTTTGTACTCCAGAAGAGAGCTATACGTGCAATATCTAAATTGAGTGCTAGAGTGTCTCTTAGGGAAAAATTTAAAGAAATTGGCATTTTAACGGTTGCATCACAGTATATATTTGCAAATATTATGTTAGTTAAACAGAACATACATTTATACAATAGACACAGTGACATACATTCGATAAATACTAGAAATAAGCATAAATTAATTGGAACGCATCATCGTTTACAAAAGGTTCACGACTCTTTTGCAGGAATTGGCGTAAGACTATATAATAAAATTCCTTTAAACATTATGAACCTGCCGTTACATAAATTTAAGGCGGAAATTAAGAGGCACCTCTTGAAAAGGGCCTATTACACAACTAATGATTATTTGAACGATAAAAATAAATGGAAATGAGTTGCTTGCTCTTCGCTTGAGCTATTTAGGATTCGAATGAATCTTGTGATATGCCTTGAATCTGCATATTTATGTTGTATTTTTACATCTCTACATTATTAATAATTTGAAATATCTGACAACTAAAGGTTTCTAAATTGGCTGCGTTTAGTCCCGGTATACAATGTAATTTGAGTTTGTTATTGTGTGAGCACCATGTAGACTTATTTATTTCTTTGAAATTGACATGATAGTTGCTGTGCAGTTTTTGAGTATGTCATGCTCGCCTAAGTGTTCTGGCAGTGGTGGCGTATGTATCGGGTCGCCTTATTCCCTATAATACGGTTGAGTAGGGTGATGGCTGATATAATGCGTCATACCCGTGAACGGGTGCCGTCTGTTGGGACTGGTCAGCTCATAGCTGTTATAGCAATTATTAAAAATAATCATTATTATTATTATATTTAAGGTAAACTTAAGTTTAGTCGACTGTTCTCACATAAATCCAAAGGAACAATGTAAGTATAATTTTAATGTTGTAAGCCATTCCTACATTTTAAAATGGCATCCATTGACTTTCTTGCCAGATTCTTCTTCTTCAAGGGTAGGCTGCCCTTAGAACCGGCAACTATAATCGCTCTAATTTTGATATGATTTAAACACAACATTGATTTTGTTTTTTTTTGTTTGTATAAATTCATTACTATATAATTGGTCAAATATCATGTTAATCAAACTAATGTAATTACTGGCGTTTAGAAAAGAGTGGCCATGAGTTTTATTGCCAGGTTCTTCCTCAGGCTCTACCTATTGCTTTGCGAATCTGGCAGTAAATGTAAATGTAGAAGCAATATTCTTGACGTTCATAAGTGTTACTTTGTGACCTAAATGAATAAAGATTTATTATTATTATTATAATCAAATCCGCTGTCTGGTTGGATCAAATTCGGTCGTATGTTAGGGCTTTAAAGAGCTAACACACGACCAAATTTGGTCTGCCGGACCTCGACAGATTTGATCCGCCGAGTCTGCCGACCAAATCTGTTGTCGCAACAGACGACCGGATCAGACCGCACCGGACGACCAGACGACCAGACAGGGTGTTCAGATTAGGGGCTTTTTCCCTATTCTAGGGTAAAATTATTTTTTCAAGGAACTTTTGTGGAAATGAAAAGTTTCTAATAAAGTATATTATTTTATATGCATTTAGTGAAAAGCTGCAAATTTGAAATTACACACACACACACATTTCAATTTTACTTATTACATAGATAAGTGAAATTGAAATGCATGCAATAACTGGTATGCAGTATTCCTCTACATAGAGTAAATAAACACTACGTTATGTATTAACGTAGCTCTTTTTTCTTTCTGGCAAAAAATATATGAAAAAGTATTTTTTTGGGGACAGGTAAAATCGGTACTGGGGACATTTTTGACAAAGTAACTAAGATGGCAACATTGGGAAAAAAATTATAAAAAAGTGTCTTTTTGGAGAAAAATTAAATTAATTTTATTGGAAATTTACGACAAAGTAGCTAGAACGACAACATTGATCATATCCGATGCGGATCGAGGCGGACTTAATTAATAATAATTATGTACGCCGGACTGCTCTACAGACGGTAAGATTTGGTCGGGCGGCCAATCAAATCCGCTGTCTGGTCGGATCAAATCCGGTCGTGTGTTAGGGCTTATAGAGCTAACACACGATCGGATTTGGTCTGCCGGACCTCGACAGATCTGATCCGCCGAGTCCGCCGACCAAATCTGTTGTCGCAACAGACGACCGGATCAGACCGCACCGGATGGCAGACGACTAGACAGGGTGTTCAGATTGGGAGCTTTTTTCCTATTCTGGGGTAATTTTTTTTTAAGGAATTTTTGGGGAAGTGATAAGTTTTTAATAAAGGATATCTTTTTAAATGCATTTAGTGAAAAACTGCTAATTTGAAAATACTGACACACATTTCTATTTTATTTATCTATGTAGATAACTGGTATGCATAGTATTAGTGTTTAGCATTTAAATGTATCGAAATTAAGAAAACCGCGGACATTTGGGGGTTATCGGTCAAAACTGCATCATGTATAATTGAGGTAATTGCGCCCCATCTAGCAACTGTGTTTAATGACTGTGTTTCTAGTGGTACATTTCCTGATTTAATGAAACACAGCAAAGTCGTTCCCTTGTTCAAGGCTGGCAGCGCTACAGAGCCGTCTAATTTCCGACCAGTGTCAGTGCTGCCAACTTTGAGCAAAGTATTTGAAAAAATAATCTTGAATCAAATGCTATCCCATTTTAATAGTCATAAAATACTCCATGCGAATCAATTTGGGTTTACGAAAGGGCGCTCAACTTCCGATGCTGGTGTTGAGTTATTAAAATGTATTCATGAAGCATGGGAAGACAAGCACGATGCATTAGGTATATTTTGCGATCTATCAAAGGCTTTTGATTGCGTTCAACATGAAACGCTGTGCAAAAAATTACACCACTATGGAATAAGAGGCAAAGCTCTCGACCTTCTGTCTTCATATTTGAACAATAGAATACAGAGGGTCGATATTAATGGTACACGTTCTGTAGGATCCATGGTTACAATGGGTGTGCCGCAAGGCTCGATACTTGGGCCATTCTTGTTCCTCATTTATATTAATGATTTACCATTTTATGTAGGGGACAGGAATAGGATTGTTTTGTTTGCAGATGACACCTCATTAATTTTTAAAATTAAAAGACAATTAGATAACTATGACGATGTAAACAATGCAATTGCAAGAGTAGTTCATTGGTTCAGCTCAAATAATCTTTGCCTTAATGAAAATAAAACTAAATGTATAAAATTTACTCTACCAAATGTAAAACAAGTTGCGGCCAATGTTCAACTGAATGGACAAGTGTTAGAGTTTGTAGAATCAACTGTGTTCCTAGGTATAACTATTGATGCCAATTTGCAGTGGGGCCCACACATAGAAAAGACAGCCTCTAGATTAAGTTCGGCTGCATACGCTGTAAAAAAGATCAGGACTCTAACAGATGTGGATACGGCTAGAATGGTTTACTTCAGCTATTTTCATAGTATTATGTCTTACGGTATTCTCCTTTGGGGGAGTGCTGCAGATTTAAATATTATTTTTGTTCTACAAAAGCGGGCTGTACGCGCTATTTATAATTTGGGCCCCAGAGTTTCTCTCCGAGAAAAATTCAAAGAAGTGAATATTCTAACCGTACCATCACAATACATTTTTGCCAATCTTATGTATGTCCAGAAAAATCTATCACAGTTTTCTAAACTCTGTGATAAACATAATATAAACACTAGAAATAAAAATAATCTTTCAGTCCACCACAGTCGACTACATAAGATTGGCGATTCTTTCCAGGGTAACTGTATACGCTTTTACAACATGCTTCCCTGTGACCTGAGAAATTTACCTTTAAATAAATTTAAAAAGTTTATTAAAAACAAGCTTTGTGAAAAAGGTTTTTACTCCGTTACAGACTATTTGCAGGACAGGGACGCCTGGAAATGATCTGCTGGCAAAATGAAATAATATTAAATTGTAAATAGGCCATCAAAAAAAAAGCCTTCCTAAGTTTCTTGCCGGTTCTTCTCAGGTGGGCCGCGTTCCGAACCGGTGGTCGCTTTAAATATTTTAAATAGTGTATGACATTTTGTAAGCGCCGTTAAAATGGTCTATGCAAAATAAAGATATTTTTATTTTATTTTATTTTTATTTATTCCTCTCCATAGAGTTAATAAACACTACGTTATGTATTAACGTAGCTCTTTTTCTTTCTGGCGAAAAATGTATGAAAATGTAATTTTTTGGGGAAAGGTAAAATCGGTTCTGGGGATATTTTCGACAAACTAACTAAGACGGCAACATTGGGAAGAAAAAATATGAAAAAGTGTATTTATGGGAAAAAAAAACAAATTAATCTGGGCAAATTTACGACAAAGTAGCTAGAACGTCGACATTGATCATATCCGATGCGGATCGAGGCGGACTCAATTAATAATATGTCCGCCGGACTGCTGTACACACGGTAAGATTTGGTCGGGTGGCAAATCAAATCCGCGGTCGGGTCGGATCAAATCCGGTCGTGTGTTAGGGCTTTAAAGAGCTAACACACGACCAAATTTGGTCTGCCGGACCTCGACAGATTTGATCCGCCGAGTCTGCCGACCAAATCTGTTGTCGCAACAGACGACCGGATCAGACCGCACCGGACGACCAGACGACCAGACAGGGTGTTCAGATTAGGGGCTTTTTCCCTATTCTAGGGTAAAATTATTTTTTTTAAGGAACTTTTGTGAAAATGAATAGTTTCTAATAAAGTATATTATTTTATATGCATTTAGTGAAAAGCTGCAAATTTGAAATTACACACACACACATTTCAATTTTACTTATCTATGTAGATAACTGGTATGTATAGTATTCCTCTACATAGAGTAAATAAACACTACGTTAAGTATTAACGAAGCTCTTTTTACTTTCTGGCATTACATACCTTTCCCCAAAAATTACTTTTTCATACATTTTTGTATGAAAAAGTAATTTTTGGGGAAAGGTAAAATCGGTACTGGGGACATTTTTGACAAATTAACTAAGATGGCAACATTGGGAAAAAATTATGAAAAAGTGTCTATTTGGAGAAAAATTTAATTAAATCTGGGGAAATTTACGACAAAGTAGCTAGAACGACAACATTATTATATCCGATGCGGATCGAGGCGGACTCAATTAATAATAATTATGTCCGCCGGACTGCTTTACAGACGGTAAGATTTGGTCGGGCGGCAAATCAAATCCGCGGTCTGGTCGGATCAAATCCGGTCGTGTGTTAACCGTATTAACTCAGCCAGAATTACACATGAAAAAGTCAACACACACTTACAAATACAACAGATAATAAATATAAGCCAACAATATTAATTTCTAAAGATTTAGGGCCATACATAAAAAATTCCAAAAGGAATACTGTTCAACCACTCTAACTCGATGACAGCATTGACAGCAGAAGTTGGCAGAAGTATTTATGGTTGGTGTTGCCAGACACATGATTAATGTTAGTTCCTCAAACATTCATGTCACGACTTTATAGACAGACTGTATAGCTGGAGTGAAGTAGATGTATAAAGAAAGGAACAGCGCGATAAGGGAACATTGCGGTATGACAGAAGATGTAGTGACTAACATAGAAAAGGGGGTGGTTAGATGGTTCGGACACGTGGAGAGCATGGATAAAAATAGACTAACGAAGCAGATTTATGTGGCGAGAGTGAATGGGCAAACAGGTAGGGGTCGACCTCGGCGTACGTACGATAATCAAATTGAAAACCTTTTGGAAAAAGGCCAAGTCAAGACTACCCTTAACCGGCGAACGTGTATGAAAACACTAATAAAAGAGTATAAGAAGCGAAAGTGGTATGTCAGGTTTGTAGCAAGTAGAAAACCATTGTCTCTGCCTACCCTGATGGGAAACAGGCGTGATAATATGCATGTATGTATTTTTAATACGGTTCTTTGGTCTGCACATTTGTCACTGAAATCGTGGTTCATACGGAGTCGACGCAGTAGCGACCTGCCACGCCTTTGTGTTAATTGCGGAGGATTAAGTAGCCTGGGAAAGAGAGAGAGAGAAGAGTGCTGATCGTTATATTTGACAATTTGGACACTGTAATTTGAACTTAAATTGTTTGGTTTATCACCTTTTATCACTTTCACCTCTTCGTATCACAAACTCAATTATTTTTTCCATAATTTGTCTATCAATTTTTTTCATCAATGTGAACACCAAAAAATAATTTTAATATAGCGTTTACACACTCGCGCGAGCCACGAGACGAGCCGCGAGTGTAACCGTGCACTCGAGGTTCGTCTCGCCGGGCTCGCGTTCGGAGCGGTTTGTTGGGCACGATTCTTTTTTTTTTTCATTTCATTTATTCATAAACAATATTTTACAATTGTGTTTGAATTATACAATACATAAAAAAAATCAAGCAACTTATAAAAATACATTATGTAAAATTACGATTATAATGAAAATAAGTAAATGCATGTCACACGAATCAATTAGACGTCAAAAATATTGGGAAAAGAAAAAAAACATATAATTCAAATAAAAGTCAATAACAAATCCAGAACAAAGTCAGTTACTTAAGTAGCATAATAATAAACGTCCATGCAATTAATTACATTCATATCACAACTTTAATCATTACATAGCCAAAACAAAAATTATTAAATAAATGTCAAAATCATGCTGTTGACACTGAAGAGTTTACTTCAATGATCCATCATTGAAGTAAACTCTTCTACGGAATAAAAACATTTTTCTAATAAAAAGGCTTTGATTTCTCTTTTAAACAGGTCTGTCTTATACAAATTCAGTTTCAATTCATTTGGTAAACTATTAAACAGTTTTATTGCCTGATACGATGCACAGTGTTTTACAACATTTAGTGTAGGTATTAAACCAGACTTTAACGCGTTTCTCCGTGAATTAATTCTTAATTGTCTTTCTTCTTCTGACTCAATATTAGTTATATTTTTTGGAGAGATTACTTAAAACAATAAGTATGTAAAGACATGGAACAGTGAGTATAGCCAATTCTTTAAAATATTTTCTACACGATTCCCATTGCGGAATACGAACCATAATTCTTTTCGCCCTTTTTTATAAAATGAAGGCTCGATTGCAGTTGTATTCGTAGCTGTTACCCCAAAGCTGAATACTATAGCGTAACCGTGATTCCACTAAAGCAAAATAAACTGTCTTTAAGTGATTAATGCTTACTTCATTCCGTAGGGTTCTTAAGGCAAAACAGGCCGATGACACCGAACCGTCTATTGCATCTAACTCATTTTTCCAGTTCCGCTGAGAATCTATATGGACACCCAAGAATTTCACTGAACTTGTAAGCTCTACTTTACTGCAATTAAGCTTTATATCCAAGGTATCTGTATTTCGGGAGGTAGTTTGGAATAGTATTATATTAGTTTTTGTAGTGTTAATAAGTAATTTGTTTGCAGTGAACCATACCTGAAAGACATGAAGTGCTCTGTGGACTTTGGTGTTCAAGCTCTGAATATCCTTAGCACTTACCACAGCGTTCGTATCATCAGCAAATTTCACTAAGTCACTACTAGGATCTTCACGTGCAAAAAAGTGAACTAAGTCATTAGTGAAAATAAGGAACATGATAGGCCCCAAGATCCCTGAGGAACACCGGTATTAACGCGAAATATTCGAGAACCGAATGCCCTTTGGCACATATTTTCATCTATAGCCTTTATCTCGACAAACATTTTCCTGTTGTGAAAATAGGATTGAAAAAGCTTAAGAACATCTCCTCTTACACCATAGTGTTCCAGTTTCTTTAAAAGAAGATGATGGTCTACTGTATCGAAGGCAGAACTTAAATCCAAATAAAGTACGGCAACCCTAAGTTTGTCATTCAGTTTTCCTACAACATCGTAAGGAAAGGTAAACCATTAAGGTATTTATGGCATCAGTCGTACCTAGGCCTTTTTGGTATCCAAACTGTCTGTGATTAATAATTTTATATAGAGAAGTCTACTTTTAATTAATTTTTCAAATATTTTGATATTTTCGGTAAAACTGAAATAGGCCTGTAATTTTTTACATCATGAGTTGAGCCTTTCTTGTGAAGTGGAACCACCCTGGCCAGTTTCAACTGCTTCGGAAAGATGCACTCCGCAAAACATTTATTAAAAAAATAAGAGAGAGGGCTCGCTAGGTATTTGATATGTTGTTTGACGACAGATATTTGTAGTTCATCATATCCGCTTGAACTTTTCATACCCATTCTTTTAACAATTTTTGTAACTTCTTCAGCCGTAATTTTCGATAGACACATACTTTTTGTCACTCTATCAGTGCAATTCTGTACATAACTTATAGCTAGATGAGTTGCGTGTGAATGCTGCGATTGCTGAAAATAAATTGAGTAGCAAACACATTGGCAACTTCTTTAGGATCCCTAATTAATTTATTGTTATGACTGAGTACAATCTTATTCATAATTTTTGTTTTGGATTTATTCCTATGTCTGTTCACGACTTGCCAAATTTCTTTACTGACAGCTTTTGCATTTTCAAGCTGTCTAGCCACAGCATTTCGTTTTGCTACTTTTATAATTTTCCTAAATAACCTTACATAGTGACACCTATATTTTAGAACGGTGGCGTTAAGACCATTTCCATTTTTAGCACAAAGAAATCGTTTCATTTTGCTTGAGATTCTTACACCTTTGGTGATCCATTTTATGCCCTACTTACTCTGAAATGGTACTGTTTTATATTTCTTTTTATAACTAGACTTATAAATGTTATGAAATTTATCCAAAAATGTATTTAAACCCATTGAGTGCCAAATTTTTGTCATTAATTGTTGCCTAAAATTTTCATGATTTCTAACATTAAATGCTCTACGACTTATTCTAAATTTTTGATTTATGTCAGGTTGCGACGTCAAAAGTAATTGACAAAAAATTCCTCCATGCCCATCAGCTAAACCATTATGGTCTATAAAAATACTATTTACATGGGATTCATCTAAATTTGTCAGAAAATTATCGAGACACGAGAGGATATCATTACGAATAAAAGTAACTTGTTTCAAAAGAGGTCTAAAATTATAACAATGGAGTAAATTCAAAAATTCTGTACGCTGTTTGCTGTCAGTTAATAGGTCAACATTAAAGTCACCACATATCACTACTTTTTTATCAAAATAAAGGTCCAGAGCCTTTTGTAAATTAATCATAAAACATTCAAAATTTTTTTCATAAGGAGTCCTATAGCATCAGCATATGTGAGATCCAGTTTTTACTTCTCTTATACCACACACCTCAAATGAATCAGTTCTATACATCTTGTTAATTTGTGAGCAGTCCACAAACTCTCTGCCACACGACCCTAAAATCAAACTACCGCCTCGTTTTTTTTTACCCTTGCATTGGATGCAACTAAGTTATAGCCAGTAATATTAAACAATGGTGTTGATATTTTAGTTAAAAAATGTTCAGTGATACATATGTAATCAGGCTTATTAACCAATTGAGCCATGTACAATTCTAATTCATCTTTTTTATTACTTATTCCACATAAGTTCTGGTGAAATAAGTGAAAAGTTTCACATTTATCCACGAAACAAATCACCAACTAAATTACCCGTAAATTCCGTTTCAGTCTACCAATTGTGACTTCAAGCAAATCATAGAATAATCTGTCTGAGTACTTGTGTTGGTTTAACAGTTAGGTAAACATTGATTTAATACCCTCGTCCGCTCTTCAAGTCCAGTGACATAATTAAGGTGGTCATATTTATATTTCAAATGAAGTATTTCCCGATGTAACGATCTAGATATATTCAATTTTTTAAGGGGTCCAGGATACAAGGATTGATTTAAATCCAATATTAAAAGCAATAAGATACGCTGAATCACAATTACTACAAATATGTTTTAGCATCTGATTAAATTTTTGTACATTTAAGTGTCTATTTTGAAAGATTTCTCCAATTAAGACATTTGTATAGGTCATTTGATGCAATATGTAATACAAATATGATTGGACCATAATAGGATTTTTATCATGGCTGCCCCCTAGAACTATGACATAGTCTGATTTGGTGAAATCCTTACACATTGTAACACATGATTTTAAAAATTCTGACAGATGCACCAGGCATCACAAAAGCTGTAACTATAAAAGTTTCACCGAGCAGTTCTTGTAGCAGTTTTCTTACGCCGTATCCGGTCTCGTCTGTAAATATCATTATTCGGTGTTTGAAGGGGACAGGAGAAGTTAGATAACACGTTGAACCCTTGTCTTGAGGATTGTTATCGCTTTCGCCATTGTAAAGACTCAGGGGTTCCATAGGAATTGTAACCAAGTTTTGGTTCGTTGGTATACTCTCAACATTATCTTCACTGGGCACGATCGCTGCCATGTCCACCATATTGCACAGACGTACGCCTGTATAGTGAGATTTCAAAGAATGACTTGGCAATTGCGCATATATTGACAATGAATCCAAACTAATATTTAGATTAGGTGCCACCACCGGCCGCTGGCAGGAATTATTACTGGTGTCTACAAGTTTAAATGAGTCCATAGTTTGCTCTCGAGAGCCCTGGTAAAACAATTTTTGTATTTGAGCATCTGAAACGTCTGCGATACTGCGGTGAAAAAAACTTTATTGGTGTAATGCTACCTGAATTTGTGGCCTCTGATAAACCTATAGATTTATAAAGTTTTTTTTTTTTCATAGTCTAATTTCTCTTTTTTTAACACTGCATTTTCAATACACAAGTTGTCTATTTCCATATGGGCACTCTGTAATTCTGTGTTGAGTTCCTTTACCTTTTCCAACAACGCTTTACAATCATCGGCATGACAACAACTATGGTTTTGCAAACTCTGATAAGATACATCCAGATCAAGTTCGCTATCATCGAACTTCAATAATTTTTTTTCCCGTCTATTTTGTGTATCTACATAAGATTCTTCATTATGATCATCCATCATAACTTGCAGATAATGCCCACACCAACAAACAAATCACAAAAATACAAATTTCATTCATGGGATTTGAACCTACAGTGTCTCACCCACCTCAGTAGGGTGATCTATGCCTCCAGACCAAAACTGTTAAATAAAATAAATAAATATCCATCACGCCTTATCCCCGAAGGGGTGGCAGAGGCATATTATATGCCCACTTTTCACCGTATGGATTCCTGTCCCACGTAATAGGTGGTGAGCCCATTGCCGTGTTGAAATAGACAGACGCAGAATGTGGCTACCTGCTGTTGAAATTTTCAAGCCGCCCATAAGGCCTTCAACCAGGCTTAACGACTGCCATTTTACTGGCAACCGGGACCAACGGCTTAACGTGCCTTCCGAAGCACGGAAACGCTCGCAAATGTAAATGCCACAAAGTGGTCACCCATCCGAGGACCAGCCATAGTGAAAGTTGCTTAACTCAGTGATCGTTTACAGAACACTGAGACCGCGAGGCCACGAGCGCTTCAAATTTAGTTTATAGAATGCAAACTAGATGGCATTAAATTCAATTACTCAATTGTTTGTTCCTTACATTGGTGCATCTCATCTAAGTACTGTTGAGTCCTCAGTTCTGTGGTCAGATGAAAGATGGCGCTATAATTTTCAAATAAAAAACGGACACTGCTGGAAGGATGATAAAGATTTTTCAAATATTGTTCAAGTTAACCGATCTGAACACAATATTGAGCGTCAGAACATTGACTGTATCGGATTCCCAATCTGGCGCACTATAGTAGTCGAAATTACTTTCACTAAAACTCAGTAAACACAAACTATTTATTCTAGTTATTTGTATTACTATTATTTGGTTTATATCGAGTCAATATCTTCACAAACACTTGCACAGATAAATTGCGAGGTCTTTATCACTATTTAACACAGTACATAATTAAAAAACCAGTTTAAGTATTTTTTTACATTTAATTTAACGAGAACACATGCAGAAGCAGTGTTTACTTAGAGCGCCACCTGGCGGATCTGAATTCGGCGGATTCAAAGCGCTGCGCGGAGTATGCTTCACACTCGCGCTGCCGTTTCATTAACTTCTAGCGTTTGACCGTGCCGGTTGTTTGTATTGTGCATTGTTATATTGTTTTTAAGAGCAGACTGCCGTGGTGAGGTCTCGGGTTCGGAACAAATATTTGTGTGATTCCCTAATGTTTGTTTCAGGGTTTGGGTGGGTGTTACCTATACATTGTATTGGTGTATTGGGTGTTACATATATATAATACATAAGTACGTATTTAGAAATTTATAAGTATGTTTGTTAGTTGTTTAGATCCCATACCACAAGCTTATATTAGTTTACTTTGGGCTGTGTTAAAAAATGGATTGGTTTAAAGAAGTAACATTACGGTTCATTGAGTTGTTTCAACACTAACGACAAGCTTTATGGGTTGAGTTTCCTTTGCTTGCTCAAAAAGGGCAAACGCTAGTGACAACTCGCTTATAATAAAATGGCTGAGGTTAAAGCGATAAATTGTAAATTTATTAACGAGAATTATCTCTTTTATTAGTCTTATATTCAATAATGATTTAAAATTGCAAATTTTAAGGGGTATTAATAAATACTAAGGCTTAAAGAATAATTCTTTATAAATAATTTTGAAGATTATTAGTTTATTTAACTTAAAACCTAATATAAAAAAAAAGTTCTAATAATTATCCCTAATAAGGAAAAAAAAGAAAAAATATTAATTAAAATAAAAATTTTATTTTTAATGAAACTTTTAATTCATTTATTTTTAAAATAATTGAATATAAAAATTGAATAAATAATTCGAATATAAAAAAATAAAACAGTTAATCTTATTATAATTATAATAAAAGTTAATAAATATTTTTTATTTAATATTAAAAAATTAATAACAATTCATTTAAGGAAAAATCCAATATAGGTGACAACATTAAGTTAATGACAGTGACAGAGTGTAGCACCAATTCTTGAATATGACTAGAGGTGCGCAAATCATGTCCTACAGAGGATCGGACATGGAACGATTCCTTTCCTTCTCGGAACTATGTTCAGGAAACATGTTCGCGGAACTATTTAGTTCCACCGATTCAAATATGGCCTTTCGGTTCTTGATTTCATGTCCGTGTGATTGGAGATGTCATAATATTATGATTGTATAAATTTTTTACATTATTATTTTGTGTTTTTTTTTTTCAAGGAAAAAAGTTTTAAGACGGCTTTATAAGGTCTCGTTGACTACAATAAATGAAGAATGGACGTTATAGTTAAAAACTTTTATTAGGTACCAAAACGTTTGAGGTAAAATGCTTTCGGATAGGGTTTTTCGGGTGGGCAAAGTGTATGATGGATTCAACATTGCGACGAACCTCCTGAACTCTGTGTCGTTGGCTAAATTTAAAGGATGATATTCTTTAGCTGTCATTATCATCAACAGTCGGTCGATTTTAGTTTTTTTATTAGGTGGCAGAGGTCTTTGAGTAAACCCATCCATTTTGGATTGTACAGACTTTGCTGTACGTACTGACGAAGAAGAGGGTACAGACACTGACATTGCCTGTTCGACTGCATCGGGAATGTTGGGATCCATTTGATCAGATATGATACGAGGATCAACAGTTTGCCGTTCCACTGGGGCCATAGATATACCGGGATGCTTTCGCTTTAAATGCCTACTTAAATTGCCCAGGCTCCCGGAAGTGAACGAAATTGACTCCGAGTAAACGACCATATTGCAAGTGTAAACGGCACATTATCAAATGCAATTGTATGGTAAGAGATGACACGTGCCGTGGGTTACGCTGTTGCATCTAACAAGTGTGTATTTTACTACATATTATTATATAATCGACTTTAAGTTGTATAGAATAAGTCACATTATTCCAAAATAGCAAGAGCCTAATAGGATAAAGAGAGAGCGGTCGGTTCGGTTCGTGAGTCATCGGCTATCGCCGTCGGTCGGTTCGGTACGGTCGGTGTGTGATGCGACACAGAGTTCCTTTAGACTATTACCTAACTCGCTCGCACTCGCACCGATTACCGCGGACATGCGGACCGACTTCGATTGACATTGTGGATTGCACCGAAATCGTTCCAGTAGAGGACATAGTTCCCGGACCTATTTATGTCCGGAACGACGCATCACTAAATATGACGCACGGTTGCCGTCTAGGACTAAGTAATGAAACTTGATCCTAGGTTCCCGCCGTAGACTAAGTACCAATGAAGTATTTTTTTTTCTAAAACTATAATAGTGTTTAATAACGATGGATAATACTTAGGACAAGGCTGTATGGACTAAGTTTCCTTTGCTTGCCCAAGATGAGCGAAGACCTTAGGCTAAAACAAATAACAACAACAATTACCTAGAGTATAGGTTATATTTTGCTAACTGATTAGACAGACTAAACTGTGAATAAATTCTAGAAATAAAGTTAAAATCAGATGGAGAATTTTTCGAGAGTTGAAAAGATTGGTGAAGGAACTTATGGTGTCGTATACAAAGCCAAAGACAGAGTCACTGGGCAGGAAATTGCCCTTAAAAAAATCAAACTTGAAAAGTAAGTATATAGTTTACGCGCCATAAATGTACTATCAGTGTCGAGGAAAGTTGTCTAATTGATAAGTCTCTGTAGTTTTGTTCACGTGGTATTTATGAGAGTTATATTCCTTATATCATCTACTAAATCGATTGGCGTTTGAATTTCATTATGTAGTTTTATTTGGTCTTTGGTCGTTTGCCGGCAATTAGGAAAACCTAGCCGCATTTCGAGTTTTTAACGTATTCTGGGTAGCCATAGGGTCCCTGTTATTATCTTGTATTTCCTTAAAGAACCTTGCGATAGACAAGGATAGTTGAATGCACCTAATGTGAATCACGTAATACTCCGTGCTGAAAACACGCTTCAAGTAATCCTGAAATTGCTTTGACGATGTTGCACCCCGCAGCTGTTTAAAACTCCACAGGTAACACAGCCCACATACACCCTGAAATGAATTTGCAATATTCTAAAAATGATTTGGGGGACGAATGGGTATAGACATTTTTTTTTCTTTTCTCATCTGCAATCAGTAAAATACTAAAAGCAGGTATGTTGTGTGTTTGATATGACATGTAGAGGGCCTCCTTCAGTGAGGATGACAGCCACTCATCTTATTTATGTCTGATTTTGATTATGAGTCTGATTTCTCTATCTATATAATGTCTTTCCTTTTGAGGCTTTTTGGTAGCTGCGCTTAGTTAGACTCGCCGCAAGTACGTTCTGGTGATATTTTAGCCACTTTTGATATTACCGTGAAGAAATTTCAATTTGCTCCTTCACGGTGCTCATTCCCAAACATTTGTGGATTTCTGTGTTTGTAATGAACCAAGGGGCATGCGCTATGGTTCAAAGTATAGTGTTCTGTGCTCTTTGTAATATTGTGATGTCAGAGTTACTTGCGCTGCCCCATAGTTGTACGCCATACATCCAGGCAGGCTTTAATATTGAATTGTATATCAATAGTTTATTATCTATTGATAATTTACTGTTTTGACCAAGAATCCAGTACAGGTTTCTGTGCCTCATGATAAGTTCTTCCCTTTTGGTTACAATATGCTGTCTCCATTGTAATGTATTTTACTTGCTTTAAGCTTTTTTTTAAATTTAAACAATATTATTCTATACATATTTTAAGAATATTATTTTATAACAAGGTCTAATACCTATCTATACAACCTAACCTACTGGCAGCTCTAGCAATAAATTAAAAATAAAGGCCTAGGAATGCTACAGATAATGGCCATGCAGATACTTGGAGAGAACGAATAATAAAAGATTTAATTTAAAAAAAGCCAAAAGTAAGTAAAATACATTAAACCATGTCAAACTATGGTCCAGGTGCATGCCCAGATATTTAACTCTGTCCTGGTGTGGAAGTATAGTATTTTCCAGATGCACAGGAGGGCAGTTTCCATTTCGGAGTGTGAAAGTCATCTGCACCGACTTTGTTGTGGTGGCTTTAATCTTCCATTTTTTAAGCCACTTTGCAATACTGTCAAGTCCTTGTTGGAGTTGCTCTGCAGCCATCTCAGGGTGACCGTTGCTGGTCATTAATGCTGTGTCATCTGCGTAAGTGGCAATCGTGACTCCCTCCACCTGTGGCAGATCTGATGTGTACAGGGTGTACAGGATCGGCCCCAACACCGAGCCCTGCGGCACCCCTGCCCTAACATGGTAGAACTCAGATGTTGTTTCAGACTCCTTGACCTGAAAGATTCTATCTGTGAGATAAGATTTAAGCAGGATGTAATAGCTGTGAGGGAGGCACATCTTTATCTTATAGAGAAGACCATCATGCCAGACTTTGTCAAAAGCCTGCTGGATATCTAAGAATGCAGACGAACAGTATTCTCTTTCCTCTAAGGATTTTCTGATCCTCTCTTCAAACTCTGTGTACCTGCTCTATGGTAGAGTGTCGCTGCCTGAAGCCGAATTGATGGTTGGGAATAACTTTGGTATTTTCCAGTGTTGGCATGATGCGGCGTAGGACCAATTTTTCACAGACCTTGGACAGGAAGGGCAGAAGACTGATTGGCCTATATGAGGTGGTTTGAGTTACTGGTTTTCCTGCTTTGTGTATCATCAGAATCTGTGACACCTTCCAAAGATCTGGGAATTTCTGGACTCTTAATATGCCATTATAGAGCATTGTCAGAAAGACTAGCGCTTTTCTTGGTAGTTCTCTCAAGATTTCTTTTGTGATGAGGTCGAATGCTGGTGCTTTTTTATCTTTGAGGCCATTAATAGTCCTCCAAACCTCTCGTACCGTAACCAGAGCTGGTGGCAACGACATTTGAAGGGGCTGAGCAAGAACAAACCCCACCTCTGTTTCAGTATCTGTGTCACTGACGCTATTTGGACTGAAAACATTTGAACGATGTTCTGCAAATAAGTGTACTTTTCCTGCAGGCCTGGATGAGATTTGTATGCTGTTCAGTGGCACCCTCAATATCGTCAGGCGTCTTACTTTTAACTTAATGTTCTCGTCAATGTAGTTTCTAAATGAATACCAGTCTGTTTTTTTGTTGTACAGCTTAACTGGGATATCGTGTTCTATAATCTTCGAACTTAGAGTAAACAATACTTGGAATAAACAAGACTCACATTTAACATTCACATTTAACATAATGCGAAGAGAATCCTTTTATAACAAAAAAGTCAATCAGATCAGGCACCTTAGAGACGTCCTTCGGCAAATGTGTGGGCTCACATGTGGAAGCAGTGGTCAAATTGTTGGTATCTAGGCTGAGTTTCAGCTGTCTGCCTCTGGTGTTGGTTAGCCTAGAACCCCAGTGTGTGTTTTTTGAGTTCCAGTCTCCACCTGCTAGAAATCGATTCCCAAGTTTCCGAAAGAATTCTGTAAATTCTGTAAACATTTGCTCGGACACTTTGTGTTTAGATGGACAGTACACTGAGGAAACATTGAAGAGGCCATTTTCATCCTCTACTGCCACTGTAGTTGCCTGGATGTGACAGGCAACCATTAAGATTCTGATTTTTTCTGTATTCTGGCATTAAATGGTGTTTTAATGACTTTTTAATAATAATTGCAGTGCCAGCATGTCCAGTTCCATCCGGATGTGCAGTGACATAACATTTATAATTTCTATACTTAATGTTTGTGACCGCAGTACCGTGAGCTTCGGATACCAATAGCAAGTCCAAATTTTGTTGTATCATGAACATTTCTGCTTCGTGTTTGTTAGGGGTCAACCCGTTTATGTTCCAGGTTGCCATACAAATTATAGTCATTTTGTCAGTTTGTCGTGTTATGAGCATCATCAGGGTGCTCATCTGTTGTAGGATAATGTCAAACTTTTCATTCTATTTTGCTAGAATCTGTACCACGTCCAATGGTGGCTTGGAGTTCATTGCTTCTTGCCTTGATTCTATTTTGTTCCGTGTGATATCTGAGTATAGTTTCGTTTTGGGTTTATTATTTTCAACAGCTGTGTTTGGCACAGGCCTATTCCTTGATTTTTCAGTTGAAAATATTTTCTTAATTGATTCTTCCCGTAAATGTTTAGGCTTAGAACGTCTCACGTTCTAAGCCTAAACATCTCTCTATAAACTTCACATCCTTTATAGTTTGCCGGGTGTGGACCGTTGCATAGTGCACATTGGGCGGGAGTATAGCGGTCAAGTTTTTGGCATTCCGATTTTTTATGTGATTGTCCACACTTGTCGACAGTTTGGGGTTGATCTCCAGAAGTGGTTAGACTCCCGGTGAGAGTGTTACTTCCCAAGGAAGATGACCTTTGTCTTGTAAACGGTCTTGGATGGAAGGCCTGCTGAACAAGCTTCTTACCGCTACTGCTGCCAGGCACATTTACCAACACAGAGGCCTGGTCGCCCACCCCTGTGCGGTCTTCGGTAACAGATTTCACACTTGCCGGCCCGGGTACCTGCAAGCGCCGGGAGTTAGCTGGATCACATGACATCGCATTCTCATTTTTCAACATTTTCATAAATAGAAGGGGTTTGGGAGAATACATGATGCTTTCCCAAGGCACCACGACCACACTTTTCGAGGGTATTTAATTCATCGGGGCTAGTAGCAGCCCGGTGACAGGTTACTTAACCGCCGCCTGTGGCTCGGCGTTGCTGCTCGTTTAGCACCACCCGGGGAGCACGTGTAGGGTGGGTCTTATTGAGGAGAAGATGGTAAACCCTACGGACGCGAGCAGCCTCCACCCCCCTAGGGTTTAGACTGGGCATGGGAGGTGTACATATAGGAATGTGCATATATAATAGAACTAAGTGATGCCAACAGCCCGATATAGGGATTGTGTTATCCAAAAATGAAAAAGCTATACTAATAATTAAAAAAAATTTGAAGAAAGCTAACTGATAATTTTAATATTTTAGAAATTAATTTTATACACTAAATGATTTTTTTTATACCACTGAGGTGGCAGACAATCATACGGTCCACCTGATGGTAAGAGTCACTATAGCCAATAGACCTTTGCAACACCAAAGGTGCAGCAATTGCGCTGTTGTCCCTTTAAAAACCTAAGATCCTTTTGAAGAACCCCATACTGTAGACTTTCGGGAAAACCCAAAGGAGCAAAGAATTCATTCCACAATTTATATGTTTGTGGAATATAGCCTCTATCGGACCTAACTGCATGCGAGCACTCCGGATGCAAAGTGTGAGGGCGAACATCCTGTCTATGGTGAGCGGTGCGATGATAGAAGGTAGCTGTGGGCATCATATCAAACAATTCCTACTGCTAGTAGAGGATCGCTGACATAAATAAATAAATAAAAATGTCTTTATTTAGCATATACCATTTCAATGGCGCTCACAAAATATCATACACTAAAACTAAATTTAATATTTTATAGTGACCAAGTTCAGAATGCCTGAGAAGAACCGGCATGAAACTTAGGAAGGCTTTTTTTGTGATGGCCTATTTACAATTTAATATTATTTCACTATGTCAGCAGATCATTTTTAGGCATCCCTGTCCTGCAAATAGTCTTTAAAATCGTAATAACCTTTTTCACAAAGCTTTGTAGTAATTAACTTTTCAAATTTATTTAATGGTAAATTTCTCAGGTCACAGGTAAGCTTGTTGTAAAAGTGTATACAGTTACCCTGTAAATAATCGCCAATCTTATGTAGTCAACTGTGGTGAACTGAAAGATTGTTTTTATATCTAGTGTTTATAATCATGTTAATTACAAAGTTTAGAAAACTGTGATAAATTTTCCTGGACATACATAAGATTGACTACCTCTGTGGCCCGGTGGGAGTGTTTGAAATATAAGTATGTTTGTCAACTATCTGGTTACAATAGTACCTACAAGATCTGCTTAGTTTGGAAACAGATGGCGTTGTGTGAGTTGTCCCAACGATATTTATATATTTATTGGGAAAATGTAACTGATGCTACAGTTAGAATATTTATTAGGTAGGTACTTTGATTTTTTCTTGGAGAGAGACTGGCCCAAATTTCAAGATCAAATATAATAGGTCTTTACCTATGAAATTGCCCTTCGGCAGTACTGGCCATTTCAAATCAAAATAATTTCTATTTGGCTAAGAATTCTAATTTCAAATTAATTTTGTTTACAAATTACAAATAAATTAGTTTTGTTTACTTTTTTCAAAAGTAGTCATTTGTTTATTGATTAGTGTTACATTTTCATCGCATTTCAATATTTTTCGTCATGGATACTTCAAAAATTCGAGTAATTATGGAATATGAGTACCGTCGTGGCAGAAACGCGGCACAATCGGCACGCAACATCAACGACGTTTTCATAGCTAACACTACAAACCAACGCACCACCTGTTATTGGTTTGCTCGCCTCCGTTCTGGAATTTCGACCTGAAAAATGAACCTCGCGGTCGTCCGAAGACTTTGGTCGACAATTACGAATTAAAGGCGATTGTGGAAGCTGATGATACACAATCTACGGCTGAATTAGCAGCAGCTTTCGACGTTAACGTCAAAACAATATTGATCCATTTGCGTCAAATTGGCAAGGTAAAATAACTTGACAAAAGGGTGCCCCACGAACTCAATGATCGCCAGCGCGAAGTACGCTTCGAGACGTGCCTTGCACAGACACACAAATGACGAAATTTTAAACAGCATTGTTACCTGCGATAAAAAATGGATTCTGTTTGATAACCGCAAGCGCTCAGCAAGTTGGTTTAATTCTGGTTCAGCACCTAAACAATGCCCTAAACGAAAACTTACCCCTAGAAAAGTGATGGTCATTGTTTGGTGATCTAGCGCCGGTGTGATTCTTACCTTATGAGGGGAGCATTACTGCAGATGTGTACTGTGAAGAACTGAACATAATGATGGCGAGGCTGGCACATCTCCAACCAGCATTGGTCAATAGCTTGTCTCCGCTGCTCCTGCACGACAACGCGCGACCTCATACTGTACAGCAGACGGTCTCCAAGTTTCAAGAACTGGGGTTGAAAGCTCTCCGTCATCCGCCCTACTCACCAGACCTTGCGCCTACAGACTACTACTTTTCCCAGAATTAGTATAACATCTTGGCGGGAACAAAATTCAATACCCTAGAGGCAGTACAAAATGCCTTTGAAGAATTTGTTGCCTCCCGTCCAGCTGATTTCTTTAAGAAGGGCATCAATAAACTGCCACTGCGTTGGCAAAGATGCATTGATTGCATGGGTGATTACTTCGATTAATACAAATAAAAAAATACACGAATAAAATCGTTTAAATTTTTTCATACATAACGGCAATTTCATAGGTAAAAACCGAATATTATTAAAGTCTGCAGCACTCCTCCAGAGGAGAATATCGTAAGACATAATACTATAAAAATAGTTGCAGAAAACCATCAGACAATCCTCATAGCACGCCCTTCTACCGAGGTTGAAGGTGGTATTCAGGTGCACCAACCCAAAGGTGACAACAGTATTCCATGTGTGCTAAAGTACTGTTGAGCGCTCCGACCTTTTTTGACGCCAGTTTCGCTTTATCCCCTAAATGACTACGGTATTGAACGTGACTCGAGATCTCAACGCTAAGGATCCCAATACTATTGGAGATTGAGAGAGGTGTGCCCTGGAATTGCGGCCCTACAGTACATGGGGCTTATTTAGCGATGAATGCACAAACTTGAGTCTTGGTAGGCTTAAATTGGACAAGATGTTGTTTACTCCAATCAGACACACCTGCGAGAGTAGTCTCTGTTTCAAACAAGATGTTGAAGACTTGTCCACTGCATACCGGGATAGACTGCAGATTTTATTTCTCGTAATTAAAAACTAGATCCCGTCAGGGATACAGCGGGAAGATAGTTAGTGAGTAATAAAAAAAGTTCTTGTCGAGAACAGTAATTTGTGTTTCTGGTGTTACGTGGCGAAATGAATTAACATCGGGTCCGGCTTTGACGGTTCGCAGTGAACCCGAGGGCGTACCGTCGACGGCCCTGCGCGAGATCTCCGTGCTGCGCGAGCTGCGCCACCCCGCCGTGGTGCGCCTGCTGGACGTGCTGCTGGCCGACAGCAAGCTGTTCCTGGTGTTCGAGTACCTGCACATGGACCTGAAGCGCCTCATGGACCTCACCGGCGGGCCGCTGCACCCGGACCTCGTCAGGGTGAGTCGCGCCGCGCACCTCGTCAGGGTGAGTCGCGCCGCGCACCTCGTCAGGGTGAGTCGCGCCGCGCACCTCGTCAGGGTGAGTCGCGCCGCGCACCTCGTCAGGGTGAGTCGCGCCGCGCACCTCGTCAGGGTGAGTCGCGCCGCGCACCTCGTCAGGGTGAGTCGCGCCGCGCACGTGGCGCTCCTCCGCGTTTGCCGCTCACCGCGCGTCTCGTCCGCAGAGCTACCTGCGGCAGCTGTTGGAGGGCGTGGCGTACTGCCACGCGCGGCGCGTGCTGCACCGCGACCTGAAGCCGCAGAACCTGCTGGTGGACGCGGCGGGCCGCATCAAGCTGGCCGACTTCGGGCTGGCGCGCGCCTTCGGCATCCCCGTGCGCGCCTACACGCACGAGGTGGTGACGCTGTGGTACCGCGCGCCCGAGATCCTGCTGGGCGCGCGCTGGTACTCGACGGGCGTGGACGTGTGGTCGCTGGCGTGCATCGCGGCGGAGATGGCGAACGGGCGCACGCTGTTCCCGGGCGACTCGGAGATCGACCAGCTGTTCCGCGTGTTCCGCGCGCTGGGCACGCCGGGCGCGGCGGGCGGCCCCTGGGCGGGCGCGCGGCGCCTGCGCGACTTCCGCGCCGCCTTCCCGCGCTGGCCGCCGCGCCCCGCGCGCCGCCTGCTGCCGCCCGCGCTGCGCGCCACGCCCGCCGCCGCGCTGTTCGAGGCCATGCTGCGCTACGAGCCGGCGCAGCGCGTGGCGGCGCGCGCGGCGCTGGCGCACCCCTACGTGCGCGGCGCGCGCCTCGTGCCGCCCGACCTGCCGCCGCACCGACGCACCGACTTATAGATGCGGATGTAGTTCAAGTTGGCACACTAGTTAATTGCTTTAAACGTTTCAAAAATAAAGGTATACTGTATAAATATTGTTTACGTTAAATAAATATCCATCACGCCTTATCCCCGAAGGGGTGGCAGACTTTTCACCGTGTGGATTCCGGTCCCACGTAGTAGGTGGTGAGCCCGTTGCCGTGTTGAAATAGACAGACGCAGGCTGTGGCTACCTACTGTTGAAATTTTTTAAGCCATTTTACTGGCAACCGGGACCGACGGCTTAACGTGCCTTCCGAAGCACGGAAACGCTCACAAATGTAAATGCTACAAAGTGGTCACCCATCCGGCCATAAAAGGACCAGCCATAGTGAAAGTTGCGTACCTCAGTGATCGTTTACCGAACACTGAGCTTCAATTTACGTTAAAATGTAATTATATCAGTGGTTCTTTGTAGCATTAATCGTCACTAGGCGCGGGAAGTTCTCGGAGAGCGGACGCTTGCTGTATGTTAAGTATTTTATAAAGACCAGTGCATTAACCCTGTTTTATGTGTAGAAATGGTAGTTTCCTAGACATACAAGTGGTGTAAACGTGCTTAAGTGAAAGACAGTGAATATTGCGGTAAAATGCTATTTTACATCTTGCCGCGCAAATTTCACGGAAGGCTTCAATAACGCTTCTACCACGTTAAAGGGGGCAAAGAAAGACGCAGGACCTCACTGACAGAATAATGCCCGTTTGCACAAAACACAATCCTAATTATGAAACTCGTTGGTCTAAGCATCGACTATGTCGACACTAATGTTATTAACATAAGATATTCTTAATTTTCCTGTAGGTATATAGCTAAGTGAATGAAAATAAATAAAATTGTTATTTTATCAATGTATTTTTTTTTATTTACTAGCTGTTGCCCGTAGCTGTTCCCTACCTCATCCTCTTCCCATCTCTCTCCGCCAAGCCAGGGTTGCCGCGCCTATGTGCTGCGTGGCTAGGGGCGAGCCTAGCATTAACTTGCCTTATGCCCTGGGACCGGGCGACCCCAGAACAAGGCTAGCCTAACTTGGACAAGCGGGGCTCTGTCTAGGTGGACTTTTGTTTTCCCTTGCCACTCGTGGGAACGCTATGGTGTTTCAAAATTTTAAAACCCAAAATGGCGGCGATGCGGTTCGCCACCCGTCACGTCCCGTTTCCCATCGAGGCGAAAAGTGGGCTAAGGATAGCCGCTTTGCTACACTGAATGTTAGAGGAGGATTAAAAGATAAAATTGAGGAGGTTTGTGAGATGATGCGAGAGAGACGAATTGATATTCTGTGTGTGAATGAAACAAAGAGGAAAGGATGTGACACCACAACACATGGGCCCTATACAGCCTACTGGTCAGGTGTAGCCCCGACCAGTACAGCGTGCCAGGGTGTAGGTGTGTTACTATCCACGAGAATGAATGAATGTGTGACAGAATATGAATGTGTGAGCCCAAGACTCCTTTGGTTGAGGCTGAAGGTTGGTCTCACCCGCATCTTTGTTGTAGGAGTTTATGCTCCGCTAGATGCGCGGTGGCGCCGATCTTCAGGGGACCAAAGTGAGAGGCAGGCATTTTGGGAGAGTGTGAGCGATATACTGAGTAAATGCAAACGGAATGAAAGAATAGTAATGTTAGGTGATTTTAATGGTTGGGTTGGTGTGAAGCGTGATGGTTATGAAAGTGTATTGGGAAAGTATGGTGATGAACGAGTGAATGAAAATGGAGAAAGTTTGCTTGAGGTATGTTTGGGAGAGGAACCTTGTGGTAACCAACACCATGTTCAACCACAAGGATATCCATTTGTTTACGAGACAAGAAGGAAGCCAGAGAAGCATGATTGATTATGTGATTGTAGATGCAAGGATGAGAAAGAAAGTGTCAGACACTCGGGCATACCGCGGTGCCGGGATTGACGCAGACCACTTCTTGGTTGTTAGTCGAGTAAGAGGTCTGTTTCAGCGGTGGCGGCATCGTGTGCATGCACCTGTTAGTGTACTAGAACGCATAAAAGTCGAGAATTTGCAAGGGATAGGCATAAAAGAGGAATTTAAATGTAAGCTGAGCAAGAAATTTGAAAATTCTGATGACGTATGTGAGATCGAAGAAGTATGGAAATCATTTAAGGAAGGTCTAGTGGAAGTTGCGGTGGAAGTGTGTGGGGTAAGCAAGAGAAGCCAAGGGTGTAAGAGAATGTGTGCAGAAGTCCGAAAGGCGTTGTCTGATAAGAAGAAAGCATGGTTGCACTGGTTGACTACAAAAGTCCATCAAAGAATGCAGAAGGCAACGGATGCGGACCTAAAAATGGCAAAAGAGGAGTACAAAAGGTATAAGCGTGTTGCAAAAAAGGTGATGAAATTAATAAAAGAGAATGACAGAGATGAATTTGATAAAAGGTTATCTGATGACTTCCAACAGAATATGAAATTCTTTTGGAAGTCCATAAGAACAGTGAGGGGTCAACAGACGACATCGCATCTCAACCATATCAGAAACCACGATGGTAGTCTTGTGAAAGGAGAAGAATGTGTGTTAAAAAGATGGATGCAATATTTTGAAAGCTTGTTTGAAAAAGAGGATAAGCAAGTACAGACTAGTATCTGGGAAATGAATGAAATTGGTAAGGAAGAAGTCATAAGTATGGAAGAAATAGTGGAAGCATTGAATAGCATGAAAGTGGGAAAAGCTGCGGGACTTGATAGGATCTCTGTCGAGATGCTGGAAGCGGGACAAGGCGTGGTAGCTTGCCAGCTGTACTGCCTTTTCAACCTTTGTTGGAGGAATGGCAGCGTACCAAGAGATTGGTGTAAGGCTGTCATCGTGCCGCTTTATAAGGGAAAAGGGTCACAGCAAGAGTGAAAAAACCAAGCTTGCTCAGCATCGTCGGCAAATTGTATGCAAAAGTTTTGATAAAAAGAGTGATGAATGAAACTGATGGAAAAATGGGGGATGTACAAGCAGGATTTATGAAAGGAAGGGGATGCACGGATCAGGTCTTTTCCTTACGATGCGTAGTAGAAAAGCTTTTGGCGAAAAGTCAAAAAGTCTATTGTGTATTTGTAGACTTGGAAAAGGCCTATGATAGAGTGGTGAGGAATGAACTGTGGTCAACACTGGCCAGGTATGGAGTAAACAGCCACTTGATACGAGCACTGAAATCTTTCTATGAGGGCTCCAGTGCTTGTGTCAGGATCAACGGAGCTTGCACAGACTTTTTTCACATTGAAAAAGGTGTGAGACAGGGTTGTGTAGCGTCGCCGTTGCTGTTTAACCTATACATGGACAGCTGCCTGAAAGAACTGAAAGTGAATGTAAACAAGTCGAAAGTTATGGTTTTTGAAAGAGATGTAAGTACGACGGATTGCTCAATTCTTGTGGCAGGAGAAAGAGTAGAACAAGTGAAAGAGTTTGTATATCTGGGTACAAAAATTACGAGAGATGGAAAGTGTCACTATGACATTGAGCGAAGAGTCTTGGCAGGAAATAAAGTGAATGGAGCCATGTACGCCTTTATGAGCAGTCAGAACGTGTCTAAGAAGGCAAGACTGGCTGTACATAGAGGAGTGCTGGTCCCCACACTTATGTATGGCAGTGAAAGTTGGGTATGGCAGAAGACGCATAAAAGTGAAATTAATGCCGTGGAAATGAGAAGTCTGCGAAGTATAGCTGGAGTGAAGTTGATGGATAAAGAAAGGAATAGCGTGATAAGGGAACATTGCGGTATGACAGAAGAGGTAGTGACTAAGATAGAAAAAGGGATGCTTAGATGGTTCGGACACGTGGAGAGGATGGATGAAAATAGACTGACGAAGCAGATATATGTGGCGAGAGTGAATGGGCAAACTGGTAGGGGTCGACCTCGGCGCACGTATGTCAATCAAATCGACGATCTTTTGAAAAAGGCCAGGTCAAGAGTACCCTTAACCGGCGAGCGTGTATGAAAACACTCATGAAAGTAGAAGAAGCGAAAGCTGTATGTCAGGATCGTAGCAAGTGAAAAGCCATAGTCTCTGGCTACCCCGATGGGAAACAGGCGTGATAATATGTATGTATGTATGTATGCCCGTAGCTCCGCACGCGCAAGGGTGGAAACGTTTTTATTGCCCTTAAAGTCGTCCTAGTTGGTCCCGTATTGACCATCGCATTTTTAAAAATAATCATTGCTGCAGTCTGCGACTTGGGTTAACGTTAGCTTTAATTTTTGAGAACTCTCTTCCGATTGTATAAAATTTCTCATTCTGTATTTGCCTAGTTTAAATAAATAGCCATTAAATAGAATAGCATAAGAATAGAAATAGCAATTGTTATCTAATTTACTGCGAAGCTTCTCGGTACCCTATATTACATGTACATTAAATAAATTGTAGATGTAGTAACAACCCTCGAGGTACCAACACGCATCAGAGGTGGCTCTAAATGCTTATAGCAGACCGTGTGAAAATTCAGCTAACACTTAGGATGCACCTTTTAATTTTCATTACCTGAACGGTAATGAAAATTAAAAGGTGCATCAAAGATCTCCACGCCACGCACATTCGGGCGTAGACTTCTTCATGTTTCCAATGTAGCCATGCCCTGGGAAAAGTAGAAAGATGTTGTTTGTTTTCCATGCGCCTTCTCCGCCCACAGCCTTAGGATGAACATTTAGTTTGAAGCGAGTCTAGATTAATAAAGTCTAAGCCCTAAACGTTCAGTCTACGCCCGAATGTGCGTGGCGTGGAGATCTCTGATCTAGGCGATCCTGTCGAGAGCGGGACGGGGGCGGATATGATATGTAAGTAGCTTGTGGAGGGGGATGAGAGGGGCGTTTATCAGGTCTCCGAGGAGAGCTCCATCCCGGTTTCTCCTTTTGCTGTATTACAGTGAATAAACCTCTGGCCTGTAATAATCCAGTTAAGGGCGCCCCGGACGGAGTGAAACATCGTGGTGGTTTAATGTAGGCTAGTCTTCTTTAGCGCTAGGAGTCCGATGTAGCTAAATAGCGGAGGCAAAAACGTATCTTTGTTAAGAATAGATCATTTGTATCTGGATCAGTTCAAAGATTCGAATCAGTAAAGTGCTTCAGTGCTTTATTTGTATCAGTGACTCAACTTGTATCTAAGCTCGATTTATTAGCGCAAATAAATTAAAATGAATCGTTTATATTGACCTTTGTTTGAAGAATTATGTATAAAGTATATATTATGTTAGTAATATTATATTAGTATTTTGTTAAATTGAATTTCATTTGCCTAATGTGTACCATATAAATCGATATTCCTTCAAACTTTCTTCAGGCTTAGGACTGACAGACTTACTCGTTCACTAAACTGTCTTTAGTTCTTTACTTATTGTAACACTTATGTAATTGAAAATCACAGACCCAACACGTAATAAAACCGGTGTTTTCTTCCACAAACTAAGGTCAACTAAAACAAACAAATAATACCAACGCGTACCTAATGCGTGCATAGGTGAGCTAGTGTTGCTGTCTCTAACAATCACCCACCCACTAGTAGCGAATCAGTAAGAGAGACGGAGTCGGCGCTCTCCGACGCGACGGCGACTACGCGACCCGAAGCGCTCCGAACAGTGAGAGAGCCGATTGAAACCGAGATTCAATAGAGCAGAAGAGCAAAAGATTCATTTCAAGCGGTGTAAAAGATTTCAATCAGTGACTCACTTTAAAGAAACGACTCCCAGAGTCGTTTTTTGTAAAGAGCGACTCACCTCTGTAGCGAAATGCCCATAATGCATTCACATGCGAAAAGAATTGCGGACAATTGTATTTCACGGTTTAAGTTACTTTCCAGCTCCCTGCACTGCAGAGTTGAGGTCTTTGAGTGTGCAAGCGAATAAGGCCTCAGACTCACGCGACAGCATATGCTTGTGGTCGATAGTATGTCATGCTTTGTATTCTGCCGATGTCTTAGCACTTGTAGTGCGCTCGCTGAAAACTTAAGCGAATTTAATAGTCAGTAAAGGTCTCAGACCCACGCGATTATGCATGGGTACCAGTAAACTTTGGTTCGCATTCTATAGATGTCCTGAGACCTTGCAAATATATGACCGCCAGTAAAATTCTGAAATATAAGATTCTTGATGCGCCAAAATTACTGTAGCACCCTAGTTGGGACTAACTTTCCTGAGATCCTCATTGTTCATGTAATGTAAAATTTTATCATCAAATCATTTTTTAACTTTATTCACTTCATTCGCAGTAGCCAACAAAGAAAAATAATATCATGCATTTTAAATATAATACATTGAAATAAAGCAAATAAAATATAATAAATATAATGTAAATTGTAATATTTCCAGCTCATACAGAACAGTTATTTTATCGTGTGGAGATCCCCAATGATCGTACCACGCGTTTTCTTCCTATCTGTCTAGCGCCGGGCACTTGGATTATCTCCTCTAAGGGTTTCTTATTTTTCCTGACAGACTTGCTACCACTGCCTTGCCTTTTGGTTCGGGTTTAATCTTATCGGGCTTTTTTAGAGAATATGATTGTTCGACCGGGACATGACAGGCTTGCCTAGTGAGCTGCCAGCTGTATGAAAAATATTATACTTTTGTTTTTTTTTCATAACCGCACGTCGAAATTATGCGACCGACCTGATGGAAAGCAGAGACGGCTATTGAGGGTATCATAGCCACCGGAACTCCGTAGCGGCACTCAGGTTGATGACCCAGATAAATTGCATTTTCACTAAAGCTCGGCTCGCAGCCGCTAACCGCGAACATGGGTTCCATGGCTGTTAGTTGTATGCTTTTTCGTGGCTGTATGATTGGGCAGCAAAATATGTTATTTTGAGTACATGCGCTGTTGCCTCGTCTGATCCTCGTTGATCATTGGCCTCCGACATGTTGATCACTCCCCTCACACCTCTATACAGAGTTATTTATTTATTTAGATATTATATATCAATAGGAACAGACATGGATGCAACTACAAAAAAGACTCATATTAAAACAAAGGATATGCAGACAGTGTGTTAATATTTCCATAAAGATAACTATAATTTTAAATCAGTGCATAATTGAACAACGGGGTCGGAAATGCGAGTGAACCATTTTTTGGTTTTGAAAATGTCCACTGATTTAATTAATATCTGTACCTGTTGTACAATGATATTTTTATTATTTTTTAGATTACATGAGTATTTGCATGTCAGAGTTACAAAGAAGCACTTCGTTGGTGCTGTGCGTAAGCTGATTGAGGAAGATCGACATGTGACATACCGCGAAATTCAGGCAACTTTGGACATTGGCATGAGTCAAATACAAATAAACTTGCATGAACAATTAGGTGTAAAAAAGTTGTTTTCCCGATGGATACCGCATTCGCTCTGTGAAGAGCAAAAAGCGGCTCGCGTTACTTGGTGCGTTAGAACTCTCGAAAGATTCTACGCAGGATCCTCAAATGCTGTATACAACATCGTATCAGGTGACGAATCCTGGATATACGCGTACGAACCCGAAACAAAAAACCAGTCACGAGTTTTGGTTGGGTGTTCGAAAATGAGTTAAAGTCAATAAAAATTGTTCGTTCACGGAGTGTTGCATAAAAATGGTGACCACGTTTGTCTCCATAACCGGCCATGTTGCGACTATTCCTCTTGAGGGACAAAGAACGGTTAATGCAGAATGGTATGCTAGCATTTGTTTGCCACAGGTCGTTTCTGAACTCCGTAAAGAGAACTGCAACCGCCGCATCATCCTCCATCACGACAATGCGAGTTCTCACACCGCGCACAGAACAAAAGAGTTTTTAGAGCAAGAAAACATAGAATTATTAGACCATCCGCCGTACAGCCCCGACCTAAGCCCTAATGATTTCTATACTTGCCCTAAAATAAAGAATAAATTGCGTGGTCAGAGATTTTCATCACCTGAAGAAGCTGTGGACGCCTACAAAACGGCCATTTTGGATACCCCAACTTCCGAATGGAATGGTTGCTTCAATGATTGGTTCCATCGTATGGAAAAATGTGTCAAATTTCGCGGAGAATACTTCGAAAAGCAATAAATACATTTTTAAATAGTAATGTTGTGTCACTTCCTTGATTCCCGAAATTTTCAGTGCCGCCCTTGTACCAAAAAGCACTTTCTCGAAAGATATATCTCCGAAAACACTAATCCGAATACAGATCCCTGAAAGATAGCTCCACGGGAATAAGAGAAAAGAAGTGCGATATCCCGGAAAACATATTTCTTAAGGAACAGGGAAAAACTTGTTAAATGAAAAGCGGTAATCCATCCTCGGACTGACCTTGAGAAAATGCCATAACCTTATGGATCTCGTCATTCATTATAGCCTAAGAGCCCACGACGGCCAGACCTTCGTTATTTTATAAAAGCTGAAAGCTTCTCTGTACACGTCCCTTGAATAAAAATGTTTTTATTCATCTCATACATTGTTAACATTGAGACAAATTAAACATTGAGACAATCCCAGTAAGTTATAAAAATACTTGTGTCGGGGTTGACTCGCGTCTTCCCTTATTTTATCTATTTAACAATGACGAGACCTTAATATTAACCAAATAGTCTTAGCTTAAGTAATCAATTTGGATTAATGAGAACTACACAGTTATAAATTGTAGTAGGAATTTGTATATCTTTTGTTTTTGTGTGTCGGTGTGCTGTGTGTGTGTCGGTGTGCTGTGTGTGTGTGTGTCGGTGTGCTGTGTGTGTGTCGGTGTGCTGTGTGTGTGTGTTGGTGTGCTGTGTGTGTGTGTCAGTGTGCGGTGTGTGTGGGTGTGTGTGTGTGTGTGTGCGTGTGTGTGTGTGTGTGTGAAGGTATGCGTGCGTGTTGTGTGGTAGCATATGTATGTACTCAAATTTGCCTGACTAAAATTTGTTCAATATCATCACATGTAAGTAATCCAAGCCATTCCACAAGGGCCTGTTTGCAGTTGTAAAGCAGCATAGGATAGATACATAATTTTGTATTTATTTTGTTATATACCTATACATGGGCGTACCCAGAATCTGGGCCAGGGGGGGGGACTCAGATTTTTTATAAAGTTACCTGTTTCTAACCCCCGACGTAAAAAGACGGGTGTTATAAGATAGACGTAGATTTCGATATGTAAGTGTGTCTGTCTGTGGCATCGTAGCACTCAAACGGAAGGACCGATTCCAATGCGGTTTTTTTCATTTGGTTATTTGGTCATATTTTTGGTTAATATCGATCCAGCTGTGTAAGAGTATCAGCTTTTTTTCACATTAATGTAAGGCATTTTTGGCGTATGATTACTCTGTTAAGTGCTTGACGCGTGCCAGGATAACCGTTAAATGACAATTAATTGAGAACTTTGACCTAATGTTGCAATGAAAATGATCTCCAGAGAACCCGACTCTTCGAAAATTCACAGCAGACATGGTGTTTGGGTTCAATAGTACCTACTTTTGGGGTTGTTCCTTAAAATACAAGTATATTTTTAAATTTAATTTTTTGAATTATAATTTATTTTATAATTATTATTTTTATTTGGCAACGTTCAAAGATTGAAACGTCTGTTTGTAATTCCAATTTAACAGATTTTTACTACAGAAAAAAATGTCTTTATTTTAGACCATTTTAAAATGTAAAGAGAGAAAGAGAGAGTACTGAAAGGCTTGGAAAGACACCCGTGTGGTGGCGGGCGAACCACCACACGATAGCATTCCCGAGGAGGTTGGTGTCAGGCTGGCGGCCGACCATAAAAACCAAGCTAAAACATTTTGCAGTATGGAATTTAGTCATACTGCGCCGACCCCAAGTAAATTGGGACAAGGGCAAGAGGATGATGATTTTAAAATGTCATACACTAGTACACTCCCGGACACCTAAATCGAACCACTTTGATTGTCTCTGAAACTGTCACCAGGACTGGAGGAGTCCTGGCTTAAAAGGAAAAGTAAAAGAAAAAGGAGAAAGGTAAAGTTGATTTAATATAATATAAAAATGTTAAGAAAATAAAACCAAGGAAAGCCGGGAGTAAATTTAGGTCTTGATTCTTCAAGAACAGCCGCTACGATGGGGCCTCAAGTAGGCCTCCACGTTGCTAGGAAGAGGGGGCCTCTAGTAGGCCTCCACGTCGCTGAGAAGGGGCCTCAAATCCCCTCAAGGCCTCCACGTCACCGACCTCGGAGAAAACTGGTCGCGAACTCAGGCAGGTAGAGGGCTGAAACTGACGAGCGGTCGGCGTCTTTCACAGAGCCGGTTAAGAACACACAACACTGCAGACCATCACTTCACTATTTCTGGAGAGCACAACCCTCACACTCAGCACTTATTCCCAGCACCTCCTCTCAAGGTGAGCACCAAAAGTAGACTCATCTGACGGCCCCGGCTTCCTTCTTTTCCAGAGCATTTCAAAATTTTAACAATATTAGAATACAAATTTAGAATTTAAATTTATAACAAGGTCTAATATCTATACAACCTAACCTACTGGCAGCTCTAACAATAAATTAAAAATAAAATCTAGGCTTGTCATTAACTGACATTAAAAATTACAAAAGGTAAACAAACATTAAGAGAGCATAAAAACTCTTGAATTATCAAGGCCTATGAATGCTACAGATAATGGTCATGCAGATAATTTGAGAGAATGAATAATGAAAAATTTAATTAAAAAAAGTAAGTAAAAAAATGATACATTACACTATTTACAATTTAATCATATTTCACTTTGCCAGCAGACAATTTCCAGGCGTCCTTGTCCTGAAAATAGGTAGTCTTTAACAGCGTCATAACCTTTATCACAAAACTTTTTTTTAATTAACAGAAGAGGTAATTTGAAGACGGTCGGAGGTCGAGAGCTTTGCATCGTAAATCAAATAAGTTATTTACATAGCAAAAAAACTTTTTTTAAATGTTTCTCTGTCTGCATGTTCCGGCTAATCTCTGACACAACTGAACCGATTTTGACGGGACTTTCACTGGCACTCTTATAATATATAGAAGAAGTAACTTAGGCTACTTTTATCCAGTTCTTTAGTTTAAACCTAATATTATAATTTCTTAAATAACTATGTTTAGTACGCTGGATGACCCGCTGTTTTTACAGAAGCAGGTCCAAGACGGCGGCTTGACCATCAAATTTCTCGCTCGCCTAACCATTAAGAGAGGCTGCGATGGTAGCCAAACTCTACCGTGAACCCAGGGAGGATTTGCGAGGAGTTACTGGGGGCGCCCGGTGTTATACTGATAGGTAGAGATCGTGAGTTTCAAGTCCGGCTTAACGCTGCTAACAAACAGTTAAATGGGGGGTGTCTTACGATTTTAAAAAGATGCATAGGGCATTGCACATGGGAATAAGTTATTTTTGTACTATTATCGACAAAAGTATGTAGGGTACGCCCATATATATATATGCCGATAGAGTGTTATACTGACGCATGGCAAAATCGATCGGAGCGAACATTTGAAGATGTAGCTACACTTCCTTTACGCCTTCTTTCCTTTAGTATGGATGAATCGAAAGTTAGAGTCTTGTGCAGATTTAAAGTTAAATTAAGAAGGTAAAGTTTCCTAACTGTCAGCAAATCACTGTCTCTATATAGAAACTCAGTGGGATACCTATAGGGCTTAAAATATATAACCTTAATTCACGCTCTCTGGGCTCTTTCTAATTCCAAAAACTTCCCGTCCCTTACATAGTTAAGAACGACCAGCGGCTATAAAGTTTGGGTTGTGGTTACAGGGCAGCACTTATACTTTCGTTATAGTATAAAAGCTAAATTTTGTACATATAATAATATGTTACTTGGGGACCTATAAAAAGATGTTACCTCTATAGACGGACAGTTTTAATGGTTTTTACATCTTGCCAGACACATAGAATGTCCGCTGTCACGGACATTCTTGGTGGGATTTAGAGCTTTTATTTTTTTTATCGATCGATGACGGACTCGTGGTCCGCGCACTCGGTGTTCTGTAAACGATCACTGCGTTATGCAATTTTCGCTATGGCTGGTCATGGGTGGGTAACCACTGTGGCATTTACATTTGCGAGCGTTTCCGTGCTTCGGAAGGCACGTTAAGCGTTGGTCCCAGTTACCAGTAACATAGCAGGCGTTAAGTCAAGTTGAAGGCTTGTTTGCTTGTCTATGGGCGGCTTAAAAAAATTCCAACAGCAGGTAGCCACAACCTGCGTCTGTCTATTGCAAATACGGTAGCAGTCTACAATGCAGATTGCGAACATGGCGAATCGAGAATATCACACAAGCTGACTGACCAACCGGTTGAATTTCAATGAAGGTAGATACTACATTTTCTTTTCATTTGGATTGAATTGAATATCATGACATTATGAAATTTTGTTAACATAAATAAATAAAATAAATATCCATCACGCCTTATCCCCGAAGGGGTGGCAGAGGCATATTATATGCCCACTTTTCACCGTGTGGATTCCTGTCCCACGTAATAGGTGGTGAGCCCATTGCCGTGTTGAAATAGACAGACGCAGGTTGTGGCTACCTGCTGTTGAAATTTTTTAAGCCGCCTATAAGGCCTTCAACCAGGCTTAACGACCGCCATTTTACTGGCAACCGGGACCAACGGCTTAACGTGCCTTCCGAAGCACGGAAACTTTTGTTAACATTTGGGTATATTTTGTTTAAGAAAATTATTTTTTATAAATCAGTTGCAGCTGCATTATCATACACCTCACTCTATCGTAAGTGGTTACTATTACAGCTATTAATATTATTAACGCAAAAGTTTGATGGATGTATGTTTTTGTTAATAGCCCACTTGCGTTAATTTCTGCCCGATTATCTAAACCGTATGAATTGCATTATAGTGAATAGGCAAAGCGCGAAAGAATGCCGGGGTTAAAATCTTTGCGTCCTTTCTGTCGCGCCTGCATCGCGTCTGCGCCTGCGCCTGCAATCTTGACTTAGTTACATAGAAAGTAACAGGAAAGCATGTAGTGATGACATTAGTTAGTGGCCTCAAGGGTTTTATTTATCATCCCGTTGATGTTTCGTTACTGTTTATCCACAAGGACAAGTCGTACGGAAAACCTATAGTAAATTAGGGGCTACTTTTTCACGCAAAAACTTCTAAACGGATTTTTATGAAATTTTACAATATAGGTAGCTCATACATCAGAATAACATATTCATAGGCTTTAATTAGGTGCTCTAACCACTAGGCAACATGGACCTGGCATTATATGGCAGTAAATTTTTTTACTTTATACTACACAAGCTGAATCCATACCATTTCATTTTCCTTGTTTTGCAAAAAATAAGTAATTAAATTTACAGTTATGTTGGTATGTCATTGGTGCCATGGAAGATGGGAAAGCCTTTAGTTTGGAATGCAACTTGTTTTGACACCTTGGCTCCTTCTCATCTTCAAAGCACGGCGGGTTGCGCTTGTGCTGCTGCTGCATCTGCCGAAACTCTCAAGCGGCGCAAATATAATCATCTAATAGGTAATTATATTTTTGAGACGTTTGGGGTCGAGACACTGGGCTCGTGGGGCCCAAGTGCTCGTTCGCTATATAGTGATTTCGCAAAGCGACTGGTCGACTCTTCTCGTGACCATAGGGCTGGCCTCTTTCTCGCTCAGAGAATAAGCATTGCCATACAACGTGGCAATGCGGCCAGTCCTATGGAAACCTTACCGGTTGATTTTGATGGGGAGGAATTCTTCGACACCTAGTCGGGGCAACTTTGTCAGTCTTGTAATAATCCCCACCACCTCTTTATTTTTTGTACTCGGTTCTGTAAATATGTTAAAGTTTAATAAGTTAAATACCTAATTATTATAAATATATTTACAGTTTCTTATTTTAATTTACCGTCCAAAGTTAAAAATAAAGGAGTCCGGTGGTTTCGGTAAATCCTACAATGAAGAATACATTAAATATAAAGAAATTTAATAGATGTAAAAAATCGCCACGGTTTTTCGGTTACGCGCCATGTTGTTTTGAAGTGAAAGTTAAATATAAAGAATACAAATTAATCAAACAAAGAAAATTGGCCTATCCAGCACAACAGAAAGTACAGTAATAAGTTATGGGAATATTGTAGACTACGAACGATTACTTGGAAACAAATTGATATGAAAATAACATTACAAATAAAATAACCCCAAATATTCGTTCGACTTCATTAATTGTGAATTGCACAAAAAGAAATACTTCTTGAAATGTTTACCAATATTTCTATAAAATTATTTATTTACAACTGGAGCACTGTATTAAATAAAATATTAAAAGGGACTGATGTAGCCAGTCTCGAAAAAATAGTCAGTGCCGCCTATGCAGTGGAAAGTCTTAAATAAATATAAGAAAAAAATAAAAGTTTAAATAAAAGATATAATTGTTTTATTTTGTAATACTTTCCCTGTCCTTACTCCTGGAAAAGTAAACTTAATAACTGAACGCAACCATATAGGTGAATTGTCTAAAGAATTTTAACACTATGAACGCCGCCTTTAAAAAAATGCTAAATTAACAAAAACTAATGTCATCTTCTAATCTTGCACTGTCATTGTTTACGAACTAAATTGAAATAAAGTCAATGTATGGTACCTACTTGGCGGTTTGAGTGATGATACCATGAAAGTATTGATACATCCTCAAATGAGTAGCTAGTACTCAAATCATCTCATCATATACTTGACTAGAGCACGCCCGCGTCTTCGCCTGCAAGCGCGGATTCACTATTGTGGGCACGATGGGCATGCCCACAACCCAATTGACCTGTGATAACACACTTCATTGGTCTATTGAGACCTTTTCACCGAATTTGTCGGTTCCGAGTGGGTTTTGGTAGCCTAGTTGGTTAAAGCGTCTGACCTGGCAAGTCAGAATACACTGGTTTGAGTCCAGCTCGAGGCAGTAAAATTTTTCACATTAAATTTAGGGTATTGTAGGAATGCACTACATCGTTAAAGCTAACTCTTGAGATCGACTCTAGTTAGCTGATTTTCAAGAGGCTGTGCCCTTAACCTTTTTTAGGGGTTGGATCCGCGCCTGTTTGTCTGCATAGTTTTCCCATAATAACTAGATGAACACAATGTATTCATCAAGTCATAGCCTATTTTTATTATGAGATCAAGATTGACACATTGTGTTAATCCAGTGTGTCAACAGCCTCTACAACTAAGTGAAAAAATGCCTTTATATAAATAGATTGTTAAATTTAGTTAGTTTAATTAAACTGGTTTATACATCACATTCTTTTATATTGTAAACTAGTTAACGCCCGCGGCTTCGCCCGCGTAGAGACGTTTTCCCGTTCCCGTTTCCCACAGGAACTTGTTCCCGGGATAAAAAGTAACCTATGTCCGTCTCCTGGCTCTAAGCTACCTCTCCACCAATTTTCAGCCAAATTGGTTCTGTGGTTTAGGCGTGAAAGCGTAACAGACTGACAGACAGAGTTACTTTCGCATTTATAATATTAGTAGGGATAATTCCCATGACACAACTGGTAGTGCCAAGCAGTAGCGCCACGGGTAATAAACGTACATAACTAATAATTTATTGAAATTTTCTTCACATAAGTTTCCTAAGGAGAGTAATTGTTGTAAATATTTAGGAGACTAAACTCGTTGTAGATAATATGCGACGATTCGATTCGATACGAGTACTTTCCTTTCGATACCGAGTATGTATCGAAAAAATCAGTTCGATACCAAAAGTACTCGGTATCGAAACAAAAGTATCGAATACTTACTTGTATCACAGATAATATAATATAGCTTGTATCGAAACATCACTCTGTTGCGATTATGTTATGTCAACTTATGTCGATTTTTGGCGGGAAGAGTGACAAGTGCGGACGCTTGCTTTATATTATTTTCTAAAACAAGTGCATTTATCTTGTTTTATGTGCAGCAGTGGTGGTTTCTTGGACATAAAAGTTGTGTTAACGTGCTATAGTGAAAGACAATTATATATATGCAGTGAAATACTATTTTCTCTCTTGCCGCGAAACGTCCACTGACAACCTTAGTATAAGAATCACCATTATACTGAGGGCAAGGACCAGGACGTAGCCTGAGGACACGACATCGACTGGACAGGACTAATTAAAAGATAAGATTGAATAAATATGATATAAAAAATAAGATTTGGCTAAAAGGTCTTAGAAACCAGGCCATTAATAATTATTAAAAAAAAATCAACTTATGTCATGTTGTCTGAATGTCTGAAATCTTCTTAAGCTGATGGCTTAAAAGCCAAAGCTTCTAATAAAGAAAAAAAAATCTGAATGTCTAGACCTGTGTCAATCGATCATTTGTCGTGACCCGGGTCGATCACGACCCACTTGGGTGGTGATCGAATTAAAATGATTCGATCATTTGGGTCACACACAGAATGTTTGTTTTGTTCGTACGACAGAGTGACGTATGCAGAGCAGGTTATTGCTAGATAGAATCATGACATAACTATTACCTAATTTCGATACCATTTTATGTACATACGTCTAGGGGCAAGTCGCCGGTCTGTATATAATACTTATTTAATTCTATAAACAGAACTCAGAGACGGCTCGTGACATTTTTTTTTAATAGGAGTTATTCAACAAAGAAATTTGTTAAAATGTTAACTTATCCTAATATAAATAACAATCATTAATAATGTCACATAAATCCACTAAAATACGTAAGCAACCGCAATACAGCAAGCCGATCTTACGTGCGTGTCGCGGGTCATACATAGGTCGCCTGTGTAACTAATGTAATTTGATTGATTCGATCTCAAAAATTTAAACGCAATCGACAGTTTGAGTTATTTCGTTTACAGCCACGAGCGAAGCAGATCATCTTGAAAGAGTGGTAACAAAACGAACGTGGTTTAAACTGTAAGTGAAGAACTGTAAGAACGAAAGAGATGGAAACATTTTTTTGTTACGCCTCATTGCGTGATTGAATGCACGACACGATCATTTTTATTTGCAAGCAATTACCTACGGTAACAACATGAAAATAAAGATCAATTTATTTTGTTTTGTAACCTACCGGGTCAATTTTAATCGGGTCTTTTAAAGATCTGTGATTCGATCACTCGCGCACAGGTCGTGATCGAATCAAAACGATTCAATCAATCGCGATCGACACAGGTCTTGATACGCTCTTAAGTCTGTTATTGTATATTGAGTTGGGTTGAAGACGCTGTAATTATTGACTTTAGGAATAAAATCCGTTCAAAGTAGACAATTAGACTCAAGGATCAATTGATCACAAAAGTTTCTTATAAGAATGTACTGATCTTCGGTGGTTACTGTTTTTCAAAAAGTTTGATCGTGTTATGGCCCTACGAATTCGACGTCTGCTGTGTAATATTAAGAGTTCAAATTACATAACAACTAGTTTACGTTCGTTTAGTTTAACCACTGTTAATATGGAGAAAGCTCTAGATATCCTCAAGTCTAACCCATACTACGAAAAGTATGCAGCACGTATTGCAGACTTACAAAAAACATCCCCCGAGGAATTTGTACAAAGAGTCGAAGAACATCAAAAGATGAAGGAAGGAAACAAAAAAAAGTTGGCGTCTGTCGATACAAGGTTCGTTTCAGTATATTAAACGACTGCCAGCCAGCATCAACTGATATTGGTATTGTTAATATCTAATTATGTATAATTTACAGGCAATATTCTTCAGTGCTAAACCCTAAAGAAGCTTTAAAAGGAGATTTTGCAACACAAGAAAAGAGGCTTAGTGATATTTTGAAATTAGAACTTGTCCAAGATAAAAATACTTTTGAGATCCAAACCATTTGGGAAGAATATCATAAAAACAAGGAAGTGATTTCAGCAACTATTCCCAAGGATTTGTATGCCGACTTGCAGGTCAACATGAAACAGTGGTCAACATTTGTGTTTCCTCTCCCACGTGACCAAGGATATGAATTTATAATGTGTCAATGCTATGGTCACACAGTACATTTCACACCTCTTCTTGCATTTCAGGTTTGCATTGCAGTTTCTTATTTAAAGTGTCATTTAGGCCAACGCTCTTTGAGTGCTTAAATGACAAAGAGCTTAAAGTTGTTCATGCAGACAACTTGAATACCTGTAAGGAGCTAGAAAGGGAAAAGTATAACACCATATCACATTCCTATAATTTATAATGGAAATATCCCTGGGCTCTACTCATGTCACACACCATCGTCATGGTACACCAGCTGGCCAACGGACCAAATAATGATGCAGGTGCCAGATAGCAATCCCAAAGATGCCGAAAATCAGAAACCTGCTATATGATAGCTGCTCCTAGCAACCAAATATAACACCCTCAAACCCTACCAGTAACTGACAAGGATCTTTGTTTAAAACAGAACTCTATACATGTACTACAAATGCTTTTATACAACCATTACAATAACTAGTGTTCAATTTGTAGGTGCACAAGGAGAACGCCCCAGAGTGCCTCACCATGGTGCACTACACAGAACTGCTGGACAAGGGCATCATACTAATGCGTGGAGAATTTGACAAGGTTAGCACATTTTACAAGGGTTTTCTTGGCCTTCCTCATCCCTGTCCGGCCCATGCCACCCACAGTATTATTATTATTTATCTATCACGCCTTATCCCCGAAGGGGTGGCAGAGGCATATATATTATATGCCCACTTTTCACCATGTGTATTCCTGTCCCACGTAATAGGTGGTGAGCCCATTGCCGTGTTAAAATAGACAGACGCAGGTTGTTGCTACCTGCTGTTGAAATTTTTAAGCCGCCCATAAGGCCTTCAACCTGGCTTAACGACTGCCCATTTATTGGCAACCGGGACCAACGGCTTAACGTGCCTTCAGTATAGGTGCGGATTAAATTAACTCATTCTTGTTTCAGAATGCACTGAGCGGCCGAGAGGCGCAATGCCTGGCTAATCAGTTCCAGATGTACTACAGCGGCAAGGACGCAGCCAAGTTGCAGCTGCTGACAGCCTTCACCGCCAGTCCGGACACCTTCAAACACATGGACCTGATTACACAACTGGAAAACATTAGCTTAACATAAAATTGTAGCATGTAATATCATGGAAATAATAAAAAGACGTGTTTAGTTTGACTGGCATCCATGTATGTATGCAACTAATTTAACCTGTGCGGGTAGTACGCGTAGGACGGCGAGTCCGGCGACTCGGAGCGCCGCGCTGGCGAGTGGCTGCTGCAGTAGCCGCTGCCCGCCTCGCCGCTCCTCGCTATATTGTCCTCGCACTCATAGCAACTCTCTATAAACAGATTCTGCAGCAGCATCTTAGTCTTTTTCATAACATCCTCCTGTATGAGCCTAGAGTTATGCTGCAAGCACGCGGGTACCTCCGCCATGAACTCCTCGTACAAATTGTATCTGTTGTCTTCGTGCAGACTGTGCGGCGAGGACGAGGTAGTCGACGACGGTGTCGGCGGCCCCATACTGTTTGGCGACTTGTGGCTGGACTCGTCCAGGGAACAGAATATTTCGTAATTCTTGTCGTTGGAATGCTGATCAGTTTTTTCATTCTCTAGAATAAAGTTTTCAGGCTCGCAGCTATCAGAGTCGTAACTCTCATTTTGAAAGCATTCATCGTGATTGTCCGTGTCGCTAACTGGTATTCTTATTCTTTTTGTATATTCTGTATATAAAACAGAACCTGTCACGAGTTCGTTCAAGATAGGTTTGTGTTCCAAGTTTAACAAAACAGGCCGTGTAATGGTCTTGGACTGAATAACCTTCGGAAACATTCTCAGAGTCAAGCGGTTATTTGTTATCAAACAGTTCTGTATATTTTTATGATACATTTCATCAGATCTACCATCTTTCTCAAATAAAATTTGTCCTGTGCGACGTGAGCGTTTCCTTATTTCGTCTAAACATTTACGTGTTTTGCGTTTTTTACGTTTAGCGCCATTTGATAAAGATTCCATCTATACTTACAACTATTTAGCAAACACCAGACTAATTTAAATTTCGCAGCCTGAAAACTTATTTGTACTAAAGTTAAAGTTTATGGTAACCAAATGGTTTATTTTTCAAAATGTCAAAAGACTTTTTTCGTAGTACATGTTTGCAAAGAGGTAGTAACTATATCTGCTACTGCTGCGCACTGGTAAGTTAGATTTGAAAATCGAATATGAATCCTTTTAAACTGCAGTTTTGAGAAGACCTAGAAATATTTAAAAATACCTATTTGTGAAATAAACAATTTTTTTTGACTATATTAAATTCTAACTGGCGTCTTATATGGTAAGACGGCATGTTGTATCTGTTCATTGACTGTCTGTGGCGGCGTAAGCGGTATAATGTATGCGCTTTGTTTGAGACTGTCACAGAACGTTTCTCAATACTCAAGAAACGCTTAAGGCTAGTTTTCGCTTTATAATACTACTCTCAAGTGTTTCTTTAGAATTGAGAAACGATCTGTAATACAGGATCCAGTCGTAACAAATATTTGTGTGATCCGCAAATGTTTGTTGCGGAGATAGGTGTTTCCTATGTATAATATGCATTTAGAAATAAGTATATAAGTATGTTTATAAGTTATCTATAATAATAATAAATCTTTATTCATTTAGGTCACAAAGTAACACTTATGAACGTCAAGAATATTGCTTCTACATTTACATTTACTGCCAGATTCGCAAAGCAATAGGTAGAGCCTGAGGAAGAACCTGGCAATAAAACTCATGGCCACTCTTTTCTAAACGCCAGTAATTACATTAGTTTGATTAACATGATATTTGACCAATTATATAGTAATGAATTTATACAAACAAAAAAAAACAAAATCAATGTTGTGTTTAAATCATATCAAAATTAGAGCGATTATAGTTGCCGGTTCTAAGGGCAGCCTACCCTTGAAGAAGAAGAATCTGGCAAGAAAGTCAATGGATGCCATTTTAAAATGTAGGAATGGCTTACAACATTAAAATTACACTTACATTGTACTCTACGTTAGGATAGCTTATGTTCTGTTATTGTTAAAAACGAAAAAAATCTACCAACTTCGATATGTCAAATCACCTACGCAGGTGGAGATGCGGACTTAAGCTAGTTCATTTAGCTAAGTACCTTCTCAATTATGCCAGCTTTCAATTAAGGAAAACCGCTTTCAAATCCATCCATCCGTTTGGATGTTATGATACCAGAGATAAACTCAAACAACTAGTGATGAAACTTATTATCAGTGATCATTGTGATCAAGCTTCGAAATTCAGTTCCCGTTAACTAGGTAAAAATCCATTAAATGGTAATACCCTATCAGTAGCGTTACGCCTTTAAAGTTGACAAAAATGCCGACAACGTCTAGACAGTGATGCTTGTAGGGTTGTCACAAGTATACAAGGCTGATGTTATTCATAATTTATTTATTAACTCGTACTCGCAAGCAACTATCAACATCTATATATATAAAAATGAAACCCGTTTTCCGTTGTCACGACATCACGAGTAAACGGCTGGACCGATTTGAAAAATTATTTTTGTATTGGATAGCCCATTTATCGAGGAAGGTTCTTAGCTATATATCATCACGCCACTACACAGGAGAGCGGAGCAGTAATCATAAATGTCAACAAATCGGGAAAACTTTTATACATTTTTGGAAAAGTAATACGCGACGGGATTAAATGGGTGCCACGGGGTTGGAAGTATGTCGCGGGCGAAGCCGCGCGGGTCAGCTAGTTATAATATAATATCTTAATCTTAATAATATTATAAATGTGAAAGTTTGTAGAGATGTTTGTTTGATCTTTCACGTAAAAACTACTGAATAGATTTTAATGAAACTACAATAATATAGCTTATACATCGGGATAACACATATACTATTTATCCCGGGAACAAGTTCTTATGGGGAACGGTAAAACTTCTCTACACGGGCGAAGCCGCGGGCGTCAACTAGTATGTATATATAATAAATCAATAATATAAATACCGTTTTAAAAAAAGGATCTGAGATTAAAGTAAATAAGGTTCATTACATGTCGAATCGATAGTTTTTTTTATTAGAAAGCGTTTACGAAATGGCTGCCGCGTAGTAGATATAAAATTATGGGGTTTCGAGCAATCAATATGGCCGCCGAACTATTCTTATAAAATTTCATGTTGGGTATCGTATATAGGGTTTTTTGGTATGCTGAGTACGAATTTCGTGTTAATTTCGCAATCAATAATGGACACCGTGTCGTTATAAAAAAAGTCAAGGGAATGGGAGCATGAACCAGGAGTGAGAATTGACGATGAGAAATGGGAACTGGGAATTCAAACAAGGGTAAGCTGACATATGTGATCTCATATTATTATGCTTCTTCTTTTCACGGGTATCTTCTTTTTTTATGAAGATACCCGTGTTTTTGGTAGGCGTACATGGGGACATCCAACACGCAGAGGCCCTTTGAGAATTTTAATCTAAAAGGAAATGGGACCCCCACTGCAGACAGTCCACGCCCGCCTTATGTAGAAGAACGATAATGGATCACCTCCAATGGGAGTTAAACTATTGTAAAATATGCTAACTAAGAAATGGCGTATTGGGTTGGGGGTTTGATGAACTAGGTGATTATAACTATGGATAAAGGCGGCGTCTGCCATTTTAATATATGATTATCCTAATTTTGGCAGACTGTGACTCGCCAACTCACTAGATGGCCCCCCTATACAATCACCATAGGCATGATAAGCTTGTAAGGCGACAGGAGGCAACACCGGTGTGAGCGGCTCGACACCCCGAGCGATGCGGCGCCGGTTTCACCATCGCGGGTCAGACTCGGAGCGGGCTTCCCCGTAGTTATGCCCTTGAAAATGACACTTTCTCACTCCCTCCCTCTGACCGGCCAATTAAGGCAAGCCAAAGTTGAGATTTGCTGCACTCCCGGGAGTAGCACTCTCACTGCTCACCCGTTAGCCCATTAAATGCTAACCGGTGCAGAAGGGCAACTCTGAGGAATCGGGACCGATGTGTAGCCACGCACATTCAGCTTGCCACAAGCTGCCCTGCGGATGTGAGCTTTTCAATAACTTTCTGATACATTTTTTTGTTGATATCAGAAAGTGGATGACTCAAAAAGCGAATCTACTATACCCTCATAGGGTTGCGTTAATCCTATAAAAGATTACGACTGTCCTCGAGGGGTATATTATTATTATTATTATTAATTTGTTCAATTTTTCCCCACCCCGATGAGCACTCTAAGAAAAAAAAACCAAATTCCATGGAGATACGAAGTTCGTCGGGTATATTAGGTATTGTTAGCCGAGACCAGCAGTAACGGCTAAAGGAAACCTGCCCGCCTTTATAAGGCGCGCGAATACCAGAAAGCGTCCATTTGCTCGTTGGCGTTCGACAAAGAAACATTGCTCGAGGACCATTTCGGTGTTATCTTTCTTGTGTAAGAAGACACGTGAGCCATTTCTTTGTTACAAATGTAAAAAGTTGAGTTGTTAATGTGATCACGGTGCAATTCGGTTTGTTATTAAGTTAGTTTTGATTTGCTTTAATAATTGTATGCGATTAATGTAAAAAGTAAATTAGCGTAGGTTACCGATTAGTGTTTTCTTATCCTTAATCCAACTGTCTTTCTAAGATCAGAAGTGGGATAAAGAGCCAGTAAATTAGATCCACGATTTGATAAAAGCAAAACATATCTACCCTCAAGAATTTTTTTTTTTGTTAACTTGTGGCTTGGTGATTTCACGTAAGTACAGTTAATTTATTTTTGTAAAATGCCGCGATCTGTATCGCGTGGACGATCTAGACATCGTTTAAGAGATGGCTCACGTGTCAGGGCGCGTTGCCGCTCTCGTAGCTTGTCACGTAAATGTCCACGGAGTAGCAAATACCGCAAGAGGTTGCGATCTTACTCGCGTGATTCGGGTAGTCGGACGCCACGATGTCATTACAGGGACATGGCACGTTCGAGTCATCGCTCCCTATCGAATTCATCGGACGTAGACTACTCTCGGCGCCGACGTTCACGATCTCGCAGTTCGTATGGTAGCCCAAGACATAGACAGGCGAACCGTCGCTCGTCTGGGTCACGATGTCACCGGCAATATCGTCGTGATTCGACCCCAGTTCCTGGACCAGCTACAACGGACCATGGTATCACTAATCTAGTTTCTACAGACGGCGAGGCGCGGACGCCTCCACTACCGACCAGTTCCTCGGTAGCTCGTCCAGCGGCTCAGGCGATCTGTGGTCAGTCCGTTGAGTCAGTTCAACGTTCGGAGGCGTCTACCTTCGCACAGGCTCTCATCGAGGCTATCGGCACGATGCGCCCAGGTAGGTCTCAGAACTATTTCGTTTCAAACTTCGATCCGACGCTTCACAACATAGAAACGTGGTGCGAAGAGGTAGAACGCGCTAGGTAGGCGAATAATTGGAATGACAATGAGTGCCTGTCACGTGTGGCTTCATGTCTCAAGGGAGACGCTAAGGTTTGGCTAGGTGAATGGGTGACAAATGATCGCACGTGGTCGAACTTTAGACGAGAGTTTACCCCGCTTTGCCCCAGTAAACTGGATTTTGCCAATATTTTGTTTGAGGCAATGAAAAACACGTCAGACAAGTACACTACATACGCAGAGTATGCACGACGTACTTTACTTCGCCTCAGGGTCGTGCGGGGTCTGAGTGAGGAGCTGAGGACCCTTATTATAATACGCGGTATTGACAATCCCCAAATACGCGCCGCGCTGCTTCAAATGCAAATTTAACGTGTGAAAAACTCGTGTCATTTTTATCTATCTACACCAAAGCGGGTAAGTCAAATACAGATAAGCGTCCTCTAGCTGCTTTTCAAAAACGTCCACATCAGCATAAGCCCCAGGAAAGATCCTGCTTCACATGCGGACAGAGGGGTCATCTTAAAGGTAACTGTCCTAAGAGATTCAAACCGCACCAGTCGTCTTCTGAATCTGCTGTTCCATCTAAGTCATTCGCTGGCGTCACTTGTACGTTCTGTAAAAAGCCTGGTCACACTGAAGACAAGTGCTTTGGTAAAGCACGATCCGAGGCGCGCAACCAATCTAAGGTAAACTTATGTTCTGAGGTGTCAAAGTACTCGGGAGGTGGAAGTGACATCACCACTGCAGTGGTTGAGGGTATACCCATGGATGTACTTATCGATAGTGGCGCCTTAAATGTTTCGCTTGTCTCGTCGGATGTGCTAAAATACCTCGTGTCAGCCTAAGTTAAGGCACTGTGTACTTAAAGGTGTTAGTGATAAGGAGATAATTTCCACTTCTTATGTCACCGTAACTCTTGAGTTTGACCACATATCTATCGAGGCCGATTTAGTAGTTGTACCGTCATCCTGTATGAATACGCCGATCATTATTGGAACTGACGTTCTCAACCGCGATGGAGTAACCTATGTGCGCACCAAGGATGAGCAGTACCTTACCCATTCTAAGGTAGTGTCGGCTGTTAAAGACGTGGTCAAACCGAATGAGGTTATCGAGGTCAACACGCCGATTCAAGGTAAGGAACGTGAAAGTTTGATGGCAGTGATGACCGAGTTTTCAGATTTCTTGATTTCTGGTACCGCTACAACTACTGTGACGACAGGTGAGATGGAAATCAAACTTACCAGTTCCACTCCGGTGGTTTATAGGCCGTACAAACTTTCTTATCAGGAAAAGTTGAAGGTTCGGGAGATAATAGCAGACCTGTTAGATAAGGGTATCGTTAGGCGATCACAATCGGAGTATGCTAGTCCGATCATTTTGGTAAAGAAACGTGATGGATCCGACAGGCTCTGCGTTGACTTTCGGGCTTTGAATAGGATCACTGTGAAGGACCGTTACCCTCTCCCCTTGATTGATGATCACATCGACCGTCTAGGAACCTCTTCATTCTTCACGAGCCTGGACATGGCCACTGGGTTCCACCAGATTCGAATCAAGGAGGAGTGTATTCATCTTACCGGGTTTGTAACACCAGAGGAGCATTTGGAGTATGTAAAAATGCCATATGGTTTGGCCAATTCACCGATTACATACCAGCGAATCATTAATGATACGTTACGAACCCTCATTGACGAAGGTAAGGTTCTGGTCTACGTTGACGACGTCCTGCTGCTAAGCAGTTCAATTCCTGAAGGTATTGAGCTGCTTCGTCGTGTGTTGCACACGTTGACTAAAGCAGGGTTCTCCATTAACCTGCGAAAGTGCACATTTCTTTCCACTGAGGTCGAATACCTGGGTCGGGTGGTAAGTAAAGGTCAGGTGAAGCCGAGCCCTAGAAAGGTGGAAGCTTTAACTAATACCCATCCGCCCAAGAATGTCAAACAGGTAAGACAACTTCTGATGCAGAGTAAGTATCTATCTAGCAGCAGTAGAATTATGTGAGTGTGGAACGACAGGTGCGGCGTGGCAAGTTAAATACTAGGAATGAAAATCCATTTACGGTAAACTTCAATCACAAACTATATTTCACAATTAACACAATTAATCAAATCACATTTTAGTGTTTACAGAATCGATGATTACTTAGATAGGCATGGATACAAATTCACTATAAATCACATTGTAGGCAAAATGGAAACAGATTACATTATCTTAGGTACGTCTGAACAGTACGGTGTAGGAGAGTAAAGAGAATCCGGAAACACTTGTTTTTTATAACTATAGACTATAATAGAATTTCATAATTCAATATTGTCATAGACTTTAAAGCGTTCTTTACACTACCAGATTTAAGATTGTACGGTGTACAGAAACATAATGATTATTAACACTTCCCCTTACACCATACAATCGGTCACTACATAAGCTCTACAACCAAAAACTCTTAAATGACTCAGATTAACTTTACAACCAGACCAAATTTCCTCTGGAACGCCACCGGACAAAGCATTCGTCGGGGACCTATTCTTCAAATAAATTGCTGTCATAACAGCCTCTCCCCAGAATTGCTTGTCAAGGCCCGCTTCAGAAAGCATACACCTGGTTTTTTCCATAAGAGTCCTATTTAATCGCTCAGAAACGCCATTCTGCTGCGCACAATAAGGTATAGTTGTTTGGTGTTTGATCCCATGACTAGATAAAAATTGTTCAAAAGCATTGCTACAATACTCCCCCCCGTTATCTGTCCGCAAGCATTTTATGTGAAAACCAGTCTGTTTTTCTACAAAACTTTTAAAAGTAATAAAATAAGACATTACCTCGTGCTTATTCTTCATCAGATAGCCAAAAGTCTTCCTAGAGAAGTCATCGGTGAACGTCACCAAATACCTGGCTCCGCCTAAGCTGTTTACACTCATTGGCCCGCATACATCAGAGTGTACCAACTCCAACAGTTGCTGAGCTCTCTTCGCCTGACCCTTGGGAAATGAGTACATTGCCTGCTTCCCCTCAATGCATGGGATGCAATCCTTCAGCCTGTCACAGCCGTTGTCATCAAAGTCAACGCCGTCTACATGGCCACGAAGTGTATACATACCACTCATACTTAAATGTCCAAGGCGCCTGTGCCATAAATCCATTGACACACCAGTAGCAGCTAGGGCTTGATCTGAAACAGACTTTACATTAAAATTCACATTTCCAAACATGTTTCCATTTTCAATTTTATAAATTCCCTTCCTACAAGTTGCTGTGGCCCATTTTTCACCAGCTGGACTAAATATGTCACAATAATCTTTGTCAAATGTGACCCGATGACCCGATTTAGTTAACTGACTGACAGAAATCAAATTAGTCGACAATTTGGGAACATACAAAACATTATCCAGCTGTCTTTGTTCTTTACTATTAATATAAAGAGAAACCTTACCAGATCCATAACTTTGTATAACATCATTATTAGCAACAGTAATTTTACTTTTAATCTTAGAGTCCATGTTCATAAAGCTACTTATGTCGCGACACATATGAGAAGAACAGCCACTGTCGACGATCCAGTCTTGTTCATGAAATGCGGCTAAAGCTGATGCCAGCATTGTTTGGGATTCATCACGGTCTTCTTTCTTCTTCTGGTCATTTTTAAATTTGTAACATTTTGACTTTAAGTGTCCTGGCTTTTTGCAATAATGACATGTCTTGACTGTGGGCTTGCTTTTATTATTACTTAAATATGCCACACTTTCTTCACTGTTAGTACCGTTGCTATTTCTTCGAAACTCTTCTTGTAATAAACGCGCTCTGACAGCTTCACTTGTCAGCGTTTCCTTTAGATTGACAGATTCCAAACCAGAGACGAGGACATCATACTGTTGAGGTAATCCACTCAGTAAGATCTCAGCTACTTCACTATCTTCGATGATACGCCCAATATCAGCCAATTGTGCCACGAGCGTCATCACACCATTGATATAATCAGTCATAGATGAATACTGTGAATATTCCACATGATGTAATTTTCTTAATAGAACAACTCGTCGATAAAGACCTTTGTCTTCAAAAGCATCTGCCAATCGATTCCAGGCTTCTTTGGCAGTTTTAGCGTTTCTCAAATACTGAATGCAATTAGGCTTTACTGCAAGACAAATCCTGGCAAGAGCTCGAGAATCTAATGTCGGATTCGGTTCTCCACTATTTTCAATACAGGGCCACAACCCTTCTATAATTAGAAGCATTCGCATATAATACTTCCAGTTCAAATATGATCCAATGCCATCCAATTTTTCAAAGTTATACATTTGCGGGACATGAGGCACGTGTCCGCCATTTGCATTATCATCGGCCATAATTAATGTGTGTGTGATTTACTTTGCCACTTACTTGATTTCGCTCCCCTGCGTTATTCTTCTGGGCCCATAACCTGATGCAGAGTAAGTATCTATCTAGCAGCAGTAGAATTATGTGAGTGTGGAACGACAGGTGCGGCGTGGCAAGTTAAATACTAGGAATGAAAATCCATTTACGGTAAACTTCAATCACAAACTATATTTCACAATTAACACAATTAATCAAATCACATTTTAGTGTTTACAGAATCGATGATTACTTAGATAGGCATGGATACAAATTCACTATAAATCACATTGTAGGCAAAATGGAAACAGATTACATTATCTTAGGTACGTCTGAACAGTACGGTGTAGGAGAGTAAAGAGAATCCGGAAACACTTGTTTTTTATAACTATAGACTATAATAGAATTTCATAATTCAATATTGTCATAGACTTTAAAGCGTTCTTTACACTACCAGATTTAAGATTGTACGGTGTACAGAAACATAATGATTATTAACAACTTCTTGGTCTCGCCGGTTATTTTCGACGATACATTAAAGACTACGCAAGCAAAACCGCATGCATCGCACACCTGACTAGAAAAAATGTCATTTTTAACTGGGGAAGTGAACAAGAAAAGGTACGTCAAGACCTCATAAATCAGTTGACTAATGAGCCAATTTTAGCTATTTTCGACCATGAATTGCCCACTGAGGTTCACACAGACGCCAGCAGTATTGGTTATGGGGCTGTACTTCTACAGACACACTCAGACGGTAAGAAACGCGTCGTCAGTTACTTCAGTAAGGTAACTCAGGGAGCCGAAAGCAGATATCATTCCTACGAGTTAGAAACTCTTGCGGTGGTGAAAGCCGTACAACATTTCCGTCATTACCTCGTGGGGTTGAGATTTGTTGTCGTCACCGACTGTAACGCTCTTAAGTCCACCGAGCGAAAAAAGGATATCCTCCCTCGGGTCGCACGTTGGTGGATTTATCTCCAAGATTTCGACTTCGCCGTAGAGTATCGAAAGGGGATAATGATGCCACACGCAGACTTCTTAAGTCGCAACCCGCCTGCACCTGTGGCTGTAAACCAACTATCTAAGCCTCTCAACTGGGCTCAGATAGCTCAATCGGCCGACGATGAAACTCAAAAGCTGTTGGAGAAACTCCGAGAAGGAAGCTTAGACACTAGTAGGTATGTGGCGCGTAATGATTTGCTTTACTACCGGTACGCCCCGGTAGGTGAGGACCCGAGGCTTCTATGCTATATTCCTAAGGGACACAGGTTGAGTCTGCTAAGAGTGTTTCATGATGAGCACGGACACATAGGAGTAGATAAAACAGTTGATCTCATCCTGAAACACTTTTGGTTCCCGGGTCTCAGACAGTTCGTGACAAAATATATTGGTCATTGTGTGGTATGTATCTCTAAAAAACGCGTACCTAGGGCACCTCAGCAACCACTTACTTCTTGGGAGAAGCCAGACGTCCCTTTTAATACCGTGCATACCGACGCGTTGGGCCCTCTGCCGTTGTCGGGAGGTTATAAGTTTGTACTGTTGATAGTAGACGCATTCACAAAGTATTGTCTTTTGTATCCAATCAGTAGGCAAGACGTAACTGAATTGAAAAGGGTGGTTACAAACGCTTTGTCTTTGTTTGGGGTTCCGAAACTGATGGTCACAGATAAAGGGAGAATGTTTGAATCGAGGGAATTCGTTGTCTGGGTTAACGACATGGGGTGTGATCTCCACTACATTACTCCCGAAATGCACCAGGCGAACGGTCAGGTAGAGAGGTATGTAAGAACCGTCCTCAATATGATTCGCGTTGAAGCCAACCACAAAGGCTCCTCCTGGTCTGAAGTTTTGTGGAAACTTCAGCTAGTGCTGAACATCACTAAACAGAAGACAACGCGTGCCTCTCCACTTAACCTTCTGATTGGTACGGGAGGCACTACCCCAGTACTTCGCGCGCTGGTTCGTGATGTAGCTGCGGAAAGTTCGAAGCCCAATCGAGAGGCCTTGCGAGAGATTACCAGAAGCAGGACTAGAGAGCTTCTCAGACAGAATCAGGCTCGTCAGGACGAGCGCGTAAACAGGCACAGACAACTGCCTCATGAGTTCCGGATCGGTGACCTCGTTTTTGTAATCAAGTTTTCTCAGTCAACAGGGAAGTTGGATCCGGGAATGCGCGGCCCCTACAAGGTGGTTAGCACACTGCCCAACGGTCGTTACGAGCTTACGCTGCTGAGTGGCAGCTATGGCAAAACGACGCAGGCTGCGGCGCAGTACATGGTGCCGTGGCGGGGCGAGTGGTGTCCGGAGACGTGTGCGGCGTTCTTCGACAGTAAGTGATTGATCGTCTTTACCTTAGCCCAATAAACATTGCATACTTTTGCCGAATTTTGTCCTCTTATTCAAATCACTGCTTTACTTTCATCGATGGGTACACATTTCACATAAACATACTTAGCTATAGTTGCTATAATTACATTCCCGAATTTTGGATAATTTATTGGCAATCCGGTATGTGATGCGTGGACTGAGGTGAAGTACAATCAGCACGGTGCGTGCACGTATCTGTTGATATGTGGCACGGTTCTTACTTTTACTGTGGTAAAAGTGAGGTGACGATGCGTTCGTTTGCGTGGGAAGGCATGAAATATGTCTACCCGGGTCCTACGGTGGGCGGTCTGTTATCCAGCAGTGCTACGCACTCAGTCGGACCGTACCACCTATGGGCGGCACCCTGGCGGGGTGAAAGTGCGCTGGCTGCTCTCTGCGACGAGTGTGCAGCCGGGCAAGCGCGACGCAGCCGGTACCAACCCCGCGCCGTGCTGGAAACTCATAACAGTAACAGGGCCCTATTTTTATTACTTGAGACGTCTCAGAGGTGAAGTGTGCGAGAATGAGTTTTCAGATGAACTATGATGTGTGATGTATGAATTAAGTAGCAGAGCTATAGCGAAAGGGGAATGCTTTGTTAGGAAAGATGGCTTTCGATACCAAAGTTATAGCATGTTGCCCCTTCACAGATGATGAGACTGATGACGCCCCCCTATCCCCCGCACAGAGACCTGGGGATGCACTTTCCCTGCCGCTGCTAGAACTCGAAGCAGCATCCGCCGCCGGTCCCAGTGGCAGCACACTGAGTTCCCGGGTCGAGGACGACCCTTTGCCAGGAGAGGCCGTGTTAGCCGAGACCAGCAGTAACGGCTAAAGGAAACCTGCCCGCCTTTATAAGGCGCGCGAATACCAGAAAGCGTCCATTTGCTCGTTGGCGTTCGACAAAGAAACATTGCTCGAGGACCATTTCGGTGTTATCTTTCTTGTGTAAGAAGACACGTGAGCCATTTCTTTGTTACAAATATAAAAAGTTGAGTTGTTAATGTGATCACGGTGCAATTCGGTTTGTTATTAAGTTAGTTTTGATTTGCTTTAATAATTGTATGCGATTAATGTAAAAAGTAAATTAGCGTAGGTTACCGATTAGTGTTTTCTTATCCTTAATCCAACTGTCTTTCTAAGAGTATATTATTAGTAGTAAATGAGTTAATGATAAATATTTTCGGTTTTTGACTAACTGGACTTAATGCTACTGTTGTTTTCAACAAAAAAATATTGGTTACGCTTTGAACAAGTTTAAATATTAATTATGACGAAAAACTTGAACACAGGATAACATAGTATAGAGTATACTTATAATCCCACATGTGTGGCTCCGCATACCATAATAATCTTATGCGATACCCAACATGAAATTTATAACAGTTGGCGCGGCGGTCATATTGGATTGCAAAATTAACACGAACCCACGGCGCGGCGGCCATATTGGATTGCAAAATTAACACGAAATTCGTACTCAGCATACCAAAAAACCCCTTATATGATACCCAGCATGAAATTTTAAAACTACGGCGCGGTGGCCATATTGGATTGCAAAATTAACACGAAATTCGTACTTAGCATACTAAAAAACCCCTTATACGATACCCAACATGAAATTTTATATCCATGGCGCGGCGGCCATATTGGATTGCAAAATGAACACGAAATTTGTATTTTTTAATATTAAAAACCCCATGAATTAAAGAAATCTATACAAAAATTCAAAAATCATAGCAAGCGGTCGTGAATGCGTCAGCCCTGAAAGACTGTCCCGAGCCACTAACATTTTGTTCGCAGCTCGGGACAAACCCTCCCGCTTCTCGTCCCTTGTCCCCCGCACTATTGCTCTGTCTGGACAGCTTCGTCGACCGACTGTATGTCTTTCGGCTGTGGTAATACTGTATACGGTACGGCATTTTAGGTATACCTAAAATTCGACCGCCCGCCACCGCCTTTGCAAAGTACCGCCGCGCACGACTCGTCTAGAATTCCTAATGTACCAGGAGTAAACTTATTTATTACGCATGAATTTATTTGGTTCCGTACAGATAAGTTGTTTAAACATTAACGCAATAAACTTTTTTTTTGTTGTAATATTTGCCGGATACGTGTTTCTTTAGATCTTTCTTCATCTTAGTGTCTTCCCAGTTGCTTCAAAATCGTAAATTGATTTGGAGTCTGGGGTTCACTTTTATTTGGCTGCAAGAAGAAGCTATAATTAAACTTTTTGTTTTTAGCATTACTGGTAGCGACTTCCGTCTGACCGCGCGACTAACCGTTGCCATATCCATTAATATGTGCACTTACACATCCATTAACATGATGATTCTGCACAAGTAAATTCATTTAAAAATTCAACTGAGTATCGTCATGTCACGGCAAAACCTGTGACACACCGGAAAACCATTCAAATCTAATGAAAAAGGTTGTCTCAAAATCGGTGAGACTGTTTAGGTTTAGGTAGGTAAGTCACAATGGAACGTATTTAAATTAAACAATGGATTTAGGCGTAGTTTTCATTAGTAAGTAGATTTTTCCCAAAATTTTCTATACTATTTCTTGTAATTAAATTATCAGAATCATAATAAAACACAGATGGTATCGAGAATAAAACACTATGCAAAGCCGTGTGGCACGTGCGTATAGTTAGTTATGGATAAAGCACACAGAAACGAACGAAAAAGCCAAGGACAAGCAGCTCCAAAACGTAAGTTTCATTTGCAACCGAAAAAATAAACGCTAGAATGCAAACGATACCGACGGAACATATTAGTACAATACTAGGCTTACATGATACTTTTAAAGTGTCAGTGTTTATTGAAATTGCTTTACGGTACCCTATGACGATAGTTATAATATTGGGAAACGCCCACATCATACACTCACACAATGAAAGAATAGGGTGAATTAACCAATAATCAGTCATCTCATAAAATTATTCTTCATTTTAGTGTCTTCACGGTTGCATCGAAAGTAATCGAAACCCTTCTTTATGAACTTGATAAACTTGATTTGGTTTTTTAGGTATTAAAACTATGCTGATTATTACCGTTTTTCTTTAATTTTGTTAATTTAGCAGTAAAATATGCAAAATGATGATAGTAAAAGTGGAATATTAATCACGGTTTTGTTGACCGGTAAGATTTTTGAGCGATATACTCTTAAAAGTTAAAGTAGTCGGCTACCAGTGTTCTGCCTTTCCACGTTCCGTAAAACCAAAAATTATGACTTCTGTAAATAAGCTATTTTACCCTATTGTATCTTTGTAGTGGGTGGATAATGGGCGTTTCCTAATATTGGAACGAAGTTCCTTATCGCGCGTTGTGAAAGGGGGCTAGACGGAAAAAATTCTTACGAAAAGTTGTCACGACACTAAAATTCTTACGAAAAGATGTCACGACACTTTTTGTTATTTGCCCTTTTTTATTTTATGTTTTTATTAATTATTTATTAATACGTTAACATCATCTTTTTACATCTGTTGTTAGTTACATATTATATTATCTATAAAAAAAAAACATTTTAAACATTTTTTTTTTGAACTTCGTTCCATCCGGGTGTCCCTTGACACCTCTCAAGTTTTATTTTAGAGTACCGTAAAGCACGGTAAAAGTAAACACTGAGACAAACACTTTCTACAGTATTATGTAATCCTAGTCTGTCCTTCATCTTAGTGTATTCCCAGTTGCTTTCAAATCATACCTGGATTATTTGGATGGAGCATTCGGTTCATTGTTTTTGGCTCCTAGAAACAACTATGGTTAAGCCTTTAATTTTTGGCATTGTTGGGAGCGACTGCCGTCATACCCTCCGACCCCGTAAGGTCTTTCTTGCGTCGTTGCCTTGTCGATTGGTCAGTAGGTGAAGGTTTGAAATGTTTCGAAATGTTAGTCAACGTACCTTAAAAAAGCATTTGGTTCCAATTATTTCTGCTACATAAGTACACACAAATAAATTAAAAGAAAATGATTTAAAATGTATGTAAAAATGTACTTTCTTGCTGGTAAAAATTGTTATGTAATTAGACTCAGAGGAAGCGCATTGTTTTTTTTGTTTGTATCCGTTTCTTTCATTGTAACTTCATGTGCCCTAAACTGTTTCATCGATTTTATAACAAGTGGTGTCATTGGATTAATGTGGTTTCACAGCGTGTCATAAACTATGCGGCGCTCTTACGATAATCGGAACAATTTTTAATAAAAGTCACTTATGCACAACATAAAGTCACTTGTACACAAATAAAAAAATAATTTATCCAGAACCTACTTACCAAAACGGACAATGTTTTAAAATATCTGTACGGAACCAATTCATTCAAGCGTAAAAATGAAGGTGATATACGTTATTTTTACGCCTGGTACATGAGTAGATTGACAATATGTTTACGAAGCATTCAAGACAATCTCGCAATCTACATTGATACCAAATAAGTTCTAAAAATGTTGTCTCTGTACTTAAATGATACTCATTGTTTTTTTAATTTATTTTATGAAATTGTAAGTAGACTTCGTCTTAATTTGCAACATAAATTTACTATCTGAGCTGAGTTTAGCGTTTTGCAGAGCAAAAACCAGACAAAGCCGTATTGATTTCAATATGTTGGTGAACCTACTCGGGTTCAAAGCTAGAGTTCATTCGAAGTAGGTATGTTTATTGTTTGTGTTGGGTATGAACATAAATACGATATCGATATTTTGGACTGTCGATGAAAGATAAAAATCATTTCCCACGACACGACAAGTCTATGGGATTCAAAACCCCGAGCCGTGCATTACTGATACGATTCTCAATACCAACTTCAAATATGACTAAGTAACACTTATGAACGTCAAGAAATTATTAAATAACCTTAAAATATGAAAATTTAAAATATATTATTATAAGGAGTCCCTTTAGGCAAGGTTCCGAAGATACTGGCAGCGTTCCCCCTTTGAATAGCTAAACTAATTCTTTGGCCGAGGTAGCTGCCAGCTCTTCGGTCTCCTGTGATGTCGACTAACCTTTTTGCTATTTCTTTAAAAAGCCTTGTAGCCCTAGGACCCCACGGACCAAGGGTCTCGACACCGAATGGGACAAAATCATATTCGGAGCCTAGACTCCTGTATTTGCATGCTTTAGCTTTTTCAGCCGCTTCACAAGCCGCACCAGCTCTGTTGTTGGTTCCATGTAGATGGGAAGGGGCCAGCGTGTCTGAACAGGTTGCATCCCATACCAGCACCCGGCCCATCTTCCATGGAATCAAACTCATACCGTCCGGTCTCTTGCCATCGTCTCTTGCAATACCAGTCGGCTCAAGTAGACTTGGCACGTTGACAGTGGCAAGAGACCGGCGAATGATATCGTTTAGTGCGGCATGTCTCGAGAAGCGGCCTGCACTTTTTTGGCATGACAGTCCGTGATGTCCAAGCTTGTCGACATCACTGCCACAGGGACATTTATGAGGAACGCAGACCGGAACCCCAAGCCGTAGACAGGTTGCGATTCGAAGCGTGTCAGGCTCAAGAAATGTTCCTGTATTTGACGAAGGGTACGCGTGAAGCCAGTAGCCGGCCTCATGCGCACCCACAGCCAAAAGCCTAGCACGCGCCGAACCTGTACTACAGCTCAAAAGATTGTTATAAATCAATTTACAATGTATGTCGTCCCAGCTCCTCTGTAAATTTGGAGAATCTGGAAAATTTTGACCTGGGCATGCAATTAAGAAAGCGTTTCTAGCTTCTTCCAAGCCAGCAATCTCAAAGTTTGAAGGGGATGCCCTTAAAATTTTACTTATGAGATTTGCTGAACTATGGACAGAAGATAGGAAGGCTGGTAAAGCGACACTGGAAATTTTGCGAATCCCTAAACCACCATAACGGATAGGTAGGGATGCTTGGGTCCAAGAAAGCTCGTTTAGCTGCATATTGAGAATCGATTCTAAGCTAATTTTGATTATGTCGTCTACTTGTGTCAAAAATCTCCGTTGCTGCTCTTTTTGGTGATTCCAAAAAGAGCAGCAACGGAGCACATATGTAAATTTTGGGACGAAAAGACAGAATTTTAAGATGCAGAGTGCATAATGTGGACTAATTTCAAGGAGACGGTCAGCAGTATTTTGAAATTTAGTTATTGAATTATTAATGTATTCAGAAATAGATCCATCAAAAATCGGAGAACCTAAAAGGTAAAGGGAATTACTATTAACTATTTTAATATTTGGAGCCAAAATATTAAATTTTTGTTCAATGTCATTAAAATTTAAGTCGCAGTTATTTATAAAAAGTTCGCATTTGCTAAAATTAAGCTCCAAACCAATGGCTTCAAATTTATTTTTGATTAAATAAAGGTCCGAAAATACAGTATCCACATCACCTCCTAGGGTTCCGTCATCCAGATACCAAACGTTGAATTTAGAATTTAAATTTTTGATTATCGGATTTATAGCTAAACTAAAAATTGCAGGCCCAAGGGGATCACCCTGTTGACAACCTACTTCCGAAGACAGTTCATTAGAACGATATAACAATTTAGTTGGGTCAGCGTAACTGAGAAGAAGATAATTGTAAATTTCCGGTATATGTTGTTTTATTTCCGTTAGCAGGGTATCCCTATTTACCGAATTGAATGCATTTTTGACATCAATTTTGAGCAAAACGTCAGGCTGTCCGTAAGTTAGGAACGAGCGTAAGGCATGGACGGCTGCCTCGCACCCTCCTTTTACACCGAAGCCTAACTGTACGGGTTCAAATTCCGAAATTAATTTTGGTAAAATATGTCGAACAGCAATTTTGGAGGCCAGACGTCGTAGTGTTGATCCAACAGCAATTGGTCTCACCCCTCCGTCCTTTTTGGTTAGGGCAATGAGGTTCGCGCCGAAAAGAATGGGAACAATTTCTGGATTGACATTACCGGAATACATAAAGTTTATTAATTTAGTGATCGAATTTACAAGTTGCTCGCCTGCATCACCCACAGAATGCGATGTTAAGTCTTTCAAATGTTGGGGTGAGATTCCATCCAAACCTGCAGCCGAACCTGGTTTAAAAGATAAAATGGCATTCGTTACATCTTTGTTTTGAATTTGAAGGCATGCATGCCCTGCTGTTGGTGGGTCGAGAAAATATGGGTTTACTGGAGCTGGAAGATGTTTTGTCCGTAAGGCCTGAAGGGTGTCAAGAGTGTCTGGTGATAGCACGTCGTTGGAGAACAAAAGGCGAGCGGCACCTTTGAGATCTCCGTCACAGATTTTGTTTTCAATGAGTTTGTTGCGATTATGAGGGGTATCATGTTTCATTTGAGGGGCAGGAGAAGGCGAGGAGCTTACAGTACAGTTATTCTTAATCTTTTGTGTCAAGGATAAATTCGGTTCATCAGTTTTTATTATATGTAGTGTGCTGTATGAAAATAAAAATAGGTTCTGCCAGTCTACAGTACAATTGCTTTTGTAACATTTCTGAATTAATTGTGACAAATGTTTAGCAACGGTTATTCGAGCTCCTCGAGGGATTCTTTTAACTATTGGTACACTATTTTTCAAATGGCTTAAATATGTGTGGAAAGGAGTTGGATCGTTAGGTACAGAAGTAGGCGCACTCGGAATAATGGGATGGAAGTCTAAAGGTGAACTGTTTTGGCTGATACATCTCCTGTGAGTTTTAGTGGTGTGTATATTGAGGCCTTTCAAAGATTTGAAAGACTTGTTGCACTGTGTACAGGTATGGGTCGCGTTCGACGTGCCATCACAAGATTGGGTCACGGACTGCATTCACAACAGATAAATACATTCACAAAAAAGAATAACTTAAAACAAATTTAAAAACACAATAAAGTAACTTAAAATATACACTGAAAACATAACAAGTCAATGTCAAAATATGAAGGCTGCTTGTTGTGGAAACAAGACGCATGCGTCGTTACGTAGGTGCGTCACAGGATGGTCTTGCAGTGGAAGAGACCTAGCGACGCATGTCGTCGCTAGGACAACCGATGGCGGCCTTAGCAACAGCGTCTGAGCCCGCTTGTCACTTTTGTTATTTATTGACAGCAAATTATTTCTTATTGATCCACTCTTTAAATTTCACTTTTGTTGACTTTATTAGGGGATCAATACAAATATAATAATAGTGGAGCACACACTAAAATTGCTCAACACTTCAAAAATATTTATATGAAAATTCAAACGATTTTTCCAACAAAATACAAAATAAATCGCAGAACGCGATCGTAGATGTTTGACAGTTTTAAGTTCTTTTTATTTTTAATATGACTACACATTTCTGTAGCACATTGTATAGCTATTTTTATATTTTTTTTCTGTTTCAGAATAAAAATATAACGTTCTGTTACGTAGCCCTCATGTATGGGATCCGGCTGATCTCAGCATTTCCCACCTACGATGCTAGGCAAGGATGCCCCGCAGGGCAGTCAGTCCGGTCTGAACTTTCGTCTTGAACACTCGCCTTCCAATATCATTTCTTTTACGTTCTAAAAGTGTATTTTACCAGTTTTCCAAATTGAGTGTTTCTGCGTGTGTGAAATTATAAATAATCTGTGCATTTGTGAACATTCTTTTTTTTTAAAAACGGACCACGAGAATTCCTTGTAACATTGGTGGCAGCTTAGGGATTTCAAACGGAAATCCAGGTACGCCTCAAAATCCCAAGAAAACACCGTATCCAATCGCCGTATCGTGTAAACTGTGGGTTAAAACCTGTGCCGCTGTTCCTGTGTAACCCCGAATCGCCATATCTAATCGCCGCGTCGCGAAGTGTAGTGCAAAATTGTGGTACTGAATCTACGTATATGCACCTGTATCTTGCTAAGCCGACCTGATACACCGCCGAACCTGCTTCCCTTGGTGAAGGTAAACTCCAGCCGCAACATGACCTGTGGTATTTATGCAGTCGCCATGCTCCTGTAAGTTCCTTAAAATTGATAAATTTACTGATTTCAAAGTGATCAGTGCTAGTGAAATATCGCATTTACAACTAACAAAGAAGTGATAAGTGTTTATTACAATTACGAGTATTGTCGCTCATTATACACCGCTGAACACACCATCGAAGTATCATATTGTTTAGTCTAGTCCCGAGGTCAGTGCAACATACTTTCCTTATCGCATTCTTTACCGTCTGCAGCTTATCTCCTTGTTTTAGTCTGTATTAAGCTCAAGTGTGGCATGTCTAAGGAAGCTACAGAAACCAAAGACACGGTCATAACGATGCCTCTCCCCAAAGAAACCAAAGATATCGATATAAATGTATTGATAAAATTTATAAATAAATTTGATGGCAACCGAGAAAAATTAAACGCGTTTCTAAATAATTGCCGAAATGCGATAAATCTCGCAAGTACGGCACAACAAAACATTCTACTAAAATACATATTAAGTCAACTTGAAGGTCGTGCCGAAAGTGCGTGTGCCATAAAAGAATTCGACACATGGGCACAATTAGAAGACTTCTTAAAATCACAATTTGGGGAAAGGAAACATTATGCTGCACTGCTCTCAGATCTCCAAGATTGTCGTCAATCCAATACCGAAACGGTCAACCAGTTCGCCCTGCGTTTGGAATCTTGTTTATCGAAACTTTTAACAGAGATCAATATTTCTATACCTACTAAAAAGAAAGGCGATCTCGCTGGCCGTGTCGCTGCGATGCAAGACCTTGCCTTGCACACTTTTATTAGTGGTTTAAATGTCCGCTTGTCTACTGTAGTCAGATGTCGTGACCCTGAGACATTGAACGACGCCATCAATTTTGCCATGTCTGAGGAGAAAATTTTACAGAGCACTTTTAAGCGTAACACGTCGTCTTTTAATAACAACAATTCATTTAATCAAGGTCGCTCCCTTCAAAGACAATTTCTACCAAATCGAAGCGGCATACAGCATTCACAAAACACTGCCAGTAGATCCACTAACCACGGATTTACAACTACTTCAACGCCAGTGTGTCGATATTGCAAAGCGATAGGTCACAAACCGAAAACGTGATTATAACAATAAACGATTTGGCAACCCTCCACACCAACAGCCGTCGAACAGTTCTGCGAGAAATAATCAACCTATTCACGCTGTCGACGTTATTGAAGAATCACAGAACCCTGAGAATATGAACGTCTATCATTTAAACGAGTAATCCGACCCGTTCAGTATCGTGCGGGCATGACAACCGGACAAACCGATACTAAAGCCTTATCTAACCAACTCATTGTTTCCAATTCATCCACTAACAAACCGGGTAACCAGCCCCAAATTTATAGTGGCCCTTACGATTCCACTGTTTCCAATTCATCCACTAACAAACCGGGTAACCAGCCCCAAATTCATAGTGGCCCTTACAATTCCACTGTTTCCAATTCATCCACTAACAAACCGGGTAACCAGCCCCAAATTCATAGTGGCCCTTACAATTCCACTGTTTCCAATTCATCCACTAAAAATCCAGATAACCGGGTAACTTCTAATTCCAATTCTACTTCCTATATAAATAAACCGGATAACCGGGTAACCTCCAATTCCACTTCATTTAATAACAAACCGGATAACCGGGTAACAATAAATTCCAATTCCACTTCATTCACCAACGAACCGGATAACCGGGTACACTCTGACTCCGCCAATACTCCTCCTCCGTCTATTGCCGCATTCCAATCCTTATCCAAATCTTGTCCATCTTGTACGGCATCTGAAAAGGAAAATATATCTCCTAGAACACATAATATTACAAAAAATTGTATAAAAAAATACTTACCTCATGTAGAAATCCTTACTTCCGTTTCCAATAAGCCCCTCAAATTTCTTGTAGACAGTGGTGCCTCTATAAGCTTCCTAAAAATAAACGTCATCGAGAAAATGCCTATGATTACAAATCATTCCATAGCCTTCCATGGATTGGGATCAACCGAAAATCCAATGAAGACTCTAGGTCATATACCAATTGATTTCAATTCGCTTAGTCACCACTTCCATATGGTTCCAGATATAAGTTTTCCATATGACGGAATAATCGGCAACGACCTCTTCTCTTATCGTGATTGCAAAATTGATTATACCAAAAACACTTTGTTTATCAATAACACGGAACTTAGATTAAAATTTAGTGAACCTACATATTTTATTCCACCCCGAACAGAGTCAATTGTAGAATGCTCCGTTCTTAATCCTGAAATAAAAGAAGGCCTAGTTTTGGACCAGCATATAAGTAATACCCTTCTAATAGCTAATTGTATTGTAAAAGTGAAACCAAATTCCAGAATAAATTTAACCGTTGTCAACATATCTGAATCTCCTGTTCAATTTGATTCAAATCTGAACATAGAAATCAAACCAATGGAGAAACCCGAAGAGAACACGATTTTCCATACATCGCACTCCGAAGTAAATCGAGATATATACAATCGAACTGAACAAGTTCTAAATTCCTTGAGAGTTTCTCACCTAAACCCTGAAGAAACAGATGCTCTATGTGACCTCTGTTCTACTTACTCCGACATTTTTCACCTTCCTAGCGACCGATTAACTTCCACAGATGCTTTACAACATGAAATTAATACTTCTTCCTCTACTCCAATCAATACTAAATCCTACAGGTTCCCAGAAATTCACAAACAGGAAGTTGAACTCCAGATCAATAAAATGCTTGACGATGGTATAATCAAACCCTCTACCTCTCCATGGTCCTCTCCTATCTGGATAGTTCCAAAGAAAATAGACGCATCAGGTCAGCGCAAGTGGCGTGTAGTAATAGACTACCGGAAGTTGAACGATATCACATTAGGAGACTCTTATCCTATACCGAATATAACAGAGATTTTAGATCAACTCGGTAAATGTAAATATTTTAGTACTCTTGACTTAGCCTCTGGATTTCACCAAGTCAAAATGGCAGAAAAGGATGCACCTAAAACTGCTTTCACTGTCCCACAGGGGCACTTCCAGTTCACTAGAATGCCGATGGGCCTTAAGAACTCTCCATCGACGTTTCAGAGGCTTATGAATACCGTTCTGTGTGGCCTACAAGGAATTCAATGCTTCGTCTATCTAGACGACATTGTGATTCATTCATTCGATCTCAATCTTCACCTAAAACACTTGTCCGACGTCTTTGAAAGGCTGCGTCAATTTAATTTAAAACTCCAACCCGACAAGTGTGAGTTTTTCCGTAAAGAAGTGTCATATCTCGGTCATATTATCACAGACAAAGGGGTAAAACCAAATCCAGAAAAGATCATAGCCGTTTCCGAATTTCCTTTGCCAAAAAGCCCAAAAGATATAAAGTCCTTCTTGGGCTTGGTTTCATATTATCGCCGATTCATACCAAACCTATCTAAAATAGCTAAACCTCTTACCAATCTTTTGAAAAAGAATATTCCATTTAATTGGCAAAATGAACAGCAACTAGCTTTTGAGAGTCTAAAAAATGCTCTAACTACTGCCCCTATCTTAGCATACCCTGATTTTTCTAAACCATTTGTCTTAACATGTGATGCGTCAAATTACGCAATATCGGCTATTCTATCGCAAGGCTCTATAGGGAAAGACCGTCCCATAGCTTACGCATCACGGACATTAAATAAAGCCGAAAGTAGTTACAGTGTCACGGAGAAGGAATGCTTAGCAATAGTTTTTGGAACTAAAACTTTCAGGCCATATCTTTATGGCCGTCGATTCAAAATTGTTACCGATCATCGTCCCCTGAAATGGTTATTTAACTGTAAAGACCCAGGCTCGAAACTAGTACGATGGAGACTTAAATTAGAAGACTTGATTACGAAGTAGAGTATAAAAAAGGAAAAATAAATAGCAATGCTGATGCATTGTCACGATTCCCAGTTAATCCAATTACCGAAGAACAACCCTCTATCAGTGGCATAAACAACAACCCTAACTCCAGCCCAGAGTTAGACATTCCCCAGGAAGTCCTTGACGAAATAATCGATTTGGGTGCATTTGACCCTAGTCCAAACATAGACCTAGAGTTAGGAACTCCCACTACTTCCGTAGACTCTCCAAATCCCTCAACCATTGTCGAGATACCTGAAACAAGTCCTAATAATGAATACTCCGATTTCCTAAAATCCTTTGCGAATAATAACGAAACCTACACAACTCAGATCGCAGAATTCAATGAAACATTACTCAAAAGCAACTCTAAAATAATCATTATCCCCGTGTCAGTAGATCTCGATGAATCCAACCCTTACTTAACAGACATATTCTCTACGCCAGAGGATCTAAACACTTTATTACAAAGTGAGTTAGAACTTTATTCTTTTAAAAGGGTGGAATCAACAGGGAAATTCTACTACTTACTATTCACCAAGGTACACTACTTTGATAACTCTACATACCCCGATATTTTCAAAACCTTAAAATAAGTGAGAGATGACATAATCCTCTGTGGCGACATAAACGAAATATCTATTTCAGATTTTAAGAACGCTTTTGAACGCCACTCCTTTGTTAAAATTTATGGTATGCTTATGTATTTATTTAATAACACTAATATCAAGATTAATGTATATCACAACACTATTATATACCCTGTACCTTCAGAAATTGTCAAGATCCTTAAAGAGAATCACAACATACCTATAGCAGGGCATCTCGGTTCAAATAGAATGTTTGATCGTATAAAAGAACGTTATTATTGGAAGAATATGAGATCAGACATCGATAATTTTGTAAAAAATTGCGCTCTGTGTCAGTCTAAAAAAGCATATCGTGGCATCAATAGATCTCCTATGCAAATAACATCTACTTCCACTCGTCCTTTTGAAAGAATTAGTCTAGACATCGTGGGCCCCTTACCCGAAGCTGGACTACAGAAGCTTAAATTTATACTCACTCTCCAAGATGATCTGACCAAATTCTCTATAGCTTACCCTATCTCCAATGCAACTGCCGAAGAATCTTGTGAATGTTTAGTACACTTTATTTCATTTTTCGGCATTCCTAAAACAATACTTACGGATCAAGGTACAAATTTCACTGCTGATCTATTTAAACAAACCTGCCAATTTTAAAAGATAAAACAATTATGGTCATCACCTTATCACCCTCAAACGCAGGGGGCTCTTGAACGAAGCCATTCGACCTTGAAAGAATATTTAAAATCATACGTCAACGAAAATCAAACTAATTGGCACAAATTTGTCTACACCGCTATGTTAACTTACAATAGCAGCGTTCATACAACAACTCGCTTTACGCCATATGAGCTCGTTTTTGGACATAAACCATTTATCCCTGATTCAGTTTTCGATCTTTCTCCAGATGTCACCTACCGTGATTACGTAAAAATGCTCCAACACCGTCTTAAAATTTCCCGGGAAAAGGCCCTCGAAAATATCAGAGCTTCAAAAGAAAGGTCCAAAGCTTATTATGATAGGCACACCCGCTCGGTCCAGTACAAGGTTGGTGATTATGTCTATTTGAAAAATCACGTGAGATTACGAAAGGCTTTATCACCGGTTTGGAAGGGCCCGTACAAAATTGTAGAAATTCATGGAAATAACACGTTATCCCTTCTGATAAATAGACGTCACATTAAGCATCATTTCGATGAAGTAAAACCAGCACATTTGAACGGCTAGAAATATTAGCTATTATATAATAATCATAATTTAGTATAACAATCTTAGGTACTTTTAATAATTAATTAACATAGTTATTATGAATTACGATTACAGACTGGAGGCCGCTTATATAATGGCAACCAGCTAAAATCAATACATTGAATAAATCACCCAGGGTCCTGGTATACTCTTCGATCCCGTCGGCACTGTGAAATCAGTAAATGACCAATTTCACGTTGTTATTCCTTTGGATATATCTGCATTTAAAAGCCACATTGAAAATATTCGTGATGTTTTTAATATAATACGCTATCAATGTCGAGAAAGTGAAGAAATAGATGAAAAACAATGCCATAACATACTAGAGCCTTTAAATTCATTGTATTTTGACATTTTACGCGATTTTAATTCGTTTTCTCATATAATTTCCAACAATCTTTCGAAAAGATCTGCTTGGATCTCTGGCATCGGTGTAGTTTTTAGACACATATTTGGCACTTTAGATGAGGATGACGCTGAAAATTATAATAACGCAATACAAAGACTTTCTACAAACGAGAAGAAAATTACAGACGCAGTAAAAGAGAGTATTATAGTCTCTTAATCAGCTATATCTAATATAAATAAATCTCTTCATGAAATATATCTCAATCAGGCAAAATTGAACGACGTTGTAGATGAATTGACATTGTCACTTAATAATATGTCTAAAATTGTAGCAGTTAATAGCTTTAAGTTAAGATTTGACAACGTTATAAATATTCTTCAATCCAATCTATATGCTCTATCTTTCAGGATTGAAGATGTACTAAACTCTATTCTGTTTGTTAAGAGTAACACTCTACACCCATCTGTTTTAACGCCTCGCCAATTGTATAACGACATTGTAAATAATCTTAAAATATTGCCTAAATATAAAGAGTTTCCTGTTAAATTAGAATTAAATAATATTCATACATTAATTAACATTGCCGAGTTAATTTGCTACTATTTAGATGATAAATTAATATTTGTAATCAGAATACCTCTAGTTAGTGTATTAGAATATAGTTTATATAAGAGTATTCCATTGCCTATTCCTCATGATTTAGAAAAAACAAATTCTTTTAGCCTGATCTTGCCTACTGAACAGTTCTTAGCTTTAAGTAAAGATAAGTCTTCATTTACATTTATAAAAGATATGGATAGCTGTAAAGACATATCCTACAATATGTATCTTTGCAAATTGCCCGAAATTTATGCAGTGTCAGGTAACCAATATTGTGAAATAGATATAATTACTAAAGCAGTGAACTCCATTCCCGAAAACTGTCAATACAGGTTCCTTAATGGCAGCATTGACATTTGGCATAAATTAAACAACAATAACTGGATATTTGTACAATCTGAACCTACAAAGCTTACCATTGAATGTTCAGATAGCATCTTTTCAGAAACTGTCATATCTGGCACAGGCACCTTGAACATCCCCTATAATTGCGTAGCATATTGTAAGAATACCATAATTGTAAAAGAAACCGTTCCTACTGTAAAATTACCGATGGTCTCTTCTAGTTTTTAATATTATTAATGATAGTTGTTGCAACATTGATCATGTCAAGAAATTAAATTTATCTCTTCTCAAAATTAATAATGTAAAATTAGATAATCTTAAGGATCTTAAAATTATATCCGATCATAGACGATTTGAATTCTATAGATTCTACAAATGATTTTAAAACACATGTTAGTTTTCCTATCCTCAGTGTATTATCCATAATTGTATGTATATCCTTAGCTTTAGTGTATTTTTGTAAAAAAGGCAAGTGTTCAATACCAAGGAGGACAACAATTCTAAATGAGCAGAATGAAAATCCGCCTGTTGAGCTAGATACAATCGTCACCCAACCGCGGTTGCGAATAGAGTAATTTTCCGAAAACTTTCCTTAAGGGTAAGTTTCCTCTTAACCGGGGGGCTGTTACGTAGCCCTCATGTATGGGATCCGGCTGATCTCAGCATTTCCCACCTACGATGCTAGGCAAGGATGCCCCGCAGGGCAGTCAGTCCGGTCTGAACTTTCGTCTTGAACACTCGCCTTCCACTATCATTTCTTTTACCTTCTAAAACTGTATTTTACCAGTTTTCCAAATTGAGTGTTTCTGCGTGTGTGAAATTATAAATAATCTGTGCATTTGTGAACATTCTTTTTTTTTAAAAACGGACCACGAGAATTCCTTGTAACAGTTCGTCAAAATTTGTTTATAACAAATTTTTAAACTAATGAACAATTAAATAATCAATATTTTTTTGGCCAAACTGATTAACAGTGAAAATTATGATTTTTAAAACAAAATTTTTTTCTTAATGAATTATTTAAACATCCGAAATATAAAAAAAACGTTTTTAAACAATTAAAAATGAAAACTAAGATTTTTTTATTTTATATTATATTTTTTTGTAGACAACAAAATAGCAAAAAAAAAATTCTCAAAAATATTGAATTTCTCTATTTTTTTAAAACAATTTTATAAACAAATTACGTAAAAAAAGTCCTAACCTAAAAACCTATGTTAATTACTGCCATTGTTTAATGTGAAAACAGGCATAGCAAAATATTAATTGAAATAAATTTTTTTATCAAAATTTTTTAGATTTTAATTGCTCAATAGTTATAAAAATCATAATTAACAAATTAATAAACTTTTATGAAAATTTATCGCAGGGTCTTATAAAGTACATATATCAAAAGAGCTCCAGTACCCATTATTTATACCTTTCATGCCATTGTTTATGCCATTGGAGATTGGGAATAAATTTGTTAGTTAACAATTGAATAACTTTTTGAAAAATGGTGATTAGACTTGCTCGATTCTTTCAAGTGTTAAGAAGATACTAGATTTTTTTCAAATTTTTAAAATCACATTTTATGTTATAAAAAAAAAAAAAATATTGCTGAACTCTCTTTAACGGCGGCGCGCGCATGCCGTAACTGCCGCGCGGAGCCCTATTTTCAACGTCAAATTAAAATTATAAATAATGGAGATAAAGTTCCGTGAGTTCGGACTTTTTTATTGGAAATTTTTCAAAATTGCTTAAATGTTAATATTTTTTGAGTTATTAACTTTTTCGTTACGTTTCTTTTTTTTTTTTCATATTATTTTGTTAATAACAATTGCAATTTTTTACCTGGACTAAAATCCTTCAAAAAGAATTTTCTAGAGGTGATTCCGAATCGAATGAGCCATCGCTCATATTTTTAGGACCTTTATCTCTATTTTTCACGTTTTTGAACTTGTTGACTAGACTAAGTTTAAGAGTGTAGCTATGCTGTAGCTGTAGCTATGGGTGTACCGCAGGGATCAATTCTGGGTCCGTTTCTATTTTTAATTTATATTAACGATCTGCCATTCTATATACAGAACTTGTGCGACATTGTTCTATTTGCTGATGATACGTCACTTATTTTTAAAGTACGCTTAGTAATTTTAACGGCGTAAATAGTTCACTTGCCCAAGTTGCAGATTGGTTTACGACCAATAATTTGCTACTAAACGCTAAGAAGACAAAATGTATCAGATTCAGCATGCCTAATGTCAGGAATTGCGGTACAAATATAACATTGAACGGTGATACCCTTAATCTTGTAGAATCAACTGTATTTTTGGGGATCACTTTAGATAGCAAACTGCAGTGGAATGCCCAAATAACGTGTCTTGCAGGTAAACTCAGCTCGGCAGTCTTTGCCGTTAGTAAAGTCAGGCAGCTTACTGATGTGGCAACTGCCAGGCTGGTATACTTTAGTTATTTTCATAGTGTCATGTCTTACGGCATTTTGCTGTGGGGCAAAGCAGCTGATCTACAAGTACTCCAGTCTAGTGCTCCAGAAGAGATCTATACGTGCAATATAAAAATTGAGTGCTAGAGTATCTCTTAGAGAAAAATTTAAAGAAAATGGCATTTTAACGTTTGCATCACAGTATATATTTGCAAATATTATGTTAGTTAAACAGAACATACATTTATACAATAGACACAGTGACATACATTCGATAAATACTAGAAATAAGCATAAATTTATTGGATCGCATCATCGTTTACAAAAGGTTCACGACTCTTTTGCAGGAATTGGCGTACGCCTATTTAAAAAAAATCCTTTAAGGGGATTACCTCGCTCAAATCCCAAAAACAAGATAAGTTTAAAGAAGATTGCAGATGAATCCGTTTGTGCGTTTCCCTTATAAAAAATATATGGTATATTTAAGGTCATCACAAATACATTGTATTGTTTAAAATTTTAATAAACTTCCCAAAAAAATGTTAAAAAATCTTATTAAATAGGTCCTTTTTCAACCTAAATTGTAAATTTTCTCTGTAACGACTAAATGTCATGAAAAAGGCATGAATTTTGTATCAAAAAATATGTACTGACATATTTCACTATTTGTATTGTTTTTTTTTCTAATATCTTTTAATATTTTAAAATTATTAATAAAAAACCCGAAACCTCACCAGCACCCCGCTTGAAGCACCACCGCTAAGGCCTGTGACGCTTACTCGGGACGCGTTACTTCAGTGTCTCGATGACTCTTGTGACGGGTGGACTATACGGGTCGACTATACCAAATAAAATCTAAAAGTCCACGTTTTGAATGTTTTATGAATGAAATCTTGTTGTAAATAGTACAAATATAATATAGTATAGGATCTCAGGGACGGCACTACGTAGAACCATCGTGATTGTAATCATTTGAAAGGTCTCATGGAGACCTTTGTGACTGATGATGTCACCTACCTGATGGTGGACTACGAAAGTGGGTATATGATCTCAGTGACGGCGCTACGTAGAACCAGCGTGTTTAACCTCATTCGAAAGGTCTCATGGAGACCTTGGTGACTAATGATGTCCCCTACCTGATGGTGGACTACAAAGGTGGGTATACGATCTCAGTGACGGCACTACGTAGAACCATCGTGATAGGACTCATTTAAAAGGTATCATGGAGACCTTGCTGATTGATGATGTCACCTACCTGATGGTGGACTACGAAGGTGGGTATACGAACCCAGTGACGACGCTACGTAGAACCAGCGTGTTTGGACTCATTCGAAAGGTCTCATGGTGACCTTGTTGACTAATGATGTCACCTACCTGATGGTGGATTACGAAGGTGGGTATAGGATCTCAGAGACGGCACTACGTAGAACCATCGTGATTGTAATCATTTGAAAAGTCTCATGGAGACCTTGGTGACTGATGATGTCACCTACCTGATGGTGGATTACGAACGTGGGTATATGATCTCAGTGACGGCACTACGTAGAACCATCGTGATAAGACTCATTTGAAAGGTATCATGGAGACCTTGCTGATTGATGATGTCACCTACCTGATGGTGGACTACGAAGGTGGGTATACGAACCCAGTGACGACGCTACGTAGAACCAGCGTGTTTGGACTCATTCGAAAGGTCTCATGGTGACCTTGTTGACTAATGATGTCACCTACCTGATGGTGGATTACGAAGGTGGGTATAGGACCTCAGGGACGGCACTACGTAGAACCAGCGTGTTTAACCTCATTCGAAAGGTCTCATGGAGACCTTGGTGACTAATGATGTCCCCTACCTGATGGTGGACTACAAAGGTGGGTATACGATCTCAGTGACGGCACTATGTAGAACCATCGTGATAGGACTCATTTGAAAGGTCTCATGGAGACCTTGGTGACTGATGATGTGTCCTACCTGATGGTGGACTACGAAGGTGGGTATAGGATCTCAGTGACGGTGCTACGTAGAACCAGCGTGTTTGGATCCATTTGAATGTTCGATAGTTTCCCTAGCTTATTTAATTTGACACTGTATTGTTAAAATGTTTGTTTTAAATTGAAGAAGATGAAGAAGATTTACCAGATTTGATTATTGAAGAACAAGAATCACAAGCAGTAACAAAAAATATATCTGGAAGACGAATTATAGATATAGCTTACTTCTTTTCCAAAATACAAGAAATAGGCGGCCGTGGTGCTTTTAACTGTGGTATACAAAGTTTGAAACTTATAGGAGCGAAACGTGTTGGACTTGCTTCTAAGTTTACAGTAGAATGTTTGATGTGTAAAGAGAAGTTTTCTCTTTGTAATATCACTGGCGACTTCGATATTAATACAGCAACGGTCGCGGGCGCTGTTTCAGTTGGTATAGGGTATTCGCAATTAGAGGAACTGTTATCAGCATTTGACTTGCCCGTGATGTCTGAACCTGTATACCAAAAAATGATGCTGCTGAAGAAGAAAAAAGAATTGCTTTAGAAAAAGGTAACGTAAGCAAAGATGAGATACCTATTATAGATGTGGTTGTAGACGGATGCTGGAGTAAGTACTACTCAGCAATGTCAGGAGCTGCTGCCATAATTGGAAAACACACAAAAAAGATTTTGTTTCTTGGTATTAAAAATAAATACTGGCAAGACCTTAATAAAAACCAAAACCCAAGAACTCACCAGCGCTTTAAAAATTTTACGGGTTCATCGACTTCCATGGAGTCAACAATAATTGTGGAAGGGTTTAAAGCATCTATGGAAATGTATGGTCTGATTTATGGTCGCCTCATTTCTGACGGAGACTCTAGCACGTATGCGAAAATTTTGGAAGCAAAACCTTATCCTCAATTTACAGTTGAAAAGGTAGATTGTAGGAACCACCTTCAAAGAAACTTGTGCAACAAATTAGACAACCTAACCACTGATACAAAATATCCTATAAGTTTCAGAAAACTAATCACAAAAAAACGCATCATGAGCAGCATGGTCAGCAATACGAAAATGCAGCAAAAAATACAATGACTCGAATTTAGATTTTAGCACTCAAAATCTTTTTGAAGACATCCAGACTGTACATTTACATGCCTTTAGTAACCATACCAAATGTAAAAGCCATTTCTGTAACAGTCCACAAAATGTTGAAATCTTACCGCAAGCATTCTTTACAAGTTCCTTATGGCAGAAAATATGTTTTTTTATTAATACAAATGCGGGGCATTCCAGAAGTGTTGTTCACGATGTTGACAGTAACATCGTGGAAAGTTTTCATAGCGTGGTAGCCAAATTAGTGGGTGGTAAAGGAGTGAATTACTCGTGCAGGCGTGGATACCAAACTCGATTTTCAGCGTCTGCAGTTAATTTTAATACTAAAAGAAAACCTGTTTCCATATTGTATAAAACAATTGTCGGGCAAAGTCCTAAGGGCAAAATGAGCACCTTAGATAACAAGTATCGCAGAAAAAGAAATTTGTTAAAACATATTTATTACAAAAAACGACAGACACATGGTGCCGTAAATAAAGATTATGGAGAACAAACCATAAGGCCCGATGTGAGTGATGCGATGCTAGAACAAATGAAGGAGAATTTTCTATCCAACTTAGATAAAAATGAGGAAGAAAGAAGACAAATTGAAAGACAAACAATTTTGCAGAGCGAGTCAAGCGAATGGCTCGAACTCCGGCGCTCCTTGTTGACGGCTTCTAACTTTGGAAGAGACATTAAAATGAGGCCTGATACTAGTTGCGCCAGCGTCGTTAAACAACTGCTCTACAAAATAAATATAGATGCTGCGCCTATACAGCATGGAAGAGAACACGGAAAAAAAGCGCTAGATCAGCTATCTATACAAAACGATGTTGAAATTAGACCATACGGACTTTTTATAGATCCCGCGATTCCATATTTAGGAGCTACTCCAGATGGGCTTATTGGAGAAGACGCGATAGTAGAGGTGAAATGTCTCATCTCAGCGCACAATATAGGACTAGACGAAGCCATAGCTCAAAAAAAAGAAATTTTTGGGTTAAAGATAACTCGGGCATTTTGCAGGTTAATAAAACTCACAATTGGTATTACCAAGTTCAAGGGCAATTGCATGTGACTCGGAAAGCAAAATGTTTATTTGGAGTATGGTTTAATGAGTCAAAGCCTCTGAAATCAGAAACAAAAATTAGAGACGATGATTTTTTTGAAAATAAAATTATGTAGGTACATTATATTTAAATTGTATTTTGCCGGAACTTTTGGATCCGCGGCACAGTCGAAATATAAAATTAGAAATCCGCCATATACTTTACAGGCAATAAAGAACAAGGAAGACCGGAAAAGGTGCATAACTTACATAAAACAGAAGACAAAAATATGTGCGTACTTCAAGAAGAAAGCCTACATGCACCACCTTCACCAACACTTATCCCAATAAATGACCAATCGACCTGTTCACGATATTTAAATTTCAGTGACTTTTAACGGGAAGAGTTTGAGATGTTGTCATTATTATACAATTAATTAATAATTATAATTGTAATAATTGCTTGACAGTGATAAAGAAAATAAAGGTGATTATTTATAGCTTATTGTTTATTTTGATAATAACCCTAACTGTTTCTGTTACTGAGATCCAATAAGCACTTACCTGGTCATCATCAGACCTTCAGAATTTACCATGTAGTATCACCAGTGCTCAATTAGATAAATATTGAAAGCTAGGTCACCATAATTATTTCCGTTACTGAGAACCAATATCCACTTACCTGGTCATCATCAGACCTTCAGAATGTACCATGTAGTGGCACCAGTGCTCAATTAGACAAATGTTGAAAGCTAGGTCATCCTAACTATTTCCGTTACTGAGAACCAATAAGCACTTACCTGGTCATCATCAGACCTTCAGAATGTACCATGTAGTATCACGAGAGCTCAATTAGATAAATGTTGAAAGCTAGGTCATCCTTACTATTTCCGTTACTGAGAACCAATATCCACTTACCTGGTCATCATCAGTAGACGAGGTTGTTGTTCCCACTAGCAAGCGCTGGGTTAAATGAAAGCCGAAATGCCCAATATACCTTTTATAATATATGTAATGTTATGTAAAGTAACTACAACTATGATTATTGAGTCCTTAAAATAATATTGACATGTAAATTTATAATATAATCGGAACACAACCAAAGCGAGATTTAATATTCGTGTACAACGCCATCTATTGGCGTTGTGGTAGTTTGTTTTAATTTTTGCTTACTTAAATCCTAAACATACCGCCCACCATGGACAATATGCCAAAATGTCCTTAATATAATAACAATTTACACTGCCCACCATATTACAGGTTGAAGAGTACTCACTACTGTAATCAAGGTAACAAGTGGTAGGTCACAAAATACAAACATTAAATCTGAGGTTCCAAATATAACCTGTTATCTTTAGATTGACACATTATAAACTACATTTAAACCAATTCAATGTGCGCTTAGGCGCGCGGTTTTGCATTCATACAATTAATATTCTTACATCTAAAGTTAATAATAAAACCCAACCCAAAAAAAAGTAAATTCAATTAATTAGCCACTGGAAGGACACACACCTTAGAGAAAGGTCTCTTTATTAAAGAAAGCTTGGTACGCAAAGTCACTACGCGTGTTATACCATCAGGACCAGGGTGCTTGCGTTCTATTCGCCCCAACAACCATTTACCGGGAGGTAAATCATCCTCCTTTATTAATGCTACATCACCAATAGCAGGTTCTGGGGTGTGTAAAGTCCATTTATGGCGTTGCAGAAATTGGTTCAAATAGTCTTGAGACCAACTTCGCCAAAAATCTTGGGTCATTTTTTGGGTGAGCTGCCAACGTTTAAGGATGGAAACATTAGCTGCTTCATAATTATCGTCAGGCACCAGTACCAAAGGTTCTCCAACCAAAAAATGACCTGGAGTTAATACCTCTAATTCTTTTTGATCCTCCACGAAAGAGAGAGGTCTCGAGTTCAGGCATGCTTCTATTTGTGTCAACACTGTCGTTAGCTCTTCGAACGTTAGCGTAGAGTTTCCCACAACACGTTTAAGAATTTTCTTGGCTGATTTCAAGCCGGATTCCCATATTCCACCTTGGTTTGGAGCATGGGGTGTAATGAATGTCCACTGTGTACCGTTATTTGCTAGACTTTCACTGAGCTCAGGTATGATACTAGAATTTTCTTTGTCAAATAACTCAGCTAACTCACGTGCAGCTCCCACGAAATTTGTACCATTATCACTGTAGAGCCGAGCACAGTGACCTCGTCTGGCAACAAATCTCTTAAACGCAGCTAAGAAACCCTTCGACGTCATGTCACTCACGGCTTCCAAGTGAATGGCCCTCGTAGGCATACATAAGAACAGGGCGATGTAGCCCTTGTAGGATTTGTTACCGCGTCCCGGGGATACTCTAATGTTAATGGGACCGACGTAATCGGTGTTGATTACGTCGGTCCCATTAACATTAAACTGTTCAAGAAAATCTTATTAGGTGTAACGCGTGCGGAGGGGAGATGGCCCATCAGTTGATTTCTAGTTTTTGCAGAGTATCTTATGCAAGTAATACAGGTTCTATAGTAGGCCTTGACTAGAATTTTGACTCCCACAATCCAGTACATTGACCTCAAGAATGTGATCATGGCTTGTGGTCCTCCATGCATCGTTTTCCTATGTGCGTCGGCAATTAATAGTTTTGTGAGAAAACTATCTTTAGGCAAAAGAATGGGATGCTTTTTATCAAAATTTAATTCAGACATTTCTAACCGACCGCCGACTCTGACTACTTCCTCATGATCTAGAAACAAATTTAAAGTTTTGTATTTTCCTTTTGCTTGCGAATTAGGACCCGATTTTCTCAATTCCACAATTTCTTCGTTTAAATATTGTAACTGACACCTTTTGATACAGGTCTTCATCGCCACATCCAATTCTATCTTTGACAAGCAGTGATCTCCACATTGTGTCAGATTGTTACCTGTAGGTCTTTTATAATTTAAAAACCGTCTACAATACGCCACTACACGTAACAATTTCTGAAGAGTAGAAAACTTGTCCCAAATAGAGTCTTCCGATACCGATAATGATACCGGTATGAACCTTAACCTCCTCCAGCTGAGTACCTAGATGTTTTGGTTTTTTATAATTTATTACCGATTCGCGTAAAAAATCTGGTCCTTTGAACCACATTGCAGTGTTACAAAGTTCACTAGGAGCAACACCTCGCGAGGCGCAATCAGCCGGGTTTTGTTTAGATGAGACGTGTGACCAATATTTTGTATCAAGCGTATTCAGTATTTCAGATACTCGGTTGGCCACGAATGTCTTCCACCGACTCGGATGGCTGTTGAGCCAGGCTAGAACCACTTCCGAGTCAGTCCACGCGCGTAAATTTTTTGACTCCACTTTCAAAACCATAGCCACTTCTCTCATGAGCTTGGCTAATAGGACAGCTCCACACAGCTCTAGTCGCGGTATTGACACCTGCTTAACAGGCGCGACTTTTGTTTTTGATGCAACCAAAGCCACGTGTATTCTGCCCATGCTGTCTATAACTCTCAAGTATATTACAGCAGCATAAGCCAGTTTAGAGGCATCAGAAAACCCGTGCAGCTGTATTTCACGACTGTTGGAACTGGTGTTGCACCACCGAGGTATTTTAACATCGACCAACGAAGTCAAGTCCCTACGGTAAGTAACCCATTCATTTACTAGACTGTTAGGGACCTCCTCGTCCCAACTTATGCCTGCTAACCACAGCTTTTGTATTAAAATCTTTGCTGTAATTATGCTAGGCGCCAGCCAGCCTAATGGGTCGAACAGTTTGGAAATATCCGATATTATCTTTCTTTTTGTTATAGGTGCAGTCATGGCAGGTAGTTCTATGATATACTTAAAAACATCAGCACTGGAGTCCCAGGTAAGTCCAAGTATTTTAGTTATATTATCTATTTTAAATTTTAGTTCCTTATCCATAATTATTCCTTTATTTATTTTATCAACTAATTCTTTATTATTACTATTAAATTTTTGTAATTTAAATCCCCCTTTCGATAGGACTGTATATATTTTTTCGTAAATCTCATATGCCTGATTTATATCATCTGCTTCTGACATATAGTCATCCATGTAAAAGTAATTCAAAATGCTTTCAGCTGCTTTAGGATTATCCTGACATTCGTCATAAGCTATCTGATGAAGAACGCGTACTGCTAAAAAAGGTGCCGAAGCTGTACCGAAAGTCACAGTGATCAATTCATATTCATCGATGTACTCATACGGACTATTCCTCCAAAGAATACGCTGTAATTGCGAATCTCTCCTATCAACCTCACACCCGTCGGTACATCTTTTCGATATCCGCCACTAGACATATGGGATTTATTCTCCAACGCATAATAATATGATGAAGGTCACTTTGTAGCTTTGGCCCAACTAACAAATTATCATTCAATGCTAACCCATGCGATCCTTTACAGGATGCATCAAAGACGACCCGTACCCTGCTCGTCACTTTATCCTCCCTGATGACAGCATGGTGAGGTAAGTAGATAGCTGTCTTGTCTTTTTTTTTTCTCATTTGTTACCTTTTCCATGTGGTTTAATTCCAAATATTCCTGAATTACCTTACTATATTCTTCCCTTAGGGAACAGTTTCTGCTTAATTTTGATTCTAAACATTTAAGTCGTTTTTCAGCTATCGCCTTTGTATCTCCAAACTGACACATCAGGGTTGTATCACGAAGTGGCAACCGAACAACGTACCGACCATCTTCGTTTCTCGTAGTAGTAGTTACAAACAATTGTTCACATTTTAACTCATCATCTGTGAGCATTTTTGTCATTTCGGATAGTTCTTTTTCCAGTTCCCAAAACCTCTTTAACAGGTCGTCCGCAGAAACACAAGAATGCATCACCGTAATATGTGAGTAAGTATCAGACGTATTATCTACCTCGGATACCCCCGATAATATCCATCCAAGAGAGGTTTCCTGTGCTAACAGAGTACCACTCGGGTTTCGTTTAATGCCTGCGTGAATTACCTGGCTATAGACCTCAGCACCTAACAAAATATCAATTTTGTTAGGCCTGTAGTACTCAGGGTCAGCCAGATCCTTTTCTGTCAAGTCTACCCATTCTACCCTCGTTACTTTCGTAACCGGGAGAAGGGTCGTGACGGACTTCAATACGTAGGCATTAACCATTATTTGATGGTTAGCATTAGTCCTAGACCTAACCTTTACGGTGACTGTGTATTTAGACGTGATACTTTTGTCACTGCCTACACCCATTACCGTGGTTTTTGTCGCAACTCTCTTCAGACCTAAATATTGCACCATAGCTTCTGTAATAAAGGAACCTTGCGACGCCTGGTCTAGTGATGCTCTAACCACCCGATAAGTCCCATCTTTTGACTCAGCCTTAACCAAGGCTGTTGTCAACAACACAGTCCTCCGACTGTTTCCGGTAGATAGGCACGAGACTACTGACTTACTAGAGTCAATTGATGCCGCAACCGACTCCTTATCATTTAGTTTCAACGCTGTCGAGGATGAGGCCTCTCCAAGTGAAGTGTCAGCGTCCTTACTACAGGATCCGGTAACACTTATCTCCTGATGCAACAATGAATGATGACGACGCTTACATTGTTGACATCTTAGTGAAGACTTACACAACCTCGCAGAGTGATTGCTGTTGAGGCAAATAAAACACAAGTTGTTCTCCTGAACAAATTGGCGACGTTTAGTTACAGGTTCGTTAGTGAAACTTTTACACACTCCTATTTTATGACTAGCAGAACAATATATACACGATACTGGTTTAAGCGTTTTGTCCTTAATAGAGTGAAAAGATTGTACATTCTTTTGAGACTTCTTGGGTCCTTCAGACTTACAGTCGAGGCCTTCAAGCCCTCGAAAGCGGCCAGTGAGAAACTTTGAGAACTCAGCAAATGTAGGAAGCTCCTCACTGGGTTCCTCGGAGACCCTTAATTCCCAAGCCTTCCTCGTATCTTTGTCCAGTCTTTCACTTACCAAGTATATAATAATTAAATCCCATGATGAAATATCAACCCCCAAATTTTTTATCGATTCTAAACAATCCATGGTTGTATTTAAAAGAGATTTAATTCCCGGCGCAGATTCATGTAACAATGTCTTTTGGTTCATTAGTCTTTTCATAACCTCTTTTGCTAAAAACTTTTTTTTATTATATGTACTATTTAATTTTGTCCAAGCTACTTCGTAACTGTCCCCTGTGATTCTAGTATTTCGAAGCAATTGTTCTGCTTCGCCCGTTAAGTGACCCTTCAGATAATAAATTTTTTGAGAATTGTCCAAATGTTTGTCGTTATGTACCAAACCCAAAAACAAATCTCTAAAGGTGTGCCATTCTGAGTAGTTTCCTGAAAAGGTTGGAATTTTAATTTCAGGTAATTTAACTCTACCCTTTGACTTATAACCCTGGCTATCAGACTCCATTACTGGCTGACCAACCGTGGATGCTACTTTAAAACTTCTAAGCTTTTCATTGAGTTCGGCTTTATGATCTATATACTGTTCTTGTACATCACTATAGATCTCCTTCCTATAATAGTTAGAGCTGTGATACAATTTTATATCTTTGAACAGATCATGTGTGTGTGTATTAAGTGTATATTCGTGATTTTCACAAAACTTTTCCCATAACTTTTCAATATTTTCTAATCTCGCTTCTAAGTAGGAAAGAGTAATGCGGTCCTTAGGGGACTTTTTAAATTTTACAATAGCTTTGGCAATTTGGCTCCTTGTGTCCTCCTGGACAGCTTCAAATAATTCCATTTTAATAACTATATAAAGTGCACACAAATTTAAGTTAAACTCAAAAGGAAATTGATAATAAGAAAAACTTTAACAGATAATAATAAAATTTATCAACAAATTTAATAGTTAATAATAAAATGCCAGTAAAATTAGAACAATTTTTCCAAGCTTTAATCTTAAATACTTAGGTACACATCAACAAATAGACCCTAATATGGGAAATAACTTGTTAAAAATAAAATATTATTTTGAAAAATATTCTAAGTGCTTAGACTCAACTCAATATGAAATTGGGCATAGGTTCCCCGTCTCAACAGAGAATTGCCTTAAACTAATACAAGTCCAACACCCAAGTTAATTATACAAGTTAATAAAGCCTAAACGTTAAGGTTGAAATTACCAATATTATAGCACAATAAAATCACTAAAATAAAAGTCCAAAAATGTTCGAAGTTGCTGCACTTGAAGAAATAAGGTCGAAAATGTACTCACAGATTGGTTGGGGTCACACACCTTTGCATAGACACAATTTGTAGCAACCGCTTGCCGCAGCGCCCTCTGGTGGCGCCTTGTGAACCTGCTTGGTTATTGACGTCGTTACGTGTAGTCCTTTGAGTCCTTCAGCAATTCAATTGTAGCTCTTTCCTCCCCGCCAGATGGCGCCTCCTGATTACTTATTAATCAGGCTGTGGCACCGCCGTCGCTTGCTCCAATGTTCCACCAGCGCTCAACGTCTACCTGACGTCCGCTGCAGGAACTACCGATCTGGCTAGCGGTCCACTAACCAGTACTAACAAGGCGGGGGATACCGGTATCACCACCGAAGAGAGCTACCAAAAACAGCGCTTTTTTCATCCGGCTACGAACGGACCATAGACGAGGTTGTTGTTCCCACTGGCAAGCGCTGGGTTAAATGAAAGCCGAAATGCCCAATATACCTTTTATAATATATGTAATGTTATGTAAAGTAACTACAACTATGATTATTGAGTCCTTAAAATAATATTGACATGTAAATTTATAATATAATCGGAACACAACCAAAGCGAGATTTAATATTCGTGTACAACGCCATCTATTGGCGTTGTGGTAGTTTGTTTTAATTTTTGCTTACTTAAATCCTAAACATCAGACCTTCAGAATGTACCATGTAGTGGCACCAGTGCTCAATTAGATCAATGTTGAAAGCTAGGTCATCCTTACTATTTCCGTTACTGAGAACCAATATCCTCTTACCTGGTCATCATCAGACCTTCAGAATGTACCATGTAGTATCACCAGTGCTCAATTAGATAAATGTTGAAAGCTAGGTCATCCTAATTATTTCCGGTACTGAGAACCAATATCCACTTACCTGGTCATCATCAGACCTTCAGAATGTACCATGTAGTATCACCAGTGCTCAATTAGATAAATGTTGAAAGCTAGGTCATCCTAACTATTTCCGTTACTGAGAACCAATAAGCACTTACCTGGTCATCGTCAGACCTTCAGAATGTACCATGTAATATCACCAGTGCTCAATTAGATAAATGTTGAAAGCTAGGTCATCCTAACTATTTCCGTTACTGAGAACCAATAAGCACTTACCTGGTCATCATCAGACCTTCAGAATGTATCATGTAGTATCACCAGTGCTCAATTAGATAAATGTTGAAAGCTAGGTCATCATTACTATTTCTGTTACTGAGAACCAATAAGCACTTACTTGGTCATCATCAGACCTTCAGAATGTACCATGTAGTGGCACCAGTGCTCAATTAGATAAATGTTGAAAGCTAGGTCATCCTAACTATTTCCGTTACTGAGAACCAATAAGCACTTACCTGGTCATCATCAGACCTTCAGAATGTACCACGTAGTATCACCAGTGCTCAATTAGATAAATGTTGAAAGCTAGGTCATCCTAACTATTTCCGTTACTGAGAACCAATAAGCACTTACCTGGTCATCATCAGACCTTCATTATGTATCATTTATTAGAATGAAAGCTATGTCAGCAGGCATATTGCATCGTGTCGTTAAAAATAAATTATGATGTAGACAAATAAAACTATCTTCACGCTGTATCCCTGACGGGGTAGTCAGAGAGGACAGATCGCCAGGCTTCGCGATCCATGCATACTTCTTTCGCTTCTTCGAGATTCATCAATCGCTTCATACACGCACGTCTGGGTATCCGAGTACTTTTGACCTTTCCGTTTTTGAGCAATCTGCTCACGTGGTCTTCATATGTAAGTCTCGGCCTTCCCTGACTCCTTCTACCCTCTACTTTTGAACAATATATATTCTTCGTCAATCGTTCCTCACTCATTCGTTGGACGTGTCCAAACCAACGGAGCACGCCTTTTTCCAGCTTAACGCTGACACTTTCATTCAAACCTGCCATATTGCGTATCACTTCGTTACGTATTCGGTCGGCCAAGGTAACGCCGCACAATTTTCGAAGTGATCGCATCTCCACAGCATTCAATTTACTTACATGCATCTGCTGACATACCCAGGTTTCACTACCGTAAAGCAAAGTTGGCACTAGCACTGCGTTATGAATCGCCAGTCGTGCTTCTTTTACGATGCTTTGTCGCTTTACTAACTGGGACAAAGCACCGTTAACTTTGTTTCCGGCAGCTACTCGCCGTTCTACATCCGAATCACATCTTCCATCCGCGCTAAACATACTTCCTAAATACACAATTTCATTCACTTGCTCTAGACGTTCCTGGTTTACTCTAATCTCGCATTTAGTTCTTACGTCACCTCTTTCACATACTAGAACCTTAGTTTTACTTGCATTCAAGCGCAGACCCTTACTTTCACACCCCTCTTTCATATTAGTGACTAATGCCTGTAGGTCGGCTTCTGACGAGGCCATGAGCACCGCATCATCAGCGTACAGCAGACAGTTTACTGTAACGTCACCCAAATTCGCACCCATATTAAAATCTTTCAACTTCTGCAGGCAACTGTCCAGATACACTATGAACAGCCAGGCGGACATGACACATCCCTGTTTGGCGCCTGTACAGACATCAAAAAGAGGTGACACATCCCCCCCTACTCGCACGCAAGCCTTACAGTCCTTATAAAGCGACTGTATTGCCCGCAGTAGCGAGCCGTCCACACCATATCCTGGCAGCAAGTCCCACAGCGTTTCTCTCACAACTTTATCAAATGCTTTCTCTAGATCCACAAAAGCGCAGAAAACCTTCTGGCTAAGAGCCAGAAACTTTTCCGCGATCATGCGGAGAGAAAACACTTGATCCATGCAACCTCTTCCACGTCGGAATCCGCATTGAGCCTCCCATAAATACCTTTCAGACATTTCTTGCATTCGTGCCGTTATAACCTTTGCATACACCTTACAAGCTAAGCTGACCAAGCTGATCGCCCTGTAGCTGGAGCAGTTTAGGCGCGAGCCTTTCCCTTTGTAAATAGGTACTACAACTGCTACTCGCCAGTCATCCGGGACCTCACCTGTCCGCCAGCACAAGTTGCATAACAGACATAGTGTGTCCCAGACACGCGACCCACCGTACTTGATCATCTCAGCAGTAACTCTGTCTTTTCCCGCAGCCTTACCACATTTCATACTTCTTATCGCTTGTTCTATATCTTTCATACTAATGACTTCAATGACATCGGGATCCGGAGCATCGAAGTGAGCTCCACTTCCCGATGTGGCATCTCTGTCTTTTCTTGCATACATCTTTCCTTAATATTCACTCCATCTCTGCAGGACGTCATTTTGGTCTGTTAGGACGTCATTGTTAACACTAAGCACTTTATTCATACTGCAGATTGCCGAACAACTTCAGGCCTTGCCTACCTCTTTCCAGAAGAGCTTGGCATTAGCCCGAAAATTGGACGACAACCTTTCATCCGCTTTTATTCTGCACCTTTCACGAGCTTCTTCTATCAGTGCCTTCGTGTTAACTTTCTGCAGCTTGTATCTCTCTTTCATATAAAAATCATTCCGCGAGGCTAAGTAGTCTAGCCATGCTTTCTTCTTCATTCGAACTGCTTCTTTCACTTCTTCATTCCACCATGCATCACGCTTATTACTACTGCCTCTTTTCGTTTCTCCACACACTTCCACAGCGGCATTTATCATACTGTCCCTAAGGTTCTGCCATACACTTTCCACATTCTCACTGCTTACATTGACGTCGCCAAGCTTTTCGGCTACCCTTTCATTATATTTATCCCTAATGGATGCATCCTGCAGCTTCCAGCTTTTGATGCTATAAGTCGGCTCAGGTTCAGGACACTCGGTGCGATGACGCCAACCCGCGAACAGACCTAGTTATGACTAGGTAGTGGTCTGATCCCAGCTCAGCGCCTCGATAAACCCTTGTGTCCATCACCTGTTTACGGAGCCGACTATCCATTAGGAATAGATCTATCATGCTTCTCTTTGACTTACATCTCCTCGTATACATGTGAATTTGTTTGTGGTTGAACATTGTGTTCGCCACAAACAAATCCTTTTCCTTACAAAATGCCAGTATTAGCTTGCCAGCGTCGTTCACCCTTTTATCCCCATACTTCCCGAGTACCGACTCAAAACCATCGCAAGCGGTACCCACCCATCCATTCAAGTCTCCACATACTATAAGTCTTTCATTTCCTTCTATCACATTTAGAGCTTCTCTCATACTCTCCCAGAAGTCCTCTAGCTCACTCGCGTTCGACGAAGATACTGGCGCGTAAGCAGCTACCAGGAAAATCTTCGTCAAACCAAGTTTTACACGGATCCAGAGGATTCTAGGACCTACCAGTTTGTACTCATACATACCGGAGGCCAATCGCGAGGACAGCAAAATTCCAACCCCCCGACTGCCATGCTCGCTCTCTGGTACTCCAGACCAAAGCGCGAGCATCCCACCCGGGAGCTCCAAGACTTCGCTGCCCTTGCGCTTGGTCTCTGTCAAGCACACTGCATCTAACTTTCTCTCATTCATAACATTCATCAACTCATTCATCTTATCTGTCATTCCTCCCCTAACATTCCACGCAGCTACCCTGCACTCCATCCTCCACTTCCCGCCGTGTAGGGCCGCGCGTGTAAGGTGGCGGTCCCCTACGCCGCTCTGGCACACACTTTTCGCACCAGCGGGGACGAACTGGTGCGCGTCGCCTCGGGGGCACGCCCTAGCAGTAATCGCCCTGGTGGCACTCGTGTTGGAGTAGAATTGCAGCCGTAGCTGGCAGGGATGGCGACGTGCACGCTTCTACTCTTCATCCCTAAATATAAAATATAAACTATGATAGACTATGATAGACTAGAAAAAGACAAGACTACAAAAACCAGACGAACAAAATTTATTAGACCTCTCAGAGAGCAAATGAAATAGGCAAAAACGATGACAACTCTGGCGACACATCTGTGTTCTTGTATAATCTTCAGTTCGTTTTTTTTGTAGTACGGTCGTTGGTCGGTTGGTGGCGCCAAAAAACAAATACTAGTACAGGGATCAAATCTTTAAGGTCAACGGGCAAAGTAATGGCATTAAACAAGATGAACCTGCCGTTACATAAATTTAAGGCGAAAATTAAGACGCACCTCTTGAAAAGGGCCTATTACACAATTAATGATTATTTGAATGATAAAAATAAATGGAAATGAGTTGCTTGCTCTTCGCTTGAGCTATTTAGGATTCGAATGAATCTTGTGTTATATTCTACTTGTCTTGAATCTGCATATATATGTTGTATTTTTTTTTACATTCTATAGTATAAATAATTTGAAACGCCAGGCAACTAAAGGTATGGCTGCGTTTAGTCCCTGTAATAACTCCATAATTATATGTAATTTGACTTTGTTGTTGTGTGAGCACTAAGTGTCCTGGCAGTGGTGGCGTATGTATTGGGTCGCCTTATTCCCTATAATACGGTTGAGTAGGGCGATGGCTGATATAATGCGTCATACCCGTGAACGGGTGCCGTCTGTTGGGACTGGTCAGCTCATAGCTGTTATCAATTATTACAAATAATCTTAGCAATTATTACAAATAATCTTAGCAATTATTACAAATAATCTTAGCAATTATTACAAATAATCTTGGCAATTATTACAAATAATCTTATTTATATTTAAGGTAAACTTAAATTTAGTTGACTGATCTCACATAAATGCAAAGGAACAATGTAAGTGTAATTTTAATGTTGTAAGCCATTCCTACATTTTAAAATGGCATCCATTGACTTTCTTGCCAGATTCTTCTTCAAGGGTAGGCTGCCCTTAGAACCGGCAACTATAAACGCTCTAATTTTGATATGATTTTAAACACAACACTGATTTTGTTTTTTTGTTTATATATTCATTACTATATAATGGGTCTGACAAACGTTTTTTACTTTAAATGCCAAATAAATCTACAAAAAAATACAAGATGTATTGTATAACTGTGTTATAACTTTTTTTTATATTTCAAAAAATGGTTGAAATATTTACGATCAAAGTGCATATAACGCGGGTGACCGCATACGTCACAACTATGCTCATTCAACAGTCGCGCTCTCGTTCGTACCCGAACGCCGCGCATCGTCTTGTCGCAGTCTGTGCTACGTTGTGACGTCATAATGAGCGCGCCAAATCTCGCAAATTCAAAAAAGGGCTATAACTTCTCGACTTTATCACTTCGGAAATACTGCATGTGTTAAAGTGAAATAAAAACTAATGTAATGTACATGAGCTACGCTCCAATTTTAGCTGTATTTGATAGTAATATTTTGACCCTTTTGTGTTCTCCATTGGTCAAATATCATGTTAATCAAACTAATGTAATTACTGGCGCTTAGAAAAGAGTCGCCATGAGTTTTATTGCCAGGTTCTTCCTCAGGCTCTACCTATTGCTTTGCGAATCTGGCAGTAAATGTAAATGTAGAAGCAATATTCTTGACGTTCATAAGTGTTACTTTGTGACCTAAATGAATAAAGATTTATTATTATAGTTGCCCATACCTACCGTAGATATGCACGTCTGTATACGGGGTATGTTTGATGTTTCAGTTTTAGGGGAATCTGCTCACGTGGGCGTGGTCTTCATTATGCAAGTCTCCTCCCTGACGTAATTTTTTTTATTATTTGCTTTATTGTACACCAAGGATGAATTAAAATGAGAACATTGTTATATATAGAGAGCACCCAAGTACTGCCTATAATTTATGTAGGTATGGTATATATTGTAAAATAAAATAAATATCCATCACGCCTTATCCCCGAAGGGGTGGCAGAGGCATATTAAATGCCCACTTTTCACCGTGTGGATTCCTGTCCCACGTAATAGGTGGTGAGCCCATTGCCGTGTTGAAATAGACAGACGCAGGCTGTGGCTACCTGCTGTTGAAATTTTTTAAGCCGCCTATAAGGCCTTCCACCAGGCTTAACGACTGCCATTTTACTGGCAACCGGGACCAACGGCTTAACGTGCCTTCCGAAGCACGGAAACGCTCGCAATTGTAAATGCCACAAAGTGGTCACCCATCCGAGGACCAGCCATAGTGAAAGTTGTGTGAAGTGATCGTTTACCGAACACTGAGACCGCGGGGCCACGAGCGCTTCGCGATAAATCACTACATATTATAAAACAAAGTCATTTCCCTCTGGTACCATAACTATAGTTGTTACTCCAGCCACATTCTCTGTCCCAAATCGCAAGTCACAAGCCTCACCTATAACGTTGAGTGTATACCTATAGCTTGTGAGTATATTTGTAGATCATATGCATAAAGTAATAATTTTAATTTAATTGATATTCACGTGTAGGAATTTTGATCCTTACCTATGTCTGAGCAGTTGAGAGAATTGCATAGCAAGATATGTTATTTAAAAGTATATTTGGTGAAATCGTCCAGAAAAACGTAATCAAGATTTACTTAGGCTTTAAAAATTAGAAACTGAAACAGATTATGGCTGGATGGATTATTAAATTGGATAGTATTTTGTCTAAGTTGAAGAGAGAAGTTGTTGACCGTAACATAAGCTAGGAATCTTGTGACAGCTTTAAAACAATACTTAATGAAATTTAAGAGGTTTTTAGAAAATTAAGAGTTTATTTCTCATGGTAGATATAATAATAATCAAACTAGATATAAGGATTTAGAAAATATTTCCAAAATGGGCGATGCGTTTGATATTAAAACCGCGATTACTTTATTACCGTTGATTAACGGCCGGGAACTCAGCCGTTGCGAGCACTCTGGTGTTCCGAAACAAAGGTTTGTTCTTTAGAGTGAGATGTTCATTTAAGTAAACTTGTACGTAGGTCACACTATAAGTTTTGCGTAACTTAAAAAAACAACATGTTATAACCAAAATATTATGTTTATTGCTATTCAAAATACTCTCCTTTCCATTTTATATATATTTTAATGTGATCGAAGCATTTTTAAAACAGGAGGACCACAGATCTCAAGGCATGTTTTCTACGTGCTGATTGATCACTGCCTCTTCGGAGTTGGTAAAAGTGAAACCTCTCATCAAATCTTTGATTTTAGGGAAAATACAGAAATCACAGGGTGCTAGGTCGGGGCTAAGCGCAGGATGGGTGACGAGTTGTACTTTTTCAGGAGCTAAAAATGACTTTGTTTTGTTGGCCGTGTGTGAAGAAGCGTTGTCATGATGTAGGAGAACGCGGCGTTTTGGTCGTCTTTTGCGAACTTTTTCTAACACCCTGGGTAAACAAATGGTAGAATACCACTCGGCATTAACACTTTTCATCTTGAAGTGGAATTGTTGAGAAAAAAACGCAATAATTTTTTTACCAATGTTTCTCTTATGTCTCACTTTTGTTGGCCTGTTCTCATTTTCAAACACCCATTCACAAGATTGCTGTTTTTTTTCGGATTCAAAACAATAAATCCACGTTTCGTCTACTGTGACAGTGTCATAAACAGCATTATTAGAATGTTCGTGGTCGTACTTCAGTAGCATATGTGAGCACCATTCCACGCAAGCCCGCTTCTGCTCCGATAACAAAGTGTCCGAACTTTAAATTCTTCGTGTAAAATTTGCTGAATTTGGCTCATACCAATCCCCAATAGTCCTTGAATTATCTCATAGGTAATACGCGGGTTTTCTTCAATTAGCCGCTTAACAGTAGCCACAATATTTTTGTTGACGGCAGTTGAAGGCCGCCCTTCACGAAATTCGTCATGTAAAGAAACTCGACCTCTCACAAATTCAGAAAACCATCGCCTCGGTGCTCAAACAAGGTGCTTCTCTCCGAAAAGCATTTAGAAGACGAGCGGCACTGTCTTGCGGAGAGAGAGAACTTTTAAAATCATAAAAAATCATCGCTTTAAAATCTTTTCGACTTAATTCCATTTTCGTTGCGTACGTAGAACTTCGATGTGTGATAAAAACAATTGACAAAATTTCCCAGATTTCCCGCCAATTGCTTTTTTCTTATTACTAAGAAGGTTGCAACATTTCAAAAAATATAACATTCGAAATTCAAATAGTTCCGATTATCTGGAAGTGCAAAACTTTTAGTGTGCCCCATGTACTGCAGCGCCTGGAATACCCATATTTTTTCGGTAGGCGCTGATCAGATTGTCACGGATAGTCTTCGACTTCAGTTTAACAGTTTGACGTTTTTAGCTTTATTATCGTGCTGCTGACTACGAGGGACCCTATGAACAGACACAACGCCTTAGGACGAAATTAGAAAATTCACTGCTTTTTCCAATAGACTCAGAGTGAGAAGGTTTTTATTCCTATTCTCAGGCAAGATACATAGGTATTTCAATATTGCACTGATGTGCCTGCTGTTCCAAAGTATCAATTTTGAACTCGAGTTCCGCGAGTCAGGACATTGCCATACTCCGATACATCACAGAGGCGCTTTTCATGGTCGTTTTGGTGTTTTACAAAGCTTCAACTCGAATTGTTATATCTTCGTAGTCCAGAGTGATAGTTAATGGCGACTGGCACCCCTCGTTCTGGGGTGCCTTCTAGTGACCGCTCGATCGCTCTCCGCCGCCTCTGTTCGCGGAGGGACGTTTGGAGACGCTCGAAGCGGGCACAGGCTCATCTCCTTCGGGAGACATCTGCCCCCGCGGAGAGCCTCTCATTGGGGCATTCCTTTAGGCAGAGGCATGCTATACGCCCATATATCAAGTATGCAGTTTTGTCCCACGTAACAGGTGGTGAGCCCATTGCCATGTTGATATAGACAAGCGCAGGATGTGGCTACCTGCTGTTGAAATTTTTCAAGCCGTCCATAAGGCCTACTTGGCTTAACGACTGCAATGTTACTGGCAACCGGGACCAACGGCTTTACGTGCCTTCCGAAGCTCGACGCTTCGAACGCTCGCTAATTTAAATGCCACAAAGTGGTCACCCATCCGAGGACCAGCCGTAGTTCCTTAACGCAGAGATCGTTTGCCGGTTGATCGGCCACGAGAGCTTCATATATTATCTATGATTTATTTATTTATTTAAATTATTATCTTTGATATAATTGATATATATATTATTTTTTTAATGAAGTGGAAAAAGACAATTCGATTCGAGACGGGGATTGAACCTGTGACCTTTGCCTAACCAGGCCAATGTTCTAGCCACCTGAACTATCCGAACCGTATCGAACCAAGTTGAAATTATCCACCTCTTGATATATAATCCATTAATTATTAATTGGGATTAACTTGGATCCTTAGAATATCCATCACGCCTTATCCCCGAAGGGGTGGCAGAGGCATATTATATGCCCACTTTTCACCGTGTGGATTCCTGTCCCACGTAATAGGTGGTGAGCCCATTGCCGTGTTGAAATAGACAGACGCAGGTTGTGGCTACCTTCTGTTGAAATTTTTAAGCCGCTCATAAAGGCCTTCAACCAGGCTTAACGACTGCCATTTTACTGGCAACCGGGACCAACAGCTTAACGTGCCTTCCGAAGCACGGAAACGCTCGCAAATGTAAATGCCACAAAGTGGTCACCCATCCGAGTACCAGCCATAGTGAAAGTTGCGTAACTCAGTGATCGTTTACAGAACACTGAGACCGCGGGGCCACGAGCGCTTCCTCCTTAGAACTTAAGATACCATCAGTCTGCCGCTGTGACCGGGTTTCTTCAAATACCTTCAATTCAATAATGACTCATGCTTGCTTTAAACCTAACGCTATCTCAATAATGGCAATCTTAGTATTGACAATAACGAATAGTTGAGCTTCTTCCTTGAATCGACCTAATTATATATTTATTTCCTCATTCTATACAGGTGAAACCGCCTGTACGGGTTATGTACACTATTTGCTAACGATTACCTACTAAAATAATGATATTTCAATTTGATTTGTAAAATAATTATAGAATGTATCGATTGCTATCGAGTACACGGTCTACTTGCTTGATATGAATTTAACTTAAAATTGTGTACATGTTTGAATCGTCTATTGTCGCTGACCGCGCGAACCCGGGCCGTACACCGCCACTATTTCGTGTAGGTACCTACTACTCCTTGTCATGGACCGCTGCGTGAAGCCCAAAGGCAAACGCATCGAGCGGTGCCAGCGCCGCATCAGATGGTGGCTGCTTGATGAAACTAGGTCCCAGGAGTTCGTCTCAGCTGAAGGCGAACCAGTTCAAGATTGCTGGGACAAAGTTCAGGCGGCCATGCTTGGAGCGGCGAAGGTGGTGCTCGGTGAGTCTAAGGGTGGACGCAAATGTGACAAGGAAACTTGGTGGTGGAACGACGCAGTCCAGAGGGAGACTAGGGAGAAGAAAGCCCTCTTTAAAAAGTGGCAAGCGACCGGATCTCCCGAAGACCGTGACGCGTACAGGGCTGCCAAGCGCGTCACAAAGAGAGCTGTAGCCAGAGCCAGACGTGACCACTTACAACCTCTGTATGATAAGCTGGAATCGTCTGAGGGGCAGAAGCTCATCTACAAGCTGGCGCGCTCCAGGGTCAAAGCGGCACAGGATATATCCAAGTGTCGCTGTGTAAAAGACCTTGAGGGCAACCTGTTAAGCGAAGACCTCGCGGTAAAGGAGAGATGGCGCTCGTACTTCCACGAACTGCTTAATAAACAGCACAAAGAGGTGCAGCCTCCGGACCTCTCTCCGAATCAGGGACTAGTGCCACCGGTAACGCCTGGAGAAGTCCTGACTGCGCTTCGCCGCATGAAGAATCGAAAAGCTGTTGGACCCGATGGAGTCCCCATCGAAGCCTGGAAGGCGATGGGTCCTCGCGGTGTGGGCATCTTAGTAAACCTTTTTAACCGCATACTCCTCAGCGGGCAGATCCCAAACCAATGAAGACAGAGTATTATTACTCCAGTCTTCAAAGGTAAGGGGTCAGTGCAGGAGTGCGGGAGCTACCGCGGTATTAAGGTGATGTCCCACACCATGAAGATCTTCGAGAGGATTATAGACTCTCGGATCCGGCAGGAGTGCACTCTCTCGGGGTGTCAATATGGGTTTCGCCCTGGTTATGGGACCACGGACCCTGTTTTTGCCCTGAGCGTTGTCGCAGAGAAATACAGGTCGAAGAACACGCCTCTGCACTGTTTGTTTCTAGACATGCAGAAGGCCTTCGACTGTTCCTCGTGCGATGATCTGGTGGGCACTGCGGTCCAAAGGGGTTCCAGAGGTCTATATTGACACTATCCGGGACATGTACTGTGACTCCGATTCAATGGTTCGGACTGCTGTTGCGACACGAAACCCTTCCCCATCACCGTCGGGGTACACCAGGGTTCGGTCCTTAGTCCACTTCTGTTCAGTGTAATATTAGACGAATTGTCGGACAGCATCAGAAACCCACATGAGCAGCCTCCATGGTTGCTCATGTATGCTGACGATATTGCGTTGGCAGACGCGGACAGGGGCAGATTGGTGCGACGTGTAAAGGCGTGGAAGGAGACGCTAGAGAACGGCGGTCTGAAACTAAATGTGGCGAAGACCGAGTACTTGGCACTAAACTCGACAGATCCCACATCCGTCCGCATAGGCGGTGATTTGGTCGAGCGCACGGACCAGGTTAAATACCTGGGATCTGTTTTTCACACGTCCAGTGACATCGATTGCGATGTCAAGTCACGCATTGCTGCCGCGTGGGCCAAATGGCGGGAGATGACCGGTGTCATTTGTGACCCTAAAATGCCGATCCTGTTGAAGGGACAGGTCTACAAAACCATTATTAGACCTGTCCTTTTACAAGGCAGTGAGACGTGGCCGATATTGGAGCGACACAAGCAGGAGCTGCGTGTCACGGAAATGAAGATGCTGCGGTGGATGTGTGGGGTCACGCGGATGGACCGCGTGAGAAACTCTCGCATCCGCGGCGGCCTTCACGTCCGTGACATTGCAGACAAGTTGCAAGAGTGTCGCCTTCGTTGGTATGGTCACGTCTTGCGACAACCGCCGGGCTACGTAGGTAACAAATGTCTGGCCATGTCAGCCCCGCCGGGTCCCGGTAAGAGGGGAAGACCCAAGAAGTGCTGGCTTGACGTCGTAAGGGATGACATGCGTGCCAATGGTCTCACTACAGGGGATGCCGAAGACCGTGCGAAGTGGAGGAGAAAATGTAGGAAAGCGGACCCCGGGCGTCGCGAGACGCAACTGGGACAGACGCTCGGATGATGATGATGATGATGATGACCTACACTATCCTCTCTCAGATGATACTGCATTACTTAAAATTATAAAATCTCATTACCCTTTGTATTTCCAGCAATCGGGAGTACAGTGGGACGCAGAGCGGCGGTCTCCGCCGACTCCGACAAGTGGGTCGCGACAGGTAACAAATAAAACACTTGCGCGATGAAAACACACTTTTATTGAGACCCTACCTAACGTCACTTACTAGTACATACATCGCTGGTCAGTCTCGGTCGCGTCCAACACACAATATATAAAAGTAAACGCACAAATATAGCTATGTACACCGCACTGTCGCCTTCAACGATAAATACAGGGAGGGCGCGTGGTGAACTAAACATTACTTACTGCTAGCGGCAGCCTAGAGCTCCCAGTGTAGGAAGGCGCTGTATCACAGGTGCGTGCGGGCCGGGGCCGGGCGGGCCAGCGCCGGGGGCCCGGTCCCGGGCGGACCCGGCCCCGGGCGCTCACCGCGCCTCCTTGGCGGAGAGCTTCTCGATGAGCTCCTGCAGCGGCGCCAGCTCGCGCCGCTCGATCAGGTTGAACTCCTGCAGCACCACCGACCCACGCACAGCGACCACCAACATATACGTACATTATAAAATAAGAAAGAAAGCAAATGTTGCCTACTAACTGTTTTTAGGCGCCAATTCCAATAATCGGAAAGAGCCCTTTATAATGTAAAAGATCACTAGCTACTAAAATTTGTGGAAAACCCCGTTTTCTATTTGCTAAGTAGCAGGCCGTGGCCTGCGCCCGTCCGAGTCAACACACCTAGAGGATCGACAGCGCGAGATATTACAATCGGCCACAGGCTACAGTGACCACTTTCAATCTGGTGGACCTTATGCTTATTTGCCACCTCAGAAGTCCCCATTCCCGTGGGAAATGTAACCTAAGTTACTCCTTATATCAGCCTAGCTTATAACAGCGAGGTCTAGCCGTTACAGAGATGAGCCAAAACAATAAAAAACAAACATTTAAATTTTTTTTTTTTTTTAATGTAAGTACTGTATATACTTTCATATGGATTTGGTGTTAATTACAATAACAAACAGACATGAATTTCATTTATCTGTATAGATAATAGTTCCAAAAAGCTAGTCCGAGACTACGGACTTTAATTGGTCGTGCTAATTAGTGTCTAGCACATAACACCTTTTAGCGTCTTTGTTACCGCCTCACTAAAAAGGCAACGGGTTCAAAATTTCTTACTAATTTAAAATCTAAAATAGACCATTTTATTTAATTCAATTTATACGGCCCTTTAGACCCACCCCAGTTCCGTACTTCGGAAGGCACGTTGAGCCGTTGGTCCCGGTTGCCAATAAAATGGCAGTCGTTAAGTCAAGTTGAAAAGCGTAAAAAATTTCAACAGCGGGTCACCACATCCTGTGCCTGTCCATTTCAACAAGGCAATAGGCTCACCACCTGTTACGTGGGACAAAAATGCATACAGTGAAATGTGGGCGTTTAATATGCCTCTGCCTACCCCTTCGAGGATAAAGGCGTGACAATATGTATGTATGTATGTATCTTCACTATAGAAAGCTGTATTCTTCGTGAGTAACATAGGCTATATTAAATTTTAAAAATAGTTTAGGGTTCCGTACGAAATCTCCAATAGAAAAACTTAGCACGCGGGCGAAGCTGCTGGTGCGTGGTACATCGACACCGAGACAGTAGGTAGGTAGGTAGGTAGGTAGGTAGGTAGGCACGCACGCACCTGCACGAAGAAGATGAAGTGCTTGAAGGAGGTGTTGAGGTGCGCCTCCTCGCCGAGCTGCACCACCTCGGGGAAGTGCTGGTGGTAGATGTGCGCGTACACGCGGAACAGTCGCTTGAGGATCGTCTTGGCCATCGCCAGGAAGTTCTTGGGGAACGGCACGCCTGACACACACCACATTACATACTTATAATACGACCACTTACAAACCAATATGGCAACACACACGACTATTTTATCTATACTAATATATAAAGTTGAATGCGCTCAACTCAGGAACTTCTGGTCGGATAGCCCATTTATCGATGAAGGTTATATTATCATGACTCGACCAATCGGGCAAAATTTAAACATTATTGTAGAATTTAAGAATTAATTAATTGTTTAATTAATTTGATTCCATGGAAGATGAGCCGGGTGCTGGTATGGGATGCAACATGATGTTCAGACACGCTGGCCCCTTCCCATCTACATGGAACCAACAACAGAGCTGGTGCGACTTGTGAAGCGGCTGAAATGATTTTGTCCCATTCGGTGTCGAGACTCTTGGTCCGTGGGGTCCTAGCGCTATAAGGCCTTTTAAGGAAATTGCGAAAAGGTTAGTCTACATCACAGGACACCGAAGAGTTGGCAGCTACCTCGGACAAATAATTAGTCTAGCTATTCAAAGGGGAAAGCTGTCAGTATCTTCGGAACCTTGCCTAAAGGAACCTCTTATATATTTTAGTTATGTATCATATTTTGAAGGTTATATTTAATGTTAATATTAACTAACTAACTAACTAACTATCTTCACGCTGTATCCCTGACGGGGTAGTCAGAGAGGACAGATGCCAGGCTTCGCGATCCATGCATACTTCTTTCGCTTCTTCGAGATTCATCAATCGCTTCATACACGCACGTCTGGGTATCCGAGTACTTTTGACCTTTCCGTTTTTGAGCAATCTGCTCACGTGGTCTTCATATGTAAGTCTCGGCCTACCCTGACTCCTTCTACCCTCTACTTTTGAACAATATATATTCTTCGTCAATCGTTCCTCACTCATTCGTTGGACGTGTCTAAACCAACGAAGCACGCCCTTTTCCAGCTTAACGCTGACACTTTCATTCAAACCTGCCAAATTGCGTATCACTTCGTTACGTATTCGGCCAGCCAAGGTAACGCCGCACAACTTTCGAAGTGATCGCATCTCCACAGCATTCAATTTACTTTCATGCATCTGCTGACATACCCAGGTTTCACTACCGTAAAGCAAAGTTGGCACTAGCACTGCGTTATGAATCGCCAGTCGTGCTTCTTTTACGATGCTTTGTCGCTTTACTAACTGGGACAAAGCACCGTTAACTTTGTTTCCGGCAGCTACTCGCCGTTCCACATCCGAATCACATCTTCCATCCGCGCTAAACATACTTCCTAAATACACAATTTCATTCACTTGCTCTAGACGTTCCTGGTTTACCCTAATCTCGCATTTAGTTCTTACGTCACCTCTTTCAAATACTAGAACCTTAGTTTTACTTGCATTCAAGCGGAGACCCTTACTTTCACACCCCTCTTTCATATTAGTGACTAATGCCTGAAGGTCGGCTTCTGATGAGGCCATGAGCACCGCATCATCAGCGTACAGCAGACAGTTTACTGTAAAGTCACCCAAATTCACACCCATATTAAAATCTTTCAACTTCTGCAGGCAACTGTCCAGATACACTATGAACAGCCAGGCGGACATGACACATCCCTGTTTGACGCCTGTACAGACATCAAAAAGAGGTGACACATCCCCCCCTACTCGCACGCAAGCCTTACAGTCCCTATAAAGCGACTGTATTGCCCGCAGTAGCGAGCCGTCCACACCATATCCTGGCAGCAAGTCCCACAGCGTTTCTCTCACAACGTTATCAAATGCTTTCTCTAGATCCACAAAAGCGCAGAAAACCTTCTGGCTAAGAGCCAGAAACTTTTCCGCGATCATGCGGAGAGAAAACACTTGATCCATGCAACCTCTTCCACGTCGAAATCCGCATTGAGCCTCCCATAAATACCTTTCAGACTTTTCTTGCATTCGTGCCGTTATAACCTTTGCATACACCTTACTAGCTAAGCTGACCAAGCTGATCGCCCTGTAGCTGGAGCAGTTTAGGCGCGAGCCTTTCCCTTTGTAAATAGGTACTACAACTGCTACTCGCCAGTCATCTGGGACCTCACCCGTCCGCCAGCACAAGTTGCATAACAGACATAGTGTGTCCCAGACACGCGACCCACCGTACTTGATCATCTCAGCAGTGACTCTGTCTTTTCCCGCAGCCTTGCCACATTTCATACTTCTTATCGCTTGTTCTATTTCTTTCATACTAATGACTTCAATGACATCGGGATCCGGAGCATCGAAGTGAGCTCCCCTTCCCGATGTGGCTCTCTGTCTTTTCTTGCATACATCTTTCCATAATATTCACTCCATCTCTGCAGGACGTCACTTTGGTCTGTTAGGACGTCATTGTTAACACTAAGCACTTTATTCATACTGCAGATTGCCGAACAACTCCGGGTCTTGCCTACCTCTTTCCAGAAGAGCTTGGCATTATCCCGGAAATTGGACGACAACCTTTCATCCGCTTTCATTCTGCACCTTTCACGAGCTTCTTCTATAAGTGCCTTCGTGTTAACTTTCTGCAGCTTGTATCTCTCTTTCATATTAAAATCATTCCGCGAGGCTAAGTAGTCTAGCCATGCTTTCTTCTTCATTCGAACTGCTTCTTTTACTTCCTCATTCCACCATGCATCACGCTTATTACTACTGCCTCTTTTCGTTTCTCCACACACTTCCACAGCGGCATTTATCATACTATCCCTAAGGTTCTGCCATACACTTTCCACATTCTCACTGCTTACATTGACATCGCAAAGCTTTTCGGCTACCCTTTCATTATATTTATCCCTAATGGATGCATCCTGCAGCTTCCAGCTTTTGATGCTATAAGTCGGCTCAGGTTCAGGACACTCGGTACGATGACGCCAACCCGCGAACAGACCCCTAATCCTAGTTATGACTAGGTAGTGGTCTGATCCCAGCTCAGCGCCTCGATAAACCCTTGTGTCCATCACCTGTTTACGGAGCCGACTATCCATTAGGAATAGATCTATCATGCTTCTCTTTGACTTACATCTCCTCGTATACATATGAATTTGTTTGTGGTTGAACATTGTGTTCGCCACAAACAAATCCTTTTCCTTACAAAATGCCAGTATTAGCTTGCCAGCGTCGTTCACCCTTTTATCCCCATACTTCCCGAGTACCGACTCAAAACCATCGCGAGCGGTACCCACCCATCCATTCAAGATCCATTTATAGATGTTAATATTAAGTTAAGTTAATATACTTATATATGATTGAACATAATGAATTTGGTAAGATGTTCTTATTTAAGAAACGACGGTATGAAATAGGAGCGACAGAAGAACGAAATAAGTCACGGGCGAAGCCGTGGGGGAGGGGGGGTCACCTAGGAAGTCCTAGTATATTAGATTTATTTAAATATAGTTGATCGCGGATAAGTCACAGTGTGGGTGTCACAAAAGTGGGTGGTTGACACTTCCGTAAATGTACAGTACATTTGATAACTAAACACAGTGCCATCTCAGCTGTCTACTTACCTGCATGGACACGTATCAGCTACTCATCGCTATGTCACAATTAATAGGAATGATCAATGAAACAGTCGCCAGTTGTACTTTCAACAAACATTCCTCCCCCCGCCCTTTAACTCTACCAGCAGGCTGCCCTGTCCCCTGTCACTTAAGCACAGCTACTCTTTCAACTATGTTGGTGACCTGGCTTCACCATTAGGGTACCACTGCCTAGTATTTAGTAAGTACATACGGTCCTGTAGCACTTACCTGTAAGGCTATAAGGGACAAGACTATGATCACCGAGGCCTGATTATCGAACGAGGCAACGACGCAAGCGCCCTCACGGTTTTGAGAGATCAGACGAGAGCCTCCAGACAACAGATAGCTGCTCCTGGCGGCCAAGTAAGAGGGTTCCTTCGGGGTCCAGGTCCATGCGGGATTCGGAAGCAACTGAGAATACACTAAGAAGAACAAGAATTCCAATAAGCACTTACCTATTTTGGAAGGAAATAGCATTTCGTCATCGAGCTGGTCCTGCGCCCAGGTCATGAGGTAGTCGATGTACTTGGGCGCGGAGCACTTGATGGGCTTCTTGACGGTGTGTCCGTCGGCCCAGTGGTACTCGTACTTGGGACCGGCCGACATCACGGCGCACGACTCTTCCGTGCAGAACTCCGTGATGGTGCCGTACAGCATGTTGATCTGGTTGAAGAAGTCCACCGCTGAGGACAACAACGCCGCCCATACGTTACCGCCGTCATACATACATAACCTGCCGAGTCATTGTCCTGTACTCTGCAATCCGACAGAGACAATATCGTTGGCAGCGATGCATGTTTGGCTGCCACAGTGTCTCAGTGCTGCTTTGGAGATACAGTTGGAGCTAAGGACTTTACGTCTATAAAACCTAACGTGGCAAGGTACAGAGTCGTTTGAGGTAGGTATTTAATTGAATTAAATTTTACTAATGGATCCAATCACCTCACATTACTTTACAGGAAAGTTATTATGAACCGCATCAAAACGACAATTATTTTCACAGTCGTAGATTTGGATGAATGCAAGGAAAAAGGCCATGGGTGTAATTCCTGTCCTGTACAAGTTGTACACTGCAGTCTTTTTATACAGCTTAGGGACCTTTCAAGTACTACGTAACGCAATTTCGAGGGAGGCGGGGTCTTGTCAAACGTTACGATGCGTTACAGGGGAGGCAGGGGGGGTTAGGACTACGTGTTACGTAACATCTTTTAAATATAATTATTGTAATAAAAAGGGGATGAGCCGCCCTACCTAATCGTTTAAACACCAAGTAAGCTCATGGTACCTACTTACCTGGACAAAGGATTGTCCAAGTTTTATCCACTTTTTATGAGATTGTCCATCAATTTGACACCTTCGTGTTATGATCTATCTAGCAAAGTAAGTATTACTTTACAATATCTTTCGTCGCTTCCAACTTCTCCGCTTCCACCGTTTGTTTCTGAACAATTATCTGTTGTGATGTTAAGAGGTGCATAATGCCGTTAAGTTCCAACGCCGTTGGCGCCGACTGTTTGAGTCGGAACATAGTCGTGCCTATTCTGGACGAAAGTCTTCCCATATTGTGTCATGTCCTAAACCACTCCTTATCTTGCAGTGTATTTCCTACAATGTGGAAAGAGCCACAAATTATTCCCATTCCCAAAAAAACCTAACCCAACATCCTTTGCTGAATTTCGTCCTATATCCATTTTGCCTTTCCTTTCAAAAGTCCTTGAACGGCTTGTGCACAGCCAACTTACCTCATTCCTTATTCAAAATCACCTCCTTAACTCATTCCAGTCCGGATTTCGACCAGGATATAGTACGACTAGTGCGTTGATCAACGCCACTGATGATAGTAGGCTGGGTATGTAGAATGGAAATCTAACTGTACTATCCCTTCTGGACATGGGCGAAGCCGTGGGGGAGGGGCTCTCAGAGGGGGGCAGCTGCCCCCCCCCCCCCCCTGGATTCGGTTCATGTCCACTACTTTCGTCGATAAAAGTAAAAAAAATAACTTGTAGATTTAGTATAGATTATGGTCGTATAAAATAGATGCGAAAGGCGCAGGACCTTGTATTGTGGCGTGAATTGGGAGAGGCCTACGTACGGCAGTGGACTGCCATAGGCTGATTTGATTGATTCATGATCGTCTACATTAAAATTTGTTAGTACTTCTTATATGTTATTCTGCCACGAATACATCATAAACCGTTCTGTCGAAGGCCCTCAGAAGTTACTTTCTAAATAGCATTTTTACGTGTGGAAATCAAAAGATATCTTAACTTTTAGTTATGATATAATCCCCAAGGATGTTCTGCCCAACTGTACGACGTTTAACGCCGGGCGCCCCGGGTAACTCCTCGAAGGGATGTCCCAGATTTCGTGGCTGACTTGACTACCACCGTGGCCTCGCCGTGGCCTCACCGTGGCGATGGTTTTGTGTTATCCCGATTGCTTAGAGCTTGTTATCCCGCTTGTTGAATCTCTTGAGGCGTGCGTGAATTTCTCACGTCAAGGCATCGTCTTGAGCCTGTTTCTGTAAGGACAGCGGTAAGCCTATCCACCGTACTTTTAAAATAGCTAATCATTAAAGAAATTGCACAAAACAATTTCCTATTTTAATTTATGCACTATGCAATAATAGTGAGCCAAACAAACAGACAGAAAAAATATAATAGTTTTTTTGTGCAAGTATCGTATACATACATACTTTCATTAAAATGTTAGAATTACAAACAGACACTTCAATTTTCAATTTTATTTATTTGTATAGTAGATTTGAACCAAACTGTATAAATTAAAACAGGTAGTTTTAGGTAAGACCTTAAACTTAGCTAACGGCTGCCATGTTACTTAGCCGGGACCAACGGCTTAACGTACCTTCCGAAGCACGAAAACGCTCGTAAATGGAAATACCACAAAGCGGTCACCCATCCGTAACCAGCCATAGCGACATTTACTGAACACAGTGATCGTTTTTAGAACACTAACTAGTGGCACGACACCTTCGCTCTGTTTTCAAAATCTTTGCTATCTTCCTACCACCTGTATGCAGATGATTTACAGACCGATATGTAAGCTCCGGTGCATGAAATCGATGAGGCTATATCAATTATCAACTCGGACTTAAGGCGGATATGTAAGTGGAGTAAGCTATATGGACTCAGTGTAAACCCCTCTAAAACTTAGGTGACTATTATAGACAGTCCCAATATGGTGTCACGAATAGACAGGACACAACTACCAGACATCGCGTTTAACGGAGTTGTGCTACCAGTATTTATTCTAATAGTTATTACGATAAATCGTTTACCGTACAGGCTGTGCGCTTATGGAATGCACTGCCTATTCCAATTAGACGGGCCCAGTCTTTGTTTGTCTTTAACCGCATGGTAAAAGAACATTATTTGACTTGATAGTTAATTCCTTTTCTTATTTAAATTGCTATGAGCTGGATAATACCGAACCTTACTCTTATTTAAATGAATATTTTTTTTTTAAATATATTTTTGCGAGTGTATGTATGTACATGCGTATGTATCTATGTTTATATGTATGTATTATGTGTATTGTATGTAGATATGTATTATGTATGTATTATATGTATTATAATTATGTATTGTACATATTATATTAACTAAAATGTTTACACCAATGCTACCCACCTTTCTAACACTTAACATCCTTTCCTGTCCATCCCAAGGTTGCCTGGAAGAAATTGCTCTTTAGCGATAAGGTCGCTTGTGAAGTTATTGTACCTAGTTGATTTATTTAGAGTGCGACTATCGTGCGAGCCGAGCGGCAGCGCACTGTAATTAGACGCTGAGCGGTGCGCTGCCCGAATATACCTAAACTGCGGAGTGACACCTCCCTGCCAGAAGAGTGCAAATGCATAGTCGCTGCGTGCATGACAAGACCGACCAGGCACGTTTAGATATTAGAATACGACCAGAGACTTACTGCCAGAAGCGTAAATAAGCTTCTGTGCATTGTTCGCCGCTCTGAAGCATCATCTAAGGATGCCGACTGGCTTGACGAAGATGATGTTGATTTTAGTGGATTGAGCATACCAGAATCATCTTCGTCTGCTCTCCAGATCTTACAAATGAAAGAGTCCGAGTGGTTGGGAAGCCCGAGCCCGAGGATCAGTAACTCCACTTGATATTTTTTTCTGTAGTTGACCTACTATTGGATAAAATGACTGATCTTATTTTAAGTATTGAGTTTATTTCAAATGAGTAACATTACGATTTTGTTTCAATAAAACATTTGATTCAGTTGAGTATTCGTATGTTTCGAATTTTGTAATTGTATTGCCAAAGAGAGTTTAAAAAAAAACTAACAATATGTATATGCAATTACCTATATACATTTTTTGTTTTATTTACATAAGTACCGCGAATGCGACCAAAACTGTATCAAAGGTATTTTAGGGACTTAACGGTTCCTCGGTAACAAAATAATGATCTATGAAATGTGAAAAAATTAACTACGTAACATTTAGAGAAGGGGGCGGGGGGGGGGGGGTTACAGAAAATCGTTATTGCGCGTTATACAGGGGGGAGGGGGGTCAGAAATCTTCAAAAATTGCGTTACGTAATACTTGAACATAAAAAAATGCCTAATTTGTGCACAAAACCAATGAGTGTCAGACAGAGCGAAGGTGTCGAAGGTCCAGCGAGGAGGCATGCCGAGGAGCGAGAGATGCAGAGGATTCACTATGGCTAGGTTAGAGTGCGGGGATGAACTAAGGTTAAGCCAGATCAATCTCCAGGGCGCTATCGATGCCATCTCTGAGCGTCCAATACTGGCAAGGGAATACAGATTACACTTGATTCTGGTGCAGGAGCCGTACGTGGACGATAATGCTGAAAATGAGCCAAACCTGCTCATACATGCGGATCAAAATAGTATGGCTGGTATCTACCTTGAATGCCGTGACTTACCGGTAGCTTTAATGTCACATCTCTCTACCACGCACTGCCTCGTGGCAGCCGTCGGATCTGGCACTATTGTCGTGAGCACATATTTTCAGTTCTCGCAGTCTGTGGGCCCACACCTAGAACAACTGAGGCGGGTGCAAATTGCGACCAGGGGCAAGAAAATTATCATCGGAGGAGACCTCAATGGCCACTCCCCACTGTGGCACTTCCTCCCGCGTCACTACATTGGTCGAGGTGCAGAGGTGAATAGGTGACGAGAGGAAGTAGAGGAATTCATATCCAGCCACCGACTTTGGGTTCATAATAAGGAAGACCAATCGCCCACCTTCTCTACCGTCAACGGTAAATCATATATTGACGTCACTCTCTTCGCGAGAGGTGTCAGCGTGGAAAAGTGGAGCGTACACCCGGAGACGAGTACGAGCGACCATCGCCTGATCACGTTCCTCGTGAAAAATTCGGGAGTTAGATCTGGTGCTGTTGCGGGGCGGACGGAGGCGCCAAAGAGGTTTTGGGAGCGCGGTGCGAACTGGGAACTTTTCCAAACGGAGGTAAGGGATAGGGTGGGGCAGATAAGATGGTCAAGTGGGGCCAATATTGTCTGCAACTCACTATCTGACGTCATCAGTCGTGCTGCGGAGAGAGCGCTAGATGAGGTGGCGGGTGGGGGTCGAATCAGGGGACACGAATGGTGGACCCCTGCGCTTGATGTTGCTCTAAAGAAGTATAATCTGATGATATGACCGTGGGGTCTCACGTACAAATCGGTCAGCGGGAGGAGACGTGTTCCAACGAACTTATTTTGGAGTTAACTTAAGTTCGCAGAGGAGTATCTAGGGAGCGTGGGGGCAGCCATGTTTCATCTAGTTCATTCACTATGTCCTGACGATGACGTAAATAACGACACGGACTACCACAGACAGGTGAGGGGTAATTTTAACTACACTAAAAATTTATAATTTATCTTTAGTTTTAGTTGATTACATTTAGTAAGCGCCATTAAAAAATCCTATGCAAAATACGAATGTTCTTTGTACATTATTTTTCCATATTTCTATGGGAACAGGCACTATGAAGGACCATTTAAGCCCAGCTATTTATAATATACCTGCTCTACATTGTGTCTATCACCAGACCTCACCACAAGTGAGAGGATAGATTGAGCGAGGAAAGCAGGAGGGCAAAAGCAGTAAGACAGGCCAACATTAGTAGTGAACTAGATTTGACACACAAATACAGAACAAACAAAGACTACAAACTCTGTGATCATTAGGGAATGACACTTTAAAGTACACTGTTGTCTCCACACAGCACAATGCTCCTCAATAAGGTTACAATATCAAGCAGCGATAACAAGTTCCCACTTCTTGATACCATGAAGTGAATCATCATACCATGAACAAAAACATTAACACATTGGTGATAAGTACAAATAAATAAATAAATATTGAGGGACATTTTTTTTACACTCTGTCTAGCCTAAAGCAAGCTAATATATGGTTGTGTTATGGGATCTAGACAACTGATAAACATTTTTTATTTATTTCTGAATACATACATATTATATATAGGTAACACCCAAACTCTTAATTTGTTGTTTGTATAGTGGATCAAACAAATATTTTTTCTGACCCAGAACTCGAACCTAGGACCTCAGTCATCGCAGTCACATACACTACCACTGCACCACTGAGGCAGTCAAATGTATTATTGAAAGATCATTGTCAATATTAGATAAAGTAAAGTGCTAGTGACTAACTGTTGACGGCAACCCATTCGTTAAGGTCCTCTCCTTCGGGCAGCATGACGGCCAGACGCAAGTTCCCGGAGCCAAGCGTCGCCGCAGCGTGTCGCATTAGGTCGTACTGGTGTGTCCCTTCTGGTATGTTTTTTTTTGGTTTGAATGTCTTGTTCGAACGACTGCCACTGCAATACGATAAGTTACACTATTATATTTACTGCTGCGTGTAGTGGTGCGGCGGGAACATAACTGCAATGATGACACAGCCCTACTCCGACTCATAAACTGTTTACACCAAAGAACAAAACTACCACGGAAGTAAACAAGACGTCAGTTCAATACATTTAGACAAAAATAGATACATCTAAAATTATGCCTATTATCACTGAAACCACTACACGTACTTACAATAAAAAGCTCATTTTGAAATATATGGCTTTCCTTTTTTTATTTTATTATATTGATTTCACAAGTATAGCACCAAGTCATTAATAAAATAGGTTATCAATATTCATTGAATAATATTATATTGCATTTTAATTTGACATATGACAATGATTTTTTTTTTTTTATTTCGCCCCATTACGGGCAGGCTATAGTCTTTCGACCATACCGCCTTGTCTTTAGTTAGTATTTTACCCTTTAGTTTTGTGAATTTTTATAATGTCATTCGTGTTTGTAATAAATAATAATCCACATTCACTAGGAAGGCTAGTATTGAATTTCGGAGATACTTAATTTTCCTCATTGAGTTTGAGAGAGGTCAATGTCCTTGGTTGACGTCAGCCTCAGCTGACTGTCAGTGTCGTCAATGTTTACATCGTAATCGTAGCTTTGAAACATAAAGTATTTTATCTTGAACAGATTAACGTACATATTTACATTAATATAATGGGCCCTAAAACTAAATATCATTTACAGTTTCTAAAACAAATTTATACAAAGATACATATGTCGAGGGGTTCATTAGTAACTCCTGTAAGCATTGCGGGACCCGCTCAGGTTTTTTATAGATGTCTAGCAGTTCGCCTGACAGCACAAGGCGCTGAATGCTAAAAGACGAACACTCGAAGAATAGATGCTGCAATGACTGAACTTTCCCAGATAGACAATAATCACAATAAGGTGAGTTGACCATTTTAAGTCTATATAGATGATAATTTAAGTGACAATGACCGAAACGCAGACGACAGATAGTTGAGTAAAATTTCCTATTAACAAAAGTACGACTCATGCAGAACCAAGGTGAAGAGTTTATTTTAACATTCAGCGTAGCAAACCAGGTCCCTTTATTTTCAACTGTAATGCAATGTTCGGAATGTGTTCTCCATACTTGATACATGCGTTCTTTTAACAAGCTAACCACATCTGTATAGGGGATATAAACATTTGAGTTTGCGTCAGGATTTGATATTAGTTGTTGTAATTGGACTATTTGTTTTGCCAGATAGTCGGCTTTCTCGTTCCCTGCTACTCCAATGTGTGAAGGCACCCAGACTAGACGTACCACAATATTCATTTCCAATAATTCAACCCATAGTTGTTTTATTAAATGAATTACATAATTAGTGCTAGCATGAAGTCTATTGTTTGCCAAATTTTTCAAAACACTCAGGCTATCACTTACCACTACCCACTTACTATGTTCTGAACCATGGTTAACAATGTGTTTCATAGCACTGAATATTGCAACAGCTTCAGCTGTGAAGACACTAGCAGCTTTATGCATCATTTGACCAATTCCTATATTTGAAGTAGGCTCATATAGAGCAAAAGAGACTGCTTTGTCGTTTTTAGAGCCATCAGTATATATAAATTTATGATCAGACCACTCTGCCAACATGGCATATACATCCTCTTTGGTTGGGAGGTCAACTTTTTGCTTTAAATGTATATCAATAGCTGGGAACTTACTATCAAATGTTCCTTGATAGCAAGATAGAGTATATTGAGATTGATAAATGTTTATGCTTTTAAGAAATTTATTTGTATTTTGTAAACCTTGTAGCATATATAGTGGTTTTAAAGCTGACAAAGGAGTAGAACTGATCAAATTTGCCATCAGGCTATTACCAGAGACAGCATAAAGTTTTAGTATAAACCTTTCTTTTAAATAATTAAATCGAATACTTAATGGTGGGATATTACATTCAATCTGCAATGCATTTACAGGAGTACTTCTGAATGCCCCAGTTATTATACGCAAACACTTATTTTGCACAATATCTAAACTTTTTACAATCTTAGCATCTACAGCAAAACAGAAGAAACCATATTCGAAGTGACTACGAACCAAAGATTTATACAACAATAATAAAATTTTGGGATCTGCACCCCAGTAACAGCCAGTCAACGATTTTAATATATTGCATGCTCTACTTGCTTTACTAATTATATGTTTTTTATAATTATTCCAGGACAGATTGCAAGTGAAAGGAATACCCAAAAATTTCACCTCTGATGTGATAGGAACCACACAATTATTATACTGTACATCAGGCATGTATCGCAAGTGCCCCTGTTTGCCAAACACTACCACTTTGGACTTAGTTGGGTTTACATCAAGATCAAGGTAAGAGAAGTATTCATACAGATGACCTAAGGCTGCGTTGATTAACTGAACTGTATGTAGTACATTACTCCCTGATGCATATACAACAAGATCATCTGCAAACTGCAGATTTTTAACATTTGGACCTAAAATTAAATTTAACCTACGTATATACAAAATAAACAGCAAAGGTGATAAAATACCACCCTGACGGACTCCTCTCAATGAAGTCCTAGGACCATAAAGATGTCTGTTAAACTTTACAAACACATTACGATCGGATAAGAAACTTCTTATCCAACTTAATAATTTGCCAGGAATCCCTATTTGTGATAACTCAAGGCATAGGATGTCTATATTAATGCTGTTAAATGCCCCTGCAATATCAAAGAACACTCCAACTAAGTTTTTGTTTTCCAGTATTGAGCTATATATATCAAGTTGTAACTGACATATACTTTCCCTGGCTGACCGATTTCGCCGAAAACCAAATTGATTAGAGGGTAAAAGCATATTTTTTTCAACATAAAACTCTAATCTTTGTTTCAGTAACTGTTCAAATAGTTTACCTCCACAGGAAGTAAGAGCTATGGGGCGGTAAGAATCAGGACATAATTTAGATTTATCAGGTTTCAATACTGGCACCAGACAGTCCACCTTCCAGTCTACTGGTATACTGTTATTTTCCCAGAGTAAGTTCAAAATTTTTAGAAATACATTTACACTTTTGTTGCTGAGGTTTTTGAACAATGTATATGGCATACCATCGAGACCATAAGTTGTATCTTTTCGGGAAGAGATAGCAGATTTTAACTCACTTATTGTAAATTGTTTCACTAAAAAATTATTACTGGGATTTGTGTCATTTGTATAGTGTTTGGAGTCTGGTATAACTAAGTCTGGTGTGTATTTGTTCAAGAAGTTGGACACCCAGGTGTCATTTTCGGGGTTTATAGCACTGTATGTTTTGTTGTATTTGCGCATAAATTTCCAAATTGTAGCTAATGGTGTGCATCTATTGAAACGCATGCAAAGATCTAACCAACTTTTTTGTCGCTCTATTTTTAGAGTGAGTTTTTTAACAGCTCTTAACCTCTTAAATTCCAAGTATGTTTCTTCTGTTGGATTATTCTTAAACCTGATGTATGCAGCCTTAAAGTGTGATACAGCATCAGAACATCTTTGATTCCACCAAGGAAGTGGGGTACGATATCTGTTAGGTGAAGAGAAGGAATGACTGGTACAATGTGTCACTGATGAGCTAGGGCTACTGTAGTCTCGAATAGAATGTGTCGCTGCTGTGCGTAATATTGAACAAAATTGAGTATATGAATTAAGAGGACAATCATAATCTATGATGAAAGAATCTAACGACTTCTCTACATTAGTGCCATACACCCGCCAATCCACCAATTTATAGTTTGGATAAACAGGCAAATGTGTAGCACTAGAACAGTTTGTATTTGTGTCTTTTTCCTGAATTTTGGTAACCACAAGCTTTATGATTACAGGAATGTGATAACTACTACCTAACGGAAAATCATGAAGAACCCATTCACAGTTGAGTGCTAATGAAGAAGAAACAAATGTAAGATCCAATGCATTAGGACGCCAAGAAATGGAGCCTACTGTTGTTGGTTCACCAGTGTTAAGAAGAATCAAATTATTATCATCAATAACATCCATAACATCTCGGCCTCGTGGAGAGTCGTAAGCACAGCCCCAAGAAGTGTGATGGGCGTTGAAGTCACCAGCAAATATGAATGGACTGGGGATTGACTTGACCAATTTGTCAAAATTATCTTTGCTAAAAGGTGGATTACAGTTGGAAGGGCTATAGAAACTGACTATACTAATATCTTTTTTATTAATAGTTATTTTTACACAAATGTTTTGTAGGGAGTTGTCAAAATGAGTGCTAACTGAAGTGTAACATATGCTTTTATGAATTATTACTGCAACTCCATTGTGGTCATTACCACAGTCATTTCTTTCAATATTGTAATTTTTTATATTAAATTGCTGACCTAGCTTAAACCAAGTTTCACTTATAATTGCAATATGAATATTGTGTATGTAGAGGAAATTGGTGAAAATATGTTTATTGCTGTTTAGACTTTGGGCATTCCATTGTACAATATTTAAATGATTATAATCCATCATGACAAAGAAGAAGTTTTGTTACTTAGAGTTGTTTTAAGGACCTCTTTAATAGATATTGTATTGATTGGTACATCTTTATTGCTGATTATTTTAGTGATGGATTCAACTATATAATTTATGAATTTGTCATTTTTAATTAAATTATTAATTTGGGTCTCAAAAGTCCGAGCTGAAAGAGCTGGAAAGGCATTTGGGTTGAGGAGTTCTGAGTAGGTTGTATTCCTTGTTTTAATCTTATTTTCTTCAATTTTTTGTTTTTTGATGGGACATGTTGACGATATTGCAATATGGTTGCCACTACAATTTACACATTTGGCTTCAGTTGTATTAGTTTGGCATACTTTAAAACTATGATTTTGTGAGCAAATGGAGCAAACAACAGTATTACGACAGTATTTGGCAATATGACCATAACGTAAACAATTGAGACACTGCTTTACCGGTGGAATATATTTACTGACCTCATGACGCCAGGAGTCAAGATAGATATATTCGGGCAAGACCGTGGAAGCAAATGTGACGGCAACAGCCTGTGTGGGAACAAACGATACTGCATCATCTTTTTTCACTCGGCGCATGAAACGCCTTACTTGGATAACATTTTTAGAACTGCCAATCAATGAGCATATTTCCTTATTCGACATATCAATAGGAACCGAAGTGAGGACTCCTGTAATTTCGGTGTCTCTAGCCGGAATAGACGCTCTTAGTGAGAGCTGATCAAGAAGTTTCTTGTTTTTAATAAAAGTGTTTGCGTTGTTAGGCAAATCAAAGGTGATACCGACTTTATATTTATTAACAGAACGCAAATGCATGACGCCCGAAACACCATGTTCCCGCAAGCCTTTGGACAGAGCCATACGGTCCTTATCGGTAAATACATTGTTTTCATCTTTGTGAGTCAGGAACACTATCAGTTCTGTCAACTTACCATCCTCGGGATACTTACGAGTGTACCCCTTTACCTTATAAACATCATATTTGTGTTGTTTCTCTTCTTTGGTAGTCATGGTTGTTACTGTGGCTACTGATTCAGCAGAGTCGGAATCCGAAGACTCCAAGGCCGTCGACATCAGCAGTTCTGGAGAGGCCAGTTCATCCTTCCGCCGCCTTTTTTTCCCCATAGCGGGGTTTTATTTATAAAACTACTAACTGGAACGCTTACAGATAAAGATATTTACAGTTTTAATATACAATTATTGCAGATTGTTATATTATTAAATAAAAAATTTAGAGGAGCGCGCCTTTTCACTTTCAGTTTCCCGCCCTCCATATGACAATGACATGCACATGTTTTTTTTTAGTTTTCTTCGCCCATCTTGGGCAGGCAAAGGAAACTTAGTCTATACAGCCTAGTCTTCAGTATTTATTTTTCTTGTTATGTTTTAGTCCTGTCTAGTCGTTTGTCGATGTCAAGTCCTCAGTCCTAGGTCCTAGTCCGTGCCCCAATAAGGCAGTGGATCCCTTATTGCAGCTCTATTTGGAAATTTGGCACTAACACAAACAACACCGCTATTCTTTGCAATATATCACTTTCGTTCACTAATGCACTTTTCCGAACTCTTTATGCATAATATTCCACCATCATTAAACACAAAAACACGAATTTTACACTAGTTTTTGAAAATAATATACAACAAACGTGCGTCACCGCTCGCGTTGGCGCCAAACCTCTAACATGCACATGACAGTTAAGGCTGTCAGCGGTCTCTGTTTTTATTTGTAATTATTTTATGGCATGGTTACGAAGATCATTTAGTAAATTTTAATTATTTCATATTTCTTCAAACTTCTTATTACATATCTAAAACGTCCCCGTCTTCTACGTCCTTAGACCATCTAACTAATGGACTCACCTTACATGAGCATTCCCCTCTGCCAAGTCAATGGATCACTCGATCTATTAGGTTAATAAAAAGTACAAAATCATTGATTTACTTTTGGAATCGTTATTGTGATATTGGGACGTATTGCGTTAACCTACATAATGCCGAAGTGAGCTGTAAATAACTGCAAAAAATGTTCAACCACCTCTAGCTTATAGAAAGATGGAATCACAACTGAGGGCAAGGACATGGACCTAGGACTGAGGACTCGATATCGACAAAGTGACTAGACACGACAATTAAATAATAAGAAAATATAACTACTAAAGATAAGGCTCTACGGACTAAGTTTCCTTTGCCTTCCCAAGATGGGGGAAGACAACTAACAACTCTCTGGAAACCATAGACTAGAAAGAATAATAGTGTTGCCGTTCTAGCTACTTTGTCGCTAGATCTAGGAGATTTTATAAACGTTTAGCGGATAAAATGTTAGTCAGGCCAGCGAAAAAAGTAAAAATTATATTTAGCTACTTCTAGCGTCTTTTTTAACCAGAGAGTTAGTGAATTTTCAGACATTTATCAGAGTAAGAAATCTTAACTTTGAAAATAAATGTGTATTAAATATTATTCGTATCTCGTATTACTAAATTTTTAAGTCTATTCTGGTAATATTCGCACGGAAAAGTATACAGAATAATATAGTACAAAGGCCCGGCCCGAGTAGCTATGCCAAAAATTTACAATTAAAGGGAATTATGCTGCCATAGGATAATTAGTTTTTCTTCGTTTTTATTTCGATATTTAGGTATGACCGTGCAATTAGCTAGCTGATTCGATTTTATACTTTGTTTTAAATTTATATGTACATACCTATTCGTTACGTCTCAGAATCGGTCGTAATTTATTTTGCATACCCCTAAGTAAAAGAAAAACGGTTGCCAGGCTAGCTGGCACTATGTTTTTTTGAAATTATATTTTTTTTATATACTTATCAGTGACGATTTTTAACTCCGAAGGTGTAGGCAGAGGCATAACTATACGCCCACATTACTCCACGTGCATTTTTTTTTATTATAATACTCTTTTTTTATCGACTTGTACATAGGTAATACGATAATAGTAAGTAGTTGGACGTAAATAATTTGGATTCGAAAAAAATTGCTGGTAATAATATGTAGTAATAGATGACAGCTATGTGTTTTTTAGATCTTGCGACATCTAGCGGATTTTCAAGATTTTTTTTTCTCTTTCTTTCGACTTTTTGGGATCCTACAGAGACTTTAAATTGTGTAAAACGGCAACACCTGGAAATTCATCAATCAATAAATGGTAGATAGTAGAATCCAATTAGTCTGTGGTAGAAACGTATCTTACGTATCGTCTAGTACCTACGTATTCCAATCTATGGTATCGTCAGATCGTCACCGTTCGAGTTGGTATTATTAATTCGTATTCAGAATTTGTAATTTAAAACCACGAAAATGCAGGGCTTATCCATTCAAAGTTTGAAGAAACATAAGGCTGTAAGTGATGTGGAATCAATAAAATTGACATTGGAATTTCTGCGTCTTACGTGCTATGCTTACATAATTAACCTCTATTTTTGTTATCATTATTTATGAAAACGAATATTTTAGTGTTGATAAATAGTAGGTTTATTTAGATATTAACGCTGTTAACCATAACTTTTCATTAAGTTATATTGGTAAATATGGGATAAATGTATTTCTGCATAAAATTAGTTAAGTGGTGTATTGTGGCTTGGTCATAAAAATACTTACTGTTCATTTCAACTGATAAGCATACTTGTTTGTCATGTACCTGTATTTCAATACATATTCATAGAAATATATAATTCAGACAATGCCCTTAAGAAATTATCTACGTGAGTTGATTACTCATATGTTCCTTTTAATAATAACAATGTATATTTAAACAGTAATGAAGAAACTTACCATTGTTCACATGTTGTCGGTGGACTGATAGATTTCAGTGGGCATTGTGATGTTGCATGGCAGGTGATCATATTACTTGTCTCTGACAGGTCCTGCCCATTGAGTACTCATTCTCTAACTGTCCATTATTTGGTAAACTTGGTGTAAACATAGCATTACAGACCTACATAGGCAGCTGCCATGGTTACTCATGCATGTCAATGATAATGTATTGGTATGATTGCATAGAGGGAGTCCCTAGAGAATAAGGGGAGTGAATAGGCATGTGACAGATGCATGACACCACAACATCCAGATTTGTATTTGTACTGCCAGGGATGCTGAAGGCTCTGCTGTAGGCAAACTAAGCTTGGCCTTTAATGACTGACTTTGGATGTAACTGGTTCTCAGATTGGATAATTATACTAAAGACTGAAGGATCTACTACTAGATCATCATAGTAGTTAGATCCATTGATTTCATATTTTCTTAGTGGTAAAGTCTAAATCCAACAATACCTTATATCCGTGATACAAAAACAAGATCTTACATTATTTTACAAGCACACATAGTAAGCTTGTTATAGCAAGTTTTTGCATTAAAATCTATCTGTGTGGAGTTAAGTGTAACAGAATCACAAAATTTTTGTGTGGTGCACAGTTGATCCCGTTGTATGCGTGCGTGGGCGTGGGGTGTGCCGGCGCCGTGTTCTATCTACTGCGGCTTGCCACGCGCAGCCCTGATGTGTCCTGGAACAGAAAGGGTAACCCCGAGCCCTGGCAGGAGTACAAGGACAAGCAGTACAAGGTATGGCACCTTCCATCATACATAAGCATTTTTTCTGCTGCCATGTCTTCGATCATAATTATTTTCATTTTCAATAAGTATCTATGCAAGACTACAGATTGACTGCATTTATAACTACTGCTGTGCTTTCTTGGGTAGTAGCTTGATGGTATAAATGGGATATGTATTGGAAACAAAGAAGCTCTGTCCTTGTAATCTCTTCTTTTTCCACCCACATCCAAAAATGTATTTATTGAGAGATTTTAGTCTGAACCAATATGTCACAAACATACTACAAAGTGTATAGAGAATTACCTACGTAAAAGTATTTAGTTACAGTACAGTTTTGTTCCATACACACTCCAACACTTTTTGCTCATCCTCAACTTGACTACATTTACTACAACTTGACCAATCAACATTCTTCATCAGATCAATCCAAATGTTATGGATAGTGCCTAGAATATACCTGCCTAGAATGTGCCTATCCTGACTCCTACTACTCTCTAGTTTCGCATAATATACATAGTATTTAGTTCTGTTAAAACAGAATTCAGCAGGACGCTAGGGTTGTAGGAAGCCATACATTTCTAGAATGATTTTATAATATTTTAAATACCTAGTGCTGATGTCCGAATGTCCAGGGCTATACAAGTATCAGAGGCTTTAATATCAACATCAAACACATCCTGTATACTTGTAATGTATTTGTGCATGTACGGTGTATGATGCGTGGAGACAAGTGAAACGCTCGAGACTAATTATTATTCAACAATTCAATATAGGTGTAACATGATCCTCACCTCACATACTTGCAGTATTACACAGACAGAGGTTTCTTACCACAACATCTAAGTCCGACTAGTTTGATAGTTTCGGCGGTTGGCGCAGCACCTGTTGTCATACATACATATTGTCACGCATTCATCCCTGAAGGGGTAGGCAGAGGCATACTATACGCCCACATTTCACCATATGCATTTTTGTCCCACGTTACCGGGTGGTGAGCCCATTGCCGTGTTGAAAATGGACAGGCGCAGACTGTGGCGACCTGCTGTTCAAATTTTTCAAGCCACTACCGACAACTGCCATTTTACTGGCAACCGGGACCAACGGCTTAACGTGCCTTTCGAAGCAGGGTAACGCTCGCAAATATAAATTTCACAACGTGGTAACCCATCCAAGGACCACCTATAGCAAATGTTGCTTAACGCAGTGATCATTTACAGAACACTGAGTCTGCGGGGCCACAAGCGCAGCACCTGTTGTCAAATTTTTCCATGTTCATTAGCATAACGCGGCGTTGTATTGTTACAGTTCTACTCGCCAAACATCGACTACTCGACCACCCACTCGCCCGCGCCCAAGTTCTAATTGTACTTATGTTAATCATCACTAATCAAGATACCTAATTGAACCTTTAGATGTTATTATTTAATAAATAGTAAACAAATATGTGATACCCAACACTTGCTTTTATTTTTGATATAAGTGACCCTGTAATAGACATTCTACCCACCAAGAGCTACTTCACTAACGACAACCGACGAAGAGACAGGTACAAGCCACGCCCCGATCGCGAGCGCGATTGTGATAGACTTTCAGCTGCCAGTTGTGGCCACTCAATGTCTGGTGTTCGAATCAGACCGCTACCTATGCTTGATACGAGTTGGCGGGTTATTTATTGCACGACAGCGTACTGTCCCGCTGTTCGCGCCTGTCTCCTGTCAGAGCTCGCCAGTGCGATTTCATCAGGATCACATGACCGACCATCATCATCATCATTTCATCAGGAACACAACAAACAAAACGCGAAATAGGTAGTATAGATCCGTGTGTGGTGTAACTTGACCATGAAAGAGTCAGCGGAGGAGTTACAATTTTAACCTTGTTTATGGGTATTTATTGAGTAACTTTTCGCATTAACAAGGACACCGTCAATAGGGACAACAGGCAAAAAAATAGTTATTTTATGGAGTTCTGATGTTCACATATACAAGTACTCGGTGGAGATCACATTGATACATTTATACTTACTTGATTATTTTCCATTTTAAGTTAAGGGGATTACCTCGCTCAAATCCCAAAAACAAGGTATGTTTAAAGAAGATTGCAGATGAATCCGTTTGTGCGTTTCCCTTATAAAAAATATATGGTATATTTAAGGTCATCACAAATACATTGTATTGTTTAAAATTTTAATAAACTTCCCAAAAATTTGATAAAAAATCTTATTAAATAGGTCCTTTTTCAACCTAAATTGTAAATTTTCTCTGTAACGGCTAAATAGTTAGGCATGAATTTTGTATCAAAAAATATGTACTGACGTATTTCACAATTTGTATTGTTTTTCTTTCTTATTTCTTTTAATATTTTTAAAATATGAATAAAAACCCGAAACCTCACCAGCACCCCGCTTGAAGCACCCCCGCTAAGGCCTTTGACGCGTACTCGGGACGCGTTACTTCAGTGTCCCGATGACTCTTGTGCCGGGTGGACTATACGCGCGTTATTTTTGACGTGACAACGTCTTATAATTCGATAGAGCCGGCTGCACGCACGAAAAAACATGACTCATGCGGCGTTACCTCGCTCTGAGGCGTTCCATGTAAGGCTTGAAGTGCAAGCGAGAGCGCGGAACGAGCGACAAAGAAGCACAATCGGCCTTTGCGTTCGGCAGCGTTTAACATCCGTCTCTCTCCTTGTGCAATTACCTCCTTCTCTATATACATACAAATCTATTAAACAAATGAAATTAAAATTTTCTTTTGAAAAATGCTACCATTCCATCAGTATTTTCTTAAGACGTTGTCACGTTCAACTATCGTCAGTAAACCGACTTTACAGACAACCAATTTTTTTTGCAAATAATAATTTCGTAAAACAACATTAGTAATTAAGTTTGTAAATATATTTAAAGTAGTTTGTAATTTCGTTTTGTTTTTTCAACCGATCATAGAGTAAGCCTGACTATGCCTAAATTTAAGAATAACAGTAAGGTGAAGCGTGGCCGAGCTCTCCAAAACTATTGGTAAGTACCTACCCTATTGAGTACATTATTTCTATTGTGTTTAATTTTTATAGTTTTAAGCTATCTTGAGAATTTCGAATGACGGAGACCTTGGTGACTGATGATGTCACCTACCTGATGGTGGACTACGAAGGTGGGTATACAAACCCAGTGCCGACGCTACGTAGAACCAGCGTGTTTGGACTCATTCTAAAAGTCTCATGGTGACCTTGGTGACTAATGATGTCACCTACCTGATGGTGGATTACGAAGGTGGGTATAGGATCTCAGTGACGGCACTACGTAGAACCATCGTGATTGTACTCATTTGAAAGGTCTCATGGAGACCTTGGTGACTGATGATGTCACCTACCTGATGGTGGACTACGAAAGTGGGTATAGGATCTCAGTGACGGCGCTACGTAGAACCAGCGTGTTTAACCTCATTCGAAAGGTTTCATGGAGACCTTGGTGACTAATGATGTCACCTACCTGATGGTGGACTACAAAGGTGGGTATACGATCTCAGTGACGGCACTATGGAGAACCATCGTGATAGGACTCATTGGAAAGGTCTCATGGAGACCTTGGTGACTGATGATGTCACCTACCTGATGGTGGACTACGAAGGTGGGTATAGGATCTCAGTGACGGTGCTACGTAGTACCAGCGTGTTTGGATCCATTTGAAAGAGGTCATGGAAACTAAGGTCACCGTAAAAATAATCTTGTTTAAAAAAAACCTATTTAAAATACCTTTGAGTTTTTTGCGGTTTAAATATATCTATTATCACCATACTGTAATAGCAAAAAATATTACTTTAGCTCATTTAAGTTATTATTTTTGAGGCAATTAAGAAACCAGCAAAACTCCGATTCACAAAATCAGGAACTTCAGCCATTAACAGATACACACGATCTGTCTAGTATGGCAGTTGATGAGGGGGCAGAGCAAATTATGCCGGTAACTTATTGTGTTTGCTTACACTGCGGTATATGTTCGATATTTTCCCTAGCTAATTTAATTTGACACTGTATTGTTAAAATGTTTGTTTTAGGTTGAAGAAGATGAAGAAGATTTACCAGATTTGATTATTGAAGAACAAGAATCACAAGCAGAAACAAAAAATATATCTGGAAGACGAATTATAGATATAGCTTACTTTTTTTCCAAAATACAAGAAATAGGCGGCCATGGTGCTTTTAACTGTGGTATACAAAGTTTGAAACTTATAGGAGAGAAACGTGTTGGACTTGCTTCTAAGTTTACAGTAAAATGTTTGATGTGTAAAGAGAAGTTTTCTCTTTGTAATGTCACTGGCGACTTAGATATTAATACAGCAGCGGTCGAGGGCGCCGTTTCAGTTAATATAGGGTATTCGCAATTAGAGGAACTGTTATCAGCATTTGACTTGCCCGTGATGTCTGAACCTGTATACCAAAAACGCCACGACATTGCTTCCAATGCCTGGGACAAAGCACTTAGCAAATCCATGTATAATGCTGCTGATGAAGAAAAAAGAATTGCTTTAGAAAAAGGTAACGTCAGCAAAGATGGGATACCTATTATAGATGTGGTTGTAGACGGATGCTGGAGTAAGAGGTCTTACAAAAAGAACTACTCAGCAATGTCAGGAGCTGCTGCCATAATTGGAAGACACACAAAAAAGATATTGTTTCTTGGCATGAAAAATAAATACTGTAGCATATGTACGCAAGACCTTAATAAAAATCAAAACCCAAGAACTCACCAGTGCTTTAAAAAATTTACGGGATCATCGACTAACATGGAGTCAACAATAATTGTGGAAGGGTTTAAAGCATCTATGGAAATGTATGGTCTGATTTATGGTCGCCTCATTTCTGACGGAGACTCTAGCACGTATGCGAAAATTTTGGAAGCAAGACCTTATCCTCAATTTACAGTTGAAAAGGTAGAATGTAGGAACCACCTTCTAAGAAACTTGTACAACAAATTAGGCAACTTAACCACTGATACGAAATATCCTATAAGTTTCAGAAAACGAATCACAAAAAAACGCATCATGAGCATTAGGTCAGCAATACGAAAATGCAGCAAAAAATACCACGACTCGTTAGAAAATTTAGATTTTAGCACTCAAAAACTCCAGACTGTACATTTATATGCTTTTAGTAACCATACCAAATGTAAAAGCCATTTCTGTAACACTCCACAAAATGTTGAGATCTTACCGCAAGCATTTTTTACAAGTTCCTTATGGCAGAAAATATGTTTTTTTATTAATACAATTGCGGGGCATTCCAGAAGTCTTGTTCATGATGTTGACAGTAACATCGTGAAAAGTAGAACGATAATAAAGGAGGGGAGGAGGATCCCACCACACACCCTCGATTCGTCAATCCTAACGCACAACGGTCAAGGATAACCTCCACCAATTGTAACGGAGGAATGACGAACCGAACTCCTCAAGGAAAAGGATGTAGGAGAGGCAAAAGGAAACCCTACTAGATCGTCACAAAAAATCGGGTATTTATAAATTAATTTGCGATCTTTGTAAAAACATATATATAGGCCAAACGGGTAGCTCATTTGAAACTAGATATAAAGAACACTTAGCAGCTTTTCGAAATTGCTATACCGAAAAATCACATTTTGCCAAACATCTGTTGGACACCGGTCATAACTTAGATAGTAATAATACGTTAGAAGTTTTGCATTTTTGTCAAAAAAGTTTTAAACTGTGCGTTTTAGAACAATTAGAAATTATTAAACATAAAGGGGATACATTGTTGAACGAACAGACCGATTTTCACACTTCTCCATTACTCAATTTATTTTCGAACAGGCAACACAGATCACGTAGTGCCTCGGTGACGAGTGGGGGTAGTGGGGAGATAGTGTGATAAAAAGGCGGAGCGGAACGCGCTGAGCACACTTGCTGTCAAGCAGTCTTGAGGATGCCTCGTGTGTAGGCGAAACACGTGTCGACTAAGTGCCACCTTGTGAAGCGGAATATTGCAAAAGTTTTGACAACCTGGAGGGTAGGGTTTCCTTTTGCCTCTCCTACATCCTTTTCCTTGAGGAGTTCGGTTCGTCATTCCTCCGTTACAATTGGTGGAGGTTATCCTTGACCGTTCTACGATGGATTTCCGCCATGTAACGCCCGATTCAATTAGTTATATCGTGAAAAGTTTTCATAGCGTGGTAGCCAAATTTGTGGGTGGTAAAAGAGTGAATTATTCGTGCAGGCGTGGATACCAAACTCGATGTTCGTCTGCAGTTAATTTTAATACTAAAAGAAAACCTGTTGTATAAAACAATTGTCGGGCAAAGTCCTAAGGGCAAAATGAGCACCTTAGATAACAAGTATCGCAGAAAAAGAACGACAGACACATGGTGCCGTAAATAAAGATTATGGAGAACAAACCATAAGGCCCGATGTGAGTGATGTGATGCTAGAACAAATGAAGGAGAATTTTCGATCCAACTTAGATAAAAGTGAGGAAGAAAGGAGACAAATTGAAAGACAAACAATTTTGCAGAGCGAGTCAAGCGAATGGCTCGAACTCCTGCGCTCCTTGTAGACGGCTTCAAACTTTGGAAGAGTTATTAAAATGAGGCCTGATACTAGTGCGCCAGCGTAGTCAAACAACTGCTCTACAAAATAAATATAGATGCTGCGCCTATACAGCATGGAAGAGAACACGAAAAAAAAAGCGCTAGATCAGCTACGAGTATCTATACAAAACGATGTTGAAATTAGACCATGCGGACTTTTTATAGATCCCGAGATTCCATATTTAGGAGCTACTCCAGATGGGCTTATTGGAGAAGACGCGATAGTAGAGGTGAAATGTCCCATCTCAGCGCACAATATAGGACTAGACGAAGCCATAGCTCAAAAAAAAGTAAATTTTTGGGTTAAAGATAACTCGAGCATTTTGCATTATGTATTACCAAGTTCAAGGGCAAATGCATGTGAATCGGTAAGCAAAATGTTTGTTTGGAGTATGGTTTAATGAGTCAAAGCCTCTGAAAACAGAAACAATAATTAGAGACGATGATTTTTATGAAAATAATATGAAAATAAAATTATGTACATTTTATTTAAATTATATTTTGCCGGAACTTTTGGAGCCGCGGCACAGTCGAAATATGGCAATTAGAAATCCGCCATATATTTTACAGGCAATAAAGAATAAGGAAGACCGGAAAAAGGTGCATAACTTACAAAAACCAGAAGACGAAAATATGTGCGTACTTCAAGAAGAAAGCCTACACGCACCACCTTCACCAACACTTATCCCAATAAATGACCAACCGACCTGTTCACGATATTTAAATTTCAGTGACTTTCGGGAAGAGTTTGAGATTTTGTCATTATTATACAATTAATTAATAATTATAATTGTAATAATTGCTTGACAGTGATAAAGAAAATAAAGGTGATTATATATAGCTTATTGTTTATTTTGCTAATAACCCTAACTATTTCTGTTACTGAGATCCAATAAGCACTTACCTGGTCATCATCAGACCTTCAGAATGTAACATGTAGTAGCACTAGTGCTCAATTAGATAAATGTTGAAAGCTAGGTCATCCTTACTATTTCCGTTACTGAGAACCAATATCCACTTACCTGGTCATCATCAGACCTTCAGAATGTACCATGTAGTATCACCAGTGCTCAATTAGATAAATGTTGAAAGCTAGGTCATCCTAATTATTTCCGTTACTGAGAACCAATATCCACTTACCTGGTCATCATGAGACCTTCAGAATGTACCATGTAGTGGCACCAGTGCTCAATTAGATAAATGTCGAAAGCTAGGTCATCCTAATTATTTCCGTTACTGAGAACCAATAAGCACTTACCTGGTCATCATCAGACCTTCAGAATGTACCATGTAGTGGCACCATTGCTCAATTTGATAAATGTTGAAAGCTAGGTCATCCTAACTATTTCCGTTACTGAGAACCAATAAGCATTTACCTGGTCATCATCAGACCTTCAGAATGTACCACGTAGTACCACGAGTGCTTAATTTGATAAATGTTGAAAGCTAGGTCATCCAAACTATTTTCGTTACTGACAACCAATAAGCACTTACCTGGTCATCATCAGACCTTCAGAATATATCATGTAGTAGCACTAGTGCTCAATTAGATAAATGTTGAAAGCTAGGTCATCCTAACTATTTCCGTTACTGAGAACCAATAAGCACTTACCTGGTCATCATCAGTCCTTCAGAATGTACCATGAGGTATCACCAGTGCTCAATTAGATAAATGTTGAAAGCTTGGTCATCCTAATTATTTCCGTTACTGAGAAGCAATATCCACTTACCTGGTCATTATCAGACCTTCAGAATGTACCATGTAGTGGCACCAGTGCTCAATTAGATAAATGTTGAAAGCTAGGTCATCTTAACTATTTCCGTTACTTAGAACCAATAAGCACTTACCTGGTCATCATCAGTCCTTCAGAATGTACCAGTGCTCAATTAGATAAATGTTGAAAGCTAGGTCATCCTAACTATTTCCGTTACTGAGAACCAATAAGCACTTACCTGGTCATCACCAGACCTTCAGAATGTACCATGTAGTATCACCAGTGCTCAATTAGATAAACGTTGAAAGCTGGGTCATCCTAATTATTTCCGTTACTGAGAACCAATAAGCACTTACCTGGTCATCATCAGACCTTCAGAATGTACCATTTAGTGGCACCAGTGCTCAATTAGATAAATGTTGAAATCTAGGTCATCCTAACTATTTCCGTTACTGAGAACCAATAAGCACTTACCTGGTCATCATCAGACCTTCAGAATGTACCATGTAGTATCACCAGTGCTCAATTAGATAAATGTTGAAATCTAGGTCATCGTAACTATTTCCGTTACTTGTAACGTTACAATTTTCCGGGAGGGGAAAAAGGTAATGTTTAGGAGAAAACTATCACCAGAACTGGAGGAGTCCTGGCTTAAAAGGAAAAGTAAAAGAAAAAGGAATAGGTAACATTAATTTAATAGATGTTAAAATATAAGTACGAGTATAAGGCCAGGGAAACCTGGGGTAAAGTTGAAGGTCTTGGCGGTTTCTTTAAAAGAGCAGGTTATCAGCACCCGTCGCTAAAAAGGGGGCCTCGAGTAGGCCTCCCGTTGCCAGGAAGGAGCCTCAAGTAAGGCCTCCACGTCGCCGACCTCAGAGGAGTAGGTCGTGGTAGTGAGGGCCGGCTGAAAGCCACCAGCCGTTGGCATCACAAGTCACTGCAGACCACGACGTTATTATTTCAGAGGGCACAGCCCACTCGGCGCTATTATTCAGGACTTCTTGCCAAGGCGAACACCAAAAGTAGACTCTCTTCACGGCCCCGGCTCCCTTCCTTTTATAGATTGGTTGACATTTCAAAATTTTAACAATGTGATTCTAGAACATAAAATAAGAATAAAAATTTATAACCAGGTCTAATACCTATACAACCTAACCTACTGACAGCTCTATCAATAAATTAAAAATAAAATCTAGGCTTGTCATTAATTGACTTTAGAGAGGTTTGGCGCCAACGCGAGCGGTGACGCACGTTTGTTGTATAATATTTTCAAAAACTAGTGTATAATTCGTGTTTTTGTGTTTAATAATGGTGGAATATTAAACATAAAGAGTTCGGAAAAGTGCATTAGTGAACGAAAGTGATATATTGCAAAGAATAGCGGTGTTGTTTGTGTTAGTGCCAAATTTCCAAAGAGAGCTGCAATAAGGGATCCACTGCCTTATTGGGGCATGGACTAGGACCTAGGACTGAGGACTTGACATCGACAAACGACTAGACTAGACTATTAACAAGAAAAATAAATACTGAAGACTAGGCTGTATGGACTAAGTTTCCTTTGCCTGCCCAAGATGGGCGAAGACAACTAAAAAAACAAATTAACTGACTTTAAAAATTACAAAATGTAAACAAACATTAAGAGAGCATAAAGGAATTTAATACGGATGGTTGACGTTGGTTTGCTGTCACTCGTAATTTTGTAAAAAAATTTCAGTTTAATTGATTTTTTTTTCCATTTCGACTGATTGTTATTATTGTACAGTGAGTGGTAGTAGATATTAATTTGTATATAGTATAGATTGTAGATTCAGTAAGATAAATATTAATGTAAAAGGTTCCACAATGAACCCCCCTTCCCCTATTCCCCCGGATCCCCCGGATCCCCCAGATCCTGGTATTGTAAGCCCTAGACATGGAAAGCGAAGACTTGTTTTTGAAGACGCAATTTGTGACATAGTCCCAAAAAGAAATATTAATGAAAAGAATAGGTCCATTCCATCTATCCAAAATGTTTATGTTCACCCAAGTATTGTTGTGGGATATAAAGCTTATAAGGCTTCAGATAAAGGCCCTTACATTATACATGTAGGAAAATCGGAACCAGACCCTTCCTCTGGCAGTTCAATCCGAATTCTTAAGTTTGGCCAATTTTTACATATCAATAAGATCGCTAATATATGTACGGACGGTATTAAAAAAGTAGGGAGAAACAAAGTCTCCATTGAATTTGTCAGTGCTAAGGATGCCAACGAATTTTTAATACACCCTATCTTATCTAGTAATAATTATGTAGCGAGTATTCCAACTTATAATATAACTAAAATGGGTGTGGTCCGACAAGTGCCAACTGACTGGTCGATGGATGAATTCGTTGAGTCGTTGAACCTTCCTTTTGGATGTGGAGAGGTCCTCAAAGCGAGGAGACTTAATAGAAAAACTGTAGATGATGGTAAGACGGTTTGGGTCCCCACTCAATCTGTGGTCTTAACGTTCCATGGTCAAACCCTCCCTAATAAAGTTTTTAGCTATCATAGCTCTCTTCCTGTAGAAACCTACAAGTTTCCCACCATCCAGTGCCGTTTTTGTTGTCGATTCGGGCACATTAAAGCCCAATGTCGCTCCAAACCCCGATGCTATCGATGTGCTCAACCACATTCGGGAGATACTTGCGATGTGAACGACGAAAATGCTTCTTGTCTCCTCTGCTTGGGCAATCATTTTGCCACTAGTAGAAATTGCCCAGAGCTGAGTCGACAGAAAAATATTAAAACACTTATGTCTCAAGAAAATATATCTTACGCGGATGCTTCAAAACAATGTGCCCACGTTTCAAAGTTATATTCAAAAATCGCCGCGGAAGTTCCATTATCACAATCCTCATCTGTATGTCATCAATCCTCTTCTAGTCAGCTAAGTAACACGCCTCACACTAATTCTTATAAAAAGACAGTGATATCGTCCCCTCGCCCAAGAGCTCCCTTAGGCAAATCTTATGACAAGGTTGCTCATCAAGCTATTATCGGCACCGAGCCATCTGCCTTACCAAATGGGTTTGCCCTTCTTTCCTCTCAATTGTCCTCAACGCCTTCTCAAAATAACAGTTTATTAGATATGTTATTATCTTTGATCATTAATTTAATATCTGAAAATAAATATAATTTACCGTCCAACGTTGCCCAAAAACTTTACGAGATTGCTTCTCTTACACCTAACCATGGCCTCAGTCATTCAATGGAATGCGCAGAGTATTCGTCGTAAAAAACATGAACTTATCAGTTTAATTAATTCTTTTCAGCCATCAGTTCTTGCCATCTCCGAGACATGGTTAGTTCCTGGTTCTCGATTTTGGATTCCAGGATTTTCGTGCCTCCGAGACGATAGAATAGATGGATATGCAGGAAGTGCTTTATTTATTAGACGCTCCCTTTCATTTTCACAAATTCATCTTCCTCCCGTCTCCGCAGATATCAACATTGTTGCAGTCAGGTCCCTTGGCGTTACTTTCCTCTCCCTGTATATACCTCACCCAGATTCTTGCTTAATACCGGATATCATGCTAATCATATCATCGGTACCTCCACCAATTATTTTGTTAGGAGACTTCAATGCCCACCATTCGTCTTGGGGCTCAAGTGGTAATGACTCCTTTGGTCTTAGTCTTTTAGAAATTTTAGATGATTCGAACCTCTGCATATTAAATGACGGCTCCCCCACTAGGAGAGCTTATCCCTCTCAAGACCCTCGATCCGCGGTGGACCTATCAATATGTTCAGCCTCTTTGGCTTCTACGCTTTCCTGGCAAATTCTATCCCACTCCTATGGGAGTGATCATTTTCCGATTTTAATTTCCTTGACTGATAGGGTTACTTCAGTGCGTAATTTCAACCCATCTTTTAAATATAGATTAACTGATTTTAATTGGCCTTCATTCTCTTCGACCCTTGAGTCTGCTGTAAATAAACTTCCCTCTCCTAATTCTACTAATCAAGTAGATTGTTATTCTAAATATGTTGACTGCATTATTTCCAGTGCAGACGCAAATTTCGCTCTTAAGAAACCTTTCAATGGTAAACTTTCGACTCCTTGGTGGGATGCAGAATGCACTAGAGTTATCAAGGAGCGAAAACGTGCTGAAAATACTTATAAAGCCGTTATGTCACCTCAAAATTTTATGGATTATAAACAGAAAAACGCTCGTGCAAGAAAAATATTTTCCCAGAAAAAGAAACAAAGCTGGTTTAGCTTTTGTGAAAGTCTTTCCCCGAAGACACCGTCTGCCATAGTATGGAAGCAGATTAAGCGATTTAGAGGATCTTTTAGTAATGTCAATATTACATCTAATGATCCTGCCTCTTGGATCGAGACTTTTAGTGACAAGCTGTCTCCTCCTTTTGTCCCGAAACTGAACTGTTTTCCTTCACTCGCCTTTCCCATCTCATCTCATGATTGCTTTGATCGTGAGTTTTCTTTGACTGATCTTCAACTGGCTCTCGAAGGTCTAGTGGATTCTTCCCCTGGCATGGATGGTATTACTTACTCCTTCTTACAGCATGCTTCTGAAAATTCCAAAATATATTTTTTGAATCTAATAAACAGTTTTTACGATTTAGGTACTGTCCCACAATCCTGGAAAAATCAAAAGGTGATCCCTATTCTCAAGCCAGGCAAGGATCCCTCTGATGCAAACAACTATAGACCAATAGCTTTGTCTTCCGTTCTTGCAAAAATTACAGAACATTTGATTAAACACCGCCTTGAATGGCTGGTGGAGAACCGAAATTTGTTGGCTAAATCTCAATATGGGTTTAGAAAAAGCAGAAGTACTATGGATAGTCTTAGTTTACTAACCTCAGATATACGTATTTCGTTTTTTAAGAAGGATTATTTAATAGGCGCTTTTCTTGACGTGTCATCAGCTTATGACAATGTTATAATTTCTTCGCTCAAGGATAAACTCATATACAAGTTGAATATTCCAGAGAAATTGGTACGTTTCATTTGTAATATGCTATTAGAGAGATCCATTACGATTAAGTGTGGAGATCTCTCTTTACCACCTAGGATGATTTGGAAGGGTTTGCCTCAAGGCTCAGTGCTTAGTCCTCTACTATACAATTTATATACATATGATCTGGAACTCGTAATCCATCCATGTTGTCAAATTTTGCAGTACGCTGATGATATAGTTGTTTATTCAAGTAATAAATCTATTGAGGTAGCAACTGAGCATCTGTCAACATCTCTAGCTTCCTTGTCAGAATGGTTGTTATATCATGGCCTATCCTTATCAACTAGTAAAAGTTCTGTCGTTGTATTCACTAAAAAGCGATCAATCCCTCGAGTGGATATTGAAGTAGACTGTGAAAAGATTCAGCAGAGTAATGTGGTCAAATTCCTTGGTATCTGGCTAGATTCCCGTCTATCAGGTGTCAACCATATTGATTATTTAGTTGAGAAATGTGAAAGAAATATTAATGTTCTCCGTTCCCTTTCTGGAGTTTGGTGGGGTTCTCATCCTTTCTCACAGAAAATGCTTTATAATGCCATAATTCGTAGTCATATGGACTATGGATTATTTGTTTTGGATCCATGCAATAAATCCTGCCTTCAAAAACTAGAAAAAATCCAAGCCAAATGCCTTCGCATTATTCTGGGAGCGATGAAGTCCTCCCCTATAAACGCGATGCAAGTAGAATGTGGTGATCCTCCTCTTTCGATTCGCAGACAATTTCTTGCAAATAGGTTCTTTTTTAAACTAGCTCAAAATTCTGAGCATCCTCTTATTAATAAACTTGGTCTCCTTTATAACTTATTTACCAATCTCTATCCTCATTCAAATAACACTCCATGCCTTCTACTTGCCTACCAACAATTTACTCTACTTCCAGATCCTCTATATCAATCTACTATTTTGCCTCTTTTTAGTACTCCTTATGAAGCACTAGTATTTGAACCTAATGTTATTTTGGACTTTGATATTAACAAGTCTACATTGGAGGCAAATAAACATTTTCAAAATAAAATTTTCTCCAATTATAAGAATTGGCACGTTTTTTTCACAGACGCGTCTAAATCGTCCCCAAGTGGTCCAGTTGGTGCTGCTGTATGGATACCTTCTACAAGAATTATATTGAACTATAAATGTTCTGCTACTTCCTCAGTCTTTACGGGTGAATCAATTGCAATTCTAGAAGCTATCTCCTTCATTAAAGCACATAATTTAAACAATTCTATAATTTTTTCAGACTCAAAAAGTTGTCTTCAAGCTGTTTTGTCAAACCCTTTTAATTCAAAATTAACGTCTCCCATTATCCTTCAAATAAGGCTGTTTATGTTTCGTTGCCACGTTCAGAATATTAATGTTACTCTTGCCTGGATTCCTGGTCACTCAGGTATCTCAGGCAATGAAACTGCTGATTCATGTGCGAAAAACGCAGTAATATCGGGTTCTTCTGCTCATCCAGAAATATATTCCTACGATCTATGCTCATCCTTGAGAATAAATTTAATAAACTCATGGACTAGAATTTGGAATATATCAAAAACTATTAAAGGCAAATTTTATGGGGATATACAGCCAGAAATCCCTCACAAGCCCTGGTTTGCAAAATGTCCTAGATTAGATAAAAGTACTACTTCTATAATCAGTCGTCTACGGTTAAATCATTCATGTACACCTGTATTTTTGGCCAAACTTAGAATAAGGGACAATTCTATTTGCGAATGCGGGTTTGAAGATGGAGACGTGGACCATATATTTTTCAGTTGTAATAAATTAAGATATTCGCTTTATGATGTAATTCCTTCTAATATTCCTCGACCTACGTCACTTAAACTACTTTTGCCCCTTGTTTATACCCGTTTTGTATATAAACTAGGTAATTATATTAGTATTAATAAAATTAGGCTGTAATTTTATATATTTTCTAGTTAAGTAATTTACACATAATAGTATATAGTATATAGGAATAGTAAATTTCACAGTTTTAAAATAACGATAATTGATAAAATAAACGTAGCGTATGTTAGTTTAAAGTTGTAAATATCTACTATATTGTTAGTCTTATATATGTACCTATACAGTTATGTAAGAAAATTTAGTTTTTAAACAATTGGTCGGAAAATATAAATTCCTTTTGGCTGTTCAGTTGACAAACCGTACAATGAGTTTGACAGTTTGTCCTTCCGAAACCTAATCCGAACCGAAACAGTCCGAAACATGACATTGGCGGACTAGTGGAAGCCTATCCACAAATGCCACAAGCTAAAAGTTGAAGTTGAAGTTGAGAGCATAAAGAAATAAAATATAAAGGCCTAGGAATGCTACAGATAATGGTCATGCAGATAATTTGGAGAGAACGTATAATAAAACATTTAATTAAAAAAGTAAGTAAAAATTGTTACATTACATACTGAGAACCAATATCCACTTACCTGGTCATCATCAGACCTTCAGAATGTACCATGTAGTATCACCAGTGCTCAATTATATAAATGTTAAAAGCTAGGTCATCCTTACTATTTCTGTTACTGAGAACCAATAAGCACTTACCTGGTCATCATCAGACCTTCAGAATGTACCATGTAGTATCACCAGTGCTAGATTAGATAAATGTTGAAAGCTAGGTCATCCTTACTATTTCTGTTACTGAGAACCAATAAGCACTTACCTGGTCATAATCAGACCTTCAGAATGTACCATGTAGTATCACCAGTGCTCAATTAGATAAATGTTGAAAGCTAGGTCATCCTTACTATTTCTGTTACTGAGAACCAATAAGCACTTACCTGGTCATCATCAGACCTTCAGAATGTACCATGTAGTATCACCAGTGCTCAATTAGATAAATGTTGAAAGCTAGGTCATCCTTACTATTTCCGTTACTAAGAACCAATAAGCACTTACCTGGTCATCATCAGACCTTCAGAATTTACCATGTAGTATCACCAGTGCTCAATTAGATAACTGTTGAAAGCTAGGTCATCCTTACTATTTCTGATACTGAGAACCAATAAGCACTTACCTGGTCATCATCAGACCTTTAGAATGTACCGTGAAGTATCACCAGTGCTCAATTAGATAAATGTTGAAAGCTAGGTCATCCTTACTATTTCTGTTACTGAGAATCAATAAGCACTTACCTGGTCATTATCAGACCTTCAGAATGTACCATGTAGTATCACCAGTGCTAAATTAGATAAATGTTGAAAGCTAGGTCATCCTTACTATTTCTGTTACTGAGAACCAATACGCACTTACCTGGTCATCATCAGACCTTCAGAATGCATCGTCATGCGCATCTCGCCTAGCAACAGGCGACCGAAACGTAACGGTGCGGCGGGCCGGGGGGCTTACCACGGCTAACCCGCTCACTTCGCTCCACGACGCGCTAGAACTCGGGCACTTACTTAGTCTCAATTGTATTACGTTAATTTAAGGCATTAAAGCCCATTTATAATACAGTCCACAACCTTTTATTTGGTAACCACCGCAAGGCGGCACCATAAAATTTGGTCCTTCTCCCGAGCAAATAGTTTTACATCGGCCACATACCTACCTACATTGAAGACAAAGAAGTCGTTCCTGAGAGCGCGTGCATCGCTTTGGAAGAAGCTGAAGTCATTTTCTGGGAGTATAAGTACTTATCTGAGTGAGTTCGTTCCAATTAGTTATTTTCCCACTATCTTTTCTTGCCGACATAATCATTTATCCTGGTAAAATTTCATTGAATGAGCAAGTACATTACCCTTCACAAATAGTTATTTTTTAATTATTAATTTTATAATAGTGCATTCACGTAGTCATTATTTCGATCCTTTTTTATTTAATATATTTCGTACGTAAATCTATGCGCGAGAGCATCACGTCCTTGAACGATACCGGTTTTAGCGACAGTGAAATTTATTACCTGCTTGCATCGCATCGGTCCGGTGCTATTGTTTGCGCTCAGCTGTTTTGTGATATTTTCTAAAAGTAATTCATTAGCCTTATCTATCGTGTAACGGTAAATAAACGTAGATTTATATTTTTCTTTCTAGTAGGTACTACAACATGACGGACATTAAATCATTGACCAAGAAACGTAGTTCTATAAAATGCAAGCGTACAATTTACAGCAACTATTTAAATTTAATTAACAGTAGTGCTAAATTATCCGAGTTGCAAAGATTAGACTTGCAGGAGCGTTTTAATAAATTCGAAACCTTACACGGCGACTTTGATCATTTACAGACAGACATCGAAATGCTTGCCGACGATGCCGAGACTGCCTTCACGGAGCGTGAAGAATTCGACCGCCAATTTTTCAATCTGGTGGCACTTACACGCAGCCTGCTCGGTTCTTCGAGTATCGGTGACGGTTCTGAGCCGGGCTTCAAGGATGCTGACTCAGGTGCACATGTTCACAATAACTTTGTTCGTTTGCCTAAAATTGACTTTCCTCACTTTGATGGAAACTACCAGTGCTGGCTCGAGTTTCGAGATACCTTTTCGTCATTAATTCCCGATTACGCTAGCATCAGTGACATTAACAAGTTCCACTACCTGCGTGCTTCTCTCCAGGGAAACGCAGCATCACTTATTAAAAATATCACTTTCAAAAGTGATCATTATAAGATTGCATGGGACTTGTTGTGTGAGCGGTACAACAATGATTACATACTTGTGAGTAACCATTTACAGGCTTTGTTGTTTGACGTCGATCCAATGACTAGGGAATCGAGTGTCTCCATTAGAAACATAGTGGATACAATTAATAAAAATGTTCGGGCACTAACAAATTTAAAAAGGCCCACTCAACATTGGGATGACATAATTATTTTTGTTATGGTTAAAAAAATAGATTTAACTACTAGTCGTGAATGGGAGGTTTACAGGAACAATGAAATTACAGGTTATCCCAAAAAATAAAATAAATATCCATCACGCCTTATCCCCGAAGGGGTGGCAGAGGCATATTATATGCCCACTTTTCACCGTGTGGATTCCTGTCCCACGTAATAGGTGGTAAGCCCATTGCCGTGTTGAAATAGACAGACGCAGGTTGTGGCTACCTGCTGTTGAAATTTTCAAGCCGCCCATAAGGCCTTCAACCAGGCTTAACGACTGCCATTTCACTGGCACCCGGGACCAACGGCTTAACGTTAGGTTATCCCACTACTTCACAATTTTGTTGTTTTTTAAATAAGAAAGCTGATTGGTTCGAATCTATTGAATCGAATATTAATGCAAATTCCTTACAGAGTAGCACTATTGTTGCCTTAAACAATAGTCATTCACATACAAATAAAAATTATGATTCTAATATTAACTCAGATAAAAAACATAATAGTAAAAATTTTAATAAAAATAATAAATGCCCGCTTTGCTACCAAGCACATACTTTATACAAATGCGAATCTTTTAGAAGCTTATCAATAGAAAATCGCATTCAAAAGGCAAAAGATATGACTGTTTGTCTTAACTGCTTACGCATTGGTCATTCTGCTAAGCAATGTAAATTTTCACACTGTAAATATTGTAAGACAAAACATAATACGCTTTTGATACAATCTAGCGAACCTACGCCAAGAATTAATCATTTGCCTTCTGCTGATCTTTCTGCACTGCCTTCTGCATCACAATCCTCAAATGTTATGCTTTCGGCCGATTCAATGCAGCTTGCTACTTCTGCGCACGTATTCCTGTCCACAGCATTGGTGAACGTGACCAGCGCAACGGGTAAGAAGTACACTGCGCGCCTACTGTTGGACAACGGTAGTACGGCCAACTTTATTACGCAGAACTTAGCGGAAAAACTGAGTTTGTCACAACGCGGTACGAGCACCAAGGTAACGGGTATAATAATCATATTTCCACCAGTAAACAGTCTTGTCGCCTTTCAATGGAATCCTTATGCTGTGCCTTTACTGTAGAAATTGAGTGCCACGTTCTACCTGAGATCACAAAGGTCCTGCCGTCCTCGTTCGTGCCCATTCATCATGTCCCTATTCCTTCAGGTCTTACATTGGCGGACCCAAATTTCAACGTTCCGTCGGCCGTCGATGTCCTGGTAGGGGCTGAAGTGTTCTGGAATGTCATAGGTACAAATACGATAGACTTAGGAAAAAATTTACCCAAATTGTGCGAGACTAAATTCGGATGGCTTGTATCCGGTAGTATTTCACATAAGTCTGACTTTCTTCCTTCTGCTTCTACTCACTTTTGCCATCATTCCCATGTCACTCCCGACCTAACTCAATTTTGGGAGCTTGACAACGTTTCACCTAAACACTCTCACTCTCTCGAAGAAAGAATGTGTGAATAACTTTTCAAACAAACCACCGTTCGTAATAACGATGGTGCCTTTATCGTTAAAATGCCCTTGAAGGAGGATCCAAGTTCTCTAGGACAATCCTATATCAATGCTAGGAACCGTTTTTTGTCCCTAGAGCGACGATTTAAGCGTGATCCCTCCTTTCAAAGCAAATATTATAATTTTTTGCGAGAGTACGAACGCTTAGGTCATATGACGCTAGATGCTGACTGTACTCCTTCACCTGAAAATTCTATGACCAAATACTTCATTCCACATCATGGAGTCATTCGGAATTGCAGTACCACTACTCAACTACGCGTAGTCTTCGACGCATCAGCCCCTACTAGTACGGGAGTGTCTCTCAACGACATTCAGATGGTCGGTCCGGTAGTGCAAGACGATCTGTTTTCTATTTTAACACGTTTTCGTCAGCATAAATACGTGGTCTCAGGTGATGTGGAAAAAATGTACAGGGCCATTCAGCTAAACCCAGACCAGCGTACTCTTCAAAAAATTGTTTTCCGATTTGATCAGCTTGAACCTCTTAAAATTTATACGTTAAATACAGTTACCTACGGTACTGCGTCTGCTCCCTATTTAGCCACTAAGTGTTTGGTAAGCCTGGCTGATAACATTGAGGATAGTCGTGCACAATGTGCCATACGGCGTGACTTTTACGTCGACGACTATCTCAGCGGAGGTAACACCATATCCGAAACTGTAGCAGTCACTAAAATTGTAAAATCGGTTCTTTCTTCAGCTAAATTTAATTTACGTAAATGGCGGTCAAATAATTTGGAAATTTTAAATCAAATAAACTCTAATAATAGTGACAATGAATCAGATAATACCTTATATTTTTCTGAGCAAGGTCTTGCCACCTCTCAAGCTAAAACCCTAGGACTTAACTGGGTTTGTGACTCTGATTCACTCACTTACACAATTAACATTACGTCTACTAACAAAGTCACTAAACGTCATGTCCTCTCTGTTATCAGTCAGATTTTTGACCCATTGGGCCTCGTAGGTCCGTGCGTTGTCGAAGCCAAAATACTCATGCAGCGTCTTTGGCTGGATAAGTACGACTGGGATGACGTAGTATCGCTCGAGGTAAGTGAAGCTTGGTCGGTATTTGAGAGTACAATCAAATCATTGAATTATTTAAAAATTCCTCGTTGGGTTTTATGCGCAGACTCTATTATACACGAAGTACACGTCTTTACCGATGCGTCCGAAAAGGCATACGGTGCTTGTGTGTACATTCGATCATGTAATAGTGTTGGAGCCACCGGTGTACATCTTCTAGTCTCTAGAAATCGTATAGCACCCATCAAACCTACAACAATTCCGAGGCTTGAACTTTGTGGAGCTTTGTTAGGTGCAAGGCTGTGTACTAAGGTTCAGGAATCTCTCACCATACCCATCCACCAGTGTAGATTCTGGTGTGACTCCACCATAGTTTTGGGTTGGCTCTCTACTCCTTCTAATCAGCTAAAGCCTTTTGTTAGAAACAGAGTCAACGAGATACAGGAGAGCACATGTGGTCATACCTGGAGCTACGTACCGTCGAAGGACAACCCGGCGGATCTTGTTTCCCGTGGTCTTCGGGCAGACATTATCAGGGACACACCCCTTTGGTGGTCCGGGCCATCCTTTTTATTACACAATGAGTGTCAATGGCCCACTATGCCAAACACGGAGAAACATGATTTACCGGAGGTGGTGACTCATTTCAGTAGCGATAGTAGTAACGATCATTCGAGTAGCGTTCATCATGTAGACGTAACCTCTCATTCATCTGTCATTCATTACTTATTATTAAGGTATTCTAGCCTAACCAAAATTCAAAGAATATTTACATATGTACAAAGATTTATTTACAACTTAAAATATAAAAATAGTAAATTGTGTGGCAATCTTTCATTAATAGAGTTAGAAAATTCAATAAATTTAATTATTCATTTCTCACAAGTCGAAATGTTCCCTGAGGAATATAAACTTTTAAAAAGTAGTCAAAAATTGCCACGCAAAAGTAGATTACTTCCTTTAAAAACCTTTCATTGATCGTTATAACCTCATCCGCGTGGGCGGGAGGCTTGATAACTCCCCCTATGACTTCAATGTGAGGCACCCTATTCTTTTATGTAGTAAGCACATACTTACTAAACTTATTTTTCACATGCAACATTTAAAGCTTGTACATGCCGGTCCACAGTTGTTATTCTCGCACATTCGACAAACGTATTGGCCGCTAGGTGGTAGGAATTTGTCAAGATTTATCGTGAATAAATGTCTCAAATGTTTTAGACATAAGGCTCAAAATGTACAGCCTGTAATTGGCCACCTGCCATCATCACGGACTAATCTTGAGTTTCCTTTCTTAAATAGTTACGTCGACTATGCCGGGCCAGTATTGGTAGCCGACCGCAAAGGGCGTGGCTGCAAACTAACAAAAGCTTACATGTGCTTCTTTGTTTGCTCGGCAGTGAAAGCAGTACATTTGGAGCTCGTCTCAGATCTCACCTCTGAGGCTTACATGGCCGCTCTAAATCGTTTCGTGGCGCGTCGAGGCAAGCCCCAGCATCTCGTCCGATAACGGGACAAACTTCGTAGGCGCGTCTAATGAAATGTATAATTTTCTTAAATCATCAAATGTTGCATCTGAATTGGCGCTGGAGGGTATTGAATTTATTTTCACGCCTGCTTATAGCCCTCATTTTAATTCTTTGGCTGAAAGCGCTGTCAAGTTTTGCAAGCATCATTTAAAAAGATTGCTTAATGTTACTCATTTTAATTTTGAAGAAATGTCTACTTGTCTCACTCAAATAGAGGCGGTATTGAATTCGCGCCCTCTTACACCTCTCTCTTCTGACCCTAACGATTTTTCGGCACTATCTCCTTCCCACTTCCTAATTGGACCACCACTTTTGTCAGTACCATGCCCCCAGGTGACCGATGCCAACATCACACGACTGGATCGCTGGAAGAGGATCCAGTATATCAGGCAGCACTTCTGGGGACGTTTTCATAACGAGTATACTTCTCTGCTTCAGGCCAAAACAAAATGGTTTCATTCCAGAGGGGAAGTAAAGCCAGGGTCTCTGGTCCTAATCAAGGACAAGACGACGCCACCACTGCTCTGGTCCCTGGGTCGGGTCACTAAGACCTATGCCGGCGTTGACGGAGTCACCAGGGTTGCGGAGATGAAGACGAGGAAAGGCACTATTCGCCGCGGCTTCAACTGCATCTGCCCACTTCCAGTAGAAGAAACTTGAAACTCTTCAACCCGGGGAGTATGTCGGCGCATCTCGCCTAGCAACAGGCGACCGAAACGTAACGGTGCGGCGGGCCGGGGGGCTTACCACGGCTAACCCGCTCACTTCGCTCCACGACGCGCTACACCTCGGGCACTTACTTAGTTTCAATTGTATTACGTTGATTTAAGGCATTAAAGCCCATTTATAATACTGTCCACAACCTTTTATTTGGTAACCACCGCAAGGCGGTACCATGTAGTATCACCAGTGCTCAATTAGATAAATGTCGAAAGCTAGGTCATCCTTACTATTTCCGTTACTAAGAACCAATAAGCACTTACCTGGTCATCATCAGACCTTCAGAATGTACCATGTAGTATCACCAGTGCTCAATTAGATAAATGTTGAAAGCTATGTCATCCTTACTATTTCTGTTACTGAGAACCAATAAGCACTTACCTTGTCATCATCAGACCTTCAGAATGTACCATGTAGTATCACCAGTGCTCAATTAGATAAATGTTGAAAGCTAGGTCATCCTTACTATTTCCGTTACTAAGAACCAATAAGCACTTACCTGGTCATCATCAGACCTTCAGAATTTACCATGTAGTATCACCAGTGCTCAATTAGATAAATGTTGAAAGCTATGTCATCCTTACTATTTCTGTTACTGAGAACCAATAAGCACTTACCTTGTCATCATCAGACCTTCAGAATGTACCATGTAGTATCACCAGTGCTCAATTAGATAAATGTTGAAAGCTAGGTCATCCTTACTATTTCCGTTACTAAGAACCAATAAGCACTTACCTGGTCATCATCAGACCTTCAGAATTTACCATGTAGTATCACCAGTGCTCAATTAGATAAATGTTGAAAGCTAGGTCATCTGATAGAAATGTGTAAAAAATGTGTAAATGTTTTCAATAAAATTTATCTCCTTCTAATTCAATGCACTTCTTACATTTATTCTAAAGAGCTTTTAAGGAGGTAAAAAATTTGTTTTATAGTAACACGCGTTGAACACATACTTTTGTATTGAAAGGGATTTCGCGCGGCACTATAGTACAACTAAAAGGTTAGTATACCTTTTTATTCCTCGACGTTTCGACAGGGTTGCACCTGTCGTGGTCCCGAGGCCGCGAGGAAACGTTCAGTTGCGAAATCCCATTCAATACAAAAGTATGAGGTAAAAAATATTAGCTGTCTTTGCCTTAAAAATGTTGATTTACGGCCGCCTTTATTTCATCGTCACTTGAAAATCTCCATGCTCGGAGGTCCCTTTTCAAATCGGAAAACAGGAAATAATCGCGGTCTGGACTGTAGGGTGGGTGGTTTATTTCTTCAAATCCTATTTCGGCGAGGGCACGCCTTGCAACTCATGCTATGTGGACGGGCGCATTGTCCTGCAAAAACAGGACTCCTTTTGCCAGTTTGCCTCTCCTTTTCTCGACAATACGGCATATTGACGAACCTTTGTCAATAATGCGGCATAATAGTCGCCGTTTCAGTTGTTTTTGAGAAGGTAGTCGATGAATAAAATTACTTCACAATCCCAAAAAAACAGTAGCCATGAGCTTGGATGCTGATCTTTCCACTTTGAATTTCAGTAGCGGCTTTTTTCCATTTTCTATTCACTGCATTGATTCTTGTTTTGACTCTTGTATTATCGAATCCATGTTTCATCGACAGTAACAAGGCGAGAAAAAACATTGTCAGGATTATCGCCACAGATATCCAAAACTTCGGAAAGTTGTAAGCGGCGTGAGCATTTCGGCTCCTATCGCGCACACACCTTTTTCATGTGCAAATAATTATGCAAAATGTCACCAATTCTTTCTTTGCTAATGCCTATGGCTACAATTAACTGCCACAACTTGATTCACCGATCTTCCAGAACAATTTTTTAACTTTTTCAATGTTCTCCAATTTCGTAGAAAGCGCGGATAAGTCAGACATGGTGATGTTTAAGGCTCAATTACTAAAAATGTAATGATGCTAGTGACTTGAAACTTGGTATTTATATTATTTAGAATACCCTGAATTAGTGGTATGCAGCGCGACTTATTAGTGAAGATCAAAGGTAGTTAGGCTCAAAACTTTTCAGCCGCCCCACGTAAGTAATGATCAGCAAACCTTCGAGGCGCTGCAGCGCCGGCCGAGACCTTGCGACATTCTCAGCACGACCTCCACCAAAGAAGCGAGACAACACGTAAACCTACAAAGAGACAGGATAACACTCGAGCCTCCCTAAACGAGGCCGCGGTTGCGGATATCTTCACGCTGTATCTCTGCCTGGGTAAGGATTTGCAACCCATGCTATTTCTTTCGTTTCCTGTAGATTCATTCAGCGTTTCATACATGGACGGCTGGGTTTTAAGTACTTTTGACCTTTCCGTTTTTGAGTAATCTGCTCACGTGGTCTTCGTAGCCTCGGTCTACCCTGACTCCTACCCTCTACTACTCTACTTTCACCTAATAGTTATTCTTCGTCAATCGTTCCTCACTCGTAAGTTGGATTTGAACAAACCAACGTCCTTTTCTAGCTTAAAGGCCTATTTAGATGGGGAGACTTTCTCGTCTCGAAGATACAATAATCGAAGGAATATATAAAAGATTCTTCGTCTAAATATTCACACCTTTCGCCCTTCCGCTTTAGCGAAAATTGCCTCGCAATAGAATATTGATAGTGTTCGTCCTATCCAGCTATTTTGAGCAGTGCGCGAAGGTATTTTTCTCAAACATTCATTGAAATACTGTCATTATTTCGATAAAAGAATACGAGTAGTATCGCATTTACGGACAGAGAATATGAAATTCATTGCTGGAGGCTGTTTTTTAAATTTGGAACATTACATCATCATCATCAATGTTATATATGTTCCGGCCAGCTGGGGTTAATAAATACTCGTCGATTAGCTTACTTTTGTCATTCTTCTTCAGCGGACGCTTCCTGTAGATATACTATTTTCTAAAATAAGTGCATTTATCTTGTTTTATGTGACCCACACATAAAACATATAAATGCAGTTACGTGGTGGTTTCTGGGACATAAAAGTTGAGTCAACGTTGTATAAATAAATATTCTGGGACACTTTTTAATAAGACACAATCTAGCCCAAACTAAGCTATAAGCTTGTGCTATGGGATCTGGACAACTGATAAAACAAGTTTAATATTTCTAAATAGATACATACATATTAGATGGGTGTAAGGGGCCCACCAAGATCTTCGGGGCCCAAGTCAACCTCCCGTGCTAGTGCGTGCACCTGCTGATTAACGGACGAGGCTCTGGAGCTGGCTTTCCCCTCTGGGGTTGGGAGGTCTGAAGGCGTCGCTCCCATAAAAGCCACCCGCCAAAACTAAATGGAAATGTACAATCGGAATGTAGCTAGGGATAGGGCGCCGCCGCAAAATGGCGCGCAGGAGCCCCGCCCGACTCCTGTAGCAAGTGGGCTAGGGCTGCCGTGTGTCGTGCCAGCACGGCTAAAGAAGTTAGCCCCAACCCGTATCCGCTTCGCATCGTGGATCATTGGCACGCTGACTGGGCGTGCGGTAGAGTTGGCCGAAGTACTCTCCAGGCGGAGGGTGGACATGGCGTTCCACCAGGAGACTCGGTGGAAGGGCAGCAGAGCCCGGCCTTTGCAGAACGGCTACAAGCTGTATTACACGGGTGCGCCTGGTGGGGAGAACGGGGTGGCCGTGGTGCTCTCCGAGGGGCTGCAGAGCGGCATCTTGGAGGTGAAACGCTGTAGCGACCGGCTTATGATCGTGAGGGTGCTTATCGATGGGATTATAACCCACCTGGTAAGTGCCTACGCGCCACAGGCCGGTTGTAGCGACGCCCATAAGATGTCGTTTTGGGGCCAACTCGAGGGAGTGCTTCGGAGCATTCCGTTGTCACAGGGAATCGTTTCGGGCGGCGACCTAAACGGTCATGTGGGTGAGAGGTGTGAGGAGTATGAGCGTGTTCATGGTGGTTTTGGATACGGCACCCGCAACGCTGAAGGAGAAACTATCCTCAGAACGTGTGCGGCTGCCGATCTGGCCATTGTGAACACGTATTTCAAAAAGAAATCCGAACATCTCATCACCTACAACTCAGATCGATTTCCTACTCACTAGGCGACACAGCATCGGCAAGATGGCCAACTGCAAGGTCACACCCGGAGAGAGTCTCACTGCACAACACCGTCTCCTTGTCATGGACCTCTGCGTGAAGCCCAAAGGCAAACGCATCGAGCGGTGCCAGCGTCGCATCAGATGGTGGTTGCTTGATGAAACTAGGTCCCAGGAGTTCGTCTCAGCTGTCGGTGACAAGTGCACCGACACTGAAGGCGAACCAGTTAAAGATTACTGGGACAAAGTTCAGGCGGCCATCCATGGAGCGGCGAAGGTGGTGCTCGGTGAGTCTAAGGGTGGACGCAAATGTGACAAGGAAACTTGGTGGTGGAACGACGAAGTCCAGAGGGAGACTAGGGAAAAGAAAGCCCTCTTTAAAAAGTGGCAAGCGACCGGATCTCCCGAAGACCGCGACGCGTACAGGGCTGCCAAGCGCGCCACAAAGAGAGCTGTAGCCAGAGCCAGACGAGACCACTTACAACCTCTGTATGATAAGCTGGAATCGTCTGAGGGGCAGAAGCTCATCTATAAGCTGGCGCGCCCCAGGGTCAAAGCGGCACAGGATATATCCAAGTGTCACTGTGTAAAAGACCCTGAGGGCAACCTGTTAAGCGAAGACCTCGCCGTAAAGGAAAGATGGCGCTCATATTTTCACGAGCTGCTTAATAAACAGCATAAAGAGGTGCAGCCTCCGGACCTACCTCCGAATCAGGGACTAGTGCCACCGGTAACGCCTGGAGAAGTCCTGACTGCGCTTCGCCGCATGAAGAATCGGATAGCTGTCGGACCCGATAGAGTCCCCATCGAAGCCTGGAAGGCGATGGGTCCTCGCGGTGTGGGCATCTTAGTAAACCTTTTTAACCGCATTCTCCTCAGCGGGCAGATCCCAAACCAATGGAGACTGAGTATATTACTCCAGTCTTTAAAGGTAAGGGGTCAGTGCAAGAGTGCGGGAGCTACCGCGGTATAAAGGTGATGTCCCACACCATGAAGATCTTCGAGAGGATTATAGACTCTCGGATCCGGCAGGAGTGTACTCTCTCGGGGTGTCAATATGGGATTCGCCCTGGTCATGGGACCACGGACCCTGTTTTTGCCCTGAGGGTTGTCGCAGAGAAATACGGGTCGAAGAACACGCCTCTGCACTGTATGTTTATTTATTTATTTCAACAAGCAACGGACTGCTGTTGGCGACACGAAATCCTTCCCCATCACCGTCGGTGTACACCAGGGTTCGGTCCTTAGTCCGCTTCTGTTCAGCGTAATATTAGACGAATTGTCGGACAGCATCAGGAACTAGCATGAGCAGCCTCCATGGTTGCTTTAAATGTGGCGAAGACCGAGTACTTGGCACTAAACTCGACAGATCCCACATCCGTCCGCATTGGCGGTGATTTGGTCGAGCGGACGGACCAGGTTAAATACCTGGGATCTGTTCTTCACACGTCCAGTGACATCGATTGCGATGTCAAGTCACGCATTGCTGCCGCGTGGGCCAAATGGCGGGAGATGACCGGTGTCATTTGTTATCCTAAAATGCCGATCCGGTTGAAGGGACAGGTCTACAAAACCATCATTAGACCTGTCCTTTTACATGGCAGTGAGACGTGGCCACTATTAGAGCGACACAAGCAAGAGCTGCGTGTCACGGAAATGAAGATGCTGCTGTGGGTGTGTGGAGTCACGCGGATGGATCGCGTGAGGAACTCTAGCATCCGTAGCAGCCTTCATGTCCGTGACATTGCAGACAAGTTGCAAGAGTGTCGCCTTCGTTGGTATGGTCACGTCTTGCGGCAACCGCCGGGCTACGTAGGAAACAAATGTCTGGCCATGTCAGCCCCGCCGGGTCCCGGTAAGAGGGGCAGACCCAAGAAGTGCTGGCTTGACGTCGTAAGGGATGACATGCGTGCCAATGGTCTCACTACAGGGGATGCCGACGACCGTGTGAAGTGGAGGAGAAAATGTAGGAAAGCGGACCCCGGGCGTCGCGAGACGCACTGGGACAGACGCTCGGATGATGATGATGATGACATACATATTAGATTTATTATACATAGCAAACACCCAAACTTCGAAACAAACATTTGTAGACTACACAAAAATTTGTTCTAACCCGGGAATCGAATAAATTAATCAATCGAAAGTCAAAAAAATAATACTAATTTTTTAGATTTTCCATCTTGCTGCATATAATCCACTAAAGGGAAATCAAAAATATTTTGTAAGAAATGATTGCCCAATATGGCCAATATAACTTTTTATATTAATAAAATTAAATGTAAATTTAAAATGTATGTTTTATTTCCATGCATTATTTTGAGAAAAGCACTATACACGAAAAGGTTTTAACTACCAGAAAAAAATGATTCCGTATTGGGTTGCATAAATTTAAGAGGTATAACTTAAAACTTCATAACGTTTTTTGGCATACTTTTCGTTTCGCATAACGTTCAATCATTCGGCATACTTTATTTTCCCATAACTTCTTTATTATAATGATATACCCGCATAATTTTTTTTTACAATAACGATTAGTAATCATAACATTTATCGACATCCCACTCCATGGCATAAATAAAGATTACAAGTCATACATTTAGACTACCATAATGTTATGGAGTACATATGAATATTTTTATAACTAAGCTTGAACTGTCTAAGATTGAAATGCCCACTGATTAAAAATGTCGATAGTCACTATACTGAAGTTCAAAATGTCAACACTTATATACAGAATATATGAATAAAATACAAAAAGAAGTAGGTAGATTAAAACGAGCAATTCATTTCTCTCACAAGTGACCTAACACTGCTCCTCGCTTCGCTCGTCGTCGTACCTATTTACGACTTTGCTCTTAATAACACTTTTAAAATATCATTTGATATGTTACAGCTTACAAACTTGGCTATGAGTGAGATGATTATTTACAATGATGTCTTATCATTACTTAAATATTCTTAGTCAAATTTACTATTCATTTATGATTTAAACGGTTATGCGTTTTGTATTTCATGATAAATTATCTTTAGGCGTGTAAGAATTATACCCTTTACATGTATGCTGATTAAAATTATGATAAAAAAAAATTGAGTAAGTTAAAGTTATGCCAATAATCCATTATGCGTTTATAATACTCTGCTTATCATAATTTATGCGAGAAAACTTTATGCTGAAACTGTTATGCCAAACTACATTATGCAATCAAAAAGGCTCCCGAAAAAAATTAAGGGCAAGCAGACATAATATACTTTGACATTGGCCCAATGAAAATATTATTATTATTTACTATGACAAAGTTATTACCATTTTTGGATATTCAAAACAGATCACAAATCATGGTTCAGTTACCTATGACGCGACCGCTCATCGGCCCGGCCCGAGCGTCGCTTACAATTCTAAAAAAGGGTTTATCCGTACGTAAAATAAACTTATAATAATAAGCACATTTTTTTGGTTTTATTTAGGATTTGATCAGGGGAACGCGGAGGCATTTGGGGGCCCTCCAATGCCGGGGCCCTGGGCGGTGCAGTGGCGGACTAACAGAAGGGTGGAAGGGGCGGCCCTTCCTCCCTTGTTAGTCCGCCACTGCAGAATCGGACAAACGGTGTTGCCGTGTTGCGTTGAAAAATGGATAGCTAGAAGAAACAATTTTGGAGCATCCAACACGTTGACACGTTGTGCCTTGAATTCAACATCTCAGGGCAAACTCTTTTGTTCTACTAGCAGTAGACAATGATGAAGTAGAATCGATTGTCTCAAACTTAAGAGTGGACTGTGTGGGACGGTATTTCTGCAAGACTTTTAGTGGAGAATCGATAGACTCTGTCTCCAGTAATAACGCATATTGTTAATTGCTCCATTGACAAGGGTATATTTCCAGAACTATTTAAAAAACCCATTATCAGTCTAATCCACAAGGGTGGCGACAGGGACTCGGTGAACAAGTACAGACCTATAACAGTCTTACCTGTTATATCAAAAATAATACAAATAGTAGTTAACTCTCAACTGGTTAATTATCTTAATAGATACAACTTAATAGCACATCTATTAAGATCTTCTATTACAGAGTTAGTGGCACGAACTTTAGACAGTATATGTTGCCATCCTTCTCTCTAAACAGGAGAAGAGCATTGGTATTAGCACAGATAATATAATATAATTCTTATACAGATGCACGAACAGGAACTAAAAATGGTCACGGCTTTAACTTTCCAAGCAGGCAGGCAGTACGGGAGTTTGTATATAGATGGCGACAATGTTTTGGCAAACTATTCTTATTATCTACTACACTACACTAGATGTCACTATAAACAGAAATACTCTGCCGTATGCCTTTTCTAGCTAATTGACGTTATCAACATTCTGTACGGGCATGATAAAGGTCATGTTATAAAGCAACAAATAAGGGTTTTACTTATTTGGATATTTTATCTATAGGTACTAACATTATAAAACCAGAGTTAGTTCATTCAGTGTTTATTAGTTACGTAGGTTCTCTTAAGTGACCATTTGTAATTTCCATGCATGGAGATTGTTTGTAGAGGACACTGGAAGGTGGCCATAGGAACTTCTAAAATAAACATTATAAACCCATTCCCAGGTTCATGAATGTTCAGGGGCCAGGATCCAAGTTCGAAGACTTAGAGCCCATATTCCCGACCCGGGGTCTGGGATCCCGAATCCCGACTTATGTGTCTTAGATCGAGAGTCCAAGGTCAGCTACTCCAGATCCTCTGTTTAGAGTCAAGGGTTGGGTTCTCCATCGAGGGTATGCAGTAGAGGCTCTAGAGACCTCACAGTACAGGGGCTAGGATCCAAGGTTAAGGGCCTAGGGTTCATGATCCTGTTCCCGAGATCCGGGGTCCAGGGTCCTGAGTCAAGATTCCAGGGTCTTAGATCCGAAGTCCAGGCTTCTGGGCTAGAATCTGAGTTTGTGGGCTTAGAGCCGGTAGGGCCCCGAGACCTTAGATCCTGAGGTCAAGGTCAACTGTCTAGAGTCAATGGATGTCTATAGCCCCTGGCTCCGAGGCAGCTAAGTCTATAGTCGAGATCTCGGGGTTTAGGTTGTAAGATATACCTATTGTCTACAGTGCAGGCTACAGAGACCGAAACCAGTGGTCAAATAAACCCTTAAGTTCTATAATATAGGTAGATAATCTATTGTATCAGGCCTCCGAACGTGAAATTTATTATTAATGAAAGCAAAATAAAAGACTGTTCCTTGATAGATTATGATTATCTTAATGTTAATAATATTATAAATGTGAAAGTTTGTATGGATGTTTGTTACTCTTTCACGTAAAAATTACTGAACGGATTTTAATGAAACTTTACAATGTGGCTTATACATCAGAATAACACATAGGCTACTTTTTATCCCAGGAACAAGTTCCTGTGGGAAACGGGAATGGGAAATCTTCTCTACGCGGGCGAAGCCGCGGACGTCAACTAGTTTAATATAAATATAAGATATAAATATTATAAGTTTAAAATATTTGATGTATGTTTGTTACTCTTTCACGTAAAAAGTACTGAATGGATTTGAATGAAGCGCTCGTGGCCTCGCGGTCTCAGTGTTCTGTAAACGATCACTGAGTTACGTAACTTTCACTATGGCTGGTCCTCGGATGGGTGACCACTTTGTGGCATTTACATTTGCGAGCGTTTCCGTGCTTAGGAAGGCACGTTAAGCCGTTGGTCCCGGTTGCCAGTAAAATGGCAGTCGTTAAGCCTGGTTGAAAGCCTTATGGGCGGCTTGAAAAAATTCAACAGCAGGTACCCACAACCTGCGTCTGTACATTTCAACACGGCAATGGGCTCACCACCTATTACGTGGTACAGGAATCCACACGGTGAAAAGTGGGCATATAATATGCCTCTGCCACCCCTTCGGGGATAAGGCGTGATGGATATTTATTTGGATTTACAACATATAGGCTACTTTTTATACTGGGAACAAGTTCCCATCACGCGAGCGGAGCCGCGGCCGTCAACTAGCTCTTTTATATTTTTTACTTGTCAAAGCGCAATGTATTATCGTAATATACGATTTAGCGCTAATAATATTTTGACGTAAGAGTAGTGCCAGCGCGGCGGCCATAGGTACCACTTTGAACCTTATTAGCAGGTTAACAGAGACCGACAGTTATTACGCGCTTCTATTTTGAACTTTATTTTAAGTTAATATCGTTTACTTTGGCGGATCGGATCACTGGATTTGTTTTGATTACAATTCAGATGCCACATCGCGTTTGATATAAAATAAATCGATTTATTTCTGCAATAAAAAAAATGTGGGTCAGAAAGGCAGTGATAGTCAGTATTTTTTAATGAAACTTTGCTCAATCTGGTACGTAATAAACACTTATTTAGTAAATTTCTATAAAACCAAAAAAAAAAGTATTAATTTTTCGGTGTTTTGTATTCACAATTGTTAATATTTATTTTAAAATGCAAAAACAAAAATCAAAACAATTAGGATACGATCTTGGGACTCTATACTTGGGAAAAATACTAAACAAACAATATTTCTACTTCTCGCCGTTAACCACCAGGCCACACACACTGTAATGAATTGTAATGAATTTATCTACTGCTTGATTATTGCGGATATTTATTAATCCTCGTCGTCATATCACAATATTTTTACAAATAAGTTTATTATTCTAGCGTGCATCGCTGTGACGTGCGCGACCGAAAGAGATAGAATGCTCTTTTTTTTTACAGGTACTATTGGCATAGAGAGACGAATGTTGGTGCAGAACTGTTCAACTTATTACGTCGCCATCTATTATTATAAATGAACAGTATCGAGAACCAATTATTCACGAAATCTACATTAATTGTATTATTAACGAGTTTAGTATGTTAATATCACAGATTATAATATGTTTTTTATATTAAAAATCATATGCCGGACTTTAAACAGCTAAATAAGATTTTTATTTTTTGTAATCTTGAATTTGATACCATTACTGCCATCTAGGGATAATTTAATGTTATTAAAAATATTTTGTTCGCATTGGTACCCCCTGGTATTAGGGACATATTTTTTCAAGATTTATTCAAGAGCTACCTTACATATAGGAAAATAGGCGTTAAGATAAGCTGAATTCTCGGCTCCTTGCTTGTTCCAAGGTCTTGTCGTATGGCGTTCCGCAAGGGAGTGTCATATCCATTGCATTCAGTAGTGTTTTTTTAAAGAAACAATGTAATATGTATAAAAATTATTTATTCTACATTTATTGATGAAAAATAACAATTATTTATTAAATAGCTTATATATTAAGAATATGAGGTTTGTGAGACATTCATATAAAAGCACCGGACGTGAGCCTGTGACGTCGATAAATGTGTGTGCGTGTGTGAGTGTGTGTGTGTGTCGCTAGGGTGCACACGTTCACACTCGTCGCTGCACACACGGAGATGTATAATTTAATTTCGCGCTTAAATAATACTATACATGCGGTGGGCCCAAGGGTCGCCTATATAATATATTTTCTATATTATACCTGTACTCTTTGCTAATACAACTCCAATCGCTCCTTTCGTCGCGTACGGTACTGCTGGCCACGAAGATGCCACAGAATTAGCAAGAGATTACAAATACCACTGATATCTTAAATTCGATAAACATATTTAACTTCAAAGGCGCCCTATAGGCGCAAAATAGATGGGCGCCCTTTCGATCGCATAATCTTTTTTAGCATAATGTTGTTTGGCATGACAGTTTAAGCATAAAGTATTCTCGCATAAATTATGATAAGCAGAGTATTATAAATGCAGAATGGTTTTATTGGCATAGTTGTAATTTACTCTAATTTTCTTCATCATAATTTTTTTGGAAGGAATTAAAACGAATACCCGAGGATTACAAGTTCGGCGAAAATAGATTTATTAGGAAAAGTTATAGATTTAACGAAAAGGAAATATATGATGTGTTTGAGAATGAGGAGGTGGAGTCAGCATACATGTAATAGGTATAATTTTTATACTCCTTAAGATAATTTATCATAAATGCTGATCAAAATTTTGATAAAGAAAATTAGAGGTAGTTATTATTATGCTATAAATCCATTCTGCGTTTATAACACTACTTGTCATAATTTACGTAAGAAAACTTTATGCTAAAACTGTTGAGTCAAACTACATTATGCTGAAAAATTTTATGCGATTGAAAGGGCTTCCGGCCTCGCCTGGGGGTACACCTGGGAACGTCATTTTAATTAATACATTACAATAAAAGATCCGGGCCGACCCGTGGCGTCTGTGGCCCCCTGCGTCTCTACACAAGTAAAACAGTGGGGATAGGTTTACCCCACGAGAAAGGGACACGAAAGAGATAGCATACAAGTATCGCGAGTCAAAACGAGACGGGTACAGCGAAGATTACTGAAATTAACGAGTGTTTCGGGTGTAGGACGATAGAGGGCGCTACTGCTGCGGGTAGGGGTTGTACCCGGCCGGGGGCGGCGGGTACTGGGCGTTCTGCGGCGGGTACTGGTAGGGCTGGTAGGGCTGCTGCGGCGGAGCGCCGCGCGGCGCGTGGTGCGGGTAGGGCAGCGTGGCGTACGGGTTGTACAGCGCCGGCATGGGCGCCGCGAAGTAGCCGTACGGCGCCGCCGCCGCTCCGTACGGCAGCGGCATGCCTGCGCACACACACCTTGCTTCACACTCCATCCATTTTTAGTAAACGAGACGGCGCGGTGTATCGGCTCGGGGCCGTGTCGATCGACGCACGTTTTAACACCTCATCTCCAAGCATACAAAACTCTTCGAGTGCGCTTACCGTGGTGTCTAATCGACCGAAAGCGTTTAATAGCGCGTGGTGCCGTTATTTTCCGATTGCCAAGTAAAGGACGCAAGGGAATTAAGTATGCAGGTCAATTTTCTATTGTGTTACTTAACCTTTCGTGTATGTTTTTTTCCCTAATCGTGATTTATCTTCATTGTCAGACAGTTGAATGACAAATCATAATTAGAATAAAACAAGCGTAGTGTGTTCTACAAGCATGCAGTGTCTATTATTTTCGGAGCATACAGAAATGTCAATTTTTTTTTAAATTATTGTTATTAAAAGTTTTATTTTTTTGTTCTTTAATGGAATTCATAAATAAAAGAAAAAAATTGATAAAAGTTAGGTAAATCCGGCTCGAAGGACCATATGTTGGGGTTGTAAGTCCTAATTCAAGATATTAAATGAGTATCTGTTTTCTTGAATTATTTTGATACTTAATACTTGATAATTACATTTCAGTTCAAAGTTTGTAAAACAAACATGTAAAGCACGACTCGGCACATAACACTCCATAAATGACTAGCAGCAAAGCCGCCCGGTAAATTGCACCAGTATATAACAAGTTTTTAATTATATTTTTTTGGAATATATTATTTCTTGTCAGCAAATCTTCTGTAGTATTTGTGAGTTGAGAATACATAAACAAACTCATTGTCATCTGCTTATTTCTTTTTTGAACTGTCGTAATGCTAAGTAGGGTGTACCACAGTGCGCGTGATCTCAAAGTTCGGCAGTAGAACTATTTAATTACTGTGAACGGGTTAGGGTAGCAATACAATCTACAATGCATCGTAATTAGACCGTGGCTTGTGACGTGACAGATGTGAACGACCACACATATTGAGTAAAAATAAATAGAATTAATGTACTCATGATAGCAGCCATTAACGACTACAGCATTATGTTTTGGCTCGGTTCGGGACGTTCACATTTTTTAACTAACTAATAGATTCTCCGCCTGTGACTTACTACTCAAGACTTCCGTTGCATTGTTATTGTCCAAATAACATTACAAATGTTTGGATGTGTAGATGGATGTTTCCATCTCATGTATCTACAAAAACACTGCTTATAAATAAATAAATATTGTGAGACATTTTTCACACAGTGCCATCTAGCCCAAGCTAATATTAGCTTGTGTTATGGGATCTAGATAACTGATAAACATACTTATGTATTTCTAAATACATATTATACATAGGAAACACCCAAACTTCGAAACACACATTTGTGGATCACACAAATATTTGTTCCGACCCGGGAATCGAACCCTGGACCTCTTGCAGTCGGACATACTCCCACCGCGCTACAGAGGCAGTCAAAAAATTATACATCATAATAAAGTTTTCCGTTCCCTATTAAAAGTATTTTTACAGTGGGAAACGGGAATGGAAAACTTTACCTCGCGGTATATGTAATATGGTATATGTATATGAAATATATGGAAGTTCGGTTTCATCTGTCGACGAGGTAGTTTTATTAATATAGATCCAAGATGTAGTTAAAAGGCACCCAATATATACGTGTACACCGTGTGTGTGTGTGTGTGTGCGGACTCACCTTGCGGCTGCGCGGGGTAGGGCAGCGCGGGGGCGGGGGCGGGCGGCGGGGGGGCCTCGCGCCGCGCCGCGGGGGGCTGCGGGGGGCAGTACAGTAGTGAACACCGAGGCATATCGGCCTGCAGGGTACGCCGCGACCGTATCTACTCTCCGAGGATCTTGTTCCTTGCGCGAGACGTGATATAGCACACTCGTCAGGCTCGTCGATACCAAAAGTGATTTGTATATAACTAACTATTTTCACGCTGTATCCCCGACGGAATAGTCAGAGAGGACAGATCGCCAGGCTTCACGATTCATGCATACTTCTTTCGCTTCTTGCAGATTCATTCATCGCTTCATACACGCACGTCTGGGTATCCGAGTACTTTTGATTTTTCCGTTTTTGAGCAATCTGCTCACGCGGTTTTCGTATGTAAGTCTCAGTCTTCCCCGACTCCTCGTGACCTCTGCTTTCGCACGATATATATTTTTCGTCAATCGTTCCTTACTTCTCGTTGGACGTGTCCAAACCGACGGAGCACGCCCTTTTCCAGCTTAACGCTGACACTTTCATTCATACCTGCCATATTGCGTATCACTTCGTTGCGGACTCGGTCGGTCAAAGTTACGTATATTACATAGGACTTGTATATAACGGGTGTAAGTTCCCGCAGTGGCGCCCACCTCGCCGGCGCGCTGCTGCGGCGGCTCGGGCGCGGGCCGCACGCCGCGCGACGCCTCCTGCGTGAGGTCCTTGAGCAGCTCGTCCTTCTCCGTCTTGCGCGCGAAGCAGAAGTCCGACACCTTGTTCTGGAACGCCACCAGCAGCTGCGACCGCAAGTACAAACGGTGAGTTTACAGCGGCCAATGCGGGGTGGCGGGGGCGGTGCGGGGCGGGGCGGCACCTGCGTGAGGTCGTTGTAGAACTTGATGCCCTCGTTGAGGTTGGCGGTGAGCTCGTGGAAGGCGTCGGCCGCGGCGCCCAGGCGCGCCAGCGCCCGCTCGCGGCCCGACGCGTCGCCGCCGCCGCCGCGCGCCGCCCGCACGCGCGCCAGCAGCGCCTCCTGCGCCGCCAGCGACTCCGCCGCCGCGCGCTGCAGCGGGGCCAGCGCCGAGCCTGCCGACCGTACCGTGCGATACAGACAGAATAATAGGTACCGCTGTAACGGTTAACGGTTGCCACAACCTGTATAATTTTGTTATAAAGCTTTTGCCAACTCGACGGAATGACATAAATGTAATTCCCGGTATTCCCACGGGAACTACGCGGGTGAAACCGTGATTGGCCTAGATTATAGTAATATAAATGTTTCCTTTGGTGAATGTATTTATTACGTACTTTGGATGAGCACTAACAAAGGAATTCCCTACATTTCCACGGGAAAAGGACATACGTGAGTGAAACGATTTACTAAACATAAAAACATGAAATTTGATAAATGTATTCTATAAATACTTAAAATCAGTACTAAAAATGGTTGATATTCCCAAAGGAACACGAAATACACAGCGCAAATTATTAAACATAAATACCTGAAATTTGGTGAACGCATTCTTTAGGTACTTTAGATAAAATGTCCCGTACAACTACTGTGAATGTGGTTTTTTAGTGTATCGTGCCTTATACATATTTATATAATGATGCTATGTGTCTTTGGCGTAACTAAAAAGGTTCGACATCGTGGATATTTCTCGAACCGAAACGCCCGTCGAGCAGTGCTCGCTAATATTTTTTCTAGGGTAGCTCGCTCCGAAATTATTGTACTAGGATTCAACGCTCGGTCACTCGGACGGAGCGTGCTACCCGAAACCGCATTCAATTCCCGGATTTACTATTCTACAACAAAAATGTTTAAAAAGTGGTCGAGGGAGGACCGCGACGTGGCGCCTCACCGATGGCGGCGGCGGAGACGGCGGGCTCGTCCAGCGCGCCGTCGGCCGCCAGCGCCGCCAGGAACGTGTCGCGCAGCTGCAGCGACGCGCCCTTCAGCGCCGCCTCCGTGCCGTCGCGCGCCGTCTTCAGCGCCTCCACCTCGCGCCAGAGCGCGCGCAGCTCGCGCAGCCGCTCCGGCTCCTGGCCCGGCGCCGAGCGCGCCGCCGCCGGCACGCCCGCCGCGATGGCGCCCTCCGCGCCCGACAGCAGCTCCATGCTCTCCCGGTGCTGCTGGAACTTCTGCTGCACGATGGCGTCGGCGCGCACGGCGTTGTCGATGATCTGGCGGTACTTGTCGGCGTTGGCGCGGAACGCCTCCGTGAGGCGCGCCGACTCCGTGCGCGTCCAGCGCGCGCCGAACTGCGCGCGGAGCGCCGCGTCCGCCTCCGCCTCCTCGCGCAGCATGCGCTCCGCCTGCGCACAGGGGCGGCGTGAGCGCACAGGGGCGGCGTGAGCGCGGGCGGGGGGGGGGGGGGGGGGGGAGGGGACGGGCGGGCTGCGGCGCGACACTCACCTCGTCGAGGATGTCGCGGTTGCGCTGCAGCAGCTCGGGCAGCTCGGCCATGAGGCGCGCCAGCTCGGCCAGGCCGCCGGCGGCGCGCACGGCGGCGGCGCGCTCGCGCACGGCGGCGGGCAGGTCGTCGGCGCTGGCGGCGTCGAGCGCGGCGGGCAGCCCCAGCGACGCCAGGCTGGAGTTGAGCAGCTGCGTGGCGTCGCGCAGACGCGCTACCTCGCCCGCCACCAGCTCGGCGCGCCGCGCCTCGCTCGCCTGCAGCGCCTGGTGCACCGCCACCGGCACCAGCGTCGCGAACAGGTCTGCGCACACGACACCTCCTGTCACTCAGCGACGAGTACGGGGGCACCTACTTTTCTTTTTTTTTCTTTTATCTCTATCTACCACTGACAGGGCCTTATATACATATTATGTCTTTTTTGTGGTAGAATGATATTTGTACTTAGAGTTTCTTAACTTACGTTTACTTCGCTTATGTTCCTACTAGTCCTCTTTTATACCTATATCTTTAGACATATCACTTTTCATACTTTTCCAACCTTTCATACTTTTCATTCTAAACTTAAACATACCCTGCTCTTATATATTAAGGGTTAAATTATGATTTTTTTTTTGTACGAGCCATAATTCATACGCTTTATACATCATCACTTTTCAATTATTTCATATAATTTAGCATTAAATAGGATCAGTACGCAATCAGCATTCATACGCGATACTCGTTATCACTCATCCTAGCATTAGTTACAAGTTAGTGAATAAAAACCATTTATTTATCTATCTGTGACTTATCACTGTGAGCAAATATACAAGGTGTATGTGTCCTCAAGCAGCAGCCCATACATGTCAAGTATGAGGAGAACCCACTGTGCCCCGTCAGCAGTTAGGTTACGGTGCCGGCGATCGTCATTTTGTAGATACACAATACTATACGCCTCCACAGCGCATGGGAAGAAAAGCTTAGTAACGAAGGCCGTCCAGCCCTCTCTGTATCTCTTGTCGAATGAGACAGGATACAGACCGTAGTCCGGTGCTCTCTTCAACGTCAGAGCCGCTTCCTTCGCGAGCTCATCAGCTCGTTCGTTACAATCGTTACCCTCCAGACTCGATTTAAAATTTACAACTATTTTAGCTCATCTCTCATAAGTTTTACGATTTTAGATGAATACAAAGAAAAATCCTACTACGAGTATCAGTGTATTGATTTATGATGTATTTGGGAATTTACATTTCACTTACAATAGAAAATTATATTAAGCATACGGCAGTTGATCTTGTAACTTCCGTAGTCGCCATTTCGTTATAAACACCAGTTTTCACACTATTCTAGTTAAAATACATTTTGTTCGGTACTATGAATTATTACAAAATCCAAAATACATTAATACATTCTTAGTAGCACTTCGTTGGTTTTAGTTTTAAGGTTGAAGTGAAAATATTTTTTATTTTGTAACTTAATCGTGTGTAGAGAAGTCATAAAGTGAGTGTATTAAGTACCTATGCCACCGCGCCGCCGGCCAGGTTGTTGTAAAGTGTGTGATTAGTAGGTACCGAAATTTGTGATAGTGAAATTTGACGTGATTTATGTTTATTTTCTTTTTGTCACGATGCCGCGAGTGAATTATACCGCCGGAGTTCACTGACATGATCCTCATTTACGGTTAATGCGGCCTTAGCGTTTAAATAAATAAAAAAAAATAAAAATATCTTTATTTTGCATAGACCATTTTAACGGCGCTTACAAAATGTCATACACTATTTAAAATATTTAAAGCGACCACCGGTTCGGAACGCGGCCCACCTGAGAAGAACCGGCAAGAAACTTAGGAAGGCTTTTTTTTTGATGGCCTATTTACAATTTAATATTATTTCATTTTGCCAGCAGATCATTTCCAGGCGTCCCTGTCCTGCAAATAGTCTGTAACGGAGTAAAAACCTTTTTCACAAAGCTTGTTTTTAATAAACTTTTTAAATTTATTTAAAGGTAAATTTCTCAGGTCACAGGGAAGCTTGTTGTAAAAGCGTATACAGTTACCCTGGAAAGAATCGCCAATCTTATGTAGTCGACTGTGGTGGACTGAAAGATTATTTTTATTTCTAGTGTTTATATTATGTTTATCACAGAGTTTAGAAAACTGTGATAGATTTTTCTGGACATACATAAGATTGGCAAAAATGTATTGTGATGGTACGGTTAGAATATTCACTTCTTTGAATTTTTCTCGGAGAGAAACTCTGGGGCCCAAATTATAAATAGCGCGTACAGCCCGCTTTTGTAGAACAAAAATAATATTTAAATCTGCAGCACTCCCCCAAAGGAGAATACCGTAAGACATAATACTATGAAAATAGCTGAAGTAAACCATTCTAGCCGTATCCACATCTGTTAGAGTCCTGATCTTTTTTACAGCGTATGCAGCCGAACTTAATCTAGAGGCTGTCTTTTCTATGTGTGGGCCCCACTGCAAATTGGCATCAATAGTTATACCTAGGAACACAGTTGATTCTACAAACTCTAACACTTGTCCATTCAGTTGAACATTGGCCGCAACTTGTTTTACATTTGGTAGAGTAAATTTTATACATTTAGTTTTATTTTCATTAAGGCAAAGATTATTTGAGCTGAACCAATGAACTACTCTTGCAATTGCATTGTTTACATCGTCATAGTTATCTAATTGTCTTTTAATTTTAAAAATTAATGAGGTGTCATCTGCAAACAAAACAATTCTATTCCTGTCCCCTACATAAAATGGTAAATCATTAATATAAATGAGGAACAAGAATGGCCCAAGTATCGAGCCTTGCGGCACACCCATTGTAACCATGGATCCTACAGAACGTGTACCATTAATATCGACCCTCTGTATTCTATTGTTCAAATATGAAGACAGAAGGTCGAGAGCTTTGCCTCTTATTCCATAGTGGTGTAATTTTTTGCACAGCGTTTCATGTTGAACGCAATCAAAAGCCTTTGATAGATCGCAAAATATACCCAATGCATCGTGCTTGTCTTCCCATGCTTCATGAATACATTTTAATAACTCAACACCAGCATCGGAAGTTGAGCGCCCTTTCGTAAACCCAAATTGATTCGCATGGAGTATTTTATGACTATTAAAATGGGATAGCATTTGATTCAAGATTATTTTTTCAAATACTTTGCTCAAAGTTGGCAGCACTGACACTGGTCGGAAATTAGACGGCTCTGTAGCGCTGCCAGCCTTGAACAAGGGAACGACTTTGCTGTGTTTCATTAAATCAGGAAATGTACCACTAGAAACACAGTCATTAAACACAGTTGCTAGATGGGGCGCAATTACCTCAATTATACATGATGCAGTTTTGACCGATAACCCCCAAATGTCCGCGGTTTTCTTAATTTCGATACATTTAAATGTTTTTACAATGTCCTGAGCACAAATATCTGTGAATACAAATGCATCCCTGCAACAAAGAACAGATTCTTCTAATAAAAGTTCAGCGGAACTGGAAGATGCTTGGAGAGATTTTGTTGTCAAAATAGGTATATTTTTGAAAAAGTGTTCAAACTCCGTAGCCACTTCCAGGTCCCCTGTAACATGGCAACCATTTACTTTTAAGTGGAAATCCCTTTCAGTCACTAAAGATCTACCGCATTCAGAGTTAATGATGTTCCAAGTCATTTTTATTTTATTTACAGAATTAGAAATTTTATTTTTAATGAAGTTTGACTTAGCAAGATGACACGTTTGTTTAAATATCTTTGAATAATTTTTAACATATTCCTGAAAGGTTTGCCTAAAATTATATGATTTTTCTGAATATAATTCAAATAATTTATTTCTACTTTTAAAGATACCTGGTGTTGCCCAGTCACTGAAAACAGGACGACCACCAATCTGTAGAGTTTTTGAGGTAAAAACTTTGCCAAACTCATCATTAATCAAATTAAATAAGTGTTTATATGACTGGTCTACACAAGTGAAGTTAGGTAGATATGGTAATCTCTTTAATACATTTTCTTTAAAATTATTCAAACGACTTTGGTTAATTGGTACATATTTAATTTGTTTTTTGCTGACTTTGTTACTACTTTTAGGAAATTTTATCCATTGGCCACGATGATCTGACTCCACAGGATCCACAATACCTTTATCTATAGGTTTAATATCAGTAAAAATATTATCAATACATTTTGCACTGGTGGCTGTAATACGAGTGGGTTCTAAGAATGTACTATGCAGATTAAAGGATTTAAATAAATTTTTCATTTTATTTCTCTCTGATGGAGTTAATGTTGTATCTAATATATCAACATTAAAATCTCCACAAACTATTATAGATTTCTTAGAACATTGGCATTTGAACAGTGCTTCTTCAAGCTTTTCTTCAAATTTAATGTAAGAAGCATCAGGGGGACTGTATACGCTTAACAAGATGAAATGCTCAAACTCAATACTGGCAATCTCAATAACTCGCTCAATGGAGAGGGCTACTAAATCCTTACGTTCTTTAAATTTTAAGTTTTTATTAATTAATATTAAAGAGCCTCCACGTTTAGAATGTTTTCTATTGAACGAGCTAGCAACCTGGTGATTTACGAAGTTCAACAATGTAATTTGATGATCTTTTAACCAGTGCTCTGTAGCACAAAAAATATTAATAGAATTTGCATTAATGTATAGCTCTAACTCTAAATCTTTACCATTTATTAAACCTCTAACATTATGGTGCACCAGGTTTATATAAACAATATTTTTACTAAGATTATTCTCAGGGGCCAAAGTCAACTGGCCAGATTTATTATCTGTTGTCCTATAAACTAGTTTTTTGGAATTTCATTTTCCAAATGTGAAGTATCAAAACTATCCTGCTCAATAAAAGCAGTTGTACTTGCCAATAATTTGGCTTGAAAAATTAAAAAATTAGATAGCAACAGAGCTACCTTTCGTTGTAAAAATTTTGATAGAAAATATCTATCTAATGTCAACAAACTATTATTATTGAAGATTATGTTCCAATCGAACAATTCAATTTTTTTGGAATATGATACCATGGTATGTAGTTTCATATTTAATTTGTATCTTAAGTGATTTTCCTTGTGGCTCATAGCAGTGCTGTATGGCAAGGTGGACAAAATTACTTGTTTTACTTGCAGACTTGATAACTTATCAAAAATTTTTAAAAGTTTGTCACCATTAATATTGCCTCTTCTGCCAACCAGCACCACTATAGTAGACTGCATGCAGTGTGTACCAGTCAATATAAAATCTGTAATTTGAGAGTATGTAGTATGTAAGTTAAGGTAAGGACATACCGTGAGAAGTTCGGAAACAGTCGCACATGTCCTTCTGACTCTCGAATCTGTGTAAGAGCTGTGCAAAAATTGCGGGATATCCAGCACTTGGTGCCAAGGACACCGCGGAGACCATATTATACGACGATGTCAGCAGTCATAAAAATTTAAGTTATTTATGTGAAAAAATTATATTATTAAATGTGAAATGTTTTTAATCGTATTAGAATTGTTGTGCAAGCAGTCTTTAAAATAAAGGTGCAGTAGGTAAGTAGGTATTGGTTTGATCATTTAGCCGCCTTTTGTCAACATAAACACGCGTTGTTATGGCAACCGTAACGTTGCCAGTTTTCTCCAAGGTGAGTGTACTTTCATTATAAATAAACGAAAACGGGATTTTCTAACTTTCGACTAGGTTTATGTTAAGGAGTGTTATCAGGCATTTTAGTTAATGTGATAAAAAAGGAACCGCCCGGTATATGCACAAATTCCAAGTAATAGTAATGAGACTTATGACAATGTAAACACGGAAATTGATGAAAAATTAAAGTCTAAAGTCTAAATCTTCTTCTAAAAGAGCCACTTCTAAACAACAATCATGAAAATCTTAAAAATTATGACTTGGAATTTCAGTATTTATATTATTATTTTGTGGCATTAAACATTCTTTAATTTAATCTTTAATTCATAAACTTAGGTCAGGTACTTTAGAAGATATTAAAGAGATTTTTTGGACTTCAGTGTTTATTCTTGTCTTTATAAACATCCATTTTAAAGGCGTAAAATGGAAATTATTAATCTTCTTAATTTTAAGTATATTTTTACTAATTATTTGGTTTGATAACTGTCTACCTACTATCACTATACCTAAGTATTAATGTGGGCCCGAGGAAATATCTTGCTAATTGGATTTGTAATTTCTGACACTAAGAAACTGGAAACGATTACGTAGGTACAAGTCACACCATTGAAGTAAGGACCCACATATACCAGCATATCCCAATTTTTGAACCAGTAAATCATGATCGATAACATCGAAGGCATTTGAGAAATCTGTATAATAATATTTCGCTTGCACTTCATATTTGTTTTTATGGCTTTTACTGTCAGTGGTGTAGCTAAATAAGCTTGAAGTCTGCGGCTGATGCGGGTCGAATAAGGTTTTAAAATGGAAATAAATTACTCTTTGGATCATACTTTCAAATAATTAGCTTAGTGCGGTGGTGCGGCACTGATCTCGCGGCGCGGCGGCCCAGCGCTCCTGCGGCGGCAGCGGCTTGGCGATGGGCGCGCGCCCACGGGCTCCAGCTGTAGCACGGTCGGTGGTGCGGTACTCACCTCGCGGCGCGGCGGCCCAGCGCTCCTGCGGCGGCAGCGGCTTGGCGATGGGCGCGCGCCCACGGGCTCCAGCTGTAGCACGGTCGGTGGTGCGGTACTCACCTCGCGGCGCGGCGGCCCAGCGCTCCTGCGGCGGCAGCGGCTTGGCGATGGGCGCGCGCCCACGGGCTCCAGCTGTAGCACGGTCGGTGGTGCGGTACTCACCTCGCGGCGCGGCGGCCCAGCGCTCCTGCGGCGGCAGCGGCTTGGCGATGGGCGCGCGCGCCACGGGCTCCAGCTGTGCCGCGTCGGGCACGCGCTCGTGGTAGATGAAGTCGTTGTCCTTGAGCGCGGCGGCCAGCGCGCGGCCGGCGCGCGCCGCGTGCTCCTGCAGCAGGCCGGGCGGCGACACGCGCGCCGCGGCGTGGCGCAGCAGCTCGTCGGCCAGCGACAGGCGCGCGATGGCCTCGCCGTGCGCGCCGGCCGCGCGGCACACGTGCGCCTGGTTCAGCTGCGCCAGGCCGCGGAAGGCGCTCTGCTTGGCGCCCACCACGCTCAGCCAGTCGCGCTCCCACAGCCCGCGCAGCTGCTCCTTGTTGAGCGCGCGCCACGCGTCCGTGTACAGCTCCTCGCACTGCGCGCACACCTTGGCCACCATGCTCTCCTTCATCTCGTCTGCGGACCGACACGCCACGCTGGAGCCCATACCGCACCCGGAGCGGTTCCTGCGCCGTCGCGGGCACGAGACCGGTATTTTTAATATTTCAGAGAGCCCCACAGTTAACGGTCCTCTAGGCGCTGCCTCTAGGTAATCCACAGATATATGCGTCGCACGGCTCGCCATAGACAGGTGTTCTAGTTAAACAGGTGGTCACACTTTGTGGTCCGAAGTGCTCGCATACAGTAAGGTCCGATAAGGGATTGCTTCCGCGTACGCTTAGATTGTGGAATGGACTCACAATCTGGGTTTCACGAATGTCTACAGGATGGGATTCTTCAAAAGGTATCAGTCTCGCACCTCTGACTTTGCAAACGTTCATAGGCTAAGATGACCACTTTCCATTAGGTGGGCCCTTGTGCTCCAGCAGTACATTCATCTTGGGGATTCATTCCACAAGCAGAAAAGCTACTAACGCGATCTGAAGGTGGGATGCAAGGAAATGTGCGATCCCTTAATAACCTTACTATGTGGATGTTACCTCTGATGCACTTATATGCGATGACCTCCTGCGCCTGCGCCAGCATGAGCTTGGCGAGCGCGTCCAGGGTGTCGGGGTTGAGGTCCGGCGTAGTCTCCTGGTGCACCGCCATCATGATGTTCGCTTTCAGGTATGAAAAGATGCCGGCGGCTTGCTACATATACATATAAATAACTCATTAACAACTAACAAAATAAGCTGTTTACTTTATAAAATAAACTAATTGTTTGGTTAAACTTTTTGTTGAACATGCTAAGTATCAATTGCTAATCTATAATCTTCTAACTATCTATATAAAAGGCAAAATCACTGACTGACTCATTGATCACGAAATCTCTGAAACTACCAAAGCTATGAAGCTCAAACTTCGTATGGAGATTCTTTTTAATACGTAGGTTTCCGCTAAGAAGAGATTTTGCGAAATTCTACCCCTAGGGAAGTAAATAAGCGATAAAGGGTTGTATGGAGGTTCGTCATTTTCAAAGTTAGAAACATAAAATTATGTACACCTGTATTTAGTTACAAATAAATGGGCACGTGTATAGCGGTTTTGCTAAATTTTACCTATAAGGGGGTAAATAAGGGTTTAAAATTTATATGGGAAAATCTTCATTTTCAAACATAGCAACACCAAATTTCTTATAAATGCTTCTGTATAAAAAAAAATGCGTTGAGGAATTTTGATAAATTCTACCCTTAGAGTTGTTAAAAACTGACTCATTGATCACGGAACCTATAAAGCTTACAAAGCTATGAAGCCCAAACTTCGCATGGGGGTTTCTTTTAACACGTAGTGCTTCCTAAGAAAGGATTTTGCAAAATCTATCTCTAAGAACGTAAATAAGCGCTAAACGGTTGTATGGAAGTTCGTCATTTTCAAAGTTAGAATCATGAATATACATGCACCTGTTTCTGGTTACAAATAAATGGGCACGTGTATCGCGGTTTTGCAAAAGTTAACCTATAAGGAGGTAAAACAGAGGTTGTATTAACTGACTCATTAAACACGAAATCCATGGAGCTAACAAAGCTATGAAGTCTAAACTTCGCTTTGGGGTTCCATTTAACACGTAGGCCCCCTATAAAAGAGTTTAGCGAATTTTTACCCCTAAGGACGTAAATAAGGGATAAACGGTTGTATGGAAAAATGTCCACCATCCAGACCATCTTAAATTAATGTGTGTATACTAGTATAGATATAAGTCACCTTTGTGAAAGAGAAATAAATAAAGTATTATAATAGATATGCATTTAGACAGAATTAGCAGAAGCACTGTCTTACTCAATAATCTGTTCAGATTTTGACTGCCTCGGTGGCGCAGTGGTAGTGTATGCGACTGCCACGACTGAGGTCCAGGGTTCGATTCCAGGGTTGGAAAAAATATTTGTGTGATCCACAATGTTTGTTTCGGAGTTAGGGTGTTTCCTATGTATAATATGTATGGCTTAAGAGATATATAAGTATCTTTATTAATCGTCTAGATCCCATAACACAAGCTTATATTAGCTTACTTTGAGCTAGACAGTGCTGTGTAAAAAAAAATAATGTCCCAAAATATAAAAAAAAATAAGCATGGAACTCTGGAACACATACACAGTGATCTACAACATCATGAATAGGAATGAAGAAAGATCTAACATGGTGTAAGGACAACTACTGAGGTTTTATTGGAATTTAGATTCAACCGTAAAGACGGCTAGTGGCCCTGATGACAACAGGTGCGATGAGGACAACCCCACACCTGTGCTAAAAGGCGCACTGCAACTCTACCCTCTGTATGGAGTCCTAGTACGTTTATCTAGAGGTAACATGAGGCTGGCAGTAGAAATAATCACAGGTTATTTTCACTGGAATAGGCACCGAACAGCGTTAGAAGTGATGGAAGACTCCTGAATGAATGAATGAATGAAATATCTTTATATGTCACAAAGTAACACTTATGAACGTCAAGATTATGCTTCTACATTTAAATTTACTGCCAGATTCGCAAAGCAATAGGTAGAGGCTGAGGAAGAACCTGGCAATAAAACTCATGGCCACTCTTTTTTAACCGCCAGTAATTACATTAGTTTGACGATGACATGATGTTTGACCAATAATATAGTAATGAATTTATACAAAACAAAAACAAAATCAATGTTATGTTTAAAATCATATCAAAATTAGAGCTATCCTAGTTGCCAGTTCTAAGGGCAGCCTACACTTTAAGAAGAATCTAGCAAGAAAGTCAATGGATGCTCTTTTAAAATGTAGGTGTGGCTTACAACATTAAAATTACACTTACATTGTTCCTTTGGATTTATGTGAGAACAGTCGACTAAACTTAGTTTGCCTTAAATTTAAATAATATTATTTGTAATAATTGCTATTACAGCTATGAGCTGACCAGTCCCAACAGGCGGCACCCGTTCACGGGTATGACGTATATATCAGCCATCGCCCTACTCAACCGTTTTATAGGGAATAAGGTGACCCGATACATACGCCACCACTGCCAGGAAACTTAGGCGAGCATGACATACCCAAAAACTGCACAGCAACTATCATGTCAATTTCAAAATAATAAATAAGTCTATTTGGTGCTCACACAATAACAAATTCAAATTACATATTTGTATATTAGTTATTACCGGAACTAAACGCAGCCAATTTAGAAGCCTTTAGTTGTCTGACGTTTCAAATTATTTACAATGTAGAAATGTAAAAATACAACATATACGTGTGCAGATTCAAGACAAGTACAAAATAACACAAGATTCATTCGAATCCTAAATAGCTCTATTTTTATAAGTCTTTAATAAGCCTATTTTTATCATTTAAATAATCATTAATTCTGTAATAAGCCCTATTCAAGAGATGCGTCTTAATTTCCGCCTTAAATTTATGTAACGACAGGTTCATAATGTATACAGGAATTTTATTATATAGGCGTACGCCAATTCTCCTACACTAAATTACAACAGAAAAGTTTATCATTTGGTACATCACCTGGAAGAGTTTAGCAGAAAGTTTGAGTGTCTCTTCAGTGTCAAGCTGCTGCTGCGCCGCGATCATGCTCTGCATGGCAGCCATATTGAATAAGATGCACATCCGCTCGTATGCCAGTGAGCTTATTGCTGTAATGTAACATGTCTCAGTCAAGTAATTATATTATTTTTGAATGTTAACAAATACAACAATTACAGAAGCCTAGCCACAGATATTGAAACAACACCATTTGTTATATTCCATTATGTTACTAACATTTACTGCTATTGTCCCTAATCTCCATCCACACTGCTGTCAACTCTATGCTATGTATTTTAAGTGGCCTAAGTACAAAATCGTAACCTGGTCATGTACTTGATGATGTCTACATATTTATAACAAAGATTCTGAATACATCTAAAATGTCTAAATGAATTAAGTATTGATTCAAATCAAACAAATATCAACAATATTGTCTAAAGGTGTGTGTGTGTATAGATAGGGGTATGAGCCATTTCTGAGGATATCACTCACAATCACAACACAGACATGATGATAACATCTTGCTTTATACGAGGGCGGCACTGAAAATTTCGGGAATCAAGGAAGTGACAAACATTACTATTTAAAAATGTATTTATTGCTTTTCGAAGTATTCTCCGCGAAATTTGACACATTTTTCCATACGATGGAACCAATCATTGAAGCAACCATTCCATTCGGAAGTTGGGGTATCCAATATGGCCGTTTTGTAGGCGTCCACAGCTTCTTCAGATGATGAAAATCTCTGACCACGCAATTTATTCTTTATTTTAGGGAAAGTATAGAAATCAAGTTAAATAACAAAATACCCTCAATTCAATCTAAGATTAAATTTCCGCTACTTGACAGCTGACATTTCGATCTGACAGTCGGGTGCGTTCCAGAAACCTAATAATTACAGTACTTGGATTTGCAGCTTGGTAGAAAAGCATAATAACACTACCATTACCCGTAAAATATGGAAAAACAATTAGATATGGTCTTGAAAAAAATCACTGAGAATATGAATGAATTAAAAGAAGAATTTAGGGTACAAACTAATACTTTAGCTTCGAATATGATAGCCACTATTGAAGAAAAACTTAAACCTTTGGTGGAAGAAAATGAAAAACTTAGAGCCAATGTAACCACCTTAAATAAAAAAGTCTATAACCTTGAAAAAGAAGTGAGAAAAAACAATGTGATACTGCATGGAATAGGGGAATCCGAGAAAAACAACGTGGATTTACTGGAACTAGTCTTGGAAAAATTTAATACTGTGAGTAAAATTAGCAAGATAGAAGATTTTGACAAATGGGAAATCAGCAGTGTTCAAAGATTAGAGAAGAGGCAAGACAATAAAAGAAAGCCTATACTTGTAAAATTTACCTTAGCCTGGAGAAGAATGGAGATTTTGAGAAACAATAAGAATTTCCATGAAAATACCTATGTCACTGAAGACTTCCCTAAGGAAATTCTACAAATAGGAAAGGAATTAAAAGTAAAACAACAAGAAGAAATAAAGAAAGGAAAGGTGGCACTTTTACGGTACGATAGACTCATAATAAAAGAAAAGGAAAGCCAAGGAAAGAGCAGTGAAAAGAGGAAACGGTCCCCAACGAACACACCACCTCAATCAAATACGAATACTGAGAAACAGCAAAAGGTCCCTAACAAACTGACCAAATCTAATGCCTTTGAACATATGTACCGACCCAGATCAAACTCACAACCTGGACCCAGCAACCAATAGCAATTAACAATAAACACCCGGAAGCTAAACACAAAACAACATAAAACCACACATGTGTACAACAAGCAACCACATTTCCCAATCCGGCTGGTCACCGTGGGGATAAATGACCACCACCCCTCATCTATAAGAAGGAGCAAAACAAATCAACCAAACTCATTAAAAATCGGTACCTACAATGTAAGAACCCTTTCGTCAAGAGACCAATACCTACAACTATTACAAGCTTTAGAAAAAATAGACTGGCATATTTTGGGATTAGCTGAAGTGAGAAGAAATGGATGTGAAATAGAAGAACACGAAAATCATATATTTTGCTATAAAGGGATAACTAACGGACTCTACGGTGTTGGCTTTTTAATAAAGAAGGAACTTAAAAAACACATTGTCAACTTTACCGGAATATCCGAAAGAGTAGCCCTACTTCAGCTTCATATTAATGATACAGCCTTATCCATAATACAAGTACTTGCTTCAACTGCACAATCAAGTCAAGACGACATCAATACTTTATATGAAGACCTATATTCAGCTCAAATATACAGCTCACAGCCACGCAGGTCGATTCGTGTTGGTTATAGGTTGGTTTAACGCCAAAATAGGACACCCACAATCAAACGAAACTTGAAATGAAAGAGGTGAAAAGCTAATACAATTCGCGTACGAATACAACCTCTCGATTATGAACACTTTCTTCAAAAAGAAACAAAGCCGAAAGTGGACATGGCTATCACCTGGTGGGAAAACCAAAAACGAGATTGATTTCATTCTTAGCAGCAGTCCAAAACACATATCCAATGTGGAAATGTTAAATAAAATCGATTTTGTCTCTGATCATAGACTAGTGAGAGCATCAGTAAATCTAGGTAAAGCTAAACTAAATAGAACATCTTTCGCATCTACAATGAGACCACCTAAAACAGAAATTGAAATAAGAAAATACAAAGAAAAGCTGGAAACAAACATAAAAGCACAGGTTCATATGTTTGACGACACACAAGATGTACAGAAGTATTACAATTTACTCGAAAACGTGATTATTACAAGTTTAAAAACAGAGAATAAAAGCAAAGAAAACAAGAAGCATAATATATTCAAGAAAAGTACCATAGACCTAATAAATAGACGAACTGAACTAGTCACATGCAACAATAAAACAAAGGAAATAAAGATTGAAATAAAAGATATCTACAAAAAAACCAAAAAAGCTATTAAGGAAGACTATAATCAACACAGAAGAAAAATCATTTCATGGAGTCTAACAAGATATAGAAGCGTGAAAAGAGCCACCAAAAAATTACAAGAAATAAGGACAAGAAACTACAAAAACCAGACAATAAGTACTAAAATGTGCTACAGAATTCTTCAAGGGGCTGTACACAGTATTGCCTGAGGACACATACAAAGAGGAAATAATGTGTATTAATACTCAAAAAGTCCATACAATTTCTGAATTTACAGATATTGAAGTGTTGAAACATACACAGAAATTGAAACTAGATAAAAGCCCTGGCCCAGATTGTATCAGCAATGAAGCTTTAAAGATGGGAGCTCCTGTTTTACTTACATTTTTAACGAAGCTATTCAATATGGTTTTTAGCACTGGAATAGTACCGCATCAGTGGTGCAAGTCAGATATAGTACTACTTTACAAAAAAGGCAGTCCACTGGATATCCATAATTACAGACCAATAAGTTTGCTCCCTAGTCTATACAAATTATTCTCATCCATCATGTTATCACGAATTACAGAAAAAATAGATAAGAAACAACCAACAGAACAAGCAGGGTTCCGATCTGGATATTCTACAATCGATCATATACACACTTTAGAGCAAGTAATTGAAAAAATTTAAGGATACAACCAAACTCTGTATATTGGCTTTATTGACTATTCTAAAGCATTTGACAGCATCTCCCACTCTTCAATATGGAAAGCACTAAAATCATGCAACATAGAGGAAAATTATAATAACTATTCTGAAAAAAATCTACAGTATTTGTTCAAGTACAATAAAATTAGAAACAAAAGGGGAAATAATTTCAATAAAAAAAGGAGTGAGTCAAGGCGACCCCCTGTCTCCGAAATTATTCATAGCTGTACTAGAGGATATATTCCAAAATATCAAATGGGAGAAAAAAGGTATTTGGATAATCGATAAATATTTAAGTCACTTACGATTTACGGACGACATTGTTATTTTTGCCAAGTCTGCTGTAGAATTACAAGAGATGATACAGACTCTTAACACTGAGAGCAAAAAAGTTAGATTACAGATGAACCTAAGTAAAACTAAAGTAATGACGAACGGCCAGCAGAAACCAATACAACTTGACACTAACAACCAAATTGACTATGTCAATGAGTACATATACCTTGGCAAACTTATATCATTCAGCAAGGACAGCAATGAAGAGGAAGTGCAGAGAAGGGTCAACTGCGCTTGGAAAAGTTTTTGGTCACAAAAAGAAATTTTAAAGGGTAATTACAGGATGCCACTTAAAAAGACTGTAATAGAAACATGTAGATTGCCTACATTAACATATGGTTGCCAAACATGGACATTCACAAACAAAATAAGCAATAAAATCATTACAACCCAACATGCTATGGAAAGGAGTATTATGAGAAAAGAAAAATAAAAAAAATTAGAGCGAGGTTATCAGACAGAAAACAAAATTGACAGATGCTCTCAGTCATGCACTACAGCTAAAGTGGCAATAGGCAGGTCACATCACAAGGTACCAGGACAAAAGGTGGACCTCACAGGCAACGCAATGGCTTGGCCCATTAGGGAAAAGAAAGGTCGGCAGGCCAATCAAACGGTGGGGCACGGATGGGCAGATGACATTATAGAAACAGTGGGTAACAACTGGTGGACACTTGGTGGAGACAGACAAAAACGGAAAAAGATGGGGGAGGCTTTTACCCAATAAAAGGGATCTATTTCTATAATAATATATTTACGTGAATTGAAATACTAACACTAGAATAAGAGAATATACTAACAAACAATGTAAAATTAAGAAATAGAATAAAAAGCTCAATTATTATTCGATTTTTAAAACGAAGGAGTTTTCCTTTTTTTTTGTGCTCTTATCATGCAATCAGTCTTATCAGACTATAAACAGATGAGTTGAGTGCTTTTTGTCGATTAGGATGGTACTCCCAGCGGAGACCACCCTTTCCTTATCATTATCTGGCTCAATACCATCTAATTATCAAATATGTCCCGCCGCTTTTTAAGCCGGCATATCATTTAAGGGATAGTAAGCTGTTCCGCTAACTGGTTTGGGTGCTTTGACAGCCTTAGTCTGTAGTTGGCTCCATGAGTATTAATTTCGTCCTTTATCATGGGCATGTTAAGAATTTCATGAACCTCTATAGTTCTTATAAACCACGGGGCATTAGATAATTTGTTTCAAGATATAATTTTGTACTCCTTGTATCTTCAATATATTAGAGGTGCTAGCAGAGCCCCAGAGCTGTATACCATATGTCCAGATAGGTTTAAGGATTGTGTTGTATATAAGCAGCTTACTATCTACAGATAGTTTTGAGTTACGTCCCAGCAGCCAGTAGAATATATTAAGTTCTGTATTTTAAGTTTAGTTCATCTCTCTTTGTCTCGATATGTTTTCTCCAGGTAAGCCTGCTGTCTAGATGCATTCCCAAGTACCTTACAGTGTCTTGGTGTGGTAGTTGAATTCCGTTCATAATGACTGGAGAACAATCTTTTTTTTCTTAGAGTGAATGTTATGTGAACTGATTTGGATTAACTAACGGAAATCCTCCATTTGGTAAACCATTTCACAATTTCAATGGGGCATTTGTTCGAGGTGAGTAGTGCTGTGTCATAAGCGAATGTTGCAATAGTTACACCCAGGTGTAAAACGAAAACGAACTGTTCACATGCGACCTACCACAGACCCCAGGGTCAGGTCGCATGTGAACAGTGTGTATAGGACAGGTCCCAATACCGAACCCTGTGGTACTCCTGCTGATATATCACAGAAACTCGAGGTGTAATCGTTCTCTCTTACTTGAAAAATTCTTTCAGAAATGTAGGATTTCAGAATTCCATAGAATGTGTGTGGTAATATTTTTTTCACTTTGCACAGTTATCCTTTGTGCCACACTCTATCGAATGCCTGTTTAATGTCAAGGAAAACTGATGAGCAATACTCTTTTTTCTCCAGTGAAGTTCTTATTTCTCTGCATACTCTGTGTACTTGCTCAACAGCCGCGTGTTCTTTCCTGAAGCCAAACTGGTGGTCTGGCATTATAGATTTATCGCTAAGGACTTCAATTATTCTATGTACCAGCAACTTCTCGAGCAGCTTTGACATTATCGGCAGGAGGCTGATTGGCCTGTATGATGCAACTTCATGCATTTGTTTTCCCGATTTATGAATCATTATGATGGTATATACTTTCCAGAGGTCCGGAAAGTATCCAAGTCTCATGATTGCATTAAATACCATTGTTAGTAATACAATCACTTTTTGTCACATTTGTTTTCAACTCTCGGATGGCTCTGTTCAACTTTCTCTTATCATCCGGGTGCCTACTTATGTGCCATACTCAACATAGTCTCGTTTTCTCTAATATCTTCTGTCGAATAAAGTAGGAGTATGTTTTACTTTGAGGGGGATGGTCTTTGGCTACAGGCGTGGACATCCAACAACTCTCTTGCATTACTGTGATAGACCCTTGACGATAAAATAAAAAAGTCTATGACATCAGGCAAGCGGTTTGGGTCAGTAGGCCAATTCGTTGGTTCAGCAGATGAGATTGTAAATAAATTGTTTTTATCTACTGATTTCTTGAGCTCTCTTCCTCTCGTGCTGGTCAGTCTAGAGGCCCAGTGCACGTGTTTTGCATTCCAATCACCTCCAGCTATAAAGCATTGTCCGAGTTTGTTAAATAGTTCATCATACTGCTCCTCTTTTATGTTATGCTTTGGAGGGCAATATATGGCAGAAACATTGAATGTGCCATCATGACCTTCCATGGCAACTGTGGAGTTTTCAATTAAAAAGATTTTAATATGACAGGAACAGTGGAAATGTTCCATTCCCGATACTTTTAGTGCAGCCCTTGTATATGCACAATTTGTTTATACCAGGCTAATTGAATGCTAACTAAGGATAACAATTTCTAGTTAAGCCAGGTAGCATAGCACTTCTATAATTGATTCATTATATTTCATGTCATATTTTTTTTTAAGTCCAGTAATAAATATCATAAAGGCTGTGTCAGTAGTGCAGTGTGGTGGGTATGAGACTGCTGTTGACGAGATCCTGGGCTTGTTTCCTGGGTTCTTGTTTACATACATACATATTATGAAATATATTAAATGTTTATCAGATGTCTAGAACCCATACAAGCTTATTCATGGGCTAGATGGCACTGTTTACGACATGTATTATACAAAATATCTATCAATTTGTAAAGTATGACAGTGATCGAATTTTATAATTTAACTTGGTCAGCCTTGAATAAAATGCGTTAATTTAATTTTTAAAATTATGGGTTTGGAGAATAATTTAGTTTATGGCAATTATAATTCAAAATAAGAAATCTTATACCCACAATAGAAAACATTTGTGTATAACTCTGGTGGAGTAATGTAGGTAATAAAATTAAAATGGTTACATTTCTGAACAGATTAATAGGTTCAAGTTAGATCAATCCACATCCAAATAGGTAAATGATTATATCTTATCAAATGTTAAGCTGGTTTACTCACTGAGACTCATTCTCCCCCCAAATATAGAGCCTTTGTCAAAGGCATCCTTCCACTTGAACGGAATTTGCACCTCCTGCGGCGGGACCTTAGCCTCAAGGGACACCAGCTGGTCATAGTAGCTGCACAAACACAAGTCAACTAACTAAACATAAAACAAACAATCAAGCGACAATAATGTTTAACGCAGTAAAGATGTTTAATTTGAGCGTGATATAAATGATGACATCATTGCTTTATACTGTTGTAAACTTGTAAATTACCTTCACAACCGCAACAGTAAGGTTTCTTAAGCACATATCGTCTGTAATATTACGATTGTAATAAGATGGGTGACTCATACTTCACAGCATTGTTAGTCTATTTACCTGTAGATAACTTCCAGTGAAGATTTCTCGAACACTTTCCACACGGCGGAAGTCCTTAAGCGGCTGAGCTCGTTGAGAGCCTCGGTGTAATCTTCATTGTTTTCTCCAGTGTTGTAAGTAGAATGAATGAGATTCTTCAACGGTTTCACTATATCTACGTCTGAAGATTTTTTCAACGGTACAAATAATAACTCAGCCATTTCTCCGACTGGACTGTTTTTGTAAGAAATGTATTGTCATTATAATTACTGACATTAGTGACAGTGATTTTTTTTTTTCGTTTTTCTTTGCCCATCTTGGGCAAGCAAAGGAAACTTAGTCCATACACCCTAGCCTTAAGTATTTATTATTTTCTTATAATTTTGTTTTAGTCATGTCTAGTCGTTTGTCGATGTCAAGTCCTCAGTCCTAGGTCCTGGTCCTTGCCCTAGTAAAGCAGTGGACCCTTTGCTGGGGTATTCTATGGAGATTTGGCACTAACACATAGAACACCGCTGTTCACTGCAACATTTCTCTTTTCATAACTCATGCACATTTTCTAACACTTTATGTTTCATAATCCACCATTATTTAAACACAAAATCACGAATTATACACTACTTTTGGAAAATAACATAAGGCAACCGTGCGTCATCTTCCAGAATTTGCGCCAAACCTCCTATGTCTGTCAATAATTTTTTTTAGAAAATGCTGCGCTCTTGTTAATGCTAATGCTGCGATATATTTATAGATGAAGTATTTGTACAGGATGTGCGGGTTTCGAGTGACGATAATTTGAAAGCTGTAAATTTATCTAATTGTCTAGAATTGAAAAGGCAGGAAATTAATCTTATGATATTTTTGATATAAAATGCAAAAAGTTGGTATCATGTCTCGGGATATCTCCATATCCTATATATTTAGGACCTCCGTCCTAAATATATAGAAATAGGTAATGTATCTTAATACTTTCTAGTAAAATAAAGAAGAATTGAAAAAAATACTGTGAACCGTAGACTTCGGAGTCTTTTTTTTGGTTGATGTGTTAATTATTATATTATTATTAGTAGAGAGCATACCGTTTTGAGCGCTCTTGCCAGCCACTACGGGTCCATTTCCCCTCCCGTGCCTCCATTCACCCCTCCCCCCCGATCGAAAAGCCCCCCTAACTAAAAGTTTTTGGCTATATCAAGGATTGTCCATGCTAAGTTGCATGCTTATCCGATTAAAAATACAACCTGTAAACTGAATGGACGGACGAACGGTCGGACATCGATAGCATTTTTCTCGTACCAGTGGACTTAAAACTTGTCAGAGAAATGTCATGGCATTTAAAACTGAAATAATTAGGAATTTCGCTGAAAAACAGCTAAATTTACCAGTCTTTTAAACACATTTTTGTATTAAGTGATACATTTTGATATTATCTACAAAACAAAACCAAATTTACTATTTTGATGGCGCGCAAGGTTGTGTCCAATCAACCAATGTCATACTTAAAGTACTTGAAGTTTGAATTGAATTAAAGCAAAATTTAAATTCCTTGTGTTGCTATTACGCTATTCCCGTTGACAGTTTACGTAACTATAACAGTGCGAAACTAAAATGGCGAACCGCCACGATCTTGCATTGCAATGACGTTACGTTTTTATATCGCCAAAACTAAATATAATAAATATATTGTTGTCTCATTGACATTTCGTACGGAACCCTAAACTTTCGAAAAATTAATATAGCCTATGTTACTCACAAAGATTGTAACTTTCTAATGGTGAAAGATTTAGGTCGCTTACCAATGCTGCCTGAAACTTTTGTCAGTCTGGTTTAACACCCCTAAGTACTTAAACCTAACAGTAGTGTGGCTCAGAGTGCCAAGGAGAAATCCTTCTAGGTTCTCTTTGATTCACACAGCGGGTTCATAAGTGGAGTGGGCCAGTCGGTATACCCAAGGTGGTACTCAAGCAGTGTGGTCCCGAGTTGTGTCCGGTACTTACGTCTTTTCACGCTTTCATATTCCACGAAACAAGTCCCGTCTTTATGGAAGACCGCGAATGTGCATCCTGTGCCTAAGAAGGGTGACAGGACCGATCCGTCCAATTATAGGCCGATAGCTTAGCCCTTATATCTAAGGTGATGGAGCGTGTAATCAATACACAGCTCCTGAGGTACCTAGAAGAACATGACTTGCTCAGTGACCGGCAGTACGGTTCCGTCACGGTCGCTCGACTGGCTATCTTTTTTTGCACCTCGCACACCGCTGAGCGACGGCTATCGCGAGTAAGGGAGAGGCTCTATCAGTGAGTTTCGATATCTCTAAGGCCTTTGACCGGGTCTGGCATCGTGGTCTTCTAACGAAATTGCCCTCCTATGGACTGCCCGAGGGACTTTGCGAGTGGGTATCCAGCTTTGGCCGGTAGAACTATCAGAGCCGTCGTTGACGGTTGCTGTTCGGACTACATGGCCATAAATGCTGGGGTCCTGCAGGGCTCAGTGTTGACACCCCCCCTGTTTATGCTGCATATCAATGACATTCTCTCTATTGACGGCATTCATTGTTATGCAGATGCTAGTACGGGTGACTCTTATTACACGTGTTGCTCTAATATCCACCGGTCTGCAGTGGAAAAAAGTTGTGAACAACTTGTTTCTAAAATCGGAACTACTCTTGCAAGTGTGTCCGATTGGGGTGGACAAAATCTTGTCCAATTTAACCCAACCAAGACTCAAGTTTGTGCATTCACCGCTAAAAAAACCCCATTTACTGTAGCGCCGCAATTCCAGGGCACACCTCTTTCCAACTCCAATAGTATTGGGATCCTTGGTGTTAAGATATCTAGTGACGTCCAACACCGTAGTCATTTAGAGGACAAGGCGAAGCTGGCGTGCTCGGAGTGCTCATCAGGGCACGGTAGTACTTTACTGCAGAGCAAACACTGCTCCTCTATAAGTCGCAAGTGCGGCCACACATGGAGTACTGCTGTCACCTTTGGGCTCGTGCTCCTGAATACCAGCTTCGACCTTTCAACTCGGTAGAAGGGCATGCTATGAAGATTGCCAACGATGCCAATGTTCGAGTAACTAGGACTCACCACATAAGTACATGACCAAATGCTTGGTTAATCCATGTGCTCTCTGGGAAATTACCAGCAAACACAAAGATGTTCTTGGTCTTCTTCTAGAAACGGGGAAGGACTAAGTAAGGACCTCTTCACCCACACGCACACAAAATACGTGCCGAGACCACGACACCTGCGCCGCTATTATTTATATCCAAATAGGTGGAAGGATTCTGTGTGACATAATACTTTTCAACCATAAAATAAATTATGAACGATTTCAATTGTTTTCTAAATGTCCGTCAATCCATTTTAATATTCGACTAGTCTTTTAGTTAATAAAACTGACAAAAATATGTTAAATTGTTCGTAAATTTGTGTTTGTAGGAAACAAAATGGTAATTAAAAACAAGCCTGTACCAATGGTGTAAGTACTTTTTATATACCTACTTCAGGAACACCCATGCTCCATAAGGAACACGAGCTTCAGACATTTTCCATACATATAAGTAGAATAGATTCTATTTACTGTGATAAATCACACAAGTCACTTCCGCATTTATAATACTAATAGGCAACTAGGAATACTCCTTCCCTACTAATATATAAATGCCAAAGTTACTCTGTCTGTTAAGCTTTCACACCTAAACTACTGAGCCGAATAAAATGAAATTTGGTATATGTACTTAAAGATAGTCTAGAGCCCAAGAAAGGCTACTTGTTATCCGGGTAAAATGTTTTTCATTACGCGGGTGAAGCGGCGGCCATTTACTAGTAAAATATTAGTAGTAAAAATTACACGCACTTTGTCATCCTGTCACCTACTTCTTCAGCACGGAGTCTTCATGATATCTTTTCTTAGCTTATCAGTCACATCTTTATTATGTAGGTACACACATGTTATATTAAGAAACATAGTTATGAGAATAGAGTATAATGGCACTGCTTATTTCTATAAGAAATTTCTTCCAGCAGCCGGCGAGAGTAGAGCGTAAACTAAATTAATTGAAAAGGTAGAAGTGTGTAAGAGAACTAGATAGATAGATATTATCCCCAAAGGGCTGACAGAGGAATATTATACGCTAACGTGTCACCGTATGATTTGTTGTCCGACTTGACAGGTGGTGAACACTTTGCAGTGTTGACAGGTTGTGGGTACTTACTGTTGAATGTTTCAAGCCGCCCGTGAGGCCTTTAATTTAGCTTTATGAGTGCCATGTTACTGGCAGCCGGACCAATGGCTTAAGGTGCCTTTAAAAGTCCAGAAGCACGGTAACGCTCATAAATGAAAATGCTGCTAAGCGGACACCCATCTCAGGACCAGTCACAACGAAAGATGCTTAACGCAGTGAATCATTTTCAGAGCACCTGCTATGCAATTCACAAATCTCGGATCCAATCCGAGATTTGTGAATTGCATAGCTGAGCTGCGCGGCTCCGAATACTTCTATTATCGAACAGAAATAAAATGCACGTAATCCTACCAAGTAATGCTTAGGACGTGCACCTAAGATAGTATACCTTAGATTATAATAAACACCATACTATCTAGCATCATTGTGTGGCGATTTTCTAAGCTCTGGAGAGTGAAACTGGCCGCTTTATATTCCATATGTACTAGTTATTCTCAGGGGAAACACGTTTGTACGATTAACAAGTGAAGCCTTGAAGTGTTGTTTAACTAACTATTTTCACGCTGTATCCTTGACGGGGTAGTCAGAGAGGACAGATCGTCAGGCTCCGCGATCCAAACAAACTTCTTTCGCTTCCAGCAGATTCATTAATCGCTTCATACATGCACGTCTCTGGCTATTGGAGTACTTATGACTTTTCCGTTTTTGAGCAATCTGCTCATCTGCAGCTCAATTAACAAAACTCGGATCCAAACCCTCTACTGCCCAAATGTCACCGATATTCGAGTTCTATGAATATCGATGACATTTGCGCAGTAGAGGGTTTGGATCCGAGATTTGTAAAGTACAGCGCTGGTCTTCATAGAGTTCAAGCCTGACTCCTGCTACTGTCTACTTTCGCACAATAAATATATCCTACGTCAAACGTTCCTCACTTATTCGTTAGACGTGTCCAAACCAACGGAGCACGCCCTTTTCCAGCTTACCGTTGACACTTTCATTCAAACCTGCCATATTGCATATCACTTCGTTACGTATTCGGTCGGCCATGGTTACACCGCACAATTTTGGAAGTGATCGCATCTCCACAGCATTCAATTTACCTTCATGCATCTACTGACACACCCAGGTTTCGCCACCGTAAAGCAACGTTGCCACTAAGTTGCAGGTTGGTGTTGTCTAGTAGTTACTAAAGTTAGGTGCACTATTTCTGCCAAGTAGTGTGTTGTAAAATCACATGAATAATAATGGTGTAGTGTGGATCCAATCGGAACAAAGAAGGTTGGTCATGCGCGGTGCCCCTTCGCAGTCGACGGCTGCTGGGGCGAGAGCGAGCGAGTCCCCCCGGAGAGGCCGCGCAGGCAGCCCGCGCCGCCCTCGCCGCCCAAGTGAGTGTCTCGCCCACCCACCTCTACATCTGTTGCTCCCACAATCAATACAATATACATAGTGTGCATTTGTTGTGATATAAATCATTTGATGTTAAGGATATACCACCTAGTGTCAATACTCTGATGTGATGTACCTACCCATTCGAGCGTGTGTAATATGAATAGTAAGTTACATGTTTACACTTTGTGAATGAGAAACTCATAGCAAATCCTGACTGAATTGCACATTGATTCTAAAACAGATGATTATCATTTAGGTACTACATACCTAATTATAAATGGTTCTGTAATACCTAAACGTTAGTCTATGTGTGGCTAAACACAATGTAGAAGAGTTACCTTATCGTGTACTTGTATGTTGGGAGCCAGCTCGGAACACAGTCTGTGGTTGCCACGGCCAGGGACAGTTTGCAGCACAACACGAAACAAACGTCAGCGTTCCTAGTATTAATAATACAATTGAGCTTGTATTTATTTTAGTCTCTTCTCTTTCTACTCTTAAGCTTAGGTATATATAATGATGATATAGATGGTACGGAACCCTTAGTGCGCGACTCCGACTCGCACGTGGCCGGTTTTTAGTTTCCCTTTTCAGACACATGTCATTTTTTATAGCAAATAGCTTTTGGAAAAACTGCGAACCTTTTCTTATACGTAAAATGTATGGAGTCGCAATAAGGTCTCCTGCGTCTACAATAATACGGTGCGGCGCGCGGTGTCTGACAAATGTGCGTTGCCGCGCTCGCCGCCCCAAAACAAGGAAATGCTCGTAAACGGTATTACCACATTCGGCATCCCATTCCAGGACTACCACATCGTAAGCTGAATAACACGGTAAACTAATTTGTCTAAAAGCTGCGTATTAGCCTGAAACACTGTACAAATGTCAAAACCCTTGCGCGGCTTGATATAAATGGAGAAAGTGACACGTTTGTAGATGTTTTAGCGAATAGAACATACACAATACATAATGGCTGGCTATTTAATAAAACTTTTTTAATTTAACCATAAACGTTTATTTCAAGAAACAATATACCTAACGCCAGTGTTTGCGTAAGTAAGCACCTCAACACCATCTACGTCGAGGGATAATTTGGACTTCTCTAAATTTATTAAAAATAACATACAACATGTTTAATTATCCACATTCCAGAATAAAAGAAAACTATTTTTTTTTGCGTAAACAAACCATTGTACAAATAAAGAAAAAAATTGTGAAATAATGGCAAAACTAACAATGAAAGTAACGGGTGGTGAGCCCATTGCCGTGTTGAAATGGACAGTCGCAGGTTGTGGCGACCTGCTGTTGAAATTTTCAAGCCGCCCATAAGGCCTTCAATCGGGCTTAACGACTGCCATTTTATTGGCAACCGGGACCAACGGCTTAACGTGCCTTCCGAAGCACGGGAACACTCGGAAATGTAAATTCATTTCACCAAGGTCACCCATCCAAGGATCACCTAAAGCGAATGTTGCTTAACGCAGTGATCGTTTACAGAACACTGAGTTAGCGGGGCCACGAGTGGTTTACTTTAAAAAAGCAATTAAATAAGCTAATACTTATCTATTTAAATTTCGTTCTAAGAGGATATCACTGTCAATCTGTAAAGTCTGCTAAATCCTCCATCACTATCTCTAGTCTAAATACGTCATGTGTTTGTATCTCGCTCCCACTGGTGCGGACATTTTGGGTTTTTGTGGATTGTCCTTGATGAGATATTGCACACGGCAGTTGAAACGCAATTTTTTATGAATTATTGTAAAATTAATAAGCGACGGCATTAAATAGGTGCGACGAGAAGTATACCACTGGCGGAGCCGTATTGGGTCATCTGGTATATTATATGTTGCAGAGGCCGCGGCCGCGCTCCCAGGGCGCCTTCGGAGCGGTTCACAGATGTCCTAGTAGTGCGACCTACCACCGCCCCCGCCTTCTCGTCGAAACCCAATCGGTACGTGGGATGTTTGCATTGTCAGAATTAAAGTGGTTGACATAGCTCGCGGTAAAATGGCAACGGTCTGGTCCCATCTGTAGAAAAAGCGACGGAAGATGGAATAAACTAGTGCTGGATTGGAGCTCGCGACTCGGCAAACGTGACTTGAGGTAGGACGACTCCCGCCTGATATACTGATGAACTAGAAAATGTCGCAGGAAGGTACTGGATGCGTCAATGCGGAAGGCGTAGGTCCGTGTGCTGTGGCGGCAGTTCCCCCCCGTTGCAGCGGCAACGTACGTTCATTTGCATCTATTGCAGAAATAGCTCTACTTTTAGCAGTGGACTGATTCGATTTTAGGCTGATTCGATTGACTGAGTATATATACGGACTGTACGAACGTTGCACATTATTGATAGAAATGTTGAGTACAGTATCACGTTCAAGCCTCGCGTCAGTTCCATCCTAGTAGTTGTTAATATTTTTTTAGTAGATTTTTTATTTTAGCTGGTTCTTCAATAGGGTCTTGGTAAGTTTTAACAGGGTCAGCAGTGCGAGTGCTGCACTCCTGATGTTGCAAACGTAAATAGGCCACGGTGACCACCTCCAATCGAGCGGGCCGTGAGCTCGTCTGCCACTTGAGCGGTATAAAGAAAATGAGAGTTCGCCTCGTTCAGGTCGTCGCGGGTGTCACCCTCACCAGCGGTCCCGGAGCCGGAGGACGTCATCGACCTCGGCGCACCGCGCACCCGGGCCGCGCCGCTCCCGCCCCGCCGCGCCGCCTACGTGCCCAACCCCCGCCTGTGAGTACCGCCGGCGCTCGAGCCCGACCCTACCCTGAGGGAGCCGACCCTGACGAGCGAGCCTTGGCGCCGCAGGTACCCCGGCCCCGAGCGCAGCCGGCGCCCTGTGGACAGCCGCGCGGGCGGGGAGGGTCGCGTGCGGCGCCGCAAGCGGGCCCCGCGCCGCGCCGTGCCCAACGCGCGCCTCTACACGCCCGCGCCGCCTGCGCCGCGCCGCGCACCGCCGCCGCCGCGCCCGCGCGCCGCCTGGCCGCCGCCCGCACCCGCCGCGCGCCTGGACTCGGCGTCGCGCGCCGCGCTGCAGCTCAGCGAGCAGCGGCGCGTGCCCGGCCCGCTCGTGGTGACGCTGCCGCCGGGGGCCAGTGCGCCGCCGCGCTACCACCCCACCAGCGCGCACTTCCGCCTGCGCTCCCTGGACGCGGGCTCCGGCGAGTCGAGCCCGGCAGCCGCGCGGGTGCTCCGCCCCGCCGCCCCGCCGACCATGTCCGGACACTCGGTCGCCCCGGAGGACTACTCGGACGGAAACGAGACGCTGTCAGCACCGAGCGAGTTCCTGGCAGAGGTAGGTCTAGGCCGAGCCCCCGCCGGCGCCGCGACCTAGGCCGACGGGTCCGATTCGGAGCATCCAGGGCCGCTTAGAATATGTGCCTGCCGTCCGTTTGATAATGGAACTTGAGATATTTGCCGTGTTTCAGTTCCTGTCCGCCATAATGCGGCGTCAGTATGCAGAGGCCCTCAAGTATTGTCGTCTAATTCTCCAGTACGAGCCGCACAACGCTACCGCGCGCGGCTTTTACCCGTTGCTACAGCAGAAAGTTCGAGCGCAAAGACCAGGTGATGACGTCATATTATAAGTATAACATGAAAATCGAAAACATTCATTGCTAAGCAAGGGATATCTGCAAAAGAAAAACCAAGAGGTTTCACTTTGTTATACGTCCATCCGTCTGTCTGTCAAACTAAAGACCCTTTACCTCGGGAACGCGTGCAGATATCGAGTTGAAATTAAAACTATAATACCGCTTGAACATCTGACCAACGCTGTTGAGGTTATTAATAGAGATCTCGTGCATATTAGCAAATTAAGTAGCACTCATGGCCTCAAAGTGAATCCATTGAAAACACAAGTGATCTTTATGGGCAGTTCCAGAACCTTGTCCAGTATTGTGTAGACAGATATTACGCCTATTATTTTGAATGGTACGATAGTACCTATCAGCGAAAGGGTTAAGAATTTTAAATTTTCGAGTCTCTGGTACAAAAATTCATCTATTCTATAGTAAAAACTATAATAAGCGACCAGCAGCACGGTTTCTTACCGGGAAGATCAACGGCGTCGGCTCTACTTGAATACGTCAGTAATATTAATGATGCCTTTAAAACCAGCTATGTAGTTCATGTCATATACACTGACTTTTTAAAAGCGTTGGACGTCGTGGACCATAATATCATGGTGCAGAAGCTTGACACAACTTGAAAGTTTTGGAGATCCAGAAATACCTATTCTTCTGTAAATAGTTACGTCCACAGTTTATTGGAATATTGCAGCCCTATTTGGAGTCCATCCTATAAAGTTCATTTAAACAGAATTGAGAGACTCCAGAAAACATTTCTGTACCACCTTACTTATAACAATATCCTGTGTCGGAAACTGAATATTTATCGTTCGAGACTTGATTACTTTGCCATAGCGTCCCTGGCCCTAAGACGGAGTACAGCCGACGCTGTATTTCTTCACAAGGTTCTAAATGGGATGGTCAATAGTTCTGATTTGCTTGGTAGATTTCAAATCTACGTACCCCGCGCTGGAAGCCGCCTGCATAATTGCAAACTCTTTGCGTTGCCCTTCTGTCGTACCAATTACGGTCAACACTCATCGTTATACCGGATGTGCCATACCTGTAATGAAATTTGTCATAACTTGGATTTTTTTGGAGCATCGGTGAAAACAATTAAGACATTTTTTCTCTCAAGGCCCGGCTCTGCTCATTCTAACTTTAAATTATTTTTATTATATTTCCATTTTATTTGATTTGTTTTGTATTGTTTATTGTTAGTAATTGTGTTTTAATGTTTATTCAAATTCTTAATTCTTTAAGTTCGCTTTTGTACTGAAGTGTAAGAATTTTTAGAGCATACTGTGTTCGCACTAAGTAGGGTCGGCCAAACTGAGTGCAAATGCATTATGTTATGTAGTCTCGCTGAGGACCTAGTTTGCGAACCATTAATAATAATAAAAATAAAACCCTCGAGGACAGTCGTTATCTTTTATAGGATTAACGCAACCCTATGAGGGCATAGTAGATTCGCTTTTTGAGTCATCCACTATTTGATATCAACAAAAAAATGTATCAGAAAGTTATTGAAAAGCTCACATCCGCAGGGCAGCTTGTGGCGAGCTGAATGTGTGTGGCTACACATCGGTCCCGATTCCTCAGAGTTTTGTTGCCCTTCTGCACGGTTAGGATTTAATGGCCTAACGGGAGAGCAGGCAGAGTGCTACTCCCGGGAGTGCAGCAAATCTCAACTCTGGCTTGCCTTAATTGGCCGGTCAGAGGGAGGGAGCCAGAGCTATATGCTCGGGGGTGGAAGTGTCATTTTCAAGGGCATAACTACGGGGAAGCCCGCTCCGGGCCTGTCCCGCGATGGTGAAACCGGCGCCGCACCGCTCGACACCCCAAGCCGCTCACACCGGTGTTGCCCTCTGTCGCCTTACAGGCTTGTTTTGCCTACGGCGATTGTATAGGGGGCCCATCTAGTGAGTTGGCAAGTCACCGTCTGCCAATATTTTGATGATATTATATTAAAATGGCAGACGCAGTTTTCATCCATAGTTCAAGTCACCCAGTACATTTAACCTCCAATTCAATAGCCCAATAGTAGTTAGCATATTGTACAATAGTTTAACTCCCATTCCACCATCTCCCAAGGAGATGGTCCATTACCGTTCTTCTACATAAGACGGACGTGGATTGTCTGCAGTGGGGGTCCCATTCCCTGTTACATTAAAATTCTCAAAGGGCCTCTGCGTGTTGGACCACTATGTCCCCATGTAAGCCTACCAAAAGACCGGGTATCTTCGTAAGAAAAATAAAGGAGATACCCAAGAAGAGACAAAAAAATAAAAATTGGGAATATATTTCGATTCTGGACTGTCTTGGGATCCGCAGATGCAAGAAGTGGGTCGTAAGATGTTTACTTCTGTGGGTTTATTAAGGAGACTGCAAAACCTTTTGCCAAAACCAAGATTGCGCTTGCAAATTCATTGCTGTTACCATCCTTGATTATGCTGATGTCTTACCGAGGATCAGTTAGACAAACTTGAGCGTCTTCAAAATGTCTGTATAAGGTTAATTTTTGGTTTACGCAAAATGACCATTTTTCTCAGTGCAAAACACAACTCAAGTGGTTACCGATAAGACTTCGCCGGGATGTGTTCCTACATGAGACGCATACAAGATGTCTTAGGTCATAGGAAAACCTAATTCTAAGGATGCCGTCACAGTCACTATTACTGCGATACTGTATATGTCTGTGGAATTCATAAACTTCCAATTGAGCTGAGACGAGCGCAAACCCTACAAAAATTAAAGACAATGTTAAAGGAACACTATTTATCCTCATAGTTTCAGTAGTTACTATATATATAGTAACTACTGAAACTATTATATATAACTATTATAAAATAAAATAAAAAATAAAAATGTCTTTATTTAGCATAGACCATTACAACGGTGCTTACAAAATGTAAATGTAAGTTACTTAAACTAAAGAAAAAATTTGTATATTTAAAGTGACCACCGGTTCGGAACGCGGCCCACCTGAGAAGAACCGGCAAGAAACTTAGGAAGGCTTTTTTTTTGATGGCCTATTTACAATTTAATATATTATGACTTCATATGGCATATTTTATTTGCCAGCAGATATTTTCCTGGCATCCCTGTCCTGTAAATAGTCTTGAATAGAGTAATAACCTTATTCACAAAGCTTTCTTTTAATAAACTTTTTAAATTTAATTAATGGTAAATTTCTCAGGTCACAGGGAAGCTTGTTGTAAAAGCGTATACAGTTACCCTGGAAAGAATCGCCAATCTTATGCAGCCGACTGTGGTGAACTAAAAGATTGTTTTTATGTCTAGTGTTTATATTATGTATATCACAGAGTTTAGTAAACAGTGATAGATTTTTCAGGAGATACATAAGATTGGCAAAAATGTATTGTGATGCTACGGTTAGAATATTTACTTCTTTGATTTTTTCTCGGAGGGAGACTCTGGGGCCCAAATTATATATAGCGCGTACAGCCCGCTTTTGAAGAACAAAAATGTTATTTACATCTGCAGCACTCCCCCAAAGGAGAATACCGTAAGACATAATACTATGAAAATAGCTGAAGTAAATCATTCTAGCCGTATCTACATCTGTTAGAGTCCTGATCTTTTTTACAGCGTATGCAGCCGAACTTAACCTAGAGAACAGAAGACAGAAGGTCGAGAGATTTGCCTCTTATTCCATAGTGATGTAATTTTTTGCACAATGTTTCATGTTGAACGCAATCAAAAGCCCTGGATAGATCGCAGAATATACCTAATGCATCTTGCTTGTCTTCCCAGGCTTCATGAATACATTTTAATAACTCAACACCAGCATCGGAAGTTGAGCGCCCTTTCGTAAAACCAAACTGTTTTGTATAAAATATTTTATGAATATCAAAATGATTTGATTCAAAATTATTTTTTCAAATACTTTGCTCAAAGTTGGCAGCACTGACACTGGTTGGAAATTAGACGGGTCTGTAGCGCTGCCAGCCTTGAACAAGGGTATGACTTTGCTGTGTTTTATTAAATCAGGAAATATACCACTAGAAACACAGTCATTAAACACATTTGCTAGATGCGGCGCAATGACCTCAATGCACGAGGCAGTTTTGACTGATAATCCCCAAAGGTCCTTTTCTTAATTTCAATACATTTAAAGTTTTAATAATATCCTGACCGCAAATATCTGTTGTTCAGAGAAACTGGAAGACGCTTAAAGAGATTTAGTCGTCAAAATAGGTACGAATAGGTACGAAAGAGGTGACGTAAGAACTAAATGCGAGATTAGGGTAAACCAGGAACGTCTAGAGCAAGTGAATGAAATTGTGTATTTAGGAAGTATGTTTAGCGCGGATGGAAGATGTGATTCGGATGTAGAACGGCGAGTAGCTGCCGGAAACAAAGTTAACGGTGGTTTGTCCCAGTTAGTAAAGCGACAAAGCATCGTAAAAGAAGCACGAATGGCGATTCATAATGCAGTGCTAGTGCCAACTTTGCTTTACGGTAGTGAAACCTGGGTATGTCAGCAGATGCATGAAAGTAAATTGAATGCTGTGGAGATGCGATCACTTCGAAAATTGTGCGGCGTTACCTTGGCCGACCGAATACGTAACGAAGTGATACGCAATATGGCAGGTTTGAATGAAAGTGTCAGCGTTAAGCTGGAAAAGGGCGTGCTCCGTTGGTTTGGACACGTCCAACGAATGAGTGAGGAACGATTGACGAAGAATATATATTGTTCAAAAGTAGAGGGTAGAAGGAGTCAGGGAAGGCCGAGACTTACATATGAAGACCACGTGAGCAGATTGCTCAAAAACGGAAAGGTCAAAAGTACTCGGATACCCAGACGTGCGTGTATGAAGCGATTGATGAATCTCGAAGAAGCGAAAGAAGTATGCATGGATCGCGAAGCCTGGCGATCTGTCCTCTCTGACTACCCCGTCAGGGATACAGCGTGAAGATAGTTAGTTATAGTTAGTTAGTTAGTTAGTTAGTCGTCAAAATAGGTACATTTTCGAAAAAATGTTTATATTCCGTCGCCACTTCCAGGTCCCCTGTAACATGACAATCATTTACTTTTAAGTGGAAATCCCTTTCTGTCACCATAGTTCTACCGCATTCAGAGTTAATGATATTCCAAGTCATTTTTATTTTATTCACAGAATTAGAAATTTTATTTTTAATAAAGTTTGACTTTGCAAGATAACATGTTTGTTTAAATATCTTAGAATAATTTTTAACATATTCCTGAAAGGTTTGGTTAAAATTATATGATTTTTCTGAAAATAATTCAAATAATTTATTTCTACTTTTAAAAATACCTGGTGTAGCCCAATCACTGAAAACAGGTCGACCACCAATCTGTAGAGTTTTTGAGGTAAAAACTTTGCCAAACTCATCATTAATCAAATTAAATAAGTCTGTATATGACTGGTCTACACAAGTAGTCAGGTAGATATGGCAATCTCTTTACTATATTTTCTTTAAAAATATTCAAACGACTTTGGTTAATTCGTACATATTTAATTTGTTTTTTGCAGACTTTATTACTAATTTTAGGAAACTTTATCCATTGGCTACGATGATCTGACTCTACACGATTCACAATACCTTTATTTATTGGTTTAATATTAGTAAAAATATTATCAATACATTTTGCACTGGTGGCTGTAATACGAGTAGGTTCTAAGAAAGTACTATGCAGATTAAAGGATTTAAATAAATTTTAAATTTTATTTATCTCTGATGGAGTTAATGATGTATCTAGTATTTAAACATCCATCACGCCTTATCCCCGAAGGGGTGGCAGAGGCATATTATATGCCCACTTTTCACCGTGTGGATTCCTGTCCCACGTAATAGGTGGTGAGCCCATTGCCGTGTTGAAATAGACAGACGCAGGTTGTGGCTACCTGCTGTTGAAATTTTCAAGCCGCCCATAAGGCCTTCAACCAGGCTTAACGACTGCCATTTTACTGGCAACCGGGACCAACGGCTTAACGTGCCTTCCGAAGCACGGAAACGCTCGTAAATGTAAATATCACAAAGTGGTCACCCATCCGAGGACCAGCCATAGTGAAAGTTGCGTAACTCAGTGATCGTTTACAGAACACTGAGACCGCGGGGCCACGAGCGCTTCTGTATATATATGTATCTAGTATATCAACATTAAAATCTGCACAAACTATTATAGATTTCTTAGAACATTGGCATTTGAACAGTGCTTCTACAAGCTTTTCTTCAAATTTAATGTACGGAGCTTTGGGGGGACTGTATACGCTTAACAAGATGAAATGCTCAAACTCAATACTGACAATCTCAATAACTCGCTCAATGGAGAGGGCTACTAAATCCTTACGTTCTTTAAATTTTAAGTTTTTATTAATTAATATTAAAGAGCCTCCACGTTTAGAATGTTTTCTATTGAACGAGCTAGCAACCTGGTGATTTATGAAGTTTAACAATGTGATTTCATGATCTTTTAACCAGTGCTCTGTAGCACAAAAAATATTAATAGAATTTGCATTAATGTATAGCTCCAACTCTAAATCTTTACCATTTATTAAACCTCTAACATTATGGTGCACCAGGTTTATAAAAACAATATTTTTATTATGATTATTCTAGGGGCCAAAGTCTGACAAAACTGGCCAGATTTATTATCTGTTGTCCTACAAACTAGTTTTTTGGAATTTCATTTTCCAATAAATATATATTTATATATATATATATATATATATATATATATATATATATATATATATATATAATTAATTTAAATATAATATATAAATACCTACACATGTTTTATTTATTTGTTCTCCGTAGAAATACCTAACGATTAAAAATTATTTGTAGTTTGGTAAAGATATGCATATAAGTATGTTCAATGTAGTCTCAAGAATTTTAGGTAAGTATTTATATTGTTTATATTTAAGTATATAAGTTAACATAGATAACTATCTTAGTATAACATAATGCACCCACAAAAATATACGGTGGGCCGATCTAACTCGCACTTGTCCGGTTTTATTGTATTGTTAAATTCTTTTAGCTTAAAAAAGGTAAAATAGTAAGAAAAACAGGTAACTCAATATTAATAGACGTACCATTGGTCCCTTTAAATTTTATAATTTTCATGGCTCGTAATATCCATGCTAGTACGTTAATTACTTTACGTATAGAACTAAATTTACTTAATAACTTAGAAATAATGCTGCTATTAGCGTCACTGATCTGGGTAGTATTGACTATCTTGGTTGTATATTTAGTTTTTAACTAACTAACTATCTTCACGCTGTATCCCTGACGGGGTAGTCAGAGAGGACAGATCGCCAGGCTTCGCGATCCATGCATACTTCTTTCGCTTCTTCAAGATTCATCAATCGCTTCATACACGCACGTCTGGGTATCCGAGTACTTTGACCTTTCCGTTTTTGAGCAATCTGCTCACGTGGTCTTCATATGTAAGTCTCGGCCTACCCTGACTCCTTCTACCCTCAACTTTTGAACAATATATATTCTTCGTCAATCGTTCTTCACTCATTCGTTGGACGTGTCCAAACCAACGGAGCACGCCCTTTTCCAGCTTAACGACACTTTCATTCAAACCTGTCATATTGCGTATCACTTCGTTACGTATTCGATCGGCCAAGGTAACGCCGCACAATTTTCGAAGTGGTCGCATCTCCACAGCATTCAATTTACTTTCATGCATCTGCTGACATACCCTCAACTTTTGAACAATATATATTCTTCGTCAATCGTTCCTCACTCATTCGTTGGACGTGTCCAAACCAACGGAGCACGCCCTTTTCCAGCTTAACGACACTTTCATTCAAACCTGTCATATTGCGTATCACTTCGTTACGTATTCGATCGGCCAAGGTAACGCCGCACAATTTTCGAAGTGATCGCATCTCCACAGCATTCAATTTACTTTCATGCATCTGCTGACATACCCAGGTTTCACTACCGTAAAGCAAAGTTGGCACTAGCACTGCGTTATGAATCGCCATTCGTGCTTCTTTTACGATGCTTTGTTGCTTTACTAACTGAAACAAAGCACCGTTAACTTTGTTTCCGGCAGCTACTCGCCGTTCTACATCCGAATCACATCTTCCATCCGCGCTAAACATACTTCCTAAATACACAATTTCATTCACTTGCTCTAGACGCTCCTGGCTTACCCTAATCTCGCATTTAGTTCTTACGTCACCTCTTTCAAATACTAGATCCTTAGTTTTACTTGCATTCAAGCGAAGACCCTTACTTTCACACTCCTCTTTCATATTAGTGACTAATGCCTGAAGGTCGGCTTCTGATGAGGCCATGAGCACCGCATCATCAGCGTACAGCAGACAGTTTACTGTAAAGTCATCCAAATTCACACCCATATTAAAATCTTTCAACTTCTGCAGGCAACTGTCCAGATACACTATGAACAGCCAGGCGGACATGACACATCCGTGTTTGACGCCTGTACAGACATCAAAAAGAGGTGACACATCCCCCCCTACTCGCACGCAAGCCTTACAGTCCCTATAAAGCGACTGTATTGCCCGCAGTAGCGAGCCGTCCACACCATATCCGGGCAGCAAGTCCAACAGCATTTCTCTCACAACGTTATCAAATACTTTCTCTAGATCCACAAAAGCGCAGAAAACCTTCTGGCTAAGAGCCAGAAACTTTTCCGCGATCATGCGGAGAGAAAACACTTGATCCATGCAACCTCTTCCAGTTTTTATTTCCTGATTAGTGCTATAGGTAATGCATTTTGAATCATTTTCGTCAAACAATTTTAACGACTGCGGTCCTTGCCACCACAGGTCTTGGTTTTTCAATTAAGATGCTGAAATTCCTCTACTAGCTGCATCGGCTGGATTGTCCTTTGAGGCAACATACCGCCAACATTTTCATTCCATTAATTCTGTAATTGTTTTAGTTCTATTTGCAACAAAGGGCTTCCAGCGATTATGATCGCCTTGTAGCCAGCCTAAGACCAACATAGAGTCCGACCATCCATACACACGTATCTTTAGCTCGCTTAAACATGAAACAACTTTATGCATTAGTTTAGCTAATAAATATGCGCCCAATAACTCTAACCTGGGCAACGATATACTCTTAGATATGGGTGCTAATCGAGTTTTAGCCACCACCAGAGTGACAAGCTTCTCGCTTCCTCTCATAATTCGTGCGTAGATTACGACTGCATATGCTTTGGTTGATGCGTCACAATAACCATAGAGTTCGATGACATCATCAGGCTCATACTCAATCCAGCGTGCTATCTCATATTGGTTTAGGTATATCATTTCAGCATTGATTGCAGTCCATTCTCTTTTATGTACTCCGGAATTTCGTCATCCCAAAGCATTTTATTGAGCCACAGCTGTTGAAATAGTAATTTTAGTTTAGTAGTAAACGGTGATAACCATTCCAGTGGGTCAAATATTTTTGCTATTTCCGATAAGAGTAATCTCTTTGTTATTTTAACATTGGAATTAGCTAGACTATATTTAAAAGTGAAATTGTCACTAGAGGAGTTCCATCGCACGCCTAATGCTTTTAACATACTTTCTGATTAAAAATTAAAAATTATTTCTCTATATTTTACTGTGCTCAATGTTAGGCAGGAGTTCTGGTTTATTTGTGCACCACTTTCTCAGTGTAAAACCTCCAGATTGTAATAACTTGTTTAAGCTTTCTATTAGCTGCTGACCTTTTGCTATGGAGTGAGACCTATGGACTACGTCGTCCATATAACAGGATTCTTCCAGGACCTTAGCAGCTTCCGGGAATCTCTTTTGTTCATCTGACGCAAGCCGTCTTAGAGTCACCATCGCCAAAAATGGGGCCGATTTTGTCCCATACACTGTGGTAGTAAGCGTATATGTTTGTATAGGGTCATCTTTGAGACTCTCTCCATACGATTTGCTGATATCTCTGATCGGTTTCACAGACCATAATTTGCCAGTACATTTTTTCTATGTCGGATGTAAAAGCATAACGATATTGATGCCATTTTATGAGTAATTCCAGAATATCCCGCTGTAAATAGGACCTTTAAACATAAAATCATTCATGCTATATCCGCTAGAACTACGCGTAACTTAGTAGTTGTTGATTCCAATCGTTGCACTGAATGGTGCGGCAAGTAACATGATAGCACCTTGTTATTGTAATGGTTGAAACTCGGTACCATGTGTCCTAAAGCTATGTATTCATTGATGAACGATTTATTTTGCTCGGCTAAGATTGGTTGTTTACAAAATTTTCGTTCCATATTTTTAAATTGGGCTATAGCTATCTCCTTAGATGAACCTAGTTTTTCATCTATGTCAGGTTTCAGAGGCAATTTTACGTCGTAACGCCCGTCTTCACGCTTTCTCGTGGTGGACATATAGAAATCTACACACTGCTGTTCTTCGATAAGCTGGAATGTTCTTAATATCCTGAATTTCCCAAAAACGCTGAATATCTTGAGTATTATTCAGAATCATGTTACATTGATAAGACGACATTTCGCCGCCGCCGTATATAATCCACCCCAGTTGTGTTTCTTGTACCACAGGCTGGGATAGGCCCTCACCTTTAATTAATCCACCTAACAATATCAATCCGTGAACTTGGGCGCTTAGCAATAAGTCCACTGGACGACTCATATTATAGTAAGGATTTGCTAATTTCAGGTTTTCTAAATAAGACCACTTCGATACATCAAAGGACTTAGACGGAATATCTTTGAGTAAGTTGTTCATAACAAGTACGTCTGAGGTGAACGAAAATTCGTTGTATGTTGATAAGCAGTTCAGTGTGACTACACCATTACAATTATTCTCAGCTTCACCTACGCCAAGTATAACTCCGTTAAACTTCGATCGGGGCAAACCTAATTTCTTTGCTACGCTTTCTCTTATAAGAGACACTTGGGAACCTGGATCTATCAGGGCCCTTAAACGTGATAAGACCCTTCAATGGCTGCTACTTTAATCAAAGCTGTTGCTAATAAAACTTCATTCGTAGCTAAATTAGAAATATGTGCGGAAACCACCTGCTCTTCTGCCAGGATCGATTCGTTAATTATCGCTGTTGCTATGTTCGATTGCGACGTATTTTTTGTACATGCGTCATGTAAAACCGAATGGTGCTTACCAGCGCATTTGCGACATCGTCGAACGGAAATGCATTGCTGGCCATTATGATCGATTTTGCATAATTTGAATTTGAGAATTGTATTTAATTTCGCGTCATTTTGCAATCCTAAGAATTTGTCGCAATTGTACAAAGCATGTTGTTGATTGCAAAACTGACATTTGATACTCGAGACATGTAATGCTTTGGATACGGCTTATACGTTTTATTATAGAAATTATTATGATTAAACCGCTTATATTTAAGATTCTCAGGAATATAATTACTAGTTTGATTATTAGACTTTAGAGTAGCTTGATCTAATTTTCGACGAGACGTTTCCCAACCGGTAAATTTACTCTCCAAGAAGTTTAAAAGCTCTTGAAGAGTGGGTTTCTGTCTTTTATTTTTTAGTGAATCATTATAATCGTCATATGTTTCGCCATCCAACTTCTGACTTAATAAATACACGAGAATAGGATCCCATGTGCTGATATCAATCCCTAAATTCTTAATCGCATACACAGTTAGGGTTATGTCATGCAATTTTTTAATGTGGCTAATAGATCGCTGTAGCGTATTAGGTAATCCTAGTAAGTTATTCATAATAGAAATAAAAATTTGTCGTTCATTATTAAATCGATGATTAAGAATCTCCCAACAAGAATCGTAGTTATCGCTACTTATGGAGAGATGCTGGATAAGTCTTTCAGCTTCTCCTTGCACTTTTCCCTTCATAAATTGCATTTGTTGCGCTTTGGAAAGAGAAGGGTTGTTGTGTATCACTTCAGTGAAAGGTCTTTAAATGGAGCCCAGTTTTTGAAGTTGCCCGTAAACTCAGGTATTTCCATTTTTGCAGTAGAATGCTCTCTTTGCGAAACATTGGAAAGCTTTTTATTGATCCTTTGCTTCAATTTGAGGTAGGACTGCTCATGCTGCGTATAGTTAGCCTCGTATTCTTCGTCCTCCTCATCAACTTCACCGTCTAATTCCCAGTGCAGAGAGTCTATCTTTGACCATCGCATTTGTAATGTTTTCAAAGCGTCTTCTAACTCCCATTTCTCTGACAAAGAGTCTAAATCGATGAAAGTTATGGACCTTTTAAAAGCTTTAAAGTTTGCTGCTTGTTTCCGAACCATGTCGTCGTATTTGCTAGTGGAACCTCGTGACTCCATGATGCTTGATTTTAGCTGATGCTTGTAGCTAGGAAGTTCTTGGATTTTTTCATCCTCCTGTTGTTCCTCAGAAGATGCTTGAGACTTTGACATTGATGTCGAAGGCACAGCTCTAGTGGCATACTGCTGACGTTGCTCATTAATAAAAACCTTAGCTGTTGTATAAGATTTGCTGACTTGCTCATGCTCTGATTTCACAAAATATGTATGCTCTTTGACCCCACTCGTACATATAGCTAGATGATTATCCTGAAAATCTAACCAATACCTTTCTAACAATTCTAACCGCTTTTTGAAATAGAAATCCGATTTCCTATCCGCGCTATCCTTTTTGATATTAATCGGAATTTTTCGTATCGCCTCACCAAGTTCGCATTGCTGTACGTAAAGATCCTCCATTTCGCTAAATATGAATAAAAGGAAAGATCTTACTTGGTAGTAGCTGAAAAGCTTATTGCTGTAGTTGAGCTCCTAGACGATGCTGTATCTCGCCGGTTGCTAGAGCTTCTGCTAGATTCCAGTGCCAGGTTCCGGATGACGCTAAGTACCGGTGTCTTGTTGTACCAGTGCTGCTATACTGATACTGCTGCTAAATACCGGTTCGGAACCGATATGCTGCTGCTGAAAATGCTGGAAGCCTCGTACTTGAGACGCTAATGTCTACTAGTGCTAGTAGACTTGTTGCTGCTAGAGATCTGCTCCTATACGTTTGCTAAAGTTTTGGTCAGACACGGCACGACTACAGTGTTCACAGAAAACTGTAAATCGATACTGGTATTCCGGGCTCACTCACATGTACTTTACACTCGCGTAGAAACAACGTGACTGTATGAACTACCGTGAGGTCCCGCCCGGTGGCTTCGAAGGACCAATGTTGAATGTTGGGGTTGGTGCAGTAAGAAACACTTATAACCCAAAAAGAAATTTATTGCCGTGACCAAAAATGATAATAATACAAAGGAGCGCGACGACCGCTATACGTGTACTGACTTATTTGAGTAAAACTGCATTATTTTTTAAGTGTACGGTTGCATCGTACAATGCACGTATATGTATGTATATTGTATATACATATACGGATATATATTTGTTGTATTTTTTGAATTATATAAAGTTGGTAGGTGATTGCTTTCAGCGTTACAACTAATCGATATGTAATGCATAAACTTACTTATGCACTAAATTTATAAGTTTTCCACATATAAATAAATTAATATCTATGCATTATTATATTAAATACATCGTTTAGTAGCGCAATTCACAAATCTTGGAACCAAATCCTCTACCGCGCATATGTCATCGATGTTCGAGTTCTATGAATATCGATGACATTTGCGCAGTAGGGGATTTGGATCCGAGATTTGTGAATTGCGCTACAGGTCTACAAGAAAATAGTGTTTCAGTTTATGTATTGTAAATAACTGTAATATTTAAAAAAAATCATGGTTTCAGACGCGGGGTGCCCACAAGATACTTCCAGCGAGGAAGCCAGCATTCCATCCGCGGGCTCGCCCGGGCCGACGTCGCACGGCGACAAATATGTACGTTTCCGGCGCTCCGCGCGCCTTGCTCAATCGGGAACGATCACCAGTAGAACGTAGCTCAAATAAAGGAGTTCGGTGCTGTGTCGGCAGGAGACGATGGAGCAGGGGGGCGACTCGTCGGAGCAGTCGGAGCAGTCGGAGGCGGAGGGCGGCGCGGAGTGGCGCTCGGGCGACTCGTGCCGCTCGCAGTCGTCGCTGGAGCTGGACTCGTCGTCCGCGTCGCCCGGCGCCGCCTGGGATAGCACCGGCAGCGCCTCGCGCTCCGACACCGACGACAACGGGAACGCCACGAGCGCGCCGCCCGCGCCGTCGCTGTGCGCCGGGGACCTGGCCAACGACAACGCGCCCGCCGCTGACAAGGTACTGTGCCGCCGTGGAGGTCGGTGCGAGTGGCGCGAGCCGACCGGCGCTCACCGCACGCCGCCTGTTGCAGGGGGAGACGTCGGTGCTGCAGCGGCTGCGCGCGCAGTTCGCATGCTCCATCAAGTGAGCGCGCGCCGCCCGCGAGACGTCGGAACGTGTCTGTGCTGTGCCCCGTCTGTCGTGTCTCGTAATCTCGTCGATTACTTATTCTTAATCGTCCCCTATTGATTTAGTCCCGTCGCGTCCCCCGGTCACGAATGTGAAAGTGCTCGACAGGGCGATCCTCCCCCACGCCCCCTTACCCCGTATCTGTTGATTTAGGATGGCTTCGAAGCGCATACCGTTGAATTTTGTCCCCGGTGACAGAATCGAATGGATGTGAGGCGATAGGTATCTACGCACCAGCCTCCGCCCTCACCCCGCTCCGCCAACCGCGAACAGATGCGAGTCAGGTACTCGAAGACAGGTCGTTCCGTACGAGCCGAGTGTAACGAGAAGACTGAATGAATTATCGCCTAGTGAGTAGTACAGTATATTACTATGCCGACTATCCTTAGTCCTCTGATATGTCCCCGTGCACACACGCACTGAGTGAGGCGTAGCACACGCGCGCCCACTGTTGGATATAGTTGTACTAAACTTGGATCATATTATATATATATATATCTCTGTTTATATGGAATTATAAAATTGTTAAAAAAAAATTGCACTGGGTTTTATTTTTCTGCGCCACCATAGCGTTGCAGTTGAAGGACTTCGTCCAAGGAAATGGCCTTCAGATGCAAATGCTCCAACCATACAATTCTTAGTTCAAACACGTCTTATGAACTACTCACTCACTCACTTATGAATTTGACTTCGAGTTATAGAAAACAGGATACAAGAACTATGGCGGCGGAGTACTCATCGTTTTCCGCTCATAAAACGAAGGGCGTTGTCGCATCATAACTCACGAACGGATGGGTAGCAACATTACACAACAGCAATTTCTTTATGCATAATTTTTTTTTCTTCTGCTTACCTACCTCCTAATTGATCAAGAGATTTCATTAAAATCCACATGGCTCTTAAATACTAATGTGGTATATATACTACTTGGTACCTCATTTTTATTTCATGGCATTTCCACGACATGACTAATTTGCAACTTGCTGCTACATACTAATTTAATTTTTTTAATAAATCTATCGATTATTGCACAGACACATTTTCTTTACTGTTATTATAGATTATGGTATTAAATTTTTGAATTTTATAAATTTAATACACTTTGTACCATAAACCTACATCTTCCCCTACATACTGCTATATGGGATGAACTGCGAATGGGACCAATCGCGCATAGGACCAACTGCGAATGGCCGAGGATATTGGCAACTGGCCAAAGCCGTGCAATCTAACTTCTGCCGACCTTCGCTGCCACCGCTGCGGTACCCTAAGGGAAACCTGGCTCAAGGCCCAAGAGAAGGCGCAATTGTTAGCTAACCTCTTTGGGGCAAATTCCCGGATCGACGACCGTGGCAAGCAGCCTCCGACAGTCACGAGTCGTGGCAGTGCAATACCGATATATTATCAGGCATTGCGACGTTCGAAAAGTACTGCGGTCGCTCGACGTCCGTAAGTCCGTAAGTGGTTAAAAGGTGTGCAGCGGAGTTGACTTCTGTGCTAACACGCCTGTATCGCCTGTCCTACTAATAATAAATCTTTATTCATTTAGGTCACAAAGTAACCCCACAATATTTATTTAATATTTATTTATTTACTTATGAACGTCAAGAATATTGCTTCTACATTTACATTTACTGCCAGATTCGCAAAGCGGTAGAGCCTGAGGAAGAACCTGGCAATAAAACTCATGGCCACTCTTTTCTAAACGCCAGTAATTACATTAGTTTGATTAACATGATATTTGACCAATTATATAGTAATGAATTTATACAAACAAAAAAACAAAATCAATGTTCTGTTTAAAATCATATCAAAATTAGAGCGATTATAGTTGCCGGTTCTAAGGGCAGCCTACCCTTGAAGAAGAAGAATCTGGCAAGAAAGTCAATGGAAGCTATTTTAAAATGTAGGAATGGCTTATAACATTAAAATTACACTTACATTGTTCCTTTGGATTTATGTGAGAACAGTCGACTAAACTTAAGTTTACCTTAAATATAAATAAGATTATTTGTAATAATTGCTATAACAGCTATGAGCTGACCAATCCCAACAGACGGCAGCCGTTCACGGGTATGACGCATTATATCAGCCATCGCCCTACTCAACCGTATTATAGGGAATAAAGCGACCCGATACATACGCCACCACTGCCAGGACACTTAGGCGAGCATGACACTCAAAAACTGCACAGCAACTATCATGTCAATTTCAAAGAAATAAGTCTACATGGTGCTCACACAATAACAAACTCAAATTACATTGTATATTAGTTAATACCAGGACTAAACGCAGCCAATTTTGAAACCTTTAGTTGTCAGACGTTTCAAATTATTAATAATGTAGAGATGTAAAAATACAACATATATATGCAGATTCAAGACATATCACAAGATTCATTCGAATCCTAAATAGCTCAAGCGAAGAGCAAGCAACTCATTCATTTATTTTTATCATTCAAATAATCATTGGTTGTGTAATAGGCCCTTTTCAAGAGGTGCGTCTTAATTTCCGCCTAAAATTTATGTAACGACAGGTTCATAATGTTTAAAGGAATTTTATTATATAGGCGTACGCCAATTCCTGCAAAAGAGTCGTGAACCTTTTGTAAACGATGATGCGTTCCAATTAATGTATGCTTATTTCTAGTATTTATCGAATGTATACTCTACGGGTAGTGTGCCGGATGTGTGGAGGGAGGCTAACGTGTTACCGATCCCCAATAAAGGGGATAGGTCAGACCCAGGCAACTATAGCCGCATAGCCGTCACCTCAGTCATCTGTAAGGTTTTTGAGGTCATCATAAATAAGCAGCTCATGCGTTATCTGGAAGATCTCCTTAATAAACGACCGACAATACGTATTTATTCCAAAACGGTCAACGGGTGTCTTATAGCATACGTTACACACCTTTGGGGTGAGGCTATGGACAGGCATGGCGAATCCTTGATCATCAGCCAGGACATCACCAAGACTTTCGATAGAGTCTGGCATGCATCACTCTTCTCCAGGCTTCCGGTATATGGCCTGCCACCTCAACTATGCACATTCGGGTCCAATGCGACGGTCAGGCCTCCGACTACTTGCAGATAAATGCTGGCGTACCGCGGGGTCCGTTAGTCACCCACTCTCTTCTGCATTTCAATGATATGTTGTCCCTGGGCACCATACATTGCTATGCAAACGGAGAACGAGCCACGTGGAAGACCGCACTCACAGGTGAATAACGATGAATTAAGAGAGATGGTGGATGCCAATCCTAGTCAAACTACCCAGGAATTAGCGGCATGGTTTAACGTTACCTTACCCACAATACTGACTCATTTGCGTCAAATCAATAAACTAAAAAAAAACTAAAAATGAGTGCCTCATGATTTGACTGATCTGCAGAAAGAAACGCGTGTAGAAACTTGTGTTGCCTTTTTGAATCGGTACAGAAATGAAGGAATATTGGATCGAATTGTGACATGTGATGAAAAGTGGATTCTTTATGATAACCGTAAAAGAAAAATGCAAAGGCTGACCCCAGGTCAAACGCCACAACAGTGTTCTAAAGCAAAACTTACCAATAAAAAGGTAATGGTAACTGTTTGGTGGTCTCAGCATGGTGTTATTCACTATAGTTTTCTCCGATCTGGTCAAGCAATAACGGCAGATGTCTATTGTGCCGAACGCCGAACAATGTTGGCAAAACTAGCAGTAAAACAGCCCCGACTCATGAATCGATCTTCACCATTGTTGCTCCATGACAACGCGAGACCTCATACAGCACGAGAAACCGTTTTCACCCTTCAGGAACTGCAGTTAGAAACCATTCGTCATCCTCCGTATTCGCCAGACCTTGCTCCAACGGACTACCATATTTTTCGTGATTTGGACAGTTATCTACGTGACAAGAAGTTTTCTTCCCAGGAGGCAGTACAAAATGCTTTCACACAGTTTGTGCTGTCTAGATCCTCAGAGTTCTATCGCAGCAGAGAAGCGCTCGTGTCGCCGCGGTCTCAGTGTTGCGTAAACGATCACCGAGTTACGCAACTTTCACTATGGCTGGTCCTCGGATGGGTGATCACTTTTTTGCGACTTAACATTTGCGAGCGTTTCCGTGCTTCCGAAGGCACGTTAAGCCGTTGGTCCTGGTTGCCAGTAAAATGGCAGTCGTTAAGCCTGGTTGAAGGCCTTATAACGGCTAGAAAATTTTCAACAGCAGGTAGCCACAACCTGCGTCTATCTATTTCAACACGGCAATGGGCTCACCACCTATTACGTGGGACAGGAATCCACTCGGTGAAAAGTGGGCATATAATATGCCTCTGCCGCCCCTTCGGGATAAGGCGTGATGGATATTTATTTATTTATTCTATCGCATTATTCTATCGCAAAGGCATAAATGACCTTCCTATTAGATGGCAGCAATGTATGGATTATAATGGTAACTATGTTGATTAAATGAATTTGTTATAAACTAAAAAATAAACAATTAAGATTTTCAGTAAAAAACGGCAATTTTATACTTTAACCCCTTATAATATATAAATATTGGTGCTTTAGCAATGGGAAAGAAAACTGTCAAATAGTTCATTGTAGAGGGCGCCAAATATTTGTACAAGGTCTACAAGTCAATCTTCATATCTTTATACTTCTATTCTGTTTGAAATACTCGTTTTTAAAGATTAATTAAAGAATGGGACGCTGTGTGACTTTTAAATGTGGCTCCTATTTTTAAATTCTGGCCAAGTAAATAGGTTTATGTTGTAAAGCTTTTTTCACCACAATAAAACAAACCGCAATATGAAGTGAACTTTAATAGCGAACTAGTAAGTATATGAAACATAGGTAACGTTTTCTCTAACTTTAAGATGATTTCAAAAAACCAAATCACGGTGATTTTTAGTAGTTGGTAAAATTCCTTAAACAGGTGTCATAGGAAAATATGAATATATAATTGATGTTCTGAATAGGAAGCGAGTTCCCTATCTATATGTAGTATATATCTATATATAGTATCTATATGTAGTTTTCTACTGAGGAAGGATGGAACAAAAAGCCAAGAAATATTTTTCAATATTTTATTATAAACAATAAAACGTTTGCATAATATTAGTCTCAATGAAAAACATAACATTAGTTCACACTCCACAGAAATATTGATAGTAGGTAACCGCCGAAGTCGGTGTCCAATCACGACCAAGCTTAACAGCAATTGACAATATAATGTATGTTCGGTATTACGATACGGTCTGCAGCTGCAGTCCCCGCAGCCCACCCTCGGTGATTGTACCGCAGCCGCGAATGCTGATGACTGACACGTGTCGACGACAGAGCTACAACACCAGGGGCCGTATTCCAGAACGTTTCTACTCAATCGACGCTTGAGACTAGTTTTTGCCTTATAAATACTACTCTCAAGTGTTTCTTGAGTATTTATTTATTTATTTTATTCTGGAATAAGGCGCTAGGTGCGCTCCGCGCTACTCGATCAATAACATATTGTAAAAAGTTACCATCGTACGGCACTAACTGTTTGAATCAAAAATATGTTTTTGAACGCACAGGGTTCACCTAGATACTACCACACATGGATGTCACAAAAAGACATTGTCAGCATTGTGCCACAAGTCGACTACTTATCTCCTTACGTCACGTCGGAATACTCTGAATGTACAGCGAAAAAAAATAGGGGGTTACTTAGTATAATTGTATCATAGAAGGTAGTAGGAACAACGAATATATGCAGCACATGAGAATTATAAACAACAAGAGGCGTACACGTACGGTCACTCGTGGCTCGGTCGCTGTGTGTGGGTGTCTACGAGAAGTGCAATACCGAGGATTGTGTCGTATATAGGTAGTGCTACATACTAGTACTCAAATATAAACAACAAGAGGCGTATACGTACGGTCACTCGTGGCTCGGTCGCTGTGTGTGGGTGTTTACGAGTAGTGCAATACCGAGGATTGTGTCGTATATAGGTAGTGCTACATACTAGTACTCAAATAATGTGATAAGGTAGGTACTAGTACGTACATAACCGAACTACCGATGCAAAGGGGGCGCAATGTATTCATTGTAATAATGTATATAACAGAAGTAGCTATGTATTACAACTAAATACTAAAAACTATCTTCACGCTGTATCCCTGACGGGGTAGTCGGAGAGGACGGATCGCCAGGCTTCGCGATCTCTGCATACTTCTTCCGCTTCTTCCAGATTCATCAATCGCTCCATACACGCACGTCTGGGTATCCGAGTGCTAGCACTGCGTTATGAATCGCGAGTCGTGCTTCTTTTACGATGCTTTGTCGCTTTACTAATTAGGACAAAGCACCATTAACTTTGTTTCCGGCAGCTACTTGCCGTTCTACATACGAATCTTCCATCCGTGCTAAAGATACTCCCTAAATACACAATATCATTCAATTGATGATGTAAAACTCTAGATGTTCCTGGTTTACCCAAATCTAGCACTTACTTCTTAAGTCATCTCTTTCAAATACCAGAACCTTAGTATTACTTGCATTCGAGCGAAGACCCTTACTTTCACACTCCTCTTTCATATTAGTAACTAATGGGTGAAAGTCGGCTTCTGGTGAGGCATTGAGCACCGCATCATCCGCTTACAACAGACATTTTACTGTTAGTCACCCATATCACTATCTTTAAATTTCTGCAGGCATCTGTCCAGAAACACTATGACCAGTCAGGCGGAAATGACACAACCCTGGTTGACGCCTTTACAGATGTCGAAAAGAGGCGACACTAGAGAGGCCCACTTGCACGTAAACCTAACAGTACAAAGCGACTGTATTGCCCGCAGTAGTGAGCCGTCAACACCTTAACCGGGCAGCAAGTCCATCAGAGTTTCTCTCACAACTTTATCAAATGCTTTCTCCAGATCCACAACAGCACAGAAAACCTTCTGGCTAACAGCCAGAAACATCTTCGCGATCATGCGGAGAAAAAAAAACGCTTGATCCATGCAACCTCTTCCACGCATCCGTATTGAGCCTCCCACAAATACCTTTCAGACTTTTCTGACTTTTCACTATACTTATATAACTATATTTAGGTGATATAAATAAATTTAAGACTAATTATATAAATACCAAAAAGGGCTCACCACTTTTTACGTGGGACAGGAATGAACACGATGAAATGTTGGTAATATGCTTCTACCACCCCTTCGGGGATAAAGGCGTTATTGATAAATAATGTATTTTAGGCTGTCTGTACAAAACCCTTTGTAATGAAAATTAGGTACTACTCGCGTTGTCTTTAGTGACTGTACTTTTCAAACTAATAATAAATCGGGGGCGAGTTGACAAATATCTAAAATATAAGTGAGCGAATTGATACACCTAGCTAATTAGGTGTGAAATCGACAGGGCTGGCGGGCTGTACACCCGTTATGTACCTAAGTAATACTGGCAACACAATTAATTCATTTTTTCGAAAAGTAAATACAATATTTTGTATAGGTCTGCATGTAAATAACACAGTGGCGCCCCCATTATTTTCTACTCTTTTAATTGCACATACAATATCTGTGTACGATTGTGTAGGTACGTAATGTAGCGATAATCGTACGGACACCGGAGGGGGTGGCTGGTCTAAGGCACTAGATAAATATTATTTTCAGAAACATGCATGGCAATACTGTCGAAAAATGAATATGCGATGTATCGCATTTACGGGCAGGAAAATGAAATTTATTGCTGGAGCGTTTTTTTTTTAATTTGGAGCACTACAACGCTCCAGCAATGTTGTATGAAACCACAGAACAGAAAAAAACAGTATGAAACGCCGTGCTGGGGTTATTAGATACCTACTCTTTGATTCAATTTCTTTTATCATTCTTCTTCAGCGGACGCTTAGTGTAAGTAGGTATACTATTTTACAAAATAAGTGCAGTTATCTTAATTTAGGAGTGGGAGTGGTTTCTAAATACATACATATAATACACATAGGAAACACCCAAACTCCAAAACAAACTTTTATGGATCACACAAAATTTTTTTCTGACCCGGGAATCGAACCATGGAGATCAGTGCGGCAGTCGCACATACTATTATTTTTTTAGATTTTCCATTTTGCTACGTATAATCCTCTGAAGGGAAATCATATTTTTTTTTTCTTTTGGTAGGTAAATGCCCAATATAGCTAATTTAACTTTTAATATTAATTAAATTAAATGTACCTACCTATACATAATTTAAAAAGTATTTTTTTATTTCCCTGCATTCATTTGAGAAAAGCACTATAGGTATATGCCTCGGCGGAAATCGCAATTGCCTGTCTCGTATTAGTCTGCAATTGCTCATTTCCCGGCCTTTGCAATAATGTACTGCTTATTTTATATATATCCCTTCGGCAAGTCCACACTGCCCCACTCCCACGCGCAACGTATACCACAGTTATAGGTACGCGTCGTGGTCTACACGCCACTGACGCGACGCGACGCGACGACGTGCTCTCGCGACTAGCGACTACGTAGTACGTATTCTAATCTATGCGCGACTGCTTCTAACATTTAAATAAGAGTCACGGCGGAATAGCTACTTTTAGCATCGGTGACAACTTTTTGCAACTGTATCGATGTTGCATCGCATTTTTGTGCTTCTGTGCGTTCGATTGCTGCATCAAATTGGCGCGTTTAATAGATAATATCGATGCTGCATGAAATTTCGCGACTTCCTGAGTCGGGGCGGCACGCAGTATCAGAATTGCGCGTTTTAGCAACGGAATCGTGAGTTTAATACTCTGCTATGGTGCTGAATCGTGTTTCACTGACAGTGATGGCAGAACCGTGTCGTTCGCGCCGTAAGTTTCATTTGAGCCACGTTTAGAAGGTATATGGACCGTGTGTGGGAATCCGATATTACCTATATACGAATCGTTTTACTTGCAGTTACGACGCCTTCCACTCATACACGTTCGTTTTTCTTAAGAGCTTTATCGCATAGGTACGTAAGTTGCACCATATACAGATGGCCTCTAGACTTGGTGTTGGTGGACTATTTGAATTCGATTGAAACCTGGGTTGTGTTGCAGTGTGTGCACTGTGCAGCGGTGCCACATTGGCGGTGCTTGTACAAAACCGCCACCGTATCAGTCTGGTCACAGAACTAAACCTCCAGGCTTCAAGCCATCCAACTTCAGAGAGAAGTGAGACAGGAGTTGTTATTTCTGATCTATTCACTATTGCCAAAAGGTTCACAGGTCAAGTCAAAAACAATATTTGTTCAAAAAGCCTAGGTACTTCCACAATGTTGAATTTGATGTCGGTTATACAAATAATAAATATGTAGGTATGTACTCACTTCTACATAAAAAATGTAACGTTTAAAATAAGAAATAAAATGTTTGTAACACAAATAACAATAGAACAACACCAAAAGATATTTTAGTCGCGGTCAAGTTAACCGATACATTTTATTTATACGGCAGGGGGTAGAAGAACCCCATAACAATTTAACCTAAGCATTAGGCTCTTGCGCCTCCCATTTGTCAGATCCTTGACGTCTTCTTGGACGCTGTCGTCCAACCTAAGATATTGGAAGAGGTTCAACAAGCAAGAGCATCCAACCGACGCGACGACAACAAACAAGTAGACGTTAACAATCTCTGTTCTATGATAATTAGAGCAATGCTCTAAGCATAAACACAATTTTAAGTAGTTACCTGTCAGGCACCTACAGTATACCTACCTACACGCCATCAAGTGGTATTACATTACTGTTACCGAACTCATTAATCTAATAACGGCGCTAGGTAGTGATGGTGGTGAGCATGAGTTGTGGGTAGGTACCTATTCTATAAAACGTTCCTGAACATTTCGTAATATCGTAAGTAAACTTATTCTCTAGTTCTATGGGACTATTTAAAGTAATGACCTACAGACCAAAAAGAATTAATGAAGTGTTAGAATGTTCGTTGCCTCAACTGAACTAGTAGGTAGGTACAGAGCACTCTGTTAGGAGAGCAGTGTCGCAGCGCCGCGCGGCCCTCGACGTGCCGCTGCTGCCGACTCATAGTCATATTCAATGTGTTAAGAAAACCCTGTCCGACCCGAAAGGGGTATGCACTTCAATAACATAACAAAAAAAAATTAATCATATATATACAAATATAAAATGTAATCATTTTATTAAATGCGTGTTTTTAGTATCAGAATTAGTCCAATTTCCTTAAAATATCGAAAATTTTCAAAAACTGGCAACACCTTTGTTGGCATGCGGCGACGAGTGTATGTGATATCAAAAGAAACCGTCGGCATGCCATGCCGTAAGCAGACCTGTTGACCTTGCATTCCCGAATGGCCCTTTCCCTGTGTTGCCATGTAAACTACCACAATATATAATTTTTAAATTTATTTTATTCGAGGTACATTTATGAGGTAAATTTTATGGGGTAATTTTTTGGGGTAGTTTCTAAAAAGGATTAAGTACACGAATAAAATCACATCTCGAAACCTACCAATACCTTCACGGATCGGACAGGGTTTTCTTAACATAATGAACTTAGATCAAGTCCGGCTTGATGTATCAATGTGACAATATGAAAATAACACTAGAGATTAGAATAAAGACTACTTATTAAGAATACTTATGTATTTGTCGTCTCTATCCACATTTATTCTTAATACTTGAAATTTTAAATTTATTTATTGGCTTGTTATAAATAATTTGATCACATACTCTGCCAGTTCCATTCTGACATACAAAACTTAGCACTAAATAAAACATATCTCTACATACAAGTTAGTTAAGTAAGAAATAAAATAAAATAAAAGTCTTTCCAAGTGCCATCCTAAAATACATAAAATCAAATACTAATTACACAAAAGTCAAATAACGGTAAAATGTAGAGTTCTTAATTTCCCATCAGATTTAGGCAAGTTATCGATGTTTATCGGTAGGTAGCATAGACATCTAAACTAAAAGATACCTATGTTAGGTAGGCACTAGGGAGTTCTAACCTTGCTTCGAAACTGTTCACGATTTTAACTTTCTTGCCAAAGCACACCACAAAGTATATAAAATGTATCATCGCATCGATTTAAACAAAATATTGACTTAAAACTCTAGCACTTGCCCTATTTTTACGAAGGCATCTTATCTTTATGGCATGTTAAATATTCGTCTAGCTGGTTCGTCAGCACCCGCGTCTTGATTGCTTTGAAATTTATTGTATACTTATAAGACTCAAATAGTCTTACGGCACGTCGATAACATATCAAATTGCATGTATAGAAGTCCATCCACAGGCGATCTGAGACAGGCAAAGAGGAAATGATGCGTGCGCGGGACCAGCTCGCGGTCGGCGCGAGTCATCTGAACATGGCCTTACACTGTCACACAGATATTAATGTGGAAAATAGTCAACAAATATTTAAAAATCTCATAAAGTTATGATTTATAAATAAGGGAGTTGGTTCGGTCGGTATGGAATTGGTTTTGCCCTGGTGCGTTTTATGTGCATTCTATCGTGAGCAACATGGCGCTGTATTTCTTAAGCCGCATGCCACTTTACAAATTGTGTTCGCATCATACCAACTGAGTACTGTCAAGTGTTAGGCCCAGTTCACGCTCCATACCACAACATATGCATAAATAAAACTCTAGTCTTATCATAAGATCTTTGGTGCAGCCACGGTCGTAGAGTCAAGCGGGTCAAGCTTACCTCGACGTGTAGTTTGACGCCGACGTCATCTTATACATTATAATTATACTAATTCTTAGGTAACAACTATCCTTGAGATCTACTGGGCCCACCGAGAATATAAAACTAAATAATAGTAAATGAATGAAGGCCGACACTGGGTTCAACATCTCAGTAGTGTTTGGAAGCACGGGCCCTAACTGGAAGAAGAACGTATACTTAATGTTGGCGGGTTCGACATTTGCTTTGTATTATTATTTCATAGGATGCTCTATATTTTCAAAATCTATAATAATGAGATAATGAGTAAGTGTAATTAATTATGGTCAATCCTCATTGTCACATGTACCTCAGTGCACACTCGAACCGCCTCGCAGCACCGAGCAGGCTCTCCCACTCGTCTCCTCGCAACTAACTTATCGAACAATACGTTCATAGACCTTAAAATTAACTGAACTCGACATCGTTTGCGCCTTATATTTGCCTAAATAGGTATAACGTAATATAATCAATAGCTCTAATATCCAAATACATAGTAGGACCCTTGGCACACGATTCGGAGTGATCGCCCAAGTTTGGCACAGGAGAATGCCAGCCAACGGAGCCCGTGTGCGATGCGAGAGCGCTACACCAGCACGTCCATGCGACTGCCGCGGCGCAGCAGGCGCGCGCCCTCGGCGCCGCCCACCGCGTGAAACGACAGTGTCACCAGCTGCTGGCCGAAGTTGGCCTCGAACCTGCGCACGGACGGAGCTCGCTGTAGTGTGGACGTGTGGAGCGGCACGTGTCGGTGGGAGGTACTCACTCGCTGGCGATGTGGACGGCGGGCGGCGCGCCCGCGGCGTTCTGCACCACGAGGAACAGCTTGGTGGCCAGCTCCAGCACGTGGCACGTGCGCACCACCACGTCGCCGCGCCGCCGCCACGCGCCCTCGCCCTGCGCAACGACACACACACAACCTAACGTCACATACCTGCCCACTTTCTTCTATAAACTAAACACTCAATATATTATAATAACGTACATGGGTTGGACACATCGAAAAACCAAGCTAGCGTGTCATTTGATAGATTAGATTTTTGAAAACCCTGATGGCAAAGGATAACTTTTATACGGCCAGAACTGTCCCAGTCTCCTGGAGGCGAGACATCAGTGACTTTATGATCACGAATTCAAGTTAAAGGAACCTGTACGGGCCAGTTAGTTACCCGATACACTTCCAGATTTGTTATAGTTGTATTGGAGTCCCAATGGAAAGACAGTCGTAGGTTGATACTGTTTAATATTTACAAGTAAAATAATAACAGTGTAAAAGGTGTGGCTTAACTTCCCTTGACAATGTGACGTCGTTTTAGGTACTCAAAGTAATGTATTCTATAGTTCCAATATATAGTAAATATTACGTAATATCGACTGAGCGTCATTGTTACGTATAATGTCGCGTCAACAATGTATGTACAGTCACGAGACTGTACATATTGGCAAACCCAAAATTAAAAAGAAGAAAAAAATAAAAGCCAGTACAAAGCAAGGAATATTACATCAATTAAAGTTAAATGCAATATTATCTGTCACAGTCGTCGCAGGTGATCGCTGTGCCGCCGGCCTCGATGTCGCCGGCACAGGTTCCATGTTCCTGTGGCGTACAGGTTGTAGTTCAATGTCTTCGTAAACCCGTGCTTGTGTATGCTCTTTCTTAACAATGCGCCATGAGCAGCGGTTTTTGAAAATCCAAACGATGCCTATCGTAATAGCTACTCCAATCAATATATAACACACGATGTATTGATGAAGGTCGTGTGAGGAAATTATTTCAGGCAGAATCTCGTGTTCCTTTTGCAAAATCAATCGTTTCTCAATTTCCTTGAAATCATTTTGAAAAGGTTGCTGTGTGGTTTCTAATGGTACAGCAATGCCACTTACGGGCACAATGTTGTTCACTGTTGTATGCAAAGTGGGCACTTCCAGGTTCATTTTGATGTTAGAGTTGTACTCATTGTATGAGGAGATAGTGAAATCCTGTGACTGTAACATACACCCTTGCGATAGATTTATTACGCTTGATGATGTCAAAGTGTGCGAAGTCACTTCCCTATCACATATTGTACGTAAAGTACGATTTTTCAAAAGCTTTTGACAGAGTACCTCATATTGTCCTTCTTGCAAAATTACAGGCCTATGGCATTTCGGGATCATTACATAACTGGTTGACATCGTACTTAAAGGATAGAGTATTTTCAGTTGTGGTGAATGGCTATGAATCTAATTTCAAAACTATTTCTTCCGATGTACCTCAGGGCCCACATCTGGGTCCTATTCTTTTCAATGTTTTTATAAAGGAATGTTTCTAATTTTCTGAGGCGTACTTGTATAAATAAATAAATAAAATTAAAAACAATCTTAAGATCTTACATACATACATACATACATAAATATCGTCACGCCTTTATCCCCGAAGGGGTAGGCAGAGGCATATTAAACGCCCACGTTTCACCGTATGCACTTTCGTCCCACGTAACAGGTGGTGAGCCCATTGCCGTGTTGATATGGACAGGCGCAGGCTGCATCGACCTGCTGTTGAAATTTTTTAAGCCACCCATAAGGCCTTCAACTTGGCTTAACGATTGCCATTTTATTAGCAACCGGGACCAACGGCTTAACGTGCCTTCCGAAGCACGGAACTGGGGTGGGTCTAAAGGGCCGAATAAATTTAATAAAATAAAAATGTGTCTATTTTAGATGTTAAATTCGAAAGAAATTTTAAACCCATGCCTTTTTAGTGAGGTGGTAACAAAAAGGCTAAAAGGTCTTATGTGCTAGACACTAACTAACACGAGCAATTAAAGTCCTGGTAGTCCCGGAAGTGTCTCTTAAGTGGGCATATAATATGCCTCTGCCACTCCTCCGGGGATAAGGCGTGATGGATATTTATTTATTTTATTTTATTTATTTATCTTAAGTTTGTGATCTGGATGCAAGGCAGCTACAAAATGACTTGAATAGACTTTATTTATGGTGCAATAATAATGGAATGCTTTTAAATGCCAAAAAAGGTCATCACGTAACTTTTACGAGAAAACTTAAACCACTAGATTACAATTATTACATCGACAACGATAAAATATTGAAGGTTGAAACTATTAAAGATCTTGGTGTACTTTTTGACAGTAAATTAAGTTTTGCGTCACATGTTGATGAGATCAGTAGGAGGGCATCCAGGATGCTGGGGTTTGTACTCAGAAATAGCAAAGGTTTTAGTAGCAACCACACATAAAAACTGCTATATAACAGTTTAATTCGTGGCAACTTGGAATATTGTAGTGTATGGCGTCCTCACTTCGCCACACATGCATTGCGTCTCGAGCGAATACAGAAACGTTTTGTTCGGCACTTGGCTTTCTCTAATGGTATTACCAAAAAAATACGCTCTTACAGCGATAGACTTAGCATTTCAATATGCAAACAATTGAATTCCGCACAAAGCTAAATGTAGCAATTTTTGCATGTAAAGTTCAACACCATATTGACTGTTCCCATTTGTTGGCTCTTTTTAGATTTAATGTACCGTCAAGACTCCCTCGAGGTTCAATTACCCCACTTTGTCCACCTTTAAGAAAGACAGTCTTAGGGGCAAATTCTCCTTATGTTAGGCTTTGTAAGATTGTAAACAGTGTTAGTAATTTAGTGGATTTAAATTATGTTTCGATCACCAAACAAAAATTGATTCTTAAACAGTTTACAAACAAATTTATTTGGTCGCTTTACTCAAAAAAGATAGCTGACTTGTGGGGTATTTCTGTGAAATTGATACAGTCTATTATTGTTAATTTATCTCCACATCTAGCTGAAATATTTAATAAATGTATCGATAAAGGAGTGTTTTCGGATTTAATGAAACACAGCTAGGTAATACCTCTATTTATGTCTGGATCCAAAACCGACCCTGGTAATTTCAGACCTATTTCAATATTACCTGCCATTAGCAAAATATTTGAAAAAATTATATTGCAACAACTACAAGCTCATTTTAATTCAAATATGCTACTACATAAAGAGCACTATGGGTTCACAAGGGGTCGTTCTACCATTCATGAAAGTGTGACACTTCTGAATCATATATATGACGCCTGGGAGAATAGACAAGACGCTATTGGTGTATACTGCGATATCTCCAAAGCATTTGATTGCATTGAACATAAAACACTATTGCGAAAACTCTTTTATTATGGTATCAAAGACTCTGCACTGGATCTTGTTGCCTCCTACTTAAATGATCGGATACAACATGTTGATGTTAATGAAATTCACTCTTCTGGAGCATCTGTAGCTATGGGCGTACCGCAGAGATCAATTCTAGGTCTGTTTCTATTTTTAATTTATATTAACGATCTGCCATTCTACATATATACAGAACTTGTGCGACATTGTTCTATTTGCTGATGATACGTCACTTATTTTTAAAGTAGATCGTACGCTTACTGATTTTAACGGCGTTAATAGTTCACTTTCCCAAGTTTTAGATTGGTTTACGACCAATAATTTGCTACTAAACGCTAAGAAGACAAAATGTATCAGATTTAGCATGCCTAATGTCAGGAATTGCGGTACAAATATAACATTGAACAGTGATACCCTTAATATTGTAGAATCAACTGTATTTTTGGGAATCCCTTTAGATAGCAAACTGCAGTGGAACGCCCAAATAACGTGTCTTGCAGGTAAACTCAGGTCGGCAGCCTTTGCCGTTCGTAAAGTCAGGCAGCTCACTGATGAACAAACTGCCAGTAAGACATGACATTATGAAAATAACTAAAGTATACTAGACTTTAGTTATTTTCATAGTGTCATGTCTTACGGCATTTTGCTGTGGGGTAAAGCAGCTGATCTACAAGTAATTTTTGTACTCCAGAAGAGAGCTATACGTGGAATATATAAATTGAGTGCTAGAGTGTCTCTTAGAGAGAAATTTAAAGAAATTGGTATTTAAACGGTTGTATCACAGTATATATTTGCAAATATCATGTTAGTTAAACAGAACATACATTTATACAATAGACACAGTGACATACATTCGATAAATACTAGAAATAAGCATAAATTAATTGGAACGCATCATCGTTTACAAAAGGTTCACGACTCTTTTGCAGTACGTATTGGCGTACGTTAATCAAACTGTGTCAAATAGCGGTTAGAAAAGAGTGGCCATGAGTTTTATTGCCAGGTTCTTCCTCTGGCTCTACCTATTGCTTTGCGAATCTGGCAGTAAATGTAAATGTAGAAGCAGTAATCTTGACGTTCATAAGTGTTACTTTGTGACCTAGATGAATAAAGCTTTTTGATTTTTTGATTTTATAATTTATATTGTTCGTCACTTCTCCTGTTTCTGATTTATGTATAAAAATGTTTGAGTAAATAAGCTATGTAAGGTTTATATATTATAATGTCTCCTCAAATTGTTATTGCATGTGGTGGTTACCTGTAACAGATTATTACATTGTCTAATGTTTTTTTCTATAGTGCAATTATGTAACAAGTATTAATGTAAATAATTGTTAGTAATCCAAATTTAAAAAAAAAAATTGCGTCTTTAGTATTCGGTTAAAATAAAATAAAATAAAAATATCTTTATTTTGCATAGACCATTTTAACGGCGCTTACAAAATGTCATACACTATTTAAAATATTTAAAGCGACCACCGGTTCGGAACGCGGCCCACCTGAGAAGAACCGGCAAGAAACTTAGGAAGGCTTTTTTTTTGATGGCCTATTTACAATTTAATATTATTTCATTTTGCCAGCAGATCATTTCCAGGCGTCCCTGTCCTGCAAATAGTCTGTAACGGAGTAAAAACCTTTTTCACAAAGCTTGTTTTTAATAAACTTTTTAAATTTATTTAAAGGTAAATTTCTCAGGTCACAGGGAAGCTTGTTGTAAAAGCGTATACAGTTACCCTGGAAAGAATCGCCAATCTTATGTAGTCGACTGTGGTGGACTGAAAGATTATTTTTATTTCTAGTGTTTATATTATGTTTATCACAGAGTTTAGAAAACTGTGATAGATTTTTCTGGACATACATAAGATTGGCAAAAATGTATTGTGATGGTACGGTTAGAATATTCACTTCTTTGAATTTTTCCCGGAGAGAAACTCTGGGGCCCAAATTATAAATAGCGCGTACAGCCCGCTTTTGTAGAACAAAAATAATATTTAAATCTGCAGCACTCCCCCAAAGGAGAATACCGTAAGACATAATACTATGAAAATAGCTGAAGTAAACCATTCTAGCCGTATCCACATCTGTTAGAGTCCTGATCTTTTTTACAGCGTATGCAGCCGAACTTAATCTAGAGGCTGTCTTTTCTATGTGTGGGCCCCACTGCAAATTGGCATCAATAGTTATACCTAGGAACACAGTTGATTCTACAAACTCTAACACTTGTCCATTCAGTTGAACATTGGCCGCAACTTGTTTTACATTTGGTAGAGTAAATTTTATACATTTAGTTTTATTTTCATTAAGGCAAAGATTATTTGAGCTGAACCAATGAACTACTCTTACAATTGCATTGTTTACATCGTCATAGTTATCTAATTGTCTTTTAATTTTAAAAATTAATGAGGTGTCATCTGCAAACAAAACAATCCTATTCCTGTCCCCTACATAAAATGGTAAATCATTAATATAAATGAGGAACAAGAATGGCCCAAGTATCGAGCCTTGCGGCACACCCATTGTAACCATGGATCCTACAGAACGTGTACCATTAATATCGACCCTCTGTATTCTATTGTTCAAATATGAAGACAGAAGGTCGAGAGCTTTGCCTCTTATTCCATAGTGGTGTAATTTTTTGCACAGCGTTTCATGTTGAACGCAATCAAAAGCCTTTGATAGATCGCAAAATATACCTAATGCATCGTGCTTGTCTTCCCATGCTTCATGAATACATTTTAATAACTCAACACCAGCATCGGAAGTTGAGCGCCCTTTCGTAAACCCAAATTGATTCGCATGGAGTATTTTATGACTATTAAAATGGGATAGCATTTGATTCAAGATTATTTTTTCAAATACTTTGCTCAAAGTTGGCAGCACTGACACTGGTCGGAAATTAGACGGCTCTGTAGCGCTGCCAGCCTTGAACAAGGGAACGACTTTGCTGTGTTTCATTAAATCAGGAAATGTACCACTAGAAACACAGTCATTAAACACAGTTGCTAGATGGGGCGCAATTACCTACGTTGCCACCGACGATCCAATATCGCTGCCGTATATACGTTAAAGTCAATCTCGCACCTCCGTGGAGTGTTGCAGCGTGCGCTTGATCTATAAGTAGCTGCGTAAATCGCCCGGTTTTGGGCAGAATAGCAGGATTTTTCATTCTGGACGGCAGATAAGAATTATTGAGACGACCACGGACTCGTATGATACCTCTTTTATCCAAATACGGGTTAAGCTTGTAAATACAACTCTTCTGCGTTACAGGTTTGAGGTTTCACTCAAGCTGCTTATGATCTAAATAAAATTCCGTTTGTTGTACGTATTTTATAATTGTTTCCATGGCCGTAATCAATTCGCCTGCAGTAAGGTAAGTCATATTCATCTTTTTGCCGAATCGAGTATTTACACTGAAACGTAATACCCAAGCAATGACCCTTGTAACACGGTACAATGAACTATGTTTATGTAGTAATTCATTTATTAATGGATTGTCTTGGATTTTAAGCGATGAATGTGGTGGTTTTCTTCCCATGTCAGTTATATGTGAACATGACATATTTTGAACTTTATGCTTCATCTCATAATTCTGTAGAGACTACGGCCCCTCGCACCAGAGCGCAAAGTTTCGCACTTTAAATGTTGACATCCCTCGGGAAGCACAGTCTGCGGGATTTTGATCCGACTTTACGTATGTCCAGTTTTCGGGAGGAATAGTTCGTTTTCTTCTCGTTACCCAGTTGGCAACGTATGTATCCCACCTGGATACGTCTCCTTGTAGCCATGCGAGCACCACTTGCGAGTCGCACAAGGCATGCGTAGTCAATTCGTATCCTGCATATGCTTTCCTTATCTTCTCTATTAGTTGTGACAGTAAAAGTGCTCCGCATAACTCCAATCGCGGTTAAGTAGTTTTTTGTGCTAAAGGTGCAACTCGAGCCTTAGCGGTCAACAACGTTATCGTTGGCTTACTGTGTTTGTTTATAATACGACTATAAACAACACACGAGTAGGCTTTTTCGCTAGCATCGCAAAAGTCCAGTAGTTGTATGTTTTGCTGCGTTCCGCCAAGCCACCGCCCGGTTCAATTTGATGGTATGCACCTAAGATATTTCATTTTTCAGTTTCCTCCAGTCTTCTTGTGTGTCATGGGATAGAGTGTCATCCCAACCAACTTTACTAGCCCAGACTCGCTGAAATAATAATTTTGCAGCAATGGTAATCGGGGAAAGCCACCCCATCGGTTCGTAAAGTTTAGAAATTTGAGTTAATAGGCTTCTTTTAGTTAGTTGTTTGTTGCTATTCCCAAGCTTCCAGTTAAATGTAAATGTGTCAGTTCTTGGATCCCACCCGAGACAAAGCGTTTTCATCGATTCCTCCTGCTTGAAATCGAAGACTTTATCATTTGCAATTTAATCGTTCAACAAATTGTCAAGTAACGTGGGATGATTTGCTGACCACTTGCATAAATTCATACCGCAACCACGTAGCAAATGCATGAGTGAGGCTTGTCGACGTTTTGCGGCGGCAATGGTGTTATTACCGCTTACTAGGTCATCCATGTACATCTCATTTTGAATCACAGCGGCAGTTTCGGGATACTTGGTACTGTTATCCATAGCAACTTTTTGCAACGTCCTCATCGCGAGCCAGGAAGCGCATTTCATCCCGTAGGTTACTGTACAAAGCTGAAATTCCTGTAGCTTTTCAGTCGGTAAGTCACGCCATATTATTTTCTGTAGGTGTTGTTGTTTTTCTGCTAACTCAATACAGCGGTACATTTTTTCAATGTCAGCAGTGTACGCATATTGATAGGACCTCCATTTCAAAATTAGTGCTTGGATGTCTTTCTGGAGGTTAGGACCTTTTTCTTGTAGTTGGTTCAGGCTGTAACCACTCGTAGTTTTTTGTGAGGCATTAAACACCACCCTTAATTTAGTTGTGGCCGCGCTCTCACGTAGTATGCCGTGATGGGGTAGATAGTAAGAGGGTTGTTCGAAGGTACTGGCAGTCACCGGTTTCATGTGGTGTAAATCCTTGTATTCCTCTATGAAATTTCGGTACATAACAGCCAGTTTCTTGTTACGCCCTAATCGCTTTTCTAACTGTAGAAATTAAGAGATTGCAATAGATCGAGATTTCCCAATCTTATTTTCATAATCGGGGTTGAATGGCATTTTTACAACATATTTTCCCTCCGGAGTCCTTTGTACAGTTTTGACATAGTACTCCTCGCATAGGTCTTCCTTACTCGTGTCCTGGGTATCCTGAATATCCCCAAAACTTGTTTATTTGATTAAGATCTACCAAAGTCACGTGACAACTGAAAGTTTGTAGTCTGCCACAAAGAATCCACCCTAATTAAGTTTGTTGGGCAATAGAGGCCCTCTTTCCCCCTTTTAGGACTCCATCCAGGATAATCTCCGAATACATTTCGGCTCCAAGCAATAAGTCCACAGGCCCTGATGTGTTATATTGAGGATCAGCCAACTTTAAGTCCTCTAAGTGTGGCCATGTCCTTCCAAATGAAGTATCAGGTAAATTTATTCGTCATTTTTTTCATTATGAGTGCGTTAGTTGCAAATGTGTAGTTTGAATGTATCGACTTGCAGTTGATTGTAATTCGACCCCTACAGTCGCCAGACAAAGCCCCAATACCAGATACTACAGCGTTCAGCCGTTGTCTAGGTAATCGTAGTAACTGGGCAGCGTTTTCGGTGATTAGATTCACTTGTGACCCTTGATCTAATAACGCTCTTAGGGTAAGGTAGGTCCCGTTCGCCGCCTTTACTTGAAGTTGTACTGTAGTCAGTAGGATCTTCATCTCACTGTTAGCCAGATGATTGGAGCTTGGGGCCCCCGAGGTTGAAGGTTTTGATTGTTCGGGGCTTGTTTTCTTAACAAAATTGTGCAATAACGTGTGATGTTTCAAATGACATTCTTTGCACGTTTTCGTAGAACTGCATTCTTCATTTTTGTGCTTGTATAAACAATTTTGACACAAATGCAGTTTCGCAACCAAGTTTTTTCGTTGCGCAGTATCCATGTCTATGAACTGTGTGCAATGCCTAAGCACATGAACTCCGTTACAATTAGGACATTAACTGTACGTTGTATGATAGGTGTTTGTATAAGTTTTCTTTGATTCAAAATATTTTTTCTTGTCGCCATATTTTTTTGTGAATGATTTGTTTGGTAACGACTTCTGAGTATACATAATATCTTTCTTGGCGCTCTTCATGCTTTCGTAAGCCATAAACTTAGCTTCCAGAAATACAAGAAAATCGTTTAAGCGTAACAGCTCTCTATGATCATGCAGTTCGTTCAAGTAGTCCGCATAAGTTGAGGCATCGAGTTTATGTGCCATCAAGTGTACAATTAGCGGATCCCAGGTGGAGGTATCAATCCCAATGTTCGTTAATCCATTCAAACACTCAGTAATTATATCATGTAACCTTTTTAATTGAAACTCTCCGGATGTTGTATGACAGATAAATTGAGCATAGTGTTAATGAATGATGTAAACTGAAGTCGCCGATTGTCATACCGCTGATTTAGTATTTCCCAGCAGGAGTTGTAATTATCGGCACTTATACTGAGATGCTGTACCAAGCGCGCAGCTTCGCCTCGCAACCTTGTCTTGAGATGCTGCATCTTCTGGGCATTATTCATTCCTGGGTTGTTGTGAATGGTTTCCAAGAAGAGATCCTTAAAGGATATCCATTGAGTGTAATTACCGGAGAATTCGGGAATCTCTATCTTGGGAGCCGATTTCTGATAATGTATAGTTGACCACATCTTTGCATTCAGAGTTCGCTTAAGTTCATCGTATCTTCTTTCTATAGCAATGAACTTATTGTAGTATTGGAGATTAGAGCCTCGTACTATAGCTTCCACTTCCAAATGTTGCTTGTCGATGGTTTCCCATTTTGCTTTCAAAGTCGAGAGATAATCTTCCATTTCTCACTTCTCACGACATAGCACGATCTAACGCCATAAAATTGCAGTCTTGTTTGCTTAATAGCATTTTTGTTTTGCTATCCGTTAACTCCTCCTGTATTCCAGTTAGATCAAATGTCGCCTGTTGGCGACCACGTAGCAACCTTCCATGTGCTGCTTGGTGCTTTTGTAAATCAACTCTGTATTATCGTAAACATTTTCAGTAAAGTAAGTTATATTCTTATCCTCGATTTCCTTCAAAAGCAACGCATTTCGTTCCTTAAACTCTTGCCAAAGACAATCAAGCTGTCCCAAACGCTTGACCAAGTAATCTTCGGGTTTCCTATGCGCGCCATCCTGTTTGTAGTTGGCACACAGGGCTTTAATTTTTTCAAAACACTCCTGCTGTTTTTGTATCATGTTTAGTTGTTTTCAAGTATAACTTGTTGTAAAGGTAAGGTAGGTAGGTGTATTTCGATACAGCTCACAAAACACCCATCCCGTCGTTGACAGTGGCCGGAAATGTAGTGCTAGTTCACGACACGAAGACGATCCGTGTTACGGCAGTCTTCTTCAAATTCAATCGCCGAACTTCTTGTACTTCGTAGAAGATAGTTGTGTTTCCCAAACTCCGACGACTTGAAAGAGCTCACTTATAGGTACTTAACTTCCAGTAAACAAAAACGATATGCGCGCCGTCTCAATCCTACTGGGGAGACCCGCTTGTGGGAGGCCAGTAGAACCGATGCGCTATCGTCAATGACTACCAGTTGTTAAATACCTGTAGTTACACGAAGGACCATTAAATGTACGGGCCAGTTAGTTACCCGATACACTTCCAGATTTGTTAAAGTTGTATTGGAGTCCCAATGGAAAGACAGCCGTAGGTTGATACTGTTTAATATTTCCAAGTAAAATAATAACAGTGTAAAAGGTGTGGCTTATCTTCCCTTGACAATGTGACGTCGTTTTAGGTACTCAAAGTAATGTATTCTATAGTTGATAAATTTTTAAAGCAATTATTTGCTAAATTTCTCATAAATTTTTAATAAAGTGGAAAAAGACTATTTGATTCGAGACAGTGATTGAACCTGTGACCTTTGCCTAACCAGGGCAATGTTCTAGCCACCTGAAATACTCGAACCGTATCTAATCAAGTTGAAATTCTCCACCAAATTTATATCGTCATTTTAAGAGTATGACCAGAGCCATCTATCGAGCTAATGAGCAACTCGATACCAATGAACAGTGTTACAACTATTTTTAAACATTGATGCAATGGACTCCACTCAGTATATTGATAAATTTTTAAAGCAATTATTTGCTAAATTTTTCATAAATTTTTAATAAAGTGGAAAAAGACAATTTGATTCGAGACAGGGATTGAACCTGTGACCTTTGCCTAACCAGGGCAATGTTCTAGCCACCTGAACTACCCGAACCGTATCGAATCCAGTTGAAATTCGCCACCATATTTATATCGTCATTTTAAGAGTATGACCAGAGCCATCTATCGAGCTAATGAACAACTCGATACCAATGAACAGTGTTACAACTATTTTTAAACATTGATGCAATGGACTCCACTCAGTATATTGATAAATTTTTAAAGCAATTATTTGCTAAATTTCTCATACATTTTTAATAAAGTGGAAAAAGACAATTTGATTCGAGACAGGGATTGAACCTGTGACCTTTGCCTAACCAGGGCAATGTTCTAGCCACCTGAACTACCCGAACCGTATCGAATCAAGTTGAAATTCTCCACCATATTTATATCGTCGTAGATGGAACCGCATTAGTGAAGGTTAACAATATGTTTTCAAAGCCCTTTAAGACGCAAAAAGGTATTAGACAAGAAGTATACTGTCTCCGATCCTCTTCAACATCTATGGGGAACATATTATGAGGCGCGCTTTGGATGGTTGGGAATGGTGTATCCATTGGTGGCAGAAAAATCAGTAACATGATATATATGCAGATGACACCACACTATTTGCGTCATCCGAGCAAGAAATATCTCAACTCATTTCTAAAATGGAAAAATAAAAGTGAATTAGTTGGCCTGACCATAAAAAAAGCGAAAACCAAGGTGTTGGTGTTGGACATACCCGTTGCGCTGATTTCTTCCAATGAACTCGGAGACATAGAATTTGTTGGCCAGTTTGTATACCTTGGCTCTCTTCTCAGCAACGTGGATGGCAGTTAGAAAGAGATTTCCAGAAGAATCCAAATGTCCAAAGCAGCGATGACTAAACTCATTAGGATATGGAATAACCGCAACATATCCCGCAAAACCGAAGTTATCTTGGGTGGTCGCGTCGTGGTATCTGGGAGATTAGAGAGTATATCACGATATCCCTGGAAGCGGCATGTCTACTAGCCGGGACCCCTCCATGGGACATTGAAGCGAGTCTTCTTTCAGTAAAATTTTCTATCTACAATATTCAAGGTACTTTCCCTCCATGTGGCATATCCGTGGGACGCTCTATATATCTATCTATATATATAAAAGGCAAAATCACTGACTGACTCATTGATCACGAAATCTCTGAAACTACCAAAGCTATAAAGCTCAAACTTCGCATGGAGATTCTTTTTAATACGTAGGTTTCCGCTAAGAACAGATTTTGCGAAATTCTACTCCTAAGGAAGCATATAAGCGATAAACGGTTGTATGGAAGTTCGTCATTTTCAAAGTTAGAAACACGTATTTATATACACCTGTTTTTAGTTACAAATAAATAGAAACGTATATCGCAGTTTTGCAAAATTTTACCTCTATGGCGGTAAATAAGGGTTGAAAGTTTATATGGGAAATTCTTTATTTTTAAACATAGCAACACCAAATTTCTCATACCCACTTCTGTATAAAAATAAAAAAAATACACGATAAGGAATTTTCATAAATTCTACCCTTGAGGGGGAAAACAGGAGTTGTAATAACTGACTCATTGATCACGAAACCTATAAAACTAACAAAGACACGTAGGTTTTTCCTTAGATTTTTTTTTAAATTCTACCTCTAATGAAATAAATAAGCGATAAACAGTTATATGGAAGTTCGTCATTTTCAAAGTTAGAAACATGAATTTACGCACACCTGTTTTTGGTTACAAATAAATGGGCACGTGTATCGCAGTTTTGAAAAATTTTAACTATAAGGAGGTAAAACAGCGGCTATATTAACTGACTCATTAATCACGAAATCCACGGAGTTAACAGAGCTATGAAGTCCAAACTTCGCATTAGGGTTCCTTTTAACACGTTGGTGGAGTTTTGCGAATTTTTACCCCTAAGGACGGACAGACGTAAATAAGGGATAAACGGTTGTATGGAATATTGTAAATTTCAAAGTTAGTAACATGTACCTGTTTTAGAAGAATCTCCTAACTTGCTGGTAATACAGGCCGTATTACCAGCGAGTTCGGTGTTCCCACGGGAACCGAAACTATGTCAGTAAACCACGCATAGCCTAATCATTAAACATAAAAATCAAAAATTTGGTGAATGTATACTTTAAATATTTGGATAAACAATAAAAACTAAATTCCCAATATTTTCATTGAATCGGGAACTACGCGGATGAAGCCACACACTGTCTAAACTATCAAACATAGGTACATATCTGAAATTTGAGGAAATTATTTATTAGGTATATACCTTGACTTAGGTGTAAGGGGCCCCACCAAGATCTTCGGGGCCCAAGTCAACCTCCCGTGCTAGTGCGTGCACCTGATGACTAACGGACGAGGCTCTGGCGCTGGCTTTCCCCTCTGGGGTGGGAGGTCTGAGGGCGTCGCTCCCATAAAAGCCACCCGCCAAAACATAATGGAAAAGTATAATAGGAAAGTTGCTAGGGATAGGGCGCCGCCGCAAAACGGCGCGCAGGAGCCCCGCCCGACTCCTGTGGCAAGTGGGCTAGGGCTGCCGTGTGTCGGGCCAGCACGGCTAAAGAAGTTAGCCCCAACCCGAATCCGCTTCGCATCTTGGAACATTGGCACGCTGACTGGGCGTGCGGTAGAGTTGGCCGAAGTACTCTCCAGGCGGAGGGTGGACGTGGCGTTCCTGCAGGAGACTCGGTGGAAGGGCAACAGGGCCCGGCCTTTGCAGAAAGGCTACAAGCTGTACTACACGGGTGCGCCTGGTGGGGAGAACGGGGTGGCCGTGGTGCTCTCCGAAGGGCTGCAGAGCGGCATCTTGGAGGTGAAACGCTGTAGCGACCGGCTTATGATCGTGAGGGTGCTTATCGATGGGATTATTACCAACCTGATAAGTGCCTACGCGCCACAGGCCGGTTGTAGCGACGCCGATAAGATGTCGTTTTGGGGCCAACTCGAGGGACTGCTTCGGAGCGTTCCGTTGTCACAGGGAATCGTTTTGGGCGGCGACCAAAACGGTTATGTGGGTGAGAGGTGTGAGGAGTTTGAGCGTGTTCATTGTGGTTTTGGATACGGCACCCGCAACGCTGAAGGAAAAACTATCCTCAGAACGTGTGCGGCTGCCGATCTGGCCATTGTGAACACGTATTTCAAAAAGAAATCCGAACATCTCATCACCTACAAGAGCGGGAGGCGTACAACTCAGATCGATTTCCTACTCACTAGGCGACACAGCGTCGGCAAGGTGGCCAACTGCAAGGTCATACCCGGTGAGAGTCTTACTGCACAACACCGTCTCCTTGTCATGGACCTCTGCGTGAAGCCTAAAGGCATCGAGCGGTGCCAGCGCCGCATCAGATGGTGGCTGCTTGATGAAACTAGGTCCCAGGAGTTCGTCTCAGCTGTCGGTGACAAGTGCATCGACACTGAAGGCGAACCAGTTCAAGATTACTGGGACAAAGTTCAGGCGGCCATCCTTGGAGCGGCGAGGGTGGTGCTCAGTGAGTCTAAGGGTGAACGCAAATGTGACAAGGAAACTTGGTGGTGGAACGACGCAGTCCTGAGGGAGACCAAGGAGAAGAAGCCCTCTTTAAAAAGTGGCAAGCGACCGGATCTCCCGAAGACCGCGACGCGTACAGGGCTGCCAAGCGCGCCACAAAGAGAGCTGTAGCCAGAGCCAGACGAGACCACTTACAACCTTTGTATGATAAGCTGGAATCGTCTGAGGGGCAGAAGCTCATCTATAAGCTGGCGCGCTCCAGGGTCAAAGCGGCACAGGATATATCCAAGTGTCGCTGCGTAAAAGACCCTGAGGGCAACCTGTTAAGCGAAGACCTCGCGGTAAAGGAGAGATGGCGCTCGTACTTCCACGAGCTGCTTAATAAACAGCATAAAGAGGTGCAGCCTCCGGACCTCCCTCCGAATCAGGGACTAGTGCCACCGGTAACGCATGGAGAAGTCCTGACTGCGCTTCGCCGCATGAAGAATCGGAAAGCTGTCGGACCCGATGGAGTCCCCATCGAAGCCTGGAAGGCGATGGGTCCTCGCGGTGAGGGCATCTTAGTAAACCTTTTTAACCGCATACTCCTCAGCGGGCAGATCCCAAACCAATGGAGACTGAGTATTATTACTCCAGTCTTCAAAGGTAAGGGGTCAGTGCAGGAGTGCGGGAGCTACCGCGGTATAAAGGTGATGTCCCACACCATGAAGATCTTCGAGAGGATTATAGACTCTCGGATCCGGCAGAAGTGTACTCTCTCGGAGTGTCAATATGGGTTTCGCCCTGGTCATGGGACCACGGACCCTGTTTTTGCCCTGAGGGTTGTCGCAGAGAAATACAGGTCGAAGAACACGCCTCTGCACTGTTTGTTTCTAGACATGCAGAAGGCCTTCGACTGTGTTCCTCGTGCGATGATCTGGTGGGCACTGCGGTCCAAATGGGTTCCAGAGGTCTATATTGACACTATCCGGGACATGTACTGTGACTCCGATTCAATGGTTCGGACTGCTGTTGGCGACACGAAGCCCTTCCCCATCACCGTCGGGGTACACCAGGGTTCTGTCCTTAGTCCGCTTCTGTTCAGTGTAATATTAGACGAATTGTCGGACAGCATCAGAAACCCGCATGAGCAGCCTCCATGGTTGCTCATGTATGCTGACGATATTGCGCTGGCAGACGCGGACAGGGGCAGATTGGTGCGACGTGTAAAGGCGTGGAAGGAGACGCTTGAGAACGGCGGTCTGAAACTAAATGTGGCGAAGACCGAGTACTTGGCACTAAATTCGACAGATCCCACATCCGTCCGCATAGGCGGTGATTTGGTCGAGCGCACGGACCAGGTTAAATACCTGGGATCTGTTTTTCACACGTCCAGTGACATTGATTGCGATGTCAAGTCACGCATTGCTGCCGCGTGGGCCAAATGGCGGGAGATGACCGGTGTCATTTGTGACCCTAAAATGCCGATCTAGTTGAAGGGACAGGTCTACAAAACCATTATTAGACCTGTCCTTGTACATGGCAGTGAGACGTGGCCGATATTGGAGCGACACAAGCAGGAGCTGCGTGTCACGGAAATGAAGATGCTGCGGTGGATGTGTGGAGTCACGCGGATGGACCGCGTGAGGAACTCTCGCATCCGCGGCAGCCTTCACGTCCGTGACATTGCAGACAAGTTGCAAGAGTGTCGCCTTCGCTGGTATGGTCACGTCTTGCGACAACCGCCGGGCTACGTAGGTAACAAATGTCTGGCCATGTCAGCCCCGCCGGGTCCCGGTAAGAGGGGAAGACCCAAGAAGTGCTGGCTTGACGTCGTAAGGGATGACATGCGTGCCAATGGTCTCACTACAGGGGATGCCGTTGACCGTGCGAAGTGGAGGAGAAAATGTAGGAAAGCGGACCCTAGGCGTCGCGAGACGCAACTGGGACAGACGCTCGGATGATAATGATGACGACCTTGAATCAGCACTAAGAAAGGTATACCCGGTATTCCCACGGGAACGGGAACTATGAAGGTAATACCATGCCCAACCTAAAGTTGGTGAACGTTTTCTTTACGTACCTACGTTAGATAAGCACCAAGAAAAAGATCCCGGTATTCCCACGGTAATGTAATCTTACTAATATTTTAACTGTAAAAGTTTGTAAATATTTCTATATTATTTGGACGTTTGTTATTTAATCACATATTGAAGAAAATCTGCATATAGATAGAACATTTCCGATAGTTGATGCCCGCCGCTCCGCTCACGTGAAGTCGTTAGTACACAAAAAGGTTTTCTCGCGGGATAATGATGTTTTCCCGGGATATAAAGTAGGTACCCTATGTATTAATTCAGGAAATGTCTCGCACAGAATATTTAGTTCGAGCAATTTCGCCCGCGTGTATATTATTCTTATCAACAAGTATTCCGATTTCATTCAGTTTTTTGCTGTTAAAAAGTGAACACTTCAGAAGTTGTTTCATAAGAATAGCCTACGCGCCACCCTCTTTAACTAAAATCTCTTTCTTTGTCTGTTTCGCTTTTGTGGCGCTAACGAAGTTGCGCGCGGGTAAGCTAGTTCCTACATAAAATAACCGTGCAACGTGTAACAACCGTGTACTGATAAAGCTCGGTCAAACATACAATTTTAACGTTCAAGATTTAGTTTTTATCAAAGGTTATAATATGTTTTTTATATCTTATAAAATCTTCTGTTGATGCGATTTCTACTCACTCCAAACAGACAGCCGGGCGCGTCGGTGGTTTCCCGTGACGAGCACTGCGATAGTTCCTCCGTGGAACTCTCCACCCCCCCGCACTGGAACATACAACCAAACTGGTCGAATCGGTTCATGTTTGGGACAAATGTAGGTATGTGCAGCCGGTCCGGTCCAGGTTCGTACCGCTCTCACGTGCACGACGAGCAAGTCGTCGGCGAAGGGCGACAGCGACAGGCGCCACACGGCATGCGCTGGCACGCGCCGCTTGAGCCGCAGAGAGCGCGCCTCCAGCAGGAGTAGCGCGCTCGTCGACACCACGCACAGGCAGCGCGCCACCCGGCCCGTGGAGCGCGCCACCTGCATGTGCCAGACACACTTACACGTCGTCACCACGCACAGGCAGCGCACCACTTGTATGTGTCACACACTCATACCTCGCCACCACGTACAGGCAACGCGCCACCTGCATGTGTCACACACACTCACACCTCGCCACCACGCACAGGCAACGCGCCACCTGCATGTGTCACACACACTCACACCTCGCCACCACGCACAGGCAACACGCCACCTGCATGTGTCACACACACTCACACCTCGCCACCACGCACAGGCAACGCGCCACCTGCATGTGTCACACACACTCACACATCGACATCACGCACAGGCAACGCGCCACCTGCATGTGTCACACACACTCACACCTCGCCACCACGCACAGGCAACGCGCCACCTGCATGTGTCACACACACTCACACCTCGCCACCACGCACAGGCAACGCGCCACCTGCATGTGTCACACACACTCACACATCGACATCACGCACAGGCAACGCGCCACCTGCATGTGTCACACACACTCACACCTCGCCACCACGCACAGGCAACGCGCCACCTGCATGTGTCACACACACTCACACCTCGCCACCACGCACAGGCAACGCGCCACCTGCATGTGTCACACACACTCACACCTCGCCACCACGCACAAGCAACGCGCCACCTGCATGTGTCACACACACTCACACATCGACATCACGCACAGGCAACGCGCCACCTGCATGTGTCACACACACTCACACCTCACCACCACGCACAGGCAACGCGCCACCTGCATGTGTCACACACACTCACACCTCGCCACCACGCACAGGCAATGCGCCACCTGCATGTGTCACACACACTCACACATCGACATCACGCACAGGCAACGTGCCACCTGCATGTGTCACACACACTTACACGTCGTCACCGCGCACAGGCAGCGCGCCACTTGTATGTGTCACACACACTCACACCTCGCCACCACGTACAGGCAACGCGCCACCTGCATGTGTCACACACACTCACACCTCGCCACCACGCACAGGCAACGCGCCACCTGCATGTGTCACACACACTCACACCTTGGCACCACGCACAGGCAACGCGCCACCTGCATGTGTCACACACACTCCCACATCGACATCACGCACAGGCAACGCGCCACTTGCATGTGTCACACACACTTGCACGTCGTCACCGCGCACAGGCAGCGCGCCACTTGTATGTGTCACACACACTCACACCTCACCACCACGCACAGGCAACGCGCCACCTGCATGTGTCACACACACTCACACCTCGCCACCACGCACAGGCAACGCGCCACCTGCATGTGTCACACACACTCACACATCGACATCACGCACAGGCAACGCGCCACCTGCATGTGTCACACACACTTACACGTCGTCACCACGCACAGGCAGCGCGCCACCTGCGTGTGTCACACACACTCACACGTCGACATCACGCACAGGCAGCGCGCCACCTGCACGTATCACACACACTCACACATCGACACCACGCACAGGCAACGCGCCACCTGCATGGGTCACACACACTCGCACGTCGACATCACGCACAGGCAGCGCGCCACCTGCATGTGGCACTGTCACACACACTTACACGTCGTCACCACGCACAGGCAGCGCGCCACCTGCATGTGTCACACACACTCAAGCGTCGACACCACGCTGCCACTGTACTTGCAATGCACCTTGCCCACGATGTCGGCGAACACGACGTATCGGTCGGTATTGGCACCGAGCCCGCGACGCCAGGCGGCCGAGGCGCGCAGGCGCACGTAGTCGCCCACGAATGGGTGTGCCACGCTACGCGCGTAGTTCAGCTTGCGCTCCTTGAACAGCACGCTCGCCGTCACCTGGCACATACCCCTGCACGGTTACCTCCGTCGGTAGTTCGGTAGATGAGGGAGAGACGCCAGCGCATCGGGCGGACGTACCTTCTCCCGCATACGGTTGCGGGCGGTCTGGTCGAAGGCGGCACGGTAGAGGCGGCAGCGCCAGGCGTGGTGCAGGCGCCGCAGAAGCTCGTCGGCGTGGCCCAGCAGGCGCGGCGCGTCGCACGGCGGCCACGCGGCGCAGGCCGGCGACAGGTGGCGCGCCGGCAGCCGCCGCCACAGGCGCGCCACGTAGCGCCGCCGCGCGCTACCGCACCACGCGCGCCACACCAGTCGCGCCGCGCACGCTCGTGCGTCCTCGCCCCCCGCCTCCGCCGTCCCCGCACGCGAGTGGTGGCGGCGCCATGCGCGCGCGATGACCGCCTGCGCGCGGTTGCGCGTGCGCGCCCGGTGGTGGCGCCACGCGCGCTGTGCCACTCGCACCAGCTCATCCACGCGGGCGGCGCGCAGGGCCTCCAGCTCCCACACTGTACGGGGGCTGCGGATGAACACCTTGGTCCGGCCGTACGCGAACTCGGCGCTGGGGATGGGCAACGCGCGCAGCAGCGCCCGCACCGCGCGCACGGGGTCGTCGCTGGCCGGCGCGCCGGCCCGCAGAAGGCCGTAGCGCGCCAGCGCTGCGCGCGCGCACATGGACTCACACCAGCCGCTCCGCCGCAGCAGCGCCATGTCCATGATCCTACAAAATTAAGGGAAAAGGAGTGAGTTGCGAAAACTTGATTTTATTTTACGTTTAGTTAACCCCATTTTTACCACGCTCCGAAGGTTGCTCCACATAAAAGTTTACTCTGTTCCTTCTATACAACCAAACACCTTGCCAAATCAGTGGCAGGCTACATTATTTTATTTATTTCTTTCTTTATTTTTTATTATTCGTTGCTACCGCACGGACCGCCTACATTCAATAAATATTACTACTTATATTATATTACTAGCTGTGCCTCCCGGCTTCGCCCGTGACATACTTCGAACACCCGTTTCACCTTACTTCAGTGCCGGATTTATATTTTTAGGAGTGTAGGCCACTTTAATTCCGCCGCCCCTATGTACCTTTGTAAAATAATAATTTTCAATGTGTATTTTTTTATTATCGCGAGCAATGCTTTTACGGACCGTCATCCCTGCTGCGGGGGAGAGCAAGGACGGAGTGTGGGGCTTCCGTCCTACCCACTAAACCACCGCGGTGTTCCGCCTCGTTTAAATCGAGCTGCTTTTTCCAGTCGTAAAAATGAATTATACACAGAACTAGGTTGCATCATATGGGGGCATCGGGTTGTCATACCCAAGTCATGTCGGAATAAAGTCTTAAAGGAACTTCACGATTCACACATCACACGCATGGTGAAGGCAAAAAGTCTCGCTCGCAGCTATGTTTGGTGGCCTGGAATGGATGAGCAAATAGAGGACCAGTGTAAGGCGTGCAGTGTCTGTGCTTGTGTGGCTGATGCACCGCCGGGCCATGCACCTTGTTCGTGGCCATGGCTCACACGCCCATGGTCCAGATTACATGTGGATTTCTTGGGACCTGTGGAGGGTTTTACATATTTCATTGTAGTGGACGCAAGCTCCAAGTGAATAGAGGGTTTTAGGATGCAGCGCACGACAGGTGCAGCAGTAAACAAGCACTTACGAGAATTGTGGGCTCGTTTTGGTCTTCCCAAACAAGTAGTAAGCGACAACGGGCCGTCCTTTACTGGTTCAGAATATGGAATGGTTCTCAGTCCGAATGGCGTCCAACTTATTCTTACAGCACCTTATCATCCCGCGTCGAATGGGGCTGCCGAGATGGCAGTAAAAATTTGTAAGAAGGTAATACAGAAGGCATTAAAACAAAATCTTGACGTTGACACGGCTCTGTGTAGATTCCTACTCAATTACCGTAACACGGAACACTCGTCCACCGGGGAAAGTACAGCAAAAATTTTACAGAGCCGCTCCTTACGCATGCGCCTGGATTGCTTGAAACCCGACCGCTCTAGTGTGTTCAGGAAACGCCAGGCTCAAGGGGAGGTGGCAGCGGGTGGAGTTAAACGAGCAGTGACTGTGGGGGATCAAGTTTGGTTTAGGCGGTACAGGACGGGGGATAAGTGGGAACCAGGAGAGGTAGTGGAATGTATAGGTCAGACAGATTACAAGGTTAGGTCGAGCTTTGGAACCGAGTTACATCGGCATATCGACCAGTTGAGAGGTAGGATGAGTGTTAATCAATCGGACAAACCGCGACATTCGTTAATACTTCCCAATGTAGGAGAGAGGTGTTCACCGAACGCGGACTCGGAGGACATAGAGCAGGTAGGGGAAAGGGCTATGGTGAGCGAGCAGGTTTCACCGGGGCCGCCAGCAGTACCTCAGGTCCCTAAGGAGGTTCAAACAAAACCTAGCCGAGATACCAGCAACATTCCCAGTCGTGAGCCGCGCCCAGTGCGAGTTCGTAAGCAGCTCGCGAAATACGGGTTTGATTTTGATTAAGAGAATTTGTAATTTAGTTAAATATAAGAGAAGTCAGTAAACTCAATAAGGGTTTTTATAGTGTAGTAATTATTAAGTACTTACATGTACAATGTCTTTACACCTTATTTAGATACCATACTTATTAATGTTTTTTACCATACTTATGTTAAATATTTTTAGAGTCACCTCAACTTAATGTTATTAACTTAATGCTTAGTTATGTTATTTAAGGGTGGAGGTGTAGCGTATTGTGAATATGATCTGTAACCGTTTGTCTATGGTGTATCACGGATACACTCTATGACTCTTGTGGTCTATGTTCTGGTTGGAGATTAAATGGCGGTCATACCGAAGTACAATTATTGTTTAATTGAATATAAGTCACAACTCAACAAAGGCGCGCCCCGTGGTGTCGGGCTCGTCTCGAGGGGTGCCCCCCCGGAGCTCCCTAAGGAGCTAAGGATATAAACCCGCATCGTACCGCTCTCAAGCACCCGTCTGGAAGCAGAGGTGGTAAAGAACAACCAACGCGGGCGTACACTAAATTGGCACCACCGAAACACAAAGGGGTAAAACAAGGGACAAAGTTTTGTATAAAAGTTCGTCAGTTTTAAACGTTTGTAACATAAAATTACGGACACGTGTTTATTATGGTTGCAAATAAATGGACACGTGTTTCGCGTTTTTGCCTAATTTAACCTATAAAGGTAAAGAAGTCTAAGTTTATATTAACTTTTATTTACAAAGCAACACCAAATTTTGCATACGCACTTTTGATAAAAAATAAATATATGCGTGTTCAAAGATTTTCTAAAATTTTACCCATTAGGGTGTATGGAAGATGAAAGTTCTAATAAAAATATTTGAATACTAGTTAGGGGCAAGGGTTGGAGGAGAGGTTAGGATGGTTGTAACAGGAGTTCAAAGTATATCGGACAAACTCAAGAGCCACTATCTATATTCATGTATACAATATGTTAAGAAAACCCTGTCCGATCCGTGAATGTATAGGTAGGTATCGAGATGTGATTTTATTCGTGTAATCCGTTTTAGCAATTTCCACAAAAAATTATCCCAAACATTTACCCCAAATAAAATTAATTAAAAATTAATAAAATGTGGTAGCTTACATGTTACATGGCAACACAGGGAAAGGGCTATTGGGAAATGCAAGGTCAACAGGTCAGCTTACACCTGCCGCCGGCGGCTCCTTTTGATATCACATACACTCGTCGCCGCATGCCAACAAAGGTGTTGTCAGTTTATGAATATTTGCTATATATTAAGCATATTATACTAATTCTAATACTAAAAACACGCATTTAAAAAAAGACATGTGGCACTCGGAGACAGCCGCGATAAAGCTATTGCATTAATTCAAGTTACACTGAAAAAATAAAAAAAAAGAAATAAACACCCTCACCCACACCTCACCCGCACTCTCACAGTCACCCTCATCCTCACCCTCAAACTCACTATCATCAATTCTCGATCCGTGCGAGCATCGTTTAATCGTACCACATAATATATGTACATAAACGTTAAACCAACAGATGACCGGTGTCATTTGTGACCCTAAAATGCCGATCCGGTTGAAGGGACAGGTCTACAAAACCATTATTAGACCTGTCCTTTTACATGGCAGTGAGACGTGGCCGATATTGGAGCGACACAAGCAGGAGCTGCGTGTCACGGAAATGAAGATGCTGCGGTGGATGTGTGGAGTCACGCGGATGGACCGCGTGAGGAACTCTCGCATCCGCGGCAGCCTACACGTCCGTGACATTGCAAGAGTGTCGCCTTCGTTGGTATGGTCACGTCTTGCGGCAACCGCCGGGCTACGTAGGTAACAAATGTCTGGCCATGTCAGCCCCGCCGGGTCCCGGTAAGAGGGGAAGACCCAAGAAGTGCTGGCTTGACGTCGTAAGGGATGACATGCGTGCCAATGGTCTCACTACAGGGGATGCCGATGACCGTGCGAAGTGGAGGAGAAAATGTAGGAAAGCGGACCCCGGGCGTCGCGAGACGCAACTGGGACAGACGCTCGGATGATGATGAAACGTTAAGCCAACGCTCGGCCGTGCTCGGTGAACTTCGTGTGACCTCAGGTCTCAGGTTTGTTGTGTTACGGAATTTCTTGGTTAAAGCCCGCTCAAATAATAATAATAATAAAGCCTCTTTATTTCCCGTAACAAAAAAGAAATAATTAAAATGAAGAATATACAATCTTACTAAAACTAGAAAAACTAAAAAAAATACTTATAGTGGTAATAGTACCTACATATTTTCTATTTCTTGGGAACCCCTTTTACAGGGTAAAGGCCTCCTCCATTTGTTTTTCTATTTATCTCTGTCCCGTGCAAGTTGCATCTAGTCTTTTCCTGCGACCTTATTTACATCGTCGACCCATCGTTGCTGCGGCCAATGCTTCTTGTTCCAAGTGGGCCGGTCCATTTGGTGCTATTGATGGTCCAACGCTGGTCAACATATCGCGCTACGTGGCCGGCCCAATGCCATTTTAGTTTTATTGCCTGTTGGAGCGCGTCCGTCAGTTTCGTCTTGTTTCGTATCGCTTTATTTCTAACTTTATGTATTTTCCTTAGGCCCAACATGCTTCTCTCCATTGCTCGTTGGCAAGTTCTAATTTAGTTTTTAATCTTGGATGTGTAAGTCCAAGTTTGTGAACAATAAGTCAAGCAGGGTAGTATGCATGTGTCCATTACATTCTTTTTCAGGGGTAGATCATAAGTTCCCTTTAGAATATCTTTATGTGCCCAATATTTGTTCCATGTAGAAGATATTCGTCTGTTAACCTCGTCTTCGTTATTGGTTTTTAAGAATGATATTTATTTCCCCAAGTATGTGTATCGCTGTACATACTCCAATTGAACATCCTCCAACATCACTCTTCCTTTTAAGCCGTTTGTCATAATTTTTGTTTTACCAAGATCATATGCAGGCTGACCTTTTTACTTTCTAAGTTTAGTTGATTTATCATGCTCTCTAATTTGTGATAGGTTTCGGCAAACACTGCTATATCGTCCGCGAATCTTAGATGGCTGAGACGGTATTGATCGATTTGAATGCCTTCAGAACTCCAGTCAAGACTCGCAGTTTTGGGGACTATGGATCTCCCTGTCTCACCCCTAGTTTCTAGCTTAACTCTACTTACACTGTGCAGATATATATTTTTCAGCGTTCTCGTTATTATGGGACTTACGTTGCAGTAATGTAGACTTGCCAGATAGAGTCATGGTATACGCTATCAAACGCTTTAGCGTAGTCAATGAAACCCGCTCAAAGCCCGTGATAAAAACTATGCAATAGCTTAAAAATTATAACTATTTTATACTTAAAAATAATAAGTTTTTTTTTTGTTATATTATTGAAATGCCTATGTGCCCCTTCGGGTCGGACAGGGTTTTCTTAACACATTGTATATATATACTCAATTATCCATCAATGTACAGCCCGAACCATTACACTTAAATCCTTAAAAGTTTTTGAATAAGCTGCCTTATCATTTAGACACAAGAAAGGGTTTGTGGAAATTTTACCTTTGAGGAGGTAAAATAGGGGTAAGCGGTTGTATGAAAGTTCTTCATTTTCAAATTAAGAGACATGAAATTACATATAGCTATTTCTGATTACATATAAATGGACACATGGATCGCAGTTTAGCAAAATGTTACGTATAATTGGGGAAAATAGCGGTTGTCTTTTATAGATAAAATTAAGGGTGACTCATTCTTATAATCTACGCCCAGCCCTTGGGCCAACCAACTTAATTTTTTTAAAGTATGCTACTTTTTTAATGTAGACACCCATAAAATATGTTTTTTTGTCAATAGCAATTTTTTTATATGGTAGTAAAATAAAAAGGGATAAGCAGTTGCATAGAAGTTCGTTATTTTCAAAATTAGAAACATAAAACTTCGTACACGAGTTTAGGTTACAAATAAATAGACAAGTATTTCGCGGTTTAGCATAATTTTACTTTTAAAAGGGGTAAAATAGGGATTCTAATCAATCATCTAAAATCAAAAATAAATAAACACCTACGTGTTTCAGGATTTTCTAAAATACTACTCTTAAGGGTGTAAATAGTGAATGAAAGTTGAATGAAAATATTTGAAACGTAGTTAGAGGTGTGGGGGAGGGGGAGGGGGCGGGGAGCGGAAGTGGGTTACAAGGGGATTTCGAAGTAGCTATGTCACGGGCAAAGTTCCGTGAAGTAAGAACAAGTCTCTACTCAAACTTCAGAAAGCGTGCTTTTTTCGTGAATAACAATCACGAGCAAGGTTCGATCTATAAAGATGTATGCATGCCTGAGCAAAATAAACATTTTCCATCAAAATTTGTGTGGAATAAGCAATAAAAAGCATGAACTCGAGGTATATATTTACACTTTTGACTATTGTTTTGATTATTAAAACGGAGCATTTTTTAAATTCCGTATCTGCTCCCATTTTTAATTTTTCCAACTATAATTTAATTTCATATAACGTCTAATCCTAGCCCATAAAAATAAGCTAACTGAAAATATATATTCGGCTAAAAAAAAATATAAAACAGATTACTTTGAGATATGTGGTGTCAAAGATTTACATACAACTAACTAACTAACTATCTTCACGCTGTATCCCTGACGGGGTAGTCAGAGAGGACAGATCGCCAGGCTTCGCGATCCATGCATACTTCTTTCGCTTCGTCGAGATTCATCAATCGCTTCATACACGCACGTCTGGGTATCCGAGTACTTTGACCTTTCCGTTTTTGAGCAATGTGCTCACGTGGTCTTCATATGTAAGTCTCGGCTTTCCCTGACTCCTTCTACCCTCTACTTTTGAACAATATATATTCTTCGTCAATCGTTCCTCACTCATTCGTTGGACGTGTCCAAACCAACGGAGCATGCCCTTTTCCAGCTTAACGCTGACACTTTCATTCAAACCTGCCATATTGCGTATCACTTCGTTACGTATTCGGTCGGCCAAGGTAACGCCGCACAATTTTCGAAGTGATCGCATCTCCACAGCATTCAATTTACTTTCATGTATCTGCTGACATACCCAGGTTTCACTACCGTAAAGCAAAGTTGGCACTAGCACTGCGTTATGAATCGCCATTCGTGCTTCTTTTACGATGCTTTGTCGCTTTACTAACTGGGACAAAGCACCGTTAACTTTGTTTCCGGCAGCTACTCGCCGTTCTACATCCGAATCACATCTTCCATCCGCGCTAAACATACTTCCTAAATACACAATTTCATTCACTTGCTCTAGACGTTCCTGGTTTACCCTAATCTCGCATTTAGTTCTTACGTCACCTCTTTCAAATACTAGAACCTTAGTTTTACTTGCATTCATGCGGAGACCCTTACTTTCACACCCCTCTTTCATATTAGTGACTAATGCCTGTAGGTCGGCTTCTGATGAGGCCATGAGCACCGCATCATCAGCGTACAGCAGACAGTTTATTGTAAAGTCACCCAAATTCACACCCATATTAAAATCTTTCAACTTCTGCAGGCAACTGTCCATATACACTATGAACAGCCAGGCGGACATGACACATCCCTATTTGACGCCTGTACAGACATCAAAAAGAGGTGACACATCCCTCCCTACTCGCACGCAAGCCTTACAGTCCCTATAAAGCGACTGTATTGCCCGCAGCAGCGAGCCGTCCACACCATATCCTGGCAGCAAGTCCCACAGCGTTTCTCTCACAACGTTATCAAATGCTTTCTCTAGATCCGCAAAAGCGCAGAAAACCTTCTGGCTAAGAGCCAGAAACTTTTCCGCGATCATGCGGAGAGAAAACACTTGATCCATGCAACCTCTTCCACGTCGGAATCCGCATTGAGCCTCCCATAAATACCTTTCAGACTTTTCTTGCATTCGTGCCGTTATAACCTTTGCATACACCTTACTAGCTAAGCTGACCAAGCTGATCGCCCTGTAGCTGGAGCAGTTTAGGCGCGAGCCTTTCCCTTTGTAAATAGGTACTACATCTGCTACTCGCCAGTCATCTGGGACCTCACCCGTCCGCCAGCACAAGTTGCATAACAAACATAGTGTGTCCCAGACTCGCGACCCACCGTACTTGATCATCTCAGCAGTAACTCTGTCTTTTCCCGCAGCCTTACCACATTTCATACTTCTTATCGCTTGTTCTATTTCTTTCATACTAATGACTTCAACGACATCGGGATCCGGAGCATCGAAGTGAGCTCCACTTCCCGATGTGGCATCTCTGTCTTTTCTTGCATACATCTTTCCATAATATTCACTCCATCTCTGCAGGACGTCACTTTGGTCTGTTAGGACGTCATTGTTAACACTAAGCACTTTATTCATACTGCAGATTGCCGAACAACTCCGGGTCTTGCCTACCTCTTTCCAGAAGAGCTTGGCATTATCCCGGAAATTGGACGACAACCTTTCATCCGCTTTCATTCTGCACCTTTCACGAGCTTCTTCTATCATTGCCTTCGTGTTAACTTTCTGCAGCTTGTATCTCTCTTTCATATTAAAATCATTCCGCGAGGCTAAGTAGTCTAGCCATGCTTTCTTCTTCATTCGAACTGCTTCTTTCACTTCCTCATTCCACCATGCATCAAGCTTATTACTACTGCCTCTTTTCGTTTCTCCACACACTTCCACAGCGGCATTTATCATACTGTCCCTAAGGTTCTGCCATACACTTTCCACATTCTCACTGCTTACATTGACGTCGCCAAGCTTTTCGGCTACCCTTTCATTATATTTATCCCTAATGGATGCATCCTGCAGCTTCCAGCTTTTGATGCTAATAGTCGGCCCAGGTTCAGGACACTCGGTACGATGACGCCAACCCGCGAACAGACCCCTAATCCTAGTTATGACTAGGTAGTGGTCTGATCCCAGCTCAGCGCCTCGATAAACCCTCGTGTCCATCACCTGTTTACGGAGCCGACTATCCATTAGGAATAGATCTATCATGCTTCTCTTTGACTTACATCTCCTCGTATACATATGAATTTGTTTGTGGTTGAACATTGTGTTCGCCACAAACAAATCTTTTTCCTTACAAAATGCCAGTATTAGCTTGCCAGCGTCGTTCACCCATTTATCCCCTTACTTCCCGAGTACCGACTCAAAACCATCGCGAGCGGTACCCACCCATCCATTCAAGTCTCCACATACTATAAGTCTTTCATTTCCTTCTATCACATTTAGAGCTTCTCTCATACTCTCCCAGAAGTCCTCTAGCTCACTCGCGTTCGACGAAGATATTGGCGCGTAAGCAGCTACCAGGAAAATCTTCGTCAAACCAAGGTTTACACGGATCCAGAGGATTCTAGGACCTACCAGTTTGTACTCATACATACCGGAGGCCAATCGCGAGGACAGCAAAATTCCAACCCCCCGACTGCCATGCTCGCTCTCTGGTACTCCAGACCAAAGCGCGAGCATCCCACCCGTGAGCTCCAAGACTTCGCTGCCCTTACGCTTGGTCTCTGTCAAGCACACTGCATCTAACTTTCTCTCATTCATAACATCCATCAACTCATTCATCTTATCTGTCATTCCTCCCCTAACATTCCACGCAGCTACCCTGCACTCCATCCTCCACTTCCCGCCGTGTCGGGCCGCGCGTGTAGGGTGGCGGTCCCCTACGCCGCTCTGGCACACATACAGATTTAAATTTATGTTGTTTTTATAGAACCCCATATGACTATAACTCCGAAGGTTTTATAACGAGTCTAGAAAAGCTATTAGAGCTTTTCATTGATAAAAAATGCCTGATTTGAGGTGACTTTAATATTGACGTACGTATTGACAGTGAACAAAACCTTGAGAGGTGTCAAGGGACATCCGGATGGAACGAAGTTACTTTTGATTAATTAGTGAAGTGAATTTTCACTAAACTTAAGTTATTAAATATTTATTCAATCGTTGTTTATGGACAGTTCTTTATTCACAAAGCGCCATCTAACCAACGATATTTTTAGTGAAAACCTAATGAACGACAAGATTTATGAGGTTAAATTACTTTTCTCAAGGTCAATAATTGGATGGGTTACCGCTTTATACAAAATTATCAGTTTTATTCAGTATCAAAGTATTTTTCGAGAAAGTGCAATTCGAAGACCTGTTATCGTGGAACTCTTTTCGATAAAGAGTATTTCGGCGAAGAGTCGTTTCGGGAAATATTTTTCGATGAACTGTCTTTCGATGAAACGTTTTTCGATGAACTGTCTTTCGAAGACAAGTCTTTTCGATGAAATATTTTCGATGGTGTTTTTCTATACACTGTCGTTTCGATAAACTGTTTTCGTAGAAAAGTCGTTCGATAAAATGTATTTCGACGAAGTGTTTTCGAAGAACTGTAATGATGCGGACACAAGCTGCAAAAAGTTAACACGAAGATACTGATAGAAGAAGCTCGTGAAAGGTGCAGAATGAAAGCGGATGAAAGGTTGTCGTCCAATTTCCGGGATAATGCCAAGCTCTTCTGGAAAGAGGTAGGCTAGACCCGGAGTTGTTCGGCAATCTGCAGTATGAATAAAGTGCTTAGTGTTAACAATAACGTCCTAACAGACCAAACTGACGTCCTGCTGAGATGGAGTGAATATTATGGAAAGATGTATGCAAGAAAAGACAGAGATGCCACATCGGGAAGTGGAGCTCACTTCGATGCTCCGGATCCCGATGTCATTGAAGTTTAAAAGTAAGTAAGTAAGTATGAAAAATAGAACAAGCGATAAGAAGTATGAAATGTGGTAAGGCTGCGGGAAAAGACAGAATTACTGCTGAGATGATCAAGTACGGTGGGTCGCGCGTCTGGGACACACTATGTCTGTTATGCAACTTGTGCTGGCGGACGGGTGAGGTCCCAGACGACTGGCGAATAGCAGTTGTAGTACCTATTTACAAAGGGAAAGGCTCGCGCCTAAGCAGCTCCAGCTACAGGGCGATCAGCTTGGTCAGCTTAGCTAGTAAGGTGTATGCAAAGGTTATAACGGCACGAATGCAAGATAAGTCTGAAAGGTATTTATGGGAGGCTCAATGCGGATTCCGACGTGGAAGAGGTTGCATGGATCAAGTGTTTTCTCTTCGCATGATCATCAACATAACATACTTTCACGCCTTTATCCCCGAAGGGGTAGGCAGAGGCGTACTATACGCCCACGTTTTACCGTATGCTTTTTCTTTTTGTCCCACGTAACAGGTGGTGAGCCCATTGCCGTGTTGAAATGGACAGGTGCAGGTTGTGGCGACCTGCTGATGAAATGTTTCAAGCCGCCCTTAAGGCATTCAACTGGCTTAACGACTGCCATGTTACTGGCAACCGGGATCAACGGCCTAACGTGCCTTCCAAAGCACGGAAACGCTCGCAAATATAAATGCCACAAAGTGGTCACCCATCCGAAGACTAGCCATAGCGAAAGTTGCTTAACGCAGTGATCGTTTAAAGAACACTACGTCCGCGGGGCCACGAGCGCTTCGCATGATCGCGGAGAAGTTTCTGGATATTAGCCTGAAGGTTTTCTGCGCTTTTGTGGATCTGGAGAAAGCATTTGATAACGTTGTGAGAGAAACTCTGTGGGATTTGCTGCCCGGATATGGAGTGGACAGCTCGCTACTGCGGGCAATACAGTCACTTTATAGGGACTGTAAGGCTTGCGTGCGAGTAGGGGGGGATGTGTCACCTCTTTTTGATGTCTGTACAGGCGTCAAACAGGGATGTATCATGTCCGCCTGGCTGTTCATAGTGTATCTGGACAGTTGCCTGCAGAAATTGAAAGATCGTGATATGGGTGTGAATTTGAGTGACTTTACAGTAAACTGTCTGCTGTACGCTGATGATGCGGTGCTCATGGCCTCATCAGAAGCCGATCTTCAGGCATAGTCACTAGGAGTGTGCAAGTAAGGGTCTTCGCTTGAATGCAAGTAAGACTAAGGTTCTAGTATTTAAAAGAGATGACGTAAGAAGTAAATGCGAGATTAGGGTAGACCAGGAACGTCTAGAGCAAGTGAATGAAATTGTGTATTTAGGGAGTATGTTTGGCGCGGATGGAAGATGTGATACGAATGTAGAACGGCGAGTAGCTGCCGGAAACAGAGTTAACGGTGCTTTGTCCCAATTAGTAAAGCGACAAAGCATCGTAAAAGAAGCACGGCTGGCGATTCATAACGCAGTGCTAGTGCCAACTTTGCTTTACGGAAGTGAAACCTGGGCATGTCAGCAGATGCATGAAAGTAAATTGAATGCTGTGGAGATGCGATCACTTCGAAAATTGTGCGGCGTTACTTTGGCTGACCGAATACGTAACGAAGTGATACGCAATATGGCAGGTTTGAATTAAAGTGTCATCGTTAAGCTGGAAAAGGGCGTGCACCGTTGGTTTGGACACGTCCAACGAATGAGTGAGGAACGATTATATTGACATTATTGAAAGGCTTTGACATTTATTTATTAAAATTGTCACTTTTCACATGTTAATTCCTATTATTGTATTGATGATATTGTGAATTCTTAACTTGCCTACTATAATTGTGTGTGTGTGTTTTTGCATGCAAGCACATTTGCTATTCGTATTAATAACGTGAATTGATTAACTTGCACCAAACTGCTGATCATTATTGTACTTTTATAAATTTTTAGATTGAGCTCTTGACATTGTTCAATATCTAGTGAATTACTGTATTTTGATTATTTTTAAATTATGCGAATATAATAAAAAAAATGCGATAAATTATTGTATTCGTTATCAAACACAATTTGTATAGTCTACTGTCATTTTGACAGCTAAAAACAGCGGTTCTGGTTCAATTCTACGGCCTATCAATAGTAGACTCGGCCCCTTGTTTTTGAAACCGAATGACAACGGTTCGTCTCGTCGAAACGATTGTGCACTAGTGTAAAGAGTGTATAGTGTAATCGAGTGTTATTTAGTGTAAATTAATACATAATCAGTTTCTATCGAATATGAAAACATTTAATGAAACCTCTAGGAATTCATTGGGCAAGTATTTGAAAAAATAGTTTTGAATCAAATGCTATCCCATTTTGATATTTATAAAATATTTCATACAAAACAGTTTGGTTTTACGAAAGGGCGCTCAACTTCCGATGCTGGTGTTGAGTTATTAAAATGTATTCATGAAGCCTGGGAAGACAAGCAAGATGCATTAGGTATATTCTGCGATCTATCCAAGGCTTTTGATTGCGTTCAATATGAAACATTGTGCAATAAATTACATCAGTATGGAATAAGAGGCAAATCTCTCGACCTTCTGTCTTCATATTTGAACAATAGAATACAAAAGGTCGATATTAATGGTACACGTTCTGTAGGATCCATGGTTACAATGGGTGTGCCACAAGGCTCGATACTTGGGCCATTCTTGTTCCTCATTTATATTAATGATTTACCATTTTATGTAGGGGACAGGAATAGGATTGTTTTGTTTGCAGATGATACCTCATTGATTTTTAAAATTAGAAGACAATTAGATAATTATGACGAAGTAAACAATGCAATCACGAGAGTAGTTCATTGGTACAGCTCAAATAATCTTTGCCTAAAAGAAAACAAAACTAAATGTATTAAATTTACTCTACCAAATGTAAAACAAGTTACGGCCAATGTTCAACTTAATGGACAAGTGTTAGAGTTTGTGGAATCAACTGTGTTCCTTGGTATAACTATTGATGCCAATTTGCAGTGGGGCCCGCACATAGAAAAGACGGCCTCTGGGTTAAGTTCGGCTGCATACGCTGTAAAAAAGATCAGGACTCTAACAGATGTAGATACGGCTAGAATGGTTTACTTCAGCTATTTTCATAGTATTATGTCTTACGGTATTCTCCTTTGGGGGAGTGCTGCAGATGTAAATAACATTTTGTTCTTCAAAAGCGGGCTGTACGCGCTATAAATAATTTGGGCCCCAGAGTCTCCCTCCGAGAAAAATTCAAAGAAGTAAATATTCTATCTTATATCAATCACAATACATTTTTGCCAATATAAGTATGTCCAGAAAAATCTATCACAGTTTACTAAACTCTGTGATATACATAATATAAACACTAGACATTAAAACAATCTTTTTGTTCACCACAGTCGGCTGCATAAGATTGGCGATTCTTACCAGGGTAACTGTATACGCTTTTACAACAAGCTTCCCTGTGACCTGAGAAATTTACCATTAAATAAATTTAAAAAGTTTATTAAAAGAAAGCTTTGTGAAAAAGGTTATTATTCTATTCAAGACTATTTACAGGACAGGGATGCCTGGAAATGATCTGCTGGCAAATAAAATATTATAGTAATAATATATTAAATTGTAAATAGGCCATCAAAAAAAAAGCCTTTCAGTGGTCACTTTCTATTGGTCAAAGATTTTTCAATTCGGTCCAGTATTTTTTCACTTTCAGTATATAGGTACAAATATATATGAGAGCAGGTAAAGGTGTAGGATACGCACCCCTGGTCGCGCAGCTGGCGGCGCAGCAGCGCGGGGTCGAGGCGGTGCGGGCGCAGCGCGGCGTCGGCGCGCAGGCAGCGCACCAGCCGCGGCGCCGCGCCCAGGCGCCGCACCAGCGCGCCCACCAGCGCGCGCTGCCGGCACGCCAGCGCCGCGGGCCGCCGCGGGGACTCTCCCGCCGCCGCGAACAGCGCCGCCAGCAGCGGCTCGCGCGCCGCGCCCAGCGCGCCCGCGCAGCGCCGGCACACGCCGTCGCGGTTCTTGGCCACGATGCCGCACGCGCTGTACACCACTGCGCCGCCGAAGTGCACGATCCTGCACACCCACCGACCCACCGCACTCGTTTCAAAAATCAAATTAATGCGCAATGAAATTAACTTCGTGTAACCATAACTCGACCGGGCCGTGCGGGCTTCTGGAGAGTGGAGAAGTATTAACGAATTTCAAAAATGATCATACATTTTTGTGAAATTAATAAACAAAGGGATTGAACGGTTGCCACGGGGTTCGAAATATGACACGGGCGAAGCCGGGCGGGCCAGCTAGTGTTATTATAAATAAACAAATAAGAGATGTACGGCAGTAAATTCATAATACAGCGAAAGTCAGGCGGCACTGAAAGCCCTAAATAAAGTAGAGACAATGTCAGCAACAGTAAAATAGTGTAAAGAATCGTTCGACAAGCTGGCCGAAAGAATCGGAATAGATGTTGCTTGGGTCTCCTGACACGAGGGAGTCTAGGGCAATGAACTAGCGGACAAACTAGCCCGGGAAAGGGGCGGACAAACTAGCGCGAGAAGAGGCTGACGAATGCGACATCGGACCAGAGCCATGGCTTCCAATCGCTCCTAGGATCACCAAAGAGGTAATCAGCAGAAGCATAACGGTAGAATTAACCAACCTTAGGTAGAGGTCCACAATAGGCATGAGACAGTCTAAGATCTTTATCACAAGAATGGATGTGAAAGGGACAAGAGGACTGGTTAAATTAACCACATGAGGCTTGTCATAGAGATAATCACAGAACACTATCGCCTTAACAGGCACCTAACACATGTTTTGCGAATGTGGTGTTTTACGAATATGATCTTTTGAGAATATGATATTCAGCGACTGAGCCAGTGATAGAAGTAATGGATGACCCTATATGCCCGGGGTGCATGGAAGAAGAGGGGACCAGTTTCTACCAACTTGCTTAGTGACCAATGTATTCATTAACACGATGGGAAATAATGTACGAACTCAAACAAGAAAATCTAGAGTATCTGAAGGTGGATCAGATAGTGAGATTCTGCAAGGGAACAAGCAGGTTCGACGTGGCGCCGTGAAGTCTGCTGTGATACCCAAATCCAAACCTCGGAGGAGTAGATCTGGGGAAATGGACGAAGTAGGCGCCAAACGACGCGGTTAGAATAAAATAATATAAATGGTATTACCTTCATCGATAAGACAAAAATAACTATTCAATTCGGATCAGTGATTCCTGAGGTTAGCGCGTTAATTAAACAACAAACTCTTCAGTTTTATATAATGGTATAGATTTATCTTTGAGATTTTATATTAAACGTTTCTTTCTTTCTTCTTTTTTCATTATTATTACTTTTTTTTTTTTCATTTAAATCTTTTATATCTGCTAAGACAAAAAGAAAAGAAAGTTTTCAACCGCTTTGAAGTTTTAGCTAAATACATCGCTTATAAATTCTACATCCCGTCGTTTATTAATTTCACAATAATGTATGAGCATTTTTCGAATTAGTTGATTACTTCTCCGCTCTCCAGTAAATACGCCCGCACGGCCCGGTCCACGGAGTAGAGAATAATCTGTCACACGATATTTATTTCTTTGTGCATTATTTTGATTTTGCTATATATCCTAAGATGAAGCACTCGTGGCCCCGCGGTCTTAGTGTTCGGTAAAGGATCACTGAGGTACGCAACTTTCACTATGGCTGGTCGTCGGATGGGTGACCACTTTGTGGCATTTACATTTGCGAGCGTTTCCGTGCTTCGGAAGGCACGTTAAGCCGTTGGTCCCGGTTGCCAGTAAAATGGCAGTCGTTAAGCCTGGTTGAAGGCCTTAAAGGCGGCTTAAAAAATTTCAACAGCAGGTAGCCGCAACCTGCGTCTGTCTATTTCAACACGGCAATGGGCTCACCACCTATTACGTGGGACAGGAATCCACACATGTTGATGTTAATGAAATTTGCTCCTCTGGAGCATCTATAGCTATGGGCGCACCGCAGAGATCAATTCTATGTCCGTTTCTATTTTTAATTTATATTAATTTATATTAACGATCTGCCATTCTATATACAGAACTTGTGCAACATTGTTCTATTTGCTGATGATACATCACTTATTTTTAAAGTAGATCGTACGCTTACTGATTTTAACGGCGTTAATAGTTTACTTGCCCAAGTTGTAGATTGGTTTACGACCAATAATTTGCTACTAAACGCTAAGAAGACAAAATGTATCAGATTTAGCATGCCTAATGTCAGGAATTGCGGTACAAATATAACATTGAACGGTGATACCCTTAATATTGTAGAATCAACTGTATTTTTGGGGATCACTTTAGATAGCAAACTGCAGTGGAACGCCCAAATAACGTGTCTTGCAGGTAAACTCAGCTCGGCAGCCTTTGCCGTTAGTAAAGTCAGGCAGCTCACTGATGTAGAAACTGCCAGGCTAGTATACTTTAGTTATTTTCATAGTGTCATGTCTTACGGCATTTTGCTGTGGGGTAAAGCAGCTGATCTACAAGTAATTTTTGTACTCCAGAAGAGAGCTATACGTGCAATATATAAATTGAGTGCTAGAGTGTCTCTTAGAGAGAAATTTAAAGAAATTGGCATTTTAACGGTTGCATCACAGTATATATTTGCCAATATCATGTTAGTTAAACAGAACATACATTTATACAATAGACACAGTGACATACATTCGATAAATACTAGAAATAAGCATAAATTAATTGGAACACATCATCGTTTACAAAAGGTTCACGACTCTTTTGAAGGAATTGGCGTACGCCTATATAATAAAATTCCTTTAGACATTATGAACCTGCCGTTACATAAATTTAAGACGGAAATTAAGACGCACCTATTGAAAAGGGCTTATTACACAATTAATGATTATTTGAATGATAAAAATAAATGGAAATGAGTTGCTTGCTCTTCGCTCGAGCTATTTAGGATTCGAATGAATCTTGTGTTATATTATCTACTTGTCTTGAATCTGCATATATATGTTGTATTTTTTTTTTTACATTATTTTTATTTACATTCTCCAGTATAAATAATTTGAAACGCCAGGCAACTAAAGGTATGTCTGCGTTTAGTCCCGGTAATAACTAATATACATAATTATATGTAATTTGACTTTGTTATTGTGTGAGCACTATGTAGACTTATTTATAATTTTGAAATTGACATGATAGTTGCTGTGTAGTTTTTGGGTATGTCATGCTCGCCTAAGTGTCCTGGCTGTGGTGGCGTATGTATCGGGTCGCCTTGTTCCCTACAATACGGTTGAATAGGGCGATGGCTGATATATGCGTCATACCCGTGAACGGGTGCCGTCTGTTGGGACTGGTCAGCTCATAGCTGTTATAGCAATTGTTACAAATAATATTATTAAAATTTAAGGCAAACTAAGTTTAGTCGACTGTTCTCACATAAATTCAAAGGAACTATGTAAGTGTAATTTTAATGAACACAACATTTATTTTGTTTTTTTTTTTTGTATAATTTCTTTACTAAACTATATAAAATATCATGTTAATCAAACTGTGTCAAATGGCGGTGTACAGTTTTGTACACTTGTTCTCGTTGAGCTTGATGTGGTAGTACGAGTGCAGAGAAAAGAGAACTTTGTTTACACAACACTTTAATTAAGAACACGTAATGTTAAATAAAGGCGAGTTGGTGTTTTCTTTCTCTAATGTTGTTTACCGCGTTGCAGTAATTGCACTACTACGTTAAATGATGTATTCGTTGTTATATTAATGTAAAAGTGACGCAGGCTCGGGGCGTTTCGCTACGTCAGCCAAACATGTACAGTATTACGAGACTGTACATCTTGGCAACCCCAAAAGAGAAAGCAAAAACCATCACAAGTAAAAGAAATATAAATGTGAAAATGTAAATAATAAATAGAATCATTCAAATGTAAAGGAAAGGTTCTTGGTTCCTTTTTTCACACTTCGGGACTCCAGTTCTCCTGTTGGAGTTGCGATGGTTGCCTCTCTATGGCACTCTGGCTGACGGAGAATTTGTAGTTCAATCTCCTCTTGTTTCTGATCTGTCGTTCGTCTCTTGTTATTGTTGTTACGATAGTGACGGCAATATTTCCTCCCAACCACAAAAAGAAGAGCTGCGATTGCAGAGGCCAGCAGAAAATAACTAATGGTGTATTGGTGAATATCGTGGCTTGTTATTGCTGGCAGGGAGACTTCGTTGTCCTTTTGACGCGCAATTTTTTGGTCAATGTCTCTAATTTCTTCGTTAGCATTTAAGGTCTGCAGCTTAGTAGGAGGATAGCGATATGTCAAATTTACTATCTTGTTGATAGATGTATCAAAGGTTGGCGCTGCTAGTTCATAATCCATTTTAATTTGACTTTTGTATTGCCGTTGAGCGTATATAGTCAAGTCAGACGATTGTAATATACATCCTGGAGATAGTGTGACGATGCTTGTTGAAGTAATTGTATGTGAGGTGACGTCATTATCACATATCGTGCGAAAAGTGCATGAGTGGCAACAAATTGCTAGCCAGCTGTTCCTTGTTTGTACTTCGATCCAGGCGTCCTTGCATGACGTGCGGCTTACGTCACACCGTTCGGTATTTTTATGCGATAAAAGTTTTGCTTCACATGGTGCATTTTTGCTGTGTAGGTCAAATGATAACATGTTTTTGTTACAAATAAAATTCGTTGATGTTTGTAGCGTACATCGTTTTAACTCGTCTTCTGACAGAGAGATGTAAACATTCTTTTGAAAGTTGACACCAATATACTTGTGAGATATCAGTACATAGGTTGCTCCTGTAGCAATTCCAACTGGTAAAGGTATTGCTTGGTATAAGTTGAACTCTTCATTTGATACAAGCGGGATATGAGCTTCGAATATAAAGTATAGTTCAGTGACGCGTGCCTTGACATTTATTATCTTGTAAATCTCTTTAATATTTTCTTCGTAATTTTGTACAGGTAGCGATAAAGTTTTTGGCAGGCTACGAGAGATTTCAGTCAGTTTTTCCATAAGACGAACAGGAGTGATTAAATGTGCGTCTACATGTCCTTGGTAGACGTTAGTTAGCGTATTGAACAGCATTTCTTGAAACGTCCTTAAGCTGTTGATTAAGAGAAATGTTGATAGAGTGGCAGAGTTCATATAGGTGGCAGCTGAGAGTATTTTTAACTCCGTGTCAATGGAGGCGAAATTGATGTTTGTTTCATTGATAAAACTGTCGATGTAGCGGAATTGTCGGTGAATGTTGTCTTCGCTCCTTTTCAATATCTGGTTCTCAAGTTCCACAATAGTAGTCTGGTTTTTTATTAACTGTAACAAGTAGTTTTCATTTGTTTGAAGTGACCTTATATCTTGCTGGTACTTATCAGCAAAGCTTTGATCCAGTATTCCAAACAAACTGTTCGCTATGGAACCAATTCCGTTCACAAGGCCTCTTTTCTTTCTGTTGCTTAGGTGTTTATGTGGATTTGTTAGTATATTATTATAATAATTCAAATGATGCATCTCATGATTTAGTTGTTCCATTATTGTTAGACACTGTTGTAGTCCAGTATTAAGGCATAAGTTGTTCATATTTTCTAAATAAACTTGAGTGCGATGCGTTCCTTCCCAATAATTGGTCAGAATGTAGTACATAACTAACAGCCATTCATCGTGTACTACTTGCATTTTTCCCACGGTGTCATAATACAGGGGCCGTTCGCGTTCTAAGCTTGTAATCTGCGCAGCTGATTTAGGTGTTACGCGCGTGCCATCTGCGGCGCTAAGTACTCCAGTTACAAATGGACCTTTTTCTGGAAGCGATACACAAGAACCCTGTGATCAACAACGCTCAGAAGATGCAACACCTAAAGTCCAAGCTTAGAGGGGAAGCTGAACGCTTGGTACAGCATCTGACCATCAGCACTGACAACTACAACTGCTGTTGGGATATTTTGATACAACGCTATGACAATCGACGACTACAATTCACCTCATATATGAACACTATGTTAGGCCTGCCAGTTATACAGCATCCGGCTCGAAGGACCATAAAATGTACAGTTTTGTACACTTGTTCTCGTTGAGCTTGATGTGGTAGTACGAGTGCAGAGAAAAGAGAACTTTGTTTACACAACACTTTAATTAAGAACACGTAATGTTAAATAAAGGCGAGTTGGTGTTTTCTTTCTCTAATGTTGTTTACCGCGTTGCAGTAATTGCACTACTACGTTAAATGATGTATTCGTTGTTATATTAATGTAAAAGTGACGCAGGCTCGGGGCGTTTCGCTACGTCAGCCAAACATGTACAGTATTACGAGACTGTACAGGCGGTTAGAAAAGAGTGGCCATGAGTTTTATTGCCAGGTTCTTCCTCTGGCTCTACCTATTGCTTTGCGAATCTGGCAGTAAATGTAAATGTAGAAGCAGTAATCTTGACGTTCATAAGTGTTACTTTGTGACCTACATGAATAAAGATTTTTGATTTTTTTTTTTTATTTTGGCACGGTGAAAAGTGGGCATATAATATGCCTCTGCCACCCCTTCGGGGATAAGGCGTGATGGATATTTATTATTTTATTTATTTTTAAGATATTCATTTATTTAATTAGCAAGATGTACAGAGACACAATAATTTTCATGAAATGCTGAAGCCAACTAACGTATTAAAAATGACAAGGATTAATAATGCATTCGTGTAAATTGGCTTTAAACCCCCGCTTTATAATTGCTGTTTTTTTTAAGTATTAAAATGGATATAGTATGTTCTCCTTAAGACATAGACATATACCGACGTGGATTTTTTTGTAGACCTATATTAGATAGACAATTCCACCATACATTATTTTGTTAAATATCAAAGGGTTTAGGCAGCGTTTTCGTTGAAAGCTCCCAGACGGTATATTTTTCCGACATCCCCAACAAATATCATTAAATTTTGCCAATGTATACAAAAACTTAACAAACCAAAAAAACCTTTCTTTTAAATCACTCTATATATTGAAAAAACCCGCATCGAAATTCGTTGCGATAGTTTTAAAGAACTAAGCATACATAGGGGCAGACAGCGTGAAGCGACTTTGTTTTATAATATGTAGTGACAATGATGATAATAAGGGAATACTGACTGGAAGTGGTCGGGCGGCAGCACCAGCAGGCGCGGGTGGCGGCGCCGCTGCAGCCGCTGCAGGAAGGCCGCGTCGCCCAGCCCGCGCGCCGACGCCTCGCGCAGCGCGCCCAGCACGCTGTCCGGGCCCTGCGCACGCCCAAGTCAGTGTCGCTCTACAGCGTGCTGCAGGTGCGGGTGTGCTCACATACACACACTCACCGCGTCCAGCAGCTCGGCCAGCTGCTCGTGCTCGGCGAAGGGCAGCGGGCGCCACGGCAGCCCCTCGCGCGCGTACTCGTCCTGCTCGCGGCGCAGCGTGGCGCACGTGACGGCCGCCTGCACGCGCTCCGCCGCGTAGTTGATGAGCAGGCGCTCCAGCGCGTTGTGCGCCAGGCACTCGAACCCGTACACGTCCAGGATGGCCAGCGCCACGCGCCCGCCGCGCCCGCACAGCGCCGCGTTGGCGCGCGACACTAGCCACGAGAACAGCCGCGCGTACAGCGCGCACACCAGCGCGTCGCGCCGCGCGCCTGCCTCCGCCTCCGCCTCCTCCGATCCCTCCGAGTCCGCGCCTGCGTCCGGCGCGTCCTGTCCGGACTCAGCCGCGGGCGCGCCCAGCGCCGCCGCCAGCTCGTCCGCGTCCACGCCAACCAGCGCGCACGCCTCCGCCAGCTCTGCGCATCACACACACGTCAGGCGGGCGATCACGGAGCGGGGCAGGCGGGGGGCGACACTCACCGTACTGGTGGTGCAGGCGCGTGCCGATGGAGCCGTCTATGTTGTGCTGCGGCTCGAACTCCACGTTTCCCAGCTTCAGCATGAAGGCGAGCAGCCGCAGCACCGCGTCGCACTCGCCGCCGGAGAAGCCCAGCGTCCGCATCGCCGCCTGCACACAGGCACACGTCGAGTGAAGGTGAAGTGAGAGCGCGCCGTCACAGAGCGGAGAGGTAGTCACCGTGGTGAAGGCGAAGTGGTCGCGGTCCTGCGCGGCGTGCGGCGGCGCGGGCGGTGCGCGGCGCGGCGAGGCGCCCTGCGGCGGCGGCGCGCGCAGCATGCGGTAGTGCTCCCACGAGCGGTGCAGCCGCAGGCGCTCTGTGGACCGCACCCCCAAACCGTTCCTTACTGAGATGTACTTGAACTACAAGAATATAGCCCGAGTAACTCCTACAACCTAATCATTCATTTCATTTATTATAAAGTCCACTTCAAAATAGACAAAATCACCACCGCATTAGATTTACCCGTTCACTCCTTACGATCCTAGAGAGGCACAGCCCGTGCGTCCCTCGGGGAACCTCCTGTCACCCCTTTCCGGGTGTCGTACAATATCATTACTATAATAATAATTTGTCTGAAACAAACATTGAAGGAGCGATTCTTTGGCCGTCTGAAAAAAGTACTGAAAAGTCTTTTATCAGGCGGTAATAAAGTGCGTGCCTTCAATGGGTGGGTCATACCGGTCCTAATGTATTCCTTCGGTATACTTAGATGGACTCAGACTGAATTAGATGCCCTGGATAGGAGAGTGCGGTCTCTGTTGACCACATTTCGAATGCATCATCCTCGTTCATCAGTAATGAGGTTGTATATCCCTCGGAAGTGTGGAGGTCGAGGCTTTTTAAATGTCAAGACCCTCCATAACCGTGAGATATGCAACCTCAGAGAATATTTTCTCAATGCTGACACGAGGTTGCATCGCGATGTGGTTGCAGTGGATAATGGACATACCCCGCTCTCGTTGGCTAAAGAGAATTGGCATAAACCTATAGTACTTGGTGTTACTGATCGCAAGGAGGTATGGAAGAGTAAGGAGCTGCATGGTCGTTTTTATCAGGCCTTACACAGGCCTGATATAGACTTCAATGCATCAGTATCTTGGCTACGATTTGGTGATCTCTTTGGAGAGACTGAAGGGTTTGTTTTCGCAATTACTGACGAAGTTGTAATGACAAAGAACTACAGGAAGTATATCCTGAAGGATGGTACGGTAGACATCTGTCGGGCATGTCATCGTCCCGGAGAATCCCTTAGGCATATTATTTCTGGTTGTTCGAGTCTTGCAAACGGTGAGTATTTGCATTGCACAACCAAGTAGCCAAGATCATTCACCAGCAACTTGCTCTTAAGTACAATCTTGTTGATTTAGAGGTACCATACTATAGATATGTGCCCGACCCAGTTCTCGAAAATGGTCATGTCACATTATACTGGGATCGATCTATTATCACGGACAGGACTATTGTCGCCAATAAGCCTGACATAGTGGTAATAGATCGATTAGAACGCCGTGCAATTATTGTTGACATCACCATACCTCATGACGAGAACCTCATGAAAGCCGAGGTAGACAAACAAAAGAAATATTTAGACTTGGCTCATGAGGTTGTCGACGTGTGGGGTGTGGATTCAGCGATCATTGTACCGATAGTCATATCTGTCCATGGACTTATAGCCAAGAGCCTTGACCAACACCTACAAAGGCTCGCGTTAAACAGCTGGATCAAGGGCCTGATACAGAAAGCAGTTCTTCTCGACACGGCACGTATTGTGAGGAAATTCCTTTCTCTGGAGCCCTAACCACCGGTAGCTTGGTCCCTGTACCCGATACCGGTGGGTCACTATTTTTTATATTTTTAAGTGTATTTTTTATTTTATAGATATATTTAAAAATGTAATTGATATGTTGTATAAATAAATAAAGAGAATAATAATAACCCCTCGAGGACAGTCGTTATCTTTTATAGGATTAACGCAAACCCTATGGTATAGTAGATTCGCTATTTGAGTTATCCACTTTCTGATACTAACAAAAAAATGTATCAGTAAGTTATAGAAAAGCTCACATCCGCAGGGCAGCTTGTGGCGAGCTGAATGTGCGTGGCTACACATCGGTCCCGATTTCAGAGTTTTGTTGCCCTTCTGCACCGGTTAGGATTTAATGGCCTAACGGGAGAGCAGTGAGAGTGCTACTCCCGGAAGTGCAGCAAATCTCAACTCTGGCTTGCCTTAATTGGCCGGTCAGAGGGAGGGAGCCAGAGCTATATGCTCGGGGGTGGAAGTGTCATTTTCAAGGGCATAACTACGGGGAAGCCAGCTCCGGGTCTGACCCGCGAAGGTAAAACCGGCGCCGCACCGCTCGACACCCCAAGCCGCTCACACCGGTGTTGCCCTCTGTCGCCTTACAGGCTTATCATGCCTATGACGATTGTATAGGGGGTCCATCTAGTGAGTTGGCAAGTCACCGTCTGCCAGTATTTAGAAAATAATATATTAAAATGGCAGACCTATGTCCTCATGTAAGCCTACCAAAAGTCCGGGTATCTTCATGAGAAAAAAAAGATGATACCCGTGTAAAAAGAAGAGACATAATAATAAAACCCTTTAAACCCCTCGAGGACAGTCGTTAACTTTTATAGGATAAACGCAACCCTATGAGGGCATAGTAGATTCGCTTTTTGATTTATCCACTTTCTGATACCAACAAAAAATGTATCAGTAAGTTATTGTAAAGCTCACATCCGCAGGGCAGCTTGTGGCGAGCTGAATGTGCGTGGCTACACATCGGTCCCGATTCCTCAGAGTTTTGTTGCCCTTCTGCACCGGTTAGGATTTAATGGCCTAACGGGAGAACAGTGAGAGTGCTACTCCCGGGAGTGCAGCAAATCTCAACTCTGGCTTGCCTTAATTGACCGGTCAGAGGGAGGGCGCCAGAGCGATATGCTCGGGGGTGGAAGTGTCATTTTCAAGGGCATAACTACGGGGAAGCCCGCTCCGGGTCTGATCCGCGAAGGTGAAACCGGCGCCGCACCGCTCGACACCCCAAGCCGCTCACACCGGTGTTGCCCTCTGTCGCCTCTCAGGCTTATCATGCCTATGGTGATTGTATAGGGGGCCCATCTAGTGAGTTGGCGAGTCACCGTCTGCCAGAAGTTTAATAATAATATATTAAATGGCAGACGCCGTTTTCATCAATAGCTTAATTCATCCGATCCATTTAACCCCCAACCCAATAGCCCATTTCATAGTAAGCACATTTTACAATAGTTTAACTCCCATTGGAGGTGATCCATTACCGTTCTTCTACATAAGGCGGGCGTGGACTATCTGCAGTGGGGGTCCCATTCCCTATTAGATTAAAATTCTCAGAAGGCCTCTGCGTGTTGGACCTCTTGTCCCCATGTAAGCCTCCCAAAAGACCGGGTATCCTCGTAAGAAAAAAAAAGCAGATACCCGTGAAGAAGAAACAAATAATAATAATTCATTTATTTGTCAGAATATTGTACATTATACAAAATGTTCTAAAATTATATTTGACCATTATATTTCTACTGTTTCCAGTATACAAAAATATATTTTCATAAAATTAAGTCTGTTTTGGAAATGTATCATTTAGAAAGTCATCAGTTGAGTAGTAGCATTTCTGTAGAAGAAATTGAAAAAGCTTACTTTTAAATTTCTTTAAGGTTAAAGTTTTAAAATAATCAGGTACTTTGTTATAAATGCGGATTGACATACAATTTACATTGTTTAAGAATATTTGGAGATTTTGCTTAGGTATATGTAACTTATGTAGTCTTCTACTACTTGGTCTGGTTACAACATCATTATGAAGACAAAATAGGTTGATATGACGGTGGATAAAGACACAAACTTCAAATACATATAGAGCCGGCAGCGGTAGTCATTTACATTGTTTAAACAGCGGCACACAACTGTACAACGGATGTGCTCTGAATATAGAACGCATACATTTTTTTTGAACTCTGAAGGCTTTAGCAATATCAACAGAATAGCCCCATACTATTAAACCGTACCGTAGCATCGATGCGACATAGCCATGATATGCATATAATGCAGCCTCGATGCCAGCTACTCGTGTAATTTTATATAAGACATATACAAACCTATCTATTTTGGAGGTTAGTGCATAGATATGTGCCTTCCAATTACAATTCTTATCAATAGTTATGCCCAAGAATTTTATGTTATCGACTTCATCGATTGTTTCCCCATCATGACTTATTTGTAGTTGTGGGCGTTTACTATTGTAAGTTTGAAATTGGATTAATTTTGTTGTTTTGGTATTTATGTGTAAGTTATTAGTTTTTAACCATGCGATTACGTTACTCAGAGTTGTATTGATATCTTTTTGGTAGTCCGAATGATTTTTATTTGTTGGCTGAATGCTGATAGTTGTATCATCGGCATAAAGTATGCATTTGTGCGAAGTGACACCAGGTAAATCATTTATGTAAAGCAAAAATAGCAAGGGTCCAAGTATACTACCCTGGGGTACACCACACCTATTCACGCAATATTTTGATCTATGTGCTGATTTTTGGTACCAAGGAAGTCTCGCAATCTCCACGCACTGTTGACGATTACTTAAATAACTATCGATCCACTTCAGAGCATTGCCTCGGACACCATATCTATTTAGTTTCATGAGAAGTAAGTCATGACTCACAAAGTCGAAGGCCTTGGACATATCTAAAAATATGGATGTAATGGGTTTTTTTTTTATTTAAGCTCATAGTAATTGTTTTCATAAGAGTAAAACATGCCAAAGCAGTCGAACAGTTTTTCCTGAAACCAAATTGTTGATCTTTTAATATATTATATTTAATTATAAATGAGTAGAGCATTTCGTATTTAGCTTTTTCAAAGATTTTTGATATAAAAGGTACCAAGGTTATTGGACGATAATTATTCATGTTGGTTTTGTCCCCTTTCTTGTGGAGAGGTTTTACAATAGATAATTTAGTCGTGAGCGAAAAACACCCTGGTCAAATGAAAGATTCACGAGGTAACTCAAAGGCACAGTCAGAAATTTGGAACAACGTTTAAGGATCGTTGTATTAATGTCATCAAAGCCGGTTGAATTGCTAGACTTTAAAGAATTAATTATTTTAATGATATCCATGTCATTGGTGGGGGTTAAATAAATGCTATTAGATACACTAGGTAGTACCGGCGCATATATACATGTTGTAGTTGTGTATAGATTAGGATCATTCAATTTATTTGTCATATCGATAAAAAAGTCATTGAACTTATTAGCTATCATATCAGGTTGGTGGTAAGTTTGTTTATTGAAGTGTATGCTAGTGATGTAATGCGGGTCGTGTTGATCATGGCAGTTCTCCTTTATGATCTTCCAAGCGGCCTTACATTTGTTTTTTGATTGGACTAAGAAACGGGTGTTCTGGTGTTTTTGTGCTTGAGAAATGCACCGTTTTAGAACTCTATTATAGATATTATATTTATTGAAATATATATGTTAAATGGTACATAGTAGGTACATATACATGACAGAAAAATGAACAGTGCTTTAGATCAAGACTTAAAGGTTTACTTCTAGATAAATAAAAAGCTGTACAATCATAAACATGCATTCTGAACTCCTTGATTGCGACGATACTTCTACTTCTTTCGCTTTCTGCGGATTCATAAGTTGTGTACGTTTGGGTGTCCGAGTGCTTTAGACCTTTTTCGTTTTTTTGTGAGGTCTGCTTACGTGGTTTTCGTATGTGGATCTCCTTCTGTCGTGACTCCTTCTACCCTTTACGCATACAATCGTTCCCCGGTCATTCGCTGAGCGTTTCCGGACCGATGTAGCACGTCTTTTTATCAGTTTAATGCTTAAGTTTTCATTCAATCCTGCCTTGCCTGCCTTGTTATTGTTTGACATTTTATTTTGATTTTATTTTTTAACATCCTAAGCATGAAATGGCAAACTGTAAATAGATATACGGAATTTTGTTACCTGCTGTATAGCTACCCGGTATTTCTGGCGGCAGTGGAAGATCAGCGCCACGGATATTATATCAGTAGCATTAGCTAAACTGCAGCCTTTTAAGCACACATTCTGCTATGACACTAGTGAGGTTCTACTGTTTTCATCTCTCATTTTTATGATTATAAAGCTAAGTAGAAGTGTACTGGCTAATTTATGTGTGTTTAATAAAATGTTTTTCTTTCTTTCTTCGTATGACCACATATTGCGCCACTGCCTTGCTAGTCACGACGCCGGTGGCGGCGGGTACTCACTGAGCTGCTGCACGTCGGCGCCGGCCAGCAGCTGGTACAGCACGTGGAAGTTGCGCTCGCCCGCCAGCACGCCTCCACACACGCGGTCCTGCAACACACCACCATCATACCTACTGCCACTGATCCTTGGCGGTTGTTTAAGCAAACAAATACACCTTGAGACCCGGAACGCAACTAGCCAGCGGACAACCGGATCTTCACTAACCCCCTTCTCCATCGTGTCGATACGGACCACTTGGCCGTTCTGCAGCACTCGCTTGGGACATACTTGCTTATCATTGTACTGAAGCTATTAAATACATATATTTTAAATTATTTATTCTGTTGATTAATGACGCTTGGTGGAACTTGCTACACATATTAAATAGTCGTCATATTGTGTACCTTTGAGAATGCCGTGAGGCGAAACCGGTCAGGCTTACAAAGTAAATATTGTGGAACAGCACAAGTGGTTTTATTTAATCGATATATATTTTAAATTGTTAGAATTTGTTTTAGTATTCACAAGCCCCAGATCTAACAAGTTGGCGACCGTGACAATAGAATCAAGAACAAGTCTCAAACTTGCAATCTACGAGACGGACATCTTGTTTGAATAATATTGCAACTCATCGTTTGAAATCGACGAACAACGAAATTTGATTTGAAGCGAAAACAAAGATGATTAACAGGTTTGCAGTGTTGTAAAGAGTGATACCAACAGGGAAGTGCTAGTTCCTTATCCTATTTGCTATTTTCTCTATCATTTTCATTTTATGTGGTAAGGACAATTACTGCTGAGATGATCAAGTACGGTGTGTCGCGCGTTCGGGACACACTATGTCTGTTATGCAACGTATTGCTGGCGGACGGGAGAGGTCCCAGATGACTGGTGAATAGCAGTGGTAGTACCTGTCTACAAAGGGAAAGGCTTTCGCCAAACTGCTCCAGCTACAGGGCGATCAGCTTGGTCTGCTTAGCTAGGGAAATGTGTGCAAAGGGAAATGTGTGTGTGTGTAGGGAAAGGTGTATGCAAAGGTTATAACGGCAAGAATGCAAGAAAAGTCTGAAAATTATTTATGGGAGGCTCAATGCGGATTCCGACGTGGAAGAGGTTGCATGGATCAAGTGTTTTCTCTCCGCATGATCGCGGAGAAGTTTCTAGCTATTAGCCAGAAGGTTTTTCCGCGCTTTTGTGGATCTGGAGAAAGCATTTGATAACGTTGTGAGAGAAACTCTGTGGGACTTGCTGCCCGGATATGGTGTGGACGGCTCGATACTGCAGGCAATACAGTCGCTTTATTATATATGGACTGTAAGGCTTGCGTGCCAGTAGGGGGGGATGTGTCACCTCTTTTCGATGTCTGTACAGGCATCAAACAGGGTTGTGCTTGTGTCATGTCCGATTGGCTGTTCATAGTGCATCTGGACAGTTGCCTACAGAAGTTGAAAGCTTGTGATATGGGTGTGAATTTAGAAGACTTAACAGTAAACTGTCTGCTGTACGCTGATGATACGATGCTCAGAAGTCGACCTTCAGGCATTAGTCACTAATGGGCGAATATTTCATTTCGAGCAGATTTGACGTTTTGGAGAATAAAAAAATAAATGCACATATTAATGTTTTTTATGAATTTTTCGGAAAGAATTTAATGATGGAAACTGAATTTTATGAATGGCCCAGCAATTACTCTTTTCTGCTAAGAGATATTGACATTTCTTTTTTTAGAAAAAAACACGAGAGTGACCTCTCAGCAACGGACCGCGCAGCATCCAATCGTAGCCGATGTTCTACAGAAGTGGTCCTAGGACCGATCCCTGGGAATCACAACACTTCTCGCCATGCTTTGGTAAGCTATGGCTCCCTCGCAAAGTTAAGCTCCGACAGTACACTAGAGGCAGAGACGCACTATATGAAAATGAGCGTCTTCTTTAAGGCATTTCCAGGGCAAGGCGTTGACTATGTCATGAGACACCGCCATGACTACCTCAACTGTGATGACGCTCCTTCCGTGAGGACCCCGACACGTATGATAGCGTCATCGGAGGAGCATTGAAACCAAACTGCTCATGTACAAGATCCCCATGACTGTGATTTATGCGACGAAGTGCTCTGCAATGATACGCTCAAAGAGCTTGCATACCTCGTCGAGCAATACGAGCGACCAATAGCCGTAAGGCGAGGCCGCTAGCCGCGTATTTCCCCGTATACGACACCTTGGGAAACCAGTCTTTATTGAAAGATGAGCCAAACCTTAATAGTCAACGTTCATTGAGATCCAGGAGTCATACTCACCCCGGAATGCTATCGGATCCGGAGTGATTCTCTTGCGGGGCTTAGCCGCAGCACCTAAGCTCACTTTTAATGACTGCGGGCACGTCGTTCTCGACGTAATCCCTATCATTGGCTGGGGTTTGGGCCAGCGGATGGCCTTACCATTCCAGATTCTCTAGGAGCTATTTTCGGGCCAATTTCTTGGGCAGTTTAATGGTCTCCTAGAGGGACCTCTCGGCACCCTTGTAACACTCGTGTGCTGCTTCTCTGGGGCCTCAGTGCCTGGTGTACCGATAGCGGAGATGCACGCTGCGTGCACATTGCGATCTCCAACGGGAATCAGGCCTGCACGATAGCTATATCCCGGAAAGCCCTTGATTCAGGCGTTTGACAGCCCAGTGTATGCCGAAGTATTTAGGATAGCCAGTAGGTGGCTAGTAGGAGAAGAAACGTCAAACTAAATATAACTATGGACAAATAACGACCTCTCCTTCCACCACATGCCAACCCTGGTAGCGGCGTGTGTGATCAGGGGTCGCAAACGATACATCTACGATCGAACCGCGCACACGTCCACACACAGGTGGTTATATTTTTCCGGTCATGGATTGGCTACCGAGACCGTTTTTCGGGAGCCTCAATTGTCACCCCCACAGGTGTTGAATTTTTCCAAAACTGTTACGAAATGCGGTAATAATGACGTCTTGCTCAGCGAGCCATAATTGGAATTGCAGCATCGTATCCTAGCAATAATTTCAAGGCGCGAGGTGTCCGTGTCAACATCCAAAACTAAAAAGAGCTAAGCTGTCTATGGTGACTGGGCTCCCGTGGTAGACCCAGTACGGCTTGGCAACTGTGAACACGTTATAGAACCTAATAAACCTCTCGTCATCGCAATCATGTTACGCAACTAGTTGTAAAAGAAGAGTTTTCCTTCTCCTTGATAACTACTTGCGGTAGGCGAATGTCCACTGCGCAATGCTCTGGCACAGGATATGCTGAGCAGCAGAGGAGTGGTTTAGATTAACCTGTAAGATGCGGATAAGTATGTCCATTTATAAACCTCCATTCCCCTATCCTGTCGTGGACGTGGCCGCTCTTCACCGGTATCAACCACTACCCATACCTGACGGGCCTCTATCTCGAGGTGGTCTGTACGTTAGCCCTACGCAACGCAACTAAAGTAGTGCGATGAGACAGCGGTAAGAGCTTGCTTTGTGACAGGACTAACTGCAGAGGAAGCAATGGTTCCTCACGGTAACTTTCACTGTGCACTGTACCCCCACACTCCCTCCGGTAAGGGACCTGTAGCATGCTGCTAGCTGTTTCGCAGGACTGTAGGAGATACACTTTGGTCTTTTGGGAGTCCCAATGAGGATGTTCTGTTCATCCGTTATTTTACACGCTGGGCAGCTGAAGATCGAGACCGGTGAAGCCGAAGCGTCTAGCTTTGGCTCTCGCCTGGTCACTGGGACACAATCGCTTGCCTCCACGATGGGGGAGATTACCACCTCTGTCATTGCTACGTCATGCAGACTCAATAAAAAATCATTACCGTTTCTTTCTTCTAATTACCATTCCATTCTAAAAAGAATGGGAATTAATGGTAATTATAATAATGGCAATGAGATATTCAATAATTTCACAAATAAAAGGATATTTTAAATAGGTAACGATTTGTTAAGTTTAACACTGTGTAGAGGGATATATATTGGAAATATCTAGCAAATAATTATATAAAAAAACATAAAATAATTACCTTTTAAAAGGCAAATGGCATGTAGAAAGATTTTGAACCAAACCAGTTTTCGAGCAGGAGAACTCTAAATTTCATAGTAAAAAATGTACTTTCAGGGGTGTGTTGTTTATGACCGTAATGCGGTGATGGTCAGCGAATCTATTATGTTTAATCTATTGCATGACCGTGCGTAAATGCGAAAATATTGGGTCGTGAATGTCTTTGAATGGTAATTATGTGTGAGTGTAGGGACATTGACTGCCTCTGTGGCGCGGTGGGAGTGCATCCGACTGCTACGCAAGAGGTCGTGGGTTCGATTCCCACCCAGTGATGAGCACGATGGTTTATTCTGTGTCTGGGTGTTATTTATCTATAATATGTATGCATTTAGAAATATTTAAGTAAGTTTATCAGTCTTCAGATCCCATAACACAAGCTTATATAAGCTTACTTTGGGTTAGATGGCGCTTTGTGAAATGTCCCACAATATTTATTATATTTATTTTACAGCACTCGCTTATGACTTAGAGGGGTGTTCGAGACTACGCCAAACCAAGACCGATTTCCTTGTTTTCTATTCTACATTACTACTAATAAACATATTTTTTGGCCTACTTATAGGTACCTGCATAGATTTATCTTGCGTTTAATCTTATGATGGTTTTTGAATTAATATCTAAGTATAATAAAATAAGCGGCGAAAGTAAGTTGAATGCTATGGAGATGCGATCACTTCGAAAATTGTGCGGCGTAACCGTGGCCGACCGAATACGTAACGAAGTGATACGAAATATGGCAGGTTTGAACGATAATACTATTAGAGATGGAAAGAGGAGTGCCCTGGAATTGTAGCGCTACAGTAAATGGGGCTTTTTAGCGGTGAATGCACAAACTTGAGTCTTGGGTAAATTAGACAAGATTTTGTCTACCGCAATCGGAAACTCTGTACTGTCATCTGTAGGTATAGCAATGAATGTCGTCAATGGACAGTGTACAGTCTCGTGACTGTACATACAATGCTGACGCGATATTATACGTTACAATGACGCTCAGTCGATATTTCGTAATATTTACTATACATTGGAACTATAGAATACATTACTTTGAGTACCTAAAACGACGTCACATTGTCAAGGGAAGATAAGCCACACCTTTTACACTGTTATTATTTTACTTGTAAATATTAAACAGTATCAACCTACGGCTGTCTTTCCATTGTGACTCCAATACAACTATAACAAATCTGGAAGTGTATCGGGTAACTAACTGGCCCGTACATTTAATGGTCCTTCGAGCAACTACAGGTATTTACCAACTGGTAGTCATTGACGATAGATACAATTATCGGTTCTACTGGCCTCACACAAGCGGGTCTCCCCAGTAGGATTGAGACGGCGCACATTTCGTTTTTGTTTACTGGAAGTTGAGTACCTATAAGCGAGCTCTTTCAAGTCGTCGGAGTTTGGGAAACACAACTATCTTCTACGAAGTACAAGAAGTTCGGCGATTGAATTTGAAGAAGACTGCCGTAACACGGATCGTCTTCGTGTCGTGAACTAGCACTACATTTCCGGCCACTGTCAACGACGGGACGGGTGTTTTGTGAGCTGTATCGAACCTTTACAACAAGTCATACTTGAAAACAACTAAACATGATACAAAAACAGCAGGAGTGTTTTGAAAAAATTAAAGACTGTGTGCCAACTACAAAAAGGATATCGCGCATAGGAAAACCGAAGATTACTTGGTCAAGCGTTTGGAACAGCTGGATTGTCTTTGGCAAGAGTTTAAGGAACGAAATGCGTTGCTTTTGAAGGAAATTGAGGATAAGAACATAACTTACTTCACTGAAAATGTTTGCGATAATACAGAGTTGATTTACAAAAGCACCAAGCAGCACATGGAAGGTTTGCTACGTGGTCGCCAATAGGCGACATTTGATCTAAATGGAATACAGGAGGAGTTAACGGATAGCAAAACAAAAATGCTATTAAGCAAACAAGACTGCAATTTTATGGCGTTAGATCGTGCTATGTCGTGAGAAGTGAGAAATGGAAGATTATCTCTCGACTTTGAAAGCAAAATGGGAAACCATCGACAAGCAACATTTGGAAGTGGAAGCTATAGTACGAGGCTCTAATCTCCAATACTACAATAAGTTCATTGCTATAGAAAGAAGATACGATGAACTTAAGCGAACTCTGAATGCAAAGATGTGGTCAACTATACATTATCAGAAATCGGCTCCCAAGATAGAGATTCCCGAATTCTCCGGTAATTACACTCAATGGATATCCTTTAAGGATCTCTTCTTGGAAACCATTCACAACAACCCAGGAATGATTAATTCCCAGAAGATGCAGCATCTCAAGACAAGGTTGCGAGGCGAAGCTGCGCGCTTGGTACAGCATCTCAGTATGGTTGCGCCGCAATACGATAAAAGAGTAGCCGCGTTATTTTTTCTATGTTGCATCGCCGATCTACATTTGTTTTTAATTAATTATTTGACGACACTCCCCCGCTTCCCTTTATTCCATTTCTCTTTCGCACCTACCTTGTCTCGCATAAAAGGAGCTCGAGACAGCTGTATTGCGCGCGATCTAAAATGCCGCTCACAGATTCACGGATTGAAGGCTCGCTATATCAGTACTTCAATGGCCGCGCGCGCGCCCACACCAACTGTCGCAATAATTGTGTTTTCCATGGATAAATAGTATTTCGTGCAATGGAACCAGGGATCCAAGTCCAGGGACGTCCCCGGCAGCCTCCACCTCAGCATCTCGCAGCAAAAGCAAGGTAGTGTGCCCATTCCTGTTTTCCATTTCTATTTTCCGTTGACAACCGCGTGTAAATTTCATTTTTGTCTTTGCCCGCAAATACAGTCCACTTTGAATTTATTTATCTCGCCCGCTCAACCATTTTCTGGTCCTTTCGATCCGGATTTTGACCCATTCGCTTTAGTAGTTTCCCAATAGAAACGCAATAATTTTTATCCCATAGGGAATAAACGCATAGGTATAGGTTATAGTTTTTATTCCACCATGGAATAAACACATAGGTATAGGTTATAGTTTTTACTCCATTCGGAATAAACGCATAGGTATAGGTTATAGTTTTTTATTACACCACGGAATAAACGCATAGATTAGGTAATAGTTTTTTATTCCATTGGGGAATAAACGCATACTTACCTACTGTTTTTCGCATAGGTAGGTACTAAATAGTTGGCAATTTCGACTGCACCGCATAGTAATAGGTAGACCACGCGAGCAGGTACCTATGCTCGTTCGCGCCGAGTCTCGCTGCTCACCACCGCTCCCATTTTGATCGTTCGTTAGTTTTGCACTGTAGGTAGCTATAGTTGTTTTGTTTTAACAATGCCTCCGAAAGAGATTCCGGATCTACAGTTAAAACTATTACACGCTAAGAAGGATAGCCTTTTAAGCGTATGCAATTAATTTGTGATTATTCATCGAGGATCGCAGATGAATCACTAAAAGAATTGTTTTTATCCTCGATCGAAACCGTAGACACTTTGCGCTTAGATTTTGAAAATGTTCTCGATAAAATTAACTTGCATGAATTAAATTAAATCCCGATTTCTTATTAAGTTATGACGCCATGTCATCTTTCGAAGATTTAATTTGTCGCATAAAACGTGTCGCTAAGTCATTGCAAGCGCCAACCTTTATCCGCGCTTTATTTAAGCGCCCATAAGGCCTTCAACCAGGCTTAACGACTGCCACTTTACTGGCAACCGGGACCAACGGCTTAACGTGCCTTCCGAAGCACGAAAACGCTCGCAAAACGAAATGCCACAAAGTGGTCACCCATCCGAGGACCAGCCATAGTGAAAGTTGCGTAACTCAGTGATCGTTTACAGAACACTGAGACCGCGAGGCCACGAGCGCATTTACCCGAATTTGATGACGATATTAAAAATTGGCCTTTGTTATTCGCTAGTTTCGAAAATACGATCCATAATAATAATTCGTTATCGGATTACGACAAATTACATTACTTAGTTAGTAAACTAACCGGGAAAGCAAAAACAGTTTACGCCGGTATAACGCTTTGCGCCGAAAATTATAGTTTGATTTTGAATACTTTGAAGGTCAAATACGAAGACAAACGCTTAGTAACAACCGCTTATTTGGATCAAATATTTAATTTGAAAAATAGCTCATCATGTAATGAACACGACTTAGAAAATTTCTTAGATATTTTTGCATCAGCTGTTCGCGCCCTAAAGAATGTCAAGGTCAATAACCTCTGTGACTTTTTGTTTTTGTATATCGGTTTAAAGAAATTAGATTCCGAAACCGTTCGCTTATTTGAAATGGATAGACGTGGCCATCAAATACCTAAGTTCGACGATTTAGAAACGAAGTCCACGCAGTCTTTTGTTAATTTTGAGCCTACAACTTCGCAATCGCATGTTACATTCGAAAAATTGTTCTTTGTGTCAAGGTCACCATGACCAACTTTATAAATGTTCGGAGTTCAATAAACTCACTCCAAGCAATCGCTATAAATTTGTTCGTTCTAGTAATATATGTATCAATTGTCTCAGTAAGAAACATCGTGTTTCATTCTGTAATTCGAATAATTTTTGTCGCAAGTGTAATGGTAAACACCATTCATTATTACACTTCGAAAACCCGTTCGCCCGTCGATTCCAGCTGCGCGAACTCAGTACCTAACCGTCCGTCCGCTGTGACGTCACAGCCGCCCGCGCCGTTGAGTCGCGATTCGGAGCGCACTCGCGCTCGGGTTTCGTCCCCGTCCGTGCCTAGCGACGGCGGCGCCACTGCCGCGCGCCTCCAGCCGAACAATGTCGCTTTGTGCTCGCTATCAAGTTTGCACACAAGCCCTACTACGGTGCTTCTGGCAACCGCTCGAGTTGTTGTTTACGATTCGCATGGTAGGGGACATAGTGTCGCGCACTTTTAGATAGTGCTTCTCAAAGTAATTTTATTAGTAAAAATTGTTGTAGTCGTCTTGGTTTGCATATAAATAACCGCCCTGCCTGTAATGTTGTGAAAGGTATTGGGGGTTCCACTAAAGCCGTTCAAGGTTCTGTAGGGATTAAATTCCACTCGCGTTTTGATTTTGATGTTAGTTTTTCGATGGATTCGCTAGTCGTCGATAAGGTTACCAAACTTTTACCGACTGTCGCAGTCAATACCTCATTATTGACTAATTTTAGAGATTTGCCGTTGGCCGATGATACTTACGCCGTTCCAGGAGACATTGATTTGTTAGTTGGCGCTTCGATTTTCCCGCACCTCCTGTTGCAGCATAAGGTTCAAGGTCACGCATCGCACCCCGCGCCGCTCGCCTTAGAGACGGTTCTTGGGTTTGTTATTGTTGGTTCCGCACCCGACAGTGTCATATTGTTGCACCGTCGAGCCGCTGGACTCCGCTGTCCGTAAATTCTGGGAGATAGAATAGGTGAACGTCCCTCCTATTGTCAGCCCGGATGATAAACTTTGTGAAGAGTTTTATAGTCGCACGACTACTCGCGATAGTGATGGTCGTTATGTTGTCGCACTCCCCTTTAAGGATGATGTTAATTCGCTTGGAGATTCGTTTCAGTCAGCCGAAAACGCTTCTTTTGTTTAGAACGAAAAATGCAGACATCTTCAAAGTTGAAGGAGGCTTACGATAGCGTAATATTAGAATATTTGGATAAAGGTTTCGTTTCACCCGCGCCTCCCGAAACCGAAGAGACGAAGCACGCTCCTTCGTATACCATACCGCACCATGGAGTTGTCCGCGAGGATAAACTAACCACCAAGTTGCGCGTTGTTTTAGATGGCAGCGCCAAAACTAGTTCGAATGTTTCGGTAAACGATATTTTGCAAAGTGGTCAAAATCTCCAAGGTAATATGTTCGAAATTATAGTAACTTTCGCTTATTCGCTGTCGCGCTTTCAGCCGACATTAGACAAATGTTTCTTTGTATTGGTGTTCGCGAATCAGAATTACGATTTCAACGCATTAAAATAGATAGAATTTTCGCATTCTCGGACTCGACCGTCGCTTTGTGTTGGACATATTCTTCGCCCATCGCTGGGATACATTTGTCGCAAATATGGTGGCAAAAATTCAGTCGGAATTGGCGCCGCATAACTTTTATCACATCTCAGGTACGGACAACCCTGCCGATTGTTTGTCTCGTGGGTTAACACCTGCACAGATTTTGGATCATCCGTTGTGGTTCCATGGCTCTTCCTGGTGCCAAGCCCCACATGATGAATGGCCTGTTAGTCCTTTCAACCCCGCTACTGTATTCACGCCGCCAGAGGAAAAGAAAAGCTCTTTAGTTACTACCGCACCGCTCGGAAAATCGCCTATCTTAAAGTTGGCTAGCCGTATTTCATCGTGGTCGATTCTTTTGCGTAGTGTTGTTTTTATTTGTCGATTTTTGAAAATCCTTCCTCGTAGCGAGCACGTTACCGCCTTCGACTTAAACAACGCTGAGTTAATCGTGCTTCGTGAACTTCAGCGATTTTATTTTTCGTCTTAAATTGGAAATTTGGAATTAAATAAACCTTGTAATCCCGCTTTTCAACATTTAAAACCTTTATTGAAGGATGGCCTCATTCGAGTTGGTGGTCATTTGAGCCAGTCCGCATTAGAGTACGATCAAATGCATCCTATAGTTCTCCCGCGCAAGGATCATATCGTTGATCTTTTAGTTGAATATCACCATAGGGTGAATTGTCACGCTGGCCCAGATTTATTAATGTCAATTTTGCGCCAGAAATACTGGATTCTCTCCGCACGCAATTTGATTCGTTCCATAGTTCATAGATGTATTCCGTGTTTCAAACTTCGCCCGAAGTCAATCGCGCCCGAAATGGCCGATCATCGTCCTTGTCGTGTTGTTCAGGCTGCTAAACCGTTCGTACATACGGGTACAGATTACGCTGGCCCCTTCAGGGTAACAGTTTCTCGTGGTCGTGGTATACGCTCTATGAAAGCTTATGTTTGTCTTTTTGTTTGTATGACGACTCACGCCGTTCATATAGAGTTAGCTGGTGATTTGAGCACGCCATGCTTCATGGTTGCATTTAAATGATTTTTGTCGCGTCGGGGTTCCGTAACTCGAATGTATTCGGACAACGGTACGAATTACGTCGGAGCTCGTCGTAACTTTTCCGAACTACATAATTTTTTGCGTTCTAAACACTTTAACACGGAATTTGCCTACGTCTTAGCTGAAAACCGCATTGAGTGGTCGTTCAATACGCCCGCCGCAAGCCACTTTGGTGGCGACTGGGAGGCTAATATTAAAAGCTTAAAGTAGCACCTGTTTCGCGTTATAGGTGAACAGATACTCACGTTTGAAGAGCTGAGCATCGTGCTCACTCAAGTCGAGGCCGTAATGAATACGCGTCCTCTTTGTAGAACCTTGTCTAGTGATCCCTCGGAGCCGCTTGCAATGACTCCAGCGCACTTTTTGAATGTTACACCGTTAAAGTACTTACCCGCCTTTGAAATAGAGGAAGATCGACTTCATCTTCTCTCGCGTCATGCCTTATTGGATAAACTCATTCAGTCGTTTTGGAAGCGTTGGAGGACATACTATTTGCATACGCTACAGTCACGTCAGAAATGGAATACTCCATCGAACCCTATTACTGTCGGTACTGTCGTAGTTATTTTAACTGAAAATATGCCTCCATTACATTGGCCTCTTGGGGTAGTAGAAGAAGTTTTCCCTGGGTCAAATGGGATCACCCGTATAGTTCGCGTTAAAACCGCAACTAGTTCGTACTTGCGACCAGTTATTCGTCTTTGTCCTTTGCCTAATCAACAGTAACTTCAATAACAAATTTATCTTGTTCGATTAGGTTTAGTTTAGTTTAGTTCGATAGCATTTTGTTTATTTAGCAGCTAAAGTTTAGTGGCAACTGTATAGTCAGTTGCTCCTTTTTCGAAGGTAACCCTTCAAGCCGGGGGGGAAATGGTTGCGCCGGTATACGATAAAAGAGTAGCCGCGTTATATTTTCTATGTTGCATCGCCGATCTACGTTTGTTTTTAATTAATTAGTTGTCGACACTCCCCCCGTTTATTCCAATTCTCTTTCGCACCTACGTTGTCTCGCATAAAAGGAACTCGAGACAGCTGTATTGCGCGCGATCTAAACCACCGCTCACAGATTCACGGATTGAAGGCTCGCTGTATCAGTCCTACAATGGCCGCGCGCGCGCCCGCACCAACTGTCGCAATTATTGTGTTTTCCATGGATAAATAGTGTTTTCGTGCCAGGGATCCAAGTCCAGGGACGTCCCCGGCAGCCTCCACCTCAGCATCTCGCAGCAAAAGCAAGGTAGTGTGCCCATTCCTGTTTTCCATTTCTTCTTTCCGTCGACAACCGCGTGTAAATTTCATTTTTGTCTTTCCCCGCAAATACAGTACACTTTGAATTTATTTATCTCGCCCGCTCAACCACAGTATAAGTACCGATAATTACAACTCCTGCTGGGAAATAATAAATCAGCGTATGACAATCGGCGACTTCAGTTTACATCATTCATTAACACTATGCTCAATTTATCTTTCATACAACATCCGGACAGTTTCAATTTAAAAAGGTTACATGACGTAATTACTGAGTGTTTGAATGGATTAACGAACATTGGGATTGATACCTCCACCTGGGATCCGCTAATTGTACACTTGATGGCACAATAACTCGATGCCTCAACTTATGCGGACTACATGAACGAACTGCATGATCATAGAGAGCTGTTACGCTTAAACGATTTTCTTGTATTTCTGGAAGCTAAGTTTATGGCTTACGAAAGCATGAAGAGCGCAAAGAAAGATATTATGTATACTCAGAAGTCGTTACCAAACAAATCATTCACAAAAAATTATGGCGACAAGAAAAAATATTTTGAATCAAAGAAAACTTATCCAAACACCTATCATACAACGTACGGTCAATGTCCTAATTGTAACGGAGATCACGTGCTTAGGCATTGCACACAGTTCATAGACATGGATACTGTGCAACGAAAAAAAATGGTTGCGAAACTGCATTTCTATCAAAATTGTTTATACAAGCACAAAAATGAAGAATGCAGTTCTACGAAACGTGCAAAGAATGTCATTTGAAACATCACACGCTATTGCACAATTTTGTTAAGAACACAAGCCCCGATCAATCTAAACCTTCAACCTCGGGGGCCCCAAGCTCCAATCATCTGGATAACAGTGAGATGGAGATCCTACTGACTACAGTACAACTTCAAGTAAAGGCGGCGAACGGGACCTACCTTACCCTAAGAGCGTTATTAGATCAAGGGTCACAAGTGAATCTAATCACCGAAAACGCTGCCCAGTTACTACGATTACCTAGACAACGGCTGAACGCTGTAGTATCTGGCGTTGGGGCTTTGTCTGGCGACTGTAGGGGTCGAATTACAATCAACTGCAAGTCGATACATTCAAACTACACATTTGCAACTAACGCACTCATAATGAAAAAATTGACGAATAAATTTACCTGATACTTCATTTGGAAGGACATGGCCACACTTAGAGGACTTAAAGTTGGCTGATCCTCAATATAACACATCAGGGCCTGTGGACTTATTGCTTGGAGCCGAGGTGTATTCGGAGATTATCCTGGATGGAGTCCTAAAAGGGGGAAAGAGGGCCTCTATAATTATGAGATGAAGCATAAAGTTCAAAATATGTCATGTTCACATATAACTGACATGGGAAGAAAACCACCACATTCATCGCTTAAAATCCAAAACAATCCATTAATAAATAAATTACTACATAAACATAGTTCATTGTACCGTGTTACAAGGGTCATTGCTTGGGTATTACGTTTCAGTGTAAATACTCGATTCGGCAAAAAGATGAATATGACTTACCTTACAGCAGGCGAATTGATTACGGCCATGGAAACAATTATAAAATACGTACAACAAACGGAATTTTAGAAGAGCATAAGCAGCTTGAGAGAAAAGAACCTGTAACGCAGAAGAGTTGTATTTACAAGCTTAACCCGTATTTGGATAAAAGAGGTATCATACGAGTCCGTGGTCGTCTCAATAATTCTTATCTGCCGTCCAGAATGAAAAATCCTGCTATTCTGCCCAAAACCGGGCGATTTACGCAGCTACTTATAGATCAAGCGCACGCTGCAACACTCCACGGAGGTGCGAGATTGACTTTAACGTATATACGGCAGCGATATTGGATCGTCGGTGGCAACCGAATACTAAAGACGCAATTACGTAATTGCATTCAGTGTCATCGTTACAAACCCTCTGAAAACTATCAATTAATGGGAGATCTACCATACCACAGGATTACCCGGTCAAGACCATTCACACACACAGGCGTTGACTTTACTGGGCATGTGGAGGGGAGAGCTGACAAGGGGAGAGGAATTGTATTTACGCCAGGAAACTATCTGACAGGGGAACAAATGTTATCTCTACCGCTCTCCAATTACAGTGACATCAAAACCATTGACGTACAAAGGCGATGGCAACTTACAGAATTTTCTGTAAGTTGCCATCGCCTTTGTACAACAATTCTGGAAATTTCGGACAAACGATTATTTATCGCAGTTACAAAGTCGCTGTAAATGGAATAAACCAACCGAAAACATTAAGAAGAACGACATCGTGTTAGTCAGAGACAATAATCTGCCACCAGGACGGTGGGCAATGGGGCGTGTCATAGAAGTTCATAGTGGTGCGACGGTTAAAACGCAGGCTGGGGTCATCAAACGTCCCATCCCATCCAACTACAAGAAAAAGGTCCTAACCGCCAGAAAGACATCTAAGCACTAATTTTGAAATGGAGGTCCTATCAATATGCGTACACTGCTGACATAGAAAAAATGTACCGCTGTATTGAGTTAGCAGAAGAACAACAACACCTACAGAAAATAATATGGTTAAAACGCAGGCTGGGGTCATCAAACGTCCCATAATCAAACTTTCACCTCTTCCATTTTCGGAACCGGAAACGATTACAAAGGCCTTAGAGATATCGAGACTCACTGCTAGAACCTCTCCATTACTCTCGATAGCCGACGCTCAGCGGTGTGTGAGGTACGCAGGAAGATCACCAGTCGAGCGACCGTGACGGAAACCGTACTGCCAGTCACTGAGCAGGTCGGTTCTTCCAGGTACCTCAGGAGCTATGTATTGATTACACGCTCTATCACCTTAGATAACAGGGAGATTACGGTTATCGGCCTATAATTAGACGGATCACTCTTCTTAGGCACAGGATACACATTCGCGGTCTTCTATGAAGCCGGGACTTGAAAATCCGAAAGCGTGAAAGAACGTGTAAGTACCGGACACAACTCGGGACCACACTGCGAGTTAAACGTCGAGTGACTGAAGCTCTCGCCGGATCTCCCGCTGTGTGTATATATTTTCCGGCATGGAAGTTCCACACCACGGGATGCCGAGCAGCAAAGCGCCCCTTCGCCCCTAGTCGAGTTAGAGAATAAGGCGTCTTTAGTGCCAGCGGTTTTGCTACTGAAGTCTTTTTCCGGCGCCCAGCTCCAGGCCACTCTCTACTCGTATACCTCAAAGAAGGGCTGAAGAGTGAGAGACAACGAGCGCGCCTGTGACGCGGCCTCCACCTCAAGCACAACAGTGTTCCACTTTTCTTTTGACTTCTCCTATTCCTCCCCTAAGTACTCACTTGGGGGAAGGGAAGGAAGCCTGGAGCTTCTGTTTCCTCCCACACATGGTTAGAGACGAATGCAACTGAGAGGGTGATGACAGCGAAGCGCGTGATGGCAGGGAAACGAGTGGCGGCTGAGAAGCGTGCGGCGTCAGTGGCGCGAGTGATAACGCCAGTGGAGTCGGCAGCGGGATACAGAACGCCAGCATAGCGCGGAAGCCTATTAAGTCGCGTAACTGCGCGAGCTAGGCAAGCGGTGGGAGAACCGGCACTAGCAGAATGGGAGGCGCTACGCACGTCGGCCGCTTCGGAGCGGCGCAGTCGCGGCTCCGGCAACAAGCAGTCACCAATACAGTTTTTTTTGTAATTATTTTATGGCCTGGCTACGAAGACCTTTTAGCCAAATCTTACTTTTTATATCATATTTCTTCAATCTTGACTCCTAATTTAGTCCTGTCCAGTCCTTTGTCGATGTCAAGTCCAGTCATAGGTCATGTGTCCTTGCCCCATTAACGGGTAGAGCGTTAATGAGCCTTTCAGTGGAACTTGCACGACACGTTGTAAAATAGCTTTTCACTGCAATATATAACAGTCTTTCCCTATAGCACGTTTACACAACTTTTATGTCTAAGAAACTACCATTTTTGAAGTGAAAACTTCTTTAGCGGCGTTGAGCACTTTCTGTAATGGGTATAAAATCTTAAACTCGCGTCAGGGTCACGTGTCCGTCAGGGTCACGTGTCCGTGAGGGTCACGTGTCCTGATCGAAAAAGCGTAAGATTTTTTATCATCATCATCTTTACGTCGATCCCGGTCAATTTTTGAAGGAAAAGCTTCTTTTAGCACGGTACGCATATTTTTAGAGAGATAGATGAGATAAAATTGAAGCGCTCGTGGCCCCGCGGTCTCAGTGTTCTGTAAACGATCACTGAGTTACGCAACTTTCACTATGGCTGGTCCTCGGATGGGTGACCACTTTGTGGCATTTACATTTGCGAGCGTTTCCGTGCTTCGGAAGGCACGTTAAGCCGTTGGTCCCGGTTGCCAGTAAAATGGCAGTCGTTAAGCCTGGTTGAAAGCCTTATGGGCGGCTTAAAAATTTCAACAGCAGGTAGCCACAATCTGCGTCTGTCTATTTCAACACGGCAATGGGCTCACCACCTATTACGTGGGACAGGAATCCATACGGTGAAAAGTGGGCATATAATATGCCTCTGCCACCCCTTCGGGGATAAGGCGTGATGGATATTTAAAATCTCTGGACTCGCGACCATAATCATCATCATCATCTAACGTTGATTCCGGTCATCTACAGGTCTTATTAAATAATGCTGTGTAATCAATTAGGACTCTTTCAGTGTAGAATTATTTTTTATCATCATCATCTTTACGTCGATCCCGGTCAATTTTTGAAGGAAAAACTTCTTTTAGCGCGGTACGCATATTTTTAGATGAGATAAAATCTCTGGACTCGCTACCATAATCATCATCATCTAACGTTGATTCCGGTCATCTACAGGTCTTATTAAATAATGCTGTGTAATCAATTAGGACTCTTTCAGTGTAGATTTATTTTTCATCATCATTATCCTTACGTCAATCCCGGTCAATTTTTGAAGGAAAAACTTCTTTTAGCGCGGTACGCATATTTTTAGATGAGATAAAATCTCTGGACTCGCGACCATAATCATCATCATCATCTAACGTTGATTCCGGTCATCTACAGGTCTTATCAAATAATGCTGTGTAATCAATTAGGACTCTTTCAGTGTAGAATTTTTTTTTATCATCATCATCTTTACGTCGATCCCGGTCAATTTTTGAAGGAAAAACTTCTTTTAGCGCGGTACGCATATTTTTAGATGAGATAAAATCTCTGGACTCGCGACCATAATCATCATCATCATCTAACGTTGATTCCGGTCATCTACAGGTCTTATCAAATAATGCTGTGTAATCAATTAGGACTCTTTCAGTGTAGAATTATTTTTTATCATCATGATCTTTACGTCGATCCCGGTCAATTTTTGAAGGAAAAACTTCTTTTAGCGCGGTACGCATATTTTTAGATGAAATAAAATCTCTGGACTCGCGACCATAATCATCATCATCATCAAACGTTGATTCCGGTCATCTACAGGTCTTATTAAATAATGCTGTGTAATCAATTAGGACTCTTTCAGTGTAGAATTATTTTTTATCATCATCATCTTTACGTCGATCCCGGTCAATTTTTGAAGGAAAAACTTCTTTTAGCGCGGTACGCATATTTTTAGATGAGATAAAATCTCTGGACTCGCGACCATAATCATCATCATCATCTAACGTTGATTCCGGTCATCTACAGGTCTTATCAAATAATGCTGTGTAATCAATTAGGACTCTTTCAGTGTAGAATTATTTTTTATCATCATCATCTTTACGTCGATCCCGGTCAATTTTTGAAGGAAAAACTTCTTTTAGCGCGGTACGCATATTTTTAGATGAAATAAAATCTCTGGACTCGCGACCATAATCATCATCATCATCAAACGTTGATTCCGGTCATCTACAGGTCTTATTAAATAATGCTGTGTAATCAATTAGGACTCTTTCAGTTTAGAATTATTTTTTATCATCATCATCTTTACGTCGATCCCGGTCAATTTTTGAAGGAAAAACTTCTTTTAGCGCGGTACGCATATTTTTAGATGAGATAAAATCTCTGGACTCGCGACCATAATCATCATCATCATCTAACGTTGATTCCGGTCATCTACAGGTCTTATTAAATAATGCTGTGTAATCAATTAGGACTCTTTCAGTGTAGAATTATTTTTTATCATCATCATCTTTACGTCGATCCCGGTCAATTTTTGAAGGAAAAACTTCTTTTAGCGCGGTACGCATATTTTTAGATGAGATAAAATCTCTGGACTCGCTACCATAATCATCATCATCTAACGTTGATTCCGGTCATCTACAGGTCTTATTAAATAATGCTGTGTAATCAATTAGGACTCTTTCAGTGTAGATTTATTTTTCATCATCATTATCCTTACGTCAATTCCGGTCAATTTTTGAAGGAAAAACTTCTTTTAGCGCGGTACGCAATTTTTTAGATGAGATAAATTTGGACTCGCTACTCCCCGTTACGATACGCAGCTATAGTGTGTGCATATATGCATGTACCAACGCGACTAGATAAATAAATTAATAATAAATTGAGTTTTCACTTCTGTCGGCACTCCCGGAGTGGTTAGGTTTTTTACACATAAAACAAGGTTAATGCACTAGTTTTGGAGCATAATTTACAGCAAACTGCCGCCATTCATCAAGATTCCGATCTAATCCCACCAATACTGTTGATGCGCGCGTTAATGAGGAACAAACCTTCATCACACGTCGTCGACGGCGCAACTATCAAGAGAGTGACTTCAACCTATTCTGTGCGGGACATCAGTTACTGCAGATGCTCTAGGATCGAGCATGCAACACTCCTCAGATCCTGGGCGGATTATTCCTTTAGCTGCGACGCCCTGTAGGCGGTGGAGCGGATACCCTCCACCTCTCCATAGCTACTCATGACACCTTGCTGTGTCAGAGTTCGATAGCGGTAGGCTTTCATACAACACGCTCGTGCCGTGTTGTAGCAAGATAACACCTGTGCATCCAGAATAGAAATAAAAGGTGTGTACACCTTTCCTCTCGACAGACAGACGATGAAGATTTACTCTGTAACACTTGAGGGCTTGCCCCTAATTGGTAAATAAGTAATCATGCAAAGAATTAGTTCTCCCAATGTTAAAATACCTACCTACCATGCATTTTAGTTGATTATCTATAATTAGGTACATAAAATTGTAACTTTGTAACAGTCCTTTGCAATTGAATTATGTGTATTTTTCTATATCTTGTGCTGCTTACACTATGCTGACTGGTTTATATACAAAATATTAGTAATTTAAGGTACAGCTAAACGTAGGTACTTATAGCTACTTTTTTTATTAACACACCTACCTTTAAGGGATATGTTCTATCTTAACATACCTACATACATACATATCGTCACGCCTTTATCCCCGAAGGGGTAGGCAGAGGCATATTAAACGCCCACATTTTACCGTATGCATTTTTGTCCCACGTAACAGGTGGTAAGCCCATTGCCGTGTTGAAATGGACAGGCGCAGGTTGTGGTGACCTGCTGTTGAAATTTTTTAAGCCGCCCATAGTCTTCAACTCGGCTTTACGACTGCCATTTTATTGGCAACCGGGACCAACGGCTTAACGTGCCTTCCGAATCACGGAACTGGGGTGGGTCAAAATGGTGAAATGAATTTAATAAAATGTCTATTTTAAATGTTAATTAGACAGAAAATTTGAACCCGTTGCCTTTTTAGTGAGGTGGTAACAAAAAGGCTAAAAGGTCTTATGTGCTAAACACTAATTAGCACGACTAATTAAAGTCCTGGTAGTCTCGGACTATCTTAAACCACTGGATATTCCTATATTTTGCATTTATTGCATGAAAGAAGATAATATTTTAAGAGACTTTGCTCTTGACGTGTTTAAAATTAGACCAGACTGTAAATAGTTAGACAGATTATAAAATTAAAATAGTTTTTTGACTCTCCTGAAAATCCGTGGTTTGTCCCTTACATTAATTGATACTTCTGGTATAGTTATATCCATTACCGCATCCTATGATTCGATTTCATTGGCCGGACTTGTCAATAATGCCCTCCTTATAGCTTTTTATCTTATTTTTTACGTGTGGAAATCCTAATGGATGCTTGACGGACTCTTACCGACTAAAACCACACGATGCCCTTCCATTTGTCTATGGCCAGGAGTCCCGGGTAAGTCCTCGGGAGGATAGTCCCAGGGCTTCAAGCAGAACATATTAAGCTCTAAGTTGGTGTAAGCTGCTGCTATAAATATGGTTTCGTCTGTACCTATTTTATAAAAAGATATTTAAATAAAATCTCTATAAAAATGTACTTTACCTTTTCCAACAAGTCTTCCGGCGGCATGAAATTAAGAAAACGCGTTATATTGTTGTTCACTAACATTTATTGTCTAATAAATAACACAATATACTTACAGACATCATATATTATATATTATTATGGCAGGAATCAGAACTGACGGTTCGAGTGGCAATGTATTATTGGCTGTCGTGTTGAATTGTTCTTAAGAGTCCGGGTCCACTTAAATCGGCTGCTCGGGCCGGCTGTCAATCGGCTAGTCTTATTTTCCGGCACTGGTGGAAGTGAGTGCCTGTGCCTACGGCATCCTCGTCCATCGTCAGTACCTACTGTAACTGTACGGTGATCCAAAATTACAGCCTGGTAGAAGAGTGAAGTATAAAAGAAGGCAAGATCCTCCCGCGGTTCGTATCTCGTGACCCCCGAACGAGTCCAGTCTCTCAACCCCCGTATAAATCGACGGCTCGTGGTCGACCCTTACACGTCTGTCTGACTACGAGGGGCACCAAGATCTGTAGCGTGCGAATTCCCCGCCCCTGGGAATGTCCCGACACTGCTCGTCACGCATGGAGCAGAGCAGTCCTCAGAGCGGTTCCAGCAGAAGTGCAATTCGGGGCATCGGGTCCGCTGTATTCGACACCGAAGCACCTGCGTTGGCCAATAAGGGAGACTCAGCAGTTTCCCCTATGGGTCGGGGTCGTGACCGACAAGTGGACGCTTCTGGGACTGCGGGCGACAGCGTAGCTCAAGGGCGCCTCGGTGGTGGTGTGCTTCTGGAGCTTTACTTACTATCTTTACTTTCCTTACGATCCTCGCAAACAACTTTCGCTTCTGCTACTTTAAAGGTACAATAATAAGGGCAAGGGTAAGGTTAATACGGGTAAGGGCTCTCGACATAGCCTTTTCCCAGAAAGTGTTCGATTTGATTGACATACGTAACCTCTACCGCCATTCGCTCTCACAACATAAATGTACCTCGTCAGACTTTTCTCCATCGTCTTCACGCGTACTTTGGAAGCTAGAAACTTCGTATCAAAGCTCGGGTAGGGTTCAGCGAGTGAACAGTGAGTCAGAGACAGGAGCAGCGCGGCGACACTTACAGTGAGTGATGTGTCCTCCCGCCGGCTCTCCCTTGAAGTCGAACTCGATTTCCAGCAGCTTGCCCTGCGACAGAAGGCGACGGGGTTAGAGGTCGGATAAAGGCACGACCTGGGGGTGCCAAGTGAACCGCGACTAGTAGCAAGTTGTCTTAAATGCAATCTCATCACACTAGGGCAATTTCTTATTTTTGCAACTCATCATATTAACTTTAAACATTACATTTATCTCCTTTCCCAATTTTCAAAGAAAAAGTAAATACATTAGACACGCCCTGTACTGAACTGTGTCCATCTGTCAAAAACATAGTAAATACTATAGAGAACAACAAAAACCGCAAAGATATTTTAACTAAAATTAGTCAGGTCCGGGTGAATTATAAAATTCGGGTGTCCTCAGTGGTCAGGTAACGCGAATTCCAAAATATATTTTATAAAATTAGTAAAAAATATTTTTAATCCTTCCTCATTCCTACTTGATTTTTGTATGACTTTTCAATGGATTATTGATTTTTATAATTATATAGTTGATTTATTAATTCCTCAACTAGCTTTGATTTTACTATGGTACTCGCTAATACCTATACAGCGCACGGTAGATGATTATAGCAACGAAAAGTAACTCGTGTTTTATTCCAGACCCCAACCTAGCTATCTACAAAATACAATACAGGAGGCAACAAACAGAATAACGTTAGCGGGATGGCACTCACAAAGCGGCTGGCGTTGTGGTTGCGCGCCGTGGCGGCGTTGCCGAAGGCCTCCAGCAGCGTGCCGGCGGCCGCCAGCAGCGTGCCGGCCTTGGCCAGCGCGCGCCCGCCGCCGCCCACGAGCGCGCCCTGCAGGCACACGCGCGCGGCCTCCGTCTTGCCCGCGCCGCTCTCGCCCGTGATCACGATGCACTGGCTCTCGTTGCGGTCCCGCACCCACCGGCACGCCGCGGCCGTGATCGCGTACCTGCGCACGCACCGGGACGCTATATGCTGAGTACGCGGAGCGGGAACGACGGTCTTGCGACGGTCACTCACAGGTGCGGCGGCAGCGTGTGCGGCGGCCGCGCCGTGTAGGCGCGCACCAGCTCGGCCGAGTACAGCGGCAGCGCGCGGCACGGGTTCACCGACACCAGCGCGTTGCCCACGTACGTCTGCGGCGCACACAGATAGATCCGTGAAACGTGTTGTTACTATATCTTTGCAAAATAAAATAGCTTTTCTGTCAAAATTGTGTGAAATAACACATATTAGTATAGAAATGAAATGTTGAATGAGCAATTATAAAGGAGGACAGGGAACGAGAATTTCCAGGTTTATACGGCTAACACACGACCGGATTTGATCCGACCAGACCGCGGATTTGATTTGCCGCCCGACCAAATCTTACCGTCTGTAGAGCAGTCCGGCGGACATAATTATTATTAATTGAGTCCGCCTCGATCCGCATCGGATATGATCAATGTTGCCGTTCTAGCTACTTTGTCGTAAATTTCCCCAGATTTAATTTAATTTTTCTCCAAATAGACACTTTTTCATAATTTTTTTCCCAATGTTGCCATCTTAGTTAATTTGTCAAAAATGTCCCCAGTACCGCTTTTACCTTTCCCCAAAGATTACTTTTTCATAATTTTTTTGCCAGCATGAAAAAAGAACTACGTTAATATATAACGTAATGTTTATTTACTCTATGTAGAGGAATACTATGCATACCAGTTATCTACATAGATAAGTAAAATTGAAATGAGTGTGTGTGTAATTTTAAATTTGCAGCTTTTCACTAAATGCATATAAAATAATATACTTTATTAGAAACTTTTCATTTTCACAAAAGTTCCTTGAAAAAAAAATTTTACCCTAGAATAGGGAAAAAGCCCCTAATCTGAACACCCTGTCTAGTCGTCCGGTGCGGTCTGATCCGGTCGTCTGTTGCGACAACAGATTTGGTCGGCAGACTCAGCGGGGCGGATAAAATCTGTCGGGGTCCGGCAGACCAAATTTGGTCATGTGTTAACTCTTTTATTCCCGAAATCCCCACCGACGATTCCCCACCAGTGGGGATTTTAACTTTTTATTCCCGAAATCCCCACTACTTAAATAAATTCCGCTTAGTGGGGATTTCTGGAAAAAAAAGTTAAAATCCCCATCAGTTATTATTTCTGAATTACTTATTCAATAACAAATGCTAATAGACAAGAATCTGTTGACACTAGCAAGTTTGTACATCTTTGAACTAGCGGTGTTTGTATGCAGGAACCCTGAACTTTTTGAACTAGCTTCAAATACCACTTACAGGGGCAACAGAATGGTAAGAGATCCAACAAAATTGGCTCTAACCAAATGTAACACAACACTTGCACAGAGAAATTGTAACTTCAAGGAAGGAAAGGTTTACAATAGGATCCCAAAAGAAATTAGAGAACAGCCTTTCAGAAGATTTCAAAAAGAGCTAAAAAAATGGCTGATTGAAAATTGTTTTTATTCCATAACTGAATTTGAAAATTATAAATCAAATAAAAAATGGATATGAGTGTCTCCATTATGTCCATTCCATCTATTTAAAATGTAATCTGTAATCATCGTATTTGACATATAGATATAGATAAATTTAACGATTATTTTTTATAACTATAGTATTGACACGAATAATGATAGTATTTACATGAATAATGATAGTATTGACATGAATAATGATAGTATTGACACGAATAATGATAGTATTGACATGAATAATGATAGTATTGACATTTGTTTTATATGTTTGGCCAAGGATGATGATCAGTCTCTCGAGACTAATTTCAGGACATTTGTATTTTTAGTTTTTATTTTGTTTGTGCTAGTCATTGATTATTATGTAAAATTATTATAAATATTTGCTTGCCGAAGAACAAAGTAGGCGAAATATGAAGATCCAAAATTAATTATGTAATTCTAAGAACTGTAATACCATATTTCATGCGAATAAATATATCTATCTATCTATAGAATGTAAAAAGATTTCCGGGAACTGAAATTATGCAATATTTACTATCACAGAGCAAGAAATCAGTGTCACTCGCGCGCTCTTTACTAGAAACGCCTTACTGTGTTATTTGATACAACCAAGCGCGTCTGAAATGAAATGAAATGAAAAATATTTATTCATGTAGGTCACAAAGTAACACTTATGAACGTCAAGATTATTGCTTCTACATTTACATTTACTGCCAGGTTCGCACAGCAATAGGTAGAGCCTGAGGAAGAACCTGGCGATAAAACCCATGGCCACTCTTTTCTAACCGCCAGTAATTACATTAGTTTGAGTTACATGATGTTTGTTGATGTATTTTCATATAGTAATGAATTTATACAAAGCAAAATCAATGTTGTGTGTAAAATGAATTTATACAAAACAAAAAAAAACAAAATAAATGTTGTGTTTAAAATCATATCAAAATTAGAGCTATTCTAGTTGCCAGTTCTAAGGGCAGCCTACACTTTAAGAAGAAGAATCTAGCAAGAAAGTCAATGGATGCTCTTTTCAAATATGTAGGTATGGCTTACAACATTAAAATCACACTTACATTGTTCCCTTGGATTTATGTGAGAACGGTCGACTAAACTTAGTTTGCCTTAAATTTAAATAATTTTATTTGTAACAATTGCAATAACAGCTATGAGCTGACCAGTCCCAACAGACGGCACCCGTTCACGGGTATGACGTATATATCAGCCATCGCCCTACTCAACCGTATTATAGGGAATAAGGCGACCCGATACATACGCCTCTACTGCCGGGACACTTGGGCGAGCATGACATACCCAAAAACTGCACAGCAACTATCATGTCAATATCAAAATAATAAATAAGTCTACTTGGTGCTCACACAAACTCAAATTACATATTTTTATATTAGTTATTACTGGGACTAAACGCAGCCAATTTAGAAACCTTTAGTTGTCAGACGTTTCAAATTATTCAATATGCAGAAATGTAAAAATACAACATAATATATGCAGATTCAAGACAAGTACAAAATAACACAAAGTAGTTCGAGCAAAGAGCAAGCAACTCATTTCCATTTATTTTTATCATTCAAATAATCATTAATTGTGTAATAGGCCCTTTTCAAGAGGTGCGTCTTAATTTCCGCCTTAAATTTATGTAACGGCAGGTTCATAATGTCTAAAGGAATTTTATTATATAGGCGTACACCAATTCCTGCGAAAGAGTCGTGAACCTTTTGTAAACGATGATGCGTTCCAATTAATTTATGCTTATTTCTAGTATTTATCGAATGTATGTCACTGTGTCTATTGTATAAATGTATGTTCTGTTTAACTAACATGATATTTGCAAATATATACTGTGATGCAACCGTTAAAATGCCAATTTCGTTAAATTCCTCTCTAAGAGACACTCTAGCACTTAATTTATATATTGCATGTATAGCTCTCTTCTGGAGTACAAAAATTACTTGTATATCAGCTGCTTTGCCCCACAGCAAAATGCCGTAAGACATGACATTATGAAAATAACTGAAACTGCTAGGCTGGTATACAGCCTAGCAGTTTCCACATCAGTGAGCTGCCTGACTTTACTAACGGCAAAGGCTGCCGAGCTGAGTTTACCTGCAAGACACGTTATTTGGGCGTTCCACTGTAGTTTGCTATCTAAAGTGATCCCCAAAAATACAGTTGATTCTACAAGATTTAGGGTATCACCGTTCAATTTTATATTTGTACCGCATTTCCTGACATTAGGCATGCTGAATCTGATACACTTTGTCTTCTTAGCGTTTAGTAGCAAATTATTGGTCGTAAACCAATCTACAACTTGGGCAAGTGAACTATTTACGCCGTTAAAATCAGTAAGCGTGCGATCAACTTTAAAAATAAGTGACGTATCATCAGCAAATAGAACAATGTAGCACAAGTTCTGTATGGCAGATCGTTAATATAAATTAAAAATAGAAACGGACCTAGAATTGATCCCTGCGGTACGCCCATAGCTACAGAGGCTCCAGAGGAGCAAATTCCATTGACATCAACATGTTGTATTCGATCATTTAGGTAGGAGGCAACAAGGTCCAGTGCAGAGTCTTTGACACCATAATAAAATAGTTTTCGCAATAGTGTTTTATGGTCAACGCAATCAAATGCTTCGGAGAGATCGCAGAATACACCAATAGCATCTTGTCTATTCTCCCAGGCGTTATATATATGATTTAGAAGTGTCACACCTGCATGAATGGTAGAACGACCCCTTGTGAACCCATACTGCTCTTCATGTAATAGCATATTTGAATTAAAATGAGCTTGTAATTGTTGCAATATAATTTTTTCAAAAATTTTGCTAATGGCAGGTAGTATTGAAATTGGTCTGAAATTACCAGGGTCGGTTTTGGATCCAGATTTAAATAGAGGTATTACTTTACTGTAAAATAAAATAAATAAATATCCATCACGCCTTATCCCCGAAGGGGTGGCAGAGGCATATTATATGCCCACTTTTCATCGTGTGGATTCCTGTCCCACGTAATAGGTGGTGAGCCCATTGCCGTGTTGAAATAGACAGACGCAGGTTGTGGCTACCTGCTGTTGAAATTTTCAAGCCGCCCATAAGGCCTTCAACCAGGCTTAACGACTGCCATTTTACTGGCAACCGGGACCAACGGCTTAACGTGCCTTCCGAAGCACGGAAACGCTCGCAAATGTAAATACCACAAAGTGGTCACCCATCCGAGGTGATACAGTAATACTTTACTGTGTTTCATTAAATCCGGAAACACTCTTTTATCAACACATTTATTAAATATTTCAGCTAGATGTGGTGATATATTAACAATAATAGACTGTATCAATTTTACAGAAATACCCCACAAGTCAGCTGTCTTTTTTGAGTTAAGCAACTTGAATACTTTAATGATATCTTTGGGATTTACATATTTAAAGCTAAATAAGACACTACACTGATCCACGCTGCCCCAAGCATACGTTGAGCTTTTATTGGACAAGAATTTAACGAGCTAGTTGTTTTCGCGGGTATGTCTGTAAAATAGTTGTTAAAAGTTTGTGGTACATCTAATTTATTATTAATCACTTTGTTAATCATAATTAACTCAATGTTATTATCACGAGGTAGTGATCAGCCGGTTTCAGTTTTGATTACATTCCAAGTCATTTTTACCTTATTTTTTGACTCTTTAATTTTATTACTTATACGTAACGACTTGGCAGCAGCACAGGCCTTTTGGAAGGTTTTAGAATACATTTTAACATATTGAATAAAGGCAGGATCAAAATTAAATTGCTTCTGTCTGACGGCCTTACCCTATAACTAAATTCACTAATAATTTCTGACGAATGGTAGGCTACTAAAAGGTCGCGTATGCAATTTTCGCATACTATTTGACGTAAACTTGGCACGTGGTATTACTACCTATTACTTTCGACTTTATTAGGCACGAGCGAGAGGGGGCGAGCAACATTCCTCTTGCTGTTTTTACTATGCTAACATTTTTTGTTTTGGACATTAATTCATTTTTTGTTGAATAAGTAAAAAAAAAAAAAACTAACTAACTATCTTCACGCTGTATCCCTGACGGGGTAGTCAGAGAGGACAGATCGCCAGGCTTCGCGATCCATGCATACTTCTTTCGCTTCTTCGAGATTCATCAATCGCTTCATACACGCACGTCTGGGTGTCCAAGTACTTTTGACCTTTCTGTTTTTGAGCAATCTGCTCACGTGGTCTTCATATGTAAGTCTCGGCCTACCCTGACTCCTTCTACCCTCTACTTTTGAACAATATATATTCTTTGTCAATCGTTCCTCACTCATTCGTTAATAACTGGCAGAAATATTAATAACTGGCGGTGATTTTAACTTTTTTTTTCAGAAATCCCCACTAAGCTGAATTTATTTAAATAGTGGGGATTTCGGGAAAAGAAAACAAGTTAAAATCCCCACTGGTGGGGAATCGTCGGTGGGGATTTCGGGAATAAACCGATTTCCACCACATACCCCACATTTATCAAGGAGTCATGAACCTACTCTTGAAAATGGTTAAAATCGGTTTATAATTCTTATTAAATGAAAGTTGTAGTTTAAAGTAACAAACTGGATGATTCAGAATTTCTGGTCTTTAGTCTAATAATTCAATACACTAGCTGCACCAATGTTGCCAGTATATCTTTGAGAGCCAGTTCAATAGTGTTTTTCCAAGTGAGGTTAAAGTAAGTTTTCACATTTTATGTTTCTTTTCCTCTAATGTGAGTGTTAGCCCTAAGTGGGCACTCCTACACTCACAATTACTACTTATACTAGTAGTATTTGAGATATATGATGGATGTTTCAGTTCACATCTCTTAAAACCCACATGTCACTATAGTCTAACCCTTATTATTTAGGGCCGTTAAAATTACAATAACAAGTAGCTGCAAAGCTCTATGTACTCACATATATTATGTCATGTTTGTAGCGCACATGCAAATTATGCAGGAAGGTGTCCTCCGTGAGCGGTGCCAGCAGCACTGCATCGGGTTGTCCGACATCCTCGGCCTCTGCCATGACCCCTCAGTACTGGTCACCGAGTTCCATTCTTCTTTATGATGAACTCCATAGCGGCACCTCTGTTCTCTTAATATTACATTAAATAGTCCTATGAAACTTAATATAGGATAATCAGCTTACATAGAACTTTATTAGAAATAGGTACTAATGACTATTATATGTAAGGGTTGTAGGGGCCCCAACAAGATCTCCGGGCCCTAGCTTCCTTACCTACTGCTGATTAAGGGAAGGGCAACGACGCACGCACCCTTGCGGGGAGGGAAGTCAGGCAGTCGCTCCCAACAATACCGAAATTTAAAAGACAAACGATAGTACTTCTGAAGGCCAAACATGAGTGGACCCCACAGGTTCCAAATCCAGGTACAGTTTGAAAGCAACTGGGAAAACACTTAGCATGAGGACAAGTGAGGTAAGAGTTACTATTGGTGATTATAGTTGCTACACTTGTTTACGAAACAATTTAAATTCGCACCAATTTGAAATTATGTTCAATAATAGAAATTACATGGTAGTTTCTAATATTACAAGCATTATGTAAACACGAAGTTGCTTGAAGAAAACATAGATGATTTCCCACACGCTTAAGTTCGGATGCTAGACTTAATTATACAAAAACAATTTTTACTGCAATACACAAAAAATAGGTTTACTTATAAATGAATTCTTATTGATGAATACACACCTAAACATATAAATTTCAACTATATATTTAATTATTAACAATGTGATATATTGTAAACATTTTCAGTTAAAAAATTTATAACAAAATTAACTTCAGTCCATTCTTTTTCAATTTCATTTCCATTTTTTTTTTGGATTATTTTATATGTCCTGGTTACCAAGACCTTTGGGCCAGTTCATTTCCATTTGTTGTTATTAGTTGTTTTCGCACATATTGGGCGCGCAAAGGAAACTTAGCCCATACAGCCTTATGTTTAGTGTTTTTAGTTAATTAATTTCAGTCACATCTAGTCCTTTGTCGATGTCGAGTCCTCAGTCCTAGGTTCTGGTCCTTGCCCTAGTAAAGCAATGGACTCTTTACCAGCGCTTTCTGTAGAGATTAGGCACCAACACAAAAAAAAAAAACCGCAATTCACTGCAACATTTCGCTTTCTATCACTCATGCACATTTTCAAACACTTTGTACCTAACACAATAATTAAATACAAAATCACGAATTATACACTAGTTCTGGAAAATAAAATTCGGCAACCGTGCGTGATGTTCAAGATGCCAAACGAAATTTTGAATACTTTGCGGATGGAGTCAAAGTGTCGAAAAACGGGGAGAATAGGGTCAATACTGAGAAGTTTTTTATGCCAAAAGTAGTTAGCAATCTATCTTTAATATTATATCTATATTATAACTGATCAATCAAAGCACAGTTGAAACCGTCTAAAACCATGAAATTTTGCACAAATATTCCTTAAAACGTTGGATTTTGTCCCTATTCACCCCGTTTTACGGCAATCACTGCCAAAGAGAATGTTAGCACTACGTTACATTTAAGAGACAGGATAGATGTAAAGCCGGTTTAAAACCAATTCAACTACTCGGTTTAAAACCATTTTTTTCGTTTAAAACATTTTAAACCAAAATTTTTGGTTTAAAATGGTTGAAAACTATGTTTTATTAATATGATCCCATTATTCATTATGTCATCAAGTTTCCCATACCCTGAAGAACCAAAAGGTATTTTTTCAGGTTAATCAGATTTTTTTTAGGTGTATCATAACAAATCGATCGAGTAATAAAATCATATTTTAAGAGTTACTAGTGTTTAATCAGTTAAATAATAAAGTGACTGACAATTGTTTCTTATAATCTAATATATAATAATTTAGTATGTATATAAATATGAATTTGGTACTAGAAACTACTGTCACAATGAAATCACAATCATTTTGAAACATGTCAATTTTGTGATATAGAATAATTAACTATAATGAAAATAATATTCGAAATATACTAAGAAGATAAAATCAATAATAATCAACAGTTAAATAGAATTATTTCAATAATATTAATTCAAAACTTCACAATAAAATCAACGTTCAAAAATTTCCTTATGATCATGTAACAAGATATTGCTTCGTTCTTATTATTTTTGTATTTAAACAAGGGGATCAGTGTTACTTGTAGTCACATGTTCAATCTCGCCATCTTCACTATCCTCATCTTCAGAATCATTATATAAAATCTTCTCATCTTTCTTTTTCAATAAATTAAGATTCGACCTGATACTTATTAGTTTGAGAACTCTCGATTGTTTCAAGCGGTTTCTTAATTTTGTGTGTGTGTGAGCAAACATACTCCAGTTTCTTTCCGAAGCCGCAGATGATGGCGGTACACTTAAAATTTTTATAGCTATAGCACCAACACTTTGATTTAAGGCAAATGTTTGCCACCATATTCTGGGTTGTAGCTTCTTCGCTGGAGACCAAATAGGCTTTGATTCTTGAAAAAAATTCGTTTTTGTTTTAAACTCTGCCATGTTCGTCAGAACATTTGTTACATCTAAGCCGCTAGTCACACAGTATTCCTGAATGTATTCAGTTGCCTTTGAAATGTCTTCATCACTCAACCCGTTGCCGCAATGTCTCGGATCCAACAGATAGGCAGCAAAATGTATAGATTGCATGCAAAAATCTTTTCGACTGCTAACATGACCTAGTAGTAGATTTTTGTCTTCGGCATCTAAAAACACAGACTCATCCAATACCTGTGACAGGCCCTTTTTTAAATTTTCAAAAGTGTAATAAACATCAGAAAGTACAGATGTGTCTCTCTCTGTTGAAAGAATGGCCGTCGCAAGTGGCTGTAAAATATTTACAATCTCGTCTAGCTTTACCCATATATCGGTATTCAAAATAATAGTTTTGATTTCTTGTGTGATTGTGACTTCATGCGATATAGCCAAAAGTTCCAATGCTTCCCTATTTTTTAAATACGATTCCATGGTAATATAGGCTCCACTCCATCGGGTCCTACAAAACAGTTTTAAGGTGCAAGTGCAATCTATATTTCCATATTTTTCTGTCTGGTAGTTTTCGAACGCTGCCAATACGACGTGCGTCTGCTTGATATATTTAATAACCTGAATAATTTTATCCAATGTTGTTTTGAAAACGTCAGTTTCATTAATAACATCTTTATATATTAAATTTAGAGTGTGACTTACACAGCCAACGCAGGAAATATGAGGGAATTCACTCTTGATAATTCTCCACGCTGCTTTCATATTTCTGGCGTTGTCAGTAACAACCACTATAAATTTGGCAGGGCCGATTTCATTGATGATACTGATAATTTGACCGCCAATAAATTCACCCGTTTCTCTATTAGTTTCTGGGTATATTGCATGATAAAATATTGGTTCTGGGGTTGTTACAATAAAATTTATCACACCTTTACCATTAATATTTGTCCAGCCGTCAACAATGAGAGCAAGAGCCAAAGAATGATTAATTTTAACAGTAATATCTTCTTTTATTCTTGAGTATTCGGCATCTAAAAGTCTATTGCTCAAGGCGTGTCTCGTCGGCACTTCATATGTCGGGTCGAATAGGTGAAATACATGTTTCCAGTGTTCTGATTCAAGCAGAGACAATGGCACACCACTAGCATATATTGCCCTAGCTAAAGCAACATTTATATCATCGTGATCCGGAGAAGTAGGATGAACGGACGAAGACACACTCGTATTTTCGTGACAACTTTGTGGGCTGTTAGCCTGTTGTGCGCTTAAAGAAAGTGATACGGTTGCTGCTGCCGGTGATGTGGAAACAGTCAACCTTTGAGGTGATTGTGATGTTGATGCGTTATCTTCTGGCTTGAACTTCATTTTCACCTCTTTAGGGCATTTTTTGCAACTTAAAATATGTAGTCTTAGTTTATTTGCCATTGCATATTTATATTGTGTAGAACAAAAGCAACAAACAACATGTTTTTTACCGTCACTATCATTTAGTGTCAAAAAATGTTCCCACACGGCACTCGTAGGACGCGGCATAATTAAAAAAACGACGAAGAGTAATCTCCACTTCACTTAAACAAAACAAACACGTCCACAACTGGTAGTTGCGCTATCTGAACTAACCGACTCTGCAATATCTGTGAGTACGATACGCGAGCGAGCGACGTACAGTCAAAATGAACGTATACGCGACGTTGCCTCTTTGATCCTATTACGCTGGCGTATCGCCGCCTCTATCCTTAAGTTTAAGAAAAAACAGTCCGCGGCAGTATAAAAAAACTCGAAGAGTGATCTCAACATCACTAAAACAAACAAGTCTACTACAGGTGATTTTGATTACTATGTTACGTTATGTGTATACCGACTCTTCAATGCAAATTCTGTAACAACGCTACGTGCGAGATGCAACCAAAGTGGCAACGTTGCGCTTGCATACACGCGTGCGTGCTACGTTGCCACTTTGATTGTATCTCTGAACTAACCGACTCTGCAATGCAAGGTTTGAGTCCATACGCGACGTTGCCACTTTGGTTATATTACACTCGCGTATCGCATTCGCAGATCTTGCTTGCTCACTTTGATTTTTCTATTCGTTGTTCAGAATTCGAAGAGGTTTTCTGCATATTCTTACTAAGAACAATTTTTTCATTAGTCGTGGAACGGACCTATTCTAAAAAGTTATGATTTTATAAATAATACAATGTTTATAAAAAAATACGCTTAAATTAGCAACTATTTTGTTCAAAATTTAAACATATTCTTTTATGGCGCAGTCGGGTATTCAACCGTTTAAAACGGTTTATTTGCGGTTTTAAACCGTTGATTATGGTTTTAAACCGTTTTAAACAGTTGTTTTACAACTCTACGGATACATTGGTTTATATCTTATATTGCACCACTCGTCATAGACAGGGTGTTTGGCTTTGTTCCGCGTACGCTTAGATTGGGGAATGAACTGAAAAAAAAGTTTGGGTGTTTGATGAGCTTTTTTTTTGGTTGCTAGGAGCAACTATCGTTTAGTTTTTAATTTTCGGTAGCACTGCCGTTTGATTCCCCCAAACCCGTATGTGCCTCGTTCGAAACTCAGCAGGTGCACCGCGGGCAGGTAAAAGTAGATTGGGCCCCGGAGAACTTAGTGGGTTAAATAAAACTTACATCAATATATATAAAAATCAATGCCACTTTTCGTTGTAATTTTATAACTCAAGAACGGACTCACCTCTCCAAACCTAATGTTTAGGCTTTGTTCGGACTATTTGGTAGATGGTTTATGTGAAGTTTGCACAAAATCGGTCGAGCGGTTCTTCATTTATCACATTTTTGGTGGCGCTTGCGAAGCTGCGCGGGTCAGCTGACGTTTATAAAATAATACTTTCAAACTGAGGTCATGAATTACATACGCACGGTCAAATCGCGTCCCGTGTCACACAGACGCAGGTTTCCCAGGTCTCGTACCAACCAGTGTCAAACTCCATTATGTTACCATGCATAAAATACATAAGCAAGTTTACTTATGTCATTCTGTTGATGAGCGCCACGGCGCCAAATATCCTAGTGTATGATGGTGCCCCTTGTATGAATCTACTCCACTATGTATATAATATGTTAAAAAGTGGCACATATAGGTATTCAATTCATAATAAAATTAATAAATATCAACTTTACTTAATATTAACATTAAATATAACCTTAAAAATATGATACATAACTAAAATATATTATTAAAAGAGGTCCCTTTAGGCAAGGTTCCGAAGATACTGGCAGCGTTCCCCTTGGTATTCAATAGTATAGTATGTATTCAATAAAACTTTCAGTGAGGCTCAGACAAAGAGTATAATAAGTAATATTGAAAGGCTCCGACCATCTATCACGAGACACTCAAATATTTAAATTTATTAATTAATTTATTTATTTCATACATGGAAGACTTACAGCTAAATAGTAACCTCATGTAACACTAGTGTCGTAACAACAAGCCAATTATAAGTCCTCACTTATAAAAACAGCGTAATATATTTTAATCTTGCCTACAATAACTATAAAATAAAAGTAAATCATGCAGTCACGGAGACGCTGATAATATCCACACACAAAGTTGACCTTTATCTGTTGACATTAAAGAAATTGCAGCTAAGGCAACTTCTTACCATAGGTATACTAGTCGAATACGAATCTAGGTTCTGATGCTGCTTGCACAATACATTAAAATTCCTGCTCGCTCGCACAAGGTAACTATTCTGGCGATAGTTGGTTTTAGCTCTTGGCACAGCCAATGGGGGATTAAGACGCATTAACTTAACAGGAGCGTTGATGTTAATTTTTGATAACAGTTGTGGACTGTCGACACCACCATTTAAGATTTTTAGCATGAAAGTAAAGTCAGCTATTTCACGCCTAGCAGACAGAGGTAACAGATGGTATATACTACACATTTTCAAGTAGTCATTGGAATTGTATGGAACATTTTGATGATAACAGAGGTAAGTATTTGATAAAACGTTTTTGCACACCTCTATGGTATTTATATCTTGTCATAGCGGGGGTTCCATACTTCTGATGCATATTCAAGGTGACTTCTAACATATGTACAATATAGAATTTTTAACGTTTTAGCTTCAACGAAAGATTTAGACATTCGCATTATAAATCAGAGTGATCGAATAGCTTTCATGACAATGTCGTCTATATGTGCGTCAAAGATTAATTCATGATCATGGTACACACCCAGGTCACGTATTGAATTACACCTTGACAAGACCCGCCCTCCCATAGTATAGGTTGTTATAAATGTTGACCTTTTCCCGGAATAGGTGATCACTGAGCATTTGGAAGGATTGAGTTCCAGCTTATGCAGACGACAGTACTCTTCCAAACGATTTAGATCGTTTTGAAGTTCCGTCATGTCATTTATGGATGCAATTGACATATATATCTTCATGTCATCAGCAAAGCTAAGCAACTTGGACGATTGCAGACAGTGATCAATGCCGTTAACATAGATAATGAACAGGAGAGGGCCCAGCAGAGAACCCTGAGGAACGCCACTTGGCACGGTAACCCATTTAGACATGTAATTATTTAGCACTACAGCCTGAGATCTATTGTCGATGTAAGAGGAGAACCATCTCAGGAGGTCACCGTGTATTCCAGCGTTATTTAGTTTGATTAATAAAATATTATGACATATCCTATCAAACGCCTTACTGTCATCATCATCATCCGAGCGTCTGTCCCAGTTGCGTCTCGCGACGCCCGGGGTCCGCTTTCCTACATTTTCTCCTCCACTTCGCACGGTCGTCGGCATCCCCTGTGGTGAGACCATTGGCACGCATGTCATCCCTTACGACGTCAAGCCAGCACTTCTTGGGTCTTCCCCTCTTACCGGGACCCGGCGGGGCTGACATGGCCAGACATTTGTTACCTACGTAGCCCGGCGGTTGCCGCAAGACGTGACCATACCAACGAAGGCTACACTCTTGCAACTTGTCTGCAATGTCACGGACGTGAAGGCTGCCGCGGATGCGAGAGTTCCTCACGCGGTCCATCCGCGTGACTCCACACATCCACCGCAGCATCTTCATTTCCGTGACACGCAGCTCCTGCTTGTGTCGCTCCAATATCGGCCACGTCTCACTGCCATGTAAAGGACAGGTCTAATAATGGTTTTGTAAACCTGTCCCTTCAACCGGATCGGCATTTTAGGGTCACAAATGACACCGGTCATCTCCCGCCATTTGGCCCACGCGGCAGCAATTCGTGACTTGACATCGCAATCGATGTCACTGGACGTGTGAAAAACAGATCCCAGGTATTTAACCTGGTCCGTGCGCTCGACCAAATCACCGCCTATGCGGACGGATGTGGAGTCAATAATCCTCTCAAATACCTTAGCCACAACGCACAACTTAGATATTGGCCTATAATTAGTTATATCGGTTTTTGAGCATTTTTTATGCACTGGTATAACAAATGCTTTCCTTACATATACTGGGGACACTACAAAGAGACATTGATTTGGCAAAGAGCATTGTTATAGGTAGAGAGATAGATGACGCACATCCTACTAGTAACTTTGGTGAAATATTATCTGGACCAATACCATTGGACGTATCCAGGTTGCGAAGTAATGCGGTTACATTATCGATCTCAATCTGAATTTTAGAAATATTAGCCATAACACTTGAAACGGGTACTGTATCGTGGTCAATATTCAGAGTTCCGGAGTTCAGAAAAGTTGAATAGAAATAGGAAGAAAAGCCTTCACAGATAGATTCACCAGTAGACAATTGATCATTGCCATACCTCAGCATGCTTGGAACAGCGTTTGAATTGCTGCGATTTTTAACGAAAGTCCAGAAATATTTGGGATTGACTTTTATCGATGCCTCAGTTAAACTAATATATTTTTTATAACAAGATGATTCAAGCGATTTAGCTCGTTTGCGTAACATCTGAAACGCTATCTTGTCAGATTCATTATGATATAGCTTAATTTTTTTTTAATATTTATGTTTTTCCCGAATAGTTTTAATTAATGAAGGGGTATACCAAATTGGGTATGAATTTGCACGAGTCGGCCTTTGAGGTATATGTTTATTTTGTAGGTTCATGATAGTTTCATTGAAGAACCCCACTGCTTCATCTATTGATCTAGACTCCAGCTCGGTTGCCCAATCAACGGTCAAAATAGCATCATTTAGAGATTCAAAGTCAGCTTTATTATAGATATAACGCAATCGCGGCTGAATATTTAAGGGAGGTATTTTAATGACATTAATATTAATAATTAATGCAGGATGGTGAGGGTCAATCGGTACCAGGGGTAATGAAGCCAATTTAAGATGCAAAAGCCATAAAGAATATATTACAAGTTCATACGTGCGAAAAGACCTTTACCTCAACCTAATAATAAAGAGTAAAGACCTCGTCGTTAAAATGCAACATTACAGGCATCGAGTAGCTATTTGCGTGTTTGCCGTCGTACCTACTCAGTCTAATAACAATCTATATTAATATATAAAGCTGAAGAGTTTGTTTGGTTGAACGCGCTAACCTCAGGACCGAATTGAAAAATTAATTTGTGTTGTATAGCAAATTTATCGAGGAAGGCTAAAGTCAAATCATCATCCTACTACTCTGGAGAGCAGAGCAGTAACAATAAATGTCAACAAATCGGACAATTTTTCATACATTATTGTAAAAGTAATGTTTGACGAGATTAAATATGTGCGACGGGGGTTTAAAATATGTCACGGGCGAAGCCACGGGGGTCAGCTAGTACCTAATAAGTGGTAACTACTACTCACCTATAGCTGGGCTGTCGGACATGGCGCGCATCGCCGGCAATAAAACAACTTGATAATGTTTACAAATTTCATTTATTTATGATACATATTAGATCAATACCGCTTTCATATTGACATAGTGCTACTTCCAGAAATGTCACACACGTCGGGGACAAGTGTACTCGAAAGGAGACTACTACTTAAATGTGCACTCGGTGACTACCGCACTCGCCACTCTGAGTTATTACACTTATTATTTCCTAGTGAATCACTCTGCAATGTATCATAATTTCGCTCAATACTTAATTAGTCATTGTTTAAGAAAAAGGTGTATAAATTTGTCACAGGATCGTTTCGAGCGTTAACTAGAGATGATAGCACGCAATTGAGCTGTTAACATTACTTTACAGGTAACGCTAATGCAATACAAACAGTATTTTCAAACTTTACAAATAAAAAATAGGTATATCTGGTCGTAAAACGTGAGTAATTCCGTTTATTTATTTATAATGTGAATAATTAACGTTAGTTTTATAGTTAAAAAAATATTTTTAAATTTATATTTCTCGGATTATAAAAATAATTGAAAACATAAATGCACATGGCGCACGCCGCAGCGAGTCACGCGCCACAAGTAACGGACTAGGTGTCCCGTCAGAAGCATTTTAGTCGCACTCGATGAAATATCAGACGAATAACATTCGTGCCTACCCTGTAAGGGATGCGGCGTGAAGAGAGTTAATAATATTTTTTCAGTGAAACAGTGTTGCAGTAGGTCGTCAGAGGCTAACCTAGAGGGAGGTCTCCGAGTAGTAGAGTACTCGATTGCAAGTGGTACAGTGGAGGTGGTGCGTAGTGTGCGGGCGCTAGTCGCGGCGCGCGGGCGGCGGCGGCGGCGGCGGCGCCAGGAAGGCGGGCGGCGGCGCGCCCCACGGCGGCGGGTTGAAGCCGCGCCACGCCATGCCCAGCACGCCTGCGCACACACACACGTAGTAACACCACCACATTTACTCTGTAAACCTGAAGCGCTCGCGGCCCCGCGGTCTGTGTTCCGTAAACGATCACCGATGGCTGGTCCTCGGATGGGTGACCACTTTGTGGCATTTACATTTGCGAGCGTTTCCGTGCTTCGGAAGGCACGTCGAGCCGTCCGTCCCGATTGCCAGTAAAATGGCAGTCGTTAAGCCTGGTCGAAGACCTTATGGGCGGCTTGAAAAATTTCAACAGCACCTGACCGCGACCTGCATCTGTCTATTTCAACACGACAATGAGCTCACCACCTATTACGTGGGACATGAATCCACACGGTGAAAAGTGGGCATATAATATGCCTGTGCCACCCCTTCGGGGATAAGGCGTGATGGATATTTATTTAAACCTAACTCGTTTCGCCCTCAAAAGTTTACTAAGATGATCACCGCTAGGTATACTTAAACCGTTAACAATGAATGTGATAACACTCATGGAAATTTATATTTCAATATTAATGTTAGCTTGTTTCTAGTGATTCTTATGCTTAGCAAAGGTTATCATTAACTATAAAATGGCTAAAACACAAAAAGAAATTTGGCTTGAGTACACCCACTTCATCCAGTGGTCATCCTAGTAACAAATGGTGTTATTTAATACGTGTAACAAATTCAACCAGCTGCCATAATTTAATTAACAATATAACTCTTCAAAAGGGATCTTAGAAGGTTTATAAAGGGTCTGCAGCGAGAATGCAGCACCTCTGTCGTTGCAAATGTCCATAGGCTACGGTAACAACTCCCCATCAGTGCTAATCTGCCACCTCAGTGGTAGAAAACAAGGTATGTAAGGATTCCCACTAGGATCTTCGCAGTCCAAGTGATCTCACCTGCTAGCGGACTGCACACAAGACTGAAAGGTTAGCCAACAGCCACTCCTAACAATTCCGAAAATCAAAAGTCAACACGATAGCTTGTAACAACCAAACAAAAGTAGACATGAAACTGCAAATTCAGGTAAAGTTTAAAAGTAACTAGGAATGCAGCATAAGACAGAAACTATAACATTGTGAAAGTGAAAATGTTACTCAATCACGCTGTAAACAAAATTGGCTGAAATTTGGTATGCCGGTAGCTGACATCCTGGCTTTACATATACCAAAAACAAGTAAGTTTCTGTGACAAATGGATACATGAAAAGTTTAACTGCAAGCGAGTCGCGACATGAAATAATTGATCATATTTGGTCTGTTTTAACTTAAGAGACATTATTACAACTGAAAATAAATTTCGAAAATTGTATTTTTGACTAAGGGAAGGTAAATTGGGCTTCCAAGGTGTATGTATTGAAGATGGTCAGCAAGCGACGCTGTGCGAGTGCACTCACCGGGCGGCGGCGGCGGCGGCATGTGCGGGGGCGCCATGTTGTCCTGCGACACAAACACGTTCTTCGTCAACCCTCACCACCTTACTGCTGATTACACCTTGTGCGGTACGCTACCAGGACAGCTTATCCACACTAATATACACATCACTTCTCTCAACAAAGGATGTGCTGAATTGGCGTTAATTTGCCTCGATCTTGTACGATTATACTAATTTTCGTCTACAATATTGACGTAAACTTGGCTAACTTAATTATCTTTGTCAGTATGGGGTTCTTTAAAAGAGGTCTTAGAAGGTTTATAAAGCGTCGGCAGCGCCAGTGCTGCACCTCTAGTGTTGCAAACGTCCATAAACTACAGTCACCACTTTCTATTAGGTGGGCCGTATGCTTGTCTGCCATCTTAGTGGTATAAAAAATCCCTGACGTGGGTAGTCAAAGAGGACAAATCGCATAACACCAATTTAAAGTGACTTTATTTTATAACCCTCTAGTAAAGTTGGCGCGTGCCGCCTCTATTAGACGCGAACAAGAGAGAGCGAGCAATATTTGTTGCTCTGCGACGATAACGAAACTGTCGCGATGTCATTGATCTGTTGTACAACATGGATCTGTCGGGCATGCGGGGATCGCCTCGACGTTAGTGCCGCGGCACGTGCGCTTGGCTCGTACGACCGCGGGTGGCGGGTGGCCAGTTGTGACGTCATGGCTACCTGCGGCCCATCGCCCTTGCGATCTTACGTCCTCCTCAGCGCCTTATCTAACGGGCCGCACTGACGGTTCTCGGCCCTTCTGCTGCAGCTGCTCACCAGGTGACGTCCCCCACTTTATCTCGGGACACATCTCAACGATCTTTTGCCTACCGAACCTACCCCTCTTCTACTATCTTCTTAGCTTACTTATTTTCTAAATTTTTACCTTCTAATTGTTTTGTATAATATAACGGTTGATTTGCTAAATAAATGCTCATGTAGTTGCAAATGCATCTTTGATTGAGGTGTGTGCGTAAGTGAGGCTAACGTCACCCCCCGCCCCAGCCTACCCCAGCTGCTAGCAGGTGTGCAGGTGTGCAGGTGTGCAGGTGTGCAGTACCTGGTGCAGCGGCGGCGGCGGGAAGGGCGCGCCGGGCGGCGGCGGCTGCGGCCCCGCTCCGGCGCCTGCGCCTGCACCTGGACACGACACCACATATATATTACAACTTTCGGCGGGAACAGTGACAAGTGCGGACGCTTGCTGTATATTATTTTCTAAAAATACATTTATCTTGTTTTATGTGCAGGAGTGGTGGTTTCTTGGACATAAAAGTTGTGTTAACGTGCTATAGTGATAGACAATGATTTTTATGCAGTGAAATGCTTTTTCTCTCTTGCCGCGAAAAGTCCACTGTAAACCTCAGTATAAGAATCACCATTACACTGAGGGCGAGGACCAGGACCTAGGACTGTGAGGACACGACATCGACAAAGACTAGACAGGACTAATTAGAAGATAAGATTAAAGAAATATTATATAAAAAATAAGATTTTTGTAACCAGGCCATAAAATAACTATGTAAAAAAATACATATATATATATTACTGCAGTCTCTTTCAACACGCCCTACCACTCACCACTGTTTAATTTACATACTGTATTTTTTTGTACAAAACCTCGGATACATCTAAAATCGCTCCCCTGGAGCTCAACATCGATACGGATGTTCCCAACTCTATTTTAAAGTACATGGAAGAATCAACGTTTAGCTATTCTGTCACTGTGTATAGGTTTTACTGTAGTCGTGTATCACCATAGTTAGCACTAAGTGCAAGTGCTCCCTCTATCGACAGCATAAACGGTATTACCCTCAATAGAAGACTAGAATTCGTCACGAAATTTTATGTATAAATGAGTTAAAACGAGCAGACATCAAGTGCGGGAAAGTGGAGGGAACGTGGGGTGGTGTTCTCACCGAGCCAGGGCGCGGCCTGAGGCGCAGGCGGCGGCGGCGGCGGGAACGCTCCCACTCCTGCCATCTCACTCGCACCTGCCGATATCATGACGTTCATGTATATATGTATATTTATAAGTACATACATAAATAACAAAGTACATACATAATTAGGAAACGGCCAAATTTCGATACATTTGCAGATAACATAAATATTTTATTTCGACCCGGGAATTGAACCCCGAAATGAATTGAGACCACAGCGCGATAGTCGTGAACACCACCATTTTACCCTTCTACAATTTCAGTAACCAAATGTTACTGAGTTAGAGTTGCTTTAAAAACTAACTGCAAGTAATGAAACATTCTTCGTGCGACAATGGACCGCTTAAAAGATTTCTATTATACAAGGTTGGTATTATTGGCCTCATATAGTAGTGCATTCATCTATGCATATAGTACTATATCACTATACAAATGTTTTTTTAAACATGCTATGATATAGGAAGATTTGTTGCACAGCCTTCTTTGGCGTACATCGTAGTTGCAGTACTGCTGAGGCGCTGATAGATGATTATTTTTAGTCGAAACATGATGAAAAAGAGGTGCCTCACTAAGTGTTATTATAATTTAGAAAAAGTATGTGTAGATAAAACGAATTACATAAAGTAAATTTAATTATTGAGTGTGTCAGATTCAAATATTTATTAATTTGACGCTTTTGTGTTGATACTTTTAAATTTATTTCTTAATTATCTTAATGCATTCTTAGCTCCTCCCCAAGTCAACGCGGACAAGGAGTTAAAGGTTTCCTTTTATTTAAGTCATAGTTAGGATTAGATTTTCGGCATCGCCGGGCGTCATACCGGCCAACCTCCCAGTCGTCGTCACCTGCTGACATCGACCGAGTCCCACGGATGTGAGTGGGCTCACAAAACGAATACTCGTAATAGGTGTTCCAACGTGGAGATATCGGAGGAGCGCTAGTACCGTGCGGCGGCGCGCAGATGGCGCGCGGCGGGTGCGGCGGCGCGAAGGGCGACGCGAAGCGCGCGCGGCCCCCCCCGCCGCCACCCCCGCCCCCGCCCGGCGCCGCCTCGCCCAGCTCCGCCATCAGCGACATGTACTCCTCGTCGATCTTGGCCTGCAACACACCACACACCGCACTGTAGCCCTGTCTGGACCGAACATATACCGACCGTCAGCGTGGCCAGAGTTGGCACTATTTCTCGCGCTCACCTTGTTGAGCGAGTGCGGCGGCCCGGCCTGGCCCGGGCGCTTGGCGCGGCAGTCGCGCGCGATGTGGCCGGCGCCGCCGCACGCCGAGCACACGACGGCGCCGGTGACGTTGGGCCGGTCGGGGCACAGCCACGTCTTGTGGTCGGTGGCGGAGCAGTTGGCGCAGCGCAGCGCGTCGTTCTCGCGCAGCGTGCCGTTGAGCTGCGCCAGCTCGCGCAGCTGCATGCGGCGCAGGTCGTTCTGCCCCTCCGGCACCTCCACGCCCTGCCGGATCACCTCCTTGATCTTCTCCACCGCCTTCTTCACGCACTCGGCGTTGGTGGCCGTGATGTACGCGTGCAGCGGCTCGTCCTCGCCGGGCAGCGGCTGCCCGTCCTTGCGCCCCACCTTGCCCTCCTTCACCGAACCCTTGCCGCGGATGATGATCTTCGCGCCCGTCTCCTTCTCCATCGCTGCACACACAACATACTCGATACTCAATATGTTTATTGCATTCCATAATGTGTTTAAACAGATGTTAAGATAAACTATGTAGCAATTATGGACCCTGTCGGGCACAGCAAAAATATGGTCGGAGAGAGGAAGCATATATTAATTTATAGGTGTTTTCTTTGCCATAATACTCATTCAAAACTTCAATGCAAATATCTAAAATTAGGCACTATTTCTCTTCCCCCTACTGATCATTACTTATTTATATTATTATTATATTGAATGCAAAAAAAATAATTTCATTGTCTAATCTAGTACTTCAATATATATTTATGGGTTAGTCTCTTATGATTTGAATATAATACTGTTTAATTTAAAAGTTAATTAATTATTAGTTTAATTTAAAAGTTAGTAATACTGTTAAATTGGATATGCATAAATTATTACCATTCTCAATTATGATTATAGTCTATATATAATTAAATTGATATACTCAACATAATGTCATCTGGCTATTTTATAATTAGTTATTACTAATATTTAATTTTGAATTTTATTTTAAATAATTAATTAATAAAAAAAGAAAAAAAAATAATATGAAAGTTAAATAGCAAAATAGTGCATTTTCAGACAGGTACAGTGTTCTTATCGTCAAGGTATTCTTGAATACTGTAATAACATTTATTTACCAAGAATGATTTCAGTTTATTTACGAAAGGGTTAAAATTTTCATCATTTTTTATCAGCTCTGGCAGTTTGTTGTATACTTTTATTGACATGACCAAAGGACCCGAGGAATGCATAACTAAATGGGATTTTGGTAAATTCAGTCTATTTTTGGTCCTTAGAATATATCTGTTTTGTATTTCTTCACGAGTAGTATAATATTCGCGGTGTTTCCTTACAAATTTACATATTTCCAAGATATATATACATGGCAAGGTTAATATTTTCAGATTTCTAAAATGAGGTCTACACGTGTCTGTTTCTTCGATGTACACTAATATTCTAATTAGTTTCTTTTGTTGAGTAAAGATAGTCGGTGCGTCTGTACTATTTCCCCATAAAATAACTCCATAACCTAGCCAAGAGTATGCTCTGGTCAGTTGTCTTCTTGACTTCCCGCAGCGCATAAGAAAATTTTGAAAGTTTTCCTCTAATTTTGTAAATATAGGGTTTCCAGTTAATATTCGTGTCAATTGTTAAACCAAGCAAGTTGAACTCATTGACTACTTCTAATTTAATCTCCTCAAATACAAAATTTATTTTTAGTGGTGCCTTTTGTTGTGGGTGGAATGGTATTACTTTCGTTTTTGAATAATTAATTTCTAAATTATGTTCTTTCATCCAGGATGCGGTTTTCTTTAAAATAGTGATTAGTTTATTTTTTAGGTTTGAGTTGGTTTTACATGAGACAAGTAGAGAAACATCATCGGCAAACAACACACATGGCCCGCCCACTGCCCTAGGTAGGTCATTCATGTAGATGAGGAACAGTAAGCAGCCTATCACGCTACCCTGAGGGATTGAGGCAGTTATATCTGTATTGAAGGACTGTATTTTTTCAATCTCTTGGGTATTTTTATTAAAGAAGTCTATTTCTACAATTTGCTTCCTGCATGTCAAGTATGATTCCATTTGTGGGCTTGTCCACGTATTCCTAATTTATATAACTTGTGTAATAAATTTTTTAATTACACCATGTCGTAGGCCTTTGTCATGTCAAGAAGTACACCTACAGCATATTTTTTGTTATTTATAATATCCAAAGCTTTTTGTATATTATTGTATATAGCCAAAGTTGTTGATTTATTTTTTCGAAAACCATTTTGGCATTCTTTAAATATCTTAATTTCTCACAAAAGGAATATATTCTATTGCACATAGCCTTTTCGAAAATCTTTGAAGCGGTGGGTAGCAGCGCAATTGGGCGATAGTTGCTTGGATCTGTTTTAGACTGCTTTTTGTGTATTGGTTTTATCACAGCTTGATTTAGTTGCTCTGGGAAAGTACCTTCTTCGAATGACTGGTTCAACAAGACATAAAATGATACCGTTAGTTCATCAGCACAGTATCTAAACAGATTCTGTGTAAGTTCAAACAAGACCACACTAACAAGAATATCGCCTTTACTATGTATAAACTATCTAACTCTATACATCTTCATTTTCAAAGATACTAACACCAAATTTCATGTACCCATTACCGATTAAAAATTTTACATTTATGTATTTCTGATGTCATTGAGTACAGCAGTATTTGAAATGTTTTTTTTACCTCTTTGAAGTTTTCTCAGATAGAGACTACAGGGCCTAAAATGTAAAAACTACACACTGCACTCTTTTGAAGAACAAAAATATTTTTTAAATCTGCAGCTTTTTACGAAATGAGAATACCATGGTACCAAAGTAAACCATTCTAGCCGTATCCACAAGTCCTGATGTTTTTAATAGTTTATGCAGCCGAACATAGTCTAGAGGCCATCTTTACTATGTGTGGGTTCCACTGTAATTTGGCATCACTAGCTACCTAAGAACAGTTGATTATACAAACTCTTAACACTTGTTGCTTTAGTTAAACTTTGGTTGCAACTTGTTTTACATTTGGTATGGTAAATTTAATACATGTCGTTTTATACTCATTTAGGCAAAGATTTATTTGAGCTGAACCAATTAACCACTCTCAAGATTGCATTGTTTACATCGCCATAATTATCAAATTGCCTTTTAATTTTAAAAATCAAAGAGGTATCATCTGCAAACAAAACAATCCTATTCCCGTCCCCTACATAAAATTAATAAAATCATTATGAAATGAAGAACAAGAATGCCCCAAGTATCAAGCCCTGAGGCTCACCCATTATGACCATAGATCCTACAGAATGTGTACCATTAATTTCGACCATATGTATTCTATGGTTCAAATTTGAAGACAGAAGGTCGAGGCCTTTGCCTCTTTTAACACAGTGATGTAGTTTCCTGCAAAGCGTTTCATGCTTTTATGACTATTAATAAAGGATAGCATTTGATTCAAGATTAATTTTTCAAATACTACCTCCTTAATGGTGTAAAATAAAGGATAAAATTTTGAATAACAAGATTTGGAAACTAATTAGGGACATGGGTTTAATGTCAATTTGTGCCTCTGTAAGCACGAGCAAAGTGGCTTTCTCCAAGAGACCCTATAGCGGACAAAAATTAGATTTGAAGTTGGAAAATGAATAGTTCGCATACGAACGCAATGTATGTTTAGTATCGTTACCTTTAAGCGTGTTCCCGCGCGGGCCGATGAGCAGGCCCACGAAGTTGATGTCGGGGTGCTCCTCCTGCGGGATCATCACCTTGTCGTGCACGCGGATGATGGGTGGCCTGAACAACACACTCCACGTTACCGTCGCAGCTCCATCACACTTATATCAATGCACGGTGAACTTTTGAGTAAGTAACCGTTATATTTATATTTAAACGTTCCTATTCATAGATTTAAAAAATATTCTAAGCTGTATTCCCAGATTTAAAAAATAGCTTTTTTGTAATTCAGTTATACAGGGTTACATGATTAAAGGAAAAAATGAAAACGTTATAGGATCATTAGCTGACTTTTTTCCGCCATTTTACACTTGACTACCACATTCATAATATTAGTAGGCAAACATTCCCGTGGGAATACCGGGCATGCCTTTCTTGGTGCTTATCTAAGAAACCTAAAGAATACGTTCACCAAATTTCAGGTATCTATTTCTAATAATTTAGACAAGACTGTGTGTGGTTTCACCCGCGTAGTTCCCGTTTCCATAGAAACGTAACATATTGTGATAGTATTCTTTAGGTAATATCTTATATAAGCGCTAAAAAAGGAAATCCTGACATTCCCACGAAAAAGGGAACAAGCGGGTGGAACCAAAACTGCCTAAACTATTAGATATACGAGGGCGGCACTGAATATTTCGGGAATCAAGGAAGTGACACAACATTACTATTTAAAAATGTATTTATTGATTTTCGAAGTATTCTCCGCGAAATTTGACACATTTTTCCATACGATGGAACCAATCATTGAAGCAACCATTCCATTCGGAAGTTGGGGTATCCAAAATGGCCGTTTTGTAGGCGTCCACAGCTTCTTCAGGTGATGAAAATCTCTGACCACGCAATTTATTCCTTATTTTAGGGAAAGTATAGAAATCATTAGGGTTTAGGTCGGGGCTGTACGGCGGATGGTCTAATAATTCTATGTTTTCTTGCTCTAAAAATTCTTTTGTTCTGTGCGCGGTGTGAGAACTCGCATTGTCGTGATGGAGGATGATGCGGCGGTTGAAGTTCTCTTTACGGAGTTCAGTAACGACCTGTGGCAAACAAATGCTAGCATACCATTCTGCATTAACCGTTCTTTGTCCCTCAAGAGGAATAGTCGCAACATGGCCGGTTTTGGAGACAATCGTGGCCACCATTTTTTTTGCAACACTCCGTGAACGAACAATTTTTGTTAACTCATTTTCGAACACCCAAACTCGTGACTGGTTTTTTGTTTCGGGTTCGTACGCGTATATCCAGGATTCGTAACCTGATACGATGTTGTATACAGCATTTGAGGATCCTGCGTGGAATCTTTCGAGAGTTCTGACGCACCAAGTAACGCGAGCTGCTTTTTGCTCTTCACAGAGCAAATGCGGTATCCATCGGGAAAACAACTTTTTTAAACCTAATTGTTCATGCAAGATTATTTGTATTTGACTCATGCCAATATAGTTGCCTGAATTTCGCGGTATGTCACATGTCGATCTTCCTCAATCAGCTTACGCACAGCATCAACGTTTTCTTGGGTGACTGCAGTTTTTGGACGACCTTGACGGGGATCATCACTGAGCTTGACACGTCCATGTTGAAATTCAGCAAACCAGCTATAAATTGTGGTTTTGGATGGGACTTCATCACCAAATGCAGAAATCATCCGGTCAACACACTGTTTTTGTGTTAAACCACTTCGAAAGTGATAATAAATCATTGCTCTTGAATTTTCTCGAGTCAATTCCATTTTCAACGACTAAACAAGTTTGACAAAACCTTGTGACAAGACCGAAAATCTTTTTTTTAAATAATAAAATGGTATTCGATTTTTAAAACCAAGGAGTTTTCAATTAAAAAGATTTTAATATGACAGGAACAGTGGAAATGTTCCATTCCCGATACTTTGAGTGCAGCCCTCGTAGATACCTGAAATTTGGTGAATTAAAAAAGCACCAAGAAAGAATTTCCGGTATTTGCATGGCAATGTAATCCTACTAATATTATTTAAGTGAAACTTTGTGAAGATTTTTATATATTTAAATGTTTGTTACTTAATTACATTCTAATTAAACAACTTGTCGAAACTTTCCATACCGGGAAACATCTTATTCCCACGGGAAACACTTTTTGGGCAATAACCAAATTTTACGCGAGCGGAGCCACGGGAATCAGCTAGTTAATAATACATTTGCTTGAGAATATAATAAGAATAAGACTGAAATAATAAAATGATAAATGTAAATGCCACTACTATGATTGATGCACAAATAATAATACAGTGTAGGGAGGGAGTAAGAAGTCTTATTGTGTGATAGAGACAGGAGACCGGCTTCATTCAGCCTCATCCCTATTCGTGCTATTTACTGGGTGAGAAATGACACCGTTAGATGTCCATCTGTCTGTCAAACCCCTTTATCTCGCGAGCGTGTAAAAGTATCGTATTCAAAATTAGCTATATAATATACTCAGGCCCCTGGAAGCTATAAAAATCAAACTTCTAAGTTATGGTAAAAGAAAGATGCGGCCGTTTATGCCGCAAAAGGCGTATATTTCGACATTCTCAAGGGATTCCATTTTTATAGGGGTTATATCCTGTTGACCTAGAACTATGAATTTTGAGAACTAATATACGGGATTGCCAAGTACGTCGCGGGGGAGACACACTGCTATAGTATTATTCAGCTAGAAATGTATAGGGAGCCCTCGGTGGGACTACGTTAAGAGCGGGCACGCACTTGTAGTCGGGCGGCGGCTTGAAGTCGGGGTTGATCTGCTGCATGCGCTGCACGAGGCGGTGGCGCTCCTCCTCCAGCTTGCGGCGCGTGCGGTACTCGCGCGTGTTCAGCCGCTTGCCGTCCGTCGAGTACACCGGCTCGGGCGACGGCGACCTGCGCATCCGGCACGTCACTGCGCGGCCGCTCCCGCTCCCCGCACCGGCCGCGGACCGGGCGGGGAGCGGGAGCGGGAGCGGACATATACCCTACACTAACACCTACTTCCTAGCGCGCTGAGAAAAAACAAATTCAATTAATTTCGTCCTGAAATTTTAGAAGGTCGTTAGCGCTGAAAATAATGGATTAACTTAATTATTCTTTGACCTGTAGCTGAAAAATTATTCATTAGTTAAATTAAGTTCATTAATTGAATTAGTTATAAATTATTCAAATATTGCGACCTGCAAAATTAAGAAAATTGCGTATTAGTAGGGCGGGGACTCCGCGACACGCTCCGCAGGCAGCTACTGCTGCTACATTGTATTACTGTCGGGAGCTATTCGTCATCCCGCACACAGAAAACTCTCACTATCGTGCGAGACGATACATTTATATTTAATAATTTTACTGGTCGCCAATTCGCACACAGGCACAAAGTACAATCAAATGCAAAATTACTTTATTATAATATTACTGTAAGAAATTAAATATAACACAGTATGTAGTGTAGGTCTAGTAGGTATACTAGTGGTTCTGTGAACATTGACTTCGGAGTTTTTGTGGACTTTTTTTATTGGTTTTTTTATCAATTTAAAAAAAAATTCAACATTTCGTTTTGAGCGCTCTTGCCAACCACCACAGGACCATTTCCCCTCCCCTGCCTCCATTTCCCCGCCAGACGAAAAACTCCCTCGCTAATGTGGAGGAACGGGTGGAGATGTTCCTCCGACCAGGCAAGGTGATAACGCCTGGCGGGCCGCGGCCCAACGGTCGATGTTGGGCTGTTGTATGTATCATTCTTCAGCGTGAGAACTCTCATAGCGCGATGTAGGATTCTGAGTATCGATGTGGTTCGATAGCTTTACGCTAGGTGGCGCTGGTCGCCACACTAAAAGTTGTTAACTACATCAAGGATTGTCCATGCCAAGTTGCATTTAAATCCGATGAAAAATTCGACCTGTAGACTGAATGGACGTACGGTCGGACATCAATAGCACTTTTCCCGTACCAGTGGAGTTAAAACGGATACACCCCCACCGCGCCACAGAGGCAGTCGTTACTCAATTGAACGTCTTAGTTAAAAGTAACATGATTTTTCTAATTAACCGTTAGCCTTATTGAAAAATATCGAGATATCTTGGAAACTACTAAAGCTACGCTAAAAATATCTATATTATACTTAAAAAAAGGAAAACCAATAGCTATAATAATTTTGAATATCAACCCATATTATATTAAACTCGTCATAGTAGGTTGGAATTTCAAAACGATAGTTATCCAAACTTTGCTACTTACATGAAAATCAAAGTTATAACACGGTCTAATATAACGCCAAAAAAAGAAACTTTTGATATTATCGCCGAATTTTGAGAAGGGACAATTACTAAAGAATTATGTAGCCAGTAACTACTCATTTTATATTTAATTTTTTTTCTTTAAATTACTAATGTATGTTTTATTTCTAATCTTAATGAAGATATTAGTTTTTGTGATTCTGTTATTGAGCATACTGTTAAATTCTATTTTTTTTTTATTTAAAAAAATACCAAAATTTACCAAAATCGTGGCCCCGCGGTCTCAGTGTTCTGTAAACGATCACTGAGTTACGCAACTTTCACTATGGCTGGTCCTCGGATGGGTGACCACTTTGTGGCATTTACATTTGCGAGCGTTTCCGTGCTTCGGAAGGCACGTTAAGCCGTTGGTCCCGGTGGCCAGGCAAATGGCAGTCGTTAAGCCTGGTTGAATGCCTTATGGGCGGCATGAAAAATTTCAACAGCAGGTAGCCACAACCTGCGTCTGTCTATTTCAACACGGCAATGGGCTCACCACCTATTACGTGGGACAGAAATCCACACGGTGAAAAGTGGGCATATAATATGCCTCTGCCACCCCTTCGGGGATAAGGCGTGATGGATATATATATTTATATATTATTTATCCAACAAGATGTGCTTGATCGTAAGTAGAGATGCGCCGAATTTTCATTCGGCAAGGCGTAATGGATATTTATTTATCAAAATTTTAAATTGTGATTTAAAATTTTTGTAGATTGTAATATTTGTGTTATTGTTGATTATGGTATAAGATTTATATTTCATAATGACGTTTATTCTTTATTAATCTGTGATCTCTTATTATTATTTTTTGTTATATTGTTGATAAGTACCAAGTGTAAGAAGATTTATGATTTTCATGTTAATTTGTGTGTAACATAAATAAAGAAACATTATTAATTTGTGAATTTGTTTGTATTGTATTATAAGTAGTTTCTATTTCTTTGTGAAATTGGTGTGTATCATATTATTTTGTTTAAAACTTTGGTTTATTTTATAGAGCAGCACCTACCACAGAACTATTGGAATTAAACAAAAAAAAATTAATGCAGTTCTACCTGTTCGGCCACATGGGCATACACACAATAGTAGTGATAATAATTTTAATATAGTAAACACTATTATGTAGCCATCTACTTCTAATATGTTTCCACTTTCATAAATGATACATGTTGATAAATATCCCGATTAACTTGAAAGAACACAAGAAACACTCTTTAAATGACAACATTTAAAAAAAAACATCTTCTAACCATTAAAGAGTTGTACCTGCCATCCATCATCATCTCACTATGGTAAAATACTGTAAGCTTGACCCCAACCATTTGTCTAGCTGAAGATGGTAATATGTGTGATAAGCATTAGGGTGTCTATAAAGTCGAACATTTCCCTGGGAATAGATTAGGACGAGAGAAGCGTTATGAAATAAAAAATCAAATTAAATTCTGAGCACTTCTATAGTTGACAGTACCTAAATACCATACTGTGCGAGTTGACGAACAGAAAAAATAATTAATTTTAAATGTGCCATCTCGCACGATCGTGCGAGTTGACGAATAAGCCACTGCCGATATGCAAGGTTCTCTAGCGAAGCAATAAGTTAATAATGACATAAAGCATCGCGGGCTTATATTGTCCTGATAAGGGAGCGAGGTCGGTAAAGTTCGTCGGGCGGTCGGAGCGGTCGCAACTAGAGACTATATAAGGTAAGTAAACATAGTGTGATACTCAGTGCGGTGGTGAGCGGCGTGACGCGGTACGCAGCGGACACAAACCTCTCCTCGATGTTGGCGGGGATGCCCAGGTCGCCGGAGCGCAGCTTGCGCGACACCTCCTCGATCTGCAGCTGCACTGCAAGGGAAGGGGTTAGCCCGCGCGGCCACACCGGCTTATTAGATACTGACGCAACACGCGCACCCTACGCCTGCCGACCCACACGCCTCATTACCTCCTCACTTTGTTTGGCTGTGCGTCAGCAGTATTTACAGTATGAATATTAAATTCCGGCAGTTCTTGCTTCACAGGCATTAATTCATATTGGTGTATATGACGAGACGTAATCGCCGACACGCGACAGCAATTGGAGAGAAGGACGGGCCAGCGACGCGGCGGGTCGACTGGTTCTTGAAAACACCCGGTTACGGTGCGCGATAACTTGAGACCTGCGCGATGGCGTCAACTTGACTGCACATTAAACGCGAGTGTCTTCTGGATTCGAAGGTAGCCCCCGTAAGACGGGGAGCTCAAGTCTCAACTTACCGCGCACTCTGAGTTATGATCGATGCCCGTAAGGCGCTGTTAAATAACTGTAACCTAATTAATATTAAATTAAACGTACATGTAACAAAATCAACGTTTGCCTACCCAATACAGTTTTATACATAAACACATACTGATGCTCACAGTACATGAAGCCAATCAATCAAATCAACCAATCCCACTCCACTGCTCGACGCAAGAATCTCTCAATTGTTTTGAGAGGGTGATCGTCCTTACCAGTGGTGTACCAGGCTGATCAGTTTTCCTGTTTAGTGTCTTCGCCATGACCTCGTTTGGCAGTCAGCAGGTGCACCACTTAGGCTGGCATGAGCCCTGAATATCTCAGCAAGTCCCATGGAACCATATGATAGCAGTTATCAATAAATCCATTTCGCCACATTGGAGCAGTGATGAATAAGCTGCATTGACCAATAAAAACACCTTACAGTTTTACATACATATAGTCACACCGTTTCCCAAACAGTGTACAGGGCATCCTATACTGTAACATTTCACCTGCAGTTTTAATGTTAGCGAGTTTATCCATCATTGCTGGCGACCCCGCTGCCTGGTTGAAGTTTTTATAAATTTTCGTTCTCTTCTAGACAATTTAAATGCCACAGTTAGTACTCAATATCTGCCATGGTTACAAGTAAGCGTGCAGCATTCTGGCTAGACCGTCTGCTCTGCTCCAGAGGTTCAGCGCTATGTGTCCTTCAGAACTTCCAGAAACACTTGAACCAACTTGGAAATTTATACCCTAACATAATATAGATACTGAGGAATGATATCACAGAACAGCATAGATTATAATTCCTTAAAATTACCAGCTACTATTCTCAAGTTGTCAAGAATATCCTGTAAAAGAGCATTACACAAAACATACACTTTATATTGGGTGAACTATAGGCTACCGGACACATCCATTATTAATAGAAATGAGTTTTATGAACTCGTACATAATAAAATTACATTGAATTGCTCTCCTGTTAATTGTACAATATTGTTGGGGTGTGTCGTGGCATGCAAAAATGCCATGGGTTTTATTTATTAGGTCTTCGAATTTAGATAGCACTACACCGTAAGTAGGACAGTACGGAGAGAGAGCGAGAGTGACTCACGCAGGTACTGCTCCTCCTGGTCGCGCGTGAGCGTGGACGGCAGCACGGTGGGCAGGCCGGGGATGAAGGTCTTGTCGTGCTCGCTGCCCATCCAGCGCGAGCGCCGCCGCCGCAGCCGCCGCTCGGCCGCTGACTCGCCCTCCGGCCCTGCGCAGGCAGCAACTTGACTCCAACACTTACACATCCTACGACTCAAGTGACTCCAGTCAATGTTATGACATCCACCCGTTACGAAACTACTTCTGCAGCTTATCACAAACCTATTCGCGCAGTGTTACTAGTTGGTTCGATAAAGTGATGAAGGTTGGACTGAGTCATATCGCTCGCTCGGCGGTGCCGTCGTCCCCCACTAGAAAAAAATAATAATAATCCTATCCCGATGTGCTGGCAGATGGAAGACACCGGAGGCGAATTCTGCTATACTGACGGTTCTAGAAAGGAATCTACTAAGCTCTCTGGCTACGGAGTGCACATACGATGTGCAAATGGAACGGAGATTAACAGATCAATATGGTTAGGCAAGTGTCATCCAGGCGGAAATATGCGCCATCACAGAGTGTGCTCAAATTATACACCGCCATACAGACATAAAAAAGGTGCCTATCTACAGTCAAGCAGCATTGAAAGCCCTAAATAAAGTAGAGACAATGTCAGCAACAGTCAAGGAGTGCAAGAAATCACTCGAAAAGCTGGCGGAAAGAACTGAAGTCTATGTTGCCTGGGTCCCCGGACATGAGGGAGTCCCGGGCAATGAACTAGCGGACAAACTAGCTTGGGAAGGGGCTGACGAATGCGTGATCGGACCGGAGCCATGGCTTCCTATCGCTCATAAAATCACGAAAGGAGTAATTAGCAGAAGTATAACAGTAGAAACCAACCTTAGATGGAGGTCCTCTATAGGCATGAGACAGTCGAAGATCTTCATCAGAGAAATGGATGCGAAAAGGACAAGCCGAGTGGTCAAACTTTCCAGAGCAAATATGAGGCTTGTCATAGAGATCATCACAGGACACTGTCGCCTCAACAGGCACCTAACAGTGATAGGAGTAATGGATGACCCATTATGCCCGGAATGCATGGAGGAAGAAGAAACCAGCTTCGACCTACTAGCTGAGTGCCCCATGTATTTGTTAACAAGATGGATAATTATGGGCACAGATAGACTAGGAGAAGAAGATATAGAACATCTGAAGGTGGATCAGATAGTAAGCTTCTGTAAGGAAACAAGAAGGTTCGACGGGCGCAGTGAAGACTGCTGGGATACCCAATCCAAACCGCATGGAGGAGATTTTGGGGAAATGAGCGAAGTGGGCGCCAAGGCAGGCGGTTGGATCGTTCGCTCGGCGGTGCCGGCGTCCCCAACAAGAAAATAATAATAATAAAATAATCCCAATGTGAGACAGGTGTGATGTTGTAAATGTATATGTGTTTTGTTATCTAGTAGTTAGTTATTCAATTTCTCATTTTCTTCAAAATCCATCATTTCCTCTTTATAATATTAGATTAGAAAACCAGCAATAGTATAGTAATAGTACTGTAAGTCAGAAAGTTGTACCACCAAATATTTTATTATTTACTAGATCAGCGTCGCCTGAAAGTAAATGGTCTCTCTATGTGTCTATCCACTGTGATGTGGGGACCGATGGTAGCGAATAACACATACCTAAACCATCGTCCTTGTCGTCGTCGGGGTGGTAGTCGTGGTGCGGCACCTTGTCGCGGTAGCGGCCCTCAGTGCGCGCCTGCAACAGCTCCAGCTTCTGCTGTACGGAGGTGGGCGTAGGGATGGCTGTGGCGGCCGACAGAGCTGCGGCCGCGGCCGCCGCGGGCTGCACAGGCGCCGCCATGCGCCGCTGCGCCACAAACGTCTGTTACCGCCCAAACGGACCGACACAGACATCAACATAATGAATATAAAATCAATTATCTATCACAAGGCACAATAATTGTATGTGATCCCTCTGCATCCCATGGCCAGACTCATATATTTAACTTCAGATACACAATATGAATTATGAATGCTAGTATGTTGCTGCATAATAATCTAGACATAAATAAAATTATAGTGTCTGTTTATAATGAAAATTTTTTTACTAAATCTATATGAAAATACATCAAGTAGGTACTTACATAAAAATCAATTTTTAAATTATCGGTCTGTTTACTCCAGCTAATAATAAACATAAAAGATATCATAAAGGATAAAACTAATTTGCTAGACTACGCTGCCTACCCTGCCTGTATGGAAAAGTGGCAATATAAATGAAATGAACATGAGTATGCATTATTACTGTTGTCTGTGAATCTGTTATTTACATACTTATTATGTAGTGACAACTAGTAAATTAGTTCTTCCCAATTGTACTACTACATATGAGAGTGAGTGATGTGCAAGGTTATGGCTCAGCTCAACATAAAGACTTGCAAGGTGCAACTAAGAGCAAATACAAATGATAGAAACAATATATCAAACCAAAATTAACATTTACGTTAAATTGAAGTATTGAAAACAAAATGTTTAAAAATAGCTTACCGCATAATTAATATATTTCTACAAAATGAAATTATTTGTGTAGTACATAAGCTACAAATTATAATTTAGGATATTTAATATTGAGAGTTACCTCTCTTTCTCTAGCATTTTGCTGAAAAATTATGACAAATGCTTACTCTCAATTGCTTCTTCACAGTTACAATATTTCTCTAACTAATATCTCGATCTTCAGAAAAATACACAATAGATCACCTGAGCTACAGCAGCAGCAGCAAGGATGGCAGCCTGTGTGGCAGGATTGATGGAGCCGTTGTTGGTCACCTGCCGAGCAGTTGCCTTTGTTGTTGTGCCCACCATCTGGTCCAGCAGAGCTATCGTACCGTCTCTGTTCACACCACTAATAGTTAGCTTAATTTATGTTCCTAACATGTATGGTACAATTAAGATATAGTAATTCGAGACCTTACGATACTTGCCTATCTTTGGACTTTCGACTACGACTTCTGCTGCGTGAACGACTGCGGCGTTTCTCTTTGTGGCGGTCCCGACTACGGCTCCTCTCTCGATCCTTGTCCCTGTATTAAAAGCAATATAAAGGTGTTGAACTAAGAAGTCATGGAGAGTAGTTTCAGGGGTTAACAAATACTTACCTCTTTGAGGAACGGTGTCGATCTCGATCTCTGTCACGGTCCCTGTCCCTGCCACGATCACGATCTCTGTCGCGATCGCGATCGCGGTCTCTGTCCTTGTCGCGGTCACGATCCCGATCTCTAGTTTTCTCGCGATCGCGATCCTTGTGCTTGTCGCGATCGCGAGATCTTGAGCGACTCCGGTCTCGGTGTCTCGAACTCATTGCACTTTGTTCACTTGACAAATATGCGTCATTTAAACGGACAATGAAATAATCCCTGACTACGTAAAAAGTGCGCTGGTATCGGTGTATATGGATGCAGAAATTGGAAATTCACAAAACACTGCGTGCATTCGGCTCGATGAAGTATGTGACCAAAGAGAATATAATACTTAGTGACAGATCCAGCAAAACAAAAAAAATGTCTCAAGCTCAAGATGGCGAACTATATTTTCTTTTTTTTAATTATTTAATGGCGTGGTTCTAAAGACCTTATGTGCCAATCTTGAAATCTTATTTTTGATATCATATTTCTTCAATCTTATCTTCTAATTAGTCCTGTCCAGTCTTTGTGGATGTCGTGTCCTCATTCCTAGGTCCTGGTTCTTGCCCTCAGTATAATGATAATTCTTATCCTGAGGTTTTCAGTGGACTTTTCGCGGCAAGAGAGAAAATAGCATTTCACTGCATATATATCATTGTCTTTCACTTTAGCACGTTAACACAACTTTTATGTCCAAGAAACCACCACTTCCGCAAATAAAACAAGATAAAATCAAGATGGCGGACGGTTATTGTTGGTTATCTTCACTCATCTTCAGCAAAGAAAACTTGGTCACTACAGCTTGATCTTCAGTGTTTATATTTTCTTAGTATTTAGTCATGTGAAGTCCTTTGTCGATGTCAAGTCCTTAGTCCTGGATCTTGCCCTAATAAGGTAATGGATCCCGTATCGCAGCTTTCTATGTAAATTTGGCACCAACACAAATAATGCCGCTATTTATTGAAATACATCACTTTCCATCACCAATGCACATTTCCGAACTCTTTATGTATAATATTTCACCATTATTAAACAAAAACACTATTTTACACTATTTATGGAAAATAATACACGACAAACGTGCGCCATTGCTAATGTTAACGCCAAAACTTCGATGGCAGACGGCGAACGGATTTTATTGTATTTATCGTCGCCCTTCTTGGGCCAGTCCTGTGCTGTGTCCGTGTCGCAGTAAAGTAATAGACCCTTAACTGAGCTTTCTAATTTTCTATGGAGATTTGGCACTGACACAAAGAATACCGCTGTTCACTACACTACAACACCTCACTTTCCTTCATTCATGCACATTTTCAAACACAAGTTTCAAGTAAAACAATCCATCATTATTAAACACAGAAACACGTATAATACACTAGTTTTGGAAAATATTATACGGCAACCGTGCGTTATGCTAGAGAATTGGCGTCGAATAGATTTTTTGCTCATAGCTTTTTTTAAAGCGCTAACACACGTCCGGATTTGATCTGACGGACCACGACAGTCTGTCTAATCTGTTATAGCAACTGACGACCGGATCAGATCGCACCGGTCGGCAGATGACCAGACAGGGTGTCCAGATTGGGGGCTTTTTCCCTATCCTGAGATAAGATAAAAATTTGGAGTACTTTTGAGTAAATAAAGATTATGTATTTAGGTATATACTTTCATATGCATTTAGTAAAAAGCTGTTAATTGGAAATTACAAACTGACATTTCAATTTTATTTATCTGTGTAGATAACTGGATTGCATAGTATTCCTTTCCCTAGTTTCAATAAACACTATAGTCCAGTCATTGTAGTAAGTTCACCTCGTAATTCGAGATACCCAGCTGTAAGTCTGTAAATACTTGTATATTGACACCCTAAAAGTTGTCTCAAAACCAAAAATCGGTATTTTGAGCTTTTCTTGTAAATATTTCATTTCCTATGGGATTTTTGCTATTTGTATTTATTTTCAATATTGTAGATTATACATTTTGTTTAAATTTTTTTTATATACGGTGAACCGTTTTCGAAATAGACGGCGGAGAGCGCACGGTCACAGGATCACTTCAGGTCAACCGGTGCCTCCGGTCGAAAACGCGCCATATATAAATAATTAAATAAATAAGTATTGTGGGACACTTTTCACACCGCGCCATCTAGCCCAAAGTAAGCTAATATTAGCTTGTGTTATGGGATATAGATAACTGATAAACATACTTATATATTTCCAAATACATACATATTATAGATAAATAACACCCAGACACAGAATAAACCATCGTGCTCATCACACAAAGTTTTATCCTGGGTGGGAATCGAACCCACGACCTCTAGCGTAGCAGTCGGATGCACTCCCACCGCGCCACAGAGGCAGTCTAATAAAATATAGTTGATGAACTATCGATAAATCAATGATTATAAATATTTTTAAATTATTAAGTATTATATTATATTTTATTATTTTTTTCCTAACCTAACTACTTTTTATTCAGTATTAATTTATTTAACAACACTTACCTGCCCATGTAATTACAGAATTGTTAGTTAAATATGCTAAATACAATTTTCTGCAACTGCAAGAGTGGTTGTGGTTCGCGATGCGGATGCAGGAAAGCGGGCTTGCAATGCTCTTTAGCTTGTGGCCAATGTAATGGGCAAGCTTGTCTCAATGCTCTACCATATCAGTGCGACATTAATGAAGATGGAACCTTTGACCCCGAAATAATGGAAGAACTTGAGACAAATGTCGTTGAAGACGATAATGAAGACCAGTTTGAAATTTACCAGAAGCCGGAAGACGACGATGAAGAGGAAGAAGATGATTAAAATTATAAATTGTAGTTTTTGTACCCTTTATTCCATTTTTTTTACTTTTAATAAAAATAAATGTATTGAATGATATTTTTTAATAAAAATTCATAAATTAATTGTTTTTTTTAGGTTAGGTATTAGTTAGGTTAAAATTCAAATATAATTCCTATCTTTTCATGCAATTACATGCGCAGGTAAGTGTTGTTAAATAAATTAATACTGAATAAAAAGTGGATAGGTTAGGAAAAAAATGATAAAATATAATGTAATAGTTAATAAAATTTGACAAATATTTAAAAATCATTGATTTTTCGATAGTTCATCAACTATATATCGCGTTTATGACCGGAGGCACCGGTTGACCTGAAGTGATCCTGTGACCGCGCGCTCTCTGCCTTCAATAAGAAAACGGTTCACTGTTTAAATAAAAATTTTAAACAAAATTTGTGGAGAATTTTGTATTCTACAATATTGATAATAAATACAAATAGCAAAAAACCCATAGGAAATGAGATATTTACAAAAAATGCACAATAAAACGATTTTTGTGACTTTTGACCTTGAAATTTAATAGTTGCGTACACCCTACCATATGTAGGTTTTGAGACAACTTTTAGGGTGTCAATATACAAGTATTTACAGACTTACAGCTGGGTATCTCGAATTCCGAGACTCTTACCTAATTTAAGCTTAAATGACTGGTCTATACATTATATATTAACTTAGTTTTTAATGTTATTATTATGGTGTCAAAGACTCTGCACTGGACCTTGTTGCCTCCTACCTAAATGATCGAATACAACATGTTGATGTCAATGGAATTAGCTCCTCTGGAGCCTCTGTAGCTATGGGCGTACTGCAGGGATCAATTCTAGGTCCGTTTCTATTTTTAATTTATATTAACGATCTGCCATTCTATATACAGAACTTGTGCGACATTGTTCTAATTGCTGATGATACGTCACTTATTTTTAAAGTTGATCGTACGCTTACTGATTTTAACGGCGTAAATAGTTCACTTGCCCAAGTTGTAGATTGGTTTACGACCAATAATTTGCTACTAAACGCTAAGAAGACAAAATGTATCAAATTCAGCATGCCTAATGTCAGGAATTGCGGCACAAATATAACATTGAACGGTGATACCCTTAATATTGTAGAATCAACTGTATTTTTGGGGATCACTTTAGATAGCAAACTGCAGTGGAACGCCCAAATAACGTGTCTTGCAGGTAAACTCAGCTCGGCAGCCTTTGCCGTTAGTAAAGTCAGGCAGCTCACTGATGTGGAAACTGCTAGGCTGGTATACTTCAGTTATTTTCATAGTGTCATGTCTTACGGCATTTTGCTGTGGGGCAAACAATGATATTACAATACAATAGAGGTAGATATGCCACTAGCGCGCACAAGTTATTGCAGACAAATTCAGACAATTGTCGTAATTTGACTTAGTCGGCTAATAGCAGCGAGCGAAACAAAGCGTGCCCGTGGCATGTCAGTAATATTATTAAAATGCCAAGTTATGAAGTGTAAAACTATGGTTCTAAGATAAATAAGAATGAAGGAGTTTCATACCATACGTAAGTATATAAAAATACGTCATATTTGTATGTTGGCCTTGTTATATTTCTCATTTACTGAAATTAATAAACAAATCTCGAACTATAAACATGGCGGTTCAAAAAGGATAGAGGATACGATTGCAACTGCGGCGCGACAAGGACGACAAGAACGCGTCATAGATTAATCAACCAGAAGCGAAATTGTAGGCACAATACATAGCATTCGTTAGGCGCTTGATTGCGCAACGGAAGTTTTAACGTTTTCTTGTTATTTAGTGAGCGTCTTTCTTTTTAATATTTCAGAGTAAGTCTTAAAGATTAGTGGTAACTAATGAAATCTCTGCAGGGTGAAATTTAACATGTGCTAGCCTACTACTGTGGGCTATTAGATATCTTATGAGTAATATTATTGGAGTGTATGTACCTAGATAAAGCAGATACTTTCAATTTTATCATTTTTCAGATTTCCAAGTGATGATCTTATGAAACATAAATGGGTCAGCATAGTTCAGGCGGAAAGATGTGAACATGACTGGATGCAAACAAAAAGTAGTACAATTTGTTCTGCACATTCTAAACAGGACGATAAATATACTACTTTGAAAGGATACATGCGTCTGAAAAAAACTGCAGTGCCTGTGATAATCCCGGTATTTTTTTTTATTTAATAATAATTTTATCACAATACTTTATTATTTTAACAAAAACTAATGACTTATTAAATAAATAATATTGAAGTCGTAACTTCTGGTAATTTCACAGTTCATATTCAATATTAATAAAATTTTAGTTAGGATATCAATTGTTTTTGTAATATATTTTTATATTTCCAAAAGACAATTCCTTCACTAGGGAACGAGGTCACGGCAGACTTTACTTACATACGACTGCAATTTGTTTTTCAGGACAATGATGATGTTCCAAAATTTGGGTCACCTACCAGTCTGGACCAGGTCAATATATTCGAAATGGATTCTGTGTTCGACACCCCCGGAAAAGCAGCGCTTAAGACGCGAGTTCGTAAATTAGTCTTTAAAAAAATATTACAGAAAAAAAATTATGTTCTTAAAATTCAAAATAACAGATTAAGGAAAAAAATAACAAGTATGAAAAACGTTTTAAAGGTTTTCAAAAAAAAAAATTATGTCACGGAACAGCAATTTTCGGAACTCAACCTAAAAGCAGAACCATTAAACTTATTTAACAGAATATTACAAATAAAAAATTCTAAAAATATATTTAGAAAAAAATATCCAGCAGCTCTTCGCAAATTTGCGTTACCTCTAAATTACTACTCCTTAGCGGCGTATAAATATGTTAGGCGAGTATTTCATACTGCTCTGCCCCATCCTCGCGTTTTGGCTAAATGGTACCAAAATAGTTCTATGCTACCAGGTTTTACAAAACAAGCATTTGATATACTAATCTAAAAAAAAAACAAAAAAATAATTTGTCTCGGAAAAGAATTATTTGTGGCCTGATTGTGGATGAAATGGCTCTCAGGCATCAGACTCAATGGACAGGCAAAAATACAGAGGGATTAGTAAATTATGGTTCTGGACCTTCGGAAAACAACGAAATTGCAACAGAAGCATATGTTTTTATTTTAGTATGCTTAACTGAAAGTTGGAAAATTTCAGTAGCATACTTCTTTGTCAAAGGGTTAAAATCCGAGACGAGGGCTACATTAATTATGGATTGTTTAAGACATAGTTATGCAGCAGGCGTTGACATAGTAAGTTTAACTTTTGATGGTTGTGCGGCTAACTTGACCACTGCAACACTTCTAGGCTGTAAACTGAACGTTAATGAGAATTTAAAAATTACATTTTAACACCCTGAAACCAATAAAGAAGTTGCAGTTTTCCTAGATCCATGCCATATGATCAAATTGGTACGTAACACTTTTGAAGCAAAGTCAGTTATTTTTAATAATGACAATAAAGAGATAAGGTGGCAACTATTAAAAAATCTAAACAAACTGCAGAGAGATCAGGGTTTAAATTTCGCCAACCGACTTACACAACGGCATTTAAATTTTCGTAATGAAATTATGTAAGTCAAGTTAGCCACACAGCTTTTAAGCAGAAGCGTCGCAAATGCTTTACAACTTTGCGAAGATACACTTCGTTCGTCTAAATTTAAAGATTCGGGTCCCACTAAAGACTTTATAATATTATTTAATGACTTATTCGATATCTTCAATTCGAGAGCTCGTGACAGATTTGGATTTAAAAAGCCTGTTAGTCCAGGTAATGCAGAAGAAATATTTGCTTTCCTAGAAAGGGCAAAAAAGTATATACTTGAATTGCGCATTTACAATAAAAACAGAATCAACCGACGTGGACATGTATTTATGAAAATAACTAAAAAGAGACTCGTGCAGTGTAAATCTAAAACCGGTTATTTAGGATTTTTGATTTGTATCGAAAGCCTCAAACATTTATATACGTCTCTTGTTAAAAATGAAAAAAAGACTGAGTTACATTTCTACATATAGGTTTAGTCAAGACCATATTGAAATATTGTTCGGAGATATACGTCGACATGGAGGGTATAATAATAATCCGAGCACATTCCAATTTAAAGGTATTTATAAAAAAATATTTAATCATTTGGTATTACGGTCATCTTTTACAGGTAATTGTATACCGGTAGAATATTTTCCAATTCTTAATTGCTCATCGGCAGTAAAAAACATAAATAATACGTGCGACGGACGGGCTCTTGATGAAAATTCGATTATGGATGATAATATTATGTTGGAAAGGGATAAAAAATCTGAAGAAAATATGTCTATTATGTCAGATTTACTTAATGACGATCATCACTCGTGTAATGTGAAACAAATAATTGGATATATTTCAGGATGGGTATCTAGAAAACTTTGTGGAAGTTTAAAATGTGAAGCGTGTCGTTCTTCCTTACTCACGAATGAAAAGTTATGGTTTCATAAACTCGTCACCCTTAAAGATATGGGTGGTTTGTGTTTTGCGTCACATGATGTATTTTTGGTTTGCTTAAAATCAGAATCAATTTTAAAGAAATTCGTCAAGGTAAATGGCCCCTATTTTAGTAATTCTCAAGACTTTAAGCGATTACAATACAGAATTTTAAAACACTTTTTGCAGACCAATGTATTCGATACCTTGTTTGAGCATTCCATGAATCAAACTCTTACACTCAATCATAGACTGCAACTAATACGAGCTATAATACAAAAGTATCTGAACGTCCGTTTGCATTATGAACACGAAAACAACCCATTCATTAAAAGCATGTCAAAAAGACATAAAAGAAATAAGTTAAAAAGTAATTAATAAACTATCTTTATCTGAACATTTGAAGGTACATAGTTTTTAACACATGTAAAAAAAATACTTTTTTTTAAAAACACTTCGTGCGCGAGTCCGACTCGCAATTTTTCGATTTTTTAATTCGCCTCATAACTTTGTTAGTGACATATTATATGACCTCTATTTTATCATTTTAATAATAATAATGAATATGCACTGTGATTATGATAAACATTTTGTTGTAATTGTGAATAAATAGATAACAAATTTTCTTTGCAGTTTTATTTAAGTACATCATTTTACCATTTTTAAACTTTCGCGGTTTATACTCATATTTTAAATACTACTCGGGACTTCACGCGAAACAATTTTGTACTTACATTCATACGATGATAATGTAAGAACAAAATTGTTTCTCGTGAAGTCCCGAGTAGTACATAAAATATCAGTTTACCAATCAGTGCAATATACCTATTGTTATATTCAGTGTCCCTTCTGCTTGCAAGTCCGCATACTCTATGATTTACTAGTGTACTTCAAGCTCAACAGACTACAGATAGCTATCTCTTTCTGTATCATACGTTCTGTATTATCTATCGCAGTCAGAGTTGGAATCTACTAATACACCTATATGTAAGTACGTATAATAACAACGCAACAATAACTGACGCCGCTCATTATGAACGTAGCATATCTTCTTTTAAATATCATTGGGGGCAAAGCAGCTGATATACAAGTAATTTTTGTACTCCAGAAGAGAGTTATACGTGCAATATATAAATTAAGTGCTAAAGCGTCTCTTAGAGAGAAATTTAAAGAAATTGGCATTTTAACGGTTGCATCACAGTATATATTTGCAAATATGATGTTAGTTAAACAGAGCATACATTTATACAAGAGACACAGTGACATACATTCGATAAATACTAGAAATAAGCATAAATTAATTGGAACGCATCATCGTACGCCTATATAATAAAATTCCTTGACATTATGAACCTGCCGTTACATAAATTTAAGGCGGAAATTAAGACGCACTTCTTTAAAAGGGCCTATTACACAATTAATGATTATTTGAATGATAAAAATAAATGGAAATGAGTTGCTTGCTCTTCGCTCGAACTACTTTGTGTTATTTTGTACTTGTCTTGAATCTGCATAAATATGTTGTATTTTTACATTTCTGCATATTGAATCATTTGAAACGTCAGACAACTAAAGGTTTTTAAATTGGCTGCGTTTAGTCCCAGTAATAACTAATATACAAATATGTAATTTGAGTTTGTGTGAGCACCAAGTAGACTTATTTATTATTTTGAAATTGACATGATAGTTGCTGTGCAGTTTTTGGGTATGTCATGCTTGCCTAAGTGTCCTGGCAGTGGTGGCGTATGTATGTATCGGGTCGCCTTATTCCCTATAGTACGGCTGAGTAGGGCGATGCCTGATATATACGTCATACCCGTGAACGGGTGCCGTCTGTTGGGACTGGTCAGCTCATAGCTGTTATTGCAATTGTTACAAATAAAATTATTTAAATTTAAGGCAAACTAAGTTTAGTCGACCTATTTTCATTTCATTTCATTCGTTCTTTTTGCGGAAAAAGGTAGGAATTTTTTTTTTCGGGCAACGTAAAATCAGTTCTGGACATTAACGATGAACTAACTAACATACATATTATCACGCCTGTTTCCCATCGGGGTAGGCAGAGACAATGGTTTTCCACTTGCACCACTTTCGCTTCTTCTACTTTCATGAGGGTTTTCATACACGCTCACCGGTTAAGGGTATTCTTGACCTGGCTTAAAAGTCGTCGATTTGATTGACGTACGTACGCAGAGGTCGATCCCTACCAGCTTGCCCATTCACTATCACCACATAAATCTGCTTCGTCAGTCTATTTTCATCCATCTCCTCCGTCTCCGAACCATCAAAGCATTCCTTTTTCCTTCCTTTACCTACGTAATAAGGGTAGCTTATTTTAAAATTTCAAGTTCTTGGGTGTAAGGGTCTCAGCTGGGTGTTGATTGATGACTTACCCCGTAACTTTTAAAGTTATACCTAACTATAACTACAGAACAAACCTGTCATTATTTATCCAACAAGATGTGCTTGATCGAAGTAGAGATGCGCCGAATTTTCATTCGGCAAGTATACCCATGCATGTAACCCCACTAAGATCTTCGGGCTCTTCGGCAAATGAAAAGCTAAACGATAACGGCTCCTAACATACAAAGAAAATCTAGCAACCTAAGGCCCTTGGCTCCAATTCCAGATAGGGTTTTTTAGAAGCTACTGGGAAGGTAAGCCGTTGGTCCTGGTTGCTAGAAACATTGCAGTCGTTAAGGCAAGTTGAAAGCCTTAAGGACGGCTTGGAACATTTAAACAGCAGGTCGCCACAAACTGCGCCTGTCTATTTCATCACAGCTCATACCCTGTTACGTGTTACGTGGGACATAAATACTTACGGTGACAAGTGTGAGCGTTTAGTATGCCTCTCACCCTATCGGGGATAAAGCCGTGAATATCATTTTCATAGGTAATCTGTATGCTAACTATATAATTAATCTAAAAGTGGAAACATTTTGAGCCTCGAGCGGGACCCGTAACTCTCACTTGTCGGCGAGCTGCTTACCTATTTATGCTATCTACAGCAATTATGCTACCGCGGACACTCGAAGCAGTAAAAAGGCGGATAAGTCCAGCTCGAGGCTTTAACTTTGGCTTTTTTACACCATCTCTCAGGGACTTCTTAACTGCTGCAAACAAACACTTTCGCAAACGCAAGCTCCTGTCAGGCACCCCACAAGCATCAAAGCTTCCTTGCAATTTAGGTATATTAAGTACAAAGTACCTACTGAGTAGAAGTGATAGTAAAAATTTGTTGAAATGTGTAAGACTGAAATGAAAGTAATATTTGAGAATGAAGAGACATCAGTGCTTTCTCAATATATTTCAAAGACCAAAATACATTTCTTACAACTTGTAACAGTTCAATCATACGAAATTACAATTTAGAACAACATTATGTATTTACCCACTATTGCTAATACATGTTCATCATTACTTAAATATAAATACAAAATGCTGCAAAAAATTACAACAGTTTCAGCTTACAGAACTAAGAGTAGTTGCATCCTACATACTTAGTATAAAATCAAGTCGTGTCAGCCTCTGAGAAATCTAACATTACTGTGACGCAACTGACACTGGTAGCAAACTCAGTTATGTCTATGTCCATTACAATAATCAATGCCTTAGAAAAATATCATGTCCCATGAACAAACAAGAAAATTAAACTTAATTCTAGTCATATTAAATCTCCTTACCGCTAAAATATTTCTAGTACTTATTACTATTAAACGATTTAGTCCGGACCCCAGCTGTTCTCTGGAAACACTCCACAGTTCACAACACTAACTTTATGAAAACTATGACAATCAGCTGGTGAGTTTTGTAGAAAACATGACCGGTGTCAAATGCAGCAAAATTTGTCCTGGATATGGCCTGAAAACAAACACATAATCGTTGGACACCAGACATTCAATATAGCACTAGGTAATACCTTCAGCTTTGCCCGCAAGGTAAAAAAAATTGCCATAAATACTTGTTTCCCACAGAAAATTGATTCTGGGATAAAAATAACCTATAGCACTCAGGAATAATACATCTTTCTAACAGTGAAAAAATTTTCATAGTTGGTCCAGTAGATCTAGAGATTACCCCCCTATGTCACAAACTTTACCTCATAAATGAAATCAAAGGGCAATAGGCTCACCACCTGTTACGAAGGACAAAAATGCATACATTAAAATGTGGGTGTATTAGTATAGTAGCCTCTGCCTACCTTTTAGAGGATAAAGGCGTGACAATATGTATGTATGTAATACACACATCTATATATATAAAAGAAAGTAGTGTTAGTTACACTATTTATAACTCAACAACGACTATACCAATTTGGTTGAAAATTGGTGTGGAGGTAGCTTAGAGCCAGGACACAGACTAGACATTTTATACCGGGAACAAGTTCCTGTGGGAAACGGGAACACTTCTCTACCTAGGCGAAGCCGCGGGCGTCAACTAGTGGGTGTATAAAATTAAGTGAGGTTAGCTGATTGGAATCATTTTTGTTAATGAAACCACTGATAAAATGTAGTTTTACATACATTTTAACCAATGATTTGTAAATTAAACAAGTAAATGGTCATAATTTGTTGTATACTGATAGGAGACTTATTAAAATCACTTTTCAGCTGGTAACTTTGTTATAGAATAGCTAAATGTGGTATTACCCTGCACATTATGCATACTGGCAGATGTATATTATATTCCTATTACGTACCTATAGAAATAAAATATACATTGTTTGAATTAAATAAAACAATGTTTGTCTGCCAGTATATATATTCAGTGACCTTTCCTGCTATAATGCCAGAGAGAGAGCCCACAAATAGAATTATCAAATCTCATGTTTGATTTATCAATATTGTTAAAATAATCATTGTAACATAACAAAACATTTTAATAGTTCAGAAATCCTCTCTGACTACCCCGTCTATCGGGGATACAGTTTAAAGACAAAAATTGTGGATTTTAAAAAGGATGCTGATGTTATAGTGTGCTAACTTTGTTAATTTGTTACCTTTGTGTATTGATGAATCAAAGAGAACAAATAATTTTGTGAGTTACTCAATATTCTTTATCAATTACATTTAGGCATAAAGGAAATTTTCTTTATGTGCTACTCTACATCTGTAGTAATTTTTTTTTTATATACTACCAATTCCCTCTTTCTTTAATTTCCTTTATTCCCAGTTGCTTCTAAATCCAACCTGAACTTGGAGCCTTGGGTCTACTCTTGGAGAAGCTATTGTTTGTATTTAGACTTGGCATTGTCTCCGTCTGTTAGTCAGCAGGCGAGGTTGTCTGGGTTTCGTACACACATAGATTTACAACACCAGGGCTATTAACCTCGCAACTTGGTTATTGCTGATGAAATTTTCTAGACCCCAAATGGACTTCTAATGTAACAACTACTGTTATCAGTATCAACACCAACAGCTTGGTCACTTGGTCAACAATATCAAGACTGACCATAGCTGGTTGGATGTTTAACACAATAGTGGTTTAACAAACACTGAGCTAATTCCGAAACTTCAAAACCGTAGATATTAGGACATACAGCCAGTTATGGATTTACATTCTTTTAACAAAAAGGATAAAAAGATGACCGAGATACCTTAAACAGAAGATTTCAAATTTCAGACATACTGTTTTATCAGTCTCTTGTTTAGGGCAAATAGCCTATTGTAGACAATATTCATGTTTAGGTATTACATCTTCATATGCATAAGGTCTGTTACCAAACTTAGCCACTTGATTGGGCCATTGTTTGTGTCAATCAAATGGGTGCAATGTTCCCTTAAACTCAGTATTAGGTGCAGTGTGGATGGAGCTTTAATGCTATGTACTGATTTAACAAGAGAGACAGACATATGTGTATCCCTACACCTTTAGTGTTATAAACGTTAGCCGAAAAAGAAACAATTCCACCAAATCTGACTAGGTATATAAATAAAAAATAAATGTAATCATAGTTACCTAATTCTAGACTGGTGCACCAGGGCCTCCCTTTTTACCGATGAGTGACTTGTGAATATGAGGGATGACGCCTCCACCGGCAATAGTGGCTTTGATCAAACTGTCGAGCTCTTCATCTCCTCTGATAGCCAATTGCAAGTGGCGAGGAGTAATACGTTTTACCTTGAGATCCTTTGAAGCATTTCCCGCCAATTCCAAGACCTAAAATTGACAATGTTTTTAATACGTATGACATTACATTGAACGGAAAAATGACTAGAAATCTTCGTTGCAAGTACCGCATTCGAAATGATTACATTAAAAATAAATAAAACAATTATTTAAGTATATTTACAACTTGCAACATACATAACCTATTGCTGTGAATTCCCGCCAAAACGTAGTGTCTACTATCAACAAAATCGTTTAGAATCCGAACTCTCACCAAAATTTTTGTTTCCTACATAGTACTACGTTTAAATGAATTTTTACAATTTAATAACAATTACAATTTACAATATAAAAGCAATATTCAGTGCCGCCATATTGACAGGGCGTACCGTACGTTAGCAACTCACCTCTGCTGTAAGATATTCCAGAATAGCTGCAGAATATACTGCTGCTGTAGCACCCACTCGTCCATGACTCGTAGTCCTATTTTTCAAATGTCTGTGAATCCTTCCCACGGGGAACTGAAATTTAAATCTCCAATAGAACCCATGTATTGATTTTCACAAACGACTTTGTGCGCCGCCATATTTACTATGGGTCATTCATACTATTAAATTATTTGAAACATTATTATAATTCTCTAATGGACAATTGAAGAAGACGACAATTCCTGAAATAAATTAAGAAATGATAATAACATACCTGTAATCCTGCCCTTGCTGACCTAGATACTGCTTTCGCCTTGGCTTTACCAGAATCTTTACCCGCTTTACCACCAGCCTAAAATTCATTAAAAATACCATTAAATTTTCTTGTACAAAGCTGCAACTTCGCCAGATGGTAAAACACACCGTTGTTCATCGAAACACTCAACAATATCACCGTAAAATGATCGTAATTTCACAAAATCTTACAACTCACCATTTTGAAACGTGTATCACTATCACCAATATAAAACAGAGACGAGAACAACCAACACAGGAAAGCCAGAAAGGCGCCAAGCCAAACGCAAAACAAGATGGCAGCGCTTGCGCGATGTTCGACGCGCAGAGTAGCCAATTGTACGCAACCGGAAGTGTCGTAAAACGAATAACACTGTTCGACTATTCGTCCAATCCTCGTTTGATAAAATGGCGGGTTTTAACGTTGTCGTTGTTATTGAACAGTGCTGCCAAGCCAAGGTTGTGGTCATTTGGAGATTTTATTTTAAAATATTACGTTTAGTTTTTGCTACGATAGCTAATGTACTATCGTCGATTAAATTGGTAGATCTGGCAAAGTAGTACATATGTCACAATTATCATCATAGTTTAAAATAACAAGTATAAAATAAATAAAGTAGGTATTATTCTTCTCCTTTTTCGACTTCCTTGGCTTGAACAACGCCAGAGTCAAGAAATTTCAATGTTTTCTGTTACATAGGTAAATTTCGTTTCATGTCGAAAGTATAAATCTACTTCTTGACTTGTAGATGGCAGCTTATTCATGTACTAGATGACCCCCACAGCTTCGCCCGTGGAATATTTCGACCTCCCGTCGCACCTATTTAATCCCGTCGCTTATAATTTTTTTAATTATGCATAAAGATTTGCCCGATTTGTCGACATTTATGACTACTGCTCTGCTCTCCAGTGTAGTAGCGTAATGATCTATAAGGTAAGATAAGATAATGGCCTATAGCCTTCCTCGATAAATGGGCTATCTAACACAAAAATATTTTTTCAAATCCGTCCAGTAGTTCCTGAGATTAGCGCGTTCAACCAAACAAACGAACAAACAAACTCTTCAGCTTTATAATATTAGTATAGATAGATTTGTTCAAAGTTCTGCTCCAGGCTCCAATAAAAAGATAGTAGCTAACTATATGAATTTTGAAAACTAACAGAAAATGCCGCGTTTCACTGCGTTATTCAAATTCACAACACTTGTGCACATTGTCGAAGCTTTGATGTTTATGAAACCACCATTTTTACACAAAAATAATAATAACGGAGTGGCGATCGCGTCCTTCGCTGCTCCCGCCAAAATCCTAATAATCATTCTGTGCTAGAGCAAGAGCAACGGCAGAGTTAAAAGTACTTGTATCTTCCTTACAAACAATTTTAAAAGCAATTAGTACCCTAACTTATACTAAATTTAAAATTTAAAGTGGAAAAATTTTTCAGTCATGACCTGGACTCGAACCAGCGTCTTCTGGTTCAGCGCACGAGACGCGTTCACCAACTACACCACCGTGACCTGCACAAAATTGACGAAGTAATTTACCTCTTTACGTCTTAAGGGCCGGTAGGCCAAGTCGCGTTAGGCACCACAACGCTTCCTCAGCCCCCGCCAAGATAGATCGACGATGTATTTTCTGCTGGCATGCCACAGTAAAAATGATTGGCAGTAGCAATTGAAATAGAACATAACTGTTATTGTGTTGGATTTTATTTTAGGTTTATGATATACCAGTTGACGCCCGCGGCTCCGCCCGCGTGATGAAGATTTTCCGTTCCCGTTTTCTAAAGGAACTTGTTCCCGGGATAAAAAGTAGCCTATGTGTTATTCTGATAGATAAGCTATTATATATAATATATAGTTATGGTAAAGGTCGAAATTAAAAACAGTTTGCTAGGCTATCACCGGCGACTGCGACATCACCCCAATCCCCTGGCCTCACAACTAACGCATCGAGGTTATATCAAAAGATTAAAAAGGAAAGACATAATCAGTGACGACTGAGCCCATTGGAAATAAACGAGGAGATGTTCCCGCTGGAGAGCACACTCACTCACCTAATTACCCTCACACAATCTGCTTATAGTAGAACTGATTGCAGATAACAGACCACAGAAAAAAAAGGTAAAGTTTATATAAATTCCATTCAGTAGTTTTACGTGCAAGTAACAAACATTCATACTTACAAACTTTCGCGTTTATAATATTAGTAGGAGTTTATGATGATATATTTAATAACTCATTTAAATAATATTAAAATCAAAAAATCATAATGTTATGTTCCAGTCTTCGGCAGCTAAATTAATTCTCCTTAAGTACACAATTTCATTCAATTGCTCTAAACGTTGCCGGTTTACCCAAATCTTGCTTTTAGTTCTTATTTTTTCTTTTTCAAATACGCGATTCTTAGTTTAACATGCAGCGAAGACCTTTACTATTAAATTAGTGACTAATGCCTGAAGGTCGGCTTCTGATGAGACCATCACTACCGCATCATCAGCGTACAACAGACAATTTACTGTAAAATTTCCAATTTTACAACACATCATAATTTTTTAACTTTTGCAGCCACACTTTTGCATAACTATCCAAATATATATATATATATATATATATATATATATATATATATATATATATATCTATATCCATATCGTGCATTAGAAGCACTTAACCGAACATTAAAAGATTTACGCAATGACTCGAGATATTTTGGAGGAGCAATGATTTTACTTTCTGGCGATTTCCGCCAAATACTGCCAGTAATTCCAAGATCTACGGCTGCCGACGAAATAAACGCTTGCCTCAAATCGTCAAATCTATGGCGCCATGTGAAGAAACTGCAACTGAAAACAAACATGAGAGTTACATTGCTTAATGATACATCTGCTGAAGATTTCTCGGAGCAATTGCTGACTATCAGTAATGGTCAAGTACCTGTCGATGAATTGAGCAGATTAATATCATTTCCAAATAATTTCTGTAATTTTGTCTCATCAAAAGACGAACTTATCAACAATGTATTTCCAGAAATTATTTCTAACTACAAAAATTATGAATGGATGAGTGAGCGAGCAAATTTAGCGGCAAAGAATAAAGATGTAGATGACCTAAACTACATAATTCAAAATAAGATCATTGGAACAATGCATTCATTCAAATCTATTGACTGCGTCACAAATGAAGATGAAGCCACCAACTATCCAATTGAATTTTTAAACTCTTTGGACGTGCCTGGCTTACCACCGCACAATTTACGCCTAAAGGTTGGCTCCGTAGTAATCATGCTTCGAAACATAAACCAACCAAAACTGTGCAGCGGTACGCGTTAGGTGGTTAGAAAATTGATGAACAATGTAATTTACGCTACGATAATGATAGGAAAATTCAAAGGTGAGGAAGTTCTCATTCCGAGGATACCGATGATCCCAACCGATATGCCGTTTGAATTTAAAAGACTTCAATTTCTGATACGTCTTGCATTTGCCATGACCATTAGCAAATCAATCCTTAAAAGTTTGTGGTTTAAATCTAGAACATTCATGTTTTTCCCATGGTCAATTATACGTGGCATGTTCACGGGTCGGAAGACCATCTGCGTTGTTTGTTTTTGCGCCTGATAATAAAACAAAAAATGTCGTGTATCACAAGGTACTTAAATGAAGAGCAACCTATGTACTAAAATACAGAAATAATTATGAATGACTGATGTAGAAATTTAATTTTTTTTGTATTTTTTCCAATAAAAAAAAAATCTGCTTATTTATTGACATTAAGGCGGAACAAAGTTCGCCGGGTCAGCTAGTTGTTTAAATATGAAGACAGAAGGTCGAGAGATTTGCCTCTTATTCCATAGTGATGTAATTTTTTGCACAATATCATGTTGAACGCAATCAAAAGCCCTGGATAGATCGCAGAATATACCTAATGCATCTTTCTTGTCTTCCCAGGCTTCATTAATACATTTTAATAACTCAACACCAGCATCGGAAGTTGAGCGCCCTTTCGTAAAACCAAACTGTTTTGTATGAAATATTTTATGAATATCAAAATGGGATAGCATTTGATTCAAAATTATTTTTTCAAATACTTTGCTCAAAGTTGGCAGCACTGAGACTGGTCGGAAATTAGACGGGTCTGTAGCGCTGCCAGCCTTGAACAAGGGTATGACTTTGATGTGTTTCATTAAATCAGGAAATATACCACTGGAAACACAGTCATTAAAAACATTTGCTAGATGCGGCGCAATGACCTCAATGATACATGATGCAGTTTTGACTGATAATCCCCAAAGGTCCACGGTTTTCTTAATTTCAATACATTTAAAAGTTTTTATAATATCCTGAGGGCAAATATCTGTGAATACAAATGCATCCCTGCAATAAGGAACAGATTCTTCTTATAAATGTTCAGAGGAACTGGAAGACGCTTGCAGAGATTTAGTCGTCAAAATAGGTACATTTTCGAAAGAATGTTCAAGTTCCGTCGCCACTTCCAGGTCCCCTATAACATGACAATCATTTACTTTTAAGTGGAAATCCCTTTCTGTCACCATAGTTCTACCGCATTCAGAGTTAATGATATTCCAAGTCATTTTTATTTTAATCACAGAATTAGAAGTTTTATTTTTAATAAAGTTTGACTTTACAAGATAACATGTTTGTTTAAATATCTTAGAATAATGTTTAACATATTCCTGAAAGGTTTGGTTAAAATTATATGATTTTTCTGAATTTAATTCAAATAATTTATTTCTACTTTTAAAAATACCTGGTGTAGCCCTATCACTGAAAACAGGACGACCACCAATCTGTAGAGTTTTTGAGGTAAAAACTTTGCCAAACTCATCATTAATCAAATTAAATAAGTTTGTATATGACTGGTCTACACTAGTAAAGTCAGGTAGATATGGCAATCTCTTTCCTATATTTTCTTTAAAAATATTCAAACGACTTTGGTTAATTGGTACATATTTAATTTGTTTTTTGCAGACTTTATTACTAATTTTAGGAAACTTTATCCATTGGCCACGATGATCTGACTCTACAGGATCCACAATACCTTTATTTATTGGTTTAATTTTAGTAAAAATATTATCAATACATTTTGCACTGGTGGCTGTAATACGAGTAGGTTCTAAGAAAGTACTATGCAGATTAAAGGATTTAAATAAATTTTTCATTTTATTTCTCTCTGATGGAGTTAATGATGTATCTAGTATATCAACATTAAAATCTAAACAAACTATTATAGATTTCTTAGAACATTGGCATTTGAACAGTGCTATTTCAAGCTTTTCTTCAAATTTAATGTACGGAGCATCAGGGGGACTGTATACGCTTAACAAGATGAAATGCTCAAACTCAATACTGGCAATCTCAATAACTGGCTCAATGGAGAGGGCTACTAAATCCTTACGTTCTTTAAATTTTAACTAACTAACTAACTATCTTCACGCTGTATCCCTGACGGGGTAGTCAGAGAGGACATATCGCCAGGCTTCGCGATCCATGCATACTTCTTTCGCTTCTTCGAGATTCATCAATCGCTTCATACACGCACGTCTGGGTATCCGAGTACTTTTGACCTTTCCGTTTTTGAGCAATCTGCTCACGTGGTCTTCATATGTAAGTCTCGGCCTTCCCTGACTCCTTCTACCCTCTACTTTTGAACAATATATATTCTTCGTCAATCGTTCCTCACTCATTCGTTGGACGTGTCCAAACCAACGGAGCACGCCCTTTTCCAGCTTAACGCTGACACTTTCATTCAAACCTGCCATATTGCGTATCACTTCGTTACGTATTCGGTCGGCCAAGGTAACGCCGCACAATTTTCGTAGTGATCGCATCTCCACAGCATTCAATTTACTTTCATGCATCTGCTGACATACCCAGGTTTCACTACCGTAAAGCAAAGTTGGCACTAGCACTGCGTTATGAATCGCCATTCGTGCTTCTTTTACGATGCTTTGTCGCTTTACTAACTGGGACAAAGCACCGTTAACTTTGTTTCCGGCAGCTACTCGCCGTTCTACATCCGAATCACATCTTCCATCCGCGCTAAACATACTTCCTAAATACACAATTTCATTCACTTGCTCTAGACGTTCCTGGTTTACCCTAATCTCGCATTTAGTTCTTACGTCACCTCTTTCAAATACTAGAACCTTAGTTTTACTTGCATTCAAGTGGAGACCCTTACTTTCACACCCCTCTTTCATATTAGTGACTAATGCCTGTAGGTCGTCTTCTGATGAGGCCATGAGCACCGCATCATCAGCGTACAGCAGACAGTTTACTGTAAAGTCACCCAAATTCACACCCATATTAAAATCTTTCAACTTCTGTAGGCAGCTGTCCAGATACACTATGAACAGCCAGGCGGACATGACACATCCCTGTTTGACGCCTGTACAGACATCAAAAAGAGGTGACACATCCCCCCCTACTCGCACGCAAGCCTTACAGTCCCTATAAAGCGACTGTATTGCCCGCAGTAGCGAGCCGTCCACACCATATCCAGGCAGCAAGTACCACAGCGTTTCTCTCGCAACGTTATCAAATGCTTTTTCTAGATCCACAAAAGCGCAGAAAACCTTCTGGCTAAGAGCCAGAAACTTTTCCGCGATCATGCGGAGAGAAAACACTTGATCCATGCAACCTCTTCCACGTCGGAATCCGCATTGAGCCTCCCATAAATACCTTTCAGACTTTTCTTGCATTCATGCCGTTATAACCTTTGCATACACCTTACTAGCTAAGCTGGCCAAGCTGATCGCCCTGTAGCTGGAGCAGTTTAGGCGCGAGCCTTTCCCTTTGTAAATAGGTACTACAACTGCTACTCGCCAGTCATCTGGGACCTCACCCGTCCGCCAGCACAAGTTGCATAACAGACATAGTGTTTCCCAGACACGCGACCCACCGTACTTGATCATCTCAGCAGTAACTCTGTCTTTTCCCGCAGCCTTACCACATTTCATACTTCTTATCGCTTGTTCTATTTCTTTCATACTAATGACTTCAATGACATCGGGATCCGGAGCATCGAAGTGAGCTCCATTTCCCGACGTGGCATCTCTGTCTTTTCTTGCATACATCTTTCCATAATATTCACTCCATCTCTGCAGGACGTCACTTTGGTCTGTTAGGACGTCATTGTTAACACTAAGCACTTTATTCATACTGCAGATTGCCGAACAACTCCGGGTCTTGCCTACCTCTTTCCAGAAGAGCTTGGCATTATCCCGGAAATTGGACGACAACCTTTCATCCGCTTTCATTCTGCACCTTTCACGAGCTTCTTCTATCAGTGACTTCGTGTTAACTTTCTGCAGCTTGTATCTCTCTTTCATATTAAAATCATTTCGCGAGGCTAAGTAGTCTAACCATGCTTTCTTCTTCATTCGAACTGCTTCTTTCACTTCCTCATTCCACCATGCATCACGCTTATTACTACTGCCTCTTTTCGTTTCTCCATTCACTTCCACAGCGGCATTTATCATACTGTCCCTAAGGTTCTGCCATACACTTTCCACATTCTCACTGCTTACATTGACGTCGCCAAGCTTTTCGGCTACCCTTTCATTATATTTATCCCTAATGGATGCATCCTGCAGCTTCCAGCTTTTGATGCTATAAGTCGGCTCAGGTTCAGGACACTCGGTACGATGACGCCAACCCGCGAACAGACCCCTAATCCTAGTTATGACTAGGTAGTGGTCTGATCCCAGCTCAGCGCCTCGATAAACCCTTGTGTCCATCACCTGTTAACGGAGCCGACTATCCATTAGGAATAGATCTATCATGCTTCTCTTTGACTTACATCTCCTCGTATACATATGAATTTGTTTGTGGTTGAACATTGTGTTCGCCACAAACAAATCCTTTTCCTTACAAAATGCCAGTATTAGCTTGCCAGCGTCGTTCACCCTTTTATCCCCATACTTCCCGAGTACCGACTCAAAACCATCGCGAGCGGTACCCACCCATCCATTCAAGTCTCCACATACTATAAGTCTTTCATTTCCTTCTATCACATTTAGAGCTTCTCTCATACTCTCCCAGAAGTCCTCTAGCTCACTCGCGTTCGACGAAGATACTGGCGCGTAAGCAGCTACCAGGAAAATCTTCGTCAAACCAAGTTTTACACGGATCCAGAGGATTCTAGGACCTACCAGTTTGTACTCATACATACCGGAGGCCAATCGCGAGGACAGCAAAATTCCAACACCTCGACTGCCATGCTCGCTCTCTGGTACTCCTGACCAAAGCGCGTGCATCCCACCCGGGAGCTCCAAGACATCGCTGCCCTTGCGCTTGGTCTCTGTCAAGCACACTGCATCTAACTTTCTCTCATTCATAACATCCATCAACTCATTCATCTTATCTGTCATTCCTCCCCTAACATTCCACGCAGCTACCCTGCACTCCGTCCTCCACTTCCGTACGTGTCGGGCCGCGCGTGTAGGGTGGCGGTCCCCTACGCCGCTCTGGCACACACTTTTCGCACCAGCGGGGACGAACTGGTGCGCGTCGCCTCGGGGGCACGCCCTAGCATCACTCGTCCTGGTGGCACCCGTGTTGGAGTAGAATTGCAGCCGTAGCTGGCAGGGATGGCGACGTGCACGCTTCTACTCTTCATCCCCAACATTATGGTACACCAGGTTTATAAAAACAATATTTTTATTATGATTATTCTCACGGGCCAAAGTCTGACATAACTGGCCAGATTTATTAACTGTTGTCCTACAAACTAGTTTTTTGGAATTTCATTTCCTAAATGTGAAGTGTCAAAATTATCCTGCTCAATAAAAGCAGTTGTACTTGCCAATAATTTGGCGTGAAAAATTAAAAAATTAGATAGCAACAGAGCCTTTTGTTGTAAAGTTTTTGAAAGAAAATATCTATGTAATGTCAACAGACTATTATTATTGAAAATAATATTCCAATCTAACAATTCAATTTTTTTTGGAATATGATACCATGGTATCTATCATGGTATATGCCTCTGTCACACCTTCGGGGATAAAGTGGTGGCTAATAAATTTATAAATATACTTAAATAATTAATACTGAAAGCATAAAACTAAGGTCTTGGATACAATTTTAATCATTTATGCGAAGCGAAGCTTCAATCTGCACTGATTACTTCAGCCAGTGGCAGTCGCTATGTTTAAGCTTCAGAATCTATTGATCAAATTTGTTTATAGGTAAACATACATTGACCGGCCCACTGGCTCAGTTGGTCATATAACTGTCTTCTAACCTGTGGGTACCGGGTTCGATTTTATACTACTTATAGGGATAATTCTAACGCTTCTGTGAAGTGTAGGTACTTTATTTTATATTAAAACTCTCATATATTTTATTTATCTATCACGCCTTATCCCCGAAAGGGTGGCAGAGGCATATTATTAAATATGCCCACTTTTCACCATGTGTATTCCTGCCCCACGTAATGGGTGGTGAGTCCATTGCCGTATATAACTCTCATATATATACACTATATAAAGCTAACTTCGGGCGTCGCGAGATGCAACTGGGACCGACGCTCGGATGATGATGGAATGCTTACTGCTCTCATAAATATACTGTGCCATTGCGAAAAAATAGCAAGGGGAGCGCACCGAAAAAATCTAACACAAGTCCTACCTCAGTAAGCGCCAGCGCGCGACTGATCGGCCTCAGCGTCGCGAATCTGATATTATTTAAACATTTGTTCTATAAAAATCACTGTATATAGTCAAAGTAAGCCATTATGTCTATAAATATTTAGTAGCTATAGTTGTGTATAAAAATTTCATTAAAATTATCTGTAGTTTAGATTTGGCATAGAAAAAACATTTTGAAAGGGGGCAACTTTGAGATGTTTTTCTATCAAGTGAAGTTTATTAGATTTTGTAACAGAAAGCCATTTTGACTAGCTTAAATCCTTAACTATCATATATCTCTTCTTTAGAATCAAAAACCTTTTCTTCTACGATTCGCATTGTTTTAAAAAACTCAAAAGCGTGGCCTCGGTAGGAATACCAAGCCTTAAGGCGACGTTAGGCACCATCGACCGGCACTTAGCAAAGTTGCACGGCACGAATGTACCTAGTCAGGTCATAAATTCTGTCACATGTTTAATATAAAATAATTGAAACAAGTTTATTCATTATGTAACCATTTATATACCAAAATGAACTTAACAAAACATTAGATTCTTATGACAATAAAGTTTATTCAAAATGACCTCTGTGATTTTGAATTCAGGCCTTCAATCTGCGCTTCCAGTCGTCTATCGCAGCACGAACGAGGTCCATGTCAATATCGGCGGCTGCCTTAATCAAGGATGTCTTGAGTGACTGCATGATTTACTTATATTTTATAGTCATTGTAGACAAGATTCTTTTCATTATTTGTTATTTGCATGTTTGCTTTAAAATATGTTACGCTGTTTTTTATAAATGAGGACTTATAATTGGCTTGTTGTTACGACACTAGTGTTACATGAGGTTACTATTTAGCTGTAAGTCTTCCATGTATGAAAAATAAAATCTAAGCGTACGCTGAATAAATCCCCTATCTGTATAGGATCTAACTGTGTAGAAGGTGAGCGCTTTGGACGCTCAAAGTATTAGGACAACACCCTTTGGCGAGCGGAGCGCTGATAGAAAGTAGTCGTGACCATCATATCAACCAAATCCTCACAGCACAGACCGTTGAAGGAGCGATAAAACACGCTTAAGGAGGCGAAATCTCTCCTGTCGCAAAGGGCCTCGACCCCACCGGCTAGTTGACATTCTTCATAGCACTCCTTTCTACCATGTGGAAAGGTCGACGCTGGTATTCAGGTGCACCAGCCAAAGATGACTGACTGTCTCGCGCGGTGGCGCAGTATGGGCGCAGTGGTAGTGTATACGACTGCCGCGCTGAGGTCCGGGGTTCGATTCCATGGTCGTAACAAATATTTGTGTCTACCGCAAATTTTAATGTTTGTTTCGGAGTTTGGATGTGTCCTATGTATAATGTTTGCTTACTTGTGCTATGGGATCTAGACAACTTATAAACTTATCTTTATATTTCTTAATACATACTTACCTACATATTATTAGACATAGGAAATACCTAAACTCCGAAACAAACATTTGTGGATCACTCAAATATTTATTCCGACGAGGCAATCGAAAGTAACTAAATATGGGCTACCATTTTACTTTTCAATAACAATTAAAAAACTATTTTGAAATCAATATTTTTTATATCCTATATTACTACATATATTTTTAACGGGCATAGTAATGGTCTTATATTTTATAAAATAAACTACAATTTCAAAATTGAGCAATGAACAAAATTACAAAATAGGCGCTAAATATGGAACAGGTACTCAAATATGTGCTATATTCCATTTACACATTTAAGTGTTACTATCTTACACTAAAATTACAATAATAAATGCTTATTTTGTAAGAGATTAAATCACTTTGGTTATTGTCAGTAACAACATTATTTTTGCGTGTGTCTCCTAAAAAAAGTTGCTGCCAAAACATACACACTGCGTCTACAGAGTCAGGAGCTTCTCGCCCTATTATGACACTTGGTTCGATGTCTGCATCAACATTTTCGCTTTCACTCCCTTTTCTTTTCTCACTACGTTTAATTTTAAGTTTTCTTTGCTTTTCTTTCTTTTCTTTAGGTTTCTTGTCTCAAACTTTCTTATCTTTTCAGGAATTCAGTTTTCTGGCTTAAACGTTGCAAAGATCTTGGTACTTTGACACTTTTTGCTGCTTTTAGGGTACCCATTTTCTTATTTCTAAGTGTACCTAGACACTTAGAAATTATATCCAACCACCTAAGTGTTAAATATGGGCTAGCCCATAATTAGGTACAAAGCCATAGCCCATATTCGAAATTATTAACCGAAATAAACTTGACCTTATACCAAACAAATCACATACCAGAACCATTTAACTCATTCACTGCTGGATCCCGTACCATATGCGTTTTCTTTATTTATCGCGCTTGCGTATTTCCGCAAACGGTGTGTGATTTGGACATACAAGCAGCGTGTGTGTCTTTTTGGGACAAAGACGCACCGGGGATGGACATCATCATTGATAATAACATAAACTTAAACATTTTTTTATTAGATAACAATATAAAGCTTTGTTTGTTGTAACAAATATGTGACAATACAATAGGGCGGCACCTTTTAAAAAAAAATCTATCTGATTTGTAACAATGACATGCGATCTTTTCAACAAAAAGGAATTGTAAAAAAAAATAGTGGCCGCCAAAATATCTATTGTTCTAAAGAAAAGGGTTTTAAAGTTATAAATCTTTTTTATATAAAAAAAGGCCCGATACCAGCCATGTCGGCGCCGTTCCGTGGAGTGAAGTGGTGGCTACATATTCATATCAATTTTAGGATAAGGAAAATTATAAATAATTTTAAATCGATTTTATTTATTGAAATCCTGTTGTTATATAAAAAAAAAACAATTGAGTCACAGATATACTTCTTACTAATATTATGAATGCGAAACCTTGAAAGAATGTATAGATTTAGGTTTGTTACTCTTTCTCATTTAGAATAAATTAATATAAATATTGTGGGACACTATTCGCACAGCGCCATCTAGCCCAAAGTAAGCTAATATTAGCTTGTGTTATGGGATCTAGATAACTGATAAACATGCTTATATATTTCTAAATACATACATATTATACATAGGAAACACAAAAACTCCGAAACACATTTGTGGATCACACAAATATTTGCTCTGACCCGGAATAATATAGCTTATGCATCAGAATAACGCATGTTTTATCTTGTGAACAAGTTCCTGTGGAAAACGGGAAAGCTTCTCCACGCGAGTGGAGCTGCGGGCGTCAACTAGTAAATATATATGTAGGTATATCGGTAAACTTCGACTCATGTAACAAAGTGAAAAAGTAAATACTTTTGGACTAAAATGACTAAATAGTAAAAATGGGTAAATATAAGTCGAGGTTTTTGAATTGCAAATAGTAGAGACACCCTACTATGACTACTAATATCCACTCACAATTTACCTACGGGTATTAAAAAATACCCGTAGGGACTGAAATCACTCCTGGTGCGCCGATGTTAGCATAGCTATTGATTCGCAAAAATGTTCGGCAGCAGCCAAAGTGTTAATAGAGCAAAAATAATAAAATTTAACATTTGTTTTATAAATTAAGCATGTAGTTACAGTATTTAGGCTTCATTTTTATAGGAAACATAACACAAGCTTACGTACCTTACCAACTTTTTTAACTGCGGCGAAATAACATATACCTGTCGCGGTGACAGCTTTCGCCGGACTGGCAAGATTGAGTGATTGCGAGGTTTTGGAGATGAATGCGACAGAAAATAGTCAATTGTAGCGCCTCACAAATTGTTATTTTTAGAGAAATGTTACTAGAACATATTAAAGCACTAGCCCACTTTTAGTTACTTTCCTCTAGTATAGATTTTGCGGCGGGCCGGATTGAAGTTGGAAGAGGGTCTGAGTGTACGCCTTACTTAATAACAAAAATATTTCACTTCCTTTTTGTCACAAACTAATATTTGAATGAATTAATAAACCAAAGAATAGGTACAACCGGTACAACCACCGGATTAAAAGTGTCAACCTGTGTCAACAGTCTTTCCAACTACTAAAGGGGCTTCTAATCTTTGGACTTCATGTAAAATAAAAAGCCCTAGTCCATATATCAACAAATAATTCGGTACATCATGCATGTATGACTGCGTACACCTGGAGCTCGTGCTGCTCACCCTCATATTTAAGGTAAGGTAACAATCGACGTCAGGTTCAAATCCCGTCTGTATCACATTAGTTTTCTTTCACAATATTACCACAGCCGACTGATCATAATCTCTCCTGAATTTGATCTAGGTTTTCTCTCTTTATACTGTGACATTACAATATGAATATATACTAGGTACATGGGTGCATATAAAACAAAAACACCAAAACGTGTTTAAACTGTTTATTGTAAAACATCAAACTTTTGGTAGCATCATCACAGTAATTACTATTTACATGTTATATTTATTGTGTAAAAAGTATAAAACATTATAGAAGTATGAACCACAAAGTAGATCTTATTAATAAGTAACATTAAGTGTACACATTAATGGTCTTCAAACCATGTGTGGCGGCAGTGGGCAGACAGCGTGTGCGACACACGACACCGCGCGTGTAACAAGATGGCGCTAGTGGGCCCGCGGGTCGTCCGTGAACTCGTCGCATCGGTCCTCAAGTTCGTACTGAAACACCAAACAGTATTAGCACAGTATAAAGAGTAAACCTGTATTAGTTAGTTCATATTGTACACAGTACACCAAATTAATGTATTTCTGATAACCAAACAGTATTAGCACAGTATAAAGAGTAAACCTGTATTAGTTAGTTCATATTGTACACAGTACACCAAATTAATGTATTTCTGATAACGGTTTGCAAATGGGTCTGGCCATACGAAGAGTTTATAAAGGGAAAACCTATTAGATTTTCATTTACGGGATCGACGCCTCGACGGGAACTCTTCAGCATTCATTTGTAAGGGTGTTCCGAACATTCATATCAATTTTAGTTTTGTGAGAATTTATATAGTTTTGTATCTGATTTGCATGTACCTATATGATGTGATGAGATAATTTTAACTACAACGTATTGTGAAAATAATCTGATTGTAATAATAAAAGGATTTCCTACAAAACAAAAAAAGAACAATTTTTCGCGACGTATTTTTTTAGTCCAGTCCTAGACTACCAGGACTTTAATTGGTCGTGCTAATTAGTGTCTAGAACATAAGATCTTTTAGCCTTTTTGTTACCACCTCACTAAAAAGGCAACGAGTTCTATTTTTTGTCCAAATATAACATCTAAAATAGACACATTTTATTTTATTAAAGTTATTTGGACCTTTAGACCCACCCCAGTTCTGTGCTTCGGAAGGCACGTTAAGCCGTTGGTACCAGTTGCCAATAAAATAGCAGTCGTTAAGCCAAGTTGAAGGCCCTATGGGGGCGGCTTAAAAAAAATCAACAACAGGTCGCCGCAGCCTGCGCCTGTCCATTTCAACACGACAATGGGCTCAACACCGTGGTTACGTGGGACAAAAACGCATACGGTGAAATGTGGGCGTTTAATTTGCCTCTGCCTACCCCTTCGGGGATAAAGGCGTGACAATATGTATGTAAGTCTTTTTTTTATAACTTTGTGACTAGGCCATTAGCACAAGAGAAATTCACACTTTTCTGCAACTAATCAATTAACCTTGTCCTAATTTACAATGCTTTTGGTTCTCTAATAATCTATTTTGTTACTTCATCATATGGAGCGCTCGTGGTCCCGCGGACTCCGTGTTGTGTAAACGATCACTGCGTTAAGCAACTTTCACTATGGCTGGTCACATGGGTGACCACTTTGTGGCATTTACATTTGCGAGCGTTTCCGTGCTTCGGAAGGCACGTTAAGCCGTTGGTCCCGGTTAAGTCAAGTTGTAGGCTGAATTCGCGGCTTGAAAATTTTCAACAGCAGGTAGCCACAACCTGCGTCTGTCTATTTCAACACGGCAATGGGCTCACCACTTTATTACGTGGGACATAAATACACAAAAAGTTTGTTGGGCTGTTTTGGAAGCACGGTCCCTATTTAATATTGGGACGTGCGTGGAAAACAGCCGATCAAGCCGGCTTCATAATTCATATAAGATGGGCGTGTATAATGTAGTAGTAGTGACATAATGTCCCGTTGGAATTACCTCGTCCAGCTGCAGACACTTGCCCCACTCCTGCAGCGTGACGCGGTGGTCGCTGTCCTCGTCGCAGCGCGCCAGGAAGGGCGCGATGCAGTGCTCCAGCGCCATGAGCGGCGCGCGGATCGGGAACAGCTCGTGCACCGACACGAACCTGTCGTTGTCGTGCGCGTCCAGGTCGCACCACTTCCAGATGGCGGCGTTGGTCCAGCGGCGCGTGAGGTTGGACTCGGCCTCGCGCTCCATGGCCAGGTAGTGCGGCGTGAGCTCGCGCCGCTCCGCCATGTCGCGCATGATGTTGAACAGCCAGTCGCGCATGCGCCGCGGGAAGTCCGCCATCTCGCTGTCCGTGCACTCCGGCATCTCGCGGCACGTGCCGTAGTACTCGATCTGCACGTGGTGGTACTGCGCGCCGCGGCACTGCTCCGAGCCCTCGAGGCACAGGCAGCGCTGCTGGTACACCTCGCAGTCCGAGGTCCACGTCTCGTTGTGGTTGGTGCACACCTTGCGGCGCGACTCCGTCTCGTAGGGGCACTCCTTGATGCAGTTGCACACGGCGTCGCCGTGCTCGTCGATCTCGCACACGCGCCCCGCGCTGCAGTGCACCTTCAGGCACGGGTCTGCACACACAAACTAGATGAAACGGCTCTGTCATCTATGGGATTTGAAGTAGACAGTTATTACTTTATTTATAAACAGAATTTGACTTAAACCGAATAATTTAGTAAGATGGTGGTGGCTCTTACCGTCCAGCATAACGTCGTTCTCCTCTTCAAAACCACTCAGCAGTTCATTGACCCGTCTTCTCTCAGATTCCTGCAAAATTTAACAGTAGATAACAACAGTAGCAAACGACAAGAAAAAATAGATCTGTTCAGCAACTGATATCAATACGACTGCTACAGTACACCTTCGAATGGTGTGCTTGTGTCTAAGGTTAAGTCTGTAACGCTACCTGGAAGCGCTTCTCGTCGAGCCTCTCAGCCATTCCGAGCTCCAGGTGCTCCGCTTCCGAGTCCTCTTTGACGGGCGACACCGCAGCCTCCACAACCGGCGCGATGAAGTTTGCCGGCCGCTCGGTAGTGGTCGTCGTGCGAAGGCGCCTATGTTTCCTTCGAACTCGCTGTCAGAATAGTTGTATCAATGTAACACTTTCACTGTAGATTGTACTATACTCAGCAATTAAGAAATAATTGAAAAATCTCGGTAGATTTGAAAAACACGATCTGTTTATTGTACATATAGTAAGTTCAGTTATCCAGCGAAAATGGGTTGTAGCGTTACATAATATTCTATGCTAGGCTTCATACCTCGGCGTCTGTGGTGCATATTATCGCGACCACAAGGGAAAGGAACAGTAGCCTCCTCATCTCGTAACCTTTATACCTGCAACAACACAAATTAGTGATAAGGGTAAAATAATCTCATGCACAGCTAACCGAAAGGGTTATACCGTAGGTACTTAGGGTCTTAATAATTTGATTTTAATTCTTAAAAGATCATATAGACCTGTTTCTAGGTCTTCTATATAGTTAGATGTATATACGAATAATAACTTAAGTTTATGTGACACCGAGACACACTTAGATGACGCACTTGCGTTGTGAGGAAGTTGCGAGATATCTGCTGCTCTGGAAAACTGTCAGTAATATACTTCCGTAACAGATAGTGTTTATTTATACTCCTTGTTCCGTGACTAAATAGAACTACAATTTATTTATTTAATAAGTAGATAATATAGTACCTATAGGTAGGTTAAATGAAACCTCATAAATAAATGAAAGGGTCGATGTTACATCTACGTGCTGATTCAGCTTTGTTCAGTTACAGAGACAGATTCAGTTTGTTACATTATAATTTAAAGCAATGGCCCACACACGGAACTACCTATATACCTATGCGGTCATTCGGTCTTCGTCTTTCAAAAATCTCGTCATGATGATTCTTGCGATCAGAACAATAAATGTTTATATGAAAAAGACGATAAAAATATTAAAGATATGTTTGTTAAACGTAATCTGAGCGTAAAGTCTCGGTTGCATCCAGCGTCTCCACTTAGCCCGGGGTCCACTTTGATTAGCTGTCAGGAGCAGCACGTTGGTTTGACCTATCTTTATCGAGGTCTTCTCAATTTCCAGTTCTTTTAGTGGCGCCTGCGCTTTACTTTCCGGTCTTTGTGAGCGCCTTACACCCCTTGGAGTCAGTTCAGTGGTAAGTACCTATCATTGCTGCTAAAATTAAACCAAACACATTGCAATCTACAGTGGACCCCGGCCCCGAAGCGCAAAGCCTCACGATGATGAAAATAAAGATAAAATAAGGAACGAAAGTCCCTAGGAAATTTGTATCCTTAAAATATTTATGTGAATTTTTCTGCGTTATCCTTAACTGGACAAGGAGAGTGCCTTAACCCAAATATACCTTCTGTGTGTGCCGTGCTTGAGCAAGATCGAAACCGTGTCAAAAGCTCAGTCGGGCTATTTTCAGGTTAACTGATCACATTTGGGAACCGTGCAGTGCAGTATGCATCTCGGCGGAGCTAACTATTGCTTGTCTATACGTACTGTAACGCAGTTAGTTACTGTACTGTAGGTTCCATGTTTCCAGGACAATGTTGATCATGTATTAGTTTTACTTAAGGCATCTAAGTGGGAATATTTGTAACAAATTCAATTTCAAATCTAAGTATCTTTGTGTAAATTGTAAGTCGGTTAGACTTGCAGTCCATCACGTCCCTAAAACTAACTGGTGGTAATATCACAATGTAGTTTATTTGAACCCAAAGCCCATAGGAGGCTGCTGTTAACAGCGCTACTTGTCTATCTGATATGAATGAATAATATAATGCACTGTGTAAAAAGCCGCGCGGGGTGCGTTGCCCTCGCCCCCAGATAGCTCATTCACGCGTGCCATTGACACCGTGAACGTTATACATACTCGGTATAATTCAATATTCAGCTGAACAGTTCATGTTTCCTCTGCCGTAGATGGCGCATCAGCCGGCTTCCAATCTGCTTTCAGACGGGTATCAGCTATCCTGGATCGCTGGTACAGATATGTTTAATTTTCAAAGCTGTCAGTGGCGTGAGGGTGGCATAAGTATCTATTCTAGGCATTTTCCTGTGTGTTTGGGTGTCGTCGTTGTGTATAATGCCGTGAGTTACAATATTACTTGCGTAGTGTCGATTCCCAGGCCGACCAAAGGCTTCTTGGCTTGTTGGGTAAGTGCACTGGTGAGTTTATCCCTACATTTATTGTCAGGCGATGAGTAACGGGAATTATTTATTTGCATAATGGCCGATAAGAATATTCTTGACATTAAAGCTCCCCGTTGTTAAACAGGCTAACTTATAGCCTGTTTAACTTGGTTTAACAACTGCCATTATACTGGCAACCGGGACCAACGGTTTAACGCGCTTTCCAAAGCACGGAACGCTCGTAAATGGAAATTGTTTACAGAACATTGAGTTAGAGGGGCCACGAGTGCTTAGACATATTTAACTGAACACGGTATGTAGGAACATGCTTATCTGACTCTTGAACGAATTAGGTCATGTAGCTGTAGGTAGGGTGAAGCAGCATTCACGAGTGAGGTCATCCGCACATCTGGAATATTTGCTCAGAACTTAAAAGCTTTATACTTATAAGTGTTCTGAGAAATCAAGGCAATGAATTCACGGTGACCGTGGTTCCGGCTAGCTTTCTGTTGCCACCTCGCTTTGTTACATTATATGTAGGTACCTAATATATACAAGAAAGATAGAAATTTTTTTTTCTCTACTTCGTGCTAATTTCTAATAGGTATCTGTTGGATTAGCTATTTCGTACATACCTAACACTTTATTTAGTATATAGACACCTAATGCACTGGCACATATAGCTTCTTTGAAATATTCATTTACTTAGTCTAGGTATTTTAAAACAATTCATTGTTTATGCACTAATAACTGTTTCTGAGAAATTACATTACATACTGCAGTATTCCACATTGACCACCACAAGTGCCTGCTAGAGTTGTTACTAGGAAGAGTCCTGTCGCCGTTTTCCGATTCCTACAATCGAGTATTAGAATTTATATCATGGCAATGTCTAAGTCGCTGACGACTCGAACAGTATCGATGTACAGTTGCTACCGGAGCTCCCCTTTTCATACGCACAAATGTTCATTGATATACATAAAAAGCAAATTCATTGCAAAGGATAAGACAAATAGTAGAACGGCAGGAACTGTATTGAAATGTAAATTTTAGAGACTTGGCACACAAATAAGTTTTAATTTTTGCAAGTATTTAGAAGCATCATCTATGTACCTTTAGATACTCTTGGGCTTATTACATTATCTATATAGATGCCTTTTATCTTGACCTCAGAGCCGTTTGATAAGTGGCTGCCTAAAATTTGTGTATTATTAAAATATTAAATGATTTATCATGATAGTACCTAATGAGTGAAGCGAAATATTTCTATCTACGGAACATCTTTAAAAAAATTGCGCGGGTGCATGTTAAAGTTTCTATGGGGAAGAAGTGCATAAAGCCTTATTTTTTTTAATCTTCTGTCTAATGTTGAACTAAATAATGATCATTAGAAACAATTTTGAAAAACCATCAATATGATAACTTTTTCTAAAAATGAATTTTAAAGTGGAGAGGTCAGTTAATTCATCAGTTTCGAGTCTGGTGCGTTAACCAGAAGACGCTGGTTCGAGTCCGGCTCGATACTGAAAAACTATTCCACTTTAAAATTAAAATAATAATCAATATTTATTTTATGTAAGGAACCTTTTACACCTAGTTTGAACCATGTTTTATTTCTCATCTATATACATAAAAGCCAAAATCACTGACTGACTCATTGATCACGAAATCTCTGAAACTACCAAAGCTATGAACCTCAAACTTCGCATGGAGATTCTTTTTACGTAGGTTTCCGCTAACAAGGGATTTTGCGAAATTCTACCCCTAGGGAAGTACATAAGCTATAAACGGTTGTATGGAAGTTCGTCGTTTACAAAGTTAGAAACATGAATTTACGTACACCTGTTTTTAGTTATAAATAAATGGGTACGTGAATCGCGGTTTTGCAAAATTTTACCTATAACTTTAGTAATAAGTAAGTATAATGTAGATATATATATTTATGTATATTTATTTATGTATAATATATATATATTTATGTAGTAAGCCTTCCCGCAGAGCGCTCCCTATGCTCGGCCTCCCCCGTAAGTAGCAGCATAGCCGTGAAACTAATTACTACACCACGATGACAAACCGAAGCCCAAACAACTGTCCGCTAACAAAGCCGGCTCTAAGTGTAATCTCGATAAACATCGAAGGGCTCTCCCAGGACAAATCAGATATTCTCTCGGATCTCTGCCGTAATACAAACTGCGATATCCTTTGCATTCAAGAAACCCACCGAGATGCATCACAGAGCCGCCCACAAATAGCTGGACTCAAGCTTATCGCCGAGATCCAACACCCGAAGCACGGTAACGCAGTGTTTGCTGCTCCCGGCGTGAGCATTGTCTTTACCTCATGTTCGTCTTATAATGGCATTGAGCTCATTACAGTCGAAATCCAGAACTGCACAGTGACTTCAGTATACAAGCCGCCTGGGACATTTTTCTATTTTGATCCTCCGGAGAATTTTGGGAGTCGGCCGGTGAAGGTGGTGGTGGGAGACTTTAACAGTCGAGGCGCCAACTGGGGCTACAATGATACGGATCCAAGTGGACATGCAGTGGAAGAGTGGGCGGAAGCTAATGATCTAAGTCTAGTCCATGACCCCAAACTACCGGCATCTTTCAACAGTGGCCGATGGAGGAGAGGGTACAACCCTGACCTGATCTTTACCACATCTTCCATTGGCTCTCAGGCCTTCAAAAGCGAATGCCCACCAATACCTCGTACTCAACACAGGCCCCTTTTGTGCACGTTACAGCCAATTGTCCGTCCCACCAATGTCCCGTTCAGAAGGCGGTTTAATTTTGCCAAGGCCAACTGGGAACTGTTTGCTCAGTATGTCGATGGTGACCTCCTTGGTGTGCCGCCTTCCCCGGAAAACTACGATCGGTTTGTCGAAACCGTGTCGACCGTCTCTCGACGATGTATTCCGCGAGGTTGCAGAACCTCTTACATCCCAGGGCTGTCACCAGACTCTGCCAAACTCTTGGAGAAATACGAGTCGCTGTACAACTCGGACCCTTTCTCAGAGCAGACTACTCTGGTGGGCGAGGAGCTGTTGATTAATATTGGAGAAAAGCGAAGGGAGAAGTGGGTTAACACCGTCTCCAATATTGATATGACTCACAACAGTAAGAAGGCCTGGGCCACAATCCGCAAACTTACCAGCGAGCCCCTTCCGCCTACTATGCCCAGCAAGGTCACCGCGAATCAGATTGCCCACCAACTACTTCTGAATGGGAAGCCACCTCACCGCCTAAGCAGAGCCCTAAAACCAAAAGGCTCCATCAACACCTGCAACGATGTCAGTCGACTCTTCACCCTGACTGATATCTGTTCTGCCATAAAAGGCCTTAAAACTGGCAAGGCCTCCGGAGTCGATGATATCTCGGTGGAGCAAATTAAACACCTTGGCCCCGTTGCGGTGTCCTGGTTGCTTCACATGTTCAACTCCAGCATGGAACATGGGTCTATTCCCCGGCTCTGGCGAAAAACAAAAATCATCGCGATCCCTAAACCGGGTAAATCAACAGATGATCCGAGAAATTTCCGGCCTATTTCATTACTGTGCCATACATATAAATTATTTGAAAGGATGCTGTTGGTCCGGCTTACGCCACTGATCGACGTGATGCTGATTCCCGAACAAGCCGGATTTAGACCCGTAAAATCTTGTAGCAACCAGACCCTTAAACTTACGCAACACATCGAGGACGGTTTCGAGAGGGGAGTGGTTACTGGTGCTGTATTTGTTGACCTGTCTGCAGCTTACGACACGGTCAATCTGAAACGATTACTGTGGAAGGTGGAGACCATAACTAATGACATCAAGTTTGTCAACGTTCTCCGCGAACTTCTGCAAAACCGTCGATTTCAGGTCCACCTTCTTTCCGAACAAGGTCGTTGGAGGGCACAGAAGAATGGCCTGCCTCAAGGCAGTGTCTTGGCGCCCAGTCTTTTCAATGTGTACACCAACGACCAACCCTTGGCTCCCTATACGTCCCGCTTCCTCTACGCAGACGACCTCGCATTGACCTCCCAAGCTTCTAGTTTTGAACAGGTTGAACTGAATCTATCAGGTGCCCTGCAAAGCCTGGGAGAGTACTACGATGCGAATTCATTGAGACCGAATCCGTGCAAAACTGAAACTTGCGTTTTTCATCTCCGCAACAGAGAGGCGGCGCGCCAGCTCAACATTCAATGGCGAGGAGCTTCCATCGAACACAACTCCTTCCCAAGGTACTTGGGCGTCACCCTGGATAGATCGCTAACATTCAGGAGGCACTGCGAAAACGTCAAGCGGAAGGTACATGCCAGAAATGGCCTTTTGCGCCGTCTCGTTTCCACGAAATGGGGAGCTTCACCGGATGTTTTGCGTACTACGGGTCTTGCGCTCTCCTTCTCAGCGGGTGAATTTGCGTGTTCTGTGTGGAGCCGCTCTGCTCATACCGGGATGGTAGATACAGCATTAAATGAAACCTACCGGATCATTACTGGATGCCTCAAGCCAACCCCTATAAAAATGTTGTACCCGCTAGCTGGTAACCTCCGGGGGTTCGCAGAGCGGTGACTGACTCTTCCGAGAGATCCAGAATGCTGGAGGACACACGGCACCCTCTTTTTTACCATGATCCTGTTCCACAAAGACTGAAAAGTCGAAACAACTTTGTGAAATGTGTGCCTCCTCTCTGTGACGATAACCGATCAAGGGAGAGATGTAGACTGTGGCGAGAGGGTTCCGCTCTTCCCAGCCCGTTTGTCCCATTATCTAAGAGCCTACCGCCTGGACATGATTTACCATGGCCGATCTGGAAGTCTTTAAATAGACTCCGAACATAGATCGGCCGGAGTAAGGAGAACCTGTTTAGGTGGGGCTTCTCGGATGGCTTGAATCTGGAGTGCATATGTGGGGCTTTCCCCCAAACAATGAAACATCTGATGTCTTGTTCTGCATGTCCTTCCAACTGCACACAGGAGGACCTAATGAATGCTACTGAAAATGCTGTTCTTGTAGCTAAGTTTTGGGCCGAAACAATTTAGGTTTGTTAGCGATACGAAAAGAAGAAGACAAGGGTTGAAAGTTTATATGGAAAATTCCTTATTTTGAAACATATCAACACCAAATTTCTTATACCTGCTACTGTATAACAAAAAAAAATACGTGTTAGGTAATTTTGATAAATTCTACCCTTGAGGGGATAAAACAGGAGTTGTAATAACTGACTCATTGATCACGAAACCTATAAAACTAACAAAGCTACGAAGCCCAAACTTCGCATGGGGGTTTCTTTTAACACGTAGGTTTTACCCTAAGAATGGATTTTTCGGAATTCTACCTCTAAGGAAGTAAATAAGCGATAAACGGTTGTATGGAAGTTCGTTTCGTTTTCAAATTTAGAAACATGAATTTACGTACACCTGTTTGTGGTTACAAATAAATGGGCACGTGTATCGCGGTTTTGAAAATTTTACCTATAGGGGGGTCAAACAGAGGTTGTATTAACTGACTTATTAATCACGAAATCCATGGAGCTAACGGAGCTATGAAGTCCAAACTCCGCATTGGGGTTCCTTTTAACACATAGGTGCCTCCTATGAAGGAGTTTTGCGCATTTTTACCCCTAAGGACGTAAATAAGGGATAAACGGTTGGAAGATTGTCATTTTCAAAGTTGGTTACATGTACTTACGTACCTACACCTGATTTAGAAGAATCTCCTAAGGCCTGTATTACCAGCAAGTTTGGTGTTCCCACGGGAACCGAATCTATGTCAGTAAACGACGCACAGCCTAAACATTAAACATGGAAACCTGAAATTTGGTGAATGTATACTTTAAGTCTTTGGATAAGCAACAAAAACAGGATTCCCGATATTTCCATGAAAACGGGAACCACGCGAAGAAGCCACACACAGTCTACACTATAAAACATGAAAGATACCTGAAATTTGGAGAAAGTATTTATTACGTATCTACCTTGAATCAGAGAAAGGAATACCGGTATTCCCACGGGAACGGGAACTACGTCGTTAAACCATACACAACCTAAAATTTGGTAAACTTATTCTTTACGTACCTACGTTAGATGAGCAGCAAAATAGAATTCCCCGTATTTCCACGGGAATGTAATCTTATTGATGTTAAAAATGTAAAAGTTTGTTAAGATATATTGATAAATTTTTTAAAGCAATTATTTTGCTAAATTTCTCATAAATTTTTAATAAAATAAATATATATAAATATCCATCACGCCTTATCCCCGAAGGGGTGGCAGAGGCATATTATATGCCCACTTTTCACCGTGTGGATTCCTGTCCCACGTAATAGGTGGTGAGCCCATTGCCGTGTTGAAATAGACAGACGCAGGTTGTGGCTACCTGCTGTTGAAATTTTTAAGCCGCCTATAAGGCCTTCAACCAGGCTTAACGACTGCCATTTTACTGGCAACCGGGACCAACGGCTTAACGTGCCTTCCGAAGCACGGAAACGCTCGCAAATGTAAATGCCACAAAGTGGTCACCCATCCGAGTACCACCCATAGTGAAAGTTGCGTAACTCAGTGGTCGTTTACAGAACACTGATACCGCGGGGCCACGAGCGCTTCAAATTTTTAATAAAGTGGAAAAAGACAATTTGATTCGAAACAGCGATTGAACCTGTGACCTTTGCCTAACCATATAATAAAATTTTTATTTGTCAAATTTTGTTGTCTTTTTCCACTTTATTAAAAATTTATGAGAAATTTAGCAAAATAATTGCTTTAAAAAATTTATCAATATACTGAGTGGAGTCCATTGCATCGATGTTTAAAAATAGTTGTAACACTGTTCATTGGTATCGAGTTGTTCATTAGCTCGATAGATGGCTCTGGTCTTACTCTTAAAATGACGATATTAATATGGTGGAGAATTTCAACTTGGTTCGATACGGTTCGGGTAGTTCAGGTGGCTAGAACATTGCCCTGGTTAGGCAAAGGTCACAGGTTCAATCCCTGTCTCGAATCAAATTGTCTTTTTCCACTTTATTAAAAAATATTTCTATATTATTTGGACGTTTGTTATATAGTCACATTTTGATGAAAATCGGCATATAGGTAGAACATTACCGAAAGTTGATGCCCGCGGCTCTGCTCATGTGAAATCGTTAGTACACAAAAAGGTCATCAAGGAGTATTCTGATTTTATTCAGTCTTTTGTTGTTAAGAAGCGAATATTTCACAAGTTGTTTCATAAGAATAGCCTACGCGCTACCTACCCTCTTTAACTAATGTCTCTTTCTTTGTCTGTTTCTCTTATGTGGCGCTAACGAAGTTGCGCGGGTCAGTTAGTTTTTAATATAGTGAAAAAAGACAATTTGATTCGAGACGGGGATTGAACCCATGACCTTTGCCTAACCAGGGCAACGTTCTAGCCACTGAATGTGTTGATGTTTTATTTATTACAAAAACTGGGAACCGTCTGAACTGAAATACGGCGGCGGTTGCTGAACAATAAATTGACCCGACCCTGCGTGAACCACAAATAGGTATCAATTGAACCTCGAGCTGTAAACACTGCGTAAACCTTTATGTATTAGTACCTATTACCTATGCATAGGTTGTACAGTAGTATATTATGTGATGCTAGAATATTAATTGTTAGAGTGATCTATTTACCTACAGCCACTACATCGCTGCACCGGCTCCGTGATTGAGGACACAATGATATAAATGACAGATTGATGTGTAAGACACTATAATTATATCATTGACTATTTGTTTTTATTGAAATACATATGTTAATGTTTCATAGGTAGTACCACTAGTTGTTTTAGATATATTCTGCAATGCTAGCTGGTAATAGCACTACGATGAACACTTAATGCCCTGGTGGGTACTCAAGCTTCAGTTTAACATACGCTAAGAAAGGTTTTACCTTATCGTATGAAACGTAGACATTTTTTTAATTAAATATTCTGGGTTTGTGTAGGTGAAGGCACAGTAGGTAGGTCCGTTTCTGAGCGGCGTGCAATGTTTTGGGGGATGTAAAAAAAAGTCACAACGCATGCTCTCGACAGTCTCGACAGATTCACTTTATTCGGTAGCCCTGACGACACACACACACACAGTTGAGCCACCGTGTGAACCAAGCATTCCGCCTTTGACCGCTGAGTATTTCAGGAACAGAATATCATTCACAGTCTTTCTTTACTTGAACATGAGGATCAGAGTAAGCCTACATAGTGAAAACCAATAAATTTAATTTACCTTAAGCTACAACTGCTAACATGGTAGCTGATGTCTAGACACTAAAAATTAGTGGAACAAGGAGGCCTCCCTTGACACCATTTAGTGCTCCACTTAACGTTGCACACAAATTGGTTTGCACTGGATTGCACAATGAATAACATATTGCGTTCGTCGATATTTGAGAACCAACGCGTACCTGGGGCATTGCTTTCTACTAAATAACATATCAAAGTCATTTCGACCTATCTTTGAATCAGTACCGAAGGGCTCTTTGCGATCTCGAGAAAACTGTTAGCACGGAGGCATGACGTTAGGCAGAGTAAACCATTGCTGAGATCAATGCAAACTTCGGACTTGGAAGTTAGGGTTTTGGGAGAGAACCGGGAGTAAAGTACAAATGGTGATGTAAGATACTACTCCATTGAAACAACATTAAAAGAATTTCCTCATTGGAAATTCTCTCTCTTTACTCTGTCTGTATTAACTAGGTAAAGAATACCTAAGACAGAGTTGTAATTGGGAGCTATTGGATGCTGTGGAGATGCGATCACTTCAAAAACTGTGTGGCGTAAAGTTTGCTGAACGAATACGCAATATGGCAAGTTTGCTGACCGAATACGTAACGAAGTGATACGCAATATGGCAAGTTTGAATGACAGTGTCAGCATTAAGTTGCAAAAGTGCGTTGGACGTGACTAAAGCAAGCGATGGTTTGGACACGACAACGAATGAGTTAGCAACGATTGACGAAGAATATTTGTGTGGAAGTATAGGGTAGAAGGAATCAGGGTAGACCGAGATTTAAATACAAAGACCACGCGGGCAGATTGCTAAAAAACGGAAAGATCAAGTCAAAAGTACTCGGTAGCTGCAGTAAGCGAATTAATTATGCATGGATCGCGAAGGCTGGCGATCTGTCCTCTCTGACTAGCCCATCAAGGATGCAGCATGAATATAGATAAATACAGCGTTTGTTTATAATCGCGGTCGTGTACAACCTAGGGTTCTTGGAGTGTCAGCGCAGCGATCGTCTTACTCCGACTAGGGAGCATTCATTCCCAGTTTGGGTCCACGTCCATGATGCGGGACATAGATCATACATATTCAATAAATATTAGTTTTGTGCCCGTCAGTGATGTCACAGCACATAATGATTCATCGTAGGCTGTTAGTTCGTTACAGTATTCTGTATACAGTACAGGAAGGCGATGGCTAATGAGATTCACAGATGTACAGATGTACAGATGTCCATGTGCCCATGCCATAAATATACCGTGCACCTAGGGACGTCTGCGTACCACCGACTATTCATTCAAGAACAAAATGACTTAGTGTAGTCAATTCTTACTGCGATGATTAATATTGACAAACTTAATAAGTTACTCGGACCAAGTTGGTACCTACCTACATGAATAAAGCCTTACATTCAGTATTTTACAACATTAAAACTGATAACTTATTAAAGCTGAACAACACTACAATAATAATAATTAATCAGCTATAGACCCAATTTATAAAGTTTTAAAATAATTAGATTACAGTGCGATGTCATCATTTTTGTGGACCTCGCTATCTGCGCCCGATAGCCCGGAGCTGTGGCGCGGCCTCAGTGCCCGAACTGTGTCGCACGCTCCGCTCACGTCACGCTACCGTATTATGCGTTACGAGTACGTTCCACAAAGTAATAAAAGCACCGAATATAAACAGAAACATAACTCATATTAGGTTAATGTTCACTGACTAACAAACATTGGGGACCAGAATGGTAGTTACGTACGCCAACAAATAGACTAGAGCATAGGAACGACTTTAATACTGCAACGCTACGTAACGCTACGGCACTCATATAATATCTATAAGAAGTAAGTTATGCTATATTTTATCCTGTTCTTTAGTTTCACAGTTTTTAGTTGAACCGCTCGCTAGTAGCCCCGCTATCTCGCTATATCTGGTCCTGGACGGATGACCACTTTCTGGCCTTTACATTTGCGAGCGTTTTCGTGCTTTGTTTTCGTCCCGGTTGCCAGTAAAATGGCGATTTCTCTCAACACAGCAATGAGCTCACCACCTGTTACGTGCGACCAAAAATGTATACGGTGAAATGTGGGCGTACCTAAAGTATGTCTTTAGTTTCAAGCGTTTGCTGTAAGAATACAGAATTTCTTCGGGAACCGCGAGGCGTCCAACTAGTAAATAAATAAATATAAATTAAAACCCTTTTTTAATACAATTTCTTAAATTACTATTTTAAAAGTACGGTGGATGGACTGCCCGCTGTCTTTAAAGAAGCAGGCTCAAGACTGCGTTTGACCTTAAAATTTTATGGAACTTATTGGGAAAAGAAGTCTCACTAGTTTTATCGAAGAACTATTCAGTAATACTACTGGGAATGAACCCGCCTCACGCTCCAAGAACTCCCAAACCATTAGAAGACGCCGCGGTGGTAGCCAGTCAACCCTGGGAGTTCCATCCTTCCGAGGAGTTACGCGGGGCGCCTGGTGTTAAACTGATAGGTAGAGACCGTGTAATTTTTAGCCGGTTCGAGTACGGCATAACATCCTTGAGGATAAACTTAAAGAAAAGATATCCATGGTGATTCTACATCTAGACAACTTTCGAGGGTCTTCAGCAGAACCAGAATGGGTTATGATGTGCTACGTGTAAGAATCAAACACAGCATAAACAATTTTTAGCTGGGGAATACTACAGGCTGACACCTGGTTTGTCCTTGTAGGACCTTGGTTAGTCCCAACGCAAGAGTGACCACTTGCGTTGGGCCCCTATGCAACCTTCCAAGTCCCCTTTTGAGGATCGTATATACCTACTTACCCAGTGAAAAACGCGACGAGTAGCTCACTAGCTCTTTGTAAGTGGGTTGAGAAGGGCGATTATAGTTATTTCTTTTATTTATCTCTAAAATAATCTACCTAATAATGTGTACGCAAATCTTGCAAAATGTAAATGAATGAGGTCAAGTATCGGTTTCAGCACATCAGCCCCCTCGCAACGGTTCGTGGTTATTCGCGAAGCGCGGACGGAAGCCCAGTTATCGTGTCCGCCGATAGCGCCGTGACCCCCGAGCACAGATAAAAATATTAAAAACAACGTTTAGTGTGTCACACAGGGTACATAATCACACCAACCGTTCTAGTTCAACTGTAATCTCATTTAGTCAATTGTCAATTTTAATATTGTCGCCATCTAGATATACCTACTTACTTAACGAAAACGTTTAAAATCAAGTATTGCACCCCGTACTAGACCTTATGCCCATACTCTAATCTAATAGCCCTTATTCGGGTACTAAATCCGTAGGTAACACAATTATTTAAAATTTTAATGCCAATCTACTTATATTAATGAAATTACCAAGTTATTCACTCACCTATCATGGCATTCATGGCCTAACCGGAAGCCTCACACTTGAAATTTTCAGAATAAGCCATTTATTGCATAAATAAAAAAAAATTACATTTTTACATTTTCACAGCGCCATCTAGCCCATATTAGATTAATGAAAGTATGTGCTCTATGATGTAATAATTACTTACATCCAAAAACCAAACTCTGGAGCAAATATTTGTGGATTCCACAAATATATGTTCCAGCTCGGGACCTCAGCACCAGCATAGACCACCACTGCGCCATCGGTGCAACGTCACGAACATGCAGCGGGATTAATTTGAATCTCATGCAGCGACGTAGTCTAAAATTAACTAACCGTCTTATCCATCTTAGCGTCTTCCCAGTTGATTCTAAACCATATCAGGTCACGCAGGTCGGCCAAGAGGCCTGCTAGGAGTATCAAAGGTTTGGGTTTTTGATTTCGGCATTGTGGGAGTGACTACCGTCAACCCAAAAAAATGGAGCCTCGTCCGTTGATCAGTAGGTGCAAATGGCAAGGGAGGTTCGCTGGGGTCTATTAAATAATAAGATTTTTGTTATCCAATCACTCACTATGTTGAGCTTAAAGAGATGAGGTGGAACACTTCCATCATAAGGCGCCATTTCTATTAAGTGTTGCCAATCGTTGATGAGCGAGGCCGAGTTGGGCGGTGAGCATGGTTGGAGGACTTGGAGGTGGATCATTGTATTGCAAGATACAACAACACCTAGACATAATTAAAGGCTCATATACAACAGCTGAAGTGATTCAATCAAGACATTCCAATTGCTGCCCGAACTAACTTTTCAGAGTTGGAACTCGATCGGTCATAGCTGTAAGTCCTAGTTTCAAGGAGTGACAACAAAATAGACTACGGGTGGAAATAGTTCCCATTCCACGTAATCGGATACTCATCCACTAGCTTTTTGAGGGGCCTTTTTTTACAAATCGCCATCTAGCCCAAGGTAAGCTTATATAAGTTTGTGGTATGGGATCTAGACAACTGATAAACATACTTATATATTTGTAAATCCATCCACATTATACATGGGTTACACCCGAACTCCGAAACAAACATTTGAGGATCACAGAAATATTTATTCCGACCCGGGAATCGAACCTGGAATCCCTCAGGCACTCGCATACAATACACTACCGTTTACGCCGCCAAGACAGTCAAGATTGACGATATTCTCTATTTGGAGCAAAACTACCCTTCCGTCTAGGCAAACCATAGAAATCGGACAAACAGTCTCTTGCAATATCTTTGAGGCAAACCCAAAATGTACCACCTAGCCTGAGCTATGGTCACGTCAGCTCACGGCGACGCTTATAATGTATCATCACAGTATTTTCTTTAAATTTTCCTAAACAACTAATATTGCAATATGAGGAAACAAGTGCGCCAGTAGTCATATTTACAAGTGTTACTTTCTATGGCAAAAAGGTAATATTTGAAACACCACCGGGTTCTTTTTGCTGGTGGGTTTTATAAGTTTTGAAGATAGGAAAGGAGGTCCGGGTGCATTTTCATATTTAGCTCGTTAGAATGACACCACCTGCTTTTAGCAGATCGAGGGCCACTTTCATAGCCGAAAAGGCTATCTCAGTTATCCTAGCCGTTAAATAACGGTTAAGTATTTTCATGTTTCGCTTGAACAACTCGGGGTCGTAAGTTTAGGGTGACACTTGCGCTTGTTTCTATGGCATAGAAATTGGAACTCCATCTACAGAATGATTCTATTTGTTGTCAGAATAACACATAGGCTACTTTTTATCCCGGGAACAAGTTCCTGAGGGAAACGTGAACGGGAAAGCTTCTCTACGGGGGCAACTAGTCTATGTATAAAAGTAAGTACAGGAACATAGCATTGTAAGTAAACTATTTGCATCAAAATGGTTATAAAATACTTTCGTAATAAAACACGAGTATTTGTCAACAATGTGTTGTGTCAAATAAACAATATTATAGTTATACTTGTATTATTATACGATGAGTAACTAACGCGGCCAGCATATTGAGGATATATTCAAACGGTAATTAAATAAAATCAAGTAGCTTTGCTCAATTTGGCAGCGAGACATTGACACGAAACCCGTGATCTAAGTACAAAATGTAAGCTGATACTGCTATTGTAGCAAAATACTTAGAGTATCATATATCGCGCCGTCTAGTTACAGGCAGCGGTTACTTAATATAATTATTAGAGATACTGATATAGGTTAAGGCAGAATGACTCTCCGTGTAACAATAATTTACTATTTCCAAAAATCGTAGGTAAACACAACATTATTGCGTACACCTACCTGTTAACCGATATTCGTAAAATTGAATCACGCGAGAAGATCCACTTCTCGCGTGGTGGAAAACTCTTTTGTACTGGGTATTGGATATTCACAGTTCAAAATAGAGTTTTCTGAATCGGTTAATAAATGATGGAGTTTTGGGTTGAAGCTGATCTTGTTGTTAAACTTGTGTTAACTTTCAACAAACCTACTTTCTCCACGTATCTGATTCTATGCTATGCTTGCATATCAATATAGTTCTGCTAGTATTATTAAATCCCGGCCTCAATAAAACAACAAGTGTACCTATCGGGTAGTCGGCCACGTTCCACGAAAATACAACATTTGAGAGACCGGCCGGGTTCCTAAACCGGTTACATTCAAATTATTAGCACTACTTTCAGACAGTTGTTTTAGCCCCTGCCTCTTCCAGGAATCTAGGATACCATTAGTAATACTTTAGTAGATTATACTTTAATAGGTACCTGTTTAGAACGTATCTTGAGTACTTAAAAACAAAACGAAAAAGATAACCTACTAAGGCGTACAATTGGAGGATCGTATTTTACATTGGGTTACGTATTACTTGTAAAACCAACAGACAAGATTTGTGAACATACAGAATAGTTCGATTGCTTGACGAATACAGCGTGCACTTTTGACGACGACTAAAATCTTTAGTCTTATTTTTGCAAAATAAATCTTCTTAAAATCTTGCACTTCTGACTTAAGAAGAAAGCATTTTCAAAGTTCTAAAACGTTCAACTTATTATAGGTTATCGTAATACATAGTTGAAATTAAAATGTGCTATTGTTAGACACAAAACTTATTAAAATAATATTGAGTAACATGTGTAATGCACTTACCGCGTGCGGTGTGTGGACGGCGAGACTCGGTCGCAGGGTGAGTGCGCGCGCCCGACTGTCCTCTCGGCACTCCGGCGCACGCCGAGTCATTCCCGCGCACGCCGCCCTCCTCATTCTACAAACTTCACTACACACCGTGAAATGTAATGGATTGTACAATTTAACATTACATGTATCCTTATTTTGATATTTTTTGTACATTCATTCCACTACTGGATATAATCGTGAGGGTTTGAATAATAGCACTACCTACCGTCCCTACCGACAAAGGAGATCGCTCTAGTACGCAGAGCAAAAGCTTTCGAAGTCATTCCGTTGCCGAACAGTCTTGTGTTCCAAACTGGACCTAGAATACTCCCTTGTGGGACGCTAAATTTGGATGGTTTGATTTGGGACCCTTCACTTTTAAGCCCACCAATAAAAAATCTCAATAACTTACAATGACTGCACGCCTCCATACTACCGGCTTTACCCCTGGGGTAATTGTGGGCCCCAAGCCATACAACTAAACCTCCCAGTAGGTAAAAGTCATGTCGTTTTTATCGCTCGCGGCCCCGCTAACTCAGTGTTCTGTAAACGATCACTGCGTTAAGCAACATTCGCTATAGGTGGTCCTTGGATGGGTGACCACTATGTGGCATTTACATTTGCGCGCTTTTCCGAGCTTCAGAAGGCACGTTAAGCCGTTGTAAGTAAAATGGCAGTCGTTTATCCTAGTTGCAGGCCCTACGGGCGGCTTGAAAAATTTCAACAGCAGGTCGCCACAGCCTGCGCCTGTCCGTTTTTAACACGGCAATGGGCTCACCACCAATTACGTGGGACAAAGTATGCCTCTGCCTACTAAAGGCCTGACACTATGTATGTTTTTTATCGTGTTTCGTTCGGTGTCGGTGAAAACAAATATACATCAGTAAAAATAATCGAATATTAGTCAAAACTAATCGATAAAATTAAATGAATCTTAATGTTGTTTTGGAATCTATTGATGACACTGATCACGAATATTATTAAAAGCAGGGTTCTGTGCTAGTCGTTTAGGGTAGTTTTAGACGCGCGCACGCCATAACGACATACCTCAAATCAGTTTTTTTTTATATAATAATCGAAATCACTACAACATATCTCTATATTTCTATAAATATAGGTATTCAATGCCATAAGGTTGACAATTGCACTACTCGGCGGAGTGGTGGTTCATTTGGCCCTGGGTCCCACCATCTTAGCTGTCGTCATATGGCTCTGGTGCTGTTGTCTTATGGCTCTCTCTGAACACGTTACAGTTCTCACAATTTAAAAAGTGCAACTATCTTCAGTATACAATGTAATCTAAATGAAAACGTAAGCAACGAACGGTGTAAAATAGCACTTTTTTTAAATGGTAAACCTTATAATAGTGGATCATCTCATCATGACAGCTGTTTTATATTTTGTTCGTTGTAAAACATTTATTTTTATATTTTCTAGAATAACTTAGTTTGGTCGCCTACATTACCGCTGCACAAGTATGCAAGTACAATGGTTCATTAGCGGTCATTACCTTTCTTGTTCCAGTGAAGCTTACGGAGCTTTGCACTAGCTTAGAAGAAGGTAAGATGCATTACGTTCTTTTTCCAACTTACTCAAACCATCTTCTGATTAATTTCGTTGCGGGTTTCAAGACATGCTAACTTCTCCTGGGACTTCACCGAGATCGAGTTCGGTGTAACTTTTGTGGTCTTGGTCATTGCTGTAGATCCTGGTTAACAGGAGTCACAGTAATAGGAATGAGGGTGGAATTAGTCCCAAAAAAAAAAAATACTATAACCGGGTAAGCCCCGTGGAATGTCGGTGTGGTGGCAGGAAAGGAGTAACTAGGGGTTCTGTACAAATAAAACGCAGTGTTGTTACAAAAAGTACATCTCTATTAGAGAAAGTGCGGTCCGGAGCGCGACGTGACGCCGACGACGTGAGACGCGCGAGGGCGTCACGTGTCGCCCCGCACCGAAACTAAACATAAACACCATATCACACAAATTTTTGACCCCATCATATCCCTACGTACTTATTTTACTCATTTCTGCGAGCAGGCTTGCGCTTGCCACGATGAAATTCTGTGCCATCTAGCGATAAATTATATAAACAATGGTGAATAAATAGTTTACATTGTCTATGGAACTACTACTAGTCTGGTGAAGGTTGATGCGTCAAGCTTGCTCGCAGGCAGCTTAAGCCGCATAAAGTTTTATAAAGCATTAGGTAATTAGGTATTTAGTAACCGAGGCTGCAATGTCGCACCAAACGGTGAGTCCACTGACCGTCCATGGTACGGAGCCACTCGTCCTGTTGCGAACTTGCTGCGTCAGTCCCTGCTACCTATCTCGGAAGGAGACCCTGATGGAGCAATACTGTGCGAAGTGAAATTTCGATTATACCGCTTTATTGTTTTGGTACAGCATACATTATTGATATATTTATATTGCAGCCAGCCCAAGAGCAACGTATATAAAAAAATACTATTACTATAATAAATAAATATATATTCATGTTTTTAGTCACATGTTTATAATTTTCGGGTCTTATTCGCGACATATAGTATCAGGTACAAAGCCTACCTTGTACTTTCCGACGCTTCCAGCGGTCAAACCGTGACAGCAACTGGTGTAATCCGGTTGCGACGTCAGAAAGTAATAGGTGGGCTTTGTACTTAATAGTCGTGAATAAGACCTCGGGTCATATTCACGACGTATATAATATAAATAAATACATACATTCTATACATGAACATGTACATTTAATACATAAAAAACTCCAAAGCAAACATTTGCAAATCACAAATATTTATTTCGACCCGAGATTCGAACCCGAGACCTTAGCAACAGCAGTCATTTGAGCTACAACTGCGTCACTCATTACTGAAATGTGGATGGAAAAATATATATAATGATTTTCGCAATTCATAATTACAATTTTTACGGTATAGATAGCGCCAGCGCATTTTATGATGCATATTTGAATTTCAACAAAAACAGGTTTTCATTTATAGCATGACATAATGACTAAGCCGCTCTTGGACTGGTTCGCAGATGCTGTATATACTGACTAGCACCTTACTCAACAGGGTCCCACATCCACTTAACTTATTACATGACTATGCCAATAAGTGCAGAAATTTAGTTACATAGGTACGTGTTTACGTACAACTACAACGATTTACAATTACACGGTAGCACCGACTACACAACAGCGCTGCGCTACATACCGACTCCCACTAAATATCACACAAGTCCTCAGTCACCACTCTTCCTGGAGGTACTCACGCAGAGTGGCGCCGACAGAGCTGCGTCACGGGCACAACCGACATGGAGGGGTCTCGATTTGTCAACAGCGGAGTGAGTACACATCGTTTAGCAGACCTATATAGAACTAGATCGTTGTTCAGCGGTAGGTAGCTAGTGTAGAAGAGACCGCGAGCGACGGCAACGGAACTACAATGCCGAGCTGACGGTGGCTCCTTGCGCGGATTCGTACCAAGAACTGCCGTCTAAGGGCCCTCTACACCAGCGATGCGCTCCACTACAAACGATTTTCGCCCGTAAAGTGTGCAGGAGCGATGCGCTGAACTACTCGCTCTGGATGTCAGTCTCCACATTTACACTATTTAATCAAATATTATCAGTATATAACTCTATTTGCTTGTTAAGGTGCCACTCGGGACGATATGAACATGTCTTGGCGAGTTTTAATGCGGTGACATGGTTAAAGTGACATTATAAATGAATTATGTTTATTATGCTTTCGCTATTACAGTTCATTATTAGTGACCGTCTACCCATTTATAAGTATGGAGTACTTGAGGCAGGGCGCTCCCTACAGTACAAACGATAATTTGGATGGGTGGCCGTAAACAACATTGCTTAGCGATGTTGAGTCACCTCCAAAGGCCTTATTTAACAAGTGTAATGTCCTTACATTCCTTACATTAGATCATCGTATACGGAAGCATGCGTCGGTTTACTTACGATGAATTGTAGCAAAATATTCGATTAAGTATCTGTATTTACTAAAATATTAACTAAACGTAACATACATAAGTAATGGACTCGAATTAGCTAAAGATATTACACTAGTAAATAGATGCCTAGATAAACTAGTACGAGAGTACGCAATGCCATAGCACGCGCACTTACAGTATATTATATTGAGAGAGATTAAGTACGATACTACATATTTGTTATTGAACGAAACGTTGACTAAACAAAGAAAATATCGTACTTAACTATTGGTAAATATTGCAAAATTAAATAATGTGTCGCGGCAATTCATGCACAGTGTTAGTCTGCGGTCGACGTTCCGCGTTCCCTCTAGTATCCACATACTGTGTCCACCAAGGTTTTACATTTGCCTTTTGTGGACACCACCTTGGCATTTTATATACTCTATCGCCTTCCACTTCGAGATCCTATATCAAGCCAAAGGTTACACAGAAGGCGGAACGCAGACAGCTAAGCTTTAACACCGGAAGCGAGGGTAACGCGTGATTTTTTTATATATATTTCATTATTGTCCATGTGTACCGAAAAATGTGTCTAGGATGAGCGTAGATTTTTATTATAACCTATAATGTTTAAAAATATTTTGCCATCGAACGAACGAAAAGTTTATACAGTTACAAAAGCTGTGAATGTTATGCGAAGCATATCTGGTGACCGCGGCGGCACGATACACCATATTTACAATGAATAAGTACACCGAATTTGGAACTGACGGGGAGACGCTCGCCTCCCCGTTAAGAAAAACAAATGTACTTACGATATATTAGTGCGGTTAAAAAAACATGAAAACTAAATAAAAAATAGTCACTACCATTTTTTATTTTTTAAACTAATATTAATAATATTAGGTATAATACAAGTTAAAGTCAGCATCGATGCTGGGCGTCGCTCCCTTCACATAATTACCTCAATATAGTCCTAAGTAAATGCATAAGAAGGTTTGCATCGACGTCGACACCGCTGCGCATTCCGACACACACACACGGACCGACACAACGCACACATCCAGCCATAACATATGTCACTTGCAGCGGCGGAAACGTCTCCGAGCTGTCCGGCTACCGTTCGGGCCACGGGATACAAATAAACTAGCGGCTATTTACACTCGTAGGGATTTTTATAATTAACGTGTTACAGAGCAGCGTGAGCCTGTCACAAACGTTACAATTAATACAATTTTGATACAATACGTCGACCGCGATACGGCACGTGCAGCACGGTGCAGCACGTGCCTGTTGCCTGCTGCTTGTCGGCACGTGGACGACAAGCAGCAGGCAACAGGAGCGGCAGGAGAGCGATACCGATCTCGCTCAACAATTGAAACGAGTAGCGGCCCTGCGACACCTGCGGCACCTGGGACTCGAACCCCCGGCCCACAGCTACCATCACATTTACGCATCCACTACAGGAATTCATTTAGCTTCAAGTGCTCACCGCACCGCTCGCCGTGCTCGCCAGTAGCGCGATACTTCGGTGTTCCTCGCAGGACGATTCGTGAGTATTAACTTTGTGGTTTTATATTAAATCATCATTGCGTGAATTCATATTTCAGTAACGCGACTGCCAATATTGATAAAAAGAACAACCTAAGTAATGGAAGCGGCTTAACGGTTCTGTAGATAAAACGTGACAGACGGTCGGTAGCGACGGCACGGGGCTTCGAATCCACACCGCGGGTCCTCTCGGTCCATCGTCGTGCGCGGTTTCAAGCATAGTGCATTATAAATGCGAACCAATATTAAGAATATATTTTACGCAGGACACGAGTGTTACGCAAGCGTTATCTCTGTAGGTCCGACGCGATCGACTCGATTTAATATGGAACACGGTAGGCGCTAGCTCGCCGGGTATGGGAATCTCCGAACCGTTCGAGAGGCACGGGGCGGGAGGCGCCGAGACCTACATACCTACAGTACAGGTGTGTGTGTGTGTGTGTGTGTGGGTGGGTGTGTGGGTGTGTGTGGGGGTGGGTGGGCGCCTAGCGGCGGTAGGGCGGGCGCGCGGTGGGCGGGCGGCGCGGTTGGCGCGCCTTCTTCTCCTCGACGTTGAGCTTGACGGGCGCGTCCGCGTGCGCGCCGGGCGGGTAGTACAGCGGCGCCGCCAGCAGGCACTGCTGCGCCGCCTCGCGCGACTCGTACGTGATGAACCCGTAGTTGGGGTGCCGCCCGCCCGCCCCGCCCGCCCCGCCCACCTTGGAGTGCACGCGCAGCTCGGCCACGGGCCCGAAGCGCGCGAACAGCGCGCGCAGCTCGTCCTCGGTGGCGCAGTGCGGCAGGTTGCCCAGGAACAGCTGCTGCGCGTCCGAGTAGCGTCTGCCTCCGCCGCCACTGCCGCCGACGCCGCCGGATTCTGCGCACACGGAAATATTACCTAGACAGCGTTTCGAGAAATCACGACAGGACCGACCGTTTCCTCAAAAATAAATACTAATCTTATGCTAGGAATTCTATAATATTCGAATTCTATTATAATACCATCGCCGATTTTGCGTGACCACTAAACTATAGATGTATGTAAAATATTGCATGCAGTATGTATATGTATAGAGAGAAAGAAGAAAAATTAATAATTTCTGTGATAAAAATCAAACCAGTATTTAACATCAAATATTAGCGATTCTCGCTAAACTTAGAATAGTTGATTCCGAATATAGCCAACATCTCCAAAAGTAAATAAAAATAATAAAAAGAATCATTATTTCATTTGTGTCCCAAAATGTAATTATTTATTATTGTGCGTGGTGAGTCGTTGCGCTTTTGCCCAGCGAACCCTAACGAGGGATAATAACTCAAGCAACACATTGAAATCGGTCGAATACTTTTGCCCGTCAACTACATATTTCAGACACCATCCATTTCTTTAAACGAACACAGAACCATAAACAATTTAAAACATAATCTCGACTCTGCTCTAGACCACGCGACACCTAATCGTGACTCCCAGTATACAGATTTTTTTTTTCCAAGTGAGCCTTCAGGGTCATGTTCTAAATTATAAGGAATATCGAAAAATGCTCAAAGGAGTCGGTCGCGAGCCCCGTTGTAATGAAAATAAAAACTGCATCATAGTATTTATGAAAAAAATCTATAATCCTAGCCAGGATTCGAACCCAATGATTTGAAAAAAAAAACACAGCCTTATTATTACACTTTTCAATAGTGTTGTTAATAAGAATCGATTTCTGGGAAGTAGTGATATACGGGAAACTAATAAAAATGTTAAATTTTAATAAAACATTTCTTGTTCCACCTTGGTTGGAGCGATTATCAAAGCGATGATTATTATTTTTTTCAATACACACCCGCAGCACGACATATCCTAACTACATTATGTTCGGATAATAATTTCTATTAAACTATTGTCTCTTTGCAATAATGGGCCACTGTAAAAAAGTTAACATTTGAAATTAGAACGTAAAGCGAAATGGCGCCAATAATTTTAATTTTGTACGACAGTCATTTTGTTTGTACATCATATTACACAGAGTCTACGTCGTATTTTGTTAAAATTTTCAAGCAATACTTACTTTGACTGTGTGTTGAAGTTAATAACAGTAATATTGTGTTGTTGAATATAATAGTCCTTGAGACGACCAATCCGATTGAGTATTGTAAACAATGGCTATCATTTCGAACATTTACTGAGCTAAGGTTTAGTAGATAGGTTAAAAAAAAAATTATTAAAAATTCGCTCTTTTAAATGGTGTAATAATAAAGGCTGTTTTTTTTAATCATTGGGTTCGATTCCGGAGCAGAATTGATTTTTCAAAAATCTAATGATGTAGTTTTTGTTTTCATCAAAACCGGGATCGCGATTCCTCTAAACATTTTTCGATATTGCTCGTTGTTTAGAATTAGGCCCTAAAGGCCCGCTTGAAAAATTCACCTGTGTCTATTTTGCCGAGCCACAAGAACCGTCGGTGTGGGCGTCACACCCACCTCTCCTCCTCGAACTTTAGGGCCTCTCACCCCTCGTCTCGAACGAGTTTCTACTATTCACTGAATTCAAACATGATTCTAGGCTGCAGTTTTAGTCGGGCAGCTGTCACCGATCGACATTCCAAGGCTTCTAAGCGACCCTTCTAAGCTCTAGTTGAAACCTTATCGATAACGGGCCACAATATATCGTCGGTGCAGCAGTACCTGGCGCGGGCGGCGGGCGAGGGGCGCGCGCGGGGGCGGCGGGGGGCGCGGGCGGCGCGGGGGGCGCCCCCACGCGCGGCGCCGCCCCCGCGCCCGACTTCAGCAGGTTGGCGTACGTCTTCGGCTCCGGGGCCGCGGATGCTGCGAAAATACACGTTCGCTGTTAACACTATACGTCGATGGGGAAGAAAACTGACAAATAGTTCATTGTAGAGGGCGCCAAATGTTTGTTACGCGAAGCAACTGTCGATCTTCATAAGATTTCGTTCGAAATACGCGTTTTTAATTATTGATTGAAAAATAGGGTCGTTTTTAAATGTGGGTCTATTTTCATTTACTTCTCCATTCCGAATCAATAAATAAAATCAATTCATTAAAAACCATCGCCAACATAGCTCAATTTCAGTAAAAGAATAAAACGTCGAGGGCCCACCGAGATATTTAGGCCCATCTAGCCTGAGTGTTATAGCACCCTCCCAATATGTACGGTACTCACGAGCACGAGGCGGTGGGGGCGTGGGCTCCCTCTCGGGCTCGGGCGGCGGCGCGGGCTCGGCGGGCGGCGCGGGGGCGGGCTCGGGCGCGGGCGCGGCGGCGGGCGGGGGCGGGGGCGGGGGCGGGGGCGACGGCGCCTCCGCGGGGGCCGGCTCCGGCTCCGCCTCGGGCTCCACCGACAGGGCTGCAACGGGCGCGCACACTCCTTGTACTCTCTCTCTTGCACGCTGACTACCTAGTTTGGCGATTGTGGATGGACGAAGGGTGTGCAAAGTGAGAAATAACCCATACGTTTGTAGTGGACGCGGAATTCTCGCTTTCTCTATTCTTACTAATTCCAATTAAACTGTCAGTCAATTGAACTATTTTTATGGTTCAATTTATTTTAAATGGTTAAATGAAGCGCTCGTGGCCCCGCGGACGTAATGTTCTGTAAACGATCACTGCATTAAGCAACTTTCACTATGGCTGGACCTCGGATGGGTGACCACTTTGTGGCATTTATATTTGCGAGCGTTTCCGTGCTTCGGAAGGCACGTTAAGCCGTTGGTCCCGGTTGCCAGTAATATGGCAGTCGTTAAACCAGTTGAATGCCTTGAGGGCGGTTTGAAAAATTTTAATAGCAGGTCGCCACAACCTGCACCTGTCCATTTCAACACGGCAATGAGCTCACCACCTGTTACGTGGGACAAAATGCAAAGCATACGGTGAAACGTGGGCGTATAGTACGCCTCTGCCTACCCCTTCGGGGATAAAGGCGTGAAAGTATGTTTATGTGTATATAAATGGTTAAATTGACTAACAGTTTAATTAAAAGTTCTAGGACACTTAAATATTTTTCGGGACTTTGCAACAATATTAGAGTACTTGTAACGTTTTTATGTAGATCATTGGCGTAGATCTTGATTTATAGGAGAAACAGTACCTAATGGTAAATCTCAATTTGATAATTTAATCTGATATCAAACTAAGGATTTTTTTTTTCAAATTTGATCTGACCCTTAGTGGCCGAGTAAGGTGAGCCCTGTGATATAAAGCGAATGTTTTGAAGTGAAACTTCTTTATCGACGTTGAGAGAAATATTATAGCTTTAAAAAAAATCACGTTTTTCGGTAGTAGTACCTCGATTACCGAAAAACGTGATATTTTTTCCAATTCCATCAAAACGTCTACCCACACTGTGACTGAGTCAAAATCAAAATCAAAAATCTTTATTCATGTAGGTCACATAGTAACACTTATGAACGTCAACATTACTGCTTCTACATTTACATTTACTGCCAGATTCGCAAAGCAATAGGTAGAGCCAGAGGAAGAACCTGGCAATAAAACTCATGGCCACTCTTTTCTAACCGCCATTTGACACAGTTTGATTATCATGATATTTGACCAGATTTTTACAGTAATGAATTTATACAAAAATAGAACAAAATAAATATTGTGTTCATTAAAATTACACTTACATAGTTCCTCTGAATTTATGTGAGAACAGTCGACCAAACTTAGTTTGCCTTAAATTTAAATAATATTATTTGTAACAATTGCTATAACAGCTATGAGCTGGCCAGTCCCGACAGACGGCACCCGTTCATGGGTATGACGCAAATATCAGCCATCGCCTTACTCAACCGTATTGTAGGGATCAAAGCGACCCGATACATACGCCACCACTGCCAGGACACTTAGGCGAGCATGAAATACTGAAAAAGTACACAGCAACTATCATGTCAATTTCAAAGTAATAAATTAGTCTACATGGTGCTCACACAATAACAAACTCAAATTACATTGTATATTAGTTAATACCGGGACTAACATTTCAAATTATTAATAATGTAGAGATGTAAAAAATACAACATATATATGTAGATTCAAGACATGTAGAATATAACAACACAAGATTCATTCGAATCCTAAATAGATCAAGCGAAGAGCAAGGAACTCATTTCCATTTATGTTTATCATTTAAATAATCATTAGTTGTGTAATAGGCCCTTTTCAAGAGGTGCGTCTTTATTTCCACCTTAACTTTATGTAACGGCAGGTTCGTAATGTCTAAAGGAATTTTATTATATAGGCGTACGCCAATTCCTGCAAAAAAGTCGTGAACCTTTTGTAAACGATGATGCGTTCCAAATAATTTATGCTTATTTCTAGTATTTATCGAATGTATGTCACTGTGTCTATTGTATAAATGTATGTTCTGTTTAACTAACATGATATTTGCAAATATATACTGTGATGCAACAGTTAAAATGCCAATTTCTTTAAATTTGTCTCTAAGAGACACTCTAGCACTCAATTTATATATGGCACGTACTCGTATAGCTCTCTTCTGGAGTACAAAGATTACTTGTCTATCAGCTGCTTTGCCCCACAGCAAAATGCCGTAAGACATGACACTATGAAAATAAATAAAGTATACTAGCCTGGCAGTTTCTACATCAGTGAGCTGCCTGACTTTACTAACGGCAAAGGCTGCCGAGCTGAGTTTACCTGCAAGACACGTTATTTGGGCGTTCCACTGCAGTTTGCTATCTAAAGTGATCCCCAAAAATACAGTTGATTCTACAATATTAAGGGTATCACCGTTCAATGTTATATTTGTACCGCAATTCCTGACATTAGGCATGCTGAATTTGATACATTTTGTCTTCTTAGCGTTTCGTAGCAAATTATTGGTCGTAAACCAATCTACAACTTGGGCAAGTGAACTATTTACGCCGTTAAAATCAGTAAGCGTACGATCAACTTTAAAAATAAGTGACGTATCATCAGCAAATAGAACAATGTAGCACAAGTTCTGTATGGCAGATCGTTAATATAAATTAAAAATAGAAACGGACCTAGAATTGATCCCTGCGGTACGCCCATAGCTACAGATGCTCCAGAGGAGCGAATTTCATTAACATCAACATGTATCCGATTATTTAAGTAGGAGGCAACAAGGTCCTGTGCAGAGTCTTTGATACCATAATAAAAGAGTTTTCGCAATAGTGTTTTATGTTCAACGCAATCAAATGCTTGGGAGAGATCGCAGAATACACCAATAGCATCTTGTCTATTCTCCCAGGCGTCATATATATGATTCAGAAGTGTCACACCTGCATGAATGGCAGAACGACCCCTTGTGAACCCATACTGCTCTTTATGTAGTAGCATATTTGAATTAAAATGAGCTTGTCATTGTTGCAATATATTTTTTTCAAAAATTTTGCTGAAGGCAGGTAGGTATAGGTCTGAAATTACCAGGGTCGGTTTTGGATCCAGACTTAAATAGAGGTATTACCTTGCTGTGTTTCAGTAAATCCGGAAACACTCCTTTATCGATACATTTATTAAATATTTCAGCCAAATGTGGAAATAAATTAACAATAATAGAGTGTATCAATTTCACAGAAATACCCCACAAATCAGCTGTCTTTTTTGAGTTAAGCGACTTGAATACTTTAATGATTTCGTTTGGGTTAACACATTTAAAGCTAAATAAGACATTACACTGATCTACGCTGCCCCCAAGCATGGATTGGACAAGAATTTAAGAAGCTAGTTGTTTTCGCGGGTATGTCTATAAAATAGCTGTTAAAAGTTTGTGCTACATCTAATTTATTATTAATCACCTTGTTATTTATAATTGACTCAAAGTTATTATCACGGGGTAGTAATCAACCGGTTTCAGTATTGATTACATTCCAAGTCATTTTTACCTTATTTTTTGAATCTTTAATCTTATTACTGATATGTAACGACTTGGCTGCAGCACAGGCCTTCTTGAAGGTCTTGGAATATTTTTTTACATATTGAGTAAAAGCAGGATCAAAATAAAATTGCTTCATACCATATAGTTTGTACAACTTAGCCCTACTTTTGTAAATACCTGTAGTTGCCCACTCACAAAATTGCAGGCTTTTGTTTTTATAAAATTTTTTTGATATTGTTTGTGTGTTCAATATTAGTTTGTTTTTATGAAGTTTTTGATCACCAATAACAGTTTATTGTAGGTATACTTTCGTTTACTTAATTTTTCACAACGGTAAAAATTTTCAAAACGTATGGTCGATCACTTAATTCACATATAACTTCGTATTCGCCTTGTGCTTGTATATAATACTATTTACTATATTTATCTAGGTGTTAAATTGTACTTTAAACACTTTTATAGGGTTTTATACTTAAAAATGTATAATTTTCCTTTCGTAATGCAATAAAAAGTATGGTTACCCTGGACGGCGGCGACGAACTGGCGCGCCACGGCGTCGTCCTGCGGCGGGTGCCCGTTGAGGTGCGCGGCGGGCGCGGGCGGCGGCGGCGGGAAGTGGCCCGCGCCCGCCTCCTCCTCCTCGCCCTCCGAGCGCCCCGACCCCGAGCCCTCCTCGTCCGAGAACACTATGTCCTGCGACAACACACATATTTTACAGCTACGGTATGTGAAGACTGACATATAGCAAACAACAACCGGCGAGACGCTCGTAGCGTGGCTCGCCAGGCTCGCGTTCATTGCGAGGTGATCGCGGAGTTCATACTCGCGCTGGCGGTTCATTAAATAACAAACGTTTGACCGTGCCAGTTGTTTTCATTGTTAAATTGTATTCGAGTGCAGGCTGCCTCGGTAGCGTGAGTGGCAGTGTATGTGACTGCCGCGTTAAGGTCTCGGGTTCGATTCCCGGGTCGGAACAAATATTTGTGTGATCCGCTAATGTTTGTTTCAAGGTTTGGGTGTTTCCTATGTATTATCCCGTCTTCGTCTCGAGATTTAAATTCACCATGTAGTAAGCTCTGCTACGCGTTTAACCACCCGCACTATAGTTACTTATCGTTAGAAAGAGAAAGCAAAAACAAGTTTTCCCTTTCCAACGTTATTCCCGACTACATTCCATCGCTTCCTACGCCCGCCGCCCGCCGCCCTCGTTGTTCCTACGCGCGCGCACTACGCACGTAGTTACTAGCAATAATGTCGAAGCGACCGCACCGAGAATCCAACGAAGACCGATGGAAAAGAAAGATTAAGGAGTATGAGGCGAAACTAATTACAAAAAACGCAGGCGTGTAATCTACTCCAGCGGTACTGATAGTGACAATGCCTATGATGTGCAAATAGAAGGTTTGTACTTTTTACTATACATTTGTAAATTTGTTTCTGAGCTAACACGAGATGTTAGGCTGTAAACTTTTATCCCGAGTCAATACGAGATATTTACCAGTGATATTTTATCGAGTTAATACGAGATATTAACCAATTTATTTTTTCGTACTTCAAAACTACCCTCCATTTTGAATCTGTTGCAATTACGTACAAATTTCTTTTGTTCATATGAACAAATATTATGATTTTTACAGAACATCCGAATAACGATACAGAAGATGTATTCGAAGAACTAGATACATCCAGGATGCTGTTGGCGCCTATGTTGTCGGCACCGCCGTCACCTGCGCCGCCGGTATCTCCCGACCCTACAATCACAGTGGACCCTGATCTTTTGCTGGCCCTAGGCGATTCGCAGAAGGACACGCCCGAGTGGGGCGAGGATATAGTAAAAGATATTTCGCAACGATGGGAACCCATACATAAACAAGGACTCAAGAAAGAGGTCAAAGAAGAACTCTTTAACAAATACCTATATCCAAAAAACGTCGAGAAGCGCTCGTGGCCTCGCGGTCTCAGTGTTCTGTAAACGATCACTGAGTTACGCAACTTTCACTATGGCTGGTCCTCGGATGGGTGACCACTTTGTGGCATTTACATTTGCGAGCGTTTCCGTGCTTCGGAAGGCACGTTAAGCCGTTGGTCCCGGTAGCCAGTAAAATGGCAGTCGTTAAGCCTGGTTGAAGGCCTTATGGGCGGCTTGAAAATTTCAACAGCAGGTAGCCACAACCTGCGTCTGTCTATTTCAACACGGCAATGGGCTCACCACCTATTACGTGGGACAGGAATCCACACGGTGAAAAGTGGGCATATAATATGCCTCTGCCACCCCTTCGGGGATAAGGCGTGATGGATATTCAAAAAACGTCCTTTTAGCAAAACCTCCGATTCTTAATCCTGAAATATCTGCCATGTTGACGGAGCCTAGTAAAAACCGTGACAAACGTGTGTCCTCCAAGCAAAGCCAATTAGGCCGCGCCATAGCGGCCTTAGGAAAAGCCATGTCGGGTATTTTGACAAAAAGTATGGCGAATCCTGAGATCGTTAGGACGCTTAACGACGTGGGCAAATTGATAGCAGACTCCCATTATTTGGAAACAGATACGAGGCGGTCTTTAATTACGCCGTCAAATGGACAAATCTTACGTGACACCATTCAAGGATAGACAACGCGACAGCTTCTTATTCGGAGAGAATCTAGGAAAGTTCATCAAGTCCTCGAGAGGTATAAAGAAGACTGGTCAGCTGGTCACGCCTTCGGCACCTTCTACATCGTCTGCCAATTTAAACCCTTCCTTTTGGAATTTGCTCAGCTCCATACATATTTACAAAGATTATGAAACCTGTAAAGACACACTTACGATCGCGAGGTTTCAAATCCGTATGCTATCTAGATGATACTTTATGTCTCGGAAATACGTACGAAGATTGCATCGAAAATGCAAACGAAACGGTAAAATGTTTCACTGGATTGGGATTTATCATAAATTACAAAAAGAGTGTTTTAATTCCAAAACAAAAATGTAAATTCCAAGGAATTTCGAATTCAATATAAAACCAAGTTTTATATTGAATTCGAAAGATGTGACTTTAGAATTACCAAAGGAAAACAAACAATCTATTATGGAGCTCGAGACCCATATTAAACATTTAGATACAATATGGATTCGAGACTTAGCTCGATACACAGGAAGGCTAACAGCAGCCTGCCCAGCCGTCTCCTATGGCTGGGTATATACCAAAAATATAGAACGAGCTAAGTACCTCGCTCTTATGAATTTTAATAACTATGACAAAGTTATGAAAATCCCAAGTTCTTTTCGTGAAGATCTAAACTGGTGGGAGAAAAATATCCTTGGTACATATAGTCCCATTCGAACATTTAGTTATGCACTAGAGATTTTCACTGACGCTTCCACAACTGGGTGGGGCTCAGCTTGTGGAACAGATAAAATTGGTGGTTTCTGGACTACTATAGAAAAAGAACAACACATAAATTACCTGGAACTTCTGGCAGCTATTTTTGGCCTGAAATCTTTTGCTAAACAATGTAATAACTGCGAAATCCTAATGCGTATCGACAATACCACTGCCATATCCTATATAAATAGAATGGGAGGTGTGCAATTCCTGCATCTTAATAAAATCACCCGAGATATATGGCAGTGGTGTGAAGAGCGTAATATCTTTATCTACGCCTCCTATATAAAATCCTCGCTTAACGTCGACGCTGACTCTGAATCTAGGAAAGTTAATATTGACACAGAATGGGAATTGTCTTCTCATGCCTTTAACAAGTTAGTTAAAAAATTTGGCCAACCACAAATTGACCTTTTTGCGTCTAGAACAAACGCAAAATGTGAAAGATATGTATCATGGAAAAGGGATCCCTATGCATATAATGTTGATGCTTTCACAATTAACTGGCACAGATATTTCTTTTACGCCTTCCCGCCCTTTTCTGTCATTCTTAAAACGCTACAGAAAATAGTGACAGACAAGGCTACTGGTATTCTTGTCTTTCCTAAGTGGCCATCTCAGCCGTGGTACCCTTTTGCGATGTCCCTTGTGGTTGGTGAGATAGTTACGTTTCCGCCAAATAAATATTTGCTTTCCTCTGTTTTCAGACAAATCCATCCTCTTCACCGACAACTTTCCCTGGTTGTGGCAATATTATCAGGCAAGCGTTCCTGAGAAGACAAGTTCCCTATTCGGCCTTAAAAGTTGTACTTGGTATCCTCCCTGTCAAAAAATACTTTATCGCAATACACGTCAAGTCTAAAACTTTGGTGGCAATATTGCCAGCAAAATTACTTAAATGATATCTATGACGTTAAAATTCATAACTTGATAGATTTTCTTAATCTTTGTTTACAAAATGGTGCCTCGTATGGAACATTAAATAATCATAGGTCGGCTATATCATTAATTTCAATTAATACCATTAGCCACGATGATTGTTAAAAGAGATTTTTCAATGGTGTTTTTAGATTCAAACCCTCTTTTCCGTGGTATTCAGTAACGTGGGATCCTATGATCGTATTGAATCGCTTTTCAAGTCTATACCCTAATGAGTCATTACCGATTGAAAAGATTAAAAAAAAGCTTGTAATTTTGTTAGCTTTAGCAACAGGTCAGAGATCTCAAACATTGTCATTGATTCGCATAAGTAATTTACAACGATTTAAAGACAAGATTATCATCAAGATAACAGATTTAATTAAAACATCTGCTATTGGTCGATGTCAACCAGTGCTTGATTTGCCGTTCTAAAATGAACAAGTGAGTATTTGCCCAGCACATACACTCATAACTTATATTAAATTAACATGCAATAATCGGCCAAATAATGAAACAAGGCTTATACTGACTTTCAAGAAACCTTTTCATGCGGCATCGTCTCAAACGATTGGACGATGGATCAAGCAAGTCATGGAGGAAAGCGGAATTGATGTCAGTATCTTTCGTCCACATAGCACAAGACACTCTGCCACATCAGCGGCTAATTTGGCTGGCGTGTCCGTTAATGTAATTCGTAAATCAGCAGGCTGGTCTGGTGAGTCAACAGTATTTGCAAATTTCTACAATAGGCCCATTGTAGAGAATAATAACTTCATAGAATCTGTATTTAGAGAATAAAATTTTCTGTTGTTGGGTACAGTAATAAAGTTTGTTTCTCGAATTGTATGTACCTAACCTACAATAAATAGTTGATGATGTTTATTGTTTTTTCACTAATATTTCCGACAACATTGATAATCTCTAAACATCTACATGGTGAATTTAAATCTCAAGACGAAGACGGGATAATTCGATGATCAAACGAACTTACCTGAAGTGAAGTTCGATCTCAATTATCCCGGCTTCGTCGAAGAGATTTAAAGTCCCAACCCTCCTATACCGTTTATTGTAAATAAACAGTACCCATATAAATAACCAATGTTGTCTTCCTCTACTCTATTTACTCTAAAAACAACGAGGGCGGCGGGCGTAGGCAGCGATGGAATGTAGTCGGGAATAACGTTGGAAAGGGAAAACTTGTTTTTGCTTTCTCTTTCTAACTATAAGTAACTATAATGCGGGTGGTTAAACGCGTAGCAGAGCTTACTACATGGTGAATTAAAATCTCGAGACGAAGCCGGGATAATTGAGATCGAACTTCACTTCAGGTAAGTTCGTTTGATCATCTAATAATACCTATACAGAGTGAATTTTTCAAGTGGGCCTTCAGGGCCAAATCCTGAACTATAAGGAATATTGAAAAGTGACCAAAGGAGTCGCGAGCCCGATATTGATGAAAATAAAAACAGCATCATTAGATTTTTTAAAAATCTATAATCCTAGCCAGTCAAAAAAATTGATTTTGAAAAAAAAAACACAGACTGTATTATTACACCATTCGATAGTGTTGTTTATAAGAATCGATTTCTAGGAAGTAATCATATACGAGAAAGTAATGGAACGTTTTAAATTTTAATAATACGCAGCACGGCATATCTTCACTACATTATGTTCGGATTTCAAATTTCTATTGAAGTATTGTCTCTTTGCGATTATGGACCACAGTAAAAAAGTGAACAATTGAAATTAGAACGTAAAGCGAATTGGCGCCAATAATTTAAATCTTGTAGTCCGATCAATCCAGACATTCGAAGTTACATAAATTTACGACAAGCTGAAAATGCTTTCACTTGTTCAAAACATAATAAATATTATTTAGAAGTTCCGAAGAAACGGTTGCTTTACGATAAAAAGTATAAATACATTTTTATAGAGAATTTTCAAGCTTCAATTTTAAATCGAGGTAAGTTTTCGATAATATTTACCGTTTTCCTGAAAATCGCAAATAACCAATTTTTTTTCGGAATTTTCGACCTTTATAACCAAATAATTGGGTTCATTTCCGAAATAGGATTATTTATTTTTCGAAAGTTCAATGATGTGGTTTTGTTTTTCATCAGAATCGGGCTCGTGACTCCCTATATGCATTTTTCGATTTTCTTTATAGTTTATGATTTGGTCCTGAAGGCCCACTTGAAAAATTCACCTGTATAATATGCATATACTATAACTATATAATATGTATGTTTATAAGTATGTTTATTAGTTGTCTAGATCTCATACCACAAGCTTATATTAGTTTAATATGAGCTAGACAGCGCTGTGTAAAAAAAAAATAATGGTTAAAAGAAGAAATATGCGGTTCATTGATGATTTGAGCGAATACGACAATACATACATACATACATATTGTCACGCCTTTATCCCCGAAGGGGTAGGCAGAGGCATAGAATACGATAAATATAATAAAAAAGTTAACGATTCATGGTTTTGTAAATTACTTGCGTATTAGTAGTAAAAATTCACAAAACAAAGCCGATGCTGTTAATAATATATCGGAACCGACATAAGCCATCGTTGAAAGGTGTACAAATGAGCACACCGCGAGCGTGTAAATATGGGCCAAACTCGTGGCCGGCTCGCGGAAGCCACCAGACGAGCCGCGAGTCGCAAGTGTAAACGCAGTACAAGGAAAATAGAATTCGGCTGTATTAAAAGATCTGAAAAAATTTACTTACGAAATTTTTGTGTGTGTATAGTAATAGCAAAAAAATATTCTGGTCGATGTACCATAGCGGAAGATGCGAGTGCCCTTTAACCCCTCTACCCTCTACCTAAGCTTAATATGTAGGTAGGAGTGTAGTTATATCAGCAGTGCTTTGACATAGGATAGAAGCCGAGTTCGACACTACTACCATCACCTAATATCGCTTCTGGCTTTTAGACTATCGACCGATGGAATATCTAAGTTTATACATAGGAGGAGCCCCATCAAAAACTTCTGAGCCCGCGTGCAAGTGGTGAATTTACAGGCGAATAGAAGAGCCTTCGCACGAGTGAGTGTGTATGTAGGAAGTACGAGTCCATGTGTACCACACCGCGCCGGTGTGTTGCTTCATCTAAGGCAACTAACATCAAGGCCAGAGTGTACTATAATAATTTTTCTACGGAATTTGCTTGTTTACCTTGTACCAAGAAATATTAAAAAACATCAAGTCATTTTTGAGCTAACCCTTCGCTAACTTAACCTATCTCAACATCACATCACACACAAACATTGTTGCCCCAGCAAGTACACGAATTGCTAAAACCTAAATATAAATGAACTATCAATATTACATACCTGATATCTGAAGATATCATTATGGACATAGAACTTCTTCGGCGACTGCGCCGCCAGCACGAACGTCTGGGTGAAGCGCCGCATAGGAGCTCCGCCATTGGACAGCTCGCCCGTGACTTGCACCACCACGCCGTTGCCGAGGGTGGCCTGCGCATCGACCTGGAAACCAGTTACCTCGTGGTAAGCGCTCTCTGGACCACTGACTCTACTCGCTATTAACATCGCTCACTAATCTGCCATGTATTAGTTGATGATGAAAATTTGGTACCTAATAAATGACTAGTTATGTTGCTGAGAGAATGACCTTGAAATGCTATGCTTACTATCGTGACTCTCACTCTCACACTCAGAGAGGTCATCGGCACAATACTAAATATGTGAAAAATCTCAAATAAAAAATAAATCTCTTATTCTCTCAAGTGTAAAAGTGAGTGCATTCATTTTCGTCCCCCTTTCAGTGGTATGCATTACAGCCCATGAACACAATCGTCTGTTGAAAGGAGCCAACGTGAATTACTTTTAGAAGCCTGCTACCATGTCAACAAATAACTACATACATATTACAAAGGAGAATTGAATCAATTCTCTTGTGCATGTTCCTGTACCGCTCAAAAGTTTCACATGTGTTTGTATGGGAAAGTCAACTTTACGTGTGAAAATCGTCATGGAAGTTATGATAGACTAAAACCACATGATGCCCTTCCTGCCTATAGACGAGAGTTCCGGGTGAGCCCTCGGGCTCCCGAGATTTTCATAGCATCATTAAAAATGTATTGTTTTTGATACTTTATTGAGTAGAATTATAAAGCTATTGTATATTTGTAAAACAATTAGAATTAACATGAAGACGGTTAATAGTACATATGTATACAATGTGTTAAGAAAACCCTGTCCGACCCGAAAGGGGCACATAGGCACTTCAATAACATAACCAAAAAAAAAACTTATTATATATAAGTATGAAATGGTTATCATTTTTTTAAATGCGTGATTTCTGTATCAAAATTAGTTCAATTTCCTTATAATATAGCAAATTTTCAAAAACTGACAACCCCCTTGTTGGCATGCGGCGACGAGTGTATGTGATATCAAAAGACACTGCCGGCAGGTGTAAGCTGACCTTTTGACCTTGCATTTCCGAATAGCCCTTTCCGTGTTGCCATGTAAGCTACCACATTATATTAAAGGCCGGTAGGCCAAGTCGCGTAGGCACCACAACGCTTCCTCAGCCCCCGCCAAGATAGATCGACGATGTATTTTCTGCTGGCACGCCACAGTAAAAATGATTGGCAGTAGCAATAGAAATGGAACATCTCTATTATTGTGTTGGATTTTATTTTAGGTTTATGATATACTAGTTAACGCCCGCGGCTCCGCCCGCGTGATGAAGATTTTCCGTTCACGTTTTCAAAAGGAACTTGTTCCCGGGATAAAAAGTAGCCTATGTGTTATTCTGATAGATAAGCTATTATATATAATATATAGTTATGATAAAAAGGACGAAATTCCGAAAGACGAAAGACATCACCCCAATCCCCTGGCCTCACAACTAACGCATCGAGGTTATAGCAAAAGATTAAAAAGGAAAGACATAATCAGTGACGACTGAGCCCATTGGAAATAAACGAGGAGATGTGCCCACTGGAGAGCACACTCACTCACCTAATTACTCTGACACAATCTGCTTATAGTAGAACTGATTGCAGATAACAGAACACAGAAAAAAAAAAGGTAAAGTTTATTTAAATTCCATTCAGTAGTTTTACGTGCAAGTAACAAACATCCATACTTACAAACTTTCGCGTTTATAATATTAGTAGGTGTTTATGATGATATATTTAATAACAAATTTAGACTTTATGTACAAGTACCAAATAAAATGTCCTGTACTCATTATACTCTTTTTTATTAAATAATATTAAAATCAAAAAATCATAATGTTATGTTCCTGTCTTCGGCAGCTAGTCACCTTTGTTCTTCAGAACATATCTTCCGTCCGCGCTTAACATTCTCCTTAAGTACACAATTTCATTCAATTGCTCTAAACGTTGCCGGTTTACCCAAATCTTGCTTTCAGTTCTTACTTTTTCTTTTTCAAATACGCGATTCTTAGTGTTAACATCCAGCGAAGACCTTTACTTTTATATTAGTGACTAATGCCTGAAGGTCGGCTTCTGATGAGACCATCACTACCGCATCATCAGCGTACAACAGACAATGTAATGTAAAATATCCAATTTTACAACTCATCATAATCTTTTAACTTTTGCAGCCACACTTTTGCATAACTATCCAGATACACTATGAAAAGCCAGGCGGATCGTCGACGGCCCGTTTGACGCCCGAACAGAAGTCAAAAAGAGGCGCCAAGTGAACCTCCCCCTTGGTCGCACCCAAGCTTTACAGTCCGTATAAAGAGACTGTATCGCCAGCGGCAGCTGGCCGTCCACACCATATTCTGCCCGGATATGGTGTAGACGGCCAGCCAGGCCACACGGACGAGTACCACAGAGTTTCTCTCACAACTTTATCAAATGCTTTCTCCAGATCCACTAAAGCGCAAAAAACCTTCGCGTTAAAATGTTGGGATTATTAATTGAATGTAGCAGAATGCTTTGTAGCATTTTCATTTATCAGCGTTTTCGTGCTTCGAAGGACACGTTAACGTTGCAATCGACACTCGTTAAGTCAAGTGAATAACTTTTGAGCGACTTAAGAATTACAACAGCGAGTCGCTACAATCTGAGCCTGTCCATTTGAACACAGGTATTGGGTTCACCACAATATGCCTCTGCCACACCTTCGGGGATAAAGTGGTGGCTAATAAATTTATAAATATACTTAAATAATTAATACTGAAAGCATAAAACAAAGGTCTTGGATACAATTTTAATAATTTATGCGAAGCGAAGCTTCAATATAACAACTGCACTGATTACTTCAGCCAGTGGCAGTCGGTATGTTTAAGCTTCAGAATCTATTGATCAAATTTGTTTATAGGTAAACATACATTGACCGGCCCACTGGCTCAGTTGGTTATATAACTGTATTTTAACCTGTGGGTACCGGGTTCGATTTTATACTATTTACAGGGATAATTCTAACGCTTCTGTGAAGTGTAGGTAATTTATTTTATATTAAAGCTCTCATATATTTTATTTATCTATTACGCCTTATCTCCGAAAGGGTGGCAGAGCCATATTATTATATATGCCCACTTTTCACCATGTGTATTCCTGTCCCACGTAATGGGTGGTGAGTCCATTGCGTATATAACTCTCATATATATACACTATATAAAGCTAACTCCGGGCGTCGCGAGATGCAACTGGGACAGACGCTCGGATGATGATGGTATGCTTACTGCTCTCATAAATATACTATGCCATTGCGAAAAAATAGCAAGGGGAGCGCAACGAAAAAACCTACCGCAGGTCCTACCTCAGTAAGCGCCAGCGCGCGACTGATCAGGCCTCAGTGTCGCGAATCTGATATTATTTAAACATTTGTTCTATAAAAATCACTGTATATAGTCAAAGTAAGCCATTATGTCTTTGGGGTAATTCTTTTTGCGTAATTTCTAGAAAGGATTACACGAATAAATCACATCTCGATACCTACCAATACCTTCACGGATCGGACAGGGTTTTCTTAACATATTGTATATTCTTTCCATCGTAATAGCTAGTAAAGTACGGTTTCAACCTTTGTTCGGTTTAGTGATGATATTGCAAGTACATTGCGCACAAATGTGGTCCATAACAAATTCTACTAGCTGATTCAATTTATAATTTTGCGTGTTTTGAAATTGAACAACAATAATTCTTTCTGGTAAATTCTAACAAACATATATCCGTACCTGGCTTATTTTCGCATGACAATCACGAAAATTTAACTGCTGGATCCTATTATGAATCTGCTTCTGTCCAACGACAGGCAGTGTCTCTCGGTTTGGCGCGTCCAAGCCGCCGTGGACAAACGATGAGTAGTTGTTGTAAAATCTGCAAGCATACACATCAAACTTTACTTGGATGCAACCGGAACACGACGCTAAGATTTTAGTGAACAGTAAATGGCTTTTTTCTAAGTTATGTTGCACGGTATATCGATGATATTGTAAGCTGCCTGATAAAAACAAATCGGCCCTTAAAATAGGGGCATGAATAAAATTAGTCTTCTAATATATGTTAAGGTGTACACAACTGTTTTCAAACTCAACCTAGATTTGAAACCTCAGGTCCACTTTTATTTGGTGCCAATAGTGGCTATCATGTTCGGCATTGTTGGGTACGACTGCCGCCTGACCTCCTGACCCCTTAACGTCTACGTCATTGCATAGGCGGTTCCGTATTTCTGTTCTTTAATTAGTTAGTCTAATTTCTATTTTATCATATATATATTAGTCTAACAGATACGTAAACGGAGATAAGTCTAATAGATGATTAAATAAACATTAAGTAATTGATGATTAAATATAAATTAACAAATAGTTGATAAAATAGAAACCTATGTACACATATTAATAACAAAAACAGTCATTTACATATTAACATGAAAATTAATTGAAGTTTAATTGTAAACTTCTCGTTGTGGCTGGTTCATAACACTAATTTCACTGACCACGATGTATACCAGTTCTTAATGACATAAATGAATAATGAAAGTAAGAAAAGAAAGTACGTAAAAATAAACGTAAAAAATAAGCCATCTGGGAGCTTTTAACGAAAACGCTGTCAACAGAAAAGTCCGCGACGGCATAGACTTATCTCTTAAGAATAACATACTGCAACATTGCTTACCTATGTTTAACTTACTTAGTAATGTTAAACACAGGTAAGCAATGAATACCAATAGGGAGGTGCGAGATATTCCCAACACAAGTATTTAATTACTTACTGGGAAATCTCAATAATGTAACTCTGGGCAACTCTTACCGAAATAAAGAACATTTTATTTATTTATTTATACTAGCTTACTAAACACTTGGGGAAACGAGTACGAGCAAATTTTACCACGAGAGAGAAGCTAGCATCAGCTAGTAAAAACAAATTCGTGCACACAATGTTGCGAGCATTGACGTAGCGTAGGCATACCTAAACTTGCTGTTATAACTTTTGGAAGAAAATAAAAAGACATGCTGATGTCTGAAATAAGGACAGTTTTGGGAAATTAGTCTAAAACTGTCCTTATTTCAGAAATCAGCAAGACTTGTGTGCAATGGCAAAGCACGTGCGTTTGGCTAAATATTCCCCTCCACTATCGAGCCACGTGTTTTGTGCTCCACATAACGGGTTACACGACAATGTATTTATTTCTGTACAAAACAGAAAAATCGTAGGTAATGCTATTCGGAAAATGACATTGTGCATGCAATTTTCCGAATAGCATTACCTACGTTTAGGAAACTAAAGACTTAAGGACCAAGAAGAAATGACGTAGACGGCTTATATAAAAATGTATGTTGTTATCCATCTTCACGCTTCACCCATACAGGGTAGTAACAGTTTCGTTGATACGTTCTTATCCATTATCGAAGAAGAAAGTTAATGATAAGGATTGACATGAATTTTAAGATTTAGGAATTACGATTCATGATCTATGAATCATAGAACCTGTGCACCATTAGTGTCCATAGCGCAAAGCTCACACAGGGCAGCGGTAATTTAACTATCACCCATTTTATTATCGACAACTTGCTTCGGGACGATATTCTCAGTAAAATGTCGGTAGAGCATCTAATAATAAAAGTAAATAGTGGCCGTTTTGCGGAACCAAAGAAATTTAATAAAAGGGTCTGTATTTGCATTGTTAAAATAACTGTTCGGTTCGGTACAGCACTTGTAAAATTTGGGTAAAAATCATAATACATAATAACTTCTTCGTCTTTTGTCTAGACAATACCGCACCGTACTCAATAAACGAAGCACGCCAATAACTAAATAGAGACAAGAGATTAATAAACAATAAAAGCATTGTCAACATTTTCTAAAACTTGCCTTTTATGAACCTATGGACAATGTGAGGGCAGAAATTAGTCGAAATTAATTTTTACAGTACGGCTGTTTAACTTCTACTACATTGTTCTGTACTATTCACAGATATTTCAAACACGTCGCCAGTATTGCACACTTAAATACAAAATAATAATAATAAAAGAGACCTTAAAATACTAACAAAGTGCAAAATTAAGCGCGGAAATATTTAACTCGGAACTTAAGAACAATCCCACATTTTCTTTAGATACATTTTGTTTTACAATCCGTCTATTGTATCATCTATTTAGTTTTTATCTATTGTCCTGTATGGAAGCCGAACATGCCGAAAATAATATTCCAAGGAGTTGGAACCGACAGTCATTGTTTGAAGTTACTATGTACTAAAAACTACTAACAAATTAACGAGCCATAATGTTGTAGGGATAATAGGCGCTCTCTGCTTACCTACTTGAGAGCTAGATATTCATGTAAATGTTCTGTCTCATTCGTTCAGCAAATAGAAATAATGAGAATTTTCTTTACCCATGACTAACGTTAACTTAATAAACCAAGTATTTACAATCTATGACTCTACAAAGTACTCGGTATGTTGTTTTCTCCTTGTTCCTCTCTATAGGCCTAAAGGTTGGACGGATGTCGATAAATGTAAGAAAAAAATTAATATATGAATAAAACAATAAATAAAATAAGATCTCAAATGACAGACCATATTGTAGGACAAAAAATATTGTGGGACACTTTTCACACAGCGCCATCGAGCCCAAAGTAAGCTAATATTAGCTTGTGTTATGGGATCTAGATAACTGATAAACATACTTATATATTTCTAAATACATACATATTATGCATAGCAAACACCCAAACTCCGAAACACACATTTGTGGATCACACAAATATTTGTTCCGACCCGGGAATCGAACCCGGGACCTCTTGCGTAGCAGTCGGATTTAGTCCCACCGCGCCGCAGAGGCAGTCATAAGGGTATCTACATTAAAAGTAAAAACTAAACAGTAGACGTTGGGCATTATAAATATTCACTCAAACTTGTCGAGTAAGGTACCTATCAAAGTTGAAGATAAAAATATATGCAACTTATATTCAACTAGTTGATCCGCCTGGCTTCGCGCGTGACATACTTCAAACCCCGTGGCACCCATTTAATCCCGTCGTTTAATAATTTCGCAATATTGTATGAATCGTTGAAAGAAGTAACCAAAGGTTTTGTTATGACTATAGATTGTTAGCGTTTGTTATAGGCAAAAATACGTGTGCAAAGTTAGACAGAATTATTTGTCATTCGATTCTGTGAGACATTTTAAATTCCTGACGCTGAATATGCGGTGAGATTTCAAACTTTGGTTGCTGAGTTGAACCTAGTACTCGTTATACAAATACAGTCCAATCACAGTGTTTCATTAAATTATGTATTGGTAAGTAGGCTACAGTTCGCAGCAGGAGGAAAGGTAAAGCAAATGAATTACCTGTGTAAATGAGCTGGAGCTTTATTCAGGAGAGTATAATACTGTCGAACGAACTCGCGGCCGACGCTGTACGGCGATGGAGAAGTATCCATTACCATTTCGTAGCTTATCTACAGCCTTCTGCTATTCGCTGCCCTGAAAATTACCAACACACGTATTTAAGACTAGGCAATAATTAACAGTAAACAAGTAGAAAAATAATACATATACACTTTCTCCTTCGATCATTCTTTGTTTTCAAGAAAATAATGTACCTCTGCCACTTCCTCGGGGATAAAGGGGAGACTGATAACAGTATGCAAAACAGTATAACAAGAAGCATTACCTGTCCAATCAAATCAAAATACTGACGAATGATCAATATCCAAGTGAAACAGATCGAACATAAGATGCGCGTGCGCGTGACAAACAGCCAACTGAATTGTTTGTTGTGATTCACAACTCGGCGAGGTCCAGGACGCGGGGATGAGGTGTTAGCAGCCCCCACCCTCCGCGAGTAGGTACATAGCGACATTTTTTATCTCTGTCGCACACTCACTACCTTTGTCTATACAGCACTTTCATATAGATAAAGAAAACAATCGCAGAAAAGAATAACCAGCAGCATTGTGTACCTGCTCCTACAGGCTGATCAATTGTCAAGGTAAACATTAAAAATAAGTATATAATAAATAATGTTATTTTTTTTAAAAACCTTATACTTAAGTAAAACAGACAAACTGTTTAGGGTTACTTTACAGTTTTGAGCAACAATATGGACGTCAACTTGGTGTAACAAGAACCATGTTACTGGCAGCCGGGACCTGCGGCTTATCGTAACTTCCGAAGTACAGAAACGCTTGTCAATGTAAAGTTCCACCTCAGGACGGGCGCAGACTGTGGCAACCAGCTGTTGAAATTTTTCAAGCCACCTTCAACTGGGCTTTAAGTTTTTATTGCAATCTATCATTAAGCGACATTCAGCAATGTAATTTTGAAAGGGGCTTTGGTGATACTTGTCCAATGACAAGCTCACATCTCTATGTTGCCAAGTCCTGTGGTATCCTCCTATTCAATCTTATGGTGGCTGTTTGTGGGTTCATTAAAGTTATCGCCAGAGGGCTTCTATGTTTTGCAATTCTGTCTCTATAGGATTTTACTCTTTCTGAGATTTCTTCAGCTACAGTGTTGATTGTTAGGTCTCGATGGCTTCTGTCATTGGTGACATACCAAGGTGCATCCACTATCATCCTCAGAATTTTTGACTGAAATATGAGATTTAGCAACTGGGTTTAACAACTGCCATTTTACTGGCAACTGGGACCATCGGTTTAACGTGCCTTCCGAAGCACGGAAACACTCGCAAATGTAAATGCCACACAGTGGTCACCCATTCAAGGACCAGCTATTGCGAAAGTTGCTTAACAAAGTGATTGTTTACAGAACACTGACTTAACTACTTGAGTATATTTAACTATGTTTGTTTTCAGACTTTACAAAGTGAAAACATAATGCTCAGAGCTCCAGCCAGTCCTTTTAAAGTGCGTCTTCATCTCGGCAACAGGGAATAGCTAGGGATCCCAGAGCATTTTTCTTCTTTGAACCATTTCATTGGGACAGAAAAAATAAATGCTTTTATTATGTTAATTTGTAAGTTGAATTTTAATAAAATGACTTTACTATGCAAACCTTTTAGTGTATACCACACTAAAAGGTTTGCATAGTAAGTCATTTTATTAAAATTCAACAACAGTGGTTGTTATTAGGCAGTACACCAACTCATGAGACAGGGCAAAGAAATACTTCTAATATGATTAACCAACAAATATCTATCTATCTTCACGCTGTATCCTTGACGGGGTAGTCAGAGAGGACAGATCGCGATCCATGCATACTTCTTTCACTTCTTGCAGATTCATTTGTTTCATACACGCATGTCTGGGTATCCGACTACTCTTGACTTTTCCGTTTTTGAGCAATCTGCTCACGTGGTCTTCATATGTAAGTCTCGGCCTACCCTGACTCCTTCTACCCTTTACTTTCGCACAATATATATTTTTTGTCAATTGTTCGTCATTCATTCGTTTTTGATCTGAAACAATATGGATGTTTGATGATTTTTACTCTTGCCACAAAAATTTCTATTTGGGTTTTAATTAAATTTTTCAGTAAATTAGCTTATATATCAGAATGGGTCATAGATAACTTTTTATTCCAGGAAGTTCCTATGGGAAACAAGTGACAACAAATTCCACCAAGCGGGCGGATTCGCTGGCATCAACTATTAAAAAAAGAAATATGTGGTAAAAGTAATATAATATAAGTGTAGGGTTCCAACTAACATTTAACCAAATAGAGTATTTATATGTATGAGATTATTATTTATTATTTTTATTATTTATATCCTTATTTCAGAATACATATTAAAATAAATAATAGTTAATATTTTTATTAATCTACGATAACCGATTCTGTGTGCCTCCGTGCAAAGGCCTCCCCATTCTCCTCCATTCCTCTCTATTGTAAACTAGTCTTGTCCAGGTCTTTGTCTTCCCAGCCATTTCTATTATTACATCGGCCCACCTTTTAAATTGCCTACCTCTGTTTCTTTTATGGCCTCTTGGTTGCCATTCTGTTATAGTTCTGCTCCATTTATGTCCTCCTCTTATAGTATGTCCAGCCCACTTCCACTTTAGCTGTTTTATATGTTATGTCTGTTCTGTCCCTTAAATTTTTAACCTAATTTTTCCATTCTTCTTTTCTTTATCATGCTTCTTTCCATGGGTTGTACTTAATCTTTTGCATTGTGCTTTGGTAAGTGCCCATGTTTGGCAGCCGTATGTGAGAATAGGTCAGATGCATGTGTTGAAGTTTTCTCTTGATGTGCATGCTAGTTTCGTTATTTTTCATAACTTCTTTTAGCGATTATGGATGGTTTATGTATGAGATATTTTAACATAATTATTGAAATTTTACTACAACATTATGTTAAAATAACATTCCATATGCATATGTGCATAAAGACAATAGAAATTAATCTATGCACACTAATCAATAATGAATCACACAGACTGTTTATTTAGTAATCTTACATATTATATAACATAGAACAACATGAGAAATACAAAGCTAAGTCATAGAAGTAGTCATAAAAGCAGACTTCAGGTTCATAACCCCAGTAGGGTTTAGGGAACCTGAAAAGTGATATATGATTGGTAATCAGAATGGACATGAATTCAAAACTCTGTATTTGATACTTTAATATTTGTATTCCTATAGATTTATTAGCACATTCTAATATGGGGAGTGGTTGTTTGATGAGTGTAATAATAATATACACTAAAAAGGTGGATTTCGCAAATGAAATCACAAAACTGTTGCACTCAAATGCTTAAAGATATCTCTTACTGTAGAAAACATTTCACAAATTTAAATACAATATTGTATTCCTTTAGTCATTTTAGTTAAACAAAAACATAATAAAGTGAACCATCCTGTGTATAATACTCCACTACTCCACTGATATGTTTTTAGTTGCACAAAAAGGTTTGTTATAAATGTTGAACAATAAATAGTATTGACCATATGTGATAATGTGCACATACTGAAGAAGTTAATTGGTAAAGTATAGAGATTGTCTAGAAATTACAGATACCCTCAAACGATACCAAAACAATACCTGAGTGATAGGTGGTTTTAAAGCACTAGTTATCTTGGCATATAGTCCAAGGACCACCACATAACAAGATGAGCAATGAAAAGAACCCTGGTAGTGAACATGCGCCAGTTATTCGCAACTACTGCGGTACGTAACATTACTTTTAACACGTATAATTTCACTAGCAAAGAACTAAATCCGGATTGTATTGTCAATGCACGCATGGCGACTCCGACGAGACTATCAGGTTCTTTTGTTAAACTTATTTTAAGTAACGACATAATTAAGTACCAGGTCATAAATAGAGTAAGATAACAGAAAAATAGAGGCAGAAATAAGACTATATTATGGATTGCAACGACTATAACACAAATATGTTAAGCATTAACCTTTAAAAGAAATACGACCGCCGACAACCAAAATAATACATTTAACTCGTTCCCAGCTAGTAAATTCGTAAAAAATTCTTACCTCAGTAAAATCTAGGCATCAAAATGGTGTAATCGCCAACAAAGTATCACGAAAATCGCGTAATTTTCACAATAAATATGTACTAAAAACAGAAAAAGAGCCTACCTCACCGTTCGTTCGGGTCTGTCAATTAATTTTTTTTTTCTTTTTTGGAAGCTTTGGCTTTTAAGCCTCTATCAAATAATTTTTTGACTATGTTGCCCTAGGTAAAATACAGATAATTTTTAGCATACCATACCATTCGCATTTAAAAAAAATTGTTAAAGTGCGAATGTAAGGTGCGAAAGGTTCAATGGTACCTAAGAGAGTTTTTTTTTTTTTTGATTTCGCGGGGAATGCATTTACGCACCGTCATCCCTGCTGCGGGGGCAGCATGGACGGTGTGTGGGGGGGCTCCCAGCCCGAGAGAGAGGGCCGTCCTACCCACTAAACCCCGCGGTGTTCCGCCCCACCTTAAAACCGACTCGCAGGGTAGGCCTGAGGTTAAATCACTGCGAGCCGGCAAGGGGCACCCCAGAACGGAGGGGTCCGTCTCGGGGCGGTCGATAAGCGACCACCCCGGAGCTTCCTAAGGAGCTGATGAACTAGCCCACACCTCCATCCGCTCTCGAGCGCTCCTCTGTAAGCAGAGGAGGTGAGAGCGGCCGGTACGGGCGTGCGCAAAAAGTGGGCACCCCCTGGAACACAGAAAGGGTGCCCGTCGCCAAGTGGCCAGTTGGGCGGGGTCCCCCGACCTTCCGCCCACGGCCAGACACTATTCGGGGGCGCGCATGTAATTAGCACGTCGACGCCCCCGATCCGGACGGCGGGGCGGGAGCGTCTGTCCCGTACGCTCCCGCACCCGCAACTCCTCACGTTTCTTCGCCATCACCTCGCTAGCAAACTAGGCGACGGCGGCCCAACACTGTTGGCTGCCGACCATGGCTCGCACCACGGCCGGCAGCGACAAATCGACACCAATAACGCCCGTGAGGGCGATACGCGGTCCGTCCCACGCCGTGCACACGGCGAGTGTGTGCTCCGCCGTGTCCACAACTCCACCCGAGCAGTGGCGACACACGGGGTCCGGCTCCACCCCAGCCACCTCCCACAGGTACTTGGCGAATACGCCATGCCCTGTGAGGAGCTGACTGAGGTGAAATGTCGGCGCACCGTGTGTCCTCTCTACCCAAGCCCGCAGGACGGGCCGGACAGCCCCCACGAGCCGGGGGCTAACAGAGGGGCCTACTAACCTCTCGGCCCACTTCCGGAAGAGATCGTCGCGAGCCGACTGTCTCCAGCGGTCGATCTCGTCTGGAAGGGGCCGTCCACCGTTACTTCGCACCAGGGCGCTCTCCTGGTATACACTTTTGAGGACTCCAGCCTCGAGATCCCAAGGGAGGCTTCCTGCAATTAGGCACGCCGCCTCGTAGGAGACGGTGCAGTACGCTCGTGCCGCCCTCTGCGCAATCGACCGCTGCGGACGCCGCAGCAGCGGGATTGTCTTGGCGCAGAGGGCGTGCGCCCAGATGGGCGCTCCATACAACGCCTTTGAGCGCACTACACCGTCGTAGAGGCGACGGCATGCACTATTTGGGCCTCCCCAATTGGGGAGCAGCCTCGCCAGCCTTCCGGCGTAAGACAACAACTTTGGTGAAAGTTGGAGAAAGGAAGTGCTCGACGAAGCCCCATCGGCTGTCGAGTACCAAACCCAGATACTTTATACTCGACCCGACAGCGAAGGGGGTGCCGCTCACCACAATCTGACAATCTCGAGGGGGCCCTCGCCGAGGCCCGTGAAAGAAAACGGCCTCGGACTTTTCGGGGGCCACCTGGAGTCCTAGCGCCCTGATGCGGCTGACCACCTGGGCAACGCCCGCGGTGGCCAGGACTTTCGCCTCGCGAAACTCAAGGCCCCGCGCGGTGACTAGGGTATCGTCGGCGTAACAAAGGACGCCGACTCCCCGAAGAGTAGCACCGCGCAGGACCCAATCGTATCCGATGTTCCACAGGAGCGGACCCAGAACCGACCCCTGTGGAACACCACAAGACATACCAGCGCGGACTACTCCCGACCGGGCCGGATAGGAGATGGCCCGGTCGACAAAGTAGTCCGCGAGAATGCGCCTGAGGTACCACGGGACATTGTGGTACCTCAGCGCCTCGGCGATGGTCTGCCAGGGGATGGTGTTGAAGGCGTTCGCGATGTCGAGCGACACCGCCAGCAACACCTCCCCCCGACCGACCGCCTTCTTTTTCCCCGAAGAGGGAGAGGGAGCAAGCGAAGCGGCTGAAGGAGCCTCCGTCTCCTCCAACGAAGGGCCGGAGACGAGGATAGAGGGACGCGCGACGGCAGCGGCGCCAGCGGTCTGAAGGCGGGCGGTACCAGCGACAGCGCCAGAAGTGCCGGACAGTCGGGAGGGTGCTTTGCGAGCACCGACGGTGGAGCTTTCGGTGGTGCGGGCGGCGTTGCGAATATCCGCCTGCAGCGGCGGGCGCAATCGTGGCTCCGGGAGCAGGCGATCTCCGATGCCGTCGAAGCGCGCATCCAGGAGGAACAGAACCTCCTCGCGCGACATCGACGGCGGGGCGCTCGCCTGTTTCTTCAGCGTGTCAATTTCTGCCCGCATAGCAGCTAGCTCGCGCTGCCGGCGGGCATTTTCTTCGGAAACCGTGCGGGCATGTAGTTCCCGCACGTATTCTACAATTGATGCAGCGGCGGACCTCAGGCCCTGCACGCTCTGCCCCTTAAGACGGGAGGACTTGTGGGCAATGGAGCGGATTGCCTCCACCGCCTCCTCGACCGCCTTCTCAAGCTGCTCGGCCCTGAGGTCCGAAGTAGCCACTGGTGTTGTCTCCGCTGGAGCGGGAGACTGACGAAGGAAGGAGAGTCGCCTCTCCTCCCTCCTTCGGAGCTCCTCGGCGAGCTCCTCCTCTGCTTGGAGCTCTAGCTCCCGCTCCTTGGCCGCGATTAATTTGGCCTTCGCCTTGGCGAGGCCCACGTATTGCCCCGTTGTTGGGGGGCGAACACGGCCCCGCTTACCGGGCTGGCCCCGGACAGAACCGGTGCCAGCCGACTCCTCACTGTCTCCCTTCGACCCCGAGTTCCGGCGCTTGCGCCACAGCCGGGAAAGCGGGGAGGGGGAGGGACCAGGAGACACCTCTATCATTGAGACCACACTGCTGTCGGAATCCGACAGCAGCAGGTCTCCGCACAAACGGCGCGGAGCGGCATCGCAGCGCGATAGCGATACTCGCGCCTCCTTCACCAGGCTAGGCACTGGAGTGCCAGGCCTAGCCTTCCCTTCAAGATCGTCAAGAGCCTTGTCGCAAGGTAGATCAGCGTCCAAGTTTAGTATGCCAAAGTCGTTTTTTAAAAATAAGTTATCAATCGTTTGTTTTTTGTTAGTTTTGTTGTTTGCCATGCTTGTTCCCACGAGAGTGAGACGATACAAAACGACTCCCTGGGTGACGCTCATTCCAGGGAGCGGGATGGATACTGTGGGGTGCTCCAGGTGCCCCACAGGTTTTAACGACTTCGCTGTCGGGTGTTATAGACTTTTCCCTGTCGTATGCCGGCCAATAAAGGCAAGCCCTTCGGTCCCCAGAACCACCGCGTACCAACTGTTGCCACGAGTTGGATTGTTGTAAGGACCCCGGAGATTACGAAACGCGGGGAGGGGGGCTAGCCCTCCCCAACTCCGACGCTAGCACGAGTGCCTGTAGGCCCCTGCGCGAGCAGACAGCCTACGCGTCCACACTACAAAACCTCGCTACTACCGGCCGTGGCCGGGAGCGACACCACCAATGAGACGCTTCAAAAAGCGCAGTCGCAAGAACCGTGGGCCTTGCAGGCCCACCATACCACGACCCCCTCGTGCAATGGGGTCAACTTCACGTCCACACAACGGAAAGACAAGCGTCTACCGGCCGAAGCCGGGAGAAACGATAACGAAGACGAAAATCGACAACGAAGCGCTACTACCGGCCAGGCCGGGAGCTTTCACCATTTCGCAGGCCTTGCAGGCCTACCACACTGCGACCCCCACGACATGGGGTCGACTGTCGGGATATTGGTACATTGGTTAACACACACAGTACTGAAGACTGCGCCCATTAGCCGATGCTCCAGGGTGCACCAGCAAAGCCCCGTTTCCACTCCCACCCGGGCGGTCCCCGGGGGGGATAGGAAACTGAACCGCCAACGTGGAGGTTCCCCGACCTAGCACCCCGGTACCTAAGAGAGTAGGTAGGTATTTTATCAAAGTACATAGGTTATATCTAATAATATTCTACTAAATAAATTTAAATTATAAAGTAGAAATTTTTTTCAGTCAGCAAAGTTGCACGTGCTAAGTGCCGGTCGATGGCGCCTTACGTCGCCTTGAGACGTGATGAGGTGGATTAATTCGTCAGTTACGAGCAGGTCACGGCGATGTAGTTGGTAACGCGACTGGTGCGTTGAACCAGAAGACGCTGGTTCGAGTCCAGCTCGTGACTGAAAAAAATTTTTCCACTTAATAATTTAAATTTAAAAAAAAGTTAGCATACTAATTGCTTTTCAAAATGGTTTCTAAATAAATTTTATTTTTATGTAGGCGTATAGTGTGCCTCTGCCTACCCCTTCGGAGACAAAGGCGTTACAATATGTATAAATTAATTTTATTCAAGGAATTGTCAAGAAAGTATCATGCAGAATTTAGATATAATGGAATCATTAAATAAGTCGTTGCTTTATTAGAATGTTTATATTTCAATGAAATGTCGATGGGAAAATATATGGTTGGAATAATAATGTGGTTTTGAGCATTGTACACTTTAGTAAAATATGATCAAATATGATGTTATACATCAATAACCGTTTAGAGGGATACCTATTGATCACTGATCATTACTGCAATTATTTTAAATTCTGGCTACGCACGGTGACGCGATTGCTAACAACAAAATTATTGATCTTCCATTATTTATTATTTTTTTCTTCTAAAGTAATTATTTTCAAGTAGAAAATGAATCTTGTACATTAAAAAGTAGTAATTTATTCTAATTGATAGCAGCGTATTCATAGGTTTGTTCAAAGTTCTACTGCAGTAAAATGATGGTAAATTTTACTGAAGCTATATGTGGATTTTGAAAGGTAACAGAAAATAGCGCGTTCCACTATGCTATCCATTTCACAACAATTGTGCACGTTGTCGTAGCTTTTATGACCATCATTTTTACACATGAACACCCGTAAATTCACCAGTTTGTAAAATTTTAACCGGAAAGGTGACCGCGTCATTCGTTGTTCCTTGCCAATATCCTGATCATTACAGCCCTGCTATTCTGTAACTTTGACAGTTCATGTCACTTTGGTTTGTTCGATAGTAGTTTTGGAGATATGGCAAAAAATGTGTAAAAGTTGGTTAAGTAAGTATAGACCTGCTTGTGTAAGATAAACCATAGGTTAAATTAGTATTGCCACCAACAACGCAAGAGTCCTTTTATCAATACTACATGGGTCCAAATCGCGAAAAATTTACATGTCTCGATAAACCTACATAACCGCCCAAAATTATGCTAAGTTTCAACTTCATATAAAACAATCAGAAATTGCCCAAGTATCGTTTCTATACAAAATCCTTTAATTTTTGCCCAAGTCCTAGCTCCTAATAATATATATATATATCACTAAACCTACCTACTCTCCCAACTTTCTTCCTCGGCAAATCCCAAAATATGGCACGAGCTACCTTATAAGTTTATTAGTCCCGCAGATCCTCGAAGGCAATGGCATATTATACGCCCACATTTCCCTATATGCATTTTGTCCCAAGTAACAGGTGGTGAGCCCATTGCTTTATTGAAATCTAAAAAAACGTACAGATTTGCAGTTATCACACTTGTAATTTTCTGAAGCCACAAAGACAAAGCGTGTAAGGATATTATCCCATTAAATTACAAGTACATCAATATTTATTAGTTTTATAGGCTATTGACAATTTTTAAATCAACCGCATAATAGTTGCTTTTCATCAAAACTCCATATACGCATCTCTTTAGCAACCGCTTTCGGCAAAGTCACCGAGTTGCTTTGAAAACGATTTTAGTTATTAATTTGAAGTCCATTATGCTTAGATAATACCAATTTCACGCGTTTATAGGACTATCGATACGAAAGTAGCTGTCTAATTTGAATCATAATGGATATTGCATCTATGACCTCATTTCAGTTGCCCACTGAACTTAGATAATATCAAAATTGAATTTTGACAGCTGATTGGCGCAAATCGCAATCCAACTGATATCCATTTTAGTTACATAATAACACGGCCGCCCATTGTATCGGCAACTCCTTAGAGTAACTACTATTCTCTATTCTATCTATATTGTAGTATACTAGTATTTTCTGTCTACGAGCCAGACAGACTTTAGCCTCGCGTTTGTAGCTCGCATTATATCCGAATTATTTATAAAATGTTCTGTGACAACTAAGGTACAAACTTGTAATGACAACCGCTGAAATATTACATAAGTAGAAAAAAAATATTCAAAAAGGTTTTGTACATAGAGTTATTAAGTTTCATTAACAAGAAATCACCAGCAATAACTAAGCTAAGCTACCTGTCTATGTGTGTGTTGCGCTTTTTTTCGCTAACATTGGGTCTGCTTACTGTCTTATATGTCTGTGAATAGGGTAATTTATTTTTATTTTCTATACGAAAAAATAAAATGGGCGCATACTTGCTGTATATTATTTTCTGAAACTAGTTAGTGCTAGGTAGTTATCTTCTTTAATGAGTGGTGGTTTCTTAACGTGCTATAGTGAAAGACAGTGATATATATGCAGTGAAATGCGATTTTCTTTCCTGCCGCGTAAATTCCACTGAAAACCTCAGTATCATCATCATCCGAGCGTCTGTCCCAATTGCGCCTCGCGACGCCCGGGGTCCGCTTTCCTACATTTTCTCCTCCACTTCGCACGGTCGTCGGCATCCCCTGTAGTAAGGCCATTAGCACACATGTCATCCCTTACGACGTCAAGCCAGCACTTCTTGGGTCTTCCCGTCTTACCGGGACCCGGCGGGGCTGACATGGCCACACATTTGTTTCCCACGTAGCCCGGCGGTTGCAGCAAGACGTGAGCATACCAACGCAGACGACACTCTCCAACTTGTCTGCAATGTTACGGAAGTGAAGGCTGCTGCGGATGTGGGAGTTCCTCACGCGGTCTATTCGCGTGACTCTACACATCCACCGCAGCAACTTCATTTCACTGGACGTGTGAAAAACAAATCCCAGGTATTTAACCTGGTCCGTGCGCTCGACCAAATCACCGCCTATGCGGACTGATGTGGGATCTGTCGAGTTTAGTGCCAAGTACTCGGTCTCGAACAACATCAGTTTAACAACCACTATTATACTGGGTTGTGATTGACCTTGACTTAAGACTAGACTTGACTAAGACGAAGAGGACGGGGACATTTTAGATAAACAGAAACAAGATTGAATATTGCTATTTTGTGACCCGCCAATTCTTTATTTTGGTCAATTTGACACATTGCAGTCTGCCATCGAGATAGCTTTCCATCCACTTTTGGGCAATGCCTCGAATTCCATAGTTTTCGTAGACAGAGTAACCAATCTCACCCTATTATGCCATATCTATTTATTTATTTTAAATTATTATTATAATTATTGAAAGAAAGAAAGAAAATAAAAACATTATATTATTCTGCGTGTAACCATGCATAATACATAAAATGGCATATTAGGGGAATTTACATAAAAAGGAAAAAATAAGAAAATAAAATAACTTAAATGCCTATATACGCCTCATCCATGCAGAACAGGGGACACTTTTCAGCATTTACTGACGCGCGGGAAGCATGTTTCTGCGGACACGTGACAGCGCTGATTTTAAAAGTTTACCCCAGAGAACAATGAAAATATAATAACCACAAGAACAGAAACAAAATATAATAAAATTTCGATTGGTTACTCTGTCTACGGTAGTTGTGTAACTTTGACAGAAGTGTTTCACGGTTAACCGCGGTAATCTCAGGAACATGGTTCTATGTATGCATTCTAAAAGGCCACGGGGATCAAAGTATGAATGCAAAGCCTTAGAAGCTTTACAAAAAAATTAGCCTTTAAAGCTAATATTATTGTAAAACCTGTAGCACTCTGGCGCGCCCCGCCACACTTCCACGCAATTACCCAAAGCATATTTGTCTTTTTCGTTTTTCTCGATTTTGCCAGCCAAAGCATGGCATTTTGTGCTTCGATTTAAAATTATTAAAAGTCAAAGCTAAATTGAAAGATAGATTTTCTTGGTCTATGGTAATTTGTAGAAAAAAGTTCACTGTACTTTATTATTACAATGTTGGCTGCGACTTATTGATTCATTGTTGGGTTTTCTTTATCTCTTTCATTTACGTACACATTTACATGTTGTCCTTGTCACTAACCATGAGACGCCATTGACCTCTTCCAGGTACTCTTTCCTGATTGGTTGGAACGAGTAGCGGGGACGGTTTGTTTGCAAAAAAAACCGCGTCCCTCTGCATATAGCCAACCTAACGGCAGGTTTCGCGCCGACTCACTACGCATTGGCGTGCGCCCCTTCTGCATTTGGCATTCGGTGTTATAGGTCGCGTGGACGTGTACCTTAGATATAAGTTATTAAGTTTAGCTTAAAATATCACACATTAGCCATGGCCAATAACGATAATTTTGCCCAAGACGTTACTGAAAATCAACTTAATGGAAATTCCGAAAACGGTGGTGGAGATTCACAAGATAATCATAATGCTGAAGCCCCTGGACGCGATGATGACAGGTATGCTAGCTTGATATTCTAAGGTTACCAATTTTATACTTTGCCTTGTTATACTTGTATTTAAACTAAAGCATTATTTATTCACAGTAATTACTTATCCAGTATAGTTTTAGCAGTTGTATGGCATTTTTATTACGAACCGTCACAATGGCGGCGCGTCTGCCATTTATTCTTATCCACATACCGCTTCAATCTGTTATAATCATTAACATCTTTTCAAAATTGTAGATTTTTACCTTTGCAGCGCGTTCAATAAGTTCAGACCCTGATGTTATAGTTTTTATTTCAGAACATTCCAGGTCTTATTATAAATTTAGATTATCTCCGAGCCGCATGAAGTAAAATGGCGTCCTATTTGCGCATCTTTTTTTGCACACTGTATATCGGCTCGGAACAGTTATTGATTTTTTATTCTGTCTTCGTTAGCAAATTAGTGGGTCGTGAGATCTCCTGAGCGGCCATCCGCCGTTCTTAGGGTAGCGGTAAACGAGTACCTAGGTAGTTGCAAGATTTTAAATCGGTAAAGCGTCGCTCGCCGGCGAGGGAGCCGGCGTGCCGCGACGGGTGGGCGGCGGTCAGTTTGGCGCTACTAACGCTGTGTCTCTCTGCAGGTGTGAGCCTGCGCCGCCGCCGCAGCCGCCGCCGGAGGACGTCATGGTATATATCTGCTGGGCTCACACTAAGTAAAACTAGACCAAACTGACTAGATTGTATGGGCCACTTAATTTTGGGCCTCGTTTACACTTGCCAATTTCAAATCTTGCGATATATCACTGTAACATCTTGTTTCGTTGTCCTGTAAATTTCCAGACTTTTACCGAATTGATTTGTGTAACTTACAGGTTGTCTATTTCATTTGCTGCAGTGCTTGGAGTTTGTTTTGACAAAAATATAGTAGCTGTAAAGTACTGTAAACAAGTACTGCATAGTGTTAATTGATTAATTGTAATTTTTAAGTCAGTTTCTAAATTGAGACACGAGTCTGCATTATCCATTTCTTGATATTTTAATCATAAACATTACCATGTTCACAGAAAACTGTTTGTTGGAGGATTGAGCTGGGAAACAACCGACAGTAAGTTATCTTTTATTATATCTCTAACTAATTTATGCACCTATTCAAGGAATTTTTTCATGAACATGATCAGGATCAGACTTTATCATTGCTATAAAAATGTTAAATTAAATTTAGTATAGTGGACCAGGTTATGGTGCTCATGCATGAACTGATGGTGTTCAGACTGCAGACTCTTTACATAAGTTAAGCCAAATTTTTATATCTATAACAGTGAATTTGGTTTCCAGAGAAATTTAGTTGCCAATAATTGTTAAGCCAAGTCAAAGACCTTATGGGCCACAACCTGTATTTCAACACAGCAATAGACTTATTATGTGAGACAGAAAGGCACACTAAAATAATTTGGATCGGCTACCTCTTCAGGGATAGAGGGGTGTTTGAGATACAACATAAGTTATAGAAAATGAAGCAGGAGTTAAGCTCAATATTTATTTTTTATTGCAGAAGAATTACGTGACCACTTTAGTGCCTACGGTGAAATTGAAAACATCAATGTAAAGACAGATCCCAACACTGGCAGATCCAGAGGATTTGCATTTATTGTCTTCAAGGCATCAGATTCCATAGACAAAGTTATGGCTGCTGGTGATCACACAATCAATAACAAAAAAGTTGACCCCAAAAAAGCCAAAGCAAGACATGGCAAAATATTTGTCGGTGGTTTAAGCAGCGAAATATCAGATGATGAAATTAAAACATTCTTTGGCAACTTTGGAACGGTGAGATATGTTTTTTGATGTTTTTTACTTTAAACTAAAATATGTATGATGAAGAATCCGGTTATGGTGAGATAATTCTTTCTAGAAATTTGTGAAGAGGAACCCGGGCCACTGACTTAGCATTTATGTACAATTTAGATCCTTTTGTTTTCTACTGATTTAATTGAATCATGAATTTATTAAATTAATTGCAGATTGTCGAAGTCGAGATGCCTTTTGATAAGACAAAGAACCAGAGAAAGGGATTCTGCTTCATCACATTTGAATCTGAGCAAGTTGTCAACGAGCTACTCAAGACACCTAAGCAGACTATTTCTGGAAAGGAGGTCAGTATTCAAATCTCTCTGTCGGTCTGGAAAAACCAGCTCCTTGACACATATAGACAGTAAATATGATGATTAATAACAGTTCTGCTTCTGAATAATAGTTGAAGTAATCTTTACCCACTCTTCTGAAGAGTCATCTCATGCAGAAAGTGCATGGGTGGGGCATGAGCAAACAGTAAGTGAGGGTGTGTTGGCAGGTGGACGTGAAGCGCGCCACGCCCAAGCCCGACGGGCCGGCCGGCATGGGCACGCGCGGCATGCGCGGCGGGCGCGGCACGCGCGGCGGGCGCGGCACGCGCGGCGGCTATGGCCAGGGCGGCTACGGCGCCACGCACGGCTGGGGCAACGGTGGCTACTACGGCCAGGGTGGCTACGGCGGCGGATACGGCGGCTACGAGGGCTACGGCGGCTACGGAGGCTACGAGGGCTACGGAGCGGGCTACGGCGGTTACGATTACTCTGGATACCCCAATTACGGTAAACGCGGCAAGAATTATTAGCATTGTGGGGGGCCCCCGCCAGCCCGCTCACCGACACATTACCTCGACTGATGTTACCTGACCTAGGATACGACGTAAGACGTGACGTAGAGAGAGTAGCGACGCGAGCGAGGCGCGACTCCGTCCTCGAAATACGCCTATTTACATTATAGTGTAAGATTATTTTACGAGGAAATCGACATCACGCGAAACTTAGGTGTTTAATTTAGTGTGTAGGAAAATATTTATTTTTCTATATATTTAATGTTCTATCGAGATAATGTGTAGTGAATGTTGTCGAGGCGACAGTGTATGTATAATCCGAGTATAATCACAGCTGTCTAAATTCGAGAACTTAGGGTTTATTCATCTCATAACTTAGCTAAATCATATTAGTTGCATTATTGTGTTTACTAGTGCGAGCGCCGCGCTCGCGCCTCTCGTAGTGCCCATTCGGCTCGCTCTTTATCATTGTTGCGACGGGTATATCTATATTATGTACATATGTATGTTACCTGCCTTATGTTATAAGAGTTCGTTTGTAATACCACTTTTGACACATGTAGCCATGTTGCTAGAGTTTTGTATCGATTCCGTTTACGGTAATGGTCTAACAGATAGCTCTCGCCACATGCTACATCTGGGAAATGGGGTAAATATGGAGAGACATTGTGAAAATGATAAAGATAAGATGAAGCTTTTGAATAAAGCACTGTTACAAATATTCTCAATGTGTTTCCATATGTCACCCTAGTCCACCACTCCTTGCCCTTTCTGACTCATCAACTCTTCATGACTTCATATCCTAGTTACTAATCGCATGTATTAACTTTGTTTTACCTTGAGATAGGTATATTCAGTATTAACTAAATGATCATCACTGAAGATACAATAACCAAATAACAAAAACAAAGTAAGTTGATAATCGACTAATAAGTATTTCTTTGCATAGAAAATCGACTTCAACAAACCTCATAACTTGCGAGCCTTAATACTACTTTTATATGTAAAAAGTCACCAAAAACACATTGCATAAACCCTTTTTTTTATTGAAGTTGGTTACTGAATAGTCCAGGATGGTTAGACACTCAATTTCCAATTATTATGAAAAGAATTATTTAGCTGATGATACTGGTAAAAGGCCGTTCATCGTATCGCGAGATGTCATCGACCCGGCCGAGGTCAACGCCGATGGGTCGTAGACCCTGGTCGTTCACACTGCAAAATCAAATAGTTCTCAAGTAGGCACGTGACGTTTTTGTGCTACTGTTGGTTATTGGTGTATCAGGTATTATTTGAAGCTATGTCTAACATTTCTGGACTAGGCCAGGCTGTGGTCCGCTGGCCCAGTTGTACATGATGTTTTGTTTGGGCAGACTACGGCGGGTACGGAGGGTACGAAGGCGGGTACGGCGCGCGCGCTGCTCCGCGCGGCAAAGGTACGGATCGCCTTGTCTCAGTCCTGTCTGTCCTGTATCATATCTGTACTGTCTCTGTAGAGTAGGAGCCTCCGCACCGGCCCCGTCGCATGGCACTTGTGCGCGCGCATGGAGCTTCACGAATCGATACGACTGCCATATCCACAGACGATAACGTCACCGATTCGTTTCTTCCAAATTTTGTTTCCCAGTTCGATTTCACTGTTTACTTCTGTGACATGTTAGAAGCTCTACTGTGTTGTGTAACCACTAACGCTGAAGTCGGTGCCGTGCCACCGATTCCGTTGCGCCTCACGAGTCGTGCGACGACGCGAGCTTGTGTGTATTGAGTATATAAATGACATTACTGTAGATCCGCGCGGTGACCGCCTCGACCGGCCGGCACGAGTGCGGAGCGCCGGTCGGGCCGGCCACCGCGGCTAGAGTAGCCTCGCTCGTGGCGCGTGCTAGAGCATGAGTGAGTGAGTGGTGGCGAGGCGTGTGATGAGTGCGTACGTTGCAGCCGGGTACCAGGGGGGCAAGCAGCGCGGCGGCGGCGGCGGCGGCGGCCGCGCCAACCAGAGGCACCAGCCCTACTAAAGTCTTCACCTGCCCCAACTCATTCAGTCCATAGCGAGGTGAGACCTACATCCTACCACTGCTGTTCGCTTGGGGCGAGCCACACAGATTGGACGACGCGTAACTTACACGGAAGGGGCGACAAGATTGCCCCTCGCTGGATTCGCTCTGCGCCTCGGTAACGATATCACCGCACGTTAAGCGCCCCGCGTTATATCCGGATCCCTGTTATGTGTTCTTTCGTCGCCGTTCCGCATTTTGAGAAACTACATTTTGCATGGAAATCCAATGAAAGGCACCTCTCGCTTCTTTTCGTCTTACGTCGTCTGTGTGGTTTCAACCTTATTGTAATTAGCTAATCCTCCACTCTGTAACCCAAGTCGTAATGTAGTTCAAGTTTCGCTTTGTTGTCCACAGGATATAACAAGTCATCGTCATGAACGTCCCCGCGCCTGTCTCGCCGCGCTGGGGCGTGTCATTTCATTCCACATAATTAATTTAAGGAAGTAATTGATAACGTTTTAAGAAGATTTTTAAGGGTAAATACTGTCAGTTGCGATACGGCCGTGACCGTACGCCTCTAGCATAAAATTAAATATAATATAGTATGGATTTATAGTTCACTGAGTATTATTGCTGATGATTAGATGACAATTGACATTTGTTTGAAATTTACCTTACCTAGATATTGAACTGTAGAATTAATAAATAGTTTAATTATAATACGGAGCTTATAAGATTGTAACATTGTCCGTGTGCGCCGGCGAAGCGTCTGTGGCGAGGTGTGTGTACGTTTGCGCGTGCGTGTGTGTGTGTGTGAACGATCCGTCTGTCACATGTCGTTGATCTGGATCTCATTGCAGTTTAAATGTAGTTTTGTACTTTGTTTGGTTAAACATCGAGCAATCAGAATCATGTATTTTATACAAATTAATATTTCTTCCATTGATTAGGGATGAAATTAAATTTTAGGTTAAGTAATCAGTCATGAACAAGGGAGATATACAAATTGTATGTCCAATAAAACAAATATGTAAATAAAATATTGACTTTTTGTCTGTGTTTGTCACTGAACCAGCCGTCGTCCGCTGTGATTTTGAGTGGACAAATTGATCCTTTTAAAAATATCGAATGTCTTCATCCATTTTAAGCTTTTCTTTGCCACCGAAGAACATAAAAGTATATTGGGTAAAACAAATCCCATCCTAATAGCATTTGTTGAAATAAAACTGTACTAAGACTCCTTTGGAAAAATGATACGATCCTGTTTCTCAGAAATGAAATATCACTTCTACGAAAAATATTTTCCCAAGGAATGCAAGTACCTATATACTTATTACGATTTTTTTCTCCAATGTGTATACGTTGTTCAGGTTGGTTGAGATATTTTTTTCTATTGCTAATGCCGTGTACTCCGTAAAATACAATCTATCATACTCTCTGGAAATAACTACAAAAGGACCGCACCCCTAACGACCATTCGCAAAATATCACTTCCCGAACGTGGACCAGCAGCACAATCCAGTAGTGGACATTTGCAAGCCCACACCTCGCACTCCTGCTACTGTTGACTGCGACGGCGTCACAGGTTACGGTGGAGGCGCCGTGCTTCTCTTCAAACACTTCCTCAGATTCACTACCCAGATCGTCTACTTCTAAAACGACCGCTTCCCAAAATGACCACAATACGACCACTTTACGATGATCAAATAGCTATGTGACATAACTGAAAAGTGAACATTTTGAGAAATCGACATTGTTAGAAGTGGATATTTTTATAAGTGTTCTGGGATGTATCCGTTTTGGGAAGTGGGACATCATGGTACTAAAGTACCACTGTACCCGTACCCGGTACTCTGGCAAGAATATCCTAATTGATCCCAACGGGTCCACTTTTCTCAAGACTTAGGGAAACTGTTACCAACTTATAAAAAAAATGTTAACCCGGTCGGGTTAATGGGAGGTTCTGCGAATAAGATATATGAATGGGATTCAACATTTTGCTAATGGAACTGTCGCGTCTACGATGTTGATCAACATGGTTCTAATTAGTTCCACTTTGGGAGTAAAACGAGAATTTGGAGAGGCCTACGTCTAGCAGTGCAGTGCCACATAGGCTGTTTGAAAAAGGGAAAAACTGTGATCTGGGTCCAGTTCGACAATTTACTCATTTAAAATAACTTCCTAGGTCACTGCTATTAACTTTTGCAACGGTTTATAGAATTTGAAATTGATTTAACTCATTCACTGCTGGATCCCGTAACATGCGTTTTCTTTATTTATCGCGTGTGCGTATTTTCGCAAACGGTGTGCGATTTGGACATACAAGCACCGTGTGTGTTTTTGGGACAAAGACGCACCGGGGATGCACATCATCAGTGATAACATAAACTAAAACATTTGTTTTATTAGGTACCAAAATAAAGTTTTGTTGTAACCACAGATTTAGAAGAGTAAGCTGATCAAACGTTTGCGAAAAATAACGTAGCCTATTTCACACATAAAGACAGGTAGCTTAATCCAGGGTAGCATTAGCTATCATTTAATAAATAACCGTGTTGATAGGTTATTAGTAATGAAATGAGTCTGATTTCACCATGTGCATTTCTGTCTCACGCAATAGGTCCATTGTTGTTGAAATAGACAGACGCAGGTTGTTGCTACCTGCTGTTGAAATTTTTAAGCCGCCCATAAGGTCAACCTGCGCCTGTCCATTTCAACACCGCAATGGGCTCACCCAGCGTGTAGTGTGTAGCGTGGGACAAAAGTGCGTACGGTGAAATGTGGGCGTATGGTATGCCTCTGCCTGCTCCTTCGGGGATAAAGTCTTGACAATATGTATGTATGTATTCATTACCTAGGAAGTCGGCTAATGGTCTTCAAAATTTATCGAATCTCGATGAAATCAGTTTTTGATCAAATAGAGATCGATACACACCTTAAATTTATCACAATCGGGGAATAAACTTGACTGAATACGCGGTTTTAATTGTTATGCTGCCGCCACACTTATTATTCGGCCGCTTACGACGAAGTGAACGAGGGTTTATCTAAAGCCAGCGCATAAACTAAATTAAGTGCAGGCATAACGCACAAGCACGAATAGCAAATACGCGAATCCATCCACTTGTCGGTGTTTTCAAAGGAATAAGCTGAATGTGAGTATTGACTGCGCACACTTCTTTCATTGTAATGTTTACTCGTTACGAAAAGGCCGTGTACATTGGTGAGAGAAAATGGGGTCATGTGTGAGAAAATGGGATCAAGTATACCACCACAGTTAACACGTCTATTCTTTAACTGCTGGGCGTGCTAAATGCACGCTGGCACGGAATAATAGTATGGTCGTTGTACGCTGACATAGCAAATATTTGGACAATTATAGAGTAACCGCATTACGAATAACGCAAATCGAATTATTCAGCCAAATGGCGCCTGCAATACTAGTGCCTAGCAATAATAGCAGGTATTTGATTTCGGATTTACTAATTCAATTCTACAGGCGTTAAGTGTGACTGTATTTTTTTTAATATTCTGGAACATTTCATTTTACATAGCGCCGTCCAAAGTAAGCTAATATAAGCTTGTGTAATGGGACAACTGATTTACATATACATACTTATATATTTCTAAATACATATACGTAGGAAACACCCAAACTCCGAAACAAACATTTGTAGATCACACAAATATTTTTTCCGACCCGAGATTCCGAACCCGAGACCCCAATCACGGCAGTCGCATGCACTACCACTGCGCCACCGAGGCAGTCAATTTAATTGATAAAACCTTTTTAATCTTTAAGAGCGAGCAAATCGGGGGGGCAAATCCGATTTTCCTAAGTAATTTTCGCTTGTAGCCCCGCTAACTCGGTGTTCTGTAAACGAACACTACGTTAAGCAACTGTCGCTATGGCTGGTTACGGATGGGTGATCACCTTGTGGTATTTCCATTTACTAGCGTTCCCGTGCTTCGGAAGGCACGTTAAGCCGTTGGACCCGGTTGCCAGTAATGGCAGTCTTTAGCCAAGTTGAAGGTCTTATTAAAATAAATCAACAGCAGGTAGTCACAACCGGCGTCTGTCTATTTCAACACGACAATGGGTTCACCATCTGGGAGAAAAATGTTTACTGTGAAATGTGGGCGTATAATGTGCCTCCGCCACCGCAATGGGGATAAAGGCATGACTGATGAGTCTAAAACTATCTGTTTTAATCTATACAGTTAGGTTCAATTCGATTTTATTTATTTATTACATAAATAAATAAATTAAATTAAAATAGGTAATTGTTTTGTATAATTTCTTTAGTTATTATCTATTTTAAAAGTACGGTGGCCAGGCTTCCCGCTGTCTTTACAGAAACAGGCTCAAGACGATGCCTTGACGTGAGAGAAATTCGCGCACGCTTATGCTTCAACAAGCAGGATAACACCCAAATCAACATCTAAGCAAGCGGGATAACAACAAACCATCAGGCGAGGCCACGGTGGTAGCCAAGTCAGCTACAACATCTGGGACATTCAGAGGATTTACCCGGGGCGCCCGGCGTTAAACGTCGTACACATATCAGACAAAACATCCTTGAGGATTATATCAGAACTAAAACTTAAGATATCTATGGGATTTCCACACGTAAAAATGCTATTTAAAAGTAACTTCTGAGGGCCTTCGGCAGAACGGTTTATGACGTATTCTTGGCAGAATAACATATAGTGTTAACAAATTTTAATGTAGACCATGAATCAATCAAATCAGACTATGGCAGTCTACTACTGGACCCACAACACACGGTCTTTACTTATATCGTATGTTATCGGTCGTACTTTTGCATATATCTTATACGACCATAATCATCTAGAAGTTATTTCTTTTTACTTTAATCGATAAAAGTCGGAGACATGAACCGAATCCAGGGTACGCCCATGCCTCTGTCCCTACTGAAACAGGATGAAGACGACTGCTTGATGTGACAAATTTCACGCTTGAAGACCAAACAAGCGGGATAACACCCAAACCATTAGGAGAGGCCACGGTGGTAGCCAAAGTCTGCCACAAAACCTGGGACATCTTTCCGAGGAGTTACCCGGGGCGCCCAAGGTTAAACTTTGTACAGTCCGGCCCTAACAACCTTGGGGATTATATCTTATCGAAAAGTTAAGATATCTATAGAATTTTCACACGTAAAAAAGCTATTCTAAAAATAACTTCTGATGGACTTAGCAGAATGGTTTATGATGTGTTAGTGAAAGAATAAAACAGCGTTAACAATTTTTAACCTAGACGAACATGAATCAATCAAATTTGCCTATTGACTCCGCTGCTGGACGTAGTTCACGCCACAACATACGCTTCTGCACCTTTCACATCTATCTTACACGACCATAATCTATCTTTTTAAGTAGAACAAAAAAGAAGTAAGCCAAGTAAAAACGAAGAAGTTGATCATATATTTACCCGTTCGGTGCGGAACAGTGGAATAAGACAATTCGATTCGAGACGGGGATTGAACCCGTGACCAAAGTTAGGCAAACTAACCAGGGCAATCAAATAATCAAAAATCTTTATTCATGTAGATCACAACGTAACACTTATGAACGTCAAGATTACTGCTTCTACATTTACATTTACTGCCAGATTCGCAAAGCATTAGGTAGAGCCAGAGGAAGAACCTGGCAATAAAACTCATGGCCACTCTTTTCTAACCGCCATTTGACACAGTTTGATTAACATGATATTTGACCAATTATACAGTAATGAATTTATACAAAAATAGAACAAAATAAATGTTGTGTTCATTAAAATTACACTTACATAGTTCCTTTGAATTTATTGTAACAATTGCTATAACAGCTATGAGCTGACCAGTCCCAACAGACGGCACCCGTTCACGGGTATGACGCATATATCAGCCATCGCCTTACTCAACCGTATTGTAGGGAACAAAGCGACCCGATACATACGCCACCACTGCCAGGACACTTAGGCGAGCATGACATACTCAAAAACTGCACAGCAACTATCATGTCAATTTCAAAGTAATAAATTAGTCTACATGGTGCTCACACAATAACAAACTCAAATTACATTGTATATTAGTTAATACCGGGACTAACATTTCAAATTATTAATAATGTAGAGATGTAAAAAATACAGCATATATATGCAGATTCAAGACATGTAGAATATAACAACACAAGATTCATTCGAATCCTAAATAGCTCAAGCGAAGAGCAAGCAACTCATTTCCATTTATTTTTATCATTTAAATAATCATTAGTTGTGTAATAGGCCCTTTTCAAGAGGTGCGTCTTAATTTCCGCCTTAAATTTATGTAAAGGCAGGTTCATAATGTCTAAAGGAATTTTATTATATAGGCGTACGCCAATTCCTGCGAAAGAGTCGTGAACCTTTTGTAAACGATTATGCGTTCCAAATAATTTATGCTTATTTCTAGTATTTATCGAATGTATGTCACTGTGTCTATTGTATAAATGTATGTTCTGTTTAACTAACATGATATTTGCAAATATATACTGTGATGCAACAGTTAAAATGCCAATTTCTTTAAATTTCTCTCTAAGAGACACTCTAGCACTCAATTTATATATGGCACGTACTCGTATAGCTCTCTTCTGGAGTACAAAGATTACTTGTCTATCAGCTGCTTTGCCCCACAGCAAAATTCCTTAAGACATGACACTATGAAAATAACTAAAGTATACTAGCCTGGCAGTTTCTACATCAGTGAGCTGCCTGACTTTACTAACGGCAAAGGCTGCCGAGCTGAGTTTACCTGCAAGACACGTTATTTGGGCGTTCCACTGCAGTTTGCTATCTAAAGTGATCCCCAAAAATACAGTTGATTCTACAATATTTAGGGTATCACCGTTCAATGTTAAATATGTACCGCAATTCCTGACATTAGGCATGCTGAATCTGATTCATTTTGTCTTCTTAGCGTTTAGTAGCAAATTATTGGTCGTAAACCAGTCTACAACTTGGGCAAGTGAACTATTTACGCCGTTAAAATCAGTTAGCGTACGATCAACTTTAAAAATAAGTGACGTATCATCAGCAAATAGAACAATGTCGCACAAGTTCTGTATATAGAATGGCAGATCGTTAATATAAATTAAAAATAAATGTTTTAGCCACCTGAACTATCCGAACCGTATCAAGTTGAAATTCTACACCATATTTTAACCGTCATTTTAAGAGTATGACCAGAGCCATCTATCGAGCTAATGAACAACTCGATACCAATAAACAGTGTTACAACCATTTTTAAACATTAATGCAATGGACTCCACTCACTCTATGGATAAATTTTCAAAGTAATTATTTTGCTAAATATTTCATAAATTTTTAATAATGTGGAAAATGACAATTCGATTCGTGGCGGGGATTGAACCCGTTACCAAAGTTAGGCAAACTAACCAGGGCAATGTTTTAGCCACCTGAACTACCCGAACCGTATCAAGTTGAAATTCTACACCATATTTTAACCGTCATTTTAAGAGTATGACCAGAGCCATATATCGACCTAATGAACAACTCGATACCTATGAACAGTGTCACAACCATTTTTAAACATTGATGCAATGAATGGATTGGTTAGGCAAAGGACACGGGTTCAATCCCCGTCTCGAATACAATTGTTTTTTTTCCACTTTATTAAAAATTTATGAGATATTTAGCAAAATAATTGCTTTGAAAATTTATCCACAGTGGAATAAGGCATCACAAGAAAAAAATCTACGGTTGTCTTAACCTTAGAGCAAAAGATTCTGCTATTTGTATTAAGTATTAACTCCGTTATTACAAAACTGAGACGCATGCCTGCTGCTGCTTATTTATGCCTAAAGTACCTAACTAACCTCAGACAGACCAATGATCCTTGTACGAGCCATAATTCGTACACCGCGGCGCGGCGGCGGTGCGCTTCATACATCAGCACTTTCAATTATTTCATATAATTTAGCATTAATTAGGATCAGTACGCAATCAGCATTCATACGCGATACTCATTATCACACCTAGCATTAGTTACAAGTTAGTGAATAAAAAACATTTATTTATCAATCTGTGACTTATCATTGTGAGCAAATATACAAGGTGTGTGTGTCCTCAAGCAGCAGCCCATACAGCTTTATGGTCCTTCGAGTTTGTTAGTGTAACGTTTCATTTGTGCAGTAGCGAATCGGTTGAGTTGACCTCCCACCAGCGGGTCTCCCCAATTTAATTGAGAAGGCGCATATACTGTACATAAGATACGAACCACTGACATTGAAAAAACAACCAGCAGAAGCTTACCGAAACTCAGCAATAACAGCAACATATTCGGTAACTCAGGTAATTAACAAAAGCAGTTCCACCATGCAGGGAAACATCGATACTCAATATCAAATAATGCAAGCTATGAATAGTGTCTTAACCAACTTCAAAAAAGACGGGCCGAGTAGGAAGACGCCCCAGAATGTTCAAAAGAAAATTGAACTTCTCGATAAGTACTGGGCTGATTTTCAGTTAAACCACGAAAAAATCAACGAGCACAAAGATCCGTCACATCAATACTTCGAACAAAATTCTTACTAGCAAACCAGGTTTTACGACAGTACCAGAGAATACTTTGTTCAGTATTTAACAACGGAGCAAAAGCCAACTTCACCGCTGGTGAAAGCAGCCGCCTTTATTTTCGACCCGACATTGCCCGCGTCAAATATCGCTCAAGAGCAAGTCGAAAGTGAGTCCAGGAGCAAAAGCCCGCACCTGTCTACCTTGATTTTACCGCAAGTACAGCCAGCTACAACCAACAGCAAAATTGAGGAAATGCTACGCAAGCAAAGCAGCAACTTCAAAGCGTTTCAAAGAACTGCGTCAAATATTGACGTGAACTATTTGAAAGAAAAGTGGCAGTTTGAAGACGCATTGAAGGTCTTAGAATGTAGGTGGAAAGTCGTGGATTCCCTTTACTGGGAAATTGACAGCTTACCTACTAAAGCAGACGTGCAGTATGAGATGACTTACAACACATGCGAACTCATTTATAACGAACTTAAAGAAAAAATCAATACTAAAATGTGGTCAGTGTCGCATCGAGAAAAATCAACGCCAAAGATCGAAATTCCAGTTTTCAGTGGCAGTTACCAACACTGGACGGCTTTTAAGGATTTATTCGTCGAAACCATTCACTCAAATCCATCTCTGTCCAATGCACAGCGAATGCAATTTCTAAAGAGCAAGGTGAAAGGTGAAGCCGAAAAACTTATTCAGCATCTATCAATTGGTTTGGAAAATTACGATACGGCATGGGAAATTCTCAACCACAGATACAACAACAAAAAATTTATATTTTCATCTCATATCAACTCATTACTTAGCGTGCCTAACACCCAACATTTATCAGCGGCATCCGTCAAAAGGCTTCACGATACGGCAAAGGAATGTCTAAACGCAGTTAAGAACCTTAACGTGGACACTTCATCATGGGACCCTCTAATTGTACACTTATTGTGTCAAAAATTAGACTCAGTGACTCATAACGACTACTTAGAGTCCCTAGAACATCCACGCGAATTGCCGTCCACTGCCGACTTTCTCAATTTCCTGGAAAGCAAATTCGTATCATGGGAATCATCTCGACGCAAACCGGAATCCATAAAATCATTACAGCCGGAGTCGTTGCATACCAACAAATATCCCTCATACAAGGCATTCAGTACAAATCAAAACTCCAATAATTATCATAAATCAAAATCATTTAAAAATGACAATGTACTCGCACTGAGGTGTACTCATTGCAACCAACCTCATAAAATTTTTGCGTGTCGCACATTTACCGAGTTACAGTCTGACCAGAAACGCAAATTAATTGCGAAATACAAGCTTTGCAAAAATTGTCTACACGAGCATACAGAGGGCAATGAATGTCGGTCAAGAAAAAGATGCCGCGTCTGCAACTCTGATCATAATACGATTCTTCATGACGCTTATGACAAACAGGGTGGACAGACATTTAATAACAAGCAACTAACATCAAATCAACAGACCTCAAACAACAGTAGCAATCACGTCTCTCAAGAGGAACTTTCAGAAACCCTACTTACTACAGCACTAGTTAAGGTTCAAGCAAACGATGGGTCTATGATCACTTTGAGAGCACTCCTGGATCAAGGTTCGCAAACATCTCTAATTACCGAAAAAGCAGCTCAAATGTTGCGCCTGCCCCGTAGCCGGTGCAAGGGCGTTATATTCGGTATTGGAGCGAAAGAGAATAACTGCAAGGGTGTAATAAAAATCACGTGTAAAGCCATGCACGGTGACTATACATTTGATACCGATGTGTTTATTATGCGCAACTTAATAAACAACTTGCCGAATAAAACTTTCGCAAAACCCAAGTCATGGACATTTTTGGAGAATATATCATTAGCCGATCCAGATTTCCATTTGAGCCGTCCTGTAGACATTTTGTTAGGAGCTGAGATCTACTCTGATATCATTCAAGAAGGTATCATTAGGCACCAAAAATCACAACCAGTTGCACAACAAACACGTCTCGGCTGGATATTATGCGGTAACGTGCAAACATTTTATTGTAACGTTGTGATCAACAATGTAGAAGAAATTCAAAAATTTTGGTCCATTGAAGACATAGAAGAACGCTCTGAGATGTCGAAAGATGATATTGAGTGTTTACAACACTACAAAAACACAACCACTCGCACTAGCGACGGTCGTTATATAGTCGAATTACCGTTCAAGGAAAATTTCCAAGAAAGGTTAGGGGCATCGAGACCCATGGCTCTGGCACAGTTTCGACAGCTCGAAAAGAAGTTTAGCAGAGATTCCCAATTAGCAGAAGAATATAGCAAGTTCATTCATGAATACCAAGCACTGAATCATATGGTTGAGAGTAATAGTCACGCAACAAGCAATTGCTACTTACCTCACCATTGCGTTCAACGCGCGGAATCAACTACCACAAAATTAAGGGTCGTATTCAACGCGTCAGCCAAGACGTCGTCGGGTTATACGCTGAATGATCTAATGAAGCGCGGCCCGAATCTACAGCACGATCTTATGGCATTGATCTTACGATGGAGGCAATATCAATATGCTTATACAGCAGATATTGAAAAATTCTATCGCCAGATAATTTGCAGCAGCAAGCATCAACAGTATCAGAAAATATTATGGAGAAGTTCACCCGACGAACCTATAAGTGAATATAAGCTCACGACAGTCACCTATGGCATGAAAGCAGCCCCATTTTTATCCATGATGACCTTAAAGCAATTAGCAATGAATGAAGGCCACAAATTTCCTAACAGTAGAGCAGCTACAGTATTACAAGAAGAGCTGTACTGTGATGATCTAGTAAGTGGCAGCTTCTCCTTACAGTCAGCAAAACAACTACAATGCGATTTAATCACATTATTACAGTCGGGAGGATTCAATCTGCGTAAATGGTCATCGAATAGCGAAGAATTACTTTAAAACAACACCAGTGACTCATCAACACAATCATCGTTCGACTTCAAACAAGCTGAATCGACAAAAACGCTCGGACTGAAATGGCATCCCAGTGAAGACATATTTTCATTCGAATTGAAAATAAGCAATACAAAACCTTCAGAAAAGCAAACGAAGCGTTCTCTGTTATCAGAAATATCTAAAATATTTGATCCTCTTGGTTGGCTGTCTCCCGTAACAATAAAGTTGAAACTTTTATTCAAGCAAGTTTGGGTTTCTAACGTACAATGGGATGGCCAACTTCCTCATGAAATTACCATTGAATGGGAGAAAATAAAACTAGATTTGCAAAACATTAGCAAATGCGAAATATCCAGATGGTACCACTTTGGAGAATACGATACTATTCAACTACACGGTTTCTGCGATGCATCGATCAAAGCATACGCTTGTGTCGTATATTGCCGATTCAATAATTTTATAACACTCGTCGCGGCAAAAACGCGACTCGCACCCGAAAACAAAAGCATAACATTACCACGTCTGGAATTATGTGGGGCACATTTGTTGTCCAAACTAATCCACAAAGTCACTCAAGCCCTCACTGGTCGCAACATTGAAGTATTTGGTTGGTGCGACTCTACAGCAGTACTAGGGTGGATTCAAGGCGATATCAAACGCTGGACACCATTCGTTGCGAATAGAGTCAAACAAATAAAGCAAGTTATAGTATCGACCAATTGGTACTACATTAAATCGGCTGAAAACCCAGCTGATTGCGCCAGTCGCGGTATTTCAGTGGATCAACTTCTGGGACATGAAAAATGGTGGTGCGGACCTCAGTTTCTTTCTAGTTTCATTAAATCATCGATTACAGAAAGAAATGTGTGCAATACAAATTAAGAGGAGCGACAATCATAGCAATGCAATGTCACTACAGTTCGTCAACCTCTTCCTGATGACGTCGTTCAAGTAATATTAAATCGAGTCAGCACTATGACGCGTGCAGTGCGCGTGCTAGCTTGGGTATTACGTTTCACTCGGTATAGGAGCGAGCGTACGACGTACTTGACGACAAGTCAACTAGAATCAGCAAAACACAAAATCATTAAATATTTTCAATACATAGAGTTTGGAGATGAAATTACCTCACTTCTACAGCATACACCACTACATAGCAAGAGTAAAATTTTGAATCTCAATCCATTTTTAGATAAAGCTGGACTTCTACAAGTAGGGGGCAGACTCAAGCATGCAAACATTTCAGAAAATATGAAGCATCCGTTGATATTACCACATTCCAGTCAAATTACCAACCTCATTATCGATCAAGCTCACCGTAACACATTTCATGCGAGAGCTCGGTTAACATTAGCTCACATTAGACAAAACTATTGGATATTAGGTGAAAACAGGGCAGTGAAAGGTTATTTACATTCATGCATAAAGTGCAAAAAACACAAAGCAACTCTGCAGAAACAAATAATGGGTGACCTTCCTGAAGCTCGAAGCAACCCGTCTCGACCCTTCCAACACACGGGCGTGGACTTCACAGGATACGTGGATGTGAAACTAAACAAAGGGCGAGGCGCAAAAACAACAAAGGGCTACATAGCAGTGTTTGTGTGCATGGCTACAAAAGCTATGCACCTAGAACTTGTATCAGATTTAAGCGCCTCAGCATTTTTGGCAGCCTTGAAACGCATGTCATCTCGTCGCGGCAAACCTCAGCATATCTATAGCGACAATGGTACCAACTTTGTCGGCGCAAATAAACTTTTGCAACAAGAACAAGCACAAATACACAAGACATATTCTAACGAGTTTTTCTCGGAGATTAGCGAGCTCGGTATACAATGGCACTTCAACGTTCCCGCCTATCCAAGCTCAGGTGGACTTTGGGAAGCCGGGGTTAGAAGCCTGAAGCATGGGCTCCGACGTGTTGTTGGTGAACAAAAACTCACGTTCGAAGAGTACAGCACATTGTTAGCCCAACTCGAAGCATGTCTCAATAGTCGACCGCTTTGCGCTATCATAGAGGATCCAGACGATTTAAATTATCTGACTCCTTCACACTTTTTAAGCAGCGGCCCTATATTGACTATCTTGAACACTGAGCATGACGAAAGAACACGGTGGCAAAAAACACAAAAGATTTTCGAAGATATATGGAAAAGATGGCAATCTGAATACCTTACTCAACTATCAGCGAGAAGCAAATGGCAAAAACCTCACACTAATGTCAAAATTAATGACGTTGTCATCATCCATGAGCTCAATCTGCCTGCCGGAAAATGGGCAGTAGGCAGAGTTACCGAAGTACATCCCGGTTCTGACGGATACGTTCGAGCTGTGACATTCAAAACAAAAAACGGGTTCATCAAGCGCCCAGTGATTAAGTTATCAGTACTTGTATCGGACTCTAACATAACCTCAACAAGAGAGCAATCAAAGAAAGACTTGTCTAAAATTCGAGACATAAAATCGAGAACCGCTCAATCAAATCGACAACCTAACATTGTGTCCAACATGTTATTAACGCTCATTACTACATTTTTCTTCATTACTACAGTTTTTGGTCAAGCTCAACCAACCCATCCATATACTTTAACGCCTATACATAAGGCGCTGTAATTCGACAGAATTTTTAACATGCAATTTATACGCGACTACTGGAAACTCGTCGTGTATTATGACATGGGACCTTATTGGCACGGAACTGCAACATTGGATAAATACATAAATCAAATAAATGGTTTATGTACGAGCAAAACAAGCAACTCTTTGTGTGACATCATACTACTACAGCTGCGTCACTCCTATGACGAACATAAGTATTGTAATGACATGTTACTTCATCAGCATTTCAGCGACAACACACGTAAGCGACGAGGTCTCATTGATGGTGTCGGATATCTCAGTAACAGTTTGTTCGGAATCCTCGATCAACGTTTTGCTGACCAATACCATAAGGACATAGCTCTGATAAAGAAAAACGAAAATCATTTAGCGCTACTGTGGAAAAATCAGACCTCTGTAGTAGAAACAGAATACAATCTCCTAAAAAGAACAGAAGATTCGGTTAACCACCAACAAAAGATCATTAACCAGCATATAAATGATTTGTCAAAAGCTACCAACATTTTAAGTAAAGGTCAGCAAGAACAGGAATTGAGAAGCGAGGTGGCGCTCACGGCAATCATAGCAACTAATATGCTTACGAAGTTGAAATCTATACAAGATTCATTGATAGATACTATCACGGACATTCATCAGGGATTATTCAACGTTCACCTACTATCACCGAAACAATTACAACATCAACTAAGCATTATCTCTGGACAATTGTCACGTGACCTATCACTACCTATAGAAAACACGCAAACGGAATTGAGAAAAATGTATCATCTTTTGAAGGTCAAAGCAAGAGTCACTGAGCAGTATCTTTTAATTGAAATTAGTATACCGCTCATCACCAGAGACGGTTATGACCTTTATCAATTGATACCTATACCACAGCAACAAGGGAACACTACAAACATTATAACAATAACACCCATCTCAGATTTCATAGCAATCAATTTACGCAAGGATACCTATCTGGCACTGACCTCAGCAGACATACAACAATGCGTGCAGTATGACGAGCTCACCCGCCTATGTCACTCCCGGAAACCTATCTTTCAGTTCAAGTCAGAAGACAGTTTATGTAGCAAGAACAAATACATAAACAAATGCATTACAAACATTGCAATTTGTCGCAATAATTGGACAGAGTTAAGCAAAACCAATACCTATTTATATTATTGTTGCGGACAATGTACACTGCGAGTCATATGTGAGAATCAGATTACCGCAATACAGTTCACCAAGGCCGGGGTCATAGCACTGGATTCCGATTGCATCATCAAAGGGGAAGATTTTACAGTTTTTTTACCATAAACTGCGCTTTACCGAAATGAGGACTTCATCTTATGTTGAATCGCAACAAATCGCACCTATCAACCACATCATGAACATTTCAGTGCCGCAAGTAGACATCAACATCACTGATCACCAAACCTCGCTGCGATACATCGAAGAGCAAATTAAACAGATGAAATCAGAAAACCCATTATACACAGGAATATCAGATCACGATATTCACCAATATTCTGTTATTTACATCGTGTTAGTAGGTGCCTTACTAGCAATATCAGTTTATATTTGTCGGTGGATTTATCGTCGGCGGCAGACTGGATCTAATGTACAGCTAGATCCCGAATCAGGGGCCCCGGTGGTAGCCGTCCAAGCCCCAAGGGACAACCACGCGGAAACGACACACTATAGTTACCCACAAAGACCACGAGAGGAGACCATTGAATTACAAAACATTTCCCGTCTACTTAACAGCATACGACGTCAGAAGAAGTCTCCTCCCGTTTTCAGCAAACCAACCAGCGATAGTGATTAGTATTCAATTTATAAGTTTGTATGTTAAGTATTGTAACTTGGGTGAAATTTATAAGTCATCGTTATTTACTCATACCTATTATGTTATATAATATGTTATGTAAATCATTATCAACCTCATCTCATTTCTCTGGCCCGGGGATATGTACAAGCCATAATTCGTATACCGCGGCGCGGCGGCGGTGCGCTTCATACATCAGCACTTTTCAATTATTTCATATAATTTAGCATTAATTAGGATCAGTACGCAATCAGCATTCATACGCGATACTCATTATCACTCAACCTAGCATTAGTTACAAGTTAGTGAATAAAAACCATTTATTTATCTATCTGTGACTTATCATTGTGAGCAAATATACAACGTGTGTGTGTCCTCAAGCAGCAGCCCATACAATCCTCGTGTTTCGAAAAATAATTCCAACGAATGAAATCATTTTTAAAATATAAAGGGGAATATTTTGAAAAACAATAAATATATTAATTTACTTACAAATTATTATATTTTTATCTTACCTACGCACATGGGCGTCCTTTGGGGCAGAGGGGGGCAGCAATTTTTTCGTTAGCAGTTATTATATTATTCTGCCACGAACTCTTCATTAACCGTTCTGCCGAAGCCCTCAGAAGTTACTTTTAAAATATTTTTTTACGTGTAGAAATCCCATAGATATCTTAACTTTTAGTTATGATATAATCCCCAAGGATGTTGTGTGTGATGTGTATACGCCGTTTAAACTCTGGGCGCCCTGGGTAGCTCCTCGGAAGGATGTCCCAGATTTTGTGGCAGACTTGCCTCGCCTGATGGTTTGGTTGGTGTTATCCCGCTTGCTTAGAGGTTGATTTGTCCACCTGTCAATGAAAGTCCCGTTAAAATCGGTCGAGCCGTTTTAAATTCGGAAGAGCCAGAACAAACAGACAGATAAAATATAAAAGGTTTTTTGTGTAAGTATCGTATATAACTTTTTTCATGAAGTTGTTACTTTAGAATTACAAACAGACACTTCAATTTTCAATTTTATTTATTTGTATAAGTACTAGATTTGAACCTAACTGTAGAAATTAAAACAGGTAATTTTAGGCTCATCAGTGACGCGCGTCATCCCCATCGCGGTGGCGGATGCATTTTATATCATTTCACAGAAACCAGTGTTCTCTGTCGTGCTGCTGCTGAACTTTCTTGATAAGACCTTCAACTTGACTAACGACTGCCATGGTACTGGCAACCGGGACTAACGGCTTAACGTACCTTCCGAAGCACGAAAACGCTAGTAAACGGAAATACCACAAAGCTGTCACCCATCCGTAACCAACCACAGAGACAGTTGCTTAACGCAGTGATCGTTTACGGAACACTGAGTTAGCGAGGCTACGAGCGCTTTATGCTCTTAGGAATATCGGATTTGCCCCCCCCCCCCCCCCCGGGCCCAGAACCTGGGTACGCCCATGCCTACGCAAAACTTTCATTCAGTTTCGTTCAGTTGTTTTCAAACTTACCTACGTGAATTTGGAGCCTGGAGTCTACCTTTATTTGACTGCTAGGAGCAGTTATTTTTCGACTTTTTATCGACCTCCGTCAGACCTCCCAACCCGTGGCGCTTGCGTCGTCTGTTAGTCAGCAGGTGCACTGGGTGAGGTCGCTTGAACCCCGGAGATCTTGATGGGCCCCTTACACCTTATAAAAACTTCATTCATGAAGAACAGCTACATTGATACCTGCTAGCGGTCCACCTGCTGATTAAAGGACGAGGCAGCAGCGCAGGCGACCGCACCGGGGTTGGGAGGTTACACGACACGGAAACACGTGCGCTGGCAGACCGTTTTAAGTTTCTTTGGTTCGACGAGAAAAAGATCTTTTAGACCGCTCGGTTCTGGTGATGTAGGTATACAGTATGTGAGTGGTATTTCTGGTCCGGCATGCATTCTTAGGGATCGAAAAGAATCGACATTGATGATGTGGCTTGAAATTATTGACAGTGGGTCAGTGGTCTATGTAGAAGCGCTCGGGGCCCCGCAGACTCAGTGTTCACTGTAAACGATCACTGCGTTAAGCAATATTCGCTATGTCCTTGGACGGGTGACCACTTTGTGGAATTTACATTTGTGAGCATTTCCGTGCTTCGGAAGGCACGTTAAGCCGATGGTCCCGGTTGCCAGTAAAATGGCAGTCGTTAAGCGGGGTTGAAAAATTTCAACAGCAGGTCACCACAGCCTGCGCCTATTTCAACACGGCAATGGGTTCACCACCTGTTTCGTGGGACAAAAAAAGCATACGGTGAAATGTGGGCGTCTAGTATGCCTCTGCCTACCCCTTCGGGGATAAAGGCGTGACAATATGTATGTATTGTCTATGTAGGCGTTGTACATTTTATTAATACTGTAAATGTAAGAAAGATAAAATATTGTAATGATTTTCTTAAGTTCAAAAACAATACGGCGATGATATTCTTTATGAAGTTGTGTTATAAATAAATAAAGCTAAATTTAATACCTAATACATATAATAAGTTGAACAAAATAACAGCTGGTGACACGCTTAGCTCTGCCAGCCTTATGCTGAGTTCAAGGTTATTTTTTGTCTTTCCGTCAAGTTCTTCCTAATACACGTAAAAAAAAGTAATAATGTGTTTTAATTCATTAATTAACTAAGTTTTAAAAAAAAACTAAAATTACAATGTCGAAACACTAGGTAATGACTGATAATGACAAAGATTTCTTATTCTTATTCTCATAATTAACATAAAAATTACATTTATAAATATCTGTAAAAAATTGACAACATTTGAAAATATAAATAAGTTGTGAACCACCAGTATCGGATACAGGCACCAAGCTACTGGTGGTTAGGGCTCCAGAGACAGGAAAAAATCCCTCAAAAATCGTGCGTTTTAAATTTCAATTTTTAAATCTTACCGATTGCAGAATCTGTAAAGAGATTCCGCAATCTTACCTCTTTTAAAATTCATGGTTGCACACATCAGTTACCTTTAGTAATACTTCCAGTTGTCATATCATTGGCGGCAGAGTTTCAAACGAAAGAGGTGAGATATAACATGACCATCTCTCTGCAAATCGTAGGCTAGCCTTAAACGCACTCTTATAGTAAGAGGGTTTGGTACTAGAAACAACCACAAAAGAGTCTAAACTGTCAAACTTATTCTTACAATTATTATGCATGTCGGCGTGCTCCACCGCAGAGAGGTCGGAGACTTGTGGCCCCGCTGATTCAGTGCTTGTAAAAGATCACTGCGTTAAGCAACTTTCGCTATGACTGGTTACGGATGGGTGATTGCTATGTGGAAATTACATTGACGAGCGTTTCCCTGCTTTGGTTTGGCACGTTAAGCCGTTGGTCCCTATTGCCAGTAACATGGCAGTCGTTAAGCTAAGTTAAAATCCTTATGAGCGGTTTGAAAAATTTTAAAAATACAAATATGTAGCCACAACCAGCGTATATTTCAATACTGGTTTTACTGGGCTTACCACCCACATTTCGTGGGACAGGAATGCACACGGTGAAATGTGGGTATATAATGTGTCTCTGCCACACCTTCAGGGATGTTTCATGATGATCAAAGGCGTCATTGATATTTGTGAAATTGTGGAGGATATTGGTAAGACAGAATGGTATGAGCTTCTAACTTTTGGGTAGGACAGGGAAATATAATTAAACATACTGCCGTTCAAAATCATACGAAGTATTATACTCATTCCGTCAGTCATGCCTTCAAAGGTATACGATACAACTGTTCATGTCTTATTCTCAATAGAATATTAGAAGGATGACCCGTTTGGTACTCTCGTAGATGAGTACCTATCCTATGGGTCATCACTCTATCATCCTATGGGTTCTATCTAATAATGGTTCGTTTTAGTATAATATTAGGTTAGAGCAAATTGTAGATCATAATAATATATTGGCAATGGGCTCACCACCACGTGGGACAGGAATACACATTGTGAAAGTGGGCTTACAACATGTATGCCTCTGCCACCCCTTGGGGGTTAAGGCGTGATAGATAAATAATAATAAATAACTATACATGTATAGAGATGAATAAAATTAAAGTGTCTGTTTGTAATTCCAAAATAATAGATTTTTACTTAATGTATATATTTGAAAGTATTTTCAATACTATTTTTTTCTATTAACTAACATAAAAAAAAAATGTATTTGTTCAGGTAATCTCTGAAACCGCTGGACCGATTTTAAATGGACTTACTTTTACTAGAAGATAACTAATGTTATAAGGAGTACCTACTTAGGCTACCTTTTAACCCCGTACGGGACGGGCACTACGCAGGAGAATCCGCGAGGTGTCCGCTAGTGCGATATGGTGATCACGCAATGCGGAACAGAATCCTTTATGGCGCTGGAAATATATTATGAAATATATTGTAAATTTAGTATTTTGTTGTAAGCACGTACAATTTCTGGTAAAGTACCAAAAATAAATCACTTTTCTTTCTAATAGGTGTGTTGCAATTGCAACAACTGCTAATGTCCTGTAATTAATAAACTTAGTTTTAATTCGTATTATTGCACATGAACTTGAACAGGTAATTTATTATTAATTACAACGACATATTTAAAGTAATAGTTTCCATTATTGTTAGGCAGATAATGTGCTTCCAATCCTAATGAATGCATTCGATTAAGGGATCTATTAAGCGCCTTGGGGTATACATATACAGACAAACCTCGAGGAGGATCAGTACCAGTGGTAGTGTGAGCAGTGGTTGAAATGGTTGAGCTAAGTGTTTTGTTGTGTTTATGCGGTTTCCTCGAGCTGTCTCGAGCCGGTCTGATAAGTCTCAAACCAAGGTAAGTGTCACTAGTACAGTTTCTCTCTTTTAATATGTTATCTTTCTGTCTCTCACTATGTAACCAAGCATTCTTCAGTTTGCAACTCGGGGTTCGTGTTTAAGAGCAAGGCTTACTCTTGACCTTTGGCATTATTGAAAGTGACTAACTTTTCAACCTCTCTAACGGCCCTGCATGCGGTCTTAGTATGAGCGAAGAATCTAATAAGCCACTAAGGTTGTAATGCTACGCCAAATGTGCACCTGCTGGCTGTTAGAGTCGTAAGAGGATACCTCAATATTTTTTTGAAGTGGTGAGTTTCTTATCCTAGTACCTGTGGCACAAGAGGGACCTGGACAAGCTCTGAGACTTATAACACAAGAAATTGAAATGCAGTCCTAGACACCACCAGGTAGTCTTGGAGAAATGAAAAAAGTCAGTTAGCTAACCAAGTGCCGGGCTAAGCCTGTGGGGCGTTCCACACGTAACGCCCTTGCTCGCTTTGAGACAGATTCGCTGTAAGATACGAAAGTATTGCATTCGATTTACTAAAATATATTTTAAATTTTTTTAAGACTTTCACATATAACTTGTACGTCATTCAACAAACGCACTAGCTTGTCGGTGATGTTGGCTAGGTATCTGTGTACCAAAGTGTGTGGTGTATCTATTAAATTCTATGAAACAACTTTCACATTATTTTCTTTCAACAGATCGGCACAGAATGTCACAAGCCGTTGCGAGGAAAATTCTAAGAGTCCAATGTCATGCCGCAATGTTGAAAACCCAGGTACTGCATTACCTCATCCAGATGACTGCCACTTATTCTACTACTGCGAGCAGCCCTATTTACCACCAGTATGCAAGGAATGTCCTGATAATCTGCTCTTTAATCCTGTCATAAACGTTTGTGACTGGTATGAGCATGTCGATTGCCAAGTAGTAGATACGACTACGAAACCTAAGACATCGAGGAAACCAGTGACTGAAGCTGAGACAAACAAAACATCTCAAACTATTATGAAATTGACTCCAGAAAAAGAGGAATCAATTGAGACAACTCGCTGCGAGAGTTACTCAATAGTTCCGGTGTCATGTGCTTCAGTCCATAGCTCAGATGCCCTAATACCACACCCCGACGACTGTCAGCTGTTTTATTACTGCGTGGCGGCAGATATGGAGCCTGCTTGTAAGCAGTGTCCTCACAACTTGCACTTTAATCCTGCTACACAAGTGTGTGATTGGCCCGCAACAGCTGGTTGTAACACAACTAAGAAAACTGATGCTACAACGACATGGCACACCGTGGCGGAAACTGTTACAAAGTCTACTCCACCAACTTCATGGACACCAGCAACTGTCAAACTGTCAAAGATGCCACAAACAACGATTGCGCCTTCTACAGCAAATACAGCGGCGACCAGCAAGAGTGTACCCTTGACACCAAACAAAGACTCTGAGGATAGTGAAGAAGGGCCGAGTCGTTGCGAGCTTAACTCAAAAAACGCAGTGTCGTGTACTGGAGTCCAAGGTGCAGGTGGTCTGATGCCACATCCCGATGATTGTCAGCTGTTCTATTACTGCGTGGCGCCAGACGCGAAGCCAGTGTGCAAGCAGTGTCCTCACAACTTGCACTTTAATCCTGCTACACAAGTGTGTGACTGGCCCGCAACAGCTGGCTGCAATATAATTAAGAAAATTGACTCTACAACCACAAGGGCGACCGTAGTTGTAAATTATACACCACCAACTACATGGGTACCAGTGAATGTCACCAAACTATCTCAGACACCTAAGGAAGTGACTGAATCTACTACAATAAAGGCCGCGGCGACCAGGAAGAGTATACCATTGATGCCAAAGAAAGATACTGAGGATGATGAATCAGGGCTAAGCCGATGTGAGCTTAAATCAAAGAACGCAGTGTCGTGTACTGGAGTCCATAGCGTAGGTGGTGTAGTACCACACCCCGATGACTGTCAACTCTTCTATTACTGCGTGGGACCAGACACGGAGCCAGTGTGCAAGCATTGTCCTCACAACTTGCACTATAATCCTACTACACAAGTGTGTGACTGGCCCGCAACAGCTGGTTGTAATATAGCTAAGAAAACTGAACTTGGAACACAGACTACTACCACTCAGATACCACAGCTTGATACTTCTATTATACAGATATCAGAGACCACTACTATCACTACGACTATTATGGACACTAAATCTACAGCATCAATATCTTCGAAGACACACGCTGAATCTATAGCAACATTAACATCAGAAACCGACACCGCTACAACAAGAGGTTTAGGGCAATTTAACGTTGATGCAAACAAAGAGCAACTAAGTATAGAAGCTCGTTGTGAAAGAAACTCAAAGAACTTGGTGTCATGTGCTGATATGAACAACCCGGACAATCTCATACCACACCCAGATGACTGTCAGTTGTTTTATTACTGCGCCGATTCAAACAGTCCACCTGTATGTAGAGGATGTCCTGCCAATATGCATTTTAATCCTTCTTTACATGTATGCGACTGGCCCACTCAAGCTGGGTGCAACAAAACTACGACGAAAACAGAATCTTCAGTTTTAGTACCATTGACTGAAGCCATTACAAAGCAACCAGACAACAACGCCGCTGCTATATTGACACCAGAAATGATAACTACGAGTACCGTTGCAGTGACTTCACAAGCCGATACTAACGGTATACTAATTCGCTGTACAAAGAATTCTAAGACTACGGTGTCTTGTGAAAACTATCATGGATCGGATTCACTGGTACCACATCCAGATGACTGCCAGCTATTTTACTACTGCGTTGACCCCAATTTACCACCGATTTGTAGACAATGTCCGGCCAATTTGCACTTTAACCCATCTTTGCATGTATGTGATTGGCCTGCTAGAGCTGGGTGCAACATAACTGAGATACATGATTCAACAACATGGGCAACTGTAACAGAAACTATTGTAAAGCCTACAATACCAACTACATGGACACCAGCAACGATTACGACCGTCTCTCTGTTGCCAGAGAAAGTAACAGAAAAGTCTACAACAAAAGTATCACTTACTACTGAGACAGTGTCACTGGCACCGGAGAAGGATCCTGTAACTACTGCAACATCAGCAACATACTCTGACACAACTAAGATATCGGAAACAGAAACTAGCACATCCACTAATAAGCAACTAAGCCGTTGCGAGCTTAGTTCAAAGAGCCCAGTTTTATGTGCTGAGGTCCATAGCCCAGATGCTCTAGTACCACACCCCGACGACTGTCAGCTGTTCTATCACTGCGAGGCATCAGATAAAGAGCCTGTATGTAAAGAGTGTCCCCACGACTTGCACTTTAACCCCGCATCGCACGTGTGTGACTGGCCTGCTACAGCTGGTTGCAACATAACTGCTAATCCTGATTCTACAACATTGACAACCGTGCTAACGACACTGCCGACGACATGGACACCAGCAACGATTACGACCGTCTCACTAATGCCAGATAAAGTAACTGAATCGTCTACAGCAAAAGTATCATTTACTACAGAGACAGTGTCACTGGCACCGGAGAAGGATCCTGTAACTACTGCAACATCACCGACAATCTCTGACACAACTAAGATATCGGAAACAGAAACTAGCACCTCCACTAATAAGCAACTAAGCCGTTGCGAGCTTAATTCAAAGAGCCCAGTTTCATGTGCCGAGGTCCATAGCCCAGATGCTCTAGTACCACACCCCGACGACTGTCAGCTGTTCTATTACTGTGTAGCGTCAGATATGGAGCCAATCTGTAAGCAGTGTCCTGACAACCTACACTTTAATCCTGTTACACACGTGTGTGACTGGCCTGCTACAGCTGGTTGCAACGTAACTGCGAAACCTGATTCTACAACATTGACAACCGTGTTAACGACACTGCCGACGACATGGACAGCAGCAACGATTACGACCGTCTCTCTGTTGCCAGAGAAAGTAACTGAATCGTCTACAGCAAAAGTATCATTTACTACAGAGACAGTGTCACTGGCACCGGAGAAGGATCCTGTAACTACTGCAACATCACCGACAATCTCTGACACAACTAAGATATCGGAAACAGAAACTAGCACCTCCACTAATAAGCAACTAAGCCGTTGCGAGCTTAATTCAAAGAGCCCAGTTTCATGTGCCGAGGTCCATAGCCCAGATGCTCTAGTACCACACCCCGACGACTGTCAGCTGTTCTATTACTGTGTAGCGTCAGATATGGAGCCAATCTGTAAGCAGTGTCCTGACAACCTACACTTTAATCCCGTTACACACGTGTGTGACTGGCCTGCTACAGCTGGTTGCAACGTAACTGCGAAACCTGATTCTACAACATTGACAACCGTGTTAACGACACTGCCGACGACATGGACAGCAGCAACGATTACGACCGTCTCTCTGTTGCCAGAGAAAGTAACTGAATCGTCTACAGCAAAAGTATCATTTACTACAGAGACAGTGTCACTGGCACCGGAGAAAGATCCTGTAACTACTGCAACATCAGCGACATTCTCTGACACAACAAAATTATCGGAAACCGAAATTAGCACATCCACTAATAAGCAACTAAGCCGTTGCGAGCTTAGTTCAAAGAGCCCAGTTTCATGTGCTGAGGTCCATAGCCCAGATGCTCTAGTACCACACCCCGACGACTGTCAGCTGTTCTATCACTGCGAGGCATCAGATAAAGAGCCTGTATGTAAAGAGTGTCCCCACGACTTGCACTTTAACCCCGCATCGCACGTGTGTGACTGGCCTGCTACAGCTGGTTGCAACATAACTGCTAATCCTGTTTCTACAACATTGACAACCGTGGTAACGGCACTGCCGACGACATGGACACCAGCAACGATTACGACCGTCTCACTAATGCCAGAGAAAGTAACTGAATCGTCTACAACAAAAGTATCACTTACTACTGAGACAGTGTCACTGGCACCGGAGAAGGATCCTGTAACTACTGCAACATCAGCGACATTCTCTGACACAACTAAATTATCGGAAACAGAAACTAGCACATCCACTAATAAGCAACTAAGCCGTTGCGAGCTTAATTCAAAGAGCCCAGTTTTATGTGCTGAGGTCCATAGCCCAGATGCTCTAGTACCACACCCCGACGACTGTCAGCTGTTCTATTACTGTGTAGCGTCAGATATGGAGCCAATCTGTAAGCAGTGTCCTGACAACCTACACTTTAATCCCGTTACACACGTGTGTGACTGGCCTGCTACAGCTGGTTGCAACGTAACTGCGAAACCTGATTCTACAACATTGACAACCGTGCTAACGACACTGCCGACGACATGGACACCAGCAACGATTACGACCGTCTCTCTGTTGCCAGAGAAAGTAACAGAAAAGTCTACAACAAAAGTATCACTTACTACTGAGACAGGGTCACTGGCACCGGAGAAGGATCCTGTAACTACTGCAACATCAGCAACATACTCTGACACAACTAAGATATCGGAAACAGAAACTAGCACATCCACTAATAAGCAACTAAGCCGTTGCGAGCTTAGTTCAAAGAGCCCAGTTTTATGTGCTGAGGTCCATAGCCCAGATGCTCTAGTACCACACCCCGACGACTGTCAGCTGTTCTATCACTGCGAGGCATCAGATAAAGAGCCTGTATGTAAAGAGTGTCCCCACGACTTGCACTTTAACCCCGCATCGCACGTGTGTGACTGGCCTGCTACAGCTGGTTGCAACATAACTGCTAATCCTGATTCTACAACATTGACAACCGTGCTAACGACACTGCCGACGACATGGACACCAGCAACGATTACGACCGTCTCACTAATGCCAGAGAAAGTAACTGAATCGTCTACAGCAAAAGTATCATTTACTACAGAGACAGTGGCACTGGCATCGGAGAAGGATCCTGTAACTACTGCAACATCAGCGACATTCTCTGACACAACTAAATTATCGGAAACCGAAATTAGCACATCCACTAATAAGCAACTAAGCCGTTGCGAGCTTAATTCAAAGAGCCCAGTTTTATGTGCTGAGGTCCATAGCCCAGATGCTCTAGTACCACACCCCGACGACTGTCAGCTGTTCTATTACTGTGTAGCGTCAGATATGGAGCCAATCTGTAAGCAGTGTCCTGACAACCTACACTTTAATCCCGTTACACACGTGTGTGACTGGCCTGCTACAGCTGGTTGCAACGTAACTGCGAAACCTGATTCTACAACATTGACAACCGTGCTAACGACACTGCCGACGACATGGACACCAGCAACGATTACGACCGTCTCTCTGTTGCCAGAGAAAGTAACAGAAAAGTCTACAACAAAAGTATCACTTACTACTGAGACAGGGTCACTGGCACCGGAGAAGGATCCTGTAACTACTGCAACATCAGCAACATACTCTGACACAACTAAGATATCGGAAACAGAAACTAGCACATCCACTAATAAGCAACTAAGCCGTTGCGAGCTTAGTTCAAAGAGCCCAGTTTTATGTGCTGAGGTCCATAGCCCAGATGCTCTAGTACCACACCCCGACGACTGTCAGCTGTTCTATCACTGCGAGGCATCAGATAAAGAGCCTGTATGTAAAGAGTGTCCCCACGACTTGCACTTTAACCCCGCATCGCACGTGTGTGACTGGCCTGCTACAGCTGGTTGCAACATAACTGCTAATCCTGATTCTACAACATTGACAACCGTGCTAACGACACTGCCGACGACATGGACACCAGCAACGATTACGACCGTCTCACTAATGCCAGAGAAAGTAACTGAATCGTCTACAGCAAAAGTATCATTTACTACAGAGACAGTGGCACTGGCATCGGAGAAGGATCCTGTAACTACTGCAACATCAGCGACATTCTCTGACACAACTAAATTATCGGAAACCGAAATTAGCACATCCACTAATAAGCAACTAAGCCGTTGCGAGCTTAATTCAAAGAGCCCAGTTTTATGTGCTGAGGTCCATAGCCTAGATGCTCTAGTACCACACCCCGACGACTGTCAGCTGTTCTATTACTGTGTAGCGTCAGATATGGAGCCAATCTGTAAGCAGTGTCCTGACAACCTACACTTTAATCCCGTTACACACGTGTGTGACTGGCCTGCTACAGCTGGTTGCAACATAACTGCTAATCCTGATTCTACAACATTGACAACCGTGCTAACGACACTGCCGACGACATGGACACCAGCAACGATTACGACCGTCTCACTAATGCCAGAGAAAGTAACTGAATCGTCTACAACAAAAGTATCACTTACTACTGAGACAGTGTCACTGGCACCGGAGAAGGATCCTGTAACTACTGCAACATCAGCGACAATCTCTGACACAAATAAGATATCGGAAACAGAAACTAGCACATCCACTAATAAGCAACTAAGCCGTTGCGAGCTTAATTCAAAGAGCCCAGTTTTATGTGCTGAGGTCCATAGCCCAGATGCTCTAGTACCACACCCCGACGACTGTCAGCTGTTCTATTACTGTGTAGCGTCAGATATGGAGCCAATCTGTAAGCAGTGTCCTGACAACCTACACTTTAATCCCGTTACACACGTGTGTGACTGGCCTGCTACAGCTGGTTGCAAAATAAATGCTAATCCTGATTCTACAACATTGACAACCGTGCTAACGACACTGCCGACGACATGGACACCAGCAACGATTACGACCGTCTCACTAATGCCAGAGAAAGTAACTGAATCGTCTACAGCAAAAGTATCATTTACTACAGAGACAGTGTCACTGGCACCGGAGAAGGATCCTGTAACTACTGCAACATCAGCGACAATCTCTGACACAAATAAGATATCGGAAACAGAAACTAGCACATCGACTAATAAGCAACTAAGCCGTTGCGAGCTTAATTCAAAGAGCCCAGTTTTATGTGCTGAGGTCCATAGCCCAGATGCTCTAGTACCACACCCCGACGACTGTCAGCTGTTCTATTACTGTGTAGCGTCAGATATGGAGCCAATCTGTAAGCAGTGTCCTGACAACCTACACTTTAATCCCGTTACACACGTGTGTGACTGGCCTGCTACAGCTGGTTGCAACGTAACTGCGAAACCTGATTCTACAACATTGACAACCGTGTTAACGACACTGCCGACGACATGGACATCAGCAACGATTACGACCGTCTCACTAATGCCAGAGAAAGTAACTGAATCGTCTACAGCAAAAGTATCATTTACTACAGAGACAGTGTCACTGGCACCGGAGAAGTATCCTGTAACTACTGCAACATCAGCGACAATCTCTGACACAAATAAGATATCGGAAACAGAAACTAGCACATCCACTAATAAGCAACTAAGCCGTTGCGAGCTTAATTCAAAGAGCCCAGTTTTATGTGCTGAGGTCCATAGCCCAGATGCTCTAGTACCACACCCCGACGACTGTCAGCTGTTCTATTACTGTGTAGCGTCAGATATGGAGCCAATCTGTAAGCAGTGTCCTGACAACCTACACTTTAATCCCGTTACAAACGTGTGTGACTGGCCTGCTACAGCTGGTTGCAAAATAAATGCTAATCCTGATTCTACAACATTGACAACCGTGCTAACGACACTGCCGACGACATGGACACCAGCAACGATTACGACCGTCTCTCTGTTGCCAGAGAAAGTAACTGAATCGTCTACAACAAAAGTATCACTTTCTACAGAGCCAGTGTCACTGGCACCGGAGAAGGATCCTGTAACTACTGCAACATCAGCAACATTCTCTGACACAACTAAGACATCGGAAACAGAAACTAGCACATCCACTAATAAGCAACTAAGCCGTTGCGAGCTTAACTCAAAGAGCCCAGTTTCATGTGCCGAGGTCCATAGCCCAGATGCTCTAGTACCACACCCCGACGACTGTCAGCTATTCTATTACTGTGTAGCGACAGATATGGAGCCAATCTGTAAGCAGTGTCCTGACAACCTACACTTTAATCCCGTTACACACGTGTGTGACTGGCCTGCTACAGCTGGTTGCAACGTAACTGCGAAAACTCTTTCTACAAAGTGGACAACTGAGACTACTATAACATCCGCACCAAAGTCTATTACCAACCCGATATCTCATTTTGATTCCACAATTATATGGACGCCGGCAGGTTTCAAGACTAAATCATTTTCGCTAGAGAAAACAACTGAATCGGTTACATTAAGAGTACCAAAATCTTATAACGGATTGTCACTGACACATAGTAAAGCTTCTGAATCCTTTGCAACATTATCAAAGAATAAAGATAAATCGGAAACTAATGTTAGCACGTCTTCAAACGAACCGCTGACCCTTTGCGAGCGTATTTCCAAGAGTCCAGTTTCATGCGCTAAGGTCAACAGCTCAGGTGCCCTAATACCACACCCTAATGACTGTCAGCTGTTCTATTACTGCGTGGCCCAAGATGTAGAGCCTGTTTGTAAACAGTGTCCGAATAATTTGCACTTTAATTCAGCTTCACTTGTGTGTGACTGGCCGACTGCAGCTGGTTGTAAATTTACTTCGAAATCTGATTCTGCAACAAAAAGGGCATCTGAAACATCTACACCACAGCTTCCAACGAAACGGACTTCACATTTTGATTCCACTATTACATCGGTACCAGCGGGTCTCGAGACTCTATCCTCAGTTATAGCAACTACAAAGGTAGTTTCACTGACGCCCAACACAGCTTCTGAACCCATTTCGAAATTTGTAAAGGGCACAGGGGCATCGGAAACTAGAATTACCACTTCCTCGAACAAACCACTGACCCTTTGTGAGTATAACACAAAGAGCCCAGTTTCATGTGCCGAGGTTCATAGCCCAGATGGACTAGTACCGCACCCCGATGACTGTCAATTGTTTTATTATTGCTTAGCACCAGATGTGGAGCCTATTTGTAAACAGTGTCCGAACAATTTGCACTTCAATCCTGCTTCACTTGTATGTGACTGGCCGAGTACAGCTGGTTGTAATATAACGAAGAAATCTGATTCTGCAACAAAATTGGTATATGAAACAACTGTATCATCTACACCACAAGTTACATCGAAACGGACATCACATTTTGTTTACACGACTACATGGGCACCAGCGACAATTGCGACTATATCTTTAGAGCCAGAAATAGCAACTGAATCACCAAGGCCACCAGAGACCAACACAAGAGTGTCACTTATTCCTGAGAAAGACACCCAGCCTTCCGTAACACGTTGTGAGCTTAACTCAAAGAGCCCAATATCATGTGCTGAGGTCCACAACCAGTACGGAGTAATAGCACATCCTGATGACTGTCAGCTGTTCTATATCTGTCAAGCATCGCAACCGATATGTAAACAGTGTCCTGACAACTTGCACTTTAACCCAACTTTACTTGTATGTGACTGGCCCGCGACAGCTGGATGCAACATTACTTCAACAATATCAGCAACCCAGTCTCCAAAGACAACGACTCCTGCAGTATGGTTACTGGCGTCAAAAGATAAATTGACGTGGAGCCTTAACAGTAACAATGCTGTTACACTACCATCAGAGACTGTTTCTTTTGCCACGTCTATACCAAATAGCAACGCTTCTCCAACATTGATACCAGATACCAAAACTACTGCAAGATTTCTAGGAGAGCCTTCTACAATGGAGGTACCAAACGTGCCAACCCTATGCGAGAGAAAGTCAAAGACTCCGGTATCATGTGCTGACGCCTTACCAGATACGCTGTTACAGCACCCAGATGACTGCCAACTGTTCTATTCTTGCTTGAATCAGGACTTACCACCCGTGTGCAGGGAATGTCCTGCTAAATTGCACTTCAATCCAAAAATACAGGCATGTGACTGGCCTGGTCCATCTGTTTGTAAAATAAAAGGTTTGTAGATTTGAGTCTTTTGTGCTTTGAGACTGGGGACTTCAAGCTGCAGCGACGAATGGCGAGTCAGTCAGCTGCAATTAAAGAACTGATGACGTCATCTGATGCTGCAATTTAGACTGGTACTAAGTTTAATTTGAATATATGTAGTCAGACTACAGTGAAAGATGAGCCAAGAACTCCAATTTTAATGCCCATGAGCGTTGGGGATAGGCCATGGTTCAATATCGAGGTACTCAACCCGGTGTTATTTATATTCATGAATCATCTATTCATGATCATCAATTCTACACTTTTATTGTACATAGTTGTAAATTTTATTTAGTTTGGTGGGATTGCTTAAATTATTAATATATCGTAGATAACACAATTGTAAAGTTACTTAAGTTTCATGTTAATAAATATTTATTTTTGTATTTGAAACATTTTATTTCAAACAGAAAGTTACTTTAAATTTCCATAACTAAATCCATACCTCCCTCATCATCCTTCTTAAAACTTGCCGCTTTAGCTAAGCTGACGTCTAAGACTTTAGCACCCAAAATTTCCGTTTGAACCTAGGGTGTGTTGAAGGAGGTGCTAGTGGCAGCTGTAATCTAATTTATAAAACCGAGGGATCATGTGCTCATGGGCCTAAGAGACCACACCTGCTAGTTGCGGTACACCTGTTGACTAAGGAACGATGCAACGACGCAGTCGCCTTCACTGGGTTGGGGTGGGAGGTCACACTCTGTCAACAATGCCGAAAATCAACAGCCAAACGATAGCTGCTCTTAGCAGCCAAATAAATAAGTGACCTTCAAGTTCCAATCTAGATTAACTGGGAACACACTCAGACGAACAGAAGAAGATTGTTGGATGAGAGATTCTTATACTTTCCAACCCCACTACGAACGTCTACGGCAGAGATTTAACAAATTCAGCAGGACGGAGTGGCACACGGAGGTCCTTTTTCCGTTAGGTCCGAAACTAGTCGGGTGATCCCGAAATTTACACGTGAGTAAAACCGTTTATTTAGTCATAATGAACACCGCTCACGAAAGTTATTATTCTAATCAAATAGTTCTTTTCATTTATTCTCTTTAACATTACTTTATATAACGGGTAAAAAAAATTACGAGAAACCGTTTCCTAGAAATAGTCCCGGTAGGTACTCTATACCCAAATGGTCAACCTACCCTTAACTGTTATAATAAAAATGGGACTATTATACATGGTAGACGTTTTAGTTTAGTTTTTTAGCAAACACAATTTAGTCGAAATAAAATACAACTAGTGGTTTTGTGAACCGTAGACTTCGGCGATTTTTTGTTTTAATTTTTTTTTGTAATTGTAATATTACTATTAGCTGTTGTAAGCTTCACAAGAATTTGTGAAGCATAATATTGTACACTTACATTATAAACATTTTTATAATTAGTCGATAATGTATCGTATCGATATTGAGAATATCGATACCTACTTTAATCATTTTCGTGTGGCAACATTTAAAAACAAGGAAGTCAACATTTTCGTGCCTCGGTCGGGTAGGAACCACAGATTTAGAAGAGTAAGCAGATCAAACATATTCCTTTGTTTATGGTGTAATACTTCATCCTTTTCACTCTTTTTGTTTCTTGTATAACGCTATCTTTTTTTGTCATGTGTAGCGACATGTAAAATACATAGACAGCAAACAGCGCGTATCCTAATTTTCTACATAATTTCAACTATTGCCACCATTTTTGAATCAGGAATTTGTTAGTGTTTTGTGCCGAAGGGAAAATATTGTATATATATATTTAAATAAAGGTTATAAAAGTTTAAAAAACATGGTGAAGTGTTGTGTAAAGTGTTGTGATGCTTCAGTCACAAGAAATCACCAGGAATAACTTTTCACAGGTAATTGATGTTTTAGTTACGACTACGTGTTATGAATCTAAGATTTTTATTCAAAAATGGTGATTCTTCTAGACGAACACTTGAAAAGTTGTTAATATATGGTTCATAGCATCTGTTCCATAAACCGTTTGGTCGCTATCGTCATCTATATCTAAGATTTTTGTTAATTTACATACATTTTGTACTGTTACGGCATGGGGACGAATTCAGTTCAGCTAATTGTTTGCAATTTCAATATCCAAAGTCAAGCTAAATGTAGTGCCCGATTCAATTAATTATGTTAATATTGTTTTAGGTTTCCTAAGGATACCATTAAACAAGATGTTTGGTTAATAAACATAAATTATGAAAGATATTAAAATGACATGATATGATAGCTGAATGCGACCCTGGATTAAGCTACCTGTATATATGTGTGAAATAGGCTACGCTATTTTTCGCAAATGTTTGATCTACTTACTCTTCTATATCTGTGGTAGGAACACATTATAAGGTAAACTTTGGCGCCGACAACTTGTGACTAGAATTAGTTGTGAAATAAAACCTTTTAAATTGGAGTGATCCTGCAGTTTTTCTGACTTGAAGACATTGATCCTTCAACTCAGAAGTGGGATATACCAGGCCCACTTGATATTTTGTGAAAGTTGTATGTAGTACTTTTTTTTTGGTTACCCTTTTTAAAGGACGCTTATTTTTAAATTCTTATGGAGGGTGTCGTTACACCACCTTTGCGTAATAAAGTGATGAACGACCAACCGTGATCAAGAAGAAAATTACGTGGCAGTATAGATCACATCTCACGAATTGGTATTTTACTGTTTCTCTACCATGGCCTCGAATTCTTTGAAGAACTTAAACACCTCATTTTTCTCTTTCATAAAGTAAACAAATGACATGCGACTATAGTCATCTACAAAAAGAAGAAAATATCTAGACAATCCAATGGACTTGTTTTCCATTGGCCCACATACATCAGCATGCACGATTTCAAGCACTTTTTGAGCTCTTGTGCCTCTGGGAAAGGGCAGTCGTGATTGTTTACCTTCACAACAAACCACACAGTTAGACTTTGTCACTTCATAAGTGTCTACATAACTAACACCTTCCACGGCACCATTCTTCATTTTATTCAAATGGTTAGCATTCATATGTCCCAATCTTCTGTGCCATATCAAGGCACTTTCTTTAGCAAGAAAACATTTTTGTCACTGGAGTAGTACATAACTTTAATTTTTACACCCCATCAATTAGATCAGCAACAGCTACTAGTTATTCATTATAAATGAGTAAACGGGATTACTCACGTTTTTACGACCAGTAATAGACCGACCGGTTTCAGCTGTATTTAGACAGCCTTTTTCAGAGGTGCGAACCGTTCGCCGAGCACTCTTTACGCACACTGCGCGCATCCGCTCTCGCCGCCGCTCCGTATTCGGTGGACGTAGGGTTGCGCCGAGGCACACGTGAGATCCGCTTCACTATCGCTCCCATCCAAACTATTTGGAGCGTGTGCCTCGGCGCAACCCTACGTCCACCGAATACCCCAACAACAACGAGCGGCGAGAGCGGATGCGCTCAGTGCGCGTAAAGAGTGCTCGGCGAACGGTTCGCACCTCTGAAAAAGGCTGTCTAAATACAGCTGAAACCGGTCGGTCAATTACTGGTCGTAAAAACGTGAGTAATCCCGTTTACTTATTTATAATGTGTAATAATAACGTTAGTTTTCTAGTAAAAAAGCTACTAGTTCTCTCTTTGCATTGTAAATTAAACACTGGTTATCTGTTAAGGAGACACTGTTGTTGTTTTTAATCAATTGACTTATTGACAATAAGTTCGTTGTTAGACTTGGAACACATAATACATCCTTGATTGTTATATCAAATCCTTTCTGCGTCGATATTTGAACATTTCCTTTGCATGTAACTTCTAGTTTCTCATGATTTGCTATCATGATCTCGGGACATGTCTGTGGAATCGAGATATCTTGCAATCAACTTGCAATAGCCGTCCTATGGACACTGGCCCTCGAATCCACGTATCACTCGCCTTTACTATATTTAGTACTAAGGAAAACAGCACTGAATGCATTCGACGACTTATTTTTGTTTGATTTTTCGATCAATGGACATTGATTACGATAATGACCCGGTGTTTTGCATTTGTAACAGGTAATGTTTTTATTTTCTCCATCCGTCATTTTTCATTACATTTGACGTTGACGGCTTTCCGCCATACCGCTCTGATTGGCGATGCCAAGTCTGTGTTTTGATTTCGACCATTTTGATGCAAACGCCGCTTCAGTATTCTGCGTTTCGTTCGATGTCATTGCCATAAACTCTGACGGTTCTGAATATAGCAGTTTTGTCTTGATGACGTCGGACGTAATTGCAATGCCGGAATGCTCAATGGCCATTATCATTGGCGAAAAATTTTCTGGTAATCCTGCCAGCATCAATGAACCAATCCACTGATCCGTTATTTCAAAACCAGTACCTCTTAACCGTTGCGATGTTTCCACAATTTGAGTCACATACGTGGTCATACTTTCACAATTTTCTCTCCGTATGAAATCAAATGTCGCAATAACGAAATCTTTCTCGAAAAACCTGAGTCGTCAAACAGAGATTTTAGCTTATCCCACAACTCTTTCGAAGTTTTCGTTGTCTTGATATGCACGTACAAAGCAGGATCGATGGTTAAACATAATTTAGCCTGAGTCTTCAAATCGTCTTCTGATTTTCTGTCATTTCCTACCACCGGCTGCACACAATGTAACATGCCTTCCAACACGAGTACATTTTCAACTGCGAATTTCCACTCATCGTAGTTTTCTCTGCCTTTTAACTTAGGCACACTAGATAAATAGTTTGTGGTCATCTTGCATAACGCGATCGTGTTCAAAAATATAAAATAATATTGAAAATATTAATTTGCGTGACGGACCAGAACCTAAAATAAACGAACACATCGGGTTTTCAGTGCAGACTAATTTTTATTTATTTGACACATAACATAAATGTTTAGTTACCATAGCAACACACTATATTTCGCCAGTATCTTATTTTGATACTTCTACAATATCAACATACATTACTGACACGAATTCGCCCCGTAGAACGCATCATGAATGTAAGAGCATTAAATTTAGACGACTCTGAACCGGCTGAACAACTTAAGTTTGATAAGTCGTTAAAGGCGGAGGAGGTTGAATAATTGAGATGCCTTCTTGAACAATATAAAGGCTGCTTCTCTAGTGGTTTAAAGGATTTAGGATTCACAAACGTTGTCGAGATGGTGATAGAACTAGAGGACAATCGTCCTGTTGTGTATCGTCTTTATAGATTGTCTTACTCAGAACGAGACTTAGTGCGTACAATGGTGCAAGAGATGATCGAAGCGGATATAGTATGCGAGTCGAAATCTCCGTACGCCAGTCCAATTCTATTAGTGAAGAAAAAGACAGGTGAAAAAAGACTGTGTGTGGACTATAGGGCCCTCAATTGTAAAACCAAAAGAAACCGTTATCCCTTGCCGTTGATCGATGATCAGTTGGATAGGTTGGCTAGGCACTCCTTATTTATAATGCTCGATTGCGCATCGGGCTACTATCAAATTCCGATAGCAGCGGAATCGCAAGAAAAACTGCGTTTGTAACCAGCGATGGCCAGTACGCGTTTAAGCGTATGGCGTTTGGTTTGGCTAACGCACCGTCAGTGTTTCAGAGGGCTATCAATAAAATCCTACCTAAAAGTAAAGTTAATTATGCGTTAGTATTTATGGACGATATTTTAATTCCTGCAAAATTGTTTCAAGAGGGAATGGTTAGGTTAGAACGGATTTTGAAACTCTTATCAGAAGCAGGCCTGACTCTAAAAATGAGCAAATGCTATTTCTTTTATAAGGAAATAGACTTCCTTGGATTTGAGGTAAATGGCAACGGAATTAAACCAGGTAAGCGCAAGACTATTGCTATATCAGATTTCCCTGAACCACGCAGTGTACACACCGTAAGACGATTCATAGTTCTAGCTAGTTTCTTTAGGCGGTTTGTGAAAGATTTCGCGCTCGTTGCGCGACCATTAACAGTTTTATTGAGGTCCAACTTTGATTGGAAATGGGAATACAAACACAAGTATGCTTTTGAAACACTTAAGCGAAAGCTTGTCGAGCGACCCATTTTAACCCTCTACGATATTAAATTGGAGACTGAACTCCATACTGACGCTTGTAAGTTAGGCGTGGCGGGTATACTTTTGCAGAAGCAAGACGATGGGACTCTTAGGCCGGTTACTTATTACAGTCGAAAAACAACAGGTGACGAGCAAAAGTTGCACTCATTTGAATTAGAAACTTTGGCAGTTATCGCATCGTTAAAACGATTTAGAGTTTATTTATTAGGCACTAAATTTAAAATTGTAACCGATTGTAATGCCTTGCGAACCACCTTAACTAAGCGAGATTTGATACCTTGAATTTCTCGATGGTGGATACAGTTACAGGAGTATGACTGCGAAATCGAGTACCGAGCAGGAACTCGTATGGGTCATGTGGACGCACTCAGTCGCGCTCCTGTAACCGATCCACTTCCCGGTGTTGAGGATTGTCAAGTACTGGATGTTCTAAACATTGAATTTAAGGATTGGATCTCCACAGTGCAAGGAAACGATGATGAAATAAAAAGAATTAGGGAAATTTTACAAGACCCGGAAACGAAAAATGTAGCTGATGTGCATAAAAAAATTTAATAAAAGCGGGCTACATTTATAAAATTTTAGAAAATGGATTACGATGGGTGGTACCTCGGGCAATGAGATGGCAGCTACTTAAAATGAACAATGACGATGTAGGTCATTTCGGTTTTGACAAAACTCTTAACCGTCTACAAAGTGTACTATGGTTCCCTAAAATGCGTCGTTTCACTAAAAAATATGTATCCGCGTGGATTGAGTGTGCTCATCATAAAACACCCGGGGGACGAAAGGAAGGAATGTTGCACCCCATCCCTAAGCTTGAGATACCTTTCCACACCATACACATCGGATTAACGTTAGATTCTAAACTTGATTTTCAAAATCATATTAAAAACATATGTAAGGCAGCAAATAGATTGTTGGGATTTATAATTCGAACATCCTACGAGTTTAATAACCCTAACATATTAAAGTTACTTTACAATGCCTATGTGCGCAGTAAGTTAGAATTCGGTGTAATAGTATGGCATCCCAGAGAGCGACTATACACCTTGATGGTGGAACGTATTCAACGTAAATTGGCTAGATGCCTTTACAAGCGCATGTATGGCTATTATCCATACTTGTACCCTTCCATGTTCGTATCGGGAATGGTCGGTCTTGAAACCTTGGAGCTCAGACGCAAATACCAATGCATTATTATTTTATATTGAAGGTAGGTACATAATCAAACACAAATATTAAATCTGTTTATACTTTTTAATCAATAAAATAGCTAGTTTATTAACATAACTGCAGTATATTTACTGTATAAACTCAAATGTAATTGTAATATGAATAAATACAAATGTAACAGTAATCAAAATCACATTCAAAAATATTTTTGTAGACCATTTTAGGCACTTATGAATAGTCATGACAATAATTAAAATGAGAGTGATTCTAGTTGCCAGTTCCAAGGGCAGCTGGTAGACTCTTTTTAAAATATATGTATGGCTTACAATAATTAATTTACATTGATCTTTGGAGTTATGTGAGGACAGTTGTCTACACTTAGTTTACGACGACGATGTAAAGGTACTTAGCTTAGGTTTATATGCTCCGTCCTGTGACTGTCATACAACTAACTCCATATAAAATTACTGTATATCATATATACCGCACTGCAACTACATATAATTATATCATTAGTATTAATCGTCGTAGTTAACAATTCACATGTGCACCGAACTAACAGCGTTTTTCTAATCCACCCGTTTTTGTGCGAGCACTGCCTTTTGTGTCAAATCAATTGGTGGGGTAAGTGACGTAATATTATGCAGATGGTATTTATATATCGAAAATCTATTCGCTGCACATGTGGATTAGGATAAACTGAAATGTCAACATCTTCTTAAACGGATGCTGTTATAATCATACATTCAAAATTAATAAACACGAATTTTGTGATTGGCCACGTGTTTGCTGCCGCCAACACGGCCATTCTGACATGTGCTTCGTTCTCGAAGTACAACCTCACCAAAATTTCCACATACTTGGCTAATCATAATACTAAACAACAACGGTCAGTTGCTTTGCTACCGACTAGCCTCACACCTGCTGCACATGCGACTGGCTAGACCAAAGCAAAAGACTTCAGCAGTTTATCTCAGTCAGCCAATATTTCATTACATCTTTTCATTGTTATAGTCCCTTCTCACGCTAAGGGAACTAACTAACAACGGTCAGTTGCTTTGCTACCGACTAGCCTCACACCTGCTGCACATTCGACAGGCTAGACCAAAGCAAAAGACTTCAGCAGTTCATCTCAGTCAGTCAATATTTCATTGATTCGAAGATCATCATAACATCAACTCCAATTATTTTACATTTACATTACATAGCCTTAATATAATTAGTACATTCAAATAAATTATAACGCACAGGTTAAGTACATAGTTTATACACAATTACATCAAAATAAATCATTCAAGTCTGAGTCTTATCTTCGTCAGCCCATTCGCCTGGCCATTGTCTCAGTTAGTCTTTACCTATACTTATATTATCTACCCCTCTCAGGGAATATAAGTACGTCATTGGTAAGTTATATATATGTAGAAGTATGTGACAGCTACTTCACATAGTCTCTTAAATCTAAGGTTCAAATTATTGTGTCGATGGATCTTCTTTACATATAGTATGAGTATATTACCAACCACAAAAACCTTATTATATAAACAGTGTCCTGAACTGCTTTGCAAGCACTGATTTCGCTGAAAGCATTGCTGATCGACTGTGCTTATGTCCATCATTACTGCAGGCGCTCTACGTCAGTGGTGAGGCTGCAGTTCTGATTGACACATTGCATAATAACAATGTAAAAAAAGATAACCTTTATATAATAGCTTACTAACATAGATTTAAATTCCTTTGTAACTAACCATCATGAGTCGTTACTTTCATAAATAAAAATTATTATTTTTATGTTGTCTTATGGTATCAATTCGATTTTTGATTTTATTTGCCTCCTGAATCCGTAGATTTGTAGTTAGTGTTGTTTTTTTTTTTCATATACCGCTTGATCAATCTGACTATATTTAATTACAATTGGTATTCAAAATCAATAACAGTTGCTTTGTACGGCTCAGCTTGGCCATTACCTTTTGGCGTACCTATTGTAAACATATGATGCTCTATTTTGAATTTGATTGCTACTAAAATATGTACCCTCTGTGTTATATCAGATCATCGTGGCCAATGGATAAAATTTCCTAAAAGTAGTAACAAAGTCAGCAAAAAACAAATTAAATATGAACTATTTAACCAAAGTCGTTTGAATAATTTTAAAGAAAATGTTTTAAAGAGATTACCATATCTACCTAACTTCACTTGTGTAGACCAGTCATATAAACACTTATTTAATATGATTAATGATGAGTTTGGCAAAGTTTTTACCTCAAAAACTCTACAGATTGGTGGTCGTCCTGTTTTCAGTGACTGGGCAACACCAGGTATCTTTAAAAGTAGAAATAAATTATTTGAATTATATTCAGAAAAATCATATAATTTTAGGCAAACCTTTCAGGAATATGTTAAAAATTATTCAAAGATATTTAAACAAACGTGTCATCTTGCTAAGTCAAACTTCATTAAAAATAAAATTTCTAATTCTGTAAATAAAATAAAAATGTTTTGGAACATCATTAACTCTGAATGCGGTAGATCTTTAGTGACTGAAAGGGATTTCCACTTAAAAGTAAATGGTTGCCATGTTACAGGGGACCTGGAAGTGGCTACGGAGTTTGAACATTTTTTCAAAAATGTACCTATATTGACAACAAAATCTCTCCAAGCATCTTCCAGTTCCTCTGAACTTTTATTAGAAGAATCTGTTCTTTGTTGCAGGGATGCATTTGTATTCACAGATATTTGTGCTCAAGACATTATAAAAACATTTAAATGTATCGAAATTAAGAAAACCGCGGACATTTGGGGATTATCGGTCAAAACTGCATCATGTATAATTGAGGTAATTGCGCCTCATCTAGCAACTGTGTTTAATGACTGTGTTTCTAGTGGTACATTTCCTGATTTAATGAAACACAGCAAAGTCGTTCCCTTGTTCAAGGCTGGCAGCGCTACAGAGCCGTCTAATTTCCGACCAGTGTCAGTGCTGCCAACTTTGAGCAAAGTATTTGAAAAAATAATCTTGAATCAAATGCTATCCCATTTTAATAGTCATAAAATACTTCATGCGAATCAATTTGGGTTTACGAAAGGGCGCTCAACTTCCGATGCTGTTGTTGAGTTTTTAAAATGTATTCATGAAGCTTGGGAAGACAAGCACGATGCATTAGGTATATTTTGCGATCTATCAAAGGTTTTTGATTGCGTTCAACATGAAACGCTATGCAAAAAATTACACCACTATGGAATAAGAGGTAAAGCTCTCGACCTTCTGTCTTCATATTTGAACAATAGAATACAGAGGGTCGATATTAATGGTACACGTTCTGTAGGATCCATGGTTACAATGGGTGTGCCGCAAGGCTCGATACTTGGGCCATTCTTGTTCCTCATTTATATTAATGATTTACCATTTTATGTAGGGGACAGGAATAGGATTGTTTTGTTTGCAGATTACACCTCATTAATTTTTAAAATTAAAAGACTATTAGATAACCATGACGATGTAAACAATGCAATTGCAAGAGTAGTTCATTGGTTCAGCTCAAATAATCTTTGCCTTAATGAAAATAAAACTAAATGTATAAAATTTACTCTACCAAATGTAAAACAAGTTGCAGCCAATGTTCAATTGAATGGACAAGTGTTAGAGTTTGTAGAATCAACTGTGTTCCTAGGTATAACTATTGATGCCAATTTGCAGTGGGGCCCACACATAGAAAAGACAGCTTCTAGATTAAGTTCGGCTGCATACGCTGTAAAAAAGATCAGGACTCTAACAGATGGGGTGCAGGGTCGGGAACCTCCACGCGGTGCACCCTGGAAACGAAAGTGGCAATGCCTCTTCTCAATCTGTGGAGGCATTGCCACTTACGGCCAATACCCGGCCGGGGGGGGGGGGGTGGGGGGGAGGAGCAGCCCATTTAAATATGGGTTGTTCTGTGGTAGATTTTTCCACATACCCTCTGATTATCAGAAGGTACAGTGGAGAAAAACAAAAGTGGAGGATGGGCGGATTCACCGTCTATGGATTTGTCCAGGGGTGATGAATCCGCTCATAGGCGGGTTAACTCACTGCTCACGCAGGAGCTAACAGGCACATGTTGTGCCACCGCTGGTGAGAGAGGGTTAGCCACCCTCTCGCGTTCCGTAACCAACGAGTGATCGGCAAAGACCCGACTGATGGCCTCAGGAGGGTACGCCGTAAATTTGTTGGCCGGATGGCTTGCTTTGATCGGCTGGCTCACGACAAGGAAAAGTCTATAAGACCCGACAGCGAAGTCGTAAAAACCTATGGACACCAGCCGACCTTCATAGTATATAGGCTTGTCCGGCTGCAGGGGGCACCACCCGGATCGACTTCTTTTCCCCCATACTCGTGGGACCAAATATGGTAAAAATTAAAAATAAAAGGAATACTCAAGGAGAGACGGCACCACAGTCCAGCGCAACGTCAGACTCCGACGTTGCGTTGAGTAATAGGAGTGGGGCAAGCAGCCCCATTGTCTCGGCTGCGGATCAGTTCCGGCAGCTGGGCCAAAAGCGCAAGAGGCGCCCCAATGAAAAAGGCCAGGTGATGGACGCTGCCTCTAGTGAGGACTCGGGCCCAGCGCCCAAAGTCAGACCAGTGTCCGGTCGCCGAGGTAGAGGCAGACCCCCTGCACCTGGTCGCGTTACCGCAACGCAGAAGGTGCAACAGAGTGACGATGAGCGGACTGCTGTGGATGCGGAGAGCGAGCGTCGCCTTGCTGGCCTATTCGAGAAAATCTCGAGAGACCGGCAGGTGGAAGCACCATCCGCTGGTGCGCCTGTAGAGATGGTCGAGGTGAGAATGCGTAAGGCCATGGATGTAATCCACCGTCTTGCGGAAACGGCCAAAGAAAAAGAGTCTCCAGAGCACGAGACTATTATGACGGCGGCGGTTACTATGGTTGAGGTGGGCAAAGTTCTCATGGACCGGCTTGAAAAGTTGGCTCAAGAGAACGCCCGTCTTGTGGCGGACCACCATCGAGGCAATGGCGGGGCGTTAACTTCTACAACCCCGCAAGTGGTGCAGTCGCAATCGACTGACGTGAACCGTCTCCTGGAAGCGGTCAAGGGAATGGAGGAGCGCCTCGGAAGACGTATCTCCGCATTGGAGAACGCCACCTTCCGCCCACCTTTAATGCAGTCGAGGGCCACGTACGCGACTGTGGCTGGAGTGAGTTCTGCGGCCTGCCCGGCTTCAGCTTCAGGTGTGATGCCCGTGACGGCACCAAAATCCGCAACGAGGCAGAAAACAAAACCGACCTCAAGTGCACCAGCCGCCACCGTTCAGCCCTCTAATAGCAGGGAGGTTTGGCAGGTTGCTGGTGCCAACAAGAAAAATAAGAAGGCTGCCAAGAAGGCGGCCAAAGAAGTGGCCAAGGCAGCAGCAGCAAAGCCGCCGCAGAGACTTCGTGCTCCTCGCTCTGCTGCAGTTGTCATCACCCTGACGGCAGAAGCGTCGGAGCGAGGCGTGAACTATTCGACGGTATTAAAAAAGGCCAAAGAATGTTTGGACCTGAAGGCCCTTGGTATAGCAGGCGTTCGGTGCAAGCCTACTCGCACCGGTGCCCGCCTTCTTGAAGTCCCCGGGGCCACCAGTGGTCCCAAAGCAGATGCTCTCGCAGCTAAGTTGAGGGAGTCACTGGAGGCTTCTGACGTCCGAGTGTCCAGACCCACGAAATGTGTTGATTTGCGCATTATGGGCTTGGACGATGCTGTCACGGCGGAGGAGTTAGTCCTTGCCGTGGCAGAGGTCGGTAAGTGCCCCCCAGATCAAATAAGAGCTGGAGCGATTCGCTTTGGCTCTGATGGTCTGGGAACGGCAATTGTGAGCTGCCCAATAACAGCGGCCCAGAAGGTCACCGACGGCCGAAACCTCTTGGTGGGTGGATTTTTGAAAGCGCAGGTAAGGCTTCTGCAACCCCGTCTGACACGGTGTTTCCGGTGCATGTCGGTGGGGCATGTGGGGGTCCAATGCACTTCGGAAGTCACCGTAGGAGATCGATGTTTCCGTTGTAGTCAACCCGGCCACAAAGCCGCTGACTGCAGAGCACCACCGCACTGTTTTAAATGTGCAGTGGGGGACAAACCAGCCGAACACCGGGTTGGCACAAAGGCTTGCGCCTCCTCTTGGCCAAGTTCGAAAGGCCGTTCTGGAGGAAAGAAAGGGGATGTAGAAGCTCAACGGCACGGTGCGCAGTGGGAGGCGGAGATGGACGTCCAATAATGTTTCCGCACCTCCGCATCCTGCAGGCGAACTTGAACCACTGCGTCACAGCTCAAGATCTTTTGCTCCAGAGCATGACGCAGTGGTCTATCAATATTGTGGCTGTCGCTGAGCCATACGTCCATACTCCACCTGGGGATGCCTGGGTGGTATCACTGGATGGCTTAGCAGCAGTTGTGTGTGGTACTGCCGCTGGCACCTCCCCACTCAACATTCATTACACGGGGGCGGGGTTGCGTAGCGGTGGTAACTGAAGGAGTAGCGGTCGTGTCAGTATACTGCCCTCCGAGCCGTAGCCAGGCTGAGTACGAAGACTGGCTCGCTCACTTGGCTAGGGTCGTCGACGCTTGCCGCTCCTACCCTGTGTTGGTCCTCGGGGATTTCAACGCCTGGTCTGTGACCTGGGGTTCCCGAGAGACAAACGCAAGGGGAGGGGTGGTGGAGAACTGGGCCGTGACGTCCGGCCTAGTTCTTTTAAATCGAGGTTCCGTGGACACTTGGGTGCGACCGTGGGGTAGCTCTATCTTAGATCTCTCATTTGGGAGTCCCGCGATTGCATCACGTGTGCAGGACTGGCACGTCATGACAGAGGTGGAGGCGATGTCCGACCATAGATACATTCGGTTCAACGTCTCCACCCTGAGATCTGCTGCACCAGTCAGAGCGGTTCCGTCCGAGCCACGTTGGGTGTTGAAGCAACTGGATCGGGAGCTTCTCGTGGAGGCCTCTATCGTTCAGACCTGGGTCTCTGTACCGGAGGGGCCTGTCAATGTGGATGCTGAGGCAGAGTGGTTCCAGGAGGCCATGTCGCAGGTCTGCGATGCGGCGATGCCTAGGGCTCAACCCAGGTCAGCAAGGCGCCAAGTGTACTGGTGGTCGCCGTCGGTACTCAAGGTTCCGCAGAAGGCAGCACTGCCCCGTTGATGCGGCAGCCCGAGAGGCGGGGCTTCTTGAAGGATATAGGGCAGCCAAACAGACTCTTCAAGTGGCGATAAAACGAGCCAAAAAGGACTCCCGCCAGGTGCTGCTGGATACTCTCGAGCGAGATCCGTGGGGGCGACCCTATCTTATAGTAAGGGGAAAATTAAGGCCGTGGGCGCCTCCTCTCACTCGAAGTCTCCAGCACGAGCTTCTTGAAGAGATCGTTGATGCCTTATTTCCGGTGAGGGTGGAGGAACATCCGCCACCATCGATGGCTCCGCCTTGCACACCTAACGTGGAAGGCGAAGATGACCCTGAAGTCACTTTGGTAGAGCTAGAGGCTGCGGTGCTAAGGCTGAAAGCTAAAAACTCTGCTGCTCCTGGACCTGACGGAATTCCAGGTCGAGCGTGGATACTGGCTCTAGAGGCTCTCGGGCCCCGACTAGTGGGGCTTTTTAGCGCATGTTTCGAGCAGGGCCGGTTTCCAAAAATATGGAAGACGGGAAAACTGGTCCTCATTCGAAAAGAGGGGCGTTCGGCGGACTCACCGTCTGCATATCGGCCCATAGTCTTGCTTGACGAGGTGTGTAAGCTCTTTGAGCGAATTATAGCGAAACGCCTCGTCGAGCATCTTACAAACGTTGGGCCAAATCTGGCAGACAACCAATTCGGCTTTCGCAAGGGGCGCTCCACCGTGGATGCGATCATGCGCGTAAAAGCTCTGGTGGAGGAAGCAGTCTCGCGAGGTGAGGTTGTGTTGGCAGTATCTCTTGATATTGCCAATGCATTCAACACCTTGCCTTGGAGCTGCATCAGGGAGGCACTCCTTTACCATGATGTGCCTCTCTATCTCCGCCGTATCGTCGGGGCCTACCTTTCACAGAGAGCCGTCATCTACCCGAGTAGAATAGGGCTGGGCCGGCGAGATATGTCGTGCGGTGTTCCACAGGGCTCTGTAATAGGGCCACTCCTGTGGAACATCGGCTACGACTGGGTGCTCCGTGGTGCGTTTGAGGAGGGTGTCATGGTGACGTGCTACGCCGACGACACCCTTGTGACAGCCCGAGCTCAGACGTATTACGAGGTAACAACGAAGGCCACGGCTGGAGTTGCCCAAGTCGTTCAACGTATCCGGCAACTGGGTCTTGAGGTGGCGCTCCACAAGTCCGAGGCTTTATTTTTCCACGGACCTCGGAAACGACCACCTTCGGGAGCCAGTCTTATTGTGGGAGGTGTATGCATCGGCATCGAGCCTTCTATGAAGTACCTGGGGCTTATACTCGATGGTCGATGGAACTTTGGTACGCATTTCCGAAGTCTGGCCCCCAAGCTCAAGGGGACGGCGTCGTCACTATCACGACTACTGCCTAACTTGAGGGGGCCCGACACCTCCTGCAGAAGGCTCTACGCTGGAATCGTGCGGTCCATGGCTCTATATGGGGCCCCAGTATGGGTGAGAAATCTGACGGCCAGTAACATTGCAATATTGCGACGTTCATTGCGGCTGCTGGCCGTCAGGGTTATAAGAGGATACCGCACGGTTTCTTTTGAGGCGGCGAGCCTCTTAGCTGGTACACCTCCATGGGACCTGGAGGCGAAGGCCCTTGCAGCACTGTACTTGTGGTGCAAGGAGGCAGTGGAGCGTGATCTGGAACCTGGCTCAGGAGAAATCGAGGGACAGCGGTCCCAGCTCCGCCAAGTGGTCCTGGAAGAGTGGAGGCAACCAAGTGCAGGGCGCGACATAGTCGAGGCGGTAAGACCCGTTATGGGGGATTGGCTGGAGAGAAGCCACGGTAGCCTCTCCTACCGGGTGACGCAGGTGCTCACCGGGCACGGCTGCTTTGGTGTGTACCTACATCGGATTCAGCGAGAGCCAACGTCTCAGTGCCACCGCTGTTTGGGCTGCTCAGAAGATACGGCGCTCCACACATTGGCAGTTTGCCCCGAATGGAGGGAACAACGGCGTGGCCTTGCGGCGGCTATAGGAGCGGGGAACCTCACATTGCAGGCCATAGTTTTTGCTATGGTCAGTAGTGAGAGCGCCTGGAATGCTGTCGCCTCTTTTTGTGAGGAAGTGATGGGCACAAAAGAGGCAGCGGAAAAAGAACGGGAGAGGAACAGTACTCTCCCGTGCCGCAGGAGGCGCACTAGGCGTCGGAGATCCCGAGACGATCTGCGACCCCCATAACCATGGGCCTGGAGGCGACACTCCGGGCTAGCGGTCGCCCTAGCAAGGGAAGGCTCAAGGTGGTGGCGCATTCGCTGCATTCTTGCACGCGCTGCTATTGACAGGCGTCGTCAAAGGTTGCAACCAGGGCTGGTCAGGGTTCCTGGGATTTCCTTTCGAGGGTACACCAGGTTCCCTGGCTACATACAGCCGTGGAAGGGAAAAAAAAAAGAAAAAAAAAGGACTCTAACAGATGTGTGATACGGGTAGAATGGTTTACTTCAGCTATTTTCATAGTATTATGTCTTACGGTATTCTCCTTTGGGGGAGTGCTGCAGATTTAAATATTATTTTTGTTCTACAAAAGCGGGCTGTACGCGCTATTTATAATTTGGGCCCCAGAGTTTCTCTCCGAGAAAAATTCAAAGAAGTAAATATTCTAACCGTACCATCACAATACATTTTTGCCAATCTTATGTATGTCCAGAAAAATCTATCACAGTTTTCTAAACTCTATGATAAACATAATATAAACACTAGAAATAAAAATAATCTTTCAGTCCACCACAGTCGACTACATAAGATTGGCGATTCTTTCCAGGGTAACTGTATACGCTTTTACAACAAGATTCCCTGTGACCTGAAAAATTTACCTTTAAATAAATTTAAAAAGTTTATTAAAAACAAGCTTTGTGAAAAAGGTTTTTACTCCGTTACAGTCTATTTGCAGGACAGGGACGCCTGGAAATGATCTGCTGGCAAAGTGAAATAATATTAAATTGTAAATAGGCCATCAAAAAAAAAGCCTTCCTAAGTTTCTTGCCGGTTCTTCTCAGGTGGGCCGCGTTCCGAACCGGTGGTCGCTTTAAATATTTTAATTGTGTATGACATTTTGTAAGCGCCGTTAAAATGGTCTATGCAAAATAAAGATATTTTTATTTATTTTATTTATTATATAACTAACTGACGAGACACAACTGGACAACTGGAACAGACGCTCGGAAGATGACGATGATGATATTTTATAACTAACTATTAAAGGTGTACCAAATAGACTAATGGTGTTACGAATAAGAGGCACCTTGAGAATTAAGTGTTCTGAGAGGTTTTAGGAAGCTGAAGTTAGTGAAACCATTCAAATTGAGAATAATTTACTTATACCCTTCATTTGATTTATAAACGAGACAGAAGTGTTAGTGATTTGGACTATAGCGACCTTTACGTTTAAGACATATTAAGCAGTGTCTTAAATATTTACTGTTAGAAGTTGTCATGCAAGGAAACCAAACATGTCCATTTTTTATTTTCAATGTCTAATAAATATAAATATTGTGGGACACTTTTCACTCAGCGCCATCTAGCCCAAAGTAAGCTAATATTAGCTTGTGTAATGGGATCTAGATAACTGATAAACATACTTATATATTTCTAAATACAAAAAAAATAAATAAATAAATATCCATCACGCTTTATCCCCGAAGTGGTGGCAGAGGCATATTATATGCCCACTTTTCACCGTGTGGATTTACCTGTCCCACGTAATAGGTGGTGAGCCCATTGCCGCGTTGAAATAGACAGACGCAGGTTGTGACTACCTGCTGTTGAAATTTTTTATGCCGCCCATAAGGCATTCAACCAGGCTTAACGACTGCCATTTTACTAGCAACCGGGACCAACGGCTTAACGTGCCTTCCGAAGCACGGAAACGCTCGCAAATGTAAATGCCACAAAGTGGTTACCCAACCGAGCACCAGCCATAGTGAAAGTTGCGTAACTCAGTGATCGTTTACAGAACACTGAGACCGCGGGGCCACGAGCGCTTCTAAATACATACATATTATACATAGGAAACACCTAAACTCCGAAACATACATTTGTGGATCACACAAATAATAGAGCCCTACATGTCAATTTTCATCCTTAAAGAGTCATTTTAGTTATTTTACTATAAGCAATGACTTTTTGCACATTCTCTCAATTATAGCTCCATATCCCAATGAACTGGCGTCAGTGTAAAGTTATGTTGACAATTTTAGGATCAAAACTGTAAGTAAGAGTTCCGTAGGTAAATGTTCTATAATGTACTCCCTAAATGCAACCGTTTGGTCCTTATCTCCATCTTTAGTTATGTTTAGTCAAATTGGTAATGCAAGCTGTACGAGTCGCAAAATTTGGAATGAATTAGAGAAAATTATTTGTAACACCCATAAACAACGCACCTCTTTTTTAAGTTACTGGGAATATGAGAATTAACTAGGGTTGTTTTTTTTTATACCAGGTGAGGTGGCAGACAAGCGTACAGCCCACCTGATGGATAGTGGTCACCTCTACTTGACCAATGTACTTCTCATTTTGATACGTGATTTTTTTTTATCTTTCAACTTATTTTTATGGAATGTCCTATTATCGTGCATCAGATAAAGCCTCGAAAGGTTAACAAAAACGAGAGTAACTTTAAGCTCAGCTTTTGTAATAGCCCTTTGATACACCAATGGATCATAATGTATTTCATAGTCTGATGAAACTAGAATTTAGTAAAAACCATTTTTCATGTCAATAGAACTAAAGAATTTCACCTATTTTTGGTCGATAAGAGTGATTGGGTAAAATGTTGTTTAAACTTCGATAGTCGATACACAATTTATGTTACAATCTTTTTTTTCTAAACTAAAATTACTGGATTTGCAAAGGAGGAATAGTTTTCAAGAGTTGAATTTAGTTTCAAAAGCTCTTGACATTTGTCTTTAACGTTTTCCCTCTCAATAGAAGTCAAACAATAGCCAAACAATTTTATTTCACACATGTTTTCACCTCTAATTCACTAAGTTAACCGTTTTTCTAGTTAAACTACATCGGTGACATACACTATGTCTGAACATTCGACAGCATTCCTACGTAATAGTAGATAATACTAAAAATTTGAGTCCCTGACATATCTAGTTTAACATTAAACTTAAACAGTCATAGTAAGCTAAATAACAGTAAAACAAAAATATGATTTTTATTACATCCACTTAACATAACACTTAAACAAATAGTCATTTTGCTCCAGTGTCTATCAAGGGATCGATTGGTGTATGGTGTATTGTTAATGATAACCGTCCTCAAGATAAGGGTGGCTTTAAAAAAAACTCTTTGATGGGACACCATTTTAAATCTGAACTAAATGATTCTGCTGGTAAAAAAATGGTAACAAAGAAGCTGTTTGTTACCACAAACAGAGTTGTGGTAACAAACAGCTTCTTTGTTACCATTTTTTTTGTGCAATAAATAAAAATATAATATAAAATAAGTTATATTTTCGTCTGAAGTTTGGATCTTGGGAGATTGACATAGAACCCGTGGAGAAGATTGAAACTCCTTATTATTTTTTTGACGCTGCAATTGTGCTCCATTACAAGTAAGACATTTAGCTTGTTTTGCTAAGGGCTAAGGGCCCTAAATCTGTGCTGGTAAAAGGGCTCTTTTTAGTTTTCGCACATATGTATAGAAGAAAGATTAGAAAAGTCATATATATATACTAGTGACACCACTATTTAAATAGGCCTTTCTTTCGTTAACACATTAATTCAATCAGTTGTTCATCATATAAATCGTAACCATTTCAATGCGATTTTAGTGTTTTAACCATCTTAGTTTTTCTCTTGCATACTCTCCACACGACTCAGCCAAGTCCGGAGTATGTAAGACTACCCTACTAAGACTCTCATACAAGTTTTTATTTTCTTTTCGAAAAAAATGCATCAACAATATCAGTCAGATTTTTTTTAGAATCTGATCTTCGAAATGTTACCATAAACAACTTTGTATTTGAATTTGATCAACCACATAAATACAGAGCCCTGAAGGGCCTTACCAGCTTTAGCTGCTGTCTTTATGACCACTTTCAACCCTGTGGCGAGAAATTCGTTGCTGCAACACCAATTCGTAGTTTCAGAGTCATTTCATTTGAGTCTGGGTCAAACAACGGCTGAATAATGTCTTCATCCTTTCGATGTGTTGTCAAGACAGCATCCCGAATGGCCTTGAATAGTTGCTCATCACAATCCAACCTGAAATGTTTAAGATAAGATATTATTATGGGCTTAAGCTATCCCACTTCTGATGTTAGAAATGATTAAGCGATTTAAAAGAGACAACTACTGACGACAGAATTACACCATTAAATAACTAATACCTCGACTACAATCTTTTTGTACATTTATATTTTACTCTTAATTATTATTAGATGTACCTACATATTATTACTGTCACTTTAATAAGCGCACAATTTCTAATCATAAGTTACTAATATATTGTTACACACAACCCGCACATAGAATAGACACAACGTTTTCTTGAGGCGGTCCGAGACCAAGTGTTCTATCCGTTCTTTGTTCCATAGTCGCCATCTTGTTCCGTCGTCCCCACTTAGTGAGGCATCATGCTATGTAGGTAGTTAAATATGCAAAGATTTGTTGCAAAACGCGATGGCGACAACATCCGGCGGTCCTGCTCACGTGTTCGTCCCCGGACACGTCATGGTCTGTTGCAGAAGCTGAAAAGTTATATAGGAGAATATTAATATTATAATACATACTACTATTTTTATCTCTGTGTTCAATACTCCTTCCTTCTGAATATCAGCTGCATGACCCACACCTGTTTGACCTCACATGAATTGTGGTTTTAACTAGCTGATGTTCACTCACGGAATCAACTAGTTGTGTATCACCACAACACACTGCTACAGCGTTCACATCGGATGCCTGTTGCAGTTTGGTCAATAATGAATGGGTCATACTTCGACATTCAGCGAAGGCATCAGACCATTTTTATTAGAAAAATAAGATATTAAGTCAGACTAGACGTAACTTATGTGAATAAGACATTTTACATAAACGGTTTTATAGTACCTTTACATATACAAATATATGTTTATATACGTACCTATTTTATGTAGGTATTATGCAAAATATGTGCAAAATCACCTCCGACAACATCCGGACTCACTCTGCAATGCGGATCCAAGGTTTCATATTTTCAACGCAAGCAATACCGTCATAACGTTTCGAGGTTCTTTCGGCTCCTCTCATATCCGCCACCTGATATATATCGTGACCTAAGATATTTATGACCTGAAAAGGACCCTTGTACCGTGGCAACAGTTTGGTACTCTCACCATAATTTGAGTGACTTGGATTTTTAAAACCACCAAGTCCCCGACGGCGTAGTTAGGATCGTCTTTGCGTTTACCGCCGAAAGAAGCCTTTTGCCTTTCGGCATCTTTCCTTATGTTTGCATCAACCGTATTTCTCAAACGGGTGACGTCGACAGAATGCTCTATGTTATCATCATCAGTGATAGCATCGTTATTCATTCGTATCATATAGTATATAGTATTCTGGTCAGCTCATAGCTGTTATAGCAATTATTACAAATAATCTTATTTATACACCAAAAGTTTTTAATCATGGCAATAACTTCGGGGGCCTATTATATAAGGCCTTATTGTTAAGTAGGCGTAGTTTAAATTATTAATATTTGATATTGACAAATTTGTAAAGGTTTATTTATATCCCAAAAAATATTAAATTATGGCCATATTTTAAATAAATAAATAAATAAAAACTTCATTCATAACAATACTGCTATCTGTTTATCACGTGGTCTCGTTCTGACGCACAGTGACCCCGCGATGATAATGTTATCAAATAGCTTAAAATCCAAATACTACACTTTATTCTAACTTTTCCTTCATACTTAACCGGGCTTAGGACCGGCAAAATTACTTTTCGTAGGTACTGGTTCAGTTTTGAAAAATAAGAAAAACTTATTAGACTGAAATTAAGTATAATCAAGATTACTTAAGTTTTGAAATCTAAAGTTGAGCATAAAAAATAATTTTGGCGTATTTAAAAAGTTAGAAGTAACCGATTGCAATTTACAAGAATTTACATATTTTCAAAACTTAAAAAAATAACTTACATGTGTTTTAATTTCCTTTAAAATGTCCTCCTGCATTATCAATACAAACGCGAGCACGTTTTATTGAATTGTTTTTAAGGGAAAGAAGTATGGTTCTTTGGCGTTTCACTTCAGTAAAAGCGTCTATTATGCGCTGTTTTAATTGTTCTAAAATATTCGGCTCACTAAAGTACACCCGTCTTTTCATTTCACTCCACAAAAAAAAGTAACAATATTATTATATACAATTTTACGCACAGTTGGTAATGGACTGGCTTAGGTTAAAATGAGGAGCAACGTCTGCGTGCTACGTCTGGGATCTATCTTCAGTATCAATTCACTGACAAAAAATTTAAAACAAAATGATTGGTTTTGACTTGACCTGTCTCTTTCTTGAGCCAATCGTGTACTTGGGAAGTATGCTGCGATTAACAATGAAAATGCTACATTCCACTTAACGCCCGCAACGATCGTAACATCATCTGTATCGTTCCGCCTAATAGCCCTGACAAACGTTCGCATTTGGTTTGTCTCCAGTCCAAATCTTACCGTTCTGTAGAGCATTCCGGCGGTCTCAATTATTATTAATTGAGTCCGTCTCGGTCCGGTTACTCGCACATCGGACATAGTCTGCTTCGCACTAAATCTGGTAAATAAATAAATGTTGCCGTTTAGCTACTTTGTCGTAAATTTCCCCAGAACTGATTTTATTTTTCCCCAAAATGACACTTTTTCACACATTTTGCCCAATGTTGCCGTTTTAATTACTTTGTCGTAATCTTCCCCAGATCTGATATAAAAAAAAACCCTAAAAGACACTTTTTTATACTTATTATTTGAAGCGCTCGTGGCCCCGCGGTCTCAGTGTTCGGTAAACGATCACTGAGGTACGCAACAATATTATTGCACTAGTAAATTAAGTAAGTAGTGGTTATGCGTGGAGCAGAGAGCAGAATAAAACAAAATATGAGGAATATAGGTTTTATGTATTAGAACTTAGAAACTCAAATTGAATCAAAATCGTCAGTTAAATATTATAAATTGATGCGCTCGTGGCCCCGCGGTCTCAGTGTTCGGTAAACGATCACAGAGGTACGCATCTTTCACTATGGCTGGTCGTCGGATGGGTGACCACTTTGTGGCATTTACATTTGCAAGCGTTTCCGTGCTTCGGAAGGCACGTTAAGCCGTTGGTCCCGGTTGCCAGTAAAATGGCAGTCGTTAAGCCTAGTTGAAGGCCTTATAGGCGGCTTAATAAATTTCAACAGCAGGTAGCCTGCGTCTGTCTATTTCAACACGGCAATGAGCTCACCACCTATTACGTGGGACAGGAATTTACACGGTGAAAAGTGGGCATATAATATGCCTCTGCCACCCCTTCAGGGATAAGGCGTGATGGATATTTATTTATTTTAATTTTTTAAAAAATACTTTGAGTTACTTTTGGACAAATAAAAAGTATTTAAAGGTAAATACTTTCATAAACGGTCATGTGGGTGAGGGGTGTAAGGAGTTTGAGCGTGTTCAGGATGGTTTTGGATACGGTACCCGCAGCTCTGATAGAGAAACTATCTACAGAACGTGTGCGACTACTGATCCGGCCATCGTGAACACGTATTTCAAAAAGAAATCCGAACATCTCATCACCTACAAGAGCGGGAGGCGCACAACTCAGATGGATTTCCTACTCGCTAGGCGACACGGCATCGCTAAGGTAGCCAACTGCCAGGTCATACCCGGAGAGAGTCTCACTGCACAACACCGTCACCTTGTCATCGACCTCGAAGTGTCAATATGGGTTCCGCCTTGGTCATGGGACCATAGACCCTGTTTTTGTCCTGAGCGATGTCGCGGATAAATAGAGGACGAAGAACATGCCTCTGAACTGTCTGTTCCTAGACATGCAGAAGGCCTTCGACTGTGTTCCTCTAGCGATGATCTGGTGGGCACTGCGGTCCAAAGGGGTTCCAGAGGTCTATATTGACACTATCCGGGACGTGTATCGCGACTCCGATTCCATGATTCGGACTATTGTTGGCGACACGAAACTCTTCCCTATAACGGTCGGGGTACACCAGGGTTCGGTCCTTAGTCCGCCTCTGTTCAGTGTGATATTAGACGTATTGCCGGACAGCATCAGGGACGCGCATGAGCAGCCTCCATGGTTGCTCATGTATGCTGGCGATATTGCGCTGGCAGACGCGGACAGAGGCGGTGCGACGTGAGAACGGCGGTCTTTAAGTGGCAAAGACCGAGTACTTGGCACTTAACACATCCCACATCCGTCCGCATAGGTGGTGATTTCGTCGAGTGCACGGACGAGGTTAAATACCTGGGATCTGTATTTCACACGTCTAGTGACATCGATTGCGATGTCAAGGCACGTGTCAACCGCCGAGCTACGTGGGAAACAAATGTCTGGCCATGTAAGAGTAAGGTTAAAAAGTAAAGAGGTAAGAGGGAAAGACCCAAGAAGTGCTGGCTTGTCGTCGTAAGGGATGACATGCGTGCCAATGATCTCACTACAGGGGATGACGACGACCATGCGAAGTAGGAGAAAATATAGGAAAGCAGACCTGGCGCGACGCGAGACGCAACTGGGACAAATGGCTTGGATGATGATGAATTTCATATTGAATGAAAAGCTGTTAAATTAGAATTTTAAACAGACATTTCAATTTTATTTACCTGGAGTTATGTAGATACCTGGATTGCATGGTATTCCTCTCCATAGAGCAAATAAACACCACGTTATGAATTAACGTAGATTTTATTCCTTTTTGGGGAAAATTTATAAAAAACTAGCTTATTGGGAAAATTTTTAATCAGATCTGGGAAAGTTTACGAAAAAGTAACTAAAACGGCAACATTGGGGATAATTAATGAAAAAGTGTTTTTTTGGGGAAAAGTAAATTTAGATCTGGGGAAATTTACGACAAAGCAGCTAAAACGGCAACATTGATTTATTTACTAGATTTAGTGCGAAGCAGACCATGTCCGATGAGTGAGCAAGAGGACCGAGACGGACTCAATTAATAATAATTATATTTTTTTTAAATTAGCTTTGACGGTACATTCAAAATAAATAAAAATAAATAAATGTAAGCGACTAATTAGGGGATTCTGATTTCAAAACTATATTTTTTTTCATTGTGTCTGTTTGTTCGGAGTTGGAGCAATATCCAGACAGTCGATCACAATTTTAGCATTAGAATATTGTGGTTATTTTCCAGCTTCAATACTGTGCTATATTTCATCAAAATCGGTTTAGCAGAAGTAATAATTCAGCTTGAACTACATATTACTAGACGCGCAATACATTGGAGAGTTCAAAGTATTTTGGTTATTAGTTATAATTTCCTTAAGATAACATTTTTCAATCACATACTGGTATCAAGTTGCCTTCACTGATAACCAACCGATGAGTAAAGTTAAGCTATCTTAGTGTGGCCAAATTTTGGATGGGTGACCATGTATACTAAAAGTTTTGAACTTTATGTGAGTGACATACAAAACACCACGCGAGCGTAGCCGCAGGCAAAAGCTAGTCAACAATAATTGTGTCCGCCTGACTACTCTACAGATGTTAAGATTTGGTCTGGAGGCAAACCAAATACGTTTGTAAGGGATATTAGGTGGCCCGATACAGAGAATGTTACGATCGTAGCGGGCGTTAAGTGGAACGTAGCTTTTATTGAAATGCGTAGAAGTGTAAATTTGATTTCCATTGATAAATCACGGCAAACTCGTGTGTAAGCTCACGATTGGCGAAAGGGGTAAGCGCAAGAAAGAGATTGGTCAATTCGCAACCTGTGTGACCAGATTCAGTATTTTAATATCTTTTCGGTATTTTTATTGACTTTTCCGAATATAGGTATTTATTACTAGTGGTTCTGTGAACCGAGACCTCGGAGTAAATTGAGAAAAAAGGCTAAACATATTTTTAGTTAATTATTTATAATTATTTATGTATTATTGAAGCAACAAATTACTTTTATTGTAATGACGAATTTTGAAAATCAGTATTTTTATTAGATTTTTTTTCCTTATGTAAATTGGTATATTTTGGTATTTTTTTAGGTGCTTCGGTATTTTTGTAAACTTTTATCTGGTCACACTGGTCGCATCAACCATTTTGGTTTAAAATTTGTTTGAGTAAATCAGTACTGCGTAATAATTATTTCTTACTTTTGAATTTTTTACCTACGCGTGTTTGTTTAACTTAATTTATTGTGATGGCTTACCAGTTTCATCACGGGAGTATGTGGCTATGGTACGTTTGTACTTTTTATGTGATGAGAACGTGAGTGCTACTTAGTGAATCGTATTTGAACTTGCTGCGAACCATGGTTTCTTCGATATTGGATGATATTCCGCTATCCAACTTAAGAGGCCTGTGGTTTCAACAAGATGGCGCGCCTCCACACTATCATAGCGCAGTGCGTGAGTTCCTAACACAGGAGTTTGGTGATCGGTGGATTGGTCGAGGTGGGCCGGTTGCCTGGCCCGCACGTTCGCCTGACCTAACGCCGCTGGACTTTTTTTTGTGGAGTGAATTAAAAAGACGGGTGTACTTTAGTGAACCAAATACTTTAGAACAATTAAAACAGCGCATAATAGACGCTTTTACTAAAGTGAAACGCCAAAGAACCATACTTCTTTCCCTTATAAACAATTCAATAAAACGTGCTCGCGTGTGTATTGATAATGCAGGAGGACATTTTGAAGGACAATTAAAATACATGGAAGTTATTTTTTAAGTTTTATAAATACGTAACTATTGTAAATAGCAATCGGTTGATTCTGACTTTTTAAATACGCCAAAATTATTTTTTAATGCTAAAGCTTTAGATTTCAAAACTTAAGTTATCTTGTTTAAACTTAATTCCAGTCTAATAAGTTTTTATTTTTCATAACTGAACAAGTACCTACGAAAAGTAATTTTGCCGGTCCTAAGCCCGGTTAAGTATGAAGGAAAAGTTAGAATAAAGTGTAGTATTTTGGTTTTAAGCTATTTAATAACATCATCGCGGGGTCACTGTGCGTCAGAACAAGACCACGTGATAAACAGATAGCAGTATTGTTATGAATTAAGTTCGAAAATATGGCCATAATTTCATATTTTTTGGGATAAAAAAAACATTTTGAAAATTTTTAATATAATTTTTAACTATGCCTACTCAACAATAAGGCCTTATATAATAGGCCCCCGAAGTTATTGCCATGATTTAAAACTATTGGTGTATTTAAGGTAAACTTAAGTTTAGTCGACTGTTCTCACATAAATCCAAAGGAACAATGTAAGTGTAATTTTAATGTTGTAAGCCATTCCTACATTTTAAAATGGCATCCATTGACTTTCTTGCCAGATTCTTCTTCTTCAAGGGTAGGCTGCCCTTAGAACCGGCAACTATAATCGCTCTAATTTTGATATGATTTTAAACACAACATTGTTTATTTTTAAATTTGTATAAATTCATTACTATATAATTGGTCTAATATCATGTTAATCAAACTAATGTAATTACTAGCGTTTAGAAAAGAGTGGCCATGAGTTTTATTGCCAGGTTCTTCCTCAGGCTCTACCTATTACTTTGCGAATCTGGCAGTAAATGTAAATGTAGAAGCATTATTCTTGACGTTCATAAGTGTTACTTTGTGTCCTAAATGAATAAAGATTTATTATTATTATTATTATTATGCGATACCCAAAGAAAACCTCACTCGGAACTGCAGACGTGGTTTTGTTAACGGTGCTATACCTTGTTGTATATTAGTTATATGCTGGTCCCATTTATTATTATCAGTATCAGCACCCATACTACGTAGGGCTTCTAAGATTGTTTGGTTGTATCTTTCCACTTGGCCGTTTAATCGTGGTACAGCTGTTGCTATTATGTGAACGCTGATATTTCGATCTTTACAATAATTAGTAAATAATTTTGTAGTGAAAGCGCTACCGGCGTCGCAAACTAAACGTTTCGGGTTACCAAAGAATGCAAATGTTTTATTCATTTCTTTAATCACAACCAAGCTTTTAGTGTTTCTTACAGCCAAAATAAACATAAATTTAGTGAATGAATCGACCAATAGGTAAGTATTAGACTGAGTAGTTTTAACAAATGGACCGAGATGATCTACGTGTAGAGTGTGGAAAGGCCTTACGTATTTTGGAATTGGATACAGTTTAACAGGCTCTTTTCCATGAATGTTTTTGTAATATATACAATTTAAGCAATTCTTTATGAACTTAGGGACGTTCCTTTTAAGATGAGGAAACCAGTATTTTGATCGGATTCTCTCAACGGTTTTATCAACTGCAAAATGACCAACGTCATCATGGTTCGCTCGGATGACGTACCATATACACAGTTTAGGTACTAACCACCGCCTACCAAATTCCGTACGTTTGTATACCTTGTTCCCTAATAACTCATAGTCATTGAATATCTGTTTATTCGCATCGGCCTGACCTGACTTTAATATATCTCGTATACTACAAACACTGGGATCCTGCAACTGCACAGAAAGCAGCCAATCACCCTCAGTAACTGTTATTGTGCTTACTCTTTTTGTCGCATCTGATTCGAGGTCGGGGTCGCTAATAGGGTTTCTACTTAGAGCGTCGACATGTTGCATTTGTGACCCAGCTCTGTGAACGATGCCAAATGTAAACTCCTGTGTATATAAGACCCACCTACTAATTCGTGGTATTATCTCCTTTTTTCCTAGGGCATGTCGCATTGCAATCTGTAGTAATTGTAAACTTTGTACCTAATAAGTAGTGGCGAAACTTTTGTAATCCTGACACAATAGCCATAAGCTCTTACTCAAAAGAATGATATTTCTTTTCATCGTTACTAGTTTGACGGCTATAGAAATGTACTGGCCTTTCACCATCTTCAGTGCGCTGAGCCAAGATACACCCAATACCATCGCGACTGGCGTCAGTATACAAATTGATAGGCAATTTTGGATCAAATATATTAGGAACGGCATTTTAAATTAATACTTCTTTTAATCTATCTACTGCTGAGTCTTTTTGTGACCCCCATTGCCAGACCGCTCCCTTATTTAATAAATTCGTTAACGTTGAACTGAGGGTAGCGCAATCTTTTATGAATTTTCCAAAATAATTAATAAAACCTAATAACTGTCTCAGCTGATGTATTGACTTAGGGATTCAAAATTTCATTTTTGATATAGCATCAAGTTTACGAGTACTTGGCCGAATACCTGTTACGGAAATTTCATACCCTAAATATGTAATTTGATCCTTAAAAAAATCACATTCGTCAAAATTAATTGTTAATCCATTTTTGACTAAAATATCTAAGACTTGTTCTAAAAATACAATATTTTCCTCAAGACTAGTTGTTGCTATAAGTAAATCGTCCATGAAGCATACTACCCTACCAAAACGGAGATTACCCAAGACAGTATCCATTAGTCTTTGAAAAACTGCTAGCCCATTACAAAACCAAACGGCATTCTTAAAAATTCAATATGGCCGTCATTTGTGACAAATGCAGTCTTGTGGACATCTTCCGTTCTAATTGATATCTGATGATACCCACTTTTAAGGTCTAAAGAAGTGAAGTACTTACACCCCTGTAATCTATCAATAAGATCTTCAATTATGGGCATGGGGTATTTATCCTTTACAGTAATTTTATTTAACTGACGATAATCTATGCACAGCCGTTTAGCCCCAGAAGCTTTATCCACTAAAAGGGCAGGGCTTGCATAAGCAGAGTTGCTATGACGAATGATCCCGTTTTCTAATAGTTCGTTGATTAATTCACGTGTACTTACTTTCTCCGACTCTGACATTCTATATGGGCGCTGATAAACAGGTTTACTTGATGTTAACTGTATTTTACACACGAAGTTTTACCTAAACGTGATAAATCGTGAGATATTGACTGAGAGTATTTTGCAAAAATATTTGTTAGTATCGTTTGTATTTATCTAGTACATGTGTAGTGATATCAATCGTACATACATTTAACGATTGAACTCTTTGGAAAGTTAAAGTGTCACCCAGGCGGACATAAATTAAACTACAATCTTCCGTGAAGTTATGTCCGATTAAAATATCACAGCCAGATAACACATCTATAACGTATAAGTGAATCATTAACTCCACAGAATCTACGTTAAGTGTGGCTGCGATAGCCTTAGTCACTTGTACTGAGGACTCATTCGCAAACCCAACCAAATTAATAGGGTTATTTAACGGAGGCTCCACCAAGGCTGTGGTAATTAGCGAACATTCGCTCCCCATATCAAAAAAAGCTTCACAGAAATTATTATTTAACGATACCCGCTTAAAATATTTTTGTTTAGTATCTGGATTTAAAATCATTTTTACGTCTACATCTTTCTCCACTTTTGGTTTAGGTTTTGATTTGCAAGCTGCCTCTAAATGTCCGACCTTATTACACGAGGAACACCTAACATTGTCGTTGACGTTGCAGTTGTTTCTTCTGTGCTCTATTTCTCCACAACGGTAACATGTGATATGAATATTTGGTACACTACTGGAACTAGGTAAAGAGGGCACAGACTTACCGTCAGGTTTATTAAACGAGTTGTAACTAGACTGTGCCTGTCGAGGAATATTTTTGTGCGTCGATGATAATTTGTGTTATTTTTCAGTAGGGTTATAAATTTTTCCATGTAAAAAGGATGCTAATTTGTCATAATGTCGAAAAGTTACCGATTCAGCAACTACACTAATGTTTGAATCACCAATTGATCCCACTATCACAGATATTATATCCTGTTCTCGAAAAACTAACTGCAAACGATCTATTTTTGATTTTTGTTGAAAAAGAAATTCGTACAAAGACTGATTAATTAATGGTTTTGCATCTATTAACTCTTTTAGTAATCTAAACATGTTACGTTTTACTTGAAATGTATCCGATAAAGTGTCGCGCCATTCTTTCCACTACTACGAGGTCCACTTGGTATCATTTTTTTTGCAATGAATCTACCCACGTTTTCGCGGTATTGCGTAATTTTTGTAATGCCTGGTATCTAATCATTTTATCTGACCACCCAAACGAACGTGCGTTAGCCTCCACAACGTTAATCCACATGTCTACATTGTCAACGAGCGGGTCGAATTCAGGTATCACTGACGATATAACAACATTCTGACTTACGGTTGGCGATCCCTTACGACGTCGCTTGCGCCGCCGTGTCTCATCCTCGCTACTACTAGAGCTAGAAGTGCTCGAGCTTGAAGATGTTTCCCTTCTTGATCTGCGTTTCCGGCCGCGTGGCATACTGTGACCGCGTGTTTATCCCACTTCTGATAAAAGAGACAACTACTGACGACAGAATTACACCATTTAATAACTAATACCTCGACTACAATCTTTTTGTACATTTATATTTTACTCTTAATTATTTAGATGTACCTACATATTATTACTGTCACTTTAATTAGCGCACAATTTCTAATCATAAGTTACTAATATATTGTTACACACAACCCGCACATAGAATAGACACAACGTTTTCTTGAGGCGGTCCGAGACCAAGTGTTCTATCCGTCCCCACTTAGTGAGGCATCATGCTCTGTAGGTAGATAAATATGCAAAGATTCGTTCTAAACCGCGATGGTGACAACAGATATAATAAACTAAGGTGCTCGTAAACGGGCTAGTTTTTTGACAATTTCTTGCTGCAATAGTATAGCCGCCAAGTTGCCGATTATATCTCTCAACACAGTGCAACAATTGCTGCAATATTGCTGTGTAGCCCGGAGATATTGCCAAGATATTGCATTATAGTCGCAAGAATTTCATGTCTAGCCGGCTATATTGCAAATAATTTATCCCGCTTTGACTTCACTGCAATATTGCCGTATATCGTCTTTGCTCTGCTGTATAGGTGCATCTCTTTCCCTCGCTAGCCTCCCCCCGCCTCGTCCTGTAGCTACCGCTGCTGTCTTCTCGCACGCGCACCTAACCTATTCAATTCACCACGTGTTCTGCGATTAGTGAAGTTGTTTTGTATCCGTCCGTTGTTGTTTATTCTGTTCGTCATGGCCGAGTGGTCAAACGAAAAGATTTTGAACTTTATTAATGAAATCCATGTACGTCCTGAATTATGGGATGTAGAAGCTAGTGTGTATAAAGATATACGTAACCTTAAGAAGGATGCTTGGGCTGTAATTGCCGCGAAGTTGAATGTAACGACCGAAGAGGCATACAAAAAATTTTGAAACTTGCGAACATATGCTAAAACGGAATTAAAGAAAAAGAAGAGTGGAAGTGGTGCCGGAAAAAAGGTGACCTGGTTCGCATTTGAAGCCATTTCATTTGTACTGTCACGGGATATTCCAGATGCAGGAACAGATAGTGAGACCAATACAATGGAAACCACCGTAAGTTTATTTTTACATAGTTTAAGTTTATTAGATTGCATATACTTTAGCATGTACAATGAAAGTAACCTAGTAACATGACACATTGCTACTTCTTTTTTGCACCAATAAAAACTTATTACAGAAAAGTTGCCGACGACACTTGGGCGGTAGCCCCACTGGTTCTATTAGTTTTAACCTAAATAGATGTCTTGCCATGCAACTCTTCCACGATCTGACGTGAAATAGTGCATGAATTCGTCACTTGTCTCATTTGCTAGTGCGGTTGAATTTCTCGCATGATAGTGGCTTAAGTCAGTTAGACGTTGATCATCATTTCGCCATGATCCTGGTATGATGGCTCCATTATCAGTATCTTCAACATTAAAAGTCCCTATGGGGTTGTATAAATTTTGCGCATGTTTATTTCTACGCAAAAAAATGTGTAAATACGCACAAGTCATAACAATACTTTGTACATTTTCCAAGTTTACATTCATAGTTGAATGAAAAATTCGAAAAACAGACGACATTATACCGAAAACATTTTCTACAATCCTACGTGCTCTAGATATTCTATAATTACAAATACGCTTAGGAGATCCAATGTTTAAATCCACTGTATATGGCTTACAAATATTTTGTGTTAATGGGAAAGCATCATCGGCAACAAAAACATATGGCTGGAGCTTGTTTCGTCCAGGAAGTGGTTCTGATTCAGGAATATTTAGACTATGATCGAGTATACTCTTCCCGATAGCAGTATGTCTAAATACACCTCCATCTGATATTCGTCCTTGACATCTCGCGTGAACGTACAGAAATTTATATTGTGCATCTACTACAGCGAATAATACAATACTAAAAAAATGTTTGTAGTTATAATATTTGCTTCCGCTGTTAGGTGGGCATGTAATTTTAATGTGCTTGCCATCCATAGCTCCAAGGCTATGTGGAAAATTCCAGCGGCTTTCGAAGTCACTTGCAATCGCTCTCCATTCCCGCGCAGATGACGGCATCTGCAAATAAAATAAAACATCGTATTTTTTTTTCAGTTAACTGAGGAGACCGATAATGATGAAATGTTCAATTCTGAAGAAACATCTGATTCATTGATAGCTCCACCGCCGCCAAAAAATTTTCGCAAGAAGTCAAATTCTAACAGATTTCAGGCAATAGATACAACGTATGAAAAAGCGGCTCAAATAATAAATAGCAGTGGAAAAGAAAGAAACCCATATTCTGGATTTGGAGAGCATGTGGCCAATAAATTAAGCACATATGATAGCTACACGCGAGCGCAAGTTGAATTTAAAATAAGTGAAATTTTATATAATGCACACATGCGAATGTTTCTTAATTCCAATCTTGCACCGGACGTGGCAGGTTCTAGGATTCAGACTACTCAGGACTCACTACAAAGTACACATCGCGGCGTCATGCAAAACTTTGGGACTTCTGATTCTAGTGTTCAAGGACTTACTTACGAAGAACTAGTAGCTTCTACTGTAACATGATATGTTTTTTAAGAAATAAAAATAAATAAAGATACTTTAGTAAACTTACTTTGATGTATTCTCTTAATCCACTTGTCAGAGCTGCACAAACTTCTGGAACTATGTGAGCAATTGAACTGTCAGAGACTCTAAATAAATACATTAAGCTCTTGTAAGAGTCACCGGTTGCCAAAAATCGAAGTGTTATTGCCAGTCTTGTATTGATTGGTATTGCCTTTCTCATATTTGTATCTTCTTTTTTGATCCTTGGTCCAATTGTATTCAACAAATACTCGAAGTCACTTTTGGACATCCTAGTGAAGTTTTGAAACAGATATTTATCGAGAATCAGCTCCTTGTCAAGGTTAGTTATGGTTTCTCGTCTGTTTAAATATGGCCGGATCCACACTCTTCTTCTAGATTTATGTTTATTTAAACGATGATACAAAACAATGAAAGCTGCAGCAACGGCTACAGCTTCGGTATCCACCATTTTGTCCTGCGAGATCTAGCCGCAATATGCCGCGCGTGTACGAACAAAATCTCTCAGCAATCCAGTTGCCGAATGTTGCTGGGCTACTCTCGGCAATGTATTGCAAAATGAAATTGCAGCAAGGGTACCATTGGAAATATACTGAGATATATTGGTCAATAAAAATTGCCAGCAAGATGCATTTTCTGTAGCCCGTTTACAGGCACCATAACTGTCAAGGAATCCTATATATTTAATGTTTGTTGGAGTAGCTAACACAAATATATGCAAAGAAGTAATTTAACTATAAATTCCAATATCAATAATAGTTTAAGTGGCATACTATTTCATTATTAATTACAGTAAGGTTATTTTATTATTTTTTATTTATTTATTGGGGAGAAAAAACAGTTACATGATAAAATAGTTATACAATTATTAAATATTAGGTAAACAATATTAACAATCATGCAACCCACACAATTGTCCACGAATTAAACTGAACAATGTGAACATATAGTTTTGTAATTATATATTGTCACAAAATAGTTTTAGCTGCTTTTTTTAAAAAGTAAGGTAAATAAGACTTAAGTAAAAATTTAAGTTCAAATAAAAATAAACAATAAAGAAATGTGCATCCAATTAAATCTGCAATTGTAAGTCGACTAGTAGCTCAATTGCTTTCCGCTTAAATTGCAGGTTTGACAAAGAAAATATGTCCAACTCCATAAAATAGCCATTATATGTGTCGACAAGACGACGGAAAGGTACTCGTAAACCAGAGTTATTCCTACTCACTTCTGTGTGGAAAAGTCGAGGGACGCGCACTCCCCTTCTAATAACGGTCCTTGGCACTATATAGTATAAATCATTTGTTAAGCAAGTGCAGTCGTATCGATTGTTGCACAAGCCGTGCAACATCATGGCATCCAAAAGCATACGTCTGGATTCCAGTCTCAAAATATTGCAACGTACCAACAACTGAGAATATGAAACTTTTGAACGGGAGCATCTATAGTTCATCGCGCGTAGGAACTTTTTCTGTACCATCTCAAGCATGAGTTTATATTTACATAATAAGGGCTCCAGACAGGAACGGCATATTCTAATTGGGATCGTATCAAGGTTTTGTATAACAGTAAGTATGTTGCGGGACGCACAAAGTCACGAGAAGATCTCATTACAAAACCAAACATTCTATAGGCTTTGTTCACAATGTTGTCAATGTGTAAATCAAAATGTAGACACGAATCAAGCGTAACGCCCAGATCACGGACAGAGTTAATACTATTTAAAGGTGTGTTGTTTATGGTGTAATTAAAGTTAATTCTCGTATGGTTTTTGGTAAAAGAGATAGAGTGGCATTTGGGTAAGCTCAGAAAAAGTTTATTTTTATGGCAATGTTCATTAAGCCTGTTCAAATCGTTTTGGAGAAGCAAGCAGTTGTATTCTTCTACAAGCAATGTAGATTTTTATATCGTCTGCATATAATAGAAATTTAGAATGGATGAAGCAATGTTTGATATCGTTGATGAATAAAATGAACAAGAGTGGGCCCAGAATGGATCCCTGTGGAACTCCTGAGGAAACCACTACTGGATCAGATTCATAACCATTAACAACAACCCGCTGAGTTCTATTAAAAATATATGAGGCAAACCACCGAAGCAAATTCCCCCGAGTTCCATTAAAGGCTATTTTCTCCATTAATAGTTTATGGTCCACCCTGTCATAGGCCTTCTGAAAGTCAGTATATACAGCATCAACTTGGATCCGTTGGTCCATATTTTTGAACAAGTAATTCGTAAATATCATTAAGTTTGTGGTGGTAGAACGACGCTCGACGAAACCGTGTTGTTCCTGTAAGATAATCGGATGAATTATGGGATATATTGCATCGTGCACAAGACTTTCGAACACCTTTGACAAAGTGGAAAGGATAGAGATAGGGCGGTAATTTGCAATGTTGTCTTTAGCACCATTTTTAAATACAGGCGTAAAAAATGCTCATTTCCAGATAGAGGGAAAGACACCCTCTTGTAAACATCTATTGAAGATAATGTGTAAAACAGTACAAAGGTCATCTGATAATTTTATGAAGATATTAGGTGGCAGACCGTCTGTCCCAGTTCCTTTTGAAGAATTCAAAGTTTTGAGGTCTTTCAAAATCACTTCTTTAGACAGATAAATATCTGTTATACAGGGAGAATTATTTTCGAAACAAGTTGGCGGTTGCCATAACGTAGGGTCAAATGTTGAGGGTTTATGGACAGAAGAAAAAAAGGCAGAGAATAAGTTACAAGTATCCTTGGCGTTGTCAGAGGTAACATTTCCGAGGCACATGCAAGCAGTTAAGTAAACTATACGTTAAATATTTATTAGTTATTTATTGCAACGGTAACCATCAATTGAAATCTATTTGATGTAACTTTATATTTAATGTGGCACTATGTGAAATATTAAGAAGGTAGGTACAAAATCAAACACAAATATTAAATCGGTTTATACTTTTTAATCAATAAATAGCTAGTTTATTAACATAAATGCAGTATATTTACTGTATAAACTCAAATGTAATTGTAATATGAATAAATACAAATGTAACAGTAATCAAAATCAAAATCACAATCAAAAATATTTTTATTCATGTAGACCATTTTAGGCACTTATGAATAGTCATGACAATAAATAAAATGAGAGTGATTCTAGTTGCCAGTTCCAAGGGTAGACGGTAGGCCTTTTTTTAAAATATATGTATGGCTTACACATGGGCTTCTGGGCCAGGGGGGGGGCAATTCAGATTTTTTATGTTACCTGTTTTTAAACCCCCCCCCCCCCCTCCGCAAAAATAGGGGTGTTAATGTTATAAGTTAGACGTAGATTTCGGTGTGTAGGTGTGTCTATCTGTGGCATCGTAGCTCTTAAACGGACAGACCGATTTTAATGCGGTCTTTTTTTTTCATTTAAAATACCTTTTCTTGGTATTGGTTTGGTATCGGTCCAGCTGTGTAAGAGAATCACCTTTTTTTACATAATAATGTTAGGCATTTTTGGCGTGTGATTACTCTGTTAAGTGCTTAAAGTGCCTTGCCAGAGAAGTTTGACCTAATGCTGCAATGAAAATGATCACCAGAGAACCCGACTCTTGGAAAATTCACAGCAGTCATGGTGTTTGGGTTCAATAGTACCTTATTTGGTTAAGTTCAAATCTATATGAATAGATAAATAAAATTAAAATGTCTGTTTGTAATTCCAAATTTACAGATTTTCACTACAGAAAAAAAGTCTTTATTTTGCATAGACCATTTTAACGGCGCTTACAAAATGTCATACACTAGTTTAAAGATAAATTTAATATTTTTAGAGTGACCACCGGTTCGGAACGCGGCCTACCTGAGAAGAACCGGCAAGAAACTTAGAAATGTTTTTTTTGATGGCCTATTTATAATTTAATATTATTTTACTTTGCCAGCAGATAATTTCTAGGCGTCCTTGTCTTGCAAATAGTCTTCAACAGCGTAATAACCTTTTTCATAAAACTTTTTTTTTATTAACAGAAGAAGAATTTGAAGACAGAAGGTCGAGAGCTTTGCGTCTTATTCCATAATGATATAATTTTCTGCACAGCGCTTCATGCTGAACGTAATCAAAAGCTTTGGATAGATCGCAGAATACACCTAATGCATCTTGCTTGTGTTCAGATTTTGATAAATCAAATACGATATTTACATAACAAAACAAAACTATTTTTAAAATGTGCATTCTGTCTGTATGTTCCGGCTAATCTCTGACACATCTGAACCGAGTTTAACGGGACTCACTGGCACTCTTATTTTATGTAGAAGAAGTAACTCAGGCTACTTTTATCCCGTTCTTAAGTTTAAACCGCTGTGCGTCCACTAGTAAATAAGAAATACGTATAAATTAAAACAGGTATTATTTATATAATTTCTTAAATAACTATGTTTAGTACGCTGGATGACCCACTGTTTTTACAGAAACTCCAAAGAAGCTGGATGACGCCCAAACCATTAAAAGAGGCAGCGATGGTAGCCAAACCCTACCGGGAACACAGGGTGGATTTGCGAGGAGTTACTGGGGGCGCCCGGTGTTAAACTGATAGGCAGAGATCGTGAGTTTTTTAGTCGTTTCCGGCTTGACGCTGTTACAAACAATTAAATGGGAGTGTCTCACGATTTTTAAAAGATGAATAGTGTATTGCAAATGGGAAAAAGTTATTTTTGTACTATTATCGACAAAAGTAGAAGACCAAACCAAAGCCAGGGGGGGGGGGGGCTGCTGGGGGTGTTGTGGCGTAGATGGTCGTAGATCATAGCAGGCTGTGTTCATAGTTACTCTGTGACATGGGCTATGAGCGGCCAGCGCTTAGACACAGATGGCCGTAGATTGTAGCAGACTGAGCAGATTGTATATATTTCATGAGCTATGAGCGACCAGCGTACGTTGCCACGCAGATGGCCGTAGATCATAGTAGATCATGAACTATATACGTGTGGTAGAATTAGAATAATCTGAATTTTAACTTTAGTAATATTTATAAGGCTATTACTTTTCTTAAAATAAAGGGGAGGAAGCAGAGCAGCGTCACTCAACGCAGCACTGCACCCGTTGAGGTTTCACGGAAGGAGCCTTGTGATGCAGAGGGATTCACGATGGTGGTGAAGAAGAAAAGGAATCCCTCTTGCAAGAACCAGTGTGGTACTGCGTCAAGATCCATCCAGCAGCACTTCCGCGCAGAGGTTCCAAGTACCATGGTCTACATATCTCGCGTTCACCACAACGTGACGGTCGTAGACGTCGTCAACTACCTCGACAACAAAACAGGGTTAGATTTGAGGGTGGAGAAGTTGAACTCACGTCACAAAGTAAGTTTTAACTCTTTTGTGGTGAGGGTTCCCTCAGAACGCATCGCCACCTTCATGAGTCCCGACTTTTGGCCAACAGGGGCGTGTGTCTATCTGTGGCATCGTAGCTCTTAAACGGACAGACCGATTTTAATGCGGTCTTTTTTTTTCATTTAAAATACCTTTTCTTGGTATTGGTTTGGTATCGGTCCAGCTGTGTAAGAGAATCACCTTTTTTTACATAATAATGTTAGGCATTTTTGGCGTGTGATTACTCTGTTAAGTGCTTAAAGTGCCTTGCCAGAGAAGTTTGACCTAATGCTGCAATGAAAATGATCACCAGAGAACCCGACTCTTGGAAAATTCACAGCAGTCATGGTGTTTGGGTTCAATAGTACCTTATTTGGTTAAGTTCAAATCTATATGAATAGATAAATAAAATTAAAATGTCTGTTTGTAATTCCAAATTTACAGATTTTCACTACAGAAAAAAAGTCTTTATTTTGCATAGACCATTTTAACGGCGCTTACAAAATGTCATACACTAGTTTAAAGATAAATTTAATATTTTTAGAGTGACCACCGGTTCGGAACGCGGCCTACCTGAGAAGAACCGGCAAGAAACTTAGAAATGTTTTTTTTGATGGCCTATTTATAATTTAATATTATTTTACTTTGCCAGCAGATAATTTCTAGGCGTCCTTGTCTTGCAAATAGTCTTCAACAGCGTAATAACCTTTTTCATAAAACTTTTTTTTTATTAACAGAAGAAGAATTTGAAGACAGAAGGTCGAGAGCTTTGCGTCTTATTCCATAATGATATAATTTTCTGCACAGCGCTTCATGCTGAACGTAATCAAAAGCTTTGGATAGATCGCAGAATACACCTAATGCATCTTGCTTGTGTTCAGATTTTGATAAATCAAATACGATATTTACATAACAAAACAAAACTATTTTTAAAATGTGCATTCTGTCTGTATGTTCCGGCTAATCTCTGACACATCTGAACCGAGTTTAACGGGACTCACTGGCACTCTTATTTTATGTAGAAGAAGTAACTCAGGCTACTTTTATCCCGTTCTTAAGTTTAAACCGCTGTGCGTCCACTAGTAAATAAGAAATACGTATAAATTAAAACAGGTATTATTTATATAATTTCTTAAATAACTATGTTTAGTACGCTGGATGACCCACTGTTTTTACAGAAACTCCAAAGAAGCTGGATGACGCCCAAACCATTAAAAGAGGCAGCGATGGTAGCCAAACCCTACCGGGAACACAGGGTGGATTTGCGAGGAGTTACTGGGGGCGCCCGGTGTTAAACTGATAGGCAGAGATCGTGAGTTTTTTAGTCGTTTCCGGCTTGACGCTGTTCCAAACAATTAAATGGGAGTGTCTCACGATTTTTAAAAGATGAATAGTGTATTGCAAATGGGAAAAAGTTATTTTTGTACTATTATCGACAAAAGTAGAAGACCAAACCAAAGCCAGGGGGGGGGGGCTGCTGGGGGTGTTGTGGCGTAGATGGTCGTAGATCATAGCAGGCTGTGTTCATAGTTACTCTGTGACATGGGCTATGAGCGGCCAGCGCTTAGACACAGATGGCCGTAGATTGTAGCAGACTGAGCAGATTGTATATATTTCATGAGCTATGAGCGACCAGCGTACGTTGCCACGCAGATGGCCGTAGATCATAGTAGATCATGAACTATATACGTGTGGTAGAATTAGAATAATCTGAATTTTAACTTTAGTAATATTTATAAGGCTATTACTTTTCTTAAAATAAAGGGGAGGAAGCAGAGCAGCGTCACTCAACGCAGCACTGCACCCGTTGAGGTTTCACGGAAGGAGCCTTGTGATGCAGAGGGATTCACGATGGTGGTGAAGAAGAAAAGGAATCCCTCTTGCAAGAACCAGTGTGGTACTGCGTCAAGATCCATCCAGCAGCACTTCCGCGCAGAGGTTCCAAGTACCATGGTCTACATATCTCGCGTTCACCACAACGTGACGGTCGTAGACGTCGTCAACTACCTCGACAACAAAACAGGGTTAGATTTGAGGGTGGAGAAGTTGAACTCACGTCACAAAGTAAGTTTTAACTCTTTTGTGGTGAGGGTTCCCTCAGAACGCATCGCCACCTTCATGAGTCCCGACTTTTGGCCAACAGGGGCGAAGTTCAGGCGTTTCAGAGGACGCCTGCCAACGCATGATCCCTCAACCTGTGATACATCGAAGTCACTACGTGTAATTTAGGTTAAGTTATTATTCTCTGTATTTTTAGGATTAAGGTATATATCTATGGGTCGTAGAATAACTTTATAAGATCTGTAACTTTTCTCATGTTGCCTGATAATAAAGAATTATTATTATCATTATTAAAATGTATTTTTGTTATAAAAAAAATGTTAAATAATAGGAACTTAACAGTGTATAATTTTATTTTTTGTATTTTTTTTCTCCTCTTTTTAATTTTGTATAACGGGAGTGAGAGGACTCACTAGAAAGAGGATGGCCGAGCTGTAAGCTTCACAAGAGTATTTATTGTACACTTACTTTATACTTACTTAATAAACATTTTTTTTAATTAGTCGATAATGTAACGTATCGATAATCGATACGATACTTTAATCATTTTCATGTGGCAACATTTAAAAACAGGCACGTCAACATTTTCGTGCCTCTGTCGGGTAGGAACACATTATAAGGTAAACTTTGGCGCCGACAACTTGTGACTAGAATTGTTGTGAAATAAATCTTTTTAAATTGGAGTGATCCTGCAGTTTTTCTGACTTGAAGACATTGATACTTCACTGTATACCCGCTATCTACTGTGTATGGCGGTGCGCCCTATATGTATAAAGGCGCGCCAATTCGAGCAAAGTCCTTTTTGGTTGCTGGTCGCCGAGACGTCAATACCAAGGATACGTAAGCCATTTCTTTTGTGATCATTTGTACGTGCGATTTAGTGAATTTGTGTGAGTTGAATCGTTGCTAAAGTGCTGGAGATTTGTTCCAATTTTAGTAATAAATTTTAGACATAATTAAATTAATAATTAAAAGCTGTAAAATAATTAATTAATTTGTTTGTGAGTATATTTCTTTATTAAATCCACTCCTGTTCGTAACATTACGTTATGAAGGTACCTACAAAAATTTGTACGTAAACCTCGGTGGGTTAGTCCGACTTGCAATTATCCAATTTTTGACGCGAGGATCCTCGCCTTTGGAGCATGGAGATTACCTATGGGGATGGGATATAGGACACGAACCCACCCATAAATACATAATGTCGGACACGTACAGACTAAAACCTCAACCATCCTTATATGCTCTAGAGATGATATCCTTAGCGGTCTTAAATACGCGAGATATACGTGCGACCACTTCCTGGGAGGTATTTGTAGTCATCCCCGGTTTGAGATAACACGCGTGGAGTACGGTGTGCCGCTGTCTTGGACTTGGTTTTGCTACGGCAACGGATGTCCTACCTGTTAACCCTAGATCTGTGCTCATGGAGGCCGGAGATCTTACCCGAGTCCAAGTACTCGTGTGTTAGCAGGGCTCTTCAATAAAACACTTGTTTAACACTTACTTTTATTATGTATTTAAATACACACCTTGCTTATATACCTACAGTATACTTAAATAACACTATATCTATTTTATAACAATATGGAATGCTCACCCTATGACTGCCGGAACAAGAAGGCCGGACCGGGCTCGTGCATTACCTTATATAATGGCAATTTGGCCTTTATCAGCAAGTGGGGGCAAAATGTTGCCAGGCCGAGTTCGGCACTTCTACTTTAGCAGATAAATATTAAGTAATGTATTACCACTAGATTACATATGTAATATGCATGATTATACTGACATTTAATATATTTATTTAAAGGTTGCTAACACGTGCGTACTACGCTCTTTGGCGTCGGGTCGCAATTCTACAGCTTAAGGATAGAGCTCGCTCTCATTACTGCCTCGCAGAAGGAGGCGGTCGCATAACTAACACGTGGTTCAATAAGTCCCGAGACTAAGTACTAAAAAAAGAACTTTTTTTTTAAATTATTTTTTATTCATCAACGTAGTCTCCAAGAGCGATACAGTCCCTCCAACGCTTTTCTAACTTTTCTATCCCATGCGTGTAGAACGATTTGTCTTTGGCTTCAAAATAAGCCTCCGTTGCTGTGATAACTTCACTATTTGAGTCCAATTTCTTACCCTGGATAATTTTTTTGAGATCAGCAAACAGCCAGTAATCGCTGGGGGCCAAGTCTGGCGAATAACTGGGATGAGGAAGCAATTCAAAGCCCAATTCATTAATTTTGGCCATCGTTCTCACAGACTTGTGACAAGGCGCGTTGTCCTCGTGAAACACCACTTTCTTTTTGTTCATTTGAGGCCGTTTATCCTCAATTTCGTACTTCAATCGCTCCAATAAGCACATGTAATAGTCACTATTTATATTTTGCCCCTTTCCAAGATAGTCTTCCATGCGCATCCCAAAATATAGACGCCATAACCTTACCGGCCGATTTCTCAGTCTTTGGCCGCTTCGGGCGGCTTTCACCAGCCGCTCTTCATTCCGCTGACTGCCGAATTGGATTCGGGAGTAAAATGGTGTATCCATGTTTCATCCATTGTCCGTCCACGTAAAAAATCTTTTTTATTACGATTCATCAGCGCCAAACATCGCACTGAATCATTGATACGTTGTTCCTTTTGATCAGTTGTAAGCAAACGCGGCACCCACTTGTGTAAGGTTTCGTTAATTTTAATAGAACTATTTGCATAAATTGGTATATTTTATTTCTCTGATACTGGCCACATGGACGATTGGTGACAGCTACAAGAAAGCGAAAAAAAGAAAGAAAAATAATGAAGCACGGGGAGCATTAGGAATAAAACGAAAAACGGTCATGAGAAAAAGGAGCCTCCGAATTGAATTTATAGCAGTGCAAATAAGTTTAGATGCTACCAAGCATTAAATTAGTTTTGATCCTTATATCAACAGTTAATAAGTTTAGCTCGGTACTACTAGGTACCCAATAGGTTTTGTATTGTGACTACAATAAATAAGTTTTGAGATTCCGCTGTTGTCATTTCTGAGAGACTCTACACTTGGAAAAAAGCTTTTTCATGGCCAAATTTTTATGTAAATTAGTGAAAACACTACCAGCTAAAATCTTCACTATCTCGGCTATCTCGCGCACTTTTATCTTCCGATCTTCCATTACGATTTTGAGGACTTGGTTAATATTTTATTGAGTCACTGTTTCATTTGGACGACCTGAGAGCGTTCCCCATCATTTGTGTCCATGCGACCGCGTTTGAAGTCGGCATACCACCGACAAATGGTTGTTTTAGAGGGAGCTGATCCCGCATAACATTTTAAAAGCCATTGCTGTGCTTCAACGGTATTTTTTCCCATTAAAAAACAATGTTTTATCAACACGCGAAACTCGTTTTTATTCCATTGTTTCGAAACTACTTAATTGGATTCGGGAGTAAAATGGTGTATCCATGTTTCATCCATTGTCCGTCCACGTAAAAAATCTTTTTTATTACGATTCATCAGCGCCAAACATCGCACTGAATCATTGATACGTTGTTCCTTTTGATCAGTTGTAAGCAAACGCGGCACCCACTTGTGTAAGGTTTCGTTAATTTTAATAGAACTATTTGCATAAATTGGTATATTTTATTTCTCTGATACTGGCCACATGGACGATTGGTGACAGCTACAAGAAAGCGAAAAAAAGAAAGAAAAATAATGAAGCACGGGGAGCATTAGGAATAAAACGAAAAACGGTCATGAGAAAAAGGAGCCTCCGAATTGAATTTATAGCAGTGCAAATAAGTTTAGATGCTACCAAGCATTAAATTAGTTTTGATCCTTATATCAACAGTTAATAAGTTTAGCTCGGTACTACTAGGTACCCAATAGGTTTTGTATTGTGACTACAATAAATAAGTTTTGAGATTCCGCTGTTGTCATTTCTGAGAGACTCTACACTTGGAAAAAAGCTTTTTCATGGCCAAATTTTTATGTAAATTAGTGAAAACACTACCAGCTAAAATCTTCACTATCTCGGCTATCTCGCGCACTTTTATCTTCCGATCTTCCATTACGATTTTGAGGACTTGGTTAATATTTTATTGAGTCACTGTTTCATTTGGACGACCTGAGAGCGTTCCCCATCATTTGTGTCCATGCGACCGCGTTTGAAGTCGGCATACCACCGACAAATGGTTGTTTTAGAGGGAGCTGATCCCGCATAACATTTTAAAAGCCATTGCTGTGCTTCAACGGTATTTTTTCCCATTAAAAAACAATGTTTTATCAACACGCGAAACTCGTTTTTATTCCATTGTTTCGAAACTACAAGCGTAGCGTCACTTAAATGTCTGCATAATCAATATTTTAATGTTCAGTTTTAAAAAAAAATACACATCTTTTATTGAAGGCCAGTACATTTTAAAAATCAAAAGAGTTTTTAATATATACACCATTTCCAAGTTAGTCTCGGGACTTATTGAACGATCTAGTATGTGCCTGTGTGTAGAGACCCTGACTAGTCTTTCTGGTTTCTGTACCGTGGTACACCAACGTGGTTCACCTAAGTGTTCCACGGCTAACTTTCTGTACCCCTGTTAATGTTGCCCCCGTCAGTAGATTATGGCTGTAATAATACATCCTTCCTTTTCTACTTTTGTTCGTTTGCTTTAGGAAATAAATATTTTAAGTTGTCATTATTTATTGAAAGAGGAAGACATTAACAAAATATTTACTGTGGATTATAAAAAGTTAACTGTGGAAAATATCAAATTGATTTTTAAGGAACACTAGGTGAACCAGAGGTACCGAAAGTTAACCGTGGAACACCTAGGTGAATCAGGAGAGCAGAAAGTTAACCGTAGAACACCTAGGTGAACCAGGGGGTACAGAAAGTTAAACATGGAATACCAAGGTGAACCAGGGGTGCAGAAAGTTATACGTAGAACATCTAGTTGAACCAGGGGTACAGAAAGTTAACCGTGGAATACTTAAGTGAACCAGGGGTGTAGAAAGTTGGAGGTACAAAAAGTTAAACGTGGAACACATATTATGTAAAGAGGCTGTGGCAGGCTAGAAAGTCCTGTAGCACTGCGACCTAAATAGGTCTATTGTGCTCACCTAAAATGTTAGAGTTCGCTGCTGTTCCTATGAGAGTTAGGAATCTGAGGAAGTCTTTGGCAGCGATGTGCTGTAACTCCTCTGGTTAAAGCAGGTCTTTGCGTATGAGAGCTCTTTTAGCTCTTCTAATAAAATAATATAATAATATTCATTTATTTGGTGCAAAGAAAGAAAAAACGTAAAAGCAATTAGAACACTAAAACACTTAATTTACTTAATTATAATAATTTTAATAACTAATCTGTCCTTATTCTTGCACAAAATGGGTGCCCAGTTCAGCATAAGTCAGGATGTATCCTGTTAGGGCCTGACGCTGGTTTTCAACTGGACCCCTATATGGTTGCGACTGATGATGCTGTGGTGAGTGCTTTTCGTCTGTGTACCCATGCATGTACAAACCTACGCAAATAAACTGACACAAATACACACACACACACACACACACACACACACACATATATATATATATATTTATACTCGCAAACGTATATAAAGACATATAAAGACAAAATATACACATACACACAATACTATATTTCAAAACTAGTTACACAATTATAGTCAAAAACCAAGTCCAAGGACCACCGCCCCAACAAACAAATAATGCTTTCAGATCGAAGCACACCGGCGCCAAGTGCGTCTACATCAGATCAGAGACAAGTTCGCATCTTGGAACATTGGCACGCTGACTGGGCGTGCGGTAGAGTTGGCCGAAGTACTCTCCAGGCGGAGGGTGGACGTGGCGTTCCTGCAGGAGACTCGGTGGAAGGGCAACAGAGCCCGGCCTTTGCAGAAAGGCTACAAGCTGTACTACACGGGTGCGCCTGGTGGGGAGAACGGGGTGGCCGTGGTGCTCTCCGAAGGGCTGCAGAGCGGCATCTTGGAGGTGAAACGCTGTAGCGACCGGCTTATGATCGTGAGGGTGCTTATCGATGGGATTATTACCCACCTGATAAGTGCCTACGCGCCACAGGCCGGTTGTAGCGACGCCGATAAGATGTCGTTTTGGGGCCAACTCGAGGGAGTGCTTCGGAGCATTCCGTTGTCACAGGGAATCGTTTTGGGCGGCGACCTAAACGGTCATGTGGGTGAGAGGTGTGAGGAGTTTGAACGTGTTCATGGTGGTTTTGGATACGGCACCCGCAACACTGAAGGAGAAACTATCCTCAGAACGTGTGCGGCTGCCGATCTGGCCATTGTGAACACGTATTTCAAAAAGAAATCCGAACATCTCATCACCTACAAGAGCGGGAGGCGTACAACTCAGATCGATTTCCTACTCACTAGGCGACACAGCATCGGCAAGGTGGCCAACTGCAAGGTCATACCCGGTGAGAGTCTTACTGCACAACACCGTCTCCTTGTCATGGACCTCTGCGTGAAGCCTAAAGGCAAACGCATCGAGCGGTGCCAGCGCCGCATCAGATGGTGGCTGCTTGATGAAACTAGGTCCCAGGAGTTCGTCTCAGCTGTCGGTGACAAGTGCACCGACACTGAAGGCGAACCAGTTCAAGATTACTGGGACAAAGTTCAGGCGGCCATCCTTGGAGCGGCGAAGGTGGTGCTCGGTGAGTCTAAGGGTGGACGCAAATGTGACAAGGAAACTTGGTGGTGGAACGACGCAGTCCTGAGGGAGACCAGGGAGAAGAAAGCCCTCTTTAAAAAGTGGCAAGCGACCGGATCTTCCGAAGACCGCGACGCGTACAGGGCTGCCAAGCGCGCCACAAAGAGAGCTGTAGCCAGAGCCAGACGAGACCACTTACAACCTTTGTATGATAAGCTGGAATCGTCTGAGGGGCAGAAGCTCATCTATAAGCTGGCGCGCTCCAGGGTCAAAGCGGCACAGGATATATCCAAGTGTCGCTGTGTAAAAGACCCTGAGGGCAACCTGTTAAGCGAAGACCTCGCGGTAAAGGAGAGATGGCGCTCGTACTTCCACGAGCTGCTTAATAAGCAGCATAAAGAGGTGCAGCCTCCGGACCTCCCTCCGAATCAAGGACTAGTGCCACCGGTAACGCCTGGAGAAGTCCTGACTGCGCTTCGCCGCATGAAGAATCGGAAAGCTGTCGGACCCGATGGAGTCCCCATCGAAGCCTGGAAGGCGATGGGTCCTCGCGGTGTGGGCATCTTAGTAAACCTTTTTAACCGCATACTCCTCAGCGGGCAGATCCCAAACCAATGGAGACTAAGTATTATTACTCCAGTCTTCAAAGGTAAGGGGTCAGTGCAGGAGTGCGGGAGCTACCGCGGTATTAAGGTGATGTCCCACACCATGAAGATCTTCGAGAGGATTATAGACTCTCGGATCCGGCAGGAGTGTACTCTCTCGGAGTGTCAATATGGGTTTCGCCCTGGTCATGGGACCACGGACCCTGTTTTTGCCCTGAGGGTTGTCGCAGAGAAATACAGGTCGAAGAACACGCCTCTGCACTGTTTGTTCCTAGATATGCAGAAGGCCTTCGACTGTGTTCCTCGTGCGATGATCTGGTGGGCACTGCGGTCCAAAGGAGTTCCAGAGGTCTATATTGACACTATCCGGGACATGTACTGTGACTCCGACTCAATGGTACGGACTGCCGTTGGCGACACGAAACCCTTCCCCATCACCGTCGGGGTACACCAGGGTTCTGTCCTTAGTCCGCTTCTGTTCAGTGTAATATTAGACGAATTGTCGGACAGCATCAGAAACCCGCATGAGCAGCCTCCATGGTTGCTCATGTATGCTGACGATATTGCGCTGGCAGACGCGGACAGGGGCAGATTGGTGCGACGTGTAAAGGCGTGGAAGGAGACGCTTGAGAACGGCGGTCTGAAACTAAATGTGGCGAAGACCGAGTACTTGGCACTAAACTCGACAGATCCCACATCCGTCCGCATAGGCGGTGATTTGGTCGAGCGCACGGACCAGGTTAAATACTTGGGATCTGTTTTTCACACGTCCAGTGACATCGATTGCGATGTCAAGTCACGCATTGCTGCCGCGTGGGCCAAATGGCGGGAGATGACCGGTGTCATTTGTGACCCTAAAATGCCGATCCGGTTGAAGGGACAGGTCTACAAAACCATTATTAGACCTGTCCTTTTACATGGCAGTGAGACGTGGCCGATATTGGAGCGACACAAGCAGGAGCTGCGTGTCACGGAAATGAAGATGCTGCGGTGGATGTGTGGAGTCACGCGGATGGACCGCGTGAGGAACTCTCGCATCCGCGGCAGCCTTCACGTCCGTGACATTGCAGACAAGTTGCAAGAGTGTCGCCTTCGTTGGTATGGTCACGTCTTGCGGCAACCGCCGGGCTACGTAGGTAACAAATGTCTGGCCATGTCAGCCCCGCCGGGTCCCGGTAAGAGGGGAAGACCCAAGAAGTGCTGGCTTGACGTCGTAAGGGATGACATGCGTGCCAATGGTCTCACCACAGGGGATGCCGACGACCGTGCGAAGTGGAGGAGAAAATGTAGGAAAGCGGACCCCGGGCGTCGCGAGACGCAACTGGGACAGACGCTCGGATGATGATGAGTCAAAAACCAAGTCCAAGGACCACCGCCCCAACAAACAAATAATGCTTTCAGATCGAAGCACACCGGCGCCAAGTGCGTCTACATCAGATCAGAGACAAGTTCGTGTTAACATTATCCAGCCTTCGTTGCGCCTCTAGGAGATAAAGTCGTAAACGTTTCCTAAATGTGGTTACAGACTTAAGAGACTGCAGTGGTGGAGGGATATTGTTCCATACTTTAGTGGCCGAATAACTAAAACTGCCTCTGAATGATGCGGACCTATGACGCTGCATCGACATCTGCCTTGAGCACTGTCTTCTGTCACCTGTTCTCCTACTACCGACCCAGGTCAACTTGACGTGTAGGTATTGAGGTTCGTTAGATTTAACAACGCCGAAAAGAAGGCAAGTTAAATGCATCTTGCGCCTATGCTTCATTTTAAGCATTAAGTGTTGACTCAGATACGGCGTGACATGCAGTCTAGCCGGTATCCTAAAACAAAATCTAGCACAAGCGTTTTGGACCCTATGGATGAGTCGCTCGGTTCTTGCAAGCAAACGCGGGCCATAAACAACATCTGCGTAATTTAATTTTGACAGTACCAGGAATTCGACCAACTGTATTCTTAGCTCCTCAGTGAGCTGCGGTCTCGCTCTATACAAAACCCTGAGTCTGTAAAAACAGTTTCGGACACACTCTGCTATATGTTGTTCATATCTAAGGCTTGAATCCACATATAGACATAGATTACGTGCACTATCAACCCGAGCAATAGTCTCTCCCAATATTACTTTTTTTTAAGAGGGTTCAGATGCAGACAATTGTCTGCTGACCACTCCGCTATTGCGTTAAGATCGTCGGTTAGGTTAGCAACAGCCACTTGGTAATTTTCAGGTTTGAATGACAGGTACAACTGCACATCATCAGCATACATATGATACTGTGAGTTTTTGAGACGGGTTGTTAAATCAGAACAATACAGTATAAACAGAATTGGCCCTAATATTGAACCCTGGGGCACGCCTCTTCGAACTGAAGTAAGGGGTGAGGTTAGACATGTGCCATCGCTCATGTTCAGCTCCACCTGCTGCCTACGGTTATGTAAGTAACTCTGAAACCATAAAATGCTTTTATGGTCGATTCCATAATAGTTGAGCTTCGACAGCAGTAGGTCCGTGTTTATAGCATCAAATGCGCGACTGAAATCCAGCAGTACTAAGAGCGTGCACATACCCTTGTCTTGTGCAGCCAGTATATTGTCTGTGACATCTAAAAGTGCAGTAGCTGTGCTGCGCCGCTTCCGGAAGCCAGACTGGAAATCAGACAAAATGCCACTACCTTCAAGATATTCTGTGAGCTGTTTACAGACTACGTTCTCCATTATCTTTGAGAGACTAGGCAGTATACTAATAGGCCGGAGGTCCTTAACAGCGTTTGGATTGGGTACTTTTGGAATGGGGCGGATAACAGCAATTTTACAAATATCAGCAAATGTTGATGTTTCTATAGACTGATTGACTATTCCGTTATATACGGTAAGGTGAAAGGCAACGTTAGCATGAGAAAATTTATGTTAAGTCCGTCGTAACCCACAGCGTTCGACTTCAAACCCATAAAAACTCTTGACACCGCATCTTGAGACACAGGCTTAATGGAAAAAGTAGCGTCAGTGAATCTATGAAATTCAAAGTAGGTCAGAGAAGACATTCTAGCCATGGATCGAGCCGGTACCTCCAAGAAGTATTTATTTATCTGTGATGGGCTAGTAAAATGAGGAGGCAACTGTTTATTTTGGTGTGATTTATGTATAGCTTTTTTTAGATTTTGCCAAAGTAGTTTGGGATTCTGAATTTCTTTATTTATATTATGCTTAAAATATGCCGCCTTCTCGTAGAATAAAGAAGTAGTAACCAGGGATTTTAACTGACTATAATATTCTCTTTTTGACTGCGACCTTGTAGCTCGATTTTGAGATAAAGCATTGTCACGTAGACTCATCATGCGTTTTATGTTATCCGTGATCTACGGATATGAGGGTTCCCTTATAACAGTGGTCTTAATTGGTGCATGAACGTCGATGACTGTCAAGATGTTGCGGTTTAAAGTTTCAACCATGGTATTGACGGAACTGGATCCAACTGGCACAAACTCACCCCAAACTAAGCCGCTTAAATCTGCGGTAATGCCATCATGACATACATTCCCTAACGGCCTGTACTTGATGTAATAAGGTTTCACTTTCTCCTTTTGAATATTTATCTCGCAAGTAATCACACAGTGACCCGTCTCGTTCCGAAATGGTTCAACACATACATTCCTTGCTTGAAGGTCAGTACACACCAGGTCTATGAGGGTCGCATCATTATCAGTGTAGTGGGTCACTGTGGTCACAAGCTGGTCCAAACTAAGGCTATGCAAAAATTCTGCAACTCTTTGTGACTTAGCACTTGATATCATCATGTCAGAATTAAAGTCACCCGGTAATATGCAATGATCATAGTAACCCAGGGTAGCAATAGCATGAGTTACGGCATCCAGGAACATCTGTAAGTCCTACTTAGGAGGGCGATAAGCTGTACCGAATATGATTTTTTTCTTGTTTATAGTGAACGTCAACCACATCTGTTCAACAGTTGCATACCGTGGGTCCATGGGATGTCTCCACGTTCGGACGTTAAAACAATTCTTTACATAGAAGCCCACGCCTCCCCCACGACCCGAACATATAAAGATCGGTCGCGGAATGTGATGCAGCCGGTAACCCGGCACAACTAGGGCACGACCCTCTTCTCCAGAGCGTAACCATGTTTCATTGATGGCCATTATGTCCACGTTGTACGTGTCAAACAATGCTATATAATCATCATGATGTGTTCCCAAGGAGCTTGCATTAGGAAAACCAATCTTTAAAAACTTGTACAGTAGCATGACGATAAATCTTTTTCCAGTAACAATATAAAAAATGAAAAAACAATATTTTTTGCATGGGCATAAAATGTGTTTACAAAAGGACTGATAAACCTGTTCAAAGAGTCTGTATTATAAAAAGTATAATGCGAGGACAAATAAGTCTGGGTAAAATACCTTAGTACAGTTCCCCAAAACTTGAATAATGAAAAACTTGTACAATACAAACACTGTATCAAGTAAAGTTTACTGCGCACAGAATACTATATGGCATAATAATACAATATGGCAACTAAATAAATTTGGTTGTAAAACTGTTCGTTTCAACACAATAATACCAAATATTAAGAACTACTGAATAGTTCCACTCGGATTGAACCGTAATATCTAAAAATAAATATAAATAATATTTTAGAATAATATCAACACCTGTATAAGGAACAGTCATAATTATAATATGTTTCCTGCTTAATTTACATTTAACTCCTTTGTAGAAAAGAAACCATACAGTTAAAGGACTCATGTTAACACACTTCAAATTAATTTTTTGATGTTTCTGAGCCTGTATCTCTGGACAATACAGAGATTCATAAAGTTTACATTTCAAATAATAGTTGACACAACAAGTTTTTGGTTTGGGCAAAACATCCAGATACACACAGACCAGCACCACTATGGACCACACATTACAATAGATTATACTAAAAAGTCTAACATATATGTTACAGTATTCACAGGCTGTACATACTCCAAAACAAAGCGGATCATGTGTTCTCAGTTTTACATGCATACATATGATCAAATACTCGGCTGAAAACCATACATCAATATGGATGAATCCACTTAAAAACCAAATATAATAAAAACAAAATATAAAAACAAACATGCGGCATGTACTTTTCACAGACACAACTGACACAGCTTTAAACCACACATCAATACCTACGATTTCACATAAACATTTAACACAATATAAACATCGGTTAAAAAGAAAAAAACATTTTAAATAGCGTGACACACGTATGCTCGTATTCTTCAAATCAGTTAAAAACGGTTTTAATCGCAATATCAAACTGTATGAGATCCAAAAACCTTATCCAAATCTATTTTACTAATTATACGCTGTGCCAATTTACCATCGTCCCGGCGAGCGTATATTTTGCCCTCCTTAGACCATATATATTTCCACTGCTTACACCGTCCCATCTCGCGAGCACGTCTCATAAGTCCCTGATTAGTGTGAGTGAGCCTTTCATTCACATAAATGCGATGCGATGTCCCAGGCACATCGATGTCCGTCGTCGTTAACCCGCGGCGCACGCGCGCCTCACGTAGCAGTCGATCGCGAGACATGCGCTGTGCAAACCGCACAGCTATAACACGCGGTCTGTTCGCGGCGGTATCAGCAGAGCCGTCCGCGCCGCTACCCTGCGATATCTGGTTGCGTCGTGTTAATCCAATGCGTTCGATATGAACTATATCTTTACTAGCTAAAGTCGTCCCCAACTGCACCGCGATCAACGAGGCGACAGGAACCAGATTCTCATTTCGTTGCTCCGGTATACCTGCGATCACTAAATCGTTAGACTGCAGTTGTTGGTCTCGCTCATTCAACTCACGCCGTAGTTCCATAATTACGTTTTCTACAGAGTTGCTATTGTTATTGACGCCTTCATCATACCTGTTTTCGAGCGTGGTTAACCTTTCCTCCACAGTTATTAATCGAGTGTTGTAATGGGACTGCGCCAGCCATTGAGTTACAATACTATAGAGTCACAATCATAAACAGACAACACTCAAAAAATGTCCGAGCGCCGTTCTACATACCTATACGTTTAATATAACAAAGTTCAAAATGACATTTGCTCGAATTTAGGCGTTAGGCCGATTGCATAATGTTCAAAATCGCTCGTATGCAATGTCATCATCATTCACTATGGGCTTGCGTACGAATAGGGAACAAGTCAGCAGTGGAGACGTTATTGATACTCAAATTATTATATTTTTTTGCCTAGAAGGAGTGTATAATGTAAAATGTAAAGAGTAATATATAACAAAATTAGACTGTATAAAAGAGTGAGTTAAAATATACCTAGAAGAACTCCGATACTACCATCTGATTTCAAAAAAGGTTTCAGTATTTTTATTTCATCTACCTATCATATTATTGCACTAGTAAATTAAGTAAGTAGTGGTTATGCGTGGAGCAGAGAGCAGAATAAAACAAAATATGAGGAATATAGGTTTTATGTATTAGAACTTAGAAACTCAAATTGAATCAAAATCGTCAGTTAAATATTATAAATTGATGCGCTCGTGGCCCCGCGGTCTCAGTGTTCGGTAAACGATCACAGAGGTACGCATCTTTCACTATGGCTGGTCGTCGGATGGGTGACCACTTTGTGGCATTTACATTTGCGAGCGTTTCCGTGCTTCGGAAGGCACGTTAAGCCGTTGGTCCCGGTTGCCAGTAAAATGGCAGTCGTTAAGCCTGGTTGAAGGTCTTATAGGCGGCTTAAAAAATTTCAACAGCAGGTAGCCACAGCTTGCGTCTGTCTATTTCAACACGGCAATGGGCTCACCACCTATTACGTGGGACAGGAATCCACACGGTGAAAAGTGGGCATATAATATGCCTCTGCCACCCCTTCGGGGATAAGGCGTGATGGATATTTATTTATTTATATTTGTTTTAAATATTATAAATTCATTTATAAGGATAAATTCTTACTTGTAAAGTAGGTTTTGCATTTTTGTTGAGCCTGCTAAAACCTTTCGTTGTTGTATAAATGTCTGAAAGAGAAAAGTGATTGGAGCATACAACCGTCCCTTTATATGGCTTGAAGTTTAATTCATTTCGGGCTTTTGCTATAATAACTGTCCATTCTGAGCGTCTTATGGGGTTTCGAGGAAAACTAAAAACAAAAATATTGTACTTAATTATTTATACCTTAAAATAGTAAAACGCAATCGACCAATTTTTAGAACGAAAAACTAAAAAATAAAACATTCAGCAACATGGTAATACATAAGTATAAATATTTTGTTCATAAACTCAAAAAATATTTAGTGTCAATCCGCTCCATAGCTTTCCGTTAGAACACAATTTGCAAGTCACTCTCGGACGCGACACTATTTGTTTCTCTTTTACTCTTGCATATTTATCTAAAGTGTGAAAGAGATACACTTTAGACGCGATGCGCGGTCGGGCGGTCAGCATTTTATTTTTGCTAAGAAAATGTTTTTTTTTGAAATTTAAATGTAAACACGCACTGTGGATACATAAATACGTAAATTCGTTTTGATACTTACCTAAAATATGAGACACCATCCTTTTTTGTCACGTATCTGCTGTTATTTGGTCAGGAAACAACCGACCACTTTGGCATCACAGACGTTGTACAAGGATTGCGGTCGCCTTACAACTAAACAAAAACTCTGCGCACTTCGCAGCGTGCGCCGAGTTTCGGCGCGGACATTTTATTTGTCTGATTGTGACTCTATAGTATTATAACCACTACTTACTTAATTTACTAGTGCAATAATATGATAGGTAGATAAAATAAAAATACTGTAACCTTTTCTGAAATCAGATGGTAGTTACGGAGTTCTTCTAGGTATATTTTAACTCACTCTTTTATACAGTCTATTTTTGTTATATATTACTCTTTACATTTTACATTATACACTCCTTCTAGGCAAAAAAATATAATAATTTGAGTATCAAAAACGTCTCCACTGCTGACTTGTTCCCTATTCGTACGCAAGCCCATAGTGAATGATGATGATATTGCATACGAGCGATTTTGAACATTATGCAATCGACCTAACGCCTAAATTCGAGCAAATGTCATTTTGAACTTTGTTATATTAAATGTATAGGTATGTAGAACGGCGCTCGGGCATTTTTTGAGTGTTGTCTGTTTATGATTGTGACTCTATAGCATTGTAACTCAATGAGTTTATAGCACAATTTGTTTTCAACAATGATTATGCACACAACATTTCTCCTCCAATACCACTATCTACTTTTATTGAACTGCAGTAAATAATAATTGTAATGTTACTGCTGTACACTACACCGTATGCAAAAACACTGTTCACTAATCTGTCCTGCGATATAGCACTTTGCGAACATTTAGTATTAAACTTTGTGGACCGGAATATCACTTAATGGACGTTTTCTAATAATTTACAATCAACTATCAATAAATAAAAATATAATTACAGGAAGTATACACACAGAACGTTTGTACTCGACTGCGCGGAAAGAAATATCGAACCGAGTTTGAGCAATCTCTTATAATTAAGAGATTGCTCAAACTCGGTTCGATATTTCTCTCCGCGTAGTTCATGTATCTGTCCTGTTTTATTCAATAAATAGAAGAAAAATCATGTCAATCGGTCGCTCCGTTTTAATATATTAGTTGATGTTCACAAGTTGTAGCCGAGAGTCGAGACCTCTGTCGGTGTCTAAGAGTCCTCCTAGCTAGATGAAATTACAAATGGCCCCCCGAAGCCTACACAATGCTCCAATTTTTTTTCTGGGTTACTTACCGCCTCCCTTTAGGCCTGCAGCGCCCACAAGGGGGCGTTATCGCCCACTTTGGGAAACGTTGCTCTAAAGAGTGAATATTACACCTAGAGAAAAGAAAAAAAGATAAACAAAGTAGGTGTTTGTGGGCAAGGCCGTTTCTGACCCGTGGTACACCAACGTAGTTTCCCTAGGTGTTCCATTTCGTGCTTGTTAGGAACTCACGAAGCACAAACTGGTCCAAATATAGAAGCCAACCCGAGGCTATTATCAAGATCCTTCCGAAAAAAATAAGCTCTCCTCGGCTATTAGACCTAGAAGTGGATCTTCTTGTATCAGGCATAACCGAAGCCTGAGAGACATGCTGTCCTGTTGAAGGCTCAACGCCAAACTTTGGAGGATGGAACCGGTACAGCACAGTCCTCGCCGAATACAATCGCGAAATTAGACATTAGACCGATAGGACAGATGGCGCTGCCGTCGAGTGCAAACGTTCTGTGTGTATACTTTCTGTAATTATATTTTTATCAGTCCTGTTTTATTCAATAAATAGAAGAAAAATCATGTCAATCGGTCGCTCCGTTTCGAAATGAAAAAAAAAAAACACAAACAAACAATTAAAAAGGCAATAGACACACTTTCGCATTTTAATAGTTATTAGTATTCCTAGATAGGCAATTTTCGTAGATAATAGACCACGGGCAATCATGTATTAACAAGTTTTTGTTAAATAACCCGATTTGTGCATTCCTGTATCAATCGGCTGATTCATAGAATACTTGTTTTTATATATCTCTTTGTTAATTGCTCAAAAAGACAAACCACACAACATCGGAGAAGAGTTAATTTTGCCAGCAATAAAGGAAGTAATAACTACTGTGCTTCATAAACCGGCCGCAGATATTATCAGAAAAATTCCTTTGAGTAATTATTCTGCGCAAAGACGAATTGATGAAATGGCTGAAAACTTTGAAGGATCATTGTGCAATCATCTGAAGACTAGTCAATTTTCAATTCAGCTCGATGAGTCCACTTTACCTACTAATGAACCATTGTTGCTGTCTTACGTGAGGTTTATTAAACATGAGAAAATATGTGAAGAACTATTGTTTGCCAGAAATTTAGAGACCGATACAAAAGGCGAAACCATATATAATATAACATTTATATTATATATGGTTTCGCCGGAAAACCGTCACATTGACCTTAACGAACGAACCAGGACATTTTGAACTTTGAAATACCAGGCTGGGTGTTAGATCCGTTTAAAAATGTCAACACAGCAATCTCACCTCAGCTGGAAGAAGAACTTATAGAATTGACAACAAACGAGGAAATAAAAATCAAGTTCAAAAACGGCTAACAAGAATTTTGGCTACAAAAACCGATCCCGCAATTGTACCCTGGATTGTGGTCAATCGTTCAACGATTCTTGATAGCATTCCCATCGTCATATTTGTGTGAACGTTGATTTAGTGCTGTGCCAACGCTGCTTACTAAAAAGAGAAATCGTTTGCATGTTACCGAACGTGGCGACTTGCGGCTGTTCTTGAGTAAATTGGAACCTGATATCAACAAACTTATTAAACAGCATCAGATTCATCCTTCACATTAGTTTATAAATAAGAATCGATTGTTTGTTTTATTTTGAATAAAAGATACTCTGTCTGAATACTATAAATTTGCGTTTCAATAATCATTCTCATTGGCAGGTGTAGCACGTAAGAGTTAACTTGAGACCTGAGCGTCAGTATGTACTACCTACCTACTGTGCTCAGGCAGCTCAAGTTAACTCTTGCGGATTATTGTAAAAGTCTATTTTAGAATGAATGTTTAATCTCCGCTAATATAGCTCACAATAATTAATTAATTTAATTTGAAGTTATAGTGGTTTTTAAGTAGGGGAAAAAATGGGGGCGCTAAAAATTAATTTAGTCTCAAAGTGGGCAGTAGACAAAATAAGTTTGGGAACCTCTGCTTTAGAGGTTCAGACAGCTAGTACGAACCATCCATCGTGCTTATACATAGGAGCTCTTAGCGACTTTCATGAATATGTATTTTATTCTAACTGGCTTAACCTTTACGATTTTTCTGTAGTTGATGTTTGCTTTTTTTTTTCATTGATTTGGACACGTCCAACGAATGATTAAGTAACGAACGAACGTGAACGGTTCGCACCTCTGAAAAAGGCTGTCTAAATACAGCTGAAACCGGTCGGTATTACTGGTCATAAAAACGTGAGTAAAACGATTGACGAAGAATATATTGAGCGAAAGTAGAGGGTTGAAGGAGTCAGGGTAGGCAGAGACTTACATTTCATTTCATTTCTTTCATTTCAAACATACGAGTATGAAGACCACGTTAGCATATTGCTCAAAAATGGAAAGGTCAATACTTAACACGTGGTTCAATAAGTCCCGAGACTAAGTACTAAAACAAGGTTTTTTTTACAAAATTATTTTTTATTCATCAACGTAGTCTCCTCCAAGAGCGATACAGTCCCTCCAACGTTTTTCTAACTTTTCTATCCCATGCGTGTAGAACGATTTGAAACAAACTTTTGGCTACAGCGAGAAGAACTATCTACGAACCGAGATCCTATGAAAAATGATTCTATGAAAAAAAATTTCGGTGAAACGTGCTCTCTATGAACAGAGATTTCTGCCAACTGTACTTTCTATGTACCGAGATTCTATGAACAGAGATTTCTGCCAACTGTACTTTCTATGTACCGAGATTCTATGAACAATCATTCTATTAACAACGTTTTCAGTGAAACGTGCTCTCTATGAACAGAGATTTATGTCAACTGTGCTTTATATGAACCGAGATATCTACGAACAATGATTCTATCAACTAAGTTTTCTATGAAACTTGTTTCTGTGTTACGTTCCACACTGAGTTGATCCCGCATAACATTTTATACATAAAAATACACATATCTTTTAAGGAAATCCAGTACTTTTTAAAAATCAAAAGAGTTTTTAATATATACGCCATTTCCAAGTTGTAAGGGTCCCCACCAAGATCTTCGGGGCCCAAGTCAACCTCCCGAGCTAGTGCGTGCACCTGCTGACTAACGGACGAGGCACTGGCGCTGGCTTTCCCCTCTGGGGTTGGGAGGTCTGAGGGTGTCGCTCCCATAAAAGCCACCCGCCGAAACAAAAAAAAAAATGAACAGTCAGAAAAGGAATGCTGCTAGGGATAGGGCGCCGCCGCAAAACGGCGCGCAGGAGCCCCGCCCGGCTCCTGTGGCAAGTGGGCTAGGGCTGCCGTGTGTCGGGCCAGCACGGCTAAAGAAGTTAGCCCCAACCCGAATCCGCTTCGCATCTTGGAACATTGGCACGCTGACTGGGCGTGCGGTAGAGTTGGCCGAAGTACTCTCCATGCGGAGGGTGGACGTGGCGTTCCTGCAGGAGACTCGGTGGAAGGGCAACAGAGCCCGGCCCTTGCAGAACGGCTTCTTGGAGGTGAAACGCTGTAGCGACCGGCTTATGATCGTGAGGGTGCTTATCGATGGGATTATTACCCACCTGATAAGTGCCTACGCGCCACAGGCCGGTTGAGCGACGCCGATAAGATGTCGTTTTGGGGTCAACTCGAGGGAGTGCTTCGGAGCATTCCGTTGTCACAGGGAATCGTTTTGGGCGGCGACCTAAACGGTCATGTGGGTGAGAGGTGTGAGGAGTTTGAGCGTGTTCATGGTGGTTTTGGATACGGCACCCGCAACGCTGAAGGAGAAACTATCCTCAGAACGTGTGCGGCTGCCGATCTGGCCATTGTGAACACGTATTTCAAAAAGAAATCCGAACATCTCATCACCTACAAGAGCGGGAGGCGTACAACTCAGATCGATTTCCTACTCACTAGGCGACACAGCATCGGCAGGGTGGCCAACTGCAAGGTCATACCCGGTGAGAGTCTTACTGCACAACACCGTCTCCTTGTCATGGACCTCTGCGTGAAGCCCAAAGGCAAACGCATCGAGCGGTGCCAGCGCTGCATCAGATGGTGGCTGCTTGATGAAACTAGGTCTCAGGAGTTCGTCTCAGCTGTCGGTGACAAGTGCACCGACACTGAAGGCGAACCGGCGAAGGTGGTGCTCGGTGAGTCTAAGGGTGGACGCAAATGTGACAAGGAAACTTGGTGGTGGAACGACGCAGTCCAGAGGGAGACTAGGGAGAAGAAAGCCCTCTTTAAAAAGTGGCAAGCGACCGGATCTCCTGAAGACCGCGACGCGTACAGGGCTGCCAAGCGCGCCACAAAGAGAGCTGTAGCCAGAGCCAGACGTGACCACTTACAACCTCTGTATGATAAGCTGGAATCGTCTGAGGGGCAGAAGCTCATCTATAAGCTGGCGCGCTCCAGGGTCAAAGCGGCACAGGATATATCCAAGTGTCGCTGTGTAAAAGACCCTGAGGGCAACCTGTTAAGCGAAGACCTCGCGGTAAAGGAGAGATGGCGCTCGTACTTCCACGAGCTGCTTAATAAACAGCACAAAGAGGTGGAGCCTCCGGACCTCCCTCCGAATCAGGGACTAGTGCCACTGGTAACGCCTGGAGAAGTCCTGACTGCGCTTCGCCGCATGAAGAATCGGAAAGCTGTCGGACCCGATGGAGTCCCCATCGAAGCCTGGAAGGCGATGGGTCCTCGCGGTGTGGGCATCTTAGTAAACCTTTTTAACCGCATACTCCTCAGCGGGCAGATCCCAAACCAATGGAGACTGAGTATTATTACTCCAGTCTTCAAAGGTAAGGGGTCAGTGCAGGAGTGCGGGAGCTACCGCGGTATTAAGGTGATGTCCCACACCATGAAGATCCGGCAGGAGTGTACTCTCTCGGAGTGTCAATATGGGTTTCGCCCTGGTTATGGGACCACGGACCCTGTTTTTGCCCTGAGGGTTGTCGCAGAGAAATACAGGTCGAAGAACACGCCTCTGCACTGTTTGTTTCTAGACATGCAGAAGGCCTTCGACTGTGTTCCTCGTGCGATGATCTGGTGGGCACTGCGGTCCAAAGGGGTTCCAGAGGTCTATATTGACACTATCCGGGACATGTACTGTGACTTCGATTCAATGGTTCGGACTGCTGTTGGCGACACGAAACCCTTCCCCATCACCGTCGGGGTACACCAGGGTTCGGTCCTTAGTCCGCTTCTGTTCAGTGTAATATTAGACGAATTGTCGGACAGCATCAGAAACCCACATGAGCAGCCTCCATGGTTGCTCATGTATGCTGACGATATTGCGCTGGCAGACGCGGACAGGGGCAGATTGGTGCGACGTGTAAAGGCGTGGAAGGAGACGCTTGAGAACGGCGGTCTGAAACTAAATGTGGCGAAGACCGAGTACTTGGCACTAAACTCGACAGATCCCACATCCGTCCGCATAGGCGGTGATTTGGTCGAGCGCACGGACCAGGTTAAATACCTGGGATCTGTATTTCACACGTCCAGTGACATCGATTGCGACGTCAAGTCACGCATTGCTGCCGCGTGGGCCAAATGGCGGGAGATGACCGGTGTCATTTGTGACCCTAAAATGCCGATCCGGTTGAAGGGACAGGTCTACAAAACCATTATTAGACCTGTCCTTTTACATGGCAGTGAGACGTGGCCGATATTGGAGCGACACAAGCAGGAGATGCGTGTCACGGAAATGAAGATGCTGCGGTGGATGTGTGGGGTCACGCGGATAGACCGCGTGAGAAACTCTCGCATCCGCGGCAGCCTTCACGTCCGTGACATTGCAGACAAGTTGCAAGAGTGTCGCCTTCGTTGGTATGGTCACGTCTTGCGGCAACCGCCGGGCTACGTAGGTAACAAATGTCTGGCCATGTCAGCCCCGCCGGGTCCCAGTAAGAGGAGAAGACCCAAGAAGTGCTGGCTTGACGTCGTAAGGGATGACATGCGTCCCAATGGTCTCGCTACAGGGGATGCCGAAGACCGTGCGAAGTGGAGGAGAAAATGTAGGAAAGCGGACCCCGGGCGTCGCGAGACGCAACTGGGACAGACGCTCGGATGATGATGATGATTTCCAAGTTAGTCTCGGGACTTATTGAACGATCTAGTAAATATCCAGACGTGCATGTATGAAGTGATTAAAGAATCTGCAGGAAGCGAAAGATGTATGCATGGATCGCGAAGCCTGGCGATCTGTCCTCTCAGGGATACAGCTTGATGATAGATAGAGATTACTCTGATTTTTGACTTCAATATTCAGCTCGTTATTTAAATAAATATTGTAAGACATTTTTTACACAGCGCCAACTAGCCCAAACTAAGCTATAAGCTTGTACTATGGGATCTAGACAATTAATAGATAAGGGATACATTTCTAAATACATATTACACAGTAGTTGTCGCCCGCGGCTCCGCACACGTGGTGAAGTTCTCCCGTTCCCGTTTCCCACAGGAATTTGTTCCCGGGAATAAAGTAGCCTATGTGTTATTTTGATGTGCAAGCTATATTATTGTAAAGTTTCATTAAAATCTATTCTGTAGATTTTGCGTGAAAGAGTAACAAACACCCATCCATACTTTGCTTTAATAATATTAGTAGGATATAACACCCAAACTCCGAAACCAACATTTGTGGATCAAAAAATGTTTGTTTCGACCGCGCCACCGAGGCAGTCATTCAGATTGGAATCATGAATTGTCAATTCCGAGCCGTAATTATCAATAAATTGTCAAATTATCAATAAATTGTCATTAAATTATCAGTGAGGTACGGGGAGGGACAGCACGCGCGCGAACAATATAATTGTCTATCTGCAGTATATTAATAAACCCTCGTGCTCGTGCAGTATATTAATAAACCCTCGTGCGTACATCTGTTATGCGATATTTTACCGAGGTGGACAGTAGGATAATAAAAGGGGTACCTGATTCGACCTCGTGCTGATCTTTACGACATCTACGCCCTCTTGCGCTGGTTATCCTTACCGTACAGACGTGTTTTTATTTATTTTTACTTATTTTTATTTATTGTTTATTACACGGCACATATTTGTTTCGAAAGAGTTCGATAATTAGAGCGAATATTTAGCGAAATTTTTTTTAGAGCGTGTATCTTATACCGCGTGCGTCCAGCCAGCGATTTTTAGGAATATGGACTACGGAAGTTAGAACAGGATGCGGAAAGGACAGCGAATGATTGAGCGAATGAGTATGCGTGTGTGGTGATAGTAAACTGTTACATATATAATAACAGATAATTTATTATCCTATTTTCGGCGAAGACAAGAGGCGCAAATAAAACCATAACGCAGTTTGATTTCTCTGAGTTTGTGATAGAACAGACATAAAATACAAACAGTAACAAACACTATGACAGCTGTCTGACAAGAGGGTCAGCAGGGCTGTGAACTCGCCGTGGCGTGAAGGACATCCAGCGCCTTGCAGAACGCCCGATAGTTAACCTGGAATTATAAAATATATCTAAACCTCTCTTGTCAAACGACACGGTAAACTAGGTACTCCAGTTCAGTAGGTACTCCACACAGCTTAGGATACTGTTTCCTGTTATTAAGTTACCATTTAGTGTGGTTTTTATCATTCCTGAATGTCACGCGGATAGGTCCACGTTTTACAATGATTCCCTCAATGCGTATGTCACAATTTTATCTAATTCCATATTTGCGTGAACCTCCGTTATCCCTCTTTGGCGAAGGATTCTTCACGTCATAATAACGACTTATTAACATAACGATTAATTTAATTTTTTCGGTGGTTTGAGATTACGCATGTTATAATGGCAAGTTCACCAGATCCCAGTAAAAGAGGTGAGGGCAATTAACCGGCGTGATGTAGAGGGAGAAGATATCGGAAGGTTGGGAAGCGCGCACCTCTTGGCCGCAGCCGCGGCTGTAGCCGAAGCACTTGTAGAGCAGGTCGCGCTCGCGCGCCGACACCAGCGGCAGCAGGCAGCGCATGCACAGCGCGCGCTCCACGCACACCACCGGCACCGTGCCGCACCGCTCCTTGTCCATGTCCTACGCAACCACACCAATCGTAGATACACCAACATTTGTGGGTCGCCACCACATGCTCCTGTTTATTGGGAAACGGCGCGTCGGACAAAGAGTGTTCTTTTGCTACCACCGCGAAGTTTACTGCGATATTTCATAACGCATTTTCAAGTAAAAATTAAAATAAAAACCTTCGTAAGCCATAATAATATAGGTATGTATGGTACACGATTTCCTATGGACTACTATTGAAGATTTGTCGCGGAGATACACAAATGATCCCGCATGCCCTGTTTTTACGATTTCTATCTGCGCAACCGACTCTGCTTCCACACACGTAGCTATTGTGCGCTCAATATTGTAACAATGATTCACGTATCTCTCTCTGTGCGGGTGTTTGTGTTTGTTTGGATGTGTCTGCGTCGCTGTTGATTTCGATAGGATATTAGTATTGGACTACACTACAGCCGCCACGTGATAGTATTATTTAGCTTTTGCCGTAGGTCTACCAGGTACTACTTAAGCAAAAGTCTCACCTGGAACAGTTCAAATATGTTAGACAGCTGGTCAGGATACTTGGACAGTTTCTTAAGAGCCAAAGAGACAATATTCCGCTCTTCAAAGTTGAGGAAATTGAGAGGCGTGTCGATGGTGGGCACGTGCGCGATGGGCTCCAACAGGGGCGCGCGCTCGAGCCCGCCCTGCGTCAGCGCTTCACCCACGGACGAGCAGAAGCGCTCGTACTCCACGTAACGGCGACGGTTCGGCGCGCAGAATCTGAAATCATTGTACATTGTCTTCTTATAAGCTTAGCGAGGAACGGGACGACATGTTAAGGCTAGACGATCACGCTTGGCGTTTTGTTTATATCTCGTTATGTCGTCGGAGTCGTAGCTTCGTTGTAGTTCAATTGCGCTCTAGATGGTTTTAATGGCTACAAGGTTTTGTGCAGAGGAATTGACCAGAAATCAACATTATGTAGGTACACTAGTAACATGCTTAATTTCAACAAAATGTATGATAGGATATTAATTAGGTACTTAAAAAGTATACAAACATACGTGTTTGAATTTCTAAGCTCACAATAGAATCACCAACTTCCATGAATGTCTACAATGTATATTTTGGATCAACTTATTTCAAATACCATACATAAGTTTGACTGCCTGAACAATTTGTCAGCCGTATGCAGTATAGTTATGACGGTACTGACACTTCCATGAGCGTGTCCATCTCCAGGGGCGTGAGGCACAGGCCGGCGGACGCCAGCCCCCGGTAGAAGTCGGCGCGGGGGATCACCAGCTCGTTGTGTTGGTCGAACTGGCGCAGGAACTCGCGCGGACGCACTCCTTCACGGACCATCTGGAAGAGTATCGTCGTTCAATATTTCGTTTTGTTCGTCCGGTCAGAGTTGCTTACTAGAAAGTACAATAGACGCTATTGGCTAATATTGTACTAGCTTTATTTCTCACTTTATTTCTCACCATTTTATAATACATCGTTGGATAGAATTTAAACTTATATGATATATATATGATACAGCGAAATGAGTTTAAAATGCTCTAACTCCTGAACTAGGCTTAAGCCTGTATCTCAGGAGATAGTGTTGTGAGACATTTTTTACAACTTTACAATACGGACGATACGGTACGTAACTGCTTTTTTATTATATTGGTGTAAATAGACTGCAAGAGAGTTTCATTAAATCGCGAACATACACACACACGCGCGCGCGCGCGCGCGCGTGTGTGTGTATGTTCGTGTGCGCGTGTGCGTGTATGTGTGTGTGTGTGTGTGTGTGTGTGTGTGTGTGTGTGTGAGTGAGTGTTTTTTTTTAATTTTTCTTTCTTTTTTTTTGTCTCATATTTTTAGTTTAATTGTGGTTTTAGTAGCATTTCCGTGTCATCATAATCTATTTGCAGTAACCATGCTTTCAATACACTTTTAGCTTCATGTTGGTTTAAATGTATTATATGTAGCTGTTTATTCACTTTGTTGTATTATTTATTGGAGTGTTCGATAGACTTCTAACTAGAATGGTCGCGTCGCATACGCTCTAGCACTTGCCCGTGCGCGTGTAATAGCGCTGACGCAGCAACCTTAAACGTCGCGTGTTGTTATTGCGGCCTCCGCGATTACCTGAATTTCGTTGCTAGTGAATCATGTTTATTTGTACATTTGTATGGTAAGTTATAGTTTTAAAATTATAACTTTTATCGTAAGGTATGGCATCCCCAAATAAAATAGTTCTTAAAACTGAACTAGAACACCAGTTGTATACGAGGTTCAGAGAGGAGCAGGCCGAACGTCTGAAACTTGAGAACCTTGTAAAAGACCTTAGTAGTCGAGTAGAGCTACTACAAAGCCAACTGAAAGACATTCAGCAGCTAAAAAATGGTTCTTCTGAAAATAAAGAGGCCACTAGTAGGCAACCCCAGAAATCAGTCGAGTATGAGACTGACGAAGAGGAACTTGCCAAAGAAACGGAGTGGGTACGGCAGAAAAGTAGGAAAAAGAGGAAGTTGAACATGAACACCTCACTGTCCCCGACAGCGCCAGGTGAAAGCACCAGCGAAAATCCGGTTAGTACGTCATCTAAGCCGACTACATCAAAAAAGATACCTCCACCTCCACCCATCATAGTGGACAACATTAAAAACTATCAAACGTTTTATGATCTGCTCTCAACTAACTTAACTATAGATACATTCTTAGTTAAAATGATGTCCGGTGACACCGTTAAAATAAATGCCCGAAATGAGGACTCATATAGAGCCATAACCAAATTTTTGGTACAAAATAACAGCCTTTGGTACTCTTATGAGAACAAGCAGGATAGGCCGATTAGAGTTTTGGTTAAAAATCTACGCTCGTCATGCTTGCCAAACAGAATAATCGAGGATCTCTCAGCTAACGGCTATAAAATTCAAGAAGCCGTAAACAAGTTAAGCTGGAGAACTAAAGAGCCACTTAACATGTTTATACTTTCATTTGAAAAAGATGAAAATATAAATAAAATATACAGCATCAAAGCCATACTAGGTTGTAAAGTAGATGTACAGCCTATAAAAACATCAAAATTGATCCCCCAATGTAAAAGGCGTCAAGCTTACGGTCACACACAAAAATATTGCTCCAAAGAGCCGAGATGTGTCAAATGCACTGGTAAACATCTCACCAAAGACTGCACAAAAGCGGCAGAAATAAAACCAAATTTCATCCACTGTGGTGAACCACACCCAGCTAACTATAGGGGCTGTGTAGTAGCAAAAGAACTGCAACAAGTCCGAAATAATCATAGAAAAAATGGCAATAAACAAAATCTACAATCTGCTGGTTATAACAAGAGCCACACATCACGCCTTACTTACCAAACAGTAACCAATAATGTTTCCTATGCACAAGTAACAAAGGCATCTAGATCTAACTCACAGACACAAATATCTGCCTAGCCCAGCCAACCAACGACAGAAGAAAGTATAAATAAAATCTTAAACCTTTTAACAAAATTTGATAATAGGCTTAAGAATTTGGAAAGTAGTGCCAAACAACTACCTATTATAAAACAAAAATGATAAACACAATAAAAATTATGGCGTGGAATGCAAACGGACTCCTTAAACATCAGAACGAGTTGCAGGCTGTCCTAAAAACAGAACAAATTGATATATGCCTTATATCAGAGTCCCACTTTACCAGAGAATCCTACATTCAAATTAAAGGTTATAAAATATACCACGCGCTTCACCCTGATAACACTGCAAGAGGGGGAAGCACTATTATTATAAAAGAGCATATCTACCACCACTTCGAACAGAAATGTGAAAAACATTTTGCACAAACTGTAGCCGTTAGCATCAGAACCAAAAGCCATCATAATATTACTGTGGCAGCTATATATTGCCCACAGAGAAAACAGAGCAATATAGATACATATTGAATGCGTTAGGTAATAAATTTGTATTAGGAGGTGACTTCAATGCAAAGAATACACATTGGGGGTCAAGACTCACAAACACTAAAGGAAAAGAATTACTTTGTGCCATTAGAGAAAACAAAAGCAATGTGATTTCAACAGGAAAACCCACATACTGGCCAACTGATATTCATAAGCTTCCAGATCTTATTGACTTCTTCATTTATAAAAATCTATCTACAGCATTTATTGATATACAAGAGTACAAGACAACAACAATACAACATTTGAAAGACTTAACATCGCATTCTGTGGGTGATGCAGGCGAGCAACTTGTAAATTCGATCACTAAATTAATAAACTTTATGTATTCCGGTAATGTCAATCCAGAAATTGTTCCCATTCTTTTCGGCGCGAACCTCATTGCCCTAACCAAAAAGGACGGAGGGGTGAGACCAATTGCTGTTGGATCAACACTACGACGTCTGGCCTCCAAAATTGCTGTTCGACATATTTTACCAAAATTAATTTCGGAATTTGAACCCGTACAGTTAGGCTTCGGTGTAAAAGGAGGGTGCGAGGCAGCCGTCCATGCCTTACGCTCGTTCCTAACTTACGGACAGCCTGACGTTTTGCTCAAAATTGATGTCAAAAATGCATTCAATTCGGTAAATAGGGATACCCTGCTAACGGAAATAAAACAACATATACCGGAAATTTACAATTATCTTCTTCTCAGTTACGCTGACCCAACTAAATTGTTATATCGTTCTAATGAACTGTCTTCGGAAGTAGGTTGTCAACAGGGTGATCCCCTTGGGCCTGCAATTTTTAGTTTGGCTATAAATACGATAATCAAAAATTTTAATTCTAAATTCAACGTTTGGTATCTGGATGACGGAACCCTAGGAGGTGATGTGGATACTGTATTTTCGGACCTTTTTTTAATCAAAAATAAATTTGAAGCCATTGGTTTGGAGCTTAATTTTAGCAAATGCGAACTTTTTATAAATAACTGCGACTTAAATTTTAATGACATTGAACAAAAATTTAATATTTTGGCTCCAAATATTAAAATAGTTAATAGTAATTCCCTTTACCTTTTAGGTTCTCCGATTTTTGATGGATCTATTTCTGAATATATTAATAATTCAATAACTAAATTTCAAAATACTGCTGACCGTCTCCTTGAAATTAGTCCACATTATGCACTCTGCATCTTAAAATTCTGTCTTTTCGTCCCAAAATTTACATATGTGCTCCGTTGCTGCTCTTTTTGGAATCACCCAGATCTTTTGACACAAGTAGACGACATAATCAAAATTAGCTTAGAATCGATTCTCAATATGCAGCTAAACGAGCTTTCTTGGACCCAAGCATCCCTACCTATCCGTTATGGTGGTTTAGGGATTCGCAAAATTTCCAGTGTCGCTTTACCAGCCTTCCTATCTTCTGTCCATAGTTCGGCAAATCTCATAAGTAAAATTTTAAGGGCATCCCCTTCAAACTTTGAGATTGCTGGCTTGGAAGAAGCTAGAAACGCTTTCTTAATTGCATGCCCAGGTCAAAAATTTCCAGATTCTCCAAATTTACAGAGAAGCTGGGACGACATACATTGTAAATTGATTTATAACAATCTTTTGAGCTGTAGTACAGGTTCGGCGCGTGCTAGGCTTTTGGCTGTGGGTGCGCATGAGGCCGGCTACTGGCTTCACGCGTACCCTTCGTCAAATACAGGAACATTTCTTGAGCCTGACACGCTTCGAATCGCAACCTGTCTACGGCTTGGGGTTCCGGTCTGCGTTCCTCATAAATGTCCCTGTGGCAGTGATGTCGACAAGCTTGGACATCACGGACTGTCATGCCAAAAAAGTGCAGGCCGCTTCTCGAGACATGCCGCACTAAACGATATCATTCGCCGGTCTCTTGCCACTGTCAACGTGCCAAGTCTACTTGAGCCGACTGGTATTGCAAGAGACGATGGCAAGAGACCGGACGGTATGAGTTTGATTCCATGGAAGATGGGCCGGGTGCTGGTATGGGATGCAACCTGTTCAGACACGCTGGCCCCTTCCCATCTACATGGAACCAACAACAGAGCTGGTGCGGCTTGTGAAGCGGCTGAAAAAGCTAAAGCATGCAAATACAGGAGTCTAGGCTCCGAATATGATTTTGTCCCATTCGGTGTCGAGACCCTTGGTCCGTGGGGTCCTAGGGCTACAAGGCTTTTTAAAGAAATAGCAAAAAGGTTAGTCGACATCACAGGAGACCGAAGAGCTGGCAGCTACCTCGGCCAAAGAATTAGTTTAGCTATTCAAAGGGGGAACGCTGCCAGTATCTTCGGAACCTTGCCTAAAGGGACTCCTTATATTAATATATTTTAAATTTTCATATTTTAAGGTTATTTAATAATTTGTTGTAAATAAAGGTACTGAAGAGTACAAGAGGGGTATGATATGAACTTAGATCATTCACCCATAGTACTAACTTTAAGGGATACAGTTGTAAAAAAAGAAAGTACTCCAACACTTGTTAACAAAAGTACAGACTGGGAACAATTTAAATGTGACTTAGACCACATTATAGACCTCAAAGTACCACTAAAAAGCATACATCAGCTAGATCAAGAAGTTAAAAAATTCGTCACCGATATTCAACGATATGCTTGGAAAAATACACCTAATACTAAAAAAAGAGTAACGAGTCACATATATCCTTTAGAAATAAGAAACCTAATTAAAACAAAAAGCGTTCAAAGACAGAAGTGGCAACAAACTAGATATAAAAAATATTAAATAATCTCACAAAACGCTTAAGTAAAGCCATTCAAAATTATCATGAGGAATCTACAAACAATTATCTCAGTAAATTAAATAGTAACAGTACGACAAATTACTCGCTATGGAAAGTTACTAAAAACTTAAATAAACCAATCATGCATGTTCCACCGATTAAAACTAAAACTATTGGGCAATGGGCCATAAGCAATGAGGTTTGCAGAGTATTTAGAGGAAATATTTCAAACAAACGGTGAAGAAACCACTACAGATATAATGTTAAGCAACAACAGTCAGGATGACGTTGAAATTAAGCTTGTGACACCAAAGGAAGTTATGAATATGATCAAAACGTTGGCTAAAAGGAAATCACCTGGCTACGACCTCATCACTAGTGAAATACTTCAAAACCTCCCAAGGAGAGCTATAATAAAATTGACGACCCTTATCAATGGCACAATACGACTTAAACAGGTGCCTAGCGTATGGAAAGTTGCTGAAGTCATCATGATACCTAAACCTGGGAAAACACCTCACGAAGTAACGTCGTATAGACCAATATCACTTTTACCAGTACTATCAAAATTATTCGAAAAACTTCTTTTGAGGCGATTAAAACCTATCATAGAAGATAATTAATTTTTTCCCGACTAATTTTAATTTATTAATTCTATATCTCTCTATTAGTTAAATATAAAATTTAACTAATTAATTCCCGACTACCAATTTGGATTTAGGGAAAATCATTCCACAGTTGACCAAGTACATAGAATAATAAATACTATAGAAAAACACTAGAGGAAAAGAAAGTTTGTTCTGCAGTCTTCCTAGATGTAGCACAGGCTTTTGATAAAGTATAGCACACAGGACTTATATATAAATTAAGAAAAATGCTTCCAAGACAATTTGCAGAAATTTTAGAATCATATTTAACAGAAAGAACCTACAGAGTTAGACATGAGACAGCATATTCAAATCTCAAACAAATAAAAGCTGGAGTACTGCAGGGAAGTGTCCTTGGCCCAATTTTATATCTGCTATACACCTGCGACATCCCAGAATCGCAAAACAATTTAATTACTACATTTGCTGATGACACAGCCATCATGGCAACTGGAGCAACTCGTAAAGAAGCTGTAGAAAAACAAATTGCGGTCAATTCTATTATCAGTTGGATGAAGAAGTGGCGCATAAAATTAAACGAATCCAAATCGATTCATATAGATTTCACTAATCAAAAATCTAGCTATGAACCGATATACATAAATAACCACGTAATACCCTTTGAAAATACGGCAAAATACCTGGGCATGACCCTAGAGTAAAGTTACGCTGGAAGGCCCATGTTAAAAAAAAACGCCAAGAACTAGACCTACGCCATAAAAAAATGTACTGGCTGCTTGGCAGACATTCCACTTTATCAGTGCATAACAAAGTACTTTTGTACAAGCAAGTTCTCATGCCTGTATGGACATATGGTATACAGCTTTGGGGTTGTACCAAACAAACGAATGTACAAATAATTCAACGATTTCAAAATAAAATACCAAGGAGTATAGCTCCTTGGTATATCAGAAACGAGGATATCCACCGAGATTTAGGGGTGGACTTTGTTGCTAAAGTTGTAAAAAGATACGCCGAAGCACATCAACAAAGGCTTCATCAACATGTGAATGTCGAAGCTATCCAGCTGCTCGACACCACGGACCTAGTAAGAAGGTTAAAAAGGACTAAACCATTTGAATTAGTTTAGTTAGTATTAATAATAGTGCAGTGAGTGCTACAAAAACAAGTGAGTGCCCAGAGTACACATGAAGAAAGTGACTCTCCGTTTCAATAAAGACAATAAGAAAAGTGCCAATGGACACATTCTCAAATTAAGTTAAAACTAAGTTACTTATTAGCTTTACAGCTAGATTGTAATATAAAATTATCTTGTAATATTTATTATATTACAACATAGTAAGTAAAAAAAAAAACTTCGTTGTATAGTCTACTACTAAGAACATAATACTGTTGTGCTGCAAAACTAGTCCTGTGTGTAGGGTAGTGGCAAGCCAACTTATGTTTTTGCCTGTCAGTACATGGTAGAGGCATAGAACGATGTTTTCTCAGAACAGATTCAAAAATGAAGGTTCTACGGACACTAAGCACTTGACAGTCGAAGTACAGCTGCGTTGTAGGGTACCTGAAGGGTTTTCTTGTTTTTACTTTAAGGACTGCCCTCTGTGCGCGTTATAAATCACGAAAGATTGTTTTTCTTGTTCAACCCCAAACTGTGATACAGTACTTAGTCACAGATTGACATAGAGCTGTATAGACCTTAATTAGAAGCATAAATGATGCAGCTTCCCTAAGGGTTTGAACATGTATATCATCCCTCGCAACCTTGCAGCTACTTTGCTGAGTTGCATGCTCCATTTCAATTTGTCATCAATTATAACTCCGAGGTACCTGACAGAAGTTACTGGCGTTAAAGCTTTGCAGTTGCAGCTTGGCGTTCGGTCCAAACATGTATGTGCAATTATGTTAAAGTGTTCTGGTGGTTCAGACACTTGTCTGATCACAAATGTAACATAATTTGTCTTGTCTAGGATAAGGGTAAGTGTATTTAGGCGAAGCCAGTTTATCACATCGCCAAGGCAGCGTTCAGCAACTCTTTTGACAAAATCCCAACTAGGACCATGTATCACGATGGCCGTATCATCAGCATATGTGTAAATTTTTGCGTTTGGCATTGTCAGTCTACACAAATCAATTACATAAATGCTGAATAAAGTTGGACCCAAAACACTGCTCTGGGGAACACCGCAAGTGATCAGTTTTTCGTCGCTGAGGTACGAACCAATCTTTACCTGTTGAGTTCTGTTTTTCAGATAGTCCTTGAACTTAAGCAGGGGTGTGCCTCTGACGCCCATATTTTCCATTTTAGTTAGTAGTTTGGTCAAAAGCCTTGGCCAAATCCAGGAATATACCAAGGCACTTTTGTCTTGTATCAAGCTGTTGTGCAATGAACTGAGTTAGATCTATAACTGCGCCCTCCGTAGATACTTTGATTCGAAATCCATACTGGTTGCTAGAAAGTAGGTTATTTTTGTCTAGGAAGTTGTTAAACTTAAGTTTATGATTTTTTCTAAAACTTTCGATAGTGCTGTTAACACTGAAATTGGCCTGTAGTTATTAACACAGTCTCTGTCGCTTCGCTTATGGATCGGATGGATTATGGCTTTTTTAAATGCCTGAGAGAACACTCCTGCCTGTATTGACTGGTTGCAAATGTGTGTTATTGGCGGGATCAAAGCATTTCGGCATTGTTTTAACATACTAGCAGATATTTTATCCCACCCTGTGGCACATTCATTGCGCATCTGTAATATTATTCCACCTCAGCATCATCAGTCTTTAACAAGACTAGAGTATTAACAGGGGTATCAGGTTTACTTATGGATGCTATCATTGTTGCGTTGCTATCCACAGGCATAATCTTTTGTTCCAAGTTTTTACCGATGTCGGTGAAAAATGAGCAAACATGGTTAACCCTAACCAGGTTGTTAACCATGTTTGCTCATTTTTCCCTAATAGTTAGTAGCCCAGAAATAGTTAGTAGTTCTGTAGGTTGTGCAACATTATTTTGGTACCGATAATATCCTTAACTACATTCCAAAGGGCCTTTGTATTGTTGCCGGCCTTTTCAATTTCTTTTTCTTCGTATACCTTTTTCAGTTTACGAAGAAGAGAATTGCAGAAATTTCTGTATCGAGTGTATGTTAGCTTGAGGATTATGTTATCTGGCGAATTTTTTGAGTTAATGTGCATTTTGTTTCGATTGGCAATGCATCGTAGAAGTCCTGGGGTTATCCACGGTTTAATACTTCTTTTCCTTCTAGAGAACTTAATAGTATGAGTGTGCTTATCCACCACAGCCGTCACCATTGATATGAATTTCTTATTGGCTTCATTTGCATTTTCTTGTTTTAATATTTCGTGAAGGTCCATATTATCTAATTCTATTTTAACTGCTTTTTGATCTATACGCGTCATAACATTGTTTGTTTTTAGGTTGATATTTACCCGTTCTAAGGATAAGAAAATTGGTAAGTGATCTGTGATATGTGTTTCTAATACTAGAGTAGTGGCTGGCAATTTTGATCTTAGCAGTATGTGGTCCAGGCATTTCTTTTTAGTCTAGTTGGAATTAAGTGAGTTGGGAGCAATCCGTGTTTTGCATTTAGCATAAGGTAATCACTACTCCTGTCATCTGTGTTATCCGGTTTAATATCAAAGTTAACGTCACCTACGAGTACTATAGTGGAATAATCAGACAGCGTATCATAAACTTTGTTCAAGCTATTTCCGAGGTTGTCAAAGTCCTCACCTGTGTTGTAGGATGGTGAACGATATACACTAACCAGCGCTTTTTTGTGACATGTCGAAAGCTTTTGATTTTGTTTCACACACTCTTTTATTACAAAAGCTGAATAATTATGGAATTCGGGGTCATGCGTTTTCTTGGCTAAAATCGTACCTGACAGACAGACAACAGTGCGTAGAAATAAGTTGTGTGGATAACAATTTAAATAAAACCCAGAGCAGGTCACCGTATGCAATAAATAGATATGGAGTGCCGCAAGGGAGCGTGCTTGGGCCACTTTTATTCTTATTATATATAAATGATCTTCCAGACATTGCAAACTACGAATGTATTTTATTTGCAGATGACATCTCAATAATTTTGACATGTAATGATTTAACGACTTACGACGATGACATAAATAAAACAATCTTATCTATAATACAATGGCTAGATTTTAACAATCTTAATGTAAATTTGACTAAAACCAACTTTGTAGAATTTCAGACCAGACAGTCAAAAAAAGTTAATAGGCGCATTGCTTACGATAACATAGAAATTAAAGAAACAAACACTATAAAATTCCTAGGCATAACAATAGACAAACACATTGATTGGAAACCTCACATTGACATACTATGTATCAAAATTCATAAATTTGTATATGCTCTCAGTAGACTAAGACGCACATCATCGTTATCAACTGCCCTTTTAGCTTACCATGGCTATGTAGGCTCGGTATTACGTTATGGACTGGTTCTATGGGGCAACTCTACGGAAGTGAGCAGAGTCTTTCTATCGCAGAAACGATGTATTAGGGCCATAGCTGGAATACCACCTGATGAGTCTTGTAAACCCTTCTTTATAAAATATGAAATACTAACTTTAGCTTCGATGTATATTTACGAAACAAGTGTATTTGTAAAAAAAAATCAGCACATGTTCATTTCAGCGAAAGATGCATTTCCTCGAAATACGAGAAATTCTAGCAGGCTCGTACTTGAATTCATACCTAGGACGACTATGTTTCAAAGGAATTGTTATGCAATGTGTATAAAAATCTACAATAAGTTACCAAAGATATTACAGAAGTTACCATTGTTTAAATTTTGTAAAGAGCTCAAAAAATGGTTGTTAATTAGAAATTTCTATAATGTACAAGAAATGTTGGAATAGTTTTCATAGAGTAGGTACCTAATGCTTTGTATAATATTACGTATTATGTGAGTTGCATGACATAACCTGAATTTAAATAAGATAAAAAAACTAATGAATTCTTAGCCAAATTTGTAATAAACTATAGGTATTACTGAATGATATTTCATATTCATATGAAATGATAATTCACATACCTCTTGGAGGTAGAATAGAAGGACTACTATTAATATGTAATTAACACCTTAATGTACTCTATTTCATGTGAATAAATTTCATTTTCATTTCATAAAACCTGTTCTATACAATAGAGTAGGCAGGTGCCACCTGTAAATTTGGGCTCAACTATCTTGCAGTTTAGATTTTTATCACTGTAAATTACAAAACCATCATTTTGGTTAGATATATTTTCGTTTTGATATGCGTTGTAACCTTCCAAGACAGGCAGTGTGTACACTTTACTCACTATTTACTTGCTAACTATTATAACTGTTTCAATTACTCATCACTAATTTATAAAAAAAAACGAATAAACAGACGAACTTACAATTTCTTACATGAATCTATAATCATTAATGTACATAATAACTAGCTAATGCCGGCGGCCAATGTAGGCAGTCCTTCTCAAGTGGGGTGGTGACTGTTAGTGTACTGCATATCTACAAACGAGGTACCACCTCTTGCCGTACCCACGCACTCTTGCCGTGTCACAGTGTTATAAAGCCTGCAGGATAGGAGACCTAAACAACGTAATCGAAGGCGTTCACAATGTTTCTCAGTCAAAGTATAGGTACAGTAAAACTATTATCAGAAGCGCATGCTTACCTTTCCCTTGATCTTGGCGAGGATCTGCACGATGTCTGTCTGCAGCGGATCTACCGTGGATATCCGGGGTCCCCGGCTCAGCGCCGCCGAAGGGCCTGAGATGGTGGCGCTCTCGGGAGGACGCTCCTCCATCTGTAAGCACAAGACGTAATTAATGTTTGACTAATGACTCTAAGGAATCAAATCTTGTCAAAATTTATTATTCTGACAAGGTCGGATTCCTTGGAGTCGGTAGTGTGTGATGTCCCGTAAGTAGGAGGTATGTGGGTCGTATTAGGTGCGAGACCTCCTCGAGCAGCCGCACGTAGCTGAAGCCGCAGTCGTCCAGGTAGCGCGCCTCGAGCGCGCGCACCTGCGCCGCCGATGGCAGCACGCCCAGCCGCGCCAGCACGCGCCGCACCTGCGCGCGCGACACGTGCCCGTTGTTGTGTCTGCGCAACACACCACATACTGGTGACGAGACTTTCGCAGTCATCGCGATCTCGCATAGTGGTTTAGAAAAAAACAATTATAAGCATATACTTAAGCTGACATGTATTCCTCCTTTCTAAGAGCCTAAACTATATTAAGCTGTTCCATATGAAATTAACCCGCACTTAGTATTTTTGTACGGAACCGCCCGCCAGTACTATTTACTTTTGGGCCTTAATTAAAGTATGAGAAAAAACAGGAAAAAGGTATTAGGTGTTATTTTCATTCGCACAAATTTCACTCTACGGACTGGGAACATGAAGAGGTGAACTCATCTCGTCACAGCTAATTGGGACAAAAGTAGATAGTTTTAATAATGCAATGAGTTTGCGCGACTGCAATGTATAATATTTTTTCCGATTTGATTAATGTGCAATTTTAAACGCTGCAGTTTATTTTTAAAAAGTAATAAATAAACAGTAGAAATACATATTATCAAAACATATTATGGAGTACGTACTTATATGTAAATGATATTATACATAATGTTGTTATAGTGTGTCACTAACTCATCATGCTCCGAGAAGGCGGGCCTCAGATCGATGGACCGCTCGTTGCAGGCGGCGCGCACCCGCAGCAGCGCCGCCTGCGCCGCGTCCAGGTCGGCACAGCTGGCGCCCTCGCCGCGGTCGGCCGCAGAGCCCGGCGGAGGCAGGTCCGCCAGGGCGCGCGCCGCCGCTCCCGCTATCGCGTCCGGGTACTTCTCTAGCTCCTTGATTGTGAACACTGACACCAAATAACAGCCCTATCTAACTTTCACATCCCATTCAAATCAATCTACTCGTAACCTGTGCACACCAGGAACAAAGTGTGACGATATAAGAGAATAGAGAAACACAAAACGGTTGGAGAGCACAGTAAATTATTATCATACTTTAATTACGGTCAAATAAACGATCATGACTTGCAATTTGTTCCGATTGGTCGTAATGTTGGATAAGCTTTATTGCGATTTAAGAACCCAAATCAACATCACCTGCAAGTGGTTCTCCTGCTGACTGATGGACGAGGATCTATCTCAGAGATGAGTTTGAAATAATTGAATGCAACCGGGACTTGTACGATGAGAGAGATGACTTTGTAATCTTGAATACCTATATGTATATTTTTCTCTGCTTAAAATATATCTTTCATAATCTAGTCAGTACTAGACTGATTTCATTCACAAAATCACCCTATATAACAGCTTAATCTGTCTCCATACCCTGATCACAGTCGTCTTCGAATGTCCTCCAGCACACCCTCTGGGGATCGTTTGGGTCCACGTAGTGCCTCATGATGCAGATAGTCTCTTCCGGCGATAGGATACATGATAAGCCTATAGCATCCATGGCGCGACGGAATTGTTGCGGTGCAATACGACCGCAATTTAGGGGGTCATAGTCCTGAAAAAACAATTCATTACATATCTCAAAATTTAGATATGGTAGGCCCACTGTACAGTAGCTCCATAAAGATGACCAATAAGTTAAACACATCTGGAAGAAGCTAATATAAAAGCCTTTTACTTGATGGAGGTATGTCTGGTGTAGGTAGTATTTGGGAGGTCAGTGGGTAGCCGCTTCCAACAATTATGAAAAGAAAAGTCTGACCTTTGAGAACCGTATTTGACTTACCCTGAAAAATTCTGAAACCCTGATGCTCCTCTGTTTTACATACTGCTGTACCCTAAGCATGAGATCAACGAGCTGCCGCGTGGGTGGCCGTGGTGCTAAGGCTGGGTGGAACACCTCTGTAGCGCCCAGCGGTGCGGTGGACAGGCCAGCGTCGATCTCGGGTCGTACCATTTTTGGTAAGGTCGTGTCGATCACTGCGCTCGGGTGTTGGTACTCCTGAAAATTAAATTATGTGAAGATTTTTTTCTTACAAAACCTATAGTATTTTCGGTACTCGTTTCTACAGTATTTTCGGCCTTGTTAAACATAAATAGGACAGTAAGTATATTATTTACCGGGCCCAATCCTCGAATGCCTTCTTTCTTCACCGCTTCCACGGCTTTGAGAAACTCGACGTAGTCCAGCGTATACGAGTCTTTGATGAACTTCCTCACGAGCAGATTGAAGTCTTCCGGAGACACGATCACTCCGATGTAGGTAAGGATGCGAGCGAAGTGCGCAAATGTGATGCGACCATCGTTCTTGGCGACCTTGACATACAAAATAGGTTAGAAATATGTAAGGTAATTAGACCGCAGTTTGGCATCACACACTGACCTCTTCATCCTACTAATATTATTAACGCGAAAGTTTGTAAGAATGGATGATTGTTACTCTTTCACGCAAAAACTACTGAATGGATTTTTATGAAACTTTATAATAATATAGCTTATACATCAGAATAACACATAGGCTACTTTTATCCCGGGAACACGTTCCAGTTGGAAACGGAAACGGGAAAACTTCTCTACACGTGCCGCGGTCATCAACTTCATAATATAACACTTTATCGAAGCTTTAAAGCAAAACCTTCTATTACTATCACTTTAATTCATGGCCGAAAAGCTTGGCGACGTCAATGTAAGCAGTGAGAATGTGGAAAGTGTATGGCAGAACCTTAGGGACAGTATGATAAATGCCGCTGTGGAAGTGTGTGGAGAAACGAAAAGAGGCATTAGTAATAAGCGTGATGCATGGTGGAATGAGGAAGTGAAAGAAGCAGTTCGAATGAAGAAGAAAGCATGGCTGGACTACTTAGCCTCGCGGAATGATTTTAATATGAAAGAGAGATACAAGCTGCAGAAAGTTAACACGAAGGCACTGATAGAAGAAGCACGTGAAAGGTGCAGAATGAAAGCGGATGAAAGGTTGTCGTCCAATTTCCGGGATAATGCCAAGCTCTTCTGGAAAGAGGTAGGCAAGACCCGGAGTTGTTCGGCAATCTGCAGTATGAATAAAGTGCTTAGTGTTAACAATGACGTCCTAACAGACCAAAGTGACGTCCTGCAGAGATGGAGTGAATATTATGGAAAGATGTATGCAAGAAAAGACAGAGATGCCACATCGGGAAATGAAGCTTACTTCGATGCTCCGGATCCCGATGTCATTGAAGTCATTAGTATGAAAGAAATAGAACAAGCGATAAGAAGTATGAAATGTGGTAAGGCTGCGGGAAAAGACAGAGTTACTGCTGAGATGATCAAGTACGGTGGGTGGCGTGTCTGGCGTGTTATGTCTGTTATGCAACTTGTGCTGGCGGACGGGTGAGGTCCCAGATGACTGGCGAGTAGCAGTTGTAGTACCTATTTACAAAGGGAAAGGCTCGCGCCTAAACTGCTCCAGCTACAGGGCGATCAGCTTGGTCAGCTTAGCTAGTAAGGTGTATGCAAAGGTTATAACGGCACGAATGCAAGAAAAGTCTGAAAGGTATTTATGGGAGGCTCAATGCGGATTCCGACGTGGAAGAGGTTGCATGGATCAAGTATTTTCTCTCCGCATGATTGCGGAAAAGTTTCTGGCTTTTCTGCGCTTTTGTGGATCTAGAGAAAACATTTGATAACGTTGTGAGAGAAACGCTGTGGGACTTGCTGCCAGGATATGGTGTGGACGGCTCGCTACTGCGGGCAATACAGTCGCTTTATAGGGACTGTAAGGCTTGCGTGCGAGTAGGGGGGGATGTGTCACCTCTTTTTGATGTCTGTACAGGCGTCAAACAGGGATGTGTCATGTCCGCCTGGCTGTTCATAGTGTATCTGGACAGCTGCCTGCAGAAGTTGAAAGATTTTAATATGGGTGTGAATTTGGGTGACTTTACAGTAAACTGTCTGCTGTACGCTGATGATGCGGTGCTCATGGCCTCATCAGAAGCCGACCTACAGGCATTAGTCACTAATATGAAAGAGGGGTGTGAAAGTAAGGGTCTCCGCTTGAATGCAAGTAAAACTAAGGTTCTAGTATTTGAAAGAGGTGACGTAAGAACTAAATGCGAGATTAGGGTAAACCAGGAACGTCTAGAGCAAGTGAATGAAATTGTGTATTTAGGAAGTATGTTTAGCGCGGATGGAAGATGTGATTCGGATGTAGAACGGAGAGTAGCTGCCGGAAACAAAGTTAACGGTGCTTTGTTCCAGTTAGTAAAGCGACAAAGCATCGTAAAAGAAGCACGAATGGCGATTCATAACGCAGTGCTAGTGCCAACTTTGCTTTACGGTAGTGAAACCTGGGTATGTCAGCAGATGCATGAAAGTAAATTGAATGCTGTGGAGATGCGATCACTTCGAAAATTGTGCGGCGTTACCTTGGCCGACCGAATGCGTAACGAAGTGATACGCAATATGGCAGGTTTGAATGAAAGTGTTAGCGTTAAGCTGGAAAAGGGCGTGCTCCGTTGGTTTGGACACGTCCAACGAATGAGTGAGGAACGATTGACGAAGAATATATATTGTTCAAAAGTATAGGGTAGAAGGAGTCAGGGAAGGCCGAGACTTACATATGAAGACCACGTGAGCAGATTGCTCAAAAACGGAAAGGTCAAAAGTACTCGGATACCCAGACGTGCGTGTATGAAGCGATTGATGAATCTCGAAGAAGCGAAAGAAGTATGCATGGATCGCGAAGCCTGGCGATCTGTCCTCTCTGACTACCCCGTCAGGGATACAGCGTGAAGATAGTTAGTTAGTTCATTCATGGTGAATAAAGAATTTTAAATATAACAACTAAAATAGCTTTTATAATACAAAATTTTGCTATTTGATGGAAAAAACATGGGTTTTATTTATATATTATTTCATAAAACACACCAGTTCGTAGTCCTGGAAATATGGTTTGAGAGGAATGTTGCGGTCTGCGATGGTGGCTAGCAGACAGCACAGACGACGCGTCTGCCACTGGTCCAGGGTGTGACATGCTGGCTCGGGGGGTGGCGGGCATGCCTCCAGCAGGCAGTCTGCTGAAGTCTTGTCGCGACCGCCCGGATCTGCAATAAGTTATCATTTGAAGAAAAGTGACTGCCGGCTGACCTTCCAACTAACAACTTTTTTGCATTAGAACTCGGTCAATAGCCAGTATGCTCCTGGGGCAGCCAATGGGGCTCTATTTACTCTGGAACGAATAGAGTGAGTGAGCAGCTTGCCTACACAGGTAGTTCTCATATCTGGTGCCACCGCCAGTGCAACATCAATGAGTCGTCCAGTGACAGGCTATGGCCTACCAGGGGACAGGTGAAGTTGGTTCGAACCTCGTGGTTTTATATACATATTATTGCATAAAATACTCGATATCTACACGCTATATCTAGAAAACAAAAATCTGAGCCACGCCCGTATTACGCCGTTTATACCCAGGATGATGAATTCGTAATAGGCACTTAACGCTTTACTGACTGATATTAGGTATACTGTGATGGAGATGTTAAAAAACCATTTCACTACAATTACAGCAGGTAGGTACCTACTCAGCAGCCTGTATAGGTTATATCAAGCGGCTGGAGCCGGGAGATGTAACGTTTAATTATTCAGACGGCACCGGCTCAGCCTCCACCGAGACAGACGCTCCGTACAGAATATTATAGTAATATAATCTAGTGTGCGAGCACTATTATATTTGTAAACATACTACCTAAAGGTTTTATAGTATTGAAATGTTTGTAGTGTTTTGGTGCCAGGTTACTTTCATTGCACTTTGCGCCTGCTAATATTTTAAAATCCATAAAATAACCATTTAAAGACAGGCCTGAGGCCGCATTCTTAACAATTCAGGTGGTGCGTCGGAGGCAACACGACCACAGCACTGCTCTATATGCGATGATGAAGTGTGGACTTACGCTTGACTGACAATGGCTCCTTATAAAACACTACCTTAGCCTTACTTACTTTACTTTTATATTAGTTTTTCGTGTGAGTGGCAAATTTTTGAAAAATAACGTTTATTTATTTTATAACCGACGTTTTTGTGTTTATACCAATTTATACCAGTTAATTATGATTAAAATTCCAAATTATTATAGCTATAAGTTTTATCTTTATATATTTTACGATTTTTCAGTAGTTAAAATTTTTTGTCTAGATATTATAGTTTCCAAGATATCACGATATTAGTTAATTAGGTCATAGGTTAATTACAAAAAATGCGCTGCTCTGGCAGCGCGAACGGATAGCGAACGTTTGAGTGGCTAAAAGATTTCATCACATATACCACACTCTTTGTAACAGGAATGATAAATTAGTAAGAAAAAAAAACATCATTAGAATGGAAACTACTTTGAATGTAGTTATAACTTGTCATGGAAACACTTATCAGCTAACTTCAGGCTGTTTATAAGTTGTCATGGAAACACTTATCAGCTAAATTCATGGTGTCAATTTTTTTAAGACTGTCTGCTGATATATAAAAACATATACTGTTCATAGCAGCCAAAGTGGCTCTAAATCCCAGGCTCCAAATCCAGGTGGGACTTGGAAGTGACTGGGAATACACTAAGGTAAAGATAAGAAGGCCTACGCGGACTCACGATATAGAGATTTACTTTGTACTACGCCTTGATATCATGACTGGCAAGAAAATATCTGTGTCACGAGTAATATCGGATTTAAACGTTGAGTAGGATAGGAAGAAGAATATTTAGAGAGGTGGTGTAACAGTGCGCAGTCGGTGGGTATCGATTACTTGACCTAGTTTCATAGCAGTTACTATTTTTAGATACGAAATTGAATTAAAACAGACGACTTATTTTCGATGGATTCAGCGATGTAAATGTGATCAAAAGACAACTTGGCTCGTCGCAGAACCTGGAACCGGAGGCTTTTGCCTTACAGGGACAACGATTAAAACCAGCTGAGCTACCGGAACTGCACCATAATTGTAAAACTCCATTAAGCACATGCCACAAGTAGACGGTAGAAGGAGTCAGGGTAGGCCGAGATTTACATATGAACATCACGTGAGCAGATTGCTCAAAAACGGAAAAGTCAAAAGTACTCGGATACCCAGACGTGCGTGTATAAAGCGATTGATGAATCTGCAAGAAGCAAAAGAAGTATGCATGGATCGTGAAACCTGGCGATCTGTCCTCTCTGACTACCCCGTCAGGGATACAACATTAACCACATGATACCACTACCTACTTCATAACCTCGAAAACATGATTCACATAACGACAGTATGGTAAAGATGTGAGGAAAGAAACTCGCGCCATATTTCCATGCTGGATAAGTATTCTAAAACGAACAGTAGACTGCAAAATGTTGTTTTTTTTTCGTGTGGAAATCCTCATGGATGCTATGCCGGACTCTTACCGACTAAAACCACACGTATGCCTTCCATCTGTCTATAGCCGGGAGTCCCGGGTGAGCCCTCGGAAGGATAGCCCCAGGGCAGCTGAAAATGGGTGACGTGCATTTCCGTGTTTTCGAAACGTGCGCCGTTTGGTACCGGCCTCCTATTCTGATAGTCTTTAAGTGAAATTAAACGCCTTATGGCGAATAATTCACGTTGGCCGTAATGAAGTAGCCATAACACGCTTCTACACAGCAAAGAAGCTATTACGTGGAAACAACTACTACTGGGGGATATGTAAGTATGCTATATAATATAATAATTATGATTACACTTATAGACGTCAACGGACTTTAAAGTCACAACCAAGTAAACGACTTAGGTGAAAGGCTAATAGAGTAGATCGCAACAAAATGGTCTATAACCATTTAATATTATGATTATCCATTGCTGCATTATACACATATGCAGTATCTTACGCTTGTTAAGTCACAGAGTCCACTCATCTAAGCTATCGGTTCTTCTTGGTAAAAAAACTTCCTAATAGAAAATCTCAATACCTCTTTGGTCGCCCCAGCGACCGAGCAGTCAAACTTAGCGGAAAATATTTAAAGAAAGAATAAAGAGTAAATGATTTTACTATCGAAATAAAAAAAATACAACTTAAGCCAGTTTCTCACAGAGGTTACAGAGATATCTGGTGATTGTATTGTCTGGACGCCTCATCGTATGAAATGTGAAGAAATACTGCATTTCAGGCTGTGGACCACCGAGAAACTCTTAAATGGAAGTGCCACAACGGTCACCCACCTTATGCCTGATCTTTGCGTAAATGGCTTAACATAGTGATTGTATACCGAACCCTGAGCAGGCAGATAGAGCAACTTCAACAAAGTCTTCCAGGGCATATGCGCCCGTTTCAGCATTGGTCGATAGGTGCACATCAGCAGGTAAGGTCAGTTGTACTCCACCAACTTTGGTAGCATCCTTTAAACCCCACGATATAATTAAGGAGTCCGTAATTCGACAATTAATAGTTCTACGTAAATTATACAGTACAATTGTCTTTTAATTAGATTCTATTCATAGCTCAAGGAAAATCCAGTGGGAGGTGTAGGTAGATGGACGCCCACAATTGGGACACGCCTCCCCCAATTATCGCCAAAACGTTCAGTTTTGTACCACCCGCATCCAGCGGACTTTCGCGACCTTTATTGGGTCCACCTTATGGGAAACGTCTCTATGGGCCGGATTACAGAACGTTTCTCAAAACTCAAGAAACACTATAGTATTATAAGGCGAAAACTAGCTTTAAGTGTTTCTTGAGTTTTGAGAAACGTTCTGTAGTACGGCTCTATGGAAATATGGAAAGGATCCCTAATATTTTTATACGAACCCGGGTGGCACCTTTTTAACTCATACATCTCGTAATTTATTAATTTTACAATACCTAATGTATGGAACTTTGCATGATTTGTTAGCGTTTATAATGACTTACTCCGCTGTCCTGGGTAGTAAAGTGAGGATATATATTATAGCTGATAGAGCAGTAATAGTGCTAATAAGGCTATTCAGATATAGTAAATTTTAAATACATTGCCTTTCTAAAACAATAACCTTACCAGTCTAGGTATATACGACACAAACACGTAGTACATATGAACAAAATAGTGTAAAACGTTGACTCATCTTGGTTTTTGCTCCTAGATGACACTAGTACCTCGTAACACACTGTATATGAAATGACCGTTGGCAACAATCAATGGCCGTTCCAATTATCTTCACATAGCACTACCTCGCTGTTCCCTACAATACAATGCAATGGAGAAGCTCACCTTCACCGTGGATGATCTGACAGAGCTGATGGTACAGCACCCGCCCGTCCTGCGCCCTGAAGTAGTCCGCCAGCTGCGCAATCTCGTCGTCCGACAGCCCGACCACGGAGCGCAGCGGCCCCGCTAGTATCGACACGAACTTGGACTCTGGGCACAGGAACAACATGGTTTAATTACTACTAACATTATGAAGGAATGTTTGCTACGTTTACACGCTCAAACCCAACGGTTTAAATTTATTAAAAATTTTGAATAAATTTGTTATGGTGGTAGCCCTCACCCCATATTACCACATATAAAACAGGTCGCAAAACGATAACTTTACGGGAAAACTTCACCACTCGAGTGGAGCGTCTTTTAGTTTATAAAAGTCTTATAAAAGTCAAAGTACTCGGATACCTAGACGTGCATGTATGAAGCGATTAATAAATCTACAGGAAGCGAAAGAAGTGTGCATGGATTGCGATGCGTGTCCTCTCTGACTACCCCGTCAGGATACAGCGTGAAGATATAGTTATAAATACATTTAGTCTGACGCAAAAAAATTGAAATTTGCAGTCAGCTTGATTCGAAAATATATTAATTCGATTCTGTTGGTAGAGACAGCCAACTGATCTTCCAATTTGGCACCAGAGACTGAGGTCATCTGTTAGTCAGCATGGTCTTGCAGAAGAAGTTAGGTTGGGAGCTAGTCATCCTGGGATAGATAGCCTCTACAGTTGAAACGAATTGAAACTATAATTTTTGTACAGGCGCTTTCAACGTATCTAAGTATCTTCTGTGTAATCAACCTGTAGTTACTTCATCGATATGCCTGTGTTTCGACATGGTGGTGAACGTACCAGATATGAGCGAGTTGCCCTCAGGGTCGAGCGGGCGGTACCAGTCCCACAGGTTAAGGCCCACGCGGAAGGCAGCCGCGCGGATCTTGTTGCATGTCTTCCATACATTTGCTAGCCGGATTATCTGTTGGTTACACAAGGGAACAGTATTTATTTAGATTCATATTTCGTGGCAGGGTTGTTGGAATTCCTCTGAAATGAAATTAATAAGTAGTTTATAAAGTTCCACAATTATAATATGGACGTATAATTCGCGTCTGTCAACCCCTTTGTGGGGATAAAGGATAACTATATATATGTATTAACAACGGGGATTCGAAGTACTTATGTCTTTGGTGCTTCGGAGCGAATAAACCATTATGTAAATTTTTAATAAAGTGGAAAAAGACAATTTGATTCGAGACAGGGATTGAACCTGTGACCTTTGCCTAACCAGGGCAATGTTCTAGCCACCTGAACTACCCGAACCGTATCGAATCAAGTTGAAATTCTCGACTATATTTATATCGTCATTTTAAGAGTATGACCAGAGCCATCTATCGAGCTAATGAACAACTCGATACCAATGAACAGTGTTACAACTATTTTTAAACATTGATGCAATGGACTCCACTCAGTATATTGATAAATTTTTAAAAGCAATTTTTTGCTAAATTTCTCATAAATTATTAATAAAGTGGAAAAAGACAATTTGATTCGAGACAGGGATCAGAACATAGATTCAGGTGGCTAGAACATTGCCCTGGTTAGGCAAAGGTCACAGGTTCAATCCCTGTCTCGAATTAAATTGTCTTTTTCCACTTTATTAAAAATTTATGAGAAATTTAGCAAAAAATTGCTTTAAAAATTTATCAACTATTATGTATGTAAATAAATAGGTAGGTAACTACTACTACTACACTGAAACTGTGGCTACACTGAAAGCTGGGCTGTCGGAACAGTCTACTTAGATGAAAGCTGTCGAAGTTGGGCCATTTGAACCAAATGATTAAAGTTCTCTTACCGTTTCATGCATTTTGATGACTCAATTATAATCTCCAGAGATGTGAATTATATCAGGGTCAAGACGGGAAATTATTGAAGCTATCACGCGGGGAGTAATTTAGAAAAATAATATTATGGAAATGATTTAATTTTGTATTTTAACACAAATGTCAATGATGTTTCATGAGTACGGCCTTTTTGTTTACCGTACGTAGAGACGTTTAAGTTTTTAAAAATTGTTATAAGGTAATGCAGCCAAATAGGCCTCTTTGGTACAGATTTGTGCTCTCTGATTATGTTGAGCAAGAGGCAAATCAAAGCGAAATGCTTAGACGAAGTACCAAGAGAGAGAAAACGGAGAATAATAAGTTATCAGCACAGACAAGAGTAAGGTAATCAGCCTGTCAGTTGTAGAAAATTTGTGGACAATCCACAAATTCCATTGAATTTACAGCATTGACCTATGTTCTGTAGACTTTTAGTCTAAATTCCTTTTAAATAGTGCTATAATAGGGCTCTGATGCATATTCCTGAGCTGAAATAAGAAGTATCCGTATTCATCATCATCATCCGAGCGTCTGTCCCAGTTGCATCTCGCGACGCCCGGGGTCCACTTTTCTACTTTATCTCCTCCACTTCGCACGGTCGTCGGTATCCCCTGTAGTAAGACCACTGGCATGCTCGTTATCTCTCACAACGTCAAGCCAGTACTTCTGGGTCTTCCTCTCTTACCGGGACCTGGCGGGGCTGTCATAGTCAGTCATTTGTTTCCCACGTAGCCCGGCGATTTAACTTTATTTTTACCAAAAAACAAATAACTAGCAATTTTATGACTTATATCTAGGTAGTAACAGTACGCGAAGTATTTATTACTAAATTGTAGAATGTCTCCATGTTTATACCTCTGGCATCCATACTAAGATTTTACTTGTATTATGGAAGCCAGGGCCCTCTCCATTAAGCCAATCGTTCTCTACAATTTTAGAAAATTCCAGCATTACTGTTTAATATTAAAAACATTAATTAATTAAAAAAGAAAAACTGAAGAGGATATCCATTAAGCTTTCATAACAAGATGTATATCATATGAATGTCTGATGAGTGTAGGTGTGGTGTGTGTATATTAGGTGCGTGTGTGTGTGGTAGTTGTGTTTGGATGTGTGTGCAAGAAAGATAGTGTATATCACAGATATAGAAGAGTAAGCAGATCAAACAATTGCGAAAAATAGCGTAGCCTATTTCACACATATAAACAGGTAGCTTAATCCAGGGTCGCATTCAGCTATCATTTAATAAATAACCGTGTTGATAGGTTATTAGTAATAAAATGAGTCGGCAATAAAGGAGTTTCAAATCGAACCAACAACATGCTTTTTGACACATTATGACATAGATTTCGGAACCCGATTTTGAACAGCACTTTAATAAATAAATATTGAGGGACACTTGTGCTATGGAATCTCGACAACTGATAAACATACTTATATATTTATAAATACATAAATATTATACATAAGAACACCCAAACTCCAAAATAAATAATTGTGGATCACACAACTATTTGTTCTGACCGATCCCGGGACCTCAGCACAGCAATCGCATACACCACCACTTACGCCACCGTGATAGACGATAATCGATGCAGTGAATCGCGGCATAGGTTTTAGTAGGTATATACAAAGTAGAACATTTGTAAAACTCCAACAAAATGTCAAGACCAGGTAGCTAACAGCATAATCAATGACGATAAAGTTATTCCATTCTTTTAATTTTAGGGTAGATACCTACTGCTTGAATTATAATACTATGCACCTCGTGAAAATCACAGGCGATGGGGGTGGGCCGGTGCTAGCTCCGTCGATCTTGACCTTTCCAACCGCATTAATGCGCACACGTACTTTGTCCATTGAGACATCTATAATTGACGAAGAAGAGACCTAGGACTCCTTTGAAGCAAACCCATGGCGCAGCTCGACACTATAATGCTGACAGAACCTGCTCCGTAACATATTGACAAAAATAAAAGACACGTCGGTGATTTAGGACCTTAGCTATCTACTCCTGGCTATTTCCTGGTGTATAGGACATACGCAGTATTCGTGAGTGATGGGATGCGAAATGATCCTGCAGTTGTGGTTGATAACGATCGCAAAAATATGACACCTGCATGCCCATATTTCTTATTATCTTCGCCAGGAAAATACTGTCCTACAGTATCTAAAGATAAGGATTAAAATAAAAAAACAGTAATTTAAAAAGTTATTTCTTTTTAATCAATACAATGATTATTTTACAGTTATTAATTAATTTTTACGAGCTCACAAATATTAACTAAAATATGAACTTAGTAAAATCTTTATTTTCTTACGAAGAAACTCTGTCTTTTGGCAAGCTTAAATAGGGACATACTGGTTAATACGCAGAGACCCTTGAGAATTTTTGACCAACGACGAATGACTAATGACGACAGCAACCAAACGATTTATGGAACAGATACTATGAACAGTTAGCAATAACCTTTTCAAGTGTTCACCAAGATATTTCATCATTTTGGATACAAATCTTAGTGTAACAGTACGTAGTCGTAAGTGGTACATAAATTATCCATGAAAAGTTATTCCTGATGATTGCTTGTTCACCACTCTATGTTTTGTTTGAAGAATTGAACTGTTTACATATTTTTTTACTACTTTTGTAACATTTTACAATAATTTTATGTAATATTTTCACTTCGATACATAAATCTTTGATTCAAAGATGACAGCGACGGTTGACATTAGTAGAAAAATTGACTACACGCTGGTTGCTGTCAAAGTGTGAGTTCGATGTAGCTACACAGAAATAATAAAGATAGCTTTAAACAACAAATGGCAAGAGTGAAAAGAATAAAGCATTACACCATAAACAAAGGAATATGTTTGATCTGCTTACTCTTCTATATCTGTGGTGTAAATCTATTTTTGTTTGATGTAATCGACTACGAAAGAGTATGTATTGCACAGTAAAGTTTAGTGTTACTATTATTAAATAAGTTATTGTAGTAATGGTACTTTACCTTTGCATTGAAACTTATTTAGATCATAAATTTTACATACCTTGTTAATATTATTATATAGTCTATTTCCCATAATTCTATAATGTCTTGCAGCCAGACTGGTACGATGTAGTTCAACGGGACATATACTAACTACAAGCTACCTATATACATAAAACGGGTTTTAGTAATGCCAGAAAAGTTCGTCAGGTGAGAGATAGGTACAGTTACAGCTCTTAGTAGACTCGTGAGACAATATCATCCACTTCGCTCATCAATCACTCTGTCAATGAGAATACGAGCCCGTACCTCGCCGAAACGTACAAACGTACCACCACCCACTGCCCGTAGACTCTTTCATATACAAATCTCATTAACATACATTACCCGTTCATAACCACATAGATAAAGGATTTAAATTCACACCCTTCTATGTATATCGTCATCCTTGATAAGATCAAAAGCTCTGTACGTGGGAGTTTTATCACGCATGCGCTGTGCCGTCTGCCACCGACCAATGACGTCAGGCTGATCGATCGGCGACTAGTGTTGGCGCTCTCGGGCGAGCTGTCACACCAGCACGTGAGTTACCTCCGACGATGCGCCCATCTCTTACGTAAGGTGGCCCACATGTGAACGTCCATGTCCGCCACCCATGTGCGGGCTAAGCTTTAGGACCAGGAATAGCCCTTCACAAAAAACCTCCCTCCGATGGGCAGACAGCTGCCTGCCCGCCGAGAGGCCTAGGATTTAACATCTGACACTTGCAAGTGATAGTGTGTGCTTTGTATTTAGTGTGTAATCCTAGAGAGGGTAGGGGCTGACTGCGCGCAGCTCACTGATCAGGTTTACGTAAGTATTATTGACCTACCTGTGTTTTATAGACAAGTATGACTATAGCTTATATGTTAAAGAGCTTTTAAGGGTATATACAAGACTATCATAAATATAAAACATAATGGGTTTAAAAATCAGTAAAGTTGGTCACAATTTATTAATGTATACCATTCTTATATAAGGGGCGTATATTTGTTTAGCACCTTGCCAAAGGCCACACAAATAACTAGGTTAAATTGATATTTAGACAAGACGTATAGTAGGTCCCTAATATAATGCTCAAACTGATACGAGACGAGGATTCGTCGAAAACGTATGTTTAACCCTAAATGTTATGTCCAAGGTATCTTACTCAGATATATTATTAAAAATGGAATCAATGACTAAAAAGTAGGATACCTTATTTATCGATTATTAGGTGACCGCCGACGTTTCCGAATTTATAATGAATTGAGATAGAGATTCTTTTGTAATATAAAAATCTATGATAGGATGATGTTAATGCTCTAAGGATGAGCAGTATCTTATAAAAGAGGTGTAGAGAGGTTTTATCAATATCTGTATGCCTCCTGACTGACTCTCGAAGCGTAAGTAGTCGTTTTACTCTGTAACCAAAGGATGTTTTAGACACAAATAATTACTATAAAATTACTAAGACAGTGAATAATTAAAAAAAAGGAATCAATTTATGGTAGCTCTGGTTTAAAAACAAACACTAAAACGAAAGGAGCATAACATGAAATCGAGATAATATGGCCATGTTAGGGGGTTTGCACATTTATATCATGCTTTCTTGCGTAAAAGAAGGACCTAATTGTAGAGTATTGTTTTGAATCAGGACCGTAGGTAAATCCATCACCACTTGCCAATAGTGTCGTAGACATGATTTGACGCTCCTCTCTATAAATTTTGAATTATTACACATACGATGCAGGCCGTTTTTCAAATGTTAGAAAGCACATGTGGAATCGAGAAACAAACTAGCCAATCCAGATAAAGTACCTCATACGAGTACTAGATCTAGTGATCGGTGTGGTCTGTTTTTGTGACTTGATGTCATTTACGACGGCTGCAATGGCGGTATTACAATTTTACTGACTGCCTTCTGTCTATACTGACGCCAGGTACAGGTTCGCCAGATACGCAAATACAGCGTAGTCCTGCTTCCAATATGAAAATGAAAATATCTTTATTCAGTAGTTCACAAAGTAACACTTATGAACGTCAAGATTATTGCTTCTACATTTACATTAAGAAGAACCTGGCAATAAAACTCATGGCCACTCTTTTTTTAATCGCCAGCAATTACATTAGTTTTCGTTTACATAATTAATTTTATTTAAAATAAAATGATTTAATTTTATTTTAAACAGTATTGTCTATTACATTATGTTTACTATGTTTCTTTTTTTTCTATATGTATATGTATGTGTGTTGACTTAGAACGACTAAATCCCATGCATTTTTGTCATGTATATAGTCTGATATTTTATAATATGCCTGGTTACATCATTGGGCTTTGACTGTTGTCTTAAACATATTTATTGACAATATTCTAATTTAGTTGGGAAGTTTGTTATAGAATCTTATACATTGCCCCATAAAAAATGCTGATAATTTCGAGACGAGTAGAATGTAATACAAGATTATCTTTATGCCTATTATATGCTCTTGCTGTTATAGCCATACCCTACAAAAACTTTCCATTAATCAACCTGTCTAACAGATATCCCAGAGGAGTGTCCCCAATAAGGACACTATTGGTCACCGCCCGAACGCTGTCCTATGCAGCTGGGAAAGATTGGTCTTCGATTTGTCAGGGTAGAAGTAGAGAGGTAGCCAGATCTTGCTGTAGCCTTCCTGATACAGCCGCACGTAAGGTTTTGCATACGTTGGCGATATCGAAAGATAATGCCATCACCCAAACTGGTCTCATCTCTCAAAGCGACAAATTGTTACTAAAAATTGTAAAGCTGATCATTATGTCTTTATGACGGACTGTCAACTTCCGAGCTTTGGTTCGAATTTCGAGTATCTAGGTCATCGGCAAGCTACTTTACAATCAATTACAACCCCCCCTCCCCCCAGAGGAGAGTCTGATCTTAGGGCATTCCCTAAGCCGGGTCGCAGTGAATAGCCCACCGGCCTATCCTGTGACCCGGTTGGGAAGAAGACAGAACACCGCGGGGTTTAGTGTGTAGGACGGCCCCCAAATGGCCGGGAGTCCCACACGCCATTCCTGCTGCCCCTGCAGTACGAATGACGGCGTGTAAACGCATTCCCCGCGACAAAAAAAAAAAGAAAAAAACCATCAATTACAAAATTATACTCTGATATAATAAACGAAAGCGAATTTAGAGATCTGCTCCTCGTTTGTAACTACGAGTACTTTTGTTAACTAGATAAATAAAGTCATGATGTTTGTATGGAACTTTTCAATCATTTTGAAGTAAAACTAAATTAATTAAGATTTCTCTTTAATTTATGATAACCAAATACCTATGCGGTACCATAAATAATGGTTAGTTGAACAAAATAGCGAGAGGCAAGCGCTAATTGCCTCGCCTTTCCACTCACAAGCAGAATTAATACTTAATTTTTGTAATTAGTTCATTATACCCGTTGTTAGCTATGAATGAGTTACAAATTACGTCTTGTTTATCAATCACGCCATATCCTCGAAGGGGTGGCAGAGGCATATTATACGGCCACTCTCACCGCGATTATTCCTGTCCCACGTGTGTATGGTGAGCCCATTACCGTGTTGAAATAGACAGACGCATATTGTGGCTACCAGCTATTAATTTTTTTTAAACCATCCATAAGGCTTTCAACTTGGCTTAACGACTGCCATGTTACTGGCAACCGGGACCAAGGGTTTAACGTATCGGGGGGTCACGAGCGTTTTACAAATTACGTCTTTATTTGACTAAGTAAGAGCACGTGTTTCTGAAGTTCGTTTTCATGTTTTAAGCGCAAAGGAATTGCCTCCGAAGAAGTTACTTTATTTTCTGTTAAAGGTGAACTGTAATTAGTTTCAACAGTCAGAGGCAAGCGAGTGAGGGTTCTTGTGCGGTAGAGAAAATTTATAATAATGTTACTAAATACCTTAAAACTTTATAGCGTCCTCGTCTTTCAGAGAATTACTTATTAACAAGTTTCAAATATAGCGACGAGAGGCTGGGATTTTAGAAATATAATAACGCTACTTTGGTTGGTAATTATATGAAATGCTTCGTTTGATCATTATGAAATGGTCGGTTGTTAACCCGCTTCTTTGGGGGTCCGGGTGTAATCCAGCTTCTTTTGGGAGGATTCGGGTGCTGTCCTTCTTTCTTAAAGGGGTGAAAGGCGTACGCGTAGTTGCCTGCTTCTGTAAGGACGGCGAGCAGCCCACCCTCCTTCCTCAGGCCCCTGCTCATGGAGGCCGGTGGTCCTGTGCTGGAACTCGAGAGGGAGAATGCTCGCAAAAAGACGCAGCAGCGTCCCACTGGCTCCCACTGGACGTCTACACCCAGACCCGCAACGACGTCCTGGCGCTGCAGCACCCACGCTGAACTATAAAAAAAAAACTAATAAAAAAACTAGATAGTCTACTAAAATTATGATATATATCACAATCACACTTCTCAAGTTGCAGAATAGAGACAAAATAGCTGCTTTTATTAATATAGACTACCAAAAATGCTAATTAGGAGCTACTTACAGGTGCTTTACGTGTTAAAAACATTCTAATAGTTGACTACGAAAACTGTCATTTTTTTCTGTCGGTTCTCTATTGAGCGATGATTTCTATTATTTTCTTATGCGATTGAATTAGTAGACTTGGTCCCCTGATCATTATGTCTGATCGGACGAACCTTAGAAGAAATTCTTAAAAGAAACACAGGTCCCAATTAAATTCGTAGACCACCGAAAAGGCTTTAAAAGGAGTCACGTGTCTGAAATCGTCAAAACCAATGTAGAATAAGCTGAAGGTGTGTTCTTGTTGTAGAAGGAGGCACAAAGCGATCAAGATGATTAACATAGCGGGAGTGGTGTCCATCGTGCTGTTCTACGTGCTAATCCTGGCTGTGGGCATCTGGGCCGGGCGCAAGAAGACGCAGGGCAATGACTCGGAGGAGGAGGTCATGCTGGCTGGCCGTTCCATCGGCCTCTTCGTTGGGATATTCACAATGACCGGTAAGACTATTCAGCTTTAATTCTTCAACTCATTAGGGGTATAAATATGGCAGAGGTATGCTGTCTCGATGGTGTTAAAGTAGTATATGCGACTACCGTTGCATGGGTATCGGTCGTATCTTGAACGAATTTTAGTATTATTTAACATATGTTAGTTTTGGAGTTAGATTTTTGTATACAGGGTCATTTGTAAAACACCAGCAACCTGCTAGGAGTGGATAGCCAAGGTCATAACCAACAACGTTTGTTCCACCAGTTTTGACGATTCCTGACGAAATGAGTACTATCGTACATTAAACCTTCGAGCTGCGTCATAGGTTTTCGATCTTGGATTCGCTTATGAGAACTCTTGGATCTCTATTACGTCACGTACTGCATGCCTCGATGAACGATGGGAGCGCGAGCATTAAAGCGGTTAAAAAGGTCAAGGTCAAAGGAGGTATCATCAGCCCACCTCCATTCCCAGTGGTATGTACAACTGTAAATCAATTAGTACATCAAAACAATGCTAAAATTGAAAAACATATTTACAAAAATTTAAAAAAGTATTATTATAAATTTATATTAGCATACTAATTGCTTTTCAAACTTGTTTTAAAAAATAAATCATAAAAAAAAAATATCCATCACGCCTTATCCCCGAAGGGGTGGCAGAGGCATATTATATGCCCACTTTTCACCGTGTGGATTCCTGTCCCACGTAATAGGTGGTGAGCCCATTGCCGTGTTGAAATAGACAGACGCAGGCTGTGGCTACCTGCTGTTGAAATTTTTTAAGCCGCCTATAAGGCCTTCAACCAGGCTTAACGACTGCCATTTTACTGGCAACCGGGACCAACGGCTTAACGTGCCTTCCGAAGCACGGAAACGCTCGCAAATGTAAATGCCACAAAGTGGTCACCCATCCGACGACTAGCCATAGTGAAAGTTGCGTACCTCAGTGATCGTTTACCGAACACTGAGACCGCGGGGCCACGAGCGCTTCTAAATATATCATAAACATGTTTTTATGTTTAAAATAAATCATAAACATGTTTTTATGATGTTAGCTACCGAGTCCTAGCAGGTTGCTGGTGTTTTACAAATGACCATGTATATAAAAACTAGCTGATGCACCCGCGTGGTGAAGTGTTCCCGTACCCGGTTCCCTCAGTGTTATAGTATGCTAGTATGTTATCCCTAAGAGATAGACATATACCATCACGAACTTTTTTGTAGATCTATTTAAAATACACAATTCCAACATACATCATTTTGTTATATCTCAAAAGGCTTAGGCAGCGTTTTTGTTGAAAGCTTCCAGATCATATATTTTTTTCCGACACTTTCAACAAAATATCGTTCAGCCAATAAATATAAAAAAATTAATAAAATAAAAATACTAAAACATTTCTCGAAAAACCTTCTATTCAAGACAGACAGAAACGGTGGAGGACTTTGTCTTGTTTTTGTTGTAGTGATTTATGTTTTTAGAAATATATATATAAGTAGAGATTCTAGACTCCCAAGCAAGCTTTTATTAGCTAAATTTGGGTTAATATAAAACAAATCTCGCAGGGAATGATAAATTTGACGTATGATGATATCTTCAACGATTGTATATTAAATTTTGAAGATGATGAATGAAGTGAACCTTAACTCAAAGGTTTCCGCTTCACTGGATTTGTCGAGAGAAATAATGAAACCATCAAATATCATTATAATCACCAAAGCGTTCGTCCAGTTTAAATACGAAACTTGCTTCGGACTCAAGCCATTTTTTTAATGATAGGCGATAATCACATCGCTGCATCGCCGTATGTACCAGCGCATTGTGGCGTATACACAGGGCTCACTAGAGTGGCCATGGGTTGCACAGGGTCCCTCGGAACGGTTATAAGTACCAAAATAACCTCTTGTGCTTTGAGTAGTAAAATTCTACTCGATCAATATGAAAATTATATTGACTCTTTATCACTATTGTATATTTAGTGGTAGCTATTTTAATTATTTAACTAACTAACTATCTTCACGTTGTATCCCGGACGGGGTAGTCAGATAGGACAGATCGACAGGCTTCCCAATCCATGCATAAATTATTTAGTACTAAAAAGAAAAAAAAAACTAACGATATCCATAAAAAACATGGCTAAAAATATACGTTTAAAATATTCCACTTCGGTGATGCGGTGGAAGTGAATGTTGCTGATATTTGTCCGAACGGAATTCTTAGTATAATATACTATAGTTTGACTAATATCTGTACCGCTCACTGCGTACAATATTGTACGCAGTGAGCGGTACAGCAGTCGTGGTCAAACTATAAGTCGATGCAGTCGCTTAGCATAAAGCTTCGATAGCATTATATATTGAGCGGAGCTTCAGAGAAAATGAAGAAAACTAAAAATCTGAAAAAGTAAACAGTTGAAAGGACGGATTATGACTGATATTTTTCCATAAGAATAAAAAAATTCAAAAAGCGCCTGTTTATTGGTTCAATGGAAAATCCCATTGCCCCATGTTTTAAAGGTAATAACTTTATCAATATTGCGAATTTAAAAATTCTAGCTCAGGTCACGATTTAGATTTTATCCGAATTAAATTTTAAAAGAAATTTAAAATTCGATTTAGTAAAATAAATACGAAATTTGGTTATGTACTTGCAGAGTTATGGCGTCAAATACATTTCACCATTGAAGCTGATCCATGGGAGCTTCGCTCTAATTATATGTATTTATAATAAAGGTATATTTACCAATTGTATAGACCCCAACTTTAATTAGGGTAAAGGACGCAATATGAAAATAGGTACGATAAAATTAAGAAAAATTGCAATTAGTCTCTACGTTGCTACGCCGTAGAATGATCTACAAGTGTCTACGTACCTAAGCTCAAACTAGCTTTTCAGCACTAGCGTTTGACTTTTGCTTTTCAGCATGTTGGGAGCTACCGTCGTCTAATCTCCCAACCCTATAAGGGCAGTGTTGCCATGTCCATTAACTAGCAGGTACCTTACACATTACTGATGATGTCCATTAACTTTACTTCGTACACCTGCATTTTCAGAAGAATCTTAATTATTTATTATCTATGTAATTGACCATATAACAATTTATTTGACTCTCATATTGTCTAATTTGAGAATTGACGATTTATGACTATAAAGTTTTAAAAGTTTTTATCTAGGTGTCTAGATTACGTATAGGATCTCTTAGTATAAAGTTTTAGTTTTAAAAACTTAATTAGGGCAGATTATTTTGAAGAGTTTTTTTTTAATATAATCATTGTAATAAAATATTTGCAAAATGACCATTCGGATGATTGGAAAAAAATGTATATTTTATTTTTAAATTGCTAATAGTTCTTTGATTTTAGAAAGGTATCGTTACCAGGCGGTTTTAACAGACGTTTTTGATCAGAATTAAACTCGACTGAATGAAATGAAATGTGGTTTTGTAGTTAAAAAAGTCGAAGAAATAAATATGCATATCTCTTCAATTTGGCAGTCCTTTCTACAAGATACAGTCTAAAATTTCGTTAAGCAGGCAAAAGAGCATCTTTATGTCACTTATAATAAGTCATTTTATAGTCGTCTTGATACACAAGTAAATTTCATTGGTGTTATATAATAGAGGTTTATTCAAATTAAGATATTTAATTAAAACAAATTGACGCACACGTCTCCGCCGAAGTTTTTCCAGAGAAACTTGTTCCCGGGGTACAAAGTAGCCCATATATTCTTGTAAAGTTTTATCAAAACCCATTTAGTACACATAAACATGTGTAAAAGAAGTGACAGATCTACATCCGAATATTCTTACAAACTTTTACATTTCATTTATTTATCAATCAAAGTAGCCTATATAGTCCACTGCTGCACGTAGGCCTCTCCCAATGTACGCCACAACACACACTCCTGCGCCTTCTACATCCAAATATTAATAGGATATTTTTATTCAATTTAAACATTAATCTTCCTGCTTATATGCTATAAGACCCTGAGTGAGTGCGTCTGTTCCAGCAACGTGGGTGGGCGGCGGCTACATCAACGGCACTGCAGAGGCGATCTACACCTCGGGCCTGGTCTGGTGCCAGGCGCCTTTCGGCTACGCACTCTCCCTAGTCTTCGGTCAGTATACTATACACACAGATGAATATGCTACTGTTACAATATTTATTGTGTTATATAAAATCTAAAACATACAAAAATTCTGACAAATCGCCAACTATTTTGTCCATGTTTAGTCAAATACATATCGATTATTAAAACGTAGAGACATCGCATCTATTACTGTTTTCATCGCCTATAATCGCAATAAATCCTCACATTTTGCGTTCAGAGCGCTCAACATTCTAAGAACAATATTTACAACATGGTCAGCTTTTCACCTCCTTGCAACGTCCGTAGACAAAAGTAATTGCCCTTCTCTTCGCCATAAGCTCATCCGTTAGACAGCAAGTGCACCACTTGCAGTTGAGACTGGCTTGGGTTCCCAAGACCTCGGTATGGTCCCATTGCACACGTGCATTATATGTCAGTTATGATAGTAACTCTCAATTTCAGGAATTCACCATGACTTTCCATAATGAGTGACGTCATTTTAATGAACTCCAAATATATATGTGATGTCGTTATGTGCAGGTGGCATCTTTTTTGCGAACCCCATGCGCAAGCAAGGCTACGTGACCATGCTGGACCCGCTGCAGGACTCGTTCGGCAGCCGAATGGGGGGGCTGCTGTTCTTGCCCGCGCTGTGCGGGGAGGTGTTCTGGGCGGCAGGGATATTGGCAGCGCTCGGTAAGTTTATATTACATGCTGAGTGTTCTCATCAAAAAAAAATTCACACAAAAATTTGTCACACTTTTGTCTTACGGAACAGGAGTGCACCCATGCATTCTTACTGTAAATGTAGGTGTATAGTTTGCCTCTGCCTACCCTTTTGGAGATAAAAGGCGTGACTATATGTATATTCAACTTAGTTTAAGCAAGCCGCAGCTTTTGTGAAAATAGTTCTAATTTACAGACTACTGCTCCTTTACCATCACTACATATTATAAAACAAAGTCGTTTTTCTCTGTCTGTCCCTATGTATGTTTAGATCTTTAAAACTAAGCAACAAATTTCAATCAGTTTTTTTTAATAGTTAGAGTGAGTCATACGGAAGCTTTTTAAATATAATTTGTGAAGTTTTTGTTTACATTAATTTCATTATAACCATATATATTGGGGGTGTCGGAAAAAATGAGCCGTCTGGTAGCTTTTAACGAAAACGCTGCATAAACCCTTTGAAATATAACAAAATAATGTATTGGGGAATTGTGTATCTAATATAGGTCTACAAAGAAATCCGCAACGGTATATGTCTATCTCATAAGGATAACATACTATATCCATTTTAATTCTTTAATAAAACAGCAATTAGAACGATAATTAAGAAGTGGAGGAAGATCCCACGACACACCCTCGATTCGTCAATCCTAACGCACAATGGTCAAGGATAACCTCTACCAATTGTAACGGAGAAATGACGAACCGAACTCCTCAAGGAAAGGGATGTAGGATAGGTAAAATGAAACCTTACCCTCCAGGTTGTCAAAACTTTTTGCAATATTCCGCTTTACAAGGTGGCACTTAGTCGACAAGTCGACACGTGTTTCGCCTACACACGAGGCATCCTCAAGACTGCTTGACAGCAAGTATGCTCAGCGCGTTCCGCTCCGCCTTTGTACAGGCGAAATTATACATCAAAATTTTCAATATTATCGTTCTACGATGGATTTCCGCCATGTAACGCCCGATTCAATTAGTTATATAAAACAGCAATTATAAAATGGTAATTTGAAGGCTATTTACACAAATATTTTATTAATCCTTATCATTTTGAATATGTTAGTTGCCTTCAGCATTTTATGAAGAATATTTTGGCCCTTTACACCATGCAAAATTAATGAATATCTTAGGAGATATGGCAAAATAAAAAAATGCGCGAAGAAATTAATTTCGTGAAACCAAATTCGACCGGGCCGTGCGGGCGTAGGTACTTGGAAGCGACGAAGTAATCAACGAATTTGAAAAATGTTTATACATTATTGTGAAATTAAGAAACGACGGAATTAAATGGGTGCCACGGGGTTCGAAGTATGCCACGGGCGAAGCCAGGCGGGTCAGCTAGTTATGTTATGAAACAGATATTAGTGGGGCTACGCTTTGCCACTTGTGAGAACACTTCTCTTACAAATTAAAAAAGCATTATCTAATTAGACATTTTGTCGTAAAAAGTGGATTCGAACGAAGGAACATGGCTTTGGATTTTGCTTCAAAGGGAATACCAAAATATAATTGAAATCTGTAGGCGGAAAGTGAAATGTTGTGTAGAAATGAAAATAACGTTTATCTTAATAATATTATAAATGTAAATGTTTGTATGGATGTTTGTTACTCTTTCACGTAAAAACTACTGAATAGATTTTAATGAAACTTTACAATACATCAGAATAACACATAGACTACTTTTTATTCCGGGAACAAGTTCCTGTGGGAAACGGAAACGGGTAAACTTCACTATGCGGGCGAAGCCGCGGGCGTCAACTAGTATCTTAATAATACTATAAATGCGAAAGTTTGTGTGGAAGTTTGTTACTCTTTCACGTAAAAACTACTGAAAAGATTTTAATGAAACTATAATAATATAGCTTATACATCAGAAAAACACATAGGCTACTTTTTATGTCAAATGAACAAGTTCCTGTGGGAAACGGGAAAACTTCTTGCGATGTAGAAATTTTAGCCGCCCATTGTAATGCTATTTTGTATCAAATTTTATCTATATAATACTGTCTTGGCGCACTATAAAGTGTATATATAGAAGTGTATATAATATATATTGTGCGAAAGTAGAGAGTAGAAGGAGTCAGGGTAGGCCGAGACTTACATATGAAGACCACGTGAGCAGATTGTTCAAAAGCGGAAAGTTCAAAAGTACTCGGATACCCAGACGTGTATGTATGAAGCGATTGATGAATCTGGAGGAAGCGAAAGAAGTATGCATGGATCGTCAAGCCTGGCGATCTGTCCTATCTGACTACTCCATCAGGAATACAGCGTGAAGATAGTTAGTGAGTATATAATAAAGTGTATAAATAGTAAAATTTTCTCCATTGTTAGAAACGACTGCCATCTGACCTCCCAACCCCGTAAGGACGCACGTGTCGATTCCTCGTCGGTAAGTCAGCAGCACTGCTGGCACTTGTAGCAGGGGCCAGAGGTGGGGCTTACACCTGTATCTGCATGTTTAGATAAAAATGTACTTATTTTTAAACCTGTATTATCCTTTTTATATTTGTCCCTCCGATGTATAAAATATACCAACGAGACTGACAGGGGATGATCCCACATCCGTTGTTGGAGCAACCATTATTGTTGTGTAGCTAAATCTGGAGCGAAATGTTGAGCCGACCTGAATATTGTAGCGAGCTGTAAACTTGTAAACGTTTGGTCAATATCCTGTCTGAGTTTGACCTTATTCCGTTGTGGTATCAATTTATAAAATAATATCACGGAGAGTGTTTTGAAGGGCTCTCCAACTTAATCTCATCCTTTCCTTTTCGATTCCGAACAACGCGTACTCTTAAGACTCTCTTATACGCGATAAAAATAATATTTTTGTTACACAATGTGAAGTAAGCTAACAAAAGCTTGTGGTATAGAATGTATACAACTGATTAACACACTTATATATTTCTAAATGCATTCATATAGAGGGTCATCTGTAAAACATGTGCTAGGAGTGGATAGGTAAGGCCAACCAACAACGTTTGTTCGAAGACTTTTGGAAATTCGTTACGAAACGAATACTATCGTACATTGAACCGTCGAGCTGCGTCATAGGTTTTTACTCTTTTGTCTCTGTCTCTATTTTGTGGAAGCCAATCCGGGACCTCACCAATTACCAATTACGCCGCTGAGGCAGTTGAATGACAAAAGATAGCTGCTCCTAGCACCAATATAAATAGGACTCTAACATAAAGAAAATTTATAAAATAAATATCCATCACGCCTTATCCCCAAAGGGGTGGCAGAGGCATATTATATGCCCACTTTTCACCGTGTGGATTCCTGTCCCACGTAATAGGTGGTGAGCCCATTGCCGTGTTTAAATAGACAGACGCAGGTTGTGGAGACCTGCTGTTGAAGGTTTTCAAGCCGCCCATAAGGCCTTCCAACCAGGCTTAACGACTGCCATTTTACTGGCAACCGGGACCAACGGTTTAACGTGCCTTCCGAAGCACGGAAACGCTCGCAAATATAAATGCCACAAAGTGGTCACCCATCCAAGGACCAGGCATAGTGAAAGTTGCGTAACTCAGTGATCGTTTACAGAACACTGAGACCGCGGGGCCGCGAGCGCTACAAAGAAAATTTATTTGTTATAATTTACTCATATATAGTATAGATAAATTATTACAAATTGAAGGGCGTTACGTATATTGAAATGAAACTTCTTTATCGACGTTAAGAGAAATTTTATAGCTGTAAAAAAATGGTATCCCTGACGGGGTAGTCAGAGAGGACAGATCGCCAGGCTTCGCGATCCATGCATACTTCTTTCGCTTCTTCAAGACTCATCAATCGCTTTATTCGGTATCGGAGTACTTTTGACTTTTCCGTTTTTGAGCAATCTGCACACGTGGTCCTCATATTTAAGTTTCGGCCTACCCTGACTCCTTCTACCCTCTACTTTCGCACAATATATATTCTTCGTCAATCGTTCCTCACTCATTCGTTGGACGTGTCCAAACCAACGGAGCACGCCCTATTCTAACTTAACGCTGATACTTTCATTCAAACCTGCCATATTGCGTATCACTTCGTTACGTATTCGGTCAGTCAAAGCCACGCCGCACAATTTTCGAAGTGATCGCATCTCCACAGCATTCAATTTACTCTCATTCATCTGCTGATATATCCAGGTTTCGCTACCTTAAAGCAACGTTGGCACTAGCACTGCGTTATGAATCGCCAGTCGTGCTTCTTTTTCGATGCTTTGTCACTTTACAAATTGGAACAAAGCACCGTTAATTTTATTTTCGGCAGCTACTCGCCGTTCTACATCCGAATTACATCTTCCGTCTATCTAAACTAATTGCTAAACATACTCCCCTAAATACATTCATTCACTTGCTCTAGACGTTCCTGGTTTACCCTAATCTCGCAAGTAGTTCTTACGTCATCTCTTTCAAATACTAGAACCTTAAATTTTGATTAAGTTTTTTTTAAATCGTCTCGTTTTTCGGTTACACACCATGTTGTTTTGAAGTAAAACTTCTTTATCATAAGTGAAATTGCTTTATCGACGTATGAGAGAAATTTTATAGCGGTAAAAAAGACGACGAAAAAAAGTTTCACTCCTTACCTGTGTACTCTGGCATATAAGCTGGTCCTCAGATAGATGACGATATTGTGGCATTTCCATTTAAGAGCGTTTCCGTGCTTCGGAAAGCACTTGAGACCGTTTACCCGGGTTGTTAGTAACATGGCCTTAAGGGTTAATAGGGTTAAGCCAAGTTGTAGCCCTTATGGTCGGCTTGAAAACATTCAACGTCAGGTCGCCACAGCATGTGTCTGTCTATTTCAACACGGCAATGGGCACACCACCTGTTACCTGGTACAAAAATGCATATGGTGAAATGTAGCGGAAAGCATACCTCTATCACCCTTTCGGAGATATAGGCGTAACTGATAAAATATTATTAATTAGCACGTCATAAAAGTAATTTAAACTTGATAGATCTGTAGAGCCTCATTTCCACATCAACACATATACAACTAACTAATCTCTCTGTGATAAAGGTAGCCATTTACTTATGCGGAGCGGCAGGATAGCGTAGCTGTAATTAAAATTAGACTACAGTTCTTTATCCGCAACCTCTGACGTTTCAATTACAGTGAAATGGCTCCATTGATCTTCAAGGCAGTTTACTTAGAGATTAGGTATTTACAGGGCTATTAATAGTCAGTGTAGAACACGCTTGCCTACTAGCTGATATAATTACGCTTAGCAGTAGTAATGTAACTCATTACACTATTGTGTTTAGGTATCTAGTACCTATTGGGGTCCAATACTGTCGCTAATAATGACATTCTGTTCAAGTAACATAAGTAACTGACGGTTTGGTGGTTAAAATTAAGAAATAAAAAAAAAAAAAATATTGTAGGACTTTTTTTTTACACAGCGTCTTCCAATCCAAAGTAAGCTAATATAAGCTTGTACTATAGGATCTAGACAACTGATATACATACTTATCATCATCATCCGAGCGTCTGTCCCAGTTGAGTCTCGCGACGCCTGGGGCCAGCTTTCCTACATTTAACTGATAAACATACTTATATATTTCTATAATCATACATATTATACATAGTAAACACCCAAAAAACTGAGAAATATCTAACCAATGGAACCAACAGTCTTGAACCGTAAATCCATGTAAACAGTTTTATGTAGGTTCTACAACATTCAAATGTATTTGCTATCTCCGTAATGAGAGTAATGATAAAGATGAGCGATACATGTATTTTGTTTTTTGGGGTGTAAACCTTGTATACTCAAGTTAAGAGCTATTTCAAACGATTTAAATATAAATATATACATATTGTCACGCCTTTATCTCCGAATGGGTAGGCAGATGCATACTATACGCCCACATTTCACCGTATGTATTAAATAGTAGTATTGCAAAAAAACAAAATACTTTCACAGAAAAAAATGTGTTTCAACAATTTTAGTTATACTCGTATGAAAAATGAATATATGTAATGAAAAATATCAAAATGATACATGGTTCATTGTAGGTTTGAATAACGCCGTGACTTGATCTGTGAAGTCAGTACGTTAATTAGATTGTTTTGTAGCTGGTCTCTGGGATTTGTTGAACAAAGGAATTACTTCACGTATGTTGGACAGTTTACCCGAGGCTTTGCATTTTACAGTATCTATTGTCACGCCTTTATTCCATAAAGGGTAGGTTATCATACTATACGCCCACATTTCATCGTATACATTTTTGTCACACGTAACAGGTGGTGAGCCCATGAGTTGCTCGAACACAAAGTGTTGGTTTGTTTTCAGCGAGAAACAGATTTCATAGTGTTATGCTTATGTAGCGTGATGCAGGATTCTTTATTAGTATCAAAGTAGTTCAATTGCTCCTTACCATTTAGCACTGACTGCCACAATATGTATTTTAAAAGCCACTATGGTATATGTCATTACGTATACAATCACGCCTGGGCATCTGAAAATGTAGGCAGTTGTATTTGGTCAAAAACGAGCTAATTGCCGCGACATGCCTCGGCAGTAGTTGTCTGAAGCTCTTGCAGACTCAGGTAGAAGAAGGAAGCAAATGCAGATGGATTTTCCTTGGCACTGTGTTAGTGAAGAACCCAGATTATGGCTTTTCATGTTAATAATGTATGTGCGCCTATTAGAGTTTTGTTAGCAAACATTTTTAGTTATACTATCGACACAATATTAATAAACGTGTTAAGGAGTTGTTTAGGCGGCAAAATGGCTGACACCAGTGACACCATTTGCTTGCTGTAAATTATTTTCTAAAAGTAGTGCATTTATCTTGTTGTCTGAGTGGTGGTTTCTTGGACATAAAAGTTGTGTTAACGTGCTATAGTAAAAGACTGTGATATATATGCAGTGAAATGCGATTTTCCACCTTGCCGCGTAAACTCCACTGAAAACCTCAGAATTATAACCACTACTATACTAGGGTGAGAAAGACCTTGACTTAAGATTAGACTTGACTAACATGTAGAGGATGAAGACATTTTAGATCTACTCCAGTCAGAGACTACCAGGACTTTAATTGGTCGTGCTAATTAGTGTCTAGCACATAGGACCTTTTAGCCTTTTTGTTACCACCTCACTAAAAAGGCAACGGGTTCAAAATTTCTTCCAAAATTAACATCTAAAAATAGACACATTTTATTTATTTAAATTTATTCGACCCTTTAGACCCACACCAGTTTCGTGCTTTGGAAGGCACGTTAAGCCGTTGGTCCCGGTTGCCAGTGGAATGGCAGTCGTTAAGCCGTGTTGAAGGCCTTATGAGCGGCTTAAAAAAATTCAACAGTAGGTCGCCACAGCCTGCGCCTGTCCGTTTCAACATGGCAATGGACTCACCACCTGTAACGTGGGACAAAAATGCATACGGTGAAATGTGGGCGTTTATTTTGCCTCTGCCTACCCTTTCGGGGATAGAGGCGTGACAATATGTATGTATGTATGTTTGTTAATTTGACTAAAGGGCAAATTAAGCTGCTGCCAACCAATCTTTCCCTAAACATTTGTTAGCAAACATCTACAGATACACACCGATAACCACGGCTGGTGCAACCCAGTCGAAACGTCAAGCTATTTAAGGTAAATAAGCATGATCGCGTTAATACCTGTATTTTACACTTATTTTAAACACACCGATAAGTTCATAGTTACCTTAATTAAAGAATGGCATGGTACTTTAGTAACGAAAGGTTATCTGTTGCGTTAAAAAACAGAGTAATTAGTATTTGACCGCCTGGCTGTTCATAGTGTATCTGGACAGTTGCCTGCAGAAGTTGAAAGATTGTGATATGGGTGTGAATTTGGGTGACTTTACAGTAAACTGTTTGCTGTACGCTGATGATACGGTGCTCATGGCATCATCAGAAGCCGACCTTCAGGCATTAGTCACTAATATGAAAGAGGAGTGTGAAAGTAAGGGTCTTCGCTTGAATGCAAGTAAGACTAAGGTTCTAGTATTTGAAAGAGATGACGTAAGAACTAAATGCGAGATTAGGGTAAACCAGGAACGTCATGAGCAAGCGAATGAAATTGTGTATTTAGGAAGTATGTTTAGCGCGGATGGAAGATGTGATTCGGATGTAGAACGGCGAGTAGCTGCCGGAAACAAAGTTAACGGTGCTTTGTCCCAGTTAGAAAAGCGACAAAGCATCGTAAAAGAAGCACGAATGGCGATTCATAACAAAGTGCTAGTGCCAATTTTGCTTTACGGTAGCGAAACCTGGGTATGTCAGCAGATGCATGAAAGTAAATTGAATGCTGTGGAGATGCAATCACTTCGAAAATTGTGCGGCGTAACTTTGGCCGACCGAATACGTAACGAAGTGATACGCAATATGGCAGGTTTGAGTGAAAGTGTCAGCGTTAAGCTGGAAAAGGGCGTGCTCCGTTGGTTTGGACACTCCCAACGAATGAGTGAGGAACGATTGACGAAGAATATATATTGTTCAAAAGTAGGGGGTAGAAGGAGTCAGGGTAGGCCGAGACTTACTTATGAAGACCACGTGAGCAGATTGCTCAAAAACAGAAAGGTCAAAAGTACTCGGATACCCAGACGTGCGTGTATGAAACGATTGATGAATCTCGAAGAAGCGAAAGATGTATGCATGGATCGCAAAGCCTGGCGATCTGTCCTCTCTGACTACGTCGTCAGGGATACAGCGTGAAGATAGATAGTTATTTAGTTAGTTTAGTTAATAATATATTAATAATATATTATTACTCTATACGTTGTATTAACAAAGGTCTGATGCCCAAGTAATCGTCTTTACGGTAATGATGCCTATTGACAAAAACCTATTTGAGGCAGAGGCATATTAAACGACCACATTTCACTGTATGCATTTTTGTACCACGTAACAGTAACAAATTACAAACTTAAGTAATATTCTTAATTTATATTATTTAATTTATATTATAACTTTGTGTGATGAGCACGATGGTTTATTCTGTGTCTTGGTGTTATTTATCTATAATATGTATGCATGGGCGTACCCAGGGGGGGCAGGAGGGGGGAAAGCTGCCCCCCCTGGCTTTGCTTTAGTCTCCTACTTTTGTCGATAATAGTACAAAATAACTTTTTCCAATTTGCAATACCTTATACATCTTTTAAAAATCGTGAGGTACGTCGCTTTTAACTGTTTGTTAGCAGCGTCAAGCCGGACCTGAAACGACTAAAAAACTCACGATCTCTACCCATTAGTTTAACACCGGGCGCCCCCAGTAACTCCTCTCTGGGTTCCCGGTAGAGTTTGGCTACCATCGCGGCCTCTTTTAATGGTTTGGGCGTTATCCAGCTTCTTTGGAGTTTAGTTTGGATCCCGCTTTTTGAGGCGGTGAGGCGAGCGTGAAATTTTAAGGTCAATCCGCCGTCTTGGACCTGTTTCTGTAAAAACAGTGGGTCATCTAGCGTACTAAACATAGTTATTTAAGAAATTATATAAATAATACCTGTTTTAATTTATACGTATTTCTTATTTACTAGTGGACGCACAGCGGTTTAAACTTAAGAACGGGATAAAAGTAGCCTGAGTTACTTCTTCTACATAAAATAAGAGTGCCAGTGAGTCCCGTTAAACTCGGTTCAGATGTGTCAGAGATTAGCCGGAACATACAGACAGAATGCACATTTTAAAAATTGTTTTGTTTTGTTATGTAAATATCGTATTTGATTTATCAAAATCTGAACACAAGCAAGATGCATTAGGTGTATTCTGCGATCTATCTTGATTGCGTTCAGCATGAAGCGCTGTGCAGAAAATTACATCATTATGGAATAAGACGCAAAGCTCTCGACCTTCTGTCTTCAAATTCTTCTTCTGCTAATAAAAAAAAGTTTTATGAAAAAGGTTATTACGCTGTTAAAGACTATTTGCAGGACAAGGACGCCTAGAAATTATCTGCTGGCAAAGTGAAATAATATTAAATTGTAAATAGGCCATCAAAAAAACATTTCTAAGTTTCTTGCCGGTTCTTCTCAGGTGGGCCGCGTTCCGAACCGGTGGTCACTCTAAAAATATTAAATTTATCTTTAAACTAGTGTATGACATTTTGTAAGGGCCGTTAAAATGGTCTATGCAAAATAAAAACTTTTTTTCTGTAGCGAAAATCTGTAAATTTGGAATGACAAACAGACATTTTAATTTTATTTATATTTACATATAGATTTTAAATTAACCAAATAAAAAAATATACATTAAAAAATAAATTAAATTTTAAAATTCAAATATATTAATTTTTATCTATACTTGTATTTTAAGGAACAGCCCTTAAAAAGTAGGTACTATTGAACCCAAACACCATGTCTGCTGTGAATTTTCGAAGAGTCAGCATTAGGTCAAAGTTCTCTATTAATTGTCATTTAACTTAACAAAGTAATCACACGCCAAAAGTGCCTAACATTATTATGAAAAAAAAAAGTGTACTCAGTAAAAAAAGTAATACTCTTACACTGCTGAACCGATATTTACCAAATATACCTAAGAACCACCACCAAGAAACGGGTTTTCAAATGAAAAAAAAACGGCATTGAAATCGGTTTGTCCGTTTAAGAGCTACGATGCCACAGACAGACACTTACACACCGAAATATACGTCTTACTTAAAACATTAACACCCCTATTTTTGAGGGGGAGGGGGGAAACATGTAACATTATAAAGTATCTAAATTGCCCCCCCCCCCCCCCCCCCTGGCCCAGATCCTGGGTACGCCCATGTATGTATGTATTTAGAAATATATAAGTATATTTATCAGTTCTCTGATTACCATAGTACAAGCTCTGCTTAGTTTGGAATCAGATGGCGTTGTGTGAGTTGTCCCAACGATATTTATTATTAATATTATTTATTATAATACCATAACAATTGGACTAACATAGCCTCTGCTCTATTTACGTCTGTGAGAAAACTAGATTTTTGTGTAAAAGGTGACGGACAAACAAACAAAGAAACTAAGCTTGTTTGTTCGTCGCCTTTTACTAACGAAAGAAAAATTATCTAATAACATATGTTGCGTACAGCTTCAGATAAATTTTCTTTCGGATTGAAGAACGACCGTAATCCTTTTGAGGCGAGGTAAGCCTTCAGATTCGTATCGATCGTATATCGTCTGTACGTGACTGATGTTAAGCTCCCGATTTAGAACTTTTTAAATTTCTTTGGTTCTATGGACGTGCAGAACGCCATACGCAAATAAATCACGTCTCGCTCGCGCCTATGAGACACGAAACATATAATAATACCGCGTGACAAAATTGCGTCAAATTGTATGCGATAATCGCATACGTGACCTGACAGTTGCCTACCATTCATCTATAGTAATTAGTTTAATAATAAATAAAGAATAATCGTGTGAAAAAAGGGTAACGCCCCCTGAGACGCTTGGTTGTGTGAATCTTAATCTATACTAATATTATAAAACTGAAGAGTTTGTTTGTTTGTTCGGTTGAACGCGCTAATCTCAATAACTACTATTCTTTCTTTCAAAAATTGTTTTTGTATTAGATAGCCCATTTATCGAGAAAGGCTATAGGCTATATATCATTACGCTACTACACTGAGAAGCAGAGTCAGTAGTCATAAATGTCGACAAATCGGGCAAATTTTTATACATCATTGTAGAATTTATAAGCGACGGGATTAAATAGGTGCGACGAAAGGTCAAATATTCCACGGGCGAAGCTGTGGGGGTCATCTAGCAATATTATAAATGAAAAAGTTTGTATGGATGTTTGTTACTCTTTCACGTAAAAACTATTGAATAGATTTTAATGAAACTTTACAATAATATGGCATGTGTTATTCTTAATTCTTAATCCGGGAACAAGTTCCTGAGGGAAACGGGAACGGGAAAATTTCTCTACGCGGGCGAAGCCGCGGGCATCAACTAGTATGAAATAATTTAAGTTAGGTATCTCTAGTATAGAGCGCTCGAGTGATATTGATTTCTTGCTCTGTGAGCATCCACATTATACTCGTATAATAAATATATCTTTTTAAATCATTAAACGTGAATTAACGACTGCCATGTTATTGACAACCGGGACCAAAAACGTAACGTGCCTTCCGAAGCACGGAAACGCTCGCAAATGTAAATGCCACAAAGTAGTCACCCATCCGTGACCAGCCATAGCGCAAGTTGCTTAACGCAGTAATCGTTTACAGAACACTGAGTCAGCGAGGCCACCAGCGCTTCTCATATACACATATACGCCTTTATAAATAGGTATAGATCCGAAGTGAAACATCAAAAGCTTTTCTTATAGTGCGGGCAAGGTCTTGCCCTTGTTACGTTGATTCAGGAGATAACAATAAAACAGCCCGAACTGCTCACCCTCGTTACGGCGCGAGGAGTAACGCACCGACACGCAGCCCTAAAGGCCATGGCAGGTGTTGCTCAAGTCGTGGGTCGAATTCGGCAGCTGGGCCTGGAGGTTGCCCTGCACAAATCCGAGGCTCTGTGTTTTCACGGGCCTAGGAAGCAGCCTCCTCCAGGATCCAGCATAACAGTGGGGGGCGTTAGCATCGGCATCGAGCCCTCGATGAAGTATCTGGGGCTCGTACTCGATAGCCGATGGAACTTCGGACATCATTTCCGAAGTTTGGTCCCAAAACTGAGGGGGGCCACAGCTGCATTATCGCGGTTGTTGCCCAACATAAGGGGACCTAACGCTCCCTGCAGGAGACTGTACCTCGGGATCGTGCGGAGTATGGCCCTATACGGGGCCCCCATATGGGCGGAGACCCTGACGGCCCGCAATGCGTCTATATTACATAGCCCGCTAAAGGCGATGGCCGTCAGGGTGATAAGAGGGTACCGCACGATCTCCGTTGAGGCGGCATGTCTCCTTGCCGGGACCCCTCCATGGGACCTGGAAGCGAGAGCCCTTGCGTCATTGTTTAAATGGCGCAAGGAGGCGCGGGAGCAGGGATATGGGCCTACGCCTCGAGAAATCGAGGCTCAGCGGTCCCAGCTCCGACAGGAACTCATGGAGACATGGAAGGTGCGACTTGAGCATCCAAGGTGGGGAAACGCCACAATCGGGGCGGTCAGACCGGTCATGGATGAGTGGTTGGAGAGGAGCCATGGCAACCTCTCCTACCGGTTGTCACAGATACTTACCGGGCACGGGTGCTTCGGTAAGTATCTGTGGAGTATACACCGGGAGACCACAGCCGAGTGCCAGCACTGCGTAGAACGCAGCGAGGACACAGCGCTCCACACATTGGTGGAGTGCTCAGCGTGGGCGCAGCAGCGCCAAGACCTCGTGGCGAGTCTGGGCGTGGACATTCTCTCGTTGGAAACTATGGTGCAAGCCATGGTCTCCGGCGGGAGCAAGTGGGACGTCGCTGCGTCTTTCTGCGAGCAGGTCATGCTCGCGAAAGAGGTGGCGGAGACGGTACGGGAGAGGACTCTCCCGCCCGAGTTCCGCAGTCTGCGGCGACAACGCCGCAGACTTGTCTTCGCCCAAGACTACCGGCCTCCATGACCGGGGGCCTGAGGACGGCGGGTGGGCTGCTCGTCGTCCTTACAGAAGCAGGCCCAAGACGTAGGCATGACATGAAAATGTCACGCATGCCTCATGCCCCAAGAAGCGGGATAGTACCCGAACCAACCCCCCAAAGAAGCGGGATAACACCCGAACCCCAGGTGAGGCCGCGGTGGTAGCCAAAGTCTGCCGGGAGCTCTGGGACATCTTTCCGAGGAGTTACCAAGGGCGTCCGGCAATAGACAGTTAGGCGGGGACTGTGTGGTTTTAGCCGGTTCGAGTCCGGCATGACATCCGAGGGGATTTCCACACGTTATAAAAAAAAAAAAAAAGCCCGAACTGCTCGCATGTTTAGTATTTCACTATAAGTGCCCATGGCATAGAACCGTGATATTGACATAAATCTGTTTTGTATAAACTTTTTTATATAGATTTTATTTATAATATTTACATAAAATGAAATGATATAGAAGAGAAGAAGGAGAAGAAATAACTCAGTGTTTAGTAAACGATCACTGCGTTAAGCAACTTTCACTATAACTGGTCCTCAGATAGGTGACCGCTTTGCAGCATTTCCAATAACGAGCGTATCCATGTTTCCGAATTAAACCGTTGGTTTTGATTGACAGTTGAAGGTCTCATGGGCAATCGCCACAACCCGCGTGTGTCTCACCTCCTGTTACATGAGAAAAAATGCTTACTGTGAATATGCCTCTGTTTCACCTTTAGGCATAAAGGCGTGACGAATAGATAAATAAATAACTCGTTACGTTTTTGTCCATAATGCTTTACGATTTGGTGGGTTTATCGCATAAGGCAATTTGCTACAGGCAACCATTGGAACAGAGATTTAATGGTTTTGTTTTTATGGTCTTACTGTTTTTTTTTGTAATGCAGGTGCAACACTGGCTGTGATAATCGACATGGACCACCGCACGTCCGTCATCTTCAGCGCATGCGTCGCGGTCTTCTACACGCTGTTTGGAGGGCTGTACTCCGTCGCCTACACTGACGTTATACAACTGTTTTGCATATTCTTGGGTAAGGATTTAAGTCATCCCTGTCACCATAGAGTGATGTTTAAGTAACACGCAGCCTCTCATTTTTGTTACCTGGAGTTCGCTAAGATTTGAGTTCTTATTACACCCGGCCAGTGAGAAGACGCTGGTCTAAGTCCAGCTAAAGACTGAAAAAAAATCTACTTTAAATTCTTATGATTCCCCAAGTGGAGAATGGAACCCTGAAAAATGTATGTATGTAAAAATTACATTGGTAGTTTAAACTTGTATTCGATACACCAATCTCTGTCGACGTTCTATGGTTATATTAGGTTTATTTATATTTATATGGTTGGGAGATGAGCTGGTAGTCGCGAGCAATGATTCCTGAAAAAGTTCAATACACCTACCGCTAGTAGTAATAATAATAATTTATTTATTTCATAATTTATTTATTAATTAATTTTATTTATTTATTCCCAAGGAGGGTTGGTGTCAGACTGGCGGCCGACCATAAAAACCAAGCCAAAACATTTTGCAGTATGGAATTTAGACATACTGCGCCGACCCCAAGTAAATTGGGACAAGGGCAAGAGGATGATGAATTTATTTCATAAAAACAAAGTACAAAATTTTTAAGTGCTAGTTAGCCTATTGGTATAAAAATTGTTATAATTAGTGCGTGATTAATACAATTATATTATGTAAATTATATTATTAATTTTTTTCATGATACGCGTAATAAGGTGTTACTAGTAAATGAAATCTTACAACACAAAGTTACGTTTTATGCGCCTGAACTAGGTAGTCCTGTGTTTCAGGCTTCGAGTGCTGTTTTATATAAAGCAAATTATATAATTGCATATCATATACTTATAACATTATAATAAAGATTACAAAGCATAAATTATTGCAGGATAAAGTAATTTTGCATTCTAAAATTAACTATTAATAATATTACTGTCTATTATATTTAGGTATAGGAAGTTAATGGGAAATATAAATTGATTGACATTCATTGTTATTAGATTATGTTGAAGTCATATATTTACAATATAATATCGAAACAGTGTTGCGCTCTCTCGTGCGGTTCGACTCAGCAGAAAAAAGGAGGGCGTTGTCGGCTGCATATGAGATAATCGTACCGTAAACTACTTAGTTTAACATTGCAAAATTTATTTAGTTAATTAAAAGCAATATATTTTCGAATATATTTCCACTCTTCTGCCTAATACTTTCTACACTTCGATACTTATAATTCATTTTAGTCGCTTAACAGCTTCATTGATCATGTTTATGAGTTAAAACTTTTAAAACCAATAAAACAAAATTAAGTTAGGTCAGTGAAAACCTTTGCTGACCATGCTTTTAGGTACATTCATAATCAATGGAGCTTATGTACCTTTTCTCTGCGATAAGTTTCGCCGGGCAGTCAGCAGCTCCTGTTGTTTGGTTTATTGAAGGGCAAGCACGTATCGCATTTTTTTTTCTTCCTTCTTCTTAGTACAGTCCTTGAGTGAGTGCCCATGCTCCCCGCAACGTCCACAGGTATAGGACGTTTCCCGACAAGTCTTTGACGCATATCCATACTGCTGGCATTTGTAGCAGCGCGTCCCTAGAGTGAAATCCCTAACTGGACAGGATGACCAGTTCACGAAGATCCTCTCTTTAGCTATTGGAATTTTGCGTAGATTTGCAGACACTTCAATTACAGGTCTCAGCATTTTTCTTGCCCGATTTGTGACTCAGTCTAATTGAGGACAAAAATGTTTCAAGGCTCCATCCCTGCAACTTGTCTTCAAGGTTTTGATGGAACAAACAGGTAAACACCTCCTTTTCCTGCGCAGCACTTGGTACCCCGATAACTATCACTCGTGGTTTTCTTTTATGTTGGTCATAGGTGAGGCCTGATTTTGCTAACTGGGCTGATTGCTTTAGTTTTTTAATGTCTCCCTTTGTGTCCGTGCTAATGATGACGGCACCATTTTTACGCAATCCTCGCCGCCTACTTGCAACTTCATTTGCTCAGGGCAGATAATTTTTTGCACCAATGACTTTGTATCCTCGTTCGATGTTCTCTTATCATTGGGATAAATTGCCACTAAATTCGAACTCGCAATTGGGATATAGTTATTAGCACCCTTTTCACTATGTCAGCGAATGAGGTGTTTTGTACCAGCTTGTGTATCTAATCAATAGAACGCATAAGATCAATTAAGTTTTGGGACAAGTCTAGTTTTAGTGTAGTAGTTCGGCTTTCATTTTTAGGGATTGATATTGTACTACCAATAGAGCTGTATTTTTTCCCACCTTTCGGCATAATGCACTAATCCGCAACTATTGGTCCGAGTTCAACTCGCCCTAAGTTGCAATAGTGCACACCTCATTGAAGCACTGGTCAATAGATCCCATCCAGTTTTATTGTGTCTGGATTTCAGCAGTTGAAATGACCTCCATCTGCTGGTCTTCTTGATTTTGTATATTTGGGCGTGATGCTGGTGCGGGCGTTGGGGGTGGAGTGCGGGCAGTCCTGCTACCCCTACTAAACGGACCATCCATCCATCGTATTATAATATTATTAATTTATTTACAGTACATTATCACCACTTCACTTTACACTTTGACACAGTTTTTGCTATTACTGACTGTAGTCATTTAAGTAAGACCTAAGTTTCAAAAACAATATGTAAGAAGCAAATAGAACTCTACTCTAAAATTCTAGCATCTTCCAGGTCTTTGGATGTGCATACCTTTCGCGTGGGCAAACGAGCACGTGAAGCCTCTCAGCTCCATGGAGGTGGACTGGATAGGGAAGGTGGACCCGGATTACTACTGGTTTTATTTGGACTACGGGCTGCTCCTCATCTTTGGTGGGATACCATGGCAGGTTAGTCTTTGTCATAAACGCTAAAGTATGAGAATAAGACTTTTACTAAGTATTTAGTTTGCTTCAAATTATATTAAAACTGCTAGTGACAGGATTCTGACAATATTAATGAAAGTTTACGTCATTAAGGTGTACTTCCAACGTGTGCTGAGCAGCAAGACTGCCGGTCGCGCCCAGATCCTGTCGTACGTGGCCGCCATCGGCTGCATCTTCATGGCCATCCCTCCCGTGCTCATCGGAGCCATAGCCAAAGGAACAGGTTGGTATTATAAGAGCCATTCATTGAGTTAGCTGTAGGTGATCAAAGCTCGATGTTCTGTACACCTGTAGCAGTTTCTGTAACTGCCTAGTTTTATTCACATGTAGAAGAATGTTAGACGAAATAAGTATCTTCCTCATAATAGGTTCGCCATGTGAAACTTAATCATATGAGGAATTGTGAACGTATAGTATGCCTTCTACCATTTAATTGACCGAGTGGGCGTTGTGAGCGTGGAGTCTTCAGTGACCACTAAAGGTCAACTGACACTGAAGACGCTTGCTCGACTCTACGTTCTTTCTCATCGAATCGTTATTGTAGTTGATGGTCTATATAAATAAATAAATATAAAAATATCTTTATTTTGCATAGACCATTTTAACGGCGACGCTTACAAAATGTCATACACTATTTAAAATATTTAAAGTGACCACCGGTTCGGAACGCGGCTTTTTTTTTTGATGGCCTATTTACAAATTAATATTATTTCACTTTGCCGGCAGATCATTTCCAGGCGTCCCTGTCCTGCAAATAGACTTTTACGGAGTAATAACCTTTTTCACAAAGCTTGTTTTTAATTAACTTTTTAAATTTATTTAATGGTAAATTTCTCAGGTCACAGGAAAACTTGTTGTAAAAGCGGATACAGTTACCCTTAAATTGAAGGCAAAATTAAGAGACATACGGCCGAATACTGAAACGTCACTCAAATATATAACGGCATCTTAAATGTTTGAGCAGCTTTTAAATACAAAATTCGTATTCTCAAACATCAAATTTAAGCATGTGATAAATTTAAGGTGAACTCAGGTTAATTGCGCTCAGACGACACTCAATGTAAAATTCGTATACTGGAATGCCACTTAATTTAATTTAGCTGTCAAATGACCTGTCAAACTGATTTGAACGTCCCCTAAATGTAAGAGTGGTCGGGAGATCTCCTAAATCTGGAATTGAATATATTGAAGCGTTAAAATAATGTGTTTATCTTCGCTATCTTTACTCTCTGATCATGAAAGACTGACCGTCTGTCGACGAAACCTAGAGAACCTAAATACATTCGAAAAATTCAACGATGCGGAGCTTCCTGCTCGGTTCCGTATCTCCAATGAGACAGTTCTATATTTGGAAAATTTATTCCATGGGCGTACCCAGGGGAGGGCAGAAGAGGAGCTATCCCCTTCCGGACATGGTTTACGACTCCTACTTTTGTCTATAAAATTTGATAAGTGATAAGGCCCCGCCCATTGTACTTTTTCCACAGCTTTCAATCTCAATGTACAAATGTATTGCCTGGCGCATATTACGTATTGCGTACGTGAAATTCTCACGTAAAGCCATCATCTTACGCCTGTATCTGTAAGGGAAGCGGGTAACCCATCCACCGTACTTTTAAAATAGCTAATACTAGGTGAGCCCCACGGCTTCGCCCTTGACATACTTCGAATTTCCGTCTCACCTATTTAATCCCGACGCTTATATATTCTACAATAATGCATAATTTGCCCGATTTGTCGACATTTATGATTACTACTCCGCTCTCCAGGGCAGTAGCGTGATGATACATGGTCTATAGCCGTCCTCGATAAATGAGCTATCCAATACAAAAGGATTTTTTAAATCCGACCATTAGTTTCTGAGATTAGCGCGTTCAACCAAGCAAACAAACAAACAAACTCTTCAGCTTTATTATTAGTAAAAAATCCTACTAATATTATAAACGCGAAAGATTTTAAGTATGGATGTTTGTTACTCTTTCACGCAAAAATATACTGAATAGATTTAGATGGAACTTTAAAATTATATAGCTTACACATCAGAATAACACATAATGCTACTTTAATCTCGGGAGAAAGTTCCTGTGGGAAACGGGAACGGGAAAACTTCACCACGCGTGCGGAGCCGCGGGCGTCAACTTGTATAAATTAAAACAGATATTTGTATAAAATAAAAAATCTTGTTTGGGACTAAAAAGACAGACATTTAATAGAATACTTGTAAAAGTTATTTATTATATAACAGACCAAAAAAACATCAAAGATGAAAAATATATATCGACTAAACTGTGTTCCTCACACCACACAAGAAAGATAAATGTCTTATGCTAATATCCCTTCTCATCTTTCCTTTTCTACATTAAGTTTTAGTAGAAGTCTTGAAACGCTTTGTAAAAACAAGTGGAGAATAAACAGTAACTATCAACGCAATTTGATGATAGTGATTTTGTCAATATGATAATTCTTGGAGATAGCGGCTATTCATGTCAGCCTATTTGCTGTGCTGACTCCATTGCTACATACAGACGCCTGCTGAAGAAGTACATTCCAAAGTTTTTCTTCCATATCCCAATTTATTTTTGAAAAATGTTTACAAGTCACGCTAATGTCACTGGTTTCAAACAAATTGAACGTTTCGTTCTACGACAATTGGGTCAGCAAATGTTTACGTTCAATTTCGAAATAGTTATTAAGTTATTTATTCTTATACATAACTTAAAAACCTATCTTTCAGAACATTATAGAAATTACGTTGTGTACCAAATAAAACTATTATTATTTTCTATTATTTTAACTAAATTAAGTAGCATTGTAAATATTGTTAAGTCCAAAACTGTTGCGTAAAATGAGGCATCGTGAATGTTGCCATGACGCTTATTATTTGGCGGCTGCTTAGCTGATTATGCCTGCAAATCGTTTGGGTAGCCTTTGTGTATACCACTTAAATTTTGAGAGATACTGAAATCTGAGAGCCTTTCCACTGTGCGTTGTATTTAAGTGACGTTTCAGTATTCGGCCGTAAGGTCCGTATTCCAGAACATTTCTCAATACTCGACCAACGCTTGAGACTAGATTTTGACTTATAAAATCTACTCTCAATTGTTTCTTAAGTGTTGATAAACGTTCTGGAATACGGCCCTAAGAAGGAAATTTGTATATTTTTTGGAAACTGGTTTGTAACATTTTTTTAAGAAAGGTTTAACAATTAATTCAACACAAGTTGTTGTACTGACATGCGCTCGCAGATCTAAATACACACACACACATATTGTCTCGCCTTTATCCCCGAAGGGGTTGGCAGAGGCATATTAAACGCTCACATTTCACCGTATGCATTTTTGTCCCACGTAACAGGTAGTGAGTCCATTGCCGTGTTGAAATGGACAGGCGCAGGCGTCGGCGACCTGCTGTTGAAATTTATTAAGCCGCCTTTAAGGCCTTCCACTAGGCTTTACGACTGCCATTTTATTACCGGGACCAACGGCTTAACGTGTCTTCTGAAGCACGGAACTGGGTTGGGTCTTAAGTGCCGACTAAATTTAATAAAATTTGTCTATTTGAGATGTTAAATTTGGAAGAAGTTTTGAACCCGTTGCCTTTTTAGTGATGTGGTACCAAAAAGGTTAAAAGGTGTTATGTGCTAGACACTAATTTGCACGACTAATTAAATGCCTGGTAGTCTAAATACAGTGGTTAATATAATTACAATTTCGAGTATTTCCTAATGCTTTTAGTTTTCTTTAAAACTAATTTCAGGACTGACTGTTTTTTAATGTGTGCCAGTCCCCTCGGACATTATGCTCGATTGCAACCGACTTAAACCACACGGTTCGTGTGCGGCATAATATACGATGTCAATTATTTTTAAGATCGCGAGATCTACTTTCTGTACCACTCTATATGTGTGAGGTTAATTAGTAATTATTACTATATAATAATAACAAGACAAATTTTTACAAATGTTTTGATACCATTCAAAGTTATTATATTTAATTAATATTGTTTCTGCTATGCATAGTAGACAGAGATAATAAGCCCCTTCTGTTACAAGAATAGTTTAAATTTAGTAATCGATAATAGAAGTACAATAGAGTGTGCATTTCAGTTTATATCTCCTGGGATACCTTTCATCATACCTTTTAGGAATAGAAACAGGTAGGTATATTAACTTCAAAGTATTATAGTATATAATATTAATGCATAAATGTTAGTTAATGAAAACATAAAACTTAACTCTGACTAAACAGATTTATAATTAGTCATATTCTAAATCTGTCCTTCTTCTTTCAGCTTGGAACGAAACCGGCTACCACGGCGACCTGACTCAAGACGGCCAGCTGACATCGGAGCAGACATCCATGATCCTTCCGCTGGTACTGCAGTATCTCACTCCGGAATTCGTGTCATTCTTCGGGCTTGGGGCTGTGTCGGCCGCTGTCATGTCCTCAGCTGACTCCAGCGTGCTCAGTGCCAGCTCTATGTTTGCTAGGTACGATTGTAATTTTTTTGCAAAAGTATGTTTGATACTTCAGAAGCAGACTCCACAGAACTCCAGTAATGCTCTCTAGATTTCTCTCTACACCCAATAAAGAAGAAAAGATTTGATGCTAAATTTGGATGCTCTTCTTCGCCAGAGCAAGGAATCAAGGTCACTCGTGTGCTCTCTACAAGCGACGCCTTACTTAATAACTATATTTAATACGAAGCGTCACCATTTTTTCATACGATTAAATTTTCTACTACAGAAGAATGGTATAACATTTGTGCGTTTTCATTGCTGTACCTCGTAATATATAACAATCCCGACAGTAAGTGTACGGACGCAATATAGGTAAATAATGAAATAACTCATAGAGAAAATGGAAATAAAGTGAATTCTAGCCACATTTTATTTTCCCAGGAACGTGTACCGGCTGATCTTCAGGCAGAACGCGTCGGAGATGGAGATCATCTGGGTTATGAGGGTGTCTATTCTCGTGGTCGGCTTCCTTGCCACTCTCATGGCGCTCACCATACCTTCCATCTACGGGCTATGGTAAGTCGTTATATTAAATTTGAATGTAAGCTTGCTATATATTTACTCAGAGCTCGTTAATTCTCAACACGACGCGCGTGCAGTTTCGCAACTCCTGCGCACGGTGTGAATTCGTGCGATATAGATCTGTAATTTTAGATTTATTGAAGGGAGGCTAATCAACACGGTTTCGTGTACTACTCTTGATTCGTCACGTTAGATAAGGATGATTTAAATCATATTGCACAATATTGTTAATTGAACGTGTCCTTTACTCCTGTTCTCGTTCAATAGGAGTTCAGTTCAGTAAGATGTCACCCAGATTAACAATTTGGGCTTATTCAAATGACAGATATGGATGGACTTAGATCCGGCATCTTATTCTACCTTCTGTTTAATAAACTGCGGCAGGAACTTATGTAGATAAGACTGACTAGGTACCCTCCTCCACCGACATACGAAATATATCTAACCTATCATCCGAAGCGGGTTCTGTTACTGCTTACAGCTTACCGTGATACAAATATATTAGTGGTCCTCCAATTTGAGGGCAGATATTAATGACCTTTTCGGCTGTGTTAGGGCCCTCAATCTTTGAGTGTTGCCGTGACTTTCCATCCGACGACGAAATAAATATAAAAATAATTACGTCATCGATACCAAATATACCGTCCCGCCTGCAAACTCGAGGGCGACGCCTGGCGGAGCTCTGGCGCCCGAGACTAGTTTACGGCCGTGGGTGGAAAGTCGGGTGACCCCGCTCACAATGCCTTTCTTGCGGCTGGCACCCTTCGTGTTACAGGGTGCCTTCTAGTGCCCGTTCGATCGCTGCCTCAGTTCTGTTCTTAGAGGGACAGCGAGGACGGCTCGAAGCGGGCCCAGTCTCATCTCCTACAGGAGATTGTGGAGGGCAGCATATTTAGACCCCGACAGGAGCCTCATTCCTTTTGCCCAGTCGCAGTGAATAACCCTCAGGCGCGACCCGGTTGGGAAGTAGGCGGAACACCGCAGGATTTATTGGGCAATGGTCGGGAGTCCAACACACCGTTCTCCGCGTCACCATAGAAAACAGAAAAAATATCGCACCTTATTTATTCAGGTCTTCATAAATTACAGCAATAACCCTCTTCGACTATAACACCTTTCAAACTAGAATCGTATCAAAAGCAGTCCATTTGGTTAGGAGCTATGATGCTACGATTAGCTCGATGCCCTCTAGTTGTGTCCGTGGTTAAAAATCAATCTAACCTCCGTCCGTAGTGAAGTGTTCCGGTACTGCGTACGTGCCCTTATAAAGGGTCGCCATCGTAACCCGTGCCCTTAGCGACCCGAGCCGTGCCGTGTTGATGCGTAATTTGTTCTATTTTTAGATGATCCTTCGTTTTTTTTAATAAACATGAAATTGATGACTTGACATTAGTTTTTTGCCATTGCATGTTCAGTTTCATAAATGTTCGTCATTCGTGGCGTCGTCGTTCAGCTGTGTAGACAGATTATTATTATTAAGAGGCTGTGGCAGGCTAGAAAGTCCTGTAGCCCTGCCACACAGATCTATTGTGCTCGCCAAAAATGTTAGAGTTCGCTGCTGATTGCTATGAGAGTTAGGAATTTCAGGATGTCTTTGGCAGCGATGTGCTGTAACTTCTCTGGTTGAAGCAGGTGTTTGCAGGTGCATCGTTTGTGTATGAGAGGGCCGCAGTGGCAGAAAACGTGCAGGCAGATGTACAGTTATATATTTTACCAGCCTTTTACGATCTTATTTAAGAATTTAAGCCTTCTTTGGGTCATCAATTTTATAATTACTATTATAGTCTTTCTGACTAAATGCCATGAAGGAAAACCAGGCGGGCAGTGTAATTTAGACTTACACGAAAACGGAAAATGCGTGAGTCCATCACTTTATCGTATTGGTGTGGTAGTGTCGTAACTGTACCAATGATTACTCACCTGATGGTACTCGCCATTACTTACATATATTTATGATGTCGAAATACATAATTGTTTGTATGTGAGCGGCCGCTTAGATTGTGTTATTATCCCAGCTATTATTAAGATGGATAATTGAATATTTTAACTATTGTAGCTTATTACACTAGCAATGCAAGTCAGCTTCCATCGTAATAAAGTAATTCAAGTTACAGAAGTTCTGACGGCATTCGCTTACCACAAACTAGAAAAAATAACAATAAGAAATTATCATAAATTCTTCTGAGCACTATGCGGTACAGTGGATTTATTCCAGACGTTCATACAAACATAAAAATGGACAGAATTTAGTCACTTGGGTCTTACAAAGAATTCCAGTACCCAAATGACTTTACCTGCCAGCGTTGAACCTGTTGATTAATGGGCCAGGCAACGGCGTAGGTGATTACGGGGTTGGGAGATCAAATGGCACTCGCTCTAACGCCAAAATGGAAAACCAAAATAACCAAAACCTAATAACCAAATAAAAAAGAGAATTTATTACACCAGTTTCCGTACTTTGAGCATACATATACTGCTATATAAGGATGAAGTAGCATAATGCTGAGCTAGAGGCCATTTTTGACTTATAGAGAGGTAAATTTAGATTAGATACCTTTGTAAAACTTTTTTTTTATTATTATTATTTAAACTTTGTAATACCACGGACCTAAGAGGTACGGATGGGCTGTTCTACATACATATATACTCCTGAATGAGAACAAAATAAATATTTATCTTTCTGAGCACCTGATACTTTCGAGCGGCACATGTGAGTTCCTTGTAATTTACCTGTACCGCTCACAAGGACTCAGAGCTATCTGATAATAGTTGTGCCCCACATTTTCCTCCATGACATAATATGACGGTGACGGAAAGACTGCGGAGCTCAGGAGGGAGAGTTCGCTCCCACTCATAATTCGCCACCCCTTTCGCGAGTATAACATAAGATTAGAATAAGTATCACGCGACGGCGTCCCACTTGCTCCTGTTGGAGATTAGGACTGCCACCATGACATTCAAAGAGATAATTTTTAGGCCTCATCATGAGGTCCTAACACTGTCGCACCTTACACATCCAATCCAACCGACGACGCCCGTTAATCAGTTTTCGAATAATGTATGAAATACCCGATTTGTTGACATTACTGCTTGTAATGTTTGATATTTACTGATCGGTTTCCTTGGGTAGTTCAGTAAACTACCCAAGGAAGCTGATCAGTAATTGCAAAATGTAGCCCACAAACTGTCTTGATAAATGGGCAATGTAATACAAAAAGAATGATTCTTGAGATAGGTCACAAACATTACCTCTTTATAATATTAGTATGAATGTTATAGTAGCAGCTTTTTCAACATAATTTACTGCCTGAGTGGTTCCACGGAGTAATTTTGTTCCTGGGCCTATCTATATGGCTCTCTATGACAGATCATCATCATCCTCTTGTCCTTGTCCCAATTTACTTGGGGTCGGCGCAGTATGTCTAAATTCCATACTGCAAACTGTTTTGGCTTGGTTTTTATGGTCGGCCGCCAGCCTGACACAAACCCTCCTTGGGAATGCTAACGTTTGGTGGTTTGCCCGCCACCACACGGGTGCCTTTCCAAGCCTTTCAGTACTCCGAACCTTTAAAAATGGCAGGTTGCAGGTTGTGTATCACAGATCCCTGTCACAAAACTGAATATCTTTAAAGGAACCGTAACACTTAATAGTCTCAATGTTTCGTACATATACTCGTAGATTGTGCAATTCAAGTATAGTGATCATAAACTCATGGTTAGCACACACCGATTATACTACTTATGACGGATCATTGACACACATACGCAGGGCTAAATGGTGATCAATGCAGATCGATGATGATCATTACTGTAATAGGTTTACGATTGAAATGTTTTGATGTGTTCTGGGTGGCAAAATAAATGTCTACAAATGATGCGATCAAACATTTATACTGTATGCGCAACATGGCATCGAAAATAAATCATTTATTTTTTAAAATTCATGATAAACCGGGCCGTTCGCTAGAAATTAATAGAAAATGCTCAAGCGGCATTCATTCATTTTGAGCGTTTTCTATTCATTCCTAGCGGACGGCCCGCGGTTTAACCCACGTAATGAACGTTCCCGAGGGAATACGGGAATAAAATGTAGCCTAAGTTACTCCTTATGATTTAAACTATCAGCTAGTGTAAGTCCTGTTAAAATCGATCTAGCCGTTTCTGATATTAGTCGGAACCAACAGCTAAAGAAAAAAAATAAAAAGTGATATTCTTATTTCAAGTACCGTTTATACTTTCAAATGCTAGTAATTTACCAGCTATAAAGAAGAAAGGAAGAAATATAGCCTAGCCTTTACAGCCATGGTAGTAGTTAGTAGTTATAAGTTGTTTTCACTAATTTATTCATCTTGCCCTCTTGTTCAAATACAACATTACCTATCTGACAGTTCCGACTAAGATTAATGCAATGGCTCACTGAGGTTTATACCTTCGCTCGTCTACCTATGAATAAATTAGTGGGATTCATGAATAATACAACTGTTGTACCCTTTATAACTTGTTATCGATTAAGATTGTAAGTAGGATACTTGTAAGGCATATTATAATACCCGCGCTTTATACTACACCTGATAATTATGACATATATTATACCTAATAATTATGACATAATTATAAATAATCGACATAATGTATAAATAAGTATTTAAGTAGATTTTTTATATACCACTGAGGTGGCAGACAAGCATACGGCCCACCTGATGGAAAGTGGTCACCGTGGCCTATGGACGTTTCCAACACCAGAGGGGCAGCAGCACTCGCGCTGCCGGCCCTTAAAAAACCTTCTAAGACCCCTTTTTTGAAGAACCCCTTTTAAACATTTAAGTATGGAACAAGTCTAGGTGTAAGTGGCCCCACTAAGATCCCCGGGGCCCAACATAACTCACTTACTAGCGGCGCACCTGCTGATGAACTAATGTGCCAACTCCGCACACTGGTTAACAGATTTGTGAGGTCAAGAATAGAATGTCTAAGCCGACGGTTTAATTAGTTTCACAAACTGGGGTACCTTCATATTTTGCAAGTAATTTAGTAACTAAAAGTGATAAAACTGAAACTTACTTCGCACAATTAACTGCCGAGTCCTCTTTATTAAAAAAAAAATGTACAATAATATTGAGCGCTGCATGAACAAACTCTGAGTGTCAGGTGATTTATTCTGTAATTGAAGGAGGTATCTATTTCGTGATAAACCGTATACATACCGGTCAAAATAATAGGTCTTTACCTATGAAATTGCCGTTCTGCAGTACTGGCCATTTCAAATCAAAATAATTTTTGTTTGGCTAAGAATTCTAATTTCAAATTAATTTTATTTTAAAAACACGGTATTATTTATAAAAAAGTTCAATACCCGAGAGGTTACAAAATGCCTTTGAAGAATTTGTTGCCTTCCGTCCAGCTAATTTCTTTAAGATTATTAAAGTGCCACTACGTTGGCAAAGATGCATTGATTACATGAGTGATTACTTCGATTATTACAATAAAAAATATAGGAAAAAAAATCGTTTAAATTTTTTCTTACAATACGGCAATTTCATATGCATAAAGAGTGTTAAAAAGAAAAGATAATTAAATGCTTTCTCAAGACTGATTCCAGCTATTGTCCCCAGGTCCATGTGCTCCGACCTGGTCTACGTCATCCTGTTCCCACAGCTTCTAATGGTAGTCCATTTCAAGAGACACTGCAATACATACGGGTCTCTCGCCGCCTATATCGTGGCGATGCTGGTGCGACTGTCAGGCGGGGAGAAACTCCTGGGTTTGCCCCCATTGATCCATTACCCCGGCTGGGATGCGGAGAAGGAGGTGCAGTTGTTCCCTTTCAGGACTATGGCTATGATGATGTCACTGTTTACTCTGGCTTTCATTTCCTGGCTCTCTGTGTAAGTATATTTATATAGTTTTATTTATTTTTACAGAATTTTAATTATTTGGTTTTACAGAAAGGTTACTGACTATATAACATCGGTTGAATTTGCTGTGTTGTTGAGAACATAATAATATATTGCCGAATATAGTAATATTATCACGATGTTATGTGTAATGGACGGGGTGTTCTGATGTGGTTGCGATACAAAAATAATGGTTGTAATTAGTAGACTGGCATGCTAGTATTTTTTTTTTCTACCACTTTTTGGCATTGGATTGGATTTGGCAGAGAAGCGTACGGCCCACCTGATGGAAAGTGGTCACCGTAGCCTATGGACGTTTGCAACACCAGAGGTGCAGCACCCGCGCTGCCGACCCTTTATAAACCTTCTACCTTTTGAAGAACCACATACTGTAGACGTTCGGGAAAATCCAGGCAGGGAGTTCATTCCACAAACTAATCGTTCGCGGAATAAAGCCTCTATCGGATCTAACCGTATGTGAGCGCTCCGGACGCAAAGTGTAAGGGTGAACACCCTGTCTATGGCGAGCGGTGCGATGATAGAAGGTAGCCGGGCATCATTTCAAACAACTCCTCAGAGCACAAACTGTATTTTTGACATTTTTTTATACCACTGAGGTGGCAGACAAGCGTACGGTCCACTTGATGGAAAGTGGTCACCGTAGCCTATGACATGCGTATTAGTTAGTGTATTTAGGCACTTCATCGCTAGTCCTGGACAGGGAGCAGACTGCCCACATAGCCGGGCATTATGCTAACTGCATATATATAAACAGATAGAAGATAATGTTTTTTTAATAATTTTATTAATTTTAAATGTATTCTCTCACGATCAAGAAATTTCTTGCAGTAGGCAACTTTATGGAAAAGATTATCTATTAAAGAGAGTCATCTGCGCTCATTCAAGTTATAATATTTTGTACAGAATGAGGAGTATTCAACAAGTTTTACAAAAATAGTGATGGAGTCAAAAACCCTTTGAAATAAATTTTCAATTATGGTCAAGAACTATGCGTTTTTGTGGAATATAACAAACATTGCCTTTCCATTCATCTCGACAAATGATTGAACACATTACTGATATTATAATCATTGACATTTACTTTAATTTTCATTCATAATAGTTTTAATGTTGATGAGATCGTGGCGTACAAACAATCAAATCAACCTTTTACCTTACGGTAATGGATGGAAAGTGATTATGTATCACGAGCCATTCGCTGGGGGCATCGCTATTTGAAAGGGAATCAGTTATGATATTTATTTAAGTGTTTATATAATTAGTACAATAACTAAATAGGTACCTGGTATTTATCGCTCTTGCCATCTTCCCTCTGTCAATGTATATTTAAACTGCATCGAGGCACCAATTAACTGTGATTTAATTCAATGATTATTAGAAGCTAATTAAAACGAATGTGAGAATAAAGCGAATGAGAGTTTAAACCGGTCTCAAATCATCATCCTGTGTAGGGCACTCTTGGAAGCAAAACATCAATTTCACATTCTGAGTTTGTTATTATTAGTAGTATTATTTACACAGTCCCATTAAATGGGTTTTCTATAACATTTGCCCTGTTTCAAATTCTAGGAGCAAGATTTGTCCAGAATAACTCAGTCATCTAATTTAAGCGGTTGCCAACTCTCAAACAATTAGGTACCTATATTATTAAATATTTACAATATCATTGTGACACTGTAACGTTTGTCATCAGATATCTTTTTAACAATGGCTATCTGAGCCCGGAGTCTGATTACTTCAACTGCGTCGTGAATATTCCTGAAGACATTCGCCGCGTCGATGAACCATCCGAAGCTGGAGAACAGATGTCGGTGCTTGGAGGAGTGCCTGGTAGATTGTATGGAGCAGCGCAAACACTTGTAGGTCCAGACGAATCTGCTGGCAGGATCAACCCTGCTCTTGAGCCAGATGATGATGACCTTGATGATCCAAATGATGGACCCACCCCTCTATTTGGAACTAGTAACGCTCCTCCTCCAGTCCAACCTTTCGGAAAACAAACAGCTTTCTGAGACGACAAGTAATTTATTGACCACATCCTTATGAAACGGCGAGAGTAGAATGACACGAAGTTGTAGATAACGTTTTATATTTTCCGAAAATTGTACTATCCTTTATTTTAAATTCGAATACTATCTTTTTGGTGTAATCGTACATCGAAACATGGAACAGTATACTTCAGTATTTTTGGAAATAATAGGATGTGATGCTCAAGATCACCGAAACGAAACATATCACTAAACTTTGCATGTGTATCTTCCGACTAAAAGTTTTATATGTAACGTACTCATATATGTATGTGTGTAGGAAATATTCTTGGACTATGGCAACGTAAATATAAAACTGATAAAATATAATTAAATGAATATTATTGTGTAGTACATAATACAGTAAAGCAAGCAATAGTTATATGTCTAATAGTCAAAGTGTGAACGAATTAGCTGATTTATTTTATAGTCGAGTTTATTTAGTAGCTATAAGTGTAACAGATACATATCAAAATATGACTTAATTCGTTGTTAGAAATATATTACTATATGTTGTTAATATCGATGAGGATTCCTTTGAGTCAATTATTGTAGACAAAGAGGCATAAAGTCAATAATCACACTATGAATGTCCGAGTGTGTTAGAAGCACTGACTTGCCCAAACAACCATTCTGTACGAATGTATCATGTTGGAAGTTATAAAGAATACTAAAATATACTTAGATCATTATAATCTTAAATAGATCACTGAACACATAGCGCTTAAAAAGCTTCAGACAACTAAATTTTATAAATATGATAATGAGATATCAAAGGAAGGGAAGAAAGAAAGGGAAGGCTATCAAGAAGATCCACAATATATAAATAAGAAACACAATGATGAAGTAGAAAGAAATATAGAGATTGAAATGATGTTTAAATAGAATTATTTAAAATATTACCTATCTAATAATGACATTACATTTTGGTCGTCAAAATAATTCAAGTCATTCATTCATCGTTTTACTATATTACTTTCTGTAGTTCAAATAATAAACTGCTATCAAAGATGCCAAAAGCAGAAATCTAATCCCCAACAATTTTAAAAGATATTCTCTAGGGGGCCGAACACACTCTCCATTAGCTGAACTTGAAGACCTGGTGGTCCGATTTCAAGTTCCCGTGGCACCCCTAGTAATACCTTAAGGATGTAATAGTCTTGAAGATGCTCTTGATTATATTACTATGGTCGCTTACATGGGGTAATTTGACTGGTTTACCGGCCACCTTCAGTTTTCGGCCATCACACAATTTTTACTAAATAATAAGAAAATAAAACACGCCCAAGTAAAAAATTCACTATCACCGCATAGATTCTAATGACGTCTATGCCTACATAAATAAGAACCTTTGTAGCATTTAATTTTTTCGACAGCTTACGCGCGAAAGTGGAGCTATGTGAATGTGTGTTAAAATCAACGAAAAAAATAATGCGCGCCAATTTTTGGCAAGTTAAGATACAATGTATTGATTAATCCACAAACATATAACTATGGTGTACTGTTTAAAGGTTAAACTGATGTTATTTTAATAAAGTGTCTATAATAATTTGAAAAATTTTGTAAATATTATGTGGACAGATAACTAACTACAATTTTGCTCAGCCGGTTGATTACCGGCCGCCCGTCCGAAATCTGACACCAATCCTACAATATTAAATTGATTATTTTACCATTCAGTAATAACTTTTTGCTAATAATGTTGTTGAGATATAATTTTCAATGTGTTATGTTCTTCGGAGTTAGATTTCGGCCGCACGTTTGTTAACGGAATTCCTGCCTAAAATCAACTTAAATTGTTTTGTATTGTGGTAGCCGTGAATGGGTTTTTGTAAATTTAGTTTTCGACCTAACAACATTTACTTTATTTTTCGGTCAGTTAAAAATATGGTAAGAAATACTAATACTAACTTTTAAACTATCGCGTTGCATACTATCAGTATATTTGTTAATAACGGGGCTAAACGCGGTTATTCCACATACCTTTGGTGCCTGACGTTTCGACCAGGTTGCACCGGCCGTGGTCACAGGCTGACTGGCTCAGCGGCGCACGCCCTCCGTCGTCGAGTACGCGTGGTAGAAGTTTCTCCATCCACCCGCACATCTTCGTTATTCTTGATGTTACTTTTTCTCCACGTACCGTCACACACTACACTCACGGTGTCCCTATTCTGTAAGCTAACCGACGCGCGCCTATTCTGATGTTTACCCGACTGTGCACAAAAGCGAGATTTTATGTTACTAATCACTGGATTCCACGCTCCTGATAATTTAAACCCCTCTTCCCGATTGAATGTTTCATGTTTTTTAATCTCAATCGCTTCACGTACAACTCTTGCATAATAGTGCCGTTCAGTAGAGAGGACTTGCGTGTGATGAAATTCAATCCAATGATTAGTGCCTGCTTCAAGTAAATGTTCTGCGATCGCGGATTTACTGGTGTTGCATTTCTTTACAGCTGCGAAATGTTCCTTGACCCTTTCAGCTATAGTACGCTTCGTTTGGCCTATATACGAACTACCGCAGCTGCAATCCACCTTATAAACACCTGGGGTTTGTAACGGAACTACATCCTTTGGCGAACCCACGATGTTGTGAACCTTTATGCCGGGTGTATAAATTGTCTTTATCGAGTATTTCTTTAAGATGGAGCCGGTACCTCGCATCATCATCCCCGACACCTGCAGTCCGTTATGACATCTCTCAAGAATAGAGCTTACGATCTGTGTGACCCTGAACATTTAGAGCGAGAGCTGGACCATGTTCAGGAGGTACTAAAAAGCAACGGGTATCAGGTAAAAGGACAAATGAAGCAGCCGACAAGCAGACGCAAACATCCAGAAGTGAACCGACAGCCAGCCTACATGCCTTATGTCAAAGGGGTAACGGATAAGATCGGCTCCATCTTAAAGAAATACTCGATAAAGACAATTTATACACCCGGCATAAAGGTTCACAACATCGTGGGTTCGCCAAAGGATGTAGTTCCGTTACAAACCCCAGGTGTTTATAAGGTGGATTGCAGCTGCGGTAGTTCGTATATAGGCCAAACGAAGCGTACTATAGCTGAAAGGGTCAAGGAACATTTCGCAGCTGTAAAGAAATGCAACACCAGTAAATCCGCGATCGCAGAACATTTACTTGAAGCAGGCACTAATCATTGGATTGAATTTCATCACACGCAAGTCCTCTCTACTGAACGGCACTATTATGCAAGAGTTGTACGTGAAGCGATTGAGATTAAAAAACATGAAACATTCAATCGGGAAGAGGGGTTTAAATTATCAGGAGCGTGGAATCCAGTGATTAGTAACATAAAATCTCGCTTTTGTGCACAGTCGGGTAAACATCAGAATAGGCGCGCGTCGGTTAGCTTACAGAATAGGGACACCGTGAGTGTAGTGTGTGACGGTACGTGGAGAAAAAGTAACATCAAGAATAACGAAGATGTGCGGGTGGATGGAGAAACTTCTACCACGCATACTCGACGACGGAGGGCGTGCGCCGCTGAGCCAGTCAGCCTGTGACCACGGCCGGTGCAACCTGGTCGAAACGTCAGGCACCAAAGGTATGTGGAATAACCGCGTTTAGCCCCGTTATTAACAAATATACTGAAAGAAATACTAATATTTTATTTTCAAATGTCTCTATTATTCATTGAGGTTTTGGTCTAAAAAACTTCTTCATACCTACTTCATTCATTTAGAAGCTACCTTATTGATTTTATAGTATCACTGGCGGCCGAATATAGATTATTGGCCAAATTAGACACAGAGGCCGAAAATTGGATTGACCAAAGTGGCTTCTCGGTCATAATTTACTCAGAGACCGAGAAATGGATAGTCAGAACTTAGTTTTCGGCTCAGCAAATACATTGAGACCGAATACTGGTAAACTGTGGTTCTAGTATTCGGCCCAGTTTTATTGAGTGTCCAAAAAATACAAGATTTTAAGTTGGTTTTTGGCAATGTATTGAAATGACGGCGGAGAAACAGATACGGATACGGAAGAAGAAGAATTACTTTGATTCTGTACTAATTTCATTTGTATTAAAAAGGTGACCTACTTCCATTGACGTAAGAGTTATTATAAAAACAACAAATACAGACCGAAAATTTACAAAAACACGGCCGTAATCTAAGATAGGTGGCCGAGAACAGGCAATATCGTCACTTCTCGAGATTTTATTTCTTTATAATTTAACCATATTATTTTCTTAGACAAAGTCTAGAGAAATATGTAAATTGTTATAGTTCAATGATTTGAATTTTTTTTTTTATGTTTAGTATCGTTTACTCTGTCATGGAAAAAAATCGCTCTGTATACGAGACTTTGCTAAAATGGCCGAAAACCGGCTAAACTACCCTATATAAAGAAGCGATTTTAAAAGCGTTAGATTTAATTTTTATTGTCGACTATCGTTTGATTTATTAAAATAAAATCATTATAATTAACTCATGACAAATGTAATGATAAGTCTACTAATAAAGTCATTTTACGTAGGTATATGAGACCACGCATTGTTGATTATTATCACATAGAAATTGAAGCATATAAAAATAAATGAATGAATGAATGAGTCAAAATATTGCAAAACGTCATCATGAACGCAAATGTCATGAACACTAGGTATGGCAAAAATACCAGTTGAAAACCTTCTCCTTTTTGGAAGTCGGTTGAAAATATAATGCTACGGTACCCACATGTCACAAAATTAAACATTTCGGATTTGTCATACAACAATGCTAAACATTAGAAATGGCCTAAATCATTTGAACATAAACGAAATTTCGTAAAGAAGCAATATGATCTTGTCTAATTTTGAAGAACTATAATGTCAAATTAATTATACGTAAAGAGCTTTCTGATGTTGTCTAGGCGTAATAGTAACATCGCTTATAGTAATAATATTAATTGGTCTTTTTGAAATTATATGTGTATCGGTGTATAAACTTGTATCCCCTGGCCATTTCAGGTCATTCCTGTTGTGTCCCCAAAGTTAATTATATGTGGTTCGTGTCTATGTGAATATTCGACGCTTTTTACGTCAATATACTTATATATATCAAAATATATCTTTCGAATATATTAATAACGTCATTTTAGTAACGGATATAAACTCTCACAGGTTTAACACATATCATTAGAAATATTGTAAGTTGTTTTAGGTCCAAGTTGCTATATTTTACATAACAATATATTATATACTATATCTAATATAATAAAGCTTACGAAATGTTCGATTTGTAAACCAAAGTTTATATATACATTAAAAATATATATGAATTGAAAATCTGATTTATTTGCAAGTATTATATATAAAGTTCTGATGTGATACTCGTAACCTGCCTACCCTTGTTAAGACAACGGAATCGATACATATCATTCTCTGTGACGTAAGTGTAATGAATACATATCATAGTGTTTAGTGTGAAATGGTACATATCGTAATTGTAAGTGTAGTTCTAGGCATCGTTGTTGTTCTTCGGCGCCGCTCCCTGACCTATTACGTTTAACATATTTAATTACAGTCTATTATCTTTGTATGCTTGTACAATTTCCATATTTAGTTATTTCTGGTGTTTATTTTTATAAAATAAGTTCAGGTTACATTTCTATCTATCTATAAATTCAGGTTAAACAATGTGTAGTTAAGTTATTGTTTTATTGTCAAAAGTAGATAGAGTTTACTACCTTCCTACTATTGACTTTTAGCGTGGTATATTATAGTATGTTGAAATATTTAAACTAAGCAGTGAGTTTATACTTCACCGGTTAAAGTTTTTAAAACTTGGCAATTGGGGTATGGCATATTGGAATATTCCAAATTATGACTTATTTTTAAATAAAGTATTGGCACTATTGTGAGTTTACAACTTTAGTTGAAGTGTTATTTTAAATTGTATAATTGAGCATTGATTACTGTTTAGTAAAATATATGATTCCATAAGCTGTGAGCAAATAAGTGTATCAGGAAGCGGATGTCCAACTGTTAGCTGGTAGATATACCTACTATTGACTTATTCCTAGTTCTTGTTGAATATTTTGAAAAAAAGAAAAAGTGTATTGTGAATTCCGAAGTCGCTTAAGCGACATTATAATAAAATGTATAGTATGTTGACGCATTTGTTTGGTTTTATAATTATCCTCCCGCCCCACTCTCCCTTTGTTTAACTGACTTATTTCACAACATAACATGATACTTTTTAGCGGGTTGCCATTCGAAGAGTACATTTTGCGCTTACCTGCAACTACATTTCTACTTAGATTTATAGCATCCCAGATATTGAGACTATTAGTGAGTATAACACCCTTTCAGGACTCAGCAGCCACGTTTTTAACAGTCCATCTTATTTTACCAACCTGGAAAAGTCATAGCTAGCGAGACACATGTTTCACACGCGAGTCGAGTTGATGTCGCTAAACGTGAAGGCTGCTAGGAGACTATACGTGTGAGCCTATCGACCATGGCGTCGTAATACTCTGCTGCTACATGCGTCGCTCAAGGATTGTCAAACGACTATCATATTCCAAATGTATATATGTACCTATCTTGGTATTTGAAATATTACTGAATCTTAACTAGAAATCTAACGTTATTATTACACATTATATAATATTACTGAATTGTATAATAATCAAAATGGGGGGGAGGGGGCCGGGGGTGGGAAGGAGCAAGATGAACCCACCACTCACTGTCGATCCTTTAATCCTAGCGTACTGCTAGCAAGTCGAGAAAGTCTCGTGTGAAAGAGGAACGGACAAAAGCGGAGTATTGTACATCAATAATCATCTTCTAGAAAGGGTAACACCTGTCCCTTTTGCTTCAGGAGTTCTGCTTGTCATTCCTCCTTAGTAGTTAAGGTAAAGATCGAGGGTGTTTGTTTGCTCATCTTCCTCCCCGCTTTAATTTTAAAATATTCTGTTTTATCGCGATGCTCATACTCGGCAAAATAATATGTGATTTAGTAGCAGAGCGAGCTAGCTTCTATACAATATAGCCACCATTTATGTAATCGATTCGAGTAGCGAAACTCATACCTACTCGTAATTTTGTACAACGTTGGGTAGTAATTTTCAGTTAGTAAATTTTTCAAAGCGAATGGCATTTGATTTATTTTTTCTGTAAAACTATGCCTATTTACTTAGGTTTAGAATTTGTAGGCATTTCTCAAATTAAATGCCATTTTATACTGCGCTATTTGTGACTTGCGGCTTGCGCTAACATAAAATACTCGTAGTAGAATGGATATATGTGTGTAAAATTTATGCGTCTGTTGCATTTCAGCCCTTAAGCTTAAAAAAACTTAACTTAACTATCTTCACGCTGTATCCCAGACGGGGTAGTCAGAGAGGACAGATCGCCAGTCTAATAGACTTTTCGCTCTTCAGGTATTTGCAGAACGTCGCTTCATTTTCTAGGACGAAGGGGTTTCAAAAGTTTTATGATCCATGATGATATGAGATCTTTCGAGCCCAATCAAGCCTTACTGGTGTGTGTTGCACCTGCTGACTTAAGGACAAGGTCACGGTGAAGAGTCAAACACCTTCCCAAAATTATCAAAAGTAAGATGAAAACACTTGTACTGTTACACATTTTTCATCCAAGATCTATTACAAGTTCCACCAAATGCTATCAATCAGTATGAACAGTCAATCAAAAGTAGCTCACGACTACGAGTTGACTGCGATAAGCTGATTTGATTCATTGATGCATTATTCCCGGTTGCATCCCAGGGCCCACGTGCCTCCTGTTACGGTTACATAATAAGCACAAGTACCTAACAGAGGATACGTAGAATAACATAAGTAGGTGTCAATAACTCTCAAGGCTAAGGATGAATAGAGAGGAATAAGTACAGGTATTATTCCTCTCTGGGATCTGAAAAACATTTTTTATTTATATCAATTTCTTCATTCCATTCGGTGGGGTAGAATAATATTTTATTTACGTAAGTGTCCAATATTTTACTCAGCATAGCTTGAGCTAGTGTGAAAATTCATCCCCTATATTTATTAAAGAAAAATTAAAAATTAACACTATCACTAATAGGCATAGATGTCCCTAAAGAATGTCACAACATTATTTTGGGTCTTATAACGTCCACTTGCAGCAGTTTCCTTTGTAGTAACGTGAATCCATGACCGGAGCCCTGATGACGGCGGGTGGGCTGCTCACCGTCCTTATAGTATCAGGCTCAAAGACGATGTGGTGGAGTGATAATCTTTAACACGCCTTACACCCCAAGAAGAGACGCCACGGTTGTAGCTAAACTCACCTTAAACATCAATCTGAGGAGTTACGCAGGGTGGCCGGCGCTAAACAGATAGAGTCAGTCCGTTCGAGGCCGGCGTGACATCCGTGGAGATTTCCACACGATAAAAAAGAAGCAGACCTACATCATCAACTTTACGGATAGGCATAAATTAATACACTATATATATTTACAAAATGTTTTATTTTATACAAAAGTGTATAACTATTCAGTACTTAACATAATTTTTTGTACAATTTCATTAATTACACATTAAGTTAGAGCCTTATATAAGCCTTAATACTTTCAAGTGCCGCTTACTTGGTAAGCGCAACACATCATCATTGGCATTACAACAATCTAAATAAACATCATCGTTCGCCAATTTCATCACATTTGCTCACAAAATATATTATAGAATGCCTCTGGTTGGCAGTGGTAACATTTTGGTAACTTAGCAGTAAAATAGAATTATATCATTTTTGATTCGACATAAAATTTTGTAATTAAGTAGTATGTATACTAATAGAGGTGTTCCTCGTACCTATTACATGAATATGATGAAAATAATAAGTCCTGGCTTCGTCAATACTGTGAACTATTGTGTCTTTCTACTAGGATATCAGGATTCTGGATCTAGTACACATAGCCACCGTTGGAGTCGTAACTTTGGTTAATCGTGGCCGGCACCCCGGAAGAGTAGCCACCGCCGCCACCGCCCCCAGATGAGTAGCCACCTCCTCCTCCTGACGAATGACTACCGCCTCCCGATGAGTATCCACCGGATCCGCCAGACGAGTGACCACCTCCGAAACCTGATCCACCTCCAAATCCAGATCCTCCACCAAAACCTGATCCGCCGCTAGGAGCGCCGTAGGAGCTCGATGGGGCGGGCGCAGGGGCACCGTATGAACTAGACGGCGGGCTAGCTGGGGCGCCGTAAGAACTTGATGGGGGGCTGGCGGGGGCACCATAACTTGATGAAGGGCCACTAGCCCCGAACCCACTGCTACCAAACCCACTTCCACCACTGCTAAAGCTAGATCCACCACCACTGCTGAAACTGCCACCACCGCCTGACGGCGCGCCGTAGGATGATGATGGAGGGGATGCAGGGGGACCGTAAGAGCTAACTGGTGGAGATGGTGCACCATATGAACTGGAAGGAGCAGCCGGAGCACCATAGGAACTGGATACTCCTGATGACGAACCACCACCGAATCCAGAACCTCCGCCGAAACCAGATCCACCTCCAAATCCTGATCCACCACCGAATCCACCTCCACCACCACCAAATGATCCATGGCCACCGCTAGGAGCTCCATAGGAAGTTGATGGAGGAGCAACGGGTGCACCATAGGAACTTGATAGTGGAGGAGCTGGAGCACCATATGAACTGGATGGTGGTGCTCCATAAGAACTTGAAGGTTTAGGCGGGGGTTTAGGTGCCCCGTAGGTAGTTGAAGGTCCAGTAGGTACCCCGTAACTGGTGGCTGGAGGTCGAGCTGGTACTCCGTAAGAACTTGATGGTTTAGAGGGCGCTCCGTAGGTGGGTTTCGGTGGGGCACCGTAAGTGGGCTTGGGTGGGGCTCCGTAACTTGATGAAGGTGGGGGTCCATAACTGCTTGAGGGTTTTGATGGGGGGCCATAGCTTTGTTTTGGGGGTCCGTAAGATGAGGAAGGTCTTCCACCTCCATAACCTCCTCCATGACCTCCACCGTGACCTCCTCCGTGACCACCACCATGACCTCCACCGTGACCGCCGCCGTGACCACCGCCGTGACCGCCGCCGTGACCGCCGCCGTGACCACTTCCACCGTGACCACCACCGCCACTGTAACCTCCACCACCTCCACCACGTGGAGGTGGAAGGTATGATGAGCTTAAGGGTGCTGTGGACAAAGACACATAATTTATTTAGAATTCCAAGTTTGTTGACAAAAACATCGATTTTTCAATTTTTGACCGGTACCACTACCTCAGAAGCCAGCCTTTTTCAGGGTTTCTATCTCAACTCCTCTTCTTTCTCTGTTGCTTTTGAATATCCTTTGTGAAACTATCATTTCAAGGCTAAGAGCCAGACCTAGGGGTTTGTACAGTAAGGCCTCTATACCTACCATACATGAGAAGGGGAGTCACCAGTCACTAAGCCCAAAGTGGTAGATGCGGCAAGCAGTCATGTAACATTTATAGTTACTTTCCAAATGCTTTAGATAACTCCAGTAAAGTGTGCACCGTTTTCCTGGAGACGAACTTTGAATAAACCTACATAATAAATGAATACGCTGCTATCTACGAGAATTTACTTTCTTATTTTGTTATTGGCAAACACGTTACTATGCGTAGCCAGAGTTAAAAAAAAAAGAAGTATCAACTTACCATCACGTTTGTAGTGCCTCTTGGGGGTCGCTGCGGCTAAAGACAGCAGCACTAGGGCGGGTATCGTCTGAAACAAAGAGTGCCATAATTAAAAAAAAACATAATTTTTATTAGCTTAATATATTACTATATCCAGAATCCAGAAAGAAGAGTAATGAACTTAGTAGCATAAATATATTTGTATTTATGTATGTTCCATCTCAGTACGTACACCGATTCTAATAAATATTAAATTACTTATTTTCATTATTTGAAGAATTGTAAATATTAATGTATTATATGGAACAAAAACGCACACAGTGAAATGTAGGCTTATGATAAGCCTCTGGCATTCCTTCGGCGGTAAACAAACAAAGTATATTTCTATCCTATTATATTCATTATCACTACGGTTTTGGCACGAGCTTCTTACTGGTGATGTAGTACCTAAGCATTTGAAACAGCATCACTAAACATTTCAAGGTCGATTCACTACAAGAGTTAACCTAAGATACAGTGTAGTATGAGTGCCAGCTAACATGTCGCTAATTGCGTAATATTACAAGGTTTACTTGCAATACAGATAATTCAAGTACACGCTTGTACTTAAATTTCGGTAAAGCGGAATCGTGAGACTATTGATATCAATTGTTTGGTCAGAAGAAACTTGCGCAACGAGGGATATTAAACATTTCAAGGATCTGTATGTGAAGATCCATGATGTTAAACACTATTGTTTTTAATTGGTTGCGAGTAAGACACCTAGTTGTTAGACATGATATTTTATTAGTATTATAAATAAATATAAATATATAATAATACATGATATTTTATTAGTATTATCCTTCACGCCTTATCCCCGAAGGGGTGGCAGAGGCATATTATATGCCCACTTTTCACCGTGTGGATTATAAATATATAATATAATAAAGCTCTACGAGACAATTAAGTAGACTTTTTATCAGCCTTAATTATTTAGGTAAATGTATATTAACAGATTTTTTTTGTTCATTCGTTCCCATCCATTTTAGAGTGAAATGGTAACGGTAACCTTGGTTATCTGGGTCCTAAAAGAACTTTGAGGCCCAACCAAACCACATCGACGAATGTTGCATCTGATGATCAATCAAAAGATGAGTTTCTGGCACAGAAGTCTATAAAACAAAGTTAAGATAACCTAGCAGGGTAGAGTTTGGAAGCACCTGAGAAACACTAAAACAAACAAGTAACAAGAATCTATTCTAATATTATAAAGGCGAAGAGTTTGTTTGGTTGAACGCGCTAATCTCAGGAAATACAGATAGGATTTGAAAAATTCTTTTTGAGTTTAAAGCGCATTTATCGAGGCTATATATCATAGTAGGGTAGTAGCCTGGAGAGCGGAGTAGTAGCCATAAATGTCAAATCGGGCAAATTTTTTATGCAATATTGTAGAATTTATAAGCAACGGGATTAAATAGGTGCGACGGGAGTTCTAAGTATGTCACAGGCGAAGCCAACTAGTATCTAATAAAAGTTCACAGTTACAATGTTGTTGTAATAGGTTTCGCGTACACTCCATCAACACGTAGCGCCCGACCCGTGAAACCGTTGTTCTACGTGGTTAGTATTACGCAAACACACATAACTTGATAGGTAAAGCAACCGTTTAATTTAAGTAATTGCCCTAAAGGATGGGTTCAGTAATTAGAGTAAATTAAGCACTGAAACATTACTTAGGTCGACCTCTTTATATCCTTATATCGATATAGATAAATGAAGTTGAAGCATCTATTTATAATTCCAATTTCACAGCTTTTTACTTAATGCATATGTAAGTATACATACTTTTACAGTACTTACATAAAAAATATGTTTTGGTTTGTTCGTTTGATCTCTGAAATGTCTGGACCGATTTTAATGGCACTTTCACTGGCAGATAGCTGATTTTATAGAAAAGTAACATTGGCTACCAGTTAGGGCGTAAGCCAGAAGGTATATAAAACATAGCCAATTAGTCTTATCATCGGGAAAGCTCTGTCAGGAATCTATACTAATATTATGAAGCTGTAGAGTTTGTTTGTTTGTTCGATTGAACGCGCTAATCTCAGGAACTACTGGTCGGATTTAAAAATTTCTTTTTGTGTTAGATAACACATTTATCGAAGAAGGCTATAGGCTATATATCATTACGCTACTACATTGGGGAGCAGAGCAGTAGTCATAAATGTAGACAAATCGGGCAAATTTTTATGCATCATTGTAGAATTTATAAGCAACGGGATTAAATAGATGCGACGGGAGGTCGAAATATTCTACGGGCGAAGCTGTGGGGGTCATCTAGTGTGAATATAAAACCTAGTAGAAACCGCAGCTTAGGTATTATACATAGTATATTATAACTACACTACATCAGAACTATACTTCAGCACTATTTTGGCACCGTAGACCTTGTTTACAAAATAGCTTAGCTTGACCATTATGTTCAAACAATTGTACTAATATCTTACGTCTACATGTATTTTATCACAGTATTTGAAATAATGACATAATATTACATGACGCTCTTTAACCTCAGAGCTGATGGAGAAAGTTATTTAGGTACCTTGGGTTCGGTCGGTTACAGTAAAATATCATTTGTATGGAAACAATGTCTTGGAATTGGCGCAGATACGTAGAAATTTGAATGCGACCGTGGGCAGCATCAATTAGGTACGTTTTATTCTAAGAATGTGTTGTAATCGGTGCAATGACCTACCCCGTACCTACCCCGGAGAATGGGTAACACTACCATTAACTATAGACAATTTTGCACTTCTTCCTCGTACTCCTATGGTTTTCACCTACTACTAGTAGGAGAAAATCAGGGGCACGAAGAGATATATGTCCTGCTGCTCGTACTACAAAGGAAATCATGAAGTGTCCAGTAGCAGCATCGAGACATGACAAAAATATAATTTCTCGTCAGCATTACATTGATTCAAATACAGGTTTTATAAATGACTTTGCTGCACGGTAGGTTGGTAATGGGTGACGATTCTAAGTTTTTTTTTAGAACCTAAATTACTAAGGTAAACCGTTACCATTTCACGGTAAAATGGATGGGAATTAATGAACAAAGGTGGTACGTGGAACAGAACCGAGATATAACTTGGATTAATTTATCGTACCTACATAAGTTCGTATAAGTCAGACAGCAAATAGAATCTGTATATTACATAAGTGAACGATCCCCAGTTCCCTCGAGGGCTTTATCAGTTTAGTTTTATAGATCTGGCTTGCACCTCTAAGCACGAACCCGTACCAGAATCTAATCTATCGACTCATAGGTGACACTGGATAGTAGATATTTTTTTTACTACACCTCGGTTGTGTCCTCGTGTACGAGAATCTATGTATGTATGATTTTATTAGCAACGGATATGGAAAGACGCAGCATTGAGTACATTGACACTGTTACGCATAAGCGTGCTGGCCATGAAACCAGCGGCGCATAAATTTCATTTCAGAATATCACTAAATAGAGTTCATTGAGTTTGTCAAAGGACACGTTTTAACACGGCTATAGGCTCACCATCACCGTGGTGAAATGTGGGCATATAGTATGCTACTGTCTAAAAACCAATACTTTGGGGAAAAATGCGTAACTAAGTACCTATATATATGTATGTGAGTCTAGTGTCGAGTCACTATGTTAACCGTGCCGATTTACGTCTGGTTTTTTCTATCTCTGTCTCCTAGGGCCGTATTCCAGAACGTTTCTCAATACTCAATCGACGCTTGAAGCTAGTTTTTGCCTTATAAATACTACTCTCAAGTGTTTCTTGAGTATTGACAAACGTTCTGGAATACGGCCCTTAATATTTACTTTTTTTAGGTACTCGTAATTTTATAAGTATATAGTGATATATACCTACGTTTAACGGGATAATCTTCCTTGAATTTTACTACGTTTAAAAGTACGTTTTGGAAGTAGATCTACAAACTGAATGAATGAATGAAAATTATTCATGTAGGTCACAAAGTAACACTTATGAACATCAAGATTATTGCTTCTACATTTACATTTACTGCCAGATTCGCAAAGCAATAGGTAGAGCCTGAGGAAGAACCTGGCAATAAAACTCATGGCCACTCTTTTCTAACTGCCAGAAATTACATTAGTATTATTTACATGATATTGGAACAAATTTTATATTAATGAGTCTATACAAGAGAAACAAATTAAAATTAAAATTGAGAGCGTTTCTACTGAATAACTAGCTTGACTTGGTGGGGTATGAAATACGTGTTTTTGATCTTACGACTAATGCCGAAAAATTATCAAGTTGTTCCACCTTTGAAGCGAGCAGATACAACTGGAATTTCTATTCAGCCCAGCACAGCCACTGATAGCGATTTGATTCGCGAATCGCTGTTTCCTTGGCCCTTAGACGGCTCGTTGAACAAGTTCAACATCCTGCGTACAATTCTTTTATAAACGCCCAGGCAGTTAATTAACGCAACTCTTAGTTATAGTCCATATTGTTTAATGCCGTCTATCTAGACATCTCGACGTTGCACAATGCATGACGCAACAAACGTACAATGGCTCTATAATGATTGACACGCAGGATATAGTAGGTAAAGGGGTCCAATCTAATACTAAATTAAATGTATTGAATGAATCACATGTTAGATCACGTAAGAATGACAAAGACTGGTTTTCTGAAACAAAAAGAATAACATAGAGACACCAATTTGTGCCATTCTAAAAAAGTATAATATAGACTCCATCAAAATAAATTCTTATGCTCTAAAGCACATCTAACTGCTTCGTATGCCTTTTTTTTGGTAATTACCTACAGACACATCATTAACAGTACAAACCGATGATCTATCTAATTTTTTGAAAGTCTGAACAAGTTGTAAATTATAAAACGTGACATGAAAAGATTCCCCGACATTATAAAACATCGAGAGAATCTCGAGCACTTTCAAAAACTCATTTGCGTTAGAGACTGTCGCAAAAATTCCAACAATAATTTACTTCCTGTGACACAAGGTAGCGGAAATGAACTCGCGAGCCTTTCACAGCAGGTAGTGGACGACGGAGCGGTAACTCTTGTATCAAACTCATAAGGTACCGAATTATGTGACGGTTATTGCCTGCCCATTTACGAGATAGCCCCGTTAGGGTTGGTCAAAACGAAAAATTATTATGGATACAAAAAAAAATGTATTGGAACGGCAAGGTAAATATTTTTTATGTTTAAAAAATAAGTGCAAAACTTAGTTTCCACGAAAATCTTACAAAATGTAAACTTATTAACTTCACGCCTGTATCCCTGACGATCAAAGAGGACAGTTTGCCAGTCTTCACAATCCATGTACAATGCACAGGTACTTCTGTCGCTTCCTGCAGATTCATTAATTGTTTCTTATACCCTTGTACACCTGGGTATCCGAGTACTTTGACCTTACCGTTTCTGAGCAATCTTTTTTTTTAATTATTTTAAATCTTCTCACGTGGTCGTCGTATGTAATCTTGCAGTCTAGTAGTAGTATAATATTATAGTGGAATATCTACTTAGATATTCCACAACTTAGGTATACGGCACAATCCTATTAATGTTGGCAAAGAGAGAATAAATAGGAGCTAAATTATTTTGAGAAATAAATAAATAAATCGTTTCGTGAGGGCTGGCGTTTTGTATTCTTACCGTAAATCCATTGAATGGCTTTAATAGGGAAAAAGGGGGAAATTTCTCTTAAAAGAACGCTTACACCAAAGCCTGATAAGCTTACTAATATTATAAAAGTGAAACTTAAGGCAGGACGTGCTTAGGTTAAGATAGTTAGTAAAAACGGATGATTTTATAACATACGCTGGGAAATATAATAAACTAACTTTATCAATTTATGAAGTAATATTAATAAACCAATTTTAGAACAACAAATTGTTTTTAAAAAAGTACAAATTTCTATTCTGTGATTTGTATAATTTTTATATTAATCGGTAATTTTTTTGGGTTATTCCATTTTTTTCTTCTTATTTTTTATACCACGGACGTGGCAGACAATCATACCTGATTCGTAAAAGTAATGTTATTATCGGTTGGCACCTATGCATGCAGAAACGTCACTTGGCTTGGAAACGTTATTGGCAAAGTTTGTAAATAATGCTTACTATCAGCCTTATCTTATCTTACATACATACTTATTGTCTCGCCTTTATTCCCGAAGGGGTAGGCAGAGGCATTCTATACGCCCACATTTCACCGTATGCATTTTTGTCCCACGTAACAGGTGGTGAGCCCATTGCCGTGTTGAAAATGGACAGGCGCAGGCTGTGGCGAACTGCTGTTGAATATTTTTCAAGCCGCCCATAAGGCCTTCAACCAGGCTTAACGACTGCCATTTTACTGGCAACCGGGACCAACGGCTTAACGTGCTTTCCGAAGCACGGAAACGTTCGCAAATGTAAATTCCACAAATTGGTCACCCATCTAAGGACCACCTATAGCGAATGTTGCTTAACGCAGTGATCGTTTACAGAACACTGAGTTAGCGGGGCCGCGAGTGCTTCTACAAAGCAAATATTTGTTAAACGTTTAGAATGATTATAATTATTTTACATTATCATTTCACACGTTGGAAGACGGCTCTGTTGGATTTAGGCCTTCAAAAGAACTTGATCAAAGGTCTTATAATTTATATATTTTTTGGCAGAGTTGTGTACATTTTCTTATAACTATTAACAGATTTATCAACCTTATCGTTGATAGATGCATATATCACGCATAAATTCGTCTTAGTGCGTCTCACGGGAACGCGCGTGCGCTGGGAACCATCACAATGTGCCTGCGCAATGTTTGTACGCATTGTATTGCGCCAAAATTGTGCGAATGCATCGTAAACTGTCTCAATGCCATTTCGAATATGCAGTAGTATCTATGTTACGACACCTTTACAAGTATGCAAATATATCAGGTACCAGAGAATAGACCGCATTTTAACGCATTCTAGGTTGAAGTACTTACGTTGAAGCTGTCAGTATTTTTGGTCTATTGGCTTCAGCAACTCATTGATAAGTGAAGTGCTGCAGCAGTCTAGTGAGTCAAGAGTTCTGTGTTCATTGGATCCTTTCTTTTTTTGGAGGAGCGGAACTGCAACTAGTTAACGTATTTTTATTTTTAATTAGCTGACTTGCCCGGCTTCTTCCGTGACATACTTCCAACCCCGTGACACCAATTTAAACCCGCCGCTTATTACTTTTCCAAAAATGTATCAAAGATTCCCCGATTTGTTAACATTTATGTTAACTGCTCCGCTCTCCTATGTAGTGGCGTGATGATATATACCTTAGAACCATTCTCAATAAATGGGCTATGCATACAAAATAATTTTTCTAATCGGTCCAGCCGTACACATGTGATGGCGTGACCCAGGGAAATAGGGATTCATTTTTATATATGTAATATAAAGATTTCAAGTACTGCACGACATATTAGCCGTATGTGTACGTTATAACTTTTTCCGTTTTTACTTCATTTATTATTCTGAATAATCAGAAGTGGGATTCGTCCACGGGTCCTATACAATACCCTACAAATCATGTACTATAAGTTTGATAATTGAAGATACTATTTAGAGCATAAAACTAGTCGATACGATTGATTATATCTTGATACTTTCGATTTCTATTTGAAATACTGATGTCATTGTCAGAAAAACTGATATTCATTCGCTTTTACAAGATAACATCATCGTTGCATCAATGTGAACTCGTTAAGCAAATTGCTTATACACACTCCTTCCTCGTCTAAAAACAGTAATCTAATAATCTTAAAAGCATAAATACATATTCACACGAATTTACTCATTGTTTACCTTGGTTCTTTGTCGGTTTGTGACATTCTCGCGTGAAAATGCGAGCACCGCGGCGCCATGACACTTTCTTTCCGATACAAAATGAGTTTTCCCGCCCATTTTTGCTGTGTTGTGTCATTATAATTATGAGATACTTCATTCGGAAATGTATAAACTTTCTACTTTGAATTAGTAAGTAATACGACTCTTACTATTAAATAAGCAATTAATTCATACTTGGCACAGAACTTTAGTAGTAAAAGACGTATTAAAAATTCTAGAAAGAGTTCATTGAAAATTCTTAACAATTTTCAAATGTAATGTAATACATTACTCAAAATAAAAATAAAAGTAACATCCTCGTAGCTCCTTATGGGACATGTTCAATAAGTTCATAGTATATGTAATACAAACAACATATGATAATAATACATGAGAGTTATGTAATGTTAACCAGATCAACAGACGCTGCGAGCAGAGCGAATCAAATATTAATAAGAAAGAATACCGTGAGATACTTGTTTATTTAAATGAAATACGTTTCAAAAGAGTTTTTTTAATTTATTAGTGTATTAATATAGCATATACTTTATAACCAATTAAAAATAAATAATTATTAATTATCTATTATGTAAATGTTTATTGAATGAATAATTAATTTTGTTAACGTAATCAATGAATTCCACAAAAAGTTCTATAAAGCTTCCACGCAAAAACTTTGCTGTGACAAAACTGGGAATAAACCTTGAACAACACTAAACTTGACAAAGACGTAGAAGGTTAAGAAGAAATATTTAGAAAACAAAAAGCTTTGGTATAAGGCATGCAAGGGTTAATGACGAGTCATGATTTTAGAAAAATGTTGCAAATTAAAATTGATAGATATCAGATTGCGACTTTCCTTCTTTTCGCCATTACCACGTCCATTTGCAGGTGATGTTGTCTTGGAGTCAGAAGTTGTCTTTAGGATCCCATTGCATCCTATTTTAGCATTAACTGATACCATTGCATCCCATTTTAGCATTAATTGATACCATTGCATCCCATTTTAACATTAAAGTCAATGCTAAAATCGGATGCAATGGGATCCTAAAAAGCTAATTTCTATTTTCTAAATATAATAGTAATAAGAAATAAGTCCGAGACTACCAGGACTTTAATTGGTCTAATTAGTGTCTAGCACATAAGACCTTTTAGCCTTTTTGTTACCACCTCACTAAAAAGGCAACGGGTTCAAAATTTCTTCCAAATTTAACATCTAAAATAGACATATTTTATTTTATTAAATTTGTTCGGTCCTTTAGACCCACCCCAATTCCGTGCTTCGGAAGGCACGTTAAGCCGTTGTTCCCGGTTGCCAATAAGATGGCAGTCGTTAAGCCAAGTTGAAGGCCTTATGAGCGGCTTAAAAAATTCAACAGCAGGTAGCAACAACCTGCGTCTGTCTATTTCAACACGGCAATGGGCTCACCACCTATTACGTGGACAGGAATACACATGGTGAAAAGTGGGCATATCTATGTATATAAAAGAAAGACGTGTTAGTTACACTATTTATAACTCAACAACGGCTGTACCGATTTGGCTGAAAATTGGTGGGGAGGTAGTTTAGAGCCAGGAGACGGACATGGGCTACATTTTGTCTCGGGAACAAGTTCCTGTGGGAAACGGGAACGGGAAAACTTATCTACGCCGGCAAAGCTGCGGGCGTCAATTAGTAATATATATATACCTCTGCCACCCTTGCGGGGATGAGTATGGATGGATGGTATCTTACAAAGCCTTTGAGATAGAACGATATTTAAGCAAAAAGTTGCAGTACTTCGATCACCCGGTGCACCAACAACAGAATCAATAAGGTAGTTTTATAGACTAGATGTTATCAAAATTGGGTCACAGAATATTTCATAAATATTTCAGTAATCACTATAATTGAAATTCATATTTAATCGTAAAATATTCTTACGCACATTCTAGTTAATAGTAAAATCCATTGTTGGTTTTAGCAGTTATTATACCATGTTGCAGAGTTTACGTCAGTAATGTACAGCATTCTTACCGATATTGTGTAATAATGATCAAAGGCTTTGTAACCCCACTGTTTATGACGTCGACCCGCAACGTTTCATTCAAATGCAGATGAATCGGGTACTACTGGCTTTTAAGGAAGTATTAATTCAAATCTCCTTTATTATAAGCAGAACGACGTAGTCAACGATGCAGGCGGTTTCACTCACTCACACAAAATGTAACTTTGTAGAAACGAGACAACGCGAACCTAAGCTTCGTGAGCATCGCCAGGGTTTTCAAAAGGCATTTGATAACGTTCAATTCACTCGATTTATCGAATCCATGCCCTCTGTGTGTCCATTTTGTACGTATTTAACTTATCAGTAGTTCGCTGGACAAAGGTTGCGACCCCAAAAACATGAATTGACTTTACCCTAACGCCCTTTAGACATCCAAAAATAAAATTGCGTGCTGAGTATTGCACGCTAAGTTCATAAAATGTAACAGTTCAATGGACTAATGACCAATTATTCGTAAATAAACAATGTTTCAATATCAATGATATTGCAATATGTATTAACTTAAAAAACTGTGATACGCACCTAATAAAACCTCTGGGGTTGCAAACGTCCACACTGTAACGATCACTTTCAGGGCCGTATTCCAGAACGTTAATCAACACTCAAGAAACACTGGAGAGTAGATTTTATAAGGGAAAATCTAGTCTTAAGCGTTGATTGAGTATTGAGAAACGTTCTGGAATACGGACCTCAATCAGGTGGGTTGTACTCTTGTCTGCCACTTTAGTGGTATATTTACACACCTTAGTGAATTGAAAGCAAGACAACCCGGGCGTCATTAAACGTATGAATGGGAACTAGGTTTTGTTTGTAGCACAATGTCGTGTCGGCAACAGTCTTTGTACTGTAACACTCGTGAAACAAACAGGTGTCTCGCTCAAATATTTAGTTTAAGTTGCAAAAATGAAGAGTAACTCTTTTACTGTAAAATAATGAAATCTCAAATACTAAATATTATTTTTTTATGTTTTGTCAAGTCAAAATGACGCTCAGGTCTCCGGCTAAGGTCAATTTAAGGACGTATATGGGCTCAATAGGTTTAAGAAATAGATTGCCAATTATGAATAGTGATACACCCGTATCTTGCGACCATGTAGGGTCTCATTGAATAGTATAATGAACAGCTGTTCTCATCAATACCTATACGGCCTGATTCACACATGAAACGTAAAAATAGTTCTTTGGCTGTGTCCTTTGTGTGTTACATACATTAGGATTTTTGTTATGAACAAACACATTTTAGAGGCGCACGAACTGTAGGTAAATTTAGATTACAGCATATTTTAGGATAGTTTTATTCTATAATATGCTGTAACATTTTATCCCATTTTTTTTTTTGTCAGACTACTTAGCACACTTAGTTAAATAGTTCTGTTTGCAGCTTACATTAACATTATATTGTTTGCATGAGCAAAACGTTTCAATAAGTGTAAATTAAGGCTTTTTAGTTTTCGGCGAGCAGAACATGTTATTGAAGGGAAACTTCTTTATCGCCACTGAGAGAAATTATATAGCTGTACAAAAATATCGTAAAGAAGATTGCCTTCTTACCTGTGTACTCTGGTACACACACATATTTTTTTATTATATTTAAAAGTTCGGTTAATGTTTAAATAACCTAATTGTTATTGATTGTTGACGCCTATATTGTGTGAGTACATAAAGCCTTTATATTGATGTGCATAAAATGTTTAACTCTCGAAGAACCGACAAAAGTAAGCTATGATGACATAGATGTCAAACATTCTTTCCCCTAACATACGGAATCCTAGAACATGTCAATGTGATGTTAATCATCTGATTGACTGTGGGATGCCGCGCTGCTGCCATTGCCCGCACCGTGGTATGACAGAAAGTGCGTACAAAATTACGCCACATTCTTGGTCACGATCTGTACGTAACGCAATGTCAAGAAATAACATCGAATATGTCCAACTTAAAAGAGATTTCGTAAAGAAAAAAACAAAGCGTGGAATTATGTGGGGAGCTCAGCAAAATTATTCCACTGCATCATCACTTGATATTATAAAACAAAGCTGCTTCCCGTTGTCTGTCCTTATGTATGCTTAGACCTTTAAAACTACGCAACGAATTTCGATGAGGTTTTCTAATTGATTGCTTCGGTGGCTGAAGTGGCAGTGTGTACAACCACCACGCTAAGGACTCGGGCTCAAATGGTTTTAATATGTGTTTAGAAATATTTAATGTTTTTAAAGTTTCTCACTATATACCTATATTTGAACAGTGCAATGTTTCCCACAGAAGAACGGATTCGTGTCTTGTACTTGGTGTCTAAAACTTCCTTTTAAAATAAAAAGAGTTTATCTCTTTTCACAACTGAGAAGATCTAGTTAGAAATAAACTAAGTGTCTCTTCGCATACCTTGGAAAATAACGCGCAACGGAGAAAATTGCAAGAATTTTCACAATTTTTTAAGAAAAGGTAGTCACATTGTCTCCGAAGTACAATGTATTGTGTCAGAGAAAGTGTTTTAATACACAAAGCGCATGTAGGGTTGTCACATGAGCGACCTTTGTGCCGCAACAGAAGTCGACAGTAATTGTCTTCAAGCCAATTATATTTAATTTTGTTTGTTTTGTAATTGATGAGACTTGTCGACGTTACGCTGACTTGTGTTTACATACGAAATTATTCTTATTTTTTTAATGTTCTAACAATTTAGTTAGGGTCTAGTGAACGGAGTACAATGAATGTTGTTATTTGTGTTATTATAATAAATGTTTTTTTTGCTGTTAGCGGTTCACCCTGACCTACTTGCAAGGACACACCAGGTGCTGGTTAATGCTGATAACACGATCGACTGCCAGACTAAGGGCCGTATTTTAGAACGTTCCTCAATACTCAAGAAACACTTGAGAGTAGTATTTTAAGGCGAAAACTAGCCTTAAGCGTTTCTTGAGTATTGAGGAACGTTCTGAAATGCGGCCCTATGGGCACCGTGCGGATTTAGTCAGTAGGAGTCCGGCGTAGTACCTTTGCGGATTTCCACACATAAAAAATGAAGGGGTTTCTTGGAATTCTCTCTTGGAGGTTATGCTGAAACACCGTATGGTTTGTGCAGTTTTAATCCACCTTATAGTCATATTATATTCTTGCATGGTTATTTACATACTTCATATCGTTATTCATAGAGTAAATATTAGCACAGGTACATAGATCATTCACTGTAAGTACAATGATATAGGTTCCGTAACCATCGCACCTGGCTCCATGTATGACTTGTAATCATCATTATCGTATGGAGAGTGTTGCATCACAATGCTTCCACTTATACATTTACCACTTCCCATCTCGAGATTGACAGAACAATGCACCGCTAGTTAACACGGTGCGCAGGCGCCGACCACAACGGAAATGTTGCGTATCGTTGACGAAAGGCCATGAGTCTGAATGAGCTTAATCAGATAAGTAAATTGATGAGAACTGACGCTTATCTTATGGTTACATTTGTTAAAAGACTCAGGTGTTTCATAGTCGGACTTGGGATTTTTCTGAAGAATTAGGCGATTTTAAAACATTAAATTAGCTATCCTGAGTAATTGTTTGATTGGTTGGACACGTCCAACGAATAATTGAGGAACGATTGACGAAGAATCTCCAGTCTCGACTTCGCCACTTTGTCGTAAACTCAACTATGAGTTAAACACGCCTTTGTACATGCTATTTACTTATTTGTTGCTGTAATTATTTAATGTGTACAAAAAGTATAAATAAAGAAATAAAATAAATAAGAATATATATTGTCCGAAAGTAGAGGGTAGAAGGAGTCAGAGTAGGCCGAGACCTATATATGAAGACCACGTGAGCAGATTGCTCAAAAACGGAAATGTCAAAAGCACTCGGATACCCAGACGTGCGTGTATGAAGCGATTGATGAATCTACAAGAAGCGAAAGAAGTATGCATGGATCGTGAAGCCTGGCGATCTGTCCTCTCTGACTATTCCGTCAGGGATACAGCGTGAACATGGTTAGTAGTTAGTTAGTTGTTTGGATAAAATTACTAGATTATAAAACAATATTTAAGATTATAATTTGAATTACATCAATTATAACATTTCGTCACATTTAAGATTTTGTAGGGTCATAACTACTAGGAGACACCTGGCTTGTAGGTTATGCCAGGGCGGCAATTTGAAACCATAGGACTTGATTGCTTAGGTATACACAAAGGACACAAAAATATTTTTTTATCCAATCTAAGTAACAATAGTGGTCCCTTTTCAGCATGCGGTCACATACAACTAAAAGACATTACGCCTGTAATGTTATGATTACGAGTATGTCGAACACTTTAGCACACAATGCCAAGAGTTTAATTTTATTAACGTGTTACAGTAAGTGTGTTATCTTAATGAACGCTTTGATACGCGGAATTACGCTTTTACACTCTGGCTTTAGTTTTTATTTGTTGTTATTTAACTAACTTCTTATTGTTTTTTATAATTTGTGTTTTGAGTTTAAAATTCGTGTAATTGTTTTATTACGAGTACATAACTGCTTTAGAGGCAACGAGATCTATTCCAAATGACAGCTGTGAATTGAATTCTTGTAGTCATTGCCTTATTGGACAGAAAGCGCAGGATATCTCGACATCTCCACTTTGTCGTAAACATGACTATTGTCATATTAATTAACTAGGGCGAGATTTAGACACAGTAGAGTAAAAATGCTGATTTGTGTAATGAAATTGGCATTTTTACTCTACTCTTTGTGTATGGAATTCTATGTACTGTCTACAAACGTACTGTCTGAAAATTTTTTTTTAATAAATGGTGGTCTCTGCTTATGATTAAAGGCAAGTATTTAGCAAAAAAATAATTAAGGTATATTTAAAAAATACTTTTGTAAATACAATAGGCTCACCACCTATTACGTGGGACAGGAATCCACACGGTGAAAAGTGGGCAAATAATATGCCTCTGCCACCCCTTCGGGGATAAGGCGTGATGGATCTTTATCGTATTCTGGGACTGATGGTGAAACTCTATCGCTTTGAAAATATAGGTGTGTAATAAAAAAGTTAACAACGAGGACATAACCATCTAAATTCTAAATACGACCCACGTGCTTAGCTAGTGATGTTACTGACCCAAAATGTAATAGTTAAACATTTGTTTTGTCCTTATGTCACGACTTTTTTCTGACATCAATTGAAATAACAACGAATTGCGACATTACTAGTGCTCATAACAGAATATAACAATAAAGTTAATGTTATATAACACTAATTACACTTACCTTAAAAGCTATTGCGGGCACAAACAAACTTCAATCATTACCTTAAGCGTCTTCTACGCATCATTTCGAATAGGGCTGTCGGACACTACATACTGATGTCTCAGGTACATTGCCGAATTAATTAAGTTATGTACAATATATGTTAAATCGGTTGTTTTTTTAATATGAAGCACCACAAAAAGAATAAAGCTATTTGAACAAGACAATTCATAAATCATACATTGTCATAAAATAAAAATGATCTTGCGATATAATGACTTTATTTCACCGAGAAATTTTATATTCAGATATTCGCCATTATGCTATTCGGAAACACCTAAAATAATAGTTTTAATGTTTTTATGTGATTTTAAATTTACCTGTATGTACGTGAAATCGGATAGGAGTAGGAGCCATCTGAAAATCAGCGCTGCATACCATACTTAATGTGGTAGGTTGCTTCAGCTGAGATGGTTGCCTTTTCGGGTGCATGCCGGTTAGTAGATTTTAAGTAGGTTTGTGTAATTTATGGAATGTGTGCCTCATCATCATCATCCGAGCGTCTGTCCCAGTTACGTCTCGCGACGCCCGGGGTCCGCTTTCCTACATTTTCTCCTCCACTTCGCACGGTCTTCGGCATCCCCTGTAGTGAGACCATTGGCACGCATGTCATCCCTTACGACGTCAAGCCAGCACTTCTTGGGTCTTCCCCTCTTACCGGGACCCGGCGGGGCTGACATGGCCAGACATTTGTTACCTACGTAGCCCGGCGGTTGCCGCAAGACGTGGCCATACCAACGAAGGTGACACCCTTGCAACTTGTCTGCAATGTCACGGACGTGAAGGCCGCCGCGGATGCGAGAGTTTCTCACGCGGTCCATCCGCGTGACCCCACACATCCACGGCAGCATCTTCATTTCCGTGACACGCAGCTCCTGCTTGTGTCGCTCCAATATCGGCCACGTCTCACTGCCATGTAAAAGGACAGGTCTAATAATGGTTTTGTAGACCTGTCCCTTCAACCGGATCGGCATTTTAGGGTCACAAATGACACCGGTCATCTCCCGCCATTTGGCCCACGCGGCAGCAACGCGTGACTTGACATCGCAATCGATGTCACTGGACGTGTGAAAAACAGATCCCAGGTATTTAACCTGTATGTGGGATCTGTCGAGTTTAGTTTCAGACCGCCGTTCTCAAGCGTCTCCTTCCACGCCTTTACACGTCGCACCAATCTGCCCCTGTCCGCGTCTGCCAGCGCAATATCGTCAGCATACATGAGCAACCATGGAGGCTGCTCATGCGGGTTTCTGATGCTGTCCGACAATTCGTCTAATATTACACTGAACAGAAGCGGACTAAGGACCGAACCCTGGTGAACCCCGACGGTGATGGGGAAGGGTTTCGTGTCGCCAACATCAGTCCGAACCATTGAATCGGAGTCACAGTACATGTCCCGGATAGTGTTAATATAGACCTCTGGAACCCCTTTGGACCGCAGTGCCCACCAGATCATCGCACGACGAACACAGTCGAAGGCCTTCTGCATGTCTAGAAACAAACAGCGCAGAGGCGTGTTCTTCGACCTGTATTTCTCTGCGACAACCCTCAGGGCAAAAACAGGGTCCGTGGTCCCATAACCAGGGCGAAACCCATATTGACACTCCGTGAGAGTACACTCCTGCCGGATCCGAGAGTCTATAATCCTCTCGAAGATCTTCATGGTGTGGGACATCACCTTAATACCGCGGTAGCCGTAGATAGAATGTGTGCCTGAATAAAATAAATATTTATTTATTTCTTTCTTCCGTATACATTATCGTATTGTTATTATGCATCAAAAATTAATATCAACCCGTAATAGGCATATTCATATCTTTACACAATACGACAATGTACTGGAAATATTTAAATGACTTTGCTATAAATTTCATTAAGTTGTAACAGTGCATTATTGCAGTCATAAATATACGTCTATATTTATAGGCTATTCAAATATGTTATTATGCTATTAAAGTAAACATATACCTAGTTCAATATATTTCACATCATGTTACAAATGTATTGTACCTACAATAGAATTCTTTTAATTTTAAATGTAAACATTAAAGGTATTTATCTCTTGATAAAAATTGCAATTCGAATCGATAAAGCTGTACTAACCCTAGTCTCTCTCTGATGACATAATGCATAGAACAGTCGTGACCTTGACCTTATTGACGCTTTCTATGGCGTGCGCGATGGACACTTACGTCATACTCGTCTACGGCGTGTGCCGATAATGTACTAGCGTCACCACGCACACATTTATATTTAAATGTTCTTAAATGTCAAAAAATTATTTCTACGTATTTTTTTTTGGTTACAACTTTTATAGACTCATTTTTAGAAATAGAAGTGGCAGAAATTGTTTCAAGTTCGACAGGTATTTCGCTAATTGAACATAATGTTAGAGATTTTAATGAGCCATGAAAGACCAACATATACTTTATAGATTTTGGTAGCTTTTTGTTTAATTATAAGTGCATTCAACTATAACTAGATGGCGCTAGGTGAATGAATGAACGAATGAATGATGTGAAGGTGGACGGGGCTAGTGTCCCACAATATTTATTTATTTATTCTCAATCAACGCCTTTGTTCCCGAAGGAGTAGACAAAGGTAATTGCTCACATTACACCGTATGCATTCGTCAATTTCCGTACTGGTGTTACTGCTTAGTTATCTTCGATTTTTTCTCCTGTGAGTTTTTGTCTCATAGCATAAATATACACTTTGAATAAATTAGGAACTAAAAAAAAAGTTAATGAGATCGACATTCAAGATGTATTTTTCGCCATACTCATATGTTTTAAGTACATATAGAATTTATGCCACAATATTAAAAGTACTATTTTAACAAAACTAAGTATTTAAATGAACTTATTTCAATAAGGCAGTCTGTAAGTCTGTAGGTAATTTGACATAGGATACTTTATAAGAAGGAAATGAAAGTTTTAGAGCAAAAATGGTAGAATCTGTCGCGAGTTCGTGACCAGCAAACAAAGATGAATGATTTGAGGTAGAGTCGTGCAGTTGAGCGTTGTGATGCAATGTGGTGCGGTGCGGTTTTCACAGGGTTGAAACTGACTTGATTGTTACTTGGTAATAAATATGACGTAGTGCTTAAACGAAGGTTAAAACTATAATTTGTATATAATCCAATTATGTATTTTTATGAGTCACCATTATTTGTGTCGGCATAGTTTTATGACCATTTTTGAAGTCATACTTATTTTGGCGCGTTAAGAAAAAAATACGAGAGTAAATATTTACAATGCGCGCGCAGACCGTCACGAAAAACCAACACCATGAAGTTAGCTAATAAGTGGTTCCATGACAACTTACAACTACATTCAAAGTAGTTTTCATTCTTTAGATTTTTTTTTCTTACTAATTTATAATTTCTGTTACAAACAAAGAGTGGTATTTGTGATGAAATCTTATTAGACTAAATCAGTATAACTTCTAACGCGAGTACAAAGTACACACACTCTTTTTTGCAGGCATTGGTAATAGGTTGACTGAATGTAGAAATAGTTCAATTCAAAATTAGTGTAAGCTGTCTACTGAGGTCAAATACAACATTGTTTGATAAAACCTTAATAAAACTTTTGAAACTAATTCGATTATAAAATTAAATAACCCGTAAAAATACTATTTAGGAAATTCCGTGCCAGAGTACCATATAACAAATAGGTACTTTCAAGTTTTCACCATGAAATAATCACGTGAACTTATTAAAATAAGTATAAAAACTTTTTCATGTCTCTTTTAGTTTAGCCTAGACTCCCAATTCAGGTAGAGTCAACAATCAATACTTGTGGGACACTTCGACATGTGCTATTTATAAGATGTGATATTTATGTATATGAAAATTTAGTGTCTTTCTGAGTCTATGTTAGACAACCCTGTGCTTAGAGCCTCGCGGTGCGATGCGGTCTGTGCTAATGATGCTGATGCAACACGCGGTTGACGCGCTATATAATATATAATACCCTGTCGGATATGACATGTGTCCTTCCCTATAATAATTTAAGCTCTTGTACAATACTGTATTACAAACTTAGTGAATGTAGGTGAAATATAATTGAATTGGTGAAACATTCACCGTAATGTATAACCCAGTGGTGTGTCAAAAAATTTAGGTATACATTCTTGTGTCGCGCAATTTACAATTTTTCAATGTCTAATCCTATGGCAAGTTGACAAGGAAATGTATAGGAAAAACATGTCAACCACCGAGTTGTAATAAAGATAATGTATTGAAATATCTTTTATAAAATATCGTGCTTGATAGATACGGAACTTTAAACACCTGTGGTGTGGTGGAGCTTACTGTGGGTTAGATAGTAACATTAAGTTTTTTTAGGTGGTATTTGAATGTTATGTTATTCTCTTGGTTATTTTACAGGTTTATTTTATATGAAGTTATTCTCTATTGGTATTTTTACATGTTTAACATTCTTTTACATGTTAATTTGTTTATTTATTATCATTGTAACTAGCATAGGTATAAAAAAATATTTTTTATCAAATTAACTAATGTAATTTACCGAGCGAATTTGTAAGAAGAATATATAACTTGAATTTGGTCATTAGATTTCTCTCTAGTCTGTTGTTTGAAAGTCTGTATTGTTCTCTTAAATATTACAAGACGACCAACCACCACCAGAGACCCTAAAATGTTTGAAAAAAATAGTGTGTGTGTATATGTACACGCGTTACAAGTTATACTGCTTTAGTCTAATAAGATTTCATCACAAATACCACAACTCTTTGTTTGTAACAGGAATGATAAATTAGTAAGAAAAGAGCATCATACGAATGAAAACTACTTTGAATGTAGTTCAGTTGTCAAGGAAACACTTATCAGCTAACTTCATGGTGCCGGTTTTATGTGAAGTAAAAATTTACTTTTATAATTTTTCCCTAAAGCGCCAAAAGCAGTATAACTCATTTTTTAAATTCGCAGAGGGAATACGATTTTAGCTATCATTCATCGGCTTTTTATTAGTACTTAGTTTTGTCTTCTTTTCTTCATCTTAGCGTTTTCCCAGTGGTTTCTAATCCCTACCTGGATTTGGAGCCAAGGGCCCACTTTTATATGTCCGATAAGAGCAGCTATCGTTTGGCTTTTAATGTTTAGTATTGTTAGGAGGGACTGCCGTATGACCTCCCAACACCGTAAAGGTGTCAGTGTCGTTGGCCCCGGGGATTGTAGTGGAGTCCCCAGCAGTGAGTAATATCCTTTCTACTATTGAAGATAATGTGCATCATAATGATATAATCAGTACTAGTACTGCATTTCCGCGTTGTATCAAAACAGAAAGTGTGCGAGTCGCGCCCGCATGTCATGCGATTTGATAATTATTGCAACACGGAGGTTAATCTGCCTGTTTTGGCGAGAGTTTTAAACAGCTCTCAAAACGGCTTCCGCCATGATCATTTCTCAAATCATTACTCAGGAGAAATGATTATGTTTTAGTTTTATATTGTCAGTTTTTTAATATCGTTCTACTGAGATTCGTTATTAAGTTTGAACTTGAAGATATGAGTAAGTGGATCAGCCACATAGGTCCGTATTCCAGAACGTTACTCAATGCTCAATCAACGCTTTTTGCCTTTAATTTTGCCTTATAAAATCGACTCTCAAGCGCCGATTGAGTATTGAGAAACGTTTTGGAATACGGATACATATAATCGTCAAAAAGGGCCTTAGGTTTTTACACGGTCAAAAGCTCACCTGTAATTCCTGCTGTTGTAAAAGTCCAGTAATAACTTCCGACCGGGTGTGCCGTATGCTTGTCTACCACCTTAGTGATATAAACGTCGAGGTTTGTAGTCGTTTATTTGTCAATTAGATATAATACAAATAAAGTAGTTTTATGCGTCCTAATTTATAGGTGATAGGATGGTACATATAAATCATTACTGAGAGATTCAATGTTTATAGGTTCAAATACAGAATATATTTATGACACTGGTTTCATAATGATTAACTTCTATTACGTATCTAATATTCACAATTTTTTTTAACATTACTGATGTAGAGGCGATGCAGAGTCAACTTGTCTAATAGCTCTTAAAAACTTGCAATTAAAGATGTCAGATGGAGAAATTACTACCGACCTTTCCTAGGGTCCTAGTCCAAGTGTTTAGACATTGAAGAAATTAAGAAGCGCAGGGTTTTTATTATTCATTTACCATTTAAATCTTATGATATGCAGTATGACGTTAGAAGTATGAATGTATTACACTGGTTGAATAACAAATGCAACATGTCGGAGAGGCACGGAGACAAAAACTTGAAAACTTGCTAGACTCAACACAGTAACACACTTCGATACTGTGTCAATTTACAATCTGATACATGTTGCTGATTTTAATTATCCCATGCATGACAAAGTCTATTCATGGTTGGGTTAATTAACTTTGTTTGTTTTTTCTATTTCGCCAAACTATTTCTGGTGACTTTCTGACATTGACATCGCGACGATTATACTTAGGCCCACTTGCGCGATCTTGGGTTAACGTGTATAACTCGGAGGTATGGACTAACCCCGAATTAAATCATTAATTTGTCTCGCATCACCCCGAGTTAAGGGTATACCTAGGGTTAAATCGCTAAAATTTAAACTTACCGATTTCTGAGGGTTAATTCGTCAAACGTTGGGTTAGCAGCTGACAGACAATGCACATGCGTGACACGGACTCCTCAAAGTGACACGCCGCGCAAACAAAATACGATAAAAATAAAATGCACTCAGCTGTCATGTTACATTCATTCGTGTAAGGAAAAGTCTTATGTGGCAAACTGTAGTGTAAAAGAGATAGACATACCTGTTTCATTCTTTGTTCAATCATTAATGTTTGGTTGGATGGCATAGAGTGACATAAAACACTGGGTTAGTTAACCCGATGATATATTTCTATGGTGCAAAACATGATTAGGGTTAAAAAGTTATTTACTTAATTCCGAGTTAACTAACTCTATAATTATTTATTTAACCCCAGTATTCATGCAAGTGGGCCTTAGTCAGGTATTTAGTTACGTAAAATAAAGCTGACAGTAGAATCTAGATTTTAAGTATTTATTATGACTAATACTTTTATCATTACTGATATTCAAAGATAGACTACCATTAGATTAGCTACCAAGAAGAAGTAATGAAATAAATATTAATGAACATTAATGAACTGTATAATGGTGTACAATACACATTATTTCCAAATTATTACACGAACCCAGTTATGTAACATATTGTATTGTTCCGTTGGTAACATTAATTGCCTGTTACTCCATGGATTGTAAGTAATTATAATAATGAGATGTATCTTTTATGTCTAGAGTGGTGCTGTTAAATATAACTTGATAAAAGATCGATTATGTTTCGATTTTATTTAGTGTAACTCTGAAATCAATTTCGTTCAAATGATAGTGTGAGCATTTGATTTTTATTAGTTAATAATTAAAATGTGTTTATGAATTTATATAATTTTTTTTATCTATTTGGTATCGATGTGTCTTTATAGATATTTGGTCTGTGCTTATATAAGTTTTAAAATGAGAACTATAATTTTGATATTTTTTTTAAAGCAATTATTTGCTAAATTTCTCATAATTTTTTAATAAAGTGGAAAAAGACAATTTGATTCGAGACAGAGATTGAACCTGTGACCTTTGCCTAACCAGGGCAATGTTCTAGCCACCTGAACTACCCGAACCGTATCGAAACAAGTTGAAATTCTCCACCATATTTATTATAATTTTGTAACTAGCGCCACCCACTGTAGAACGTATCATGCTAGTAGATTATGAAAAGGCTTTACTAAAGACTTTGTTACTAGTAGGTACTTACCACCAACTTGAACTGAACCATCTTGGGGAACTGCACCTGATCTGAAAAAAGAAAACTGTTTATAATCTCTTATCTTATAATTCTTTCAATCATTTATTTCATTATATTCTTTAATTGTGATAGGTCTGTCAGTAGCAACTGTGATTTGATAGTGTAAGTTTGATTATAGAGTCAACTGTGTAATTTTTGGGGTTTACGATGCTGTAGAGGATGGCATTGCACACAAATTGTCTTTATATAACATAAACTCAGTATATTATAATTTTTTATTAATATATATACATATTATAATACATTATTATATATAAATAAATAAAATAAATAAATATTAGCGTTGTTTTTCGCAACTATTTTTTCGCTACCTGAGATGTTTCAAGAATAAGGTACATTTTTATGACTGTTATTTCTCCAATTATTACATACATACATATTGTCAAGCCCGAAGGGGTAGGCAGAGGCATACTATACGCCCACATTTCACAGTATGCATTTTTGTCCCACGTAACAGGTGGTGAGCCCATTGCCGTGTTCATAACTCAAATTATTAGAAATTTAAAAATAGAGAAATCTATCTACAGACTCTAAAGAAACTGGAAATAATGTTCAAATGATGAAATAATAATCATTATTAAATTTAATCCTCGAGCTAACCCGTCACGGCAATATTTTTCAAAGTTATAAAATTACACAGAATACATATTATTATAATGGTCTTTCTACTGTGATATTGTTCTAAAACCATACGAACAGGCAATGTCTCTACGAAAAGGAATGGATTTAACGCAATGAAGTGTATCATTCGCCACCGAATTACCGACGATGACAGTGTTTTTGTAAATGGGGTATGGAATATAAAACGAAATTATATTTTCTTGAGTTCTTGTATGAGAACTTTGTTAAGTTCACGACTCATTTCCTTTGCACCGACATATCATTCTGTTCAGTAAATGATTTTCGTGAGTGTTATTCGTAATTAAACGGTTGTACTCACTTAGTTGTTAGTCTCTATTTTAGGTTAGCCTCAGAAAATATTATTTCAATCGAATAACCCTTTTAAGAACGAATATGAACAGGTACTTTTTTCACACACATTCTAATTGAACGATATCTAGTAAATAACTGTCAAAACTCGGTCTGCAAATAAGACGATACGTAGCTCTAAATCACCCTTTGGGAAAAGTTTCGTTTTTAAATTGAAAAAAGACAACTTAGTTAACCTAAGCAGAGCAATGCTCTATACCACTGAGCATTGACTTGTATTATTATGTATTGTACTCATTCTTTAAGAGTATCCTGTCCCCTAAGTTCTTACACATTTATAACATTTTTATAAGAAAAGTTAGCCTAATAATTTCTTTTAAAATATCCTATCTTATCTTCATCTACCATTAGATTTATAAATTAATATAAATATCGTTGGGACAACTCACACAACGCCATCTGATTCCAAATTAAGCAGAGCTTGTACTATGGTAACCAGATAACTGATAAACATACTTACATACATATTATACTCGTAGATAAATAACACCCAGACACAGAATAAACCATCGTGCTCATAATAGAAAGTTTAATCCGGGGTGGAAATCGAATCCACGACCTCTTGCATAGCAGTCGGATGCACTCCCACCGCCCCACAGAGGCAGATTTGATTTTATTGATAACACAACATATATTATATGTTATTTACAAAGAGAAATCTCTCAAAATACAATGCCTAAAGCCACCTCGGGTTTCTAATTTATGTATCCTACTAATTTGTAATAATTATAATGAATTATGAATACTATTAACAATCACGATAACGTTTTAAAGCATTTTAACAAAGGTAGGTTATGTTATGTATTTGCATTTTTTAACGTTTTATGTAAAATAGCTATTTAATGTTTACATATTATATAACTTAGGTGTTAGAATACAATCTCCTCACTCGTAAGAATAAGGCTACACCGTGACACAAACTTTACAATGTTGGTACAAAATTTATTTCGATGACGTTAGCATTTTATTTTTTTTTGCTTTTTGTTAGCACCAATTTTTATCCCCGGCGGGGTAGGCCGAGGCTTACTATAACCGCATATTTCACCGTATATGATTTATTGTTTTATATATAATATTTGTTTACTATATTTTTGTTTTAATTATCATTTTATATTTAGGTATTTGTATTAAGAATAACCATTTACATTTTCTAAGTCAAACTTTTTATATGATATATAGTAAATAGATAAATTTTCCCGAAATTAAAACACACCGTGATAGACAATTCTTTAAACTTTAAGTTACATAGATTATATTTCATTTATAAAATGATAAGACGGCAGAATAAATTATTTTGTTTGCAATTTGCGGTTGAACTTAAATATAACTTGTCTGAATGAGATCACGAGTTTGAGATATTAAGATGCAACTTATAATTACTGAAGGTTTTTTTTAAATAATAATAAGTTATTATAATAATTCAATTTGAAAAAAAACAAGCAGATTTTTTTTTATAATTTTCACAAAAATTAACGTTGAATTTAATGTCCCGGATTCACTCACACTTGCTTACCAGTTAAATCACAGAATCCAAGCACAAAATAATTGTAACTTAAAAAAACTTCACAAACTACACCGACACGTGATGTGCGCACGCGTCGCTGAGGAGTTGAGGCTGTGTTGGCGCATCTTCACTTTATACGACGCCCCCCTTTCCCCCACCTATCGCACCCTCGGATCCAGCTAGAGGATATGTAACAACATTGTATATGCTCTAATAACTAGTATAATAATAGTCTTAGGGCTCTGTCAGCGTTTGGGAGCATACAGGGAAAGGGATACCATTATATCACGGTGATCTATGACCTTATATAATTATCATAAATTATACTTTTTTATGATAATATTATTTAAATTAATTATTGATAATGTATAATTTATTATAATAAGGAACCGACTGCATAATCTTAATAATATTATAAATGCTAAAGTTTGTATGGATGTTTGTTACTCTTTCACGTAAAAACGACTTAATGGAATTTGATGAAACTTTACAATAATATACCTTATACATCAGAATAATACATAGGCTACTTGTTATCCCGGGATCAAGTTCCTGTGGAAAACCGGAACGGGAAAACTTCTCTACGCAGGCGTCAACTAGTTATTATCATAAATTGTACTTAATTGATAATGTATAATTTATTATTTTATTTATTAGGAACCTACTGTATAATCATTTGATATTATTATTATGTGTTGTTTTGTCGACTGACATTTTTATTAGAATTACTTTATCTTGACGTTTCTATATATAAATCGTATTGAGTATTAATTTAATCTACACCAATGTTATAAACTGTCGCTGTGGTTACGGCGGTTAAGGCGTAGCATACCAAATACGAGGAGTCGGAGTTCAAACTCTATATCATATTGGTCTTTTTACCTGAGACATCTTTCCGAGGCAGGAACCGTGCAGTTTTAGCCGGTTCGACTCCGGCATGACATCCGAGGGGATTTCCACACGGAAAAAAAGACACTAACGTTGTAAACCCGAAAGTGTAATTGTTTGTTTGTTGTTTTTCAGTTACACTCCAATTACTGAACCGATTTGGCGGAAAATTAGTATGCAGATAGCTGACATCTAGAAACAGCTTATTTCTATTCCGGGAACAGGTTCCTATGGGAAACGGCTACAGAAAATTTAACCTTACGGGTGGAGCCGCGGGTGGACTTACTACGTAAATATTGTGGGACATTTTTTTTACACAGCGTCATCTAGCCCCAAGTAAGTTAATATAATCTTGTGGTATGGGATCTAGACAACTGATAAACTTACTTATATATTTTTAATAACATACATATTATACAAAGGAAACACTCAAACATTTGTGAATCATACAAATATTTGTTCCGAACCGGAAATCGAAACCGGTACCTCAACGCGGCAGTTGCATGCACTAATGTCAACTGTGAAAGAGTGGCACTTCTGCCAATGCCTAGCACGTAGAGTTAGGGACCAAGAAAATAAGGTAGCATTGGATGGAAGTGATAGATTTGGTGATAAAGAGTAAGTAAGTAAGTAAGTAAGTAAGGAAATAAGGAGATGATAGTTACGCGCAATTAAGAAGAAATGCTGACTATCCCTTATAAAAAGCTTAGGCTGAAAGCAGCAACGTCCGTAACAAGTTTAAGTAAGTATCACATAATATCTTTGCCTGTTATATCTATAAATATAATAAATATATATAAATATTGTTGGGACAACTCACACACCGCCATCTGATTCCAAACTAAGCAGAGCTTGTACTATGGTAACCAGATAACTGATAAACATACTTATATAAATATTAAATAATAAATAAATATTGTGGGACACTTTTCACACAGCGCCATCTAGCCCAAAGTAAGCTAATATTAGCTTGTGTTATGGGATCTAGATAACTGATAAACATACTTATATATTTCTAAATACATACATATTATAGATAAATAACACCCAGACACAGAATAAACCATCGTGCTCATCACACAAAGTTTTATCCTGAGTGGGAATCGAACCCACGACCTCTTGCGTAGCAGTCGGATGCACTCCCACCGCGCCACAGAGGCAGTCTGTAATGTAATGTAACAAACAGTATAAACAGTCCCATCGAAATGACGATTTTTAATTTTCATATATAGTACAAGGTCAAGGGGTATACCTGGAAGCCCCAGCAAAGCCATTCATTGAATGTTGTGGAACATGGCGTAATGTGTGGTGCACCAGCTGACTAATGGATAAAGGTGAGTTGGAAGTTTACATACATACATACTTTTTGTCACGCCTTTATCCCCGAAGGGGTAGGCAGAGGGAGGCATACTATAGGCCCATATTTCACCGTATGCATGTTTTTTGTTTGACGTAACAGGTGGTGAGCCCATTGCCGTGTTGGAATGGACAGGTGCGGGCTATGGTGTCCTGCTGTTGAAAATTTTCAAGCTTAGCTTAGCTTAACGACTTGAAGTCCCTTCCGAAGCAAGCAAACGCTCGCAAATGTAAATACTACAAAGTGTTCACCCATCCAAGGTACACCCATAGCGAAAGTTGTTTAACGCAGTCATCGTTTACAGAACACCGAGTCAGCGGGGCCACGTGCGCTTCAAATTAAATTCAGATGGTAGTCAATTGCTACAAAAATTAAAAAGAAAAATACCTAATCGACAAATCAGTATTCAGTAATATTATTTACATTTGCACAATGTAGTTTTTAGATTTTTTTTTTGAAAGATTTTAATATGGGTGTGAATTTGGGTGACTTTACAGTAAACTGTCTGCTGTACGCTGATGATGCGGTGCTCATGGCCTCATCAGAAGCCGACCTACAGGCATTAGTCACTAATATGAAAGAGGGGTGTGAAAGTAAGGGTCTCTGCATGAATGCAAGTAAAACTAAGGTTCTAGTATATGAAAGAGGTGACGTAAGAACTAAATGCGAGATTAGGGTAAACCAGGAACGTCTAGAGCAAGTGAATGAAATTGTGTATTTAGGAAATATGTTTAGCGCGGATGGAAGATGTGATTCGGATGTAGAACGGCGAGTAGCTGCCGGAAACAAAGTTAACGGTGCTTTGTCCCACTTAGTAAAGCGACTATGCATCGTAAAAGAAGCACGAATGGCGATTCATAACGCAGTGCTAGTGCCAACTTTGCTTTACGGTAGTGAAACCTGGGTATGTCAGCAGATACATGAAAGTAAATTGAATGCTGTGGAGATGCGATCACTTCGAAAATTGTGCGGCGTTACCTTGGCCGACCGAATACGTAACGAAGTGATACGCAATATGGCAGGTTTGAATGAAAGTGTCAGCGTTAAGCTGGAAAAGGGCGTGCTCCGTTGGTTTGGACACGTCCAACGAATGAGTGAGGAACGATTAACGAAGAATATATATTGTTCAAAAGTAGAGGGTAGAAGGAGTCAGGGAAGGCCGAGACTTACATATGAAGACCACGTGAGCAGATTGCTCAAAAACGGAAAGGTCAAAAGTACTCGGATACCCAGACGTGCGTGTATGAAGCGATTGATGAATCTCGACGAAGCGAAAGAAGTATGCATGGATCGCGAAGCCTGGCGATCTGTCCTCTCTGACTACCCCGTCAGGGATACAGCGTGAAGATAGTTAGTTAGTTTTTAGATGCTTTACATAAATAAATAAATTATTATAATTTATAAATAACTAGCCGTCCCGCCCGGCTTCGCCCGTGACATACTTCGAACCCGATTTAATAATAATAATAATATATAAATAAATTTGTTGTTTAATAATTTCACATTCACAATAATGTATGAACATTTTCCAAATTCATTGATTACTTCCCCGCTCTCCAGTACTTAGGTACCTACCTACCCGCACGGCCCGGTCGAATTAAATTAATTTCTTTGCGCCTCATTTTGAATTTGCGATATCTCGTAAGATATTTATTTAATTTGCAAGGTGTAAAGGGACAAAATAATCTTCATAAAATGCTGAAGCCAACCAACGTAGTAAAAATGATAAGGATTAGTAGCATATTTGTGTAAATAGCCTTCAAATTACCGCTTAATAATTGCTGTTTTTTTAAAGTATTAAAATGGATATAGTATGTTATTCTTAAGAGATAGACATATGTCGTCGCGGACTTTTTTGTAGATCTTTATTAGATACACAATTGCAAAAGCGACTTAGGTTTATAATATGTAGTGATGATTACGTACTCGTATATTAAGACTTCAGATAAAGAAATTTTGTCGTCGCCATCGTTTTCTAAGCCCATCGTTACTATGTAGTAAAGTAAAATATGCATGAAATTTTCCCAAGCAATTTGTTAGTTAGGTACAAGAAGTAGTTTGGTATAATGAGCTTCCAATATGCATTGCTAATGAGGGTGCGACACAGTAGCAGCCTATAACAAACCTATCGGTAAATAATAAACACCGGCCTCCACCCGAGTTACAAACTTATCGGTAATTAACAAGTACCTGCGGCTCCACCCAAAATCAGTCGCCGTCCCTAGGAGACTAATCCTCCATATATATATGCATTTCTTGTAACAATATGTGACTTTACAATCTATGTATAAGCTCTGATTTCCTAACTAGCATGGACTGCATGTTGGCAATTAGTTCCTTCCTTAAATTATACAGAGCAAAAATGTTACAATTTATTTGTGGGTAAAAAAATTTGTGGGTCTCTGGCTAAGGTCTCTGGTATTGTATTTCGGTCTGAGGTGGTGCTGTTAGAACTAGAATCCTTGATCTACGTGTTTCCCTCCTCTTACAATTCTGGGTCTTTAAGAGGAGCGTGAAATTTCTAGGTCGTCAACCTGAGGGTCGCTATCGGGGCCCTACCGGCTGGGATAGCGGCCCTTAGTCACAGTCGTCGTCTCTGCTTTCCATCAGGCGGGCGGCCCCATTTTCACGTGTTGAATATTAAAAAAGAGAAAAAAAAAACCCAGCAATATCTGATAAAGTTAATGCATCGTTTACCATACAGATACCCAACTACCCAGCTGTTCTCGGTGTCTCACCACCACAATAAGAAAACTATACATTAAGAAGGTGATTCTTAAAATGCACAAGCTTTTACTATTTAACCCCAGTACACCAGTACCTATGCTGTTGCAAAAATAACTACAGTCAAATAAACTTTTGCTCAAAGACAGTTTGCCTTTCAGGCTACTCATCTATACAATAGTGTAAGTTACTAAAATTTAGCAATTCAAGGGTTAATAGTGTTTAGATAACATTGAAAAACGGCTCAAAATGTTGAATTATGACCAAGTTGAATCAATGCTTCACCGGTATTTGTAACGAAACCGCATATTTGTTTCCATAGAATATAATTTCGAACCTTATTAAATCAGTGACCTTATAAGGATAAGTATTAATGTTGTACAAAAGCTTGACTTGAAAAAGAAATAATAAATTTAAAACAAAGTGTGAAATGGAGTCTCCTGGTACAATTAATCATTACTTAAGAGAAGACGCCTCGATACCCACGGAACTGGGGTGGGTCTAAACGGCCGAATATATTTAATAAAATAAAAGGTGTCTATTTTAGATGCTAAATTTGGAAGAAATTTTGAACCCGTTGCCTTTTTAGTGAGGTGGTAACAAAAGGGATAAAAGATTTTATGTGCTAGACACTAATTAGCACGACCAATTAAAGTCCTGGTAGTCTTCATATATTAATATTAATATTGTGGCACACTTTTTACACAGCACCGTAGTAGCTAGTAGCTGTAGACTAGATAAGATTAAAGGCCAAATAAAGCTAATATAAGCTTGTGGTATGGGATTTAGATAACTGATAAACATACTTATATATTTCTAAATACATACATAGGAAACACCCAAACTCCGAAATAAACATTTGTGGATCAAACAAATATTTGTTTCGACCCGGGAATCGAGCTCAGGACCTCAAGCGCGGCAGTCGCATATACTAACACCGAGGCAGTCAAAAATATATACAACTATTTATCTTTAATTATTAAAACACAAGAGTACTCGTGTGAAGCTATTATTAGAGTCGTTGTCTCTAATATAGTTCTTATTAAACGTTTTCAGGTAACGAGAACTATCACTGCGTTAAGCAACTTTTGCTATGGCTTGTCCTCGGATGGATGACAGCTTTGTTGCATTTCCTTTTTCGAAAATATATGAGTAAATGCACGAAAAGGACTCGTTAAGCCGTTGGTCCCAGTTGCCAGTAATAGCAATCGAAAACTGGGCCGTATTACAAAATGTTCAAAAAACGTTAAACTAGATTTCGTCTCATGAAAAAAAAACTGTTAGAATTTTGAGAAACGCTCTGTAATACAACACTAACTATGAAACCACAACGTGACCGAGGCATTATCTAATAATTGTTTGATTAGTAACTATCAATTGCAGAACTTCACTCACTATCACAATTTCTAAATCCCATTAGAATAATTGGCAGTGATTGATAAAGAGTTGGACCTTGGGTTAATTTGTCGGTGTTCGTCTCGTGGGCCCTCCTCACTGGGTTACGAAAATATTTAATTCTCACATCTAAATATAAACGTTGCTTTGTAACCGAAGTTAGTAAATTACACTTGTTTCATTTGTACACTTTGAACTTTAGGCAAGTGATTGGTGATTAGTGCAATATTTCCTATTTTCATATGTTTTTGAAGCGAAACTTTCTGTAGGCGCATTTTTGAGATGATAAAAAAATATAATTCGCGACACTGTTACCGGTTTCGAAACCTCTGTAAATAAGTATAAATATTCTTAGATTAAGTATATTAGAGATTCAAGTTTTTACTTCTACTATCCGCAGTCCCGGGGTTTCACTATTTTTTCTGCAACTAAGATGACATACGAGCATTGTGATCAAAAAAATTGTCTTGAAATTTACATATCTCCAAAAGTAGAAGAAGAAGTATGCATACATTCAAATAGGCCTCATTCCCCGAAGGAGTAGGCAGCGACATACTCTCACATTTTAGCAGTTTACATTTTGTCTAACAGAAATAGGTAGTGAGCCAATTTTGTGGAACTCATTGATGTATGCGTTCATATCACCACAGTTTGGATATTCGAGGCGGTTTTGGAGTTCGGGCTGAAAGCATCCCAGGTTTTGAGATGGTTGGGTAGAAGTAGAATAAGACGATCATTATTCGAGACCTTTCCAGCATAATATTAAGATTTAATGTATCTATCTCGTCACACTGGTAATAAGTTACGCATATTGAGATTTTAACCCTTTTCACACCTTTCACTTAAAATGGCGAAGATCGGATGCTTGTATTTTGAAGTTATATGTAAAGAAGTGTGTTGTCATAATATGTTTCACTCCTGCGCGTGGATACCTTCCGCAAAATGGCTTCGATGTCGAGGTCATTACAGATGTTTGGTTAAAAATTTATTTTTGTTAAGATTAAAGTGTAAAAAGTTCATGTAAAGTAAATTACATTTCATAAGTGTTGCTCAGGCATTTTGGAAATTCAATACTGATTCTTTATATTCCTGGAGCTAACGATTGGGTTATGACTTTGGTTGTTGCTATAATATAGGTGATATTAAATATAAATGATATGAAATATGAGTACGATTCTAATGTGAACCCTTTTTAGGATATAATTTAGTTGAGCTGGAGAGGTTGCGCGGAATATACTACCTGGGGGTAGTGCACGGACTGTCACGCTGAGGTCCTGGGTTCGATTTCTGGGTCTGAACAAATATTTGTGCGATCGCAAATGTTTGTTTCGTAGTTTGGGTGTTTCCTATCTTCTATATATATATATATATATATGACTAGATGACCCCCACAGCTTCGCCCTTGGAATATTTCGACCTCCCGTTGCACCTATTTAATCCCGTCGCTTATAAATTCTAAGATGATGCATAAAATATTACCCGATTTGTCGACATTTATGACTACTGCTCTGCTCCCCAGTGTAATAGCGTAATGATATTTAGCCTATAGCCTTCCTCGATAAATGGGCTATATAACACAAAAAGAATTTTTCAAACCCGACCAGTAGTTCCTGAGATTAGCGCGTTCAACCAATAAACAAACTCTTCAGCTTTATAATATTAAGTATAGATAAAATCGTAACAAAGTAAAAACTGTACTTTGAATATTTTTACAAAGAAACGCTTGATGTGTGTTCACCAAAGGATGCCAAAGCCAAAAATGTAGTTTTTTTAGAATATTGTCTGTCTGTATGTCCGCAGTAGCCATATCCAGGATTAACCCAAAAACTACTTATTGGATTTTATTCAAATTTTGCACGAATATTACCAATGGGCCAGGTCGAAACATATACTATATATTATTACGCTGCCTAACCTAGGAGCTCGGTAGAAAACAAATAGGTAAATATGCACGTCCGGTATAAACTCAGTAAGTACTAAATGGATTTAATTCAAATTTTGCACGAATTTTAACAAGATGTGTGGTAAAAGTATGATGCTACATAATACAATTTGTACAATACAAACCATAACAACATACATACAATACATACGTCGGTGTGTGTGTGTCTATCTGTAGTATCGTAGCTCTCAAACGTATGGACCGATAACGATGCATTTTTTTGTTTGAAAGGCAAATTTCTAGGCTATGTTTGGTAAATATTGGTCCAGCAGTGTAAGAGTATCAACTCTTTTCCAAAATGATGTTAGGCATTTTTAGGCGTATGATTACGCGATTACGCGCTTATCGCTTGCCGACCATTATAATCGCTAAATGACAATTAATATTGATGATTTCGACCTGATACTGCAAGCAGTATGGTAACTAGAAAACCTGACTCTTCAAAGTCTCACAGCAGACACATCGTATTTGGGTTCAATAGTACTTTTTAAGGGTTGTTACTGTAGAAATGTATGTAAAAGTACTTATGTAAAAAGACTTATTAGATTTTTTTTTAATAAAGTGGAAAAAGACAATTCGATTCGAGACAGGGATTGAACCTGTGACCTTTGCCTAACCAGGGCAATGTTCTAGCCACCTGAACTACCCGAACCGTATCGAATTAAGTTGAAATTCTCCACCATATTTATATCGTCATTTTAAGAGTATGACCAGAGCCATCTATCGAGCTAATGAACAGCTCGATACCAATGAACAGTGTTACAACTATTTTTAAACATTGATGCAATGGACTCCACTCAGTATATTGATAAATTTTTAAAGCAATTATTTGCTAAATTTCTCATAATTTTTTAATAAAGTGGAAAAAGACAATTCGATTCGAGACAGGGATTGAACCTGTGACCTTTGCCTAACCAGGGCAATGTTCTAGCCACCTGAACTACCCGAACCGTATCGAATCAAGTTGAAATTCTCCACTATATTTATATCGTCATTTTCACGTTCACACGTCACAGGTTCAATCCCTGTCTCGAATCGAATTGTTTTTTTCCACTTTATTAAAAAATTATGAGAAATTTAGCAAATAATTGCTTTAAAAATGTATCAACTTATTACATTATTTTTACATTATAGTCATTGGTATTGCAACATAACCTTTTTACCTGTGTTTTGTAAATCACTCATAAATATACGTCTGCGCTAAGATTATTTAGCAGGTTATTTAATATTCATTAAATATTTTTGAATAAAGTTAGTTGTATGAATTATACCCACATTGAGTATGATATACCTCAAAACAATAGCATAGATGTTTAATTTTCTATTTGTTTGTTAAATCATTATCAAAAACTAATGGTCCTATTTAAACTATTTGTATTGATACTTCTACTACACATAAGATATAGTTCATAACACTACTGCCGAGGGGCTCCGTAGAGAGTAAACCAATTTTTTCGTCATATCATCAACAGCTAGTGAATAATATGTACGTGTTTAGAAATATATACGTAGGTCTATCAGTTGTCTAGATCCATAACATTAGCTAAGCTTTTATTACCTTAGTTTGGGCTAGATGGCGCTGTGTATAATATGTCCCCATTTACTTATATGTTTTAAAACTATTACACAGTTTTTGTATCTGTGTGAGATTATGTTAATATATTTCCTATTAATAAATTTAAACAATCCAAAATTACTATACCTATTGCTTAGAAGGTACACCAGGTATATAATTTCATTTTGCAGTTATAATCAGGAAATTACAACATACGACATCTTCCAATAACCTCAAATCACAACAATTGATGTTACGAGCTGAAATCAATATAACATTTACGTAACTAAACTATACTAACTTACTCTGATGAGAGGCGAGTTGCTAATTTATTGATTTGAAACAATTTTGAACAGCAATTAGTTTGCTTACTTATTCTAAATTAATTTTTGAAAGGGGATTATATAAAAAAATAAATAAAACTTAGCATACTAATTGCTTTTCAAAATGGTTTCTAATGTTTAGGCAGGTGTCATCACAAATCGAATGATTATAGATGCAATTCTATACATTCGTACCGTGTAACTTTGCTAAGTGCCGGTCGATGGCGCCTTACGTCGCCTTAAGACGTAAAGAGGTGGATTAATTCGTCAGTTTTGAGAAGGTCTCGCTGGTGTAGTTGGTAAACGCGTCTGGTGCGTTGAACAAAAGACGCTGGTTCGAGTCCAGCTCGTGACTGAAAAAAATTTTAAACTTTAAAAAACAAATTGATTGTCATTACTCGTAACATGCATAGTTCATTCACTTAAAGAATGCAGTAAATATTCAGTGTTAAAATAAAAAGGTTTTTATACCATTAAGATGACAGACAAGCATACGGCTCACCTGATGTAAATTAAGTAAAATTTATAATTTTAGACAAATCTGATTTGTTATGGATACTCCGTAAGATCCTCTGGGCAGTGGCAAGGTCTGGAGATATAACGATGAGTCACTTTATTGTTTACGCAAACAAACTATAGTTAAAATAAAAACAATAATTTGTAAAATTTAATTAATTTGAGTTCATAGTTTTAATAGATCTTGTGGGATTGACTAACTATTAACTCACAATCGAAATAAATATGGTAAGGTGGATGTGTGACGTCACGTGAGCGACTAGACAAGGAATACCCTTGAAATTGAGGAGAAGCTGCAGGTGTCCATTGTTACGAAAGCCAGCCAAATACTTGGGGAATAAATAAATTCATTGCCACCTTCCATCAACTAGAGGTAAACACAAAACGCCATGGCTTGATGTGATAGAAGGTGATATTACCTTCTAATAATTACTGAAAGTGTACTGAAAACATATATTAGTAGGAACCTGGAAATTGGGGTCAGGAAATCAGCGTAATCAGAAAGCAAATTTATCGAAATCTTTTATGAAATATTATTTCAAACAAACCAAAGTTTTCATTTTAGATTTATTTTACTAGTAAAGTCAGCAAAGAGCCAATTTCTTAACATTTACATTACAAAAAATACATCGCAAGTAATAATTTCTTCTTAGAATTTTGTTCGGAGGGCTTGTAAAGTTTATAAGTCAAGTAAAAAGCCTTCAAATTTCGGTGGGAGTCAAAATAATGATGTAAATATTATTTGAGAAATGCTCAAAGTTTGAACATTTTCAACAAGTTGGGATGTTGTTTGTGGATTTCATTGTAGCTATGTGTTGTATTAGGTAATTAGAATTTAGTGAATTAAATTACAGGTCTATCTTCATGCTGCATCCCTGAGTATGAGTATGAGTATGCTGCATAGTACGAGTGGACAGACCGCCATGTTTTACGATCCATGCCTATTTCTTTTGCATCCTGCAGATTTATTAATCGTTTCATACATGCACGACTGGGTATCCCGGTAGTTTAGACTTTTCCCGTGGTCATCCTATGTAAGACTCGTTTTAGAACTACTATTTTTGCACAAATCATTTTATTCTTCATCGGTGGTGTCCAAACTAACTCTCATTCAAACCTGTCATATTGAGTATCATTTCGTTACGTATTTGATCTGCGAGCCTAATATTGCACAATTTCTGAAGTGATCTCCACGGCAACAATTTAATGTCATGCACCTAACCTTTTAACGTGTGGAAGCTGTTGTGCCGCCGGTACTGGCCTGTTATCCTAGAGATTACCCAACTACAAAACCGAAGGGCGTTTTAGACCCTAAAGCTTAGAAAAGACTTATAAAATGGCTCAGTCTGTCCGTCCATCCGTCTGTACGCATCTATTTCTCAGGCACCATAAAAAAATGATTTGCGGCATTCGATTCAGGACACCATGAATAAAAGCTTAGGCGATTTTGAAGTTCCTTCTGCTTGCGGTTATGAAACTGGTTTCCGTTTAGAAGTCGTGATTTCTTTCTACTATAGTGAAGGCCGCGTTACTTGTATTAAATTAGGTATACTTGGTACTAGACTTCAATACATTTTTTTTATATAACATACATAAATACATATTGTCCCGGCTTTATACCCGAAGGGGTAGGCAGAGGCATACAACGCGTCCACATTTCCCGTATGCATTTTTGTCCCACGTAACAGGTGGTGAGCCCATTGCCGTGTTGCAAAACAAGCGCAGGTTGTGGCCGGTGTGACCTGCTATTGAAATCTTTCAAGCCGCCTATAAGGCCTTCAACTAGACTTAACGACTGCCATGTTACTGGCAACCGGGACCAACGGCTCAAAGGCAGGGAAACGCCCGCAAATGTAAATGCCAAAAAGATCAATGCTTAAGGCAGTCATCGTTTACAGAACACTGAGTCCGCGGGGCCACGAGCGCCTTTTTATATAAAATGTAGTACAATCATTGTACGGAACCCTCTGTGCGATTTCAAGTTGCACTATTCAGGTTAAAATGACACTAGTCGCCTGTGGCGCGGTGGGAGTACATCCGACGCAAGAGGTCGTGGGTTCGATTCCCACCCAGGATAAAACTTTGTGTGATGAGCACGATGGTTTATTCTGTGTCTGGGTGTTGTTTATCTATAATATGTATGTATTTAGAAATATATAAGTATGTTTATCAGTTATCTGGTTACCATAGTACAAGCTTTGCTTAGTTTGGAATCAGATGGTGTTGTGTGAGTTGCCCAAACAATTTTTTTTTTTTTTTTTATATTCAAAGTCATTCGATATCCAAAGATTGAGGGCCTCAAAATATGCCATTTTTGATTCACAATAATAATCCACATACTTCGAACATATTTAGTTATTAGTCATGTATTTAAAAAAAATCTGTGATATTCCTGGATTGCCTACAGAAGTGAAAAGATGAACAACTAGTTGATGTCTGCGGCTCCGCCTGCGTAATGAAGTTTTTGAATTCCCGTTTCCAGGAGCTTGTTCCCGGGACTAAAAGTAGCCTATGTCCTTTTTCAGGCTCTAAACAATATCTGTACCAAATATGATTTAAAACGGTTCAGTAGTTTTGTCATGAGCGCGGCAGTCAGGCTGACAGAGTTACTTTCGCATTTATAAGTAAGGATTTATAAGTAAGCTCACCACACACGTGGGACAAAAATGCATACGGTGAAATATGGGCGTATAGTATGCCTCTGGCTACCCCTTCGGGGATAAAGGCGTGACAATATATATGTATGTAAGTAAGGATAACATGTGTTGTATTCGTACAAAGGTAAGAGTAATAGTGTTGCGCGAGTACAATTGTTATTTTTATTTCATAAAAAAATGTCAAACGCTTCCAAAGAAATTTTCACTTCAAAAAGTAGTCATTCGGAATTTATAAATATTAATTATTTGTATAGATTATTGCACTGAGTTATCATCTCATCTAGGTAAGACACAGCCTCGTGCAGTTAGACATTAGAGCACTGCACAGTGTAGGTGTATCTGATGTGTGTGTTTGATGGTGCCATCAAGGTTTATGACACTTTACGACACGTGTGGTCACGGATCAACTGTTACGATTGCTTAATGTTAAGGCTTTCATAGCCTAAATATTTGGAGGGTAAATAGCTTATTCATCTCAACTTTATCTAGAATTTATGTTTGAAAAAAAAACTTTTCGACACGAATATTTTTATCTCAGATTTTTTTCAGCCTCGAGTGGGTATCGGAACATATGAACTCAAGATTAAACATAACCTACCCGAGGCAAATTTATTTAAAATTAATCTTGTTATTAGTCCCATTCGGTGTCGAGATTATTGGTCCGTGAGGTCCAAGCGATATAAGGCTTTTTAAAGAAAAAGCAAAAAGGTTAGTCGACATCACAGGAGACCGAAGGGCTGGCAGCTACAGAATTAGTCTAGCTATTTGAAGGGGGAACGCTGCCAGTATCTTAGGAATCTTGCCTAAAGGGACTCCTTTTATAATTTTTTTTAATTATAAATCATATTTTATAAGGTTATTTAATAATTTGTATTTAATAAATTGTACTATAAGCTCTTATATAAATATAAAAAATCGAAAGAATGCTCGAAGCGCTCATGGTCCGCGCGGGACCATGAGCGCTTCTGTAAATATTTTTTTTGTTGTTAAGAAATTGCAAACTCAATTTATTTGTACCTATAGAGGAGATGCATGTCATCGTAAAAAATATGACGAAATTGGTCATATTTAAAAACTAGTTGACGCTCGCGACTCCGCACGTGTAGTGAAGTTTTCCCGTTGTCGTTACCCACAGGAACTTGTTCCCGGGATAAAAAGTAGCCTATGTGTTATTCTGATGTATAAGCTATATTATTGTAAACTTTCATCAAAATTCCATTTAGTAGATTTGCGTGAAAGAGTAACAAACATCCATACTTACAAACTTTCGCGTTTATAATATGAGTAGGATCATCGGATATTATAGAAATAAAGACGACCAGTTTTAAATTTGTTAACTATTAACTATTGAAGAAAGCTTGCAGACTAATAATACATTTAAGTGTAATTAACCACGGTAAGATTATATTGCTAATAACAAGGCTCCATCCTTGAAGAAATATGAAATTATTAAAATTAGCTAAAAAAAAACTAAAAAAAAAAAACTAACTATCTTCACGCTGTATCCCTGATGGGGTAGTCAGAGAGGACAGATCGCCAGGCTTCGCGATCCATGCATACTTCTTTCGCTTCTTCGAGATTCATCAATCGCTTCATACACGCACGTCTGGGTATCCGAGTACTTTTGTAAGTAACGTATTTAAGTCTCTGCCTTCCCTGACTCCTTCTACCCTCTACTTTTGAACAATATATATTCTTCGTCTATCGTTCCTCACTCATTCGTTGGACGTGTCCAAACCAACGGAGCACGCCCTTTTCCAGCTTAACGCTGACACTTTCATTCAAACCTGCCATATTGCGTATCAAAAAAAAAATAAAAAAATAAAAAAAAATATAAAATAATATAAAATTAGCTAAAAAGGTCTTAGTAGCCAGGCCATAAAATAATTTCAATAAAAAACATTCCGCTATAGTTTGTTAAATTGTTATTATCATGTTTGGCTCAAAAATTGTAGATATGATAGATGTATTCGAACCTACCAATAGACGAGGCATTTTGTTAGGACAACCGACGGCAGTTAATAGAGCCAAACCTTAGCCGCTTCTAGTAGCCAATAAAGATGACCCCAGGTCCCAAATTCAAATAGGGTTTGCATATAACTTGAAATATATTAAGACAAAGAAGATAAGTAGTACTCGAAAAGGGTTGAGTGTTAAGATCATTTTTTCGAGGCTGTTGTTTAATTTTTCCGAAGCGAAAATCTAACCTCATATATATTTTCAACATCATCACTAGTAAATATATTAAGTTTTATTGTTTTTAAATGTATCGCACGATGTCATTATGACTCAGTTATTGAAGCAGTTAAAACAAATCGCAGCAGTGCTCACCTACGGCGCTACTGTTGCGAAACTCATTGTCAAAGTATCACGGAGGCTGTTATTAGCCCCGATTGCCATCCTTGAACAGTGGTTTGGCTTATGGTACCTTATTACTTAGAAGTAGTTCGGAGTCATTATCACTTAGGCATTTTTAACAGACTTCAAAAAAGTTTTTGCGGATAGCTGATCTAAATATTTGAACAAAGAAAAAAATATTTTTTAAGCACACTACAACAAAATAATATACAGTTATACAGGAGTCAGGGTAGGCTGAGACTTACATATGAGGATACGTGATCAGATTGCTCAAAAACGAAAAAGTCAATATTACTCGGATAACCAGACGTGCATGTATGAAGCGATTAATGAATCTACAGGAAGCGAAAAAAGTATGCATGGATCGCGAATACTTGGCGATCTGTCCTCTCTGACTACCCCGTCAGGGATACAGCGTGAAGATAGTTTAAGTTAAACAGTTAATACTAAAGTAAGCGTAAAAAGTCAGGCTGCATGATGCTGCGCATGACCACAGCGTTAACTTTAAGTGCCCACAACAAGCCACTCATGGACGTATGCCTCACTATGGAATACCAAATGTACTAAGCCACACACTATTACTTTACTCCTGAAGCACTCACAAAAGCAGCTCCTTGTCATTACTGCTTTAGGTTAGATGCAAATTTCAACAACTTATTGTAATATCGAAATTATACACATCAGTTTTACTTCATAAGCCTAGTAGCAGCGCTAGTGGACGAAATTGAAAGTGTTGCATTGAGAAAGGATTAGTTATACTTATATAACATCGCACAATGATGAGAATAGCTCTAGAAAATGCTTTGTCAGGTATTATAAGATGTGTAACCTATAATAATATCTTTGTTAACTTTAGATTCATTTAAATAAATTACGGGCGCTGCAACAGTACAGATCCTTAACGAGACCGATTTACTTTGCTTTACTTTCGAAATATTCAACCCACTTATAAGGCTTTCAATTTGACTTAACGACTAGTCGACTACAATATTACTGGCATCTGGGACATCACTACACTATTATAAAACAAAGTCCTCCTCCACGTCTGTCTGTCTGTTCACGACAAACTCGAAATATACTTTTTGTGCTACCACCGATATTTGTGGTTCTCGACGAATGTTTTAGTACATAATTTGTTAAGTATTTGTATATATTGGCTAAAATATAAAGATATTTTAAAGGTTGAAGGTGTCGGAAAAAAATACCGTCTGATGCTTTCAAGGAAATGCTGCCTAACATTTTCGAAAACTACAAAAAATGTATGGTGGAATTGTGTATCTGATATAGGTCTACAGAAAAGTCTGCAATGGCATATGTCTATCTCTTAAGTATAACATACTAGCTTACTATAACACTAGAATAACATACTGCTTACTAGAACACTGGAATAAACGGGTTAAGGAAAACTTCAGCACGAGGGCGAAGCTGTGGGCATCAGCTAGTTAGAACTAACCGAGTCTGAACATGTTCTATAAGTGATCGTTTATAGAATACTGACGCAGATCACGCGGGGCTGCGAGCGATCTAAGAGTTAGTCTTGGTTTTATTCGATGCTCGTAGTCGCGATACCACTTCCTATGAATTCTGTTGCCACATAGCATATTCTTTGGCACCACTGTCAACACTTTACGGCTATTAAACGTGCTTAGTTGAAGATACTAAAAATATTAGCCTGTGGCTTCAAAAATAGAGATTACTTATGTTGGTTTTTATTGCTATCCGACAGCACGCCGAATATCATACTAAATAGGAATGCACTAACGACATCTGGTGTATAACGCCGGTAACAAATAATAGTTTCGTGTCACAAACCGCGGCGCTGTCCGAAACTCGACATCCAAATTACTGTACATACAGACATAGCCCGGATAACATTGAGGTCTTGGAAAGCGTCTTGGACCATTATACCTACGCCGACACGCCAGATCATGACTCAGGCAACTCAATTAAAAACTTTTTGCATGCTTAGAAACAGGCAAAGCTGAGGCATATTTGTTATCCTGTACTTCCCCGAGAGTTCTTTTTACAATAAACTGAGTCCATGATTCCTACTAAGTCACTGCTGCTAATCCAAAACCAGAGTTATAAAGTATGCACGTTTCCTCCTCTTACAACGAAAGTGAAATAAATAAAAGGGCGTGCTCTGTTGGCTTGGACACGTCCAACGAATGAGTGAGGGACGATTGACGAACTCACTCAATTTAGTAGCTGAAAAACTTGATGTGTTTTATTGTTCTCTGAGCGAGTTCACAAAAATTACATTATATGTTGTGTGTTATAAAGATTTGAAACGTGTATTTAATTTTATGAATCATCAATTAATTTTTTAATTATTAGTAATAGATTATTAATTTAATCCTCTAATATACATAGTCACAAAAACAGTATTACTCATACCTCTGTCAATTTTTATTCGAAGTCCATCACACTGGTCGCATTACCTCTTTGGATGGCAATGGCCAGCCTTTGCACCAACCACGATCCGGCGCGGGGGTCTCCCGACTTCTCTCTCAGTCTACGCCCTAACTCATCCACAAATCGCTTGGCCTCCAGACTCCAACAGCCCATCGTCTCCACCGCGAAAGGCACGGCACCAAAGTCATACCATCCGGTCTCCTGCCATCAGTCCTGCTCCGACCAGGCGGCTCAAGCAAGCACGGGACGTCCGCAGAAACTAAGGCCCTTCGGATTATGTCGTTGAGAGCATGGTGCCGCGGGAACCTACCTGCGCATCTACGACAGCCTAATGCGTGATGACCATCGGCTTCCACCGTGGAGGCACAGGTGCACCTATGTGATTCACACACTCTGCAGCCCAGGCGGAGCGCAACGGCCATCCGCAAAGATTCATCGTCAAGCAACGTGCCCAGGTGAGGCGAAGGCAGAGCGTGCAACCATGCTCCCGACTCAGTCTGCGTCACGGCCCGAAGTCTAGCCAATTCCGCTCCCGATGCGCCCTCCAACAATTGCGCCTTAACCTGCTCAACAAGTACGTAGTCCCACGCACGCTGAACACCCGGAAGGGCAGGATACGCCGCCCCCAAACTGCGGACCGCCCAAACAGACTTGGCATCAGCTACATAGGGCACGCTCGCCTCGTCACCATTGGTACCAAGAATTAAAGTGACAAGGTGCGACACCCCATTCGCCGACGCCAAGAAAGCCGGCACACCCAAATCATTGGCACGCCGTACTCCTATACCACCACACCTAATAGGGAGCGTCGCCTGTATCCATTGGGGCTCATTCATGGCAACATTTAGTACAGCCTCAACAATAGACTTTAAAGCATCGTCAAATGCTGAAACCTCGGCGGGGAAAAGCCAAGTAGGCGCCGTTCGCAAGAGATATGTTAGCCTTGGGAGGGCGAAGCACATGCGGAGTAGCACAATCGCCACATGAGCGGATAAGTCTTTTAATTGTTCTTGAGCCTCTAGTAAAAGATCTTCATAGTAGGAGATAGCAACTGGAACCCCATCAGGGAAAATGGGGGAGCCCAAGAGGAAAAAGGAGCAATGAGAAAGTTCCTTGATGTCAGGCAAAACAGAACCGAAGCGCTCAAAGTATGCACGAGCCTCCGCGCTGCAGGGGAAAAGCTCGCATATAGCAGGATTAACCTCCAGACCCAGGGCCCTAAAACGAGGAATAATAGTTTCTAGATCCTGAAACACGTCCTGTGGTACCCCAAGGGTTCCATCGTCTAAATACCACAAGTTTAGATCAGACTTAAGGTCTGCTATAACTTTGTGGATCGCCAAACTGAAGACAAGAGGCCTTAAACGGATCCCCCTGCTGCGCTCCTACCTGAGAAGAAATGAGACTATCACCAAAAAGATTAGAAGGAGAATAGTACACTTGATACAAGAAGGGATAGAGAGAAGGAACCTGCTCTCGGACCTCAGACAAAAGAACATCTCTCTCTAAAGTGTTGAAGGCGTTGCGGATGTCGAGTTTCAGCACCACGCAACCCGAATGGTCAGGGTTCACGACAAAAGCACGCGTCGCATGAATAGCCGCCTCACAACCTCGACTCGTCCCAAAGCCAAACTGGTGCGGCTGCAAGTACTCCGCCATAACGTCTTTAACAGACCGACACGCAAGCTTAGCCACCAACCTGCGGAACACACTGCCGATGGCTATCGGCCTGACCCCACCATCTTTTTTCCGAAGTGCGCAAATATTATAAATATATATTATATAATACTATATATACCTACAAAATCCACGCATACTTCTTTGGTTACTTGCAGATTAATTCATCTGTAAGAAACCAAAGAAGTATGCATACTAATAAAAAAAGTGTGAACACAACGGAAAGAACTCTAAATTGAAGAAAAAACTTGCATTTAGTAAAACATTCCACAAGTTTTAAGGAACACAAAAAATGTGACAAAATATCAATAAATCACTGAGTCGTCAGCTCACTAAATGTTTATGTCACAACACGCAAAGAAAATGTTTAATTCTATTGCCCCTGCGCAAAACGTGTAAAATCTATTACCGCGGTAATATTTACACCGTGTGTTTACAACGGTATTTGCGTCATGGCACGTGGTGCAATGGTTATTAGTTTGCCGGCAAAGCGTGTTATATCAGCTGTGGGAAATATGTTGGCGCGGGTCAATTGTGTTCACGGTGATAACCCTAAGATTTCCATAATACGCGACTTTTGGACGTAGTATTTTGTGTAGCTTTCGTTGTGATGTAACTGTAGATTGTTACTTATTAAGCTAGGTATGGTCTTTTCAAAAAATCTCTCAAGTTAACTTTCAAAAGATATACATTTACACACTATCCTCAAAGAATCTGGCATGATTAGTCGCACTTTATATAAAAAAATAAAAGAAACTAGGATGGGCTTAAATTTTTTTCTCGATTTTGCGGCTTTGTCTTCATATAGTAGTCACTTTGGTAACAAAAACTTTTGAGTAAGCACTGATGATAGACGAATTCAGACAGACCAATATACAATGACGTCATACTCCCAAACTTGCTTTTTAATTTTTTTTTATTTGTCATTAATTATATTTTGAAAGTAAACATTTTTGAACTATCTGAGATTATATTAAATGTTTTTAGAACTTGTTGTGCAACCTCTTGCGTTAAAGTGCTCTTAGGCCTCAAGTGTCTTCTCTTTGTACACTATTAACATTCTGTAGCACTTGTTTGCAATCCCCATATCAAATATTTGTGAAATACTGTAGCGATGAGGTCACACTAAATAAACATAGCACAGATTTAATGCGTCTGTGGAGGAATGGTCGCAAATGTTACTGTTGTCGGTACAACCTCGGAAAAAATCTTTTACTTGCAGTAAGCAACGAGTTGAACAAAATGTACCCGTCATGGGATTTTTCTTCATTGTGTCGGCGACAACAAACAAATTATACCATTATTTGAGTCTGGACCAATATTCCACCACTTTAATCGCATCACCTGTAACTGCTCAAAGACTTTGAAGTGTGTATGCATGGAGGATCACTCTGGGAATACCAGCAAGTGCGGTATGGAAAGGTTAGACACACAGGCGGGATTATTATAACAAAAATACGTATGTGTGTTCAGAAGCTGTAAGACTATGAATTCAAAGTAAACAAGAAAGAAAGAGGCATATCTTTATCGATCGAAGGCGAAGCAAAGATCGAGATCGAAGGCACGTTAAGCCGTTGGTACCGGTTGCCAGTAAAATGGCAGTTGTTAAGTCTGGTAGAAGGCTTTTACGGCTTTTTAAGACGGCTTAAAAAATTTCAACAGCAGATTGCCACAGCTTGCGCCTGTCCATTTTAACGCGGCAATGGACTCACCATTAGAAATTATCGCTTCATAATTATTACGAGTATAATGTCATATATGAGCACACAATTCAAATCAACTTCAACTCATTGACACTGTACATAGAGGATACTACACATTTTTTAACTAAAGTTAAGGTCATCAACCTTTGACAGTAAGATTGATAAAATTGGCACCGCAATATCGACTTTACCAATTTTACAATAAAATTGTATAAATTGCACTTAATTCGTTACGTAGATGAGATGAAATTTTGCACTTCTGCACTGTTCATATTTAATGAGCTTTCAACAGTTTCACGAGTTATTTTTGTTCATCTATAAAAGAAGACGACTTTTATAGATGAACTCAATTCCTCTGTAAAGCTTTCATTTAGCAGTTGACAAGTCACACAACGCCATTTGATTCTAAACTAAGCAGAGCTTGTACTATGGTCACCAGATAACTGACAAACATACTAATATATTTCAAAATACATACATATTTTAGATAAGTAACACCCAGACACAGAAAAAACCATCGTGCTCATCACACAAAGTTTTATCCTGGGTGGGAATCGAACCCAGCAGCCAACGTTCCCGTCTCAATTTTTATTTTTGCTGTTCCTGATGAACGTTAATTGACTTGTTCATATTGTCAGGTCAGAATCTGTTAACTTGTTACTTTTCCATTCACGCGATCTAGCTGAGTGGTAAGAAGGTTTTAACGACAGGAGCAGGTTGTGGCTTACCATTAGGGTCGGCCTTGCCCTTCGGCCCTATTAGACCTTTTGTGTTGACGTTGTGACTACCTGCTGTTAAAATTTGACATCATACATATATGTATATTGTCATGCCTTTATCCCTGACGGGATGGTAGAGGCATACCACAGCTGAAAGGCATAGGCATACTATGAGTCCACATTTCACCGTATGCATTTTTGTCTCACGTAATAGGTAGTGAGCCCTTTCCATGTTGAAATGGACAGGCACAGGTTTCGACGACCTGCCGAAATTCAAAAACCAATAAATCCTCGAACTTGGCTTAGGCTTATCATGCTTTTCGAAGCACGGAAACGTTTGTGAATGGAAATGTCACAATTGACTACCCATCTCTGAACAGACACAAGATGATAGAGTTATAATCGTGATAGAATGTAAGAAATTGATCTTAACATATTCATTAGCTTGATAGTTAAATTTAACAGTTTTGCAACACGTGTGTCCACATGACGCGTGCTGTCACCCACTTCTCTCATAGTGCATACGTCTATGACCTTTCGTCGGACACCGACAGTCGATGTTGCGATATGTTTATAGACAAGTGGACACTGAGCTAGCGTGTGGATACAATATCCACACGCTAGCTCAGTGTCCACGGTTGGTCCGGAGATAGGCGATCATTTGGCGTTCCTATATACGAACGTTTCTCGGTGTTAGGCCGTTTAACCGAAAATTTCAACAGTGGGTCGCCACAGCCTGTGCCTCTCCATTTCAACACGGCAATGGGCTCACCACCTGTTACGTGGGACAAAAATGTGGGCATACGGTGAAATGTGGGCGTTTATTAAGCCTCTGCCTACCCCTTCTGGGATAAAGGCGTGACAATATGTATGTATGTATGTAGAAATACGGTAGTCTTTAAGCTAAGTTGAAGATCTTAAGGGTGACTTGAAAAAAAAAGAAGGATAAATAACACATGCCCCTGTCTGTTTTGTAGGGGTAGTCATTCCTTCGAGCAATAAGGCTTTGCCGATAATTACACGTTTATTTTGGCATTGAGTGATCCAAAAAATATTATTTCATGTTATCCAATTATCTAAAGTCAGCTGTTCAAAGTGGTGTAGTTATATTGGCGCTTCGAAATACGCTTCAATATAGCATAAAATTACTACCGTGGACAATAGCCCTTAGTCTTAGTAGTATCACAGCCGTACTCTTTATACTGTGGTAGTATAATGTACTCGTACTAGTAAGAAGTAGTATGATGTACTTCAAGAAGTATTACAAATATTATTAACATTTTTTGTTTATTCATGTAACATTTATGTAGACACATAACATACACAAATAAATTACAAATATTAAGGATAAAAAGTGTACAATGATACTGCTTATCCTAAAAAGAAAGATTTTTTTTTAAGCAGTGCGCTAAGAGGATAGCTTGTAGAAGTAGATCTACAGCTACTAACTTTTTAGTGCATATCAGAAAAATCGGAAGATCCATAAGTATCCTTAAAGGTTAACTTTTAGGGTAACGTTAGATTTTATAGAAATTTATTGTCAGTTGTGACGTTGAGTGGGTAGGCTGGGGGTGAATTTATTGTCAGTTGTGACGTTGAGTGGGTAGGCTGGGGGTGAATTTAGGGCCGGCGCCCATATGCGGAAGCGCAGCGCAGCGCAAGTCCGCGAAATTTTCCAAACGCGTGACACACTAGACGAATTTATAAAATGCGCGAACGGACGCGCGCGCATACGCGCGTATGCGCGAGCCTGCGCGCGGATTCGCGAGTCTGCGCTAACAACAAACACCGTCGCCATTCGTTTTTCAACTTTTCGAGAGTCCAAACGTGTACTTAATTGGATTGGTGAATAAAATGATGGATTGGGACGTGCTGTTGATAACATTACTTGCAGAAGAGGAAGAAGAGGAATTAAAAAAGAGAAGAAATGTACAGATAAGTAGAAAAAGACGATTTTGGGTTGACGAAATATGGCAGTCAAGATGTTTGGATGGTGAATTTCACAAATTGTGTATTAATTTGAGAGGCATAAAATTTCGTGATTATTACAAAATGGATTATGAAAAATTTACTATTTTAGTTAATCTTTTACGCCCGTATATCGAAAAACGAAAATCTAAATTTCGTTCTACCATTTCAACTGAAGAGAGGCTATCTGTATGTCTAAGGTAAGTGAAAATAAAACATACCTAATCGATTAATCATTTATTTTAATTTTTGATTTACAAATGAAAGGAGAGCCAGTATTGCGGCTCTAGTAATAATTTTCAGAATTATTCTGTGTCTGGATTTGAGTGACATCATTTAGTTGTGTTACATTGGATGGATTGTATGTAGGTGTCAATGTTGTAATTCTTGATGGTACATAAGTTGCAGAAGGGGCTATTGTATTATAGTTTTTTGCAGAGGATGGAATATATGTGTGCTGGGTTATAAGTTGCAGGCAAATCGTAGTGACTGTTGCTCACATCTGAATTATCATTCAACTTTGCTGCTTGGTATTGCTCTTCAGCATCATTTATGATTTTAAAGACATCCCGCTTTATTTTAGTTTGCAAATATGTGGGCAAAGTTTTAACAGTTGTAGCCATTGACGTAAAGAAACTTAGTATATGATCTTTATTTTCATGTTCTTTATAGCTAAGAAAACGTTCTATTAATTCCGTAGATTTTGGAACTGGCTCATGAGTTGACGCTGAATGGTTTGATAATTCCGATTGTGGCCGAGGTGATGAAATATGTGCATTTTGATCTGATTGCGTTGTTTCTTCTGAAGATGAATCTAAATTACTAACTTGTTGTCTCTCTTGTACAAAAGGTCGCAAGAATTGTAATTCTTTTTCATATTTTATAGGGCGGCGCTTACCACCAGCAGAACCACTAGCATCAGTTCGGGCTTTTACTGCTTTCCTATAATTATCACGTATTTTTTTCTAATTTTTCTGAGTATCCCCAACTGAAAAAAAAAAATTGTAGACTGATGACTCATTTTATTTATAATACTTTCCAGATTCTTAACAACCGGTACCAGTTTCAAAGCTCTGTCTTTCAATTACCGTATGGGATAGAGTACTATACGAACGATCATTCATGAAACGTGTGCGGCTATCTGGAAAGTACTCAGACCTATCGTGATGCCTAAACCTACAGAAGAGTTATGGAAAGCCGTTGAGGAAGATTTTACAAATATTTGGAACTTTCCAAATTGCATTGGCGCTATCGACGGCAAGCACATTCGTATAAGGGCACCTCTAAAAAGCGGAAGTCAGTATTATAATTATAAAAAGTATTTCAGCACAGTGCTGTTAGCCGTTGTAGATGCAAAGTACAGATTTATAATTGTTGATATTGGGGCATATGGGCGCAACAGTGATGGTGGCATAATGTCACATTCTATATTGGGTCAAAAGATGCAAGGAAACAGGCTAAATATACCACGAAATAAAGTTTTGCCTGGAACGAACCAAGTTTTACCACACGTATTTGTGGCAGATGAAGCTTTTGCCTTGACGGAAAACATAATGCGCCCATATCCTGGAAACCAAATTGAAGGAGATCGGAAGAAAAAAATATTTAATTATAGGCTAAGTAGGGCGCGACGTATGGTAGAAAGTGCTTTTGGAATTTTAAGACAAAAATTTGAAATTTTCGATAGGAGCCTAAGAATATAGCCCAAATATTTAGATAACGTAATACTAGCTTGTACATGTTTACACAATTATATACTAGATGGCGAAAATTTAAGATTTGTGGATGCTATAAATAATACATCACACAGCACAATTTTAGGAAATATCGAATCTGATCAAGATAGTAGTGGTTTGTTACCAATGTTTGTACGTGAAAAATTTAAGGATTATTTTTCAGAAGAAGGGCATTATTTGGCAAGATGATATTATAGATAGATGTTAATATAAATTGTAATATCAGTTTAAAAGTAATAAAAAATGCAATTTTGATGATGTTTTTACGTACCCGTTTTACCTATTTCAGCAGCAATTTTTTCCCACGCATTTATTTTCATATGTGTATCACTGTAATTGCGTGATTCGATATTATACAAACAATCATGAGTTTGAATCAATAATATTAATTTTTCGTCGTCCATATTTTTAATAATCACAACGTAATATTTATTGCACGAAAATACCGTACGGTAGGTACGAGTGTTGACAACAAAATGGCAAATGGCGAATGGCGCGCCTCCCGCCCCTGCCGCGCGAGCGTCGTTCGGCGAGCCCGGCGACCGAAAGAGGCTGCGCGCGGAGTAGCGCGCGTGCTCACGCAATCGCGCTCCTGCGCGCTACCTTTCGCATGTAGTCGCTTCGATGCTCTCACGAATTAATTGTTGTGTAGATGATTTCCGATTTTATTTCAACGCTTGCAACGTCGTTATCAGTTTGACAGTGAAAAATGCTCTGCGCTGCGCTCCCGCATATGGGCGCCGGCCCTTAGAGTGACTTACACAGAGATGAAGAAAAGATGCATTTGCAAGAACATATAATAAGCTAATCAGATGTACTGACACGTAATACAAAGCAACAAGAAAAGATTTAGAATTTACGTTTTAGATAAGCTATATAGGGTGATAAAAGAAGAGGGGTGGGTTCAGTAGGCTAGATTGTTGATTGTTGAGTCGCGCCCCGAAGTAAAGTGAGAGACGTCACCTGGTGAGCAGCTACAGTAGAAGAAGGCTGAGGACCGCTAGTGCAACCCATTATACTGCGGCGTTGTGGAGGACGCCACGGGGCAAGGCACCGCTCCCGGCTCGCGCACTACGCCGCAGGTAACTATGACGTCACACAGTTTCAATCAGTTTAAAAATGTCAATGCTATTGAGAGAACCTTTTGTAGGCCCGTACCCTCGGAATGACCCGATATATAAAGCAAAATCAAGTTATCACAAAAGAAGTAAAAAATCTGTAGAGTACTGTTAAACAGTACAGGTGACTCAAATACCTCTACGTATGTCAGATGAGCTCACCATAATAAGATGCTGTTACTTAATTACGAAGCACATTTTCAACTCATCTTGCAGTTATTACATTTCATGGTACATTTAACATTGTTAAAATGTGGTACAGCATCACCATTTCGTCACCTCGCAATCTGCGACTATCGTTACATTACGTTACATAATGTATTGTTGTTTATGGGTAGACGTTAGGGGTTACCGGGTCAGGTTAAATATTGGAGATGAATCAAATCAGCCTGTGGCAGTCCACTGATTGACGTCTCTCCCAGTTTACGCCAAAACACACACTGTAGCGTCTTTCATATGCAGTCTTTGCCTGCAACCTTTTCTAGATCGTCGGTCCATCTGACAGGGGACCCACTACTTAACGTTTGCGGAGCTGTAATCTCCGTTTCTCGTCTAAGCTGTATGATTAAGTTCTCAATATTTATTTACCCGATTGTATTAAATTGCAGAGAGAGAGAGCCGACCCTAAAATAGGATAAGGCTGGGAGAAAGAAGAAAGAAGTATTAACTTGCATGGTCCTAGAGATCTTGAGGGTACAAATCTCCCTACATAATGAATCTAGTGCTGCTGTCGGACGAACGAGACTCCGGCAGAGGCAAGGTAAAGTCTAGGAAAGAAGGAGGAAGCATTTCTGTTCTTCTTCATTTACTTCTTGATTTCCAGTTGCATCAGAAAGTAGTTAATTTTAAGTTTATTTAATTGGACAAGGTGTCACTTTCTTCTTTGTTCATGCAATATTCGAGATTATAATATGACTAAATGTACAAGTTATAGCCTAACCTACATGAGGCAAATAATGATGTTCCTCTGAAATATGGTTCATTATTACAGCATGAAGTAATTTGCAATTCACGCGATTGCACAGGGCTTAGTGAGACGAGTTTGAGAAAAGTCCATAACTTAATATTGAAATCGAGCTCTTAAATGTAACCACTACTAACATTATGAAGTTTAATAGGCACTTAAATTATTGCATTGTTTTGTTAAAATCTCGTTAATATTAACCGTTGAAACATAATTATATGAAGCATTGCTATTAGATAACAATAATATAATTAATCCTTACCGACACAAGTTGAAATTCTTCACTATCTTTGTAAGTTTCAACCAGGTTTAAGGCTGTTGATTGATTCCTTTAAAAATCATTAGCAAAGCCTATATATAACAATGACATTACATACTGACTGTGTATCAGAGATTATGATATAACTTGGCGTTGTCCCGTGACCTTCGCTGACTTGCTGATTGTATTGCGTCATGTCAGCAATACCTAATGATATGAAATACTTAGAAAATGATACTAATTGCAAGAAGTTTTGTATTAAGTTATTTAAAACAAAAGTTCATCATTTATAGTTATTTTATAATTAATCGCTTTAAAGTGCTCCTAGCCTTTACGTTTAGCATCGTATGATACTGTTAGTCTTGAGATTTGTAAATGTTTGTGGCATTTTTTCCATATTTCGGAAACTACGTCAAGCGGTAAGTTCCGGGTGCCAGTAACATAGCAGTAGTTAAGTAAAGTTGAAGGCCTTTTCGGCGGCTTCAAATGATTCCACAGCGGGTAGCAAGCCTGTTGATTTCAACAGGACAGTAGGGTTCGTAGCGCGAGTGTAGCACGTCTGGTGAACGAAAACTGTTTCTTTTTTACGCTTCTAAGGTGGCAGAGAAGCATACTGACCACCTCATCGAAATTTTATTTTTGTACCTGTAAGACTTTTGCAATATCAGAAGGTTATATCGACTAACCTAACCTCACTGTAACTTTAAGTCAATAATTATCTTTAAGCCTAAAGCTCAAATTAAATTTTACTTAATTATTTTAAAGTAATTATATTGGCCTACTTGATCACGTTTCAATTTGAGCTTCGAGATTACGGTCCAAACTTAAGGCGGATGCTGTGGGTCTTAAATACTATAAGACTAATTTTTCTTTGAGTAATATGCATAATTATTGCAGTTAAATATGACTATGTGTTTGTGTGTCCTCCGGATAGAACCCTGCGAACCATCTATCGCAGAGACTTCGGACCTTCATCAGTAGTTAACCTCAACCTGTTCTAGTTCATTTAACATTAGGCTTTATAGGCTCTCCACCTATTTCATAGGACTAATATAACTGGTTGGCGTTTAATATGCCTTTGTCTACCTTTCGGTGTAATATCATAATGTGTTTGTAATTTAATTAAAAGCTTTATGCGTAAACAATCAGTAAATGAAATATCTTTTGCATATATCTACATCAAAACACACACATGGTGCACTATGAGTAATACTCGTGTGGCCTCCCATTCTGTATTAAGGAGACTTCTTTTCAATTTATAAATGACTTATATTTTAGAAACAATTTAAAAAAGTATGCTAACATTCTCTAAATTAATATTTTAAAGTGGAAAAAAAATTGAGTCTCGAGCTGGACTCGAACCAGCGTCTTTTATTTCAACGCACCAGACGCGTTTACCTACTACACCACCGAGACCTACCCAAAACTGACGAATTATTCCACCACTTTACGTCTTAAGGTGACGTAAGTATAGAATTGCATCTATAGTTATTCGATACGTAATATATGATTAGTGATAGTTACCACCTATTACGTGGAACAGGAATACACATGGTGTATGTGTAAAAGTAGGCATATAATTTGCCTCTGCCACCCTTTTGGGATAAGGCGTGATTATAAATGAGTCATACGTGGAAGTGTAGTGAACTTTCTACGTATGACTCATTTATAATCACATATTATAAAACAAAGAATGTATGCTTAGATCTTTTAAACTATGCAACGAATTTCGATGCAGTTTTTTTAAATAGGTAGTGTGATTCATAGGGAAGGTTTTTATGTATAATTTGTTAAGTTTTTGTTTATATATTTTTATAAATTATGACGATATATGTTGGGGGCATCGGAAAAAATGAGCCGTCTAGGAACTTTTATCGAAAACGCTGCCTAAACCCTTTGAGATATAACAAAATAATGTATGATGGAATTGTGTACAAAATAGGTCTACAAAAATGTCCGCCACGGTATGTGTCTATCTCTTAAGGATAACATCCATTTTAATATTAAAATAAAACAGCAATTATAAAGCGGTAATTTGAAGGCTATTTACACAAAAACCTTATTAATCCTTATCATTTTTAATAATATATGTTAGTTGGCTTCAGCATTTTATAAAAAAAATTTTTGGGCTTTACACCTAGCAAATTAAATGAATATCTTAGGAGATATGGCAAAATTAAAAAAAAATGCGCCGAGAAATTAATTTCATGTAACGAATATTCCACCGTGCCGTGCGGGCGTAGGTACTTGAGTGCGGAGAAGTAATCAAGTAATTTGGAATACGTTCATACATTATTGTGAAATTAATAAACGACGGAATAAATGGGTGCCACGGGGTTTGAAGTATGTCACGGGCGAAGCCGGGCGGGTCATCTAGTATATTATATGCAGAAGAATATAAAAATGAGGTAGTAGTTAATGGCTAACGTACCAATAACATAGTGTTTTTGAGTCACACGAGTACATTTTTTTTTTCTGTAAGGCCTTTTTCATCGAAGGCGTGGTAGAGGCCACTATATGTTTCACCCGCCCACATTTCTTTTAGTATATGGTGAGCAGGTTGTTATATTGAAATGGACAAGCGTAAGCTGTGGCGAGTTGATTTTTTTTAAACCGCCCCTAAGGCCTTCAACTTTATTTAACGACTGCCATGCTACTGGCAACCGTGACCAGCAGCTTAATGGAAATAAAATGCTACAATGCGGTCACCCATATGAGAACCAGTCATAGCGAAAGATAATCGCAATGATCGTTTACAGAACACAGAGTTAGTGGGCCTTCGAGCGCTTCATATGTTCAAAACCACTGAACAGTGTATTCTTATACAAAATATTTTAGGTAACCGTAAATATTGATGAAAGTTTAGTTCTCTGTCTTCCGTAATTCCATCGATCTCAGTTACTTCATCCATCGTTTACGACGATGTCCCTGAAGAATAGCCCCGGTGAAATTCCCGCTTTGGTCGTAATTTCATCGATCATGGTTCCGACCCGAGATAAATTGTTATTATTTTTGCTTTAGGGTTGTAATATACACTGGCCTCCTAAAGTAAGTATTTTTAAAATTGCAATAACTTTCAAAATATACTTTCCAAACAAAAGGGACTTGAAAAATAGTTTAACTTTGTACAAATAACTTCAGAATTGCTATTTTTTTTCAATAACTTTCTTTTAAGAAATGGCCGAAAAAAAGAACTTCAAAATCAAAAATAATCCTTTTCGCATTACAATTTTACCATTCATTTCTTGTTTCTATTTTAGTTTTCTATTTTTTTGATGATCGATAAGTCTTGTTACAAAAGCTAAATTATACAGCAGCACATAATCTTATTTATCACGCCTCTTTCACCTGAAGAATTTGCTAGGATCATGACTTTCCTGAAACCAGGCATTAGCAAAAATGGTGGGTGTGACGTTATGAACGGTCCAGAAGTTGAAGCGAAGAGACTGGAAACCATTTGAAGTGGTAATAGCAGACCCAGGTGTGCTAGTGCCCGAGAAGACAGTTATATTGTTTCCACTGATTTGAGAAATCGCCACCTAAATGCAGTTGAAGTCCAGCAACAGCTTCTTCAGACCCGAAGGGAATACATTAGTGACAGTACACTGAGATAAAGTCTGGCTGAATCAAACTTAAAACCCCGAAGACCAGCGAGTGGCCTCAAACTCAATTTTATTCTTTCAATTAAGATCTAGATTTTTACTTGTATATCATTTTCAATATATATAAAAGACAACCGTGACCAAATGATTACTCAAAGCGTTGAACCAAAAACCTGGTAGCGAGCTCATTCCACAATCTAAGCGTAGGTAAAAAGCTTACCATATAAGTACGAGCCCTTCGGTCACAAAAATTGCGGATAAACACTTTGTTGGTAGCAATCGGTGCGATGATAGAAAGCAGAGGTTGATAATGTAATCAACCAATAATTACAGCATAAACCAGTAAAGAAGTGGTTATACAACCTTCAAAGCTCTTTGTACAGAACCTGAAATAAAAAAACTATAATTATTTTGTTTTTGAGGCATTATCAAGTATATATATATATATATATATATGTTTGGCAGCCAAACAGTCTTGAAAATGCCTCGTGTGTAGGGGCGAAACACGTGTCGACATCGTATGACATTTTTAAAACGTAATATTGCAAAAATAACATTTAAAACAAAATAATTATAGCTTTTTTTGGTCTCACTACAGGGGATGCCGAAGACCGTGCGAAGTGGAGGAGAAAATGTAGGAAAGCGGACCCCGGGCGTCGCGAGACGCAACTGGGACAGACGCTCGGATGATGATGATGATGATGAATTATAGCTTTTTAAAATGGATTTCCGCCATGTAACGCCTGATTCAATTAGTTATTTAGAGTCTGAAATGTTAAAAAATTTTGGCGATAGTTCGACGAACAGCCAATTACTGTGCCCAAAGCTCTGCGATATCACCTCGCCCAGTGTATTAGGTGATTACATACATGATAGGTGTAATTTAACCATTTTAATACGTTGGTATGTATATATATCAGTTTGCCACATTGATACCGTGAGCAAATAACAATCACTGTCTGCATACAGTTTCTATGTAAATACAGTTAGTACACATAAACAAACGTGTCTTGACAGTAGGCCAATACTAAGTAAACATTATTACCCAGCGACTTGCCGCAATGTGTGACGTAAGCAGTATTCACCGTGCAATATTTTTGTACGTCTTTCGAAGAAGAAAACCACCTTCTGAAATTGAGGGCCTTTCACACCTTTGAATTATGCCTTCATGCTCTTGAAAAATCCGTGGTTGTATTAGAAGTTCCATCCAAATTTCTATGGTACCGGAGATAGCACAAGAATTCTGATTCATGCGGTTCGGAAGAAGCTTCTGTACACTGTTTGAGGGTGGCAGCTCTGCCCCGTACGTGTTGAAAGATCAAAAGTATATTTGGAAGTGGATAGTCTAAAATCAGTTTCACTTTTTTGCGGGTTAGTAATGGCGTGCCACAGAGCCTGTCTCCAATTTGTCTTCTACTCACCAGTAAATACAGATTGTTCTGCACTATGCAAATGAGAAGCACCCGTAATGGCGATATGTTGACAATTCGACTTAGAAATAGCCTGATTTGGCGGAATGACACGTAGCTATCTTATTATTAAGCTTGATCCCCATCTAAACTCCATTTGGTCAGTTGGGCACCGAACACCTGGTTGAGTTTAATACCAAAAAGTTTTTTGAATATTAGAACTTACCTTTATACTTACTAAACTTAAAATTACAATTTAGTTATATTACATAATTTCAACGGATTAATTAACACCGAAGTGTTACGACGTTGCATCTAAGTGATAGTTACTTTGTCCCCAAATTTGCTTAAAATCTATCTTGGAATACAAATAGTAGCGAGTATTGTACAATCATTTCATTTATGATGCAATACAACTGGCGTGATGCTACCTGTTAGATCCCATGTGCTTTTCTAGACCAATTCATCCCAATCGGTCCAACCAGTGTACGTCACACTGAATAGGCGTACCATACTTAGATACATACAGATAAACAAGATTTTTTATGTTTCTGCTGTGTAAAATGTATTAGTAATAGAAACCTTGGCCGACAGAATACGATACGAAGTGATACGCAATATGGCAGGTTTGAAAGAAAGTGTCAGCGTTAAGCTGGAAAAGGGCGTGCTCCTTTGGTTTGGACACGTGCAACGAATGATTGAGGTACGATTGACGAAGGATATATATTGTTCAAAAGTAGAGGGTAGGAGTCAGGGTAGGCCGAGACTTACATATGAAGACCACATGAGCAGATTGCTCAAAAACGGAAAAGTCAAACGTACTTGGATCCCCAGACGTGCATGTATGAAGCGTTTAATGAATCTACAGGAAGCGATGCCTGGCGATCTGTCCTCTCTGACTACCCCATCAGGGATACAGCGTGAAGATAGTAATAGTAACATATTAGTATTACAATGTACAGACATCGGCCCGCTATAATTATTTTATGAGTACCTAATCATTGGTTATCTAACAACCATCAGTCAGGGGCCGTCCTTTTGACGTACCATAAAGTTTAAAAATCCATAATTGACAAATCATCGTAAATGTCTGTATAAAAACCACCATAAAGTTATGCCATTAAACTTTCCATACGTTTATCACTCCGCAGCTCTATACGCAACGTTCCATGTCAATATTGACACTTATAAATAACTTGTCAGAAGACAATGACTAGGTCATGGGGCATGGGGTCAGCGTGGAGCATAATGAGGTGGAGTTATGGGGACACGTTATGTCACACACTTAGCGAGATAGTGAAGATAGTTTTAAGTTAAATTATATAGGTGGAACTCGTACGTATATGATAATTATAGGAGTGTAGTTTATGAGAAATAGTTATAATGAAAGTCAAAAGTACTCGGAAACCCAGACGTGTATGTACGAGGGTAAATCCAAAAGTTCGTAACCTGACCATGAAAATCAAAGAAACGTGGTTGTAAATTATTTTTTATTTTTCTACATAGTCACCATCGAGTTCAATGCACTTCTTCCATCTGAACAGCAACTTATTTATACCTTAAAAAAATGATTCCGGAAGGTCGTCAAAATAACCATTTACTGCATCTATGACCTCTTCTTTGGTTGAAAATTTCGAACCACCTATTTCTTTAAATTCGGAAATAAATGGTAATCCGAGGGGGCTAAATCCGGCAAATATGGTGGGTGGGGCAATAATTCGTAACCACAGTTATGGATCTCATCTCATTGATTCGGCAGAAGTGTGAACCCGCGCGTTGTCTTGATGGAACAAAACTTTCTTACGCAACATACCCGGACGTTTTTCTTTGATTTCTTCACGAAGCCGTCGTAAATGGTTAGAATACTCACTAACTTAAATTTATAGTTTGGCCTTTGGTAAATAATCCACAAAAATTATTCCCTTCTTATCCCAGAATACCGAAGCCATGACTTTGTTACTCGACATAACGACCTTAGCTTTCTTCGGAGTAGGTGAGCCGGATCTTTTCCATTATTTCGATTGTTGCTTGGATTCGGGAGTATGGTGGTGAACCCAGCTTTCATCTATAGTAACAAACCGGGATAAAAAATCCTCGGGATCTGCCTCAAAAAGCTCCAAACAGTTACGCGAAATTGTGAAGAGAACGCGTTTTTGTTCGACTGAAAGCAACCTAGGCACCCAACGAGCAGAAACCTTATGGAACCCCAGTTCTTGAGTTATGATGTTTTGAACCCGACCATAACCGATGCCTGTGATCTCAGCTATCTTATTAATGGTCAATCTTCGGTCATTTAGTATAAGATCACATATTTTATCGATGTTTTCCTTGGTGGTAGACGTTGAAGGCCTTCCACACCTAGGATCATCTTCAACGCTCTCCTGAGCTCGCTTAAACTCAGCTACCCATTTTTTTACACCGAAATAGAATGGAGCAGATTTTCCTAATGTGCTCACCATATCTCTGTTTTGGTGATAGACCTTTTTATGCAGGTACTTAGTCACTGCGCGATGTTCCCCTTTGTTCATTCTTGAAAATCTTTTCCGATACTCTTTAACAATAACCACAAAAAAAATTTCGCGCTCACTAACTGAACCAAACTTTGCTCCCTTGCTACTAAATAACCATAGTACAGATAGAGGGTAGATTAAAAAAAAATGCATTGCTTCATCTATGTTATCTATGTTGCTTTGTCCAACTTTTGGATCCACCATCGTATGTAGCGATTAATGAATCTACAGGAAGCGAAGGAAGTATACATAAATCGCAAAGCCTAGCGATCTGTCCTCTCTGTCTACCCCGTCAGGGATACAGCGTAAAGATAGTTAAGTTAAGTTTTTAAGTTTATAAATCTTATAATAATGTATGAAAATTTGTTGTCCATCCATGTATACTTCTTTCGCTTCCTGCAGATTCATTAATCGCTTCATACATGCACGTCTGGGTATCCGAGTACTTTTGACTCTTCCGTTCTTGAGCAATCCGCTCACGTGGTCTTCATATGTAAGTCTCGGTCTACCTTGACTCCTTCTGCCCTCTACTTTCGCACAATATAAATTCTTCGTCAATCGTTCCTCACTCATTCGTTGAACGTGTCCAAACCAACGGAGCACGCCCTTTTCCAGCTTAACGCTGACACTTTCACTCAAACCTGCCATATTGCGTATCACTTCGTTGTGTTTTCGGTCGGCCAAGGTTACGCCGCACAATTTTCGAAGTGACCGCATCTCCACAGCATTCAGCTTACTTTTATGCATCTTCTGACATACTCAGGTTTCGCTGCCTTAAAGCAACGTTGGCACTAGCACTGCGTTATGAATCGCGAGTCGTGCTTCTTTTACGATGCTTTGTCGCTTTACTAATTGGGTCAAAGCACCGTTAACTTTGCTTCAACTTCAACAACAACAATCTTTCAACTTCTGCAGGAAACTGTCCAGATACACTATGAACAGCCAGGCAGACACGCACTCACATCCCCCCTACTCGCACGCAGGCCTTACAGTCCCTGTATAGCGACTGTATTGCCCGCAGTAGCGAGCCGTCCACACCATATCCGGGCAGAAAGTCCCACAGAGTTTCTCTCACAACGTTATCAAATGCTTTCTCTAGATCCACAAAAGCGCAGAAAACCTTCTGGCTAACAGCCAGAAACTTCTCCGCGATCATGCGGAGAGAAAACACTTGATCCATGCAACCTCTTCCACGTCGGAATCCGCATTGAGCCTCCCACAAATACCTTTCAGACTTTTCTTGCATTCTTGCCGTTATTACCTTTGCATACACCTTACTAGCTAAGCTGACCAAGCTGATCGCTCTGTAGCTGGAGCAGTTTAGGCGAGAGCCTTTCCCTTTGTAGATAGGTACTACAACTGCTATTCGCCAGTCATCTGGGACCTCACCCGTCCGCCAGCATTAGTTGCATAGCAGACAAAGAGTGTCCCAGACGCGCGACCCAAAGTACTTGATCATCTCAGCAGTAACTTTGTCTTTTCCCGCAGCCTTACCACATTTCATACTTCTTATCGCTTGTTCAATCTCTTTCATACTAATGACTTCATTGACACCAGGATCCGGAGCGTCACAGTGAGCTCCACTTCCCGATGCGGCATCTCTGTCCTTACTTGCATACATCCTTCCATAATATTCACTCCATCTCTGCAGGACGTCAGTTTGTTTTGTTAGAACATCGATCAAGATTTATAAACGACGGGATTAAATAGGTGCGTATGTCCATAATGGGTAAAATTTTAAAATTTTAAATGTTTTTTTAATTTTAAAATCCTGAAGGTAAGTATTTCTTTCTCTGTCAGCGCGTTGTGTATTTTTTTAAATAAGGTCAGGTAATGTTCATTACCAATTAAAGAATGTCATATTTCATTTTAGTGCACGTATCAGGGATTTCGAACAGGACATAGGGATCTGATAATGTCAGATGCAATTATAATAATTGTTTAATTTTTTTTTTACAATTTACTACTTATTTCTTTAACTTGAATTAAGAAATTGCGTGTGTACATTTATGAAGATCCGGGACCATATATTTTACAGAAACTACTTTGTTTTTGTGTAGGTAGTAATGATATCGATTATACCAATGAATTCGTTCTGGTAGGTAATAAAAGTAACTACAATTTACTTTCCATTTTAGTTCAAATGATAGCTGCTCCATAACATCCAAATAAAAGTGAAACTCCAGTTCTTTTGGAATATAATGGAAGCTTTTTTGGAAACAACTGAGAATACACTACGATGAGGAGGAAGAGAGCAAACACGAATCCTAGAGCACAAACGAAACTGCACACAAATGTTAGCACATACGGTTAACATTATAAAGACGTGTATGTATGAAGTGATTAATGAATTTGCAGGTAGCGATAGAAGTATGCATGGATCGCGAAGCCTGGCGATCTGTCCTCTCTGACTACCCCGTAAGGGATACAGTGTGAAGATAGTTAACATCATCATCACTACATATTATAAAACAAAGTCGTTTTTCGCTGTCTGTCCCTATGTATGCTTAGATCTTTAAAACTGCGCAACGAATTTCGATGCAGTTTTTTAATTAGATAGAGTGATTCTTATAGAAGGTTTTATGTATATTTTGTTAAGTTTTTGTATACATTAACTTAATTATAACGATATATGTTGGCGGAGTCGGAAAAAATGAGCCGTCTGGGAGCTTTTAACGAAAACGCTGCCTAAACCCTTTGAGATGTAACAAAATAATGTATGGTGGAATTGTGTATCTAATATAGGTCTACAAAAAAGTCCGCGACGGTATATGTCTATCTCTTAAGGATACCGTACTATATACATTTTAATACTTTAAAATAAGAGCAATAATAAAGCGGTAATTTAAAGGCTATTTACACAAAAAACATAATAATGCTTATTATTTTTAATATGTTAGTTGGTTTCAGCATTTTATGAAGATTATTTTGTCCCTTTACACTTTGCAAATTAAATTAATATCTTAGGTGATATGGCAATATCAAAACATGCGCAATTAAATTAATTTCGTGTAACAATAATTCGACCGGGCCGTGCGGGCGCGGGCGTAGGTTAAGTAACTTGAGAAACAAAGTCGATTTTCACTGTCTTTCCCTATGTATACTTAGATCTTTAAAAATACGCAACGAATTTCGATGCAGTTTTTTTTAAATAGATAGTGTGATTCATAGAGAGTGTTTTATGTACATTTTGTTAAGTTTTTGGATACATTTACTTAATTATAACGATATATGTTGGCGGTATCGGAAAAAAATAAGCCGTCTGGGAGCTTTTAACGAAAACGCTGCCTAAACCCTTTGAGATGTAACAAAATAATGTATGGTTGAATTGTGTATCTAATATAGGTCTACAAAAAAGTCCGCGACGGTATATGTCTATCTCTTAAGGATACCGTACTATATACATTTTAATACTTTAAAATAAGAGCAATAATAAAGCGGTAATTTAAAGGCTATTTTCACAAAAAACATTATTAATGCTTATTATTTTTAATATGTTAGTTGGTTTCAGCATTTTATGAAAATTATTTTGCCCCTTTTACACTTTGCAAATTAAATTAATATCTTAGGAGATTTGGCAATATCAAAACATGCGCAATTAAATTAATTTAACTAAAAAAAACTAACTATCTTCACGCTGTATCCCTGACGGGGTAGTCTGAGAGGACAGATCGCCATACTTCGCGATCCATGCATACTTCTTTCGCTTCTTCGAGATTCATCAATCGCTTAAATTAATTTCGTGTAACAATAATTCGACCAGGCCGTGCGGGCGCGGGCGTAGGTTAAGTAACTTGAGAAACAAAGTCGATTTTCGCTGTCTTTCCCTATGTATACTTAGATCTTTAAAAATACGCAACGAATTTCGATGCAGTTTTTTTTAAATAGATATTGTGATTCATAGAGAGTGTTTTATGTATATTTTGTTAAGTTTTTGGATACATTTACTTAATTATAACGATATATGTTGGCGGTATCGGAAAAAAATAAGCCGTCTGGGAGCTTTTAACGAAAACGCTGCCTAAACCCTTTGAGATGTAACAAAATAATGTATGGTGGAATTGTGTATCTAAAATAGGTCTACAAAAAAGTCCGCGACGGTATATGTCTATCTCTTAAGGTTACCGTTTAAAGTTTTAAAATGTATATAGTAATATACATTTTAAAACTTTAAAATAAGAGCAATAATAAAGCGGTAATTTAAAGGCTATTTACACAAAAAACATTATAAATGCTTATTATTTTTAATATGTTAGTTGGTTTCAGCATTTTATGAAGATTATTTTGTCCCCTTACACTTTGCAAATTAAAATAATATCTTAGGTGATATGGCAATATCAAAACATGCGCAATTAAATTAATTTCGTGTAACAATAATTCGACCGGGCCGTGCGGGCGCGGGCGTAGGTTAAGTAACTTGAGAAACAAAGTCGATTTTCACTGTCTTTCCCTATGTATACTTAGATCTTTAAAAATACGCAACGAATTTCGATGCAGTTTTTTTTTAAATAGATAGTGTGATTCATAGAGAGTGTTTTGTGTACATTTTGTTAAGTTTTTGGATACATTTACTTAATTATAACGATATATGTTGGCGGTATCGGAAAAAAATAAGCCGTCTGGGAGCTTTTAACGAAAACGCTGCCTAAACCCTTTAAGACATAACAAAATAATGTACGGTGGAATTATGGATCTAATATAGGGCAATAAGAAAGTCCGCGACGGTATATGTCTATCTATAATAATAATAATAATAATAAATCTTTATTCATTTAGGTCACAAAGTAACACTTATGAACGTCAAGAATATTGCTTCTACATTTACATTTACTGCCAGATTCGCAAAGCAATAGGTAGAGCCTGAGGAAGAACCTGGCAATAAAACTCATGGCCACTCTTTTCTAAACGCCAGTAATTACATTAGTTTGATTAACATGATATTTGACCAATTATATAGTAATGAATTTATACAAACAAAACAAAACAAAATCAATGTTGTGTTTAAATCATATCAAAATTAGAGCGATTATAGTTGCCGGTTCTAAGGGCAGCCTACCCTTGAAGAAGAATCTGGCAAGAAAGTCAATGGATGCCATTTTAAAATGTAGGAATGGTTTACAACATTAAAATTACACTTACATTGTTCCTTTGGATTTATGTGAGAACAGTCGACTAAACTTAAGTTTACCTTAAATATAAATAAGATTATTTTTAATAATTGCTATAACAGCTATGAGCTGACCAGTCCCAACAGACGGCACCCGTTCACGGGTATGACGCATTATATCAGCCATCGCCCTACTCAACCGTATTATAGGGAATAAAGCGACTCACTTAGGCGAGCATGACATACTCAAAAACTGCACAGCAACTATCATGTCAATTTCAAAGAAATAAATAAGTCTACATGGTGCTCACACAATAACAAACTCAAATTGCATTGTATACCGGGACTAAACGCAGCCAATTTAGAAACCTTTAGTTGTCAGATGTTTCAAATTATTAATAATGTAGAGATGTAAAAATACAACATATATATGTAGATTCAAGGCATATCACAAGATTCATTCGAATCCTAAATAGCTCAAGCGAAGAGCAAGCAACTCATTTCCATTTATTTTTATCGTTCAAATAATCATTAGTTGTGTAATAGGCCCTTATCAAGAGGTGCCTCTTAATTTCCGCCTTAAATTTATGTAACGGCAGGTTCATAATGTTTAAAGGAATTTTATTATATAGTCGTACGCCAATTCCTGCAAAAGAGTCGTGAACCTTTTGTAAACGATGATGCGTTCCAATTAATTTATGCTTATTTCTAGTATTTATCGAATGTATGTCACTGTGTCTATTGTATAAATGTATGTTCTGTTTAACTAACATAATATTTGCAAATATATACTGTGATGCAACCGTTAAAATGCCAATTTCTTTAAATTTTTCTCTAAGAGACTCTCTAGCACTCAATTTATATATTGCACGTATAGCTCTCTTCTGGAGTACAAAAATTACTTGTAGATCAGCTGCTTTGCCCCACAGCAAAATGCCGTAAGACATGACACTATGAAAATAACTAAAGTATACCAGCCTGGCAGTTGCCACATCAGTAAGCTGCCTGACTTTACTAACGGCAAAGGCTGCCGAGCTGAGTTTACCTGCAAGACACGTTATTTGGGCATTCCACTGCAGTTTGCTATCTAAAGTGATCCCCAAAAATACAGTTGTTTCTACAAGATTAAGGGTATCACTGTTCAATGTTATATTTGTACCGCAATTCCTGACATTAGGCAAATGCTGAATCTGATACATTTTGTCTTCTTAGCGTAAAATTGACTCAATGGGCTCAAAAGACCTATAACCATGGCCAGATTTTTTACCTGTTGTCTTACAAACTAGTTTTTTGAGATAATTTCCCAAGTTAGTAAGTCATTCCTAATACGCTCAAAAGGAGCTGGTTTATAAGCCAATAATTTGGCTTGATTCAATAAAAAATTGGATAACAATACAGCTATCTGACGTCGTAAAAAATTTGATAGTAAACAACTATCTAATGTCAAAAAATAATAATTCTGTAATAAAGGATTACAGTCAAATAATTCTATATTCCTACAATATGTGGTCAAGGTATGTAACTTTCTATTTATATTGTATCTAATATTATTTTCAATTTGTGTAAAAGATTTGCAATATGGCAGTGTAGACAGTATAACCTGTTTAACTTGCATGTTTGACAACTGTTCATAAAAATTTATGATAGTTTTAATTTTCACATTATCTCTTCTGCCAATAAGTATCACTATTGTTGTTTGTGGGCAATGTGTACTGGTTAATACCTTATTAATTATTTGAGAGTAGGATGCCCCAGGAAATGAAAGTGTTATAACCGAGTTACCCAGATGTTGAATTAAGTGATAACCTAAACTCTTGCCAATTTCATCACAATAAACTACAGTCTTTCCAACATTTAATGGTTGCGTAATTTTTGTTACAATATTGTCACATATACTGCCTACAGAGTCAACCATTGGAGAAGTTGACTCCGACTGCGATGTTATTGATAATGAAGAACATGGAAGGGATTTATCACAGTCAGGTGTTTGATTATATAATTTTTCAAGTGATAAGAACCTTTGTTCATTGCTGTGACAAGACTCCACCAAGCTATTCAATGCCTTAATGTACTCCCCAATTTCTTTCTGTGATGTTTTGTATTTTAAAGTTATTGACTCCAAGGAATAATTTAAACACATAATTTCAGTCTGTAATTGATGTATATCCATCTCATATTGCTCTGTTTGGGTGTATATATGTTTTTTACTTGTTTCTATTAGTTGTTTTAACTGTACATTTGATTTACAAGTCCTAAGATAATTGTTCATTCCTAATCTAAGCTTTTTAATTTGTTTCTGTGATTTGGAAATAAATTTATTGAGTTTTATGTATTTTTTTAATTTATTCCTGCTACTACTAACTAATCTTATTGATGTGTTGGTGTTAGTCGATAACAAGTGGTGACCAGTTTTGTCTATTGCTGCAATAGGAATACTCAATGAGTTAACCATCAGGTGTGAGGTGATGGGCTCATCAAGACAAATAAGATCTGGCTCCGACCTCCCACACATTAGCTCATTATACAGACTGTTGGAAAGGGCAGCCTGATCTACCGATTTAAGTTTTTCCCTAAGAGTGATGGAGTTATGAGCATCACTCAGCTCACACTCTAGAATGCTAATACGTTTTAGAGCATGTTCATGGGTGTTACTGCACTCTTCTAGACCCTTCATTGTTGACTGAAGGTGATCTCGCTGAACGGTGAGCTCCATGACCTGCGTATGTAGCTCAGCCAACTCTTGTTTGAGTTGGGTGTTTTTGTCAATTACATTTAATATTTCTTTTTCACTATCATCCCGTTCCTCTAGCAACTGTTTGTTGAGATTTTTGCAAATCTCCAGTTCCTTTATAGTGAGGTTGAACTTTTGTTGCAAGTCACGGGATACTGCACTACGGGTCATCATTTTTATTTTATTATTTTATTCCTAATAATTATCAACAAGAAATCTATAATAATTCTCAACACACTAATGACAAGATTATATTAAAAAAAATAAGTGTAAGTATATCTATGTTTACAACAAACCTAATATATTTGAACTATTTAGTATTGTATTTATTTGAACTATTTAGTATTATATTTTATATTTATTTTATTATTTAGGTACAATTTTTATATTAATATCCCAATAGGTGATGTGATATGTTTTTCCGGTAGGTATTTGAATTGATATCATGTACCCTACTCTCAATTTTTATGTCGAATTTTGTACAGATTAGTAATAAGTATGCTATTCTTCTGTTTAAGTTCATTACATGTCACAATATTTGTTTATTTTTATTACGATTTTAGAATCACAATTTTTTCTTAGATTATTCGTCCACTCAATTTTTTACAACGGTAAAAAAAAAAAAAAATTTGAAAAAAATTTACGGTTGATCTCACTGATTCACAAATAACTTTGTCGTAGCCTTGTGCTTGTACATAATAGTATTTACGGTATTTTTCTGTGTGTTTATTTGAACTTTTAACACTTTTTTATTGTAGTAAAACTTAATATTTATAAATTTCCTTAATAAAATATACAGAGACACTGTTTACGTTACGGCGTTAGTGTTGCCAGGGTCTCTTAAGGATACCGTACTTTATCCATTTAATCCTTAAAAAAACAGCAATAATAAAGCGGTAATTTAAAGGCTATTTACCCAAATACATTATTAATCCTTATCATTTTTAATAAGTTAGTTGGTTTCAGCATTATATGAATATTATGTTGTTTCGTAACACTTTGCAAATTAAATGAATATCTTAGGCGATATGGCAATATAAAAAAAAAACGCAAAGAAATTAATTTCGTGTAACAAAACTTTGAACGGGCCGTGCGGGCGCGGGCGTAGTACTTGAGAAGTAATTTGGAAAATGTTCATACATTATCGTGAAATTAATAAACGATGGGATTAAATGGGTGCCACGGGGTTCGAAGTATGTCACGGGCGAAGCCGGGCGGGTCAGCTAGTTATAATATATGTCATATTTTATACCTTTACACAAACATATACATGCATGAAGTGCTGGCTTGACGTCGTAAGGGATGACATGCGTGCCAATGGTCTCACTACAGGGGATGCCGACGACCGTGCGAAGTGGAGGAGAAAATGTAGGAAAGCGGACCCCGGGCGTCGCGAGACGCAACTGGGACAGACGCTCGGATGATGATGATGATGATGATGACAAACATATACATGCATGCAGCATAATTTTACATTTTATAATTAGAAAAGTCGTACTTTATTTATACTGCTGACGTGGCAAAAGGTGCGTACCACTTCCAGATCTAAAGTGGTTACAGTAGCCTTTGGACGTTAGCAGCATCAGAAGTACTGCACATATACAACAGGCAGTGGCTACTTGATGTTGAAATTTTTTATGATGTCCAATAGGCCTTCAACCTGACAACCATTATAATGTGACTTGCAACAGGGAACAACGGCTTAGCGTGCTTTCTAAAGTACGGAAATGCTCGTAGAGGAACATGCTAGTCACCCATCTGTTTCAACCGCGGCCTAAGATACTTAACGCATTGATCGAGCGGAACTACGAACAATGACGTTAGAATCAGAGTAATCTAGGGTACAGTAATATGATTTGGAGAAAATATTAGTTTTGATCATAGCATGGCTTCAGTTTTTAGTCTGCCTCAATTCTATAGTGAGATATTGTAATATCTCTCTGGAAGTGCACTTAGATCTGTGTATAGAAGTATATACGAGTATGTATATATAATAGAAGGATTATAATTTTATTTTTAACATCAACATTGATAAAAATTCGCTTGGATCACTCTGGTTTTAACTTCGTTATATTAATTCTATTCTTAATAACATTATTTAAACTCACTTAATTTAGCACTTTATTGATATTTTCTATACATGTTGCGGTTTTGCAGAAATACTTCTGTCAAATGTAGTATAGTGTCTCTTAAATTATAATACACATCATCAGCAAACTTTCTAGTTCAAAACAAAGTGCTTCTTACATTAGTGGCGTAATACCTAAGTTAGTCTGACCCGACTGTTACAGTTATTATGTGAAGTAATGTGTTTAATGTGATCAAGTACTGTACGAATGGGTGAGGCTAATATTTGAATAGCTCTTTACATTTTAAAGGTTGTTTGAGAAACAGAAATTGTAACATCAGATTGCACAGTCGAATGTAAACAAGTATTACAAACAGAACACTCAATGTTCCATGTTAATCAACAAATTAATCAATGTTCGAAGACATTTTAACACAACGCCTTCTACGTCACATAAAGTTATTATTGTATCTATATAACCGAACAATACATACACACATACATTGAAGAGCTCGTGTTCTAAACGTTCACTGAATTACGCAGCTTTCACTATGGCTGGACCTCGGATGGATGACCACATTGTGGCATTTGCGAGCATTTTCGTGCTTCGGAAGGCACGTTTAGACGTTGGTCTCGGTTGCTAGTAAAAAGGCAGTCGTTAAGCATGGTAGAAGGCCTTATGGGCGGCTTGAATAAAATTCAACAGAAGGTCGCCACAGCCTGCGCCTGTCCATTTCAACACGGCTATGGGCTCCCCACCTGTTACGTGGGACAAAAATGCATACGGTGAAATGTGGGCGTAAAGTATGCCTCTGCCTACCCCTTTGGGGATAAGGCGTGATAGTTAAATATATAAATAAATAAAATAAATTCCTACATACATGAAACCTGGGTATGTCAGCAGATGCATGAAAGTAAATTGAATGCTGTGGAGATGCGATCACTTCGAAAATTGTGCGGCGTTACCTTGGCCGACCGAATACGTAACGAAGTGATACGCAATATGGCAGGTTTGAATGAAAGTGTCAGCGTTAAGCTGGAAAAGGGCGTGCTCCGTTGGTTTGGACACGTCCAACGAATGAGTGAGGAACGATTGACGAAGAATATATATTGTTCAAAAGTAGAGGGTAGAAGGAGTCAGGGAAGGCCGAGACTTACATATGAAGACCACGTGAGCAGATTGCTCAAAAACGGAAAGGTCAAAAGTACTCGGATACCCAGACGTGCGTGTATGAAGCGATTGATGAATCTCGAAGAAGCGAAAGAAGTATGCATGGATCGCGAAGCCTGGCGATCTGTCCTCTCTGACTACCCCGTCAGGGATACAGCGTGAAGATAGTTAGTTAGTTAGTTAGTTACATACATGGAAAGTACATAAATCTTCTTTATCTTGAGTGTTTTAACTTGCTTCTAAATCTACCTGGATTTGGATTCTGGGATCCACTTTTATTTGGATTTAGAATTTTGGCATTACCGTCTGACTTCTCAACTTTGTGAGGGCGATTACGTTACGTCGTTGTCTCGTCTGTTAGTTAGCAGGTGCACCGCTAGCAGGTGACGTCGCTTGGGTCACGGAGCATCTTAGTGTTGGGCCTAAGGCCAAGTGGGCCCCTTACACCCAGATAATACAGAAATATGTATATTTTAATATTTTTAGAGAAAACTTTGTACCTCGTTTTAAGAAATCTCGCAAACTAATGTACTTGAAATTTGAAACAGTTTAAAATGAACAAAGCTTTTATAGGCCAAGAGGTACGTAGAGTTCACACTTTGCCTGCACTTTGGTTGAATATCAATAGCATATTCAGAATTCTGGGAATTGAAGTGCTCGTGGCCCCGCGGTCTCAGTGTTCTGTAAACGATCACTGAGTTACGCAACTTTCACTATGGCTGGTCCTCGGATGGGAGACCACTTTGTGGCATTTACATTTGCGAGCGTTTCCGTGCTTCAGAAGGCACGCTAAGCCGTTGGTCCCGGTTGCCAGTAAAATGACAGTCGTTAAGCCTGGTTGAAGGCCTTATGGGCGGCTTGAAAAATTTCAACAGCAGGTAGCCACAGCCTGCGTCTGTCTATTTCAACACGGCAATGGGCTCACCACCTATTACGCGGGACAGGAATCCACACGATGAAAAGTGGGCATATAATATGCCTCTGCCACCCCTTTGGGGATAAGGCGTGATATTTATAAATTATATTTTGATAGTATCGTGTATTCAAACCGCTTTATGGACAATCCTACCAAGGCTTTTCATCTTTTAGTTGATAGGATGCGTTCCATTTAACGCCCGCAACGGCGTCGACCGCCCCTGATGAAATTGAGATTCCACTAATATAAATAGGCTGCGGGCGTTGTAGGCAAAAGTTACAAGTGGAACGCATATCTTGAGAGCTGTAAGCCTACTCGGACCCACCAATATTATGCGGGCGAAGTCGACTGCCTCGATGGTGCAGTGGTAGTGCATGCGACTGCCGCGACTGAAGACCCGGGTTCGATTCCCGGGTCGGAACAAATATTTGTGTGATCCACAAATGTTTGTTTCGGAGTTTGGGTGTTTTCTATGTATCATATGTATGTATTTAGAAATATATAAGTATGTATATTAGTTGTCTAGATTCCATAACACAAGCTTATATTAGCTTACATTGGGCTAGACGACGCTGTGAAAAAAAAATTGTCCCAAAAATTAAAAAAAAAAAGTGGGCGACATGCGGTCGCGAACAGTGTCGTCATACATGACGTCATGCGATTGCTCACTACGACCACGAGAATTAGGTGGAATGATACAGAGGGAGTTACGTTCGTTGCAGACGATAAGTGGAGAGTAGTTATAGTGAACCAAACTACAAAATTAGACAAATAGAAGGGTAACGTGTGGTTTTAGTCGGTGGGAGTCCGGCATAGCATCCATGAGGATTTCCACACGAAAAAAAAAGAGTGATGTCAAGTCATCGCGCCCTATATATATTATAATAGGTCTTTACCTATGAAATTGCCGTTGTGCAGTACTGGCCATTTAAAAAATCAAAATATTTTTTGTTTGGCTAAGATTTCTAATTTCAAATAAATTTTATTTTAGAAACATGGAACCATTTTTCAAAAGTAGTCATTTGTTTATTAATTATTGTTACATTTTCATCGCATTTCAATCTTTTCCGTCATCATGGATACGTTAAAAATTCGAGTATTTATGGAATATGAGTACCGTCGTGGCAGCAACGCGGCACAAGCGTCACGCAACATCAGCGACGTTTACGGAGCTAACACTACAACCGTAGGCTATGGACGTGTTACTCATAATCAATTACATAAAGTGTGAAAAAGTGTGCTCCGTTGGTTTGGACACGTTCGCCGAATGAGTGAGAAACGATTGACGAAGAAGATTAATATTGTGCGAAAGTAGAGGCTAGAAGGAGTAAGAGTAGGCCGAGACTTACATATGAAGAACACGTGAGCAGATTACTCAAAAACGGAAAACTCAAAGTACTCTGATACCCAGACGTGCATGTATGAAGCGATTGATGAATCTGCAAGAAGCGAAAGATGTATGCATGGATCGTGAAGCCTAGCGATCTGTCCCCTCTGACTACTCCATCAGGGATATAGCGTGAAGATAGTTTAAGTAGTAGTGGAAAAGTTCATATGTGTGTCATGCTATCAATTCAACCAAACCTTCATCATATCAGCAGCGGATAAAGAGGGGTGATATCCACCCGGTGACGGCCTTCAAGGTAGTCCAGGCGCGACGTAGCGTATCAATGACGTTTACGATTGCCCAGGACTTAAGAGCACGCCATATCGTCAACATGGGATCTTCTTACAACCGTAGTTAAAACGCCTGATAAAAAATATAACATACTGCTTTTGAAGTTTGCTATTTATTATTAAGAGGAGTTTTACTAAATATGTGCCTGCCTTGAGGACGCTGTGGTAGTGTAATAATATGCTTCTATTACTATATCCTACAGTTAGGATATTAGTATATACTGAGTAATGAAATATGTATAGGGGAGGAGGGGGCATAACGGGGCCGTTAAGGGAAATTAACAATAAAGAAACTAACATAACATACTTTTTAATAAAACAAATGTCAAACCTTTGGTTACTTATTCAATTATAATTTGACACCTAATTTTGTGAATTAAGAAATCAAATAATATTTTTTTTATTTTACTAAAACTTTATGAAAACTCCATCGTGCCCCGGAGTAGGGGCAGTATGGGGTACCCATTGCGGGGCAGTACGGGGAATATTATTTTATCTGTCACAAAATAAGCAGATGTGGATTTCTTCTAAATCAGCGTCATCAACTCCTGCACAGGGTGTATGGGCCCACTGTCCACATAACTGGCAGGCCACCCAACCCTCCGAAGACTTCGAATAAGTGTTTTTCCAGTCAGCACATTAGATGCATGAGACGTCCTCCTTAACATTTTCTCCATCACAGCGAGCTTTTTGGGGCTTCTGTTCTTTTGAGTTTCTTTTCAACCGGGGATCATTCAGATTTAAACGCTTCTTCGTAAAACTCCATCAATTGCGTATTTCATACTCTCTATAGACCAATTTCCTCTATAACTTCTCTGTTTGTAAGTTCCTACTATTTTATGTACCTAAAACAAAATAACTAATATTATTGTAATAATATCGAATAAACAGAGCATTCAGGGCATAATGGGCATGGGGCACGCCGGGGTACCCCATTGTGCCCCATACCCAAGTCCCCGTTATGCCCCCATGTCTAACAGAATTTTAAGTAACGAACCTAAAAATGAAATTAATGTCAGAGAGATTTTGCTCAAAACATATCAAAAGTTGATGTTAGTAGTAAAACACATTAAAAAAACTAAAGTAGTAATCTAAACACTTACCTTTTTAGACGCGTTTTGGTCACCACTCAAAATTACATGAAATGTCGTCGGAAAAAAGAGTTGGTCGTCAAAAAGAAATGCATGTAGTCTGGTCACCGATGACTATGACGATGACACTGAAGGCCGATGCGAAATGCCCTCTTATTGGTGAAAATAACACACGGCTAAAGTGCGTAGTTATTTGTATGTGTGGGTGGCCCCGTCGTGCCTCGCGTCCTCCTCCCCTATAACTTGTCTAGATCGCATAGCAGTTTGTGGAAAAATGTATATTGCTATCCTGCATTTTGTAGTTTAACTTCTATATAACTTTAAATAATTTATTTTACTTACAATAAGCTTGCAACAGACTTCACTGTCATTGGTATGAACATTTTAATATACAGGAAAGTGTGTGGAGGGATGTTTAAACTCTTTCACCCAAAAACTATGAATGGATTTTAATGAAACTTTACGGTAATATAGATTATACATCTAAATAACACATTAGCTTTCTCTTAATCCCGGGAACAAGTTACTGTGGAACACGGGAACGGGAAATCTTTACCAGGCGGGCGGAGTCCCAAGCATCATCAACTAGGTGTAAATAATGGGATTTTAAATGCCAAAAAAATACGAACAAAAAACAACGAAAATAAAAACAAATATTATGCAATGTTGCAAACTTTTTTTTAAAAACCTGAGTATGCGAACGATTATGGGGTTTCAATTCTGATCAATAATAGAATCTTCAGCGTAAAGCAAGCGTTTTAAAGGTATGGTATACAGAAAATCTATGAGGGGGCAAAATGCGTAACGTTTTTGTTTCACCACACTGGCTCCAGGTAGAAAATTTTATGCACAGTCATCTAAAAGATAGGTTATGAAGTAATATCAGTTATTATCGATGGTGAAGAAATTGAACACAACAAAACTATAGGGTACCATGAGTCACATCAGATTTCGAATGATGGGATTCCAATTTTATCGCTAGCGTGGATAATATTTAGAAAAGATATCCTCTGACTATACTAATAAAAAATTTATGAAGGAATAATCAACTAGCGGACGCCCTGTGGTTTTCCCTGCGTAGTGTCCGTTTCTTAAAACCGTATCCTAAGTTACGTTAAGTTGATCCTGCCTTTATTCAATATGTTAAAATTTATTCTAGGCCCTTTAAAAAGGCCTGTGCTGCTGCCAAGTCGTTACATATAAGCAATAAAAATAAAGGGTCAAAAAACAAGGCAAAAATGACTTGGAATGTAATCAATACTGAAATCGGTTGATTACTACCCCGTGATAATAACATTGAGTTAATTATAAATAACGAAGAGTTTAATAATAAATTAGATATAGCACAAACTTTTAACAACTATTTTATAAACATACCCGCCAAAACAACTAGCTCCTTAAATTCTTGTCTTGGGGGCAGCGTGGAACAGTGTAGTGTCTTATTTGGCTTTAAATATGTAAACCCCAACGATATCATTAAAGTATTCAAGTCACTTAACTCAAAAAAGACAGCTGACTTGTGGGGTATTTCTGTAAAATTGATTGAGTCTATCATTGTTAATATATCACCACATCTAGCTGAAATATTTAATAAATGTGTTGATAAAGGAGTGTTTCCAGATTTAATGAAACACAGTATACCTCTATTTAAATCTGGATCCAAAACCGACCCTGGTAATTTCAGACCAATTTCAATATTACCAGCCATTAGCAAAATTATTGAAAAAAATATATTTCAACAATTACAGGCTCATTTTAATTAAAATATGCTATTACATAAGGAGCAGTATGGTTTCACAAGGGGTCGTTCTACCATTCATGCAGGTGTGACACTTCTGAATCATATAAATGACGCCTGGGAGAATAGACAAGATGCTATTGGTGTATTCTGCGATCTCTCCAAAGCATTTGATTGCGTTGGCCATAAAACACTATTGTGAAAACTCTTCTATTATGGTATCAAAGACTCTGCACTGAACCTTGTTGCCTTCTACCTAAATGATCGAATACAACATGTTGATGTCGATGGAATTCGCTCCTCTGGAGCATCTGTAGCTATGGGCGTATCGCAGGGATCAATTCTGGGGCCGTTTCTATTTTTAATTTATATTAACAATCTGCCATTCTATATACAGAACTTGTGCGACATTGTTCTATTTGCTGATGATACGTCACTTATTTTTAAAGTTGATTGCACGCTTAGTAATTTTAACGGTAAATAGTTCACTTGCCCAAGTTGTAGATTTGTTTACGACCAATAATTTGCTATTAAACGCTAAGAAGACAAAATGTATCAGGTTTAGCATGCCTAATGTCAGAAATTGCGGTACAAATATAACATTGAACGGTGATACCCTTAATCTTGTAAAATCAACTGTATTATTGGGGATCACTTTAGATAGCAAACTGCAGTGGAATGCCCAAATAACGTGTCTTGCAGGTAAACTCAGCTCGGCAGCCTTTGCCGTTAGTAAAGTCAGGCAGCTTACTGATGTGGCAACTGCCAGGCTGGTATACTTTAGTTATTTTCATTGTGTCATGTCTTACGGCATTTTGCTGTGGGGCAAAGCAGCTGATCTACAAGTAATTTTTGTACTCCAGAAGAGAGCTATACGTGCAATATATAAATTGAGTGCTAGAGTGTCTCTTAGAGAAAAATTTAAAGGAATTGACATTTTAACGGTTGCATTACAGTAAATATTTGCAAATATTATGTTAGTTAAACAGAACATACATTTATACAATAGACACAGTGACATCCATTCGATAAATACTAGAAATAAGCATAAATTAATTAAAACGCATCATCGTTTACAAAAGGTTCACAACTCTTTTGCAGGAATTGGCGTACGCCTATATAATAAAATTCCTTTAAATATTATGAACCTGCCGTTACATAAATTTAAGGCGGAAAATAAGACGCACCTCTTGAAAAGGGCTTATTACACAATGAATGATTATTTGAATGATAAAAATAAATGGAAATGAGTTGCTTGTTCTTAGCTTGAGCTATTTAGGATTCGAATGAATCTTGTGTTATATTCTACTTGTTTTGAATCTGCATATATATGTTGTATTTTTTGTTACATTCTACAGTATAAATAATTAGAAACGCCAGGCAACTAAAGGTATGGCTGCGTTTAGTCCCGGTAATAACTAATATACATAATAATTAATAATAATTAATATAATTTGACTTTGTTGTTGTGTGAAATTGACATGATAGTTGCTGTGCAGTTTTTGAGTATGTCATGCTCGCCTAAGTGTCCTGGCAGTGGTGGCGTATGTATCGGGTCGCCTTAATCCCTATAATACGGTTGAGTAGGGAGATGGCTGATATAATGCGTCATACCCGAGAACGGGTACCGTCTGTTGGGACTGGTCAGCTCATAGCTGTTATAGCAATTATTACAAATAATCTTATTTATATTTAAGGTAAACTTAAGTTTAGTCGACTGTTCTCACATAAATCCAAAGGAACAATGTAAGTGTAATTTTAATGTTGTAAGCCATTCCTACATTTTAAAATGGCATCCATTGACTTTCTTGCCAGATTCTTCTTCTTCAAGGGTAGGCTGCCCTTAGAACCGGTAACTATATAAGTTATCAAGTCTGCAAGTAAAACAAGTAATTTTGTCCACCTTGCCATACAGCACTGCTATGAGCCACAAGGAAAATCACTTAAGATACAAATTAAATATGAAACTACATACCATAGTATCATATTCCAAAAAAATTTAATTGTTCGATTGGAACATAATTTTCAATAATAATAGTTTGTTGACATTAGATAGATATTTTCTATCAAAATTTTTACAACGAAAGGTAGCTCTGTTGCTATCTAATTTTTTAATTTTTCAAGCCAAATTAATGGCAAGTACAACTGCTTTTATTGAGCAGGATAGTTTTGATACTTCACATTTGGAAAATGAAATTCCAAAAAACTAGTTTATAGGACAACAGATAATAAATCTGGCCAGTTGACTTTGGCCCCTGAGAATAATCTTAGTAAAAATATTGTTTTTATAAACCTGGTGCACCATAATGTTAGAGGTTTAATAAATGGTAAAGATTTAGAGTTAGAGCTATACATTAATGCAAATTCTATTAATATTTTTTGTGCTACAGAGCACTGGTTAAAAGATCATCAAATCACATTGTTGAACTTCGTAAATCACCAGGTTGCTAGCTCGTTCAATAGAAAACATTCTAAACGTGGAGGCTCTTTAATATTAATTAATAAAAACTTAAAATTTAAAGAACGTAAGGATTTAGTAGCCCTCTCCATTGAGCGAGTTATTGAGATTGCCAGTATTGAGTTTGAGCATTTCATCTTGTTAAGCGTATACAGTCCCCCTGATGCTTCTTACATTAAATTTGAAGAAAAGCTTGAAGAAGCACTGTTCAAATGCCAATGTTCTAAGAAATCTATAATAGTTTGTGGAGATTTTAATGTTGATATATTAGATACATCATTAACTCCATCAGAGAGAAATAAAATGAAAAATTTATTTAAATCCTTTAATCTGCATAGTACATTCTTAGAACCCACTCGAATTACAGCCACCAGTGCAAAATGTATTGATAATATTTTTACTGATATTAAACCTATAGATAAAGGTATTGTGGATCCTGTGGAGTCAGATCATCGTGGCCAATGGATAAAATTTCCTAAAAGTAGTAACAAAGTCAGCAAAAAACAAATTAAATATGTACCAATTAACCAAAGTCGTTTGAATAATTTTAAAGATAATGTATTAAAGAGATTACCATATCTACCTAACTTCACTTGTGTAGACCAGTCATATAAACACTTATTTAATTTGATTAATGATGAGTTTGGCTAAGTTTTTACCTCAAAAACTCTACAGATTGGTGGTCGTCCTGTTTTCAGTCACTGGGCAACACCAGGTATCTTTAAAAGTAGAAATAAATTATTTGAATTATATTCAGAAAAATCATATAATTTTAGGCAAACCTTTCAGGAATATGTTAAAAATTATTCAAAGATATTTAAACAAACGTGTCATCTTGCTAAGTCAAACTTCATTAAAAATAAAATTTCTAATTCTGTAAATAAAATAAAAATGACTTGGAACATCATTAACTCTGAATGCGGTAGATCTTTAGTGACTGAAAGGGATTTCCACTTAAAAGTAAATGGTTGCCATGTTACACCTACCTGGAAGTGGCTACGGAGTTTGAACACTTTTTCAAAAATGTACCTATATTGACAACAAAATCTCTCCAAGCATCTTCCAGTTCCGCTGAATTTTTATAAGAAGAATCTGTTCTTTGTTGCAGGGATGCATTTGTATTCCCAGATATTTGTGCTCAGGACATTGTAAAAACATTTAAATGTATCGAAATTAAGAAAACCGCGGACATTTGGGGATTATCGGTCAAAACTGCATCATGTATAATTGAGGTAATTGCGCCCCATCTAGCAACTGTGTTTAATGACTGTGTTTCTAGTGGGACATTTCCTGATTTAATGAAACACAGCAAAGTCGTTCCCTTGTTCAAGGCTGGCAGCGCTACAGAGCCGTCTAATTTCCGACCAGTGTCAGTGCTGCCAACTTTGAGCAAAGTATTTGAAAAATAATCTTGAATCAAATGCTATCCCATTTTAATAGTCATAAAATACTCCATGCGAATCAATTTGGGTTTACGAAAGGGCGCTCAACTTCCGATGCTGGTGTTGAGTTATTAAAATGTATTCATGAAGCATGGGAAGACAAGCACGATGCATTAGGTATATTTTGCGATCTATCAAAGGCTTTTGATTCCGTTCAACATGAAACGCTGTGCAAAAAATTACACCACTATGGAATAAGAGGCAAAGCTCTCGACCTTCTGTCTTCATATTTGAACAATTTCTTTGAATACAGAGGGTCGATATTAATGGTACACGTTCTGTAGGATCCATGGTTACAATGGGTGTGCCGCAAGGCTCGATACTTGGGCCATTCTTGTTCCTCATTTATATTAATGATTTACCATTTTATGTAGGGGACACGAATAGGATTGTTTTGTATGCAGATGACACCTCATTAATTTTTAAAATTAAAAGACAATTAGATAACTATGACGATGTAAACAATGCAATTGCAAGAGTTCATTGGTTCAGCTCAAATAATCTTTGCCTTAATGAAAATAAAACTAAATGTATAAAATTTACTCTACCAAATGTAAAACAAGTTGCGGCCAATGTTTGACTGAATGGGCAAGTGTTAGAGTTTGTAGAATCAACTGTGCTCCTAGGTATAACTATTGATGCCAATTTGCAGTGGGGCCCACACATAGAAAAGACAGCCTCTAGATTAAGTTCGGCTGCATACGCTGTAAAAAAGATCAGGACTCTAACAGATGTGGATACGGCTAGAATGGTTTACTTCAGCTATTTTCATAGTATTATGTCTTACGGTATTCTCCTTTGGGGGAGTGCTGCAGATTTAAATATTATTTTTGTTCTACAAAAGCGGGCTTTACGCGCTATTTATAATTTGGGCCCCACAGTTTCTCTCCGAGAAAAATTCAAAGAAGTAAATATTCTAACCGTACCATCACAATACATTTTTGCCAATCTTATGTATGTCCAGAAAAAACTATCACAGTTTTCTAAACTCTGTGATAAACATAATATAAACACTAGAAATAAAAATAATCTTTCAGTCCACCACAGTCGACTACATAAGATTGGCGATTCTTTCCAGGGTAACTGTATACGCTTTTACAACAAGCTTCCCTGTGACCTGAGAAATTTATCTTTAAATAAATTAAAAAAGTTTATTAAAAACAAGCTTTGTGAAAAAGGTTTTTACTCCGTTACAGACTATTTGCAGGACAGGGACGCCTGGAAATGATCTACTGGCAAAATAAAAAAATATAGTAAATTGTAAATAGGCCATCAAAAAAAAAGCCTTCCTAAGTTTCTTGCCGGTTCTTCTCAGGTGGGCCGCGTTCCGAACCGGTGGTCGCTTTAAATATTTTAAATAGTGTATGACATTTTGTAAGCGCCGTTAAAATGGTCTATGCAAAATAAAGATATTTTTATTTTTATTTTATTTTTTTATTTTATAATCGCTCTAATTTTGATATGATTTTAAACACAACATTGATTTTTTTTGTTTGTATAAATTACTAATTACTATATAATTGTTCAAATATCATGTTAATCAAACTGTGTCAAATGGCGGTTAGAAAAGAGTGGCCATGAGTTTTATTGCCAGGTTCTTCCTCAGGCTCTACCTATTGCTTTGCGAATCTGGCAGTAAATGTTAATGTAGAAGCAATATTCTTGACGTTCATAAGTGTTACTTTGTGACCTAAATGAATAAAGATTTATTATTATTATTACTTTTTATAACATCAGCAATTAAAAGCCGATAAAAGTCCCATTAAAATTGGTATAGCCGTTTCAGAGATTAGCCGGAACAAGACAGACAGTCAGAAATAAATAAAAATTGATATTTATCTATTTAATAACGTATATATCGTTACGTGGGACAGGAATCCACACGGTGAAAAGTGGGCATATAATATGCCTCTGCCACCCCTTCGGGGATAAGGCGTGATGGATATTTTTATTTATATTTATTTTTTATAAGCATTTAGTGAAAAGCTGTTAATTTGGAATTACAAACAGACATTTCAATTTTATTCATGTGAATTACAAAGACCAGCTTGATGTGGGGTTTATTTAATTTTTAATTTACATTATAATATTTCTCATATTTTTTTAATAAAGTGGAAAAATACAATTCGATTTCGAGTCTCGAATCGAATTGTCTTTTTCCACTTTATTAAAAATTTAGCAAAATAATTGCTTTAAAAATTTATCAACATTATAATTTTTGTGTACCTACAATTTAAAAAAAATGACGATTCTGAGCAAAATGTATGTTTTAACGAAATACGGGCTCCAATGTCCTTTAGAAGCATCTGAAAAGGCGCCATCTTGTTCAAAAATAAATACACCAATATCCAATTAAACAACTATTCCAATTTAGTAACCTTGTTAAAACATTAATCTTTCTTTACATATCACCGGAGCTTTCCAGTGCGACTGTAGCTCCGGTATCGACCAGCCACGCCTACCCCCTGTCCTCACCCCGCACCCCTTGCCACCACGCCTGCCCCAGGGCTGATGATTCTCACCCCCTAGTCACAGTAAAAGTAGTACCGATACAGTATTGCGTGTTTGGTTGTCCTTGAACTGATTTATATCGCCCTTCATGCATAAATATAGTGGCAAGGCTGACTTCTGATCACGCTTGTATTTCTTGAGTATTTTTTCGCAAGGTAATACTACTAAGCAGGAAATATTGCTGGCTCCCTCTCGCTCACTCTCACGTCCTAATAGAGAGAGAGAATGAGAGAGAGAGAGAGAGAGATAATAATACAACACCTGCGAAAAGCTTGGTCATAAGAAATATTTAGAGTAGGGCGTCTGTAGCAGAGTGACATTGATTCCTAGCTTTGTGTTCTATACATATAATCGTATATTATTTAATTTATTTTCCATATTTTGAAACTAGTAGGTATATAGTAAACAAACTGTGACACCTGCATATAATAAAACTTGCAGGCTCGGCAGCGGGAGTGTAGCACCTCTGAGGGCCGAGTCTGCTATTTCAATCGTGTCGAAATCGCCGCTCAATAGAAAGCCACCGGTACAATTTTGACTGGTTTTCGTAGTCTACTATTACAATCATATTTCAATAGACTTCTTTCGGTCGGCCAATAAAATTCTGCTAATACGTACCGCACTAGTGGCCGCTAGTCAGTTGCATTTTTGATAGTCTACTAACATTTTGACGGCTAAAAATAGTGATTCTTGTTCTATTCTACATCTTGTCAATAGTAGACGCGGCCCCTGCTGTAGTAAATGTTCAATGGTTACGGATGGGCTGCGTGTCTGCCGGCTATCTTAACGCTGTAAAAATAACCTGTAACGAGGCACGAGTTGACCGAGATTTTGATGTGCTTCATTTTGACTCCTGTCAATGAAACTTTCATACTGTGATTGCTCTATCTACTGTGTCCTAACTCTCCTAACGTGTGGATATTGGTTTGAGATGACAGTGGTTAGTAGTGAATCGCAGTTCCAATTAATTTTGTGTACGATTTTACCTAGAGATTTAATTGATTAATGGGATTATAGTTTATAGGAGGATTGAGCAGAGTGGATATTGAGATCAAATTTTGACAACTTTTTTTATGAAACAGTATGAGTCTAGGAAAACATATAGAAAAACTGCGCCTCTGTGGCGCGGTGGGAGTGCATCCGACTGCTTCGCAAGAGGTCGTGGGTTCGATTCCCACTCAGGATAAAACTTTGTGTGATGAGCTCGATGGTTTATTCTCTTACTGGGTGTTATTTATCTATAATATGTATGATTGTATGTATTTATAATATATAGATATATTTATCAGTCGTTTAGATCATACAAACCACAAGCTAATATTAGCTTACTTTGGGCTAGACGGCGCTGTGAAAAAAAAAATGTTCTACAATATTTATTTATTTTATTTCCTAAATTATGTTGATAATTAACTAAAAACGTTATGAGAGAAAAAATCAGAATGCATTTGACATTTATTTATGTTCATAAATTAACAGAATCAGCCTATAGCTGTTCATACACTGGCTTCCAACGATTTTTTCATTATATGGCTTTGGCCATCTTACCGTACATTGATGGTGGCCAAAAGAGAATCATTGCAAGTGCAGAAGCGTGCTAAGCAGTCCTGTTTTGGTCGTGATCGTAAAGTTGGGGTAACCCCACCTACAGATCCTCATAAGGCGGCTGGCAGTCCACAGTACAGTATTATTTGGTTGCTTTTCATGCCCACTCTTTCGGCTGCTTCCTACTCTCTTTACTTTTATAGTGGCACTCGGAAGCGGTGTGATACGTGTTTTAGCTCCGAGGGGGCGAATTATCTTGCCCTCTTGAGTAGAGCCCCAACCCTGAGTAAATTAACCTCTGGTGTATTCCGCGACTCGGTCAAGGCGAGGTGGAACACCGCGGTGATTTATTGGGTACTTGGAGTCCCACACGACGTCGCCCTGCTGACTACGCTGCAGAGGGCGATGTGAGTAAAAGTTTATGCCGCGTCAAAAAAAAAAACTTATATTTGCAAGTCGCGGTCACCGCTCAAAAGCTCGTCTGCTCCATCGATCATCAGTTATTTGAAAGGTATGGCCCTTTGCAGCTTTAATATACAGCTTTCTCTACTCTGCGATTGTTTTCATTTTCTGATGGATAACCTTGTCACATAATTTATTCCTCAAAGCTAAGATATTTAATAAAATTATTTTAAATACTGATTAATACGATAGAATAATATTGTAATAAATGAGCATCATTATAAAGCGGGAATCGCACTCATAACCGCCGGTTTCAAAGAATTAAGAGGTCATACGATCATTTTCAACAGAAAGCCAAACCACAGTTGTTCATGATAAATAATAAATTATAGATAACCACAGGATCTAACCATTAAAACCAATTTTGAATGTAACTGTGACCCTACGCTGTACCTTACGTTGTACCGATAGAGCCGTGAATGTATCATTCTCGTGAAATATCTTTTTGTTAATGAGATTAGGTACTTATTCTTGTAACCTGGGTACAACACTATACCTGTCATTTCCCATCCCTAACGAAGGCAGATCTAAATAGAGCAGCTTAACGAAGCGGGGTCGGGGGAAACAACGTTTATTATAATTTTAAATGGTACGACGGAGTCGCCATGTTTTAATGAAATGTCCAACATTCATTATGTTTTTCATAAAATGTCTCTTTTGTTTAACAGTTTAGTTGAAAAATGAGTTGTTTAGAAACCAAATAATTGTGGTAAATAAAATTTATCTAGGTACCTCACTTGATTTATTTTAAGTAGAAAATTAGGTCTTACATAGAGTACACCTGTTATTTTTGAACTAGAGCACCTGGTTATTTCTAAAAAATAAAAATAAAAAATAAAAAAGTTAGCAGGCACCTAACTTCCACAGCAGCCTCAATGTTAAAAAATAACTAACTATCTTCACGCTGTATCCCTGACGGGGTAGTCAGAGAGGACAGATCGCCAGGCTTCACGATCCATGCATACATCTTTCGCTTCTTGCAGATTCATCAATCGTTTCATACATGCACGTCTGGGTATCCGAGTACTTTTGACTTTCCCGTTTTTGAGCAATCTGCTCACGTGGTCTTCATGTGTGAGTCTCGGCCTACCCTGACTCCTTCTACCCTCTACTTTCGCACAATATATATTCTGCGTCAATCGTTCCTCACTCATTCGTTGGACCAACGGAGCACGCCCTTTTCCCGCTTAACGCTGATACTTTCATTCAATCCTGATCACTTCGCTACGTATTCGGTCGGCCATAGTTACGCCGCACAATTTACGAAGTAATCGCATCTCCACAGCATTCAATTTACTTTCATGCATCTGCGGGTATGTCAGCAGATGCATGAAAGTAAATTGAATGCTTAGCTGCCGTAAAGCAACGTTGGCACTAGCACTGCGTTATGAAACGCCACTCGTGCTTCTTTTACGATGCTTTGCCAATTGGGACAAAGCACCTTTTACTTTGTTTCTGGCAGCTACTCGCCGTTCTATATCTGAGTCGCATCTTCCGTCTGCGCTTAACATACTAACCTACCCTAAATACACAATTTCATTCACTTGCCATAGACGTTCCTGGTTTACCCAAATCTTGCATTTAGTTCTTACATCATCTCTTTCAAATACTAGAACCTTAGTTTTACTTGCATTCAAGCGAAGACCCTTACTTTCACACTCCTTTTTAATATTAGTAACTATATAACGCCTGAAGGTCGGCTTCTGATGAGGCCATGAGCACCGCATCATCAGCGTACAGCAGACAATTTACTGTAAAGTCACCCAAATTCATACCCCTTTCACAATCTTTCAACTTCTACGTATATATTTGCAAATTTCATGTTAGTTAAACAGAATATACATTTATACAATAGACACAGTGACATACATTCGATAAATACTAGAAATAAGCATAGATTAATTGGAACGCATCATCGTTTACAAAAGGTTCATGACTCTTTTGCAGGAATTGGCGTACGCCTATTTAATAAAATTCCTTTAGACATTATGAACCTTCCGTTACATAAATTTAAGGTGGAAATTAAGACGCACCTCTTGAAAAGGGCCTATTACACAATTTATGATTATTTGAATGATAAAAATAAATGGAAATGAGTTGCTTGCTCTTCGCTCGAGCTATTTAGTATTCGAATGAATCTTATGTTATATTCTACTTGTCTTGAATCTGCATATGTATGTTGTATTTTTTTTTTTACATTCTACAGTATAAATAATTTGAAACGCCAGGCAACTAAAGGTATGGCTGCGTTTAGTCCCGGTAATAACTAATATATATAATTATATGTAATTTGACTTTGTTATTGTGTGAGCACCATGTAGACTTATTTATTATTTTAATATTGACATAATAGTTGCTGTGTAGTTTTTGGGTATGTCATGCTCGCCTAAGTGTCCTGGCAGTGGTGGCGTATGTATCGGGTCGCCTTGTTCGCTACAATACGGTTGAGTAAGGCGATGGCTGATATATGTGTCATACCCGTGAACTGGTGCCGTCTGTTGGGACTGGTCAGCTCATAGCTGTTACAGCAATTGCTACAAATATTATTATTTAAATTTAAGGCAAACTAAGTTAAGTCGACTGTTCTCACATAAATTCAAAGGAACTATGTAAGTGTAATTTTAATGGACACAACATTGATTTTGTTTTTTTTTTTTTGTAAAAATTCATTACTGTATAATTGGTAAAATATCATGTAAATCAAACTAATGTAATTACTGGCGGTTAGAAAAGAGTGGTCATGAGTTTTATTGCCAGGTTCTTCCTCTGGCTCTACCTATTACTTTGCGAATCTGGCAGTAAATGTAGAAGCAGTAATCTCGAAGTTCATAAGTGTTACTTTGTGACCTACATGAATAAAGTTTTTTTCATTTTATTTCATTTAATTTTATTTAATTTCATTTAATATAATTTCATTTCATTTCTGCAGGCAACTGTCCAGATACACTATGAACAGCCAGGCGGACATGACACAACCCTGTTTGATGCCTATATAGATATCAAATGAGGTGACATATTTCCCCCCTACTCGCACGCAAGCCTTACAGTCCCTATAAAGAGACTGTATAGCTCGCAGTAGCAAGCCGCTCACAACATATACGGGCAGCCCACAGAGTTTCTCTCACAACTTTGTCAAGTTCTTTCTCCAAATCCACAAAAGCACACGAAAACCTTCTGGCTAACAGCTAGAAACTTCTCCGCGATCATGCAGAGAGAAAACACTTGATCCATGCAACCTCTTCCACGTCGGAATCCGCATTGAGCCTCCCATAAATACCTTTCAGACTTTTCTTGCATTTTTGCCGTTATAACCTTTGCAAACACCTTACTAGACAAACTGACCAAGCTGATCGCTGTAGCTGGAGCAGTTTAGGCGAGAGCCTTTCCCTTTGTAAATAGGTACTACAACTGCTATTCGCCAGTCAGCCTTAATGTTCGTTACATTAATTGTAAACAAAGCACTCGTAGCACCGCGAGCACAATGTTCTGACTACAATCAGTTCTGGAATGGATATCCGTTTGTGGCATTTTCATTTACCAGCGTTTTTGTGCTTAGGTACCACCTTAAGTTTCCTCATCGCCAGTAACATGGCAGTGGTTAAGCCAAGTTGAAGGCTTGTTCGTTTCAGTACGGCAATAGAGTCGTCAGCGCGAGCGTACCACAGCTGATGTTGCAAAAGTCCATTGCGAACGATGAACACTTAGAATTTCTTATCTGTCATCTAACCGACTACCAAGAGAATCTCCTCTACGGGTATGGAAAAAAGTACGTGGAAAAAAATTCCTCCCCTGGGTCACTCAAAAGGTTCCAGTTTCAAAAGTTATAACTTGGTCACTATCGACACGGTACAAGAAGCGGTAATATTTGACCTTCCGTGTAGAAGCGAAGGCGGAATCACTTTCGGATTATGATTGGTAATAATTGTTAGAATAATAAGTAATAACACTTTCTCGCCTCTATCTCGAATGAGATTTCTATTTTAATTTTATTAAAATGATATTTATACGGTTTTGTAGATAAGGCGTAGCCAGTGGGGGAGGGAGAGAGAGGGGAGTTAGAGCAGGTCACAGTATATGCTTCATCATTCTGGACCTTTCGGCGCGGAAATTAAAATTTAGAGATGCTCGGTCAAGTCGTCAAGCTCCCATAAAGACCAATTTCACTGCAATGTTGTAGTCCTACTTTGGCGGTAAAGTAACTACGGTAAAGCAAAAAAGAACAACGAGCCTTAGTAGAACCGTAGCATTTTGTCGCTATATTCTCATGCACGGCCTCAACTGCCTCGTCGGTGCTTCTCGAGGTTGGGCCATGCACTGGAATACACTGGAGGTGTTCAGGAATACCTATTGGTGAGCTTCAGTATTAAGTATGCTTACGAAGCCGACATACTGCTGCTTCCACAACGCTGCTAACACCGTCTTTCATCATTAAACCGATATCGCCCTCGGAGGAATAATAATTATAATAATAATTATAATCTGTAAAACGTACGTCAAAATGACATCAAAATTTTTAGTAACTAAATAAAATGTTTTACTCAAATATCATGATTTCTATATAAAATTTACATTAAATAACAAATGCCTTTAACAAATTAGATATTCTTACGTCCAGTTAAGAAATAATCCGTCAAAGTTGATCGTCACCTTGCTCCAAACACAGAAGTTTGGGAGATCAGATTTACTAGAGATGGTCAGAGGCAGTTTCTTAAAGCTTTAGATACTATAGGAGCCGTAAATATATATGGAAGAAGAACCTAGCACGATGGACCTCATGGTATAAGGAGCGCGACTGCACAAGTAGCATGTATGGTACACGACAGGGATATGCCGTATTGCATAGCTATGGCTGACGTCAACGCATTGTATAGACAAGGACTACTAATACCAAAGAAGAACCTAACCCTGTAAAAAAGCACCCTGCCCCTTGTAAAGGTTCGGAGTACTGAAAGGCTTGGAAAGGCACCCGTGTGGTGGTGGGCAAACCACCAAACGATAGAATTCCCAAGGAGGGTTGGTGTCAGGCTGGTGGCCGACCATAAAATCAAGCCAAAACATTTTGCAGTATGGAATTTAGACATACTGCGCCGACCCTAAGTAAATTGGGACAAGGGCAAGAGGATGATGATGCTCTCGGAGGAATGCCTTTCATCGCCTTTCCGAAATTAAAAAAGGTCGCTGGACGCAATAGTTAGTGTGTCCTCGGCGTCATCGCCCCTTTCATCCGAGCTGAATAAACTCAATATGGGCCAGTTTATGCTACCCAGTTCTAACACAAGTTTGGTAAGGCGCTCGTCCAGCCGGTATTTCCATAGGTTGACAGAGTCAATCGTGTATAGTAGCCTCCTCTAGCCCGCAGATTCTTGGCATCCCCTCTTCCGCCGCCACTCCGATCGTTACCGTAATCGAGAACAGCGGAAGTGCCGGGAACTAGAGCCCGTTTCTTGTTTGTGCTTTCATATTGGGAGGGCTTGGCCTAACTATACCACGCTGGCCAGACGGGTTGGTATAGGGTTTGTCTCGAATTTTCCCCTTCTTCGCCATTACCTCGTCCGTTAGTCAGCAGGTGTACTACTCGAAGGTAAAGCTGGGTTGGACTCCGAAGATGTAGGTAGGCCCTATCGTATCCAAAATCTGCTTTTGAATGCTTTAATTATTGTGCGATCGATCCATAAATTTACACATTATTACCAGTATTGAAACCCCACCCCCCCTCAAAACTAAACTTGACTACGCCTGTGGCCATATCATAGGATGGTTGGTAGGTGGTCGCTGTTAGAATTTTGTGGTGAAGTATTAAGAAATACGGTTTCAATTTCAACGCTGATCGACTAGAAAAATAACAATTTATTTTGAATGTTTTATTTGTCTCTCTTCATCGTAGCGTATTCCTAGTTGCTTTCTAACGACATTTATTTGGCTGTTACGAACAGCAATTGGTCTTGTTTGGCTTTTGTTTTTTTGGGCATTGTTAAGAGCTGCCAACATCCCCACCCCGTAAGTGGGCTTGCAACGTCACCTCAGCCGCTACTCAGCTGATATACCTCTAGCAGTTAAGGTCGAGGTCAAAATTGCCTCTCTCGGGGGGATCTCTTATGGCCTAACTATTCCGTGACTTATTAGGTTGTAAAATATAGCCAGCACTTGAAATACACTTTCAAAAGCTCTCTATTATTAGATTTAAAGACTAATATGTAGTATAGTTATGAAGAATATGATGACCAGAAATCAAACCAATTCAAGAAAACAAGCGCAGCATCAAGGCTCAATTGTAAGTATCGTTAGATTTGACTGTCGTCTGATAGTTATATTATAGTCTTGATAGTACAACCACTTAAATAGAGCGAGGCAGCAGCTATACCACAAGCAGGTAATGTAAGCAAAATTGCAGGTAAAACGCGGAAAATTATGTACATAGGTACCAGTTTTTTGAAATAATCGTCTCTACCCAAACTCCACAGGAATAAAAGGTAAAAAACCTCGGTAATATGTCGTGACACGCATTTGTTAGACGTTTGTTACTTCATCATCAGAGATTCTAAATACCTTGAGGCCATGATTAGCACTCTAATTATGATATATATAAAACGCTGAAACATTCTCCAATCTATATCATCGCAGCTACGAGTACGTGAGGGGAATACCTAAGGTGTCTACGTAATGAGCCGTGCAGCCTGATTGGAATGCTGGATGATCAGCATTCCAATCAGGCTGCAAGTGTAAGTGTTTGTGGTTAAGTATAAGACATTTAGGAAAATAGTTATTTTATACCGATATTATCCCTTACCTACAGAATTATTAGTTTACGCTTAAAATTACATATGAAGGTACATGGGAAGACCACGTGAACAGATTGCTCAAAAACGAAAAAGTCGAAAGTACTCGGATACCCAGACGTGCGTGTATGAAGCGGTTGATGAATCTACAGAAAGCGAAAGAAGTATGATGGATCGCGAGGCCTGGCGATCATTTCTCTCTGACTACCCCGTTAGGGATACAGTGTGAAGGTAGTAAGTTAGATATTAACAAACTAAGTGGGTGTTTGTGTGTTTTTGTTTCCCTTACCTCCAGAATTATCAGTTTACACTTAAAAGTGAGTTAGCAAGTACCGTATGTCACTGTTAGCCAGAATCAACAGCTTAACGTAGTTTCCCAAGAACTTAACTGTTTGTAAATATAAATGCCAAAACGATCACCCATCATCGATGGTAACAATAAATGCTTATCGCAGGAATTGTTACCAAAGTACACTGAGCTAGCGCGTCTGCTATCGTTTCATGTATATATTATTGAGCATTATGGTGCGTAGAAATAAAACCGCCCAAAACCAAGTTAAACCCTTTCAATCGTTATCACAATCCCGTCTGATTTACGTGTACACTTCACGATCCGAGCTCACTATAAGATTGCTCTCAAGCCCAAGGGATTCCCCTGTGACAACAATGTAATCCCACCTCTATTTTTTATGAACTGATATTGCAGTCATTTCAGAACTGTCAGTAGTGGGATTGACTTATGTTGTTATATACACATAAATAAATGTTTATCTGATCGTAATTTGTGTTGTTTGACAATTTGTGACAGAATTTTGGAAGCTCAATGAACTGTTTTGTTTTACACGACGTAATTTTAAAAAAAGCTTTTAAGTTTGAATCGCTGTCTGCGTCAAATATCTTACTCTACGGTTGAGATGGGTGATCGTTTCTGGCATTTCCACTTACAAGCGTTTCCGTTAGGAATGCACTTTGAGTCGTTGCTCCCAGTTGCAAATACCACTAGTAAATCCCACTGGGATACAAAAATATTTCACATATTCATAAATAAGTGACGCCCGCGGCTCCGCACGCGTGGTGAAGTTTTCCCGTTCCCGTTTCCGTTTCCCACAGGAACCCGGAATAATAAGTGGTCTATGTGGTATTCTGATGTGTAAGCTATATTATTGTAAAGTTTCATTAAAATCCATTCAGTAGATTTATACTTACAAATTTTTGCGTTTATAATATTAGTAGGATTAACTGCTTTGTCTTCTCAAGATAGCAGATAAAGTAGTATACTTATCAGAAATCTAGTTACATATTTGGACATACTCCTCCAGGTGTGTATTGCTGATTTGATTATATATGAATTTTGGTATTTACAGATATGATTACAACACTGGATGGGCAGATATAGACTTGCTTTTTAATTAATATCAAAGTCTCGAGCAAAAGCTTGAAAAAATACCCTTAACAATAACTTCAATCACAATTGAACACAGTACTTAAAATCGAGTACTATGGAGTCGCCTATGAATAAATCACAATCGGAACCGGAAATTAATGTTGTGGGAAACGAAAAAAAGACACCTCCAAACCATGGAATTAGAAGAGCCAAAAGGTGCAGAGAAGACATGGAGGACTGCTGCGGTAGGCAACTAGATTCACTTAGGGAGGAGATGAGGAAAATGATGTCACTTTTTACTACAAACCAAGGGAATGAGATGAAAAAGTTAAGCGCAACCCTTAAGGAAATTTAACAATCCAATCTTAATATTGAGAGCTCGATTGCGTTTTTAACGACGCAAAATGAAGAATATAAACTAAAAATTGACCAACTAGAGAATCAAGTTAAGGAGGATAGGAAGTACATAGCAGTTTTGGAAAACAAGATAGAGGAAATACAAATAGGAGAACGGAAGAAGCGCTCGTGGCCTCGCGGTCTCAGTTTTCTGTAAACGATCACTGAGTTACGCAACTTTCACTATGGCTGGTACTCGGATGGGTGACCACTTTGTGGCATTTACATTTGCGAGCGTTTCCGTGCTTCGGAAGGCACGTTAAGCCGTTGGTCCCGGTTGCCAGTAAAATGGCAGTCGTTAAGCCTGGTTGAAGGCCTTATGGGCGGCATGAAAATTTCAACAGCAGGTAGCCACAACCTGCGTCTGTCTATTTAAACACGGCAATAGGCTCACCACCTATTACGTGGGACAGGAATCCACACGGTGAAAAGTGGGCACATAATATGCCTCTGCCACCCCTTCGGGGATAAGGCGTGATGGATATTTATTTATTTATTTATTTTAAGAATAACTTTATTTTAAAAAATGTTCCCAAAAAATCAAGCGAAACCAAGGAAGATCTTATGGAAATGACTATAAGGCTGTCGGAGAACATAGGCTGTAAAATCCACAAGAGTGACATCAGAGATATATACAGAGTACGGGGGAAAAAGGGCGAGTTTCAAAATTCGCCTATTATTGTGGAAACAGGCTCAACACTTCTGAAAACAAATATATTGAAAATGGGAAGGGATTTTAACAGAAGGCACAAAGCTAAACTTTGCTGTAAACATCTGGGGCTTAAGACACAAGAGGAGACTCCCATATATTTATCAGAGCATCTAACTACAAAAGGATCGCGCCTACATTTTCTCGCAAGAGATTTAATCAAGTCTCGATCGTACAAATACTGTTGGACAGCCTATGGTCGAATCTACGTGAGCAAAGACGAGCAATCACCTGTCATCACTATAAGAAGTGAGGAGCAGATACAGAAACTTATTATGCAGCAGTGACTATCTACATAAAACTACAATTGCAAACGAGGCCCATTATTTAAATGGCTTTCTACACTAGAAGTAAAAAAAAAAACAGTGTTTTACGTTCTAATTTTGATAATCTTTCTGTATCAATTTTTGTGTTTTTCAGTAAAACACGATACCATATTCAATAGCTTAGTTAAATACACACCCTATATTCACACCTCAAAAATTCATATTATATACAAACACAACATAAAGCTACACCAATCTCTTAAATCACAGTTAACTACTTATTACTACCACCAACTACTATACTATAATAAACAATACACACTTATTTATTTAACCACATACATTCTGACTTTTAAACCACTTAGAAGACCTACATCCCCGATAAAATCTTACCCTTCTAAGCACTGCCTACGATATATACATTATATAGCCATGCCTGGTTATTTAATTGCATTTACCTTATACTCAAATATTGTTCGTGCACTAAATGTTCTAACCTATGTAACTATACTAAATAATATTTTGTATAGGAAACGTGCAGATATTACTCAAGCATACATTGATGTTTTGTACCCTAGAGGTGATAAGCAGAGGCGTATAACATGCCCTCCATTTACACAAGTACACATTTTATTCATTTATTTATTCCTTACGAACTTATGATTATAACTCTATATCTAGTAATCTGGACGATCTCTTGGCAACATTGACAACGGTGGTATTCGAGACTGACATAATCGTTTTAACGGAATGTAGACTTAACGCTGATAAGCCCATTCCGCAAATAAAAAACTACGATTCCTTCGCACCTACACGGCAGCTTAACCAAAATGATGGGGTGGTTATCTATGTAAAAAGCTAGTTGAATCCGAAGGTCAAGGAAATAATGTTATCCCAGGCCTCCTGCCTCCAATTAGACATACTAAATAGTAACATATTGTGCATCTACCGATCCCCGTCAAATAAACATGCTGACAGTTTTGTTGAATCTCTTGATACCCATTTAAATAGTATAACCACACATAAAAATATTATAGTTACGGGAGATATAAACATAAATATCCTACCGAAATTGTCTGAATTAGCTCATGAATATACAAATAGAGTTAACTACATTAACATGTTTTCCCTGCATGGCATACTTGCCGGTCATAAACTCCCTACTAGACAAAAAACTTGCCTGGATCATTGCATGCTTAAAATAGATAAGAAAAAGATATCTGCATGTGTAGCTATCCTACATTCTACCATTACAGATCACTATACAACTGTCTTAGTGTTGTCTAAATTAAAATACAATAACACCATTCAAAAAACAACTACTACTATAGATTATCAGCAAGCTTTTAACTATTTAGAAGGAAAAAAATTGAATGAATTATTGCTACATGATAATCCAAACATACTGTGTACTCAATTGATACAATATTTGACTGAATCCATTAAATTGAGTACTAACACAATAAACATCCCTAGTAGCAAGCGCATCAAAAAACCTTAGATTACCAATGGTATATTGCGTTGCATAAAAAATCGCAATCAGCTACAAAAACGTCTTCGTCATGATCCAGAGAATATGACTCTAAAAGTAACCTACATGCGGTACAGAAACTATTGTAATAATTTAATAAAAAGATTAAAAAGAAAATATGAAAGAGACCTCATTGCTAATTCTATAAATAACAATAAATTACTGTGGAAAAATATCAAAACTATAACTTATACAAATAAAATTAAAAATCAAAACAATGAATTATTAAATATTAAGGCAACTCCCCCCGAATCAGTACATTTTATTAATAAGTTTTTTGCCAACATTGGTGCACAATTAGCTCAACAAATCCAGCTAAGAAATAATGTGAACTCCAATCAGATTGAGATAACTTCGCAATTAAACTCGTTTGTTCTTCTTGAAACCGACACTGACGAAGTGGGTAGAGTTGTGATGGGTTTGAAACCTGAAAGCGCTCCTGGATGGGACAATATCTCGGCAAAATTTCTAAAATATGTCAATAAAGAAGTAGTTGCTGCCTTAACACATTTGGCCAACTTATGCTTTAAGAAAGGTATATTCCCAGCCCAATTGAAGTATGCCATCATCACGCCAATACACAAGAGTGGAAGTAAAGATGACATCAATAATTATAAACCCATATCGGTTTTAACTACTTTGTCTAAAGTAATAGAGAAATTAATAAACATTAGACTTCTTAATTACATAACTACATTTAACATATTAGCTGATGCTCAATTCGGATTTCGGCACGGCAAATCTACAGAGGATGCAGTAATTGCTCTAAGTTCACTAATAACTAAACACGTCGATAAAGGAAATAAATGTTTGACTGTTTTCCTAGATTTAAAAAAGGCATTTGATACCGTTTCTACGTCTATCCTTGTGAACAAATTAGAAAAAGTCGGTATTAGAGGTACTGCTCTGAATCTATTTAGAGATTATCTAGCAAATAGGAAACAAAGGGTCAAAGTGGGGTCACACATAAGTGAGGATACACATGTTCACATATGGCGTGCCTCAGGGTAGTGTGCTGGGTCCTACGCTCTTCCTTCTTTATATTAATGAACTCTGTAGCATAAAAGTTGCTAACGCTAAAGTGTTTTGCTACGCCGATGACACAGCAGTGGTCTTCTATGGGAGAACTTGGAGCGAGGTCAAACAGTATACTGAGACTGGTATGATTCATATTGCTGACTGGTTACATAAAAACCTATTAACCCTGAATACATCCAAAACCAATTACATATGTTTTAGTATATACAATATTGCACAGCCGAAAATTGACTTCAACATTAAAATACATTCTTGCGGTGATGCAAATAGTGGAAACTGTAACTGTCCTAGTATTAATAAAGTGGGAGAAACAAAATACCTCGGCGTAATAATTGACCAAAGACTGTCCTGGTACGCTCACTTGGAACAAGTCACGTCAAGAGTTCGGAAACTGACGTGGATTTTCAAAACGCTTTGACATATTGTACCTAGAAATATGAGAAGCGAAGGAAACTCCATTAGAAGTATCTTAATGCAGATATATTTAGCCCTGGTACAATCTATTTTAATGTATTGTATTTCAGTTTGGGGGGGAGCAGCAAAAACCAAATTTATACAGGTCGAAAGAGCTCAACGGGCACTGTTAAAAACAATATACTTTAAAAAAAATAGGTTCCCTACAGAAAGACTTTATCTTATTAGCGATGTACTTTCTGTCAGGAAATTATATATATAACAAATTATATTAAAAAAACACAAAACTGTAAGTTATGACGCAGACAAAATTAGAACAAAAAGAAGGATACCCCATGTTGCTCATACTACCAAGGTGAGAACCACATTTGCTTCAATGCAGTTTGACCACAGATCTTCGCATTTATATAATAGGATAAATAAAATACTAGCTCTACACTCCATGTTACACTTTATATGTAAAAAGAAAATTATAGACTGGATCGAACCTCTTTGCACACACACACACACACACACACACACACACACACACACACACACACACACACACACACACACACACACACACACACACACACACACACACGCGCGCACACACACACACACACACACACACACACACACATGTTAGTATTGTATAAAAATTATTGAGTTATTCTTTTGTTATTTTGTAAGCACATTGTGTTAATAATACTAGTGAGTTAGGAAGAGCGGAGGCTGCTAACACAGGCTTTTTTTGCTTAAAAGTGGTCTCCGAACAAATTTTGCATTGTATGTTTTTATTATGACACAATAAAAATATAAAAAAAAAAAAAAAACTTATCACAATTTATAAGCCTCAAATTTAAATTGTCAATGATATTTTTTTTTATTTATGTAACGCATTAAAGCGCAAGAAGTAAGTGTGGATGGCGGAGCCTGGCGATCTGTCCTCTCTGACTACTCTAACAGGGATACAGCGTAAAGTTAGTTAAGTCTACTAGGTCCTGAAAACCACGGACGGGGCAGAGATATCATCCTCACACTGTGGACACAATTGTTCCCAAAACCGTAAGATTCCGCAGATATTTCTTGTGCCGCACCATAAATGTACGAAACTCTCTGCCAGCGCACGTGTTTTTCTCTTCTTACAATCCTGGGTCCTTTAAGAGAAGTGTGAAAAGGTATATTTCTGAGCCGTCAACCTGAGGGTCGCCATCGGGGCCCTACAGGCTGGGATAGCGGCCCTCAATCTCGGATTGTATTTGCTTTCCATCAGGCGGGCGGCGCCATTTCGACGGGACAAATATAAAAAAAAAAGCTAAATAAAGTTATTTTGATCAGGCTTTTTGATTAAAAAAGAACTTAAGCGTGCTTCCATCTCAAAACTATAGATACTGACAGATACTTAAACTTTTGCAACATTCACACTCTTACTATATATACTATATTTATAAGACAAAAGTCCAAGAGGACGTTAAAGGCTTCAAAGTGAAACTCATTTTAAGCTAAAGCCTCATACAAAATTCTATTCATTGGAAAACTGTTTTGAACAACTTTTAAGGCTGACTTGGGAAGTACTATCTTTATGAATCTGTGTGCAAAGTATTGTCAACCTTATTCACAAGACAAAAGGTATCTTTTCTAATAAATGCAGGTAATTTTACACTGCTTATAAATAGCCTCGGGCAACACATAAGGCATACTCACGAAATGTATTATATTTTCATCATAATAATCTGGGTATTATAAAAGCAGGCAATATAACAAAATTAAAATGAAATCTATCACAAACAAAGAGACTTTAAAGATAATATTAGTTGAAAAGATAGAGGCAATGGCTCTCAAATATCATAATCTAATCACAATCCTCTAAAAAACCTGTGCTTGTATATGTATTCTTACAGTTGTTCCGTCCTTTGTTTTGTTCTCATTATATGTGACTTCAAGTATTTTCTTTCACATTTCTTGCGTAATGATGACGGAGGACTCTGCACAGAGACCGCGATAAGGAGGACTCTGCATAGAGACCGCGATAAGGACGCCAGCGTTGTCAGACTCTGTCTTCTGGAATAAAATAATGAACGAAAATACGGCATTAAAATTATGTATGTCTAATGTTTCTTCTCGTAAGTTGTTTGTAGAAATAATAATCCCGGACTAAGATTATGGTTCATTATAATGTTGTAAGTAAATATTTTTAAGCATTCGTATCAATATAATGTTGTATTGCTATCTAAAGTAATTTTTTTACTTTTTAGTATTTCAACTTCATCGGAACTATCACAGGAAATCAAACGAAATTAAAAAAGGTAACATTTTGGGAAATTATTACGTAATTTTTATGCGAATTCAACTTGATGAACCGAAAGGAATTTAATATATAGAGGTGATCATCCTGTCAAAGCTTAAATTAAGATGAGACCTCAACATCATCATCATCATTACATAAAAGACCGAAAAGCTGTCAGCTACCTCAGACAAAGAATTAGTCTAGCTATTCAAAGGGAACGCTGCCAGTATCTTCGGAGCCTTGCCTAAAGGGACTCATTTTAATAATATATTTAGTCATGTACTAGATCGTTCAATAAGTCCCGAGACTAACTTGAAAATGGCGTATATATTAAATACTCTTTTGATTTTTAAAAAAACTGGCCTTCAATAAAAGATATGTGTCAAATTTTTAATAAATGGAACATTAAAAAATTGATTTTGCAGACATTTAAGTGACGCTACGCTTGTAGTTTCGATACAATGGAAATAAACGAGTTTCGCGTGTTGATAAAACATTGTTTTTAATGTTTTAACCGTTGATGCACAGCAATGGCTTATAAAATGTTATGCGGGATCAGCTCCCTCTAAAGCAACCATTTGTCGGTGATATGCCGACTTCAAACGTGGTCGCATGGACACAAATGATGGGGAACGCTCAGGTCGTCCAAATGAAGCAGTGACTTTACAAAATATTAACCAAGTCCTCAAAATCGTAATGGAAGATCGGAAAATAAAAGTGAAAGAAAGAAAGAGAAAGAAAGAAAACACATTTATTGAGATACACAGCTTGGGTCGGTGTACAATACATATTAGTTTTTACTGCCAGATTCGCAAAGCAATAGGTAGAACCTGAGGAAGAACCTGGCAATAAAACTCATGGCCACTCTTTTCTAAACGCCAGGTTAGTTTGATTAACATGATAATTGACCAATTATATAGTAATGAATTTATACAAACATAAAAACAAAATCAATGTTGTGTTTAAAATCTTATCAAAATTAGAGCGATTATAGTTGCCGGTTCTAAGGGCAGCCTACCCTTGAAGAAGAAGAATCTGGCAAGAAAGTCAATGGATGCCATTTTAAAATGTAGGAATGGCTTACAACATTAAAATTACACTTACATTGTTCCTTTGGATTTATGTGAGAACAGTCGACTAAACTTAAGTTTACCTTAAATATAAATAAGATTATTTGTAATAATTGCCATAACAGCTATGAGCTGACCAGTCCCAACAGACGGCACCCGTTCACGGGTATGACGCATTATATCAGCCATCGCCCTAATCAACCGTATTATAGGGAAAAAGGCGACTCGATACATACGCCATCACTGCCAGGACACACTTAAAAGGCGAGCATGACATACTTAAAAACTGCATAGCAACTATCATGTCAATTTCATAAGTCTACATGGTGCTCACACAATAACAAACTCAAATTACATTGTATATTAGTTAATACCGGGACTAAACGCAGCCAATTTAGAAACCTTTAGTTGTCAGACGTTTCAAATTATTAATAATGTAGAGATGTAAAAATACAACATATATATAGGTATATGCAGATTCAAGGCATATCACAAGATTCATTCGAATCCTAAATAGCTCAAGAGAAGAGCAAGTAACTAATTTCCATTTATTTTTATCGTTCAAATAATCATTAGTTGTGTAATAGGCCCTTTTCAAGAGGTGCGTCTTAATTTCCGCCTTAAATTTATGTAACGGCAGGTTCATAATGATAAAATGAATTTTATTATATAGGCGTACGCCAATTCCTGCAAAAGAGTCGTGAACCTTTTGTAACCGATGATGCGTTCCAATTAATTTATGCTTATTTCTAGTATTTATCGAATGTATGTCACTGTGTCAATTGCATAAATGTATGTTCTGTTTAACTAACATAATATTTTTCAAATATATACTGTGATGCAACCGTTAAAATGCCAATTTATTTAAACTTTTCTCTAAGAGACACTCTAACACTCAATTTATAATTGCACGTATAGCTCTCTTCTGGAGTACAAAAATTACTTGTAGATCAGCTGCTTTGCCCCACAGCAAAATGCCGTAAGACTGACACTATGAAAATAACTAAAGTATACCAGCCTTGCATTTGCCAGATCAGTAAGCTGCCTGTCTTTACTAATGGCAAAGGCTGTCGAGCTGAGTTTACCTGCAAGACACGTTATTTGGGCATTCCACTGCAGTTTGCTATCTAAAGTGATCCCCAGAAATACAGTTGATTCTACAAGATTAAGGGTATCACCGTTCAATGTTATATTTGTACCGCAATTCCTGACATTAGGCATGCTGAATCTGATACATTTTGTCTTCTTAGCGCTTAGTAGCAAATTATTGGTCGTAAACCAATCTACAACTTGGGCAAGTGAACTATTTACGCCGTTAAAATTACTAAGCGTGCGATCTACTTTAAAAATAAGTGACTTATCATCAGCAAATAGAACAATGTCGCACAAGTTCTGTATATAGAATGGCAGATCGTTAATATAAATTAAAAATAAAAACGGACCCAGAATTGATCCCTGCGGTACACCCATAGCAACAGATGCTCCAGAGTAGCGAATTCCATTGACATCAACATATTGTATTCGATCATTTAGGTAGGAGGCAACAAGGTTCAGTGCAGAGTCTATGATACCATAATAAAAGATTTTTTTCCAATAGTGTTTTATGGTCAACGCAATCAAATGCTTTGGAGAGATCGCAGAATACACCAATAACATCTTGTCTATTCTCCCAGGCGTCATATATATGATTCAGAAGTGTCACACCTGCATGAATGGTAGAACGACCCCTTGTGAACCCATACTGCTCCTTATTTAATAGCATATTTAAATTAAAATGAGCTTGTAATTGTTGCAATATATTTTTTTCAACAATTTTGCTAATGTCTGGTTATATTGAAATTGGTCTGAAATTACCAGGGTCGGTTTTGGATCCAGATTTAAATAGAGGTATTACTTTACTGTGTTTCATTAAATCTGGAAACACTCCTATATCAACACATTTATTAAATATTTCAGCTAGATGTGGTGATATATTAACAATGATAGACTCAATCAATTTTACAGAAATACCCTACAAGTCAGCTGTGTTTTTTGAGTTAAGTGACTTGAATACTTTAATAAAAATTTGGCCATGAAAAAGCTTTTTTCCAAGTGGGTAACGCGTTTGCTTACAACTGATCAAAAGGAACAATGTATCAATGCTTCAGAGCGATGTTTGGCGCTGATGAATCGTAATAAAAAGGTTTTTTTACGTCGGTATGTGACAATGCATGAAACATGGATACACCATTTTACTCCGGAATCCAATCGGCAGTCAGCGGAGTGGCGAGCGTCTGGTCAAAGCCGCCTTAAGCGGCCAAAGACTCAGAAATCGGCCGGTAAGGTTATGGCGTCTATATTTTGGGATGCGCATGGAATACTTTTCATCGACTACCTTGGAAAATATAAATAGTGACTATTACATGTACTAAGCACATTGAGCGATTGAAATACGAAAGTGAGGATAAACGGCATCAAATGAACAAAAAGAAAGTGGTGTTTCACGAGGACAACGCGCCTGGTCACAAGTCTGTGAGAACGATGGCCAAAATTAATGAATTGGGCTTTGAATTGCTTCCTCATCGATTCCTGGCTGTTTGCAGATCTCAAAAAAATGCTCCAGGGTAAGAAATTTGACTCAAATAGTGAAGTTATCACAGCAACGGAGGCTTATTTGAAGGTCAAAGACAAATCGTTCTACACGCATGGGATAGAAAAGTTAGAAAAGCGTTGGAAGGACTGTATCGCTCTTAGAGGAGACCACGTTGATGAATAAGGAATTAGGGTTATATCAATACATTATATTCTTAGTGATTTTTTTAAAATTTATGTGACGCTTTGTCTATATGTATAGCCAAACTTAAACACTTTTTTATGAATAAACATAATCAAAGTGCTTGTCTTCGAAGTTATATTTGAGTATAGTCTTAAACAAAAGTCAGTCCTGCCTCAGCTAAGTGGTGGAAGCGTTACTGAAGTTATTGTAGTTTGAAAGAAAAGTTTTTTTCGCTATTCACGTCATCAAAAATTGTTTGTCTAATAATATACACACAAGTGTAAAACACGAATTACTTTTACATTAGGTTAGGAAATAATATAAGGTCAGCCGCCAGACTACTTCAAAATCATTCATTGCGCCTGTTAGTAACCATTTAAATTTCATTTTTGCAACGATAAATTTGAACAGTGAATTATAGACACTGCACTGCGCTCGGTCCGACACGTACTTGGCAACTTTATAAACAACTTTGATCCATTGCGGTCAAGTTATTGTTTACGGAACGAATAAAATGGTCTAGAATTATTTTTCATTAATGTTTCATATGTACTCGTAAAAGTCAGTCAAACGGTGTTCGTGAGAACGGAAATTCGATAGGTCGTTTTTTAATGGGTCCGCGGTGTACAATTCATTAATATTAGGACCTATACTATACACACTCAGCGTGTTTATATATAAGGAGGGTGTACATCAGCGGTATGGAATTTTAGTCCAGTGAAATAGTTTTGTAGGGGATATTATCGATGTACCTGGAAAAATTTTGAACTTATCAGTTGTCGAAGGCACACTTGTTCTGGGACGTAGTTATACATACACACATAGTTTAACTTACAGATGTACTCAAAAGAATATTGTAGTGTATTGATTTTATTTGTAGAGCCGTGCACGGTTTTGCGGTGACATTCTGGGCTAACAATTTATAGGAGACTTACATGACAATGACCACGTCCGCAGATTGCTCTAAAACTGCAAAAGTCAAAAGAACTCGGATACCCAGACGTGCATGTATGAAGCGATTATTGAATCTGCAAGAAGCGAAAGCAATTTGCATGGATCACTAAGTCTGGCGATCTGTCCACCCCATCAGGAATACAGCGTATACACAAGCTTGCAAATTTATGTTAGTGGACTATCATAGGTACTGAATGTATCCTAAAACAGCAAAGTAGTGAAATGAGAGAAATGTAAAGGTTAGAATGACGTGTTGCTAAAATGGCCAGATGGGAAAATGACGAGTTGCACCAGTGTGACGAGTTTGCGTTTATGACGACTTGCGACTCATCCGATCAATTCTCTTTGACAACTCCGTCAGGGTACACACTGCGTAAAGTTAGTTAGTAAGATGGCAGAAATAAGCAATAATCGTTTCTTAGCATAGTGATGCAGATGTTACTGTAAATAATGCGTTGCACTAAGTTTTAAATTTGTCGTGCGATAAATATTGACTCTTATTCCCTACCTCCAAACTACAAATAATAAATTACGACAGAAGGGGACAGCAACAATAACAATGGTGTGGTCTCTGTCTACACACGTTGTGGTTCCCAAGGGGACAAAAGTAGTTTGTAGGGAAATATAACAACGTAGCCTGATGGGGAATTGTATGAATAATTCATGGCCTTCTCAAGAAACTCTGTCTCTATGCGCTAGTGAGAGACGGTTATAGTTTTCTGTGTTCTTGGAAATATGGGTAGGTACCTACACAAGTCATTAATGAACTGGTATGTTCCACTAAGTAGTACAAAAAGAGGCTTGAAGTAAAAGGAGACTTACTTGCCAATATTCTCTCAAGATCAAGAGAAGTGGAACCTTGACAGCAAGAAAGTGTAACCTGGAGTTGCGCTAAGATGATGATCCATTATTATACCTGAAAAGGCATTCTATCCTACTAATATTTTATTTATTTATTTTATTTCTTTTTCAATAATATAAATATTATAGATAAATGTGAAAGATTTATGGATGTTTGTTACTCTTTGACGCAAAAATACAAAATGGTTTTTAATAAAACTTTACAGTAATATAGCTTATACATAGGAACAGAACATAGACTTTTAATCCAGAAACAAGTTCCTGTAGGAACTAAGGTAGCGAAGCCGCGGGCCTCAACTAGTACTAATTAAGCGAGAGAACAGTCTATTATATTAGCATAGCATACAAGCCACAGTAATATTTCTGTTCCTAGTCTGACATAAACCAGCCCAGTAGTGAATATTCCACTCATCCTCATGTAACTTCCTCACTGAATATGTAAGCGCCATTTGTGGTAGGTACTACTTTTGTTGTGAATATAAATAATTCAGAATAACAATAACAAAAGCAGTTATTATAATCAAGTAGTAGATGACCCCCACTGCTTCGGCCGTGGCATAATTCGAACTCCCGTCGCACCTATTTAAACCCGTCGCTTATAAATTCTAAAATAATGCATAAAATATTGCCCGATTTGTCGACATTTGTGATTACTGGTCCGCTCTCCGGGATTGTAGCGTGATGTGTATAGCCTATAGTCTTCCTAGATTATTGGGCTATCCAACACAAAAATATTTTTTCAAATTCGACCAGTAGTTCCTGAGATTAGCGATCAAACCTTCAGCTTTATACATTAGTATGGACATGGATATGGATACAAGAGTGTGACTTGTAGACAAAAGCAAGGTCTCTTGTTGATGTGAACCACCACTTCAATGGATTTTATGTGGAATAAATAAATAAATAAAATAAAAATAAAATAAAGTAAAAACTATTTATTTCCGGCAGTTACCCACATAATGTGTTAGTAACAAAGAATAGAAGGTTAGTAAATAAAATAGAATTTTAATAATATAAAAATAATAACTTATTCAAAATGGACATAATAAATTTTTGTGTCTTTGGCGAGGTGTACACAGGTCCAGTGCTGCATAATAGCACTGTCAACGTCGAGCCTCGCCGCAACACTCTACAGGAGGCTGTTGGAGCTGCCCCGTACCCGATCAATCAGGGATGCGATATAACCCCTTAAAATAGCTGCAAAACTTTTAATGCCAGCCTCTGCAAACATCACCGAAGCACTGCAGTAACGTGGCAGCCCCATCAACACTTTTTGTTCAAGATGTGTAGCAAGTTCCACCAAGTGCCATCAATCAACAGTGTAAACAGTTCGATTTTATGTAGACTTTATAATGGATCCTGTGAGTGTTACTAAAGACATTTAGGTGTAAGGGCAATACTAAGATCTTCGGGGCCCAAGCGCCCTGGGGCCCGATTCTCGACCATACACTTGAAAGCGTAGACGGAAATTAGCTAGTGATATGTCATTTATTCATATTTAGAAACGACAAAACAAGAGACAAGACAATTCACCAGTAAATTTACGTCTATTCTTTCATGTCGTATGACTGAGAATTGGGGTCCTGGCCTGCTAATGGTGTGCCTGCCGACTAATGGACGAGGCAACGACAAAGGCTTACGGGGTTGAAAGGTCAGAGGGCAATCATAGTCAAACGATCAAAACAAACTTGAAAATAACCTAATTTAAATATATACATACATACATATTGTCACGCCTTTATCCCCGAAGGGGTAGGCAGAGGCAAATTAAACGCCCACATTTCACCGTATGCATTTGTGTCCCACGTAAGAGGTGGTGAGCCCATTGCCGTGTTGAAATGGACAGGCGCAGGATGCAGCGACCTGCTGTTGAATTTTTTAAGGCCGCCCATAAGTCGTTAAGTCGACTTGGCTTAACGACTGCCATTTTATTGGCAACCGGGACCAACGGCTTAACGTGCCTTCCGAAGCACGGAACTGGGGTGGGTCTAAAGGGCCGATAAATTTAATAAAATGTGTCTATTTCAGATGTAAAATTTGAAAGAAATTTTGAACCCTTTGCCTTTTTAGAGAGGTGGTAACAAAAAGGCTAAAGGTCTTATGTGTCAGACACGAATTAACACGACCAATTAGAGTCCTGGTAGTCTCGGACTAATCTCGATCGAAAATCGGTCTCTTTACTATAACTACATATTAAAAATCAAAGTCCACCACTGCGTCTGTCTGTTCGCTATAAATTCAAAATCTACTACACTGATTTTTCTACTGTTGTCACCAATGAATAGCATAGTTCTCGAGGCATGTTTTAGTATATAATTTGTTGAGTTTTTGTAGATATTGGCTATAATATAACAATATTTATTAAAGGTGTTACCGTTTGGGAGCTTTCAATGAAAACGCTGCCTAAACCTTTTGAGATATAACAAAATAATGTATGCAGGAATTGTGTATCTTATACTCGTATAGGTCGACAGAAAAGTCTGTGATGGCATATGCCTATCTCTTAAGGATAACATACTATCTTACTATAACATTGGATGAAACGGGTATGGGAAATTTTCAACACGCGGGCGAAACTGCTGGCGTTAGCTAGTTATATATGCGAGCTGTTAGTGTAGACGTGGGTGTGTGTGCGATAAGTAAATAGGATTAACGATCTATAGTGATATGGTGGACAATACTACGAGTACGTTGGGCGTAATGCTGTGCAAACAATGACACGACAATAGGTCGTTATAGAGTAGCAGGCAGCCGCTTCAATTGACGATAACAAAAGGCATAATATGAGAATTTATTTAACAAAATTGCAAAATTGCCATTGCGATTTTTTTTCATGAAATTCTTTTTATTTTAACTCGTGCAAATTGTAACACTAACTAAACTAACTATCTTCACGCTGTATCCCTGACGGAGTAGTCAGAGAGGACAGATCGCCAGGCTTCGCGATCCATGCATACTTTTTTCGCTTTTTCAAGATTCATCAATCGCTACATACACGCACGTCTGGGTATCCGAGTACTTTTGACCTTTACGTTTTTGAGCAATCTGCTCACGTGGTCTTCATATGTAAGTCTCGGCCTACCCAGACTCAGTCTACCCTCTACTTTCGCACAATATATATTCTTCTCTCATTCGTTCATCACTCAAACCAACAACCAACGGAGCACGCCCTTTTCCAGCTTAACGCTGACACTTTCATTCAAACCTGCCATATTGCGCATCACTTCGTCACGTATTCGGTTGGCCAAAGTAACGCCGCACAATTTTCGAAGTGATCGCATCTCCACAGCATTCAATTTACTTTCATGCATCTGCTGACATACCCTGGTTTCGCTACCGTATAGCAAAGTTGGCACTAGCACTGCGTTATGAATCGCCAGTCGTGCTTCTTTTATGATGCTTTGTCGTTTTACTAATTGAGACAAAGCACCGTTAACTCTGTTTTCGGCAGCTAGTCGCCGTTCTACATCCGAATTACATCTTCCATCCGCGCTTAACATTAGCCAGATGGCGCTGTATGTAGTATTACGTGAATCTATATCACATAGAAACATTTTGTTTAAAAATAGTAATCCGAATTGACTAGTAGTGCATTTAAAAAAAAGTAATACGATGTATGAAATGTGTCAGTGACATTGTTAGTAATCTTAGCAACAAATTGGTTATAAAAATAAATTGGTTCCAACAAAGTACAAGAATTAGTGTTCAAAACAATATTGTTCATGTTATATTATGTGCTGTCAATATTAATAACACGAGCAGATACGAAAATTTCGTAAAATAGTTTTTAAATTGTTATGAATCTAATATAATTGTGAAACTGCAAAAAGTTAAATTAATTATCTATGAACGGAGGTAGTGAGTGACATATTGATAAGACAAACTATTATCTACAGATGTCACTGTCTAACTAACACAAATAAGGAAACGGAATAGATATTTAGACAAACCATAGCAAGTCGTTGTGGTGTAACGGATAAGGAATCGCCCCTACCGAAACGAGAGTGAGGTTTCAAATCTCACTTTCATCAGTTACTTTTTGAAATAATTTAAAGCAATTTGTAGACAAGTAATTTGAAATGTCGACATCAAAGCTAAAGACAACAATGGGCCCACACAGAGACCTCAAAAAAAGATGAGACTTGTGATATTTGTCACAAGAATTTTGTTTTAAAAAATAAAGTACATGTATGGTTATGTCGTAACAATAATTTCGTATTATTCCATACATACCTACTCATTTACCTTCAGCTACATCTCTAATGCAGTGGGTCTACCAGACTAGATTACCCATGGTCCCACTAGAAATGTCAGATAGAATAAATTTCCCACAGCGGTGGGACCACGGGTAACACCCCGATATTTCATTGGGTTAATGCAAAAATAAAACGTAAAGAATACAATGACATGAAGAATAAGAAATTGTGGCAATGCTCTTGCAATGCTAAATCGTTAAAGAGCTCTAAGGTAAAAACGACCATATCGAAACAACGGGTGTTGAGTGATATGTTATCACAAAAAGAGACAACAACTTCTAAGGAGATAAGGAATAAAACTATTCAAAAATGCACATCGGAAACTAGTCTGTTGATTGATGAACCAATTACAATCATGGGTAATCTGAGTCATGGTTTGAATCATGGTTTGCTGGACGACTACAAAAATACGATTGATATTCTTAAACTGCAATTGACTATAGCAAATAATGAGATTGACAAATTGAATTTAGAGAACACAGCTTTAAAAACAGAATTACGAAATGCTGATAGCAAGATTAAGACTTTAAGATTAATTTCTTGCAACTCGCCTCTAAAAATTTCCACGCCACGTGTGAGGACTTTAGTAAATGACAAAGGCAATTTAGAGCAAGTGGAATCGTATCAATCTACGTCCTCTAATGCATCCGATGAAGACAGTTTGACTAAAGTAGTGCAAGTGATAGGCTATCAGAATGAACGAACCAATAAAATTGAAAAGACTATTGTTCCTGTCCCACAACCTTCTCTGTCAATTAAACACAAACCTGATAAGTGTCCTCCCCTGAGATACGAAATGGGTGCAATTAAAAAGCAGAGAGTTAGATATTTGCCCATCAATCAGGATATGGGATGAGAAAATTTTTGCAAAACTATCTGGGTCATAATTTTATTGTAACATCTATTATTAAACCGCATGCTCCACTTGATGTAGTTTTGGGTTCAACTATTGAGATATGTAAAGACTTCACTAAAAATGATTATATAATAATATTGGCTGGTATAAACGACAGAAACCCCTTGAAGGTTCAGCTTACTTACACTATTATATAGGTAACTTAAAATGTACAAATGTTATTGTGGGAAAAATCTATAAAAATTATTATTTAAATGTTAACAAACTTGACCTTCTAAAGCTAGTCTGTAATAGTTTTCATTTCTCAAGTTTTATGTCATTGGATTCAAATCATTATGACTATACAAAAAAAATTAATAAATTGCGGCCTTCTAGATTATTACATAGGGAAATTTAGAAAATAAGGTATAAATCTGAATATTACATTTATTCAATAAATATGACTAGTAAATTAAATTATCAAAACCTGTCAGAATACTGTAATGTTGGTACTCAGACTGAATGTGTAAATGTTAGTAATATGATTCTCGTCAATTAGAGCAAAGTGTTGACCATTCGGATACTGATTCTTTTCGTGAAAACAATTGATAATCAATATAGATTTCAAAAGAGGGATAATTTAAAATTATGTAAATTAAATATATTATACCAGAATGTTTGTGGAATATCAAATAAAATAAATGATTTAGAATTATATGTAAAAAAAATGAATAAAAACTTTAATTATGTATGTATAAGCGAACATTTTTTATATGAAAATTCTATACCATATTTTAAATTTAATGACTATAAACTTGTATCATATAATATGAGTAAACCAAAGAAAAGAGGTGGTAGCTTAATATTGGGTCTGGAGGACAGAGAAACTGAATCAATTGAGGCTATAAATAAATTGTACAGGGTAGAGAGTTTTGAGATTTGTGGAGTTAAAGATTTAAAAACGGGTTAATACATCTGTTGCTGTTATCGGAACCCTCAAAAGAAAAATTTTAAGTGTTTTATGGAGCAACTGGAAAAATTACGGGAATACTTATTCAATAAAAATAGTATAATTTGCGGTGATTATAACGTAAATTTGTTGGTTGATACTAGAAAACGTACAGAGTTTCTTAGCCTACTGGCATGTTATAATTTCAAACCTCTATTCAGTGAAACAACATTCTTAAGAAACAGTAGTGAGTCTTACATTGATAATTTGTTGACAAACCTACTTGATACATGCATACAATAGAGTAAAATAGATCTTAAGGGCCGGTAGGCCAAGTCGCGTAGGCACCACAACGCTTCCTCAGCCCCCGCCAAGATAGATCGACGATGTATTTTCTGCTGGCACGCCACAATAAAAATGATTGGCAGCAACAATTGAAATGGAACATTTCTGTTATTGTGTTGGATTTTATTTTAGGTTTATGATATACTAGTTGACGCCCGCGGCTCCGCCAGCGTGATGAAGATTTTCCGTTCCCATTTTCTAAAGGAACTTGTTCCCGGGATAAAAGCAGTCTATGTGTTATTCTGATAGATAAACTATTATATATATAATATTCGCGATCACTTCGAAAATTGTGCGGCGTTACCTTGGCCGACCGAATACGTAACGAAGTGATACGCAATATGGCAGGTTTGAATGAAAGTGTCAGCGTTAAGCTGGAAAAGGGCGTGCTCCGTTGGTTTGGACACGTCCAACGAATGAGTGAGGAACGATTGACGAAGAATATATATTGTTCAAAAGTAGAGGGTAGAAGGAGTCAGGGAAGGCCGAGACTTACATATGAAGACCACGTGAGCAGATTGCTCAAAAACGGAAAGGTCAAAAGTACTCGGATACCCAGACGTGCGTGTATGAAGCGATTGATGAATCTCGAAGAAGCGAAAGAAGTATGCATGGATCGCGAAGCCTGGCGATCTGTCCTCTCTGACTACCCCGTCAGGGATACAGCGTGAAGATAGTTAGTTATATAGTTGTGGTAAAGGACGAAATTAAAAACAGTTTGCAAGGCTATCACCGGCGACTGCGACATCACCCCAATCCCCTGGCCTCACAACTAACGCATCGAGGTTATAGCAAAAGATTAAAAAGGAAAGACATAATCAGTGACGACTGAGCCCATTGGAAATAAACGAGGAGATGTTCCCACTGGAGAACGCACTCACTCACCTAATTACCCTCACAGAATCTGCTTATAGTAGAACTGATTGCAGATAACAGAACACAGAAAAAAAAGGTAAAGTCTATTTAAATTCCATTCAGTAGTTTTACGTGCAAGTAACAAACATCCTTACTTACAAACTTTCGCGTTTATAATATTAGTAGGAGTTTATGATGATATATTTAATAACAAATTTAGGCTTTATGTACAAGTACCAAATAAAATGTGCCGTACTCATTATACTCATTTTTAATCAATCAATCATAATGTTATGTTACTGTCTTCGGCAGCTAGTCACCGTTGTTCTTCAGAACATATCTTCCGTCCGCGCTAAACATTCTCCTTAAGTACACAATTTCATTCAATTGCTCTAAACGTTGCCGGTTTACCCAAATCTTGCTAATCATTAACACGACTAAAACAAACATTTTGCTATTCAAAACTACAACACGAAAAATGGATCATTTGGATGTAACATTACATAAAGATTAAATTGATATGGTAAATGACATAAAATGTTTGGGTATACATATAGACAATCTGTTGAAATGAAAAACTGAGTTAAAGGCTATAGATGCATCTATCTCATCTGCATGTTATGCATTGAAGACCTTAAGAGACGATATGGATGTAGAACATTTAAAGATGGTATATTATGCCCTTATATAATCTAAGATGAGGTACAGCATCCAGTGTTGGGGAAATAGTTATAGTTATAATAATCGGAGGGCTTTTATATTACAGAAACGGGCAATAAGGACCATAATGCGCATACCACAAACTGAGAGCTGCAGACAGCATTTCCTTGACTTAGGTATAGTAACTGTACCAAGTCTCTATGTTCTAGTAGTTAAAATAAAATAAAATAAATATCCATCACGCCTTATCCCCGAAGGGGTGGCAGAGGCATATTATATGCCCACCATTCACCGTGTGGATTTCTGTCCACTACCTGCTGTTGAAATTTTTCATGCCGCCCATAAGGCTTTCAACCAGGCTTAACGACTGCCATTTTACTGGCAACCGGGACCAACGGCTTAACGTGCCTTCCGAAGCACGGAAACGCTCGCAAATGTAAATGCCACAAAGTGGTCACCCATCCGAGGACCAGCCATAGTGAAAGTTGCGTAACTCAGTGATCGTTTACAGAACACTGAGACCGCGGGGCCACGAGCGCTTCTATGTATGTTCTAGTAGTTATGAGTAGTTTTTCGAAAAACGTTAGGAATTATGAAACATAGGACGAGAAACAGATAAGAGAAAAAACAAGATGAAAGGACTTTAAGATCCAAATACATCCGAAATTGAATATTTTTAAAAAAAGCTCACGCTGCCAGGCTGTTCAATTGTATAACAGGCTACATGAAGAAATCAAGAACACACTTTATACAAGTTCATTTAAGGCCGTTCTTAAAAATTATTTAAAAATTAGGTGCCTGTACTGTATTGATGATCTGTAGAGTTTATTTGGATGCCTCGATTAGTAAAACAGTATGTTTGGATTAATATGTGTAGGTTGTCTGTTGACATTTATTTAATTGATCACTGATTTGATTTATGATTATGAGTATTTTGTATGAATGGGATTTGACATTTCTTCTTTTTTTATTATTTTCTTTTAATGACATTTATTTAAATTAGTTTATTTAACTTTGTAATTTTTTTAAGCTATTGCATAGTTTTTATCGCGGGCTTTGAGTGGGCTTTAATCAAGAAATTCCGTAAGGAAAAATACCTAAGACGAAGGTCGAGACGAGGTCACACGAAGTTCACCGAGCACGGCCGAGCGTTGGCTTAACGTGTATGTACATAATTATATTATATGGTACGATTGTACGAAGCTCGCACGGATCGAGACGTGACGTTAGTGAGTGTGAGTGTGAGGGTGAGGATGAGAGTGACTGTGAGAGTGAGGGTGGGGTGTATGTGGTGATATTGTTATTTAAATTGTTAGCTATTTATAATGTCAGTGTTTTTTTTTGTCAATCATTTTAAAGTAGCTATGTAGGAGATGTAATTTCAAATACAATGTTTTATTGTTTACGAATAAATAAATAATAAAAAAAAACGGGATTTTGCGTAAAAACACCCGCACTTAAGATCCTGATGGAGGCTTCCGGATAAAGTCCATTAATAAATCACTTTAGTCCAATATCCAGCGGCGCACCAACCTCGAGCTATTCAGGCTTCATGAACACTGTACACCGCCAGGTTGTTAGGTGAGTAGCACGAATTGAAAAATGTTCAATAGACATATATGTAGCTACAGAGCAGTGGGCAGTTGGTTTTAGTTTGCAATATATCCCATAATAATATACCTTTTTCTATTCTAATATTTTTTAGGATGGCTGGCATGTAAAATATCAATCAGAATATATCTTTATTACATGTTTTTCTAACTAACTAACTATCTTCACGCTGTTCCCTGACGGGGTAGTCAGAGAGGCCAGATTGCCAGGTTTCGCGACCCATGCATACTTCTTTTGCTTCTTCGAGATTCATCAATCGCTTCATACGAGTACTCGCACGTCTGGGTATCCGAGTACTTTTAACCTTTCCGTTTTTGAGCAATCTGCTCACGTGGTCTTCATATGTAAGTCTCGGCCTACCCTGACTCCTTCTACCCTCTACCTTTGAACAATATATATCCTTCGTCAATCGTTCCTCACTCATTCGTTGGACGTGTATAAAGCAACGGAGCACGCCCTTTTCCAGCTTAACGCTGACACTTTCATTCAAACCTGCAATATTGCGTATCACTTCGTTACGTATTCGGTCGGCCAAAGTTACGCCGCACAATTTTCGAAGTGATCGCATCTCCACAGCATTTAATTTACTTTCATGTCTCTGCTGACATACCCAGGTTTCACTACCGTAAAGCAAAGTTGGCACTAGCACTGCGTTATGAATCGCCATTCGTACTTCTTTTACGATGCTTTGTCGCTTTACTAACTGGGACAAAGCACCGTTAAGTTTGTTTCCGGCAGCTACTCGCCGTTCTACATCCGAATCACATCTTCCATCCGCGCAAAACATACTTCCTAAATACACAATTTCATTCACTTGCTCTAGACGTTCCTGGTTTACCCTAATCTCGCATTTAGTTCTTACTTCACCTCTTTTAAATACTAGAACCTCAGTTTTACTTACATTCAAGCCAAGACCCTTACTTTCACACTCCTCTTTCATATTAGTGACTAATGCCTGAAGTTCGGCTTCTGATGAGGCCATAAGCACCGCATCATCAGCGTACAGCAGACAGTTTACTGTAAAGTCACCCAAATTCACACCCATATTAAAATCTTTCAACTTCTGCAGGCAACTGTCCAGATACACTATGAACAGCCAGGCGGACATGACACATCCTTGTTTGACGCCTGTACAGACATCAAAAAGAGGTGACACAGCCTCCCCTACTCGCACGCAAGCCTTACAGTCCCTATAAAGCGGCTGTATTGCCCGCAGTAGCGAGCCGTCCACACCATATCCGGGCAGCAAATCCCACAGCGTTTCTCTCACAACGTTATCAAATGCTTTCTCTAGATCCACAAAAGCGCAGAAAACCTTCTGGTCAACAGCCAGAAACTTTTCCGCGATCATGCTGAGAGAAAACACTTGATCCATGCAACCTCTTCCACGTCGGAATCCGCATTGAGCCTCCCATAAATACCTTTCAGACTATTCTTGCATTCGTGCCGCTATAACCTTTGCATACACCTTACTAGCTAAGCTGACCAAGCTGATCGCCCTGTAGCTGGAGCAGTTTAGGCGCGAGCCTTTTCCTTTGTAAATAGGTACTACAACTGCTACTCGCCAGTCATCTGGGACCTCACCCGTCCGCCAGCACAAGTTGCATAACAGACATAGTGTGTCCCAGACGCGCGACCAACCGTACTTAATCATCTCAGCAGTTACTCTGTCTTTTCCCGCAGCCTTACCACATCACATACTTCTTATTGCTTGTTCTATTTCTTTCATACTAATGAATTCAATGACATTGGGATCCGGAGCATCGAAGTGAGCTCCACTTCCTGATGTGGCATCTCTGTCTTTTCTTGCATACATCTTTCCATAATATTCACTCCATCTCTGCAAGACGTCAGCTTGGTCTGTTAGGACGTCATTGTTAACACTAAGCACTTTATTCATACTGCAGATTGCCGAACAACTCCCGGGTCTTGCCTACCTCTTTCCAGAAGAGCTTGGCATTATCCCGGAAATTGGACGACAACCTTTCATCCGCTTTCATTCTGCACCTTTCACGAGCTTCTTCTATCAGTGCCTTGGTGTTAACTTTCTGCAGCTTGTATCTCTCTTTCATATTAAAATCATTCCGCGAGGCTAAGTAGTCTAGCCATGCTTTCTTCTTCATTCGAACTGCTTCTTTCACTTCCTCATTCCACCATGCATCACGCTTATTACTACTGCCTCTTTTCGTTTCTCCACACACTTCCACAGTGGCATTCACCATATTATCCCTAAGTTTCTGCCATACACTTTCCACATTCTCACTACTTACATTGACGTCGCCAAGCTTTTCGGATACCCTTTCTTTATATTTATCCCTAATGGATGCACCCAGCAGCTTCCAGCTTTTGATGCTATAAGTCGGCTCAGGTTCAGGACACTAGGTATGATGACGCCAACCCGCGAACAGACCCCTAATCCTACATGTTTTTCTAAAATGTCTTATTTTGAATTGGTATCTGAGAAACCCTCGTGACCCCGCTCACTTAGTGTTCTGTATACGATCGCTGCGTTAAGCAACTTTCGCTATAGCTGGTCATTGAATGGATGACTACTTTGTGGAATTTACATTTGCGAGCGTTTCCTTGCTTCGGAAGGCACGTTAACAGTTGTTAACTTAACGCTGCCAGTAAAATGACAGTCGTTAATCTTAATTAAAGGTCTTATGGGCGGCTTGAAAAATTTCAACAGCTGGCTATAGCCTGCACCTGTCCATTTCAACACGACAAAGGGCTCTCTACTTAATAATAAATATCGTTCGTATCGTGCCTCTGCCTACCTCTTCGGGGATAAAGGCGTGACAATATGTATGCATGAATTTGAGGCTACACATCTTCCATTAGGATATATTTAAGTTTACACACAATTTTTTTTCTGACAGTTTAAAGATTTTTGTACAGAGCAACTTTATGCTATATTTTTCCATTATCGCTAGGTTATCCATCCATCGAAACAAAAAAAAATGTGTGTTCATAAATATCTATTACAGAGTTTAGGCATTTCTATCAGTATAGTACATACAGTATTTTACTTTATTTATATTGAGTTGTTCAGGTTTCCTTAGTTTATTATTTTTTCGTACACGATGCAATGCTTTTCTGCATTTCCCCACTCTACCGCAGGGGTACCAGGCCAGCTCTGTGTGGTATTCCTAGGCCTATAGAGAGACCAGAAACGCACTAAGCCACCACTTCGTTCTGCCACACCTCAGCTTTGCGATATGCCAGATGTTAATTCACGACAACCCGGGATAGACCTCACCACGGGGTCCCAGATGGACGGCAACCTACAAGCACCGCAAGCAGCATTTCTTCCTGCCTGCCGTTATCAAGAGCCCCTCTAAAAGCAGATGGGATAGAAAACGGGCTCACGAGTGCTCAGAGGCACCCGCGGAACTAGACCGGCATTGAATCAGAGGCACCATGCCATTTGACCATCGACTACGGCCGCTCCACTCGGGGGCGCGCATGGAAGTCGGTAGGCGACGCTCCCGTTCTGGGTTGATGTCAGCTTAATTTGTGTAGAAGAAACTTTACTTAATTTGAATAGATGAAACTTAACCCAAAATTCATTCTGGCTGACAGCGATGTGGAAGAGTTTTTTGATGCCTAAAAATTTCTTTTTTTTTTTATATAAGTATGTAAATATTCCTTACCTTCCTTTTGTAATATGTGTAAAGTTTATAGTACCTGTAAGTTGTAAATATATATGTAATTTTTTTTTTTCAATACCCAAAATATTTGAATATTTATAATAATTAAAAACGTTTGTTATTTATATATGGATCTGTGCAATTAAACAATATTAACATTGATGAACTTATATATCATCTAATTACTCACAATTGTAGCAGCTTTTTAAATAAAATTCGACTCGCGATATTAAGAATGACAAAGCTTTGTAATGTGGTTAAAATGAACAGATATTTTAATTTTAGACCTTGAGATATACAACGTTCGTTTACACAAAGAAAATGCCTTGTTTAGCCTTCAATTTATTATATCCAGCGGCAGAGAAAATGCTTTGAAAGAAATTTATGACGCTGCATTTAAAATACGGTTTCGTTTGTCGGAAGACAAAGTCAGATTAAGTTCTTTTTTACGAGTATATCTACGAGTATATATATAACAGGCAAAATCACTGACTGACACATTGATCACGAAATCTTTGAAACTACCAAAGCTATGAAAAAAACTTCGCATAGGGGTTCCTATTAACACGTATATGAAGGATATTTGCGAATTTTGACCCCAATTTTGAAACAAATGACGCGACCGCCAGCGTGGCTAAAGAGCTGCGCGGCGACCGCGACCCGGTCGCCTCGCATGCAGTGCCGTCGCGCGACGCAGGCGAGAATCATATCAAAATAGCGTCGTTTTCAACATACGACGACGATCTACTCTACCTATCTACTAGTTACACTTTTTTTATTAAAGTGGAAAAAGACAATTTGATTCGAGACAGGGATTGAACCTGTGACCTTTGCCTAACCAGGGCAATGTTCTAGCCACCTGAACTACCCGAACCGTATCGAATCAAGTTGAAATTCTCCACCTTATTTATATCGTCATTTTAAGAGTATGACCAGAGCCATCTATCGAGGTAATGAACAACTCGATACCAATGAACAGTGTTACAACTATTTTTAAACATTGATGCAATGGAATCCACTCAGTATATTGATAAATTTTTAAAGCAATTATTTGCTAAATTTCTCATAAATTTTTATTAAAGTGGAAAAAGACAATTTGATTCGAGACAGGGATTGAACCTGTGACCTTTGCCTAACCAGGGCAATGTTCTAGCCACCTGAACTACCCGAACCGTATCGAATCAAGTTGAAATTCTCCACCTTATTTATATCGTCATTTTAAGAGTATGACCAGAGCCATCTATCGAGGTAATGAACAACTCGATACCAATGAACAGTGTTACAACTATTTTTAAACATTGATGCAATGGAATCCACTCAGTATATTGATAAATTTTTAAAGCAATTATTTGCTAAATTTCTCATAAATTTTTATTAAAGTGGAAAAAGACAATTTGATTCGAGACAGGGATTGAACCTGTGACCTTTGCCTAACCAGGGCAATGTTCTAGCCACCTGAACTACCCGAACCGTATCGAATCAAGTTGAAATTCTCCACCTTATTTATATCGTCATTTTAAGAGTATGACCAGAGCCATCTACTTTAATAAAAATTTATGAGAAATTTAGCAAATAATTGCTTTAAAAATTTATCAATATACTGAGTGGATTCCATTGCATCAATGTTTAAAAATAGTTGTAACACTGTTCATTGGTATCGAGTTGTTCATTACCTCGATAGATGGCTCTGGTCATACTCTTAAAATGACGATATAAATAAGGTGGAGAATTTCAACTTGATTCGATACGGTTCGGGTAGTTCAGGTGGCTAGAACATTGCCCTGGTTAGGCAAAGGTCACAGGTTCAATCCCTGTCTCGAATCAAATTGTCTTTTTCCACTTTAATAAAAATTTATGAGAAATTTAGCAAATAATTGCTTTAAAAATTTATCAATACTAGTTACACTTTTCAAAACACTGTTTTGAAATTACTTTACTGAAACATACATTTCTTCTATTTATACGATTTTCCTATCAAGCGACTTAGCTAGGTGGACTCACAAAGAATGACGATAATAAATCCCGAATTTTTCGATCACACTGGTATGGAAAGCCATTTCTTTTTAAGTAACCATCTCCACTCTTCCCGCATAAATCCAGCGAAAAGAGTGGCGGACGACGTCGCGGTCGCTGACATCGGAAAGCTAGTGGTCCCCGCGACAGGCGACCGCGGTCACGTGGTCGTCTGGTCGCCGTCGCTGGTCGCTAGGAACGGAAGGCTACCTTTAGGTCGTAAATAAGGGATAAATGGTTGTATGGAAAATTGTCATTTTCAAAGTTAGTAACATGTACTTTCGTATCTACACCTTTTTTAGAAGAATCTCCTAATGCCTGTATTACCAGTGAGTTCGGTGTTTCCACGGGAACCGAAACTATGTCAGTAAACCAAAAACATTAAATATTAAACATAAAAACCTGAAATTTGGTGAATGTATACTTTAAGTCTTTGGATAAACAATAAAAACGGGATCCCCGATATTTCCATAGTAACGGGAATTACGCGGATGAAGCCACACACTGTCTAAACTATCAAACATAAGGACACACCTGAGATTTGGTGAAAGTATTTATTAGGTATCTACTTTGAATCAGCACTAAAAAAGGAATACCCGGTATTCCCACGGGAACTACGTGGATAAACCATAAACAACCTAAAATTTGGTGACCGTATTCTTTACGTACCTACGTTAGATGAGCACCAAGTAATTCCCGGAATTCCTACTGGAATGTAATCTTACTAATATTATAAATGTGAAAGTTTCTAAAGATTTCTATAGTAGTTGGACGTGTGTTATTTAATCACATTTTGATAAAAAATCGGCATATAGGTAAAACATTTCCGAAAGTTGATGCCCGCGGGTCCGCCTACGTGAAGTTGTTAGTACACAAAAGGTTTTCTCGCGGGATAAAGATATTTTCCCCGGGTATAAAGTAGGTACACTATGTATTAATTCAGGAAATGTCTCACACAGGATATTCAGTTCAAGCAGTTTCGCCCGCGTGTATATTATTCAGTTGTAAGTTACTCATCAACAAGTATTCCGATTTCATTTGGTTTTTTGTTGTTAAAAGCGAATTCTTCAGAAATTGTTTCATAAGAATAGCCTACGCGCCACCCTCTATAACTAATGTCTCTTTTTTGTCTGTTCCTCTTATGTGGTGCAGACGAAGTAGCGCGGGTCAGCTAGTTATGTTATATTTTTAGCACAGAATACTAAAAGCGGGAATCAAGAAAATGAGTTTTAATGGCGGTGGCGGCTGGACATTTTAACCTATACATTCCATAATTGGTATATAAAAATAATGCTGATGAAGTCCATATTATAATGTTACAAAATATTTTAAAAAATACTTGAGGGTCTTGAGGTACAGTCGGAGAGGACAGATCGCCAGGTTTTGCGATACATGCAAACTTCTTTCGCTTTCTGCAGATTCATCAATCGCTTCATACTTGCAAGTACCTCCAAGTACTTTTAACCTTTACGTTTTTCAGCAATCTGCTTACGTTGTCTTCATAGACACTTTCATAGACAAAACAAGATATATAACAAAAAAATTGTTTTAGAAACTTACTGCAACAACCCTGTTAGTATTATTATTTTATTGTTTCATGTAGGTATGGGATTTTAGATATTATATATTATTAATTAAAGGGAAGCTACCAAAAGTAAGTTTAATTTGATAATGTCTATTTGAGAATATCAAAATGATACCAAAAATGATAAATTTTCTAAACTTTATTTTGTATAATACTTATTTTATTTTGAACTGTTTCCTCCATTGATATGACACCTATGCGCCTGGATCTACAGTAATCACTAAGACCTGAAAAATACTAAGGTCGCACTTGGCTGTCACAGGAATGTGATACTGTTGATACATTTTTAAAGCAATTATTTGCTAAATTTCTCATAAATTTTTAATAAAGTGGAAAAAGACAACTCGATTCGAGACAGGGATTGAACCTGTGACCTTTGCCTAACCAGGGCAATGTTCTAGCCACCTGAACTACCCGAACCGTATCGAATCAAGTTGAAGTTCTCCACCATATTTATATCGTCATTTTAAGAGTATGACCAGAGCCATCTATCGAGCTAATGAACAACTCGATACCAATGAACAGTGTTACAACTATTTTTAAACATTGATGCAATGGACTCTACTCAGTATATTGATAAATTTTAAAAGCAATTATTAGCTAAATTTCTCATACATTTTTAATAAAGTGGAAAAAGACAACTCGATTCGAGACAGGGATTGAACCTGTGACCTTTGCCTAACCAGGGCAATGTTCTAGCCACCTGAACTACCCGAACCGTATCGAATCAAGTTGAAGTTCTCCACCATATTTATATCGTCATTTTAAGAGTATGACCAGAGCCATCTATCGAGCTAATGAACAACTCGATACCAATGAACAGTGTTACAACTATTTTTAAACATTGATGCAATGGACTCCACTCAGTATATTGATAAATTTTTAAATTTATATTGATAAATTTTCAATCCCTGTCTCGAATCGAGTTGTCTTTTTCCACTTTATTAGAAATTTATGAGGAATGTGATACTGTGTTGAAGCACGCATATGGGGTGGACCGTAAACTTGTTTATCACTTCATTTTACTTATTATTCACGCCATAATCCCAGAAGGGGTGGCAGAGGCATATTATAGGTACGTACATATTTCACCATTAGCTTCTTTTTCTCACGTAACAGGTGGAAAGGTGCAGGTTGTGGCGACCTACTGTAAAAAAAATTTAACCCACCATAAGGCCTTCAACTTCGTTTAACGACTACCATGTTACTGGCAACCAGCAACGGCTTAACAATTATTCCGAAGCACGGAAACGCTCGTGAATGAAAATATCATAAAGTGGTCACCCATCCGATGACCATATAGCGAAAGTTTCTTAACGCAGTGATCGTTTCCAGAACACTGCGTTAGCGGGGCTATGAGCGGTTTGTTGGAATTAAATTAGATCATAATTTGCCACCTATGCATATTTCCACATGTACAACAAGTTAAACCGTGTTGAAGTTTTGCTGTAAGTATAAAGTAAGTAAGTAAAACTTTATTGTACACTAATATGAATTAAAATTACACCAAATTATTTATTTTCCTATAACGCCTTATCCCCGAAGGGGTGGCAGAGGCATACATATTGTATTGTGTTTTCACCATGTGTATTTCTGTCCCACGTAATGGGCGGTGAGCCCATTGCCGTGTTGAAATAGACATACGCAGGTTGTGGCTACCTGCTGTTGAAATTTTTCAAGCTGCCCATAAGGCCTTCAACTTGACTTAACGACTGCCATGTTACTGACAACCGGGACCAACGACTTAACTTGCCTTCCGAAGCACGGAAACGCTCGCATACGTGTGAGTGGTGATAAAGTGGTCACCCATCCGAGGACCAGCCATAGTGAAAGTTGCGTAACTTAGTGATCGTTTACAGAATCCTGAGTTAACGGAGCCACGAACGCTTCTAACTATAGTACATGAAAAATATACAAATGGTGGCCTTATCGCTAAGAACGATTACTAACAGGAATTTCTGTTGTATTCTAGAGTGTTAGCTATCTGTGTGTCAAGCTTTTATTCTAGAATGGATCGGCAGAGGCGTAATGTACACATTTCACCCTATGTATTTTTGTTCATTATAGTTAGTGAGGCCATTTTTGTTCATTATACCGTGATGATATGGACAAGTGCAAGTTGTGGTTACAAGCTATTGTAATTTTTCAAGCCGCCCATAAGGCCATTAATTTGGCATTACGGCTGCCATGTTACTGGCAACCGGGACCAACGGCTGAACATGCCATCGAAACGGTTCAGAAGTTAAATAAACGCTTTCACAAACTTTTACATTTATAATGTAAGTAGGAGGAAATGTTTGAGATATAGCCAGGACAGGAATCCACACGGTGAAAAGTTGGCATATAATATGCCTCTGCCACCCCTTCGGGGATAAGGCGTGATGGATATTTATTTTATTTATTTATGTAGTCAGTTTAAACGCTCTGGTGATGATTGATATCAATAATACTACATTCATAAAACTTCTAAATCAAATTTACATAGATGATGTATTGCTTATAGCTAATAGGTACTCTAAGAAAATCTCGTAAAGCCTAACTGAAATAATTGGCTAAGATTTACATAAAACCATCCGTACATGAAGGAACGATCTCGAATTATCAGATGAATGTTTGATACGGGGCCAGCTCCCCCCATCGACCCTTACGGCCTATTTTTAGTCATCGACCGATCTGTACCTACGTGAAAATTTCAGAGACCCCTGATTGGCTGATTCGAAATGACGTCACAAAATGTATCCGGCCAATAGAAGCTGGAGATTTTGCGCATGCCTCGAAAGCCTTTTCAGCTCACTGGGGAAGCTCAGCAGTCCGGGCGAGGTGTTCCCAGGTGTGCGAAGTACTCGCCAACACAATCAAAGGTTAATATTTTTCATTATTATCATTTATTTCTGTTGCTATTTTGAAATTTAAAAACTCTCAATGTTTGTATTGAAAAACCAAGTTTTTTTTATTATAGTCTAAGACGAAATGTAGACATATGAAAAATGTTCTTAAAATAGAAAAGTATCTATTGGCAAATATTAAATATAGATCGCTTTGTTACAGTGTAATTTAAATTGAAAATAGCGTGTTAACAATAGTTAGGTGGATGTGTGTGTAATTGCGGTATTCCAAAATGTTATACCACAAAAGTGTGCTGTTATATAACTATTACATAATAGTAGTCAAGCTGTCTCTGTGTTTGAAAAGTGTGTCTGTGGGAGTGGTTCTAATGCTCTGAAAATGGGCTTCGTAAAATTTGGCCAGATTTAAGTTAATTTTTTCATTAGAAAAAAAAACTATATAAAATCAAAGTTTAGAGGTATACTATATACTTATCTATATAATTTTGTAAATAAAATTAATCTCAATATTATTTATGTAAACATAACAATACGAGTGCATTAGCCTGTATCATATTGCTGTATACTTATATGTAATGTGGGTGTATATTATGTAGTATTTATAATTATTATAATTCATTATATTTGAATAACAACAACATAATTGATGTTTTTCAAAATTGAACGTTAGATTAACCGACGGCTTTTGTTGCATACTCATACTTACACCTAAAATCGTGTTAAATCTTCTAATCATCATCGTTTGTCTCGTAAACCTAAATCGAGGATTTAGGTTACACGGGAAAAGGGTTAATCATGATCGCAGCTTAGGGCTGCTCAAATTTCTGACCTGGCGGTTCTTTTTGTTTAAATTTAAATAAATAAATAAATATCCATCACGCCTTATCCCCGAAGGGGTGGCAGAGGCATATTATATGCCCACTTTTCACCGTGTGGATTCCTGTCCCACGTAATAGGTGGTGAGCCCATTACCGTGTTGAAATAGACAGACGCAGGTTGTGGCTACCTGCTGTTGAAATTTTTAGGCCGCCCATAAGGCAAACTTCAACCAGACTTAACGACTGCCATTTTACTGGCAACCGGGACCAACAGCTTAACGTGCCTTCCGAAGCACGGAAACGCTCGCAAATGTAAATGCCACAAAGTGGTCACCCATCCGAGTACCAGCCATAGTGAAAGTTGCGTAACTCAGTGATCGTTTACAGAACACTGAGACCGCGGGGCCACGAGCGCTTCATATTTAAATAACAGAAGTGAATTTAAATGTTTAAAATTAACATCATTATAATAAAAATCATCATTAAAGCGGTGAGCCCGGTTGCGTCCGATACACTTGCTTCAGAGTCCGAAGTCCGCTTTCCTATATTTCTGCCTCCAATTCGCTCTGTCAGCATCCTTGCCGCCAACACATCAAGCTATGACTTTTCGAGTCTGCCTCTCCCAATTAACTTTTAAATAGAAATAGTTTAAATAAAAAAGTAATGATTTTAATAAAAGATAGGAATAGTGAATTTTGGGCGTACTGACATTTAAGAAACCAGGAATAGCTGTGGTTTCGTTTCTAGTTTAAAGTACTTTAGCATTTATGTCATAAATATCATTACAACTTTATAAATTTCTTTCGTAAAAATGGTACAATTTTATAGATTTATTTTTAGAAACTGGTGAACTTCAATAGAAATAGTGACCTTAAAAAGTCAAGGCTAGCTTTTCTGCAATGACGCGCCTGCAAAGACTGTGTTATGTAACTGTGGGACTCACTTACCTCAGCATATTCGTAGCACAGCAGAATTATAACTTGAACTAAGCGAACTGACAGTACTTTCCTCCGTCGTCTCGTAATCTTGATTGGTTTGGCGTGAAGCGTGAGGAGGTATTTTAATAGTTCGTCAATATTAGGGCCGTTGTTTGGCCCTTCCAGCTGTAAAAATGGCCCTGAATCTTTGGACTTTGCCTTTATTTATAAAAAGCAAAATTCATCTCTTTCAAACCCGCTACAGTCAGGCCTGCTAATTTTGTTATTTATAAATATAATGCAGATTAATACACCGCTATCTACCACTTGAATAAATTATATTTATTTTTAAAATATTTACGACTAAATTTTAGGCTTAATTTGCCAAATTATTTTATCCACACGGTGAAAAGTGGGCATATAATATGCCTCTGCCACCCCTTCGGGGATAAGGCGTGATGGATATTTTTTTTTTTTACATATAAAAATATGCACTGGACTGGAGGACCTTCTTCAAGTTGATTGAAATTCATGAAACTCTTCAGCAACAAGAGGGTGTTGCCACTGTACCCAAACAATAAATTGCATAACAAAAAGCAAAATTCACAAAAGTTACAATTTCGACTAACAATGAGAGCGGAAGTCGTAAACCGCGTCTGTTTCCGGCCACAAGATGGCGGCCGGATGCGGTTCGAGTGGTAGCTTCCGGTACACATCCGTGGAGGCTGTGTACTCGAGATGATCGCATGTGATTTTTGTGATGCGACCTTTGTGACTTTATCAAGTCATAGTCAGTACTATGATTTTAATCTGCGGATTTATCGACATTTATGATAACTGCTCGGCACTCCTGGATAGTAACCGTAATGATCCATAGCCTATAGCCTTTCTCGATAATTGGGCTATCCAACACAAAATGAATTTAGCGCATTTTTAAATTAAAGCGTTCAACCAAACAAACTATACTGTAAGATTTTTGTGAATAACATTTTACTGAAAAACAAACAAATCTATACTGTTTTATGAACAATGAACTTCGATAAACATGCATTAAATTTAATTAGATCATGATTGGCCAAAGTATTTGTTGTAAACATAAGTTTTGTGATTAGTGAAATACGAAACAATGAAGGATGTGATGCGGTGTGTATGGTAGAGGTGTGTGAGAGATTAAAAGCGTAACGGTTTAGAAATAACTGAAATCTTAAATTCGAAAGGCATGTAACTTTAACATACATATACATTGATACAACAATAAAAAGACATCTCAGCATTATCCGTTATTCCCGATTAGTTCCAGAGCGAGCTCGTCCGGGTTCAGCCTTCCTACTATTGTCTCTCGATAACGCGTAACGTACCTCTGGTGGTTAAACGATTAACACGAATATTAGCCTACTCTGAAATCAGGCAGTAGAGTTCTTGGGTCTGCCTTTGCTATCGGACCTATGGAGACGAAATAGCCATACACTTGGTTCCTTGCGTATTTTGGGGGTTTGCGTAACCACAAATAACCAGTCATTAAAAACTTACTACATATATGAAAGCCTAACGTGTTTATGTTATTGTTGCAGGCAGAAAGCACACCATGGCGAACTAGCCCCCAACCGAACAGATACATATCAATCAACGCACTGACTTAGTATAACATTTACCTATATATCTACGCATAATTCGCACACGCGTTTATACAAAAAAGATTAAGACATTTTAGTACTAAAATATATTTTGGAACAGTCTGGAATTTGGGGTTAGAGTATCAAAGACGTATATACTTTTGGGGTAATTTTTTCTTCGCGTGAGGGAAGTGTCGACCGTGGAGACGGAAGGGGCAGCCCTGCTCGGGCGGCTGGGGGGCGCTCTTCGTGGAGGCGCCGCCGCCGCCTCGCCCTCTCGCGTCGCAAGCTCCATCAGGGGCTACCTCACCAACAAGGTCGGGTCGCTGCAGCTGAGAGACACAGGTGAGATTATGATTTCAGCATTCATGACTAATTTTCCATTGCAAAAATAACTAATTGAATCAGGCGTTACATGGCGGAACTACACACGAGGCATTATCAAGACTGTTTGGCAGCAAAACAAAAAGCCTAACAGTCTTGATAATGCCTCGTGTGTAGGCGAAACAAGTGTCGACATCGAACAATTTAAAAAAGCGGAATATTTCAAAAATTACATTTAAAACAAACTTAATTTAATATTTTTATTGCAAAAATAACTGAAGCCAGGGTTACACTAGGCGATAAATGGCCCACGACACGTGTCGGTGACATGCCGGCCCATTTTGCCTGACATATCTTGCGACATCGCGTGACTAATGTTCGTAGTAAAGACAGGCGACGTCGTGCAACTTTGCGAATCATCACCTGATATATCTGGTGACATCACAAAATTTTGTTTCTCAAGGCAGTCGACATCGTGCCGAACGCCGAGGTAGTGTTGTTTGCTGCAGTGTACATAAAAGTAAAAAAAAAAAATTATACATAGAGGAAAGAAACATAGAATAACCGAGCGATGTCATGTCGAGTGAAGTTCGGCAACGTTGCACGACTGCACTCGATGTAGTTGGCGACACACAGGACGTTTGTCCCTTAGTATATCCCTGGCCAAGGCCAATAATATGGATACGGACGGATATTACTAATCTGTACTATATACTGTGGATTGTTCGTACTTGGTCGAACTTGCTACATATTATGAACGGAATGGTACAAGCGTTTTCAAGTCTCAGCTGTACCTTTCAGAAGTATCGAGATAATCTGCGATATGTTACATGACGGTATAGTGAATGAGAGTTCTTACCTATTGAAGTGGCAGCCAGACAGAAATCACAGACAGGTCAGACAGAAATCACTAAAAATCACAGACAGACAAAAATATAAAGATTAAGATATTTCTTAATCGTTTCATTTTTGGTAGCTAATTGAATTGGAAGAGAAGCTATTGCTGCTCCTAGAAGTCAAATAAAGGTCCACAAGACCACAAGCTCCAAATCATTTAGAAGCAACTGGGATTACTCTAAGATTAAGAGAAAAAAGGGCAGCCTTCTACGGGAAATTCACGCTGGCTCACTTTAGATATCTTGTTTGAGCTTTACTATCTAATGTGTTTATCGTCACATTGAAAGTCGGAAATAGAACATCGAGTATAATTATGTCCATAAACTAATATTTTCTTACAAAGTAACTGTGCAACAAAACCCAAATACTTATATAACAAATACATTTCCGGACTACAGTGGTGCTTTCAGGTTTAGTATTTAAATTGTAATACAATAAAATAGATATAATAAAAAAATGTCCGAGACTACCATTGTCCGAAACTACCAGGACTTTAATTGGTCGTGCTATTTAGTTTCTAACACATTAGACCTTTTAGCCTTTTTGTTACCACCTCACTAAAAAGGCAACGGTTCAAAATTACTTCCAAATTTAACATCTAAAATAGAAGACACTTTTACTGTATTAAATTAATTCGGCCCTTTTGACGTACCCCAGTGCCGTGCTTCGGAAGGCACGTTAAGCCATTGGCCCCGGTTGTCAGTGGAATGGCAGTCGTTAAGCCAAGTTAAAGGCCTCATGGGCGGCTTAAAAAATTCCAATAACAGGTCAGCAACACGGTAATCGGACATGTAACACCTGTTATGGGGCTGTTATGAAATGTGGGCTTTTATTAGGCCTCTGCCTACCCCTTCGGGGATAAAGGCGTGACAATATGTATGTACGTATGGAATAAAAAATTAACGCATTTCATGAAATTCATTAACTTTTCCGTAGACACTTTTCTATTGAAACATTGATTTTGAAAGAAACCTAATAAAAATGCACAATATGATTCAACACTTTGTATGTTGCTGGTACGCTCACTGATGTGGTGTTACATACTTATTATACACTTTACACACATACGTCCACACGTTTCAACACCTTCCTAATTTAGTCGGGTATACCGCATTACACCTGAGTTAGAAGCTTACGAGCCTATAAATAATTAAAAAATGGAGATTATTGGAAAATAAAATAATTTTAATCGCAAAATAATCATTCGAACCTACACACATGCTTTGTCATCAACACTATTGCACATCATTCGTATCCTACTTAAGTTATTTGTTTCTAGATTAGAAGTTGACAGAAATGACCATACATTGTTAACGAGCAATAATTGCATTACTCTTCTTCACATTCATTTGTTATTTTGAATGAGTGCATTTTAGGCTTTTGTAAGTTATCCTATGAATTTGCAATTTTATAGCTTCAAGGAGCTGAAGGTTTAACAAAAACACAGTCTGGATCATATGATTTCGCTTATATGTTAACAAAACAAAGCGACATCCCGCCCCTGTCCATTTCAACTGCTATAGGGTCACATAGCACAAAACATAATTCTTGGAATGTATGCATATAGTCTGGCCTCTGCTTATCATTGTGGAAAATGGATCAAATATTTTATTTAAAAAAATTAGAATTATTTTAGTTTTTTAAAAATCTGCTTGGTCCCCACCAAGATCTCCGGGGTCCAAACGACCTTACATACTGGCAGGCGCCGTTATGGGGCTTAGAAGTCAGATGACAGTCGCTTCTAACAATGCCGCAAATTTTAACGCTTTACGCTCAGATTAGGTCACATAATTTCTGTGAAAATTCGGCATATCATTCCCTCGTATCGTACCAATGGTACCTTAAATTTTCTCACCCATCTGGCAACCTTAAGTCAATGGTTTCAGTTTTATCATTCAAGATACGGATCCCAAATAACTTCAAAAACACTCTTAAACCGTAGGACAAGCAGACAACAACGGCATTATTATCTACAATAATAACAGCTCGCAAAGGGCGATACGCAAACAGAGGACGCAATGATTCCGTCTTCTCTTCCAAAAAAATAAAGACTTTATGCTACAGTAATAAGGTATATAATCATCATGAATGTTGAGCTAACGATAAGCAAATATTTAGGGAAGGACGTTATAAAATAAATTAGGGGAGTGACGTCATACAAACAAAGGAGCAGTCGTGTAGTGATCACGTGTAAATTTGTCTGATGGAAAACAAATGAAATGTCATTTTATTCGACTACTGAAGTACAAGTCGCGAAACATGCTGCAACTTTGAGGCTGCTTTCTTTGAGGAGTTCAATGCCCAGCAGTGGCAGTCAATCAGCTGAGATGATGATGATGAAGGTGGCAGACAGACCTCTGGTCTATGTACATTTGCAACAGTGAAGTGTTACACTAGCTTTTCCGACCCTATTGCCATATCGAATAAATTGTAAAGGGACAGGCTGTGGCAACCCGAAGTTGGGATATTATTTCAAACCAAAGGTATTCAATTTGGCTTGGGACCAAAATTGACTTTCCTAAGCACAGAAACACTTGTAAATGGAAATGCTATCTGAATCATCTATCTGCGTGCTTTCAACGAGCACTGTGGGTAGCGTGCTCCTTCACGTAGTGCTCGTTTATAGCACGCTAAGTTAACGGGACAAGACCTTTTCGGGAACGCACATTGTAAGCTTAACTTTACAATATCATTGTGTGTATGTAATATTTATTGAAAACTTTTTGTACGTGTAGAATTAAAATCATTCATTCATGCATATCACTGCTGAAATAAAACGATTGTATATATTTCCAGACATTTAATTCGGGCCGTATCACCCGGATGTATTTCTCTTTATTTCTTTAGGAATTACCAATTTCTCATAACAACTATTCATTAACGTGAACTACAATTTGTAAACTTTTGTCTAACTTGAATTAATATATACGCCCAAACAAACTCAAGTCAACTCAATCCAATTAGTCCGCTAGTGACAATCACTGTTCGCACCGATTCAGCGCGAACGAACCTAAAATAATTATACCTTTCAAACTGTTTTGAATTAAACTTTAGGCGCTAATTGCATTTACGAATGACTAAATGTAAATGTTAGTGAATTGATCGAATAATTTTAGCTACATTTTACATACACACATATAGTTACTCTGGTGAAAAGGGCTCCATTCAAGATCTCCGGGGCCCAAGCAATCTTACCGGCGTACAATGCATTTTTATTTATTTGTCCCATTATATTTTTTTATGTGTAGTTTTTTACAATACCACGTCAATAGAGTTATAGCATAATACATTAACCAACTTGCAGTTTCTTCAAAATCCAACAGGGAATTTTGGTACAACGGGGATTACGCTAAGATGAGAGAGATGTATGAAAACCAGTTATACCAGTCTTTGTCCAGGTTGCTAAAATCGCAAGCTATATTTGCCCTCACCGCCACAAAACCACCCTCGTTTCCCAATTTCGTCGCACCCTCAGGCACTAATTGTATCAATTACTGCGACGAGGTATTGCAGGTTCGAGGCTGTGTTAGGGTGCCTTATAAAGACGGCTTTGAGGTAGAAATTACGGCTTTATTTTCATGACTAACAAATTTTTTATAACAAAAATTGTTGGTCATGATAATGAATATTAAGTGTAACAGAAAGGAGTAATATTAAATTTGAAAGAAAAAAACGCTTAAGGGTAACGTTATGGCTCAACGTGGTAACATAATAGTAATGGTTAACCGCGGGCACATAATAACCAGGTTCGGATCCACCTCTAAAAAAAGGTTGTGGGCAGAGCCACCTGAAAAATTTGCCAACTAAATATCGATAGGAACTCGCTCATTATCGATGTAGTACAATATGCTAAATTTAAAGTTGAAAAGTTTTCAGTTTCGAACTGGACTCGAACCAGACGCTTTAAACAACTAGGCTACCGAAACCCACTCGAAACCGATATATTTCGCGAACAGGTCGCAATAGACCGATAAAGTGTGTTATCACAGGTCAATTGGATTGTGGGCCTGCCCATCGTGCCCCCAATATTGGATCCGCTTGATAATAACATAAGGCAGTTTTTGGTAAAGAGTAAGAAAAATAAATATTTATAAATAATAATATTTTAAACTATCGCGTTCCATGCTATACTAATACATATTTTTTCGGGAATAAAAGCGGTTAATTTAGGTTTCATTCCAATTTGTTTAGTCTGACCTTGATCAGATTGTACCAGCTGTAGTCATAGGCTGACTTGGTAGTTCCGGGCGGAACAACATTTAGAGAAAAGAAACTATTAATCTGTATCTGTATAAATGAGTTGTGATTCAGCATCTGTTGGGTGTTTGAAACTGATTTTCCACCAGAAACAGTCCTCTGCTAAAATAACCGTTGTAATAGGACTGCGCACATACTGCTCACAGTCACCCGCGAAGTCACACTTACTATTAAATTTCCAGTTCAGCGATATTTATCTAGTTGTTGTGTAGTAATTATTTCAATCTCTCTTTGCTTTATTCCCCTGCAACCTGACACACCGATTATTTTTCCCTCACAACTACCAAGACGCCGTTATTGGGGTGGCTACTAATTACAGCTAATAGTAAATGTTTCAAGTCTATAAAATTGGTCTCAACTTATAAGTAATTTTGTTAATTACTGTAAATTAAAGGGTGCTTTTATAATTTTGGTTCATAAATGATTACTTTATGTAAAAAACATCTCTAGAGTTCTATGTACCTTAATGCTAAAATTTAAGAAAATTACTGATATGTTTTTATAATTTGTGTAAAATTTAATTTGACTAAAATTAAACATGAGTTTAAGGGTTATTCATCATTATCGATATCAAAAACGTCCTTTGTTCTAGACACATTTCTTCAATCACGATATTTCAACATTCCACGTCTTAAATACATAACCGGGTTAGTAGGTACTTTCATACTTGCCCGGTTTGAGATTTCTACAAAAACTGGCAATGCAGGTCGGCGTTTAATCTTTATCCCTCGTATGGGAATAAATTGGATTTAGTCAGTAGAAGTTATGGTTTAATTTAGGTAAGGCTGATTTGATTCTCGTGTCGCAACTAAATAATATTTTTGTCATATTTTCTGGTTAAACAATTATAACTTATCTAGTTCTTCATTCCTCTTTTCCAACTACTTCAAATTATCTTCGCATTCATTTCGATGCGGGTTTCAAGACTCAAGAGTTACTCGGTGTACTACTTTACTACTTTTCTAGTCTCGGCCATTTCTGTAGGTCCTGGTTTATAGGAGTCACGGTAATAGGAATGCGGGTGGACTTGTCCTCTAATTTCAAATAACTTTAGATATATTTGACTACACGGGATATCCTATATGAGTATGTGCCAAGTTTAATCAAACAAGGGATAAATAATAGCTCTTTGTTGTAAGAAAACAACGCAAGTAATCATGTCGCAATCAAAATTTTCGCTTTATATCAATACTAACTGCTTGTTGTTTTTAGCCACCTTTATCACCTATTCTGAGACTTACCAAATATACGTAAAGATATTTATAAAATCGGTCAAACCATTTCAGAGTAGTTTGATAAAAAAACATTGTGATGGTGAGATTTTTATATACTAAATTCCATTTTCTTTAATTTCTAAAAATCTTGCTAAACCGTACCACTTCAATGTCGTGGAAAATATAGGTAAATGTGATTTGTGTTAAATAAATTTTTATATTCCTTTAATGTTTATCTTTTCGTAAGAATAAATTTGATATGTCTGTAGAAAAATGATTTTATGAAATTGATAAAACAGAATTTGTTAGTAATTTTGGTTTTCGCTAACCCCTGCAGTTGTAGTTAAGTTCATACCAGTGGTACTCACTTTGTAGGTGTTATAGTGGTACTCACTCAGAAGGGTTCACGCTTGGAACAATCTGAAAACAGAAAACGTCTACTTTGAAATTTATAGTAGATTACAGACCATACCATCCCGTCATCTCCGGAAGCATGGAGACACTCGTCGTATATTATTTATCTGTCTTATTGAATACTTCTGCTTACTACTATCTAGGAGAAAGACGTCCTTATAATATGTATATGTACCTTGGTATCTTTTATGATGGTAGTAACTGATTTACAGCAACCATCTACTGTTAGAAATTCGCAGAGATTATGTCGATTACAAGACTCTTGCTGATTTAAATCACCAAGAGCATTCAGACGGTGCTTACAATTGTCACTTCCCTTTTCATATCGTTCGTATAATCCTACGAAACTTGTACACGAAAACTCACAATACTAATATCGAGGGGAGCAACCCGGAATGGCACAGCCCCGGCTTATGAATATTTGATAAAAGCCGCAGGCGCGAGTTGAAACCCTTGTACTATGCAAATAGTGTACGTACAGTAGTAGATATCGTTTCAAAAAATATACCATGATCTATTCTTAGATGTAGAAAAATCGCTCACCAGAAATTTCTTGCTATCTTTCTTTCAAAAATTTTGGGTAACCTGTAAAGGACAAAATTAGATACAATTCTGACTAAAACAGAATTACTTATTCATTTTATACCAGTATTGTTTGAGCTTCTTTTTGTATGTTATCTAATTAGTTGCGATTTAGTAAATTACACTTAGCTTTGTGTTCTGTCTACTTAATACTCTCCATCTTACTTAATTTACTTACTCTCATCACTTAATAAAGTATCATCACAATAAGTAAAACATTTACGTCATTCGTCAATGTGCAACCCTAAAGTTACTAGGTGGTTTAAATAATCCCTAAAAAAACCAGTCAACATAATCTAAAACTCGTATCGAGAACTACGGCGCAGTATTAATCCTATCAGCCTATTTCAGTCAATTGCTGGATATGGCCTCTCTTAAATTTGCTTTAAAACATTCGGTCCTATCCTCCACTTTGTACAACCCGCCATTATTTGTTGGCTAGTTCCACAAAAAAGAAATAGTAATAACTTCTAATCCTTCAATATGATTTATTTTATACCACACGCAACCGTATCTAAAATCTCAATAATCATAAACTATTAACGAGCCCTTACATCGAAGGGTAACCTTGCCCCTCCCCAGCCCACTTGCTTTGACAACGCGTGACAAATGCTTGATAACTGATCTAGGAGGGGTAGGCGCGTGTCGGATGCAATGGGAAACCATAGCTGATGGGGATGATAACATTATGAAGTGGTGGTTTCTAAAAGAAGTAATTAACTTAAACTTCCTGTCACGGTGCCCGGATTGTACAATGAGCACCATGATGAAATTTGCCAGTACTATAGTATGGACTTCTTCAAAAAAGCATTAAAAGGTAAATACTTCATATGTTCCAAACGTTCTTTCTTACTTAATTTTTTAGTTTAACTTGTTTGCCACTTTTAGTGATTTAAAATGTAGGCCGCAATTTCAAGATCCACGGCACATTGAAACCTTACAGCATTTATATTATTATTCACTCACAGACACAAATTCATGCATAATTCTACTCTCTAAACTTATTAAATCATAAAAATAAAAATAAAAAATAAATATCCATCACGCCTTATCCCCGAAGGGGTGGCAGAGGCATATTTTATGCCCACTTTTCACCGTGTGGATTCCTGTCCCACGTAATAGGTGGTGAGCCCATTGCCGTGTTGAAATAGACAGACGCAGGTTGTGGCTACCTGCTGTTGAAATTTTCAAGCCGCCCATAAGGCCTTCAACCAGGCTTAACGACTGCCATTTTACTGGCTACCGGGACCAACGGCTTAACGTGCCTTCCGAAGCACGGAAACGCTCGCAAATGTAAATGCCACAAAGTGGTCACCCATCCGAGGACCAGCCATAGTGAAAGTTGCGTAACTCAGTGATCGTTTACAGAACACTGAGACCGCGAGGCCACGAGCGCTTCTAAATCATAACTTCATGAATACAAAATGGGCATGCATGTTATTAGCCATAATCTGTTTCACGATTTTCCGATATCACAAAACATGTCAGTCGCTTTGTATTCCCGTCAGTTACTCAAGTAATCTCGCCCGCCATTTATCTCGCTTGTAACTATGAGCTTTCTGGTCCGTATTACCCCACTTTCCCCTTAAATACGTGCCTCACTAGATTCGACTCGAGCGGCATTCTTTTTCTGACAATGCCAGTTTTCAATGTGATTGGATTACAAATATAAGATTTTAAGAGTGTGTTAGAACATTCTCCTATCCGGTTCGCAATTTTTTCATTTTTTTTTAAGAGGATTGTACTGTTTTATTATTTATACATTTTATACAATGTTATATTGATGTAAATTACGATCCCAAACTAATTTACTAGTAGGTTAATATTATCGAACAATACCATGCAATTAATTACCCGTTCCAAACAATAACTTAATCGGTAGCGAAAAAATCACACTTGCAATTTAACACCCTTTCTTTATCGCCACATCTTCCCCTAATACCGCGTACCCGAGTATCCAAGAATCCTCGTATCCGCATTGTTGCGGGCACTGCCAATAAATGTAAGCCAGGGTGAGTTGGGCAATATTTATATATGTGGATGGGGTTTGCGAGGGGTTCCGTTCATTACAACTAGGATTAGGTTTGTTTCTGACTTCATTGTTTCGTGTTTTACACGCTCGTGTGTCAAATGATCATCGGACTGGAATAGGTTCCTTTGTGGTTCTCTTATTGTTAGGTTAATGGGGCTGAAGTGAGGTCCTTTGATGTAAATTAATATAAATTTTCCAAACGCGTAGTAGTTTATTGTTAATTGGACTATTTATTATTTAAAGAATTTTTTAAATAATGACCAGTTGGATAACGTGCTATGTATTACTCAGAACAACTTGATTTCATTGCAACTGAAGTATATTGTGTTATAACTTTCTCTTGTTTTGAAGTAAAATGTGGTTTTATATTGTTTTGTTATTGATTATTCCAATGTTCTTAAGTTAAAATTGATTAATTGCCTATTGGAGGCATATTAGTAGAAATATGTTTACTTAACAGTACGTGTAAATACCTAACAACCGAAATGTACATTTGAATTCGCTTAAGAGCTTTGCCAATAAATACCAGCATTGTACGAAAAAAAGAGGCCGCTTGTGTTTTTCTTTGGTAAGAAAAATTCACGTTTGCCTTGGCCGACACCGTATCGGGTCAACAGCACCCCTGGGAAATGGCAGCTGTCAGAGCTTTAATATTATACATAGAAATACTATACATGGTGACTTTGAATTAGTATACAGTATTCTTATTAGTATACAGGAATAATTTTTGCTTACTCAGTGATCGATGGCAAATATTAAAAAAAAAAAAAAAAAAATCTAATTCTGTAAATAAAATAAAAATGACTTGGAACATCATTAACTCTGAATGCGGTAGATCTTTAGTGACTGAAAGGGATTTCCACTTAAAAGTAAATGGTTGCCATGTTACAGGGGACCTGGAAGTGGCTACGGAGTTTGAACACTTTTTCAAAAATGTACCTATATTGACAACAAAATCTCTCCAAGCATCTTCCAGTTCCGCTGAACTTTTATTAGAAGAATCTGTTCTTTGTTGCAGGGATGCATTTGTATTCACAGATATTTGTGCTCAGGACATTGTAAAAACATTAAAATGTATCGAAATTAAGAAAACCGCGGACATTTGGGGATTATCGGTCAAAACTGCATCATGTATAATTGAGGTAATTGCGCCCCATCTAGCAACTGTGTTTAATGACTGTGTTTCTAGTGGTACATTTCCTGATTTAATGAAACACAGCAAAGTCGTTCCCTTGTTCAAGGCTGGCAGCGCTACAGAGCCGTCTAATTTCCGACCAGAGTCAGTGCTGCCAACTTTGAGCAAAGTATTTGAAAAAATAATCTTGAATTAAATGCTATCCCATTTTAATAGTCATAAAATACTCCATGCGAATCAATTTGGGTTTACGAAAGGGCGCTCAACTTCCGATGCTGGTGTTGAGTTATTAAAATGTATTCATGAAGCATGGGAAGACAAGCACGATGCATTAGGTATATTTTGCGATCTATCAAAAGCTTTTGATTGCGTTCAACATGAAACGCTGTGCAGGAAACTACACCACTATGGAATAAGAGGCAAAGCTCTCGACCTTCTGTCTTCATATTTGAACAATAGAATACAGAGGGTCGATATTAATGGTACACGTTCTGTAGGATCCATGGTTACAATGGGTGTGCCGCAAGGCTCGATACTTGGGCCATTCTTGTTCCTCATTTATATTAATGATTTACCATTTTATGTAGGGGACAGGAATAGGATTGTTTTGTTTGCAGATGACACCTCATTAATTTTTAAAATTAAAAGACAATTAGATAACTATGACGATGTAAACAATGCAATTGCAAGAGTAGTTCATTGGTTCAGCTCAAATAATCTTTGCCTTAATGAAAATAAAACTAAATGTATAAAATTTACTCTACCAAATGTTAAACAAGTTGCGGCCAATGTTCAACTGAATGGACAAGTGTTAGAGTTTGTAGAATCAACTGTGTTCCTAGGTATAACTATTGATGCCAATTTGCAGTGGGGCCCACACATAGAAAAGACAGCCTCTAGATTAAGTTCGGCTGCATACGCTGTAAAAAAGATCAGGACTCTAACAGATGTGGATACGGCTAGAATGGTTTACTTCAGCTATTTTCATAGTATTATGTCTTACGGTATTCTCCTTTGGGGGAGTGCTGCAGATTTAAATATTATTTTTGTTCTACAAAAGCGGGCTGTACGCGCTATTTATAATTTGGGCCCCAGAGTTTCTCTCCGAGAAAAATTCAAAGAAGTAAATATTCTAACCGTACCATCACAATACATTTTTGCCAATCTTATGTATGTCCAGAAAAATCTATCACAGTTTTCTAAACTCTGTGATAAACATAATATAAACACTAGAAATAAAAATAATCTTTCAGTCCACCACAGTCGACTACATAAGATTGGCGATTCTTTCCAGGGTAACTGTATACGCTTTTACAACAAGCTTCCCTGTGACCTGAGAAATTTACCTTTAAATAAATTTAAAAAGTTTATTAAAAGCAAGCTTTGTGAAAAAGGTTTTTACTCCGTTACAGACTATTTGCAGGACAGGGACGCCTGGAAATGATCTGCTGGCAAAGTGAAATAATATTAAATTGTAAATAGGCCATCAAAAAAAAAGCCTTCCTAAGTTTCTTGCCGGTTCTTCTCAGGTGGGCTGCGTTCCGAACCGGTGGTCGCTTTAAATATTTTAAATAGGGTATGACATTTTGTAAGCGCCGTTAAAATGGTCTATGCAAAATAAAGATATTTTTTTTTTTTTTATATAGTTTAGTTAAAAATTCGCGAAACAAGCATGATGTCAAAAATATTTTTTTTTATGCAGGTTGAGTAATTTTATAACAAAATTATGGTCACCTGTCTGGTAAAAGTTAATAAAATCGCAATTGATAAATGAAAATAAAATATATGGTGACCAAACAAATAGTGTACATAATATTTTATCACTTTATTATTCATCGAATAATTTAGGAATTAATTGGTTACTTTAACTGTGTATAGTTAGATTTAATTTACTCGTTATTATATATTATGATTACAGAAGTCAATTTTTTAGATTTAGTGCCTTCCTTACCTTTTTTATCTGTGGGATCTTAAGTAACATTTGTGCGCCTTTTTTGGAGTATACTTAAACTAAAACTAGCTTCTGACTTTAGACTTCACAACATTAAAAAAAAGTGTGGTGAACTAAGGTAAATAACAAAGTATTACGCAGACAAGCATACGGCCCACCCGATGGAAAGTTGTCACCGTAGCTTATTATAGACGTTTGTAACACCATAGGTGCAGCATTCACGCTGCTGACCTTTTATAAACCTTTTAAGACCGCTTTTGAAAAACCCCATTCTGTGGACTTTCAGGAAAATATTCAGGGAGAAAATAGTACAATGTTACATGCACACAAAAACAAATTCAACTAGCCCTGAAACAAAGGGTCCTCTCTACACTTACTCTGTTTATTACCTATATGCATCTTGAATATTTGGTGAGATAGTTCAATAAAACATATAAGTATTCCTCTCATAAACGAACACCGCTTAACAAAACTATCCCGCCATTTCCATTCGCATTCATCGCCATTCAAGGAAAGAAATGAACCACGAACAATAACACTAAATAACATGGCAGTCTATTATTATGACAGTGGTCGTGGAATATTAGCGAGATGTTGAACTATTATAAGGCAATAATATTTGCAAGATGGCCGTCTCCCCTAGCTAGTCTCTCCTCGTTTATCATAACAAAGGAAAACTGGGGTATTGCGACTGTTTTGTCGCATGATTTCTTTTACTCACAGCTTTTTGAGGTGTATATTTTCTTTGTCTATACATTTTTTTACATTTATGAAGACGTTAGTATTTATTAGATTTATTTACAGTTATTTCATAGCATATCATATTTACTCCTGGTTCATTTGCTATTGTATTATTGTAAATAAGTATGTAATTATAAATTTACTTTAACCAGAAAATTTCTAAATAAAATATTCCAAATTATTAATTATACAGGCATTAATTATTTTGCAGGAATTGGCGTACGAATATATAATAAAATTCCTTTAAACATTATGAACCTGCCGTTACATAAATTTAAGGCGGAAATTAAGACGCACCTCTTGAAAAGGGCCTATTACACAACTAATGATTATTTGAACGATAAAAATAAATGGAAATGAGTTGCTTGCTCTTCGCTTGAGCTATTTAGGATTCGAATAAATCTTGTGATATGCCTTGAATCTGCATTTATATGTTGTATTTTTACATCTCTACATTATTAATAATTTGAAACGTCTGACAATTAAAGGTTTCTAAATTGGCTGCGTTTAGTCCCGGTATACAATGTAATTTGAGTTTGTTATTGTGTGAGCACCATGTAGACTTATTTATTTCTTTGAAATTGACATTATAGTTGCTGTGCAGTTTTTGAGTATGTCATGCTCGCCTAAGTATCCTGGCAGTGGTGGCGTATGTATCGGGTCGCCTTATTCCCTATAATACGGTTGAGTAGGGCGATGGCTGATATAATGCGTCATACCCGTGAACGGGTGCCGTCTGTTGGGACTGGTCAGCTCATAGCTGTTATAGCAATTATTAAAAATAATCTTATTTATATTTAAGGTAAACTTAAGTTTAGTCGACTGTTCTCACATAAATCCAAAGGAACAATGTAAGTGTAATTTTAATGTTGTAAGCCATTCCTACATTTTAAAATGGCATCCATTGACTTTCTTGCCAGATTCTTCTTCTTCAAGGGTAGGCTGCCCTTAGAACCGGCAACTATAATCGCTCTAATTTTGATACGATTTAAACACAACATTGATTTTGTTTTTTTGTTTGTATAAATTCATTACTATATAATTGGTCAAATATCATGTTAATCAAACTAATGTAATTACTGGCGTTTAGAAAAGAGTGGCCATGAGTTTTATTGCCAGGTTCTTCCTCAGGCTCTACCTATTGCTTTGCGAATCTGGCAGTAAATGTAAATGTAGAAGCAATATTCTAGACGTTCATAAGTGTTACTTTGTGACCTAAATGAATAAAGATTTATTATTATTATTATTATGTTTATTGTTATTATTATTATACAAAAACGTAGTAATGATTATACAAAACAAATAATTTTTTTGCACAGTAATTGATGTAAAAATGTTTACCTACGAAAATATCTTTTGTGTTCTGTCTGAATAAGTTTTAATGAGGAAAGCTATAATCATAAAATTTTACAGCTCGCTTCGCAATATGGCGATAGTATTAGTGGACCAACCGGCCTTCCCCTATACCCATGTTAAATTAAGCGTCAGTAATACGTTGGTGGTGGAATGATTTGTGGCGTTCGTTTCCGATAACGACATTGCTAATAGTTCCTTGCACGGAACCCGTCGTACAAGATAGGGGCTGATTTAAACGAAAAAGGAGAATTACTCGAGAAATTGCCACTCCAAAAGGTTTTAAGCTAGTCGTATACAGTATTCATTGTATATTTTCTTACGTATTGATCGAGTAATATTATTTTTATATAGATAGATTTTTGTAATAAAGATTACTGGAACTTATGCAGTATAGATGAGAATTGGTTCTAGAAAAATTTCTGCTATAAATGAACGGAGTTTCCAATATGAATCGCGTCAGAATGAAAAACCTATCAAATAACAAGAAAATTGCTTAAACTAACAGAATCCACCTTGAAGTAGGAAGACTGAGCCAGTTGTCGAGAATACCTTAAGATATTTAGAAAATCGTTTTGCAATATTAATAAATCCATTTTCTTATAACAGAAATTTTAAAAGAAAATGTTACAATACGACAATGTTCTCACCTCACCCCATATCATGTGGGACAAAATTGCAAACAGTGAAATGTGGGCGTATAGTATCCTCTGCTTATCCCTTCGGGGATAAAGGCGCGACTATATGTATTATTCTATACTACTACTAGACTATATGTATTTATGTATATGTTAATATCAAGAGGAGTCAGAAATATTTAAAAAAATATTCAGCAATTTAAAAATTATTCATTTTCTGTGCTTACTTCGTATGCAAAATATGTAAAAAAAATGTTTCAGAAATACTGTTGATTTTGCGTTAAAGAAGTGAAAGCTAAACAAATTTAATACGCATAAATCTTATAACTCATTTATTAAAAGAATATAATTATATTGTTACAACGGTGTGTCTAACAAAATAATATTTTTTAATAATTATTAAATTTCTATGCAGCCACGCTAATAATTGTTGTGAAAATATTAAAGGTGAGTTTTTAATATGACAGTTTTATCAAATTTGAGTTAATTATTCTACAGCCAGTCTCTTTAATTTTTAGTTTTATTTATTAGTAAAGATAACCAGGAGGTAATATTTACTAAAAAATAAAAATAAAGAATTATTTGTTATAAATCTAAGGAAGGATCTTTAGATTAATAATGAAAGAAGAAAAACTATTTGTACAACAATAATTCCAATAACACTCACTGAAGCCATCATGCCCTTTCTCCCCACTTGACATTTCAATTCAAATTGCAAAATGGCAGACGTTCGGCGGAAATGCTCGAGCGTATTCGGATGGGTCCGTGCTGTAACGCCTTTATTGCCTGCGGGTATCTCGTTATGGACACAGAGGGGCTTCTACCCGCTTTGGATTTACGAGTTCCATTTGGACTTTTCTTTTATATAACATTTTGTCTACATTCAGATTCTGTAAGATAGGATTTATTCACAATAGATACGTAAAACTGTATGCCCTATATAGAACGGCGGCTTAAATAACCAACCCTAGTTTTGCAAATCCCCATACTTTCGATTTGTTTAAGGTCTACCTTGCTCTGACGGAAGTTCTGCGAAAATACAAGTCCGCTTTAATAAATACACAACGACGTCTTTCCCAAATTAATATAAGTTTAATATAAGCTTGTGCTATTTAATAATAAATTTACCATCCGAAATCGTACGCGACACAAAGAGACATACGACGATAAAGAGAGAAACCTACCATGATCTACCTTTCGGCTGTGATACCACTGAAGCCACCGAGGTAGTTATACCTATAATTATTGTATTACTATACATAATTTACTTAAAATATTATTATGTCAACAACGAAGTTTATTACGTTTTCATTTCATAAAACTGTGGATTTTTTTTAAACCACTGGTATGTTGTTTCATACAAATGTCACAGATTCAAGTGCCATCTGATCAGTGTCACTGACTAGGTGATTGCAACACTGAAATAGTTTTTCATCAGAAATTGATTTTATTCTAAGTTAGCTGGATTGTGTTATTTTTATAGTAAAAAATAATTACAGTAATCGAGATTTGAAGGCAAATATAATTCGAAATCGTTAGTAAATTATCGAAATATAATTTTAAAACTTATTATATTAACACATATTTAATGAACTCACTTGTTTACGTTGGCATAAATAAGAGTAAATCTGAAGAAGTACTTTATTATCCCGTATATTAAGCCAAGTAAAATTTACAAAGGAAGACAACAAACTTGCACCACAGAGTATCAGCTTACTACGCAATCATTATTTACACCAAACTACACATCTCTTGAAACCAGACGCTACATCTCACTTATCTCCACCATCTTCCTTCTTTCTAAACCTTAGCTCAACAACGTTGAAGCTATTTTCGCATAATAGACTACAAAAATAAGTTTGTACAACAGCATGTTTGTTCTTTTTTTGAATCTTAGTGTTCAGTAATACGGTTGATTTTCGATTGGCACATTCAAGAATAAGCTCGTAAAACTTTTCCCTAAGAGAAATGGCTTCATTTGCCCCAGCCTCCCCTGGCCTGTTTTACAACGTGCGGCAATTACTGTGGCGTCTTGTTACGATACCGTGCAAATTTAATGGCCTCGTGTGAGATATGTTTTGATTACTATTTTTAGACCACTTTGTTTACTACTTTTTCTATGCTTTTAGCATCTTTCGCTATGACTGGTCCTCAATGGGTAACTGCTTTGTGATATTTCTATTTACGATTATTTCCGTGCTTTAGAAGGCATGTTAAGCCGGTTGCCAGTAACATAGCAGTTTTTACGCCAAGTTGAAGGTGGCTTGAAAATATTCAATAGCATGTCGCCACAACCACGACGGCAATGCTTGCTACTTGGAATAAATAAAAAAAATAAAAATACATACGATGAAAAACTTCCTTTTTCTGAGATAAACGCGTGAAAATATGTAAAACACTGGCAAATTGTTATTTTTTTGTAGATAATCCACCTCATCATCATCTATTTTTACCATACATTAAAATATATTCAACTAGCTGACCTGCCCGGCTTCGCCCGTGACACACAGCGAACCCCGATTTCGGATTAAATAGGTGCCACACCATTTAATCCCGTCGTTTATTAATTTTAACACATTTTCGAAATTCGTTGATAAGGTACTTCACCGCACACCAGTACGCCCACACGGTCCGCTCGAATTATGGTTACACGAAGTTAATTTCTTTGCGCGTTATTTTGATTTTGCTGTATATCCTAAGATATTCATTTCATTTGCAAGGTGTTAAGGAATAAAATAATCTTCATGAAATGCTAAAGCCAACGGTACGTCCGTTGGCTTTAGCATTTTATTTAAAAATGATAAGGATTAATAGCATATTAGTTTAACGATCACCTTACGTATTATAATGTTTCACTTGGGTAGTCTTCATATTAAGCTTTGTAAGTGTTTGTGAAGTTATTAGTAGTAAGTACAAAAGATAAGAAAAAAGAGTTTTTGTCATTATTTTCCATTAGTATCGTGTGAAAAATGTTCTGCTTCTAGCGGGTCTCGAGTCTCGAACCCCTACTTTTACTTGCTGGGTCTCACTAATAGAAGATGGTAAAATTCGTCAGTTATAAATGTCCGACAGTCGAAGATGCGGGTTAGCGTCTTAATTTAGAATTCTGTACCCTAAACGACCTACCTATAAACAAATAATAATATGTGGTACGTACCTACAGCTATCAATTCTTTATGAAGTAGCCCTTTGATCCCGTAGGGGAGCGCGGGCTAAGTGGAGTCTGTCCATTGTGTATCAAGTGTTCGAGTGTTTACATTTTATTTTTAAACCCTGATGCTACATGGAGAGATATAAGTTTGACATGAGTGTCCGTATATCTAACTGTGACATCTTGCTATCACTTGTCAAAATCATCTGCCAAAAGAATGACGAACATTAAAGTGATTTTATAATTTAAAAAGTGAGACGTAATCGAAATGTAAAATAAAATTATTTAAGCAGTGAGAACTTCTGCCAGACCAAATGATTTGAAATGTCTGGATTTGAATTTAAAATATTGAATTTGAAATCGCAAAAACCGCAGTGAATTTCAACAACAGGTCGACCCTTGGTTATGTAAGAACTTTGTCTTTTGAATAAATTTAAAGTTGATCTTTAGTATCTATATTTTTACTTTATTTATTTATCTTAAATCGTAGAATTATGACCTTAGTCTTGGAGTTGTTTTATTATACACTATCTTTAGTACCACTTTAAAGTGTTCTATGTATTGTTTACAGTTACAAACTATACGTGTGCAAATTTTAGTCATTAAAATAAAAATCATCCTCTTTTATCTATGATATACACACGAAAAAAAAATCCTCTTTTATCTATGATATACACACGAAAAAAAAATCCTCTTTTATCTTGCCCCTGAATTAAACCGTGACAAATAATGTCCATCGAAACTGTAAGGGTTTGATGTTGACCACATATCTTCAAAAAGATATATCGGTCTAGTTTCGACCACTCCTTTATCTCTCGTGAACAAACAAATATCTTTTGACGATGGCCATTGATCAAGATTTAGTGCTAACACAAACATTTTATCCGAGAGTCCTTCAGTTGGATAAGGCCACAATTGTAAGTCCTAGGGCCTAGGATAAATAAAACTTGAACCCTTTCCACTCAAACAGGATTACAGCTAACTTACGTAAACTTTTCTCGCCCCGTCCTCCCTCTGTCGAAGTCGTGTCTCCCTGGAGACATCCCAGAGTAATCCAGTTTGCCCCATTCTACTTTTAAAATGGAACGCGATGAGAAATACAGAGCTATTTACAGTACTTGTATTGTGCTGTCTAATGTGAAATTAGGTTGACTTTGTATTATCCGAGTTGCATTTTGTTGATTTTATATTTTAATGTTTGAAAAGACAGCATGAAATGTTTTTGAAAAGAAGGCAATTTATGGAATATAGTACTTTTATACTTTCAGTCAAAGTAAAAAACTGAATGTAATGAAAATTGAAAATGTGCCAAGCCGATGCAGGCACGTTGCCAACAATTCCGGTGCGGAGACCCCACGTAGCTTCACGCTCAAGTGTCGACGAGGGGCCGGCAGCGATAGGGCACGACTGAGCACACTCGACCTCTTGAACTGACTCTGTACTTCAAGTCACGATTGCACCTTCTAATTGATTTTGTGCTCATTCGATGGGGTATAAAGCATCAGATTTGGAAGGAAAGAGCTTTTTTTTGCAATTATATCTCGATTACTCAAAAATGATGTATTTAGATATATGTATTTTTGTTCGGAAAAAAAAATTCGGAAGTTTTATCATTAGTTTACAGTAAAATATATTCGTTGTTCCACTAAAATAATTTATCTGTTTGCAGATCGATTGGTTAAGTAAAACAAACATTAGAATTTTTGTAAAAAAAGAAAATCTTAGCAGAGCTTGTACTATGGTAACCAGATAACTGATATACATACTTATATATTTCTAAATACATACATATTATAGATAAATAATACCCAGACACAGAAAAAACCATCGTGTACATCACACAAAGTTTTATTCTGGGTGGGAGTCGAACCCACGACCTCTTGCGTAGCAGTCGGATGCACTCCCACAGCGCCACAGAGGCAGTCATAACTAATAAATATATTCTCATGTAAGTTATTGTTTATGATTTAACTAGCTGTCCCACCCGGCTTCGCCCGTGATATACTTCGAACCCCGTGGCACCCATTTAATCCCGTCGGTTATTAATTTTACTATAATGTATGAACATTTTCCAAATCCGTTGATTATTACTTCTCCACTCTCCAGTACGCCCGCACGGCCCGGTCGAATTATGGTTACACTAAATTAATTTCTTTGCGCATTATTTTGAACCTGCTATAAATCGTAAGATATTCATTTAATTTGCAAGGTGTTAAAGGACAACATAATCTTCGTGAAATGCTAAAGCCAACTAATGTAGTAAAAATGATAAGGATTAATGGCATATTTGTGTAACTAGCCCTCAAATTACCGCTTTATAATCGATGGTTTTTTAAAGTATTAAAATGGATAAAGTATGTTATTCTTAAAAGATAGATATATAGATACTATCGCGCTTTTGTAGATCTATATTAGATACACATTGGCACCATACATTATTTTGTAATAACTCAAAGGGTTTAGGCAGCGTTTTCGTTGAAAGTTCCCAGACGACTTATTTTTTCCGACGTCCTCAATAAATATCGTTATAATTTAGTCAATGTTTACAAAAAATTAACAACTTATAACATAAAACCCTTCTATAAGAATCACTCTAAATATTTAAAAAAACCGCATCGTAATTCGTTGCATAGTTTTAAAGATCTAAGCATACATAGGACAGACAGCGAAAAGCAACTTTGCTTTATAATATGTAGTGATGATGATATACTTCTTAAACGTCAGACTTGTGATGTGATCAGAAGTATCTACTCAGTTCGATTTCAGAACATTACTGATTACCGACTTGAACCTATTCCAACATAGGTTAGCAATTTAGTTGATTTGAGGGGGTTGTTAGTTATTGCAATTTCTAGTTCTATGACTATAGTATAAGCACTCGCGGCCCCGCTGACTCAGTGTTCTGTAAACGATCACTGCGTTAAGCAACATTCGCTATAGGTGGTCCTTGGATGGGTGACCACTATGTGGAATTAACATTTGCGAGTGTTTCCGTGCTTCGGAAGGCACGTTAAGCCGTTGGTCCCGGTTGCCAGTAAAATGGCAGTCGTTAAGCCTGGTTGAAGGCCTTATGGGCGGTTTGAAGAATTTTAACAGCAAGTCACCACAGCCTGCGCCTGTCCATTTCAACACGGCAATGGCTCACCACCTGTTACGTGGGACAAAACTGCATACGGTAAAATGTGGGCATAGAGTATGCCTCTGCCTGATAAAGGCTTGCCAATATGTATGTATGTAATAAATAAACACATATTATCTACAATCACAAAAGAAGGTATTTAATTATTTCAAAATCAAATGATATTTTGCTACACAGCTGGAAGCATATTTACTCGCTATTCGCGACCCGATCAAAGGGCTCTACGGGGTACCCTGCCCTTTGTGCTTTCACAGTGGAGTGGCGTTGTGGCTGACAGATACCTCTGTGAACATGGCATGGGAGAGGTGTACAAAGAGATACGATATTATAACGAACTAAGGCATTCAGGAACCAATATCGCAGTGGCGGATTGGTAGGTTGAAATGCAATGTGGTCCTAACGACATTGACAGCAATATTCAATATCATATGCAATAAGTGCACCTGCTGACTTACCCACGCGGTCCAATTCACCATGACATCGTCAGTTACTTCTCTAAGGTAAACTGGAAACCAACTCCTGTACCAACCTGTCTGGTTTGGAAAACCATACAGGTTAAACCTCAATAGTTTGCTTATCTGCAACATTAGAAAAACAATACATACATACAAATTGTCACGCCTTTATCCCCGAAGGGGTAGGCAGAGGCATACTGTACGCCCATTTCACCGTAAATGATTTAGTCAGCATACTTATTTCTTTTCAAATTATCTTTAATTTTATAGAATCCTTCCTAAAAGTAAAGAAGGTCAAGTATAGGAAGAGCCTATTCTTTGCCTCTCCCTACAGGAAAGAGGCGGGATATGTTTATATCAAGAATGGAACTAGTAACTTAAGAAAAATATACCAAACATTAACTACGACTATTAAAATAGATATACACGAAACCTGAGTGAGTACTGCCATCAGTAAATATAATTGTTTAATACCAAATCCTAAAATAAAATACTGAACAAAAATATATTTTCAAAGTGCTTACAAAAAGCATATAAAAAATTCAAAGGCTCTCCCCTGAACTGAGACAGGTCACTCCCCCGCTCCTCTGGCCCTTCCCCGCGTACCTCCGGGCATTCTCGCCCCCGTCCCGCGGGAAAGGGCGCCACCCCTGCAAAATTAACTCGCCCTACTCACCTGCCCTTTGAAGGAGCCGGCTGTACACCTCAACGACGTTTTGGACACTAATAGTTTTATGGTTATTTTATTAGCAGGCCTTTCGTAATTGGACCGTAGGTTAGAAGGCAAGTTATAAAACGTTGAAAATGAATTATTTTGTAAGCTGTTCGTTATAAATGAACGCTGAACTGTACAATTTATTTTTCACTAAACAAATGTTCAAACTCTGGAGTTTTTTTTTCAATTTAGATAAATTTATAGACCAATTAGTATGCTAACTTTTTATCTTGATTATAATAACGTGAAAAACGACAAACTGATTTTAATATATCATTAAATTTTCTTTTTTTTTTTTTTTTTGGATTATTGTGTTTTATTGCTAGTATATTTTTATATTTTCATAATTAAATAAGATGACATTTTACTAACATATTTATAAGCATTCTAACAATCTACGGATTAAATTCTGAAATAAATAAATAATTATTATAATAAAAGGCACGACTATTTTTCAAATAAAAATATGGATCCTAATGGACTTGTTATTAAACCATCCAAAGCTTTCTGTTATTTTCACAGTATAAAGTATACACAAAGAAAATGCTTAATCCAGCTTCGAGAGTACAAAACAAAAACGAGAATGCCTCCCAAAAATGTTGGTCGTGAATATGAACAAATATTGAATGAACATTTTTATCGGAACGTGTCTGCAATTCGTATGTTAGTTTGTTGCTGGTGGTTGCTGGTTTATTGTATATAGCTAACTGCCGCGGCTTTGTTAATGACGTACTTGGAAACTTGTGAGTTTATTGTCGTCATTTATTAAGTGTATGAAAATTTACCGATTTGTTGATAATATAGCTTCTTTTATAAATAGGCTATCCAACACATAAAATAATTAACTTCAGACCAGTAGTTCTTGAGATTATCGCGTCCTACCAAAATAATAAATTCTTCAGCTTCATATATAAGTACAGATAGATACACAGCTTTTTTATAGAACTTTAATATAACAAAATAGAGATACTATGCCGAAAAAATAGTATTGGTGGACGAAGTGTTGCACACTTGCGTGGCATGACATTTCTTCTCTTTTGGTTATGTCCTCGAAACGTAAGAATAACGGATTGTACTGTTACAAAAACCATGCTACCTTTAAGTATTACGTTGAATCAAATTAAAATTTACCATAATATCATTTTAATTTTTTTCGTGTTTTTACCACGTTATCAATAAAAAAATATAACAATTTTAATCAATTTTTACAAAACATACCCAAAAAGTATTTATCGTTGAACAAGTGTCTTTACAAATAATAATCAAGACAAAACCTTTATGACTTGGAAACTAAGAGTTCTAAATAAGGTAAGGCAAAGGTAAGGTAAAGGTAAGTTCTTCACGTCGCACCAAAGGTGTCTGCTGTACAAGACGCAGAGGCATTCCTGCGTCGAATACTGCTCTTACCTTCGGAATGACTCCGTATAGTGCTTACTGGATGCCTTTGAAGCTATACAGAAATGTGCTATTCGAATTATAATTATCCAACAAAATTTGAGCAGCTGGCGCAGCATAAAACGATAAATTCCTTGGTCGCATTTTACCGAATCTACCACAGCAAGTGTTCTGAAGAGATTTTCAACTTAATGTCACCCTCTCCTTTTCGATCCCGAACAATGTGTGCCGGGCAGAGGTGCCACTTTCATGACGATAATTTTCGCTAAAACTGATCGAACCATAAATTCTCGGAACGCTCAAGCGTAGGTATTTCTCTCTACTTACAACTCCGGATTCTTCAAGCAGAGCGTGAAGAGGTACATCATTGAGCAACCAACTTAAGGGCCACTGTCAAAAGTCTTGTGAACACAATACGCAACACAATTCGTCAGATGTTGCCATTTTCTATAAGGCGGAAGGAGTTATTTTAGCGAGCTAAGTTTAATAAAAAATGAAAATATATAAAGCAATAAGTCAACCAACACATGCTGCATTTATTAAGTCGTAATAATAGGGCCGGGCCATATACAAACAGTGAACTTACACTGAAACCAACGACACAGTATTCATTAAACAAAACTAAAAGTATGACTTAGGTTTCAATAGTATACCAGTTTGGCATGTGGGTGTGCGCTCTATGGGGAGTCGGCCACCATAGAAATAGCAATTTCATTTCGTTTTAATGCGAGTGTTTACCTTCAATATAATCTCGTTAGGGAGGTACACCGTGGGCCTACAATATTACGTATTATAAACACGGAGTTTGTATTTTCACAGTTTAAACCGAGCTGTAACCGTAAAAAACGACCAAATTTTAGTTTAAAAATATAGAATCCGGAGGCCTAGCGGTTTCACCCACGTAGTGCTGTTGCCGTGTGAATACGGGGATAAAATTTACTCCTTATAACATCAGCTATCTGCCAGTGAAAGTCCCGTCAGTTTTCCAAACTTTTCTATCTAATCTCCATGCTGTGGGCTTAAACATCTTTCCCCTCTGTAAATTTAAACTTAAAACTGGTGCACTAATTACTAGCTCAAAGATGGAATACTCAGGAGCTCAAAGAATAAAACATATTTGGAAACCATGAAGACGGCACCCGAGGCGTCCTGCCATAGAGATTTAGGCGGGAACCGTGTGGTTTTAGCCAGTTGTAGTCCGGCATGACATCCGAGGGGAATTACACACGTTAAAAAAAAGGTGGAGAGTGCTATTTAAAAAAGAGTAGGAATGTCAAATCCAAGTCCATGGATGCATACAAAGAATCAATTCAAGAACTCAAAAAGAAAAACTATGACCTTACCAACAGAAATGTGCTCTAGAACAACATATTCATCAAAATGATCAAGTGAACCTTCATATAAATATTGAAATAGCAAATATACCATATGTGGAAAATGAAAATGTTCTTAATATTGTAAACAAAGTCGCTTCAAAACTGAAGCTATCTGGGGAAAAGATAATAAATGTTAAAAGGGGACCAGGAAAAAAAGAACTAGCAAGACCAATTGTTGTGCAATTTCAGGACGAACAAACACATATAAAATGGATAGACGCGGCTAAAGAGTACAAAACAAAAATTCTTTCAACAGATGTAGTACAAATTACAACATAACCTACAACAGAGCCACAAGTTATATATGTCCGTGAAGCCCTCACACCCTACAACAAGCAACTTTAATGGACCGCCAAACGGGAATTGAAAGACACTCACAGGTATGTCTGGTGTAAGAGAGGTGTCATACGGGCACGTAAGGATGGGCAGGATGAAAAATCCTACATAATAACAACCATGGATGATATTAGAAAATTAAAATAAAAAAAGCAATTGCATCCATATTGTTATGTATTTGATCTATTTCTGATATAGTAAGTGTGCCTACATTCATGCCAAATGCTATTGGTATTCTATGGACCATATACAGGATAACATCATGGAATTATTCCACTGTACTAATGTTAACAATTTTATCGAAAAGATACCATATAATCAATTTCAGTTATTTTGTTCACATATATTAATATAAGATCACTAATAAAGAATTTTTCGGCTTTAGAACAGGTTGTTGCAACAAGTAAAATCACTGTAGATTTAATTGTAGTTACCGAAGCAAATATTTCAAACTTAATATCTTGTATGTATCAGCTGGATGGCTACGAAATGTGCACGGAATTACGGAAGTCAAGAAATGGCGGTGGAATAATAATATACTCGTATGTAAATAAAAAATATAGGTACACTAAAATCTATACAATCACACTTCACTTTAAATGTCTCCTTGCAACAATTACAATATCCAACAAATGCACCGTATTTCTGTGTGTGGTGTACCGCCCACCTGATACTAGTAAACATTTATTTATTAACGAACTTAAAAACACTCTAAAGAGAACTGATATTAGTTATGATCTTATTTTGTTGGGTGATATCAACATGGACCTAAGGTCTCAAACACCTATAATACATAAATATAATAACATGATGTACAGCTGTGGACTTGTGTGTGGTATCTCTGAATATATTCGCATTGAAGTATCAAATAGTAAATTTAGCAAAACATGTATTGATCACATTTACGTTAGATCCCACATACAAGATGTGTACACAGCGGCGCTTGGCACTGCATTGGCCGATCACCGAATGACCGCACTCACATGCATTGCCTCCAGGCAAACACGATCGCAGATACAGCGTGTTCCAAAATATATAACAATAAATGATCGGAACCAACTTAAAACCTCACTAAAATCCATTGACTGGCAACCAATTGGCGAAATGACATGTCCAGATAAAATATATAAATGTAAAAAGGATGAAATTTTAAAATGTTACACGGAATCTGAAAAGATACTGAACGTTAGTGCAAATCATAAAAGAAGTAGTAATAATTGGATGAATACTAAAATCCATAATGCGTGTAATTTAAGAGATGACTTATTTAATAAATGCAAAAACGATAGCAATAACATGATCTTAAAATTAGAATACAATAAAGCTAGAAATAAAGCAAATAAAATCATAAATAAAAGCAAGAATAAATAGACAAAATTTGAAATTTTTAAGTATAAAAATAATCCAAGAAAACTATGGGAAATATTAAATAAATTAACTGGTAGAATTAAATCTTCAATAGATAATATAATAATTAAAGCTTTTGAAAAAAAAAAAAACACGTAGATATCGCAAATAAGTTTGCAACTGAATTTCATAAAGGTGTTAAGCACACTTTACCAAAATGTAATCAGTCCCTATTAAATAAAAAGGATTACATTAAGTCAGCAAATGTTTATATGAAACTGAAAAAGGCGACTCCTAATAGTGTAAAAAAAATAATTATGTCACTGAGTACGTATAAAGCACCCGGTGTTGACAAAATCAGAGCCGACAATCTGCAGTATGAATAAAGTGCTTAGTGTTGACAACGATGTTCTAACAAAACAAACTGACGTTCTGCAGAGATGGAGTGAATATTTTGGAAGGATGTATGCAAGTAAGGACAGAGATGCCGCATCGGGAAGTGGAGCTCACTGTGACGCTCCGGATCCTGGTGTCATTGAAGTCATTAGTATGAAAGAGATTGAACAAGCGATAAGAAGTATGAAATGTGGTAAGGCTGCGGGAAAAGACAGAGTTACTGCTGAGATGATCAAGTACGATGGGTCGCGCGTCTGGGACACTCTTTGTCTGCTATGCAACTTATGCTGGCGGACGGGTGAGGTCCCAGATGACTGGCGAATAGCAGTTGTAGTACCTATCTACAAAGGGAAAGGCTCTCGCCTGAACTGCTCCAGCTACAGAGCGATCAACTTGGTCAGCTTAGCTAGTAAGGTGTATGCAAAGGTTATAACGGCAAGAATGCAAGAAAAGTCTGAAAGGTATTTGTGGGTGGCTCAAAGCCGATTCCGACGTGGAAGAGGTTGCATGGATCAAGTGTTTTCTCTCTGCATGATCGCGGAGAAGTTTCTGGCTGTTAGCCAGAAGGTTTTCTGCGCTTTTGTGGATCTAGAGAAAGCATTTGATAACGTTGTGAGAGAAACTCTGTGGGACTTGCTGCCCGGATATGGTGAGGACGGCTCGCTACTGCGGGCAATACAGTCGCTATACAGGGACTGTAAGGCCTGCGTGCGAGTAGGGGGGGATGTGACGCCTCTTTTCGACGTCTGTACAGGCGTCAAACAGTGTTGTGTCATGTCTGCCTGGCTGTTCATAGTGTATCTGGACAGTTTCCTGCAAAGTCCCCTTGAAGCAAAGTTAACGGTGCGTTTACCCAATTAGTAAAGCGACAAAGCATCGTAAAAGAAGCACGACTCGCGATTCATAACGCAGTGCTAGTGCCAACGTTGCTTTACGGCAGCGAAACCTGAGTATGTCAGAAGATGCATAAAAGTAAGCTGAATGCTGTGGAGATGCGATCACTTCGAAAATTGTGCGGCGTAACCTTGGCCGACCGAAAACGCAACAAAGTGATACGCAATATGGCAGGTTTGAGTGAAAGTGTCAGCGTTAAGCTGGAAAAGGGCGTGCTCCGTTGGTTTGGACACGTTCAACGAATGAGTGAGGAACGATTGACGAAGAATATATATTGTGCGAAAGTAGAGGGCAGAAGGAGTCAAGGTAGACCGAGACTTACATATGAAGACCACGTGAGCGGATTGCTGAAGAACGGAAGAGTCAAAAGTACTCGGATACTCAGACGTGCATGTATGAAGCGATTAATGAGTCTACAGGAAGCGGAAGAAGTATGCATGGATCGCGATGCCTGGCGATCTGTCCTCTCTGACTACCCCGTCAGGGATACAGCGTGAAGATAGTTAGAGCCATTGATATCAAAGCTATTTGCTCAAATATAGCAGCAGCAATAGCCAAGCTAATTAACACTAGTTTTGCTAAGGGCAGATACCCGCGCGAACTTAAGACTGGAATTATTAGACCAGTTTATAAAAAAGGTAGCTATCAAGATTGTGAGAGTTATAGACTCATTACTATACCACCAACTATAAATAAAGTTAGTAAAGTAGTTGAAAGATACTTGTCTCAACAAATTCACGACTTTTATAAAGTTAACAACATTCTTAGTGAAAATCAGTATGGGTTTCAACCTCAAAAAAATATCATTCAACTACTTACGTCATTAACGGACTCAGTATATGAACATCTTAATAACAAAAAACAAATCTTGGTAGTCTTCATTGATTACAGCAAAGCATTTGATATGTTACGACATGAAGTACTTTTGGACAAATTGGAAGCCTGTGGATTACGTAGTTCCATCCTTAATTGGTGCCAAAACTATCTTTCAGGTAGGTCATGCTGTGTTAAGATTGGTAATTCACAAAGTGAAACTACCCAGATCAATTACGGAACAGCACAAGGATCCGTACTCGGTCCTTTACACTATATCACCTACTGCAATGATCTTGTCAATGTTATAGACATATACAAATGTGAGATTTATCAATTTGCAGATGACATTTGCCTACTAGCGGCCGATAGTGACGTAACAGAAGCTTATCAGAGACTTAAAACAGATTTCTTAGCATTAACCAAATGGTCGTATGACGCAGGATTAGTTTTAAACGCTAGTAAAACAAAAATGATGTACATTAGTTCTATCCAAAATAGGAAGCTATATAAACCAAAGCTTATTGCCCACACACATATATGTTTACACTCAAGCCAACAAAACCCATGTAGATGTGAATGTATAGAAGTTGTATCGAAGCACACCTATCTAGGATTTATTATAGATGACCGTATTAAATGGAATGAACATATAAAACATGTTTGTGACAAATTACGTGCGATTCTTGCGAAAACAGTGCTTTTAACTCAAAAAGTACCTTACAATATACTGATGGCATTGTATAATGCACTTTGTGAATCTATAGCGTCTAATGGATTGAGCAGCTATGGACGAACCTATAAGACTCACCTGGATAAAATATATACACTACAATTAAGATTATTAAAAAAATTGTCCCAAGTATAATTAAGAAGCAATCTGAAACAAATTACTCCAATCTATTCCCTTACTGTAGGGTTATGCCCATACACGAAAAAGTAAAATACACGTTATTATGCGAGCAATACTTTAATGAAAATATTACTAACCCCAATATGACGCTGCGTAATACATACAAAAAACTTAAAACACCCATGTTTACCAATAATTATGGTAAATTAAGACTAAAATATGTCATACCTGATTTAATTAATAAGCTTCCCGATAAACTAAAAAGTGAGTTAAAAAAAAATAATATCAAATACAAACGTAAAAAATATTTTTTAGATCAATCAGGGAGTAGTGACTACAATCTTTAGTCATGTTTTTCGTTTTGTATTTTTGTTAACATTAACACAAAAAGAGAACATGCTGTACTTTTTTATTGTACTATTGGAAGGAACAGACAAAGGACACAGTAAGTGTGCGATCTTTTATTATTTACCCACATCATAGGAATATTTTGTTGAATATATTGGGTCTGACCGTCACGGAAGTGTGTCGCGGTTAGTAAGTCGTAGTTTAAAATGTACTAATAGTTATGAAGGTTTTTGTATGAACCGACACGACATGTGATTGATTGTGTATGTTTAAATATATGTAGTAACAAATGATTCAGGAACAAATGTTAAAGTAGCTGCAGTGTAAGGTGAAACCTGGAAGGGTTTATGTTTACACTGTAAATGTTTATAATGTTATCTTATCTAAGTACAAATAAATAAATAAATAAATAAAAAGTATAACACAAATCACAATCATAAATGACTGGAGATTAATTATACGTGGCTGCTCTATTATTAAATAATATCAATAATTGACGCGACGATTTGTGTGGAAAGTCACGACATTCAAATCAATCAGTATGAGTACAACGTCTAACGCCTCTTGGTTACAAAGGTCAGGTGCTACATAAATTATGATTAATAGCACTCTTTTGAAAGGTTATTTGTACAATATTGACTACATTAGGGTAGTATTTGTATTATGGTTTATATTATTATATATATTTAAATAAAAAAAATATTTTTCAAAATGTTATCTAACCAAGAATTTATGCAATATTCTTAAGAATAAAATAAAAAAATCTGCTTTACGAAATATAGATATTTTAATTTCAGTTGCATTTTATCATACATTTCTGGTTGAAATATCAAGTAATAGATAACAACCCCAAGGTTACATTCTTCTTCTTCAGCTTAAGTGTTTTTTCGGTTTATTCGAAACCCTTCCTGGATTTGCCTGGGGTCCACCTTCATTTGGCTACCGTTTAGCTTTTAACTTACGGCATTGTTGGGAGTGAAGCTGAACTTTCTGATTAGGAATAATTTTACACATCAGATTCTTGACAGACAGACGGACGGACGTACAACAAAGTGACCCTATTAGGGTTCCGTGTTTTCTTTTGAGGTACTAAACCCTACATAAGCAATGTAAATACAACAGCCCGTTAACAATGTTTTTCATTAAATCGAGTTAATAAAAATGAACGTAGTATGAGCAGCTTCCCCAATTACATTTTTTTAAATCAACATTTTCATTTTTATAGCAAGTGGATGACTTACGGTTTCCATTGAACAGCCTGCTATTGTCTGTGCTATTAGAATTTATGGAGTTTCGCCGCTATGGCGAGTCTTAATGAAATAATGACTGAGGTTAACGGGGCGAATGCCTATGTAAATTGTTATGGTGCGCTGGTATTTTGTAGGGTATATTAACACCAAATTGGTAGGGAAAAGTTTTTGTCAGAATTTATTGATATTGCTTTAAAATAGATACAACTGACACTGTTTCCTAGTGGACTCATGGGACAAGTGACAATTTAACAGAAATTTTTATGATGATGTCTGATTAAAATGCTGAAAAGGTTATTATTTCTTTATACATGTCGTACTAACTTCTTTGCTAATATTGACATATATATTGACATACCTAATTATCTCGTATATATTCTATTGTCATAATTACAATCTAAGTGCTAAATTTCAAATTCATTCAAATCAACACGGGTTCATATTTACGTAAAGTTAATATATACTTACGAGAGCTCGACATTGATTTGGTTTTAAAGGGTGACAAAGCCATACTATATATCATTTCACAGTAAATATTTTGTCCCACGTTACAGGCAGTGAGCCTATTGCTGTGTTAAAATGGACAGGCGCAGGTTGTTGTGACCTGTAGTTGAAATTTTTCAAGCCGCCTTCAAATTGACTTAACATCTGCCCTGTAACTGGCAACCGGGACCAACAGTTAACGTTTCTTCCCAAGCACGGAAACGCTTGTGAATAAAAATAACACAAAGTGGTCACCCATCCGATGACCATCTTCAGCGAAAGTTGAATAACGCGGTGATCGTTTACAGAACACTAAGTTAGTGGGGCTACGAGCGCTTCAAAATGGTTTTAAAATAGGTAGCGAATAGGTGTTATATCGATCCTCTAATAATAGACCTTTATCAGTACAAACAGGCCAAAGTAAGTGCTAAAACTAAATGAGTATCAACCTTGTTATTACTCATAAAAAAACAGAAATTTAAGCAATGACTCTCGTGACAGGGGAGGCAAGGCTGGTAGTTGCGTGTTAGGTTCGGGTGGCGAGTCACGGTACACGCTCAGTAACTCACCACGCACAGGGTGAAACTTTCGAGTTATACGGATGAGTCACGTATCGAGAATTTCTTTCGATATTCAAGAGCGTAATATCCGAACGGACAAACTCTTTAGATACGTGAAGGGTAAATTAAATTAAAAACGTTTAGTCAAGGACTCCTTTGTAGGGAACCTAGTTCCCTAACAAGGACTAGTTTGTATGGCTATGTATGAGAGAAAGAAAAATATATTTAAAAGAACTGTGTCAAAACAAACATATATCTAAATGAATTAGGCACGTTATGGAAAGACTGGCCTATATACATCAAGCAAACTTTAATGCTAAGAGTTGCCCATCCTATGCTCATGTCTGCATAAATGTTATCTTAAAGTTAGTGGGCTCTGACGCTTAGAAGCCGTCTCCGTGTGCGTGAGAATCGCAGTGATAGTTTTGTTGTGTCACGTTTTTTCAATTCTCTCTCTGAGGGACCGTCTCCACGAGCGATAGATTCGTTACACATACTTACTGGTGCTAGCTAATACTATTGATAATAACTGTAGCTTATGTAACAAGGCATGTTGGAAGCACAAAGCACGCAACGCCTAGCACTAATAAGGTCGTGATTATTTTAACTTTACATTTGGACTACAGAACAAGTCATAAGCTGACGGTCTAACAAGCGACTACGCCCCATACTCGCGTTTGTAAGCCAGTAAGTGCACCATTGCAGGACAAGTGTGTAACTATGAATATGCTCGTAGAATCTTTAATCGGTTTTATTTATTGATATGGCTTTAAAATAGAGACAACTGGCAATGATTCTTAGTGGACTCATGGAACAAGTGACAATTTAACCGAAGCTTTTATGATGACGTCGGAATGAAATTCTGAAAAATAACCTTTTCAGAATTTCATTCAGACGATTTCTTTATACATGTCGTACTTACTACTTTGCTGGTTATTCTATTAATATTTGTCATATGTGTAAATATTAAACTCATCGTAGACCTGTCTGCTCACTGTTTAGTTTACGGTCACTGCATTAAGCTGCTTACTCTGAGGTCAGTAGGTAAATGGGTGACATTTGAGGCATTTTCATTTAGGAACGAGGCACGTTATGCGGTTACTGACCAAGTTAATCTGGTGATGTTTCTGTGCTCACTACCTTCCTACCATCTCTACTTAAACTGTAGGGGAAAAGTTAAGTAAATGTTTTAGTATACATTTTTCCATTACTTGATTATGATTTTGGTACTTGAAATTCAGAATGTATTAACGATTTACGAATCGCTGCAGCCTATAACTCGCACGCCAAAAGCTGCATTGCACTGCCGGTGTTGCCATGAACGTTGTCGACACAACCTTGGCCTGAACGTTCCAAGAAATATATTTATTTATTCTACTGCTTAACTACTTTCATTCTGTTTATAAATTCTTAGTATCAGTTTGATTATCAGGTTGGGTTTATGAAAATAGTAAATCATAAATCGATTGAGTAAATTATTAGCTCTTCATCCGTTTATTTACAAGTTCAATATTTCTGAAGCAGCAAACTCATGCCTTGCTGTACTTTTAATAATTATCAAATAATTTAATGCAAAGAATTGATTATCAATTTTATCACTCTCATTTTTATTTTTATATTTCAAATGGCAGCATTTTATAGTTTTTACACATTATAATTTTTCATACGTTTCAATAATTTCTTACTAGTTCTAGCCCATTACTTGAAATTAGACCATTATTTAACGAATTTTTAGGTTTACATTAAATTAAAATAAATAAATCAACGTACAATGTTTCAAATGTATATTTTGTCAAAAATACTTTTGTATTGAAAAAGATGACTTTAATGATTTTATAGGCTTCCGATCCCCTTGTCAACAAAGCCCAAAACCCATCTGGTTATCGGAAAGTAATCTAAAGAAACCTTTGCTAATACCTCCTTTCTTTTTTCCTTTATTGACAGGCTCGTTAGGGACGCAAAGGGCGGAAAATCTTCCCGCGGTAAGCCATCACCGCGTACAGAGAATTTCAATGAGACGTTTGTAAAACATTTTCTAACAAATTATACAAGCAAGATTGGCTTTGTTAGTAAATAAGGTGTTCGTGTTCGGAGTAAAGGTAGCTTACTTTGTTTTAAGATTAGCATTCTTTAATTAAGATTCATAGACTTAAAAAAGTCTCGTCTTCATATCGTAGAGAATGAATGCAACAATTGACGTCAAAAATTACGGGTAGTGTATAATGATAGACAATGGTGCTAATTCTGTTGTTGAGATCACTAAACTAAATTTCTCTAAAATTTTCTAATTTTTGTTAAGAGATGGCCAAATGCTTTTCTGTTATTAAGTCGAACTAAAGTTGGTGATATCATAAATAGCACTTAATTTGTATCTGATGTCACTAAAATTCATTTTATGTGATAAAATTGAACAAGACGTGAAAAATGTACATAGACAGTCGAATGTAAATACGCCGACTAACTTGGTGATTAAACTGCCTATGGACATTTTTAACTTTACATTGTTTTAAAAGTTTTTACGTTTCAAACGGTTACTAAAATTAATAAAGGTCCCATTACAATTAGTCTGTTTACGTAGACGTCACCTATTTAGGTGACGTCTAATTTTAGTGAAAACGTCTAAATTTTGTGTGACGTTAAATTTGTATCTGACAACACTAAAATTCATTATATGTGATAAAATTCAACAAAAAGTGAAAAATGTTAACAGACAGTTCAATGACTAAGTTAGTCGGCATGTAAATACATGTTTTATTGAATTTTATCACATATAAGGCATTGTGGTGATGTCAGATACAAATTTAGTGCTGTTTATAATATCACCGAGTTTAGTTCAACGTAATAACAGAATAGCATTTGGCAATCTCTTAATAAAAATAAGAAAATTTTAGAGAAATTTAGTTTAGTGGTTTCAACAACAGAATTAGCACCAATCTAAACCCAATATAACAAATTCAAGACTTTACATGTGAGTCTCAAATGTGCTTCAAATAAATACAAATTTAGACATTAAAACAGTGATTAATAAAAACATGAAAATATATTAAATAAATTTATTTATTTATTTATCTATCACGCCTTATCCCCGAAGGGGTGGCAGAGGCATATATATTATATGCCCACTTTTCACCATTGTATTCCTGTCCCACGTAATATGTGGTGAGCCCATTGCCGTGTTGAAATAGACAGACGCAGGTTGTTGCTACCTGCTGTTGAAATTTTTAAGCCGCCCATAAGGCCTTTAACTTAACTTAACGACAGCCATTTTATTGGCAACCGGGACCAACGGCTTAACGTGCCTTCCGAAGCACGGAACTGGGGTGGGTCTAAAGGGCCGAATAAATTTAGTAAAATGTGTCTATTTTAGATGTTAAATTTGGAACAAATTTTGAACCCGTTGCCTTTTTAGTGAGGTGGTAACAAAAAGGCTAAAATGTCTTACATGCTAGACACTAATTAGCATGACCAATTAAAGTTTTGGTAGTCTCGGACTGAAATAAATAAAGATAAGCTAAAACTAAATTATTTTAAGTTGAATCTCGACACTGAACTTCATAACTTATTCTGAACGCTAAACTATATTCAGACACTTTTATTTAATACTTACGGTTTAGTGTAGCCTAACTGTAAAACTTTTAGCCTAGCACTAAGTGGATAGCACGCTCCGAATTTACTTATGCTAAAAGCTAGACCCCTTTACTGTATTTTTAGTATAGAAATGTAATTCGTTTATTTTGTAAATATTCGATTCCCACCCAGGATAAAACTTTGTGTCTACAGTATGGGGTTCTTTAAAAGGGGTCTTAGAAGGTTTTTAAAGGGTCGGCAGCGCGAGTGCTGCACCTCTAGTGTTGCAAACGTCCATAGGCTACGGTGACCACTTTCCATCAGGTGGGCCGTATGCTTGTCTGCCACCTCAGAGGTATAAAAAAAGTATGTTTATCAGTTATCTGGCTACCATAGTACAACTTTGCTTAGTTTGGAATCAGATGGCGTTGTGTGAGCGGTCCTTACGATATTTATTTATTTATATGGTAACACTTATTAACAATATTTTAGTTATGTTAATGACCATGATAGTTTAAATTCTTCATACGAAATTATGTACCTACACCTGTATCGATTTCAAATAAATGGTCACACGTCTTTCGCGATTTAGAAAGTGGCACAATCGGGTCGTATATATTTATAAAATTACTGGGTGACTCACGTAGCAACCAACGTCCAACTAAGCCCCTCGGACCTACAAACAACATTTTTAGGGTAAGCTACCATTTTGATTTAGATACCTACTAATAAAGGATTTTTCAAGAGTGGAATCTTGAAAAATCCTTTATTAGTTTGTATCTACATTAAGGGAGTAAAATTTTAAAAAAATTAAGATAAAGGGTTGTTAGTTGAAAGTTCGTCATTTTCAAAGTTGACATGACATTACGTACTCGTACTTACATAATATTTTTGGTTGCTAATTTATGTGCAAGTGTATCGCGGTTTTACCCACTTACCTATAAAGGGGTAAAATGGGAGTTGGAATTTTTATGAAAAATTCCTCATTTTCAATGATAACAACACCACATTTGGTTTAAACGCTGTTTTTAATAAAAAATAAATAAATACGTATATAACAGGATTTACTAAAATTCTACCCCTAAGGGATAAAAGTATGCATAAAAGTGTAAGAAGACTTATTAGTCTTCTATAATAATATATAATGAATTCTTAATAAATATACATTATGTAGCTCGTTGTTCTTTCGCGATGGACTCCTAAACTACTTAACCGATTTTAATCAAATATGCACACCGTGTGCAGTTTGATCCAGCTTGAAAGATAGGCTATATATCATTACGGTACTACTCTGAAGAGCGGAGCAGTAGTCATAAATGTCGACAAGTCGGGCAAATTATTATGCCTATTTGTATAATTTATTAGCGACGGGATTAAATAGGTGCGACGAGAGTTTGAACTATGCCACGGGCGAAGCCGTGGGGGTCGTCTAGTTTTATTATTATATGTTTGAGTTATGGGGTGCAAAGGGTATTTGAGAAGTATGTCACGAGCGAAGCAAGGGGGCATAAATAGTTAACCAAATAATATTCTTCCAGTGCACACCAGTAATAGAAATTACAATTCCATTGTGAAAAAAAACGTAGCATACTAGTACTTAAAATGATAAAAATAAACAGGTACATCAATGAAAAGTTTTTACGTCAGTTAAACGTAGTTTCTACCAGGTTTTGACAACGTTAATGATAAATCTTACGATTTTGATAGGTTGGTTTGGTAGATTGGTGATAAAAAATATTTTAAGAAAACGTGTCAATCCTAATAGGGAGCCCTTACTTAAGTAAACAAATGACAAGACCCGCATAAGTCCCCTTCGGTAACGACGTCAGCTCGGGGTCCCAAACAAATTGGATTTGGGCTAAACAACTCGTTACAATTACTGCTTGGGATCTAAAGCGAAATGAAAATGTCAATCATTTAGTTTGGCTATAGCTTTATACTAGGAAGGTTTGTTGTAGTTTAGCATTACTAAACGTTAAACTAATTATATTAACTGACTAACTAATCGTATAAATTTCTTGACTAATAAAATAAAATAAAAAATAAAATAAAAATGTCTTTATTTTGCATAGACCATTTCAACGGCGCTTACAAAATGTAATAGCAAAATAATATAATAGCAACTATAAAATTAGCATTCAAAATTAAACTTGGTTGAATTTATTCATACGGTTGATTGATGGCACTTGGTGAACTTGCTACACATATTAAATAACAACACTTGTACTGTTCCACAATATTTACTTTGTAAACCTAACCGGTTTCGCATTTCAGCATTCTCAAGGGTACACCTGACCACTGGGCCTAGTAATATACTAAAACTAAATTAATTTGAGTTTTATTGCAATCGTGCGTGCTCCGTTGGTTTGGATACGTCCAACGAATGAGTTAGGAAGGATTGACGAAGAATATTAATTGTGCGAAAGTAGAGGGTAGAAGGAGTCAGGGTAGAGACTTACATATGAAGACAACGTGAGCAGATTTCTCAAAAACGGAAAAATCTAAAGTACTCGGATACCCAGACGTTCGTGTATGGAGCGATTGATGAATCTTAGAAAGAATCTGAGAAAGAAGTATGCAGGGATCGCGAAGCTTGGCGATCTATCCTCTCTGACTACCCCGTCAGGGATACAGTGAGAAGATAGTTTAGCTTTTTTAATATAGCAATCGATCGTAAAGCTGTTTATAGGGTGTAGGGATCTTACCGAGATCTCATGTACGTTACGGGTCGAGAGCTGCTCCTAGCAGACAAATAACAGTGAACCTTGTGAGCAAATTCAGCGTTGAGCAAAATTAGCGTTTAGAAGCAACTGAAAATACAAGAGAAAGTAAAACTAAGAAAATAGTTAAATAGCTTGCTACTACTACTATTAAAATTTATCATTAGCATTTTGCCTAGAATTACTAACAAATTCAGCAAGAAATGGCACACACCGATACACACACACACACACACACAAACACTCATTATCATACTGTCATCTTCAGGTAAAAATATGGGAGACAAATTAATAACCTCATTAATTAAACATAAAATCAAATGAATATTTCATTTTTCATTAAATAATTTACAATTTATTTAATCAAAATACTTAAAGTGACATTAATTACAGAAATTACATAAAGTTTATACTGTCCTGGTTATATCTATGCTGAATGACGGGCCCTAAAGGGCAAGGAGCCACAAACCTTGCTCCTGCTGTCCCCGCAGCAGAGATGACGGCGCGCATACAGGCATTCTTCTCGACAGCAAAAAAAAAACTATAGTGAATGTATAGAGCGACTGTCAAAATCAATCCTCTTCGATAGATCTGTCGTTAAGTCCTACGAGAATTCAAAGATATAGCATATAAATATTTTAAAAATCCTCATAAAATCCAGGACTCCACGCAACAAAGGATATACCTAAAACTGCGTTGGGTCCTGTTATTTGTGTATAACAAAAGTTATACGTAAGGTGCAATTTAGTACATTATAATTTGGATTATAAATTTTGTTACTTTGTGTTGAAGAAATAAACAATAACGGACGTACGAGATAAATGAATAATTTATTAATTCTACACGCCCAATAAGTTTTCAATAAAAATTATATAAATACACATAACGATATGTCGCAAAGTTAAACGTACAATGTGCGTGCCCCAGAAGTTCATTAGATAATTAATAGACTTAGGGAATTTTTTTAGGGAAAGAAAATTCATGAAAATTGTGTTTTTCATCAAAAAACTCAATCTTAAACTATCAAGTATGTATTAATAATTTAAAAAAAATACGTCGCGTTGGGTGCCCGCTCTTTCTTTGATTATTTTTTACTTTTTTTAAAACTTAGGTAATATGTAAACATCTTTACTAATCATCTCGTCATTTGTGTTCAAAAGGACTCTGAATCGTCTTTGGAAATCGGCGTCTAATTTTGTTTAACCGCTCGGGACAGAGGAACGACAACTAACAGAAACAAAGATCGACTCACAATCCTTTTGAAACATACTGCGCCCCTATTCCGTTCTAAGTAACATCCGCGCACCCCCCAATTTCATGAAATGATAATACAATGATCATTTCTGTTTGTTGTCAGGTTCCGAACTCCCATAAGCGACTCACGCCGATGGACCACGCGTAAATGTGTAACCCGCAAGTGTATACAACGAGGGGGAAACTTAGCCCTCCATAGAAGATGAAATTGGGATTCCACCCTAGATAGATCATTTTAAAACTATAAAAAAAAAAATTCAAGATGGCGGAGGGACCACAATCGATATGGAAGAGGATCGACAACTCAGTGATCCCAGTGGTAAATCTCGAGGTGCGGGAGGTACGGGAAATACTATGGGAGAAGATTCAGGAGCCTACATCACAGAGGAAGATTATTCTAGTTATAGTGTCCATTGCTTTACTTTTGGACAACATGCTGTATATGGTAATAGTGCCCATCATCCCTGACTACCTGCGATATATTGGTGCGTGGGGTGAAGATTCCTACGACCGTGTAGTTACTTTAGAACCCTACAAAGAAGGAAACAAAACCATTACACCAACTATGATAATTCCTGCATCGCACGAGGGCCAAGAATCAGCCACGGGAGTCCTGTTTGCTTCAAAAGCCATTGTTCAACTCATGATCAACCCATTTTCTGGTGCCTTAATTGACCGTATTGGATACGACATACCTATGATGTTTGGACTCGTTATAATGTTTCTATCAACATCTGTATTCGCATGCGGCCGCAGTTACGGTATGCTGTTTTTCGCGAGAAGTTTACAAGGCGTTGGGTCCGCATTTGCAGATACTTCAGGATTAGCTATGATTGCAGATAGATTCACTGAGGAAGCAGAGAGATCAAAAGCATTGGGTATTGCACTGGCATTTATAAGTTTTGGCTGTTTAGTTGCTCCACCTTTTGGGGGTGCTCTTTACCAGTTTGCTGGCAAGGAGGTGCCGTTTCTAATTCTTGCCCTAATATCGCTCTTGGATGGTTTTATGTTGCTTCTAGTAATGAAACCTTTAAAAACACAGTTGAAAGAGGCTCAGCAGCCGAAACCAGCTGGCACTCCAATTTGGAAGTTGCTAATAGATCCTTACATCGCTGTTTGCGCAGGTGCGCTCATGATGTCGAATGTGGCATTAGCCTTTTTAGAACCCACAATATCACTCTGGATGGAAGATAATCTTACTAAAGAAAATTGGAAGATTGGTATGATCTGGTTACCTGCTTTCTTCCCCCATGTTCTTGGTGTAATCATAACGGTTAAAATGGCAAGAAAGTATCCCCAACATCAATGGCTTATGGCAGCTGGAGGCTTAGCTCTGGAGGGTTTATGTTGTTTCATTATACCTTTTGCAACATCTTACAAAATGTTGATGATACCTATATGTGGAATCTGTTTTGGAATAGCCCTTATTGACACAGCCCTGCTACCAACATTAGGATATCTTGTCGATGTACGTTATGTATCCGTTTACGGCAGCATATATGCTATTGCTGATATTTCTTATTCCTTCGCATATGCCGTTGGTCCAATCATTGCTGGTCAAATCGTTGAAGCAATTGGATTTACAGCTTTAAATCTATTGATAGCGTTCAGCAACCTCCTGTATGCTCCAGTTCTAATGTACCTCCGGCATATTTATGACTTCAAGCCGTTCCAAGATGAAGCTAACATCTTAATGTCCGACCCACCAGAAAAGGAATATCAGACGTATAGTTTACAAGAACAAAGACCTGTGAATGGAGATTATAAAAACCACTTGGAATATTCTAATGTATCAGGGCAGGCAGCTTCTGAAACTCAAGAATCAAACGTGGATTCTAGTGGTGGATACTCGTATGATCAGTCTTATCAGGGAGGTTATCAGAGCTATAATCAGCAAGGGTATGATCAGCAGCAACAGCAGCAGCAAGGCTATCCGCAGGGTTACCAGGATCAGTACAGTCAGCAGCGACAGTTGCCGGCGCAACCTCAGCCAACAGCCAGCAATCCGTTTAGGGCAGGTGGTGCAAGTCCTGCTGGCACGTCCACTCCCACGTCAGCGGCACAACCTACCGTTAAGAACCCTTTCCGGCAAGGTTTCTAAATCCGTGTTATTGTCGAAATTTTTGGATTTACTTGTTGTGTAATTATAAATGTCCTATTTCGACACACCGTAATATTATATTCATTTTCTTTATAGTAACACAAAAAAGAAAGAAACAAAATCTATGTTAAATTTTTCTCTCTGTATAGGAAATGGAACCAATAACATCATAATGAGTGTAATATTACAGTGTATATCATTAGTATTTCGATCACTGAGCCGTATTGTATCGGTACTGCGTTATTTCATATCTGATAGATGTCTATTAACTAGCTGTGCTTGTAATGTAGACTACAAATCGATTGCAGTAATAACATGTTCATTAAAATGTTAAATAAAATAACGGTGATTCATGAAAATGTTCAATGTATATGAATTTAATCTGTCATGATCGTTCACAGAACTATATATTATTGGGATATAGTATTGATTATTGGGATGTAGATTAATACAAAGTAAATATCCCGATAGTCATTATTTTGTTCAATGTGGGTACTCTTTGTAACTTTCAAAAATGACGTGAAATTAATCAAAAGGGGCAGATAAAATTTAATAAAAGCTTGAGCTGTAGAATATGGTATGCGAATACTTAAAATGAAATGCGTATAACAAAATTAGTATTTTAAATAATCTACGTACAATCTACCAGATCATTACAGAACGCAGAAAGTGTTATTACTAGCAGTCGTTGTTTTCTTGTTGATATTGTATTGTTCTTATATAAAACAACTGTTATGCCTTCTTATAGTATATGTATAGAAAAATATCTGATACTTAAAAACTATGTACTAAATGTATTGCATTAAAGTGTGAGAAGTCAAAAACTAGATGTAAATGGTTCTAACATTTTGTACAAAAGCAAATATATTTAGTGAGATAACCTTATCTAAAAGATTAAAGGTATACATTCAATCCCTTATTCCGTATCTCTCGATAGTTTTACATATTTCTGTGCTTATTTAGTTTTTGGCGTAAGAGCAAGAAAGTTGACATTATAATAAAAATCAACTAGGATATATAATTTTAGAATAATAACTTTCGTGAGCGTTGTTCATTATTACAAACTACGGTTATACTCATGTGTGCCAGCGCAGCTTCCGACGTAGCTTGACGCTCCTCTTGAAGAAGGACCTCCGTTAGGTCCGAAACTAGTCGGGCTATCCCGAAATTCACACGTGAGTATAACGATATTTATAAATAAGGTAGATATTTCGAAGCAAATGCACAAGTACGACATACAGTACTTTATGTATGGGCCTAAAAAGGTTATCAATTTATAAGATTATGGCACTTACTATCTAAAAGTACATTCTTAAAAGATAGCTATATTATGATATAGCAAAAAATCTTTTAATATCATACTGCGGCGTGCAAGAAGTCGTAACTAAATATATACTGATGTTACGATTTCCTTATTTGTTTAAAGTCGTATCGTAATTTAATATATTTTTAGAAACTATGAAATATCTGTCTGCTAAATCAGCAATATTAGTATAAGTGATTTTAAATGTCTCGCTTAAATTAAGTATATCAATTAATTAAATAAATATCAATTAAAATATCAATTAGTATAAGTCAACTTGTGATAAGTTGCAACCAAGTAACGAAACATATCAGAATCTTTTGATTCATTTAGAGTAAGTTAGTATAATAAAATTTGTAGTATAGCTTATGTTAAGTAATGTACTATTTTAGTACTTTTATGTACATAAGTGTACATAGCCGATATCTGCAATACTCGCTATCTGTCTATGTATATTCTGAGTAGGAATGTGCTCGTACCATCGAATACACAGCACGTCCATATTAAGTGACCAGGACCGGATATAATATTTAAAAAAAGATATATCACTATCTATTCTTTTAAAATGTACACTAATATTTGCTCTAAATATCTCAATATAAATAAATATTGATTCCGAAAATATTTTGATTCTTGTATCGAAAGCATAATTGTATTGTAAAAGGTAGTATGAAATAAAAATTTAGAGATCATTCAGTACGTACATTTATGTACAATGATGACAAAAATAATACAATATATACTCGTGACACAGATTGGAAATATTAATTAGATTGTTAAAGCTAAATATGTACAAAGAAGATAGAAACGTGAATGATCATACAAATGGGAAGGTTTGGGAAAATGAGAAATATGATGAGAAATATGATTAACAACATTTAAAAGATATTAATTTCCTAAATTGAAAACGCCACAACACTAAACCGGCCCTCGGTCTACAATGTTATTTTTTTTCTGAACAACTATAATCAAAATTAAACTAAAAATAAATGTACAAGAAAAAGGGACGCGCCCATATGTCAATTGAATGTGTGTATAAAGTAAAAAAATGATTATTGTGAATAATATTTGTTAAAGTTATTATTATCATAAAATTAATAAGATTTGTCGCTCGTCGCATTAATACGGAATATTTTTAATTAACAACAGCGGTACGTTCATTAAATAATTAATTTATAATTAGTACCTAGCCTGCAAAGTACAATAGCATTGGTAGTAAACCTCAAAGATCTTTAATTTTTCGCACAAACTATTCTTTAAACATTCAAACATTACAATTAGAAAATAAAACTATTTTAAGAATTATAATTTATTTGGAATATTTATTGCGTAAATTAGCTAACTATTTATGTGAAACGTTTAGTATTTAATTATTTCTTACTAAAATATCTTTTCAAATAAGACGAGATTAAAGGCACTCACTCGTTCTAATATTTGTAAGTTTAGAGTCAATTTTCGTGTCAAATTCTCCCGAAATTCAATTAATTAGTAGATTGTGAGCACAAAGAGGTAATATTTGTTGTATATCTATTTAAGTACGTATTGATCTTGCTACGTGTGTTCTGGGGAACATAATATTACTTTTTGAAATTACTTAAACCTTGTATGATTGAAATAAAATGAAAAAATATGATCATATTTTTCTTTTATAAATTTAAACGAGCTTTTTTTTTCTCGTAATATCAATCTTACCTATGTTTTTAACAATCAGAACACACGAGTCAATATAAAAAGTATTGCGTTATGTATCTAGTATTGTAATATTCATAGACCTGTATCTATACTAATGTGCTATTATTACGAGTATATCAGCAATAATATCAGCCAATATCACAGACATATCACTAGCGTAAGGGTTTATACATCATAGCGATAGTTTTTATAGTTATATTTTTTGATATATAAAATTAATTTATATACGTATTTATTAATAAAATGTTTTTGAAATAGAATGTAAATATTTATTATATATATAGTTTTAAGAACTTTTTTATTTCTAAATAATTCGTTATGTATTTTATTCATTAAATTATTACACTTACGTTGATGTTTTGAGGTTATTCTTAACCTCTTTCTGTCCAGTTTTACTCTTACTAGAATAAGATAGACTTCCTATTGAGAAGTTTCATGTTTTTCTTGACATTTTCAAATGTAGAGAATGTCCTTTTAAATGATTACTAGAAAATCACCGTTAATACTTATAATATTAAATAATATAACCCTGTAATTCAAAAAAATAATGTGTTTAACATAAATACATAAAAAGATAATCTTGTTATACAGAACACATAATCAAACGTTCCAATAAAATCAAAAATATTGAATTAAGATTATGATTGACCTGGAAACACAGATAAAGTTGAAGAATCAATCATTAATTAATAGATATTAAACTCATGTGAAGTAAGGCATATTTATATTATTGTAACCTCATTATACTCGTATCACGTTCACTTAAAAATACGTACAATTAATAATACATGCTTATTGTGTGTGTTATTATTAACTGTAACTATGTAAATCATATCAATCTAATTTATTTTTTTATATTATATCACGTTTCGTGTAAATGTTACTGTACACTTGATAGTAATAGTGTGCCTTGCAGTTTTATCATAATTATAAAATTTGCGGCTTAAAAGAAAATTTGAAATTCTTGAATCTCTTTTTCATTCGATATAGATGATAAGTTGAGTTTTTAAATTCTTTAGCATGGCATAGGCGCTATCAGGCACACAGTAACAATTCCGATTTAGATCAATACCCGTCCGTTAGATCTGTAATTATCTTTAATCTACTAATACTTAATCTACTAATTAGGATTTGCTTCACTTTCTATGTTTCTAACGTAGTTTCCAACGAATGCTTTGTAACTTAGACAATTTTGTTATTTATTTTATTTTGTTCAACGCGTGTTAGTTTAAAACACATGTTTGTTATTATAGCTATATGTTAAACGTTTTATACTTCATCCATCAGAAAATAACTTCGATTATTGAAATATCCTTATGACTAATGCATATTTTCATATCCATATATTTATTTCACGGTGCAATAGTCCGATGGTTTGCATTGATTTTGGTTTCTGTGTTTGCGTGGCTTCTTAGTCTAGTGGTTAGCGTACGTGACTTGGAAATTGAAGATCATGGATTTAAATCCTACCCAGGACAAATCTTTGAGTCATGAGCACTTAGATTTATCCTGTATCTACATGTGAATATGCGTGAATATAAAATATATTAACTATATTTATCAATTGTCTATATACTATAGCACAAGCTATTATTAGCTTAATTTGGGTTAGGTGGCCCTTTGTAGAAAGATCTCAAAATATTTATTCACCATATATGTGAAAGTACATTAATTGTTTGTTTGTACTTTTTCATAGTGGAAAAATCCAATGGGTCAATTTTTTTTTATCTTATTTATATTTATTTAAGTCTGGAGTGTTTCACAGACTACAGTTTGTAAAAAATAGTAAATATTAATAGAGTTGTAATAAAAGTATCTCTATTTGGCTATTACATAGCTACAGCAGCGCAAGTTCTATTTTTTATTCCGGATTCCCACGGGAAAATATGTTTGTGGTCTACCCATAAATATTATTTTTGACGTAGGTGGAGTCGCGAGCGTTCTCTAGTATTATAAAATACAAATGATACTAATACGTCATAACATCAACTATTATAATGAAATTATAATTTGCTTGTCCGCTTAAGAGTTGGTATTGTTATTAAATAAAAGCTAGATAGCTGTCTGTCACCCATAAAGATAGAGAGTGTGAATATAAAGAAGGTGGTGAATATAAAAATAAATATAAATATCTATCACTCATTTCTCTCATATCATATGACATTTAAATAATAATAACAGATTTAAGAATTATTAATTTTAAAAAATATATGAAGGATGTAAAAAATAAAACGCGCTATGTTTAAAATTAACCGCTGAACCCCGAACATAACCCAAGAGTTACTTGGGGGGGCTTTTTGTGACTACTAAAAATAAATTGTACTACCTTGCGAATACCTTCTCCTACTAAAATGTATAGGATCAGCATAGCTTAGCCCCTTTATAATATAAAAGTATCACTTTCTTGTCGGGAAATATATGCCTACAAGCCAACCAGAAAACCGAATCCAACATTTATTATTACAATGCTCTTTATTCCCTATAATGCAGCAATAATTTAAATTTTTCAAAAGTATCACATTTAATATTATTATTCAATTAAAATAAATTAATATTTAACTGTAAATACATTCTTCTAAACTGGTAATAAATAAATTACCTCACTTAATTCGGCTTTTGATGTAGGAGATCCATTAAATAAAATAATGGATTAAATAAGTATATTCATTTTCCTTTATTATAGAATACAAGTGTCTAGTAATATAACTATATGTAGTTGAATAGTATAATTTAGTGATAATTGAATAGTATATTTTATATTTAATTATTTTATCGCTAATATTGTAAAAATAGATTTTTCTCTTCAATCTAGTATAGTGCTTGTATTTAGATCATATTTACGTGCGTTTTGCCACTGTATATAAACTCATAATAATAATCTACTCAACATAATGCAATTAAGATTATTTAAATGTGGATTAGAATATTAAATATGTATTATAGATAACTCTTTGTTAGTACTCAAATAGTAAAAAAAAATCAATTGATTAATTAAATAATCATCATTCATTTATATAATTTTTGCATCAAATTTCATGTGACGTTTAATCCAGTTAAATAATAATACAAATTCACGAGATTATTTAAATAATTAGTTATATATTATTATTCTATAGGTAGAAGTATTTAAAATTACATGTAATCATACGAATATAATGTGGATTATTAATATAACTTAGATAATTAGAATATTAGTTCAACATTTTGAAATGTGAAATACTTATTGTAGACTTACAATTTATTATTAATAAAAAAATTAAGTTTTTGTTATTTCAAATAGCATATGTTATGGCTTTTTAAATAGCTATGTAATATATCTGGTTGATCGTTTAAATAGTAAAAATACAATGAAAAATATGAGACTGTTTATTTGAAACTCTTGCAATTTATATCATACAAAAATCATTCAGAACTTGAGTTTTTGTTTATACGAGTATTTTTAACTTCGCGGTGTATACTACTTGAGAATATAAATATAAATTATTATATTTATATAAATTATAATAAATATAAATATATTATAATATATTTATATTATATCCACTTAATAATATTCACACAGTTATCCAGCCGCGACCACGGGTATGCAACACGTACGATACTTCGATGTAAGTAAATAATATATCGCGTAAAATATCGAGTAGTATAAACTTCACGTATAATGTGAATCACCAGTAACCAATTACTTAGACGGCCATCGATAACAATCTTGTAATTTACATTGAAAATGAAAGTACTCGTACTATCAAACGTGGACGAACAATGTACAGTCATTACTAGAAGATCAATTAAATATCAAAATGGCCGACCAGTTTATATTCTGACTTCTGGTACCGAATAGCTGTATCATATTTATCAATGTATTATGCGTGATAAATCATGTATCTCGTATTTTCTAGTCAGTGGTAAATTATTAGTAAATATATAATAACTTATTATAACCGTACATATATTTTGTTCTAGTTGTATGTTAAGTGGTAAAACTTCATTCAGTGATCGAATTAAATTGTTACGACAAAATTATTTGCCTTTTTTTGATGATTTTACTCTAAATAATAAAGTAACATGATAATAATTTATTGAAGGTACGTTAAGTACGTGAGGATATTTTCGACTGATATTTCCTATTAACCATTTCAGTAGATCTAGAGATTACCCCTACAACCTCACAAATTTTAGTAACTTTACTTAAATATCTTTACGCTGTATCCCTTCTGTCGCTTTCTGCAGATTTATTAATCCCTTCATACATGCACGTCATACATCACAAACTTTATTTCTTTATCATATTAATATAGATTATTGTCTACCCCACTATACAAATGTATGTTAGCTAGGGACTTCACTTATTTCAGAAAATTGTTTCGTATGAAGTCCCGAGTAGTATATAAAATATGAGCGGGAAATAGTTTCAGAGGTCTTGTCGACTTCGGTCTATGTAAAATGACGATGTATACTGCCCACAATTGCAATATAAAAATGTCAACATGGAAGAACGATAAAATGATAGTAAATTACTGAAGAAAAAATTAATACGCATCATCACGTTATTAGTCAATAACTAAAAAGTCGTTAGGTAACCATTTTCAAGAGCCGATATTAACTAGAGTAATCTAAATCGTAATTATTCAATTTTATCGATTGATATACAAATCATACAAAAATACACCATATTCAGCTTAACAGTCGGTTGAATTCAGAACATCCGTTACAGGAGTAAAAGGTAATAAGTGAATTCCATTCAATTTCCAATTATATCCCTGGAAATTAAGATTCATATTGCCTTTAATTGGATATTAGTAAACAAGAATTTGTATGAATTTGAATCTTATTTCTTAAATAATTAGGTCTCAATTCGATTTGAAGAGTGAATGCAAGGAAAAATGTTGATACAGGGTGCGGTGATGTTGTTATCTTTAGTAATTAGTCAAATTAGTTAGAGCTACGTGCTTTGTATAAATGTGAGGGTGGAAGGGGAAGGGGGATGAACGTGACGGTATTCCGGTGATGCAAACACGTTTGTATTTGTACATCTAGATTGAGGAGGGGTGTGCGGTAGTGGAAATTTGAATTGAGGGATCAATTAGTTATTGAAAGCATTTGATCACTTAATTTATTTATAGTTAATGAAGTTCTGTTTACATGGAGATGATGGGCAATATGTGTTTTCTGCTGCTTAATTTTAGTACCTTTATAAATGCTTCCAAATCCTGCCTGGACACCTGCCTCCTTTAAAACCTAGGTTCCACTGTTACAAGACCAACTCTCCTATGGGAAAAAGTAAAAAATAAAACAAGAAGTAAAAAAGGTACTTTCGCTAGAGTCTCCTCCGTTGGTCAGCCGGTGAAAACACTTGCAAATTAAGTGGGTGTGGGCACCGGAGACCCTAATGGGATCTCAGTACATCCTTTAGGCTTTATAGATTAAACTGAACTATTCGTAGAACGCCTAGAGGAAACTTGTAATTATAGAAGAGGGAACTTGCTTTTTGCGATTGGCATTATGGTGTTAGAAACCTACGCGATTTTAAATACACACAGTATTTGCTCATTATTGCTGGTTTTATCCAATGGGGCGGAGTGTGATGCAGAATACCGTTTGTCCAAATCATACCCCTAAACGCATAGGACTAGACTTAGTAGGTTTTTAAATTGGTAATGATAAAACTGCAATATTACTTGCCAAAGATGACTGAGTAATTCGAACTCTAGGGGCTAGACACCCATTAGAATCCATTTCACGAATATTTTATGTCAGAATTGATACACATGCATATCACCACTCCTTTGGTGGTAGGTAAAGGCAATTTATATACTATGATTGAAACATTACAAGATGTATTGGCTCAAAATTACTAAAAGCAAAACGTAAGGCACCCAACTTGGCTTAACGACTTCTAACATAGTAGTCGTTAAGCCAAGTTGGCTTAACGACTGTGCCTTACGTTTAGCTTTTAGTAATTTTGAGCCAATACATCTTGTAATGTTTCAGTCGCTGGCAACCAGAATTTACCACATAGTGTATCTTCCGAGAATTTGCCATAAATAGAAATGCCAGAAATGGTAACCGTCTTAGACTAATTTTATCGGACGTCGCCTATGACGGGATTGTTTACCTAACAGTTTTTTTCAGGATAAGATAAAAAAAATGTGTTACCGAGATGATAAGTACCAACTCCGCAATTAATCCTGTATTTATATTAAAAAACAAATAAGTAGCTAGCGCAAAGTAAATTATATTGTCGGTCAGGGAACGAACAAGGAAATGTTTTACAGAGTATTCCCCTGGCTGCAATGATTACAAAAAAATATTTTTCTTTTTAACACAATTGTGCAATAATTGCAAGGAAAATGTCTTCTTTTTTCTTAGTTGTGTTCGCAGCGGATCTTTAGTTCATATATGCCGTAGCTTTTACTTTATTTTATCGTATCGACCGGTCGAATAGGAAATAAATACATAAGTGGAACATACTTGTGTAGTTAGAATTACATTACATTAGGTTTCTATACGTTAAGTTACATAACATTACGCTACGTACCCATTAAAAAGGTTTCATTTTGTTAAATCCTCTCTTATAGAGGTGAAATAGTTAAACACTTTAGCAATTTTGTAAACACCACAGACACTACCCACACCCCTTCTCTGTCGACTAGTGAAGAGACACAACTGAGCCCATAAATATTGTGTGACAATTTTTTTTTACACAACGGCATCTTGTCCAAGCTATGCAAAAACTAAAATAGTGCTTAACTAGTGTTGGGAACGGAGTGACCTCACTAGTCGACAAAGAAAATCGACTAACCATAAATAAATAGTAAACATTGTTACACAAGACTAATATAATTATAACGCAGTATGAGCATTATATATGAGTTTTATTGCCAGATTCTTCCTCAAGCTCTACCTAATGCGTTGCGAAACTGGCAGTAAATGTAAATGTAGAAGCAATAATCTTGACGTTCATAAGTGTTACATTTTGACCAACATGAATAATTTTATTTTAATTTTCACATGTTTGTTTACGGTTTTATATACTTACGAGTACTAACATAACATAAAACATGCTTTCACGCCTTTATCCCCGAAGGGGTATGCAGAGGCGTAAAATACGCCCACGTTTCAACGTATGCTATGCTTTTTTTTGTCCCACGTCACAGGTGGTGAGCCCATTGCCGTGTTGAAATGGACAGGTGCAGGTTGTGGCGACCTGCTGTTAAAATATTTCAAGCCGCCCATAAGGCATTCAATTGGCCTAACGACTGCCATGTTACTGGCAACCGGGACCAACGGCTTAACGTGCCTTCCGAAACACGGAAACAACACAAAGTGGTCACCCATCCGAGGACCAGCCATAGTGAAAGTTGCTTAAAGCAGTGATCGTTTACAGAACACTGCGTTCGCGGGGCCACGAGCGCTTCAAACTAAACAACACAACTAAAGAAATGTAATGGAACTACAAGCTATTGAGTGGGTAAGCATTTCTTCCAGAGAGCTTGGTGCTACCTACTCTTCACGATATTATTGACTAAATAAACCAACAATGTTATCAATTATTTAGTTAGCCCCTTATCAACACAATCGTTCATCCACTCACACCAATGTCTGTTTCCTATCAATAAATCATTTCGTCATTACGTTATTATTATTCGGACAAAAACCCGGTAGTGATTCCAGCCGAGGGTCGCGGCAGAGGGGCCCAGACACATGCATCCGTGAAAATTTAACAAGGGGCCCTCAATCGCCTATTGAATTTACAAGTTCAAGTGTTTTATTCAAGCTTGACTGTGTAATAACTTTATGGAGGCTTAAACAAATATTGGTTCGGAATTTTTAAGGACGCTGTTCTATCTTAATTTAGTAAGTTATTTTTATTAAATTTTTACGAAGATTTCATTGATATTATACTTCTTTTGCCACGTTAGGGAAAAATGATGACAGTAAATTTTTACGATGTCATGAAATTGACACCATGAAGTTAGCTGATAAATGTTTCCATGACATCTTATAAACACCCTAAAGTTAGCTGTAAGTGTTTCCATGACAACTTATAACTACATTCAAAGTGGTTTTCATTAAATTGATTTTTTTTCTTACTAATTTATCATTACTGTTACAAACAAAGAGTTATTTTATATGAGATAAAATCTTATTAAACTAAAGCAGTATAACTTCTAACGCGAGTACATAAGTACACACACACTTTTTTTCTTTAAGATGGAAAAGAAACGCTTTTTTATATCGTGCGTAATTCTCACGAAGCTATCGGCGACGTGGGTATGTCAGACTCGTACTGACTAAACCGCACAGTATCTTCCCACTGCCTGTTTACTCGAAGACCCGGGTAGAATATCCCCAGGACATCGTAAGCATAGCCGTTGAGGGATTCAGTGACTCAGGCAAACTAGGGGACGTTGTGGTTTTCACCAGCAAGAAAAGCGCGCGCACAGGCAAAAAAGAAGCTGACAAACGTTAAGCGGAATACGCTGAGGTCAGTCCTAAAATGGATGGATGGATGAAAAGGAAAATTAATAACCTTTATTCATGTAGGTCACAAAGTAACACTTTTGAACGTCAAGATTATTGCTTCTACATTTACATTTATTGCCAGATTTGCAATACAATAGGTAGAGCCTGAGGAAGAACCTGGCAATAAAATTCATGGCCACTCTTTTCTAACCACCAGTAATTACATTAGTTTTATTTACATGATATTTGAACAAATTATATAGTAATGAGTCTAAACAAAAGAAACAAAATCATATATAATATGGCTCTCCCTTATATTACTGGTATTTCCATTTAGAAGCGTTTCCGGACTTCCGTTGGTTAAATGCATTATCAGTGGTTGAAATATTACAACAGCAAGTTGTACTACATATTTTTATTAACCTTTTCTTTAATCTCTATTGTCTGAACCTGTAGTCAAGGGTGCTGTGAAATATTAATATAATCTACTGCACGCCTCATAAGCGAAGCGTTGAGGTGGGTGCTACTGTCACTTCGCGCAAAACATCAGATTTTTCAAACTTAAAATGTCTCTATTTATCATATATTGCACTTGTAAAATAATATATACACACACATATCAAGAAAAAACACTATTTTTAACACTCATGACATTTTTGATGCCATTTTTGTTATTTAAACTAGTTAAAAAACTGTTTAAAAAAGTTCCGTCTTGGACGTCCGTGTGTCTGTATGTTACGGATTATTTTCTTGTTAACACGATAACGACCGAAATACTTTACTAATCGAGTCTTTTTTTTTCTCTTGCGCTTCAGTATAATTAGATAAAATAAAATAAATAAAAATATCTTTATTTTGCATAGACCATTTTAACGGCGCTTACAAAATGTCATACACTATTTAAAATATTTAAAGCGACCACCGGTTCGGAACGCGGCCCACCTGAGAAGAACCGGCAAGAAACTTAGGAAGGCTTTTTTTTTGATGGCCTATTTACAATTTAATATTATTTCATTTTGCCAGCAGATCATTTCCAGGCGTCCCTGTCCTGCAAATAGTCTGTAACGGAGTAAAAACCTTTTTCACAAAGCTTGTTTTTAATAAACTTTTTAAATTTATTTAAAGGTAAATTTCTCAGGTCACAGGGAAGCTTGTTGTAAAAGCGTATACAGTTACCCTGGAAAGAATCGCCAATCTTATGTAGTCGACTGTGGTGGACTGAAAGATTATTTTTATTTCTAGTGTTTATATTATGTTTATCACAGAGTTTAGAAAACTGTGATAGATTTTTCTGGACATACATAAGATTGGCAAAAATGTATTGTGATGGTACGGTTAGAATATTCACTTCTTTGAATTTTTCTCGGAGAGAAACTCTGGGGCCCAAATTATAAATAGCGCGTACAGCCCGCTTTTGTAGAACAAAAATAATATTTAAATCTGCAGCACTCCCCCAAAGGAGAATACCGTAAGACATAATACTATGAAAATAGCTGAAGTAAACCATTCTAGCCGTATCCACATCTGTTAGAGTCCTGATCTTTTTTACAGCGTATGCAGCCGAACTTAATCTAGAGGCTGTCTTTTCTATGTGTGGGCCCCACTGCAAATTGGCATCAATAGTTATACCTAGGAACACAGTTGATTCTACAAACTCTAACACTTGTCCATTCAGTTGAACATTGGCCGCAACTTGTTTTACATTTGGTAGAGTAAATTTTATACATTTAGTTTTATTTTCATTAAGGCAAAGATTATTTGAGCTGAACCAATGAACTACTCTTGCAATTGCATTGTTTACATCGTCATAGTTATCTAATTGTCTTTTAATTTTAAAAATTAATGAGGTGTCATCTGCAAACAAAACAATCCTATTCCTGTCCCCTACATAAAATGGTAAATCATTAATATAAATGAGGAACAAGAATGGCCCAAGTATCGAGCCTTGCGGCACACCCATTGTAACCATGGATCCTACAGAACGTGTACCATTAATATCGACCCTCTGTATTCTATTGTTCAAATATGAAGACAGAAGGTCGAGAGCTTTGCCTCTTATTCCATAGTGGTGTAGTTTTTTGCACAGCGTTTCATGTTGAACGCAATCAAAAGCCTTTGATAGATCGCAAAATATACCTAATGCATCGTGCTTGTCTTCCCATGCTTCATGAATACATTTTAATAACTCAACACCAGCATCGGAAGTTGAGCGCCCTTTCGTAAACCCAAATTGATTCGCATGGAGTATTTTATGACTATTAAAATGGGATAGCATTTGATTCAAGATTATTTTTTCAAATACTTTGCTCAAAGTTGGCAGCACTGACACTGGTCGGAAATTAGACGGCTCTGTAGCGCTGCCAGCCTTGAACAAGGGAACGACTTTGCTGTGTTTCATTAAATCAGGAAATGTACCACTAGAAACACAGTCATTAAACACAGTTGCTAGATGGGGCGCAATTACCTCAATTATACATGATGCAGTTTTGACCGATAACCCCCAAATGTCCGCGGTTTTCTTAATTTCGATACATTTAAATGTTTTTACAATGTCTTGAGCACAAATATCTGTGAATACAAATGCATCCCTGCAACAAAGAACAGATTCTTCTAATAAAAGTTCAGCGGAACTGGAAGATGCTTGGAGAGATTTTGTTGTCAAAATAGGTATATTTTTGAAAAAGTGTTCAAACTCCGTAGCCACTTCCAGGTCCCCTGTAACATGGCAACCATTTACTTTTAAGTGGAAATCCCTTTCAGTCACTAAAGATCTACCGCATTCAGAGTTAATGATGTTCCAAGTCATTTTTATTTTATTTACAGAATTAGAAATTTTATTTTTAATGAAGTTTGACTTAGCAAGATGACACGTTTGTTTAAATATCTTTGAATAATTTTTAACATATTCCTGAAAGGTTTGCCTAAAATTATATGATTTTTCTGAATATAATTCAAATAATTTATTTCTACTTTTAAAGATACCTGGTGTTGCCCAGTCACTGAAAACAGGACGACCACCAATCTGTAGAGTTTTTGAGGTAAAAACTTTGCCAAACTCATCATTAATCAAATTAAATAAGTGTTTATATGACTGGTCTACACAAGTGAAGTTAGGTAGATATGGTAATCTCTTTAATACATTTTCTTTAAAATCATTCAAACGACTTTGGTTAATTGGTACATATTTAATTTGTTTTTTGCTGACTTTGTTACTACTTTTAGGAAATTTTATCCATTGGCCACGATGATCTGACTCCACAGGATCCACAATACCTTTATCTATAGGTTTAATATCAGTAAAAATATTATCAATACATTTTGCACTGGTGGCTGTAATACGAGTGGGTTCTAAGAATGTACTATGCAGATTAAAGGATTTAAATAAATTTTTCATTTTATTTCTCTCTGATGGAGTTAATGATGTATCTAATATATCAACATTAAAATCTCCACAAACAATTACAGATTTCTTAGAACATTGGCATTTGAACAGTGCTTCTTCAAGCTTTTCTTCAAATTTAATGTAAGAAGCATCAGGGGGACTGTATACGCTTAACAAGATGAAATGCTCAAACTCAATACTGGCAATCTCAATAACTCGCTCAATGGAGAGGGCTACTAAATCCTTACGTTCTTTAAATTTTAAGTTTTTATTAATTAATATTAAAGAGCCTCCACGTTTAGAATGTTTTCTATTGAACGAGCTAGCAACCTGGTGATTTACGAAGTTCAACAATGTGATTTGATGATCTTTTAACCAGTGCTCTGTAGCACAAAAAATATTAATAGAATTTGCATTAATGTATAGTTCTAACTCTAAATCTTTACCATTTATTAAACCTCTAACATTATGGTGCACCAGGTTTATAAAAACAATATTTTTACTAAGATTATTCTCAGGGGCCAAAGTCAACTGGCCAGATTTATTATCTGTTGTCCTATAAACTAGTTTTTTGGAATTTCATTTTCCAAATGTGAAGTATCAAAACTATCCTGCTCAATAAAAGCAGTTGTACTTGCCAATAATTTGGCTTGAAAAATTAAAAAATTAGATAGCAACAGAGCTACCTTTCGTTGTAAAAATTTTGATAGAAAATATCTATCTAATGTCAACAAACTATTATTATTGAAGATTATGTTCCAATCGAACAATTCAATTTTTTTGGAATATGATACCATGGTATGTAGTTTCATATTTAATTTGTATCTTAAGTGATTTTCCTTGTGGCTCATAGCAGTGCTGTATGGCAAGGTGGACAAAATTACTTGTTTTACTTGCAGACTTGATAACTTATCAAAAATTTTTAAAAGTTTGTCACTATTAATATTGCCTCTTCTGCCAACCAGCACCACTATAGTAGACTGCATGCAGTGTGTACCAGTCAATATAAAATCTATAATTTGAGAGTATGAAGCTCCTGGATATGTATGATTTATTACAGAATGACTTAACTGTGATAAATAATGTCCAAAATTTTTACCTATTTCATCGCAATAGACTATGGTCTTTGCATCACTTTTTATTTGCAACTTTTCTATTATACTCGTAGATGCCTCGCAATTACTACTTGAACTTAATATACTATTATCCACACTGCACACAGTTTTAATTGGTGAAAATTCATCATTGCATCTAATTCTTTCACAACTTAAGGGTGAGGAGGGAACATGGCCTGCGGATGTCAATTGGTCATTTTGACAATGACATGAATTTACTAATTTACCTATGGCTAACACCTGTTCCCTACTCTGTTTCTCTGCTGTTTCATATTTATATGAAATTGATTTCAAAGAGTCTTGAAGTCGGTCAATCTGACATTGAAGGGCCTGTGTATCAGTTTTGTACTGTGTATCAGTTTGAAATAGAACCCTTTCACTTTTCACGGTCTGATTCGATGTGGTTTAATTGTTACTATCTTTACTTTATTTATTTCATAACCGCTACGCTATAATTCATAGCAAAGTTTGTAAGCTTGTAATTCTGATTTTTTTATAATCAAAATAAAAAAAAATCAAAGCGTGTGTGGCGTGCACTTTAGGGTTTTCCAATTTTTTTTAAAATATAAATCTTTAAAGTATCTGACTAATAGAAGAATGCATTGAAAAAGGTTCTTGAGTTTACATTGCAGCTTATGTATAAATACAGTCCTTTTAACATCACGGTATAGCCGTAGCTGAACTATAAAAAGCACAACGATCACAATTTACCTTCTTTAAAACAAACCTTACCCTACCCTTCGTAGCACAATACATGGTATCAAAACGCTACGTCACTTTCGTAGCAGCGTAGCATTTTGCGTGACGCAGACGATTTGCTACGAAAAGCTGTAAACAATATATTTTCTTTTATTTATTAACCTTCTAGCTTGACCTTTGTGAAAACTATAGCCCTTTTGCCCAGTTTTTTTATAACTGCGAGCGGTTCATAACATTCATGATGCTTATCTTATTATACGATTTACCCAAAGGAGGGTAATGATGGTAATGTGTAAGTATGTGAATGCCTATTTCATTGAAGCTGATATGGCTTATACAAAAATACCACAAATAAAATAAATTTATTTTTATGACTATTAAAATGGTCAAAAATTTTTAATAAAGTGGAAAATGACAATTCGATTCGAGATGGGGAGAAAAGGGCTATTGTTTTCACAAAGGTCAAGATAGAAGGTTAACAAATAAAAGAAAATATATATTAAAATGGTTTCAAAATCCAAAAGTGACTTAGCTTTTAATGTTATTTCAAATGTCAAGTAATAAGTGCTAATAAAAATATTCTAGGTATTAAGATTTTTTAACGCTTAACTCATCAAAATGACACCACCCTCTTGAGGAAAATATCATGCTGACATTCAGATGTTGAAGGCCCATTAGCACAGGCCGTGAGGCCTACGGTAAAAGGCCTAGACAGGAAAATCAAGAAAGGTATTGTGTGTCCCGAATTTCTACAATTCGTCACGGAAAAGTTTAGTTCATTGTACGATTCTGTTAACTGTTGTGGGTGGCACCTCTGCCCCTTACGTACCCTCCACCTAAGATATTTAACTCGTCAAAATGGCGTAACCGGCCTGATGGAAAGCATAGACGACGGCCTGTGATAGACAGCACACGGTGAAAAGTGGGCATATAATATGCCTCTGCCACCCCTTCGGGGATAAGACGTGATGGATATTTATTTATTTACATTTAATGTACAATCATGCTCTTTAACGCAAAGGGGCAGGCAGAAAAGCAACGAAAGATTCCACAGGTCTTTCTTATGTCGCAAGTTAAAAACTTTGAACTCTTTACCGGCACAAGTGTTTATTTTCTCTTGCGAACCTAAGTCTAATTATAAATAAGATTAAAACAATAAAGGAAAAGGCATATTTCTGGGCTATCAACATGGCGTGGTCAAAATGGCCTAACCGGGCTGGGATAGCGGCACACGGTGAAAAGTGGGCATATAATATGCCTCTGCCACCCCTTCGGGGATAAGGCGTGATGGATATTTATTTACAATATGTTAAGAAAACCCTGTCCGATGAAGGTATTGGTAGGTATCTAGATGTGATTTTATTCGTGTAGTCCTTTTTGAAAATTACCCAAAAAAGTTACCCTGAAAAATTTACTCCGAATTAAATAAACTGAAAATTAATATTATGTGGTAGCTTATATGGAAACACAGGGAAAGGGCTATTCGGAAATGCAAGGTCAAAAGGTCAGCTTACACCTGCCGGCGGTTTCTTTTGATATCACATACACTCGTCGCCGCATGCAAAACAAAGGTTTTGTCAGTTTTAGAAAATATGCAATATTTTAAGGAAATTGGTCTAATTCTGATACTAAAACCATGCATTTAAAAAATTGATAAATATTACATACTTATAAATAATATGTTTTTTTTGGGTATGTTACGAAGTGCCTATGTGCCCCTTCCGGGTCTGACAGGGTTTTCTTAACACATTGTATATATCTCTAAAGTAAAGATGAAAAACAAAGCACAAAATCTTCTAGTTTTCAAATAGTAGTCTCCTCAAAATAGAACGTGTGTGTATTCCAAAAACCAATATAGTCTCACATACAGTTTAATGTGGCAAGGTGCGGCGTGGCGCGTCGCACCTGCGATCGATCGCACCTGCGTTGTCATGGCAACGGTCTTTTTATAGGCACAAGTCAAGCTGCGAGCGTATATGGCAAGAATAGAAGCTTTGGTTGACTTGACGTTAAGAATTTTAAGTTAAATTGACTTGCCTGCCTAGGTGGTGCAGTGGTAGTGTATCCGACTGCCGTGTTCGATTGCCGGGTCGGAACAAATATTTGTGTGATCCACAAATGTTGGTTTCGGAGTTTGGGTGTTTGTTATTTATAATATGTACGTATTAAGAAAAATATAAGTATGTATATCAGTTGTCTTGATACCATAGTACAAGCTTATAGCTTAGTTTGGGCTAGATGACGCTGTGTAAAAAAAAAATATTAAATTAGTAAAATTGTTCAAAATAGAAGAAATTATTTCTAAACAGGTCTGGTACACGCATTCTATTAAGTCAGACCATTTCAGAAGCAAGACCAGTATATCATCATTATTAAACCCTATAGACTAACCATATGTCAATCTTATAGACTAACCGTATATTAAATAGTAATTGTGTAAATTTGGGCAATATTTTGTATTGATATATAATAATGCATAAAATTCTATACATAAATTTATTTTATCCACTCTAAATATATTTTCTATTTAACCACTGGCCAAATCGAAACTTAAGCTGTAATACACTTTGTAACGAAATTATAATTTATCTAGAAGAATTGCTCCGGTCAATTGCTCATGAGATGCATGAATTTGAATGGAATCTTTTTACATTGTACTCACATTGATAAATTGATTGATTGTAGAATCAATGGTTCTAGTAAATGCGAGTAAATGTTTTTTTTTTAGTAATTATTTTATTGCACCAGGCCATAAAATAATTACTAAGACTTTTTCGCCATATCTTAATTCATATTTCTTCAATCTTTTGTTCTTAATATCAAAAATGTCCCAGTCCTCTACGTCTTAGTCAAGTCTAGTCTTAAGTCAAAGTCAGTCTCACCCCAGGGAAAGTGGGGTAATTGGGAACACCTAACTTATGTCACTCTAAAAAATGAAAAGGCATTACAAATGTAGTAAACTTTTATTGTAACATTAACATTATTAATCTTCCTACGAAAAACATAATTCAAAATTCTTGAAAATATACTTTAAAATAATAAAAATAAAGAAAATAAAAAACATTGTCGTTCTGATTTACCCTATACCCTACGGGGTAATTGAAATCAGTACGCGGGGAAAATAGGAATGATATGGGGTAATTGTGAACGAAATATTATAAGTACTACTACAGTAAGTACAATTATTTTGATTGACAGAAATCACAGATATAACCTTTACTAGATTGACCGCAGGTACATTTTTTATGTGCCCAGTTGTTACAGATAACGCACAAAATCCAATCTTCTCTGGGCGGAGATTCATATTTTTCGCTGCAGAACATACAATAATACTCCTCCTCATTAACATTTTCTGCTAAAATTTCTTCAAATTTCTGACTACCTCCTTAATCTGGGGCTTCATTTTTTTATATTAGCGGTCTTTTGATCTTACTCTTTTTATATTTTTGCACGGACATTTTTAGGCTGCTTTGCCCAAAGTAGCTGTTTACTCATAACATCATGAACAGCTTGGCGAAGATCTTCAATTTCATATTTTGGTGTGGTTTTCTATTGAAATGTCGAGACATCTATAACAATATTTAATCTTCAATTTTTAATCTTAGAACATTTTTACAACATCAATCAATTCATGGGGTAATTATGAACGTTCACATTTACCCCCTTTTGATGATTTCATTCTTGTTGGTGACCTCAATTTAAGTTTTTTACAATGAAATGTCCAAAGTGATCACAAATATTTATCTCCTTCAAATCATAACAATAGACTCGGTCACATATTGGTTGATTTTATGACTATAAACCAGTTGTACCAAATGAATCCTATCAGCAATTGCGATAAGCGGTATCTGGATTTAATTATTTCAAATCTCCAGCATATTACAATGTAAAGGCCCAACGATACTCTCAGTAAGCTATACCCTAACCACTCAGTCTACTGTCGACTCACTAGTCGACTGTTCTCACGTAACTCCAAAGGAGCAATGTAAGTTTAATATTGTAAGCCATTCCTGCATTTTAAAATAGCAGCCATTTAGTTTCTTGCCGGAGTCTTCCTCATAAGGGTGGGCTACCTTTAAAACTGGCAACTAGAAACGCTCTCATTTTGATTTGGTTTCTTTTGTAAAGACTCATTACTATTTAATTTGTTCAAATATCATGTAAATAAAACTAATGTAATTACTGGCAGTTAGAAAAGTGGCCATGAGTTTTATTGCTAGGTTCTTCCTCAGGCTCTACCTATTGCGTTGCGAATCTGGCAGTAAATGTAAATGTAGAAGCAATAATCTTGACGTTTATAAGTGTTACTTTGTGACCTACATGAATAAAGATTTTTCACTTTTCACTTCACTTTTCACTTTTCACTCAAACTTACTGGTTACGTTTTCCTACCATGAGTTTAACTACCTAAAACCCAAAAATAATAATTTTATAAGGCTGATTACGGGAATATTGTCGAAGAGCTGAAAAGTTTTGACTAGCAGGGTAGGTTGTGTGCTTTGGGTGGTGTGAACGAGATGGTCAATGAGTTTTATAATGCTCTAAACGATATAATAATTAGATTCGTCTCAAAGCGCAAATCTTAAAAGTTAAGAATTCCATCGTGGTTTAGTCCAGCCTTAATAAAATTACTTCGTGAGAAAAACAAAGCCCATACGAAACTGCGTAAATTCCAAAACCGTTGCTACGAAATCGAATTCAAAATGCTTCGTAACCGTTGTCATAACTTGTATGACAAGTGCTACAGTAATTACAAGCGAACGAGAGAGTCCAATATCCCTGGTAATCCCAAATTGTTTTGGAATTTTGTTAAAAATACTAGCACTACCATACCCGCCAAAATGGTGCATAACGACTCTACAGCAGAAACAGGTCTAAATATTGCAAATTTATTCGCGACTCATTTTTCATCGGTTTACAACTCGCCTTTTGACCCATCTTCTAGTAACTTATCCTCTAACCATGGCCTTATAGGCAATTCTTTCGTGGGTGGGCTCCTGTTTACGGAGACGGACGTCTCACGGGCCATTAAAAAATTGGACATTTCTAAGGGTGCCGGGCTTGACTGCATTCCCCCTTTATTCAATAATTATTCCTTTAGGCAAGAATCTTACCTGTTTACTTCTTCTTCTTCTTAAGGTGCCTCTCCGATTAACGAAAGTTGGCAGTCAATTTGGAGTATTCCTCTCTATTTATTGCGAGGCGAAAGAGTTCGGCTGCACTCGCTATTGCCGTCCACTCCCGGATGTTACGCAATCAAGATATTTTCCTCCGACCGACACGTCTTTTGCCCGCGACTTTTCCCATCTTAATTAGTTGCAGTAACTCGTACCTATCGTGTCTCAATACATGTCCTAGGTAGGCAACTTTTCTTTGTTTGACGGTCTGCAAAAGTTCACGTTTCTGCTTTACTCGTCGGAGAAACTCAACATTGGTTACTTTTTGAGTCCAGCAAGCATCCGCCTGTATGCCCACATTTCAAACGCCTCTACACGTTTTCTGAGGTCTTCTTTGATCGTCCAAGCCTCACATCCGTATAGAATAATGGGCCAGATGTAACAACGGAGCATTCTAATGCGCAAACACAGTCCGAGGTTACGGTTGCAGAGAACACGCTTCATCTTATTGAAGGAGCTGCGAGCTATTTCGATACGGGTTCTTACTTCCTGATCACTTTCCCAAGACTCATTTAACCACGTAGCGAGGTATTTGTACTTCTTTACTTGTTCAAGTATGTGTCCCTCAACAGATATACACGCGTTAAAACTACCATAATTTTCGTTTTATCCTTGTTCAACCTAAGACCGCCCTTCTCACTACACACGTTCACTCTGTCGACCATTGTCTGAAGTTCTTGCTCTGACGATGCTATGAGCACTGTGTCATCCGCGTATCTTAAATTATTAATTAGTCTCCCATTTACTTTGACACCACAGTTTAGATCTTCTAATGCTTCAGCCATAATAGCCTCCGAGTAGACATTAAAGAGTGTAGGTGATAGTATGCAACCTTGACGTACTCCCCTTTTGATTTCAACATTTTCAGATTCCTCACCATCTACACGGACAGTAGCACGTTGATTCCAATACAAGTTCTGGATGATTCTGATGTCCCTGTTGTCCAAACCGATGTCTACTAATAGCGCGATAAATCGATCGTGTAGTACTCTATCAAACACCTTCTCGTAATCAATAAAGCATAGGTAGACATCTTGTTGCATGTCTTTACATTTTTGCACTAGAACTTGTAAAGCAAAGAGAGCCTCTCTCGTGCCGACTACAGATCTAAATCAAAATTGGCTGTCGGAAAGCTGTTCATCGTATTTGATTTTAATGCGTTTGTGTATAATGCTAAGAAATAGTTTGAGTACTTGACTCATTAGGCTTATAGTTCGAAATTCCTCGCATTTCTTAGCATTTTTCTTTTTCGGCAGAGTAACGAAAGCTGACACTAACCAGTCTTTTGGTAACTTCCCTGTTTCATACACCAGATTCATCAACTCAACCAGGACGTCTATGTTATCTTCCATTAGTAACTTCAGTACTTCAATGTCGATGCCATCCGGTCCAGCATTTTTCCCAACTTTAGCTCTTCGTAAAGCACTCCAAACTTCTTCCTTTAATATCGAGAGTCCCTCACAGGTGTTACTACTTGTTATGGAATTTCGGGAATCGTCTGCAAACATAATCCTGATGTATTACTCCCACATAAGTTTCTTCTTCTGAACATCCAGTATTGGAAAACCCATCTCATCCACGAGTTTATTTATGAGAGCAGTTGTGCCGATCATAGACCTTATTTCTTTATGCAAGTTGAATGCGTCGTGTTTATCGAACAGCCTCTCCACATATCTGCATTTATCCAAATACCATTGATTACGAGCATAGTGAACCTCTCTTCTTATCCGTTTATCGATGTTATTTTATTTTGTGACGTCTACATTCTTATAGAGGTGCCGTTCTTCTATGAAATTAGATATTTTATCCGTCATCCATGCTTGCTTTGGGAAAAAGGTTAGTTTAAGGTACTTGTTACTTAGATCAGATATGACATTCTTTAGATCTGACCAACCTTCCTCAATAGACTTTGAGGAAGGTTGGTCAGATCTGAAGAATGTACATGTTTACAAGAAAGGCAATGAAAAGCACGTTCAAAATTACCGTCCAATTTCCATTCTATCATGTTTCTCAAAACTGTTCGAGACTCTTGTATACCCTTTGTTATCGGGGTTAGCTGAACCTTATCTCTCGGCTCATCAGCATGGTTTTAGAGCAGGCCGTTCAGTAGAGTCTAATCTCGTTCCTTTTGTTTCGGATGTGTGTCGGCAGGTTGACAGGGGTTTGGAGGTTGATGCTATATACACCGACTTTAGTAGTGCATATAAAGTAGATCACAGGATCCTTGTCAAAAAACTGGGAGACTTTGGCGTGGGTGGCGTTCTGTTGCAATGGCTTAAATCTTATCTGAGCAATAGGCCACAAAGCGTGGAAATCTGTGGATTTACATCAAAAACATATTTTGCAGATTCTGGAGTTCCCCAGGGATCCCATTTAGGCCCGGTGCTCTTTTTGATTTTTATAAACGACAAAACAAACCACATTGTTCACTCGAAATATGCACTGTATGCAGACGATTTAAAGATTTGTAGAACAATAACCAATTCCATTGATGTCTCGCTGCTCCAAAACGATCTCAATAATATTCTTGTGTGGTCTAACATAAATCGAATGACACTCAACATAGCAAAATGTTTTTTCATAAAATACTGTAGAAAGAAAAAACCACTGGTCACTAAGTACGAGATAGGGGGCAAGAAATTACTAAAGGTCCATGAAATTCGTGATCTAAGTGTAACGCTGGATAGCGAGTTAAAGTTTCATGCTCACATTGACTCTACAGTAAAAAAAGCCGCGCAAATGCTGGGGTTTATAAAAAGAAATTCAATTGGATTTACCCAACAAAATACTAAAAGTTAGTCTATTTAATTCCCTGGTACGTAGTCGCCTCGAATTTGCTTGTGTTGTATGTAGCCCTTTCTATAGTGTTCACTCACTACGCGTTGAGAGCATACAAAGAGCCTTCTCCAGATACCTAGCTTTTCACGCTGCAAATTTTTCTCACAGAAATTCCTATGAGCGTCGTCTACTGCACTTCCATATACTTAGAGCTTACTGCAGAGCTTACGTGATCGAAGAGAAATGCTGGACCTCTGTTTTCTACATAAAATTGTAAACGGTCGTGTCAATTCCATCGAAATGCTTGAAAACGTTTCACTATCTGTACCTCATAGTTATCCCAGGCACCCGATTTCCAAACCCCTTCACATACCATCAAGTAGAACAAATCTTGGCCTGCAGTCTCCTTTGGCACGGATATGCTCCAACTACAATGAGTCTGTACGCAAAAATAATGACCTTGACATCTTTCACGACCACTTCAATGTATTTATCTCTAAACTATCGGGTACATAATTTTAAAAGTTTATTGTAAAATTAATTTAATGTATTAGCTGTTATTGTTATAATTATGCGCTCGTGGCCCCGCGGTCTCAGTGTTCTGTAAACGATCGATATATATATTTTAAATAAATAAATACCCCCCCTGACATCGTTCCTAATTACCCGAAGAAGGCAACTCAAAATAAAATCGCCGTCTCTCGCAATATTATCTTCGATGACGTTAAAGCAACAACAAAATGTATATTTGTATATTATATTATATGTATATTATACAGATATTACATTTAAGGTATGATTATAGTTAAGTTAAGTTAAGTTACCGTGACAGGATGCACGTCTTCTCGCTCACGCTTTTGCGGGCGAACTAAGGGACCTCAAGCGCGTTTATTTAGACGTTCGCGGGTTGTGGAATGCGGGGGGAAGTAGTTGATATTCAACTGTTCCTAATTACCCGCTGTTCTCAATCACCCCATCTACCCCTAATGGCGGTTGTTGTACTGAGGTTTTCAGTGGATTTACGCGGCAAAATAGAAAATAGCATTTCAATGCATATATATAATTGTCTATCACTGTAGCACGTTAACCCAACTTTTATGTCCAAGAAACCACCACTCCCACTCACAACATACAACAACAACAACAACATATTGTCACGCCTTTATCCCCGAAGGGGTAGGCAGAGGCATATTTAACGCCCACGTTTCACTGTATGCATTTCTGTCCCACGTAACAGGAGGTGAGCCCATTGCCGTGTTGAAATGGACAGGCGCAGGTTGCATCGACCTGCTGCTCAAATTTTTTAAGCCGCCCATAGGGCCTCCAACTTGGCTTGACCATTTTATAAATAAATAAATAAAAGATAAATACAAGATAAATGCACTAGTTTTAAAAAATAATACACAGTAAACGTCCGCACTTGTCGAGGTTCCAGCGTAAACCTTACTAGTAAATGGTACTACTGACATAAAGGGTAAAGTATACGTTTATCGCTCCCCGCCAGCAGTGCCGCCTGGCCGCACTACCACAGCCCCGAGGGTAGACTGAATACATCACATGAGACCCGTAACTAAGTTTTAGCTGTCGGACGAATGGACAGACATTTTTTATTATATTACTGCGCTACCACACAAAGTGACAAAGGGCTCTAATTTCATTACACTTAAAAGCCATTCTTTCTACGTAGCTATTTTTTAACATATGTGACTTTGTACCTGGAGATGAAGTTAAAAAAAATTACCCACTTGTCTTATTATATCCTATTTCTTTATTTATCGATCACGCCTTATCCCCGTGGGGGTGGCAGAGGCATGTTATTTGCCCACTTATCACCATGTGTATTCCTGTGTTATTTTTTCTTTATTTTTATATAAATACTGAGATCAGAACTGAAGTTTTTTTTTGTTGTCTGTCTCAATAATTATTGTAAGGTATATTATTTAGTGCCCGGTAATACATAAATATCTGTTGCGTATAAGATAACAAAATTCTCTCCACGTTTGATCCCAGAACGTCAAATAAAGTATCTCAAGGCGGAGGCCGCAACTTGTGATCCATTATTTTAGTTGTTGAATACAGAGGCCTTCAGCGTCTGGTATATATGTGGTATACACGCCAACGGTATTTTACCTCTCATATTAATTGTAATAGAACAGCAGTAGGTTGTTATAATTAGTTGATTTTGTTTAGCTGTATAAAGTTTGAACACGCCGCCTGGTTTTATCTGCCGCGTCATCACGTCATGGTCGTGAACGAAAACCAGCGATGTGATGTAGTTTCATTATTAGAACTACTGGCACCGTTTGCCAGTAACATAGCCGTCGTTAAAAATTTCAACAGCAGGTCGCCACAACCTGTCCATTTTTAACACGGCAATGGGCTCACCACCTGTTACGTGGGACAAAAATGCAAACGGTGAAATGTGGGCGCATAGTATGCCACTGCCTACCCCTTCGGGGATAAAGGCGTGACAATATGTATGTATGTTTGTATGCATTACAGCATATAACTGAGAAGCGACCATTTTTGGCAACAAAATTTTGTTAAAATTATATTATCATAGTTATACTCGTAGTATAGGTACTCAATGACCCTTGATATTTTTTCATTTGCATGCTATTGTCACACAGGTACTAATTTTATTATAACTAACTATGTATGTACTTTTGTTGCCAATAATAAATATTAATTATTTCGTTCTAATACAAAAATGACCCATTACAGGGAGAGAGTAAATAGAAACCGAGTCAAAATGGGTTTAAAGGCGGTTTTTGCACTCAATTTTCACTACAAACAGAAAATAAAATGATCCCAAACATTTTTTATACTTTCTTCTGTACCGCAACGCGATTGTCGTAATGCACGCGTTTTACCGAACAATTATTGATTCTCTCTCTAAACTATGCTTATAATTACTTCTTAGGGCTTCCTACCCTATAAAGGAAAAATCGGAACCTTTATAGGACCACTTTGTTGTCCGTTTGTCTGTCAAGACTCTATATCTCGGGAACGCGCGAAGGTATTTTGTTGAAATTATAACCTTTACTCAGGTTTGGGACCGTAAACCTAAGTATTTACTTTTAATTTGAACTCGATACCTTTAACCCGAAACTGTGAAAAAATCAATCTTCTAAAAAAGGTATGGCCGTTTGTGACGCTAAAAAACGTATTTCTACAAAACCCTCGGTAGTCGAGTCCGTCTCGCACTAGACGTACTTTATTTCAATTATTCTATTTAAGAATCAAGACTTATTTGTTTGTGTTAAAAGACAAAAAAACGCCATTTCCCCTCGTTAACATGTTATTTTACCTTTAATTTGGTACTTGGTTTATTGAACAAGAGTAAAGAAAAGTGTTTATCCGAAGGCTTAATGTACTCTTTTAACATAAGACATAAAGTATGGTTCAGGGATAAAACGAACAACACAACACATCTCCCCAAGTCTAAGTAGTTCTAAATTAAAACAAATAATATGGCCAAGAATAGTCCAGAAAGCACCATTAGCGACAACTTGGCACGTAAACCTCTTACTTGGAAATGGGCCAAGTGGCACTAAAGTGTCACCAGAGGTTCTGTACGGATAGTTACATTAGATATACCATGAATGACACTTTAAACTGACGGCTCGATGGAAGAATCTGCTTAGTTGGTATATAACGTCTTTGTGGCAAGTATATTGTGGCGATGCTTTTTTAAATTTACGTACATTCATACTTAGATCTATTCACCTTTTGTTTAAAGAGAAGGAAAGTCGAACGGAACTTTTAGTTAATTTTGTTAATTTATTTTTTATTAAACAGTAAATAGTAAAGGTTTTTATTTTGATTTGTAATGACGTAAGAATATTGTGGCGATTTGTTTTAAATATAATTCAATGTATTCATTGTGAACACATAGGTACAGTAAGATGTTCATAATCTAGATTCAGTTCCATTTAAATACATACAGATTAAGTACATACATACATATAGTCATGCCTTATTTCTCGAAGAGGTAGGCAGAAGCTTACGAAACGCGTGCTGATTGCATTTTCCTCCCTAGTGGTTGTAAGCCTATTGCCATCTAGAAATGGACAGGGGCAGGTTGTGGTTTCCTTTTGTTTGTAAACTAATATATCACTAAAGGTCACTCAACTCAAGACTAACCATATCGTAAGATGCTTAACGCAAAGGTCGCTTACAGAACACTGAACTAGCGGGGTTTCATTAAATTTAAGTACATCCGAGTAATGTAACATAACATTGTGATATACAAACAGATGCCATTTTGTGACAGGGTTTCAGGGTTCATAAAAACAAATTCGTTTAATAACTCTACTACACTAATTGACCATTTAATTTAGTCGCTAGAGAAGCTTTTCGAAGTATGATCGTTTACAAAAGAATTTTCTATTAAAATGTAATATGCCTCAACTGTAGGTACCCTTTTGACACACCATGTAACAACACCACACTGAGTTTCATTTTAAGTCATCGCCGTATACGCCTTTACACTCTCTATTTAAATACTAACTATGCCTCACGGTTTCGCTTGTGACATACATCGAACCTCGTATCACATGTGTAAAACATATATGCTCGTGTTTATTATTATTATACGAATTGTATGGAAATTTGTTCAAATTATTTTGAAAGTTATTATTACTGCTCCGATCCCTTGGGTAGTAAGTATAATGGTAAAAGAATTCTTAAAATCGGTGCAGTACTTCCAATGTTTATCATCTATAAACAAAGAAATCATTTCACTTGTAATATTGATTAAGATATGTTATAATAGAATTTGAATGAGATAAGGTGAAAATATGTAATAATTGAATTTGAATGGAATAAGGTGAACAGCTAGCGAGAGGATTTTTACGCAGCTTTAACTATTGGCGAACCCTCTATCCATTGGTGAACACTATGTGAGAATCTGTTCAAGGTCGAAGTAAATGCTTATTTGTGAAGGTAATCTCACACAAATGAAGTCCCGGCCATCCACCAGTTTGGGGTAAATCGCTACCTTCTGCAGAATAGTGCTTATGTGCTATACTATAGATTACAAAAGTCAAAATTAAATAGATTCAAGCTTAAGTCAACGTCATCTGCAAGTGGTGCACCCGGTGACTGATACACGAAGATACGCCGTTTAAAGGAGTCGGGAGATTAACCACCAGTCACTTCCAACTTTTCTGAAAAATTAAACCAAATCACAACTGCGCACAGCATCTAAACAAGATTGAAGTGTTGATGACAATGAAGTTCATCATTGACTGCCTCTGTGTTGCGTAGTGGGAGTGTATCCGACTGCTAGGCAAGAGGTCGTGGGTTCGATTCCCACCCAGGGTAAAACTTTGTGTGATAAGTACGATGGTTTATTCTGGGTCTGGGTGTTATTTATCTATAATATGTATGTATTTAGACAGATATGTTTATCAGTTATCTGGTTACCGCAGTACAAGATCTGCTTAGTTTGGAATCCATAATAACAGTTCAAGTAAATCCAATAAGGTCATGTTGTTGATATTAAGTACGTCGATACAATCTAAATGGGCCCTTTTCGTGATCACAATTTGCCCGCGCACTTCAACACGGCAAGCGACAATCAAACCTCTGTGGCTAATATTATTTTGTATAAGTTTGTATGCTTTCTGGATCTTTATTACCTACTATAAAACGTACCTATATCTAAAGCCTAACGTATACCTGCTATAAAATCTGTATATATGTAGAGGGGAAAACCACTCACTGACTCATTAATCAGGAAATATCTGAAACTACCGAAGCTATTTATAGTATAAAAACCTACTAACCTACTACCTACTTCACTACAAGGGTAAGGGATGCCGAAAATCGTGTAAATTGGAGGGAGAAAGGTCTGAAAAACGGACCATTGACTCCGAAGTGAGGGCTTCGGACACAACTGGGACTAGCGCTCGGCAGATGATGACAACCCGGCTCTTCATGGAAAACTATAGGCGGCCAAAGCCGTTGATGCTAAGTGCGACTTACGAACGCCTTATGATATAATATCAGCTATATCTCGTTATGCACCGATTAATTACTAATCTTCGATACCTACTAGTTTGACAACTACGAATTATTAATGTGTAAATGGTAGCATTTTTGCTATCGAGCAGTCTTGAAGATGCCTCGTGTCGACTTGTCAATTAAGTTTCACCTTGTAAAGCGAAGTATTGCAAAAATTTTGACAACCTGGAGGGTAAGGTTTCCTTTTACCTATCCTACATCCCTTCCTTAAGGAGTTCGGTTCGTAATTCCTCTGTTACAGTTAGTATAGGTTATCCTTGACAGTTGTGCGTTAGAAACGAATCGAAGGTGATTGGTGGGATCCTCCTACCCTCCTTTATTATCGTTCTACGATGGGTTTCTACTATGTAACGCCCGATTCAATTAGTTATGATGTTGATTCCTTTCTCTGTGTAGTAGCCGAAAGAGAAAGCCTTTCCCGTAATATAGGCGCTGCGTAACTTGTTATTTGACTTTAACAGTTAGTCGAACCATTCTACGCCAATGACCAAGAACCTTATTCCGATGGGAAGCACGTTCCTAAAGATTAAAAAACTTCACGACGGTCTAGCCTTGCGCGTCTACCACTAATTAATAATTGTATCGTGATAAGTAACGGGAATCAATACGTACTGTTCTCTCTTAGGTAGGCTCAACACCGGTTACTTAGGACAAAAAATGTACACGGTGAAATGTGAGCGTATAGTATGCCTCTGCCACCATTTCAGAGACAAAGGCGTGATCAATTGACGCCACAGAGGAAGTAAAAACATAGTTGCGGATATTTTTTTTCAGAATGTACACATTTATTTATACAATTTATTATAATAATTCACGTGTTATGATTTTTGTCTTGGCTGTAGTTCCTCTTGTAGGAGAATTCTGATATTTAATGTAACAATGTTCGCACCAGAATCGTGTTCAGAACTTTGCTACATTTACAGTTGTACCCACAAACCAATAATTGGATTACTTAGAAGTTGGAATTCAGCGAGGTAATGCTTAATATTACGAGTCTCGTAGGAACAGCGCCGTGTATCTCAATAAGAACCAATTCTGTTATGGTTCACTTGCATACAATATCTATTCATTTTCATTAGAGCGCTCGTCCCAGTTGCATTTAAAACTTTCGGAGCCAAAGTCAACTTTGCAAAGGATTTAAGTATGTAGCAGGCCATAAACATACATATCAGCTCTTGCATATCTAAAAAGAACTTTATAGGTCTACCTGACTGCATGGAACCCGTTGAAGCCTAATTGATAAAAAAATTCCATAAGTAGCTTTGCAAAAAAGGGGCCGTAATAGGCCTGAAGAGTGCTGCATGATGAGAAACTCATAATGCTCGCAGCACTTAACACATTTTTGTGATGAAGGGATACAGCGAAGTACCCACGTCTGCAGCAGCTTCATATTTGTATTATTTTATTGACTATGTTAGAGAAAGTATAGCTTCTTTATAGCAGAAGACTGAAAAACGAAAAAAAAATGTTATAAGAAAGAAAGAATGTTATAAGAAAGAAAGAATGTTATAAGAATAATTAGTCTTCTGCTATGAGGGAAGAAAACAATTTTCGTTCCTAGATGCAGTTCTACCAAAGTTTCCAGAGCTCAGTTGTTTCCATAAAATTGGTATCGATCTGGCATCTCCGTAGTAACAAGGTGTCGAGCTTCGTGAGAAACTTGCACCTGCTTCTTAGTTTGAAATAAGTCCCTCCACCCCACAAAATATCACATTTACATTATAACATTACGCTTTATAAAAGGGAAAACAAAATATTAGCTGAATCGATTCAACTATTGTTTTAGAAATCCCTCGATAACCAAATAATATGTGGTAGCTGTATTTCATGTCTACTGGTTCATTAACTGTATTGTATAGAATAGAATAAACTTTATTGCAACCTTTGGATGAAGAAGTTGTTAAGGATTATGTGAGAAATGGGTAGCAATTGGTGTTAAATAATAAAGGAAGACGATTATCTTATAAATGTAATGTAGTTTACCTATAAACTTACTAAGTCATCATTACATACATACACAAAAATACACATAAATAAATATACATACATAAATACATACACATACATAAATAAATACACATCCACACACACATATTACGTACATTCACAGATAGATACTAAAATACGACGCTAAGTAGTGTTCTTTAATTAGTTTCTTAAAAATAATCTTCAAAATAGTTTTTTACATAACAGATAGTGAACCTTTTACCTTGTTCAAACGTTGTAGAATGATGTCGGAAGACTTCGAATTTCGGTTATCGACTACTATGTTACCCGCAGGCGAAACCAACCACTAAACGTGACTTCTAACACGCGATATCGATAAATGTAAAACCACAAACGGTCACCCATCTAAAGATTGACCTTAGCGTAGTAGAACGTTTGCCTACGGAACACTGAGCAAGCGGGGCTACGAGCATTTTCGAGAGAGTTATAAATACAACATGTGAAATGTGGGCGTCTTGTAGAGATCTCGGGGTCAAATGGAGCAACATTTACAGAGATTTTCGAGGAGAGCTTTGCGCTGAGGGTACCTCCGGGCAGTTACCGCACGGCACCACTTATGCCTATTTAAAAGGCCAGTAGCAAGGATAGAGCTTCTGGAGTATCTTCCTATATCGCGCGCCATAAAGCTCATTAATGCACTACCTAGTGAAATAGATATTTTCAGTCAAAGTCTGGGAAGCTTCGTAGTGAGCGTTTCATAGAAATCTTAGGATAATTTCATTATGTATTATGTTTAATATGTCGTACATACTAAGTACCTATCGGGGAAAATTAGTCAGTGTCCACAAGTTCATACCCACTGTTTGTTAATTTCATTGTGTTTCTGCACTATCACATTAGGCTTTACCTAGAATGATAGCGTGTAAGGTTTAAAAAAAATAAATACTCATTGATATCCGATTGGCGTAATAACCCCTTTTACTATCTTATATCATGAGATAGCAGGATCTACCTATCTTATACTTTAATATCCATCTAATGACAGCAATAAGGATGTCACCTAACGTAGTCTCAGATGTCAAGATTTCAAGGGTTTGATGGGCTCTACAAGGCTCTACATCAATAACCATAACCTCCGCAAGTGTTGTTCATAGTTTGCCAGGGTCCAAGATAAGTGAAACCTTGAAACTTGTTAAGATCAGCATCGTATTTAATGATTTCTTTAAAAAATATACCTTAAAGAGCTTCCTAGACTACGCAATTTCCCATGATTACAAATCTTCAGGACAGTAAATAATAATAAATATTGTGGTAAACTTTTTACACAGCGCCATCTACCCTAAACTAAGCTTTAAAGCTTGTAATATGAGATCTAGACAACGGATAAACATCTAATTGAATCAGGCGTTACATGGCGGAAATCCATTTTAAAAAACTATAATTATTTTGTTTTTAAATGTAATTTTTGCAATATTCTGCTTTTTTAGAATGTCGTACGATGTCGACACGTGTTTCGCCTACACACGAGGCATTATCAAGACTGCATTATCAAGCTGCCAAACAGTCTTGATAATGCCTCGTGTGTAGGCGAAACACGTGTCGACATCGTACGACATTCTAAAAAAGCGGAATATTGCAAAAATAACATTTAAAACAAAATAATTATAGTTTTTTTTAAATGATTAACATACTTATATATTTTTAAAAACATACATAATAAACACCCAAACTTTTTACACCACCAAGGCAGTCAGTAGATATTAAAAAATCGTCTTGTCATGTCATTAATCTGCAGCCATGTTTGGAACATATGACTAATGAAACTTAACAAAAGCTATAAAAGCCCCTCTGCATTTTCCCCAGTTCTGAAGAGGGTGAGAGCAAGAGGCAATGTCCCTGATGTAATTTAGCGCTTCGCCACATCGCGATGACACTATCTATCACCCTGTCACACTGACCGCTTCATTAATGGAATCTCGGAGCAAAGAGAGTACAATCACTTTGTCTCTGAGAACAGCATAAAAGAACCAATACTTCATTAATTCATTAATTCAAGAAATAATTCAATCCAGTACATTGGCATTAATTTATTTCATATCCAGGAGTACGAATAAATACGGGCGTCAAAATAGACAAAGAAATAATATTATTTGTTTATCAAGCACGCCTTATCCCCGAAGCAGAGGAATATAATACGCCCACATTTCACCGAGTGCATTTTTCATATTTTCATATTATTATTGTCTAATTATAAAATCGCATCAAAATCAGATCATCTCTTTTTAGGTGCTCATGAAAGATAAAGTCACAGGCAAATTAACAATACACAGGCAAAATAACAACACCCGTTTGTGTAGAGGGAGAAAAACGAGAATTTTTACTAATTTTAATGGCAATTGATTACAAGAAATCCACAAAGTGCATAATTACGATTAGGTCCGATAGAGGCTTTATTCCGCGTACGCTTAGATTGTGGAATGAACTCCCTGCCTGAGTTTTCCCGAACGTCTACAGTATGGGGTTACTCAAAAGGGGCCTTAGAAGGTTTATAAAGGGTCGGCAGCGCGAGTGCTGCACCTCTGTTGTTGCAAACGTCCATAGGCTACGGTGACCACTTTCCATCAGGCTACCTGAGTGGTATAAAAAAAAATTGTACACCAAGCTACGTTTTTTAAAGGTTTACTTATTGTACTCAATCTGAATGTTACTATTTACAAATTGTAAGCCTTATTGGTACGTGAGTTGGAATGGGCCTAAGTGGCAATATCCTGGGTGTGGCAGTAAGTACTACTCATATGTACGTGACCGCAAATAATGGACACAGTATATTAACAGCAACGAATTCCTAAGTAAATATCTTTGCCCTCTGACCTACAAGTCCCTAAGTTTCATAGAGTGCGAGTAATTTAAGGTTGAATTTTTAAAATACTTGATAATTATAGATAGAACATGGCGATTTGACATTAGTGACTCTTCATCTTAGTGTATTCCCAGTTGCTTTGATACCCTTTCTGAATTTAAAGCCCGGAGTCCTTGTTTTCCGGCATTTTTAATTTTCCGCAATGTTGGGAGCGTAAAACCCACAACCTCGTCTGCCCACCCGCGTCGAGGTCTCGTCTGTTAGTCAACAGGGTTGCTGGGACCTCTTACACCCTGGATGTTAATGAGATAATTAAAAAGTTGAAACTCTAGTCGTAGGTTAGGTACCTACTACGAGTGTATCGCTTTGTTAGAGTAAAAAACTTACATGATTGAAATCTGTAAAATTATATTATACCTAACCCAAAATACTGGTTGTTGCAGCATGGGGCGAGTCCCTACTGTCGCTGCCGAAGCGGTGGCTGAGCACACAGGTCTACGGCTCCGAAGACGAAGAATTCCAGGTAATACATAGTATCAGAATCTTACAGCAATATCTATGTAGATAAATAAAAGTAATCTGTATAGTTGGATTACAAAAATTCGAAGAATAATATCAACCACCTTAGATATTTAGTTTTTTTTATTTATCATACCCAATCAAACCGAAGATGAAAAATAACTATCTTTATGTTAGAATTTATTTATTATTATAGTACAACCACATATACATATTAACACATCAACAATAAAAAAAGAATGAATGGTAACAAGGACGAGTCGATATTGAATTTAAATAAAACAAGCTCTAAGTGAGATGTTAAAGAAATTATATTTGTATTTAAAAGGCCCATTTATGCCATTATTTTTGAAATATGACATCGTTGAAATGTCCACCGCGGCTTCGAACGGTGGCACGGATCGGAGAGGTCAAATTTTCAATTACTCTACTGCATAGATCCGGCTGAATCTGAGCGATGGCCTGCGTTATGTTGACTTTCAAGGTATCGGTTGATTGCAGATTATTGGCATAGACCTACGACTTGGGAAAACCCCACAACAAAAAGTCAAGCGGGGTCAAATCGCACGATCTTGGTGGGCAATTCACGTCACCTTTGCGAGAGATACTCGAACCGTTTATGCAGAATATCCATTGTGTCGCTAGCTGTGTGGCACGTAGCACCGTCTGTTGGAACCACATGTTGTCCACGTCCATATCGTTCGATTCAGGCTAAAAGAAATTGTTAATCATTGATCTGTAGCGCTCGCCGTTGACAGTATTGACTGCCTCTGTGGCGCGGTGGGAGTGTATCCGACTGCTACGCAAGAGGTCCCGGGTTCTATTCCTGGGTCGGAACAAATATTTGTGTGATCCACAAATGTGTGTTTCGGAGTTTGGATGTTTCCTATATATAATATGTATGTATTTAGAAATATGTAAGTATGTTTATCAGTTATATAGATACCCATAACACAAGCTAATATTAGCTTACTTTGGGCTAGATGGCGCTGTGTGAAAAGTGTCCCACAATATTTATTATTTATTATTATTAATTTTGTAGTACTAGGAACACCATCATACATGCATATATACATATAGTTATCAAAAGGGTAGGAAAAGGCATGCTACGAGTATACGCCCACAATTTGCATTTTATTGCCACGTACGTAATCATCATTGGCTCAATATATTACAAAATAAATATTTTCTGGGGGCGAAATTAAAATAATATAGCCTGCTTATTATTTACCGGACACTTCAAGTACTGGAGACCGGGTCAGAATTTGTATCCTTTTATATCCTCTTCGCATTGGCTGAACGAGTCCCGGTTGCAGCACACCGCCTTCTCTTAATTTCTAGTCTCATTACAAATATATATAACGAAATCTGCTCGTGGTGTAATTTTTACGATGATGGCAAATCTAAACGAAAGAGAGCGCTAAATGTAATATGTGTCTAGCCTAAGAACTACTTATACTGCTGGAGTAAACAATGGCAACCACTATCATTGAAATCATTTTTCCACTCTCCAGAGTTTATTAAAGGTTTTTAGAAGAATGGCACGAAACTGTTCTCCTCCAAGTTTTACACATAATTCATCTCTTCCCATCGCGCTATTCCAAAGTCAGCCACGTCACGCTCCTCGGGCTCTCTGCCAGTTATCGGTCCGTAGAGATATTAATCTGGATTTTCAATTGACAGAATGTCCAGCTCCCGAAGCTGCCAGTACCAGAGCTCGAGACTACAATGGAGGTATACCTGGAATTCGTATCGGTGGTGGTGAGCCAGCAAGCGTTGGAACACTCCCGAGGATTAGCTCGGGGCTTTATGGAGGAACTGGGGCCCCGGCTACAAGAGACGCTCCTTGATAGGCAGAAGGAGATGGACAATTGGGTGAGTCTTTTAGCAATCATATTTTCACGCCTTTATCCCCAAAGGGGTAGGCAGAGGCATACTATACGCCCACATTTCAACGTACGCATTTTTGTCCCACGTACCAGGTAGCAATCATAGACTAGATTAAGTGCAGCTTGCCAATATTCCGCCGATAAGTCGTGAACACAGTGTAAGGGATGAAAGACCATCTATAAACATTCCTCTAACTTGTTTAAAATTTCTGAAGCTTACTGGTTTGAACTTAGAAGTTAGAATTTTTTAAATTGAGTTTAATTATGCTACTACTACTATTATGCTTTTTAATTTTAACTCGATACCTCCACGTGAGTTTGTAAGTTACGTTACTCACAAACTCACATACACGTCAACGTGCGGCTTAACCTCTGTGTATACTGAACCGATTTTATAAGTTCTTTTACTATTAGAACGATGTTTTATCCCTGAGTGCTATAAGCTACTTTTTATCTCAGGAATATGTTCCTGTGGGAAACTGGTATGTGAAATTTTCACTTCGTGGGCATAGCCACGGATATTGGCTAGTATGTTATAAACACGTACTAATTGAAATTGAAATTCTTAAACGCACATTTTTAACTAAACCATATATATCTTAATATTATTATCAATGCTAAAGTTTGTGTGGATGTTTGTTACTCTTTCACGCAAAAACTACTGAATGGATTTTCATGAAACTTTACAATAATATAGCATATACATCAGAATAACACATAGATTACTTTTTATTCCGGGAACAAGTTCCTGTGGGAAACAGGAACGGAAAACCTTCTCTACACGGGCGAAGCCGCGGGCGTCAACTAGTCTTAAATAAAGAGACATTATGGCCAATGATGCGTTTATCGCCATGTTCATGTACGCGACATGTGGACGCACTTAGACATGGCAATAAAATAACTGTTTATCGTAAGTTTTGCATTCCATTGCGTGTTTGATTGGCAAATGAAATCTTATAGTTGACAAATGATGATAAAAAATACGTGAATTGTTTATAGTATTTTGTGTCTTGTGAATAAATTGCATGAAATCGAAATTCAGAACGCTTGTTCTGGAAAGGGAGGCAGCGCCGCGCGCTTGTTTCATGTCTCTTTAGTTAAGATATCTTCTTTATATATCTTTTTTTTATATCCTAGACGTGCGTGTATGAAGCGATTGATGAATCTTAAAGAAGCGAAAGAAGTATGCATGGATTGCGAAGCCTAGCGATCTGTCCTCTCTGACTACCCCGTCAGGGATACAGCGTGAAAATAGTTATTTTTTTCATCTTTTTTATAACTTGGGGTTCACTTTGACTGTGCTGCACGGCTACTTAGAATATATATTAATATACTAAGAATAGCACCGCTCGCCATAGTTAGGGTGTTCACCCTCACATGTTGCGTCCGAAGCGCTCGCATACGACAAGGTCAGAAATAGGTTTTTTTCCGCGTTCACTTGTACTTTTTTCTTTTTATACCACTACAGACAATCAGACAAGCGTACGGCCCCACCTGATGAAAGGTGGTCACCGTAACCTAAGGACGTTTGCAACACCAGAGGTGCAGCACTCGCGCTGCCGACCCTTAAAAAACCTTCTAAGTACAAGTGTATTGTTTTAGATTTGCTAATACTTGTAGTATATAACGATTTTACTTCTCGGTTTTCATAGTTCTATATCAACGAAAAATACCCAAATTTTGACTCTACTGTGTGAGGAGCTCCCTATCTGGGATTTCGCGTACGTCTACAGTATGGGGTTGCAAAAGGTGTCTTAAAAGGTTTTTACAGGGTCGGCAGCGCGAGTGCCATAACTCTGGTGTTGCAAATGTCCATAGACTGCGGTGACCACTTTCCATCAGGTGGGCCGTATGCTTGTGTCATGTAAAAAATATCATGCACTTAATAAACATGTTAAATTTACTAATTTAGTAATTGATTAGTATATACCTAAAATTCAAAATTAGTTTCAGTCTTCTAATGGTTCGGTTCAACAAACAAAAAGAAAGCAAAACATCACCTTATCGCTTACCATTTTCCTCTGCAACTCAAAATATCGTTACGTGAACATGATTGTTCTACTATTCGACCTCATTTGTGACTATCAACATGACGTCAATACAACTGCCAACTTAAAATGAACATTAGAACTGTATCAATATGTGTTATATTAATATTAAAAGTGATTCAAATTCATGGATTAATGCAACTAAGGACATCTTTAGCAAGTAGTGACAACCCACTTTTAACAAAGATATTGCAGTCAATCGACGCGGCGACTAGTGATGAACATTTAATTGAAGTAACAGTAAAACTTTTAAAAAGTCTATGTGTTTGTATGCGTGATACTCTTAAGGCTAAAGAAGACAGATATAATAGTGACAAACATTTGTTAGGACTCAGTAAGTCAATCAATACTGAAGGTAAAGTACTAGATCTGTACAAGAAAATATATAATAAAACATGTTTTAATTTTAAACAAGATTTATCCCAACGTAATAATAAATCTAGTGAAAGTTGGAATCACCCTAACTGTGGCAAAGATAAATCAGTAGAAGATGAGAATATACGAACTGTCAAAAATGTGCTAAGATCTAAACTAGAGCATATTCTACATAGAGCATTAGTGCAAACACGACATCATCATAAATATAAAATAAAAACATATAATTTATTTGGCAAAGCTAAGTCTAGAGTAAAAAGTTCGCCGAAACATACCTTGATTGTCATATTAACGTTACATCCTGCACGTAAAGATTTAAGAAAATATAATGTTGTTGAGGAAGATCTTCATAAAATACTTCATAAAAATTCTACAATAGAAATAGACATAATCGATACAAAGTATGATAAAAAAGAAAATGAAAGTGAAGAGGCTTCAAAACCGAAAATTTATTCTGATTGTCATTTACAGTCTCTTTATACTTATTTAACAGAATGTGAGAAGAAAAATTTAACTAAAGTTTTTAGATTTCTACGAAGACAAGATACTATTAAAATATATATTGAAGTATTTACTAGAAAGAACCATTCTGATTATATTAATATTTGCTGTGAAAATGGAACGATAACTTCATTGTGTAAAATGGGTTTGTTAAAAAGTCTTACCTCTGAAGAAGCTACAATCCCAAATAAAATACTTGATATTGAAAAATCAAAGGAACTTCATAATAACTTTAAGAATACAATTTCAAAATTAAAAAACTTAGTAGCAAAACTAAACAACAAACCAGTTAGCAATACAAATAGCTACTTCAATATTAACGACACTAATATTACAAATAAAATTGGAATGAAAACCGAGATAATAAAGAAAATGTTATCATCGTTGAAAGAAAAAAGTTCAATATCTGATCCTGTACTGGGTTTTAAGGCAAATAACATACCAAATTTGGTAGGGAACTTAACACATCCAGTAAAACTGCAAGATGTGTCACGTGCTATTATTTTACTAAATGATTTTGTATCAAAACAAACGACAATCACAAATGATTTACAGTCATCTAGATCATATCAACAAGATTCTACAGTTGAGAAAACTGAACTTCCATTCGTAAGAGTAGCAACTACTTTTAAACCACAGGCGCTTGCTACAAATACAACAACAAGTATATTCAATAAATTTGAAGATACCATCAACAAGACAACTGTCGTGGAGCAATTTGATGTTGCTTTTAATAAAAACATTACTTCACAGCATAACGATATTTTGATTTTTACGAAGAGATCTTCAATGAGTAATGACACCACCACATACTCAAAACCAATCGACGATATTGTTAATAACAACCTTTCGTTGGACTTCGCTTCAATAGATTTGGATAATGAAGTAATTAAATATGATACTATTACTGAAATGATGGCAAATATTTCCCATGTTAACAAACTGAAAAAAAAGTTTGCCCAGTTAGCAGTAACTACTATCTCCAATTTTGAGAAAATTACTGATGATTTAGGTAATGAAGAAAGGGATGATTTAAATATTTTTTTATCAAGGAGCAATAAATCGAAAATGCAGCATATTTCTGACAAAGACTTTTACCCATCAACCAAAGAACAAAAAAACGATAAGCACGTGAAAAGGAATGACAGTGAAAAAATTACTATCATGCCAAATTGGGGAGACATGGTTATACCCTCATATACAAACAACATATTTAATCATTTTGAAACAACGACTGTAAAGATAAATGATTATAGTTTTTTAAAGTCAGAGCCATTTTTTTGGCTGAATAATATTTTTGACTCGAATGTTTTCAACAAATTAAATCAGTCAAATATGATCAACACAACTTTATTCGAACAAAATACTGCAATATTTCCAACAAAGCAGTCTAATTTATTTCAACGTGATAATAAAATTGACCAAAAACTAGCGTTGCCTAGCACTGCATTTCAGATATATACTAATACAGATATGAAAAATACAAAATCAGACATCAAAAGTTTGTCTAAAGTAAACAATACTGATCAACCAATTGCCTCTTCCAGTACAGGTAAATATGGTAAAAATTCTTTGCTTATCATCACAAACTACAAAGAGCAAGATACTTACTCCAATATGTCTTCTATTAACAGTATGCCATCGTTTTTAACATTTGTCTCTGCTACTGATAATAGAGAAAAAAATATGTTAAGCAAATCACTAAAAACAACAACACTATATGCAAACATCAAACCAACTGCATTATTTCCTGACAACATTCATTCTCTTATACCATACAAAAAAACTAGAGGGTTAACAGAACAAGAAATGCCATTACAAAATATTACGAATTTGCACTTTAATCCTTTTACTGCTAAGCGATCAAATGTATTTGAAACTAATTTACTTAGTTCAAACATTACTTATCAAAAAGATACCCAGCTTTATCATAACAAATTAAATAATTCCTTAAATTTAACTCCGTATACTGATGTTCAGAGCGTGCAAATCTTTGAGAAATTTCCAAAACCATTAGCTACTGGCCATTTTTTGGTTAGCTATTACAAAAAAGTAGTAGAAACGGACGCCAAAAATAAAAATTATACACATTATGATAAAGATTATATGAAACCGCCAACTACACTAAAAATGTCATCATTTAGTTATTCACCATTAGACAGAGAGACTGAGAACAAATTTCAATCAAATTCTAGCCTAATTTTGGAACCTTTTATACGTTTTTCAGTTGAACCTACAGTACCTGTTGATGGTAAAGATGACATCTATAATAATTATAGAAATACACCAGTAGTAACAAAAAAGATATCAAATGTAGTCAATGCTACTCCTGATTATGACAAAATTTTCAGAGCGAATACTTTAAATCTCAGTACGACAAAAAATATTGAAAAAAGAAAACTGAAAATGCTGGAAATGTCTATAGCACCGCAGATTTTTGTTACTAAAAAATCTAACAGTTTATTCCATATCCAACGCCAGATGATGACAAGAAATAATTTTAAAAAATCTACAACTCAAGTTATTGCAAGCAAAATAACTAAAGACCATATTTCTGACAGTAAAAATGTCCATGCACAGTCAACTAATTCATTTAATTTTCATAAGAGAGAAGAAAACAAGAAAGACTCTGTAATAAATTCGTCTAACATTACCAAAACTAGTAAAAATTTTAACATTGTGGAAAATATACACGAAGAATATGCACAAATAACGACGGCTACAGCAACATTAATCGATATACAGAATTCTTCGGCCACTATATTGCACAAAGAAAACAATGATAAATTTGGACTGCAGGATTCAAAAATATCAAAAAATGTAATGGAATATGCCACAACAAACAAAAATGTAGCTGAGTTAACCAATTATTATAATTATAATACATCTGAAACTATAATTATCCATACATTAAATAAAACAGAAAACGCGAATACTATATTATCTGAACCATTATCAGAAAGTAACAAAAGAAACATTGATTCATTAAATTTTCAAACTAGTGAAAATGAAATTCCAGACATAACGACAAACTCAACTATACAACACAATGATATTATATCACCAACAACATTAGTGAAAGAAACACCTTCAATGAGAGATACAATACCAGTTCCATCAACTATAACTGAAAAAAACGAAGTAATATTAATGAATTTATCAACAGAAAGTAATATAGATCCTATGAGTTACATAACATATGAAAATAAAAAACAAAATATAATTACAAATTCAAATATACTCCTCAATGACAGTTCCAATTCATTGCAATACTCTGAGACTTATACAACTACGATGAAATTCACAAGTCCTAATATATTAAATACTACGGAAAGAGAAACTGATATACGATTAGAAAACAATAAAAGCAACATTGAATTACTGAGTTATTTTACGAGCGAAAACAAAATATACGATATAATTAAAAACTTAACTATTCTACACATTAATATATCGCCATCAACAAATTCAGTAAAAGATACGCCATCAATCACAAGCAACATTTCTGTTTTATCAACTTTAACAGAAAAATACAAACCAACCGTTATCAACGTAACTAACGAAAATAAGATGGACCCAATGACATATATAGTGAATGACAATCCTTCCGAACAATATGACAGTCAAAATTTCATTACAAATATCCCCGAAAACAGTACAAATTTATATTATAAGTACACGCCACTGATAAAATATACAACACCCACTATATCAACGACCCTAGAAAAATATAGTGCTATATCAACCGATCTACTTACTAAAAATAAGGAAAGCAACTTCGATCCATTGAGTTATATTATGAGTGAAAATGAAATTCAAGAAAATATTACAAACCCAACCATTCAATATAAAAACAGTACTGTATCATTAACAAATTTCGTAAAAGACACGCCATCAATAACGAATACAAGACCTTATATATCAAGTACAACAGAAATAACCTATGCAATATTAGCCAGTTCACGAATAGAAAACAACAAGAGTGACGCTAAATTAACGAGTTATAAGAGCGAAGCTGAAATACCAGATGTACATACAAATCCTATTATACTAACCAGAAGCATCATTAAATTATCAACAGACAAAACTAAAGCAATATTTAAAGAACTACAAATAGAAAATAGCACAAGCAAAGTTGCTTCACTGGAGCATAATAAAAATGCTACTATCAAAAAAATACTATCCAAACACAGTGAAAAATCCTCAACCGAAAACAACTTATTCTTAGTTATTGAGTTACCGACAGAAAATAATAAGAGTAAAGTTAATTCAATGAATCATTTTATAACTGATAATAAAATACAAAGTTTAATTACAACCCCAAATGTACAACCGAGGAACATTACAAACTCGTCAACAGATTCAGTGAAATACACAGCATCAATAATAGAAACAGGGCTTTATATAGTAACTACAACAGAAAAAAATAATGCAATGTTATCCAATTTATTAACAGAAAAAAAAAGTAACATTGATTCAGTGATTCAGCTAAAGACAGTTAGTGAGACAGTTCCTATTAAATTTCAGAAAGTTTTCAGTTCTAATAAAATGGTATATAGTTTCAATTATACTGTAATTCCGTTATATTACAACAGCACAGAAAACTTTCAGAGTTCAAATTTTATCCAAAGTACGAAGTATAATTATGATGATCTAAATAACAACATTACAAAACCATTATATTACTCGGAAAAGTATGTATCACTACACCAAAATGATTTGAGAAAGCCGAGCTCTAGCTCTTTTAGCGATAAAAATTTAAGTGAAATACAATTTGCAATTGCTAAACCTATTACACAGTATACACCATTTCTACAACTACCTGAATTTGAAGAAATAGAAAATACTACAATCACCCCCTTGTTTTACAAAAAAATGTATACACTCAATCCAATACATGATAAAGTCACAAATAAACGTAATAAAGTAACTGTAGGAGTTCTCTCATATACTCATAATAATCCAATATTTGAAAAATTGTACCAGTTGGACAATACAGAAATTAATGTATTAAACACTACCCCAGTATCTAATAATAACTTTAATTTTACAAAACAAGTAAAAAATATGATTTTGGTTATTAAAAATATCACACATACAAAAAATATACGCGAAATTATCAATAATCTATTTATATCACAAAGAAACTTCACCAAAGGTTTGCAAAAAGAAACAAATTTTGAAATTCCTTATTATACGAATAAAATAGACAATAAACATAATCCAAAGAACAATATTACATGGAAAAGTGACAATACTTCAAAATACAAGCAATCAAATCCAAACCTCACAACATATTTACAGTTCAACAAATTCGAAGGTCGTACTAAAATATTTTCAATAACTCCGATATTCATTGTCAATAATACAAATAGCGATCACAGTATAAATAATATTAGTGAATCACAAATCAATATAACTTCAATACCTACAATTAATACAAAAAAACTTCTGAATCTTAATGTCACTGAAAATAACTTTAACAGTATGGTCACAAATTCTATTTCTAAAAGAATCTTAAAATACTCGGCCCCGAACACAAAAAGAACAATGTCTAATAGTATAATCAATTCTCCTAAAATGAAAGCAACTCTTTCAGATACTCTTGCCATAAATAAAAATGAAACAAAAAATATAAACTTAATAAAATTAAACAAGACGTCACATAATGATATAGTTAACACTATTTTGCCCAGTTTAGTTATTTCTGATAATAAAATGATAAATCATGCAAAAAATAGTTTGTGGACGTCTTATATTACCGCTAAAAGTGGCACCCTCGCTTCTAGACAAACTATGACAACGGAAAAAATACAATTAACTACATTTCAGAATAATTTAACTTTAGCTGAGCGGGAATATTATAATTCAACGGTGACTTCATCAAATATTATAAATAAAATACCAAGAAATATACACAGTGTTCCAACTACCCTGAATAAATCTTTTGCTGAAACTTTGCCCATAAGAAATTCCCAAGAAAAATTTACTCACTCTACTGTAAAGGTTAGCCTCGATAAAAGTTCTAAAACCACAGGGCTAGAAACCATACCAATATTCACAACGACGAAGCCTATGTCAACCGCAATATTAGTGACTGATAAAAGTACAAAGTTTAACCAACTTTTATCATCAGTTATATCTTACGACGGTAACACAAATACTAAATATTGGAACTCAAATCAAATTCAAACAAAATTACATAATTATGAGCAAAAACATCATATGTCTGGAGAGTATTATGCTTATTCTAATATAATGAAAAGTCTCGAAACAAATACTGAATCCACTTCTGAGTTAGGAGCGGTTGCATTTAAAAAATCTAATTTAATTATGACCAAGCCACTACCACTCTTATTGCAGACGACTGATAAACATAAAATGTATTTATTGAAACCTAAAGAAATAATGAAAAATAATAAACTAATAAATTTAGACACTCATTTTGCCCCTACAAATTTCAACAAAAATAAAATGAAGTTGCCAACATTACCGCAAAAGAATAATCCAAATTATTTAGAATCTACTACAAATAACTGGAATCCAACCAGTACTAGCCATAATGTACTTGAAGACCATATAATCAATAATGTGAATTATGTTAATTTATTTAAAAATCAAACCACTGAGACTATTAAATTACCACACAACAGCAGTGTAACAATATTTACATATAAAGAAAACACTATGCCAATTTTATATGACAGCATAACGGGTGCAAAAAATTATGAAGTTACAACTAATGTTGTCTCTTCTAAAAAATATTTATATAGCAAATTACCAAATGTTCTCCAGGTCCACGGTAATTCCAAATATATAAATCAGCCTTATGTTCAAAATTCGATTATGAAAGCACAAGAAATAAATAAAAACAAGACAAATTTCAATTTATTTTCAGAATCAAATCAAACAACGAAGTCTAATATATATGAAAGTATAAATACACCTTTAGTTAAAACACAACATCAAAATAAAAATTTGAAATATAAAAGTATAAAAACAACAGAACCAAATACATTACAACTAAGTATTCGTGTAGGCATAGAAAATAATAAAGATCGAATACAATTTTCATTAATTAGTATAGACCAAAATTTAAAAAGTATGAGTCAACTGTTACGGCCATTATTGGTCACAAAAGCTTCGACATCATCATCAATAGAACCCATGACAATAAATCGAGTGAGATTAGTCACGTCCAATACAGATAACTTAAATAAAAGAATTGAACATAATTTCTTAATGCATAAAAATTTAACTAGGAGAGCTAATCCTGTTAATAACTTGACGGAATTAATTACTACAACAAAAAAAATTGAGAAATCTAGTTTACATGTAACACCGGAAAGTATCAATTGGAAGAATGACAATGTAATACGAGTTTCAAAAAGTAAGATAGTTCCTATAATAACAAAAGAAACGTTACAATACTTAAATGTTGGCAGCACAGTACAACCAACAAAAAGGAAACATAAAAATATTATGATTAAGCCTGCTAGCCTCACTGAACAATTTTCAATGGAAACCTTAAAAAAATTGTACAAAGAGCACTTAAAAAAGCTGCAACTAAATGATACAATACAAAGATTGAATGCAAGTCAAAAAAATGTGTTAAAAAATGAATCTTTAGTACCAAAAAGGCTATTTGCAAATCAGAACACAGAAATACAACATAATATTTCGTCAGAAGAATTCTCATCACATTATAAAGTCGATGATACGTCTACTTTTGTGGGATATAATATACAAAATCATCAAATAAAACGTGCTGGCAATGTTTCCCATGTACAGAAAAATACCAATTATACAAATAGAATATTTAACCTATTTCAAAATTTCACTAAGAATTGGACGCTTCAGAATAGCACTGAAATAAACTTCCAAGATAATGGATATAATGAGCAATCTACATTTATACAGAACGCTGCAAGAATTGAATATGATAGGTATGATCATTTTCTTAAAGGCAATAAAACGATAACCATTCCAGCAATTGACGATCAAAAAATACTGAATACAAACTATTTAGTTACCACTTTAAATAATACTAATATTGTATCTATGGTACCATATATGTCCGTTACTAATAAGTATAATATAAATACTACAACTATGAATGATTATCAACGAAAAGATGAAAATTCCAAGTCCGAAATTTGTAAAGAAAACATATGTATTAATAATATCCATAAGGTAGTGTCAACGTTTAATATTTGTAGTGAATATAGTATAATACACACAAATAAATCAATAAATTTTGATAATACTACGATTAATCTGTGTAGCAAATTAGGAAACGATACAATTAATTTAACAACAACAACAACATATAGTTCTATCCTACAGAACAAAAACGAGGACACAGCAAATTATAAAATTTCCGAAAAATACACGAAATTTATTAAAGTAACAACACAAAATATAAAAGAAAAGAAAAAATATAAAAACCGTAAACAAAAAATGCTTGCTAATGTCTTAAAACATAAAACAAATATAACTGATATTCTCAGAAAATTAGTCAAAGCAAAAAAACTCGACCTCAAAAAACTCAACGTAACAGATAAAAAACGTGCACTAAATCTTTTACTGTCTAAAATTCGAAAACCCACCATACATATCAATGATACTCGCAATCAGATCAAACTCAGTACCATATCATCTACAACTAACAAGAAATACATCATACAAAGCAATACAACAGAAAACTTCAAAACCCAAATAGACAAACCAACACGAAAATTTTATATAAATTATGAACGTAGCTCCGAAAAATTCCAACAATACACATCACGTAAACCTGTGCATATAATTCCAGAACAAACAAACAGTATTAAAAGGAGTACAAGTAGATATGATACCATTTTTACTGAACATATTTCCGACAAACCTACTCCATATTCAATAATTTCATCAACATTTAATAAATATTTCTTTCACGAAATAATGGTACAGGAAATCCTAGATTCTACGAAATATTTTCAGCAACTTAAAAAAAATATTTCTCATCATTTTCCTGAATTAACTTTTGATCAAATTGGAATAAGAGACAAAATTACTAAACTTAACACAATGAAATCTATACCTAGTAAAAATAATTTGATTAAATTTATGGGTTCATTAACTACCATTTCCATTCCAGTCATAAATAAGAAAACTAATAATAGGACTGAATTTATTGAAAATATAGTCGACACAGAACACACATTAAATAGAGAATTAGATACATTAAACAATAAAAAAACAAAACTCCAAAGCAAAAAACATTTCTCTGTTCGTGATGCAACTAAAGAAATTGGTCACAAATCAAATAAATTAAAAACATACATGAATCCCAAAACTAGTTTTCAATTACATAATTTGCCACAGACTATGGAAGGGTCTCATTCTACATCAATTTTCTTTAAATTATCAAATAAAAGTAATGTTTTTAGTTCCGCGTCAACAAAACCACTAGGGGAGTTAATACCATTACCGTTAACTAAAATCCAAAGTGATTCTAAATTTGTTGGTACATATCAAAATAAACGAACAACTTCTCATAATTTAAGACGCTATGTGACAATAAGCAAAAAGCTATTAAATAGAAATACTAATTTGTACTCTGATGCTTTTAAGTCATATAGAGCCGAATTCGATAACAATATACAGTTTTCTACAACAACCCCTTTGATTCCAATTTCATCGATGGAAGGGAATGTAAGCACCTTTAGAATAAAAAGTTCAAGCACACAAAGTAACAACTCAAAATTGTTGTTGACCACGATTACTAATCCACAAGAAAAAGAGCTAACTCCAAAAAAAAATGAACTACATACAATTCAATTGGATTATAATGTGACAAAATGTAAATCAAAGGATAAAGATACTTCTGTGACAATGACTACCAAGAGTCCCAAACATTATCAAAATATTTTGGCCCAAAAACCTAGCTCAAGTAACATAAAAGACCTACCTACTATACCATCTTCAACGACTAAAAACAATGATATAGTACATGAGAAATCAACCAATTATTTTGGTGCTTCTATTTACCAAAACAGTTCAATAACGACAAACAAACCAAAACAGGAAACTAGTTTGGGCCGACTGGTATCAATCGATGAAATAAACAAAATCTTGTATGACGCCAAATCATTTTTAAATGTTAGAAAACAGGTTACCAATGTAACCACAAAAAATTATAACTTTGTAATAGAAGACACAACTAATCCATCAACTATAAGTGGTCTCTATTATATTCTCAAAAGTAGTCAATTAACTCCACCTCCAAACTCAACGATTAAAGACACTAATAATGAAAATGTCAATAATATAATAGGAAACGTTAATATAAAAAATAAATTTGGCTACAATACAATATCGAATGATTTATCTCTGAAGAAAAAAAATAAAAAGATTTACAGTACTAAATTTAACCCTTTTCGTAAACAAAGCGTATTCAATTTCATTACAGATCATACTAAACCCTCAGATTATAATATTTTAGCAGGAATAAATACGACCCCTTTAATTACTGTAACTGGTATAAGAATGGAAACTACTACCAATCACCCCTATGATGTTGGAAATAGTAATTTGTTTACATACAAACAAAATGTATCTTTGAAACAAGCCGAGTTTCCTCTATTTTTAGTAACAGAAAGTATTAAACAAGTAACGTTTAAAAATAATTCATTTATACAAAACAAACAAAATATTTTGCTGAAAAATAGTATTGAGAGATCAATGAAAATTTCAGACTTGCCTAAAACATTAGGTATAAAGCAAAAATCTTTATTTTCCAAATTTTCTCAAAATTACAATCTATCCGATAAGTTTTTACTAAGCCCATTCGAAACTAAAAAACTAAAAAGTCAGGCTAGTGGTCAATCTAAAAATTACCTGTTTAAGGCACCAAATAACAATCCCGTAGATATTTCAGAAACCCCTAGTTCTACCATTACACCCAAAGTGCATACTACTCAAGCTGATACTAAAAAAACAGCAAATGAGTCTACTACAAAAATTAATTTATATTCTAACTACAGTATTTATTCACACGTGGGGTTATATTCTTTGTCACCAAAAGTTAAGAACAGAATAGATACAAGACATAAAACACAAACGATGACGTTAAATGTGAAAAAACTATTTTCACAAAATTACACACGTCAAAATAGTAAAACACCAAATATTATCTATAAGGGAACTGAAGTAAATTCCAGTAATTCTATTGAAATAAATGATCACACAACACACTCATTGGTTTTGTCTCTTAGCACTGTAACAAAAAACCCTATCGTTGCTCACATTCATATTTTGAACTCACAAAGTAGTAAAACCATTTGGAATCGTCATACTAAGCGAAGAACAATTCACAATACACGTTATTTTAGTACACACAAGGCAAACGAAAAGTCTTTAAAAATAAATAGTATTACTAATCCTTCTAAGATAAAAGTTGATAGCTCTGAGCAAACTAAACAAAAAACTCCTATAACTATGTATAAACACAAACTTGAGTTACCAACAAACACTAGTAAAAGCTATGCAAAAATAAGTACGACGCTGAAAGATATTGTTATGTTGAATCGTAAATATGACACATTTAATACTACTGATTCTCATAATATTAATAATAGTTTATATTACGAACAGTCCTTTGAAAAGATTCACATGTTCCGTGATAATCAAAATAATATTCTTCAAAGTATTGCAAATTTCAACAGTTTCGTTATTGATGATCGGAATTATACCACATCTGGTCAGAATACTAGACAGCAATATTCCAGCAAGGCTAATACTAAAAAATATCTAGAAACAAATGCATCAACTACACCTATATTTAACCAACATATTGAAAAATATTCATCTACGCCTTTAATAAATAATACATTAGAATATATTTTCACAAAATCTACCAATTTTATGGATTTTAAATCCAAACAAGAAAAAAATGTAAGTATCCTCAGTTCACACCTAAATAGATTGAATTTCTTGAAATATCCTACAGATATAATTACGAAAAATATAAAATATAATACATATCAGCCACTTATTAAAGAATATTTTGCAAGTCCAAGACCTACACTAAAATTCAGTCAACGACCGAATATACCTTGTGCTATACTAAAAACCATGAGATATAAATTCAAATCCACTTATGAATTTACACAGTCTTTACAAGCATCAAATTGTACTTTCAATAATGATCTAACTATACATTTTAATATTAAAAATGATAGATTTACACATATATCTATGAAACCAAAAGAAGTAAATAAGAAAATGAAACATAGTTATCACTCCAAAAATAAACGTCCAAACATAAAACTCACGAAAAAGGTTTATACTAAATTACGATCTACAGAATCGCTATTGCATACCTTTGAAAAAACTAACTTATTTCCTGTAAATGAATTGAAAACAAAACACCTAAAAATGCCACCAGGTATATTAAAACGATTAAATATAGGGCGGAGAAAGGAAATTATGACAATGAATACGCACGCTTTTTTTTCACAACATCGCTTAGAAAATTCTGGTCATTTAAATAATTACATTAATCAGCCTCCTATAAATCAATCTTTTAGAAAAGCACTTACTTCAAATCCAAGATATTCTATTTTGAGGCCGAAATTTAATACCTTACAAGCTGCTTGGACTATCAATAAACCTAGGTCATATTTCCTTCCACCTAACAATGCTCAAGAAGTGGGCCCTTACACGCATAAATTGATTAGTTACGATAAAATGTCAAATTGGAAACAGAAAATTGGTGCAGTACATGCTGCATTGCAGAATAACCCCCTCGACTCAATACAGAGGAAAATGAAGATGATGGTTAACAATGTTATGGATCGACCTTTTACACAAACTAAAGCAGAATACAATGCAAATATTCTTGAAGAAAAAATTAGATTAGGTAACAGAAAAATGTGGGGACCACCTGATCTTGCGAGAGTTACCACACTTCCGAATTATGACATCAACTTTCCGCAACCCGTGACTCCTTTTCAACACAACCCTCTACAATTACAATACAGAAGAAATCATCCAGCTGTAACCCACACAACTAAGCTTGCAACAATGAAACCTCCAAGAACATCTCGCCGCAGAAGAACTATATTTTTCTTAAGCCCTACTGTGTCTTATAGTTTTGAGCATTATGATGATTTTTAACGTAAATTAAATTATAACTTATTATCCCGTTTTATTATTTACATATTCCACTTTTATTATCTATTTTCTTATCTATAATATGTATGTATTTAGAAATATATAAGTATGTTTATCCCATAACACAAGCTAATATTAGCTTACTTTGGGCTAAATGGCGCTGTGTGAAAAGTGTCCCACAATATTCATAACCAGACTTACATCCAAACAAAAATCGTAAGTGTCATTGTACATTATGTCTTGAATTCTTTTAGAATAAATGAAAGCTTTTTTACATGTACCTTTTATTATCTTAGGTTACAAATTGGTGGCTTGATGACATGTACCTGAAAGTCCGGTTACCGCTTCCAATCAACTCCAACCCAGGCATGGTTTTCCCTCGTCGACACTTTGCAAAGATGGAAGAGGTAGCTGATTTGGGTGCTTTATTCATCGATGATATTCTCGACTATAAGGAGATGCTGGACAGGTGAGTAATTTACATCAAGTCCCAGGTATCCCCCATAAACCCGCCCCATTATTCATTCTTGCCTCATCCGCATCCAGCAGTTTCTGTAGGGTTTGTAATTGTTGTTATGAGTTTCTAACCACAATGCATCGTTATAACCATGATTAGTTTCCTCATCAAAGTGTTAATTTCAGGGGAGAGCTTCCTTTAGAACGAGCTAGTACTCGCGAAAAGGGTCAACCGTTGTGCATGGAACAATTCTATCGTTTGTTGGGTGTATGCCGTATTCCCGAAGTGGGCAAAGACCGACTGGAGCTACCACGTTTCAAGACAGGTACAGAAGAACAAGAAGAGCTCATCGTGGTAGCTTGCAGGAACTATGTAAGTCCTTTGTTTTCAAAGTCTCATCTGCCAATTATCAGATTCCAGGTCTGGTTGATTTGAATTCATTGATCTTAGATATTGCGTTTGGAACTGACATGTAACGTAAAATTGTGAAAACCACAAAACTAAGCCCGTTTGTTTTTACAAATAAACCTGGACCCCTCGTTTGACAGTAGGCAGTATATAGCACTAAAGTAGTTGAGGTTAGATCACCAAAAACACATAATGAATTAAAAAAAATCATCAGAGTACACAGGTATGAAGTGAAACTTCTTTACGAAATATAATTTCACTACTATACATATTTATTAATACTTCTTAATTTAAAAATATTTTTACTGACACTTACAAACAAAAAGTGAGGTTAACCTGAAATAAATATTAAAATCACGCTCACGTGTTGAATTTATAAAACGAAATATATTATCACTCTCATTTTTATTGTAAATTTCGCCCGTCCATTTCAACACGGTTATGGGCTCACCACCTGTTTCGTGGGACAATAATGCCGACGGTGAAATGTGGGCGTATATTATGCCGCTGCCACACCTTCGGGCATAAAGACGAGAATGATAAGTTAAAAATATCATACGATTTTCTTAGCAGAAACAAAATAAGCTATTGACAATATAACCTAATCGTTTAAGTGAGAGGATCTTAATGTCGTTTGATGCTGCTGTGGCGTAATTACTTAAACAGACCGCCCGGCGCAGGTACTTGCCTAAATAACTTACGTCGGATTCTCAACACAAAGGGTTATATAATTTCTTTGTCAGTTATATACAACTAGGTGGCCCCCACGGCTTCGCCTAAAAACTTGCCCGGTTTGTGCTGCTGATGATTACTGCTTCGCTCGATAAATGGGCTATCCAAAACACAAAGATTTTTTCAAATTCAACCAGTAGTTTCTGAGATTAGCGCGTTCAACTAAACAAACAAACTCCTCGAATTCATATATTAGTATAGATAATGAATTGTCACAAAAATGGCATTGTGTTATACTACCGTGCATCTCCGTAGAGACATATACTATACCTACGAGTTCAAGAAAATACATAGACTTTTTTTTTCAGTTCTATCCGATCCCTGTGAAGGCAGCAGATCGTGGAAGACTCACTCCAGGGGAGATTCAAGCGCAACTGCTGCATGCCATGGTGGACGCTGCTGGGGCCCCGCCAGCTCCAAGAGTCGGGCTGTTAACATCTATGAACAGAGACCAGTGGGCAAGGGCTAGAGAACATCTTATCAAAGGTAAGCTACTCGCATGAAGGTTAGAGGTACACTTACCATGTCGTACAACCCATTGTTTAAAACAAATGTTGCCATTTAATAAGTTACTACCAACTTGTGGTACTACGACTCTTCACACAATCAAATAAATGACTTGTTCTGATAGTTCAGACATTATTAAAATAATGATAATAAGAGATCTACGATCCAAAAAAAGATGATTGTGTCCGAGTCGCAACCGCTTTTGGAGAGATATTTTCTCATAGTGTAGCAGCATTTGAAGTGTTCACGATGAAAAATACGTAATTTCCTCCATGACATGGGCTGTTAAATATCTCCCTGCGATGCGAGAACTCTCATCAAAGTGCTGCAGAATTTGTAGTATTTTAAAGGTTCAATTGTTTTGCACTACATTAATCTATCTATCTTCACGTTGTATCCCTGACGGGGTACTCAGAGAGAACAGATCGCGATCCATGCATACTTAAAATAAACATTATGAACAGATGAAACGAACCGCACGAACCTGGAGCTGATCTCTCGTGCGCTGTGCATCCTGTGCGTGGACGAGGGCGGCGGCGACCGGCCGGAGCTGGACCCCGAGACCAACGCCATGCTGCGCGCCATGCACGGCGCGGGCACGCGACACCACTCCGCCAACCGCTGGTTTGACAAGACAGTGCAGGTGGGTCAGAATCTATACATATATTTACTAAATAATATATTATTTAATTATCTATCACACCTTATCCCCCAAGGGGTGGCAGATGCATATTATATGCCCACTTTTCACCATGTGTATTCCTGTTCCACGTAATAGGCGGTCAGCCCATTGCCGTGTTCAAATACACAGACGCAGGTTGTGGCTTGAATTTTTTTAAGCCGCCCGTAAGGCCTTCAACTTGACTTAATGACTGCCATGTTATTGGCAACCGGGACCAACGGCTTAACGTGCCTTCCGAAGCACGAAAACTCTCGCAAATGTAAATGGCACAAAGTGGTCACCCATCCGAGACCAGCCATAGTGAAGATGTGTAACTCAGTGATCGTTTACAGAACACTGAGCCCTTCGGGGCCACGAGCCACTAATATAAATGAATAGAGAAGTATATTTGTCATAATCAATGGACTGATGTGATCGACTGCCTCGGTGGCGTAAGTGGTACTCTGTGCGACTGCTTCGCTGAGGTCCCAGGTTCCATTCCCTTAGTCGGAACGAATATTCGTGTCATCCGCAAATGTTTCTTTCTGAGTTTGGGTGTTTCTTATGTATAATATGCATGTATTTAGAAATATATAAATACGGATAAATTTTAAAAGCAATTAGGATGCTGACTTTCTCATAAATTTTCATAAAAGTGAAAAACGAAAACTTGGTTTAGTACGGGTATTGAACCCGTGACCTTTGCCTAACCAGTGCAATGTTCTAGCCACTGAACTACCCGAACCGTACCGAATCAAGTTGAAGTTCTTCACTTTATTTTAATCGTCATAGTATGAGCAGAGCCATCTATCGAGTTACTTAACACCTATGATATCAAGGAACAGTGTTACAACCATTTTTAAACATTAATGCGATGGACTCCACTCAATCTATGGATTAATTTTAAAAGCAATTAGGATGCTATCTTTCGCAAAACTTGCTGTTGATGTCATTTTTGGAATCCAAGATGGCCACCACATGGATTATTTCATAATTTTTAAATGTCTATTGATAGAAATAGATTGATTTCAATAGAATTAACTGTGTATGTAGCTTCAACGTTTCATTACCATAAAACCATATTTGAACACAACTAGACTAAATTGTTTGAAGTTTGTCAACTGTATCTATATACCTATATACACCTGGCCTTACATACATTATACGATTCACAGCTGATTATATCATCGGACGGTACGGTAGGTATGTGCTACGAGCACAGCGCTGCAGAAGGAGTGGCAGTAGTCCGACTGGCCGAACGAGCCCTGGCGCGAGCTGAGGTGGCCGATCGACCTGCACCTCCCCCCGCCTTGTTGCCTGCTCCGAGCGCCATGACCTGGAACCTCACGCCTGACCTGAACAGGAACATTGAGCAGGCTGCTAGAGATCTTGACCGGTGAGACTGTTGATATACAATAAGGCGTCTAGTAGAGATCGAGCGAGTTTCATTGATACTTACTCTGTAAATTTACGAATACTTCCTTCTTCACTCAATTTTTCCTCCACTATACTAGCGGCACGCTACGATGGCTGTTTTGACATATTACAATAGTGATGTTATTTTACTTGTTTTACTCTGTTTTCTACCATAGTATAAATATCCTTTAATGTGGTTCGACTATTCACATATTTCTACAAATAAACTGTAATTATAATTAATATCTACGAAACTTCAGGAAATGACAAACGTCAAAACGGGCATCATAGCGTGCCGCTAGTATAGCTCCTCATTACCATTAAACGTCGTAGAATAGACAACTAATCATTTTCAAATAAATAACTTTGAGAATTTTTAACTAACTAACTAACAATCTTCATGCTGTATCATGTAGTCAGAGAGGACAGATCGCCAGGCTTCGCGATCCATGCATACTTCTGTCACTTCTTCAAGATTCATCAATCGCTTTATACACGCACGTCTGGGTATCCGAGTACTTTTGACCTTTCCGTTCTTGAGTAATCTGCACACGTGGTTCACATATGTAAGTCTCGGCCTACCCTGACTTCTTCTACCCTCTACTTTCGCACAATATATATTCTTTGTCAATCGTTCCTCACTCATTCGTTGGACGTGTCCAAACCAACGGAGCACGCCCCTTTCCAGCTTAACGCTGACACTTTCATTCAAACCTGCCATATTGCGTATCACTTCGTTACGTATTCGGTCGGCCAAGGTAACGCCGCACAATTTTCGAAGTGATCGCATCTCCACAGCTTTCAATGTACTTTCATGCATCTGCTGACATACCCAGGTTTCGCTACCGTAAAGCAAAGTTGGCACTAGCACTGCGTTATGAATCGCCAGTCGTGCTTCTTTTACGATGCTTTGTCCCTTTACTAATTGGAACAAAGCACCGTTAACCCTGTTTCCGGCAGCTACTCGCCGTTCTACATCCGAATCACATCTTCCATCCGCGCTGAACATACTTCCTAAATAATAGCCTTTAAACAAAATGGAAACAAATTGATTTCAGGCAGTGTAGTGAGAATTTCGACTACTAATGTCTAGCAGACAAGATTACTCCGACCTTTCTTTGTCCGTTTTAGTTTTAACGCGACAATATACCTAGCCTTAGCTTAGTCTAGAAAAATCGTACAGCATACTTAAGAGCTGAATAATAATAATAATACTGAGTTGGAACTCAGTAAAGAGTGAACGTTAAGCAGATTATTACGCACCGCTCGCCATAGACAGGGTGTTTACCCTCAGACTTTGCGTCCAGAGCGCTCACATACGGTTAGGTCCGATAGAGGCTTTATTTTGCGCACGCTTAGGTTGTGGAATGAGCTCCCGGCCTGGGTTTCCCGAACGTCTCAAGTATGGGGTTCTTCAAAAGGGGTCTTAGACGGTTTTTAAAGCTTCAGCAGCCCGAGTGCTGCACCTCTGGTGTTGCAAACGTCCATAGGCTATGGTGACCACTTTCCATAAGGTGGGCCTGCCAGGATGCTTGTCTGCCACCTCAGTGGTATAAAAAAAGGATCGGTAGCTTCCTTAGTGAACTACAAATTTAAAAAAAGGTTTTAACACAAGTAATGAAACTTAATTATATGTATGGTACTGACTTGTAATAAGCGTACTGAATGGCAAGCTGGATGTAGACGTCAGGGCTCGTTCGGCATGTCTTCATGAACTCCCGGCCGTAGCCGCGGTACGTGTATATCTTGAAGTCAAGGTCTGAAATCGCTCTGTGGACAATATTATTGAGGTTTTAGTTGTGAACTTTCGCACAATATATATTCTTTGTCAATCGTTCCTCACTCATTCGTTGGACGTGTCCAAACCAACGGAGCACGCCCTTTTCCAGCTTAACGCTGACACTTTCATTCAAACCTGCAATATTGCGTATCACTTCGTTACGTATTCGGTCGGCCAAAGTAACGCCGCACAATTTTCGAAGTGATCGCATCTCTACAGCTTTTAATTTACTTTCATGCATCTGCTGACATACCCAGGTTTCGCTACCGTAAAGCAAAGTTGGCACTAGCACTGCGTTATGAATCGCCAGTCGTGCTTCTTTTACGATGCTTTGTCGCTTTACTAATTAAGAACAAAGCACCGTTAACTTTGTTTCCGGCAGCTACTCGCCGTTCTACATCCGAATCACATCTTCCATTCGCGCTAAACATACTCCCTGAATACACAATTTCATTCACTTGTTCTAGTCGTTCCTGGTTTACCCTAATGTCGCATTTGGTTCTTACGTCATCTCTTTCAAATACTAGAACCTTAGTTTTACTTGCATTCAAGCGAAGACTCTTACTTTCACACTACTCTTTCATATTAGTGACTAATGCCTGAAGGTCGGCTTCTGATGAGGCCATGAGCACTGCATCATCAGCGTACAGCAGACAGTTTACTTTAAAGTCACCCAAATTCACACCCATATCACAATCTTTCAACTTCTGCAGGCAACTGTCCAGATACACTATGAACAGCCAGGCGGACATGACACAACCCTGTTTGACGCCTGTACAGACATCAAAATGAGGTGACACATCCCGCCCTACTCGCACGCAAGCCTTACAGTCCCTATAAAGCGACTGTATTGCCTGCAGTAGCGAGCCTGCCACACCATATCCGGGCAGCAAGTCCCACAGAGTTTCTCTCACAAAGTTATCAAATGCTTTCTCCAGATCCACAAAAGCGCAGAAAACCTTCTGGCTAACAGCCAGAAACTTCTCCGCGATCTCGCGGAGAGAAAACACTTGATCCATGCAACCTTTTCCACGTCGGAATCCACATTGAGCCTCCCATAAATACCTTACAGACTTTCTTGCATTCTTGCCGTTATAACCTTTGCATACACCTTACTAGCTAAGCTGACCAAGCTGATCGCCCTGTAGCTGGAGCATTTTAGTCTCAAGCCTTTCCCTTTGAAAATAGGTACTACAACTACTATTCGCCAGTCATCTGGGACCTCACCCGTCCGCCAGCACAAGTTGCATAACAGACGAAGTGTGTCCCAGACGCGCGGACTCACCGTACTTGATCGTCTGAACAGTAACTCTGTCTTTTCCCGCAGCCTTACCACATATCATCTTCTTATGGCTTGTTCAATATATTTCATACTAATGACTTCAATGAAATCGGGATCCGGAGCATCGAAGTGAGCTCCACTTCGATTCTCGATTCGATTCTCTGTATTTTCTTGCATACATCTTTCCATAATATTCACTTCATCTCTGCAGGACGTCAGTTTGGTCTGTTAGGACGACGTTGTTAACACTAAGCACTTTATTCATACTGCAGATTGCCGAACAACTCCGGGTCTTGCCTACCTCTTTCCAGAAGAGCTTGGAATTATCCCGGAAATTGGACGACAACATTTCACGAGCTTCTTCTATCAGTGCCTTCGTGTTAACTTTTTGCTTTGTGTCTCACTTTTATATTAAAATCATTCCGCGAGGCTGAGTAGTCTTACCATGCTTTCTGCTTCATTCGACCTGCTTCTTTCACTTCCTCATTCCACCATGCATCACGCTTATTACTACTGCCTCTTTCCGTTTCTCCACACACTTCCACAGCGGCATTTACCATACTATCCCTAAGGTTCTGCAATACACTTTCCACATTCTCACTACTAACATTGACGTCGCCAAGCTTTTCCGCTACCGTTTCTCTATATTTATCCCTAATGAATGCATCCTGCAGCTTCCAGCTTTTGACGCTATAAGTCGGCTCAGGTTCAGGACACTCGGTACGATGACGCCAACCCGCGAACAGTCCCCTAATCCTAGTTATGACTAGGTAGTGGTCTGATCCCAGCTCAGCGCCTCGATAAACCCTTGTGTCCATCACCTGTTTAAGGAGCCGACTATCCATTTGGAATAGATCTATCATGCTTCTCTTTGACTTAGATCTCCTCGTATACATATGAATTTATTTGAGTGTAAACATTGTGTACGCCACAAATAAATCCTTTTCTTTACAAAATGCCAGTATAAGCTTGCCAGCGTCGTTCACCCTTTTATCCCCATACTTCCTGAGTACCGACTCAAAACCATCGCGAGCGGTACCCACCCATCCATTTAAGTCTCCACATACTATAAGTCTTTCATTTCCTTCTATCACATTTAGAGCTTCTCTCATACTCTCCCAGAACCCCTCTAGCTCACTCGCGTTCGACGAAGATACTGGCGGGTAAGCAGCCACCAGGAAAATCTTCGTCAAACCAAGTTTTATACGGATCCAGAGGATTCTAGGACCTACCAGTTTGTACTTATACATACCGGAGACCAATCGCGAGGACAACAAAATTCCAACCCCCCGCCCTTGCGCTTGGTCTCTGTCAAGCACTCTACATCTAACTCTCTCTCATTCATAACATCCATCAACTCATTCATCTTATCTGCCATTCCTCCTCTAACATTCCACGCAGCTACCCTGCACTCCGTCCTCCACTTCCCTGTGTGTCGGATCGCGCGTGTAGGGTGGCGGTCCCCTACGCCGCTCTGGCTCACACTTTTCGCACCAGCGGGGACGAACTGGTGCGCGTCGCCTCGGGGGCACGCCCTAACATAATTCGCCCTTGCGGTGCTCGTGGTGGAGTAGAATTGCAACCGTAGCTGGCAGGGATGGCGACGTGCACGCTCGTGCGTGCACTCTTCATCCTCCTGAGAATTCTAATATTGCTATAACTTTTGATTCCACCGCTACCAGACTGACTGACTCTCTTATGTATTGTGAACTTGTGAAAATCCTTGTGAAAATTAACGCTACCTTTAATTTTCGGGCACTTCGTAGTTCGAACGTCCAATGGCCACTAAAGTGTCAATTAAGCATGGAAAATGTTTCATGAAAAACCAGTCTTAATGGCATTAGTTTTAACTATCTGACATGGACAACTCATCTTGAAATTACTTCATTCATTTGTGTAATACCATACTCAATTGAATTCTGCATGTATAATAAGTTGGCTAAACAGGAAAGCACATTTTGAAAATGTATATCTTACTTAACATCTTTTGTACCCTGCTTACAAGATTTTACAATATTTAATTGCGAATAAAGAATTTGTATTATTTGTATGATGTGGAAACCATGCGAAAATCCTGTATCATAAGTTTTCATGGGAATATCGACCGTGCTTTTACAATAGTTTTGCTTATAATAAGAATATTCTAATTGAACTTCACAACTAAAACCTCAATAATATTGTCCACAGAGCGATTTCAGACCTTGACTTCAAGATATACACGTACCGCGGCTACGGCCGGGAGTTCATGAAGACATGCCGAACGAGCCCTGACGTCTACATCCAGCTTGCCATTCAGTACGCTTATTACAAGTCAGTACCATACATATAATTAAGTTTCATTACTTGTGTTAAAACCTTTTTTTAAATTTGTAGTTCACTAAGGAAGCTACCGATCCTTTTTTTATACCACTGAGGTGGCAGACAAGCATCCTGGCAGGCCCACCTTATGGAAAGTGGTCACCATAGCCTATGGACGTTTGCAACACCAGAGGTGCAGCACTCGGGCTGCTGAAGCTTTAAAAACCGTCTAAGACCCCTTTTGAAGAACCCCATACTTGAGACGTTCGGGAAACCCAGGCCGGGAGCTCATTCCACAACCTAAGCGTACGCAAAATAAAGCCTCTATCGGACCTAACCGTATGTGAGCGCTCTGGACGCAAAGTCTGAGGGTAAACACCCTGTCTATGGCGAGCGGTGCGTAATAATCTGCTTAACGTTCACTCTTTACTGAGTTCCAACTCAGTATTATTATTATTATTCAGCTCTTAAGTATGCTGTACGATTTTTCTAGACTAAGCTAAGGCTAGGTATATTGTCGCGTTAAAACTAAAACGGACAAAGAAAGGTCGGAGTAATCTTGTCTGCTAGACATTAGTAGTCGAAATTCTCACTACACTGCCTGAAATCAATTTGTTTCCATATTGTTTAAATGCTATTATTTAGGAAGTATGTTTAGCGCGAATGGAAGATGTGGTTCGGATGTAGAACGGCGAGTAGCTGCCGGAAACAAAGTTAACGGTGCTTTGTCCCAGTTAGTAAAGCGACAAAGCATCGTAAAAGAAGCACGACTGGCGATTCATAACGCAGTGCTAGTCAACTAGCCAACTTTACTTTTAGGTAGCGAAACCTGGGTATGTCAGCAGATGCATGAAAGTAAATTGAATGCTGTGGAGATGCGATCACTTCGAAAATTGTGTGGCGTTACCTTGGCCGACCGAATACGTAACGAAGTGATACGCAATATGGCAGGTTTGAATGAAAGTGTCAGCGTTAAGCTGGAAAAGGGCGTGCTCCGGACACGTCCAACGAATGAGTGAGGAACGATTGACGAAGAATATATATTGTGCGAAAGTAGAGGGTAGAAGAGGTCAGGGTAGGCCGAGACTGACATATGAAGACCACGTGAGCAGATTGCTCAAAAACGGAAAGAACAAAAGTACTCGGATACCAAGACGTGCGTGTATGAAGCGATTGATGAATCTCGAAGAAGCGAAAGAAGTATGCATGGATCGCGAAGCCTGGCGATCTGTCCTCTCTGACTACCCCGTCAGGGATACAGCGTGAAGATAGTTAGTTAGTTAGTTTTTGTTTAAAGGCAGGGCACTGACTAAAATAAATGTCTAGGATGTATGGCTACCTAGTCACAACGTACGAGTCTGCCTCGCTGCGCCGCTTCCGTCAAGGCAGAGTGGACAACATCAGGTCAGCTCACGGAGCCGCGCTTGCATGGGCTGCTGCGATGTGTACCGCGGAGACTTCGCCCCTCAACGACGGGACCGAGGATGGTCAGAAGAAGGTCTCGTTCAATTTGTATGGGGTGAGGACTTGTTATGGTAGACGTGAGCTCTCTGGGATCGTTCTATATGGATTATAAATCTGGTACAGAAGTAGAGAGATTCGAGAAAGATATCTGGGTTGCAAGATAACATCACCTGCAAGAAGTGCATCTGATGCCTGCTGAATAACGAATGAAGTTCTGGTAAATGTGCCCGAAAGAATATAGGGTGTTTACAGAGACAGGCGCTTCCAAAAATGAAAAAAAGTTATTATGATCTCCTATCCCTTTATACCCGCCTCCGCCAGAGCCTCATCCGATCTCTAATCCAGTTTATTTTTCTGATAATAAAACAAACTTTGTAAATATTTATAGCATTGTATGGGGATGAAGAGTAGAAGCGTGCACGTCGCCATCCCTGCCAGCTACGGCTGCAATTCTACTCCAACACGACTGCCACCAGGGCGATTACTGCTAGGGCGTGCCCCCGAGGCGACGCGCACCAGTTCGTCCCCGCTGGTGCGAAAAGTGTGTGCCAGAGCGGCGTAGGGGACCGCCACCCTACACGCGCGGCCCGACACGGCGGGAAGTGGAGGATGGAGTGCAGGGTAGCTGCGTGGAATGTTAGGGGAGGAATGACAGATAAGATGAATGAGTTGATGGATGTTATGAATGAGAGAAAGTTAGATGCAGTGTGCTTGACAGAGACCAAGCGCAAGGGCAGCGAAGTCTTGGAGCTCACGGGTGGGATGCTCGCGCTTTGGTCTGGAGTACCAGAGAGCGAGCATGGCAGTCGGGGGGTTGGAATTTTGCTGTCCTCGCGATTGGCCTCCGGTATGTATGAGTACAAACTGGTAGGTCCTAGAATCCTCTGGATCCGTGTAAAACTTGGTTTGACGAAGATTTTCCTGGTAGCTGCTTACGCGCCAGTATCTTCGTCGAACGCGAGTGAGCTAGAGTACTTCTGGGAGAGTATGAGAGAAGCTCTAAATGTGATAGAAGGAAATGAAAGACTTATAGTATGTGGAGACTTGAATGGATGGGTGGGTATCGCTCGCGATGGTTTTGAGTCGGTACTCGGGAAGTATGGGGATAAAAGGGTGAACGACGCTGGCAAGCTAATACTGGCATTTTGTAAGGAAAAGGATTTGTTTGTGGCGAACACAATGTTCAACCACAAACAAATTCATATGTATACGAGGAGAGGTAAGTCAAAGAGAAGCATGATAGATCTATTCCTAATGGATAGTCTGCTCCGTAAACAGGTGATGGACACGAGGGTTTATCGAGGCACTGAGCTGGGATCAGACCACTACCTAGTCATAACTAGGATTAGGGGTCTGTTCGCGGGTTGGCGTCATCGTACCGAGTGTCCTGAACCTGGGCCGACTATTAGCATCAAAAGCTGGAAGCTGCAGGATACATCCATTAGGGATAAATATAATGAAAGGGTAGCCGAAAAGCTTGATGACGTCAATGTAAGCAGTGAGAATGTGGAAAGTGTATGGCAGAACCTTAGGGACAGTATGATAAATGCCGCTGTGGAAGTGTGTGGAGAAACGAAAAGAGGCAGTAGTAATAAGCGTGATGCATGGTGGAATGAGGAAGTGAAAGAAGCAGTTCGAATGAAGAAGAAAGCATGGCTAGACTACTTAGCCTCGCGGAATGATTTTAATATGAAAGAGAGATACAAGCTGCAGAAAGTTAACACGAAGGCACTGATAGAAGAAGCTCGTGAAAGGTGCAGAATGAAAGCGGATGAAAGGTTGTCGTCCAATTTCCGGGATAATGCCAAGCTCTTCTGGAAAGAGGTAGGCAAGACCCGGAGTTGTTCGGCAATCTGCAGTATGAATAAAGTGCTTAGTGTTAACAATGACGTCCTAACAGACCAAAGTGACGTCCTGCAGAGATGGAGTGAATATTATGGAAAGATGTATGCAAGAAAAGACAGAGATGCCACATCGGGAAGTGGAGCTCACTTAGATGCTCCGGATCCCGATGTCATTGAAGTCATTAGTATGAAAGAAATAGAACAAGCGATAAGAAGTATGAAATGTGGTAAGGCTGCGGGAAAAGACAGAGTTACTGCTGAGATGGTCAAGTACGGTGGGTCGCGTGTCTGCGACACACTATGTCTGTTATGCAACTTGTGCTGGCGGACGGGTGAGGTCCCAGATGACTGGCGAGTAGCAGTTGTAGTACCTATTTACAAAGGGAAAGGCTCGCGCCTAAACTGCTCCAGCTACAGGGCGATCAGCTTGGTCAGCTTAGCTAGTAAGGTGTATGCAAAGGTTATAACGGCACGAATGCAAGAAAAGTCTGAAAGGTATTTATGGGAGGCTCAATGCGGATTCCGACGTGGAAGAGGTTGCATGGATCAAGTGTTTTCTCTCCGCATGATCGCGGAAAAGTTTCTGCGCTTTTGTGGATCTAGAGAAAGCATTTGATAACGTTGTGAGAGAAACGCTGTGGGACTTGCTACCAGGATATGGTGTGGACGGCTCGCTACTGCGGGCAATACAGTCGCTTTATAGGGACTGTAAGGCTTGCGTGCGAGTAGGGGGGGATGTGTCACCTCTTTTTGATGTCTGTACAGGCGTCAAACAGGGATGTGTCATGTCCGCCTGGCTGTTCATAGTGTATCTGGACAGTTGCCTGCAGAAGTTGAAAGATTTTAATGTGGGTGTGAATTTGGGTGACTTTACAGTAAACTGTCTGCTGTACGCTGATGATGCGGTGCTCATGGCCTCATCAGAAGCCGACCTACAGGCATTAGTCACTAATATGAAAGAGGGGTGTGAAAGTAAGGGTTTTCGCATGAATGCAAGTAAAACTAAGGTTCTAGTATTTGAAAGAGGTGACGTAAGAACTAAATGCGAGATTAGGGTAAACCAGGAAGGTCTAGAGCAAGTGAATGAAATTGTGTATTTAGGAAATATGTTTAGCGCGGATGGAAGATGTGATTCGGATGTAGAACGGCGAGTAGCTGCCGGAAACAAAGTTAACGGTGCTTTGTCCCAGTTAGTAAAGCGACAAAGCATCGTAAAAGAAGCACGGATGGCGATTCATAACGCAGTGCTAGTGCCAACTTTGCTTTACTGTAGTGAAACCTGGGTATGTCAGCAGATACATGAAAGTAAATTGAATGCTGTGGAGATGCGATCACTTCGAAAATTGTGCGGCGTTACCTTGGCCGACCGAATACGTAACGAAGTGATACGCAATATGGCAGGTTTGAATGAAAGTGTCAGCGTTAAGCTGGAAAAGGGCGTGCTCCGTTGGTTTGGACACGTCCAACGAATGAGTGAGGAACGATTAACGAAGAATATATATTGTTCAAAAGTAGAGGGTAGAAGGAGTCAGGGAAGGCCGAGACTTACATATGAAGACCACGTGAGCAGATTGCTCAAAAACGGAAAGGTCAAAAGTACTCGGATACCCAGACGTGCGTGTATGAAGCGATTGATGAATCTCGACGAAGCGAAAGAAGTATGCATGGATCGCGAAGCCTGGCGATCTGTCCTCTCTGACCACCCCGTCAGGGATACAGCGTGAAGATAGTTAGTTAGTATGTTGATTTGATTAAATTTAATCATGATACATATTTGGGAGTACCCATTAAATTAATTATCTTTAAAAATTTTATAGTAGCGAATTAATTTTGTTTACTTTTTACCTCGCAACCACTGAACCGCTTAAGATAACTTTTATTAGACGCATACGATTATTTGCGAATACATACCTAAACTTCGTCAGAGGTTTAAATAGAAGAATTATGTTTAAGCGAGAAAAATAACTAAAGTTATCAACTGCATTTTACCCAAAATGTATAAATAACAAAATCAACTTAAATCGAGGGTATGTGGTGGAATTCTTCCTCTCCTCTTCGTTGTATCCATCATCCCGTTCTTATTATTTCTAAAATATTTTTTCCGATACTAATTGACATCCTTAACCCCAAAAAGTTATTTTTGTTTCACCTATTCCTACTTTATAATAGATTTCATGGTAAGGGAATGTTAGAATATATATAGATATGGGTTAGAATGTACCCAAGACTAAAATACCTGGGAGTGAGATTTTTCTGAAACTGTATGATAATAATTTTATTAAAACAATGTTTAAATAACAAAGCCCATCTACAGGAACAAAAAAAGCTAGAACTCTTCGACGAAGCAGCTCGTAAGCAGACCTCGATCATGGAAGCCAACATCCTGGGCAAGGGCATCGACAACCACTTGCTGGGGTTGCGTGAGATGGCGCGGGAGACCCTGGGGGAATTGCCTCCGGTCTTCTGCGACGACGCCTATAAACGGATGTTTGAGTTCAAAATGAGTACCAGCCAGGTAATATCAAGTTAAATTATCAAAATTTTGATTAGATGACAATAAAATATTTGCCAAAAAGGGTTATTCGTCAACAAGCACACAGAAAATTCGTACGATCGAGATGGCACATTTTAATTTAATTATTTTTTCTGGTCGTCAATTCGCACACAGGCGCAAAGTACAATCAAAAATGTATCTTATACAAAATCTACTTCAATATTCTATTAGTCTAAAAAATTAAATCAGTATGTTAGTCTAGTATGTTACATAAGTATATTTTTAAAAAAGTTGCTGGTAAAGTGGATCTAATTTCATAGATTTTAGATACATAAAACAGCTCATAAAACACGCGTGCGTTATGAACCGAAATAGGGAAGTGATATCCATTCAGCGCTGCAGATTGAGATAGCGGCTCTCAATTATGGGTCGTCGTCTTTGCGTACCATCAGGTGGGCGACGCCATTTTGAAGTCCCAATACGTGAAAAAATTACTAAATTAAAATGTGCCAGCTCGCACGATCGTGCGAGTTTACTGCTTGCGAGTTGACGAATAACCAAAAAAAGTCAGGGTAATTTTTATAGTAGCCTATTAACTAATTGCCTAGTTCTCCGAATTAAAATAGTTATTAAATAAATAAATATCGTTGGGACAACTCAACGCCATTTGATTCCAAACTATGCAGAGCTTGTACTATGGTAACCAGATAACTGATGAACATACTTATATATTTCTAAATACATACATATTATAGATAAATAACACCTAGACACAGAATGAACCATCGTGCTCATCACACAAAGTTTTATCCTGGGTGGGAATCGAACACACGACCTGCGCAGCAGTCGGATGCACTCCCACCGCGCCACAGAGGCAGTCAAATCATGAATCATGTCTAGAAGGATTCAGGATCAAATCTTCAAGTTGTTCATAATAATGTTTTTGTTATTATGATAGATACTACGGTAGTATTTTTCAAATGGCTGGCACTACAGATTTTCAAAAATTCATCCCACACAGGTCACCACAACAACGGAGGGTACCTACATGGGCTACGGAGCTGTCTGCCCCGACGGGTATGGTTGCTGCTACAATCCTAAGAAAGATTCCATTATCTTCTGTATATCTTCTTTCATACCCTCTAGTATCACCAACACAGAAGCTTACAGGCAATCACTGGAAGAAGCCTTAGATTCCATGAAGTTAATGTTTCAAACTCGAAAAGTAGAAAATTGAAAATGTACTAACGATTAAAAAAAATTACTAGCAAGCTGATTGTAAATTTTAGTAAGATTAGGGTTGTCGAGCGTATGAAATTATTGTTCACAGATGCTATCGATGAGATTTTAATTTTTGACTGAACTCGATTGATTTTTTACAATATTTTTTTAATATCTTTTGTATGATTGGTTGGTGTGATGTTTGTCCGGGTGATGTGTCCACGTAAAACTCACACACTTTCGATAATATTTATTTCAAGAATATTTGTATGTTTGATTAGTCAGGGAGAGAGAGAAAGATAGAGAGAAATCGCATCTCTAATAATCTAATTTAGTATCTTATATATTTCTGTTATAAACAAATTCAAGAGATTTTGGTGACGAAAAAGTTTTGATATTTCAATTTATCTGTCGAAAGATAGCCTTTTGGCAACCCTGTGTGATGCACGCTCGGTAGACTGGTTTCTAAAATACGATAAATAGAGCTAATTAATAAAATATTTGAATTCTCTTGAAATATATGAAATCTCTTTAAAAAGCTAAAATTCCCAAAATTTTAAAGAATAAAATGAAAAGTTATTTGCAGAGCCGAGTAAATATTAAATGAATTTATAATCTATTATCTAAAAAAATATGAGACAAGAAAAAAATAAATTATATTTAAAATATTCTCAAACTACTAAATTGTACGTGTTATACATAATATTTTACACTCTAAATGTGTAACTATATATTTGAATAATTAATACTCGTAGCTATTTATATCTTTTCAATACCAGCTTAGAGCTGCAGATTTGATCAAAATATGAATTTTCGAAAATTACGTCTATAATATATGTTATTAAATCCCTAAATCGTTATACATATCAAATAGGTACTATTCATGTTACTAATATTAAATTTTATTTATAAATATTCAATATATTGACTCAATTTCTTATTTATTAAGTAGCAACAGATTCGATCTGATATGTAGGTAAGCATACGACTAATTTGTTATTTGAAAATGGTGTCTAATCTCTAAAAATGATTATACATATATGTAAAGTAAAATTTATTAATAATTAATGTTTGATAAATTAACGCACATTGGGCGAGGAAACGGAAACATATCATGAGTGGATTAGACTTATAAATATATAAAAAATAGAAAAAATGTATTTTATAAAATCGTATGTTAAATCTAGTACCTACAAAGTAATTATTTGCTACATTAATATAATTACATTTTTCATAATTTTTTATAATTAAATTTAATTAGACGTTCAGATCATCAGTATCTATTATTTGTACTTAAATATCAACTATAATCGTTATTAGGCCTATTACGTGGGACAGGAATCCACACGGTGAAAAGTGGGCATATAATATGCCTCTGCCACCCCTTCGGGGATAAGGCGTGATGGATATTTATTTTATTTATTTTATATAACATTATCAAATGTAAGTATCTAGTCAAATTTAGGAATTCCATAATTTTATCTTTGCTATTAAAAGTTGTCGTTCTATGTCTTATGCTTATTAGAGGTGACTTGGTCGCTGTTTTATAGTTCAAAATACCTATTAATAATTAAATTATTAGTAGTTACTTTTGTCATGTTACTTGATAACAATAATGAAAATGTTTATGATTATTGATAAATTTTTAAAGCAATTATTTGCTAAATTTCTCATAAATTTCTATTAAAGTGGAAAAGACAATTTGATTCGAGACAGGGATTGAACCTGTGACCTTTGCTTAACCATGGCAATGTTCTAGCCACCTGAACTACCCGAACCGTATAGAATCAAGTTGAAATTCTCCACCATATTTATATCGTCATTTTAAGAGTATGACCAGAGCCATCTATCGAGCTAATGAACAACTCGATACCAATGAACAGTGTTACAACTATTTTTAAACATTGATGCAATGGACTCCACTCAGTATATTGATAAATTTTTAAAGCAATTATTTGCTAAATTTCTCATAATTTTTTTTTTATGAGAAATTTAGCAAAAAAAAATGTTTATGATTAAATTTTGATTTTGCCATTTAGTTATATATAAAATAATTACGATTAAAAAGCTAGTTTAAATTATATTTATTTATTTCTAATAGACAATTATGATATACTTAATCATAGTTTAGTTGTAATAAATTAAGAAAAGGTACCTAACCATGTACTTTGATAAAATGTAAAATGTAACCAAAAACACGTCCATTACAAATCAGCCTGTAAATGGCTCGTAAAAGTAAAAGAAACATTACTTTATATTCTCGAAAGCTCTGATCAAGCTCAAATTATACAAAATAGTATCAAACACGAAAGTAAAACTGTGTGTAAAAGAAAATAAAGCATAATAGTAATAATAATACCTATAAATTGATTATCCTTCTTGTTATGATTGAGTTTTTTTTTCAGATTCGCTTAACGAATACTTAAGGTATTAAAAGGAAGGAAATTATTAAATACTAACATGAATTGAAAGTTTAACAAAGTTTTAACTTTAATCATGTACCTACAAAGGGAATCATTTGAAACTCGTCAGATCCTGAACTCGTAAAATTCTTTAGGATGTAAACGCAAAAATGTTGCAAAAATAACTGAGTCTAATTAAGTATGTCCTATAGCTGTAATTTTAAAGAAAATAACATCAATCATGTTACCCAAAATTTTAACACAATTCATATTGTTATTATATGCACCTACTTGTATATAAATATCAAATTTTATAGGTATATAAACTTTTATAACTGCGGATATCAGTATTAGAGGTCACGGGATGTGTAATTATGACTGTTATTTCAATATTTCGGACCTATTGCAAGCCTCCGAGATCAAGACGCTACAACCTTTAACGGCAATACTAATAAAATTTTATATTATATTCAATATTTACATAAGATCTATTAAAACAAAAATATAGAAAATGTATAATCTATGCACAATTAATTTTGAATTAATGCATAATTACAATATATTTTCAAGCACACGAGAACTACGAGTATTAGGTGTGTAGTACGTGAATGAAACTGCTTATTCTTAATGTTAGTGATACGTGATTAAAATGTTAATGCTGTGGTGATAAAATAATACTTAGATTTGTAAAATATTGAAATATATGGTAGATGTTAATTAACTTTGAGTTGAAATTTGTCTTAGACATATTTACCTTTGTTAAAACTATCTGCTGGTTCGTTGTTTTTGTAAGATATTTAAACGATTATTGTGATAATTTTATTTAGGTAGTATATTGATGTTCTATGTATACATATACAGTCTTACAATTATAGTGATACAAGGAAATGTAAGCATATCATAATGTCAACGATCATGTTAGACATGACCAGGGATATCAAAAACATATCAAAAATTAGAAATAAGTCTATAGTTGTAACGAAAAACATATCGATTTATAGTATATTATATACATACTGTAGTTATTAATTGTAAGGTTTACAAATTTTTTCTTGCCGTATTTAATGTGCTGTCTAATATTATGTAACGAATTACATATCAGGTTTGTCTATTATATATATATTAAATATAAATAAAATAATAAATGACATATCACTTATATTCAATTACTTAAGTATTTATACATTGCAGCCCATAGGCTAAATATAATTACTGTACTTAATCAAAGATGTTCAACCAAAAGAATACACGTATGTATTTACAACGATAATTATATAAAAAATAATGCTAATAAATTGTTACATTTTAGCATACCTATTTATATACAATACACATATACCTGCTTATTTATAATATACAATATTAATAAAAATATATATTATATATCAAAAACAACGGTTTTGTATTTTGTTAAAATCTAATATTTTTTTTTTTAATAAAACAAAAAACTATTGTCTCAAAATAGTTGCCATGTAACAATTTGACAATTTAGGAAAGTGAGTGAGATGTCTGACAATTTAGGAAATAAGTGAAGGTTAGTTTTCACAAATAAAGCCACTTCAAAAATATATATAGAGGGAAGCGTAAGTATCTTATGTCTAATAAAGTGAGGCTTGCAGCTGTCTATTAGATTAAGTATTTAGTTTGAATGTATGTTAATTTATTTTTGTTTATTATTTGATTTATTATGTTATACTTTGTTATTAGATTTTTATTCTATTTTTTTTTAACTATTGTCTATGAGGTCAATGTATTTAATTTCGAATTCCAATTACTATATTATTGTCGTGGGTTCGATTCCCACCCAGGATAAAACTTTGTGTGATGAGCACGATGGTTTATTCTGTGTCTGGGTGTTATTTATCTATAATATGTATGTATTTAGAAATATATAAGTATGTTTATCAGTTATCTAGATCCCATAACACAAGCTAATATTAGCTTACTTTGGGCTAGATGGCGGTGTGTGAAAAGTGTCCCAGAATAATTAATAAAATAATTAATACAAATTATACTTAATCAAGATATGACGATTGAAGAATATCTGCAAAAAAAAATGAATAAATAATTATTAAGTACAGTTAAAGCTCTTTATTCGCGGTGTATATGTCACCGGAAAATAACAAGAACCGCAAATTTATAAATTTACTAGGAAATTTATAAATAACCTAACCTAACCTAACCGAAAGTTTATAAATTTCCTCGAAAATTTTAGTAAATTTATAAATTTGCGGTTCTTGTTATTTTCCGGTGACATATATATTCCATAAATATGCCGCGAATATAGAAACCGTGAATACGGAATGGTAATTTATATGGGATTGTAGGGGATACGTTCCTAGGCGACAAAATAAAAAAATACTAATGTAAAAAAATCTATTTAATAATTCTTAAAATTTACATAAATCTTAATTTAATTTAATTTCTTAATTTCAACTTAATATAATTTACATATTTATTTTTAATTTATATCTATTTAATTGAAAATTTTGACCATATTGATTTGGCTTCAGATTGAAGCGGCTCTTACCAAAGTGCGGAACGTCTAATATGTGGCAGCATTCAAATATACTTTATATTTTGAAAAATAAGGATGCTTTTCACGCATGCATACTTTGTCACGTTGTAATACTAGTAAGGTCTAATAAACTTTTTATTAGTCCATTTGACGGCGTTTACAAAGGATATTGAGTATATTGGAATCCTTTTTATAGGAATTGGGTCGCATTTTTCTAATCCGCGAATAGTGAAAACGCGAATGAAGAAAGTGCGAATAAGGAGCTTTTACTGTATCAAAGTTTGAACCAATACCGCGGCGATATCATTTAACTTCATACTTTAGGTCACGTTGTAATAAGGTCTATTATACTTTTTATTAGTCCATTTGATGGCGTTTACAAAGGATATTGAGTAGATACCTATTGGAATCCTTTTTATTATTATGTATGCACAGAATAGATCCGCGAAGAAATAAATTTTTAGCCGCGAATATAGGAATTGGGTCGCATTTTTTTATTCCGCGAATAGTGAAAACGCGAATGAAGGACGTGCGAATAAGGAGCTTTTACTGTATTGCATATTAATTTTTTTTATCTGTATAGGAAACGAAACTAAGTCAAAACGTTGCTTTTTTGTTTATCAACTAAATTAAAACAAGGAGGTAGTTAATTCGAAAATAATATTTTTAATAAAAAAATCACTATAGTGCTATTCCACTTTGATCCTTCTTTTTTCTATATCCATACCTGATACGTTACAAATTTTGTGAAAGACTATTGAAATATTAAAATGTGGTTGGTTTTAAATCGTAAAAAATAAAGAAAAGGTATCATATTTAATTAATAATACCTACTTTTTAAGTACCTGAATGGTAATTATATTCGCGAATAATGTAGTACCTATAACAATTTGTTGTATTTAGTAGAACAACTTATAGCCACATGTAATCTGTGTAGTTCTAGACGATAATAGAATGTCTTAGAAAATTAAATAGCCTATGTACTTTCGATGTTAGCAAGATGAAGTTGTAATCGAATGTTATACTTACCCTAAGAGTTACCATTTTATTATATTCGGTTGTTGAGTTCCTAAACACTGTTTCTTGTCTTGACTTGACTTTATTGTGTCGATTTTACGCGCAGTGGTAGTGTATGCGACTGCCGCGACCTAGGTCCCGGGTTCGATTCTCGGGCCGGAAAAAATATTTGTGACACAAACGTTTCTTTCGGATTCATTCATTCACAAATTCACAATTCACAAATGTTTCTTTCGGAGTTTGGGTGTGTATCCTATGTATAATATGTATGTATTTAGAAATAAACACAAGATTATACTATAGTTATATTAGCTTACTTTGGGCTAGACAGCGGTGTGTAAAAAAATTTCCCAAAATATTTATTTATTTATTTATTATTCTGATATCCTTAAAAGAATTTACAGGTACTATCGACTAAAAGTTGTTGGTCCAAAATATACTGGCCAATAAATGAAAAAATTAAGAACATTAATTTACATGACATTATCAATAATTCAAATAACATATCGCAAATAACATTTACCAAATCTATACAAAATATTAAATAAATATATTCTCACTAAAAGAAATGCCAAAATTTTACAGATTTATATCACATCTGGTTAATACTTTAAAATCCAAATAGCTTTTAGTTAATCATTATATGCACTTACAGTTGGAAAGTTTTCGAAAATTATATTATATCGAAACATATCATTAAATTGCCAATTCAATTGTTATACCTGTTTATTGTAATGCGCTTATGTAACAATTAATGAAAAAAATGATGTAAAATGAACTTAGATAAATGTTTATTAGCTGTCACCTGTACCTGTACATTAGGACACAGTTTAATAATAGCAGTACATCCAAAACAAAGATCATATTTAGCCTCAAAGACATTCCCGAATGCACTCTCCATTAGAACCTTCACGTTAGATCCCACGTTAAAGTAATTTCTGTAAAAACGAAATAATGTTGACGTACTGCTATTATTTATACAGTGACAAACCAATACACGTTTAGACGTGGGTAGTGTATGTGTCAATTGGATGTTGCTCTCAATAAATGTTCTCCAAAAGAATGGTTCTTTGTTTTTAATTACATTACGCTCATATAAATTAAATGAAAAAATCAGCATATTTATTGCTGTAGAATTAATCTTTACACGCATAACATATCTTATTTCTAGATCTGATAATCTACCGGGACTGAATTACCATCAGGGCCACTGGCTTTTCTTGTAGCATCTAGCGCTCAAACGTTACTTGACCATTTTGAATATCCGACTGCTATTTAGTCGCGGCCCCGTCGGGCGTTCTAGTCGACACAATTTCCTTTTTTTTTGGTTAACGCAAACGACATAATCTCGCATCATTACCTCCTTGGTCATCGATTATCGGTGAAAAATAAATTATATGGATATTTTTTTTTAATCAATTCTCCATGTCCACATCATCTCGAAACCTTTTCCTATTGACTTGGTTGTTGTCTAATCGATAGAATCTCTAGTAATTTCAATTAATTGTTGTAACAAGAGACTTAGCCGACTCAGAAGGTAAGCAAACAAATACGTGTAGTCCAAGTGCCGATCCTTAAGGCAGCTAAGTAGATATTGTAATTACAACTCCAAGAGTTAACAGTCACTCTCAGGAGTCAGGTAGAATTTTCTATCTTCCAGTTTTAGATAGTACTAAGGTCTGGCAGCTCCAGGCAAACTTTGTTTATCAATTTTGCTACCAGGCACCAGATTGCATTAGGCTTGGATTCCTAACACATTGTGGAGCCTACATAGAAATGTATTGGAGTCCCATTAAGGTATACCAGTCTTTAAGGGTTATAGCAGTAAGTATACTTAAGAACTACTTAGTAGCTAATCTCTTTTGTTTTTGTACCTAGAGCTCGCGTCTTCCCCACAATCCCATTTACCTATAAAAAATTAAGGGACTTTCCATAATACATAAATATTGTCACACCTTATCCCCGAAAGGGTAGGCAGTGGTATACTTTACGCCCACATTTTACTGTTACACGTTTGCCCCACGTAAAAAGTGGTAAGCCTATTGCCGTGTTGAACGACCTGCTTTTGGAAGATTTCAACCCGAGGGTTTAAGTTATGTCAAAATAAATACACAACACAAAGTTAATTGCATAAGATTTTTATTCGTCTTCCTTTTACATTGTTTAGTTAATTAGTAGGTTATAGACATTATAAACATCAGAAAGTACATTTATTATCAGATTATAGAACTTTGAAATTCTTCAATCATGAGATTATGAGAATTTCAACGCCACCACGTGTAATCGTAGTCTTCTTCCGTGTCGTAGTCATATTGGTCTGAATCTTCTTCGCTAGACTTGAAACCGGAGACCATCTGTTTGAAGAAGTCTATGCAGAATCTGGGGCAGGCGTGATTCGGTTGGCTCACAGTCTGAAAATTGAGAACGTCGGGTTTAACGTTCTTTCCCTATGACTCTACCAAGTGATGTCACGGGGAATTGCGATATTCCCGGGGACTCCACCGAGTAAAATGATGCTAATTTTACGGGCTACGTTGCTACCCACTAGAACAATATTGCTTAAAAGCTGTAATAAACTAATACTCGGTGGTGTCATAAGGAATATTTTAATTCCCTGTGATACCACTTGACGGTGTCATGGGGAAAGAACGGTGTTTCATCGTAGAGAACCCACTGTTATACTCTTTAAGAGATGAGTTTGCATAAAGGAGACTGCCCACTTTAGGGGCCACTAAGTACAGAGATAGCAAATACTGAAAAAAAATTGTTATTTTTTGTTAATCCGAAATTCTAAAAAAAAATATTTTACAATGGCAAAAAAGAAATATTTGTATTTTTATAAACTTCTTACATTTCGTCGAGAATTGCATAAAAAGACCCGAATCAGTCCAATAACTAGTGTCATATATGTCAAAATTGTCAAAGCGTAAATGTCAATAGATGAACCGCCATGTTAATTAGGGACACGGTATTGAAATTTTTTTTTTTTGATTGGAAAGTATCGATACTGTACTCATGAGTAGTATCGGAAAAAAATATCGTACTCATTAAAGTATATGTGTCGCTGTGAATATCAGTCAGTAAGTAACGTCAGTGTAGCTTTAGTAGAACAAAAAGGGAAAAAACATAAAAGTATCGATACATTTATTTATTTATTTGGACAACCAGTAGTTGTTACATTATCATACAACTCAAATTATAAAATAAATAAATAAATAAATATCCATCACGCCTTATCCCCGAAGGGGTGGCAGAGGCATATTATATGCCCACTTTTCACCGTGTGGATTCCTGTCCCACGTAATAGGTGGTGAGCCCATTGCCGTGTTGAAATAGACAGACGCAGGTTGTGGCTACCTGCTGTTGAAATTTTCAAGCCGCCCATAAGGCCTTCAACCAGGCTTAACGACTGCCATTTTACTGGCAACCGGGACCAACGGCTTAACGTGCCTTCCGAAGCACGGAAACGCTCGCAAATCTAAATGCCACAAAGTGGTCACCCATCCGAGGACCAGCCATAGTGAAAGTTGCGTAACTCAGTGATCGTTTACAGAACACTGAGACCGCGAGGCCACGAGCGCTTCAAACAACAACTCAAATTATACATCATTAATATATCATTTAATGCACAACTTTTTAAGGTGTCACATCATGCATAGAAGTGTAACACTATTGCGGAAATATTATAAAATAATAATAATCAAAAATAATAAACATTAATCTTAGTTAAAAAAACAATTAAAACTATACCTAAATAAAAAAAATCTCCCTATCCTATTTATTAAAATTTAGACTGGGTCCCCTCGGTAGGGTACCCATGATGCAGGCAGCATTCCCACGCTGAATAGCTATGCAAAGCCTTTGCGCGAGAAAACTACCTGCACGAGGATCGCCAGTTTCTTCCCTCAGACGCTTACTTAAAGCCGTAAAAAGAGCATGTGCGCCGCGACCCCATGGACCTAGTGTCTCGACACCAAATGGAATGAATTCATATTGGGTACCGAGACAACTGTACTTGCCAACCTTCAGCCGCTCGCGAAGATTTGCCGCAGCGCTTGCTTTTTTGCTAGTAGCCGGGAGATAGGACGTTGCAAGAGTATCGGTGCAAGTGGCATCCCATACTAGTGCACGTCCCATTCTCCAGGGTACTAAAGACATCCCGTCGGGCCGCTTACCATCATCTCGTATAATTTGCGGTTCTAAGACCGCGGGGACATTTATACTGACAAGGGCTCGTCTCAGGATATCATTTTGTGCAGCGTGACGGGAGTGACGGCCAGCGGCAAAAGAACATGCAAGCCCATGATGTCCAAGGTGGCTCACATAAGCTCCGCACGATACACAAGAGTGTTCAATGCACACATCAAAATAATAAACTAAATTAAATATAAACTAAACATAAACTAAACAAAACAAAAATAAAGAAAATAAATAAGGAAGATCACAATAAAAAATGATATTACATTATTTAAAACTTAATTAAAACTAAAACTATTGGTCCTACTAAGCAACCTCTTGACAGCTTTTTTGAAAGGTGGTAGTGTATTGGCGAATATATCTACCTCCCCACAAATTGCATTGTATGTCCTGGCCAAACGCGGTGGAAAACTTTTTTAAGTTAGTTCTGGCATATAGCTGATGAAACAATCCCGAGTTGACGAGAGTACGCCTAGGCACACGACGCGGAACTCGGAAACTAAAATAATTCAACAATAATGAACAGTCTAAGTCATATCTAAGTACTTTGTAAAGAAATGTCATGTCATATAGTTGTCGACGAACTGATAGGCTATCCATTACAAAGTGTTGTAATTTATCTTTGTATGAAGGTAGTAGTTTATGTAACCTACAACAAAAAGCAGAATGTCTGAGGAATCTCTTTTGTATACGTTCTATTCTAAGTTGATGTACCGCATATTGGGGTGACCAAACTACACAGCAATATTCAAGTTGGCTCCGCACGAGAGCATTATACATGATTATTTTTGTAGCCGGTCTGCGAAATAGTCTACCATTCCTTATGATGAACCCGAGCATTTTAGATGCTTTCTTTATGACATTGTCTATGTGTGGTAGGAAAGTTAATTTAGAATCGAAAAGGACACCCAAAACCCTTAGTTCTTTCCTTTCTTGTTTCGTCGTTCCATAAGGATTTTTTATTATATTATGATTGCGCGTAAACGTGATGGCATTTGATTGTGTTCAATGACATTTTGTTGACAATACACCAACTTGTTATGGCATCAAGGTCTACTTGAAGTAGATTGCAGTCAGACGGGTTAGCTATGGTTTTACACAGTTTTAAATCATCCGCGAAAAGGTAATCGCCACTGTAACTGAGACAAGACACTATATCATTTATAAATAAATTAAATAACCAGGAACCCAAATGGGAGCCCTGGGGAACACCAGAGCTAGATGTGTATGATTCGGATTTAAAACCCTTGATCACAACAAACTGCATTCTATTAGATAAATTTTAGATAAATTAGATAAAAGTATTGAACACAAAGTATAGAGTACAAAAGTATCGGTATCGAAAGGAAAAGTATCGATACCACAAAGTATCGGTCTTCGTGTCCCTTCATGTCATTCGCTCTGTGACTCTCTCTATGTAAGTAAATATCTTTCAGTAATTTGTTGAATTTCTGGGTTCTTCTCGTATGTTTTCATCGAGTATTTAAGTGCGAGTTGACATGAAGTGCTATTATTCTTCATTCGACGAGATCTGGATTAAAAGATGAATACAAAATATATCACTAACAACAAACCCCTAAAAAATATTCGTGGTCATATTTCTTTAGAATGCCATTGTCGATAAAACTGAAACTTTGGCAATTTATATTTTTTATTTTTCCCTAGCTAATGACACTAGTTTGGATCCTGTACTTGTTCATCATTTATTGGGTCTAACGAGGTAACTAACTAACTAACTAACTAGGCATTCTCCTTTATTCTTCTTCACTGAATTCCTACCCTACCCATGTCATAAGAACTATCTATTGTTAATAATGTGTGAATATAAATCAATCCATTTAGCAGTTTACGTAGATTAATCAAGACAAGTAAGGTCCTGAACTCCTAAATAACCTTAACTGGCGAACGTGTATAAAAACGTTTATGAAAGTATAAGAAGCAGTAAGGAATCTAGGCTTTAATCTAAAATTACGTACTTTTTCTCCACTGAAGTGTTAGGGTTGTATGTGTGATATAATATATTACTTAATACACTATACCTAGATAACATATTATAGCTTTAGATTAGAGTTAGGATGATCACTCTCAATATGTACTGTAGATGCGTGCATCTGTGTAGGTAGGCCGGTCCGCATGTTTGTATAAAGTTTCCTTACTGTTCATATATGTACTGTGGTAGAAGGGGTGAAAATTATGTAACATCCTGTCATCGTAGCGAGTTTCTGCCTTCACCGCTTTGGGATTGAATCTGTGTACATACTTTACCACCTCGCTATATACTTTGAACCCATGTTGTACATTTTATAGAAAAAGTATTATAAAAGTAAAGGTACCAAGTATAATCCACCCATATAATGGGATTAGCTTAAGGCCCGCACTCTTAATCACAACACTTCTCCGGAACCCCCGTTACACCCTGTTAAAGCCGACATTTCCAAAAAATGTCCTTCTAATTTAAGTCAAATAATCTGTTCAGCTATTATAAGTAGCCGAGCGCAGTTCAGTCCATAGAAATCGTAAAATAGGAAATTATGGCATACAGGAAGATTCTTATGTCGCCGTTACATGCTTAACAATCAAGTACATATCAAATATATTAGAGCGACACAAGCAGGAGCTGCGTGTCTCGGAAATGAAAATGCTGCGGAGAATGTGTGGAGTCACGTGGATGGGCCGCGTGAGCGTCGGCAGCCTTCACGTCCGTGACATTGCAGATATCTTGCAAGAGTGTCGCCTTCGTTGGTAAGGTCACGTAATGCGCCAACCTCAGGGCTACGTGGGAAACAAATGTCTGGTCATGTCGGCCCCGCCGGATCCAGGTAAGAGAGAAAGACCCAAGAAATGCTGGCTTGACGTCGTAAGGGATGACATGCGTACCAATTTTCTCACGTCAGGGGATGCCGACGAACGTACGAAGTGGTGGAGAAAAAGTAGCAAAGCGGACCCCGGGTGTCGTGAGGCGTAACTGGGACAGACGCTCAGACGATGATGACTTATCAAATACGGTTATAACATTCCTTGGTCCTGGATCGAGTAAAATAAATACTAAACATGGCTTCCTAAGGTTCCGATTTTTTTTTTGTATTTTAAGTTAACTTCGCTGTGGGGATCAAAAGAATAATCTTTGTCCACAACAACCTCGAGGGCGTTGAGCATGTCACGGCGATACACGAAATTTCTCGCATGCCATTTCCACTGTTTCTACGATTTCTATGGTGTGATCATCAGGTGTGATGATCAGTAAGTCATAGTAGTCTCTTCTAATAACAAATAGATTACAGTATCTTTAAATAAATATTAGGTACTTACGAGCTCTTCAACTTTGGATACCGGTTTTTTGCCAATCAAAGTGATTGGCTGAGCGATACTTTCAACTTTCTTCACCGGCAGAGCTGTGTGTATAGTTTCCTCGACTGTTACCACACCACATACTGTGGAGTGAATAGCTAGGACAATCACAAAAACCGTGCAGATAATATGCATGGTGGTGAAGCTCGAGAAACACTGGAGAACAATTGAGTTCACTGGTTTATATGTGTGAAAAAGATATTCTGAAATATAAGAGCTGAGGACATTTTGGTATTGCCATTTGCTTACCACAAATTTCCACCTATAACATTAGTGATTAATATCCGAAGTCCTCACTCTTAAAGGTTACGTCGTACTTTTAACTTCTTACAATATTCTTATTTTAATAGTTAGATCACTTAAAGGTCAGCATTTTTTAGCAATCCTTCTTCTAGATGTGGTGAAGTGGCCATGGATGCGTGCTCTTAATCAGTTTCCACAGGTATTGTCTCCGAACAGTATATACTGTTATCAAAACCATTTAGAAGTCAAACCTCTCTGTTTTGGACAAACAATGATGATAATAATAGGATAGAACATTAAAGCGAATACCAGCCTCTTCCTTGGTTTGGAACACAAGCGGGACTAACGCTTGAATTTTATTTAGTTTTGCTTTAGTATTATTCTGTTCTTCTTCTATATCTTTGTATATTCCCAAAAGTTTTGAAGCTTAGGGGCCACTTTTATTTATCAACTATACTAGGCAACTATCTTTTGACTTTTGATTTCGACACTTTTAGGAACGAATGCGGTCTAACCTTACATCACCGTAAGGGCACCAGTATAAGTGAGGTCGCTTGGTCCCACGGGATCTTGTAACTCTACACGCTGTTGTCTAAATATTTGAACTCCAATTCTGTCCAATTATGACATTTCATTCTTAAATCCAATTCTGTCCATATCTCCCAGAATTTGGAGAACTTATTAAGGTGGGAAACACTGTTTTACCATACCATGTTAAATGTAATGATACCTGTTGTTAGCACGATTTTAGAGTTTCCAATAATTGTTTTAGTACTTTAAAAAACACCGTTGCAAAATTTAGACAATATACTTATCACATTGTATTTACAAACAATACATACACATGACAATAATTAGGTACGGGTATGTAAACATTGTAGGTCGAGTCGTCGAGGTAAAGTCGAGTAGACAAGTGGGAATTCGAAGATTCACTTCGAACCCTACAAAACCGATGGACAACTATTGATAATCTACATTGGGAGATTGTTGGTGAGTCGGGGGAAGATCTAGCGGAAGACTATGAGCGTCACTTCGGCAGGCACGAACACACTTTTAATGGCCTGAAAAAAGCTATTAACTCCAAAATGTGGTCAACATCTTATCGGGAGAAATCCACTCCCCGAATGGATATTCCCGCATTTACCGGTCATTACCAGCAATGGGTGCCTTTCAAAGATTTATTTAGCGAAGCAATCCACAAGAACAGCTCCTTATCAAACGCTCAAAAAATGCAGTACTTGAAAGGCAAGCTAAAAGGTGAAGCCGAGCGTTTGATTCAGCACCTTCCAATTAGTTCAGATAACTATAACGTTTGTTGGGAGATTCTAAATCACCGATTTGATAATAAGAAGCTTATCTTTACAGCACACGCTAATTTATTTCTGAATTTACCCAATATACAGCATCAATCATTTACAGTTTTTAAAAAATTGCATGACGTCACGTTAGAAAGTCTTCACGATATTAAAAACCTAGGCGTAGACACTAGCACGTGGGACCCTTTACTTGTGCATATTTTGTCCCAAAAGTTAGATAGCGAATCTCATTCCGAGTACATAGAGTCGTTAAAGAATGCTAGAGAGCTACCAACCCTGCAAGATTTTTTAGATTTTCTAGAAAATAAGTTCACTAGCCTAGAAACATCTCGTCGGCGACAAGATATCATGCAAAAATCCCAGCAATTTCAACCGCAAGCAGATTTTTCAAAATCATTTCCTAGCAGTAGCAATCGAAAATATGATAACCACAAATCAAAATATTATAAATTGAATAACTCCAAAACAATGCATGTGCAGGAAATAAAATGCCCTCATTGTTTTGCTGAACAAAAGTTATACAATTGCGAAAGGTTTCATCAAATGTCAAAGGAAATGAAACTCAAAACCATCAAACAACTGAAATGTTGCATTAATTGTGTTTTTAATCATAATGGTAATAAATGCCATTCCAAGAAACGCTGTTTCAAGTGTTCCGGCAGGCATCATACCGTATTGCATGATTGTTTTGCTGATGGCAAACAAAATAATTATGAAAATATTAAGCAAGAAGAGAACTTAATGCAAAATAGCAGCAATGTTATTCACACATCTCAGCAAAATCTTAACCAGATTCTATTAGCTACAGCGTTAGTGAAGGTGACAGCAGCAGATAGTACGCAGCTTGTCCTGAGAGCTCTCATCGATCAAGGCTCACAAGTTTCCTTGATTACTGAGAAGGCAGCTCAACAGTTGGGTTTAAAGAGACAGCAATTTGATGGGGCAGTTTCCGGAATTGCAGAAAAGGAATCTAATTGTACGGGCAAGCTAAGCATTATGTGCCAGTCTATGTATACTGGATTCACATTTCATACGGAAGTTTTAATTATGAAAAATTTAATCAAAAATCTACCTAATCGATCTTTCGAAAACCCTTCGTGGTCGCATTTGAAACATATCAATTTAGCGGATCCAGAGTTCAATACAAGTCGTCCGGTAGACTTATTGCTCGGAGCAGATGCGTATGCTCTTATCATGCTGGATGGTTTAATAAGAGGACCAGATTCGTCTTCGCCCTTAGCTCAGCAGACCCAACTAGGATGGTTACTCTGCGGAAACGCAAAGTCACTATTTCATTGTAACGTAATCTTAAATAATATAGCGGATATCCATCAATTTTGGCAAATTGAGGATATTCACGAGCAAAATGAAATATCAGCGGAAGAACAGCAGTGCGTCGAGTACTATTTATCAACGACAAAACGTCTTGATGGAGGTCGTTATGAAGTTAGATTGCCGATGAAGCAGCAAGCAAAGGAAAAGTTGGGATCGTCGAAGGAAATAGCTTTAGCACAATTAAGGAAACTAGAAAATAAACTTAGTAAGCAAGAATATTTTGCTCTACAATATAGGCAGTTTTTAAGCGATTATGAAGAGTTGGGGCATATGAAATTAGCAACTCTTAACGGCGAAGGAATAGAGTGTTTTTTGCCTCACCATGGGATTCAGAGAGCAGAATCATCCACTACGAAGTTGCGTGTTGTGTTTAATGCGTCCGCAAAGACCTCTTCGGGACTTAGTCTCAATGATGTCATGCATCGAGGACCTAACTTGCAACAAGATTTACAGACACTATTACTTAAGTGGAGACGATATCGATATGTATTCACTGCCGATATTGAAAAAATGTATCGGCAGATACTAGTAAGCGAAAAAGATCAAAAAATGCAGCAAATATTTTGCAGAGCTAAACCTGGACAGCCTATTAAAGCATACCAATTAACGACTGTCACATATGGCACGAATTCAGCTCCTTTTTTAGCAATGATGACCCTACGAAAATTAGCAGCGGACGAGAAGCATAATTATCCTACAGCAGCAAGAATAATACTAGATGATTTTTATATGGATGATCTACTATCCGGGGCTCATACTATAAACGAAGGGAAAATCAATATAACAAAATTAAATTCGTGCTTAAGCAGCGGTGGATTTATTTTGAGAAAGTGGTCAGCGAATGAGATGAAGCTCTTGGAAGATATAAGTTCATCACAACAAAACGACAAGGAATTTATTTTCAAAACTGAAAAAAGCACAGAAAAAACTTTGGGACTGAGATGGAACCCAAAAACAGATGAATTCACTTTCCAATATACTACTTCAGTGGACACTACAAAACTTACAAAAAGATTGCTTCTATCCGAAATATCTAGGTTATTTGATCCCTTAGGTTGGCTAGCACCACTGACTACCAAATTCAAATTGTTATTTCAAAAGGTCTGGCAAGATCAAATTCAATGGAACGATGAAGTTTCGACAGAGATAAAGAACGAGTGGCTCAAATTAACTGAAAATATGGAAAGTATCTCCAAATTTAAAATTCCACGATGGTTGCATAGCAAGCGAAATGACGTTGTTCAATTTCACGGATTTTGTGACGCATCTCTTAAAGCTTACGCATGTGTTGTATATGCCAGAATTGTAACAAAAAATGAAGTATCGGTAGTACTAGTCACAGCTAAAACGAGATTAGTGCCGAATAGCAAAACAGTATCGCTTCCAAGGTTAGAACTATGTGCAGCGGAGCTATTATCGAGATTATTAACTAAAGTAGTCACTAGCTTAAGCGGCATAGATTACGAAATCTATGCTTGGAGCGACTCTCAGGTCACACTTAGCTGGATACAAGGCTATCCAGAACGTTGGAAGCCTTTTGTAGCGAATAGAGTAAAGAAAATTATTAGCGTAGCGTCACCTGACGTCTGGTATTACGTATCAACTAAGGAAAATCCTGCCGATTCAGCGAGTAGAGGACTATCGATTGTACAATTGGCGGAGAATACGTTATGGTGGCGAGGACCAGCCTGGTTATCGACAACCGAGTTTAAGCCAAAGCGAGAGCAAGGGGAGTATATGACGGAGGCAGAAATCAAAAGGCAAGTTATAACCATCCAAAACAGCAATCCTGAAAATAGCATAGTTGAAGATTTATTAAATCGTCATAGCTCATTCATAAAAGTAAATCGTATTATTGCATGGTTATTACGCGTACTTATACGAACAAGTAAACAAAGGCCGTCGTATCTCACATTACAAGAGCTAAGGAAAGCAAAATTAGTTATAATTAAATGCATCCAACGTAGTGAATTTGTATCCGATATCGAAAGATTGATGCATAATAAAATTAATTTAAGGAGCAAATTGTTAAATCTACAGCCATTTCTAGATGAAAACGGCATATTAAGAGTCGGGGGACGTCTTAAAAATGCCAACGTTAGCCCTGATATGAAACATCCAATAATAATTCCGTATAGCGGGAGATTAACAGAGCTTCTTATTCAGCAAGCACATGAGCACACCTTCCATGGAGGCGCTCGGCTTACCTTGTCGCTATTAAGAAACCAATACTGGATAATTCAGGGAAACAGAGCTACTAAAAAGCAACTTCGAAATTGCGTGACCTGCAGAAAACAAGAACCCAGAAAACTACAACAAATAATGGGAGACCTGCCTGATTGCAGATCTAACCCAGCTCCTCCATTTTATCATACTGGAATAGACTATACGGGGTTTATTCGTATAAAATCGAACAAAGGGAGAGGTATTAAAACAACTAAAGGGTACATTGCCTTGTTCATTTGCATGGTTACAAAAGCGGTCCATATAGAACTGGTCTCCGATCTTAGCAGTTCGTCATTCATTGCAGCATTGCGTCGCATGTCGGCTCGACGTGGAACTCCAAAACATATCTATTCAGATAACGGTACTAATTTTGTAGGTGCTAATAATATTCTTCAGGAGGAACAGCAACACTTGGAGCGTATTTTTAGTGACATATTTTACAAATACATAGCGGAGATGAGCATAGAATGGCATTGGAACTGCCCTTCCTGGCCCAGTGCGGCAGGAATTTGGGAAAGAAATATTAGAAGTTTAAAGCAACATATGAAAAGAGTAATAGGGGAACAAATTTTAACGTTCGAAGAATACAGCACAATCTTGTCCCAAATTGAAGCGTGCCTTAACTCAAGACCACTGTGTGCCATATCTGAGGACATCGACGACATCGATTTTCTAACTCCAGCGCATTTTCTAACTACGCGTGCTGGTCTGACTGTCATAGAGACGGCACAAGATGCAAGGACAAGATGGTATTTAGTTAATAAAACTTTCCAAGATATATGGAAACGATGGAAGTCAGAGTATCTTAGCCAATTATCTATACGTAGCAAGTGGTTAAAAGCGCAGAAGAATATAGAGATAGGAGAAATGGTAACCATTCATGACGACAACTTACCCCCTGGAAAATGGCCCGTTGGTCGGGTTGCAGACATCCATCCAGGAAAAGATGGAGCTGTCCGAGTGGTGACTCTAAAAACGAAGAATGGTTACATAAAGCGTCCGATTATCAAGCTTTCTATACTACCTATAGCAGAAAAGGAAGCCAGTAAGCAAAATACAGAAAAATGCAAAGCTAGAAAGCTGTCTAAAGGCTGTCCCACAATCTATAGCATAGCTTTATCATTACTATTTTTTATGAGCCTTATATGCACTACTAAAGCATCTTATAAACTTACCGCGTTCGATAGCAATCAAACGTTGTATTTTGATCCTTTGGGACAGATGCATCTAATTCGTGATAATTGGAAAATCGTTACTTATTATAATATGTCTCCTTATTGGCAAGCAGACAAAGCTGTCAGACAATATTCCGAATATCTCGAACAAACATGTGAAAAAATTCAAGAGCAGAGTCATTGCAAAATTATCAACCTACAAATACGACACGAGTACAATGAACTACAATACTATAATCAGCTGTTGCTCAATCAGCACTTCGTAGTGCGCTCGCGAACTCGACGCGGGCTTATCAACGCTGTCGGCTCCTTAGCTAATTCATTGTTTGGAGTATTGGATCAGGAATTCGCGGAAAAATATAAGCGTGACATTGACCTCGTACGTAGTAATATAAATCATCTTAGTCAGCTATACAGGAATCAGACATCGGTCATAGAAGCGGAGTATAATATCTTAAAAAGAACAGAGGAGACGATTGAAAGGCAGCATAAGATAATTAATAAACATTTAAATTATTTAGACACCGTCTCCAACACATTGCAGAAGGAGATTGACATCATATCTATTCAGCTTGATTTCTCCTTAGCAGCGTTAGCGACTGCTAATATGATTCAAAATCTAAAGCGAATTCAGGATACCTTCCTTGACACGATGACTGAAATCTATCATGGTCAAATAAATCTGCATCTTTTAACGCCACAACAGCTCCGTGGGGAGCTACAGATTGTATCCAGTCAAATATCTAAGGAGTTTGCATTACCCGTTGATGACATTCAGTTTAATCTGTATAAGATCTACAAATTGTTAAAGGTTAAGGCAAGGATGACGGAGAAATATTTCATATTTGAAATCACGTTACCGTTAATTAGCAGAGATACGTTCCAGCTATACTATTTGATACCAGTGCCGATTCAAATTAATAATAGTATGCTCAGCGTTAAACCAGCTTCCGAGTATATCGCGATCAACTTGAGAAGAGATTCATACTTAACAGCCAGCGTCAGTGATCTTCAAGGTTGTGAATATGAAGCAGAAACCTACCTTAGTCGTCTTCGAGAACCTGTTCAGAGTTTACGTCCTGGTGAACAATTCTGTGAAAAAGAGGAGCTATCTACTTACAGGTTTATAAAATCTAGCTGTGAAAACAAATGGGTTCCATTACACGACTTATCTACCTATTTGTATTTCTGCTGTAACTCATACTCTGTGAGAATCATATGCGACGACGACCTACAAACGAGCGAAGTCAGCAAGGCTGGACTTATTCAACTAACTAAGCAATGCATTGTAAAGGGTAATGACGTGACTCTTTATTCTCATCAGCAACTAGAGAACACACTCAATCTTAAGCCAAATATAATCGAAACTAAATTAAGCCCAATAAATCGTTTGATCAGTAATCTTACGCTACCTATCCAAAATTTCCAAGACTATAAGGTCAACGAGGATATTACACCGATTAACGATTCGCTAAACCATCTCGGTGAACAAATAATATCTCTGAAAGCAGCAACCCAACAAACAGGGAACTTAACGACACATGACGTACATCAGTATGCGTTGTCGTATAGTCTATTAACAGCAGCTATCGCAGCGGTCCTGTGGTTTCTGAGAAGAAGGTGTCAGCGAAGCCGTGGTTCGTCCATCCAAGGGCGAAACGAGAACGTTCCAGCAAGTGTGAGTGTGTGCATAAATCGATCTGAGCAAGAGCAAGGCTCTAGTTCTAGTGCAAGTGCGCGAATTCAACCCCTGTCCGAGCAGGGGCCAAGTGTAAGTGACAGTGCGCGCGTATCTTATTTTTCTACAAAGTGGTCTAGTTTACGTTTAAAGAGGCGAGACATGTCAACGTCTCCCTTAGCCAAAAATAAATCGGTGTTCTCCGTTGATGATTCACCCGTTTAAACAAATATCATAGATGTATTTTAGATATACTTAATTGTTTTATCATCTTGTCAATCATCTATCATCAAACTTTGTCCTAACTCTTTAGCGTTTAAGTCCACACTCACGTAACTCTTTATTTTATATAGCTTATCTCATCATCTCTTCTCTTCCGGTCGGGAGCATGTTCGAGGCAATAATTGCCATCGATCACGTTTTTGCTGACCCAGCGATACGATACGGCCGCACTAAGTGCGCCGCGAGCTCAGTGCATAACGGAAAGCGACCGGGTGCATTCATTTCCATCTTTTACTAGTTTTAGCAATAGCTTAGCATATCCTTTATTGTAAACTTAGCAATAAATCTTTAAAGTTACTAAAGTGGTTTTAAATTAGTAGCGTAACGAACCCCATTAGGTACTACGCAGGTCGCACCCCCTACATTTTGGTCCTTCGAGCCGGATACGACGACGTACTTTTATCCCTGAAGCTGTAGATAGAGGCATACTCTTCTTGTTCATCATCTTAAGTGATTTTCCAGTTGCTTCCTCCACTCACACAGAAAGCCTGCGCTTTTCCATATCAACTCGGTATTGGGCTTACCACCCTTTATGTGGGACAAAAATGCATACGGTGAAACGTGGGCTTATAGTAACTCACTTAGAATGTTGTTGGGACTGCCTCGGTATTGCAGTGCGTCAAGCATGTTTGCTGAAGCGAGAATAGATGACTTTTATGCTATAATACGCAAGCGTTCTGCGTCAATGTTGCGGAGACTCAGGGGCAGTTCTAACAGTATTCTAGTAACTTTGGCTGATAAGATTGACAGCCCCTACATTAGACTCTGGGCAGGTAGACTTGTGCACAAAGGTGTACATGTACCAAATTAAAATATGTTTGTTACTGTGTCTTTCAAATAAAATTTAGTATTTAGTTTAATTAATTTTATTTGATTTTATAATTTCAATATGATTTTATTAATTGCATATGATTTTATTAATTTTATTTGACTTAATTTTACTTGAATTTATTGTTTACTTTGGATTTTATTTAGGAAGTTTCATTTAATTTGATTTATAAAAAACTAACTAACTATCTTCACGCTGTATCCCTGACGGGTTAGTCAGAGAGGACAGATCGCCAGGCTTCGCGATCCATACATACTTCTTTCGCTTCTTCGAGATTCATCAATCGCTTCATACACGCACGTCTGGGTATCCGAGTACTTTTGACCTTTCCGTTTTTGAGCAATCTGCTCACGTGGTCTTCATATGTAAGTCTCGGCCTACCCTGACTCCTTCTACCCTCTACTTTTGAACAATATATATTCTTCGTCAATCGTTCCTCACTCATTCGTTGGACGTGTAACTCTAACTAACGCTTAACGCTGACACAATTAATTTGATTTATGATTTAATTTAATGTCTTTTTATATAAATTTTCTGTAGTTTGGTATTAATAATTGTATTTATGATTTGAACTTACTGTTTTTAATTTTTTATTACTTGAATTTATTGTTTTAAATTTCATTTTATTAAGTTTTATTTTTTTTGATTTGATGTAGTTTAATTTTATATGTTTGTCTAAGGGTGTGTACTTACCTGAAATAAATGATTATTATGTCTCTTCTTTTCTCGGGCATCTTCTTTTTTTTTTCTTGAAGATACCCGGGCTTTTGGTAGGCATACATGGAGACATAGGTCCAACACGCAGAGGCCCTTTGAGAATTTTAATCTAATAGGGAATGGGACCCTCACTGCAGATAGTCCACGCCCGCCTTATGTAGAAGAACGGTAATGGATCACCTCCAATGGGAGTTAAACTATTGTGAAATGTGCTAACTATGAAATGGGCTATTGGGTTGGGTGTTAAATGGATTGGGTGATTTAAGCTATTGATGAAAACGGCGTCTGCCTTTTTAATAAATTATTATTAAACTATTGGCAGACGGTGACTCGCCAACTCACTAGATGGGCCCCCTATACAATCACCATAGACATGATAAGCCTGTAAGGCGACAGAGGGCAATACCGGTGTGAGCGGCTTGGGGTGTCGAGCGGTGCGGCGCCGGTTTCACCTTCGCGGGAGGGCCGGAGCGGGCTTCCCCGTAGTTATGCCCTTGAAAATGACACTTCCACCCCCGAGTATATAGCTCTGGCTCCCTCCCTCAGACCGGCCAATCAAGGCAAGCCAGAGTTGAGATTTGCTGCACTCCCGGGAGAAGCACTCTCACTGCTCTCCCGTTAGGCCATTAAATCCTAACCGGTGCAGAAGGGCAACAAAACTCTGAGGAATCGGGACCGATGTGTAGCCACGCACATTCAGCTCGCCACAAGCTGCCCTGCGGATGTGAGCTTTTCAATAACTTTCTGATACACTTTTTGTTGATATCAGAAAGTGGATGACTCAAAAAGCGAATCTACTATGCCCTCATAGGGTTGCGTTAATCCTATAAAAGATAACGACTGTCCTCGAGGGGTTGATTATTATTATTATTATATTATTATAGTATGAATCTGCCTACCCTTTCTGGGATAAAGTCGTGACAGTATGTATGTGTATGTATCAGACCTTACCTGGATTTGGAGCATGTGGTCCACGTTTATTTGGCTTTTAGGGGCAGTTATCGTTGCGTTTTTAATTTTCACCCTAAATTCACCCCCAGCCTACCCCTTCTACGTCACAAGGCAATATTGAAAGTGATTTGCCCTTTGACCTCCTAACTTGTTTTGTCCAACGCCCTAAAACAAGCAGAGGCATACCATACGGCCACATTTCACCATTTGTAATTTGTCTCACACAGTAGAAGTTGAACCTATTGCTGTATTGAAATGGCGCCATGTTACTGACGACCGGGATCAACGGCTTATTATGTCTTCTGAAGCATGGAAACGCTTCCACAAATTAACGGTCACCCCATCTCAGGAACAGCCAGCTTAACTCAGTGATCGTTTACAGAACATTGAGCTAGCGGCTAGTTTTCCTTTGGGAATGACATCATTCCACCCACTACACTATTTACAACAATGATGTTACTTAATAAAGAGGATTCTACGCGGGAAAATGGATAAGAGCGGACGCTTGTTGTACATTATTTTCTAAAACTAGTGCATTTATCTTGTTATATGTGCGGGAGTGGTGGTTTCTATTACATAAAAGTTGTGTTAACGTGCTATAGTAACAGACATTGATATATATGCAGTGAAAAGCGATTTTCTATCTTGCCGCGTAAAATCCACAGAAAAATTCAGTATTACAACCACCATTATACTGGGGTGAGACTGACCTTGACTTAAGACTAGACTTAACTAAGACGTAGAGGACGGGGTCATTTTAGATACCTAATAAGAAGATTACATACATACATACATATTGTCACGCCTTTATCCCCGAAGGGGTAGGCAGAGGCATATTTAACGCCCACGTTTCACCGAATGCATTTCTGTCCCACGTAACAGGTGGTGAGCCCATTGACGTGTTGAAATGGACAGGCGCAGGCTGCATCAACCTGCTGTTAAAATTTTTTAAGCCGCCCCAATAGGGCCTCCAACTTGGCTTAACGACTGCCATTTTATTGGCAACCGGGACCAACGGCTTAACGTGCCTTTCGAAGCACGGAACTGGGGTGGGTCTAAAGAGCCGAATAAATTTATTAAAATGTGTCTATTTAAGATGTTAAATTTGGAAGAAACTTTGAACCCGTTGCCTTTTTAGTGAGGTGTTAACAAAAAGGCTAAAAGGTCTTATGTGCTAGACACTAATTAGCACGACCAATTCAAGTCCTGGTAGTATATTGAAGAAATATTACATAATTAAGATTTGGCTAAAAGGTCTCTTCACGCAAAATCTACTGAATGGATTTTGATGTTTACAATTATATAGCTTACACATCAGAATAACACATAAGCTACTTTTTATTCCGGGATCAAGTTCCCGTGGGAAACGGGAATGGTAAACCTTCACCACGGGTGCAGAGCCGCGGGCGTCAACTAGTCTAAAATAATACCTACGCTTGCGCTCGTAGCACTATGTTGGGCAACTTTCGCTATGGCTAGCCCTGGAATAGAACACACACTTTGTGTCAATTCTATGGACGAGCGTTTCCTTTCTTCGGCAGACACGTTAAGCCGTTGTTCGCCGTTGCCTGTTACGAGGATGTCTTTGTAAATTTGAAGTCCTTATTAGGCTTGAAAATTTTCAACAGCAGGTTGTCACTACCTGCGCCTGTCGGTTTCAACGTGGCAAAAGGCTCACCATCTGTTACGTGGGATAAATGCATGAATTGTGGGCACGTATTATGCCACTGCCACCCCTTAGGGAATAAAGGCGTGAATTAATGAAAAAGATTAATCAATAGATTCATGCATGCACGACTGTGTATCCTATTACTTTGACCTTACCTTTAGGTAAGTTTCAGTCTACCCTACTTTCGCACAATATATATCTTCGTCAATCGTTTGTCACTCATTCGTTGGACGTGTCCAAACCAACGGAGCACGCTCTTTTCAGCTTAATGCTGACACTTTCATTCAAACCTACCATATTATCAGTATCACCATCATCAATATTTTCCAGCTTAATGCTGACACTTTCATTCAAACCTACCATATTATCAGTATCACCATCATCAATATTTTCCAGCTTAATGCTGACACTTTCATGCAAACCTACCTAATTATCAGTATCACCATCATCAATATTTTACATACTACTAGGTTTATGGTAGATGGTGTAGTGAGTAGAATTTTGTAAAGTAAAACTTTCTCAATAAAATAATTGTTCCTAGGCGGAAGTGACCATAGAAAGAGATCATGGGGCAGTAGAGTAGGTCAAGCAATGGAAAAAACTGCGCTGAAGAAACTATTAATTAATATGTGCCGAGGTCAACAGTCTTTTTCATCTTACTTTAGAACAGCTTTGTGAAGCAAGTCAATTCACCTATAAGACGGCCAAAGCCATTTAGATTTCTTAAGACTTCTTTCCAGGGTCATAGAATATCATCAAAGTAGACGGTGTAGACACAACTTGAGTTTTAGATGGATTGATTCTCACATGAGAAGCGCTCGTGGCCTCTCAGTGTTCTGTAAACGATCACTGCGTTAAGCAAGTTTCGCTATAGCTGGTCCGTCGTTAAGCCCAGTTGAAGGCTTTATGGGTGGCTTGAAATATTTTACAACAGCAGGTCGCCACAGCCTGCGCCTGTCCATTTTAACACGGCATGGGCTCACCACCGATCACGTGGGACAAAAATGCATTACAGTGAAATGTAGGCGTTTAGTACCACTTCGGGGATAAAGGCGTGATAATAGGTATGTATGTATGATTCTGAAATACTCCAGGCCTTCAGATCCGATGTCGTAAACCCCTTGGGGGTTCCCATAAATTAATTTTGTAAAATGGGGTTTTTGATTGTAATCTTAATTTATCAGGAAGCACACGTAGCCTCGCTCATTTAGTGTTAAGCACTCGTAGCCTCGCTAAGTCAGTATTCTGTAAACGATCTTGGGTTAAGCTACTTTTGCTATTGCTGGTCCTCGAATAGATGACCACTTTATGGGTTGCCATATTCAGATTCATATTTAATTTTACTCCATTAGTCACCAGTAAAGGCTTAGCAGTCGTAAAGTAAAGTTGAATACCTTATGAGCAGCTAGGATAATATCAATATCAGGTCGACACAAACACGTCCATTTCAACACAGCTCACTCGAAACTCATATTTTTTCCTCCTCTTCATCGTATTATCACTATGGTCCTTGATGAAATTTATACATTCGTACCGAGTAACGTTTCCAAGTGCCGATAGAGAGGGCAGATTGCCATGGAGCAGAAAAAGTATCAAAAAAAAAACATAGAGAGGGCCTTAATCGCGATAAGAGGGAAAAGGTACTACATTTGTCAGTTTCGTGTGTCCTCGGTAGCTTATTGACACTCCACTCGAGTCTGAAATTCTTCTCACTTTAAATCCAATCCTCATTCTTCTTATCTTAACGAGATCCTATTCAAATAATTAGCACAATTTGTGGGAAGCCAGCCCACATTTTGTCCTTTGATTACACGGTAACCAACCCTCGAAAATTAACGTTTTACACATTTTATTTGTGACTAATCCTACCAGCATTCCCATTACCGTGACTCCTGTAGCCCAGGATCTACAACAGTGATCAACACCAGAAAAGTTACACCGAGCTTGAACTCGGTAACACCCTAAATAAATAAGAGTAACTTGGAACCCGCATCAAAATCAATTCGATGGTAATGTAATGAAGTTAAAAATAATTATTTACACCATATACCTTATTAATAAATAAATAAAATATACAATAATCTTACAATCGTTTTAATCTCATAAAACAAGCATTTATTTCTAGACAAGATCAGTCGTATTTCCATAAATTATTCCATTTTTCCAAATGACTTTGCAGGAGATTGAGTGATCCAGTTCACGAGACGCACCTCTTCATGTAGCCCAAGCAAGACCTTGAGCAGCAATCGTTGTGGAACGTGCACTGCAAATACAAGAAAAAGTTTATGAACAATATGCAAGATACTCGTAGTAAGTACGCTGAGGACTGACTACGATCTACGGCATCCAAACCAGGAGCACCTGCTGACTGGTAAGTATGATATTATTATAGTGTTTGGATACAAACGTGATAAAGCTCAAATAAGGAAGTGTTTTTTTTTCGTGTGGAAATCCTCATGGATGCTTTGCCGGACTCCTAACGACTAAAACCACACGTTACCCTTCTATCTGTCAATGGCCAGGAGTCCCGGGTATGTATCCTGTCTCTTTGGGGTGTTCGAGTGTTATCTCGCTTCTTTTTCGGATGTTATACCAGTTCCTTGAGGGAGTGAACTACGTGCGTGTAACCCTACCGCTACGCCACCTTCCATAGCCTGCTTCTGTAAGAATGGCGAGCACTCAGTCCACCGTCTCGGAGGTCAGTAGTCTTGGGCGACGACAAGTCTGCGGCTTCAAGTGTAGTGCTCTGCAAACGATCACTTTGTTAAGCAACTTATGCTAAGATTGTTTCTCACATGCAGCCATCTGAGGACCGGCCTTATCATCTCAGCGGCATTTACGACAAGTGACAAAAACAAAAAGAATGCTGCAAAATACTAAAAAAAACGATATCGAAGACATGATACCGAAACTTAAGCGATAAACTCACACAGTACAATACTTATACAAACAAACCCATTCACAAACTTTGGAATAAAACCATTACAACAAATTGTATGATACTAAAAATGGGTAATGGTTCGTTCGTGACCAAAGCCAACAAACAATTTGATGTGAATCTATAGTAACATATTTTGTAAATTTTAAATATGAGAATTGAATATTTTTTTTTATATGGGAATAAATTGAAATTGGTGCCAGGGTGGTACATTGAATACGAGGCAACATCGCGTAGTCTATACCCTACCCCGTCAATGAATTAGAAGCTTTTATTGATAACTCATTTTTGTTGAGCAGTTTAGACACTAAGGTGGAACGAACATACATACAAATATAGCTTCATAGACTACGAAATTCTTTACTCTTCCTATTGGTTAGAATATAAAGCAATTCATAGAGCAATACTTACAGATACTCCAATTTTTGCACAAGGCTTACCGTCTCTTGACTGTTATTTTTTAATATACGTATAGGTTTGACCCCAATTACGCAGTGTGGACGTGATGGCCACACTGCGAAATTGGTTCAAACGTACCAATTCAGACGCAAAGGATTAGTCCGCTTTCGCATTTTGTTATAGAAAGGGTTTTCCACGAAAATAGAAGTACTTATGACATATGTATTAGGCATTATTGTAACTGTCAACCACCGAGGTGCAACAATGAATAAGTACAATAAATTATGAGTAAGACTCATTAGAGCTTTAGGTGTCCTAAAGTTGATCTAGTCAGTGGATTTCCTATGATTGACTGCTAGGAGTAGTTATGATGGTTGTTTGAATGATTATTTATTCTTTTTTGTTCGTAAAGATTCGCTTACAGACAAAGAAGCCATTACATGCAAAGAAACAGATGAGACATGTATGTTAGGTCTAGATAGTGATCCAAATAAGCATCGTGAGATGATAATTACGTAAACATATCTCATGCTTCTGCAGTCAGAACATCTTCCCTAGATGTGCCAGATAGTAGTTTAGGACGAGTAGGTAGTATACTTTGTCACACCTATTGCCTTGTTGTAATGTACAAGCGCAAGTTGTGTCAACGGGTGACTTGCTGTTGAAATGTTATAAGCCAGCGTTGCACGTTGTACAGTATGGGGTTCTTCAAAAGGGGTCTTAGAAGGTTTTAAAAGGGTCGACCGCGCGAGTGCTGCACCTCTGGTGTTGCAAACGTCCATAGGCTACGGTGATCATTTTCCATCAGGTGAGCCGCTTTTTTTTTTGCCACCTTAGTGGTATAAAAAAAAAGCCGCCCATAAGGCTTTTAGCTTGGCTTATGGGCTGCCATACCATTGGCAATCGGGACATAAGGAAAGGCCACAAAGCAATCACCAATCCGAAGACCAATCATATCGCAGAACACTGAATATCCGTGACTAGGAGCGCTTAATAACTCTTATAGGTCACTAAAATAACTGTAAAAAAAATTGTTTGTCTTATTTGGGTATTCTGTCGAAACATTGGAGAAATTTTGATTGTGCTCGTAAATTTCACTGGCTTATTTGCTTAGTGTGGGAGCTGCAGCGCCGGGTCCTCGTTGCGGGTACGGGCGTGGGCGTTCTCACGCTGGAGATCATGCTGAGAGCCATGGTCTATAGAGGGAGCAAGTGGGATACCACTGGGTCTTTTTTACGGGTGAAAGTCAAAATTGGGAACTAACTTTTATGAGTTTAATTTAGAAAGCAATCAGGGTTCCGTGCAAAATAATATAAAACGTATTGAATGACGGAAAAGTACAAGCGAACCAAGTCGCTGGCACCAGCTTAATTTACAATGAGAAGGGGGAAATATATGTAGGTTGTACCTAGTTCAAATCTGTGTCTCTGAGAAATAAAACAAGGCAATACATTTACTAATATTTAATCCTATAAATAAAGTCAAGATCAATCGCAATTTTATTTAAAAACACTGTCATATTCATACTTAGATTGTCTTTTAATAAGTAAGTGATTATAAGGACGAGGTGTGAAGTTATAATCACGAGACACACCTCTTCAGATAAAACAAACAATTTTTCGTGCAGCAGTCTCCATGACTATTACACTGAAATGGAAAAAACTATATTTTAATCAATTATTCTGATAAAGTAAGTATAACTGTGCGTTACTTGTGTTTATTCTAAGACTAAATGACCCCGCGGCTTCGGCCATGATCTACTTTAAACGCGGAGGCCTTATTTAATACCGTCGTTTATTAATTTTACAATACTGTACGACAATTTGCCACACTTTTTTTGAATATTGGTATACCTAATTGTGTAGATTGATGATATAAATTACATTGTTATAAGAACTATCCAAAACGAAAATTATTTTCAATTCTAACTACGGCTCTACTTACTATCCTTTACCATACTTTAGTTTACTATACTTCAGTATACTTTCGTTTTATTATACTTTAGTTAGTACTATTAATTATTTTGTGCCTAAGTTAACGTTAAACGTTTTTACACGTTTAACCAAACAATCTCTTCAGCTTTTATTAGTACCTACCTAAGCTACATATCAACAAACCTTAAAAAACTTTTTTTACGTTTTTTTTGCCAAATCTAATTGGATCCCCAATATCTAATTCGAATGACGCTGGGAAATGGACTAGTTGTAATAACTTAGGTTAAATCATTATTAAACTACTATATTATAGATAGATACATGTGTATATATGTATAATTTATCGATATTATTTCTTATATATTATTTATTATTTATCGATAGTAAATTATACAAATATACTCGTATATATATAATAGATAACAAAATAAATAAATATCCATCACGCCTTATCCCCGAAGGGGTGGCAGAGGCATATTATATGCCCACTTTTCACCGTGTGGATTCCTGTCCCACGTAATAGGTGGTGAGCTCATTGCCGTGTTGAAATAGACAGACGCAGGCTGTGGCTACCTGCTGTTGAAATTTTTTAAGCCTCCTATAAGGCCTTCAACCAGGCTTAACGACTGCCATTTTACTGGCAACCGGGACCAACGGCTTAACGTGCCTTCCGAAGCAAATGTAAATGCCACAAAGTGGTCACCCATCCGACGACCAGCCATAGTGAAAGTTGCGTACCTCTGTGATCGTTTACCGAACACTGAGACCGCGGGGGCATGAGCGCTTCAAAATACTTAAGTAAATATATTCAATATTGTTTAAATAATTCCTAATTGTTTAAAATTAGTCGCTACACACACAGTCCATACGCAATGTGGCAGGTTTGAATTAAAGTGGAAGCTGGAAAAGGGCGTGCTCCGCTGGTTTGGACACGTTAGTCAGGAACGATTGACGAAGAATATATATTGTGCGAAAGTAGAGGGTCGAAGGAGTCAGGGTAGGCCGAGGCTTACATATAAGGACCACGTGAGCAGATTACTCAAAAATGGAAAAGTCAAAAGAACTCGAATACCCAGATGTGGGTGTAGGTATGAAGCGATTAATGAAACTGCAGGAAGCGAAAGAATTATGCATGGATCTCGAAGCCTGGCGTACTGTCCTCTATGACTACCCCGTCAGGGAAACAGCGTCAAGATAGTTAGTTAATTTAGTTAGTTAGATTTTTAGATAATGTTTTGCTAGGCTACGCGACATTCTTTACTGGGTATTAGGTACCTATGTTTAAAAGTAAACTATGAAACATTTCTGAAGTTCGGACTACTGTTTTCTAACATGCCTATAGCTCATGCGTCCTTTACTAAATTAACAAATACACCAAATCATGATTTATGCATATGCATATGAGTCTTCTGATACCGTTATAAATACCTAAATATCTTGTTTACGGACGAGGTAGCTCATAACAAATTTCCAATGCGTACACTGCAGAAGGTTGTTTATTATCTAAATAGAACTCTAATGTATGTCTATTTGTACATCGTATATACATAAACAGGGCCAAAACGAGAACAATGGTGGTACGTTCGTTAAAAATATACTAAAATATTGGTACAGTCAACTTCAAAAGTAGATCAACACAATTGAGCATAATCGTTACTGAATTCAATTCAAACTAATTAATGCCCGCGACTTCGTAGAAGTGAAGCTACCCACCACTTAGGTACGAATTTTTATAATTATAGGACAAAATATACTTTAATTATTTTCCTAATATAAAAGTAGTTTAAAATTGTATTTTTTTATCAAAATCAGAACAAACAGACAGATAGATAGACCGAAACAATAAATTGCGTTTTGGTAAATGATAAATTCTTTTTATACCAATATGTACTTTTAATATTATTTTCTTTATTACCGTTTTGAGAAAGTGGACTCGGTTGATCAGATTGATCTAACAATACCATCGAACCACGGATACATGCATACGGACATTTCTCTATTATTTATTTGTTTATCCATTACACTTTATTTGCAGGATAGACTAGTTGACGCCCGCGGCTCCACCCGCGTGATGTAGTGTTCCCGTTCCCGTTTCCACAAGAACTTCTTAGCGGGATAAAAAGCCTATGTGTTATTCTGATGTGTAAACTATAATACGAGTATTGTAAAGTTTCATCATTGAAGCGTTTGTGGCCCCGCTGACTTAGTGTTCTGTAAACGATCACTGTGTTAAGCAACATTCGCTATAGGTGGTCCTCGGATGGGTGACCACTTTGTGGAATTTAGATTTGCGAGCGTTTCCATGCTTCGGAAGGCTCGTTAAGCCATTGGTCCCGGTGGCCACTAAATGGCAGTCGTTAAGCCTGGTAGAAGGCCATATGGGCGGCTTAAAAAAATTCAACAGCAGGTCGCCACAGCCTGCGCCTGTCCATTTCAACACGGCAATGGGCGCACCACCTGTTACGTGCATACGGTGATATGTAGGCGTATAGTATGCCTCTGCCTACCCCTTCAGGGATAAAGGCGTTTCATCACAATCCATTGTGTTTGCGTAAAAGTGTAACAAACATCCATTATTACAAACTTTTGCGTTTATAATATTAGTAGGATATCAAGTTCACTCGTAAAGAATAGTATTGTGATAATAAGGTTAGTAGGCAAGGTAACGAAATGAGGAGAATAATGAGACAGGAAAAACGACAAGTTGTTAACTTATTTATCCAGCAATTATTTCATAACTAAGCGACCTTAAACCAATTTCCTTTAACTTTAAAGTTATCATTAAAAGAAGGAGATGAAAGGTATTAATCATTTTTTCATCTTGGTTTCCATCCAAAGGTTGCCTGTAAGAGATTGCCATGTGCGATAAAGCCGCCAGTTGTACTACCGATAATTGTAATCCAATACTGTTAGATTTCTGATGTACAATAAAGAGATAAATCAATCAATCAAAGGTAGAAGAAACACAGAGCACTCGCCCTAATAGAGACAAACTTAAATAATTACTGCGTACCAGTTTTCGCCAGGCTGTAGGCGAAAATCGCATACGTGGCCTGTCAGTTGCTTGCTATTCGTATCTAGTATATTTATTTATTTATCTGCCATTATAGTGCCATTATACTGCTTTAATTGTAACAATTGATTGTAAGAATAATATTTTCTTGGTGTACAAAAAGAATTCAATAAATAAATAAATAAGAAATAAATCGACTCATAAATATAAATCCGTACCTAATGTATGTCATCTATACTAATATTATAAAGAGCAAACATTTGTTACGTTGTTTGTAATGAAAAGGCTCAGCAACAATTAGACTGATTTTAAAAAAATGCTTTCAATATTAGAAAGCTACACTCTTCGTGAGTAACAGGCTATATTGGATTCTCGAAAAGTTCCGTACAAAATCTCGAATAGGAAATTTCACCACGCGGGCGAATCTGCGGGCTTCAGCTAGTTGTTTAATAAATGAGTAACGCCATCTTATCACCATTGATAAACGAACTTATCCAGTTGACACACATTACTAATCAGTTAAAACTGAAAAATAGGTATTATCTTTTCTAAGGCTAGTTAGTCATCACCAGCCACTTCAGGCATTCTGAATCCCTACGAAGTCATCCAACAAACATTTCAGAAATACCTATGGTTTTAAGGAAAATCTTTTTGCAGAGTAACTTGTCCAAATATCCAATTTTACTGAGTTTACAGGTTAAATAGTTTTTTGGTTAAATTAAACTATTGAAGACTTATAATGAACAATAAATGTCTTAGAAGCGCTCGTGGCCCCGCGGTCTCAGTGTTCTGTAAACGATCACTGAGTTACGCAACTTTCACTATGGCTGGTCCTCGGATGGGTGACCACTTTGTGGCATTTACATTTACGAGCGTTTCCGTGCTTCGGAAGGCACGTTAAGCCGTTGGTCCCGGTCGCCAGTAAAATGGCAGTCGTTAAGCCTGGTTGAATGCCTTATGGGCGGCTTGAAAAATTTCAACAGCAGGTAGCCACAACCTGCGTCTATTCATTTCAACACGACAATGGGCTCACCACCTGTTACGTGGATTATATGCCTCTGCCACCCCTTCGGGGATAAGGCGTGATGGATATTTTATATATGTCTTAAATATTATGTAAAATAATATTCTCATAGTAAATAAGTAAAATTTGCATGCTATCATTATAATGACTAAATTAGCACGAACTTAGAATATTTTTTGGACATATAACATAACAATACCACAATGTACCTATTTACCTCATTTATAGCAAACTAGCTGACCCGCCCGGCTTCGCCCGTGACATACTTCGAACCACGTGGCACCCATTTTATCCCGTCGGCGTCGTTTAATAACATCACAATAATGTATAAAGATTTTCCAAACCGCTGTACGCCCGCACGGCCCGGTCGAATTATGGTTACACGAAATTAATTTCTATACGCAAAATTTTGATTTCGCCGTATCTCATAAGATATTCATTTAATTTGCAAGGTGGAAAGAGACAAAATAATCTTCATAAAATGCTGAAGCCAACTAACATATTTAAAATGATAAGGATTAATAACGTATTTGTGTAAATAGCCTTCAAATTACCGCTTTATTATTGCTAGTTTTTTAAAGTATTAAAATGGATATAGTATGTTATCCTTAAGAGATAGACATATACCATCGCGGACTTTTTTGTAGATCTATATTAGATACACAATTCCACCATACATTATTTTGTTCTATCTCAAAGGGCTTAGGCAGCGTTTTTGTTGAAAGCTATCAGACGGCAATTTTTTTCCGACATCCCCAACAAATATGGTTATAATTTAGTCAATGTAAACCAAAAGTTAACAAATTATACATAAAAACCTTCTATAAGAATTACTCCAACTATTAAAAAAAACCGCATTGTAATTCGATGCGTAATTTTAAAGATCTAAGCATACATAGGGACAGACAGCGAAAAGTGATTTTGTTGTATAATATGTAGTGATGATGATAAAGAAATTTGAATACATTTTCAAACGAATATTCTCCAAACATAAAGTGGTTTAGCAAACCTACAATACTTTAAAAATACCTTTCCAATGATATCCTGCAATTTAAAATATTGACAAACTTAACTTCCCGACATTTAGGTAAATTATTTACTAAAATTGTAAAAATTTAAAAAAATACTTCACAAAGTGCTAAAGTTTGATTTTATTATATTTGTATAAATGACATCCATTAGGTACGGATTTATATTTATGAGGCAATTACACTGAGGTGGTAGACAAGCATTCGGTCCACCTGATGAGAGGTGGTCACCATAGCCCATGGACGTTTGGAACACCGACCCACGACAAAAAACAGCTATGATAATAAAGAGAAAAGGTGATTAAAACACCGTTAAAGAACCTGCTTTCAGATAAAAAAGGCATCCAAATCATTTCAGACATTATAGCGCTACAATGACACAAACACACACACATGGCGGTCAACAATTACAAACAATACACGAACAAATTAGACGTGACTGGACTTGAAAATACTTACGAATTCACCAATTTGTGCACATTTCGCGCCCTCAGCAAAAGTTTCTACTTTCTCTACGGGCAAAGCTATATCATTATCTGCCGGGGCCTTAGGAGTATCTTTATCTACTGCTATTACGTTACACAGAGCGTACTGGACCAAGGCCAGGACTAAAAAGGCTGCACAAATACGACTCATTGTTATTAAAAGGAAAACAACACTGACAGACTTGACTGTTGACTGGCTTATAAATATAGGTTCAAAACAAACAAGCAATGCTCCCAATCACGATTTAGTGTTCCCATCTGCACATTTTAAATACCCTTCTCAGTTTTATTTTAAACTGATTAATCCATAGGAGTATATATATATATTTTCAGTAACTAAATAAAATGTTTTACTCAAATATCATGATTTCTATATAAAATTTATATTAAATAAAAAATGCCTTTAACAAATTAGATATTTTTACGTCTAGTTAAGAAATAATCCGTCAAAGTGGATCGTCACCCTGCTGCAAGTTTGGGAGATCAGATTTACTAGAGATGGTCAGAGGCAGTTTCTTAAAGCGTTAGATCCTATAGGAACCGTAAATATATATGGGAGAAGAACCTAGCACGATGGATGTCATGGTATAAGGAGCGCGGGCTGCACAAGTAGCCCAAATGGTACACGACAGGGACATGCCGTATTGCATAGATATGGCTGACGTCAACTCATTGTATAGATTAGGACTACTAATACCAAAGAAGAACCTCCCTCTGTAAAAAAGCAACCTGTCCCTTGTAAAGGTTCGGAGCACTGAAAGGCTTGGAACAGCATCTGTGTGGTGGCGGGCAAACCGCCAAACGATAGCATTCCCAAGGAGGGTTGGTGTCAGACTGGCGGCTGACCATAAAAACCAAGCCAAAACATTTTGCAGTATTCAATTTAGACATACTGCGCCGACCCCTAGTAAATTGGGACAAGGGCAAGAGGATGATGAAACTATAGGAGTATCCAGTACGTTGAGACCATAGACGAAGTTTCTATAAGCAATTGATCGACATTGTATATCATTGTGTCAAGGAGCCCACAAAGATCTCCGGAGCCCAAACGATTTAACTTACTAGCGGTGCACCTGCTGACTAACAGACAAGGCAAAGAAGACGTAGGTGCGCTACGGGGTTAGGAAGTCAGACCGCAGTGGCTCCTAACAATGTCGAAAATTAGAAACCTAACTACATACACAATCATCACGCCTTTCTATTAGCGTAGGCTAATACTACGACCTATCACACTTTAAACTTGCAATAAAATAACATCAAACTCCCCTATTTTATGCGGACTATACTAAGTTGGCAACACTTAAACGGACCCGTATAGGTAGATAACGGATAAGAGCATAAACTATTTGCAATCCTTTTCAATGCTATTTACTATTAACATGGTTTAGATATTTCCTTTATTGGTGTGCGCTGTTGGAAATGATAACACTGTTTTAAGCAATCCTGGTACCAATAGTCCTTATCACACTAGGTCAAGGTACTAGCACAGCCGAAAGACATAGGTTTACTCTTTATACTGTGGTACTAGATAACAGTTTTTTGAATTAAATACTATTGTATAGGATATTGTATAGGGATTGCAATGTAGTTATTACATTGCATAACCCTTCTAATAGTGAAAAGATTTGAGCATAACTTCAGTACACAAAGTATGGAAAAGTTAGTATTGGACTACCACAGATATTGAGCAATGTACGTTAGGAATATTACTTCCACTACTTATCACAACTGTGACTTTTTATTAACCTCACACAATGAAGTTAACAAACTGTCACAAATTAATTGTAACAGTTATTACATTCCATCATTACTGAAGTGAATATTCCAGTTCCACCCGGCTAGTCTACTTTCCTATATATTTTTTTGCATGATCTTCTCGTGTCTTCCCGGGGCAAGATATTCAGAGGAGCCAGGATTGTGGCCCTGTTGTGGCAAACCTCCATAGGTTACGGTGACCACTTTCCATGAGGTGGGCTTATGCTTATCCATTGTAAGTACTTAACTTTAACAAACCTGCACAGTGTCCTTGTACTTTTTAGGGTTCCGTAGCCAAATGGTAAAAAACGGAACCCTCATGGATTCGTCATGTCTGTCTGACTGGCCGTCCGTATGTCACAGCCACTTTTCTCCGAAACTATTAAAACTATACTATTGAAACTTGGCAAGTAGATGTATGCTGTGAACCACATTAAGATTTTCACAAAAAAAAAATAACATTCATTCAAAAATGATGTTGATGTTTCTAATATTTTTTTTTTATCTAAAATTAATAGTTTGCGCGAGAGACACTACCAAAGTAAAATATTCCCCTCCCCTCCCCCTGTAACTGTCAAAATAAGAAAATGATAAAACTATAAAAAATATATAATGTAAATTTGACTGCCTCTGTGGTGCGATGGGAGTGAATCCGACTGCTACGCAAGAGGTCGTGGGTTCGATGCCCACCCAGGATAGAACTTTGTGTGATGAGCACGATGGTTTATTCTGTGTCTGAGTGTTATTTTTCTAATTTGTATGTATTTAGAAATATATAAGTATGTTTATCAGTTATCTGTTTACCATAGTACAGGCTCTGCTTAGTTTGGAATCTGATGGTATTGTATGAGTTGTCCCAACGACATTTATATTTTATCATTAGGGGCCGTTCAAGTATTACGTGAGCAGATTTCTTACCATTTTTTACCCCCCCGCCCCCCTTGTTATCAAAAGTAAGCAAAGCACTTACCCCCTCCCCCTATGCTTACGTAAACATTTTTAGTAATAAATGTTTTTTTATATTGTTATTTTTAAAATAGGAAATTCATGAAAATATTAGGTTTAACTGATACACATAGAGTAAATGACAAAAAAATATAATCAGAAATAAAGAACATAACTAACATAAAGAATATTTTCGGAACACATTAACAGTCTTCAGTCCATGAAACCTGAATCCATGATTCTAAGTTATCGATGACATTGGATTGCTGCTCAGTGTTGTGAGTCTGCTCACTTTCATCCGATTTTGGAATGTCTACGTCACTCTCATCGAGCCATTCAACATCTTGGTGCTCTAAATTTTGAATAATGCACATCAGTTCATTAGCACGACGAGCAGCGACTCTTACAGGTCTAACTTTTCCCTCTGTGGGCGTGTTTACTTTTTTATGGATCTTCTCGATGTGACGATTTAATGATTTGACGGAAGCATGATAAAGACCACACGTTTTGCATGTTCGGCTTGAGAGCCTCAATTTTACCGTCGGACAAAAATAATCGTAGGGCATTTGCAAAAAATCTTTGAGGGTAGTACTCAAGCGTAGAGCTAAATTGACTGGAATATCAAGAAATTGTCCTCCTTCATCCAAAACCAAGTCATCAACTGTTTGTTTTACTTTTGCAGGTGGTGGAAGAAACCTGTTGTCTAGTAATCTGAATAGGCCACTTCTTGGACGACAGCATTCTGTATTTTTACATTTTACAATTTGAAGCAAGTATTGGCTTTCACGCACATGTTCTGAGTACCATTTAATGTCTGGAAATTCAGGAACATCTTGTTCATCAGCCTCAACATATTTTGCAGTAACATTATAGCCATCAATTTCCATTGAACTCCATACTTCAGCTAATACATTTCCTGCAAATTCGAAATTATATCTTTCTAATTGTTCATCAATTGTAATGCCACGTTCATCCAAATGAGACCCAAAATGGTCATGAGGCAGTATTAAACCAGCCAGTTCCCGACTCAGAGGAGCCATTCTTCGCTCTACTCTGTTATACGCACTCCTTCCAGGAGCATTGGTAGCTATAAACAATGCATCGAGATCATGTCGTTTAAAATGTTGTATAGCAAACCCTATGACTTTTTGATAACGCGGATTTTCATCTGGCCCTCCATCAACCGTCATAATTACTACTGGTTTTACTAGTCCATGGTCAGTTTTTGCTAATGGTCGAAACTCTTCAAGTTCGAGAAGCGTCTCGAAATCCTGAGCATGAGTATTAGCAGTAGATGAACTATGCTTTCCACTTCGAATAGCGATGAATGTTGGCCCAGAATATCCGACGGCTTGCGGTTGTCCTAGCATATTGGAAGTAACTTTGATACCAGCATAAACAGATGGTATTAATTTATGACGCTCAGCGATTACCCAATCGTGGTCAGGTAATTTGATTCTATATTCCATATGCATTAAAAGAGGTGCTTGCTTATTTGCCGCAGTGACGCCAATAGGGACTCGAGCTTTGTCATCTTGAGATAAGAAAAATACTTGATCTGGTCCAAGTATGGATGCTATGTTCTCTAAATAATGGATTGATGTTTCAGCGAACTTGCTATCTAAGTGGCTCTTGTGGTGATCAGTTTGAGCACGAATGAGCCTAACAGGGACTGTCGATACATGTCTTCGTCCCTCTGTAGAATTCGATTTTCTGGGAATCAAACGAAGATATGTCGCACTGCGACTAATGTCAAATCCTAGTTTACGCAGTTCTTGTGTGAGTTCGTCAAGAGTTTTTACGCTGCGAATAGATTCCGTTCGTCTCCTGTCATCACATGCACTCCCAAATAAAGCTATATCCGCAATTGTTTTCAATAGTAATGGTTGATCGCTTTCAAGTTTAGGATGTCCTACTGAATCCCTCAGAGATAGTCTTCTTTTTATTTCAGGATTTTCCTGACAAATATCTTCTAACTTTCTTTTCATACCATCCCTGTGTTTCTTCTGGGCAACTGCGTTTTGAATCTTCCTGTTTAAAGTATTTTTTGCTGTTTTTAGTTCCTCGCGCAACTTAATGATCTGTTTATCAACTTCAGCGCAATTTGGCATAGTATCTCTGGCAGAATACAAAGCGTTCAGATTTTTTTCGAGTAGAGTAATCTTATTTTTCAAAGCTTCTTGAGAAGGTTTTGCTGTTTGTTTATCTGCATTATTATTATTTTCGCATTGCTCTTGTGATTCATTGCCGGTTTTAATTTTATCTTCTTTTTGTTTTTCAATGTTAGAAAATGGCTGTATAATTTGTGTTTTTTCTGCAGGTTTACTGGTAGAAGACGTTGCCTAAAAATGAAAAATTTCTAAGAGTTGCTGGATATTCTCTTATTAAGCTACATAAATTCACCGTATTTAATAAAACCAGCGTTTAAATATTATTGAAAGCTTTTCCCCACAGAAACCCTTCACATACAGATATTGAAAACACCCTGTATTTTGTGACCAATTGCCGGAGTCGATCTTAAGAAATAAAATATAAATCATTTACCTTTTTACTTTGAGATAGGCCATCATATTTTTTACTCATAAATCGTTTTAATTGTTACAGAACGTAAAGAGAAACTTTGTACTTATATTTACTCACCTTGGAAAAAAAATGAAGCAGACTTATTTTTAGGATTTAGGATTTATTTTTAGTCGCCGCTTGCAATTCTTCTTCAATTCTCTTAGATACAATAATATCTAGTTCCTTATCTGACTTTGCTTGTAATTTATAATTTCGCCAAACTTCGTTAACTAACTTTTGTACATTTTGCACTTTCGTCCCAGTATGAGATTTTTTAAAACATTCGAACAGTTTTTGGTATAACTTGGATTTGTCTATATGATATGACATTCTAATAAGATATTTAAATTTAAATAATTAAAACGTTAAACTTTGGCTAATTGCATAAACATAAACACAAATGATAACTTTCAATGCTTACAATACGTTTAGAATCCAAACAAAACAATACTGATAGATGCGCACTTGCAGCCGGCCGGCACGAGAGTGAATTATTAGACAAGTGAATAGCGCACGGTAATTTCCCTAATGCGCGGTAATTCCCCTAATCAGTTCTCAAAGCGAGTGCCTACGCATATGTATTATTTGCGGGAATCCCCGAAAAAACTTAAATAACTAACGATGACGTAATCATCATCTAGACCCCCCCACCCCCCATGTCATCCAAAATAAGCAAAACAGAGACCCCCCCACCCCCCCTTGGTGCTTACGTAATACTTGAACGGCCCCTTATCATGCAAACTTCCACCAAAAATTGGTTTGAACGAGATCTAGTAAGTACATTTTTTTAACTAACTAACTATCTTCACGCTGTATCCCTGACAGGGTAGTCAGAGAGGACAGATCGCCAGGCTTTGCATTTTTTTTTTAATAAGTGTTAATTCGTAAACCGCAATTTACCTTTCATTTAATTACTTGCTGCTACGGTACCTTACATGGGCGAGTCTGACTCGCACTTGGCCGCTTATTATTTAATTTTAATGTGTTTGATTTAGTTAGTACCTACAAAAAATACCAATCTATTTACCTATCTTGTTTGCACCTCAGTGGTATATACATACATACATACATACATACATATTGTCACACCTTTATCCTCGAAACGACTGCCATTTTACTGGCAACCGGGACCAACGGCTTAACGTGCCTTCCGAAGCACGGAAACGCTTGCAAATGTAAACTCCAAAGTGGTCACACATCCAAGGACCACCTATAGCGAAAGTTGCGTAACGCAGAACGTTTTTCGTTTTTTCGTAACGTGTTTCGTTTACAGAACACTAAGTCAGCGGGGCCACGAGCGCTTCAAGAGCAAATGAGCACCTTCCTTATCCACCATTTTGTATTCAAAATATAACAATAGCTTGGCATCTAGTTAGTGAATAAGGTAAAACATTGCCAAATATATACAAGTAGGAAGATTAGTGTGGGAAACCGGTTGGCTCGTGACTATAGCAAATTTATGCGTTTGGCGGTATGATAACAAGTTAATAAAAGTTTATTTCCAAGAAAATTACAAATTCCACACAATATTACGATATTGGGTTACGAGTTGGGGTTATAGAAAGTCTGTGACGTAGGTAAAGATACGCTAGTGAATACTAACAAAATTGTAAAAGTCGAAAATCAAACTTTTAATCGACACTGCTTGTAGCACATTTGAGGCCTCGTAGAAAAATAAGAGACATTGGATTGGTTTTTAGTAATGTAAAGTAGACATACTAATTACTTTAAATAATTTATCTATCGGTTGGTTTCTCACTACATGAGGATAATTATTTTATATAAATTTTTAACAAAGTGGAAAAAGACAATTCAATTCGAGACGGGGATTGAACCCGTGACCTTTGCCTAACCAGGGCAATGTTATAGCCACCTGAACAACCCGAACCGTATTGAATCAAGTTGAAATTCTCCACCATATTTTAACCGTCATTTTAAGAGTATGATTATTTTTATTTTATTAATACAAAAACAAGGCAATTCGAAGAACATCTGGCGATACCGGTTTGATAACATTTGATGTGTAGGTACTCTGGCTAGTGCTCTGGCATCCATGTTTATAGCAAGAAGATCAGTGAATGTCATGTGTTAGTTAAGGGTATTCATCCACTGCAAAAGATAATCTATATATAGATGTAGGTGATCGACAATTTTTTTTTTCGATTAGTAATGCATGTAGCCATCTTAGTGTTCTGTAAACGATCACTGCGAAAAACAACTTTCGCTATGGCTAGTCTCGGACGGGTGACTGCTTTGGCATTTCAATTCACGAGCGTGTCCGTGCTTCAGAAGGCTCTTTAAGTGAACTTGAAAGCCATATGGGTGACTTTGTGCATTTAAAGTTCGCGACGGTATAAATCTTTCTTTTAAGAATAACATACTATATCCATTAAAAAACCATCAATTATAAAGCGGTAATTTACAAAAATATGCTATTATTCCTTATCATTTTTACTACTGGTCGCTTTAAATATTTTAAATAGTGTATGACATTTTGTAAGCGCCGTTAAAATGGTCTATGCAAAATAAAGATATTTTAATTTTTTTTATTTTTATTTACGTTAGTTGTCTTCAGCATTTCATAAAGAATATTTTATCCCTTTACAACTTGCAAATTAAATGAATATCTAACGAGTTATAGGAAATTCAAAATAATGCGCAAAGAAATTAATTTCGTGTAACCATAATTCGACCGGGCCGTGCGGGCGTAGGTACTGGAGAGCGAAGAAGTAATCAACGAATTTGGAAAATGTTCATACATTATTGGGAAATTAAGGGCCGGTGGTCAGAGTCGCGTAAGCACCAATACTCTTCCTCAGCTCCCGCCAAGACAGATCGACGATGTATTTGCGCTGGCGCACTATAGTATAAATTAATGGCAGTAGAACAATCGAAGTGGAACATCTCTGTTATTATGTTGGATTTCATTTTTAGGGCTTTGATATGATGATAAAACGATAAATTTAAACTTTGTGCACAGGTACGTACTAAATAAAATGCCCCTACTCGTTACAACCATATTTTAATATAAAACAACTTTAAAATAATAAAATGAAAAATGCATGATAGATGCAAGAAGGTCGTCTACAACAAAATAAATAAAGTAAGAAACAGCTATTTATCTCAGGTAGTCAGGATTTTACCACTATCTGACCTGCCAGTAACTGATGGTAAACAGAAAAGTTTTTAGAATATAATTATGGATTGCTGTCTTAGTGATAGTTTATGATGATGAGTTGGTATAGAATAGAATACACACATACATATTATCACGTCTGCCTCCCATCTGGATAGGCAGAAACTATGGCTTTCCACTTGCTACGATACACAACCACCTGACATACAACTTTCGCTTCTTCTACTTTCATGAGTGTTTTCATACACGCTTGCCTGTCAAAGGTACTCTTGACCTGGCATTTTCCCAAAAGGTCTTTGATTTTGTTGCTATACATACCAAGGTCAACCCCTACCAGTTTGCTCATTCACTCTTGGCACATAAATCTGCTTCGTCAGTCTATTTTCATCTATACTCTCCACGTGTCAGAACCATCTAAGCATCACTTTTTCTATCATAGCCACTACATCTTCTGTCATACCACAATGTTCCCTTATCGCGCTGTTCCTTTCTTTATCCATCAACTCCACCCCAGCTATACTTCGCAGACTTCTCATTTTCACTGCATTAATTTTACTTTTATGCGTCTTCTGTATCTTCTTCTTCTTCAGACCCAACTTTCACAGCCTTACATAAGAGTGGGGACTAGCATTCCTCTATGTACCGCCAGTAACGCTTTCTTTGACACGTTCTGACTGCTCACAAAGGTGTACATGGACCATACCCAACCAGGTTGTCAAAATTGTGCAATACTCCGCTTTGCAAGGTGACATTTAGTCGACAAGTTGACACGTGTTTCGCCTACACACGAGGAATCCACATGACTTTCGCATTGTTTTAAAATACTCAAAATCGTGGCAGGAATACCAAGCCTTAATAAACGATGGTATTAAAAGCGTGTTTTTTTTTGTATTTTAAACTATGTTTTTTTACTACTACTACTTAATTTAAATATTGTACCTACTGTCGTCGATCGTTGATAAGTCTACAACGTTTAAAGTAAATCTGATCGCTTAAAGTTGGGCAAAATCGAGTCCAAACGAGTCAGTTACATACATACAAACAAACATACAGGTGAAACTAAATTTAAGCGTGTTAAAAAGACAATTCCATTCGAGACGGGGATTGAAATTGAAAGTAATTTTATTTCGATACAATCGTTTCATTTACGTATAGCTTAAGTATTGTATATTTACCAGTGTGCGTGTGCCCTGACAAGTCTCTGTTTTATATTAATTGTTTTATGACCTTCCTTATCAAGTTAGTGCTAACTCGCTGTTCTAGCCGGACTGTGTCTCATCAGTATACATCTGTACGTTTCCACAATGAGTCGTCTAAGCACTATTGTTTTGCTCACCGTGCTCGCCCTTTGTTTGATCAGTATTAATGGTGTGGAAAGTGCCTGTGGGAATCATGGCGCTGATGTAAGTATTATTTTGACTGCCTCTGGGGCGCGGTGGGAGTGCATCCGACTGCTATGCAAGAGGTCGTGGGTTCGATTCCCACCCAGGATAAAACTTTGGGTGATGAGCACGATGGTTTATTCTGTGTCTAGGTGTTATTTATCTATAATTCGTATGTATTTAGAAATATATAAGTATGTTTATCAGTTATCTAGATCCCATAACACAAGCTAATATTTAGCTTACTTTAGGCTAGATGGCGCTGTGTGATAAGTGTCCCACAATATTTAATATTTTATTATTAAGGATTCTCATTGTTACCTTTGACCTTTGTTAATATATTAGCGTATATTCTACTACGTCATCTTCGAAGTAAGTCTTCACAATGACCTTTCAGTTAAGTGATTTGTGAAGTAAAGTTTATTTTTTTGACTTTCCATCTCAGTATGCCAGTTGTTTCCAAACTTTACCTAAATTTGCGCTCGTGGCCCGCTGACTCAGTATTCTGTAAACGATCACAGCGTTAAGCAACTTTCGCTATGGCTGGTCACGGATTGGTGACCACTTTGTGGAATTTACATTTGCGAGGGTTTCCGTGCTTTGGAATGGAAGGCACGTTAAGCCGTTGGTCACGGTTGCCAGTAACATGGCAGTCCTTAACGCCAAGTTGAAGGCTTTAAGGGCTGCTTGAAATATTTCAACAGCGGTAGCCGCAACTTGCGTCTGTCTATTTCAACACGGCAATAGGCTCACCACTTATTACGTGTTACAGGAATGCACATGGTGAAAAGTGTGCGTATAATATGCCTGTGCCATTCCTTCGGGAATATGGCGTAATTGATAAACATAACCTGAATTTTGAGCCTTTTACTCACTCTAATTTGTCTGCTAAGTGCAGCTATCGTTTGGCTTCTGAATATCGAAATTGTTAGGAGCGACAGTTGTCAGACTTCGGCGCTAATCAGCAGGTGCACCGCTAACAGGTGAGGTCACTTGCCCCAAAGATCTTGGACCTTTACATCTAAATTTATTGACTTTCGTAATACCTTGATGAGAGCTTGGTGCGCAACACGATTTCATTTTTACTCGACTACGGCTAAGCAAGCCGGAGGGTTGCAGGTTTGATAGATATGTATGTATGTCTATCTGGGGGCCGAGTTCTATAGCGGTTCTATTGCGATTAGTCCATTACAAGGTAGTCTACTAAAACTATCATATACTTCACAATCACATTTCTCAAGCTGCAGGATAGAGACAAAATATCTGTTTTTAGCTAGTAGTCTACCAAATTGCATATTAAGAGCTAGTTACAGGCGCTACACGTGTTAATAACATTCAATCGGCCGGCCGATAGAATTCTATTGGAGCGCAATTGTAATAGTAGACTAAGGCCGTATTCCAGAACGTTTCTCAATACTCAATCGACGCTTGAGGCTAGATTTTGCCTTATAAAATCTACTCTCAAGTGTTTCTTGAGTATTGATAAACGTTCTGGAATACGGCCCTAAGAAAACTAATATTTTTTTCTGTGAGCTTTCTATTGAACGACGTTTTCTATTCTCTTCTGACGCGATTAAATTAGTAGACTTAGCCCCCTGCTCTCGTATAATATATTAAGTATAAAAGACAATGTCCGTTTCCCATGACAGTCTTATTTGTTAGCCAGCAGAGCAGCACCATATGTAGATGAGGTTACTAGGGTCCCGAGATACAGGTGGGGCTTCAACCAATACAACAGTATTCTGTGGCTTCAACATACTCCACTATAAATCCGAGTCATTACATTATATCTTCTTATCTAAATGGAATTTCCCCAGTTCTAAACACATTATTAATACGATATTAATCTAAAATAGATGATTCACTTGTTGTTTAGAACAGTATTTTTTTTAGTTAGTATAATTAAAAGTTTGTCTGCGGTTTCACCCTCGTTTAACACGCTGTCCAGGCTTTCAACCGTCCCCATGTTCTAAAAACATAATTTCAATGTACAGTTAAACACTTTAACTCCGAAATAATCATTTGAGGATCACACTAATATTTGTTTTGAACGACCGAACCTGAGACCTTAGCACGGCAGTAGACAGACACTTACTGCTGTGCCACCGAGGCAGTAATCCAGTACGTTTACTGTAGGAACATTATGTATCTAAATATTATGGTAATAGGTAGATATTCAAGATTTAGATTGAACAAAATTACTAAGGAATAATTCTACAATGAATTTTTCCAATGAAAGTGTCAGCGTTAAGCTAGAAAAAGGCGTGCTCCGTTGGTTTGGACACGTCCAACAAATGAATGAGGAACGATTGACGAAGAATATATATTGTGCGAAAGTAGAGGGTAGAAGGACTCAGGGTAGGCCAAGACTTAAGTACATATGAATTCTACGTGAGCAGATTGCTAAAAAATGGAAAAGTCAAAAGAAATCGGATACCCAGACGTGCGTGTATGAAGCGATTGATGAATCTACAAGAAGCGAAAGAAGTATGCATGGATCGCGAAGCCTGGCGATCTGTCCTCTCTGACTACCTCGTCAGGGATACAGCGTGAATATAGTTAGTTAGTTATCCCCGGAAACCCCCTGCTTATATTAGAGTTTCTTTTGTTTCAGTGCAACTCTGACAGTCAGTGCTGTGCAGGCACCAAATGTCACCGATATGCGAAGAAATGCCAAGTACAGATTTCACCTGATGACTTAAAGCTACCCTCCCGCAAGCCTTGACAACCTTTAATCAAACATACAGCCGTCATATAACATTTTGATTACAGTTTTCTAATAATTAATAATATCCCTACTATTTTCATTGTTTAAGTTTTATCTTAAAGAAATACTTCTGATTATTGTTTTTAATTTGCTTTTTTTATTGTACCTTACACCTTTTGTTTTATTTTAGGTTTAAGGGTCGCCACAACCTGCGCCTGTCCATTTCAACACTGCAATGGGCTCGCCATCTGTTACGTGGGACAAAAGTGCATACGTTGAAATGTGGGTGTTTAGTATGCCTCTGCCTACCCCTTCGGGGATAAAGGTGTGACAAAATGTATGTAGTGAGGGTCTATTCATCAAGATTTTTCAATTTTATTTGGAAACTTTCACACAACGCCACCTAGACCAATTTAAGCTAATATTACCTACGTTATCTTGCCTTATGGTACGTTTTGGGACAGCGGCATGTGGACACCTAGAAGTTACATCCAATCATAGTTTTATAGCCCCGACGAGAGGCGTTGTAAGTTTAACCTGTGTATTTGTATAAGAATCTATATATCTGTTTCCGTATAGCTCCCGAATTGATGAACAAATTTTGATGCGATTGTTTTGTTCAAAAGCCGATGAGATCGATATGGTTCTTATTTGTAAACTTTGAAGTTCATCAGTTCACTTCCTAGGTGATGAACAGGTCCCACTAAAATCCACACGTTCGATTGATCTAAAATTTGATAGACCTAGTGCTACTTTGATAGTATTTCCACATGGACGTTTCGATGCTGCCCACGCTGACCAATCAAATAAATAAAACAAAATTCCGGGGCACACCTCTCTCCATCTCCAATAGTATTGGGATTCTCGGTGTTGAGATCTCTACTGACGTCCGATATCGTAGTCGTCTAGAGGATAAGGCCAAGGTAGGCAAATAGAGATAGATAGGGCAGACAGATGAGCACACACAAACATACAGACTATTCAATAGCACAGATAGTTGTTACATAATTATCTATTGCGTAAATATCGTTGTTAGTAAAGAAAGTACTGCTTTATAGCCATGGCAATATAAATAAATATAAATGAATGTAACTAATATTAACCTAATAACAACAAAATATTTACGCTATATTAAAGAATTAAGTCTCAGATATATGTGGGCTTCTAATTCAAGTAGTCTTCACTGGTTAGGAGGTTTGATAGCAGTCATTCTCACAGTGACTAGTCATTGAGCAAAATGGCCATGAATTTAGTAAAAGCAGAAGACATAAAATTTCAGACGATACGTCAAAATAACTATATAATATCTTACTTAATGACTCTTTTTCACATTCAGATATCTTTAATAGCACTTATTATGTACAAAGTGTAGGTAAAAAGGTCAAATACATAACATGCACTTCTTTGACCAAAACTGGAGCTACTGCTTCCCCAGTAAGAAAAGCAGCTTGTATACCACCGTCATTAAGCCAAGTTGAAGGCCTTATAGGCGACTTGAAAGCAGCAGGCCGCCCCCGCCGCCAACCTGCACCTGCCCATTCAGTAATGGGCTCATCACATCATCATCATCCGAGCGTCTGTCCCAGTTGCGTCTCGCGAAGCCCGGGGTCCGCTTTCCTACATTTTCTCCTCCACTTCGCACGGTCGTCGGCATCCCCTGTAGTGAGACCATTTTGGCACGCATGTCATCCCTTACGACGTCAAGCCAGCACTTCTTGGGTCTTCCCCTCTTACCGGGACCCGGCGGGGCTGACATGGCCAGACATTTGTTACCTACGTAGCCCGGCGGTTGCCGCAAGACGTGACCATACGGTCTTCGCCACATTTAGTTTCAGACCGCCGTTCTAAAGCGTCTCCTTCCACGCCTTTACACGTCGCACTAATCTGCCCCTATCCGTGTCTGCCAGCGCAATATCGTCAGCATACATGAGCAGCCATGGAGGCTGCTCATGCGAGTTCCTGATGCTGTCCGACAATTCGTCTAATTTACACTGAACAGAAGCGGACTAAGGACCGAACTCTGGTGTACCCCGACGGTGATGGGGAAGGGTTTCGTGTTGCCAACAGCAGTTCGAACCATTGAATCGAAGTCACAGTACATGTCCCGGATAGTGTTAATATAGACCTCTGGAACCCCTTTGGCCCGCAGTGCCCACCAGATCATCGCACGAGGAACACAGTCGAAAGCCTTCTGCATGTCTAGAAACAAACAGTGCAGAGGCGTGTTCTTCGACCTGTATTTTTCTGCGACAACCCTCAGGGCAAAAACAGGGTCCGCGGTCCCATGACCAGGGCGAAACCCATATTGACACCCCGAGAGAGTACACTCCTGCCGGATCCGAGAGTCTATAATCCTCTCGAAGATCTTCATGGTGTGGGACATCACCTTTATACCGCGGTAGCTCCCGCAATCCTGCACCGACCCCTTACCTTTGAAGACAGGAGTAATAATACTCAGTCTCCATTGGTTTGGGATCTGCCCGCTGAGGAGTATGCAGTTAAAAATGGGCTCATCACATGTTACGTGGGATACAAATGCTTACGATGAAATGTGGGCGTATAGTATGCCTCTGCCACACCTTTGGAGAAAATGACGTGATCGATGAAAAATAATGGTAACAATACTTGGCCTTATTACAAAGGTCTCAAACAAGTAGTTATTGATCTAGGTCCGAAGTTTTTTTTTCTTATGGCTTTCTTCGGTCGACCCACTGTAGTGAGTGGTAGGTTAGTATATAATAAGCAACGCAATAAGTTATAAATAAGTGTACGGAGTAACTCAATTCTTTCGACTAGGTATAGACCAACCGGTTTTAACTGCTAAAACAGTCTTTTTCAGAGGTGAGAACCGTTCGCCAAGGGCTCTTTTTGCGCCCTCAGTAAAGCACTCGGCAATACCGGTCGATCTGATCGGATCCTCACGATTTTTTATGAAAATAACGTTTGTTTTCTAGCTTAAACTCAATAGGCGTAAGTGGCTGCGCCATGATATCCAGGGCTCAGGCAATCTCACTAGCTAGCAGTACACCAGGGTGCCGAGTCTACTATTGATAAACCGTAGAATAGAACCAAAATTGCTGTTTTTAGCCGTCAACATGTTACTTAGTAGACTATCAAAAATGTAACTGACTATCGTAGGTACTCTGGCGCGGTACGTGTTAGTAGACTACAAAAAAACTGTAAGAATGGTACCGGTGGCTTTCTAGTCAGCGACGATTTTGATTCTATTATCTGACTAATGGACGAGGCAACGATGCACAGGCCCACACAGGGTTGAGCAGTCAATCCCAAAAATGCCGAATTAAAAAACAAATGGTAGCAATAAAAATGTCCTAGCAGCCAATAAAAGTGAACCACAAGCTTCAAATACGCAGGTAGCGTATGGAAGCAACTGGGTACGCCGTACTATTACTTATTCTGTGCCTATGGGAAAGGTTGGGTTTACGCGGTAAACTCGACAAGTGCGGACGCTTGCTGTAGGTACCTATATTATTTTCTAAAACTGAAGCATTTATCTTGTTTTATGTGCGGGAGTGGTGGTTTCTTGGACATAAAAGTTGTCTTAACGTGCTATAGTGATATATATGCAGTGAAATGCTTTTTTCTATTTTGCCGCGTAAATCCACTGAGGACCTCAGTATAACAACTACCATTATACTGGGGTGAGACTGACCTTGACTTAAGGACTTGACTAAGACGTAGAGGACAGGAACATTTTAGTTAGTAAGAAAGAAGATTGAAGAAATATTAATTAAGATATGGCTAAAAGGTCTTAGTAACCAGGCCATATAATAATAATAAAAAAAGAAGGGAGAGGTTACTTACCCTGTTATAAAACAAAAAATCAGATTTTTACTGATAACAATATATTTCAATTTTTCTAATATAATATTTTTACTAAATAATGTTTTCACATCAATTCATGAAATATTCTACTATTTGATTTGAATAAAATTCATAAACTCTTTAAATACACAAATAATTTCACATTTTAATATTCATCAAATTATTTCATGCGTATTAAATGATTAAAAAGGCCCTTGTACAAGTATCACTTACAGCTTGTTTACGAAAATGAAAAACCAAACGACACCTGCTCCTAGCAACCAGATATAAGTGGACCCCTGACTCCTTTTGTAAGCTGGGAAAACTTAAGATAAAGAAACGAAGATTTGTAGTTTGTCTGTCTGTCTGCCGCAGTCTAGCTCTTTGATAAGAAGGCCGTAATTTGGCAGTGTTATACTAGCCACAGCATTAATGTTGTAAGATTAAAATACAATCTTAAAATAACATTTCTTTTCGAGTACCTCTTTTACACATAAGGAGGGGATGCCATTTTTTTCACGTTAACTCCGTGACGTCTTCCAAAAATTTTGTAGGTTTCGATAAACTATTTTTTGATGAAGGCATCAGTTTATTTTCAGCTTTGGAAGCCTACATTAGAAGTCTGCATATCCTTGGGAAGTGAAACGAAAGTGGTACTACTGGACTTTTCTCTATACAGCGACCAACCTCATTAAAGAGCCACATCATAAACACATCAGCTGCTTCTGAAATACTCCCCGTCGTGGATAGGGAACATGCCGGGGTGACCGAATCACTTCCGAACGGGACGCAACCCGGCCTCATACTACCGAAGTATAGACGAGGCTGCAGCTCTCACACTGGTCGCTGCGGTATGTGAGCTGCCTTAGGTCGGGTTTTCCCCAACGTCTACAAGTCTAAAGGAGGTGGCATAGGGAAGGAAATGGCAGTCGGCGTTCTCCTGGAGCATCGAAATTATTTAGGCTTACAGTATTTATTTTATTTATCTATCACGCCTTATCCCCGAAGGGATGGCAGAGGCATATTATATGCCTACTTTTCATAATGTGTATTCCTGTCCCACGTAATAGGTGATGAGCCCATTGCCGTGTTGAAATATACAGACGCAGGTGGTAGCTACTTGCTGTTGAAATGTTTCAAGTTGCCCATAAGGCCTTCAACTTGACTTATTGACTGCCATGTTACTGTCAAAACCGGGACCAACGGCTTACCGTGCCTTTCGAACCACGGAAACGCTCGCAAACGTAAATGCCACAGAGTGGTCACCCATCCAAGGACCAGCTATAGCCAAAGTTGTTTAACGCAGTGATCGATTACAGAGCACTTTTTCCGCGGGGCCACGAGCGCTTCAAGTAGCCGATTGTATTCTCCATTTATCTCTGCAGCTTCCAGCTAAACTATACCTACTTATAAATAAATAGGGTTCATTATCACAAATGTCAGTCCGAGTTTACCAGGACTTTATTTGGTCGTGCTTATTAGTGTCTAGCACATAAGACCTTTTAGCCTTTTTGTTACCACCTCACTAAAAAGGCAACGGGTTAAAAATTTCTTCCAAATTTAACATCTAAAATTTTATTTTATTAAATTTATTCGGCCATTTAGACCCACCCCAGTTGGTCCCGGTTGCCAATAAAATGGCAGTCGTTAAGCCAAGTTGAAGGCCTAAAAAAATTCAACAACAGATGGCCACAGCCTGCGCCTGTCCATTTCAACACGGCAATGGGCTCACCGCCTGTTACGTGGGACAAAAATGTGGGCATACGGTGAAATGTGGGCGTTTATTATGCCTCGGCCTACCCCTTCGGGGACAAAGGCGTGACAATATGTATGTATGTATCACAAGTGTGTAAGAAACGGGCACACTTTTGTCGCTGGTGTGATGGCCAGATTAGAACTCACTTTTCTGCGGACGTCATGAAAATAGTTTATCAATCACGCCTTATACCCGAAGGGTGGCTGAGGCACATTATACGCCCACATTTGACCATGTGTTCTTGTCCCAATCAATAAAGTGAAAATTCTATCTAACAAAATGTACACTCGACTCCATGTTTGCTACGAGAGAGAAATAATAGTAGGCAACTGTCCCCACTCTACAGAAAACGTGTTTATGGTAGATTGCATATCATAAAGTCAAGTTTAATGTATATATTTAATGAAATAATATATGTACACAGTTTTTAATCAGCAGTCCATACTACTTATTAAATTAACTATCTAACTCTACCTAAACGGTTTATAAATGCATTTTTATATTGAAATATAGTACCTAGATAGTTTGCTTCTAGTTCTCCCATTTTGCAAAGAAGGGAGCGTTCCTTCTTTTTCATGTATAAATTATCTTATGATTAATTTCGTTGCGGGTTCCAAGACCTTCCTAACTTCTCCTGGGAGATCGAGCTCGGTGTAACTTTTATGGTGTTTTGGTCATTGCTGTAGATCCTTGTTTACAGGAGTCACAGTAATGGGAATGCGGGTGGGATCAGTCCCAGTTAAAGAGCACCTATATACTACGAATAAAGTATATTTTTACCCTTCTAATAACTGCGGCAAGATATTATTAAATATTGAAATTCTAATTGAAAAATATTAGCCTTACTTTTTCTTCGGAAAATTGACAAATAAAATACTTAATCATATTTCACTATACGTCACTTTCCTTAAGTTGCCCGAAGGTCCTACTTCTTAAATTATTTTTCGATTTTGTTCCTTTATAGTTGGTGCAATAGATCAGGGTCTATTCTTATTTTAATTCAATGCGATTATTCCAGCTTAAGAACATCGACTTATAAAAAAATGGTGCCGTTTTATTTTCATTAAAATTGGGCTAAAAATATCGAGTACTTTTGGCATGTCCCATATTCTAGGAATATAGCCAATAGCCCATTTAAAAAATCATATTACGACCACTTTTGAAATTCATCTGTATAAAGTTCTTGACCAAACCAAATGTGATGCAGAGAGGTGGCACGCTGCCACCTAACGTCGTTGAAAAATATATCATTTTAAAGTTAAATTTATATTTTAGTCATAATTTCAATTTGTATTTTGATTGGGTTTGTACTGATTATGTTGACTATCAACGTTAATATAACAAAACCCATGTATAACAGACAGACAGTATTACTATTTTAAAATAGTACAGAATTAACTACGCTAAGAGTTTATATACAGATATTTCTTTGTAGATTAATATTATCTACATACATTACATTATGTTTTCTCATCTAAGTAGTTTTAACTTTAGGCTAAGATAAAAAATATATAAAATAGATTTTATATTCGGTTTTTACGGAATTTTGAGGTAATAAACTTAAATCCATGATGGTTTTCGGATCCTCAATTTGTTATTCACGTCTCGATGTTTCGGCTATATTGCAATAGCTATGGTACAGAGCGGTGAGCAGAGCTATATCAATAACCCGCGAAAGATCTAAAAACCATAATGAATTACAAAAATCGTTTTTAAAATTTACAAGTTTAAAAATATATTAACGATATTAAAAGCTTGAAAAATCCTTAAATTATTGGAATAGGTTAAAAATGTACATGATTCTTTTTGTATATAAAGTATCGATAACGTAAAAAAAAATTACATCAGTTCTGTAGGTTCAAGGCAAAAAAACTATTTTCCACATACTTAAATTCCACCAAAATCAACTTTTATTTCAAAAACGTCTATCTTATTTCTATGAAACCAATAAATAGCTACCCTTCTTTTTTTACAGCTATTGTTATTACATTCAAATTTAGGTTTTAAATTTGCTTTTAGCACCAAGGCCACGCTTTTGTACCTACATTATTCAATAGTTGCCTTTCGGCCCCGCAACCTAATATACACCTTGTTTTTATGAACCAAACTTTGACAGCTAGTCAAAATATACGAATCGGGGAGGATGTTTGTAAATGAAAGAGATAAAAAAAAATATACGAATACTAAAAAGGGATAAAACTATTGTTATTATATTATCGTTTTAGCTTAAAATTTTATCGTAATGAGATGTATATTTGGTTGTGTGGCGTAGATGCTTTTATTACACAATATACATTTTATACTTACATTAAACTTCATGTAACATAATAAAAACTTGAAGCGACATACTGCTAAATCGTGGTTTGTGGGTTCGATATCCATTCAGGACAAAGATTTGTATAATTAGCACAAACGATTTGTGCTGTCTGGGTACATTTATTTAAAGATCAATTTCATTTTTATTTATAACCAGATGACGCCCGCGGCTTTGCCCGCGTAAATATGTTTTGCCGTTCCCGTTTCTCACAGGAACTTGTTCCCGGGATAAAAAGTAGCCTATGTGTTATTCTGATGTGGAAACTATATTATTGTAAAGTTTAATCACTATCCATTCAGTAGATTTTGCAGGAAAGAGTAACAAACATCTATCAATACTTACAAACTTTCGCTTTTATAATATTAGTAGGATGAATTGTCTTAGCCTGACCATTGCCTATTAAGAGCAACTCTCTGACCAGCTCATAACAAAATAGTCCAGCTGGTAAGAACGTTGGCCTAGATAGGCTAACGGTACGAATTCAAGTCCCAATTAACTTGTCTTCGTTTTCACTATAAATAAAAAAATAAATGTTAAAGTGTTGAAACGGACGGATACAGATTATAGGTAACTGCTGTTACAACTTTTTCAAACCGCCCGTAAGGCCTACAACTTGGTTTAAAAAATACCAAATTACTGGCAAACAGGACTAAGGGACTTAACGTATCTTTTGAGACATGAAAACTTTTAAAATGTAAGTGCCACTAATGGTCACCCATCTCAGGACGCTGAGTCGACAGGACGACAAGCGTTTCTGCCAGTGTACCGAATATACAAAAATATTAGGTCCTTTAAAGGTAATGTTCTTTACTTATGTCATAAAACAATATGCCTTAGTGTGAGCATAACAATTACGTATGTATGACGAGAGTAGCTATGACGCAATAACGATAATTTACATAAGTATAACGCCATTGTCTACGAGATTAGGAAGCCGGTCTCGCATTTGCAGTCGTCGTCGTTTTTAATCTGAAATGAAATATATTATTAATTTAAAAGCCAAAACCGCGAGAGAGTTTAGACTAAGGAATACTTTACCAATAACCCCCCCCCCCCCCCCCCCTGTTAAAACCCCGAGTTCACCTAGAATCTAGAAGAATTTGAGTGAACGTATAAGAAGGCCGTCAACTTGAGAGGCATACTCTTTCACAAACCTTACCTACATTTTCATTTGTACGTAATTGGTAAACTGTTTTTTCTTATAAATTCCCTGTCCACGTAGTTAATGTTTCTTGTACCTGTTTCTCACAAACACCGAACCGAACCTGACCTCAGAACAATAGATAGGCTATGTGTCAGCTACCTCCACAAAATAATAATCGAAAAATTCCACAAAAAATACGCTCTTCCATACAAACTTTGCAACCCCCTTTTTACCACCTTAGATGATGAATTTTCAATAATTCTTTTTTTGTGCCTACATCACTTAAGAAATAGTTGGGCAAAGTTTCATGGTTTGAGCTGTGCGTTAATCGGTCAGTCAGTCAGTTTTTGTTTTCTACAGCGTAGTTAATGTGGAGACTTGAATCCATGACTATTGCCTAACAAGGGTATAGATCTGACTTCTGAGCCACTAAGCCGCATTAATAGCACCAGAGTTTCTTCACTATAATCTTACAAACAACCTTTTTAGAAGTTTAGAGTCATCTATATAGAGTCATCGCTGCTTAATAACTACAGAATCAATACGGCGAGTTATAAGCGCTTAAGTAAATGCTTACCATAAGAAAATGATGTGGAGTGAGATCTTCCGCTCTAGGCCTGACTTCCGAGTCGTGGGTCAAACACGACAGACAGAACTGCTGACCCTCATCTGATAAGGTGGACGGAATCTCCGGACGGCCCCCACTACCCACCAGGAACATTATTTGGAAGTTGCTGTCGTATTGGTAGAATGGTCGCTGGGGACAAAGGAAACAGAATTAGTTCCAACCACTTTCCATTACTTAAGACTTGGAGAAATCTAAATAAAATATTAATACGTGTAAACTCCAGGAAAGCGTCGGTTCGCGCCTATTTTATTTTATATACATTTCCTTTTAAAAGTAACAATGTATGAAGTGCTACCGAACTACAAACAGCAATATACTGCACGTTGTGATTAGTGTTATTGTTTTTTGTGAGAAATAAATAAATATTAAGCGAAATATTTTTTTTACACAGCGCCGTCTAATCTGAACTAAGTAAAAGAACTGAAAATTCGCTCCTCTGGAGCATCTGTAGCTATGGGCGTACCGCAGGGATCAATTCTAGGTCCGTTTCTATTTTTAATTTATATTAACGATCTGCCATTCTATATACAGAACTTGTGCGACATTGTTCTATTTGCTGATGATACGTCACTTATTTTTAAAGTAGATCGTACGCTTACTGATTTTAACAGCGTTAATAGTTCACTTGCCCAAGTTGTAGATTGGTTTACGACCAATAATTTGCTACTAAACGCTAAGAAGACAAAATGTATCAGATTTAGCATGCCTAATGTCAGGAATTGCGGTACAAATATAACATTGAACGGTGATACCCTTAATATTGTAGAATCAACTGTATTTTTGGGGATCACTTTAGATAGCAAACTGCAGTGGAACGCGCAAATAACGTGTCTTGCAGGTAAACTCAGCTCGGCAGCCTTTGCCGTTAGTAAAGTCAGGCAGCTCACTGATGTAGAAACTGCCAGGCTAGTATACTTTAGTTATTTTCATAGTGTCATGTCTTACGGCATTTTGCTGTGGGGTAAAGCAGCTGATCTATAAGTAATTTTTGTACTCCAGAAGAGAGCTATACGTGCAATATATAAATTGAGTGCTAGAGTGTCTCTTAGAGAGAAATTTAAAGAAATTGGCATTTTATCGGTTGCATCACAGTATATATTTGCAAATATCATGTTAGTTAAACAGAACATACATTTATACAATCGACACAGTGACATAAATTCGATAAATACTAGAAATAAGCATAAATTAATTGGAACGCATCATCGTTTACAAAAGGTTCACGACTCTTTTGCAGGAATTGGCGTACGCCTATATAATAAAATTCCTTTAGACATTATGAACCTGCCGTTACATAAATTTAAGGCGGAAATTAAGACGCACCTTTTGAAAAGGGCTTATTACACAATTAATGATTATTTGAATGATAAAAATAAATGGAAATGAGTTGCTTGCTCTTCGCTCGAGCTATTTAGGATTCGAATGAATCTTGTGTTATATTATCTACTTGTCTTGAACCTGCATATATATGTTGTATTTTTTTTTTACCTTATTTTTGTTTACATTCTCCAGTATAAATAATTTGAAACGCCAGGCAACTAAAGGTATGGCTGCGTTTAGTCCCGGTAATAACTAATATACATAATTATATGTAATTTGACTTTGTTATTGTGTGAGCACTATGTAGACTTATTTATTATTTTGAAATTGACATGATAGTTGCTGTGTAGTTTTTGGGTATGTCATGCTCGCCTAAGTGTCCTGGTAGTGGTGGCGTATGTATCGGGTCGCCTTGTTCCCTACAATACGGTTGAATAGGGCGATGGCTGATATATACGTCATACCCGTGAACGGGTGCCGTCTGTTGGGACTGGTCAGCTCATAGCTGTTATAGCAATTGTTACAAATAATATTATTTAAATTTAAGGCAAACTAAGTTTAGTCGACTGTTCTCACATAAATTCAAAGGAACTATGTAAGTGTAATTTTAATGAACTCAACATTTATTTTGTTTTTTTTTTTTGTATAATTTCTTTACTGTATAATTGGTCAAATATCATGTTAATCAAACTGTGTCAAATGGCGGTTAGAAAAGAGTGGCCATGAGTTTTATTGCCAGGTTCTTCCTCTGGCTCTACCTATTGCTTTGCGAATCTGGCAGTAAATGTAGAAGCAGTAATCTTGACGTTCATAAGTGTTACTTTATGACCTACATGAATAAAGATTTTTGATTTTGATTTTTAAGATAATCCAAACCATAAAAAGAAAACCAGAGCTTTCTGCCCTTGAGGACGAAAATCTGTCTTGCTCAATTTTTTCCTTATTCAACCCATTATTGACTACGCTGATGCCTGCTTTTAAGACGCCATTGAGGAGCTTATAGATAAACTTGAGAGGTTGCATAATTTATGTATACGCTTTAAATTTAATCTTAGAAAGTATGATCATGTTTCCCATCTTCGCAAAGAACTCAAGTGGCTCCCAATCCGCCTTAGCGGAAACACTCGAATTCTCTGCCTCCTTTTTAATATCCTTTACAACCCTTCCTCACCTGCCTATCTGAGGGGGCGGTTCGCGTTTGTTCGTTCCCCAGATGCTCCTTGCAGATCTAATCTACGTTCGAACCTCGAATTCCCTAACCATAAAATCAATTACTCCTCTTACTTCTTTACTGTGCATGCGGTCAGATTGTGGAACTCAATACCACCTGCTATCAAAAACAGCAAAACTGTTAATACTTTTAAAAGGAAACTCCGTGAATACTTTCTCACTACACTGTAAATTTATTTTATTTATTTGTGTAAATATATATTTATTTTGTATTTGTTTATATTTGTAAGTATATTTATTTGTATTGTTTTGTATTTATATGTTGTTATATATAATATAATTTTATGTAGATACACTTTTTTGTATGTGTGTGATTTTAGTTCTGTCTTTGTTCTCTTACTTACATACTTTTAATTGTTATTTTCGTATTTCTTCACGTTCTCCTGTCGCCGGTCTAATGGGAGATATTTCTTATAGAAATAAGCAGTACCATTGTACCTATATCTCCTACAACTGTTATCACTGTTACTTAGTGTGTACATAAATAAATAAATAAAATAATATAAGCTTGTGGTATGGGATCTACGCAACTGATAAACATATTTATTTCTTAATATTGTTGTGACGAATAAGTGGACTGTTTATACTGTTTACGGCACTTGGTGGAACTTGATACACATTCTAAATTATAGTACTCCTTGACATTAGAAATAAATAAAATATGTGTCAAACTTTGAAAATGTCGTAAGGAGAAACCAGTCAGAGTACAAAGTACTTTTATAATTGGAACAGTATAAGAGTTTTCTTTCTAGCGATAGAGGGGTAGCGACATGCAAAAGCCCTAAACAGCACTTGGATAAATAAAAAAAAGAAGTCATCATTCCCTTTACTTGAATTGTGATGTCTAGGCAATGAAGAATTGTTACTTAGAATTCTATGGATGTTTGTTTGTCACCTTAGTGGTATAAAGTAACAGTGTTCAGTACATACCTTGCCAGAAGCCATTTCGGTGACGACACAGCCCAGGGACCAGATGTCGGCCGCTCGTCCGTGTCCCGATGTCTTCATGAATACCTCGGGGGCCATGTATGCTGGAAAATAGATAGATGTTTAAAGGAAACTACCATTGGAGTCATCACTCAAGTAACTGAAGACATATGAGTCTATTGACAACTCATATTTAAAAAAAAAAGCTGGAGTGAAATTGATGGACAAAGAAAGGAACAGTGTGATAAGGGAACATTGCGGTATGGTAGAAGATGTAGTGACTAAGATAGAAAAAGGTATGCTTAGATGGTTCGGACACGTGGAGAGGATGGATGAAAGTAGACTAACGAAACAGATTTATCAGAAGAGAGTGAATGGGCAAACTGGTAAGGGGCGACTTCGACGTACATATGTCAATAAGATAGAAGACATTTTGGAAAAAGGTCAGGTCAAGAGTACCCTTAACCGGCGTGTGTGTATGAAAACACTTATGAAAGTGGAAGAAGCGAAAGTTGTATGCCAGGATCGTAGCAAGTGGAAAGCCATAGTCTCTGCCTACCCCGATGGGAGACAGGCGTGACGATATGTATGTATGTATATTTTAAAATCGGTAAATACGTTAATACTCAAGGCAGAATAAATACAACATCAGTGAGAAAACAGTACACTCTTTCCAGCCTAAAAATGCGCTCGTAACCATTTTCAAGAGATTGGAAAGCGTCTGATTGACACTACTCGTGACCAGAAGGCTGGTTTCTTTTTCGCACAAAGGTTAAACATTACCATACAAGGTGGCAATGCTGCCAGTCTTCTGGGAACGCTACGACACAAGGACGGCGATGAGGAGAAATTTTGTGACGCATGTTAAGTTACAGGTTTTTAGTTTGCTTAGTTTAGAATTAATTAATTAACAAACTTATGATATAATAACTAACAATCTTCACGCTGTATCCCTGACGGGGTAGTCAGAGAGGACAGATCCAGGCTTCGCGATCCATGCATAATTCTTTCGCTTCTTCAAGATTCATCAATCGCCTTATACACGCACGTCTGGGTATCCGAGTAATTTTGACCATTCCGTTTCTGAGCAATCTGCTCAAGTGGTCTTCATATGTAAGTCTCGGCCTACCCTGACTTCTTCTACCCTCTACTTTCGCACAATATATATTCTTCGTCCATCGTTCCTCACTCATTAATTGGACGTGTCCAAGCCAACTGAGCACGCCCTTTTCCAGCTTAACGCTGACATTTTCATTAAAACCTGCCATATTGCGTATCACTTCGTTACGTATTGGGTCGGCCAAAGTAACGCCGCACAATTTTCAAAGTGATCGCATATCCACAGCATTCAATTCACTTTCATGCATCTGCTGACATACCCAGGTTTCGCTACCGTAAAGCAAAGTTGGCACTAGCACTGCGTTATGAATCGCCAGTCGTGCTTCTTTTACGATGCTTTGTCGCTTTACTAATTAGGACAAATCACCGTTAACTCTGTTTCCGGCAGCTACTCGCCGTTCTACATCCGAATCACATCTTACATCCGCGCTAAACAAACTCCCTAATTACACAATTTCATTCACTTGCTCTAGTCGTCCAGGTTTACCCTAATCTCGCATTTAGTTCTTACGTCATCTCTTACAAATACTAGAACCTTAGTTTTCCTTGCATTCAAGCGAAGACCCTTACTTTCACACTCCTCTTTCAATATAATCAAGTATCTTAATAATATTATAAATATGAAAGTTTGTGTGGATGTTTGTTACTCTTTCACGTAAAAACTACTAAATAGATTTTAATAAAACTTTACAATAATATGACTTATACATCAGAATAACACATAGCCTTCTTTTCATCCCGGGAACAAGTTCCTGTTGAAAACGGGGACGGGAAAACTTCTCTACGCGGGCGAAGCCGCGGGCGTCAACTAGTTTAAATATTTTTTTATTATTTTGACAAATAGATAAATGCTCTACTTGTATGTTAGTTGTGTAAACCTAAATGTGTCCTTACCCTGCGTGCCCACGAACCCCTGTAGCTCGCCGGGCGCGGTAGTGTTGGCGCGGATTTTCACAGCACACCCGAAGTCACCCAGTTTTAGGCAGTGGCCCTCGTTGGTCAGGAATATATTGCCACCTGAATAAAGGAAAACTCAATTAAAAAGTTAAATCTTGAGTTTTGGTTGGTGCGTGGAAGGCATTAGAAAAGTAAATTTATTACGAACATAGATTTATCGCATTAACAGCATTGTTAATAATTTTGGGTTTCTTTTTAAATAAAATTATAAGTCTGGTGCTAATCCGGCTCGAAGGACCAAACCAGTGTAAACTAAAATCTTGATGAAAGTATGAGCGTATACGAAGGACAGTCTGAAAAAGCATTTTTGGGCAGGATTCCAAAGCATTGGCACTTCAAAAGTTAAATACTAGCTACTCCTTATATAGTAAGTAGAATATTTTAAATGCAACTGGGACCTTGAGTAATACTTACTTTTAATATCTCGGTGCGCGATAGAGCGTGCATGTAACTCTGCCACGGCAGATACGAGCTGCTTGGTGTAGCGACGCACAGTGGGCTCGGCCAGTGCCCCAGATGTCGCCACTAGCGCTTCTAATGATCCCTCCACGCACAGCTCCATGAAGATCAACATTTCTTCCTGATGAGAGACAGTGGTGAATTAGTGTTGAATAGCTGTAGCTACTTAGAGCACTGTTGACCAGAGGTCTACTCCGAAGATCGTTACAATATTTTGTGTCACTCGCAAAACAATGTAGCGTTCTATAACTGAGTTTGATAGATTATTTTCGACATCAATAATGACGACCAAGCATGTAAATATAGGTGTTATGTTTCATGGATAGTTTGCCAACATAATTATAAGAGGTTTCACAACAAAAAGATAGCCAAACTAAAGCTGCTCTTAGAAACTATTATAAGAATAATTATTTATAAGAAAAGTACCATACTTTCAAAGGGAGAAGAAGGCTTGGATGGTATTAGGTACGCTACGTACCCAGTGCCCTCCAGCATCCGTAAGTCGTTGATGTAAGGCCTGCTACCCCTCCCTTGCACACACTCACACACACACACACACACGCGCACACGTACCCGGTGCAGCTCGCAGCCGTAGTAGCGCACGAGGTGCGGGTGCAGCACGCCCTCCAGCACGCGCAGCTCGTTGGCGGCGCGCTGCATGGCGCGGCGGTCGCCGATGCCCACGGACAGCTCCTTCATGGCCAGCAGCTGCCCGCTCTCCGTGTTCACTATCGTGTACACCTGCAAAATTACTTCATTTACTTACCAAACTAAACCTAGTCTCGAGCTCGACCTGTCTAAACTCAGAATTGTTGAGTTGGGAGTACTTAACTCTACAACGAGAATATTCTTGAGCAATGCTGAAACATTAATCGCCATTCCTAACGCGAGATTTGTAATTAATAAACTGCCCAGGGGTAATACCATCTCTGATGGCATTATTTTGACTACCATCTCTTATGACTTCAAATTTCAATGTGTAAACTGGCAGTTTGGCGTCGTATGTTCAAAATATCCTGGCAGACGACAACACGGTCAGATTTACTCTGAAAAGTGAGCTGTTTCTGACTGATTCGTGATGTGTTTATCTAAATTATGTAAAATAAACTTAATTTGCATAAATACAGTATCTATATGCCATTTTTTTCGATTACTTTTTGACATCTTGTAGGTGAAAAATGACGAAACTTCGGTTTTCCCACAGCTTTTTGTGTCTGACGAAAAACTGTAAAACTGTTTTGTAGACCATTGCCAATTTTCTACATTTTCAAAAATGGCATCCATTTTATCCTTACCAGGGCGACCATAGAACGACGTCAATTTTGGATTTATAATTTCTGAATTGAAAATGCTAATAACAAATTTGTGCTTTTCTCACAGATACTAAACTAGGTCCATAAAGGTTTAGGGAATTCAGGCTCAACCTCACGGACTCTACCTGACTACTGACAGTGTCCCTCAAGTTGGTGGTTTGGTGGTTCAATGATGTTCCTCTACATGGTGCGCTGGCAGAGCGTTCCAAATTTCTATAGTTCGAACGAAAACCGATCTTTTGAATCTTACCATTCTGACGAAAATTTTCTCCATTTTATGAAACTGGCACCTCTACCCGGCACGCGTTGTTTGGGAACGCTAAAGAGAAGGTGGGATTAGGTTGAAGACCTCGTCAGAACACTCGCCGAGGTACATTCGGTAGAATGTAGCCAAGGAACCTATTATTGTATGCTGTGCCAGCCGTAAGGCTACCTTAGGATAATATATATAATGAAAATAGCACAGCGGTGATCTTTATGAAAAGGAAATTTATTTATTTATTTAAACTTTAAAATTTAAAACTAAATTAAAATTTATGATACTATATTGGCGGACTTAATGTCTAAGGCATTCTCTACCAGTCAACCATTGGGTGGTGCAGAGCTAACTAAATACGAGGTAAGCGCATTTTTGTGTAAACTATACTATTTGAAGTTCATTAATTAATATTAACAAAGTACAAAATATACACAATATTATGACCTAAGTATATATACTTATATTACATAATAAAATTTACCTCGGAAATACCTCGCGGAGTCAACTCAAAGATAAAAAAAAACCAGTAAAATGTTAAGAAAACGAAAGAGAGAATCCTACCTTCCCGAAGCTTCCAGCGCCAATCTTGAGACCTCGCTGCCACTTGAAATTGAGCTGCCGCAGTTTGGGCTCGTAGGTGAGCGCCGCGGCGAGCACGCGGCCCACGCTCTTGGCCGAGCGCAGGCGGGCGTCGCGCGCTCGGTCCACGCTCGTGACCGCGCTCAGCACGCGACCGGCGCGGGCTGACCCAAGGATTTTACTATTACTTCATTGAACGTATACTTCTTTTGGCGCGTTAGGGAAAAAATATGAGAGTAAATTTTTACGATGTTTGATACGTCACGAAATACCGACACCATGCAGTTCGCTGATAAGTGTTTTCATGACAATTTATAACTACCTCAAAGTAGTTTTCATTCTTACGACGTTTTTTTTTTGTTACTAATTTATTATTCCTGTTACAAACAAAGATTTGTGGTATTTGTAATGAAATCTTATTAGACTAAAGCAGTGGAACTTTTAACGCGTGTACATAAGTACACACACACTGTTTTATATATTTAACAAATTTTGTAATTTCTTAACCACAGATATAGATAAAGATATATGGTGAACGCAAGGTTTACTATGCGAACCTGTGTCGCCAAGTTAATCGGCCTTGCGTGACGTGTGTCTAAACTTAGACATCGCAATCAAACGACTGATTATCGCATTGCATGTTCGATTGACAAAGGATATCTTAAAGCATACAAAAAAGAACTGTCCACTGTGGTACACACACATTATTTTTGTTTAAATATAATGTAATGGGAGGTTGAAGTTAGTCGCAGGCGAGGCTACAGGGCATACATTCTAGTTATAGAAACAAAATTTATCAATAAATCACGCCTTTATCCCCGAAGGGGTGGCGTTTCACCTAGTGCATTCCTGTCCCACGTAGTAGGTGGTGCCCATTGCTGTGTTAATAAACAGACGCAGGTTGCGGCGACTTGCTGTTATGTGTTATTTATATTATTATGCCGGTGTGTGTAATATTGCAAAAAAAAACTACAGGTGATCCTGGAAACAAATAATCTGGACGGACGAGCGAACATTGAGTTACAAATTCGGATCGGTTTGGAAACGATTTGAAGAAAGGTTAAGATAAAGAAGAATGTGAAAAAATGGGAAATGGAGTCTCTCCAACATATCTGGAGTCTCTCTATAGGAGGAACAGCCACTGAAGGTTGCCGCTTTATCTAATACTAGTTGATTCCCGCGGCTCCGCACGCATGGTGAAGATTTCCCCTTCCAGTTTCCCACAGAAACTTGTTCCCGGGACAAAAGTAGCCTATGTGTCAGTTATTCTGATGTGTAAGCTATATTACTGTATAGTTTCATCAAAATCCATTCTGTTGTTTTTACGTTAAAGAGTAACAAACATCCATTCTTACAAACTTTCGCATTTATAATAAAATTAAGAAGTAGGATATCGGAGTAGTCCCATTGCTTTTCGCTAGATGACGCTAGTCGCGACCCCATAAACTGGAAACTCCTACCTGTCATAGGCGCGGGGGGTTCACCGGCACACTCCTGGTCCGAGAACTGGGCGTGGAGCGGCGCCGGCTCCCCGTCCGCTGGAGGGGTGGGCGGAGTCACCGCCTCTCGCGAGCTGTTGCTGAACGGACTCTGAGGAACAACATAAAATATGGTGACCATTGAAACGGCTGATTCATCGACCGACAGCTTCTGACCTATACAATACTGCACTTTATGCGTATCACGGCACTAAGTGGGCGGTAACCCTAAATTAAGTTCGACAATAACTGTAAAACGGCCTAAAATTATTATCCTATAATGGGAAAAAAAACGCAAAACTTTTATGCAGAGGGCACTTTGTGCTTGTTAATCAGAAAACGTTAAGATTTATAGCAAAACCTTTAATCTGCTTGGTCTTGCATTTTGTTTTTGCTCCAAGTTTCTTTTTTGTGGTGGAAAATAGCTTTACAACATGTATTCTACCTGGCGAGTTGTTAATTTAAAGGAGGAATGGAAATAGGAGCCACATTTAAAAGCCACACATCGACCCATTCTTTAATAAATTATTAAAAACTCAAATTTCTAACGAAATAGCATGAAGATTGTGCTTTGTAACAAACATTAGGCGCCCTCTACAATGAACTATGTGACAGTTTTCTTTGCCATTGACAAAGTACAATATCCAATACATAATCACTCACAGGTAATCTCGGTCGGGGTCTGGGAGAGTGAACGGCCAGTGGCGCCGGTCTAGAGCCGACCACGTGCGAGATGCAGCCGTCCATCAGCGACTTCAGCTCCTGCAGGAGACAGGCTTTGTAAGTGGTGTCATACATATATATACCGAAGCATCATAGATGCATCAAAATACTAAATATTGAAGATCAAGATGTCTACTTTCTGCAATGGACTGCAATAGGCTTGAATGTATTTTGCCAGCGCCATCTATTATCACACGTGTGAATGAGAATGACGTGTGTCAATAGACGTCACTCTGGCGCAGTTTCGTGTCTATGAAAAGGCGCGGCCATTTTAGAACAGTTGAGTTCAAAACGGCGTACGCCATTCATCGCGGAACAACGAAAAATCATCATTTTTCCGCGAATTCTTGTGATTTGTTTTAAAAATTATAACTTCCTTAGAAGTAATTAGAGTTCGTATACGTGTGCTGATTTTGATAACTGAGTGTAATAAAATTTATGAATTAATTAATATTTTATTTTGACTTGATCATTACTTGACCTCTAAATGCTTAACGCAGTGTTCATCCCATGGTTACCTGTAAGAAATTGCCACTGTGCGATAAGGCCGCCAATTGTATTACCTGTTCATTTTTTATATCTATGTCTGTTAAACTGTAATCTTGGGGTACGATAAAGTTTTACTTACTTCGCCAATTATTTTCGATTTCAACAATTACAAAAGAAAATTAAAAACACGGTAATCATTCCAGAAAATAATCTTATGGACACAACGATTCCCGAACTTCGAAGAAATAGTATGCAACCGGGAACGATGCTTGAATGGAATTAATTTATTTTCGAGTCCGATAGTACGAGTATTTACCTCGAATTCAACTTCGCTGAGATGCTTTGTGTTGCGTGGGTCGCAGGCCAGCATAAGAAATTCTAGACCTTGGCTCGCCCATCTGTAACAAAAAGAATATTCCTGTTACCGTTTTTCAAAACGTTAATTTTGTACTTATTTGAAGAAGTATGTAATAAAAACTATCTTGACGCTATATCCCTGACGGGGAGTACCCCGTATACACCGTATAGCGTCAAGAACTGGCGAACTGTCCTCTATGAGTACATAGAGGACAGTTCGCCAGGCTTCGAGATCCATGCATACTTCTTTCGCTTCCTACAGATTAATTAATCGCTTCATACACGCACGTTTGGGTATCCGAGTACATTTGACCTTTCCGTTTTTGAGCAATCTGCTCACGTGGTCTTCATATGTAAGTCTCGGCCTACCCTGACTCCTCTCTACTTCCGAAAAATACATATTTTTCGTCAATCTTTCTTTACTCATTCGTTGGACGTGTTCAAACCAACGGATCACGCCCTATTCCAGCTTAACACTGACACTTTCATTCATACCTACCATTTTGCGTATCATTTCGTTACATTTCACAGCATTCAACTTGCTTTCTTGCATCTGCTTACATATCCAGGTTTTGATACTGTAAAGCAACGTTGGCACTAGCACTGCGTTATGAATCGCGACTCGTGCTTCTTTTACGATGCGATGTTGCTTTACTAATTGGGACAAAGCACCGTTAACTCTGTTTCCGGCAGCTACTCGCCGTTCTACATCTGTATCACATCTTCCGTCCGCGCTAAACATACTCCCTAAATAAACAATTTCATTCACTTGCTAAAAATGTAATATCTGCCCGTTAACCCTACGGTACCGCATCAACACCTCCAGGGCTCGCTATAACCTCCCTTGTGACCGGTGGTCCTGCTGACCACTCTACGAGGACAAAGCGAAGACTTGAATTTGAACAGCCGACGCAGAGTTAAATATTACCCAAAAAATATCACCAAATCATAACTACACCTAGTCAAAGCAGATTTCAACGTTACGTTCCCGGCATTGGAGTCTGCGTTGTAGACAGTTACTTGTACTTTATGTTCACACGAAGAAGAAAAACGATTCTGAGAAGTATATAAAGATGGGATTTATACTTTAAAATAATAATAATTTATAATTAATAAAATAATATAAAAATATAATATATTAAATTATATAATCTCCCTGTGCATCTAATTAATTATAAATTATTAATTAATTTGACTGCCTCTGTGGCGCGGTGGGAGTGTATCCGACTGTTACGCAAGAGGTCGTGGGTTCGATTCCTACTCAGGATAAAACTTTGTGTGATGAGCACAGTGGTTTATTCTGTGTCTGGGTGTTATTTATCTATAACATGTATGTATTTAGAAATATATAAGTATGTTTATCAGTTCTCTGGTTACCATATTACAAGCTCTGCTTAGTGTGGAATCAGATGGCGTTGTGTGAGTTGTCCCAACAATATATAATAAAAGTGTGAGATGACGTCACCTGGGCCTAAGTCCTCTTCCGCGCTCACACCGCTCCACCACGAATCTCATCCAGCACCGCGCGAACTGTATCACTGCCCGCGCCACCCTCGCGCCCCACTGCTTCTCTTGTTCGCTGACGCAGCACTCCACTTGCACGGGGGTCCGCAGTTCCACTTCTTCGGAGTGATCTTCGCGGCACACCTGCTCCCCTGATAGGAGTAGCTCGATGCTGTTTTGGGTCTGAGGATGGAAGGAAAACACTCATACCAGTTGATGGAAAACGGTGTTACTATTTTTATCTTAGCATATTCCCAATTATTTTCAAACGTTACCGAGGTCTGGATCCACTTATTATTGCTGCTAGGAGCAGCTACGGTTCGGCTTTTTATCTTCGGAATTGTTAGGAGCGACTGCCGTCTGACCTAATACGAGGGCCATTTACCAGCCTTTTTAGGTACCAGTGTCATTTCCTCATGACGGTCAAAAACTGCATCGCTAGCAAGTAAAGTCACTTGGACTCCGCAGTACTTGGTAGGGCTTTTTATAATCAAGGAAAAGGGACACAATGGAACATGACCAATTTGATTTTTGCAACTATACACCTTATCTTTGGGGTGCTTGGTAGAATAATAGATATCAAACTTCTGATCATAGATTCCTTGCTTCTATTACACTATTGTCCCTACATAAAGGTGCAAAAGGATCTTATTTTCAAACTTTCGCGGTGTATATTCATATTTTTTGTATATGAAAATGTAAGTTGATAATTTTTCGCATGAAGTCCCGAGTATATATATATCAAAAAATATGTGCAAGAGGATGTCACTGAAATATTCGTAATATATAAAAGCTGAAGATGGGCCAAATGGGAATAATTTTAATAGTAAAATAAAAATGCAATCGTCTAGGATAAAGGGAGGTCCTAGGGTACGAGAAAGAGAGGATTTGAGTTTATGTACGTACAAATAGTATAAAAAAGGCACACTGAGGACGCCAAATCATGTTCGTCAAAGTAAAATTACAAAAGATTAATGATAGAAATAGACTAAAAATCCTTACATATAATTCTTACCTGTTTTTCTCCAAAATGATGAATGTTATCGAACAGTCGTTCGTCAAACACGCTGTTCTCGTACTCGTCCACTATGCTCTCGGTGCGCATGAACCTAGGTCTTTGGTCCGGGCCGCTGCTGGGCGCGGGCCGCCTGGGGGCCGCGGAGCCGCGACGAGGCGGCGGAGAGGGGCGGGTGTTCGATTCGTTCACAAAGCGGTGGAGCTCCCTGTGCATCTAGAAGCATATATGGTCATGTTTAACCTTTACTTAATATATAGTTCGAGACTACCACGACTATAGTCCGAGACTACCAGGACTTTAATTGATCGTGCTAATTAGTGTCTAGCACATAAGACCTTTTAGTATTTTTGTTACTACCTCACTAAAAAGGCAACGTGTTCAAAATTTCTTCCAAATTTAACATCTAAAATAGACACATTTTATTCAATTTATTAGGCCCTTTCAATTATTTCACCCCAGTTCCGTGCTTCGGAAGGCACGTTAAGCCGTTGATCCAGGTTGCCAGTAAAAAGGCAGTCGTTAAGCCTGGTTGAAGGCCTTATGGACCCTTAAGTCTGCACCAGTCCATTTCAACACGGCAATGGACTCACGACCCGTTACGTGGGACAAAAATGCAAACGGTGAAATGTGGACGTACAGTATGCCTCTGCCTACTCCTTCGGGGATAAAGGCGTGACAATATGTATGTATGTTAATATATAAACTGGTAAGGGTCGACCTCGGCGTACGTATGTCAATCAAATCGAAGTACCCTTAACCGGCGAGCATGTATGAAAACACTCATGAAAGTAGAAGAAGCGAAAGTTGTATGTCAGGATCGTAGCAAGTGGAAAGCCATAGTCTCTGCCTACCCCGATGGGAAGCAGGCGTGATAATATCTTCAGCATTATATATTACGGTATGTAATATATAATGCTGAAGAGTTTACTTATTTGATTGGTTGAACGCGCTAATCACAGGAACTACAGGGCTCCAATACTCGATCACTCGACTTGTAAGCATAGACGTAAATTTACTGGTGAAATGTATTTTGTTACGTGCGTCGCGGTTTTTAAATATGTAACGAATGACAATTCACTAGCAAATTTCCGTCTACGATTTCATGTGAAGTATGTCACGGGCGAAGCCGCGGGTGTCAGCTAGTAGTATTATATTTTATCTTTTATCTACAACTACAAATGAGATTCGATACCACCTAGATCTTTTATTAATAAACCGCCTTAATAAAGAAGGATATAATGAACAATAGGAGCGCACCACAATATAGTCTAATGAGAAGAGATGAGACAATAATTTTATGTTAGTGATCCATATATTCCTCATATACAGATATTCCAATAGGCAGGGATTGTATCTAAATAAACAGATATTTATATTTTATACGTATATGTCGACAAAAATGTTAATCTATACTAATATTATAAAGCTGAAGAGTTTGTTTGTTTGTTTGGTTGAACGCGCTAATCTTAGGAACTACTGGTCGGATTTGAAAAAATCTTTTTGTGTTAGATATCCCATTTATCGACGAAGGCTATAGGCTACATATCATTACGCTACTACACAGAGCAGTAGTCATAAATGTCGACAAATCGGGCAAATTTTTATGCATCATTGTAGAACTTATAAGCACCGGGATTAGATAGGTGCAACGGGAGGTCGAAAAATTGCACGGGCGAAGCTGTCATCTAGTGGTAAATAAAGTAAATTAGGTGATACGTATAAGCCAATGCAAAACGCACACACCAAAAAGTAAGATAAAGTACAGGAAAACAAAATATACTAATTATATAGCTAGTAACAATCTCTGTAACAAACAATGCAGAAAAAGAACACACATATATACACACACAACTACAATCATCTATAAGAAAGTGTGAGATATGTTTTCGGTAAAATCATATTACAGTCAATAAAATCACATTACGAGTTGTGATAGAATCAACAATTTTGAACACTAGTTACACTGTCCTAACACTGTCATAACGTCGAAAAAATCAATTAATGACTAATAAAAATAAGCTAGCAGTTAGCAGCACAGGTAAAAATTTTCGAATGAAATATACCACAAAAATTTCCGACATACTTCATAAAACATTTCATATTTTTCGACATACATCATAAAACAAAAAATTCCGACGTATCATATAATCCAAATTTCGCTGGAACATCCCGTGAATCACAATTCTTATTACACTCTACAAAAAATGCCAAGACGTACCACTAAGCAAACAAACACAAAAAGCACCCTAAATATCAAGCTTCAACCACCAAACCCATCACACAAGACCCTACCAGAGGATTAAGTACATCATGCACAATCATAGTTTCCGGTCGTCGTCTCCGCTCCACCACGGGTGACCTGATCGGCTGCAAGGACGCCGGACGCCGCCTTCTCATCGATAACTCCTCGGACAGTTTTTGAGCGTGCACGAATTTGTACAATTCTTTGTGCAACTGCGGACAAGTACGAGACAAGGCGGTGCAGATATATATGTGCTCTAGAAGATACGAAGGTGATAGAGAGGTAAATATAAATAACTCAAAGTGGGGTAAGGAAGGAAATATGGTTTTTGTGACTGAAGTTATCGAATACTTGTGAATTTAGAATAGTGTAGTGCAATAAAAACCTGTCTTTTGCGTATCAAACTAGTGCTGCTCTAAGGTTCACGAACTAATTTTAATGAAATTTAAACATTGTTGATGCAACTAGGTTGAAATGACACTTTTGTTCCCAACGAGTCACACCCTCATCGGTCACACTGTGACTAGTTAGAATATTAATTAAAAAAATACCCATGTAGTTACCTTTTACTTCATGGGAACCTTTAGTAGTAATTTCCCTACCTTTGACTGTTCCAGGATGAAATAAAATATTATGTAAATTGTGCCTGGTAGGGATAATACTTATAAAAAATATCCATGGATATAACAATGTGAGTAATTGGATATGTTTATTAAAAATGTCCTAACCAGTCATGTTATGACAGATGAGAGTGTAAGTCGTTGGGAACAAATGTCCTTTAAAGTAATAATTTTCGGTTATAACTAATTTCTATAAGTACACAAAATATTACATGATTGTAATATAGCATTTTGTCTTGGCTTCTAAGTTGCATTTTAAACTGATAACAATTGTGGTTGCATTGTAGTACACATAACCGCATCTATTAATTTCATAGAAATGTTTGAGCTAATATTATGAAACAAAGTCCAAATTCGTATAATCTCTCATTGTGTGACTGTAAGTGAAAATATAATTTAACTATATCTGGCATGCACCTTCGCCAGCCAAGCATGCGTAATTAAATAAGATTGCTCTTACTAACATTAGGTTAGGCTGTGCAAGCTTCTTTATAAATAGATAATTTGTAAAGCATATTAAGTATAGGTCTCGGGTCCTTTTCACATTTTAATGGTACTTAGTTTTGAAGCTTTGCTCGATGTTCACAAGTAGCTATGTCTCAAGTAGATTAAATTGCAGATTTCTTATAAATTTTTAATAAAGTGAAAGAAGACAATTCGATTCTAGACGGGGATTGAACCCGTGACCTTTGCCTATCCAGGGCAATGTTCTAGCCACCTGAACTACCCGAACCGTATCGAACCAAGTTTAAATTCTCCACCATATTTTAACCGTCATTTTAAGAGTATGACCAAAATAAAAATTTTAAGAAATTCAGCAAACTTTTATTTTTATATTTATTCAATTGCTTTAAAAAAAATATCCATTAATTGCAAATGCTTACATTAAAGCCGAAACGTAGAAAACTGAGCAAAGTTTTGCTAATTTAATTTATTTAGCGAAATAAATTTGAAATCGATAATGAATTATACAAATAGAGTGAATTTAAAGTATAAATTATTAATTAATTATGTTTCTAAAGATCGGTAGCGAAGCGGCGAAAATTTCGTACATAAATTTTTAATAAAATGAAAAAAGACAATTCGATTCGAGACGGGGATTAAACCCGTGACCTTTACCTAACCAGGGCAATGTTCTAGCCACTGAACTACCCGAACCGTACCGAATCCAGTTGAAATTCTTCACCATATTTTAATTGTCATTTAAGAGTATGACCAGAGATACTTCGTACATTAACCGAATACAACCTACCATCTCTGTCGCTCACGCGTAAATATTATGCTTCTCAGTCGCATAGAAGTTACGACCGCTAAGACGTTAAGGGATCGTATACTTTTCATGACCAAACTCAAGTAGGTTTAGTAGGTTTTATGGTACATCACGACTTAGGATATTATTATCATTATCATCATCACCCGTGGATGAAAAGATCTTCGAAATCAAATGTTAATGAAAATAAAACGGAAACACTTTCAAATTAACAAAAAAAAATTTAAATCTTTTCAGAAACGATAGTATCGAGGTAATCAACATAAAAAAAAATTCAGCAGAATTGCGAAACACCTTTGGAATTCGTTTAAAAGTGCTAATTGACATTTATTATCAGCTACGAGTGCACAATACAGTATTTTTATTTTAAGAACTTGCATCAATCTAATCTACTAATAATAATCATTGACTGCCTCGGAGGCGCAGTGGTAGTGCATGCGATTGCTGCGACTGAGGTCCAGGGTTCGATCGATAGAGTCGGCAAAAATATTTCAGTCGTCTAGATCCCTTAACACAAGCTTAGGATATTAGCTTACTTTACGCTAGACGGAGCTATGTAAAAAAATGTCCCACAATATTTATTTCTTTAAACATTACATCAACATACGAACTTCTTCTTGCTCAGCGACAGCTCTTTAGTGAGGTACATGCAACGGTTAATACAATCCTCACCTCAAATCCAAGCTTGAATATCTGCAGTAATAGTTCCCTGACTCTAGTGATAACAGTATCGTCGCGGTAGTCGTCGATAGCTGCGGCACTCTTGCTTCGCTCCAGAATGAATGTGATGTGTTTCAGTATGCAGTCACGAATGGCCATAAGCCCGTTCTGTCAATTGAGAAAGGTGGAACATTAATCTTATGTTTCAATTATATTTCTTAGTTGATTTATGATTTTGGAAGTGAAAACTTGTTTTAGCGCGGTAAACATATTTTTAGATGAGATAAAATCTCTGGACTCGCGACACCGTTACGAGACGCAGCTATAGTGTGAGCATAAATGCATGTACCGCAACATGTAGCAGACCGCGAACGCGTCTAGCTAAAGAAATTATTAATAAATTTAGTTTTCACTTCTGTCGGCACTCTCGGAGTGCAACCTGTTTTTTTTTGAAAAATCGCTATTTTATACAGAATGGTATCAGCATTGAATGACCTTACGTGGGTCTCAAATTAAAGTTCGAGGGCGTCGTCGGGGGAGTACAGGAAACATGCTGCTATTCTTGCTGACTGCCGTCTATCGAACGACCACACAACTAAGTAGATCTAGTGTTGTAATTTTGCAAAAAGGAAATAAAAACTGTCGAGCAAACATGGGGTTTTTTTATAGGAGCGGAGAAAAGGTTCGGCAATGGAGATAGACTGTAAATTTTACGAATGTAGAAAAGGTACAAACACATTAAATTGTACCAAGATTTGGAATCTGGGGTTCACTTTCAAGGGGGTCCCAGTGCTCTGCATTTAGCTGAACTGGCTTCCTTTTCAGTGTTAAGGTGTTTTATAATAGTAAGTAGTTATCAAACAATTGTAATGCACTGAATCAATGTATTTTCTTTCTTCTTTCTTTCTAGAAGTGGAGTTACACATGAGTTAAACCATCTCAGGACGCAGCAACACAGGTTCGCTTAGTATACGCTGCGTTGGCCATATCTCTTTAGTTTAGATAAATATGTAATTGCCGGGCCGGTAATATGGCGTATAGTGTTCTTTTTGCATTTCTTTTATGGCCTGGTTACTAAGATCTTTTAGCTAAATCTTTTTATTTCATATTTCTTTAATATTCATAATATCTAAAACGTCCCCGACCTTTACGTCTTAGTTAAATTTTGTATGAAGTATAGTAGCGGTTTTTATACTAAGGTTTTCAGTGGCTTTTACGCAGCAAGATGGAAAATTGCATTTCACTGCATATATATATTTATATATTATCACTGTTTTAACTTAACTATAGTACGTTAATACGACTTTTATGTCCAAATAACCACCACTCCCGCATATAAAACAAGATAAAAGCACTAGTTTAAAAAATAATATACGGCAAGCGTATGCTGTCAGCCATTTTGCCGCCTAGAAACTGTGGAGTACTCACGAAGATATCGGCGCGTTCCCGCGCGTATGCGGGCGGCGGTGCGCGTGCGAGTCGTGCGGCGAGCGCGCGCGCCCACTGCGCGGCGTGCAGCGCGTGGTCGCGCGAGCGCGCGTACGTGCACTGCGCCGCGCGACACACCGCGTAGATCGCCTGTCTGCGCACACACACACGCACGCGGATTACATAAATAAATAAATATCGTTGGGACACCTCATACAACGCCATCTGATTCCAAACTAAGCAGAGATTGTACTATGGTAACCAGATAACTGATAAACATACTTATGTATTTCTAAATACATACATGTTATAGATAAATAACACCCAGATACAGAAAAAAACCATCGTGCTCACACACAAAGTTTTATCCTGGGTGGGAATTGAACCCACGACCTCTTGCGTAGCAGTCGGATTAAAAAAAAACAAAATAAACGTTGTGTTCATTAAAATTACACTTACATAGTTCCTTTGAATTTATGTGAGAACTGTCGACTAAACTTGGTTTGCCTTAAAATTAAATAATATTATTTGTAACAATTGCTATAACAGCTATGAGCTGACCAGTCCCAACAGACGGCACCCGTTCACGGGTATGACGCATATATCAGCCATCGCCAGCATACGCCACCACTGCCAGGACACTTAGGCGAGCATGACATACCCAAAAACTACACAGCAACTGTCATGTCAATTTCAAAATTATAAATAAGTCTACATAGTGCTCACACAATAACAAAGTCAAATTACATATAATTATGTATATTAGTTATTACCGGGACTAAACGCAGCCATACCTTTAGTTGCCTGGCGTTTCAAATTATTTATACTGGAGAATGTAAACAAAAATAATGTAAAAAAAAAAATACTACATTTATATGCAGATTCAAGACAAGTAGATAATTTAACACAAGATTCATTCGAATCCCAAATAGCTCGAGCGAAGAGCAAGCAACCATTCCATTTATTTTTATCATTCAAATAATCATTAATTGTGTAGTGAGCCCTTTTCAAGAGGTGCGTCTTAATTTCCGCCTTAAATTTATGTAACGGCAGGTTCATAATGTCTAAAGGAATTTTATTATATAGGCGTACGCCAATTCCTGCAAAAGAGTCGTGAACCTTTTGTAAACGATGATGCGTTCCAATTAATTTATGCTTATTTCTAGTATTTATCGAATGTATGTCACTGTGTCTATTGTATAAATGTATGTTCTGTTTAACTAACATGATATTTGCAAATATATACTGTGATGCAACCGTTAAAATGCCAATTTCTTTAAATTTCTCTCTAAGAGACACTCTAGCACTCAATTTATATATTGCACGTATAGCTCTCTTCTGGAGTACAAAAATTACTTGTAGATCAGCTGCTTTACCCCACAGCAAAATGCCGTAAGACATGACACTATGAAAATAACTAAAGTATACTAGCCTGGCAGTTTCTACATCAGTGAGCTGCCTGACTTTACTAACGGCAAAGGCTGCCGAGCTGAGTTTACCTGCAAGACACGTTATTTGGGCGTTTCACTGCAGTTTGCTATCTAAAGTGATCCCCAAAAATACAGTTGATTCTACAATATTAAGGGTATCACCGTTCAATGTTATATTTGTACCGCTATTCCTGACATTAGGCATGCTGAATTTGATACATTTTGTCTTCTTAGCGTTTCGTAGCAAATTATTGGTCGTAAATAAATCTACAACTTGGGCAAGTGAACTATTAACGCCGTTAAAATCAGTAAGCGTACGATCTACTTTAAAAATAAGTGACGTATCATCAGCAAATAGAACAATGTCGCACGAGTTCTGTATATAGAATGGCAGATCGTTTATATAAATTAAAAATAGAAACGGACCTAGAATTGATCCCTGCGGTACGCCCATAGCTACAGATGCTCCAGAGGAGCGAATTTCATTAACATCAACATGTTGTATCCGATCATTTAAGTAGGAGGCAACAAGATCCAGTGCAGTGTCATTGATACCATAATAAAAGAGTTTTCGCAATAGTGTTTTATGTTCAACGCAATCAAATGCTTTGGAGAGATCGCAGAATACACCAATAGCATCTTGTCTATTCTCCCAGGCGTCATATATATGATTCAGAAGTGTCACACCTTCATGAATGGTAGAACGACCCCTTGTGAACCCATACTGCTCTTTATGTAGTAGCATATTTGAATTAAAATGAGCTTGTAGTTGTTGCAATATATTTTTTTTTTTAATTTTGCTTATGCCAGGTAATATTGAAATAGGTCTGAAATTACCAGGGTCGGTTTTGGATCCAGACTTAAATAGAGGTATTACCTTACTGTGTTTCATTAAATCCGGAAACACTCCTTTATCGATACATTTATTAAATATTTCAGCTAGATGTGGAGATAAATTAACAATAATAGACTGTATCAATTTCATAGAAATACCCCACAAGTCAGCTGTCTTTTTTGAGTTAAGCTACTTGAATACTTTAATGCTATCGTTGGGGTTAACACATTTAAAGCTAAATAAGACATTGCACTGATCTAAGCTGCCCCCAAGTATGCGTTGAGCTTTGATTGGACAAGAATTTAAGGAGCTAGTTGTTTTCGCGGGTATGTCTATAAAATAGTTGTTAAAAGTTTGTGCTACATCTAATTTATTATTAATCACCTTGTTATTTATAATTAACTCAAAGTTATTATCACGGGGTAGTAATCGACCGGTTTCAGTATTGATTACATTCCAAGTCATTTTTACCTTATTTTTTGAATCTTTAATCTTATTACTGATATGTAACGACTTGGCAGCAGCACAGGTCTTTTTGAAGGTCTTGGAATATTTTTTTACATATTAAATAAAAGCAGGATCAAAGTTAAATTGCTTCATACCATATAGTTCGTACAACTTAGCCCTACTTTTGTAAATACCTGTAGTTGCCCACTCACAAAATTGCAGGTTTTTGTTTTTATAAAATGTTTTTGATTTAAATATATTGTTGTACTCAGCTTTAATTGTATTAAATAAGGAGTTATATAAGCCGTTTGGATCTTCCTGATTAAAATCAATATTAGTGACTTTGGCTGAAACATTAACATTAAATTGTTTAAGTCGATATGCACTCATTGGCCTACATACAATTTTATTTCCTTTGAAACGCTGCTTTTTGACCAAGAGATTTTATGGAAAGTTACTTAGTATCTCCCTTGTTGTTGTTGCACAGTTGCAGAATATATTATCTATACATTTTCTAGAATGTGAGGTGATTCTAGTTTGCTCACAAAATAAATTTTGTAAGCCAAAAGACTTAAACAAATTTATAAATCTGATACATTTCGAAGACTGCACAAGTATGTCAACATTAAAATCCCCACACACCACAACATGTTTTCTACTAGTAAACAAACGCTTCAATACATTTTCCATTACAGTTTCTAATAAATTATAATCCCTTTTTGGAGGACTGTAGACACAGAGGACAATGAGTTGCTCAAACTCAACACAGGAAAATTCAGCAGTACGCTCAATAGAAAGGGCCACAATATCTTTACGTTCTTTACATTTTAAATTATTAGATACAAATATAAGAGATCCCCCACGAATGGCTTTCTTTCTTGAGAACGCACTGCTAAGTGAATAAAATTCATTGTTGAACAATAGTTCATGACTTTTTAACCAATGTTCTGTAATACAAAAAATGTGAACATTGTGTTCCTTTATATAAAGTTCTATTTGTAGTAGTTTTTCAGATATGCCTTCAATATTTTGGTGAACTAAGTTTAAACTACTAGAAGTATTGTTAATATACTCAAAATTATTACAACCAATATTATTATCAGTGTCTTTAAAAAAAGTAGACCGAATGGGCTCAAAAGACCTGTAACCATGGCCAGATTTTTTACCTGTTGTCTTACAAACTAGTTTTTTGAGATAATATCCCAAGTTAATAAGTCATTATTACTAAGCTCAAAAGGAGCTGGTTTATAAGCCAATAATTTGGCTTTATTCAATAAAAAATTTGATAACAAAACAGCTATCTGACGTCGTAAAAAATTTGATAGTAAATAACTATCTAATGTCAAAAAGTAATTATTCTGTAATAAAAGATTACAGTCAAATAATTCTATATTCCTACAATATGTGGTCAAGGTATGTCATTTTCTATTCATATTGTATCTAATGTTGTTTTCAATTTGTGTAAAAGATTTGCTATATGCAGTGTTGACAGTATACCTGTTTAACTTGCAAGTTTGATAACTGTTCGTAAAAATTAATAATAGTTTTAGTGTTTACATTATCTCTTCTGCCAATAAGTATCACTATTGTTGTTTGTGGGCAATGTGTACTGGTTAATACCTTATTAATTATTTGAGAGTAGGATGCCCCAGGAAATGAAAGGGTTATGACCGAATTACCCAGATGTTGAACTAAGTGATAACCTAAACTTTTGCCTATTTCATCACAATAAACAACAGTCTTTCCAACGTTTAAAGGTTGTATAATTTTTGTTACAGGGCTATTACAGCAAGTGTTATTTGTGTTTATAATATTGTCACATATACTGCCCACAGAGTCAACCATTGGAGAAGTTGACTCGTCCCGGGATGTTATAGACAAGGAAGAACATGGCAGGGATTTTTCACAGTCAGGTGTTTGATTATATAATTTCTCAAGTGGATAGAACCTTTGTTCATTGCTGTGACAAGACTCCACCAAGCTATTCAATGCCTTAATGTACTCCCCAATTTCTTTCTGTGATGTTTTGTATTTTAAAGTTATGGACTCTAAGGAATCATGTAAACACATAATTTCTGTCTGTAATTGATGTATATCAGTCTCATATTGCTCTGTTTGGGTGTTTAATTGTTTTTTACTTGTTTCTATTAGTTGTTTTAACTGTACATTTGATTTACAAGTCCTAAGATATTTGTTCGCTCCTATTCTAAGCTTTTTCATATTTTTCTGTGATTTAGAAATAAATTTATTGAGTTTTATGTATTTTTTTAATTTATTCCTGCTACTACTTACTAATCTTATTGATGATGATGATGTATTGGTGTTCGGCAATAACAAGTGGTCACCGGTTTTGTCTATTGCTGTAATAGGAATATTCAATGCTGAGTTTTGTATTGGGTGCGAGGTGATGGGCTCATCAAGATCTGTCTCTGTCCTCCTACACATTAGCTCATTATACAGACTGTTGGAAAGGTCTGCTTGATCAACCGATTTAAGATTTTCCCTAAGAGTGATGGAGTTGTGAACATCACTCAGCTCGCACTCTAAAACGCTTATACGTTTCAAAGCACGTTCATGGGTGTCGCTACACTCTTCTAGACCCCTCACTGTTGACTGGAGGTGATCCCGCTGAAGTGTGAGCTCCATGACCTGTGTATGTAGCTGTGTATGTTTGAGTTGGGTGTTTCTCTCAATTACAGTTAATATTTCCTTTTCACTGTCATCCCGTTCCTCTAACAACTGCTTGTTGAGATTTTTGCAAATCTCCAGTTCCTTTATAGTGAGGTTAAACTTCTGTTGCAAGTCACGGGATACAGCACTACGGGTCATCATTTTTTATATTTTGTTTGCTAATATTAATAAATATCAGTAAAAACACACAATTGACAGGACTATAATAAAGATAAAAACCTGTAGTATATGTGTGTATCAATTTCTTCAACAAACCCAATATATTTGAAATAATATATTCAAATTAGATTTTGAAATTGAATTGTTTAGGTACTTAGCATAATTATCATCCAAATCAATATAGAACTAGGGTACATTACGCTTTAAATTATACTAAGTTATGATTACATTTCCAATATCACAAAAAATAAATCTATAATAGGTAAATCAAATCCAGAAGAGTGTACTTGTGTTTTAGTAAATAAGTGTATTCCGACATGTGATGTGATGTTTGTTTAATATATCTACTAGGTACCCTACCATAAAATTTTATGTTCGATATTTGTTTTTGAAGTGAAAACTTCTTTAGCGGCGTTGAGCACTTTTTCTGTAATGGGTATAAAATCTTAAACTCGCGTCAGGACACGTGACCTGATCGAAAAAGCGTAAGATTTTTATCATCATCATCTTTACGTCGATCCCGGTCAATTTTTGAAGGAAAAACTTTTAGCGCGGTACGCATATTTTTAGATGAGATAAAATCTCTGGACTCGCGACCATAATCATCATCATCATCAAACGTTGATTCCGGTCATCTACAGGTCTTATTAAATAATGATGTGTAATCAATTAGGACTCTTTCAGTGTAGAATTATTTTTTATCATCATCATCTTTACGTCGATCCCGGTCAATTTTTGAAGGAAAAACTTCTTTTAGCGCGGTACGCATATTTTTAGATGAGATAAAATCTCTGGACTCGCTACCATAATCATCATCATCATCTAACGTTGATTCCGGTCATCTACAGGTCTTATTAAATAATGCTGTGTAATCAAGTAGGACTCTTTCAGTGTAGATTTATTTTTCATCATCATCATCTTTACGTCGATCCCGGTCAATTTTTGAAGGAAAAACTTCTTTTAGCGCGGTACGCAATTTTTTAGATGAGATAAATTTGGACTCGCTACTCCCCGTTACGATACGCAGCTATAGTGTGTGCATATATGCATGTACCAACGCGACTAGTTTTTCATCATCATCATTAACGTCCATCCCGGTCAATATTTGAAGTGAATATTCTTTTAGCGCGGTACGCTTATTTTTAGATGAGATAAAATCTCTGGAATCGCGACCATTATCATCATCATCATCTAACGTTGATTCCGGTCATCTACAGGTCTTATTAAATAATGCTGTGTAATCAATTAGGAGTCTTTCAGTGTAGATTTATTTTTCATCATCATCATCATTAACGTCGATCCCGGTCAATTTTTGAAGGAAAAACTTCTTTTAGCGCGGTACGCAATTTTTTAGATGATATAAATCTCTGGAGTCGCTACACCCCGTTACGATACGCAGCTATAGTGTGTGCATATATGCATGTACCAACGCGTCTAGATAAATAAATTATTAATAAATTGAGTTTTCACTTCTGTCGGCACTCCCGGAGTGGTTAGGTTAGGTTTTTTTTTACAGATTACTATAAACGTAATTCTACTGATTATATTCGTTTCACAGTATTAGTTTGTTTTTATGAAGTTTTTAATCACCAATAACAGTTTTTTTTGTAGGTATACTTTCGTTCACTTAATTTTTCACAACGGTAAAAATTTTCAAAATTTATGATCGATCACTTAATTCACATATAACTTCGTATTCGCCTTGTGCTTGAATATAATACTATTTACGATAATTTTCTAGGTGTTAAATTGTACTTTAAACACTTTTATAGGGTTTTATACTTTAAATTTATAATTTTTCTTTATAAAAATATACAGATACACTCACAAAGATAAAAAAATATCACATAGATAAAAAAATATAGTAACTTAGGCTTTCTATCCCGGGAACAAGTTCCTGTGGGAAACAGGAACGGGAAACTTATCTACGCGGGCGAAGCCGCGGGCGACAACTAGTTTATTATATTTATAACTTAATGCCACCGCTCACTAGCTACTAGTAACATCTGCAACTTACACAACTGATATACATCACTACATATAAAACAAAGTCGTTTTTCACTGTCTGTCCCTATGTATGCTTAGATCTTTAAAACTACGCAACGAATTTCGAGGCAGTTTTTTTTAATAGATAGAGTGATTCATAGGGAAGGTTTTTATGTATAATTTGTTAAGTTTTTGTATACATTGACTAAATTATAATGGTATATGTTGGGGGTGTCGGAAAATTATTAAATTAAAGCCGTCTGGGAGCTTTTAACGAAAACGCTGCCTAAATCCTTTGAGATATAACAAAATAATGTACTGTGGGATTGTGTATCTAATATTGGTCCACAAAAAAGTCCACGACGCTATATGTCTATGTCTAACGTTCATTTTAATACTTTAAAAAACCAGCAATTATAAAGCGGTAATTTGAAGGCTATTTACACAAATACGTAATTAATCCTTATCATTTTTAATGGATTAGTTAGCTTTAGCATTTCATGAAGATTATTTTGTCCTTTTTATCTTGCAAATTAAATGAATATCTTAGGAAATATGGCAATATCAAAAAGATGCACAAAGAAAATAATTTCGTGAAACCATAATTCGACCGGGCCATGCGGGCGTAGGCAGCGTAAGTACTTGAGAGCGTAGAAGTAATCAAGTAATTTGGAAAATGTTCATACATATTTGTGAAATTAATAAACGACGGGATTAAATGGGTGCCACGGGGTTCGAAGTATGTCACGGGCGAAGCCGGGCGGGACAGATAGTAATATAAAATTTCTAAATACATGTTATACATAGGAAACATCTATACTCCGAAACCAACATTTGTGAATCCATCCAAAACTATTTTTTCCGTCCCGGGAACTCAGCGCGGCATTGGGACTAATCCAACCCGCATTCCCATTACTGTGACTCCTGTAAACCAGGATCTACAGCAATGACCAAAACACCAGAAAAGTTACACCGAGCACGATCTCGGTGATGTCCCAGGAGAAGTTAGCATGTCTTGGAACCCGCAACGAAATTAATCATAAGATAGTGGGAGGAAGTAATAAAAGAACGTAATGCCTCTTCCCTCCTTTGCAATGCGGGAGACCTGGAAAGCAACTAGGTGTAAATCCAATAGAAATAGGGAAGCACCACGGTAATAGTATATTACGGGTCCTATGTGAGCTATGTTTGATTCCAGTAATATGTATGGCAGAAACGTTTAAAAGCACGATAATTCACCCTCGATGCCACGAGATCCGCATAGTACACTACTCCCAACGTTACTTGTAAACAATTAAGCTTATTATATCGCTCAATTTGCCAAATGCTACACTCCCAAAGTATATGATGGGCAGTCTGATCATATTTGGCGTCAGCAGTTGAACACTGACAGAACGGTGACTCAACCAGCTTAAACGAATGTAATTTGCTCCTAAAGTTACCATGTCCCGTACGAAATTGAGCAACACTGTGATCAACCTCCAGCCAGGTCATTCCCAGGCGTTTACGAAAGTCTGGGAAAAACTGGTATTCAGCCGACAGTCGAAAACATTACCACTGCGCCACCGAGGCAGCTCAATTAAACTTACCTATCGGATTCCACTACTTTATCGTATTGATCCATTTGCTCGAATTCCTGCAGCAATCTGCTCAACTGATTGCACGTGATATTTCTGTAAGCAAGTTAAAAACGCTTAGCATTGACAAAACACCAATTACAAATTAGCAACAGAATGTATGGCAAAGGTTTGTTATTATTAAACTTAACTATTATTCATATGTTTATAAAGGGTAGGCAGCGCGAGTGCTGCACCTCTGGTGTTGCAAACGTCCATAGGCTAAGGTGACCACTTTCCATCAGGTGGGCCGTACGCTTTTCTGCCACCTCAGTGATATAATAAAAATATATGTTAACCTACATTGACTTCTTCTACCCTCTACTTGTGCACAATATATATTACTAGATGACCCCCACAGCTTCGCCCGTGGAATTATTTCGACCTCCCGTCGCACCTATTTAATCCCGTCGCTTATAAATTCTACAATGATGCATAAAAATTTGCCCGATTTGTCGATATTTATGACTATTGCTCTGCTCCCCAGTGTAGTAGCGTAATGATATATAGCCTATAGCCTTCCTCGATTAATGGGCTATCTAACACAAAAAGAATTTTAGAAATCCGACCAGTAGTTCCTGAGATTAGCGCGTTCAACCAAACAAACAAACAAACTATTCAGCTTTGAAATATTAGTATAAATTTACCGATATTCGATATCCACGCCATGGCAAACTCAAGTACACTTACGAGAAGGTGACAGGCGCGAGTTGTGCGGCGCACTTGATGCGCTTGGCGAGCTGCGCCGTGAAGGCCCACTCGGCCTGCAGTCGCGCGCGCGCCATCAGCTCCGTCTCCGACATCGTCGTCAGGTACGACAGGTATTGCTGGGGAAATTACACCTATTTCATTCAAATATAGTTAGTAATTGTTACATCACTAGTTACGGTTGCTTGTCAATGTGTCACATCTCTAGACCTCTCTTACTTCCTGTCGATGGCGCGAGCCTGATGTGCTCCTTCTGAATGGAATTGTGATACTGTGATGTACAAGAAGTAAATGGAATTTACTGAAGACTGATTTATTATTTACCAACACACAACAGTAGACTGCCTCGATGGCGCAGTGGTAGTGTATGCGACTGCTGCGACTGAGGTCCAGGGTTCGATTGCCGGTTCGAACAACATATTTGTGTGATCCACAAATGTTTGTTTCGGAGTTGGGTGTTTCCTATGTATAATAAAAGTCCGAGACTACCAGGACTTTAATTGGTCGTGCTAATTAGTGTCTAGCACATAAGACCTTTTAGCCTTTTTGTTACCACCTCACTAAAAAGGCAGTAGGTTCAAAATTTCTTCCAAATTTAACATCTAAAATAGACACATTTTATTAAATTTATTCGGCCCTTTAGACCCACCCCAGTTCCGTGCTTCGGAAGGCACGTTAAGCCGTTGGTCCCGGTTGCCAATAAAATGGCAGTCGTTGAGCCAAGTTGGAGGCCCCATGGGCGGCTTAAAAATTTTCAACAGCAGGTCGATGCAGCCTGCGCCTGTCCATTTCAACACGGCAATGGGCTCACCATCTGTTACGTGGGACAGAAATGCATACGGTGAAACGTGGGCGTTAAATATGTATGTATGTATGTATGTATGTATGTATGTAATATTTATGTATTTAGAGATATATAGGTATGTTTATCAGTCGTCTAGATCCCATAACACAAGCTTTTATTAGCTTACTTTGGGCTAGACGGTGCTGTGTAAGAAAAAATTTCCCCAATATTTATAATGTACCCAATATTTTATTATAATAAAGTAGAAAAAGTGAGAGGCAAGAAAAGTTGCACTACCCTTAAGAAAGAAGAGAAGTTACACTAACTTGAACGAGCGTCGTAACTTCTCCGAGTCACATGTTATACTAAACAGAAATATCGATACGCAGCAAAATGACCTGAAAATGGCAGCGCTTTGTGACACAGTTCTTACTTAGCGTAATAAATTATGTGATCTTATAGTTATCCAGTGGTGTAATTGAATTTTGGATGGCGATGATAGATATGTAGCTGCAACACCAAACATCCCCTGAATTTGTTATCATTACTTTTTGAAGTAAAACTTCTTACGCTCGCTTGACTTGGGGAGTAAGCTGGTAAATCCGTTACGATAACAATGATCGGGCGAAGCGAAAGAAAGTTGAGAGGGAGATGTAAGGTAGGCATGGCAGAAAAAGAGAAAGTTACGTTTCGTATATTGCCGTAGGGACAAGAGAGGTGCGAAATTTCGTTCTCGCATATGCTGTAGATGGAGCTAAAAACGTTGTACTACAGACGTGTGGTCTAAAACACACTCGAATTTTTCTATTTTTTTAATTGTTTCTCAATTGAAATTATTAAAAAAAAAAAAAAAATATCCGTCACGCCTTATCCTCGAAGGGGTGGCAGAGGCATATTATATGCCCACTTTTCACCGTGTGGATTCCTGTCCCACGTAATAGGTGGTGAGCCCATTGCCGTGTTGAAATAGACAGACGCAGGTGTGGCTACCTGCTGTTGAAATTTTCAAGCCGCCCATAAGGCCTTCAACCAGGCTTAACGACTGTCATTTTACTGGCAACCGGGACCAACGGCTTAACGTGCCTTCCGAAGCACGGAAACGCTCGCAAATGTAAATACCACAAAGTGGTCACCCATCCGAGGACCAGCCATAGTGAAAGTTGCGTAACTCAGTGATCGTTTATAGAACACTGAGACCGCGGGGCCACGAGCGCTTCTTTCTTTCTTTCTTTATAATTATTTTAAAGTCGTATTATGTCAAAATATATTTCCAGAAGCGTTGTGCTGGTATTCAATATCGATACTATTGCAGTATTATGCATTTCTAATAAAATATGTACTGAACTTAAATATCAGACCATTCAAATTGTATGTAGTGTTACCTTGAGTATAGTCTCGACGGTAGCATCGAAGGTCTTCGCCACGAGCGCTAAGTCCGCCGCCTCAGCCGGAGTTACCTCTCGCCCTCCTAATGCCGCTCGTACATGACGCGAGAAGTCAGCTCGCATCTCCGACGCTATGTCCAGACCTTCACGGAGCTCGTGGATTAACTGGGAAATACCATATACGTTTAATACCAGTAGCGTTATGTGGTTTAGATATTTATTGGTCCTTCGAGCCGGCTGTCAGGTTATTAACTTGAATTTTGCTAAACAATATAATAATGGTTGGCTTTGCGTCTCTGCCAAAAGAGTTATAGTGCAACGTCTTTGTCAAAAATATGGCAGCAGCCCTCATCAGCAAACATTCTGGTAGGAACGTAAAATATTTAATAGTGGCAGGTTTATGCCTTAGCAGCTTAAAGTGTGTTACAGTTTCATACAATTACCTGTTTAACAGTAAGACAACTGGGTTTCTCGGGCGTTGCTTCCAATCTAAAGGACAAGTAGTCGTGCATAACCTCCATGCAGATACTGCTAATGAGCAGGAAGTGAGAACGGTACGACGGCAGGCGCATGGAGATACACTCTTTGGACCAGCACCCGTATCTAAAATTATAAAAAAAAATCGTTGTGGCAACTCAAACAGCGCCATCTGATTTCATACCAAGCAGAGCTTGTACTGTGGTAACCAGATAACTGATAAACATACTTATATATTTCTACTGCACCCTGTGATCCTGCAACCTTTTTGAGGTCATCAGTCCATTTCGCTTTCAATAAGCAGTCACCACTTGATGTAATTTCATCCTAAGGGCCGTCAGTTCTACGAGCAATATGCTCCGCCCACAGACACTTGAGTCGGTTAATTGTTTGGGTTATCTCAGTCACCAATCGTTAGTCATTCTACATCAGAAGTCCTTCACTCTCATGTTATCGCCTACAGAATCATTTCTGGGTTTCACATCTGGGTGTAATTTATCTATAATATGTATGTAACATATTATAGATAAATTACACCCAGACACAGAATAAACCATCGTGCTCATCACACAAAGTCTTATTATCCTGGGTGGGAATCGAAGCCACGACCTCTTGCGTAGCAGTCGGATACAACCCACCGCGCCACGGAGGCAATCAAAATATATAGCCATAGTTTGTATAAGTTAAAATGCAGGGTCAATCATCGTTGTTTTAAATAAATAGTCAATGAAGCTCGCGGCTCTCTTAAAGTTAATAATAATATTGTGGGACACTTTTCACACATGGCCATCTAGCCCAAAGTAAGCTAATATTAGCTTGTGTTATAGGATCTAGATAACTGATAAACATACTTATATATTTCTAAATACATACGTATTATAGATAAATCACACCCAGACACAGAATAAACCACCGTGCTCATCACACAAAGTTTTATCCTGGGTGGGAATCGAACCCACGACCTCTTGCGTAGCAGTCGGATGCACTCCCGCCGCGCCACAGAGGCAGTCAAAGTTAGAAAGTCAAGTTTACAGTGACTAAACCACACTTTCGAAAGAAATGATTCTGTAGGCGATTACATGATAGTGAAGGGATTCGGATATAGACTGACTAACCAGTGGTGACTGATATAACCCAAACAATTAACCGGCTCAAGTGTCAGTGGGCGTTGCACATTGCTCGTATATCATGCACGAGCGCTTCATCGTCAATAACGATGAAGCGCTCGTGGCCCCGCGGTCTGTGATCTGTAAACGATCACTGAGTTACGCAACTTTCACTATTTCTGGTCCTCGGATGGGTGACCACTTTGTGGCATTTACACTTTGCGAGCGTTTCAGTGCTTCGGAAGGCACGTTAAGCTGTTGGTCCCGGTTGCCAGTAACATGGAGTCGTTAAGTCAAGTTGAAGGCCTTATGGGCTACTTGAAAATTTTCATCAGTAGGTAGCCACAACCTGCGTCTGTATATTTCAACACGGCAATGGGCTCACCACATGGGTCTTGGTTTAGAAATACACATGGTGAAAAGTGGGCATACAATATGTATGCCTCTGCCACCCATTCGGAGATAAGGCGTGATAGATAAATAAATATAACATTTCCTCACCGTCTAAGTTCATAGGTCCTCGTGACATCCTCATCATGCTCGTCGGGACTGTGAGTCTCATGCTGTGCATCTTCAAACATCTCCTCACAGTCCTCTTCGGTAATAGTTTCTGAATCGATCACCTGGTAAGGATAACAGTAGGTACTAATAGTTAGCATATCTCTTTTAGCAGGTGAGCAACTACAGTCCTAGAGAAAATAGGTTAGTTTTCACAGTTTACTTTCTAGAACTCAAAAACTAAAAAAAATATAAACAACTATTATTCGGATCTTAGGCATTTAACGGATTTTTTTTTCGATATTTATTGGAACGAAGTTCCTTACGGAAGGCTTGGAGGAGATAGGGATTTTGCTGCGCGACCGAACTGAAAAATATGAGATAGTAAAACCGTAAGAAAAAAAGGTAAGAAAAATTCCGTGGAATAAAAGCGTTAAAGGAGACGTGCGCAGGCGCGACAGTCGTTTGTTTTGCAAATTGTGTCGATTTTCAAAGTGTCTTTTACCTCAGTGAAGTGAACACTAATTTGGAATTTGCAGTAACGTAGCTGTGTGGTTTGCTGCTCGGCTGAGACACAAGAGGCCAGAGTTCGAATCCTAGTACAAACGGTGACTTTTTGTATAATTAATTGAATCGTGAACTTGTTAACTTCGTTCCTACCTGGTGTCCCACAACACCACATAATTTTTTCAATTTAGGTTATTAGTATCACGATTTAAATTTAACTTAATAATTGGAAATGGCTTTCATTGGCAATCCTTATCCCTCTTTTCTGTTTCACAGTCATAGAGCACGTTTTGGTTCCGACTTGTTGACTTTATAATTACTGTTCCGCTCTCGAGAGTAGTAGCGTGATGATATAAAACCTATAGCCATCCTCGACAAATGAACTATTAAATACAAAAAATAAGTAATTTTTAAATCAAACTAGGAGTTCCTGAGATTAATGCGTTCAACTAAACAAACGAACGAACCAACTCTTTACCTATATAAACTTAACTATCTTCACGCTGTATCCCTGACGAGGTATTCAAAGAGGTCTTGTCTTTAGTTTTATAATCTAATAATATACAATATTCATGTTTGGGGGGACACACTTCTCCGAAACAGCTGGACCGAATTTTATGCATATTCGGTAGTTCTGAGAATCGGTCGTAATCTATCTCTTTTTTTTTCGAAACGTTTTAGGGGTCAGCTAGTATTAGTATAGATATATGTGCGTGTATACTGACCCCGGGTTGCTCGAGCGTGAGGTAGACCTTGTCGAGCACGAAGGCGCGCATCTTGTACGTGAACAGCATGCAGCGACGCACGCCTTGTGTCTTCAGGATCTCGCGGTGGTACTCGCTGCAACACACAATGCAACACTTTCAATTAACAAATACTTTAATATAAACTAATATAAGACTGACCAGCACGAGAGGAAGAGAGCTCAAGAAATCAGTAGATAAAAACAATTTATTTACAATCTCATCTGCTGAACCAACGAATTGGCCTACTGACCCAAACCGCTTGCCTGATGTCATAGACTTTTTTATCGTCAAGGGTCAATCAAGACTCTCCTATCAGGTCTCAACTTGCCTAGACTCAAATACAAATCATGTTCCAGTAATTTTGACATTTGGCACCACTGTCTTAAACATGGAACACACCACAAAACTATATAACAAGCGCACCGATTGGAATTCGTTTCGGGAACTGATCCATGACAAACTGGACATGACAGTAGCCCTTAAAACTGAGCTTGATATTGACAACGCTGTACGCAAACTAACAACAGTAATGCAAGAGAGTTGTTGGATGTCCACGCCTGAAGCCAAAGACCGTCCCCCTCAAAGTGAAACGTACTCCGACTCTATTCGACAGAAGATATTAGAAAAAAGGAGACTACGTCGAGTATGGCACATAAGTAGGCACCCGGATGATAAGAAAAAGTTGAACAGAGCCATCCGAGAGTTGAAAACTCTTATCAAGGACGCTAATGATGCTGCCCTAGACGCCTATCTGGAAGGTTTATCAGCCACAAAGGCAACCAAGTACTCGTTATGGAAAGCCTGCAAAAATCTTGATAGACCATTGCCTCAAAAACCACCGCTGCGTACACACGATGGCCAGTGGATCAGAACCACCTCGGAGAAAGCGGAAGCATTCGCGGAGTATCTTAGCGTAGTATTCACTCCTAATAACACAGCACCTCATGCGGACGAAGCAGACATTGACTCGATTCTAAACCAAGATTTCCAACTTGACTTACCCCTAAAATTGGTGACACCCAGAGAAATATACAGAAACTTAAAATCCATTAAGAACAATAAAGCGCCTGGGTATGATCTTATTGATAAAAGGATTCTTGAAGAGTCACCCCGTAAAGTAATTGTATTTCTAACAATGATATTTAACGCAATCATGAGACTTGGATACTTTCCGGACCTTTGGAAAGTATCTACCATCGTAATGATTCATAAATCGGGAAAACCAATCCATGAAGTTGCATCATACAGGCCAATCAGCCTCCTGCCGATAATGTCAAAGCTGCTCGACAAGTCGCTGCTACATAGAATAATTGAAGTCCTTAACGATAAATCAATAATACCAGACCACCAGTTTGGCTTCAGGAAAGAACACGCGACTGTTGAGCAAGTACACAGAGTATGCAGAGAAATAAGAACTTCACTGGAGAAAAAAGAGTATTGCTCATCAGTTTTCCTTGACATTAAACAGGCACCTCGAGTTTCTGTGATATATCAGCAGGAGTACCACAGGGTTCGGTATTGGGACCTGTCCTATACACACTGTTCACAAGCGACCTACCACAGACCCCAGGTGTAACTATTGCAACATTCGCTAATGACACAGCACTAATCACCTCGAACAAATGCCCCATTAATGCTTCTCGCATTTTACAAGAAAGCCTCACTGAAATTGTGAAATGGTTTACGAAATGGAGGATTTCCGTTAGTGAATCCAAATCAGTTCACATAACGTTCACTCTAAGAAAAAAAGATTGTTCTCCTGTAATTATGAACGGAATTCAACTACCACACCATGACACTGTAAGGTACTTGGGAATGCATCTAGACCGCAGGCTTACCTGGAGAAAACATATCGAGACAAAGAGAGATGAACTGAACTTAAAATACAGGGGTCTCTACTGGCTGCTGGGACGTAACTCAAAACTATCTCTAGATAGTAAGCTGCTTATATACAACACAATTAAACCTATCTGGACATATGGTATACAGCTCTGGGGCTCTGCTAGCACCTCTAATATATTGAAGATACAAAGAGTACAAAATTATATCTTGAAACAAATATCTAATGCCCCATGGTTTATAAGAACTATAGAGGTTCATGAAATTCTTAACATGCCCATGATAAAGGACGAAATTAATACTCATGGAGCCAAATACAGACTAAGGCTGTCAAAGCACCCAAACCAGTTAGCGGAACAGCTTACTATCCCTGAAATTATACGCCGGCTTAAAAAGCGGCGGGACATATTTGATAATTAGATGGTATTGAGCCAGATAATGATAAGGAAAGGGAGGTCTCCGCTGGGAGTACCATCCTAATCGACAAAAAGCACTCAACTCATCTGTTTATAGTCTGATAAGACTGATTGCATGATAAGAGCACAAAAAAAAAAAGTTTTTGGTCATCATGTCTAAATTTTTGTCCAGTCCTAAGTCCTGTGTCCTTACCCCAAATACATGCATATTATACATAGAAAACACCCAAACTCCGAAACAAACTTTTGTGAATCACACAAATATTTGATTATGTGACTTGACTGCCTCGGTGGCGTAAGCGGTAGTGTATGCAACTGCCGCGCTGAGGTGATAAATATTTGTGTGATATAAATGTTTGTATCGGAGTTTGAGTGCTACCTATGTATAATATGCATGTATTTTTAAATATATAAGTATGTTTATCAGTTGTCTAGATCCCACAGCAAAAAGTGTGTGAATTGTCCTACAATATTTATTGAAGTGAAAACTTCTTTTGGCACACAGATTTTTCCGTAGGTAGTACGTTAGGCTGATCCGTCACGCTCTAAGGTGAAAGTGTACCCGAGCGAGAAAGATAGTCAGCTGCTCTTCGCTGTAGTGTCACTGTGTTTAGTATATTCAATTTATACGTAATAATTGATTGTGATTGCCAATGAAGTTTTCACTTCTGCCGTGCGGTCTTGAACACGCACTCCTAAATTTTTGTATTTCAGTATATATGACTAACGAAACAGATTTATCATAAGAGAGTAAATGGGGAAACTGGTAAGGGGCGACCTCGACGTACATATGTCAAACAAATAGAAGAAATTTTGGAAAAACGTTAGGTCAGAAGTACTCTTAACCGGCGTGTGTGTATGAAAATATGTAAGTGGAAGAAGCGAAAGTTGTATGCCACGATCGTAGAAAGTGGAAAGTCATAGTCTCTGCCATCCCGATGGGAGACAGGCGTGACGATATGTATGTACGAGTATGTAATTGTATGTATACCTAGGTCGATTTAACCAATGGACGCGCTATCTTACCGTTTGCTCCTATACACCGCTTGCCATTTGCTAAGCATTTTTAGCTAAGTCGCTGTTCCGCGGACTCCGTCTATTGTACACGTTTTGAGGGTAATATATAAAGAAAAAATGACGAAATGTGCTGTGAAATGGTGTAAAAGTTATAGCGGTCGAACAATTAATGTTTTTTTTTCACTCGTCAATAAAATTTTATTTCATTCACATAACTATTTTTAACAAAAACCAATAATTATTTAAACATACCAACAACATAATCGGCTTATATTCAATATACTTTCATTCTCTATAAACAATATACAAAGGGTTACCATCTCAAATTTGCCGAGTAATATTGTGTCAAATTCGTATATATAACCTACATTTTTCTATTTGCAGTTATATTTTTATTTGTTGTTAGACAGTGACAACACTTCAAGCAAGAGTAAGAAAACAATATGTGTGTTCCCCCCGCACGAAAGTTGGTTGTATGTGTTTTCATACTTTATTGAGTACATTACGCGTCCAGTGGTTAAATCGTCCTAGATGTATACCCACCGGTACAGCGACTCGTGGCACTTGTGCAGCAGACGCATGTGCGTGAGCTCGGCCAGCGCGCCCAGCTCGAAAGCGTCCGCGGCCGGAGGCGCCTCTCCCGCCGACACGTAGCCGCTCTCCAGCGAGTCCTGCGTGCCGTACTTCGCCTCCGAGATCACGATCTCCGGGGTCGTCAAGCCGCCACCCCCACTATCTGGAATATACACGCAAACATTTGTAATACATAGAAAAATTCCATAGTATAGTCCTTCGAGCCGGATATAGAACTGATTAAGTTAACAATTGATGACTTGATGTAATGTCGAGGGAATTTTTATTATTTGGTATTGGTTGTTTATCAATCACGCCTTAGTCCCGAAGGGGTGGCAGAGGCATATTATACGCCCGACGTATTCTGCCGCCTACTTCGCTCATACTCAGAATTCGGCACTATGGATGATGATGTTTTGAATTCAAAAACCTAATGCACACGATGTTCTAAAATCAATTTATTTTATCCATAAGCGGATAAAAACGGCTTTTGTTAGATATCGATGAGCCAAAAGACTTTCCGAGATGGGGATCGAAAATATTTTTTTCAATGTAATATAAGCAATGGCAGTCATACTACTGCGCCACTTGGCATAACGTTTACAAAAAACGTGCAAGCCAAATGGTTGCGTAGCTAAAGAGGACCGCTAATTATAAATACCAAAGAGTAAATCAAACTGACTTTGACAAGAATTGACAGGAAGACTGCAACTCGCGGAGTCCACTTCATCTTTTCTCGTCTCTTCTTTAGAATCACTCTCTTCTTTGACTTTTGTATCAATTTCTGTTTCTTTTTCCCCCACGACATCTGCAGGCGATTCTTCCTTGATATCGCTGTGGGCTGAGTAGTCGCTTCCGCTGGAGTCTGATGGGTTAGTGGTCACGTTGAAACGGACTTGTGATGGACGGCATTCTGAAGATTGCCTGCAAAAACAAAATTGTATAATATTAAACATTGTTGAAAAAAATATAACGGCAGAAATGAGATAAATCAAATCAGCCTATGGCAGTCTAGCAGTGGACCAGTACCATAGGCTATTTCGATTGATGGATTGAACATTGTTTCCTAGTTAATTATACATACATACATATCCATCACGCCTTATCCCCGAAGGGGTGGCAGAGGCATATTATATGCCCACTTTTCACCGTGTGGATTCCTGTCCCACGTAATAGGTGGTGAGCCCATTGCCGTGTTGAAATAGACAGACGCAGGCTGTGGCTACCTGCTGTTGAAATTTTTTTAAGCCGCCTATAAGGCCTTCAACCAGGCTTAACGACTGCCATTTTACTGGCAACCGGGACCAACGGCTTAACGTGCCTTCCGAAGCACGGAAACGCTCGCAAATGTAAATGCCACAAAGTGGTCACCCATCCGACGACCAGCCATAGTGAAAGTTGCGTACCTCAGTGATCGTTTACCGAACACTGAGACCGCGGGGCCACGAGCGCTTCTAAGTTAATTATATTTTAACCAATGAAATAACCGCGAGGAATATAAATATACTCACAACCTTTATTTACGCACAACTCACACAACGCTATCTGAATCCAAGTTAAGCAGAGCTTGTACTATGGTAACCAGATAACTGATAAACATACTTATATATTTCTAAATACATACATATTATAGAAAAATATCATCCAAACATTTTTTTTTTTTTGTATATAGAATAACAAATAAGTATCCCGACATAGATATGACGAAATTGTCCATCGTCAACGCGAAAAGGACAAGTAACTATTTTTTTATTTGTTTATATACACACAAAAGAAAAAAAAGGAGAGAAAAAGAAACAATAAAGATAATATGATACAAAGGAAAATAACTGCTCTTTACTACTGCCAACTTGAGAACCTTCCTGTTGAAAGTCAGCAATGACCTGGGAACGAACACGAGACTGCTGATCGCAAAAAAGTATAACTTTGCTAAATTACTAGGCTATGCACCCAAAAACTGTACAAACACTGCTGTATACATGTGTTGTGTATAAGTTTTTTATGTGGCACGTCAAAATGGCGTCGCCCGCCTGATGGTAAGCAAAGACGACGACTCGTGATTGGGGCCACTATCTCAACCCGCAGGGCTCTGACAGCGACCCTCATCTTGACTTGTAAAGGTCCCAGGATTGTAAGAGGAGGGAAACACGTGCGCTGGCAGAGAGTTCCATGTTTTAGAGTTACCTGCTAATATTGGAGTCCATGGACGTTCTCTGCTGCACACGGCGCTGCTTGAGACGAATGGACCGCAGCATCCGTCGCATCATAACCAGCTTCATCCGCATGTGTAGCGTTATGTTGTACCATAGACACATTGCCTGTTCAGAAAAAGACGAGATTTTACGGTATGTACATCTTATTAGTGCAATTTCTCTAATTGTTTTTCAAAATAGTTTCTGAAGAAGAAATGATATGAAATGAAAATGAAAAATCTTTATTCATGTAGGTCACAAAGTAACACTTATGAACGTCAAGATTATTGCTTCTTCATTTACATTTACTGCCAGATTCGCACAGCAATAGGTAGAGCCTGAGGAAGAACCTGGCAGTAAAACTCATGGCCACTTTTTTATAACCGCCAGTAATTACATTAGTTTGAGTTACATGATGTTTGACCAATTATATAGTAATAAATTTATAAAAAACAAAATAAATGTTGTGTGTAAAATGAATTTATACAAAAAAAATAACAAAATCAATGTTGTGTTTAAAATCATATCAAAATTAGAGTTGCCAGTTCTAAGGGCAGCCTACACTTTAAGAAGAAGAATCTAGCAAGAAAGTCAATGGATGCTCTTTTCAAAAATGTAGGTATGGCTTACAACATTAAAATCACACTTACATTGTTCCTTTGGATTTATGTGAGAACGGTCGACTAAACTTAGTTTGCCTTAAATTTAAATAATTTTATTTGTAACAATTGCAATAACAGCTATGAGCTGACCAGTCCCAACAGACGGCACCCGTTCACGGGTATGACGTATATATCAGCCATCGCCCTACTCAACCGTATTATAGGGAATAAGGCGACCCGATACATACGCCACCACTGCCAGGACACTTAGGCGAGCATGACATACCCAAAAACTGCACAGCAATTATCATGTCAATTTCAAAATAATAAATAAGTCTACTTGGTGCTCACATATCAAATTACATATTTTTATATTAGTTAATACTGGGACTAAGTGGGACTAAGAAGTATATATACTGTCGTATTAAACTAAAACGCGTTAAACACATACTTTTTTATCGAATTTGAATCGAAACCGAATTTCGCCCGGCACTATAATATAATAAAAGCTTAGAATACCTTTTATATACTTTGTTCCTCGACATTTCAGTGGTCGCTCCAGCCTACGTGCATCAGTCACTTTGTGACCACGACAGGTATTCTAAGATTTCATTATAATACAGGGTGAACGTTTCACGTTTCGTTCAAATTATAAACTATAAGGAATATCGAAAAATAATCAAAGAAGTCCCGAGACCGATTTTGATGAAAATAAAAACTATATGAATGATTTTTAAAAAATCAATAATCCTAGCTTGTATTCGAACCCAATATAAAAAACATTTTGGAATAAAATAACACAGCCTGTATTATTACACCATTCGATACTATTGTTAATAAGGATCGATTTCCGGGAATATCGATATTCCTTATAGTTTAGGATTGGGCCCTGAAGGCCCACTTGAAAAATTCCCACTGTATAGTGCCGCGCGAAGTCCCGTTGGATACAAAAGTGCGATGTACCTTGATCCTGTCGTTGAAGGCGTCGGTGGCGATCTGCGGGTGGTCGAGCGTCATGTTGCGGCTGGACGGGTAGAGCGCCACGGCGCCGTGGAAGGCGTCCAGCAGCGCCGCCACGTCGCGCATGGCGCGCCCCAGCGCGTCCGAGCAGCGCTGGCAGTCCAGGTGCAGGCAGCCATACATCACCTCCTCTGCACATACATACACCATACATATTGTATTCATATATTTTTTTCATTAACAATTTTTACATTGTGTTTGAATTATAATAACAAAATCGCACTAAACACAAACTATATCTATACTAATATTATAAAGCTGAAGAGTTTGTTTGTTTGTTTAATTGATTGATCGCGCTAGTCTCAGGAATTACTGTTTGGAATTGAAAAAAAAAAAATTGTGTTATATAGCCCATTTATCGAGGAATGCTATAGGTTATATATCATCACGCTACTTCCCTGGAGAGGGATCATGGGAAGTTTGTTAAATAATTTTAGAGAATTAAAGGCTGAAGTACAAATTGGCCACGAAAGTCCTTTCTGCGTATTCATACATATCATCACGCCTGTCTCCCATCGGGGTAGGCAGACACTATGGCTTTCCATTTCCTACGATCCTGGCGGGCCCGTATTGGGTTGCATAATTTTTAGAAGCATAACTTAAAACTACATAACGTTTTTTGGCATACTCTTCGTTTCGCATAACGTTCAAACAGAATAAATCATTAGGCATACTTTATTTTCTCATAACTTTTTTATATTAATGTATACCCGCTATTACTATACCCGCATAAAATGTTAACGCATATTTTTTTTACAATAACGATTACTAATCATAACATTTGTTGGAATCTCACTCACTCTCGCATAGATTACAAGCCATACATATAGAATACCATAATGTTAACGAGTACATATTTTTATTTTTATATCTAAGCTTGAACTGTCTAAGATTGAAATGCCCACTGATTAAAAATGTCGATAGTCACTATACTGAAGTTCAAAATTTCAACACATATATAGAATATATAAATAAAATACAAAAAGAAAGTAGGTAGATTAAAACGAGCGATTCTATATTGGCGCATCGCAGGCCGCTGCCGCGGCCCGCTCGCTTTGCTCGCGCGTTGTGGTCACAAGTCACCTAACACTCCTCCTCGCTTCGCTCGTCGTCGTACCTATTTACGACTGCTCAAAACTAGTCCAAAAAAAATAACTTGGCTAACGGTTTGTATATTGTACGAATGGAGAACTGCCGTAAACACGATCCAATCTTGTCCGTTATACCTTTCACATACGGCATATAAGCCGGTTGACGGTCAACACCCGGTTTCATCCTCCTCGGTGCACGTCGTGTCTTCCTGCTACTCGCATCATACCCATTCATCCTAAGTATCTCCTGAACATGCTCCAACTCCTGCTGTAGATGCTCAGGGTCGCAGAGGTCATTGGCTCTCTTGATGAGCGTGGCGCTTACTGATTTTAGGTGAAGTGGGTGATGATGCGATGAGGCGTGCAAGTATCTGTTAGTGTGAGTGGGTTTCCGGTACACAGTATGGGCCAAGGAACCATCCACACTAACCACCAAGAAACACTTCATGCATACTCTCGGCCCTCACTATCAGTCCAGCCGCGACCACGGGCGCTGCAACGCGCTCGAAACGTCGGTGAATGTAAGTAAAAAATTGTTTCGCGTGAAGTCCCGAGTAGTATATAAAATATGAGTATAAACCGCGAAAGTTTAAAAATAACTCTGCTTATCATAATTTATGCGAGAAAACTTTATACTGAAACTGTTATGCCAAACTACATTATGCTGAAAAAAATTATGCGATCGAAAGGGCACCCATCCTGGCATACAACTTTCGCTTCTTCAACTTTCATAATTGTTTTCAAACACGCTCACCGATTAAGGGTAGGTACTCCTGACCTGGCCTTTTGTCAAAAGATCTTCAATTTGATTGGCATATGTACGTCGAGGCCGACCCTAACCAGTTTGCCCATTTACTCTCGCCGCATAAATTTTCTTCGTCATTCTATTTTCATCCATCCTCTTCACGTGTCCGAATCATCTAAACATCCCCTTTTCTTCTTAGTCACTACGTCTTCTGTCATACCGCAATGTTCCTTTATCACGCTGTTCCTTTCTTTATCTATCAATTTCACTCCAGCTATACTTCGCAGACTTCTCATTTCTACTACATTAATTTTACATCTATGCTTCTTCCGCACCACCACTCGATACTTACTTACAACACAATAATGCCTCTGCCACTCCTTTGGGGATAAAGACGTGATTGATGACCTTACTTACATTAATGTCTTTATCCCCCAAAGAAGTGGCAGAGGCATGCTATACATTTCACCGTAAACATTTCTTCATTCATCTCTCATCTTAAGGAGGTAAAGCTATAGGACTGCATCTATATTACATATACCTTCACTTGGTTCTGCGTTATTTCCAGACTGGTCTGAGGGAAAGTCATCATGTGGACCTCGGTGTATCTGCCGCACGCATGGGTCAGTGTTTACGAATCTGAAAAATTACCTTTATATACACAAATGAAAGGTCACTTATTTATTTTCAAACTTTCGCGGTGTTTACTCATAATTTATTTACTATCCGGAACTTCACGCGAGTGTTATGTAAGTAGATATTATTTCGCGTGAAGTCCCGAATAATATTTAAAGTATGAATTACTTATTTATTCACGTAAACTTATTCAGGGACATTATATCTACACAGAAGATCATCTTCTACATATTTCCCATTTAAACAGCGAGCTTCGCCTCTTCAGCAGATATGATAAGCTCTTTACCAGTTTAAACGCTTGCTCAGTTAGTAAATAGCTGAGTAAGCAGATAAAACTGCGAACCACAAACATTGCTAAAAAAAAACCTAACCACTCCGGGAGTGCCGACAGAAGTGAAAACTCAATTTATTAATAATTTATTTATCTAGTCGCGTTGGTACATGCATATATGCACACACTATAGCTGCGTATCGTAACGGGGAGTAGCGAGTCCAAATTTATCTCATCTAAAAAATTGCGTACCGCGCTAAAAGAAGTTTTTCCTTCAAAAATTGAACGGGATCGACGTAAAGATGATGATGATGAAAAATAAATCTACACTGAAAGAGTCCTAATTGATTACACAGTATTATTTAATAAGACCTGTAGATGACCGGAATCAACGTTTGATGATGATGATGATTATGGTAGCGAGTCCAGAGATTTTATCTCATCTAAAAATATGCGTACCGCGCTAAAAGAAGTTTTTCCTTCAAAAATTGACCGGGATCGACGTAAAGATGATGATGATAAAAAATAATTCTACACTGAAAGAGTCCTAATTGATTACACAGCATTATTTAATAAGACCTGTAGATGACCGGAATCAACGTTTGATGATGATGATGATTATGGTCGCGAGTCCAGAGATTTTATCTCATCTAAAAATATGCGTACCGCGCTAAAAGAAGTTTTTCCTTCTAAAATTGACCGGGATCGACGTAAAGATGATGATGATAAAAAATAATTCTACACTGAAAGAGTCCTAATTGATTACACAGCATTATTTAATAAGAACTGTAGATGACCGGAATCAACGTTAGATGATGATGATGATTATGGTCGCGAGTCCAGAGATTTTATCTCATCTAAAAATATGCGTACCGCGCTAAAAGAAGTTTTTCCTTCAAAAATTGACCGGGATCGACGTAAAGATGATGATGATAAAAAATCTTACGCTTTTTCGATCAGGACACGTGACCCTGACGGACACGTGACCCTGACGGACACGTGACCCTGACGCGAGTTTAAGATTTTATACCCATTACAGAAAGTGCTCAACGCCGCTAAAGAAGTTTTCACTTCAAAAATAAAGAGAAATTCATAAGTTTTTTTTTAAAGCAATTATTTGCTAAATTTCTCATAAATTTTTAATAAAGTGACTCTTAAAATGACGATATAAATATGGTGGAGAATTTCAACTTGATTCGATACGGTTCGGGTAGTTCAGGTGGCTAGAACATTGCCCTGGTTAGGCAAAGGTCACAGGTTCAATCCCTGTCTCGAATCGAATTGTCATTTTCCACTTTATTAAAAATTTTAAAGAGAAATGTCAAATAAAGGAAATCGCCTGAAAGATGTGCAGCCGGTGCAAAACTGCGCTCCAATAAGTGGAAAAGGGTTCACGGGAACAGCCAAGAGATATTCCATAGCCCAGAAACTCCACCTCACTAATTGGAACATCAACACGCTTGAGGAACGTTTAAGCTAACTAGAATACTCATGAGACGTAGCGGTTTTCTTTGAGACAATTCAAAGAGAACCGATGGCATTGTAGTTAATTATGATCAAGTGTTACAAGTTGTCACAGTTTACTTAAACTATGCAGTTGCATTTCTACTATCAGCACAGTCTTGGCAGTAACCTTGCTACTGTAACTTGCCGCGCTGGGAGATCCGCGAGATTCCTGTAAAACATATATGTCTGCGTGTGTAGTGTGGAGTGGCCAGTTTATTGCCAGGTTCTTTGTCAGGATTTACCTATTGCTTTGCGATGCTGGCAGTAAATGTAAATGTAGAAGCAATAATCTTGACGTTCATAAGTGTTACTTTATATATTTATTCATGTAGTTCGACATGAATAAAGATATTCATATTCCTACTACTAATATTATAAACGCGAAAGTTTGTAAGTATGGATAGATGTTTGTTACTCTTTCACGCAAAATCTACTGAATTGAACTGATTATGATGAAACTACAATAATATACTCGTAGCTTACACATCAAAATTTTAGGTTACTTTTTTTCTCGGGAACAAGTTCCTGTGGGAAACGAAAACGGGAAAACTTAACCACGCATGCGGAGCCGTTTTCAATAATTTGCCTAACCTATCTTGCACTGTGGTTAAGTTCTTTTACTTAGGTATTACTCAAGTTCTGCATACGTACTTGTACTCAAAGATGTTGTTAATGACAGTGGGCACGATGTTCCTCTGGGCGCACAGGTACGCGTCCTGCTGCGCTAGGGTCCGGCCGGCCAACTTCGCTTGGAGCTCCAGCCAGATTAAGTCTTTGAGCTCGTTCTGCCACACTTGTTCTTCGCGACTTAGCTGGAAGAAAAGGATAAAATTCCTAAATACGGGTGACGTTTAGTGAACAGTAGAAGCATTACTTTAACGCATCGTCCTAAATTGTACTTTGGTGAGCACATGTTGTATTGATATTAATAATAGATTGACTTCCTCTGTGGCGCGGTGGGAGTGTGTCCGATTCCTACCCAGGATAAAACTTTGTGTGATGAGCACGATGGTTTTTTTTTTGTATCTGGGTGTTATTTATCTATAATATGTTTAATGTATTAAAAATATATAAGTATGTTTATCAGTTATCTGGTTACCATAGTACAAGCTCTGCTTAGTTTGGAATCAGATGACGTTGTGTGTGTTGTCCCAACGATATAACGATATAATTGTTTGTCGAAAAACGGAAAAGGCTATATGTCTCCCACAGAACGAATCCTTCACAAACTTTCTGTGAACCAACGAGTATAAAAGTCCGTTAAAAAATCTCAAATGAAATGACATGTCTAGAATACATAAATACAAAAATAACATACAGGTTAAAGTATAAAAGTGATATAGGTAAGTAAATTAAAGTGACACAAGAAAGGCTCATTGACACGAATTCATGGCTTACGCATACATACATAGTCCATAGGTACATACATGCAATTATTTATTGAATGTGTCCACCCTTTGGTCGCACCCTAATTGCTTTAATACTTAATCATTCTATTGCTCATCTATATGTATGTATATCGTACATCTATGACTACTGTCCCTTAATTAAACACAAACTTACAGCTCTTTTACAGCCCTTCTCCAAGTTCCCCATATTGATGAGCAAACTAAAAGTCTTGTGGAAGCTAACTCTGCTCGAGGGTAGTTCTTCATCCCCCTCACATTTCCATCGCTCCTCGCTAATCACCTCGCCGAAGAGTGACTTCTCGGGAATGCTCTGACAGTTGGAGTCGCGGTTCTTCGGCCGCGAGGTTAAAGACATGAAGCGATTGCATGACTCTATCTGAAAATGATAATGTCTTTTTAAGAACGTAGGCGGCCCGTTGCATTAGATTTTATGGTAATATCGCATAGTCTTGACGGGGTATGTTCATTGTTCACGCCTTATTCCCTAAGGGGTGGCAGAAGCATATTATACGCCCACTTGTTACCGTGTGTATTCCTGTCCCACTTAATGGAATTAGATGGTATATGTTGACTCAAAACTGGGATATCCGGCTACAGTAAACTGAAGGAAGGTCAAGTAGTAGTCAGCAACAGAAACATGAACCTCTGATATTAGTAACCATTTTTTAGGTATAAGATCCCCACTAAGGTCTTCGGGGGCCAATAGACCTCACCTGCTAATAAACCTGCTGAGTAAGAGACGAAGTAACGACGCAGATACAACGGGGTTGGGAGGTCAGACGGCAGTCGCTTCCACAAAATCTAAAGCCAAACAATAGTTGCTAGAAAAAGGTTGCCAAAAGTGGACCCATTTTTACGTTTGGCATAAGGCTCCAGGTTGTTTTACGTGCCGATTCATACATGAGGCTAAGGCACAGGCCAAAGGCTGAAATGAGTTAAAAATGCCACCGAATTTAAATAGAGTTCATACTTTAAGCAGCTATTATCATTGTTTGATATACCGTTTTTTCTACAAATGTCAAGTGACCGTTACTCACTAAAGTGGGTACAGCCGGCAGTGGGTTCGGTGAAGGCAGGGAGTCGGCTCTGACGTCATGGCCCATATCTTGTTTACTTTCCCTTGCTCTTTTGCGTAGGATCTTTAGGCTGACGCGCTTCTTCATTCGGTCTGATGCTGGAACAGAACAAACCTCTATAACTACTAAACTAAATGTTTCGTACATTTCATTCCGCACAACTCGACGGACCTGGTATAAATTAACTAAGATAGTATACTGCAATTTTTTACTATAGGGAGGTGTCTAATAAAGGTTTACAAAGAAAGTAACAGCGAAATTTTAATATAATAGAAATCATTTCGTTTTTTCTCCCTTCTCCTATTCTCCGCTTTTCTTCCCATCGGTAAGTGGTAGTCACGCACGCATAGCAATTGAAGTAGTCGACTCTTACTATTATGCTTTTAGCGATGCTCCGTAGGCACTATTTCAAAGCACACTGTTGGCTCTTTATGACCACCCGCATTGCTGTAGTACGAATTTGTCTGGAGCGACTACGATACTTTGGGAGGTATTTGTACATTCCTGAGAGGTTGGCTGCACGATTGATTAATATTCATAGATGTGAAATCTATGAAACTAACGATAGGATAGAGATGATTATATATTTTCCTTTCAGCATAAAACAAAAACGTTTCTATGGGCTGAATTTATTGTGTTTTTACTTCGAGATTAACATACCAAGAAATGTGCTAATTTTAAAACGTCTGAGTTCGTTTGTCGGTCGTTGATACCCACAAAATATTGAAAATCCGCCCACCATGTCGAGCGTTTTATTAATACGTAGTTCACAGTATTATCTAGCTTTCTCTGTGCAATTCAAATTACTACAATTAACGGGATATTTACAATTTAGGTATTATTGTATTGTTGAGTTTCCGATATAATAATATTGTACGACACTGTTTACACAGCGTCATCTAGCCCAAACTAAGCTATAAGCTTGTACTATGGTATCAAGACAACTGATAAATATACTTATATATTTAGAAATACATACATATTATACATAGAAAACACCCAAACTCCGTAACCAACATTTGTGGATTACACAAATATTTTTTCCGAACCGAGAATTGAACCCGGGACCTCAGTCGCGGCAGTCGCATACACTCCCACTGCGCCACCGAGGCAGTCAATAATAAAACCAAGTAATATTAAACCAATTATAGTAAATATCCCGTTAACTGTAGTAATTTGAATTGTAATGACCATGTAAGTTTAAAATCATATATTTCTCTGTGCAGTCTCGCTTCCTATACTTCTTTGAAAAATGTTTTAAGTAGTATTTCTTAAAGTTACAGATAATAAGCCTTTAATTACTTCAAGATAAAGTAATAAAGTAAATAGTTTCAAAGACATAATGTCATACTCACCCGGTAAACCGTGGTCGTGTTGGTCTATAATTTCTTTCCTTTCGCGAAGAGCGCGTTGGAGACCCGGCGTCGAGTCCAAGTGGTTCCTGTAACAAGATAGAAAATAAAAAAATGAAGTTTAGTTTACATCGACCTTTAAAACGGGGAGTAAATGTTGTATACGATAAAACGATGATGTGGTGCACAATGCTAAAATGGGGAATAATACAAGAATATTATATTTGGACTGCACGTCGACGAACTGAAAATGTGTTAATGGGTGCAAAATATTTGTAGTTAATAAAATTGCATCGAATTTGCTGACAAACCTTTATACTAGTTTTGCGGAGAATGGAACGCAACGTAAGTAGTTCAATTCCATAGCCATGTTCCGTAGGAGTTTTCACATATAACTATGCTATATTTGAACAAATACCGCTAGTACAAATACCCTAATACCACTTATGTCATATTTTTTTAATCAATTAGAGTAGTTCCGATAGTGACAATTCCAGTGACAGACAGTCAAATTGAAATTAACTGATGGACATTGCGATGATAAAAAAACTTCTTTGTAACTTTAACTTTAATTTATTAACTTTGCACACATACACACATTGTAGGGGAGGCTACCCTGGTTGGTACTGGTTATTTTAAACGTTTGACACAGATTTCGCTTTTGCCAGTTGTACCTGCCATTAACCTTTCTCCGATTTTTTGGCAGAATTTGAAAATTTTGAGTATATTAGAACTTAGACTCGAACCTGCGTTTTCTGACTTGTTGGGTCAGAGGCTTTCAATCGGTTAAACGTCTGACCCTTCAATGCTGAAGATGCTGGTTCGAGTACAGCTCGAACCTGGAAATCTTTTTATAATAACTATCTTCACGCTGTATCCCTGACGGGGTAGTCAGAGAGGACAGATCGCCAGGCTTCGCGATCCATGCATACTTCTTTCGCTTCTTCGAGATTCATCAATCGCTTCATACACGCACGTCTGGGTATCCGAGTACTTTTGACCTTTCCGTTTTTGAGCAATCTGCTCACGTGGTCTTCATATGTAAGTCTCGGCCTTCCCTGACTCCTTCTACCCTCTACTTTTGAACAATATATATTCTTCGTCATTCGTTCCTCACTCATTCGTTGGACGTGTCCAAACCAACGGAGCACGCCTTTTTCCAGCTTAACGCTGACACTTTCATTCAAACCTGCCATATTGCGTATCACTTCGTTACGTATTCGGTCGGCCAAGGTAACGCCGCACAATTTTCGAAGTGATCGCATCTCCACAGCATTCAATTTACTTTCATGCATCTGCTGACATACCCAGGTTTCACTACCGTAAAGCAAAGTTGGCACTAGCACTGCGTTATGAATCGCCAGTCGTGCTTCTTTTACGATGCTTTGTCGCTTTACTAACTGGGACAAAGCACCGTTAACTTTGTTTCCGGCAGCTACTCGCCGTTCTACATCCGAATCACATCTTCCATCCGCGCTAAACATACTACCTAAATACACAATTTCATTCACTTGCTCTAAACGTTCCTGGTTTACTCTAATCTCGCATTTAGTTCTTACGTCACCTCTTTCAAATACTAGAACCTTAGTTTTACTTGCATTCAAGCGGAGACCCTTACTTTCACACCCCTCTTTCATATTAGTGACTAATGCCTGTAGGTCGGCTTCTGACGAGGCCATGAGCACCGCATCATCAGCGTACAGCAGACAGTTTACTGTAAAGTCACCCAAATTCACACCCATATTAAAATCATTCAACTTCTGCAGGCAACTGTCCAGATACACTATGAACAGCCAGGCGGACATGACACATCCCTGTTTGACGCCTGTACAGACATCAAAAAGAGGTGACACATCCCCCCCTACTCGCACGCAAGCCTTACAGTCCCTATAAAGCGACTGTATTGCCCGCAGTAGCGAGCCGTCCACACCATATCCTGGCAGCAAGTCCCACAGCGTTTCTCTCACAACGTTATCAAATGCTTTCTCTAGATCCACAAAAGCGCAGAAAACCTTCTGGCTAAGAGCCAGAAACTTTTCCGCGATCATGCGGAGAGAAAACACTTGATCCATGCAACCTCTTCCACGTCGGAATCCGCATTGAGCCTCCCATAAATACCTTTCAGACTTTTCTTGCATTCGTGCCGTTATAACCTTTGCATACACCTTACTAGCTAAGCTGACCAAGCTGATCGCCCTGTAGCTGGAGCAGTTTAGGCGCGAGCCTTTCCCTTTGTAAATAGGTACTACAACTGCTACTCGCCAGTCATCCGGGACCTCACCTGTCCGCCAGCACAAGTTGCATAACAGACATAGTGTGTCCCAGACACGCGACCCACCGTACTTGATCATTTCAGCAGTAACTCTGTCTTTTCCCGCAGCCTTACCACATTTCATACTTCTTATCGCTTGTTCTATTTCTTTCATACTAATGACTTCAATGACATCGGGATCCGGAGCATCGAAGTGAGCTCTACTTCCCGATGTGGATCTCTGTCTTTTCTTGCATACATCTTTCCATAATATTCACTCCATCTCTGCAGGACGTCACTTTGGTCTGTTAGGACGTCATTGTTAACACTAAGCACTTTATTCATACTGCAGATTGCCGAACAACTTCGGGTCTTGCCTACCTCTTTCCAGAAGAGCTTGGCATTAGCCCGAAAATTGGACGACAACCTTTCATCCGCTTTTATTCTGCACCTTTCACGAGCTTCTTCTATCAGTGCCTTCGTGTTAACTTTCTGCAGCTTGTATCTCTCTTTCATATAAAAATCATTCCGCGAGGCTAAGTAGTCTAGCCATGCTTTCTTCTTCATTCGAACTGCTTCTTTCACTTCTTCATTCCACCATGCATCACGCTTATTACTACTGCCTCTTTTCGTTTCTCCACACACTTTCACGCTTATTACTACTGCCTCTTTTCGTTTCTCCACACACTTCCACAGCGGCATTTATCATACTGTCCCTAAGGTTCTGCCATACACTTTCCATAATAAATTCTTTTTATAATCTTCCAATATTCCGCTAAAAATAAAAATGAGATAAAAAATTACCATAGCTATTATACCTACCAGTGTCATTTGATCAGTTCCCCGGCCGCTAAGTAGTTACAACTACGACTAGTAGAACGACCTGAGGGTATTGTGTGATCCACAAATGTCTGTTTCGGAGTTTGGGTGTTTCCCTTGTATAACATGTATGTATTTAGAAATATATAAGTATGTTTATCAGTCGTCTAGATCTAATAGCCTCCAGGCACTTACCTTACACGAGACATCTTCAAGACTGCAGCCTCGTGTGTAGGCGAAATACGTGTCGACTTAATGTCACCTTGTAAAGAGGAGTATTGCAAAAAATGTTGACAACCTGAATGATAAGGTTTCCTTATTCCTGTCCTACATCCCTTTCTTTGAGGAGTTCGGTTCGTCATTACTCCGTTACAATTAGTAGACGTTATCATTGACCGTTGTGCGTTAGGATTGATGAATCGAGGGTGTGTGGTGGGATCCTCCTCCCCTCCTTTATTATCGTTATTAGTTGGAAATTGGTAACAGTTTTAAATCGTTTTAAATTTAAATGTTTCTTCCGAACGCAAGAGGACAAAACAAGGTGAAGATTAAAGTTCATTTATTAAGCAAATTTGAACTAAGTATCATTTATTATAAAGACAAACACAGACGTGCAAAACGTTAAAAAAAAATTATGATTGCTCAGCCGGCAGACAAAGACACACTGATAAGACAGAGGTCGTGGACAGGTCATGACCGAGTCCACGAGACCATGCTAATATAGTGCCACTCGGTATTTTTTTGTATCTTATTATCAGGACACAATACGCAGATGGTCCCACACACAAAAAGTATACGAGATGGAAGTTTTCTTCTACAAATTTCATCTAAATCGTTAGTGCCATTTCCAAAAGGGAAGGACAAGAACTGCTCATTTTATAGGATTTTATTGATTAGATATTTTAGTCAAGAGTCCAGAATAGCATTGGGGTTTTAATAACTATCATATCTAAGCTCTCCATAGCCCACGAAATCTATTCATCATCCCCTCTAGATTGGTGGCTCCTGATAATGAACTAGGCTTCATTAATAGGGGGGTTGGGAGGAAGGTGATCTTTCAGACTACGTCGATAAAAACATAGCATAACTACCCTTAATAGCAGTCAATAAAACGGATCCCGGGCTCGAAACGAAATATTTAGGATGCTTGTGGGACTTTACGCTAAGATATGATAGAAACCTACAGATATTACCGCGTTTCTTTTAACCTCATAGTACTATGTTACTATTCAGGAACCTAATATGATGCGGCATAAAAGAGTATTGATATTGCAGGCTGCCTGCATCTAACGTCTGAACTTCGGTGCCTGAGGTTTAATGAATTAACTGCATTATTGACCTCTCAAACCTAACTTGAGCGTGGTATAATACATCATTCCATGATAATCAGATGTGGTTCACTTCGGCTCAATGATATTGATAGAGTGTAGATCAATTTAGAAGATTCTTTTGTAAATCGACGGCTCTCATACATAGTTTTAAGAGTTACTAGTTAAGACGTTCAACAACTGTTGCTGTGCGAACTCAAGAACATACTGGCGCATGCATATCATATGAAAATGAACCACTGTCTTGACTCCATGAGTCACTTCCCTGACGTTCATAATTATAATCCCAAACTAAACATCAGGCTACATTCTACGACAAACAAGTCAACGAACTCCATATTATCATTACTGAGAACGAGGTTAGGTACAGGAAAATAATTTCAAGGTCTTTTCTATTAGACGTTTTTTTTTATCGTCATACTCGTATAATAACACATGAATATCGATGATTACAGTAAAAACGTAATTTTGTGGCATTTGTTATTTTTGGGGTAATGAAAAGAGGCTGTTGACAGTTGGGGCCTCTTCTACATGGGTTAGAACTAAATATACCTGGCGTAGAGTACGTATAATGATAATTTATACCTCTGCCTACCGCTACAATGTAGGTATATGCAATAATCTATAACAATATATCTATGGTAGTTACTACTATAAAGACAATTAATGATTCGAATGATTATAATCAAAATGTCATAGATAAAAATGTGAGGTTGAAATTCTGAATATATAGTCCATGTTATCATAGAAAAGATTAGCATGACCCCTGTGTACGGATGGGTGCCCTTTCGATATCATAATTTTCAGTTTAATGTAGTTTGACATAACAGTTTCATTTATGCGAGAAAACATAAAGTTTTGATAAGCAGGGTGTTATAAACGCATTATGGTTTTATTGGCATAACTTTAACTCACTCAATTTTTTTTATCATAATTTTAATCAGCATAAATGTAAAGGGTATAATTGTTATACGCCTAAAGATAATTTATCATAAAATACAAAATGCACAATGGAGGTATGGATAACCGTTTAAATCATAAATGAATAATAATTTGACTAAGAATATTCAAGAAATGATAAGACACCGTTGTAAATAATCATCTCACTCATAGCCAAGTTTTTAAGCTGTAACATATAAAACGATATTTTAAGTGTTATTTTTTTAGACTAGTCTTTAGCAAAGTCGTATACAGGTACGACGACGAGCGAAGCGAGGTCACTTGTGACCACAACGCGCGAGCCGAGCGAGCGAAGCGAGAGGGCCGCGGCAGCGGCCGGCGATGCGCCAGTTTAGTATCGCTCGTTTTAATCTACCTACTTTCTTTTTGTATTTTATTTATATATTCCAATATGTGTTGAAATTTTGAACTTCAGTATAGTGACTATCGACATTTTTAATCAGTGGGCATTTCAATCTTTGACAGTTCAAGCTTAGATATAAAAATAAAAAATTGTAGTCGTTAACATTATGGTATTCTATATGTATGGCTTGTAATATTTTTGCGAGAGTGAGTGATATGCCAATAAATGTTATGATTAGTAATAGTTATTGTAAAAAAAAATATGCGTAAACATTTTATGCGGGTATATCATTATTATAAAAAAGTCATAGGAAAATAAAGTATGCCTAATGATTTATTCTGTTTGAACGTTATGCGAAACGAAGAGTATGCCAAAAAACGTTGCATGTTTAAGTGCAGTTTTAAGTTATTTCTGTAAAATTTATGCAACCCAATACGGACCCTGTACGGATGGCACTCAAAATCTTGAAGCGTTCCACATTTTTATGTTAAAGCTATGGTCTTAAAAAGCAAGGTTGATTTTGATGTTACACAACTTCAGAATTTTTTTTTTGTTCTTCCAACGACCATATCAACACAGTCCAGGATTATCATAAAGAATGAAAAACTGAACTGTTCAAGAAAGGGTTCCGATGTTACTGTTACAGGAGACAGTAGGTACCAGGTTAGTTGTGGGCAATCTTCTGCTTCACAACACGTTGAATTTAATTCCACTCCGTTTTACGCTTTCACAAGAGGCTTTTTACTCTGTTTTCACGAAAGCCAATACTTTGAGCTGTGTTGTGCTCGATCATTTATAACCCTAACTCCCACAGTCAACGTCCCCACAACCAACCCCCACCTACGTATCATGTGATTTGTATTGGGTTGAAAACCCCCACTATTTTCCTCATAATATCTTAGCCAAATTCTTTTAAACCTGTGATATAAAACATATTTTCTCGTTTATCAGCAGAACGTAATTCTAGGTCAACTGATCCGTCGCCAAATCCGCCTTGAGTCACGGCATCCAATTTACCTACTTATCGTGTTATCGACCTATTCATAGCGATGATAATAATGTTTGTTTATATCTGATAATGTAATATGATGTCAAATCTATCAAGGAACGCAACCAGGCAAAATATCTATCTTTATAAGTATTTACCGCATCCACATAACCGTAGTCAACTTCATTTTCGTTTTTTTATAACATAAATATTGTGGGACAATTTTCACACAGCACAATCTTAGCTTTTTAAGCTTGTACTATGGGATTTACACAACTGATAAACATACTAGGTATACCTATAGTAAACACATGATACATATTATACACATGTAACACCCAAAAAATAACATTTGTGTATCACACAAATATTTATCCGACCCGGGAACGAACCCAGGACCTCAGCGCGGCAGTCGTATACACTACCACTTACGCCACCGAGGCAGTCGATGCTAATAGCTGGGTCTGGTCTTAAATCTAATTTCATTTAATCACATTTAGATGAAAATCGGCATATAGATAGAACATTCCTGAATTAATACATAGGGCACCTACTTTTTATCCCGGGATAACATCTTTTTCCCACGACAAAACCTTTTTGGGCATTAACCAAACTTCAGCGGAGCGGAGTCGCAGGCATCAACTATTGGAGATACATGTATAGCTATAATAAATAGGTACTCGTATATTGAATTTTTTTGTTAGATTTTCTATAATCGACCATCAAGCCGATACTACTGAATCAATTTAAATGAAACTGTGCGATACCTTTGAGAGGGAGGATGAAAGACAAAATGTACATTCATAAAGCAATGCAGCTTCGCCCGCGTGTATATTATTCAGTTGTAACTCATCAATGAGTACTCCGATTTCATTCAATTCAATTCAACTTCAAAAGTTGTTTCATAAGAATATAGATGCCTATGCGCCACCCTCTTTAGCTAAGCTCTCTGTCTTTGTCTGTGTCTCTTGTGGCGTAACGAAGTTGCGCGGGTAGCTAGTATATCGATAGCTATACACGATATCCGCGTTCAAACCTTGTACTTGTACCTTTACAGTTAGCTTTCTGTCTGATTAGCAATGATAAGAGAGAAACATAAGCTGACCACATACAATAGCTGCTGCGTGATCGATACAGTTATACTTACATAAGCGCCATCTATAGATCTATATATATTATTGATAATCTATAGGCATTCCATAGGTGCATTACTTTTTATAAATATTCAAACGAAAATTCAAGAATCGAATTTGCTACTACTTACTACTGTTATGATAGTAATTCGATAATTGAAACAGAACGGCGACACCGACCTGTCGAATGCCGTATAAGTAAAAGATAATGATGCCTTTCCTCGGCCTACTCGTGGTGACCAGGGCTTTAAACTTATAGTGGAAACTCAATTAATAGCGCAAAGAAAACGCGAAAAACACTCGAAAGTCATAATAACAAGTCGTGTAATTTTAAAAACAATAACTACTAAATTAAGATAAGCAAGTTCCAGCAAAGTGCCATCAATCAACAGTAGGATATTTAAATGAAGATTGTATGACCCTCCTTTCATTTAGGTTAGCAAAATTTCAGAGATATTTGATCCTTATGATTGACTCTATCAATGAGGTTGTTCCCCACGACAAATAAAATGAATATAAATTTAGGACCCTAGTACTACACTTCGCTGTTCGTCTGTCAGCAGTCTGTATCTCATCAACCGTGATAGTTACAGTTGATATTTTCACAGATGATGTATTTCAGTTGCCGCTAATATGTAAGTGGGGCTCTCATATAACAGACAGAGGCAACGTAGGCGCCCTTGTGGGGTTGAGCGGTTAAAGGTCTGTGGCTCCTTAGTGCCGACTATGAAAAGTCAAAACGATAGCTGCTCTAGCAAATATAAGTGGATCCCATGATTCCAGGCTACTAATCCAGAGATCGTTTGGAAGCAATTGGAAATATACTAAGATGGAGAAAAAGAGGCTGAGAATACGCTAAAACGAATATGAAGAGGTTTAAGGAAATTTTATTTTATTATTTTACTTATTTTTTTTGTTCCCTTTCACTACGCCTGTCTTTAGTTCATCTCGATAATAGTGAGCAGACTATTACCACGTCATTGTCTACCGAATGCTACAACTTCCTGACACTAACGCTATTTGTGAATCTCATAGTGAAGTATACCTACAGTACTAGCTGGCCCGCGCAACTTCGTTAGCGCCACCAAAAATGTGATAAATGAAGAACCGCTCGAGCGATTTTGTGCAAACTTCACATAAACCTTCACCTAAATAGTCCGAACAAAGCCTAAACATTTGGTTTGGATAGGTAATTACAACGAAAAGTGGCATTGATTTTTATAATATAAGGATAACACTGACTTGCTAAGGAGAGCGCCAATGAGTACAATCAAGTGTAAAAGCAGTCACTAATCGGCACTGTTGCCAAGTACCAGCCACGTACGTGGTACATGTTGATAACACTATCTCTCAGCTCATTGTATTTATGAATTATCTACAATTCTCATTTACGGAAATTGCCTTTATGAAAGTAAGCTATTGATATTAACGTATAACATTGGAGTGCTCACTCAAGGACTCGATCCAGGCACACAATAAAAAAGAAAGTTGTACGTATCATACCCAGACTTCGCTACCGTAAAGCAAAGTTGGCACTAGCACTGCGTTATGAATCGCCAGTCGTGCTTCTTTTACGATGCTTTGTCACTTTACTAATTGGGACAAAGCACCGTTAACTCTGTTTCCGGCAGCTACTCGCCGTTCTACATCCGAATCACATCTTCCATCCGCGCTAAACATACTCCCTAAATACACAATTTTATTCACTTGCTCTAGACGTTTCTGGTTTACCCTAATCTCGCATTTAGTTCTTACGCCATCTCTTTCAAATACTAGAACCTTAGTCTTTCTTGCATTCAAGCGGAGACCCTTACTTTCACACTCCTCTTTCATATTAGTGACTAATGCTTGAAGGTCGGCTTCTGATGAGACAATGAGCACCGCATCATCAGCGTACAGCAGACAGTTTACTGAAAAGTCACCCAAATTCACACCCATATCACAATCTTTCAACTTCTGCAGGCAACTGTCCAGATCCACAACGTTATCAAATGCTTCCTCCAGATCCACAAAAGCGCAGAAAACCTTCTGGTTAATAGCCAGAAACTTCTCCGCGATCATGCGGAGAGAAAACACTTGATCCATGCAACCTCTTCCACGTCGGAATCCGCATTGAGCCTCCCATTAATACCTTTCAGACTTTTCTTGCATTCTTGCCGTTATAATCTTTGCATACACCTTACTAGCTAAGCTGACCAAGCTGATCGCCCTGTAGCTGGAGCAGTTTAGGCACGAGACTTTCCCTTTTTAAATAGGTACTACAACTGCTATTCGCCAGTCATCTGGGACCTCACCCGTCCGCCAGCACAAGTTGCATAACAGATATAGAGTGTCCCAGACGCGCGACTCACCGTACTTGATCATCTCAGCAGTAACTCTGTCTTTTCCATCAGCCTTACCAGATTTCATAATTCTTATCGCTTGTTCAATTTCTTTCATACTAATGACTTCAATGACATCGGGATCCGGAGCATCGAACTTAACTCCACTTCCCGATGTGGTATCTCTGTCTTTTCTTGCATGCATCTTTCCATAATATTCACTCCATCTCTGCAGGACGTCAGTTTGGTCTGTTAGGACGTCATTGTTAACACTAAGCACTTTATTCATACTGCAGATTGCCGAACAACTCTGGGTCTTACCTACCTCTTTCCAGAAGAGCCTGGCATTATCCCGAAAATTGGACGACAACCTTTCATCCGCTTTCATTCTGCACCTTTCACGAGCTTCTTCTATCAGTGATTCCAATTTATGATAATATTATAAAAAGCGCTTGTGGCCCCGCTGACTCAGTGTTCTGTAAACGATCACTGCGTCAAGCATTATTCGCTATGCGTGGTCCATGGATTAGTGACCACTTTGTGTAATTTACATTTGCGAGCGTTTCCGTGCTTCGGAAGGCACGTTAAGCCGTTGGTTCCGGTTGCCAGTAAAATGGCAGTCGTTAAGCCTGTTTGAAGGCCATATGGGCTGCTTGAAAAAATTCAACTGCAGGTCGCCACAGCCTGCGCCTGTCCATTTTCAACACGGCAAATAGGCTCACAACCTGTTACGCGGGACAAAAATGCATACGGTGAAATGAGGTCGTATAGTATGCCTCTGCCTACCACTTCGGGGATAAAGGCGTGACAATATGTATGTATGTATGTAAATGTATGATACCCTCCAGTTAGACTAGACAAAATAAGCATTCGTGCAGCGGCATTTAGAGTACCGATTGATGCTCGCATCCATTTAGATAACATAGCTGTGATAATTCGTGTGAAGTGTATTATCAGATTATCGCACTACAGATAATAAGGTGGTTGGTAATCGCGCGGCGAGCTATGTGCGGCTTGTTAGTTTAAGGTGCTATTTACAACTTACAACTAACTGCAAAAAAGAGTTTCTCAATTCATTTGGTAGGTTATTTTCAAACTTTCGCGGTGTATACTCATACCTTATATACTACTAGATGACCCCCTCGGCTTCGCCCGTGACATACTTCGATACTTACTAACTCCCATCGCACCTATTTAATCCTGTCGCTTATAATTTCTACAATAATGCATAACACTTTTTTCTAACCCCATGGAGCCTATTTGATACATTCGTTTATTAATTTTTTAATATTGATTGAAAATTTGCCCAATTTGTCGACATTTATGACTACTGCTCCGCTCTCCAGGGTAGTAGCGTGATGATATATAGCCTATAGCCTTCCTCGATAAATGGGCTATCTAACACAAAAAGAATTATTCAAATCCGACCAGTGGTTCCTTAGATTAGCGTGTTCAACCAAACAAACTCTTCAGCTTTATATTACAAAATAATTCCCGAATAGTATATAATTATTATTAATTAGCAGGCAGGCAGTTGTAGACAACTGATAGTGCCTGTATCCCTTTTTTCCTTATTTATTTTTTCATGAATGTTGTTCTAAGTACTTGTCAAGTCTTGAATTGAATTGTATTTCCGGCTGATACTACAAACTCTGGGAGCTTGTTCCATTATCTGACCACTCTGTTACTTAAGAAATGTCTGTGTGGATTGTTGTTGGAAAAACTGGTACTCAACTTCAAGTGATGTCCTCTAAGGTGAACATTAATATTTCCTTCAAATAAGTTGTCTAAATCCTTTACATCATAGTGCCCATTTAATATCTTAAATGTTTCGATTAGGTCCCCACGGTCTCTGCGATCCTTTAAAGTTGTGAGGTTCAGCATCGCTAAACGCTCCTCATGTTTTTTGTTTGAGCATTCTAGGTATTTTAGTAAAACGTCTCTGTACTTTTTCTAAGAGTTCAATGTCTTTAACAAAATATGGGCTCCAGATCTGAAAAGCGTATTCCAATATAGGTCTTATGAAAGATTTGTGAATCTTCATCATCATCTCTGGAGTTAGGGTTCCGAATGCTTTCCTTGTGAGGTAGATCAAACTGTTTGCTCTTTTCGTAATTGATGTTATGTGGGACTCCCATTTCAAATCCTCAGTAATCTTCACCCCTTGATCCGTTTGTACTTTGACGTTCACAAGTTGTGTGTTGTTATTCACCTCTCTCTCATTCACATATATACCTCATCATTCATATGTCAATACATATGAATGATGAGGATTCCGGTTTCCTATATGAAGCACAGAGCATTTTGATGCATTTAGAATAAGGAGCCATTCCTTCGACCAGTCTGATATTCAGTCTAGATCTGCTTGGAGACGCTCGTAATCAGTCAGAGGGTTGGCAAAAAGCTTGGTGTCATCGGCAAAGACACTGACACTACATTTCAAGCAGTGTGGCAGGTCAAAAGTATAAATTATGTACAGCACTGGTCCTAATACAGAGCCTTGTGGTACTCCACTGGTAATGGTGCGTCGCTCCGATAACATTTCACCCACTCTTACCCGAAAGGATCTCTGATCTAGTAATGCTTCGATCCAACTAAGCAGTCTCCCGCGAATTCCCACAAATTCCAGTTTATGTAAAAGTTTTTTAATCGGAACTTTGTCAAAGGCTTTCTCATAATCCAAGTAGATTACATATACAGGCTCTCTGTTATTGAAATCCTTTGTCCATGATGACAAACATGAAAGCAAATTGGATATGGTGGACCGATAGGGGCAAAACCCATGTTGCTGTACAGGAATCACAAGATGCTCAGCAAAAAACTCTCTGATATGCTTAACCACAATTTTTTTATAACCTTACAGACTACACTGGTCAAGCATATAGGTCTATAGTTAGAGGGCTCTAACTTACTTCCCTTTTTGAATATCGGTGTAAAAGTGGCAGTCTTCCACAAATCCGGCAGTACTCCTGTGCTGAATGAGGTCTGCATAATTGTTGATAAATAGTCTGCTAGGTCACATTTTTGCAGAATGATCACAGGTATTTGATCTGGTCCTGGTGAGGAGTCTGTTTTCATTTCTTTAATGGCATTTTGGATTTTCTCTTTTGTAAACACAATATCTCCAATAGATTCTTCGATCCGTAAAAATGAATCCAAGAATGGTAATTGATTAAGTGTTTCCTTTTGGTAGACACTGACAAACGGATCTGCAAATACCCTTGCAATATCTGCTGGTGTGGTTACAGTCTCACCTTGGACATTATGCAGAACAGTAGGGATGCTTATTTTTGACCTAACCTGCTGTCGTACGACGTAGTATTTTTGACGTAAGCTATTCATAGATTTTTTTCGGTCCAGCTTGCAGTATACTCATCTCATAAGCTATCCGTGATGCTCTGTTAACATTTGTAAGCTTATTGTTTAATTTCCTGTATTCCTTATAAGTCTCATCAAGCCCAGTCAAAGCATATCTGCCCCATAGTGTTATTTTTTCTTTAATCAGTTGTTTTACGTCCTTTGATAACCAAGGCTTGTTAATGCTGATATGTCTGTGTATTACATAAGGTACATACAATTCGATAGATTCCTTAAGTGCTTAAAGAAGAATATCATATTGTAATTTTGCACAGCTGTTGTTCGCTATACTTTCAGGTGGTATGGTATGCAATTTTTCCTTGATTTTCTGAAAAATTTCTTATTAAAGTTGAGTCGGTGTAATGGTGTACTGACTGTATTCTGTACCTGAACATGGATGGTTGTTACTAGACAAGTATGATCACTTTTTCCAATAGGTGCTTGATGGTCGATACTGGCTATTAATGGAACATCATTAGTTAAAATCAAATCCAAAAAGGATGGCTGATTTCCCTGTCGATATCTGGTATGTTTGTCGACTAACTGTTCAAGATTACTATCTTCATACCACTGCAGAAAGTTAAACTCTTTTGGAGTTAGGTATCCATAATCATTTGGGGGCCACTTGACCCCACGAAAGTTGAAGTCACCCATTATAATTACCGTATTAGATTCAGACACATGTTTTAGGTGGTTCAATAAGGTGTTGTCCTGGTCTAATGTTGAGGTTTGTCCTCTATATAATTCACAAAAACTTTGTTTGTGATTCTCACATCGAGCCAAATGCATTCTGAAGCTTCATGTTTGATATTGTATTTAATATTTAATGTAGTTTTCATGAAGTTTACCCTATTTGAACAATATATTGCCACTCCACCACTACGTCTATCAACTCTGTCATCTCTGTACAGGTCATATCCTGGTATTCTTATCATTGAGTCAGGTATATCTGCCTTTAGCCAAGTTTCTGTTATTATGATTATTTCAGGTTTTACCGTTTCAACTATTGCAAAAAAATAAGTCCAGTTTAGCAGTCACTGACTGAATATTTGCATACAGTATAGCAATTGTGATTAGTGATGGTTTAGATTTATTAACAATGATGTGTTTGGCTTTGTCAGCTGTATGGTGGGGGGAAAGTTTATGGTTGGTTCTTTTGTTAACTTTTTGTTGATTGCTGGGTATCCTCGAATATATTTTATCGTAATATCAGTCTCCCCATCATTCATTCGCTTATTAAGCTCTTCTCTTAAGAATTTCATATACTCTCTCTGCATAGGAGTAAAGTCTGCCGTGATTGATGTAGGCTTGCTTAGCTTGCTTCTATTACGAAGGATTTCTACAGCATCAGAGTTGCTGCGGAGGACAACTTTCAAAGGTCTCGGTCGTGTATTGGCATCTCTTTTAGGAGCTCCAAGGCGGAAGAGTTTCACACCATCTAGATTTACTCAGTTTGTGACACCCTTAGCAACAGCTACAAACAATTTCATATCATGCTCTTTTCTTACATCAGCAATACCACTATTTGAATCAGGCACATCGTAGACGATTATATTAGGGGCTCTGTTGGCCCTTTCATTAATTTCTTGAATTGCAGCCTCAGTTGCAAGCATGTTCTGTCTCAGACGTAGATGTTGCACCTCATCAGTGAGTTCATTTAACTTTTTCATAATCAGTGGGAGCTGTGCCATTGCAGACTTGCAGTCGCCACAGAGAAATGTCATAACACGGGCAACAGTCTTCAATTCAAGCACCCGCACTTCAGTGGGTGACAACCCATGACAATCCCCACAAAGCAGAATCCTACAGGATTCACAGTTAACTGATGGCTTTTTATCAGTTGCCATCTTACCACATTTCCCACATTTTTCCTGAGTAGCATTCTTTCTAGAACTCATTATAACTCGGGTGTTTAGGATTGCTACGCTGACAACACTGAATGTGACAATCTTATATGACTTTTAGAGGGTAGGCCAAAAATATTTTTTACTGATCAATGTCAGAAGCGCAATTTGGTGGGTTATTTATATTTGAAACTTAATTTTGGTGATTTTGATACCAGCCCTCTTATTAACAACCTTTTGTGAAGTTTTCCCTATCATAAAACTATGCGAAGAAACCGCGCAAGGAAATCGCGCGTTCAGATTCATGATATTCAGACAAGCTGCGAGAAGAAGAGTCGTCTTCGTTGGAGCGTTTCCTATTTACATACTGCTTTAAAAGAAGTATCTACCATACAACTTTACAGATTTACTTCGGGACTACCCAGCAAGTCTTATAAAGTGATAGAGCTTGGCATAAGTTCTAAATGTTCTCACTGGTAAGGATGCTGGATACCGCATAAATTGGAAAAATAATAGTGGGAAACCAGATGATGATGATTGACCAAACATTAAATAACTTTCTAAAATAATGTATCAAAATTACGATATAATCTATCAACACGTTACTTAATATGTTGATATCGCATATCACGCCGCTATCGACAGTCTAGTGGTGTACACTATTATCAACCCATCATGGTGATTAAAATGCAATTTTCCTCATCAAAACAACAAAAGTGCTTCCGTCCGTATTAATGCAGTCTTTAAAAGAGACATGCAAAAACTTCAAGAAGGATCTTGAAGCTTTTCATTAGGGAAGTAAGGAAGATATTTTAGCTCGTATAACACCAGCCACCTGTTGAAAAGCCATGGCGATATGCAAAGACTGTGGGATGTCTACTATCATAACCAGAAAGTCTATAAGTTTATAATCCCAAACAATGGACCTAAGATTTTAGAAAACAAGATAGTAAACAAAATTATCGTAAATGGCTTAGCGTGAATTACGTTAGAAGGCAACTACTACATATTCATATTCTACATGTATGTAGAATGTACATGTATATCGTCGACGGCCACATTTTACCATTTGTATTTTATCTCATGTAAAAATTGGTGAGCCTATAAGTCGTGTTGAAATGGACAGGTGCAGGTTCTATTCACGGTATATTCCACATTTAGAACCCATCACAATCAAATTTCAACAACTTTGCGACATAAATGTATCACACTTGGATGGAAAGAACCTCACTCGGCTCGGGAATTCCTGCAGAACAGGAAAATTGTTACGAAGTTTATGCATTTATTTTTAAGCTATCGTAATAAATATACTCTTAGTTTTCGGATGGTAAGTGCAATAGGCAATAAACGCTGGTCACACTCAAGGATATTTTTTGTTGGAATGCATTTAAGAACTTTACTACCCTAGTAGTGCGGGGACAGCAGGGCGGATTCGTTGTTCGTATGACACATTTTTTTTACATTTCGGTACTTCGCAGTTACAGTTGATACATTTCCTTCAGACCAGATAACAGTACCGAAGGCACAGTAGATCAAAACCAGAAGAAGGTCTAAGGGTAAATTTTCGCTCGTGTCGAACTATTTTATTGACCTCGCATAATAATGTAGTGTATTAATAAAGATAATATAGTAGTGCTAGTATTACTTACTTTGGTATTGTTTTAAAAAAATATGTTTATTGGCCTTTAGACCTCTTACAAACTAAACTAGTTAAAGAATGAAACAAGACCGAAAACTAAGAACTAATAGACACATGAAGTAAATGATGTGTTATTTCTGCAAAATGAAAAGTGATGATTACAAACTAGACGTGTGGATATGACAAAAAATTGAGAAGAAAAACGCATCTGAGCTCATTTGGATTGGTTCTCTTGATAGACATGAGACAAGCTCCGGAAGTAAGGAAATATAATGCGCCTTGAATCTTTGGCCATTTTGGTAGAGAATGGGATCGAGCTCTGTAATCAATACTGACCAATAGGCGTTCTTTCTCAATTTTTATTTTTACAAAGGAACACAAAGACAAAACAGAAATGGTGCTTTTTATAATAACTTTTAATAGAGGATTAGTAAACATGCGTGAGTAACAAAAACTCAGTGCATACTAACTACGTTAGACAGAGACACACACATAATAACACACTAACTTCCTGCCCCGTTCTTTGTCGCGGATCCTGGAGCGAGGCGGTGTGGTGCCCAGCAGGTCCGCCTCAGACCCATCCCCGCAATCAGCCAGTAGATACTTGGATGACTGCCGAGGGTTCCTGAACACCACATCTTTGGTGTCGCTGTAAGTAAAATAAAATTTTAGAAGCAGAATGAGGATGCTACGAAATATATGTAGAACAAACAATATCTTACATAGTTTCTGTTCCTATGGACCGTTTGAACTACTAAAGCCCTCGGTAAGATGATTTTATGCTTTTTCACGCCGGCGGCGGCTTAATAAAACCTGTGTTAAAAGAGTGATGGTGGCAAACACATACTCTAGTAAAGAGTTCTTAGTCAAGAGCGGCCATCGAAAATACTTGTCAAATTTCATGGTTCAGATCACTGCTGGTTGTATTACACCTCTGCACCGCACCACATCTATTGTTTTGGTGAAAAGTGTGCGATTGAGTGGAAGAGTTTTTAGAACAGTGGCCGTGATAAATTCGAATGTACAATTTTATAGTCACTGTTCTGCATGATATTTTAAAGTTTTTACCCAAACTTGAGTACCTAAGTGTAATTGGTAGAAGTAGCCACCTATCTGTATCAGGAAATATGTGTGAAAATGTGACACCCTAATACGTCTGGCCTTCTAGAGGTATTTATCATGGTTAGCATATAATATGATAGTGCGGCATGTTGATATCAGTACCGATAAGCGGTACACGTACAGTTATTAGTTAATGGAACTGATTGCTTTGGGGGGTTATACGATTCTGTATAATTTGGTTGATGGAGGCTAATGTCGGATGTCAAATAACTCAAGTAAGAGCCTTTTTCAAAGAAGCGTCTGAGATTTTAGCAGTGAGCCCCGATATATCTAAGAAATTATAGCAGTAACGCAATTCACAAATCTTAGATCCAAATCCTCTACTGCGCAAATGTCATCGATATTCGAGTTCTGTGAATATCGATGACATTTGCGCAGAAGAGGATTTGGATCCGAGATTTATGAATTACAGCGCAGGTCTGGCACCGAGGTTTTATATCAAAATAGCTCTCCAATAGACTGCCCGGGGGGATTTGTGGATATATAGTTATAGTTATAGATATAGTTTCTGAAGCAATTTGACTTTCGCTCCGTCGTCGACAGCAGCTGTTCAGACTACATGGCTATAAAGGCCTTACAAGGCTCTTGGAGGGCTTCCAAGGGGCTGCTTCAGACATTCAAGTATACCAGTGTACAATATTTGTGCATAACGATATAAAATAAAAAAAGACGTGTGGCACTCGGAGACTGCCGCGGTAAAGCTATTGCATAGCATACCTTTGTTTTTCTTTGATATTAATTCAAGTTACACTAAAAAAACAACACCCTCACTCCACCCTCACTCTCACAGTCACCCTCATCCTCACCCTCACATTACTCACAATCACTATCATCACGTCTCGATCCGTGCGAGCTTCGTACAATCGTACCATATAATATATGTACATACACGTTAACCCAACGCTCGGCCGTGCTCGGTGAACTTCGTGTGACCTCGTCTCGACCTTCGTCTTAGGTTTTTTTCCTTATGGAATTTCTTGATTAAAGCCCACTCAAAGCCCGCGATAAAAACTATGCAATAGCTTAAAAATAAGTAAGTAAACAACAAGTAAAAGCTGCTCAGACTAGTTTATGTTATAAGTCAATTCACAGAGCAGCCTTCACTTGCCTTTATTCCGTTTATAATTATTCCTTGTTGATTCCGTTTATAATTATTCATTGTTGGGGAGCCTCAAGGTAATAATTTCTTACCTTTACTTTTTTACCGGGGTCTGAAATAGTTCATCGTAAAGATTAAATAATTATAACACGTAATCAGGTGTGTATATTCAATATTAAAATAATCTAAAGCCCTAATAAAAACAGCCCGGAGTGGGCTGCGTTCCCTGTTACAGATTACTTAAGAGTTTATTCAATACTAGTTGACGCCCGCGGCTCCGCACGCGTGGTGAAGTTCGCCCGTTCCCTTTCCACAGAAACTTGTTCCCGGGATAAAAAGGAGCCTATGTGTTATTCTGATGTGTTTTCTATATTATAATAAAGTTTTATCAAAATACATTCAGTAGATTTTGCGTGAAAGAGTAACAAACATCCATACTTACAAATTTTCGCGTTTATAATATTAGTAGGATAACTAAACACCAAAAAAAACAGTGATACTTAATAAAACTTAAGACTATCACAGGTCGAGTAACTTAGACCGCATGGCAAGTTATAGGTGATGGTATGCAGGCTTCATACATGCAAATAAGCACTGCATACCCTAGCCCAATCTATATAATCTAAATCTTTTTAAATTATTTAATAACAACATGTTGTATATTAATAAATACGCAATAAAATTATCAGATGTGTGTATTGTGCCCCTGCCATCTATGAGTCCTTCAGCGAACTTAACAAACAACTAGTACATATACGTCACGCGTCGAGCCCAACGCCACCGTGCCGCGCGCCGGCTGTAAGCAGAATGTAATCTTGCCTACTCAGGGAGTCGTATGAATACAGTAGATACTTTGTTTGTGTGAGTAAATTGTACGATAGTGTGAGAAATTATTATACATGATTTAAGCAGTGCTTCTTTGACAAAGCGACCGATTTAAGTAACTATCAAAAACAGAATAATTGGTGGATGTGTTAAGCCTATTTAATTTACTTGCATAATTTTGTCGTAATATTGTTTCACTTCACATATCTTTCGAGTGATTTTGAGCGCATCCAATTAATTTGTTAACTTACTAGAATTACTGTGAAATATTTAAAATTATAGCTGTGAGATCTGTGTAGGTGATGCGTGTTTAATAAATAAATCCAAAACTCGTGTATGATAAAAAATAAATGTTATAGGACGTTAGTTTACGATTTGGATCTAAAGGGTAATACCACTAGGTACGTTCTTTTAATAATAAGTATTAAGATAATTACGTAAATCTGGCTGGCAGACTGTGTACACAAATAAATTATTTTAAAAATTATATTAAACTAGATCAAAATAAAGTTTTGACCTTTAACGGATATTCAGATTTAAATAATTTTCAAGTATGTAAGTAATGTTATTTATTTATTTTAGCTTATTTCGCAAATAACGCGTTACTAGTATGGCAGACGTTACGCCAAGTTAGAAGCCAAGGATTGAATAATTTCAATAGCAGGTCGAAACAACCTGCGCCTGCCCATTTCAACACGGCAATAGACTCACCACCTGTTACGTGTATATGTATAAGCCTCTACCACCCCTTCAGAGATAACTCATTAATGATAACTATAAATATTTGTAGTTTAGTTTTTTTATTTTGAAATGTATATACGCTAGCTTATCTCATTGAGATCACTTTCTTGCAGGGTTTTCGGGTAAGTGCATACCCTATCCGAAATCCTTGTGCACGCCACTGGGTATGTCTTGTATTTAATGATACGCCTTTCGCATTTTGTTCTCTACGAAACCATTCTTGTCTTCATGGAAAACTGTACAATCATTATGCTGTACATATAATATAAGGCTTGTACATCAACAGAATTGTATCGAGATGATCAATAGCTTTCACTAAATGCATATGGTAGTATATAAGGACAAATAGGTGGAAGCGGCAGAAATAATCCCTACAGCTATTCAATATCCAAAGACTCGGGAGTAGTGAGGCCACTAATATGCAGAAAGCGGACAATGACCGCCATTCGTCCAGTCGGAGCCGGTCCCCATCGAAGCTCCGATCGCCGCCTGACAGTTCCTCAGTTGACCGAGACTTCTCTTGCCAATTTCTCCTAAAGGAAAACAACAAACATCCAAGGGACAACTTCCAAATAATTAGTCAACAATCTAGGCATATAGGTACATTACATAAATTAATTAACTTGTTTACTTAAATAACACAGAAACTTTCGGCGACCAACAAGATAACTGTAATTTTGCGATAGTATGTACCTATAAGTATATAGTATAATAATGTCATCAATCAGATTTACTCATGGTGTTCGACCTTGACCTTTAACAATATTGGAAATGGTAAAAAATGAAACATGAAGTACCAGCTTGCGTGAGGTATTAGAACTCTTATACAAGAGAATTTATTGATGTATGTAGGAATTTTATTATGGATGGCTAAGCCTGGCGATCTGTCTTCTCGGACTACCCCGTCAGGGATACAGCGTGAAGATAGATAGTATGTTACCTATCTAGGTATTAGCTAGTGTTTAGATTAAACAAGAATCTATACTAATGTTATAAAGCTGAAGAGTTTGTTTGTTTGGTTGAACGCGCTAATCTCAGGAACTACTGGTCGGATTTGAAAAAATATTTTTGTGTTAGATAGCCCATTTATCGAGGAAGGATATAGGCTATATATCATTACGCTTGTACACTGGGGAGCAGAGCAGTAGTCATAAATGTCTACAAATTTAGCAATTTTTTATGCATCATTGTAGAATTCTCGAAGAAGGTCGAAATATTCCACGGGCGAAGCTGTGGGGGTCATCTAGTTACTTATAAGTACCTATTGGTACTGTTAGTCCTTAGGACTAAAATACGAGGAAAGCTATGTGAGGCATCATGTGAATATTAGAAATATTGCTTCCTAAATTCCTAATATGATACAAAATTTATCTGTTATTTTTGTAAATGGCATTATAATTATCAAATAATCATCGCCCATTTTGTTTTCAAGTCGTTATACACATACCTATGCCATCCCCATGTCGGAGTTTTGCACAATATCTAATACTAGGTGACCCCCACGGCTTCGCCCGTGACATACTTTGACCTCCCGTCGCAACTGTTTAATCGCGTCGTTTATAAATTCTACAATAACGTATTTAAACACCTTGGCCCCGTTGCGGTGTCCTGGTTGCTTCACATGTTCAACTCCAGCATGGAACATGCGTCTATTCCCCGGCTCTGGCGAAAAACAAAAATCATTGCGATCCCTAAACCGGGTAAATCAACAGATGATCCGAGAAATTTCCGGCCTATTTCATTACTGTGCCATACATATAAATTATTTGAAAGGATGCTGTTGGTCCGGCTTACGCCACTGATCGACGTGATGCTGATTCCCGAACAAGCCGGATTTAGACCCGTAAAATCTTGTAGCAACCAGACCCTTAAACTTACGCAACACATCAAAGACGGTTTCGAGAGGGGAGTGGTTACTGGTGCTGTATTTGTTGACCTGCAGCTTACGACACGGTCAATCTGAAACGGTTACTGTGGAAGGTGGAGACCATAACTAATGACATCAAGTTTGTCAACGTTCTCCGCGAACTTCTGCAAAACCGTCGATTTCAGGTCCACCTTCTTTCCGAAAAAGGTCGTTGGAGGGCACATAAGAATGGCCTGCCTCAAGGCAGTGTCTTGGCGCCCAGTCTTTTCAATGTGTACACAACGACCAACCCTTGGCTCCCTATACGTCCCGCTTCCTCTACGCAGACGACCTCGCATTGACCTCCCAAGCTTCTAGTTTTGAACAGGTTGAACTGAATCTATCAGGTGCCCTGCAAAGCCTGGGAGAGTACTACGATGCGAATTCAGTGAGACCGAATCCGTGCAAAACTGAAACTTGCGTTTTTCATCTCCGCAACAGAGAGGCGGCGTGCCAGCTCAACATTCAATGGCGAGGAGCTTCCATCGAACACAACTCCTTCCCAAGGTACTTGGGCGTCACCCTGGATAGATCGCTAACATTCAGGAGGCACTGCGAAAACGTCAAGCGGAGGGTACATGCCAGAAATGGCCTTTTGCGCCGTCTCGTTTCCACGAAATGGGGAGCTTCACCGGATGTTTTGCGTACTACGGGTCTTGCGCTCTCCTTCTCAGCGGGTGAATTTGCGTGTCCTGTGTGGAGCCGCTCTGCTCATACCGGGATGGTAGATACAGCATTAAATGAAACCTACCGGATCATTACTGGATGCCTCAAGCCAATCCCTATAAAAATGTTGTACCCGCTAGCTGGTATCTCGCCTCCGGGGGTTCGCAGAGCGGTGACTGACTCTTCCGAGAGATCCAGAATGCTGGAGGACACACGGCACCCTCTTTTTTACCATGATCCTGTTCCACAAAGACTGAAAAGTCGAAACAACTTTGTGAAATGTGTGCCTCCTCTCTGTGACGATAACCGATCAAGGGAGAGATGTAGACTGTGGCGAGAGGGTTCCGCTCTTCCCAGCCCGTTTGTCCCATTATCTGAGAGCCTACCGCCTGGACATGATTTACCATGGCCGATCTGGAAGTCTTTAAATAGACTCCGAACACAGATCGGCCGGAGTAAGGAGAACCTGTTTAGGTGGGGCTTCTCGGATGGCTTGAATCTGGAGTGCATATGTGGGGCTGTTCCCCAAACAATGAAACATCTGATGTCTTGTTCTGCATGTCCTTCCAACTGCACACAGGAGGACCTAATGAATGCTACTGAAAATGCTGTTCTTGTAGCTAAGTTTTGGGCCGAAACAATTTAGGTTTGTTAGCGATACGAAAAGAAGAGAAGAAGAAGAATAACGTATAAAAATTTGCCCGATTTATCTACAACTATGATTACTGCTCCGGTCTCCAGAGTAATATATATATATATATATAACTAACTGACTAACTATCTTCACGCTGTATGCCTGACGGGGTAGTCAGAGAGGACAGAACGCCAGGCTTCGCGATCCATACATACTTCTTTCGCTTCTTCGAGATTCATCAATCGCTTCATACACGCACGTCTGGGTATCCGAGTACTTTTGACCTTTCCGTTTTTGAGCAATCTGCTCACGTGGTCTTCATATGTAAGTCTCGGCCTACCCTGACTCCTTCTACCCTCTACTTTTGAACAATATATATTCTTCGTCAATCGTTCCTCACTCATTCGTTGGACGTGTCCAAACCAACGGAGCACGCCCTTTTCCAGCTTAACGCTGACACTTTCATTCAAACCTGCCACATTGCGTATCACTTCGTTACGTATTCGGTCGGCCAAGGTAAGGCCGCACAATTTTCGAAGTGATCGCATCTCCACAGCATTCAATTTACTTTCATGCATCTGCTGACATACCCAGGTTTCGCTACCGTAAAGCAAAGTTGGCACTAGCACTGCGTTATGAATCACCATGCGTGCTTCTTTTACGATGCTTTGTCGCTTTACTAACTGGGACAAAGCACCGTTAACTTTGTTTCCGGCAACTACTCGCCGTTCTACATCCGAATCACATCTTCCATCCGCGCTAAACATACTTCCTAAATACACAATTTCATTCACTTGCTCTAGACGTTCCTGGTTTACCCTAATCTCGCATTTAGTTCTTACGTCACCTCTTTCAAATACTAGAACCTTAGTTTTACTTGCATTTAAGCGAAGACCCTTAATTTCACACTCCTCTTTCATATTAGTGACTAATGCCTGAAGGTCGGCTTCTGAAGAGGCCATGAGCACCGCATCATCAGCGTACAGCAGACAGTTTACTGTAAAGTCACCCAAATTCACACCCATATAAAAATCTTTCAAGTTCTGCAGGCAACTGTCCAGATACACTATGAACAGCCAGGCGGACATGACACATCCCTGTTTGACCCCTGTACAGACATCAAAAAGAGGTGACACCCTACTCACACGCAAGCCTTACACTCCCTATAAAGCGACTGTATTGCCCGCAGTAGCGAGCCGTCCACACCATATCCGGGCAGCACGTCCCACAGCGTTTCTCTCACCACGTTATCAAATGCTTTCCCTAGATCCACAAAAGCGCAGAAAACCTTCTGGCTAACAGCCAGAAATTTTTCCGCGATCATGCGGAGAGAAAACACTTGATCCATGCAACCTCTTCCACGTCGGAATCCGCATTGAGCCTCCCATAAATACCTTTCAGACTTTTCTTGTATTCGTGCCGTTATTGCCGTTGCCGTTACCTTTGCATACACCTTACTAGCTAAGCTGACCAAGCTGATCGCCCTGTAGCTGGAGCAGTTTAGGCGCGAGCCTTTCCCTTTGTAAATAGGTACTACAACTGCTACTCGCCAGTCATCCGGGACCTCACCCGTCCGCCAGCACAAGTTGCATAACAGACATAGTGTGTCCCAGACACGCGACTCACCGTACTCTGTCTTTTCCCGCAGCCTTACCACATTTCATACTTCTTATCGCTTGTTCTATTTCTTTCATACTAATGACTTCAATGACATCGAGATCCGGAGCATCGAAGTGAGCTCCACTTCCCGATGTGGCATCTGTCTTTTCTTGCATACATCTTTCCACAATATTCACTCCATCTCTGCAGGACGTCAGTTTGGTCTGTTAGGACGTCATTGTTAACACTAAGCACTTTATTCATACTGCAGATTGCCGAACAGCTCCGGGTCTTGCCTACCTCTTTCCAGAAGAGCTTGGCATTATCCCGGAAATGGGACGACAACCTTTCATCAGCTTTCATTCTGCACCTTTCACGAGCTTCTTCTATCAGTGCCTTCGTGTTAACTTTCTGCAGCTTGTATCTCTCTTTCATATTAAAATCATTTCGCGAGGCTAAGTAGTCTAGCCATGCTTTCTTCTTCATTCGAACTGCTTCTTTCACTTCCCCATTCCCCCATGCATCACGCTTATTACTACTGCCTCTTTTCGTTTCTCCACACACTTCCACAGCGGCATTTATCATACTATCCCTAAGGTTCTGCCATACACTTTCCACATTGTCACTGCTTACATTGACGTCGCCAAGCTTTTCGGCTACCCTTTCATTATATTTATCCCTAATGGATGCATCCTGCAGCTTCCAGCTTTTAATGCTATAAGTCGGCTCAAGCTCAGGACACTCGGTACGATGACGCCAACCCGCGAATAGACCCCTAATCCTAGTTATGACTAGGTTGTGGTCTGATCCCAGCTCAGCGCCTCGATAAACCCTTGTGTCCATCACCTGTTTACGGAGCCGACTATCCATTAGGAATAGATCTATCATGCTTCTCTTTGACTTACATCTCCTCGTATACATATGAATTTGTTTGTGGTTGAACATTGTGTTCGCCACAAACAAATCCTTTTCCTTACAAAATGCCAGTATTAGCTTGCCAGCGTCGTTCACCCTTTTATCCCTATACTTCCCGAGTACCGACTCAAAACCATCGCAAGAGTTACCCACCCATCCATTCAAGTCTCCACATACTATAAGTCTTTCATTTCCTTCTATCACATTTAGAGCTTCTCTCATACTCTCCCAGAAATCCTCTAGCTCACTCGCGTTCGACGAAGATACTGGCGCGTAGGCAGCTACCAGAAAAATCTTCGTCAAACCAAGTTTTACACGGATCCAGAGGATTCTAGGACCTACCAGTTTGTACTCATACATAACGGAGGCCAATCGCGAGGACAGCAAAATTCCAACCCCCCCGACTGCCATGCTCTCTTTTTGGTACTCCAGACCAAAGCGCGAGCATCCCACCCGGGAGCTCCAAGACTTCGCTGTCCTTGCGCTTGGTCTCTGTCAAGCACACTGCATCTAACTTACTCTCATTCATAACATCCATCAACTCATTCATCTTATCTGTCATTCCTCCCCTGACATTCCACGCAGCTACCCTGCACTCCATCCTCCACTTCCCGCCGTGTCGGGCCGCGCGTGTAGGGTGGCGGTCCCCTACGCCGCTCTGGCTCACACTTTTCGCACCAGCGGGGACGAACTGGTGCGCGTCGCCTCCGGGGCACGACCTAGCAGTATTCGCCCTGGTGGCACTCGTGTTGGAGTAGAATTGCAGCCGTAGCTGGCAGGTATGGCGACGTGCACGCTTCTACTCTTCATCCCCAATATATATATCTTCCTCGATAAATGGGCTATACAAAACAAAAAGATTTTTTCAAATCCGTCCAGTAGTTCCTGAGATTAGCGCGTTCAAACAAACAAGAAACGAACAAACAAACTATTCAGCTTTATATAAATATCCTTTTGACAAAGAAAACATGATTCCATCAATATGACCACTGCACGGCTTTAAGTGATTCGCCACGACTACTACTGATATGAAACGGCTGTTTCCATATGGGCGACTCGGCGTCGCGTCGGCGGAAGCCTCAGTGGGTCTTCCCCGGCTTCGATAGACAACCTTGATGGTTTATTTTATTGCGATTACGAGTAGGTTTAATATTTGAACTGCAATTAATAACTTAACTTTCAGCTACCGACCTTAGTGTAATTTCCGGTAGATGGCATCTAACTTTTTCACTTCGTGTTTAGGGGGTTTTTTAATGGCTGCTAGACGAAGCTAATTCTGGGCTTTCTTTTTTTGACTCTATCCGAAAATACTGTTTCCCAAACTAATGAAGTAGGGTGGGTGCACCAGTCCAGAACCACGAAACTTAGTACAACATTGCCAACTTATAACCAAAACGTTAAATTCCTTTTTTATGAGCTCGCCATATTTTTCGCAGTGGAAATCCTTGGGATACTTCAATCAACCATATAATAATATTTAAAAGTTAATTGATCATTATATACCTACCTATACCTAGTACGTGGGTGTGGAAGTTTAATTTTTATTTAAACTTGGAAATTGTCTTGTTAGTAAGCAACTATATAAAACTATATATAACTATATAATTTAAAATTACAAAATTTTCTGTCCACATTCGTTATAGCTTAGTTATTCTTATAGTTTTTAGATATTAGTTCTTGATAGCTTCTAAATTTACTTTCATTCTACTACAATTGAAAATTCTTTCACTTTCATGTTTGTACTCTACGAACATCTTTGAGTCATTTTTAACGTTTGTAGTAGTCGTTTAGTTTTCACAAGCGAAGTTGGTAATTCAGTCGAAATGTGTTTTTTCTCAACCTTCTACTCGGGTTCTGTGATACTAGACATGAAAATCCTTTCACTTCAAACCTTAAATTTGTCAAAGGGTTCAATAACGAAAAAGTGTTGAAAAAAAAATAAAAAAAAATTTAACAAATAACTACAAACGAAAATTCGTTTACTACAAACAACTACTAACGATTTCCCATACAAATCAACCGTTAGAATTGAATTTTTCCAAATCCGGGGATTGGCTATTTTTGGGTAACCCATATTATTATTTCGGTTCAACTACAAACAATTTCTTTTATACTACAATCAGCTACATACCAAGTCTTCAACCTCTTCAATAATGCGTAAAAAATAATACGATTTTTGCAAGTAGGGTGCCAGGTTCACATGGGTGACGTGCGTATACTTAATAAATGCTCATGTACTTGAAAATGCATCATACCATTTCTCTGTGCGTAAGTCATCCTAAATTCACCCCAGCCTACCCCCTCAACGTCACATACTTCAGAAAATTATGATCACAATTTTTAATGATAAATATATTGAATTGTCTTACTATAACTGACGATTACATAAATTGCAATTGCCTGATAACATAATGGTGTGAAGTGTACCATGCAATGTTGAGTGCTTTGATAGTAAAATATACAGTATTTATCAGACAGTCATTCTCAGATAGGAGTGTAATATTTATGACATACCTACCTGTGTACGTTCGTGAACGCCTGGGAATGTCTTGGCTGGAGGTTGATCACTGTGGTGCTCAATTTCTTACGGGACATGGTAACTTTAGGAGCAAAATACATTCGTTTAAGCTGGTTGAGTCACCGTTCTGTCAGTGTTCTACTGCTGACGCCAAATATGATCAGACCGCCCATCATATACTTTGGGAGTGTAGCATTTGGCAAAATGAGCGATATAATATGTTTAATTGTTTACAAGTAACGTCGGGAGTAGCTTACTATGCGGATCTCGTGGCATCGAGAGTGAATTTTCGTGCTTTTAAACGTTTCTGCCATACATATTGGATCTGTTTTTCACACGTCCAGTGACATCGATTGCGATGTCAAGTCACGCATTGCTGCCGCGTGGGCCAAATGGCGGGAGATGACCGGTGTCATTTGTGACCCTAAAATGCCGATCCGGTTGAAGGGACAGGTCTACAAAACCATTATTAGACCTGTCCTTTTACATGGCAGTGAGACGTGGCCGATATTGGAGCGACACAAGCAGGAGCTGCGTGTCACGGAAATGAAGATGCTGCGGTGGATGTGTGGGGTCACGCGGATGGACCGCGTGAGAAACTCTCGCATCCGCGGCAGCCTTCACGTCCGTGACATTGCAGACAAGTTGCAAGAGTGTCGCCTTCGTTGGTATGGTCACGTCTTGCGGCAACCGCCTGGCTACGTAGGTAACAAATGTCTGGCCATGTCAGCCCCGCCGGGTCCCGGTAAGAGGGGAAGACCCAAGAAGTGCTGGTTTGACGTTGTAAGGGATGACATGCGTGCCAATGGTCTCACTACAGGGGATGCCGAAGACCGTGCGAAGTGGAGGAGAAAATGTAGGAAAGCGGACCCCGGGCGTCGCGAGACGCAACTGGGACAGACGCTCGGATGATGATGATGATGGAATTGAATGCCTGAACTCCCTAATCTACTAGGCAACTGTATCAGTCTTGTCTGTAAACGGCGGGTGCATCTTAATGCAGTTCTTACAAGCACTATAGTACCTTACATTGCAAGCATTATGAGGTAAAAGTTGAGTATTGAAACTGCTGATTTATAGGTGTATACCAAGATCTTCAGGGCCCAAGTAACCTTGTTGCACCTGCTGACTAATGGATAAGGCATTTACGCAGGTGCGCTCATGGGGTTGGGAAGACAGACGGCAGTCACTATCAAAAAACCCTACAATGAAAATTTTAATCATATTTGCTGAATTAAAGCAGACCCGGAGCTTCAAATCCAGGTAGGGTCCGTAATGTAACATTCGTAAGTAACAGGGAAGATGCTAAGAAGATGAAATGTGCAGGAAATTTCTGTTTCAATAAAAATAGTCATTCAAAGGCCATTACATCTTAAGCCATAGATTCATACAACTTAACAAAAATAAAACCTTTCCTTATTATCTTGCCATAGTTGGGTTAGGATTCCAGATAAAACATAAAATACACAAAAACATAATTATACCTATTTGTGTCAAGTCAAAAACATTTGTGATACAACTTTGAGGTAGTCAATTTGTTAACCACAATAGAACAAGAGATTCGGTCCTCGTTGAGTTTTGTTTCATGAATAACAATAAAAAAAAAAAAATTCAACAATTTATATTACAGTACTGGGCAAAGAGTAATAAGTAAACTTTAAAAGTAGTCTTAGAAGATTCACACAACAGGCTTATCACCTAAAAAAAATTGAGGCATTACTTTATCATGAAGCATTTAGTATGCCTTTACCCACTCCTTCAGCGAAAAACTTGGGTCTATATTTGCAGAATACTTTTAAAAGATTTTCAATGTGTTGGTAATGCACCGCTGGATTTGCAAATGCCTACAGGCTACAGTGTCAATTTGAAAATTGAAGGTGGGCTTTTCTGCCACCTTCATGCTACAAAAAATTGCAGTGCATATCAAAGACTAGGTGACCCTCCCGGCCTCGCCCATGACATGCTTTGAACTCCCATCGCTTATAAATTCTACAAAAATGCTTAATAATTTCCCCAATTTGTCAACATTTATGATTACTGCTCCGATGTCCAATGCAGTAGCGTAATGATATATAGCCTTTCAAATCCGACCAGCAGTTCCTGAGATTAGCATGTACAACCATACAAACAAACTCTTCAGCTTTATAATATTAGTATAGATACCGGACTTTAGCTTTTCTGCTATTATGCCCAAACAGTTGATGATTTTGGAAAGATAATAGTGATGCAACTATAGTAAGAATGTACCCAGTTTTAAATGATTGATTGATTTAACTTTTTGCTTATTTTGCAGTAAGACCTGTTTATAATAACAGGTATTTCCGCTCTTTCATTTCTTTTTAATTGTTTGTAAATATAAGTACTTTTAGTACAAAATATAATGTTTGTACTATCAGTGATAATAAGTATAACATCTAGTGAGTTGTACGATTTGTGACGCAATTCATCATTGAAAATTCTTATCCAAACAACAATGCTGAGGCCGGTCGGTACAAAAGGGTTATGAGGTGAAAAAAAAGTTTTCAGGCGCCAAACAGGAGACAAGACATAAATGACGGCAAATATTTCTATAAGATAATAAAATGAATACTCACAACTCATCATCAGAGCTTGTAGAATTATAGTTGATCGGAAAACCAACGTTTTTCTTCCAATCGTTATCTCCTGGTACATCCATTTTAAAAAACACAAAAAACTAGTTATTATGTTGTGAATTCACTGACACAATCTCACTGTATCACAACAAAATACACTTTAATCACCCACAGAATTGGCACAGCACTGTTTAGAAATAAACTTTAGAATAAAGAACATTTTCTGTAATGGTTTTACAATAGAACCGGTACTTTAATTAAATTGTATATTAAAGTAACAATGTAAAAGCCAGTGTTCACGTCTTATCGTTACGCGGCGGTTGACGTGACTAGTGATTAGAATGATTACGGAATTGAATTAATGTCATTTGTCAACTTTGGTGATTGTCAATGTCAAATTTATCAAATCAGCACAAAAAGTCATCAATATACAAAATCTCATCCTGGTTGACTGTCATCCGGAGTGTTTTTTGGATTGCACGTGTGTTCAGCTTCTAGTTTCAGTTTTTTTTAATTTATTTGTGTTTCTTCCTTTGATTCGGTTTGTATTGGTGTTGTGTAGTTCCCAGTTGACTATTAATTTGATTTAAACGGTTCTTACTTGCCTCCCAGCCATTATGGCTGCTAAACCCCCTGAACCCCCTGACCCACCGGATCGTCATACTCCAGTGTTTTATTCTCCTTCTACTTCCCCTTCCATGAGTTCGAGTTCATCTAGCCCGCTCTCGCAATTAGCTACAGCCGCGCTCTCCGACTCTTCCATAGATTTACGTGAGCCTCCAATTATTTCGCGTAAACGCCCCGTTGTTGACGAAAACCTACCTATTCACCCTTCAAAACAACTAAAGAGTCAAGTGTCTAGAAATAAGTAAACTAGTGATGATAAAAGCCCATTTATCATTCATGTGAGTAGAACTGAAACTCAACAGACCACAGGCTCCACTCTCCATCCAGTTACTTTTGGAACTTTGTTTTTTAAAAACAACATAATGAATATTGTTAAAGATGGAGTGAAAAGAGTTGGTAGGAATCGTGTGTCCGTCGAGTTTTTAACATACCGGGATGCTAATGCTTTCCTTGCGAACCTTTGTCTCAGTAGATATATGCTCAATGCTACAGTTCCATTCTTTACTGTATCCCGTATGGGAGTTGTATCTGGTGTCCCAACAGACATGTCAGAAGAAGAGGCGAGGGCTTATATGTCTGTGCCCCTGGGCTGTGGGGAAGTCCTTAAAATTATTATATCGCATTGATAGAAAGGTAGTTACTGATGGCTCTGTAGAATGGAGACCTACGGATACGTGTGTCCTCACATTTGATGGCCAAACTTTACCAAAGAGGATTTATCTATGTTACACGTCACTTCCAGTGGCACAATATGTCTACCCTACAATCCAGTGTAGAAAGTGTTGTCGGTTTGGACATATAGAATCCCTTTGCAGATCGAAGCCTAGGTGTTTAAGATGTGGGCAGGAACATCCTGCTAATGGTTGTGATACGCCCTTTAATGACGCTTTCCGTGTTCTGTGCTCGGGCAGTCATTTTGCTAACAGCAAAGATTGTCCAGAGTATAGAAGACAGAGAGCGATCAAAACTGCAATGGCTGAAAAAGCCATCTCATATGCAGAGGCATCTAAATCAGTTCCTCTTAGACCAAATAATGCCACCTATGCCACGGTTACCAAATCTAATCTACCAAACCAATCGTCCCGCAAAACAGTACTTCTAAAACCCAAGCCCCGTATACCTCTTTCCCCATCCTATGATAAAATTTCACACAGCCAAATCACAGCTTCCCCCCTCTCCACCCAACCTAATGGACATGCCTTGCAATCCTTAGACAACAGATCCACAATAATTGACCTCTTAATACAACTATTATCATCCTACATCTCTTCTAACAATTCCCAGTCCCCCTTTTCTAGATCTAATAACTATAATTCACCGTTCAATGCTGCCTTAAATCTGATATCTCTTCTCGCTAATAATAATGATGGCTCCAAACTTGATCTTCCTTCAGTGGAATGTGAGGAGTGTGTTCTATAAGAAGCACGACCTCTCATTCTTACTAAATAAATACAAGCCCACCATCTGTTCGGTTACTGAGACTTGGTTGGAGCCAAGTCTCAATTTCCGTATGCCACTTTATAGAATTTTTAGGTGTGACAGATTTGATGGATATGGCGGATCTGCCCTCATTATCAAAAATAATGTTCCTGCGTCCCCTTTTCCACTACCACCTCTGGTAGGCGATTTAAATGTAGTGGCTACTATAGTTCAGAACATTACAGTTCTCTCTATTTATCTTACACACCCTAATCTGAATTCCATTTCAGTCCTAGAAGACATACTAAAATCTGTGAATGGCCCACTATTTGTTATGGGAGATTTGAATTGTCATCACTATAGATGGGGCTCTGAGCATTGCAGTCCTGAAGAATTGGCCTTAGTGGACGTTCTGGATAACCTCGGCCTCTGTGTTCTTAACAACGGTAGCCCTACGCGTAGAGGCAATCCTGGTGAACGGAAGAGCTGTGTCGATATTACATTCTGTACTCCTGACCTTGCGGCCTCAGCCCACTGGCAATGCACAGATCTTACACATGGTCGTGACCATTATCCTATCAATATTTCCCTTTCAGAGAGACTCTCCTTACAGAAGATCCCTCCTCCCCTGCTTAAATATAATCTTACCCAACCAGATTGGCTAAAATATAGAATTGAACTGGAATCTAAAATAGAATACCTCCCGAGACTAGATCAACATTCTTCTTCTCACAGTGTTCACTGCCATGTACAAATCTGTTGCGAAGGTCTTGTTTCTGTTATTAATGCTGCTGCAGAGTTATCATTTCCAGTTAAGAGCAGTGCTCGAGGCAAGGTCCCTTCTCCACCATGGTGGGATCAAGACTGCACAGTGGCAATTAAATAAAGAAAGGTGGCAGAGAGAAGATACAACTTAGCTATGACCACCGAAAACTTCATTGAATATAAAAGAGTGTTTGCAAAAACTAAGCGATTACTCCGTAAGAAAAAGCGCCAGGGTTGGAAAACATTTTGCTCTTCCCTGGCTCCTACCACTCCACCATCACTGGTGTGGAAGAAAATTTATCGATTTCGTAGTGGTTGCTCACCTGCTCACGCCTCCCCAAATTCAGAGGAGATAGCCGATGCCTTCTTCAACAGACTGACGCCTCCCTATGTCCCTACACTAGACGAAATTCCACTTCCCCCAAGCCCCTTATCAGAGGACCCCCTAGATGCCCCATTTTCAGACTATGAATTGGAGATAGTTCTCAGCAGGGTTAAGGATTCAGCACCGGGAATTGACGGGATCCCATATTCATTTATTGTTCATGCAGGTAACAAAGCTAAAATTTATTATCTGGACGTATTAATTTTTGGTTTTCTAACTGGTTAGATGCCAGAACAATGGAAGACGCAGATTATTATACCGATCCTAAAGCCAGGCAAAACTGTCGATGACCCTAATAGCTACCGCCCCAAAGCTTTATCCTCTGTTCTGCTTAAGATATTTGAGCACTTAATTAAAAACTGACTGGAATGGGTGGTGGAGTCTCGCCACATACTGCCTAAATTTCAGTATGGGTTTAGAAAGGGCTTAGGAACTATGGATAGTATCTCTATCTTAATGTCAGACATCAGAATATCTTTGTCAAAAAAAGATTCGGTGGTAGCATCGTTTTTGGATATTTCTTCAGCATATGACAACGTCCTTCTCCCAATCCTCAGGCAGAAGTTATTGATTCTTAGAATCCCGGCGAAAATAGTTCAATGCATATGCGGTATTATGATGTCTCGCTCCCTGGTACTACGTGCTCAGGGCGGGGAATGCCAAAAGAGGCGGACGTGGAGGGGATTGCCTCAGGGTTCCGTCCTCAGTCCTCTTCTATATTATGTGTATACTCATGATATTGGGACATGTCTCAATATTAACTGCAGTATACTCCAGTACGCTGACGACATGGCAGTATATGTGACTAATAACTCCATCAGCGATGCTGCCTCCTCTTTGTCCATCTCCCTGGACTCTTTGAATCAGTGGCTACTGAGTCATGGCCTAAGCCTCTCTGCTCAAAAGAGTTGCTTAGTGGTATTCACTCGCAGGTACAACACGCCCCCAATTCGTGTCCAAATACAGGGACAGGCAATTCCTGTTGTACAAAAAGTTAAATTTTTAGGTGTTTACTTGGATCGCAGGCTCTCTGGTACTTTTCATATAAATTACCTTATCCAGAGGTATGAGAGAGTAATACCCATACTAGAAGTTCTGACAGGGGTGTGGTGGGGTGCCCACCCTTTCACAATGAAATTGGTGTATAATGCTCTTATTCGGAGCATTATGGATTATGGTACATTTCTCCTTACCCCATGCAATAAGGGAGCTCTAGTTAACTTAGACAAGATACAGTACAGGTGTGTTCGGATTGTTCTGGGGTGCATGAAATCTACTCCCACAAATGCCCTTCAGGTAGAATCTGCGGATCCCCCATTATCACTACGTAGACAGTACTTGGCCTCCAGGTTTGTGTCCAAGTGTGTAGGCATATCAACCCATCCACTTATGATTAGACTGAGAATATTTAATGACTTGTGCTCTAACCACGTTGATTATTGGCGCCACAAAGAACTTCCCCACATCATAAAAGCCTTCCGATTCATTCAAAACCTCGAATGTGAGATCATATCCCTCCCTAGACTCCCAATGTTCAATACTAAATATGAAAACCTATGTTTTAAGCCTAATGTCATCTTAGATATTGGAATTTCTAAGAGATCCCCAGCCGCAAATGCCGTTTTTAATGCTCTGGTGAACGAGCACTGGGGTGACTACCAAAGATTTTACACAGATGCGTCGAAGAGTCCCAACGAATGTGCAGGTGTCGCAGTCTACTTCCAAAATTCTAAAATAGCCCTACAGTTTAGATCCCCTAGTGAATCATCAATCTACACTGGCGAATGTATCCTTGAGGCTTGTCGGTATGTAGAGTCCCACAGCATACAAAAGGCAGTAATATTCACTGATTCTCTTAGCTGCCTCAAAGCACTACAACGAAGCCATTGTGGAAGTAAAAAGCAGGACTTTGTCCTGGTTGAAATTAAAGAATCCCTTTTTAAATGTAACCAGAATCAAAAGATTGTCATTCTTGTTTGGATCCCTGGTCACCGTGGCATTGTAGGAAACGAGTATGCTGACTCCTTAGCTAAAAATGCTGTCACTTCAGATATAGCTGACCATAAGCATTTCTCCATCTAGAACCGTGACCTGATGAACCTTCACCATCAACACCTTAGAAGGTCATGGCAAGAATACTGGAATAAAAGCAGCACCCAAAAAGGAAAGCTCTACTATGCTATACAGCCTGACATTCCCCCGAGACCCTAGTTCTACCATTATAAAAAGGTTCCCAAACCTGTTGTATCAGTAATCTGCAGGATCCGTCTGAGCCACTGTTGTACTCCAATATTTCTGTACAAAATCCATGTTCGGGATACATCTCTATGTGAGTGTGGTATAGACGAGGGTTCCCTGGAGCATATTTTTTTCTGCTGTCCAATTAATAACAGTTTTGACCTTTACAGCCGCCTTCCTAAACTGAATGTACCCGTTCCTACCAACATTCCGTCACTCCTAACAGACTCATCTCCAGAACTCCTTGAGGTCATGATTAGCTTTGTCTGAACTAATTCTATCAGATTGTAAACTTTAGAGAGCTTCGTAATCTCTGTGTTTTAGGAAGGTACACAAATATAATTTAATTTGAGAATTATCAAAATTCTTTCTTTTTACTATCTTTATACACACGAGTGTCCATAACACATCTGATTTTGGCAGTAGCCGTCGGTGGACATCACTACCGATACCGTTTGCCATTCAAGAAAAATTGAATTGAATTGAAAATCTCATCCATAGGTACCCACATTTTTATTAAATTAGTTAATGTGAAAATTTAACTATGCATTTAACATATTAAAAAAATAAATATCCATCACGCCTTATCCCCGAAGGGGTGGCAGAGGCATATTATATGCCCACTTTTCACCGTGTGGATTCCTGTCCCACGTAATAGGTGGTGAGCCCATTGCCGTGTTGAAATAGACAGACGCAGGCTGTGGCTGTCTGCTGTTGAAATTTTTTAAGCCGCCTATAAGGCCTTCAACCAGGCTTAACGACTGCCATTAAAATTTAACAAATTAAAATTTAACATTTTTACAGAAAACAGTACAAAAAAAGAAAAGAGGTGGTAGGGGTAATTGTATTCTGACAATGATGCCCTGACTGGGTGTCGAAGAATTCCTCCCCTTCAAAATCAACCGGTAAGGTTGCCGCATTGCCACGTTGTATGGCAATGCTTATTCTAGTTACGAGACGAGACGACCGGTCGCTTTGCGATATCACTATATAGTGATATCGCGAACGAGCACTTGGGCCCCACGAGCCCAGTGTCTCGACCCCAAAACTCTTCAAAAATAGTTCCATCCTAAACTAAAGGCTTTTCTATCTTCGATGGCACTAATGACATAACGTCCGGTCTTTTACCATCGTCACACGTCAAACCATTAGGTTCTAGTACGGCTGGAACACCAGCGGTGACAAGAACCCGATGGATATTGTCATGAAGATATGCATGACGTGACCTGCAACCTGTGCTCCTGCTGCATGAGAGACCGTGATGCTCAAGGTTGTCGACTACTTCACCACATTGACAGTAATGCGGAGAAACGCAGGGAGCACCTAAACGAAGACAGACAGCAATTCTAAATGTAGTGTCGTCCAACCTAATACCTATGTTGGGCGATGGAATAACCTGAAGCCAAACACCTGATTCCCACTCTCCCACAGCCAATAGGCGAGCACATTCTCCAACATTTGAACATGAATTCCATAAATGTTTTCTAGCATCGTTGCAGAGCGGCCTATCCCACTGCCTCTGGGAGCATAGATTGGTGGGCAAAACAGTATCTGGGCAAGTGAGTTTCCAAGCTTTTATAGCTTCAATCTTGCCTGGCACTTCAGAATTTACCAGTATAGGAGTTAAAATTTTCCTGGTCAATTCATCGGTGGCATGTATTGAAGACATAAATGCTGGTAAACTTATATCAGGAATTTATTTTATATCAGAAATGTTTCGAACACCGAGGCCGCCCCAGGGTATTGGTAACGACGCTTAGAGCCACGCTCAGTCGTCCAAATCTGTATTCACCGAGTTTTGTCCGGTCCGGTGTTTTCACGGTATTCCATAAAACAAGTCCCGGCTTCATGGAAGACCGCGAATGTGCATCCAGTGCCTAAAAAGAGTGATAGGACCTATTCGTCCAACTATAGACCGATCGCCGTAACCTCCCTTTTTTTAATGTGATGGAGCGTGTAATCAATACACAGCACCTGAGGTACCTCGGAGAACACAACCTGCTCTGTGACCAGCAGTACGGTTATCGTCACGGTCGCTGGACTGGCGATCTTCTTGTGTACCTCACACACCACTGGGCGACGGCTTAAAGGAGAGGCTTCAGCAGTGAGTATCGATATCTCTAAGGCATTTGACCAGGTCTGGCACCGTGGTATTCTAACAAAATTCCACTCCTATGGACTGCCCGGGGGACTTTGCAAATGGGTTTCCAACTGTTCGCCCAGTAGAACTATCAGAGCCGTCGTCGACGCTCCTCCTTCCATCTCCTATAGCATTGGGTCCCTGGTGTTGAGATCTCTAGTGACTTCCAATACCGTAGTCATTTAGAGGATAAGGCGAAGCTGGCGTCTAAAAAGCGTGGTGTGCTCTGTTGAGCACACCACGCTTTTGCGTGCGGCAGTACTTTAAAAGAGACTTTCCCTCCTTATGCGTGTTCTATCGCCTGTACAACGGTCTGTGTTTTTAAGAGTTGTTTGATATGATGCCTACGGCTACCTCTTATCATCGCACCGCTCGCTATAGACAAGGTGTCCACCCTCACACTTTGCGTCCAGAGCGCTCGCTTACGGGTAGGTCCGATAGAGGCTTTATTCCGGGTACTCTTAGATTGTGAAATAAACTCCCTGCCTGGGTTTTCCCGAACGTATACAGTATGGAGTTCTTCAAAAGGGGTCTTAGAAGGTTTATAAAGGTTTGGCAGCGCGAGTGTTGCGCCTCTGGTGTTGCAAACGTCCGTAGGCTACAGTGACCACTTTCCATCAGGTGGGCCGTATGCTTGTCTGCCACCTCAGTGGTATAAAAAAAATCAGGATTTTGCCAAGCATGGTGTGAATAATTTTGTCTATATTTTTCTAATAGGTCGGATGTTTAAAATATTGAGATGAGCGAAGGGCATGAGTTAATTTTGGGACGAAAAGGTAAGTACCGAATAATTGTAAAGTATTGATTTAAAGGAGTCGGTCCAAACTTCACGCAAATTTTTAAAATTTTATATTCACATTTTCTTTTACCCTTATATAATACAATGGACCTGACAAATGTTTCTTACTTGACATGCCAAATAAATCTACAAAAAAAAACTACGAAAAAAACGGTGTTTTTACTTTTTTATATTTTAAAAAATGGTTGAAATATTTACTATCAAAGTGCGTATTTCCGGCCGAAAGTTTTTAAAAACGCGAGCGGCTGCACCGATGACGTGTACAACGTAACTCATTCAACTGTAGCACTCACGTTCGCACACCGCTTCGCAGTAAAAATCAAAATTATAAAGTTACCAGTGGTGAAATGGTAAGAAAATGCTGCATTGTCCCTTATTGCTTCAATTCAACAGGTAAAACACCCGATTAACTCTTTTTTTTATGAACCTTTGAACCCAAAAATGAGGAAAAAGTGGATGACGACCGTAAATAGAGTTGATTCAATAGACCCTAAAACTAAAGCGCTCTGCTGGGAAAACGATTTCGATCTAAGTATTTGTTAATAATATTTTAATAATAACTTCTTCTCTACATAACATTACCATATTTTGACCCACTTACCCTTCCTCCTTGTGTACTTTTCTTTTCGTTATTTAAAATTGGCTTCTCAACCGACTGTATTCCGAACCGCAACGTGAACGCGAAGGGGTGGCAGGGGCATATCATGATCCCACTTTTCACCATATGTGTTCCTGTCCCACGTAATTGGTGGTGAGCCCTTTCCGTGTTTAAATAGACGGACGCAGATTGTTGCTACCTACTGTTGAAGATTTTCAAACCACCCAGCACCACTAAGCTTAACGACTGTCATGTTACTGGCAACCGGGACCAACGGCTTAACGTGCTTTCCGAAGCACGGAAGCACTCGAAAATTTAACAAACAAAGAAATTACAAGTGACAAAGTGGTCACTTATCCGTCAACAGCCATAGCGAAATTTGAAATGACATTGAAAACTATAAAGTATAAACTAGTAGAAGGCAAACTTAAACTCAAGAAAGGCAGTGCCTTATATTACGCTTGTTAAAAACAACAATCATTGCCACGTCGTATGTCAAGGCTTAGCCTTTGTGTGAAAAAGATACCATCCATCGAGTAGCGCTAATAAGACGCTTTACAATCTCTTGAAATAGGCGTCGTCGTCTTGAAATGAGCGTCTGGTAAAGGTCTCGACCTCAAACGGCTAAAAAACGTAATCACTTACGAGTTGCAAATATTTTCACACAATAGCGTCCCACACCAAACACCTACCTATCCTCCACGTCATTAAAGATATATCGTGGTCGCGCGCCAAACCATTCGGTTCATGTTTAACTGGCACACTGGTGGCGACAAGAGCAAGTCGGGATAAGTCGTTAAAGCTCGCGTACCGTGGTAATCACCCACCAATCCCACACCAAGACAAACCATGATGTCCAAGGCGATTGACGACTACTCTACAATGGCACTGGTGCCCTGGCACCCAAATGCTCTTATAGAAAATCTGCTTCCATTCTATACACTTTAGTGTAATCTATATATATATCTATATATATAAAAATGAATCCCTATTTCCCTTGGTCACGGCATCACGCGTGAACGGCTGGACCGATTTTAAAAATTATTTTAGTATTTGATAGCCTATTTATTGAGGAAGGTTATTAGCTATATATCGTCACTCCACTACACAGGAGAGCGGAGCAGTAATCATAAATGTCAACAAATCCAGGAAATTTTTATACATTTTTGGAAAATTAATAAGTGACGGGATGAAATAGGTGCCACGGGGTTGGAAGTATGTCACGGACGAAGCCAGGCAAGTCAGCTACTCGGATATAAAGGATATTATATAATATTATTTCTTTGAAATACGAGTAATAGGAAAACGAAGAATATCAGGGTTTATTAGTAGGGTCAATCCACCGGGCCGAATGCCGTGTCGCACTGTGACGTCATAATGAGCGCTCCTAATCTCGGAAATTCAAAAAACGGGCTAAAACTTCTCACCTTTATAACTTCGGAAATACTGCATGTATTGAAGTGAAATAAAAAGTAATGTAATATACATGAGCTACGCTCCAATTTTAGCTGTATTTGATAGTAATATTTTGACCCTTTTGTGTTCTCCATTATACACAGTTATTACGCGAGTAGACACATTATACTTAACTAAGGTTAAATAGAATTATACAGTAATAAATTATATCGATTTTATCGTATTTTCGGGGAAAAAGCGAGACATCAAACAAGACATCCAAGATTTTAAAAGATTTTGCAAATAAAATATTGAATTAGGTCGTCTCTCGTTATTTTCCTTTTTGGTCAGTTTATCTAGTTCGTTAGTTTCCGTATTCGTCAGTTATTAGGATTTCGTTAACTGGTTAGTTTCACAAACTCGCCAAGACTCCTTGATTTGTTAGTTTCCATAAGAGGTCAGTTTAAATAATAAAAATATTATTTACCTGAACTGCCGACTGATATAAAAGGTCATTTAAACTATTTTATTAAATTTCTTACATTAGGCCGCATAGTTTAGGACGTTGGCACTAACTACCATTGCTCCAATTTTTTTTATAATGTGCTTCGTTGGCAAATACCGTTGGCTGCTCGTTGTGTGATAAAGCACTACTTCGAGGTCCAAGTCATATAGTAATAATAATAATAAATCTTTATTCATTTAGGTCACAAAGTAAAACTTATGAATGTCAAGAATATTGCTTCTACATTTACATTTACTGCCAGATTCGCAAAGCAATAAGTAGAGCCTGAGGAAGAACCTGGCAATAAAACTCATGGCCACTCTTTTCTAAACGCCAGTACCTAATTACATTAGTTTGATTAACATGATATTTGACCAATTATATAGTAATGAATTTATACAAACAAAAAAACAAAATCAATGTTGTGTTTAAAATCATATCAAAATTAGAGCGATTATAGTTGCCGGTTCTAAGGGCAGCCTACCCTTGAAGAAGAAGAATCTGGCAAGAAAGTCAATGGATGCCATTTTAAAATGTAGGAATGGTTTACAACATTAAAATTACACTTACATTGTTCCTTTGGATTTATGTGAGAACAGTCGACTAAACTTAAGTTTACCTTAAATATAAATAAGATTATTTGTAATAATTGCCATAACAGCTATGAGCTGACCAGTCCCAACAGACGGCACCCGTTCACGGGTATGACGCATTATATCAGCCATCGCCCTACTCAACCGTATTATAGGGAATAAGGCGACCCGATACATACGCCACCACTGCCAGGACACTTAGGCGAACAAGACATGCTCAAAAACTGCATAGGAACTATCATGTCAATTCCAAAGAAATAAATAAGTCTACATGGTGCTCATACAATAACCAACTCAAATTACATTGTATATTAGTAAATACCGGGACTAAACGCAGCCAATTTAGAAACCTTTAGTTGTCAGACGTTTCAAATTATTAATAATGTAGAGATGTAAAAATACTACATATATATGCAGATTCAGGGCATATCACAAGATTCATTCGAATCCTAAATAGCTCAAGCGAAGAGCAAGCAACTCATTTCCATTTATTTTTATCGTTCAAATAATCATTAGTTGTGTAATAGGCTCTTTTCAAGAGGTGCGTCTTAATTTCCGCCTTAAATTTATGTAACGGCAGGTTCATAATGTTTAAAGGAATTTTATTATATAGGTGTACGCCAATTCCTATAAAAGAGTCGTAAACCTTTTGTAAACGATGATGCGTTCCAATTAATTTATGCTTATTTCTAGTATTTATCGAATGTATGTCACTGTGTCTATTGTATAAATGTATGTTCTCTTTAACTAATATAATATTTGCAAATGTATACTGTGATGCAATCGTTAAAATGCCAATTTCTTTAAACTTTTCTCTAAGAGACACTCTAGCACTCAATTTATATATTGCACGTATAGCTCTCTTCTGGAGTACAAAAATTACTTGTAGATCAGCTGCTTTGCCCCTCAGCAAAATGCCGTAAGACATGGCACTATGAAAATAACTAAAGTATACAAGCCTGGCAGTTGCCACATCAGTAAGCTGCCTGACTTTACTAACGGCAAAGGCTGCCGAGCTGAGTTTACCTGCAAGACACGCTATTTGGGCATTCCACTGCAGTTTGCTATCTAAAGTGATCCCCAGAAATACAGTTGATTCTACAAAATTAAGGGTATCACCGTTCAATGTTATATTTGTACCGCAATTCCTGACATTAGGCATGCTGAATCTGATACATTTTGTCTTCTTAGCGTTTAGTAGCAAATTATTGGTCGTAAACCAATCTACAACTCGGGCAAGTGAACTATTTACGCAGTTAAAATTACTAAGCGTGCGATCAACTTTAAAAATAAGTGACGTATCATCAGCAAATAGAACAATGTCGCACAAGTTCTGTATATAGAATGGCAGATCGTTAATATAAATTAAAAATAGAAACGGACCCAGAATTGATCCCTGCGGTACGCCCTTAGCAACAGATGCTCCAGAGGAGCGAATTCCATTGACATCAACATGTTGTATTCGATCATTTAGGTAGGAGGCAACAAGGTTCAGTCTTTGATACCATAATAGAAGAGTTTTCCCAATAGTGTTTTATGGTCAACGCAATCAAATGCTTTGGAGAGATCGCAGAATACACCAATAGCATCTTGTCTATTCTCCCAGGCGTCATATATATGATTCAGAAGTGTCACACCTGCATGAATGGTAGAACGACCCCTTGTGAACCCATACTGCTTTTTATGTAATAGCATATTTAAATTAAAATGAGCTTGTAATTGTAGCAATAATTATTTTTTCATAAATTTTACTAATGGCTTGTAATATTGAAATTGGTCTGAAATTACCAGGGTCGGTTTTGGATCCAGATTTAAATAGAGGTATTACTTAACTGTGTTTCATTAAATCTGGAAACACTCCTTTATCAACACATTTATTAAATATTTCAGCTAGATGTGGTGATATATTAACAATGATAGACTCAATCAATTTTACAGAAATACCCCACAAGTCAGCTGTCTTTTTTGAGTTAAGTGACTTGAATACTTTAATAATATCGTTGGGGTTTACATATTTAAAGCCAAATAAGACACTACACTGATCCACGCTGCCCCCAAGCATGCGTTGAGCTTTTATTGGACAAGAATTTAAGGAGCTAGTTGTTTTCGCGGGTATGTCTATAAAATAGTACTTAAAAGTTTGTGCTATATTTAATTTATTATTACACACTTCGTTACTTATAATTAACTCAATGTTATTATCATGGGGTAGTAATCGACCGGTTTCAGTATTGATTACATTCCAAGTTATTTTTGCCTTGTTTAATTGACTCTTTAATTTTATTACTTATATGTAACGACTTGGCAGCAGCACAGGCCTTTTTAAAGGTCTTAGAATAAATTTTAACATATTGAATAAAGGCAGGATCAAAATTAAATTGCTTCATACCATATAGTTCGAACAACTTAGCCCTACTTTTGTAAATTCCTGCAGTTGCCCACTCACAAAATTGCAAGTTTTTGTTATTATAAGATGTTTTTGATTTAAATATGTTGTTGTACTCAACTTTAATTGTATTAAATAAGGAGTCATATAAGCTGTTTGGATCTTCCTAATTAAAGTCAATATGAGTGACTTTTGCTGAAACATTAACATTAAATTGTTTAAGTCCATGTGTACTCATTGACCTACATACAATTTTATTGTTTTTAGAAGTGACATTAATAGGAAATGCTGCTTTCTGACCAAGATGATCTGATGGAAAGTAACTTAGTATCTCCCTTGTTATTGATACACAGTTGCAGAATATATTATCTATACATTTTCTAGAATGTGAGGCGATTCTAGTTGGCTCACAAAATAAATTTTGTAAGCCAAAAGACTTAAACAAATTTTTAAATCTAATACATTTCGAAGACTGCACAAGTAAATCAACATTAAAATCCCCACACACCACAACATGTGTTCTACTAGTGAACAAACGCTTCAATACATTTTCCATTACAGTTTCTAATAAATTATAATCCCTATCTGGAGGACTGTAGACACAGAGGACATTGAGTTGCTCAAGCTCAACACATGACAATTCTGCAGTACGCTCAATAGAAAGGGCCACAATATCTTTACGTTCTTTACATTTTAAATTATTAGATACAAATATAAGAGAGCCACCACGAATAGCTTTCTTTCTAGAGAACGCACTGCTAAGTGAATAGAATTCATTGTTGAACAATAGTTCATGACTTTTTAACCAATGTTCTGTAATACAAAAAATGTGAACATTGTGTTCCTTTATATAAAGTTCTATTTGTAGTAGTTTTTCAGATATGCCTTCAATATTTTGGTGAACTAAGTTTAAACTACTAGAAGTATTGTTAATATACTGTTACGTTCGTAGGGTGGGTACTAATAGGACTTGCACTAATACCATAAATTTAAAAGAAACACTTTAATTACTCTAAATAAAACAATAACACCACAATAAATAATCGCTACTAAACACTCTAAACACAAACTCTTCGCTTAGATAATCGCACTGTAACAGTATCGCACTATTTAGCTTCGATCACTTCGATTCGCACTGTTTGCTTCCTCAAAGGAGACTGTCCTGTAGCCGCGAGCTCGGCACTTTATATACGCCTAGTAATGTTCTGGAATATTCGGGAGAATTCGTTCGGTACCTACAATCGGTTACATCTCTAGAATGTTCCACACGATACTAGTTGCTCCTTCGGTATGTGCCGGAAGGTTCTCGACCTATTGCTGTCCCTTCTGGTGCTATCTCTATCACATAGTTCTAGAATGTTCTTAGAGTAGCTATCTCTTTCTAATACTGCTATCTTTGTCACTTTTTCATGAAATTACGCTATTTATTGAAGTGGGCTTTAAAGGCCCATAAGGGGTCCTGAAAATGCCTGAAAAAGGGTTTTCAGGTTATGATGTCATGTGATAGGTGGCCTGAAACGAACTGAAAACATGTTTCAGGCGCCTGAAAACAACGGCAACTGGGGTGAAATTCGGATAATTTGGTATGTGATAGAACCTTCTCGGAAACGGCCTGAAACCGCTTTTCAGCCTGCTGAAAACGTTCCCAAGGCCCAGAAAATGACGTTTAAAGTTGTTCACTAGTCTGCCGGCGTAACAATACTCAGCATTATTGCAACAAATATTATTTTCAGTGTCTTTAAAAAAAAGTGACTCAATGGGCTCAAAAGACTTATAGCCATGGCCAGATTGCAGAGTGCATCTGATGAAAACGGACGAGGTCATGGCGAAGAGAAGGAAAATTACCAGCATGCTAATAAGGTCAATCACCCCCACCCCCAAATATTAATTTACATACAGCTGTGAATTGTGATATACTGAGTTGATTGTTGACTATACAGCTATTGTAAAAGCTTTATGAGAACAATGAAAGGCTGCGTTTATATAAAAGCCGTGATTGATTTTCAACATCATTCAATAAACTCGAATGTACATGAAAGTAAGATATACTTTGTTTAGTAACGTTTCTAATAAATACTCTGGGCTTAATAATAATTTCAGATTACACACAGAGCACCCCTTATGACGGAAGTCCCCTTCAAGATGTTCAGAACACAAGCGACCTTACCTGTTTGCGGTGCACCTGCTGACTAACGGACAAGGCACCAACGAAAGCGCCCCAACAGGGTCCTCCCGGTCCAACGGCGCTTCCCACTACGTCGAAAATCAAAAACCAAATGAAAGTTAGAATTATAAACTTATCGTACGATGCTTAATGCAGTGGGCGATTACAATTCACTGAGGCCGAATTAGAAAAAAAAAGATGTGTGTGTACCAGAGTACACAGGTAAGAAGTGAAACTTCTTTATGAATTTTTTTTTACAGCTATACAATTTATCTTGTACGTCGATAAAGTAGTTTCACTTCAAACCAATATGGCGCGTAACCGAAAACCGCGACGATTATTTTTTACAGCTTTAAAATTTCTCTCAGCATCGATAAAGAAGTTTCTCTTCAATAAATTAAGATGTTATAATTTTACAGACCATGCGATTTCTCAACATTATAATAATCATCATGATCCAGGTGGGCGTGTATGTTCGATGCCAAAATCTTTCTCACCAAAACATGCAGTACGACCGATATCGACGTCACCGGCAGCAGTACTGGCCCTTTTCACCAGGATATATAAGTGATAAGCCGAATTATATCTGGCCGTTATATTTTGTTGGTAAATAAAATTAATTCGAATATATACTTACAATACCGATTTTCATGTAGGTTTGTACTTGTGGACATTTGATATGATTGATGTTATTAGGTATAAGGTAATAGCTAGAAAAATATTTGATATAGAGGCTAATGTTTTATATAAATAAATATAGGTAAAAATAAATCATTGTTTTATTTCCTTGCGCCTGCTAAAATTATGATTACTACAAGTATCAAGTATTTCACAGCTATGTAACAAATATTAGGAGCAATAGTATACAGTCTCACGCCTTATTGCGTCATGCATATTTTGTTATGCTCATGGTTAAACCAATTAATATAGGTCTCTGATTGGTTTGGGAGCTTTTACAAATTGCATGTCTAGCGCAATTAAGACTCACCTCAAATAAGGCATTAATTTTATTAAAGCGGATAATAGGTAGGTACTGAACCCTCAGCGCACGAGTTCGACTCTCACTTGACCAGTTTTTTTTATATAAGGTCGCCAAAATGACACCGTCCGCCTGATGGAAAGCCATGGCGACATTTCACTGTTACAGTACACAAGACTATTGACAGTTTCTCTTAAGTTGGCGGCTCAATGATATGCCTCTTGCTCTTGACGCGTCGCTTGAAAATCTCACTCAATCAACTGTAAGAGGAGGGATACATACGTGCGCTGGCAGAGCATTCTTTAATCAATTTAATCAGTAAATAACAGTCCACGGCTGGACGTAGGCTCTCCTAAGTTTCGTCATATTGGGAGGGCGCTTTACTGTAAACACTTTGGTCAGACAAGTTTGTAGAGGGAATGTCTTTATTTTTTATTTTCTTCATCAGCAGGTGCAGGTGAAGATGATACCGGAAGACCTCAGTAGCGGCCTCACACGCTTTCACTTTTACCTCACTATTATAGTGGTAATATAACAGTAAATAATAAGAATGGCAATTAGTAATTAATAAAACAAAAAATAAACAAATACCAAAGATTTATTACAAATTACAACCTACGTATGTACAAAGAATTAAAAAATCTAGTGGTCATGGTGCTTCTTGCCTCTTGACACTTTCTCCAAGACCTCATCACTATGGTCCTTCGACAGCTCTAACCAGTCCTTTGCCTTCTCTTTTTTAATCTTCTTTTGGTAAATGACATAACCATCCTTCGTCACATAAGAAACAACAGGAGTCAGTACCTCTTGCCTTTTCTTTTTCGAAATCCTTACATCATTCTTAGTCCTAAACTCAGCTTCTTCAGATGAACAAGATTCTTCATAAGAGGAAGAAATAGGTTTGATTCGTTTACGGTTTCGTCTCCTCGTCTTCTTTGATTCTTTCCTTCTTTTCTCATTCTTCTTTGTATAATGTGGCATCACCACCATTGGTAATCGACCCCCATTTAATGGCATTTGCATCGCTGGCATGGGCATTTGTTGCTGCATTCCAGGTAAGTGAGGCATATTTGGCATCATGTTTAGTGGTAATTGGCCTGGTAAACCATTTGGCACTGGTAACTGCATTGATTGTCCTTGACCTGGGAAGAAAGGAAATTGACCATGCGGTAATTGCGCCATCTGTGGTGGCATAAACTGTGCTGTTACTACTGCAAGGAGCAACAGCAATACTTGAACGGTGAAGTGAACAGGCATCTGAAATGCGAAAAACATCGGGTATGTCAAAATATAGACTTTGTGTTATGTGAGACGAAACGCCACGATTTAATTTCGACGGCTGTTTTATGGGAAAAGGAGTCCGATTAGCCCTTGTAAGTGGCTGGACTACATCAAATCGCGAACTGCTAGTATTTGAAGTACGTTGCATAGTATCAAGAAGTTTAGATTTTAGATTTTCTATTTGACAATTGATTGATATGAAGGTACAAAATACAAAATGATGATGAGGTTTAACGACTGGTATCCTATTATGTAGATGTAAAGAAAAAAAATTGTGAGGTTGATAATTTTTAAATCACACAATATATAACGTAATGAAATTCGGTCATATCTCTAACACAAATATTCTCGTGACATATCTATACTAGTCTATATCTATATTATAAATATATACTAATATATTATAAATCTGAAGAGTTTGTTTGTTTGGTTAGAATTAGAAAAATCTGTATGGAAGGAAAATATTAGAGTAGGTAGGTACGTACTTTGGTCTAGACTCTTCTACGTCATCTTGTAATACCAAGTTGGGGATCTGGACGTTGATTGTGAAGAAAACCAAATTGTAACCCAATAAATACCAGTATAATGTGTGTTACAGCACAATGAGTTTAGTACCAAACACCAAACATAGTTACATAAATAATAATTTGTAAGCAAAGTACTTAGTTACTGATATAACTACCGAGTTTTTTTTTTCAGAGTAGTGTCTTCCTTATTGAGTAGGTACCTTTCACCAGGAACATGTTATGGTTGGGACTTATTGGAAGGCATGTGAAATTCACTCTAGTCCTACTCTATATCCTCTATCCTCCGGGGTGGAAATGTCACGCTCAAATTGATTACTGGTAGCAGAAAACTTAGCGTTAAGAAAAAAACATATCTATCGGTCTATCATTTTGCAAACTCGACCAAAGACTCTCTTTTCTTCATTTTATTGTATTCCCAGTTGCTTTTAAAACCTACTCGGATTTGGAGCCCGTCGTTCACGGTTTTACTTGGCTACTCAGCTAGAATTAGCAATCGTTTGCCTTTTGATAATCGGCATTGTTATGAACGGTTGCCGTCTGAACTCCCAACTCCTTAAGAGCGTCGTCCTTGCTTCCTCCGTTAGTGAGCAGGTGCACCGCTAACAGGTTATGTCACTTGTGCCTCGAATTTTTATTATTATTATTTATCTATCACGCCTTATTCCCGAAGGGGAGGGAGAGGCATATATATTATATGCCCACTCAGTATTTTTGTGAAGCGCATATTAGCTAGACGTAGGTATGCTTGATATACCCGTACATGCACTTAACTTATACTAGTCGACAGAGAAGGGGCGATGAGCGTGGCGAAATAAAGAGGCCGATGCCCTTAGAGCAAACCGTTTTATTCAGCCACTACCCACACCCCATCTCTGTCGACTAGTGAAGAGACACAACTGATCTCAGAGACACAACTGTGTTGGGAACGGAGTGACTTTACCCAGTCGACAAAGAATCGACTAAAAACTTACATTGTTAAACTATAAAAAGATTTTGAAGCCTGGCGGTCTGTCCTCTCGGACTACCTCGTCAGGGATACAGCAGCAGCATGAAGATAGTTAATTAGCTTGACCTGTGTGAACGAAATCTTTTAGCGAAAGTTTCAACAATGACATATGACAACACAATTAAGGGCCGGTAGGCCAAGACACGTAGGCACCACAACACTTCCTCAGCCCCCGCCAAGATAGATCGCGCCTTATCCCCGAAAGGGTGGCAGAGGCATATTAGTATATGCCCACTTTTCACCATGTGTATTCCTGTCCCACGTAATGGGTGGTGAGTCTATTGCCGCATATAACTCTCATATATATACACTATTTAAAACTAAAGCGCTCGTGGCCCCGCGGTCTCAGTGTTCGGTAAACGATCACTGAGGTACGCAACTTTCACTATGGCTGGTCGTCGGATGGGTGACCACTTTGTGGCATTTACATTTGCGAGCGTTTCCGTGCTTCGGAAGGCACGTTAAGCCGTTGGTCCCGGTTGCCAGTAAAATGGCAGTCGTTAAGCCTGGTTGAAGGCCTTATGGGCGGCTTGAAAACCTTCAACAGCAGGTCGCCACAATCTGCGTCTGTCTATTTAAACACGGCAATGGGCTCACCACCTATTACGTGGGACAGGAATCCACACGGTGAAAAGTGGGCATATAATATGCCTCTGCCACCCCTTCGGGGATAAGGCGTGATGGATATATATTTAAAACTAACTCCGGGCGTAGCAAGATGCAACTGGAACAGACGCTCAGATGATGATGGAATGCTTACTGCTCTCATTAATATACTGTGCCATTGCGAAAAATATCAAGGGGAGCGCAACGAAAAAACCTAACACAGGTACTACCTCAGTAAGCGCCAACGCGCGACTGATCAGGCCTCAGCGTCACGAATCTGATATTATTTAAACATTTGTACTATAAAAATCACTGTATATAGTCAAAGTAAGCGATTATGTCTATAAATATTTAGTAGCTATAGTTGTGTATAAAAAATTCATGAAAATTATCTGTAGTTTAGATTTGGCATTGAAAAAACATTTCGAAAGGGGGCAACTTTGGGATGTTTTTCTATCAAGTGAAGTTTATTAGATTTTGTAACAGAAAGCCATTTTGACTAGCTTAAATCCTTAACTAATATATATCTATTTTTCAGAATCAAAAACTCTTTCTTCTACGATTCGCATTATTTTAAAAAACTCAAAAGCGTGGCCTCAGCAGGAATACCAAACCTTAACGTCAAAAACATATCGAATATCAAAAATAAAATCAAATATTCAATGAAAAAAGCGTATACAATTACGTAAAAATAATGAAAAAACTAAAAAAAAGGTAATACATAACTGCTATGGTATTGTGGGTGCGTTACATACAGGTATTGTGGTGCAATACCGTACCATTGTGTTCATATCCGCACCTGTTTAAAACTTCCTTACAAATAGCTCAGTAAATGCACAGATTGGCGCTGTAGATCCACAACTACCTCATGGAACCGAATAGGTAGGTGCTGCTTTTAGCTTTCATAATTATTTTACAAAAGATTATTAAGTTACAAAAAGGTAGCTAGGTGTAAACTTACATATATCATAAAAATTGTAGTTCTCTGCTTCTGTAGAAGTTAAGGTACTCCGAAATTCAGGTAGGTTCATGGATGGATGGTACCACAGAGCAATGCGAGATGAATGTCACTTGCGCACTCTCTAAGAGACATACATACATATTGTCACGCTTTTATTCCTGAAGGGGTAGGCAGAGTCATACTATACGCCCACACTTCACCGCATCCATTTTTGTCCCACGTAACAGATGGAGAGCCCATTGCCGTGGTCTACTAGAGACGCCTTCCTCCAAATATGTCATACAACCAAGCTTGTCAGGGGTCCTAACCTATTTTTCATAAAATTACTACAGACGAGTGATAGGCAACTGAAAGGTCACGTATGCGATTTTCACATACAATTTGTAGTAGTGTTCAGAGATTTAACTTGGTACACGCTATTATTATGTATGTTGTTTTGTTTGTATGAATTTGAATCTATACTAATCTTGGCTATATTTTAAATAGGAAAGTTTGTTTTCTTAATTTGCTATATTTTAAACTAGCTGACTATTTTGAACCTTCGTCGCATATATTTAATCCCGTCGTTTTTACTTTTACAAAAATGTATGAAAATTTGCCCGATTTATTGATATTTATGATTACTGCTTCGCTCTCCTGGGTTATTACTGGGATGAAATATAGCCTATTATTATAGCCTTTCTCCATAAATGGACTATTTAACACAAAAAGACTTTTTCAATGTGACCCAGTAGTTCTTGCGATTGCAAATGCTTGTCAATGAGAATATTAAAAATGTTCCTTTCTTAAATTTGCCCAGTGATTGTTTACAGAACTTGGAGGTGACGGGGCCATGAGCTCTTAAAAATATATTTCACTCCAGTGGGGTATAGAAACGGAAAATGTAATTGATTTTAATTTCGTTTCAGATAATAATGATTCGACTTCTGCATTTTTGTCAACTCATCATCAGTATATCTTACACGCTGGCTAAGAATGAGGAGGTGGATTTGCCGCCATGTCCACAGTCGATGAGCTACTTTCCACAACAGATGCCCATGCATTGCAAAATGGTGAAAAACAGATTCGAGAGAGATGTCGATCCGTTCTCAATCTTTCGAAGACCGAAGCAACCGGAACCTATTGCAGTTCCAATACCTGGGCTTCCAGATATGACTAAATTCTCCTTCATGGATCCTCAAAAAATGACAGGCATGTCTCTTCCCTCATCGAAACTATCAGAAATGGCTCTACCTATGCCAGGAATGCCTAGTATACCTGCGTCTATGCTGGGTTCTGCTGTACCTGGGATGCCAGGTATGCCTTCGATCCCAAAGAATTTGCCAATGCCGATGCCAATGCCGATGCCGATGCCAGTACCAGGAGCTCCCCCTCATAAGCTGCCCGTTATAGTCATGCCATTTTACTCTCCAGATCCTAAATCACACAAAAAACACTCACCAAAACGCGACAAAAATGCAGCCAAGAGGCCACGGAAGAGACATCGTCATAAATCAACATCAGAAACTGATTCTTCGGATGATTCTGATGATACTTCTGATACTGACGATTCTCGTGATAATGGATGGTGGAGAAAAAATCAAGGAAAAAGAAATCGTAAAAAGTATGGTATATATCGAAGATTCAACAAACATCACAATAATATGAAGAAAAAGAAAAATAAGGGAGAGCTTTTAACACCCATTCTTCAGTATGTAACAAAAGATGGCTACGTTATTTTTGAAAAACATATAACTAAAAACGAAGCCAGTGATTGGTTAGGGCCAAATGAAGAAGCTAAGGCAAAAGAAGAGATACATTTCCAGAAAGGACTTGAAATTGTGACATCTGAACCACAAGAAGAATATATGGCACCAGATGAGAATAATAAAGGTCACAAGAAGAAGTCAAAACAAGCTGAAGATAGGGAGATAAATGAAATGGACGAAATTGAAGAATTCCCGAGAGAGTATCCTCCTGTGAGACATAAATTGAGTAGAATTGGAACACTTTTGGAGAATCATCCACAATCATAATATTTAATTTTTTAGACTTTATATTTTTGTACAATGCTGTTTTAGAAAATAAATTTGAAATTCTGTTTTCATTATTAAATAGTATGAATTTCATTCTCATTTTGGTTATCTGCTGTTCATAAAGGGCGGCGTCCCTTCTCCGGGGTCTAGATTTATTTTATACTAGGGTCTAGATTAGATTAGATAGATTAGAATGGAATTCATCCAGCTAAGTTATTTTGCTTGTTCCTAATACTAAATAGTTGTACTGACGTTACGAAATAGGCATCTATTGCGGTAAACCTCGATAAGCTTGGAACTGCCAGAGGTAATTTTTAAAAGAACATCAACATACGTCGAGAGCTGCGTGCCTTGGAAATTTGGAAAAAGACACACAAACGTTATTTTATGTGTATGTTGTTTTTCCATTTGCTAGCATGCTTGCGTTCAGAAAGTTTAGTTCGATTTTTGGGCAAAACCCAGGAGTTCGAGAAAAAGTTAAAAAAGGCTCAAAGAGAAGCTATCTTTTCCAAGCTATCAATGTTTGCTCTTATAAATGGTTACTATTTTTGATCTTCGCATAACCCAGGAAGTCTAAAAAATTATTTGAACCGCATGCAGATATGACATTGAACTATGAAATAAATTCTGAAAGTGATATTCGATTCAGAGAAAACAAAATATATAATATTATATTGATTTGAAAGTTTTATTATTTTGGTCTTACCTAATGCAGTAAACTATTTTCGCAAAGATTTGGCACGTTACGATAACACGATTTTAAAGTGAAACATACATGTATAATGAAATAAATAAAACATTTTACTTTTATATGTCTGTTTTACGGTGAAATGATAAACGTAAGTTATTTTTACATACAGCACTTACACATTTAGAAATAAATAAAAATTACAGTGTTTTATATCCCAAATGGTATCCAAAAAGATCAATAAAGAATGAATACAGAAACTTTGACTTCAACCAACTCAGTTGCAAAGAGAACGTTTGTGGCAAAAAAAATCAGCACTAACATTATTAAGTACCCCAGTTTCATTCCCATTAAATATAACGCATATTAAACAAAGAGTTTCCTATAGAACTATTAAAATTCGAATATTGGGAGAATCCGCTTCTGGACTGCTGAAGAGTCCGGAATTGGACTGTTGGAAAAATATAAAATACTTTATGGAACTATTGTTCACATAAATTATTAGGTAATTATAACTAAATGCAGGTGGCGGTCTCCAATTTCTTAACCATTCTTTCCAAACAACGAACTTCGTAATGTGAAGTTCTCAGCTGGTGTTTATACTGACATTGGTACCCATTACACCTACACATCCACCATTATACATACATATTTTATTGAGTCTTTTTTTAAATAACCTTAAAATATGATAATTTAAAATTAAAATAAGGGTCCCTTTAGGCAAGGTTCCGAAGATACTGGCAGCGTTCCCCCTTTGAATAGCTAAACTAATTCTTTGGCCGAGGTAGCTGCCAGCTCTTCGGTCTCCTGTGATGTCGACTAACCTTTTTGCTAATTCTTTAAAAAGCCTTGTAGCCCTAGGACCCCACGGACCAAGGGTCTCGACACCGAATGGGACAAAATCATATTCGGAGCCTAGACCCCTGTATTTACATGCTTTAGCTTTTTCAGCCGCTTCACAAGCCGCACCAGCTCTGTTGTTGGTTCCATGTAGATGGGAAGGGGCCAGCCGTCTTTTTTATATTTGAATTGACTATTTCAGGTAGCGCTACATATATGGTCAATATTAGTGTTAGTAGCTATGGGAATAGCAGCACCCCAATTTCCAATGCTTTATCCCCAGATGCCTGCATTTCTTCTTCCACCACCCCCACCTGTGGCCATGCCTGTTCCTATGCCCATACCCATACCAATGCCAATTTTAATTAAAATTACTACTAATTCTACAAGCACTACCACTACTACGAAAAAGCCTAAGAACTGCAATATACTATTACCAATACCACCATTTCGACCAATATTTCCCATACCTGCTCCCCCACCGGTTTTAATGATCCCTTTCCCACCTGCAAACATTTACAGAATTGATTCCTTCTCTTCTAAAAGCGACAGAAGTACAAGTTCCGATTCTGATAGTTCTGGTTCTGATAGTTCGAGTTCAGATAGTTCAAGTTCAGATTCAAGTCGTGGAAGACGAAGAAGGAGGAGGAAAAGGAGGAAATCTCGATACAGTATTTATAGAAGGAATAATCGAATATCCAGTGACGCAAGTACTTTTAAAATGAGAACCCCAATATCCAGTGAAGACAATTCTGATGACGAACTGAAACCTGTGCTTAATTACGTTTCTAGAAACGGAGATGTTAAACTGAGACGACGTCTGAGTAGACAAGACGCAGCAATGCTATTGCAAGAGGAGTTCAGTCCAAAATCTTTGCATAAGGTTCATGTCATAGTGGGCGATGACTCTAATGCTAAATCTAATGTGAAAATTATGGCAGAGTCTGCAAAATCACAAATTAATGGTAATGAAAGAAAGAAGCAGATTGTTTTGAGAAGATCAGCACAACAAATTGTTAATAGTAACAAAGAGCTAGTGTTCAGACCTCCTAACAATAAAAAGATTAGTAACATATCAATATCCTTCGATGTCGTTAGATGATTTGATGAATGTTTTGTAGATATTTTGTATGAACATTAATAAAATGTTATGTATTATACATATTTTTTCCTTTATTTAGTGTAGCTACCTGGGCAAGATGTAACATTAATAGAGGTTTGGGACAAGTCCCAAAAACAGGGTTTTTTTAACCCCTAGACCCGATAGCAGGATTTTTTGGCAGCTTGTAATGTCCGTTTCGTCTCATGGAAATAGGCTATAAGTATATTACTTGGGAAAAGGTGCAAATTTTAAGTATATTGTACATAGGTTAAAAGTGCTCCAATGTCTTACTATATTGCATTACTTTACGCGGTCAGAAAAAATAAGCAGAGTTGAAAGTTATAAGTTCCTTGTGTATATCTATTGATGGGTTACCTTGGCTGATGAAAGTAAATTTACTAAAAAACATAGCCTCCATCTTATCCAGCAAACCCAAAATAGGTATGTGGCTCAAGATTTATCAACGGGTTGGATTTCCTCCGGCTCTAATATTAAAATAAAACAATGTATTCTAAGGCTCAGCTTTAATTCATTTTTTTATAAAATTAAATAAATACAAAGGCGATTTACTTCTATGTGTTAAAGGAAACTGAAAGATTGCCAACCAACATATCAGCAGGCGGCTTAAACACTAAATGCTTTTTACCTTTCTCATATTTATACGACAAAATTTTACTTTTGCGCTTTTGTGACGTTAGTGATTCATGAGTGTCATCATCATCTGTCATTTTCTTTTTACGTTTCTTTGACTTAAGTGGTCCCTTTACGTCATCATCCGTGATATATACTGTCTCCCTTGTTTCATCATCATCGTTCATCAAAACTGTTGCGTCATATTTATTCAAGGGTCTTCTCATTTTAATTCTTCCATCATGGGACACAAAATTGAGAACCGGTTTAGCGAATACATTATCATTACGTTCGATATCTAAACGTCTATTACCTTTTCGGGTAAAACCACTATGGTGACTCTTTGTTTGTTTTCTCTTATATGAGTTCTTCTTCTTTTCTAACTTGTGTTCTCGAAAACTTTCGCAGCTTTCTGAAGAGTCACTGAGATCTTTATTTGAATAATCGTTGTGACGATGGTGAGAAGGTTTTCGAGGTACAAAAGGCAGAAATGCTACATTCTGCGAACTGGGCAAAAAGCCTGGGTAGGGCATAGGGTATGCTGGACCTGAAATCAAGAAAATATAATATTATCATTTTTGTTGTCTTATAAATTAGTGTTAACGTTTAATCATATAGAATTAAGAGTATGAGAAATTCTGTTAGACAAAATTCTATTTCACTGTCAATAAGCAATATTTAGGCGAATACAATATTTTCTTCGTAACTATTACAAAAAGTACCATTAATTTAACTACAATATATGAAAGTTAGTGACCTCTATTCGTGCTCTATTCCCACTGGTTGAATATCACGGTAAAACCTGTTTATGTTGTATACAATTTCGTTGGCGAATAGTAAGCGTCTGCCCACCCCTTCAAGGCATAAAAACATGACTATATGCATATATGTATATTTATAATTTTTTAAATTTATAATTTAAATACAAGCATATATATTTAGTAATTTATTTACACGGTTTCCCTGGTCATAACATAGTTTTCAGCTGTTATATTGTCTGAGTCGCCAATTCCTCATAAAGAAGTACTAGTAGTAGTAAGTAACTATTACAAACCGAATTATGAACTTTATTTTTGCCACAGCAGGAATTCATATATTATTATATATATAAATGAGCGATAAAGATTGTAGTGTACCTACAATCTACTCATGAAAATTTTTCTAGACCAACCTTGAAGAGGCTCAGGTGCCTTAAGCGGTGGAACGAGAGGTACATCCTCAGCCTTTCTACATCTACATTTCTGATGGCATGGCGAGCAATAAGAAAAGAATGATGGTGTACAAGGATTACAAGTGCAGGGTGGACACGCAGGACAATTTGGATGCTTTCGATTCTTCTGACAAACTGTGGACATCGTACCCGGAACAGCGAATAATACAGGTGATGGTGCTGGCATCGGCATTGGCATGGGCATCGGTACTGGCATCGGCATGGGCATTGGCATTGGCATGGGCAATGGCATCCGGATAGGGATTGCTACTGCAAAATTCCTGTCATTGTTCCCCTCTTTTTCAGGATCAATTGTTGTGGTTGGCGATTCTGTTACAGTTGATGTTTTTTTGTCAGCTTCGTCATCTGAGACTATTGCTAGGCCCACTTGCATTGGCATGGGTAACGGAAGTGGCAGCGGCATAGGTTGGGGTGGGGGTATGGGTATTGGTGGAGGTTGTGGTATTGGTAAAGGTTGAGGTGGTGGTATTGGTATCGGTTGAGGTTGTGGCATTGCCATTGGTTGAGGTAGCGGCATCGGCATTGGATGAGGTGGGAACATAGCAGCCATTGGAGATGGAGCTCCCATAATGGACATTGGTAGTGACATAAAAGGGAATGGCATTGGAAACTGTGGATGGGCCATTGCCAAAGTCATAAATATCAAGGGCCATTTTTTAATCCAACTCTGAAAGAAAAGAGAAAAGTAAAATTTTCACTAACATTATTATGGGATAGCTTTTGTGTTAGTTTGTCCTTCTTAACGACTTTGTCTGGATAGAGATAAAGTCTATTTCTTATACATCTTATTCCAACTGGTAACACTTTTGTGCTTTAGTGAATTACTAGCGAGCGAGGCGTCCTTTGTAAGGTTATATAAGACGCACTTACTCTTAATAGTATCCATAGACTAAGTAAGTGTATCAAATATTTCTGTTCATCTAAAATTAATAAACAGAATTGTTGATATGGCTGAATCTTGCATGCTTGTTTTAAACCTACCTTATTATGTTATATTACTTGAGGTTTACCTAATGCTTTGCAAAAATTCTCGCAGACGCTGGCTGAATTGAATGAATAATTATGTTTCATAAGGTTTAAGATATTAATTAAAACACTTACAGCAATCATTCCTGCACCGTCACATTACTGTTTGTCAATTTCTTGTAATGATTATAAGCTCCCACTTTTATACATTTTGGTAAAACGCATAATGGTGTATTGTGTTACAGTGAATGCATGAGTAGTGCTCTTATATCACAACGTTTACGTTATGTAATGTGTGTGTATGAGTTTCAAGATCTATCTAAATATATTTAGATTCTGATTTTAATGTTCACTATTGCCACTGTAAAGATGTTTATTGATAATATATTGAACCACAGACTAAGATTTTTGTACGATATTATTTTTATATGGGTCCTTATAAATAGTACGTATTTTTCTTTCTAATCCAACGCCTTCGTAGACAAGCTTTATACAAAGGGTTAATACAAAAAAAAAATCGTATTATAACACGAGTGCTAGGAAAACATAGTTACCAAATCAGTTATGAAAATGAATCGTAACAATAGTACTGTTACTGACAAGTACGAAACAAATGAATTTTATATAACTGGTGTTGACTTTACCATTATACCTAATGAAGTTTTATTTGCTTGATTGGCACTAAGTCGGGCTGTTCTTTTAGGGCTATAAATCGCAACAGTATTTTCTCCTATGATAGAGTCTAACACAATAAAATACTCAAACTATATTTAGAAAGAATTCTAACTATTTCGGTGTATTATATATAATAATTATAAAACAAAAATCTTGGTAAGTACAAGATCTTATAAGTGATATTCGATATGGAAGTGCTCTATGGGATGCTTTACCTAGTTCTTGTGGGAAAAGCTATATCATTCAATTTCGGAAGCCTTTTACAAACACTGCCACCATCAGTGCCAGAGGATTTCAAAATAAAAATTCAAGAAATGTATTCAAATAACCCCGAAGCTTTTGGAGATTCAATAGAAAAGGGCAAATTTTCAAATCATATTATGAAGTTATCCAGGAGTAAGAAAATGCATAAGACGCGTAAAGATTCATGGTCTACAAAACAACAAACCACTTCAAAACCAGATGTCAGTACTACCATGCCTATGATGCAAATGATGCCATTGCCGATGCCTTTTCCTATGCCGATGCCAATGTACCCTCAGATTCCACAAATAGTACCAATGAGAACATATTACGAGCGAGTGAAGCACGATCATCCCCCTCTCAGTGTGATTAGGAGAATGATACAAAGAGATGAAGAACGTTGGGAAAATCGTAAAAAAGTAAAGCATCATAAACACAGTTCCAGCTATGAGATGTATACTAGTCAGTCCTCAGAAGACGATAGTAGTATTCAGTATTACGATGATGTTATTAAGATTAGAGGTAGCTAGCTGGGTGACTGAGCTTAGTTACTGCCAATCATTTAGCGAAAGTACTTTAAAAGGCATTGTGACACTTTTAAAGAAATGATCTTTATCTACTTGAAAATTTCATCAAAATCGTTAGAGCCATTTCTGTGATGGTTAATATATTTTTTGTAGACTTTTTTATTGATAAAATCTCTTCACTTTTAATGCAATAACAAAAAAAAATACAGAAAATTCAAACAAAAGATATTTACATTCTGTTAATGTAGGACCAGCAGCTGTTTTATACTCTGAAACAGTTGAGTCTAAATTCAAGTGTAAATAATAAAATAATAAATATTGTGGGACACTTTTCACACAGCGCCATCTAGCCCAAAGCAAGCTAATATTCGCTTAGTTAGATAAAGGTATTTAGTGTAAGTTTTAATTTGTACCTACTTTCACTTTAAGGACCGTTTTCCAGAATGTTTCTCAATACTCAATCAACGCTTGAGACTAGATTTTACCTTATAAAATCTACTCTTAAGTGTTTCTTGAGTATTGATAAACGTTTTGGAATACGGCCCTAAATCTTGTTACTTATTATTAACGTGTGGCAGAGGCATATTGTACTCCCACTTTTTTACCTTAAGTATTGCTGTTACACTTAAAAGGGGTGAGCCCATTGCCGTGTAAGTGCCGGCAGGGTAACGAATGTCATGTTACTCGGGACCAACGGCTTCACGTGTCTTCCGAAGCACGGAATAATAATGTACGTGATGGCATGAATATTATCTGCTTGATTTCGCGCATCCACAACACTTTTATTATATACTAGTTGACGTAGTGGAGATGTTTCGCCGTTCCCGTTTTCCGAACTTGTTCCCGGGAAGAAAAGATAGTAGCTTTTGTGTTATTCTGATGTATAAGCTATATTATAGTAGTTTTATTAAAATTTATCCAGTATAACTTACGTGAAGGAGTAACAAACATCCATTCCTACAAACTTTTACATTTATAATATTAGTAGTTAGGATGTCCTTCAAATGCCGCCGTCTGCTGATGTAAAGATGTCATTTACGTCCACAGATTAATTTTGCCATCACCACAGCTGAAAACACTTTAATAGAGGCCCTCAAGTTAAAGGCTTGCTATACCTCTTGACGCTTTGCTTGAAGACCTTGGCCGTCTTCTTGACAGAAAACCTCATTTACGTCTACAGATTGATAGCCATCCATCACCTCAGCAGGAAAGGCCATTTACAGAGGCCCTTAAAGCCCTGCTATGCCTTTTCATGTTTTGCTTGAATACCTTGGGATGTGATAGAGGAAAGTAGTGTAGTTTGTTATAGAATATCAAGTATTGGTACGGTAGTAGAGTAAAGTCGGGAACTAGTTTGAGTTACAATTCTGAGAGAACATCTCTGCCTTTACCGGAATCGTAAACTATTATCGGATTTTATAGAAAAACTCTTCAGAAAACTTTGCATGGCAGGTTCAGTAAAAATTCACTAAAATGGCGATAGTTTTGCGTTTCGTCAACTATTAAGTATATTGTGTTAGTTTAAATTCTGATAACTGTTTAATGTTTGCAATAGCCGAATTGCTAAACAAGTTTCTTGACAGAATTGCAAGTAAAAATATCATTAAAAGTCTTCACAAACTCGTAAAAGTAAAAACTTAAGTTTTCAGGTTTGAGCATTTACGTAGACAATAATTACGGTTGCAACCTAAATCTAAAATATTGCAATTCTAATACTTATTTTTACATTCACAGTCGGAGACTAACAGGACTTTAATTGGTCGTGCTAATTAGTGTCTAGCACATAAGACCTTTTAGCCTTTTTGTTACCACCTCACTAAAAAGGCAACGGGTTCAACATTTCTTCCAAATTTAACATCTAAAATAGACACATTTTATTAAATTTATTTATCCCTTAAGACTCACTCCAGTTCCGTGCTTCGGAAGGCACGTTAAGCCGTTGATCCCGGTTGCTAATAAAATGGCCTCATTTCTCTTTAATATGCCTCTGTATACCCCTTCGGGGATAGAGACGTGACAATATGTATGTATGTATGTGTATGTAATACTTAGGAAATCTATGAGTGAAATAATAAAGCAAATTTTAAACGGACGTTCATCATAAAAATATTTGTTAAATATGATTAAGCTGACTTGTATTTTACATTTAATGTGTTTATTAGAGTACTTGTTGTGCCCCTGTTCATGAAATAAATAGAGTAACAACTTGCTAGTTGAAAGCGCGCGAGTGATATTGATTCCTTCATATATGAGAATTGACCTAACTATACTACGGTAGCTAGGTTGGTTGTTACAGGTTGTTTTGAGTATTCCTTGTCATGACCTCGTATGTTAGTCAGCTGGTGCACCACTTGAAGGTAAGGCGGAAGATGTCGGTGGATTCCCATTGCACCCATGTATCAACACAGTTACTCTATGATTATTATATTTCTGAGCCGTTTGGGGTCGAGACACTGGGCTCGTGGGGCCCAAGTGCTCGTTCGCTATACAGTGATATCGCAAAGCGACTGGCCGACTCTTCTCGTGACCATAGGGCTGGCCTCTTTCTCGCTCATAGAATAAGCATTGCCATACAACGTGGCAATGCGGCCAGTCTTATGGGAACCTTACCGGTTGATTTTGATGGGGAGGAATTCTTCGACACCTAGCCGGAGAATCATTGTCAGTCTTGTAATAATCCCCACCACTATATATTTTTTGTACTGGGTTCTGTAAATATGTTAAATTTTAATAAGTTAAATTTCTAATATACATTATGTTAATATCTATGATTACATTATTTTTATATTTAGCTTGCCAAAATCACATAGCACGCCTGATGCAATGACGATATCTAGCGAATTGAGGGCCACTCTCGCAGTCCACATGACTACTGGTAGCGTCCCTCAAGTTCGCGGCCCATGATGTGCCTCTTGACGCTCCGCTTGAAGAACCCGGGGTTGTAAGAGGAGGGAAACACGTGTGCTGGCAGAGCGTTCCAAGTTTCAATAGCTTGACAGAGAAACGATCTTTAGAATCTTTCCGTCCTGACGAAAATTCTTTCCACTGTATCAGTGGTGGCATCTCAGCCCTACACAGATTGTTCCCACATACTCTAGATTCTTCTTTTTTATGATCTCAATGTATTCTTAGTTGCTTCCAATTCCTACTTAGATTTGGAATCTGTGTTCCAATTTGACATAAATAAATATCGTTGGGGCAACTCACGCAACGCCATCTGATTCCAAACTAAGTAGAGCTTGTACTATGGTAACCAGTCAACTGATGAACATATTTATAAATTTCTAAATACATACATATCTATATATAGGTATATAAAAATTAATCACCACAGGGGATGCCGACGACCGTGCGAAGTGGAGGAGAAAATGTAGGAAAGCGGACCCCGGGCGTCGCGAGACGCAACTGGGACAGACGCTCGGATGATGATGAGGTATATAAAAATTAATCCCTATTTCCCTTGGTCACGCCATCACGCGTGAAGAGCAGGACCGATTTGATAAATTCTTTTTGTATTAGATAGCCCATTTATTGAGGAAGGTTCTAAGCTATATATCATCACGCCACTACACAGGAGAGCGGAGCAGTAATCTTAAATGTCAACAAATCGGGGAACCTTTCATACATTTTTTGGAAAAGTAATAAGCGACGGGATTAAATAGGTGCAACGGGGTTGGAAGTATGTCACGGACGAAGCCGGGCAGGTCAGCTAGTTATAGATAAAAGACACCCAGACACAGAATAAACAATCATGCTCATCACACAAAGTTTAATCCTAGATGGGAATCGAACCTCGACCTCTTGCGTAGCAGTCCCAGTAGACACTCCCACCGCGCAATCGAGGCAGTCGCAACATTATTTTTATATTTAGCTTGCCAAAATAACATAGCACGCCAGATGATGAAAGTCATGGCGACATCTAGCGAATTGAGGGCCTGTCTTGCAGTCCACATGACTACTGACAGCGTCTCTCAAGTTCGCGGCCCATGATGTGCCTCTTCACGCTCCGCTTGAAGAACCCGGTGTTGTAAGAGGAGGGGAACACATATGCTGGCAGAGAGTTCCAAGTTTCAATACCTTGACAGAGAAACAATCTTTGAATCTTTCCATTCTGGAGAAAATTTTTTCTACTGTATCAGTGGAGGCATCTCTGAAATAAAACATGCTGTTCCCAGATACTATAGATTCTTCTTTGTCATAATCTCAATGTATTTCTAGTTGCTTCCAATTTCTACTAGGATTTGGAGTACGAACTCCAAAAAAAAAGACAGCCTTTCATCCTCTTTCATTCTGCACCTTTCACAAGCTTCCTCTATCAGTACCTTCGTGTTAACTTTTTGCAGTTAGATACAAACTGTTTTATATTCAAATCATTCCGCGAGGCTGAGTAGTCTAACCATGCTTTCTTCTTCATTCGTAGCTTCTTTTACTCCAAAGTTGCTTCCAATTTCTACTAGGATTTGGAGTATGTACTTAAAATTAATATATATAAGCAGCAACTTAAAATTAATATATATAAAAAAAATCGTTGGGACAACTTACACATTACCATTTGATTCCAAACTAACCATATAACATATAAACATACTTATATATTTCTATATGCATACATATTATAAATGCATACAAAGCATTATCCTGGATGAGAATCGAACTCACCTTCTTGCGTAGCAGTCGGATACACTCTCACCGCCCCACAGAGGCAGTCAAATGGCTGCTAGAAGCAGTTGACTTTTGATTAAGCTACTGCCATCAGAGCTGCCAGTCCCGTAAGACGTGAGAGGTCAGTACCTGCGTCGTTGCCTCATCCGTTAGTCAGCAGGAAAGGTCGTTTGAGTCCCAAAGATCTTTGTGGAGTCCCTATACCCATCACATACTTTTTTTATAGCACTGAGATGGCAGACAAGCATACTAGATTAATAGATAAATATTCATGTGGAGAACACATTACATATTCTTATCATGGCGATCTGGTTTTTGAATAGTCAGTTAATTAGTGTGGCAACGAACTAACAGATAATTGAAGGAGTCCAAACAATGTCAAAGTTTTATTACAGAGACATAAGTATAAAATTAAATTATAGTGGTGTATACACTATAATTTAATATGGTTCTTGTTTGGGGCACAATGTAAGCGAAGCAGTTTTAACATAACATTGCAACAACATTATGTTCATGTACCTAAATATAAATACTTAAGAAGTAAAATCTTTCTTTTAAACACTTAACTTAACTTAACTATCTTCACGCTGTATCCCTGACGGGGTAGTCAGAGAGAACAGATCGCCAGGCATCGCGATCCATGCGTACTTCTTTCGCTTCCTGTAGATTCATTAATCGCTTCATACATGCACGTCTGGGTATCCAAGTACTTTTGACTCTTCCGTTCTTGAGCAATCCGCTCACGCGGTCTTCATATGTAAGTCTCGGTCTACCTTGACTCCTTCTGCCCTCTACTTTCGCACAATTTATATTCTTCGTCAATCGTTCCTCACTCATTCGTTGAAAGTGATCAAACCAACGGAGCACGCCCTTTTCCAGCTTAACGCTGACACTTTCACTCAAACATGCCATACTGAGTATCACTTCGTTGCGTTTTCGGTCGGCCAAGATTACGCCGCACAAGTTACAAAGTGATTGTTTCTCCACAGCATTTAGCTTACTTTTATGCATCTTCTTACATACCCAAGTTTCGCTGCCGAAAAGCAACGTTGGCACTAGCACTGCGTTATGAGTCGCGAGTCGTGCTTCTTTTGCGATGCTTTGTCGCTTTACTAATTGGGACAAAGCATCGTTAACTTTGTTTCCGACAGTTACTCGCCGTTCTACATCCGAATCACATCTTCCATCCGCGCATTTTACTGTTAAATCACCCAAATTCACACCCATATCACAATCTTTCAACTTCTGCTGGCAACTGTCCAGATACACTATGAACAGGCAGACATGACACAACCCTGTTTGACGCCTGTACAGACGTCGAAAAGCGACTGTATTGCTCGCAATAGCGAGCCGTCCACACCATATCCGGGCAGCAAGTCCCACAGAGTTTCTCCCACAACGTTATCAAATGCTTACTCTAGATCCACAAAAGCGCAGAAAACCCTCTGGCTAACAGCCAGAAACATCTCCGCGATCATGCGGAGAGAAAACACTTGATCCATGCAACCTCTTCCACGTCGGAATCCGCATTGAGCCTCCCACAAATACCTTTCAGACTTTTCTTGCATTCTTGCCGTTATAACCTCTGCATACACCTTACTAGCTAAGCTGACCAAGCTGATCGCCCTGTAGCTAGAGCAGTTTAGACGAGAGCCTTTCTCTTTGTAGATAGGTACTACAATTGCTATTCGCCAGTCTTCTGGGACCTAACCCGTCCGCCAGCATAAGTTGCATAGCAGACATAGTATGTCGCAGACGCAAGACCCACCGTACTTGATCATCTCAGCTGTAACTCTGTCTTTTCCCGCAGCCTTACTTAGCCTTAGGACATCGTTGTCTACACTAAGCACTTTATTCATACTGCAGATTGTCGAACAACTCAGAGTCTTGCCTACCTCTTTCCAGAAGAGTTCGGCATTATCTCGGAAATTGGACGACAACCTTTCATCCTCTTTCATTCTGCACCTTTCACAAGCTTCCTCTATCAGTGCCTTCGTGTTAACTTTTTGCAGTTAGATACAAACTGTTTTATATTCAAATCATTCCGCGAGGCTATGTAGTCTAACCATGCTTTCTTCTTCATTCGTAGCTTCTTTTACTTCATAATTCCACCATGCATCGCGCTTATTACTACTACCTCTTTTTGTCTCTCCACACACTTCCACAGCGGCATTTACCATACTATCCTTAAGGTTCTGCCATACACATTCCACATTCTCACTACTAACATTGACGCCGCCAAGCTTTTCGGCTACCCTTTCTTTATATTTATCCCTTATGGATGCATCCTGCAGCTTCCAGCTTTTGATGTTATAAGTCGGCTCAGGTTCAGGACCCTCGGCACGATGACGCCAACCCGCGAACAGACCCCTAATCCTAGTTATGATTAGGTAGTGATCCCAGCTCAGCGCCACGATAAGCCATTGTGTCCATCACCTGTTTGCGGAGCCGACTAGCCAAAATGAAACATCTTCTCGAATTTGTTGCCACAAATAAATCCTTTTCCTTACAAAATGCCAGTATAAGCTTGCGGGCGGGACTTTCTATAGACCTATATTGTATACACCATTCCACTATACATTATTTGGTTATATCTCAAAGGGTACAAGGGCAGCGTTTTCGTTGAAAGTTCCCCGACGATATTTTTTCCGAAACCCCCAACAAATATCCTTATAATTGAGTCAATGTAAACAAAAACTTAACAAATTATACATAAAATCCTTCCTTAGTAACTACACTATCTATTAAAGAAAACCGCATCGAAATTCATTGCGTAGTTTTAAAGATCTAAGCATACATAGGGACAGACAGTGGAAAGCGACTTTGTTTTATAATACGGGTATGTAATGATGATTGATTTCATTTTCATATTATTTGGACACAATATCGACGAGTATTTTCAATACAATTCATGAGCTAATCTCGTTTTTTAAATTTATAGTCATAAATGTTTTTGTAAATAGTTTGTCACGTCTTATCCCCAAAGGGGTGGCAGAGGCATATTATACGAGTACGTCAACTTTTCACCGAGTGTATTCCTGTCCCACGAAATAGGTGGTGGGCCCATTACCATGTTAAAAATAACAGACCCAGGTTGTGGCTATCTGCTGTTGAAATTTTTAAGTTCTTCAACTTGGCTTAACCACTGCAATGTTACTGGAAACTTAGGCCAACGGCTTAATGTGCTTCCCAAAGTACGGAAACGCTCGCAAATGTAAATGCCACAAGGAGGTCTTCCATCCGTGACCAGCCTAAACGCAGTGATCGTTTACAGAACACTGAGTCAGCGGGATCACAAGCGCTTCGAAATAAAAAAGACTTAGACGCTAGTCCAGTGTTTAACCCGTCAATAAAGTAATTATAAAAGGAACAAATACTCGTTACGAGTTCTCTTTATGTTATTTTTAACTACGAGTATATGCAAATAGATTGAGATAATATTTTCCGTTCTCCAGAATTATCAGATCATCTTGGTCAAAAAGCAGCATTTACCATTAATGTCACTTCTGGAAAAAGGAGTGCGTATCGACTTAAACAATTTAATGTTAATGTTTCAGCAAACGTCACTAATATTGACTTTTATCAGGAAGATCCAAACGGTTTATATGACTCCTTATTTAATACAATTAAAGCTGAGTACAATAACATATTTAAATCAAAAACATTTTATAAAAACAAAAGCTTGCAATTTAGTGAGTGGGCAACTACAGGAATTTATAAAAGTAGGGCTAAGTTGTACGAACTATATGGTATGAAGCAATTTAATTTTGATCCTGCCTTTATTCAATATGTTAAAATTTATTCTAAAACCTTCAAAAAGGCCTGTGCTGCTGCCAAGTCGTTACATATAAGTAATAAAATTAAAGAGTCAAAAAATAAGATAAAAATGACTTGGAATATAATCAAAACTGAAACCGGTCGATCACTACCTCGTGATCATAACATTGAGTTAAGTATGTTAAATAACAAAGTGATTAATAATAAATTAGATGTAGCACAAACTTTTAACAACTATTTTATAGATATACCCGCGAAAACAACTAGCTCCTTAAATTCTTGTCCAATAAAAGCTCAACGCATACTTGGGGGCAGCGTAGATCAGTGCAATGTCTTATTTAGCTTTAAATGTGTTAACCCCAACGATATCATTACAGTATTCAAGTCGCTTAACTCAAAAAAGACAGCTGACTTGTGGGGTATATCTGTGAAATTGATAAAGTCTATTATTGTTAATATATCAACACATCTAGCTGAAATATTTAAAAAGTGTGTTGATAAAGGAGTGTTTCCGGATTTAATGAAACACAGTAAAGTAATACCTCTATTTAAATCTGGATACAAAACCGACCCTGGTAATTTCAGACCAATTTCAATATTACCTGCAATTAGCAAAATATTTGAAAAAATTATGTTGCAACAATTACAAGCTCATTTTAATTCAAATATGCTATTACATAAAGAGCAGTATGGGTTCACAAGGGGCCGTTCTACCATTCATGCAGGTGTGACACTTCTAAATCATATATATAGTGCCTGGGAGAATAGACAAGATGCTATTGGTGTTTTCTGCGATCTCTCCAAAGCATTTGATTGCGTTGACCATAAAACACTATTGCGAAAACTATTTTATTATGGTTTTTACATTTACCATACTATCCTTAAGGTTCTGCCATACACATTCCACATTCTCACTACTAACATTGACGCCGCCAAGCTTTTCGGCTACCCTTTCTTTATATTTATCCCTTATGGATGCATCCTGCAGCTTCCAGCTTTTGATGTTATAAGTCGGCTCAGGTTCAGGACCCTCGGCACGATGACGCCAACCCGCGAACAGACCCCTAATCCTAGTTATGATTAGGTAGTGATCCCAGCTCAGCGCCACGATAAGCCATTGTGTCCATCACCTGTTTGCGGAGCCGACTAGCCAAAATGAAACATCTTCTCGAATTTGTTGCCACAAATAAATCCTTTTCCTTACAAAATGCCAGTATAAGCTTGCGGGCGGGACTTTCTATAGACCTATATTGTATACACCATTCCACTATACATTATTTGGTTATATCTCAAAGGGTACAAGGGCAGCGTTTTCGTTGAAAGTTCCCCGACGATATTTTTTCCGAAACCCCCAACAAATATCCTTATAATTGAGTCAATGTAAACAAAAACTTAACAAATTATACATAAAATCCTTCCTTAGTAACTACACTATCTATTAAAGAAAACCGCATCGAAATTCATTGCGTAGTTTTAAAGATCTAAGCATACATAGGGACAGACAGTGGAAAGCGACTTTGTTTTATAATACGGGTATGTAATGATGATTGATTTCATTTTCATATTATTTGGACACAATATCGACGAGTATTTTCAATACAATTCATGAGCTAATCTCGTTTTTTAAATTTATAGTCATAAATGTTTTTGTAAATAGTTTGTCACGTCTTATCCCCAAAGGGGTGGCAGAGGCATATTATACGAGTACGTCAACTTTTCACCGAGTGTATTCCTGTCCCACGAAATAGGTGGTGGGCCCATTACCATGTTAAAAATAACAGACCCAGGTTGTGGCTATCTGCTGTTGAAATTTTTAAGTTCTTCAACTTGGCTTAACCACTGCAATGTTACTGGAAACTTAGGCCAACGGCTTAATGTGCTTCCCAAAGTACGGAAACGCTCGCAAATGTAAATGCCACAAGGAGGTCTTCCATCCGTGACCAGCCTAAACGCAGTGATCGTTTACAGAACACTGAGTCAGCGGGATCACAAGCGCTTCGAAATAAAAAAGACTTAGACGCTAGTCCAGTGTTTAACCCGTCAATAAAGTAATTATAAAAGGAACAAATACTCGTTACGAGTTCTCTTTATGTTATTTTTAACTACGAGTATATGCAAATAGATTGAGATAATATTTTCCGTTCTCCAGAATTATCAGATCATCTTGGTCAAAAAGCAGCATTTACCATTAATGTCACTTCTGGAAAAAGGAGTGCGTATCGACTTAAACAATTTAATGTTAATGTTTCAGCAAACGTCACTAATATTGACTTTTATCAGGAAGATCCAAACGGTTTATATGACTCCTTATTTAATACAATTAAAGCTGAGTACAATAACATATTTAAATCAAAAACATTTTATAAAAACAAAAGCTTGCAATTTAGTGAGTGGGCAACTACAGGAATTTATAAAAGTAGGGCTAAGTTGTACGAACTATATGGTATGAAGCAATTTAATTTTGATCCTGCCTTTATTCAATATGTTAAAATTTATTCTAAAACCTTCAAAAAGGCCTGTGCTGCTGCCAAGTCGTTACATATAAGTAATAAAATTAAAGAGTCAAAAAATAAGATAAAAATGACTTGGAATATAATCAAAACTGAAACCGGTCGATCACTACCTCGTGATCATAACATTGAGTTAAGTATGTTAAATAACAAAGTGATTAATAATAAATTAGATGTAGCACAAACTTTTAACAACTATTTTATAGATATACCCGCGAAAACAACTAGCTCCTTAAATTCTTGTCCAATAAAAGCTCAACGCATACTTGGGGGCAGCGTAGATCAGTGCAATGTCTTATTTAGCTTTAAATGTGTTAACCCCAACGATATCATTACAGTATTCAAGTCGCTTAACTCAAAAAAGACAGCTGACTTGTGGGGTATATCTGTGAAATTGATAAAGTCTATTATTGTTAATATATCAACACATCTAGCTGAAATATTTAAAAAGTGTGTTGATAAAGGAGTGTTTCCGGATTTAATGAAACACAGTAAAGTAATACCTCTATTTAAATCTGGATACAAAACCGACCCTGGTAATTTCAGACCAATTTCAATATTACCTGCAATTAGCAAAATATTTGAAAAAATTATGTTGCAACAATTACAAGCTCATTTTAATTCAAATATGCTATTACATAAAGAGCAGTATGGGTTCACAAGGGGCCGTTCTACCATTCATGCAGGTGTGACACTTCTAAATCATATATATAGTGCCTGGGAGAATAGACAAGATGCTATTGGTGTTTTCTGCGATCTCTCCAAAGCATTTGATTGCGTTGACCATAAAACACTATTGCGAAAACTATTTTATTATGGTATCAAAGACTCTGCACTGGACCTTGTTGCCTCCTACCTAAACGATAGAATACAACATGTTAATATCAATGGAATTAGCTCCTCTGGAACATCTGTAGCTATGGGCGTACCGCAGGGATCAATTCTAGGTCCGTTTCTATTTTTAATTTATATTAACGATCTGCCATTCTATATACAGAACTTGTGCGACATTGTTCTATTTGCGGATGATACGTCACTTATTTTTAAAGTTGATCGCACGCTTACTGATTTTAACGGCGTAAATAGTATACTTGCCCAAGTTGTAGATTGGTTTACGACCAATAATTTGCTACTAAACGCTAAGAAGACAAAATGTATCAGATTCAGCATGCTTAATGTCAGGAATTGCGGTACAAATATAATATTGAACGGTGATACCCTTAATCTTGTAGAATCAACTGTATTTTTGGGGATCACTTTAGATAGCAAACTGCAGTGGAACGCCCAAATAACGTGTCTTGCAGGTAAACTCAGCTCGGCAGCCTTTGCCGTGGGGAAAAAACAGGCAGCTCACTGATGTAAAAACTGCCAGGCTAGTACACTTTATTTATTTTCATAGTGTTATGTCTTACGGCATTTTGCTGTGGGGCAAAGCAGCTGATATACAAGTAATTTTTGTACTCCAGAGGAGAGCTATACGTGCAATATATAAATTGAGTGCTAGAGTGTCTCTTAGAGAGAAATTTAAAGAAATTGGCATTATAACAGTTGCATCACAGTATATATTTGCAAATATCATGTTAGTTAAACAGAACATACATTTATACGATAGACACAGTGACATACATTCGATAAATACTAGAAATAAGCATAAATTAATTGGAACGCATCATCGTTTACAAAAAGTTCATGACTCTTTTGCAGGAATTGGCGTACGCCTATATAATAAAATTCCTTTAGACATTATGAACCTGCCGTTACATAAATTTAAGGCGGAAAATAAGACGCACCTCTTGAAAAGGGCTTATTACAGAATTAATAATTATTTAAAAAATAAAAATAAATGGAAATGAGTTGCTTGCTCTTCGCTCGAGCTATTTAGGATTCGAATGAATCTTGTGTTATTTTGTACTTGTCTTGAATCTGCATATGTATATGTTGTATTTTTACATTTCTACATTGTGAATAATTTGAAACGTCAGACAACTAAAGGCTTCTAAATTGGCTGCGTTTAGTTCCGGTAATAACTAATATACAAATATGTAATTTGAATTTGTTATTGTGTGAGCACCAAGTAGACTTACTTATTTATTATTTTGAAATTGACATGATAGTTGCTGTGCAGTTTTTGGGAATGTCATGCTCGCCTAAGTGTTCTGGCAGTGGTGGCGTATGTATCGGGTCGCCTTATTCCGTATAATACGGTTGAGTAGGGCGATGGCTGATATATACGTCATACCCGTGAACGGGTGCCGTCTGTTGGGACTGGTCAGCTCATAGCTGTAATAGCAATTATTACAAATAATATTATTTAAATTTAAGGCAAACTAAGTTTAGTCGACTGTTCTCACATAAATCCAAAGGAACAATGTAAGTGTAATTTTAATGTTGTAAGCCACACCTACATTTTAAAAGAGCATCCATTGACTTTCTTGCTAGATTCTTCTTAAAGTGTAGGCTGCCCTTAGAACTGGCAACTAGAATAGCTCTAATTTTGATATGATTTTAAACATAACATTGATTTTGTTCAAGTGAGAGGGTTGTGCCCTCTAAAATAATACAGTCTGTAGTGAGACTGTATTATTTCAGAGGGCACAACCCTCTCACTTAGCACTATTCATCAGCACCTCCTGAAAAGACGAGCACCAAAAGTAGACTGATTTGAGGGCCCCGGCTCCCGTCTTTTACAGAGCATTTCAAAATTTAAACAATAATTCTAAACATATTTTAAGAATATAAATTTATAACAAGGTCTAATATCTATCCAACTAAACTACTGGCAGCTCTAGCAATAAATTAAAAATAAAACCTAGGCTTGTCAAACTTGGCTTGTCTTGTTTAACTGACATTACAAATTACAAAAGGCAAACAAACATAAGTGCAATACCCAAAAAAAAAATCAAAATATAAAGGCCTAGGAATGCTACAGATAATGGCTATGCAAATAATTATAATAAAAGATTTAAGATAATAAATGAATAATAAAAGATTTAACGTAAATATTAAATTTAAACATACAGGTCTTCACAAAACGGGTTTGACGACTTTGGTTTAACATGAAAAATGACCAAGTATAAAAATGTTAACTCGTCTATATAGCAAAACGTGAAGCCTCACGTGTTGCCTTGTCGTTTTTTTGATGCGCGAGCGTACTGGACAAACCACAGATAGGCAACAACAGAAAAAACTATTTTTTCTGTTCTGTAAGACAGTCGCACCCAAGCCGTGGTCGTCGTGAGATATTCACCCCGACTAGTCTCAGACTGCGGGCGGAAGAATCAGGGACCCCGCCCAACTTGGTTACATGGCAATGGGCATCCTACCCGCTTTACTCCGCTGCTTACAAAGGGGCGATCGAGGGCGATGGAGGTGCGGGCTAGATTATTCAGTAAAATATAAAAAAAACTAACTTTTAAAACTAAACTATATAAAACTAGCGGCCCGCCCTGGCTTCGTACGGGTAGTTAGCTAGTAATATTATAATTGATGATATAACCTATATATTGAAACTGTTTATACTGTTGATTGATGCCACTTGGTAGAATTTGCTACACATTTTGAATAAAAACACTTGTACTTTTCCACAATTTCTTTAATTTTTAACCTGACCGGTTTCCCCTTACCGCATTTTCATAATTTAAAAAAAAGAAGACTTTAAAATCATTTTAAAAAAAGCCCCATTTACTGTAGCGCCGCAAATCCAGGGCACATCTCTCTCCATCTCCAATAGTATTGGGATCCTTGGTGTTGAGATCTCTAGTGACGTCCAATACCGTAGTAATTTAGAAGACAAGGCCAAAAAGCTCGGAGTGCTCAACAGGGCGCGGCTGTACTTTACTGTAGAGCAAACACTGATCCTCTATAAGTCGCAAGTGCGGCCGCACATGGGTACTGCTGTCACCTTTAACTGGTGCACCTGAATACCAGCTTCGACCTTTTGACTCAGTAGAACGGCGTGCTATGAGGATTTTCAACGAGCCTCTACTAGCGGGCGGCGACGAACCCCTTCGCGAAAGAAGAAACTTGAATGAATGAATGAATGAATTTCGCCTCCTTATGCGTGTTCTATCGCCTGTACAACGGTTTGTGCTCTGAGGAGTTGTTTGACATGATGCCCACGGCTACCTTCTATCATCGCACCGCTCGCCATAGATACACACACTTTGCGTCCGGAGCGCACGCATACGGTTAGATCCGATAGAGCTTTAGCGAACACTTAGATTGTGGAATGAACTCCCTGCCTGGGTTTTCCCGAGCGTCTACAGTATGTGGTTCTTAGAAGATTTATAAAGGGTCGGCAGCGGGAGTGCTGCACGTCCATATGCTACGCTGACCACTTTCCATCAGGTGGGACCGTATGCTTGTCTACGATGAAGATTGACAAAACTCTGAAGTTGTTATTTGGCGTCAATGGGCGCCTTAAGAAGTAGGTACTTCTCCAGGATCTCCTTTAGGACTATAGTATGTGTTGTTTCTATGTTTTGTCTTTATACGCCGTTTGATCTAAGTCTCAATGCAGCTATTTATGCTTCCTTGTGTATGACCTGATGTAGTGGTCTCAAGTTCAGCAGGTACTCGAATGCGGCTGATGGGGAAGTTCTCATGCACCCAGTGGTTGTACACTCGCCAAGCGTTGTAGGCTTTGCAATTTTGTTCGTGCTGTGGATAGTTGTGGTCTGGTACACCAAATAACTGCTCCGTAGTTCATGGGTCTGAAAACTGATTTGTAGAGGCAAAGAGTGATTTTCGGGTTCAGACCTCATCTTTTTCCAACCACTCTTCTTCACTGGTTGCAATGAAAGCTATATTTACCTTCTTCGTTTTAGTTGCAATGTGTTGTTGTCTAGGATCACGGTCAGGTATTTCACTTGAGTTGATAGGGAGAGTTTGATCAATACAAACATAATGAAGTTTAGATTATAATTAATCACTTTTCGGTCATTATGATTAATTTTCAAAGCATTAATCACTTGATCCATAACAGATAAAATATTTATTTTTTACACAGACACATTGTCACACCTCTATCCCCGAAGGGGTAACCAGAGCCATACTATACGCTCACATTTTAACGTATGCATTTTTGTCTAACGTAACTGGTGGTGAGTCCATTGCGGTGTTGAAATGGACAGGCGCAAGCTGTAGCGAGCTGCTGTTGAAAATTTTCAAGCTGGTACCAGTTGCCAGTAACATGGCAGACATCAAGCCAAGTTGAAGGTCTTATGAACGGATTGAAAAATTTTAACAGCAGGTAGCCATAACCGCCGTTTCTTTATTTCAACACGACAATGGGCTCACCACCACCTATAACGTGACACATGAATGCACACGATGAAATGTTAGCGTATAATATGCCTCTGCCACCTCTTCGAGGATAAAGGCGTGATTAATATTCTTAAACAATTTGACATCAATTAGAACATATTTTATATACTACTCGGGAGTTCACGCGAAACAATTTTGTACTTACATTCACCGACGTTTCGAGCGCGTTGCAGCGCCCGTGGACTCATCAGCATGGAATCGACAGAACATCGAAAGGTTAAAAATAAATTATAAAAATTATCAGTCGCATATCTAATCTGTTTTGGATTGTGTTAATCTACTTCTTACTACGCACCTATCTAGAAACTCTCTGCACCTCCATGGTTCAATAAAAGTAAATGCCATTGGCATAAGTCTGCCATTGTACAAGATATTTACGCTAAAAGTTCTTTACCATTAAAATTATTCTATACCATGTTAATTTTTATACAAAACATTTTCTTCACGCGAAACAATTTTGTACTTACATTCACCGACGTTTCGAGCGCGTTGCAGCGCCCGTGGACGCACCTGGACTCATCAGCATGGAATCGACAGAACCACGAAAGTTTAAAAATAAATAATAAAAATTTTCAGTTGCATATCTAATCTCTTTTGGATCGGATTGTGTTAATCTACTTCTTACTACGCACCTATCTAGAAACTCTCTGCCTCCATGGTTCAATAATAGTAAATGCCATTGGCATAAGTCTGCTTTTGTACAAAATATTTACGCATAAAGTTCTTTACCATTAAAATTATCCTATACCATGTTAATTTTTATACAAAACAATTTCTTTCTTAACCTTTTAGTCATAAAATACACTAACAATATCATTATAACGAAAAAAAAAACTAATTAAAACGGATGTCAGGGTAGGCAGGGTTTAATATATAGTATTGTAAATAGCGTTGTGAGCCATCAGTAAATCTACTGACGTTCTTGCCAGAAGACGTTACAGGACTTGTATTTAAGATATTATTAAATTATTTAGAAAAGGTTATGTGTTAATTCAGTGAAAAAAACAGAAGGTGTGTACCTTTCCTACTATAATTATCTTATTATTTGGTTGAACGCGCTAATATCTGAAAGTAGCTACTGCTTCGTATTAAAAAACAACTTTTTATATTGGATATCACTTTTTTTCGAGGAAGGTTATAGGTCATCGAGGATATTGACTTGAAGGGGTTGAAATGTTGAATGGGATGATTTTTTTTTTGTGCAATTTCATAATTATCAAAGAATATTCATAAAATACAGTATTTAGGCATATGATAAGAAATAAATAAATATTTGTTCTAGCGTTTTGAGTACAGTGTGCAATAGAGATTACTGTACCACAGTAGTTTGTTTACAAAATAAATTTCCTATAAAAATAAAATTGCTGCAGTACTTGCCTATTCCACGCGGACAAAGTAGCGGTCAAAAGCTAGTATATAGTGATATTATAAAAAAGTTAACTTTGTGAGGATGTAGGGCTAACCTCGGGATCTTTTCCGTTTTATCCGATTTTGATGTAGGTATTTTCGCAGAAGTTCCCAGAGTTCTATAGGCAACTACAACAACAACTGAATGAATGAATGAAGCTTTATTTGCAAGAACATGGGTACATTAATTTGTTAGTAGTTACATTACATGATGGTTGTTTCACCATAGTCAACCTTAGAAGTTCTGCAAATATTATTTTATATTAAAACAGTTTTACATTACAGTCAGAGCATATTAGGACAAAACATATATAAATTAATGTGTAAAATATCTATAAATTAACTAATTATGTAAAATTTTTAATGAATTACATTATAACAAATTCCAAAATAATAATACCTAATTCAAAATTATTTAAAATTAAAATATAGACAGAATATGAAATTAGAGACGTCAACATTATTTTTGAAGCGCTCGTGGCCCCGCGGTCTCACTGTTCGGTAAACGATCACTGAGATACGCAACTTTCACTATGGCTGGTCGTCGGATGGGTGACCACTTTGTGGCATTTACATTTGCGAGCGTTTCCGTGCTTCGGAAGGCACGTTAAGCCGTTGGTCCCGGTTGCCAGTAAAATGGCAGTCGTTAAGCCTGGATGAGGGCTTTATGGGCGGCTTAAAAAAATTTCAACAGCAGGTAGCCACAACCTGCGTCTGTCTATTTCAACACGGCAATGGGCTCACCACCTATTACGTGGGACAGGAATCCACACGGTGAAAAGTGGGCATATAATATGCCTCTGCCACCCCTTCGGGGATAAGGCGTGATGGATATTTAATTATTTATTATTTTACATTTTTTTTAAATTGTTAATATGTTATTGCCCCCTTAAATTCTAATATTCATCAACAGAATAAAAACATCTCTCTCATAACCAATCAAATAAAGTTTTGTAAAAAAAAGTTCTAGTTCTGATTGTTATAGGTAACTTGTTATATATTTTTACTGCCATTGTATAGCAGTTTTTATCACACAATAAATAAAAAATAAAATAAAAATATCTTTATTTTGCATAGACCATTTTAACGGCGCTTACAAAATGTCATACACTATTTAAAATATTTAAAGCGACCACCGGTTCGGAACGCGGCCCACCTGAGAAGAACCGGCAAGAAACTTAGGAAGGCTTTTTTTTTTGATGGCCTATTTACAATTTAATATTATTTCATTTTGCCAGCAGATCATTTCCAGGCGTCCCTGTCCTGCAAATAGTCTGTAACGGAGTAAAAACCTTTTTCACAAAGCTTGTTTTTAATAAACTTTTTAAATTTATTTAAAGGTAAATTTCTCAGGTCACAGGGAAGCTTGTTGTAAAAGCGTATACAGTTACCCTGGAAAGAATCGCCAATCTTATGTAGTCGACTGTGGTGGACTGAAAGATTATTTTTATTTCTAGTGTTTATATTATGTTTATCACAGAGTTTAGAAAACTGTGATAGATTTTTAGATTCAGAATTTAAGTTTAGAAGGAAGAAGGATTTAGGTTTAGAAACCAATGATATACCAATCTATTTCTTGGCACTACTAATGGCCTCTGCACAATTTTTCGTTTAAAACAGGCGTTTTCATCTTGTTCAAATTCGGAAAAGTTGTCTTTAACAAATCTACACATCTCATACAAATAAAAAAAGGAAGAGTCAACAGTCTCTGTGTTGTAAATATAGGTCGACAAGAGTCAAACCATTTAAGGCCGAAAATAGATTTGATACATTTTTTCTGCACAATAAAAGCTCTTTGAATCTCGCTAGAGTTCCCCCATAGTATCAGACCGTATCTTAATACGGAACATACATATCCATGATATACAACTAAAGCAGTTTGCACATTTACTATACTTTTAACCCTACGCAGTACATATATAAATTTATTTATTTTATTGCATACATAATCTACGTGTTGTTTCCAATTACAGTATCTGTCTATAAATAATTCTAAAAATGTTGTGTCATGTACTTCTTCAATATCAAAATTATTCAATTGTATAGGTATGTCAAAAATGTGTCTGCTATTGTCTAAATTTAGTCTTGCTACTATTTACTTGCAAATTAATAGATTCGAGCCAGTTAGTAACTTAATTTTTTTTTCCGGGAACAGGATCATATGTGAAACAGTTACTATACTAGCTGTTATATATATAAATATATTTATATTAGTTGACGCCCGCGACTTCGCCCGCGTAAAGAAGTTTTCCCGTTTCCCACAGGAACTTGTTTTCGGGATAAAAAGTACCCTACGTGTTATTCTGATGTTAAGCTATAAGTTTCATTAAAATCTATTCAGTAGTTTTTATGTGAAAGAGTAATAAACATCCATACAAACTTTCACATTTATAATATTATTAAGATTAAGATATAACCGCTTTCTAGTTTAAGTATAATTTGCTTGTATAATTTGCGGATGCAAAATAAAATTTGGGGATGATGAGTAGAAGCGTGCCCGTCACCATCCCTGCCAGTTAAGGCTGCAATATACTCCGACACGAGTGCGACCAGGATGAACTATGTTAGGACGTGCACCCGAGGCGATGCGCACCAGTTCGTCCCCGCTGGTGCGAAAAGTGTGTGCCAGAGCGGCGTAGGGGACCGCCTACACGCGCGGCCCGACACACAGGGAAGTGGAGGATGGCGTGCAGGGTAGCTGCGTGAAATGCTAGGGGAGGAATGAGTTGATCGATGTAATGAATGAGAGAAAATTTGATGTTGTGTGCTTGACTGAGACTAAGCGCAAGTGCAGCAAAGTCTTAGAGCTTGGGGGTGGGGTGCTCGCGCTATGGTCTGGAGTACCAGAGAGCGAGCATGGCAGCAGCGGGTTGGAATTTTGTTGTCCTCGCTATTGGTCTCCGGTATGTATGAGTAGAAATTGGTAGGTCCTAGAATCCTCTGGATTCGTTTAAAACTTGGTTTGACGAAGATTTTCCTGGTGGCTGCTTACGCGCCAGTAACTTCGTCGAACGCGAGTGAGCTAGATAACTTCTGGGAGAGTATGAGAGAAGCTCTAAATGTGGTAGAAGGAAACGAAAGACTTATAGTGTGTGGAAACTTGAATGGATGGGTGGGTACCGCTCGCGATTGATTTGAGTCGGTACTCGGGAAGTATGGGAAAAAGGGTGAATGACGCCGGCAAGCTTATACTAGCATTTTGTAAGGAAAAGGATTTGTTTGTGGTGAACACATTGTTCAACCACTGAGATGTAAGTCAAAGAGAAGCATAATAGATCTATTCCTAATGGATAGTCGGCTCCGTAAACAAGTGATGGACACAAGGGCTTATCGGGGCGCTGAACTGGGATCAGATCACTACCTAGTAATAACTAGGAGTAAGGGTATGTTTGCGGGTTGGCGTCATCGTACTGAGTGTCCTGAACCTGAGCCGATCTATAGCGTCAAGCTGCAAGATGCATCCATTAGGGATAAATATAAAGAAACGGTAGCCGAAAAACTCAGTGACGTCAGGTCTAGTAGTGAGAATGTGGAAAGTGTATGGTGGAACCTAAGGGATAGTATGGCTGTGAAAATGTGTGGACAAACGGAAAGAAGCAGTCGTAATAAGCGTGATTTATATGTAATAATAAATAAATAAATAAAAAAAATGTATGGTGGAATGAAGAAGTGAAAGAAGCCGTTCGAATGAAGAAGAAAGCATGGTTAGACTACTTAGCCTCGCGGAATGATTTTAATATGAAAGAGAGATACAAGCTGCAAAAAGATTTTCTATACTTTTATGGATTTAGAGAAAGCATTTGTCAACGTTGTGAGAGGAACTCTGTGGGACTTGCTGCCCGGACATGGTATGAGCGGCTCGCTACTGCGGGCAATACAGTCTCTTTATAGGGACTGTAAGGCTTACGTGCGAATAGGGGGGATGTGCCACCTCTTTTCAACGTCAGTATTGGCGTCAAACAGGGTTGTGTCATGTCTGCCTAGCTGTTCATAGTGTATCTGGACAGTTGCCTGCAGAAGTTGAAAGATTGTGAAATGGGTGTGAAATTGGGTGACTCTACAGTAAATTGTCTGCTGTACGCTGATGTTGCGGTGCTCATGGCCTTCAGGCATTAGTCACTAATATGAAAGAGGAGTGTAAAAGTAAGGGTCTTCGCTTGAATGCAAGTAAAACTAAGGTATGAATATGAATGTGTAAGCCCAAGACTCCTTTGGTTGAGGTTGAAGGTTGGACTCACCCGCATCTTTGTTGTAGGAGTTTATGCTCCGCAAGATGCGCGGTGGCGTCGATCACCAAAAGACCAAAGTGAGAGACAGGCATTGTGGGAGAGTGTGAGTGATGTATTTGAAAGAAATGATGTAAGAACTAAATCAAGATTTGGGTAAACCAGGAACGTCTAGAGCAAGTGAATGAAATTGTGTATTTAGGGAGTATGCTTTAGCGCAGACGGAAGATGTAATTCAGATGTAGAACGGCGAGTAGCTGCCGGGAACAAAGTTAACGGTGCTATTTCCCAATTGGTAAAGCGACAAAGCATCGTAAACGAAGCATGACTCGCGATCCATAACGCAGTGCTACTGCCAACGTTGCTTTACGGCAGTGAAACCTGGGTATGTCAACAGATGCATGAAAGTAAATTGGAGATGCAATCACTTCGAAAATTGTGCGGCGTAACTTTAGCCGGACGGAATATGTAACGAAGTAATACGCAATATGACAGGTTTAAATGAAAATGTCAGCGGAAAGCTAAAAAAGGGCGTGCTCCGTTGGTTTGGACACGTCAAACGAATGAGTGAGGAACGATTGACGAAGAATATATATATTGTGCGAAAGTAGAGGGTACAAGGAGTCAGGGTAGGCCGAGACTTACAGATGAAGACCACGTGAGCAGATTGCTCAAAAACGGAAAAGTCAAAATTACTCGGATACCCAGACGTGCATGTATGAAGCGATTGATGAATCTGCAAGAAGCGAAAGAAGTATGCATGGATCGTGAAGCCTGGCGACCTGCCCTCTGTGACTACCTCGTCAGGGATACAGCGTGAAGATAGTTAGTTATTTAATAAATGAGTAATGTGAAATTAATTGAACGGAGTAATTGTATTTCTTAACAATGGGATCAGATGTTATAATCGATCAACTTTTTATGTGTCCATTATAATTAATTAAGTGCTCTTATTGTTAACTTTATTTAAATGAGGTGAAAAAAAAGGTTTTAATTTAGTTTTTACAAGCTTTTCATGTTACGTGCATGTCGTGCATTGAATACCATGATAGGTGGAATTTCGCAACTGACTGTTGAAACATATTCCGGGGTTTATAAAAATGTCCAAGGGCACTTACCACGATACTTAGGCACTTGTTTACATAATTAAATTGATGATAAAATGAACATCTCATCTATATTATGTCGCTAATATAGCTTACCTAGAAATATATATATACTCGTAAAAAAAAACCTGTGGCATTCGGGGACTGCCGCGGCAAAGCTATTGCATAGCATTTTTATCAACGTATGCTATTATAATTATATATTTATACTATACTATTAATATATTGAACCAGAAGACGCTGGTTCGAGTGCTGCTCGCGACTGAAAAAAATTTCCACTTTAAAATTTTAATTTAGAAAAAGTTTGCATACTAATTGCTTTTCAAAATTGTTTCTAATATATATATAGTGTTTTTTTTTGTTACAGTGACAAACCAGAAAATATCCAATGGTCGAGTCTAAAAAGTCGTAAGACAAAAATCTACTCCAAATATTAAGAATTTATTATCTATTAATGTGTAAAATGGCAATATTTAATAGAAAAGCATCCATCGTAGCAAGAGGACATAACATAAAAAGAAGTGAGTAAAGAATACTTCGATTACAAGTTGTAGTATATTATTTTCACTTTACTTTCTCTCATAGAGTATTGACACTAAAAAGATTTGCCTGTCTCAATTTTTTTGAAATAATGGACACAAAGGACCATTTTCACAAGTTATCCTACTAATATTATAATCGCGAAAGGTTGTAAGTATGGGTGGATATTTGTTACTGTTTCACGCAAAATCTACTGAATGGATTTTGATGAAACTTTACAATGATATAGCTAACACATCAGAATAACACAGGCTGCTTTTTATCTCGGGCACAAGTTTCTGTGGGAAACGGGAACGGAAAAAAATTCACCACGCGTGCGTCAACTATTATTAAAATAAAATCTTACACAACCTGAGCAATGTAATAAAATTAGAAAAATGAAATGAATTAAAATTTCCTTACCGTTTAAAACTTTCATGCATATAGTGAAAGCTAGCAGCTTTTCACTATATGCTTATATTATTTAGAATCACAAATAGATACTTCAATTTAATTTATATGTATTCTGGAAGCGAAAGAAGTATGCATTGATCTCGAAGCCTGGCGATCTTTCCTCTGACTACCCCGTCAGGGATACGACTTGAAGATAGATTGTATATATAATTATACATAGTATATATCTGGGGTGGTCAACTTGATTAGACCCTAGATTTAATACTTATTGACGAAATCAACGATCCTCTACTAGTGGACCGCGTCGAAGCCTTTCGTGACAGGAGAGACTTTGCCTCCTTATGCGTGTTCAATCGCCTGTACAACGGCCTGTGCTCTGAGGAGTTGTTTGATATGATGCCCTATGATGATGAAGCTAGCCGTCTAGCTTTTATCATAGCACCGTTCGCCATAGACAGGGTGTTTACTTTCACACTTTGCGTCCCGAGCGCAGACATACTAGTTGGTCCGATAGAAGCTTTATTCCGCGTACGCTTAGATTTTGGAATAAACTCCCAGCCTGGGATTTCCCGAACGTCTACAGTATGGGGTTCTTTAAAAGGGGTCTTAGAAGGTTTATAAGGGGTCGGTAGCGCGAGTGCTGCACCTCTGGTGTTACAACGTCCATAAGCTACGGTGACCACTTTTTTACGCTTGTCTGCCAACTCAGTGGTATATAAAAAAGAAAAGGAAATCCTGTACGATCCACCAATCCAATTGTGTAGTATTTTTATTGATATTAATATTTTGTATTGCCACATGTAGCAGTAGACCATCTGGCCACCCCTAGGTTTATATATCTACATTAATTAATTTTGTTTCAGGTAAAAGTTTTATAGCTTTATTAGTGTCTGTAATTTGCTTAATTGCACCCATTTTAATAACAATTGTGGATCCCATTCCTTTATTAGTTAAGTATGTAAGTATTATACCGCAATACCATTATACTAACTTAACTATATTAATCTTAATAATATTATAAATGCGAAAGTTTGTATGGATGTTTCTTACTTTTTCACGTAAAAACTACTGAATAGATTGTAATTAAACTTTAGAATAATATAGCTTATACATCAGACTAACACATAGGCTACTTTTTTCGCGGGAACAAGTTCTTGTGGGAAACGGGAATGGGAAAACTTCACCACGCGCGTGGAGCCGCGGGCGTCAACTAGTATCATATAAATTACGTTATGGTCTAGGTCAATCAATTAACCTATATCCATACTAATGTATAAATCTGAAGAGTTTGTTTGGTGAACGCCCTACTCTCAGAAACTATTGTATAGTAGATTTATCGAGGAAGGCTAGCTTATACATCATCGTGACTATACCATACTAGCAGTAATCATAAATATCAATAAATCAGACACATGTTAATACTTTATTGTTAAAATAATGAACGACGGGAAAAATTAGTACCATGTGGTTCAATGTATATAACTAGGGAAGCCACGGGAGTCAATAAAATTTATAATATTTATGGAGTAATTTTTCTTTACAAAATTTTAAATAAAAATAAATATCCATCACGCCTTATCCCCGAAGGGGTGGCAGAGGCATATTATATGCCCACTTTTCACCGTGTGGATTCCTGTCCCACGTAATAGGTGGTGAGCCCATTGCCGTGTTGAAATAGACAGACGCAGGTTGTGGCTACCTACTGTTGAAATTTTTTAAGCCGCCTATAAGGCCTTCAACCAGGCTTAACGACCGCCATTTTACTGGCAACCGGGACCAACGGCTTAACGTGCCTTCCGAAGCACGGAAACGCTCGCAAATGTAAATGCCACAAAGTGGTCACCCATCCGACGACCAGCCATAGTGAAAGTTGCGTACCTCAGTGATCGTTCACCGAACACTGAGACCGCGGGGCCACGATATTAAAATCTATTTCTTTCTAGTATCTGCGCCTGAAACCAGGTTCCTATTTGTACAAATCCCTGCAGGAAGAGTTCAAGGGGGCGACATTACGCATCTACGTATTCAACATCAGTAATGCGGACCGGTTCGTCTCTGGGGAGGACCGTAAGCTGAAACTGCAAGAACTTGGCCCTTTTGTGTACCAGTATGTTGTTCTTTTTTTCTGTGTCAACTAACTTTATTCACGCTATATCACTGATGGGGTAGTCAGAGAGGACAGATCGTCAGGCTTCACGATCTATGCATACTTCTTTTGCTTCTTGCAGATTCAACAATCGCCTCATACATACACGTCTGGATACCCGAGTACTTTTTACTATTCCGTTTTTGAGCAATCTGCTCATGTGGTCTTCATATGTAAGTCTCCGCCTACCCTGATTCCTTCTACCCTCTACTTTCGCACAATATATATTCTTCGTCAAAAACGAACTGTGTAAACTGTAAAAGTTCTCCATTAATAATCTTTTTTTAAAATAATAAAGGTGCTATCACTTTGAATGCTGATGGACCAATAGATAAAGTCTAAACATTGTTGTAGTTATTATATTCAAAGATTGCAAAGTATTAATATTCAAAGAGATATACATACATTCCTTAGTGCCGAAATGTCCCATAGCCAGGAGCACTTTTGCACGCCTCATAAGCGAAGCGTTGAAGTGGGTACTACTGTCACTTCGTGCATAACATCTGATTTTTCAAACTTAAAATGTCTCTATTTATCATATTTTGCACTTGTAAAATAATATATACACACACATATCAAGAAAAAACACTATTTTTAACACTCAAGATATTTTTGATGCCATATTTGTTATTTAAACTAGTTAAAAAACTGTTTAAAAAAGTTCCGTCTTGGACGTCCGTGTGTCTGTATGTTACGGATATTTTCTTGTTAACACGATAACCACCGAAATACTTTACTAATCGAGTCTTTTTTTTCTCTTACGCTTCAGTATAATTAGGACAGATAGATAGATAGATAGAATATTTATTTGCTTGAAATATGGTAATTTACAGAGATCTTACAACATTTCTTAAAAAAGCTCTTCATACTTCGCCTACTTGTTTCGGCATGCAAATATTAACACATTAAAATAATACCTAATTTATTTGCCATAACAGTCAGTAATATTAAATTTTGATCATAAAGCAATAGTAACGTTCCATTTTAAGGCATGAAATACAAGTCAGAATTATACTACACTCTTAAGTACTATGTCATGATTTTAATGATTCCAATATTACAATCCCATTCGATGTCAAAGTAATCAGAAGTTCCAGAAGTCAAAATAATTAGACATTTCAAAAGTCAAAGTACCTAATCATCAATGTCAAAAACCTTAAAATAATAATACAATTAGATATTTTTTGTATTAGAATTTTACTTAAATGAATTATACAATGTCAATGAAGTGCCATTCTCATATTGGTTTTATAATTCAGAAAATCATGCATCGTGTAAAAACAATTCCTAATAAGCCATACTTGCAATTTTTTTAAATGGTGCAGGCGGCAATTCTCTTATTTCCTTTGGGATTGTGTTGAAAATTTTTATCGCCATAATATAGCAGTTATTTTGGCAATAGGTTGTATTGCACTTTGGAATGGCTAGTCTAGTTGGATCCCTTGACAATTTATTTAGTTTGTAATCAGTATCCAAGGCTTTTCGAAATAGATCTGGATACTTTCTAACAAATATTACCACCTCTAATATATATAAGCCAACGAGTGTCATCAAACCATGCCTAACAAACAAAGGTCTACATGATTGTAAAGGTCCTGCTCCAAATATAGATCTTTTACATTTTTTTGAGTAATAAAGTCTCTATCAATATAAGTTGAGTTACCCCAAATAATTAAACCATATCTTAGAGCACTGGAAACATACCCATGGTAAGCTAATAACGCCGCACTTGTGCTAACTGTTTTCCCTAAGTTAAGTAGGGCAAAAGTAAAGCTATTGAGCCTACTACATAGTGATTCAATATGTTGTTTCCAGTTGTAGTTCTTATCAATTATAATACCTAAGAACTTTGTATATTCTACCTCATCCAATACATTACCATGTCCCATAATTTGTATTGTATCAGCATTATAATTTTTTCGGTTATAGAATCTAATAAATTTTGTTTTATCTATATTAACATTTAAATTATTTAAGTCGAACCAGTTTAATATAGACTTTACTGCGGTATTTATTATGTCCTCATACAGGGCAACATCGTTCTTATCTTTGGTTATTATTAACGAGATATCGTCTGCAAATAAAATGCAATTATGTTGCGTAACCGCTGGCAAATCATTTATGTACAGCAGGAATAGCAGAGGAGATAATATACTCCCCTGTGGTACACCAAACTTATTAGTGACGTATTGGGACCTGTTTACTACTAATTCCTTGCTCCGATTTACTCCTGAAAATTTCGACGCATTGCTGTCTTTCTTCTAAGTAACTTTTTAACCAGTTTAATGCTAAACCCCTAATTCCATAAAGCTCAAATTTTTTTTAAAAGAATGTCATTTTTATTAGCAGTATAGGTAACGCAATAGGAGAAACATATGAGTTACATCTGTCCGATCACAACACAGCACAAATTTTTAATAAAGTGGAAAAAGACTATTCGATTCGAGACAGGGATTGAACCTGTGACCTTTGTAACAGCACAAATGTTGACTTTTAGTATAGACTCGCCCACAAATTGTGACGCAGATGTAGCATCGTACTACTTTATATTTCAAAGAAATTATAATGCTGAATACCTTAAAATATTTAGGGACTGCCTTCTTAATCTTAAATGGCAAGATGTCTATGATGAAAAGGATCCAATTGAAGCATTTAAAAAATTTCATGATACTTTTTGTCGGTTTTATACATTGAATTTTCCTTTCCAAAGGCTAAAAATAAATGAAAGATCGGCTACAGTAAAGTGGATAACTAAGGGCATAAAAAAGTCATGCCTCACAAAAAGACATCTGAAAGCGTAATATCACAAATATAAAACTAATAAACATAAACTAAAGTATATAAAGTGCTCAAAAGATGTATTAATATGTCAAAGAAAAGAGCGGCAAACATATTTATTTCTAAGGCCAAAAATAAATGTAAAGCCACTTGGAAGATAATTGAAAATAATTCTTCGTGTAAATCATCTAGGTGTATAGATTCTATTAATGACAACGGTAATACTTTAACACAACCCGATCAAATAGCGAGTTCATTCAATGACTTCTTTATTCGAACCACAAATCGAAATATAAGTACAAAATTTAACTACCTTAGTAACATTGAACGCGTTGAAAACAGTATTTTTTTGAAACCGTGCACGGAAAGCGAAATAAAAAATGTTATTCAGTCCCTAAAAAACACCAAAGCCGTAGGATATGATGAAATATCCACCCAGGTTATAAAGAGTGGCAAAGATATACTGTCACCAATTATAACACACCTAATAAATATCAGCTTCCTTGAAGAAGATTATCCCAAAAAGCTTAAATTTTCTATTGTAAAACCTATCCATAAAAAGAATTGCAAACGAGACCTTAATAACTACCGTCCTGTGACTCTGATACCAGTGTTTTCAAAAATTTATGAAAAAAGCTATGTATAATCGCGTAACTACATTCTTAAAAAAATTTAATGTACTCAACAGATATCAGTATGGATTTCAAAGTGGTAAGTCAACTGCTCTGGCTTGTTTCCGTTTTACTGAGTTGGTAACACAAAACGTCGATAGAAAAATTCCGACCACGGCAATGTTTTTTGACATGAGCAAAGCTTTTGACTTCGTAAAACATGACATTCTTTTAAAAAAAATTTGAGCTTTATGGAATTAGGGGTTTAGCATTAAACTGGTTAAAAAGTTACTTAGAAGAAAGACAGCAATGCGTCGAAATTTTCAGGAGTAAATCGGAGCAAGGAATTAGTAGTAAACAGGTCCCAATACGTCACTAATAAGTTTGGTGTACCACAGGGGAGTATATTATCTATACAAGAAAGGTTTCTAGTGGGACTATTAATATGAAATGATAAGTTGTAGCTGGACACTATGCCCTTCAATATAGTGGTACTGTTTATTTTACGAAGGATATTTATATTAAGATCCCCTACTATTATAAGATCTTTTTACCCTTCCTATCATAAATGCTATGTAGAAGTAATTTTAATTTTTCAAAAAATATTGCAACATTCGAGTCAGGTGTTCTATATACACAAATTACAATACAATTATAATGTGGTATTTCTACACCACAACACTCCCAAATAACGTAATAATAGTAGTAGTATAGTAATAAAGTTCCCAATAGAACCCTTTCACTTTTCACGGTCTGATTCGATGTGGTTTAATAGTTATTATCTTTACTTTATTTATTTCATAACCCCTACGCGATAATTCGTAGCAAAGTTTGTAAGCTTGTAATTTTTTTTTATAATATAGTAAAAGCCTGTGAGGCGTGCACTTTTGGGTTTTCCAAAATTTTATTTTTAAACCACTGAGGTGGCAGACAAGCATACAACCTGATGGATAGTGGTCACTTTAGCCTATGGACGTTTGCAACACCAGAGGTGCAGCACTCGCGCTGCCGACCCTTTATATATCTTCTAAGACCCCTTTTGAAGAACCCCATACTGTAGACGTTCGGGAAAACCCAGGCAGGGAGTTTATTCCACAATCTAAGCGTACGCGGAATAAAGCCTTTATCAGACCTAACCGTGTGCGTGCGCTCCGGACGAAAAGTGTGAGGGTGAACACCCTGTCTATTGCGAGCGGTGCTATGATAAAAGCTAGCCGTGGGCATCATATCAAACAACTCCTCAGAGCACAGGCCGTTGTACAGGCGATAGAACACGCATAAGGAGGCAAAGTGTCTCCTGTCGCAAAGGGGCTTGACACCGCCCGATCGTTGACAATCCTCATAGCACGCCCTTCTACCGAGTCAAAAGGTCGAAGCTGGTATTCAGGTGCACCAGCCCAAAGGTGACAGCAGTACTCCAGTTGCGTCACTTGCGACTTTTAGAGGAGCATTGTTTTCTCTGCAGTAAAGTACTGCCGCGCCCTGTTGAGCACTCCGAGCTTTTTGGACGCCAGCTTCGCCTTGTCCTCTAAATGACTTCAGTATTGGACGTCACTAGAGATCTCAACACCAAGGATCCCAGTACTATTGGGGATGGAAAGAGGTGTGCCCTGAAATTGCGGCGCTACAGTAAATGGGGCTTTTTTAGCGGTGAATGCACAAACTTGAGTCTTGGTAGGGTTAAATTGGACAAGATTTTAGCAAGAATTTTAGAAGACTCTAGCAAGAGTAGACTCGATTTTAGACACAAGTCAATGGACAGCATGTCATTGATATGCAGCACAGACTGGGTGACACAACAGAGTGGGTGACAAGACTGAGCCCTGCGGGACCCCAGCATTGATGGCCATGTAGTCCGAACAGTAACCATTGGCGGTCTTCCGTGAAGCCGGGACTTGTCTCATGGAATATGAAAGTGTGAAAAGACGTGTAAGTACCGGACACAACTCGGGACCACACTGCTTGAGTACCACCGCGGCTGATGGTATGGTAGGGACCCACCATACCACCAGCTGCTTACTATACCCCTGGTGGAAGACCGGATCACAACCCTACCACTACACGTTAAAGTGATGGTGCTTCACACTAAACCTTAGTCACACTTTAGGCTAACACTAATTTCAACTTCAATTTAACTTCTAGGGAATACCGATGGTATGAAGACTTGAAAGCTAGTGAAGATAGCACAGAGATGACAATGACCTCCAGGATCAGGTCGGAGTTTCTGCCCGAGGAGTCCATAGGTCTACTTAAAGACATCAATGTCACTGTGGCTAACCTACCTCTTCTTGTAAGTGTTTGTTCTCTTTCAATAAGATAGATAGCTAAATGTCTATAGATAGAATACTGATAGTAATTACAAAATAGCTCTCTTCCCAATACCGTCACTATTCAACAACACTCCCTAAACGAGGTCCCAACCCCCTTAAATATGGTACCATTGACTGTTCTATTATATAAAATAAATATGTCTTTATTTTGTATGGATTTTAATTTCACTTACGAAATGACATAAATTAACTAAAGAGAATATAACCACTGCACACTGGTACTTTTTCAAAACGCGGCCCACCTGAGAACAATCGCCGAGAAACCCGGAGTGCTATTACCACAGTAGTTTGTCGTACAAAAAGTCTTTAACGGCGTAATAAGACTTTTTATTCAAACTATTACGTTAATTTTATAAAAACATATACAGTTACCGCCTTGTATGAATTTGGAAGTTAATATACCTTGGAAGGAATAGTCAATCTTAAGCAGTCCACTGTAGTGGACTTTTTATACTGATTGATAGCACTTGGTGGAACTTGCTACACATTTTAAATAAAAACACTTGTACTGTTCCACAAATTTTACTTTTTAACCTGACTGGTTTCGCCTTACGACATTTTTAAACTGTTTTTATCCAAAATGTGTAGTGGACTAAAATATTGTTTTTATACCTAGTATTACTCGTAATATTATGTCTATAACAAAGCCAAAATGTGTTTTTTCAGGCTTTAACGACCATTGCCTCACCCTTCCCTGATTTCATTCGGCTCATGGCAAACAATTTAATCACGATGACGAATTCCAAAATGATTACGAATGTTGACCTTCACAACTATTTCTGGGGAGTAAAGAATCCATTGCTAGTCCTGTGCAAAAAAGTTCTACCTGGTGTAATATACTTCGACTCGTTAGGACTAATGGACAGGGTAAGCGTACCAAAATAATTAAAGTTTACTTTTACTTTTTTATAAAGAACATTTATGAAAAAGAGTTTTTGTCTTCTAGATAAGTGAACGCCACAGAGCAATGAATGTTTCTTACTTCCTCTGCACGTGAGTGGCTTTAATTCCTTGCTCTGTGGCCAGCAACTACCAACTGCTGGTCATCCTAAAGTTGCCAGACACAATAGGGATTGAACTAAATGTTTACTCTTATTTTCACTACATATTATAAAACAAAGTCGCTTTTCGCTGTCTGTCCCTATGTATGCTTAGATCTTTACAACTACGAAACGAATTACGGACAATTGGCGGGAAGAGTGACAAGTGCGGACGCTTGCTTTATATTATTTTCTAAAACTAGTGCATTTATCTTGTTTTATGTGCGGGAGTGGTGGTTTCTTGGACATAAAAGTTATGTTAACGTGCTATAGTGAAAGACAATGATATATATGCAGTGAAATGCTATTTTCTCTCTTGCCGCGAAACGTCCATTGACAACCTTAGTATAAGAATCACCATTATACTGAGGGAAGGGACCAGGATGGACAATGAGGACACGACATCGACTGGACAGGACTAATTAGAATATAAGATTGAAGAAATATGTAATAAAAAATAAGATTTGGCTAAAAGGTCTTAGTAACCAGGCCATTAAATAATTATTAAAAAAAAAAACGAATTACGATGCGGTTTTTTGTAATAGTAAGTGTGATTCTTATAGAAGGTTTTTATGAATAATTTGTTAAGTTTTTGTATACATTGACCAAACTATAACGATATTTATTAAAGATGTCGGAAAAAATTATCCTTCTGGGAGCTTTCAACAAAAACGCTGCCTAAATCCTTTAAGATATAACAAAATAATGTATGGTGCAATTGTGTATCTAATGTAGGTCTACATTAGAAAAAAAAGAAGAATAAAAAAAAATGACAATAAAAATGTAAAAGAAGCATGAATGGCGATTCATAACGCAGTGCTAGTGCTTTAACTACTGTAACTTTGCTTAACGGTAGTGAAACCTGGGTATGTCAGCAGATGCATGAAAGTAAATTGAATGCTGTGGAGATGCGATCACTTTGAAAATTGTGCGGCGTAACTTTAAATCGGCCAACCGAATACGTAACGAAGTGATACGCAATATGGCAGGTTTGAATGAAAGTGTCAGCGTTAAGCTGGAAACGGGCGTGCTCCGTTGGTTTGGACACGTCCAACGAATGAGTGAGGAACGATGGACGAAGAATATATATTGTTCAAAAGTAGAGGGTAGAAGGAGTCAGGGTAGGCCGAGACTTACATATGAAAACCACGTGAGCAGATTGCTCAAAAACGGAAAGGTCAAAAGTACTCGGATACCCAGACGTGCGTGTATGAAGCGATTGATGAATCTCGAAGAAGTGAAAGAAGTATGCATGGATCGCGAAGCCTGGCGATCTGTCCTCTCTGACTACCCCGTCAGGGATACAGCGTGAAGATAGATAGATAGATGTAGGTCTACAAAAAAGTCCGCGACGATATATGTCTATCTCATGAGAATAACATACTATATCCATTTTAATACTTTAAATATCCATCAATTATAAAGCGGTATTTTGAAGGCTATTTACACAAATATACTATTCATCCTTATCTTTTTACTACGTGAGTTGGCTACAGCATATCATGGAGATTATTTTGTCCTTTTACACCTTGCAAATTAAATAATTATATTACGAGTTATCCCAGATTCAAAAGCGGGCGTAGGTACTCGTAGGTAGGTACTGGAGAGCGGTGAAGTAATCAATGAATTTGGAAAATGTTCATACTTATTGTTAATGTGAAATTAATAAACAACGGGATTAAATGAGTGCCACTGCCACGGGGTTCGAAGTACGTCACGGGCGAAGCCGGGCGGGACAGCTAGTATTTAATATTTTGAAGATATAGAGCATTCTAAGATTCTCGTTCTTTTTGTTAAATTCATCGTATTTAGACTGTTTATGCTGTTGATGGCACTTGGTGGAACTTGCTAAACATCTTGAATAAAAACTCAAAAAAACTTAAATAAAATAAAAAAAATAAATAAAAACCTAATCTTTTTGTATTGTATAGCCCATTTATTGAGGAAGGTTCTAAGCTATATATCATCACGCCACTACACAGGAGAGCGGAGCAGTAACTATAAATGTCAACGAATCGGGGAAACTTTCATACATTTTTGGAAAAGTAATAAGCGACGGGAATAAATGGGTGCCACGGGGTTGGAAGTATGTCACGGACGAACCTGGGCAGGTCAGCTAGTAGTAAATAAATGGAACAGTACAAGTGTTTTTATTCAAGATGTCATCGTATTTAATTTTTAATAAAAATATCAAATTTACATTCACAATTCACAACGTGGCAAAGCAAAATGGTGCAAAGGTCCCAACTTCCATAACACTTACAATCATTTGTGGTAAATATGCTTGGCTGTCTCCTAACAAACATAATAGAAAATTGCCTGGTACAGTTCTACGACAACGATGCAGATTACAGAGTAGTGGTGGGTACTACTGATCAGGATCGGTTCAAGATCAAGTCCGTGAAGAGGATCCGCCACCTGCATCTCGAAAGTTCTGAACAAGTCGAAGAAAGGTAATTCTGCTATTTATTACCGACTTCAAAAAACGTTTCTCATTTTGGAACCTCTTATTTTTGTGTTCTCGTGTTACTTTAAAATGAAAATTTCATTTATTTCCTTAGAAACATAAAATTCGCTTGGAATAGTTTTGAGTTTGCCCTGTCATGCAATGTTTGCACTGTAAGGCAAAATACTATTTTAAAAATTCTCTAAATCAAGAAGAAAAAAAGATAAACGTGAAAGAATTGTTTCGCAGTGAGCTGACGTTTGCCATTGGTACGTATGAAGCTATAGGCTATCCTCCAGAACTTACTCCAGCTGTACCGATCGCCTGGTACCGCCCTCCTTTCTGTAGAATCGCCAAGCTGCAGTACAAGGGTTCGAAGAGCATGGAGTATGGTGGAGAAGGTCTGGTCTACACATTGAGTAACACCACTTTTATCAATGAACAAAACCCTATCACGAAGGAAATGTATCCTGATGGAGTAATGGATTTATCTACGTGTATATTTGGTTAGTAATAAATCAATTTGTACTGCTTGTTTTATATTTGAAAATCCTTATGAATGTTAGGCTAGACTGCTACGAACTAAAATCACATGATGCCCTAATATCTGAAAATGGCCGGTAGTCTCAGATTAGCCTTCGGAAAGTTAACCGACAGATTGTGACCTTACTCAAAGGGATTCGGGTGTTATCCTACTTTTGAGGGGAGGGTGGAAATTGAAGGGCGTGCAAACGCAAAATTACCGTCTAGGGTAATTTTTATTACTTGTAATTATACATTCTAGGGTTAAAATACTTACTATACTTATATTAAAAAAAACAAAACAGGTTTATTTTTTTTTTCTACTAATGAGGCATATAAGCATACGGACCCGTATGGTCAACGCAGCCTAAGGATGTTTGCAACCAGCAAGCGTTTTTCGAAATTCGTGTAAAGTATAGAATGCGTGTACGAGTATTAACTCTACCTACCTATGCGTGAAACAAGTATAATCTGAGGACACAATATGATAATTATTATCACAATTTTGATATTAATAATTGTGTTCTACAGGTGCGCCATTTGTTGTTTCCAAACCTCATTTACTGGACGCAGACCCTAAATTACTGGAATCCATCGATGGCTTGATGCCGGATAAAGCAAAATATTTCAATGAAATAGTCATAGATCGGGTAAGTATTAATATTACCAACTTTTGAACTTGATTCCGCGTCTTCATCATCATCATCATCTGAAGCCCCAACTTCGGAGCACGGGGTCAGTTTTTAAGCTTTTCTCTCCTCTATCTCTCTATTACTCTTAGTACATTCCTAGTTGTTTTCAAACTATAACTAATTTGAAGCCTTTAGATTTAGATTGACTTTAATTTGGATGCTAGGAAGTACAATCGCTTTGGCATCGACTGCCTCTGTGGCGCGGTGGGAGTGCATCCGACTGCTACGCAAGAGGTCGTGGGTTCGATTCCCACCCAGGATAAAACTTTGTGTGATGAGCACGATGGTTTATTCTGTGTCTGGGTGTTATTTATCTATAATATGTATGTATTTAGAAATATATAATTATGTTTATCAGATATCTAGATCCCAAAACACAAGCTAATATTAGCTTACTTTGGGCTAGATGGCGCTGTGTGAAACGTGTCCCACAATATTTATATTTATTGCTAAGGTCCCAACTACGCGTCGTTACCTTGTTGTCAGCTACTCAGCTCGTACACTGCTAGCAGAGGAAAGGAAAAAGCTTTTGGGTGGAAGGGATCCCACCAAGAAATTACGTTATCTACAAACAGTGCACATACTGACCAACTGCGCAGGTAATATACAGCGAAGGTCGCACTTAAAAATGAAAAAAAAATCACAAGTGAAGATTTGGACGCTACTGGAAATACACTAAATGAAAATGAAGAATAAGGATGTCAGTATTTGACGACCTATGTGGCGCGGCGGGAGTGTATCCGACTGCTACGCAAGAGGTCGTGGGTGCGATGCGATACCCACCCAAAATAGAACTTTGTGTGATGAGAACGATGGTTTATTCTGTCTGGGTGTAATTTATCAATAATATGTTATGTATTTAGGAATATATAAGTATATTTATCAGTTATCTGGTTAACATAGTACAAGCTCTGCGTAGTTTGGAATCAGATGGCGTTGTGTGAGTTGTCCCAGCGATATTTGTATTTTATTTATATTATTTCTGTTCTGCTTAACATATTGCTTGATAAACTACGGTCGCATCGTTTGTGACCGAGTTTATGCGCGTCTTTTCGTTTAATTGGGATAACACCATGAATGCTTACCCTGTACGCATGGTTTACTCAGTCTGCAGTAACTAATACGTACTTGTTATTTATTTCAGCGAGCCGCCATCACCTATAATGCCAAGTTATCTCTTCAGCTCAACTTCATGATCAATGATGTCAGCCACAATAGAGAAGCCAGGAGGTTCTCCAATTCTGTTCTGCCCATCATGCGAATGGAATTGGTGTGTAACACTCTTTCTTGTTTTTCTTCATCTTAGTATGTGTCCAGATGATTTCAAACCTAGATTAAGAGACTAACTAACTAACTATCTTCACGCTGTATCCCTGACGGGGTAGTCAGAGAGGACAGATCGCCAGGCTTCGCGATCCATGCATACTTCTTTCGCTTCTTCGAGATTCATCAATCGCTTCATACACGCACGTCTGGGTATCCGAGTACTTTTGACCTTTCCGTTTTTGAGCAATCTGCTCACGTGGTCTTCATATGAAAGTCTCGGCCTTCCCTGACTCCTTCTACCCTCTACTTTTGAACAATATATATTCTTCGTCAATCGTTCCTCACTCATTCGTTGGACGTGTCCAAACCAACGGAGCACGCCCTTTTCAAGCTTAACGCTGACACTTTCATTCAAACCTGCCATATTGCGTATCACTTCGTTACGTATTCGGTCGGCCAAGGTAACGCCGCACAATTTTCGAAGTGATCGCATCTCCACAGCATTCAATTTACTTTCATGCATCTGCTGACATACCCAGGTTTCACTACCGTAAAGCAAAGTTGGCACTAGCACTGCGTTATGAATCGCCATTCGTGCTTCTTTTACGATGCTTTGTCGCTTTACTAACTGGGACAAAGCACCGTTAACTTTGTTTCCGGCAGCTACTCGCCGTTCTACATCCGAATCACATCTTCCATCCGCGCTAAACATACTTCCTAAATACACAATTTCATTCACTTGCTCTAGACGTTCCTGGTTTACTCTAATCTCGCATTTAGCTCTTACGTCACCTCTTTCAAATACTAGAACCTTAGTTTTACTTGCATTCAAGCGGAGACCCTTAATTTCACACCCCTCTTTCATATTAGTGACTAATGCCTGTAGGTCGGCTTCTGATGAGGCCATGAGCACCGCATCATCAGCGTACAGCAGACAGTTTACTGTAAAGTCACCCAAATTCACACCCATATTAAAATCTTTCAACTTCTGTAGGCAGCTGTCCAGATACACTATGAACAGCCAGGCGGACATGACACATCCCTGTTTGACGCCTGTACAGACATCAAAAAGAGGTGACACATCCCCCCCTACTCGCACGCAAGCCTTACAGTCCCTATAAAGCGACTGTATTGCCCGCAGTAGCGAGCCGTCCACACCATATCCTGGCAGCAAGTCCCAGATTAAGAGAATTTTATAAACTATTAGAAGTGACTGCAACTAATTGCTATGACTGGAATAATCTCAAATGCCTCATCCTGAGGTAGTTCACGTGCTGACTATTACATAAGCACGCTATTACATATTAACTCACGCATGACTAATACAAATTGGTGAAACACACAATAATACACACATGAATATTACACTTTTAATATTATTCGAGCAACACGAGTATATGTTCTAATTGCTATAAAAATGGCAGGCGTCCAAATTAGTTTATTATCTCGATAATTACTCGTCGCATATTATTCAGATTACAATATGAGAGATACGTTGTAAGTAAATTACGTTAATAAAATATTAGATGACAATAACATATGTATAACATTCAGTATCAACGTACACCTGCCATTCTGACTCGCGGCTTGCTTTATTTTTAAGATAGTGCCTGTTTCGTGGAGGTATTTTGTATGTAAGATACGTCAAGGTACGTTCAGGTACGTTGCAGAAACTTTACTTTGATATGCAACAGATTCATAAATATTAACACGACGATATCCCCCGACGACCCAGGTGCTTCAGAACTCTACCTGGTCCGCTTTTATTTGACTTTTCCGATCAGGCTCTTCCGTATGGCATTTGATTTTTGACATTTTTGGAAGCGACTGCCGTCTGAGCTCTCAATCCTGTAAGAGAACCTGCGTCGTTGCCTTGTACATTAGACGGTAGGGACACTGCTTCGCAGGTTAGTTTATTTGGGCCCCAGAGATCTTGGCAGGGTCCTTATGGACGACGATATAGAGTAGGCAGCCGTAAATAGCTTAAAAGTTCCTTTGTGTCCAAGAGTGTCTAAATATTTATTTTAAATTATTACTGCCTCTCAGTGGATGAGAGGAGAGGTATGAGGAGTGCGGCACTCCATATCCAAAGCCTCCTCCATGTTATTCCTCGAATCCGTATTGTTGACTAATCACATACAAGTTTAAAAGTTGCCTCCACTGGCACGGTCTTACAGAGACCATCCAATATGCCAGCTCTCACTTCCATCATGTTCTAGTAGAAGAGGTAGGTGAAGAAAAACTTGACTGGATGTGATGAGCAATAATATAAATTATTGGCAATCTACTAGGCATGCTAGAGACACGAACTGCGGGGATAATAGTTGCAAATAAGATACCTGTATCTTTTTTTTTCAGGAACAACCGAAGATGCCAGAAGATAAACTGAAGCTGTTTTACCTGGCGTATCAGACACTGCCTAGGATATTAATCGCCATAGAAACTGTGCTAATTATCTTAGGATTACCTTTATTCATTTACTCACTGAGAGCAATATTTTTAAACTCATCATTTAGAAAACGAAATGAACATTTTAGGAATTTATTTGAAAAAACAGTGCTGACTTCAACAGATTCTGATGCACCTCTTAATTGTAACCAAGAGAAAAATCTATCATGATATCATTTGGATTTGTATTCATTATACTGATATTTATATTACTGAAAAACCTCGAAATGCTTTTCATTTATGATCAATAAAACCAGTGGTCAGCAGACCGGTTCCGGCTCTCCACCACCCACGTTCAACACAGCCCGCGAGAGTATAAGAAATTCAGCAAAATTGGTTTAAGGGTGAAACCGTGATTAAGTAAAAAGATCTTCACGGACGTCTATAATTATAATATTATTAAGATTACTTTTAAACCAACCTAAGACTGTTTTATTACTACGACCTGAAACCTGATTACGTACTGAAATTACGCCTTCAGATATGCAAATGTTACCCACTGTTGGTCACTATTGTATTAGCCGCCGCCAAGAGCAAGGATTAGTGGACTTCATCATATTATGTGCTCAATGCCCAGTGTCGTGTTATATGTGGAACCCGAATGCGTCAGGAAGAGAAGAAAATGAAAACATTTTTATTCATATGGGTCACAAAGTAACACATATGAATGTCAAGATTATAGTCCAATTTTAACCTCTCGATCCTATAAAAACAAACTAAACGAGCAGTTCTTATATAGTTACTTCAGAAAAAAGGTATAATTAACTTTACTTCTTGTTATTTTAAAAAAAGAGTAGCTTCAGATTCTTACCTATACTTTATGATTTTTAACTTGCATGGTCTAAAGTACTAAAAGGCTTGGAAAGGCACCCGTGTGGTGGCGGGCAAACCACCAAACGATAGCATTCCCAAGGAAGGTTGTTGTCAGGCTGGCGGCCGACCATAAAAACCAAGCCAAAACATTTTGCAGTATGGAATTTATACATACTGCGCCGACCCCAAGTAAATTGGGACAAGGGCAAGAGGATGATGATGGTCATTATTATTCAAATTATTATTATTAACGGAATATTTTCCATGTATTGAGTATTGCGTTTTCGATATTTCGGCACTGTTGCAAGCGCCATGATCACACATGTACTGAAGAGCTGCGAGCTAGTTGTTTGATAGCAGCTAGGATATCGGAAGCTCAATACTACAATGACATATGGTAAATATCGCGTTCTTACTAACAATTTGAATTTTCCTACATAGTTTAATCGAGCTAAAATTATTGTGGAGGTACGGGTGGAGATGTTCCGCCGACACAAAGTGAGAATCCTTCGAACAGGCATGGGTCGCTTGACAGGCTGCGAAACAACGTTTGATGTTGAGCTGTTGTATATACCATTCTTCAGCGCGAGAAAACTCTCATAGCGCGATGTAGGATTCTTAGTATCGATATAGTTCGATAGCTCTACGCTATGTGGCGCTAGTCACCACATCACTCCCTTCATCAATACCAGTTAGTCGGTGCGCGGTAATAAATAAAATAAATGTCAACTAATAAATGTCGCGCAAGAAATAAATGTCACTCACGCGCTCTCAACTAGAACGGTATATATTTCATACAACCAAGCTTATCAGGGGGCGTCATCTTGATTCATATGATTACGCTGATTACAGACGAATAGTAGGCAACTGACAGGTTGTCTATGCAATTTTCGCATACAGTTTGACGTAAACTTGTCACGTGCTATTAATATTACTTACGTGTCTGTTCAGTGCGAGCGAGAGGCAGTGAGCAACATTCGGCGTGGCGGTGTGGTACTCCAGTGAGTGGGAGTGGTTGCTGCATAATGTCTGGCTGCTGCGTAGACATCCCCAGGCACTGCCCGGCGCGCTCATCCCCAGCGCTGCCACGCGCCTCACTGCCAGCCTGTTGTACCCCACCATGCCGAGTACGAACAGGGTCGGGTACCTCATTGGGAAAAAGGGGTATACGCCATACTCTTTAAGGTACAATAACCGTGCAAATTCTGTATTTTTTCCAATATAAGAATATATTGCATTTACTGATGGAGTGTGGCCGGAATGAATCAATTAGAAATAGTCTGATAAGGGTCTTGAATTTAAACAGAGCTGATGTAGGTATTTTCCATAAAATCCTGTCGCAACCTAATGGCGATGATGCAGGAGCTCTTTTTGAGTTCATGGCGTCTATCACGTCTGCGTATTCATAGATTTCGTAGACAGCAAATTGTGGGTTAGGATACGATGGGACTGACATACGCTACGCGGCAAAGTCCAAAAAAGAAAAGATTATATATAGTCCCGTGCGGATTCCATATTATGCCACTCGTTTCAAGTCGACTTATAAGGAGTGCGTTATAGCATTCTGGTGACTTCAGTACCACGGAAATCCGTAACGTAGACTGACAGTTTATCCCCGTATTTCTAAGGTAATGGATACTACGCGGGTTGTCAGATATTTCCTTCTTAGTCCGCTCCTTAAAATATTTATGACTCGATGACCCGTTGAACTTTGCAGAACCTACAAACACATACTCCTTTAAAATGTAATCAAAACGTAAGCCGAACAAAACAAATTAATAAGGCTCAACTACAGAAAAATCAAGGGAAGCACAAAGTAATATCCAAACGGAAATTCAATCTCGAAAATTTAATACATATAAACCTAACCCCAAAAGAATTTAAAGAATAGGAAACTATCGACCCCAAGTTGGTTTCTCACAGCACAGTGACTTTCGCCGTCAGATTTCCGCGATTGAGAATAATTTGCCAAAAACTTCGGTTGCCTCCTTTATCTTCTCTTATATATAAAAATGAATTGATGTGCGTTAGTCTCGCTAAAACTCGACAATGGCCGGACCGATTAGGCTGATTTTCATATTGAAAGGTTTGTAAAGGTTCAGGGCAGGTTTAAACCGTTAGAAACAAACATAATAAATAAAGCAAAAACTAAAAATGACGATTAAATATTTGTAAACAAAATGTTCCTGCCTGTGTAATTTAGATGTTATTTGAGTCTCTATTGTTTTTTATTTAGAAAATTAAAAAATAGAGTCACCTGGTTTTCAAACCTTAGCCTAACCTAACCTAAAACCTTTGGATGTTTGCAATTCCAAAGGTGCGGCTCTCCACTGTCTCTCTGTCTCTTGTCGCTCTGCCGACCCTGTAGAAATCTTCTAAGACCCCTTTTGAAGAACCCCATACTGTAGATGTTCGGGAAAACCGGGAGCTCATTCCACAATCTAAGCGTACGCGGAAGAAACCCGCTGTCAGTCCATATCGTATGTGAGCGCTCCGGGTGCAACGTCTAAGGGTAAACACCCTGTCTATGGCGAACGGTGTGAAAACAAGAAGTAGCCATAGGCACCATACCAAACAATTCTTTAGAGTTACAGAGAAAGTAAGTAGCTGCTTTTCCTGCTTTAAAACTAATTACTAAAAATAAAATGTAATAATTTTAAGGCGTTGGAAAGTCCGCCGGGTCAGCTAGTCACTTTTATTTATTATCACCTTAATCACGCCTTGATCCCCGAAGGCTTGGCAGAGGGATAAAACACGCCCGCATTTCATCGTTTGCATTTTCACATCATAACACACAGTTGTTACAGCGATATGATCTTCTGAGCTTAGAATCTAGACGTAGTTTACTGATGGTCATGATGCTTCAGGGTTTGTGCAATAACAGATTTGACTGTAATAATATCACTAATGAACATGTAATGATATGTTATGTGGTACCTAGAAATTCTATGATTCGTGAGGCGCGAGCGGCCCGCTTGTTTCACGCCGCAGGGTGCAGGACACACGCGGGTGAGCGGGTTCCTCTCCGGAGTATCGTTGAGATGTATAACACACGCTTTATTGACTTAGACATTTTGCACTTTCTGAAACTAAATTTAGAAGAATGGCAATTGAAAAATTAAAGAATTAGTTAGAGAATGTTCTTTGTAAATATTTTTATTATTATTATTGGCGCATGTATGTACAGGCAAAATTGTAAGAAAAAATAAATATTACTCTGCGGACTATGGTGTTATAATGGTTACATGTTTACTTAGTCGTAAGTTAAAATGTTAAACCTTAAGAGCTATATGTAACTGTTATTTGACCCAATAAAGAAAAATAAAAAAAATAAAAAAAATTTTTAGTTCCACGTACCTAATATATGGTGAGCCCATTGCCATGTTAAACAAGACAGACGCAGGTTGTGGCTTCCTGCTGTTGAAAATTTTCAAGCCGTTTAAAGGCGTTGAACTTGGCTTAACGACTGCCATGTCACTGGCAAGCGGCACCAACTGCTTAAAGCACCTTCTGAAGCTCGAAAACGCTTGTAAATGGAAGTACCACAGCCTTGTGGTTAATGAAAATTTTGACTATGGCTGATTACGGATGGGAGACCGCTTTGACCGCAAAATTTTACTCCCTTAAAGTTAAATATATGCTTTTGCTTCGCCCTTAACATACTCCGCACTTCTATTGTAACCCCCCACCCGTTTTATTCATGCCCCTAATTAGTTTTCAAATATTATCATTTAAAACTTTCAACACCGATTTTAGGGTAAAACTTTGGAAATACCTGTTTGTCTATTTTTAATCTACCTGGGTACCTTATTAATACATTTTAAAACTATACTTATAAAACTATAATTATAACTATAATTATTTTAAATGTTATTTTTGCAATATTCCGCTTTTTTAAAATGTACCTATACTTAATTTTGATGTTGCTTTCTTTGAAAATGTAAAAACTCTTATATCATAGATAATATAACATAATTCTGAAAAAGCTAAAGCATGCAAATACAGGGGTCTAGGCTCTGAATATGATTTGTCCCATTCGGTGTCGAGACCCTTGGTCCGTGGGGTCCTAGGGCTACAAGGCTTTTTAAAGAAATAGCAAAAAGGTAGGTCGACATCACAGGAGACCGAAGAGCTGGCAGCTACCTCGGACAAAGAATTAGTCTAGCTATTCAAAGGGGGAACGCTGCCAGTATCTTCGGAACATTCCCTAAAGGGACTCCTTATATTAATATATTTTAAATTATCATATTTTTAAGGTTATTTAATAATTTGTTGTAAATGTATGTTTTATGTAATATTATATCGGGAAGTTTAATATAATTCTTATTCCATATGAACTTAGAGCTCTTAGGTATTTTAACCCCGTTACAGCTAAAATTATACAAAATCGCTAAACACTTGTCCGTTTATTTGTAATCTCAAATGTGTCGAGCCTTTGAAAATGACGAACTCGCGAACCTACTGTATCCACACGAGCCCTACCTGTCTAGCCGCGAACACCCCGAGTATTTCCTCGGTAGGAAAATTTTTCCTCCTATGGTGTTATTTTACCTCTTAGGGTCAAAATTGCCCCTAAGCCTACATTATAGGGGTTACCCCTAAATCTACATTATAAGCCTATATTATTACCCTGAAAATTCTAAATTCCTAGGTGTATGTGTTTCGGCTGGGCGTTGATAGATGAGTGAGTTATTCACCCATAATTTTTTTAAGAAGATAGATTCTACTTTTCAACCAGCCGGTTTTATCTTACAGCCAGTCATATTATCACGTCATCTTAACAAGTAATGAATTACGTAAACTCCATCATTTTGTCAGTTTTTACACGAATTTGTCAGTTTCCTTCTGTTTTTGTGATGCGTGGTTACTATTGTATTAAAATCATGGTTCGAAATGTTCAAGGCATGAACTGTTAATTAGAGACCAGGTAGACGGCGTACGCAGCGGATCTACTGTCGAGTCACGTGGGACAATGTCAACAAAGGTTTCTCATATTTTTTTTTATAAAGTGGAAAAAGACGATTCCTTTCGAGTCGGGGATTGAATGACGGCTAAAATATGGTGGAGAATTTCCACTTGATTCGATACGGTTCAGGTAGTTCAGGTGGCTAGAACATTGCCCTGGTTAGGCAAAAGTCACGGGTTCAATCCCCGTCTCGAATCGAATTGTCTTTTTCCACTTTATAAAAAAATTATGTGAGATTTAGCAAAATAATTGCTTTAAAAATTTATCCGTCAGCAAAGGTTCTTCCGAATAGTATCTCATAGGTGTTTACAATAAACTAGATGAACCCCACGGCTTCGCCCGTGACATACTTTGATCTCCCGTCGCACCTATTTAATCCCGTCGCGTCGCTTAGAAATTCTACAGAAATTCATAATAATTTCACAGATTTGTCGACATTTATGATTACTTGTCCGCACCGTACTCCATGGTAGTACCGTGATGATATATTCCTCCATAAATGGGCTATCCAACACAAATAGATTTTTTAAAATCTGACCAAATGTTCCTGATATTAGCACGTTCAATCAAACAAACAAACAAACTCGTCAGCTTTATAATATTAGTATAGATTAAACCGACGATGTCGAGATAATAATAATGTTCATTCTTTCAGATACTTTATGCACAAAACTTATAGGGTAGTTTATAATCCAGATTTTTTTATGTCTAAGATGCACGTCGCTCCTGGTCGCCCTGTTACGGATAAAATGGATTCCATTTTTAAAAAGTGGAGCAATATCAGCATATTAGTAGTTACGACATAGCTGAAGAACTGGATACATACATACGTATTGTCACGCCTATATCCCCGAAGGGATAGGCAGAGGCATACTATACGCCAAAATTTCACCGTATGTACTTTTGTCCCACGTAACAGGTGGTGAGCCCATTGCTGTGTTGAAATGGACAGGCGCAGGTTCCGTTCTTTCGTTCTTCCGTTCGTTCCGTTCCGTGCTTCGGAAGGCACATAAAGGGCCGGTAGGCCAAGTCGCGTAGGGGTCTGTATTGGGTTGCATAAATTTTCGAGGCCAACTTGAAACTGCATAACGTTTTTGGCATACTCTTCGTTTCGCATAACGTTCAAACAGAATAAATCATTAGGCATACTTTATTTTCCCATAACTTTTTTATAATAATGATATACCCGTATAAAATGTTTACGCATAATTTTTTTTACAATAACGATTACTAATCATAACATTTATTGCCATATCACTCACTCTCGCATAAAGATTACAAGCCATACATATAGAATACCATAATGTTAACGAGTAAATAATTTTATTAAGCTATTGCATAGTTTTTATCGCGGGCTTTGAGTGGGCTTTAATCAAGAAATTACGTAAGGAAAAAAACCTAAGACGATGGTCGAGACGAGGTCACACGAAGTTCACCGAGCACGGCCGAGCGTTGGCTTAACGTGTATGTACATATATTATATGGTACGATTGTACGAAGCTCGCACGGATCGAGACGTGGTGATAGTAAGTGTGAGTGTGAGGCTGAGGATGAGGGCGACTGTGAGAGTGAGGGTGGGGTGAGGGTATTTTTTTTGGGTTTTATTTTTGTTTTTTTAGTGTAACTTGAATTAATATCAAACAAAACAAAGGTATGCTATGCAATAGCTTTACCGCGGCAGTCTCCGAGTGCCACACGTCTTTTTTTATATCTAAGCTTGAACTGTCTAAGATTGGTGGTCGCTTTAAATATTTTTAATAGTGTATGACATTTTGTAAGCGCCGTTAAAATGGTCTATGCAAAATAAAGATATTTTTATTTTTATTATTTTATTTATTGAAATGCCCACTGATTAAAAATGTGGATAGTCACTTTACTGAAGTTCAAAATTTAAACACTTATATACAATGTGCTACAGAAATGTGTAAACATATTTGAAGTTGGTATTGAGAATCATATCAGTAATGCGCGGCTCGGGGTTTTGAATCCCATAGACTTGTCGTGTCGTGGGAAATGATTTTTATCTTTCATCGACAGTGCAAAATATCGATATCGTATTTATGTTCATACCCAACACAAACAATAAACATACCTACTTCGAATGAACTCTAGCTTTGAACCCGAGTAGGTTCACCAAAATATTGAAATCAATACGGCTTTGTCTGGTTTTTGCTCTGCAAAACGCTAAACTCAGCTCAGATAGTAAATTTATGTTGGAAATTAAGACGAAGTACTTGCAATATTCCATAAAATAAGATAAAAAAACAATGAGTATCATTTAAGTACAGAGACAACATTTTTAGAACTTATTTGGTATAAATTTAGATTGCGAGATTGTCTTGAATGCTTCGTAAACATATTGTCAACCTACTCACATGAGTAGGTTATTATAGTATTAGGTTATTTTTACGCCTGGTACATACCAGGCGTAAAAATAATTGTATAATAATTGTATTGTAATGTATGTAATGTAATGTATTGGTTCCGTACAGATATTTTTAAACATTGTCCTTTTTTGTTGCAATATTTGCCAGATATGTAAGTAGGTTCTGGATAATAAATTATTTTTTTATTTGTGTAAAGTCACTTGGAGTTTATGTTGTGCATAAGTGACTTTTATTAAAAATTGTTCCGATTATTGTAAGAGCGCCGCATAGTTTATGACACGTTGTGAAAGCATATTAATCGAATGACACAACTTGTTTCAAAATCGGTGAAACAGTTTAGGGCACATGAAGTTACAATGAAAGGAACGGATACAAACAAAAAAAAAACAATGCCCTTCCTCTCAGTCTAATTGCGTAACAATTTTTACCAGCTAGTAAGTACATTTTTACATACATTTTTAATTCATTTTCTTTTAATTTATTTGTGTGTACTTATGTAGCAGAAGCAATTGGAACCAAATACTTTTTTAAGGTACGTTGACTAACATTTCGAAACATTTCAAACCTTCACCTACTGACCAATCGACAAGGCAACAATGCCGACGCAAGAAAGACCTTACGGGGTCGGAGGGTATGACGGCAGTCGCTCCCAACAATGCCAAAAATTAAAGGCTTAGCCATAGTTGTTTCTAGGAGCCAAAAACAATGAACCGAATGCTCCATCCAAATAATCCAGGTATGATTTGAAAGCAACTGGGAATACACTAAGATGAAGGACAGACTAGGATTACATAATACTGTAGAAAGTGTTTGTCTCAGGGTTTACTTTTACCGTGCTTTACGGTACTCTAAAATAATATTAGGAAACGCCCATTATCCACCCACTACAAAGATACAATAGGGTAAAATAGCTTATTAACAGAAGTCATAATTTTTGGTTTTACGGAACGTGGAAAGGCAGAACACTGGTAGCTGACTACTTTAACTTTTAAGACAATATCGCTCAAAAATCTTACCGGTCAACAAAACCGTGATTAATATTCCACTTTTACTATCATCATTTTTCATATTTTACTGCTAAATTAACAAAAATAAAGAAAAACGGTAATAATCAGCATAGTGTTAATACCTAAAAAACCAAATCAAGTTTATCAAGTTCGTAAAGAAGGGTTTCGATTACTTTCGATGCAACCGTGAAGACATTAAAATGAAGAATAATTTTATAAGATGACTAATTATTGGTTAATTCACCCTATTCTTTCTTTGTGTGAGTGTATGATGTGGGCGTTTCCCAATATTATAACTATCGTCGTAGGGTACCGTAAAGCAATTTTCAGTAAACACTGACACTTTAAAAGTATCATGTAAGCCTAGTATTGTACTAATATGTTCCGTCGGTATCGTTTGCATTCTAGCATTTTTTTTTCGGTTGCAAATGAAACCGTTTGGAGAACCGAAACGTTTTGGAGTTTTTTAACGAACGAAAAAGCATATGAAAAGCAGTTCCTTAGCTTTTTCGTTCGTTTCTGTGTGCTTTATTCATAACTAACTATACGCACGTGCCGCACGGCTTTGCATAGTGTTTTATTCTCGATACCATCTAGTGTTTTATTATGATTCTGATAATTTAATTACAAGAACATGTTTAGAAAATATTGGAAAAAATCTACTTACTGATGAAAACTACGCCTAAATCCATTGTTTAATTTAAATACGTTCCATTGTGACTTACTGTAGCCTAAACAGTCTCACCGATTTTGAGACAACTTTTTTCATTAGATTTGAATGGTTTTCCGGTGTGTCACAGGTTTTGCCGCGACATTACGATACTCAGTTGAATTTTTAAATGAATTTACTTGTGCAGAATCATCATGTTAATGGATATGGCAACGGTCAGTCGCCCGGTCAGACGGAAGTTGCTACCAGTAATGCTAAAAACAAAAAGTTAAATTATAGCTTCTCCTTGCAGCCAAATAAAAGTGAACCCCAGACTCCAAATCAATTTACGATTTTGAAGCAGCTGGGAAGACACTAAAATGAAGAAAGATCTAAAGAAACACGTATCCGGCAAATATTACAAAAAAAAAGTATTGCGTTAATGTTTTAAACAACTTATCTGTACGGAACCAAATAAATTCATGCGTAAAAAATAAGTTTACTCCTGGTACATTAGGAGATCTAGACGAGTCGTGCGCGGTGGTACTTTACAAAGGCGGCGGCGGCGGTCGAATTTTAGGTATACCTAAAATTCCGTACCCTAGACTGTATTACCACAGTATAAAGAGTAAACCTATCAGTAGCGTTACGCCTTTGAAGTTGACAAAAATGCCGACAACGTCTAGACAGTGATGCTTGTAGGGTTGTCACAAGTATACAAGGCTGATGTTATTTATAATGTACTAGCTGTCCCGCCCGTCTTCGCCCGTGACATACTTCGAACCCCGTGGCACCCATTTAATCCCGTTGTTTAATAATTTCACATTCACAATAATGTGTGAACATTTTCCAAATTCATTGATTACTTCTCCGCTCTCCAGTACTTAGGTACCTACCTACCCGCACGGCCCGGTCGAATTAAATTAATTTCTTTGCGCCTAATTTTGAATTTCCGATAACTCGTAAGATATTCATTTAATTTGCAAGGTGTAAAGGGACAAAATAATCTTCATGAAATGCTGAAGCCAACTAACGTGTCAACCAGCCAACTAATATGTCGTCGCGGACTTTTTTCGTAGACCTTTATTAGATACATAATTGCACCAGACATTATTTTGTTATATCTCAAAGGGTTTAGGCAGCGTTTTTGTTGAAAGCTTATTTTTTCCGACATCCCCAACAAATATCGTTATAATTTGGTCAATATATAAAAAAACTTAACAAATTATACATAAAAACCTTCTATGAGGATCACTCTAACTATTAAAAAAAACCGTATCGTAATCCGTTGCGTGGTTTTAAACCTCTAAGCATACATAGGGACAGACAGCGAAAAGCGACTGTGTTTTATAATATGTAGTGATTTATTAACTCGTACTCGCAATCAACTATCAACATTATAATATAATATCTTAATCTTAATAATATTATAAATGTGAAAGTTTGTAGAGATGTTTGTTACTCTTTCACGTAAAAACTACTGAATAGATTTTAATGAAACTTTACAATAATATAGCTTATACATTGGAATAACACATATACTTTTTATCCCGGGAACAAGTTCTTATGGGAAACGGGAACGGGAAAACTTCTCTACGCGGGCGAAGCTGCGGGCGTCAACTAGTATGTATATATAATAAATCAATAATATAAATATCGGTTTAAAAAAAAGGATCTGAGATTTCACCAATTGCCGCACACGGAAGTAAATAAGGTTCATTTCATGTCGAATCGATAGTTATTTTCATGAGAAAGCGTTTACGAAATGGCTGCCGCTTAGTAGATATAAAATTATGGGGTTTCTAGCAATCAATGTGGCCGCCTAACTATTCTTATAAAATTTCATGTTGGGTATCGTATAAAGGGTTTTTTGGTATGCTAAGTACGAATTTCGTGTTAATTTTGCAATCCAATATGGCCGCCGCGTCGTGGTTTTCAAATTTCACGTTGGGTATCGTATAAGGGGTTTTTTGGTACGCTGAGTACGAATTTAGTGTTAATTTTGCAATCAAATATGGCCATCGCGCCGTGGTTATAAAATTTCATGTTGGGTATCGTATAAGGGGCGTTTTGGTATGCTGAGCACGAATTTCGTGTTAATTTCGCAATCCATAATGGCCACCGTGTCGTTATAAAAAAAATCAAGGGAATTAGAATTGACGATGAAAACTAGGGATGAGAAATGGGAACTGGAAGCTGGGGATGGGAACTGGGAATTCAAACAAGGGTGAGCTGACATATGTAATCTAATATTATTATGTTTCTTCTTTTCACGGGTATCTTCTTTTTTTTTTATGAAGTTACCCAAGCTTTTGGTAGGCGTACATGGGGACATACTGGTCCAACACGCAGAGGCCCTTTGAGAATTTTAATCTAAAAGGAAATGGGACCCCCACTGCTGACAGACAGTCTGAGCTTCAATAACTTTCTGATACATTTTTTTGTTGATATCAGATAGTGGATAACTCAAAAAGCGAATCTACTATACCCTCATAGGGTTGCGTTAATCCTATAAAAGATTACGACTGTTCTCGAGGTGTATATTATTATTATTATAATTATTAATTTGTTCAATTTGTCTCCGCCCCGTTGAGCACTCTAAAAAAAACCAAATTCTATGGAGATACGAAGTTCGCCGGGTATATTAGGTATATTATTGGTAGTAAGTTTAGAGTTAATGATAAATATTTTCGGTTTTTGACTAACTGGACTTAATGCTTCTGTTGTTTTCAACAAAAAAATATTGGTTACGCTTTGAACAAGTTTAAATATTAATTATGACGAAAAACTTGAACACAGGATAACATAGTATAGAGTATAGTTATAATCCCACATGTGTGGCTCCGCACACCATAATACTCTTATGCGATACCCAACATGAAATTTATAACAGTTGGCGCGGCGGTCATATTGGATTGCAATATTAACATGAAATTCGTACTCAGCATACCAAGAAACCTCTTATACGATACCCAACATGAAATTTTTATCCACGGCGCGGCGGCCATATTGGATTGCAAAATTAACACGAAATTCGTACTCAGCATACCAAAAAACCCCTTATACGATACCCAGAATGATATTTTAAAACCACGGCGCGGTGGCCATATTGAATTGCAAAATTAACTCTAAATTCGTACTCAGCATACCAAAAAACCCCTTATATGATACCCAACATGAAATCTTAAAACCACGGTGCGGCGGCCATATTGGATTGCAAAATTATATATTATATATACCAAAAACCCCTTATACGATACCCAACATGAAATTTTATAACCACGGCGCAGCGGCCATATTGGATTGCAAAATTAACACGAAATTCATACTTAGCATACTAAAAAACCCCTTATACGATACCCAACATGAAATTTTATATCCACGGCGCGGCGGCCATATTGGATTGCAAAATGAACACGAAATTTGTATTTAGAATATTAAAAACCCCATGAATTAAAGAAATCTATACAAAAATTCAAAAATCATAGCAAGCGGTCGAGAATGCGTCAGCCCTGAAAGACTGTCCCGAGCTACTAACAACATTTTGTTCGCAGCTCGGGACAAACCTGGATGAACATTTAATGGATTTTTACCTAGTAAACGGGAACTGAATTTTGAAGCTTGATCACAATGATCACAAGTTTTTGTTTGAATTTATCTCTGGTATCATAACATCCAAACGGATGGATGGATTTGAAAGCGGTTTTCGTTAATTGAAAGCGGGCATAATTGTGAAGGTACTTAGCTAAATGAACTAGCTTAAGTCCGCATCTCCACCTGCGTAGGTGATTTGACATATCGAAGTTGATTGATTTTTTTCATTTTTACATAAACATAACATAAACATACTTTCACGCCTTTATCCCCGAAGGGGTAGGCAGAGGCGTACTATACGCCCACGTTTCACCGTATGTTTTGCTTTTTGTCCCACGTAACAGGTGGTGAGCCAATTGCCGTGTTGAAATGGACAGATGCAGGTTGTGGCGACCTGCTGTTGAAATTTTTCAAGACGCCCATAAGGCATTCAACTGGCTTAACGACTGCCATGTTACTGGCAACCGGTACCAACTACTGGGCGTGCGGTAGAGTTGGTCGAAGTACTCTCCAGGCGGAGGGTGTACGTGGCGTTCCTACAGGAGACTCGGTGGAAGGGCAACAGAGCCCGGCCCTTGCAGAACGGCTACAAGCTGTATTACACGGGTGCGCCTGGTGGGGAGAACGGGGTGGCCGTTGTGCTCTCCGAGGGGCTGCATAGTGGCATCTTGGAGGTGAAACGCTGTAGCGACCGGCTTATGATCGTGACGGTGCTTATCGATGGGATTATTACCCACCTGATAAGTGCCTACGCGCCACAGGCCGGTTGTAGCGACGCCGATAAGATGTCGTTTTGGGGCCAACTCGAGGGAGTGCTTCGGAGCATTCCGTTGTCACAGGGAGTTTTGGGCGGCGACCTAAACGGTCATGTGGGTGAGAGGTGTGAGGAGTTTGAGCGTGTTCATGGTGGTTTTGGATACGGCACCCGCAACGCTGAAGGAGAAACTATCCTTAGAACGTGTGCGGCTGCCGATCTGGCCATTGTGAACACGTATTTCAAAAAGAAATCCGAACATCTCATCACCTACAAGAGCGGGAGGCGTAAAACTCAGATCGATTTTCTACTCACTAGGCGACACAGCATCGGCAAGGTGGCCAACTGCAAGGTCATACCCGGTGAGAGTCTTACTGCACAACACCGTCTCCTTGTCATGGACCTCTGCGTGAAGCCCAAAGGCAAACGCATCGAGCGGTGCCAGCGCCGCATGAGATGGTGGCTGCTTGATGAAACTAAGTCCCAGGAGTTCGTCTCAGCTGTCGGTGACAAGTGCACCGACACTGAAGGCGAACCAGTTCAAGATTGCTGGGACAAAGTTCAGGCGGCCATCCTTGTAGCGGCGAAGGTGGTGCTCGGTCTAATGGTGGACGCAAATGTGACAAGGAAACTTGGTGGTGGAACGACGCAGTCCAGAGGGAGACTAGGGAGAAGAAAGCCCTCTTTAAAAAGTGGCAAGCGACCGGATCTCCTGAAGACCGCGACGCGTACAGGGCTGCCAAGCGCGCCACAAAGAGAGCTGTAGCCAGAGCCAGACGTGACCACTTACAACCTCTGTATGATAAGCTGGAATCGTCTGAGGGGCAGAAGCTCATCTATAAGCTGGCGCGCTCCAGGGTCAAAGCGGCACAGGATATATCCAAGTGTCGCTGTGTAAAAGACCCTGAGGGCAACCTGTTAAGCGAAGACCTCGCGGTAAAGGAGAGATGGCGCTCGTACTTCCACGAGCTGCTTAATAAACAGCACAAATAGGTGCAGCCTCCGGACCTCCCTCCGAATCAGGGACTAGTGCCACCGGTAACGCCTGGAGAAGTCCTGACTGCGCTTCGCCGCATGAAGAATCGGAAAGCTGTCGGACCCGATGGAGTCCCCATCGAAGCCTGGAAGGCGATGGGTCCTCGCGGTGTGGGCATCTTAGTAAACCTTTTTAACCGCATACTCCTCAGCGGGCAGATCCCAAACCAATGGAGACTGAGTATAATTACTCCAGTCTTCAAATGTAAGGGGTCAGTGCAGGAGTGCGGGAGCTACCGCGGTATTAAGGTGATGTCCCACACCATGAAGATCTTCGAGAGGATTATAGACTCTCGGATCCGGCAGGAGTGTACTCTCTCGGAGTGTCAATATGGGTTTCGCCCTGGTCATGGGACCACGGACCCTGTTTTTGCCCTGAGGGTTGTCGCAGAGAAATACAGGTCGAAGAACACGCCTCTGCACTGTTTGTTTCTAGACATGCAGAAGGCCTTCGACTGTGTTCCTCGTGCAATGATCTGGTGGGCACTGCGGTCCAAAGGGGTTCCAGAGGTCTATATTGACACTATCCGGGACATGTACTGTGACTCCGATTCAATGGTTCGGACTGCTGTTGGCGACACGAAACCCTTCCCCATCACCGTCGGGGTACACCAGGGTTCGGTCCTTAGTCCGCTTCTGTTCAGTGTAATATTAGACGAATTGTCGGACAGCATCAGAAACCCACATGAGCAGCCTCCATGGTTGCTCATGTATGCTGACGATATTGCGCTGGCAGACGCGGACAGGGGCAGATTGGTGCGACGTGTAAAGGCGTGGAAGGAGACGCTTGAGAACGGCGGTCTGAAACTAAATGTGGCGAAGACCGAGTACTTGGCAATAAACTCGACAGATCCCACATCCGTCCGCATAGGCGGTGACTTGGTCGAGCGCACGGACCAGTTTAAATACCTGGGATCTGTTTTTCACACGTCCAGTGACATCGATTGCGATGTCAAGTCACGCATTGCTGCCGCGTGGGCCAAATGGCGGGAGATGACCGGTGTCATTTGTGACCCTAAAATGCCGATCCGGTTGAAGGGACAGGTCTATAAAACCATTATTAGACCTGTCCTTTTACATGGCAGTGAGACGTGGCCGATATTGGAGCGACACAAGCAGGGGCTGCGTGTCACGGAAATGAAGATGCTGCGGTGGATGTGTGGGGTCACGCGGATGGACCGCGTGAGAAACTCTCGCATCCGCGGCAGCCTTCACGTCCGTGACATTGCAGACAAGTTGCAAGAGTGTCGCCTTCGTTGGTATGGTCACGTCTTGCGGCAACCGCCGGGCTACGTAGGTAACAAATGTCTGGCCATGTCAGCCCCGCCGGGTCCCGGTAAGAGGGGAAGACCCAAGAAGTGCTGGCTTGACGTCGTAAGGGATGACATGAGTGCCAATGGTCTCACTACAGGGGATGCCGAAGACCGTGCGAAGTGGAGGAGAAAATGTAGGAAAGCGGACCCCGGGCGTCGCGAGACGCAACTGGGACAGACGCTCGGATGATGATGGTACCAACGGCTTAACGTGCCTTCCGAAGCACGGAAACGCTCGCAAATATAAATGCCACAAAGTGGTCACCCATCCGAGGACCAGCCATAGTGAAAGTTGCTTAACGCAGTGATCGTTTACAGAACACTACGTCCGCGGGGCCACGAGCGCTTCTTTCATTTTTAACCGTTTTCCTAAAGTAGAGTATCGAGAGATATCCAGAAAAAAATTAATATGTAATTTTCACGTGTTTTATATGTTTTTAAGCTTTAAATATGGTGTATTAATTAGTGGTGATTTATTTAGGATTTTTGGAATCAAATGTACCCAATTGACAACTGTGTATTTTTTGCAAAGCTTTTTAGCTGAGGTACATAGGCTTTGAATAATGGCAACACTGTCACTTCCGAATTTCATTTCTTATTAGTAACTTGTTGTGTTTGCTTGTAGTTAGTAGTTGCGATTATAGCGATTTTAAGTAATTGTAAATATTATGAAATTTAGTCTGTATGGAGAAAGATTTGTTTGAGTTGGCGCGGTGTGGCGGTGGTTTCCGTCTCTGAAATATTTTAGGTACATGGTAAATCAGTATTGCCTACCAAACAGGTTCATTTCATGGGGCGATTAAGCAGCAGGGTGAACATATCGAATCTTTACTGTAATGGAGTTTTGTTATGTGAAGTGAACATCGATTTAGTGAACGTAGTCTTGGACCTTGACTTGATCACTTTCATTGTGCTCGTAAAAAGGTTACATTGCAAAAAAAGTGTGTAGTATTTTACGTAGTGTGTGTGTGTAGTGAGTGTTTATGAAGGCTTCCGGATGAAACCGAAATAATTTGTCAATCGATATCAACACGTGAGTATTTTTACGCACGATCCCGTTTTTGTTAATAGTTTTACGATGTGAGTTTTAATAAAATTATGTATTTTTGTCAGTGCATATTATCACTATCATTGTAGCATTTACTGTAGTTATGTGAACTGATAACACGCCTTAGCTGATATACCAGAATGCCAGGTGGCACAGAAACACCAGACCGCAAATGCAAAGTTATGACGCCACTGTGTCTGAATTGTATCGAGTAGGTAAATTACCAGGCGTATATAACTCTCACAGCTGAGCGCGGGTCAATGAACGTAATTGAAATTAGGTGTTTAGTTAGTGTTGCGAAGTAATTATTTTATTATACTATCGAAAAAAAAAAGGATTTTCTTAAATTTGTATGAAATTACCGAGGCCATGACTTAATTGACATTTCGCAATCGTGGCGGAGCATAGGCTCTAGTTATCAGACATGTGTACCGACGGTCAAATATGACTACACATTTCTGTAGCACGTCGTATAGAATATATAAATAAAATACAAAAAGAAAGTAGGTAGATTAAAACGAGCAATTCTATCCTGGCGCATAGCCGGCCGCTACCGCGGCCCGCTCGCTCGGCTCGCGCGTTGTGGTCACAAGTGACCTAACACTCCTCCTCGCTTCGCTCGTCGTCGTACCTACTTACGACTTTGCTCAAGACTAGTCTAAAAAAAATAACACTTAAAATATGAAGCGCTCGTGGCCCCGCGGTCTCAGTGTCCGGTAAACGATCACTGAGGTACGCAACTTTCACTATGGCTGGTCGTCGGATGGGTGTCCACTTTGTGGCATTTAAATTTGCGAGCGTTTCATTGCTTCGGAAGCCACGTTAAGCCGTTGGTCCCGGTTGCCAATAAAATGGCAGTCGTTAAGCCTGGTTGAACGCCTTATAGGCGGCTTAAAAAATTTCAACAGCAGGTAGCCACAACCTACGTCTGTCTATTTCAACACGGCAATGGGCTCACCACCTATTACGTGGGACAGGAATCCACACGGTGAAAAGTGGGCATATAATATGCCTCTGCCACCCCTTCGGGGATAAGGCGTGATGGATATTTATTTATAAAATATCGTTTTATAAGTTACAGTTTAAAAACTTGGCTATGAGTGAGATGATTATTTACAATGGTGTCTTATCATTTCTTAAATATTCTTAGTCAAATTATTATTGATATGATTTAAACGGTTATCCATACCTCCATTATGCGTTTTGTATTTTATGATAAATTATCTTTAGGCGTATAACATTTATACCCTTTACATTTATAACTAACTAACTATCTTCACGCTGTATCCCTGACGGGGTAGTCAGAGAGGACAGATCGCCAGGCTTCGCGATCCATGCATACTTCTTTCGCTTCTTCGAGATTCATCAATCGCTTCATACACGCACGTCTGGGTATCCGAGTACTTTTGACCTTTCCGTTTTTGAGCAATCTGCTCACGTGGTCTTCATATGTAAGTCTCGGCCTACCCTGACTCCTTCTACCCTCTACTTTTGAACAATATATATTCTTCGTCAATCGTTCCTCACTCATTCGTTGGACGTGTCCAAACCAACGGAGCACGCCCTTTTCCAGCTTAACGCTGACACTTTCATTCAAACCTGCCAAATTGCGTATCACTTCGTTACGTATTCGGCCAGCCAAGGTAACGCCGCACAACTTTCGAAGTGATCGCATCTCCACAGCATTCAATTTACTTTCATGCATCTGCTGACATACCCAGGTTTCACTACCGTAAAGCAAAGTTGGCACTAGCACTGCATTATGAATCGCCAGTCGTGCTTCTTTTACGATGCTTTGTCGCTTTACTAACTGGGACAAAGCACCGTTAACTTTGTTTCCGGCAGCTACTCGCCGTTCCACATCCGAATCACATCTTCCATCCGCGCTAAACATACTTCCTAAATACACAATTTCATTCACTTGCTCTAGACGTTCCTGGTTTACCCTAATCTCGCATTTAGTTCTTACGTCACCTCTTTCAAATACTAGAACCTTAGTTTTACTTGCATTCAAGCGGAGACCCTTACTTTCACACCCCTCTTTCATATTAGTGACTAATGCCTGAAGGTCGGCTTCTGATGAGGCCATGAGCACCGCATCATCAGCGTACAGCAGACAGTTTACTGTAAAGTCACCCAAATTCACACCCATATTAAAATCTTTCAACTTCTGCAGGCAACTGTCCAGATACACTATGAACAGCCAGGCGGACATGACACATCCCTGTTTGACGCCTGTACAGACATCAAAAAGAGGTGACACATCCCCCCCTACTCGCACGCAAGCCTTACAGTCCCTATAAAGCGACTGTATTGCCCGCAGTAGCGAGCCGTCCACACCATATCCTGGCAGCAAGTCCCACAGCGTTTCTCTCACAACGTTATCAAATGCTTTCTCTAGATCCACAAAAGCGCAGAAAACCTTCTGGCTAAGAGCCAGAAACTTTTCCGCGATCATGCGGAGAGAAAACACTTGATCCATGCAACCTCTTCCACGTCGGAATCCGCATTGAGCCTCCCATAAATACCTTTCAGACTTTTCTTGCATTCGTGCCGTTATAACCTTTGCATACACCTTACTAGCTAAGCTGACCAAGCTGATCGCCCTGTAGCTGGAGCAGTTTAGGCGCGAGCCTTTCCCTTTGTAAATAGGTACTACAACTGCTACTCGCCAGTCATCTGGGACCTCACCCGTCCGCCAGCACAAGTTGCATAACAGACATAGTGTGTCCCAGACACGCGACCCACCGTACTTGTTCATTTCAGCAGTGACTCTGTCTTTTCCCGCAGCCTTACCACATTTCATACTTCTTATCGCTTGTTCTATTTCTTTCATACTAATGACTTCAATGACATCGGGATCCTGAGCATCGAAGTGAGCTCCCCTTCCCGATGTGGCATCTCTGTCTTTTCTTGCATACATCTTTCCATAATATTCACTCCATCTCTGCAGGACGTCACTTTGGTCTGTTAGGACGTCATTGTTAACACTAAGCACTTTATTCATACTGCAGATTGCCGAACAACTCCGGGTCTTGCCTACCTCTTTCCAGAAGAGCTTGACATTATCCCGGAAATTGGACGACAACCTTTCATCCGCTTTCATTCTGCTCCTTTCACGAGCTTCTTCTATAAGTGCCTTCGTGTTAACTTTCTGCAGCTTGTATCTCTCTTTCATATTAAAATCATTCCGCGAGGCTAAGTAGTCTAGCCATGCTTTCTTCTTCATTCGAACTGCTTCTTTCACTTCCTCATTCCACCATGCATCACGCATTATTTACATTTTTTATTTACGCTTTTTGCTTTACATTTATGCTGATTAAAATTATGATAAAAAAATTAGAGTAAGTTAATGTTATGCCAATAAAACCATTATGCCTTTATAACCCTCTGCTTATCATAATTTATGCGAGAAAAAATTATGCTGAAACTGTTATGCCAAACTACATTATGCTGAAAAAAAATATGCGATCGAAAGGGCACCCGTCGCGTAGGCACCACAACGCTTCCTCAGCCCCCGCTAAGATAGATCGACGATGTATTTTCTGCTGGCACGCCACAGTAAAAATGATTGGCAGTAGCAATTGTAATAGAACATCTCTGTTATTGTGTTGGATTTTATTTTAGGTTTATGATATACTTGTTGACGCCCGCGGCTCCGCCCACGTGATGAAGATTTTCCGTTCCTGTTTTCAAAAGGAACTTGTTCCGGGATAAAAAGTAGCCTATGTGTTATTCTGGTCTATAAACTATTATATATAATATATAGTTATGGTAAAGGACGAAATTAAAAACTGTTTGCTAGGCTATCACCGGTGACTGCGACATCACCACAATCCCCTGGCCTCACAACTAACGCATCGAGGTTATAGCAAAAGATTAAAAATGAAAGACATAATCAGCGACGACTGAGCCCATTGGAAATAAACGAGGAGATGTGCCCACTGGAGAGCACACTCACTCACCTAATTACCCTCACACAATCTGCTTATAGTAGAACTGATTGCAGATAACAGAACACAGAAAAAAAAGGTTAAGTTTATTTAAATTCCATTCAGTAGTTTTACGTACAAGTAACAAACATCCATACTTACAAACTTTTGCGTTTATAATATTATTAGGAGTTTATGATGATATATTTAATAACAAATTTAGGCTTTATGTACAAGTACTTTTTACTTTTTTTTTTAACTAACTAACTATAGTTAGTTAGTTAGTTAAAAAAAAAAAGTAAAAAGTTAAAATTTAGGCTTTATGTACAAGTACTTTTTACTTTTTTTTTTAAATAATATTAAAATCATAATGTTAATCAATTAAGCTAAACATTCTTCTTAAGTACACAATTTCATTCAAATGCTCTAAACGTTGCCGTTTTACCCAAATCTTGCTTTTAGTTCTTACCTTTTCTTTTTCAAATACCCGATTTTTAGTTTAACATACAGCGAAGACCTTAACTTTTATATTAGTGACTAATGCCTGAAGGTCGACTTCTGATGAGACCATCACTACCGCATCATCAGCGTACAACAGACAATGTACTGTAAAATTTCCAATTTTATAACACATCATAATCTTTTAACTTTTGCAGCCACATTTTTGCACAACTATCCAGATACACTATGAAAAGCCAGCGCACCGTCGACGGCCCGTTTGACGCCCGAACAGAAGTCAAAAGAGGCGCCAGGTGAACCTCCCCCTTGGTCGCACGCAAGCTTTACAGTCCGTATATAGAGACTGTTTCACCAGCAGCAGCTGGCCGTCCACACCATATTCTGCCCGGATATGGTGTAGACGACCAGCTAGGCCACACGGACGAGTACCACAGGGTTTTCTCTCACAAATTTATCAAATGCTTTCTCCAGATCCACTAAAGTACAAAAAACCTTCGCGTTAAGATGATGGGATTATGAATTATTAGGTACATGAAATGTTATACATTGTCTACTAACATAAAGTAAAAACATATATAAAAAGCGCTCGTAGCCCTAGTAACTCGGTTTCTGTAACAGATCACTGATTTAAGAAACTCTATCGGCTTTTGGATGGATGACCGCTTTGTAACATTTTCATTTACCAGCGTTTTCGTGCTTCGAAGGACACGTTAACGCTGCAATCGACACTCGTTAAGTCAAGTGAATAACTTTTGAGCGACCTAAAAATTACAACAGCGAGTCGCTACAATCTGAGCCTGTCCATTTGAACACAGGCATTGGGCTCACCACAATATGCCTCTGCCACATCTTCTGAATATCCATACTGAAAGCATAAAACAAAGGTCTTGGATACAATTTTAATAATTTATGCGAAGCAAAGCTTCAATATAACAACTGCACTGATTACTTCAGCCAGTGGCAGTCGGTGTGTTTAAGCTTCAGAATCTATTGATCAAATTTGTTTATAGGTAAACATACATTGACCGGCCCACTGGCTCAGTTGGTTATATAACTGTCTTCTAACCTGTGGGTACTGGGTTCGATTTTATACTACTTACAGGGATAATTCTAACGCTTCTGTGAAGTGTAGGTACTTTATTTTATATTAAAACTCTCATATATTTTATTTATCTATCACGCCTTATCCCCGAAAGGGTGGTAGAGGCATATTATTATATATGCCCACTTTTCACGTTGTGTATTCCTGTCCCACGTAATGGGTGGTGAGTCCATTGCGTATATAACTCTCATATATATACACTATATAAAGCTTACTCCGGGTGTCGCGAGATGCAACTGGGACAGACGCTCGGATGATGATGGAATGCTTACTGCTCTCATAAATATACTGTGCCATTGCGAAAAAATAGCAAGGAGAGCTCAACGAAAAAACCTAACACAAGTCCTACCTCAGTAAGCGCCAGCGCGCGACTGATCAGGCCTCAGCGTCGCGAATCTGATATTATTTAAACATTTGTTCTATAAAAATCACTGTATATAGTCAAAGTAAGCGATTATGTCTATAAATATTTAATAGCTATAGTTCTGTATAAAAATTTCATTAAAATGAACTGTAGTTTAGATTTGGTTTTTACAAAACGGCTAATTAAAAATAAATATTTAAATTAATATATTTTTTGCAAATTAAAATTGAACATATAATATAATCCAAATTAATTATAATTTTATTATATTAATTATATTTTATATATAGCTAATTTATTATTTTTGGAATTTTTTGTTCCATTCTTGTGCTCACATTTTTTGGTTTACCTTAAGATCCGTATGTCAAGATAAATGGATTTTTACAACTGGAAATAAAAAATTGTTTCCTACTAAAACCAGTAGAATATAATCTATTCGTTCTAGAAAAGACGATTTTAACTCAAACAAGAAAACAATTGACTGCCTCTGTGGCGCGGTGGGAGTGTATCCGACTGCTACGCAAGAGGTCGTGGGTTCGACTCCCACCCAGGGTAACACTTTGTGTAATGAGCCCGATGGTTTATTCTGTGTTTGGGTGTGATTTATCTATAATATGTATGTATTTAGAAATATAATAAAAATAAATAAATAAATATCCATCACGCCTTATCCCCGAAGGGGTGGCAGAGGCATACTATATGCCCACTTTTCACCGTGTGGATTCCTGTCCCACGTAATAGGTGGTGAGCCCATTGCCGTGTTGAAATAGACAGACGCAGGTAATGGCTACCAGCTGTTGAAATTTTTAAGCCGCCCATAAGGCCTTCAACCAGGCTTAACGACTGCCATTTTACTGGCAACCGGGACCAACAGCTTAACGTGCCTTCCGAAGCACGGAAACGCTCGCAAATGTAAATGCCACAAAGTGGTCACCCATCCGAGGACCAGCCATAGTGAAAGTTGCGTAACTCAGTGATCGTTTACAGAACACTGAGACCGCGGGGCCTCGAGCGCTTCTTTCTTCTTGTGCTAGAAATATTTAAGTATGTTTATCAGTTAGCTGATAGTACAAGGTCTGTTTTGTTTGGAATCAGAAGGCGTTATGTCAGTTGTCCCAACGATGTTTATTTATAAAAAAATAAAACATTTGGAACTCGACCAAAAAGTAGAAGTTGAAGTTGAAGCGCTCGTGGCCCCGCGGTCTCAGCGTTCTGTAAACGTTAAGGCTGGTTGAAGGCCTTATGGGCGGCTTGAAAATTTCAACAGCAGGTAGCCACAGCCTGCGTCTGTCTATTTCAACACGGCAATGGGCTCACCACCTATTACGTGGGACAGGAATCCACACGGGGAAAAGTGGGCATATAAAATGCCTCTGCCACCCCTTCGGGGATAAGGCGTGATGGATATTTATTTTTATTTTACCAAAAAGTAAGTATCAAAACGAGCCTGTGCTACTATTTAATATAGCTTACATGTAGACATGCTTACATGAATATACAAGCCAACTTCTCTCGCAAGTGGTGCTCGTACTTTGTAATTGATGTCTGAGGCAATTATGAGAGATTAATATCTACTAGCTATATATAGATGCCATTCCATATGTCATATGTAATGGCATCTATTGCGACAGTTCTCTACCGAGTTGAATACCACCCGTTACGTCCACAAGGGGAGATAAGTCACCCTTACTACATGAATTGTCAGCCTGCCCCACTCTCCAAAATGTTATTCGGTCCCTAGCTACCTACAGATAGACTTGGAACACGTTAACACCGCCAGATGGAACCGAGTTGTAGTTATTCCTAAAAAGAGGTTGCTAGCAATAAGCCTTTGGGCAAATCGCGTAGTCGTATTTCAAATACTACAATAAATATATTGCGAAAGGTCTATCTCCACGCTGTGTCCCTGACGAGGCGTCAGAGATGACAGATAACCAGGATTCGTGATCCATGCATACTTCTTTCGCTTCATGAAGATTCATCAATCGCTTCATACACGCACGTCTGGGTATCCGAGTACTTTTGACATTTTCGTTTTTGAGCAATCTGGTCTCGTGGTCTTTCTCGGCCTACCCTGACTTCTCTACTTTCCTACAATATATACGTATTCTTCGTCAATCGTTTCTTACTAATTCGTTGGACGTGTCCAAACCAACGGAGCACGCCATTTTCCTGCTTAACGCTGACACTTTCATTCAAATCTGCCATATTGCGTGTCTCTTCGTTACGTATTCGGTCGGCCACAGTAAAGAAAGGTAACTAAACTAATTAATAAACATTCATTATAATTTTAATTGAATAGCCACTAAAGAATTAAACTAAAATAGCACTAATGAATTTAATTTCAATCGAATTTAAATCTAGGAGTTTTCAAAAATTACGCGTTAATTCGCTTTAATATTAAACACTAAATAATATTAAATTGTAAATAGGCCATCAAAAAAAAAGCCCTCCTAAGTTTCTTGCCGGTTCTTCTCAGGTGGGCCGCGTTCCGAACCGGTGGTCGCTTTAAATATTTTAAATAGTGTATGACATTTTGTAAGCGCCGTTAAAATGGTCTATGCAAAATAAAGATATTTTTATTTTTTATTTTTTTTTATTTTATTTTTTACAACCGCAACAAATATTTTATCCCCAATAATCTAACTAGTATCCTATCGTATGAAAAAATGGTAACGAGTGAAGTGATACGCTAGATTGTATGAAATAGGTATATAGAGTAAGGTGTCTCAAGTAGAGAGCGTGCGATTTATTGATTTCTTGCTCTGTGGTTCTAGATCTTTTTTTGAAATTATTTTATGCCCAAACCTTTTTTTTACCCTTTTTTGTTTGAACCTTTTAGCCAAATCTTGTTTATTTCATATTTCTTGAAACTTCTATCTAAATTGTTTCCGTCCTCTACGTTTTAGCACAGTATAAAGAGTGTAAGCCTACGTCAAGTCTAGTCTTAAGTCAAGGTCAGTCTTACCCCAGTATGGTGGTTGTTATACTGAGATTTTCAGTGGATTTTACGCGGCACGCTCGAAATTAAGATTAAGATCACATTTAAGGTTAAGATACAATGATTCTTGGTAACATCTCAACAGTAAACTTTTTCTTATTATAATGTACCTACTGCGAACTGTCGACAAAACAACAAGATTTGAACAAGCATTTATCGGTACCATTACAGATGCTGATATATTGTCTTCGCTAAAACACTGAAATGCGAAATCAGGGTGCCAAGTCTACTATTTCAATCGTGTCAGAAAAGAATCGTAATCGTCGCTCAATCGAAAGCCACCGGCACAATTTTGACTTTTGTTCGTAGTCTTATCACAACCGTACTCCAATAGACTTCTATCGGTCGACCGATGAGTTTTACTAACACTTGCCAGTGGCCGCTAGTCAGTGGCGTTTTTATTAGTCTACTAACATTTTGACAGTTAAAAACAGCGATTCTGGTTCTATTCTACAGCTTGTCAATAGTAGACTCGGCCCCCAGTTCGTGTTGACTCGTATCATATATACTGCTACAGAAGTTGCACACTATCAGTTGTTGCAAGATGCTCAAACAGTTTACGCATCCCTATTGAAATGGCGAAACCGTTATATTAACTGTGTTTGTAAGGTATGTACGAGTAACTACTATTATTTCACTGTATTAGTACTTTTGGCCTATATTTTTTTTAACACTTTGATTATTAGGTATACTTTTATAATAATACTAGCTGTGCCCCCCGACTTCGCTCGTGTACATTTGACCCATGCCCCTAATAAATTTTCAAATACTTTCATATAAACTTGATCTCCTATTTTACACCCATAAGGGTAGGATTTTGGAAAATCCTAAAGCACGTATTATTTATTTTTAATTAGAAGTAGGTATGCGAAGTTTGGTGATGTTATCTTTGAAAATAGAGATTCTACCATGAAAACTTAGAACCCAAATTTTACCTTTCCGTGTCCATTTATTTGTAAATGTTGAAAATGATGAACTTTCATACAAAAGTGTATAAATATTATTTTACCCCTTTAGGGTTGAAATTTCAAAAAACCCTTTCTTAGTGGGAACCAACTATAGAAGGGTATCCTAAAAAATTAAGTTTGTTGTTCAAAGGGCTTCTTCTGGACGTTGATTATAAGAATAAGTCACCCACTAATTTTATCAATAAAAGACAACTCTTTAAAGGTAAAAATTAGCAAAACCGCGATACACGTGTCTATTTACGTACTCGTAATCACATGTCTCTAACTTTGAAAATGTCAAACTTTCATACAACCGTTTATGCATTATTTTACACTATAAGGGTTGGAATTTTGAAAAATCCTTTTTTCGTGAGTGCCTATATTTAGGGATAAAAAATTCAAATTCCTAGGTGCAAGGACGTTGATAGAAAAGTGAGTCACACTTGATTTTATTAATATAGATTAAGGTCTATTGGAGACTTCTAGAAAAATTGCAGTTTGATAATACTAGTTTTTTTTTATTTAATAAAAAACTACGAAAGCATTTTGAAATTGGTAATTTTTCAAATGGCTTTTTAACGTGTGGAATTCCCCGCGGAATTTATACCGGACCCTGTCAGCCACCCCGAAGTGGTGTCAGTAGCATATTAAACGCCCCCATTTCACCGTGTGTATTTTTGTATCAACGTAACAGGTGGTGAGCCCATTGTCGTGTTGAAATGTATAAAGCACAGGTTGTGGCGACCGGCTGTCGATAATGTTCAAGCCCATAGGGCTTTTAACTTGACCTAACGACTGCCATGTTAGTGGCAACCAGGACCAACAGCTTTAGGTGGCTTCTGAAGCACGGAATCGATCGTAGATGGAAATGCCACGTATCCGAGCATCAGCTATAAAGTTGCTTAACGCAGTGATCGTATACAGAACATTCTGTTAGCGGGGCTACGAGAGCTTCAACTGCTCTGACTGCCTCTGTGGCGCGGTGGGAGTGTATCCGACTGCTACGCAAGAGGTCGTGGGTTCTATTCCCACCCAGGATAAAACTTTGTGTGATGAGCACGACGGTTTATTTTGTGTCTGTGTTATTTATTTATAATATGTATGTATTTAGAAATATATAAGTAAGTATATCAGTTATCTGGTTATCATAGTATAAGCTCTGCTTAGTTTGGAATCAGATGGCGTTGTGGGAGTTGTCCCAACTTATTCTATACCAAACCAATTCAAATTACGCGGTTCATATCTATCTCAAGTGTTAGTCAAACAGTAAATTATTTGATATACATACGAAGGCCATACTGATCATACCCAGCATTATGCTGAGTCATGGCCTATTATGTTTAGGTGTTTTGAAGTTATAAGTTATAAAAGCGTGAAGAGGCACGTCATTGGGCCGCCAACTTAAGAGCCACTGTTATTAGTCCTGTTTTGGATTGTGACAGTGGCTTTCAATTCCCTAGATGTCGCCATGGCTTTCCATTAGGCGGCTGGCGTCACTTAAGCGAGCTAAAAACAAAAAAAAACTTCATTTGGCGCGTTAGGAAAAACTTTAACAATGCGCGCGCAATTTGTCACGAACAACCGACACCAGGAAGTTAGCTGATAAGTGTTTTTATGACAATTTATAACTACATTCAAAGTAGGTAGTTTTCATTCTTTTTATGTTTTTTTTTCTTACTAATATAACATTCCTGTTACAAACAAAGAGTTGTGATATATGTGATGAAATCTTATTAGACTTGCTTTAATAGTAACTTCTAACGCGTGTACAAAAGTACACACACCCATATTATTTTTATATATTTACCTATGTAGATTGATAAATGAGGTGAATGTGTTTTTTTTTTCCTTCTTGGTTGGTTAACAAGGTGGTTAACAAATTACAAAGCTATACTTGGGTGAATTGATTTTTATACGCGAAACATAAATAATACATTAAACATGGAAAAAAGCTTAACATTACATTGTTTTTGTTTAACTAACACAGGATTGCGGTAATTAATTAGACACAACTTAAATATATATACATCTTGTTTTATGTTAGAAACGCTTGTTATTTAGAAAACTGAAGCTAAAATCTAATCACCATCTAGGTATGTCCTAGATTTAATAAATGTATGGGTATTGGTAAAAAATCTGTAGGAACAACGATTTACTTAAGACCTATACTTACTTATATGGACTACTAGTTGACGCCTGCGGCTTCGCCCGCCTAGAGATGTTTTCCCGTTCCCGTTTCCCACAGGAACTTGTTCCCGGGATTAAAAGTAGCCTATATGTTATTCTAATGTATAAGCTATATTATTGTAAAGTTTAATTAAAATCCATTCAGAAGTTTTTACGTAAAAGAGTAACAAACATCCATTCTTACAAACTTTCGCATTTATTATATTAGTAGGATACTGGACTTTATCTATACTAATATTATAAAGCTGAAGTTGAAGTTTGTTTCTTTGTTTGTTTGAACGCGCTAATCTCAGGAACTACTTGTCGGAATTGAAATAATCTTTTTGTGTTAGATAGCCCATTTATCGAGGAAGGCTATATATCATCACGCTACTATCCTGGAGAGTAGAGCAATAGTCATAAATGTCGACATTGTAGAATTTATATGCTACGGGATTAAATAGGTGCGACAGGATTCGATCTATGTCACGGGCGAAGCCGGGGGTCACCTAGTAGACTTAAATAAATAAATAAATAAATATCCATCACGCCTTATCCCCGAAGGGGTGGCAGAGGCATATTATATGCCCACTTTTCACCGTGTGGATTTACCTGTCCCACGTAATAGGTGGTGAGCCCATTGCCGTGTTGAAATAGACAGACGCAGGTTGTGGCTACCTGCTGTTGAAATTTTTCATGCCGCCCATAAGGCATTCAACCAGGCTTAACGACTGCCATTTTACTGGCAACCGGGGCCAACGGCTTAACGTGCCTTCCGAAGCACGGAAACGCTCGCAAATGTAAATGCCACAAAGTGGTCACCCATCCGAGGACCAGCCATAGTGAAAGTTGCGTAACTCAGTGATCGTTTACAGAACACTGAGACCGCGGGGCCACGAGCGCTTCTACGCAATACTCAATGAAAGTGTCAGCATTAATCTCGAAAAGAGCGTGGTGCGTTGGTTTGGACACGTCCAACGAATTAGTTAGAGTGCACGAAAGTAAAGAGTAGAAGGAATCAAGGAAGACCGGGACTAACATATTATGAAGATCACGTGAGCACATTGCTTAAAAACTGGAAGCTTAAAAGTACTCGGATACCCAGACGTGCATGTATCGATTAATGAATGTATTGATTATCGATTAATGAAGCGAAAGAAGTATGCGATGATCGCGAAGTCTGGCGATCTGTACTCTCTGACTACCCCGTCAGGGATATGACGTGAAGATAGTTAGTTAGTGAAACAGTTATCTATTGTAGGGACAAGTGCGGAACGTGTAGACACTTTCCAGAATTTAGAATAAAACATTTATAAACCAGTATTATTTTTATTAATTTTTAATATATCACATGTCTTATGGCATAATCAATTTTGCCTAAACTAAAAGTCTGGTCTCAATATCACTTATACTTATGAATATAATAAACTTTTTTAAAAATCACCATTTTTGTCCACAGGTTCGAAAGACGATTGTACCTATGAACAGTAAACCATCCATAGGTACAACACCTAGGGATGGTTTACATTAGTAAGAAAATAAAATAACAATTATAGACGTCAAACAAGTGTAAACATAGTCGTATTCATAGCGAAATTTCTTCTTCCGGATTTAATACCTTTTTTCATCATTCTTCAATAGCTGAATGTTATTCCTCAAATTATTGCTTCCATGTAACTTTAAGTGTTTAAATATGGTTGACTTTGATTATGTTTTTAGCTACTTTTAACTGTGTTCTTAATTTTTAAACCAATTGTACTACGAGGCACTGAAAATATTAAAGAAAACGGCTAATCAGATTTAGTATTAGTAAGTAAAATTATGACACATTTCTATTTTATTTATTAATATTTATTTAATGGCCTGGTTTCTAAGACCTTTTAGCCAAATCTTATTTTTTATATCATATTTGTTCAATCTTATCTTCTAATTAGTCCTGTCCAGTCGATGTCGTGTCCTCATTGTCCGTCCTGGTCCTTGCCCTCAGTATAATGGTGATTCTTATACTAAGGTTGTCAGTGGACGTTTCGCGGCAAGAGAGAAAATAGCATTTCACTGCATATATATCATTGTCTTTCACTATAGCACGTTAACACAACTTTTATGTCCAAGAAATCACCACTACCGCACATAAAAAAAGATAAATGCACTAGTTTTAGAAAATAATCTAAAGCAAGCGTCCGCACTTGTCACTCTTCCCGCCAAATGACCCGACACATTTCTACCTGTGGACAGTCCACAGGTACACTCATGTGCGTGTCCACAGGTACAAATTTGGACAAAAAATAAAGATCTAGCATTAAGGATAAATAGACTTATAGATAGGGGAAAATGCACTAACTAAGCAATAGACAACACAAATCATACTGTAAATACGATCAAACCGATATCGTCAGTATTTTCACGGCAAACCCCATTAAAATTAAGCAAAATAACTTTCTTTTTGCCGCAAAATTTTTCATAGCCGGTATATAACAACAACCGCACAGAAAACAAAGATGGCGACACTTTTATTTTATTTTTTGTTGAGTATTTATTATTTTCTTGTAATTTTGTTTTAGTCCTGTCTAGTCGTTTGTCGATGTCAAGTCGTCAGTCCTAGGTCCTAGTCCGTGCCCCAATAAGGCAGTGGATCCCTTATTGCGGCTATCTATGGAAATTTGGCACTAACACAAACAACACCGCTATTCTTTGCAATTTATCACTTTCGTTCACTAATGCACTTTTCCGAACTCTTTATGTATAATATTCCACCATTATTAAACACAAAACACGAATTTTACACTAGTTTTTGAAAATAATATACGACAAACGTGCGTCACCGCTCGTGTTGGCGCCGAAAGTCCAAGATGGCGACACGTTAAACCTGTCACCCATACACAAATCTTTACGGTCGCGTTCAAATAATTATTTTAGGGTTGCTAGTCTCATCGAAATAGGTTGTGTCCATAGGTACAAGCGTCCATAGGAACAGCACTTGCCTATATATAATAAATAATAAAGAGGTAATACACGTGACTATATTTGCAGAGCATTATTAAAAGGGCATTTTCTCACAGTAAATAAAACTAAATTATTGTGAGGAAGTGCAATTCATGAAATTTTCTATATTATATTATAGTTTATACAATACTAGCTGTCCCGCCCGGCTTCGCCCGTGACATACTTCGAACCCCATGGCACCCATTTAATGCCGTAGTTTATTAATTTCACAATAATGTATGAAGATTTTCCGAATTCGTTGATTACTTCTTCGCTCTCCAGTACCTACCTACACCCGCACGGCCTGGTCGAAATATGTAAATATTATCTACATAAACTGTACTTAGTGATGAAATAATTTATTTTGATAAGGATTAATAGCATGAGTAAAATAAACGCGTTTAAATGTAGTCCAAAAAAATTCGAGATTTTTAAATAAAAAATGGTTGTTGTGCCTCACTCGAAATAGATAGGTATAGTGTGTCGCGGATTTTTTTGTAGATATTTATAAGATCTACAATTAATTAGAACATTTAATGGATCTGTCTTTTATACTTTAGGCAGCGTACGCAAAATAAGTAACTTTTCTGGTTGATTTTTCACACCTTGTGTCCGAAAAACCCAAATATCTTACGGAACCCTATTTTTTTTTCAAAATAAAATATAGCCTATCTTACTCGTGGATAATGTAGCTTTCAAATGGTAAAAGAATTTTTAATATCGCTGCTCTAGTTTTTGAGCCTATTCATTACAACCAAACAAACAAAGTTTTTAATAATATTAGTGTAGATGTATTGTAGAGTTTCTACGCTGATCGTGTTTACAGTTGTGGCAATAGGCGCATTTTTGCAATAAGAATCCGTTTTAGCAATTAGTTACTTAAATAGGTAGTATCGACACTAAGTACTTCCATAATATATGTGTTCATTGAATCGTTGAAACTTCGCAACAGTGTTTTTGTAAACGAATCGACCGCGTACAAATACATTGTTGAATGAAAACTAGAGAACACCCGCCATCTTAAGCCATGTAAATTTTGTTATCCATAGATGTGATTTTTCAAGGGAATGTTAAATGGTAGCATATCACTTCAGACCTAAATTAGTTAGTACCTACATATATTAACATGTTAATGATGACCGACAAACAAACAAGCACACTTTCGCGTTTACAATGTTCAACACAATTTATGTATATGGATTTAAGTTATAACTAAGTCTTAAAAAGGTTGCACGACAAATGGACAAATGCTACTTATATTATATTTATTTATTAAAAAAAAAAAACCATCACGCCTTATCCCCGAAGGGGTGGCAGTGGCATATTATATGCCCACTTTTCACCGTGTGGATTCCTGTGTGATTTATTTATTTATCTATTAAATATTTTTTATATATAATTAGTCCGCACGCGTGGTGAAGTTTTCCTGTTCCCGTTGCCCACAGGAACTTTTAACCGGGATGAAAAATAGCCTATGTGATATTCTGATGTATCTTATACTATTATAAAATTGTAAAATTAGCTGTGACGAACATTGAAAAAAAAAAATGCAATCGAGTAATTAAATAAAATAATAAAAAATAAATAATCACAACTCTGCTATGACAATATTGTGGTTAATTTTCCAGCTTAACTACTGCGCTATATTTTATCAAAATCGATTCAGCAGAAGTGATATTACAGCTGGAACTACATCTTGCTAGACGCTCTAAACATTAGACAGGTCAAAGTATTTTGAATTATAAATTAGGCTTTAATTAAGACACCATTTTTCACATGGCCACTGAATTTTCAGTTATGCACATACTCGTATCGAGTTGCCTTCACTGATGACTAAACGATGAGCAAGTTAAGTTATCCAGGTGCGGTCAAATTTTGTATGGGTGAACGTTTCAATAGTAGGTGCATCACATCAGCAGACATGCTGCTTTTAGTTACAGTCTCTAATGCGTAAAGGATCAGATAACCACCCTTTTTTTCTTTTTTTTTCGTTTGGAAATCCTCATGGGTGCTATGCCGGACTCTTACCGACTAAAACCACACGGTGCACTTACATTTGTCTATAGCCAGGAGTCAGATAACCACCCTACATTTAGATGGGTCAGTTATGCACATCGAGTTAAAGACTAAGGTATCAATTTTTAGGCAGTGACCACTTTAAGAGGAAGTGAAACACATTTCAGCAGACATTTTGCTTTTAGTTACGCACAAGTTTCTTGCATTAATGGATAAAAGTTCAGTGACGTAAAGTAATCTAAGCATGGTCAACGTTCGGAAGAGTGAGGACTCTGCGAAATCTGCAGTTTCTAACAACAACTTCTGTAATATTTTTGCGCATTAGGGACATTCACTTGGCTCAAGCCAGCTTCAGCAGCATCTGCTAACTGGTAAAGGTGCACAGGAAAGTTCAGGAGGTCGGTAGGCCAGATTGCAATTGTCATTAATGTATAATGTTAACTGAACCAAATTAATAATAACCAACGGATAGATACTATTTTACCTGAACATCAGATTTAAAATTATAGTTATTTGTCTTATGGTCTATCCTGTCTACCCCTTGAATAAACCGTCGTTATAGTATGTATTATAAGTGCGAATCTAAAAATTGCAGAGAAACGCTAATGTTTTAAATTCATTTTGGAATTTAGTATAAATATCGTAACGATAATTGCGTTTAGCAACTTTTGCTATGGCGGTTACGGATGGGTGACTAATTTGTGGCATTTCCATTTACGAGCGTTACCGTGCTTCGGAAGGCATGTTAAGCCGTTGGTCCCGGTTGCCAGGAACATATTATGGTAGTGGTTACGCCAAGTTGAAAGGCCTTCAATATTTTCAACAGGAGGTAGCCACATCACAACACTGCATCTGTTTATTTCAACACGGCAATGGGATCACAGCCTATCACGTGGGACAAATATGCACACATTGAAATGTGGGCAAATAATATGCCGCTGTCCCCACTTCGGGGATAAAGGCGTGATTGATAAGCTTAGATAAACTCCCATTCATGAAGAGCGGACTATCCACTGAACGACCACGTTGTTCCGCCTCGCCACTATCCAGACTCAGGAGTTAAGTATACTACGTTCCAAGGAAGTGGAAAGCGGAAACACGGGGCTCCATGTGACTATTGGTGGACGGGTACGATCGGGCACTCCAGTCGTGGTCGTGGCGTTCTCAAACCTGTTAGCCATCGCTCCAGAATGCTCCTGCTGCCGCTGACCCCGAGCAAGCCCCTAAGGGGTAAGGAACGTGGAGGTTTCCTGATTCGTATCTCATATTTTAGAAGTTGACTGGGCTGAAATTTACAATGTTTGGAGCTTTGCACCGCCTTAATACAAATAATTTATTATAATTAATAAATAAATGATAATTTATTATTTGTATTAAGCTGTAATATGTATCTATTTCTTTTTGGTATTTTATGTTTCCGCTTTTACTTATTATGGTATTCGGCGTAGAAACTAATATTTATTATTACTAAGAATGTGTATAAACAATGATAATGAAATCCCGTCATAACGAGAAGAACGGCTGGTATCTTAGAACGATCTTAAACCATATTTGAGAGAAGTTGGGTTAAAGTCAGACCACAGAAACACTAAATTCTCAAAGAGATCATCAATACTTCTTTTGGAGACATCTAGATTAGTGATAAGCGAGCGCAAAGTTTCAAATAAGAAAATGACTATTAATTATCTTTGAGAAGAGCTGAGACCAGTCAGCGAACAACGAAGCTCTTCTCTCAAAATATTCAACAAATCACTCTGTAAAAAACCGTGTGAAATCGACGGATTACGCCGGAGGACTCATAACTTCCAACAAAGATCAAAAGGATTTTTGTTATCCGATGAGTCTTGATTCCAGATTAGGTCCAATACAAGAAAATTAACATTGGCGAGTATAGCCTATATACTATCTGCGAGTAGTGTACCTAACGTGGCTAAGAAAAGGTAAACTCTAAACAGAGCCCTGCACTAACTCAGTGACATCGATTGCGATGTCAAATGACGCATTGCTGCCGCGTGGGCCAAATGGCGGGAGATGACCGGTGTCATTTGTGACCCTAAAATGCCGATCCGGTTGAAGGGACAGGTCTACAAAACCATTATAAGACCTGTCCTTTTACATGGCAGTGAGACGTGGCCGATATTGGAGCGATACAAGCAGGGGCTGCGTGTCACGGAAATGAAGATGCTGCGGTGGATGTGTGGAGTCACGCGGATGGACCGCGTGAGGAACTCTCGCATCCGCGGCAGCCTTCACGTCCGCGACATTGCAGACAAGTTACAAGAGTGTCGCCTTCGTTGGTATGTTCACGTCTTGCGGCAACCGCCGGGCTACGTAGGTAACAAATGTCTGGCCATGTCAGCCCCGCCGGGTCCCGGTAAAAGGGGAAGACCCAAGAAGTGCTGGCTTGACGTCGTAAGGGATGACATGCGTGCCAATGGTCTCACTACAGGGGATGCCGACGACCGTGCGAAGTGGAGGAGAAAATGTAGGAAAGCGGACCCCGGGCGTCGCGAGACGCAACTAGGACAGACGCTCGGATGATGATGAGAGCCCTGCACTAACTCATCTGGTCCGCGCGTGCAGCCTGGAACATATGTTCCACGCCGCACTTGCCGCACTTTAAACATCATCCAAAATGCAACAGGAAATAAGTATAAATGTACAAATTTTTTACAAGTTTAGAAGGTTATGTTAGTTACAAACAAAAAATCACGCGAGCGTAGCCGCGGGCAAAAGCTAGTAAGCTATATTATGGTTAAGTTTCATTAAAAACTGTTCAGTAGTTTTTACGTGAAAGAGTAACAAACATCCACACAAACTTTCGCATTTATTATATTGATTTTTGATTAACATTGATTTCAGAATAATAACTTTCGTGAGCGTTGGTCATTATTACAAACTACGGTTATACTCACGTGTGAATTTCGGGATAGCCCGACTAGTTTCGGACCTAACGGACGTCCTTTTTCAAGAGGAGCGTCAAGCTACGTCGGAAGCTGCGCTGGCACTGCGTTGCCAGCGATCTCTCTGCGGATCCGCTGAGTGCACCGGGAGTATACACGATTCCGTGTGACTGCGGCAAGTGTTATATAGGCGAGACTCGTCGCAGCGTATCGACTAGGCTACAGGAGCATATACGTAGAATGAAAAGGGTCAGCGGTGGCTGAACACGCCTGCCAGACGGACACGGCTCATTATATAAGATTTGATAAGGCCTCTGTACTAGCCACAGAGAAGTACTTCGTTAGGTCCAAAACTAGTCGGGCTCTCCCGAAATTCACACGTGAGTATAACCGTAGTTTGTAATAACATTGATTTTGTTGATGGATTGTCTTACTTGTTTGATTGCATGTATGCATTACATACATTTTGACTGCTGGCGCGGTGGGAGTGCATCTGACTGCTACGCAAGATGTCGTGGGTTCGATTCCCACCCAGGATAAAACTTTGTGTGATGAGCACGATGGTTAATTCTGTCTGGGTGTTATTTATCTATAATATGTATGTATTTAGAAATATATAATTATGTTTATCAGTTATCTAGATCCTATAACACAAGCTATTTACAATTTTAGCTTACTTTGGGTTAGATGGCGCTGTGTGAAAAGTGTCCCACAATATTCTCACATGCCATTTCTTGCGTTAGTACTATTTCTATGGGTACTACATTTCAGAAAAATTATAAATGTATTTTTGTTGCAGATTGATATGGATGAAAGTAACAAACCCAAACCTGTGCTACAGAACTGTCTATTAACTAGGATATTAATCAATGTTTCAAAAACTAGAATGGCGCTTATAACCCGAAGGACCTCAGTTCCAGTAAGAAGACATATTACCAAAAAAAGTAAGTGTAAAACTGTTTCGCCAAGGTTCAGTGCAGCTCCATGTTATGATATCGATAATTCAGTGACAGGTTCCACCATTTTTCAGTTCCTATGATTTTTTTTAATAATGTTTATGGCATGGCTACTTTGGCCCTTTGTGCCATAATTTCTATGACTGAACAACATCTTGACAGATAAATTTAATACCGAAGATAAAGGTAGTAGTATATTCTTTATAATAATTTATTTATTTCAGGCCATAGAACATTAACATTAACAATACATTGCATTAAAATTAAACACATTGAATCAAACATTAAAATTAAAATTGAAGCGCTAATGGCCCAGCGGTATCAGTGTTCTGTAAACGATCACTGAGTTACGCAACTTTCACTATGGCTGGTACTCGGATGGGTGACCACTTTGTGGCATTTACATTTGCGAGCGTTTCCGTGCTTCGGAAGGCACGTTAAGCCGTTGGTCCCGGTTGCCAGTAAAATGGCAGTCGTTAAGCCTGGTTGAAGGCCTTATGGGCGGCTTAAAAATTTCAACAGCAGGTAGCCACAACTTGCGTCTGTCTATTTCAACACGGCAATGGGCTCACCACCTATTACGTGGGACAGGAATCCACACGGTGAAAAGTGGGCATATAATATGCCTCTGCCACCCCTTCGGCGATAAGGCGTGATGGATATTTATTTATTTATTAAAATTAAACACATTGAATCAAACATTAAAATTAAACACATTGAATTAAACATTAAAATTAATTTACCATTGAATTTAAATGTCATTATAATTAATGAATACGTTAACTTAGCTGCTAACTTGACGGAAATATACGAAGAAGTAGTTAACTTCGTATATAGCCTTCAATATTTCATTGTCAGATACATGTAATTTTTCGATAAAGGAGGCCCTTGTTTTCATCATCACCGCATAGAAGTCATCTACCCAGTTTTCTGCAAACATACATCTATTATGTATATATTTACATATATTATAGAATACTTACATACTGTCAAAGATGACATAAAAATTCTTTGACAGATAATTTATTGATTTACCAAAAGTACCTATGGATAATGAGCTCTGAACAGCTCATTATTTCCATGACGTGCGCTGTTAGAGCTGCTATGAAGTATGCTTGCAAAAAAAATACCGGCCAAGTGCGTGTTGGAGTGCGAGGGTTCCGTACCATTATCAATAAAAAAGTATAAATATCATATCTATCATACTAATAATTAAATAAATAAAAAAATATTGTGGGACATTTTTTTACACACTACTCCCGTCTAGCCCAAAGCAAGCTATTATAAGCTTGTGTTATGGGATCTTGACGACTGATAAACATATTTATATATTTCTAAATACATACATATTATACATAGGAAACACCCAAATTCCGATACAAACATCTGTAGATCACACAAATATTCTTTCCAACCCGGGAATTGAACCCGGACCTCAGTCGCGGCAGCCGCATACACGCTTATAACTAAATATTGTGTAAAAAAATCAAGCGTCTCATTGCCGTTATCAATAATGAGCAAAAACAAGCAAAAAATTGTACGGTTGTTGTATCTGTCCTTAATATTTTTATTGTATTTTGTGAAAATTTCATCTGTCAAACTATCACGGCTCGTGGGATACACCCTAGTGACAGGCAAACAGACGGACGGACGGACGGACAGCGGAGTCTTAGTAATAGGGTCCACGGTTTTACCACCCATATGGAACCCTAAAATAGCGTGTTAGCGGTTATGCGACCATCAATATGCATTGTTGATCAGCGTCTTGTGAACACTACGAACAAGACCGAAGTGGAATATTTTTGAGACATCCTTAAAATACATAAAGGAAAGTAGTTCCGAACAGCAAATAAAAATAGTTGTATTACTTCTTTTGAGCATTATATTTCGCTCTATCCCTGACGGGGTAGTCAGAGAGGACAGATCACCAGGCTTCGCGATTCATGCATACTTCTTTTTTGTTTTGACTACAAACGAATTAGCATTATATTAAATTTTATGAATTTGAAACTATCCAACCAACCCGGGCAGGGCAAGCTTTGCACCGCCATAGAATTCGGTTTAACAGAAAATATATGTCATCATAAATATTTTTCCTGTTCTTTTTCACTTTATCTGCTATTCGGGATAGAAACAAATTCAACAAAACGTTGATCATTACAAGCGCCCCACCCGTTCTTCAGACATAATTGTGTTTTAACACGACTTTGTTTTATGTGTATTGATAGATGCTATTATCATTACTAGATTTTTTTAACGAGTGGAAATCCCCACGGATGTTGAACTAAAACCGACTAAAACCACACTTGATCTACCTAATCTCTCTAGTGCCAGACGCCCCGAGTAACTCCTCGGAATGGTCTCCCAATACTACCGACAGTCATTAGCTACTATCGCGGCTTCACCTAAGGGTTCGGGTGTTATCCCGATTCATACGCCGTAAAGCAGTCGTAATATTCTCATGTCACGCCCCGCAGTCTTGGGCCCGCTTGTGGGACGGAGAGCAGCCGACCCGCCGTCCACAGGACCCCGGTCTTGGAATCCGATAGTCTTGGGCTAAGACAAGTCTACGGCGTTGTCGCCGCAGACTGCGCAACTCGGGTGAGAGAGTCACCTCTGTGTCCATGAATGACCAGCTTGCAGAAAGCAGCGTCCCACTTGCTTCCGCTGGAGACTATCATTACTAGAATGCTAACTTAAATTTTACTAGGCCCAATTTTGCCAATTAAAATGTGGTTTCTAAACGAAAGTAGAGTTCAATCCAATATCATACATCTATAACTAATTTCCGTATTCCAGATCGTTTCTCAATACTCAATCGACGCTTGAGAGTAGATTTTATAAGTCTATCCTGCTTTTCATAATACAGGTTTGGAATGACAAGAAATCGGCACACACTTTAGGTAACGCTTTTAGTACAATAAATGTCAGGTAGTACTTATAATTCAATATTTGCTACAACTTTATAAAATATCACACCATATTTGATATAACATTTATTTTACTGGCATATTAGTATATTAGATTATTGTATTTTTTCTGAAGCGCTCGTGAACCCGCTAATTCAGTGTTCTGTAAACGATCACTGCATTAATCAACTTTGTGGCATTTACATTTGCGAGCATTTCCATGCTTCGTAAGGCATTAAGCAGTTGGTACCGGTTGCCAGTAACATGGCAGTCGTAAAGCCAAGTAAGGAGGCCTTACGGAAGGCTTGAAAAATTTCAACAGCAGGTTGCCGCAACCTGCATCTGCCTATTTTAACCCGACATTGAGCTCGGCACCTATTACGTGGGACAGGAATACAAATGGTGAAAAGTGAGCGAGTAATAGGCCTCTGCCACCGCTTCGGGGATGAGGTGAGATTGATTTTACAAAATTCTTTACAAGACACTTAAGTTTTACGATGTGATTAAACCATGTGACGTTAAGACTTTTTCAATAACAATTACGAACGAAGTAGCTCTTAAGTAATTTGCACAGACAATTACAGTGGTCTTTGTCCATTTACTGACCTAGTATAATAAAAAAAGTCATCTTTGTTGATAAACTTATGTAGAAACCATTAAATCTTTACAAAAAGTAGTTTTTATTTAATGAAACAAGTAGTTTTGGATTTCCACGATTCGAATACACACTTAAATACTTACTTTACCTACGCATTTGAAATAAACTGTTTACAATTCTATAGTTTATTGTGACGGTAACAGTGACGACACATTTCTTATCTTGTTGTTTTTATAAACATGCACAAATAGCCTGTGTTTTTGTCGCAAATATACAATTCTATATTTTCATTTTTAAAAAAAATTGAAAATTAAGGTAAAAAATTTGGTATGAACTTAAAAGTTTTCGTTTAAATCTTAATTTGTCCATATCTTTTTATCGTGTTGATTCAGAACCTTGATTTTTAGGCACCTTATAGGGATTTATATAGACCTCAGTATTTGGTATGAATTTCATTTTGCTAGGTCCAACCGTTCCTGAGAAAATCGTCTAGACAGACACATGGACAAGAAAGTCGGATGTCTTTGCTATATAATATAGAATTACTTTTTTTAAACTTTCGCACTTACAAGTACTAGTACTACAAGGTGATCTCTGACAATTTTTTTCAAGTAAACTTTTAAGTAATGCAAATAAAATATTTGATACTTGACTAGGCTCAGGGGTGTGGCCTTAACTAATTATACAAACATAAGAAAATAGAGAAAGAAATGTAAAAGGAAAGTAAAGCTACCATTTGGTGTTGCTGCAAAAAAATAAGGGGTCTATATTGTCAGCCCCAGTTTAATGATTTTTTATTGATAATTTTGTTTCAGGTAGAATTTTCATCGCAATATTACTGGCAATCGTGGGTTTAATAACTCCAGTACTAATTTTAATTATAGATCCAATACATACAATAGCCAATTATGTGAGTATTTTACTTATTTATTTTTAATTCTGGTGACGCGATTGCCAACAACAAAATTTATTGATCTTCCAATATTACATTTTTCTTCTAAAGTGATATTTTTTAAGTAGATAATGTATCTTCTTCATTCAAAAGTAGTAAATTATTCTTATTGATAGCAGCGTTTTCATGTATAGGTTTCTTCAAAGTTCTACTGCAGTCAAATGATGGTAAATTTTACTGCAGTTATATGTGGATTTTGGAAGGTAACAGAAAATACCGCGTTCCACTAAGTTATAAAATTTCACAACACTTGTGCACGTTGTCGAAGCTTTTATGTTTAAAACACCATCAATTTTACACATAAAAGCACCGGAAAATACACTAGTTTGAAAAATTAATAACGGAGTGGTGTCCGCAAATTGTTGCCGATTAAAGGGTTAACGCAGTGATCGCTTAGAGCATTGATAAAAAGAAAAATTTTTGAACCCTTATAGAAGCAATTTCTTATCCGACCGTCTGTTTTTCAGTCAACACAGGTCAAGAGTCAAGACCCGTTATCTCAGGAACGCGTGGTTGTGGAGTTGAAATTTAATCGATTTATTCAAGTTTAAAGTTTCTTGAAACTGTGAAAAAAAAAGAACTTCTCAGTTAACGTATACATATCAACACTCTCAAGGGAATCAAAACTTGTAGGATATTGTCCGTCGACTTAGGTCTAGGAAATTTGCTAAGGAGGTAATACTATGTTATCCAACGTAGGGAAAAAAAAATCTGAAAACTATTCATTAGTAATAAAAAAATAAAATAATGAAATGAAAATTGTTTAAAATTATGGACCGACAAATTTACACGGAACCCTCGAGAAACGTGTCCGACGATCCGAGCACTTGTCTGGTTTTTTATAGAATTACATGTGTAGTCCGCAAAATAACATGTTCTTTTTGAAGTGAACATTTTTTAATGGCATTTTGCACTTTTTGTAATGGGTGAAAATATTGTACTCGCATCAACCTGATCGAAAATTCGTAAGACGGACGGCGGAAAGTGGACCGCCGGTGCGGCGTAGAAGAGGAAGTAATATCCCCTCTCTTTCTACCGCGCGGCAAAAATGTATGCCTGTTCCTACTGTTTCGTTAAAGCGGTGCAGGGCGCTTACAAGTGAAACTGTAATTTTTTGAGATACATTACATACATACATTTTTTTTATATATTGAGATACGTAAGCATTTTAATCTATAATAAATAAAAGGCAATCATTGGGCACTTATATTCATACGTAATGGGGTCTACAACATTTCAAGGCACGCAAGATAGATATAAAGGTATCACTGTGGATTCACAGGAAGAACCTTGTGAACCAGACCAAATTATAAATAAAGTAACTGATTCATTGCAAAAATGGTCTGAGGAGAATAGACGCTGCATTTGGTTCAAAGTTAACATAAAAGATGCTAATTGGGTTCCTGTACTTGCAAGTGAAGGGTTTAATTTTCATCACTCTAGGGATGATTTCGTAATGATGTACAAATGGCTGCCAACAGACAGGCCTTCTAATTTACCACCAGTTTGTCACATCAACCGGTGTTGGAGGAATAGTCTTTAATGATAATGGCCAAATATTGGTTGTATCTGAAAAAGATATAGAATGGCCCTATTGAAAAATTACCTGGTGGATATGTGGAAAGAGGTGAGGACATAAAAGATGCAGTTATGAGAGAAGTCCGGGATGAAACAGGAATAGAAACTACTTATGAATCCATGGTAACTCTGCGCCATACACATAAAATGATGTTCGTAAACTCTGCCATATACATAATAGTAATAATAATAATAATTACCCCTCGAGGACAGTCGTTATCTTTTATTGGATTAACGCAACCCTATGAGGGCATAGTAGATTCGCTTTTTGAGTCGTCCACTTTCTGATATCAACAAAAAAATGTATCAGAAAGTTATTGAAAAGCTCACATCCGCAGGGCAGCTTGTGGCGAGCTGATTGTGCGTGGCTACACATCAGTCCCGATTCCTCAGAGTTTTGTTGCCCTTATGCACCGGTTAGCATTTAATGGGCTAACGGGAGAGCAGTGAGAGTGCTACTCCCGGGAGTGCAGCAAAACTCAACTCTGGCTTGCCTTAATTGGCCGGTCAGAGGGAGGGAGCCAGAGCTATATGCTCGGGGGTGGAAGTGTCATTTTCAAGGGCATAACTACGGGGAAGCCCGCTCCGGGCCTGTCCCGCGAAGGTGAAACCGGCGCCGCACCGCTCGACACCCCAAGCCGCTCACACCGGTGTTGCCTCCTGTCGCCATACAGGCTTATCATGCCTATGGCGATTGTATAGGGGGCCCATCTAGTGAGTTGGCGAGTCACCGTCTGCCAAATTTTTGATAATCAGATATTAAAATGGCAGACGCCGCCTTCATCCATAGTTATAATCACCTAGTTCATCAAACCCCCAACCCAATAGCCCATTTCTTAGTTAGCATATTTTACAATAGTTTAACTCCCATTGGAGGTGGTCCATTATCGTTCTTCTACATAAGGCGGGCGTGGACTGTCTGCAGTGGGGGTCCCATTTCCTTTTAGATTAAAATTCTCAAAGGGCCTCTGCGTGTTGGACCAGTATGTCCCCATGTACGCCTACCAAAAGCCCGGGTATCTTCATAAAAAAAAAAGAAGATACCCGTGAAAAGAAGAAACATAATAATAAATCTTTATTCATTTAGGTCACAAAGTAACACTTATGAACATCAAGAATATGTGTATTAAATGCTAAAAAAAAAAATAAAAAAAAATACACAGCAATCTAATTAATCAATTTGTGAATCTATTTAAGTGTTGTGAATGCAGTCCGTGAACCAATCTTGTGATAGCACGTCGAACGCGACCAATACATGTACACAGTGCAATAAATCATTCAAATCTTTAAAAGGCCCTAACATACACACTACAAAAACACACAGGAAATGTTTTAGCCAAAACAGTTCCCCTTTAGACACCCATCCCATTATTCCGAGTGGGGGCTTCGGTGTAAAAGGAGGGTGTGAGGCAGCCATCCATGCCCTACGCTCTTTGCTTACCTACGGACAGCCTGACGTGTTGCTCAAAATTGATATCAAAAATGCATTCAATTCGGTAAATAGGGATACCCTGCTGACGGAAATAAAACAACATATACCGGAAATTTACAATTATCTTCTTCTCAGTTACGCTGACCCAACAAAATTGTTATATCGATCTAATGAACTGTCCTCGGAAGTAGGTTGTCAACAGGGTGATCCCCTTGGGCCTGCAATTTATTGTTTGGCTATAAATCCGAAAATCAAAAATTTTAATTCTAAATTCAACGTTTGGTATTTGGACGACGGAACCCCAGGAGGAGATGTGGATACTGTGTTTTCGGACCTATTTTTAATCAAAAATAAATTTGAATCCATTGGTTTGGAGCTTAATTTTAGCAAATGCGAACTTTTTATAAATAACTGCGACCTAAATTTCAATGACGTTAAACAAAAATTCAATATTTTGGCTCCAAATATTAAAATAGTTAACAGTAAATCCCTTTACCTTTTAGGTTCTCCAATCTTTAATGAATCTATTTCTGAATATATTAATAATTCAATAACTAAATTTCAAAATTCTGCTGACCGTCTTCTTGAAATTAGTCCACATTATGCAGTTTGCATCTTAAAATTCTGTCTTTTCGTCCCAAAATTTATGTATGTGCTCCGTTGCTGCTCCTTTTGGAATCACCCAGATCTTTTGACACAAGTAGACGACTTAATCAAAATTAGCTTAGAATCAATTCTTAATATAAATTCTAAACGAGCATTCTTGGACCCAAGCATCCCTACATATCCGTTATGGTGTTTTAGGGATTCGAAAAATTTCCAGTGTCGCTTTACCAGCCTTTCTATCTTCTGTCCATAGTTCAGCAAATCTCATAAGTAAAATTTTAAGGGAATCCCCTTCAAACTTTGAGATTTCTGGCTTGGAAGAAGCTAGAAACGCTTTCTTAATTGCTTGCCCAGGTCAAAATTTTCCAGTTTCTCCAAATTCACAGAGGAGTTGGGACGACATAAACTGCAAATTGACTTATGACAATTTGCACTAAACAAAAGATTATAGGGTTGTATTTCCCTATTTCTTATACCTAAACACTAATACTGTTGAGGGAGGAACACTGTATGCGGGTGCCTACCTAACAGGTTTTACTTATCTAAATATCCTAGTGGATATATTACATTATAATTAATCTAGATTTAAAAGAAAGATGCCTCATCATAGTTCCTAATATATAGCACTATGTATCAGACATAAAAATATTTGTGTTGGTTTGTCCGTGCCGACTCCTAAACTACTGTGTCTGTGATGGTTAATGTCACCCACTAGAGGATAGCTTCCCAGAGAGGATGATTCAGACAATCGGTGACTGAGAACTATTTGCTTGATTCTCATTGCCGTATTTCAGGATGTCCTTGACGTGATAGTCACCCAGTGCTTTACCACTCATGTCAGACAAATCATACACCAATGGCGAACGTTTAGCTGTTACTACACACTTTATAAATTTAGGTGCTAGTTTCGAAGAAAAATTCTTAGATTTACTTGACAAATAGTAAGTTCGTTTATAGACAATCTGACCCACTTTCAACTCGACATGTCTCTTTCTGAAGTTGTAATACTTCTCATTACGCCGGTGAGCGACTTCGAGATGTCTCTTCACCTTTGCGTAAATGAGTTCAAACTCCTTCAGTTTCTTCCCATACGATTCCGGGTTGTCGATTGTGACGGAGTTAGGCTTAGACACTATCTTAGGATTACCCATGAGACCTGGACGAGATGTGTTGACGGGTTTGTATTGTTTGCAGATTTCGCAGTTCCCTACATATTGTTTTACATCCTCGTACATCTGGGGCTAATAATAATTTAAGGATAATCTCTTATGTGTCTTCCATACACCCAAGTGAGCACTAACTGGATCATCGTGATGTTTCCTTAAAAGTTCTAACCTATCTTCTTGTGGGACCACCAATTTCCACTCAAAGTCACTAGTTAAGTTATATTTGTTCTTAGTGAACCTATATAATAAGTTATCTCTAATATTAAAACTTGGATAGTGTTGGGGATGTTTCCGAACACTCTCCATGGTATGCAAGTACCATGAATCTTTAGTTAAACCAACATCTATACTATCAATCTTAATACGAGATAGAGCATCGGGAACAACATGGTCCTTGCCCTTGCGGTGCTCTATAGTGTCAAATTTCTCAGTAATATTATCTATTATTAATTTTTGCTGCTTATTTAAGTTATCGTACTCTTCGAGTCCGTTATTAAGTGACAAGGTTTCTATAGGATTGTTGGAATATTCTGAGGAATTAATTTAATCGCTAAATCAAATTGTTGCCAGAAGTCTACCCCAAAAATCATTGAAGTAGAAATTTCTGGAACTACATAAAATTTTATTACTTTAATAATAGAGTTATATAAAACTGATAGAGAGATATAGCCTAAACACTTTAATCTAGTATTATCAGCCGTCATAATACAACGATCTGAGTCAAAGTGCTCTACTTTGAACCCGAGATCTGAGAAAATATGATGCGAATCTTTCCCTAATATAGAGCAAGTCGCACCAGAATCTAGGAGACCTAGAACATTTAAGTATAATATTTGAACTTCTAAATAAGGACGAATATCATTTAGTTTTTTGCTGAAAAGGACCTTACCGTGGGAGGGGTTGGACAAGGAACCAATCTCTTCCACTTTATTCGCAAGGCCCTTCCCTACTAGTTCTTTTGAATGAAGGGATAAACTACACTTGGGGCAGTCAGGAGATTTGACACCTTTCATGCCACACCTAAAACAAACTATCTCCCTAGATTGCCTACATGTGTACGTCGTGTGGGTCGTATCTCCACACCGTAAACATTTGCTATTACTAGGAGTATTATCTACTGCTGAGACCTGTTTGATGGTTTTCACTACATTTTTACTCTTGACTTGATGCAAATCAGATGAAATTTTAAAACTTTCTAATACGGGTTCCCTAAAGCCTTCTGCTCGAACACGTGCTAGTTCAAGACGTTTACCTAGTTGTTTCAATTTATCTATACTATCTACCTCATGTAAAGCTAGTTCCTTCATGTAATCGGGTCTTATGTTGTGCATAAGAATGTCCAATTGTTCTTCACAAGACATAGGGATTGATAACCTAGAGAACATAGCCGACATGGTAGTATGGATGTAGTTTACTAAAGTTTCGGTTCGTGCCTGTGTACGACGCCTAATTTCACCGCGTAGTTGGTAGTCGTAATCCGGAGTGTCAAAGTTGTCTTTAAGTTCGTTAAGAAGATCATTATATGAACTAAAGGTGGATCTGTTTGTTCGGAACCAGGCCAGTGCTGCTCCGTCCAGCAAATCCGAGAAAGCGAGTAATAATTTGGACTCCTTAACCTCTCGTGCACGCCTAAGTTCTTCCAGTCTTTCTATGAAGACACGCACACATGTGGAACCATCATACTTAAGATTAAAACTATTCAAATTAATGGGACGTTCCCTATATACTATTGTTTCCTCTACTGAATCTATGTTACGTGTGCTACCTCGCACAGAGTGTTCCTTCCTCAGACCTAGCGCGGGAGTCCTAGCTTCAGTTTGCTGAATGGGGCCTGCCTCACTTTCGGAAAAGTCGGATTCATCGTCACTACCAGGTTCGGTCACAGCCAAAACCTTGATGAGCCTATTCCTGATGTCAGTCAACTCATCAACATCGAGCCCACATCGTGCCAGCCTATCCAAAAAATAGTTAGCCCTGATAGCCGTCCTAATCCTAGTATTTGGATCAAGGGTACCTGAAGAGACCAATTCCTCACTCTCGAGCACCTTTGGCTCAAAGCACAGAAGCTCGGAGCGGGGGTTCGCAGTCTTTGTCGAGACTGCCTTAAGACTGCCTCTTCTCGCTAGCCGGAATACAGCTCTCAGCTCGCTCCGCAAACTCGCCACAGTCGAATCCGCACTCACTGAAATGCCAATTATTTAAAGTTCATAACATAGTTCATCTTTTCTTAGGTAATTGATGTACTTCTGTATTGAAGACATGATATCAAAAGTTAAGTTTAGTTTTTATGAAATGAGATTTACAAAATAAGAATATATTGCTTAAATTGTTTCAATAAAGTTAACTAGATGGTAATATTTTAGTACAAATTGTTTCACAATAAGTGTGAGAACAATAGAAAAGTTTGATGATGGTAGTTAGAAAAAAATTACTAAGGTTAAAGCTTAAGATTTTGAAATTTGTAAAAAAATTATAAAGTTGTTCTAGAACTTTCACAAGATTTCTAGTATAAAATTATTTGACCAGATTATTTGTGCACACAGTGCCAGGTTGTTCAAAGTACACTCTTTGACCTTTGCCCTGCAAAAAAATAAAAGTTAGAAGGTACACCAAAATGTTGTGCACTTCTGTTTAAAACATATTTTAAAGTATGTTATACAATGTAGGCTTTATGATATTGTAAAATAGTTGTTTATCACAGCAAACACACAATCAGAGTTTGTTGCAGCAAGTCACAAATGTAAGATTTAAGTCAAGGTAGTTCAGACATAAAATAACAAAAAATAATTGAATTTCACAGGCTTTTTGGCCAAAAATGGGGATGAAGAGTAGAAGCGTGCACGTCGCCATCCCTGCCAGCTACGGCTGCAATTCTACTCCAACACGAGTGCCACCAGGGCGATTACTGCTAGGGCGTGCCCCCGAGGCGACGCGCACCAGTTCGTCCCCGCTGGTGCGAAAAGTGTGTGCCAGAGCGGCGTAGGGGACCGCCACCTTACACGCGCGGCCCGACACGGCGGGAAGTGGAGGATGGAGTGCAGGGTAGCTGCGTGGAATGTTAGGGGAGGAATGACAGATAAGATGAATGAGTTGATGGATGTTATGAATGAGAGAAAGTTAGATGCAGTGTGCTTGACAGAGACCAAGCGCAAGGGCAGCGAAGTCTTGGAGCTCCCGGGTGGGATGCTCGCGCTTTGGTCTGGAGTACCAGAGAGCGAGCATGGCAGTCGGGGGGTTGGAATTTTGCTGTCCTCGCGATTGGCCTCCGGTATGTACGAGTACAAACTGGTAGGTCCTAGAATCCTCTGGATCCGTGTAAAACTTGGTTTGACGAAGATTTTCCTGGTAGCTGCTTACGCGCCAGTATCTTCGTCGAACGCGAGTGAGCTAGAGTACTTCTGGGAGAGTATGAGAGAAGCTCTAAATGTGATAGAAGGAAATGAAAGACTTATAGTATGTGGAGACTTGAATGGATGGGTGGGTACCGCTCGCGATGGTTTTGAGTCGGTACTCGGGAAGTATGGGGATAAAAGGGTGAACGACGCTGGCAAGCTAATACTGGCATTTTGTAAGGAAAAGGATTTGTTTGTGGCGAACACAATGTTCAACCACAAACAAATTCACATGTATACGAGGAGATGTAAGTCAAAGAGAAGCATGATAGATCCATTCCTAATGGATAGTCGGCTCCGTAAACAGGTGATGGACACAAGGGTTTATCGAGGCGCTGAGCTGGGATCAGACCACTACCTAGTCATAACTAGGATTAGGGGTCTGTTCGCGGGTTGGCGTCATCGCACCGAGTGTCCTGAACCTGAGCCGACTTATAGCATCAAAAGCTGGAAGCTGCAGGATGCATCCATTAGGGATAAATATAAGGAAAGGGTAGCCGAAAAGCTTGGCGACGTCAATGTAAGCAGTGAGAATGTGGAAAGTGTATGGCAGAACCTTAGGGACAGTATGATAAATGCCGCTGTGGAAGTGTGTGGAGAAACGAAAAGAGGCAGTAGTAATAAGCGTGATGCATGGTGGAATGAAGAAGTGAAAGAAGCAGTTCGAATGAAGAAGAAAGCATGGCTAGACTACTTAGCCTCGCGGAATGATTTTTATATGAAAGAGAGATACAAGCTGCAGAAAGTTAACACGAAGGCACTGATAGAAGAAGCTCGTGAAAGGTGCAGAATAAAAGCGGATAAAAGGTTGTCGTCCAATTTTCGGGCTAATGCCAAGCTCTTCTGGAAAGAGGTAGGCAAGACCCGAAGTTGTTCGGCAATCTGCAGTATGAATAAAGTGCTTAGTGTTAACAATGACGTCCTAACAGACCAAAGTGACGTCCTGCAGAGATGGAGTGAATATTATGGAAAGATGTATGCAAGAAAAGACAGAGATGCCACATCGGGAAGTAGAGCTCACTTCGATGCTCCGGATCCCGATGTCATTGAAGTCATTAGTATGAAAGAAATAGAACAAGCGATAAGAAGTATGAAATGTGGTAAGGCTGCGGGAAAAGACAGAGTTACTGCTGAGATGATCAAGTACGGTGGGTCGCGTGTCTGGGACACACTATGTCTGTTATGCAACTTGTGCTGGCGGACAGGTGAGGTCCCGGATGACTGGCGAGTAGCAGTTGTAGTACCTATTTACAAAGGGAAAGGCTCGCGCCTAAACTGCTCCAGCTACAGGGCGATCAGCTTGGTCAGCTTAGCTAGTAAGGTGTATGCAAAGGTTATAACGGCACGAATGCAAGAAAAGTCTGAAAGGTATTTATGGGAGGCTCAATGCGGATTCCGACGTGGAAGAGGTTGAATGGATCAAGTGTTTTCTCTCCGCATGATCGCGGAAAAGTTTCTGGCTCTTAGCCAGAAGGTTTTCTGCGCTTTTGTGGATCTAGAGAAAGCATTTGATAACGTTGTGAGAGAAACGCTGTGGGACTTGCTGCCAGGATATGGTGTGGACGGCTCGCTACTGCGGGCAATACAGTCGCTTTATAGGGACTGTAAGGCTTGCGTGCGAGTAGGGGGGGATGAGTCACCTCTTTTTGATGTCTGTACAGGCGTCAAACAGGGATGTGTCATGTCCGCCTGGCTGTTCATAGTGTATCTGGACAGTTGCCTGCAGAAGTTGAAAGATTTTAATATGGGTGTGAATTTGGGTGACTTTACAGTAAACTGTCTGCTGTACGCTGATGATGCGGTGCTCATGGCCTCGTCAGAAGCCGACCTACAGGCATTAGTCACTAATATGAAAGAGGGGTGTGAAAGTAAGGGTCTCCGCTTGAATGCAAGTAAAACTAAGGTTCTAGTATTTGAAAGAGGTGACGTAAGAACTAAATGCGAGATTAGAGTAAACCAGGAACGTTTAGAGCAAGTGAATGAAATTGTGTATTTAGGAAGTATGTTTAGCGCGGATGGAAGATGTGATTCGGATGTAGAACGGCGAGTAGCTGCCGGAAACAAAGTTAACGGTGCTTTGTCCCAGTTAGTAAAGCGACAAAGCATCGTAAAAGAAGCACGACTGGCGATTCATAACGCAGTGCTAGTGCCAACTTTGCTTTACGGTAGTGAAACCTGGGTATGTCAGCAGATGCATGAAAGTAAATTGAATGCTGTGGAGATGCGATCACTTCGAAAATTGTGCGGCGTTACCTTGGCCGACCGAATACGTAACGAAGTGATACGCAATATGGCAGGTTTGAATGAAAGTGTCAGCGTTAAGCTGGAAAAAGGCGTGCTCCGTTGGTTTGGACACGTCCAACGAATGAGTGAGGAACGATTGACGAAGAATATATATTGTTCAAAAGTAGAGGGTAGAAGGAGTCAGGGAAGGCCGAGACTTACATATGAAGACCACGTGAGCAGATTGCTCAAAAACGGAAAGGTCAAAAGTACTCGGATACCCAGACGGGCGTGTATGAAGCGATTGATGAATCTCGAAGAAGCGAAAGAAGTATGCATGGATCGCGAAGCCTGGCGATCTGTCCTCTCTGACTACCCCGTCAGGGATACAGCGTGAAGATAGTTTAGTTTAGTTTTAGTCTTTTTGGCCTGTTTTAAAGATATCACAAGCAAACTTCATAAAGTTGAGATTGATTAAACCTCTTGTAAAAATCAAAAAGAAAAAAGAAAAAACCTTTTGTATAAATTAAAAAGAAAAAAAAAAGAAAATAAATTGTGGGTGGGTCTAAAAGGCCGAATAAATTTAATAAAATGTGTCTATTTAGATGTTAAATTTGGAAAAAAAAATTTTGCACCCGTTGCCTTTTTAGTGAGGTGATGACAAAAAGGCTAAAAGGTCTTATGTGCTAGACACTAATTAGCACGACCAATTAAAGTCCTGGTAGTCTTGGACTGGTTAATGTGCAAGCTCATTAACCACCCAACCAAACACACTTAATAAAATAAAAAAAGAGAATTTGGAAAAGAAATTTAGTTTAAAATTTTAAAAAGTACTAAGCCCTACGTTGGGCGCCAATTTTGTAACACTTTTTTTTATGGGTGCTACCACCAGCTTCACTCCGGGCAGAGCAATGAAGAGACTCTAAAAGAAATTATCCCAGGGCGCCTCGATGAAGAGTGTGTGTGTGGTTGGGAGATAAATAATATGCTTGCACAATGTTATTTACAAGGTTTAATAAAAAGGATTCGATTTTTTTAAGAAAAAAAATCTACCTCACAAAGAGAATATAAATATTTAGCAATACAAGTTCATTACAGATATTAATTATTATATAAATGAAATGCTAGGAGTATAAAGTTCATAGATAGGTATTCTTCCCACACACAAGAAAATATGCAGCAGATACAGGAGTAGAGAAATAAAAAGTACTCAGCTTTTGTAGTGGGGTGCGAAACATCCGGAGCGAGCTGACAAATACGCTCACGCCAAGCTTCTGTGCGTCGACTCGCCGATGCCCAACACTGAGGAAGACCGCCCGAGGACCAGGATTGCCCTCAAGAGCAGATGTAGTTGTCGATGACGGCCCACAGAGACTGTGAGCAGCGGCCCTTTGTGAGTGCAACTCACAAACAAGTGGCAGAATCTTACGAAGCCTCCGCGCCTTTCCTCCAAGGGAAACCACAACGCTTCCAGCAATTACGTGGATAGCGGGGTTTCTTATACACTCGTACGTGATTATAACTATGACGGCTATAGAATTAGGCTGGGTTGGCCAAAACTTGCACAAGAAAAATCACTATTTACGAATTTTGGAGAATATGTCAGAAATCTGGAGAACTTCGGGTATCCTTTAACTATCTCAGGTCGATCATCGATCTAGATCCTTCCTCACACAACCTATTTATCCTTTTTTTACTCCGACCCCACTCTCGAGAACTGTCAAAATTATAATTTTCTTGTCGTTCAGTAATCAACATACTAATTTCTATCACCATAGACCAAGTTAAAGTTATTTTATATTTATGTTGAATTATTGATTTAAATACTAGTATTCCTTAAAAAAACAGTTTATTCAATTTTAATGTTATATTTTTTAATTAAAATGGGATCTGTTGAACATCAGACCCGGTAATGCCATCTATACGCAAACGCTAGGTACTAACATTATAATCCATTATTATAACTAGCGACGTCTGGCGGCAATATGTTCGCACTACCTCGCTAGTCAAAACTGCATGTTACAACGTGGGACAGAAATACACATGGTGAAAAGTGGGCTTATAATATGCCTCTGCCACTGGGGATAAGGCGTGATACATAAATAAATACTTTTATTTAATACCATTTCAAAATGTTAAAAAATGCTCGATGTTAATGCTTGACCTTTGAAAAGTCCCGGAGTGTAACCCGTTATTTATTTTCCAGAACCTACGCCTTAGGCCGGGATCATTCCTCTATAACTTCCTGAAGACTGAATTTAAGGGTGCGCGTATATTTATCTACCCGTTCGTGATCAGTAACGCTGGCAGATTCATGTCTGGTGAAGATAGCAAGATCAAGCTAGAAGAAGTCGGACCATTTGTTTATCAGTAAGTTGGTTTTTGGATAAAAAAAATTATGTATACTTTTTAAAAATGCAGTTTGTTTCTTTGTTTCCTTGAATGCTCGAATATCAGAAACTACTAATCCGAATTAAAATAATTAAAGGCTTTATATTATGCTACAACCCAAGGGAATGGAGTACTATTTTAATTGGGACTAATCTCACCCGCATTCCCATCACTGTGACTCTTGTAAACCAGGATCTACAGCAATGACCAAAACATCAGAAAAGTTACACCGAGCACGATCTCGGTGAAGTCCCAGAAGAAGTTAGCATGGAAAAAGAACGTAATGACTCTTCCCTCCTTTGCAAAGCGGGAGACCTGGAAAGCAACGAGGTGTAAATCCGACAGAAATAGGGAAGCACCACGGTAATAATATATTTTAGCATAAATTATCCTAAAACAATTTTTTAAGCCTTTATTATCGTTATTTGTGTATCACAGAATATTGTATCAGTCAAATCTTTAGTTAACTGCAATATTTTTAGTTGTACCAACTACTAACTATCTTCACGCTGTATCCATGACGGGGTAGTCAGAGAGGACAGGTCGCCAGGCCTCAAGATCCATGCATACTTGTTTCGCAACTTCTAGATTAATTAATCGCTTCATACACGTCTGGATATCCGAGTACTTTTGACTTTTCCGTTTATGAGCAATCTACTCACGTGTACTACTAAACCGTAATAATTTAAATTCACTCTTTTCAGAGAGTATCGTTGGTATGAGGACATGGAGTTGAGCGAAGATGGCACGGAGCTGGCAATGACCTCTAAGTTCAGGCCGGAGTTTGTACCCGAAGAGTCTATGGGTTACCCTAAGGATTTAAACTTTACTGTAGCTAACTTACCTCTACTTGTAAGTATGGTTAGCAAAACCTGTTTCCATGGTATTACTATAAAATGATTGCCTCGGTTGCACAGTCGTTGTGTATGACTACCGCGCTATAGTCTAGGGTTTGGTTCCCGGGTCCATACAAATATTTATGTCATACGCAAATGTTTACTATGGAGTTTTAGGTGTTTTCTATGTATATGTATTTATTTATTTATCATCACGCCTCATCTCCAAAGGGGTAGCAGAGACATATTATATGCCCACTTTTCAAACAGTTTACATACAGAGAGCCCATTAGCTTCAGGCACTTTCCAATCAAAATAACGTTATTTGGTTTACACTAAGTTTTAAGGTAAATCTTACGGGGAGCCAATCTGCAACAAATCACTATAAGTAAAACAACTGGCTATATTATTTACTACAGAAGTGGAAACCCCACCCTGCAATCCAGGCACACAGGCTTGATGAATTTTAGAACTTAGGCATACCTCCACCACCCCTTCGGGAATAAGGCGTGATAGATAATATATATGTGTATTCTTGTCCCATAGAAACATAATTATCGCGAAGCCTGGCGAACTGGCCTCTCTGACTACCGTGTCAGGGATACAGCGTGAAGATAGTTAGTTAGTTATAATTATAGTTATGTTTGTAATTAGCTAGATTGATAGTGAGGTATGTTTCGAATTTCTTAACCTTTGCCACAACTATCTTTTCTAACAAAAACTTAACAGTAACAATAAATAAATTAAACATAAATTAAATTTGATGTAAGTATTTATTTACATATTATTCATCAGTTTTGATTAGTGTAAAGTCATTATTATCTTTATCACTTGACAAAGGCCAAAAGAGCCATTATGCTTGGTCATGTGTTTCATTCGTGTTTCATGAATCTGGGTTTCATTTGCCCCTTACCTCAGTTTGTTAGCACCAAGAATACAATGTCTCCCGACTTACTCAATCATTATTTTATATACTACTTGGGACTTCACGCGAAACAATTTTGTACTTACTTTCACAGACGTTTCGAGCGCGTTGCAGCGCCTGTGGTCGCGCCTGGACTACACATACCTTCTGTCTTCATATTTGTACAATAGAACACAGAGGGCCGATATTAATGGTACACGTTCTGCAGGATCCATGGTTACAATGGGTGTGCTGCAAGGCTCGATACTTGGGCCATTCTTGTTCCTCATTTATATTTAAGATTTACCATTTTATGTAGGGGTCAGGAATAGGATTGTTTTGTTTGCAGATAATACCTCATTGATTTTTAAAATCAATAGACAATTAGCTAACTATAACGATGTATAAAATGCAATCACGAGAGTAGTTCATTGGTTCCGCTGAAATAATCTTTGCCTAAATGAAAACAAAACTAAATGTATTAAATTTACTCTACCAAATGTAAAACAAGTTGCAGCCAATGTTCAACTGAATGGACAAGTGTTAGAGTTTGTGGAATCAACTGTGTTCCCCGGTATAAGTATTAATGCCAAATTGCAGTAGGGCCCACACATAGAAAATACTGCCTCTAGGATAAGTTCGGCTGCATACGCTGTACAAAAGATCAGGACTCTAACAGATGTGGATACGGCTAGAATGGTTTACTTCAGCTATTTTCATAGTATTATGTTTTACGGTATTCTCCTTTGGGGGAGTGCTGCAGATTTAAATATTATTTTTGTTCTTCAAAAGCGGGCTGTACGCGCTATTAGTATTTTGGGCCCCAGAGTCTCTCTCCGTGAAAAATTCAAAGAAATAAATATTCTAACCGTAGCATCACAATACATTTTTGCCAATCTTATGTTTGTTCAGAAAAATCTATTATTGTTTTCTAAAGTGTGTAATAAACATAATATAAACACTAGATATAAAAATAATCTTTCAGTCCACCACAGTCGACTACATAAGATTGGCGATTCTTTCCAAGGTAAATTATTATTATTAAATAACTGTATACGCTTTTACAACAAGCTTCCCTGTGACCTGAGAAATTTACCATTAAATAAATTTAAAAAGTTAATAAAATAAAAGCTTTTTGAAAAAGGTTATTAAAAAAGGTTGTTAAAGATTATTTGCAGGACAGGGACGCCTGGATAATGGACGCTTGGTTGCTGGCAAAATTAAATAATATTAAATTGTAAATAGGCCATGAAAATAAGCCTTACTAAGTTTCTTGCAGGTTCTTCTAAGGTGGGACGCGTTCCGAACTGGTGGTCACTTTAAATATTTTAAATAGTGTATGACATTTTGTAAGCGTCGTTAAAATGCTCTATGAAAAATACCGTCAAAAAAATAAAAAATAAAGTCCAGCCGCGACCACGGGCGCTGCAACGCCCTCATAACGTCGGTGAATGTAAGTACAAAATTGTTTCGCGTGAAGCCCCGAGTAGTATATAAAATATGATTATAAACCGCGAAAGTTTAGAAATAACATAAGCCAATCATTATCATACGAACGAAATGGTTTCTCCTCACTCCTTTGTACTTTACATAGGTACCTTAAGATTAAAAATAAACACTGCATTTTTAACGCGAATGAACTATCATTACAGTCGAAGAAAAGCGTCCCTACAATATATCGATAATGTGATTTTACGTAACTCAACCCGATTTTGTTCCAGTGCGCCACCAGTACTTTCTCCAGCTACCCCAGTTTCATGCGTTTCATGTTTAGCACCTTAGCATCGCAGATGAAGTCCAAAGCCATCATGAACATCGACATGCACAGCTATTTCTGGGGATATAAAAACCCATTGATAACACTGAGTAATAAGCTGGTGCCTGGTGTGGTATACTTCGACTCCATAGGGTTACTTGATAGGGTGAGTATAATGTTTTTCTAATAATCATCATATTCTTACGTTGTCTTTCTTATGTCGCACCAGAAAAACATGGAACCCCTCTGCCGGCGCACTTGTTTCCCTCCTTTTACAATCCTGGGTCCTTTAAGAGAAGCGTGAAAAGGCATATTTTTGCGCTTTCAAAATGAGGCTATTAGAACCCTGCGTGCGGGTTGAGGTAGCCCTCATTCACAGGTCGTCGTTTTTGCTTACCATCAGGCGGGCGACGCCATTTTGACGTGCCAAATATTAAAAGAGACTACCAGGACTAGACTATTAGGAGTTTAATTGGTCGTGCTAATTAGTGTCTAGCACATAAGAGCTTTTAGCCTTTTTGTTACCACCTCACTAAAAAGGCAACGGGTTCAAAATTTCTTCCAAATTTAACATCTAAAATAGACACTTTTTATTTTATTTTATTAAATTTATTCAGCCCTTCAGACCCACCCCACTTCGGAAGGCACTTTAAGCCGTTGGTCCCGGTTGCCAATAAAATGGCAGTCGTTAATCCAAGTTTAAGGCCTTATGGGCGGCTTAAAAAGTTTCAACAGCAGGTCACCACGGCATTTCAACACGACAATGGGTTTCACCACCTGTTACGTGGGACAAAAATTTATACGGTAAAATGTGGGCGTTTAAAACGACTCTGCCTACCCCTTCGGCGATAAAGGCGTGACAATATATATGTATGAATGTCATCTTCTTCTTGCCCTTTTCACTTGGGGTCGGTGCAGTATGTTTAAATTCCATACTGCAAAATGTTTTAGCTTGGTATGAGCAAATCGGAGCAGTAGTCATAAATGTCGACAAATCGGGCAAATTTTTATGCAATATTGTAGAATTTATAAACGACGGGGTTTAAATAGGTGCGACGGGAGGTTTAAAGTATGTCGCGGGCGGATCCGGGGGGGGGGGGGGTCACCTAGTAATAAATAAAATCATCATATACTGCATGCATTTTTAATTGTATTGGATTTACCTGTAAGTGTAATTGTTTGAAATAAACAAACACCACGTGTACAGTTCCACAACCTTTACTTTGTACTCGTAAACCTAACCGGTTTCGAGATTAATATGTATGGTATAATTATAATACTTGGAAAATGTTGTTAAGAATAAATTACATAAACATGTTAAGTATAATTATAAGTATGTGACGATAACTTAAATACATAGTTAGATGTTAGTTTAAGTAGAAGCGCTTGTGGCCCCGCGACCTCAGTGTTCTGTAAACGATCACTGAGTTACGCAACTTTCACTATGGCTGGTCCACAGATGGGTGACCACTTTGTGACATTTACATTTGCGAGCGTTTGCGTGCTTCCGAAGGCACGTTAAGCCTGATGCCATTTTACTGGCAACCGGGACATTGGTCCCGGTTGCCAGTAAAATGGCAGTCGTTAAGCCTGGTTGAAGGCCTTATGGGCGGCTTGAAAACTTCAACAGCAGGTAGCCACAACTTGCGTCTGTCTATTTCAACACGGCAATGGGATCACCACCCATTACGTGGAACAGGAATACACATGGTGAAAGTGGACATATATGCCTCTACCACCCATTCGGGAATAAAGCGTGAGAGATAAATAGTATTAGTTAGTTAAATAAAAAATGAGTTGTGGTTGACCCCGTGTCACAATATGTGACCAGCGTATAACCTGCGAGATATGACGGATATCTCAAACATACATGAAACTAACCTAACCTCAACTGAGGGAGTTTCAAAAACACAGTCTCACACTGAGCATTTTTTTACGCGTGGAAATCCCCTCGGATGACATGACTTGAACCGGCTAAAATTACACGGTCCTTGCCTACCTGTCTATTGCCGGACGCCCCGGGTAACTCCTCGGAAAGATGTTCCAGAGCTCTCGGCATACTTTGGCATCCACCGCGGCCTCATCTATGGGTGCGGGGTGTGCTCGCTTCTTTAGGGGTTGGTTCGAGTACTATACCGATTCTTAGGGCGTGAGGCGTGCGTGAAATTTCACGTTGTGCTGCCGTCTTGGGTAAGGACGGCGAGCAGCCCACCAGCCGTCCTCAGGCCCCGGTCATAGCTCACACAGAGCTTGATATTAATTCGTTGTATAAAACCAGCCGAGTTGCTTTTATATTGTCATTGAAGTTAACATAGAGTATACCATCATCATCATCATCATCATCCGAGCGTTTGTCCCAGTTGCGTCTCGCGACACCCGGGGTCCGCTTTCCTACATTTTCTCCTCCACTTCGCACGGTCGTCGGCATCCCCTGTAGTGAGACCATTGGCACGCATGTCATCCCTTACGACGTCAAGCCAGCATTTCTTGGGTCTTCCCCTCTTACCGGGACCCGGCGGGGCTGACATGGCCAGACATTTGTTACTTACGTAGCCCGGCGGTTGCCGCAAGACGTTACCATACCAACGAAGGCGACACTCTTGCAACTTGTCTGCAATGTCACGGACGTGAAGGCTGCCGCGGATGCGATAGTTCCTCTCGCGGTCCATCCGCGTGACTCCACACATCCACCGCAGCATCTTCATTTCCGTGACACGCAGCTCCTGCTTGTGTCGCTCCAATATTGGCCACGTCTCACTGCCATGAAAAAGGACAAGTCTAATAATGGTTATGTAGACCTGTCCCTTCAACCGAATCGGCATTTTAGGGTCACAAATGACACCGGTCATCTCCCGCCATTTGGCCCACGCGGCAGCAATGCGTGACTTGACATCGCAATCGATGTCACTGTACGTGTGAAAAACAGATCCCAGGTATTTAACCTGGTCCGTGCGCACGACCAAATCACCGCATATGCGGACGGATGTGGGATCTGTCGAGTTTAGTGCCAAGTACTCGGTCTTCGCTACATTTCGTTTCAGACCGCCGTTCGCAAGCTTCTCCTTCCACGCTTTTACACGTCGCAAAAAAATCTGCCCCTGTCCGCGTCTGCCAGCGCAATTTCGTCAGCATACATGAGCAACCATGGAGGCTGCTCATGCGAGTTTCTGATGCTGTCCGACAATTCGTCTAATATTACACTGAACAGAAGCGGACTAAAGGACCGAACCCTGGTGTACCTAGACGGTGATAGGGAAGGGTTTCGTGTCGCCAACAGCAGTCCGAACCGTTGAATCGGAGTCACAATACATGTCCCGGATAGTGTCAATATAGACCTCTGGATCCCCTTTGGACCGCAGTGCCCACCAGATCAACGCACGAGGAACACAGTCGAAGGCCTTCTGCATGTCTAGAAACAAACAGTGCAGAGGCGTGTTCTTCGACCTGTATTTCTTTGCGACAACCCTCAGGGCAAAAACAGGGTCCGTGGTCCCATGACCAGTGCGAAACCCATATTGACACTTCGAGAGAGTACACTCCTGCCGGATCCGAGAGTCTATAATCCTCTCGAAGATCTTCATGGTGTGGGACATTACTTTTATACCGTGGTAGCTCCCGCACTCCTGCACTGACCCCTTACCTTTGAAGACTGGAGTAATAATTCATCGTCGAAACTCGGTGCCGAGCAGTGGGCGCGCGCGCTATATTCCTGTTTTCTTTACAATATCGCATCGATTCTATATAATTAACAATAATTTAAAACGACTGTGCGGGCAATTCGTTACGAAGTACAAAGTGACAATGAGTTTATGTCCCAAGTGTTCTGACGAGGTGCATGATGGTGTAGTGTGTAGTCAGTGTCGGAAATATCTTCATTTCCAATGCTCTGGACTCACAGAGAATACTTACCGAAGGATGACCAACGAAAAAAAAGGAAATAGGCGTTGTGTTACCTGTCGCAGTTTGGGTCCTCAGGGTTCTCCCTCCCAGTTTAGCTGATGTTTTGAAGGAACTAAGAGAATTTCGGAGTGTTTTTGATGAGATGAGATCCGACTTTAATACATTGAAACTGACTGTAGAGAATATATCATCTCAATGGAAGGATATGAATACCCGAATAGAGGTCATGGAGTCGCGGCTGCTTAAGGCGGAACAGTCAACATCGCAATTGCGCAAGGAAAGTAACGAACGAGATCGTGGATTTATTTTATGAATTGATTATCAACTTAATTAAAGAATATATTCCTTTGCGTAAAGTCACAGTAACTTCTCGTTATCCTCCGTGGTATACAATATCACTTATTAAATTAAGTAAGGAAAGAAAAGAAGTATCACACCAAATGGAAACGGTATTCCAATCCTTTGAAACTACTATCGAACCTTTTCCACAATTCGAAAGAGGGAAAAAAGGCTTCAAAAGGCGACTTACAATAATTTTATAACATTAAGTGAGGAAAGGATCCTTAATTGCCACAAACTCGTTTGGTCTTTTATAAAGTCAAAGTTACCCAATAATAACATCCCCCATATTGTAACGTATAATGAGCGTGTTTCAAATTGTGGTGAAGAGTCTTGCAACTTATTTAATGAATATTTTAAGTCCGTTTTTGTACAAACCCCGCCCCGTCCAGTCTCTATAGATTTTAATTGTCCTCCTGTGGATTCCCCCGTAGATTTTAGTTTTCTTACAATTACTGCGGAACTAATTAGGAAAGAGCTCACAAATATAGACGTAAATAAGGGGGCTGGTTATGATGGTATACCCATTATTTATTCTAATGGTTATGATGGTATACCCATTATTTATTCTAAATTGTGCGGATCAATTATGTGTGCCGCTGTCAATGATCTACAACAGATCATTGGAAGTGGGTGAATTTCCTAGCTTATGCAAGCAGACACTTATCACCCCTATTCCCAAAAATGATAGAAGAGATGACGTTACTCAATACAGACCAATATCTAAAACAAACATATTTGGCAAGATATTTGAGAAAATTGTTGTGGTGCATAGTCATATCTCGTTGAATCAACATGGATTCTGTAAAGGACGGTCAGTGGAAACTAACATGCTTACATTTTCAGGGTTTTTAGTAGATGCTATGGATAAAAGGATGCAGGTTGACGTCGTGTACTCCGATTTTTCCAAAGCATTTGATAAAATAAATCACGATCTATTAATTGAAAAATTATGGACTATCGGGGTGCACAGCGATTTGCTTCGCTGGATAAATTCGTATATTAGAAATCGCTTGCAAGCAGTTTCTATTTGTGGTTACATTTCAAGGTTCCTAGATATTCCTTCGGGAATCAATCAGGGATCACATTTGGGGCCAGTTTTATTTATTCTTTATATTAATGACATGGTAGAAGCACTTCATTTTTCAAAATTTCTACTTTATGCAGACGACGCAAAAATTTTCACAATTATATCTAATGAGGGAGACTGTTTGCAATTACAATCTGATTTGATTCATGTGTCAGAATATTGTAAATAGAATCAACTATACGTAAATTTAGATAAATGCTTTATAATGACATTTACTCGTAATTGTAATCCTATATTGTTTAACTATACAATTGATAGCAAAAATCTTAATAGGCAAACATCTATTCGAGATTTAGGCATTATAATGGATTCCCAGTTTAACATATAACTTGCATATTGACCGTATTGTAGACAAAGCTTTACGGCAGCTAGGTTTTATTTTAAGAAACTAAACCTTTCAAACAAATCCGTAAAAACAACTATTATATTTTAGTTATGTTCGATCAATTTTGGATTTCGCTAGTATTATTTGGAGTCCATATTATGCATGCCACGTTGCACGAATTGAAAGAATCCAAAAGAAGTTTGTGAAAAGTCTTGATTTTCGTAGGTATATTAATAGTATATCTTATAAGGATTCTTTAACACGCTACTCATTAACCACGCTTAGTGATCGACGAAAAATCTTTGATCAAATATATCTATTAAAAATTTTTAATTACCTTGTAGATTCTCCTCACATTTTAGAAAGAATATCATTTGGAGTACCTAGGCTTGGCTCTCGCTTACATAATTTATTTTCAGTTCCTTTATACAGAACGATTTACACAAGTAATAGCTTCTTCAGACGCAGTGTTGATGATTACAATAACGAATGCAAATACTTGGACATATTTAACAATAATCTTAATATCTATAAAAAAGAGTTACGAGCGAAGTTCTAAGTTAAATATCTATTGTTTTGTTTTTGTTTGCCTTTGTATCTAATTTTCTAAATACTTACTAGTTATATGCAGTACACTGGTAATTGTACCATTTTTTTGTTAACACACAATTATATGGAACTTTAAGTCTAAGAGAATATCTTATTAGTTAAGTAATTTTAGTGTATGACTGTTTGTTTCCTAAATATAATAAAATAAAAATAAAACAAAAATAATACTCAGTCTCCATTGGTTTGGGATCTGCCCGCTGAAGACTATGCGGTTAAAAAGGTTTACTAAGATGCCCACACCGCGAGGACCCATCGCCTTCCACGCTTCGATGGGGACTCCATCGGGTCTGACAGCTTTCCGATTCTTCATGCGGCGAAGCGCAGTCAGGACTTCTGTAGGCGTTACCGGTGGCACTAGTCCCTGATTTAGAGGGAGGTCCGGAGGCTGCACCTCTTTGTGCTGTTTATTAAGCAGCTCGTGGAAATACGAGCGCCATCTCTCCTTTACCGCGAGTTCTTCGCTTAACAGGTTGCGCTCAGGGTCTTTTACACAGCGACACTTGGATATATCCCGTGCCGCTTTGACCCTGGAGCGCGCCAGCTTATAGATGAGCTTCTGCCCCTCAGACGATTCCAGCCTATCATACAGAGATTGTAAGTGGTCTCGTCTGGCTCTGGCTACAGCTCTCTTTGTGGCGCGCTTGGCAGCCCTGTACGCGTCGCGGTCTTCGGGAGATCCGGTCGCTTGCCACTTTTTAAAGAGGGCTTTCTTCTCCCTAGTCTCCCTCGGGACTGCGTCGTTCCACCACCAAGTTTCCTTGTCACATTTGCGTCCACCCTTAGACTCACCGAGCACTACCTTCGCCGCTCCAAGGATGGCCGCCTGAACTTTGTCCCAGTTATCTTGAACTGGTTCGCCTTCAGTGTCGGTGCACTTGTCACTGACAGCTGAGACGAACTCCTGGGACCTAGTTTCATCAAGCAACCACCATCTGATGCGGCGCTGGCACCGCTCGATGCGTTTGCCTTTGGGCTTCACGCAGAGGTCCATGACAAGGAGACGGTTTTGTGCAGTAAGACTCTCTCAGGGTATGACCTTGCAGTTGGCCACCTTTCCGATGCTGTGTAGCCTTTCTGCAGAGGCCGGGCTCTGTTGCCCTTCCACCGAGTCTCCTGCAGGAACGCCACGTCCACCCTCCGCCTGGAGAGTACTTCGGCCAACTCTACCGCACGCCCAGTCAGCGTGCCAATGTTCCACGATGCGAAGCGGATACGGGTTGGGGCTAACTTCTTTAGTAGTGCTGGCCCGACACACGGCAACCCTAGCCCACTTGCCACAGGTGTCGGGCGGGGCTCCTGCGCGCCATTTTGCGGCGGCGCCCTATACCTAGCAGCTTTCCTTTTTGTACCTATTCATGCGTTGTTTCGGCGGGTGGTTTTTATGGGAGCGACGCCCTCAGACCTCCCAATCCCAGAGGGGAAAGCCAGCGCCAAAGCCTCGTCCGTTAATCAGCAGGTGCACGCACTAGCACGGGAGGTTGACTTGGGTCCCGAAGATCTTGGTGGGGCCCCTTACACACCTTACCAACATAGAGTATACCAGTCTTAAGTAATTGGGATAGTAAAAATTAAAAATAATAAAAATATCTCTGTTCGTGTAGGGCATAAAGTACGACTTATTAATATGAACGTCAAGATTATTGCTTCTACATTTGCTGGCATATTCGCAAAGCAATAGGTAGAGCCCGAGGAAGCAATAAAACTCATGGCCACTCTTTTTAAATCGCCAGTAATTACATTAGTTTTCGTTTATATAAATAAAATGTCTTTTTTTGTTTACAACTAAATTCGTTTGTTACATTATATTTATTATCTACTAGTTGACGGCCGCGGCTGCGCACGCGTGGTGATGTTTTCCCGTTTCCGGTTCCCAAAGGATCTTATGCCCGGGATAAAAAGTAGCCTATATGTTGTTCTGATGTGTAAGCTAAAAGTTTAATTAAAATCCATCCCGTAGATTTTGCCTGAAAGAGTAACAAACATGCATACTTACAAACTTATGCGTTTAATATTAGAAGAATTAAGTAGGATAGGTTTCTTTATTATTATCTCTCTATTTGTATATGTAGTGTGACGAACCTTATCTTATCTGTATACAGCTGTACGACAAAGAAGCGGACTACAGGATAGTGGTGGGCGCTACCAAAAAGGACCGGTTTAAAATAAAATCCGTGAAGAAGTTCCGGCACCCCTTCCGGGCAGGCATTAATGATGTCGCTGAGAGGTAATGATACTATTTTTAATTCAAAATACTAAGCCACCCTTCTAGAGATGGTAGCGCTAGTGGTGGAGATGGAGTAACTCTGGTATTGCAAACGTCCATAGACTACGTTGACCACTTTCCAACAGGTGAGCCGTACGCTTGTCCGCCACCTCTGTGGTAAAAAAAAAGGCTCAACCAAGCGTGTCTTCGGTTTTCGTTCACTTATACTGCGTTTCCGACTTTCACCTACTTATTTTACATAAAGTTAGCACGCGGTTTTCGTCTTTATTGCGCAAGCAATATTTTTACCACTTTTAACTTCAAATGCTGCAATTTCTCCTAAATATCTGTATTGTTCTGTATGTAGACGGATCAATGAGGAACAAATATTTGACATGTCGGCTCCACCGGATACCAGTAAGAGAGGAAGATTCAAGAAGTGTCTTGACATCGTAAAGGATGACATACGCCCCAATGATCTTACTACTAGTAATGTCGACGACTATGTAAAGTAGAAGAGAAGAAGTAGGAAAGCGGACCCTGATTGTGGCGAGATGCAACTGGGATGATAAATATATAAATATCGTTGAGACAACTCACACAACGCCATCTGATTCCAAACTAAGCAGAGCTTGTACTATGGTAACCAGATAACTGACAAACAAACTTATATATTTCTAAATACATACATATTATAGATAAATAACACCCAGACACAGAATAAACCATCGTGCTCATTTCACAAAGTTTTATCATGGGTGGGAATCGAACCCACGACCTCTTGCGTAGCAGTCAGATACACTCCCACCGCGCTACAGAGGCAGTCCAGATGCATTGTCTCTACCAGTCACAGTCAATTATAACAAACTCCTATTTCTATTCCAGTACTTTAATCTTCAACGACACTTATGAAGGTCTGGGATACCCTTCAGAGCTAACACCCGACGTACCAATCAACTGGTATCGTGTACCAATTTGTAGAACATTGAACCTAAAATACATAGGGTCTAGAACTATGGCCTACGGTGGAGAGGGTATGGAGTATACTGTTAACAACATTACCTTTATCAATGAACAAAATCCAATCACTAAAGAAAGGCTTCCTGATGGGTTAATGGACATCTCTACGTGTTTTTATGGTAAGTTTTGAAACATGTATTTTTAATCTACATAATTATAATATTCCCAAGGAGGGTTGGTGTCAGGCTGGCGGCCGACCATAAAAACCAAGCCAAAACATTTTGCAGTATGAAATTTATTCATACTGCGCCGACCCCAAGTAAATTGGGACAAGAGCAAGAGGATGATGATAAATATAATACAGAGCTAAGATTCGTATGTTTTAGTCCATTATTTCTGGAACTATAGAACCGATCAAAAAATAATTTGTTCATTATTTATGGGTCACGTTATGGGCTATGTTAGAGCACAGTAATAGGCTATGTTACTTCCCAAGGGAACGGAGCTGCTGTAAATAATATTAAATGTCAACAAATCGGGAAAATTTTCAAACATTATTTTATTTTAAGGTTTTCGGAAAACTTACAGCTAACAAAATACAAATATTATACAAGTAAGTTCCAGTCCGAGACGACCAGGACTTTAATTGGTCGTGCTAATTAGTGTCTAGCACATAAGACCTTTTAGCCTTTTTGTTACCACCTCACTAAAAAGGCAACGGGTACAAAATTTCTTACAAATTTAACATCTAAAATAGACTCATTTTATTAAATTTATTTGGCCCTTTTGACCCACCCCAGTTCCGTGCTTCGAAAGGCACGTTAAGCCGTTGGTCCCGTTTGCCAATAAAATGGCAGTCGTTAAGCCAAGTTGAAGGCCTTATGGGCGGTTTAAAAAATTTCAACAGCAGGTCGTCGCAGCCTGCGCTGTCCATTTCATCACGGCAATGGGCTCACCACCTGTTACGTGCGACAAAAATACATACAGTGAAATGTGGGCGTTTAATATGCCTCTGCCTAACCCTTCGGGTATAGAGGCGTGACAATATGTATGTATGTATGTAGATAAGTAACATAATGAAGGCCAATTAAGAGTTTTCACTTAGGAAAGTCAGAAAATTGCCGCAGTCTCAATCCATACACACCTAATACAACCACAAATGTATTCATTTAACAAAATAGTGATCACATAAGGCTTTCTTTACTTTTGAAAATCTACTGAAAAATATATCTATATCAACATCCCGACATGCTACATTGTATGCTACATTATAATTACTAGTATAGGGTTTAAAATATGTCACGGGAGAATCCAATGTAAATAGATAGGAAAAAGAAATAGTACCGTTGTCCAAATTTTTGGGTATTTTCTAGTAGCGGATTCACCATAGTACGTTATATGCAAAATACATAATAATAATGCGGCGTAACTTTGGCCGACCGAATACATAACAAAGTGATACGCAATATGGCAGGTTTGAATGAAAGTGTCAGCGTTTAGCTGGAAAAGGGCGTGCTCCGTTGGTTTGGACACGTCCAACGAATGAGTGAATATATTGTGCGAAAGTAGAGGGTAGGAGGAGTCAGGGTAGGCCGAGGCTTACATATGAAGACCACGTGAGCAGATTGCTCAAAAACGGAAAAGTCTAAAGTACTCGGATACCCATACGTGTGTGTTTGAATCTGCAATGATGAATCTGCAAGAAGCTTCACGATTCATGCATACTTCATGCATGAATCGTGTAGCCTGGTGATCTGTCCTCTTTGACTACCCCGTCAGGGATACATACATATAGCCACTTTTTTCTTCGAATGGGTAGATAGTTACTATACGCCCACATTTCATCATTTGTATTTTGCCCCACGTAATACGTGGTGAGCCTGTTATCATATCGAAAGGAAAAGGTGCAGATTGTAGCGACAAGTCATTGAAATTTTCATTTTATACTTGACGTAAGTACTGCCAACCGGGACCAACGACTTTATGTACCTTCCAAAGCACGGAACGTCACAAATTGGTCACTTATCTGAGAATCAGCCATAGCGTAAGATGCTTAACGCTTGACTTGAAACATTGCATAATTTTTACAGGTCTGCCCTTTGCAGCCTCCTACTCTCATTTCCTGAATGCGGATCCTGAGTTATTGCAAGCCGTCGATGGATTATCCCCAAATATTTCAAAACATTCAAACCACATAGTCATAGATCGTGTAAGTATTATAATTTGGCAAATGAAGATAGAACCTAGATTTTTTTCCAGCTAGCACTAAGGGACTAAGTTACCTTTTTCAGCAGGTAATTCTGCTTTTTTATCTGAACGTCAAGTCTCTTCTAGTATCCGAAACTAGAAACCTGGGGGCCAAGTCTACTAATGCAATTGCGTCAGGATAGCATAGAAACCGTCACTCAATAGAGAGCCGACAGAAAAAATCGTCAGTTTTCGTAGTCCACTATTACAATTGCGCTGTAATATAATTCTATCGGCCGGCCGGTAGAATAAAAATATATACGAGTGCCGCGCCAGTGGCCGCTCGTAATTTGTATTTTTGGTAGTCTCTATTAATATTTTGAAAGCCAAAAAAAGATTTTTGTCTCAATTCTGCAGCTTGAGAAGTGTGATTGTGAAATATATAATAGTTTAAGTAAACTACCTAATTTTGGACCAATCATAATAGATCTGCTATAGAATATAACCAGAACGGATTTCTATTGAAAAATAGTAGACTCGGCCCTCTGGAATCTAGTTTGCTTGGTTGCTAGCAGCAATTAGGACTTGGCAATTGCTTTTTTCTTTCTTAGAATTGACTATCTGACCAGTCACTCCTTTACAGACTCCTGAGCCATATTCTTATCCCTCAGTCAGCACCAACACTATTTGCAGGAGAGGTTAGCATGTACCCTAGACAAAACAGTGTCGATCGTTAGAACTAGTTCGTCCTAAAATAACTTAAAAAGAGTGTATTTGTGTTGTCGATAAAAAACCTAAACATTTCTAGAAGAAATTGTGAACATATTTTACAACATTAAAAATGGACTGTGCCTTTTGCAAATCGTACCATGGACGGCTGCGCGTCTATCAAGTGCTGTCTGTGTGCATCTCAGTATCACGTGAAGTGTGTCAGTAGCGAACACTTGGTGCCGAACACTAACCAGCTGGCGGTGCTGCAGGTGTGAGGAACTCGCGAGGGCAGCACCTACGACGATCGTTACAGTAGTTGCAGTAACATGTTGTTCCCAGTAAATTTATTGTGCTAGCCCGAATATTAGGATTTCGGAAATAAATGTTGTGATTAAAAAAAAAATCTTATAAGGACTCCTTGCAGGATTCTTCCTACAAATGAATATGACAGATGGTGGATATGCGCCAGGCAGTCAATTGAAACAGTTGCAAGACAATCAGTTTCTATTAGCAGTCCGGTCAATGCCTATTCGTCTAGGCATGGAAAGTGGGAATCTCACGGTGCTTACATTGCTGGATTTCAGCAATGCTTTTAACACTGTGGATTTTCGCATCCTTCTAGACATATTACGCTCAATTAACATATCTCCACTAGTGATTGATTGGTTTCGTAGTTACTTTTTTGGACGCCGACAGCGTGTTCGAGTAGAGGATTCCTTTTCCACATGGTGTAGTACTTCTGTCGGTGTTCCACAGGGTGGCGTGCTTTCTCCCATGCTCTTTACATTTTTTATTAATTCTAAATCTAAGTATTTATTTTCTTCTTACCACCTTTATGCAGATGATCTTCAAATTTACAATCAAGCTCCATTATCTGAGTTGTCGACAGCTTTTACAATAATAAATACAGACCTGGCGCATATCTGTCAATGGAGCAAGCAATATGGCTTGGAGGTCAATCCCTCTAAGACTAAAGTCATTGTGGTGGGCAGCTCTCGAATGCTAAGTCAAGTTCAATGGTCAACCCTTCCAGATATCAAATTTGGTGGAGTTGCCCTGCAAATTAACAGTGAAGTAAAGGATTTGGGTATCATAATCGACAGCACACTATCTTGGCGTCCACAAATGAGGGAAGTCAGCCGTAAGCTATTTGCTTCTGCAGGCTCTTTGCGTAAATTGCGAAACTTTCTTCCAACAGCCACTAAAAGGGCGCTTGCAGAATCCCTTCTCCTTCCTATACTCGATTATGCAGATGTCAGCTATCTTGATGTCACCGAGGAACAGCTAGAAAAGCTTGAGCGACTTTAAAATTTTTGCATTAGATTTATATTTGGGTTACACAAATATGATCACGTATCACAATTTCGCAAATTGCTCAGGTGGCTCCCGATTCGCCTTCGACGGAACGCTCATATTCTCTCTTTGCTTTACAGCACCCTTTTCAATCCCACTACTCCCATTTATTTAAAAGAACGATTTATGTTTCTTAATGACACACATTTAAGATCCTTAAGGTCATCAGAGTCACTGGAATTAGAGGTTCCTAGACATTCCACATCGTTTTACGACAAATCCTTCACTGTACAGGCTGTACGGTTGTGGAATGGGCTACCTTTAAACTTAAGGCGAGCGCAGTCGTTGACTATTTTTAAGAAACTAATAAAAGAGCACTACTTGGCGTCGTAGTATCTGTGTATGTACGCATAATATTTGTGTGGATGTGAATTTATTTATGTTTGTGTATGTATTTATGTATGTGTATGTATTTATGTATGTGTATGTATTTATGTATGTATATGTATTTATGTATGTATATTTATTTTTGTGTATGTATGTGATGTAAGTTCTTAGTAAGTTTTTAGGTAAACTACATTATAATTATTAGTTAATCGTCTTTCTTTATTAAATACACCAATTGCTACCCATTTCCCTTAAGGTCCTTGACAACTTCTCCATCCAAAGGTTGCCTGTAAGAGATTGCTCTTTAGCGATAAGGCCGCCCTTTGTACATTTACGAAACTGTAATCTCTTTATGTGAGTGTTTTATATTTGTGTGCAATAAAGTTTATTCTATTCTATTCTATTCCGTCAATGCTTCTGTTGATCCTGAACTAAGAAAAAGAGAGGCGATAACTTATCAAAAGGTCTTTGTTTCAGAGGGTCGGAGTAACCTTCAATACGCACGTGTCCCTGCAGCTCAACCTAGTAGTGAGTGACATCAGTTACAATAAGGAAGCGAGAAGATTCGCCAATACCACCTTACCTATACTACGACTTGAAGCGGTACCTATATTTCCTGTATATTATTTATCACGCCTTATCCCCGAAGGGGTGGCAAAGGCATAGAAGACCAACGGCTTAATGTGCCTTCCGAAGCACGGAAACGCTCGCAAATGCCACAAAGTGGTCACCCATCCGAGGATCAGCCATAGTGAAAGTTTCATAACTCAGTGATCGCATATAGAACACTGAGTCCACGGGGTCACGAGCGCTGCATTTATCATTTATATTATTCATTATCATTTACAAGACGCAGGCCTCTCCTAACTTTTTGTTTTTTGCTATTTATCCTGGGTGTAAGGGCCCCGCCAAGATATTCGGAGTCCAAGCAATTTCACTGGCTAGCAGTGCGGTGACCAATGGATGGGACAAGGACGCAGGTATTACGGAGTTGGATGGTCAGACGTCAAGAATGTGGATTTATATCAACATTCATTATGATAATAGTATTAGATGTTTTAATACCTAATTATTTTAGATTATAGCGCTCGTGGCCCCGCGGTCTCAGTGTTCTGTAAACGATCACTGAGTTACGCAACTTTCACTATGGCTGGTCCTCGGATGGGTGACCACTTTGTGGCATTTACATTTGCGAGCGTTTCCGTGCTTCGGAAGGCACGTTAAGCCGTTGGTCCCGGTTGCCTGAAAATGGCAGTCGTTAAGCCTGGTTGAAGGCCTTATGGGCGGCTTAAAAAAAATTCAACATCAGGTAGCCACAACCTGCGTCTGTCTATTTCAACACGGCAATGGGCTCACCACCTATTACGTGGGTCAGGAATCCACACGGTGAAAAGTGGGCATATAATATGCCTCTGCCACCCCTTCGGGGATAAGGCGTGATGGATATTTATTTATTTTTATTTTTTTTTAATACCTAATTATCAACAGTTGCATACAAGAATTTATCTACATCCATAATATTAATATCATCCATATATAAAAGAATCTGAAACAGCTTACTTACTGCTAAATCGGAAAAAATGGCGGGGGTTTGAATAACATACATCCATACTAATATTATAAATGCGAAAGTAACTCTGTCTGTCTGTTACGCTTCCACGCCTAAACCACTGAACCAATTTGGCTGAGAATTGGCGGAGAGGTAGCTTAGAGCCAGGAGACGGACATAGGCTACTATTTATCCCGGGAACAAGTTCCTGTGGGAAACGGGAACGGGAAAACGTCTCTACGCGGGCGAAGCCTAGTAAAATATATTTTTAGATTGTTCTGATAGTAAATAGCGCGTGATTGACTATATTATTTTTTGAAATTCATACATCTATACCACGCATAGAGCAATGAGTATGTGTCTGTCTGTTGGGTAAACCCTTTGTGCAGAAGGGATACATAAAAACGAAGGAGTGTTATTATGAATTTCGCTTTCTTCCTCGCTGTAAAAATATTATTCTACTCCCTTATGTTACAATCTCCTATGTCGTAGTAGCAGAGTCTGTGACTGCCACGCTGAGGTCTGGGGTTCGAATCCCTGATCAAAACAAATATTTGTTTGATCGGCAAATGTTTATTTCATATTACAAACATATAGGCAGAAGCATACTATACGCTCATATTTAACGGTATGCATTTTTGTCCTACGTAACAGGTGGTGAGCCCATTGCCGTGTTAAAATGGACAGGCGCAGGCTGTGGCGACCTGCTGTTGAAATTTTACTTTTACTGGCAACTGGGACCAACGGCTTAACCTGCCTTTCGAAGCACGGAAACGGTCGCAAATGTAAATGCCACAAAGTGGTTATCCATCCAAGACCAGCTGCAAAAGTTGCTTAACGCAGTGATCGTTTACAGAGCAGTGAGTTAGTGGGGTCACGAGCGCTTCTTTCTATAATATGTATGTTTTTAGGAATGTTGTCTATCAGTTGCCTAGAGCCCATGGCACAAGCTCATATTTGCTTACTTTCTAAGAGAATGATTGAAAATATTTAATTATAATTGTCTTTGTTACAGGTACAACCAAAGATGACCAACAACATATTGTTTCTATTCTACTTAGTGTATAAAATAGGACCTTGGTTTATAGTTATTGTAGATATAATATTAGTTATTGTAAGTATAATATTATTAACGTATTCAGTGAAGTCGATACATCTTAACTGGCTATTAAGTAACCATGAAATGTTGTTTGTTACACCGAAAGAGGAAAAGGAAATTACAGACGCAAAACCCGATGTGCCATTAATAAACAGAAGATTAAAAGAGTAATTATTGCGAATTTTAATACTTATTCGTAGCTTAGATTTTGCTTGTTATAAATTGTCATACTCTTAAATGACGATTACTATTACCGTTTCCGTGCTTCGAAAAATACGTTAAGCCGTTGGTCCCGGTTGCCAGTAACATGGCAGTCGTAATGCCAAGCTGAAGGCCTTTTGGGCGGCTTGACAAAGGCGATCGTAATGTACACGGTGAAATGTGGGCGTACCTATAATATATATGCCTCTGCCACCCTTTCGGGAATAAGGCGTGGTTAATTGATATTAGTAGTTATAAGTGATGCAAGGCATCGATACGACGAGCTTCTCCTGCTTGAATCTAACATTTAAATTTAACAAATTTCTCAATTTATGTATCATACCTTTGCCTTTAAAGTTCAGAGCATTACTAGTCCGCCTCCATTGATTCGGGATTTGATTGAAGTGGAGACGGTGGTTTATAGATACGATTGGAAATCCTTTAGTTCTCCCAGCTTCCCGAGATATTTCGTTCAACTTGTGGGATAAAATCTTAAACTTGAATGGACTTCTTTCCCTCAAAGGTTTATAATAAGGTTATAAGTAAGGGTCTTCGCTTGAATGCAAGTAAAGCTAAGGTTCTAGAATTTAAAACAGATGACGTAAGAACTAAATGCAAGATTTGGGTAAACCAGGAACGTCTAGAGCAAGTGAATGAAACAATTTTGTAAAGCAATTAGTATGCTAACGTTTTCTAAATTTAAATTTTAAAGTGGAAAGAATTTTTTCAGTCTCGAGCTGGTCTCGAACTAGCGTCTTCTGGTTCGACGCACCAGACGCGTTACTAACTACACCACCGAGACCTACTCGAAAGTGATTAATTAATTCACCTGTCTACGTCTTTAAGGCGACGACATGAAACCACTTTAAAATTTAAATCAATGAAATTGTGTATTTAGGGTGTATGTTTAGTGCGGACGGAAGATGTGATTCGGGTGTAGAACGGCGAGTAGCTGCCGGCAACAGAATAAAGGGTGCTTTGGCCCAATTAGTAAAGCGACAAAGTATCGTAAAAGAAGAACGACTGGCGATTCATAACGCAGTGCTAGTGCCATCTGTGCTTTTCGGTAACGAAACCTGGGTATGTCAGGAGATGCATGAAGGTAATATGAATGCTGTGGAGATGCGATCACTTCGAAAATGGTGTGGCGTAACCTTGGCCGACCGAATACGTAACAAAGTGGTACACAATATGGCAGGTTTGCAAGAAAGTGTCAGCGTTAAGCTGGAAAAGGGTGTGCTTCGTTGGTTTGGACACGTCCAACGAATGAGTGAGGAAATATTGACGAAGAAGAAATAATGTGCGAAAGTAGAGGGTAGAAGGAGTCAGGGTAGGCCGAGACTCACATATGAAGACCACGTGAGCAGATTGCTCAAAATGGAAAAGTCAAAAGTACTCGGATTCCCATAGGTGCATGTATGAAGCGATTGATGAATCTGCAAGAAGACAAAGAAGTATGCATGGATCGCAAAGCCTGGCGATCTGTCCTCTCTGACTACCCCGTCAGGGATATATCGTTAAGATAGTTAGTTAGTTAGTAAAAGATTTATTTCTTTTTTGAAAACTCATAGCTTTGTTATTTTTAAATTGAACTCATAAATTACTGAAAGTCAATAAAAAGTTTTCTCTTTTAGTTTTCTTGTCAAGTGCAGACAGAAACAGCGCACATCTCATAGTAGACATTAAATATTTATGAAATTGCCGTTTTGTATGAAAAAAATTTAACGTTTTTTTTTATATTATTTTTTATTTATATTAATCGAAGTAATCACCCATGCAATCAATGTATCTCTGCCAACGCAGTGGCAGTTTATTGATGCCCTTCTTAGAGAAATCAGCTGGACGGGAGGCAACAAATTCTTTAAAGGCATTTTGTACTGCCTTTTGGGTATTTATTTTTTTTGCCGCCAAGAAGTTATCCAAATTCTGGAAAAAGGAGTAGTCTGTAGGCGCAAGGTCTGGTGGTTGACGGAGAGCTTCCAACCCAGTTCTTGCAACTTGCAGACCGTCTGCTGTGCAGTATGAAGTCACGCATTGTCGTGCAGGAGCAGCGGAGACGAGGGATTGACCAATGCTGGTTGGAGATGTGCCCCAGCTTCTCCATCATTATGTTCAGTTCTTCACAGTACACATCTGCCTTAATTCGTCTTTGTCGACCAACGACCTCGAGGTTCATTTTTCAGGACGACAATTCCAGAACGGAAGCAAGCAAACCAATAACAGGTGGTGCGTTGGTTTGTAATGTTAGCTCCGTAAACGTCGTTGATGTTGCGTGACGCTTGTGCCGCGTTGCTGCCACGACGGTACTCATAGTCTAAAATTACTCGAATTTTTAACGTATCCATTATGATGAAAAGGATTGAAATGCGATGAAAATGTAACATTTATTAATAAACAAATGACTACTTTTGGAAAAAGAATTCCATGCTATTAAAATAAAATTAATTTGAAATTAGAATTCTTAGTCAAACAAAAAATATTTTGATTTGAAATGGCCAGTACTGCAGAACGGCAATTTCAAAGACCTATTATACAAACATACATATATATTATCACGCCTGTTTCCCATCGGGGACATCCTGACATACCACTTTCGCTTCTTCTACTTTCATGAGTGTTTTCTGATACTTTCAATGAAAACCAAGGGAGCAGATTGCTCAAAAACGGAAAAGTCAAAAGAACTCGGATACCCAGACGTGCATGTATGAAGCGATTAATGAATCTACAGGAAGCGCAAGAAGTATTCATGGATCGCGATGCCTGACGACCTGTCCTCTCTGACTACCCTGTTAGGGATTCAGCGTGAAGATAATAAATATTAATAAATACTAAGATTCCAGTTTACCTGGCTCATGAATACTTAATGCGACGCTTGTATTAAGCTCTTTTTGCCCTGACACCTCACAATAATTTGTAAAGTTACCGACAAACACTTTACAACTCATCGAATGCCAATTGTATTCGAAGACTTAACACACAGAGCTTATATACTTTTCTCGATACCACAGGACCTTTGATAGTAATTTTAATTTTATCGAATTCTGTACTGACTTTCCGATAAGAATTAAATGTTCGTCGGAAACTTAAGAAGACTGTGATCCATCGTAACTCGTTCAAAAACACAATAAGTATTCACAAAGTTTAACTAGAATTTATATTTCATAATTTTTATTACTACTTGTACGTACCTACTGTTCACATAACACAATTTTATTTTTGGCATCTGCTTAGGAAGGAAAATCAATTTAAATTATATCGAATGAGCGTAATATACCTATATAATATAGTTAAATGTATATCACTGGATAAATAAGGAAGAACATCTAATAACATCGTTATGTAAAGGGAAAATGTCAGTATTGTAGTGCCACAGTATTATATTAGCATTGTTGAAGATATGTAGAAAATTAATCATGTCGCGTTTAAAAGTATTCCTATACCTAATTACACTAATATTTGTAAGTGTACAGTTAACTTTTTTGATAAAAATATGGTTGAAATTATCTGAAGTGGAATCGTCAAAATATCTCCGAACGGTTTTATTGGATTTACAACAGTTGAAGTTCAATAAATATTTGACTGATTTTAATAAAAGTTATACGGATCATGAATATAGGATGAGATTTAAAAATTTCAAGGTGAGTTAGAGTTGAGTGTTTACTAACTAGATTGCTAACTAAAACTAACTAACTATCTATCTTCACGCTGTATCCCTGACGGGGTAGTCAGAGAGGACAGATCGCCAGGCTTCGCGATCCATACATACTTATTTCGCTTCTTCAAGATTCATCAATCGCTTCATACACGCACGTCTGGGTATCCGAGTACTTTTGACCTTTCCGTTTTTAGCAATCTGCTCACGTGGTCTTCATATGTAAGTCTCGGCCTACCGACCTAGACTCCTTCTACCCTCTACTTTTGAACAATATATATTCTTCGTCAATCGTTCCTCACTCATTCGTTGGACGTGTCCAAACCAACGGAGCACGTCCTTTTCCAGCTTAACGCTGACACTTTCATTCAAACCTGCCATATTGCGTATCACTTCGTTACGTATTCGGTCGGCCAAAGTAACGCCGCACAATTTTCGAAGTGATCGCATCTCCACAGCATTCAATTTACTTTCATGCATCTGCTGACATACCCAGGTTTCACTACCGTGAAGCAAAGTTGGCACTAGCACTGCGTTATGAATCGCCATGCGTGCTTCTTTTACGATGCTTTGTCGCTTTACTAACTGGGACAAAGCACCGTTAACTTTGTTTCCGGCAGCTACTCGCCGTTCTACATCCGAATCACATCTTCCATCCGCGCTAAACATACTTCCTAAATACACAATTTAATTCACTTGCTCTAGACGTTCCTGGTTTACCCTAATCTCGCATTTAGTTCTTACGTCACCTCTTTCAAATACTAGAACCTTAGTTTTACTTGCATTCAAGCGAAGACCCTTACTTTCACACTCCTCTTTCATATTAGTGACTAATGCCTGAAGGTCGGCTTCTGATGAGGCCATGAGTACCGCATCATCAGCGTCAGGCAACTGTCCAGATACACTATGAACAGCCAGGCGGACATGACACATCCCTGTTTGACGCCTGTACAGACATCAAAAAGAACGTGACACATCCCCCCCTACTCGCACGCAAGCCTTACAGTCCCTATAAAGCGACTGTCTTGCCCGCAGTAGCGAGCCGTCCACACCATATCCGGGCAGCAAGTCCCACAGCGTTTCTCTCACAACGTTATCAAATGCTTTCTCTAGAACCACCAAAGCGCAGAAAACCTTCTGGCCAACAGCCAGAAACTTTTCCGCGATCATGCGAAGAGAAAACACTTGATCCATGCAACCTCTTCCACGTCGGAATCCGCATTGAGCCTCCCATAAATACCTTTCAGACTTTTCTGGTATTCGTGCCGTTATAACCTTTGCATACACCTTACTAGCTAAGCTGACCAAGCTGATCGCCCTGTAGCTGGAGCAGTTTAGGCGCGAGCCTTTCCCTTTGTAAATAGGTACTACAACAGCTACTCGCCAGTCATCCGGGACCTCACCCGTCCGCCAGCACAAGTTGCATAACAGACATAGTGTGTCCCAGACACACGACCCACCGTACTTGATCATCTCAACAGTAACTCTGTCTTTTCCCGCAGCCTTACCACATTTCATACTTCTTATCGCTTGTTCAATTTCTTTGATACTAATGACTTCAATGACATCGGGATCCGGAGCATCGAAGTGATCTCCCCTTCCCGATGTGGCATCTCTGTCTTTTCTTGCATACATCTTTCCATAATATTCACTCAATCTCTGCAGGACGTCAGTTTGGTCTGTTAGGACGTCATTGTTAACACTAAGCACTTTATTCATACTGCAGATTGCCGAACGGGTCTTGCCTACCTCTTTCCCGAAGAGCTTGGCATTATCCCGGAAATTGGATTACAACCTTTCATCCGCTTTCATTCTGCACCTTTCACGAGCTTCTTCTATCAGTGCCTTCGTGTTAACTTTCTGCAGCTTGTATCTCTCTTTCATATTAAAATAAAATATCCATCACGCCTTATCCCCGAAGGGGTGGCAGAGGCATATTATATGCCCACTTTTCACCGTGTGGATTCCTGTCCCACGTAATAGGTGGTGAGCCCATTGCCGTGTTGAAATAGACAGACGCAGGTTGTGGCTACCTGCTGTTGAAATTTTTTAAGCCGCCTATAAGGCCTTCAACCAGGCTTAACGACTGCTATTTTACTGGCAACCGGGACCAACGGCTTAACGTGCCTTCCGAAGCACGGAAACGCTCGCAAATGTAAATGCCACAAAGTGGTCACCCATCCGACGACCAGCCATAGTGAAAGTTGCGTACCTCAGTGATCGTTTACCGAACACTGAGACCGCGGGGCCACGAGCGCTTCATATTAAAATCATTTCGCGAGGCTAAGTAGTCTAGCCATACTTTCTTCTTCATTCGAACTGCATCTTTCTCTTTCTTATTCCACCATGCATCACGCTTATTACTACTGCCTCTTTTCGTTTCTCCACACACTTCCGCAGCGGCATTTATCATACTATCCCTAAGGTTCTGCCATACATTTTCCACATTCTTACTGATTACATTGACGTCGCCAAGCTTTTCGGCTACCCTTTCATTATATTTATCCCTAATGGATACATCCTGCAGCTTCCAGCTTTTGATGCTATAAGTCGGCTCAAGCTCAGGACACTCGGTACGATGACGCCAACCCGCGAATAGACCCCTAATCCTAGATATGACTAGGTAGTGGTCTGATCCCAGCTCAGCGCCTCGATAAACCCTTGTGTCCATCACCTGTTTACGGAGCCGAATATCCATTGGGAATAGATCTATCATGCTTCTCTTTGACTTACATCTCCTCGTATACAAATGAATTTGTTTGTGGTTAAACATTGTGTTCGCCACAAACAAATCCTTTTCCTTACAAAATGCCAGTATTAGCTTGCCAGCGTCGTTCACCCTTTTATCCCCATACTTCCTGAGTACCGACTCAAAACCATCGCGAGCGGTACCCACCCATCCATTCAAGTCTTCACATACTATAAGTCTTTCATTTCCTTCTATCACATTTAGAGCTTCTCTCATACTCTCCCAGAAATCCTCTAGCTCACTCGCGTTCGACGAAGATACTGGCGCGTAAGCAGCTACCAGGAAAATCTTTGTCAAAAGTAGGACCTACCAGTTTGTACTCATACATACCGGAGGCCAATCGCGAGGACAGCAAAATTCCAACCCCCGACTGCCATGCTCGCTCTCTGGTACTCCAGACCAAAGCGCGAGCATCCCACCCGGGAGCTCCAAGACTTCGCTGCCCTTGCGCTTGGTCTCTGTCAAGCACACTGCATCTAACTTTCTCTCATTCATAATATCCATCAACTCATTCATCTTATCTGCCATTCCTCCCCTAACATTCCACTCAGCTACCCTGCACTCCATTCTCCACTTCCCGCCGTGTCGGGCCGCGCGTGTAGGGTGGCGGTCCCCTACGCCGCTCTGGCTCACACTTTTCGCACCTGCGGGGACGAACTGGTGCGCGTTGCCTCGGGGGCACGCCCTAGCAGTATTCGCCCTGGTGGCACTCGTGTTGGAGTAGAATTGCAGCCGTAGCTGGCAGGGATGGCGACGTGCACGCTTCTACTCTTCATCCCCTACTATAACTAGATTGCCTTCTTATATTTTCAATCTTGAAATAAATGAAAGGTTAAATGAAAGAATACACCATTGTTACCATACAGCAAGGAAAGTTGCTCGCCCCCTCTCGCTTGTGCCCTTATTCTTCGTCCTGTCGGTGACAATTGACAAATAGGTTACGTTTCACTAAACGCCCGCAACAATCGTAACACCCAATGTATCGTTCAACCTAAGGCTACGCCCGCAACAATCGTAACACCCAATGTATCGTTCAACCTAAGGCTCGTGGTCGTTGCCAGCGATCGTATGACGTCTTATATGACGTCACTGTTCGCGACCGTTTGCCGCCCATTTCGCCCACAAAATATATGTGGGTACAAGTGGGCTTACAGCGCTCAAAAAATGCGTTCCACTAGAACTTTGACCGCAACGCCCGTGGCCTTTTTACGTTAGTGCTTAGACGAAGTACCGGCAATTTCAGCGGTCGCGTTCGTGGGTGTTGCGAGCGAAAAGTGGAACGCGCCCTATATGTAGTTATATGACTATGGGCCAATATTCTATCACTTTAATTACGTCTCCGGCAGCTGCCCAAAGGTCTTGGAGTGTGCGCCACGGATTTTGTTGTGCCATCTAAATCCGTGAAGCCCCATTTGCTCGTATTGAGCTAATAGAGACGAAAGTGTGATTCTTACACCATATTCATCACAGTACATGCAATGTTACCAAAATATTGATAAGCTCAAAGCTTATAAACAAATATCCTGAATGCAGTAACAACCGTAGAATTGATAATCGAGAGATAATAAAAATAGTTTAGTAGAACTTTGCTACTATTCACACCGCTCTTTACGTACTCGTAAAGAGCGGTGTGAATAGTAGCAAAGTTCTACAGTATCTGATATCTGATTCAAAATCGTATTAAATTTTAAAACCTTTATAAAATATTTTCAAAGTATGGTTTAGAGACATATCGAATTGGTTAAAACTTGTTGAAACAAGTGTTTTCCGTACATATAAACATAAATTAGAACAAATTTTGTCTTTTGAATACATACTCGATATAATCAATGCTTTATATTTCAGGTTTCTTTAACAGAAATAGCAAAACTGAACGCCTATAAGCAGGACGCCAAATTTGGACTGACACAATTTTCAGACATGTCTCTAAAGGAATTTGCGGATTTCACGCTAAACGTACCCAAAAGCTATTGTTTAAATATGACAGCTGATAAATGTCCATTGAAATCTCCGATACACATATTTGAATTACTTAATTTAAATATGTTTAACAGTGAAATCCTTGACAAAAAGATCGATTGGCGAGAAAAGGGAATTATAGGTCCAATAATGGATCAGAAACGATGCGGTGGATGTTGGGCTTTTAGTGTAGCGGGAGTCATGGAAGCTATGGCTAAGAAAAACAATCTGACGAAAGAAGCGTTAAGTATACAACAAATTCTGGACTGTATTCCTGATCCACCTCATTATGGATGCCAAGGTGGAAGTGCTTACACGACCCTATTAAACCTTTGTGCATTTAACTGGGCCATCACCACTGAAAGAAACTATCCTCTAACGTTGAAAGACGAACGTTGTCAGGTGGACCCAGTTAAGGTGAGCGGAATTAAGATTAAAAGCTTTAACCACGCCTGTAATATAAACGATGATGATCTACAACGTGCGCTTTTAAATGGTCCTGTTATTGCAATCGTAAATGCAGCGACTTGGAGAAATTACCTAGGGGGTATTATTCAAAGTGCTTGTGTTAGAAGTGATGACAGTATGTTCCACGCGATACAGGTAGTTGGCTACGATAAAACAGGCGATATTCCTTTTTACATAGTGAAAAACTCGTGGGGTGAACTGTTCGGTGATCACGGTTATGTGAAGTTAGAAATGTTTAAAAATATGTGCGGGATCTCAGAGGATGTAAGCATGTTGGAAGTCGAAAGGATTTTGAAGTGAAATCATGAAGATTGCGATCACTTATTTAGCCGATCACTTCTGTTTCCACGTCCTGTTAGTCTTAGCAGTAGCAAGAGCATGCTAATATTAAGGAACAAGCATCATACAGTGGGGACGTTTTTTAAAAATAAATGTATGTACCAAAAATATTTTTAATATTGTAATAAAAGTACAATTTATGATAAACTTATTATTTATAACATAATATGGGTTTAGTAGAGATAAACCAAATCTCTTCGTCTATCGAACCTGTCATATCTCAATAAGTTGAGTGAAAGTAATCCATTTTGATATGTACGGATTCAATGGACCTAAAAATAAGATATGATCACGGATTTTATACAAAATAAATTAAAGTAAATATCGTAATGATAATAATAAATGCTTCAGGATTTTATACCTAACAAAATGTAACTAGTAAATACCTTTTACTAGTAAAACTAGTAAAACTCGCGTTCGAGGCTAAGAGTATATTTTATTTTTACGGAGAGAATTGCGGCGAAGTTTTATACCATTTAATGCCTGGCGTTTTGAACTAGATTGCATCGATCGTGGTCACAGACTATCGCGTTTATGCGTATCGTGTATATTTGACTGCCTCTGTGGCGCGGTGGAAGTGCATCCGACTGCTACGCAAGAGGTAGTGGGTTCGATTCCCACCCAAGTTAAAACTTTGTGTGATGAGCACGATGGTTTATTCTGTGTCTGGGTGTTATTTATCTATAATATGTATTTATTTAGAAATATATAAGTATGTTTATCAGTTATCTAGATCCCATAACACAAGCTAATATTGGCTTACTTTGGGCTAGATGACGCTGTGTGACAAGTGTCCCACAATATATTTATTTTTTAATCGCCGTAAAAATAAATAAAATACTTATGGCAAATCTTTCGATTTCCTAAGTTCTAAAATATGATATTATTCTAAATTCACTTATAGGTATGGTGCAAATAAATTGTCGAAATTGTATATTCCTAAAGCGACAAATTATCGTAATAGAAGCACGCCTCGCGATTCACAACGCAGTGCTAGTGCCAACGTTGTCTTTGGTAGTGAAACCTGGGTATTTCAGAAGATGAATAACAATTAATTGAATACTGTAGCGATGCGATATTGTGCGGCGTAACGTTGGCCGACGGCATTCATTACGATGTTAGGTCTTTAAAGAGTCGGCAGCGCGAGTGCTGCACCTTAAGCTAAAGTGACCACTTTCCATCAGGTTGGCCTAATGCTTGTCTGCCACCTCAGTGGTATAAAAAATGAAGTGATACGTAATAAAATAATGGCAGATTTGATTGAAAGTGTTAGCATTAAGTTAGAAAAGGGCGTGCTCCTTTGGTTTGGATACGTCCAACGAATGAGTCAGGAACGATTGACAAAGAATATCGATTGTGTGAAAGTAGAGGGTACACCGAGACTGACATACGAAGACCACGTGAGCAGATTGGTCAATAAAGAAATCTATTTTCAATTTACTTTTCATTGAAAGATTAATAGTAGACTTAAGTATAATACTTGTTAAGTTATTTCACGTAACACGACTGGGGAACGGTTATCATTCGGTGGCGTCTCGAGGAAAAAAGGCACGTATCATAAATAATGTTAAACTGATTTTGAAAGTACTTCCCGTAGTATAACGACATTATAATTACTAATATCCAAAGTATACTCTAACTATTACTAATATTTAGATATATTTTGTAAATTTGATTTTATAAGTTTCTTATTTACAAGTATTATTTTATAATTGAATAGTTAATAAATAACTTAAAAGTATATAAATAACGTAATCCGATAAATCCTAATTTTATTTGCAAATGAATTGATTTGAATAAATTTCTATTTCTCATTTTTCAATTTGATCTACAAAACTTGTATTGCAAGCAGATAGAGAAATATTCTCATCATCATCATCATATCAATTTTTAATATCGTTGTATTAGTTATTTGGTACTTAGAAAACAAATTCACAGGAAATTTTCAACGAAATGGTGGGAAGAATCATGCTTTTTCCTTTGTAAAACAATTGTTGAGATCACAATTGTAAGGTAGGTAAGTGCTTGATATTACTAAATATGTTTCTCCAATGGACATTTAATGATAGAAAATGAACTACTTCATCAAATTTATTTACACAGTTAATACATTTGATGAAGTCATCCAATTTGTAGTGTATTAGATCAAAGAACTTGGACAAATTCATCAAATATATTAGTTCCTACATTTGATAAAGTCGTCCAATTTCTATGATCAAATGAACCTAAATTGGACAAACATATTCGATAAGTGTAATACCATCCTAAGCTACATAAGGTAATATACTACTTAATTATATCACTTATTAGTCGTGCCTAAGTATATTTATTTATTTAAATAACTGTTGTTAACTAAAGAGGTTTACACTTATTATTTAACTTAAACTATATTATCAATACTTATATAGGCAGAGAAGATAATCTCCTAAAAGGTAGTAATTATTACTACCACAAAAGTCAGAGGGTGTTAAGGAGGTTATGCATGTATGTTATAACTCCTTACAAATTTTGACCAACCAAAACAACGTGGGACATTTTTTTACAGTGCCATCTAGCCCCAAGTAAGCTTATAAGTTTGTCGTATGGGATCTAGATAACTGATACTAATACTCATACGTCATTGAATACTCTTAAAGGACGTTTAAAATATAGTGAACTTCAACTTGGGTTCTGGTAGTTCAGTAGCTAGAACATTTTCCTGGTTAGGCAAAGGTCACGAGTTACATCCCCGTCTCAAACCAAGCTGTCTTATTTCACATTAATAAAAAAATATGTGAAAGTTAGTATACTAATTAATTTAAAAAATTATCAACTGATAAACATACTTATATATTTCTAAATATATACACATAATAAATAGGAAACACCCAAACTTCGAAACAATCGTTTGCGTATCACACAAATATTAGTTTCGATGCGGGAATCGAACTCGTGACCACAGCGCGGCAGTCGCATACACCACACCTTACGCCACCAAGAGGCAATCATTTGAGGATTGCCGTAAGAAAGGTATGGAGTATTTCCAAGCTACAGCACACTTAGGGCCGTATTCCAGAACGTTTATCAATACTCCAGAAACACTTATGAGTAGTATTTATAAGGCAAGAACTAGCCTCAAGCGTGGATTGAGTATTGAGAAACGTTCTGGAATACGGCCCTTAGATTGCGTTGCGTTGATTGAGTATTGAGAAACGTTCTGGAATACGGACCTTGGAATCCTCTTCACTGCGAGTAAGTTAGGCGAGCAGTTTGTTATTAAGTTTTAGCAAGGCCCTTATATATTTGTTGGATAATTATACTACACATAAGCGGCAGAACGAGTTTCCATAACTCGGTCGGGACCGTCAATAAGTAGGTACCTCGAAAAGACTTAATAGCTACTAGGTTATTCATCTAAAATCTATCGGTATGGTTTCACTCACTATGAGGCGTACTTTTCTACATAAATTAAGATATTGTTTTTAATAATCTCCAGCACACACATAACAATTATATCCTGTACGAAAACTTTAGTCAACCTTTAAAATGTCGACGTAACATATCTCACTATAATAGTACAATAATACATCAATAGATGGCGTTATACTTAATATCGACATCTAATTTGACTAGCTTATTGCTAACTCTTCTCAATCAACTTATCACTAGCTTCTATCACATCTTTTGTCTGAAGACTTAACTGTATTCCTCTTTTTCTAGAATTATCCCAATTCCAGTATAAAATTGTCGCAGAATACGACAGTAAAAAGAGACCTACTGTTATAAGTACTACTTGAATTCCTATTAGAACTTTAGGAGCTGTTACATGTATTAAACGTAGCACATCAATTGCTTCTTTCGTCAATTTTGGCTGTACCTGAAAAAAAAAAAATTTATTAATGAAAAAAAAAATATTAGCATTTAAATAAAGAAATAAAATCAGCCAATGTAGAGAAAATACATTTTTATATCTTTTCATCCAGAAGAGTCTGAATTTATTTTGTTCATAAGGGTCATTCAGTCATTTCAGCTGTCACAGCACATGGAGTTTAGTTTAAGAAATAGAGGATTTTAAATATTCATAATGAAAATTGTGCCGTGGTCTGCTTGTATCCACGGCTGGTGCAACCCAGCCGAAACGTCAAGCTATTTAAGGTAAATAAGCATGATCGCGTTAATACCTGAATTTCACACTAATTTTAATCATGCAAAGCAAAGTTTAAAAGTTAGTATTGATAATAAAAATATTTGTTTGGAAAAAATATTTTTAAATGTCAGTATTTGTGAATTTGACTTGACAAGGGCGTGCTCCGTTAGATTGGACGAATGGGTGAGAAGGGAATGACAAATAGTATTTACTGTGCAAAAGTAAGTAGATAGTAGAAGAGGTCGGGGTTTACACACGAAAACCACGTGAGCAGATTGCTCAAAAACTCAAAGGTCAAAGGTACTCGGATACACATACGTGCATGTATGAAAAGAATAATGATTCTACAGGCAGCGAAAGATATACATTTTTCGCTTCTGGAATATTCCTGGAATAATTCTGGAAATCTGTCCTCTCTGACTACCAAGTCAGGGATATAGCGTAAAGATAGTATAGTGTAATAGTATAGTGTAATAGTATAGTGTAATAGTATAGTGTAATAGTATAGTGTAATAGTATAGTGTAATAGTACATAAAAAAAAAATTGAACTTACGACTTTGAAATAGCCGACAGGAACAATCATGTCTGAGAACTTTTTGAGCTTGGAGTTGAAGCTAACATCCCGCATCATTACATTGATTTGGACCGAAAAACTTGTCTTCAGTGCCAGTCCTATTGTCTGAAACAGGTAGTTTAGTACAATGACAAACAAGAAGCCGATCGCACTGATGCTCTAACCACTCAACCAATTAGGCTGAAAATTTGTACACAGATAGCTCTCTGGTTTAACACCACAAGACAAGGGATGTTGCTCTGTTTACTGTTGATTGATGGCACTTGGTGGAATTTGCTACACATTTTGAATAAAAATACTTGTACTTTTCCACAAAAATTACTTTTTAACCTGACCGGTTTCGCCTTACGGGTTTTGTTTTAAATTAACCAACCTTTGAAAATGCCGTAAGGCGAAACCAGTCAGGTTAAAAAGTAAACTTTTGTGGAAAAGTGGAAGTGATTCTGTTAAAAAAGGTATGATGCTCTCTCTCTTTCTTGCTATGGCTCTAATAGAGGCGAAAGTCATAATAATACCGAGTGCCAACTTCATGACCGACTGTAGGCGAAATTCTGCCATTCTAGATGCATACTATATGCCCAAATAATATGCCTCTAAAGTGAAAACGACGTTCCCCTACGGGGTTTCACTTTCATTTCAGTAATATGTTATTGTTTTGAGTGGTAGATAGAAACAATCCTACTTATATTATAAACGCGAAAATTTGTAAGTGTGGATGGATGTTTGGTACTCTTTCACGCAAAATCTACTGAATGGATTTCGATAAAACTTTACAATAATGTAACTTACACTTCAAAACAGCACCTAGGCTACTTTTTATCTCGGGAACAAGTTCCTGTGGGAATTGGGAACCGAAAACTCCACCATGCGGGCGCCAACTAGTAAGTAACTTATATTAAGTAACTGGTCAGATTGATTCAGTTACAGATATGTGTGTTCCCGATAATAAGGAACACTGCTTACCGATTCTATGATAATCTCGCTCCCATGCTGTGCTTCATTCGGATTAAGCCCTTCGATCTTGCTGTAGATGTTTGGATTAGTGTAAAGAAAGTGCGAGTGAGACAAAACCACTGGTAAACCTGAAACAAAACATACAAAAATTTAAATAAGGTTACATCGCCTATTTGTGAAAGACCTGTCAGAAATGCAATCTCTGAGAGGCGGAACTGTAGACCTGTGTTGGGTAATTTTATGGATATTTCTTTTTTACAAAGATAATAAAGAATTTAAATTTGTATTCTTTACGGTTCTGGTTGCTTTGTCAGCAAAGAGCTTGCGTTGGCTAAGCATAAATCTGACCCGAGATGTCTTTTTTCACTTGAATCAATGTATGTGTTATTTATAAAATGTCATGGCCATGTCAGTCCCGCCGGAATAAGAGGGGAAGACCCTAAAAGTGCAGGCTTGACGTCGTAAGGGATGACATTCGTGCCAATGGTCTCACTACACGGGATGCCAACGACCGTGCGAAGTGGAAAATGTAGGAAAGCGGACCCCGGTCGCAATTGGGTCTATCCCAATTGCGACCAATTGGGATAGATGCTCGGATGATGATGATTGTTATTTATAAAATGTATTTTCTATAATAATTGTTGTTTTTTAATATTAAAGATCTTGTCCAATTGATTTCGCCCACCTGATGTAACTTCTTGACGACATCCAGAGATTGAGAGCCACTTTCACAGCCGAAAAGCATATTGATATGGACCTCTAGCTGACTGGCCTAAGATTGGCATTTTAACTGCTTAAAAATCGCAGGGTTGTAGGAGGAGGGAAACAATTTGACTTATCATAGTAAAGGATTTGAATGCCTTTAGATGTGAAACATCTATAGCCGCACGTAAAACAGATTTTTGGCGTGGCGACGCATGCCGTGGCGACGCATCGCCACGCTATGTGATCGTATATATACAGTCTATATGCAGTAGTGTGTACGGTGTGTGTTCAACACATGTTAGTTACCAAATACGACCAATTGTTAAGTGTACTTTGTAGGTAAATATGTATTGATAATTTCAATTTGGATATTGTGATTTAATTAGAAATATGTAGTTAGATTTTCCCCTATAATTGTTCAAGTAAAAACCGGTACTACTTATCATATTTAATAGATGTAGGTCAACGGAAAATACCTAGGAAAAAATATACGGAGGATGTACTTAATATATGTTGAGTTATTTTGTTATTTTGTTAATTGTTGAAAATAAAAAAAAATAAAGTAGGTACATTTATATACAAGATATTTTTAAGTACCGCATTGTACACGGCAACGGGCTCACCACCACTTTCGTGGGACAGGAATACACATGGTGAAAAGTGGGCAATTAATATCCCTCTGCCACCCCTTCGGCGATAAGGCGTGATAGATAAATAAATAAATAATTTTAAGGACTTCTAATTGTAAGTAAACTTAGGTGTCTTCAAGAATATCAATGTCAATTAGAATTCTTATTCAAATGGGTTAGAATATTTTCTGTTTAGATCGGGGCATCTTATTGTGAAAGTATACATATGACTGTCGTAAAATCTATATAAATCGCAAGCGAAATTGATTAATTTTACAAAGATATTCATAGTTGGTCGCCAAATTATTTTGGATTTTAAACACCCCTTTGTTATACCCTTGGTAATTACTGTTGTCTGATTTCTAATTGCCTTCATTGATAAGCTACTTGCTATTGCGATTGTGGCTTAGAATATTGGAGGGACTTTCAACCCCTTTATAATGCTTACCATATATGCACGGAGATAGATCCGATATACCATCATAACAAACTCCTTCTGAACACAAGCAATGGTTTTCTGGGATATCCCTGTAGGTGGTATTGCTGACTTTGTATCTTAAAGCTTTTACTCCGATATCTGTGGTTATGAAGCCCTGGTAATCAAGGTCTAGCAGCCGACAGAGAATGCTGCGATAGATCCTGATGCGGCGACTAGGAGTCAACTCAGGTGGGTAGCATAAGCCTTCGTATGAGTCGGTGAAACTGTTGCACTGAGTTCTGTAACAAAATGTCACATTTATGTCGTATCCGTGGTGCCTGGGTTTTTTTTTATATTTCGTACGTCAATATGGCGCTAGCCGCCTGATAGAATGCAGCCACGACGACTCGTGATTGAGGGCCACTATCACCTCAGGCACTGAAATATACCTCAGATGTATTCTCTTAAAGGACCGAACATTGGAAGAGCAGAGAGTTGTTGGCATGTTTTTAGTGAAATTATGATGAAAGACCTGTGGAATCTTCACGGCACGTTTCCGTTTCTCACAAGCACTTGTTCCCGGTATAAAAAGTAGCCCTATTAATAAATAAATAAATTTAAATTTCGTTGGGACAACTCACACAACGCCATCTGATTCCAAACTAAACAGAGCATGTACTATGGTGACCAGATAACTGATACACATACTATATATATCTAAATACATACATATTATAGATAAATAACACCCAGACACAGAATAAATCATCGTGCTCATTACACAAAGTTTTATCCTGGGTGGGAATCGAACCCACGATCTCTTGCGTAGCAGACGGATGCACTCCCACCGCGCCACAGAGGCAGTCAAATTTATATAGTATATTCTGATGTATAATCTATATTGCTATTGCAGTGAAAGAGTATGCGACTGCCGCATACAGTACAATACTTACAACTAAACCTCTATTACAAATAGGCTGCCTCGGTGGCGCAGTGGAAGCACTGAAAGAGTATGCGACTGCCGCGTACAGTAGAGTACTTACAACTAAACCTCTATTACAAATAGGCTGCCTCGGTGGCGCAGTGGAAGCAGTGGAAGTATATGCGACAGCCTCGCCTGAAGTCCCAGGATTGATTCCCGGGTCGGAACAAATATTTGCGTGATACAAATGCTTATCTCAAAGTTTGGGTGTTTCCTATGAATAATTATGTTTTTAGAAATGTATAATTGTGTTTATCAGTCTTCTAAATCACATAACACTTATATTAGCTTATATTAGCTTACTTTGGACTAAACTGTGCTGTGTAAAAAAAGTCCTAAAAAAAAATTGAACTTCTAAACAGAATAACATTTTGTTACTCACCTTCACCTTTAAACGCATCGCAAAATTTCATGCGAACAACATTATATGAGTGTACATAAACCGGACTATTTTTCTGTGATTTATATATGGTATTGTATAGGTATTTAAATTGACGTGCGTACTGTCATAGTGAGGAATAGGATTTTCCCGAATCATGTTACTTCGCCACATTCGTGATTGTGTATATATATATATTATGTTGGTTCAGTCATACACACCCAAGAAAAGGTAATGCCCATAGGACAGGCTTTTTGTTTAAGCTGGTAAAGTTTCTTTTCTAGACAGCCTCTGTGGCGCGGTGGAACTGTATCCGACTGCTACGCAAGAGGTCGTGGGTTCGATTCCCACCCAGGATAAAACTTTGTGTGATGGGCACGATAGTTTTGTCTATGTCTGGGTGTTATTTATCTATAATATGTATGTATTTAGAAATATATAAGTATGTTTTTCAGTTATCTGGTTACCATAGTAGGTACGAAGCGCTCGTGGCACCCCGGACTCAGTGTTCTGTAAACAATCACTGCGTTAAGCTACTCTGGCTATGGCTGGTCCTCGGATGGGTGACCACTTTGTGGCATTTACATTTGCGAGCGTTTCCGTGCTTCGGAAGGCACGTTAAGCTTTTGGTCCCGGTTGCCAGTAAAATGGCAGTCGTTAAGCCTGGTTGAAGGCCTTATGGGCGGCTTAAAAAAATTTCAACAGCAGGTAGCCACAACCTGCGTCTATCTATTTCAACACGGCAATTGGCTCACCACCTGTTACGTGGGACAAAAATTCATACAGTGAAATGTGGGCGTATAGTATGCATCTGCCTACCCCTTCGGGGATAAACGCCCGACCTTATGTATGTATGTTTTTCAATTATCTGGTTACCATAGTACAAGCTCTGCTTAGTTTGTAATCAGATGGCGTTGTGTGAGTTGTCCCAACGATATTTATTTATTTTTATTTTAGCAATAAACACATTTCATTTTATTTTTTTTATAATATAGTTTTGTACTTACTTAGTTTCTGGATTCTCGTATCCCCACTGCTTCAGTCCTCCTATTTTATCAGCAGACTTGATCATGAACTTGTCGTAATCTCTGCTACTTACTTCCATACGCATTGTCTCTTTCTTGTCATATAGCTGTAATGGTTTTTAGACATTATTAGAGGTTCAGCTTCATCTGACCGTACCGAATCGCACTTTTCTATGCTTTTACCCTTTTCTGTTATTTCACGGAGGACAGAAAGAACGGACAAAGAAGAGGAAGAAGGACGGAGTACTAAATAACATTATTTTTATCCTCCGTGAGTAGAGACTGTTATTCTCTACTCTGTGTGTTACTTAGAATCATCATTTACTGAGTGAGAAAATAAGCGAAATTACGACAGCACGCGGCAGAATCAATTACGACGCGGCAATGGGCTCACAACCTGTTACGTGGTACAAAAATGCACAGGATGAACTGTGGACGTATTATATAACTCTGTAACCCCTTCAGAGATAAACTGATAAGCCCGAGAATTCTCTGGACTTAAAGCTCGGTTTGATGAAGATTTTCCTGGTGGCTTTTTATTTGGGACTAAGCCCACCCACATTCCCATTACTGTGACTCCTGTAAACCAGAATCTACAGCAATGACCAAGATCAAAAAAGTTACACCGAGCTCGATCTCGGTGAAGTCCCAGGAGAAGTTGAAATGTCTTGGAACCCGCATCAAATTTAATCGCAATAATTTGAATGAGTTGGAAAAAGAAATTGGAGTGCAAGTAGGTGTACATCCTAAAGAAAAAGGGAAGCACTTCCTGGTGGCTGCTAACGCCCCAGTGTTTTCAACGCTTCGAGCTAGAGGACTTCTGGGAGGGTATGATGGAAGCTCGAAATATGATATGATGGGTGAACGATACCCCGTCCGCTCTATGGCAAATTTAGATCTTGGCGAAAACTTGTTAGTACCAAAATTAACCTAAATTTTCAACATTTATTATTCTTCGGAATGTTCCTTTTACTTATGCTATAACACCTTGCTACCTTGCTGTTAACCAAAATTGGTCACAATTCTAGGTCAATCGGAGTTACGGGGTACTTCCCGTTGACCTAGAATTGTAAATGATAAGGTTTTGGTAGTTTTTATATGGTAGTTCCCGTTCAGCTAGAATCACGAAATTTGGCAAAATGCAAGGTATTACAGGCCTAATAAATTGAAAATACCAAAAAATAAAAAAAGTTGAAAATTAAGGGTTGCTCCTAGTTAACACTAATTAACATAGACCTCTGAGTTAGATGGGTGCTTATAAAATTTGGAGGTCTTACTTAATTTGAACCGAAATCCAATACGGAGCCCTCGGTGTACCAGTTCGACTCGCGCTTGACCGTCTATTGCATAGCTTTTATCGCGGGCTTTGAGCGCGGCGACCGAATCAAGAAATTCCGTAACGAATATAAAAACAACTTTTTTAATTTTTATTTTACCATCATTAAAGTTTAAAATTAAAAAAAACTTTTTTTTTAATTACTACTTACTATCAATAGGTAATATCTTATATTTTTTTTAAAGAAAAAACTTGAATTAATATCAAAGAAAAAATACTGCAAAAATAAATAAATAATAAAATTGCATAAGTTGATATAAAATGCCATGCAATAGCTTTACTGCGGCAGTCACTGAGTGCCACACATTTTATTAAATACATCAATTATTTTGGATTTGTTGTTGTATCAACAGGTCCCAAAAAAAAAAAATATTTATGAATAATCCTCTTCTTTGGACAAGCCAGTTTTATATTGAGAAAAAACTGACCGGTTTCACCACAAGGCATTCTTTAAGGGACAGTACAAGTGCTGTTTGTTATACTATATGTGTAGTAAGGACCACCCGACTGCCTCTGTGGCGCGGTGGGAGTGCATCCGACTGCTACGCAAGAGGTCGTGGGTTCGGTTCCCACCCAGGATAAAACTTTGTGTAATGAGCACGATGGTTTATTCTGTGTCTGGGTGTTATTTTATCTAGAATTTATGTATGTATTTAGAAATATATAAGTATGTTTATCAGTTATCTGGTTACCATAGTACAAGCTCTGCTTAGTGTGTAATCAGATGGCGTTGTGTGAGTTGTCCCAACAATATTAATTAAGTTATTTAATTCTCAAAAGTATAAATCCTATTAATATTATAAAGGCGAAAGTTTGTAAGAATGGACGTTTGTTACTCTTTCACGTAAAAACTAGTAATAGAATTTTAATGAAACTTTACAATAATATAGCTTATACATCAGAATAACACAAAAGCCACTTTTTATCCCGGCAACAAGTTTCTGTGGGAAACGGAAACGGGAAAACTTCTTTACGCGGGTGAAGCCGCCGGCGGCGGCGTGAACTAGTAAAAAATAATAACGCAGCCTGTGGTAAAGGTTTGCTGAAGTTGGGTTCAGCAAATTATACTAAAACTATTTTGGGTTTGTTATTAAATTACATTATTACTGAGCAAGGATTTTAAATTAGTAAACACAAATTAATCTATACTCTTATAGTGAAAATGAGGAAGTGTGTTTGTTCGTCCATCTTCACCTGTCGTTGCAGGGAAGCATTGGGCTCTCGTATTTATTTATGGAGATCGTTTCAGCTCTGGAGGGTGATATAAGGCTACTTACCCAATTTCTACTCGTAAAATTTATTGTGTAAAATATATATGAGATACTTAACAAGTTTAAGTCATATAACTAACTAGTTGACACCCGTGGCTCCACCCGCGTATTGAAGGTTTCCCATTCCCGTTTCCCACAAGAAACTTGTTCCCGGGATAAAAAGTATCCTATGTGATTCTGATGTATAAGATTGTAGTTTCAATTAAAATCCATTTAGTAGTTTTACGTGAAAGAGTAACACACATCCATACTTACAAACTTTCGCGTTTATAATATTAGTAGGATTATGGTGATAGAGTTAAATCTCCAAACTTATAGCTGCATCTCAAAGCGAGGCGTTAATGGAATTATAACATAAGGTCTCTATTGTAATCTATACTATAGTATTATAAAGCCGAAGAGTTTGTTTGTTTGGTTGAACGCGCTAATCTCAGGAACTACGGGTCGGATTTGAAAAATACTTTTTGTGTTAGATAGCCCATTTATCAAGGAACGCTATAGGCTATATATCATTCCGCTACTACACTGGGGAGCAGAGCAGTAGTCATAAATGTCGACAAATCGGGCAATTTTTTATGCATCTTTGTAGAATTTATAAGCGACGGGATTAAATAGGTGCGACGGGAGGTCGAAATATACCACGGGCGAAGCTGTGGAGGTCATCTAGTAATATTTATGATATCGAAAATATATTTAGATTACTATGATTACAGCCTGGAGTTATAAAACTAAATATAAATATTGTGGAACACATTTCACATACTGCTATCTAGCCTAAACTAAGAAACTTGCGCTTAAGAAACTGCTTGCGCTATGGGACCGATTAACATACTGATATATTTCTAAATAAATACATATTTTACAGTAGAACTTCCGTAGTATTTCATTTCGTATTTAATTCCATCGCTTATAAATTCTACAATAATGCATTAAAATTTGCCCGATTTGCCGACATTTATGACTACTGCTCCACTCTCCACAAAAATAGTGTGATAATATATAGCCTTCCTTGATAAATGGGCTATCTAGCACAGAAATAAATTTTCCATTCCGACCAGTAGTGGTTCCTGAGATTGGCGCGTTCAACCAAACAAACAAACTCTTTAGCTTTATAATATTAGTATAGATATAAAACGCCCAAACTCTTGAAAAACATTTGCGTATTACACAGATATTTGTCCCGACCCGGGAATCAAACCCAGGACCTCAGCATGGCAGTCGAATACATTACCGCTTAAGCCACCAAGGCAGTCTTTATGAGTGACTCTTAAATCTCAAAACGTAGCCATAACGTAAAACTGGCGAGTTTGTTTTAAAATGCACTAAACTAACGCTGTATCCCTGACGGGGTAGTCAGATCGCCAGGCTTCGCGATCCATGCATACTTCTTTTGCTTCTTCAAGATTCATCAATCGCTTCATACAATCACATCTGGGTATGCGAGTACTTTGACTTTTCCTTTTTAGAGCAATCTGCTGACGTGGTCTTCATATGTAAGTCTTGGCCTACCCTGACTACTTCTACCCTCTACTTTCGTACAATATATATTGTTCGTCAATCGTTCCTCACTCATTCGATGGACGCGTCCAAACTAACGGAGCACGCCCTTTTCTAGCTTAACGCAGACACTTTCATTCAAATCTGCCAACTGTACGGTAATTATAATTACAAAATGGTTTCATACCCTATCCAATAGTCCAAGTTTCTCAAAAGGAATCATTCCCGGTAGGTACTGGTTCCCGAGCCGAATCAGGGGTTCGTCATACCCCCAGAGGTAGTCGTGTACATTTAGCGTAACCGTTACATTGCTTCTCAGTCTTGCCGCAAGGACGTTGAATCCAATCGTACCTAGATATCCATAATTTGCTACTTTGGAAGCTGTTGCCTGGAAAATAAAAATATATATAGATGTTAAAAACTGCTGAACACAGACTGATGAATAAAAGTCACTTAACTGGAGCAGGATGGCAGAGTAAACATTTCACAACACTTCTACAACAGCCGTTCGGCTGTTCTTTGCTGCGCGCATTGGGACGCCATTTTTCATCAAAAAAATAAGTTAAGCTTGTATACAATGTGTTAAGAAAACCCTGTCCGACCCGAAAGGGGCACATAGGCACTTCAATAACATAACCAACAAAAAATTAAAATCATATTATTTACAAATATGAAATAACTATCATTTTTTAAATGCGTTTTTTTAGTATCAGAATAAGTCTAATTTCCTTAAAATATAGCAAATTTTCAAAAACTGAGGACACCTTTGTTGGCATGCGGTGACGTGTGTTTTGTGATATCAAAAGAAGTCGCCGGCAGCGAATAGCCCTTTCCCTGAGTTGCCATGTAAGTTATCATATTATATTAATTTTTAATCAACTTTAATTAGGATATATTTTTGGGGTAATTTGTTTCACGGATGGGTGACCACTTTGTGGCATTTACATTTACGAGCGTTTCCGTGCTTTGGAAGGCACGTTAAGCCGTTGGTTCCGGTTGCCAGTAACAAGGCAGTGGTTAAGTCAAGTTGAAGGCCTTATTGGCAGATTGAAAGAAATCAACAGCAGGTAGCCACAACATGCCTCTGTCTATTTCAACACGGCAATGGGCTCACCACCTATTACGTGGGACAGGAATACACACAGTGAAAAATAGGCATAAAATATGCCTCTGTCACCCCTTCGGGGATAAGGCGTGATAGATAAATTTATCGTGTAATTATATAATACTTACCAGCATAGCAACATTAGGTAAAGTTAGAACGACTTTTTTGGGATCGCCAATAGATTCCTCCGGAAGAAACCTCATTTTTTGTCGCGGAGTGTACCGCATCACTCCCGCCTCATGATCGATCTCGATGTCTTCATTTGTCCGATTTTCTCTGCAAAAATAGATGATGTGATTAGAATCTTTCGGGGACATAATAGAAATGAAATTGCCGTTCTGCAGAACTGTTCATTTCAAATCAAAATATTTTTTTGGCTAAGAATTCTAATTTCAAATTATTTTATTTTAAAAATATTAGACTTCTTTTTCCAATAGTAAACATTTGTTTATTTATTTCGGGGGTCTGGGGTTCATCCCCGTATTGAGTGGAACGAAGACACTCAGACGACCTTGGGGGGTGTGAATTTTTCGTAAATGGTTTGTTTCGCTGTAAGAACTCATCTTATATAGATGAATAAAATTGAAGTGCCTGTTTGTAATACTGAATTAGTAGCTTTTAAATAAATGCGTCATGAAAGTATATACGCTAGAAAGGACAATAAATAAATTATACAAAAAAAATCTGTAAATATTTGAAAAGATTTTGCGTAATAATGGCAATTATAATAATGTTTTAAATCGGGTTAACGTTCAGCTAATCAATATGCTAATAATATAATAATGATTTATGACGCTGCCCGCCTGATGGAAAGCCTAAGGTACCTGAACTTCGTCAAGATAGTAAGTATATGGTAACTGTCCCGATAATAATAACAATGACAACCAGGCTACTTGTAATTATATAGTAGACCATGAGCTGCAAGGTTGGAGTGACTGGCCCTGACTGATAAACCGAAAGTTATGGCTACTATCCTCCGTCCTACAATTACAATCTTTATATTTTTTAAATATTTTTATTAAAATGAAAAAGACAACTTGTTGACGGGGATGCTCGCATGTAGTTTTGCTATTCGAGATTTCGTACGAAACTCTAAACTTTTCGGAAATCTAATATAGCCTATGCTACTCACGAAGAATGTAGTTTACTAATGGTGAAAAATTTTAAAGTCGGCCCAGTAGTTTCGGAGCCTATTCATTACAAACAAACTTACAAATCTCTTCTCTTTATAATATTAGTATATTAGATTTCCTTAATAAATGGTCTCAAAATTAAAAACAAAAAGAAAATTCAATTTGAACTTTTAGTTCCTGAGAGTAGCGCGTTCAACCAACCAAACACTACCAACCTAGTATTCTCTATAAATCTATACCTACATCTGTCTATACAGATGAGTAAAATGCAAAAAACCTTTTAGTAATTTCTAATTAACAGCTTTGCACTAAATGTATTGAAAGTATTTAAGGAAACTTATTTAAAAAAAAACATGCTTACATTTTTTCTTTTAATTTTTTTAATAAAGTGAAAAAAGACAATTCGATTCGATACGGGGATGGAACCCGTGACCTTTGCCTAACCAAAGGTCACGGGTTCAATCTACGTCTCGAATCGAATTGCCTTTTCCACTATATTAAAAAAAATAAAGAGAAATTTAGCAAAATATTTTTTTCTCTGACTGTCGGTTTGATCCAGGTAATCCTTAAAACGGCTGGTTCTATGGACTTTTACTGGCAGATAGTTGATGTTATAAAAAGTAACTTAAGTTACGTATAATCTCCGTTGTATTTCCACGGGAAGAGTGCTATGCGGGTGAAACCGCGAAACATCCACTTGTTTTAAAGTAAGCAGTAAATTTTCCTTATTCTACGATATAAATTAATTACTGTCACGTACTGCAATACAGTTATGCAATTGAACTTTTAACCGAGTTTTTCACATATCAATACATCTATACATATAAATAAAATTAAGGTGTCTGTTTGTAATTTCAAATTAAAAGCTTTGCATATTAAGTGTAGATAATACTCACAAAAAAACAAACGTTTTTAATAATCTTTCGCTGTCAGTCTGTTTTACTTAGGTAGGTACCTCTTAAACAACTGAACCGATTTTAACAGGATTTTCACTGGCATATAGCACAGATTATTAAGAAGAGTAACTTAGATTACATTATATTCCCATGATTGTACGAGAATGTGTAATACAAAGGAGAAACCGCAGGACGGCAAGTAGTAAGTGTAATTAATTCATTGCATTTATAAAATACTTCTACATAATAAATAAACCATTTAGAAGTTGACATTCACCTCCTAACATCTAGTTATTTTGCTTTATAAAGGGCTATAAATATATATACATAGAACTTGAAAATCACAGACGTTTACTTAGCTAATTTGTCTTTGGATAAACACAGGCATATTATATTGTTTACGATCTTGAATTATATATATACGTTTTTCCTGTTTTCAAGGTGATATTGTTATTTACAAAGTGGCTGTGGCTCACCAATTTATGGGGTCCAAGGCTGTCCTGCAAGTAATGCCCTAGGATATGAACAGATTGCTCAAAAACGGAAAACTCAAAAGTACTCGGATACCCAGACGTGTGTGACATGTATGAAGCGATTGATGAATCTACAAGAAGCGAAAGAAGTATGCATAGATCGCGAAGCCTAGCGATCTGTCCTCTCTGACTAGCCCGTCAGGGATACAGCGTGAAGATAGTTAGTTAGTTATATTATATAAGTAGGCGACCGTAAAAAGGTTTGGAAGTTACTGAAACTGGCAGTTTGCTTCCAATAACCAAATCGCAATTGGTCATGGCTGCAAACGCATCCAAACTTAAAATGGTGGATGATGATGAACATTAATTATAAAACAATAGAAAGATAAAAAATAACCCTATTTATTTAAGTCAAAGAGATTTTCTGGCATATTCTCAAGTTAATGGAAAAGTAGAATCAACAAATTTGAATGAAAAAGACATATGACCCATATCTGTCTGTGTCGGTTACAGCAGCGCAATCTGTGCACAGACGTTGCGGCCACTGTATGACTAATGCTGCTTATCACCACACAAAGAGCAATGATAAAGGTGAAGCGGTGAAGTGGACGACGGATTAGGCGTATGCAATGTCCATGGAGTGATTCTCTATCTCAGCTGAAACATGTGTAGGTACTCTGGATAGATCAAAACATTTTTATTACAACCGCTTCTTGACTATGAATGAAAGATGTTGAAAAAATGAATGAAAGTCAAACTGTTGTATCATTCAACGTTCTCGATTGTAGAATGTCATATGACTAAGCCCTTAGAATCGCGATCGTCTCCCAGTGTTGACGACCGCTTGTAGGACGTAATGTGAAATTAGTATGTATGTAATCATAATGTCATCAACATAAAATCTACAAACTTAGAAATTAAGATGAAAGAGCATGCAAGTGAGTAAGAACTCTGTCATGAACTCACTGGTAAGTAAAAGGCCCAACTTCCTGAACCTTTAACTTCTCTTCTTCTCCACTCGCGAACGCCTCCGCATTGGTTACATTAAAAAGGTAGACCTCCAGGTGAATAGCGTCGGACTCTTTAGTCAAGGCTTCAATCGTTGCAGTGCCATAGTCTACTCTTGCCAACTGATCATTGAAAAAAAAAACGATATGGTTTGCTATCGAAGTGTGACTACAGAAAAGTTTCAAAAATAAGGACTTCGAATCGGTCTACAATTCGGTCGACTTTGACCCTTACCTAAGATAGGACCCTGAAGTCCACCCTATTTCGTCATCATCTCAGCGAAATGATGCTCTTCATAAACATAGCGCTCTACCAATGACCGAAACATCGTTCGGGATCCGCAACAGGCTCCTACTACCGTTTATAAAGTCGTCTGAGCAACTTGAGGAAAGGCTTCCCACGATGGACCACTGCTCAAAAGACCTTTCGGCCCCATCGGTGGTTAGTTCTACAAGCAATGCGCCTAGCTCATCACTTATGGGGGTATATGAGCGAGAGACACTTTATTTGACTACTTAACCAATAGAAAAAGCGCTCGTAGCCCGTTAACTCAGTGTTCTGTAAGCAATCACTGCCTTAAGCAACTTTCTCTGTGTCTGGTTCTCAGATGAGTGACCACTTGTGGTATTTACATTTAAGAACGTTGGTCTCGGTTGCTAGTCAAATGGCATACGTTAAATCAAATTAAAGGCATTATGGGCGGCGTGAGAAATATTAACAGTAGCCATAATCTGCGCCAGTCCATTTCAAAGCTACAGTGAAACGTGGACTTATAGTTGGCCTGTGCAATTAAAATAAATACTTAAACGTGCGAGTAAATTTTACGGAACTATTAGAAGCAGATACTACACAAATGCGAAGCCGCGTGCTTCCGCTAGCTCATAATATTAGTAGGATATACTCACATATTTCGCCATAGCGATAACAGGGTCCCTGATGAGACTGAGGCCGGCAATCATCAGAAATATACTACCAATAGTTAGACATGTGTACAGCTTTACTGCAAAAGAAAATAAAGGAAAATATGAGTTATAAAGTAGAGAAGTGTTCCTGCATCGTGAGTGTTTGATTTGAAGTATTTAGTAAGTATTTTGACTGCCTCTGTGGCACGGTGGGAGTGATTCCGACTGCTACGCAAGACGTCGTGGGTTCGATTTCCACCCAGATAAAACTTTGTGTGATGAGCACGAAGGTTTACTCTGTGTCTGGATGTTATTTATCTATAATATGTAAGTATTTAGAAATATATAAGTATGTTTACCATTAATAAAAATATAATGATTCCAAACTAAGCATAGCTTGTACCATAGTACAAGCTCTGCTTTGTTTGAAATCAGATGGCGTTGTGTGAGTGGTCCCAACGATATTTATTGAAATGAAATAAAATGAAAATATCTTAGTTCCTGTTAGGTCACAAAGTAACACTTATGAACGTCAAGAAAATTGCTTCTTCATTTACATTTACTGCCAGATTCGCAAAGCAATAGGTTTTATAGTAATTTTACAATTTTTATACTATCACAAAGCAATACTGCGGCCGTCAACGTTGCAAAGCTAAGGAAACTGGTCATCAGCGGTATAACGAATACCAATTTTCTTTTAAGTTATAAATTTCCAAGCCAGGACGTTTATGGAATCTGGAAGAGTTGAAAATGCCGAAAACTAAAAGCCAAACGATGCAGCTCCCAGCATCTAAATATAAATGAACTGTAGCCTTTAACCAAGTAGGGCTTTGGAAACAACTGCAGATACACAAGGAAGGAAAGAATGAAAAAATACGAAAATTAATCTACTAATTAGGTACTATCTTCCTGCAGAGGATCTTAAATTTGACGGGATGTTCCTGGTTTGATGGGCAACCCAACATTACGAAGTACTCGTATCTTAAGAAAGAGGACAAGACCTTTCCGCAGCTGATAGAATTGAGGGCAACAGGTTTACCATCGTATTATATGGGGTCAAATATTGTGAATATAAATGTATTTCTAAATATTATAATCGTAGCCGTTGGTTCGTGTTGCCAGTAACATGGCAGTCGTTAAGCCTAGTTGGAGGTCTTATGGGCGGCTTGAAGAATTTCAGCAGCAGGAGGCCACAACCTGCGTGTGTCTATTTCAACACGGCAATGGGCTCACCACCTATAACGTGGGACAGGAATACATATGGTGTATGATATGCTTCTGCCACCCCTACGGGGATAAGGCGTGATTGATATAATCATAACGTGACATAACATGATCATAAAATTGATTAAAAACTTGCCAAATTGAATTGCTATATATCGAGTTGATCTATTCATAATCATCGTCATAAATTCATCATTATATATTTATAACATTTCATAGTAATCAAAACAGCTTGCAAGGAAATAATAAGCAATTATTTTTTGTCTAAATTAGAATCTAATAATATGTAGGTATTTAGTAGTATACAATATATTAAGTGATCTGTAAACGATCACTGCAAATCTACAAAATACTTGCATACCCATGTATGTATTTTGTAGTACATACTTAGTGATAGTTTCGATGTTTGGAAGTTTTGAAAGAGAGGAACAAGAATAGAAGAATACTTCCAAACTCAAAAAGAAAAATTTGCACTACCGTAGTATTTTCTTTGCTTAGATTTGAACAGTAATCTGAGGGCTCTTTACAATATTTGTGCATGTGTTGTTCAGTGAGCGATGTTCAAAAATACCAATTAAACATTAATTTATTAAGATATTGATCTGATACTAATTGCCACGTAAATATTGTGTATATTAATTACTTAAATAATAATTGGTTTCAACTGTCGAGTGCTTGGCATCCCGTGGTTCAATTGTGTAAAAATAAAAAGCAAACCGTAAAAAATATGCGTGCTGATACAGTGAGTATTGTGTCGTAAACGAGTAAGAGAAAACATTTAAAAAAAAATTGAAGCGCTCGTGGCCCCGCGGGCTCAATGTTCTGTAAACGATCACTGAGTTACGCAACTTTCACTATGGCTGGTACTCGGATGGGTGACCACTTTGTGGCATTTACATTTGCGAGCGTTTCCGTGCTTCGGAAGGCACGTTAAGCTGTTGGTCCCGGTTGCCAGTAAAATGGCAGTCGTTAATCCTGGTTGAAGGCCTTATGGGCGGCTTAAAATTTCAACAGCATGTAGCCACAACCTGCGTCTGTCTATTTCAACACGGCAATGGGCTCACCACCTATTGCGTGGGACAGGAATCCGCACGGTGAAAAGTGGGCATATTATATGCCTCTGCCACCCCTTCGAGGATAAGGCGTGATGGATATTAATGTTATTTTATTTCATTAAAAAAAAAATTACTTTGCATAGACCATTTTAACGGCGCTTACAAAACGTCATTTACTATTTAAAATATTTAAAGTGATCACCGGTTCGGAACGCGGCCCACCTGAGAAGAACCGGCAAGAAACTTAGGAAGGCTTTTTTTTTGATGGCATATTTGTAAATAGGCCATCAAAAAAAAGACTTGCTTTAATATTATTTCATTTTGCCAGCAGATTATTTCCAGGCGTCCCTGTCCTGCAAATAGTCTTTAACGGAGCAATAACTTTTTTCACAAAGCTTTTTATTTATTAACTTTTTAAATTTATTTAATGGTAAATTTCTCAGGTCACGGGGAAGCTTGTTGTAAAAGCGTATACAGTTACCCTGGAAAGAATCGCCAATCTTATGTAGTCGACTGTGGTGGACTGAAAGATAATTTTAATTTCTAGTGTTTATATTATGTTAATCACAGAGTTTAGAAAACTGTAATAGATTTTTCTGGACATACATAAAGCTCAAAACTCAGGGTAGTGAAGAACTTTAAATATCTGGGACACATCCTAACGGAGAAACTCAAAGACGATGAGGATCTTGAAAGGCAACGTAGGGCTATAGCTGCCAAAAGTAATATGCTTGCAAGGCGCTTCTTTAAATGCTCTAAGCAGGTAAAAGTCACTCTGTTTAACTCCTACTGCCGGCCCATGTACACATGTCAGTTTTGGTACAACTACAGCCGCCGCGCTTACAACACCTTACGAGTCAATGTAAATACAATATAGTAATGCTTTTTGATGTATGTTGGGGTTACCATGGCGATGCAGTGCATCCGGTATGTTTGCAGAAAACAGGGTAAATGACTTCTATGCGGTGATGAGGAAAGCAAGGGCCTCCTTTATGGAAAAATTACATGTATCTGACAATGAAATATTGAAGGCTATATATGAAGCTAACTACTTCTTCGTATACGAGTATGGCCGTCAATATAGCAGCTATGTTAACGTATTAATTAATTATAATGACATTTAAATTCAATGGTAAATTAATTTTAATCTTTAATTCAATGTGTTTAATTTTAATTCAATGTATATAAGAATGTGTAAAATTTTATCTGGGTCCTATGGCCTGAAATAAATTATTATTATTATGTCTCTTCTTATTACACGGGTATCTTCTTTTTTTTCTCATGAAGATACCCGGACTTTTGGTAGGCTTACATGGGGACATAGGTCCAACACGCAGAGGCCCTTTGAGAATTTTAATCTAATAGGGAATGGGATTATTATTATTATTATCTATTATAAAATTGGCAAAAATGTATAGTGGTAGTGGTGTCCCCTTTAATATTTATTTTAATTTAATCATTTATTTTTAAAGTGAATTTACTTACTAACTAAATGTTCTATGAATATTTCAAGCGTTTAACTGTTGTCGTTATTAATACCTTTCATTAATTCTTATTAACGCAATAGTTTACATACATACAACCATATTGTCACACTATCTATATAGCATACTATTATATATATATATATATATATATATATATATATATATATATATATATATATACATTTCACCGTATGCATTTTTGTCCCACGTAACAGGTGGTGAGCTCATTGCCGTGTTGAAATGGACAGGCGCAGGCGACCGGCTGTTGACATTTTTCAAGCCGCCCATAAGGCATTCAACGTGGCTTAACGACTGCCATTTTACTGGCAACCAGGACTAACTGCTTAACCTGCCTTCCGAAACACGGAAACACTCGCAAATATATGTTCTACAAAGTGGTCACCCATCCAAGGACCAGCCATAGCCCAAGTTGCTTAACGCAGTGATCGTTTACAGAACACTTAGTCAGCGGGGCCACGAGCGCTGCTAAACGCAATAGTTTCAAAGTAATTAAATGCATACTTCTCAACGTTTTACTTCCGTCGCAGCCAGTTTTTACGATGTACCCCATAGTGGAAGATATTCGTTTCACAGTCAGTCTTGTTTAATGCACCATTCCGTCTATTTTCTGCAACAAAAAAAAACTATTAAAAAAGTACACAATATACACTTACACAATATCATTTAATAAAACCTGTAGATGACCGGGATAAATGTTAGATGATGATGATGATTATATTATTTAGTAGCAAGGTGTTGAATCTACCAATAAAAGAACACAAAAATGTACATGCATATATGCACACACTATAGCCGCGTCTCGTAACGGTGTCGCGTCCAGAGATTTTATCTTATCTAAAAATATGCGTACCGCGCTAAAAGAAGTTTTCACGCCAATAAATAACAGCTTACTCGTAGAACTTTTAAGTTGGAGCGGTGCTTCAATGTCGAAATGTTTATAACGCCACAACTCTTACATTTCTCGATCGGTTATTCATAAGTTTTGTGTTAATTCGTATCAATAAGAGAAGGACCATATCGTGACGGTACATGCATTTTGACTTTCACAAAAAATAATACATAGACAAAAAAAAAACATCAAGTCATATATTTTGCTGTTCCAAAAATCATGTATAGAATTCACTAGAAGACCCTCACGGCTTCGTTCTTGACATACTTTGAACTTCCGTCGCACCTATTTAATCAAGTCGTTTATAAATTCTACAATAATGTATAAAAAATTGCTCGATTTGTCGATATTTATAGCTCTCCAGTGAATTAACATGATGATGTATAGCCTTTGTTATCGCCTTTCGCGATAAATGGACTATCCAACACAAAATTTAGTTTTTCAAATTCGACCTAAATATGACTGCGAGTATGACCAGAGCCATCTGTCGAGTTGTTCATTAGCTCGATAGATGGCTCTGGTCATACTCTTAAAATGACGATTAAAATATGGTGCAGAATTTCAACTTGGTTCGATACGGTTCGGGTAGTTAAGGTGGCTAGAACATTGCCCTGGTTAGGCAAAGGTCACAGGTTCAATCCCCGTCTCGAATCGAATTGTCATTTTCCACTTTATTAAAAAATCGGCAAGGCAATCGCAAAAATCAGCAGCGGCGAAACAAGCAGAGGAGAAGAAAAAAAAGGGGTATGCCGAGATGGAGGCTAGGTATTTGTTTGTGCCCATTGCCGTGGAAACCATGGGATGCTGGGGATCCGATGCAAAAAATGCAGGTGCAGGTGACTCCCGCTCAAGATCGTGCAAAGGTTGGCTATAGGTATTCAACGTGGAAACGCGGCTAGTATGTATTATGGGCACCTTTGGACCGGGAGCGGTCAGGGGCGGGTTATTTGAATTTGACTTGTAAATATTTTTTGTATTGACATTGTATTAAATAAATATCAGATTTATTATATTAGAATAGATGTGTGAATTATGTGACTTTACCTACATAACTTCTGTGTTAACAGAAGTTATGTAGGTAAAGTCACATAATTGCAAATGCAATATTTTATTAAAGCTCCAGCATTCACATTATCATGAAAATTAAATTATTTGAACAAATGAGTAATGTGAAACTAATTGAACGGAGTTATTGTATTTCTTAACAATGGAATCCGATCAACTTTTTATGTTTCCATTATTATTAATTAAGTGCTTTTATTGTTTACTTTTTTAAATGAATGTGACACGAAGTTTTAATTTAGTTTTTACAAAGCTTGTCAATGTTACATGCAGTGAATACAATGATACGTGGAAATACGCAACTCAATTTTGAAACTTACTTATTTAGCCGGTTGAGCTTAAACATTCAATATACTTTTAGTTTGGAAGCGCTCGTAGCCCCGCGGTCTCAGTGTTTTGTAAGCGACCACTGCGTTAAGCAACTTTCACTATGGCTGGTCCTCAGATGGGTGACCACTTTGTGGCATTTACATTTGTGAGCGTTTCCGTGCTTCGAAAGGCACGTTAAGCTGTTGGTCACGGTTGCCAGTAAAATGGCAGTTGTTAAGCCTGGTTGAAAGCCTTATGGGCGGCTTGAAAATTTTCAAGAGCAGTGGCCACAGTCTGCGCTTGTCCATTTCAACACGGTTACGGTCTCACCACCTGGCACGTGGGACAAAAAGTGCATACGGTGAAAGGTGGGCGTATGGTATGCCTACCCCTTCGGGGATAAAGGCGTGACAATATGTCAATGTATGTTAAGTCTGGATGACAATGCATGGTGTGCTATTCAATATCATTCTAAATCCAACATTGAGGATCACCGAAACTGTATTTTAGCTGTGCATTAAGAATAACTAGTATACTCAATGCTACAATATGAAAAATTAAAATTAAAATTAAATTAAACTCTCTGCCACCCCTTCGGGGATAAGGCGTGATGGATATTTAATTTATTTTTTTTAATTTTTAATACTCAATGCTACAATATGGCGACAATGTGTTATATAATTAAAAGGCTTGTTGATAACTAAAACAGGAAGCAAATTGTAAACGAATGGAGCGTTTGGAAGCTATTTATGATGCAATAGACAAACAAATTCACAGGTTTAACTTATAACATCTCTCGTTTTCCGGGGTTTATAAAAAATGTTCAGGGGCGCCCACCACGATACTCAAGCACTTGTTTACATGATTAAATTAATGATTAAATGAACATCTCATATATATTAAGTCACTAATATAGCTCACCTAGAAATATATAAGAATGTTCATATGTAGTTTGGATCGCATATGTTGTGGTATCTACTTTTATATTTTAGGTATCGGTGACTTCAGGGCAAATGTCAGTAGGTTTTCCCATTGTTAAAGTGCCACCATAGCTTTTCTTAAATATATATAAAGAAAGATAGTAAATGAGGCAACAAACAAAAAGAACAAAGTTGACTTAAAAAAACTACGTGTGGCACTCGGAGACTGCCGCGGTAAAGCTATTGCATAGCATACCTTTGTTTTTCACCCTCACCCTCACCCTCACCCCTACCCTCACCCTCACCCTCACCCTCACCCTCACTCCTCACTCTCACCCTCCACTCTCACCCTCACCCCACTCTCACCCTCACCCCACTCTCACTCTCACAGTTACCCTCATCCTCACCCTCACACGTCATCATCACGTCTCGATCCGTGCGAGCTTCGTACAATCGTACCATATAAAATATGTACATACACGTTAAGCCAACGCTCGGCCGTGCTCGGGGAACTTCGTGTGACCTCGGATATTAGGTTTTTTTTCCTTACGGAATTTCTTGATTAAAGCCCACTCATAGCCCGCGATAAAAACTATGCAATAGCTTAAATATCCTCTTTTTCGAAAGTCGGTGAAATATAATTTCCGCTCAGCCTACTATAATAGTTATGCTTTATTATAGGTGGCGGGTATCTACACGTCTATCGAAGATGCTCATAAAGCCTATGAGGACATTGACCTAAGCTAAAAACAGTAAAATGTGATAAATGGATTAGTACAGTAGGTAAAGAAAGCGATCTATAAGTTTTAACAAAAATTTCTGTGAGATCTCATTTTTGACTGCCTCTGTGGCGCAGTGGGAGTGCATCCGACTGCTACGCAAGAGGTCGTGGGTTCGATTCCCATCCAGGATAAAACTTTGTGTGATGAGCACGATGGTTTATTCTGTGTCTAGGTGTTATTTATCAATAATATGTATGTATTTAGAAATATATAAGTATTTTTATCAGCTATCTGGTTACTATCGTACAAGCTCTGCTTAGTTTGGAATAAGATGGCGTTGTGTGAGTTGTCCCAAATATATTATATTTTATTATTACTATTTATAGAATTACTGCAATGTTTACTTATCTACTGGAGGTGAGTTGAAGTTAACCGTCGCAATTCAATTTGACATTTGGCATTACTGAAATATTAATACCTACATGAAGAGACACTCGGACTGTAACGGCACACTCGGACGGCACACTACACTCACGAACCCCCACAGGTTTTTGGTAAAACTGGCTTGTGAGGAATTGAGTGAGGTTATAGGTCGGCATCTCAAGCGACCTCTCTACCCAGTCGCACGGGTCAACCACCCTGGTCGTAGAGACTCTCTAAATTGTCAGGCCACAGAGATCATCACTCTTCAGCGACCAATCTCGTCCGGAAGCGATCAACCTCCGTTTGTTCGCAAGCCGAAAGATGAAGACAACATTTTTGACTGACTGTACTAGTAAATGCCTGTCTATTATTTATATAGGGATTCAAACATGTGGTGTCATTATAACTTTGACGGATTTTACAATCAAAATCAAGTCAAGTTTTTAAAATTGTTAAACGATAATAGTTATTATCGTTTTGTGTCGGAATATAGAACAAAGTGAAATATAACTTCATACATACATAAATAATGAAAAATAAAATAAAATAAAATATTGTGAGGCCTTTATCTCCGAAGGGGTAGGCAGAAAATATTATACGCCCACATTTCACCGTATGCATTTTTGTCTTACGTAACGGTGGTGAGCCCATTGCCGCGTTGAAATGGAAAGGAGCACGCTGTGGCGACCTGCTGTTGAAAATTTACTACCCATAAGGCCTTCAACTTGACTTAACGACTGCCATGTTACTGGCAACCGAGGCCAACGGCTTAACGTGCCTTCCGAAGCACGGAAACGCTCGCAAATATAAATTCCACAAAGAGGTCACCCATCCAATGACCACCTATAGCGAATGTTGCTTAACGCTAACGCTTAATGTTGCTTAAATATAACTTCAACTATTCAATAAAGTAATGTCACGGTAAAATTGGGGCACGTATTGCACATTACTAAGTATCTGGAGGGTAAGGTTACCTATTCCATCTGTCATACATCCCTTTCCTTGAGGAGTTCGGTTCATCATCCTTCGTTACAATTAGTAGAGGTTAACCTTGACCGTTTTGCCACAGCCGATTTTGCGTTAGTACTCGGATACCCAGACGTGCATGTATGAAGCGATTAATGAATCTACAGGAAGCGAAAGAAGTGTGCATGGATCGCGAAGCCTGACGACCTGTCCTCTCTGACTACCCCTCAGGAATACAGCGTGAAGATAGTTAAGTTAAGTTTTGAATATGTGCGTAAGGATTAACGAATCTAGGGTGAGTGGTAGGTTCCTCCTCCCCTCCTCTTCTTTATTATCGTTACAATGGATTACTACTTGATTCCATTACTTACTACGTCACTTAATGTTCTCAAATGTTGATGAAATAATGCATGACCCAACCATATGGACTGATGACCGATGGTCACGTGATAGACTGAATGTGTGTTGATCATGTCTTATCTATTCTATAAAGCTAAAGAGTTTGTTTGTTTGTTTGGTTGAGCTAATCTCAGGAACTACTGGTTGGAATTGAAAAAATATTCTTGTGTTAGTAAGCTCATTTATCGAGGAAGTAGTCGCAGAAGTCATAAATATCGACAAATCGGGCAATTTTTTTTGAATCATTGTAGAATTTATAAGCGACGGGATTAAATAGGTGCGACGGGAGGTCGAGATATTCCATATTCCATGTGGGGGTCATCTAGTATAATATAGACCAGTAATGGCAAAATTTTGAGATTCCAACGATGGACTATGAAAAGCTGATTTGATATATTTAGGACCCGTAATATATTATTACAGAGGTGCTTCCCTTTTTCTACAGCATTTCCTCCCATTTGCTTCCCAGGTCTCCCGCTTTGCAAAGGAGGGACGAGGCGATACGTTCTTTTTCCTACTTCCTCAAATTATCTTCTGATTAATTTCGTTGCGAGCTCCAAGACATTCTAACTTCTCCTGGGACTTCACCGAGATCGAGCTCGGTGTAACTTTTCTGGTTTTTGGTCATTGCTGTAGATCCTGCTTTTCAGGAGTCACAGTAATGGGAATGCTGGTGGGATTAGTCCCAATTAAAAGCTGATTTGACTATTTTATTGACAAGCAACTCGCAGATAATTCCTACGCATCTATCGATGCCTCCTTTGTCAAAATTGGCTGATTAATATTGGTACCTACTATGGTAGAACCACATACCTACAAATCTTAAAAGAAAAAAAATATTCCTTTATTGTGCGCTGGTCCATCTGCGTAGTTCATAAAAAAGTGTTTAAAAAAAAGTGTGACACTCGGGGACTGCCGCGGTAAAGCTATTGCATAGCATTATTCGTTATAGATGATAAAAAAATAAAACTAAATTTATTAATAATTTATTTATCTAGACGCGTTGGAGGTCTGCTATATGTACCTACATGCATATATGCACACACACTATACCGCGCTAAAAGAAGTTATCACTTCAAAAATTGACAGGGATCGACGTTAATGATGATGATGATTATGGTCGCTAGTCCAGACATTTTATCTCATCTATAAATATGCGTACCGCGCTAAAAGAAGATTTCACTTCAAAAATTTACCGGGATCGACGTTAATGATGATGATGATGAAAAAAAATCTACACTGAGTCTTAATTGATTACACAATATTATTAAATAAGACCTGTAGATGACGGGAATCAACATTAGATGATGATGATGATGATTATAGTCGCAAGTCCAGAGATTTCTCATCTAAAAATATGCGTACCGCGCTAAAATAATTTTCACTTCAAAATTTGACCGGGATCGACGTTAATGATGATGATGATATGGAAAATCCGTGCGAGCTTCGTACAGCCGTATTATAAATCTAACTAATCCTTGCCATAAGCCAACGCTCGGCCGTGCTCGGTGAAGTTCGTGTGAGCTCGGGTGTTAGGTTTTTTTCGTTACGAAATTTCTTGATTAGGTCGCCGCGCTTAAAGCCCGCGATAAAACTATACAATAGCTTAAAAGTTTAAAGTAAGAGTTCGTGGTTAAAATGTCACATAAAAATAGCTCTCAATTAATGTCTCTGGCATTAGTACACGATATTCGGCGGCAATTAATACAGTTTTGATATCAGGCGAGTGCAATATTCTTAACACAAAATAAAATTTAGACTTGACAAGCTATTGATAATATAAACTGTTGCGAAGTGTGATACTATGTTCGTACGTCTTTAAGGTCAACGAATGTACTCGTAACATGTACAAATATAAAAGTGCAATGACTCCAAGTTCAATAACCTTCATTTTGACTTTGCCGTAGTTATAAACTATCAATCTTTTTGACTTATATTTTAAGCTATTGCATTGCATAGCTTTTATCGCGGGCCTTTCACGTGGAGACCGAATCCAGAAATTCCGTAACGAAAAAAACCTAACACCCGAGCTCACACGAATTTCACCGAGCACGGCCGAGCGTTGGCTTATGGCAAGGATTAGACAGTCAATAAATATCGCGATACCAGTCTCAGTAAATATTGCATCTCAAGCGTATTACATATATTGACAACAAATTTCTCAGTATTCATTGGCTCACCATTCCGTGTAGACGTGTTTACAATAGGTTTACCTACATAACATTATGGATTTAAAAACAAAAGCTTGTATGGCGATTATGTTAGCATTAAATGTAGGGAAAACAAAAAGAAGAAGACGATGGGTTAAAACGTGTATGTCCGTGCGTTATAAATATACACATTTTAATTAAATGAAACTGTTACTCTGATGATTATAGAAATTACTTTCGTATGTATTAGGCCGCATATCGCCATATGTTACCAAACAAGATCCTCATATGAGAAGTTCTATAAGTGTGGGAGAGAAGTTAGCAGTGACTGCGTTACTTTGCTACAGGAAGATCGCTCAACGATTTGATTCCGGCTTCACTTATAGAGATAAGTGAAGGCTATTATTGATACATCTCAAGCTCTAATATACACACTCAAAAGTTGGATTTGTAACCAATCCTCAATTAATGCATCCTCCGACATGTTCTCGGTGGGGTACTGACAGAATCGCGGTCCACGAGCGCTCATATAGTCGATAAATATTGACTATTATTGACGGATCACAAAAAATCCAGAATTTTTGTCAATATCGTCAATAAAGTTTCAGATTCCGTTAACACATCAATAAATAACGCGAGATCGCAAGTATCGCGATATTTATTGACTGTCTAATTCTTGCCTAACGTGTATGTATACACGAAGCTAGCACGGATTTTCAATATCATCATCATCATTAACGTCGATCCCGGTCATTTTTTGAAGTGAAAACTTCTTTTAGTGCGGTATGGTGTGTATGCATATATACATGTAGGTACATATAGCAGACCTCCAACGCGTCTAGATAAATAAATTATTAATAAATTTAGTTTTTTTTTTTTACCATCTATTACGAATAATGCTATGCAATTTCAATTATAATGTGCCGTTGATATTAATGTTCTTGTTGTCTCGCTCAGAACCCTATAAACGATTGCTACTTTAAGCATCTTACAGAACGTGGTTCCGTAACCTAGTAGAAGACCTTATAGGCTTAAACATTTTTAACAGTACGTAGTTACCCTGGGACATCTTTTCGAGGAGTTACGCGGAGAGCAAAGTGCTAACAAAAAGATAAATAAATTAATATCTTCTAACAATACTAGACAACGCTGTCTTGCCAAAATTAAGCTATTAAAAGCTAGTACTATGGGACCATAACGACTTGTCAATTCACTTGTTACTAAAATAGTAACTAAAATATAAAGGCATAACTTTCAAAGAGGACTTCATCACACGAAAACGGCAGAAAGCTACAACTTGCGCCTGTCTGTTTCCTCACAGCAATAGGCCAACCACCGCTATGAAATAAAATACAACTGATGAAACTCTGCCTACCTCTTCGAGACAAATGTTTAATTATAAATATGTATTATATAATTGTTCATATAATTTACCTTATCTAAATAATTACGTAACCTAGCAAAAGCCGCCTAGCGTCATAACATATATGGAATACTCTTTTATTCCTACAATTTTGCATTAAAGATTGTGATACAATTATTTGTTCTTTAGTAAAAATAACTCAGTCACCTACATGCCTATTGACATACAATTTTAAATGCTATCTGGGCGATTAGTAGTATTAGTAGTATGTATACGTGTTGACCAAGATCTATATGTAGCTCTTATTAACAACAAGGGCGAACAAACTTGCCCACCGAGGGCCCCGATTTTTTTTTGCGCTAGAGTAGTATATGGACTTAACTTTTTTTACGTTAAGTTACGAGTATAAGTTTGATTTTTCGACAGAAACTAGTGACCATAGACCTGAGTATACAGTTAAAATTTCAACTCGATACATTCACGCTTTCCAAAAAAAAGGTTCTCGTCGACAACAAAGTATTCTACTAGTGGTTCTGTGAACCGTAGACTTCGGAGTAAATTGAGGAAGAAGGCTAAACATACCGTTTTGAGCGCTGTTGCCAACCACTACGGGACCATTTCCTCTCCACTGCCGTAATTTCACCCCCAATCGAAAAAACCCCTCGCTAAAAGTTTCTGGTTATATTAAGGATTGTCCATGCCAAGTTGCATGCAAATCCTATGAAAAATGCGACCTGTAGACTGAATGGATGGACGAACGGTCAGACATCGATAACATTTTTCCCGTACCAGCGGACTTAAAACGGAGACTTTCATCGGCTGGCTTCGCTCGCCTCCTCAGTCATTAAGGCTGTTTTTCTTTTGCGGTTTTCTTTTAATACCCTAATAAAAATGCGCTCGGTTCAATTGCGGACTTATCAAAGCTACTCCGGATCAACTTTTTGTGTTTTAATACGATAGAAGAGACCCTATTTTTCTTCGTTTTAGCGTCTTTTCAATTTCTTCAAGTTTTACCTATCTTTATTTTGGAGCTTTTACTGTTAAAAGTAGCTGTGATTTGTTTTTTTTAAATACTTATTACCTCTCATAAGCCTAGTGGGTTGCTTAAAGTTGCACCACACGCAGCTCGCAGGTGAGTTTGAGTTGAACTTCGAAGATTTAAATGAAACCGCAGTACATTATAGGTTAGACCTAATTCACTCACGGCTTTATCCTCTAGACTAGAAGAACTGTCTATTATTTTTTTTATTTATTAATTTATTAAAACTATACTATATACATGACACACATAGAATAGATGACCTTTGGCTGAGCTGGACTGATTCTCGGAAGTTATTTTCATCGGGGAAAAAGCGCTACCTATGGCGAAAACCCTTAACAACTCATCTTAAAATAGGACCACGTACTTCGGCAATTAAATAAAAACTTAACTTGATAAAAACCGGTCAAGTGCGGGCGGGTCTTTATCTAGAACAGAAAACACCAAAAAAATTACGTTAATGTATAAGAGTCCCCCTTAAATACTTTTTTATATTTAAATTTACTTATTTATTTTCAAGTGAAAATATATCTAAATATTCTGTGAATATTTCAAGCGTCTACGTGTTGCCGTTATCAATATTAACTAACTAACTATCTTCACGCTGTATCGCTGACGGAGTATTCAGAGAGGACAGATCGCCAGGCTTCATAATATTCAGCTAAAAAAGCAAATGATCACGTTTGTTGTATGGGAGCCCCCTTAAATATTTATTTTATCTTGTTGGTAGTATTTGTTGTTATAGCGGCAACAGAAATAAATCATCTGAGAAAATTTTAATTTTCTAGATATCACGGTTCATGAGATACAGCCTGGTGACACACAGACAGACGGACAGCGGAGTCTTACTAATAGGATCCCGTTTTTAACAATCTTTTATTAGTTTCACCTGTATGTATGTTTGTCTGTTACCGACTCTTTTGGGCTCTATTTTGCCTTACTTTGAACGGTCAGATTTACTTTGAATGAGAGTAAGCTAGTGCGCAAACTACGCATGCGTGCAGTCCCAGACCATGTCATGTCAGACCAGTCGTGCGCGCGCAGCAATGCGTGTTTTTTAGTTTTTTAACCAATATATATTCCTAATATGTTCCTTTGGGTACCGAAAGCCTAAAAATAAATTAAAATTTCCTACCGTACATACTTAGTTCTAGAGTTCACATGTTATAAACGAATATTTTTTCCTGTTTTTAATATTATCATAAAAGTAAAATTAATCAAAACATGATATCACCATGCCAAGTTCAACCGTAAATTATATTTTATCCTTTTGATACAAATCTGTTACCAAAACAACTATTCAACAAGTTAACCAAGTTGCGGAATTCAAATTTACACACGAGGACAAACTGGAATTTTAGCGGTTCTTGTGGGATTCATTTCAAGCCACGGACGGATTTATTGATGTTGAATATAATGTAGTTTTAATAACAGTATACTGCCATCCTACCAACCATAATTTCTTATTGGTTTTCTTTGACCCGCCGTTAAATATTGTGGAACACTTTTTACACAGCGTTATCTAGCCCAAACTAAGCTATAACGCTTGTACTATGGGATCTAGACAAACTGATGTACATTTTAATTAAAGTGAAAAGATATATGAAAGTTAGCACACTTATTGCTTTACAATATTTATCCAACTGATATGCATACTTATATATTTCTGAATACATACATATTATACATAGGAAAGCACCAAATTACGAAACCAATATTAGTGGATCACACAAATATTTGTTTCGACCAGAATCGTATGCTTTCATTTTTTTTTCACTTTAATCGAAATGTGTATCAGTTGTCTAGATTCTATAGTAAAAGCTTTATAGCTTAGTTTAGGCAACTTTGTAAATTTATGTTAGCTTAGATGTTTGATTTTTCCCGGCTTTAAGAGACCGTGGACTTGATTACATAGTTTTAATTTCAACTCCATACCTTAACGCGTTCCCGCGATAAAGGTTCTTGACAGACAAAGTGATTCTATAATGGTTCCTCTTTTTTTCTTATGAGGTTTCCCCTAAAAAAATGCACGGAGTCAGTGTAAGCACGTCCGCTAGTACACCTTTTAGTGACATCTAAAAAGTGCAATCCTGTTGGTCTTCGTACAAATTCACAGCAGCTGACCCTATTGCATGAGAGGTTATGATCACCCGGCTAAAAGCAAACCGCGACTATGTCGTTTACCCATTAGTGCAAAAAGCAACTGCCGAAACTTGATGCACTTACTTTGAGAGTGGTCACAATTCTCAAAGATGACATAGCCTGTTGCTGAACTTCACTGACCGTTTACCCATTAATGACATATTGTCACGCCTTAATCCCGAAGGGGTAGGCAGAGGCATACTATGCACCCACATTGCACCGTATGCGCTTTTGTCCCACGTAACAGGTGGTGAGCCTATTGCCGTGTTGAAATGGACAGGCGCAGGCTGTGGTGACCTGCTGTTGAAAATTTTCAAGCCGCTTGAACTGGGCTTAACGACTGCCATTTTACTGGCAACCGGGACCAACGGCTTAACGTGCCTTCCGAAGCACGGAAACGCTCGCAAATGTAAATGCCACAAAGTGGTCACCCATCCGAGGACCAGCCATAGTGAAAGTTGCTTAACGCAGTGATCTATTACATAACACTGAGTCCGCGGAGCCACGAGCGCTTCTTACCCATTAATGATTATAATTTAATATGTGCTAAATAAAAACAAATGCTCCTACTGTCAAATTGATCACCTATCCAAACGTTAACCGGGCATTGATTGCTTCACTGATCATTTACTCAGCAGTGAAGGCCGCTCGACACGTGCTTATCTGAAAGCAGTATGTGCATAAACGTGTTCTAATGAATGCCAATTAACCAACTACTGTGACCTGTCCCACGTATAGTGCGTCTAATAAGATTTAGTTCAAGCTGTATTACGCTTCTACTAAACCGATTTTGATGAAACTTAAAGTAGTATTTAGGTTGCAAAAATACCCACTAAATTGTTCTGGTAAATCTTTGTTCAACCGACTGAATTTCGCTCCAACCCCAAACTAACAAACTAACCTAGAATCGTATAAAAATAAAATTTTACATTCAAAAAAAATATACCGACTTCAAAACTTCAGAGTTCCGTTGTTCACCTAATTAGAATTTGACCACATTAAAATATTAGATTGCTCTTCGAAACCATCTAATCCTACTAATATTATAGAAGCGAAAGTTTAATAATGTTTGTTACTCTTTCACGTAAAAATTACTAATGAATTTTAATGAAACTTTATAATAATATAGCTTATACATCAGAAAAACACATACGCTACTTTTTATCCCCGGAACAAGTTCCTGTGGGAAACGGGAACGGGAAAACTTCTTTACGCGGTTGAAGCCGCGGGCGTCAACTAGTATAGTATATTTTTGTTCACATACCGACTTTATTACCTATGAAAATACGCATTCTTCAGGATAACTCAAAAACTACCAGTCAGATTTCCATAAAATTTTAATAAAAAAAAATACACGAAAATCTCTTGCTTTCACATAAAAAAGAAATCACATACATCGGTTAACCCAGAAAATGTTATGAGATTACATTTGGATATTTTAATTATTTAAAATTGATATATTAAATAATAATGTTGATTACACGAAAAAATAACTAACTACGTTTCTGTTGAAATTTATTATCAGTAAAGTGTGGCGTTTTGTGACTGATATGAAGTTCAAAACTTGCTGGCACCAATTTACGTAGAATAAATGAGTTTGTTTTCAACCAAAGAAAAATCGGTGCAAGATTATAAACGCTATCTGAATTTTTTATTTTTTTACTTAATATTTTATTTAGATTTATTTTATAAAATTAAAAATAGTACATAATATAAATAATATATAAAATAGCCTATTATTTCTACCATCACAAAAAGAATATGCCTAAATTATAATCCACACTTAAAATAATTTTAATAAATTAAATTCCATATAATTCAGTTTAAATTTCTATTATTCCACATTTATATCTAATAATAAAAGTGAATTTGGATGATTTTAGAATATTAAATTCTGAATTATTACACCTCCATATAATTTGCCTACTTTATGTAAAATAAAATTTCAGGATTGCTAGATTATACTTAAATTGGAATAACAATGATCAATTGCAATAAAGGTAATTAGCTGATAGAGATTAATTTGCATAGATTATGCTTAAAATGTTTACATTTGTTGATTTGGGATATTTATAACACACAAAAATACTACAGGCGAATTGAATACCTTTTTTGTAGTCGGTTAAAATTTCAGTTTCAAACTCAGAATCCATGAATTAGTCGATATATAGTTAGTTTACTAAATTTATCTTGAACTAGTGGACGCTTCGCGGTTTCACCCGCACAGTGCCCGTTCCGTAGGAATACAGGAATAGATGTAGAATTAGTTACTTCTTGCACATCAGCTATCTGACAATGAAAGTCCCGTGAAAATCAGTCTAACCGTTTTAAAGATTAGCCGTTTAAAACAGACAGATAAAGGAATTCTTTATTTAAAATGATTTATTTATGTAAGTGCCATAATTGCATTGTAAAAAGCTGATAATTTAAAAAAAAAAAGGAAAATAAATATCCATCACGCCTTATCCCCGAAGGGGTGGCAGAGGCATATTATATGCCCACTTTTCACCGTGTGGATTTACCTGTCCCACGTAATAGGTGGTGAGCCCATTGCCGTGTTGAAATAGACAGACGCAGGTTGTGGCTACCTGCTGTTGAAATTTTTCAAGCCGCCCATAAGGCATTCTACCAGGCTTAACGACTGCCATTTTACTGGCAACCGGGACCAACGGCTTAACGTGCCTTCCGAAGCACGGAAACGCTCGCAAATGTAAATGCCACAAAGTGGTCACCCATCCGAGGACCAGCCATAGTGAAAGTTGCGTAACTCAGTGATCGTTTACAGAACACTGAGACCGCGGGGCCACGAGCGCTTCATCAATGATGATGACAATTTTAATGACAAAACAATTACTTGATTCTTAGATAGACATAGACCAGCTGTGCCTCCTGCGTCACCCGTGACATACTTCTGACTCCTGTTGCTTTCCACACCTCTCACTCATAACATTCATTCCCTATCTTCTACTCTTAAGGGTAGAATTATGAAAAAAATCTAACAAATTATCTATATAATATATCTAAGCCTCGTGAATTAGTCAATCTGGTAGTTAATCTGATCAATCTCGCATGATAATTTGTTCAGTAGTGTTGATGTTTATTGCGAACATACAGACATACGCCGTTGGCTACTTTGTTTTATAATTATGTAAGGAAGGATAATAGCATTTTTAATTTGTACCCTTTCCACATTAATAAAATTGTCGCAGGCCGATGTCTACATTAAAGATTTAAGGAAAAACCTAATTTTTTTTTACATTTTTGAAATATTGTACCTACCTATTAAAATCCCCAATCTGCTTGCGATGTTGTTCTTTATAGATATCTTGTTGTTTTTTAGCATCGGTTTTCCCATATAGTGTTGGTTATAACTTTACGACATTTTCCTACCTTATAAGGATTGATTTCTTTTTCAGAATTATTTTTATACATTTTTATGACATCATGCTATGGTATTAAATAATTATAGTTAGGTAACCATACGAAACTTTATAAAAAAATATACACGAGATTTTACGGTAAAAAAATATTACGGAAACCAAGACGTGCATGTACAAAGCGATTAATGAATCTAAAGAAAGCGAAAGAAGTATGCATAGATCGCCAGCCCTGGCGATCTGTCCTCTCTGACTACCCCGTCAAGGATACAGCGTGGAAATAGTGTGTTAGTTATTTATACTTTAGTAGTACGGTTATTTTTTCACTTTGCGTTCGGAGCGCACGCACACGGTTAGGTCCGATAGAGGATTTATTCCGCGTACGCTTAGGTTGTGGAATGAGCTCCCTGCCTGGGTTTTCCCGAACGTCTACAGTATGGGGTTCTTCAAAAGGGGTCTTAAAAGGTTTATAAAGGGTCGGCAGCGCGAGTGCTGCACCTCTGGTGTTGCAAACGTTCATAGGCTGCGGTGACCACTTTCCATCAGGTGTCTGCCACCTCAGTGGTATAAAAAAAAGATTTACCTACACCACCCACATTGCAAGTTTTATTTGGTTCCAAGTACGGGTGATTATCCCAGGTTTATATGGTCCTAAGGAATTTGGCTATCCCACCTAGTTCTTGCTATTCCATACTACCTGCTACCCTGAAAACATCCGTCAATTAAAGTTTAGCAAGCTAAGTGAACATAACGCTTTCTCTCGGTTACTATGCAGATTATATTATTCATAATATTTATAAAAATTACTTGAATAAATAAACTTGTAGTATTCCACATTATTTACTTTTTAACCTGACAGGTTTCGCAATACCTAAACCGGTCAGATTAAAAAGTATATAATGTGAAATAATACAAGTGTTTTTATTCAAGATGTGTAGCAAGTGTCATCAATCAACAGTATTTAATAGTTTACACGTGGTCATATTTCCCGTTACTATTTCTCACAGGAACTTGTTCCTATATATTCTGATGGATAAGCTAAAGTTTCATTAAAATCAAATAACTGCCTCGGTGGCGTAAATGGTAGTGTATGCGACTGCCGCACCGTGTTCTTGGTTCGATTCCATGGTCGGAACAAATATCAATTTGTCTTATCCACAAATGTTTGTATCAGAGTTCTGGTATTGCTTATCTATAATACGAGTAATATGCATTTTGAATTTATGAGTGTGTTGATCAGTTATTTAGATCGCATTGCACAAGCTTATAGCTTGGATTGGGCTAGATAGCGACATATAAAACACATTTGTTCCTGTTTCGTCCCAAGTTTTCGTCCTGAATTCCTAAAACTTCTTGTTTCGTCTCACCTTAATTTTTATTCTTTTTTCGGACCACTTTATAAAATGTTATTTATGAGTAAGAAAAATAAATTACATAAATTTTCTTTATCCACAATGACAGTTTACTCGACACTAAACTCCAGAATCGAAAGGAGCTCTTAAACTATTTACACGAAATGGTCCTCCAGATTGACTAGTATAGTATCTTACTCTTTTTAACCCCTGCCCCCTAGAAAAGGTCAACACCCGAACCATCCTCAAAGAAGTGAGAGAAGTGAAAAAGAAGCAGTAATACCCAAATCCCCCAATGCCGTGGCAGCCAAATTCTGTCTTGAGCCCCGGCTATATGCACTTGTGGTTTTAGTCGGTAGGAGTCTGGCATAGTAACCATTACGTTTTAAGCAAGTAATTACCTTAGTTTCCTTTAAAAAGTAAAAAAATAATAAAAGAAACTCAATCTTAAACTACATAAGTATGTATAAAAACTCTAAAAAAATAAAAGTCGCGTTTTGTGACCGCTCCTAATTATTTAATATCTACGATTTTTTTGTCTTCTGTATCACATTAGCCTATGTTGCTTAGTTAGGTCAGATTAGCCTATTTGTAATCAAATTGGTAGGTTTGGAGCGGTTCCCAAACGTGACGTATTTTTTTTGAATTATTAATACATACTTAGGTAGTTTTAGATTGAGGTTCTTTTTTTTTTATTAGTTAAAGCTAACTTATGTTTTTACGTCGGGGTTTTTTTTATTTTTTATTTATTTTTATGTACATATCTATAATTATATAGTAAATTTTATAGGTACATACGTATTTTAATATAGATTTTGTTTAGTTGCAAATGCATAGCTACTTTTTGAAAATATTCTTCCCCCACATAATATTTGCAGATATTGGGTATTTTCCACACTTTTACCCCAAGAGCTTTATCGCAGATCAACCGATTTTCATTCAACATATTATTTTGTAATGTGCACGTGATGCGCTTTCATTTAAGACCCCACTCTTAATTAGGTTATTTTTCCCCACTTTCACCCCCTACAACTTTTAAACGGCTCCGCCGATTTTCATTAAACATAGCTAAGAACAATCCCGAATAATTCGCCTTTAAAACAAAAAAAAAACAAAATCAAAATCGGTTTACCCGTTCGGGAGCTACGATGCCACAGGCAGACACACACAGATACGTTAAACTTATAACACCCACACTTATAACAACCACGTTGTTTTAGCGTCGGGGGTTAAAAGATACACAAACATAGATATCTGTACAAAACCCATTGAAATATACATGAATTACTACTCGGGGCAAATCAGGAATAAAAAGTGGGTCGAATTATTTATTTTCGGGACGAAACAGTAATGAACCCTGTGTCGAATAAGGATTTTTTTATGTTGAACGAAACTCTGTGGGACGAAACAGGATCAAACCGTAAAGAAGTGTCCCAAAATGTTTATAATTATTTTTTTATTATTATCAACACATCTATTGACACATCCAAACAAACAGTCAAATTTACAATATTAGTAGGATTTAAAGTTGTTTAGTTAAAAAGGAAAATGTCTCAAATTTTACTCTTTCTATAAAATAAAACTTTAAAGTCACAATATTATTCGCACACTCGAATAATTAAAAGTCGTTGCGGTGCGCAGTGCGGTTCCCATTACTCAATCGATTAACTTACCTACTCGTATGTTTAAATTGCTGTCTAGTTTCCATAGCTTTGCCTTATTTGGGACCAAACGACCTTATTGAAATCGAAGTAAATAATTATTTTTGCTCTTTACTAAGATATCTCTGTCAATTACAAATATTGAAAGAAATATACATACAGATCTACAATCACGACTTTTCCAAGGGAGTAGATAGATGCATTTCATACTATACATCCATATATTATTTCATGTCGAATGTATAATTCATTTCTATTCCACAAAAAATTTCAAAAATTACATAAAAGTTTAAAAAATAAACAATGAGATTTCATTTAATGAAACGGGCTTTAACGCAAAGATGAAGAATGAAAAAACAAATGAATAGTATTATTATACTTACTCAAAATATAAAAGTACAGTCCATCCACAAACTCTTTTACTAAACGTATTAAAACTTATCAAAGTTCCTTAGCAAATTAACTTAACTCACACTTAAGGCTGTTTATCTCTCGAATACTTAAACACAACTGGGTGAGGGGCATGCGGTGGACTTATTTATCAAACGATATTGAAAACCAATTAACACTATGGAAATTATAATAGTGCGTTATTTTACAGTGATAAAAAGTATGGATAGGTTAGAGATTATAGAGCAGAGGGTAACAGTCATAATCTACAGGATTCAAATTTGTAAGTAAAAGGATTTCAGCTGGGCCAACGCCAATCAACATTGATGAGTGAGTCACCCCGGTAATCTATACAGATAAATTAGATTTTGAAGCGCTTGTGGCCCCGCGCACGTTAAGCCGTTGGTCCCGGTTGCCAGTAACATGGCTTTATGGGTGGCTTAAAATATTTCAAGAGCGGGTCGCCACAACCTGCGCTTGTACATTTCAACACGGGAATGGGCTCACCACCTGTTACGTGGGACAAAAGTGCATACGGTGAAATGTTGGCGTATAGCATGCCTCTGCCTACCCCTTCGGGGATAAAGGCGTGACAATATGTATGAATGTAAATAAATTTGAAGTATCTATTTGTAATTTTAAATTATCAGGTTTATATAAATGTATATGAAATTAAATCATTTAAAAAAAGCAATGTTTTTGAAGTGAAACATCGTTAACGACGTTGAGTGAAATTTTATGGCTGTAAAAAAGAAACAAAAAATCGTCACGATTTTTGGTTCCGCGCCATGTTGTTTTGAAGTGAAACCTTTTTATCATAAGTGAAACTTCTTTATCCACGTATGAGAGAATAAAATGTCTTATACTGGTACGCACACATTTTTATTTCTCTGTCTGTTTATTCCTACTAACCTCTGGGGTTGGTACTGTTGTGACCAAGGGGGTTGAGACGATCCCAACAATGTCAAAATAAGAAGCAGACTCAAAACTGACTCAAAACTGCAGGTTTGAATGAAAGTGTCAGTGTTAAGCTGGAAAAGGGCGTGCTCCGTTGGTTTGGACACGTCCAACGAATGAGTGAGGAGCGATTGACGAAGAATATATATTGTGCGAAAGTAGAGAGTAGAAGGAGTCAGGATAGACCGAATACATATGAAGATTACGTGAGCCGATTACTCAAAAACGGGAAGGTTTCCGTCTTCCGTCTGCATGTATGAAACCATTAATGAATCAGCGGGTACCAAAAGATATATGCTTGGATCGTGAAGCCTGGTGATCTTTCCTCTTTGACTATCCCGTACATACAGCGTGAAGATATATAGATAGAAAGATACTATATTGTTTAAAGAGGTCAATATAAAAAGCGGTCAAGTGCGAGTCGGACTCGTGAAGGGTTTCGTAGCAGCAAGTAACATCATATAAAAGTTTTTGTATTTCGTTTTAACTTTGATCGATGTTTACGATTAGTGACGTATTAAAAAAAACTACTTACTAGATCTCGTTCAAACCAATTTTCGGTGGAAGTTTGCATAGTAATGTACATCATTCTTTTTTTACAAACATACACACACACATTTTACCACTTTAGAAGTGTCTCTCGCGCAAACTATTCCGTTTAGATAAAAAAGAAATTAGAAAGTTCATTATAATTTTTGAAGACCTATTCACGCGTATGGGTTTGATGAAAAATCAATTTTGAGTTTCAGTTATAAGTATGGGGGAACCCCCCAAAATTAATTGTTTTCTTTTCTATTTTTGTGTGAAAATCTTAATGCGGTTCAAAGAATACACCTACTTACCAAGTCTCAACAGTATAGTTCCTATAGTTTCGGAAAAAAGTGGCTGTGATACGAGTATACGGACGGAAAGACAGACATGACGAATCCATAAAGGTTCAGTTTTTTGCCATTTGGCGATGGAACCCTAAAAAAGAAACAAGTAGGTATGTCGAGACATGCACAATAGAACTAAACTTCTGAATTAGAAAGACTTTGAAAATGCATTTAGCCTTCCATAAGCTTTTCATACTCCAGATATCTCGAGTAAACTTTCAACGACTGTACTGGGGTTTAACTGTGAACAAACTTATACATGAATACGGTACTTTTTATAAATGAGGAAGGTTTTTAACGACTTAAGACTTGTAGTTGGATATTTCTGAAGACAAGAAATAAATAAGGAAATCCAATCAATTTTTTTTATGGTAATCGTGTTACCACGTGTAGCGTTATTTTTAAAAACTTTTTTTTTATAGAGCGGAATCCGTACTTACCTAACATTTCAGTGAGATATCGATGAGATAGTCTTGTATCACTCGTGCCGACTAAAGCGAACGGTGTCTTCTTTCTGCCTGTGAGCTCGAAGCCCCGAATACTCCCTATTTTATGTCTCCAGGACTTTAATGAAATATCCATTCGATTTTATTGAATATTGGATTCAATTCTCCCTAAATATTGGGAAATATTTTAAAGTGGTATCTTACTAAGCGCTCGTGGCCCCGCGGTCTCAGTGTTCTGTAAACGATCACTGAGTTACGCAACTTTCACTATGGCTGGTCCTCGGATGGGTGACCACTTTGTGGCATTTACATTTGCGAGCGTTTCCGTGCTTCGGAAGGCACGCTAAGCCGTTGGTCCCGGTTGCCAGTAACATGGCAGTCGTTAAGCCTGGTTGAAGGCCTTATGGGCGGCTTGAAAATTTCAACAGCAGGTAGCCACAACCTGCGTCTGTCTATTTCAACACGGCAATGGGCTCACCACCTTTTACGTGGGACAGGAATCCACACGGTGAAAAGTGGGCATATAGTATGCCTCTGCCACCCCTTCGGGGATAAGGCGTGATGGATATTTATTTATTTTATTTTTGGTATCTTACTATATTTGTCTACCCACAGTTGATATATTTATTTATTTATGTACACTAAAGAATGTAAATTACGTGTCAAAAAAGGCAAGACTGGCTGTGCATAGAGGAGTGCTTGTTCCTACACTAACATATGACAGTGAAAGTTGGGTATGGCAGAAGAAGCATAGAAGTAAAATTAAAGCAGTAGAAATGAGGAGTCTGCGAAGTATAGCTGGAGTGAAATTGATAGATAAAGAAAGGAACAGTGTGATAAGGGAACATTGCGGTATGACAGAAGACGTAGTGACTAAGATAGAAAAAGGGATGCTTAGATGGTTTGGACACGTGGAGAGGATGGATGAAAATAGACTGACAAAGAAAATTTATGCGGTGAGAGTAAATGGGCAAACTGGTAAGGGTCGACCTCGACGTACATATACCAATCAAATTGAAGATCTTTTAACAAAAGGCCAGGTCAAGAGTACCCTTAATCGGCGAGCGTGTATGAAAACAATTATGAAAGTTGAAGAAGCGAAAGTTGTATGCCAGGATCGTAGCAAGTGGAAAGCCATAGTCTCTGCCTACCCCGATGGGAGACAGGCGTGATGATAAATATGTATGTATGTACTAAAGAATACAGAAATAACAATAAGAGGAGTCATAGGTAGAGTGGTACTGCTTATTTCCATATAAAATATTTGCCAGCAAGCCAGCGAGAGGAAAATGTGTATAGTAAGTAGGAAAAAACAAATAAAAAGTGTAAATAAAAATATACGAACTAAATTAACACACATACAAAATAACTTAAAAGAGATAACATAATATTAGACAAATTAACTGTATGGATATTGTAAATATGTAAAATGCAAGAATGTAAATAAATACAATGTAAATTTACTTACACATATATATAACTAGCTGATCCTCACGGTTTTGCCCGTGTCATACGTCGAACCCCGTGGCACCCATTTAATCCCGTCTTTCATTAATTTCACAATTATAAATGAAGATTTTAATTTAATTAGTTAATATTTTTTCCGCTCTCCAGTACCTACGCTCGCACGGCCCGATCGAATTATGGTTACACGACATTAATTTATTTGCGATATTTATTGATTTTGCCATATCTTCTAAAATATTCATTTAATTTGCATGGTGTAAAGGGACAAAATAATCTTGGTGAAATGCTGAAGTCAACTAAAATGATAAGGAAAATGATAAGGATTAAAAACGTATTTGTGTAATGTTAACTAACTATCTTCTCTTTGTTTTATAATATGTAGTGAGGTTATGTAGTGAGCTATGGGGCACAGCCAGCAACAGTAACATCGAGATTCTGGAACGATTTCAAACTAAAAAACTCAGAGCAATCTTCAACATACCACAGTACATCAATAACAAAGTTATATATTATGACCTAAATGTACCCTCTGTCAAGCAAGAGATAATGAAATTTAGCACTAACCACCAAAAAAGACTAGCAAATCATAAAAATGAGCTTGCTCTCGGACTAAGGGGAGACAAAAGTTTGTGTTACAGAAGATTGATGAGACATAGTGTTCAAACCTTAATACATAGATTTGTCAGGAAGGATAGAGGCACCAAAGTAAAAAAGTGTCCCACCTAGCTAAAGAACATAAACAGATAAATTGCATCAGACAAAGTAGTGGCTTATTGTTGTGAACAATAAGCCACTACATCACTTAATCATTGTAGTTATCATATATGTAAACAATATTTATTTACAAATATTAATACAAAACTAACACACACACACACACACACACACACACACACACACACACACAACACTCACGTATCAACAATCACGAATTGGAAAATTAAAATTGAAATTACCTTTCCGAATCATATTATTATCAAATTTGAAAAATGTTATTGTAAAAGAAAAAAAAAAGCTGCAATAATATTAGGTTTTATTGATTATTATCATAATTAAGTTCACCTCATCTTAGATTTAATTAGCTGAAGTAATTTATCTTACTGTTAAAATAATTATATAAAGTGCATATTAAATGTCAATTCACTTATAGCAGAGCGTGATGTCCTGGCACAAGTATATATTTACTTAAAAGGAGATCTCGGCAACGAAGATACAAGATGTAATATTTAGTTATTGAAATAAATAATTTGAATTTGAATTTGAACAACAGATTCCCATGTTGCAGCCCAATGATCAAAAAAAAAGTACCTACCTATAGTGAGTAGAAATGTAGTGCTCACGGATTGAAAAGTTGTAAAAGATTTACAGTCTCTGATAGCAGGCGGAAATGAGTTCCATCATCTTACCGCATGCACTGTGAAGGAATAAGTTTTAAATCGGTTTTATGATTAGGGAATTTAAGATTTGAGCGTTGACTTGACCTGCAAGGAGCATCAGGAGACCTAACAAAACAAAACCGATCCTTTAGATAAGAAGGCGAAGATGGATTGTAAAGTACTTATATTAAAATGGAGACTGATAGCTCGAGTGTTCCGGCGAAGGCGAAATGGGAGGGAGCCACTAGAGTTCTTTGCGAAAGTGGGATACATGATCGTACTTTCTAAAGCGTATTCATAAATTTTGCAAGCTCTCAAGTTTATCTAGCAGCTTTTCAATAGCGTCTAAATAACAAGCATGAGCGTAGTCAAAAAATGTTTAAGCAAGACTGATTTTCGTCCGCAATGATTTTTTGCTAACAACATTATTATTATTTATTTGCAGGAACATGGTGTGTACAGATGTTTCAAAATATGCAAGTATTCACATCCGTCACAATTCTGTCGCAGTTGAGCCTCGCGACGCCCGGGGTAGTCCCACGTAGCCTGGCGGTTGCCGCAAAACGTGACCATACCCACGAAGGCGACACTCTTGCAACTTGTCTGCAATGTCACAGACGTGAAGGCCGCCGCGAATGCGAGAGTTCCTTATGCGGTCCATCCGCGTGGCTCCCCACGTCCATCGCAGCATCTTCATTTCCGTAACACGCAGCTCGTGCTTGTGTCGCTCCAATATTGGACACGTCTCACTGCCATGTAAAAGGACAAGTCTAATGATGGTTTGTAAACCTGTCCCTTCAACCGGATCGGTATTTTTGGGTCACAAATGACACCGGTCATCTCCTGCCATTTGGCCCATGACCAGGGCGAAACCCATATTGACACTCCGAGAGAGTACACTCCTGCCGGATCAGAGTGTCTATAATCCTTTCGAAGATCTTCATGGTGTGGGACATTAACTTTATACCGCGGTAGCTCCCGCACTCCTGCACTGACCTCTTACCTTTGAAGACTGTAGTAATAATACTCAGCCTCAATTGGTTTGGGATCTGCTCACTGAGGAGTACGCGGTTGAAAAGGTTTACTAAGATGCCCACACCGCGAGGATCCATCGCATTCCAGGCTACGATCTGGACTCCATCGGCTCCAATAGCTTTCCGATTCATCATGCGGCGAAGAGCAATCTGGACTTCTGCAGGCGTTACCGGTGGCACTAGTTCCTGATTCGGAGGGAGGTCCGGAGGCTGCACCTTTTCATGCTGCTTATTTAGCAGTTCGTGACAGTTCGAGCGACATCTCTCCTTCACCGCGAGGTTCGTCGCATAGCAGGGTGCCTTCAGGGTCTTTTACACAGCGGCACTTGGAGATATCCTGGACCGCTTCGACCCTAGAGCGCGCCAACATAGCTTATGCCCCTCAGACGATTCCAATTTCTCATATAGAGGTTGTAAGTGGTCACATCTGGCCCTGGCTACAGCTCTCTTAGTGGCGCGCTTCGCAACCCTGACGCTTGCCACTTTTTAAAGAGAGCTTTCTTCTCTCTAGTCTCCCTCTGGAATGTGTCGTTCCACCACCAAGTTATTCACATGTTTCGTCGGTATGTATTCCGACAAGCAAAAACACAACTTAGAGGTTAAAGAGGAGAATACCTTAGTAACATGAGGTACCACCTACAATAACATATTAATAAGACAAGTAAACAATGAAAAATGTCAGAATCCTATAATCTACCACAGAGTCAAAATATTATATATTTAATGTTAAAGTAATAATTAATATTGCAAATATCCTAAGATTATTTAAATACCTATAGCAAACATAAGTAATTATCGAAAATTCTTGAATTCTAAAGACATATCATTTAGGCTAGTTTTACACTTGTGAATCGGTAGCTCCCTATTTTGCTTTGGTAATGCATTGAATATTTTGATTTGTGTTAGTGGTTCCACAGCCGAAAGACATACAGTCGGTCGACGAAGCTGTCTAGACAGAGCAATCGTGCGGGGGACAAGGGACGAGACGCGGGAGGGTTTGTCCCGAGCTGCGAACAAAATATTGTTAGTAGCTCGGGACAGTCTTTCAGGGCTGACGCATTCATGACCGCTTGCTATGATTTTTGAATTTTTGTATAGATTTCTTTAATACATGGGGTTTTTAATATTCTAAATACAAATTTCGTGTTCATTTTGCAATCCAATATGGCCGCCGCGCCGTGGACATAAAATTTCATGTTGGATGTCATATAAGGGGTTTTTTTGGTATGCAGAGTACGAATTTAGTGTTAATTTTGCAATCCAATACGGCCGCCGGCGCCGTGCCGTGATTTTTAAATTTCATGCTGGGTATTGTATAAGGGATTTTTTGGTATGCTGAGTACGAATTTCATGTTAATTTTGCAATCCAATATGGCTGCCGCACCGTGGTTTTAAAATTTCATGTTGGGTATCATATAAGGGGTTTTTTGGTATGCTGAGTACGAATTTAGTGTTTATTTTGCAATCCAATATGGCCGCCGCGCTATGGATATAAAATTTAGTGTTGGGTATCGTATAAGGGGTTTTTTGGTATGCGGAGTATAAATTTCGTGTTAATATTGCAATCCAATATGGCTGCTGCGCCGTGGTTATAAAATTTAGTGTTGGGTATCGTATAAGGGGTTTTTTGGTATGCTGAGTACGAATTTCGTGTTAATTTTGCAATCCAATATTACCGCCTCGCCAACCTTTATAAATTTTATGTTGGGTATCGCATAAGAGTATTATGGTATGCGGAGCCACACATGTGCGATTATAACTATACTCTATACTATGTTATCCTGTGTTCAAGTTTTTCGTCATAATTAATATTTAAACTTGTTCAAAGCGTAACCAATATTTTTTGTTGAAAACAATAGTAGCATTAATACCCAACATGAAATTTTATAACCACGGCGCAGCGGCCATATTGGATTGCAAAATTAACACTAAATTCGTACTCAGCATACCAAAAAATCCCTTATACGATACCCAACATGAAATTTGAAAACCACGACGTGGCGGCCATATTGGATTGCAAAATTAACACGAAATTCGTACTCAGCATACCAAAAAACCCTTTATACGATACCCAACATGAAATTTTATAAGAATAGTTCGGCGGCCATATTGATTGCTAGAAACCCCATAATTTTATATCTACTACGCGGCAGCCATTTCGAAAACGCTTTCTCATAAAAAAAAAACTATCGATTCGACATGAAATGAACCTTATTTACTTCCGTGTGCGGCATGAAATGAAATCTCAGATCCTTTTTTTAAACCGTTATTTATATTATTGATTTATTATATATACATACTAGCTGACGCCCGCGGCTTCGCCCGCGTAGAGAAGTTTTCCCGTTCCCGTTTCCCATAAGAACTTGTTCCCGGGATAAAAAGTATTTGTGTTATTCCGATGTATAAGCTATATTATTGTAGAGTTTCATTAAAATCTATTCAGTAGTTTTTACGTGAAAGAGTAACAAACATCTCTACAAACTTTCACATTTATAATATTATTAAGATTAAGATATTATATTATAATGTTGATAGTTGATTGCGAGTACGAGTTAATAAATAACATCAGCCTTGTATACTTGTGACAACCCTACAAGCATCACTGTCTAGACGTTGTCGGCATTTTTGTCAACTTCAAAGGCGTAACGCTACTGGTAGGTTTACTCTTTATACTGTGGTGGTTCTACAATACTTCACCTATAAACTTGTTCGATCTCTGTATTTGAACGGATGAGAACCATGCTTTTTGACAAAACATCCTATTTGGTATAATGTACGAGTAATAAACCTGCCAATATAAGAAGCTTATATTTTATAAATAGTGGTCTACAGGATATGAAAGGCGCATACTGCTCAAAGGCACAATATTTTTTGCACAATATTGCATTTTATATTAGCTTATTAATTAACTATCTTCACGCTGTATCCCTTACGGGGTAGTCAGAGAGGACAGATCGCCAGGCTTCGCGATCCATGCATACTTCTTTCGCTTCTTCAAGATTCATCAATCGCTTCATACAAGCACGTCTGGGTATCCGAGTACTTTTGATCTTTCCTCAATGCTCAAAAACGGAAAAGTCAAAAGTTCTCGGATACCCAGTCGTGCATGTATGAAGCGATTGCTGAATCTTGAAGAAGCGAAAGAAGTATGAATGGATCGCGAAGCCTGGCGATCTATCCTCTCTGACTACCCCGTCAGGGATACAGCGTAAAGATACTTAAGTAGGAGGTTCACGCACTGTTTTCCACACCGATTTTTTTATACGACTGAAGTAGAAGATTTTAGTGGCTTGCATCACCACTCGCGCTGCTGACCCTAATACCGTGTTGAAACGGATAGGAATAGCCTGTAGCAACCTTCTGTTGAAAAATTTTTTGTCGCCCATTAGGCCTTCCATTTTCCTTAACGACCTTTTTTTCCATGGGACATTCTCTTTGCACTCTCTTCTGATACAAAGTGATCCTGTGATCGTGCCTTATTTTTACCTACCATTTACACTGGGTTGTAATTATTTTACGTTTCATTTCGTAAATAATTAATTTATTGAAGCGCATATATTATAGCTTTTTATGACTCAAAACTATATAAAGCGTATAATTTAGTCTTTATTTTTTACTTGTTTGATATTTGTACGATCAGATCCTAGGGAAATCCCATATACCCGTTTTTCTACACCGTCACAGTCTTGAATTTGATTGACGAAGAGTATTGTATACTGTGCGAAAGTGAGGGTAGAAAGAGTCAGGGTAGACCGAGACTAAAATAAATGAAGACCACATGAGCAGATTGCTCAGAAACAAAAAGGTCAAAAGTACTCAGACGTGCTTGTATAAAACGATTAATGGATCTGCAGGAAGCGAAAGATGCATGGATCGCGAAGCTTGGCAATCTATCGTCTCCGACTATCCCTTTAGGGATACAGCTTGAAGATAGTTACTTGGCATTGGTTTTACGGTCTTAAAGGAGCATCGCGGGTTTTTAGTAGGTTCTAGTTTGCATCGAGTTTGCGCCAACGACCGTGCGAAGTGGAGGAGAAAAATTTGGCAGGCCGACCCTGGGCGTTGCGAGACTTAACGGGGATAAGCGTTTGGATGATGATGATAAGTTTGCATCATGACCTTTACTGGAGTTCGAGTGGCCCGGTCATGGGGCCCGGTCGTCTTGGGCGAAGAGAAGTTTGTGGACTCTTTCGTGAGCCTGACTTTTTAAGCATGATTTCGTGAGCTCCCAAAAAAAGCAGTGGCGTTCCACTCGCTCCCGCTTGAGATAGATCTCAATATAGAATATATCTCAGTATAGAAGATCATCCACGCCCAGACCCGACAATGAGATATTTTATACTAATGAGCCCTTATTGTAATTATAGTATAAAACAGCGAACAGCGTAGCGCTCGAGGCCCCGCGGACACAGTGTTCTGTAAACAATCACTGAGTTACGCAATTTTCACTATGGCTGGTCCTCGGATGGGTGACCGCTTTGTAGCATTTACATTTGCGAGCGCTTCCGTGCTTCGGAAGGCACGTTAAGCCTTTGGTCCCGGTTGCCAGTAACATGGCAATCGTTAAGTTAAGTTTAAGGCTTTATGGGCGGCTTGAAAATTTTCAACAGCCAGTAGCCACAACCTGCGTCTTTCTATTTCAACACGGCAATGGGCTCACCACCTATAAGGTGTGACAGGAATACACATGGTGATAAGTGGGCATACAATATGTATGCCTCTGCCACCCATTCGGAGATAAGGCGTAATAGATAAATTGTATAAAACAAACTGACGACACACATAAATCATTCAATCATGCGATATCATTAGACAATAAATTATTTAGAAATAAATGTTATTAGAGCAACTTTGTCTATTTGGATAATATTTATTAAATTAGCAGTAAAAACAGAACCAGTCATGTTTATTTTTTTATGTTTATCAATCACGCTTTATCCCTGTAGGGGTGGCAGAGGCATAATATACGTTTACATTTGACTGTGTACATCTCTGTTCCACGTAATAGGTGGTGAGCCCGTTGCGTGTAGAAATAAACCAACAGGGTTGTGGCCAGGGTTCGGTTTTTTACCGAACTGTTCGGTATTTCAGCCCCGTGTTCGGTGTTCGGTATGACAAAAATACCGAATTATGAGTGGTTCGGTATTTTTGCTTAACTCATACTTTAAAAGTTTTATTAACTACTTCATTTTTAAAAAAATACCTTAAAAAATCAAGAGTCCCCCTTTAATAGAAAATGTTCGGTTTTTTATCTGGACCACTTGGCAACCCTGGTTGTGGCTCATCCTGTTGAAAATTTTCAAGCCTTTATCTTGGCTTAGCAACTGCCATGCCACTGGCAACCGAAGCCAAGGGCTAACCGTGCCTTTTGAAGCACGGAAACGCTCGTAAATAGAAATACCACAAAGCGGTAACCCATCCGTATTCAGTTATAGCAAAACTTGCTTAACGCAGTCATCGGTTACAGAACACAGAGTCAGCAGGGCCACAAGCGCTTTCACATTTATACTTTTATTAAAAAAAACACCTTTCCAAATTCATAGTTACCAACCCTAGTGGGGAGTGTTTCAAGACATTTATTATATTTAGTATAATTTTTCCCATCAAACAGAATTAGTTGGGCAACGTGGACATGAATTTTTTTAACATTCTGTGAGCACGTTTAGTGGGGCAAAGAGTACCCCTTAAATAAATATAAATATTATGGGATATTTATTTACGTCATCTAGCCCAAAGTGTCTAAGCTAATACTCGTATAAGCTTGTGGTAAGGGATATAGGCAACTGATAAACATACTTATATATTTTTAAATACATACATATTATGCATAGGAAAAACCCAAACTCCAAAATAACACAAATATTTGATCCGAACCGGGAATCGAAGCCGGTACTTCAGCGCGGCAGTCTCATTCACTACCACTGCGCCACCGAGGCAGTCGATGATGCAATTGATTGTATAGTTACTATAATATAATTTGATCCCCACGTGAAATGTACAGAATGGCACGTATTGGCATTTTTTTACTATTTTTTCCCCAATCTGTGAATGCAGTTCAGAATACTTTAAAAAACCACGGATAGACTTGTAAGAATGTTTACCTGTAACTAAGAGATTGAGGCACCGTACCTTACCAGCCTTGTTTTAATAATCTATCGTGTGTATGTTTGACTAGCTGATGCCCACGTGGGGAAGTTATCCTATTCGAGATTTCTTACGGAACCGTAAACTTTTCAAAATCCAATATAGCCTTTTTTTACTTGCGAAGAATGTAGTTTACTAATGGTTAAAGATTTTTTTTAAATCGGTCCATTAGTTTCTGAGCCTATTCATTATAAACAAACTTACAAATCTTTCCTTTTTATAATGTTAGTATAGATAAAACCAATTTGCAATTAAATGACCAATTAGTCAAATATTAAGCTTTAAAGAATTTATGTTTGTTCGAGTCTGACGTCCGCCTTCTAGAGTAGGTAAAGGTTTGATTCTGCGCATGTAAAAGGAAACCTGTCACAGTACTTATCTGCCGTACTAGTTTATGTTTACGACCAAGTTTTCGTCGTAAAAAGATTTTGGAACTATTGTATAAAAAATCGCTCGTGGCCCCGCGGACTCGGTGTTCTGTAAATGATCACTGCGTTAAGCAACTTTCGCTGGTCTTTGGATGTGTGAACACTTTGTGGCATTTACATGTGCGAGCGTTTCCGTATTTCGAAAGGCACGTTAAGCCGTTGCCAATAAAATGGCAGTCGTTAATCCAAGTTGAAGGCTTTATGGGCGGCTTGGAAAATTACAACAGCAGGTCGCCACAGTTTGCGCCTGTCCATTTCAACAAGGCAATGGCTGTTAAAAAAAATACATACGGTGAAATGTGGGCGTTTAACATGCCTCTGCCTACCCCTTCAGGGATAAATACGTGACAATATAAATGTATGTATGTTGTATAAATAAACAGCTATAGAACCCTACTTTGCGGAAGCCAGAACTTGAATGTTTTTTTTTAAATATATTTTGTAATGTAGCTATTATAACAACAAATCTCACTTACCGGTAAAAAACGAAACTCGAAGTTGATTTGTTTACGTCTTGTATTAATATTAATTAACATTTCAGTGCAACGCATCTGTCATGAGATCATTTATCTTTATAAGTATTGATTACAGAGTTGTCACACTACATGATACACTTGAAAATAACGCAATAAAGTTAACTATCTGCACGGGGTACTCCCTGAAAGTATAGTCAAAGAGGACAGATCGTCAAATTCACGATCCATGCATACTTCTTTCACATCCTGCAGATTCATCAATCGCTTCATGCATTTCTTCTACTGACTTTCCGTTTTTGAGCAATCTGCTTACGTGGTCCTTATATGTAAGTCTCGACCTTCTACTCTCTACTTTAAAAATATTTGGATTATATTAATTTTATGTTTTTTGAAGGATTTACTCGATTCGACATTTTTTTTGTTCACGGATTACTCAAAGATTTCTGATTTTTTTTGTTTCAACGTGTATGCTTACCAAGTGGTCCCATTTGAATTTTATCGAAAAAGGTAGCGTTGATAAGTAATAGGTAACGCTTGATTTTTGTAAAATGAATAAAACAGACTTAAATAATTTAATCATAGATTTATAGTCAGTCATATTTGCGTGATTATAAATGAAACATATAATTAATTTTATACCCAAAACCTACTTATTCTCGCACCTTATTTTCTCTCACCTTACTATTACTCTGTGGTTTGGTGGAAACTCCGTTCGGTAGTTTTATCTGCGTGAGATTTATTCATATAAATCTCGCTCAATCCATATATATATAAAAAAAATACTTCACAGTCTTTTTTTTATATATTTTCGCCGATATCAAATACGCCAATATACAAAAAATAAATTTACAAATCGGTTTAAGCGTTTGGGAGTCCAAACGCTTAAACCGATTTGTAAATTTATTTTTTGTTCCAAAGAATATACTTTCCATATCCTATTTAAATATAATAGAAGTCAGTAATCAACATAAAATAAAAATTTGTATAAGTATATATTAGATTCATAGTCTGTCATACCATCACTAAAACAATATGACCATGACTCATCACTAAAACAATATTCACAAACATAAAATATCACATGTCAAATTTTCTTGTAGTAAAACTCCAGCTTGTAGCCAGGGTACATCAAGTATGATGTATTGGCCGGGCATGATATCTTTGTCTCCGTCAGGAAAAATAAGGTCGGCTGCGCAGTCTCGAGGTGGTGGTGGACTGCGTTGATGTTGGTGCATTCATCTGAAGTTGCAAAAGTCCACATGTAGAGCGGACGACGATGCCGTTGTGGTAACTTTTTTATTTTTTTTTCCGTGCCGAGTAGGAAAAGTGAAGCGTGCGTCACGGTACACAAGCACGTGTACCGGTGACACAGGAGACTAAGCGAAGCTCTAACTCTCCAAAGGCTGGCACAGGTAATGCGACAGGCTGGCACGGCAGATGGATGGGCCTCCAGTCCCCCCTGGGTCCATCCCGGTCTCCTCCGCCACCCGCCACCAACCACAGCATCAGGGACTTTACACAGGCTGCTTGTTCAGCCTGGGGTGGAGATTAGGTGATCTAGTACCGTACAGTCTAAAGGCGGCCAGGCGGCCAGTGGACAACCGTTTCACCGGGAGTACCGTTAATGCCCATCCCTCCTAATATGTCCTTTTTCGTCGATCCCTAAGATATTGGATCCTAGGACTCTAATTGAAGAAGTCATTTGAGACTCAAAAATGCCGATCCGGTTGAAGGTGCATGCCTCTTAAACCATTAGACCTGTCCTTTTACATAGCAGTGAGACCTGAAGTATTATAAATATTGGAGCGACACAAGCAGGAGCTGCGTATCAGTGAAACTCTAGCATTCGCGGCAGCCTTCACGTCCGTGACATTGCATATAAGTGTCGCCTTCGGTGATATGGTCACATTTTCGCTGGTATGGGAAATAAATGTCTGGCCATGCCGTTACCGCCGGGTCCTGGTAAAAAGGGAAACCCAAGAACTGCTGGCTTGTAGTGTGTGTAGTGTGGCGTCGTAAGAGATGACATGCGTACCAATCGTCTCACTACAGGGGATGGCAACGACCGTGCGAAGTGGAGGAAAAGAAGTAGAAAAATGGACCTCAAGCGTCGCGAGATGCAACTGGGACAGACGCTAGAATGATGATGATGATAACTACGTTTGCGTGTTCAATTATGTCATTGAAGAACATACGTCGTAAAGGTCAGGGATGCTCTGAGTTATCAAAAATGTAATGTTTTATAAATTGTAACGACACGTGGCTTCTGGTTTATCGCCTCCGCAGGTCAGTCAGGATAACATCGATTATGTTGTTTGGTCCCGATCTTATAAGACAAAGTTGTCCGCCGCTTCCGCCTGTCTGTTCACGAAAAACTTAATATTATTGAATCATATAAAATGTGATAATAATTGTGTAAGACATCGGAAGAAATCTAGCTAAGTGAGGGGAATACCTTTCTTATAAGTCTACTGAAGCTACTAGTCTTATGAAACGCTCGTGACCCCGCTGACTCAGTGTTCTGTAAACGATCACTGCGTTAAGCAACATTCGCTATAGGTGGTCCTTGGATGGGTGACCACTTTGTGGAATTTACATTTGCGAGCCTTTCCGTGTTTCGGAAGGCACGTGAAGCTGCTGGTCCTGGTGGCCAGTAAAATGGCAGTCGTTAAGCCTGGTTGAAGGCCTTAAGGGCGGCTTGAAAATTTTCAGCAGTAGGTCGCCACAGCCTGCGCCTGTCCATTTCAACACGACAATGGGCTCACCACCTGTTACGTGGGACAAAAATGCATACGGTGAAATGAGGGCGTATAGTATGCCTCTGCCTACCCCTTCGGTGATAAAGGCATGACAGTATGTATGTATAAGTCTACAAAAAGTGGCTCAGGATGGCTATCTTTTAAGTAAATAAGCAATACTTTATTGTACACAAAGAATACAAATAAACAGAAATATATACAATTTACATGTGATACAATTGGCGGCCTTATCGCACAGTGGCAATTTCTTACAGGCAACCAGGGATGAACACTATGGGATAAGGATTTTGATATGGGGCAGTATGGTGAATTTTTAAATAAAAAATGTGAAAAAAAAAATTTCATGAACATTATATACATTACACAAGTACATTACATCACATTTATTTTCATACATACATACATATTATCACACCGTTATTCCCGAAGGGGTAGGCAGAGGCATATTAAACGCCCACATTTCACCGTTTGCTTTTTTGTCCCACGTAACAGGTGGTGAGCCCATTGCCGTGTTGAAATGGACAGGCGCAGGGTGCGGTGACTCGCTGTTGAAATTTTTCAAGCCGCCCATAAGGCCTTCAACTTGGTTAAACGACTGCCTTTTTATTGGCAACCGGGACCAACGGCTTAACGTGCCTTCCGAAGCACGGAACTGGGGTGGGTCTGAAGGGCCGAATTAATTTAATAAAATATGTCTATTTTAGATGTTAAATATGGAAGAAATTTTGAACCCGTTGCCTTTTTAGTGAGGTGGTAACAAAAAGGCTAAAAGGTCTTATGTCCTAGACACTAAGTAGCACGACCAATTAAAGTCCTGATAGTCTCGGACTTTATTACATCGGAATTATTGTCATTTATAGCAAATACATACCAATACATATTTCAATATACTATATACACATATGCATTATACATATATATTTATATATTATTCCTTCTCTAATATATGATCATGATCATATATCAGAGAAGGAGGAAGGATTGCTCTTATTAGCAATAGGAGTAATTTAATATTTCCAATCCACGGGAAACATATTGCGCGATATAGAAAAATATAAAATATGACATATCACGGAGAGAATTTAAAATAATAAATAAAAAAAACTAAACATTTGGGAGAAGATACTGTTTAAAATATATTAAGTTTAGTTTGAATGGTATGCTCATCAAAATTTGACGGAACCGAAAAATGCTGATTGAGTGAATTTAGATTTAAATTTTTTGGGATTCTGTCTTCACAACTTTTCCTAACTCCCAATGACCTCAGAAACTTCCAGACCTTTGCTGGGTCTCTGTTTTGAACAGAGCTGTAAATATGTTGGCTTTGAGCATTCCTACACACTTTGCTGCAGTGATTCCTGATCATTAATGTACTTTTTTTCAATTTACGGCTGTAGGACATCTCTTATACTTAGACTTCATATGAGCTTTTATGGAAATTAGTATTTTTATTTATGGAATTATCCAAGGTGAAGGTAAATTATGATCTTTCTAACTGGAGTATGTTTATCATAAAGCGATTATATATGTATTTGGTGTAAATAAGCCTACTTTTAAATCAATATAATTTGATTAGAGTAAAGATCTCCAGTTAAAATTACGGACGTACTTGCGCAGTGCATCGAGATTCATACCACCAAAGTTGCGTTGTAGTGGGACTTTAGGCTTAGGTTTGGGTAGACAAATTATATGATAGGAAAGGAAAGCCAGGTCATGATGGGCGGATAAGAAAACTCATCAGCACTAGGATGGTCATGTTAAGCTATTCTATTTGGAGTTTAAACAATTATCATGTCAAGAAGCAAAGGACGACAGTTAGGAAAGTGATGGGTGGCATTGGAAGGGAGAATGTACAGGTTACAGATTTTTTTAGGAGAGAAGTGTTTAAATCACCCATAAGGATAGTGTGGCCGTAGATGGGAATAAAGTATTCTAGAAGGAGTTCTAAGGAAGAGAAGTAATTTATGTGGGAAGAAGGATATACACCAAGGAGTTTAGTGTTATGAGAGAGTTCAACCTCAAGGAATAGATGCTCACCAATTAGTGCTTGAAGCAGATGTGGTGTAATATTGCCACTACTTTAATATAGTGCCGCTTGTATCCAGCAGGTCTCAGCGACAAAGTGTAGACAATTCAGAGACGGAATATCAGGAACTACTAGTTAGTTAGAATTAAACAATTGTTTTTGTGTTGGATAGCCTATTTATCGCGTAAGGCTTGGAGAGTATGGTGGAGCTTAGAGAGGATGGTACGGCGGTGGTGGCTCAAAGTATATTTCAGACGAAGCCGCAAGACTTAGCTGATCAGATGTAAAAAAAAGGTAGAATATCCACAACAAAAGCTTATAATAAGTGATAGTGAAGTTAGTGATCTTTGTCAACGAGTTTAATAGCATAATTGATTGTGGCACTTAACTGAGTATTTTATTACTTATTTGTGTTGTTACTATTTATGTTGTTGATTTATATAATGTTATAATCGGTGTACTGATATGGAGATGCAATGACCATTTATAGAAATAAGGTGGCAAAGAAGCATACTCTATCTCATGGAAGCCTTTGGTCACCATGCTTAATCTGTGAAATAAGTCACTAGGGCACTCCAATGATAAAAACGTGTATGTTACGATTTTTATATCACTTATCAATTTAGTTACTGACTTGACAATGAACTCATCTAGTACGTCGCACGCTCAAGGGCAAGATACACTTCATTAAAATAAAGACAAGAGGCAAATAGACTTTTTATATTTATTTGTGTATCTAACTAACTGTTCATCTTTATTTTGTGATTTAAAAAAAATACCAGTAAACTAAACGAATTTATACTTATTTACTTTCTCAAGATTTTTACCACAACTGTTTGTTTGTAAAAGGAATGATAAAGTAATACGGCAATGGCCTCACCACCTATTACGTGGGACAGGAATCCACACGGTGAAAAGTGGGCATATAATATGCCTCTGCCACCCTTTCGGGGATAAGGCGTGATGGATATTTATTTTATAAAGTAATTAATGAAAAAAATATGTACATTACTACATTACATACATTACCTACATTAAATGCAGTTATGAGTTGTCATGGAAACAGTTCTGAAACAAAGTGCGCGCGGATCGTAAAATTCACTGTGGTGATTTTCGCCAAATGAGGTATAAAACAAAAATTATTCATTAAAATTTTACTAAACTGTTATTTTCACAAAATTAAACGTGATTATCTACGAAATATTATTTTTCATTTCTAAACTAAAATTCTAACAATTTCAAAAGTGAATGATTCGACTATTGTCCGTAATTTCCATGGTGAGGTTCGACGGATATTCTTCTGTTTTTAAGTGGCTGCTGGACCATTGGTCGAGATTTTTCCGTCGAGTTTTCACTAAGCCGCCCTTACGTGCCTTCCGAAGCACGGAAACGCACGCAAATGTAAATGCCACAAAATGGTCACCCATCCGTAACCAGCCATAGCTAAAATTGCTTAAAGCAGAGATCGTTTATGGAACACTAAGTCCGCGGGACCACGACTACTTCATTACATTTAATATATTAATTTTTCAATACCTACAATTTTTCAGTATTTTTATTGCATCATATTATTGGTAGTGGTCAATGATCTCGTAATCTCTGGAAAAGTATACTCTCTCAAATAATCCGTCCAGGTTTATTTGAGAGAGTATACTTCCAGCAGCTCTTCAAGCGTTTTTTCGTAAAGACACAAACAAATCTTCTTCTACCTATTATATTCTCGGTTACTTCCAAACTCTACATGGCTTTATATCCTGGGGTCCGCTTTAATTTGGTTGCCTTAAGAGTTCTTATCTTATCTTGTTATTGGGGTTGGTTTTACCCCAACACTTCGACCCTATTGGGTCTTTTGTGCTAAACCCCTTACCCATTACACATCCCCCCAGCGCTCATGCAGCACCTTCATAAATTTCAGTATGCTGTTTGGAGGGATGTGCCTGTAGTCTTCAGGTGTCGGATATGCCCAGAAGACCCATTCTCCTTGCACCAAGTGCCACGCATTCACACAGTAGATGGTGCATGGATTCGTCAGCAGCTTCACAGGTCCTACACGTTGGATCTTCCGCGAGTCCCATCTTGTAGCATAGTGCCCTGTGAGCGCTCCGGTGATTCTCCGGAGCTGCTCCCTGCTGTATGTCCACATCTTCTTGGAACATCCAGCCCTAATATCTCCCAGAAACATTTTTGCATGTTTCTGGACTATTGTCGATTGCCACTGATTCCTATGCTCCTCAGTGGCAGCCTCCTGTAGCGCTCGTCTTATCACTCCGTAATCAAGTCCGACGAACGGCTCTGGTCAAGTAAACTGTTTCTCTGAGCCCTTTCTCGCGAGATCATCTGCCCTTTCATTGCCCTCGATGCTCGCGAACCCAGACCAATCTGACTCTGTTGCGCTTGCCTAGTCCATTCAGGCATCTAATGCAGTACACCACTAATCCAGACTTTACCTAACTTGATGTGAGAGCTTTGAGTGCATCTTGGCTGTCACTCACAATATAGACAGTCTCATCAGTGACTTTCCTGCCTATCATTTCGGTCGCGCAAGTTAATATGGCAAAGGTTTCCGCCTGAAAGACCGATGCATACCTACCCATGCTCTGACTAATGTAGCAGTAGTCACTGTGTACTCCTGCACCTGATCCATTTCTCATCTCGGAACCGTCTGTATACCATACCTGGACTTTCATGTCCTGCTGTCGCATTCCAGCTTTCCAGTCTTCTCTGGTGGGAATGTGCACACTCTAGTTTCTTTTAAAGTTATAAACGGTCTGTATCTTGTCCAGACACATTTCCATAACTCCTTCCTGTTCCTTTATCGCTTTAAGCGCCGTGTGCCCGTAGGTCAGGCCTTTACCTGTAACTCCGACCCTATGAATGGCCTTTCTTGCCTCCATTTGTACACTTATGTGTAATGGAGTAAGATTCAGAAGGACCTATATAGCTGCGGTAGGAGTACCCTTAAAAGCTCCTGTCATAGCCATACAAGCCGTGCTCTGCAGTTTACACAGAGTTAGCCTACATTTCCCCTGTTTTGTCTTGGACCACCATACTATACTCCCATATGGTATTAGTGGCCGCACCATCATTGTGTATATCCACAGGACCACCCTTGTTTGGAGTCCCGTGGAGAGCGTAGCGGAGAGCCGTAAGTGGAGCGACACATTCCAAACACTCTCATTGCTTTGGTGGTTGCCTCCACATTTCATATTCCACGTTAGTTTATTGTCTAGTATTACACCTAGATATTTCACTTCCGTGGACATGCTTAAATATTCATTATATAACTTTAGCGTTCCTCTTCCTGTAAGAATTCGCTTTTTTGTGAATATAACTATCACCGTTTTCTTGGGGTTGATTGATAGGTGGTTTTTTCCACACCATCTCTCAACCGTTCTAAACGCCCCTTGCATGATGTTTGAAACAACGCTTGGGACCTTTCCATTAATCATTATAACTAGGTCATCTGCATATCCAATGGTATGTAGTGGCCCTCTGTTTAATATTTTTAGGAGGTCATCTATCACCAAACACCATAGTGTTGGGGATAGAACTCCACCCGGTGGGCAGCCTTTGGTTACTCGTACTTCCATTTGCTCTCCTAGTAACTCTGCGAGTATTGTCCTTCCCTTCAGCATGTTATCCATCCATACACATATGGTGGAGTCTATGCCATGACTTTTTGCTGCTGTTCTTATAGTCCCTAAGTTGGTCCTATCAAAAGCTCCTTCAACATCCAGGAATGCAGCAAGACATATTTCCTGATTTCCCAGCGCCAACTCAGCTTGCTCACCACATGGTGTAGGGCTGTTTTAGTTGACTTTCCTGGTTGATAAGCGCATTGCATTTTGTGAAGGGGGTGCTTCATTAATCATTTTCCTTTAATATAGTTATTTACTAGCTTTTCTAGTGTTTTGAGGAAATTTGAAGTTAGACTAATTGGTCGGTATGACTTAGGGTCTCCATAGTCTGCTCTACCTGGCTTCGGTAGAAAGACCACTTTTGCACGCCTCCAGCATACTGGTGTGTAACCGAACGCTATGCAGGCTCTATACAATCTACACAGGTGTGGATTCAATACGGTTTCAGCCTTCAGTAGTAGAATAGGGTATATTTCATCCGGCCCTGGTGCCCTGAATGGCTGGAAGCTGTTGACTGCCCATTTAACTCCATTGTGTTCTACTACTTTTTTGGCTGTCACCCCGTTATCTTTTGTGGTGCGTCTTTCTTTGCCCGCGCCACTAAAGCTTAATTCGTTTTGTTGTGCAATTAATGCCATTGAATCAGGAAAGTGTGTCCTAAGCATAATCCTTAGCGTCTCATTTTCCCTTTCCGTATACTTACGATTTTCGTCCTTAATCGATGTTCAATGGTTTGCTTTATTTATCGCTATTGCCTTGTTCAGGCGCATGCTGTCCGGGATGCTGCTTATGTTATCGCAGTGTTATGGTATGGCCTTGTTATATTCTGTCAATTTCTTCGCATATTCTCCGAAGTTGCCAGATTTCTTTGCGTGGTTGAAAGCAGCCCTCGTTGACTTCCGTTGCTTCGCTAGCTCGGAGTTCCACCAAGGTGCTTCTTTCGCTCCGGTCTCTTTCTCAGGGCAGTTATCGGACCATGATTTCGTGACAGCTCTTATTATATGTTCTGCCACAAACTCGAAGTCCAGTGTTGAACTTAAGTCATCTTTAGGGTCCCCTAGTTCAGCCTTCACATCACTTTTGTATGCTGGCCAGTTGGTGTTTCTAGGGTTCCTTCTTTTAACTTTTTCCAATTTATCGATAGTCCTATATTTAAAGCTTATATACCTATGGTCTAAGCTTGAAACCATATCCGGCACATTCCAGTCAGCTATATTAATGCTGGCCAGATTAGTTGCCTTAAGAGTTATCTACCGTTTGGATTTGGAAATTCGTTATTATTGGGAGTTGGGAGTGACCGCCGTCTTAACTCCCAACCGACTAAATGCATCGTTGTTATTTGTTGACAGAAACATCTATTCATATTCATTCACTATAGTAATTTCAGTACCTACATAGATTATTTTTAGTAAATGATGATCTGAATAAAGAGATAGATTGACCCAACACAACATCAGACTAAAATAAGAATTTACAATGCAGTGGGGAGACTCAGCACTGAAAGAAGGCCGTCATATTTAATAAAAAATATGTGTACACAGGTAAAAGTAAAACTTCCTTACGACATTTTTTACAGCTATAAAATTTCTCTCAAAAGAAGTTTTACTTATGATAAAGAAGTTTCACTTCAAAACAACCGTAACACTTGACGATTTTTTTTTAAACTTTGATTAAGAAGTTTCACTTCAATTAGGAAGAAATATTGTTTCATTGAAGCATTTAATCGCTCGATATAGGAGAGGAGCCTGATGCCGCGTTCTAACCAATCCCAGAAATTATTGTTGACAATTTACAAGCCGCTCACCCTTCATATTGACTTAATGACTATGTACCACCATATTACCGGCCCGAAATGACTGACGTATCATGTCTTATGAAACACAAAAACGCTCGTAAACAAGGGGCCAAGACTACGAAGACTGTAATTTTTCAGAAAAATTACGGTATACTATTTCACTCGCGTCAGAAGAGAATAAAAACGCTTCAATAGAGAGCCGACAGAGAAAAATTACAGTCTTCGTAGTCTTCTATTACAATTGCGCATTAATAGAATTCTATCGGCCGGCCGATAGAATATTATTAACAAGTGTAGCGCATGTATTGTATATGCATTTTACCACCAACTATTCAGTGTCTGCAATATTATTCCCATACATAAAAAAAAATCAATTAGCATTATTAACTGAGGAATACTATAACGATGTTCTAAAAAATACAAAAACATCGGGTGATAATTGTATAACAACCTGCAGTGTCGCTAATAAAACATTGTTACTTCCTGGATATAGTAATCTTTACGGAAAAAGAACATTAAAATACATGATACCTTATTTAATAAATCAACTAACTAAATCATTAAAGAATTCAATGACAAACAGAAATTATAGAATAAAATTAAAAAAACTCTTTCTTAATTCTTAAAAGTCGAAATTATGCTTAATTGGAGCAGGCTGTATATAAAATAAATACTAATGCAAGTCACGGTAGTATGGCATGGAGGCGCACTATCGGTACTATTTTTATATAACTACCCACCTTCTAGTTACACTAAAAGAAAAAAAAGAAATTGTGCACTTGATATTGTAGAAGAAAAAAGTAGTTAAAAAGTAGTAGAAAAAAGTGTTATAATACAAGAAATATATTATAAAGTTTATTTAAATTATAAAGTTTATTTAATAATGTTCACATTAGCTTATATACTTTAATATTAATAACCTTAAAAATATTGTATATATATCTAAAAAAATATTATTGAAAAGAGTCCATTTAGGCAAGGTTCCGAAGATACTGATAGTATTGTGTAAGTATAATGTGATGTACTTGTAAGTTTCTCAACTTGTTTTTTAATTGTGACTATTTTGTATTTTGTATTGAATATTGATTAATGTTTGGCTGACGAATCTGATTCGCGGTAAAATTCAAATGAGTTTTTGTTGCATCTTTATGTATGTATATTTTTACATTGATATTTTGTAAAGTAAAGAAAATAAATGTAAGTGCTATTAATTTGCATTTTTGGTAGTCTATATAAATTTTTTGATAGCTATAAATAGCTATTTTACTCTCATCTGCTGCTTGAGAAGTGTGATTGTAAATTATATAATAGTTTTAGCAGACTACCTAGTTTTATATATAATCGCAATAAAACCGCTATAGAGCAGAACTAGAAAGGCTTTCTATTGAAAAATAGTTTTAGACAAGGCCCCAGAAATGCCACGAACACTCTTAGTTTTATTGTATTTCTGCGTGTTAAAAATGCCTATATACGATTAACAATCACTCATCATCAATCAGCGTACATAAACTAACCTTGAACTGATCTTTAACTAATTCTATTGAAAGAAGCGCAACGTTTTCTCTGCAGATAATGGTGTAATGACAGTATAATTCAAATTGCTTTGTCACTCGGATAATTCAATATCCAAGTAATTATATGAAATCATCCGACAAAAACGGTTGTGGAATCCTTTCTGGTTTAATAAACTAAATGTCTCAGTTTGTAGGTTTGTTTGTTTAACAGGAACCTAACAACATCCATATATTCACATCTATTCAGGAAAGAGGATCTCTACCTGTATAATATATTTATTAATGTAGGTCACAAAGTAACACTTATGAACGTCAAGATTATTGCTTCTACATTTAAATTTATTGCCAGAATTGCATAACGTTAGGTAGAGCGTTTGGAAGAACCTGAGACTATCATCCCAGTATAAATCCTGGTGGGACTGCAGAGATGTACCTATAACATCACAGTCCTTTGTGTAGGTGTTTTGGTTTGTACAGAATGTTTGTTTAAAGATTGTCTTTTGTATAAAGCGCCCGGTTACGACTCGCTCTTTATTACGTACTCGGACCAACAAAACTATTGGTAAAAAATAGGGCGTGCAATTCACTTCTGCCCTACCTACTTAAAATTGGTGTTATTGAACGTTTTGTCATGTCAAAAGTTCCGGTTACATTCAATGTCATTACTTCTAAATAAAATGAGCACTATATAGAAGAAGAAAGAAAGAAAGAAAAAGTGTTTATATCGTCTATGTAATTTTCAGTTTCAACTTTCGTCAATATATAATCTAATTTAATGTCATTATTACTGATATTACTACCGTTACGGATGATATCAGAATGGGTATGGAGAATGGGAATCTTACACTACTTACTTTGCCAGACTTTAGTAATGCTTTTAATTCTGTTTTTTTTTAATAATAATAAATATTGTTGGACACTTTAAACACAGCGCCATCTACCCCAAAGTAAGCTAATATTAGCTTGTGTTATGGGATCAAGATAACTGATAAACATACTTATATATTTCTAAATACATACATATTATAGATAAATAACACCCAGACACAGAATAAACCATCGTGCTCATCACACAAAGTTTTATCCTGGGTGGGAATCGAACCCACGACCTCTTGCGTAGCAGTCGGATGCACTCCCACCGCGCCACAGAGGCAGTCAAATTCTGTAGATTTCCATATCTTGCTTGGGATACTGCGCTCTATTAATATATCTCCAACAGTGATTGATTGGTTTCATAGTTACCTGTCTGGTCGCCGACAACGTATTCGCATTGATAATATTGTCTCTTGTTGGTGTGAAATTTCTGTTGGTGTACAGGGTGCAGGTTGGTGTGCAGGGTGGCGTTTTGTCTCCCCTTTTATTTGCAATATTTATAAATTCCATAACTCAACAATTAGTCTCATCCTACCACCTTTACGCAGACGATTTGCAAATTTTTTGTAATTTTTGGTATATAATAAAGGATATATTCTTATTTTTTTTTATTATTATGTTATAAATAAAGATATATTCTTATTATTATGTTTCTTCTTTTCACGGGTATCTTCTTTTTTTTATAAAGATACCCGGGCTTTTGGTAGGCGTACATGGGGATATACTGGTCCAACACGCAGAGGCCCTTTGAGAATTTTAATCTAAAAGGAAATGGGATTTTTTAATTATTAATATTAAAATAAGGGTGCAATTGGGTCCCCTTCAAGATCTCCGGGGCCTGGCGACCTCATCTGCAGTGTACCTGCTGACGAACAGACGAGGCAATGATAACACGGGCGCTGTAGACGTCGGTTACGGGCTTGGGAACTTGGGAGGTCAGGCGGCAATCGCTTCCAACAGTGTCAAACGCGAGTTCAGCTCATAACAACCAAATAAATTTTGACCACATGATCCAAATCCATAGTAGGAGTTGGAGGAAACTAGAATAACACATAAGACGAAACAGTGTTCTGTAAACGATCTCTGCGTTAAGCAATTATCGCTATGACTGGTCACGGATGGGTGACCAATTTCAGAAGGCTCATTAAGCCGTCTGTCCCGGTTGCCAGTAACATGGCAGTCGTTAAGTCAAGTTGAAGGCCTTATGGGCGGCTTGAAAAATTTCAACCGCTGGTAGCCACAGCCTGTTTCTGTATATTTAAACACGGCAATGGGCTCACCACCTATTACGTGGGACAGGAATACACATGGTGAAAAGTGGGCATATAGTATACCTCTGCCACCCCTTCGGGGATAAGGCGTGATAGATAAATAAATATAAAATAAAATACGGACACGGTCGCAGGATTAAAACTAACTATAATATGTCGAATGAAATGTATTATCTTATGAATGGCTTCGTTAATTGTAATCAATTGGATATTTTCTTACAAATAGATAATCTTAAAGACGCAATGAAAAGAACAATAGCATTGTGAATCAGATAAATATTTTCATAATAATTTCAATTATGTCATACGGTAGTGTATAAAGTAAGGAAAAAACACATGAATAAAACATCGTATGCTTACAATGATTTTTTCCTGCGATTTTACATTTTCAATCTGCGAGGAGAAGTTGGTTGTGGAGTTTTTAGCTTGAGATAGTGAAATGGCAGACTCAGATGGATCATTGGAATTACGGGTCAAAGAGTAACCAGTAGCACTAATCATTGTTACTCGAATCAATGTCACTCGCGCGTTCCCTACTAGATACGCCTTATTTTATATACTATCATAGAACCAAGCGTACCCTTTTTTTAAACGATTATACTAGCGGTACGCTATGATGGCCGTTTTGACGTTTGTCCTTTCATGAAGTTTCGTATTAATTTTAATTACATTTTATTTATAGAAATATTTGAATAGTCGACCACATTAGAGGGTATTTATACTACGGTAGAAAACAGAGTACCTACTTATGTTAAACAAGTAAAATATCATCACTATTGTAATATGTCAAAACGGCCATCATAGCGTGCCGCTAGTATAGACACTATTTGCTACAAAAGAATGGTAAGCAACTGACAGGTCGCGTATGAGATTTTTGCATACTGTTTAGCGTAAACTTAGCACTTATTTTACTGTAGTTTTGTATTAGGTGCGAACAACCCCTTGGTCTAAATGCCAAAATGGCGGCCGTGAGACAAGTTACCATCCCACAAACTTGGATTACCTTAGGTACACTTACTATAAAACTACAACCCCAAATGTAACATGGAGACCTACTCGAAACTACTGTGTAATTGATAACGCGTCTGTGGTGTTAAACAAGAAGACGCTGGTTCGAGTCCAGCTCGAGAATGATTACTTCAAATTTAAATTTAGGATTAAGTTAGCATACTAATTGCTATTCAAAATTGTTTCCAAATGTAACATTTCAATGGGTTTATAGAAGTTTAACTTCAAAAAATGTTTACTTGTTTATCCTTATTTTTTTTAGTGTGTAATTCCTTCTGCATCCTATGCTGGACTCCTACCTACTAAAACCACTCGGTGTCCTTCCATCTATCTATGGCCAAGAGTCCCGGGTGAGCCCTCGGAAGGATAGCCCCCGGGCTCCCGACAGACGTTATCCGACAACGCGTTCTTGTCTTTGGGGGGTTCGGGTGTAATTCCGCTTCTTTGGGGGTCCGGGTGTAATCCTGCTTCTTTGGGGAGGATTCGGGTGCTGTTCTACTTCTTTAAGGGGGTGAAAGGCGTTCGCATAGTTGTCACGCCACCGTCTAGGGCCTGCTTCTAAGATAAACCTATCGGTAAAAGATAAGTTCAAGTATATATATGCCCTTTGAAGAATTTATAATTGGTTCGTACTAGTTAGATAGAAACCTGTTTCGAATTTTAATCAGATTATAGACGGCAACCAAGTTGTTAGTCTAGTAGTGGGGCAAACCCTGACCTCTTATTTTATAAGTAACCGCCGTTTTTATATAGTGTAGAACGTTTATTAGAATTTAAGTATATAGTAAGTTTATTAGAATATAGCATAAGTAAGTAGTGGTGAGTCCACTCAACACCAATTATCCCTTTAATTATAGCCGTATTGGAGCAACAGATGAATCTATACAGGTAAATAACATTAAAGTGCCTGTTTGTCATTCCAAATTAACAGCTTTTCACTAAATGTATATGAAGATAATGTACAGTACCATAAGAAAAATATTTTTTACCAATATTCTCTGTCTATTTGGTTTTGTTCCGGTTAGCTGGCAGATAGCTGATGTTATAAGGAGTAATTTGTTCCATCAATAACGCCTTATCCCTGAAGGGGTAGCATAGGCATATTATACGCACACACTTCACCGTTTGCATTCCTGACCCACGTAATAGATGGTGTTTAATTTGATTTTACGACTGCCATGTTACTGGCAACCGGGACCAACAGCTTAACGAGCCTTCCGAAGCGTGGAAACGCTCGCAAATGTAAATGCCATAAAGTGGTCACCCATCCGAGGACCAGCCATAGTGAAAGTTGCTTAACTCAGTGATAGTTTACAGAACACTGAGTCCGCGGGGCCACAATCTTTAGATAATTATTTGAGTCCAATTAACAAAATTCTATTAATTTTGTATTTCTAACAATAAAAATGTTAACTATCTCTCTTGTCATTTAATTCTTAGATTCCATTTATACCTTAAAACTTCAAGGGATGAAGATTTGTTTTATTAACAACAAAATAACTTTGAAATTTACCAAAGGCAAGTTATAGTGTCAAAATACAAAATTATTAGCAACAACTGCTTTTTACTTCATCATCTATGAAGTAACCGCTTACTGTACAAAATGCTTGTAGATTCAAATTCGGATTCATTCAGTAGCTAATACATGTCGAAATATAAGGAATATCATAGTTGATGTACATTATAACTATGACAACATTGTTGTAGTGTGCAAATATTAATATTAAACATATTTAGCCACTAGAACGTTCTGATTTTTTGATGACCTAGTTTCAGTAATTAACCTATGACCTAATTAACTAAAATCGAGATATCTTGGAAACTATAACAGCTACAAATAGTTGAATGGATAGCAGCTAAGATTATTGTATTGAAAATATCCGTTACAAAATGTCGATAGTATGCCAATTATTTATAATTTAAAAAATATTAAAATTGTCATTTAAATAGTCGCCACTTGTAAGTAGATGCACATAAAAACACTTTTACTTTAATATATATTTAGATAACTTGTCCTTTTTCATGCCCACCACTGGAATAAACTCATCGAATCTTTTGACAACGAACCTTTATAATTGTCTATTACAACAATAATATCTAATGTGTAGCTTGCGTCGTGCCGGTCCTACAAAGCTGTAAAATTTAAGGTCCGTATTCCAGAACGGTTCTTAATACTCAATCAACGCTTGAGAGTAGTACTTATAAGGCAAAAACTAGCCTCAAGTGTTGATTGAGTATTAAGACACGTTCTGGAATACGGACCTAAAGCTCACTACTACTCGCCAATAAAAAATTATTCCAGCTCTCGAAGGTATAGACTTTCAACCAGAAGCGCGTGCTACAATGATTGCATTGCGTTCTGGCGATCTGTCCTCTTTGACTACCCCGTCAGGAATACAGCGTGAAGATAGTTAAGTTTTTCTTTAACAATTCTGACCTCGGTGTAAGAGGGTATTAATTTTGTGACGTGATGGCTACCTGCGGTCCAGCACGAGCCTGGAGCGATGCTTTTTGTCCTCTATGGGTGTGATATATGGGGCCGCACTAGCAGTCCTTTGTCTTTTTTCTGCTGTATCTTCTCATCAGGTGACGTCTCCTATTTTATCGTGAGACGCGTCTCAACAATCTCACCTTTTAAATCTACCCCTCTTCTGCTATCATCTTAGCATAGATAAAACGTTAATTCTAAATCTATTGCTAATTATAATGATTAACTGTCACAATAAATGCTTATGTTCTTGCCAGTAAATTTTCCTTCATCTTTGTGCGTAAATCACTCTAATTTCACCCTCAGTTTAACCCTCAATGTCACAATTTGTTACAACATACAGAGCTGAAGTTCAGAATATACAGTTCAGAAATAAACATCAGATAATATAATATCAAACGTATTGCTCTCATAAAAGAAAAATCATCGAACAAATAATGCCAAGTTCTTTATACAATTTGCGTTCGATTTCTATAAGTTATTATATGTTCTAAATTCAAATCTCTTTTACACCCGCTAAAAAGTTCTTGTCGGAAAAGAGCTATTTTGTTCCCACTTATAGAGGAGCAAAGCGACACTTTTCGAATAGAAGGGATGAAAAATATACTATACTTACATTAGTTTAAGAACTTAGTTATAAAGATTAATTAAAAACCTTACTATTTACAAAAATATCTACTTAGATATAATTTTATTACTTTAAGAAGTTATTAAGGTTAAATAAAATAGGTTATTTATTTTTTGCTTTTCAGTATTTTTGGCAGTTAAATTTTTTGTTAAAAAGTTTTTATTTCATATTTTTTGGGCTTATTTTTTATTTAATTTATTTGTAACACTTTGGGGTATACTCTATCTAATAAAAAAAGAATTTTTGAAACAGACTACTCTGTGAAACGTTATGCCTGGTCATACCTAACAATCAGTGAATGAACAATCAATCATCCTCTGTTTTCCTACCCTTAGGGTTGGGATTTTATTTTCAAGTTTATGTGGGACTAACTTCGGAGTATACTCTTACCAATAACAAAAGAAATATCAAAATCGGCCAACTTTGTAAAAGTTATGCGTGGTCATACATAAAAGAATATACGCGTCGACTTGAGAACCTCCTCCGTTTTTTTAGTGGGCTAATAAGTTCCAAAGCACCTTAGAAGTTCTCTCTTTGAGTTCTAAGTATATCATAGGTGATGCCGCGGGACACAGTTAATTTATAATCTCTTCTTCTTCATCTTAAGTTTTAGCCCAGTTGCTTCTTAATCCTACCTAGATTTAGAGGTCTACTGCTTACCTGAGGCCTGCTATCGTTTGGTCCTTGGGAGCTTGCGTCATTGACTCGTCCGTTAGTCAGCAAGTGAGGTCGTTTGAGCCCCGGAGATCTTGGTGGGCCCCTTTACACAGCAAATTAATAATCACCAAACACAAAAGCGAAGTCATTTTCAAGAATTTCAAAAGTATTTTATTATGTATAACATGATAACTCTGTTAGGATATATAACACATATTAGATATTAATAAAACAATTATATATAAACCAATAGACTTATCATGTTAAACATAATAAAAAAATAGTTAATCATGAATGCATGATTAACTACTTTTTTTATTATTTTTTATTAACTAATGATTGATATCTCCGCAAGTTGATGTTAATGATAATCAACTTAACAAAATTAACTAATGATTGATATCTCCACAAGTTGATGTTAATGAACATCAACTTGCGGAGATATCAATCATTAGTTAATTTAATTAGTGTTTTCTCAAAATTATTATATTATTCTCAAACCAAAAGTTCTCTAAATTAAAATCAGAGTTAAGTTCGAGAAAATCGTACATAGAGTATAACGACATGAGGATATTGCTTGTTTTTGACGCGGCTAATAATAGTCCTTAAATTTTGGAACTTGGCTGATACACTACCGCGTTTGAATTTGTCATAAGAAGAGAAGTCTTAATTAATCCAATTACCGTGATAACTATCTGATCTATTGAAGATTTAAAAATAAACGATTAATCCGCAGTAGTTATTAATCTATGTGAAGGTATTTTGCTCTGATATAATTATATGGTTGCAGCACGTGACGCGCTTAGCGTTGTTTTTAAATTATTATATAATGTTACTATACTAATGTACCCGTGTGAATATACATAGAAGTATCGATTAATCAGTAGGTACCTTGGAACATTCTCTATTTTTTTATATAAGGTATTTTGTTGTCGTCGTGTTGTCAGAAAGCTATACTCTGCTAATGAAGGTCACAATCTATAACGGTAACTGGGATTAATCCCACCCACATTCCCATTACTGTGACTCCTGTAAACCAGATTCTACAGCCATGACCAAGATCAGAAAATTTACACCGAGCTTAAACTCGATGAAGTTCCAGAGGGAGTTAGAGTGTTTTAGAACCCGCATCGAAATTAATCATAAAAATAAATTAATTGAAAAAAGAAAGTAATGCCTCTACTCTCCTTTGCAAAGCAGGAAACCCGTAAAACCGTTTTTTAAGGGTTTTGGTCATTCCATTGCGATTGGTCCTAAACTAGGTAGTCTACTAACTCTATTACATTGAACGAAGTAGGCGGTTCAGTAGAACCATGCTGTCGGATCATCGGATCGAACAAGAAAATAATAAAAGTAACTCTATAATATATTTCACAATCGCACTTTACAAGCCTCTGAATAAAACCAAAACTGCCGTTTTCAGCTGTCAAAACATTAGTAAAGACTGCCAAAAATGCAACTTACGAGTGGCCACTGGCGCGTCATGTTTTAATAGAAGTCTGGAAAGAATTGACCAAACTTATATTATTGTGAACTTATAGACTCGGCCCCCCTAGAAGGCAACTGGGTGTGCATTCTAAGCACCACGGTACTTACTTACATAGAACCCGTAACATACTATTATGTTACGGGTCCTATGTGAGCTATATTTTAGTTCAGTAATGTGTATGGCAGAAAGGTCAGAAAGCACAAGAATTTACCCCAGATGTTTTGACATCTATTACCTACTATACGGTAATGCTATTACAGTGGTTCTGGAGTTGCTAGAGCTGGCTTTGACTTCCATGTCAGTGCCAGGTGGTACTATGTGTTGGTCTGAGTAGGTACCGCCGTGCAGCTTAGTCAAGCCTCCAAAATAACCCTGCACCAGTTGGGTTGCATGGCGAATCAGCAGCAGTCCAATCGCGCCCGGGCCTATTGTTGATGCAGTCCCTGTATTAACGTGGGCCCGAGCGCTAAATGGAGTGTAGTGTGGCCTATGTGGGCTGAGCCAACAGTCTAGGAGACCAATAAAAATGGTGGTGCCGGCATAGTACAGTCTATACGTAAGGCATATTTCAAGCTGCCGGCAAATGATCTACCGGCTCAATTGTGCAGCTAAATAATTAGTATTCTACACGGTGATTGTCATCTTCTGTGATGATGAGGCATCTTGCTTTATGAGTGGCACTAAAAATATTTGCATTTAATCAGCATTTTTAGACTGCTTAAACATTTTCAAACGTGTGCCAAACTTTATGTCAGTTTGTTGGCAGAGGGGAGAGCGTGCAATCCCTTTTTGAAAAAAATAGACACGATATAAACTGACATTTAATACAGACGCAACACATGTCGCACGTTTTGTTTGTTTACCCACGATATATTCTGTAATACACCAACGATACCTTGTCGATGCTTGAATGAAGAATCAACGCTCGGACTTTGTTGAACATTCAAACATCGAACCGGCATCTATTCCAATCACAATTTCATCAAATACTCGGACGAAACGTAAGTTTGAGTTGCAACCGGGACCAGCAACCGGGACAAACTCTCAGATGACGTTGAACATCTAAACCCAGGTGCGGGTTCGATAACCCTAAACCTAAATGATGAAATATGTGTTTGAAGTAGGTGCACTCACATATTTCATCATTTGCTTAAAAATTCGTTAGTGTTTCGGTTGCAACCGGGACTAAAGCTCGGATGACGTTGAACATTCAAACATAGAACCCACAGCAACTACTTCAAACACAAATTCATTGAATACTCAGAAATTTCTTAAGGTTTCGGTGATGACCGGGACTAACGCTCGGATAGTAATAAACATTCAAACTTCGAGCCCGCTAGATGCGGCCACAAATTCATAAGCAGCAGCGACTAACACTGATGATGTTGTTAAAAATGTATTTTTTAAAGCGAAAAAAATGTGATATAAAACATTATGTAAATGATCTACTAGTTCAAACTTTACAACAATCAGCTATTCCTGACACTTGCAACCAACCCACCGTAATGCAGTTATAAGTACAGACATTGCGGAACAATAGAACTCGAGGCAAACTTCAGACTGACGACGTGCTTACACCTTGAATTTCGGGACAGCACTGAATTAATTGTATTGAGGTTCATAATGTCTAGGTGGACCACGGGCAATTATATTTTCTCGTGGTTCACCTAGGTGGACTAAGGGAAAATAATATTTCCAACGGTCCACCCAGGTAAACCACGGGAAAAAGTAATTGCCCGTGGTTCACCCAAGTGAACCACGCAGGTGGACCATGGGCAATAAAGGGCACGTACTACCTATCACAGTCTACGTAGTACGAATTCTAATCTATGACTAAATTTTAATTATTAGTGGTTGTCGTGGTCGCGTATCCAAATATAAAACATATAAATTGGAGGCTACTTTTACATACTAAAATATATTGGCTTAGGTTGTTGCTTTTGTTTTGAATCAATAATAAAACAAAAGTGGTAAATTAATTTATCTAAGAATTTTTTTTTTCACCAATTTTAACCTAATAATATGTTAAAAATATGTTCAAGTAAATAAATTAATAAATATTGTGGGATTTTTTTTTTTATATTATATAAACTTATGTTATGGGATCTAGACAACTGATATGCATACTTATATTTCTAAATACTTACATATTATACTTAGAACAAATATATCAACGATTAAGCAGTCAAAATATGAAAGGTCGATTTTGCTGATTTTATCAATGTTGTCGATTGTTTTTCTCAAAAAATATATATTATTTTATGACACCAGTTCCTTTTAGTTTTTTTTAAACAACAAGGAGTATTTCGTGCGTTTTTAAGCACGTCGATGCACTTCAATGACTTGTTCTAACCTTGACAATATCGTTAATTATAACCATTAATTATTTTTAGGGGAAAAAAATAATAAATTATAGAGGAGTTTTATGGATACACTCGTATCGGGTTTCTGAGCTCTTAATCATGGTTTTACAAAACACTTTTTATTAAATACCAAAAATTTACCAAACATCGATAAAAAGTGAAAAATAATAAAAAAATGCTCATAAATAACCGATTACTCTAAAAACGAACCCATAGTTATAGTACCTAAATGTCAAGCAGACGTTCTGTAAATGGTCATTGTGATAGGTATCTTGTGCTTGGGATGGGTGACCGTTTGTGCCAAATCTATTAAATAGTATAATTTCCGAGCTTCGGAAGGCAGGTTAAGCTGTTATTACCAGCTTCCAAAGGAAAAAAGTAATAAATTATTAACTAAATATAAGTGTACCTATTAAATTGGTTTTTAAACTTATGATTAGGTTTTTCAAACTGCAAATTAAGGTACGAGTAATTCATCATCCTAAAGCCTTTGTCCCAATTTACTTGGGGTCGGCGCAGTATGTCTAAATTCCATACTGCAAAATATTTTGGCTTGGTTTTTATGGTCGGCCGCCAGCCTGACACCAACCCTCCTTGGAAATGCTATCGTTTGGTGGTTTGCCCGCCACCCCACGGGTGCTTTGCCGAGCCTTTCAGTACTCCGAACTTTTACAAGAGGCAGGTTGTTTTTTCACAGGGGGAGGTTCTTTATTGGCATTAGTAGTCCTTGTCTATACAATGCGTTGACGTCAACCATAGCTATGCAATACGGCATATCCCTGTCGTGTACCATATGGGCTACTTGTGCAGCCCACGCTCCTTATACCATGACGTCCATCGTGCTAGGTTCTTCTTCCATATATATTTTCGGCTCCTATAGTATCTAACGCTTTAAGAAACTGCCTCTGACCATCTCTAGTAAATCTGATCTCCCAAACTTGGGTGTTTGGAGCAGGGTGACGATCCACTTTGACGGATTATTTCTTAACTAGACGTAAGAATATCTAATTTGTTAAAGACATTTGTTATTTAATATAATTTTTATATAGAAAGCATAATATTTGAGTAAAACATTTTATTTAGTTACTGAAACTATTGATGTCATTTTGACGTCCTTAAGGTAATTATTAGAAAAAAATATCGACTAAACTGATTACTCTAAAAACTTTAAAACGATCACCGCGTTAAGTATTTTGCACTATGGTCAAACCTGAGATAGGTGATCGTTTGTGCCATTTGTATTAAAGAGTGCTATTCCGTGCTTCGTAAGGTAGATTAGCCTTTTAGTTGCTGCTGACAGTAACATGGTAGTCGTTTTTTTTCGTGTGGAAATTCTCATGAATGCTATGCATGACTCTTCTTACTTACCGACTAAATACACACGTTTCCCTTCGACCTGTCTATTGCCGCAGACAGTTCTGACAAACTTCGTACGCTACAGCGGCCTCGTTCAGGGGATGTTCAGAGGAGAAGCTATGCTGGGCCTGCCTCTTTTAGGGGTTCCAGTGTTATCCTGTTCTTTAGGGGTGGAGGGTGGGAGTTCGGGTGTTATATCCTTGAGAGGCTGAAGGGCTTGCATAGACTATAGATAAATTTCAACATTCGACCTGCCCCTTTTCGTTACAACACAGCAATAGCCGATTATCACGAGAGACTTAATATAACTGGTAAATTGTAGGTGTTTAGTATGTCTCACACATTCGAAAAATTACATACATATTATCACGTCATTATCCCCAAGTGAGTATTTTGCCAGTAGTTTTGTGGTTCCGCATAATAGGGGTCTCTTGCCGTCGGCGGGCACAACATACACAACAATTTACCAATGGGCTTTGATAAATGGGCCACCACCTATTACGTGAGACAGGAATACACATGGAGAAAAGTGGGCATATAATATGCCTCTGCCACCCCTTCGGGGATAAGGCGTGATAGATTAAGAAATAAAAAGTTAACCAACTTAAAAAATAAGTTATTAAACTTTCCAACTTTGTGGCATTTACATTTGCGAGCGTTTCCGTGCTTCGGAAGGCACGTTAAGCCGTTGGTCCCGGTTGCCAGTAAAATGGCAGTCGTTAAGCCTGGTTGAATGCCTTATGGGCGGCAAGAAAAACAGCAGGTAGCCACAACCTGCGTCTGTCTATTTTCAACACGGCAATGGGCTCACCACCTATTACGTGGGACAGGAATCCACACGGTGATAAGTGGGCATACTATATGCCTCTGCCACCCCTTCGGGAATAAGGCAAGATGGATATTTATATTTATTTTAAACTTTCTTGATTTTCACTCATATTAATATGATATTTCGGGTATTATTGTCCACCTGTGACCACGGCTGGTGTAATCTGATAGAAACATCGGGAAGTATAAGGTAGGGTTTGCACCTAATAATACGCGTCGCGAATAAGACCCGAAATATCATATCAATAATTAAAAATAAGCTATTGTACTTCTAGAGCCTTAAGTTTAGAAAAGTCTTATAAAACGGTTTTGTCCGTCAATATGTACGAATTTATTTTTTAGGAACCATGACAGATAGAGACTAACAGTTTGAGTCATTTGATTCAGGACACCATGTATACGTGCATAGGCGATTTTGAAGAGGAAGGAGGCGATTTTCAGTGTCGACGACTTCTAAACCGCAACAAGTTTAAAAATCGAAAGTGGTATACTTTGAAAGTTGTTTCGGTTTAGAAGTCCCCTGATTCCTTCACTACGATATTGAGAGGCGTATCCTTGTTAGAAGCAAAAAGTTTTGTTGCGTACTAATATACCGGACCTTAGCCGTACTCTAATGCCCATTTGCACTCAACACTATTTAAGCCAATCATAAATAAGAAACTCTGTTCTGAGTTTCGCCTATGTTGACATTTCATTTGCATCGACTTAGCTTATTTAACACCTAAGGTTAATGCAATGTATTTTTTCATAAGGAGTGTCATAAGAACTCTAGGTGTGAACTTACGATACGCCTAAGTTTAGTGAAAATGGGCATAAGTGTCTTTTCAAATACACTTACTCATAATATGACTCAAATCTCACCGCAATTAGGCACATAATGATATCTAATAACAAACTGTGGTTTTTTGATTGTTATTAAATCACGAGTGTGATAATAGTTTTTTTTTATTATATTGGTTCAATTGTATTATTCTTAAAAAAACGATACAAAAAAGATCGTGTTCAATAGAACAAATAAATTAATATAGATACCTATTGCATGTTCATTTCATGCAACCTCGTATTGAAATAGAAAATGTCACCTTGTACGTGTATAATAAACAAAACTATCACTCAAATATAACTTTTGTTTTCTCTCTGTTTAAAACTTTAAACAACAACTTTAACAACAAAAAAAGAAACCTCAATCTATTCACTGTGATGATACGGCCGCATAAAAAAAATGTTTTATTTAGTAGGACGGACGCCCGCGGCTTCGCTGACGTAGAGAAGTTTTTCCGTTCCCGTTTCCCAAAGGAATATGTTCCCAGGATTAAAAGTAGCCTATGTGTTATTCTGATGTATTAGCTATATTATTGTAGTTTCATTAAATCCATTCAGTAGTTTTTATCTGAAAGAGTAACAAAAATCCATACAAACTTTCACGTTTATAATATAATTAAGATTAAAATTATATTTTTGATAAGTGTAATGCAAAACGTCGTATGGTACACGTGTGTATTGTTGATTACCGTCTTCGGCTCTCTTTAGCGCCTTAGTGGCAGTTACCAACTTCATACACTTGTACCGTAATCTACTATTTCATGCAAATAGATGTCTTTAGGGTACTGTCACTTGAAAATGTGAAGAAAAACAATATCATTATTTATAATGTCAATTTATATTATTACATTTAACTTAAGAATTATCTGTTGGTAAAAATAAAGCAGCAACGGCGCCACCTGTAAAAGAATGATATAATTAACACAAACTAATTGAATTTTCTAACCACGAGTATCTTTACAACCTTGTTCCCATTTAGTACTTATTTACAGAATATTTAGGTTATGTTTTACAGAAGCACTCGTGGCCCCGCGGACTCATTGTTCTGTAAAAGATCACTGAGTTACGCAACTTTCACTATGGCTGGTCCTCGGATGGGTTTTTAGGGGACTTTGTGGCATTAACATTTGCGAGCGTTTCCGTACTTCGGAAGGCACGTTAAGTCGCTGGTCCCGGTTGCCAGTAACACGGCAGTCGTTAAGCCCAGTTGAAGGCCATATGGGTGGCTTGAAAATTTTCAACAGCAGGTAGCCACAATCTGTGCCTATCCATTTCAACACGGCAATGGGCTCACCATCTGTTAAGTGGGACAAAAATGCATACGGTGAAATGTGGGCACAGTATGCATCTGACAACCCTATATGTATATGTACAAGAAAATATGATTTGAGTTCTCGTAGTAGTATCTGACGATGCGAGTAACGTGCGTATCGTCTTGCGACTTATTGCGTGGTGCCTGCTGAGGCGGCACGACGGCCGATCATACCTAAACTGCGTGACATCCCCCTGGTATCTCTGTCGGGGTAGTCAGAGAGGACAGACCTCATGAGATCGCGATATTGGACATCAGCAGATATCACTAAAATCCTGTTGCGTGGTTACCACGTGTAGACATGCCTTCCCATGAATTGTGGCCCTATTTTACCATACCTGCATGCATGCATATAATACATCACTAGATACATAATCAGAAGGAAGCCTCTCTGCTACTGCTCTACTGTCTCCCATCGGGGTAGGCAGAGACTATGGCTTTCCACTTGCTACGATCCTGGCATACTTTCGCTTATTCCACTTTCAAAAGTGTTTTCATACACACACGCTGGTTAAGGGTACTCTTGACTTGACCTTTTTCCAAAATGTATTCTATTTGATTGACATCCTATTTTACAGCATATCTTAGTCATTACATCTTCTACCTTACGGCAATGTTCCCTTATCACACTGTTCCTTTTTATGTCCATCAATTTCATCATCAATCGAGCTGGACACTGTACTTACTGAGAATGATTCCAGCCCCACTGTACAGTGCTGTAGTACAGTGGTTCGTCATGGCTCCGCTGAGTACGTTGGTGCCGGCAAACGCGCTGAGTCGCGCCACCATCATTCCGAGACACGCCACCATACCCCTGTCAAGCACAATGCAACACTTTAACCTGTATATACTTTTGATTGATGCCACTTGGTAGAACTTGCCACACACTTGACTGCATCTGTGGCGCGGTAGGAGTGTATCCGACTGCTACGTAAGAGGTCCCGGGTTCGATTCCCGGGTCGGAACAAATATTAGTGTGATCCTCAAATTGTGTTTCGGAGTTTGGGTGTTTCCTATGTATAATACGTTTGTATTTAGAAATATACAAGTATGTTTATCAGTTATCTAAATCCCATAACACAAGCTAATATTAGCTTACTTTGGGCTAGATGGCGCTGTGTGAAATGTGTCTCACAATATATTTTTATTTATTTTAAGTAAAACATCCTTTGAAAATGCCGTAAGGCGAAACCGGTCATATTAAAAAGTAAATTTTGTGGACAAGTACAAGACCTTTATTCAAATTGTACAACACTTTGAAAAAAAAAATTGATTTTCATCCATTCAGATTAGCATAGGCGTATAATAGGGATCCTTTACAAAAAAATTGAAAATTATTAAAAATTATTTAAATGACTGTCTTTGTTAGTTTCGGAGTTTGGGTGTTTCCTATGTATAATATAAATAAATCAATATTGTTGGGACAACTCACACAACGCTATCTGATTCCAAACTAAGCAGAGCTTGTACTATGGTAACCAGATAACTGATAAACATACTTATATATTTCTAAATATATACAAATTATAGATAAATAACACCCAGACACAGAATAAACCATCGTGCTCATCACACAAAGTTTTATCGTGGGTGAGAATTGAATCTACGACCTCTTAGGTAGACTTAATACTTGCATACCCATGACCCGCATTCCTTTTATGTATTAGATTTCTACAGTTCGAGATTTTCAGCATCCCCGATAATAAGACTAGGTGGCAAGTAGATCAAACTCTATTACTGACATCAAGTCAAAAGTTGCCCAAGATCCACTTTTTTTATAAAAAAGTCACTTAAGTGTCCAAACTACTCAACAGGTTTTGATAAATTAATCCTAGTATAAACGCGAAAGTTGGTAGTAAGTATGGATGTTTGTTACTATTTCACGCAACATTAACAGAATGGATTTTGATGTAACTTTACAATAATATAAAAATATAAACTATATACACATTAAAATAACACATAGGCTACTTTTATCCCGGGAACAAGTTCCTGTGGGAAACGGGAAAACCTCAACACGCGTGCGAAGCCGCGGGCGTCAACTAGTATATTTATAAATGTACCGTTTGACAAGACTGCACATTTTAAATCTCTGATAGGTCAGTATTCTGTAAACGATCACTGCGACAAGCATCTTATGACACGGTCATTCCTAAAATGGATGATCGTATGCTCTGGCATATGTTAATAATACTAATGTATGCCAATACATTAGTATTATTGCGAAGTGGAGGAGAAAATGTAGAAAAGCGGACCCCGGGCGTCGCGAGACGCAACTGGGACAGACGCTCGGATGATGATGATGACATTAGTATTATTAACATATGCCTGAGCGGTTTGAAAATTTACAACACCAGGGGGCCGAGTCTGCTATTTCAATCGTGTTGAAGTCTTCGTTCAATATAAAGCTACCGGTACAATTTTGACAGTTTTTCGTAGTCTACTATTACAATCGTACTTCAATAGACTTCTATCGGTCGGCCAATAGAAGTCTACTAACACGTACAGCGTCAGTGGCCGCTAATCAGTTGCATTTTTGATAGTCTTCTAAAATTTTGACAGCTAAAAACAGCGATTCTGGTTCTATTCTACGGCTCTTCAATAGCAGACTCGGCCCCCAGGTAGCTACGGCCTGTATGTCTGTTTTCACATGGCAACGGGGTAGGCAGTGGGAGAGTAACACGCAGTGGAGTTGCTAACGTCCGTAAGCTGCGATAATCACGTTACTAGATTTCATGTTTAATTTTATAGTTGCGATTTTGTTATAGACATTGTATTTTGTTTTAAAGTTTTTTTTTAATTTCGTGAAAACTAGTACCATCTAACTTCATATTCTTTTTAAGGGACCGCGCGTCAAAGATTATTTAGTTAGCTAGCCGTAGTTACGTTCTTTTTCAAACTTACTTAAACTATGTTCTCATTAATTTCGTTGCGGGCTCCAAGACATGCTTACTTCTGGGACTTCACCGAGATCGAGCTCAGTAACTTTTGTGGTCTTGGTCATTGCTGTAGATCCTGGTTTACAGGAGTCACAGTAATGGGAATGCGGGTGGGATTCGTCCCTTCAAAAAAAGTCAGCTAGCCAGTCAATATTTGGATACGATTTTGAGCAACAGAATTGGTCAATAGAGTTGTATCTAAGTCTATTAAAGTGTTGGTTTTTCAAGAACTGACCTGTATGACGTAGGATACAGGTCAACGAAGTACGAAGATATGATACCGAAGATCATGGCAGTGGTGAGGAAGACATAGAACAGCACCAGCCCGGAGACAGCCTCTCCTGTGTTGTCGATGGCGACAGCTGCCACTGCAGCGATCACCAGGATCGTTATTGTCATTATCTAATAGAAAAGAGGTAGCTTTAATTTATTGATGTACACACTAAGAATGTAATAGTAGAAAGAAGCATAGGTATAATAGTGCTGCTTATTTCTAAATGAAATATCTCCCAGAGAATTAGGAACGGAACTATTAAAAGTGTGTAAATGAAAGAGTAGATGGAACTTAACTAACACACACACACACACACAAAAAGAATAGAAATAGATAAATTATATCAAAATTAATATGTTACATACATAAATATACAAACATACATACATATTGTCACTCCTATGTCCCCGAAGGGGTAGGCAGAGGCATAGGCAGGGGCAATATGTTAAAATTAATAAGTATATTAAGAAAACTCAAAAATTCATTAAAAAACACAAGTTTTCCTTTAAGTATGAAAAGTTTAATAGAGAGAGATTGCAACTTAGAGAGAAAGTAAAGGAACATTCAATGAGGTTAAAAAATATTATTTCAAAACATACATTAGATGTGCATACTCAACAAGTTACAATCAGCCAACTCCAGGATTCACTCCATTCAATAACCAAAAAATATGAGCTTTCTGGACTACAAATCCAGCAGCACATTCTTGCTATGGATGAACTAATTCGGTTAAGTAATTATAATAATTAACGGTTTGAATCTTTATCAAACAAGCATATTTGTGAGTGTCAGCTTTTAAGCGATGAACGGTTATGTGAGCAATCCTCTTTGGAAGCTGATTGGCTATGTTGCAAAATAAATCCAGTAATAAAAGACTCCTTTAGTGTGTCACTGTCTGTAGAAATGGAGCACCTTGCTACTAAGTTATATAAAAAAAATGAAAATTTCAAAAGCAAGCATAGTATAGTTATATTTAGTGATGAAATTGGAAAAAATTTAGGTTATTTATTAACTAAGATGGGACATTGCACAATCAACTGTTGTATGCCTGGTGCCTCCCACCAGTACATATTCCAATTATTCTATAAGACATATAGCTACTTCGCTATCATATTTATTAGATATATCAGCCAAGAACTTGGCTAAACAAGTTGCTCCTATTGAGCAATGTTTTTATGACATTCACAATGTCAGTAATTTTACTACTGACAATTCAAATTTATTTAATTTAAACTGAGTAATAAGACAACAGATATTTTTTCTTGCATAGTACCTACATATGTACCTCCCTATTCTGGGGCTAAAGAAATAAAATGTATAACTAGGGTTTCTAATAAAAATATGAACCCATCAAACATATCTGTGAATTGTAACAGTATGAAGAAGTGTCTCAACCTGGTGCATCAAAACATTCGAGGTTTAAAAGGTAAAGAGCTAGAATTGGAGTTGTTAATGAATTGTAACAGTATTGATATTGTATGTTTAAATGAGCACTGGCTAAAAAGTCATCAATTTACTCATAGATTCAATAATCACCAGGTTGCAAGCTCGTTCAATAGAAAGAAATATAAACGAGGTGGCTCTTTAATATTAATTAATAAAATAAAAAAAAAACTAACTAACTAACTATCTTCACGCTGTATCCCTGATGGGGTAGTCAGAGAGGACAGATCGCCAGGCTTCGCGATCCATGCATACTTCTTTCGCTTCTTCGAGATTCATCAATCGCTTCATACACGCACGTCTGGGTATCCGAGTACTTTTGACCTTTCCGTTTTTGAGCAATCTGCTCACGTGGTCTTCATATGTAAGTCTCGGCCTTCCCTGACTCCTTCTACCCCCTACTTTTGAACAATATATATTCTTCGTCAATCGTTCCTCACTCATTCGTTGGACGTGTCCAAACCAACGGAGCACGCCCTTTTCCAGCTTAACGCTGACACTTTCATTCAAACAATAAAATTAATAAAGGTAGAAGAAGAAGAATTGGAGCGATTCATTGTGTTGAATCTGTACAAACCTCAATGCGCGCCAGTTAAGTCTCTTTTTGAAATAATGGAGGAAGCCTTAAGTAAAATATATAATAGCCATAAAACAATTGTTGTATGTGGAGACTTTAACAAAAATGTTTTAGATAAGTCTTCAGAAAATATAGATTTTCTGAATTTAGCAAAATCATTTAATTTATATCACAATTTTATGGAACCCACTAGAATAACGGCCACTACTGCAAGATGTATTGATAACATATTTAGTAGTATGAAACCAATACCTACATCTATAATTCATAAGGTTGACTCGGACCACACAGGGCAGTTGGTTTCCTTTTGTAATTCTCAAAGTAATGTAAAAAGACAAATAAATGTGATACCATTCAGTGAGAACCGTATAGAAAATTTTAAATGTAATATTACAAAAAAAGTTAAATTTTTGCCCTGTCACGTAAATGTGGATCACTTATACAACTCATTAGTCAACTTGATTAATGGTGAGTTCAGCTCAATTTTTACTCCTAAGCACTTATCTAAGAGTGAAGGCCTAACTTTCAGTGACTGGGCAACTCCAGGAATCTATAATAGTCGTAAGAAATTGTATCAACTATACGAAGAGAAGTCCTATAATCATAATCTAAATTTTCAAGAGTTTGTAAAAAAATACTCAAAAACATTCAGACAAACTTGCCTGAAAGCAAAATCAATTTATTTAAAAATAAAATCAAATATTCAAATAATGTTATTAAGGAAACTTGGAATGTTATAAATATTGAAACCGGTAAATCCAAAGTTCGCAGTCATGATTTTCATTTAAAAATAAATAACGTAAATATTAAAGAAGATTATAAAGTTGCAACTGAATTTGAAAAATATTTTTCTAACATTCCTCTTTCAATTACAAGAATTCTCTCGTCTTGCTCTAACGATGCTGAACAACTTTTAAAACAAGGCGTGGAGGAATGTGGCACAGACTTTGAATTTTCAGCTGTTAGTCCTAGAGATATTTTAAAAACTTTTAAGGCAATTAATATGAAAAACACTAAAGATTTGTGGGGTCTATCTGTTAAAACTGTCTCTCATATTATCACTGTAACAGCTCCACATCTGGCAGCTGTGTTCAATTGCTGTGTCAAGTCTAGGATATTTCCTGACCTAATGAAACATAGTAAAGTAATTCCTTTATTTAAAGCCGGTGATAATGCAGATCCCTCAAACTTTCGGCCTGTTTCCGTACTACCAACACTAAGTAAAATAATTGAAAAGCTAATGCTTGGACAGTTGCTTAGTCACTTTAATATACATAATATACTACACAGGAAACAGTTTGGATTTACAAAGGGTTGCTCAACTGTGGATGCAGGGGTTGCCTTACTCAAAAGTATTTATGCGGCTTGGGAGGATTCGCAGTATGCATTAGGTGTTTTTTGCGATTTATCTAAAGCCTTCGATTGCGTTCATCACGAAACTCTTGTAAAGAAATTACGCCACTACGGTATCAGAAATAAAGGTCTCGACCTTATGACTTCTTATTTAAGCAATAGAATTCAGAGGGTTGAAGTAAACGGTAAACGATCAGCAGGATCTCCAGTTGTAATGGGTGTTCCACAGGGATCAATCCTTGGTCCATTTCTTTTTTTAACTTAACTTAACTTAACTATCTTCACGCTGTATCCCTGACGGGGTAGTCAGAGAGGACAGATCGCCAGGCTTCGCGATCCATGCATACTTCTTTCGCTTCTTCGAGATTCATCAATCGCTTCATACACGCACGTCTGGGTATCCGAGTACTTTTGACCTTTCCGTTTTTGAGCAATCTGCTCACGTGGTCTTCATATGTAAGTCTCAGCCTTCCCTGACTCCTTCTACCCTCTACTTTTAAACAATATTTATTCTTCGTCAATCGTTCCTCACTCATTCGTTGGACGTGTCCAAACCAACGGAGCACGCCCTTTTCCAGCTTAACGCTGACACTTTCATTCAAACCTGCCATATTGCGTATCACTTCGTTACGTATTCGGTCGGCCAAGGTAACGCCGCACAATTTTCGAAGTGATCGCATCTCCACAGCATTCAATTTACTTTCATGCATCTGCTGACATACCCAGGTTTCACTACCGTAAAGCAAAGTTGGCACTAGCACTGCGTTATGAATTGCCATTCGTGCTTCTTTTACGATGCTTTGTCGCTTTACTAACTGGGACAAAGCACCGTTAACTTTGTTTCCGGCAGCTACTCGCCGTTTTACATCCGAATCACATCTTCCATCCGCGCTAAACATACTTCCTAAATACACAATTTCATTCACTTGCTCTAGACGTTCCTGGTTTACCCTAATCTCGCATATAGTTCTTACGTCACCTCTTTCAAATACTAGAACCTTAGTTTTACTTGCATTCAAGCGGAGACCCTTACTTTCACACCCCTCTTTCATATTAGTGACTAATGCCTGTAGGTCGGCTTCTGATGAGGCCATGAGCACCGCATCATCAGCGTACAGCAGACAGTTAGAAGGCTGTAAAGTCACCCAAATTCACACCCATATTAAAATCTTTCAACTTCTGTAGGCAGCTGTCCAGATACACTATGAACAGCCAGGCGGACATGACACATCCCTGTCTGAGGCCTGTACAGACATCAAAAAGAGGTGTTACATCCCCCCCTACTCGCACGCAAGCCTTACAGTCCCTATAAAGCGACTGTATTGCCCGCAGTAGCGAGCCGTCCACACCATATCCTGGCAGCAAGTCCCACAGCGTTTCTCTCACAACGTTATCAAATGCTTTCTCTAGATCCACAAAAGCGCAGAAAACCTTCTGGCTAAGAGCCAGTAACTTTTCCGCGATCATGCGGAGAGAAAACACTTGATCCATGCAACCTCTTCCACGTCGGAATCCGCATTGAGCCTCCCATAAATACCTTTCAGACTTTTCTTGCATTCGTGCCGTTATAACCTTTGCATACACCTTACTAGCTAAGCTGACCAAGCTGATCGCCCTGTAGCTGGAGCAGTTTAGGCGCGAGCCTTTCCCTTTGTAAATAGGTACTAAAACTGCTACTCGCCAGTCATCTGGGACCTCACCCGTCTGCCAGCACAAGTTGCATAACAGACATAGTGTGTCCCAGACACGCGACCCACCGTACTTGATCATCTCAGCAGTAACTCTGTCTTTTCCCGCAGCCTTACTACATTTCATACTTCTTATCGCTTGTTCTATTTCTTTCATACTAATGACTTCAATGACATCGGGATCCGGAGCATCGAAGTGAGCTCCACTTCCCGACGTGGCATCTCTGTCTTTTCTTGCATACATCTTTCCATAATATTCACTCCATCTCTGCAGGACGTCACTTTGGTCTGTTAGGACGTCATTGTTAACACTAAGCACTTTATTCATACTGCAGATTGCCGAACAACTCCGGGTCTTGCCTACCTCTTTCCAGAAGAGCTTGGCATTATCCCGGAAATTGGACGACAACCTTTCATCCGCTTTCATTCTGCACCTTTCACGAGCTTCTTCTATCAGTGCCTTCGTGTTAACTTTCTGCAGCTTGTATTGTTCTTTCATATTAAAATCATTTCGCGAGGCTAAGTAGTCTAGCCATGCTTTCTTCTTCATTCGAACTGCTTCTTTCACTTCCTCATTCCACCATGCATCACGCTTATTACTACTGCCTCTTTTCGTTTCTCCACACACTTCCACAGCGGCATTTATCATACTGTCCCTAAGGTTCTGCCATACACTTTCCACATTCTTACTGCTTACATTGACGTCGCCAAGCTTTTCGGCTACCCTTTCATTATATTTATCACTAATGAATGCATCCTGCAGCTTCCAGCTTTTGATGCTATAAGTCGGCTCAGGTTCAGGACACTAGGTACGATGACGCCAACCCGCGAACAGACCCCTAATCCTAGTTATGACTAGGTAGTGGTCTGATCCCAGCTCAGCGCCTCGATAAACCCTTGTGTCCATCACCTGTTTACGGAGCCGACTATCCATTAGGAATAGATCTATCATGCTTCTCTTTGACTTACATCTCCTCGTATACATATGAATTTGTTTGTGGTTGAACATTGTGTTCGCCACAAACAAATCCTTTTCCTTACAAAATGCCAGTATTAGCTTGCCAGCGTCGTTCACCCTTTTATCCCCATACTTCCCGAGTACCGACTCAAAACCATCGCGAGCGGTACCCACCCATCCATTCAAGTCTCCACATACTATAAGTCTTTCATTTCCTTCTATCACATTTAGAGCTTCTCTCATACTCTCCCAGAAGTCCTCTAGCTCACTTGCGTTCGACGAAGATACTGGCGCGTAAGCAGCTACCAGGAAAATCTTCGTCAAACCAAGTTTTACACGGATCCAGAGGATTCTAGGACCTACCAGTTTGTACTCATACATACCGGAGGCCAATCGCGAGGACAGCAAAATTCCAACCCCTCGACTGCCATGCTCGCTCTCTGGTACTCCAGACCAAAGCGCGAGCATCCCACCCGGGAGCTCCAAGACTTCGCTGCCCTTGCGCTTGGTCTCTGTCAAGCACACTGCATCTAACTTTCTCTCATTCATAACATCCATCAACTCATTCATCTTATCTGTCATTCCTCCCCTAACATTCCACGCAGCTACCCTGCACTCCGTCCTCCACTTCCCGCCGTGTCGGGCCTCGCGTGTAGGGTGGCGGTCCCCTACGCCGCTCTGGCACACACTTTTCGCACCAGCGGGGACGAACTGGTGCGCGTCGCCTCGAGGGCACGCCCTAGCATCACTCGTCCTGGTGGCACTCGTGTTGGAGTAGAATTGCAGCCGTAGCTGGCAGGGATGGCAACGTGCACGCTTCTACTCTTCATCCCCCATTTCTTTTTTTGATATACGTTAATGACTTACCTTACTATGTTGAGGATAAACATGAGATTGTGCTGTTTGCGGATGATACCTCTTTGACATTTAAAATTAATAGACAATTAATTAATTATGACGATGTTAACAGTGCACTCTCATAAGTTGTTCATTGGTTTAACGTGAATAATCTTCTTTTAAATGATAAAAAAACTAAAGTAATTAAGTTTTCGACGCCTAATGTGAGACAGGTGGCAACCAATGTGCAACTTAATGGATCAGGGTTGGATACTATTGGGGCTTCTGTATTTTTGGGTATAACTATTGATTCAAAGTTGCAGTGGGGACCACATATAGAAAAATTGTCAGACAAATTAAGCTCTGCTGCATTTGCAGTAAAACAATAAGACGGCTCACTGATGTTGAAATGGCTAGAATAGTTTATTTCAGTTATTTCCATAGGGTTATGTCATACGGAATTCTTCTCTGGGGAGACTCAGCGGACATTAATACGATATTTATTTTACAAAAGAGAGCTGTGAGAGCAATATACCAGCTTGGTCCCAGGGTATCTTTAAGAGAAAGATTCAAAGACCTTAATATTCTTACCGTTATATCACAATATATATATGAGAATTTACTTTATGTGCACAAAATCATAGAGACATTTCTTAAAAAAAGTGATATACATAATGTAAACACTAGGCATAAAGATAATCTTGTATTACATTCTACTCGTCTCGAAATAATCAGCAATTCTTTTATGGGGCAATGTATACGATTCTATAACAAACTTCCCGATGAAATTAGAATATTGTCAATAAATATGTTTAAGACAACAGTCAAGGCCAAATTGTGTAACAATGCATATTATAAAATTTCAGACTATATAAATGATAAAAATGCATGGGAGTAAGTCGCTCTAAGTCAACACACATAAAAATAATTAATAATAATAATAAAGAAACATTATAAATATAATGTACATTTGTTCAACATAAGTGATCTGAAACGTCAGGTTAACTAATATAATTATTATGTAATTTGAGTTTGTTATTGTGTGAGCACCGTCCACATAGCTTGACATGATGGTTGCTGTGCAGTTTGAGTATGTCATGCTCGACTAAGTGTCCTGGCAGTGGTGGTGCATGTATCGGGTCGCCTTATTCCCTATAATACGGTTGAGTAGGGTGATGGCTGATATATGCGTCATACCCGTGAACGGGTGCCGTCTGTTGGGACTGGTCAGCTCATAGCTGTTGTAGCAATTATTCCAAATAAAACTATTTATATTTAAGGCAAATTAAGTTTAGTCGACTGTTCTCACGTAACTCCAAAGGAGCAATGTAAGTTTAATATTGTAAGCCATACCTGCATTTTAAAATAGCAGCCATTTAGTTACTTGCCGGAGTCTTCCTCATAAGGGTGGGCTACCTTTAAAACTGGCAACTAGAAACGCTCTCATTTTGATTAGATTTGGTTTCTTTTGTAAAGACTCATTACTATATAATTTGTTCAAATATCATGTAAATAAAACTAATGTAATTACTGGCAGTTAGAAAAGAGTGGCCATGAGTTTTATTGCCAGGTTCTTCCTCAGGCTCTACCTATTGCGTTGCGAATCTGGCAGTAAATGTAGTAGCAATAATCTTGACGTTTATAAGTGTTACTTTGTGACCTACATGAATAAAGATTTTTCACTTTTCACTTTTTCACTTCACATACTATACGCCATCATTTGCATATACACCACACCGTACGCATAAATAACTACATAAATATGTAAAAATTTAAAACATACTATGTAATTCGAAGAATTGTAATCAAATTTATAGGCTGAAATGAAGGAGTTCACGTAAGATAAAAATAAAATAAAAATATCCATCACGCCTTATCCCCGAAGGGGTGGCAGAGGCATATTATATGCCCACTTTTCACCGTGTGGATTCCTGTCCCACGTAATAGGTGGTGAGCCCATTGCCGTGTTGAAATAGACAGACGCAGGTTGTGGCTACCTGCTGTTGAAATTTTCAAGCCGCCCATAAGGCCTTCAACCAGGCTTAACGACTGCCATTTTACTGGCAACCGGGACCAACGGCTTAACGTGCCTTCCGAAGCACGGAAACGCTCGCAAATGTAAATACCACAAAGTGGTCACCCATCCGAGGACCAGCCATAGTGAAAGTTGCGTAACTCAGTGATCGTAAGATCTCCAAAGCCTAAATTAATTATTAACTTATTTTTTAATAGTGCTTAGCAAAGCGACAAAATAAAATTGTTTTTATTGTGTGCCTCAATCAGAAGGTTATTAAGACATTCCTTTTTTACACAGCGTTATCCAAACCAAATTAAGTTAATATAAGCTTGTGCTATAGAATCTAGAAATCTGATAAATATACTTATATATTTCGAAATACATATTCAACATTGATCTGTCCTCTCTGACTACCCGCGAATACAGCGTGAATCACCACCCTTTCCTCCATAAATCCATTCATCAAAAGCACTAACATGCCAAACAGTTTTATATTCTTCTTAGGAAATTACAGGTGGAACCTGATATGTCGTTCTACATACCTTTCTCTTATTAGCACACTGGGAGATGAGAGCGTTGAGTATGAAGAAGGACACACCGTGCCCACATCCAGCCCATATCGTGTTGTCTTCTATAGGATTACTGCACTTTAAAATGTCCTGTAAATTGGCAAAGAAAGTCACATGTAGTAATCTTTACAAATATATAAAGCTAAAGAGTTTGTTTGTTTTTTATTTGGTTGAACGCGATAATCTCAGGAATCGACCAGCAGGGTCGGATTTGAAAAAAATCTTATTGTGTTAAATAGCCCATTTATCGAGGAAGGCTATAGGCTATATATCATCACGCTACTGCCCCGGAGAGCAGAGCTATAATCAAAAATGTAGATAATTCGGACACATTTATAAGCGACAGGATTTAAGATTGCGCACGTTTTTTGTTTAAAGGTAGCCCAGCCCATTCCACAACCGTACAGTCTGTACAGTGAAGGATTTATTGTAAAACGATGTGAAATTTCTAGGAACCTCGAATTCCAGTGACCCTGATGACCTAAAGGATCTTAAATCATTAAGGAACATAAATCGTTCTATTAAATAAATGGGAGTAGTGGGATTGAAAAGGGTGTCGTAAAGTAATTAGAGGATATGAGCGTTGGGAGCCACTTGAGCCAGTTTCGAAATTGTGATACGTGATCATACTTGCGTAACCCAAATATAAATCTAATGCAAACATTTTGAAGTTACTCAAGCTTGTATAGCTGCTCCTCAGTGACATCAAAATAGCTGACATCTGCATAGTCGAGTATAGGAAGGAGAAGGGTTTCTGCAAGCGCCTTTTTAGTGGCTATTGGGAGGAAGTTTCGCAATTTACGCAAAGAGTCTGCAGAAGTAAAGAGCTTACGGGTAACTTCCCTTATTTGGGGACGCCAAGTTAGTGTGCTGTCGATTATTATACCTAAATCCTTTACTTCACTGTTAATTTGATAATAATAAAAAAATAAATAAAAAAAAAATCTTTATTTTGCATAGAGCATTTTAACGGCGCTTACAAAATGTCATACAGTATTTAAAATATTTAAAGTGACCACCGGTTCGGAACGCAGCCCACCTGAGAAGAACCGGCAAGAAACTTAGGAAGGCTTTTTTTTTGATGGCCTTTTAACAATTTAACATTATTTCTCTTTGCCAGCAGATCATTTCCAGGCGTCCCTGTCTAGAAAATTTGATATCCGGAAGGACAACCCTTCAACCATTGAACTTGACTTAGCATTCGAGAGCTGCCCACCACAATAACTTTGATCTTAGAGGGATTGACCTCTAAGATATATTGCTTGCTCCATTGACAGATATATGCCAGGTCTGTATTAACTATTGTAAAAGCTGTCGACAACTCAGAAAATGGAGCTTGATTGCAAATTTGAAGATCATCTGCATTAAAGGTAGTAAGAAGAAAAAAATACTTTAGGATAGAATTAATAAAAATTGTGAAGAGCGTGGGAGAAAGCACGCCACCCTGTGGAATACCGACAGAAGTACTACACCATGTGGAAAAGGTATTCTCTACTCGAACACGCTGTCGGCGTCCAAAAAGGTAACTATGAAACCAATCAATCACTAGTGGAGATATTATGTTAATTGAGTGTAACATATCTAGCAGGACACGAAAATCTACAGTGTTAAAAGCATTGCTAAAATCCAGTAATTTAAGCACCGTGACATTCCCGCTTTCCATGTCTAGACGAATATTGTCAGTGACCTTTGTTAATACGCTGGTCGTACTGTGACCTGGTCGATAGCCTGATTCTAAAGGATTTAAGAGGTTGTTTTTATTGAGATACTAGTTGACGCCCGTGGCTTCGCCCGCGTAGATATGTTTTCCCATTCCCGTTTCCCACAGGAAGTTGTTCCCGGGATAAAAAGTATCCTATGTGTTTTTCTGATGTATAAGTTATATTATTGTAAGGTTTCATTAAAATTCATTCTGTGTGTTTTTACGTGAAAGAGTAACAAACATCCATTCTTACAAACTTTTGCATTTATAATATTACGTAGGTTGTGTTTAGTTGGGAATGAACAAGCCTTTTTGGGACTTTGAATAGAAACGGTAATATGGAAATGGGACGATATTCTGAGAAGGATATTGGGTTAGATATTTTAGGTAAAGGAATTATTTCAGTATTTTTCCAGGCTTTCGGAAACTCAGCACAGATAAGAGAGTAGTTTAAAATGTGATAAATAATAGGAATGATTTCGTCAATGACAGGCTTCAACATCTTACGGCTAATGTTGTCACCGACAATACTCTTCTTAACATCACATGTATATAATTGATCAACGGGTATAGGTAAATGTTTAACTTTGAAGGCCCGAACCGGCGCATGAAAGTCATAGAGTTCAATAATTTTATTACTAAAAATCTTGTTATCAAGTGTGTGTGCTGTCAGCAAGGAATCCCAGTTGATATTACTTGCATCCTCATGCAGTTTACCTACATCCTTATCACCAAAATTGCGCTGCATAAGAAATTTAGGTTTTAGGAGAAGGAACATTGTATGAGAGACATATTAAGTTATGAAAGGAGAAAAGCGTCAGCTGAATACTGACCGTGTTTTGCAACAAGGCAGTTGAAGACACAAGTATTAAATCGAGAAGAGTTGTAGGATGATCTGGAGCGTGTTAAGTGGCATCAGAAGGTAAGACTGATAGATTACAGGATTCAACGACACTAAGAAAAGAGAAAGAACGGTAGTCTCGTTTTAACAGATATGTATTAAAGTTGGCCATAATTATTACGTATAATAGTTTGATTGTAATTTGGTGCAAGTCGTTCAACTAGATTTTCGAAAGATGAGAAAAAGTTTATTGTCATAGAAGGGGAGTAATAGACTCCAAGTAATAATTTAATGTGAGATAGTTCAATTTCATCAATTACGTCTAGATGAAGTAATTACCGCAAAAATGTCTCAAAACGCTACAAATTTGATAGTTTTTTTTTACATCTACCGCTAAGCGGCAACGTACTCACGAGAAAAATTGCGGATAAGCTAGTTATACCTACCTATTGTACCCGCCTTAATCAAATTAGTACCTTGCGGTGTTGCCATTTAAGCCAGACCTCTAATTTGAATGAGCGCATATACAACTCAGAGGTGTATGTTAATTGAAATAGTTTGTCAACATTCTTATTATTTGAAGATTTTCCTTTATTTGTTCTGTAGACCTTGCTTTTTGAACAATATTATGATTTTAGACCCAAAACCTTTAGGTTAGTTTCGGTTTACCTAGAACTGTCAGTTTTGGTTGAAAGCAAATACAGTAAAGGGAAAATTCCGAAAAATAAAATGTTGAATATTAAAGTAAACTTTAGTAGTTACCAACAAGTATTCGCGAAAATCTACATTTGCATATCTTTTGATCGTGTTTACTCAGGTCGTAATTTTTTTATACACCCAATAGGTATCATAGACCTTAGTGTTTGGTATATTTACATTTTGATTTGCTAGGTCCATCCGTTCCTGAAAAATTCGATTGACACAAGGACATACAAAGTGATCTTATAAGGGTTCCTTATTGTACTTTTCACGGTACGGATCCCTTAAAATAAACTAACTAACTATCTTCACGCTGTATCCCTGACGGGGTAGTCAGAGAGGACAGATCGCCAGGCTTCGCGATCCATGCATACTTCTTTCGCTTCTTCGAGATTCATCAATCGCTTCATACACGCACGTCTGGGTATCCGAGTACTTTTGACCTTTCCGTTTTTGAGCAATCTGCTCACGTGGTCTTCATATGTAAGTCTCGGCCTACCCTGACTCCTTCTACCCTCTACTTTTGAACAATATATATTCTTCGTCAATCGTTCCTCACTCATTCGTTGGACGTGTCCTTAAAATAAACTCTATATATTATTAAATTCAATAAACAAATCTTGTTTCAGACGGGATTAAAACCCGTGACCTTTGCCTAACCATGGCAATGCCCAAACCTACAAAACCCTACCAAATCAAGCTGAAAATTTTCGCTATATATTGTAACCGCCATTTAAGAGTATAAGGACAGAGCCATCTATCGAGCTTACTTACTCATTGTAATTTTCTTCCTTGAACATAAAATATCTATACTAATATTATAAAGAAAAAAAATTTGTAACTTTGTTTGTAATATTGAATGCTGTGGAGATGCGATCACTTCGAAAATTGTGCGGCGTTACCTTGGCCGACCGAATACGTAACGAAGTGATACGCAATATGGCAGGTTTGAATGAAAGTGTCAGCGTTAAGCTGGAAAAGGGCGTGCTCCGTTGGTTTGGACACGTCCAACGAATGAGTGAGGAACGATTGACGAAGAATATATATTGTTCAAAAGTAGAGGGTGGAAGGAGTCAAGGAAGGCCGAGACTTACATATGAAGACCACGTGAGCAGATTGCTCAAAAACGGAAAGGTCAAAAGTACTCGGATACCCAGACGTGCGTGTATGAAGCGATTGATGAATCTCGAAGAAGCGAAAGAAGTATGCATGGCGATCTGTCCTCTCTGACTACCCCGTCAGGGATACAGCGTGAAGATAGTTAGTTAGTTAGGTTTTAGACCGATTTTAAAAATTATTTCACGATTAGAAAGCTACATTACGTGAGTTACATAGTCTATATTGGATTTTCAAAAAGTTTAGGGTCCCGTATGAAATTCTCGAATACAAAAAACTTCACTATGCGGGCGAAGCTGCGTGCATCAGCTAGTAAGAGCCATCTACTACTTACTTTAGCTACTTACTTTTGTAATTATCTTCTTTGTTAATAAACTATTTCTAATATATGGATAAATTTATAAAGCAATTATTGCAGGTTCAATCCCCGTCTCGAATCGAATTGTCTTTTTTATTTATTAAAAAATTATCCATAGATTGAGTGGAGTCCATCGTGTCAATGTTTAAAAATGGTTGTAACACTGTTCATTGGTATCGAGTTGTTCATTAGCTCGATAGATGGCTCTGCTCATACTCTAAAATGGCGAAAAAAAAAAAAAAAAAAAAAAAAAAAAAAATTGGGGGTAGTTGACAACACGTAGCATTGCAGGCCTTACAGCTGATTTTAATACATTCAAGGCTTTCGTGGTGAGTACTCTTTCAGCATTCCGCCAGCAAATTGAGTATGTTGCTCGTCAGGTGGATAATATTGAGCTGAGGAGTCGACGCAAGATGCTCATGTTGCATGGTGTCCAGGAACCGAAGAATGAAGAAGCATCCCAGACAGTAGTGAACATAGTCCATGAACAGCTTGGGCTTGAATCATTTGCAGTGGGCAATATCAGACGGTGCCATAGAATGGGTCGTCCTTCTAGTGCAAATAAGCCAAGACCCATCTTGATAAAGCTAAACGACATGGATGTACGGAATAGGCTGTGGTTCACGAAGTCTAAACTTAAGGGATCGGGATTTACACTCTCGGAATTTGTGACACGAGCCCGGCACGAAGTTTTCTTGGCAGCACGAGAACGTTTTGGCATCCATAAATGTTGGACAAGAGAGGGGCATGTCTACGTCTTGGATCCAGATGGAACACGTCACCGTGTTGCTAGTCTGAGCGAGCTAAACCAGCTCGATTGGAACAGCCAAAAAGCATCCGCTCCTACTGTAAAGGTTACAGCTAAGTCCAGGCGCGCTGTAACCAAAAAATAAATGCTTTACTTTTATTAAAACACATTGCATCACTGTTACGTAAGGTCAGGTACTTTTACTCACTATTCGATATAATTTTAAGTTAACTTATACCTAACATTATAATTTATGTACTTTATTTTAATATTATTACTATATTTCAATTCAAATCGATTGGCTAAATTAAATTAAAACTATTTCTAGTCTAACAGATATATAGTTGTTTTGTACGTCTAATCTATGGATGGATTGTATTTCATTTTATTTTTTATAATAATTTTATGGCCTGGTTACGAGGACCTTTTAGCTAAATCTTGTTTTTTTATATAATATTTCAATCTATCTTGTAATTTGGTCCTGTCCAGTCTTTGTCGATATCTGGTCCTCAGTCCTAGGTCCTGGTCCTTGCCCTCAGTATAATGGTAGTTTTTATACTGAGGTTTTCAGTGGACTTTTCGCGGCAGGAGAGAAGATAGCATTTCACTGCATATATGTCATTGTCTTTCACTACAGCACGTTTACACAACTTTTATGTCCAGGAGACCACCACTCCAGCTCATAAAACAAGATAAATGCATTAGTTTTAGAAAATAATATACAACAAGTGTCTGCACTTGTCACTGTTCCCGCGAGGGGTCCATGGATGTATTGTATTTTTGTTAGTTGTTTTCGCCCATCTTGGGCAGACAAAGGAAACTTAGTCCATACAACCGAGTTTCGTAATAGTGGTGTGGTGTATACTGTGTGCTAAGATTTATTAAAAGTTTTTTATTTTAATTTCTTGTACCTTTACATATAATGTATTGTTTTTGTTTGTGACACGCAGCTGGCGGGTGGATAATTTGATCAGAACCACTTATTTATTATTGTGATATTAGTATTTATATTATATATATTATTTGTTTATATACATACATCCTATAATACACTCTTTTTTTAAGTTTTGATGAGTATCACAGATAACAGCGATGAAAGCTTTGTAACGGCAAGTAGTCTGAATGACAGCTTTTCATATATGCCTTCATTAGCTGAAGTTATTCAGACTCAGTTCTCTGATGTGCCTAAGAATTTTAATGTAGTCCATATAAATGCACAGAGTATTCCCGCCCATTTCCCGGATATGCTGACTACCTTTGACTGTAAGAATATCCACGCTATTCTCATTTCCGAATCATTTCTCAAACCTTGTCTACTCTCTAGGTGTTTCTATCTACCCGAGTTCAATTTAATTAGAAATGATCGCATTGGTTCAAGGTGCGGCGGCGTTGCTATCTATTTGCGCAATAACATACCTTATAGTATTGTTGACTCATCTCCACAACCGCCGCCATCAAACGCTGGTGAACATCTCTTCCTAGAAATTGAACTCGCTCACATTAAATTATTGCTTGGAGTGTATTACTCACCTTCTATGAAAATAAACTTCTTCTCATCTTTCGAAAATTTACTTGAACGTTTTGCACTAAATTACAGTCAAACTATCATTATGGGCGACTTCAATACATGTCTGCTAAAACGAGACACCCGTTCTTCCTCTTTTCTAAGTGTCGTTGAATCCTGTTATCTATCAGTCTTACCTTCTGATGCCACTCACCACGCTCCTGATCATCCTCCTACTCTTCTTGACTTAATACTTGTCTCTTCAACTGACCTTGTTGCGAAACACGGTCAGTATCCAGCTGACGCTTTTTCCTTTCATGACCTAATATTTCTCTCATACAATGTTCGCTCTCCCAAACCTAAGCCGAAACTCCTTATGCAGCGCAATTTTGGTGGCATGGATGTACGTAGACTGCGTGAGGATGCGGGTAAAATCGACTGGGATCCCTTGCTGGCAGCACAGACGATTGATGCCAAAATAACCTTTTTTAATAATACAATTATTGAGCTCTATGACCGTCATGCGCCGGTTCGGGCCATCAAAGTTAAACATTTACCGTCTCCTTGGCTTACTGCCGATATTAAAAAATTACTTTCCAGAAAGGCTGCTGCCAAATGCAGATACAAAATTCGACCCACAACTAGTAATAAGGAAAAATACATCACATTACGAAATCTCTGCAGTAAGGTGTGTAGAAAAGCACAACGTCAATATATTCATAAAGCGGTCGAGAACGGAGACCCTGCCAAAATCTGGAAATTTCTTAGAACATTGGGAGTTGGAAAGCAGCGGCAAAATTTGATGTCTAACTCACTTAATATTGATTCACTTAACCATCATTTTACATCTTCGTCCAAATTAGATCAGTTTAACAAAGATAATACTTTGCAGTTTCTTTCATCGCTTCCAATTCCTGAGCATTCCCCGTTCAATTTTGATCAATTATCTACGTGTGATGTTAAGAAGAGTATTATGTCGATAGGATCCAATGCGATTGGCTGTGACAACATTAGCCGTAAGATGGTGGAGCCTGTCATTGACGAAATCCTCCTCATTATTTGTCACATTTTAAACTACTCCCTTATCTGTGCCGAGTTTCCAAAAGCCTGGAAAGATGCAGAAATAATTCCTTTACCTAAAAAGTCTAACCCAACATCCTTATCCGAATATCGTCCCATTTCCATTTTACCGTTCCTATCCAAAGTCCTAGAAAGGCTTGTTCACTCCCAACTATACACATATCTCAATAAAAATAACCTCTTAAACCCTTTACAATCAGGCTTTCGGCCAGGTCACAGTACGACCAGCGCATTGATAAAGGTCACTGACGATATTCGTCTAGGCATGGAAAGTGGGAATCTCACGGTGCTTACATTGCTGGATTTCAGCAATGCTTTTAACACTGTGGATTTTCGCATCCTGCTAGACATATTACGCTCAATTAACATATCTCCACTAGTGATTGATTGGTTTCGTAGTTACCTTTTTGGACGCCGACAGCGTGTTCGAGTAGAGGATTCCTTTTCCACATGGTGTAGTACTTCTGTCGGTGTTCCACAGGGTGGCGTGCTTTCTCCCATGCTCTTTACAATTTTTATTAATTCTATATCTAAGTATTTATTTTCTTCTTACCACCTTTATGCAGATGATCTTCAAATTTACAATCAAGCTCCATTATCTGAGTTGTCGACAGCTTTTACAATAATAAATACAGACCTGGCGCATATCTGTCAATGGAGCAAGCAATATGGCTTGGAGGTCAATCCCTCTAAGACTAAAGTCATTGTGGTGGGCAGCTCTCGAATGCTAAGTCAAGTTCAATGGTCAACCCTTCCAGATATCAAATTTGATGGAGTTGCCCTGCAAATTAACAGTGAAGTAAAGGATTTGGGTATCATAATCGACAGCACACTATCTTGGCGTCCACAAATGAGGGAAGTCAGCCGTAAGCTATTTGCTTCTGCAGGCTCTTTGCGTAGATTGCGAAACTTTCTTCCAACAGCCACTAAAAGGGCGCTTGCAGAATCCCTTCTCCTTCCTATACTCGATTATGCAGATGTCAGCTATCTTGATGTCACCGAGGAGCAGCTAGACAAGCTTGAGCGACTTCAAAATTTTTGCATTAGATTTATATTTGGGTTACGCAAATATGATCACGTATCACAATTTCGCAAATTGCTCAGGTGGCTCCCGATTCGCCTTCGACGGAACGCTCATATTCTCTCTTTGCTTTACAGCACCCTTTTCATTCCCACTACTCCCATTTATTTAAAAGAACGATTTATGTTTCTTAATGACACACATTTAAGATCCTTACGGTCATCAGAGTCACTGGAATTAGAGGTTCCTAGACATTCCACATCGTTTTACGACAAATCCTTCACTGTACAGGCTGTACGGTTGTGGAATGGGCTACCTTTAAACTTAAGACGAGCGCAGTCGTTGACTATTTTTAAGAAACGAATAAAAGAGCACTACTTGGCGTCGTAGTATCTGTGTATGTACGCATAATGTTTGTGTGGATGTGAATTTATTTATGTTTGTGTATGAATTTATGTATGTGTATGTATTTATGTATGTGTTTGTATTTATGTATGTATATGTATTTATGTATGTATATTTATTTTTGTGTATGTATGTGATGTAAGTTCTTAGTAAGTTTTTAGGCAAACTACATTATAATTATTAGTTAATCGTCTTTCTTTATTAAAAACACCAATTGCTACCCATTTCCCTTAAGGTCCTTGACAACTTCTCCATCCAAAGGTTGCCTGTAAGAGATTGCTCTTTAGCGATAAGGCCGCCCTTTGTACATTTATGAAACTGTAATCTCTTTATGTGAGTGTTTTATATTTGTGTGCAATAAAGTTTATTCTATTCTATTCTATTCTATTCTATTAAATTATGGTAAAGAATTTCGACTTGATTCGATACGTTTCGGGTATTTCAGTGGCTAGAACAAAAAAATACCCTGGTTAGGCAAAGGTCACGGGTTCAATCCCCATCTCACATTTATGAGATATTTATAATATTTTAATTATAAACTAATATATATATATCCTACATGAATATTGCTTAGTTTTTGATTTCCAGCTCCTTGGGATACGTCGTGTTTCGATAATTTTATTTTTCGCGATATTCGTCCTGCAGTTATGCCCTAACATTTTTGAACCCCTCACCATGGTGATACACTATAGGCATCCTAGATATATTGATCGTAATTCACCTATACCATCGATTATTTTACGTCCTCACAGGATGTACAGTATTTGGGAGTGCGACGTTGCCAGCTTTGCGTTTTTTATCTCTTTCTTTTCCTATCGCCTCTCTGTAGTAGACAGTTTCAAAGATTATTTTTTTCAAAAATAATTTTGTTCAAGAGTCTGTTGTGTTGGACTGAAAGTGATAAGACCGCTCATTATAAAATTGTTGTTGTTTTTGTCATCTCCTGTGTTTTGTTTTTCCTGTCTATCTATCTGTCTATCTACCTTCCATATTTCACATTTACATTAATGTCATCGATATGCTATTGAACGTTCGTATATAGCTATTGAACGTCCGTATACAGCTATTGGGCATCCGTGTATGATATGGCTATTGGGCGTCCGTATACAGCTATTAGGCGTCCATATATAGCTATTAAACGTCCGTATACAGATTTTGGACGTCCATATATGAAATGGTTATTGAGCGTCTGTATACAGCTATTGGGCGTAAATATATGGCTTTTGAACGTCCGTACACAGCTGTAAAAAGCTTTACATCGGTTTGTTGGTACCAAATATTACGGTTGCAAAATCCTAATCCTAAGACACATAAAAATAACTTATTTCCTTTAGTTCTATGTATTGATTTTCTATTTATCTTTTCAGTAAGATCTCTCATTTTAAGAACCAGCTTTAGATTTAGTATAAATATTATTATACGTTATATATGTATGACATCAGCAAGGACTTGTAAAAGTCTACGTAGAATAAACAATTTTTTATTGATTAATTGAAATAGGGTAACAAACTAACTGTCCTAGGTAAGCAAACAAAAACAAAAAACCATGTAAATGTAATCACTTTTATATCTTAATCTTAATCAGAATAACACATAGGCTACTTTTTATCCCGAGAGCTAGTTCCTGTGGGAAACGGGAACACTTAACTACGCGGGCGAAGCCGCGGGCTTCAACCAGTTAAAATATATTTATGATTGAAATATATTTATATTGCTTTAATTGCGGTAAATATTATTTGAGCTATTGACACGAGCGAGCTGGCAACGTCGTAATGGTGGACGCCAAATACGCAAATCCGTAGTCAGAAATTCACTCCGATATACAGTGTGGAATATACGCACTGCAACAGCGCTTCCCCTGCGCTGAGATTTCTTCGGGAACTTTTCAATATTTTATTACAGTAATTTTAAGCGATTTTAGCCTTCCGTCGATATTTGTACTACGGCTAGCTAGGATCACTAGGACTTAAATGCCACCGGCTAAAAAAGTGGCGTCCGGTATGCGGACGCAAAAGCAGGTGGACGCCAGTTTAAATGCATTTTCGCCTTAAGGGGACGGCCATTTGTTTGCGGGATAAATTTATATATAATAATTACCTCCTGTATACTGACGTCAATTTCTGTAGTATCTGTGGTATTGCTGAGGTGGAAAAGATCGCAGAAAGATGCGCCTGCGATGCTGGTTGCGTACGACGAGAAGAACATGTTTAATATGGTTGGCAAAATCACTGCGAAGCTGTTATTCCTGTAATTCACATTTTTAAAAGGGTTAGACAGAGACGTAACACACTTCTATATTTCGCTAGGGGTACTGAGCTACTAATGGCAGTACTGAGACGAACACCTCTATTCTTAGAGTAACAGAAAATTAACTAGTATAGATAGTATTGCTCAACAAATATTTTTATCCTCTTTTCGACCTTTAAGGCTTGCCCTTGATATAAGCAGCTGACCTTCAGCAGAAAGAACAATTAGAGAGCTGTCGACATGCTATGCTGTTCAAAAAAATCCTTGCATACAAATACACAAGTTTATATCCCCGCAGCGGTCGGTACAGGCATATAATACTATATGCCCTCATTTCACCTTGCCTTTTACCCCACGTAACGGGTTGTGTTGTGATTGGCACAATGCCGTGTTGAAATGGACAGACGCAGGCTGTGGCGACCTACTGTTGAAATTTTAAGGCCAAACTGGGCTCAACGACTGCCATTTTACTGACAACCGGGACCAACACTTTAACATGCCTTCCGAAGTACGGAATCGCTCGTAAATGTGAATGCCATAAAGTGGATATCCATCCAAGGATGAGCTATAGCGAAAGTTGCTTAACGCAGTGATCGTTTACAGAACACTGAGTAAGAGGGGTCACGCCAGTCACGCCTTTTTCCCCGAAGGAGTGGCAGAAGCATACTATAAGCTATCAATGAAAATACAAGATTATTTTTTGGGAATATCACAATAAAAACCAAATTGAAGTATTAAAAAGCAACTTAAAAAATGTGAACAATATATAGGTACCCATTTCACGAGTTTTTAGTTTTTAAATGACAAACAATGTGCCCTACTCCATTGTGTTGTACTTTAAGTCAACATAGTGGGTGCCTGAGGTTAGAAATATAAGAAAATACTTACGCAATATAAACGACGAAGGTCAGATAGAACAGCAGAAGCGTCTTGGTAAGCAGTGGACCTTCGAACAATGGCGCAATCTGTACCCACAGCGACCGGAAGGAAAACTCCCCTACATTTTCCTTACTGGCGTCGTCAAGGTAAATTTGTTTGACCTAGAAATTAAAATCCACTATCTTTACATATTACAGAAAAAATACCACTGATGCGTAGAGATAAATTGAGAAAATTACAGTATAAGTTTTCCCACAGTTTGCACTGGGTACGTTCTACTTAACGTCCGCAACGCCAAATTTTATTTGTGGAATGCACATCTTGAGCGCTTGAAAGACCTACTCAGACCCACCAATATTGAGCGAAGTGTGAGTGAATTGTCACGTATGACGTCAACCGATCGCTCGCAACGACCAGGAGAATAGAAAGAACGCCTTAGGTGGAACGACAGAGGTGTTACAATAAATGCGGACGTTAAGTACACATAACCACTAATAAATGAAATGAATCACATCAAGAATTTTTATTTTTACAGTAACTTATGTCAGATTCCCCATTACACATCTTTAAAGTAAGAAATTCCAAAAAAGCCTCTTTTACTGGATACCTATGTCATACTAACTATCTAACTGCCTCGGGAGCGCAGCGGTTTGAGAGCGTCTTGTGCTGAAATCCCGGGTCGGAACAACGTGTGTTTGTTTCAAAATATTGATGTCATTGAATAAGTATGTATTTAGACATTAATAAGCATATTACACTTATAAATATATACACAGGCGCTATACACATGAGCGCTACCATCTACTACATGAGCGCTACCATCTTCTACATGAGCGCTACCATTCTCCAGTTAATTATGATGGGAAGATTGAGGGGAAAAGACGCGTCGGAAGAAGAAAGTTATCCTGGCTCCGCAACATCAGGCAATGGACCGGTATCACCAACGTAGAGGAACGACTCGCGAGAGATAAGAAGCGATACGCAGAGTTGACGGTCAACCTCCAGTAGTGGAGAGGCACTCCAAGAAGAAGAAGCATCTTTATCAGTTATCCCCATAGCTTAATTTAGCTTAATTTGGGCTAGAGGGGCGTAGTGTAAGAACGTTCTATAATTTATTTTTAATTTTAATTGGAGCGGTTGGATTTGCGTCTATGTAAAGCCATAACTCATAAAGTTCTTAACCGGATTTATTTATATTTTTTGGTTTGATTTGAATCAACCAGACGAAGACTACTCGTGACGGAACCCGAATTATAATTCCACAAAAATAAAAGTAAATAAGTAAATATTTGTTGGTACATGCTTGGGACAACACAAAGGGAACTTCATAGTATTCTATTCTATTTATCAATGTCCTACCTATGTTTCACAAATAAATATCTAATTTTGAAAAAAAAACATGTTCATTGGATTTCCCATTATTTCAAAACTTTCATTCCCCAAGGATTTTTAATTTTAATTAACATTACCTATTCATAATCACTGGTTTTGCTCATTTTGTCATCAACATTTTCAACTTAATAAACTTTTCATCAAGTATTATTGGGCATGTAATATTATATGCCCACATTCCACCGTAACCATTTCAGTTCCTCGCAATAGGTAAGGTGCCCAAAGCAGTGGAATGTAGATCGTTTACAGGACACATAATATTTTTTAGACACACGTGCAATGTCAGGCGTGTTACTAGTAAGTAGATATTAAAATCAAGGTTAAAGGTCAGACTTGGTGTTTCATTTTTCACCAAGAACGCTCCTAATTTGTTGAACAACTACTTTGACCTTGAAGTCTTAAGGTCATGTGTCATCTTAAAAGCCGGATGTCATTTTCTTTAACTCAGATAATAGTTAATATGATTACATTCAGAGCACGTACCTACAGTGCGTTCTACGTCTTTCTGCTTTACACACAATTGAGCCACGACTTATTTGGTTAAAGTTAATGGGAGATTTTATAATGTGTCGTATGTTCTAAATTGACATTAAAGATGAGTTATTAACATATTATTAACGATCGCCCCGCGATATCCGCCGCGTAGTGCCAGTTTCTATGGCAATACGGGAATAAAATGTAGCAAGTCAAAACAAAAGCCTCGTTAAATTCAGTTTATCCGTTTCAGAAACTAGCCAAAACAAACTGAGTACTAAACTGATTGTATTAGACTTATGAACTCTGAAGTTTAGAAAAGTCTATTTAAACGACTCATTCTGACCACCCTGTGTCTGAACGCATGTTGTATATAACCATAAGAGATAGAGCCAAACGTTTATTGCATTCCATTCAGGACACTATTAAAACGCGCATAGGCGATTTTGAAGTTTCTACCCCTTGCGATTTTGAAACTGGTAATTAGAACACCTTCAACATACTAGTATTGTGGCATCCACCACTCACTCCTTATTGTTTACAAAATAAATTTAAAAGTGACTAACAGGGAATTTCTTCTCATCAAGTCCGTTCACCACATACATCCTCTTCAACGCCACCACAGCTTCATCTCCTCTCCCCACATTAGCGAGGAACTTGGGGCTCTCACTGAAGTACCACAAGCACAACGCCGATATCCCCAAAGGAATGGCCATCAATAGAGTCAGGAGCCGCCAAGGTCTGTATACGATACCCAGAAGGTACCAAGTGAAGTCCAACTTCATAATGAGGTAGGCGGTTACTGAAAAAAGGACACGAGATAGTTATCAATACAATTATAAAAAAGAAGTACTTAGTAAGTATTTACTGAGTGATCGAACATCCCATTGATGAAACCGCTAGGTCTACCATGATATTCTCATGCACAAATATTCCTAAAGTGATGTAGGTGTGTATTAAGAAAGGATTTTTGAAACTTCTACTCCTAAGGGGATAAAAAGGGATTGATCAAAGAGTTCTTTTTGTAAAACAATTTGTGGTGGAGGTAGAACATAGCCTAATTTTTATTCTGGGATCAGGATCTTGTGACTCCTGTAAAGCAGAATCTACAGCAATGACCAAGATCAGAAAGTTACATCGATTTCGGTGAAGTCCCCGGAAAAGTAAGTCAAGACACTTTAACTTCTCCAATAAGTTGGAAAAAGTAATTAAAGCCTCTTCCCTCCTTTGCAAAGCGAGAGACCTGAAAGGCAATTTGGCGTAAATCCTATAGAAAAAGGGATAGTACATTACGGGTACTATATATATATATATATACTTATTTCTGTGGGAAATAGGTAACTTAAACACGCGGGCGGAACCAACAAGAATCATAATGTTTGTCTCTATTTGTTTTATGGCGGAACTCGTTATGTCTCTTAGAGGTCAGTGACGTGTACACATTTCAGTTTAAAATAAATAGAAATAGGCATGCTTCATGTCGCTGTGGTTAACTTGTTTTGCCATTGAAGAAGAGCCTATTTTGTGGGCGTGAGACCAAGTACTTGTAATAAAGTGTGGACGTATTGTATGTATAGTATAGTATATAATATTGTATGTATGTATAAGAAATAAATGGTACATTGTAAGTGTTATTGGTTGATATAACCTATCGTCGTTTGGGAGAAATGAACGGAACTATATTTTATTTTTTAAACGCTTTTACTAAATGTAATTTTTTATTTATTTTAGTAACCACTGTCATAAAGTTATCTTGCAATAATCGGTGAAATACTTGGGAAACATTAAATGTCTGTCCATGCCGTAATTACAATTACAATGATAATTATTAGAAGGGCTGCTAAAGTTAAACGATCACTGCGTTAAGAAATTTTTGTTATGGCTGGTCGCGGATGGGTAGCCACTTCGTGGCATTGACATTTGCAAGCGTTCACGTGAAGCCATTGGTCCCGGTTGCCAGTAGCAGTCGCTAAGCCAAGTTGAAGGCTTTGAAAAATTTCAACAGCAGGTAGCCACAATCTGTTCCTGTCTATTTTGAACACGGCAATGGGCTCACCACCTGCGTGGACATTAATACACACGGTGAAAAGTGGGCGCATTCTATGATTATGCCACCCCTTCGGGGATAAAGCGTGATAGAGCGTGATTGATAAACTATAAGTTTTACCACTGATTTTCATAACTCGGCCTAACTGTTGAAATGTGAAAGCCTATTTATTGTTTTTGTAGATTGAAACTAAAATAAAACGAAATCATCAAAAACCAACATATTTGTCTAACATAATTTGTTAAATTATTTAAAAATAAAAGTATTGATAATTACGTTTTGAGTTTTGTACAAATCTAAGTAATAGCACAGATAATATAATATAATTCTGTAATACTAACAGCAAGAATGTCCTCTAAAACTTGAATAGGCCATCTTGAACATTAAGGTGTATTAATATCTATTTCCTTATTTCATGTTAATTATAACTAAAAACATTCAAAACTAGCGGTCGCCCGGCGGTTTCACCCGCGTAGTATGTACTCTTTCTGGTGGGAATACAGAAATAAAATTTAGTCAAAGTTACTTCTTAGAAGATGATGGTATCTGCCAGTGAAAGTCCCGCTAAAATTGGTCCAGTCTTTTCAGATATTGGCTGGAATAAATAGATTAAGAGACGGACAGACTAAAAAATATTATGTATTGAAAGAATAAAAAATAAAATTATCCATCACGCCTTATCCCCGAAGGGGTGGCAGAGGCATATAATGTACCCACTTTTCACCGAGTGGATTCCTGTCCCACGTAATAGGTGGTGAGCCCATTGCCGTGTTGAAATAGACAGATGCAGGTTGTGGCTACCTGCTGTTGAAATTTTCAAGCCGCCCATAAGGCCTTCAACCAGGCTTAACGACTGCCATTTCACTGGCAACCGGGACCAACGGCTTAACGTGCCTTCCGAAGCACGGAAACGCTCGCAAATGTAAATGCCACAAAGTGGTCACCCATCCGAGGACCAGCCATAGTGAAAGTTGCGTAACTCAGTGATCGTTTACAGAACACTGAGACCGCGGGGCCTCGAGCGCTTATTGAAAGAAAGAAATAATATTTATTTTTGACAACAATTAGTACATAAGTATTATGTACCTAGGTATTACATTTAGTAGGTATAGGTTAGTTACCTTTTTAGTGAACAGCTGTTATACTTGAATAACAAAAAGAAAATTCATTTTTTTTTTAATAAAACAGTCACCCTGTTATACCGAAGGGGTAGCAAAGGCAAATTAAGCTCATATTTTACCGTGTGTATTTTCTCGTACGTAACAGGTAGTGAGACCATTGCTGTGTTGAAATGGACGGCGCAGGTTTTAGAGACCTGCTGTTGAAAATTTTCATTTTCATTGCTATAGTGTAATGTATGTGTACTTACGTTAAATCTTTTATTATTCATTGTCTCAAATTATTTGCATGGCCATTATCTGTAACATTCCTAGGCCTTTATATTTTAAAATATTTAGATTTTCTAGTGCTCTCTTCAATTCAATTCAATTCTTATTATGGCTTTCTGTGCTCTTTGCAGCAACTTGCCAGTGTCCCGTAGCTAGAACTAGTAACGAAGGAGGCATACAGTGGCTCGGGATTTGACCGGTAGCCTTGGATATACTCTTTGTTGGATATGAAGTTACCGCAGCCAGAATAGTGCTCTCTTAATGTTTGTTTACCTTTTGTAATGTCAGATAATTACAAACCATGGTTTTATTTTTAATTTATTGATAGAGCTGCCAGTAGGTTAGGTTGTATAGGTATTAGACCTTTGTTATAAATTTTTATTCTTATTTTATGTTCTAGAATCACATTATTAAAATTTTGAAATGTCAACCAATCTATAAAAGGAAGGGAGCCGGGGCCGTGAAGACAGTCTACTTTTGGTGTTCGCCTTGGCAAGAAGTCCTGAATAATAGCGCCGAGAGAGAGGGCTCTGCCCTCTGAAATAATAACGTCGTGGTCTGCAGTGGCTTGTGATGCCGACGGCTGGTGACTTTCAGCCCTCTGCCTGTCCTCACTACCACGACCTACTCCTCTGAGGTCGGCGACGGCCTGTCTTGAGGCCCCTTCTTGGCGACGTGGAGGCCTGACTCGAGGCCCCTTCTTGGCGACGTGGAGGCCTGACTCGAGGCCTAACCGATAACCTGCGAGCCTCTTTTAAAGAAATCTGTATCTTCAACTTTACCCCCGGTTTCCCTGGCCTTATACTTATATTTTAACATCTATTAAATTTACTTTTTCTCTTATGCTGGAACTCCTCCAGTTCTGGTGATAGTTTTCTCCTCGACCTTACATTTTCCCCTCCCGGAAAATAGTAACGTTACAATAGACTACTTTAAAATCTGGGATTCATTCCCGATGGGAAACAGGAACGGGAAAACTTCTCTACGCAGGCGAAGCCACCGGCGTCAACTAGGCTTACATGATGTTGTAATGGTATAAGAATGAAAATTTACTTAGTATTATATTAAAAAATAAGAAAATTAATTAATAAACTGTGATTCTTACTGTAATAAAGCGTGGGTGTCAACATCAAGGCACTGGTGATGAGCAGCATATACTTCGCACGGACTTTCGAACTGCAGCACTCCCCTAGCAGAGCATACGTGGCTGACTCTGCCGCACTTGACCTGGAAATATAATGATTGGCATAATGGAAAAGGCATAGATGATAAAGTACCCAAATCTCTCGATTATCGATTTCGCTTTCCTTAACCTTGAAAAATCGACATGTTATTTTAAAAAAGGACTCAACATTTATATAAACACTAGTTGACGCCAGCGAAGAAAAGAAGTTTAGAGAAGTTCTCCCGTTCCCGTTCCCCACAGGAACTTGTTCCCGGGATAAAAAGTAGCCTATGTGTTATTCTTATGTATAAGCTATATTATTATAAAGTTTCATTAAAATCCATTCAATATTTTTTACGTGAAGGAGTAACAAATATCCATTATTACAAACTGTCACGTTTATAATATTAGTAGGATGTAAAGAGTCACGTCTTTATCCCGAAAGGCATACGCATTTTGCCCCACGTGACGCCAAATATATTTAGTAAAGTGTGGGAGTATAATATGCCTACCCCTTCACCGACAAAAATGCGTAACGGATATAAAAGATAAATAAATAAAATAAATAAATAAAAATATCTTTATTTTGCATAGACCATTTTAACGGCGCTTACAAAATGTCATACACTATTTAAAATATTTAAAGCGACCACCGGTTCGGAACGCGGCCCACCTGAGAAGAACCGGCAAGAAACTTAGGAAGGCTTTTTTTTTGATGGCCTATTTACAATTTAATATTATTTCACTTTGCCAGCAGATCATTTCCAGGCGTCCCTGTCCTGCAAATAGTCTGTAACGGAGTAAAAACCTTTTTCACAAAGCTTGTTTTTAATAAACTTTTTAAATTTATTTAAAGGTAAATTTCTCAGGTCACAGGGAAGCTTGTTGTAAAAGCGTATACAGTTACCCTGGAAAGAATCGCCAATCTTATGTAGTCGACTGTGGTGGACTGAAAGATTATTTTTATTTCTAGTGTTTATATTATGTTTATCACAGAGTTTAGAAAACTGTGATAGATTTTTCTGGACATACATAAGATTGGCAAAAATGTATTGTGATGGTACGGTTAGAATATTTACTTCTTTGAATTTTTCTAGAGTAAATTTTATACACATAGTTTAATTTTAAAAAAGGCAAAGATTATTTGAGCTGAACCAATGAACTACTCTTGCAATTGCATTGTTTACATCGTCATAGTTATCTAATTGTCTTTTAATTTTAAAAATTAATGAGGTGTCATCTGCAAACAAAACAATCCTATTCCTGTCCCCTACATAAAATGGTAAATCATTAATATAAATGAGGAACAAGAATGGCCCAAGTATCGAGCCACACCCATTGTAACCATGGATCCTACAGAACGTGTACCATTAATATCGACCCTCTGTATTCTATTGTTCAAATATGAAGACAGAAGGTCGAGAGCTTTGCCTTTTATTCCATAGTGGTGTAATTTTTTGCACAGCGTTTCATGTTGAACGCAATCAAAAGCCTTTGATAGATCGCAAAATATACCTAATGCATCGTGCTTGTCTTCCCAAGCTTCATGAATACATTTTAATAACTCAACACCAGCATCGGAAGTTGAGCGCCCTTTCGTAAACCCAAATTGATTCGCATGGAGTATTTTATGACTATAAAAATGGGATAGCATTTGATTCAAGATTATTTTTTCAAATACTAGCTCAAAGTTGGCAGCACTGACACTGGTCGGAAATTAGACGGCTCTGTAGCGCTGCCAGCCTTGAACAAGGGAACGACTTTGCTGTGTTTCATTAAATCAGGAAATGTACCACTAGAAACACAGTCATTAAACACAGTTGCTAGATGGGGCGCAATTACCTCAATTATACATGATGCAGTTTTGACCGATAATCCCCAAATGTCCGCGGTTTTCTTAATTTCGATACATTTAAATGTTTTTACAATGTCCTGAGCACAAATATCTGTGAATACAAATGCATCCCTGCAACAAAGAACAGATTCTTCTAATATAAGTTCAGCGGAACTGGAAGATGCTTGGAGAGATTTTGTTGTCAATATAGGTACATTTTTGAAAAAATGTTCAAACTCCGTAGCCACTTCCAGGTCCCCTGTAACATGGCAACCATTTACTTTTAAGTGGAAATCCCTTTCAGTCACTAAAGATCTACCGCATTCAGAGTTAATGATGTTCCAAGTCATTTTTATTTTATTTACAGAATTAGAAATTTTATTTTTAATGAAGTTTGACTTAGCAAGATGACACGTTTGTTTAAATATCTTTGAATAATTTTTAACATATTCCTGAAAGGTTTGCCTAAAATTATATGATTTTTCTGAATATAATTCAAATTATTTATTTCTACTTTTAAAGATACCTGGTGTTGCCTAGTCACTGAAAACAGGACGACCACCAATCTGTAGAGTTTTTGAGGTAAAAACTTTGCCAAACTCATCATTAATCAAATTAAATAAGTGTTTATATGACTGGTCTACACAAGTGAAGTTAGGTAGATATGGTAATCTCTTTAATACATTTTCTTTAAAATTATTCAAACGACTTTGGTTAGTTGGTACATATTTAATTTGTTTTTTGCTGACTTTGTTACTACTTTTAGGAAATTTTATCCATTGGCCACGATGATCTGACTCCACAGGATCCACAATACCTTTATCTATAGGTTTCATATCAGTAAAAATATTATCAATACATTTTGCACTGGTGGCTGTAATACGAGTGGGTTCTAAGAATGTACTATGCAGATTAAAGGATTTAAATACATTTTTCCTTTTTATTTCTCTCTGATGGAGTTAATGATGTATCTAATATATCAACATTAAAATCTCCACAAACTATTGTAGATTTCTTAGAACATTGGCATTTGAACAGGGCTTCTTCAAGCTTTTCTTCAAATTTAATGCAAGAAGCATCAGGGGGACTGTATACGCTTAACAAGATGAAATGCTCAAACTCAATACTAGCAATCTCAATAACTCGCTCAATGGAGAGGGCTACTAAATCCTTACGTTCTTTAAATTTTATGTTTTTATTAATTAATATTAAAGAGCCTCCACGTTTAGAATGTTTTCTATTGAACGAGCTAGCAATCTGGTGATTTACGAAGTTCGACAATGTGATTTGATGATCTTTTAACCAGTGCTCTGTAGCACAAAAAATATTAATAGAATTTGCATTAATGTATAGCTCTAACTCTAAATCTTTACCATTTATTAAACCTCTAACATTATGGTGCACCAGGTTTATAAAAACAATATTTTTACTAAGATTATTCTCAGGGGCCAAAGTCAACTGGCCAGATTTATTATCTGTTGTCCTATAAACTAGTTTTTTGGAATTTCATTTTCCAAATGTGAAGTATCAAAACTATCCTGCTCAATAAAAGCAGTTGTACTTGCCAATAATTTGGCTTGAAAAATTAAAAAATTAGATAACAACAGAGCTAACTTTCGTTGTAAAAATTTTGATAGAAAATATCTATCTAATGTCAACAAACTATTATTATTGAAGATTATATTCCAATCGACCAATTCAATTTTTTTGGAATATGATACCATGGTATGTAGTTTCATATTTAATTTGTATCTTAAGTGATTTTCCTTGTGGCTCATAGCAGTGCTGTATGGCAAGGTGGACAAAATTACTTGTTTTACTTGCAGACTTGATAACTTATCAAAAATTTTTAAAAGTTTGTCACTATTAATATTGCCTCTTCTGCCAACCAGCACCACTATAGTAGACTGCATGCAGTGTGTACCAGTCAATATAAAATCTGTAATTTGAGAGTATGAAGCTCCTGGATATGTATGATTTATTACAGAATGACTTAACTGTGATAAATAATGTCCAAAATTTTTACCTATTTCATCGCAATAGACTATGGTCTTTGCATCACTTTTTATTTGCAACTTTTCTATTATAGATGCCTCGCAATTACTACTTGAACTTAATATACTATTATCCACACAGCACAGTTTTAATTGGTGAAAATTCATCATTGCATCTAATTCTTTCACAACTCATGGGTGAGGAGGGAACATGGCCTGCGGATATCAATTGGTCATTTTGACAATTACATGAATTAACTAATTTACCTATGGCTAACACCTGTTCCCTACTCTGTTTCTCTGCTGTTTCATATTTATATGAAATTGATTTCAAAGAGTCTTGAAGTCTGTCAATCTGACATTGAAGGGCGTGTGTATCAGTTTTGTACTGTTGTGCAACAGTATCAAGTTCTAACATATACATATTTACCTGGTCAATCAGTTGCAATCTCTGTCTATAAAGTGACATGCTATTTATAAAAAACTTGTATTTATGTATCATTTTTTTAGATTTAGTAATAAACTTTTTAATTTTTAACTAACTAACTAACTAACTATCTTCACGCTGTATCCCTGACGGGGTAGTCAGAGAGGACAGATCGCCAGGCTTCGCGATCCATGCATACTTCTTTCGCTTCTTCGAGATTCATCAATCGCTTCATACACGCACGTCTGGGTATCCGAGTACTTTTGACCTTTCCGTTTTTGAGCAATCTGCTCACGTGGTCTTCATATGTAAGTCTCGGCCTACCCTGACTCCTTCTACCCTCTTCTTTTGAACAATATATATTCTTCGTCAATCGTTCCTCACTCATTCGTTGGACGTGTCCAAACCAACGGAGCACGCCCTTTTCCAGCTTAACGCTGACACTTTCATTCAAACCTGCCAAATTGCGTATCACTTCGTTACGTATTCGGCCAGCCAAGGTAACGCCGCACAACTTTCGAAGTGATCGCATCTCCACAGCATTCAATTTACTTTCATGCATCAGCTGACATACCCAGGTTTCACTACCGTAAAGCAAAGTTGGCACTAGCACTGCGTTATGAATCGCCAGTCGTGCTTCTTTTACGATGCTTTGTCGCTTTACTAACTGGGACAAAGCACCGTTAACTTTGTTTCCGGCAGCTACTCGCCGTTCCACATCCGAATCACATCTTCCATCCGCGCTAAACATACTTCCTAAATACACAATTTCATTCACTTGCTCTAGACGTTCCTGGTTTACCCTAATCTCGCATTTAGTTCTTACGTCACCTCTTTCAAATACTAGAACCTTAGTTTTACTTGCATTCAAGCGGAGACCCTTACTTTCACACCCCTCTTTCATATTAGTGACTAATGCCTGAAGGTCGGCTTCTGATGAGGCCATGAGCACCGCATCATCAGCGTACAGCAGACAGTTTACTGTAAAGTCACCCAAATTCACACCCATATTAAAATCTTTCAACTTCTGCAGGCAACTGTCCAGATACACTATGAACAGCCAGGCGGACATGACACATCCCTGTTTGACGCCTGTACAGACATCAAAAAGAGGTGACACATCCCCCCCTACTCGCACGCAAGCCTTACAGTCCCTATAAAGCGACTGTATTGCCCGCAGTAGCGAGCCGTCCACACCATATCCTGGCAGCAAGTCCCACAGCGTTTCTCTCACAACGTAATCAAATGCTATCTCTAGATCCACAAAAGCGCAGAAAACTTTCTGGCTAAGAGCCAGAAACTTTTCCGCGATCATGCGGAGAGAAAACACTTGATCCATGCAACCTCTTCCACGTCGGAATCCGCATTGAGCCTCCCATAAATACCTTTCAGACTTTTCTTGCATTCGTGCCGTTATAACCTTTGCATACACCTTACTAGCTAAGCTGACCAAGCTGATCGCCCTGTAGCTGGAGCAGTTTAGGCACGAGCCTTTCCCTTTGTAAATAGGTACTACAACTGCTACTCGCCAGTCATCTGGGACCTCACCCGTCCGCCAGCACAAGTTGCATAACAGACATAGTGTGTCCCAGACACGCGACCCACCGTACTTGATCATCTCAGCAGTGACTCTGTCTTTTCCCGCAGCCTTACCACATTTCATACTTCTTATCGCTTGTTCTATTTCTTTCATACTAATGACTTCAATGACATCGGGATCCGGAGCATCGAAGTGAGCTCCCCTTCCCGATGTGGCATCTCTGTCTTTTCTTGCATACATCTTTCCATAATATTCACTCCATCTCTGCAGGACGTCACTTTGGTCTGTTAGGACGTCATTGTTAACACTAAGCACTTTATTCATACTGCAGATTGCCGAACAACTCCGGGTCTTGCCTACCTCTTTCCAGAAGAGCTTGGCATTATCCCGGAAATTGGACGACAATCTTTCATCCGCTTTCATTCTGCACCTTTCACGAGCTTCTTCTATAAGTGCCTTCGTGTTAACTTTCTGCAGCTTGTATCTCGCTTTCATATTAAAATCATTCCGCGAGGCTAAGTAGTCTAGCCATGCTTTCTTCTTCATTCGAACTGCTTCTTTCACTTCCTCATTCCACCATGCATCACGCTTATTACTACTGCCTCTTTTCGTTTCTCCACACACTTCCACAGCGGCATTTATCATACTATCCCTAAGGTTCTGCCATACACTTTCCACATTCTCACTGCTTACATTGACATCGCCAAGCTTTTCGGCTACCCTTTCATTATATTTATCCCTAATGGATGCATCCTGCAGCTTCCAGCTTTTGATGCTATAAGTCGGCTCAGGTTCAGGACACTCGGTACGATGACGCCAACCCGCGAACAGACCCCTAATCCTAGTTATGACTAGGTAGTGGTCTGATCCCAGCTCAGCGCCTCGATAAACCCTTGTGTCCATCACCTGTTTACGGAGCCGACTATCCATTAGGAATAGATCTATCATGCTTCTCTTTGACTTACATCTCCTCGTATACATATGAATTTGTTTGTGGTTGAACATTGTGTTCGCCACAAACAAATCCTTTTCCTTACAAAATGCCAGTATTAGCTTGCCAGCGTCGTTCACCCTTTTATCCCCATACTTCCCGAGTACCGACTCAAAACCATCGCGAGCGGTACCCACCCATCCATTCAAGTCTCCACATACTATAAGTCTTTCATTTCCTTCTATCACATTTAGAGCTTCTCTCATACTCTCCCAGAAGTCCTCTAGCTCACTCGCGTTCGACGAAGATACTGGCGCGTAAGCAGCTACCAGGAAAATCTTCGTCAAACCAAGTTTTACACGGATCCAGAGGATTCTAGGACCTATCAGTTTGTACTCATACATACCGGAGGCCAATCGCGAGGACAGCAAAATTCCAACCCCCCGACTGCCATGCTCGCTCTCTGGTACTCCAGACCAAAGCGCGAGCATCCCACCCGGGAGCTCCAAGACTTCGCTGCCCTTGCGCTTTAATTTTTAAATATTTCTTTAACTTATTCTTACTACGCTTAATAATTTTTAATGATTTAGAACAGCCCCCGGTTTCATCATCAGAAGTGAGGTCTATGACAATGGAAGGGTGAGCTGTAGCACTATACAGCGCTTACAAAATGTCATACACTAAAACTAAGGAAAAAAATTGTATATTTAAAGTGACCACCGGTTCGGAACGCGGCGCACCTGAGAAGAACCGGCAAGAAACATAGGCAGGCTTTTTTTTTTGATGGCCTATTTACAATTTAATATTTTAAGATTATAGTATTTTATTTGCCAGCAGATCATTTCCAGGCATCCCTGTCCTGTAAATGGTCTTTAATATAGTAATAACCTTTTACACAAAGCTTTCTTTTAATATACTTTTTAAATTTATTTAATGGTAAATTTCTCAGGTCACAGAGAAGCTTGTTGTAAAAGCGTATACAGTTACCCTGGAAAGAATCGCCAATCTTATGCAGCCGACTGTGGTGAACTGAAAGATTGTTTTTTATGTCTAGTGTTTATATTATGTATGTCACAGAGTTTAGTAAACTGTGATAGATTTTTCTGGACATACATAAGATTGGCAAAAATGTATTGTGATGCTACGGTTGGAATATTTACTTCTTTGAATTTTTTCTCGGAGTGAGACTCTGGGGCCCAAATTATAAATAGCGCGTACAGCCCGCTTTTGAAGAACAAAAATGTTATTTACATCTGCAGCACTCCCCCAAAGGAGAATACCGTAAGACATAATACTATGAAAATAGCTAAAGTAAACCATTCTAGCCGTATCTACATCTGTTAGAGCCCTGAGACAAAGCCATTATAGACGAATTTAGGATACTATGGAGTCATTGCAGTATGGGGTTCTTCAAAAGTGTGGGGTATTAAAAGGTTTTTAAAGGGTCGGCAGCGCGAGTACTGCACCTCTGGTGTTGCAAACGGTCATAGGGTACGGTGACCACTTTCCATCGGGTGAGCCGTATGCTTGTCTGCCGCCTCAGTGGTACAAAAAAATACATACGCTGCTGCCAACAACCAAAGAGGTACGAAAGAGGCACTTCAACATACCATTACTTAAAGACGTTTTAGATATTTTGACGCTATGATCATTGCAAGACTCACATGGCAGAGCTGATAAACCTCAACGCTGCGAGGACTTGCCAGCTAGGCGAGAGGCTGCTAAGTACTGCGCTGATGAAGCTGCAAGACATGGCATACATGAGCACCAGCCGACGACCTTTCGTATCAGAGACATAGCCCCACGGGTATGACATGACTATTATACCTGAAAAATTTTAAACGTTATAATTTTACATCCAAAGTATGAGATCCGATTGAGGAAGAATATTATTTTATTCTGAGCAAATAGAAGGAAAAGAGTGGCGTAAATTTTCTTCACAGACTTTCCTCACAGTTAAATTTACTGCTACATTCTGATGTTCATAAATCTAATTTTATGATTCACGTGATGATTAACGATTGTTTTATTTCCTAGGGTTAATTGAATTGTATTGAATTATATTTATTACAGATAATAAAATCCATATATTATATCTCCCAAGACTTATCCGAAGGTTGTATTCGACGCCCTCGTTTCAGAAACCTGGGCATTTTTGTAGAGATGAATCTGATATTTCTTCCCGACCTATGTTTATGATTTTAATAAATAAACAATTAAAAATAGTATAGATAATAGTATAGAAGCGCTCGTGGCCCCGTTGACTCAGTGCTTCGGAATGCAAGTTAAGCCGTTGGTTCCGGTTGCCAGTAAAATGGCAGTCGTTAAGCCTAGTAGAAGGCCTTATAGGCGGCTTGAAAATTTTCAACAGCAGGTTTTCACAGCATGTGCCTTTCCATTTCAACACGGCAATGGGCTCACCAGCTGTTATGTGGGACAGAGACCGTTCGGAGAATATGTCATGTCATCTTGTTTATGAAAAAAAATAGTTACTTACCAGCAAAAGGCATAGAGGATAGTATACCAATCTCGCTGAGAGACATGTTGAGATCGCAAGTGGCCGCCGTTACTATGATGCCAAGTCCGAATATATCGGTTCCCATCGCGATGATGACCAGAAAACAGGTCCACAGGAGCAAGTAGTTGTACGTCCCATGACCTGTTGGAGAGAAAAAGCCATATTTGTATTTTTGCTCAAACATGATCATGAAGCGTCTAGCAGATTTGACCATAAGATTGCTTGCTGTCACAAGTTTCATATCACCCCGTTAGGGATACACAGTTAGTGAAGATAGATGTTAGTTACTTAGTTAGTTATAAAGTCATAAGTCCAAGTAAATTAGAGTTCAAGGCTCTTTAATGGTTTTACACTTCAGTAATTAAGTAATTAACCTACCTATTTAACTACACGGTAGATAACAAGCATTTGTTAGATATTTTATTTTTAGACGTTTTATCGATTACAGTACTATGAATATTGGATATATAGAATTTGATTTTTTTATACCAATGAGGTGACAAAAAAGCATACGGCCCACTTGATGGAAAGTGGTCACCGTAGTCTATGGAAGTCTGCAACACCAGCGGTGCGAATTAAATTGAAGAACTTATGGATGGATTCAATATCATATCGCCACAACCTGCATATGCTCATTACAGCCACACGAGGTAAATATGGAAAATGGATACGGTATGCATGCGTATAGTAGATATGGCTCTGCCTACGCCTTTGTGGATAGAGGCTGATAATGTAAAATGAAAGAAATGTCCCCTTAGGTGTGTCTCAAAATTTATATTTTTTTAAAATAAATAAATATCCATCACGCCTTATCCCCGAAGAGGTGGGCATATAATATGCCCACTTTTCACCGTGTGGATTCCTGTCCCACGTAAAAGGTGGTGAGCCCATTGCCGTGTTGAAATAGACAGACGCAGGCTGTGGCTACCTGCTGTTGAAATTTTTTAAGCCGCCTATAAGGCCTTCAACCAGGTTTAACGACTGCCATTTTAATGGAAAAGGGGACAAACGGCATAACGTGCCTTCCGAAGCACGGAAACGCTCGCAAATGTAAATGCCACAAAGTGGTCACCCATCCGACGACCAGCCATAGTGAAAGTTGCGTACCTCAGTGATCGTTTACCGAACACTGAGACCGTGGGGCCACGAGCGCTTCTTATATTTTTTTAGAAGTTCAATGTCACTTGAATCTTGCGGGACCTTTGCCTCGAGTCCCGTAGAACTTTCGTATCCGTAGAGTATTTCCCGGTGGTTACAGTGATGGCTAGATTTATCTATCCGGTGGAAATACCAAGCTTTTTCTAGGGTTCCGTATCTCAAAAGGAAAATAATGAAACCAATATAGGATCACTTGTCGTTGTTGTCAGTCTGTGCGTCTGTCTGTCTAGATTCTTTATCACGGGATCGCCTGAAAGTATCGAGTTAAAATTAATAGAAATATCCTGAGGCCTACGTCCCTTAAAGCAATGAAAAAAAACCTATAGGTTAACCCGTTTTATGAACCAATAAACGTAGTTAAGGAACTTTCAGTGCGCAAGTCGCATTCGCACTTGTCTTTTATTTTTTTTGAAGTATAAGATTAGATGCAGCTCAAGGTAATAAAACGCTTATAATCAGAGTTCCTAATCTATTAACGTATACGACTAAACAACCATTATTAATGATCAAATAAAAAGCGCTAGTTCACTAGAATTTAGCAAAAAATAAAAAGGCCCGAAAAGATAATGTGTCGCAAACTCGCGAGTAGTTCGTAACAAGTACTGAAATTAAATTTTCTTGTATGACTTATTTTGTTTATTTTACATCCATTGCGATATATCGCGATGCTATACAAAACTATTCATTTGTTTCAATGTATTTCAAAAAGCATCATTTTTTTTAAATACCGAGCATTTTTTTATTAAATAGTGTTTGTGTATAAACTTCTTGAAATATTAAGAAAAGTGTCTTTATTTTATATTTTAGTATAAAATATTGTGGGACACTTTTCACACAGCGCCATCTAGCCCAAAGTAAGCTAATATTAGCTTGTGTTATAGGATCTAGATAACTGATATACTTACTTATATATCTTTAAATACATACATATTATAGATAAATAACACCCAGACACAGAATAAATCATCGTGCTCATCACACAAAGTTTTATCCTAGGTGGGAATCGAACCCACGACCTCTTGCGTAGCAGTCGGATGCACCACCGCGCCACAGAGGCAGTCTACACAGTGCACAGAGTTTATTTTGCATAGACTATTTCAATAGCGCTTACAATATGTCATACTCGTACACTAGAACAAAAGATAAATTGAAGCGCTCGTGGCCCCGCGGTCTCAGTGTTCTGTAAACGATCACTGAGTTACGCAACTTTCACTATGGCTGGTCCTCCGATGGGTGACCACTTTGTGGCATTTACATTTGAGAGCGTTTCCGTGCTTCGGAAGGCACGTTAAGCCGTTGGTCCCGGTTGCCAGTAAAATGGCAGTCGTTAAGCCTGTTTGAAGGCCTTATGGGCGGCTTGAAAAAAAATCCACAGCAGGTAGCCACAACCTGCGTCTGTCTATTTCAACACGGCAATGGGCTCACCACCTATTACGTGGGACAGGAATCCATACGGTGAAAAGTGGGCATACAATATGCCTCTGCCACCCCTTCGAGGATAAGGCGTGATGGATATTTAATTTTATTTTAAATTTTTATAAATTTAATATTATTGTTACGCCGGCGGACTACTGAACAACTTTAAACGTCATTTCCTGGGCCTTGGGAACGTTTTCAGCAGGCTGAAAAGCGGTTTCAGCCCGTTCCCGAGGAGGCTCTATCACATACCAAATTATCCGAATTTCACCCCAGTTGCCGTTGTTTTCAGGCGCCTGAAACATGTTTGCAGTTCATTTCAGGCCACCCCCTATCACATGACATCATAACCTGAAAACCCTTTTTAGGCGTTTTCAGGACCCCTTATGGGCCTTTGAAGCCCACTTCAGTATATAGCGTAATTTCATGAAAGAGTGACAAGGATAGTAGTATTAGAAAGTGAGAGCTACATTCAGAATATTCCAGAGCTGTAAGACAGGGATAGCACTATTAAAAAGAGATAGCTACACTAAGAACATTCTAGAACTATGTGATAGAGATAGCACCAGAAGGGACAGCAATAGGTCTAGAACCTTCCGGCACATACCGAAGGAGCAACTAGTATCGTGTGGAACATTCTAGAGATGTACCCGATTGTAGGTACCGAACGCATTCTTCCGAATATTCCAGAATATTACTAGGCGTATACAAAGGGCCGAGCTCGCGGCTACAGGACAGTCTCCTTTGAGGAAGCGAACAGTGCGAATCGAAGTGATCGAAGCTAAATAGTGCGATACTGTTACAGTGCGATAATCTTAGAGAAGAATTTGTGTTTAGTGTTTTTGGTGGCGATTATTAGTAGTGGTTTTATTGTTTTTATTTAGAGTAATTAAAGTGTTAGTTTTATAATTTGTGGTATTAGTGCAACTCCTATTAGTACCCACCCTACGAACGTAACATTATTAACGTGATCACCGGTCACCGATATGAAGACTGTTGGATTTGTGGAGTAACGCGGATACACCGCGTGTGGAACTCTCGCATCCGTCTCGTAATCGTCGCGTTCATGACATTGCAGATATGTTGCAAGAGTGTCGCCTTCGCTGGTTTTTTTTGTACCACTGACGTGGCATATAAGCATACGCCCCACCTGATGGAAAGTGGTCACCGTAGCCTATGGACGTTTGCAACACCAGAGGTGCAGCACTCGCGCTGCCGATCATTTATAAACCTTTTAAGACCCCTTTTGAAGAACCTCTTACTGTACACGTTTGGGAAAACCCAGGCAGGGAGTTCATTCCACAATCTAAGCGTTCGCGGAATAAAGCTCTCTATCGGATCTTACCGTGTGCTTGCGCTCCAGACACAAAGTGTGAGGGTGAACACCCTGCCTAAGGCGAGCGGTGCGATGATAGAAGGTAGCCGTGGGCATCATGTCAAACAACTCCTCAGAGCACAGACCATTGGTATGCTCATTGGTCGTGCCTTGCGGCAACCGCCGGGCTACGCAAGAAAAAAATGTCTGGCCATATCTGCCCCGCCAGGTCCCGGTAAGAGAGGGAGACCCAAGAAGTGCTGGCTGGACATCGTAGGGGATGACATGCGTGCCAATGGTCTCACTACATGGAATGCCGTCGACTGTGCGAAGTGGAGGAGAAAAAGTAGGAAATCGGACCACGGGTGTCGCAAGACGCAACTGGGACAGACGCTCGGATGATGAGAGAACGTGTCCACCGGTTCTTTATCGTCTCTTCAACTCACTTAATTGGACAATACCTACTACTACATACTATTAAGTGTTTGCAAACGCACACATTATTGTTCTTAAAGATAATATATCAATCAAAGTCTTACGGCTTAAAACTATTATACGCAAGGAAAGAAAAAAAAATGTGGTAGGTATGCAAAATTTAACGTTATCTATTAAGTCATACAATCCCATCTCTCATCATGAGAGAATATTCGCATTGTTATCTCAGCCATGAATGGATAAAGTATGAATGATGCTATCAACATCTACTTTAGTACACTTATATGCTGAACATAATAAGGCTTAATTGCTACGAATAAAATAAATTTGGTTCTATACAAATATCCACACATATTGTCACGCCTTTATCCCCGAAGGGGTAGTCAGAGGCATATTAAACGCCCACATTTCATCGTATGCATTTTTGTCCTACGTAACAGGTGGGGAGGCCATTGCCGTGTTGAAATGGACAGGCGCAGGCTGTGACGACCTGCTGTTGAAATTTTTAAAGCCTTCAACTTGGCTTAACGGCTTAACGTGACTTCCGAAGCGCGGAAACGCTCGCAAATGTAAATGCCACAAAATTGTCACCCATCCAAGGACCAGCTATAGCGAAAGCTGCTTAACGCAATGATCGTTTACAGAACACTGAGTCCGCGGGGCCACGAGCGCTTCAACTTTGGTTAAAAAGAAACAAAAATGTGTTGGTAAAATATTCTATCTATTGAGGATGTATTTTCTAAGATCTTTTTATTTTTAGACTAATAAATTAAAGGGTTACTCATTCACTCACCTATCAACTCGGAGCCGAAACTCTTGAACGTAGAAAAATGTTAAAATTAGCTATTTATATAATGCAGAAACTCACTCAGAAAGCTTTTTATATTTCCACATCTGCTGGGGTGAATCGGAATAGCAAAATTTTACAAAAATACTTAATCATGTTTCATTTTTTCAAACTTTTCTGAACAAGAGTAGTACACTTTTCCAACGGGATTGAAAACAAGTATGAGGTTAAGTAAAAAGTCGTGTTACCGTTAAACATACAGTTAAATTAATAGCAAATCGGATGATGATGATGATAGAAAACTATCTATCTTCAAGTTGTATCCCTGACGGTGTAGTCATATACTTTAATTCAAACTTGCCATATTGCGTATCACTTCATTACGTATTATAAAAATAAAATAAAAAATAAAAATATCTTTATTTTGCATAGACCATTTTAACGGCGCTTACAAAATGTCATACACTATTTAAATATTTAAAGCGACCACCGGTTCGGAACGCGGCCCACCTGAGAAGAACCGGCAAGAATCTTACGAAGGCTTTTTTTTTGATGGCCTATTTACAATTTAATATTATTTCACTTTGCCAGCAGATCATTTCCAGGCGTCCCTGTCCTGCAAATAGTCTGTAACGGAGTAAAAACCTTTTTCACAAAGCTTGTTTTTAATAAACTTTTTAAATTTATTTAATGGTAAATTTCTCAGGTCACAGGGAAGCCTGTTGTAAAAGCGTATACAGTTACCCTGGAAAGAATCGCCAATCTTATGTAGTCGACTGTGGTGGACTGAAAGATTATTTTTATTTCTAGTGTTTATATTATGTTTATCACAGAGTTTAGAAAACTGTGATAGATTTTTCTGGACATACATAAGATTGGCAAAAATGTATTGTGATGGTACGGTTAGAATATTTACTTCTTTGAATTTTTCTCGGAGAGAAACTCTGGGGCCCAAATTATAAATAGCGCGTACAGCCCGCTTTTGTAGAACAAAAATAATATTTAAATCTGCAGCACTCCCCCAAAGGAGAATACCGTAAGACATAATACTATGAAAATAGCTGAAGTAAACCATTCTAGCCGTATCCACATCTGTTAGAGTCCTGATCTTTTTTACAGCGTATGCAGCCGAACTTAATCTAGAGGCTGTCTTTTCTATGTGTGGGCCCCACTGCAAATTGGCATCAATAGTTATACCGAGGAACACAGTTGATTCTACAAACTCTAACACTTGTCCATTCAGTTGAACATTGGCCGCAACTTGTTTTACATTTGGTAGAGTAAATTTTATACATTTAGTTTTATTTTCATTAAGGCAAAGATTATTTGACCTGAAGCAATGAACTACTCTTGCAATTGCATTGTTTACATCGTCATAGTTATCTAATTGTCTTTTAATTTTAAAAATTAATGAGGTGTCATCTGCAAACAAAACAATCCTATTCCTGTCCCCTACATAAAATGGTAAATCATTAATATAAATGAGGAACAAGAATGGCCCAAGTATCGAGCCTTGCGGCACACCCATTGTAATGGTTACAGAACGTGTACCATTAATATCAACCCTCTGTATTCTATCGTTCAAATATGAAGACAGAAGGTCGAGAGCTTTGCCTCTTATTCCATAGTGGTGTAATTTTTTGCACAGCGTTTCATGTTGAACGCAATCAAAAGCCTTTGATAGATCGCAAAATATACCTAAAGCATCGTGCTTGTCTTCCCAAGCTTCATGAATACATTTTAATAACTCAACACCAGCATCGGAAGTTGAGCGCCCTTTCGTAAACCCAAATTGATTCGCATGAAGTATTTTATGACTATTAAAATGGGATAGCATTTGATTCAAGATTATTTTTTCAAATACTTTGCTCAAAGTTGGCAGCACTGACACTGGTCGGAAATTAAACGGCTCTGTAGCGCTGCCAGCCTTGAACAAGGGAACGACTTTGCTGTGTTTCATTAAATCAGGAAATGTACCACTAGAAACACAGTCATTAAACACAGTTGCTAGATGGGGCGCAATTACCTCAATGTAATTGTATTCGCCAGCAAACTATACGCTGCACAGTTTTAGAAATTGTCCAATTTACTTTCATGTCTCTCCTGACATACTCATGTTTCACTATCAAAGCAACGTTGGCACTAGCACCGTTCTACACCATTGCATTTACTAGCTCTAGACGTTCCTGGTTTAACCAAATCTTACACTTAGTTCCTAGTGCCCTCTCTTTCTAATACCAGAAATCTTTAGTTTTACTTGCACTCGAGCTAAAAAATAAAAACATAAATAAAATTTACTAAGTTGTAAAATTTTAACATTATATTTAGTTTGATACCGATTTTCTTAGTCAAATTTTCATCATGCAAACGTTATTTTCGCTTGAATCTGTTACTCTCACACTACTTTACCTGGTTCGCCAAAATTCTTTACGAATTCTAGCCCTAAGTTTCAAAGTCTATTTACCATTAAACCTGGAGGCCGAGTCTGATATTTCGATCGTGTCGAAATAGAATCGAAACCGTCGCTCAATAGAAATCCACCGGTACAATTTTGTCAGTTTTTTGTAGTCTACTATCACAATCGTACTCCAATAGAGTTCTATCGGTCGGCCGAATGAATTCTACTAACACGTACCGCGCCAGTGGCCGCTAGTCAGTTGCATTTTTGTTAGTCTACTAACATTTTGTCAGCTAAAAACAGCGATTCTGTTTCTATTCTACTGCTTTTCAATAGTAGACGCGGCCCCCCGTTGATCGCAATCGAACGTGCCCCTCGTCTTCAAGTAGACCTGTACCAGGGATGCGGCGGTGTAAAATGTTAGTAATGTCGCGAACATTAGCATAGTAATTTATACTTTTAAAGTAATTAGGTACTCAGTTAATGAAAAGATTAACATTTATAACGAAGTCATAGTTAAATAAAGCCTTGTTTAATTCAAAATGACACGGTAATTATACGTTCTTGGCATTGAAGCTATAAAAGGATTTAACGAGGTATTTTCTTTCATATAGTTGTATCAAATTTTTATATATTGCTGTAATTGTTATGTATTTTCCTCAACATCTTCATTTTAGCGTAAAGATCCAGTCGAGTTGAGTTAAGGAAAGGTGCTATAGCATGTTTCTGTCAAAACAGGCTAGCTAGTACTATAATATAAATTTGGTCTCGCCTTTTTTTCCGAAGGTATGAGCAGAGACATGCTCACATTTCACGAATTCTATGTACCAACTTAATATGGGGTGGGTATTGTTGTCGTGTCGAACCGGACAAAGACAAGTTGCCACTGTTTTTATTTAGATTAACCCTCCGATGTCATGGTCTTGTCGATGTCAAACTGCATAGTCGCTCGCTACCCATTCACCAAACGCAGGCTGTTGACCTTTTTCAAGACGTACAGTGTCTTTCATTATCCTCATAAATAGCTATTTCCCTCATAATAGCGCTTACCTACACGTATATCAGGACTGACCTTAGCGGACTCTTTTTTATAGTTGATTGATGGCACTTAGTGGAACTTGCTACACATATTAAATAACACCACGTGTACATACTGTTCCACAACATTTACTTCATAAACCTAACCGGTTTTGCGTCACGACATTCAAATGATCACTGGACCTAGTAGGTATACTTCAACCAATTTTTTTGAGTATATTAATTTTTTTTGATTATAATATATAGCTCTGCTTTTTTGTACTACTGAGGTGGCAGAAAAGTATACAGCCCACTTGATCGAAAGTGTTAACCGCAGCCTATAGATGTTTGTAATTCCAGAGGTGCTGTACTGCTGACCCTTCAAAAACCTATTAAGACCCTTTTTGAAGAACCCCATACTATAGATGTTCGGGAAACCCAGGCAGGGAGTTCCTTCCACTAACTAAGCGTACGCGGCAGAAAGCTCATATGCACCTCACGGACTCATATGGCGAGAGGTGTGATCTTAGGAAGTAGCCGGGGGCATCATAGCAAACAATTTCTCAGAGCACATACGGTTGTTTAGGCGATAGAACACGCATATGGTCTCTCCTGTCACGAAGGCTCTACGTCACCCGAAAGTAGAGGATCGCTGATAATCCTAATAGCTCACTATTTAGTATTCAGGAGCAGCAGCCCAAGGGTACCAGAACTATTACATGTGGCCGCACCTTGGACGTATAGAAAAGCAGTGTTTACACCGCAGTAAGATATGGATTTGGATGCCAGTTTTTCCTTATTTTAGTTTAGCCTTATCCTTCAAATGACTACGGTATTGAAGGTCAGTATAGATTTAACTTTTAATGACTTTCACCAACTCTTGTCTGTTTAAAGAAGACCTTTTAATTTGGCTGTCTTTACTTCTGTGAGACCGCTTTGTCAATATAGTAAATTAACACGCGTCGCTCGGTACAATGAGAATATGTTAATTTCTCAAGGTCTGCCGAACGATCACACTAACTCATGTTTAATTTTTGTAAACCATGCGCTTAAATTAAGATTTTTGTACTTAATCTGAAACCACGATTTTTTTAAACCACTTGATAACAAACAACTCTTCATCTAAAAGTATTGCCAGTTGCTTCTAGATATCTGGATGTGGAGTCTATCACGCCTCATCCTCGAAGGAGTGGCAGAAGCATAATATATACCTACTTTTCACTATGTGCATTCCTGTCCCACGTAACAGGTGGTAAGCCCATTGCCGTGTTGAAATAGACAGACGCAGGTTGTGGCTATCTGCTGTTGAAATTTTTCAAGCCACCCATAAGGCCTTAACTTGACTTAACGACTGCCATGCTACTGGCAACCGGGACCAAAGGCTTAACGTGCCTTCCGAAGCACGCAAATGTAAATACCATAAAGTGGTCACCCATCCGTGACCAGCGACAGCGAAAGTTGCTTATCGCAGTGATCGTTTACAGAACACTGAGTCCGCGGGACCTCAAACGCTTCTATGGGATGTGGAGTCTCGGGTCTGTTTTTTTGTTGTTAAGAGCAGCTATCGTTTATCTTTTTATTTTTGGCTTTGTGGGAGAGCACAGACGTACAAGAGTAAGCAGACCAAACGGAAGAAAAGGATGAAGTACTGCTCCATAAGCAAAGCAATACTTCATGCTTTTCGCTCTTGCCATTTGTTGTGTAAAGCTGTTTTTTTTATTCCTGTGTAGCTACATCTAACTCACACTTTGACAGCAAACAGCTCTTACCCATTTTTTTTACTACAACTAAGCTACAAACTTGTAAAATCAACCACCACTGTCATCTTTAAATCAAAGATTTATGTGTGTGAAAATATTACATAAAACGTTACAAAAGTAGACAAAGAATATACAAAAAGGTGTTGTGCATAGAGTAATGAAGTTTCATTATCAAGAAATCACCAGAAATAACTAAGCTAAGCTACCTGTCTATGTGTGTGTAATAGGCTAGGCTATTTTTCGCTAACGTTGGATCTGCTTACTGTCTTGTATGTCTGTGGTGGAGAGTGACTGCCGTCTGACCTTCTAACTCCTTAAAGGCACCTATCATCATTGCCTCATCCGTCAGTCAGCAGGTGCACCGCTTGTAGGTGAGATCGCTTGGGCCCTGGAGATCTTAGCATATATCCAATCACAGCTCACCACTGGATGTACGCTTCTTACAATTTGAGAGGAGGTTGTTGACCTTAGAAGTGCTAATGTGACTATGGTGGGCAATAGGAATGCTAGCTGCTGAATAACGGAGGTTAATAACGGAACAGAAGTAAGAGAAGTAGTAGTCTTTTAGACGTGATTGATAATAACGGAAGAGAAAAACATCAAGATAAAGCCCTGTACCGAACTATTACCGTCTGGCCGGGGTGGTACAGGTCAAACTCCCTTCCAGCGAGAGTTGAGAAAGGCTTCCCTGCAATAGTGGACAGCGGTAGGTGGATTTGATTGACTGAGTATCTAGTATATTTCTAAAATTGTGGATGAAAGACAAAACTCTGCTTTACACCATACATAAAGAAATGTTGCTGTACATATTTAAAGGACAGGTACCTTTACGTGAATATCTTTGAAGGAAAGGTACCCCTATGTTTATATAAGATTATAAAAAATTATAATGAGCCTGGGTTTGAGGTATGGGGTACAACAGGTTTTCGAAGTATATCACGGTTGGCATGAAAATTTTTACCAGCATGTTACTTGCGTCTGTCTATTTCAATACGGCAATAGGCTCACCACCTATTACGTGGGATAGGAATAAACAAGGTGAAAAGTACGGGTATAATATGCCTTTGCCACCCCTTCGATGATAAGGCGTCATTGATAAAGAAACTATTTCAAATATAGGTAAGCAAAAAATAACAAGCGAGATATTTATTCCCTTCATATGTATTTATCGAAGCGCTCGTGGCCTCGCGGTCTCAGTGTTCTGTAAACGATCACTGAGTTACGCAACTTTCACTATGGCTGGTCCTCGGATGGGTGACCACTTTGTGGCATTTACATTTGCGAGCGTTTCCGTGCTTCGGAAGGCACGTTAAGCCGTTGGTCCCGGTTGCCAGTAAAATGGCAGTCGTTAAGCCTGGTTGAAGGCCTTATGGGCGGCTTGAAAATTTCAACAGCAGGTAGCCACAACCTGCGTCTGTCTATTTCAACACGGCAATGGGCTCACCACCTATTACGTGGGACAGGAATCCATACGGTGAAAAGTGGGCATATAATATGCCTCTGCCACCCCTTCGGGGATAAGGCGTGATGGATATTTATGTATTTAATAAGTTACCTGAAAAATCTCAACGATGTAAGCACGAGGTAACTCTTATAAAAATAAAGAATAGGAGGTAATCTAAGACTACTTACTTATACACATGTAAATGTATCATATTTATCTGAGTTTTATTTAACATTTCAACATTTGTACAGTTGGATCTATTGTTATACACACATATCTGAAGAACAACTAACGTCATTATACAATTTATTATCTTTCTGTAAGGCATTTGGGCCAAATTTGCGGATTTTTTACATTTTTGAAAGGTTACTCACGCTTTGACGTTAAAGAGTATCTTCAGAGCCATTTTTGGAGCTACCTAACAAGATATATTCGACCTGATGCTGCAACCAGAATGGTTTCCAAGAACCCGACTCTTTGAAAACTGACAGCAGACGTATTTGGGTTCAGAATGTAGTGTAGTACTTTGCAGGTTATGATCTTGCAATACGGTCACATTGCACTGGTGCTGCAACTAAAATGATATTCAGAAAACGCGACTCGTCGAAAACGCTTACTTTTTAAAGGTTGCAAGCTACAAGTATTTTCTGCCGTAGGGGTTTTTTAAATTTTATTGAAGTTATATTTCTTTTGGCGCGTTAGATAAACGATGAGAGTAAATTTTTACGTCGCGCGACGTTCAGGACGGGTAATAGTTTTAGTCAGTGTTATGGCAACATAACCTTTTTCACCTGTTCTATGTGAGGCACTCGTGAGTTTTTCCACACAAATATACGTCTGCGTAACTACATAAATATAAGTATAGGGTATTTTAATATGGTTTTAAATATACATTGAATATTTTTGAAAAAAAATAAATCTTTCATAAGTAACTTATTAAATTTATAAAAACTTTTATAACTTTTATAAGTTATCATATTAAATATTCATTCCTTATTTGTTTTTTGAAGCATCGTCAAAAAACTAGTGATCCGATTTTATCTATTTGTATTACTTATAAAACATAAGATAAAGTTCGCTACTTTGCCGAAGGGCTAGGAGTAATTCAAATTTTGCGTCATATCACAATTTCCATGCTAACAAAGTCGCGGGCAAAAGCTAGTAATAACTTAAATCGATTCTTTTATCGATACCGAGTGCAAAATGTTTCGCTCAAAAACGATTATAAATTCATTGTGTACTCGTATATTATTATGTAAATAATGAGGTCATTAGACCTGTTCTTATGTTTTGACTGCGAAGCGTGGCCGATGCTTGGAGCGACAAAAACAGGTGTTTCGGGTAACAGATAAAGATGCCGAGACCTGCTTTATGTACGTGACATTGAAATAAAAAACATCAACAAAAGAGTCACCTCTGCTACCTCATATAGTTTACGGTCACGTTTTATTGCGACCACCAGGCTATATAAATATGTGATCCAGATGTCTGGCTATACATTCTCCAGGGTCGTGGAAAAACAGGTATATCAAAAAAAAGAAAAAGGCATTACGTTCTTTTTCCAAATTACTCAAACTATCTTCTGATTATTTTCGTTGCGGGTTCCAAGACATGCTAACTTCTTGGGACTTCACCGAGATCGAGCTTGGTGTAACTTTTGTGGTCTTGGTCATTGCTGTAGATCCTGGTAAACAGGAGTCACAGTAATGGGAATGAGGGTGGGATTAGACCCAATAAAAAAAGACCGAAAAAAATGTTTCTTGATGTTGTATAGGATGATCTACTCTGAAATCTAGACAACTGATAAACATAATTTACATATTAACGTAGGATTCAGGATAGACCGGGACTTACATATGAAAACCACGTGAGTAAACTGTTCAAAAACGGAAAGGTAAAAAATACTCAAATACAAAGACGGACATGTAAGAAATGATTAATGAGTCAGCAGGAAGCGAAAGAAGTAGGTATGCGTGGAGCACGAAATCTGGCGATCTGTCCTCTCTGACTACCCCATCAGGGATACAGTGTGAAGAAAGATAGATAAATAGTAAGAGTTGAGAGTTCTTTGTTTGTATTTACACGCATATGTATGTTTGTTCAGATCTGGAATTCAATCAATTAAAAAATTTGGGATATTTTTTAAACAGCTCCATCTAGCCCAAAGTAAGCTAATATTTGTTGCGAAAGGATTGAACCCGAGACCTCAGCGTGGCAGTAGCATAAACTCCCACCACTTACGCCACCAAGTAGTCAAACAGCTGGAAAACAAACCCCATAATTTGAAGCTAAGCTTTCGGGGTATAACGCTCAAAATGATGATTTTTAATCCAACTAAACCGAGTATGAACTACAAGACCTAAATAAATTACAATACTTTAATACGTGTTATAAACATTTAAAAGTATGTACCTCATTAATATTTCGATGATCCGAATATTTGAAGAGATCATTTAAAACAGGTTTGATCTTCACTCGTGTTAATCACGTGTTTTATATCGATGATGCAGTTCGTTTATTGTGAATTAAAGTCATACTTAGATTATTTATTTATCTATCACGCCTTATCCCCTAGGGGGTGGCAGAGGCATACATATTGTTTGCCCACTTTCCACCATGCGTATTAATGTCCCACGTAATAGGTGGTGAGCCCATTGCCATTGCTGTTAAAATTTTTCAAACCGCCCATAAGGCCTTCAACTTGACTTCACGACTGCCATGTTACTGGCAACTGAGACCAACGGCTTAACGCGCCTTCCGATGCACGAAAACGCTCGCAAATGTAAATGCCACAAAGTGGTCACCCATCCGAGGACAAGCCATAGTGAAAGTTGCGTAACTCAGTGATCGTTTACAGAACACTGAGACCGCGGGGCCACGAGCGTTACAATATATATGTAAAGAAGTGATACGCAATATGGTAGGTTTGAATGAAAGTGTCAGCGTTAAGTTGGAAAAGGGCGTGTTCCGTTGGTTTGGACACGTCCAACGAAGGAATGAGGAACGATAAATAAGATTATAAATATATTCAGCGAAAGGTGAGGGTAGAAGGAGTCAGGGTAGGCCGAGACTTACTTATGAAGACCACGTGAGCAGACTGCTCAAAACGGAAAGGTCAAAAGTACTCGGGTACCTAGATGTGCATGTATGAAGCGATTAATAATTCTGCAGGAAGCCAAAGAAGTATGCATGGATCGCGAAGCCTGGCGATCTGTTCTCTCTGACTACCCCGTAAGGGATACAGCGTGAAAACATATTCAAATGGATGTTTATTTATTAACTGCCAGCTTGTGACCGCAGCTCTACTCACGTGGTGATGTTTGCCCGGTTATCACAAAATTTTAAGACTTATTTTTATAAATTCCTAAATATTATTGTCTGTGACAATGAAGTTACGTTTCTAATAGGAATTGTAGAGGCCATACCTACAATTTAATTGAGTTTCTTGCCAGTTTATTCTCCATAATACAAAAGGCTGCCCTTGGAACTGATAACTAGATTCGCTCTCATTTTGATTTGATTATGATTATGTTTCTTTTGTATAAACTCATTACTTCAGAATATGTTCAAATATCCTACCTATAAGGAAGAATTTGTGATAAATTATTTGGAGTAGGAAGGAGAGCAGTGGTAAGAAGTCTATTTATAATCCATATTTTTATGTTTGACACGTCAAAATGGCGCCGCCCGCCTGATGGAAAACAAAGACGACATTAAATTATTGAGATAATAACTAATATCACCACACACGTATACGTGTGTGATGTTTATTTATCCATATTCCAATAGTTAATAAATAAATAAATAAATCATAAAAATAAATAAATAAATAAATATCCATCACGCCTTATCTCCGAAGGGGTGGCAGAGGCATATTATATGCCCACTTTTCACCGTGTGGATTCCTGTCCCACGTAATAGGTGGTGAGCCCATTGCCGTGTTGAAATAGACAGACGCAGGTTGTGGCTACCTGCTGTTGAAATTTATTAAGCCGCCTATAAGGCCTTCAACCAGGCTTAACGACTGCCATTTTACTGGCAACCGGGACCAACGGCTTAACGTGCCTTCCGAAGCACGGAAACGCTCGCAAATGTAAATCCCACAAAGTGGTCACCTATCCGACGACCAGCCATAGTGAAAGTTGCGTACCTCAGTGATCGTTTACCGAACACTGAGACCGCGGGGCCACAAGCGCTTCAAAAAATCATAAAAATAAATAAATAAATAAATCATCCACGCCTTATTCCCGAAGGGGTGGCAGAAGCATAGAAGCATATTATATGTCCACTTTTCACCGTGTGTATTACTGTCCCCCGTAATAGGTGGTGAGCCCAATGCCGTGTTGAAATAGACGCAGGTTGTGGCTACGTGCTGTTGAATTTTTTCAAGCCGCCCATAAGGCCTTCAACCAGGCTTAACGACTGCCAACCGGGACCAACGGCTTAACGTGCCTTCCGAAGCACAGAAACGCTCGCACTGAACTCTGAGTCCGCGGGGCCACGAGCGCTTCTCTAATCTAATTGTTGAGATATCATAAATTATCACTAGATTCAGATAAACTGTTTTGCGTCAATCTCAAACAAAATAAAATGTATCCGAGATTGAATTATGATACTTCAGATTCACATATAACTGTGCCATAAGGCTCGTCAATGCATTTTTGAGGCGTTCTTACATTAATTATAAGTACCTACTAGTGCATAGAGCAAATTATATAGAACAACTAGATTACCCCCACAGCTTCACACATGACATACTTGGAACCCCGTGGCACCCATTTAATCTCGTTTTTCACAATAATGTATTTTCCAAATTCGTTGATTACTTTTCCGCTCTCCAGTACCTACGCCCGCACGGCCCGGTCGAATAATGGTTACACGAAAATAATTACCTTGCTCATTATTTTGATTTTCTCCTAAGATATTCATTTAATTGGCAAGGTGGAAAGGGACAAAATAATGTTAATGAAATGTTGAAGCCAACTAACGTATTAAATTATAAGGATTAATAAAGTATTTTTGTAAGTAGTATCCTTCAAATCACCGCTTTATAATATTGCTGTTTTTTAAATGTATTAAAATTGATATACCTAGTCAGGTCATAAATTCTGTCACATGTTTAATATAAAATAATTGAAACAAGTTTATTCATTATGTAACCATTTATATACCAAAATGAACTTAACAAAACCTAGATTCTTATGACAATAAAGTTTATTCAAAATGACCTCCTTGATTTTGAATACAGGCCTTCAAGCTGCGCGGCCAGTCGTCTATCGCAGCCCGAACGAGGTCCATGTCAATATCGGAGGCTGCCTTAATCAAGGATGTTTTGAGTGACTCCAAATTGGGATGAGGCTTTGAGCACGCCTTTTCCTCCAAGTGTTGCCATATCTTGTAATCTAACGGACTCAAATCTGGACTGGAGGAGGGCCAGTCTTCGTGCCGGATGAAGTCGATTTCACGCGCCGCCAGCCAGTCTTGTGTGCTCTTCGCTCTATGAGCTGGCGCCGAATCTTGTTGGAATACCCAGTGCCTGTTATTGAACACGGTATGAGAAACAGGTTCCACAAGGTTCGTCAGGACTGTATTTTGAATCACAGCTGCATTCGTTTTTACACCTTTCTAACAAAAATGTACCTCTGTTAAGCCCCAATAAAAAACTCCCAACCATACCATGAGCGAGGGTGGAAAATGACCTCATTGGACACGCGGAATATGGTTGCTCACTTCTTCACTACTGTGTGCGTACACCTTATCATTTTGTTTGTTGTAGCTCTCTTCTACGGTAAAATTTTTTTCATCCGAAAAAAGAATTTCCCGATATTTTTTTCCCGCGTACCGCTTCTACAAAGCGCGGCATCTCTTCAGTCTCAGGTCCATTAGACGAGCATTTAAACGATGTCCTGTTTTTCTTCGATATGACTGAAGTCCTAAGTCTTCATTTAACACCCTTTTCACCGTGGTTCTGCTTAACCCCATCGGAAGGGCCAACAGTTTCTGCTTACGTTTGGGATTTCTTTGAATTCGCGCCTTCACAGCTTTTATCACTGCTGGAGTCCTAACAGACCGAGGGCGACCACTTCTTGACCTGTCATCTACACTAGAGTCTTCATTGTATCGTTTGATGGTACGATAAACGAATCTTTTGGTTATATTCAAAATTTAAAAATGAGTAAAATTCTAAAAAGTATACATTTTTATTTTCATGAACAATTCGAAATTCGTATTCAATAAACTTTTTTGTGGCCAGCATTCTAAAAAAAAAGTTTTTCACACAGTAAAAACTTTAATACTTATGACATGACTAGGTAGTATGTTATCTTTAAGAGACAAACATATACCGTCGAGGACTTTTTTGTATACCTATATTAGATACACAATTCCACCATACATTATTTTGTTATATATCAAAAGGTTTAGGCAGCGTTTTCCTTCAAAGCTATTTTTTTCCGACTTTACCATCAAATATCGTTATAATTTAATCAATGTAAACAAACATAGACATATACATTAATGTAAACAAAAGCTTAACAAATTATACACAAAAACCTTCCTTATGAATCACTCTAACTATTTTAAATAAACCGCATCGATATACGTTACATAGTTTTAAAGATCTAACCATACATAGGGACAGACAGCGGAAAGCTACTTTGTTTTATACTATGTAGTGATGCCAAAAGCGTCTTTAGTAAAGAGCGCCCGAGTGAAATTGATGCCGTGCTCCTTGCGCTGATGTATTAGTGCAAGCTACGGTCTATATTGGTCAACCTATTGTGGGACAAATTATTCATTATGAGCCGACGGGGACCGCTTCTTTTTAACCGTAACCATTCGGTTACGGTTAAAAATCCGGTTCCGTATCCATAGTTACGGTTCTATTAGTAAGGTTCCGCTGTCCATCCGTCCGTCTGTTTGTCCGTCTGACTTCTCTCCAGCTCCCTCTATGCCGCAACTTTCGCGAGCATGGCTTGCTCGCAAAAAGATGCAGCGGAATCCCATTTGCTTGGCTTTCATCACGGTCTCCAGCGTGAGAATACCCAGACCCAGACCTAGACCAAGTCTAAACATTATACTAACTGACTAAAAATTCAGCGGTTGTCGATTGAATTTCCAGCCAGAACAAATCTAAATGTAAGCTGAGAATGTCTCTAAATTCTCAATAGAGAAATTCGAGGCATTTTTATACTAAGAAGGTGAAACACAAGCAATTCGACTCACTTGTTTAAAAGAGCTATCGACGCCTAAGCACTTTAGCAACACCAGAGGTTTAACACTCACACTGTGAACCCTATTGTCGTATTGAAACGGACGTGGGAACAGATGGCTTAATTTAGACAGGTACATGGGTAAGTTTTTAAGTTTAGAAGAAAACGAAACGTTTGTTAAATAAATAAATTTAACGTGACTCATCGAAATAAGCCGAGCGTTAATTTATAATTGAATAATGTATCTCGGTACTTCCCTTGATAGTATCATCACACAGCGAGACTTGCAAAACATGTTTTAATAAAAAGTAATTAGGTATCTACATTTTGTGTCTGATTTTTGTTGGTATGGTCTTTTCTTGTGGCAGCCTGAGCCAGTATGAGCACAAATGTCTGACCTTGCAGTCCCCGCCAGCTAGCGGTAAAATGGGAATACCCGAGAAGTACTGGCTTGACGTCACCGCCGTAAGGGATGATATTATATGTGGTGGTTTTAATTGCACAGGATACCGATGTCAGTGAAATGGAGAAGAAGTATAACGTTTTCACTGTATACAATAGGGTTAGCAGTGTGACTGATAACACCTGTGCTCTACTTGATAGTGGCACTTACACTCATCATCATCCGAGCGTCTGTCCCAGTTGCGTCTCGCGACGCCCGGGGTCCGCTTTCCTACATTTTCTCCTCCACTTCGCACTTAAGCGGACTAAGGACAGAACACTGGTGTACCCCGACGGTGATGGGGAAGGGTTTCGTGTCGCCAACAGCAGTCCGAACCATTGAATCGGAGTCACAGTACATGTCCCGGATAGTGTCAATATAGACCTCTGGAACCCCTTTGGACCGCAGTGCCCACCAGATCATCGCACGAGGAACACAGTCGAAGGCCTTCTGCATATCTAGAAACAAACAGTGCAGAGGCGTGTTCTTCGACCTGTATTTCTCTGCGACAACCCTCAGGGCAAAAACAGGGTCTGTGATCCCATGACCAGGGCGAAACCCATATTGACACTCCGAGAGAGTACACTCCTGCCGGATCCGAGAGTCTATAATCCTCTCGAAGATCTTCATGGTGTGGGACATCACCTTAATACCGCGGTAGCTCCCGCACTCCTGCACTAACCCCTTACCTTTGAAGACTGGAGTAATAATACTCAGTCTCCATTGGTTTGGGATCTGCCCGCTGAGGAGTATGCGGCATCTTAGTAAAAAGGTTTACTAAGATGCCCACACCGCGAGGACCCATCGCCTTCCAGGCTTCGAGGGGGACTCCATCGGGTCCGACAGCTTTCCGATTCTTCATGCGCCGAAGCGCAGTCAGGACTTCTCCAGGCGTTACCGATGGCACTAGTCCCTGATTCGGAGGGAGGTCCGGAGGCTGCACCTCTTTATGCTGTTTATTAAGCAGCTCGTGGAAGTACGAGCGCCATCTCTCCTTTACCGCGAGGTCTTCGCTTAACAGGTTGCCCTCAGGGTCTTTTACACAGCGACACTTGGATATATCCTGGCTACAGCTCTCTTTGTGGCGCGCTTGGCAGCCCTGTACGCATCGCGGTCTTCAGGAGATCCGGTCGCTTGCCACTTTTTAAAGAGGGCTTTCTTCTCCCTGGTCTCCCTCAGGACTGCGTCGTTCCACCACCAAGTTTCCTTGTCACATTTGCGTCCACCCTTAGAATCACCGAGCACCACCTTCGCCGCTCCAAGGATGGCCGCCTGAACTTTGTCCCAGTAATCTTGAACTGGTTCGCCTTCAGTGTCGGTGCACTTGTCACCGACAGCTGAGACGAACTCCTGGGACCTAGTTTCATCAAGCAGCCACCATCTGATGCGGCGCTGGCACCGCTCGATGCGTTTGCCTTTAGGCTTCACGCAGAGGTCCATGACAAGGAGACGGTGTTGTGCAGTAAGACTCTCACCGGGTATGACCTTGCAGTTGGCTACCTTGCCGATGCTGTGTCGCCTAGTGAGTAGGAAATCGATCTGAGTTGTACGCCTCCCGCTCTTGTAGGTGACGAGATGTTCGGATTTCTTTTTGAAATACGTGTTCACAATGGCCAGATCGGCAGCCGCACACGTTCTGAGGATAGTTTCTCCTTCAGTGTTGCGGGTGCCGTATCCAAAACCACCATGAACACGTTCAAACTCCTCACACCTCTCACCCATTGACCGTTTAGGTCGCCGCCCAAAACGATTCCCTGTGACAACGGAATGCTCCGAAGCACTCCCTCGAGTTGGCCCCAAAACGATATCTTATCGGCGTCGCTACAACCGGCCTGTGGCGCGTAGGCACTTATCAGGTGGGTAATAATCCCATCGATAAGCACCCTCACGATCATAAGCCGGTCGCTACAGCGTTTCACCTCCAAGATGCCGCTCTGCAGCCCTTCGGAGAGCACCACGGCCACCCCGTTCTCCCCACCAGGCCCACCCGTGTAGTACAGCTTGTAGCCTTTCTGCAAAGGCCGGGCTCTGTTGCCTTTCCACCGAGTCTCCTGCAGGAAAACCACGTCCACCCTCCGCCTGGAGAGTACTTCGGCCAACTCTACCGCACATCCTGTCAGCGTGCCAATGTTCCACGATGCGAAGCGGATACGGGTTGGGGCTAACTTCTTTAGCCGTGCTGGCCCGACACACGGCAGCCCTAGCCCACTTGCCACAGGAGTCGGGCGGGGCTCCTGCGCGCCGTTTTGCGGCGGCGCCCTATCCCTAGCAGCTTTCCTATTGTACTTTTCCATTTTTTTTTCGGCGGGTGGAGCTTATGGGAGCGTCGCCCTCAGGCCTCCCAACCCCAGAGGGGAAAGCCAGCGCCAGAGCCTCGTCCGTTAATCAGCAGGTGCACGCACTAGCACGGGAGGTTGACTTGGGCCCCGAAGATCTTGGTGGGGCCCCTTACACCCATAGATAGTGGCACTTACACTAGTAGTATAAAAAAAAAAAAAGTTTATCATAAAGTTTAATTATCTCAAGCTTGGTATTATCTTTGTCTATTATCGGTTACAGACCGAGAGTTGCGAACAAGCTTAGCTTTCTGAACTAGAAGTTAAGTATTTTAGCAATCAGATGCGTTTTTGATATGATCTTCACCCGTTCGACTCGTCTACTTTCTGCGATGTCAAGCTCTACCCGATAAGAAAACACTTAGCATCTTGATATACCACTTTTTTAATGAATTATACCCTTCTAAAGCGCTCGCAGGAGGTACGGTTCGATATACTTCCGTAACATTAGCGCATGGAATGAACTCACTGCCTCGTTTGTGTGGTGGATCATAAGAAACTCCCCGAGTGCTATTCGATCTACTGGTGGGGCATATTAAGTGATGAAATTATCACCGGGTTCACCCAGACCAGTGGTGGATCTTACAATACTCCCTGTGTACTGTTCAATTCACTGGTGGAGCATTTTAAGTGATGAAAGTATGACAGAATCCACCCAGATCAGGATTGGATTACAGTAAACTTCAGCGTGCTATTCAATCCACTAGTGGATCGAGATGGTGTATCCTACAGGACAGTGTCCTATTCCTTGTGCTATGCGCTCTAAACTAGAGTAAAATATTACTACACCATTTTCTAAATGCATACATGGTTATATACAGTAAACATCCTAACTTCAAACATTCGTTTTATCTGCATGACTCCAAACTTCTATTTATTGCAGTACTTAAATAAATTAGATCTTAATGCAAATTAATGTTCACATGTCACAATTGTTCAACTAGATATTGTCTTAAGAATTGTAAGTTAATGAATGTAAATATAATAAGAGATCTAGATGTAATTCATGACACAAAATTAACGATTTGAAGCGCTTGTGGCCCCGCGGTCTCAGTGTTCTGTTAACGATCACTGCGTTAAGCAACCTTCACTATGGCTGGTCCTCGAATGGGTGACCACTTTGTGGTATTTACATTTGCGAGCGTTTCCGTGCTTCGGAAGGCACGTTAAGCCGTTGGTCCCGGTTGCTAGTAAAATGGCAGTCGTTAAGCCTGGTTGAAGGCCTTATGGGCGGCTTGAAAATTTCAACAGCAGGTAGCCACAACCTGCATCTGTCTATTTCAACACGGCAATGGGCTCACCACCTATTACGTGAGACAGGAATCCACACGGTGAAAAGTGGGCATATAATATGCCTCTGCCACCCCTTCGGGGATAAGGCGTGATGGATATTTATTTATTTTTATTTACAAAATTAACGATTCACAGTCATATTGCGTCAATAGTTAATAAAGCGTCTAAAGCTCTGGGGTTCATTATAAGAGCCTCAAAGGACTTTCAAGAATCGAAAATATTAAAAAATTCTTTATTCCACTTACGTTCGATGTCACTTGGAATATGTATCACAGGTTTGGAATCTAGGTATAGCTGTTACATTGATCAACTTAAAAACATACAAAGAAAGTTTATCAAGTATATAAATTATCGGACTAAATCATCTTCTACGGCTTATAACAAGTCATGTGATAAACATCATTACTAACATTGCATAATCGTCGGGAATTAGCCGACATTTTGTGTTTAGCGCAAAGCATGATTGACCAGAACTGCTTGAATAAGATTTATTTTTATGCGCTTAGACATCTCTTGTGAAACCGTCCTTTGTATGCTCTTCCTTCGGCAACCACAAACGAAACAATTTCTTGTATCGGTCACGTGCTGGTCATAACAGAATGTTGCGAGGAAAGAAGTACATTAGACATAACATATTCGTCACCAATAAAGTGATTTAAATGAATTTTTATATAATATTTATTTAATTTATTTAATTACAGCAGGTTCAATTTAACTACCTACTTTAGTGGCAACGACACGGATTGGCAGGTAATATTACAATTTAATTGTTGTTAATTAGTATTAGTGATTAGCATAAGTACCTATTAGTATTATCGGACTTTACATCTTGTTAGTTTACTACTATCTGTGGAGATTTAATAATGGCTTAGTTTAGCTACTTTGTCTTGTATCATCATATATTTAGCTGAAGGTCTACCCAAAATGAAATAAAAACAAATAAATAACTACATAATTCATTCACTTCTTCTTGATTCATTCATTCATTCACTCTCATGGTTTTCTAGTTTTTCAACTATTTTTTAGTATAATAATAATAAATTAATAACAATAATAATAATAAATAGTGGGACACTTTTCACACAGCGCCATCTAGCCCAAAGTAAGCTAATATTAGCTTGTGTTATGGGATCTAGATAACTGATAAACATACTTATATATTTCTAAATACATACATATTATAGATAAATAACACCCAGACACAGAATAAACCATCGTGCTCATCACACAAAGTTTTATCCTGGGTGGGAATCGAACCCACGACCTCTTGCGTAGCAGTCGGATGCACTCCCACCGCGCCACAGAGGCAGTCAAATGTCAGATGTATATACCATAGTTTATGATAATCACGTTATTTATTTATTTTATTTATTATTAAAGCAACAAAGGCTCAAAGTTTGTTAGTAATACTAATATCTAAGTAAGTAAATTTGATTAACATAATTATATTATATTTAAATGATTAACATATTGTTTTCATTAAAAAGGCCATTCCTGCACCACTCCTCCCGCTATGGCACAACAATGGTTTACGTGGACGCTGTCCAGCCTCCGTGCGATCATATTCAGAATGCTGTTGCAGCTCCCCCGCACCCTGCGCACCAGGGACCCACACCTCTTACGCATAGTGGCATAAAAACATCCACACGGGCCTCAGCGAACATCCCTGATGCGCTACAGAAACGCGGCAGCCTCAGCAGCACCCTGAACGCGTTGTTGTATTGCACGCGAAGGGCGCTGTAAGCTTTTTGAGTGTATTTAGCCCACAGGCTGCACGTGTAAAACGAAGTGCATAAAGCTCTAAAAAGTGTTATCTTGACCTCTCGTGAACAGCGTGCAAACCTGCGAGCCAGCATATTCGCTCTCACTGACAACGCCTTCCGTTCCCTCTCAATGTCATTGTCGTCTTTGAGGTCGGAAGTCAACACATGGCAAGTCAAGTCAAGATATTTAAAGTTATAAACACGTTGTAAATTTTGACCATTTAGTGTAACCGGTGGTATTTGGTCATATCGTTTACCTCCGGTCTCAAAGACCACAATTTGACTCTTTTTCACATTATAAATTAAGCCATAGGAGAGTGCGTACGATTCACATTTGGCCAACAAAGTTTGCAGACCACAGACAGACGCACTCAGCAGCGCCATGTCGTCCGCGTAACTGATGTAATTGACGCAGAACCCATCTATACAACAACCAACACTGGCTCGACTGATTTTTTTATTATTAGTTTCATATCTTTATTCCTATGCCTAAATATGTAAATAAATCGACTCAAGTTCATTCAATATTCATGCTACAAGGTTCAGTATAATTATTTTATATTTATTGTATATTTTTTTTACGTGTGCTGTCGCTACTGTTATCGCCCACAAGTGCTACACCAACCCCAAATACAAACCCACAAACCCCTGGGGCCCTGCATTGGACTAGTGGGATAGACACCGACCTCGTATATTCGTAGACGTTGCAAGAGACTCCGTTATCACTGGTGAAAAAATCTAAGTCGTTTTTACTGGTTGTGGCAAGTGAGACAAAAGTTTACCTACATTTTCCTATTTGTCACCACGAGTGGTGACAAAATGGAATATACTACTTCTCACAGGACCCATTTGTCATCAGTGGTGACGGACTCACAGTTGATGACTGAGAATCCATCACTAATAGAAACTTCAATTTAGTATCATTCTTCATAATCATTTCATCTTCAAAACAGTTTCTAATATGACTAACAATTTTCACATTGTACCTCTGACGCTATAGTAAAATAAAAAAAAATGCTCAAAGAAATCTGTTATATCAAGGACTTTCCGGGTACCAGGAGACCCGGAAACTCCTTCACAAACAGATTTCCTGTTCGGATGTAGCCATCAGATGTGCTGTTATTATTTCTGATTTGTTTCTCAAATAGAAATGGTTTTCGTTATTTGTCGCACAGAGTTCTAAAATACCTAGATAAATTAATTGAAACACTCTTTTCCTTAGCTACTATGCATTCCTGATCTACAAGAAAAATAGAGGTCAACTCCTTAATAGGTTGCGGCTCATAGTGAAACAGGTTTCTTAGGTTTAGGCGAGGCTATAAGGAATGCTAAGTCACTAGGCATAGAGCGAAAATGCTCACTTCATGTGCATATTCATGCACGGTACATTCAATTAATTTACTGAGCAGGTGAGTCCACTACTACGGGAAAAATGCTATCGATGTCCGACCGTTCGTCGGTCCATTCAGTCTACAGGTCGCATTTTTCATCGGATTTGCATGCAACTTGGCATGGACAATCCTTGATATAGCCAAAATCTTTTAGCGAGGGGGTTTTTCAGTCGGGGGGGTGGGGGGTGGAGGCAGGGGAGGGGAAACGGTCACGTAGTGGTTGGCAAGAGCGATCAAAACGGTAGGGGGTGATATAGGCTTGAAGTGTCCTGCTGAGCCAAGCGTCACTGTGGCGTAATGGTCTCCAGACCCGGCTACCATGCGGGACGTCAGGGTTCAAATCCTGGTCAGGGATTTTTTTGTCTTAATTTAATCATGGGGGCGCAACAGGAAAGCCATGCATGCTCTCGACTAATAATAATTAACACATTATCAATTTACTCCAAAGTCTACGGTTCACAGAACTACTATTAAGTTTGTATTAGAAAAACATTTTGTATCATGAGAACAACAATCTGTAGATGCGATAAGATTTTTTATCTATCTCCATAATGTCACGCAAACCGCATGTTACCTTGATCACAGAATAAGTAATCGTAGAGAAGTAGAAAAAATATTTCCCGTTAAATTCGCACGACATATTTCAAATAAGAAGCGCTCGTGGTCCCGCGGACTCAGTGTTCTGTAAACGATCACTGCATTAAACAACTTTCGCTAAGGCTGGTCAAGGATGGGTGACCACTTTGTGGCATTAACATTTGCGAGCGTTTCCCTGCTTCGGAAGGCAAGCTAAGCCGTTGATCCCGGTTGCCAGTAACATGGCAGTCGTTAAGTCAAGTTGAAGGCCTTATGGACGGCTTGAAAAATTTCAACAGCGGGTGGCCACAGCCTGCGTCTGTTTATTTCAACACGGCAATGGGCTCACCACCTATTACGTGGGACAGGAATACACATGGTGAAAAGTGGACATATAATATGCCTCTACCACCCCTTCGGGGATAAGGCGTGATAGATAAATAAAATAAATAATAATAATATTTCAAATCATATTAAAGCAGAGAATTTCTTCTGGGGAAATAGGGTGAAACTTAATGTAAAACTGCACCTTGATTTTAAGTGTCAAGTTAATGAATGAAAAACCTAAGCTAAACTATCTTCACGCTGTATCCCTGACAGGGTAGTCAGAGAGGACGCGATCGCCAGGCATCGCGATCTATGCATACTTCTTTCGCTTCGTGTAGATTCATTAATCACTTTATACATGCACGTATAATTATCCGAGTATTTTGACTTTTCCGTTTTTAAGCAATCTACTCACGTGGTCATCATATGTAAGTCTCGTCCAACCCTGACTCCTTCAGTCAGATCGTCAGATCCCGGTCCGCCTATATCCCGGGACCAAGTTCTTGTGAGAAACGGGTACTAATAAAATTCCTACCGGTCAATAATATTAATTTTTATAAAATTTTTAACTCCCAGAATATTGCTCCCAAAATGTTGAAATTTACTATGAGGGTGCACGCACGGGCTTTAGCTTGTCATGTATATTTTAATGTCATCTTGAGTATCAAACAAAAAGGTTTAAGTAATTTACAGTTTTCAATTATATATCAAGTATATAACAGTTTCAAGCCGTTAATTGTTACTCGAGATTCAAAATCTTAGAACCAAGGACAAATTTATCCGCGCGGTTTTATTTAATTTAGCTTACGCCCATAATATAATATTTTAGCATTTATATTACATAATTATACATTTTAATAATAGTGCTATACTAATATATAAAGCTAAAGAGTTTGTTTGGTTGAACGCGCTAATTACAGGAACAGCTGGTCCGATTAGTATTAAGCCCATTTATCTAGGAAGGCTATAGGCTGTATATCATCACGGTACCACCTCGGAGAGCGGTTCAGTAATCATAAATGTCACCAAATCGGGAATTTTTTATGCATTTTTATAGATTTTAAAAGCGACAGGAATAAATAGGTGTGACGGGAGTTCAAAGTACGTCACTGGAGAAGCCGTAGGGGTCACCTAGTACTTAATAACTACATCTCATTATATTCTAGTGAGTGCACGTTATTATAGCACGACCACCCCGTCCTGGATCTTGAAGGCCATCTTTTTTCATATGTGTGTACACTAGTGATTCTGTGAACCGTAGACTTCGGAGCGCTCTTGCCAACCACTACAGGACCATTTCCCCTCCCCTGCCTCCATTTCCCCCCCGATCGAAAAACCCCTCGCTAAAAGTTGTTGGCTACATCAAGGATTGTCCATGCCAAGTTTCATGCAATTCCGATGAAAAATTCGACCTGTAGACTGAGTGGATGGACGGTCGGACATCAATAGCATTTTCCCCGTACCATAGAGTCAAAATGGAGGAACAACTATCTTCACGCTGCATCCCTAACGGGGTTTTCAGTGAGAACATATTGCCAGGCTGCGCAATCCATGCATACGTCTTTAATTTCTCCTAGATTCATTAATACTTCATACATGCACGTCTGGGTATCAAAGTACTTTCCACTCTACCGTTTAATGCTTGTAAAAAGTAACTTACTTTTTTATATACTTACTAAAATAAAATAGTAGTTAATTTTTACTGCCTCGGTGGCGCAGTGGTAGTGATCTTTGTGTGGTCCACTATAAAAAAAAAAAAAAAAAAAAAAAAAATATCTTTATTTTGCATAGACCATTTTAACGGCGCTTACAAAATGTCATACACTATTTAAAATATTTAAAGCGACCACCGGTTCGGAACGCGGCCCGCCTGAGAAGAACCGGCAAGAAACTTAGGAAGGCTTTTTTTTTGATGGCCTATTTACAATTTAATATTATTTCATTTTGCCAGCAGATCATTTCCAGGCGTTCCTGTCCTGCAAATAGTCTGTAACGGAGTAAAAACCTTTTTCACAAAGCTTGTTTTTAATAAACTTTTTAAATTTATTTAAAGGTAAATTTCTCAGGTCACAGGGAAGCTTGTTGTAAAAGCGTATACAGTTACCCTGGAAAGAATCGCCAATCTTATGTAGTCGACTGTGGTGGACTGAAAGATTTTTTTTATTTCTAGTGTTTATATTATGTTTATCACAGAGTTTAGAAAACTGTGATAGATTTTTCTGAACATACATAAGATTGGCAAAAATGTATTGTGATGGTACGGTTAGAATATTCACTTCTTTGAATTTTTCTCGGAGAGAAACTCTGGGGCCCAAATTATAAATAGCGCGTACAGCCCGCTTTTGTAGAACAAAAATAATATTTAAATCTGCAGCACTCCCCCAAAGGAGAATACCGTAAGACATAATACTATGAAAATAGCTGAAGTAAACCATTCTAGCCGTATCCACATCTGTTAGAGTCCTGATCTTTTTTACAGCGTATGCAGCCGAACTTAATCTAGAGGCTGTCTTTTCTATGTGTGGGCCCCACTGCAAATTGGCATCAATAGTTATACCTAGGAACACAGTTGATTCTACAAACTCTAACACTTGTCCATTCAGTTGAACATTGGCCGCAACTTGTTTTACATTTGGTAGAGTAAATTTTATACATTTAGTTTTATTTTCATTAAGGCAAAGATTATTTGAGCTGAACCAATGAACTACTCTTGCAATTGCATTGTTTACATCGTCATAGTTATCTAATTGTCTTTTAATTTTAAAAATTAATGAGGTGTCATCTGCAAACAAAACAATCCTATTCCTGTCCCCTACATAAAATGGTAAATCATTAATATAAGTGAGGAAGAACTATAATAATGGTTTGTTGTATTTAGTAATATATAATAATGTATGTATTGTATTTAGTAATATATAAGTATGTTTATCTGCCATCTAGATCCCACAACACAAGCTTATATTAGCTTACTTTGGGCTAGACGGTGCTGTGTAAAATAAACGTCCCTATAATTAGGTAATATCATTAAAACCGGTAAGTACTTTCTTGACTGACTTCACTTACCAGTGGCTTCAAGCGCTTCTTCGTAGTTGAAGGTTGACTTTTCATCAGGCCCTGAAGAAGTCATCTCAAGATTTGTGGTCGAGTTAATAATATACTTCTTCTTATTATTAGGCGCCATTTTGACTTCAACTTATTTTTTTAACGCACGTTCCTTTTTAAATGTTCTTTTAGAGTTCACGACAAGTCTATATTGTGAAAAACTGGACACATGAATGTTTTTTATACTAAATATCACATGATTTTTATACAACTTGATTAATTTGTGTTTGTATTGCTCTAATACTTATAATAGTTTAATATATAAATAAAGTGACTTGAAAAAAATTTAATCTAATTAGATTCCTACTTTCGAATATTCAAGGTATTTTTTTACGTATTGTAATATATTTTTAAATATTACTTTTGAGAAAATCTATTAAAATTAACCAAAAACGTTAGCACCAACAAAACTTTTATTACATTTTATTTTAGGTGTAAAACAAGTGTATACACTTCGCGTTCATTATTTAATGAGTTATGTCGTTATACATTTATGACAATAACGTTATATGTAACAATATGACTGTCTGTACACAATATTGACGGTCGACTGACTCTGTGTCGACTAAACATTCATCTGAAGGCCACAATATGTTATCAAACCTTGTATACTCGAAGCGATTCTGCAATTTTCTCAGTGATAATCCACATAAACACTTAGTTCGACATTGTTTCAGCAGGGTCAATTGGTATTATTTGTTGATAGTACCTTTTTGCTATAAACGTAGCTTGCTAGATACTGCCTATTGTTATAAATAACGTCTTCCTTTACCTCTAAGTTGTTAATAATTAAATTGCGTCGGGTGATTTATGTAATTGTGATTTCCTGTGTATGTGAGGTTTTTGTAATTGCCACTTAAGGAAAGTAATAGCAACCCGGTTTTATTTGTGTTTAAAAACGATAAGTGGAATCTGGACTCCTTGCAGGTCCTGGAGACGGGACTCAGGACCGTGGACCCCATACGCAGGATCTTAGAATCTGGGTCCTGGAGCCTGGGCTCTCGATCATAGACTCTGGTAGCGCGACTCCTGACCCTCGGGCCTTGCTTAGCTCTGGGCAGGGTCCAGAGTCTAGAGTCAACCATCGTATATCCAGAAGAGAAAAATATATTTTAAAAATGGAAAAGTTTATTGAAAAGCGCTCCCACAAATTTTCTGATTGTAAAATGAATCGACAAGGGACTGGATTAAGTTAAAATAAAAAGAAAAATACACTCTGTTAGTAAATTAAGTTTTTTTTTTAAACTGTGTCTGATTCTATAGATTATGTTATTTAAGCCTAATGTTTTCTTAGGCCTTAATTCTGTTTTTTTTTATTACTGTCACTCAAAAATGGCTTCTACTTTGAGAAACAGGTTCAGGAAGTGATATTGTTTTAGATGTATACCGAAAAATTCCTGGCGCCTGACCACGGCAGGTGGCAGTGTTCCTTTAATAGTTAACTAGGTTTCTGAGAATATGTAATTTTTGAATAAGCATGTATTTCACTACATATCATACAACAAAGTCGTTTCCACATGTATGCTTAGATCTTTAAAACTACGCAACGAATTTTGATGCGGTTTTTTTATAGATATATTGATTTATAAGCAAGTAGAGAAGTAATCAACTAATTTGGAAAATATTCATACTTAATTGTGAAACTACACGACGGGATTAAATGGGTGCCACGGGGTATGAAGTATATCACGGGCGAAGCCGGGCGGGTCAGCTAGTAAATTACTTACGACACGTGCTTGGGCAGTAATTTGTCGGTCCAAAGGTCAAATCGTTCTATTCATCATTGTATGGGCGCGACAGACAGACATCTGTACATAAATATAATTTAGACTTAAACCTGTCCTACTGGTAATAAATAATTCAATCATAGAGCTGTTTACATTCGACGAAGAAAATTAATATTGCTTAACGCTTTTCAACTACGCAACAGATTTTAATGCGGTTTTTATCAATAGATAAAGTAATTTAAAAGAAGGTATACATCAGTGCTGTTTTGGGAGCCTGTTTGCTCCTGGGTCAGCTTAATACTGAAAGGAGGCCTTGTTCCACGTAGCAGGTGTGATGCACATCAGTCATTTGGGCTGCTTACCTTATTTGCGGAATTTATTCACTAAATTTTTTATGTTATATTATACATTTTATACACTATCATAGCATAACCAAGCATTTTCCCCAAAGAGGAAGTAGAGTCAAACAATGTAATTAAACAGTTGTAAATTTGTCCACGAGCTGATTGCTGTGTTGATCGCGACAGGGGCAGGTAGAACCTGATAGAAACAATTTTGAAAAACATATGTCCTAAATTGTTTTATTTTTTCAGTGTCTAGCTGGACTCGAACCAGCGTCTTTTGGTTTAACGTAGCAGACGCGTTACCAACTACAACATCAAGACCTACTCTAAACTTACAAATTACCTTATCCTCCTCTTTCAGGTTGTGCCGACCTGCTATTGAAATTTTCGTGCGGCCGGTGACGCCATCAACTTAGATTAAATATATTAGTAGTAGCTGAGACTGGACTGGGCCCGGCTTCTGAAACCGATGCTTCGAAGCTTACCAAAATTAAAGTTTCAAAAATGTTTCACAAACTTTAGTCTTACTTTTAGTTTGGCGTGTCCTGCTGGAAAATCTGTTCCATCTTAATATATATAAATAAAAAACTAACTAACTAACTATCTTCACGCTGTATCCCTGACGGGGTAGTCAGAGAAATATATAAATTACGTGTCATGTTATTTGTTCGCGATGGATTCCTAAACTACTTAACCGATTTTAATCAAATTTGCACACCGTGTACAGTTTGATCCAACTTGAGAGATATATATCACCACGCTACTACCCTGGAGAGCGGAGCAGTAGTCATAAATGTCGACAAACCGGGCAAATGTTTATGAATAATTGTAGAATTTATAAGAACGGGATTAAATAGGTGCGGTGGAAGTTCGAACTATGCCACAGGCGAAGCCGTGGGGGTCACCTAGTTTTTTATAAAAAATGTAGCAATTTTTTTACACAGCGTCTGCGCCACCTAGTCCAAAGTAAGCTAATGTAAGCTTGTGTTTGGGATCTAGACAAAACTAACGAAACAACTTCACGCTGTATCACTTGTGGCCCCACTGACTTAGTTTTCTTAAAACGATGACAGCGTTAAGCAATTTTGGCTATGGTTGGGCGTGGATGGGTGACCACTTTGTGACATTTACATTTGCGAGCGTTTTTGTGCTTCAGAATGCACGTTAAGCCGTTTGCCCCGGTTGCCAGTAACATGTAACATGGCAGTGGTTTAGCCAATTTGAAGGCCTTATGCTTTGAAAAATTTCAGCAGCAAGTCGCCACAACCTGCGCCTGTCTATTTCAACATGGCAATGGTGACGTAATCTTTATTTGGGCTAGTCGACGCTGTGTAAGCAAAAAATGGTTCACTATATTTATTTATTTCATTCATTCTGCTATGTTATTATTATTTTATCCAAAAAATATAGGTAACATTTTCAATAATATGCTCTTTTGTGAATGCGCATTGTTGTAGAACTACTAGTAACAAGGGCATAGATCTAAAAAAGTATTTGTGTCACCTCGACTTATCATGGGTGAAGAATGAAAATGGCGGTCAACTTATGTCTGGTCGTACAACTGTCAATAAAAAGTTATCTATTAAGTCACAGTGCGGTCACACATAAAGTACTGTGTTACTGTGTTATTTCGAGTCTGAGGATTGTCAACGATCCTCAACTGTACGTACTACTTCGGTATGTAGGTAGGTGCCAAACCTCGTTGCAAATAGGCTCGGTACACAGGAGATACTACGCCTCCTTTTGCGTGTTCTATTATCTTTACAACGGTTTGTTTGTGCTATATTATAGCTCACCATAGACAGGGTGTTCACCATCACACTTTGCGTCCGGAGCGCTCGCATACGGTTGGGTCCGATAGAGACGTTATTCCGTGTACGCTGGTTTGTGGAATGAACTCCCTGCCTCGGTTTTCCCGAAAGTCTACTATTTGGGGTTCTTAAAAAGGGGTCTTAGAAGGTTTTTTCAGGACCGACAAGCAGACCCGGTATTAACTAATAAACAATGTAATTTGAGTTTGTTATTGTGTGAGCACCATGTAGACTTATTTATTTCTTTGAAATTGACATGATAGTTGCTGTGCAGTTTCTGAGTATGTCATGCTCGTCTAAGTGTCCTGGCAGTGGTGGCGTATGTATCGGGTCGCCTCATACCCTATAATACGGTTGAGTAGGGCGATGGCTGATATAATGCGTCATACCCGTGAACGGTTGCCGTCTGTTGGGACTGGTCAGCTCATAGCTGTTATAGCAATTATTACAAATAATCTTATTTATATTTAAGGTAAACTTAAGTTTAGTCGACTGTTCTCACATAAATCCAAAGGAACAATGTAAGTGTAATTTTAATGTTGTAAGCTATTCCTACATTTTAAAATGGTATCCATTGACTTTCTTGCCTGATTCTTCTTCTTCAAGGCTGCCCTTAGAACCGGCAACTATAATCGCTCTAATTTTGATATGATTTTAAATACAACATTGATATTGTTTTTTTATTTGTAAAATAATAAATTCATTATTATATAATTGGTCAAATATCATGTTAATCAAACTAATGTAAATTACTGGCGTTTAGAAAAGAGTGGCCATGACTTTTATTGCCGGGTTCATCCTCAGGCTATAGGTATTGCTTTGCGAATCTGGCAGAAAAAGAAAATGAAGAAGCAATATTCTTGACATTCATAAGTGTTACTTTGTGACCTAAATGAATAAAGATTTATTAATATTATTATTAGCCTCTGGTGTTGCGAACGTCCATAGGCGATGGCGCCTACTTTCAACTTTGCTTTGGCACTTTCAAACAATATGTAATGGCGCCAAATGAATACGGATTTCTTATGTATGCAAATGCATTATTTATAAAACAAGTGACTTGACTTTTTGTGATACAGTTACAAATTTAAGTCAAAATAGTGCTACGTCTTCTGGGTATTTCTTCAAAATCTGCGGAAAAGAGTAGGAAAATGAGGATAGGAGTAAAATGAAATTAAAAACAATGCTAACTACTTAGAATAACTTATTTTATTACTGGGTACCTATAAATAAATTTGGCTATTTTCTTCTAATATCCGGTGGTAAAAAACATGCTATGGCCCCCGCGACTGAAACAAATAACATTACTTAATTTAAAAAAAAATGTTCATAGATTAATTTAAATCCATCAGATCTTTTGAAGATAGTTGATAAACACCCTTTGCTAAAGGCTAATATCTAGTCCTCCTATACGAGGAGGACTAGATATATTATATATCTAATATTATATATATATTAAAAGAAGAATATATATTGTTCAAAAGTAGAGGGTAGAAGGAATCAGGGAAGGCCGAGACTTACATATGAAGACCACGTGAGCAGATCGCTCAAAAACGGAAAGGTCAAAAGTACTCGGATACCCAGACGTGCGTGTATGAAGCGATTGATGAATCTCGAAGAAGCGAAAGAAGTATGCATGGATCGCGAAGCCTGGCGATCTGTCCTCTCTGACTACCCCGTCAGGGATACAGCGTGAAGATAGTTAGTTAGTTAGTTATATATATATTATTTACTTTCCTATTATATATGTAATAGTCATGTCCTGCAAATAGTCTTTAATAATAAATAGCCTCTTTAGCTGTAGTCTTTATTAAAAAGTTAAAGAATATTTGTCCTCTTTACTCTTGACCTGGCATTTTTCCACAAGTTATTCGATTTTATTGACAGACGCTGACGTCGACGCCTGCTAGTTTTTATTTATTCATGCCAGAATAATCTGTTAGTTTAGTCTATTTTCATCCATCCTCTCCACGTGTCCAAACCATCTAATCATCCCTTTTTCTATCTCAGTCGCTACGTCTTCTGTCATACCGCAATGTTCCTTTACCGCACTGTTCTTTTCCTTGTCCATTGAAACACTGGCTATAACTAAATACTAACTATCTTCACGCTGTATCCCTGACGGGGTAGTCAGAGAGGACAGATCGCCAGGCTTCGCGATCCATACATACTTCTTTCGCTTCTTCGAGATTTATCAATCGCTTCATACACGCACGTCTGGGTATCCGAGTGCTTTTGACCTTTCCGTTTTTGAGCAATCTGCTCACGTGGTCTTCATATGTAAGTCTCGGCCTACCCTGACTCCTTCTACCCTCTACTTTTGAACAATATATATTCTTCGTCAATCGTTAAAACTAAATACTAAACGTTCGAAATAATAAAGAATACTTACCAAGCATTAGTCCGCTGCATATGTAGAACATGGATGAGCAATGTGTCATAAAGTATGCTCCAAGCATGCTGACCCCGCCAAGGGCGCTGGTCCGCGCGACCATCACTCCGATACAGGCTGCCATGCCGCTGGGAAATAAAAGGAACTTAGAAAAAGCACTTATTTGACCACTTCTGTGGCGCGGTGGGAGTGTATCCGACTGGTACGCAAGGTCGTGGGTTCGATTCCCACCCAGGATAAAACTTTGTGTGATGAGCACGATGGTTTATTCTGTGTCTGGGTGTTATTTATCTATAATATGTATGTATTTATAAGTTTTGTACTGTTGTTTGTTCAAGTTCTGCTAAGTTTGGAATCAGATGGCGTTGTGTGAGTTGTCCCAACGACATTTAGTTATTGATTGCAGTTTATATAAGTCACACTTAAGGCATGACGCTAGCTCGGAAGAAAAAAATCTAACATTTTTAAATGTATTTTAGGTAAATTAAATAACGGTTTTAATACAGAAACCTTGAAAACATTGTTAGAAGAATGGAGTATTTTTAAACCTATCGTGTTATTCTCCTGCCGGTTTATAGAAATTGTCTGATAGCCTCCGAAGATATTTGGAATCAAATAGGTACATGGATGACGTACAGTTTTTTTTTTCAGTTGCACTCTTATGAGTATTAAGTTCAATATTTACCCCGAAACCTACGGATAGACATTATTCCAGTACACTCCGCAGAACAGCAGCCTCATTTGCCCCTTATGAATTGAAGCTTAAAAAGGTCTGCATTAAAGCGCTCGTGGTCCCGCGGACTCAGTGTTCTGTAAACGATCACTGCGTTAAGCAACTTTCGCTTTAGCTCGTCACGGATGGGTGACCACTTCGTGGTATTTACATTTGCGAGCGTTTCCGTGCTTCGGAAGGCACGTTAAGCCGTTGGTCTCGGTAGCCAGTAAAATGGCAGTCGTTAAGCCTTGTTGAAGGCCTTATGGGCGGCTTGAAAAATTTCAACAACAGGTCGCCACTGCTTGCGCCTGTCCATTTCAATATGCCAATGGGCTCACCACCTGTTACGTGGGATAAAAATGCATACGGTGAAATGTGGGCGTACAGTATGCCTCTGCGTACCCCTTCGGGGATAAAGGCGTGACAATATGTATATATGTATGTTAAAGTAGAAGCACTAAAACACCAGAAGCAAATAAAACTGTTACATCATTATGAAACTTACCGATAAGAAGTGGGATAGATATCCACAAAATAAGTATAAATAATCCCAATACACAACTCGTTCGCCAGAAGTCCAAAGAACATAATGAAGCTGATGATATTGTCTTTGATAACTACGGCTCCCAAAGACGAGAGGCCAGCTCCCATCATGATGATTATCGTCAAAGCCTTTTTCTTGTACGCCATTTTTGTGATGACCAACATTATCGCCACAAAAGAGATTCCTTGAGCCAGACTTGACCACACTAAACTAAGTTCCATTGTCGATGTACAGTTCTGAAAAGAACCATTAAATTATAGTGCGAATATAGGTATATAACATGAACTATCTTCACGCAGTATCGCTTCCAGACTATAACAGCGAAAGTAATTATGTCTTTGTCTGTCTGTCGCGTTTCCACGCCAAAACTACTGAATTGACTTAAATGAAATTTGGTACAGAGATAGTCTGAAGCCCGAGAAAAGAAATAGGCTACTTTTTGTCCTGAAATCAAGTTCCCGTAGGAAAAGGGAACAGGAAAGTTACGTCAACTACCTAGTTGTTAATACATTTTTAAAAGTGCTAATGTAATGGGTACGCGGTACTTACAGCTGTAGATTTAGTTTCATTGTAATTGCTGACGATCAGTTGACAGAGCCCCTCCTCTTCGCTAGAACTGGTGGAGCTCATGCCTGCGGTGAACTTGTCCACTAAATATGGGAACCACATGAAGAAGCTGTTGTTTCTGAAGAAGATAATAAAAAAATCATCAACAATCATTTAAGGATAAAATTTTAAAGCAATTATTTTGCTTTAAAAATTTATTCATAGATTGCATCAATGTTTAAAAATGGTTGTAACACTGTTCATTGGTATCGAGTTGTTCATTAGCTTGATAGATGGCTCTGGTCATACTCTTAAAATGACGATTAAAATATGGTGGAGAATTTCAACTTTATTCGATACGGTTCGGGTAGTTCAGGTGGCTAGAAGATTGCCCTGGTTAGGTAAAGGTCACGGGATCAATCGTTTAATTTTAATAAAGAATGCTAAAATGCTGTATCCCTGACAGTGTAGTAAGAGATGGCAGTTCGCCAGACTTTGCAATTAATGCATACTTCTTTCGCTTTGTTCAGATTCATTTCGTACATGCACGTCTGGTTTTCCGAGTACTTTTGACCATTCCGTTTTTGAGCAATCTGCTCACGTGGTCTTCGTATGTAAGACTTAATCTACCTTGACTCCTTCTGCCCTCTACTTTCGCATAATGGTATATTTTTCGTCACTTTTCTCACACATTTCTTGGACGTTTCCAAGTCAACCGAGCTCGTCCTTTTCTAGCGTAATGCTGACATTTTTATTCAAACCTGCCATATTACGTATCACTTCGTAACGATCGGCCGACGTTACGCCGCACAGTTTTCATAGTGATCACACCTCCACAGTATTCATCTTAATTTCATGCATCTTCTGACGTACCCAGGTTTCACTACCGAAAGGCAACGTTGGTACTAGCACTGCGTTTTGAATCCTGAATCATGTTTCTTTTACGATGCTTCGTCTCTTTATTAATACATGTTATATGCTTAAATATCTCTAGGCATTCTTTCATATTTTTATGAAGCCTCTTTAACCTTTTTGTTTGAATTAAAGAAAGATGTATTTATTTGTACTTATATCATTATAAGAAAATGTCCATTCACACTCTTCTCACTAATCATTTATCATCCAACGTTACTACACATCGGAATCATCTGTCTACATCTTCTTCTATTGCAGTCTTGGAAATATAGATACTTACGTGCTGAATATTACAGCTGTAAAGAAATACAGCTGCATGCTCTTGTAGAGAAGAGGAGGCTTAAAGAGAGGCACGATCTGTTCCCAGAGAGACTGCAGCAAAGAGGTTCCTTTACGACGTTCATTGCCGAACTCGTTTAAAACTATTTTTTTTACCTGAAATAGTCAACAATTCTATTATCACGGGCAGTGACTTCATACGAAAGATATTTCTTGCGCATTTAAAATACATACAAAATATAGTCACGTATTTTCACCGACCGATTAGGCAGAAGTATGCTATAAATATGCCTATTTTTCACCAGTCGTATTTTGTCTCACGAATAGGCGGTGAGCCTATTGCCATATTAAAACGCGCAGGGGCCAGTAACAATTTATGTTATATCATTTTGGAACACTATACTCACTTTTCTGATACATAGAAATGAATTTAAATGAAAAAGAAATGTACATGAATTTGAAATGCAAGGACGGAACAATTATTAGAAATACTCACTGGATATTTGTCTCCTTTGCCCTTATTCCTCTTCCAGATCATCTTTAAGTTCTCTAAGGCTTCTTCAGTTCGTTCAGCATTCACCAAGAACTTGGGGCTCTCGTAGAAGAAATGCATTCCAAACGCTCCAATACCCAGAGGCAAGGCCAGTACCAGTGCCAGTAGGCGCCAGGGAGTGAAGAAAAGTCCACCGCCCAAATCAAAAGAGAAGTCAAGGTTTAAGATGAAATATGCGACCACTGCAAACGAATGACAGTTATTATAACAAGAGTCTGATAAGTACTACAATCTAGAATTTTGCCAGTTGGGAGTGATGACCTAGAGAAAATCGCGGGGTTGGGCTCAAGGAGGATAACAAATTAATCAAATGCTCTAAATAGAAGCTGGCATAACATTTGCGAAAGTTTCCGTGCTTCGGAAGGCACGTTAAGCTGTTGGTCCCAGTTGCCAGTAATATGGCATTTGTTAAGCCAAGTTAAAGACCTTTTGGGCGGCTTGAAAATTTTCATTAGCAGGTATCCACAACCTGCGTCTGTCTATTTCAATATGGCAAAACCGTGTATTATTATGACGAATGGCAAAATGAGGAATGAGGAATTGGCAGAAGCTTCCATCCAGCAGTGGATTGTGACATCGACAGGCTGAGTTGCTAAATTGAATGACTGTGTAGAACAATGATTTTGTTTGGTTTGGTTACTAGTAGAAATAGTAGACCATTTTGTATGAGAGCTGATAATCCCTTTAATGAGGGACGTAACGACTTTATTCTTCGGAATTCAAGTCAATTTCTCTTCTTTTTATGCAGACTTTTCGTTCAGGATTTTAGGGTACATTTTGAGGTACACTCAAAGGAAATAAAATGACTCTTATAAGATCACTTTGTTGTCCGTCCGTCTGTCTGTCTGTCACGAACCTTTTTTTCAAGAACGCGTGGAGGTATCAAATTGAAATTTATATCAAATACTCAAGTCTACTATCTCTTGGACCTGTAAATAAATCAATCTTCTAAGCCAACGCAATCAAAATATACAGCCGTTTATGCCGCAAATTTCCGCAATATTTCGACACTCGCAGGGGAATTAAAACCTACAGGGAGTACCCTGTTTACGTGTGTAAGTTCACGGGAAGTATCCCGTGAACTCAGAATCTTGAAATTTGGTACAAAGCAACAAATAAAGTAAATTTATCTAATGTAAATAACTCTTACAATTGAGAGGTCTAGCTTAATTGGATATTTACTCAAATAAGGTACTAATGTTTTACGGAACCTTCGACGCATGAGTTCGACTCGTGCCTGACCGATTTTTTTTACTTTTGTTTTATATTTAATTATATCATGCAACATGAAGCTTTAAAATTAGGACTACGCGTTTAAAAGATCCTCCAGGATCAATATTTTATTGTATTAGTAATTACTGAATGCCGATATGAAATACGATAGGCGGTAATTAACTTAAATATCTTCACACTGTATCCCTGACGGGGTAGTCAGAGAAGACAGATCGCAAGCTTTCGCGATCCATGCATACTTATTTCGCTTCCTGTAGATTCATACACGCACGTCTGGGTATCCGAGTATTTTTGAGTTTTCCGTTTTTAAGCAATCTGCTGACGTGGTCTTCATATGTAAGTTTCGGCCTACACTGACTCCTTTGCCCTCTACTTTCGCACAATATATATTATTTGACGTTAGTTGGTCAGTATATTGTCAGGGGATGCTGACGACCGTGCGAAGTGGAGGAGAAAATGTAGGAAAGGGGACCCCAGGCGTCGCGAGGCGAAACTGGGATAGACGCTCGGATGATGATGAGTTGGTCAGTATATTTCCATTCTTCCCACAAATTTAATTGCCACGCAGAGAGTCGCTTTTAGTTCCGATGTTATTTATTGAGCAGAACCTTTAAAAGTAAATGACTCACCAACATAAGCGGCTAAGCTGAAATCCAGAACGCTGGTCATGATCAGCATGTACGAGTCCCTCACTTTCTCTGCACTTGATTCTCCCAGAAGTGTGTAGCTTGCTGACTGTGCACAACTGCAACTGTAATACGATCTTTTTAATTTTACATTGTGAATTTTGAGTACTTAATTTAAACATTTGCAGAAGATTTACTATGCAGACTGAGCTACTAAGAAAAAACAGTTTCACTAGCAACTGTATTCGCACAGTCAAAGTTTTATTATGGAACTAAAATGAATTTCTAAAGTCACATTCTCAACGAATGGGCCGAATGGATGGGATGGGACGATGGGCGGATGGTATATAAATTATGCAATATGCATCGAGGACAGTCCTTGTATCACTAGCAATTGCCCAAGATTTTTTTTGCATGTTTAATTACTTGTTGACGTGGTGAAGTTTTCCCGTTCGTTCGTTTGCCACAGAAACTTGTTCCCGGTATAAAAAGTAGCCTATGTGTTATTCTGATGTGTACATTATATTATTGTCAAGTTTCATCAAAATCCAGTCCGTAGATTTTGCGTCAAAGAGTAACAAACATTTATCCATACTAACAAACTTTTGCGTTTATAATATTAGTAGGATACCTCCGCGTTACGGTTGCTTCCACTTTACCCATCGATTTGGTCGAGAACGCGACACAGCGTAATCAAGGCTGAATAAAATTAATTTAAGCTTCTTAAGTCCCTTAGGTCTAACCAACACAAAAACATGCATATAATACACAAAAACATATACATACAAATATTTTTATTTTTTTTAAACCACTGAGGTGGCAGACACGGTACCGCCCACCTAATGGAAAGTGTGCACCGCAGCCTGTGGACGTTGGCAAAACTGCCTTTATAAGCCTTCTAAGACCCCGTTTGAAAAACCCTATACAGTAGACGCTCGGGAAAACCCAAGCAGGGAGTTCATTCCTCAATATAAGTGTACGCGGAGTAAAGCCTCTATCGAACCTAACCGTATGCGTACGCTCCGGACGCAAAGTGTTTTACTTTGTTCCAAATCCGTTAATCGGAGCCAAAATTCAAATTTATAGTCAAATATAAATTATAATATTTATAGACAATATTTTCAGCCAAAGTTCCATAAGCGTCAATTTTTTTTTAAACACTTTTCCTATAGCCCAAATTAAGCTTATAGAAGCTTGTGCTATGGGGTCTAGACAACTTATAAACATACTTTTAAATTTCTATATACATTTTCAACGTATGTAGAAACGTATGTGAATATCGCTGACTCAGCAGTCACCAAAGTTTACGCCAGAACATAGCAACGACAGCGATGACACAGCAAACCGTTCTACAGCAAATTGACGACTCAGCATCCTCGTGTAACTGATTTCCAACCACGAAGCAAATTTACCTATTTATTATAAATAAGTAAACGGGATTACTCACGTTTTTACGACCAGTAATAGACCGACCGGTTTCAGCTATATTTAGACAGCCTTTTTCAGAGGTTCGAACCGTTCGCCGAGCACTCTTTACGCACACTGCGCGCATCCGCTCTCGCCGCTCGCGCGCTGCGCGCGTTTTGTTGTAGGGTTGCGCCGAGGCAAACGTGAGATCCGCTTGATGTGTGAGTTGGCTTTCTGTATATCGTGTGCCGTAAGCCAACTCACACAGATAGGTATCTGAGAGCAGATTCACATCGTCACCCAGCGCATCTCGCTTCAGTTCCACGGACGCTTATTAACAGGGCTTTGAGACTGTGTGACCCGGAATACCTGGATACTGAGCTGGAGCATATGAAGGGTGTGTTGTGCAGCAACGGATACAACTGGAGACAGAGTTGACGGGTGGCAAATACATGTGCACGGACTCGCCCTGCAACGGTGGAGAGAGCGGTGGCTTTCCTCCCATATGTCAAAGGGGTGACGGATGTGGTAGGACACTTGTTACGCCGAAGATACAGCATCAAGACGATCTTCCGTCCCCTCACACAACTTCGGCATCTACTGCGCTCTCCAAAGGATAAAGGAGACCCTCTGAGTGTCCCCGGTGTGTATATGATTCCCTGTGATTGTGGAAAATGTTACGTCGGGGAGACAAAGCGAAACATTTCTACGAGACTCAGCGAGCACATACGTTCCATGAAGAATCAAGATATCAACGGATCCGCGGTGGTGGAGCATGCACTGAGCTCTGATACGCGTCATTTTATCCGGTTTGATAAGGTGAAGATCTTGTCGCGGGAGAAGCACTTTGTGCCCTGAAAAATTCAAGAAGCCATAGAGATAGGGAGGCGGCCGAATTTTAATAGAGATGGGGGCTGGAGTTTACCTCCTACATTGAAGCCGAGCCTTCGTGGTGCTCGTTGTTGTGTGGAAAGCGAGTCTGTTGAAGATACAGTGAGCTATGCATGCAGAGACGCTCCGAGTAGTTTGGATGGGAGCGATAGTGAAGCGGATCTCACGTGTGCCTCGGCGCAACCCTACGTCCACCGAATACCCCAACAACAAAACGCACGCAGCGCGCGAGCGGCGAGAACGGATGCGCGCAGTGTGCTCGGCGAACGGTACGCACCTCTGAAAAGGGCTGTCTAAATACAGCTGAAACCGGTCGGTCTATTACTGGTCGTAAAAACGTGAGTAATCCCGTTTCCTAATTAATAATGTGTAATAATAACGTTAGTTTTTTAGTTCAAATTTACCTAATTGATCAATTACTACATTTTTTTTTTTATACCACTGAGATGGCAGATATGCATATAATTTGGCATTTCTTGTTCATACTTCGAATAGGTTTCATTCTCTACTCCGTGGGTTTCAATTATTGCAATAGTTATAGTTTTCTTTTTAATTAAATTAATCATAAATAATCTAGTTTTTTTTCGTACCTCTGTCTGCAGAATCTATACGAGTAATTACCACCCAAACAAACATTCGCGGATCACACATATATTTATTCCGGGAATCGATTTCGAGACATGCATTACTCAACATAAGAGTAGGCAGGTTTCAACACTACGAAAATAAAATTATTATCATGTACTTACAAACTTGTGCTAATAAATTTAAGAGCAGCCATAACGATCCAGTTGGGTGAGAAAGCGCTGACGGTGGACACAACGAAGCTAATCCACATAGCTAGGAGCAGACTCTTCCGTCGACCTCGGGTATCGGAAATATAGCCCCAAGGATACGCCATAACGATAGGACCTGAAAAGTATATGATAAATTATTAGAAGCTTCAGTGGTAAAGGTTTTCTATGTTTGACTAATTCTGGATTTGACTACTAATAGTTTTGGGCAAAAAGGACTATTCTCACCCGCACAACCAGAAATATAATACCGAGTTCTAGCTCGGTAAAGTCTAGAAAAAGTTACATTGTCTTGAAATCCGCAACGAAATTAATTAGACAATAAATTGATGGAGTAGGAAAGAAAGTAAATAATTCGTTTTAAAACACGTTCTCACACTCAAGTAAGTCGACAATTTCTGTTTTTAGCCCCCGACGCAAAAACGATGGGTTTTTATAAGTTTGACGTGTCTGTGTGTGTGTGTGTGTGTGTCTTCGGGTAAATCGATTTTAATTTTGTTTTTTTTTTTGTTTCAAAGATGATTTTTTTAGTTTATGTGTTCTTAGCTATGTTTGTTGAAAATTGGTGGAGCGGTTTAAAAGTTGTGGGGGGTGAAAGTGGGTAAAAATAATCGAATGTCTTTAAAATATACTCGAGTGTAGTCTTAAATGAAAGCGCATCACGTGCACATTACAAAATAATATGTTCAATGAAAATCGGTTGAGCTGTCTGCAAATATTATTGACTACAAAATGTAAGTATAAAAATTAGGTAGTTAAAGTACCTATTTCATTTTTTTACACTATAATAATGCGGCAATAATAATTCGGTGGCTATAATATATAATAACTCTCCTGCAGTGCGGCATTCAACAAGACGGAAAGGGGTGGGATCGGTGCCTGCGTGATACAGAAGCCATTTTTGTAGGATTTTCTGATCATGCGGCATTGCGATATGGAGACTTTAAAGTTTAATATGGTGTGGTGTAACTCACTTTACCGTGTGTCGCTGAATGTTGGTACTCACCTATAAAAGGCATAGAGAGCAATACGCTAGTCTGACTGATGCTCAGATTAAAATCGCAGGTACTGCCGGTGACCACGACTGAAAAGCCGAACATATCTATTCCCATTGCCAAGCTGCATACGCTGAGGGTTGCTAGCAGCCCTATGCTGTAGCATCCATTGCCTGAAAATACAAGATTTTCATTTTCATCAAAGAATCTAGATAATCTAAAAACTGTTAGTGTCAGATATTAACCCCAAATAAGTCTGCTTCTATAAGAAGCTTCTGTTCTTATAGAAGCAGCCCTAGACTGTGACGTATAGTGAGAGCTACACGCACGCCCGTCCTTCACCCTCCCCAAAGATGCGAGATAAAAACGGGATGACACCTAAACCCTTCGAGACAAGCAAGATAAAAAGAAAGTGTATTCCAAAATGACGGGCTACAGTCAACCATGCAAATCAGACTATCACAGTCTGCTAGACCTAGGCACAGTTCACAAATGAGCAGTAAAGTAGTAGCAATTTCATTTAAACATGCAATAAGCCTTACTCAGACAGACGCACGCTTCTACGGACTCCAAAAGCGGACATCGCAGTGTTTTAGGAGTCAGTCAGTCGGCTCCCGCAACTATTATTGAGACTGATAATCGTATTCTAAATTAAAACTATTATTATAACTATTATTATTATTATTTGTATGAAGCGATTGATGAATCTCGAAGAAGCGAAAGAAGTATGCATGGATCGCTTACACAGGCAACCCTAACGCTTCAATGGAGAATAGATATAGTCCAGTCATTATACATTTGGAAATGCAAATGAACCGAGAAAGTCAAATTTTGAATTTTACGTGGTTGGCTAGAAAAGCTTAAGTTCAAATTGTCGACCAAAATAACCTGATGGGTATTCCGCCATCTTGAAAAACTAAATTTAACCTCTTTTTGAAGATGACGGAAAACCCATCATCAAATTTGGCTTTCTCTGTTCATTTGCATTTCTAACCCGATTTTTCCGACGTAATGACTGGACTAATATGTAATTTTAGATTTTTGTCTAAATTCCTTACTGCTTTGGCTCATTTATGTACTGTGACGTAAGATTTTCCAATTTTGGCCTTAGCTGTACCTGGACTAGACATGTTCGTATTGGGTTTTGTTTAGAGTGTATCTTTTGACAGCCTCGGTGGCGCAGTGTTACTGGATGCGACAGAGGTCTCGGGTTTGAATCCCGGGTCGGAAATAATATTTCTGATATCCACAAAATGTTTGTTTTGGAGTTTGGGTGTTTCCTATATATAATATGTTTGCATTTTCATACTTTTATTGTTTTTCAAAGTAATCTCCATTCCTCTCTACACATCGTCGCATTCGATGGAACCACTAAGAAAAGCTGTGGGCCCATTCTTCCTTAGGGGTCTCTTCTATGGCATTTTCGTACGCTTTCACCGCATCTTCAGGGCTCGTAAAGCGAATACCTCGAAGTTTATCTTTAGTTCTTGGGAATAAATGAAAGTCGCAGGGCGCCAGGTCGGGACTGTATGGCGGATGACTCATTATCTCCACACCTGCCATAGTCAAATATTCAACAGTCCGTTTTGCGGAGTGCGCTGAAGCATTGTCGTGGTGAAGAAGGATCTTGCTTCGAGGGCGCTGCTGTCGAATTTTTTCCAAGACAACAGGCACAACAGCCTTTGACGTCCCAGTCTGCAGTAACTGTTCTTCCATCTTCAAGCATAACTGTCGCGAAATGACCTTTCCGATCAAAGAACGAGGCTATCATCTTTTTTCCTTGACTTCTTCCTTTCTTTACCTTAGTTGGCCGATCCTCAAAAGGAAACACCCACTGAGCTGATTGTCTTTTGGTTTCGGGTTCGTAGCAATATATCCAGCTTTCATCACCTGTGACGATGTCAAATACAGCATTTGAGTCACTGCCGTTGAACTTATCTAACATTTCGCGACACCAGTCCATGCGAAGGCGTTTCTGGTCGTCGGTTAAAGTATGGGGAATCCATCTGGTACAAAGCTTCCTGACGCCTAAATGTTCGTGTAATATTTTTTGAACTTGACTCATACCAATGCCTAGGCTTGTCCGTATCTGCTAATAGGTCACTCTCTTATCTTCCTCTATCAAACGTCGCACAGCACTGATGTTATCTTCAGTAGTCGCTGTTAAACGACGTCCCTCACGCGGATCATCACTGAGATTGCTACGTCCACGCTTAAACTCGTTAAACCTATTGTAAATAGTGGCACGAGATGGGGCTTCATTATGAAATGCTAATCGCAGCCTATCATAGCTTTGTTGTTGAGTAAGCCCACAACAAAAGTCATAATACATCATTGACCGAAAATTTTCTCGCGTTAAGTTCATTTTCACGTTTAACAAGAGATTTACATTTGCCGCCAATTCACAAAAACAAATGACAAATGAATGCAATATATTACATTAGGTTACCAAGCAGTTCTATAATTGAAATTCAAATAAAGTTTTCATTAGCAATATTTCTTTCTGGCCAGTTCTACACATTTTCAGTGTTACCTAGGTATTAGCATACTATAGACTACACGACGGTGTGTAAAAAAAATGTATAGTATATATATTTCTGACATAATAAAAAAGCAGTAGTTTCTGGGTCAAGACCTGAAGATATTTTTACTGCTCATTGCACCTCAGAACTGTACATTCAGTAGCGTTAAAGAAGCTCACCTGCTAAATTAATGGCTTCTCCATACGTGTAGATTCTGTCTTCGTGTCCATTCGCTGAGATCGATAGAACGTTGTGGTTGGACCCATCTTCTAGGTCCCGACTCTTTTGTAACTTGATCGTCATTTTGGTCTGAAACAAGCAATGAACTGATAAGTTACAGACATACATACATCATCATTGTTTCCACCATTGAATTGGGTGTTGGGAGTTCGAGGCGAAGGTTCTAATTAGTATTCCCTAGGGAGTAGGATAAAGGAGAAAACAGGTAAATCCCGCTCAAGATCATGTAATGCATGTAACATGCAAATAAGATTTTTTTTAATACAATAATGAAAATAAGAATAAAATTATGTCAGTAACAGTTATTCAAAACTTCAATTTAGTAGGTTTTTTAAATTAAGACCACGTGCAGATTGTTTAAAAACGGAAAGGTCTAAAGTACTAACCAGCGCCTGTCTATTTCAACATGACCATAGACACACTACCTATCGTGTAAAGTATGCCTCTGCCTATGACAGCGTGCTTCTAATTTCATTTTTTCTCCACAGCACATGCTGCCACGTAGTAAGTAGTTTTTTGATATTTAAAAATATTTGATAAGTCGGGTAATCGTGGCAAATTTGGTTACTGGTTTGGTGGCAATGGCAGTTATCTTTAAATTTATAATCACTTTGATGATGTAGGCAAAGGACCTCTGTCCATACATCTGGGTGTTTTGAATGTATTGTTGTTATGACCTGTGTACAGGGACCCTTATGCCACATAGTACCGGTTTAAGGAGTCGCCGTTTATTTGACTATAATAATACTATTTGTGTAAAGTACATTTTGCTATTGCAATAAATAAGTTTTTCTTTCTTTTTTTTTCTTTTTTGGCGATCTATCCTCTCTGACTACCCCGTCAGGGATACAGTGTAAAGATAGTATAGAATAGTATTCTATAGCAAATATTTTCTTTTCTTGCCTTCGGCGAACACTGGGTGATTACATTTATGTATAATGCAATAGTTGCAGATAGTTGTGATGAAAAATTACGATTAAAAACACATAATTACAAGTCTGTACATTTGTTCGTTCTCACATCTGCACGTGCACAAACTTCACTCGAGGCACAAACGGAACCGCATACACTCAAACAATGCGTAGGTAATATCAATCAAAGGAAACTTTATCGGTTTTTAATGGCCTTTCGTTTAATCTGTACAATATGGCGGAAGGATTCTGAGAACTAAACTACAATGTCGTAATTCTTATCATGGAGTACATTTCTATGCATCCAACATCGCTGTATCAGAGACCGTGCTTCCCTGCACTGCCTCGAAGAAGTGGGATAACAACAAAACCGCCCAAATACGCGACAAAACACTCGAATCCCCGGAAGAAAGGCGAGACGAGATAACACCTGATTCCCATGAGACAAGGCCGCAGTTGCAGACAAAGTCTGTAACGAGCACAGAAGGTTATCCCTTCGTGGGTTTTCCCGGGATTCCCGGCCATAGCAGAAGGAAGGGCAACATGTGGTTATAATCGGTAGGTTGCTCATGGCTAGCAACCATGAGAAATTCTCACAGGATAAAAGTCTATGGTTCCTTATAAGTGGCTATTGGCACTGTTTTTCTTCGTTCGACAGTTAGCCAGGGTGTCGCTAGGGCCCCATCAAAATCTACGGGGCCCGTGCGACCTCATCTGCAAGTGGTGACTAACATACGAGGCAACGAAACAGGCGACTTTAAGGGACGCCTGTCGCTCCAACAAAATATTGACAGTAAAAATCCAAAAGAAAGCTGCTCTTAGCAGTTTAGTGGCATAAATATGTTGTAAATTATAATGGTTAAAATCTTTAGAGTATACATAACAAATAACTATTAGAAAAAAAAATTGACTATTACTTTTAACTCTTAGAGTATACATGGTATAAAAATTGTCAAACTTCCGATTTAATTAGAAAATTACTTGATTTAAATATATTTAGATTATCACATTGTTCTTTATTAATTAATTCAGATATTCATTATCAAATAGTTGAATAATAGATTCGTAAAACCCAAGCCGTTAAATCACCATTAAATGCTTTTTATGAGAAATAAATTAATATATTTCGTCGAACGATTTGATTGTAATTAATATTAATTATTGTTGAAGTGTGCCTATTATATTAAGAAATTAGTCCGAGACTACCATGACTTTAATTGGTCGTGCTAATTAGTGTCTAGCACATAAGACCTTTCAGCCTTTTTGTTACCACCTAACTAAAAAGGCAACGGGTTCAAAATTTCTTCCAAATTTAACATCTAAAATAGACACATTTTATTAAAATTATTCGGCCTTCCGTGCTTCGGTATGCAAGTTAAGCCGTTAGTCCCAGTTGACAATGCCAAAATGGCAGTCGCTAAGCCAAGTTGAAGGCCTTATGGGCGGCTTAAAAATGTCAAGAGCAGGTCGCACCAGCCTGCGCCTGTCTATTTCAACACGGCAATGGGCTCACCACCTGTTACGTGGGACAAAAATGCTAATGGTGAAATTTAATATGCCTCTGCCTACCCCTTCGGGGATAAAGGCGTGACAATATGTATGTATGTATGTAATTGATATTTGAAACACATACACGCAGACAGACATTTACGCATATTTGCCCGAGGCGGTAGGTAGAGATTATTAATGATGAAAAATATGCACACTTTAACATATTTTTCTTTATACCTATTTAGCTCACTGAGGCCCGCTAAGTCGAAGCCTTGGCATTATGTATAAAGACTGAATGAAGGCTATTGTACATTTTATAGCGGAACTTAGAGAATTTTTATAATAAGGAAACTACTTTGGATAGTGTCTTACTTTGGGGGTGAAAGCTGGTAGCACCTCTACGAGATGTTCGTAGCGATTATGGATACTGTTTGTAGCCGTAGCACTTTCAAATCACCATTGACAATTTTTTTTCCTTTGAGCAAGTTTTTTAAATAGCGTTTCTTAATGCTGTCATGAAATAATTAAGTTTTTAATACGAAGCAGTTGCAATTAAATAATTAGGTTATTGCACCTGCTTCGTATGTGACAGTGTATGCGACTACCGCGCTAAGGTGCCAGGTTCAAATCCTGAGTAGGGACAGTTATTTGTGTGATCGACAAATACTTGTTTCGGAGTTTAGATGTTTACTCTGTATGTATTGGTATATGTTTTAGGAAATATTTCAGTATGTTTTTCAGTTGTCTAAATACCATAACACAAGCTTATATTAGCTTAATTAGGGGTAAAAGGCGTAGACAGTGTCCCCCGACGAATTTGTCTCTTGACGAATTTGAATCTTTAATGAAAACACTCGGTTTCACTTTTTATACCTTTTAATCCGTACTCCCGGTTTCGTCTTACGGCATTTTCAAAGGTTAGCACATATTTTTGCACCTGGGATGTCACTGAGAACTTCATATACTTATTGTGGAAAAAGTAAATCGTACAAGTAAATAAGTGAAACAATACAAGTGTTTTCATTCAAGGTGTCTAGCAAGTTCCAGCAAGTGCCAGCAATCAACAGTCTTTTTTTTATGAATACATTTGGGTCACAAAGTAACACTTATGAACATCAAGAATATTGCTTCTACATTTACATTTACTGCCAGATTCGCAAAGCAATAGGTAGAGCCTGAGGAAGAACCTGGCAATAAAACTCATGGCCACTCTTTTCTAAGCGCTAGTAATTACATTAGTTTGATTAACATGATATTTGACCAATTATATAGTAATTAATTTATTAAAGAAGAAGAATATGGCAAGAAAGTCAATGGATGCTATTTTAAAATATAGGTATGGCTTACAATATTAAAATTATACTAAAATTGTTCCTTTGGATTTATGTGAGAACAGTCGACAAAACCTAAGTTTGCCTTAAATATAAATAAGATTATTTGTAATAATTACTATAACAGCTATGAGCTGACCAGTCCCAACAGACGGCACCCGTTCACGGGTACGACGCATTATATCAGCCATCGCCCTACTCAACCGTATTATAAGGAATGAGGCGACCCGATACATACGCCACCACTGCCAGGACACTTAGGCGAGCATGACATACCCAAAAACTGCACAGCAATTATCATGTCAATTTCAAAGTAATAAATAAGTCTACATGGTGCTCACAGAATAACAAACTCAAATTACATTGTATATTAGTTAATACCGGGACTAAAGGCAGCCAATTTAGAAACCTTTAGTTGTCAGACGTTTCAAATTATTTATAATGTAGAAATGTAAAAATACAACATATATATGCAGATTCAAGACATGTAGAATATAACACAAGATTCATTCGAATCCTAAATAGCTCAAGAGTAAGCAACTTATTTCTATTTATTTTTATCATTCAAATAATCATTAGTAGTGTAATAAGCCCTTTTCAAGAGGTGCGTCTTAAATTTATGTAACGGCAGGTTCATAATGTCTAAAGGAATTTTATTATATAGGCGTCCGCTAATTCCTGCAAAAGAGCCGTAAACCTTTTGTAAACGATGATGCGTTCCTATTAATTTTTGCTTATTTCTAGTATTTATCGAATGTACCTATGTCACTGTGTCTATTGTATAAATGTATGTTCTGTTTAACTAACATGATATTTGCAAATATATACTGTGATGCAACCGTTAAAATGCCAATTTCTTTTAATTTCTCTCTAAGAGACACTCTAGCACTCAATTTATATAGTGTACGTATAGCTCTCTTCTGTAGTTCAAAAATAATATTAAATATTAGATATTTAAACATGGCGACAATACACATATTGTATTAGATACTAAAATCTATTTATTGAGATACATCACATATTAGATGAAGATTATAGATTAAATTAATTAGAAATAAACACGTGCACCGATATGGTCATGTACCAACTAGAGCTGTCGGAAATAGAAGTTAGAACCACCAACAGCCTATGCTGTGCAAAACTTGTATAAGGTAGTAATAAAGTCCCAGGTCAAGAGTATCCTTAACCGGCGAGTATGTATGAAAACACTCATAAAAGTAGAAGAAGCGATGTAACGTGGGGGTGGGTTTGGCGGTAGACCAACTACCCCTAGTCAACAAATTAAGGAAATTTAAATAAATAAATATCCATCACGCCTTATCCCCGAAGGGGTGGCAGAGGCATATTATATGCCCACTTTTCACCGTGTGGATTCCTGTCCCACGTAATAGGTGGTGAGCCCATTGCCGTGTTGAAATAGACAGACGCAGGTTGTGGCTACCTGCTGTTGAAATTTTCAAGCCGCCCATAAGGCCTTCAACCAGGCTTAACGATTGCCATTTTACTGGCTACCGGGACCAACGGCTTAACGTGCCTTCCGAAGCACGGAAACGCTCGCAAATGTAAATGCCACAAAATGGTCACCCATCCGAGGACCAGCCATAGTGAAAGTTGCGTAACTCAGTGATCGTTTACAGAACACTGAGACCGCGAGGCCACGAGCATTCTCCTTCCAGAGAAATTTAGGAAGGAAAATTTAAATACCAGTTCGAGACTACCAGGACTTTAATTGGTCGTGCTAATTAGTGTCTAGCACATAAGACCTTTTAGCCTTTTTGTTACTACCTAACTAAAAAGGCAACGGGTTCAAAATTTCTTCCAAATTTAACATCTAAAATAGACACATTTTTATTTTATTAAATTAATCGGCCCTTTAGACACACCCCAGTTCCGTGCTTCGGAGGGCACGTTAAGCTGTTGGTCCCGGTTGCCAATAAAATGGCAGTCGTTAAGCCAAGTTAAAGGCCTTATCGGCGGCTTAAAAAAATTCAACAGCGGGTCGCCACAGCCTGCGCCTGTCCATTTCAACACGGCAATGGGCTCACCACCCGTAACGTGGGACAAAAATGCATACGGTGAAATGTGGGCGTTTGATATGCCTCTGCCTACCCCTTAGGGGATAAAGGTGTGACAATGTGTATGTGTGTAAATTTAAATACGACAGTATGTGTATTAGCCTTCTAAGACCCCTTATGAAGAACCCCATACTAAAGACGTTCGGAAAACCCAGGCAGCGAGTTCATTCCACAATCTAAGCGTTCGCGGAATAAAGCCTCTATCGGATCTAACAGTATGCGTGCGCTCTGGACTTCTGCGTCTGGTGTTGCAAACGTCCATAGGCTACTAGGCCGTACGCTTCTCTGCCACCTTAGTGGTATAAAAAAACCACTCGTAGATAGATTAGAACAAGTAACGCGCCTTTCACTATTGTAGCGAAGGAATCAGACGACTTCTAAAACTTCAACATCGCCTATGCACGTATTCATGGTGTCCTGAATCGAATGCCGCAAACCGTTTGACCTATCGCTTATGGTTTCTGAGATATACTCGTACATACGGATGGACAGACAGATTGAGCCGTTTTAAAAGACATATCTAAACTTTAGGGTTTAGAAGTCTAAAAGATATATTTATTTAATATATGTACAGTGTGTGTACATATATTAAATAAATGGTAACAGATAGTAACTGTTAAAGGAAACATAATTCATGACCCGTGACATGACTACCTCTGTGTGATGAGCACGATGGTTTATTCTGAGTCTGGGTGTTATTTATCTATAATATGTATGTATTTAGAAATATATAAGTATGTTTATAACTAATTGAATCGGGCGTTACATGGCGGAAATCCATCGTAGAAGGATAATAAAGGAGGGGAGGAGGAACCCACCACACACCCTCGATTCGTCAATCCTAACGCACAACTTGCTGTCAAGCAGTCTTGAGGATGCCTCGTGTGTAGGCGAAACACGTGTCGACTTGTCGACTAAGTGCCTCCTTGTAAAGCGGAATATTGCAAAAGTTTTGACAACCTGGAGGGTAAGGTTTCCTTTTACCTATCCTACATCCCTTTCCTTGAGGAGTTCGGTTCGTCGTTCCTCCGTTACAATTGGTGGAGGTTATCCTTGACCGTTGTGCGTTAGGATTGACGAATCGAGGGTGTGTGGTGAGTTCCTCCTCCCCTCCTTTATTATCGTTATAAGTATGTTTCTCATTTATCTGGTTACCATTGTACAAGCTCTGCTTAGTTTGGAATCAAATAGCGTAGTGCGAGTTGTCCCAACGATATTTATTTATTTACAGGTACAATGGTACTGCTTATTTCTAAAAGAAATATCTCCCAAAAGACCAACGATAGGAGAAAATATAATAGGAAAATAACAAGTAAAAGTGTGTAAGTAAATGATACAAAATAAAATAAACACACATACAACAGAGCGTAACTAGATAAAACTAAATAATATATAAAAACATAATTAAATAATAAAAATATCCATCACGCCTTATCCCCGAAGGGGCGGCAGAGGCATATTTTTGCCCACTTTTCACCGAGTGGATTCCTGTCCCACGTAATAGGTGGTGAGCCCATTGCCGAGTTGAAATAGACAAATGCAGGCTGTGGCTACCTGCTGTTGAAATTATTCAAGCCGCCCATAAGGCATTCAACCAGGCTCAACGACTGCCATTTTAATGGCAACCGGGACCAACGGCTTAACGTACCTTCCGAAGCACGGAAACGCTCGCAAATGTAAATGCCACAAAGTGGTCACCCATTTACGACGAGCGCTTCCAAAATATAATATATAATTAAATAAATACTTAATAAATATATATAAATAAATACGAATTAAATATACATAAACGTAAATAAAATAGATTTACATTGTAGAGAGATAGTGTTCACGGACTGTCCTTTTAAAAGTAGTAACAGATTTGCTGTCTCTGATAACAGGTGGAATTGAGTTCCACAATCTGACCGACTTTATTGAATATACATACATACATACATATTGTCACGCCTTTATCCCCGAAGGAGTAGGCAGAGGCATACTATACGCCCACATTTCATCGTATTCATTTTTGTCCCACGTAACAGGTGGTGAGCCCATTGCCGTGTTGAAATGGACAGGTGAAGGCTGTGGCGACCTGCTGTTGAAATTTTTCAAGCCGCCCATAATACCTTTAACCAGGCTTAACGACCACCATTTTACTGGCAACCGGGACCAACGGCTTAACGTGCCTTCAGTAGCACGAAAATTAAAATTGTGTCAATTATTGATTTTTTTTATACCATTGAGGTGGCAGACAAGCATACGGCCCACCTGATGGAAAGTGATCACCGTAGCCTATGGACGTTTGCAACACCAGAGGTGCAGCACTCGCGCTGCCGACCCTTTAAAAACCTTCTAAGACCCCTTTTGATGTTAAATTTGGATGAAATTTTTAACCCGTTGCCTTTTTAGTGAGGTGGTAGCAAAAAGGCTAAAAGGTCTTATGGCTAGACACTAATTAGCACTATCAATTAAAGTCCTGGTAGTCTCGGACTGATATATCTCGATCTCGTTTTAATATCGACTTAAAACGACGTACAGATATACACAGTACAAATTATTATAAGTAGTTATATTATACAACGTGACTTCGCAAACCCAAACAATCATTCATACTACAAACAAGGTGTAATTGATTGTGGCAAAGTTTAAGTACAATGTGACGAGCAATTACTGAGTTGTGTCAATTCAACGATCACAAACATACATTTTTATTATTTTTTTTATCTATACTCAATACTAATATAAGCAGAAGAGATTGTTTGTTTGTTTGGTATAACGGGCTAATCTTAAGAGTGACTGGTCCGAATTCAAAATTTATTTTTGTGTTGGATTAGCGGGGGGTCAGCTTGTTGATGTACAAAGATCACCCTGCAAACCATTTATTATATCAGGTCGTCTATGCGATTTTCGCATACATTTTACAAATAGACATTTGGCACTCGGTATTAAATATTTTTCATCTCTATTAGGAACGAATGCAACTTATTAAGTTTATCATGATTCTATCGGAAAATATTATTCGCCATCAAAGAACGTGAATAAATATTCAAAAAATTCTTTGCAACGAGACCGTGGAGTTTCGTGGAGTATCTGAAATTAAACCTTGACCTTGAAAGTTTCCTGAATGATTCTATTTTCAAATAATCGTAGCATATTGAAGCGCACGTGGCCCCGCGTACTCAGTGTGCTGTAAACGATCACTGAGTTACGCAACTCTCACTATAACTGGTCGTCGGATGACCACTTTGTGGCATTTACGTTTGCGAGCGTTTCCGTGCTTCGGAAGGCATGTTAAGCCGTTGGTAGCCAGTAACATGGCAGTCGTTAAGTCAATTTGAAGACCTAATGGGCGGCTGGAAAAATTCCAACAGCAAGTAGCCACAACCTGCGTCTGTCTATTTCAACATGGCAATGGGCTTTACCACCTATTACGTGGAACAAGAATATACTTGGTGAAAAGTGGGCATACAATATATATGCCTCTTCCACATAAGGCGTGATATATAGATAAATAAATAAAATATTAATAATAAAAAAATACATATTTAAAAGATTCGTCAAATTTAGAGACAATTCTAAATATAAAATGCATTCGTTGAAAAATTGTAACACCACCAATGAACGACCAAATACAATCGGTGAAAAATACAGCATATGCAAAATGTTATATGCCTGAAAAATACATAAAACATTTTTCAGTACTTTTAAACCTATTTTGAACAGGAATAGGGAAGTTTTCCAATATTTTCACAAGCTAAAATCTATAAAATTAAATACATTGTAATAATAATGGCTCCTTTTTGAATTTCTTTTTATTTCATTGAAAGTCGTTCCCTATTTACAAATTCTTTCCTATAATAATTTATTTAATCATACAAACTATGTATTTGGTATTTTATCATTATACCTAAAAGTAAAAATAAGTTAGTTCACTTACTTGGTAAAATTATTTTGAAACGCCTTCAATAAATATCACAAACTATAAAATTAATCCGAAAATTCACTAATAAAGTAACACAATAGACTACTATATATCACTAAAAATAAGTTAAAATAAAATAAATTATTACAAATATTTTACAAGACACACATCACTACTGAATACTGATTTTACTGGAATTAAAGACATTTTTTAAGAACGTCGCCTCCGTGCTGGCTAAGGCACACGTCCGTACGACCAAATAGAAAATAATATTTACATTTACATAACTGAACACAGTTTACTTTTAAATAAACGATCGCCCTATTGTTTCGATATGTGTTTAATGTGATAGTTACAATAATCACCCTGACCGACCGAGATATTTGATAGTAAATCGCATCTAATTAGGTGATGTTCGAATATAATTACACGGGACGAAGCAACTGAAGATTTATGTTATCTGCCTCGGTGGCGCAGTGGTGGTGCATGCGACTGCCGCGACTGAGGTCCCAGGTTCGTTTCCCAGGTCAGATCAAATATTTGTGTGATCCAGAAATGTGTTTTTCGGAGTTTGGGTGTTTCCTATGTATAATATGTAAGTATTTAGGAATATATAAGTATGTATATCAGTTGTCTAGATCCCATTACACAAGCTTATATTAGCTTACTCTGGGCTAGACAGCGCTGTGTAAAAATAAATAAAAAAATGTCCCACAATTTTACTTCGCGAATATTTTGAAACTTAAATGAATTATCCTTTAAATTGATATAAGACTATCTCATTAAGATCAACTTAATACCTACAGAAGGGGTTCAGAAAAATCCGCGATATTATAGTTAATTATCTCAATCTTTTAAGTTTAGAGTGGAATACGGTTATGGTAAAACTTTAATAAAGATAATTTGTTGTTAAGCATTAATAATAAACTACTAACTACTTACTGCCTCTGTGGCGCGGTGGGAGTGTATCCGACCGCTTCGTAAGAGGTCGTGGGTACGATTCCCACCCAGGATAAAACTTTGTGTGATGAGCACGAGGGTTTCTTCTGTGTCTGGGCGTTATTTATCTATAATATGTATGTATTTAGAAATATATAAGTAAGTTTTCAGTTATCTGTTTACCATAGTACAAGTTCTGCTTAGTTTGGAATCAGATGGCGTTGTGTAAGTTGTCCTAACGATATTTATTTATTTTTACTAGTTGAAGTCCGCGGCTCCGCACGCGTGGGTGAAGTGTTCTCGTTCCCGTTTCCCACAGGAACTTGTTCCCGGAATAAAAAGTAGCCTTTTTGTTATTCTATCCGTAAGCTATGTTATTGTAATGTTTCATCAAAATCCATTCAGTAGATTTTGCGTGAAAGAGTAACAAAAATCCATACTTACAAACATTCGCGTTTATAATATTAGTAAGATTTAGTAGAAACCCATTGGTCGACGATAAAACATGTATAAGGAGGCGAAATCTCTCCTGACACTAAGTAAGATGATTTATATAAAAATCATCAACCACGGGCGCTGTAACACGTTCGAAACGTCGACGTATGTAAATAAAAATAAGTCTATATTATTTTGCGTGAATTCCCGAATAATAAATGTATATTTACTACTAACTACTGACTGTCTGAGTGCATCCGACTGCTACGCAAGAGGTCGTGGGTTCGATTCCCACCCAGTATAAAACTTTGTGTGATTAGCACGATGGTTTATTCTGTGTCTGGGTGTTATTTATCTATAATATGTATGTATTTAGAAATATATAAGTATGTTTATCAGTTATCTAGATCCCATAACACAAGCTAATATTAGCTTACTTTGGGCTAGATGGCGCTGTGTGAAAAGTGTCCCACAATATTTATTTATTTAATATAAATAATTTTAATATTAAACTAAATATAAATAAAATATAATATAATTATAGTTATAATTGGCATAATATTAACTTACTCTAATTTTTTTTTATTATAATTTTAATCAGCATAAATGTAAAGCAAAGAAGGGTATAATTGTTATACGCCTAAAGATAATTTATCATAAAATACAAAACGCATAATGGAGGTATGGATAACCGTTTAAATCATAAATGAATAATAATTTGACTAAGAATATTTAAGAAATTATAAGACACCATTGTAAATAATCATCTCACTCATAGCCAAGTTTTTAAGCTGTAACATATAAAACGATATTTTAAGTGTTATTTTTTTTAGACTAGTCTCGAGCAAAGTCGTAAATAGGTACGACGACGAGCGAAGCGAGGTGAAGTGTTAGGTCACTTGTGACCACAACGCGCGAGACAAGCGAGCGAAGCGACAGGCCGCGGCAGCGGCCGGGGATGCGCCAGGATAGAATCGCTCGTTTTAATCTACGTATGCCTAATGATTTATTCTGTTTGAACGTTATGCGAAACGAAGAGTATGCAAAAAAAAGTTATGCAGTTTTAAGTTATGCCTCTAAAATTTATGCAACCCAATACGGACCCGCCTCTCCCAACCCTTCAGTGATAAGGCGTGATAGATAAACAATAATGTATGAACAGAAGATTTTCCAAATTCGTTAGACTACGCGGATAGGTACCTAGGTCCGCGCGCACAAGTACCTACGCACGCTCGCGTCGCGTCTCGCTGCTCGTCACCGCTTCCATTTTGATCGTTCGTTAGTTTTGCACTGTAGGTAGCTATAGTTGTTTTGTTTTAACAATGACTCCGAAAGAGATTCCGGATCCACAGTTAAAACTATTACACGCTAAGAAGGCTAGCCTTTTTAAGCGTATGCAATTAATTTGTGATTATTCATCGAGGATCGCAGATGAATCAATAATTGTTTTTATCCTCGATCGAAACCGTAGATACTTTGCGCTTAGATTTCGAAAATGTTCTCGATAAAATTTACTTGCTTGAATTAAAATTAAATCCCGATTTCTTATTAAGTTACGACGCCATGTCATCTTTCGAAGATTTAATTTGTCGCATAAAACGTGTCGCTAAGTCATTGCAAGCGCCCGTGCCCGTAGTAGTCACCGATTCGAAACCCGGGCCAGCCGGTTTTGATTTGCTGAAACGGGACCGACCTAAATTACCGCCCATACAAATACCCGAATTTGATGGCGATATTAAAAATTGGCCTTTGTTTTTCGCTAGTTTCGAATATACGATCCATAATAATAAATTGTTATCGGATCACGAAAAATTACATTCAGTTACATTTTTAATAGTCTATTAACATTTTGACAGCTAAAAACAGCGATTCTGTTTCTATTCTACTGCTTGTCAATAGTAGACCCGGCCCCCTGCTGAATATCGAAAGCGGCAACGACGCAGGCTTTATTGATTTGGGAGGTCAGACGGCAGTGCTCCCAACAATGCCAAAATCGAAAGCTAAACGATAACTGCTCCTAGCAGTTATATAAAAGTGAAAATCAGGCTCCAAACCCAGGTAGAGTTTGGAATCAACTGGGAATACACTAATTGGAAGAGAGTTATAATTAATACATCCTGTATTAAGTACTAGTTGAAGCCCGCGGTTTCACCCGCTCATTTCGCCCTGAAGTTTTTTCGTTCCCATTTCAGGAATTTGTTCCCGGGATAAAAAGTAGCATATGTGTTATTCTGATATATAAGCTTTAATATTGTAAAGTTTCATTAAAATCCGTTTAGTAGTTTTTACGTGAAAGAGTAACAAACATCCATTATTACAAACTTTCCCATTAATAATATTAGTGGGATAAGGGTGTAAGGGGCCCCACCAAGATCTTCGGGGCCCAAGTCAACCTCCCGTGCTAGCGCTCACCTGCTGATTAACGGACGAGGCTCTGGCGCTGGCTTTCCCCTCTGGGGTTGGGAGGTCTGAGGGCGTCGCTCCCATAAAAGCCACCCGCCTAAACAAAAATGAAAAGAAATATAAGGCTAGGGATAGGGCGCCGCCGCAAAAAGGCGCGCAGGAGTCCCGCCCGACTCCTGTGGCAAGTGGGCTAGGGCTGCCGTGTGTCGGGCCAGCACGGCTAAAGAAGTTAGCCCCAACCCGAATCCGCTTCGCATCTTGGAACATTGGCACGCTGACTGGGCGTGCGGTAGAGTTGGCCGAAGTACTCTCCAGGCGGAGGGTGTACGTGGCGTTCCTGCAGGAGACTCGGTGGAAGGGCAACAGAGCCCGGCCTTTGCAGAAAGGCTACAAGCTGTACTACACGGGTGCGCCTGGTGGGGAGAACGGGGTGGCCGTGGTGCTCTCCGAAGGGCTGCAGAGCGGCATCTTGGAGGTGAAACGCTGTAGCGACCGGCTTATGATCGTGAGGGTGCTTATCGATGGGATTATTACCCACCAGATAAGTGCCTACGCGCCAGAGGCCGGTTGTAGCGACGCCGATAAGATGTCGTTTTGGGGCCAACTCGAGGGAGTGCTTCGGAGCATTCCGTTGTCACAGGGAATCGTTTTGGGCGGCGACCTAAACGGTCATGTGGGTGAGAGGTGTGAGGAGTTTGAACGTGTTCATGGTGGTTTTGGATACGGCACCCGCAACACTGAAGGAGAAACTATCCTCAGAACGTGTGCGGCTGCCGATCTGGCCATTGTGAACAGGTATTTCAAAAAGAAATCCGAACATCTCATCACCTACAAGAGCGGGAGGCGTACAACTCAGATCGATTTCCTACTCACTAGGCGACACAGCATCGGCAAGGTGGCCAACTGCAAGGTCATACCCGGTGAGAGTCTTACTGCACAACACCGTCTCCTTGTCATGGACCTCTGCGTGAAGCCTAAAGGCAAACGCATCGAGCGGTGCCAGCGCCGCATCAGATGGTGGCTGCTTGATGAAACTAGGTCCCAGGAGTTCGTCTCAGCTGTCGGTGACAAGTGCACCGACACTGAAGGCGAACCAGTTCAAGATTACTGGGACAAAATTCAGGCGAAGGTGGTGCTCGGTGAGTCTAAGGGTGGACGCAAATGTGACAAGGAAACTTGGTGGTGGAACGACGCAGTCCTGAGGGAGACCAGGGAGAAGAAAGCCCTCTTTAAAAAGTGGCAAGCGACCGGATCTCCCGAAGACCGCGACGCGTACAGGGCTGCCAAGCGCGCCACAAAGAGAGCTGTAGCCAGAGCCAGACGAGACCACTTACAACCTTTGTATGATAAGCTGGAATCGTCTGAGGGGCAGAAGCTCATCTATAAGCTGGCGCGCTCCAGGGTCAAAGCGGCACAGGATATATCCAAGTGTCGCTGTGTAAAAGACCCTGAGGGCAACCTGTTAAGCGAATACCTCGCGGTAAAGGAGAGATGGCGCTCGTACTTCCACGAGCTGCTTAATAAACAGCATAAAGAGGTACAGCCTCCGGACCTCCCTCCGAATCAGGGACTAGTGCCACCGGTAACGCCTGGAGAAGTCCTGACTGCGCTTCGCCGCATGAAGAATCGGAAGCTGTCGGACCCGATGGAGTCCAAATCGAAGCCTGGAAGGCGATGGGTCCTTTATTATTACTCCAGTCTTCAAAGGTAAGGAGTCAGTGCAGGAGTGCGGGAGCTACCGCGGTATTAAGGTGATGTCCCACACCATGAAGATCTTCGAGAGGATTATAGACTCTCGGATCCGGCAGGAGTGTACTCTCTCGGAGTGTCAATATGGGTTTCGCCCTGGTCATGGGACCACGGACCCTGTTTTTGCCCTGAGGGTTGTCGCAGAGAAATACAGGTCGAAGAACACGTCTCTGCACTGTTTGTTTCTAGATATGCAGAAGGCCTTCGACTGTGTTCCTCGTGCGATGATCTGGTGGGCACTGCGGTCCAAAGGGGTTCCAGAGGTCTATATTGACACTATCCGGGACATGTACTGTGACTCCGATTCAATGGTTCGGACTGCTGTTGGCGACACAAAACCCTTTCCCATCATCGTCGGGGTACACCAGGGTTCTGTCCTTAGTCCGCTTCTGTTCAGTGTAATATTAGACGAATTGTCGGACAGCATCAATGAGCAGCCTCCATGGTTGCTCATGTATGCTGACGATATTGCGCTGGCAGACGCGGACAGGGGCAGATTGGTGCGACGTGTAAAGGCGTGGAAGGAGACGCTTGAGAACGGCGGTCTGAAACTAAATGTGGCGAAGACCGAGTACTTGGCACTAAACTCGACAGATCCCACATCCGTCCGCATAGGCGGTGATTTGGTCGAGCGCACGGACCAGGTTAAATACCTGGGATCTGTTTTTCTCACGTCCAGTGACATCGATTGCGATGTCAAGTCACGCATTGCTGCCGCGTGGGCCAAATGGCGGGAGATGACCGGTGTCATTTGTGACCCTAAAATGCCGATCCGGTTGAAGGGACAGGTCTACAAAACCATTATTAGACCTGTCCTTTTACATGGCAGTGAGACGTGGCCGATATTGGAGCGACACAAGCATGAGCTGCGTGTCACGGAAATGAAGATGCTGCGGTGGATGTGTGGAGTCACGCGGATGGACCGCGTGAGGAACTCTCGCATCCGCGGCAGCCTACACGTCCGTGACATTGCAGACAAGTTGCAAGAGTGTCGCCTTCGTTGGTATGGTCACGTCTTGCGGCAACCGCCGGGCTACGTAGGTAACAAATGTCTGGCCATGTCAGCCCCGCCGGGTCCTGGTAAGAGGGGAAGACCCAAGAAGTGCTGGCTTGACGTCGTAAGGGATGACATGCGTGCCAATGGTCTCACTACAGGGGATGCCGACGACCGTGCGAAGTGGAGGAGAAAATGTAGGAAAGCGGACCCCGGGCGTCGCGAGACGCAACTGGGACAGACGCTCGGATGATGATGATGATGAAATCTAAAAATCTAATCTCAAATATATTGATAACAGTAATTAATTATATTACTATATCGAAGAACATTAGGGCTGATATTAAAATTAGAATTTAATGATTAAATAATAATATTCCATCTTTCTTGAACTTTTATTGGTGACGGCACAGACACACGGACGCACAGATCACGTGAAATTCCTGCTGTGGGTCAATCTAATGAGATAATAATGATGATTTATAAGTTACACTAGTTGAGCGTAGGCTTCGCCTGCGTACTGAAAATTTCCCGTTCCCGTTTCCCACTGGAATTTAATCCCAGGATAAAATGTAGCTTATGAGGCATTCTGATAAGTCACTAAAGACATTTTCAGTTTTCGAGTGTGTATATAGCAAATATCACTTCCAGTATCTTCCAAATCAAGCTCTGCTTAGTTTAAGATTAAATTACGTTATGTAAATAAAATAAATTTTCCATAATTTTCTTACTATTCTTAACTACACGATTCTTACGCAACAGCATTGATAAACTTAGGACATTCCAGAGTTGCGTAAAGCTTAGTTGTCATCAAAACACTATTGTTTTTATTAAATTGTTTAATTACCATTATAAACTTCTCCATAAACTCTACGCGAATCCTGTATATTATTTAAGCTGAATATTATCATCATGATTTTGTTAGGTATTGGAATATAATCTATACATATCAACTTAACTTAATATTAACATTAAATATAACCTTAACAATATGATACATAACTAAAATGTATTATTAAAAGAGGTCCCTTTTGGCAAGGTTCCGAAGATACTGTCAGCGTTACCCCTTTTAAATAGCTAGACTAATTCTTTGTCCGAGGTAGCTGCCAGCTCTTCGGTCTCCTGTGATGTCGATTAACCTTTTCGCTATTTTCTGTAAAAGACTTATAGCGCTAGGACCCCACGGACCAAGAGTCTCGACACGGAAAGGGACAAAATCATATTCGGAGCCTAGACCCCTGTATTTGCATGCTTTAGCTTTTTCAGGTATTAGTTAGGTTAGGTATTTGTTTGAAATCAAGAAATCAGTTGGGGATACTATTGTCTTTCTATTTTGGAGTTAATCTTAATTTACAACTGTACCGTAATATTCTGTATCTTACTGCAACATTAAATATGTTGCGTTCTGAATTGGGTTTCTAAAAAGTGTAAATGATTGAAGTGAAACTTCTTTACCGACGCTGAGAGAAGATTTATAGCTGTAAAAAAATAATCGTCATGTTTTTCGGTTACGCGCCATGTTGTTTTGAAGTGAAACTTCTTTATCATAAGTGAAACTTCTTTATGGCCGTATGAAGGAAATTTCATAGCAGTAAAAAAGTATGTCGTAAAGAAGTTTCACTTTTGACCTGTGTACTGTGGTTTTTTTTCACACATTTTTTAAATTGCCGTAAATCTATATATATATAAATTAATCCCTATTTCCCTTGGTCACGCCATATCGCGAATGAACTGCTGGACTGATTTAATAAAATCTTTTTGTATTAAATAGTCCATTTATTGGGAAAGGTTCTAAGCTATATATCATCACGCTACTACACAGGAGAGCGGAGCAGTAAGCATCTATCATAATGATATCTATTCTCAATAATCATAATGATCATGATTATATAAATACTAGCTGATCCTAATTATATATAAAACATGGGTATTAGGATCTACACTACAGCTTGGCGACCTGTCCTCTCTAACTACCCCGTCAGGGATACAGTGAATAGATAGTTAGTTAGTTACACTACACCTGCGAAAATCGGAGCCGGGTCGCTAGTAATTTATAAGTGCTAGAAATTAAGCAGAGTTTGAACACTGTGTGAAATACGTAAGAAAGGAATCTATATTATTCATAATATTATTGTTGTATTATGTAAAACAATTTTATAGTCAACTATGTGCGCGCAATTACAGCACACGCATATAAAAACGTACAATGGAGTATTTTGAAACGTTTTAACGCCATAAACACGTGCGCACATTTTTTAAGATGACGCATGACGTTCCATTTTACAAGCACACTTAACTACTTAAATAGTTCACTATTACTAACTTTTAAACTATCGCATCGCATACTATAAGTGTATTTTTGTTTTTATTTATTTATTTAAGCATACAATGTACTATTTTTACAGGCTGACCCTAATACAATATTATAGTACTGATCGACATAACGAAATAAGCTACAATTCCAATTCCTACAATTCCAATTAATTGGACACAGACATAATACTATACATGGCCTGTGTGAAGTCACTCAGTAAACAGTAGAAAATGTCTAATTGTGATGCCACCGCATTTAGAGCACACAGCGCGCGCGTCAGGGGCGCCTGCTGCATTAAGTTAGTGCGTGCGGCGGAAACCTCTAGGAGGGGCGCCCTACGTATAAATCCGGCACGCACAGCCGATATTAACTCCGCCAATATGACTGGGTTCTGCGACCTACTACGAATCAACTTAAATAATATATAGGTAGCCAGTGCTAACTCTCTTCTCACCTCCACTTTATAGTATCCAACCATACCTAGCACAAAAAGAGTAGAGTACAACAACGAATATCCAGGGTATAACACCAAATAATTTCAGACATAAAAGTATAATAAATTTATTCTGAATACGTTCCAACATCAATTTATATTTCGTCTCGTGCGGAGACCAAACAGCAGCATTGTATTCGAGGTGACTCTTAACAAATATTAATTATAACTGGGACGAAACGCGGTTATTTTTCATACTTTTTGTTGCAACCAACAGGTTTTACGTTTCAACTAAGTTGCACCGGCCGTGATCACAGGCTGACCGGCCGCCTGTAACCTTTATTTACACACAAAACTTAAGCGGGTATATTGTCACGTGAAGAGATATAACTAAACAAAATAATCTTAATATCGCCTGAAGTTATTGTAGGACATTTTTTTACATAACCCATTTAGTCCATAACATAGATAACCGATAAACATAGTTATATATTTCTAAATACATACATATTATACATAGGAAACACCCAAACTCCGAAACGATCATTTGTGGATCAGACATATATTTGTTCTGGCCCGGGAATCGAACGTGAGACCTCAACTCGGCTCACTTTATTACAGGACATTTGACAGTGATACATAAATGCGTTATATGATAAAATAATTAAGCAAATTTATTAAGTAAAAGATAATATGATAGTTTGAAGTTTACAAAAAATATTTTAATGTCCCGTATTTTAGAAGTACTTCTCAAGTTTAAATGCAGCTAAGAGAGAAACAGCAACAGTGCCTTCTTTTCAAGTAATTTTAGAGTGTAGGCTTTATACTGAGAGTCTGCAGTAAATATATCGATGGCTGCCTCTGTGGCGCGGTGGGAGTGTATCCGACTGCTACGCAAGAAGTCGAGGGTTCGATTCCCACCCAGGATAACACTTTGTGTGATGTGCACGATGGTTTGATCTGTGTATGGGTGTTATATATCTAATATATGTATATATTTACGAATATATAAGTATGTTTATCAGTTATCTGGTTACCATATTACAAGCTCTGCTTAGATTGGAATCAGATGGCGTTGTGTGATTTGTCCCAACGATATTAAAAATATAAAATAAAAATATATGCATTGATATGTATTACAAGTGTAGCACAAATGTCTACCTGAACTACGACGGGCGAAACCAGAAGGCTTAAGGGTCCTAATAGGATAGTTCTACGTCTCTACATCCGTAGATCGCTGTACAGTTCCCGTAGCTGAATCTACGGATTTCAATCCGCTACGGGAACTGTGTAGCGGAACTGAATGAACTGAACTCAGCACTCTTTGTATGCACTCGGCTATTTTAAAATATTCAGATGGATCGTTATTGCCTCAATATAATTTTTTAATATTACTGAAATTAAATATCCTACGTAACAGGTGGTGAGCCCATTGCTGTGTTGAAATGAACAGGCGCAGGCTATGGCGACCTGCTGTTAAAATTTTTCAAGCCGCCCATATGATCTTCAACCAGGCTTAACGACTGCCATTTTAACGCTCGCAAATGTAAATTCCACAAAGTGGTCACCCATCCAAGGACTACCTGTAGTGAATGTCACTTATCGCAGTGATCGTTTACAGAACACTATGTCAGCGGGCTTCATGTTTTGGAAACCATTAATTATTATAACGAGCAATCCTTTTTAATTAAAAATGATCACATGTCAGATAGCGTTTAACAATAATACGTGTTATTTATCTGAAATGCCATTAGCCTTCCATTTCCTTCGTTTCACGCGGAACAAGTTTACAAATCGTTTAACAAAACAATTAACGATCGAACCAGACGACTTCTAAACCGAAACCAGTTCCAAAACCGTTAGTGGTAGAAATGCCAATCACCTTATTTTTTAAATTGTGTGTTAGAGGGTTGTGGTAAATATAATTTGAGATAAGTCGGGCTAATGGATGCTTTCGGACTTTTCTCAATCTTAGTATGCGGTGGTGGTCTCGGAGGTATAAGTAATTACTAGCTATCTCCACGCTATATCCCTGACGGGGTAGTCAGAGAGGACAGATCGCCAGGCTTCGCGATCCATACATACTTCTTTCGCTTCTTCGAGATTCATCAATCGCTTCATACACCCACGTCTGGGTATCCGAGTACTTTTGACCTTTCCGTTTTTGAGCAATCTGCTCACGTGGTCTTCATATGTAAGTCTCGGCCTACCCTGACTCCTTCTACCCTCTACTTTTGAACAATATATATTCTTCGTCAATCGTTCCTCACTCATTCGTTGGACGTGTCCAAACCAACGGAGCACGCCCTTTTCCAGCTTAACGCTGACACTTTCATTCAAACCTGCCATATTGCGTATCACTTCGTTACGTATTTTGTCGGCCAAGGTAACGCCGCACAATTTTCGAAGTGATGATAAGTAATTGTACTTGAAAATTGCCTATGCACGTATTTATGGTGTCCTGAATCGAATGCCGTTATCTATCTACTATGGTTCTAGAGAAGTAGATGGGTCCAGACGGACGGACGGACAGGCTAAGACTATTCAAAATTTCTAAACAAACGTGACATCCTATACTAAAACTGTGTTCGCTTAGTGACACACGTTTGTCCACTAACAATGAACGTTAATGACCGCATGCATTGGTATTAAATATCCATTTAGTTGAAAAAGCAACTGAGTTAGATCTCATTTTATAATAATTTACGTCAAATTTACAAGATAATTTATATATAGTTGGTTATTTGAATCGTCGCCTATTTATATTAAAGAACTATCTTCACGCTGTATCCCTGACCTGGGGTAGTCAGAGAGGACAGATGGCCAGGCTTCGCGATCCATGCATACTTCTTTTGCTTTTTCAAGATTCATCAATCGCTTCATACACGCACATCTGGGTATCCTAGTACTTTTGATTTTTCCGTTTTTGAGCAATCTGCTCACGTGGTCTTCATATGTAAGTCTCGGCCTACCCTGACTCCTACCTTCTACTATCGCATAATATATATTCTTCGCCAATCGTTCCTTACTTATTATATTAACTGATAAAAAATGGTTTTTTTTTTCTTTTGTAAAGGTGTTACTGTTATTTTTGCTTTGACAGTCTCGGTGTCGTAAGTAATAGCGTATGCAACTGCCACGCTGAGTCATAGGATTTGAATCTTGGGTTGGAACAAATATTTGTGTCATACACAAATGTTTGTATCGGAGTTTGGTAGTTTACTACGTATCATACGTATGTAGTTGGAAACATATAAGTATGTTTATCAGTCGTCTAGATCTCACAAGTTCTATTGATGAAATTTTCAGTTCAGTTTACTCAAATATCTATGTAAAAGCTATGATCTCCATTCATGTCATACAGAGAGTTCCAGTTCCTGACTGAGTTCTAATAAAGGATCAAGGGTGAGTTTTTGGCCTTTTCGTTGTGAAATAAATAAAATAAAATTATGCATCATGTTTTAATAATAGAATATTTTTTTTTTTAAAGTAATTCTTCTTCTTTCATTATTTTTATTTCTGCTATTTTGTTCCCCTTTTTCTTGTATTCGTCTTTTTTGTTTTGTTAATGTTTCTCTACTCCGTTTTGTTTTTCTTCTTTTTCACGCAATGACAATTTTATGTTGCTATCCTTACGTACTATAAGTATATTTGGACGGACAATTAAAGTTAAACATCTTTAAACATTTATTCACAGTTTATTCACCGTATCTGGTGGTAAAAAGTAAGCAGCTACTATAATACCACCTGAAACAATAGTTCCAAATCATCAAAAATATCTTTTACATATAACCGATATTTTCGACGATAATGTGAATGATAAATAATGAAGAAACTTAGAACGTTATGTCAGCGTACTTCCCTCGAAAAGGGGAGTCAGCTTGAGGCCTGCTATCATAATTGGTTGGTAGGTTTTTTGACCTTAAAAGTGTTCCTCAACTTGGTAGAAATAGACTTTCCATCAGGTGGGTGAGAGAGAGACAGACAGATCTAATTGTTAAAACAACAACACAGGGCATTTACAAATTTCACTTTCAAGTTTATACATACTTATTTAAAGGAGTGGGTGTTTACACAATAGATCGTGGATCTCTGGGGCCTAAGCGACCTCACCTGCTAGGGATGTACCCACAGAACAGAAAAAACTGTTTTTTCTGTTTTTTTCTGTTCTGTGGATGTACCTGCTGAGTGCTGACCAACTGATAAGGTAACGACGTAGGCGCCCTACGAGGTTGTGAAGCCACAGTGGCAGTCGCAATAAGCAATTATTTATTTATCAATCACGCCTTATCCCCGAAGGGAAGGAGAGGCATATAATATTCCCACTTTTCACCATGTGTATTCCTGTCCCACACCTGCTGTTGAAATTTTTCAAGCCGCTCATTAGGCCTTTACTTAATTTAACTACTGCCATGTTACTGGCAACCAGGACCAACGGCTAATACTTACAATAAAGCTACTTACACAAAAGAATACCAGCAGAAGCATAGAAAGTAAGAGTACAATGGGCCATTACATAGGACCCCAACCAGTTAACGCCACCCACGCCGCTCAGCCGAGCCACCATCACTCCTAGACAAGCTGCAGTACCCCTGAAAAATATATTTAGTAGTATAATTGGCACGAATAACATCCTAAATATCTTAGGGTTTACTCAATGCCATGTATTTGTATTAAAATTGTATGCGCTTGCTGACAAGTAAAGTTAGTAGACTCAATGTTCTGTAAATGATCATTGCGTTAAGCGTCTTTTGCTATAGCTGGTCCTCAGATAGATGACCACTTTGTAGCATTTATATTTAAGGGTGTTTGCGTGCGGATGGCATGATAAGCCGTTTGTCCTGGTTGCTAGTAACATAGCATTTGTTAAGTCAAGTTGAAAGTCTTGAGCTTCACCTGGCGAAGGGTTCACCATCTGTTACCTGGGACAAACATGCATATGGTGAAATGTAGGCTTATAACAGTATACCGCTGCCACCCCTTCGAAAGCGCTCATAAATAGCCACAAACTATCAGTCATCTAGGGTCAACCAAGTCTACGTTACTTAACATAGTGATCGTATAGGAGAGCTTATACCATTTACTGATGTAAAGATATTCACCTATATGATGTAGGGTACATGTCCACATATATAGCAAACAGAGTTCCCATACACAAGTTAGACATCGTCATGCCAACAAACAGTAAAAGACTAGCTATATGATTCTGGTTGAACACCGCCCCCAAACTCGCCACCATTGGGGTCACTAGAAACGTGATCAATAACAGCTTCTTTCTCGAACCCAGCTTGGATATCAGAAGGGTAATACCAGCAAATACTACTCCATGACAGATTCCAGATAGCAGAGTGAAGAATTGGATTGAGTGTGAGCAGGTAATCTGAAATGGAAACACACCTACATTATGATTGACTGCCTCGATGACATAAGCGGTAGTGTATGCGCATGGCACGTTGAAATCTCTGGTTCGATTCCCGTGTCGGAAAATATATTAGCATGATCCATAAATGTTTGTTTCGAAGTTTGAGTATTTCCTATAATATTTATGTTTTTAGAAACATATAATAATAATAAAGGAGCTAACAGTTGTTCAGCAAGTTCGCCGTAATCGGAGAAATCTGGTGACATACTGGATTGATTACAAGAAAACCTATGACTATAAACGTATAATCATCTTGGTATGTTGCAAGCATTGGGTATTACTGAGACTGACATGAAACGAAAGTTGTAGGAACATTTCTTGCGTCGCTTGAAAAAAGGTCTAAAAAGTCTTTTATCAGGCGGCAACAATGTGGCAACGGGTGGGCCACGCCAGTCTTGGTCCTAGTCCTACGGTATACTTAGATGTACTCAAATGGAGTTAAATACCCTGGATAGGAAAGTCCATTCGTTATTGATCACATATCACCAACATTCTATTATCGTTATGCATCACCCACGTTCTATTATCACTGACAGGACTATTGTAGCAAATAAGCCTGATATAGTGGTAATAGATCGTTCAGAGCGCCGCATTAATCGTTGATATAACCATACCACATGACAAAAATCTCGTGAAAGCAGAAAAGTGCAAACAAATAAATTATTTGGACCTTGCTCACGAGGTTGTCGACATGTGGGTTGTGGATTCAGCGATTATTGTTCTGATAGTCGTATCGGTACATGGTCTGATTGCCAAGAGCGTCTTTTGTTTGTTAAGCGTCCTCAAATGGTTCACCACTTTATATGATCTATGAAACTGAATTTTACTATGCTCATTTTATTACATGTTATAAATAATAATACAAATACATAAATGCAACACTGAACCTTGAAACACTGAAAATAATATGAACATTTTCGAAATATACCATAATAATTTACATAGTGACATGACAGATAATGTCACAACAAATATATACAAGATAATAGGTATGTAAATCATGTTGACCAGAGCCAAACCCGATAAATTGCTCAACTACCATCCCCAAACTCTTCGTGCAACTTCGCTTCGCAACTATCGGAAACCGCTTCAGCAATATTGCCTGAAAGAATCTCTCATTCACCAATTCAGGCTACAACTTCTTGGATTCCACCTTTCCTCTTGTTTACCTTATTATCAGAAAAGTTAGTATTGTTAGTTGATAATCTTGAAATAATGCTGCATAAACTTTTTGAGCCTTCACTTGTATTTAAGCTAAGACCAGAACTAAATGTCTCCATCACTTCAGGCATCCACATTACCCAACAGTTGTTGCTGAAACAATTATTGGAGCAGTCAATCAATCAGTTAAATCATCATTTAAAATAAACTTATGGTCCTCTTGCCCTTGTCCCAATTTACTTGGGGTCGGTGCAGTATGTCTTCCTCTTCCATTAATCCCTGTTATTCATTATCTGATCCTCCTTTCATATTCAAATCACTCCTTACAAAGTCCTTCCATTTTTTCTTTGGCCTTCCTCTGACTCTCCATCCATCAACTTTCATATTCATAGTTCTTTTAGAGACCTGACTTTCATCCCTTCTCATCACATGCCCATACCAAGACAGACGGTTCCCTCTAATTTTTTTCAGAAAAAAAACTATACTTATAAGTACAGTAATAACTTAAGAACGTCTCTTATTTATTATATTTTGTTTATTTTCTTATAGAAGGAGATGAAAAGAGTATATGACTCAAGAGCAAAATTATGTTTCCGTCATCCCCAGGCAATGTACTTCGTTCGAATCCCTCAGCGTTCTACTCTACAATGCTACAATACAATAAATCTATCCTACGCTTTAATTCAAAATTGCATCGTCGCCGTTGTATTATGCTCCCTTTTATACAATCTACAATTCATTCTTCATTCATGAGTTGAAGAATAAGTCATAATAAACGTAATCACATACACGCTGTAAATGACGGTAGTTAAGAAAAACAAACATGCAGTGTTCCACAACAATGGCTGCTTGAATATTGGTACTATCTGCAGCCAAAGTGACCTCAATAAATCACCGTGTGCATCTCTTGTTTTTGAATTGTCTCTTAAAATTATTCGCTGCACCTGAAAAGTAAGTTGAAAATGCATTTTATTACTATGATTCAATCATTGAGTTTATTATTGCATTTTTCGATTCGGCTATGCTGGCTTCTAGTAACGTTAAAGACCTTATGAGCAGTACTTATCAAAAACTTCATAAGTAGACTCCCACAACTTATGTATTTCCATGTATCCCACATATATATTTTCTAAGTGAATAGAATCTGAGTGATAAAAGAGACAAGTACTGACGACAGAATTACACCATTTAATAACTAATACCTCGACTACAATCTTTTTGTACATTTATATTTTTTCTCTTAATTATTTAGATGTACCTACATATTATTACTGTCACTTTAATTAGCGCACAATTTCTAATCATAAGTTACTAATATATTGTTACACACAACCCGCACATAGAATCGACACAACGTTTTCTTGAGGCGGTCCGAGACCAAGTGTTCTATCCGTTCTTTGTTCCATAGTCGCCATCTTGTTCCGTCGTCCCCACTTAGTGAGGCATCATGCTATGTAGGTAGTTAAATATGCAAAGATTCGTTCTAAAACGCGATGGCGACAATATCCGGCCGTCCTGCTCACGTGTTCGTCCCCGGACACGTCATGGTCTGTTGCAGAAGCTGAAAAGTTATATAGGAAAATTAATATTATAATACATACTACTATTTTTATCTCTGTGTTCAATACTCCTTCCTTCTGAATATCAGCTGTATGACCCACAGCTGTTTGACCTCACATGTATTGTGGTTTTAACTAGCTGATGTTCACTCACGGAATCAACTAGTTGTGTATCACCACAACACACTGCTACAGCGTTCACATCGGATGCCTGTTGCAGTTTGGTCAATAATGAATGGGTCATACTTCGACATTCAGCAAAGGCATCAGACCATTTTTATTAGAAAAATAAGAGATTAAGTCAGACTAGACGTAACTTCTGTGAATAAGACATTTTACATAAACGGTTTTATAGTACCTTTACATATACAAATATATGTTTATATACGTACCTATTTTAAGTAGGTATTATGCAAAATATGTGCAAAATCAACCTCCGACAACATCCGGACTCACTCTGCAATGCGGATCCAAGGTTTCATATTTTCAACGCAAGCAATACCGTCATAACGTTTCGAGGTTCTTTCGGCTCCTCTCATATCCGCCACCTGATATTTATCGTGACCTAAGATATTTATGACCTGAAAAGGACCCTTGTACCGTGGCAACAGTTTGGTACTCTCACCATCATTTGAGTGACTTGGGATTTTTAAAACCACCAAGTCCCCGACGGCGTAGTTAGGCGCGTCTTTGCGTTTACCGTCGAAAGAAGCCTTTTGCCTTTCGGTATCTTTCCCTATGTTTGCATCAACCGTATTTCTCAAACGGGTGACGTCGACAGAATGCTCTATGTTATCATCATCAGTGATAGCATCGTTATTCATTCGTATGCGATACCCAAAGAAAACCTCACTCGGAACTGCAGACGTGGTTTTGTTAATGGTGCTATTAATACCTTGTTGTATATTAGTTATATGCTGGTCCCATATATTATTATCAGTATCAGCACCCATGCTACGTAGGGCTTCTAAGATTGTTTGGTTGTATCTTTCCACTTGGCCGTTTGATCGTGGTACAGCTGTTGCTATTATGTGAAGTCTGATATTTCGATCTTTACAATAATTGGTAAATAATTTTGAAGTGAAAGCGCTACCGGCGCCGCAAACTAAACGTTTCGGGTTACCAAATAATGCAAATGTTTTATTAATTTCTTTAATCACAACCAAGCTTTTAGTGTTTCTTACAGCCGAAATAAACACACATTTAGTGAATGAATCGACCATTACCAATAGGTAAGTATTAGACTGAGTAGTTTTAACAAATGGACAGAGATGATCTACGTGGAGAGTGTGGAAAGGCCTGGCGTATTTTGTAATTGGATACAGTCTACCAGGCTTTTCCATGAATGTTTTTGTAATATATACAATTTAAGCAATTCTTTATGTACTTAGAGACGTTCCTTTTAAGATGAGGAAACCAGTATTTTGATGGGATTCTCTCAACGGTTTTATCAACTGCAAAATGACCAACGTCATCATGGTTCGCTCGGATGACGTACCATATACACAGTTTAGGTACTAACCACCGCCTACCAAATTCCGTACGTTTGTATACCTTGTTCCCTAATAACTCATAGTCATTGGATATCTGTTTATTCGCATCGGCCTGACCTGACTTTAATATATCTCGTATACTACAAACACTGGGATCCTGCAACTGCACAGAAAGCAGCCAATCACCCTCAGTAATCTGATTCGAGATCGGGATCGCTAATAGGGTTTCTACTTAGAGCGTCTACATGTTGCATTTGTGACCCAGCTCTGTGAACGATGTCAAATGTAAACTCCTGTGTAAATAAGACCCACCTACTAATTCGTGGTATTATCTCCTTTCTTCCTAAAAAAAAAAAAAAAAAGAAAGATAATAAAAAAAAAAAAAAAAATATTTTTATTATCTCCTTTTTTCCTAGGGCATGTCGCACGGCATTGCAGTCTGTAGAAATTGTAAACTTTGTACCTAATAAGTAGTGGCGAAACTTTTGTAATCCTGACACAATAGCCATAAGCTCTGACTCAAAAGAATGATATTTCTTTTCATCGTTACTAGTTTGACGGCTATAGAAATGTACTGGCCTTTCACCATCTTCAGTGCGCTGAGCCAAGATACACCCAATACCATCGCGGCTGGCGTCAGTATACAAATTGATAGGCAATTTTGGATCAAATATATTAAGAACGGAATATTTAATTAATACTTCTTTTAATCTATCTACTGCTGAGTCTTCTTGCGACCCCCATTGCCAGACCGCTCCCTTTTTTAATAAATTCGTTAATGTTGAACTGAGGGTAGCGCAATCTTTTATGAATTTTCTAAAATAATTAATAAGACCTAAAAACTGTCTTAGATGATGTATTGACTTAGGGATAGGAAATTTTGATATAGCATCAAGTTTACGAGTACTTGGCCGAATACCTGTTACGGAAATTTCATACCCTAAAAATGTAATTTGATCCTTAAAAAAATCACATTTGTCAAAATTAATTGTGAATTATTTTCGACTAAAATATCTAAGACTTATTCTAAACTTACAATATTTTCCTAGTTGTTGCTATAAGTAAATCGTCCATGAAGCATACTACCTTACCAAAACGGAGATTACCCAAGACAGTATCCATTAGTCTTTGAAAAACTGCAGGCCCATTACAGACCTCAAACGGCATTCTTAAAAATTCAAAATGGCCGTCATTTGTGACAAATGCAGTCTTGTGGACATCTTTCGCTCTAATTGATATCTGATGATACCCACTTTTAAGGTCTAAAGAAGTGAAGTACTTACACCCCTGTATTCTATCAATAAGATCTTCAATTATGGTCATGGGGTATTTTTCCTTTACAGTAATTTTATTTAACTGACGATAATCTATGCATAGCCGTTTTGCTCCAGAAGCTTTATCCACTAAAAGGGCAGGGCTTGCATAAGCAGAGTTGCTATGACGAATGATACCGTTTTGTAATAGTTCGTTGATTAATTCACGTGTACTTACTTTCTCCGACTCTGACATTCTATATGGGCGCTGATAAACAGGTTTACTTGATGTTAACTGCATTTCTAATTCTACACACGAAGTTTTACCTAAACGTGACAAATTGTGAGATATTGACTGAGGGTATTTTGCAAAAATATTTGTTAGTATCGTTTTGTATTTATCTAGTACATGTGTAGTGATATCAATCGTACATACATTTAACGATTGAACTCTTTGAAAAGTTAAAGTGTCATCCACACTGACATAAATTAAACTACAATCTTCCGTGAAGTTCCTTCCGATTAAAATATCACAGCCAGATAACACATCTATAACGTATAAGTGAATCATTAACTCCACAGAATCTACTTTAAGTGAGGCTGCGATAGCCTTAGTCACTTGTACTGAGGACTCATTCGTAAACCCAACCAAATTAAAAGGGTTATTTAACGGAAAAGGTTCAAATTTAAAATTTTCCACTAAGGCTGTGGTAATTAGCGAACATTCGCTCCCCATATCAAAAAAAACTTCACAGAAATTATTATTTAACGATACCCGCTTAAAATATTTTTGTTTCGTATCTGGATTTAAAATCATTTTTACTTCTACATCTTTCTCCACTTTTGGTTTAGGTTTTGATTTGCAAGCTGCCTCTAAATGTCCGACCTTATTACACGAGGAACACCTAACATTGTCTTTGACGTTGCAGTTGTTTCTTCTGTGCCCTATTTCTCCACAACGGTAAAATGTGACATGAATATTCGGTACACTACTGGAACTAGGTAAAGAGGGCACAGACTTACCGTCAGGTTTATTAAACGAGTTGTAACTAGACTGTGCCTGTCGAGGAATATTTTTATGCGAATTTTTCAATAGGTTTATAAATTTTTCCATGTAAAAAGGATGCTAATTCGTCACAATGTCGAAAAGTTCCCGATTCAGCAACTACACTAATGTTTGAATCACCAATTGATTCCACTATCACAGATATTATATCCTGTTCTCGAAAAACTAACTGCAAACGATCTATTATTGATTTTTGTTGAAAAAAAAATTCGTTCAAAGACTGATTAATTAATGGTTTTGCATCTATTAACTCTTTTAGTAATCTAAACATGTAACGTTTTACTTGAAATGTATCCGATAAAGTATCGCGCCATTCTTTCCACTTCCACGAGGTCCACTTGGTATCATTTTTTTTGCAATGAATCTACCCACGTTTTAGCGGTATTGCGAAATTTTTGTAATGCCTGGTATATAATCATTTTATCTGACCATCCAAACAAACGTGCGTTAGCCTCCACAACGTCAATCCACATGTCTACATTGTCAACGAGCGGGTCGAATTCAGGTATCACTGACGATATAACAACATTCTGACTTACGGTTGGCGATCCCTTACGACGTCGCTTGCGCCGCCGTGTCTCATCCTCGCTACTACTAGAGCTAGAAGTGCTCGAGCTTGAAGATGTTTCCCTTCTTGATCAGCGTTTCCGGCCGCGTGGCATACTGTGACCGCGTGATTATCCCACTTCTGATAAAAGAGACAACTACTGACGACAGAATTACACCATTTAATAACTAATACCTCGACTACAATCTTTTTGTACATTTATATTATTTCTCTTAATTATTTAGATGTACCTACATATTATTACTGTCACTTTAATTAGCGCACAATTTCTAATCATAAGTTACTAATATATTGTTACACACAACCCGCACATAGAATAGACACAACGTTTTCTTGAGGCGGTCCGAGACCAAGTGTTCTATCCGTTCTTTGTTCCATAGTCGCCATCTTGTTCCGTCGTCCCCACTTAGTGAGGCATCATGCTATGTAGGTAGTTAAATATGCAAAGATTCGTTCTAAAACGCGATGGCGACAACAGTGACATATTCGGATCTCTAACTTGTGTAGAGGAGTGTTGCATGAGGCATCTAGATGTCGGTGTAGTACTGGTCTGCAAAACAGAAGCTTATAACAGCATATTCAGAAATAGAGACCATGGAAACGAACAACGACATACGAGACCAGCTGGTACAGCTAAGGAGTGATATAGAAGCTGTTTCACGGGCTGCATCTGCATCACCTCATTTATCATATGCTGATAAGATTAGAAAAGGTAAGAACGATTTTATTTGCCTTCCAAAAACCGCCAGCCTAACAATCTATCCGGCTGATAGAGATACATCTAGTGAGGAGACCAAAAAGTTGGTACAAGATATCATCAAGCCCGACATAATAAAACTCCATATACAGATTGACAAAAATTAGGAACGGTGGTGTCATCATCAACGCGGAAGGAAAAGGGGACCTTGAAAAGCTAAAGTCATCGCAACAACTTCATTCAGTTGGACTAAAAATCCAGGAAACCACCAAAAAGGAGGCCTCGATTGATATATGCCCACTTTTCACCGTGTGGATTCCTGTCCCAAGTAACAGGTGGTGAGCCCATTGCCGTGTTGAAATAGACAGACTCAGGTATTATAGGTGTGCCATCTGAAATATCAGATAAATGTTTGTTTGACTGCCTGTTTGAACAAAACCTAACTGATAAACACCCGAGCCTCACTCGAGAGGAGTTTCTAAGCTCGATTAGACTGAGACATAAGTCCGGTAGAAAAGACGCCTCTTTCTGCAACTACATCGTGTAGGTAACAGCTGAACTAAGAAAAATGCTTGGGCACACAAAAAAAGAATTTCAATGCGCGAACAGCCGGCCAAATGTGCAACGTGCAAGCGATATAATAAGCCACATAACCACAGCACCGGAGATGTACAGTGCCCGGCCCAAAAAAGTGCACAAGATCGGCAAATTCAATCAACTGATTATGAGGGCGCCTAGAGCGCCGGATCAAATATAGTAATTAGCCCATCGCCGCGTCTCAGTAGTATCCGTAAAGAACAATGGATACGGTGAGTGATGAAATTGAGGACATGGGAGATAGAGACTCTTTAATGTGTTCGCCGACTGAGTGTCACTTAGAAATAGGTAATAATAGATCACGTTGTATAATCTTCCATATGAATATACGTAGCTTAAACCGTAATTTTAATCAACTTTTAGTCTTATTAGCGGACATTAAGTGTACAATGGACGTCATAGTATTATCTGAGTGCTGAGTTAAGTAAAGTGTCGAACATTCCATTAATATCGGGTTACAATTCAAATTGTACAAATGTTAATATGAATCAGAACGACGGTGTAGTAATATACGTTAAAGACGACATGCGATGCGAAATTGATTGCCCTAGTTTTAACGAGGGTACTGCGTTGATGTGCAAATTTAAAAATGATCTTGCTGTTGTTGCAGTCTACCGATCGCCGTCATTTGATAATACTGATATATTTACAAACAGCTTGTGCGAAGTTATTCGTAATTTATCATCATTTCAAATTGTCTTGGTACTTGGCGATATGAATATAGACATCCTACCCGAAAAGTGTTCTGCGCACGCGGACCAGTACCTCGACATGTTTTCGGAACAAGGTTTTCTGTCTAAACACTTTTTAGTCACACATAACAAAACGTACTACGATCATGTTTTTTTGAAATCAAAATTAATTTCGAAAACCTTAGTTGCCACATCCACGGTAACGGATCACTACTCCACCATCCTTTGTATTGAGTATCCTAAACGTTCCACAAATGTTTCTTCGGATATTAAGCGATTAAACTTTGAGACAGCATTAAATGAAATGGAACAAACCGACTTTACCGAGTTAAAGTTTATAACGGATCCCAATAAGTACGCTGATACCTTGATCACTAAAGTTAGGGAGATTATGGATACTAATACCATATTAACACGAATTTCGGCTAAAAACATCCCATTAAACCATGGAAAACTCCAGGACTCTTAAAATGTATAAGAAACCCCGACCGAATACATCTTAAAGCAAGAACTGATCTTAATAATATATTATTAAAAATTACGTACACCCGATACCGAAATTTTTGTTGCAAGTTATTAAATAAACTAAAAAGAACTTATGAATCTGATCAGTTTAAGAGAGCTGGAAAAGATCCTAAGACAAGTGGGAAAATAGTCAAAATGGTAACCAACATGTCAAAAAAAACGGTTCCGTCCATCAAGTTGCTGGGTGCTATGGAAAATCACAAAACAGCCGCCAATCTCGTAAATAATTTCTTTGCAACTATTGGAGAACAGTTGGCAAAGAATACTGCCGACAATATTATTCCCGTGCCACTGCTACCTAGCGTATTTCCTCACACCACCTACTTAAATTCTATGGCTCTGCTAGAAACTGATGATATGGAAATAGAAAACATCAACATTTCCCTTAAGAATGACTGTGCCCCCGGTTGGGACAACAAATCCATACTTTTTGTAAGAAGCGTAAGACCTGTTTTGGTTGCTCTACTAACTCAGCTTTGTAATCTATGCATTAGCACTGGGGTATTTCCAAGGGCTTTTAAACAAGCAGTAGTAGACTACTGCTTGTTTAAAAGCAGGGTAGACCCAATCTACAAAGATGGGGACCAAGGCAGTGCCGGTAACTACCGACCTATATCTGTGTTGAACGTGTTTTCTAAGGTTCTGGAAAAGGTGTTAAATCGAAGGCTATTGGACTATCTTGAACAGGAGAATATTCTTCCAGATAATTAATATGGTTAAAATAGGTCTACAGAGGACGCTGTTCTTCACTTGACTGAAACTGTTTCTAGAACATTACATAAAAGATATAGATGTGTCGGGATATTTCTTGACTTGAAAAAGGCATTCGATACAGTATCTATTCCCATTCTTATAAAAAGACTGGAGAGCATAGGGATTAGGGGATTGGCAATAAACATTTTTACTGATTATTTGACTGATCGGACACAGTGCACTAAAATAGACAATGTCCTTAGTGATTATGCCCAGATTTCCTGTGGAGTTCCCCAGGGAAGAGTTTTAGGCCCTACGCTCTTTTTGATATATATAAATCAGCTGTGTCAAATTTGCTTTTCCGAGTGTTCGATAGTAACCTAAGCGGATGACACAGTCTTAATAGTGGAGGGTAGAACGTAGCAAGATGTACAAACGGGCCGAGGAAATTATGAAACTGGTTACAAACTGGCTATCAAATAGTTCTGCTCACATATTTAAGACAGTTTTTTTAACTTTCGCAGCCAGCAACATATCAATACCTTCAGCAAATTCTCTATGCATCCAGACCCTTACTTGTATAAATCGTGATTAATGTGCATGCGCTGAAATCATAAGAAAGCCTATGATAAAATGTCTTGGCGTGCATGTTGATGTTCTAAACAACTTCGGAACTCAGCTAATAGCTCCACTTTAAAAATGGTATACTTTGCACTGGCTCAATCAATACTGTCGTACTGCATATTGGCGTGGGGGGGGATCACCTAAATCCCCTTTGTTAGGTCTGAAAATGGCTCAAATGGTGATAAATAGGAAGCCCTTCAGATTTCCGACTGACCAACAGTATGCTGAATATAAGGTCCTCACAGCCCGCCAACTGTTTGTGCTCAAATCGATCCTTCGCACTCATTTAAATTTGAAGTACGAGGCACTGGCATTATCCTTGGTCCGTAGAAAGGTTGCGGTATGTAAAGTAGTTGTGCACAGAACAGCGCTTGCAGCTCGTCAGTGCTATGTCTTAGGACCAAGGCTGTACAACTTAGCAAATAAGCACTATATACTCAGAAGTAAAATATCAATGCAAGGAAAAGCTTACAGGTTGGTTGCAGCAGCAAAATTATAATGCAACTGAGGATCTTTTACGGGTTCAAAGTTGATAATAATATAGTACTTAAAGTTTTAATTGTATGCTTATTTATTTCAAATATATTTTTATTCTTTCTCTTTTTGTAATAAGAAATATCTTATAATTTAATTAATTGTGTTATAATGTCTTTGATTTGTCCGTCAATTTATGTTAGGTGCGAGTAATCTGGTGACCTTTAAAAACAGATACTTTTTGTGTCTAGTTTAGGCACCAGTCTTAAAATTATATGGTTATTATGTCATTATATACAATTTTCATAATATATGTTCAGATATCATTAAAACACATTAGAAAATAAGTTCATAATTTATATTTTTATGAGAGAATAAATAAATTATTATTATTATTTGTCTCTTCTTCTCGCGAATCTTTTTTTTTTACGAAGATACCCGTTCTTTTGGTAGGATTACATGGGGACATAGTGGCCCAACACGCAGAGGCCCTTTGAGAATTATAATGTAACAGGGAATGGGACCCCCACTGCAGACAATCCACGTCCGCTTTATGTAGAAGAACGGTAATGGACCATCTCCATTAAACTATTGTACGATATGCTAACTACTGTTGGACTATTAAGTTGGAGGTTAAATGTACTCGGTGACTTGAGCTACGGATGAAGACGGCGTCTGCCATTTTAATATATTCTTTTCAAAATACTGGCAGACGGTGACTTGCCAACTCACTAGATGGGCCCCCTATACGATCGCCATAGGCATGATAAGCCTGTAAGGCGACAGAGGGCAACACCGGTGTGAGCGGCTTGGGGTGTCGAGCGGGGCGGCGCCGGTTTCACCATCGCGGGTCAGACCCGGAGCGGGCTTCCTCGTAGTTATGCCCTTGAAAATGACACTTCCACCCCCGAGCATATAGCTCTGGCTTTTTACCGTGAAAATCCTCATGCATGCTATGCCGAACTCCTACTGACTAAAACCACACGTTTTCCTTCATCTGTCTATAGCCAGGAGTCTCAGGTGAGCCCTCGGAAGGATAGCCCCAGGGCTCCTGTCTGTCTGAGTGACCTAAACTAACTTTTACTACTAGTGGTACACCCGCTTACTAACGACTAAATGATCAAGCCCCTGTCATAAATTTAATAATACTTACAGGATATTCCCCATATTTTCCGCCATTTTTAGTCCAAATCGTGTTCAAATACTTCAAAGCCTGCTGTTCACGACCAATGTTGACTAAAAATTTTGGACTCTCGTAACAAAAATGCAACAATACAGCTCCGACGCCCAGGGGTGTAGCCATGACTATTGCCAATAGTCTCCAAGGAGTGAAATTTATGTATCCAAAGTTAAAAACGAAGTCATGATTTAAAATGAAGTACCCGAGCACTGGAATTAAATCAAGAGTTACAATTACAAGCTGCCCCAAACTTCACAATTAACATTTGATTATTTTCATTATTTTAGAACAAATAAAGTTCATATTGTGGAAGAGGTAGAATTTTGGTTTTTAACCTCAGACCTGACCAAAAAAAATCAACTAACCTATATAAAACGTCATATCCAGCATCAATACACTTGTCATGATGAGCATAAATAAATCCTTGACTCTTCTTGACAAACTTTCACCAAGCAATGCGTAGGCCCCAGATTGCATGGCACTGCAACTAACATAATTATCCAAAAATTTTTTCGTGTAACAGTTTTCAAATACTCACTTTCGTCACATTCTTTGCCATGGCTCTCCCTTCTCTCATTGGGGTCACAAGAATTTGGATTCCGACTTTAAAGTAGGAGAACCATTCATACTGTGTTGCCAGCCCCTAATAGATAATAACATATTGATACTTACAACATAGAACTGAAAACTTTAAAGACAGCCAGCATGATCCAGTTGAAAGAGAAAGCGCCAATGAATGATGATATGAAAGCTCCCCACAATCCAATCAGTAAAGCTGTCTTTCTTCCTTTCGTATCTGTTATAAATCCCTACGGTATTGACATTACAACCGGACCTGAAAGTAAAACGTCAAAGGCATTACTATTAAAAAAAATCATTATCGACTAGCCTAGCTACATCCCATAACATTCGGGTTCCCCCAAACTTAGAATTTCAAGTTCACGGTTATTCCTCAAAAACAAACTTACGAACGAAGCTCCTTACAGTGTTCGTCCTTTGTGTTATGTTTGCGGACTAGGGACACAAGTGATACAACAGCTTGCTAAATGCACACTCATTTATTCACTACGTTAAGTACATAGGACGCACACACACATATATAACAATCCTCCCTCATAGATAAAGAATAATTACAGAATGATATTACTAACTAAAACAAGCTTTTATAATCGAACCTTGGAATGTTGTGCAGTAGTAACCGAGATTAGGGATTATTTCTTGGGTTTTCTTGTTGTGGGTTTGATTCTAGCTGTTCGTTGGCAACACTCTGCATAGGCGATGCCGGGAGCTCTGCGGTGTCATTTTCTTCTACGGTTGGGACTAAAGTTGGCTCCGGTGCGTTTTCCTGTGACTGTGGTATTTGCTCTTCTGACGGCTCCTTTCTTCCCCTCTCATCATTCGCATCAGGTGTGGTAGATTGCAACGATGAATAACTATGACCAGGGTTTGCCAACTCATCTATATCCAAGTCGTACTCTCTGCATGTATCCCAATCGGTTAACTTGCCTTTATACAGAACTAATTGATTTTTGTGTTTCTTGATACTAATATTAGAAATAATATCCTTAACTACATATAAGACCTTGTCCATGCGCTTTTCAATAATTCCTCTGTTCCAAGTGTTTTTATTATTGACTATATTTCTATATAAAACTTTATCGCCGATGCAAAAGGTTTGTTTATTTTTCCCGCCGTACGCTTTAATCTGTGAAAACTGTTTTTTTTCTACTGTATTAGTCACGATGTCTGACGAATGTGACGACGCAAGCGAATTATGATTAAAGAAATCTATACGTGATCTTAGTGTCTCCCGTAAACTAATTGTGCCGGTGACAATCCTGTAGTGCTATGAATTGAATTTCTATAATCGTAAAGATACTTTAACAAATTCAGTTTGGCCTGTCGCGTGTTATTATTAGCCAAAATACATGCCTTGATACCCTTTTTCACAATTTTGACATAGATTTCAGCTTGGCCATTGCTGCTTGGTGTATAAGGTGGGGAGGTCATGTGTCGATTATTGTTGGATGCATAAAACTGGTTAAATTCGCGGGAGGCGAACGCTATGCCATTGTCACTAACTAACGTTTCCGGCACCCCGAATCTTGACATAAATTCACCAATTTGTCGATCACCGCTATTGATGTAGACGTAGTCTTCATGTCATAAACTTCTAGCCATTTGGAATATGCGTCTACTATTACGAGGAACATGTTGCCGTTTATGGGACCCATACAATCTATATGTAACCTACTGAAGGGTTGTGACGGATATTTCCATGGATAAAGTGGGGCGTGGGGGGGTTTGGGTCGCAATTGTGTACAGATTGTGCATGAATTTATTATTTCCTCTAAAGCTTCGTCAATGTCTGGAAACCAAAATCGCGCCCGGGCGGCTGCTTTTGTTTTGACTATGCCTAGATGGGAAGTATGTAACTCAGTGATAAGCCGCCGTCGCAATACTGAAGGCAACACTATTTTATGACATCTCATTATAACCCTATTTTCATATGAAAGCTGTAATCGAATGCAGAAATAAGGTTTTAATTTTACATCAGAATTTTTCTTCGGCCACCCATTAATTATGTAATTAGCTACTTTTGTAAGCACTGAATCATTTTCAGTTTCTCGTTGCAACTCACTCAACGTTACCGGCATACTATTATCTATAACGAAGTTAATATACGCGTCGCGATCGACGGAAGGATGCCACTCGCATGAGTCATAGTGATCTGTGCCCGCTTGCACTGTCTCGCCGCTCGGTGGCCCCGCCTTCCTTATATTGTTGTTTACCTGGGCCCCAATTCTCGGTCATACGACTCGAAAGCGTAGACGTAAATTTACTGGTGAAACGTCTTTTGTCTCTTATTACACCGTTTATAGATATGAAACAAATGACATTTCATCCGCAAATTTCCGTCTACGCTTTCAAGTCGTATGGTCGAGAATTGGGGCCCTGTGCGTCCGGCAGACTAGCACGCGACAAATAATCTGCACAGTTGTCAATACTACGTATGTATTCTATAGTGTAATTGTAAGCGCTTAAAAATAACGCGTATCGTTGGAGTCTGTTTGCCGACACTTCCGGAATGTCTTTATACGGACCTAAAATAGATACTAAGGGTTTATGATCTGTTCGCAATATAAAAGGCTCTGCCCTAGCATACAATATTTGATGAAAGCGGCGCACTCCGAAAATGATAGCGGTAGCCTCCTTCTGTATCTGAGCGTAATTTTTTTCTGCTGCATTGAGAGTGCGTGATGCAAACGAAATGGGTCTTTTGTACCCGTCAGTTTCAACCTGTGACAAGACAGCCCCTAACCCGGTGGGTGACGCATCAACGGTCAGTATTAGCTTTGCATTGGGATTAAAATGTGTCAAAACTTGTTCGGAGGCTAGTATTTCTTTGATTTTCTTAAAAGATCTGTTCTCTAAGGCCCCCCAGTGCCATTTCGCTCCTTTTTTGAGTAAGTTATATAAAGGACTTAAAATACTTGACGCGTTTTGAACGAAATTTCTGCAGCTTATTCACGTTAGAAGGAACCGGCGCTTCAATTATAGCCTTAACTTTTTCCGGTGATTTTTTAAGGCCGTTTTTATCTATTTTATAGCCCAGCCCACTTTTTTTTATTTTTACAGCGCTCGTGGCTCCGCGGTCTCAGTGATTTGTAAACAATCACTGAGTTACGCAACTTTCACTATGGCTATTACTCGGATGGGTGACCACTTTGTGGCATTTACATTTGCGAGCGTTTCCGTGCTTCGGAAGGCACGTTAAGCCGTTGGTCCCGGTTGCCAGTAAAATGGCACTCGTTAAGCCTGGTTGAAGGCCTTATGGGCGGCTTAAAAATTTCAACAGCAGGTAGCCACAACCTGCGTCTGTCTATTTCAACACGGTAATCTGCTCACCACCTATTACGTGGGACAGGAATCCACACGGTGAAAAGTGGGCATATAATATGCCTCTGCCACCCCTTCGGGGATAAGGCGTGATGGATAATAATAATAATAGATAACTAATCTCGTCTTTAAAAAATTCACATTTATCCTTTTGCAAAACCAATCCCGCCTGTTGCAGTTTCCCGAGAACGGCCATGAGTCTTTCTAGATGCACTTCCCTGTTAGGTCCCGTAACAAGTACATCGTCTAGAAGGCAGAGTACTCCTTCCATGTTAGCAAGGATACCTTCCATTGCCCTTTGAAAAATAGCCGTTGAGCTGCTGAGTCCAAAAACAAGGCGAGTATATTTAAATAAACCTCGGTGAGTATTGATACACGTGAAGTTTTAAGAATCCTCGTCCAACAAAAATTGATTATAGGCCATTGATAAATCGATTTTAGAGAATTCTTGCCCCCCGTGTAACTTAGTAAACAGCTCGTGTATTGTAGGTAATGGATATTTTTCTACAATCAGCTGTTTATTTATACTAACCGAGTAGTCTACGCATAGCCTGACAGTACCGTTGCGCTTTAACACGGGGACAATAGGTGACGCATACTCCGCGTTTTCGACCGGTTTTAATACCCCTAACTCAACTAAACGATCCAATTCCTTATCGACTTTATCTTTCAATGCGAAGGCAATTGGACGCGGTTTAAAAAAAACTGATTTTGATCCCGGTTTTACTTGCAATTTAATTTTATATTTGATGAATGCTCCCAGTTTATCAGAAAAAATATCAGGGAACTGTATCTGTAATTTTTTTAACAAATTATCTGTATTAGAAAGAAATCTACATGGCATCAACTCTAATTTAAATCGCGAAATAAAATCTCTTCCGAGTAATGGCGGTCCGCCATCGCATATAACATACACGTCGAGTTCGTGAGTTTGATGAGCGTACGTAAAAGGTAACCGTACTACCCCCTTACAATTTATTTTGTCACCGATGTATGTTAGTAATTTTTTATTAGTTGGTGATAATGGCACTTGTAAAAAGAACTTATTATAAGTAGCGTTCGAGATAACGGTCACCGCCGATCCACTATCTAATTCAAATTCCAATTCCACCCCAAGAATTGTCACCGTTTCTAACATAGGTTCACCGTTTAGACTAGCTATTTTAAAAATCTTACCATCGTCACCTTCGTCGACATCATCCGTCACTATGTAATTCACCTTTTTACACATTTTTTGGAGATGTCCTTGCTTTTTGCACTTTTTACACCTATATTTTATGAACCGACACTTAGATGAAGCGTGATTTGAACCACCGCACACGGAGCATTGTTGAACCGGCTCCTGCTGATTTGTTATCTCCTGCCCGATTTTGTACAGCTGATCCGTTTGCCCCGCCGATTGGGCGGTGAGCGCCGCTCCAATACGGGCGCTTCTTAGTGTTTCGGCTATCTCGATAGCCTTGGCCAGCGTCAGCTGCGTCAAATCTTGATCAAACAACTTATCTCGCTCACGCCCCGCCAGCATTACCATGACGAAGCGGTCACGTAATGCTTTCTCCACATTACTGAACCCGCAATGAGTCGTAAGCCCACGAAGCCTGGCCGCCCATTGCATGGGTGTTTCTTCAACTTTCTGTGATGCCGCATAAAAAATGCATCGCTCACCAAACCCGCACTGTTTCGGCGTGAAATGGTTGTCCAGCAACTGAAGTATATCTTCATAAGGCACTTCTTGCAACTCCTTAGGTAGCGCAAGATCCGACGCTAGTTTGAACGTGCCATCTGTGAGTGCGCTTAGAAGTATCGCTCTTCTCTTTGTTCCCAACGCATCCGTCGTTGCCGTGATCTCGTTTGCCACAAACCATTGTGCAATACGGCTTTTGTATGTTTTCCACGTATGCACCGTATGGTCAAAAGTCGATAAAATTCCAAATTGAGAATTTGACATTTTTCAAATGTGGGTGGTTATTCGTCGCCAGATGTTATGTTTGCGGACTAGGGACACAAGTGATACAACAGCTTGCTAAATGCACACTCATTTATTCACTACGTTAAGTACATAGGACGCGCGTGAGCGTGGTGGTCGCAGCCACACACACATATATAACACTTTGTTCAAAAACTGCATTGCGTTGTATTCTTAGCGTGAACGAACTACTCATACCAGCACATATATATACAACAGCATTGGTTCATTTAGTTCGATGACCTAGAGAGGGTCGTGGGGAATGATAGGTCTACTGCAGCAGCTAATAGACGGATGGAGGAACAAAATGTAATTAAAACCCTAAAAAACATGTATCGTCGGCCGTATGGGTTTTTGGTGTCGTAATAATCTATGATAATCCCTGTTATAATACCTATAAAACTGTCATGAAACCAAGTTTTTGGTGCCCACGAAATTTTTAATTTCCATTGAAATGTAAAATTTAACAGGATACTTCTTAGGATGTTATTAATGAATGTGCACCCACGTCAGAAGATGTCCGAATTACTACGCCTTGACCGGTGTCAGCCATTGACGCTGGTTAACACACGACACGACATTATTGACAATTACTGGCCATGATAATAATAATAATAATAAATCTTTATTCATTTAGGTCACAAAGTAACACTTATGAACGTCAAGAATATTGCTTCTACATTTACATTTACTGCCAGATTCGCAAAGCAATAGGTAGAGCCTGAGGAAGAACCTGGCAATAAAACTCATGGCCACTCTTTTCTAAACGCCAGTAATTACATTAGTTTGATTAACATGATATTTGACCAATTATATAGTAATGAATTTATACAAACAAAAAAAAACAAAATCAATGTTGTGTTTAAATCATATCAAAATTAGAGCGATTATAGTTGCCGGTTCTAAGGGCAGCCTACCCTTGAAGAAGAAGAATCTGGCAAGAAAGTCAATGGATGCCATTTTAAAATGTAGGAATGGCTTACAACATTAAAATTACACTTACATTGTTCCTTTGGATTTATGTGAGAACAGTCGACTAAACTTAAGTTTACCTTAAATATAAATAAGATTATTTTTAATAATTGCTATAACAGCTATGAGCTGACCAGTCCCAACAGACGGCACCCGTTCACGGGTATGTCGCATTATTTCAGCCATCGCCCTACTCAACCGTATTATAGGGAATAAGGCGACCCGATACATACGCCACCACTGCCAGGACACTTAGGCGAGCATGACATACTCAAAAACTGCACAGCAATAGTTGCTGTGCAGTTTCATCATGTCAATTTCAAAGAAATAAATAAGTCTACATGGTGCTCACACAATAACAAACTCAAATTACATTGTATACCGGGACTAAACGCAGCCAATTTAGAAACCTTTAGTTGTCAGATGTTTCAAATTATTAATAATGTAGAGATGTAAAAATACAACATATATATGCAGATTCAAGGCATATCACAAGATTCATTCGAATCCTAAATAACTCAAGCGAAGAGCAAGCAACTCATTTCCATTTATTTTTATCGTTCAAATAATCATTAGTTGTGTAATAGGCCCTTTTCAAGACCCTTTTCATGAGTTTTATTACCAAGTTCTTCCTCAGGTTCTACCTATTGCGTTGCGAATCTGTCAGTAAATGTAAAAGCAATAATCTTGACGTTCATAAGTGTCACTTTGTAACCTACATGAATAAAGATATTTTCATTGTCAATAAATGTTTTTATTTACCGTCTGGGAATTTTCAACGTAAACGCTACCTACAATTTTTGAGTTATAACCAAATAATGCATGACGGAATTGTGTATCCTAGTTAGGTCTACATGAAAGTCCGCGATGACGTATGCCATCTCTTAAGGATAACATACTAGCTTACTATAACACTGGGAGAAACGGGTACTGGAGAACTTCTCCACCCGGGTGAAACGGTGGGATCAGCTAGTTTTTGTAATAAAGGCAAATAATTGCATTAACAAATTCAACTTACTTGACATACTTTGTGGCATTTACATTTGCAAGCGTTTCCGTAGCGAAGGCACGTTAAGCCGGTGGTCCCGGTTGCCAGTAACATGGCAGTCATTAAGCCAAGTTGAAGGCCTAGTGGGTGGCTTAAAAAATTTCAAAAGCAGGTAGCCACAACCTGCGTCTGTCTATTTCAACACGGCAATGGGCTCACCACCTATTACGTGGGACAGGAACACGCATGGTGAAAAGTGGGCGTATAATATGCCTCTGCCACCCCTTTAAGGACGATTGATAAACAACAAATTTAACTTACCAACAAGGGGCATAGAGATCAATATTCTATGTTGCCACAGCTCCAACTGGAAGTCACACGCACAGCCAGTGACTATGATTGAAAAGCCAAATACATCCATACCCATTCCGAGCAATCCAATGCTCAGAGCTAGAACTAGATGTCTAGTATACCAGCCATTGCCTAAAAGAAAACGACATGCAAAAATAATTTGCAAGTGATATAACATAACCTGTAACTGACGGGATTAAAAATGGCACAAGTGACCATAGAGAGATTAGACTACTTCATGATTCCATGGAACACAATAAAAGAAGTTAGAAAGAATGTGTTTAAAGAAAAGTGTGTGTGCACATTCGTTAGAAATTATACTTCTTTGGCGTAAGAAGATAAAAAAAATTTCTTTCGCCTTATCCAACGTTTGTAAAAATAACTAAAATGATGACTCTAGCTAATTTCGGGATGTTTGAAAACTACTTTGAATGTAGTTATAAGTTGTCATGGAAACACTTTTTTCAGCTAATAAAATAAAAACAATACCCGGCATATCCACGGGAACGGGAACTACGTGGGTAAAACCATACACAACCTTAAATTTGGTTAACGTATTCTTTACGTACCTACGTTAGATGAGCACCAAGGAAGAATTCCCTATATTCCCACGGGAATGTAATCCTACTATTATTATAAATGTTAAAGTTTGTAATGATTTCTATATTATTTGGACGTTTGTTATTTAATCACATTTTGATGAAAATCGGCATATAGGTAGTACATTTCCGAAAGTTGATGCCTGCGGCTCCGCTCACGTGAACTCGTTAGTATATGTAGTAATGTAGTAGCTCGTGGCCTCGCGGTCTCAGTGTTCTGTAAACGATCACTGAGTTAAGCAACTTTCACTATGACTGGTCCTCGGATGGGTGACCACTTTGTGGCATTAACATTTGCGAGCGTTTCCGTGCTTCGGAAGGCACGTTAAGCCGTGGGTCCCGGTTGCCAGTAAAATGGCAGTCGTTAAGCCTGGTTGAAGGCTTTATGGGCGGCTTGAAAATTTCAACAGCAGGTAGCCACAACCTGCGTCTGTCTATTTCAACACGGCAATGGGCTCACCACCTATTACGTGGGACAGGAATCCATACGGTGAAAAGTGGGCATATAATATGCCTCTGCCACCCCTTCGGGGATAAGGCGTGATGGATATATTTACGAAGTTGCGCGGGTCAGCTAGTTTTATATAAAGGGAAAGTCGTAAATGTATATTAATTTTGTACAGCTGAAAAGTTTGTATCTATGTTTGGTTAAAATTAAAAATAAATCATTTTATGTAGGCTATAGATAATACAGTAACTATCAATAAATCGAGCAAAATTTTCATACATGTAAGTAAAATTAAAAGTGACATCGTTTATTCAATTAATAAAAATGCGACTGAATTAAATATGCGCCACAGAGGTTCGAAGTAGGTAACGGCAAAGAAGCAGGGCTTAGCTATTTAAGGATAACCCGCTCATTGAAGTTAACTTTGATGCTTAGGTATATGATTCATGAAACGTATCCAGCCTTTTTCTAAATTTAAATTTTAAAGTGTAAAAAATGTTCGTTCTCGAGCTGGAATCGAACCAGCATCTTCTGGTTCAAGGCACTAGATGCGTTTACCAACTACACCACCGAGACTCACTCGAAACAGACGAATTAATCTACCTCTTTACGTCTTAAGGCGACGTAAGGCGCCATCTACCGGCACTTAGCAAAGTTACACGGTACGAATGTATAGAATTGCATCTATAATCATTCGATCCAGCCTTGTATAATTATAATAGAGATTAATTTTCGACTAGTAGTTGAAACCTAAGACAAATTTCTCCATTTTGTATTTCATATCGACGGCATAGCATAACGTCAATAACAACTAAAAACACGTGTTCAAAATGAAATGAAATGAATATTTATTCATATAGGTACAAATAGAGTTAAAAAACACGTGCTAACAAAATGTGGGCGTAATTACTGTCCCTGGTCACTGTACACGTGATTGTTTGTTCATAAATTAAATATAATGAAAAACTCCATCCTTGGTGTTTGTTTTGCTTATCCGGAGGGATCCCCTGATCCCTGTTGCTGTGACCCCCCGGCTTCGCCTGTGACACACTTCGAACTCCCGTCGCAACTATTTAATCCCGTCGCTTATATATTTTACAGTAATGCATAAAAAATTGCCAGACTTGTCGACATTTATGATTACTGCTTCGCTCTCCAGGGTAGTAGCGTGATGATTTATAGCCTATAGCCTTCCTTGATAAATGGGCTATCTAACACAAATTTTTTTTACAAATCCAAACAGTAATTTTTGAGATTAACGCATTCAACCACACCAACAAACTCATTAGCTTTATAATATTAGTATAGATACCATAGATTGAAGTTTCAAATCTCACTTTTTTAGATTTAGTAGTTTTTTGTACCGCAATGTAATAACAAAATTCTCTGTTTACCCAATTGTTCAAGCTCCTGAGAACCACTTTTACTTCCTACGGTCAGCTTTTGTTAGATTTTTTCATTTTTGGCAGTTTTGGAAGCAAGTGCCGTCTGACCTCCCATGTAAGGACACCTACGTCGTTACCTAATCCGATAATCAGCATATGCACCACTAGCAGGTCAAGTTGCTTGGGCCCCAGAAATCTTTGTGGCGTCTCTGAAAACCAATGTAACAAAAAAAATGTCTTACCAATAATATCAATCGCTTCTTCATACTCGTAGATTTTATGTTCAACCTCACAACTGTTATCACTAGCAGTTCTAAATTGCATTTCAGAAAACTTCGGCAACATGTTTACAATTAAATTAAAACTAAAAACAGTAAAACTGTACAATAATTTGTAAAAAACTTTAATTTACATTTATAGTATCCATAAAACTAAATTTAATGTATAACATTAAATTTAGTTTTAGTTTCAACATACAGTTATTTTTATCGACTTATCTTATCGCCGTTGTGTTCATATTCATTTTTACTATCACTGGAGATGATGCAGACTGAGTCTTACATAAAAACCGCGAGTGGAATGTTACAATAGATTGTATACAAAACAAACATAGTGCCTGATAGTGTACGTGTATGTATAAGGCGTCAGTAAAGTTGAATGATCTTGTTATGTCATTTAATGTCATGTTCGCCCCCCCCCCCCCCCACCCTACCCCCCTACTGTATCTGACGGCTCCTCAGTAGTTATACAGCGCGCTCTCTATTATAGGCGCCAGTCTTTTTTTTTACAAGTAGAATTATGTATGCTATGCCGAACTCTTACCGACTAAAACCACACAGTGCCCATCCATTTGTCTATGGCCAGGAGTCCCGGGTAAGCCCTCGGGAGGATAGCCCTAGGGCTCCCAGCAGACTAAAGGCGCCTTACTTTATACATATATATACAACCAAGCCTGTCAAGAGCGTCACCCATTTTTCTCATACGATAACAATATATACGACAAACTACGCAAGTGACAAGTCACGTTTCTCATACAGTATGACGTAAACTTGTCACGTAGTATTACTATTATTTACGTCTCTATTAGGCGAGCGAGAGGGAGCGAGCAATATTCTTTACTACATAATAATACACTGTTACTTATTCTGTAGTACTAAAACAATTGTATTTCTTAGGTCTCCTGGACGCGTGGCAAACCGAAAATCCCGACAGGTACCTATATTAAAAAAGTAAGTAATAATGGAGATGGAGATATCAAGGAAAAAATACTGTATACGTACCAAATATACAAAATAACTATCTTCACGCTGTATCCCTGACGGGGTAGTCAGAGAGGACAGATCGCCGGGCTTCGCGATCCATGCATACTTCTTTCGCTTCTTCAAGATTCATCAATTGCTTCATACAAGCACGTCTGGGTATCCGAGTACTTTGGACCTTTCCGTTTTTGAGCAATCTGCTCACGTGGTCTTCATATGTAAGTCTCGGCCTACCCTAACTTCTTCTACCCTCTACTTTCGCACAAGATATATTCTTCGTCAATCGTTCCTCACTCATTCGTTGGACGTGTCCAAACCAACGGGGTACGCCCTTTTCCAGCTTAACACTGACACTTTCATTCAAACCTGCCATATTGCGTATCACTTTGTTACGTATTCGGTAATACCTACGTAATAAAGTGCTAAAGTAATGCCGCACAATTTTCGAAGTGATCGCATCTCCACAGCACTCTATTTACTTACATGCATCTGTTGACATACCCAGGTTTCGCTACCGTAAAGCAAAGTTGGCACTAGCACTGCATTATGAATCGCCATTCGTGCTTGTTTTACGATGCTTTGTCGCTTTACTAATTGGGACAAAGCACCGTTAACTCTGTTTCATGAAGATGTATAAAAAACAATATTTGAATAGTAATTATGAAGACAATGCAATGTATTTAAATTAAGACTTTTTCAGAAATTAAGACCGTTCTGTTAACCGTAGACTTCGAAGTAATTTTTTTTTAATATGAACAAAAAAATGGTTTTACATTTTTTTTTTAGTTTTGAGCGCTCTTGCCAACCACTACGGGACCATAACCCCCCCCCCTGCCTCCATTTCCCCCCCGATCGAAAAACCCCTCGCTAAAAGTTGTTGGCTACATCAAGGATTGTCCATGCCAAGTTGCATGCAAATCCGATGAAAAATGCGACCTGTAGACTGAATGGACGGACGGACGGACGGTCAGACATCAATAGGATTTTTCCCGTACAAGTGGAGTTATAACGGAGACTTTCGTCGACTCGCTTCGCTCGCCTCCTCAGTTAATTTAGATTTCTACGCTGAGACACGGTAGAATGTGTGGAACTATATAATCACAATTGAGAACCAGATGTACCACATTCTGAGAAATAAATAATTAATTAAAGCAAAAGCAAAGGAATGAAAGTAAATGTAAATAAGACTAAAATAATGGTTTTTGAAAGAGAGGAAAGTATGACTGATTGCTCGATTTTTGTGGAAGGATAACGAGTGGAAGAGGTGAAAGAATTTGTTTATTTAGGTTCAAAATTTTTGAGAGATGGAAAGTGTGATTGTGACATTAAACGAAGAGTTTTGGCTGGAAATCAAGTGAATGGAGCAATGTACACCTTTATGAGCAGTCAGAACGTGTCTGAGAAGGCAAGAATGGCTGTGCATAGAGGAGTACTTGTTCCTACACTTATGTATGGCAGTGAAAGTTGGGTGTGGCAGAAGAAGCATAGAAGTAAAATTAATGCAGTGGAAATGAGAAGTCTGTGGAGTATAGAGTATATATTTCACTCCAGAAATTGATGGACAAAGAAAGGAATAGTGTGATAAGGGAACATTGCGATTTGGTAGAAGATGTAGTGACTAAGATAGAAAAAGGTATGTTTAGATGGTTCGGACACGTGGAGAGGATGGATGAAAGTAGACTAACAAAACAGATTTATCAGAAGACAGTGAATGGGCAAACAGGTAAGGGGCGACCTGGAAGACATTTTGGAAAAAGGTCAGGTCAAGAGTACCCTTAACCGGCGTGTGTGTATGAAAACACTTATGAAAGTGGAAGAAGCGAAAGTTGTATGCCAGGATCGTAGCAAGTGGAAAGCCATAGTCTCTGCCTACCCCGTTGGGAGACAGGCGTGACGATATGTATGTTTGTATGTATGTCAATTGGAGTCATTGGCGCAAAGAACTCAGTGATCGTTCATTTTTTAAATCTTAACGTTTTTCCCCGCGGTCTCAGTGTTCTGTAAACGATCACTGAGTTACGCAACTTTCACTATGGCTGGTCCTACGATGGGTGACCACTTTGTGGCATTTACATTTGCGAGCGTTTCCGTGCTTCGGAAGGCACGTTAAGCCGTTGGTCCCGGTTGCCAGTAAAATGGCAGTCGTTAAGCCTGGTTGAAGGCCTTATGGGCGGCTTGAAAAAATTCAACAGCAGGTAGCCTCAACCTGCGTCTGTCTATTTCAACACGGCAATGGGCTTCGGGGATAAGGCGTGATGGATATTTAATTTATTTTTTTATTTTTTAACGTTTTTAATCCCAAGGTTCACAACTGTTTCATTCCAAAGACTGTCAGTGACTCGATTAAATTTATTTGTTTCTTTTAAGGGAACCTAATGGTCGTGGCTAGGTCGAGCCACAACGATGAGTCACTGTATTCTTATCACGAACAAACCATAAGTACTGGGTACAAAAAAAAACAAATGGGTAGCCAAATTGCAATTTAGTTTATTTATTGTTTGCTTGACTTGTTTGGTAGGAAGTATGCCGCTACGATTATACCAGCTGAAAAAAAAACAAAATGGATTAATTCGAACTAGACGAGAAGGGACTCAAATCGATTGAAACGACGTGGTACTTCTTCATGGTCTGGCCAGTGAACCAAATAAAAATAAATCCCTGAAACCCTGACTAGTATTAGTTACCCACTCTTGTGACTCCTGCCGATTGTTTAAAATATATTAATAACTAGATGACCCCCTCGCTTCGCCCGTGACATATTTCGACCTTCTGTCACACCTATTAAACCCGTCGTTTATAAATTCTACAATAATGTATTCATATTTGCCCGATTTGTCGACATTACTGCTGCGATCTCCATGGGGGTAGCGTGATGATATATAGTCTATAGCCTTTCTCGATAAATAAACTATCCAACATAAATATAATTTTACAAATCCGACCAGTAGTCCCTGAGATTAGCGCGTTCAACCAAACAAACAAACTCTTCAGCTTTATAATATTAGTTTAGATATTAGATTATTTAATCTAAGGTATACATCTAATATATGGTGATATGATTAATTGTACTGTTGATTGATAGCGCTTGGTGGAACTTGCTACACATATTAACTAACACCACTTGTACTGTTCCACAACATTTACATTATAAACCTGACCGGTTTCGCCTCACGGCATTCTCAAAGGTACACAATATGACGACTGGCCTTGCTGCTTTAAAGTTCAACACAGTATGTGTTTCCCCGTAAAGTTTGTCTCAGCCAAGTCTAAATCGACAGCTAAGTTTTGACTGCCTCTGTGGCGCGGTGGGAGTGTATCCGACTGCTACGCAAGAGGTCGTGGGTTCGATTCCCGGGTCGGAACAAATATTTGTGTGATCCACAAATGTGTGTTTTGGAGTTTGGGTGTTTCCTATGTATAATATGTATGTATTTAGAAATATATAAGTATATTTATCAGTTATCTAGATGCCATAACACAAGCTAATATTAACTTACTTTGGGCTAGATGGCGCTGTGTGAAAAGTGTCCCACAATATAAAAAAAAAGTTATTCAAATCTTTCTGGGAATTCAGTCGTCATATTGTGTACCTTTGAGAATGCCGTGAGGCGAAACCGGTCAAGTTTACAAAGTAAATGTTGTGGAACAGTTGTACATGTGGTGTTATTTAATATAATGATGATATGATTAATACAAAAATTGAATATAAAGTTAATGAATTGTTCCTAGGAAAAGTAAGTATTATAATTAATGTGTGAAACCAGGATGTGAATTACTTCCATTCCAAAGTCCACCCGAATTGGTCTAACTATTTGAGCGTATAGAAGTAAAAAAACATACACACTCACTTTCGCTTTTATTAAATTTGCTAATAGTACTGATTATAGTCACAAAGACTTCACTGCCTCTGTGGCGCGGTGGGAGTGCATCCGACTGCTACGCAAGAGGTCGTGGGTTCGATTCCCACCCAGGATAAAACTTTGTGTGATGAGCACGATGGTTTATTCTGTGTCTGGGTGTTATTTATCTATAATATGTATGTATTTAGAAATATATAAGTATGTTTATCAGTTATCTAGATCCCATAACACAAGCTAATATTAGCTTACTTTGGGCTAGATGGCGCTGTGTGAAAAGTGTCCCACAATATTTATTATTAATTGTCTCTTCTTCTCGGGTATCTCCCTTTTTTTTTCTTACGAAGATACCCGGTCTTTTGGTAGGCTTACATGGGGACATAGTGGTCCAACACGCAGAGGCCCTTTGAGAATTTTAATGTAACAGGGAATGGGACCCCCACTGCAGACAATCCACGTCCGCCTTATGTAGAAGAACGGTAATGGACCATCTCCAATGGGAGTTAAACTATTGTACAATATGCTAACTACTATTGGGCTATTGAGTTGGAGATTAAATGTACTGGGTGACTTGAACTATGGATGAAAACTGCGTCTGCCATTTTAATATAATATCATCAAAATATTGGCAGACGGTGACTTGCCAACTCACTAGATGGGCCCCCTATACAATCGCCATAGGCAAGATAAGCCTGTAAGGCGACAGGAGGCAACACCGGTGTGAGCGGCTTGGGGTGTCGAGCAGTCGGCGCCGGTTTCACCTTCGCGGGACAGGCCCGGAGCGGGCTTCCCCGTAGTTATGCCCTTGAAAATGACACTTACATCCCCGAGCATATAGCTCTGGCTCCCTCCCTCTGACCGGCCAATTAAGGCAAGCCAGAGTTGAGATTTGCTGCACTCCCGGAAGTAGCACTCTCACTGCTCTCCCGTTAGGCCATTAAATCCTAACCGGTGCAGAAGGGCAACAAAACTCTGAGGAATCGGGACCGATGTGTAGCCACGCATATTCAGCTCGCCACAAGCTGCCCTGCGGATGTGAGCTTTTCAATAACTTACTGATACATTTTTTTGTTGGTATCAGAAAGTGGATGACTCAAAAAGCGAATCTACTATGCCCTCATAGGGTTGCGTTAATCCTATAAAAGATAACGACTGTCCTCGAGGGGGTATTATTTATTATTATTATTATTATTATATTAAAGGCTCCTACGCCATGGTTAGTCTCAAGTATTGACATAATATTGAAATAGATGGGGTATTCCCCATTGCTTACCCATAAGAATAGCAGCAGTGGCATAAAAAGTCAGGGTACAGTGAGTCATGACGTAGCCACCGAGCAGGTTCACCCCCGCTACACCACTGACCCGACCGACCATTCCTCCCAAGCATGTCGCCATACCTCTGAAAAACAACACGACCTTGAAATACCGAAAAGATTTACAGCAGCACATACGATAAATACTCTTTCTTTCAACTTTCAAATGAACTTGAAAATGAACTTTCAAATGAAAACGATTTCATTGGTTAAAATTGCAATTATATTTATAAAAGCATTTTTAACCATAATACACCTGTTAATGACAATTCGTAATTTACTGCCGACTGACTGACGAGGCAATGATCTTATAGGCAATGATATGAAAATCATAATAATACCGCGTGCCAAAGCTTACGTCAAACTGTACGCGAAAATCGCGTACTCGGCCTGTCAGTTGCGTGCGAGTGATATTGATTCGTTGCTCTGTGTACAACACACGTGATTTATATTAATTATTTACCTGTAAGATGTAGGATACATTTCCACGTAAATAGCAAACATTATTCCAATGCATAGGTTAGACATCGTCATTCCAACAAATAGCAGAAGGCTAGCCAATATGTTGTGGTTGAATATAGCCCCTATACTGGATAGCATGGGGGTTACAAGAAATGCGATCAACAGGTACTTCTTCCTGGACCCCAGCTTGGAGACTAGGAGGGTGATAGTCGCGAAGACCACTCCATGGCAGATGCCGGATAGCAAAGTGAAAGATTGTATTGAATGTGAACAAGCAACCTGAAAAGAAATGGTTTCAGCAATTAAACACTTTCATTTTTATATTGTAGAACATTTTTTATCACACAGCAGCGTCTATCCCAAAGTAAGCTAATATAAGCTTTTGTTATGGGATCTAGACAACTGATATACATCTTAATAATATTATAAATGCGAAAGTTTGTATGGATGTTTGTTACTCTTTCATGTAAAAACTACTGAATGAATTTTAATGAAACTTTACAATCATATAGCTTATACATCAGAATAACACATAGGCTACTTTTTATCCCGAGAACAAGTTCCTGTGGGAAACGGGAACGGAAAAACTTTACTACGCGGGCGAAGCCGCGGGCGTCAACTAGTACTTAAATACTTTTCAAGGATCGTTTAACTAAATTTTCATTGTGCTTATTTGATGCACAGATATAGATAATTGTGTTAGTTTTAGAATACAAATACATACATACATACGTACATACTGTTACGCCTTTATCCCCAAAGGGGTAGGTAGAGGCATACTATACGCCCACATTTTCCCGTTTGCATTTTTCTCACACTTAACAGGTAATAAGCCCATTGCCGTGTCGAAATGGACAGGCGCAGGTTGTGGCAGCCTGCTGTTGAAATTTTATAAGCCGCCCATAAGGCCTTCAACTTGGCTTAACGACTGCCATATTACTGGCAACCGGGACAAACTTTATTTTTTAACGTGCCTTCCAAAACATAGAAACGCTCGCATATGTAAGTGCCACAAAGTGGTCACCCATCCGACGACCAGCCATAGTGAAAGTTGCGTACCTCAGTGATCGTTTACCGAACACTGAGACCGCGGGGCCACGAGCGCTTCTTATTTTATATTTGTTATTTATTTGACTAAGCTATGTGTGTACATAAATCTTAATATTATATTATTTTAAGTTGGTATGGATGTTTGTTACTCTTCACGTAAAAACTACTGAACGGATTTTAATGAAACTTTACAACAATGTAGCTTATACATCAGAAAAACACGTAGGCTACTTTTTATTTCGGTAACAAGTTTCTGTGGCAAGCGAGAACGAGAAAATTTCGCTACGAGTGCGAAGCCGCTGGCAACAAATAGTGTTAAATAAAGAAAAAAAAATCCAACCTCATCCTAATAAACTCAACATTACATTTATTAGTAGAGCTATTTGTTTATTTTAGAGTAAAATAACACAGTCACATACTACTCAGCATAGTCTAAAATACTATCATCCCTGCTAATTAACGTCCACTACTGGTCATAGTCGATAGTAAGACATGCTAGAGTAAGATCCCAGAGCCGTAAGACACAACTTATTTTCTAAAGCATATAACTTTCGGTTCTCAGTAGTCTCTTGTGTACTTTTTAATACCTGAATGTTTGTGGAGCTTGCCCGGTGACACCTACGCAGGTACCAGGTGAGAAAGGTAACTAAAAATCAGAGTTACTTAACTTACATTTTTATGACTGATTTTAATATATGTTTTGTAGAACATTACTCTGAAGTCATATAAAAAAAATCAGACGCTTTCCATGGGCCAAAATTTTTATCAGACGCTTTAAAGATCTAAGAAAAATAAATGAACTTAATTTATTTTTAAATGTCTTATTTTTTAATATGTTATTAAGATAACTATTACAATGTTATATTTAATCAGTCAGACAAATTGCAATGACCAAACATCCCCTAAACACAAAAATTACTTAACCATGAGTAAAGATACACTGATTTGCTGCCTCTGTGGCGCGGTGGGAGTGCATCCGACTGCTACGCAAGAGGTCGTGGGTTCGATTCCCACCCAGGATAAAACTTTGTGTGATGAGCACGATGGTTTATTCTGTGTCTGGGTGTTATCCATAATATGTATGTATTTAGAAATATATAAGTATGTTTATCAGTTATCTAGATCCCATAACACAAGCTAATATTAGCTTACTTTGGGCTAGATGGCGCTGTGTGAAAAATGACCCACAATATTTTTTAAACAAATTATTTTTTTAATCATTAATTTAACAAAAATTTACGAGCATTTGGGACCGTCTTTGTGTAGAAGTTTGCCAGGATTTCACGCATTGACTGATGAGATTTTAATCCCGCCTTTTTTTAAAAAGGTTAATTAAGACCATTTAATATAATGATGAAGAAACATGAATATCAGCGAGCTTTTATGCGATTCGGAGATCCAGAGTCATTTACCGATGAAAACATACTACAAGATATTTTCAATCAAGTACACAAATTTATCTGCGATATTAATAATGTTTCTAGTGTATGCGACGTTGATCCTGCCCGGCTTCAGCTGTTTTTCAATAATTATACTGTGTCTGATATTAATGAAGAATTCAATCCAAAAAATCTAAAATAATTCGATGCAAGCAATTTACCACCATGCAGAACTGAATTATTTCAACAATTTCTCCGCGCTAATTACATTACCAGCAAATGGAATAATGCAAATGAAAAACCACCAACTACTTTTACTCCTGAAAACAATGGATGGACGTTAGAAGATAACCAGTATCTTATTTATTGGTTTGATGGTGACCAATTACCCGGATTCGTTAGTGAATCACTTCAAGAACCAGGTACCGTACTTTGATTTCTGGTTTACAATTTATTATATTGGCCGTTCCGTTTTTTAATTGTTTATATTTTTGTTTTTACAGAACATGCTGCTAGCAACAATAACATATCAGATGATGATGAGGACGATGACTTGGATGGACAGTTTCGCGATGTACTCAATGATGAAAATGCTAATGATTACTATGATGATGATGAAAATTATTAAAAAACAATCAAATAATTTATATTTAAAATAAAATTAATATAATTTACCTTAAAACACAACTGCTCCGAAAAAAAATATTTTTCCCTATGTATATATATATATATATATATATATATATATATTATTTTTAAAATAATTAATTATTACTTTAATAATAAAATTTATCTTTATCAAATAGATATACATATTAAAAGCAGTATTTTTCAAATTTTAAGATATTTTACTCTGAAGCGCATGCGCATAGTACTCTTGCGCTCATACACATGGTTGAGTAATTTTTGTGATTAGGGAATGTTTGGTCATTGCAATTTGTCTGACTGATTAAATATAACATTGTAATAGTTATCTTAATAACATATTAAAAAATCAGACATTTAAAAATAAATTAAGTTCATTTATTTTTCTTAGAGCTTAAAAGCGTCTGATAAAAGTTTTGGCCCATGGAAAGCGTCGGATTTTTTTTATATAACTTCACAGTAATATTGTACAAAATATATATAAAAATCAGTCATACAAATTTAAGTTAAGTAACTCTGATTTTTAGTTACCTTTCTCACCTGGTACCTGCGTAGGTGTCACCGGGCAAGCTCCACAAACATTCAGGTATTAAAAAGTACACAAGAGACTACTGAGAACCGAAAGTAATATGCTTTAGAAAATAAGTTGTGTCTTACGGCTCTGGGATCTTGGACTATGCGTATAAACTAACATTGCACCACTTACGTCTTCAGTGACAGTGTTGTGAGTCGTTAAACGAGTAATGATGCTGCACAAGCTTTGAGATCCATCTGTTACATTAAGACTCATCCCAGAGCTGAAGGCTTCCACTACAGCAGGCAGCCACATTACCCAGCAGTTGTTACTGGAAAAAAATGCATGGATATCATAATTGATCTACATCAAAAATACCTATATGTAGCGCTTCTGGCCCCGCTATGGGTGTTCTGTAAAAGATCACTGCGTTAAGCAACTTTCGCTATATGCTTCGTAAGGCACGTAAAGCCGTTGATCCCGGTTGCAAAATGGCCGCGATTAAGCCCAATTGAAGGCCTTATGGGCAGCTTGAAAAATTTCAACAGTAGGTTGCCAAGTAAAACTTCTTTTCGACTTTTTTTTAGCTATAAAATTTCTCTCAACGTCGCTAAAGAGGTTTCACATCAAAAATGTATACGGTGAAATGTGGGCGTATAGTATTTATATAAACTATACGCCCACCTCTGCCTTCCCCTTCGGGGATAAAGGCGTAACAATATCTATGTATCAAAATCATCAATCTCTCGGTATGCGACTGCCATCGCTGAGATTTTAGGTTTAAAATCTGGGTCTGAACAAATATACTTAATCTGTAATGCTCTTTGATGTCATTAAAATAAATGAAAATCTTCTTACATGCTATAGACGACTGTAGTTATAAAAAATAAATGTAGAGTTATCCGCAGCAGTGGAGGCTTGAATAAAGTTGCTGTTTGCTGCCATATTGACTTTAATATAGAACCATTTTGAACTCTCGTTTTGGAATTATCGGTTAAAACAATCCGATGCACCTAAAACACAGTCTTAATTAAATAGAAATCTAGCCAATTCACTTTTTCACATTAAATTATTATACTTACTGGATAATCTTCTTTAATTCCGCCATTTTTGGTCCAGATCATTCTCAAACTCTCGAGAGCTTCCTTTTCGCGACCAGCTCCAAGTAAAAATTTTGGACTTTCATAACTATAGTGTAATAACAAGGCGCCAATTGCTAAAGGAGATGCTAAAACTATTGCCAGCAATCTCCAAGGAGTAAATCGAATCAATCCAAGCGTAAATTCAAAGTCCAGTTGTAGGATAAAGTAACCAGGAACTGAAAATAATCATACTGGACTGGAACAGCAGTCTAGTCAGGGTATTCATAGACGGCGTATGAAGTGAGACGACAGTTCCAAAAATTCCGAAAAAAAATAAATTGCAATTCTCATACGAGCGTATGAGAGTGAGAAAGAGACAAAAACAAAGAAATGAAATCATTTTTGCAAAAAGATAATAGATTTTTTATGATTTACAGTTATAACAAAAAAAACTTAGCTATGACAGTTGTTGGCCATTTTAACTCACATATATACATAAATATATTGTCATGCCTTCATCCCCGAAGGGGTAGGCAGAGGCATACTATACGCCAACATTTCACACATTATGCACTTTTGTCCCACGTAACAGGGGTTAGCCAATTGCCTTGTTGGCCATTTTAACACCCTCCTTTAAAATTCACTTAAGCAAAAAGAACATATATTATTTGGGTACAATATTCGAACTAACTAACTATCTTCACGCTTTGTCCCTGACGGGGTTGTCAGAGTGGACAGATCGCCCGGCTTCGCGATCCATGGATACTTCTATCGCTTCTTGCCGATTCATCAATCGCTTCATACATGCACGTCTGGGTATCCGATTACTTTTTACTTTTCCGTTTTTGAGCAATCTGCTCACTTGGCTACATTATATGTAAGTCTCGGCCTACCCTGACTTCGTACAATACGGTACAATATTCTTTTCATATTAATGTGTATTCCCAGTTGCTGCCCAAGCTTACTTGGATTTGAAATCCAAGGTCCACCTTTATTTAGCAGCTAGGATCATCTATCATTTGGATTTGGATTGTCCGTATCGTTAGCAGCGACTGCCTTTTGAGCTCTTAACTCGCCAACCGAACCTGTGTCATTGCCTCCTCCGATGGTAAGCAAGTGCACCACTAGCACATGAAGTTGCTTGGGCCCCGTAGATATTGGTGGGCCCTTACACCTCATGGGGGTCTCTGTAACTTACCCATATAAGACGTCATGTATAGCAGTTGAATACTTGTGATGATGAGCAGGTAGTAATCTCTGACTTTTCTCGAAGCGCTCTCGCCGAGTAGAGCGAAAGATGTCGGTTGAATAGAGCTGCAACTATAACGAGATTTTCTTTTTATTAATCGGATATTTGTGTAGATAGTTTTTATGTTACAAACGAACTTAAAAGGTGTGTAAAGAGCCTGAACAAGGACTTAGTGGTCAACCGGCTCATTAACCGAAAGGGCACCCTTTAATACTGAAAATGTAAAACCAAACAATTGCTGCTCCTGGTAAGCAAAATAGAAGAAAATATGCATGAAAGTATGTTGAATGCTGTGGAGGTGCGATCACTTCGAAAATTGTGCGGCGTAACCTTGGCCGTCCGAATACGTAACGAAGTGAAACGCAATATGGCAGGTTTGAACGAAAATGGCAGCGTTAAGCTGGAAAAGGGTGTGCTCCGTTGGTTTGTACACGTCCCACGAATGAATGAGCAACGATTGACGAAGAATATATATTGTGCGAAAGTAGAGGGTAGAAAAAGGTAAAAGTACTCGGATCCCGACGTGCATGTATGAAGTGATTAATGAATCTAAAACGAAGAGTTCAAAATAATATAAAATCACCGGGAAGGACGGATCTATGATTGATTATTTTAAATTCCATAAGATTTTTTTTATAAAAAGCAAATTTTTAAAATTTTTAATTCTTATGGAATTAAAAATATAATTTATCGATCCGTCTTTTCCGCTGATTTTTCATTTTTATTTTTTTTTCTTCCTTTTCTCTGATGCTGCGCTTCAATATATGGTGCTAGCGAAGCCTTATGATTAGCAACTGCATCTACCTAGTTGTAATTGATCTAAGTTCAAAATATATCAAACTTAATTTTTGTACTCAACCTATTGCAATATGCCGCTTTTTTAAATGTCGCATAATGTCAACAAGTGTTTCGCCTACACACAATTATGTATCAAGACTGCTTGGTAGCAATATCTTTTAAAATTTCCGCCATGTCACGCCTGAATCGTTTAGGACGAGATAAAAAATCCACTTTAGCAGGTCACGAAAGTTCAGTTACTAATGTGGATGAAAGGGTTATTCATAAACTATCGAACAAAAACCAATACTTACAACATAGAACTAAAGATTTTAAACACCCCTAACATGATCCAATTCACCGAGAAAGCGCCAATAAAAGACGCTAGAAAACCGCACCACATTGAAATAAGTAGAGTTTTCCTTCTGCCTTGCGTATCAGATATAAAACCCCAAGGTATCGACATTACTATTGGACCTGTAAATTAAAACAATTTTAATTAAAAAAAACATGCACGAAACATAAAAATTACACTGTATATATAAAAAAAAAGTGTCTATTCGTAATTCCAAATGTTAATTTGATGACAGTTCAATTTAGTTTTTCTAAAAGCTGTTAAGCTTTCCTCTAAATGTATAAGAAAGTTTATACTGTTCTTACATAAAAAAAACTATATTTTCTAGTTTTATGTGTCTGTCTGTTTGTTCCATTAATATCTGAAACTGCTGAACCGATTTAACCGGGACTTTCAGGGTGAAATAGCTGATGTTATAAGTCTAACTGAGGATTTTGTCCTCGTATTCTCACGGTAACGGCCACTACGCAAATGAAACAGCTCGGTGTCCGCTATAAATAAATAAGAATATTATTTTTAAACACACACACGCCGGTTAAGGGTACTCTTGACCTGACCTTTTTCCAAAATCTATTTTATTTGATTATCATAATAATTTTGTATATATACAACTTAAAACTTAATTTAACTATCTTCACGCTGTATCCCTGACGGGGTAGTCAGAGAGGACAGATCGCCAGGCATCGCGATCCATGCATACTTCTTTCGCTTCCTGTAGATTCATTAATCGCTTCATACATGCACGTCTGGGTATCCGAGTACTTTTGACTCTTCCGTTCTTGAGCAATCCGCTCACGCGGTCTTCATATGTAAGTCTCGGTCTACCTTGACTCCTTCTGCCCTCTACTTTCGCACAATATATATTCTTATATATATTTTTAATTTATTTTATTGTTTTTGAGGAGCTTACGACTAAACTTACAAGTAGTAATTTAAATAATTACATGCTAATTACAAGTTTCCACTTCATGACATAAAAAGGTAATTTTTTTTAAATATTTGCAAACATTTATTTTGGATTTATTATTTTTTGGAATAATAAATTTTCCACTTTTTGGACCTTTAGTGGGATACCTGATACAAATAAAACTTACGCATAAACAGCATATTATAGCAAACAGCAAAGGCATAGACAGCAATACGCTTTTATGCCACAATTCTAACTGGAAATCGCAAGTGCACCCAGTGACGACAATGGAGAATCCAAATATGTCTATACCCATTCCAAGCGAACCAAAGCTGAGTGCCATCATTAGGTAGCGGTGATACCATCCTATTCCTGTAAAAAAAATTAAAAATTACTTATTAATTTTTATTTTTAAATCGTCTTAAAGTTTGTAGTTTTTCTTTTTAACCCCTTACGTACTTGTAACGACGATGGGGTGTTATAAGTTGGAAGTGTCTGTATATGTGACTGTTTGTGGCAACGTAGCTCTCGAACGGATGAACTGATTTTGATTATATTTTGATATTCTACTCTGGAAATAATATTCTACATTCATTCATTCACCGACGTCTCGAACGCGTCGCAGTGCCCTTGGTCGCGGCTGACTAATGGTGAGGGCCAAGAGTATGCATGGAGTTTTGTGTAACTACCCTCCATTATTATCATAACTACGTAAGTTTTATTTAGAACAAGTTGTCTACGTTCAAGTTTCTTCTTTCACTATTGAAATTACTGTGTTTTCTTATTTTAAACAATACTTGGATAGTAGTGGCGATCAGTGGAGAGGACTTTGGACGGTTTGAATAGGTTTTTTCTTTTTGCCGCCACAAAAAAGGCGCATTTTATTTCTTAATTAAAATAATTTACACTAAAACGTAAACTTTAAGATGGTCCCGGACACAAAATTGCGAATGACATATTTTTTACAACTTCTCAATGTGGGTAGTCTATAGTCTCTGACTACCCCGTTGGTCAGGGATACAGCGTGAAGATAATTAAGTTTAGTCAAAATATGGGATTCAATTAAAGGGGATTAATTACTATACACTATACTGTGCTATAACTATGATATTTCAAATCCAAGATAGTCGCCACAATAAATTAGGCATTTTATTTTCACAACTTGACTAATTGAATACCTAATGTAGGGGAAAAAGGGGCAATGGGAGTCAGAGGGCAATGGTGGTCAGCGTTCTAGTCTCTAGACCTACGTTGCTAAACAAACGAATATCGTCCTTAAAGACTCGCTAAGTGACAACTCGCGGCCCCCCGGTCGCCCGTTCAGTTCGCGACCATCGTTTGCATGGGAAGACTGTTGAGCAGTTTCGCGCTCATTTGATGTAATTTTACGTATGCACAAAATAAGCGGTAAGTACACCAATACATTAAATTTCTAAACTCAGTGTAGATTATTGTGTGTCTTTAAGCTTACATTATCGATTTAAAAAACATTTCTGGTATTTTAATAGCAAATAAAAGTTTTGTTTTAATTTTTTACACGTTTAGTACGAACGGGTAATAAGAGTCACTGCAGTGCGGGCAATGAGAGTTGACTCCCATTGCCCGCAATCATTACTAAAAAAAATCATTCTCATTCATTACTTTTCCAGAAATGCTGAAAATACTTCGCAGGTCCACAAATAAGGCTAAGTAGTCATCTGAAACACTGTCAAAAGCTGAGGCTCTCATGAGTCAAGGCCACTTTATGAGAAGTGCTGCTAAAGCCATGAATATACCCTTTTCAAGCCTCCAAAAGAGGTTAAAGAAGAATAATTTATCGGAACCACGTCTCGGATGACTTCCTGTATTTACAGCAGATGTAGAAAAGGTTTTGTCAGACCGGATAAAATATTTATCTTCTATTTTTTATGGAGTCACAGCGATTTAAGTAAGGAAAGCAGCATACCAGTATGCAGAAAAGCTTAAAATTTCACACAGTTTTGACAAAAGTGCTAAAATGGCTGGACGCGTTTGGATAGAGGGTTTTTTAAAAACAAATAGCATCTCTGTTCGTAAACCTGAAGCTACAAGTATCAACAGAATAACAGCTTTCAATAAAGAAGAAGCCCAACTGTTCTACAGACTATTAGGAGATCTAATGGGCAAATATAAATTTACTCCTTATAATATTTATAACTGCGACGAGACAGGTATTTCCACAGTGCAAGATCCTGGAAAAATATTAGCTATCAAAGGCATGAAAAGAGTTGGCTCCATAACAAGTTGGGAGAGTGGAAAAAATATTACACTCTTGTGTGCCATGAGCGCTGCTGGTAGTTTTGTCCCACCAATGTTCATCTTTCTGAGAAAAAGAATGACTCCTCAGCTTGAGAAAGACGGTCCTGCAGGTGCTATATACAAATGCTCAGATAATAGGTGGATTAATGAACATCTATTCTTTGAGTGGCTGCAACACTTTGCCATGTATACCAAGCCATCGTTACAGGCGCCTGTTTTATTAATACTTGACAATCACGCCAGTCATACTTCTTTGATGATTTATGATTTTTACAAACAAAATAATATACATATACTGTCACTGCCTCCACACACATCCCACAGAATGCAGCCATTAGATCTCACATTTTTTTGGTCCTCTTAAAGCTATTTACAAAAAGGAGTGCGATATATTTTTAAAAAATCGCCTTGCTGAGAAAATAACTCCATACGACGTGGCGGCAATTTTAAATAAAGCATATTCTACGGTGGCATCTATAAACAAAGGTGAATCAGGATTCCGGGCATCAGGTATTGTCCCATATAATCAAAATATATTTTCTGATGAAGATTTTATGGCAGCTGTAGTCTTAACCCAACCTGAAGTAATTATTCAAGATACTTCAATCGTCATCCCATCTACATCTGCTCTAATAACATCTACATCTTCTGCAACTTTACATCCAATACCGTGTAATTCATCGGTTACAACAAATTTAACTCTATCTACATCGTCTGCAGAAATACATCATATGCCATCAATATCTTCCATAGCCGTTGATTCAATATCATCGACTTCATCAGCAACGATAGCTCCTGGAATATTGAATTCTAATATTGAAGATCTACTTCCATTACTTATCAAAATGGTTCCTGAAAAGCCCATAAGAAAAGGGGGAATTGAAGCAATACGCAAAAATTATGACGTTGTTGAAAAAGAAAATAAGAAAGCATCTAGAGCAGCAAAAGGAAATACCCTTATTCTCAAAGGTAGCAAGAAGCAGAAACCTAAGAATGATATTGCGAATAAAGCCAAAAGGCGCGTACTTCAAGATCTAAATACTTCTTCAGAATCAGATATTAGTCTTAATCAGATATGTGACGATGATGAAGACGGCGATTTAAAAAAAATGTTTGGTATGTGATGAATTTGGTCGCAACAATGAGTTATGGTACAGATGCACTTCTTGTGACTTATGGGCACACGCTAGTTGCACAGGATGGGACCCGCCAAAAGGTTACGTATGTGACAATTGTTAGACTAGGCTGACTCTCATTGTCCCCATAGTGACTATAATTACCCTCAGATATGGACAATAGTGGTCAAAGATGTTTTTTTTAAGTTGATTGTTAATTAATATATGTTTCCAAAGGTAATGAAACTGTATGAGGCTGATAGGTTAATGATTAAAATACTTTAAAAGTTGATGAAAATAAAGATAAAGTAAATATTGTATTTTTTATTCTATATCTTGCTTAAGTGATTTACATTACCCCCTTCTCCCCTACACTTTATTGAAGGAGAATGATGAAATATAACTAACAAAATTAAAACTAATAACTGAAATAATTTAAATAAAAATAATTGTCAAAATTCCCATAGTTATTATAATGGGTCATTATTATAACCCAAGTAAAAAAACTAAGAAAATAAAAAATTTCTCGCGTCGTGGGACTGCTTTGTACCTATAAAAACACCTAAGTAACCTAAATAAAATGGTTTTAAAATTACAGCGAAAATAAATGAATGTTAAGAATTACAAGTGAACCTAAAAAAAAAAAAAAATGTAAGTCTAAAATTTGAGTGGTTCCCGACGCGTCAACGTTTAATTCGGGTTTTTTTATAGTGATGAAGAGTAGAAGCGTGCCCGTCACCATCCCTGCCAGCTAGGGGTGCAATTCTAATCCAACACGAGCACCACAAAGGCGAACAATGGGGGGTTATCGGTCAAAACTGCATCATGTATAATTGAGGTAATTGCGCCCCATCTAGCAACTGTGTTTAATGACTGTGTTTCTAGTGGTACATTTCCTGATTTAATGAAACACAGCAAAGTCGTTCCCTTGTTCAAGGCTGGCAGCGCTACAGAGCCGTCTAATTTCCGACCAGTGTCAGTGCTGCCAACTTTGAGCAAAGTATTTGAAAAAATAATCTTGAATCAAATGCTATCCCATTTTAATAGTCATAAAATACTCCATGCGAATCAATTTGGGTTTACGAAAGGGCGCTCAACTTCCGATGCTGGTGTTGAGTTATTAAAATGTATTCATGAAGCATGGGAAGACAAGCACGATGCATTAGGTATATTTTGCGATCTATCAAAGGCTTTTGATTGCGTTCAACATGAAACGCTGTGCAAAAAATTACACCACTATGGAATAAGAGGCAAAGCTCTCGACCTTCTGTCTTCATATTTGAACAATAGAATACAGAGGGTCGATATTAATGGTACACGTTCTGTAGGATCCATGGTTACAATGGGTGTGCCGCAAGGCTCGATACTTGGGCCATTCTTGTTCCTCATTTATATTAATGATTTACCATTTTATGTAGGGGACAGGAATAGGATTGTTTTGTTTGCAGATGACACCTCATTAATTTTTAAAATTAAAAGACAATTAGATAACTATGACGATGTAAACAATGCAATTGCAAGAGTAGTTCATTGGTTCAGCTCAAATAATCTTTGCCTTAATGAAAATAAAACTAAATGTATAAAATTTACTCTACCAAATGTAAAACAAGTTGCGGCCAATGTTCAACTGAATGGACAAGTGTTAGAGTTTGTAGAATCAACTGTGTTCCTAGGTATAACTATTGATGCCAATTTGCAGTGGGGCCCATACATAGAAAAGACAGCCTCTAGATTAAGTTCGGCTGCATACGCTGTAAAAAAGATCAGGACTCTAACAGATGTGGATACGGCTAGAATGGTTTACTTCAGCTATTTTCATAGTATTATGTCTTACGGTATTCTCCTTTGGGGGAGTGCTGCAGATTTAAATATTATTTTTGTTCTACAAAAGCGGGCTGTACGCGCTATTTATAATTTGGTCCCCAAAGTTTCTCTCCGAGAAAAATTCAAAGAAGTGAATATTCTAACCGTACCATCACAATAAATTTTTGCCAATCTTATGTATGTCCAGAAAAATCTATCACAGTTTTCTAAACTCTGTGATAAACATAATATAAACACTAGAAATAAAAATAATCTTTCAGTCCACCACAGTCGACTACATAAGATTGGCGATTCTTTCCAGGGTAACTGTATACGCTTTTACAACAAGCTTCCCTGTGACCTGAGAAATTTACCTTTAAATAAATTTAAAAAGTCTATTAAAAACAAGCTTTGTGAAAAAGGTTTTTACTCCGTTACAGACTATTTGCAGGACAGGGACGCCTGGAAATGATCTGCTGGCAAAATGAAATAATATTAAATTGTAAATAGGCCATCAAAAAAAAAGCCTTCCTAAGTTTCTTGCCGGTTCTTCTCAGGTGGGCCGCGTTCCGAACCGGTGGTCGCTTTAAATATTTTAAATAGTGTATGACATTTTGTAAGCGCCGTTAAAATGGTCTATGCAAAATAAAGATATTTTTATTTATTTTATTTATTTATTAATGCTAGGGCGTGCCTCTGAGGCGACGCGCACCAGATTGTCCCCGTTGGCAAGAACAGTGTGTGCCAGAGCGGCGTAGAGGACCGCCACCCTACACGCGCGGCTCGACACGGCAGGAAGTGGAGGACGGTGCTTAGTGTTTTATATTCATTCCTTTTCTGTTCTATTTGTTGCTATTTATTCTTAGTTCTAAGTTTTAGTTTTTTTAAGTTCATAACTAAATATTTATTTTGTGTAAATAACCAAATAAGGTTTACGGACCAAGATCTCCGGGGTCCAAGCTACCTCGCCTGCTAGCGGTACACCTGCTGAGGGTTTGTACACTACAGGTATTTTACCGGCTGGCGGTCCGCTTTTTTTGTACCAATATCGCAGGCCATATTAATGTATTACTCGGTTGTGCATATGTAATTTTACGGTCCGACATTTTATTTCCTCCATTCCGGAAGGATTTTTTCCGTTCCGAGATGACAGCAACGAAAAACTTGTTTATACTAGTGCACTACGTCCGGGATCAGTAATATTCATAAAAGGCGTGGTGGGTAAGACTCATTGTTCTTAGCAAATCCATGCATGTGCTTTCAAAGACAGTCGCATTAAACTGAGCCGCTCCGATCCGGAAAAAAACGGACAAGTGCAAAAGTGTATCATCCGGTTTTTTCATGCCACATCGGAACGGAAAAATTCGGACGGCCGTTCTGTAAAATTTCGTGTAGTGTACAAACGTCCTATCGGAGTAGGCAATGACGCAGGCGTATTTAGGGGGTTTGGAGGTCTTAAGGCAATCCCAACAACGCCTAAAATAAACAGTCAAACGATAGCTGCTTCTAGCAGTCAAATGAAAGTAGAACTCAGGCTCCAAATTCAGGTACATGGAAGGTTTTGCACTTCTTTTATAGAGCATCAAGTGCTAAAAACTTTCACTTCAATCGCTTCTTCCAAAGTCGAAAAAATTGATAAACTTTTAAATGCATCGCTGATACTTGCATTTAAACATACCATACTGCGTATCACTTCGTTACGTATTCGGTCGGTCAAGGTGACTTCGCACAATTTTCGAAGTAATCGCATCTCCACAGTATTCAACTTACTTTCATGCATCTTCTGACATACCCAGGTATCGCTACCAAAAAGCATCATAAAACGCAAAGATTAGAAGATAATTCTTACCAGAGATATCAATAGCATCTTCATAGTCATATATTTTATCTTCATCAATAACATTTTTATTTTCATATTTCTCACTAATCGTAGTAACCCGCACTTCAGAACACTTTGATACCATTGCGATCTAAAAATTAGGCTCTTTGACTATAATATATACGACTTCATTAAATAAAAGATCGAGTTGGTTAGAAACGGTAAATTTCAGAACTCTGTGTCACAACCTTCGTTCGAGTGCAGTAGTTCAAATAAAAGTAATATGATGTAATACGAGTATTAAAATCATAGCAGAGATAGATTTCTTTGCTTGTGGCTTATACTCGTATTTCTAATACGCTTTCTTTTATTTTGAAAAGATAACTAGAATAGTGTGCAAAATATCTAATTAAACACATATTTGTATAAAGGTGAGTGTATACTTCACTAGTTTCTCGAGCATTTCCATTTAGATAATGTAATATTTTTGCGATAGCTTCTCGAAGCGTTGAAGGTTTTTTTCTATATTTAGCACGTCAAAATGACGCCACCCGCCTAATAGAAAGCAGAGACAATCATATCCAGGAGGAAAATTCCTATATTAAAGGACACAAGATGTAATAGGAGGCAAAAACGTAAACTGGATTATAGTTTCATGTATTTATAGTGCGATATAAGAAAGACATGGGAAATTGTGTTCACAGTGACATACCGAAAACGAAATGGAGAGTGAGGTGAGTAATTAGTAAGCACTTAACATTTCCTGTTGCTCTATAAGTATCTTTAAGAGATTGCCTCACTGGATAAGGCCGCCAATTGTTTTACCACGAAGTCTTATAGTCATCTGTTCATATTGTGTTTCCTGGTGTAGTATAAAAAGGTTTTACTATTTAATTACTTGCAACCACCAATTTCTTAAAAATCCACTCTCCTGCCTTTACTCAATTAAATGTAATGCCAATAGGCTGTGTAACAAAACAGCGATAGCTCGTTGTGATGTCAAAGGTAGAATGTGAAATAAGGTAAAAAAGTTCTTCAGAACACTCGCCGTGGAATTATAGGAGAGCGGCCAAGAAAGTCATCGTTCTGGGCACCACCAGCTCCTGGTTTCTGGTGACTATAAACTTAGGGCCGTATTCCAGAACGTTTCTCTATACTTAATCGACGCTTGAGAGTAGATTTCATAAGGCAAAAACTAGCCTCAAGCGTTGATTGAGTATTGAGAAACGTTCCGAAATACGGACCTTATACTATAGATTATAGTAGTCTATAATGCAAATGACACGCTCCTGTATATTATTTTTATTAGTTTGTTTGTACCGACTTTTTATTGGATTGATATGTTTTAATAGATATACCTTAACAGTCAAACAGTAAGGGGTAAAAGATAAATATGAAACCCATGTTAAACAAGGTTCTTAAGAAGTAATTCTTCTGTCACTACCGCGAAGGAGTTCGTGATATCTATTGTATACTCAGCTTTAGCATTATTTAACGTACTTAAAAAGTCGCAAGGGTATCAGTAGGGTAGCCTTTTTTTATTGGAATTAATCCCACCCACATTCCAATTACTGTGACTCCTGTAAACCAGGATCTACAGCAATGACCAAAACACCAGAAAAGTTTCACCGAGCTCGATCTCGGTGATGTCCCAGGAGACGTTAGCATGTTTTGGAACCCGCAACGAAATTAATCAGAAGATAATGTGAGGAAGTAAGAATAGGACGTAATCTTGCTCTTCTCTCTTGCTAATCTCCCTCCTTTGCAAAGCGGGAGACCTGGAAAGCAACTAGGTGGGCAATCCTATAGAAATAGGGAAGCACCACGGTAATAGTATATTACGGGTCCTATGTGAGCTATGTTTGACTCCAGTAATATGTATGGCAGAAACGTTTAAAAGCACGAAAATTCACCCTCGATGCCACGAGATCCGCATAGTAAACTACTCCCGACGTTACTTGTAAACAATTAAGCATATTATATCGTTCATTTTGCCAATAAACGAATGTAATTTGCTCCTAAAGTTATCATGTCATCATCATCATCATGATCAACCTCCAGCCAGGATATTCCCAGGCGTTCATGAACGTCTGGGAAAAACTGGTAGAGGTGGCGCCCTTTGATGGAAGTGTTCCAACGCAGCTGCCATTCGTCTAAAAGTTCTTCACGTACATTATCACGATACAGTCCGGCAATTCTATGGCGATCTCTTTCTAACAAAAACCTATCATCCATGCCATCCTTAGCCGAGTAGTATAAAGCCGCGCGTCTCTGAATTTCGAGATCAACCGGGAGGACCCCTGCCATCACCGGCAGAGCCTCCGTGCTAACCGTAAAAATATCAATGCAAGGCGTTGACTTTGCAGTAACTTTAAACGTGCAGTACCAATAGTAGCCTTATCTGCCCATACCGGCGCCCCGTAACACATACAGCCTAGATAAGTGGCCCGGTAAACGACCTTCAGTGTTTTGAACGAAAGTCCCCATGAAGCAGTAGATATTCTCGACAACGCATAAAAGCTATTTTTAGCCTTTTCACCTACAGTTTTTATGTGCTCAACGAATGCAAAATTTCTCTCTAAAATCAATACTAAATAGCAAACCGAAGCTTTATTTTTAATGTAAACATTATTGAATTTAATGCGCGGTGGTACTTTCAAACTTCCTTTTAAAAGAAACTGAAATGTTTTGTTGGGTGCAAAAAAAACCTGTTTCGTACGCCCCACTCCGCAACGACGCGCAAACACGTGTGGGCCAAGCTCTCGAGTATTCGACTGAACGAGCAACATACCGTCATCGGCGTATCCTGTCATTGAACAGCCCTCCGGTAATGGTAAACTGAAAAAGTCATCAAATCCTAAGTTCCACAAGTGTGGGCCTAGCACAGACCCCTGAGGACAGCCTATTGTTAACGTTTTGGTAGCAGATTAATGACCTAATTTTAAAGTAGTTGTACCTTGTGAAAAATATGAATAAATAAGAGAGTAAATATTTCTATAGCAACCGCGAGACTTTAATTTCATTAATAGCATTGGCCACCAAGCGTTATCGAAAGCCCCGGAAATATCTAGGAAGATGGCCAGCACATATTGAGAAACCGATGAAGTGACAGTCTTTCGCACTGATATCGCTGCGTCAATAGTAGATTTTCCTACTGTAAAACCAAATTGATTTTCGTGAAATATAATACCGCCCGGCAGGAGCCGGGGTACTATGAGACGCTCTAAAAGCTTTCCCAAGGAGGGCAACAATGTGATCGGTCGGTACGACTTAGGGTCATCTGGCGGCTTGTCGCCTTTTTTAAGAATAATCCGAATATAGCCACATCGCCAAATACGGGGGAACACTCCCTCGTAAATACATCGGTTAAAAACATTTAATATTACTTCACCCGATAGCTTGCAAGCCTCCTTTATCATTTTGTTAGATATTTTATCGTCACCCGACGCCTTACCTATGGACAACGACCTAACAATTTCGAGGAACTCATCAGAAGTTGGTTGGTCTGACTGGGGTGAGTATGGTGGCTCAAGAGCCCACTGTCTTATCTGTCGGTGATAATCACTATCGTTCTCCGAGCAGTCGTCGGGTATAAGAGAATCCAAGAGGTAATCCGCGGTTTCCTTCAGACCTATAGTATACGAGTTGTTAATTTTGATATTTCGTACATAGGCAAGATCAACAGAACGGTTAGCCCTAAACTCATGGTATATAGGCGACCACAAACCCTCAGCTTCCAGCCCATGCACTAGTTTACGTAGCAAATTACCCTTTGATTTTTCAACAGCCGCCCTGTAATGGGACCTGGCAACTCTAAGAGCAAGTAAAGCGCTATTGTATTCCGCACCGGCACTAATTTTATGCTGCAGTAGGGTAGCTATCTTATCAGTCACTTCTCTGTCATCAAAGGGATGGCAGAGACATACCACACGCCCACATTTCACTAGTAAACATTTTGTCCCATGTAACAGCCCAGTTATCTGGAGTACTCGTAGCTCCGCTGACGCAGTGTTCTGAAAACTATCACTGCTCGATGGTCTTACCTTGGATAGGTGACCAATAGTAACTTTTCCATTTACAATAATTTCCGAGTTTCAGACAACACAGTCAGCTGTTGGTGTCGTATGCCAGTAAAACTTCGGTCACAGGAGTCTGATTATTGTAAGAAGAAGCTTGGAATGCTGTTGAGATATGATCACTTTGAAAATTGTGCGGCGTAATGTTTTCCGACTGAATATAACTGATACGCAATATGGCAGGTTTGAAGGAATATGTCAGGAACGATTTACGAATAATATTTAGTATGTGAAAGTAGATAGTTGATCGAAACTTACAAACGAAGACCACATCAGCAGATTGCTCAAAACGGAAAATTCATAAGTATTCGGAAAAACAGATATGTATGTTTGAAACAATTAATTAATCTGCAGGAAGCGAAATAAGTATGCATGGATCGCAAAGCTTGGCGACCTGTCCTCCCTGACCACTCCGTCGGGGCTACAGCTTGAAGATTATTAAGCGTATATTTATATTTTTTTTTTAATAATAAATTATGTGTGACACTTTTCACACAGCGCCATCTAGCCCAAAGTAATCTAATATTAGCTTTGTGTTATAAGATCTAGATAACTGATAAACATACTTATATATTTCTAAATACACACATTATACATTGGAAACACCCAAACTCCGAAACACACATTTGTGGATCACACAAATATTTGTTCCGACCCGGGAATCGAACCCGGGACCTCTTACGTAGCAGTCGGATACATTCTCACCGCGCCACAGAGGCAGTCAAATATATGTACAAGCAGAAGTTAATGCTAAGATATTTACAGGAATTGGGACTCCATTTTTACTTTAGGAGTCATATACAAGCTAAATAAACATTAAAAGCCTCTAAATATAATCATTAAGAGCAACCGGGTGAACGCTGGCGAAGGAGAAGGGCAAATGAAGTACATAAAAAAGTAAATGGATAATAATTAATTTATTAATATAAAAATATAACACTACAATCTAATGTATCACTGCGGGTGTCGATCCGGTCGCGTGCTCTTTGGGAGTATTATACACAGGAGACCACTCGCTGAAACAAACAGACAAACAATCAGTTAAAGTATGTACGTCAAATATATTCACATAAATTAGTGCATTTCCGTGTTGACCAGGGATATAAATTTAAAAATGAAAAGCCTTAAAAAGTTGTGTAGTAAAAAACCGGTAATGTGCGAATTGGCTTCGCGCACCAAAAGTTCCTTACCATAACCTATAAAAACGGCAATAAGTTGTATGGGAGCCTTAATTAAATATTTATTTTATTTTTTATCGGCCACAAAAAATAAAAGACTGTTGTATGGGAGCCCCACTTAAATATTTATTTTATTAGATTTTATAACGGCAACAGATACGTATCAGCCTGGTGACAGACGTACGGACATCGGAGCTTTAGTAACATGTTTATCAATCACTCCTTATCGCCGAAGGGGTGACAGAGGCGCCCACTTTTCAACGTGTGTATTCCTGTCGCATATAATAGGTGGTGAGCCCATTGCCGTGTTAAAATAGACAGACTCAGGTTCTTCAAATCGCACAAAAGGCGTTCAACTAAGTTTAACGACTACCATATTACTGGCAACCGGAACAACTGCTTAACGTGCCTTCCGAAGCAAGGAAACGCTCGCAAATGTAAATTCCACAAAGTGGTCACCCATCCAAGGACTATCTTGCTTAACGCAGTGATCGTTTAGATAACACTGAGTCAGCGGGGCCCGAGCTAAAGTTAAATAAAAACCCCTTATAAGTAATAATAAATAAACAACATTATGAAATGTTTATAGAAATATCTAATATCTAAGTATGTTTATCAGTCTAGATCCCATAACACAAACTTAAAGCTCTGTTTGGACTAGATGGAGCTGTGTGTAATTTATTTTATTCACAAGACACACCTGTCCATTTCAACTCTGTCTTCTCCTGTCACGTGGGCAAAAAATGCATACGGTGAAATGTGGGCGTATAAATATACCTCTGCCTACTTTTAAAGTTATAAAGGCGTGATTCACCAGTAATGGGGGTAAATAAGTATAGGGTTCTTTAAAAGGGGTCTTAGAAGGTTTTTAAAGGGTCGGCAGCGCGAGTGCTGCACCTCTGGTTTTGCAAACGTCCATAGGCTACGGTGACCATTTTGTATCAGGGGGCCGTAGGCTTGTCTGCCACCTCAGTGGTATAAAAAATACTATACACACTATACTATCTTCACACTGTATCCCTGACGGGGTAGTCAGAGAGGACAGATCACCAGGCTTCGCGATCCATGCTCACTTCTTTCGCTTCTTCAAGATTCATCAATCGCTTCATACACGCACGTCTGGGTATCCAGACGTTTTGAGCAATCTGCTCACGTGGTCTTCATATGTAAGTCTCGGCCTACCCTGACTCCATAAATATATCCCGGTCTGCAGTGGAAAAAAGTCGTGAACAACTTGTGTCTAAAATCGAGGCTACTCTTGAAAGAGTGTCTTTTTGGGGTTTGACAAAAATTGGGGTAGACAAAATCTTGTCCAATTTAAGCCTACCAAGACTCAAGTTTGTGCATTCACCGCTAAAAAAGCCCAATTTATTGTAGCGCCGCAATTCCAGGGCACACCTCTTTCCATCTCCAATAGTATTAGGATCCTTGGTGATGAGATCTCTAGTGTCCAAAACCGTAGTCATTTAGAGGACAGGGCGAAGCTGGCGTTCAAAAAGCTCAGAGTGCTCATCAGGGCGCGGTAGTACTTTACTGCAGAGCAAAAACTGGTTCTCTATAAGTCGCAAGTGCGGCCGCACCCGCACGTGGAGTACTGCTGTCACCTTTGTACTGGTGCACCTAAATACCAGCTTCGACCTTTCGACTCGGTAGATCGGTGTGCTATGAGGATTGTCAACGATCCTCTACTAGCGGGCAGTGTCGAACTGCGACAGGAGAGACTTTACCTCCTTATGCGTGTTCTATCGCCTGTACAACGGTCTGTGCTCTGAGGAGTCATCGCACCGCTCGCCATAGACAGGGTGTTCACCCTCACACTTTGCGTCCGGAGCGCACGCATACGGATAGATCCGATAGAGGCTTTATTCCGCGAACGCTTAGATTGTGGAATAAACTCCCTGCCTGGGTTTTCCCGAACGTCTTCAGTATGGGGTTCTTCAAAAGGAGTCTTAAAAGGTTTATAATAGGTCGGCAGTGCGAGTGCTGCACCTATGGTGTTGCAAACGTCCATAGGCTACGATAACCGCTTTCCATCAGGTGGGTACGTATCTACGAATGTCTGCCATCTCAGTCGTATAAAAAAAAATTGTATGTATAGAAAATAAAAAAATAATTAGAATTTTAAAGTTTTGACTGCCTGGATGGCACGGTTATTGTGTATGCGACTGACGCACATGAGGTCCCGGGTTCGATTCCGGGGTCGGTAAATATTTTTTTATTAGTTTTTAGTTTTTTTTAGTTCCTATGTATATTATTATGTATTCAGAATTATATTTTTATATAAGTATGTATATCAGTAGTCTAGATCCCATAGTACAAGCTTATAGATTAGTTTGGGCTAGATGGCGCTGTGTGAAAAACGTCCCACAATATTTTATTGTTGGAAGTAGGTATTGGGCAAAGCCGCGGGGCTTAGATAGAAATGGATAACCTGGTCATTGGAGGTAGCTTTGATGCTTAGGTATATGATTAAATAAATATCCATCACGCCTTATCCCCGAAGGGGTAGCAGAGGCATATTATATGCCCACTTTTCACCGTGTGGATTCCTGTCCCACGTAATAGGTGGTGAGCCCATTGCCGTGTTGAAATAGACAGACGCAGGTTGTGGCTACCTGCTGTTGAAATTTTCAAGCCGCCCATAAGGCCTTCAACCAGGCTTAACGACTGCCATTTTACTGGCAACCGGGACCAACGGCTTAACGTGCGTTCCGAAGCACGGAAACGCTCGCAAATGTAAATACCACAAAGTGGTCACCCATCCGAGGACCAGCCATAGTGAAAGTTGCGTAACTCAGTGATCGTTTACAGAACACTGAGACCGCGGGGCCACGAGCGCTTCTATATATAGGTATATGATTCATGTCAGGTATCCAGCCTTGTACCGATTAATGCTCGAAAAGTAGTTGAAGCCTCAGACGAATTTCTTCATTTTGTATATCATATCGACGTCATAGCATAATGTTAATAACAACTAAAAACATGTCGTTTAAAAGCACGTGCTGACAAAACGTGGGCGTAATTGCCTACTGTATCAGTTAACAGTAGATGAGATTGTTGGTTCTAAAATTAAATATAATCAAAAATTCCGCCCTTAGTGTATATCATAAATTGAGGTTCCGAATGAAACTTTTTAAAATTTAGTAGTTTTTGTACCGCAATGTAAAAATCTCTGTACATCCAATTGCTTCAAACTCTACCATTATTAGGTTGCTAGGGTCAGCTTTCGATAGATTTTTCCGGTAGATAGAAGGATAGGGATAGATTTTTGGCCGTGTTGGAAGCTAGTGCCGTCTGACCTCCCACGCAAGGACACTTACGTCGTTACGTCATCCGATAATCAGCATATGCACCACTAGCAGGTCAAGTTGCTTGGGCCCTAGAGATCTTCGTTGCGTCTCTTAAAACCAATGTAACCAAAAAAATATCTGACTAATAATATCAATTGCTTCTTCATACTCGTAGATGTTATCTTCAACCGCACTATTGTTATCACTAGCTGATCTATGTTGCATTTCGGAAAACTTCGGCAACATATTTACAATTAAATTAAAACTACAAACAATAAAACTGGACAATAATTTGTAAAATACTTTAATTTTTTTTTATAGTATCCACAAAACCAAATGTAATGTTATATAGTTCTAGTTACAGTATAAAGTTATTTTTATCGACTTATCTTATCGCCGTTGTGTTCATATTCATTTATTTACTATCACTAGAGATGATACAGATTGAGTCTTACATAAAATCCGCGAGTGGAATGTTACAATAGATTGTATACAAAACAAACACGGTACCTGATAGTGTACGTAAAAGCCTTCAGTAAAGTTGAATGATCTTGTTATGTCATTTAATGTCATGTGCATTGCCGCGTTCCAGTGAAAACTCGCCACGAATAATCGTAAAATCAACAAGATTGACGCAACTTCAACTCATAACCCTATATCGTAGTTATAAACAGTTGTTTTCTTTGCGGGATTCATCCAGAGTTAATAACCAAATCCAGATAATTTACTGAGGCGGCGAGCGAAGCGAGCTGACGAAAGTCTCCGTTTTAAGTCCACTGGTGCGGGAAAAATGCTATCGATGTCCGACCGTTCGTCCGTCCATTCACTCTACAGGTAGCATTTTTATCGGATTTGCATGCAACTTGGCATGGACAATCCTTGATATAGAAAAAAATTTAAGCGAGGGTGTTTTTCGATCGGGGAGAAAATAGAGGCAGGGGAGGGGAAATGGTCCCGTAGTGGTTGGCAAGAGCGCTCAAAACTAACACGTTAACCAAAAAAATGTGTAGCCTTTTTCCTTAAATTTACTCCGAAGTCTACGGTTCACAGAACCACTAGTTAGGAAGGATTTTCATTCGTGATTACGTATTTCGTACGAGTATGAAATGGGGCAGCTTGATTTCAAAGCTCTTAGGTTATTATGTAATCACCAGTGCAAGACAATTTAGAGTCGGTAGTTCGAATGCAGCGCCTTTGATGCCACACGCGTCTATAGATAACGGTGACACGTTCCATCAGGTGGGTCGTATGCTTGTCTGCCACCTCGGTGGTATAAAATATATACCGACAATGATACTTACTTGAATAAATAAAAAAGAAAGAAAGAGGATTATGGAATAATACTGTAATGTATAGTAAAAAACATAGATTTTGTCTTATATACAGAGACTTTTTGGTATCGTTAATTATTTATTTTAAAACTAATAGAATAAATGTGAATGTGAACAATTGTTCCGTAATAAGCTATACCAGGAAAAGAAAGAAAAATTAAATATAACTACAACTTTAATGGCGTAAATATCAATCGCACAGATAACGTTAAAGACTTAGGAATAATCCTAGACTCTAATGCCCGTTTTCACAAACATTGCTTAAGTCTAAGCCTAACTAGGAAAATGCTAGGGCTTAGATACTCCCAAGCATGTTCTTGCGTTTCACCAACCAATTCGCACAAGGCGACTTCTTAGCGTATAGTTGCTAAGAAAGAACTGGCAAGAAAGAACTGGCACAGTTGCATTCACTGTATACTGATACCTTACAGGATCGGGATAGGCTACAACTTATAGTTGACAGTTTCGACTCTTGTAGGGATCATTGCAAACAAGCTTTGAACCAAATTGCAGTACTTAAGGAGGAGCTACAACGATCAGAGATCAAAATATCACAACTTGAAGCTGAGAAACAGAGCAATATGGTTCAATCTAATCAGAGTTTGTTCGATGAACTGATGGCTACAAGCATAGATACTACTAAAGCTCACCCCTCCATTATCATAGACCTCACCTCTGATGATGAATCCGGGGGCTGTTCTAAGTCGTTGAAAATTATTAAATGTAGTAAAAATCAGTTAAAGAAATATTAAATCTAAAAAAATGATACATAAATTTAAGTTTTTTATAAATAGTATGTCACTTAATAGACAGAGATTGCAACTGATTGACCATGTAAATATGTATATGTTAGAACTGGACACTGTCGCACTACAGTGCAAAACTGATACACGGGCCCTTCAATATCAGATTGACCGGCTTCAAGACTCTTTCAAAGCAATTACATATAAATATGAAACGGCAGAGAAACAGAGTAGGGATCAGGTGTTAGCTATAGGTAAATTAGTAAATTCATGGCATTGTCAAAATGACCATTTAATATCCGCTAGCCATGTTCCCTCCTCACCGTTGAATTGTAAAAAAAATATATGCAGTGATGGAATTGGTGAGCAAACAAGTTCTTTAATCCTAAATGAAAAAATGTGCGGTGGTACATTGCATAGTAATATATCACTTGCACATTCAATAACATCTGGTGATAAACTCACTTCATCACCAGTTAAAACTGTGTGCAGTGTGGATACTAGTATATTAAGTTCAAGCAGTACCTGCGAGGTATCTGTAATAGAAAAGTAGCAAATAAAAAAGAATGAAAAAATCATAGTGTATTGCGATGAAATAGGTAAAAATTTTGGACACCATTTATCACAGTCAGGTCATTCTGTAATAAATCATACATATCCAGGTGCTTCTTACTCTAAAATTATAGATTTTATTTTGACTGGTACACACTGCATGCAGTCCACTATAGTGGTGCTGGTTGGTAGAAGGGGCAACATTAATAGTGACAAACTTGTTACGCACGTGCTATAGAGCACTGGTTAAAAGAAAGAAAGAAGAAATCACATTGTTGAACTTCATAAATCACCAGGTTGCTAGCTCGTTCAATAGAAAACATTCGAAACGTGGAGGCTCTTTAATATTAATCAATAAAAACTTAAAATTTAAAGAACGTAAGGATTTAGTAGCCCTCTCCATTAAGCGTGTTATTGAGTTTACCAGTATTGAGTTTGAGCAATTCATCTTGTTAAGTGTATACAATCCCCCTGATGCTCCTTATATTAAATTTGAAGAGCACTGTTCAAATGCCAATGTTCTAAGAAATCTATAATAGTTTGTGGAGATTTTAATGTTGATATACAAGATACATCATTAACTCCATCAGAGAGAAATAAAATGAAAAATTTATTGAAATCCTTTAATCTGCATAGTACATTCTTAGAACCTACTCGTATTACAGCCACCAGTGCAAAATGTATTGATAATATTTTTACTGATATTAAACCTATAAATAAAGGTATTGTGGATTCTGTAGAGTCAGATCATCGTGGCCAATGGATAAAGTTTCCTAAAACTAGTAATAAAGTTTGCAAAAAACAATTTAAATATGTACCAGTTAACCAAAGTCGTTTGAATATTTTTAAAGAAAATATAGTAAAGAGATTGCCATATCTACCTGACCTCACTTGTGTAGACCAGTCATATACACACTTATTTAATTTGCTTAATGATGAGTTTGGCAAAGTTTTTACCTCAAAAACTCTACAGATTGGCGGTCGTCCTGTTTTTAGTGACTGGGCTACACCAGGTATCTTTAAAAGTAGAAACAAATTATTTGAATTATATTCAGAAAAATCATATAATTTTAACCAAACCTTTTAGGAATATGTTAAAAATTATTCTAAGATATTTAAACAAACATGTTATCTTGCAAAGTCAAACTTCATTATAAATAAAATTTCTAATTCTGTTAATAAAATAAAAATGACTTGCATTATTATTAACTCGGAATGCGGTAGATCTATGGTGACAGAAAAGAATTTCCACTTAAAAGTAAATGGTTACCATGTTACAGGGGACCTGGAAGTGGCGACGGAGTTTGAACATTCCTTAAAAATGTACCTATTTTGACGACTAAATCTCTCCAAGCGTCTTCCAGTTCCTCAGGACATTTATTAGAAGAATCTGTTCCTTATTGGCGGGATGCATTTGTTTTCACAGATATTTGCGCTCAGGATATTATAAAAACTTTTAAATGTATTGAAATTAAGAAAACCGCGGACCTTTGGGGATTATCTGTCAAAACTGCATCATGTATAATTGAGGTCATTGCGCCCCATCTAGCAACTGTGTTTAATGACTGTGTTTCTAGTGGTATATTTCCTGATATAATGAAACACAGCAAAGTCATACCCTTGTTCAAGGCTGGCAGCGCTACAGACCCGTCTAATTTCCGACCAGTGTCAGTGCTGCCAACTTTGAGCAAAGTATTTGAAAAAATTATCTTGAATCAAATGCTATCCCATTTTAATGTTCATAAAATATTTCATACGAAACAGTTTGGTTTTACGAAAGGGCGCTCAACTTCCGATGCTGGTGTTGAGTTATTAAAATGTATTCATGAAGCCTGGGAAGACAAGCAAGATGCATTAGGTATATATCTATCCAAGGCTTTTGATTGCGTTCAACATGAAACCCTGTGCAAAAAATTAGATCACTATGGAATAAGAGGCAAAGCTCTCGACCTTCTGTCTTTATATTTAAACAATAGAATACAAAGGGTCAATATTAATGGGACACGTTCTGTAGGATCCATGGTTACAATGGGTGTGCCACAAGGCTCGATACTTGGGCCATTCTTGTTCCTCATTTATATTAATGATTTACCATTTTATGTAGGGGATAGGAATAGAATTGTTTTGTTTGCAGACGATACCTCATTGATTTTTAAAATTAGAAGTCAATCAGATAACTATGACGATGTAAACAATGCAATCACGAGAGTAGTTCATTGGTTCAGCTCAAATAATCTTTGCCTAAATGAAAACAAAATGTATTAAATTTACTCTACCAAATGTAAAACAAGTAACGGCCAATGTTCAATTGAATGGACAAGTGTTAGAGTTTGTGGAATCAACTGTGTTCTTTGGTATAACTATTGATGCCAATTTGCAGTGGGGCCCACACATAGAAAAGACGGCATCTAGGTTAAGTTCGGCTGCATACGCTGTAAAAAAAGGACTCTAACAGATGTGGATACGGCTAGAATGGTTTACTTCAGCTATTTTCATAGTATTATGTCTTACGGTATTCTCCTTTTGGGGAGTGCTGCAGATGTAAATAACATTTTTATTCCTCAAAAGCGGGCTGTACGCGCAATTTATAATTTGGGCCCCAGAGTCTCTCTCCCTCCGAGAAAAATTCAAAGAAATAAATATTCTAACCGTAGCATCACAATACATTTTTGCCAATTTTATGTATGTTCAGAAAAATCTATCACAGTTTACTAAACTCTGTGATATACATAATATAAATACTAGACATAAAAACAATCTTTCAGTTCACCACAGTCGGCTGCATAAGATTGGCGATTCTTTCCAGGGTAACTGTATACGCTTTTACAACAAGCTACCCTGTGACCTGAGAAATTTACCATTAAATAAATTTAAAAAGTATATTAAAAGAAAGCTTTGTGAAAAAGGTTATTACTCTATTAAAGACTATTTACAGGACAGGGATGCCTGGAAATGATATGCTGGCAAAGAAAATATTATAGTCATAAAATACATAATTAAAATATTAAATAGGCCATCAAAAAAAAGCCTTCCTAAGTTTCTTGCCGCTTCTTCTCAGGTGGGCCGCGTTCCGAACCGGTGGTCACTTTAAATTTATATTATTTTTTATTTAGTTTTAGTGTATGACATTTTGTAAGTGCCGTTGAAATGGTCTATGCAAAATAAAGATATTATTTTTTTTATAATGATTTATGATTCATAAACAAGAATTTTGTTGTTGTTTTTTTTTTTTTTGTGCTTGTGGCGATACTATTGCTCCGCCAATAACTCAGTGTGGATTTGGTAGGGGTTTCGTAAGTCGGTCCACACTTTGGTACGATCCAAGTTTTATGTTTTGTTGGTTCAGTGGTAAGTTTGCTGTTTTGACTTTGACGTTTGACAGTTAAGACATTGTTTTCGGTTAGGATGACGCTTACGAACGTTACGCATCGTCTTGAGATTAGTGAAACGCAAATTTGTTATAAGCAACTTTGACTCCTAGGTTTAGGGAAAATGGGCATAAGCTCTCATTTTCTGAACATATTGCTTACATTACGGCGAGGGCGTATAAAAATCTCGGTTTTGTTATGCGCACATCCTATATTGTGCATATGTTCGAACCACCCTAGAGTATTGCAGTGCTGTCTGGAATCCCACATACATGATATACATTGAACAAATTGAAGCAATACGATCCAAATTTTTGAAACATTTAAACTATCGAGTAGGACAGAAGCAAGGCAAATACTTGAGAAAGAATAAAAGGTATGGGATCCAAACATTGCGCGATGGGAGAACCGTGTTAGATATGCTGTTACTACACAAAATCTTTAATGGAGAGATTGACTGTAACGCATTAAGTTCGTTAGTCCTTAAATTAAGAACACCTTCCCGCCGCACCAGACACACACAGTTACTAGATTTAGATTATAGTAACACCTATGCCCTAAACTCCGCCACCAGTCGCTTAGGAAGATGTTACAATCAGTGAGATCGATTTGGAAGTGAATACTGGAAGCTATTTAAAGCTAATGAAGATAGGTGATTCATCAGTAATTATGCACTTGCTCACATCACACAAATACCCAACCAAGGCATCGAACACATACGCATTACTAACAATGCCACGGTGAGTACAAAAATTATTACTCTTGCCTAAACATACTACACATTAATTTTAAATTTTCTCTGCACTTGGCATCGGATATGTTTAGTAAATAAATTATAGATCCATAATTTACTGTAGGATTAAGCAGAAAACTATATATATATTATGTTTAAGAGCTGTCGGTTTTGTAATCACAATAAAAATAAAAATAAAATTAAGTTTTATTTATCTTATTACCCTTTGTCAATTGGACTCATTGGCGTTAAGAACTCAGTGATCGTTCATTTTTTAAAACTTAACGTTTTTATTGCCCTGAGTTCATTTTTCGTTCAGTTTCGTTCCAAAGACTGTATGTGTCTCGATTTAATTTATTTCTTTATTTGAAGCGAACCTAATGGTCGTAGCTAGGTCGAGCCACAACAATGAGCCACTATATACTCGTAATACTGGTTGTAAAAAGAAACACATGGGTACACAAAATGTAATTCTGTTTATTTATTGTTTGCTTGACTTGTTTGGTAGGAAGTATGCCGCTACGATTATACCAGCTGAAAGAAAAACAAAATGGATTAATATATATTCAAACTAGTCGAGAAGGGACTCAAATCGATTGAAACGACATGGTACTTCTTCATGGTCTGGCCAGTAAACCGAATAAAAAGAATTCCCTGAAACCCTGACCAGTGTTAGATGCCCTCTCTAGTGACTCCTGCCTATTGTTTAAGCAATATTAATAACGATGTGATCCCCACGGCTTTTCCCGTGACATTTTTCGACCTCCCGTCGCATCTATTAATCCCGTTGTTTATAAATACTACAAGAATGTATAAATGTTTGCCCGATTTGTCGAAATTATTGATTACTGCTGCGCTCTCCATGGTACTAGCGTGATGTTATATAGTCTATAGCCTTCATCGATAAATAAACTATCCAACATAAATATAATTTTACAAATCCGACCAGTAGTCCCTGAGATTAGCGCGTTCAACCAAACAAACAAACTCTTCAGCTTTATAATATTAGTATAGATCTAATATATAGTGATATGGTTATTTGTACTGTTGATTGATGGCGCTTGGTGGAACTTGCTACACATATTAAATAACACCACTTGTACTGTTCCACAACATTTACATTATAAACCTGAGCGGTTTCGCCTCACGGCATTCTCAAAGGTACGCAATATGACGACTGGCCTTGCTGCTTTAAAGTTCAACACAGTATGTGTTTCCCCGTGAAGTTTGTCTCAGCCAAGTCTAAATCGACAGCTAAGTTATCTAAATATTTCTGGGATACCAGTCGTCATATGCACTTGAGAATGCCGTGAGCCGAAACCGTTCAGGTTTATAAAGTAAATGTTGTGGAACAGTTGTACATGTGGTGTTATTTAATATATGATGATATGATTAATACAAAAATTGAATATAAAGTTAATGAATTGTTCCCAGGAAAAGTAAGTATTATAATTAATGTGTAAAACCAGGATGTGAATTACTTCCATTCCAAAGTCCACCCAAATTGGTCTAACTATTTGAGCGTATAGAAGTAAAAAAACATACCCACTCACATTCGCTTTTATTAAATTCGCTAATAGTACTGATTATAGTCACAAAGGCTCACAAAACGCCATGGTTAGTCTCAAGTATTGACATAATACTGAAATAGATGGGGTTTTCGCCATTGCTTACCCAGAAGAATAGCAGCAGTGGCATAAAAAGTCAGGGTACAGTGAGTCATGACGTAGCCACCGAGCAGGTTCACCCCCGCTACACCACTGACCCGACCGACCATTCCTCCCAAGCATGTCGCCATACCTCTGAAAAACAACACGACCTTGAAATACCGAAAAGATTTACAGCAGCACCTACGATAAATACTCTTTTATTTATAAAAGCAATTTTAACCATAGTACACCTATTAATGACAATTCGTAATTTACTGCCGACTGACTGACGAGGCAATGATCTATGCGCTCTTATAGTGGTTTTCTTCTAGCATCTCTGCCAGGGACAGAGCCTAATTAACTTAAAAAAATTCTAGTCTACTACATAATGGGCGATAGTCCCGCAGTCTTCTGAACTACTTCATGAGTAGTATGTGCACACTCACCATCTCTTGCACCTAGGTATCTTCCTCCTCTTTCATTCTAATTCTCTTTATCATTCCAGTCTTCCTCTTTGATGCCTCATGCACTTTCATACTTTAGCGACCTTTGATTCCTTGACTAAAGTATCTAATTCTAATTTTTTCTATCATCTTTCTTGCCCTCTAGTACCATACCCGTCTCCTCCAGTACTTACCCGTGGTACTACCGGTGGTACTACTGGTAGTACCACGGGAAATATTTTTTGCCCGTGGTACTACTATGACGTATAGTAGTACCACGGGAGATTTTATATTACCCCTGGTACTACTTAATAAATAATATAAAATACTTTATGTTTTATGTATCTACATAAATCTCCCGTGGTACTACCAGTAGTACCACCGGTAGTACCACGGGTAAGTACTGGTCTCCTGGTATGCCTCTCGCACTTTTATACCAGCATTTCATACATGAGGAGGGGAAGGAGTCATACTTATTTGGTAGGTATATCAGATGAGAGTTGCTTAAAACAATTCTAAAAACGAATTCTAGCAGCCTATAAAGGCGGTCTTCACAACCAGGCTTAGACGATACAAGGAAGACTTTAAGAAAAAGATATTACCATATCTGTGATGTGGTAATTTATTATCCTTTGCTTTTGAAAAACTGCACCTGTTAAAAAGGACTCAAATTGTGATGAGGACATAAATATACAACACCACAAAGCATGGAATATTGCTAGATTCCTCTCGCACGCGCCTAAAAGAGACGAAAAATTATAATAATACCGCGTGCCAAGGCTTACGTCAAACTGTACGCGAAAATCGCATACTAGGCCTGTCAGTTGCGTGCGAGTGATATTGATTCGTTGCTCTGTGTACAACACACGTGATTTATATTAATTATTTACCTGTAAGATGTAGGATACATTTCCACGTAAATAGCAAACATTATTCCAATGCATAGGTTAGACATCGTCATTCCAACAAATAGCAGAAGACTAGCCAATATGTTCTGGTTGAATATAGCCCCTATACTGGATAGCATGGGGGTTACAAGAAACGCGATCAACAGGTACTTCTTCCTGGACCCCAGCTTGGAGACTAGGAGGGTGATAGTCGCGAAGACCACTCCATGGCAGATGCCGGATAGCAAAGTGAAAGATTGTATTGAATGTGAACAAGCAACCTGAAAAGAAATGGTTTCAGCAATTAAACTCTTTTATTTTTATATCGTAAAATATTTTTTTACACAGCGCCGTCTAGCCCAAAGTAAGCTAATATAAGCTTGTGTTATGGGATCTAGACAACTGATATACATACTTAAATACTGTAGGCGACGCACTATTGACTTTTCATTGTAAACTGTATGCACTCTGTACCTATGTTTTTTTAAAATGAATAAACGCAAGAGGGCGATCGAGGACAGTCGTTTCCGTGACACCGGCGTATACGTACGTACCTAACACATGTCCCCCGAACGCTCTCTGCTTAACCTCGGTATATACGATTCCTTTTATTTCTATTACCTACAATAGTTTTGCTGATCCTTCGAGCCAAATCTACACCAGGACTATGTTCAATACTCCGCCACCCGATAGACTAATGGCAAAAAGGAATCTCAATAAAATGAACGAGCGGTTAGAAAGTGCATCGGAACATGTACTCGCGCACGCCGATACCGATACCCACCGCGAGGACAAAAATAAAGTGCAAGGTGTTTGTGCGGATGGTATGAGCAGTGAAGTAGTGTACAAATCCGTTAAAAACGAATCTATTGCTATGTCGGCTAAATCTACGTCTTCAACTTTACGGCGTAAACAGCTGGAATTAGCAGCAGCTGAGGCCAGAGCGAAGATCCAGCTGGACCTTATACAAAGAAAGCTCGATTTTGATTTAGCTGTTGCTACATCGGAATGTCACGAAGACGGCACGCGTTTATCGCAATGTCATTCCAAAGCGAGTGGTACTCGCCACAGTATCGACGTACAAAATAATGTTCGCGACTGGATGGAGTGCAGCAATGTGCAGCCGTCACCCTTACACAAGGAGACGGCCACGACGATGACGGAGGCAGTGCGAGCACCTAATGTTGACCAAGTTTGCACACCGCCGGCCCAGGAGCCGCCCGTTGATAGCATCCTCCAGCTAGCTCACACGCTCAAGGACATGATAACCACGTCGTCGACCAAGGATGAAGGGCGTTTGCTTACCAGACTGTCAACACCCCGTGAACTGCCACCCTTTAGTGGGGAATGTATTGAGTGGTTACATTTTAAAAGCGCATATGAAGAATCTACCCGTGTCTGCCATTTTAGTGATTTTGAAAACATGTGGAGATTACGTCGGGCTCTGAAAGGTGAAGCCAAGGAAGCAGTAACTGACCTGCTAATTAGCAACGCGTCCCCGGCAACTGTAATGGAAGCGCTCGGATTGAGGTTTGGCCACTCTGATTTAATTATTCAACATTTGACAGCACAAATGAAAAAGCTTACCCCACTGCCTAGTAATTATCAACATGATTTAATTGCATTTGCCATGAAGGTGAATAATTGTGTGGCTACCTTACATACCCTAGAAAAGCATGAATATTTGCAAAGCCCTGAACTATCTACTGCTGTTATATCCAAGCTTCCTAGCATATTGATAAGCAAGTGGACTGAATATGCTTATAGCAAGCTCGCTTCTAATACGCCTAAGCTTCAACTATTGGCTGCCTTTCTGAAACGTGAAGCTGAAATGATTTCAGTCGTTGGTGTGACTTACACACGGGAAACTACGAGTCGAAAGCCGGAACCTTTGCCTATGAAGAAACCCAAGGATGAGTTTCGCCCTCACAGCCGACCTGTGTTCACTACACACGCTGAAACCGGTAGTAAATTATGTACATTTTGTAAGAAAACAGCTCACTTGCTGCCTGACTGTCGTTTATTCAAAAGGGCTATGAGAAAAGAGCGCTGGCGCCATGCGAAGTCGAAGGGTTTATGCTACGTTTGTTTACTTGAAAGTAAACACGATCGAAGGGATTGCCCAGCCCCCTCATGTGATATAGACGGTTGCGCACTTGAACATCACCACCTACTTCACTATAAGAAGCCAAGTGCAACGTTGACCCCTTCATCGGCCCCAATTCAAGAGGAGGACGTCCCACAGTCACCAGATAGTAAGTTAACGACGTCATGCGAGGATACCGTTGCACATATCGCAGCACCTGGCGGTGGTAGCTCCCACTCGCCTCAATTTGGTCCCGATTTAGTAGTGTCTAATCCTCAGCCTGGTATGGACAGTAAGGTATTACTAAAAGTTGTAAAAGTTAATCTAAGTGGCCCTAAAGGTATAGTCAATACATATGCTTTATTAGATGATGGTGCTGCTATTTCAATGATCGATAAAGTCTTGGTTCAAGAGTTAGGTATTTCAAATGTACAATCTACTCCTATTAAATTAATTGACGCCTTTGGCGTGGAGGTATTTCAATCAGATGCTCCAAAATTATGTACTAAGATTAGCTGCTATTATGCAAATGAGTCATTTGATATTACGTTAAGACAAGTTGATCAATTAAAATTACCTGAACAAAACCTATCTATTGTTAATAATATAAACTGTAAACATTTATTGCATGTCAAAGATTTTGTATGTAAACAATGCGTAAAGCCTCGCTTATTGATCGGCGAAGATAACTATTTCTTAATAGCCCCGCTGGAAATATTGCATGGTGACAAACAGGAGCCTTTCGCTACGAGATGCCGCTTAGGTTGGTCAATTCATGGTTGCTACGGTCTCACTCACTCTTCCGTGAACGGTACGTTTCATCTCTCACACTCTGACACGCATACACAGTCTTATGATTACAACGAGCTTAATGAATTAGTTAAAAAATCGTTCGAACTAGATGCTATTGGAATTTCAACCTTACGGCGCGATAATACGGCACATGCCAGAGCTGTGCGTATACTAGATAATACAGCGCGTCGTATCGGTAGTCAATGGGAGGTTGGCTTGCCTTTCGTTAAGGACGACTTCTATATGCCGGACACTTATGATTATGCACGGTCTAGGTTGCTAGGTATTATGAGAAAATTTCAGATGGACGATGGTTACGCCGAGAGATATCGCAAAGAGATAAAGAAGCTCTTCAGCAATGGCTACGCACGAGTACTAGAGGAAAATGAACTCGACGCTAGTCGCATATGGTACCTGTCTCATTTTGGTGTGCAGAACCCGAATAAACCCGGCAAACTAAGGTTAGTGTTTGACTGTGCAGGAAAGGTTAACGGCGTCTGCCTTAATGATTATTTACTCACGGGCCCCGATTTATATAATTCTTTACTAGGAATTATGTTACGTTTCCGTGAACATAAGTTTGTTATTATTGCCGACATTAAAGATTTTTTTGTACAGATAAAAATTCGTCCCGAAGACCAACATGTATTTCGTTTCCTTTGGAAAGATAACAACGAAGCGCCTATTAAAGTTTGTGTTATGCAAAGTTTATTATTCGGTGCCACCTGTTCGCCTTTTATTGCACAGTATATTAAAAATAAAAATGCATTAAAATATCAGGATTTATACCCCGAAGCAGTCGATGTAATTATTAATAGTCATTATATGAATGACTGTTTACATTCATGTAGCACGGAAAGTCACAAATCAGGTGGATTTGAAATAACGCGGTGGTCTAGTAACAGCAGGACCGTGTTACAATCTATCCCTTCCAATGAGCTCGCGCCGACTGCAGTTGAGTTCAAACAAGGAGCTACGCACACGACTGAGCGCACTCTGAGTTTGATGTGGCATCCGCACGAGGACACTTTTGGGTTTAAAATTAATTTTCATCGTATTTCTCCCGATATTTTGAACGGTTCAGTACCTCCTACTAAGGCACAAATGTTGAGTATTATTATGTCTGTTTACGATTTACATGGTTTTCTTTCTCCTTTCATTATAAAGAGTAAAATTATTTTTCAAAGTGTTCATCGTAGTGGGATCGAGTGGAACAACCGCATCCAACCCGAGGAATACTCTTTGTGGCTCAATTGGCTCGACGATTTAAAACGTCTAGACTTGCTTCGTATACCGAGGTACTATGGCGATGCGCACCAATGGTCCGAGTGCTATTCGGGCGCACAATTCACTGCGAATAATTTAGATATTGTTGATAAACAAATGCATATATTTTGTGATGCGTCATTAAAGGCTTATGCAGCTGTAATCTATTGGCGACTAACACGAGCTGACGGTCGTGTACTGATTTGTTTTGTAGCCAGTAAAAGTAGGGTTAGTCCGCTACGTCCATTATCTATACCGCGACTCGAACTACAAGGCGCGTTGTTGGCGGCGCGACTCGCTGCCACTGTTCAACGTGAACATAAGTATATCCAGCCTGCAAAGCGTATCTTCTGGACAGATTCTAGTACCGTCTTGCAATGGATACGTAGTGACCCTCGCAACTATAAGCCATATGTAGCTCATCGCCTGGGTGAAATCGATGAGATAAGAAAATCATGTGAGTGGCGCCACGTACCCAGTGGTTCTAACGTAGCGGACGTTGCGACGCGAGAGGACTCCCCGCCACTTGTTTACTCTAGTGACTGGTTTCAAGGTCCTTCTTTTTTACGGCTCGCCGAAGACCAGTGGCCTAAAGACCTTAAACCCGTGAAACCATTAGAGGAAGTAACATGTGAGGAAAGATCAGTTCATGTAGTGGTCGAAAACAAGTCAGAATTATTTTTACCCAATGAAAATAATATCTCGAGTTGGATGACCCTCGTTCGCGCCGCAGCAAGAGTTTTGTTATTCATTAGAAAATGTCGGCGCAAGGAATGCAAACTAGACATTTTTCTAATGAGGGAGGCAGAGGACCTGCTATTTAAAAAATGTCAACTTGACAGTTTTACTGTCGAACTATCATGTATTAAGCTAGATAAGCCACTGCCGTCCAACAGTCGCTTACTACAGTTGTCACCATATTTGGATGAATTGGGTATCCTACGTGTCGGTGGGCGTATCGACAAAGTTGTGGGTGTAAAATATAACACTTGTCGGCCGGTCATTCTTGACGGCCACCACAGGATCACCCGTTTGTTGGTGGAGCATCACCACAGACTAGCGTTGCATGGGGCTAATGAGCTTGTTGTAAATAACTTACGGCAGCAATATTGGGTGTTAAAACTCAGGCCCACTGTGCGTGCCATCGCAGCACGTTGTTTGTTTTGTCGCTACAGGCGAGCAACGCCGCGACCACAGCGCATGGCTGACTTACCGGCAGCCCGACTGCAGCATAATCGGCGGCCATTTACCTACTGCGGGGTTGATTTCTTTGGCCCACTTCTGGTAACCATCGGACGTAGAAGAGTAAAGCGTTATGGTATGCTCTTTACATGCCTTACGGTTCGAGCCATACATATTGAGGTAACTGAAGACCTCACAGTGGATTCAACCATAATGGCCTTGCGGCGCATGGCGGCTCGTCGTGGCATGCCTCATGTTATCATATCAGATAACGGCACAAATCTGAGAGGTACTGACGCTGAATTAAAAAAGAGTGTAGCTGACCTTGACAGGGAGGCAGTACGTGATAGCTGTGCAGTCCGCGGAGTAGAGTGGAGATTTATTCCACCAGGTGCACCGGAAATGGGTGGAGCCTGGGAGAGAATGATACGTACTGTAAAAGACTCCCTTAAAGTGGTCCTTAAGGAACGCGCCCCCCACCCTGATACATTACTCACCCTGTTGGCTGAAGTGGAGGCGTTGGTCAATAGTCGCCCATTAACTCATGTTTCTAATGACCCCCACTACCCAGAAGCGCTGACACCCAACCATTTCCTGATCGGCGCCCCTTCATCAGGCCCGGACTTTGGTAAGTATGACGATTCAGACTTGATCTTAAGGAAACGTTGGCGAGTAGCGCAGCGGTTAACTGATATGTTTTGGAGTCGCTGGGTAAAGGAGTACCTGCCAACTTTGCTTCCGCGTCAAAAATGGAATAAAGAAGAACGGTCATTACAGGTGGGTGATTACGTCATACTTGTCGAACCTCACTTGGAACGTAACTCGTGGCGCCACGGAGTGGTCAGTGCGACCCATGCAGGACCGGACTCACGCGTTAGAATTGTTGACGTGCGTACACGCACGGGCTTGCTACGTCGTCCGGTTACGCGCGTCGCCCTGTTGTCACCACGGGACTGTAGTACTAACTAGTTAGCACTAAGGAGGCAGATTGTAGGCGACGCACTATTGACTTTTCATTGTAAACTGTATGCACTCTGTACCTATGTTTTTTTAAAATGAATAAACGCAAGAGGGCGATCGAGGACAGTCGTTTCCGTGACACCGGCGTATACGTACGTACCTAACACATGTCCCGCGAACGCTCTCTGCTTAACCTCGGTATATACGATTCCTTTTATTTCTATTACCTACAAATACTTTTCAAGGATAATGGTGAGTTTACCACAGAATAATATACTCTCGTTTAACTAAATTTGGTTGTGCTTATTTGATGCAGAGATATAGATAATGGTGTGATAGTTTTACATACATAATACATACGAAGGGGTAGGCAGAGGCATACTGTACGCCCACGTTACAGGTAATGAGCCCATTGCCGTGTTGAAATGGACAGACGCAGGTTGTGGCTACCTGCTGTTGAAAATTTTCAAGCCACCCATAAGGCCTTCGCCTTGGCTTAACAACGACATCGGGGATGAACACCTTAACATGCCTTCCGAAGCACGGAAACGCTCACAAATGTAAATGCCACAAAGCGGTCACACATCCGAAGATCAGCCAAAGCAAAAGTTGCTTAAAGAAGTGATCGTTTACAGAACACGTAGTTAGCGAGGCCGCAAGCGAGAATAGAAAAAAAGGTTGTAATCTACAGATACACATCGCAAACAAACCCCAACCTCATCCTAATAAACTCAACATTACATTTATTAGAAGAGCAATTTGTTTATTCTAAAGTAAAATATCAGTCACATAATCCTTTCACTGACGTCATACTATCATCCCTGCTAATTACCGTCCACCGCTGGTCATAGTCGATAGTAAGACATACGTAAAAACTAACTTTGCACCACTTACGTCTTCAGTGACAGTGTTATGAGTCGTTAAACGAGAAATGATGCTGCACAGGCTTTGAGATCCATCTGTTACATTTAGACTCATCCCAGAGCTGAAGGCTTCCACTACAGCAGGTAGCCACATTACCCAGCAGTTGTTACTGGAAAAAATGCATGGATATCATAATTGATCGGCATCAAAAATATGAAGCGCTCGTGGCCCCACTAACTCGGTGTTCTGTAAAGGATCACTGCGTTAAGCAACTTTCGCTATAGGTGGTCCTTGGATGAGTGACCATTTTGTGGCATTTACATTTGCGTGCGTTTGCGTTCTTCAGAAGGCACGTTAAGCCGTTGGTCCCGCTTGCCAGTAAAATGGCAGTCGTTAAGCTCAATTGAAGGCCTTATGCTTGAAAAAATTCAACAGTAGGCTGCCACAGCCTGCGTCTCTCCATTTCAAAAAGCAATGGAATCACCACCTATTACGTGGGACAAAAATGCATACGGTGAAATGTGGGCGTACAGTATGCCTTTGCCTTCTCCTTCGGGGACGAAGGCATGACAATATGTATGTATGTATCAAAAATATAATTCTCTTGGTATGCCATCTCTGAGATCTTAGGTTCAGAACCTGGGTCAGAACAAATATACTTGTAATCCGTAATACTCTTAGATGTCATTATAATAAATGAAAATCCTCTTACATGCTATAGACGACTGCAGTTATAAAAAATAAATGTAGAGTTATCCGCAGCAGTGGAGGCTTGAATAAAGTTGCTGTTTGCTGCCATATTGACTTTAATATAGAACCATTTTGAACTCTTGTTTTAGAATTATCGGTTAAAACAATCCGATGCACCTAAAACACAGTCTTAATTAAATCGAAATCCAGTCAATTGTCTTTGTCACATAAAAATATTATACTTACTGGATAATCTTCTTTATTTCCGCCATTTTTGGTCCAGATCATTCTCAAACTCTCGAGAGCTTCCTTTTCGCGACCAGCTCCAAGTAAAAATTTTGGACTTTCATAACAATAGTGTAATAACAACGCGCCAATGGCTAAAGGAGATGCTAAAACTATTGCCAGCAATCTCCAAGGAGTAAATCGAATCAATCCAAGAGTAAATTCAAAGTCCAGTTGTAGGATGAAGTAACCAGGAACTGAAAATAATCATACTGGTCTATACTATAGTCATCTAAAAGTCGGGGGGCGTCGTTCTCAGATTTCTAGATATCACGAGAACTCGCACCTCTACTCCTGTCTGCTAACACTTAGTAACTAGCGAACAGGAGTCTAGTCAGGGTATTCACAGATGGCTTATGAAGTCAGAAGACAACTTTAAATTTCCGAAAAATGTCAAATTGCAATTCTCATGTGAGCGTATGAGAGTGAGAAAGAGACAGATAAAAACGAAGAGTTGAATTATTTTCACAAAAAGATCCTGTCAGGTAAGTTAAGGCCTAAAGAAGCAAAAAGAACATATTATTTGGGTACAATATTCTAACTAACTAATTAACTATCTTCACGCTATATCCCTGACGGGGAAGTCAGAGACGACAGATCGCCAGGTTTCGCGATCCATCTGTGGCGACCAGCGCCACCTAGCGTAAAGCCATCGAACTACATCGGTACTAAGAATCCTACATCGCGCTATGAAAGTACTCGTAAATATATGAATCGCTTCATATATTTACAAGTTCGTCTGGGTATCCGAGTACTTTTGACTTTTCTGTATTTGAGCAGTCTGGTCAAGTGGTCTTCATATGTAAGACACCTTCTACCCTCTACTTTCGGTACAATATTCTCTTCATATTATTGTGTATTCCCAGTTGCTGCCCAAGCTTACTTGGATTTGAAACCCAAGGTCCACTTTTATTGAGCTGCTAGGAGCACCTATCATTTGGATTTGGTTTGTCCGCATCGATGGGAGCGACTGCCTTTTGACCTCTTAACCTCCAATCGAACCTGCGTCGTTGCTTGGTCCGTTGGTCAGCAAGTGCACCACTAGCAGATGAAGTTGCTTGGGCTCCGGAGATCTTGGTGGGCCCTTACACCTCATGTGGCTCTCTGTAACTTACCCATATAAGACGTCATGTATAGCAGTAGAATACTTGTGATGATGAGCAGGTAGTAATCTCTGACTTTTCTCGAAGCGCTCTCGCCGAGTAGAGCGTAAGATGTCGGTTGAATAGAGCTGCAACTATTACAACAAAATTTTCTTTCCATTAATCGGATATTTGGGTAGATAGTTTTTATGTTGCAAACGAACTTAAAAGGTGTGTAAGGAGCCTGAACAAGGACTTAGTGGTGAACCGGCTCATTAACCGAAAGGGCACCCTTCAATACTCAAAATTAAAAACCAAAAAATTGCTGCTCCTGGTATCCAAAATAGAAGTCAAGATTCATGAAAGTATGTTGAATGCTGTGGAGATGCAATCACTTCGAAAATTGTGCGGCGCAACCTCGGCCGATCGAATAAGTAACAAAGTGATACGCAATATGGCAGGTTTGAATGAAAGTGTCAGCGTTAAGCTGGAAAAGGGTGTGCTCCGTTGGTTTGAACATGTCCAACGGATGAATGAGCAACGATTGACGAAGAATATATATTGTGCGAAAGTAGAGGGTAGAAAAAGTCAGGGTAGGCCGATACTTACATATGAAGTGTACACGTGAGCAAATTGCTCATAAACGGAAAAGTCAAAAGTACTCGGATACCCATACGTGCATATATGTACCATACGAAGTGGCGATCTGTCCTCTCTGACTACCCCAGGTCAGGGATACAGCGTGAAGATAGTAAAGTTAAGGTAACCAAAATAAAAGTGGACCATTGGCTTCAAATCGAGCTAGGGCTTAGGAGCAGCTGGGAACAAAGGTAAATAAAAGGTGCTACGAAACAAACCTGCGCTTGTCCATTTCAACACAACAATGGGCTCTGCTCTCCTGTTACGTGTGACATAAATGTTCACGGTGAAATGTGGGCGTATAATATTCCACTGCCACCCCTTCAGGGTAACAGCAGGACTGATTGGGGCTCCCATGGATCAGCTTCAATGGCGAAGTGTATGTGCAGCCATAACTGTTCGAGTTCTTAACCGAATTTCGTAATTTTTGTACTAAATCGAATCTAAAGGTTAATATCTAAATCTTGATTGAATATGCATTTTTAAAATCGCAAAATTAATAAAGTTATTATCAAAAATCGTGGGGACAATGGGATTTTCCTTTAAAAACGAAAAACACGCTTTTTAAAAATTTTGATTCTTATTGTATTAAAAATATCATTCATAGATCCGTACTTTCCGCTGATTGTTATTTCTTTTCTTATTTTTTATTTCTTTTCGTTCCTTGTTCTGCTCCGGTCCAATATATAGCGCTAGCAAAGCCTTATGATTAGCAACTGCATCTACCTAGTTGTAAATGCTCTAAGTTCAAAAAATATCAAACTTTATTTTAGTGCTTAACCTAATATTTTACAATATTCCGCTTTTTTAAATGTCGACGTCAACACACGTTTCGCCTACACATGAGGCAGTATCAAGACTGCCTGAATCGTTTAGGACGAGAATAAAAATCCACTTTAGTAGCTGGCTACGAAAGTTCAGTTACTAATGTGGATGAAAGGGTTATTCATAAAATATCGAAAGAACCAATACTTACAACATAGAACTAAAGATTTTAAACACCCCTAACATGATCCAATTCACCGAGAACGCGCCAATAAAAGACGCTAGAAAACCGCACCACATTGAAATGAGTAGAGTTTTCCTTCTGCCTTGCGTATCAGATATAAAACCCCAAGGTATCGACATTACTATTGGACCTGTAAATTAAAACAATGTTAACTAAAAAAAACATGCACAAAACATAAAAACATATATACAAAATTGAACTACATAAAAACAAAATTGAAGTGTCTATTCGTAATTCCAAATGTTAATTTAATATAACAAACAGACAGTTCAATTTAGTTTATCTAAAAGCTGTTATGCTTTTCACTAAAACATTTACATAAAAAAAAACTATTTTTTCTATTTTTTATGCGTCTGTCTGTTTGTCCCATTAATCTCTGAAACGTCTGTACCAATTTGAAAGGAAATTTCAGGGTCGATTAGCTGATGTTATAAGTCTAACTGAGAATTTAGTCCCCATATTCTCACGGTAACGGCCACTACGCAAATTAAACAGCTCGGTGTTCGCGATAAATAAATAAATAAGAATATTATCTTTATACAAACGCCTTTATAATACGCCGGTTAAGGTTACTCTTGACATGACCATATTCCAAAATGTCTTATGTTTGATTAACCGGCGTTTGTGTATGAAAACACTTATGAAAGTAGAAATAGCGAAAGTTGTATGCCAGGATCGTAGCAAGTGAAAAGTCATAGTCTTTGCCTACCCAAACGGGAGACAGGCGTGACGATATGTATGTATGTATGTATTATCTTTATTGTCATCTCAGCGACTGAAGCGAAATCTTGGCTGAAGGACATCAGGGAGTAGACGAGTATTGACACGGGTGAAGAGCTATTTCGCTTGGGTAGAATAAAAGAGTGTTCGCTAAGTTGACCGACTTCCATTGACGGAGAGGCACTGTATTGACTTTTTTATTTTATTGTTTTTGAGGAGCTTACGACTAAACTTACAAGTAGTAATTTAAATAATTATATGCCAATTACAAGTTTCTACTTCATGACATAAAAATAAATAAAAAAAATAAATAAATATCCATCACGCCTTATCCCCGAAGGGGTGGCAGAGGCATATTATATGCCCACTTTTCACCGTGTGGATTCCTGTCCCACGTAATAGGAGGTGAGCCCATAAAAAACACAAAACTTAAATATAATCCATTTATCAAACATTTATTACGGATTTATTATTTTTTGGAAAAATTTCAAGCTATTTTTTCCACTCTTTTTAACAACTGCCATTTTACTGGCAACCGGGACCAACGGCTTAACGTGCCTTCCGAAGCACGGAAATTAAAATTTAATAAAATGTGTCATTTTTAGAATTGAATTATAGAATTGAAGAAATTTTGAACCCATTACCTTTTTAGTGAGGTGGTAGCAAAAAGGCTAAAAGTCTTATGTGCTAGACACTACGACCAATTAAAGTCCTGGTCGTCTCGGACTGGGATAAAGGATAAAATATATAATGAAATAAATATTATTTAATTATTTTTATTTTAATATAAAAATAAAGCTTACCGATAAAAGGCATAGATAGCAATACGCTTTTGTGCCACAATTCTAACTGGAAATCGCAAGTGCACCCAGTGACGACAATGGAAAATCCAAATATGTCTATACCCATTCCAAGCAAACCAAAGCTGAGTGCCATCATTAGGTAGCGGTGATACCATCCTATACCTGAAAAAAACCATAGCTTTCTTTTTAACGAACTCATCTAAATTGACGGCTCACTGATGTTGAAATGGCTAGAATAGTTTATTTCAGTTATTTCCATGGCGTTATGTTATACGAAATTCTTACTACGAAATTCTAATACGATTTATAAATGACAGAAGGGAGCTGTGAGAGCAATATACCAGCTTGCTCCCAGAGTATCTTTAGGAGAAAGTTTCAAAGAAATTAATATTCTTACCGTTATATCACAACACTAGATGAACCACAGCTTCGCCCGTGGAATATTTCGACCTCCCGTCGCACCTATTTAATCCCGTCGCTTATAAATATTACAATGATGCATAAAAATTTTCCCGATTGGTCGACATTTATGACTACTGCTCTGCTCCCCAGTGTAGTAGCGTAATGATATATAGCCTATAGCCTTCCTCGATAAATGGGCTATCGAACACAAAAATTATTTTTCAAATCCGACCAGTAGTTCCTGAGATAAGCGCGTTCAACAAACAAACAGACTCTTCAGCTTTATAATATTAGTATAGATATAAACGTTAATAGTAAATGTAGAAGCAATAATCTTAACGTTCATAAGTGTTACTTAGTGGCCTACATGAATAGGTCACAAAGAAAGGAATTAGATATTTTTATTTTCATTCTATTTACGATTTTAGTAGTCATTTTAACCCCCAACGTTCTTGTAAACAATGATGGGGTGTTATAAATTGGAAGTGTCTGTATGTGTTTCTGTTTGTGGCAACGTAGCTCTCGAACGGATGAACCAATTATAATTATATTTTATATACTACTCGAGACTTCATGCGAAATAATATTCTACATTCATTCACCGACGTCTCGAACGCTTCGCAGCGCCCTTGGTCGCGGTTGACTGGCGGTGAGGGCCGAGAGTATGCATGGAGTTATTTTGTGTAACTACCCTCCATTATTATTATTACTACGTAAGTTTTATTTAGAATAAGTTTTCTACGTTCAAGTTTCTTCTTCTTCCAGATCCCGGATTGCTTGAATCCATCTTCCCTATTGAAATTACTATGTTTTCTTATTTAAAACAATACTTGGATAGTAGTTTCCGGCAGCTACTCGCCGTTCTACATCCGAATCACATCCGCGCTAAACATACTCCCTAAATACACAATTTCATTCACTTGCTCTAGACGTTCATGGTTTACCCTAATCTCGCATTTAGTTCTTACGTCATCTCTTTCAAGTACTAATAGAACCTTAGTCTTACTTGCATTCAAGCGAAGACCCTTACTTTCACACTCCTCTTTCATATTAGTGACTATTGCCTGAAGGTGCAGGATGCAGATTGCTGCAGGCAACTGTCCAGATACACTATGAACAGCCAGGCGGACATGACACAACCCTGTTTGACGCCTGTACAGACATCAAAAAGAGGTGACACATCCCCCCCTAATCTCACGCAAGCCTCACAGTCCTTATAAAGCGACTGTATTGCCCGCAGCAGCGAGCCGTCCACACCATATCCGGGCAGCAAATCCCACAGAGTTTCCCTCACAACGTTATCAAATGCTTTCTCCAGATCCACAAAAGCGCAGAAAGCCCTCTGGCTAATAGCCAGAAACTTCTCCGCGATCATGCTGAGATAAAACACTTGATCCATGCAACCTCTTCCACGTCGGAATCCGCATTGAGCCTCCCATAAATACCTTTCAGACTTTTCTTGCATTCTTGCCGTTATAATCTTTGCATACACTTTACTAGCTAAGCTGACCAAGCTGATCGCCCTGTAGCTGGAGCAGTTTAGGCGCGAGCCTTTCTCTTTGTAAATAGGTACTACAACTGCTTTTCGCCAGTCATCTGGGACCTCACCCGTCCGCCAGCACAAGTTGCATAACAGACATAGAGTGTCCCAGACGCGTGAATTACCGTACTTGATCATCTCAGCAGTAACTCTGTCTTTTCCCTCAGCCTTACCACATTTCATTCTTCTTATCGTTTGTTCAATTTCTTTCATACTAATGACTTCAATGTCATCGGGATCCGGAGCATCGAAGTTAGCTCCACTTCCCGATGTGGCATCTCTGTCTTTTGTTGCATATGGACTGCTTTGTACCTATAAAAACACCTAAGTAACCTAAATAAAATGGTTTTAAAATTACAGCGAAAATAAATGAATGTTAAGAATTACAAGTGAACCTAAAAATGTAAGTCTAAAATTTGAGTGGTTCCCGATGCGTCAACGTTTACTTCGGTTTTTTTATAGTGATGAAGAGTAGAAGCGTGCCCGTCACCATCCCTGCCAGCTAGGGGTGCAATTCTAATCCAACACGAGCACCACAAACGCGAACAATGCTAGGGCGTGCCTCTGAGGCGACGCGACCAGATCGTCCCCGTTGGCAAGAACAGTGTGTGCCAGAGCAGCGTAGAGGACCGCCACCCTACACGCGCGGCCCGACACGGCAGGAAGTGGAGGACGGTGCTTAGTGTTTCATATTCATTCCTTTTCTGTTCTATTTGTTGCTATTTATTCTTAGTTCTAAGTTTTAGTTTTTTTAAGTTCATAACTAAATATTTATTTTGTGTAAATAAACAAATAAGGTTTACGGACCAAGATCTCAGGGGTCCAAGCTACCTCGCCTGCTAGCGGTACACCTGCTGAGGGTTTGTACACTACAGGTATTTTACCGGCTGGCGATCCGCTTTTTTTGTACCAATATCGCAGGCCATATTATTGTATTACTCGGTTGTGCACTATATGTAATAACGGTCCGACATTTTATTTCCTTCATTCCGGAAGATTTTTTTCCGGTCCGAGATGACAGCAACGAAAATCTTGTTTATACTAGTGCACTACGTCCGGGATCAGTAATATTCATGAAATGCGTGGTGGGTAAGACTCATTGTTCTTAGCAAATCCATGCGTGTGCTTTCAAAGACAGTCGCATTAAACTGAGCCGCTCCGATCCGCAAAAAAACGGACAAGTGCAAAAGTGTAACATCCGGTTTTTTCATGCCACATCGGAACGAAAAAATTCGGACTGCTGTTCTGTAAAATTTCGTGTAGTGTACAAACGTCCTATCGGAGTAGGCAATAACGCAGGCGCATTTAGGAGGTTTGGAGGTCTTAAGGCAGTCCCAACAACGCCTAAAATAAACAGTCAAACGATAGCTGCTTCTAGCAGTCAAATGAAAGTAGAACCAAGGCTCCAAATTCAGGTACATGGAACGTTTTGCACTACTTTTATAGAGCATCAAGTGCTAAAAACTTTCACTTCAATCGCTTCTTCTAAAGTCGAAAAAGTTGACATACTTTAAAATGCATCGCTGACATACCATACTGCGTATCACTTCGTTACGTAGTCGGTCAGCCAAGGTAACTTCGCACAATTTTCGAAGTGATCGCATCTCCACAGTATTCAACTTACTTTCATGCATCTTCTGACATACCCAGGTATCGCTACCAAAAAGCATCATAAAAAGCAAAGATTAAAAGATAATTCTTACCAGATATATCAATAGCATCTTCATAGTCATATATTTTATCTTCATCAATAACATTTTTATTTTCATATTTCTCACTAATCGTAGTAACCCGCACTTCAGAACACTTTGATACCATTGCGATCTAAAAATTAGGCTCTTTGACTATAATCTACGACTTTATTAAATAAAAGATCAAGTTGGTTAAAAACGGTAAGTTTCAGAACTCTGTATCACACCCTTTGAGTGCAGTAGTTCAAATAAAAGTAATATGATGTAATACGCTTATTAAATTCATAGCAGAGATAGATTTCTTTACTTGTGGCTTATACTCTTATTTCTAATACGCTTTCATTTATTTTGAGAAGATAACTAGAATAGTGTGCAAAATATCTAATTAAACACATATTTGTATAAAGGTAAGTGTATACTTCACTAGTTTCTCGAGCATTTCCATGTAGATAATGTAATATTTTTGCAATAGCTTCTCGAAGCGTTAAACGTTTTTTTCTATATTTAGCACGTCAAAATGACGCCACCCGCCTCATAGAAAGCAGAGACAATCATATCCAGGAGGGCTCCAATAGTGGCCCTCAAATTCTTAACCCAAAATTCCTATCTTAAAGGACACAAGATGTAATAGGAGGAAAACACGTAAACTACTAGTTTTATGTATTTATACATACATACATACATATTGTCACGCCTGTCTACCATCGGGGTAGGCATAGACTATGGTTTTCCACTTGCTACGATCCTGGCATACAACTTTCGCTTCTTCCACTTTCATAAGTGTTTTCATACACACACGCCGGTTAAGAGTACTCTTGACCTGACCTTTTTCCAAAATGTCTTCTATTTGATTGACATATGTACGTCGAGGTCGCCCCTTACCAGTTTGCCCATTCACTCTCTTCTGATAAATCTGTTTCGTTAGTCTACTTTCATCCATCCTCTCCACGTGTCCGAACCATCTAAGCATACCTTTTTCTATCTTAGTCACTACTTCTTCTACCATACCGCAATGTTCCCTTATCACACTGTTCCTTTCTTTGTCCATGAATTTCACTCCAGCTATACTCCGCAGACTTCTCATTTCCACTGCATTAATTTTACTTCTATGCTTCTTCTGCCACACCCAACTTTCACTGCCATACATGAGTGTAGGAACAAGTAGTCCTCTATGCATAGCCAGTCTTGCCTTCTCAGACACGTTCTGACTGCTCATAAAGGCGTGCATGGCTCCAGTCACTTGATTTCCAGCCAAAACTCTTCGTTCAATGTCACAATCACACTTTCCATCTCTCACAAATTTTGAACCTAAATATACAAATTCTTTCACCTGTTCCACTCGTTTTCCTTCTACAAAAATCGAGCATTCCGTCATAGTTTCCTCTCTTCCAAAAACTATTACTCTTTTCTTATTTACATTCACTTTCATTCCTTTGCTTTTTAGCGTATCATGCATAATGTTAACCATCAACTGCAACTCCTCCGCCGATGGTGCCAGTATTACCTGGTCATCAGCGTATAGCAGGCATTTGACAGTCAGTTCATTCTTTTTTAAACCATACGCACTCAATTGCAGTTATTTCAAACAACTGTCCATGTATAGGTTAAACAGCGCCGGTGACGCTACACAACCCTGTCTCACACCTTTTTCAATGTCTGTGCAAGCTCCGTTGATCCTGGCACAAGCACTGGAGCCCTCATAGAGAGATTTCAGTGCTCGTATCAAGTGACTGCTTAGTCCATACTTGGCCAGTGTTGTCCATAGTTCATTCCTCATCACTCGGTCATAGGTCTTTTCCAAGTCTACAAATATGCAATAGACTTTTTGACATTTCACCAAAAATTTTTGGGCTATGCATCGTAAGGAAAAGACCTGATCCGTGCATCCTCTTCCTTTCATAAATCCTGTTTGTACATCCCACATTTTCCCTTCAATTTTATTCATCACTCCTTTAATCTAAACTTTTGCATACAATTTGCCGACGATGCTGAACAAGCTTATGCCGCGATAGTCTTTGCACTCTTGCTGTGACCCTTTTCCTTTGTAAAGCGGCACGACGACAGCCTTGCACCAATCTCCTCACACGCTGCCACTCATCCAGCAAAGATTAAAAAGGCGGTACAGCTGGCAAGCTACCACGCCATGTCCCACTTTCAGCATCTCGACAGAAATCCTATCAAATCCAGCAGCCTTACCCAATTTCATACTACTCAATGTTTCCACAATTTCTTCCATTCTTATGATGCTTTCGTTGCTTAGTTCATTCCTTTCCCAAGAACTCGTTTGTGATTCCATATCCTCTTTTTCATATAAGCTTTCAAAATAATCTTTCCATCTTTTGAGCACACTTTCTTCTCCTTTTAGAAAACTTCCATCCTGGTTTCTGATATTACTGAGTTTCGATGATGTTTGTTGACCCCTCACAGATTTTATAGATTTCCAAAATAATTTTATATTCTGCTGGAAATTATCAGATAACCTACTATTAAATTTATCCCTATCATTCTCTTTTCATAACTTCTTTTGCAACTCGTTTATACCTTTTATATTCATTCTTTGCCATTTTTACATCCTCATCCGTTGCCCTCTGCATTCTTTGATTCACCTTTGAAGTCAGCCAGTCGAACTATGCCTTCTTCTTGTCGGACAATGCTTTCATGACTTCTGCACACATTCTCCTCACCTTATATCCTAGGCTTCTTTTATTTACCCCATACACTTCCACCGCAACTTCTACTAGACCTTCCTTAAGCGTCTTCCATAATTCTTCAATCTCACATACTTTATCTAAATTTTTAAAATTCATACTGATCTGTATCAATCCCGGCACCGCGGTATGCCCGGGTGTCTAAGACTTTCTTTCTTAGTCTTGCATCTAAAATCACAAAATCAATCATACTTCTCTGGTTTCCCTCTTGTCTAGTATACAATTGAATCTGTTTGTGGTTAAATATGGTGTTAGTTACCACAAGATTCCTCTCCAAACATACTTCAAGCAAACTCTTACCATTTTCATTCACTCGTTCGTCACCAAACTTGCCCAACACACTTTCATATCCATCACGCTTCACTCCAACCCAACCATTAAAATCACCTAACATTACAATTCTCTCGTTCCGTTTGCGTTTACTCAGAATATCGCTCACACTCTCCCAAAATGCCTTGGGAGTCTTGGGCTCACACATTCATTCATTCTCGCGGACAGTAGAACACCGACACCCTGGCTCGCTGTACTGGTTGTGGCTACACCTGACCAGTAGGCTGTATAGGGTCCATGTGTGGTGGTGTTACATCCTATCCTCTTTGTTTCATTCACACACAAAACATCAAGTCGTCTTGCTCGCATCATCTCGCATACCTCATCAATTTTGTCTTTCATTCCTCCTCTAACATTCAATGTAGCAAAGTGGCTATCCCTAGCCCACTTTCCGCCTCGATGGGAGACGAGACGTGACGGGCTGCGAACCACATCGCCGCCATTCCGGATTTTTAAATTCTCAATATCCATTGCGTTCCCACGAGTGGCAAGGGAAATTCAAAGTCCGCCTAGACAGAGCCCCGCTTGTATTTATGTATTTATAGTGCGATATAAGAAAGACCTAGGAAATTGTGTTCACAGTGACATACCGAAAACGAAATGGAGAGTGTGGTGAGTAATTAGTAAGCACTTAACATTGCCTGTTACTCTATAAGTATCTTTAAGAGATTGCCTCGCGCAATAAGGCCGCCAATTGTTATACTACGAAGCCTTATAGTCATCTGTTCATATTGTGTGATTCCTAGTGTAGTATAAAAAGTTTTTACTACTTAATTACTTGCAACCAGCAATTTCTTAAAAATCCACTCTCCTGCCTTTACTCAATAAAATGTAATGCCAATAGGCTTTGTAAAAAAAAAAAACAGCGATTGCTCGTTGTGATGTAAAAGGTAGAATGTGAAATAAGGTGAAAAAGTTCTTCAGAACACTCGCCGTGGAATTATAGGAGAGCGGCCAAGAAAGTCATCGTTCTGGGCACCACCAGCTCCTGGTTTCTGGTGACTATAAACTTAGGGCCGTATTCCAGAACGTTTCTCAATACTCAATCGACGCTTGAGAGTAGATTTCATAAGGCAAAAATTAGCCTCAAGCGTTGATTGAGTATTGAGAAACGTTCTGAAATACGGACCTTATACTATAGATTATCCATCACGCCTTATCCCCGAAGGGGTGGCAGAGGCATATTATATGCCCACTTTTCACCGTGTGGATTCCTGTCCAACGTAATAGGTGGTGAGCCCATTGCCGTGTTGAAATAGACAGACGCAGGTTGTGGCTACCTGCTGTTGAAATTTTTCAAGCCGCCCATAAGGCTTTCAACCATTTTACTGGCAACCGGGACCAACAGCTTAACGTGCCTTCCGAAGCACGATTATGGTAGTCTATAATGCAAATGACACGCTCCTGTATATTATTTTTATTAGTTTGTTTGTACCGCCTTTTTATTGGATTGATATGTTTTTATAGATATACCTTAACAGTCAAACAATGTAAGGGGTAAAAGATAAATATGAAACCCATGTTAAACAAGGTTCTTAAGAAGTAATTCTTCTGTCACTACCGCGAGGGAGTTCGTGATATCTATTGTAAACTCAGCTTTAGCATTATTTAACTTACTTAAACAGTCGCAAGGGTATCAGTAGGGTAGCTATTTTATCAGTCACTTCTCTGTCATCAAAGGGTTGGCAAAGACATACCATACGCCCACAATTCACTAGTAAACATTTTGTCCCATGTAACAGTCCAGTTATCTGGAGTACTCGTAGCTCCGCTGACGCAGTGTTCTGAAAACAATCACTGCTCGATGGTCTTACCTTGGATAGGTGACATATAGTGACTTTTCCATTAACAATAATTTCCGAGTTTCAGACAACACAGTAATCTGTTGGTGTCGGATGCCAGTACAATTTCGGTCACAGGAGTCTGATTATTGTTAGAAGAAGCTTGGAATGCTGTTGAGATGTGATCACTTCGAAAATTGTGCGGCGTAACGTTTTCCGACTGAATATTGTGCACAACAATTGAGCAAACTAACTGATACGCAATATGGCAGGTTTGAAAGGAATATGTCAGGATTAAGCTGGAAAGCGGCATGCTCCGTTGGTTTGGATGGGTGTTACCCGTGGTCCCACCGTTACGCCCCCACATAGGTACATCCAAGGAATGAGTCAGGAGCGATTTACGAATAATATTTAATATGTGAAAGTAGATGGTTGACCGAAACTTACAAACGAAGACCACATCAGCAGATTGCTCAAAACGGAAAATTCATAATTATTCGGAAAAACAGATATGTATGTTTGAAACAATTAATGAATCTGCAGGAAGCGAAATAAGTATGCATGGTTCGCAAAGCTTTTCGACCTGTCCTCCCTGACCACCCCGTCGGGGCTACAGCTTGAAGATTATTAAGCGTATATGTACAAGCAGAAGTTAATGCTAAGATATTTACAGGAATTGGGACTCCATTTTTACTTTAGGAGTCATATACAAGCTAAATAAACATTAAAACCTCTAAATATAATCATTAAGAGGAACCGGGTGAACGCTGGCGAAGAAGAAGGGCAAATGAAGTACATAAAAAAGTAAATGGATAATAATTAATTTATTAATATAAAAATATAACACTACAATCTAATGTATCACTGCGGGTGTCGATCCGGTCGCGTGCTCTTTGGGAGTATTATACACAGGAGACCACTCGCTGAAACAAACAGACAAACAATCAGTTAAAGTACGTCAAATATATTCATATAAATTAGTGCATTTCCGTGTTGACCAGGGATATAAATTTAAAAATGAAAAGCCTTAAAAAGTTGTGATGTAAAAAACCGGTAATGTGCGAATTGGCTTCGCGCACCAAAAGTTCCTTACCATAACCTATAAAAACGGCAATAAGTTGTATGGGAGCCTTAATGAAATATTTATTTTATTTTTTATCGGCAACAACAAATAAAAGACGGTTGTATGGGAGCCCCACTTAAATATTTATTTTATTAGATTTTATAACGGCAACAGATACGTATCAGCCTGGTGACAGACGTACGGACATCGGAGCTTTAGTAACATGTTTATCAATCACTCCTTATCGCCGAAGGGGTGACAGAGGCGCCCACTTTTCAACGTGTGTATTCCTGTCGCATATAATAGGTGGTGAGCCCATTGCCGTGTTAAAATAGACAGACTCAGGTTCTTCAAATCGCACAAAAGGCGTTCAACTAAGTTTAACGACTACCATATTACTGGCAACCGGACCAACTGCTTAACGTGCCTTCGGAAGCAAGGAAACGCTCGCAAATAAATATTCTAACCGTACCATCACAATTCATTTTTGCCAATCTTATGTATGTCCAGAAAAATCTATCACAGTTTTCTAAACTCTGTGATAAACATAATATAAACACTAGAAATAAAAATAATCTTTCAGTCCACCACAGTCGACTACATAAGATTGGCGATTCTTTCCAGGGTAACTGTATACGCTTTTACAACAAGCTTCCCTGTGACCTGAGAAATTTACCTTTAACTAAATTTAAAAAGTTTATTAAAAACAAGCTTTGTGAAAAAGGTTTTACTCCGTTACAGACTATTTGCAGGACAGGGACGCCTGGAAATGATCTGCTGGCAAAGTGAAATAATATTAAATTGTAAAGAGGCCATCAAAAAAAAAAGCCTTCCTAAGTTTCTTGCCGGTTCTTCTAAGGTGGGCCGCGTTCCGAACCGGTGGTCGCTTTAAATATTTTAAATAGTGTATGACATTTTGTAAGCGCCGTTAAAATGGTCTATGCAAAATAAAGATATTTTTATTTTTTATTTTAATGTAAATTCCACAAAGTGGTCACCCATCCAAGGACTATCTTGCTTAACGCAGTGATCGTTTAGATAACACTGAGTCAGCGGGGCCCGAGCTAAAGTTAAATAAAAACCCCTTATAAGTAATAAAAAATAAACAAAATTATGAAATGTTTATAGAAATATCTAAGTATGTTTATCAGTCTAGATCCCATAGCACAAACTTAAAGCTCTGTTTGGACTAGATGGAGCTGTGTGTAATTTATTTTATTCACAAGACACGCCTGTCCATTTCAACTCTGTCTTCTCCTGTCACGTGGGCAAAAAATGCATACGGTGAAATGTGGGCGTATAAAAATACCTCTGCCTACTTTTAAAGTTATAAAGGCGTGATTCACCAGTAATGGGGGTAAATAAGTATAGGGTTCTTCAAAAGGGGTCTTAGAAGGTTTTTAAAGGGTCGGCAGCGCGAGTGCTGCACCTCTGGTTTTGCAAACATCCATAGGCTACGGTGACCACTTTCTATCAGGGGGCCGTATACTTGTCTGCCACCTCGGTGGTATAAAAAATACTATACACACTATACTATCTTCACACTGTATCCCTGACGGGGTAGTCAGAGAGGACAGATCACCAGGGTTCGCGTACCATGCTCACTTCTTTCGCTTCTTCAAGATTCATCAATCGCTTCATACACGCACGTCTGGGTATCCGAGTACTTTTGACTTTTTCGTTTTGAGCAATCTGCTCACGTGGTCTTCATATGTAAGTCTCGGCCTACCCTGACTCTTTCTACCCTCTACCTTCGCACAATATACATTCTCCGTCAATCGTTCCTCACTCATTCGTTGGACGTGTCTAAACCAACGGAGCACGCCCTTTTCCAGCTTAACACTGACATTTTCATTCAAACCTGCCATATTATGGTATAAAAAAAGCAACTCACTAATGAGCAGCGTGCCGAACATGTAGATGGGCACGACGCAGTGCTCGTCGACGAGCGCGCCGAACACCACGTTGCCCGCGATGGCGCCCACGCGCCCGCACATCACCGTCACCGCCATCGCCGTGGCGCTGCAGCACCAACACACATTATATATCAATCAACAACCTCCGATATTTCCAGTCAAGACGTCTGTGAGCTGATGTTCTCAGATCGCCAGGGTCGGCAGCGCAATGCAGATCTGGTATTGCAAACGTCCATGGGGCTACGGTGACCACTTGCAAAGGCTTGTCTACCTCAATGGTGTAAAAAATCTCATAAATATAGCTTCGAAACATATCAAACAAAAAACTCTCTATAATAATTCATCTTTTTGGGAGCTACAATTATGATGCCAAAAACTCCTCAAACTTTTAATTCCACTCTTTATCGAGGCTTAAAAAAGCAGCTGTCATTGATATTAATAACCCTATTTGAGTACTTCTTCCAGTTTATAATTAACACTTAATCCATTACAGACCCGTTGCACCGCCAACATAAGTGTTAATAAATAACGAGACAGGAACTTGTTATCCAGATACTTATTCTCCGGATTTAGTCAGTCCCCTAACTAAATACCACATTTCAGTCAAATTGGTTCTAAGGATACAACATGATTGAGTGACAACATCTTCACAAACTTTCTCACTATATGAGGTGGATTATTTTGAGGTCACTACACTTGCACTTTTGAACTGGCTTAAAAAAGACATTACGAGTATAATAGCACTTTAAAATATCTAACATGAGCTGTAAACCGAGTAGAGTACCGGGGAGCTCTTTCACTAGTCTTCTACTACAACTAGAAAATTGCCAAATCTTTTCTTGACATGTTTCTCAGGAATTGCCCTGTGCGCCCGGCACTAGATAGATAGGGTATCGTGTGGATTTAAACAGTTCGAGTCTAGCATAATATCGACGGGGATTTTCACACGTTAAAAAAATCCTTCTAAAGAGGTTGAAACTACCTATACTTATGCTTGCTTCAACTCCTACACGACTTCCCTCCTTGGGTGTAAGAAGTATCTACACGAAAACCAAGAACACATTAATGTTTTCTCAATATGAAATACTCCCTCAACTCCTAATGCATCGAAGGCTGCCTGCGCTAATAGTTGTGCTTTAAGAACATTAAGTGAAAGCAAATGTACTTACGCAACTTTGGTAGGAAATATTTCACAAATAACACAAAATAACACAGCCTCTGTGCAGCTCACTATCGCCTCGAACACACACGACAGGATCAGGTTGTCGAGCGACGATCGCACCAGGTTCAGACCCAGCGCCGCCAAACCCGAACTTATTAACATCATCACTGGAAACAAACACAAAGTGTTAGAAATATCACAGGGCGTACATATAGCAGGTTTATTAATAAGGCTATAATAATATCACATACATGTGATATCGTTGAAAAAGAAGGCAAAGGCATACTATACACTCGTATTTTAACAGTAATTGTATTTTGTTCTATTGCTTGCTTGCTTGCAACTACCTGCTATTGAAATTTTTCAAGCTGCCTATATTGCTTTAAACTTTGGCTTAACGACAATCTTAACGGTAGCTAGCAGAGTCTAACTGTTTAGCGTACCTTCCGAAACACGAAAATGCCAAGAAATATCAGCCATCTCAGGACTAACCATGTCTTAAGATGCCTAACCTAGTTACTTTTACAGAACACTAAACAAGCAGGGCTACGAGCGCTACCCAAGACTGCCTCTGTGGCGCGGTGGGAGTGTATCCGCATGCTACGTAAGAGGTCGTGGGTTTGATTTCCACCCAGGATAAAAGTTTTGCAAAGCACCATGGTTTATTCTGTGTCTGGGTGTTATTTATCTATAATATGTATGTCTTTAGAAATATATAAGTATGTTTATCAGTTATTTGGTTACCATAGTACAAGCTCTACTTAGTTTGGAATCAGATGGCGTTGTGTGAGTTGTCCCAACTATATTTATATTTATTTATTTATAAATTTAAACAATGAACAGTCATCAAATCAAGTAAGATACTCACCCAACATGGGCTTCTTGCCCACGAAGTTGATTGATAAACCCACGCTCAATGCCGTAGGTACACAACTCAGTGCTACTATCAATGTGTGGATATACACTTTGTCATCGAGAGTTCCTGATCTGTGCTGAAATGAAAATGACATCGTCAGTATACTTCATTGAAATTGTTTTTCGAAACTAACACCCAATTCATTTGATCCTCTGGACTACATCATTTACGATGAAAACAGTTAGTAGTATCTACGGTTTCTTATCATTTAAATCATGAAAGGCGTCTAATTATAAAAGTTCTAAAAGGTTATTTTAAAATTAGTCAAGGCGTGACTAATTATTTAAAAATTGAGGCTACAGAAACGTTGACACAAAGTCATGCGAGAATTGTTCGCCCACTGCTTGACAATTTTTTTTTAACCGCAATAATACTTCATTAATTGGGTACTAATTTCTCAGATACAGACAGAACTTCTGCCTGCCTTTAGAAAAGGGACGTTTTTATTATTGTACTGGTTTTTTTCGTAGCATGTAAATATATAAGGTTACTTTGTACACAATTTATATTAACTACCCATCTATTTAAATAAAAATATCCCAATGCGAGTTCGTAGGGATTTCTTATCAGCAGTTGTGTCCAACAATACTGAAAAAATCATTTTACTGTACTAATATCAAACTAAAACATACACTGACACTGGTCTTCAAAATTGAGTTTTGGGGTGCAACTAAGACTAACTACACGGTGAGATATGAAGACGATAAGGGTATGTTTTTTTATATAAACAGAGACATTAAACCCAAATTGACAATGTTTTCGAATTCAATAAAGCATTTGACACTGTTGAACACTTACCATAAACTCAGCTACTGTAGTATCTACGGTTTCTGTATGATTAGTAAGGGCGAGGGATACTTCGCAAACTCCTGCTGACGCTTCTGGATACAAGGACGAAAACTGACTGAAACGCTCGAATAGATCCGGAAACCACATCATCAAAGTGTAGTAACTGAAAAATGAAAAGTAGGTAATTTGTTTAATGTCGAGTTGAACGTTGTGACTATGTGGTGCACAAGTTCTGATAATCGAATAACTATATTGCTTATTGGTCTGCTGCCTGAGGATACTTAACTATCTGTACGCTGTATCCCTGACAGGGTAGTCAGAAAGGACAGATCGCCAGACATCGCGATCCATGCATACTTCTTTCGCATCTTGCAGATCCATTAATCGCTTCATACACGCACGTGTGGGTATCCGAGTACTTTTGACTTTTTCGTTTTTGAGCAATCTGCTCACGTGGTCTTCATATGCAAGTCTCGGCCTACCCTGACTCCTTCTGCCCGCTACTTTCGCACAATATATATTCTTCGTCAATCGTTCCTCACTCATTGTATATTTTTGATAATCATAAGTCACAGAACCATAGATAAATAAATAACTTTTATTTACTAATAACTAATGCTAAAATGAGTGGTAATCTGTATCGCGTATGAATGCTGATTGTGTGCAAATATTCACAGATTAGATAGATAGATAGATAGATAATTCTTTATTGCACACCATTAAATACAGTATTTACAAGACTTAAAACTACAAGTGAGAGTACAATGGGCGGTCTTATCGCTAAAAGCGATCTCTTCCAGACAACCTTAGTATGGAAAGAGAAGATCAGGAAAACAAAGAAAGAGGTAGTTGATGGCGTACTTACATAATATATAACTAAAGATTAGTATGAAAACGAAGATAATAGTTAAGTTGTACACAATAAAGAAGTAAAAGAAAAGAAATACTACAAGTAAAGTTAAGTACTTAGTTAGAGGACAGAAAGTGGTTTTTAACCTTGTCCTTAAAGATAGCGAGTGACTTCGCGCGACGAATATCTAATGGTAGCTCATTCCACAATCGTACGGCCGAGACAGTGTAGGATTTTCCTAAGAATGTTGTGGAATGTGACGGCATTTTTAGTCTCATGTTCTCCGATGATCTTAAGCACTTCGAATGAGTATCATGAAGGAACTCAAAACGTCCTTTGAGATAGGTAGGCGTAGAAGGGTTGAACAGTATACTGTATAACAAGAAAAGAATATGAGCATTCCGGCGAAGTCGAATAGGTAGCCACTCGAGTCTTTTCCGAAAAACAGTAATGTGATCATATTTGCGTAGTCCAAATATAAATCTGATACAAAAATTCTGAAGACGCTCGAGTTTATCTAGCTGGCGTTCGGTGAGATCTGGATAGCTGACGTCTGCATAGTCTAGAATTGGGAGTAGGAGGGTTTTTGCAAGCGCAATCTTGGTGGCAGTCGGTAAGAAAGATCGCAAATGTTTCATAGATCCCGCAGCTGCATACAATCTTCTGCTGGTCTCTTGCATTTGAGTGACCCAGGAGAGATTGGAGTCAATGTATATTCCCAGGTTTTTAACCCGGTCACTAAATGGTATGATGGTACCGTTGAAAATAACCGGTGGGAGTAGTGGCCAATCAATCCTTGAAACCATCCAAGGACTGCCAACTATTGTGACTTGGGTCTTCAAGGGGTTCACCTTGAGTCCATACGATTCGCTCCAGGCACTTACACTGGCCAGATCATTATTAATAGCATCCACAGCATCTGTAATGGATGTCGGGGTACTTGGCTGTATATTTGTAGATCATCTGCATAAAGGTGATAGGAGGAACGAAGTTGATCCGAGATTGAGTTAATGAATAATGCGAAAAGTAAAGGAGAAAGAACGCCACCCTGGGGCACACCAACAGAAGTATTGCACAATGAGGAGAGAGTGTTTTCGATCCGTATGCGCTGTCGGCGTCCACACAGGTAACTGCGAAACCAATCAGTCGCCACTGGAGATATGCCAAGAGATCGCAATATATCAATCAATATGTCAAAATCCACTGTGTTAAACGCGTTGGAAAAATCCAACAGAGCCAAAACTGTGACATTCCCACACTCCATGCCATGTCGGATGTCGTCCGTAATATTCACCAAAGCGGAGACGGTGCTGTGACCAGGTCGAAAGCCTGATTGATAGGGATTCAATAAATTGTTTTTGATTAGAAATGTATTGAGTTGGTTATGTACAAGGCGTTCAATTACTTTGGAGAGGAATGGTAATATTGAAATTGGTCGATAATCAGAGAAACAAGAAGGATTTTTATTTTTAGGCAAAGGAATGATTTCAGCGGTTTTCTAGAAAGAGGGGAAGATACCAGAGGATAATGATGAATTTAGGATGTGACAGATGACTGGGAGGATCTCATCAAGGATGGGTAGGATCATATTACGGCTCACACCATCACTTCCAACTGCATTGGACGTGATTGACATAATGCTCCTCCTAACATCACTGGCAGTGATCTGATTAAAGACGAATAGTGGATACTGAGGGGTTGGTAGGGATGAGAGATCATTAATCGTGTGAGATTTGGTTGTCTTATTAATATTAGACGAAGCGGTGAAATGTTGATTCAACAAATCAATATTTAAATCTTTAGATAGTGCATTGTGTTGCGATCTTCCCACCCCCATTGTTCTAAGAAATTTCCAGACTTTCGCTGGATCGTTATTTTGGACAGAGTTGTGAATATGCTGGCGTTGTGCGTCCCTACATACCTTATTGCAGTGATTACGTATACGCGTATAATTCTCCCTGTTAGCGGCAGTCGGTCTGGTCTTGTACTTAAATTTTGCCGCCGCTCTCCTGGACATGAGCGATCGGATTTCTTTTGTTAGCCAGGGAGAAGGAGTATGCTTAATTTTGACCGGTCGCACAGGAGCATGTTTATTATACAGTAGTAGTAGTCTGCTATTAAATATCTCTATTTGCTCATCGGGCGTACTACACGCAAAGAGTGGAGACCAATCAAAATTTGCGGCATCTTCACAATGAGAATCCTTGTCGATGCCACCAAAATTGCGCTGCATTACAATATTGGACTTGTTCTTTGGGCATTATGCAGATTGCAGATTATGTGACAATTCCTTATAATAACTCATCTCTCCCTCGCAATTTCTTTCTAAATCGTGTCTAAAGGATGACTTGTTGATAGTTCTTCTCAGGTTTTATATACATTCTCCATTAACAGTAAGCTTGATGGCTAATAAGAATAATATTTCATTCTGTCTGTCTATCGGTTATATTTTTCAGATTCACCGTTTAAAATTATTTTATTTATTTATTTATCTATCACGCCTTATCCCCGAAGGGGTGGCAGAGGCATATATATTATATGCCCACTTTTCACCATGTGTATTCCTGTCCCACGTAATAGGTGGTGAAACCATTGCCGTGTTAAAATAGACAGACGCAGGTTGTTGCTATCTGCTGTTGAAATTTTTAAGCCGTCCATAAGGCCTTCAATCTGGCTTAACGACTGCCAATTTATTGGCAACCGGGACCAACGGCTTAACGTGCCTTCCGAAGCACGGAACTGGGGTGGGTCTAAAGGGCCGAATGAATTTAATAAAATGTGTCTATTTTAGATGTTAAATTTGTAAGAAATTTTGAACCTGTTGCCTTTTTAGTGAGGTGGTAACAAAAAGGCTATAAGGTCTTATGTGCTAGACACTCATTAGCACGACCAATTAAAGTCCTGGTAGTCTCGGATTGAGATTATTTAAAATTACCTAAACATAAGTCCGAAGTCCACGAAACAGCACAGCACCAGCAATCCAATATAAGGTGGCGTGACCAGCATCTTCTTTCGCACCCAGAAAGATTCCCAGCGTTGACTCCACGTCAATGGACTTTTGGTCTCATTACCGTTGTTGTCTGCTGACACTACTTCTTCTTCGTCTCCCTCTCCTGCGCTAATCATAGATTCCACCTGAAAATTTACAAGATAATACGTTAAAATTTACATAAAATTTCTATTTGCATCCACATAATGTTTGGGAAATATACTTCTGAATAAAAAAATACTAATAAAGATAAAAAAATAAACGGTTTTTGTTTGATCATTACGTAGGCAGTATGCTTGTCTGCCATCTCAGTGGTATAAAAAACATTTGTACTTAAAACATCAACATAATTTAATCCCAGTAAACCTTGCATAACATAAATACAGACATTGATGACTAAAAAATGTGATGATCAAAATGTAAAACAGCCCCATCAAGTTACATATATCCGATGCTCAAACTAACCTCACTTTCAAGCTGGCGCACTTGCTGACTGACGGATGAAACTTTGGGGCAATTGCCTGTAGCTAGTAAAATCAAAGCTGCTGTATACTCTAAAGTAGATTATAAGTATTATAAATACATAAATTATAAGAATACAAAAAACCCTAAGTTTGTGTTTGGTCCTTGAAGTAGACTTATGCCTAAGACAAGACACTCGAATGAGATTATTGTGTGGCGACCACATAGGGAAGAGCTATCGAACTACATCGATTCTAATAATCCTGCATCGCGCTATAACACATCTCACGCTCAGGAATTTTATATATACAACAGCTCAATATGAACCGTTGGCCCGCCAGGCGTGATCACCTTGCCTACTCGGAGCATCCTGCTATTGTGTTGCTGCCGATGTTATTAAAATATAACTTACCGGAAAATCTTTCTCGGGCAATTTGGTGTTGACTACAAATATCCTCTGCAACACCTGCAGTGCCTGCTCAGCTCGGTTTGCATAAAGCAAATATCTTGGACTTTCAGGGAACGGTATGAGAAGCAGCACTACCATAAGTGATGGTATACCGCAAGCTGCCACGAAAACTCTCCATGACGTGTAGTAGAAGCTAGGTCCTTCAGCCCAATTAAACCTGCCCGTATCCGGAATTATGAGGAATGCGATACCTGCAATGAACGTTACACATAAATGAATCATTTGAGACTTTTTTACCCCTTGTTTGCACCAAGGTACGAACGAAACTGAACGAAAAAATATTTGAAACAATTGCCGTACATGAATAGAACAAATAGTTCTACAAGTTTGGTTTTTGACAAGTATTCTACAAGTTTTGTATACAACTTGCAGAATACTGGTTTCTTGGTGAAAACGAGGTGTTACACACCACCATCTAGCCCAAATTTAGTTAATATTAGCGTACATACATACATGCATATTGTCGCGCCTTTATCCCCGAAGGGGTAGGCATAGGCATATTAAACGCCCACGTTTCACCGTATGCAATTTTGTATCACGTAACAGGTGGTGAGCCCATTGCCGTGTTGAAATGGACACGCGCAGGCTGTATCAAATCGCTGTTGAAATTTTTTAAGCCCTTTTTAACTTGGCTTAGCGACTACCATTTTCGACTCAATTTTTTAACTTGGCTTAATGACTGCCATTTTATTAGCAACCGGGACCAACGGCTTAACGTGCCTTCCGAAGCACGGAACTGGGGTGGGTCTAAAGGGCCGAATAAATTTAATAAAGTAATATGTGTCTATTTTAGATGTTAAATTTGGAAGAAATTTTGAACCAAAAAGTAACAAAAAGGCTAAAAGGTCACTAATCACAAAGACACTAATTAGCAGGACCAATTAAAGTCCTGGTAGTCTCGGACTCTAATATAAGCATATGCTATGGTATTTAGTCAATAGTATAAAAATGAATTACACCCAGACTTCAGACTCTTTACCCAGGACAAAGTGGGGAAACAATTTATTATCTCCTCTACCCTATAAAATTCATGGTAATAGAAAAAGAATATTTCTCATTGCACAATATAATTTAACGACTTTAAAATTATTACTGGTAAAAATTCCGTGCAAATGAGCATTTCTATGTTTTAGTCCGGTTTTTAAACACAGATTGAATAACCAAGACAATAGAAGTATTACATATTTTTTACTAAAATAAAACGTGGTACAGAAAAAAAATACATTATGGCAGTCTAATTGGCATCAGTAGGTTGTTGACAAGTTACTTTTATGATCATTGCCAATTTATAAATTCCTTTGACCTCCGCAATATCGTTTGTACTTGGAGACAGACGTTGGGTGAATCCAGACATCTCATAACATTCTCCAGGTCAACTGCCCATGGTGATTTATTCATGGGAGAAAATGTATTACAACAATTGATTATAATGCTTAACTTGGGGCATTTCACGTCAAGCGGACAACCAAAAAAAAAGTGAGGTTGTGAATTTTCTTTATACTTCTAGTAGACGTTGCAGTATACACAATTTTGTTTTTGTATTAATGCTTTATTGCTAAGATACGAGCTTTTAAAAATTTACTAAGAATGAAGTCATGACTTTTTGAATGCTTGTTATCTGCATCAATTAAGTTGTAAAAAAACTGTTGAAACGGTTTCTTCTAGTTTGTTGTTGTAAGTTGAAGATTTAATTTTTCGAATTCTAAATTAATTTTTTACTTATAGTAAACCAGTAGTGAAAATTTGAAATCCATTTTTGAGTTACTTCGACCTTTTTGATTTTTTTTAACTTGAATTGAAGCCTTAAATATACTTATTCTTCACAAAAAATATTAAAACGTGATCGCCAATAGTTTAAGACTTCGAGCACATAGAGTACAGGAACACATAGCTATGAATACTTTTTATGCAATTGGGTTTATGCGCTAACATGCTATAATACTACGGTATTATTAAAATAAAATAAAAACCGATAGTGAAAAATGAAATTTTCACTTTCGGTTTACTATACGTAAAAAAATCAAATTTAGAATTGGAAAAAAAAAACTTCAACTTTATTAATAAAACCGTTTTTACCGGTTTTTTTTACAACTTAATTGATGCAGTTAGTAAGCATTCAAAAATGTATGACTTCATTCTTAGTAAATTTTTTAGTGCCGCAAGTTAATATAGTCACTTCGTATTTACTTACCTGGCAACAGAATAGTGCCAAAAGTCCAAAAGACCTCGAGTCTGCACAGCATTACATCTCTGTGCCGCAGTGAGAGGAAATCTCCGAAGTATGGGAAGATCAGACCGGTAGCACCTATGATGCCGAACCCAGAGAAGAACCTGCAAAATACACAAGTCTACAACGAATAGTTACGTCAAGCATGACACAAATTATACTAAAAATGTACAAATTTGTTTTCCTTCACTATCAATTTTTATTATAGACTTTTACGCCGAAACCATTGAACCGATTCTGATGAAATTTGGTTCAGAGATAGATTACATCTTGTGAAAGGACATTGACTACCGTTTATCCCGAAAATAGTCTTGAAGGGGTTTAAACAGGGAATGAATTGATTTTTTATACCACTGAGGTGTTGTCAACTCTGTAAAAACCTTCTAAGACCCCTTTGAAGAATCCTGTATACGTTCGGGAAAACCCAGGCAGGGAGTTCATTCTACAATTTCGTTATTATTTTTCCAAAACTTAAGACCATCAGTACAGGGTTTATTTTTGCGACAGTGAAGTAAATATTTTTAACAAATAAGCGCTAACACCAGTACATACACACAATATAACACGCTATAACCTTATAGAGGAAAAAAAGCAGAAAACGATCAATATATGGTGCATCACTCCTACTTTCTACAACTTTTACCAGCTCTAAAAAAAGGGTTTAAAAAATAAAATATATTGTTGGCTACCGACTAAACCTACACTATCTGTCTATCGCCAGGCGCCTGTAGTGGTTTAAATTATTGTCATTACAATAGGAAAATAAAGAAATGGGTTCGCTGAACTTCTTACTGGAAAATGTGTTGAAGGAGGAGTACTACTAACGCCATCTAGTCAGAAGAAGTAGATACTAGATAGTTTACGGCTCTCTACAGTAGATGACATTAACAGCAATTGTAAAAATATTAAAATAGATAATGATCACCTTTTTTAAGTTTTCTTCATCGTGCACTTAACATCTAAATATTAACTTTAGGATTGTGATCATTTGCGACTTATTTGACCTGACAACTGATCACCTACATTGGTCAGATGATCATTTTTTTTTTGACAGAGTCAGCGATCATAATATATGCTGAGGAATTAATAAAAATTAACTTATAAACTTCATTTAATTCCCGATACCTGCAAGCTAAGAAGGCGTGGAATGACTGAACTACAGAAGACAGGAAGGCGGCCGCAGCGTCCAGCAGCAGGGCTCCAATGATGGCCTTCTTGCGCCCTCTGGCGTCTGCCAGGTTGCCCCAGAAGTAAGAACCCACACACATTCCTGTAATAAAATTCAAGAAAGATTTTGAGTTTCTCGTTATACTATCTTTATCAACTACGCCTTTATCACTGAAGGGGTGGCAGTAGCATATTTTACGCCTACATTTCACCGCATTGTGCATTCCTGTCCCACGTAATAGACGGTGAGCTCATTGCCTATGTCTGTCACAGGCTGTGGTTACCCGCTGTTGAAAATTTTAAACTTGTTTTAACAACTGCCATGTTACTAGCAACCGGGACCAACGACTTAACGTGCCTTCCGAAGCACCTAAGCTCATAATTGGAAATAATTCTATCAAACAGAGTGGCGAATCCGAAATGGCGGCGATATGGTTCTCCACCCGTCACGTCTCGTTTCCCATCGAGGCGAAAAGTGGACTAGGGATAGCCGCTTTGCTACATTGAATGTAAGAGGGGGAATGAAGACAATATATTGAAGGTATGCAAGGTGATGCGAGAGAGACGACTTGATATATTGTGTGTGTATTAAACAAAGAGGAAAGGATGTGACACCATTAAAGTGTAATTAAATGGACCCTATACGGCCTACTTGTCAGGTGTAGCTACAACCAGTACAGTGAGCCAGGGTGCCGGTGTTCTACTGTCCGCGAGAATGAAAGAATGTGTCTGATGTGAGTCCAAGACTCCTTTGGTTAAGGCTGAAGGTTGGACTTACGGCAAATATGTCATTTCGAGCAGATTTGACGTTTTGAAGAATAAAAAAATAAAGGCACATATTAATGTTTGTTATGAATTTTTCGGAAAGAATTTAATGATAGAAACTGAATTTTATGAAAGGCCCAGCAATTACTCTTTTCTGCTAAGAGTTATTGACGTTTCTTTTTAAAAAAAAAACGGTAATGAGATTTCCCAGATTCGGTAATTAGATCTCGGAATGGCTTCGGTATTTGGATTCGGTAATGGCTCTCTCGGAAAGATAAGCCCCGACAATGCACTAGAGGCGGGGAGGCACTGTATAAAAATGAGTGTCTTCTTAAAGCATTTCCAGGGCAAGGCGTTGACTATGTCATGAGACACCGCCATGACTACCTCAACTGTGATGATGCTCCTTCCGCGAGGACTCCAACACGCATGATAGCGTCATCGGAGGAGCATTGAAACCAAACTGCTTATGTACAAGATCCCCATGACATATGCTGCGTAGTGTTCTGCAATGATACGCTCAAAAAGCTTGCATACCTCGTCGAGCAATGCGAGCGACCAATAGCCGTAAGGCGAGGCCGCTAGCCGCCCTCGTTTTGGATAAGGATCAATTTCTCCGGATATTACACCTTGGGAAACCAGTCTTTAGTGAAGGATGAGCTAAAACCTTAATAGTCTACGTTCATTGAGATCCAGGAGTCATACTCACCCCAGAATGCTATCGAGTCCGGAGTGATTCTCTTGCGGGGCTTAGCCGCAGCACCTATAGCTCACCTTTTAGTTACTGCGGACACGTCGTTCTCGACGTAATTCCTAACATTGGCTAGGGTTTGGGCCAGCGGATGACCTTACCATTCCAGATTCTCTAGGAGCTATTTTCGGGCCAATTTCTTGGTCCGTTTAATGGTCTCCTAGAGGGACCTTTCGGCACCCTTGTAACACTCATGTGCTCCGTCACTGGGGCTTCAGTGCCTGGTGTACCGATAGCGGAGATGCACGCTACGTGCACATTGCGATCTGCACCGGGAATCAGGCCTGCACGATAGCTGAGAGCCCTTGATTTAGGCGTTTGACAGTCCAATATATGCCGAAGTATTTAGGATAGCCAGTGGCTGGAGGAGAAACGTCCAACTAAATAAAACTATGGACGAATAACGACCCCTCCTTTCACCACATGCCAATCCTGGATGCGGCGTGTGCGATCAGGCGTTGCAAACGATACATCTACGATCGAACCGCGCACACGCCCACACACAGGTGGTTATATTTTTCCGGTCATGGATTGGCCACTCAGACCGCCGAAGTTCTCCCCCTACCTGAGGTATTTCGGGAGCCTCAATTGTCACCCCCAGGCGTTGAAATTTTCCAGGACTGGGACGAAATGCGCTAAGAATGACGTCTTGCTCAGCGAGCCATAGTTCGAATTGATATTGGTCACAGGTTGGAGAGAAATAAGCGGCCAGGATAACCACTCCGCTGCAATCATCTGCAACGCAGTATCGTCTCGTAGCAGTAATTTCAAGGCGCGAGGTGTCTGCGTCAACACCCAAAGCTAAAAAAGCTAAGCTGTCTATGGTGACTGGGCTCCTGTGGTAGACCCAGTAGGGCTTGGCAACGGTGACCACGTTATAGAACCTAATAACCTCTCGTCATCGCAATCATGTTACGCAACTAGTTGTAAAAGAAGAGTTTTCCTTCTCCTTGATAACTACTTGCGGTAGGCGAATGTCCACTGTGCAATGCTCTGGCACAGGATATCCTGAGCAGCAGAGCAGTGGTTTAGATTCACCTATAGGATGCGGATAAGTTTGTCCATTTATAAACCTCAATTGCCCCATCCTGTCGTCGACGTGGCCGCTCTTCACCGGTAACAACCACTACCCATACCTGACGGGCCTCAATCTCGAGGTGGTCTGTACTTTAACCCTATGCAACGCAACTAAAGGAGTGCTGTGAGACAGCGGTAAGAGCTTGCTTTGTGATAGGACTAACTGCAGCGGAAGCAATGGTTCCTGCAATACTCCCTCCGGTAAGGGACCTGTAGCATCTAGTTTTACAGGACTGTAGGAGATACACTTTGGTCTTTCGGAAGTCCCGATGAGGAGGTTCTGTCCGTCTGCTGTTTTTTACACGCTGGGCAGCTGAAGATCCTGTCCGGTGAAGCCGAAGCGTCTAGCTTTGGCTCTCGCCTGGTCACTGGGACAGGCTCTGGCCTCCACGATGGGGGAGTTTACCACCTCTATCATTGCTACGTCATCCAGACTCAATAAAAAATCATTACCGTTTGTTTCTTCTAATTACCATTCCATTTTAGAAAGAATGGGAATTAATGTTAATTATAATAATGGCAATGAGATTTTCAATAATTTCACAAATAAAAGGATATTTTAAATAGGTAACGATTGGTTAAGTTTAACACTGTATAGAGGGATATAATAATATATTGGAAATATCTAGCAAATATTTATATAAAAAAACATAAAATAATTTCCTTTTGAAAGGCAAATGGTATGTAGAAATATTTTGAACCAAACCAGTTTTCGAGCAGGAGAACTCTAAATTTCATAGTAAAAAATGTACTTTCAGGGGTGTGTTGTTTACGTCCGTAATGCGGTGATGGTCAGCTAATCTTTTATGTTTAATCTATTCCATAACCGTGCGTAAATGCGAAAATATTGGGTCGTAATGTCTTTGAATGGTAATTATGTGTGAGTGTAGGGACATTTTTCTAATTGGTATGATATCACTTAAATTTGTTCTTTCGTAAACGTTACTAAAATATAATATGGATAAATTAATCTATTAACCGAAAACGTTTTAAAAAAATTCATTCTCCCAATAGACTTTTTATTAACCGAAAACGTTTTAAAAAAATACGTTCTCCCAATAGACTTTTTAGAAAGACTTTTTAAGATTTATTAAAATCTGGGAAAAGGGACACGGATGGTAATTACATTTTGGCTTTTATTTTCAAAATTTCATGCTTTTCGAAAAATCAAGAAGTTTTAAAGATTGCACCTCTCGCAGGCCTATGTAAATTAAACGAAAACAATGTAACATTTAAAAAAAAATACATGTTTAATGTGTTATTTATCGTCCGCCATGCAATATGCACGAAATGAAATATTTACCTACCCGCATCTTTGTTTTAGGAGTTTAGGTTCCGCAAGATGCGCGGTGACCAAAGTGAGAGACAGGTATTTTGGGAGAATGTGAGCCTATATTAACCCCCAGCCTAACCCATCAACGTCACAAATCGACTTTTAATTGTTTTATATATATTAAAAATGGACTATAACTGTTCATGGGAAAGTATCAAAATTGTCTATGACATCCTAAGAATGCCTGTATATTATATCGATGTCACATAAATACCTACTTCATCACCAGAATTGGATCTTTGACAAGTGTCAATAACTTGGCAGGCATAATCAAATAGTTCGTAAACAGGAAGTTCAGAATTTTAATTCTGCTTACATATTATTGTAACTGTGGAAACAATTTTTCACGATATAATATTCTAGATTGTCGTTTACTTTGTATAGACCTGAAATATTGTCCGTTTCAGTTTCAACATAATTAGAGCATGATTACGCTGTGTAAAAATATCTGACAAGAACATTTAATCTCTGCCACTTACTTCTTTATTTGATTCAGTGAGAGAGCGAATTCGAACTTAGCAAAATGGTTTAAGTTTTGAGCTTTGAAAGCTAACTTAACTATCTTCACGCTGTATCCCCTGACAGGGTAGTCAAAGATGAAAATCGCCAGACAATCGAGCATGAGTGAGGAACGATTGACGAAAAATATATATTATTCGAAAGTAAAGGGTAGGCCGAGACTTACATATAAGGACCACGTGAGCAGCTTGGTCAAAAACAGAAAGATCAAATCAAAAGTACTCGTATGTATGCCCAGACGTGCATATATGAAGCGATAAATGAATTTGTAGGAAGCGAAAGAAGCTATAAATATAACAGAAGATAACGAATTAATATTTATTTATATAAATAAAACTGAACCGATAAATATGTTAGGTACTAAGCGCTTATCTCAGGAACTACTAATCGGAATTGAAAATTCTTTTTGTGATGGATAGCCTATTTATCGAGGAAGGTTATAAGTTATACATCTTCACGCTACTACCCAGGAGAGTGAAGCAGTAATAATAATTGTCAACAAATCGGCAAAAATTCATACATTTTTGTAAAAGTAATAGGCGACGGTATTAAATAGGTGCGACGGGGGTAGGAAGTATGTCACAGGCAAAGCCCCGGGATTCCGCTAGCTATTTATAATAACCAGAATACAGACCACTGACAGCGTTTATATAGAAGCTGTAATTTTTACGTGTACATCTTGTGTGCTTGGTCTTGAATGTTCCTCGGTCACTGGTCCAAGGACTCGGGTTTGATCCCAAGAACTATCATGGGTGTTGATGCGCAAGTAGCACAGCAACAACGGCATAACATACCACTACCAACAAAACAGTGGAGGGCGTGGTGGTACAGCCCCTACTTGGATTTACTTCGCGCAGCGAGACCATCCGCGACGCTCGCCTACAATTTATATGTTTTTGTATTGCCGAATTATTATTATACCTATCTAAAATTAATACAGTCCGCTTTTAATTACTACACAATATAAGATATCGAAGAACGTTCCCAACAAATGATCCGGCTCGAAGGACCATTGACCACTGAACGCATACACCTTCTGCGTTGACCGTTTCTACTACATCGATGGCGTAAGTGTAGTGTATGCGACTGCTGGGCTGAGGTTTTAAATTCGATTCCCGACTCTGAACTAATATATCTGTGTGACTCGCAAATGTTTGTCTCGGATTTTCAGTGTTCTCTATGTATAATATAAACGCTAGATGGTGCGTGTAAAAAATGGCTCACAGTGCTTATATTATTTTTTATATATTCTGTGTTTAGTGTATTCCCGCTGACTCGGTGTTTTGTAAACGATCACTGCGTTAAGGAACATTCGCTATAGGTGGTCCTTGGACGGGTGACCACTTTGTGGAATTTACATTTGCGAGTAGCCAGTAATATGATAGTCGTTAAACCTGGTTGAAGGCATTATGGGCGACTTGAAAAATTTCAACAGAAGGTTGCCACAGCCTGCGCCTGTCCATTTCAACACGGCAATGGGTCCACCACCTGTTATGTGGAACAAAAATGCATTAGTGAAATGTAGGCGTATAGTATGACTCTGCCTACCTCTTCGGGGATATAGGCGTGACAATATGTATGTATGTAGTGTATCTTGTGGCCACTTCTATTCAATGTGATGAGGACTTCTATCTGAAATTACAGAAATTAGAACTACAGTGACATCAAAGATAAATTTACCAATAAGTGGAGTAGCGGTGAGCCTGCCCTTATCACTGGATGTCAGATTGAAGTCGTTTTCTGCCGCTGGTAGCACGAAGCTAAGCGTGGTGGTGCTGAGGGCGCAGACTGCATACACTGCACCACATGACATGAGCAGCAGCCATTGGAAACAGCCGTATCCTGGAAAAAGGAATTTGAATGATGTCAGTTTAAAAAAAATTATAAAAACAAATTTGAAAAGGGAAGGAAGAAATTTAAAACTGGATTTTTTTTTAGTCTCGAGCCGGATACTTATTTACGTCGCCTTAAGACATAAAGAGGTGGATTAATTCGTGAGTTTCGAGTAGGTCTCGATGGTGTACTTAGTAAACGAGTCCACCTCGAGACTGAAAATTTTTCCCATTTTATATTTAAATTATAAATTTTCAACTTTTTTAGAACGTCAAACACCTGCCGTGCGTGGCACCTGGCAATCCTGTGGTACCTGGGTCGGCACAAATATTTGTGTGATCCGCAAATGTTTGTTACGCAAATTGGGTGTTATATATGTTTAATATGTATGTATTTAGAGATATATAAATATGTCTATTTCACATACCACAAGCTTATATTAGATTACTTTGGGCTAGATGGCGCTGTGTACAAAAAATATTAACCTATTAATAAATAACCGAACCCACTTAAAGGACCCAGGATTAGTAGAGTGATACACTCTGGTAATTAGTATCTCGTACTATAACAGGTTAGAGTACTGCTGAAAATTTATTAGTGGAACTCTGATCTGGTTGAAATTTCAGGACCTTTTTTTTGTACCACTTAGGTGGCTGTCAAGCGTATAGATATAGAATAAAAATTACCATATGAAGAGTAGCTGACTTACATATGAAGACCACGTGAGCAGATTGCTCAAAAACGGAAAGGTCAAAAGTACTCGGATACCCAGACGTGCGTGTATGAAGCGATTAATGAATCTCGACGAAGCGAAACAAGTATGCATGGATCGCGAAGCCTGGCGATCTGTCCTCTCTGACTACCCCGTCAGGGATACAGCGTGAAGATAGTTAGTTTTTTTTGTTATAAAAATTAGCATTGTGTGTAGTTTTCCCCCGCACGAAAGTTGGTTAAACGTGATTTCATACTTTATTAAGTACATCACGCGTCCAGTTGGTTAAATCGTCCTAGATCGGACCTAACCGTATGCGTGCGCTTCAGACGCAAAGTGTGAGGGTGAACACCCTGTCTACGGCGAACGGTGCGACGATAGACGGTAGCCGTACGTAGGCTAATTAAGTAATTTAATTTGGCTATTACGCTATCACAGTGAATACGTAGGCATCTCCCTCACCCAAAGTCTATCACCTTTCCGATAATTCTGAGATCTCTGTAAAGCCCCGGATTGAATGCCTCTGTGGCGCAGTGGGAGTGTATCCGACTGCTACGCAAGAGGTCGTGGGTTCGATTCCCACCCACGATAAAACTTTGTGTGATGAGCACGATGGTTTATTCTGTGTCTGGGTGTTATTTATATATGATATGTTTGTTTTTAGAAATATATAAGTATATTTATCAGTTATCTAGATCCCATACCACAAACTTATATTAGCTTACTTTGGGCTAGATGGCGCTGTGTGAAAAAGTGACCCACAATATTTATTATTATTGAATAAAATAGACTATAGTGAAGAAATTAAGAGGCATATTAGAAAATAAAGAGGCATATTATATGCCCACTTTTCACCGTGTGGATTCCTGTCCCACGTAATAGGTGGTGAGCCCATTGCCGTGTTGAAATAGACAGACGCAGGTTGTGGCTACCTGCTGTTGAATTTTTTAAGCCGCCTATAAGGCCTTCAACCAGGCTTAACGACTGCCATTTTACTGGCAACCGGGACCAACGGCTTAACGTGCCTTCCGAAGCACGGAAACGCTCGCAAATGTAAATGCCACAAAGTGGTCACCCATCCGACAACCAGCCATAGTGAAAGTTGCGTACCTCAGTGATCGTTTACCGAACACTGAGACCGCGGGGCCACAAGCGCGTCTGTTCTAATGTTTGTACCCTTTTCACAAGTATCTAAATTTAAATAAAATTATTAAATTTGATTTTATATAACTTTAACTCCCTCAGCGCAAATCGGACCGTGTTATTAGGGTGTTCGTCAGGACACACTGAATACGAAACACTAATCTAGGTACTAAATTAGCCTCCTTATTTCCTTTTCCTCCCTATTTTGAGGTCAATTGGAAATCAAGGTTCCATCATTTAGATATATAACCGTTAGGTATCTTTAATATTGATTCTAATATTAGAATTGAATTGATATTGAGATCACTTGAGCTAATGGTTTTCAATAGGCACAAATGTAATACAGCGAAGGTCGTGTTAAGTAGAAGGTTATAACGACACTTCCTCGTGACTCCAAAAGACATGTTAATATTAATTCGTGAATTCTTCAAAAGTGTCTTAAATGTACAAGAATCAGTTTGGTATTCAAAAAGTAAAATATGTATGTGGGATAAATTTTTTCTCTAATTTGAATGAATGTTGTAGGCTGAGACTATTAAAGCTCTATAAACTTACGTTTTGGCATATTTTTTTGCTAACGGTATTATTTTTCTAAAATCGGTGTAAGCAGTTCAAAATACCACAAAAAGTTATGGATGGTCTACTAGGAACGTTTGCCTGTAATTTTAACTGTTAAGGTATCTTACCATTTTAATAATTACTCCCTGTACAGTGCAAGTTTTGTCTTACGTTGGAAACTGCCGAGTTTGCTTTCTGTCTCCACTCTTCCGGTATATATAAACATACTACTTAATATATTGTCATACTTGGAGTCTTAGAAGGTTTTTTAGGGTCGGCAGCGGGAGTGCTGCACTTCTGGAGTTACAAACGTCCATAGGCTACGATGCCCACTTGCCATCATGTAGGCCGTATGCGTCTGCCACTACAGTGGTATAAAAAAATAAAAAGTTAAAAGATGAAGATTTTGTAGTATGGCAGATCAAAGAAATCATTTACATTTTATTGGGGGAAATAATGTAAAAGATTGTTTAAACTTTGTCAAGAATATCTCCCCATTGAAGTCTAACTGGTAAGCTTACTATAAAGGTTGGCCGCTTTTCCACTTTAAGCTGGCATATTTTATGTTAAACATATTATACAACGTCTTAAATAGACTGTCACATTAATGCAGGACACATTTAATACAGCAAAATCATAACAAGACCGCCATATTGTCGTACATAGGTTACGTCTCGCCTCAACGACGCCGGCGCCGCCTCAATTAATTGGATTTTGTTTTGTGAGGCTTAAATCTAATTTGTGAACGATACTTAGCCGGCTTAACAGATACCTGTGTTGTTATATAACGAATTTAGTCAAGGATATTGGGCAAAATGGTTAGTTAACAGCTTAGATGGTAGATAGCGATGTGACGCTTGTTATGAAACAAAAAATTTTGTAATTATATATAGATTAGGCGCAGAAGCGCTCGTGGCCCCGCTGACTCAGTGTTCGCTTAACGCAGTGAACGTTTACAGACGTTCACTGCGTTAAGCAAGATTCGCTATAGGTGGTCCTTGGATGGGTGACCACTTTGTAGAATTTGCGAGTTCTTCCGTGCTTCGGATTCCACGTTAAGCCGTTGGTCCCGGTTGCCAGTAAAAATGGCAGTCGTTAAGGTTGGTTGAAGGCCTTATGGGCGGCTTGAAAATTTTCAACAGCAGGTCGCTACAGCCTGCACCTTTCTATTTCAACACGGCAATGGGCTCACCACCTGTTACGTGGGACAAAAATGCATTTAGTGAAATGTGACTGTATATTATGCCTCTGCCTACCACTTCAGGGATAAAGGCGTGACAATATGTATGTATGTATGTAGGGTTGTGTTATATTATCGTATAATAGCTGATCCGTCAAACTTGTTCTGTTATACAAATTATCAAAGATATTTAATTACCCATCTGTCTGAATAAAAACATTCCTACCTGTCAAATTGGAAAATAAACACACATTAAAAAAACGGAAGCCGTATATTTAGTTTCAGAGTTCATCTCGGATAAACAGCGTGACAAGTAGTGTAATTACTAAAGAAGTATTGTGTTATCGATGTATTATGTTATCGCGAAACCAGTTATCCCTATGGAATAAATGAATTCGAAAAAAAGTACCTTATGGCACTGGCCAGATTTAAAACTATCTCCATGAAAATATGTATATTTGTACAAAAGACGGTAAAACAAATATATACCTACACATATTATAATCATCAAAATCAACCTGTGAAATAAGTCAGTTTGAATTAGGTTTAGAAGGCTTTTACTTCAGTATAACGTAAAATTTACTATCTAGTACATGCATGTATGAAACGATTAAATAATTGCAGGAAAGTGAAGTATGCATGGAACGCGAAACCTGTACTCGCTGGATGCACCGTCATCGCCATTTAACTCTCATTGCAACAGAACCCTTTTAACCATCTCTAAATTTATGACTCTAATCTTAAAAATAATGGGTAGGTATACTTTCAATACTGCCCGACGTGTCGACAGCACCAGGTTTGACCACCAGCTAACTCACAATCAATCTGTGACCACACCCGCTTTCGCATTTCGTATTTATAATAATGGATTGTAGTATATTTCAATGTGACTACATTTTAGACGCTACTACGGAGTACAGCTACGAAAAATGTCAAGGCTAAAGCTACGAAATTACATGACAGTTTGAGCTAGTGCTACAGAGCTACGTAGTTGTCATGCGGCGCCTTGAGGTAGCCTTTACTAACAAGATACATAGCCATGCGACAGGGTAGGCAGACTTGTACTGTTCGCTCACATTTTACCAGTTTTTAAACCAGATCGTGAGCCTCTCGCCGTGAGAGGGGCGCAACTTGTTGAAATTTATAATTTTAATAGATTCTATTGTTGATACCGAGGGCAAAATTGACGTAAAGCTCAAAATAGTGAATATATAATTGTGAAAAGACATACATATAGACATCGGATAAAGGCAAGACTATATGCATGTACACATACATGCATATACTGGTAGTCGTCGCCTTTATCCCCGAGGGGGTAGGCAGAGTATGCCTCCTCTTTTCTCCCTTTAATGCATACATACGCCTACATTTCACCGTATGCATTTTCATAGGTGGTGAGCTCATTGCCGTGTTGAAATGGACAGGCGCAGGTTGTGGCGACCTGGATTTAAAATTATTTATGTGGTCCATATTGCCTTCAAAATGACTGAACGACTAAAATATTACTGGCAACCGGAACCAACAGCTTAGCGTGCCATCCGAAACACGGAAATGCTCGTAAATGGTGATGCTACAATTTGGTGACCAGACATAGCGAAAGTTACCTAATGCAGTGATTCTATACACTACACAGAGTTAGCTAGATCAAAAGTGCTTCTTTTTTTTTGGTGAATGGCCACAATTGTGCCCACATTAGTACTAAAAATAGCCACAACGGCCCGTGGCTAGGTCGAGTTGACAATGCAGACAGTATAGGCTTGGCACGATTCACTCTATCACGTTACAGACGATATCATTTTCTACCGAAAAATGAATGAATGAAATATCTTTATTCATGTAGGTCACAAAGTAACAACACTTATGAATGTCAAGATTATTGCTTTTACATTTACTGCCAGATTCGCAAAGCAATAGGTAGAGCCTGAGGAAGAACCTGGCAATAAAACTCATGGCCACTCTTTTTTAACCGCCAGTAATTACATTAGTTTGATGATGACATGATGTTTGACCAATAATATAGTAATTAATTTATACAAAACAAAAACAAAATCAATGTTATGTTTAAAATCATATCAAAATTAAAGCTATTCTAGTTGCCAGTTCTAAGGGCAGCCTACACTTTAAGAAGAATCTAGCAAGAAAGTCAATGGATGCTCTTTTAAAATGTAGGTGTGGCTTACAACATTAAAATTACACTTACATTGTACCTTTGGATTTATGTGAGAACACAATGACACTATAATGATCACTAATGACAAGTGATTTGTGAGATTAAAATGACATTTGTTGTAATGAAACATTTTTAGAGCCGAGTTATGATAGTGGTAACTCGTTTTATTGCTTTGTTCCTGGCCGCTTTGGAAGAAGAAATGTTCCTCTTCCGGCCGGAAAATATATTGTTCGAAACGAAATGCGGTTATGTCAGTCGTTGCTAGACTTATAAAATCATCTATTTTTTTTATAATACAAAGAATAAAAAGAAGAAACATATGGATATTGTGTGATAGTAGTTAATTTGAAATGTCAAATCAAATGATATATATACTTGTAAGTAATTAATTTTTTAAGTACTAATGTTGTAAAAGATAATCTGTGTGTCAAATCGATGTTGTGGCTTACTATGGTACGCGCGCTGCAACGCGTTCGAAAAGTCGGTTAATAGAATAGAATAGAATACAAATATACTTTATTGTACACCAATTATTCATTCATATTACATTACATAGGTATATGGAATACAGGTTTTGAAATGTACAATGGGCGGCCTTATCGCTAAGTGCAATTTCTTACAAGCAACCTTCGGATGGAGATAAATGTCAGCGAATAAGTGAATGTAGGTAGAATATTATTTAGCGTGAAGTCCCGAGTGTATATACAGAAACTATGGCATATTTTGCCATAGTTTCTGTACTCAGATTTCAGTTGACCTAAAAGTATATTTTTATTACGGTATCAAAAGACACTTTAACTTTACTAACTTTATGGGATCATTTGACAAAAAATAATAAGCCGATTTCATTTGTTGTGTTCGTAGGTAAATGGATTTTTTTGGATTGACACGAAAAAAATATCTTAGCATTTATTTTTGCTTCGGGTAACTTTTTTACAAAATCTATGAATCCAGTAAAAAAGTTATCCTGTTACTATAACTGTAGGTACCTGCCCTTACTGTTCCTTCCAAAAATCAACCCTGTATATATTATTGAGTTAATCTAATACTAGCCAATACTAGTGAATCAAACGAGACGACTAGACCCTCGGATGAGGATGATTACTAGTGTATCAAAAGAGAATACTGAAACGTGTCCTATAATATCGACACAAGACAAGATCTATGTTTAGCCGTTGTGTGCAAACAAATAAACCGAAATAGCTTTGAAAGTGCGAAGTCCGAAGTCGAGGTGTCACGCCTATGAAAATAACATATAATTTATATAGACAACTCTGTCAAGTGTATATCGATCAAGGAAAATAATAACTAGAACGATTACTTGCTCCAGAAAAACATTTCCAAGACACGCGCAGGCAAGACTTACCGACATTTTTTTGAGACTTTAGCAAGGTATGGACGTATGACAGCCCTCTACCTACCCCTTATAGGAAATGGAAGGTGTTTGCATGCTAAACGATTGCATTTAGGACTTACTAACTGAATGAATCTTGCATGGCTTGTTTTAAAAAAAGCTCCCAAAAAGTCTTTTATATAATTAAAAAATCGCTCGTGGCCCCGCGAACTCAATGTTCTGTAAGCAATCACTGAGTTACGCAATTTACCAAAAAACAAAAAAAAACAAAAACTTTATTTATGTAGGTCACAAAGTAACACTTATGAACGTCAAGATTACTGCTTCTACATTTACTGCCAGATTCGCAAAGCAATAGGTAGAGCCAGAGGAAGAACCTGGCAATAAAACTCATGGCCACTCTTTTCTAACCGCCATTTGACACAGTTTGATTAACATGATATTTGACCAATTATACAGTAAAGAAATTATACAAAAAAAAAACAAAATAAATGTTGTGTTCATTAAAATTACACTTACATAGTTCCTTTGAATTTATGTGAGAACAGTCGACTAAACTTAGTTTGCCTTAAATTTAAATAATATTATTTGTAACAATTGCTATAACAGCTATGAGCTGACCAGTCCCAACAGACGGCACCCGTTCACGGGTATGACGCATATATCAGCCATCGCCCTATTCAACCGTATTGTAGGGAACAAGGCGACCCGATACATACGCCACCATTGCCAGGACACTTAGGCGAGCATGACGTACCCAAAAACTACACAGCAACTATCATGTCAATTTCAAAATTATAAATAAGTCTACATAGTGCTCACACAATAACAAAGTCAAATTACATATAATTATGTATATTAGTTATTACCGGGACTAAACGCAGCCATACCTTTAGTTGCCTGGCGTTTCAAATTATTTATACTGGAGAATGTAAATAAAAATAATGTAAAAAAAAATACAACATATATATGCAGATTCAAGACAAGTAGATAATATAACACAAGATTCATTCGAATCCTAAATAGCTCGAGCGAAGAGCAAGCAACTCATTGCCATTTATTTTTATCATTCAAATAATCATTAATTGTGTAATCCTTTTCAAGAGGTGCGTCTTAATTTCCGCCTTAAATTTATGTAACGGCAGGTTCATAATGTCTAAAGGAATTTTATTATATAGTCGTACGCCAATTCCTGCAAAAGAGTCGTGAACCTTTTGTAAACGATGATGCGTTCCAATTAATTTATGCTTATTTCTAGTATTTATCGAATGTATGTCACTGTGTCTATTGTATAAATGTATGTTCTGTTTAACTAACATGATATTTGCAAATATATACTGTGATGCAACCGTTAAAAAGCCAACTTCTTTAAATTTCTCTCTAAGAGACACTCTAGCACTCAATTTATATATTGCACGTATAGCACTCTTCTGGAGTACAAAAATTACTTGTAGATCAGCTGCTTTACCCCACAGCAAAATGCCGTAAGACATGACACTATGAAAATAACTAAAGTATACTAGCCTGGCAGTTTCTACATCAGTAAGCCTGACTTTACTAACGGCAAAGGCTGCCGAGCTGAGTTTACCTGCAAGACACGTTATTTGGGTGTTCCACTGCAGTTTGCTATCTAATGTGATCCCCAAAAATACAGTTGATTCTACAATAATAATGGGTATCACCGTTCAATGTTATATTTGTACCGCAATTCCTGACATTAGGCATGCTAAATCTGATACATTTTGTCTTCTTAGCGTTTAGTTGCAAATTATTGGTCGTAAACCAATCTACAACTTGGGCAAGTGAACTATTAACGCCGTTAAAATCAGTAAGCGTACGATCTACTTTAAAAATAAGTGACGTATCATCAGCAAATAGAACAATGTCGCACAAGTTCTGTATATAGAATGGCAGATCGTTAATATAAATTAAAAATAGAAACGGACCTAGAATTGATCCCTGCGGTACGCCCATAGCTACAGATGCTCCAGAGGAGCGAATTTCATTAACATCAACATGTTGTATCCGATAGACTTTATCAATTTCACAGAAATACCCCACAAGTCAGCTGTCTTTTTTGAGTTAAGCGACTTGAATACTGTAATGATATCGTTGGGGTTAACACATTTAAAGGTAAATAAGACATTGCACTGATCTACGCTGCCCCCAAGTATGCGTTGAGCTTTGATTGGACAAGAATTTAAGGAGCTAGTTGTTTTCGCGGGTATGTCTATAAAATAGTTGTTAAAAGTTTGTGCTACATCTAATTTATTATTAATCACCTTGTTATTTATAATTAACTCAAAGTTATTATCACGGGGTAGTAATCGACCGGTTTCAGTATTGATTACATTCCAAGTCATTTTTACCTTATTTTTTGAATCTTTAATCTTATTACTGATATGTAACGACTTGGCAGCAGCACAGGTCTTTTTGAAGGTCTTGGAATATTTTTTTTACATATTAAATAAAAGCAGGATCAAAGTTAAATTGCTTCATACCATATAGTTCGTACAACTTAGCCCTACTTTTTTTTTTTTTTTTTTTTTTTGTTGCCCACTCACAAAATTGCAGGTTTTTGTTTTTATAAAATGTTTTTGATTTAAATATATTGTTGTACTCAGCTTTAATTGTATTAAATAAGGAGTTATATAAGCCGATTGGATCTTCCTTATTAAAATCAGGAACATATAACATATACATATACTATGGCTGGTCATCGGATGGGTGACCACTTTGTGGCATTTAATTTGCGAACGTTTCCGTGCTTTGGAAAGCAAGTTAAGCCGTTGGTCCCCGTTACCAGTAACATGGCAGTCGTCAAGTCAAGTGGAACGGCTTGAAAAATTTCAACAGCAGGTAGCCACAACCTGCGTCTGTCTATTTCAAAATGGCAATGAGCTCACCACGTATTACGTGGGACAGGAATACACATGGTGAAAAGTAGGAATAAAATATGAACGCCTCTGCCACCCCTTCGGGGTTCAATTCAATCTCTCCAAAATCTCATCTTTGCCTTTTTTACTTGTTCATGTCTTGTCGTCCACTTCTGTGCTATATTCCAAATTTTAAGTACCTATTGGGTAGTTAGTTTAAAGCAAAATTAAAATGTCTTTATTTTGCATTAGGCTTTTTTTTTTTTTTTCAACCGGCAAGAAACACGGAGGGCTTTTTGTGATGGCCTATTTAGCAGCCAGCAAATCATTTCTAGGTGTCACCGTCCAAGAAATAGTCTTATTCAATCACGCCGTTACGCCTGAGGGGTTGCAGAGGCTTATTATACGCCCACATATCACCTTGTGCATTTTTGTCCCACGTAACAGGTGATGAGCCCATTGCCGGTTTGAAATAGACAGCCATGGGTTGTGGCTAGCTACTGTTAAATTTTTTTGAGCCGACCATGTGTTCTACAATTTGGCTTAACAACTGCCATGTTGCTGGCATTTGCGACCAAAGCACGAAAATGCTCGTTAATCTCTAAGGTAACAGGAAAGCTTGCTGGTAACTGTATACGGTTTTAACATATGCAGTTAAGTAATTGTCAAACTTATGTAGTTGACTCTGGTTGACTAAAAGATTGTTTTTATACCTACATACATACATACATACATACATATTATGTATTTTTTTTATTATGTATGTATGTATGTAGGGATAAAAACAATCTTTTTGTCCACCACATATTTATACCTAGTATTTATATTATGTCTATCACAAAATAAGTTCTGTAAAAGATCACTGCGTTAAGCAACTTTCGCTATGGCTGGTCACGGATGGGTGACCACTTTGTGGCATTTACGTTTGCGAGCGTTTTCGTGCTTCTGAAGTCAAGTTTGGTCGTTGGACCCGGTTGCCAGTAACATGGCAGTCGTTAAGTCAAATTAAAGGTCTTATAAAATAAATTAATCTTATCTTATTAAATGTATTAAAATAATTTAAGTGCGGCTTGAAAAATTTCAACAGTAGGTAGTCACAACTTGCGTCTGTCTATTTCAACACGGCAATGGGCTCACCACCTCACCATACAATATGAACGCCTCTGCCACCCCTTCGGGAATAAGGCGTGAAAGATAAATAAATAAACAAAGTCTAGAAAACTGTGACTTTTTTTCTGGCCATAAATAAGATTAGCAAAAATAAATATATAATAAATATTGTGGGACACTTTTCACACAGCGCCATCCAGCCCAAAGTAAGCTAATATTAGTTTGTGTTATGGGATCTAGATAACTGATAAACATACTTATATATTTCTAAATACATACATACATACAAATTGTCACGCCTTTATCCCCGAAGGGGTAGGCAGAGGCATATTTAACGCCCACGTTTCACCGTATGCATTTCTGTCCCACGTAACAGGTGGTGAGCCCATTGCCGTGTTGAAATGGACAGGCGAAGGCTGAATCAACCTGTTGTTGAAATTTTTTAAGCCGCACATAGGGCCTCCAACTTGGCTTAACGACTGCCATTTTATTGGCAACCGGGACGAACGGCTTAACGTGCCTTCCGAAGCACGGAACTGGGGTGGGTCTAAAGGGCCAAATAAATTTAATAAAATGTGTCTATTTTAGATGTTAATTTGGAAGAAATTTTGAACCCATTGCCTTTTTAGTGAGGTGGTAACAAAAAGGCTAAAAGGTCTTATGTGCTAGACACTAATTAGTACGACCAATTAAAGTCCTGGTAGTCTCGGACTGCTACAAAATACATACATATTATAGATAAATAACACCCAGACACAGAATAAACCATCGTGCTCATCACACAAAGTTTTATCCTGGGTCGTAATCGAACCCACGACCTCTTGCGTAGCAGTCGGATGCACTCCCACCGCGCCACAGAGGCAATCAAATTATTACTGTGATTACAAAATCCCACCCGAACAGATTTACAAGAATCGAGATTAGAATACATAGTAAAATGAACTATTAAATACGTATTGTACTGGTATCAAATCAGCCGGACGTAGGCCTCTCCCAATTTATGCCACAACACACGGTCCTTCGCCTTCCGAATCCAGTCCCTCCCTGCGACCTTTTCCAGGTCGTCAGTCCATCTGGCAGGGCGTCGTCCTACCGTACGTTTACCTAGTCGCGATCTCCACTCTAGAACTCGCTTGCTCCATCAACCATCGGTTCTTCTACAGATGTGGCCAGCCCATTGCCACTTTAATGTGCTTACCCTGCGAGCTATGTCGACCACTTTGGTTCTCTGACGGATAACCTCAATTCGGGGTTTAACCCTCAAAGACACTTCAAGCATAACATGCTCCATATTTCGCTGTGCAACTGTGAGGGTATAAACAAGCCCCACCGTAAGTGTCAACATCTCAGTACCGTAGGTCACAACCGGTAGAATGCACTGGTTGTACTGGTAAGTTAAATATTACTCAACCTAGTAATTATAAATCCACCACACACAAACGATGTTATGAAAGGGTTTCTTGTAAAAATCTTACCAAATCCCAAAGTGCATCAATTCTTTATTTACAAACAAATAGTGCGCATACCATTGACTATTCGTAAAGACGGATTCAACTTGCAATTTAATGGTCTTTGTGATTTCCGAATCTCCTACACTATAGTAAACCTGTTTACGACTGCCATTTATTAATTCGCACTTAGGAACTATATAAATTTCAACAGCAGATAACTTCAAACTTCGCTTGTTCGTTTCGTGTTGGCAATTGGTTCACCTTCTCTATAACGTGGAACAAAAAGCAACAAATGAAACGTATTTCTCTGCCTACCACTTTTAAATATGCCGATAAATGAATAGAAGTTTCCGTAATTCTTCAGGAATTAAGTTATCTTTAAACAAAATTGCATGAAAATCGATTCAGTGGTTTCTCCGTGAAAATGTGTCACACAGACCTTCGTTTTATAATCTACACAAGTTGAGTTTTCCCGTTCCTGTTTCCCACAGGAACTTGTACCCGGGATAAAAAGTAGCCTATGTGTTATTCTGATGTATAAGCTACATTGTTGTAAAGTTTCATTAAAATCCGTTTAGTAGTTTTTACGTGAAAGAGTAACAAACTTCCACACAATCTTTCGCATTTATAATATTATTAAGATAAGATTAAGATATACATTAAACAAAGTCGTGTTAGTTACCGGATGATGATTTCATGACGCTTGATTAGTTGTACTTTTCTCAACCCATTCTGGAGTCTTTGAAAACTTCAACCCACTATTCTACTAGTACACTAGTTCTACCCCTAAAGTAGTATACTTTAGGGGTAGAACTTGCAAAAACGGTAAAACTTATTTTCTTAGAATGTAACAAATAACGCTTATACCGGGTTTCATAAACTAGCCCTAACCGTTACCGAACCGTCTTTAAAAACTCAACCCGCTATATCGCCATCTTAGGGATGGTATTTAAAAAATTCGGTTGGAGTGCTTTTTTTCTGGTCGTAAAAAACAACGTTCATACCGCGTTTCATGACCCGCGCTTCGTCCTAGCCCGCGCTTCATACCCCAACTACTGTTTTACCACCTAACTACGTTTCTTAGATAGTAGCTAACTAAAACCGCTAATACCGCATTTTTTGGCACAAAAAATACAATAAAATAAAACAAAAAAGTTACAATCTTCACTAATCTATACTAATATTATAAAACTGAAGAGTTTGTTTGTTTGTTTGGTTGAACGCGCTATTCTTAGGAACTACTGGTCGGATCTGAAAAATCCTTTTTGTATTAGATAGCCCATTTATCGAGGAAAGGAGTATCATCTAGTATTAGATATAAATACGAAAGTAACTCTTCCTTTCTGTTTTTCTGTCTGTCACGTTTTCACGCCAAAATTACTAAACCGATTTAACTATTAAAATATGAAAATGTTCTTTTTCTCATACATTTTTCATAGAACGTAATTCAAAGCTGCAAATTTGGCTAGGCCACTTCATTATAATATATTTATTTATAATAAAAGTACGGATTTAAGACCGGTTTACAGCAGTATGTTTGTCAGTCTTAAATAATAAAAATTACCTCGCCATTTTTACTCTCTTTTAATAACTAAAATCGACAACTAAGAAATTCTTAATAGTAAAAATATAACTGTTATATATAAATGAGGGTCTATTCAACACGAGGATACTAAAACTTATCATTAGAATTGTAATATGCGCACGTGCCGCGCTTGACGTAACATTTTAGTTGCGGGCAAGGGACAAAAATGGACCATGTACTAATAATACACTGCCCTAATTAAAAAATGACGCCTGCGCGTGTTACTGTTGGGTATCTCACTCGACTTTAGTTATTACTAGCTGTCCCGCCCAGATTCGCCCGTGACATACTTCGAACCCCGTGGCACCCATTTAATCCCGTCGCCGCGTCGTTTACTAATTTCACAATAATGTATGAACATTTTCCAAATTACTTGATTACCTACTCCTCCGCTCTCAAGTACCTACGCTCGCACGGCCCGGTCGAATTTGGTTACACGAAATTAATTGCTTTGCACATTTATTTTTTATTTATCTCCAAAGATATTCATTTTATTTGAAAGGTGTTAAGAGCCAAAATAATCTTCATAAAATGCTGAAACCAACTAACATATAAAAAAGGATAAGGACTAGTTATATATTTGTGTAAATAGCCTTCAAACTACTGCTTTATAATTGCTGTTTTTTTTAAGTATAAAATGTGATATAGTATGTTATCCTTAAGAGATTTTGAAATTTTTTGAAATTTGAAATTTATTTATTTATTTGCAGAAGTATGGTACATAAGCTGTAATTGTTATAATGAATTTGAACACACACTCCATCAGTTCTTTTCTTGCATGTCAGAAAAGAACTGATGGAGTGTGTGTTCAAATTCATTATAACCTTATTGCTAAATAAACATAATCTTTACCAACTAACGTCAATTAATATAAAATTAAGTAAATGTTTTGCTAAATGTCACGTCAAATATAATAAATAAAATACAAGCTACACAAAATTTAAATAATATAAAATAATTTGTCTAATCCTTGTGACAATACAAATGACAACCATATCAGAAATTACTTTTCATTTAAAAAGTCATTGATGCTGTATATATGTTTTTTTCATTTAACCATATTTTTAATTTGACCTTAAATTTTTTAACGGGTAATTTTTTTATAACCAATGGTACCCTATTATAAATTTTTATGCACATGGCGTAGCAGTTTTTTTGGAAAAGTGTGGTTCTTGGTGTAATGTCAAGAACCAGCCTATCGCTGTCACGCGTGCTACGTGGATATATATCTTTAGCTTTTTTAAATAAATTAGGATTTGTTTTAACAAATACGCTTACTTCGAAGACGTACATACCCGGCAGTGAAAGTATCTTGTATTTTTTAAAGTATGGTTTGCAAGACTGGTACGGCGGGATACCTGCTATAGCTCTGATGCATCTTTTCTGGGCTAAAAATGCCCGTGTGGCATCAGTTGAGTTTCCCCACAACAGTAGACCATAACGCAGCACAGAATTGACGTGTCCATGGTACGCAAGAAGAACTGTTTGTAGAGTAGATGTTCTTCGTAATCTGTTAAGCACATAAACAAATCTACAAACTCTCTTGCAGACTGACTCTACCTGCACTTTCCAGTTGCAATGCTTATCTAAATTGATGCCCAAAAACTTAACAGAGTCTGCTTCTTTTATTATAGTATCATTGTATCTTATCTGTCTAGGGTTTAGATTCTTACCTACAGTTTGGAACTGTGCATAGTTGGTTTTTGCCAAATTTACTTTGAGGTTATTCTTATCCAGCCATTCCATTATCGATCCAATTGTATTATTAATGTCTGTATCGAAATTTATTACATTATTGGATGTCATTAAAATAGCTATATCGTCGGCAAATAATATGCATTTATGTTCAATTATATCAGGCAAGTCATTAATATATATCAAAAATAAGAGTGGCCCGAGTACACTCCCTTGAGGTACACCGCATTTATTTTTCAAAAATGTTGACCTTTCACTACTTATAACAGAGTTATTACCGTCTTTTAAAATCTCTACGCATTGGTCACGATTTTCAAGGTAACTTTTGATCCACGCATCTGCTGGCCCTCTTATTCCATAATCTTCCAGTTTTTCTAAAAGGGTTTTATGTGGAACATAATCAAAAGCCTTTGTCATATCAAAGAAAACAGTCACCGTGTGTTTCTATAGAGATAGACATATACCGTCGCTGACTTTTTTGTAGACCTATATTAGATACACAATTCCACAATACATTATTTTGTTATATCTCGAAGGGTTTAGGCAGCGTTTTTCGCCCCAACATACATTCCCGGACTCTTGAATCGAGCCACCTTACATTCCCGGGCCTAAAAGCCCAATACACAAAAAATATACAATATAACAAAAAAGATTTTATGCATTTTTAATGCTGGCATATTTCATCGTCTTTCCCGATGTAATATTCCAAATTTAAATTTTAGAATTTAAAATAAAGAACAAAAGCCGAGCTTGGTCACTGATTTGAAAAAAATAATGACTGTTGAAAGTTGCTTTTGAAGCAATTTAATGTCGATTTGGTTTGAATTTTCGCAATTGTTGTTAACCAAAGTTAAGTTTAGTTATTTTTCTTTGAACCGTTCGTTTTTGGCTATAAAATTATGGATACTTAACCTGAAGTAGCCGCGCAAGCTGTAGCACTTCTTCAATCTGTGGTAAGTCAGCGAGACGGACAAGATCAATACATTGTCACTACTAGCTTACGAAATCGACGCCTTAACTCTGTTCAGATACAAGAACGGCTCAGGGACTTTCACGGAGTGGCTGTAAGTGTTCGGACCGTTAGAAGGCGACTCAATGAACGTGGTTTAAAGCCCCATAAGCCAGCCAATGGACCCAAATTGACACGAGCACACCGAATAGCCCGTCTAGAGTTTGCGCACGAACATATAAATTGGACTCGACATCAATGGAGCCAGGTTCTCTTCACAGATGAGTCCAAGATAATGCTATACGGTAATGACGGAAGAAGTAAGGTGTACCGAAGACAGAACGAGCGTTTCGCGCAATGCTGTATTGACGAGAAAGTGAGTTATGGTGGAGGATCATGGTAAGTCTGGGGAGGAATCTCTATGGAAGGCAAAACTGAGCTAGAGGTAGTGACGTGACCACGACTGTTGCTCCTAGATGGCAATAGATACATTCGCCAATGTTTAGAGAACCACGTGATGCCATATGCTAGATTTATTGGCCAAGATTTCGTTTTAATGCATGATAATGCAAGAGTCCATACTGCGGAGCAAGAGCAAGCAACTCATTTCCATTTACTTTTATCATTCAAATGATCATTAATTGTGTAATAAGCCCTTTTCAAGAGCTGCTTCTTAATTTCCGCCTTAAATTTATGTAACGGCAGGTTCATAATGTCTAAAGGAATTTTATTATATAGGCGTACGCCAACTCCTGCAAAAGAGTCGTGAACCTTTTGTAAACGATGATGCGTTCCAATGAATTTATGCTTATTTCTAGTATTTATCGAATGTATGTCACTGTGTCTATTGCATAAATGAATATTCTGTTTAACTAACCAGATATTTGCAAATATATACTGTGATGCAACCGTTAAAATGCCAATTTCTTTAAATTTCTCTCTAAGAGTCATTCTAGCACTTAATTTATATATTGCACGTATAGCTCTCTTCTGGAGTACAAAAATTACTTGTTGATCAGCTGCTTTAGCCCACAGCAAAATGCCGTAAGACATGACACTATGAAAATAGCTAAAGTATACTAGCCTGGCAGTTTCTACATCAGTGAGCTGCATGACTTTACTAACAGCAAAGGCTGCCGAGCTGAGTTTACCTGCAAGACACGTTATTTGGGCGTTCCCCTGCAGTTTGCTGTCTAAAGTTATCCCCAAAAATACAGTTGATTTTACAATATTAAGGGTATCACCGTTCAATGTTATATTTGTACCGCAATTCCTAACATTAGGCATGCTAAATCTGATACATTTTGTCTTCTTAGCGTTTAGTAGCAAATTATTGGTCGTAAACCAATCTACAACTTGGGCAAGTGAACTATTAACGCCGTAAAAATCAGTAAGCGTACGATCTACTTTAAAAATAAGTGACGTATCATCAGCAAATAGAACAATGTCGCACAAGTTCTGTATATAGAATGGCAGATCGTTAATATAAATTAAAAATAGAAACGGACCTAGAATTGATCCCTGCGGTACGCCCATAGCTACAGATGCTCCAGAGGAGCGAATTTCATTAACATCAACATGTTGTATCCGATCATTTAAGTAGGAGGCAACAAGGTCCAGTGCAGAGTCTTTGATACCATAAATGAAACCTATGAGAATCACTCCAACTATTTAAAAAAACTGCATCGAAATTCCTTGCGTAGTTTTAAAGATCTAAGCATACATAGGGACAGACAGCGAAAAACGACTTTGTTTTATAATATGTAGTGATAACATCGATCATTGCCAATGATAAGAAAAGTTCATATTGGTAGTACACACACCGGCACAATTACCGGAACATAAAAAAAATGCTAAATATTTATCTATTAAATATATATTTATCTATATAATATTAAATATATATATATATTATCAAAACAATTTTATTTTAAAATCCAATAAACGCCATTCGCTGTCATAAATAAAATGCCACATTTAAAAATTAAAAGGTACTTTGTTTGATGCAATTTAATTGAGAAAAATAAACATTCTTGAATTTTCATGGTGACTAAAAAAAATTAAAAAACCTATTATGCATTTTATTTTTCATTGAAAAATTGAATTGGAATTCACGTGCCCTTATCGAAGTTTCTACCCGTCTTGGCATGCTAAAAATGATGTTGTCTATCGTTTCTTGGGAAAGTGTCTGCCATTTCTCCAATACGGCATTTCGCAGTTCATCCAAAGTCACAGGAGCGGATATTCTGGATTTCACCCCACGTTTTAGTAAGTCCCCGACATGTTCAATCGGATTCATGTCTGGTGACTTTGCTGGTCACTCCATTACTGCGATGTTCATATGATTAAGGTACTCGTGAGTTCGCAGTGCGGTATGAGGCCGAGCAATATATTGCATCAACACAAAAACGTCACCGATAAAGGGGGCAAAAGGTACCACGTTTTCTTCTAGAACCTCCCTTATGTATCGATTGTATCATTGCCCTTCACGTCTCCATAATCTTTTCGTCCATCAATTTGATTAAAAGAATTCTACACTCATCACTGAACAAAACTTTACTCCATTGGTCCGTGGTCCAAAGACAATGCATTGTGTATGTTCCGCTAATTATGCCGGTGTGTGTATGTATACAAAAATGGACTATTTTTATTTTTAAATATTGTGGGACATTTTTTTCACAACGTCGTCTAACCCAAAGAAGGCTAATATAGCTTGTGGTATATGATCTAGAAAACTGATAAACATACATATATTTTATACACATATTTCTAAATACATACATAATTATACGTAGGACACCTATTACGCGGAACAAAATACAAATAAATCAAGAAAACCAAAGTCAATAATTCACTGTTTATATACTAAACTATACTATCTTCACACTGTATCCCTGACGGGGTAGTCAGAGAGGACAGATCGCCAGGCTTCGCAATCCATGCATACTTCTTTCGCTTCTTCAAGATTCATCAATCGCTTTATACAACAAAATATTCACTGTTATTGATTTTATAAATTATAATTACAAAATTACAACTAGTGTAAAGTATAGTTGGTACCTACCATTTCATTTTAAAAGCCTACCTACCCCTTCGTTTTAAAAGGTGTGAATATATGTATTTATGCAATTTCTATAGTACAACACTACCCAGATAGTAGTTTTCTCTAAGCAAACGGCTGACAGAGCTAAATATATAGGCCCCTCATTCAGTAGTCCAACTAAGGTGTGCAGCAGACTGACACAACATTCATATGCCCTATACACGCTTAGTAAAACTACTAATCAAATAACTTTACTTACCGCATATCATGGTCTTGTCTCATCAACATTAAGGTATGGTATAATATTTTGAGCCAATGCGACTGGAAGGGATAGGGTTTTCTTGGCTCAAAAGCGCTGCATAAGAGCAATTAGTAATTTACGTAGAACTGAAAGCTGTAAACCGTATTTTAAAAGTTATAGAATACTAACTATGCCATCCTTGTACGTGTTTGAATGTTGCATGTTTGTTAGACACAATATTGATAAGTTTTCTCAAGTTAAGAGTGCACGAAGAGCTGACAAACTAAATTTGGTTCCTAGTAGGACTGAATTGTATCACAGTAGCGTTTTTATAATGGCTCCAAATGAATAAAAATGGCTGGATAATTATAATAATTATAAGAGGGCATTATTTTCATTCATAAGTCCGAGACTGGACTTTAATTGGTCGTGCTAATTAGTGTCTAGCACATAAGACCTTTTAGCCTTTTTGTTACCACCTCACTAAAAAGGCAACGGGTTCAAAATTTCTTCCAAATTAAACATCTAAAATAGACACATTTTATTAAATTTATTCGGCCCTTTAGACCCACCCCAGTTCCGTGCTTCGGAAGGTACGTTGGGCCGTTGGTCCCGGTTGCCAATAAAATGGCAGTCGTTAAGCCAAGTTGGAGGCCCTATGGGCGGCTTAAAAAATTTCAACAGCAGGTCGATGCAGCCTGCGCCTGTCCATTTCAACACGGCAATGGGCTCACCACCTGTTACGTGGGACAGAAATGCATACGGTGAAACGTGGGCGTTAAATATGCCTCTGCCTACCCCTTCGGGGATAAAGGCGTGACAATATGTATGTATGTATTATTTTCATTTCTAGTGGAAAAAGTATACTATTCACTATCAGAGTTCTTCGATGATGTAAATTAGTCATAGATATATGTAAATTGTGAAAGGGTGCTAATTTCTATAATATGATGACATCTTTTATTTACTACGGATTTGGTTTAAATGAAAAGATATCTTTCATTTATTAAGAATTTATTTATAATACCTATTGATATTTTGTATATTTACTGACATGGAAATTTATATTATATTATATGACACTAGCTGACCCGCCCGGCTTCGCTCGTGACATACTTCGAACTTCACGTTCCCGTGGGAACATGGGAATAAAAAATAGATGTTGACCGATTCTCAGACCTACCCGATATGCACACAAAATTTCATGAGAATCGGTCAAGCCGTTTCGGAGGAGTTTAACCACAAACACCGCGACACGATATTTTAGATTATGACGTCTGAACTTAAATTTATATAATTAAATTAATATGAATGATCTTATGTAGTTATTAATATTTGTACGCCATTTGTTGGCAAAACATAGAGGAACTGAACTTAGACTAAGAACATTTTACTGTACCTATGTTTACAAAATAAATAAATGAAATGAAATAAAATGAAAGGTTTTTCAAATGTTCCATTATCTTCGAAGAGGCGTTCCTGTCAACATTTTTTCTTCTTATAATTTAAGAAGCTTTTTCTCGCATGGATATAAAAATGGGTATGTAAACAACCATGGTTTTGATTTGACTTCAATCGACTAAGTACATAAGATAGGCGATTCTTTACGGCATTAAGCCCACCTTTGTTCAATGTTGTGCAGAAAGTTAAAAATAAAAAAAATAAAAAAAATCCCTTCTGGTAACTGAATACGCTTTTACAACAATGTTCCACGTGACGTTTGAGATGTACCATTATAGTAGTTTATGATACTGTTGCATAATAAGGGTTCTTATAACATGAGTGTGTTTTAAAAAAACGAGCCGTAGGCGAGTTTTTTTATAGTATCACACGAGTGTTATAAGACGAAGTTATGTGCAGTGTCATACACTACTTTATCTACTCTCTTACTATAATACGTACAACAATATTGCAAATAAAATGATGAATATAACAACAAATTTATTTTTTATATGTCAAATGTTGGCGCCAAGGCGCAAACGTTGATTGCGCATGCGTGCTTGCGTCGCGGACTCGTTCATTGAAACCAATGATTGAAACCTTTTCTTTTAAGTATATGTTCTACCTCCTTGGTCCAGCTGGAGGTTGTATAGGTGTATCGTTATGATTAAAAAGTTATATTATGATACAGGTGTCCATACAAGACCTGTATCGTAATTAAACTTTTTTATTATTATTTTTGGCCTGTACGTAATGTTTGTCATAAGAATTTTGTTATCAGTTTTATAATCTTTGTATTATAGTATCAGAGTAGATAAAATATATTTAAAGGGGTAATTTATAAAAAATAGGCTTCTATGCGGTTGAAGACTATTTACAGGACAGGGACGCCAGGAAATGATATGTTGGTTTAGTTCATAATATGAAATAGTAAATCTACAGTAATATTATAAAGAGGAAAACTTTGTTTGTTTGTAATGAATAGGCTCAAGAACTACTGGACCGATTTAAAGAATTCTTTCACCATTTTAAAGCTACTTTATCCACGAGTAACATAGGCTATATTTTATTTTGGAATAAAATGGATATATTTGGGTTTTTCGGACACAAGTTGTAAAAAATCAACCAGAAAAGATACTTATTTTAAGTACACTGCCTAAACTATACAAGATAGATCCATAAAATGTTCTAATTAATTATAGATCTTATAAATATCTACAAAAAAGTCTGCGACACACTATACCATCTATGTCGAGTGAGGCACAACAACATTTTTTTTATATAAATTTCTTGAATTTTTTTTGGACTACATTTAAACGCGTTTATTTTACTCATGCTATTTATCCATATCAAAATAAATTATTTCATCACTAAGTACAGTTTATGTAGATAATATTTGGTCTTTGAATGATTAAAAATGGACGTTTCGGCCCGTTGCGAAGTCGGCGTCACCAAGGCGGGGGTGCGCGTGCGGGAGGGGAGTTTAGATCTGTGAGTAAGGTACCCGCGCGGCCAATAATTTTCGTGATTTGACTGAAATATAACGATTATTGTTGAAGAGGTCTTATGCTAAATAAACTAGGCGAAATAAGGATCACGGTTACCGAAATCCACGCAGGCGAAACTGCGGGCGGAAGCTAGTAGGCTATAAACAGAAGCCTTCCAAAGTTTTTGCCGGTTCTTCTCAGGCGAGTCCCGTTGCGAGCCGGTGGTAACGATAAAAATATTAAATTTATATTTAGTTCTAGTGTATGACATTTTGTAAACGCCTTTAAAATGGTCAATGCAAAATAAAGACATGTTTTTTTTATTTGGGATTATTTGCCATCGCTTTAGTTTGTAGAACTTATTTCGTTGATATTATATTCTTAAATCAACAAAACATACTAGTAACACAGTATTGCCTGTTCGAGTTATTTTAACCTTTACATAATATAGTAGAGAACACAATGTCAATATGTCAATGTCAATACCAAAGAAACCGTATTTGGTGAAGGTTTTATGATAAATCAACGATTCAAGTAAGAATTTTCCGCAAATGAACTACTGCTTATGGGCACTCCTTTTACGCTGAAGATTTTAAACCGGACATTGCTACCTCTATTCGACACCTATCAATTTTATCAGTTTAAATCCAATTTGATTCATGATACAAAAATAAATTAATATGAATATTTTGACTACCCCGTCCGGGATACATAGGTACATACATACATATTGTCTTGCGTGGGACAAGGATGCATACGGTGAAATGTGGGCGTTTAGTATGCCGCTATCCTTTGCCTTTATCCCCTAGGGGTAGGCCCCCTTCGGGGATAAAGACGTGACAATATGTATGCATGTTTCACTATCAGGGTAGTTAGAGAGAATAGATCACTTCATGACACAGATGGCTTCACGATCCACGCATTTTCGCTTTTTGTAGATACATGAGTACTTTTGACCTCTCCGTTTTTGGGGAATCTGCTCACGTAGTCTGTATATTATGTAAGTCTCAGTCTACTCTGACTCTTTTACCTTCTACTTTTGCACAATAAATAATTTTTGTCAATCATTTCTCACTCAGTAATTGGGTGTGTGGATGTATCCAAATAAACTTAGGATGCCATTTTCTAGCTTAGATAATGCTGAAAACTAAACATCCAATAAAAGTAATATATAAAATAAAAAACAAAGAATTTTACTTCCCATATTGGAATATTACGTGGCAAAATGACTCTGTATTCGTTTACCGTTTAAATTTACCATACAAACGTCATCACATGCAATGTACAACGCCATAAAGCCGTCAATGAAAACCAGGGCCCGTGTGCGCCGGCACTAACATCCGACAGGTGTACGCTGTTTTATTTAAAAGAAAATATTTAAAACAGTACACGCAATTGGCGGATTGTAAATATTTATTGTTCTAAATTTAAATTATATGCTTGTTTTTAGAAAGTTTCAATGTGCTTAGGGTTGCCAGATTAAAAATATAAAAAAATAATAGTCTACTAATTAATAGGTAGTTGATCTCCGGCCCATGAACCAGTAGCTTCATACGTCAGAGAGTTATGGGTGTTACTGATATTTTGGGGCTCAAGCCAACTGACTAACTGCACAAAATTGTGAACAATAACTCATATTTTTGTCAGTAGTGAAAAGAAGCACTTGTAGACCCGTTAACTCAGTGTTCTGTAAGCAATTTTCGCTAGGGCTGGTCCTCTGAAGGGCGACCTCTCTGTGACATTAACGTTTGCGAGCGTTTTCGTGCATCGGAAGGCACGTTAAGCCGTTGGTCCCGCTTGCCAGTAACATGGCAGTCGTTAAGTCGGCTACGAATAAGTAATGGTTGAAGGCGATAAGGCATGATAAATAAATAAAAATAAATAAAATATAATTAAAAACGTGGTAAAACATAAAGATAAAATTGTCATAAAGTGTCATAGTTACTAATACACAAAAATTGTAATGCAGTGTATTTGCGTGATCATTTGGCAAGTTTATAAATAATTTTAAATTAATTCCACAGATATTAACCACGAGATTATTTTGCTAACACAATTAACATTTTAATGTAACTAATATGCTCATAATTATGTTATGTTTCTCTGCTCTCATGTAATAACCCTATTTAATTATTTAAAATAATTTTAAAGATAATATAGCATCAAATAAAATAACCTCATTTTTTCTATCTAGGGCAATATACTCGTACATATACACTCCCGGACTCTTGAATCAAGCCACCTTACATTCCCGGGCCTAAAAGCCCAATACACAAAAAATATACAATATAACAAAAAAGTTTTTATGCATTTTTAATGCTGGCATATTTCATCGTCTTTCTCGTATGTATTATTCCAAATTTGAATTTTAGAATTTTAAATAAAGAACAAAAGCCGAGCTTAGTCACTGATTTGAAAAAAATAATGACTTTTGAAAGTTGCTTTTGAAGCAATTTAATGTCGATATGGTTTGAATTTTCGCAATTGTTGTTAACCAAAGTTTAGTTTAGTTATTTTTCTATAATTTGAACCGTTTTTGGCTATAAAATTATGGATACTTCACCTGAAGTAGCCGCGCAAGCTGTAGCACTTCTTCAATCTGGGCTAAGTCTGCGAGATGTGAGTTCACAACTTCACATAAGTCGTTCCGCTGTTCAAAGAGTGTACCACCGATACCTGGAGACTGGCGGCTTCGTTCGGCGAACAAAAGGAACTCGTTACCGAGTGACAACGGCGAGACAAGATCAATACATTGTCACTACTAGCTTACGAAAACCTTAACTCTGTTCAGATACAAGAACAGCTCAGGGACTTCCACGGAGTGGCTGTAAGTGCTCGGACCGTTAGAAGGCGACTCAATGAACGTCGTTTAAAGCCCCATAAGCCAGCCACTGGACCCAAATTGACACGAGCACACCGAATAGCCCGTCTAGAGTTTGCGCGCGAACATATAAATTGGACTCGACATCAATGGAGCCAGGTTCTCTTCACAGATGAGTCCAAGATAATGCTATACGGTAATGACGGAAGGAGTAAGGTGTACCGAAGACAGAACGAGCGTTTCGCGCAATGCTGTATTGACGAGAAAGTGAGTTATGGTGGAGGATCATGGTAAGTCTGGGGAGGAATCTCTATGGAAGGCAAAACTGAGCTAGAGGTAGTGACGGGACCACGACTGCCGCCCCTAGATGGCAATAGATACATTCGCCAATGTTTAGAGAACCTTGTGATGCCATATGCTGGATTTATTGGCCAAGATTTCGTTTTAATGCATGATAATGCAAGGGCCCATACTGCGGGAATCGTCAGGGAGTACTTAAATGACATTGGTATCACTGTTATGAGATGGCCAGCGCGAAGTCCTGATATGAATCCTATAGAGCATCTATGGGATGAGCTAAAGAGGCGTGTTCGAGCTCATCATCCTGCCCCGCAAACCATGCAGGAGCTCAAAAATGTAATTTTGGAAGAATGGTAGGACATTCCTCAACATGTCATAACGACATTGATTAATTCTATGCCAAACCGTATGAGAGCTGTCATAAATGTACTGGGAGACAATACAACTTACTAAATAAACATTTCTTTTCATGTAAAACATGTCTTTATTTAAAAATCGATTAGATTTTTTTCCTTAAAAAAAGCAAATATATGGACTTGTTTCAACGTAACTCGACTTTTTTAATAAACTGTAGTTCAAATTTAGAACAGTGGCACTCTAAATGAATGATGAGTATACCAGCTCCAAAACTGCATCAAAACATTTTCCTTCTACATACATCTTTTATAAGTTACAGTACTCCAAACCAAAAAAATCAAGGTGGCTCGATTTAGGTCCGGTCCGGGAGTGTATAATGTCATGTCTCCCCAGTCTGACCGGCTGCGATTTCGTTTCGATCGATATTGTACAATTTCCTTTGACAGTTATTTCAATACATGGCAAAGATCTCGAAGTCCTTTTGACTACAGTTTGACCACGACCGCTGTACCGCTCACTGCGTATAATTTTGTACGCAGTGAGCCGTACAGCGGTCGTTGTCAAACTATAATTCTATGTCGATAAATTGTGTATCTAGATGATGAAATATTGCAGTAGTTATTAATTATACTAATTAATATAACGAGGTGTAAGGTTTGCACGCGCGGTAAAACTTCCCCGTTCCTGTTTCCCACGGGGACTTGTTCCCGGGGTAAAAAGTAGCATATGTGTTATTCTGATGTGTAAGTAATAAGGTATATATTGTAAAGTTTCGTTAAAATCTATTTAGTAGTTTTTTGCGTGAAAGAGTAACAAACCTACAACCAATTACAAACTTTCGCATTTATAATATTAGTATAGATGGAATTGTTTGTGTATAAAAAGCTAAACATCTACGTACAGGTGAACGGTGGAAGTCGCTGGCAGCCATTAGTCGTAAACGAAGCAATTTATCGTAAATTGAGGCGGACGCAACGGTTATTGTGGAAATTTTCCTTCACTACGAGAACTTATGAAACTTTTCTAAAGCTATAATATTTTATGAACGTCTGTATGTAATGTTTGACTTTTAACATTCCGGTAATTACTTTTAGGTGGAATTACATACATGCTGTTCTGTTATGGTAATGTTACTTCAAACAGAAAGATCAAACTTTTAAACTATCACAAATATACATATTATATGGCTGCCTCGGTGGCGCAGTGGTAGAGTATGCGACTGCCGCGACTGAGGTCCAGGTTTCGATTCCCGGGTCGGAAACAATATTTGTGTGATCCACAAATGTTTGTTTCGGAGTTTGGGTGTTTCTCATGTATAATATGTATCTATTTAGAAATATATAAGTATGTTTATCGGTCGTCTAGATCCCATAACACAAGCTTATATTATGTTACTTAGGGCTAGACGGCACTGTGTAATAAAAATGTCCCGCATTATTAATTATTTATATATTTTTTCAACTAACTAACTAACTAACTATCTTCACGCTGTATCCCTGACGGGGTAGTCAGAGAGGACAGATCGCCAGGCTTCGCGATCCATGCATACTTCTTTCGCTTCTTCGAGATTCATCAATCGCTTCATACACGCACGTCTGGGTATCCGAGTACTTTTGACCTTTTCGTTACCTTGGCTGGCCGAATACGTAACGAAGTGATACGCAATTTGGCAGGTTTGAATGAAAGTGTCAGCGTTAAGCTGGAAAAGGGCGTGCTCCGTTGGTTTGGACACGTCCAATGAATGAGTGAGGAACGATTGACGAAGAATATATATTGTTCAAAAGAAGAGGGTAGAAGGAGTCAGGGTAGGCCGAGACTTACATATTTTTTTACAGGGCGTAAAAGCGTGTGTTATGTTGTGTAGTGGATGCGGTTATGTTGCATGCATGTTCTAATCCCCGACGTAAAACGGAGAGTGTTATAAGTTTAATTTGAGAGACTATGTGTCTGTCTGTGGCATCATAGCATTCATAGCTCCTAAACGGAGGGACCAATTTTATTGATACATTTTTATTCAAAATCTAATGTGATTGATATGATTCTTAGTTATAAATTTTGAGGTTCATCAGTTCACTTATTAGGCGTCACACGAAAATTTGACAAGTACGATCGATTTTAAATATTGGAAATCTGTTACTTTGATTTCCACGATATGGTATCTAACCTGGAATGTGCAGCTACATCAGGTAGTCTGCTGGATACCCAACTCCTCGGAAAATTACAGCTATCTTCACACTGTTCCTGAATGGGTAGTCAGAGAGGACAGATCGCCACGCTTGGCGATCCATGAATACTTCCTTCGCTTCCTGCAGATTCATGATTAGAACGGTTTTAATGATTAGTCTTTATTCTTCTTTAGTTTTTAAATAAATGTTGAGGTTATCTGACTTTGACGTTTCGAAAAGTTTGATCACTCTAGCTGGCGTGACCTGAGAGAAGAATGATTATGAGTAAGGGAGAGTGAGTTGGGAGGTCAAACAGCAGTTACTCCTAACAATCAGGAAAAAACCTATTGGATACCGATCACAACTAAGATAATAATAATTTGTTAGGAATTTAACATTTTTGTCAAAAAAGCTTTAAGCTGAGCGTTTTAGAACAATTAGACATCATTAAACATGAACGTGATACATTGTTGAACGAACAGACCGATTTCCACATTTCTCCATTATTAAATTTATTTTCGAACAGGCAACACAACTCACATAATACCTCAGTGACGAGTGGGGGTAGTGGGGGGGTAGTGTTATAAAAAGGCGGAACAGAACGCGCTGAGCTCTTTCGCTGCCAAGCAGTCTTGACGATGCCTCTTGAATAGGCGAAATACGTGTCGAATTGTCGACTGAATGTCACCTAGTAAAGCGGAGCATTGCACAATTTTGACAACCCTTTCTTTAAGGAGTTCGTTTCGGCATTCCTCCGTCACAATTAGTAGAGGTTATTCTTGACCATAGTGCGTTAGGATTGACGAATCGAGGGTGGGATCGGTGGGATCTTCCACCCCTCCTTTTTTATCGTTCTATAAGGAAAATGGTCAAAACCATGATAAGAGCCAATCAAATCCTTTCCCAGGGTCATTTATCCAATATACTGTCTAGACCAAAGTAATAAGGTTAATGTGCTCGTCAGCCTCCTGATATTGGAACTAGTTATTTATTGATAATCGTTAAACACTTGACTGATATCAGGTAATCTAATGTTGATGACGTTGAGACAAAGGCCAATCCACTTATCCACTTAAAAGTTCAATATCTGGGCCCAATCGTCGATCACACGGCTTAAAGGCGTATAAGAATTTACTGGTGATGCTTCTTTTCTATATATAGTTAATCTTCTAATAATAGTCCGGTCAAATTAGACGTTCGAAGCTACATAAATTCCCACCAAGCTGACAATCAGTAACATGGTTTAAAATATGGTTAAAAATTAATTTTTAAATTCCCCATTTTTCCCACATATGGAAAAAATAAATTCAAGGCCAAAATGAAGAGTTTTTCAGCACAACGGTAAGTTTTATCATAAAAATACTTTAGACATAATTGTAGATCCTATCTTACTGATTTTCAGCTTGGTGGGAATTTATGTAGCTTTACTCTTACGTTTTGGTCTAATTTGACCGGACTATAAGTCTTTTCTAAATATGGCTAATCATATGAGTTGCGTCGTTTCTAACTATGAAAACTAATAACATTTTACAAGCGAATTTTCATCTACGCTTTCAAGTTAATCGGTCGCGATTTCGGTTCCTGAAGCGCTTTATAAGGCTGTGAGGCGTGAACGGTGCTTTAGCCACTTGGTACTGTATTACAGAACGTTTCTTAATACTCAAGAAACACTTGAGAGTAGTATTATAAGGCGAATATTTGCCTTAAGTGTTTCTTGAGTATTGAGAAACCTTCTGTAATACGGCCCTTAAACAAGCGCTGAGTTTCACGAAGATGAAGATGCTGAGGGGATTTGAGGACTCGTGAGAGTGTTACTCCTGCACATGGGTCAGCAAAAAGTCGCCTCAACTGGTATGGTTGATCATGTTTTACCGCGGTCACCTAACTACTTGAGATAGCGATGAAAAGATTGCATAACCAAACTCGCAAAAATCACTAAACAAAAAGTCATACAAAGTTTAAAAGATTTCAACAAATACATACATTCAACAAGGCGGTAATTATTTTTACGTTTCTTTAAAAAAAACACTTCAAAAGGACCAATAAAACTAAATTTTCACGCTTTGATCGCGTCCACGTGTTTTTTGGCGGGCAAAAACCTATTTCCAGTTACATTTCAAGGTCAAACAAGCATCTCTGTGAAGATAATTTGTGTGAAAATTTGAATTATTGAAACGTTGACTCTGCGTTAAACAATTTATATTATAAACTGTTTGCCTTTGTCCTAATCAAATTTATTTAAAACACGTGGGGGTTTTTATGTCATATTTATCTATACTAATATTATAAAGCTAAAGAGTTTGTTTGAACGCGCTAATCTTAAGAACTCTGGACCGAATTGAAAAATTCTTTTAGTTTTGGATAGTTCATTTATCGAGGAAGGCTATACAACATCACGCTACTACACAGGAGAGCGGAGCAGCAATCATAAATGTCAAACTAATATATAACGCTGAAGAGTTCGTTTGTTTGCCAACTTTGCTTTACGGTAGTGAAACCTGGGTATGTCAGCAGATGCATGAAAGTAAATTGAATGCTGTGGAGATGCGATCACTTCGAAAGTTGTGCGGCGTTACCTTGGCTGGCCGAATACGTAACGAAGTGATACGCAATTTGGCAGGTTTGAATGAAAGTGTCAGCGTTAAGCTGGAAAAGGGCGTGCTCCGTTGGTTTGGACACGTCCAACGAATGAGTGAGGAACGATTGACGAAGAATATATATTGTTCAAAAGTAGAGGGTAGAAGGAGTCAGGGTAGGCCGAGACTTACATATGAAGACCACGTGAGCAGATTGCTCAAAAACGGAAAGGTCAAAAGTACTCGGATACCCAGACGTGCGTGTATGAAGCGATTGATGAATCTCGAAGAAGCGAAAGAAGTATGCATGGATCGCGAAGCCTGGCGATCTGTCCTCTCTGACTACCCCGTCAGGGATACAGCGTGAAGATAGTTAGTTAGTTCGTTTGTTTGGTTGAACGCGCTAATCACAGGAACAACTGGTCGGATTTAAAAATATGTTTTTGTGTTAGATAGCCCATATATCGAGAAAGGCTATAGGCTAACAATATAACATCACGCTTCTACCCAGGAGAGCGGAGCAGTAATCATAAATGTCATCAAATCAGGCATTTTTTAAGCATTATTGTAGAATTTATAAGCGACGGGATTAAATAGGTGTGACGGGAGTTCGATATATGTCACGGGTTAAGCCGCGTGGGTCATCTAGTCCCTTATAAATACATGAAATTGTGATGCGAGTTACTTAAAAAATCGGTTCTCTGTTGAACCATAAAAACTCAGAACGCTATGCTAGTGCACGTGTTTCCCTACTCCTACTACACTGGGTTCGAGCGAAGCGTGAAGCGTGAAGATCATTTGGCCGTTAATTTGAGGGCCACTTTAAATTATTCTAGTGGCCCTAGATGTCGTGATGATGACACGACGTTAGGCGGGTAGCGTCAAATTGTCGTAACTCTCAACCCTGTGAACTTCTCTAACCTGTCACTTATTAGTTATTCGTCATATAGTCGTTTAATTGTTTTCTGGAATGCAAAATATATCACTACACTCACAAACAATTATACAGCCAGCTTCATGGCAAAAGGTCAATGTAGCACATTCACCTTGTTAACCAAGTAATCATCATGATTTACGCATCCCCAAATCCCCAACAAAAATACAATTCTATCAATTTTCTACGTAAAACAGACACGTTAAACAGTTAAGCGAGTGCGCAAACACGTCCAAGGTAACCCGAAGACAGTGACACTAATAGTCCCGGCCTCAACCTTGCAAGTGACGTCATGCCCAGCCCCGTAGTTAGCTAAAAGCTTCACTATAATGACTCGTTACACCCATACCTACTAATGGAAGGTCAACCTTCAGGTGAAAGACATCTAGTACAATAGATAAACTTACTTATACAGTACTAACTGACCACCGCGGCTTCGCCCGTGACATACTTCGAACTTCCGTCGCACCTATTTAGTCGTCGCTAATGAATTCTACAAGAATGTATAAAAATTCCCGATTTGTCGACATCTATGATTACTACTCCGCTCTCCAGGGCAGTAATGTGATTATATATAGCCTTTAGCCTTCATCGATAAATGGCCTATCCAACACAAAAATAATTTTAAAATCCGACCAGTAGTTCCTGAGATAAGCGCATTCAACCAAATAAACAAACTTTTCATCATTTAAATTTTTAATGAATATAATTTAATCCTGATAGTAAAATACCCTAGTACCCTATGCGCTCGTGACTCCGCGGACTGTGACCTGTAAACAATCACTGCGTTAATGAACTAAAAAATTGAAAAAATTTAGCTATGGCTGTTCAAGGGTGGGTGACCACTTTGTGGCATTTACATTTGCGAGCGTTTCCGTGTTTCGGAAGGCACGTTAAGCCGTAGGGCCCGGTTGCCAGTAACATGGCAGTCGTTAAGCCCAGTTGAAGGCCTTATGGGCGGCTTGGAAAATTTCAGCATCAGGTCGCCACAACCTGCACCTGTCCATTTCAACACGGCCATAGGCTCAACACCTGTAACGTGGGACAAAAGTGCATACGGTGAAATGTGGGAGTATAATAGGCATATTACCTACTAACCTACCCCTTCGGGGATAAAGGCGTGACAATGTGTCTATATTTTAAATAATTAACATTATGAATCAAAAATAAATTATTAATGATAGTACCCTATGGAAATGGTAGGTAGCTAATTATCAACACACACACCTATACTATTATTCGCCCACACATCATAATTGACATCACATCACATTACGATTGCCATTTAAACCTTTTTTTTGCGTCCTCCCACCCCATTAACCTCACTGTATTATGTATATCCACCACCAACCTCGCAATTATATCGAGCGTCGTTCATGGGTTTCCCGAATTGCCGGGTTAGGGTGGAAAATCCCGTCGCAGTATTCATTAAATACGGAACTACGACGGGGTTTCCAATAAACGGTAATGATTGAAGGGCCGCTGTCAATACAAGGTGGAATTTTGAGACGGAGTCGTATCAGCAGGTCTTAGCAGACCATCTATAACTTTTTAAGATATTCTGAACCGTATTCACATAATATCGTTGTTTATTGCGTTGAAAGCCAATGTATTTACTATAATGAACAATAATGCTTATAATGGGCTCACCACCTATTACGTGGGACAGCAATACACATGGTGAAAAGTGGGCATATAATGTGCCGCTGACACCCCTTCGGGGATAAGGCGTGATGGATGAATAAATGCTTATAATAATATTTATAAAATGGTTTGCGTGGGATTAAAGTGTACTACACTAGCGGCATGCTATGATGGTCGTTCATTTCATATTTTTGTCTCATAATATATTTCAGATTGATATTAATAAAAATACCCTAAATATAGTATGCTTAAAACAAACATTTTAAAAATAACTACGTAAGGTATTTTATATCATGAAATTCTAATTTTTTTGCAATATTGTAATATGTCAAACGGCCATCATAGCGTACCGCTAGTATAGGTGAAATGGCGCCGGTAACACGTGATCGTATAATATGCCTCTGCCACCCTTCGGGGATAAGGAAGTGATTGATACATATACACATACATACTTAATATGGATGTGATACATTCAATAGGTAAGCAAAGGCATATTAAAAGCCGACACTTAGTCAGTTTTATTTGTAAACACAAAATAGGGTTAGTTTAGATTAGTATTTTGGTATTCAAGTATTTTTAAGCGCAATTTTAATATACACCCATCATCGTTAAATATATTATGTTTATAATTTCATCTACATAATTAGTTTATTTTATTTATTAGTTTTATTAGTAAATTAGTTTTAGAAGCGCTCGTGGCCCTGCGTTCTCAGTGTTCTGTAAACGATCACTGAGTTACGCAACTTTCACTATGGCTGGTCCGCGGATGGGTGACCACTTTGTGGCATTTACATTTGCGAGCGTTTCCGTTCTTCGGAAGGCACGTTAAGCCGTTGGTCCCGGTTGCCAGTAAAATGGCCGTCGTTAAGCCTGGTTGAAGGCCTTATGGGCGGCTTGAAAAAATTCAACAGCAGGTACCCACAACCTGCGTCTGTACATTTCAACACGGCAATGGGCTCACCACCTATTACGTGGTACAGGAATCCACACGGTGAAAAGTGGGCATATAATATGCCTCTGCCACCCCTTCGGGGATAAGGCGTGATGGATATTTATTTTATTTATTTAAATAGTTTATAATCATTAATAGTTTAATTTTTCATAAATCTTTAATACACAATACATTGCACAACAACAAAAGGCAATATAAAAGTTAAAAAGATTTATAATTCCAATAACAAAGAAACGTAAACATGTCCGTCGAGCGATGCGCGCGCGCAACTGCTTAGTCTCAATTATCTAATATCGAGCTTTATGTACAATTAAATGTGCGCAAACTCCACATTGTTTTTCTTTTTCAAGGTAATTTGTTGAAGGTCGAGATTAATTTATTGGATCACAAAATACATCATTGATAAAATGTAACATAGTGACAGTCAGTCTATCTTAAGAAACGTCCATCTTTCGAAATGTACCTCTGACGAAATGTCCAGCATAATCTTATTACTTGTGCTGTGCTGCTTGTGCTGTAGTATAAAATATGTCAATCTTTAGTTCCCCAAAAATGAATGCGTTCGAAAAGGCCATGTGTACTCTGTCCAGTTGCTAATCCGTCCACCTGAGAATCTGTCCAGTTAAAAATCTGTCCACTTGCTACGGAGGGGTGGTGACATGGTGTAAGTGGTAACATGCTCTGCCAGCGCATATATTTGTCTCCTCTGACAACCCCTACTTCTTCAAGCGTTGCGTGAAGAGCTTGAACTTGAGGGTTGCTGTCAAGATTCTTGTAGACTGTGACAGTGACCTCCAATTTCATAGATGTCGGCTTTATGTGAATTTGGCGTATACGACTTAAGACGTAAGCGACATGTGATAAAAGAAACGAAATTTTCCTTAAGGATGCCTAAAATATGAATGAAAATCTACCGACTAAAAGCACACGGTGCCATTCCATTTGCATATAGCCGAGAGTGCCAGGTGCCCCTCGAAAGGAAACCCCAGATGCCGTAAACTATGGGTTATATGGAAAATAAAATCGAATATAATTTAGACGTGACTTTAAGGTTAAAATTACCTCTCATTGGATTGGTACCCGGTCCCAGTGCGTATTGTACAAAAACGCTCTTGGAATATAATTAAAATAAACGACACGCTACGCGTGTATAATATCGCAGGCTAGTAGTAAGAGTTAAAAGTCTTTCAGTAGATAAGTTACCGCGAAAATAAATTATAAACAAGGTTAATTGCTTGCGATATGCGAAAAACGCCGAAATTAAATCCAATAGACAACGCCGCCAGGTTAAAGAAAATATTTTTGAATATTATCGAAATTCGAAAAGTAACATCATACTCTGTCGCTTGAGATTGGTGAATAATCGATATCGCTTAAGATATAAAAAGTCGATCAATGTCGCTTAAGTCAATAAAAATTATAATGTTCTATATTGTATAAATCCTAAGTAAGGTGTGTTTTAATTGAACTTAATTTATTAAAATTAAAATTTAAATAGATTAAACCACAAAAGAAAAAAAAATCTTTTCAGCTACTATGTTTATTTGTAAACACAGACCTATATGTAAATAAGACGATATGTTTTACGCAAATGCAGGTCGTTGAACCAAAGAATTATTTCAGGCGTGACACATTGAGGATAACATAAATATTTTGCGCTGAAGGAAATATTTAAAAGAAAAGTAATATAAAATGTAATAATACTATATTTTCATGACAGGTATCTACTCGTAAGTATTTCTGAGTTGTAAAAGAAACTCCAAACAACTTTTCAGCTACATTAATAGTTAGGTACTCCGTGTTCATAATATAAAAAGATGAAGAGTTTGTTTGGTTAAACGCTCTCATCTCAGATACTACTGATTAACATAAATAAATATCCATCACGCCTTATCCCCGAAGGGGTGGCAGAGACATATGCCCACTTTTCACCGTGTGTATTCTGTAACACTACTGATTCGAATTGTTTTTTTTTTGTGTTGGATAGCCCATTTTGTGGAGAAACTGTAATCAACCAAAAAATCGGACATATTTCCAAACATTATATTTTTATTTTCAGTTTGGGTGCTAGTTTGTCATGGGTGAAGATGTAGGTATAACTACAAAGCAAACCGCGCCTCTGCCCGTTAGGATTGATCGTACCGACATCAGCGGTATTGATTGTTGAGTGACCTTTTAATTTGGCTTATTGGTTTATCCAACGCTAAATATAGAACCTCTCTCCTTTACCCACCCAGTTGAGTGTGTTGTTACCGTGGAGCTAGCACTTGCTCTTAACGAATATAATATAAATTATAAACTCGGACTCTGTTGCGTGAGTTTATAAAAGTTTTATTTATTTATTTTATTTGAGGCGCTCGTGGGAATCAACTGTCGCTATGGCTGGTTACGGATGGGTGACCGCTTTGTGTTATATCCTTTTACGAGCGTTTGCGTACTTTGGAAGGCACGTTAAGCCGTTGGTTCCGGCTGCCACTAATATGGCAGTCATTAAGCCAAGTTGAAGGCCATATGGGCGGCTTGAAAATTTTCAACAGCAGGTAGCCACAGCCTGCGTCTGTCTATTTCAACACGGCAATGGACTCACCACCTACTGCTTCCGGTTAAATGTGGGTGTATAATATGCCTATTCTACCCTTTCGGGGATAAAGGTTTGATTGATAAACAATTTGTTTATTTCGTATTATTTTGATTTGATAATTAATAGTACTTCCACGATGCCTACAATATTGTATCCGTGAGTTACCTGGCGACAGACAGATACTCAAGGACCGTATAGTTTTAGCCGGTTCGAGTCCGGCGTAACATTCGTGGAGATTGCAGTTGGGATTGTTATTGATGACGGTAATTTCACATAATCCTATTTTTATAATCCTTGGTCCATTTCTTTTTTTGATATACATTAATGACTTACCTTACTATGTTGGGGATAAACATGAGATTGTGCTGTTTGCGGATGATACCTTTTTGACATTTAACATTAATAGACAATTAATTAATTATGACGATGTTAACAGTGCACTCTCAAAAGTTGTCCATTGGTTTAACGTTAATAATCTTCTTTTAAATGATAAAAAAAACTAAAGTAATTAAGTTTTCGACACCTAATGTGAGACAGGTGGCGGCCAATGTGCAACTTAATGGATCAGGGTTGGATACTGTTGTATGATATGTATATATGATACTGTTGATTCAAAGTTGCAGTGGGGACCACACATAGAAAAATTGCCGGGAAAATTAAGCTCTGCTGCATATGCAGTAAAAACAATAAGACGGCTCACTGATGTTGAAATGGCTAGAATAGTTTATTTCAGTTATTTCCATAGCGTTATGTTATACGGAATTCTTCTCTGGGGAGACTCAGCGGACATTAATACGATTTTTATTTTACAGAAGAGAGCTGTGAGAGCAATATACCAGCTTGGTTCAAGGGTATCTCTAAGAGAAAGATTCAAGGAAATTAATATTCGTACCGTTATATCACAATATATATATGAGAATTTACTTTATGTGCACAAAAACATAGACACATTTCTTAAAAAAAGTGATATACATAATGTAAACACTAGGCATAAAGATAATCTTGTATTACATTCTACTCGTCTCGAAACAATCAGCAATTCTTTTATGGGGCAATGTATACGATTCTATAACAAACTTCCCGATGAAATTAGAATAATGTCAATAAATATGTTTAGGACAACAGTCAAGGCCAAATTGTGTAACAAGGCATATTATAATATTTCAGACTATATAAATGATAAAAAATGCATGGGAGTAAGAAGCTCTAAGTCAACACACATAAATATACAAATATAATTAATAATAATAATAAAGAAACATTATAAATATAATGTACATTTGTTTAACATAAGAGATCTGAAACGTCAGGTTAATTAAAATAATTATATGTAATTTGAGTTTGTTATTGTGTGAGCACCGTCCACATAGCTTTTTATAATTTTTTAAATTGACATGATGGTTGCTGTGCAGTTTGAGTATGTCATGCTCGCCTAAGTGTCCTGGCAGTGGTGGTGCATGTATCGGGTTGCCTTATTCCCTATAATACGGTTGAGTAGTTCGATGGCTGATATATGCGTCATACCCGTGAACGGGTGCCGTCTGTTGGGACTGGTCAGCTCATAGCTGTTATAGCAATTATTACAAAAAATATTATTTATATTTAAGGCAAATTAAGTTTAGTCGACTGTTCTCACGAACTCCAAAGGAACAATGTAAGTTTAATATTGTAAGCCATACCTGCATTTTTAAAATAGCAGCCATTTAGTTTCTTGCCGGAGTCTTCCTCATAAGGTGGAGCTACCTTTAAAACTGGCAACTAGAAATTCTCATTTTGATTTGATTTTGTTTCTTTTTTATAGACTCATTACTATACAATTTGTTAAAATATCATGTAAATAAAACTAATGTAATTACTGGCAGTTAGAAAAGAGTGGCCATGAGCGTTGCGAATCTGGCAGTAAATGTAAATGTAGAAGCAATAATCTTGACGTTTATAAGTGTTACTTTGTGACCTCATGAATAAAGATTTTTCACTTCACTTCACTTCACTTCACTATATCCACCTCAATTTAGATCTTGTAAAGCAAATAAAAATTGGTGACTTATCACATAACGTAAGTTGTGTGATATTAATTATTAACTACGGTACTGTTATTTGAAAAAAATAATGTACGGCTATTAATAGTCGTAGGTACTTTGTTTTATTTAAAAATAAAATCATTTATAAGTATTCCTCAAATCTACACGGTCATTACAAAACACCAACAACTTGCAAGGACTAAATAGCTAACATTTTAATGTATTTTAACTTTACTTTACTACTTGAATTATAGAAAAAAACTCGTGGTTGATTACTTGATGCGTGGAAATCACAGGGAATAGGCGTGGGCTAGCGCTAGCTTCTTTGACCTTGATCGTTCATCGAAGCCTACAGAACGCGATGAAAAAGAGACCCAAGAGTTCTTTGAAACGAATCCAACAGCGAAACCCTATGACACAGTTCCACAGTTCAATGTATTCTCGTTGGGTAAAAAATTATCAACAGTCGTAGAACAAACGTTGTTGGTAAACCTTAGCTCCTACTCCTGGCTGGTTGCTGGTGTGCTATAAATGACCTTGTATATTAACCATGGAAAGGGACATGAGAAGTTTATTTTGATGCAGCACTTACCGGCATGGTAAAGGGCCGTCTCGAAGGGCGCCCGTTGCATCCGCTCCTTGGTCTCTGCCAACAAGATATTAATACATCAGTATCGTTGCCAAAATACATCGTTCTACCTGATAAACATCGCATTGATTGCTTTGCCATTGATAAGGAAATGAATTGTAAATATTACGATCTTCTGTATCTCAGAGTTTTCTTAGTTGTCTCTAAATCTTACCTTGATTTGGAATCTAGCGTTAACTTCTATTTGACTGTTAAAATGAAAGCAAATATCGTCCGGCTTTTAATTATCTGGATTATTGGGAGTGACTGCCGTCCGACCTTCTAACCCCATGCTTGCCACCGTTGCCTCGTCCGTTGATCAGCAGATGCAATTAAAGTCGCATAGGACCTTTAGATCTTGGCGGAGTCGCTTACACCCAACCACAGTTTTAAATATTATTACTGTTATGTTTTATGTGAAATGTGGTCCAGGCCGGAACGGACAAGATCGTGACATAGAGAAGGTGAACTTGAAACAAAAGCCCAGCTGGTTAGCGTAGTCCAGTAACGCTCTAGCAAAATCATTGGAAGAAACCTACGTCGAGCAGTGGATTGCGATAGGCTGATTTAATTGTATTGAATTGATATGTTGTGCTATATTTATGTTGGTAAAATAGTTTGGTTGTTTGTTTGGTTGAACGCTCTAATCACAGGAACTACTACTGGTTTTAATAAAATATCTTTTTAAGTTCAATAGCCCACATATCGAGGAAGGCTAAAGGCTATAGATCATTACGCTACTACCCAGGATAACGGAGCAGTAATCACAAATGTCAACAAATCGGGATCAATTTATCTATCTATCTTCACGCTGTATCCCTCACGGGGTAGTCAAAGAGGACAGATCGCCAGGCATCGCGATCCATGCATACTTCTTTCGCTTCCTGCAGATTAATTTATCGCTTAATTTTAAACATTATTGTAGAATTTATAATCGACAGGATTAAATGGGTGCCATGGGTTTTGAAGTAGTTCATGGGCGAAGCCGAGTAGGTCAGTTAGTTTTATATATATATATAGAGAGAGCAGAGTCCTTGCGATTCCACCACTTCTCATACTTATGAGAGAGAAGGAAAATCTTTCAAACACGTCCCCTTGCACGTTATCGTCTACAATGCTTATATTGATAAATTTTTAAAGCAATTATTTGCTAAATTTCTCATATTTTTTTAATAAAGTGGAAAAAGACAATTTGATTCGAGACAGGGATTGAACCTGTGACCTTTGCCTAACCAGGGCAATGTTCTAGCCACCTGAACTACCCGAACCGTATCGAATCAAGTTGAAATTCTCCACCATATTTATGTCGTCATTTTAAGAGTATGACCAGAGCCATCTATCGAGCTAATGAACAACTCGATACCAATGAACAGTGTTACAACTATTTTTAAACATTGATGCAATAGACTCCTCTCAGTATATTGATAAATTTTTAAAGCAATTATTTGCTAAATTTCTCATAATTTTTTTTTTAATGACGATATAAATATGGTGGAGAATTTCAACTTGATTCGATACGGTTCGGGTAGTTCAGGTGGCTAGAACATTGCCCTGGTTAGGCAAAGGTCACAGGTTCAATCCCTGTCTCGAATCAAATTGTCTTTTTCCACTTTATTAAAAAAAAAATTACAATGCTTATACTCGTAGCTTCCAAGATATAATTGTAAATGAGGAATAATAGCAATAGATTTTATCTTTTATCTTTACAGCGTGAAGATAAAATCTATTGTTTATTATTCCTCGAAAAACTGTAGCAGCAAGCAACAAGTGTTTTTAATGTGGGCAAGCTAACGTTTTTATGCATAAAAATTCTACTTTTGATATCATGACACAATAATAGCACAGCCGAAAGACATACAGTCGGTCGACGAAGCTGTCTAGACAGAGCAATCGTGCGGGGGACAAGGGACGAGGCGCGGGAGGGTTTGTCCCGAGCTGCGAACAAAATGTTGTTAGTGGCTCGGGACAGTCTTTCAGGGCTGACGCATTCACGACCGCTTGCTATGATTTTTGAATTTTTGTATAGATTTCTTTAATTCATGGGGTTTTTAATATTTTAAATACAAATTTCGTGTTCATTTTGCAATCCAATATGGCCGCCGCGCCGTGGATATAAAATTTCATGTTGGGTATCGTATAAGGGATTTTTTAGTATGCTAAGTATGAATTTCGTGTTAATTTTGCAATCCAATATGGCCGCCGAGCCGTGGTTTTAAAATTTCATGTTGGGTATCATATAAGGGGTTTTTTGGTATGCTGAGTACGAATTTCGTGTTAATTTTGCAATCCAATATGGCCGCCGCGCCATGATTTTAAAATTTCATGCTGGGTATCGTATAAGGGGTTTTTTGGTATGCTGAGTACGAATTTCGTGTTAATTTTGCAATCCAATATGGCCGCCGCGCCGTGGATATAAAATTTCATGTTGGGTATCGTATAAAAGGTTTCTTGGTATGCTGAGTACGAATTTCATGTTAATATTGCAATCCAATATGGCTGCTGCGCCGTGGTTATAAAATTTAGTGTTGGGTATCGTATAAGGGTTTTTTTGGTATGCTGAGTACGAATTTCGTGTTAATTTTGCAATCCAATATGACCGCCGCGCCAACTGTTATAAATTTCATGTTGGGTATCGCATAAGATTATTATGGTATGCGGAGCCACACATGTGGGATTATAACTATACTCTATACTATGTTATCCTGTGTTCAAGTTTTTCGTCATAATTAATATTGTTCAAAGCGTAACCAATATTTTTTGTTGAAAACAACATTAAGTCCAATTAGTCAAAAACCGAAAATATTTATCATTAACTCATTTACTATAAATAAAATAAATAAATAAATATCCATCACGCCTTATCCGCGAAGGGGTGGCAGAGGCATATTATATGCCCACTTTTCACCGTGTGGATTCCTGTCCCACGTAATAGGTGGTGAGCCCATTGCCGTTGAAATAGACAGACGCAGGTTGTGGCTACCTGCTGTTGAAATTTTCAAGCCGCCTATAAGGCCTTCAACCAGGCTTAACGACTGCCATTTTACTGGCAACCCGGACCAACGGCTTAACGTGCCTTCCGAAGCACGGAAACGCTCGCAAAATGTAAATACCACAAAGTGGTCACCCATCCGAGGACCAGCCATAGTGAAAGTTGCGTAACTCAGTGATCGTTTACAGAACACTGAAACCGCAGGGCCACGAGCGCTTCCTACATAACTACATAACTCATTTACTACTAATAATATACCAAATATACCCGACTCTCCATAGAATTTGGTTTTTTTTTCTGAGAGTGCTCATCTGGGCGGAGACAAAGTGAACAAATTAATAAAAATAATAATATACCCATCGAGGACAGTCGTAATCTTTTATAGGATTAACGCAACCCTATGAGGGTACAGTAGATTCGCTTTTTGAGTCATCCACATTCTGATATCAACAAAAAATGTATCAGAAAGTTATTGTAAAGTTTACATCCGCAGGGCAGCTTGTGGCGAGCTGAATGTGCGTGGCTACACATCGGTCCCGTTTCCTCAGAGTTTTGTTGCCCTTCTGCACCGGTTAGCATTTAATGGGCTAACGGGTGAGCAGTGAGAGTGCTACTCCCGGGAGTGCAGCAAATCTCAACTCTGGCTTGCCTTAATTGGCCGGTCAGAGGGAGGGAGCCAGAGCTATATGCTCGGGGGTGGAAGTGTCATTTTCAAGGGCGTAACTACGGGGTAGCCCGCTCCGGGTCTGACCCATCTAGTGAGTTGGCGAGTCACCGTCTGCCAAAATTAGGATAATCAGATATTAAAATGGCAGACGCCGCCTTTATCCATAGATTTAATCACCTAGTTCATCAAACCCCGAATCCAATAGCCCATTTCTTAGTTAGCATATTTTACAATAGTTTAACTTCCATTGGAGGTGGTCCATTATCGTTCTTCTACATAAGGCGGGCGTAGACTGTCTGCAGTGGGGGTCCCATTTCCTTTTAGATTAAAATTCTCAAAGGGTCTCTGCGTGTTGGACAAGTATGTCCCCATACGCCTACCAAAGGCCCAGGTATCTTCATAAAAAAAAAAGAAGATACCCGTGAAAAGAAGAAACATAATAATATGAGATCACATATGTCAGCTCACCCTTGTTTGAATTCCCAGTTCCCATCCCCAGCTTCCAGTTCCCATTTCTCATCCCTAGTTCTCATCGTCAATTCTCATTCATGGTTCATGCTCCCATTCCCTTGATTTTTTTTATAACGACACGGTAGCCATTATGGATTGCGAAATTAACACGAAATTCGTGCTCAGCATACCAAAAAGCCCCTTATACGATACCCAACATGAAATTTTATAAGAATAGTTCGGCGGCCATATTGATTGCTAGAAACCCCATAATTTTATATCTACTACGCGGCAACCATTTCGTAAACGCTTTCTCATAAAAAAAACTATCGAATGAAGCTTATTTACTTCCGTGTGCGGCAATTGATGAAATCTCAGATCCTTTTTTTTAAACCGGTATTTATATTATTGATTTATTATATATACATACTAGTTGACGCCCGCGGCTTCGCCCGTGTAGAGAACTTTTCCCGTTCCCGTTTCCCATAAGAACTTGTTCCCGGGATAAAAAGTATATGTGTTCTTCCGATGTATAAGCTATATTATTGTAAAGTTTCATTAAAATCTATTCAGTGGTTTTTACGTGAAAGAGTAACAAACATCTCTACAAACTTTCACATTTATAATATTTTTAAGATTAAGATATTATATTATAATGTTGATAGTTGATTGCGAGTACGAGTTAATAAATAAATTATAAATAACATCAGCCTTGTATACTTGTGACAACCCTACAAGCATCACTGTCTAGACGTTGTCGGCATTTTTGTCAACTTCAAAGGCGTAACGCTACTGGTAGGTTTACTCTTTATACTGTGATAATAGTTTGTTTGAAAATAGCGCAGCAGATAACTGTCAGTTTTAATGACATCAATGTTACCAATGAGATGAAATGTAATTTGTTTCTATTATTTGGATTAATAGAAAATTATTTTTAAATATTTTTACTGAAATGAGTTTTTTTATTTTCATTATAAAATAAATAATAAATAAATATCCATCACGCCTTATCCCCGAAGGGGTGGCAGAGGCATATTATATGCCCACTTTTCACCGTGTGGATTCCTGTACCACGTAATAGGTGGTGAGCCCATTGCCGTGTTGAAATGTACAGACGCAGGTTGTGGGTACCTGCTGTTGAATTTTTTCAAGCCGCCCATAAGGCCTTCAACCAGGCTTAACGACTGCCATTTTACTGGCAACCGGGACCAACGGCTTAACGTGCCTTCCGAAGAACGGAAACGCTCGCAAATGTAAATACCACAAAGTGGTCACCCATCCGCGGACCAGCCATAGTGAAGGTTGCGGAACTCAGTGATCGTTTACAGAACACTGAAACCGCGGAGCCACGAGCGCTTCTTTATTTTTATTATTATTATTATAGCCTCATTTATTCCTTAATAAATACAAAGTTTAACATTTCCTTTTCTTTTGCCAAGCATTTCTATGCAATTTTTATAATTTAAATAAATAACCATGTCACAAATTAATTCAATTATATAAAATCAATAAGTAATAATTAGGTAGGTAAATAATTATCATGCATAGAATTATTACCGATATTAAAATTAAGATTAAAATCATATAAACAATAAAAAAATTTTCATGTGTCTTTATGTTTTGCTTTAAATATCCAGTCTTCGCCAGCCACACGATGTATCTCGTCTATCCATCTTTCTCTTGTTCTCCCTTTTTTGCGTTTCATAGGTGCTCCAGACCATTGAGTTGTCTTGTTTCCCCATTTATCAGGGTACATGGTTTTTTTATTTATTGTTCCAAAATAACGCCGTCCGCCTGATAGAAAGCCATGACGACATCTAGCGAATTGAGGGGCACTCTCTTAGGTCCGTATCCCAGAACGTTTCTAAATACTCAATCAACGCTTGAGACTAGATTTTGCCTTATAAAATCTTCTCTTAAGTGTTTCTTGAGTATTGATAAACGTTCTGGAATACGGCCCTTAGTCTACATGACTACTGGAAGCGTCCCTCAAGTTGGCGGCGAAATGATGTGCCTCTTCACTCTACAATTATAATAAAAAACATAATTGTTTTTGTACGCTTCTGTAGCCCACTGTGCCAGCATTGCCCTGATTAGGTAAAGGTCATAGGAAACTCGTTGAGTAGAATTATTCAAAACGCCATTCGTCCCATTTATTATTCTTCACCCATAACGTCATGGGAAACGCGTGATATGAGTATGTTGTCTAAAACCACGACTTCTTAATTTCTTTGTATCGTCATTCTGACAAACCTTGACCGCCAACCTTAGCGATATTTGTAGAACGACTAGACGAGTACCCTGAAACTACAGTTTTATCATCGCAAAACACTAGCACAATAACCTGTTAAACTATTATCATGTATTACATAGTAAGCAAGGTAATAAATCAACAAATTACTACACAAAATGGCGTTCGATTCGATAACATAACTCTGGTTATCCAATCATTATTAAAGAAAGAAATTAATTATAAAATGTAATAATGGATTTGTTTACCAAAACACTTTACATAAATGAATGAACCTTTGACCGAAGAATGAACTATCTTTTGGGAGAAATGACACGTTACCTATTTGATAAGAGCTATACTTCACATTACAAAAGGATTGCCTGTTCTGTTTGTAAACATAGATTATTCAACTTATCTTTCATTTAAGTGATGTGATCCAATGTTTTTTTTATACCACTGAGGTGGCAGACAAGCGTACGGCCCACCTGATGGAAAGTGGTCACCGTAGCCTATGGACGTTTGCAACATCGGAGGTGCAGCACGCGCGCTGCCAACCCTTTATAAACCTTCTAAGACCCCTTTTGAAGAACCCCATACTGTAGACGTTCGGGAAAACCCAGGCAGGGATTTCATTCCACAATCTTAGCGTATGAGGAATAAAGCCTCATAATGATGATGATATTCTGTAAACGATTACTAAGTTAAGCATCTTTCGCTGAGACTAGCCCTCAAATGGGTGACCGTTTTGTGCAATTTCTATTTACGAGCGTTTCCTTGCTTTGGAAGCATGTTAAGCCATTGGTCCCAGTTCCCAGAAATATTGCAGTTTTTAAGCCAAGTTGAAGGCCTTATAGGATTTAAAAACAGCACGTCGCCACAGCTTGTAGCTATTCATTTTAACACGTGGACTCACATGTTACGCTGCACAAGAATGCATACGTTGAAAGTTACCTCTGCCTACCCCTTCGGGAATAAAGAATTGACATATAAAACTTCATAGTTCATAATTATGTTTCTTTTCTTTTAAAAAAATATAATGTTCTATTGTATTAAAGAAGTGTTACTAACTCTTCTACAAAACTTTACATTAAAAGTTTCGTACTTGATTTTATTGTTATACTAACTTTAATAATCAAAAAATATGCTGTTTCTGACCTAACTGGACCATGTAGAACTATTTGCAGCTAAACCTCCATCTACCGATCATCTGATCAACTAGTGTCTTAGGCCTAAAAACGCGATTTAAACTTCAAATCTATATCGGCACCTGTGAAATAGTATCAAGGAATCGAGGTGCAAACCGTTTCTTGGAAGTATCATCAAAGTAACATTCCTTCAAATATAAACAGTAATATTATTTGCGAGTGTCGTTACAAGAATTGGGACACAAACTATTTCTGACTGCGATCTTTGTCAATGGCAGCCGTCTAGGTCGAGATAGACGCACGGCCGAGGTTGACAACCTCGCACTAATATTTAGAATATATTAGAAGTATTTGGTATAAGTATGCATGAAAGTAAATTAAATGATGTGGAGATGCGATCACTTTTAAAATTGTGCGGCATAACGTTTGCCGATCAATTAGATAATGGGTATTCGAGTAATTTGACCTGGCAATTTTGAACAATCTATTCACGTGGTCTTCATATGTAAGTCTCGGGCTACCCTGACTCCTTCTGCCCTATACTTTCACATAATATTTATTCTTCGTCAACTCTTCCTTAATCATTCGTTGAACGTATTCAAACCAAAGAAGCACCCTCCTTTCCAGCTAAATACAGACACTTTTATACAGACCTACCATATTGCGTATGACTTCCATCACGTAATTGATCGGTAACAAGAGGTCAAGCAATAAAATTATGGACAAACGCTTCCTATATGGGAAATGTCGATCTTATTTTTATTAAAGAATCTTTCAGGTTCTCGTCAATCATACCGGGACGTGCTTGAAAAATCAAACAAAACAATAATAGCTACAATCTTGGTATGAGCACTTCGAAGTAATAACCCATATAGCTCCTTTCAAAGCGCGGTTCTTTTATTAACATTTTAATTGTATCTGCATTTATTTGTATAGCAATGCTCTACTACACAGAACAAGGCATGTTGCTTGCTCCATCGCTCGCGCCCTAATAGAAACGACAGTAATAATAATACCACGTGCCAAGTTTACGTCCGACTGCAGGCAAAAATCGCATACACGGCCCGTTAGTTAAATGCTATTTATTTTGTAGTAATTAGTTTAATTATATAAGTAAACTGTGACGCTCCTTACATGCTTGGTTTGTATGATTACGGGTTTTAGGATTACTGGTACGGGAAAAATGCTGTCGATGTCTGACCGTTCGTACTTTCGTCCGTCCATTCAGTCTACAGGTCGCATTTTTCATCGGATTTGCATGCAACTTGGGATGGAAAATCCTTGATATAGTCAAAATCTTTTAGCGAAGGGGTTTTTCGATCGGGGGGAGATGGAGGCGGGGGAGGGGAAATGGTCCCGTAGAAAAAATTTGTAAAAATTACTCCAAAGTCTACGGTTCACAGAACCACTATTGTAAATGCTGTTACCTTAAAACTTTCACCCAGTCATAGGAATCACCGAGTATGAACTGAATAAGATTATATATTAAATCGACAAAGTCCTAGAAATAAATTAACTGTTTTGAATCTTGATAAATTAAATTAAATATATAATTTTTAAAAACCTCTCATTGTAGTACTCTTATTCTCTACGTCCATGTCATGATTTGCGACTTTCTATAATACAAGAAAAAAAAATAGGGATACACGAAATTTAATATTCTTAAAAATTTGAAAGTTTGTATGGATGTTTCTTACTCTTTCACGTAAAAACTTCTGAACGGATTTTAATGAAATTTTACAACAATGTCGCTTGTACATCAGAATAACACATTGGCTACTTATTATCCCGGGAACAAATTCCTGTGGGAAACGGTAACGGGAAAACTTCTCTACGTGGGCGAAGCCGCGGGCGTCAACTAGTAGATAAATATATACGTATTTATTCAATAATAATTAAATAATAAATAAAATTTAATATCAAGAGAAAGTAATCTATACTACAATAAATCTGTGTCTGTCTGTATGTTTCTGTAAATCGAAGATAGAAGAGAAAAACCATTATCAAATCAATCATTTTTTCATTTCGGTTTGTCTGTTTACCTGTCTGTTTGTGCACGATTATTTCTTAAATGACTTAACCTATCTATGTGCGATTTTCACTAGTAGAAAATATGTTCCAACAATATACTCAATTGAACTTATTCTTCATTGCGCACAGTCCATTAACTAAACCGACGTTTGTCAAACAAATCCGGTTATGTCCGCCAATATCCAATTCTCTTAAATGTGGACTTTAAGAGGTATGGATTGCAATTTATGTTCATTGGTGTTGATATGCTGGATCAATTTAAGATTAAAGAAACTATGCCGCTTCTCTTTGGGATTGTTCCCTTGTTCTAATTAGTTGGTTTATTGATATGTACCTATCATTGACCTCATTATTAAGACCCTAACACTGTGTTAATAGTGGCAATGAGCGGCTATTCTAAAGAAACTTGGAATGCTCTACCAGCGCACGTGTTGCCCTCCTCTTAGACCCCGGGTTCTTCAAGCGGAGTGTGAAGAGGCATATCATTGGGCCGCCAACTTGAGGCAGACTATCAATAGTCTGTAGATTGTGAGGTGGCCCTCAATTAGCTATGATGATTTTTAGACAGGGTGTTCACCCTCACACTTTGCGTCCGGAGCGCTCACATACGGTTAAGTCCGATAGAGGCTTTATTTCGCATACGCTTAGATTGTGAAATGAGCTCCCTGCCTGGGTTTTCCCGAACGTCTACAGTATGGAGTTCTTCAAAAGGGGTCTTAGAAGGTTTTTAAAGGGTCGGCAGCGCGAGTGCTGCACCTCTGGTGTTGCAAACGTCCTCAGGCTACGGTGGCACTTCCATCAGGTGGGCCGTATGCTTGTCTGCCACCACAGTGGTATAAAAAATGGCTTTCCATCAGTTAAATATAAAAAAACGGACAATAGCAATATTTGCCATAACTTGACCTTGACTCAGGGGTTTGATTTTATCACAGTTTCAATAGACTCTTCACTTTAGTATAAAATTTTAATTTCAACTTGAATGCGATGTTTACTCGCGGTGTACATCTTAGTAGAACTTTTTAACCGCGTACTCTTCAGCGGGCAGATCCCAAACCAATGGAGGCTGAGTATTGTTACTCTAGTCTTCAAAGGTAAGAGGTAGATGTAAGAGCGCGGGAACTACCACGGTATAAAGGTTATGTCCCACACCATGAAGATCTTTGCCCTCTCTTCCATGATGTTGTACTACCAACTAAATTGAATGAGATAAGTATGAAAAACAATGTGTGCTATTCACTTTAGATATAATGCAAATTTTATTCTTTGATAATTCCGGTTCCCCGACGCGAGTACAACTATTATTTTAAATCTATGGATGCAGTTTTCTTTTTCGGTGACATGAATTCTCAGATCCTGCTGTCTTATAGTTTCAAAGTTGCCCATAGTGACCGTTTAAAATGGGCCACCCTGTAAACCTAAATTTTAATTGTCTGTATAAACAGCGTATGTAGGTATGTATGTTCAATTATTTTGTAGAGCTCTCTGTTCTGAGACTGTGTTTTCAGACCTTAATTTGTTACAATTCAAGACAAATAATGAAAGCATACATATGCAATTAGATAAAAATGTTTCACCTCGGTCTGAAACATTCTTGATAAATGCGAAGGTAAATTATTTGCGATATCTTCCGTCTAGAGACATTGTATACGGAATTGTGATACGGGTAGGAAATAAATAATATTAATAATAGAAATATTACTCAAATACGGGTAGGAACCTTCGCTGGTATGGTCACGATATGGGGACACTCATGCAGATGTATTTAAATTTATGCACACAGCTTAGAATATAATATACTTTAACAATAGGAATCCTGCATCCCGCTATGAAAGATAGTATATTTAAAATGGACATTGAATCATATAGGACGATATATGAGTTCTTGAGTTGAAGAAAAGTATACACAACAGTAACGGTTGGTCCAAAAATCTCCGGGCGTGATAACCCTGCCTGGTCAGAGAGTCCTTCACTCTAGCATCTATTCAGAGATTAACTCTGAAACTATAAGACATAGAAAGATCTCTTCTAAGGAACCATGTCACCGATTTTGGTGAAAAGAAAAACTGCATTGCACTTGTACGCGAGTCGGGAATCGAACGGGGAATTATCGAAGAATAAAACTTGCATTATTTTTCATTGAATATCGATTGTGTAGATCTTAAGCAGTAAATATTACTATGAAACATGATATCTAAAATAAATAAAAATCATCGTTCTTCATTTCATTTAAGTTAATTCATTAGGTTCGGAGTGACCTTCCTTTTTTCAGTACAACATTCAACTCGTTTAGGTAACGGTTTTAGGGATTTTGGGATTTGTATCTTCAGGAATTGTGAATTAGACTATGCGTCTAGACGATTATGCCTTGTTCAATGAGTCTAGTTCGGGCCATTTGTACCAATTCATTTCTGAGGAAAGTATGATTCAAGGAGTACTTCCTATGTCTTATAGGTTCAGAGTTGCCCATACTGACCGTTGTAAATGGGCCACTCTGTATAAAGCTGAAGAGGTCGTTTGTTTGTTTGTTTGGTTGAATGCGCTAATCCCAGGAACTACTTCCACTTTATCATCACGCTACTATACTGAAGAGCGAAGCAGTAATCTTAATGTAGACAAATCGGCCAAATTTAAAAAAAAATATATAAAATATAAACGACCGGATTAAATAGGTGCGACGGGTTCGATGTATGTAACGGGCAAAGCCGTGATGGTCACCTAGTATTGCATAAATAGGAAAAGATAGCTTAAAGTACAAAAAGTCTTTAATTCAAACATGACCTGATTAATACAAAATGACAGACGGTGATTCAACTATGTTTATGTCAATATTCGAGAGGTTATGTCAACAAAATGGTTCACGTACGTCCGGCGATATGATTCGATTGGGTCACTCTTGACGAAACAGCGGGGCAACAACCAATTGATTGCAATTATGCGGGCAGTAGCCATTCTGATGACTGTATTATGACCAAATATTGGGTAATATTGATTGGGGATTTTTAATGAGTTCCAAATGCTACAAATATTATAAGTGTAATAATTTGTGAAGATATATGTTAATCATGCTTTAACCCTTGAACCCATTTGGCTGAAATCATTTGGAATACATGCATATATAAATATAAAATTGAATATTGAATATAAGAATAAACATATATATATTGAAGCGCTCGTGGCCCCGCGGACGTAGTGTTCTGTAAACGATCACTGCGTTAAGCATCTTTCACTATGGCTGGTCCTCGGATGGGTGACCACTTTGTGGCATTTATATTGGCGAGCGTTTCCGTGCTTCGGAAGGCACGTTAAGCCGTTGGTCCCGGTTGCCAGTAACATGGCAGTCGTTAAGCCAGTTGAATGCCTTTTGGGCGACTTGAAAAATTTCAACAGCAGGTCGCCACAACCTGCACCTGTCCATTTCAACACGGCAATAGACTCACCACCTGTTACGTGGGACATAAGCAAAGCATACGGTGAAAAGTGGGCGTATTGTACGCCTCTGCCTATGTTATGTTTTATGTTATGTTATATATATTTATACAGTACGTATGTACAGTTAAATAAACATACATATTCTACGAAGTCTCCAAGGTCGTTCTTGAAATAAACTGAGAAGGGTACTGAGGTGTTTCGGAAGGCATCGTTGCAAGGCAGTTGTTGGTATCGTTTATAGTATGGTAGTAGTTAAGTCAAGTTGACGGTCAAGGCGTAAGAGACCACGCCAAGATCCCCGGGGCTCAAGCGACGTCACCTGCTATTGGTGCACCTGATAGGAGCGTATCCGATCGTCGTTTTTGCTCTCAATTAGGTGGGCGAAGCTATTTTGACGTATCAAATATTTAGAATATGCCTCTGACACTCCTGTCGGGATACGGCGTGATAGATAAATAATAATAAATATTTAGAAAACAATTACAGGTTGCACTCCGGGAGTGCTGATAGTAGTAAAAACTTATTTTGGAGCGTTCTAAATTTTTTAGATGGGTACTAGGGTGAAACCCAGTTACTTTAAGAATAAAAGTACTAATCGGGTTAAAAAGCAGTATAGTTAATTATAATTTGACTGTGTTTAAAGACACAAAAGAGGTCCTTCGAGCCGGTTTTGAACCAGCGACCTATTGATTCCAATTTATAACCATCTACTGTCCACTGCTCTACCAACTGAGCTATCGAAGGTTGATAACTGAGTTCGAAATTATCAATCTAACTCAACTCTGTAGACTCACGACACCGTTACCGAGAAGCAGATAAAGTGTGTGCAATAAAAAAAAAATTGCACACACTATAGCTGCGTCTCGGTAACGGTGTCGTGAGTCTACAGATTTTATCTCATCTAAAAATATGCGTACCGCGCTAAAATAACTTTTCACTTCAAAAATTAAACAGATGGCGCTGAGTATAAAACGTGTCTCTTATTTTTTCGTCACTTAGGATTCCCCCTCGTTAAGTACTGTAGCGTACCTGGGTCCCCACTGTATTTCGTTATTACTTATGTATTCTAATACTAAGTTATTATGTACTATCTCGTCTAGCATATCAGATAAAGTTATCAACTTAATTAGCAATATATTGTGCATCAACGGCCGATACTGGGTACAAGTACAACGATCTTTCAACTGCGTGGCTAAATGTTAATCATTATTCGATAATCAAGCTTATCGCCAAGCTCAACTTTTGGAGGGCTAGCCTATTGACGTCAATGGTAATGTTTTTCAGATTTCTAGTCACTATTAACGTTATCAGAACAGCCTATAGTAGTCTACAGCTGATAGTAGGTTCGTTCTTATTATTTTAGGAGGACGATGGGCCGTGCAGTGGGTGTATGGGGCCCACCAAGACCTATTAGGGCCCAAGCTATATTACCTGTCACCGAGAAAGCAACAATGTAGGCGCCTTTTCGGTGTATGGCGCACGGGAGCTTACAACCATACCGAAAATCAAACACCAAATAATGGATGCTCGTAGCAGCAAATCAAAATTGGACACCAATCATGATAATCTAAGTTAGTTTTGAAGGCAACTGGGAATATATTTAGAGAAAGATTAGCTTTGCTGTACCACACTCTACCATAGCATGACGATTTAGTACATTGTTATGTGTCTAATTTTGCTTGTCTTCGCCATGACCTCGTCTGTTAGTCAGCTGGTGCACCAACTGCAGTGAGTATTTATTAACCCCATCGCATTATTCTCCCAATTTTATTCTTCTTCAAATTTTGCGTTTTGTTTGCGTTGCATTAAGCCGCTTATTCCCGTTTGCCAGTAACATGGCAGTCGATAAGTCAAGTTGAAGGCCTTGAAAACTTTCAACAGCCGGTAGCCACAACTTGCGTCTGTTTATTTCAACACGGCAGTGGGCTCACCACCTATTATATAGGACAGGAATACACATGGTGAAAAGTGGACATAAAATATGCCTCTACCACCCCTTCGGGGATATGGCGTGATAGATAAATAATTTATTCCAAACTGAGCAATTTGTTAGGTCTTTTCTTTCCAATACCAAAGAGACTAGGAGTTCAGATCTTTGAAAAAAACTTTGAAAACTGATTTTTACAACCTGCGGGGCCCTTTCTTAACGTGGCGCGCGTGATAAGTGAACCGCGTCATTAGGATAAATTGTTTTAATTTAACAAAATAACAGGTTTTCTGTCTTTCTTTGGATTAGAATGTAGAAGATAGGCTTATTGAACTTCAAATCGTTGACTTATTTTTAACTTATTGGTTGCTTGAGTACGGTCTGCTATCTACTACTGTTCTTGCGCTTTCAATTATAAAGATTTGCATATAAAGGTTTATTAGGTTCTAGGTATTTGTACGGGGGCCTGAGTACGGTGAGCGGGCTGCTCGCCGTGCTTACAGGCCAGGGAAGGTGGCGTAGCGTGAGGGTTACACGCACGTAGCTCACTCCCTCAAGGTAGTGGTATATAACCCGAACCCCCCAAAGAAGCGAGATAACACTCGAACCCCCCAAAGAGGCAGGATACACACCCGAACCCCCCCTGAAGGAGCCTGCGGTAGCGGACAAGGTCTGTCGGGATCCCTGGGGTTATCCTTCCGAGGGCTCACCCGGGACTCCTGGCCATAGACAGATAGAAGGGTAACGTGTGGTTTTAGTCGGTAGGAGTACGGCATAGCATCCATGAGGATTTCAACAAGAAAAAAAAATAAAAAAAAAGGTATTTGTAAATTAGGTTCATAAAATCCTGCTAACGTTATTAAAACTAGGTATATTAAATAACCTTCTGTTTTCAATTCCGTTGAATAGTCGTTTTTTATCTTCTACATCTTAATCCCCGAAGAGGTGACAGAGACATACTCATCATCATCCGAGCGTCTGTCCCAGTTGAGTCTCACGACGCCCGGGGTCCGCTTTCCTACATTTTCTCCTCCACTTCGCACGGTCGTTCGGCATCCCCTGTAGTGAGACCATTGGCACGCGTCAAGCCAGCACTTCTTGTGTCTTCCCCTAACCGGGCAGCCGACATGGCTAGACATTTGTTTCGCACGTAGCCCGGCGGTTGCAGCAAGATGTGACCATACCAACGAAGGCGACACTCTTGCAGCTTATCTGCAATGTCACGGACGTGAATGCCGCAGCGGATACGAGAGTTCATCACGCGGTCCACACGCGTGACTCCACACATCCACCGCAGCATCTTCATTTCCGTGACACGCAGCTCCTGCTTGTGTCGCTCCAGTAGTGGCCACGCCTTACTGCCATGTAAAAGAACAGGTCTAGTGATGGTCTTATAGACCTGTCCCTTCAACCTGACCGGCTTTTTTGGGTCTCAAATGACACCAGTCATCTCCCGCCACTTGGACCACGCGGCTGCAATGCGTGTCTGGACGTTGCAATCGATGTCACTGGACGCGTGAAATACAGATCCCAGGTATTTAACATGGTCCGTGCGCTTGACCAAATCATCGCCTATGCGGACGGATGTGGGATCTGTAGCTAATACCAGGTACTCGGAGACCACGTGAGCAGTTTGCTCAAAAACTGAAAGGTCAAAAGTACTCAAATACCCAGACGTACATGTATAAAGCGATTAATCAATCTTCAGTAAACAAAAGAAGTATGCTTGGATCGCGAATTTGGGCGATATGTTCTCTCTGACTACCCCGTCGGGGATACAGCGTGAAGTTAGTTGGCTATTAAAATATCTTTCATATTTCAAGAGTATCAACTAGCCCATCTATATATATAAAAATGAAACCCGTTTTACGTAGTCACACATAGCATGAAAACGGCTTGACCGATTTGAAAAATTCTTTTTGTATTGGATAGCCCATTTATTGAGAAAGGTTCTTAGCTATATATCATCACGCCACTACACAGGAGAGTGGAGCAGTAATCATAAATGTCAACAAATCGGGGAAATTTTCATACATTATTGGGAAAGTAATAAGCGAAGGGATTAAATGGGTGCCACGGGGTTGGAAGTACGTCACGGACAAAGCCGAGCAGGTCAGCTAGTAGATTATAAAAACGGACAGTTACAGAATAACACAATTGTAGTTATAGGGATAATGAGAAAGAAAATAAAACAATTGCAATAAGTACAATCCAATAACTTCCATGGAAATATACAACAGTTATAAACAGCTATTCATGACATAATTATTCTTCATATTGTGTTGAGCCTTTGAAATGTCATTCTGTTCACAAGCTATAAGTATTTCCTTTTCATAAATAGTTTTCCCTTCATTATATCTGATGGCAATTATTATCTTAATTTTTTCCTATTCCATTACAGATCTTCCGCTCTCAACGTATTTCACAATTTGTTGCTCGGACTATGATTGGAATGATAGGTTTTCAGCTTTGGTTATAAGGTTGAAAATTGCGTAAGATAAATTTCTAAAATTAAAGTAGAAAATTTAACAGTCTCTAACTGTACTTGAACAAGGATCTTCTCACTTACCGGGTGAGACGCTTAATTAACTAGGCTTCCGGGACCTGACAATAATCTAAACTAAGACTAATCCACCTCTTTCCGTCTTAAGGCGACGTCACGCTGCAAGTGGGAAGGCGCTGGTGATGATCAGGTCTTGGTAGCCAAGTTGGTTAAGTGTCTCACCCGGTAAGTGAGAGACGCTGGTTAGAGTCCAGCTAAAGACTGAAAATTTTTCCCACTTTAAATGTATGATATTAACTGTATCTGCATGTTATGTTTTAAAAGTACCTACTACACGGAACTTCACGCGAAATAATATAATATAGTATTTACAAAGATATATACATCAACGCTTAGGACGCGTTGTAGCGCCTTTTATCTTTGCAGTGGCGACTTATATCTTTGAGGTTCTCTTTCTTCAATAAAATATTGTAGATATTATAATAGTATTAATCTTTATTAGAAACATTAACATATTACTGGCGTTTAAAAACCTGGCAATAAAACTCATGGCCACATGCCATGAGTTTTATTGCCAGATTCTTCCTCAGGCTCTACCTATTGCTTTGCGAATCCAGCAGTAAATGTAGAAACAATAATCTTGACGTTTATAAGTGTTACTTTTTGACCTACATGAATAAAGATATTTTCATTTCATTTCATTTCATCACAATAAAAACTATGTGTTATTTCCGTTCAAAAGTAAACTAAGTCTTTCAGATGGAATATTTCCTAGCAACGGGACTAACGCACAGATATTCATAAAACACATATCTACACAATGGTAGTCGATAATTATAACATAATACGTTCGTCACCGGCTGCCAATCACGCCACTCATGGCAAGCACCCAAAATTCGTACACAAAAACAAATTACTAAAAAACAAAAATAACATCTGGCTGATATAGCGTATTGTTATTTTCACTTTAATGGCGAACTCATAGCATGTAATTAAAATAGTAAATGCATACATTTGAATAATAAAAATAATTGTTGCTGCATCTGCTGACACACGAATGATAAGCTCTGGTCGCCAATTTTCTATCAAACGACTAGAAATCCTAGACGAAAATTTGTGATATCACTTTTTATTAAATAGTCTTTTTATTGTGTTTCTAAATAACAACAACAAAGATCTTAAAGAAAAACACTTGTACTGTTCCACTTATTTATTATTTTAACCAAGGGTTAGCACATATTTAAAAATAATGTGTTAACCTTTGAAAATGCCGTAAGGTTTAAATAATAAATAAGTAGAACAGTACAAGTGTTTTAGTTCAAGATGTGTAGCAAGTTCCACCAAGTGCCGTCAATCAACAGTGTAAATAACAACAAAGATATTTCACCGTACATTTTTTGTCTATTCTTTCGTGAATATTTTAAAATTAGTCTAAAATTCAGGTATTAACGCGATCTTGCTTATTTACCTGAATTTTAGACTAATTTTAATCATGCAACCCGAAAGTTTAAAAGTGAATATTTTAAATTGAGAGTTAGCAGGTCGTAGCCCGTTTAAAGGGATTTAGAAGATCAGACTGTAGTCGTTGCCAAAAATACCATAAAAATAACACAAAAGTATAATATATTTCAATTGAAAACTTGTAAATACCACTGGTATTGAACATGTGATGAGACTATGACATCGAAACACTGTGTCATCAAATCGGCTGAATCGATTTAAATTACTAAAAAAATACTACCAATCTTAATTCCTAATCCGTTATGTCAGAAAACTCAGGAAAACATAGGCCGTGAAAACGCAAGTCAAGTCTTTACAACTATCGCTGCTTAGACTAGTGCATAGATGATATATACATACACTTTTTTACCTAAGCTGAATTAAGGGTTGGTATTCCTGCCAAGGCCACGCATTTGAGTTTTTTAAAACAAAGCGAATCGTAGAAGAAAGGGTTTTTGATTCTGAAAAAGAGATATATGTGAGTTAAGGATTTTAGCTAGTCAAAATGGCTTTCTGTTACAAAATCTAATAAACTTCACTTGATATAAAAACATCCCAAAAGTTGCCCTCTTTCGAAATGTTTTTTCAATGCCAAATCTAAACTACAGATAATTTTAATGAATTTTTATACACAACTATAGCTATTAAATATTTATAGACATAATGGCTTACTTTGACTATATACAGTAATTTTTATAGAACAAATGTTTAAATAATATCAGATTCGCGACGTTAGAATTATCCCTGTGAGTAGTATAAAATCGAACCCGGTACCCACAGTTTGGAAGGCAGTTATATAACCAACTGAGCCAGTGGGCCGGTCAATGTCATGTTTACCTATAAACAAATTTGAGCTTAAACATACCGACTGCCACTGGCTGAAGTAATCAGTGCAGTTGTAATATTGAAGCTTCGCTTCGTATAAATTATTAAAATTGTATCCAAGACCTTGGTTTTATGCTTTCAGTATTAATTAAGTACGTATATGGCCTCGTGGCCCCGCGGTCTCAGTTTTCTGTAAACGATCACTGAGTTACGCAACTTTCACTATGGCTGGTCCTCGGATGGGTGACCACTTTGTGGCATTTACATTTGCGAGCGTTTCCGTGCTTCGGAAGGCACGTTAAGCCGTTGGTCCCGGTTGCCAGTAAAATGGCAGTCGTTAAGCCTGGTTGAATGCCTTATGGGCGGCATGAAAAATTTCAACAGCAGGTAGCCACAACCTGCGTCTGTCTATTTCAACACGGCAATGGGCTCACCACCTATTACGTGGGACAGGAATCCACACGGTGAAAAGTGGGCATATAATATGCCTCTGCCACCCCTTCGGAGATAAGGCGTGATGGATATTTATTTATTTTATTTATTTATATTTATAAATTTATTAGCCACGACTTTATCCCCGAAGGTGTGGCAGAGGCATATTGTGGTGAGCCCAATGCTTGTGATCAAATGGACAGGCTCAGATTGTAGCGAGTCGCTGTTGTAATTTTTAAGTCGCTCAAAAGGTATTCACTTGACTTAACGAGTGTTGATAGCAACGTTACTATCAACCGGGACAAACAGCTTAATGTGTCCTTCGAAGCACAAAAACGCTGGTAAATGAAAATGCTACAAAGCGGTCATCCATCCAAAATCCGAGAGAGTTTCTTAAATCAGTGATCTTTTACAGAAACCGAGTTAGTAGGGCTACGAGCGCTTTTTATTTATGTTTTTACATTATGTTAGTAGCCTTAAACAATGCATGACATTTCATGTAACTAATAATTAATTAATTAAGAATAATATAGCAATTATTACAAATAATATAATTTAAATTTAAGGCAAACTAAGGTTAGTCGACTGTTCTCACATAAATCCAAAGGAACAATGTAAGTGTAATTTTAATGTTGTAAGCCATACCTACATTTTAAAAGAGCATCCATTGCTAGATTCTTCTCCTTAAAGTGTAGGCTGCCCTTAGAACTGGCAACTAGAATAGCTCTAATTTCGATATGATTTTAAACATAACATTGATTTTGTTTTATTGTTTTGTATAAATTCATTACTATATAATTGGTCAAACATCATGTAACTCAAACTAATGTAATTACTGGCGGTTACAAAAGAGTGGCCATGAGTTTGATTGCCAGGTTCTTCCTCAGGCTCTACCTATTGCTTTGCGAATCTGGCAGTACATGTAAATGTAGAAGCAATAATCTTGACGTTCATAAGTGTTACTTTGTGACCTACATGAATAAAGATTTCTCATTCATTCATTCAATTAATAATCCCAACATTTTAACGCGAAGGTTTTTTGGGCTTTAGTGGATCTGGAGAAAGCATTTGATAACGTTGTGAGAGAAACTCTGTGGTGTTCGTCCGTGTGGCCTGGCTGGCCGTCTACACCATATCCGAGCAGGATATGGTGTGGACGGTGATAGTCTCTTTATACGGACTGTTAAGCTTGCGTGCGACTAAGGGGGATGTTCACCTGGCTTTTTGACTTCTATTCGGGCGTCAAACTGGGTTGTGTTATGTCCGCCTGGCTTTTCATCATCTGGATAGTTGTGCAAAAGTGTGACTGCAAAAGTTAAAAGATTATGATGTGTTGTAAAATTGTCTGTTGTACGCTGATGATGCGGTAGTGATGGTCTCATCAGAAGCCGACCTTCAGGCATTAGTCACTAATATAAAAGTAAAGGTCTTCGCTGCATGTTAAACTAAGAATCGGGTATTTGAAAAAGAAAAAGTAAGAACTAAAAGCAAGATTTGGGTAAACCGACAACGTTTAGAGCAATTGAATGAAATTGTGTACTTAAGGAGAATGTTTAGCGCGGACCGAAGATATGTTCTGAAGAACAACGGTGACTAACTGCCGAAGACAGGAACATAACATTATGATTTTTTGAATTTAATATTATTTAAAAAACAAGAGTGTGGGACATTTTATTTGGTACTTGTACATAAAGCCTAAATTTGTTATTAAATATATCATCATAAACTCCTACTAATAATATAAACGCGAAAGTTTGTAAGTATGGATGTTTGTTACTTGCACGTAAAACTACTGAATTAAATTTAAATAAACTTTACCTTTTTTTTCTGTGTTTTATTATCTGCAATCAGTTCTACTATAAGCAGATTGTGTGAGGGTAATTAGGTGAGTGAGTGTGCTCTCCAGTGGGCACATCTCCTCGTTTATTTCCAATGGGCTCAGTCGTCACTGATTATGTCTTTCCTTTTTAATCTTTTGCTATAACCTCGATGCGTTAGTTGTGAGGCCAGGGGATTGGGGTGATGTCGCTGTCGCCGGTATTAGCCTAGCAAACTGTTTTTAATTTCGTCCTTTACCATAACTATATATTATATATAATAGCTTATCTATCAGAATAACACATAGACTACTTTTTATAAATAGATATCCATCACGCCTTATCCCCGAAGGGGTGGCAGAGGTATATTATATGCCCACTTTTCACCGTGTGGATTCCTGTCCCACGTAATAGATGGTGAGCCCATTGCCGTGTTGAAATAGACATACGCAGGTTGTGGCTACCTGCTGTTGAAATTTTTTAAGCCGCCTATAAGGTCTTCAACAAGGCTTAACGACCGCCATTTTACTGGCAACCGGGACCAACGGCTTAACATGCATTCCGAAGCACGGAAACGCTGGCAAATGTAAATGCCACAAAGTGGTCACCCATCCGACGACCAGCCATAGTGAAAGTTGCGTACCTCAGTGATCGTTTACCGAACACTGAGACCGCGGGGCCACGAGCGCTTCACTACTTTTTATCCCGGGAACAAGTTCCTTTTGAAAACGGGAACGGAAAATCTTTGTAACGCGGGCGGAGCCGCGGGCGTCAACTAGTATATCATAAACCTAAAATAAAATCCAACACAACAACAGAGATGTTCTAGTACAATTGCTACTGCCAATCATTTTTACTGTGGCGTGCCAGCAGAAAATACATCGTCGATCTATCTTGGCGGGGGCTGAGGAAGCGTTGTGGTGCCTACGCGACTTGGCCTACCGGCCCTTAATTTTAATTTTAATGGCAGACCAAGGCAACCTTAATATATTCAGGCCATCGTAGTCTTCTAGATACCTATTAGAGTCCTTCAATTTGTTGGCCTAATAATGGGTATGTATTTTCATACCCCATGAAAATATACAACAAGATTGACCACACTTGTAATAGGATTGTTCGAAAAAACGGAATGCACACGAATGTTTTCCATTAAGTAGAAGAGAACTTGAAGGTATTGATCCTTGCTGGACTTTATATAAGACTAGCTGACCTCCGCGGCTGCGCCCGTGATTTGCTTTGAATCCTTGTCGCATCCATTTAATCCCGTTATTTATTACTATTACAAAAATGTATAAAAATTAAAACCTATTTGTAGAAATCTATAATTACTGCTCCGCTCTCGTGGGTAGTAGCGTGATGTTATAAAATCTTTTTGATTTCTTGACATGATTACTGCTCCGTTCTCCAAAATAGTAGCGTGCTGTTATATAGTCTATATATGTTATATAGCCTTCCTCGATAAATGGACTATCCATAACAAAAAGATTTTTTCAATTCGGACTAGTAGTAATTCAATTCGTACTCCTGAGATTAGCGCTTTCAGCCAAACAAACAATCATACAAACTCTTCAACTTTATATATTAGTATAGATAGGAGACGCCATTCGACGACCAAAATATAAAATATAAAAAATATAAAATAAAAATAATAAATATAATAAAATAAAATAAATATATAAAATATAAAAAATACTGCCGAAGTGTGACTCGAACTAGCGAACGAAGGGTTCCTTACCATTTTATCTATAAAATCGGCAAAAATATTACGTTTGTTGTATAGGAGCCCTATAATTATTATATTTTGATTTTATTTTAATTATTTATATTTTTAATTGAATATTTAGAGCATAAATAATCACGTTTGTTGTATGTTGTATCTGTTTCTGTCTTTAGTATTTGTTGTAAAAATAAATATTTAAATATATCGTTGGGACAACTCACACAGCGCCATCTAATTACAAACTAAACAGAGCTTGTACTAAGGTAACCAGATAACTGATAAACATACTTATGTATTTCTAAATACTTACATAATATAGATAAATAACACCCAGACACCGAATACACCATCGTGCTCGTCACACAAAGTTTTATCTTGAGTGATAACCGAACCCACGGCCTCTTGCGTAGCAGTCGAATACAGTCCCACCGCGCCACAGAGGCAGTCAAATACATCATTTATGAAAATTTCAACTGTGTAACTATCACGGTTTACTAGATACAGCCTGGGGACAGACGGGCGGCCGGACAGCGATGCCTTAGTCCCGTTTTACGCTTTGGGTACGGAACTCTAGATACCTATTTAGTAAGATTTTAAAAATATGACTTTTCTTAGTGGAAACGCAGCTCATAATAACAATCTTTGTGCCAAATTTCAGTACATAAATGAGCCAGGGTATGTTAGTATAAATATAGATATATAAATACTGATAAGTAGCTATTCACTATTGGATTTGTCCCAACGAGAGTGTAATTAAAGTTTGATAATAAAGTCCGGACGGACACATTACATCTAATTTTAGATTTATTATTAGTGTTTCTTTTCAGAGCTAACTCGGTGGCGTTAGTAATAGTGTATGCGACTGCTTGACTGCATGGTCCCTGGTTTGGTTCCCGGAGTATAGGATAAGTTTCTTTATCAGTTGTCTAAATCTCATACCACAAGCTTATATTAGCTTACTATAGACTAGATGGAGCTGTGTAAAAAAGATCCTACAATTTTTATTTATTATTTTTGTTTTGTAAGTTATTAAGTGTTTCCCCACTGACCCGGGAGTAAGAGAATACTAATGATCAGCTGGTTATCTTGGACTGATATGGTGGGCTCTTCATAACAGTAGACTGGCTATCCCTTCTGAAAGACTATCAAGGCGGGTTATGCACACATTTCAGGATTTAGAGCCCAATTTTTCCGTTGGTTTGGACACGTCCAACAAATGAGTAAAGAACGATTGACGAAGAATAAATGTAGTGTGAAAGTAGAGGGTAGAAGAAGTCAGGGTAGGCTGAGACTTACATATGAAGACCACGTGAGTTGATTGCTCAAAAATGGAAAAGTCCAAAGTACTCGGATACCCCGACGTGCATGTATAAAGCGATTGATGAATCTGCAAGAAGCGAAAGAAGTATTCATGGTTCGTGAACCCTGGCGACCTGTCCTCTCTGACTACCCCGTCACGGATACAGCGTGAACATAGTTTATTTTTACGGCTACCGGATAGTTTATTCTCCGCGCACTTCCATCCCAGACCCCTGAGTTGAGCTGAGTTATCAGAAAGCAGGACCTTACTGAAATTGTTAGTGTCTATTCCATTCGTTACGAGAATAGCCTCGTCAAAGGGATTGAATCAAGGCATCTGGCGATTAGAAAAGAGTGGCCATAAGTTTTATTGCCAACTTCTTTCTCAGGCTCTAGCTATTGGCTTACGAATCTGACAGTAAAAGTAAATGTAGAAGCAATAATATTGACATTATAAGTGTTACTGTGTGTAAATATTTTATTAAAGTGAAAAAAGGCAACTTGTTTCGAGACGGGGATTGAACCCGTGACCTTTGCCTAACCAGGGCAATGTTCTAGCTACTGAACTACCCGAACCATACCGAAACAAGTTTCCACTATATTTTAATCGTCATTTTAAGAGCGATGTGATCTACATGAAAAAAGATACCTCATTTTAGCCGAATTCCAAAAAGGAGGAGGTTGTCAATTCGATAGGTATATTATTCATCTTCATTTTAATTTTCATTTCGTGACGTGACATTTTATGACGTCATTGCATGAACGCTTCTAATTAAACCACCATTAAAAAACATCGAATCAAAAACACTAATCAACAAAAGTAAGTTTTTTTCCCCGGGGAACAAAATATTCCCAACATAACAACATATTCATTAAGCCGTCATTGCTGTCATACAAAACGATGACAAAACTATTTTTCAGCCCGTGCATCAACAAGTGTGCTAAAAATAAATATTTTATGTTAAAACTTTTACTATTTTTAGTTAATATTTTTTACACACACCATTTAGCCCAAACTAAGCTAATATAAGCTTATGTTATGGTATCTAGACAACGGATAATTTTAAAAATTTTATGAGAAACTGATAATCAGACCTACATATTTCAAAATACAAACATCTTAATAATATTATAAATGCGAAAGTTTGTATGGATGTTTGTTACTCTTTCACGTAAAAACTACTGAATACAATTTAATGAAACTTTACAATAATATAGCTTATACATCAGAATAACACATAGGCTACTTTTTATCCCGGGAACAAGTTCCTGGGGGAAACAGGAATGGGAAAATTTCTCTACGCGGGTGAAGCCGCGGGCGTCAACTTGTGTCGAACTTGTGTCTCCCCCATCGAACATAATATACCTACCTATTTCAGAATTTAGATACTACAGTATTTTAAACTAAGGGATATACGACGCTTCATATAGGTATTTCATAGAGCTAATTGCAAGAGCAACAGGGCGGTCTGAGTATGACGTCAAGCTTTCCCCCAGGGCCATTGTCAAGACGCCATCAAATGTTAAGTATTAATAAAATCTTCAAACATATGTTGAGAAAAAGTAATTACATAAAATATATTACTCAAACATGCGCTACAAATACAATTATTTGTTGCAAAAATGTCACTCTGTATTGACATAAAAAAAGTTGGCAGTTGCATGGCCTGCTTAAGATATTTGTTCTTTATTTAAAATAAATAAAAACTCACCTCCTTGTTCTTCCATAATTGAAAATTAGCTAAACTAGCACTAAAAAGTTCCTAAAACTAATATCACACTTTAAAAAAATAATCACTAAAAATTATCACCAGTAAAATTGTACTATGTTTTTTTTAATGAGTCACTGTTCCAAATTTAAACACCAACAGTTATTTATCCCATTTGTTTAATGAAGTTTTTTTTTATTGTTTAATCAGAGAATTTTAATTTGACTCGTGAACGGGAGTGCGAAGGCATTGGTTGGGCGGCGTCTGGACTGTTTCACGGTCTGGGCGGGACTGCTCGTCACTGATACGCAATGTGTTCAGTGATATATACGTGACTGAATACATATATATCATGTGATATGGACAAGGGTCCAAGTCTAGTCACTTATATCACAATAGTCTTTCAGTGATAACGTACATTGGGGATTGAATTTTTAGTAAAACTTTTTTTAATGCTTTTTTTATGACGTTTTTTATTGTCACTGTGTTTGGGGTGTCATTTTTATTTATTAATATTACAAGTCTCATTTAAATTCATAAAGGTTTATACTAGATTCTGTATTGAGTCTTAGTTTATTTAATTCGAATGTTTTTCTAATAATAGAATAGCAATTAAATAATAAGTAGTGTTCTATAGATAGGTAAAAGTAGGGTTGACAGCTAATTAGCTACTTTATGTGGTGACGACTAATAAACTGAGCTGTGGGGTTAGAGATGAAATAGCCACCAATCCTTTGGCTCGTATGATATAAGCTCACTTAGTTCAGGAGCTAGCTGTATTAAAAAACTTAATTATATAGCGATAACTCAACTCACATTTAACGAATGCTGTACTATGTACCTGTATTTTTTGTTTTTAAAGACAGAGTTACTGATGAGATGATGAAGAATAGTTTTTCTATTTTGGACCTTCAAGTTTGGACTCTATGAATAAAAGTGCCCGTTTCACCAAATTTTTAGGTCGGTTTGGACCCTCTTTAAAATATAATAAGTGATGTACTCGTTCGCCCTCTTTTTTAGTACCCGTTGGACCTTCAGGATGAGGTTCAAACTTGGAGGTCCAACGGGTACGTAGCCGATCACGCGTCTGTCACACACTACCTAACTCTGCAACAGTAGTAGTAGGTACCTATTTGTAAAGGGAAAGATTCTCTTCCGAACTGCTCAAGAAAGACACAGGCTTATCAGCTTGATCAGCTTAGGTAGTAAGGTATACATACATATTGTCGTGCCTATATCCCCAAATGGGTAGGCAGAGGCATACTATACGCACACTTTTCATCTTATGTATTTTGTCTCATGTAACAGGCGAAGAGTCCATTGCCTTGTTGAAATGGACAAGTGCAGGATGTGGCGACCTTCTTTTGAAGATTTGTAATAAGAAGAAGAAAGAAGGTGAATTGGAAAGCTTTATGCGTATTCCGACGTAGAAGAGGTTGCATAGATCAAGTGCTTTCTCTCCTCTTGATCGCGAAGAAGTTTTTGGCAGCGAAGAGCAACCCACTCCCTTCCATTGCTCTTTATCATTCAAATTCATACTGTGTGGTATAAGTGAACAACGATTGATATATATTATGCGTAAGGAGGGTAGAAGGCGTCAGGGTAGACCGAGGCTTACGTATAAAGACCACGTGAGCAGATTGCAGATCAAAGACGGTAAAGTCAAAAGTACTCGGATACCCAGACGTGCATGTATGAAGCGATTAATGAATCTGCAAGAAGCGAAAGAACTATGTATAGATCCCGAAACCTGGCGATCTGTCCCTTCTGACTACCCCGTCAGGGATATAGCGTGAAGATAGATATATGTCGATATACATAGTATCAAAGTATAAAAGTAAGAAAAAGGTACCGACAATAAAAACTAACGTAACGTAACAAACTAAAAAAAATATCAAATTTGATAAGCTTCTACAAAGTTGAACTATTTAATTCCGATAAGTTTAGTCGTTTGAAAGAAGAAACTAAAACAAATAATACACTGTCCGTGATTTATTTCACTCTGTTATATGCTGTCTGGGAAATCTGTTTTCAGGTAAATGAACTAATAACAATTTAGGTGTAGCTAAAGAACGTTACGATCAACGCCCACTGGATATTTGTTATTTGAAAAAATGTGTAAAAGATGTTTTTCTGATTAAAAAATGAGAGCATTCTCCAAACCTACAACTCTTTCCAGTTTTAAAATGACGGGAATCCGTTGATTTTTTACAAGGTGAAAGACAAAGAAACTACTATTTTTAATTATTATATTTATTTACAAAATATTATAAAATATGTGAAATATTAATAAATAATAAATATTATATTATTATGAAGATGTGATTCGGATGTAGAACGGCGAGTAGCTGCCGGAAACAAAGTTAACGGTGCTTTGTCCCAGTTAGTAAAGCGACAAAGCATGGTAAAAGAAGCACGAATGGCGATTCATAACGCAGTGCTAGTGCCAACTTTGCTTTACGGTAGTGAAACCTGGGTATGTCAGCAGATGCATGAAAGTAAATTGAATGCTATGGAGATGCGATCACTTCGAAAATTGTGCGGCGTTACCTTGGCCGACCGAATACGTAGCGAAGTGATACGCAATATGGCAGGTTTGAATGAAAGTGTCAGCGTTAAGCTGGAAAAGGGCGTGCTCCGTTGGTTTGGACACGTCCAACGAATGAGTGAGGAACGATTGACGAAGAATATATATTGTTCAAAAGTAGAGGGTAGAAGGAGTCAGGAAAGGCCGAGACTTACATATGAATACCACGTGAGCAGATTGCTCAAAAACGGAAAGGTCAAAAGTACTCGGATACCCAGACGTGCGTGTATGAAGCGATTGATGAATCTCGAAGAAGCGAAAGAAGTATGCATGGATCGCGAAGCCTGGCGATCTGTCCTCTCTGACTATCCCGTCAGGGATACAGCGTGAAGATAGTTAGTTTAGTTTAGTTATAAAATATTTACAATATATTAAAAAAGAATTTCAGTTTGTCTCGGTTATGCAGCGCAGTAGTAGTCGTGCTCAGGCACAAGTCACAGGTTCGAATCTTTCCAAAACTAAATTTTCATCACTTTAAATAAAATTTATAGAGTAATTGCTTTAAAGTGAATCCATTACTACGGGATCTAAACAACTGATAAACATACTTATATATTTCTAAATACATATATAATATATATAAGAATTATTCCAATCCAAAATACACTTTTGTGGATCACACAAATATTTGTTCTGTCTTAGGTTTCAATCCGAGACCTTAGAGCGGCAGTTGCATATGCTACCGCTTACGCCACTGAGGCAGGATATATCAACCTTTAGTGCTACATCTAGTGTTGCCAGTACCCACAGGCTACAGTCATCACTTTACAACAGGTAAAAAATTAAAAAGAAACGTATTTACATACCTTTTTCTTTGTCTTCAATAAAATAATACATTTTAAACAAAAGTCACATACACACCGACAAGTATGTTCACTTAATAAATAATTTCAACGTATATAATAATAATAAAACAATAAAGATACTTAATAGCCTTTGTTCTCACATAACAAGCAGTTAATTTAAATTTAAAACTACAAAAAAAATCACTTAAATTTGTGTTTGCACGTCTGTTTGTATCAAAAGATCGCGGGAAACTAACGTGATTAGCGCTTAACCTCTATTTAATACAAATTTAGAACACTTTCAACACTAGGAAGAGCTATGAAGAATGATTTACTCCGGTTATCCTTTTTATAGTACAGGATCCTACTGAACTCGACCTTCACCCATCTTTAGATTCACGGTTGTATTTTTGCTCGTATCTCCGAACTAGGGGACGCTTGCGACTCCCCTCGCGTGGTTAAGTTTCCTTGTACCCATTTCCCACAGAAACCTCTTCGCCAACACCAACAAATTACTACTGATATAGTACTGAGGGGTGTAGTTCTCTCGTATCCGGTTTACACAGGAAGCTGAAGTTTTTCCAGATTATTTATTTAAATTGGTCTAGCCGTTTGAGCGTGTAGAAGTAAAGACACAAACTTTCGCAGTATTTAAATTAGTACTGATATCACTTGTTCTTTGTTTAAAAAAGTTCCCGGGCATACCAACTCAAAATTAATTAAATGTAATTTTCGCCACAAGTTCTATACCTTCACAAACTAGTGAAATTCTTAAAAATTTACATCATAATGAGGGATTTTAATGAGACTACTGAACACACAGTACTGCTGGCATTACTTAGAAAAAAAAACTTAGAATTGATTATTACTATTTATAGATAAAGATATGTGTTTTCTTAGATTAGAGATATTAAAAACTTGGGTTATGTTAAAGTAACGATTCTAAACCAAAAGTTTATTTTATTTTTTCTGTTTGTTTGAGGAATGCAAATTACTCAACGGATTTTATGTGTTTTTTATTCGAAACTACTACTAAAAAACGGCATAACACTACTAGAGTAACATCAATACTACAGTATATTCGACAGAACCAGGAATATAACCCAAAGGAATATCATCAAGGTATAATTTCTTTGTGATCATTGTTGTTTGGTGTACCTGACTGATAGTACTTTAACAAATTCTGGAAATCATATTAATTATTGAAGTGAAACTACTTTATTGACGTATGAGAGAATTTTTTTAGCTGTAAAAAAATGTCGTAAAGAAGTTTCACTTCTTACCTGTGTACTCTGGCGCACACACATTATTTATTGTATATAGAACTTTGTATCCGAGAAAAAACACATGAACACATTTACGAGATAACCAAACTTTACAAAGGCAGCTAGCGTTATCGAGTCAGTGATATAAAATGCATCTAATAATCAAACGGGTGAAAATCTAGACCAGTAGGATCTTAGACTGTAGCTACGAACATTACCTACAAGGAAATTATTTCTCGAAGCAAGAATCATTTAATTAGCATGACAATCGATCACTAACTAGGTATTTTTTTCTAAACTGTGTCTAAATGTTGCGATAATTGACATTTAAATAAACTAGTGGCACACTATTAGGAGTTATGGAATGTAGTCAAACATATATGTAACTTATCTTTTGCACTTATTTTTTCGAATAGCCATTTAATTTAGCTACAGATAGACACTCAGACACGTAAAATTTATAACAACCCTCTTTTTGCGTTGGGGGCTAAAAATTAGTACAATAATTTAATTGACTTTGGATTTTCCTTTACTACATTTATTTTTACTGACCTCTTTTTTTTAATGATATTCATGTATTTTACTAATATTTATTTGGTTTTAGTAAAATTCAGTTGCTATAACCAACGAAGCATCGAATTGAAACATTTACCATGTTGAGAAGGTAATTATTGAGAACTAATAACGTTGTTACAGGGAACTGTTGTTTAGTTATGTTTGTTGTTTATTATCAGAGATTTACGTCACGGGCTGCATACGGGACTGGTCAATTTGTGGCGAGTCTCAGGTATTTGAGACATATCTGATAAGCAATTTATATGCTAACTATATCCAAAATATAAATTTAAAGTGGAAAAAGTTTTCAGTCTTGAGCTGGACTCAAACCAGCGTCTTCTGGTTGAACGCACCAGACGCGTTACCAACTACACCTTCGAGATCCACCCGAAACTGACGAATTATTCCACCTTTACATCTTTAAGCCAGTTCGAGTCTAGCTCAAGACTGAAACCTTTTTGCACTTTAAATTTATGGTCACGTATTTGGTTTAGGTGCTTACTTTTAAAATTAGAATTTCTCAATTTTAAGGCGTCCTACCAAATTCCTCAGGGACCTAACCAACTTTACGTGCGCGCTAGTAGACGAAGTTACTACCAAGCCCCAATATATAATTGGTAGGAGAGAGATTTGAATGCAAAGTTTAATGATTTACTTGATATTCTCAAGGACATAGACTGACGAGTTGCTTTTGGTTTTCTTCCTTTGATTGGAAACTTAACGCATGCGAAGCTTTAAGAGATGTATATAGGTTTAACATAAACTAACTATCTTCCTACTTTATCCTTGTTGGGGTAATCAGATGGATTAGATGGCCAGGGTCGGCGGACAATGTAGGACAGCGTTGGCCTATGGCTACCATCGGCGGCCGACTTCGTGTTACGTTTTAGAGGAGACCAACACCGAGACCTGGTGGAGAGGTCACGGCTCTTCTTATAATATTTATGATATTGTTGTTGGGACAACTCACACAATGCCATCTGTTTCCAAGCTAAGCAGAGCTTGTACTATGGTAACCAGATATCTGATAAACATACTTATATATTTCTAAATACATACATATTATAGATAAATAACACCCAGACACAGAATAAACCATCGTGCTCATCACACAAAGTTTTATCCTGAGTGGGAATCGAACCCACGACCTCATGCATAGCGGTCGGATACACTCCCACCGCGCCATAGAGGCAGTCAATGGTCTTATGCTACATAAGCCCTGCGCCAAGAGTAGCTCTATTAGTGTTCTACTCATTCTGCTCAGTCGTCGGCATCTCATCACAAATGAGTGACACCGCATCGACAGTTCTAGGGCACTTACAATGGGTTTAACCTATCTACATCAACCTTGACTGCCTTGGTGAGGTCCCGGGTTCGATTCCCAGGTTCGAATAAATATTTTTGTGATCCACATATGTTTGTTGCGGAGTGTGGGTGTTTGCTATGTATAATATGTATGTACATATTTAGAAATATATAGGTATGTCAAGATTGATGACGCTACCTTAAGTATCACTCTATATATATTTAATGAATCAACGGGATGTCCACTCTTGATAGGAAGAAACTTTACGGAAGATAAAACTTTAATGTACACTCGAGTAGGAAATAGTTTAACTTTTCGTCATATTAGTTGCGAGCAAGTGGCACTATTAGAGTCATCCATGATTAGCCCTGATTCTGTGGAACACATAAATAAATTAAATTAAATATTTGTAAAATACCCACGAGTAGTTGCGAAAAATTTAACTTCGTTAGGCCAGACTAATTGTGTAGATACTAGTTAATTAGATATTGAACTTACAACTAGCAAACCTATTTCGTATCGCCCATATCGTATGTCCGAATCACAGAAAATAAATACTCGCGAACTCGTTGAAGACCTCTTGAAAAGCGGAATAATTAGGGATAGTAATTCGCCTTATGCGAGCCCAGTACTACTTGTAGATAAGCCAAATGGAGAAAAGCGGTTGTGTATTGGCTATCGAGCTTTAAATAAAGTTACAGTTAAAGAAAAATATCCTATGCCTATAGTTGATAAGTTGATCGATAAGTTACGCGGTTGTAAATATTTCACTTCACTATACTTAAAAAGCGGTTATTATCACATAAATGTAAATGAGAGTTCTATAGCTAAAACTGCGTTTATTACATCGGATGCTCACTACGAGTTCTTAAGGATGCCTTTTGGTCTCTGTAAGGCCCCAGCCGTATTTCAGAGGTTAATGGATACAGTGTTAGGTAAATTGCGTTTTGGTAGAGTCATATGTTACATGGATGACCTTCTTATTGCCACTGAATCAGTTGAGGATAACATTCAGCAACTAGATACTGTTCTTTCTATTCTATAAAACAATGGTCTAACAATAAATCTGGAAAAATGTAATTTCTTTCAAAAGTCTGTTAATTTTCTGGGATATGAAGTTTCGTCAGAAGGTGTTCGACCTGGTAGCAAGAAGTTAAAGGCTGTTGAAAATTATCCTGAACCTACAAACATTCACCAAGTTAGACAGTTTTAGGGCTTATTAATTACTTTCGAAAATTTATAAAAAATTGTGCACTTCTTTCCAAACCATTGACAACCCTTTTAAAGAAGGATACAGTCTGGGAATGGGGCTTAGATCAGAAACGCGCTGTTAGTATGTTAAAAAAGGAATTAACTCAAAACGCTTTGTTGCATATATTTGATCCTAAGCTTCCTATCATATTATATACTGACGCTAGTCGAGAAGGTGTAGGGTGTATTTTAAAACAATCCACCATTGATGGTGAACGGCCTATACAATTTTACAGTAGGCAAACTTCAAACAAAGAGAAGAAATATCACTCGTTTGAGTTAGAATTCTTAGCACTGCATTGCACAAATTCCGTCATATCTTTCTAGGTTCCCATTTTAAAATAATTACTGATTGTAATGCCGTACGGTACACTATGAACAAACAAGAGTTGAACTCCCGCATAGGTAGGTGGGTTTTGCTAACACAAGAATTCACTTTCGATATCTTACATAGGTCAGGCTCACAGATGCAGCACGTTGACGCTTTAAGTAGGAACCCCGTAAGCGATGCACTTGTTTCCATATCAAATGAAAGTATGATGGTCATAACAGAGGGGGACTGGTTGTTGTCTGTACAACTTCAAGATCCGAACATATGTAACATTAGATAAATATTAGAGTCAGGAGATGCCGAGCCCAATAAGAAGGTATTTAACGAATATGAATTATTAGGTAATAAAATTTATAGTAGAACAGAATACGGCAGACGATGGCTTGTCCCCAAGGTTATTATCTGGCAGGTTATTAGGGCAAACCATGATGATTTAGGACATTTTGCTGTGGATAAAACGGTTGAGAGAATAAAATCTTTATATTGGTTTCCTAAAATGAAAAAAATTGTAAAAAAATACATAAAAAATTGTCTACACTGCATTTATTCAAAGAGTATCCACGGCAAAAAGGAAGGAATGTTGTACTCGATTCCAAAATATGCTAAGCCTTTTCATACGTTACACATTGACCATTTAGGACCATTTGTAAAAACTATTCGTAAAAATGTTTATTTGTTAGTAATAGTAGAGGCATTTACTAAATTTGTGTTTATAGCCCCTGTCCGCAAAACAAAAAGTAGTGTAGTCGTTAATGAACTAAATAAAATATTAAAAGTATTTGGCAACCCAAAACGACTTATTTGTGATGCGGGCAGTGCATTAACCTTTCATATGTTTGTAAAATATTCTAAGGACAAAAATATTCGGCAACATGTAATAGTCACAGCAGTACCTCGATCCAATGGTCAGGTCGAGCGTTATAACCGAACGATTCTGGATGCCTTACGCAGTAAGGGTGCTGGTACAGACAACAATAAATGGGACCTACATGTTCCAAGTATTCAACAAGGCATCAATAGCACTATCAACAAAACTACCTCGGCGATACCAAGCGAGGTGTTTTTCGGCTCCAGACTCCAAACTGACTCTGATAAGTTTGTGAGTGATAGTGAAGAAAAATCAATTAATGTAACTGAATTACGTAATAGTGTCAGCAAACGTATTCTGGAAAATGCTGATAAACAGAAACAATTATTTGACTCCAGGCGTAAAGAAGCACGAAAGTATGATGTTGGCGATTTAGTCGTGATAAAAATACCTAGCCATGCTAATGATGGCCAAAGTACCAAGCTACTACCTTTGTTTAATGGTCCATTCCAAATAGTAGAAGTACTTGGCCACGATCGTTACAAAGTTACAGACATGCGAGGTGCTGAGAGAACTTCTAAACGTTACGAGGGAACTACCTGTGTCGAAAACATGAAACCATGGATACGACTAGGCGAATTGGACGACTCAAGTAGGATATAATGCATATGGATAACCAGGGATGTTGTCAGGTATTTGTGTTTTCGTTAAATCTTACTGTTTTTAAAATACTGTGTTTAATCTTGTTTTTTTATGATCTGTCAAGTGCATTTGCTTTGAACATAATATATTGGTAGCAAGGCAAAAGATGGAAGGTAATAATTGCTACGTCAATGCGAGCGTACAATTATTATACAAAATCTGGATAATTAAGATATGTATCCACGTACCTAGGGTTGGCCAAAGGCACCCGCTAGAGAAAGCTACTAATCTTAATTAACTGACCGTTGATGGAACAGTATGATAAATAAATAAATATTGTGAGACACTTTTCACACAGCGCCATCTAGCCCAAAGTAAGCTAATATTAACTTGTGTTATGGGATCTAGATAACTGATAAACATACTTATATATTTCTAAATACATACATATTATAGATAAATAACACCCAGACACAGAATAAACCATCGTGCTCATCACACAAAGTTTTATCCTGGGTAGGAATCGAACCCACGACCTCTTGCGTAGCGGTCGGATGCACTCCCACCGCGCCACAGAGGCAGTCTTCGTCGGATGATGCCTAAGTAGATGCCAATATATTATACAAATGTAAACCTGTTATATTCATTTTAATAAGTTTTGGTTTTGTTTTGTACTTGTTTTATCAGTAGACCATCGCTGAAATGGCAGATAAACAAACATGCAGAATAAAATCATTACTGTACTCTCATAAGATTTTGGTTACAAGCTATTCATGTGGAATATTTGTTCTCAGCAACTGCACCAGACTATGACGCTACCCGAGGACGGCTGCGTATGCAGGACGGCCGGATGTTGTCGCTCCGCAAGCGCCATCTGTGGTTGCAGTGTGAACCAGTGCAAACTAAAGAATATGTCGCCACTGTGCTACATTCAACAGTGACAAGTCTCTGCGCTGCCATTGGTCGACGGAAAATACCGTTGAATGGATGGTGGGAGCGCAAAGGCTTGTTATAAAAGGAAGGACTCCGGCTGGGTCGCGGACAGTTATGTTCAGTGTCGTAACAAGACATTATATAAGGATTAAATATGTGTAATAATAAATAAAGTAGGAATCTGATTTTGATTTGTAACGTAGGTAGCTGTAAATAATAAGTATAATTGGTTAAAGATAATTCCATAATTTAAAAAAAAATCTATACTAAAAAGATCGCGTTCAATAGAACAAATAAATTAATATACCTACCTATTGCTTGTTCATTTCATGCAACTACGTATTTAAATAGAAAATTTCACCTTGTACGTGTATAATAAACAAAACCTTCACTCAAATATAACTTTTGTTGTCTCTCTGTTTAAAACTTTATACAACAACTTTACCAAAAAAAAAAAAAGGAAACTCTTGCTTTACTCTGTGGTCAATGCGCGCACATAAAAATACTAATGAAGTGTTCCCACCAGTACAAAAATACATTCTAAACTAACTACTACTACTACTTCATTAAATATATTTATAACCATCACGCCTTATCCCCGAAGGTGTGGCAGAGGCATATTATATGCCCACTTTTCACCGTTTGGATTCCTGTCCTACGTAATAGGTGGTGAGCCCCGCCGGGTCCCGGTAAGAGGGGAAGACCCAAGAAGTGCTGGCTTGACGTCGTAAGGGATGACATGCGTGCCAATGGTCTCACTACAGGGGATGCCGAAGACCGTGCGAAGTGAAGGAGAAAATGTAGGAAAGCGGACCCCGGGCGTCGCGAGACGCGACTGGGACAGACGCTCGGATGATGATGATGATGATGTAATAGGTGGTGAGCCCATTGCCGTGTTGAAATAGACAGACGCAGGTTGTGACAGCAGGTGCTGTGTGTGTGACCGAAAGGGATTTCCACTTAAAAATAAATGATTATCATGTTACAGTGGACCTGGAAGTGGCGACGGAATATGAACATTTTTTTCAAAAATGTACCTATATTGACGACTAAATCTCTCCAAGCGTCTTCCAGTTCCTCTAAACATTTATTAGAAGAATCTGTTCCTTATTGCAGGGATGCATTTGTATTCACAAATATTTGCGCTCAGAATATTAGAAAAACTTTTAAATGTATTGAAATTAAGAAAACCGCGGACCTTTGGGGATTAGCAATCATCTAGCAACTGTGTTTAATGACTTTGTTTCTAGTAGTATATTTCCTGATTTAATTAAACACAGCAAAGTCATACCCTTGTTCAAGGCCGTCAGCGCTACAGACCCGTCTAATTTCCGATCAGTGTCAGTGCTGCCAACTTTTTTGTATTTGAATAAATAATTTTGAATCAAATGCTATCCCATTTGGATATTCATAAAATATTTCAAACAAAACAGTTTGGTTTTACGAAAGGACGCTCAACTTCCGATGCTGGTGTTGAGTTATAAAAATGTATTCATGAAGCCTGGAAAGACAAGCAAGATGCATTAGGTATATTCTGCGATCTATCCAAGGCTTTTGATTGCGTTCAACATGAAACACTGTGCAAAAAATTACATCACAATGGAATAAGAGGCAAAGCTCTCGACCTTCTGTCTTCATATTTGAACAATAGAATACAAAGAGTCGATATTAATGGTACACATTCAGTAGGATCCATGGTTACAATGGGTGTGCCACAAGGCTCGATACTTGGGCCATTCTTGTTCCTCATTTATATTAATGATTTACCATTTTATGTAGGGGACAGGAATAGGATTGTATTGTTTGCAGATGATACTTCATTGATTTTTAAAATTAGAAGACAATTAGATAACTATGACGATGTAAACAATGCAATCACGAGAGTAGTTCATTGGTTCAGCTCAAATAATCTTTGCCTAAATGAAAACAAAACTAAATGTATTAAATTTACTCTACCAAATGTAAAACTAGTTACGGCCAATGTTCAACTTAATGAACAAGTGTTAGAGTTTGTGGAATCAACTGTGTTCCTTGGTATAACTATTGATGCCAATTTGCAGTGGGGCCCACACATAGAAAAGACGGCCTCTAGGTTAAGTTCGGCTGCATACGCTGTAAAAAATATCAGGACTCTAACAGATAAAGATACGGCTAGAATGGTTTACTTCAGCTATTTTCATAATATTATGTCTTACGGTATTCTTCTCTGGGGGAGTGCTGCAGATGTAAATAAAATTTTTGTTCTTCAAAAGCGGGCTGTACGCTCTATATATAATTTGGGAGGACCCAGAGTCTCCCTCCGAGAAAAATTCAAAGAAGTAAATATTCTAACCTTAGCATCACAATACATGTTGCCAATCTTATGTACTGAGGATGAGTAAGGACTCGGAGATAGATGTATTTTTATGTCCAGATTATATTGATAACATGTGGCGGGATTGGGCACGGTGCCTAACGGCTACTTAGATCAGTACTAAGTATATCTCCTTTATTAATCACACTCCTCTTTCATATTAGTGACTAATGCCTGAAGGTCGGCTTCTGATGAGGCCATGAGCACCGCATCATCAGCGTACAGCAGACAGTTTATTGAAAAGTCACCCAAATTCACACCCATATCACAACCTTTCAACTTCTGCAGGCAACTGTCCAGATACACTATGAACAGCCAGGCGGACATGACACAACCCTGTTTGACGCCTGTACAGACATCAAAAAGAGGTGACACATCCTCCCCTACTTTCACGCAAGCCTTACAGTCCTTATAAAGCTACTGTATTGCCCGCAGCAGCGAGCCGTCCACACCATATCCGGGCAGCAAATTCCACAGAGTTTCCCTCACAACGTTATCAAATGCTTTCTCCAGATCCACAAAAGCGCAGAAAGCCCTCTGGCTAATAGCCGGAAACTTCTCCGCGATCATGCGGAGAGAAAACACTTGATCCCTGCAACCTCTTCCACGTCGGAATCCGCATCGAGCCTCCCATAAATACCTTTCAGATTTTTCTTGCATTCGTGCCGTTATAACCTTTGCAAACACCTTACTAGCTAAGCTGACCAAGCTAAAGGCCCTGTAGCTGGAAAAAAAATATAGACGCCATAACCTTACTGGCCGATTTCTGAGTATTTGGCCGCTTCGGGCGGCTTTCACCAGCCGCTCTTCACTCCGCTGACTGCCGATTGGATTCCGGAGTAAAATGGTGTATCCATGTTTCATCCATTGTCACATACCGACGTAAAAAATCCTTTTTATTACGATTCATCAGGGCCAAAAATCGCTCTGAATCATTGATACGTTGTTCCTTTTGATCAGTTGTAAGCAAACGCGGCACCCACTTGGCAAATAGCTTTTTCGTGGCCTAATTTTTATGTAAAATAGTGAAAACACTACAAGCTGAAATCTTCACTATCTCGGCTATCTCGCGCACTTTTATCGTCTATCTTCCATTACGATTTTGAGGACTTGGTTAATATTTTGTTGAGTCACTACTTTATTTGGACGACCTGAGTGTTCCCCATCATTTGTGTCCATGCGACCGCGTTTGAAGTCGGCATACCACCGACAAATGGTTGCTTTAGAGGGAGCTGATCCCGCATAACATTTTATAAGCCATTGCTGTGCTTAACGGTATTTTTTCCCATTTAAAAACAATGTTTTATCAACACGTGAAACTCGTTTTTTTCCATTGTATCGAAACTACAAGCGTAGCGTCACTTAACTGTCTGCAAAATCAATATTTTAATGTTCCATTTTAAAAAAAAATTACACATTTCTTTTATTGAAGGCCAGTACTTTTTTAAAATCAAAAGAGTTTTTTAATATGTAATACTTTATTAATTTCTCTTCCACAAAGGTGACTTATATCTATATGTACACAAATAAATGTTAACCTTTGTGGGAGACTGGTATCTGTACTAGGAAAACCTGTCACACAGATTACCAGGCCCCCTTTATTAATGCATCACAATTATGTGCACAATTGATATGTGATCGAAAATACAATTCAAAACAAGAAAAGAAAAACCCACCTCAAAGGTAATCTACTCTAACATCACACATATACGGCATTTCCAAGTTAGTCTCGGAACTTATTGAACGATCTAGGATAATCTGATATCTCTTCAGCTTCGTAGTGATAGATAAAACAAATGTGTGAAACTTGATTTGCTAGAATGATCATGTCTTCTAAATTGTGATTCAACAGTTCATATTGAAATAAATATAATACATAATTATCGACTTCCAAAGTAAAGCCAAAGACCTTTGTTTATTTTACTGACAAAACCGCTGCAGCTGACAAAAATGCCACGAGCTCACTAGGCAAGGTCACATTGATCATTTGTATATTTTTCGCGTTGCTTCAAAGGTGACCTCCGTGACCTGAACACAGCAATAAGACCTTCTGATAAAGAGATGAGAACACAGAAACGTGTGTAGGGACAAAAATTACACAAATAGCTCTAATTACAATATCACTTAGCACTACGTTTTATAAGTGTGTGAAAATTAGCAAGAAAACTAGAATCCTTTGAGGACAAAATGTGACAATAAGGTTTATTAAAACCAAACAAGTACTTTTCCTTTTATTGCTTAATTTTGTATTTTTCCTTTTATTGTCTAATTGAACATTATTTCCGTGAAATATTTTCCTCTCCTTATTTAACACGCTACTATTAGCTTAATCCATCTCTTTCTTTTACCGATTGAGTTGAATCCATGTTAAACTAAGAAAATGTGCAAGGCTTTGTACAATTTCTAGCATAAATTATTGTAATTTTGATTAAACTGGAGGTACAAATTAAGTTATATTCTATTCTATGGCGTGTATATGACAAGTGGTTAATGGGCTAGGCGGCATTTGCTTTCAACCTATCCTCACAAATCCTACCTCTACTCTTCTGAACGCAATAATAACAAGGAAGGACAATCTAGAGACGGATATTGACGATCGTCGTAAATTAAGCACGCCTTTTCCCCGAAGGAGCGGCAGAGGCATATTATACGCCTTCTTTCAACCATGTGTATTCTTGTCCCACGTAATAGGTGGTCTGCCCATTGCCGTGTTGAAATAGACAGACGCAGGTTGAATCTCTGTCTGAAATGTTTCAAGCCGCCTATAAAACCTTCAACTTGGCTTAACGACTGCCATAATATGTTACTGGTAACCTGGACCAATGGCTTAAAGTGCCTTCCGAAGCACGGAAATGCTCGCAAATGTAAATGACACAAAGTAGTCACCCATCCGAGACCAGCCGTAGCGAAAGTTGCTAAACGCAGTCATCGTATTTAGAACACTGAGTCGTGGGGCCACGAGTGCTTCTACGATCGTCGTGAGCTCAATAGTAAAAACTACATAAAAAGTTCCGTTGGTGCGAAAAGTGTGTGCCAGAGCGGCGTAGGGGACAGCCACCCTACACGCGCGGCCTGACACGGCGGGAAGTGGAGGACGGAGTGCAGGGTAGGTGCGTGGAATGTAAGGGGAGGGATGGAAGAGAAGATGAATGAATTGATGGATGTAATGAAAGAGAAAAAATTAGATGCTGTGTGGTTGACAGAGACCAAGCGCAAGGGCAGCGAAGTCTTGGAGCTCCCGGGTGGTATGCTCGCGCTATGGTCTGGAGTACCAGAGAGCGAGCATGGCAGTCGGGGGGTTGGGATTTTGTTGTCCTCGCGATTGGTCTCCGGTATGTATGAGTATAAATTGGTTGGTCCTAGAGTCCTCTGGATCCGTTTAAAGCTCGGCTTGACGAAAGTTTTCCTAGTGGCTGCTTACGCACCAGTGTCTTCGTCGAGAGCGATTGAGCTAGAGGACTTCTGGGAGAGTATGAGAGAAGCTCTTAATGTGGTAGAAGGAAGTGACTTAGATAAGACTTATAGTATGTGGAGACTTAAATGGATGGGTGGGTACCGAAGCACGGAAGCGCTCGCAAATGTAAATGCCACAAAGTGGTCACCCATCCGAGGACCAGCCATAGTGAAAGTTGCGTAACTCAGTGATCGTTTACAGAACACTGAGACCGCGAGGCCACGAGCGCTTCACGGGATTTCTATAAACTATTCCTCCTCCTTATTGTACACCATAACTTAAAGTATTTTTAAAACAATTAAACAATTAAACTTTTACATACATAAATACATATTGTCACGCCTTTATTCCCAAAAGGGTAGGCAGAGGCATACTATACGCCCACATTTCACCATATGCATTTTGTCCCATATAACAGGTAGTGGCCACATTGTCGTGTTGAAATGGAAAGGCGCAGGCCGCATCCAAAACAACGGCTTAACGTGCCTTCTGAAGCTACTAAGTGGTCACCCATCCAAGCACCATCCATAGGTAAAGTTGCTTAATGCAGTTATTCTTTAAATAGCACGGAGCTAGCGGGGCCCGAGCGCTTTAATACATTTGAAAGACATCCAAACTTTACCCGAGTGAAGCCGCAGGCATATTATAGTAATATACTAATCCCCAGAGGATACAACATTAAAATTACACTAACTACAAGAATTCATTAATAGTAGGCATGCGACCTGAGAGACGAGTCTGCTATTTCAATCGTTTCGAAATAGAATTGAAATCGTTACTTCATAGAAAGCCACCGGTAAAATTTTAACAAAATAAAAATAAAAATAAAAATATCTTTATTTTGCATAGACCATTTTAACGGCGCTTACAAAATGTCATACACTATTTAAAATATTTAAAGCGACCACCGGTTCGGAACGCGGCCCACCTGAGAAGAACCGGCAAGAAACTTAGGAAGGCTTTTTTTTTGATGGCCTATTTACAATTTAATATTATTTCACTTTGCCAGCAGATCATTTCCAGGCGCCCCTGTCCTGCAAATAGTCTGTAACGGAGTAAAAACCTTTTTCGTAGTCCAATAGACTTCTATCGGTCGGCCGATAGAATTCAACTAACACAGTTCAGTTACATTTTTGATAGTCTACTAACATTTTGACAACTAAAAACGGCGATTTTGGTTCTATTCTACTGCTTTTCAATAGACGACTCGGCCCCCTGAATCTTTGCTATTCAGATAATGGTCCCACGACATGGGAGCATGGCTCGACGTCGCCACAACGCAACTTGCTACGAAGATGCTACGTCGTAATTAACGTCTGTATGCGTTTTGTTCACGGAGGACGAAAATAATTGTTATTCTCTAATCCGTGGTTTTGTTTTTTCACGTAAGTATAACAAAAAACTACTTTCCTACTGACCCAACTATTTAATGGACTAAGGTCCGTATTCCAGAACGTTTCTCAATGCTCAATCAACGCTTGAGGCTAATTTTTGCCTTATGAAATCTACTCTCAAGCGTCGATTGAGTATTGAGAAACGTTTTGGAATACGGCCCTAAAACTACCGACCTTACCGTGACCGTAAAATAAGAGCGATTTTACAATATCTTGGTATTTTGATACTTTACAATCTATTTTTTGTGTTGTTCTGAAGCCGTAGCAGCTATTATTATATTGGTTAATCTTACAATGTTACTTAGGTGTTTTGTGTGTAATTCTTATTCAGCATACCCTCCCCTCCTCCCACCCGTCATTCTCATTGTGGCACGCGAGAGCCGCGTGGCTCCAGCAATTAATTTTGTTAGGCTTCTCTGTCACAAATTTCTCATACAAATGTACCGTTCGCAAAAATAATTTTGAAATTTTTTTTTATCAATGTTTTCTGTTATATATATTAGGTACTACAATTCGAGTATAAGGACGCATACATTCCTCGTCAGATGTAAAAAGATAGAGGCACGGCTTATCTGATTGAAGGGTGTGGTTGGTTTCTCTTGTCTCCTTGTTTATTATCAAATACATCAACAAGTAGGCGCCCTTACGCGGAGGGGAGTCAGATAGCAGTCGCTCCGAAAAATATTAATATACATATTGTCACGGCTTTATCCCCGAAGGGGTAGGCAGAGGCATACTTTTTTCATTTCACCGTATGCGTTTTTGACCTACGTACCAAGTGGTTAGCCCATTGCCGTGTTGAAATGGACAGGCCCAGGCTGTGACCTGCTATAGAAAAATTTTAAGCAGCCCTTTTTAACGGCTTTGTTTGCCTTTTTTTAACAAATTTGCCGCATTTTAACGATTACGATTTTACTGGCTACGTGCCTTCCGAAGCACGGAAATGCTCACAAATGTAAATTCCACAAAGTGGTCACCTATCCAAGGACCAGCTGTAGCCAAAGTTGCTTAACGCAGAGAACGTTTACAGAACACTGAGTCAGCGGGGCCATGAGCATATAAATAAATAAATAAATATGGTTGGGACAACTCACACAACGCCATCTGATACCACACTAAGCAGAGCTTGTACTATGGTAACCAAATAACTGATAAACATACATACATATATACATATTGTCACGCCTTTATTCCCGAAGGGATAGGCAGAGGCATATTAAACGCCTACATTTCACCGTATGCATTTTTGTCCCACGTAACTGGTGGTGAGCCCATTACCGTGTTGAAATGGACAGGCGCAGGCTGTGGCGACCTGCTGTTGAAATTTTTTAAGCTGGCCATAAGGCCTTCATCTTGGATTAACGACTGCCATTTTATTGGCAACTGGGACCAACGGCTTAATGTGCCTTCCGAAGCACGGAACTGGGGTGGGTCTAAAGGGCCGAATAAATTTAATAAAATGTGTCTATTTTAATTGTTAAATTTGGAAAAAAATTTGAACCCGTTGCCTTTTTAGTGAGGTGGTAACAAAAAGGCTAAAGGGTCTTATGTACTAGACACTAATTAGCACGACCAATTAAAGTCCTGGTAGTCTCGGACTACTAAACTGATAAACAAATTTATATAATTCTAAATACATACATATTATAGATAAATAACACCCAGACACAGAATAAACCATCGTGCTCATCACACAAAGTTTTATCATGGGTGGGAATCGAACCCACGACCACTTGCGTAGCAGTAAGATGCACTCCCACCGAGCCAATCAATCAATAAAACAAACCCCTGGCTCTAAATTAAGGTAGAGCTTGCAAGAAACTGAAAATACGCTAAGATGTAAAAAAAAGAGAACACCTGATTCTATTAACTATTATTATCAGACTGCCTCGCGACTGACACGCTGAGGTTGCGGGTTCGAATGTTGGAACAAATATTTGTGTGATCCACAAATGTTTATTTCGGAGTTTCGGTGTTTCCTATGTATTTAAATATATTTATGTATGTTTATTTGTTGTCTAAATCTCATGGCACAAGCTTATAGCTTAAATAACGATATGTGAAAAGTGTCCCACAACATTTATATATTTATATATTCATTTATTAATGCCAGACACTTATTAAGTTCGGACACCAGCATCGGAAATTGTCTCACATAGCACCGACTTCATTCCTAATAAATACTTACTCTTTACTGCTCCTGTTTGCAAATGGCTAGTCTCAAAATGATTTAATAGCAGTAAGTCAATAGCAGACATACTACACTATTTATGAGAATACGACATAATTTACGAGAAACATGTCCACTCTCTATGTGATCAATTATAATTTGAGGTTCTATCAAATCTCTGAGGTCTAAGTGAACCTCTATTGCAAGCTTGCCCCCCAAAAAGAATGATAGCACCAGGCATACAGGAGCATTAGTCCATAGTAAGGTTGATGCCTGCCAAAATATATAGTATCAAAATTGTACTTGAATGCCAATGACGTAGAATTTGTGCTCAGAAGTTACAAAACTTATTACTTATTCTGTTTCCACTTTAGGGAAGAATTATAGGGAAGTAGGTAATATAAAATGATTTTTTTTCCTAGTCAAGGTTCTATTTCTATATGAAGTAATTGTGAAAATATTTGGTGTATGGTAAACATTTATTTTGCTGTCTGTCCCTCTGGACTTTGGACGCAAGTTCAAACATTCTGTGACGCAATATAAGGGCATGATACAAGGCGGTCTATATCAGTATAATCGTTATGGTTTCCCTTTGTACCTTTGAAGTTTAGTTGATCCAGATTCAATCAGAATTCTGCATTATTAAATAAAAATACTGAAATATTGCCATTTATAGTTGTAATTTATACATAACATGCATATATTTATATATATGCATGTTATAGAAACTAGATGACCTCCCCACAGCTTCGCCCGTGGAATATTTCAACCTCCCGTCGCACCTATTTAATCCCGTCGCTTGTAAATTCTACAATGATGCACACAAATTTGCCCGATTTGTCGACATTTATGACTACTGCTATGCTCCCTAGTGTAGTAGCGTAATGATAAATAGCCTAAAGCCTTCCTCGATAAATTGGCTATCTAACATAAAAATATTTTTTAAGTCCGACCAGTAGTTCCTGAGATTAGCGCGTTTAACCAAATAAACAAACAAACTCTTCAGCTTTATAATATTTTAAATATTATATATATATAACAACTATTACGGGTAGTATTATAATCTCCTAGTAAAAAATGCTGAATTTTATAAGGCTTAAACGGAAGTCTAAATATTTTAATGCTGATATTTCTGGGTGGTTATAAAAAGAATAACCATGCAACCGAAAACTGAGGCGGAAGCTGCATAGCTTGTAACCTAAACTATCCGATTCGGATTGCTCCGAGTCGGTGACTAAAAAAATTCCGGATTTCAAACTCTATCGATTATGATCTTGCGGGATTTCGTACATTAGGTATTTTGATTCGACAATTGATATTTTTAGTTGTATGTTGTATGAACTTTTGAGTTTATCAAAATCAATCCATCAAATCTGCCTATTGCAATTCACTGCTGGATAAAGGCGTCTCCCAATTCACGCTACAACACACGGTTCTGCACATTCCGTATTCAGTCCATCCCTGTAACCTTTTATTTGTATAGGTCGTCACTCCATCTGAAGGAATGGTCCTACTTGAAATTTGTCGAGTTTAGGTCTCTACTCCAGAACTCGTTTAATCCATCGACAAATAACTTTTAATACGAACCCTTAATTAAACCCAAATACAGAACTAATGATCACGCAAAGTCACACAAAATTTTACCTAGGCTGGGTTTGAATCCATTTCATCCATTTCATCCAATCCATTTCATTCATCCCCCATTTCATCGTCAGTTACAGTAGTCAATAGGTCAACAGGCCCGTGTACATTATTAAACATTGCAGAGATAATAAGCATTATGTATATTCCTCAGTCGCGTGAAGGCGCATGCACAGATAACAGATCAATGACCGAGAATTTTCGCTACCTCAATGTCGCGGACCCGGGTCATACTCTCGCAGGTCAGCGACTTCCTAGGGTTAGCACAACTCTTCTTCATCTTAGTGTAGTCCCAGTTGCTTCTAAACCCTAACTGGATTTGAAACATTAGGTCCACTTTAACTATTAAAATTGAGAAATTGACCCTCTCACTTTGTGCCGGGGGCGCTCGCATACGGTTAGGTCCAATTGGGGATACTTTATTCCGTGTAGGCTTGGATTGTGGAATGAGTTCATTGGCTGGGTTTTACCGAACGTCTACTGTATGGGATTCTTTAAAAGGAGTCTTACAAGGATTTTACATAGTCGACAGCGCGAGTGTCGATCTCTGGTGTTGTAAACGTTAAAAAGTGTTTTGCAAAAATAGCTTACTAACATGAATTCGCGATTTCACGCTCGAAAACATTTTTGTATATCATAAAAAACTTTTATTTGTGCCCCCTTACGTTACATCCTACTAATATTATAAACGCGAAAGTTTGTAAGTATGGATGTTTCTTACTCTTTCACGCAAAGTCTACCGAATGGAATTTGATGAAACTTTACACACACAGCTTACACATCAGAATAACACATAGGCTACTTTTTATCCCGAGACAAGTTCCTGTGCGAAACGGGAATGGAAAAGTTCACCACGCTAACGGAGCCGCAGGCGACAACTAGTAAGGAATATTTGTGCAAAATTTTATGGTTTAGCTGTGCGTTGATCAGCCAGTCAGTTTCTGCTTTTTGTAGATAAATAATAGTATGTAAATGTCAGGTATCACCTCACTGGAGAATTGAATGATAACAGTCTATTTTAGGTTATACGATTTCAAAGTGTGTGTACATTATGTTAGTCTTATCTATCAACACAAAACAATATAGAGTAAAATGGATATGCATATTTAGGGTCAGCAGAGCGAGGCTGCACCTTTGATGTTGCAAACGTCCATAAGCTACCGTGACCACTTGCCATCAGGTGGGCCGTATGCTTGTCTGCCACCTCAGTGATGTACAAAAAATTATAAACTAGAAGTCACCCGCGGACCCGCACGCGTGGTGAAGTTGAAGCTAATATAAGCTTGTGGTTTTTTAATTCATACATTTATACATAGCAAATACAAAAACTCCGAAACAAAGTTTGCTAATTACACAAATATTTATTCCGACTGTAGAATCGAACTGGGTCAGCTATCTCCACACTAAACTTTATCCTAATTGGTCCAGTCGTTTGAAATATGAATATTTTTTCGGTGAATGTTTGTGCCATAATATTAGTAACATGTATGCCATAATATCAGTTACCAGTAACATGGTAGTCGATATGCCAAGTATTAGGTATTATGTGCGACTTAAAATGTCAACAGCAGGTAGCCTCAACCTACGTCTGTTTGTTCACAGTGGCGAAATAATTGCGGAATTTCACCAATTGTAATTAGTCCATGTAACCAATTACAACTAGTAAAATTCGCCATAGGGATCAATTACAGATGGTGAAATACAGACGTGTTAAATACCTTTTCCTTCCAGGGAACTGCGTATATGTAGTGAGATAACTTTATAGACTATACTTTTGCAAATATTGTTTGGAGCAGTAATATTGTGTACACAATCATAATATATTATCAACATTGAGTCATATTCTTTTCTTTTTATATCTGAATAGTACACAATTGTTATTTTTATTCTTTAGTTGTGTATTCTTATACTATATACCTTACCCTTTTGATTAAAACATTCTGTTTTGGAGTTTAAGACTGATTTTATTGAAAAATACTTTAAATAAACAAATAACCACATCAACACCGTCTAGGGGTATTTTGGATTTACTCAATTTACTCATAATTTATTAAAAACTAGCTGATGCCCGCAGCTTCGCTCGCATGATGAAGTTTTCTTATTCGAGATTTCGAAACGAATCCCTTAACTTTTTGAAAATCTGATATAGCCTATGTTACTCACGAAGAATGCAGCTTACTAATGGTGAAAGAATTTTTAAAAAAGTGTCCAATATTTTTTGAGCCAATTAATATTGAAAGTATTTTCAATATTTTGATTTAATTTCTAACTATAATAAAAAGTAAGTAATATCATGATAGGAATGTGAAGATATCTATCATATCTCAGAAGAAGTGACAAAGCAAGAAAACTGAGAAAACGTTTCAACCCATATCTTTAAATTTAACAAAAGTAGATTTTTTTAGTAACGGTGACTCTGTAATTCAAAAAATGATACCGAATAACGACAATTTGTAATTGTTGTATTTATTGGTAAATAGTCAATTATGTCACACTTATAACTAAATAGGAAGTTAACGCTTAATGAGTCGACATTGTATATAATTGCGTGTAACTGTACAGCAATTAATCACAAAAAGAGGCTAAACAGGCACATTGCTAAAAAAAATTTTAAAGTGTAAATAAATATATTTGAAAAGGGTAAATAGTGTATATTATAAACATAAGTTAAAGGCCTTATGGGCGGCTTAAAAAATTTCAACAGCAGGTAGCAACAACCTGCGTCTCTCTATTTCAACACGGCAATGGGCTCACCACCTATTACATGGGACAGGAATACACATGGTGAAAAGTGGGCATATAATATATATGCCTATGTCACCCCTTCGGAGATAAGGCGTGATAGATAAATAATAAATAATAATATATACATACATATTGCACACTTCAAAATAGTTAATCTTGGTCAATTTGTTGTTATGTTTAAGCACCACTGAAAAATCCAATGCTAGCATTTTTTTACTACCCTTACACAATTTTTTTCTAGATTTGATCTATCACGCTATTTTGTCTAGGGGCTCGTTACAGAGTATTTAAATTTTCAAAAATTACAATAAGACGCGAATGAAGTCGAAAGTAAAGTCTAGGTGAAATATAAATACAATAAAAGTACCTAAAAATAATAAAATGTATTGTTACCAAGTAACACCGGATTCAGATTAATAAAATAATTCTGCATGTCATCAAGAGCCTCTTATGGTCAGACAGCACTATTATTATTCTGTAGTTGCTTAGAAGCTTCCGCCAATAGCAGATTCTTTTATAAAATTATCTTCACTCAAGATTAAAATCCCCATTGAAGATCGAAAGTTATTTTTAATTCCCGAATAAAACATATTGATGATAAAGTTTGTCTGTTTGTATAAAAAGTCCTGAATTTATAAAGAGATATACCAATTAACCATACATTACTACATACACATTTTTTCTAACTATAAAAAATCGGGTTAAACTTGAGTGACAACCATAACAAAAATTTAAAAGTGGTCATAACTTCTAGACTCCACGAGATTTGGATATGAAATTTTTCCTGTCTATAGAGTAGTAGTAGACCTCAATGTTGGTATATATAACTTTTCCAAATACAGTGGATTAATTGAGAAAAAAAATTAAAACATAAAATCGAAAAAAAAAATTACTCCGGTTTTAAGCAAGTTACGAGATTGATAATTGCCTTAAAATGTAAAGCCTAAATAGCAGTTCCAAACAGTATAAGTTGATAATTTTTATTTGCTTTAGTTTTCAGCTCAAAGTATTTCTTAACTTTATCCGGATGAATAAGCACTGAATTTTAAAAAAATATTATGACTTAACTAATTATATTTATCAGTTGGGAATTTTACTCTAGCATTTTAAATAGTTGGTTTTATATGTCTTTGAAATAAAAAGGCGTTTATAACACATAGTGCGGTAGGGGCAACTACCGTGTGACTATTAGTTTTCGGCATTGGTGGGCGCTCCCACCGTCTGACCTCCCAACGCGCCTCCCAGGCCGCCTGCGTCGTCAAAATATCATTGTAAATAAGTTGCAAAGTAAAACACGTGTTTGTGTTCACATTAGCACAATATAAGCTATTAGACTCATATCATCCCTTACAATATCAAGTTAGCGTTTTAATATAAATTTTGAATAAAGTGAAAAAAGACAATCCGAGACGAGGATTGAACCCGTTACCTTTGCCTAACCAGAGCAATGGTCTAGCCACAGAATTACCCTATACTATATTATTAAACATTGACAAGAAATTTAGCATAATAATTGAAATGGACAGGTGCAGATTGTGGCGACCTGCTGTTGAAATTTTTCAAGCTGCCCATAAGGCCTTCAACTTGGCTTAACGACTGCCATGCTACTAGCAACCGAGACCAACGGCTTAACGTGCCTTCCGAAGCACGGAAACGCTCGCAAATGTAAATGCCATCCGAGGATCAGCCATAGTGAAAGTTGCTTAACGCAGAGGTCGTCTACAGAACACTGTGTTAGCGGGGCCACGAGCGCTTCTAAGTGTTACCATATGACCTAAATGAAGTAACATTATTTGTTTATGTTTTGCCTATTCCTCAAAATGTTGCTTAAGATTAATCCAATCCGAATATGATGATAACAGTACAGCATAAACATTAAATTAAAACGTGATATAAATAATACAAAGTTTATACAACTAGTACTCGAATAAACAGGCAAAGTTGCACATAAAATCATGTGTTATCATCAAATACATATTTGCCTAGAAGCTGTTTACATTCAACCTATCGAGTTGATTCTGCACATCCATAAATCCTCTACAAACTTGAATATGAAACATATAACGGAGATGATAACATATTATCTCACTGTTTTGAGAAAGGTCTACTAGGATACTCCCATTATCAGTCAAGAAATGGATATAAGGCATTATAAAGTTATTATTTAAAATAAATAACACGGAATTTTAAAAATGGTGAAGTGTGAAATGCAAGATACGAAAGTGAAGGAAGACATTCCTCATGATCATCTATTTAAAGTCACTGGGCTCTCGTCAAGTAATTTGGAAAAGTTAGCGCAAGGTACGTTTTTTTTATATATTTAGCTTGACAAAATGAAGCCGTTGGTTTGATGGAAAATTATGGTGATATTTAGCGAATTGAGGGTCTGTCTGACAGTCTTTCCCGATTGATGATGTAAGTATGGTGAGTTCAAACATACATCATCGGTAACCACTGTTGTAGAGTTCCTCGGTCTGCCTCTCAGCTCTATCATTAGACCCTTATCACCACATCTAATCTGTTGCGTTAGTCACAATAATTCATGTGAGCACAAACTCGATGAGTCTATTAGTGTCTTCTGAGGAGTACCTCTCAACTTCATTCAGACCTTCGTCGTAACATCTAATTTGTTTGTGTGTCGAGTTTGTCTATCTACGTTCTTGTTCCATCAGTTCGACTCATTACCATATTTAATCAGTTGCGATCGTATTAACAGTTTATTTGAACTTAAAGTCAAGGAATTTACCACAGAGTTCCACTGCCTACTTCCCAGTTCTATCATCAGAGATCAATCCATTGGACTCAAAACAAATCTTCTTTTTCTTCAGCGCTACACTCTTGACAAAGTGGTCAGGGTTGGTGGCACGTTTTACAATACGACGCCATTCCTTCCTTACTGCGGCCTTCCTCGTGCAATCGTGGAGTGGACCGTTCAGTGCCGCTTTTATCTAGACGATCCAGCGCATTGAAGATCTACCTTTACGCCTTTGACTTTGTCCTGCACCTCCAGTCGTTCCACAGACGCATTACCTCGGTGCGAAATGTGGCTAAAGAAAGTGAGAATTTTCCTTAACCTTGTACGATGGAGGAAAGACGCTGTTTGAAAAATAGTTCCTGGATGATTGATTCATTGGTCCGATATTGTGTCTGCCAAGCGATTTCCTCCAACACCACATTTCTAAAGCGTTTATCTTCTTTTTCTCACACTCTCGCAGAGTACACGTCTCAGCACAAAACGGTCACGAAATAATGTGACTGGGTTAAGACTCTCCTCGATTCACTCTACACTGTCTATTATGCACACTGGTGTACAATAAAACAGTGTAGAGTAAATACGATCAATACGTTCACCAACAGTAAAGTCAGCTCAGATTCGCAAGATGCATCATTAATAGAACTGGACCAGGCACTGTAAAAATTTTCCTAAAATATTCAAACATGTGGGAAATCATTAGACCGATGCCGAAGGCAACAGAAACTGTTGTGCTGCTGGCTAGCCACAAACATCTGTGCACACAAACAATTACATTTATAAATAGCTCGTTACTTCACCTCTATACAAAATTAATGTCTGCACTCCTTATGCACGTCAGCACAAATATGTATATATTAAAATTAGCCAGCCATATTAAAATTAAACAACGGCCGTAAAACTGTGACATTCAGCTTTAAAGAGCAAAAGCTCTAGGTTCGTTGGCGTGCCGCCAATGTTTTGGGTTAAAACCAGACTGACATGAGACGTTTTTGTTTTCAACGTGATTTTGACATCCTTCGTCCAGTGGAGTTAGTTTTTTAATCTATATGGTTTCTCTGATACCACACCACGTACGGTATGGTACAAGAACATTCCAGGCGTTTTTGAATGAGGGCTACTTGACGCCATGGGATTGGTTATCAACTTGACAGCTGCGTCCGCAAAGCAGTTGTTTTCGTATTCCGGACGCTGGCTGATATCGTATGGGAAAGAGGTCGTTTGAATCCAACAAAGATTACTAGAATTTCTTGACGAGAGTATAGAGGGTCATTTGAAAAACACCAGCAACCTGCTAGGAGGGGATAGCTTAAGGTCAACCAACAACATTGTTTCTACGACTTTTGACAATTCGTTACGAAACTAGTACTATCATACATTGAACCCTAGGGCTGCATCATAGGTATTATGTCTTACGGTATTCTCCTTTGGGGGAGTGCTGCAGATGTAAATAACATTTTTGTTCTTCAAAAGTCCCCAGAGTCTCCCTCCGAGAAAAATTCAAAGAAATAAATATTCTAACCGTAGCATCACAATACATTTTTGCCAATCCTATGTATGCTTAGAAAAATCTATCACAGTTTACTAAACTCTGTGATATACATAATATAAACACTAAACATAAAAACAATCTTTCAGTTCACCACAGTCGGCTGCATAAGATTGGCGATTCTTTCCAGGGTAACTGTATACGCTTTTACAACAAGCTACCCTGTGACCTGAGAAATTTACCATTAAATAAATTTAAAAAGTTTATTAAAAGAAAGCTTTGTGAAAAAGGTTATTACTCTATTAAAGACTATTTACAGGACAGGGATGCCTGGAAATGATATGCTGGCAAATAAAATATTATAGTCATAAAATACATAATTTAAATATTAAATTGTAAATAGGCCATCAAAAAAAAGCCTTCCTAAGTTTCTTGCTGGTTCTTCTCAGGTGGGCCGCGTTCCGAACCGGTGGTTACTTTAAATATATTATTATTTCTTTAGTTTTAGTGTTTGACATTTTGTAAGCGCCGTTGAAATGGTCTATGCAAAATAAAGATTTTTTTTTTATTTATTCGCTCTTGTATCGCTTAAGAGAACTCTTATGTCTCTTTTTCGTCACGTACAGCATGCCTCGATGGACGAGAGACGCGCGCGCATCAATGCCTTAAAAAAGGTTAAGGTCAAAGGAGCTTACACCGGCCCACCCTCATCCCCTGTGATTTGCGTTTTAGTTGCATAGTACTGTAATTCAAGCAGTAGATGAAAATAAAGTTAAACTCGTAAAAAATATATTTACAATAAATAAAAAAAAACAATAATTGAAAAAAAATCGTAGTACATTTTTATGATAGCCGTAGCAGGTTGCTGGTTTTATTTACTTTCGGTTCATTCGCCAATGTGATTTACGCGGGCTTCAACACGTACCTACTTTCACTGTTCATAATCTCACTGTTCATTCTCATGATGATTGGCGATTTGAGCTCAGACCATTAAAACCTACAATAAATCTAGATTCAACTTTTCAGAACCTGAACCATCAGACTTCGAAAGTGCGATAGCAGCGACCGGCTATGGCAAGTTCAATGTTGCTCTCATGTTGTGCACACTCCCGGCCTTCTGGAGTGCTGTGTCTGTCACCAGTTCTACCAGTTACATCTTTACAAGAGCAAAATGCGATATGGGACTAAGTCTTCTGGATATGGGGACAATTACCGCTATGACTTATGGAGGTAAGGCGCACTTATTGTACAAAACTAAGTAAAAAAACTTTGAAATGGTGAAAATGTCTCATTAGCAAAAGCTTGACGGTTACTCTACCAAATACTGTTCGTTTGTTTGTTTATCCTGCCTTTTTCACCGTATGTTCATGTGTATTCCTGTCCCACGAAATAGGTGGTGACCTCATTGCCGTGTTACTAGCAACCGGAACCAACGGTTTAACTTACCTTCTGAAGCACGGCAACGCTCGTAAATTTAAAATCTCCCATCCGTGACCACCCGTAGCGAAAGTTGCTTAACGCAGTGATCGTTTACAGAACACTGCGTTAAGCAACTTTTGGCAAGGTTTATGCAGCGCGAGTGCCGCACCTCTGGTGTTGCCAACGTCCATAGGCTAAAGTGACCACTTTCCATCAGGTATGCTTCTCTGCCACCTTAATGGTATAAAAAAGTGGGGCCACGAGCGTTTACTAAATATAACGACTACTTTAATCGAAAATAAGTCAAAACTGACTGTGAGTTGAAACTTTGGTCATATCTTACTTGAAATGATAGTTTAATTTCACCAACGGGAAAATTGTTAGAAAAGTTTGCATAAGATTATTATGACGACCTGTGTTTAAGTTGAATATAGGGACACATAATTTAAAATAACTGATTTGACCAAAGAAACGTTACTATGATTAAAGCCTAAGTAAGTATAATGATCAAACAATGTTAATCCTTTTACATACACGTTTATGAAAACCTGTCGGCAATTCTGATCTGTTTGGTTACCGTCTAAATAACAGCATATTACATACAGTTATCTAATGTGTTGTTTTGAATGTGTCATTTTGTTTTAAACCACACAATGGTCCCAAAAGTGAGCCCTGTGAGAGACCATTGATAAACCGGCATTCTTAAATTCTGAAAATTGTCATTAGATCTAAATTCTGAAACTGCAAAGCACTTTGTTCATCTCGATAATCAGACGTACCATTAGCTAAACCAATTACATTATCAATAGCTTTTTTCTGAAGAAAAGGGTAGTAACCACAACGTATGGTTATAATATAAATATAGAATTGTTAACATCGAACTTGCAAAAATAATTGGAAACAAGCATGCGTCAATGCCTATAACAATATGTGTGTAGAAACTGGCGCTACTAAATACACAAAGTAATAGAAATCAGGCGATATGTTGTGGACCTTTGTATACATATTTGTTGTTCTGAAATACAATGCTATCTAGTGATGGAATAATTTTCTAGCATCTGACTCTGACGTCATATGCATGATGCAAATATTTCTTCCATTAGGTGAGTTTCAATTTGCTTAAGAGTTTCTAGTATAAAGTTTTGAATATTTATTTGTACACAAATACGTCAGATATAATAATAAGTTTCAATTTTTGTTGCCATCTATATTTAAAAGCAGAAACTGACTAACTGATCGATGTGCGTTACACAGCTGAAATAAATAAATAATAAAATGAAAAATTTTTACAAAAATATTTTTAAGAGCACGTTACGTTACGATTTTTGTTTTAAAAAATTCAACCCCTAAGGCGGTGAAAAGAGGTACATGGGGGACACGGTAATAATAATTTTTTAATATTTTTTTCTAGTTACTTAAATTAGTTATCTTTGTGAAGCAATAAATATTTTAAAAATTTATTAAAAAAATATTATCCCCGAAATCTTTCATTGCCGTGTTTGTCCACACACCACCTTGATGTATATTATACCTAACTAAAACTAACTATCTTCACTCTGTATCCCTGACGGGGTAGTCAGAGAGGACAGATCGCCAGGCTTCGCGATCCATGCTTACTTCTTTCGCTTCTTCATGATTCATCAATTGCTTCATTCATCTTATCTGCCATTCCTCCCCTAACATTCCACGCAGCTACCCTGCACTCCATCCTCCACTTCCCTGTGTATCGGGCCGCGCGTGTAGGGTGGTATATTATACCTCATGATAAAAATATATTGATTATTTATATTAAAGCTTTTTTTTGATACATGAATAGTTAAAGCGTTGTTACGGATTATATTGACTCAAATATTTGCATCTGAGGTGCGCAACTTTCACTATGGCTGGTCGTCGGATGGGTGACCACTTTGTGGCATTTACGTTTGCGAGCGTTTCCGTGCTTCGGAAGGCACGTTAAGCCGTTGGTCCCGGTTGCCAGTAAAATGGCAGTCGTTAAGCCTGGTTGAAGGCCTTATAGGCGGCTTAAAAAATTTCAACAGCAGGTAGCCACAACCTGCGTCTGTCTACTTCAACACGGCAATGGGCTCACCACCTATTACGTGGGACAGGAATCCACACGGTGAAAAGTGGGCATATAATATGCCTCTGCCACCCCTTCGGGGATAAGGCGTGATGGATATTTTTAAATATTTAAAGAATACAACGAATGGTAGTCCGAGACTACCAGGACTTTAATTGGTCGAGCTAATTAGTGTCTAGCACATAAGACTTTTTAGCCTTTTTGTTACCACCTCACTAAAAAGGCAACGGGTTCAAAATTTCTTCCAAATTTAACATCTGAAATAGACACATTTTATTTTATAAAATTTATTTGGCCCTTTAGATCCACCACAGTTCCGTGCTTCGGAAGGCACGTTAAGCCGTTGGTCCCGGTTGCCAATGAAATGGCAGTCGTTAACCCAAGTTGAATGCCTTATGGGCGGCTAAAAAAATTTCAACAGCAGGTCACCAGCCTGCGCCTGTCCATTTCAACACGGCAATTGGCTCACCACCTGTTACTTGGGACAAAAATGCATACGGTGAAATGTGGGCGTTCAAAATGCCTCTGCCTACCCCTTCGGGGATAAAGGCGTGACAATGTGTATGTATGTATGTATGTACGAATGGTTAATAAAAAATCATTTGTCCCAGAACCACCTTTCATCGCCGTTTCCTATACATGTTTAAGAATATTGTTTAATCTAAAGACTTGTTTGTGGTCCCCCTCTTGTACGCTAAGCGTTGCATAATAGTGTCACCTAAGTGCTTGACGCAGAAGGACGTATAGTAGTGCATGCGTTTTCGCGCTATAAATAAATATATAATAAAATAAATAATAATATAAATATCCATCACGCCTTATCCCCGAAGGGGTGGCAGAGGCATATTATATGCCCACTTTTCACCGTGTGGATTCCTGTCCCACGTAATAGGTGGTGAGCCTATTGCCGTGTTTTAAATAGACAGACGCAGGTTGTGGCGACCTGCTGTTGAAGGTTTTCAAGCCGCCCATAAGGCCTTCAACCAGGCTTAACGACTGCCATTTTACTGGCAACCGGGACCAACGGTTTAACGTGCCTTCCGAAACACGGAAACGCTCGCAAATATAAATGCCACAAAGTGGTCACCAATCCAAGGACCAGCCATAGTGAAAGTTGCGTAACTCAGTGATCGTTTACAGAACACTGAGACCGCGGGGCCGCGAGCGCGAGAATAAATATATTCTATTTTTTATATGGACATTTTTTCTTTCGTCGCCGTGGATAGGTATAACTTCTATTTGAATAAGTTTGTCCTCTTGATTGAGCATTCAAGAGAAAGAAAAAAAGCCATTTATCTTAAGTCTATTTGTGATGTGTTTATTACCAAAAAAAATTGACCAGGAAAATTTTAATTCCTACACTGGTCAATTCTGAAGTGCCAGGCAAGATTGAAGCCATAAATGTTTGGAAACTTAAGTGCCCAGATACTGTTTTACCGACCAACCCGTGCTCCCAGAGGCAGTGGGATAGGCCGCTCTGCAACGAGGTTAGAAAAAATTTATTGAACACGTGTTCGAATGTTGCAGAACGTGCTCGCCTATTGGCTGTGGGAGAATGGGAGTCAGGTGTTTGGCTTCAGGCTCTTCCGTCGCCCAACATAGGTACTATGTTGGACGACTACATTCAGAATTGCTGTCTGTCTTCGTTTAGGTGCTCCCTGCGTTTCTCCGCATTCTGTCAATGTGGTGAAGTAGTCGACAGCCTTGGGCATCACGGTCTCTCATGCAGCAGGAGTGCAGGTCGCAGGTCACGTCATGCATACCTTAATGACATTATCCGTCGGGCTCTTGTCACCGCCGGTGTTCCAGCCGTTCTAGAACCTAATGGTTTGGCGCGTGACGATGGCAAGAGGCCGGACGGTATGTCATTGGTGCCATGGAAGATGGGAAAGCCTTTAGTTTGGGATGCAACTTGTGTTGACACCCTGGCTCCTTCTCATCTTCTTAGCACTGCGAGTTGCGCTTGTGCTGCTGCTGCATCCGCCGAGACTCTCAAGCGGCGCAAATATAATAATTTAATAGGTAATTATATTTTTGAGCCGTTTGGGGTCGAGACACTGGGCTCGTGGGGCCCAAGTGCTCGTTCACTGTATAGTGATATCGCAAAGCGACTGGTCGATTCTTCTCGTGACCATAGGGCTGGCCAGTTTCTCGCTCAGAGAATAAGCATTGCCATACAACGTGGCAATGCGGCCAGCCTTATGGGAACCTTACCGGTTGATTTTGATGGGGAGGAATTCTTCGACACCTAGTCGGGGCATCATTGTCAGTCTTGTAATAATTCCCACCACCCGCCCCCTTCTTTTTGTATTGTTTTCTGTAAATATGTTAAATTTTAATTTGTTAATAACCATGTAATTATTATTTCATTGTTTAATCATTATTTAATAAAAGTTTAAGGTACCATGTAATTATTTTTTATTACTTACGTTGTTATTTTACATTTTGGCCTTGATTTTCATCGGCATGCTTTCATTGCCGTGGTTTCCGTGGCCAAAACAAAGACACGGTAATGAAAAAAAAATCATTGCCATGCCTTGTTACACAATTTAGTTTCATTGCCGTGGCCAGGTGTTTAATTTCCATGACTTATGTTTTCATTGCCATGGTAAGATTAGGCAAAAAAAAAAATCATCCGAACGCTTATCCCAGTTGCGTCTCGCGACGCCTGGAGTCCGCCTCCGTACTTTTTCTCCTCCACTTCGCACGGTCGTCGGCATCCTCTGTAGTGAGACCATTGGCACGCATGTCGTCTCTTACGACGTCATGCCAGCACTTCTTGGGTCTCCCCCTCTTACCGGGACCCGGCAGGGCTGACATGGCCAGACATTTGTTTCCTACGTTGCCCAGCGGTTGCCGCAAGACAATGACCATACCAACGAAGGCATAACACTCTTGCAACTTACGAGTATCTGCAATGTCACGGACGTAAAGGCTGCCGCGGATGTGAGAGTTCCTTACGCGGTCCATTCGCGTGACTCTACATTTCCACCGCAGCATCTTTATTTCCGTGACACGCAGTTCCTACTTATGTCACTCCAATATTGGCCACGTCTCACTGCCATGTAAAAGGACAGGCCTAATAATGGTTTTATAGACCTGTCCCTTCAACTTGATCTTCTTTTTCGGGTCACAAAAGTCACCAGTCACCTCCCGCCACTTGGACCACGCGGCAGCAATGCGTGCCTCGACGTCGCAATCGATGTCACTGGCAAAGTACAAACCGTACAAAGGCAGATTTAATGCCAACGGCATTTTCTACTAGTCAGCCTTAGGGTGGCCAGTAACAATTGTTACTCGTTATTATAAGAGTACTTTGTACCCATTCCGATTCTACTTTTAAAGATTTCAGCTAATAGTAACTGAAAGTAAATGACTTCTATATAATCAATATATAACCACTCTATTTCCTTGTATTTTAATTATCATGAAAGCAGGAAAAACATTTAAAATCTGTATGTCTGTTTTGAGAATTATTACAGGAGATAATGAATGGCTCATCGCGAAAGAGCGAAAATGTTTTGAATTCTAGCACTTGTTTTGTTGGTTTCATTTTTCTCTAATTACTTTTCTGCCTCATAAATAAGGCAAAAATGGCATAAATATAGTGACAGAAATTATTTATGTTTTGTTTAGAGAACGTGTACTGAGAAACAGAATTTGCAATGACATCACAGGCTAAAAATGTTACACAAATGTAAATGAACTGATAATGATGGACAAGATATGCTCAGGCTAGATCACATAGAACTGTTAGAATGTCCAACAATTCGAATATAGACGCAATAAATCAACCAATTAATTCAGTTTGTTGCAGACTACTATTTGACGTAGGCCTCTCTAATTTTTTAATGCCTAGGTTTTGTTTCGGTGTATGAGAGTTTCTTATCTATAGAAGTTGCTCATATCGATAGCTTCATTGACTGCATTTTACCGTATATACCACGGCGAGTGTTCTGAGCTCTTCAACCTAATCCCACCCTCTCCTTTTCCATCTCGAACAACGCGTGCTGGGCAGTGTTGCCACTCTCATACAGTGGAAAGAATTTTCGCCCGAACTGAACGGTTTAAAAGATTGTTCTTCTGTCTAACAATAGAAATTTGGAATGCTCCGCCAGCGCACGTGTTTCTACCCTTTTATAATCCAGGGTTCCTCAAGCGGAGCGTGAGGAGGCACATCATGGGGACGCCAACTTGAGAACCACTGTTAATAGTTCTGTGGATTGTGACAGTGGCTTTTAATTCGCTAAACGTCGCCATGGCTTTCCATCAGGCGGGCGGCGTCACTTTGGCGAGATAAAAAGAAATAAAAATAAGAAATAGAAATCTTATATCACTCATAAATTATATATTTATAAAAAAATGCGTGAACTCTATAAAAATATCAATAAAACACAATGAAGAAGGAAGCGCTTTTGGCCCTGCTAACTCAGTGTTCATAAACGATCGCTGCATTAAGTATCTATCGTAATGGTTAGTCCTCAGAAGGGTAACCGCTTATTGGCATTTTCCATTAACGAGCATTTCTGTGTTTTGAAAGGCACGTTAAGCCATTGGTCCCGGTTGCCAGTAACATGGCAGTTATTACTCTAAGTTGAAAGCTTTTAGGCGGTTTGAAAAATTTTAACATAACCTGCGCTCCATTTCAATACGGCAATGTTACGTAGGACATAAATGCTTAGGGCAAAATGTGAGTGTACGGTATGCCTCTGCCACCCCTTCGGGTAAAAAGGCATGACTGGTAGATTAAGTAAGTAAAACCAGGACAAATCTGTGTTATGAGCACGAAACAATGGGGAAGAAAACTGTCATATAGTTTATTGTAGAGGGCGCCAAATGTTTGCTACAAAGCAACTGTCAACCTGTACTATTTCGTTGGAAATACGCGTTTTTAACGGTTTTTAAATAATTTATTAAAGAATGGGTGGCTTTTAAATGTGGCTCATTTTTCTTTTTTACAATTCCTCCTTTAATTCAACGACTCGCCAGTTAGAATTCATGTTGTAAACCTCTTTTCCACCACAAAGAAGAAATTTAGAGCAAAAACAAAACGCAAGAAGAAGCAGAATAAAGATTTTGTTATGAAACTTAACGTTTATAAAAGTCTTGCGTCTTCTTTCCTATTTCTTCTGTTTCAGTGAAATTTAACTGTTTATGTGGTCATGCAGTTTTCTAGTTATTATATATAGACTCTACTAGTTGATCAATTTTTTTTTTCCCTTATTTTCAGGAATGATATCTTCAGCGATGCTATGGGGATTCCTGTCAGACACATTGGGCAGGCGGCAGATCATGCTGTGGGGGTTTTTCGCCTCTGGTCTCGTCGAGGTAGCTTCAGCTATGAGTCAAAACTTTTCTATGCTGCTTGTCACCAGGTTCGCGAGTGGTTTTCTGTAAGTATAGAATTTTCTCATAGTTAGGGGGGTTCAATTCCCACACAGTATGAATCTCTTGTGTAATGAGCACGTTGATTTGTTCTATAACACACTAAATAATGACCGCAGCTACATCCGTGTGGTCAACTTTTCTCGTTCCCGTTACCCACAGAAACTTATTCCCGGAATTAAAAGTAGCCTATAGATGTGTTATGTTGATAGTAAGCTATATTACAGTAAAGTTTCATTTAAATCAATTCAGTAGCTTTTGCGTATATAAGTAACAAACCTACATTCATTCAAACAACTTTCAAATTTATAATATTTGTTGATGAAGAAAGTTGATAATCGTGATTCTTTATTTTTGAATACATCCTTTATTCAAAAATAAAGAATCATGTTTATCAACTTTCTGTGTGATCTAGTGCAATGTACCCTAAATTTAATTAATATAAGCTTGTGTTATGGGATCTAGACAACTAAATAACATAATTACTGATAAATAGATACATTATCATAGATAGAAAGCATCCAAACACCGCAACAAACATTTGTGGATCATACTAATATATGGTCCTGCCTGGGTTTCGAAGAAAAATGAGATTGGCTAGGTTAGGGTAGGTAATATTAGGTAGGGTGTAGGAAAATATGTATTTCTTAAGTGATACACCTAATATCAGCTGACGAGGACTCAAGGAATTTACTCTTTAATTTTTAAGTTACTCGAATCTGGTACGTATAGAAGCTTCGCGATAGCAAAGAATATTTCTTCAAAATAGTGTTTAATATTTGCAGTTTCAACGGCCCCTTCGCAGTACTCATTTCGTACATCGCAGAGCTCCACCGGACAGAGCTTAGAGCCCGAGTCATTCTGCTGACCAGCCTTTTCTACACCATCGCGAATAGCACGTTGCCGCTTCTCGCCTGGGCTATTCTCGTTAGAGATATGGATTTCTATATTTTTGGTTACTTTGGTGAGTTGTTTAAGTGATATTTCTAAAGATTCCGTCAATAGCAATGACCAACATTCCAGGGAGATAGTATAATTGCATGTGTGTAGCACTGAAAACAAAAATAAATAAATATATGTATATCGCCTTCGGGGATAAAGGCGTAAAAGTATGTATTCTGTCAGACTTAAGAGATAGACAGTTGTTCTTCTGAATTGGGAAAGGTTCCAATCCCGCTCGAGCTTGTTTAACTTTTTACAGATTAAATTGTGGTACAGTCAGCATTCGAATTGCTAACAAAAATATAACAACACTGTTCATGTCATTTTTATCATAGTGAACTAGTCAGCCTACGAATTGCTTTTCAAAATGATAACTTCTTACATTGTTCATGCAATTTTTATAATCTTAAGGGCGGGATAATTGACCGCAAGATGTATTAGCCCCCTTTAGTGTTAACTTATTAGATTCGTACATTGAATCTATGGTAGGCTAAGAAATTTAGCTGTAATGAAATTAAAGGGAAATGTTCACATACAATCCATAATGTCACGCCTTTATCCCCGAAGGGGTAGGCAGAGGTATACTATACGCCCACATTTCACCGTTGGCATTTTTGTCCCGCGTAATGGATGGTGAGCCCATTGCCATGTTGAAATGGACGTGTGCAGACTGTGGCGACCTGCTGTTGAAATTTTTGAAGCCGCCCATAGGGCCTTAAACCAGGCTTAACGACCGCCATTTTACTGGCAACATAAATTATATAATGGTAAATTTGGAAGAAATTTTAAACCCTGTTGCCTTTTTAGTGAGGTGGCAACAAAAAGGCTAAAAGGTCTTATGTGCTAGACACTAATTAGCACTGAGCATTGAGTAGGTTTGAATAATAAAATAAGAAACAGAAGGTAAATTTGCTTACAAAATGTACCTATCTTATTCCAGTGATACACTCATGGAATATATTCCTGTTCGCAACTGCTCTCGTGCCTCTGATGACTGGGTTGGCGTTCCTCTTTCTGCCGGAGAGCCCTAAGTTCCTCATGTCAAGAGGAAGGAACGAGGAGGCCTTAGCTATCTTCAGGTCTATATATAAATGTAATACTGGGAAACCTGCTGAAGAGTTTCCGGTAAGTGTAGCCAATGGCAATAAATAAAGTAGACAATATTTGAGGCCTATTTTTATCTCGCAAAAACCAGGGGCTTTATTGACTACTAGGACATATATTTTAAGTTTATTATTTTTACGGGCATAAACGCGTTCATTTTTCATAACTTGTGTTGTTTTGGAATCATGACATTTATTTCTGAATGGCTTAAACCCTGTTGGGATACGTACCAGTTTTCAGATAAAGTAAGCTTGAAATTTTCCAGAGATTTTGTACACCTAAGACGGAACGTGTCTGTGTATCCATATTTTACGAATTTAAAGAAAAGTCTTTTGGTTTACAAAATGCGTGTACAAAAATCCAACATTTAAAACAAACAAATTATTCCTTTAATGCTAATTTCATATTGTACACTTCCAGGTGAAAATGTTAGTTGAAGAAAAGACTGAGCAGCAAAGCCAGGGAGTGGCGGCGCTGCGCGGAGGCCGGGCCCAGCTGGCGCCCTTGTTCAGGCCCCCTCACCTCAAGTGGCTCGTTCTGATGTGTCTTATACATGTTGGCTGTATGTTTGGGTATGTGCTCATTTAAAATTATTTATTTTTCAAATTATCTTAACAATTTGTCTATCTAGCTACTAACGCCTAAGGTTGACTTGTTGAGCAAATTTTGGTCAGGCTCCTTTATTCCTTTAACAGATTTATAGTAGTGCATTATATTAATGTTTAGATATAACTCCTTCCTTCTTGAATTACTTTTATTAGCGCAAGTTAGTTCGTCCAAAACAAAAACACGTATATTCACGGCAGCTTCAGAGTAAGATCTATTACTGACAAATTAGTTGAACATCGGCTCCAATGGCATAACCACGTGATGTGCCGGCCACCTGAGCATATGACCCGTCAGGTGTTAGACAGACTCCCCCTAAAACCCGAGGCAGACCCTGTCAAACATGGATTAATAAAGAGCTAAAAACGTAAATATATCCAAAGCGACGACCCAGGACCGAGTGTCCTGGCGAAGACTAACTTCCTAGTTAGCCTTTGAAGAAGGAAGAAATAACAAAGAAGTTTGTTTGTCCGAAGCCCAAACCACAGAAGAGCATGACAGTTTTTTTTGGTCTACTCCTACATCATGGTGGGCAAGATCCAAATACTGAAACTGATTGACTCTGAGTGAAAAACTCTTCCATGTCACAATACTGACATATAAATACAAGTTATAAACTTTGAACTAGAGATTGACTTCTAATAAAAAAGTTAAAATGTATGATAATGATCTAGATTTCGTTAATGTTTGTTGCCCGTCATCCAAAGCGACCAGCCTCATAGAAATGTTCATCAGTTCCATACATTGTCCTCCCCCCTTACATCCCCCTATTTTCTGTAAATATTGCGTTTTAGTCTTCAGTTTGTTGTTTCAAATGATAATAAACTTCTACAGTTCCAACACAATACGTCTGTGGTACCCACAACTGGCAGCTATGATCGGCTCTGAACCCCAGAGCCTCTGCTCTGCCATCGCTCCAGTAAACCAGACGGTCGCAGAAGAAGCCTGCATCCCTATAGAAACTGATATGCAGACATATCTTCAGAGCGTTGCTGTAGGATCTGGTTCGGTACTCACCTATAGCATCGGTGGAATTTTAGTTAATAGGTAAGGTATTTGGTAACTTTAATTTTACAAACAATCACTCCGTTAAGCAACATTCGCTATGGCTGGTCACAGATGGGTAACCATTTTGTGGCTTTTACATTTGTGATCATTTCCGTGCTTCGGAAGGCACGTTAAGCCGTTGGTCTCGTTTGCCAGTAACATAGCAGTCGATGAGCCAAGTTGAAGGCCCTATGGGCGACTTGAACAGAAGGTCGCCACCACCTGCGTTTGTCTATTTCTACACGGCAATGGGCTCACCAACTATTACGTGGGACTAAAATTCACTTTAAAACCTGTGATATTTACCATACTTATAGGCAGTTTAGTATTGCCTATAGAAATTCTTATCAAAAGATGTTTTCTTTTGTACGAGTTGTTAAAATATATAAACATACATACATACTTATTACATATTGTCACGCCTTTAGGCAGAGGCATATTTTACGCCTACATTTCACCGTATGTATTTTTATCCCACGTAACAGGTGGTGAACCTGTTGCCATGTTGAAATGGATAGGGGCAGGCTGTGCCAACCGGCATTTAAAATTTTTCAAGTAACGATTATCATTTTACTGGCAACCGGGAACAAGGGCTTAACGTGCCTTCCGAAGCACGGAACAGATTAATATAAACATATTTATTAAATTTTGAATATACAGTGTGACACCCTGAACTAGTAGGCAAAGCCATCTTTAAGCATCCATTTCACCAATTCTACTTAATCCCACTTAATAAGCGGTGTGAGCCTATAGCAAATCATATTTTTAAATAAAATATCAATCACGCCTTATCCCCGAAGGGGTAGGCATATAATATATGCCCACATTTCACCGTGTGGTTTCCTGTCCCACGTAATAGGTGGTGAGCCCATTGCCGTGTTGAAATAGACAGACGCAGGTTGTGGCTACCTGCTGTTGATTTTTTTCAAGCCGCCCATAAGGTCTTCAACCAGGCTTAACGACTGCCATTATACTGGCAATCGGGACCAACGGCTTAACGTGCCTTCCGAAGCACGGAAACGCTCGCAAATGTAAATGCCACAAAGTGGTCACCCGTCCGAGGACCAGCCATAGTGAAAGTTGCGTAACTCAGTGATCGTTTACAGAACACTGAGACCGCGGGGCCATGAGCGCTTCATAATATTTTCACCTTCTCCTAACAACGCCTACACAAACAAACGGTGTTGCAAACGTCCATAGGCTACAGTGACCACTTTCCATCAGGTGGGCCGTACGCTTGTCTGCCACCTCAGTGGTATAAAAAAACGTGAAAAATCTAAATATCAAAGAATAGCAGTTACACAAAACTGGACCCCAAACCTCGAATCCAGGCAGGGTTTAGAAGCAACTTAAAATACACTAAGATAAGGAGATGTGATGTTACTGGAGTTACGCCTCCGCAGCCATGAGTACCCACAATCTGTGCCTACAGTTTTCAACAACATGATTTTTTAAATTCCAGAAGTGGTAATAAAATAGTGGCAAGTTTTTGTGGCTTCGGGAGCGCAGTGTTGATCGTTCTGCTGCCGTTCCTGGGGAACAGCGCGATAACCGTGATGGCGATGGTCACCTCGGCACAAGCGCTCACGTCACTGTGCGGGGCCTCACTGTCCAGCATCATCGTGGAATTATTTCCTACTTCTCTTAGGTACGTTGACTTCTTATACTCTTCATATTTATACCTCATGTGTCAAAAACTTACTTAAACTGCATATCTCCTCAAACTATCATTTTTTTACGAATGGAGCACTTACGCTCAGAGCTTGTCGAGGCTGCGTTATGATAATATTGAAAATGGTTTTAGAAAACTTGATCCATTGCAACTAGACTTCCAACAGAACATTAGTTAAAATTGTTTTGTATAGATGGCGCTAGCTGTACCTTTAGGACATTTCTTATCGTCCTAAAACTACCTTTTTCAGAGTAATGGCAATGTCAACTTTCCTAATGACTGGGAGGGTAGGCACCATCATCGGCACCGTGATCTTCCCAGCTCTCATAGAATACGGCTGCCTTCCGCCTTTCCTAACTATCGGCGCCGTACTTACAGGTAATGTTTTATCAGTGTTATTGTTTTGTGTGAGGTTTCTTAATCAACTCAGCCTAACAGGTTGTCTACGTACAATCTGGAGTTTAGAAAAACTGATGTATTAAGAATCTGGATGGAGGAGTACCTTTTTGGTATGTTGGTGGTTGAAGGTGGAAAACACTAGAACTAACCTATGTATGCCATAGACCGAACTTGTTCTTTACTAGTATGTACAACAATCCAATAGAAGGCGCGATTTACAAATAATTAAAATTTGTTTCCAGTGTGTGGTTTAGCGTGCCTGCTTGTGCCGAACACGACTCTCAAGAAACTAGAATAAAATATATAGATAAAAGAGTAGTAAACATGTCTGTCTATGTGTAGCAAAAATCTTTCTAAATTGTAAATAATTTAATATTAAACTGTCTAAGTTAAAATGTTTACCTTCTTTTTTCAATGTTTTACCTCAGTGAATTCATATTCACTATCATATTAACTCATGCCGAGACGAGATGTGGATTTTGACAGTGGTGGTCTTAGAAGACGCTTCATTAGTTTTATTTTGTCCCACACGTAATAGGCAGTATGCCTATTGCCGTATTGAAACTGACGCTTTTAAATTATTTTTATACAATTATTTAATGACCTGGTTACGCCCAATCTTGTTTTTTTATATCATATTTCTTTAATCTTATATTCTAATTTAGTCCTGTCCAGTCTTTGTCGATGTCGAGTCCTCAGTCATAGGTCCTGGTCCTTGCCCTCAGTATAATGTTGGTTCTTATACTGGGGTTTCCAGTAGACTTTTGGCGGCAAGAGAGAAAATAGCATTTCACTGCATATATATCATTGTCTATCACTACAGCATGTTAACAAAACTTTTATATCCAAAAAACCACCACTCCGCATATAAAACAAGATAAATGCACTAGTTTTAGAAAATAACATACTGCAAGCGTCCGCACTTGTCACTCTTTCCGCCCAAAGTCTGGCGCTTTTTAATGTTTAGTATCGCCACAGATAATATAATATAATTATTATAGTATCGCACATAAGACCTAATGTAGTAATCGGGATGAACGATTATACCTGCGTGCTTTCCGAAGCTCGTACATGGAAATAAGTCAAATAGTCGCCCATATCAGGACAGACTGATTGCTTAAAGCAGTGACCATTTACAGTACACTGAGCTATACAAAATTGTACGCAGTGAGCGGTACAGCGGTCGTGGTCAAACTATAGCGATGCTACAAGAGAACCAACGAACGTGAGGTAGTGTAATGAACAGGAGTTTCCATGTATATCTCAGGTGAAGCAACATGGCACTGCCAGTGGAATATATCGAAAGTGTAATGAAGACGTAATAAAATGTTGTTTGACGATGATTACTGCAAATAACTGGAAAATCATTTGTGGAAAAATCAAAAGACCATTTGTGGGGTATAGAGCGTCTTGTAGTCTATACAGATAAATAGAATTGTATTCGAATAGAATTATGCTTGTACTTAAATTGTATTTTTACTTGGGCACCATCTGAAAACCAGCGCAGGAGGTCATCACCAATGATATGCGGCACTATGCTGAGATGGTGACCCTTCCAAAATCTGCACAACCATACAAAATGTTTACCTGTTGTTGGTAAAATAATTGTATTTAATATCTGTATTCTGTTGTGCGGTTGCATGAATAAATCTTTTTCTTTCTTTCCTTATAAACAGGTTTTCACTAAATGCACATGAAAGTATATACTTTCATTTAAAAAATCAAATAAATTGTTAATATTTTTCTCATTCTATCTGTTCTTTGTAATGATATGTATTATATCTGAAACGGCTGGACCGATTTTAACGGGACTTTCACAGCTGATGTTATAAGGATTAACGTAGGATATCCAATTCACACGGGCATGGGTTCTGCGCGGGTGAAAACAAGCAGTTGTTGCTAAATAAATGTAATGAAACCTTTAAATGAAACAAATGCATTTTTTAAAATATTCCTCTTTTATTTTTAAATTATCATTTACCCTAATCTCATCTGTTGTCAGTCGAACACAACAATTTAACGTCGAATCGGGGAAAACAATTAGGACTATATTACATTTTTATTGTTATTTTACCTTTTTTACATATTTTTAAAAGTGATGAATTTATTAACATATCATTTTAAAAAAGGATTCTGCGAAGTTCAACTAAAAAGTGACATTATTGTTTTAAGTGTTGTACATTTTTAAAAATATGTAAAAAATATATTATATATATTTTGTATAAGGCGCTACATCAGTCTAATGTAATGACTAAACAGCTTTAACACAAAATGTTATCAAGTAAATCAAAATTATGCATTTGTGACTATTGTACATTTATTTAACTGTGAAACAAGCTGCCATTTTGGATTATTTACATTCATTATCTAGACTGAGCTGGTTTTGAAGTAAATTATGACTCTTAAATATTTAATCTTGAAGATCTAAGTTCATCTTTTTTGAATTCTGGCGCGAGTACAGTCAAGCACAATCGATATTTGTGGGACATTTCTCTTTTCACAGCGCCATCTAGCTAATATATATAAAAAATACTTTTCTGTAGTATCACAATAGAGAAAAAAAACTTGAGTATTGGTGACTAGGGATGCAGAAGCAAAGTTCTAGTGCATGTGGAAGTAATCACGTTCCTATTTAGTCACTTTACTTTTACTAAAGAAAAATTAGAAATTAAGGTTATTTTAGGTTATTTTATTTATCAGTGTCAAGTCATTGTTCGTAGGCTGGAAGACTTTTTGTAGGAATTTAACTGATATGATGAAAAATCAATGTAATTCATTATATCTCATAGAAGATACATTTCACATAAGCACTGGTAAAAAGGGGTCATTAGGACTTTGAATTGAGATATCACAATCATGTTATAATTAAGCGCTCGTGGCCCCGCGGTCTCAGTGTTCTGTAAACGATCACTGAGTTTCGCAACTTTTACTATGGCTGGTCCTCGGATGGGTGACCACTTTGTGGCATTTACATTTTGCGAGCGTTTCCGTGCTTCGAAAGGTACGTTAAGCCGTTGGTCCCGGTTGCCAGTAAAATGGCAGTCGTTAAGCCTGGTTGAATGCCTTATGGGCGGCATGAAAAATGTCAACAGCAGGTAGCCACAACCTGCGTCTCTCTATTTTAACACGGCAATGGGCTCACCACCTATTACGTGGGACAGGTAAATCCACACGGTGAAAAGTGGGCATATAATATGCCTCTGCCACCCCTTTGGGGATAAGGCGTGATGGATCTATTTATAATTAAAAAACGTGTTTTATTAATTTTTTAAGTCTCGAAACCAGAGATCTAACGTCATAATCTCAATTCAGTGTTGCCCTTTTTCTCATTGTTTACTGCGTTATATCAGGTATACTGTATTTTTCACCCCATATTTGAATACATGAGAATTGGGTAATCGAATCATAATTTACTTCATAAACTGAATTATCTTGCACCAGTATGGTTCAGAACTAACTCGGTGTACAGATACCTAAAAAACGAAACAGGTTGCTATAAAGACTAGATTTTATTTTTATTGTCCAACCACTTCTGTAAGTGATTTTACCCTTAAATTCGAGGAATTTAGGATTACTGACCACTATGGCGTAACATAGGCACACACACTATCATTTTAAAAAGTTTGTTAGTCGTTTTTATTGAAAATCACATAATATCATATTGCAATTACTATTATTTATGTTCTATATTTTTATATTTATAAGAGTGAAGAAGTGTATTTTGCTATTTTCTGCAGCGTTACTAAGATTTTTCTTACAGAAAAATCTAATAAGACTACCAAATCTGAGACCGATACAGATACCCCATATTCGCACATATTACTACTGTCTCTGAGGCAACGATGGAAATACACGCAACAAAATATATACAATTTATTTATACCGTCCTCAGATATATAATCTGAGGATGGTATAATTAAACTGTGATCACGGGATACAATCTTAGGATACGCCTTGAATACCGATACGCCATAGTAGTCAACTATCACATAATTAAAATTAATATATTATGTATGTAGATATATAAATGTGTAGAATTCTATATTCCAGTGAAATTGACTATTTTTCCTTACAATAAAGGTTTTTTACCTTTAATATTAAGTTCCATACAACACAAGGCACATTATTTTTTATCTTTTTACTAACAGTTAAAATCATTAAGATTGCACTTTTAAATAGTTTTTTAGGCAGATCTTTATTTTAACTTAAACACATTTATATTTAAGCGAAGTTGCTCCCATAACTCACATAGATTGAGATAAATTTGAGTCCATTCTGAGAAAAAATATGTTCCCGATTTTTATATTACTTGTATAATTATTTTTTGAGAATTAACATGAGGATTAGTAAATATGAACACATGTTCATACAATTCTATCCTGTGGCTACACGATTGACACTGTGGTTGAAGTCCAGTATCATAGCTGTCAAAGTATTAGCCTCCAAGTAGATGTATCTGAGAGATGCTTTTATCCTTAAGAAATATTTTAAAAAATATGATAGTAAAACAGTATTTTTCCAGGACGTTAAAAACTTTAAGCAAAGATGTTATTAAAGATAAATGTTTTAATCCAAAAAAGTTTAACATTAAATTAAACAAATTTTATTTTGAACTATTTAATGTCTACAAATATCGCTTTTTTGTATAATTACTGTTCTGTCAAAATCTAAAAATGGCCTAGTAGTCAGAGTTGTATGAGTATTGTTGCATAATAGTGATGAATTACTATCAATGGCCATCAATTTTATCGCTTTAATGGATTCAATATTTTCTCAAAATTGGACCCTCAATTCTTTTAATTCATGTAAAGTTGATTAAAAATGCTTTTAACACAGCCTTCTTCACTTTAAAATGAATTCTCCAATAGATAATTGTGTCATATCACTTTGTATAAAAATGTGAAATTATACATTAAGTCTTAAATAAGTTATGTACTACGGTAAGGCATATTTAAATAATTATTATAGTACAAATGTATTTATCATTATATATACAGTCTCGCTATGTCTTAAACCCGAGTTTATACAATATGTACAATTTTATATAAATTTTTAGTTGACTTTAATACATTATACAACTGAAAAATCTAATGTCAAAACGCTAAATTTAAAACTATTAACAAAAAATGCTAGAAAAAGGAAACAAATGGAATATACTCTACAACCAAAATTGGCTAATCCCAATCTGCAAGAGTAGATTAATGGTGATACTGATTATAATATATATATAACTCAAAATTATACATAAATGTATAATCGGTAATTATAATGAATGATTGGTAAAATGAAACTAATTACTTATAGTCTTAATGATTTCTTACATTGGTTTTGTTAGTATCTCTGGAAAGTTATTTAATTCATTCTCAACACAACATATTTCATTAACTGAATGACTTACGGGCCCCTACAAATAGATAACCATCTATTCACATTATAGTAAAAATATATATTTATATACATGGTATATAATTATACATTTAGTATAATATCGACTTGTACAATTTATGTAACCTTTTTGACTACCAAAGTAAACATAACTGAGTAAAAATTGTAATGATACATTAAAATATATCTGCTGAGTTTTGTGTGACCCGTTTGATTATTATATACAAAGCCAATTTGTTTTCAGAAAAAATAATGCTAGCTGAGTTTTATGTATATTCATATAAAAAATGTTACATAAATCAAGTAACATATTCATAATTATAAGAAATATGAATATATATATTTACACAAAATGAAAACGCGTAAGGTTATTGTAGGTAGTTACACTTAAAGAGAAACGGTTCAACTAAAATACCAAAACACATGAATAATTTAAAATATTTGCACATCAAGATGGTCTTTACTTTTATAACTTTAGTTGAACATTTTTTTTAAAATTACCGACTGTTATTTAATAATAATAAAAATTCACATTACTGATTTCATTTCAAAAATGTTTGCACTTCACTTATGGTCTGTTGTCCATTTTTATTGTTCAAAATTGTTTTATTTTTTTGTGTGACTATAGCGATTGAAACGAAAAGAGAAGTTACAAGTACAATTTTGTATTCTAACACATATATTACAAATAAATAAAAATAAATATGATAATTTTAGTTACTATAATTTGCGTATAATAAATATATTCTTCTCTTTACGTTCGGCAAATAGTCACACAAAATACCACACACATCACACTATTTGCGTCAGCTGGGGGGTGGCAGCAAGACCTCAAGCCAACAGGGACAAGCCGTCACGTCTCTCCGCGAGTACTTCGGTCCCCAACCTTTAGCGAAAGAAATCCGAACAGACCTGGGATCCACAGGTCCGATATGTGGAAGTGAAAGAGCTGGTGGTGGACACGCGGGGTCGAAGATGCAAAGACAGTGCCCTGGGGCGACCCTCCACACAAGCAACGCTTTAGCAGCCGCTGCGTCTAAAGCTGGAGAGCTCACGAAGACAGGTTCCTCGCTACGGTTGTACAACCAGACGCCATCGGATTCGAGGGATAGTGTGACCCCTAATCCGATTTTCGATTTTGTTTTTCGCACCTGGAAAGAAATAAAAAAGAACGTTAATTATTGAAGATTTCAGTTTTCATTCCTAGCAAGGATGATTATGGCTATGTCTCATGCTGCCCATGTCTCAATCCCCTTCCTTTCCTTTTGCAACATTCCAGGTTTCAATGAAATATATCAACTACCTAAAATATATCACCGTTACAAAATGAGGATAGAATTTTGATGTATAGTCTGCACGTCAATTACCAGTTGTGTGTCATTGCAATGTAATATGATTAGGTAGGTATTTATAACAAGTAGCTGACCAATGGTCTCATTATCAGGCATGTCTAAGACTGAGAGAATTGGAAAGAAAAAACAGAAAAGCGGAATTGGAGCCCCGAACAGAGGACGGATGATGATTATGATGCTGGCGACAGAAAAAGTCTACATGCCACAACAGTCACTCCTGTATTTTATCAATCAACAACAACCTTGAGGACATTCAACACAAATTTAGTTGATTATTCTCTTTACTGTTATTTTACTGAAAGCTCTGAGGATGAGGCAACGTTATCTTGGAACACGTTTATAAAACTAAACAGAAGTATTTCTTTAAAGTTAAGGTGTGCAGCAGACAAGAATTTAGAGAACACTCACTTCTGGTGGTAACATGAAGTCGGATTGTTCATGCTCCATCGCTTTCTGTTGCGCCGGAGAGTTATTTATTCGACCAAGAAAGGAAGAGATTGCCCTTTTTGTTCTAGTAAATAACAGTTTGTCAACCTTTAATGAAGAGGAAATTGGAAGAGTTAGAAAGCGAGTGAGATATGATCAGGAAACAAGTAAGAAATATATATTACTAGCTGTCCCGCCCGGCTTCGCCCGTGACATACTTCGAATCCCGTGGCATCAATTTATTCCCGTCGTTTATTAATTTCACAATAATGTATGAACATTTTTCAAATTTGTTGATTACTTCTCCGCTGTACAGAGGGTCAAGCCTACTATTTCAATCGCGTCAGAAAAGAATCGTAATCGTCGCTCAGTAGCCACTGCCTCAATTTTGACTTTTGTTTGTAGTCTACTATCACAATCGTATCCAATAGACTTATATCGGTCGGCCGATGATTTCTACTAACACGTACCGCGCCAGTGGCCGCTAGTCAGTTGCATTTTTGATAGTCTACTAACATTTTGACAGCTAAAAACAGCGATTCTGGTTCTATTCTACAGCTTTTCAATAGTAGACTCGGCCCCCAGTACCTACGCCCGCCCGGTCGAATTACGAGTATGGTTACACGAAATTAATTTCTATGCGCAAAATTTTGATTTCGTCGTATCTCCTAAGATATTCATTTAATTTGCAAGGTGTAAAGGGACAAAATAATCTTTATGAAATGCTGAAGCCATATTAAAAATGATATGGATTAATAACGTATTTGTGTAAATAGCCTTCAAATTACCTCTTTATTATTGCTGGTTTTTTAAAGTATTAAAATGGATATAGTATGTTATCCTTAAGAGATAAACATATACTGTCGTGGACTTTTTTGTAGAACTATATTAGATACACAATTCCACTTTACATTATTTTGTTATATCTCAAAGCTCCCAGAAGGTTCATTTTTTCCGACATCGCCAACAAACATCGTCATAATTTAGTCAATGTATACAAAAACTTAACAAATTATACATAAAAACCTTGTATAAGAATCACTCTAACTATTAAAAAAAACCGCATCGTAATTCGTTGCGTAGTTTTTAAGTTCTATGCATACATAGGGACAGACAGCGAAAAGTGACTTTGTTTTATAAAATGTAGTGATTATGAAAACAGGCGTATAAAAATGATGAAAATGGTTCCATACTGGTATCTAAAAAGACAGGTCAACATGACACAATCACTTGTGCACCTGCGCTATTTGACGGACGAGGCTCTGATACGAGACTCGTAGATCCAACAGTGCCAAAAGAGCCAAATCAAAGATGTTCCCAACATTATTATAAAAATTGTAATTGTAATGGAACATGTTATATACACTTTAAAATAATTTGTATACACTTAAATATAAGCATTACGTATAATGTTCATTATACAAGTTGTTGATATACAACAATAATGATATACAATAATATGTAATAAAGTGTATTTTTAAATAACATATTATTTTATAGTTACTGTTTATATATTTTAAATTAGTTACATTTTTGATCTTTTAAATTTCCCTTTGATGATGATGTTTGTCTTCGAGTATACCATATGAGAATTAAACTAACTGTACCTACAGCTTTACATACGCAATTTTGTCGGAATTTGTTGACATTAAATGTTTATTGGTTATAGCCTATATACAGCCTTCCTCAACTAATGGGCTATCTGTCACGAAAATAATTTCAACTCTTGAGCTTTATAATATAAGTATAAATCGTAGGTATGTACATTATATCGGTATCATTTCAATAAGCACACACATCGGAGCCGTCCAACAAAGAGAGTTGTGTATTCGCAAGGGTCATAGGTTATCTAGCATGGCACTCCTCTAAATCAATGTAGCAATCCTTTCGTTTGTCATAATCTGCAGTGACACTTGTGTTGAAATGATATGAGTTAAATGAAATGGTTTCTCAATCATAGTTAGTAAACAAGGGTTCCACAAAAAAGTTCTTAGTCCAAACCTCACCTACAACTAGTACACAGCAGACGAATTCTGGGGTTAGGCGATCGAACAAGTCAAACCACATATTCTCTCTTGCATTGACACTTGCATGTTAGAGAAAGAAAACACTAGGTTTAGAGAGTACCTACTCCGTGCAACTTGTCAGCTATTTTCTCCAGTCTGCTGTACGCACGCATTTGCCTCTCATAGAATTCCTGAATTCCTAGTTCTTTTAAATTAACGTGAAGAAGCAGTGTGTTTCTTTAAATCAACAACTTCACCCTGCTGGTGGTCATTTAAAGTAAACGCCACAAGTGTCGACTATTTAAAATAAAAGTAAAGGAATATGTCTTACCTGTTCTGCTTGAGCTGCGTCTCCTCTCTGTTCAAAAGCGTCTAGACACAAGCCATCCCTCCCTGACCCGCAAGTTCCACCGCCCCCGCCGAATACGTCCACTGCCCTCACTCGGACACCGAACTGAGGACCCACGCGTTTTGTTAACTCCCAGTATGCTAGTCTGCACCATTCGGAGTCCCAGCTCTGACGTTCTGAAAAGAGAAAGAGGTTTTTGGTAAGCATCATAAAGTTCTTAAACGACCACTAAAATAGTCGCTTGCTAGTCGTAACTTGGTTGTAAGGCAAAGAGTAGGAAAGGTCGTTTTGGTCGAGAACTTTCACCTCCTATCCAGTACTGGATGTTAAGCTTTGAACAAACCAGTAAAGCTGTGCCATACAATATAGACTTCTATAATAATCTATTATTAAACAATAGAGGTAATATTTTAGCTCCTGACATCATCACAGTTCCAGAGCGTTGGCTCCGGTTGACACCGCATAGATGCCAACTAACTAATATTCTACTAGCAATTTGACACTGGTGGTGAAAGAGTCCCATTGTTATGCCAAAATACTTAAAAAAATACTCTGTACTGACAGGAAGTCTTCAGTCATCGATTAGGAAATGATATCATGATGTGAATGGAAAGTATTTGATGAAGATGTTCCTTGTTAGCTCGTAGGTTTTCAGCAATGCAGTTAATACTCGTAGTGACCCGGAATCCAGGAATATCGGAATTCAAGGTAATCGAGAAGGATACATGAAAAGGAAAGCAAATTTTGAGAGTTCGTGATCTAAAAAGGCAGCCATGAATCCAATCACGACGATACCAATCCCACGAAATAATAGTACGGCATCGATGGTGTGGGGTTGGCGCCGGACTGGCGGCGGGCGATCGATCGTCAAGGTTAGCACCACTACCACCACATTGGGACACACAGACACACACCATCGACATGTAGGTAGGTTGTATAGAAAGCATTACTTTACCACTATACCTTTGTAACACTCTTCAGTTTTTATTCTAAGATTTTTATTCATGTAAGAATTCCCTCAGTCTTCATTCCATTCTGTGGTAGGGCAAGTTGGGTTTACCAACATCGAAGCGACTCAAACTACACGTTGTTCTTTAGCTACTGCCTTAGTCCAGAGAGACAGGCGTGTTTCTGAACCTGTCAAACTCTTGGAATAATGAATAATGTCTTAAACTCGTCAGATCTTCTCGCAATTATATAGGTTATCACGCGAAAGCACGAAGCTCTTGGGAAAATGGGTGTGGCGAGAGCTAAATAAATTATAAATAAACTGCTTGGTAATCAATTTAGTTCATAAACTGATGTGTAACGCATTAATTCGTTTATCAGTTAACACGCCATCATGTTAATCCATGATCTACGGATTAACAACGAAACTGAAATCTAAACCCGATAGCATTCATGGACAATGATTGTTTTCAACAGTTAAATGTTTAAAAGTTTAGATTTTCATTTATTTACCAGAAATGGCGAAGTTATATGAATGCTCTACAGTTTTCACTGACGTATGCAGTGCTTACCTTCACCGTCAGTAGCTATGGAGCCAGTGACAAGCCGCTCGTGGTCTGTCCTCCTGGCATCCTTGGTACTCTCTTCGTGGTCTGCAAGAGAAGACAAGAAGAAATTAATCATCACACGAAATAAAAAATTAACATGATAAGTTCCACAAGGTGCAGGACCGAACTTCATTATATTATCTTTGGGAAACTCCATTTTGGATTTAGGAGACCTATGTTCAGCAGTAGGTACTTAATGGGCGAGGATAGTGTAGGTATCTACATTATTTATTGAGTACTAACAAACATAGGTCTCTATATAAGTTTAGGGGATATTTATTCCCCTATGTTACTTGAGGAAAAAAATTGCCAACAAGGAAGTGGAAAATGGAAACGAAAAATCACAACTGGTAGGGTAACGTCGCATGTTCGCGTCCACCGCCCAGTTCGCGTCCAAAAGATGAGGCACTCCTCAAAAACAGTGGGAAATAATCATACCGAGTCACTAACAAAAATGAACAGTATTTCTATGCAAGCTTAGATATGTGGTAGGTATATGTAGGTATATGCATATAAATAAAAGCTTTGTGCGCGTTACCACCATTTCGTAAAAAATATACTAAAATCTTGTATAATACAAATACTTGCGATCGTATGATATTTTGCAAAAAAAATAGTGAGCAGCAGCGCGTTTCACGGGAAAGTTTTAATGGTTTTTTTTCTAATTCGGGATACAGTACCGTTTCTAAACCTTAATTATGAACCATATAATAAAGTAATGATGTTTGTGCTCAAATTTTATTAAATTAACAGTTAAAATAACGCTGGACGCAAACTGCGCCACCAAATTTATACATTAGCCACATTGCGTCCGCAATGGACGCCATTTGGTCTATCTAATTCTAACTTGGATGGTTTTTATTATTAGACAAATCATGACAAACATTATGAGTTTTATATTGATTCCATCATGATTAACATACACATTGTAATAGCCTCTTTGCGTCCACTATACCGACTATAGAAATAGATACAGATATCGAAAATCATACTTGGACGCAAACTGTACCTAAAGGTGAGACCTAAGAAAAGATTGCGTCCACATTTTAGTCACACACAAAAAATGCCTTCTCCAGATCCACAAGAGCACAGATTTACTGTGCTCTTGTGGATCTGTTTTACTCCACCCGGGAGCTGTAAGACATCTTCGCTCTTGCGCTTAGTCTCTGTCAACAATACTTCACCTAAAATTTCTCATTTTTTTTAAAGCTTAATATAGTTTTCTCTTATATTTATCTCTTTTAAGTTGGTGGACGCAAACTGGTCCACAAGTGGTCGCAATCTGGATTTTATGGACGCAAAATGGGAAAATCATATGTTTTGGTAATTAGTCTATTTATTTATTAATATATCAAACGGCTTGTCCAAAACTGTATAATAAATTTCACAAGACTGTATACAGAATATGAGAAATCAATTTTTTATTCGAAATTACTACTGTAACATTTTTATTTTCTTGCTCAAACCTACCAACTCCACTAAGTGGACGCGAACAGGCGAACTTACCCTATGTAAAAAAAAAATTTTTATACTTCCTATAATACAATAGGATTACACCAGTCGTAAGACAAGCATAGGATTTGTCTGTTGAGTTTGTATGACGCGACAAAGAAATCAATCTCGCCATTTTAGTTAAATATCGTATTCTATACACACCGTTAAGAGTTGTCACCTAAGCCGCACGAATAGGAAAGCAGAGTGATCACATCATATTCAAATATAGCTCAACATTATTTATCTTAATCAATATTTTTTTTACAAGTTCAAACTTGTATAAATTATACAACTTGTTTATAAAAAAATAATAATGACTATGGTGCCGACGAGTTTTTGTGAACGTGACATCACAAACGCACACACTGGCTGGGCCCAGGTGTGTCGGAAAGTATATATGTATAATAATTTATTACATAGATGTATAAACTTGTAAGAGATCATTTAATTTGGTTTGAGGTCCCCTTTGAGGTGATAAGTCCTTATATTCGGTTGCCGTTTTGTTTGCCGAAACGATTACGTAATATTCTTATTTTAGTCACAACTTTCATCGTTCACAGACATTAGGTATAATTACGCTTATGATATTCTAGCATAGGAACATGTGTAGGTATTAAGATAAGCATCAGCTTTGGCATTTTTGCAGTCTTCTAGAAAGATCTGTAATACTTTTATCGAGGCTTCTTCTTCCAGTTTCTTCTAAAGTCTACGATTTGATGCCTCGGGCATGTTAGGAGCAACTTTCGTCTATCTGCTTGTATGAAGGGCGTTAAGCCCTTAGGGGCACTTCGGCCAGTTCTTCGCCCTACTCGTCAATAGCTCACCATCGCTGAGGTCGACTTGTAATCCAAATATATCATGGGTGGGGGGGTGATCTGCCTGTTTGTATAAAGCTCCTCATATCTCTTTGAAAGGATGACGGATTCCCAGCAGACTTTGTCTTTCTCTTTGGGGGTTGGTTCGGGTATTACACGCTCTTAGATACGTATAAATAAATAAAAATAAAAATATCTTTATTTTGCATAGACCATTTTAACGGCGCTTACAAAATGTCATACACTATTTAAAATATTTAAAGCGACCACCGGTTCGGAACGCGGCCCACCTGAGAAGAACCGGCAAGAAACTTAGGAAGGCTTTTTTTTTTGATGGCCTATTTACAATTTAATATTATTTCACTTTGCCAGCAGATCATTTCCAGGCGTCCCTGTCCTGCAAATAGTCTGTAACGGAGTATAAACAATATTAGCTCTAAAATTGGTTCCAAAATATAGTTACCCACGCGTAATTTACTGACTCTGTATACGTAATATGTAGGTAGGCAGCGTTTTCATATATACAAGTAATTAACAAAAAAAAAATGAAATATAGCCACAAAGATTTAACATAGACAGCCCCTCTGTCACACAGCTAGTTAAATATTAAAGATTGCCATAAATTTTGCATTTATTTAAACATAAAATGTGTGTTTAAATTTTGATGATCGCGCCGTTGAGTGGGCTTCGGCGCCGGGGCTTGTTTGTGTCTAGTCGGCCATTATTATAAATAGTTTATAGTAATTATAGATTTTTATTTAAGTCTGTATTTTATTAAGATTTAATATTGACACATGTTGTTTTTCAAAGGTAACGATTCTTTCGTCGATGTTTGGGAAATGGGTGTAAGGGATATTTAATAGCACTATACCCAGGTCTAATCCTAATAGATCTGCCTTCTACCAATGACCAAGACAAACAAGTTACAACGAATTCGAACTCGGCTAAGTCCTGGTAGAATTTGGAGTCTTGAAACCCGTTTCTAAATTAATCATGAAATAAATTGGGGGTGTTGGGAAGATTTAATTCACTACACTTCTTGCAAAGTGGGAGACCAAGGTACATTATAAAGGATAGGGAAGCACCACGGATTATACCCGAAACGATTTTACCCCGGATACAGGAGATCTACAGATACTCCAAATTATATTTAATGTATTGTATCATTTCTTTGCTAAATATTATACTCCCATAGTATGGGATGGGCAGTTTGATCATATTTGGAATCAGATGTGGAAGACGACATGCATAAATGAATGTAGATTCTTAAAGTTACCAAGCTCAGGAAGAAATTGAGCAACACTACTATTGCATACATATCTTTAATTGTAAAATTTTCAAAGAAGTATCTGACAGCTACCTCGACATAAATTTTTATCCAGATTGGTCCAGCCGTTTGAGGGTGTATAAGTAACAAACATTGTCAAACTTTCGCCTTATTTTTAGCAATATTTTTTTACGGTGAAATGTGGGCGTATTATATTATGCCTCTGCCTACCTCTTCGGGGATAAAGCCATGATAATATGTATGTATGTATTCATGTATGATCATATGTGAAAATAGTTCATGCAGGCGCAGCTGCTTACGTTTGGACGAATTAGTGATTGCAGAGATTAGCCCGAACAAACAGATAGACACAGAAAAAAATTGACGTAGAAGATGAAGATATTCAGTAATAAGAAGTCCAAGGAGATATGTGAAATACTATGAGATGGCTAAAAAGTCTTAGTAAACAGACCATAAATCCTACTAATATTATAAAGGCAAAATTTGTAAGACTAGATGTTTGTTACTCTTTCACGTAAAAACTACTGAAAGGATTTTAATGAAACTACAATAATATAGCTTATACATCAGAATAACACATAGGCTACTTTTTATCCCGGGGACAAGTTCCTGTGAGAAACGGGAACAAAGAAAACTTCTTAACAACTAGTAATTAATAAATAATAGAAATACATTATGTCTCATAATTAAGAAGATTGTGGAAAATCGTTAAATATTAACGATTTCAAATTTTACATAAATATATACCTAGCCGTAAAGCTGAAGGCAAACATTCATTCATTCATTCATTCAAGCAAGCATTCCTAATAATTATGAGAGTTTAACAATGCTGTTGCTAATTCAAGACGAGATATTTACATTTAAATGTATTTATTGTACGTATAATAGGTGTTACACGTGTAAGGGAAGTTTACAATATACGTTGTCAGGTACTACTTATTAAAATTTATACAGATATATATTTAAAAAAGTATGGATGTAACCTGGAGTCTACTATTGACAAGCCGTAGAACCAGACTACCAGAATCGCTGTTTTTAGCTGTCAAAATGTTAGTAGACTTTTTTTTTCGTGTGGAAATCCTCATTGATGCTATGCCGGACTCCTACCGGAACCCCCGTTTCCTTTCATCTGTCTATGGCCAGGAGTCCCGGGTGAGCCCTCGGAAAGATAGCCCCAGGGCTCCTGACAGATTTTGTCCGCTACCGCAGGCTCGTTCAGGAGGGGTTTGGATGTTATCCTGCCTAGTATATCAGAAATGCAACTGACTAGCGGCTACTGGCGCGGTACGTGTTAGTAGAATTCTATCGGGTCTATTGAAATTTGTAATGGTAGACTACGAAAATCTGTCAAAATTGTACCGGTGGCTTTCTGTTGAGCGACGATTTCCACACGATTGAAATAGCAGTCGAACAACTCGACCCCAGAACTTGATCTTGAAGAAATGGTGATCACATAAATCGTAATAACAGGAGAAATGGAATTCGGGAATATTCGTGTGTCACCGTTTTAACTGATGTAATGTGCGTGCAATTAAATAGAAAAACCCGGACAAGTGCGAATGGGACTTAACCACCGAGGGTTCCATAAAAATACGTTTTTATTTGCGTCATACATACATACAAACATATTGTCACACCTTTATCCCCGAAGGGATAGGCAGAGGCATATTAAACGCCCACGTTTCACCGTATATTTGCGTCATAAACTGCCATAACTTTCTACTTGGGTTAACTTAAAAGTTAAATTTGTTCAGTTTTAATTTCAACTCGATACCTTCACGCGTTCCCAAAATATAGGGTTTTTGATAAACGGGCGGACAACAAAGTGATCCTATAAGGGCTCCGTTACTTTCCTTTTGAGGTACCGGGACCCTAAAAAAGGCAAATTGTCACGATTAAGCTATTAGTGTGAGTGCATTTCTTGTATGACAAGTGAACATGAGTCAGTGAAATTCGCGTCAAAATATTGCGGTGCCACACTCCGTCCATATTTCTATAAGGGTCTTGGATACATACAATTAATGTGGAAGATTGTGTTCAGAAATTAACCTACGAAGACCACGTGAACAGATTGCTTAAAAACATAAAGGTTACGAGTACTCGAATACGGAGATGTGCATGTATGAAAAAAGTATGCATGTAACGCGCAGCATGGTGATCTGTCCTGTCTATACTACTACTACCCCGTCAGGGATACAGAGTGAAGATATTTAGTAAATAATATTGAATACACAGGCCTCTGATGAAAATGTTATTAATCTGTGGAGCGTCACTAGCGATATAGGTACTGATTTGGCGGAAAGGGTGACAAGTGCGGACGCTTGCATTATATTATTTTCTAAAACTAGTCCATTTATCTTGTTTTATGTGCGGGAGTGGTGGTTTCTTGGACATAAAAGTTGTGTTAACGTGCTATAGTGAAAGACAATGATATATATGCAGTGAAATGCTATTTTCTCTCTTGCCGCGAAACGTCCACTGACAACCATAATATAAGAATCACCATTGTACTGAGGGCAAGGACCAGGACGTAGCCTGAGGACACGACATCGACTGGACAGGACTAATTAGAAGATAAGATTGAAGAAATATGATATAAAAAATAAGATTTGGCTAAAAGGTCTTAGAAACCAGGCCATTAAATAATTATTAAAAAAAAAAGATATAGGTACTCATTATTTTGAAAAAAAGAACAAAAACTACTCGATAGAAAGTCATCCTATCAACATGGAACAGCACACAGTCCACATTATATGGAGAATCAAAGTTCTAATATGTTCAGCTCATTCTCGCTGTGAAGAGAGCGAGGAATGAGCAAAGTATGTGGTGCGTGCGATGGGCCTACTCTCAGCAGGTCGATCCCACCGAATAGTTGTAAGCTCAATGACACCGCCGCCGCAGTCCCCTTTACACTCCACGTTAATAGAAAATCATTGATTATCTATGAAAACGAAAATATATTTGACACCAATTTGAATTTCGAATTTTTATTGATGTCTATATATTTTCGGACGGGACTATTGTGGAGATTATTACTTTAAATAAATAAATAATACTAAAACACTAAAGAGTATTTATTGATCAATAACTAACTATTTTCACGCTGTAACCCTGACGGGATAGTCAGAGAGGACATATCACCAGACTTCGCGATCAAAGCATACTTCTTTCACTTCCTTCTAATTTATAACATATTTATGTATAACTAAATTATATTATTAATATCAAAGCACATGTTTCAAAAGGTTCAAAGAAGATTCGATGCTTTTAAAGTTTATCAAGGACACATCACTTTCTCCTAACGTCTCCCGTGCGCGTTCCGTCGCCGTTACATTTAAAAGTCTTTCATATCTGACACACAAATGCTACAAGATGATGCGATGCGCCCGCGTCGCTTGTTTACAAGCTCTGAAACTTTGCGTCACAGTTCTTCCTATGATGAAAGATGAAAAACCTTCAGAATTTATAACTGGAAATTCAATATTAGAGTTTGTTAGTAATTGGGTGTAAGGCCATCTTACATGCTAGAGGTGCACCTGCTAACTAACGGACGAGGCAAAAACGCAGACTCCCTTCCAGGCTTAGAAGGTTTCGTGACCAGGCTGTGTATTTCTCGCACAAAGAAGGTATTGTCATACAACGTGACATACTATTTTTCTAAAAAATATATATAGTAGACTAAACAACTATATTTTACGTAAAACGGAACAGAACGCAGCTTTATCTTAAGCCTGCTCTATGTGTATGAGTGTAATAATACTGTACTTGATAGAAAAAAAGTTGGTAACCACATGAGGTCTGCGATGAGAAGACATTTTAAGACAAAAGTGAAGATTTTATGTTTGTTTATTTTTTGTAGTCTCAGTTTACTTCTAATTAATATTTAATGTTTTTAAATTAAGTTACAATTAAAGTTGTATTTGAAAAAAAAAGTAATTAGTAGACTACACATCAACAGACGCATACACAGAAAAAGACAAATAACTCGTATTTGTGTCACCCGGCGCCGGCGCCACGATACGGAACGATACCGGTACGATAACGGTAATGGACACACGCTTTGTCACACGCCGAAATCCCATCACCACTCAAAGGTACCAATCAATTGAATAATAACCTTTTGTACATATTCACAAAGTCCAAAATACTTTGACAACAATTGCTTACATCATAAATTCGACGATACAATAGATATTTAGACTAATGTATTAAAAAATAAGGTTGAAAATACTTTGAAAGATGCTGATGGTCGAATAACTAATGAATGGTTTCGGGGAAGTGCATTTACGTGGGACCGGAATGTGGATGTCAGGCCTATCTAAAAAGGGATGGGTTTAGGATCCATTCAGAAACAGGATATCATAAGTTCGTAAGTGCTTTGATACCTAAGTGAGTTGCTTTAATTACTACTTTTTTTGGAAACATCTACATATTTACGAAAGATGAGGTCACCGAAATAGTAGTTTCTATTGAATTTTTAATGTTACAAGATGTTTCATTCATTATTGTAATACTTATAGCTATAAGTAGGTGTGTCCACACTAAACATCATCTACTCTACCCTTTTTACACTTTCTCTTACAGATTAGTTAGCAGTATTCGAAAATAATCCCTGCTTTAACAATAAATCGACTCAAGTTAATATTTCATTCTCATGCATATGAATAGTAACCAATCGGAATGATTAGAAATCTTGCAATGCCGCTGAAAACCTTCAACAGCTTAAATTTATATTATCCACAAAGAATTACTTATTGAGGAAAATATAAACGGTGTTTCTTTTTACAAACCAACAATTTTGTTATACTTTAGGAAATGTTTAGAATTAAAATTTGGAATATGTTGTTTATTTTTTATCGATCAGACGATGACAGGCTTAAGGCTAAAACCTATTAGGCTTGGATAAGATCTAGTTGTATGATACGTTTTCTATTAAAACTGATGATTCTTTTAATCTAAATATAAAAAAATAAACAAGGTTTGATAGAGTTCTCCTATAACAGTAATAATATTATGAGAATAAATACAATAGCTATTAAAATTTCCAATTCTCTTTCAACACTACCTACCGACATTTTTACAAAGTCAATCCTTCACGTTAGGTTAAATTAAACCCCTCTAATATTAACATTAATCTTGATCATAATTGGCGTTGCAGACATAGGACCACCCTTAACGAGGATACGCCGACGTGGCGACAAAGTGGGGCGGGAAACGGGAAATCCTATGATGAACGTTGCAAGGGAACTCCGACAATAAACACTAGAATTTCGCACCCTGACATTGATTGTGCAGGGATTTCCGGGATGACAACAGCTAAAGGTTTATGTTTTTATTTTTAATTATAGAGTTGGAAAAGAGGTTTGCGTGCTTTGGTATGTACACGTCAAGCTGTTGGTCTCGCCTGCCAGTAACATGGTATTTTTTATTGGTACTAATCCCAATAAAAATACTGTGACGCCCGTAGACCTGGATCTACAGCAATGGCCAAGATCAGTCCTGACTTCTGTAAACCAGTTAATGAGAGTGTAGTTGTGAAAAGTCCAAAGAAAAGTCTAAAAAATTGATCGAATTTTTCGACACGAGAACGACATCATTATCTTGATAAATTAGTTTTTTTTTTATTGAATATTGATCGGTATCACTACATAATACCTATATTACACTAGATACATTATTATAAAGTATCATCACAAAAACCACAAATATCACTCTCATTAGCCGTCTTAACTCAGCACGCGACCTCCCTGATATTCTATAAGCCCTTATAACAATCCCTATTATTCAAAAATAATACGGAAACATCACCAAGAATCCTGAGAGGCCTTTATTATAAACAAATACAGCAAGCCGCATGGTGCCTCGCGGTAAAAAGTCAAAAGTCCGCCGTATATGCGGCGCAGGCGCAAGCATTAATAATGTAGTTTAAAGATGGCGCTGGAATGCGCCGGGCCCGGTAGGGATGCGCGGGAGTCACTAGTCATGTGCTTTTTGTACCAATATCGAAGTAAGTTCAATAATTACAATCATTGTTTTTATTTTAAAGAGATAATAAATACTTAAATGTTTTTGTTCCCATTTATCAAATTTAGAATGTTTAATAAGCAACAAAGTAGAGTTTTCCGGTGCAACCGAGAGTACGACCATGAGAAACAGAATTTCGTATTACATAAGTTCACAACACACAACTCTGTAATAAACACAGTGCATCACCAAAACTGGAACGTTATTTTACATCGAGTTTGCGCATGCCCAGTAGATCTTTTATTAATTATACTATTTCATTAGTCGAGATAAGTGTATTTGCCACACTTATCATTTATATTATTATCTGTGTGTATGACAGATATTATGTAAACATGAGATTTTTGAAGGAACGTATTGTAGGCATATCAATTTGCGTGATACAAGATATTTTTTATAAAATGGTCACAATTATTATTTTATAACTTCCTTGAAAAAAAAATTGGTATAATATGAGATAAAATATTTTTATATATATAAAAATGAACGCTTAATTTTTAAATTACTATACCTACTACAGACTAAAAAAAATTTTTCAAATGACAAAGATATACTATAATAAATTTATCGATAATGTTACATCACTATCGAACCCTAATTTCCAGGAAGCTGCGCCGGCGCCGCCCTGTGGTCGTATTCCATGATCTAGAGACTTTTGTCACTCGCACTACATGATCTACAGTTTTATAATGTTGGTATTTCTTGATATTTATGATAATAAATATCATTATTTGAAAATAACAGTAACTGTTCGCATTTTTGATAGAAGAAGCGTTTAAAACTACTTTTTAAGAAAACTATACTTAACGCGATTTTCATATGAGAAATAATGCCATGACTAGATTTCTTTTTGTTTATCAGTCATGCCTTTATCCTTAAAGGGGTGGCAGAGCCTCTGGCGATGTCGTCGGTAGAGCGAAATGAAAACCTTTAAAAACCGCTAAATAGAGTCAAACCTATTTGATTTTGCTCTTTAAGAAAACTGGTTTATTTAAGGTTAATGTAGAGCCAAACCTAAAAAAAACGCTCTTAATGTACTTATCACTAATTTAGGTTTGAATATTAACCGGTAAACAAGCCCTGGGCAGAGGCATATTATACGCCCAAATTTCACCGTGTGAAATTTTGTCGTGTGACTTTTTAACCAATGAAAAAGCAATCATTATCAACACAAAAATGCAAATACTTTTGATATTTTTTGAATATCATATGGACTTTAAAAAACAGTAAATAAAACTGAAGAATTCGTTTGTGTGGTTGAACGCGGAATTCTCAGGAACTTGAAAAGGAACTAAACATTATAGGAAAACGTTTCGCGAAAAATAGACACATTTTTTAAAACCTTTGCGTAGTAAAGATTGTAGAAGTGCATTTAGTTCTTACCTTTAGGTTTGACTTCTCCTTCCATTGCGAATCGACTGTAGGGTGGAGGGGGGGAATCTGGAAAGTCGGAAAAAAGAGATATTAAAACACAAAATTTAAGTAATGACACAAATTTAAAGCAAAAGTATAGATCTTCAGAAAGTACAATTAATTTATCTTTAAAGTTAGCAGCGCAATGGTTTGTTCAGGGAAATAGCTAAAAAGTGCAACTGTGTATTACGAACTTCAGGACAATTTTAAATTTAGTTCACCTATTTCTGCTTAAACTGTGATTTAAAATGTCACCTCAAACAGACCAATATTTACTTATAATGCCTAATATTATATTATAGCCACATATCCAACAAAATAAAATATATTCAATCAATCTTAAAGTAAAAATTCATCGGAAAAATTAACTAAGGAATGCAAAAACACAGGTCTGGTCTTTTTTTCCCTCCATAATCACCCGCGTTACAGACTACACCAAAAAATAAAAAGTCAAAATCAACTTAAAACAAACAACCCGTAACCGGATCAGGTAAGAACGACGCCAGACCGCCCACAATTATGTCCAACCATGGAATCGATCCTTGATCACCGGCTAAATAATTACTAACCTATATTTTGACCTCGTATAAGATTTTATGTGCATCACAAGATCACGGATACCACTGTCATTGTCTGTAATTTTGTATAATCAAAATAGTCCTCGATTTATGAAACGACATCAAAGACGAAAAGGAAAATTGCCTCATAAAATAATTTACCATTTTTAATATAGAATGGGTTCCAAATAAGACACCTAGACATTTTAAAAATTATGTCGTTGATTCCAGATCGATCGATCCATTCATTTTACGAATTATAATTACAAAGCACACATACTTTTTATTGGTCCAAGAATTTTGAACACAATTGCATTAGCGTTTCTATATGCAAATTCATTGTGAATTGTACAATTGTCATTTGCAATTCGGCGCCAGGCGCCAGTGGACGTGTCAACATTGTTTTTCAACTGAATCGATGCCGCTGGACATTTTGAATACAAATTACTTATACAAACATTATTATCAGAGAATTCAATATGATTTTATGATGTACGCAGTTCGCGCAAAGTTCTTGGAAGTATTTAATGGCGTTTGCACATGAAATTTCAAAACAATCGCCAGTGTATGCACCTGCATAACCAATGATTATAAATCTCGGAATTTTGGTAAATTGGTGTGACTTGAATTTTATTGGCTTTCTTATTACGGGGTATGATGAATGGTGTAGAAAATAGATTTATAACGATATGTGGACAGAATCAAAAACCTTTATAAACAGCCAACCAAAGGACTAATAAGAATTCGTGATAGAAAAACACAAGACCTCAGTCTTGACGCATTCCCGACACGCACTGCAGCAGAAAGAAAGCAATGCAAGAGTAAATGACCCTAAACGTCTTGTGTAGCATCTTGCAGATATAAATAATATTGTAGCTGAATTTTATGTCTATACGAATGTAGTCGTAGTTACTAGGTACCTTGCTGTAGACGAACAACAAAATGAAACCTTAACTAAACGGTATAAAATTGATAACTAAACAATAAGGACAACAATATATCACTGTTTTGCAACACATGGTATCACATATAAATATATAGAGTGGCGTGACTGAAATTTCTATAAAGTCTATTAAAACATAAACACCATAAATTATTTAAAGAAAACAAGACTTTGTTCCCGTTGCTGTAAAGCGCAATTTTCTAATAGCTGTAATAAGAAATCATTAGTTCATTCGTTTCCAAGCTTAAACTTTGTAACAAGTGTAAATTGATTTATGTCAAATGTCGAAGTGGGAAGGTTTAGATTTCAATGGGACATTGTGCTATATCGTGTTTCAATTATTGGCGACATCTTTCAATGTAGTTTGAAACCTGTTACTATTAATATAGGGTTTAAATTTGATGAGCATATAATGGAATGTTGTCTGATGTGGTAGATAAGTATTACGGTAGGCGCGTTTGGAGGCCCAGCATGTGTAATTAATCTAAACATTCAATCTATAGCAATAAATACCGTAGGTTGTCAGTTTGTCCTTCGATTACTATGTAACTACCGAACCGGTCAGGCTGGAAGGTCCCTCGCGTCAATTGCTCTATCGATACCTTAAGTTGCGAGACCGATGTTGAAGCTACAATAAATATCAAAAAAATTATTCAATTGCTTTGATCAGTGCAAAACAGTTAGCCTGTTAGTAGGAACAGTTATTGACAAGCCTGTTTTCTTACTTATTGCAATAGTTTACATGTTTATGTATCTCGAATAGTAATGTAAGCTGTTATTGGTATTTGTAATTGAAGGACCAATCTGTGGCGTCTCAATTGGTATAATAAAAGTTGGAACGGTGTTGAAAGAGACATAAAATATAAACAGTCATTTGTAAGTGATTTTAATCTTTATGGAGATTCAGAAATATAACTTATACAAGGTCTTCATGTGTATTTTGCAAAATACAATATCTATTTATAGAGAAAAGTAAAATGTGTTTCTACCAAAGATATTGGAAGAGTTTTTTCGATTTCTATTGTTTCTTACATATTTGTGGATAATAAGCACCAATATAGTTTTGTTTATATGCAGGGCTATCACATATTTGTGTATTTTTTCGAGATGGAAATGGCTCATTGTCTTTTATTTATTGTACATACAATCTAACTCAGTGAAAAAGTAAAAGAAAAGAAGTACAAAGGGTCTGCTTATTTCTAAATACCGTATCGTAGTATCTTCTATTATTTAAAAAAATAAATAAGCCTTTATTGCTGTATAATTAATGCAATTATTGGTTGTAAATCATTACTGATCTATACAATCGGCTTCCTCATTTACAGCTTGTACTTCGACAAAGGCCTCCTCCAAAGACTTAAATCTATATGTTTCTCTTGCGATTCTAATCCATTCTGGGCCGGCAATTTTTTTAAGTAGTCTTCCCTAAGTTTCATTTGCATACGAACATAGGAAACTTCTTTTCCTTCTATTATTTATTGAAGGGTGAAGCGCTCGTGGCCCCGCGGTCTCAGTGTTCTGTAAACGATCACTGAGTTACGCAACTTTCACTATGGCTGGTCCTCGGATGGGTGACCACTTTGTGGTATTTACATTTGCGAGCGTTTCCGTGCTTCGGAAGGCACGTTAAGCCGTTGGTCCCGGTTGCCAGTAAAATGGCAGTCGTTAAGCCTAGTTGAAGGCCTTATGGGCGGCTTGAAAATTTCAACAGCAGGTAGCCACAACCTGCGTCTGTCTATTTCAACACGGCAATGGGCTCACCACCTATTACGTGGGACAGGAATCCACACGGTGAAAAGTGGGCATATAATATGCCTCTGCCACCCCTTCGGGGATAAGGCGTGATGGATATTTATTTTATTTATTTAAGGTTAAATAAAACTTACGTTTTTTAAAAAACTAGACTAGTATTAAAAAAATGAGAAATTATTTAAAAATATTCATATAATATTTTAAAATATATATATTTATATTTCAAAATATATATATGTGCAAGCGACGCCGGCGCAGAATGCGATAGCAAATATGCCGTGATTCATCGTTCTGCTTAGAAAATTATTTGCTGCTATAGTTTGGAAGATATTTGGTTAGACGTTCTTAGATCTAATGATAATGGAAGTCCCCCCTAGGGATCTAATATATCTGTAACGCTTTGTTAGTTTCAATATTGGTTTCTCTCATTTCTCCCTTGTAGATTATACTAGCCTGCCTATTGAAGTAAATTTGAAACCTTCTTAAAGGCTACATTCATATTTGTATAAAAATTCGTATCAATTAAATTAATTTAGGTATGTATTAAAAGTAACACACAAAACAAACTTTCGGATCACGTCTATATTTGTATTCCTCAGAAAAAACCAATAGGAATTATTTAAAAGAACCCCAGTCTGTATCAAACAATAGACGATAATAGCTTTCTACTGACTGGAGTTAGAAACAGTGGAATACCTATTCCTATGTTTACAATAACATCACGGCAATCATAAAACATACATTGAAGATTCTGTCAAGTCCTCAATGAATATTAGGAATCTTATTTGAAAATTTATTACAACTTAAATCACATTCTTTTCTTCAGAATGACTCGTTCAGTCAATATAAATAACTTAATGTGTCTGGCAAAATTGACACAATTCAGGCATAGAAGATTGGTAAGCTTTCACATAAAAATGAACTATTAGATTTGAATGAAATATGGAAAACAGAAATTTAGGATAACGTCGAAGAAATCTAAGAAAGGACAGGTAAACTATTATTACTGACAGTGCCTTTGCTAGTAAATTAATGTAGTAAAGAAAAATCTGTTGCTAATCAAAGGATGGCGCGAGCTATGAAAACGAACCCTTTACAGATTAACAGTATATTGGATATAGAAGTAATTAAATATATTAACTGTACTGAAATTGGAATCTATAATGAATAAATAACGATCAAAATATATTTATTCCTTGAAATCCGTACGAAAATCTGAATAAACCATTGCCCCCTGATTATTATTATGATCTATTACATCTAGATATATTTCGATTCTACAATGTGGGATAAATTTTAACTCTTAAATAGATATTAGATATGTACAGCAGATGTTAACAGACAAAATGATACACACTACTTTTCCCTTCAGCTACAAACTTCCTTCAGCATATCTCTGGGGGTGTAATAGCGAACCAGGAATCGATGAATCAATCAATATCTTTCATTAGCTTGATTATGGTTACAATATGGTCCCAGGCGGAACAACCATCCAAATCCCCAGATAAAAAAAGAAATCATGTACATGAATGCTTAGTGATTTAAAACAAAAAGCTTGCCAAGTTAGAAAGGTGTGCCACAATGCCCTCAGATCAAAGAACACACCGCTATTATTGCCGTCAGTGTTTTCAACATTTCATTCCGTATCAATGACGTTGATCTCCGTATGAATGATGCTTTCTTTGGCGCAATGCATCTAAATATCTGTTGTTATGCAAAAAGTGCAAACGCTTATGTTTCTCCTTCAAACTCTCTCAATGTTATCACAATCTTTAAAGATGATTCTTTCAGGATTACAGTGTATCTTATTTTTATTTCATGCTCCAGAACGAGCGATAAGTTCAATGGCTGTAGATCCTTTTTCATATCATTATTTTTGATGTGTATATTATTTTTTGCATCATTGTGATGACTACAATTCTTGTTTGCAGAAATCAGAATTAAATTATTATAAACAATCAATAAATTCAATTTAATACTCTATAAATCTTACAGAGAACTTCAGAAATATGTCAACAGTAGCCAACTAAAGGACGTGAAGCCACAAGTTCCCGAGGATATAATAATTTATTTGCCAAGTTTAGCATTTAAGAAAACAAATTAGTGTAAAAACTTAAAAATTACTTTCGAAATAAATAAAACTGAATTAAAGATATCAATTACTTTTTAAACGTAACTAAGAACGGAATTTTGCCGTCCATGAAACTGAATTTTATATTCCATTACCATTCCTGCAGCAGTAAGTATAACCTTTTCTTGTCTCTCAGTACAAAAGTATTTCTAATTTCCTAAATAATAGAAGAATAATTTGGTAAATTGTTACTATAGTATGTTGGAAGTTTACTGGGTATAATTGAAACAAAATTATTATGCAAGTGGATAGAGTCAAATTGCGAAGATTTCAGAACTAGGCCATGGCACTCAAAATTAAGGTCCCAACCTAGTAACAAATGTGGGAAATTCAAAAAAAATCAGTTATACGCACGGAACGGCGTGTGCGCGCGTTTGAATCGACGAAAATAGCCCGCCCGAATTATAACATGGCGAGTGGCGCCGGCAGTGGCGCCGGGCGGCCGCGCGTCGCAATCACCCACGCTAGCTAGCGATAAACCCTAGACGGCGTACGAGTATAGAAGGATTCAGGAAGTCTGTTCATGAAATGCAAATCAAAATTTTAATAAACATACGTAGATAACAACTACAAGAAATCAACAAATAATGTATCTTATGAAAATTAGCAAAATCAAAATTTATTTTAAGAATTACCTACACAAAACTGGAGATAAACGATAGGCTAAACTATAATTCCAGTCATAAATCGAAGGTCCGATAATCTAACGTAGTAAGATAAATTCTAAACAATAGTCTTGATCGTGATAGTAATTTTTTTGATAGTGTTGACAATATAGAACAATCACGCTCACATAATTAATGTATGCCTGATAAACAACATCCTAAAGTGTTAACAACATAAATCTAGAAGGCGCCATCCTCATTGACGTAACATGTCAGCAGTAGACCTTGCTTGTCGGCACTATTCTGGCCGGAAGACGAGTGACGTGTGTACAATACGAACTGAATTTATATGATGCGAATAGTCTGGTGTTGATTGACCAGGAAAATTAAACGCAGTTACAAGTGTTAGTGTTGGGAATGTATACATGTTTCGTATAATAATCACATTGAAGTGTAGACTTGAATGTATGAAACGATTAATGAATCTGCAGGAAGCGATAGAAATGTGCATGGATCGCGAAGATTGGCGTTTAGTTCTCTCTCCAAGCGTGTAGATAAGTAATGTAGACAAAGTATTAACATAGTACTGCAGTTCATATGTAATATTTAATGACGTCATCATTTCAAAATTTACAACAGTATATCCTATGTACTCGTATTATGAGTTTATGACAAACAAAAGAAACAACGCAGCCAGGGTTGGTTCATAACCAGAATTCAACTTTTGTGTAAAATATTTAGTCATTAAATAATAAATCAAACTTTACTGCTGAAGAATAAGTTCTTAAAGAGTGCCATAAATAATTCAAATATATAAATTATCATTAATATCAATAAAGATGTTTTAAACGACTGCACAAAAGATATCACAAATCAAACAAACAGTATATTTTGAATAATTTGAAATTTAAAATATTCATAGGAAGGTAAAAAGTTCAAAGGGTTTATATTGGACCAAAGACAAATTGTATCTAATTATAGAGACAAGAGCAAGACTATGGGCGCCTATTTAAGGCATGGCACCATTGATGATATAATTAACACTCATTAGTGAAACATAAAAATGGTGCTTGAGTAGTAACATAAAAATTAAAATGGGATCGTAGGAAAAGTCACAAGATATGACATCATTTTGTAACCATCCATTGACAGGTTTGAATGTAAATTTTCTTTCTTTAACTGTCTCCGTAATATGTAGTTAGTTTTTGATACTATGACTGAATTGTGTGACAAAGATATTAACATAATTTTCGTAGATAAGCATACATATATGCTATATATAATATATACTTATATGTAGATAGTGTACCTTGATTCTGTCAAAACTTGTTTGAGTGAGAAATCATTAGGTACCTACTGCAAAAATTCACAAAAACAAAATATAGTTTTGCTGAATTGATAAGTGTTTGGAATCGACTTGGTGACTAGTCCTGTTTATTTATACCTACATGATATAAAAAGGATTTCGTTTTCCTTTACTAAAATTTAAAAAAAACTGTTTAATATCATACAGGTGGCCAGAAGAAATATTAAGAATTAATAAGCAGCATTTGGTAACAATAATTTGATTTCAATATTTTAAATCTGGTTAGTAATGGTTCACCTGATCCCCAGAAAGGCCTCTTCTAAGCGATAACCTGCCATGCCGACAACGGAATACACGTAAAGTAATATTTTGAAAATATTTTTATTAGTGTGACTCACTCAAGCAGTCTAACATCATTTTGATGTATTTGTACTATTTTATAGAAGAGAGAAGCATTGCAAGAAAAGTATTTAAGCCTTTGCATGACAGTTTTAGCAAAACGATAAAAAAATGTGGGCTAATTTCGTTTGATTATGATACTATTAGAATATCAATTTAAATATAAAATTTCTGACACGTGATAAGCTCTGATAAGGTACGCTAAGCTCAGATGATTTATAAAAAATGCAATTGAAATTTTATATAACCGTTGATCAGACGTAGTACATCTAATGGGTAGCAAGATGAATGATCAGTCACAAATCCTCGCTCAGAACGCGAATGTAATAAAAGTAGACTATGCTTGCAGTTTCACAAGAGCCGCAGTTGGAGCGACCGGTCGCTCGGACACACGCGCCGCCAGTCAATGGCTATTCTATGAGGACCACGCAGACATTGTGATATGACTCGAGAAATCAGATGATATTGACCAGCCCTAAAATCTTCACCAAAAACATAACATTAAAATGATACATCCGTATCTTCCATAAGTTCTACCCGTATAGACCGTGCCACCTCACAAAGAGTCGGCAATTACATTTAATGCAAGTTTATTTACTCTCAGATCGGCCTAATAGGAAAACCATTCACAAACTCAACAAAGCAGCCCAAAAACATGACCAGACTACAATAAAACGAGAAAAAACCGAATCACGAAAATCGAGTTGCGCTTACGCAGTATGGCAGGCGTACCTGAGCCGGCGCAGCTCCCCCTCCCCCCCCCCCCCGTCTCCACCCCGCGCACGTCGCGACACGGCGCCGGCGCCAGTCAGCCGACAAGCAATTATGGCTAAATAAATATCGGCCATGCCGCCGCCTCCGACGCGTCGCTAACATCAACAGATGAATTCTCATACTGGTATCTAGACGACATCATTAAATTTTGGACCCCACTTGTAATGACCGGTGAAATGGCGTGTGGGCACGAAATTACTTGTAAATGGTAGTTAGAATTCTTTACTAATGTTTGTCCGTCTAGGATGTGGGTTTAATTGCCGGATGTGGGTGACTGATTTCCGTAATAGGTACAAGATGACAGACTCGTCAAATTGTCACGAGAACGTGCCTGATCGATTGCGTGTTCGTTACTCCGGGATTGCAATATGAAAAGAAATCTGCAGGAAGAAAATTACAGATGTAAGTAATGTTTGTTTGGCCTCGTAAGTTGGCGGACATCATCGTGTTGACGCAGAATTTTGATAATATAAATATAAATATTCCTCTCATCACCATCAGCAGTCGTATGGAAATTTCCTGCTCACATACAAACATTAATAGAGGCCCACTCTGCGTGATTGGCATTGATTTGCGTACACGCGCCATCCGCAACCGGCACAATTCATGTCTGTTAATAGTTTGGTTGATTTCAATCTAGACTTGATTCGAGGATTTCCTGTTCGGCCCAAGCAAAAACATGTCTCAACAGACAAACGGAAAAAAAAGTGATGAATCAAGAGACGCGGCGCAGGTGTCCAACAATAAACATATCGATGATTAAATTTACGATGAGTTATATTACGAGCCGCAGGATCGTAAAACAGAAATCGTTACCCGCGGTACTGGAGTATATAAAAGAGAATCACTTACAATTACGTGTCAATGTTACAAAAATATTTTCTTAATAGACTTAAGATTTTACAAAAAACATTCATAGCTCAATGCACAGGACTCTGGTGAATATCTGCTAAAATATAGCTTTATAGCAAGTGAGTAGATATTAATAACCGTCAACTGTCATGCAGTTGAAGGATATTATTTTTAACATTGAACTAGATATGTGGTATCTCACAAGTTGAAAAACATGTATTTTGGAAGGGTTATACGTTCCTAATTTATTTAAACTAGGTATTTTGAAAGAGTAAAATTTCTCGTAATAGTACCGTTTAGTTAGTATATAATAGAAATATGGATAAGAAAGTTAACAAAGATGATAGCGACCTGTGAGTTCGGCGACGTATGCTTGTCGCGACACAAGACGGAGAAAAAACTGCACCTGATCGATGCCGACAACAGGACGAACTTAATAGAGCCAGGTGTGTGGTAGTTCTTCGGATGTTTTCACTCAAACAATTAGCTTTTCTCTTCATTAGTGTAGCAAAACATTTGTTAAATTTAAAATACAATCAAACTGGTTGATGTAGGAAGATTGTTTGTTGCGAAATTTTTATTTAATCAAATTAACTTTTCCCAAATGTGACGAAAACTGGTGAATAAAAATAACTATCTTCGTCCTGTTTCCCAGACGGGGTGGTCACAGGGGTCAGGTCGCCAGGCTTCGCGATCCTTGCACATATCTTTGCTTCCTGCAGATTCACTAAAAAAATCATACAAATAAGTCTGGGTATTCGAGTATTTTATACATTTCCGTTTTTTAGCAATCTGCTGACGTGGTCTGTGTCTTGGTCTACCCTGACTCCTTATATCCTCTACTTTCACGGAATAAATATTCTTCGTCAATCATTGCTCACTAATTCGTTGGACGTGTCGAACGCAACAGAGCACGCCCTATTCCAGTCTAATAAAAATGGTAACAGAATTGCAAATTTTGAATAATGGAATAATATTCGGCAACATACACAATTTGTAGGCTTAACTTTAACATATCGTCATAGGAAGTTAAAGAGTGAGAAAAGCCTGAGAAAGCTTAAATATTCGTGGATAGAAACCTCTATATTATATTTTAGGATGTCAGCAGCACAGCTCTTGCTTCATAAGGAAGATAAATATTCCTTTTTTAGTCAGCTTTCTTTTTAATTAATATGCTAACATGCATTGTCAACACACCCACGACGACGGTAGTGAGATAGGTGGGCGTAGTTGTAAGTAGGCGAAGCTCGCGTCAGGCGATGTCATGGTCAATCATGAATTTGAACACAAGTGAATCTTTCGATTACTCAACGGGCCCTATTTGGAAGGTTTTTTGTTTAGATACTTTAGTAAAAGATGTCAATGGAGATATAGTATTTTTCTGTCATGATTTTATTAAAGTTCATGTCTCGTTCTTGTTGTAAGAAGATTATAATGACAGATAATTGGAAAACAAAGAAAAGACATAAATCATGACGTGAACAAGATGAAGATTATGACATGAACCATGATGAACATTGTACCATGACCTTAACACGTAAGTAGGTTCTATGAGACGGATAAAGGTATCAATCAACTGATTGTATTTTTCGTGGATTTTGTCGGTTTATACATTCGTTAATTTTTTTTACTTAACCATAAAAAGTAACGATATATGAAGTGTGAAAGAGATATCCATGAAGACTCTCCTACAGAAGACAGTGAGCTGGCTACACTTTGCAATTCAATATATATATCTAGATAAAGACTAAGATTACGGTGCGTTAGTCTCGAAGAAGTTTTATAGGTAGTCAGTGCGGAAGTAGTTTAAAAATGTGGCAAACTGTAATTGCACCGAGTTTCTGGGCAGCACCTAAATACACTAGATACCTACGAAATATCTGGACCTACCTATCGTGGCAAATAAGAATAAAGAGACGGCAAACTGCCACCTATGAAGACTAAGGTCCTAGATAAAAATAAATTAGGTAGGTAGAGCTACCTTTTCAATTAAAATTTAAAAATTGTGAAGTTAATGGTTACTGTCTCATGATAAAAACGAAACTTTCGTCCTATCTTCTACAGGTAGGTAAGCAGAGAAAGTGAGATAGTGTACTCAAAAATAGACCAATAAAAGCTTGTAATATGAATCAGAGAAGCATGAATGACATTACGGCTGCTTCAGGCTTCACAAGCTAGCCAATCACAATTAATTACAAAAGTGAGACGCTAAACAAGTTTAGATCACATCTAAATTAAGACATGATTAGGTAAAAGACAATTAGCATAAATTACAAGCATAGGGACGTGACTAAAGTGTTTGTTATCCGTCTCGTAGTAACCGATATGAAAGATATTATAGACCTGCTCGCATCACTAGAAACGAGACGGTTGAAATTTGGCTAAAAGGCTAAAGGCCGTAAAATGATTATTTAAAAAAAAACTATCTTGAAATTATACTAAAGCTGAACTTGTTGCTTTAACAAAGGCTGACGGCGGTAACAGCCATCGCTTGATGAATTAAAAAGTCAACGGTTGGTGGCGCGGCATAGCGGCGCCGGCGCCGCGACCTTGTCTACTTATCGCAAGCGAGTGACCCTCGCCACGACAGATTAGGCGAGTCGTTTCTCACACACCCCGACTTCATAACAACGCGTTCCGAATTATAAGTTTACAGTATCATTAACCAAATAATTACTTTTACTTTACATAATCTAAAATTGAAAGTAAAACATCTACTTCATGAGTAGGTAGATATATTTTTACAAATAGTAAAAGATATTAACGCGTGCAAAGAATTGAAATGTGGAAAGAAAGTAATGACCTTAAAGTAAATTTCATATTCAAAGTATAAGACACTACTGTTGATGTCACGTCTATAAATAGAATGAAGAAGTCTAATGTTTACACTAACAATCTAATGTAGGGATGAGGTTACAATATAATACCGTGGTTTGTGCCTGAGAAGAATGGTTTGTGACAGTCGATCGTCAGCTGACTGACGTCACGAACAACGAAACTGTACACAGAAACAAACAGTAGCGATAATACGCGCTGATAGCATTACTGATAATTTGGTGCAACCCACATGAACTAACCAACTTGCACGATAGCACACAATTTCAGAAGAAACGATTAATGTGAGGAAGTTAGATAACATGTGCCTCTGCACATAAAACACACATCATCGCGGTAATTCAAAACAATCTACCGGACCGCAACGTCGGTGAAGTTGAATATAAGGTCGAGTTAACTAGGTTATGTTGTATTTGAAATGTAGCGACTACCGAAAACTTGTAACTAGCCGGCGATAATAAGTAACTAATGCGTTTGATATGAATCACGATCCACAGCAACCATTCATTCCTTAGATATCACCCATTCAACGATTATAACACATTTATAAAACCCATCAAGACATCACACACAACGCACTGATTCCAAAATTCGTAACGATAGACGTTTAGTTGTTTACTCGATGCACTTGTTGCTCGGGTCAACGTCCTGGGCTAGCACGTACCGGGTTTGCAGATCCGACTCCAGTGGTACGGGTTGCAGCATAGTTGGTCGTTGCAGATGGGTTGACGCTTGAGCTCGGTGGTGTCTCGTAGGTCAGGGAACCTGAAGGTTCTGACGACTGCGAGTCTCAGCTGGGAGGCTGTGTCCCCGGCCGGCACGCAGTTCGTGCCCGTGGGGCCAGCGTCCAGGGCCCTCATGAGGGCCCGCAGCTGATTATCCGCCAGTGGGGGCGCGCCGGCCGCTGCCAGCCGCCGCCGCAGCGCTATTCTCCGAAACATCACATGCCGCTGACACCGTCACAAGTCGCGCGGCCTCTCGCGCCACGCGACACTCACACGCTGGCTACACGACATCACTAGCCGTGTGCGGCCACTCAACTGAACTCTGCTGACGTACCGACCGCTTCACCGCACGGTGCACTGACGCGCCTTGGTGTAACAATACTGTATTTCAAATCTCCCCAATATTATACTCTAAGTTCCAACCAAAAGCAGCATAAACGCCGACATGGTTGCTGTGGATACGATAATGAATTGGAAAACATATTAAACTACTTCTACTTTCTTTCAATAACTATACTTGAAGAAAAAAATTGTCTAAATTAAATTATCTCCAGTATCTTTTATAATGGAACCATACTCAGATACTGCAGCAAATTTTGTACACATTGGAACAAAGAAGAAACTTAACAATTATAATATTATTAAAGATTAAAATTAATTAAGTTTTTTCATAACAATTTTATAAAAATGGCACTAAATTATGATATTCATTTATTAAGAAATGAAAAGAAAAGTGTGTGTACCAGAGTACACAGGTAAGAAGTAAAACTTCTTAAAGACATTTTTTTAATAAAAATTGTTGTGTTGTTTTGAGAAAAAGAAATGTGTGTACCAAAGCATACAGGTAAGAAGTGATAAAGAAGTTTAACTTATGATAAAGAAGTTTCACTTCCAAACAACATGGCGCGTAATGATGTGACGATGTTTTTTACAGCTTTAAAATTTCTCTAAACGTCGATGAAGAAGTTTCATTGCAATAAATATAACAAATAAAGAAAAAACTTTTTCCTAATTTAAAGTAAATTTCACTAACTATTAAGTACTTAGAACATTCATTGGGTCTAAACAAATACTCATCTCCCCAGATAGAGAGGAGCTGTTTCTGACTGGCAATCTTTCGGGGTATGAGCAGGGAGGTGGGGTGGGTTCAGGCGGCTGGCGCCACCGGCGGCGTCAGGTGTTCGCGGATGTGTGCGTGCGGCGCCACCCAAACCACACAGAAAATAAACACAGATATGTATCATTGCAGTGAAACTATGGATAGTCGCGATGGGCCTCATTGAGGTAAATTGAACAAGAAGAAAAATAATTAAAATAATGATATTACTTGTTTTTTTTTTGTATTTTTTTTTATAACTAGAATGAATGAATGAATGAAATATCTTTATTCATGTAGGTCACAAAGTAGCACTTATGAACGTCAAGATTATTGCTTCTACATTTACATTTACTGCCTGATTCACAAAGCAATAAGTAGAGCCTGAGGAAGAACCTGGCAATAAAACTCATGGCCACTCTTTTCTAACCGCCAGTAATTACATTAGTTTGATGATGACATGATGTTTGACCAATAATATAACTAACTAACTAACTAACTATCTTCACGCTGTATCCCTGACGGGGTAGTCAGAGAGGACAGATCGCCAGGCTTCGCGATCCATGCATACTTCTTTCGCTTCTTCGAGATTCATCAATCGCTTCATACACGCACGTCTGGGTATCCGAGTACTTTTGACCTTTCCGTTTTTGAGCAATCTGCTCACGTGGTCTTCATATGTAAGTCTCGGCCTACCCTGACTCCTTCTACCCTCTACTTTTGAACAATATATATTCTTCGTCAATCGTTCCTCACTCATTCGTTGGACGTGTCCAAACCAACGGAGCACGCCCTTTTCCAGCTTAACGCTGACACTTTCATTCAAACCTGCCAAATTGCGTATCACTTCGTTACGTATTCGGCCATCCAAGGTAACGCCGCACAACTTTCGAAGTGATCGCATCTCCACAGCATTCAATTTACTTTCATGCATCTGCTGACATACCCAGGTTTCACTACCGTAAAGCAAAGTTGGCACTAGCACTGCGTTATGAATCGCCAGTCGTGCTTCTTTTACGATGCTTTGTCGCTTTACTAACTGGGACAAAGCACCGTTAACTTTGTTTCCGGCAGCTACTCGCCGTTCCACATCCGAATCACATCTTCCATCCGCGCTAAACATACTTCCTAAATACACAATTTCATTCACTTGCTCTAGACGTTCCTGGTTTACCCTAATCTCGCATTTAGTTCTTACGTCACCTCTTTCAAAAGCTAGAACCTTAGTTTTACTTGCATTCAAGCGGAGACCCTTACTTTCACACCCCTCTTTCATATTAGTGACTAATGCCTGAAGGTCGGCTTCTGATGAGGCCATGAGCACCGCATCATCAGCGTACAGCAGATAGTTTACTGTAAAGTCACCCAAATTCACACCCATATTAAAATCTTTCAACTTCTGCAGGCAACTGTCCAGATACACTATGAACAGCCAGGCGGACATGACACATCCCTGTTTGACGCCTGTACAGACATCAAAAAGAGGTGACACATCCCCCCCTACTCGCACGCAAGCCTTACAGTCCCTATAAAGCGACTGTATTGCCCGCAGTAGCGAGCCGTCCACACCATATCCTGGCAGCAAGTCCCACAGCGTTTCTCTCACAACGTTATCAAATGCTTTCTCTAGATCCACAAAAGCGCAGAAAACCTTCTGGCTAAGAGCCAGAAACTTTTCCGCGATCATGCGGAGAGAAAACACTTGATCCATGCAACCTCTTCCACGTCGGAATCCGCATTGAGCCTCCCATAAATACCTTTCAGACTTTTCTTGCATTCGTGCCGTTATAACCTTTGCATACACCTTACTAGCTAAGCTGACCAAGCTGATCGCCCTGTAGCTGGAGCAGTTTAGGCGCGAGCCTTTCCCTTTGTAAATAGGTACTACAACTGCTACTCGCCAGTCATCTGGGACCTCACCCGTCCGCCAGCACAAGTTGCATAACAGACATAGTGTGTCCCAGACACGCGACCCACCGTACTTGATCATCTCAGCAGTGACTCTGTCTTTTCCCGCAGCCTTACCACATTTCATACTTCTTATCGCTTGTTCTATTTCTTTCATACTAATGACTTCAATGACATCGGGATCCGGAGCATCGAAGTGAGCTCCCCTTCCCGATGTGGCATCTCTGTCTTTTCTTGCATACATCTTTCCATAATATTCACTCCATCTCTGCAGGACGTCACTTTGGTCTGTTAGGACGTCATTGTTAACACTAAGCACTTTATTCATACTGCAGATTGCCGAACAACTCCGAGTCTTGCCTACCTCTTTCCAGAAGAGCTTGGCATTATCCCGGAAATTGGACGACAACCTTTCATCCGCTTTCATTCTGCACCTTTCACGAGCTTCTTCTATAAGTGCCTTCGTATTAACTTTCTGCAGCTTGTATCTCTCTTTCATATTAAAATCATTCCGCGAGGCTAAGTAGTCCAGCCATGCTTTCTTCTTCATTCGAACTGCTTCTTTCACTTCCTCATTCCACCATGCATCACGCTTATTACTACTGCCTCTTTTCGTTTCTCCACACACTTCCACAGCGGCATTTATCATACTATCCCTAAGGTTCTGCCATACACTTTCCACATTCTCACTGCTTACATTGACATCGCCAAGCTTTTCGGCTACCCTTTCATTATATTTATCCCTAATGGATGCATCCTGCAGCTTCCAGCTTTTGATGCTATAAGTCGGCTCAGGTTCAGGACACTCGGTACGATGACGCCAACCCGCGAACAGACCCCTAATCCTAGTTATGACTAGGTAGTGGTCTGATCCCAGCTCAGCGCCTCGATAAACCCTTGTGTCCATCACCTGTTTACGGAGCCGACTATCCATTAGGAATAGATCTATCATGCTTCTCTTTGACTTACATCTCCTCGTATACATATGAATTTGTTTGTGGTTGAACATTGTGTTCGCCACAAACAAATCCTTTTCCTTACAAAATGCCAGTATTAGCTTGCCAGCGTCGTTCACCCTTTTATCCCCATACTTCCCGAGTACCGACTTAAAACCATCGCGAGCGGTACCCACCCATCCATTCAAGTCTCCACATACTATAAGTCTTTCATTTCCTTCTATCACATTTAGAGCTTCTCTCATACTCTCCCAGAAGTCCTCATCCTCATCACTCGCGTTCGACGAAGATACTGGCGCGTAAGCAGCTACCAGGAAAATCTTCGTCAAACCAAGTTTTACACGGATCCAGAGGATTCTAGGACCTATCAGTTTGTACTCATACATACCGGAGGCCAATCGCGAGGACAGCAAAATTCCAACCCCCCGACTGCCATGCTCGCTCTCTGGTACTCCAGACCAAAGCGCGAGCATCCCACCCGGGAGCTCCAAGACTTCGCTGCCCTTGCGCTTGGTCTCTGTCAAGCACACTGCATCTAACTTTCTCTCATTCATAACATCCATCAACTCATTCATCTTATCTGTCATTCCTCCCCTAACATTCCACGCAGCTACCCTGCACTCCATCCTCCACTTCCCGCCGTGTCGGGCCGCGCGTGTAGGGTGGCGGTCCCCTACGCCGCTCTGGCTCACACTTTTCGCACCAGCGGGGACGAACTGGTGCGCGTCGCCTCGGGGGCACGCCCTAGCAGTAATCGCCCTGGTGGCACTCGTGTTGGAGTAGAATTGCAGCCGTAGCTGGCAGGGATGGCGACGTGCACGCTTCTACTCTTCATCCCCTGAAGAGTGACCAATAATATAGTAATGAATTTATACAAAACAAAATCAATAACTATACTATAGCTAACTAACTATCTTCACGCTGTATCCCTGACGGGGTAGTCCGAGAGGACAGATGGCCAGGCTTCGCGATCCATCCGAATAAAATCAATATAAGCTTATGCTATGGAATCTAGATACCTGATAAACATTCGGTCGGAACAAATATTTGTGTGATCCACAAATGTTGGTTTCGGAGTTTGTGTGTTTCCTATGTATAATATTTTATGTATTTACAAATATTTAAGTATGTATATCAGTGGTCTAGATCCCATAGTACAAGCTAATAGCTTAGTTTGGACTAGGCGCTGTCTAAACAATGCCCCACAATATTATTTATTGAGTTATAAATTAAATAATTATTTAATAACCTGAGTAAAGCAATCAAAATTTAATTTGCTTGAGCGATTGATATGGGGGTAAAACAATTAATAAATTTCCCAAATTCAAATATATTTATTAAAACGTTTGACAACTAACATTGACTAATATATAAAGTCAAATAAAATATTAACTATATTTAATATTTAAAAACAACTTAAGAGGGTATACTTAACACAAGGCTAAAAGATAATTTAGGTGAAAACAAACTATTATTAGAAATTAAAATTTCCTTGTAAATTCCTGTCTTAATCTAGATAAAATGAAATCTGCGTCAAAAAAACCTCCCTCGATCGTTTTAACTATACTTTCAAGTAAATACATACTTCTATAAAATTCAATATAAAAAATAGTTAAAAGATGTAGCGAACGGAATTTCGCGTTTTACTATCTTATGGGTCCGTATTGGGTTGCATAAATTTTAGAGGCATAACTTAAAACTGCATAAAGTTTTCTGGTATACTCTTCGTTTCGCATAACGTTCAAACAGAATAAATATTTAGGCATACTTTATTTTCCCATAACTTCTTTATAATAATGATATACCCGCATAAAATGTTTACGCATATTTTTTTTTACAATAACGATTACTATTCAACATTTATTGGCATCTCACTCACTCTCTCATAAAGATTACACGTCATACATATAGAAGACCATAATGTTAACGAGTACATATTTTTATTTTTAAATCTAAGTTTGAACTGTCTAAGATTGAAATGCCCACTTAGTAAAAATGTCGATAGTTACTATACTGAAGCTCAAAATATCAACACTTATTTGTAGAATATATAAATAAAATACAAAAAGAAGTAGGTAGATTGAAACAAGCGATTCAGTTCTGGCGCATCGCCGGCCGCTACCGCGGCCCGCTCGCTTCGCTCACTCGACTCGCGCGTTGTGGTCACAAGTGACCTAACACTCCTCCTCGCTTCGCTCGTCGTCGTACCTGTTTACGACTTTGCTCAAGCCTAATATAAAAAAATAACACATTTAATATATCGTTTTAATTGTTACAGTGTACAAACTTGGCTATGAGTGAGATAATTAATTAATTATTTAGAATGGTGTCTTATCATTTCTTAAATATTTTAGTCAAATTATTATTTATTTATGATTTAAACTGTTATCCATATCTCCATTATGCTTTTTGTATTTTATGATAAATTATCTTTAGGTGGATAACCTTTACATGTATGCTGATTAAAATTATGATAAAAAAATTAGAGTAAGTTAATGTTATGCCAATAAAACCATTATGCGTTTATAACACTCTGCTTATCATAATTTATGCGAGAAAACTTTATGCTGAAACTGTTATGCCAAACTACATACTGCTGAAAAAAAATATGCGATCGAAAGGGCTCCCCTATTTTATGATAAAAACTTTTGAGTACCTTTTGTTCCACGTTCGATATAACAGTATGAGTTCAATACGTGTTATATTACAATAAATGTTAAAATTGTTTATAATATACACGTGCAGTAGGTATCTAAATCTGCCAGACGTAACAGAAAACCAGAACGCCATCGTATCTGTTTTACGCAATAATCTATGTGCACTTATGGTACGGAATGCGCGGAGCTAAAAGACACATCAACAAAATAACCGCGTAACGTGACAGATAACGCGTTGCGTGCCGCCGCTCCTGATACAGCTTCGGCACTTTACTGAGACTATCATCACGCCTGTATACCTGCAAAAAGATATGCAGAGGTAACTTGATCATCATTAATGTATGTTGATACCAATTAATAGATACCTGTTGTCATAAATTGGAGATTCATACAAATTATATGACTATCTTATATATAAAAATGAATCCCTATTTCCCTTGGTCACGCCATCACGCGTGAACGGCTGGACCGATTTAATTTTTTTTTGTATTAGATAGCCCATTTATTGAGGAAGGTTCTAAGCTATATATCATCATTCCACTACACAGGAGAGCGGAGCAGTAATCATAAATGTCAACAAATCGGGGAAACTTTCATAATTTTACTAAGCGACGGAATTAAATGGGTGCCACGGGGTTGGGAGTATGTCACGGACGAAGCCGGGCAGGTCAGCTAGTATAATATATAGGACTGCCTCTGTGTCGCGGTGGGAATGCATCCGACTGCTGCGCAAGAGGTCGTGGGTTCGATTCCCACCCAGGATAAAACTTTGTATGATGAGCACGATGGTTTATACTGTGTCTGGGTGTTATTTATCTATAATAAGTATGTTGTATAATATTTAGAAATATATAAGTAGTAATATATAGTAATATTTAAGAAATATACACACACCGGCACAATTAGCGGAATTTAAAAATATGCTAAATATTTTGTTCCGTGATGTGAATATTTTGTGAGTTTGTTCAGTGGTGAGTGTGGAATTCTTTTAAATCAAATTGATGGACGTCAAAGATTATGGAGACGTGAACGTGAACGATACAATCAGTTAAATTTTGAAACTACGGTAGCATACAGCGGAGGGTCCATAATGGTTTGGGGGGATAATGTTTGGGAGCTCGCACGGACTTAGTGGTGTTCGATAGAGGGAGTCTGACTGCTGATCGATACATAAGGGAGGTTCTTGAAGAAACCGTGGTACCTTTTGCCCCCTTTATCGGTGACGGCTTTGTGTTGATGCAAGATAATGCTCGGCCTCATACCGCACTGCGAACTCGCGATTACCTTAATCATGTGAACATGTCTGGGAGTTATTAAAACGTGGGGTGAAATCCAGAATACCAGCTCCTGTGACTTTGGATGAACTGTGAAATGTGGGCGTTTAATATGGCTCTGCCTACCCCTTCGTGGATAAAGGCGTGACAATATGTATGTATGAAAAATATTTAGCATTGTTTTATGTTCCGCTAATTGTGCCGGTGTGTGTATAAGCAGTGTTATCTGGTTACCATAGTACAAGCTCTGCTTAGATTGGGATCAGCAGTGCTATTATGTAACTTTGATAGTTCATGTCGCTTTGGTGTGTTCGATAGCCACCACGCTTTGAAAGCAAGCAGGTTGCGTGAAATTGGTATTACGTATTACAATTCAAAGCGACTGAGGCAAAGTGGCTTTTAGCAAACCTCTATCATTTTATCGACATTACGCGGGCATGTTTAATATACCTATTTACCCGTTATATTTAAAGAGTTCACAAACATTTTAACGTGAACGGTTTATAGTTGATAGACACCGAGATATTATGGAATGTTGGTTATTTGCGGCAAATTAAAAAACCTTGTGAACTGTTTAGCATCCGATATACATAAAATAATGAGAAGAAATTATTTTATGTATATCGCAAGCAATTTTAGTTTAATAGTAACAAGATTATTGTATAGAAAAAATCGATGCAGAAGAGTAAGGGTCCGAATTATAGTCACTTCAGGACTTTCCAATTTTCATCGTTTTTTATTACGCCTTATGGCAATGGAAAAAGTGGAAAAACACTATACGATTCGATTCAGGGAACCCTGTCTCGAATCGAACAGTCTTTTTCCACTTTATTAAAAATTCATGAGTAATTTGAAAAATAATTGCTTTAAAATTTTATCGGTAATATATTAATCGCAAAAGACAGGCGTAAGAAAGGTGACTTAGTCGTAGACAGAGTAACCAACTAGGTTTTATCATTAATTGAAATACTTGTTTAAAAAAAATTAGGATAAACATTAAAAATGTTAAATTTCTATCCTTTTTATCTTCTAATTAGTAGTGAAGGAGGTGTTTGAGGGTTACAAAGGGAACCAAAAATCTCATTAATTTGAAGCTCAGACGCACCGTTTTAGAGATAGTACGATAGTAGAGAATGGCAAAAAATGTGTAAAAGTTGGTTAGGTAAGTATGGACCCGCTTGTGTACCATAAACCATATGTTAAATTAGTATTGCCACCAACAAGAGACCTTTTACCAATACTACATGGGTCCAAATCGCGTAATATTTACATGCCTCAATAAACCTACATAACCGCCTTAAATTATGCTAAGTTTCAACTTCCTATAAAATCAATCAAAAATTGCCCAATTCTCGTTTCGTTTGGTTGAACGCGCTAATCTCAGGAACTCCTGGTCGGATTTGAAAAAATATTTTTGTGTTAGGTAGCCTATTTATCGAGGCTATAGGCTACTACACTGGGGAGCAGAGCAGTAGTCATAAATGTCGACAAATCAGGCAAATTTTTATGCATCATTGTAGAATTTATAAGCGACGGGATTAATAGGTGCGACGGGAGGTCGAAATATAATGTCCCACATAATTATCATTCATCGTCGAAATATCGTCTAAGACACCAAGGGCGTGTTGAAATGGACAGAAGTAGGTTGTGGCTACCTGCTATTGAAAAGTGACAAGCCTTCAACTGGACTATCAGTCTCGCCTTTATCCCCGAAGGGGTGGCAGAGGCATATTATACGCCCACATTTCACCCTGTACATTATCGTCCCACGTAATAGGTGGTGAGGTGAGCCCATTGTCGTAGTTGTTGTGGGACACTTTTCACACAGCGCCATCTAGCCCAAACTAAGCTATAAGCTTGTACTATGGGATCTAGACAACTGATATACATAGGTACTTCTTTCCAGGGTAACTGTATACGATTTTACAACAAGCTTCCCTGTGACCTGAGAAATTTACCTTTAAATAAATTTAAAAAGTATATTAAAAGAAAGCTTTATGAAAAAGGTTATTACTCTATTCAAAACTATTTACAGGACAGGGATGCATGGAAATGATTTGCTGGCAAATAAAATATTAGTCAGAAAATATTAAATTGTAAATAGGCCATCAAAAAAAAAGCCTCCCTAGTTTCTTGCCGGTTCTTCTCAAGTGGGCCGCGTTCCGAACCTGTGATCACTTTAAATATACATTTTTTTTCTTTAGTTTTAGTGTATGACATTTTGTAAGCGCCGTTGAAATGGTCTATGCAAAATAAAGATATTTATTTTTTAGCCAATACGTAAAATAAAAGAAAGCGAAAAGGCAAAAACAACACAAAAAGTTCATAAAAATAAACTTTTATTAAATACATTAGACAAAAAAAGAAAAATAACTTAAGATTATTTTATAAAACAATTATAATAGCAACCAAATTAACACTCATACTTTTAAGTAAACAATTTTGAAAAACTCACCTCATAAAAATGTTTAAAAAATCCATAAAAACAATATCCAACCAGCGCTTAAAACCTTCACAAGTCAAAAATATAACAGTTATTTAAACATTTCAAAATATTAACATTGTCTTTAAAAGTTTGTGTATTGTCGTGAGAAAATTCGTATTTTCGGCGATTGGCGACGCGTACCATCGCTGCCGGTCGGCACATGAATGGCGGGAAAACTCGGATAACCGCTGAATTTATGCACCCGCCAACTTGTGATCGGATCTAGTGAATGAAACCGAAACGAGATAGAAACTTGAAAAGGCTTAAGGTTTGTGGAGATTTACTAATTAAACTATTGACAATTTGTAATTATCTAATTATGTTGTTGTATTTTATTTTGCCTTTTTGTTTTTATTGTTAATCTTTGACATTGTGTAAGTTCATGATACTTGACCTATTTGACATATGATAATAAGTAATTTTTCCTATTTTGACTGACATATTTGTATTTCTTTTTATCAAGATAATATTTAATGTTAGTATGTACCTTATATTTTTTTGCACATATGTATTTAATATAATGACAAATACCAACATTGTAATACCTACCTGTTTTATGCGAAATAAATACTGAATACTGATTTAATAACCCTGATAGTATAACCCTTAAAAGGTTAACTTCAGTTTTTTTATAGTTATTTTAGTTTGTGAAGTTCTACTTCTATTGGCGCGTTAGAGAAATTTGATGAGAGTAATTTTTTACGATGCTAGCGCAGACCGTCACGAAAAACCGATACCGATGAAATTAGCTGATAAGTATTTCCAAGACAACTTATAAACACCCTAAAGTTAGCTGATAAGTAGTTCTATGACATCTTACAATTTCATTCTTTTGATGTTTTTGGAACGAAGTTCCTTATCGCGCGTTGCGAAAGGGATGATATTAATAATATTATTTAAATTTAAGGCAAACTAAGTTTAGTCGACTGTTCTCACATAAATTCAAAGGAACTATGTAAGTGTAATTTTAATGAACACAACATTAATTTTGTTTCTTTTTTGTATAATTTCTTTACTGTATAATTGGTCAAATATCATGTTAATCAAACTGTGTCAAATGGCGGTTAGAAAAGAGTGGCCATGAGTTTTATTGCCAGGTTCTTCCTCAGGCTCTACCTATTGCTTTGCAAATCTGGCAGTAAATGTAAATGTAGAAGCAGTAATCTTGACGTTCATAAGTGTTACTTTGTGACCTACATGAATAAAGATTTTTTTTTTTTTTTTTGATTTGGAGGGTGCTAGACGGAAAATATTAAGACCAAAATTTGTAACACTTTTTGCTATAGTTGTAAGCCGTGTGGCGTGCGCGTGTGTCTCTGTCCGTCTCTCTCTCTCATAAAAAGCAAGCCAGTTTTTTTCTTATCGTCTTTTTAATTTTTTTTCTTTATAATTCCTTGTGGACTATATAACTTCGTTCTATCCGGGTGTCCCTTGACACCTGTCAATTTTTTTTTCTAACTAAGTTATCATTCCTGTTACAAACAAAGACTTGTGGATGTGATTAAATCTTATTAGACTACAGCAGTACAACATCTAACGCGTGTACATAAGTACACACACACTTTATAAAAAAGTAAAAAAATATCTTTATTTTGCATAGACCATTTTAACGGCGCTTACAAAATGTCATACACTATTTAAAATATTTAAATCGACCCACCTGAGAAGAACCGGCAAGAAACTTAGGAAGGCTTTTTTTTGATGGCCTATTTACAATTTATTATTATTTCACTTTGCCAGCAGATCATTTCCAGGCGTCCCTGTCCTGCAAATAGTCTGTAACGGAGTAAAAACCTTTGTCACAAAGCTTGTTTTTAATTAACTTTTTAAATTTATTTAATGGTAAATTTCTCAGGTCACAGGGAAGCCTGTTGTAAAAGCGTATACAGTTACCCTTATTTAACTATCATCAGGCTACAGCGTGAAGATAGTAGAGGACAGTATAGCCAGACTTCGCTTCTTTCGCTTCGTGCAGATTCATTTGATGTTTCATACTTACATGCACGTCTGGGTATCCGAACACTTTTGACCTTTTTGTTTTTAAGCAATCTGCTCACATGGTCTTTGCATGTAACTTTCGATATACCCTGACGCCTTCTTATTTATTTATGTAAGAGTAAATAGATTTTGGTACACAATACAATATAATCTGAAGTCAGAATTGTTTATTTTTTAATTAATTTTGTTTGTTACCCCATGTGCCATGGTTGATTTGTAGCAATTCCATTTCTAAGCGTCTTCATACTTCAAAAGGCACATTAAGTCACTTTGTTTCCAGTCGTTTAGTCATAAAAAGCACTAGAGTCGGCGGCCTGTATCTGTTCTTTTCTCACGACCTATTCCGACCGCATACGCCTCAGCCTACTCCTTTGATTCGATAGATGATTATTGTGTGTGTGGCAAAAACAAAACCAACGAGCCTTCTATTTTAAACATCTTATTTCTACATTATTATTATCTCTCAGTTATACCTGTTTGTTGTCATTTTTTTTTTACTGTTTAAAGGCATCGTTACAAATTGGTACCATAAAAGGGATTCTAAGGAGAAAATGAACAAGAAAAGGAAAAAATTATCAGTTTGTTGTCGTACATAACTGTATTACACAATCGCAGTATTAAATACGACGCATCTTGCATGTTATCCTAGGGTGGTGGCGGCGATAGGACGCGTCACAACGGCGCGGCGGATCGGTGCCAAGCAGCCGGGCACCCACGGCAGATGGCCTTACCACTGAGGGTTACGGGTACTGAGTAGGTGACTAGGTGCTCAGTGAGGTAGAAATATTAGTTCCAATAAAACGCAATCAATCAAAACATTTGATTAGTGTTCTTTTATATGGTTCTCTCTAGATTACATATCGTACAGGACTAATTTGCTAAGAGCTGGGAACAAATAATTTTAGTATATATTGTACTCTTTAAATCGAAACCTGGATAGTTCTGGTTGCTTTAAAATGAGATTGTTTTGTTAACGATAATAAAGGAGGGGTGGAGGATCCCACCACACACCCTCGATTCGCCAATCCTAACGCACAACGGTCAAGGATAACCTCTACTAATTGTAACGGAGGAATGACGAACCGAACTCCTCAAAGAAAGGGATGTAGGATAGGAATAAGGAAACCTTACCCTCCAGGTCGTCAAAATTTTTGCAATACACCGCTTTACAATTATTGACTATGCTGTGCAAAGACACAATCAAGAATGTTCAACTGCAGGATGTATTGAGCTGTGCAAGTAGAGACAAGATAATCCTCTTAAGTTCTTCACCAAGGTGCTTAAAAATGTCTTTAGATCGCTTAGCTGGAGGGATAGATTAAACGATGAATTTACCTCAAATCTTTGTTTTGCCAACGACATCAGAATGCGAAAATGCTGTGGTAAATCTAAATTGAAAAATAACTCTTGATGGTATTCTGCAAACTACAAAGACAAAAGACATTGCACGGCCACACTAAGCTGCTATGTACCCTCAAAATCTTGTAGTAAGAGTTATATTCGATGTCTCTTAATGTACTATACCATCACTCAAAGTCTCTCAAACTACCACATTATCCGACGTAGTTCGAAATAGGTGCGCTTAACGCTCAAGTTTGCGCTGTCTATATTTATCGAAGAACTGATGTTAACTGAAGAAGATAAGTTCTAAAGTTGAGACCAAAACTTAGCAAAGGTAAAGTAAGCTTCGGCGATATATAGAAGGTCACTGTGAGGGACTAGTTATGGTAGGAACAAGTGGCCGTGTCGACTAGTGCCACATAATGAATAGAACTCGATACTAAGAAACCTTGCCTGGTCGGGAGATTTTCCTTTTGAGTCGGTGGACCATCTCACTCTGTTCTTTTATAATGGTGACCCCGACGTGATCGAAAGCAGCAGCATTCTAGTATGAACTGTAATTAGATTTAAAGGTTTGGTTCACTGGGAGTAGCAAAATTTAGTTCCAACTCTTCAACTCTTCAACTCTTCGCTGGAACTACAAGATCTAGAACTGGAGCGGTACATAACAAAGTAAAGACCCGTTGCTCATACTCACAATCGACCTCTCGGTCTCGGCGGGGAAATCCTCATCATGACTTACGACTTGCAGTGGGCTAGAATAATCTAATTTCATTAGTAGTAACTTATACATGGATTGGGAGCGCACAGGAATCATGACTGATTCTCTTTTCGATAACATTTTTTCCTATATAAAGCGCTCCTGGTCCCGCGGACTCAGTGTTCTGTAAACGATCACTCATTTAAGCAACTTTCACTATGGCTGGTCACGGATGGGTGACTACTTTGTGGCATTTACATTTGCGAGCGTTTCCATGCTTCGGAAGGTACGTTAAGCCGTTGGTCCCGATTGCCAGTAACATGGCAGTCGTTAAATCAATTTGAAAGCCTTATATATGAAAGCTTGGAAAATTTTAACAGCAGGTAGCCACACCCTGCTTCTGTCTATTCCATCACGGCAATGGGCTCACTACTTATTACGTGAAACAGGAATACACAAGGTGAAAAGTTGGCATATAATAGGCCATTGCCATTCCTTCGGGGATAATTTCATATGAGTTAGATATTTAATAATAACATTTTTCCTTCTAATCACGATTTGTTATCCAGTTTATGTGTGATGTTGAAGACAAATCATGATAAGGGTAACACAATAGAAAACCAGCCAGCATAAGTAATTTCGTTGCGCTTTGAATAAAACTATTGGCACAAATCGGAATTATGTTCATATTCTAAGCGGTCTCATGATACGAATAAGTACATGCTTGTGCAGCGCGCCTTACGACTGACGAAGGAGGTCTCGTAGCTATCGTAGACCTCTAATGATCAGTATCAGCTGTTTACTTCATGTTTACTCCAACGGGAACATCATAGCTATTTGCAATGGCGCTACGGAATGTGTTACTAGCGCCGTAGCCACAGAGGACATAAAGAACTGGGGGCCAAGTCTACTATTGACAAGCCGTAGAATAGAACCAGAATCGCTGTTTTTAGCGGTCAAAATGTTAGTAGACTATCAAAAATGCAACTGAATAGCGGCCACTGGCGTACGTACATGTTAGTAAAATTCTATCGGCCGACCGATAGAAGTCTATTGGAGAACGATTGTAATAGTAGACTACGAAAAACTGTAAAAATATGTACCGGTGGCTTGCTATTGAGCGACGATATTTGCTTATTTCGACACGATTGAAATAGCAGACTCAGCCCCTGTTATTCTCTCTCGACTCCGTGGCCGTAGCGGATTCTTTCTTCCTAACTCCCAGCTAAACTTAATTACCATATGTTACGTAACGTGTAGGTTTATTTTGGTCGCAATTTGGACAGATCAACCTGGAAGTGACGTACAGTGTTAACTTTCCCTTAAAAGGGTATGTTTGTTTGCTACTTTAGAAGTAAGAACTAAGATATCTATTTAATCACTAGGTGACGGGTACATTAGCCAGGTAGGGTTTGAAAGCAACTGAGAATACACTCCAACGAAGAAGAAATATTAAACTATTTTGGGACACTTTTTAAACAGCGGCGTCTAGCACAAACCTTTAAGCTTGTGCTATTACAACTGATACACATACTCATATATTAGGGGTTAAAGTATGAAGTTGCCGTTTTTAACTGAAAATCTAAATTGTTTACTTTTTAGTATATAACAAATTTATTTAATCAAAATAGTTACCGTTATTATCTATACATTGCTGCCATCTAATAAGAAGGTCATTTTTGTCTTTGCGATAGAACTCTGAGGATCTAGACTGCACAAACTGTGTGAAAGCATTTTGTACTGCCTCCTGCGAAGAAAACTTCTTGTCACATGGATAACTGTCCAATTCACGAAAAATATGATAGTCCGTTGAAGCAAGGTCTGGCGAATACGGAGGATGACGAATGGTTTCTAACTGCAGTTCCTGAAGGGTCAAAACGGTTTCTCGTGCTGTATGAGGTGTCGCGTTGTCATGGAGCAATAATGGTGAAGATCGATTCATGAGTCAGGGCTGTTTTACTACTAGTTTTGCCAACATTGTTCGGAGTTCGGCACAATAGACATCTGCCGTTATTGCTTGACCAGATCGGAGAAAACTATAGTGAATAACACCATGCTGAGACCACCAAACGTCACCATTACCTTTTTATTGGTTTAGAAAAAAGTCAAAGAATATAGGTCATGCACAAGGTTCATCCACTTCATAATTCAATTGTTCAGCTTCGATCTTATCAGAAAAACATAAAAGTTATTGAATCCCTCTCAAAAATAACGAAGTGTTTCTTATAGTGGCCACCCTCGGTACTCGCATCCCCTGCACGCTGCGGACGAGGCTCCGGTCCTCCGAGCAATGGCGGCGGTCGGACGCGTCGCTTCGGCGGGACGGTGCCATCGCGCCGCCTTCGCAACGGTCACCTATGAGATGAGAGTTGCCAGATAAACCACCCCGAAAGACGGGTAAATATTGTTAAGAGTTAAATGTTAGGAAAATTGTAGATCGATTTTTCACAGTATAGAAGAAAGATCATGGAAATACTATAAAAGATCTTTAGTTAATTTATGAAATTTTTTCAACACACTTGCTCGTAAAGTCAGTCTAATTTCATCGGTTTCAGATACATAAAACACGCGTGCGTTATGAACCCAAATAGTGAAGTTATAATCCATAACCGCACTTTTAACTTTTTTTTAATCAGCAAAGGGTTGTCATAAAAACAGTATATAAATATTTTTGTTAATAAATAAACTCTATTACTTCAAAATATAACAAATAAACATTTATTTTCATATATTTTTTTTAGTTTCGTTTACAAATTAACAATGATTAGTGTTATTTATTAAAAAAAGTGAAAAAAAATTACTGTTTCCTTCCACGTGTGTTGAAAAACGTCGTACAATATACGTGCTTATTGTTATACTCACTCGGCTCTACTAAAAACCGCCTCGTGCGTTATACCCACCATAAAGCACTATTATATCGTAATGTACTTATTGTAAGCGCTGTAAAAATGATCTATACAAAATCAAAACATTTTTATTTATTATTTATTTATTTATTGTTTTACTACCCTATTATAGTAATTTAATTACTTTCAGGATAGTATGAACAGTACGGAGTGCTTATAATACAAGGCCTTAGCGATTATCAGACCTATGATATGTTTACATCTTGTACGAGTACTAGAAGAAAATGCACTGTCTATAGGCATTTTAGCACCTTCGTTGGGCGTTTTCAGTGCAAATATAGAATCAAAGAAAGCTACTATAGAACTACTAGCTCAAATACAATTAAATAAACATTCATCATGGTCTTGATCATAGGAATTCCCCAAAAAAAAGTGGAAAATGCGAATAAAGAGTTTGTTGCAGTGGCAACACTGAGATCGCTGCCAATCTACAGTTTGTTACTTTATTATTCGCTATCCGACATGATGCCCTTCTTATACAGACGCACTCGCCCATGAAACTGACAAATTAGTATAACTTATGTATATATATACTTATATATTGTTATTGGTGATCTTAAAAGTATTATATATACGTACGTTTGTTTATTGTTTAATTAGGGCAAAATCTTGAATGAGGGGAGGGGCTTAGAGGCATAGTACTATGTTGAGTTGTTATAGTGGTCTAAGAAAAATGGTTATTGGGTTAGGGTACACAACAATCGCGGTAAGAGACTTAAAGGACGTATGTGTGGAGGAGTGGAAATGTACTATGATACCTTCTTCTACCGACAGAGGACACTGAGTCAGGGGGGCCACAAGCGCTTAAGGAGTTTTTTTTTCTTATATTCTGTCATGGACAAAGCCTTTTTTACATACATATTTCGCTTACGACTTTATTCTAAGCATTGGCCTCGCAAGGCAACTTCTACTACTACTTGTATACACTTATCAATCTATGCACTTATTTTATGTTGCTATAGTTCTTCTACAACAATTTAATACTTCTTATTTATACTTAACATCTATTAACTTATTCTTGTGCTAAAGTTCTTTCATTCCTACTATTCCTTTCATCCATTTCCAACCTCACAGTCTATATTTGAATTTAACTTTAACTTATATTTGTCATCATCTTCCACTCCTCTCGCTCCTATGCCTCTCTTACTTTCATACTGGTCTATCATTCTTATGGGAAGGGAAGGAGTTATCCCTTTTAATTATATTTACTTAAAATTACTTTTCCTAATTTAATTTACGTGTATTATTATATATCTATGAATATCTAAAAAAATAACGATTATTGTTGCTTTAAATTTATATATAGTTTTTCTTATTTTACTGCCTTTCTCTAGTTTACATTATATTTACTTAATTTAATATTGTTATATACTTATCTGGACTTATTATTGTTAACATTTTATTTATTGCTGTAAACATATATTATCTATAATATAGTTACACAATATGTGTTTTGCCATTTCTCTTATTTACGATAGTAATTATTTTGTTTGCATATTTTACAAATAAGTCTCTGTGCTCTTTAATCAACAGTGGCAGGTTTTCCTGAACAATTCTAATGCCCGCTTCCATCTCCAGGTTAATACCACCGTGCCCCGTCAACAACTGGGTCGTGGTGCCGGCGATCGTCATCTTGTGGACGAAACTATACGCCGTCACTGCACATGGGAGAAAAAGCTTGGTTACGTCCCGCCCTCTCTGTATCTCTTGTTCCACTCGTCAAGCGTGCCCCGCCTAAGGGTACGCTTCACGAATGAGACAGGATACAGACCGTAGTCCGGTGCTCTCTTCAACGTCAGAGCCGCTTCCTTCGCGAGCTCATCGGCTGCATGGGCCTTGACCCAGAATAAGGAAATTTCCTGACCCTGGGCCAATCCGCGCTGAAGTGCGGCCCTGGCTTCCACTGCCAAGGGATGGAGGGCATGACGGTTGATTACCGTCAAGAGAGCGGCTCTGCTGTCGCTGAAGATACCGAACGTGGACGCGCCACGCCTGAGGACCTCACTGGCCGCTTTGCATAGCGCCAGGAGCTCGGCCTGGTAGACGGTGCAATGGGGCGCGAGAGCAAGTTTGAGGGCCTTAGTTTCGGTCCGGCTATTCCAAAACGATAGCGCGGCACCGACTCGGCCCTCAATCTTGCTCCCATCTGTGAAGATGCGCACCTCAAAGCGGTTTGCATATTCCAGTTGCCCCTCGTCTACCAGGCTGGTTAACGCCAGGACCGCATGCTCCGCGGGGTGAGGAGACTCTCTCGCCGGGGCCATTCGTTCGACCTCCCAGTCTCCCAGCCACCTCTCGAACTCTGAGGTCCAGAGGAAGCAAACCAGCCAGGACTAGCGCCAAGTTCAGAGAGACCGTACGGTAGGCCTTGCACAGCTTTTGGGCGAAACCGCGCTGTACCACGTTTAGCTGCTTTCGGACACCAAGCTTCTCCGCCGATGCGTGCAAAGCACTGGCAGCGTACAATATCGTCGGCTCTACGGCTGCGACGTAGATCGTCCGGATCACCTCGGGGTGATCCGGGCCATCCTCGCCAGCTTCCGATAGATGCCGATCGCCTTTCTGCATACGTTGGTGACATGTGTGTTGAATGTTAGTGCGCGGTCTATGGTGAGCCCTAGAATTTTGATTTCCTTGGACATGCCAATGTCTATCCCGCCCATACTGAGGCGCGGGACATCGTACTTTAGCCTCCGCGTAATTACCATCGCACAGGTTATGTGCGGTGCGAATTTCAGCTTGTTTCCGATGCCCCACTCCCGCACATGCTCGAGAGAGGCATTGGCGTGTCCCTCGATTTCAAGAGCCGAGTCCCCATCAAACACCAGCACCACATCGTCTGCGAACGCCTGCACATACACTCCCTTTCGCTCCAGACCTTTCAAAAGTGGATCCAAAAGCAGGTTCCACAGCAAGGGACCGCCGATCGACCCCTGGACGCACCCGTGGAGCGGCTACACTCCTCGCCCGCGTACCTAACCCTGACTCTCCTGTCGCTTCGGTAACTACGAATCACTCGTCTCAAATTTGCCGGGCACTTTTCCTCAACCAGTCTCACTCTAATAGCTGGCCACCAGGCGCTATCGAAGGCACCCTCTATGTCCAAGTACCATAGTGACAATCCTCTTGTCATGTAGTTTTGCCACTATGTGCCCCATAAGGTCATAGAGGGCGTCCTCGGTGCTTCTCTGGGGCATAAAACCGTACTGGCGAGTACTGATTCGCGGCAACAGATGGTATTTGAGGCGAGTAATCAGCATTCGCACGTACACCTTGCCAAGGACAGGCAATAGCCCAATCGGTCTGTACGACTTGGGGGTGGTGTACGAGTCTTTACCCGGCTTTTTCAGCACCACCACCACCACTGCTTCCTTAAATATCTTAGGAAATTAGCCGTGATGGAGGCACTGATTAAGCAGCTCCAGGAAGTCTAAGGGGTTTGCACCAACGGCGTGAGCACAGATGTCGGCTGTAAAGCCGTCCGCTCCCGGTGCTTTTTTAGGGTTGAACTTCTGAAGTGCATCGTGCAGTTCGTCCACCGTAAAAGGTGGGTCATCATCATTATGACCCTCTGTGCTGCCATCCTCTTCGTCTTTCGTGCGCACCTGCCGATGCACCTCAGTGTCCTCCTCGACCCGATCCTCCGGATAGAAGGTTCGAGCGAGGAGTTGTACTGAGCCCCTTGCGTCCAAATGGGTTTCGTTATGAATTAGTGGCTGATCTTCTTCCCTCATTGCGGCCCTTCCTATCAGTCTGTATACCCCCTCCCAGATGCCCTCCCTATCCTGCTTTCCGCAGAAGTTCTTCCAACTTTCGACCTGTGCCTTTTTTACCTCAGATTCATACGTCTCCTTACATTCTAGGTACCTCGAGATTACTAGCTCCCTACGATCGGGAGCTGCATTTCTGATTCGACGCCTTTTGGTGTTGACGGCCCTTTTCAGGGCAGCGAGCCTCTCCGACCATCATGGCATAGTGAGTAACTCCCTCTTTTTCTTTTTCGGGATGGCTTCGTCACAAGCCATCCCTATGGAAGTTGAATAATCGACCACAACACTCTCCAGGTCTTCTATATTGGCAGTCTGTCGGGCGCGCAGGTCCAACAAAGATGTTTGCTGCACCATCGTCATCTTAAAATTATCCCACTTGGCCTTTTTAGTGTTGTAAACCCGTGTAGTGCGCTCGATGTGGGTTCCCTTGGCCTTTTTTTAGGTTAATATTAAACACTATGCCATTGTGGTCCGAGCTTACAAGACCCGTGTCCACCCTCCAGGCGTCGATCATAGCGAGCATATCGCCCGTGCAGGCCGTAATGTCAACGTAGCTCTGGTACCTCCTTCCGGAGTTTAGGACTTATGAGAACCAACAAAAGTTACATGGGCTCACCACCTATTGCGTGGGACAGGAATAAACATGGTGAAAAGTGGGCATATAATATGCCACTGCCACCTCTTCGGGGATAAGGCGAGCTCTTCGAGGATAGATAAATAAATCAAAAGTTACACTGTAGCTCTAAACATTCTAGAGACCTATAACTAGTTTAGCCTAATGGCTGACTCCACCTGTTAATCACTGGATACGCCTCTTTGCACTAAACTACTAAAGATCTCAACAAAGTGTATCTCTTCCATCCATCGGAGCTGATTTAGTCTTTGTCCGACAAAATATCTAAATAATTGACCAAAAGGTATTAAAATTGATATAAAACCGAGAGAATCTATAATAATCAACAATTATTGAGTTTTGTCAGATTTTACATTGCGTGTATATATAATACGAATTTAAAGACATCTCACACTTAAAAATCTGTTAAGGCGTTTAGTCTAAAGTAGGTCACAACCGAAAGAACGTTAATATAACCAAAATAATACGTGAGAAAAGCATTAACCCTCTTTTGAGTCTGTTGGATGAAAATCGAGACATGTTATGTCTAAAAACAAGTATGAGATAATGAAGTATGAGCAAGCAACAGTCACCTTTGGCGAGAAGCCGCGCAGGTCAGACGCCTCTCAATATTGATGCAATTGGACACAAATTCACACAAGACGTAATTGGAACAAAGCAATGAACAATTTTTAAACTTGCAAATAAACCCTGATTTTTAAACTATCGCGTTAAGCACTACAAGTTTAATATATTTTGATTTATCCACTAGGTGATTCCCGCGGCTTCGCCCGTGACTTCCGAACCACATGGCACCCATTTAATCCCTTCGTTTATCAATTTTACGAAACCAAAACTGCATCATTGGATTTTTGATAAATGAATAATCCTAGCCAGGAATCGTGGCCAATGATATTAAAAAAATCACAGCCTGTATTATTACGCCATTTGATAGTGTTGTTAAGGATCAAATTCTGGGAAGTAATTATATACAGGAAACTTTTTAATGTTATTTTTTTTACTAAATGTTTCTTTTTTATTTGACCTACCTACTAAACTAAATGTTCCAAATGATAGCCATTGTTTTCAATACACAGTCGGATTCGTCGTCTCAAGGATTTTATTATATTCAAAAACACAATACCTATTACTTATTCCGTTAAGAATGTTAACAATTTTCGTTTTGAGTCATCAATTGTATTAACAACACTATCGAATGGTGTAATAATACAAGTTGTGTTTTTATTCTTCAAAATCAATCGGTTCGATTCGTGGCTAGGATTATTGATTTGTAATCTAATGATGCGGTTTTTATTTTCATCAAAATCGGGCTCGCGACTCCTTTGAGCATTTTTCAATATTCCTTTTAGTTTAGGATTGGTCCTGAAGGCCAACTTGAAAATTTCACCTGTAAGGCCTTCCTTAATAAAGATCTCTCCAGCTCTAGCGAAGGAGTGGCAGAGGCATACATATTGTAGGCCCATTTTTCACCATGTGTATTCAGGTCCCACGTAGTAGGTGGTGAGCCCCTTGCCGTGTTGAAATAGAGAGACGCTGATTGTGGCTACCTGCTGTTAAAATTTTTCAAGTCGCCCATAAGGCTTTTGACTTGACATGTTACTGGCAACCGGGACCAACGGCTTAACGTGCCTTCCGAAGCACGGAAACGCTCGCAAATGTAAATGCCACAAAGTGGTCACTCATCCGTGACCAGCCATAGCAAAAGTTGCTAAACGCAGTGATCATTTACAGAACACTGGGACCACGAGCGCTTCAGGAGTTTAGGACTTATGAGAACAAACAACTAGGACTTATGACATCATAAGTATTTAATAATACTCATTACTCCCTCAGATTCACTTTTCAGGTATACTTATGTCGATAATGATTGATTGCGTCTGCTCTCAGCGCTTCGTGTCTGGGCCCTCATTAGCAATTCGAATCACCGTGAGTTGTACCTATTTAGAACAAATACTGCACAAACGATAGAACAAAAATTATTGCGTTTTAGAAAAATACAGTAACTATATTTTAATATTTTCAAAAATTAATTAATAATAATTTTTAATATATTGGCAAAATGGCGTCGTCCGTCTGATGGTTAGCAAAGACGACAACCCGTGATTGTGGGCCGCCATCTCAACCCACAGGGCTCCGATGGTGACCCTCAATTTGACGACCCAGAAATATGCCTTATCACGCTTCTCTTAAAGGACCCAGAATTGTAAGAGAAGAGAAACACGTGCGCGGGCAGAGAGTTCCATGCTATTATGGTGCGACATAAGAAAGACCTACGGAATCATTCGTTCTGGGCAAGATGGTGTCCACAGTGTTATAATGACATCTCTGCCCCGCTCCTGTTGTTCGTGACTATTAATGTAATTATTATTTGGATAGGAGTAGACTTAAGCATAACGGCAGCAAGTGCATTGACTTCACATGAATATGAGGACCGGAGTAAACTGTTTTGAAGTTACTTAGTTCTTCTCAGATTTTAAGATTTTTAACAACAGCAGTCAACACAATTAGTTGGATGAACATTTTGATATGATGCCCGCGACAGCACGACTACGTTCTATCACCGCACCGCTCGCCATAGACGGTGCCCATCCAATACTTTGGGTCTGTAGCGCTCGCATAGAGGCCTCACGGAGGCTTTCTTCCGCGTACGCTGAGATTGTGAAATAAACTCCCTGCATGGATTTTCTCAAACGTCTACAGCATGGGGTTCTTCAAAAGTGGTCTTACAAAGCTTTTTCTTTTGTCGGCAGTGCAAGTGCAGCTTCTAGGAGTTACAAACGTCCATAGGCTACGGTGACCACTTTCAATCATGTAGGCCGTATGCTTGTCTGCCACTTAAGTGGTATAACAAAAAATGTGGTAAATCGCTGGGCTGATCTATGAGCCTTTCCAAAAAATTTTCAGTGCTGCGGATATCACAAAAAGCTTAGTATACGCCACTGTGTAAGATATAAAAGAAACATCATCATCATGATGTTGGGAGCGTCTGTCCCAGTTGAGTCTTGCGGCGCCCAGGGTCCTCTTCCCTAATTTTTCTCCTCCACTTAGCACGGTCGCCGTCGGCATTTCCTGTAGTGAGACCGCATGTCATCCTTTATGACGTCAAGCCAGCACTTCTTGGGTCTTCCCCTCTTACCGGGACCCGGCGGGGCCGACATGGCCAGGCATTTGTTTCCCACGTAACGCGGCGGTTGCTGCAAGACATGACCATACCAGCGAAGACGACACTTGCAGCATATCTGCAATGTCACCGACGTGAATATAAAAACACCATATCCATCATGAATAGCATTTTGTTTTTCGTTCAGGTCAGATATTTCGATGGTAGTGAAAGTTAATTAAAAAACACGACAAATTGTAAATGCCAAAGTGATGATTTGTCTATTCTTGTGACCCATGTAGTATTATATTAGTAGTGTAACTATTACTGCAGTATATTGTATGTATTTGTGTGTAAAATTATCTAATAATGCTACCCCAAAGAATCTGTCGAGAGCAGCGTGGCCAGTTAGGAGATGAGATTTTGTCTAGCTGTTTTCTCGAGAAATAGACAAAAATTTAAAAGTTCTTTCGCAATTCCTATCATTTATAAATCTTTTAGTCAAATGTACGATATAAAGTGCTAACATAATTTTATAAATTTACTGATTTAATTGTTATTTTACTTTCGCAAAGCTTTAGACACTCATAAACCCTCCAATCGTACGCGTAAATACCGGCGTTTTGCTCGTCATTGTTTTTAATTTAGACATCTGTACTGATAAATAAAATTTAAATGTTTATTTGTAATATTAAATTAGTAGCCGGTCACTAAATGCATATGAAAGTAGTCCTAGGCTCATATCTTTACAAACATATTTATAAAATTATAAACATTTCTCATTTGTCTAGATACAATTTGAAAAATACACTCAAAGATTGGCTCATTCAGCTCGATTACCATAGCACTGAAGACTTATTAATTTTCATTGCCTAACTGTATGCATCTACGCACAAAATATCTAAATATTAAATCACGCTCAAAAACACACACGCACACACACACACACGCATACACATGCATACACGCACGCACGCACGCACGCACGCACGCACACACACACACACACACACACACACACACACACACACACACACACACACACACACACACAACAAGGAAAAATCACTGAACACAAAAGCACTTAAATATAAAATCAGAGACATCTAAACTTTTTTGGAGTATACGTCAATTGTATATTATTTAGGCTGAACGCTACGCTCTGAGATACAGGTTATCGGTCCATATTTTGTCAATCTCCGATGCTATCACAGTGTGTATAGTAAATAAGTTATGTTTAAGTCAAAAATGTGTCTGTGATGAGAAATAAACTATTTATTTATTTATTTAAAGTAAATACAGTACCTACTTAAATAATTTTGTCTGCCTGTCTGTTTGTTGATCCGGCTAATCTATGAAATAAATAAATGATCGACTTTATTAGCAGATAGCTAATGTTACAAGAAGTAACTTAGGCTACACTTTATCCCCATATTCCCAAGGGAAACCGCGGCAAGTCCGCTAGTATAAAATAATTTTAAAGATGAAATCCCTTTGATTCTTCAGAATTATGTAGTTAGATTACAATAATTTTTTATTTAGTTTAATTAAAATACTTTACAAATTCTCCGACACGTGTACCGTGCCATTACTTGTCTACCTTGACAATTGATTGATTTCCGCAGCGTGAATATTGGATCACATCTCGTAAATCAATCAAACGAAATATTCATGAAATACACTGAATAAATCATGAAACGCACTCGCATACTAACGCCAAGACAGATTACGGCATTTTGCCTGAGCATTGTTTACAGATCATTCGCCCTGCTATTGGGCAAGAAAAAGTGGTCATTTGCATAATGGGGTCAAAATTGTGAAATACTAGATCGTTCAATAAGTCCCGAGACTAACTTGGAAATGGCGTATATATTAAAAACTCTTTTGATTTTTAAAAAGTACTGGTCTTTAATAAAATATATGTGTCGAATTTTTAAAAATGGACCATTAAAATATTGATTTTGCAGACATTTAAGTGACGCTACGCTTGTAGTTTTGATACAATGGAAAAAAACGCGTTATGATAAAACATTGTTTTTAATGGGAAAAAATACCGTTGTAGCACAGCAATGGCTTATAAAATGTTATGCGGGATCAGCTCCCTCTAAAACAACCATTTGTCAGTGGTATGCCGACTTCAAACGCGGTCGCATGGACACAAATGATGGGGAACGCTCAGGTCGTCCAAATGAAGCAGTGACTCAACAAAATATTAACCAAGTCCTCAAAATCGTACTGGAAGATCGGAAGATAAAAGTGCTGTGATAAATAGTGAAGATTTCAGCTGGTAGTGTTTTCACTATTTTATATAAAAAATTGGCCATGAAAAAGCTTTTTTCCTAGTGGGTGCCGCGTTTGCTTACAACTGATCAAAAGGAACAACGTATAAATGATTCAGAGCGATGTTTGGCGCTGTTGAATCGTAATAAAAAGGTTTTTTTTGTTGGTATGTGACAATGGATGAATGAATCCAATCGGCAATCATTGTGATTTGTCAGAAGTGTCAATTTTTGATCATTTATATTTTTTTTTTGTGTATCTATGGTCGTCATGAGCATTACCTTATTTATAAGAATGTTGTTTATGGTGTCTATAACAAAGCAGAATTAATGTAAAAAAGAACTACCTATAAATAGTGACTATTACATGTGCTTATTGGAGCGATTGAAGTACGAAATTGCGGATAAACGGCCTCAAATGAACAAAAAGAAAGTGGTGTTTCACCAGGACAACGCGCCTTGTCACAAGTCTGTGAGAACGATGGCCAAAATTAATTAATTGGGCTTTGAATTGCTTCCTCATCCCTCTTATTCGCCAGACTTGGCCCCCAGCGATTACTGGCTGTTTGCAGATCTCAAAAAAATGCTCCAGGGTAAGAAATTTGACTCAAATAGTGAAGTTATCACAGCAACGGAGGCTTATTTTAAGGCCAAAGACAAATCGTTCTACACGCATGGGATAGAAAAGTTAGAAAAGCGTTGGAGGGACTGTATCGCTCTTGGAGGAGACCACGTTGATGAATTAAAAATAATTTTATAAAAACAACCTTGTTTTAGTACTTAGTCTCGGGAATTATTGAACCAGGTGTTGTGTGTCACTGTCATTTTTAAATTGACTTTAATTAAATACTTACATATAACTTAAAATTATGAAATAACTTAAACATAGATATTATTAAAAGGTGTCCCTTTAGGCAAGGTTCCGAAGATACTGGCAGCGTTCCCCCTTTGAATAGCTAAACTAATTCTTTGTCCGAGGTAGCTGCCAGCTCTTCGGTGTCCTTTGATGTCGACTAACCTTTTAGCTATTTCCTTAAAAGGCCTTAAACCGCTAGGACCCCACGGGCCAAGGGTCTCGACACCGAAAGGGACAAAATCATATTCGGAGCCTAGACCTCTTTATTTGCATCTTAATAATATTATAAATGCGAAAGTTTTTATGGATGATTGTTACTCTTTCACGTAAAACCTACTGAATGGATTTTAATGAAACTTCACAATAATATAGCTTATACATCAGAATAACACATAGGCTACTTTTTATCCCGGGAACAAGTGTCTGTGGGAAACGGGAACGAAAACTGCTCTACGCGGGCGAAGCCGCGGGTGACAACTAGTAAGTATACAAATATATTTCATTGTGGGACATCTTGTGGATCTTTTTTTTACACAGCGCCATCTATATACATTTATGTTTAAAATTAATAACAAGTAGTTCAGACATAGGGGAAGTCGCTTAATATTCTGACATCTTTAAATTAGATATTTCGACATTGCGAGCAGTGCCTTTACATAGTTTAGATATCAACTTTACTGTTATGAACCAAACAAACTCGCTCAAGGCAACCTGCGATTACCTATTTTTCATATCCAACATACATTTACAAGAGCTAAACAAACAAACGACAACACTTTTATTACACTACCTGAAGTAGAAATATCAGAGACAAGCCAAGTACCGAGGACAATAATATATTGTTTTATCATAAAAACAGAGTATTTTGGCTGTATCTGCCGGCAACAAGACGCCCGCGGCGGACGCCAGTCGCCATCTTGCTTTGGTGAATCATTCATGGGGCTAATCATGGGGAAATATTTTTTGATATTACGTTTTTATAACTGTGTATAAGTGGCTTTGTCTGTCATAAAGAACACTAAGATAAAATACAAGTCCACCTATTTCTGTTGCAGTTTGAAATATGAGGTATGGTATACCATGTGGTATCGACAATAAATTTTGATTTAGTTACATTTAAATTCAGTGCAAATGCAATGCAAGTGCAGATGCAGATAATTTACCATTTACCTAGCGTTCTCGCTTTTTATCCTTTAGCATAAATATTAAAACTACTTTACTGAGTTCTCGGGGGAATACGGGATTTATCTCCGTATTTTACAATTTAATGTAGTATGAGTTACTCTTTATAATATCATCTTTCTAACAGTGAAAGTTCTGTTAAAGCCGTTTCAAAGATTAGCCGCATCAAACAAACAGATTTTTTTATGTAGGTTATGATTAATGCTCCACTCTCATGAGTAGTAATGTGATGTAGTAGCCTTATAGCCTTCCTCGATAAATAGGCTATACAACAAAAAATTAATAAAAATGTTCAGACGAGTAGTTCCTGAGATTACCGCGTTCAACCTTACAAACAAAAAAATAAACTCTTCAGCTTTCTATATTAATATAAATATTGAATATATGAAAATATAAGAATAAATGAAAATATTCACACGCTCACATTGAACGCAAATTTAAAAACATGTTATACAAATATTAACTGTACCGCTTGGGAATCGAACCTGTTACATTAGACACGCTATTAGCCGCACGCATCAACAGTGTCACGCAATTATTTCAATATTTTCTTGTAAAAGTGAAAAATTTGGTACTTTCTCTATAAAAGCTCAATTTGAACCCGCGAGCGTTTAACTCTTTTGAGTGGAGGTCCCAAGCTTTGAGCTTTTTAGAAAGCCTACTTATAGGTTCCTCTGTATGGGAGCTAGCTTATACATAGTATAACATCACGTCTGATGAAGGTCAAAAGCAGAAATGTAATCATCATCATTTCAGCGGTACTACTGGTTGCAAGCTAGTTTATTAATATGTGTGTTTAGCTTGTGAATCGCTTCAACAGTGCATTAAGTGAAGTTTAAAAAGTTTTATTTTGACTGCCTCGGTGGCGCGGTGGTAGTGTATGCGACTGCCGATACTGAGGTTCGATTCTCGGGTCATAACAAATATTTGTGTGATTCACAAATGTTTGTTTCGGAGTTTGGGTGTTTTCTATGTATAATATGTATGTATTTAGAAATATACAAGAATGTTTATCAGTCGTCTAGATCCCATAACACAAGCTTATATTAGCTGGATAGACGACGCTGTGTAAAAAAAAAGTCCCACAATATAGAGAAGTGGAAACCTGTGGAAACACTGTTTTTCGTCATTCCATTCAGTAAATTGTAAGTTGAAGTTGTACGCGCTGTATGTGACGGGGTTATCAAAGAGGACAGATCACTAGGCTTCCTACAGATTCATTAATCATGAATTGACTGCCACGGTGGCGCAGTAGTGGTGTAGCGCTGAGGACCCGGGTTCGATTAACGGGTCGAAACAAATAATTTTGTGTGATCCGCAAATGTTGGTTTCGAAGTTTGGGTGTTTCCTATGTATATAATATGTATGTATTTAGAAATATATAAGTATGTTTATCAGTTGATTAGATGCCATAGTACAAGCTTAGAGCTTGGGCTAGATAGTGCATGCACGTCTAGGTATTCAAGTACTTTTGACCTTTCCAGCTTTAAGTAATCGCTCACGTGATCTTAGGTCCGTATTCCAGAACGTATCTCAATACTCAGTCGACGCTTGAGAGTATATTTTATAAGGCAAAATCTAGCCTCAAGCGTTGATTGAGTATTGAGAAACGTATTAGTATGTAAGTCGCTATCTACCCTGACTCCTTTTGATCTCTACTTTCAAAAACATTGACTGTTTTTAGGATTTTATAAGGCACTTAAGGTACCTTAGAACCGGCAACTATAATCGCTCTAATATTGATATAATTTTAAACACAACATTGATTTTGTTTTTTGTTTGTATAAATTCATTACTATATAATTGGTCAAATTAATCAAACTAATGTAATTACTGGCGTTTAGAAAAGAGTGGCCATGAGTTTTATTGCCAGGTTCTTCCTCAGGCTCTACCTATTGCGTTGCGAATCTGGCAGTAAATGTAAATGTAGAAGCAATATTCTTGACGTTCATAAGTGTTACTTTGTGACCTACATGAATAAAGATTTATTATTATTTGTCTCTTCTTCTCGGGTATCTCCTTTTTTTTTCTTACGAAGATACCCGGTCTTTTGGTAGGTTTACATGGGGACATAGTGGTCCAACACGCAGAGGCCCTTTGAGAATTTTAATGTAACAGGGAATGGGACCCCCACTGTAGACAATCCACGTCCGCCTTATGTAGAAGAACGGTAATGGACCATCTCCAATGGGAGTTAAACTATTGTACAATATGCTAACTACTATTGGGCTATTGAGTTGGAGGTTAAATGTACTGGGTGACTTGAACTATGGATGAAAACTGCGTCTGCCATTTTAATATAATATCATCAAAATATTGGCAGACGGAGACTCGCCATCTCACTAGATGGGCCCCCTATACAATCGCCATAGGCAAGATAAGCCTGTAAGGCGACAGGAGGCAACACCGGTGTGAGCGGCTTGGGGTGTCGAGCGGTGCGGCGCCGGTTTCACCTTCGCGGGACAGGCCCGGAGCGGGCTTCCCCGTAGTTATGCCCTTGAAAATGACACTTCCACCCCCGAGCATATCGCTCTGGCTCCCTCCCTCTAACCGGCCAATTAAGGCAAGCCAGAGTTGAGATTTGCTGCACTCCCGGGAGTAGCACTCTCACTGCTCTCCCGTTAGGCCATTAAATCCTAACCGCTGCAGAAGGGCAACAAAACTCTGAGGAATCGGGACCGATGTGTAGCCACGCACATTCAGCTCGCCACAAGCTGCCCTGCGGATGTGAGCTTTTCAATAACTTACTGATACATTTTTTGTTGATATCAGAAAGTGGATGACTCAAAAAGCGAATCTACTATGCCCTCATAGGGTTGCGTTAATCCTATAAAAGATAACGACTGTCCTCGAGGGGTTTATTATTTTTTATTATTATTATTATTACTATAATACCAACTACCATAGAAATCGTAAAACTAGTCAGATTTTTGATTTATATGAATAGTGCGATCCCAGCCAGATAGACCGTGGACCTAGACAACAAAATGGCAGAAAGGGACTGGCAGTGGAAGGCGCAGGAGTAAGGTACGATTCTACGTGCCTTAGGCCAACAGTAAACTGAAATAGACCGATTTGAATAGAAATGCACTCTTGTACTTGCCAGTTTACTACACTGAGTCAACCTTTACATACATACATATTGTCTCGCCTTTAACAGAGGCTTACTACTCGCCTACATTTCACCGTATGCATTTTTGTCCCACGTAACAGGTGGTGAGGCCATTGCCGTGTTGAAATGGACAGGCGCAGGATGTGGTGACATGCTGTTGAAATTTTACCTGCCTGACTGCCAATTTACTGGCAACTGGGACCAACGGCTTAACGTGCCTACCGAAACACAGAAACGCTCGCAAATGTAAATTCCACAAAGTGGTCACCCATCCTAGGACCAGCCATAGCGAAAGTTGCTTAACGCAGTGATCATTTACAAAACACTGATCAGTCAGCCTTTTACCTTTAGACCTATAGACCCTGAAAAGGGTGCTAGCTCAAGTACCTTATCCGTTAGTCAGCACATGCATGCTGGAAGGCTCTAATTATCCATATTTTTTTCTGAGCCAACAAATAATCATTTTTACAAAAGTTTAAACAATTAGTACGACTATCAGTAGTTATAATTAATCAATAGTAAAACAAACTAGTATTATTAACACAGTCTGAATTGTTTACGTCTTGTGCCGTCGTCTCGCCGCGCGCTCGACGACGCTACTTTTTGGCGCCAATTTCGGGCGCCATGTTCACACATTCATACTTGACAATAAAAATAATTTGGATCAGTTATGTTGTTATTGGTCTTTGATAAGTAACTTAAAATATTAATACATTATTCATTGCCATATCTTATACCAAGTCTTGTATCTATGTGTGAAAAATTGGAGGTAGTCAGTCTACTGGTTGAGTGGAAGGTATGACTTAACCACGCATCGGTCACTGGAGATATCAGGACGACCTTCCGTAGACAGCAATAAGGATAACAGTTTGAGTTAAGTAGTAGTCTCACTAGCAATAGGAGTTTTTCGGATTTTGAAAGAGATTCAGGTTATTCAAAAGTTTTAAGTGTTTAGAATCTGTTTTACAACCCCATCATGTTGCGATTCAAGCTAAATCCAGCGTATATATATATATATATATATATATATATATATATATATATATATATTTATAGCGTGAATCGCAATATGATAGCGAAAGAAAAGTATGACCTCTGTGACGAGATACTTCTTTCCATACATGTACGTCTGTCTGGGTATCCGAGTACTTTTGACCTTCCCGTTTATGTTCCATTTTATTTTTCGATATTAATAAATTACCCTATTTAATAAGCTGTCTGCTTGTCAGTGGTTAGAAAAGCTATCGCAAACAAACATGAAATATTTCAAAGATGACTGTTTAATTACGAAAGTAAAATGAGAATAAAATGAGTCAGTTACTACGGATGCGTGTAACTTTTGCATTCTTCATTGATGAATCTGTGTACCAGTTGGTAAAATGGCGATGTAAATTGATATGTTCTTCGTATCGAATAGATATAGTGGGTCTAAAAGAAAACTTTCTGTAATTCAAAGAAATCGTTTTTGGTGCTCTATTAGGTACTTACTTTCATTTCTTCGCCGGTGACATTTTGTACCCCCGTCGCACACATTTAATCGCGTCGTATATAACTTTTACAATCACTTATGAAAATTTGCCCGACTTGTTGACATTTATGATTACTGCTCCGCTTTCCTGGGTAGAAGCGTGATGTTATATAGCCCATAGCCTTCCTCGATAAACTATCCAACACAAAAATATTTTTTCAATTTGGACCAATAGATCCGGAGATTAGCGCGTTCAACCAAACTCTTCAGCTTTATATATTAGTAAAGATTAAGTAGTTATTCATAGTAAACCACCACTTATTAAGTGGGACAAAAATGTACACGATGAAATGTGAGTATATAATATGCTTCTGCCGACCCTTCGGGGATAAAGTCGTTACTGATAAACTATGTATAGTCAAGCCTTTATGCATTCCTATTTTAAACACTTCACTTTATGCACAACAATAAGCATGAGTGCATTCGGCACGGCAATGCTTCTTTCAAATCATCTATAAAGCCTTTAACTTGACTTAAAGGCTCTAACATTACTGGCAACCGGGACCAACTGCTTAAGCTTTCGGAAGCATGAAAACTCTTGTAAATGGAAATGCCATAAAGCGGTCACCCATCTAAGCACCAGCTATTGCGTAAGATGCTTAACGCAATGGTCGATAACAGAATAGTGAGTTGGCCGGGCTACGAATGCTTTAAATAACAAGTTAAAAGAAATGGCACGTGCTGCTCAAGATTATATCGGTAACGCGCATGTTGAAGAGGTTTGTTCCCAGTAGTTCTACGATAGAACTAGTAAGACTTTTTTTCTCACTAGTTCTATCGTAGAACAACTCAGTAGAACTACTGGGAATGATCCGTTAATGATTAGCTTCGATGGTTGTGATATAAAACAGCAGTTGCTTCAAACGACGCTAAGACGATTTTAATATAATATAGAATTAATTTGGATTAAAATTCAAAATTATTATAGTAGTATCTGTATATATTTTACTTTTTTTAAGTAGTTTAATTTTCTTTCTAGCCTTTATAGTTTCCAAGATATCTCGATTTTAGTTAATTAAACCAACATTTATTTAGGAACATCAGCATCATGTCATCAAAAAATCGGGACGTTCAAGTGGCTAATAAAAGACAAACACAACAACCTTCTACGAATTCACGCTCAGGTCAAGAATTAGCTACCAAATAAAATACCTTTAAAGTTTTCTGCTATCACATGCAAATGACCTCCTTTTTAAATTGATCGCGTAATAATAACCACATGAATTTGATAAACCTAGATACAGTGAAATGTGGAATACAGTTTCAATTCAATCACGTCATATATCGTCTAGACCAGAGGTCGCATCGATAAATATTATCGTCTCAGATGAAATCATCAATATTTTCATCTGCAATGTGTATTCATTCAATTATCGGAAGATGCCGGAAGACCTAGAGGTTATAGCGTACCCCCGTTACGTCAAGAGTCAATAAATCCTCCCTAATTTATATAATAGTGTCACAATACTATGAAATGCTAGCATTCAAAATCTGTTCGACAGCAGAGTGTGGGCCACGACAGCAGCGATTAATCCTACTAATATTATAAACGCGAAAGTTTGTTAGTATGGATGGATGTATATTACTCTTTCACGCAAAATATACTAAATGGATTTTGATGAAACTTTACAATAATATAGCTTACACATCAGAATAATACACAGGCTACTTTTTATCCCGGGAACAAGTTCCTGTGGGAAACAGGAACGGGAAAACTTCACCACGCGTGCGAAGCCGCGGGCGTCAAGTAGTATTATTATAATTTATTCGATTAGAAATAAACCCTCCGTCCACATGGCTCCATGACATCGCATCGGGAGTTCGATAGAAATTTGTTGTTCCTAATGAAATATAGTTGTCACAAAAATCCCTGAAGCGCTCGTGGTCCCGCGGACTCTGTGCTCTGTAAACGATCACTACGTTAAGTAACTTTCGCTATGGCTGGTCACGGATGGGTGACCACTTTGTGGCATTCACATTTGCGAGCGTTTCCGTGCTTCGGAAGGCACGTTAAGCCGTTGGTCCCGGTTACCAGTAACATGGCAGTAGTTAAGCCCTGTGAAAGGACTTATGGGCGGCTTGAAAATATTCAACAGCAGGTCGCCACAACCTGCCCCTGTCCATTTTAACACGGCAATGTGCTCACCACTTATTACGTGGGACAGGACTACACACGGTGGAAAGTAGCCAAATAATATGCCTCTGCCACCCCTTTGGGGGTAAGGCGTTATAGATAAATAATAACAAAAATACCCACTTTTAATTTTTTTCTTCATCTAAAGTTTCTTCCTAATTAGTAAAGCCCACCTAGTTTTGGAGCCTGGGTTCCTCTTTTATTAGGCGCTAGGAGCAGCTAAAGTTTCGGCATTGGTGGAAGCGACTGCCGACTGACCTCTCAACCTTGTGAGAGTGCCTGTGTCGTTACATCGTCCGTTATACATCAAGTGCACAGCTAGTAGTTGACATTTCTAGGGCCCAGGGATCTTGATGGGCTCCTTGCACCTTCTTTATTATTATGTTTAAAAACTACATACATACATATTGACACGCCTTTATCCCCGAAGGGGTAGGCAGAGGCATACTATACGCCCACATTTCACTGTATCCATTTATGTCCCACGTAACAGGTGGTGATCCCATTGCCGTGTTGAAATGGACAGGCGAAGGCCGTGGCGAAATGGACCAGCTGTTGAAAATTTTCAAGCCTTCAATTAGGCTTATCGACTGCCATTTTACTGGTAACCGGGACCAACGGATGAACGTGCTTTCCGAAGCACGGAAACGCTCGCAAATGTAAATGCCATAAAGTGGTCACTCATCGAAGAAAAAAAATACCTATAGAGAAATTTGCTTAACGCAGTCATCGTTTACAGAACAAAGAGTTTGCGGGGCTACAATGTGAAATAAGTTGACCTTATAAAATGGAAAACTCATAGCAATCGTAGTAAAAAAGTACCTATACGAAAAACTCATAAAAACAAATATCAATTGCCGAAAATAGAAAAATGTACAATGGTAAAACTTGACTTTAGGGGCAATAGTGGCAACACCATTTCACGGGTCACTATTATAGTATATTCTATTTTCTGGTATTTCTAAAACTATTAGACGTAAATAAATAAAAAAAATGCGAAACTAGATCATCCTTACAATAACCCACATGTTTCGTAGCCCCACTACAAGGTGCCGTCGCTCATCGCAGCGCAGTCGACGCCGGCGGCGGCACGTACGGGCGCCACCGCGACGCGTGATCGCCCGCTCTTTATTATAAACACTACATTCACCCTATTTATTTATTTTTTGTACATGAACCATTGGTGCACTAGTTTCAATAGGGAGATCTAATTTTGGATGCGAGTTCTTCAAATTGTATAAGTTATGCATTACAGCTGGTACGGTAGCACTCGAAATAGAGGTATGATAACTCCCAGTGCCCTCTTCAAAATAGATGATACATTATATCTAATAGAGGCTTACATTACCTTCTGTGGCCGAAAAAAATATCTCCACATTCTTGAATATGTCTGACATAGCACAAACCGCTAGGGAGTGCAGAGATTTCAAGCAAGCTTAAACCTTGGGAGTTACTAGATTTTCGGGGACTTACTATATCGGGGGTTATTAGATTTTTATGATACCTGCAAAATAACGGAAGAGTTCATGGCGAAGAGATGAGTATCTGAAATGTGAGTATCTGAAATTGTGAGAATTGTATGTCCAGCAGTGAACTGCGATAGGCTGATTTGAGTGATTAAGCGTTCACTTTTGACATAAAGGAGAGCAGAGAAGAAAGTTCCCACACTCACCACCACCTACACACCCTCAATTCGTGAATCCTTTAGCACAGGTAGAGAGAGTGTTAGTAAAGTTATCCTAGACCGAACAACCTCTACTAATTGTAACGGAGTAATAAATAATAATGAACTGAACTCTTCAATGTAAGGGATAAAGGACTATTTTACATAAAAATTTGGCTATGAAAAAGCTTTTTTCCAAGTGGGTGCCACGTTTGCTTACAACTGATCAAAAGGAACAATGTATCAATGATTCAGAGCGATGTTTGGCGCAGATGAATCGTAATAAAAAGGATTTTTTACGTCGGTATGTGACAGTGGATGAAAAATGGATACACCATTTTACTCCGGAATCCAGTGGAGTCAGGTGTGGAGAGTGGCTGGTGAAAGCCGCCCGAAGTGGCTGAAGACTCAGAAATCGGCCGGTACGGTTATGGCGTCTATATTTTGGGATGCGCATGGAATACTTTTCATCGACTACCTTGAAAAGGGCCAAAATATAAATAGTGACTATTACATGTGCTTATTGGAGCGATTGATGTACGAATGAACGGATAAACGGCCTCACTGAACAAAAAGAAAGTGGTGTTTCACCAGGACAACGCGCCTTGTTACAAGTCTGTGACAACTACTTTGACATCAACAACTTGACTTTGACATGACTTGTGTGCAACCGAGACTTGTACTTACTGATGAAGCAATAATCTACATATTATTTATATACTGCTCGGGATTTCACTTAAAAAAATATCTACTTAGATTCACAGTAAAGTCCACAAGTAGTATATAAAATTTGTAAACAACAATAATTTACAGCTCAAAGGTAACTTTAAGACAATATAATTAACTTGTGGTCAATCAAAAAGAAAACGTCGCAAAGTCAATTAGTCTGCAAAAAAAAATATGCTAGTCCGCAATATTGTTTCACGATGGAGGTAAAAAATGAATAAGTTGTACACCTTTCCATCAGCTTGCGGAATCAGTGGCGGATGAAAATAAGCTATCCAAATAAATCATGAGCAATCATTAGTGGTCTTTGGGTGCAGGATAGGGCTTAGACTCGAGGAGCGGGAACATTAAAAATAAATAAAATAAATATCCATCACGTTAAGTATTAAGTTAAATATTTACATAGTTTATTTTAACTATTTATCGGATGACTTGGTAGATGTTAAATATAAAATCTAAATTCGACATTTCATGGGTTCGAGTGTGGAACCATACCATAGACAATATACTTACAGTCAAAAAATATAGGTATGTGTGTACAGGTAAGAAGTGAAACTCTCGTACGTCGATATAGAAGTTTCACATCAAAACAACATGGCGCGTAACCGAAAAACGTGACGATATATTTTTTTTGACTGCCTCTGTGGCGCGGTGGGAGTGCAACCGACTGCTACGCAAGAGGTCGTGGGTTCGATTCCCACTCAGGATAAAACTTTGTGTGATGAGCACGATGGTTTATTCTGTGTCTGGGTGTTATTTATCATAATATGTATGTATTTAGAAATATATAAGTATGTTTATCAGTTATCTGGTTACCATAGTACAAGCTCTGCTCAGTTTGAAATCAGATGGCATTGTGTGAGTTGTCGCAACGATATTTATTTATATTTATATTATTTTTACAGCCATAAAATTTCTATCAACGTCTATAAAGAGTACATCAGTAAATACCCCACTCAGTGTATTCCGATTACCATCACCCACTCCTCCAGTACTGGTGACAAATTACATTTTATTTCTGTTTTAATACTCTAAGGGGCAGCAGAGGCATATTATACGTCCACATTTCACCATAAGTATTTTTGTCCTCCGTAACCGGTGGTGAGCCATTGCCGTGGTGAAATGGATAGGCGCAAGATGTGGCGACCTCCTGTTAAAATTTTACAAGCCTAGACTTGGCTTAACGTTACTTCCGAAGCACGGAAATTCTCGTAAATAGAATGCCACAAAGCCATCCGACGACCAGCCATATTAAAAGTCACTTAACACAATGATCGTCTACAGATAACTGGGTTCACGAGCGCTTCTAATATAATATTAATTAACGAGAACATCCATTTCCTTACAGCTTAGAGTAATTGTAAAATACGTAAACAAAAACAACTATGTTTATTCAACAGCTTAACATGTAACGTTTTTGAGGTTTTCCCCGCTAGGCTAGCCGCTTCCCGCTGCCTCGTATGGAGGTGGTCGCAGTGCTACAATGGCGTGGACCGCAGGGCGCCGTCGCCGTCGGTCGGCGGGTCGGAGCGGCGGCACGGCGCGGCTTGCCGGCACCGACAAGCACAAATAAATAGGCGCCGTGTCTTCACCTCTGAGCCCGCCTTGCACCGATACAGGGGAGAGATACAGGGGAGACATTGTTTTTATAATATATGTCGCCGTGTCATTAAGTAATAGTTTTTGCTGCTGTTTATTATAAACAAGATCTCAACGTTGTTGAGTATTCTTTTTTTTTATAACCCGACCAACGGATTGACTTGATCTCGTTATCATAGGTTATAATTAAAAAATGATCATCATCATCCGAGCGTCTGTCCCAGTTGCGTCTCGCGAAGCCCAGTTTCCACTAATAAACATATAAATATTATTATACCACAGAGGTGGCAGACAAGCATACGGTCAACTTGATGGAAAGCCGTCACCGTAGCCTTTAGACGTTTGCAACACAAGAGATGCAGCACTCGCGCTGCCTACCCTTTATAAACCTTCTAAGACCCCTTTTGAAGAACCCCATACTGTAGACCTTCGGGAAAACCCAGGCAGGGAGTTCAATCCACAATGAAAAGCGTATACTGAATAAAGCCTCTATCGGACCTAACCGTATGCGTGCGCTCCGGACGCAAAGTTCATATTCTTGATACAATGCTATCTAGCCCAAATTAAGCAAATACAATATGTAAGCTTGTGTTATAGGATATAGTAGACAGTTGATAAACAAACTTAAGTACCTACTTAATTCTAAAAACATACACGGGCGTAGCCAAGTTTTAGTTTCGGGGGAGGGGGTTCTACGACTTGTTATATGTGTCAATTCTTGGATAGATCGCACAATAATTTAAGTACTATAAAGCAGATTTTGGATGCGATATCCCGTACATCTTTGGGGTCCAATAACAGACAAAGTCATGGCAAAGAAAAGGAAAATTCGAGACCATGGACCAACCTGTCTGGCCAGTGTGGGCCAGGTAAGGCCAAACCCACCCAATATGCCCATTTATGCTGTTGATTGACGGCACTTGGTGAAACTAGCTACACATCTTAAATGAAAACGCTTGTACTGTTCCCCTTATTTACTATTTAAACCTGTCCGGTTTCACCTTCAGGCGCGGATCCACTAAGGTGGGCACGATGGGCATGCCCACAACCTAAATTGACATAAGACACCACAATTCAACGGTCTATTCAGATCGATTGACTGATGATATTCCAGTCTTAATAAAAAAATGTTACGTGATTCGCATTGAACAAGAATCTTTACCCAAATCTTCCTTATATATTCTTACTAATACAGCAGTGATAGTATAAAACTTTGAACTTTTACATAAGTAGGTACTTGCTAGCTGGACCTGATGGTCAATTTACAGGAACCAGGTGCAGAAGGTTTGTAAAAACAGTTGATTTTTACGTATTTTTTTAAGAAGCGCTCGTGGCCCTGCGGGCTAAGTGTTCTGTAAACGATCACTGAGTTACGCAACTTTCACTATGGCTGGTCCTCGGATGGGTGGCCACTTTGTGGTATTTACATTTGCGAGCGTTTCCGTGCTAAGGAAGGCACGTTAAGCCGTTGGTCCCGGTTGCCAGTAACATGGCAGTCGTTAAGTCAAGTTGAAGGCCTTATGGGTTGACTTGAAAAATTTCAACAGCAGGTAGCCACAACCTGCGTTTGTTTCAACACGGCAATGAGCTTAACCACCTAGTTCGTGGGACAGGAATACACATGGTGAAGAGTGGGCATACAAATGTATGCCTCAGCCACCACTTCGGGGAGAACGCGTGATAGATAAATAAATAAATTATTAAGTCTTAAATAATTCAAATTTGTCAAAACGGGATTGAATGGAATACAAATGATACTCGGAAAAGGTTTAATTTTTTTTAAATGGTTTACTTTTAATTTTCTTAAGTTCAATTGTCCATCCAACTCTGTCGTTGCCACGTCCGTTGGTAAGCAGACGCACCGCTAGCAGCTGAGGTCGCTTGAGCCCCGGAGATCTTGGTGGGCCCCTTACACCCAATAGTCAGACTATTGATCACCGTACTGCTCTTTTTATGTGTGTGTGGGCATCTGCAAAGCTCGCAAAAAAATCACTTAGCGGCCCGGATTTACCCACGCGAAACCTTAAATTGTCAGGGTCAGTCAATCGGACATCTTGGCCAGGCTATCACATAATATGAAAATATCTAAAAATCTGCTTTGTAGTCTAGTCAACAAGTGATTATTAGGTCGAATTTTATTTCAATTTACAAAAATTATACTTAATTGACCCAAAAACGGCGGTTAGGTTGAAGGAACAGGTCTATAAAAACATCATTGCGCCTGTTCATTTACATAGCAGTGAGACATGGCCGCGATTGGAGAGACAACTAAAGGCTGTATGTCACGGAAATGAAAATGCTGGGGTGGATGTGTGGAGTCACGCGGGAGGAACTCTCGCATCTGCACTAATCTGCAGTGACTTTCGCGTCCCTGCAATTGCAGACAACTTGCAAGAGTGTATTGCCATGTCCGTTTCTCGCCGGGTTGCAGAGGCGAAGACCCAAAAAGTGCTGGCTTGACGTCGTAAGGGATGATATGCGTGCCAATTGACTCACCCCATGGATGCTGGTGACAGTGGGAAGTTGTGGAAAAGTAACAGGAAATCGGACCCCGGGCGTCGCCAACGAGGGATGTGTAGAAAAATAAAAACGACGACGAATATTTGAATTTGATTTATTAAAAGTAAAAATTACTTATCGTGTACCACAACACAAAATTAAATATACTTTTTTATTGTTGTAAAGTAAAAATATTTCTATGAGACACAGCGACAGTATTATTATTTAATATTTAAATACAATACTTACTTCCGGCTAAATGTTAGGGATAATACACGGTTGCAATAAATTTTAGCTAAAAATACCCGTCTAACCGTGGTACACCTAGGTGGACCAGGTTTAGGTACAGAAAGATCAATGTAAACTTTTTACCACGGGTCAGAAAGGACACAATCTCGTAGAAAAACATCCATTTAACTATTTTTAAAAGGTAATCAAATTTAAAATCAATTCTTAGTGTAAGGATTTAGAGCTTCCCGGATTCATTGCGCGGTAGATATAGAGACAGCACATACTACTGACAGCGTAGTAGAGGCTACCCATTAGTAGATGGGAGCACTCCCTCCCATGTTTGTAATTTCTCTGTCGTGTTATCGCAACTTTACATTAATCCTTTAAGCCCGTCACACACGTAGCTATAATATATATTAATATGCCGTGCTAAAATATATATTTTGCCTTCATTCATTGATGGTCGGCCTAGGGTTTGTTGTAGATATACGGTATATGGCGGTGACGTCATAGAAAAATATATTTTAGCTGCGTGTGCGGTCTCTTGAATATTTGTATAGAAAATATATCGTAATATGCCTTGTTATAATTTACATTAATATATATTATAGCTACGTGTGTGACGGGCTTTAGTACCAATAAAATAGTTATAATCATAATAAATAAATTAATGAATAAATATCCATCACGCCTTATCCCCGAAGGGGTGGCAGAGGCATATTATACTCGTATTCGTTATATACTTTTCACCGTGTGGATTCCTGTCCGACGTAATAGGTGTTGAGCCCATTGCCGTGTTGAAATAGACAGACGCAGGTTGTGGCTACCTGCTGTTGAAATTTTTCATGCCGCCCATAAGGCATTCAACCAGGCTTAACGTCTGCCATTTTACTGGCAACCGGGACCAACGGCTTAACGTGCCTTCCGAAGCCGGAAACGCTCGCAAATGTAAATGCCACAAAGTGGTCACCCATCCGAGGACCAGCCATAGTGAAAGTTGCGTAACTCAGTGATCGTTTACATAACACTGAGACCGCGGGGTCACGAGCGCTTAAATCATAATGAAACATGAAATTAACAGTCTAGTGTTGCAGTATCAAATTCTCAGATATTGTGCGCAGAAACTTAATCTTATTGCAATAGTATCTAAGTATTTATGAAGGTAAGTACAAAAAAATATTTGGACCCGAATTTACTTCCAGGCGTGTTTATTTATAATGAAGTTCTAAAAAGTTTTTTTTTGCTTTGGCGTTGTCATGGTTGGTTCTAAAAAGATTCAAAGTTTTTACTACTAGGATTTGTCTAAAGGTGCGATTCCGAAGTATCCAGCCCTCAGCACCTGTCGATGGCATTCGCGGCATGTGCTATAGACAGTTGCTGTCGTTGTGGTCCAAACGCAGAAGCGCTTGCCATGTAAGCATATAAAATATATTTTATACTTAATTGTATTAATTCCTGTAACTTTCGTTTTCGTAATGCATTCAGAGCGGAATATTTGACAAAATAAAGAGTAACACTTCTCCATCTATTGGCTATGAGAGAAAGGGAGAAAGAAAATATGTGCTCGCACCTCTCTTGATCCTACACTAAAAAAATACGAACCGTAATTATCTCTATTTTTATATCCCTCTCAACTTACTTTCGTCTCGCTCACTCTTTTCGCTTAATCCCGCAGTAAAGCGGGCGTTCTTAAAAAAAAGCATATGCTGCTCTGCTGTAGTACATACATACATACATATTGTCACGCCTTTATCCCCACATTTCACCGTATACAGTTTTTGTCCTACGTAACAGATGGTGAGCCCATTGCCGTGTTCAAATGGACAGGCTCAGGCTGTGGCGACCTGAAGTTACAATTTTTGAAGCCATTTATAATAAATAAATATTGTGGGGCACTTTTCACACAGCGCCATCTAGCCCAAAGTAAGCTAATATTAGCTTGTGTTATGGGATCTAGATAACTGATAAACATACTTTTATATTTCTAAATACATACATATTATAGATAAATAACACCCAGACACAGAATAAACCATCGTGCTCATCACACAAAGTTTTATCCTGGGTGGAAACCGAACCCACGACCTCTTGCGTAGCAGTCGGATGCACTCCCACCGCGCCACAGAGGCAGACAAATTATTTCTGTTATTATTATTTGTCTGCAGATACTGTTGTGTACTCTGACTTTCGGAACAGTTTCTTAAGCTAATATCTAAAACCGATACCATTGTTTAAAATGTTTACCAATATAGACCTGAAAAAACCCCTAAATAGAATGGGAAGTGGCAGCGAAAGTAAATAAAAAAAAGGGCGTAAAAAACATATTTTTAGTTAGCTGACTAGCAATAGATATTAGGCAGATCATGAGTAGACTACAATTAATAATTATTTAAAACAATACTTAATCAAATAGCAGTCATTTAATTAATGTTAGTTTTTTTTAACGCCTTGGTTAGCAACTTTTTATACTACTGAGGTTGCAGATAAGCATACGGCTACCAGGCCATAGCGCCTGTCGAAATGGCTATATGAACTACCTAAGTTAACAGAGGACTAACTAAAGTCAGTCACAACCATTTACAAATGCTGTAGGATACATTATAATCTTCTGACGGGCAGAGGATCCCTATGAGTTGGCGCGCGCCAAGACCGACATAGGACATATTCAAGTTAGGGACTTTTGGAGGATTTCACGGTGCAGAAGATATGGCAGGCGGTATTACTTCTATGAGCTACAAAATAAAGAAGTCTTGCTTGTGTACTGATTAAATCCCGCTGGTGGACTCTGAACAGGAGAAGGTGTAAATGCCTAGGGAGAATCGCTTGCAAGCAAGGCACACGTTTAAAAAATTAGGACCCTCAAGTTTAGGACCCTGAGAGGAAATATACCTTTAAAATAAACCGGTTCATATATTATAAATAAAAAAAAAACAATGTTAAAACTAAATTTAGACACTATGTCGTAAGTAAAATCGGCCATTGCATATCCTTGTTATACAAATATATATCTAATAAGTATATTTAGAGTACAATAGTTTACAATACAATAGTTTGAAGTGTCCAAGTCTATTCCGAATTCTTAACTAGTTGTAAAACAATATTATAAATCAATGCTATTGCTATAACTAAAATATGTAATTTTTTTATATTATTAAAGAGGGTAGCTGTAAAAATGCTGCTTTTAATACTTGGGTACCCACGTTTTTCATAAAGGTTTGGTGATTACAATATCTGACAAGACGGCCTGCTTCATCTGGAGAATAGTCGCGCAGCTTCCTACATCGCGCTATCAGTATTCGTATAATAATAGTAGATCGAAGGACAATGACACCCTTTTCCGTACCAGTATAGTAATAATGTGTATTTATTTTGGTCAAAGAAGAGACAAAACCTTCCTGAAATTGTGTAATCTTGTATTTCATTATTGAAAGTAGCTTATATTCTTTATTTTACGAATAGACACAGTCCTAAAATGATGTATTCCAGATTCTCAAAGGTCATTTTTAAATGAGACGCATTGCTGTGTCTCCTGTAAACCAGGGTCTACCTACAGTAATAACCAAGACCAAATTACACCGAACTCCTGATATCGTTCTAAGAAAAGTTACTGTCTTGACACCCTCATCAGAAGATTGAGAAGCTGGAGAGAAATAACTCGAGAAAAAAAATTAATTATATTACGAATACTAATGAATTGACATTTATAACTAAATTTGTATGGATCATTTAAATTTTACATCATAATTTATTATAAGTTACTATGCCTTATTGTAATGTAATAATTTTGCATGCCAGATAGGCAGAAATAATTTGAAACTTAAATTCAACACTAACACCTATGTACTTCTGATATACCTGTATTTCGCAATAATAAATGAATTGAATTGAAAAAAATAAGGGCTTTTCTAAGGGCTCCAAAAATCATAAATACTTATTGTACCGAAATATGACTTAGCATAACTTTATAATTGACATGCTTACTTTATTTCTATTTGCTTTGAAAATAATAGAATTAATTATTACCATAACTGTGAAGAAGTGTAAGAAAATGAGAAAAAAAAACTAGTCTCAAAACATTTAATATAGTTCCAGAAAATTACACTCTGCCGATTTGTCTTCAAACCTTCTCATAATCAAAAAATCACATAAAATTTTGCTAAATTTAATAAAAAAATTGTATAATGAGAGATAGACAATATCATTAAAGTAAAAGTATATACAGGATGGTGTGGGAACGGGGGCAGCATTTCTTCAACTACCCGCTTACGCTAGTGTTCAATAGTTGCGGAAATTTCTGTTTTGCTTGAAGCCGCCACCACCACCACCAATTCCGGATGGCGAGGAGTTGAGGAATAGCTCGATGTAGCGGTGGTCCATATTGTTCTTGTCGCGACGCATAGCCTGGACATAGACACATTCAAATAACCACACGGTCGGCAGTTGTCATACAACTTGGCAAAAAATAGACAAATATCGTATCGTTATATATATATCGTTGGGACAACTCACACAACGCCATCTGATTCCAACTTAAAGCAGAGCTTGTACTATGGTAAACAGATAACTGATAAACATACTTATATATTTCTAAATACATACATATTATACATAAATAACACCCAGACACAGAATAAACCATCGTGCTCATCACACAAAGTTTTATCCTGGGTGGGAATCGAACCCACGACCTTTTGCGTAGCAGTCGGATACACTCCCACCGCGCCACAGAGGCAGTCAAAAAATAGAGCGTCACTATACATGGGATAAGTTACGTCCGAAGGGATGGCAGAGGCACATTTTGTCCCACTGTCACAACCATGTAAATGTAATTTTATCATAGCGGTATAATGGTTAGGTATGGACCCTCGACACACGAGTTCGACTCGCGCTTGACCGGTTTTTTAGTTAAAAATAATCACCCTACAAATTTTAATGTGGTATAAAAGAAATGATTGAACATGTCGGCTCCGCCTGGTCCCGGTAAGTGGGAGTGACCCAAGAAGTGCCGGCTTGACGTCTTTGGGGATGACATGCGTGCCAATCGTCTCTGTAAATGAATGCGCTGACCATGCCAAATGGAGGAAAAAAAGTAGGAAAGCGATATGAAACTGGGACAGACGCTCGGATAATAATGAACACATCAAACATCATTATCTGGTATAGCGAACTCTATCTCATGTCCATATCCTTTCTGCCCGACTGCTAACCCAACTCAGAAAGTTGCAGTCAACCCCACGCAATAAGTGGCAACCCATCACCAGGTACCAGTGTAAGGTCTGTAATCTGACCCCAGGGGGTATGAGATAGCAGTATGGGTAGGCAGGTACAAGAGTACACACTTACCATCTATAGTTATTGTTCTAAAACGTGTACAATATTTTCAATCTTACCCTCATGGCATCCTCGTGACATTCAAACTCAACATCAGCCTCCCCTGAAGGTCTGCCACTGTTATCATACAGTATATTGATGTTCATAGGTCTAATCGGTTTGAAGAACTGAAACGAATAAGGCAAAAATATACAATAAAATCAATCATATTAAATGCGTGTTTGTGTGTGTGTATGAGAGTGAGTAAAAGTGTGTGAAAGTAAGCATTAGTGAGTGCAAGCATAAGTGAATGTAAGAATAAGTGTGAGCGTTATGAATGAGGTAGTGCCAGCGTAAGTGTAAATGGGTGTAAGTGTAAATGGGTAGGAGTATAAATGGGTGTGAGTGATAATAAATAAATAAATATCGTTGGGACAACTCACACAACGCTATTTGATTCCAAACTAAGCAAAGCTTGTACTATGGTAACCAGATAACTGATAAACATACGAGGGCGGCACTGAAAATTTCGGGAATCAAGGAAGTGACACAACATTACTATTTAAAAATGTATTTATTGATTTTCGAAGTATTCTCCGCGAAATTTGACATATTTTTTTCATACGATGGAGCCAATCATTGAAGCAACCATTCCATTCGGAAGTTGGGGTATCCAAAATGGCCGTTTTGTAGGCGTCCACAGCTTCTTCAGGTGATGAAAATCTCTGACCACGCAATTTATTCTTTATTTTAGGGAAAGTATAGAAATCATTAGGGCTTAGGTCGGGGCTGTACGGCGGGTGGTCTAATAATTCTATGTTTTCTTGCTCTAAAAACTCTTTTGTTCTGTGCGGGGTGTGAGAACTCGCATTGTCGTGATGGAGGATGATGCGGCGGTTGCAGTTCTCTTTACGGAGTTCAGAAACGACCTGTGGCAAACAAATGCTAGCATACCATTCTGCATTAACCGTTCTTTGTCCCTCAAGAGGAATAGTCGCAACATGGCCGGTTTTGGAGACAAACGTGGCCACCATTTTTTTTGCAACACTCCGTGAACGAACAATTTTTGTTGGCTTTAACTCATTTTCGAACATCTAAACTTGTGACTGGTTTTTTGTTTCGGGTTCGTACGCGTATATCCAGGATTCGTCACCTGATACGATGTTGTATACAGCATTTGAGGATCCTGCGTGGAATCTTTCGAGAGTTCTGACGCACCAAGTAACGCGAGCCGCTTTTTGCTCTTCACAGAGCGAATGTGGTATCCATCGAGAAAACAACTTTTTACACCTAATTGTTCATGCAAGATTATTTGTATTTGACTCATGCCAATGTCTAACAGTTGCCTGAATTTCGCGGTATGTCACATGTCGATCTTCCTCAATCAGCTTACGCACAGCATCAACGTTTTCTTGGGTGACTGCAGTTTTTGGACGACCTTGACGGGGATCATCACTGAGCTTGACACGTCCACGTTGAAATTCAGCAAACCAGCGATAAATTGTGGTTTTGGATGGGGCTTCATCACCAAATGCAGAAATCATCCGGTCAACACACTGTTTTTGTGTTAAACCACTTCGAAAGTCATAATAAATCATTGCTCTTGAATTTTCTCGAGTCAATTCCATTTTCTCAACGACTAAACAAGTTTGATAAAACTTGTGACAAGACCGAGAATCTTTTTTAATATAAATAAATGGTATTCGATTTTTAAAACAAAGGAGTTTTCATTTAAAAAGATTAGAATATGAAAGGAACAGTGGAAATGTTCCATTCCCGACACTTTTAGTGCAGCTCTCGTACTTATATATTTCTAAATACATACATACATATTATAGATAAATAACACCCAGACACAACATAAACCATCGTGCTCATCACACAAAGTTTTATACTGGGTGAAAATCGAAACCACGACCTCTTGCGTAGCAGTCGGAAACACTCCCACCGCGCCACAGAGGCAGTCGAAGTCATTAAGTGCCAGAAGTGGATGTGAGTGCGCTTGTGCTGTGTGTTTGAGTAAAGCTCTGTATGAAAAGGAAATCCTTGAAAAATGTGTATCAGTAAACTACTTACATAGGCAATGTCTTGTGGCGACGCTTTGAAGGGTAATCCGCGCATGTGTACGCAGTGGCAACCACCGCCACCACCCCGCCGGAAACCTCCCCGTCCGTATCCGTTACCTGCAGGGGACAAAATACCTTGTTTTTAAAACACATACACAGACTGAAATCATGAAAAGCTTCAAGAGTTCAGTAAATTTTCCAGCAGACACATGAGAGAACAAAGAATAAAAAAGTGCTACCAAATTGACTTTTTTCGCTATAAGCTCTAGTCTTATTTAAATTACTAGGTGACCCTCCCGGCTTCGCCCGTGACATACCCACTTCGAACTGCCGTCGCACCTATTTAATCCCGTCGCTTATAAATTCTACAATAATGCATTAAAATTTTTCGACATTTATGACTACTGTTCCGCTCTCCAGGGAAGTAGCGTGATGATATATAACTTATAGCCCTCCTCGGAAAATGGGCTATCTAACACAAAAAGATTTTTTACAAAGCCGATCAGTTCCTGAGATTAGCGCGTTCAATTAAACGAACAAACAAACTCTTCAGCTTTACAATATTAGTATAGATTAGAAAGGGCCCTATCACACAATTAACTTGATCACATAGCATTTTAGCATAATATTAGCTCTTTTGTTGAGATTTTAAAAAGCAAAAGCGAACACCACCACCCGAACAAACTCACGCGTACCAAAAGAACCGCGACCTCTGCCACCAAATCTTCCACCACCTCCAAATCTGTCGTTCCTATCGTAGGGGGTTGGTCTATAGCCTCGCGAAGAACGGAATCCGCCGTCCATGCGAGCTGAGTACGAACGAACTTCATCCGCTGAGCTCAGGAACACTTCGATGTATCTGTTGGGGAAAATAAATAGGTATTGAAAATTAATACACAATTTGTAATACTATACTGTAATTACTATATTTACAGGCTACTTTTATAAAAGTCCATATTTATGAATAGGATAATATTGGCTTTCCGACAACTATAAAAAATTTAATTGATTTTTTTTTATGAAATCCATCAGCTATAAATATTTTACACTTTCAAAATAGTGCATACACAGTTTTATAATAAACTTTAAGTTGAAAAATAAATACGGTAGTTATTATAAATATTTTAATGTAAGATAATCGAAATATTAATAAAAATTAAAGCATATTTTAATAAATGTTACATTAGGGAAAATAAGTGTTTTAAGTAAAAGTAATGTGAGTTAAGAAATTGCATCAAAAATAACTAATTGAATATTTTTATTTTAAATTCGAATTGATAATAAAAGTTTATACGCTTTTTATTTAACGTCTAACTGTTTGTTTGAATTTATTGCAGTTATGGAGGCATAATCTGTTAATAAAGCCACAGAGCAAAGGCTTGTAAGTCAATACAATCTGATTAAAGTTTTGCATTACTTTGTGAATAACAGGTTATAATGAAATAGATACATTTAATAATACACTTCTAAAAATTAACAAAAGATTATGGTCCCCATTAATAGTAATAATTGTAAATTATTACTATTAACGGGGAATTAAACACATGTTATAGTTTTCAATTTTAACACTTAGATTTTTGGTCAATCTCTAAATAAATGTCTATATGTATCCTGCTAATATTATAAACGCGAAAGTTTGTAAGTACGGATGTTTGTTACTCATTCACGTAAAATCTACTGATTGGATTTTGATAAAACTACAATAATATGGCTTACACATCACAATAATGCATAGGCAACTTTTATCCCGGATACAAGTACTGGGAAACATGAACGGGAAAACTTCACCACGCGTGCTGAGCCGCAGGTTTACTAGTTTAGTTAGAAGCTAAACATTGACTGTCATTAGTTTGTGAGATTTGGATAATGTTTAACCCTTTTGCCCCATCCTGATACATAATATACCTAAAGTATTCTTACGAACATCGTGACTTTTAGAGTCACTTTTTAAATTACTATCTTTCCACGTTACTATAGTCATTAAAATAAGAGGAATGTTTTAAGTATTTATTAGCTGTATCAATAGTTGCAAAACGGATACATAATCAACATGTGACTGATGCCTTAATTGATATTTTTAGAAATAACAATGAAATATTATAAAATAACATTAGTCCATGCTAGACCTATCCCATATGTTAAAATTTGTTCATCATCTGAATCCAACAAGGTCAGCGTAATATTTCACATATCTGAAGTGTATCTAACAAAGTGCCAAAATTTAAATCTAACTATGTGTCAAAAAATAGACTTTCTTAAAATAAAGTGTAAGAAAGTCTATTTTATTGGCATACACATAGCAACAAGGATACAACTCGTGTAGTTGCATATTAAACACATTTGTCACATTTTGATCGCTAACCGATTTACAACCAGTGAATTAATATCTTAAATCTATTACAAAACCTGAAAAACACAAATGCAAAGAATACCACACAAACAAGTTTTAATAATGTAGATCTGCTGCCTCTTCCCCTCTTCATCTCTTCGCCCCGCTCTCCCCTCGCCCCGCGCTCTCCCAACCTTTGACAACTCAATAACCAATCACTAACACTCTGAACACTACCTTTCATTGTGAAGATAAGGGCCTTATTATCCCCTATCTTCTGAGTATTAACTGAACACTTATTATGGTAAATCTTTGCCGACAAGTGCATAATCTCATACATGCAATATTTATAAAATATTAAAGATTGTCTTGGTAAGGTTATGAGCAAAATCATCGATCATAATAAGTGTAAAGTAAGGTAGTGTTAAGAGAGTATAATATATCTCCTTTTTTAAAATTATGTCTTCATACATCCCATAAATTCAACTGATACCCCCCATTACTGGCCATTAAAAATTTTTTAAGAGTATATATTCCAATTAAAAACATAACCAAAAATTTTAAGAGTAAAATATAATGCAAAATAAAATTACAGTTTGAGACCAATAACGAAGAGGTTCCCATACTTATCCCACTACACCAAATAAATATTGCAAACATGGCTCGTTTCTTTTCCTCTGAGGTGGGTAGACAGACCAATGTTACGACCCATAATTTAAAACTTTAATAGCAAAATATAAGAATTTAATGCTACTGCATTAATGATATATTAAGATTTTATTTAAAAGGATGATAATTTTTGTCAACTTGGCAATTAATTTTGGAGTGTTATTTTCTAAATATTGCCAAGATAATTGGAATAAATTTTGCAACATGACTGATAACACAGCTATCAGTAAATTTCATTTTATATTAAATACTCCATAAATCTGTAAAGACTAGTATACAAAGGACACACAATCACTTAGTTTTATGTATTGTCATTAAGACATTTGTCACCCACATCAATCCATATCCCCACCATCAGATATCTCACAAGTCATGTGCAAGAGAAATTACCCCACCTGTGTCCTATTTTCTCCCTGTCCCTGTTGAGCGCTTCCTGCGCGCTCTCCTTGTCAACGAAGTGAACGAACGCCTCTCCCGAGGCCCGCCCCGTGTAGTCGGAGAGTAAGTGGACCCCATCCTCGGCTACGGTCAGTCCTGACCCACCCGACGTGCAAATAAAGATTTTTAGGTTATATGCATCTATGGAGTGTGGTCACTGGCTGTGGGTAACATGCAGGGTTTATGTTTCTTAATTCTTATATCAAGCAAAAATAAAGCAGATATAATGTTTTCAGGTAATGTACTATTTTTATATTAAAATTTGTCCAAAAGTATTATAATACATTATGAGAAAGACTACATCCAATGTTTGCATAAATAGTTATTATAAATTAATTTACCCACAACTCAGTTACCAATATTACCTATAACCCTTTCTCAAAAGACGGAAACTAAAAAAATATAGAGGTCTTACCGTCAAAGAACTGCACAACTTCTTCTTTGGAGCAGCCAAAAGGCAGGCCCCGAAGCTTGACAATACCCATGTCATCAGACAAGTTAGGTATGCCATTAAAACCATTCTCGTCTTGACGCACAGCGTTCAAAGCCCATTCCATATCCTGACGGTCGGTAGAAAAAACTGAAAAAGAAACAAAAAGGTGATTCAATAAAATATCTAATATTGAATGTGACCAAGTTACCTACCATAAGATACTATCGTATGGTATCTTGATACATATGCACGCACCTTCAATGTATCTTTTGCCCATAATTTCTTTATCTTTTTTAAGAGCCTCCTCTACATCTTCTTGACTTTCTACTTCTACGAAACATTCTCCTGATGGACGTCCTCGGCGCACTTCTGTCAAATGTACTCCTTTGCAGGAAAAATAAATAAAGATAGATGAATGATCAGTTCTAGCAACATATAAATTAATGGGATTTTTGACATGATCCTGTTTGGTCCATCTTTAAAAGATATTTGGTAAAAAAGTTTAATAATATTGGCATAAAAGAAGACAATTAGGGCAAACAGATATTATTATTGGAAGGGTCAAATATTGGTACATTACTCCCCAACACCCAATTTATTATTGAAAAAATTGTCAAAATTTAGGTAACAAGCTACAGTCTGCCATTTTGTGCAAGTGGCATGGACAAGTAACGGTATAGTCAGCGCCTACGCTTAGGTCTCTTGAAAACTCTGTATAAAAGGAATTTTGATCAAATTCTTACCATCTTTATCATTAACAACGTTTACGCCTTCTAAAAAATCGAGAACATCGTCCACTGTCGTAGAGAAAGGCAATCCACGTAGTTTGATGATATAGCTGCTATCACCGGCACCCAACATTTTTTAAGAAATTTATCACTACGCGACGACTTAGTAAATCAAGGGTACGCCGATTTGTTAAATAAAATGTTTTGACAAACGCGAAGCAAATATATAGTTTTGTAACAAATGTATTCAACAATCCACACACTTGCATTCGTTCGCACGCTACGATTTACTTGTGTATGTGTAGGCGGCCATTTATTTAGATGTGTTTTTTTTATTTACTTTCTGGCTTTGGGCCTCAGCGCCCTCAGCCTTTCAGCCTAGCTGTAATGCCGAAGCGAGCCATGGATGGTGCCACGGGGCTGGACCTAGCCAGGATCTGGGCAGTGGCTCAGCCGGAATCCGGGGCATGGAATGAAATGAAATGAAAAATCTTTATTCATGTAGGTCACAAAGTAACACTTATGAACGTCAAAATTATTGCTTCTATATTTACATTTACTGCCAGATTCGCACAGCAATAGGTAGAGCCTGAGGAAGAACCTGGCAATAAATTAGACACTTATTTAGACACTTTTCTTGACTCTGCATACCTACGGCTACGTGGTGAAGGCTAACAGTCATCATACGTTGAGCTATGGTTGGCTGACACCCACGTCATCGTGCCTTAAATGACGTGATTCGAAGGGCCTTCGTGTGCAAACGTCCCGTGTTTACTGGAACAACGGGACTTGTCCAACTCAGATGGTAAAAGGCCTGATGAATTAATAATAATAATATTTATTTCAATAAAAAACATAGGTACATCTATAATATACATAATATCTTAGTGTATTTTTTTATTAAAACTAGTCTATAGTTATTACAGTAGTAAATAATGACGATGTGCATACTAATACTTACTGTAAGGCTATATGTAGCGACATATAACGTCATTTGCGCCTGAACTAGGATGTCCTGTGTTTCAGGCGTCAAATACAAATGTATGTTGGTATATTAAATCTAGGTTTATTTACGTTTAATATTGGCATAACAAATTCCTAAGTATAATACAGTTATAGTTACAATAAACATTTAAACGCTGATTTATTGTTGAATACTACTGACTAATTAATATATTACAAATTTGGATTTTTCTACATTTAACGTTAGCTAATTGTGCTGTAACCAGCTATTTACAATTGCCAAACCACTCTGCGCTAGCCGGTATCCGATTCAGCAGAAAAAAAAAGGAGGGCAGTGTCGTCAGCGTACGACGTTACGAATCATGCCGTTTTACTAAATTTATATTGCAGAGACTATTTATATTAAATTAAAAAATATGAAACGAAGCCGCTTCAAAAAATTAAAATAATAAACAAAAGATAAGAAAAATGGAATAGTTACAATATCAACTAGGTACGACGCTCTTAGGCATCTTCATAATCAATAGAATTGATTTATCTTTTTTCTGCTACAAGCTTTGCTGGACAGTCCGACGCTCCTGTAGTATGATTACTTGGTTTTTTGAAGCGCAAGCAAGTGGCACTTTGGATCCCCTCCCTTCTTCGGGCACTCTTTTAACGAGTGTCCTTGCTCTCCGCAGTGTCCGCATGTTGGCAACTCTTCTCGGCAAGATTTTGCGGCATGACCATACTGCTGACATTTGTAGCAACGAGTGACAAGCGTAAAGTCTCTTACGGGGCAAGATGACCAGTTCACAAACACCCTGTCTCTTGATATTAGGGCTTTCCGGATTGATGCAGTTACCTCAATCACAAGTTGCATGTCTCAGCCGACTTGTGGCTTAATCTAATTGAGGTCAAGAACTTTTCATAGCTGCAGTCTTTAATTTTATCCGCTAGATTTTGTTGGTATAAGCAATTGTACACTTCCTTTTCTGACATGGAATTCGGTACTCCTATGATTATCACTCTGGGCTTCCGCTTATGCTGATCGTCTAAGGTAAGGCCTGAATTTGTAAGCTGGGATGCCTGCTTCAACTTTTCGATGTCCCCTTGGTATCCGTACTGATGATCACGCCACCGTTTTTCGTTTTGCGCAGCCCTCTCACCTGCAGTTTCATTTGCTCGGGACATATGATTTTATTTGTACAAGTGACTTGGTCTCCTCACTTGATTTACCTTTTTCTTTGGGGTAAATAGCCACTGAACTTCAGATGTTTTTCGGCACATAATTATTGCTGCCCTTCTTTACCATGTCAGCAAATGAAGTTTCTATTGCATGTTTAGGTGACTCCTCAATTGTACGCTTAAGGTCTTGTAAATGTTGCGCCAGGTCATTTTGTTCTTGAAGTGCTTGGTAAGCTGTATTAACTTGTATTGCTTTTGATTTTAAGGACTGGTACTGCACTACCAATTGGGAGGTACTACTTCCCACTTTTCGGCACAAACCACTTATCCTTAACTTCAGGTCCGAGTTGAGTTTTCCTTCTGTTGCAATACTGCACACTTCGTTGAGGCATTGCTCTATTGACGACAACCAGCCCTGTAAGTCAGAGGTGGAAATCTACTCCATCTGTGTTTCTCCTTGGCTAGGCTGGATTGGGCGCTGTGCCGTCGTTGACTGTGAAGACGGTGTGCGGGCGGTCCTGCTGCTTCGATTGAAAGGACTCCCTTCCATCTCACCACTTATAATCCCCGCTTTAATGAGACATCATCGCAAATTCACTTAACACAAATAGGAAACAAAGAATTTGTCACAATTTCAATTACTGCAGACTATAAAATCGAGGTCACAATTCAGCTAATAATATTAATTTTATATAACACGAATACGTCTGCTCATTGCGAAAGACTATGTAGAATAGTCTGTCAGAATTGATCCTGGTGGCCATGGAAAAACGGCAAGTGCCTGATTTGGGATTTAGAAGAGTAAGCAGATCAAACATATTCCTTTGTTTATGGTGTAATACTTCATCCTTTTCACTCTTTTTATTTCTTGTATAACGCTATCTTTTTTTGTCATGTGTAGCGACATGTAACTCACACATAGACAGCGAATTGTGCGTAGCCTAATTTTCTACATAATTTCAACTATTGCCGCCATTTTTGAATCAGGAATTTATTAGTGTTTTGTGCCGAAGGGAAAATATTGTGTATATATATTTAAATAAAGGGTATAAAAGTATAAAAAACATGGTGAAGTGTTGTGTAAAATGTAGTGATAGCTCCAGTCACAAGAAATCACCAGGAATAACTTTTCACAGGTAATTGATGTTTTAGTTACGACTACGTGTTATTATTCTAAGATTTTTATTCAAAAATGGTGATTCTTCTAGACGAACACTTGAAAAGTTGTTAATATATGGTTCATAGCATATGTTCCATAAACCGTTTAGTCGCTATCGTCATCTATATCTAAGATTTTTTTAGTTTTGGTTTATATTGTGAATAAATAAATAAATATCCATCACGCCTTATCCCCGAAGGGTTGGCAGAGGCATATTATATGCCCACTTTTCACCGTGTGGATTCCTGTCCCACGTAATAGGTGGTGAGCCCATTGCCGTGTTGAAATAGACAGACGCAGGTTGTGGCTACCTGCTGTTGAAATTTTCAAGCCGCCCATAAGGCCTTCAACCAGGCTTAACGACTGCCATTTTACTGGCAACCGGGACCAACGGCTTAACGTGCCTTCCGAAGCACGGAAACGCTCGCAAATGTAAATGCCACAAAGTGGTCACCCATCCGAGGACCAGCCATAGTGAAAGTTGCGTAACTCAGTGATCGTTTACAGAACACTGAGACCGCGAGGCCACGAGCACTTCTGGTTTATATTGTGACCTATTGAGTTCCGTGTATTTTGTTTTTATGTTATAGATAATAACTGCTTGCAGGTTTTGTGTTGTTCTATATTAAATAAGGTGTCATCATGAGCAAAAACAAACCTCCTGATCCTCCGGATATCGAAACTCCCTCAACTCCTACCTACTCACCTCCCTCAACCCCTACTTTTTCGACTCCACCACCTAGTGTTTTTATAGAACCAACATCCAAAATAGATTCTTTGTCGCAATTCGCTTCAGTAGCATGTAACTAAGCGGATAGCCAAGCCACATTAACGCGAAAAAGACGTGTGGAGAAAGCCCATGGTTTCCTCTAGTCCGCCAACAAAGCTATCTAAAAGTTTAGTGTCGCGTTCCAATTACAATGCGGGGGATAAAGCTCCATTCATAGTTCACTTAAATAAAATTGAACCACAATATACACCAGGTACTTATCTCCACCCTGTTACTTTCGGCCTGTTCTTACTCCAAAATAATATTTCTAATATAGTTAAGGATGGGGTTAAAAAAGTAGGACGTAATAAAATTTCCGTTGAATTTGCATCCCCTCAGGATGCAAATTCATTTCTAACAAATCCAGCACTGGTCAGGAATAATTTTTACGCCACCATACCATCATTCCATGTCACCCGTATGGGAGTGGTCAGCGGTGTCCCTGCAGACATGTCTGAGGATGAGGCCAAGACATATATCTCTGTGCCCCCAGGATGTGGCCATCTTTTGAAAGTTAGACGCATAAATCGCAAGGTAATACGAGAAGGCATTTCCGTGTCCCACACTACAACTGACTACGGTGTGACAGGTCTGATGGTCATGGAGGGTCTGCCTTCCTAATTAATAGTAGGGTACCCTTTGTTCCCCTGCGAGTTGTTGCACCTTTGGATGAAATTAATATTGTTGCTGTTAGAGTTGAAGGTCTCATTATTTATTCTATTTACATTGCCCACCCTCAGCAAGCCTACCTACCAGTCCTTAGAAAGATATTTGAGAATTCCGAGACGCCATTTTTAGTTATGGGAGATTTTAATGGGCATCATTTCAGATGGGGTTCAGACCACTGTGAGTCATTTGGGCAAGGCTTAATGTCAATCTTGGATGATCTTAATCTATGCATCCTCTACAATGGTTGCTCTACCCGCAGGCCAGTTCAAGATCAACGTAAAAGTTGCGTTGATCTGTCATTTTGCACCATTGATATTGCCTCATCTGCCTGTTGGCAATGTGCAGACTTATCAGATGGCAATGACCATTACCCTATCTGTGTCATACTCACTGATAGAACTTATCTAGAAAAAAGTCCTCCTCCCCTCCTAAAATTTAATATTTCTCATCCTGATCGGTCATTGTATTCTTCCCTTTTAGAACAAAAAATTAAAACCCTCCCAAATATCACCACTTAAAAATTTAGAAAACCGTGAGCACTGCCATATTCAAGACTGCTTAGACAAATTTATGAGTGATATCAATGCATGTGCGGAGTTATCGTTCCCTTTAAAAAACAGCGCTCAAGGGAAGATACCATCACCCCCTTGGTGGGACCAGGAGTGCACGGGTTTGGTCAAACAGAGAAAAGAGGCTGAAAGAAAATACAATGCTGACATGAGTACATCTAATTTATTGAACTTTAAACATATTGAGGCTAAATGTGGACAAATGGAGGACATTCCGACATAAGAAGCGCACAGGATGGGCCTCCTTCTGCTCTTCTCTCTCCCCTTCAACTCCATCCTCAGTAGTATGAAAACATATTAACAGGTACCGTTCAGGATGTGCCCCTGTTTCATCGTTTCCAATGTCGGCCAAGACTGCTGAACTGTTTTTTGCAAAAATAGCTCTCCCCTATGCTCCGGAGCTCTCCCTCTCTGGCTGAAAGTCAGTTATCAATTGCAGAGGTATCCACGGACCCACATGAGTCTCCATTCTCTATGGTAGAACTCGATATGGTATTAAAATACGTTCATGATTCCACCCCAGGAATAGATGGTATCCCATATTCTTTCATTGCTCACGCTGGCTCCTCTGCTAAAAAATATCTGTTGGTCATTCTAAATTATTGCTTTATAAATAGTTGGATCCCAGACCAATGGAAAATCCAGGTTATTATCCCGATTTTGAAACCAGGGAAGCACCCTGAGGATCCAAACAGTTTTAGACCAATTGCTTTATCATCGGTAATGATAAAAATTTTGGAATACTTAATAAAAAATCGGTTGGAATGGATGGTGGAATCAAAATGTTTACTGCCAAAATTTCAGTTTGGATTTAGAAAGGGACTTGGAACTATGGACAGTGTAGGAGTACTTATAGCTGATATCCGTATTGCTTTATCTCAGGGTCAATCTGTTGTAGCAGCATTCCTGGACATAAGTTCTGCATATGACAGCGTTCTTCTCCCAATTCTCAGGCAGAAACTGCTACACCTGAATTTTCCGGTAAGGATAATTCAATGCATATGCCAGTTACTTATGTCTCGTTCGCTGATGCTTAGAGTTCAGGGAGAGGAGATGGGGCTGAGAAAGGTGTGGACTGGGCTGCCTCAGGGATCAGTCCTCAGTCCCCTGCTATATAACCTGTACTATGCCAACATTGACTCAGCACTAAACAGCAATTGTCAAATTTTACAGTATGCTGACGATCTCGCCTTGTATGTTACAGATTATTCCATCAGTGATGCAGCTACATCACTAACACTTTCCCTGAACTCAATGAGTCAGTGGCTGCTAGACCATGGTTTAAGGTTGGCTCCATCTAAAAGCTCTATAGTTAATTTCACTCGGAAATGTGTGCTCCCTCATGTTCAAGAGACTATCGACGACTTCCATATTCCAAACGCCACTGTTTGTGTTGTTTGTTAAATTCCTTGGGGTCTATCTGGATGCTAAACTGTCTGGCCTAACACATATAAACTATCAGGTGAAGCGGTGTGAGAGAATTTTTCCAATTCTGAAAGCTCTCTCTGGTGTTTGGTGGGGTGCGCATCCATACACCATGAAGTTAGTTTATAATGCACTAGTTCGCAGCATCATGGACTATGGTTCTTTTCTGCTCATTCCATGTAATAAAGGGGCGCTAGCAAGACTAGATAGGACCCAGGCTAGCTGCCTAAGGTTCATCTCAGGCTGTATGAAATCCACTCCGGTCAATGCTTTGCAGGTCGAATGCGCCGAACCTCCTTTAACCTTAAGACGCCAATACTTAGCCTCACGATTTTTATATCATTTAATTAGTAAATCTTTCCATCCTCTTCTTCCAAAATTAAGTCTATTGAGTGAGTTATGCTATAACTCCAGATTTTGGCTGCGTAAAGACATACCACTTATTATTAAGACCTTTCGTTCCTTCCAAACATTAGAGCACCCCATAATTAAATCTAAGAGACTGCCAGTGTTCAGACATGACTTCGATGTGTTGTATTTTTAACCTGATATATGTCTGGATGCTGGAATATACAAAAATACCCCCTCGGCGGATTCTGTCTTCAAAGTATTACTAAATAACCGTTGGTGTGGTTACCAACGGTTCTTCACAGATGCCTCAAAACTGAATAATGATAGTTATACAGGAGCTGCTGTCTATTACCAGAACTCTAAAATCGTTCTGCAATTTAGGTGCCCCAAGGAATCTTCTGTATTCACAGGAGAATGCGTGGCAGTTTTGGAAGCATGCCTCTTTATGAGTCCCATGATATCAGCAATGCTGTTATTTTCACTGACTCTCTAAGCTGTCTACAGGCTCTTGATCAGAACCCACTTAAGAGTAAACTCCATAGTGCTCTCATCTTGGAGATAAAACAGGTACTTTTTTCCTGTGTCAACAAGCAAAAGACATTCCAGTTAGTTTGTATTCCTAGTCACTGTGGTATTAAGGGCAACGAGTGTGCAGACACTCTTGCCAAAAGTGCTATAGTGTCGTCAACATCAGACCTCAAACACCTTGCATACCAAGGATATGACTTGCTAAGCCTTCCCCAAGGGGATCTCCAGTCCTCATGGCAGGCCCACTGGAATATTAGTAGCAGAAGGAAAGGGAAACATTTCCATGCCATTCAGCCCGAAGTCATTTTAAAACCATGGTTTTATCTTTTAAAAAGTTTCAAAAAGCATCATATCGGTAATCTGTGGATTGCGGTTAGGTTTTTGCTGCACACCAGTCTTTCTTCATAAAATACGCGTTCGTGACTCTTCATTGTGTGAATGTGGCTTGGACGAAGGTTCATTAGACCACATTTTTTTAGTTGCCCTAGAAATAATGTATTTCCCAACTTGTATTCCTGCTTAAATAAACTTGATATCCCTTTACCCATTAACTTCTCCTCCTTACTAACCTATTCTTCTCCTGAATTGTTTAAACTTTTAATATCCTTCATTCAGTGTAACTCCATCAGACTCTGATCCTTCTCCCTATTTTAAAATTATTATTATCTATATTATTCGTATTTATTTGTTTTTATACTAGTGTTGTTTTTTCTTATTATGTTTATTCAAGAATTTTTCACATATGGACCAAAACCAAAATTGCTAAATTGTTATTCCTACAATTTCTCATTCACAAATAATCTCCATTGCATGTCTGTTTTTGGCTGAATCGTTGAGTTCGTACGACGAGTGCCATACCCAAAAAATTGAATTGAATTATATAAAAGATTATTACTAATACATGAACATTTTTTTGAGTAATTGTATATTATTTCATTTGGCGACGAGGAAATAATGGACGAAATCGCCTTAGCACACCTTCTAACTGCTCATCAAGAACAAATGAGTCAACTTATTACCATGTTTACACAAAACATGAACATATTGGTTAACGCCAACAAAAACTCGGATGCAGTAACATCATCATCACCAACAGCACTGGAGGTAAGAAAAAAAAACCGCTCTAACACCGGATTATGAAAACAAAACGTATGCAGAAATTAAAACTAAATTATTAGATCTTTACCGTACTAAAAGAACTCGCTTCAAAGCGCTAATAGAATTCTGGAACCTCACCCGCTCTCCCGAGCAAAATATGGAAAACTATGCCAATCAATTAAGAAAACCCTCTATTGACTACGTCTATACAAGCACCTTATTAGATCTAATGTTAAGAGATCGTTTCGCTACAGGCATCAACCGCCCCGAATTACAAATCATACTTCGACAAACATGGCCGGATCTAAAAACAAAAGATACTGAACTACGTGAAATAACGTTTCTTAAGATTTTCGAAATTTGTTCAGCACGTGAGCTTGCTGAAACAGAAGAAGCAAAACAATCACCTACTATATACAAGGTGTAACAAAATTTTACCAAAAAAACATCATGACGTCAACAAAAACAACCCAGACTACTAGACAAAGGCCAATGTTTCCGCTGTGGAAGCGGTGATAAGCACAACAGCAGTGACTGCATCAAATAATAATTGCAGGGCCTGTGGAAATATAGGTCATTTTGAAAGCTGCTGTATTAAAACAGGTAAAGCTTACATTATTTCGAATAAAATTAACAGACAGCAGCTGAGACATACACGCCGCATTGAAACAGATAGTCCAAGATCTGCTATGTCTTCATCCGTCATCGATAGTAATGAATCATCTATTGACAATGATGACGGTGATGTATACAGCATTGCACACAAAAAACATTTGACATACTGCAAAAAAATCAATATTATTATTAACGGTCGGAAGTGTACAATGGATTGGGACTCAGGATCTGCACATCATAGACACTAAATTCTGGAGACTAATCGGCTCTCCACCGCTTAGCAAGAGTCCCAAACTTCGTGCGTATGGCATTAACAAACTAAGACCTAGAGGCATAGCTGATGTAGAAGTACAAGTCTTAGACGAATTAAAAATATTAACAGTTGTAGTAATGGATGAAGCGAAACCCATGCTGTTTGGTCTTCAATGGTGCGAAATGTTTGATATGCCACTTTCCGCACCGGTATATACTATTACCACAAAACATAGTCTGAATACTTCGTTGGATCAAATATTAAAACGATACAATGTACTTTTCGATGGAAAATTTGGCCATATCAAAAATTATCTAGTAAACATATATCTGAAAATAAATTCAGAACCCAAACATTTTTCTGCAAGACCTATTAAGTTTGGTTTAAAGAATAACAGCGAAAAAGAAATTGAGCGCCTTGTCTCTGAAGGCATTATATCACCCGTTAATCCAAATTTAACACCAATAGAGTGGGCAGCACCCACGGTTAACGTTGTCAAGAAAGATGGTCGTATTCGAATATGTGGTGATTACAGAATTACGATAAACACTACATTGATTACACACACACACATCCAGTTCCCGTTTTCAACCAATTACGTCAATGCCTAGCAACGGTGACAAATTTTCAAAAATTAATTTTAAAGATACCTACCTACAGTTTGAAATTGCACCAGAATCAAAGAAGTTTCTTGTAATTAAAAATAAATAAAATATCCATCACGCCTTATCCCCGAAGGGGTGGCATAGGCATATTATATGCCCCCTTTTCACCGTGTGGATTCCTGTCCCACGTAATAGGTGGTGAGCCCATTGCCGTGTTGAAATAGACAGACGCAGGTTGTGGCTACCTGATGTATCTTGTAATTAATACACATAAAGGTTATTTTCAGTATAATCGAATGCCTTTTGATATTACTACTGCACCGTCAATATTTCAGCGCTGCCTCGAAACATTATTGGATGGTATCTCCAACGTCGCTATCTTTTTTGACGACATTGCTGTAACCGGAAGGAGTAACAGGGACCATATTAATACACTAACAGCAGTTTTTGACAGACTAACAAGAGCTGCTTTTAAGGTAAATTTAAATAAATGTACATTCCTGAAACCAGAAATAGAATATTTGGGACATATATTTAATTGCAATGGAGTTCGTCCAACTAGTGATAAAATAGCAAGCATCACTAAAGCACCAGCTCCCACCAACGTTAAAGAACTACGTTCATTCCTTGGATTTATTAATTTGTATGAGCGATTTATACCCCACTTACACAGCCTTTGTGCCGGACTACATACTTTAATTTATAAATGTTTATTTCTTTCTTTCTTCTTTCTTTAACTGCCAAAAATACGAAATGGCGATGGACAGAAAGGGAACAAGTAGCGTTTGAGAATTTCAAAATTCTAAACCACTTATATCGCTAGACCCAACACGTGACCTGTACCTCTCCTGCGATGCCTCTGAAAAAGGTTTAGGTGTTGTTCTATATCACAAGGATAGAAAAGGAATTGAAGAACCAATTGCCTTTGCATCTCGTAAACTTAAACCAGCAGAGACTAAATATTCCGTAATAGACCCAGAAGCACTAGCGATTCTTTTAGGAATACGAAAATTTGATCAATACCTACGTGGAGTGAAATTTATACTCATCACCGACCACAAACCATTAATATACATTTTGGGAACACATAGACAACTACCAAAAATAGCAAACAATAGACTAGTTAGATGGGCACTCATAATCGGAGGTTATGATTTTGATATCAAATACAGAGAAGGAGAATTAAATGTTACCGCAGATTATTGCTCAAGAATTCCAAACCCCGAAGAAGAACCATCTAACTGGGAAACAAGAGTATACAAAATACAAATGAAAATCATCCAGGATCAAATAGCGGATCTCGACCTAACAGAAGATAACATAAGATAAGAAACAATGAAAGATGAAACACTTAAATTGATCCGCCAGTATCTTCGTACAGGGAAGTGTCACTCAGAAATTTCACCCCCTTACCATGTGAAACACTTCATCAGTAAACGACAAGAACTCTCCCAAGAAAATTACATCATTTTGTGGCGAGGGAGCATAGTTATACACAGTCGTTAAGGAATGCTATTTTGACTTACATCTCCTCGTATACATATGAATTTGTTTGTGGTTGAACATTGTGTTCGCCACAAACAAATCCTTTTCCTTACAAAATGCCAGTATAAGCTTGCCAGCGTCATTCACCCTTTTATCCCCATACTTCCCGAGTACCGACTCAAAACCATCGCGAGCGGTACCCACCCATCCATTCAAGTCTCCACATACTATAAGTTTTTCATTTCCTTCTATCACATTTAGAGCTTCTCTCATACTCTCCCAGAAGTCCTCTAGCTCACTCGCGTTCGACGAAGATACTGGCGCGTAAGCAGCTACCAGGAAAATCTTCGTCAAACCAAGTTTTAGACGGATCCAGAGGATTCTAGGACCTGCCAGTTTGTATTCATACATACCGGAGGCAAATCGCGAGGACAACAAAATTCAAATCCCCCCGACTGCCATGCTCGCTCTCTGGTACTCCAGACCATAGCGCGAGCACACTACATCTTACTTTCTCTCATTCATAACATCCATCAACTCATGGATGTTATGATCATCATTCATCTTATCTGCCATTCCTCCCCTAACATTCCACGCAGCTACCCTGCACTCCGTCCTCCACTTCCCGCCGTGTTGCCGCGCGTGTAGGGTGGCGGTCCCCTACGCCGAACTTTGAGCAAAGTATTTGAAAAAATTATCTTGAATCAAATGCTATTCCATTATAATGTTCATAAAATATTTCATACGAAACAGTTTGGTTTTACGAAAGGGCGCTCAACTTCCGATGCTGGTGTTAAGTTATTATAATGTATTCATTAAGCCTGGGAAGACAAGCAAGATGCATAAGGTATATTCTGCGATCTATCCAAGGCTTTTGATTGCGTTCAACATGAAACGCTGTGAAAAAAATTACATCACTATGGAATAAGAGGCAAAGCTCTCCACCTTCTGTCTTCATATTTAAACAATAGAATACAAAGGGTCTTTAAGGATCCATGATGTTCCTCATTTATATTAATGATTTACCATTATGTAGGGGACAGGAATAGGATTGTTTTGTTTGCAGACGATTCCTCATTGATTTTTAAAATTAGAAAACAATTAGATAACTATGACGATGTAAACAATGCAATCACGAGAGTAGTTCATTGGTTCAGCTCAAATAATCTTTACCTAAATGAAAACAAAGCTAAATGTATTAAATTTACTCTACCAAACGTAAAACAAGTTACGGCCAATGTTCAACTGAATGGACAAATTTTAAAGTTTGTGGAATCAACTGTGTTCCTTGGTATAACTATTGATGCCAATTTGCAGTGGGGCCCACACAGAAAAGACGGCATCTAGGTTAAGTTCGGCTGCATACGCTGTAAAAAAGATCAGGACTCTGATGTGGATACGGCTAGAATGGTTTACTTCAGCTATTTTCATAGTATTATGTCTTACGGTATTCTCCTTTGGGGGAGTGCTGCAGATGTAAATAACATTTTTGTTCTTCAAAAGCGTTGCATTGCGCGTACAGCCCGTACGCGCAATTTATAATTGGGGTCCCAGAGTCTCCCTCCGAGCAAAATTCAATGAAATAAATATTCTAACCGTAGCATCACAATACATTTTTGCCAATCTTATGTATGTTCAGAAAAAATCTATCACAGTTTACTAAACTCTGTGATATACATAATATAAATACTAGACATAAAAACAATCTTTCAGTTCACCACAGTCGGCTGCATAAGATTGGCGATTCTTTCCAGGGTAACTGTATACGCTTTTACAACAAGCTTTCCTGTGACCTGAGAAATTTACCATTAAATAAATTTAAAAAGTATATTAAAAGAAAGCTTTGTGAAAAAGGTTATTACTATATTAAAGACTATTTACAGGACAGGGATGCCTGGAAATGATATGCTGGCAAATAAAATATTATAGTCATAAAATACATAATTAAAATATTAAATTGTAAATAGGCCATCAAAAAAAAGCCTTCCTAAGTTTCTTGCCGGTTCTTCTCAGGTGGGCCGCGTTCCGAACCGGTAGTCACTTTAAATATATTATTTTTTCTTTAGTTTTAGTGTATGACATTTTGTAAGCGCCATTGAAATGGTCTATGCAAAATAAAGATATTTTTATTTATTTTATTTATTTATTATTTATTTGGCTGCAAGGAGCAGCTATCGTTTAGCCTTTTGATTTTGGCATTATGGGAGTGACCCCCATCTGACCCGACCCCGTAGATGGAAGCCTGCGTCGTTGCCACATCTATTATCATGTGCACACACACATCCATTAGCATTAAGAGCTTACGAAATGGCTGCTGCGTAGTAGATATTAAATTATGCGGTTTCTAGCAATCAATATGGCCTCCGAACTATTCTTATAAAATTTCATGTTGGGTATCGTATAAAGGGTTTTTTGGTATGCTGAGTACGAATTTCGTGTTAATTTTGTTATCCAATATGGCCGCCGCGTCGTGGTTTTCAAATTTCATGTTGGGTATCGTTTAAGGGGTTTTTTGGTATGCTGAGTACGAATTTAGTGTTAATTTTGCAATCCAATATGGCTGCCGCGCCGTGGTTATAAAATTTCATGTTGGGTATCGTATAAGGGGCTTTTTGGTATGCTGAGCACGAATTTCGTGTTAATTTTGCAATCCATAATTGCCACCGTGTCGTTGGGTTGGGGTTTGATGAACTAGGTGATTATAACTATGGATAAAGGCGGCGTCTGCCATTTTAATATCTGATTATCCTAATTTTGGCAGACTGTGACTCGCCAACTCACTAGATGCCCCCCTACACAATCGCCATAGGCATGATAAGCCTGTAAGGCGACAAGAGCCAACACCGGTGTGAGCAGCTTGGGGTGTCGAGCGGTGCGGCGCCGGTTTCACCATCGCGGGTCAGACCCGGAGCGGGCTTCCCCGTAGTTATGCCCTTGAAAATGACACTTCCACCCCCGAGCAAATAGCTCTGGCTCCCTCCCTCTGACCGGCCAATTAAGGCAAGCCAAAGTTGAGATTTGCTGCACTCTCACTGCTCACCCGTTAGCCCATTAAATGCTAACCGGTGCAGAAGGGCAACTCTGAGGAATCGGGACCGATGTGTAGCCACGCACATTCAGCTCGCCACAAGCTGCCCTGCGGATGTGAGCTTTTCAATAACTTTCTGATACATTTTTTTCTTCGTATCTGCATAGAATTTGGTTTTTTTTTTCTTAGAGTGCTCATCGGGGCGGAGAAAAATTGAACAAATTATTAATAATAATAATATACCCCTCGAGGACAGTCGTAAATAGTAGTTTCGCTTTTTGAGTCATCCACTTTCTGATACATTTTTTTCCAGATCCAGAAAGTGGATGAGCACTCTAAGAAAAAAAAATCTAATTTCTATGCAGATCCGAAGTTCGTCGGGTATATTAGGTATATTATTAGTAGTAAATGAGTTAATGATAAATGTTTTCGGTTTTTGACTAACTGGACTTAAAGCTACTGTTGTTTTCAACAAAAAAATATTAGTTACGCTTTGAACAAGTTTAAATATTAATTATGACGAAAAACTTGAACACATCTTTACACGGCAATGGGCTCACCACCTGTTACGTGGGGAAAGTGCATACGGTGAAACGTGGGCGTTTAATATGCCTCTGCCTACCCCTTCGGGGATAAATGCGTGACAATATGTATGTATGGCGCGGCGGTCATATTGGACTGCAAAATTAACACGAAATTCGTACTCAGCATACCAAAAAACCCCTTAAATGATACCCAGCATGAAATTTTAAAATCACGGCGCGGTGGCCATATTGGATTGCAAAATTAACACTAAATTCGTACTCAGCATACCAAAAATCCCCTATATGATACCCAACATGAAATTTTAAAACCACGGTGCAGCGGCCATATTGGATTGCAAAATTAACACTAAATTCGTACTAAGCATACCAAAAACCCCCTATATGATACCCAACATGAAATTTTAAAATCACGGCGCGGTAGCCATATTGGATTGCAAAATTAACACTAAATTCGTACTCAGCATACCAAAAACCCCCTATATGATACCCAACATGAAATTTTAAAACCACGGTGCGGCGGCCATATTGGATTGCCAAATTAACACGTAATTCGTACTCAGCATACCAAAAAACCCATTATATGATACCCAACATGAAATTTTAATACCACGGCGCGGTGGCCATCTTGGATTGCAAAATTAACACGAAATTCGTACTCAGCATCCCAAAAAACCCCTTATACGATACCCAACATGAAATTTTAAAACCACGGTGCGGCGGCCATATTGGATTGCAAAATCAATACAAAATTCGTACTCAGCATACCAAAAAACCCCTTATACGATGCCCAGCATGAAATTTTAAAGTCACGCGCGGCGGCCATTTTGGATTGCAAAATTAACACTAAATTCGTACTCTGCATACCAAAAAACCCCTTATATGATACCCAACATGAAATTTTATAACCATGGCTCGGCGGCCATATTGGATTGCAAAATGAACACGAAATTCGTACTTAGCATACTAAAAAACCCCTTATACGATAACCAACATGAAATTTTATATCCATGGCGCGGCGGCCATATTGGATTGCAAAATGAACACGAAATTTGTATTTAGAATATTAAAAACCCCATGAATTAAAGAAATCTATACAAAAATTCAAAAATCATAGCAAGCGGTCGTGAATGCGTCAGCCCTGAAAGACTGTCCCGAGCCACTAACAACATTTTGTTCGCAGCTCGGGACAAACCCTCCCGCGTCTCGTCCCTTGTGCCCAGCACGATTGCTCTGTCTAGACAGCTTCGTCGACCGACTGTATGTCTTTCGGCTGTGGTCTAGAGTAGGCTAAGAGCGGCGCGGCACAGAGGCGACTGGCGCGGGCGCCGACAAAGGAGCTGACGCGAATGTTTAGGTATAAGGTATACCATTTACTGAATTTCCGAACTTACTTACTTTGAACCTAATAAACGGGAACTGTTTTTTGATGCTTGATCAGTGAAAATAATTTTCACCACTAGTTATTTGAGTTTGTCTGTAGCATCATAATATCCAAACGGATTGATGGATTTGGATGCGGCTTTCGTTATTTGAAATCTGACGTGATCGAGAAGATACTTAGCTACAATGTACTAGCTTATGTCCGCGGTTCAACCCGCGTATTTGATTTGAAATATCGGGATTGATTGAAAGTTTTCGTTTAATACTTTAATAATAATAGACACAAGTTAATAAATTATCTTACTTTAATCGTATTCAGAAAAGTTTCAATAGGTTATTTTCACGTGTTTTATGCTTTAAGTATGGTGTATTAATTAGTGGTGATTTGATTTGGATTTTTTGTTAGTCTCCAAATGACAAATGTGTATTTTTTTTAAATATTCTTACTATCACGTTCAACTGCGTCAATTTAACTGTCAAGTGTTTTCAAAATAAATTTTATTAGATGAGGTACATAGGCTTTGAAAAATGGCAACACTTTCACTTCTAAAATTCATTTCCTCATAATAACTCAGTGTAGCTTGTTGTGATTATGGTGTTTTTTAGTAATAGTATAAGAATTATATTATATTATCTGTGGTAATAGTGAATATTACGAAATGGTGTTTTGTATGGATTCCGCTGACTCGTTGGCTGTATGGGGAAAGATTTGTTGACGAAACACAAGAGGGTCACCGGCCTGCGGCGGCTTCCATCTCTGGAATGTTTTCGCAAGATGGTGAATCTGAATCGGTTCTACCTACCATACCGATTCATTTCGTGTGCCAATTAAGCAGCAGGGTGAACGTATCGAACCTTTACTGTAATTGAGCTTAGTTGAATGAATTGCAATAAAGAGTGTAATATTTTATGCATTATGTGTGTCTGTAAAGTGTATTGATGTCAGTGAATATCATGACCTTTATCGTAGTTATGTGAAGTGATAATAATCCTTACCTAATGTACCTACCACGCTGCTAGGTAAGTTCAGAAACTCAAGGCCGCCAACGCAAAGCTGTGTCTGAATTGGATCCAGGTAGTTAAATTGACCAGGCATGCATAATTCTTACAGCTGAGCGCGGTTTAATGAACGTCCTTGAAAGTAGGTGATTACAGGTAGTGTTGCGACGTATGTGATGTCTGAACCCAATAGTTGTATACATGTACATTAAAGTGGGTATCTGTAAATTCATATATGAGTAAACCAGTCAGCTGTTAGCCACCGTCTTTCATTGTCCTATCATTGGCGACGAGCGGAAAAAGAACCAATTTTTGAAAAAAAATAGTACGGGAGTGTAGTTAAAATGTCGGTCGGAAAATTAGAGAACTTCAAATTGGGTGTGCAACAATGGCCGGCCTACATTCGTCGCGTAAATCAGTATATAAAGCTGAACAAAATCGCGGACGATTTGAAAGTGTCGTTGCTTATTAAAGTCGTGGGTGATGCTACGTATTCACTTATGTGTGATTTATGCGCCCCGACCTTTTTCGAAGATAAAAGTTACAACGAACTTGTGACCTTAGTGACCAATTATTTGGAAACAAAACGTTCGGAGATTTCACAACGTCATATGTTTCGGTTACGACGGCAACGCGCGGATGTAACACTGACTGAGTATATACAAGCCCTCAAGCATCTAGCGACCACTTGTGACTTCGGAAAGTGTGGAAAGTGCTCAACACTAGAGGAAAATCTGCGTGATCAATTTGTGTCAGGCCTGGCGAGTGATGCGATGAGGTCGAGAATTATCGCAGAGAAGACGATCAATTACAGAGAGGCGGTGGAGCTAGCGTTTGCTCTGGAAGTGGCGGAGAAGCATGCAGAGATGGCTAATACGACTAGGCCTGGGACCGATACCCTTGAAGTACTAAACACGGAGAGCGAGGGCTTGCATCACACACGGGGAGGACCACGTCCTAGTGTTGGCAGCGGTAGTTGCCGAGCGCGACAACCTGGAATGATGCTAGGCGGTGGTGATACAAGCTCAGGCATCAGGGAATCGGGTGCGGGCTTAACGACCGCGGGTAAGCCATGTTGGCGCCGTGGTAAGGGACATCCGGCGGCAGCAATGTGCAAACGTGTACGCGAGAGTGGTACCAGTGGCAAAAGTGGCCGTCATAATTACGTTGGTTACGACTCCTAAGACGAGGGAATGTTCAACCAGGAAGTGCTGGCACAAGGTAACAAACCGTACTATATTAACCTTTCAGTGGATAACATCATACTTAAGTGTGAAGTGGATACCGGCAGCCGAATCTCGGCCATTAGCGAGGAGACATTTTTACAAAAGTAGCGAAATTTTCTAAAATAGACCTTAAGCACGCCTATGAGCAGTGTTTATTGACGGAGGATTCGCAACGTTATACGGCTATAACGACTCACATAGGGACCTTTATTTACCGACGTAGCCCGCATGGTTTAAGTTGTATCACCGAAACATTTCAAAATGGAGGAAACACTTCGCGGGATACCGGGGTGTGTTGTTTTTTTGGTCGACATTTGCGTCACAGGAATCGATCACACTTACAAAATTTGAGAGCTGTACTGTGTCATTTTTTGCAAGACCGTGTTAAATATTTAGGTTTCATTATCAATAAAGCGGGCTTGCGGCCCGATCCTGAGAAGTTGGAGGCAATCTCCGGTGCACCTCAACCTGAAAATGTTACTCAGTTAAAAAGTTTCTTGGGAATGCTTAATTATTTTATTAGTAATATGACTTTCGACCCTGTTTTACCAGTGGAAATTTTTAAGATGGTTAGGTGTATGACAAATAAATCTTCTACGGGTTATGATGACATTCCCTTGGCTGTCATTAAGGACCGCCTGGATGTTATGGCATCTCCATTAGCGATATTTTAAAATAATTGCATTGACAATGGCCTTTTCCCTGAGCAATTTAAAATCGCAAAAGTCATACCCATTTTTAAAAAAAGGTTCAATAACGGACCCCTTGAACTATATACCCATTTCTCTTTTACCAGTACATACTTTCAAAATTATTTGAAAAAATTATGATGGATCGTCTTATGAAGCACTTAATAACTAATAACATTTTAAATGTGCATCAATTTGGGTACCAGAAATCTATCGCTACCAGTGATCCTATAGGAGTTTTGGTTGATGAGATTATTATGGCCGTTTCGTAGAAAACTTAAGCACTTTGCTTCATCCTTTACACAATCTATTAAAAAAAGACATGCACTGGAAGTGGGACTCCAAATGTGATCAGGCTTTTACGAAGGCCAAGCAGGTTCTCCTAAGCGAGCGAGTCTTAGCTCATTACGAGGAAGGGCGTGAGTTGGTGCTATCGGTAGATAGCAGTGCGTACAGACTCGGCGCCGTTCTGCCGCATCGGTACGCGCGAGGCGAGGAGCGCCCCTTAGTTGTGTGTCGCGCACACTCAACGCGGCCGAGCGCAATTACAGCCAGCTGGACAAGGAAGCGCTTGCCATACTATTTAGGGTGACTAAACATCATCAGTACCTATTTGGGAGACGTTTTATTTTACGGACTGATCACCAACCATTGACATATATCTTTGGTAATAAGGAAGGGATCCCCCAGACAGCGGCGAGTAGATTACAAAGGTGGGCAGCGCGTCTAGCGGCTTACGATTTTAAAATAGAATTTGTGCGTTCGGCGGATAATGCACCGGCCGATGCGTTGTCGCGACTACCGCTACCGCTCGCTTGGGAGGGCCGCCTGGTGGAAACGTTCAGTTACTTAAATTTGTTAGAGGAGTCGTGGCCTATTAGTTGTAAGGACATAGCTCGAGAAACGGAACGAGATACAACATTGGGTTAAATTAAAGGTTATGTACTTTTTGGGTGGCCGTTGTCCCCGGGTTGTGATGAGGAAAAGCCGTATTTTGTACGTAAAACGTATATAAGTATCGACTAAGGATGCCTTCTCTATAAATATAGGCTCATTATCCCACAAAACATACAAAAGCAAGTTTTAAGTGAAATACACGCTGGCCATCTGGGCATTAACAAGATGAAAATTCTTTCTAGAAGTTATGCGTACTGGCCGAGCATCGATCACGATATTGAAGAACTGTGCCGAGCATGCTCGGCTTGTCGAGTGGTGCGCGACGCGGCGCCTTCAGCGCCATTACACCCGTGGGAGTTCCCATTGCACCCGTGGCACCGGGTGCATGCTGACTTCGCAGACTGTGGTGGGAAGCGCTACCTTATCATAGTCGATGCTCACTCCAAGTGGATAGAAGCCAGGAGTATGCGTAGTACAGAGGCCAGTGTAACTATCAATGTTTTTAGGAGTGTATTTGCGCGGTTTGGCCTACCGTCACAGCTCGTCACGAACAACGGCCCACCTTTTTCGTCGCACGATTTTAAGGAGTATTGTTTAAAAAAATGTATTAAACACGTGTCTTCGGTTCCTTATCGGCCCCAGGGGAACGGTGCCGCAGAAAATGCGGTGAAGTCAGTTAAGAAAGCCATTAAAAGAGCTATTCACGAAGAGGAAGACCTAACCGCCGCGTTGAATAGGTTTCTGTTTCAATATCGAAACTGTGCACATGCTACAACGGGCATATCACCGGCGGTATCGCTGCTGGGCCGTCCTTTGCGAGGCCGACTAGACGCAATGCGGCCTGACGCCTCTGCGAACGTACGCCAACAACAGGAGCGTCAAGTCGCGAGTGCTTCTGTAGCACAAAGACTGTTCACGGTAGGAGATGCTGTGTTAGCTCGTAACTACACGCCGAAGGGAGAAAAGTGGATAGAAGGTAAGGTTGTGAAGCGAACGGGACCGGTCTCGTACAGAGTTGATATCGGAAAGGGGGTTTAATGGCGTAGACATGTGGATCAAATGCTCCCAGCCACCAAATATTCTTTGTCGCGTACAAGCATGCCCGTCCAGACACCGTTTTCGAATACGGATAACTGCTCTGATGATCCTGAGGCCGAGCAGGAGTTGAAGGACCAACCGGTTAGAGACAAAGCGGTGACGGTCGAGGATCCGATACGAGTGCTTTTACCGTCAAATTCGTCATCCCCGCGGTCCGAGCAGAGATTGAGGCTTGCGGACCAGGAACTCGTGCTGTGTCCGGAGGTTCCGTCACAGCCGATGAATGCGTCCAAGCGGGCATTGCGTGCACATCATCGGATCAAGGAAAGTTATTGACCGATATAGATTAGTTAATACTTTTATTATTTTCTTTAGATAGATATTTGATTATATAGATAGCTCGAAAATTAAGTGTATTAAGATATTTGTGTATATCAAATCACGACGTAGCATATATAGCATATATAGCATATATATCACTTTTATATCTCATAAGCTGAATTGAATGCATATTAGTTATTTAAGAGGGAGATGATGTGATGTCTGAACCCAATAGTTGTATACCTACATGTACATTAAAGTGGGTATCTGTAAATTCATATATGAGTAAACCAGTCAGCTGTTAGCCACCGTCTTTCATTGTCCTTTCATTGTACTTATTTTAATACACTATCGAAAAAATAAGGGTTTTCTTAAATTTGAATGAAATTACCGAGCCCATGACTTTTTTGACATTTCGCAATAGTGGCCGAGCATATGCTTAAGTTATGAGACATGTGTACCGAAGGTCAAATATGACTACACATTTCTGAAGCACATTGTATATGCAATGCAGTAAAATGCTATTTACTCCCTTGCCGCGAAAAGTCCACTGAAAACCTCAGTATAAGAATCACCATTATACTGAGGGTAAGGACGGACGTAGGGACTGAGGACACGACATCGACAAAGACTTGACAGGACTAATAATTAGAAGATAAGATTGAAGAAATATGACATAAAAAATAATATTTGGCTAAAAGGTCTTCGTAACCAGGCCATAAAATAATTATAAAAAAAAAAGAATTCTGTCAGTATCGTCGGTAATTCGGAATCTAGGATCTTCGAGTTTAGGGTTTTTAGACGGTCTTTCAGAGAAATTTTTATTAGTATTAGAGGATCCTTAATTTAGGAAATTTTATTTGACATTACCTAATTAGTTATTTTTGCAATAACGCTAGCCGGGGTCTGAAAATGACTGTAGACGGTGATGATAAACCCGTGCGGGTTCGCGTGTTCATGGATATATCTATAGGCGGCCTGCCTTCTGGGCGCCTGGTTTTCGAGTTATACAATGATATAGCTCCAAAGACTGCGGAGAACTTCCGAGCATTATGTGCAGGAGATATGGGTGTCGGAAAGAATACTGGCAAACCGTTAACTTATAAGGTCAGTATTTTATTTGGAATGGACTCGTATCATATCTTGGATCTTTTTGTTTACCTTGAATCTGTAATAACTTATTCTGTTGTTAGAATTGTGATCATTATTTCATTACGCCTCAACTAATCGCTACTATTATCGTAAACCTAATGTAAAGTCGTTTCATATGTTGTTGCATCTAAATGGCTAACTGACTAAATGGCTGACTAAATACGTAGTACAGAATTTTTATAGAACCGCGAAAGAAGCGCTCGTGGCCCCGCGGTCTCAGTGTTCTGTAAACGATCACTGAGTTACGCTACTTTCACTATGGCTGGTCCTCGGATGGGTGACCACTTTGTGGCATTTACATTTGCGAGCGTTTCCGTGCTTCGGAAGGCACGTTAAGCCGTTGGTCCCGGTTGCCAGTAAAATGGTAGTCGTTAAGCCTGGTTGAAAGCCTTATGGGCAGCTTAAAAATTTCAACAGCAGGTAGCCACAACCTGCGTCTGGCTATTTCAACACGGCAATGGGCTCACCACCTATTACGTGGGACAGGAATCCACACGGTGAGAAGTGGGTATATAATATGCCTCTGCCACCCCTTCGGGGATAAGGCGTGATGGATATATATATATATATAGTTGGATATATATATATATATAGAATTTTTATAGAACCCTGGACACGATAATACTACGTTTTTCTTCAAACTCAACATTTTTCTTCAAACTCGTCAAGAGGCAGGTGAAATATAGGTAATAAACGAAGATCTGTTGATAAAGTTTTTAACAACAGCTAGTAGCAATGAGGTTTATACAAGATTATATTGATGCTTGATGAAATGTTTGTTGGTGATCTGTTTCAATAGTAGTTTGACTGTTTAAATATTAACACAATAAGTATTGACCATCCAACATAAGTTCAAGCTAGAACTGTTAGCATATTCAGGGTTTGTTCTAAGTTTTTATTAATACAAGTATTGTACATGTGTAAGAATGAATAAACAAATACTTATTTCTCAATCATACAAAAATGTAATTGGAGTTATCAGATACAACAGTAGGATGAGATGAGATTTCTTAAATCAAAATTACAAGTACAAAAAGTATTATCAAAAAAGTATGACTTTCTTATCTGACAGGAACAAACAACTTGAACCTTTTTTTCCGACATCTTGGAAGAAAGGAAGGAAGAACAAAAAAAGGTTGTGGGATCATAAACCATGTGCATTATTTCATCTTGAACAATCATAACCATATTTTATCAATCACTTCACAAAACACCTTGACAAATTACAGACTTAAACCTTCCTCATGAATCTCTCTAAACTTATATATTTGCAAACAGACAGACAAATGTGGCAGACAAGTTTTTTGTATGAAATATAAGGATACATTACTTACCTTAATAAGTGAAATGAAATGAAATATCTTTATTCATGTAGGTCACAAAGTAACACTTATGATCGTCAAGATTATTGCTTCTACATTTACATTTACTGCCAGATTCGCAAAGCAATAGGTAGAGCCTGAGGAAGAACCTGGCAATAAAACTCATGGCCACTCTTTTTTAACCGCCAGTAATTACATTAGTTTGATGATGACATGATGTTTGACCAATAATATAGTAATGAAATAATACAAAACAAAATCAATGTTATGTTTAAAATCATATCAAAATTAGAGCTATTCTAGTTGCCAGTTCTAAGGGCAGCCTACACTTGAATCTAGCAAGAAAGTATTACATTAAAATTACACTTACATTGTTCCTTTAGATTTATGTGAGAACAGTCGACTAAACTTAGTTTGCCTTAAATTTAAATAATATTATTTATAATAATTCCTATAACAGCTATGAGCTGACCAGTCCCAACAGGCGGCACCCATTCACGGTTATGACGTATATATCAGCCATCGCCCTACTCAACCGTATTATAGGGAATAAGGTGAACCAATTCATACGCCACCACTGCCAGGACATACCCAAAAACTGCACAGCAACTATCATGTCAATTTCTAAATAATAAATAAGTCTACTTGGTGCTCACACAATAACAAATTCAAATTACATATTTGTATATTAGTTATTACTGGAACTAAACGCAGCCTATTTAGAAACCTTTAGTTGTTGTCTGACATTTCAAATTATTCACAATGTAAAAATACAACATATATACTGTAACGTTGTAAAACATCACATTGAAATGACAGTGTTAGTCTTGAGATTTAGAGAGAGGAGAGTAGATTGTTGACTCTTTCTTTTCATGGAATTTATATAATTTGCGTTTTGAGTAGGCAGAATGTTTTTGAATGTCTTAGCCTGTTCATAGAACAAATGAATTAAAATAGTTCTGTCAATTGGTCAATGTCTTTTGACAGTGGTGACGGAACGTCATTCGCCTAACTACAGATCGACAGAAAAGATATCTGTCGTAAATAATTTTTTTTAACTTCACTAAAAAGAAGTAAGCTTTTATAAATTGTATATGGAAGTTCACGCCTGTGACTTCTTATCAATGTTTATATCAGGATGACTATGTATTTCGCTGATTACGAAGTTTACGAAGCTTGGAGAGGCGTTGATGGAATGTTTGCCTGCTCTTCAAGATTTATGGGTTTCCTTTGAAAAAGTGGTAAGTTCTCTTTATGTGTTCAAATCACGAACAAATCTCCAATTGTCTTTCCAAATCTAATGGAACTAATTTCTATTCTTTGCAGGCTAAATGCACTTTTTTTTATATATAAATTCTATTGTTGGATGGAATTTGCCATGGATGTTGACCATGTGGTTACGGGCTCGTCATTCTAGTGGAGACGACTCCTGTCGCGGTCTGCAGATGTGATTTCGAATCCCGTGGTAAAGTAACCGCCTTCAGGTACTTATTTCAAATTGTTTTTGTGTAGATTAATCTAATAATGATGCACGACTCAATGAACAGGCCCAAAGACTCATGATTAGCCCCAAGTAACGACTTAATGATTTGGCTCATGTTTTGAATCATGTTACGATATATATTTTGATTTATAAGCTGGCATTATGCTGGGTATTCTAAATTTCACGCCTCAACCCTGAGAATAGTTAATTTTTAGTTTACTAAAACACTGGAATAAATTATACCAATAGTGATAATGTTTATAATGTATATTCAATCAATTCGCCTATAGAAATATAGAAACTTTCTTCTAGAGATGTATTCAATTATTTTTGGTTCCTGCTCTTATGATGAGAGGCTCAATCTCTATCGCTGATATCCGTGTGCATAAAGTTGTTAGGACTTATCCTCCTGGCGCCTGAAACGAGTTATATATTTTGTTTGTTAGTTAGTTTGTTAGTTCATGTCGCCATTATTAAGACAATTGTAACATTTTTTATTTTATTATTACAATGCAGCTTTAAGACAAGTACAAAATAACACAAGATTCATTCGAAGCCTAAATAGCTCGAGCGAAGAGCAAGCATCTCATTTCCATTTATTTTTATCATTTAAATAATTAATTCTGTAATAAGCCCTTTTCAAGAGGTGCGTCGTAATTTCCGCCTTAAATTTATGTAACAGCAGGTTGATAATGTCTAAAGGAATTTTATTATATAGGCGTACGCCAATTCCTGCAAAAGAGTCATGAACCTTTTGTAAATGATGATGCGTTCCAATTAATTTATGCTTATTTCTAGTATTTATCCATATTTATCGAATGTGTGTCACTGTGTCTATTGTATAAATGTATGTTCTGTTTAATTAACATGATATTTTCAAATATATACTGTGATGCAACCGTTAAAATGCCAATTTCTTTAAATTTCTCTCTAAGAGACACTCGAGCACTCAATTTATATATTGCACGTATAGTTCTCTTCTGGATTACAAAATTTACTTGTATATCAGCTGCTTTGCCCCACAGCAAAATGCCGTAAGACATGACACTATGAAAATAACTAAAGTATACTAGCCTGGCAGTTTCCACATCAGTGAGCTGCCAGATTTTTCCTACGGCAAAGGCTGCCGAGCTGAGTTTACCTGCAAGACACGTTATTTGGGCGTTCCACTGCAGTTTGCTATCTAAAGTGATCCCCAAAAATACAGTTGATTCTACAAGATTAAGGGTACGAGGGTGGGTCAATAAGTCCGTGACTTTTTGAACTTCTGACCTCTTTACTGAAAAAGAAACACTGCTCCTGTCAACAGGCATCTGTCAGTCGACTCCTGTCAAAATTTGAACTTACTGCGTCAGTTAGTTTGTGTTTGGCAGCTATTTTTATCAGACTACCCAGCAATCTGAGAAGAAAATGGAAAAAAGTGAATTTCGTGTGCTTATTAAGCATTATTTTTTGCGAAAGAAAAACCATTACTGAGTTTCGTTGTGGCCGTACAAGCACTGAAGATGCCGAACGTCCTGGACGCCCAGTTGAGGTGTCTACACCCGAAACAATCGAAAAAATTCACTATATGGTTTTGGCCGACCGAAGATTGAAAGTGCGAAAGATTTTGGAAGCCATAGGGATCTCGCATGGTTCAGTGGTTTCAATTTTCAATGATCACTTGGGCATGAGAAAGCTTTCCGCAAGATGGGTGCCGCGTTTGCTCACAGTCGACCACAAACGCAATCGTGTAACAACTTCACAGGAGGGTTTGGCGTTGTTTAACCGCAATATGGAGGAGTTTTTTCGCCGTTTTGTAACCGTGGACGAAACGTGGATCCACCACAACACACCAGAGACCAAACAACAGTCAAAACAGTGGGTTTCTAAGGGTGAATCGGCGCCAAAGAAGGCCAAAGTGGGTTTGTCAGCCAATAAAGTCATGGCGACTGTTTTTTGGGATGCACGCGGGATAATCCACATTGACTACCTTCAAAAAGGAAGAACAATCAATGGAGAATATTATGCCAACTTATTGGGCCAATTCAATGACAATTTAAAAAAAAATCGCCCTCATTTGGCCAAGAAAAAAGTTCTTTTCCACCAAGACAATGCAAGGGTGCACACATCTGCAGTTGCCATGGCAAAAATGCATGAATTGGGCTATGAATTGCTCCCTCATCCGCCCTATTCTCCAGATTTGGCTCCGAGTGACTACTTCTTGTTTCCAAACCTGAAGAAATGGCTTGGTGGAAAAAGATTTGACTCGAATGATGAAATCATCTCACAAACAAAGACCTATTTTGAGGACCTCGACAAATCTTATTTTTTGGAAGGGATAAAAAAATTGGAGAAGCGGTGGACAAAGTGTATAGAGCTCAAGGGAGACTACGTTGAAAAATAAGATGATTTTTTAATCAAAAAAACTGTGTTTTATTCAAAAAGTCACGGACTTATTGACCCGCCGTCGTATCACCGTTCAATGTTATATTTGTACCGCAATTCCAGACATTAGGCATGCTTAATCTGATACATTTTGTCTTCTTAGCGTTTAGTAGCAAATTATTGGTCGTAAACCAATCTACAACTTGGGCAAGTGAACTATTTACGCCGTTAAAATGATCAACTTTAAAAATAAGTGACGTATCATCAGCAAATAGAACAATGTCGCACAAGTTCTGAATAGAATGGCAGATCGTTAATATAAATTAAAAATAGAAACGGACCCAAAAATTGATCCCTGCGGTACGCCCATAGCTACAGATGCTCCAGAGGAGCTAATTCCATTGACATCAACATGTTGTATTCGAACGTTAAGGTAGAAGGTCCAGTGCAGAGTGTTTGATACCATAATAAAATAAATAAATATCCATCACGCCTTATCCCCGAAGGGGTGGCAGAGGCATATTATATGCCCACTTTTCACCGTGTGGATTCCTGTCCCACGTAATAGGTGGTGAGCCCATTGCCGTGTTGAAATAGACAGACGCAGGTTGTGGCTACCTGCTGTTGAAATTTTTTAAGCCGCCTATAAGGCCTTCAACCAGGCTTAACGACTGCCATTTTACTGGCAACCGGGACCAACGGCTTAACGTGCCTTCCGAAGCACGGAAACGCTCGCAAATGTAAATGCCACAAAGTGGTCACCGATCCGAGGACCAGCCATAGTGAAAGTTGCGTACCTCAGTGATCGTTTACCGAACACTGAGACCGCGGGACCACGAGCGGATAAATAATAAAATAGTTTTTGCAATAGTGTTTTATGGTCAACGCAATCAAATGCTTTGGAGAGATAGCAGCATACACCAATAGCATCATGTCTATTCTCCCAGGCGCTATATATATGATTTAGAAGTGTCACACCTGCATGAATGGTAGAAAGGCCCCTTGTGAACCCATACTGCTCTTTATGTAATAGCATATTTGAATTAAAATGAGCTTGTAATTGTTGTATATAATATTTCAAAAATTTTGCTAATGTCAGGTAATATTGAAATTGGTCTGAAATTACGGAAACACTCCTTTATCAACACACTTATTAAATATTTCAGCTAGATGCAGTGATATATTAACAATAATAGACTGTATCAATTTTACAGAAATACCCCACAAGTCAGCTGTTTTTATTGAGTTAAGTGACTTGAATACTTTAATGACATCGTTGGGGTTTACATATTTAAAGCTAGTATTATTTTCATTACCCTTAATATATCTACACACCTTGAAATGTATGTTCTAACACATATTCTAGGCCTGTTAGCTCTTGTGGACAGAGTGGTACTAAAAGGTGAAAGTTTATGGGTTAATGAACCATGTGCAATATTTCATTACATATAAAACTTTGTTTTTTATAGGGGATGGTGTTTCATAGAGTGGTTAAGGATTTCATGATTCAAGGAGGTGATTTTACAAATGCTAATGGTACAGGAGGAGAATCTATTTATGGTGGTACATTTGAAGGTAATTCATTACATTTGAAACATTTTCTTATTACATAGCAGTACAATGACAAATGGCAATAAGTTTGTAAGTATGGTATTTGATTATCTCTATGTTTTCAGATGAGGTGTTTGAATTGAAGCATGACCGTCCCTACTTGTTGTCTATGGCAAACCGAGGCAAAGACACCAATGGTTCACAATTCTTTATGTAAGTTATATGACAACTAAATATACTATTTGGCATGAACAGGCCTAGTGAACTAGCTCACAGATTTATTAATGTCTATAATCTACATTGAAGCGCTTGTGGCCCCTCGGACTTTGTGTTCTGTAAACTGAGTTACGGACCTTTCACAATGGCTGGTCCTCGGATGGGTGCCCACTTTGTGGCATTTACATATGCGAGTGTTTCCGTGCTTCGGAAGGGACGTTAAGCCGTTTGTCCCGGTTGCCAGTAACATGGCAGTCGTTAAGTCAAGTTGAAAGGCTTTTGGCTTATGGCCTTAGAAAATTTGAACAGCAGGTAGCCACAACCTGCGTCTGCTTATTACAACACGGCAATGGACTCACCACCTATTACGTGGGACAGGAATAAACATGTTGAAAAGTGGGCATACAATATGTATGCCTCTGCCACCTCGGGGATAAGGCGTGATAGATAAGTAAGTATCAAGTAAATTCTATAATGAACAGGCCCCAAGCCAATTTCACCTGCAAGCTGGTGGTTCTGCACTTTTAAATAGACGAGAGATTAAACAGTAGTCACTCTTACTGCTGTATTATGCTGGATATAACTGGAAAATAGCTACAATGGAAAAGATATTATCAAGGTTCCATGTGATGAAAATCTCATTAATTATAGTAATAAGTAAAACTTATCAATTATAGTAATAATTTCATATTTCAGGTAAGTATACTTCAATTAAACGGAGCCACACCGGTGTCATGCCATGAGAATAATTTCGACTCATCTAAAAGAGATCATGTCAGGTGATGTAGACATTAATTATGAGAATACCTAAGCGCCAACACAGAAATGGTGTCTGACACTAGGCACAGTACATGGGTTAGTGATACACTCGCAAAGTGACCTGGCAAGCGCTTCATTGGCACATGCTATTTTTGAATAAACAGTCCTGGTATGGAAATTGAACTTGGTATCGAAGTTGTGTCGAAATTGAGAGACAACATAATGTTCTTTGTCATTTGAGTGTATTCCCAGTTGCTTGTAAACCCTATCCGCAGCCTGGGTTCCTGGTTTATTTGGCTGCTAGGAACAGCTGTTGTTTGGCGTTTGATTTTCAGCATTGTTTGAAGCGACTGCCGTCCGACCTCCCAACCTCGTAATCGCGCCTACGTTTAAACCTTGTTTGTTAATCAGCTGGTGCACTGCCAGCAGGTGAGGTCGTTGGGGCCCCTACGCTGGTTTCGATCTGTTTTCACATTGTTTCATCCAGGATTTAATGGTGGATAAAACACTGCAAGTGCAAACTGAATTTATGTGGAACATACTCGAACCCCTATTATAACTTTTTTTTTTTTCAGCCAAATATGAGCAAAATCTGTTCCGCGGGTTTAACCGTGGCTCGATCAAACTGTGGATGCTTCCCATCTGGAATCAGAGTGCCATAAAATTTGCTTAATTAATAGATTTGTCTGAATCATTGGTAAACTTAAAGTATATGTAAAATAAAGTCGAATTTTCGTATTAAAGTCGGAAGCGCTCGTGGCCTCGCGGTCTCAGTGTTCTGTAAACGATCACTGAGTTACGCAACTTTCACTATGGCTGGTCCTCGGATGGGTGACCACTTTGTGGCATTTACATTTGCGAGCGTTTCCGTGCTTCGGAAGGCACGTTAAGCCGTTGGTCCCGGTTGCTAAAATGGCAGTCGTTGAGCCAAGTTGAAGGCCTTATGGGCGGCTTAAAAAATTTCAACAGCAGGTCGATACAGCCTGCACCTGTCTATTTCAACGCGGCAATGGGCTCACCACCTGTTACGTGGGACGAAAGTGCATATGGTGAAACGTGGGCGTTTAATATGCCTCTGCCTACCCCTTCGGGGATTAAGGCGTGACAATATGTATATATGTATGTATTTCACAATATTAACAGTATGCTGTAATTTTTAAATATTATGGGAGTGTGTGAGCTACAAATAAATTTTAAATTCCTTCAATAGTAACTTCAAGTTGATAATTGAATATCTGTGAAAGTACTAGATCAAATCATGCTGTTTTGCATCAGATTTCAGCTGTCATGAGCAGCCCAGACCAGCTAGCAAACCTTCCTGGGAGTATATCTCTTATCTAACGTCAGTCACCCATACCGGGTGTAAAGAGCTGAATAAATTTGACAAAATAAAATGTGTCTATTTTATATGTTAAATTTGGAAGAAATTTTGAACCCGTTGCCTTTTTAGTGAGGTGGTAACAAAAAGGCTAAAAGGTCTTATGTGCTAGACACTAATTAGCACGACCAATTACATTCCTGGTAGTCTCGGACTCTCTCATATTGTGAAATGGAGCTTGATTATTGATTATAAAACTACTAAAGCAAATTTTATCTGGCCTGAACACCTAGAGAAGGATGTTCGAAATTCAAAATTTGGTTGGACTAGCCTGGTTGCAGCGATAGTTGCTCTTTGGATACTTAACCCCCTAATACACTACACGATATCGGTAGTAAGGACAGCCCAAATGAATAAAATAAAATATTAGTAAGCTGTATGGATTATTTAAAAAAAATAGTAGAATATCGGCCTTTCACGCAGGCTAGTGAAGTTTCAAGTAAGTACTTTGCATCTAGGCCACCACCTAGTAGATTCACATCTAGGTCAAGTAGTTATTTGAAATTAATAATATTCCAATATACATTAGGGCTCGTACACATTAAATCGTAACGACGACGTGACGTGCCGTGCCACATTAGAGCTCGTACACATAAACACATTATGACGACCTGATGTGGTACCGTACCGTAGACTTCCACATCACGCTAGGACGCGTGATATAACGTGCCACGGCACGGCACGTCACGTTGTCGTAACGTGTTTTTATGTACAAGTCTAACTAACTATCTTCACGCTGTATCCCTGACGGGGTAGTCAGAGAGGACAGATCGCCAGGCTTCGCGATCCATGCATACTTCTTTCGCTTCTTCGAGATTCATCAATCGCTTCATACACGCACGTCTGGGTATCCGAGTACTTTTGACCTTTCCGTTTTTGAGCAATCTGCTCACGTGGTCTTCATATGTAAGTCTCGGCCTTCCCTGACTCCTTCTACCCTCTACTTTTGAACAATATATATTCTTCGTCAATCGTTCCTCACTCATTCGTTGGACGTGTCCAAACCAACGGAGCACGCCCTTTTCCAGCTTAACGCTGACACTTTCATTCAAACCTGCCATATTGCGTATCACTTCGTTACGTATTCGGTCGGCCAAGGTAACGCCGCACAATTTTCGAAGTGATCGCATCTCCACAGCATTCAATTTACTTTCATGCATCTGCTGACATACCCAGGTTTCACTACCGTAAAGCAAAGTTGGCACTAGCACTGCGTTATGAATCGCCATTCGTGCTTCTTTTACGATGCTTTGTCGCTTTACTAACTGGGACAAAGCACCGTTAACTTTGTTTCCGGCAGCTACTCGCCGTTCTACATCCGAATCACATCTTCCATCCGCGCTAAACATACTTCCTAAATACACAATTTCATTCACTTGCTCTAGACGTTCCTGGTTTACCCTAATCTCGCATTTAGTTCTTACGTCACCTCTTTCAAATACTAGAACCTTAGTTTTACTTGCATTCATGCGGAGACCCTTACTTTCACACCCCTCTTTCATATTAGTGACTAATGCCTGTAGGTCGGCTTCTGATGAGGCCATGAGCACCGCATCATCAGCGTACAGCAGACAGTTTACTGTAAAGTCACCCAAATTCACACCCATATTAAAATCTTTCAACTTCTGCAGGCAACTGTCCAGATACACTATGAACAGCCAGGCGGACATGACACATCCCTGTTTGACGCCTGTACAGACATCAAAAAGAGGTGACACATCCCCCCCTACTCGCACGCAAGCCTTACAGTCCCTATAAAGCGACTGTATTGCCCGCAGTAGCGAGCCGTCCACACCATATCCTGGCAGCAAGTCCCACAGCGTTTCTCTCACAACGTTATCAAATGCTTTCTCTAGATCCACAAAAGCGCAGAAAACCTTCTGGCTAAGAGCCAGAAACTTTTCCGCGATCATGCGGAGAGAAAACACTTGATCCATGCAACCTCTTCCACGTCGGAATCCGCATTGAGCCTCCCATAAATACCTTTCAGACTTTTCTTGCATTCGTGCCGTTATAACCTTTGCATACACCTTACTAGCTAAGCTGACCAAGCTGATCGCCCTGTAGCTGGAGCAGTTTAGGCGCGAGCCTTTCCCTTTGTAAAGAGGTACTACAACTGCTACTCGCCAGTCATCTGGGACCTCACCCGTCCGCCAGCACAAGTTGCATAACAGACATAGTGTGTCCCAGACACGCGACCCACCGTACTTGATCATCTCAGCAGTAACTCTGTCTTTTCCCGCAGCCTTACCACATTTCATACTTCTTATCGCTTGTTCTATTTCTTTCATACTAATGACTTCAATGACATCGGGATCCGGAGCATCGAAGTGAGCTCCACTTCCCGATGTGGCATCTCTGTCTTTTCTTGCATACATCTTTCCATAATATTCACTCCATCTCTGCAGGACGTCACTTTGGTCTGTTAGGACGTCATTGTTAACACTAAGCACTTTATTCATACTGCAGATTGCCGAACAACTCCGGGTCTTGCCTACCTCTCTCCAGAAGAGCTTGGCATTATCCCGGAAATTGGACGACAACCTTTCATCCGCTTTCATTCTGCACCTTTCACGAGCTTCTTCTATCAGTGCCTTCGTGTTAACTTTCTGCAGCTTGTATCTCTCTTTCATATTAAAATCATTCCGCGAGGCTAAGTAGTCTAGCCATGCTTTCTTCTTCATTCGAACTGCTTCTTTCACTTCCTCATTCCACCATGCATCACGCTTATTACTACTGCCTCTTTTCGTTTCTCCACACACTTCCACAGCGGCATTTATCATACTGTCCCTAAGGTTCTGCCATACACTTTCCACATTCTCACTGCTTACATTGACGTCGCCAAGCTTTTCGGCTACCCTTTCATTATATTTATCCCTAATGGATGCATCCTGCAGCTTCCAGCTTTTGATGCTATAAGTCGGCCCAGGTTCAGGACACTCGGTACGATGACGCCAACCCGCGAACAGACCCCTAATCCTAGTTATGACTAGGTAGTGGTCTGATCCCAGCTCAGCGCCTCGATAAACCCTCGTGTCCATCATCTGTTTACGGAGCCGACTATCCATTAGGAATAGATCTATCATGCTTCTCTTTGACTTACATCTCCTCGTATACATATGAATTTGTTTGTGGTTGAACATTGTGTTCGCCACAAACAAATCCTTCTCCTTACAATATGCCAGTATTAGCTTGCCAGCGTCGTTCACCCTTTTATCCCCATACTTCCCGAGTACCGACTCAAAACCATTGCGAGCGGTACCCACCCATCCATTCAAGTCTCCACATACTATAAGTCTTTCATTTCCTTCTATCACATTTAGAGCTTCTCTCATACTCTCCCAGAAGTCCTCTAGCTCACTCGCGTTCGACGAAGATACTGGCGCGTAAGCAGCTACCAGGAAAATCTTCGTCAAACCAAGTTTTACACGGATCCAGAGGATTCTAGGACCTACCAGTTTGTACTCATACATACCGGAGGCCAATCGCGAGGACAGCAAAATTCCAACCCCCCGACTGCCATGCTCGCTCTCTGGTACTCCAGACCAAAGCGCGAGCATCCCACCCGGGAGCTCCAAGACTTCGCTGCCCTTGCGCTTGGTCTCTGTCAAGCACACTGCATCTAACTTTCTCTCATTCATAACATCCATCAACTCATTCATCTTATCTGTCATTCCTCCCCTAACATTCCACGCAGCTACCCTGCACTCCATCCTCCACTTCCCGCCGTGTCGGGCCGCGCGTGTAGGGTGGCGGTCCCCTACGCCGCTCTGGCTCACACTTTTCGCACCAGCGGGGACGAACTGGTGCGCGTCGCCTCGGGGGCACGCCCTAGCATAGTTCGCCCTGGTGGCACTCGTGTTGGAGTAGAATTGCAGCCGTAGCTGGCAGGGATGGCGACGTGCACGCTTCTACTCTTCATCCCCGTATGTACAAGTCCTTACTCAATTTTAATAACTATCAAAGTATGAGAGACTTAAGATTTGAACGCTAATTGCGCGCGATTGAGCTCATTGATTGCTCTACATTTTATAACTTACTAGCTGACCAGCTCGGCTTCGTCCGTGACATACTGCCAACCCCGTGGGCACCCATTAAATCCCGTAGTTTGTTACATTTCCAAAAATGCATGAAAGTTTCCCCGATTTGTTGACATTTATAATTACTGCCCCGCTCTCCTGTGTAGTGGCGTGATTATATATAGCTTAGAACCTTCCTCAATAAATGGGCAATCCAATACCAAAAGAATTTTTAAAATCGGTCCATCCATTCACGCGTAATGGCGTGACCAAGTCAAATAGGGATTCATTTTTATATATATAGATTGACTCTTCATTATCGTAAGCGACTAGAGAGCAAAGACATCATTTTAAGGCTTAGTTCGATGGCGGACGTTATGTAAACACGACGAGAGTTTAACAGTTATACCCCATTTAGACACGCGCGAGCCACGAGACGAGCTCCAAGACGAGCCGAGAGCTAAAGTGAAAATGTACCAAAATACGTTTAGACTCGCAGTTCGTCTCGTGGCTCCCCCGAAAGTGTAAATGGGGTATTATAATTTCGCCGAAATGCCACACAAAGACGCGTCGCACTTATATTGCCCGCTGTCATACCAAGCCTTGAGTGTAATGATCCCTGATTATCGTGGAGTGTAATACAAAGATCCACTTAGCAACTGCCGCTAGATATAAGTGAGGTATGAAACGTGTTGTGTATGCGTTGTGTAGAGATCGCTGCCGGCCGCGGCGGTCCCCGCTCTGCTCGCCCGCTATCATACTTGTTGTGTTCTGTGTGTTGTAGTACAACACAGCTGGCGCCGCATCTCGACAAGTGAGTATCATTTTATTTACGCACTTTTACTATATTCACTAGTTGACGCCCGCGTAGAGATTTCCCGTTCCCGTTTCCCACAGGAACATGTTCCCGGGATAAAAAACAGCCTATGTGTTATTCTGATGTATAAACTATATTATTGTAAAGTTTCATTAAAATCTATTGAGTAGTTTTTACGTGAAAGAGTAACAACCATCCACACAAACTTTCGCATTTATAATATTTTATATATTCATGTTCAAAAAGCATTGACACTGGTCACTTTTTTTAAAATTAATGCCTGACAAAAATTTTATCAATCTGGAGCAATTTCTATAAACTGCGTAATTTTTTCCAAATTGACCGTGATATATTTCAAAGTCACGGCCACGTGGGCACCCATTTAATCCCGTTGTATAATTTTACAATAATGTAATTTTGCCTAAATATTAAAAATTTGACTAATTTGTTCACATTTATTATAACTTGTTACGTTGGGGTGGTTGTTGGTAAATCTATTATTTATAAATAAGATGAGAGAGACGTTTTACATAAATAATAATCTTCTATATTTTTCATCCAATCCTACCCTAAGCTGTATTAATTTTGAATTTCAATATCTTGATGTAGCTAAATTGTCTCTTCGCTTAATATATCTCTCAAGCTCTTACCCTCTTAAACTCCATTTAGTTTTCTTTAATTTATGGCGTTAAGATGGTTGATTTACCACCATCAACCCCCTAACGTTACAAACTGCTCCGCTCTCCTTGGCATTAGCGTGATCATAGATAACCTTCCTCTGTAAATGGGCAAAAATATTTTTTCAATTCGTACCAGCTATAATCACATTCAACCAAACAAACTTTTCAGCTATAAAATAGTAGTATAGATGTTATTTTTAAACTTTCACGGTTTTACTCATATTTTATATACTACTCGGGACTTCACGCGACACAAAACCTGTGCCAAACAAAACTGTCGTAGTAAGTATGGTGTGACGCCGGCCTTATCCTGCATTATAATAATAATGGAGGCTACCTACAAACAAAAGTAACTCCATTCATACTCTCGGCCCTCACCATCAGTCCAGCTGCGACCACGGGCGCTGCAATGCGCTCGAAACGTCGGTGAATGTAAGTACAAATTTGTTTCGCGTGAAGTCCCGAGTAGTATCTATACTAATATTATAAAGCTGAAGAGTATGTTTGTTTGTTTGGTTGAACGCGCTAATCTTAAGAACTACTGGTCGGATTTGAAAACATATTGTTGTGTTAGATAGCCCATTTATCTAGGAAGGCTATATAGGCTATAATCATCACACTACTGCCTTGGAGAGCGGAGCTGTAACCATAAATGTCGACCAATCGGGCAAATATATATATAGGTGTGACGGTAGTGCGAAGTATGTCACTAGCGAATATAAAATATTAGTATAGATTTCAATCCTGGCAACACCGCGACCGGCCGTAGTATAGCAACACTGTTATGTCCACAGTGTGCACGTAGTGTTCGGGCACGTGGTGGTCGGCGCGACGCTGGTGCGGCAGCTGGAAGCGTTACCGGTGGACAGGAACGCGCGCCCGCTGCAAGACGTCACGGTCACCAATTGTGGACAACTGGTCAAGCTACAGACCGGTCTGTATTATAAAATGTGCCTTTTTTTAACAGATCTCATCCGTCTCGTTTTTATTCCCGAAAGATGACAGCCTCTGTGGCGCGGTGGGAGTGTATCCGACTGCTACGCAAGAGGTCGTGGGTTTGGCTCCCACCCAGGATAAAACTTTGTGTGATGAGCACGATGGTTTATTCTGTGTCTGAGTGTAATTTATCTATAATATGTATATATTTAGTAATATATAAGTATGTATATCAGTTATCTGGTTACCATAGTAAAAGCTCTGCTTAGTTCGGAATCAGATGGCGTTGTGTGAGTTGTCCTAACAATATTTAACAATATATAATAAAGGGTGGCAGAGGCATAAAATTCGCTACATTTCAACGGAGCTTTTTGTCCCACGTAACAGGTGGTAAGTCCATTGCCGTGAAATGGACAGGTGCAGTTTGTGGCGACCTACTGTTGAAATTGTTCAATGTTCATGTTTATCAATCACGCCTTATCCTCGAAGGGGTAGTAGAGGAATATTATACGCCCACTTTTTACCGTGTGTCCTGTCCCACGTAACAGGTGGTAAGCCGATTGTGGTGTTGAAATAGGCAGGCGCAGGTTGTGGCTAGCTGCTGTTAAATTTTTCAAGGCGCCCATAACATAAGGTGCCTTCCGAAGCACGGAAACGCTCGTAAATGGAAATTCCACAAAGCGGTTACCCATCCGTGACCAGCCACGGCGATAGTAGATTAATGCAGAACACTGAGCGGAATTACGAACGGTTCTTTTTTCCACAGATATTTGTGTATTAATTGTATTGATAGGAAACAAACAGGCGTGATAATATGTATGTAAATATTATTGATTTCGATATTATTTTTAATTGTTAAGGGAGTAAACCAAGATTTTTTGAACGTATTTTGTGATCGACTTGAGTTTTGATTCTATAGAAAATAGGAGCGAAATGAACAAATTTGTTGCGGAGACAAGAACATAGAACACACCCCAATAATTCTCTTAAAAGACCTGATTTAAATTTAAAGAATAGCTTTGATCACGATTTTATATTGGAACACATTTTCTTAAAATATTGTTCACTCTTTCTACTGCTCATGTCATGTGAGGTATGCAGTTTCATTACATTTTAACAACTTGAATATTTTCTAAAGGAAGTTTACCTATACCCTACAGCTAAAAAGCGTAAGCAAGTCAAGGAGGAAAAAGGAGAAAGCGATGCTGATTCCGAGAAATCGCCCAAGAAGGATAAGAAGAAGGACAAGAAGGAAAAGAAGAAAAAAAGGCAGGCCTTACACTTTCTATACCCATTGACTGCATCAAATTAATTCGTGTATAGACTGAAATTGAAACCCGCACGAAGCAAAAGCTTTGGACTACTTTACTTTTTAAATGTCTTTATTCAGTAATAAATGGAGATCGTTACAAAAAGATCTAATTCTAGTTGTACACTACTTATAAAATAATTTGAGTATATAGGCTGAGATCGCCTCTTACACAATTAACAGTGAGGGGTAAATACTATTTTAATCATCATTTACATAGATATTCGTAAGATAAGCTAACGCAGGTATTTGTTTTTAACTTGCGTGTAAACGTAAAGAATGCATCAAATTAATTCGTGTATAGACTGAAATTGAAACCCGCACGAAGCAAAAGCTTTGGACTAATGCTCGGATGATGATGATAAGCCAGTGGTCGTTTATTTGACCGCTATGTAGGGGTTTCTGGTGCAACCTTCAATCGTGCTAATCGTTAAAGGATGTATTAAACAGACTCCTTCAATGTATACTAATATTATAAAGAGGAAAGATATGTATGTATGTTTGTAACGAATTGGCTCAAAACGTATTGGACCGATTTTAAAAATTCTTTTACCATAAGAAAGCTACATTCTTCGTGAGTAACATAGGCTATATCGGATTTTCAGAAAATTAAGGGTTTCGTTTCGAAATATCGAATCGAATCGGTTTTGCACGAAAAAAAACAATGAAAAAAATGCAGGAGAACATTTGTGTTTTCGCGGCGACATGCTCAATAATCAAGTACGTATCAGAACTTTTCTGGTGTTTTGATCAGTGCTGTAGATCCTGGTTTACAGGAGTCACAGTAATGGGAATGCGGATGGGGTTAGTCCCAATTAAAAATCAAGTACGTATCAAGTACGATTAAAACTGCAATCAATTTGGATAAGCAATTAGTATGCTAACTAAATTCTAAATTTGAAGTTGAAAATTTTTTCAGCCTTGAGCTTTACCAACTACACCACCGAGACCTACTCAAAAACGAACGAATCCACCTTTTAGGTGGAGTAGGTGTAGTTGGTAATCACGTCTGGTGCGTTAAACCAGAAGACTGGTTCGAGTCCAGCTCGAGACATAAAATATTTTCACTTAAAAATTTTACGACGATTTTCTTTTGATTACGATAAAGTTTACCATATAGTGTAGATGCTACATCGCGTTTTGATATAAAAAAAACATGCGGGTTTTGATATAAAAATAAAACATAAGGTTAAATTTACGATTAAAACCTTCACTGGTCCTGGGTACCATATGTATTATCTATAGCTTACGAAGGTTTTAAATTCAGTTTTTACATGAAAACTCCGTACTATAAGCAAACTTCGCGGTGGAAAATAAGGAAAAGAACACTCTTGGACCGACTCTTGAGCACGTTGTCAATGTCGCGGCGATACACGAGTGTTCCCACGTGGCGGTTCTCCCGTTTTTGAGACAATTTTCCGTTTTTGACAGAATTGATACAATTTTTCTTTAAACCAATATCAAATCTTGTCCATGAACTTTTTAGACGCCAATCAGAACCATCAGAAAACGAGGAGGCAGAAGCACCGGAGCCACCTGCCCACCCTCTCGTCACCACCTCCAAGATAGACCCCCGGGAGATACCGGACGTGCCGGCCAACAGGTTCCTTATGAGAGGTGGAAGGGATAACGAGGACAGGGGCGACCCTAGGAGGGACAGAGAGAGGTAATAGCTAATTGAGGTAAAGGTATCCAAATTAAAAATCTCGCCCCGAATTCAGCTGTAGAGATATTTAAATGTTCTTATAGAATAGCATTGTCGAACTCGATCTTGTCTAAATAGTTATTTGTTCCACAAGTGAGTAAAAGTATTTTTTGCACCGAGTGCTGATGTTAAATCACGAACAATTTGCTCTCGTGTTAAACATACAACTTTTCAGCTCTCCAGCGAGAAAACACCTGAAGATAATCACAATTAATCATAAACACAAGTATTCGACTTGTGTTTATATCAAAACCATCTAGGTTTTATAAATTCCCCCTTTGTCCACAGATTATTTTAGAGTTGCGGTCAGAAATTACAATGCATGTCAATTTTTGAAAACCAAATAATAATGATATTTTTTTGTAACGCGATATTATTGTTTACTGTATTGTAGTAATTATTATTATTTTTCAATAAAACATTTATAAATTAATATAAAATTAAAATAAAATAATAAAAATACATAATTGTACGGCCAGCGCTAGTCTTGAGTTTCGGACCGCGCAATTGCTTATTTCAAATGTATTTAAAAAGTGACTTTGTCTCACGCTCGCGGTTAAAGTCGCTTTTCCTTCGAGATTTCACGAAGCAAAAGTCCCCTTCTGCTGCTGGAGAGGTGAAAAAGCTATAGTTAGCTCACGAAATTATTTATTTAAATCATTGTATTTTACATATTTATGTAAAGATCATGAGGTCGGTCGTGCTACTTCATGCAAGTTTCGATAAACTAAGGTTAATTTCAATTTTTTTTTCAGTTTTTGTCGATTTTTGATGTAAGTCATTTATTTTCTGTACTATATTTAAATATTGTATTATATATTTTAAGGAACGGTACAATCCTAAGTAATAAAAATACCGTGTGACTCCTCAATCAACGTCCAGTCGTAACCATTACACCGACAATCATGACATTTTTAGAATAAGCTAGCCCTTATAATGTATGAGCTGTACTTCAAGAAAGGATTTTTTTAAAGTATAACCGTTAAGGAGGTAAAATAAGGGATAACCTATAAGTAAGGAAGTTCGTCAGTTTCAAAGTTTGAAAAATATTGGATACTTGTCCGATATTGCGAATCGGACTGCTCTACTGAGGGTTCCGTAAAAATATGTTATTTGCGTCATAAACGGCCATAACTTTTTTATGTTAACTTAGGAGTTGATTTTTACACAGTTTCAAGGGACCATAGACATGAGTATATAGTTGTAATTTCAACTCAAGTAATTTTTTCATGACCTAATGTAAGTTTATGTGGAAAAATTTTTATTTTCATAGATCTTTTTCTTAGCCGTTCTCTACCAGTTTGGTGTAGGCCTCCTTCAGATAACGCCATCTAGTCCGATCATGTTCTATTTCTATCCAATTTGTCCCGGCAGTTTTCTTAATATCGTTCTTCCATCTCATCTGTATTCTACCTCTAGGTCTTTTTTCACACCAAGGCCTCCATTCCAAGACCGCCTTACCCCATGAGCCATTTTTCCGGGCTATGTGTCCTACCCACTGCCACTTAAGACTTGCCACTCGATTGACAGCATCGGTAACCTTGCTTTGCTCTCTAAGCCAGGTGTTCGTTCTTCGGTCCCTCAGTGTAATACCTACAAGTTTCCTCTGGGCAATATATATTTTGTTGGTAACCTCTTTAGTCAGAACCCAGGTTTCAGCTCCATAAGTAAGTGGTAAAATACACTGGTCAAACAACATGGCCTTCTGGTCAGCTGTTAATTTCATTTTGAAAGCAAAGCTTAGTTTAGAGTAGGCAGCCCACATGAGACGTATTCGTCTACCTCATTAGTTTGGTTCTCGGAAATAAGGATGGGCCTTATTTCTTGGCCTAGGTAGAAGTATTTTTCTACCTTTTCAATTACAGTTTGGTCAACACTGATCGTAGTAGGAGTGGGATCATTTGTCATAATTTTGGTTTTATTTAGGTCGTTTCCAAACCAACATTTAAGGACTACATTTAACTGTTGGACATGATCCAAGTTGTAGGTCATCAGGGTTGTCGCTCAGAAGGACGATATCGTCGGCAAATCTTAGATTGTTCAGTCTTGCTCCTGGTAACTTAAGACCACGATCCTCTGCTGCGGGCATTTAGATGAATACAGCTCTTGATAATATTTTTCGACGGTTTCCAACAGCAATTTTCTGTCCGACACTAAAATCCGACTTTTATCCAAGAGTTTTGATATTTGCTTTGTACCTTGATATATTGCTTTTCGGAATACTTTAGGGCCTTTGTACTTTTCTATAATGGCTTGTACAGTATTTTCTCTGTATTCTTCAATATCGCTTTCCACTCTATTTCTCACGTTCTTGCAAAGGTTTCGAAACTCTTGTGATGTTACACGCCCTTCTCTTTTCCAACAGATCTTGAGTTTCCTTTTTCAGTTTGTGGCGGGTAGTAATGCCTTTGGGAACAAATTTCTTTGCTTCATTATAGAGTGTACTTTGTAGGTGCCCTGCAAGTTCATCTACTTTGGAGAATGAATGAGGCAACAAAAGAACATATTTTATTCCTTTTTGGTACAAACCTCTATTAACCATAAGGTTTATTGGGTCTATCTTTAATCTCTTCGATCTTATGGAAGTATATCTTGTCATTTTTGCGTTTATAATAATTTTTGCCCTAATAAGTCGATGGTCGCTACTGGTGTTGAAGGTATTAAGGATGTTTACGTCTTTGATAGTACATTTGTGACTGCTAAACATATTGTCTATTTCATTTTTGTATCGTCTACCTGGAGATAGCCATGTCCACTTTGTTTCCATACGTTTATGAAAAAATGAGCTCATATAAAAATAGTTTGTGTTGCTCTAAGAATTTAATCAGCCTGTTACCTGAAGAATTTCTAACACCATATCCAAAATTACCCATAAACGTCTCTGAATTCTCCATTTTTACTCCAATTTTTGCATTAAAATCGCCAGTGCCAATTGTGTATGTGGATTTATTTTCCATTAAACATTTATCTAGGTCTTCATAAAATAAGTCTATGGAATCATCAGATGCATCACTCGTCGGAGAGTATGCTTGGACAATCAATATTGTAATTTTTTGTGTAATTTTTAGCAATAAATAAACTATTCTGTCTGACACGGACTTAATAGACATAACATTATCCCAGATTCGTTTGTTAATAAGCAGTCCTACGCCATGGTTTTGATCATTGTCATCACTTCCTCGGTAACAGAGAGTATGTCCGTTGTTCAGTTTTAAACATTCTTCGCCCGGTCGTCTTACCTATGATAATCCAACTACGTCCCATTTTATATTATCTAGCTCGTGTAGGAGTTCTTCTAGTTGATCTTCTGTTCTTAAGGTTCTTACGTTATATGACGATACTGCAATCTCTGATGTTATTCCATTCATGTTATTTTTATGCCGACAGCTTGTTGTCTCCCAGAGATTCTTAGCACCCCTGGTTCTGCTAGAGCCCACGCTGTTGTCTGTGCTGGGAATCGCAGACTCGCTGGGAACTCGGGGCTGTTGTATTTTGTGTACTTTCATGTTTTGAAGGGTTTAGGCTTGATTAACTCACCCGCTTGCCAAAGGCGTCTTGGTGAGTGAGAAGTAGTCCAACTTATTAGGACTTTGGGTGTTACCGTTGGTCTAGATAGACTCTTTCGCAACCAACCCTAAGAGGTACTCCTTCCCTGAATACCTCTAGATCGATAAACCGTATTACGCCTTACCGATCCCTCCTGTCTCTCTCTGTTCGCTGACCATGCTTCCCATTGGGATTTTACCCAATCTTCCACATGGTTGCTCAACTGAACGGGGTCCACCGCGCGAAGATGAGAGTGGAGTTGAGGTGTAGAGGCTTGAAAAGATCTCTTGTGTATCTTCTTATATTTCGCATAACACCCGCTGGAACCCCATTTTTTTTTCAAATTTTCAAAGATAGCAATACCAAATTCCGTATACCTGCATTTGATTAAAAAACATAAACACGTGTATCAGGATTTTTCTAAATTCTACCATTAAGGGTGTAAAATAGGGCATCAAGTTTGTATGAAAGTACTTAAAAACTAATAAGAGGTATGGTTTTAAAGCTCAGAGTAAGCCATGTTGCTCGCTCCCTCTCGCTCGTTTGTAGTAATTAGTGTAATCGTATGTGAAAAGGATGACACCCCCTGACACGAGTGACACGCTAGGTTGCATGAAATTATGTACAGAGTGAGACGTGTCTACGGAGATGACCTTGCTCTGTGGTTTAAAGATTGTCACGAGCAAAGTCTGGGGCACAGCTAGATAGATAACTCCAAGGATTAATGTAAGTTTATTATTGTAAGCCATACCTATATTTTAAAATATCATCCATGTAGTTTATTTACAGATTACTCTGCACAAAAGGTAGGCTGCCTTTGGAACCAGCAAGTAGAATCGCTCTCATTTAGATTTGATTCTGTTTATTTAATGTATCAACTTTTTATAAAATTTGTTCAAATATCAAGTAATAAAACTATTAAAATTACTGGCGGTTAGAAAAGAGTGGCCATGAGTTTTATTGCTAGGTTCTTTCTCTGGCTCTACCTATTGCTTTGCAAATCTGGCAGTAAATGTAGATGTAGACGCAATAATCTATTGCCTCGGTGGCGCAGTGGTAGTGTATACGACTGCCGCGACTGGGGTTCCGGGTTTGATTCCCGGGTCGGAAAAAATATTTGTGTCATCCAAAAATGTTTGTTTCGGAGTTTGGATGTTTCCTTTGTAAAATATGTACGTATTTAGAAATATATAAGTATGTTTATTAGTCGTCTAGATCCCATAACACAAGCTACTATTGGCTTGCTTTGGGCTGGACGGCGCTCTGTATAACATGTAACACAATATTAAAAAAAAATCTCGACTTTCATAATTGTTACTTTGTGACCTACATGGATAAATTTTCATTTTATTGAGCGAAGCGAAGCGAAGCTCCCATGGAGCGACTTTAATGGCGTTTGTAACACCGGGCAGAACTTCGCCATTTCTTTTTTCGGATTTTTTTTCTGCTACGGAAACCTATTCAAATTGTGCAGGTTGTGACGAAGCCTGAACTTCATAATTCGATCTAATAAAAAAGTTATCCGCAAAAATCATGTTGTCTATGGGAAAATACTTAGTTTGATTTAACGCTTCGCTCAAATTTATGCTGCTAGCATAGGTTACACCTTTGCGACTGCGGCTACCTAGTTAATATAGAGATTTGTTTTTCGTTTAGGATGAGGTACCGCGAGAGAGAGCACCGGTCCTACACTCGTAGCGGCAGAGTTATAAAGGGACGAGGTGTTTTCGTAAGTATACTAACGTCGGTACTGACAGCAGCGTCAATATGTTCACTTTTAATATTTCAAAATGCATGCGCATAATAATTGTTATATGACTAGCGATTATATTATCCACATATTGTTAATGTGCTATTGTGATACAATTTATAATATTATTCGGGTCATATTTTATGCCCACTTTTCACCATGTGTGTTCCTGTCCCACGTAAAAGGTGGTGAGCCCATTTCTGTGTTGAAACTACAATGTGGTCACCCATCCGAGGACCAGCCATAGCGAAAGTTGCGTAACTCAGTCATCGTTTCCAGAACACTGAGTCCCCGGGGCCACGAACGCATGTGATGTCATTTTTAAATAGTCAACTTATGAAGATGTTGTATTTGCCTGTAGATGCCTTGTCTATTACCTTATCAGATTTTTTAGAGAATAATCCATTAACCTTAGGGAAAAACATATGGGTTGCATTCCGGGAGTGCCGACAGAAGTGAAAACTTATTTTGGCGCGTTAGACATTTTTAGATGGGTACTAGGGTGAAACCCAATTACTTTAAGAATAAAAGTACTAATCGAGTTAAAAAGCATTATAGTTATTTATAATTTGACTGTGTTTAAATACACAAAAAAAAGTTCCTTCGAGCCGGATTGGAACCAGCGACCTATGTATTCCAATTAATAACCATCTACAGTCCACCGCTCTACCAACTGAGCTATCGAAAGTTGATAACTGTGTTCGAAATTATCAGCCAAAAATCACTTCAAAAATCCTAATTATTGATTTATATGGAAGCTGTTATTATTTAAAACTTATATTTTTGATATTTCTTAGCGCTTTTTTTTTATTTATACCACGAAGGTACACCCGATGGAAAGTGGTCACCGTAGCCAATGGACATTTGCAACACCAGAGGTGCAGCACTCGCGCTGTCGACCCTTGGAACTTTGTTTGCTACATTATTACGGCTATCTTTATGTAATCTAACTATTTAAAATTCTACACATAAATCAATTTAACATGTTTCATTATTAATTTTGGTGTTCACAACTCTGACCGCAACCCAAAAACATCTACTTTTCTTCATATCGTTTAGAGTAGATATACAAACGAATTTAACGTTGGATTAAGTTATCATTGTCACATTTGACTTGAAAGTATTAAACGACAAGATTATATCTATTATTATTTTATCTAATAACACGGCAATGAGCTCACCACCTGACAAAAAAGCATACGTGAAATGTAGGCGTATAGTATGCCTCTGCCTACCCCTTCGGCGATAAAGGCGTGACAATATGTTATGTTATTATATCTGGAAACGTTAATTTTTTCTTCGATTCAACGAGGTACAATTAGGTTTGAAAATACTACATCAATCTGTCTCTTTCGTTGCTAGCGTTACCGTACGCCGTCCCGCTCTCGCTCACGGTCGCGCTCCGTGACGCCTCCACATTGGCGACAAGCGCAACGACGTATCATCAAACTGTCGGAATTTGAGGTAAGGATTATGCGCATTTGCAAGTGCGCCTACATTTGAACAAAACATTATTTTAATTGCAAAAATTTTCAGCCTCGTACTGTAGAGTTCACAAATCTCGGATCCAAATCCTCTACCGCACATATGTCATCGATGTTCGAGTTCCATGAATATCGATAACATTTGCGTGGTAGAGATTTGGATCCGAGACTTGTGAATTTGCGCTACTGGACTCGAACCAATTTTGACAACCTGGAAGGTAAGGTTTCCTTTTACCTATCCTACATCCCTTTCCTTGCGGAGTTCGGTTCGTCATTCCTCCGATACAATTAATAGGTTATTCTTGACCGTTGTGCGCTAGGATTGACGAATCGAGGGTGTGTGGTTAGGATCCTCCTCCCCTTCTTTAAAATCGTTCTACGATGGATTTCCGCTATGTAACGCCCGATTCAATTAGTTATCGTACTAGCGACTTCTCACTTGCTGGGTAAGACACTTGTCCAACAAGTTACCGAGAATACTAAAAATTAAGGAATTTCATCATCATCCGAGCTCATGTCCCAGTTGCCTCTCGCGACGCCCGGGGTCTACATTTCCTCCTCCACTTCGCACGGTCGTCATCATCCCCTGTAGTGAGACCATTGGCACGCATGTCATCCCTTACGACTTCAAGCCAGCACTTCTTGGGTCTTCCCCTCTTACCGGGACCCGGCGGGGCTGACATGGCCAGACATTTGTTACCTACGTAGCCCGGCGGTTGCCGCAAGACGTGACCATACCAACGAAGGCGACACTCTTGCAACTTGTCTACAATGTCACGGACGTGAAGGCTGCCGCGGATGCGAGAGTTCCTCACGCGGTCCATCCGCGTGACTCCACACATCCACCGCAGCATCTTCATTTCCGTGACACGCAGCTCCTGCTTGTGTCGCTCCAATATCGGCCACGTCTCACTGCCATGTAAAAGGACAGGTCTAATAATGGTTTCGTAGACCTGTCCCTTCAACCGGATCGGCATTTTAGGGTCACAGATGACACCGGTCATCTCCCGCCATTTGGCCCACGCGGCAGCAATGCGTGACTTGACATCGCAATCGATGTCACTGGACGTGTGAAAAACAGATCCCAGGTATTTAACCTGGTCCGTGCGCTCGACGAAATCACCGCCTATGCGGACGGATGTGGGATCTGTCGAGTTTAGTGCCAAGTACTTGGTCTTCGCCACATTTAGTTTCAGACCGCCGTTCTCAAGCGTCTCCTACCACGCCTTTACACGTCGCACCAATCTGCCCCTGTCCGCGTCTGCTAGCACAATATCGTCAGCATACATGAGCAACCATGGAGGCTGCTCATGCGAGTTCCTGATGCTGTCCGACAATTCGTCTAATGTTACACTGAACAGAAGCGGACTAAGGACTGAACCCTGGTGTACCCCGACGGTGATGGGGAAGGGTTTCGTGTCGCCAACAGCAGTCCGAACCATTGAATCGGAGTCACAGTACATGTCCCGGATAGTGCCAATATAGACCTCTGGAACCCCTTTGGACCGCAGTGCCCACCAGATCATCGCACGAGGAACACAGTCGAAGGCCTTTTGCATGTCTAGAAACAAACAGTGCAGAGGCCACCTCTTTCCGTCTTAGGGCGATGTAGGCACCATCTACCGGCTACTTAGCAAAGTATTATTCCACTTTAATTTTATGAATTAGTTAGCCAACTAATTGTATGTATGTAATTTCAAAAATGTTTGTGATTGTTTTTAGACTTTATTAAATATATAGTATGACTTTATTAAATATTTAATATGAAATTCGCGGACAAAATAATTCACGTTATTAAATTGAATTATTTAGTCCGCGAATTTCATATTGCCATAATGTTTAGTGAGAAATGTTTTGTACCATATCTTCAACACTTTTATGCGTTAAAATCCAACCTATCCTGGATTCTGATGACAGTACAATAATTAGCTTACACATCAGAATAACATATAGGCTACTTTTTATTCTAGGACCAAGTTCCAGTGGGAAATGGGAACGGGAAAACTTCTCTGCACGGGCGAAGTCGCGGGTGTCAACTACTGTAACATAAAACAACGGATACCTTCAGCCGATTGCTGGGATTGAAACCTCTACAAACTGTTTATTCTATTGATTGATGGCACTCGGCGGAACTTGCTTCACGTCTTGAATGAAAGCACTTGTTATAAGTCGTCTTTGTGATCGTATTCTTATGGATTTGGTTTGGAAGTGACGTTCTTAGCTTCCTAACTATCTTCACGATGTTTCCCTGACGTGATAGTCAGAGAGGACAGATCGCCAGGATTCGCGATCCATGCATACTTATTTCGCTTCCTGCAGATTCATAAATCGCTTCATACATGAACTTCTGGGTATCTGAGTACGTTTGACCTTTCAGTTATTGAGCAATCTGCTCTCGTAGCCCTCATTATATACAAGTCTCGGTCTACTCTGACTCTCTCTCCCCTTTCCGCTACGCAGCATCTTCTCTGCAACTGCGGCCCCCTCATACACAAACGGTGCGCCTCCTTTGGCAAACACCTGCTTCAACCAGAGGAGGTACAGTTCTTCGCTGCCAAAACCATCGTCAAATTCCTCACGCTTATAGGAATAAGCAGCGAACTTTAACCATTTGGGCGAGCACAATAGACCTCTTCAGGTAGAAGTGTCACAGGACCTTCCTGGATCCTCTAAGAGCAGGATGTCATAGCCTCTGTGATAATAAAAAAAAATACTTTATGCTTATTTTTCTAATTCTTGTCCTCAGCGCGCTGAACAGGAGAGAGCTGATAAAGACCATCTAGAGGCCAGTAAGAAGGCCGCGGCAAAACAGCATACACGTGAGTTCAGAACATTTGCACCAAACAAAAACTTTTTTGACAGGGGTAGTGTAAACCAAATTAAAAATATATTGGCACATTTAAAAAAAATCTAATTTTGGTTGAAACCTTTGGTCCTGAATGCCAGTAACATGGCAGTTGTTAAGCCAAGTTAAAGCCCTTATGAAAAATTTTAACAGCAACTTGCATCTGTCTTTTTCAACACGGCAATGGGCTCACGACATGCGCTCATGACAATTGACAGACAGATTAACCAGTGTTGCTAGTTTATGTAAACATTTTACAGATTATCCAATAAAAAGCGCTATCAATGATAGCACGATTTTGTGTCTGACCCTACAGAGCTAACGAACTGCTTTAGCCCATATGTGAAGTTCCCTTTGGGACCATCTCAGATATCAATTGGTTAGGGGGCTGTCATGGCGCCGGCAGTTAACTTTAAATGAAGTTAAATTGCTCAAAGTATAAAATCTATGTCGAAAGCAGTTTCTCGTGCTCAGTATTGAGCACCTTCGGTACGCGGGAAGCTGAAATTGTTTGATCTTACATGCCTGTATTTGATTTTTGCGTGTTGTATAGATGATTCATTCATTCACTCATTCATCTCCCGAGAGTTTTAATATTTTGGTTTTCGTTTTGTATAAGTTATAAGGTGTTGTTGGGATTACCCCGCTTCTATCGTGCATCTGATATGTTCATGAAAGGGAGGATGGATTGTTTCGTAAACATTATGCGAACGCGGCTAGCATCTTCGGCATGCAGAGTGCGCGATATTTCTAACAGTATCCTGGCATTAACTGCGCCTATACAGGTCATTGTTGTGACGTATTAAATGGAGTAGTGAGAGGGTGGCGTTAGGTTCAAAAACATTTAAGCTTTTCTAAACATTAGATGAACATCTGAAATGAATTTTTATTGTTTTAATTTAATTTATTTATTTTAAATTATAATTTTTAATAATTTAGGTAATTTTTGTCCGTTTTATAATTTATAACATAGTTTAAGGGTCGTATTACAGAAACTAACTCAAGTCACACATAAACGGAATTTAGCAGATTGACACGAGTGCTAAATCTAGACATAAGCATGTGGTTTATTATAGAACTATCCCCATGCTCAGATCGGTGAAAAGTAACCTTGAGTAAATATCCAAATCTCCAATCGCCAGAATACGCATTTGAATGTTACAAGCCTAAAAACAGTCTGTTTTCTATTACATTTTTATTCCTTACATTTTTTTTTTCATTCCACGCAGCTTACTATTTGATATTTATGTTTCAAAAGCTAATTTTTATTTACTTTTTTCATTGAAATGATTTAATCACCACTGTGATTGCTTTAAAGTATCCTTACTTCAAAATACTAAACAAAAAACTGCTGTATTGGAAGTCCCGGACTCATAAAATGAACCTTTTGTCTGCGTTAAATGGATAGCGAGTTTAATAAACTTTGCTTGACTGACATTTGATATTATCGTACCAGTGTTATGTTTACATTGTAAATTAATTGAAATTCTTCTAATTCTGTACATATCTGAAAAAAAAGAAGAATTTTACGATCGTCCAAAGGAATCTATTACTAGAAATATTAAAATCTTTCAAGAATATTAGGTATACAAAATAAAAAACGATGCCATAAACGTCTTGGGCCAATATTTCAGAAAAGTATATTTACTACAAAAACTATCGAAACGGTAAGTGTTGGAGGTTTATGGTCTTATATATTTGTGCAGATGTATATCTGTAATACCATCTAGTAATTCATGATAACTGTTTAATAATTCATTCTATTTATGTTCTAGGCATCCGGAGAGCAGTTGAGCCGCTTTGTGGTAAAATTTCAGAACAAGACAGCGTGATGCACTTACGCGTGAAAGGCAGTACCATATAGCCACTGTCTGTGGAGGTCTTTGTCCTGATGCCGATATGAATCCAGATATCTAATTTAACATATGCACTGAATTTAAATACCAGAGACTATTGACACATACCGGGTAATTACCTATTATTTGTTGAAAATATTATAGTTTTGTACACTTTGTAACATTGGTTGCATAGGGTTCGGGGTTCTGTCATAAACAACCTTGAGAGGATAGAAAGATCGAGCTTAAAGTCACATGTAGAACAGAAGTTTTAACACCGTGAATCTAAGTTGTATGTAGGTAATGAGTTTATAAATAAACATTGTAGGACACTTTTCACACAGCGCCATCTAACCCTTTAAGCTTGGGTTATGGGAACTACTCACATGATAAACATACTTATGTATATCTAAATATATACATTGTTATAGAGCAAACACCCAAACTTCTAAACAAACATTTGGGGATCTCACAAATATTTATTCCGATCTGGGACCTTCACATGAGTAGCAGTCACATACACTATCACCTACACCACCGAGCCAGTAATATATGCATACCTGAAGATTTTTTTTGTTACAGTGATATTGTTAGCTGAAACAGATACTGTGGAAATAATAGTATCTCAGAGAACAGAAGTTGAAACTCTTGTCCTTTTGTTATTAATGAGATAGTCGACTGTGACACAAGCGTCCAAAAACTTGCCGAGCCTGTCGTGCACAATATTCACCACAAGAAAGTACCAAAGAATCTGTCATCAAATCATTATCTTAGGAAATAATAATAAAAATAATGATTAATCATTTTTAGGTTCTTTATTTAAAAAAAAAAAAATATAATTGTATTGTTTAATATATTTAATTAATATAGGTAGTATAAATAAATCATTAAAATAAATATTTATCTATTGATGATGGTTGTTATAAGTTGTAGTGTACACACCTCTCATTCCAATAAATGTTATTACAGTGATAAAGATAACTCGGTTCAAGATGGGGCTTGAACGAGTGACAATGAAAATATAGTGAATAATTTCATCTTATTTTGGTATGGTTATGGTACCTCAGTGGCATAGAGCATTGCCCTGGTTAGACATAGGTTACGGGTCAAACCCCATCCTAAACCAAGTCATGTTTTTCACTTTAATAACAATTATATGAAAGTCAGCATCAACAAATTGCTTTGAAAATTTATCCAAACATCTCCTTTATCTATTCCTATTCCTCCTACATATTGAATGATCATGTTCTTATTATATGGAGTACTCTCTTAGGGGGTAAAGTGTATTGGAAGTCAATAGGGATATTAATATAATAGGCACAATAGTGCAGTACAGCACAAGCTACAGTACTATCCTGAAAGGACGCTGTGGCATAAAAAGGATGTCCACGCTGGTATTGCTTTAACGAATGTTCCATCATTTAAGGTATTATCTTGTGTTTAATGTTATGTGTTTGATGGTACATAGCTACACTACTCGTAAGCGACATTGACTCTACAACACAACCATATAATGACATTATTTTTTTATATCCACATATCTCATTATTATCATAGGTATTATTTTATTATCACATTTCTATTAAAAGTGTGGTAGTTGAAATAAAAGAATGAAGCAATACGATCCACACTGCCACACAATACAAGATCACACTGTCTTCGGTATTAATATAATACTGAATTAATATCTTTGTAAAGTAATTGTTATTGATTGGTACGGGTCTGCTGTTTGGTAGAATGTGCTGGCACTGAAATAGGGGCGTAAATATGACTCTGCCACCCTTTCGGGGATAAACACGTGAATGATAAGTAAGTAATAGTCTATTTATCTTCAAAAATATCAATTTTAGAAAGATAAAGGAGGCCATCTTTTATTTTTGTTAACTAAAATCTCTGCTTGAGCGTGGTGTCGACTAAACTTACGAAAACTGCTCGCAAATCTCGAATCAAGTAGCGAATCTGACCTGAATATGGTTTAAAAATAAAGGATTACTGAAATGACACTTGAGCACTGTTCTATAATATGAATCAAACGTCATTTCACTGTGACAGCTCTCAGGTGATTCTAAATTGACGTTTCACGAATCGAGTAAGGTTCTATAATAAAAGCTCAGCTTAAAACTAGTTCTAATTAATACTTGAGGCTTGAGTAAGGTTCTATAATACGACCCTAAGTACACTAACAAACTATGGTTATTATATCTGAAATAAATAAGTTATATATTGGCTAGTCTTCTTACTTTTCCTTTAATTTCGATAATAAAAATAATATATATTCAAAGATAATAATTCGTAATATTTTAAGAGTCCCTCGAGTTTCGAATTAATGACAGTCGAATGTAATTGTTTATTGTGTGAAATTATTTTCAATTTCATATATTCTTATGAAATCGAAAAAGATGTTATCTAATGCATTTTTCGTAAAAGTATTTGATTATTGAGACAAAAATATAATTGTTGATGTGTGGGCGTTTAGTGTTTTTGCCTACCCTTTCGGGAATAAGACGTGTCTACATGTATGTATATATGTTGCTGATTATATAACAAATTACTGATACACAACAATGCAGTAATGAAGTGTAAATGTGTTGTATTACATACACACATACATATTGTCTTTATTCCCGAACGGTTAGGCAGAGGCATACTAAACGCCTACATTTCACCATATGCATTTTTGTCCCACGTAACATGTGGTGAGCCCATTGCCGTGTTGTGTGTTGTATTAATCAGTTTTAATGTTTTTCAGGTGAAGGTGAACAAACTCCTGACAGGCCACCTTCGGAGAAAGAGGAAGGAGAATTGGACACTACCCAGGACTCTGTGCTCCCCGACAAAATCGATTACAATGCGCTGGATTTCGAAGAGGACATTGAACACGACCATGGTCAGTGTTTAGACTTAAATATATGTATATATATATATTGGAAAAACTAGATTAATGAATCTTATTATTTCTTTCGTTGGTCCCGGTTGCCAGTAAGACGGTAGTCGTTAAGCCAAGGTGATGTCGTTATGGGCGCCTTAAAAAAAATCCACTGCGTGTCGCCAGCCCTTATCCATTTCAACACTGCCATTGGCTCACCACTAGTTGCGTAGGACAAAAATGCTTACGGTGAAATTTGGGCGTATAATATGCCTCTGCCATCCCTTCAGGGAATAAGGCAATAAGGCGTGGTTGATAAAATATATTGAGATTAGCTGGCCCGCAAGCGTGGTGAAGATTTTTGTACCCATATTCCATAGGGTAGTAAGTTATCCTTAAAAAATAGACATTTATTTTAAATAATTATAATCTTTATTTCCTGTTTTACAATTGGCTTTCGTTGCAGTATAAAGTTCACAATGTTTTCTAAAGTAGTATGTTAATTGTAGGGTTACACGAAGTAGTTCGCTACTGACACCCAAACTAAGAATGAACTTGTGTTATGGGTATCAGAGTTCTCATTCTGTGTGACATTTATGAACATACTCGCTTTAACGTGCACATTACTTACTTAAAAATAAAAAAAATATCATCTTTAACCAAGAAGCGCTCGTGGCCCCGCGGTCTCAGTGTTCTGTAAACGATCAGATGAGTTACGCTACTTTCACTATGGCTGGTCCTCGGATGGGTGACCACTTTGTGGCATTTACATTTGCGAGCGTTTCCGTGCTTCGGAAGGCACGTTAAGCCGTTGGTCCCGGTTACCAGTAAAATGGCAGTCGATAAGCCTGGTTGAAGGCCTTATGGGCGGCTTAAAAAATTTCAACAGCATGTAGCCACAACCTTCATGTGTCCATTTCAACACGGCAATGGGCTCACCACCTATTACGTGGGACAGGAATCCACACGGTGAAAAGTGGGCATATAATATGCCCCTTCGGCTTAAGGCGTGATGGATATTTTTTTTTTATTTTTAACCAAAACAAAGTTAATAAGACATATGCCACTGGGGACTTTTCTGTAGACCTATAAAAACGAATAATATAGTTTTGTAGTATGTTTTCGATAATATCCCTTGGTTTGTAATTTTTTTCCCTACATTTTAGACATTTCGCGTATAATATGCCTCTGCCACCTCATCGGGGATGAGGCATGCCTGATGAACAATTGTTTATTTCATGTACGTTTATGTTCACGCAGACGGCGAAGCTGGTCACAGGCGGCGCGGGGTAGACAGGGGCGACAGACGACCCCCTCCCGCCGACTCGCGCGCTCACAAGCTCGCCATGGCGCTCGGGGTGAACCCTAAACACGACCAGCAGAGGTACAGCACTATCTTATCTACTTCCAGCTCTTAACCATTACCATTTAAATAAAAAAAATAATGCTAAGATAGCAGCATACTTTAAACAGCTCAAAGGTGTCCTTTATTCCACGCCCAGTAGTTAGAATTATCAGTAAAATTATCAATTAATATATTGATATTATTATAGAATAAAAATAGCAATGTTGCCAATCGTTCTCGTTTTTGTTTATGTGAGGGTTTATAACTAAGTTCTCAAAGAACACAAATGTTTGGATTACGATTCAGATCTGCACCATGTGATTCCATGTTGTGTATTGTAATAGTTGTAATCTATATTTTGTTTAATAAAATAAAAATAATAAATTTTACTTTACCTACTCATAAACTCCAGCAAGAATTGTCGCATCTCCCTCTCGCTGGCGCTCTAATGGAGACGAAAGTGATAATACCGCGTGCCAAGTTTACATCTAACTGTATGTAAAAATCTGCGACCTGTCAGCTGCCTACCCACCAATCGAATGACTGTAGACTGTAGTAATTAAATCGTGTAACGCCCCCTGTCAAAGTTTGTATGAAACGATGCTAGGCGTGTACGAAGCGATTATTGAATTAGCTTAGTTAGTCACTATAGATAAATGTTAGGCAATATAATATTGATATTATATTGATAATATTCATACAATCGAATAGTATTGCGAAGTACAATTTCTTACCAACCTTTAGGTAGTTTTGTAAATACTAAAATCCCTTTTCATAGAGATGCAGCTCGGGACGCCCGAGACCGCGAGACCCCTAAGCGGCGCCGTGAGGGTCTTTCGTCCACCGTCAAGTTCGCGGTGCCCAGGGGGCCGGCGGCGCTGGGGGCCGCGGCCGGGGCTCCGCGCGACGATCCAGCCAAGGACGCCTATGACCCCTTCAGCTTATTGCGGAGTACTTTTAATAGAGGTGGAGAGAAGAAGGAACCGCCAAGGTATGTATAGCTGTTTTCGACCCAAGAAACAGTAGATATAAATGTAAAATTTGCTATAATGCTGCACCTCTGGTGTTGCAAACGTCCATAGGCTACGGTGACCACTTTCCATCAGGTGGGCCGTACGCTTGTCTGCCACCTCAGTGGTATAAAAAATAATAATAAAAATACATTTACATTTTTCATGTTCTCTAGGATCTAGAAAATTGACAAACATACTTATACATTTCCAAATACATACATATTATTCAAGGGCAACACCCAAACTCCGAAATAAATATTTGTGGATCACACAAATATTCCGACCCGGGAATCGAACCCGAGATCTCACCGCGACAGTCACATACACTGTCAGTTACGCCACCGAAGCAGTCCAATATATCAAGCAACATAATATGTTGTAAGGTTGTGCCATGGGGCCTCACAGCCCATTTAAGTCCGCGAGGCTCCGAAGATCATTATGGGAACTTTTTTACACCTCATAACTTTGTTTAAAAACACTTTTTCAATACACTTACTCATAATATGGCTCTAATCTTACCGCAATTAGGCACATAAAGATACCTATTGTCAAACTGTGGTTTTTTGATTGTTATTAAATCACTAGTGGGATAATAGATTTTTTTATTGCACTGGTTGAGATGCATTATCCTTAAAAAAATCATTACAAAAAAGATCGCGTTCAATAGAACAAATAAATTAATATACCTACCTATTGCATGTCCATTTCATGCAACTTCGTATTGAAATAGAAAATGTCACCTTGTACGTGTATAATAAATAAAACTATAACTCAAATATATTTTTTGTTTTCTCTCTGTTTAAAACTTTAAACAAAAAAAAAACCTCATTCTTTACACTGTGGTTAATGCGCGCGCATAAAAAAACTAATTTGTTTTATTTAGTATTATATTATTCATAAGTGTATTGAAAAACATCGTATGATACACGTGTGTATTGTTGATTACCGTCTTCGGCTCTCAATAGTGCCTCAGCGGTAATCACCAACTTTACACACTTGTACCATAATCTACGATTATAATACAGGAAAGACGATCGCGTTGAGCGTTTTGATCGCTTCAACCGCCCAGAGCGCTTCGACCGCCCAGATCGCTTCGACCGCCCAGATCGCTTCGACCGGCGCAATAGAGACAAGAATGAAATTGACAAAGAACGGGATGGTAAGCGTGACAAGGATAACAGTAGACGAGAACGACATCACAGCGATAGAGATGACAGAGACAGAAAACATTCTGAACATAGAACTGACAGAAAAGATGACAGATCTGTTAGAACAGACAGACCAGAGAGAGAAGTCGATAATACAGATAAGGATAGGGATAAATCAGAAAGGAAGGACAGGGACAGAAGCAAGGATGCAAAGAATAATAAAAATAAGGAAGATGATAAGGATGGAAAGAGATTTGGTGATAAGGATATGAAAAGGAGACCATCACGTACGCCATCACCTCTTATGGAGAAATCTGGGTAAGTTGACAAATTCACAAATGATACTTGTTTTTTTTGCCAGATTAATACACAAATTAGACTTGTTTCTGCCAGAATAATATAAAAATCATACTTGTTTCTGCCAGATTAATACACAAATCATACTTGTTTCTGCCAGATTAATACAAAATCATATTTGATTTTGCCAGATTTTTTATTTATTTATTTATTACCCAAATCCTAATTATTTATCTGTCTTTGTCGAACTAACTCAAGGAAGGTAATATACTTCAGGTAATGCCTGTTTCACGTGTTCGTCTAGCCCATAGTAAGCTTGTGCTATGGGATCTAGAAAACTGATAAACATACTATATTTCTAAATACTTACATATAATACAAATGTAACACCCAAACTCCGAAACAAACATTGGTGGATCAAACAAATATTTGTTACGACCCGGGAATCAAAAACGGGGTCTCAGGCGCTGCAGTCACATACACTACCACTGCGCCACCGAGGCAGTCTAACATGTTGTACACAAATATGTTAGACGAAACTGTAAAAAACGGCCACTGTAACATTCTGTAGCCTGTTTTTATATGTCTTATCTTTTATAGAGGCTTTTGTGGAAAAAAAAAATTATTCCTACTTATTTCTTATCAAATTATTCTTTAATTGTATTTTATGCCTTTATTAAATTATTTTATGGCCTCGTTACAAAGACCTTTTAGCGAAATCTTAATTATTTCATATTTCTTCAATCTTTTTATTATCTAAAATGTCTGATCTACGTCTTTGTCAAGTCTAATCTGAAGTCAAGGTCAGTCTCAGCCCTGAATAGTAGCGGTTGTTATACTGAGGTTTTCAGTGGATTTTACGCGGCAAGATGGAAAATCGCATTTTACTGCATATTTATATAACTGTCTTTCACTATATATAACGTGTATAACGTCATAGCACGTTAACACAACTTTTATGTCCAAGATACCACCTCTCTAGCACAGAAAATAATATACAGCAAGCGTGTGATGTCAGCCATTTTGCCGCCTAAAATCCTTTTTTCATGCCTATAATTATCCATTGATGTACGTAGGTCGAAAACAAGCGACCAAAAGCAGTCTTCAACAAACAATCGTGACAAGAGTGGCGATAGAACCCCTACTGACGACAAGAAGAAGGTAAGTAGTGACTAAAGTGGAGTGTAAGGGGTTTTGGTTATAGATGTTCTCCTATATAAATGCCCGGTGACGGCAATAGGTTTGCCCATCTATTACGTGGGATCAACAAAACTTGTACTACTGTATAAACTATTATCAATGTGGGTGTGTAATTCACCTCTGCATGCCGCGTTGGAGATATAGGGGTGATTGTAATTATGTCTGTATTGAATGTACTAGTAGGGGAGGAAGTCAGTCAGTCTGGTAGTGGTAGAATCAAAACTTATAAGTTGCCAATGAAGCTAGACCTCCAAATTGTATAAGCACCCATACAACTCAAAGATCTATGTTAATTGGTAAATACTATGTATGTATAGTGTCTTTTCAACTCCTTTTTTTTTAAGATTTGCTTCTATTTGTGCTGTAAGCCCACGCTTTTAACCAAAATTGACAATTCTAGGTCCCCATACATACATATAGGTCTATAACTGGTCGTTAAACGTGAGTAATCCCGTTTACTTATTTATAATGTTTGATAATAACGTTAGTTTTACATAACATACTTAAATATTTCTAAATACATACATATTATACATAGAAAACACCCCAAACTCCGAAACAAACATCACACATATATTTCTTCCGACCCGGAAATCGAACCCGGGCCGCTTAACGCGACAGTCGCATACCATTTACACCACCGAGACAGTCATATAATAGTGGATTTCGGCTCTAAATCCGCAACCGGTAATGCACTTAGATGAACGGAAGAGTAGTACTTTTATGTAAAATGGTTTGTACAGGAGGAAGAAAGATTCGAAGCGCGCAAAGAGCTGATGGAAATTGTCCGTCTCATCAAGTCAAGGCAACGGGATCGTGAGAATAAAGCTGCCGGTATGTATATAAATAATAAATAAATATCCATCACGCCTTATCCCCGAAGGGGTGGCAGAGGCATATTATATGCCCACTTTTCACCGTGTGGATTCCTGTCCCACGTAATAGGTGGGAGCCCATTGCCGTGTTGAAATAGACAGACGCAGGTTGTGGCTACCTGCTGTTGAAATTTTTTTTTAAGCCGCCTATAAGGCTTTCAACCAGGCTTAACGACTGCCATTTTACTGGCAACCGGGACCAACTGCTTAACGTGCCTTCCGAAGCACGGAAACGCTCGCAAATGTAAATGCCACAAAGTGGTCACCCATCCGACGACCAGCCATAGTGAAAGTTGCGCACCTCAGTGATCGTTTACCGAACACTAAGACCGCGGGGCCACGAGCGCTTAGCGGTATGTATATATATGTGTAATATGAATATAGCGTCTAATCGGTGTCTAGTATATACAGGCTCATTTGTGAAACACCTGCAACCCGGGGGCCGAGTCTACTATTGAGAAGCCGTAGAATAGAAACAGAATCGCTGCTTTTAGCTGTCTAAAAATGTCAAAATTGTACCGGTAGCTTTCTATCGAGGAAAGATTTCGATTCTATTCTGTCACGATTGAAATAATAGACTTAGCCCCCAGATCCTCTGTTCAGTCATAGCTCAGCATGTTTAGGCGTACACGGTGGCAGATTTTTTTTAGTGTAATGCCTTAGGAAGGCACGTTACGTTGAAAGCCTTATGGGCGGCTTGAAACGTTTCAACAGCAGGTCGCCACAACCTGCGCTTGTCCATATCAACACGGCAATGGGCTCACCAATTGGTACATGTGACAATAATGCTTACTGTGTAATGTGTGTGTATAATATGCCTCTGCTACCCCTTCAGGGAAAAAGGTGTGAATGAGAAGTTAGTAAAATTCATTAGTCACAGTTACTTAGCTCCGTAATTCCAGAAGGCCAATTCTCGTAATAAAAGCACGGTCAAAGTTAAGTTCCGATCTAAGCTCAGACTCCCAAATATTAAAAAACGCATTCTCGTAACCAAGTTTTATGCATCTAACATTACCTGTAAGTTGATTAAATCGAATTGAGACTGAAAGTTGAAAATGACAAAATCTGTATTCTGCTAGTCTTATTCTTTGAGACACAATTTTGAATGAAATATATTTGGTATTCTCGTCATAATTTATGTGTCAAATTTGACATTTAAATGAGTTTGAATGTATATCGACAGTAGATCGACGGAATACTGCGAAAAACCTGTTTTTGTTCGGTTAAAACGCGATTCGTGTTAAATATGAGCGGATATTTACGATGGTGGTAATGAAATTCTTTATTAATTGTCTCTGGGTGATGCTTAGATGAAGTATACTTCATGGAATTTGTGTGAATGAATTTGCGGTGTGCTATATGTACATGCATAATGCACACACTATAGCTGCGTATCGTAACGGTGTAGCGAGTCCAGAGATTTTATCTCATTTAAAAAATTGCGTACCGCGCTAAACGAGGCTTTCACTTTAAGTAGTGACCGGGATCGACGTTAATGATGATGATGATGATGAAAAAAAATTCTACACTGAAAGAGTCCTAATTGATTACACAATATTATTTAATAAGACCTATAGATGACCGGGATCAACGTTAGATGATGATGATGATTATAGTCGCGAGTCCAGAGGTTTTATCTCATCTAAAAATATGCATGGGTACCGCGCTAAAAGGAGTTTTAACTTCAAAAATTGACCGGGATCGACGTTAATAATGATGATGATGATGAATAAAAAATTCTACTCTGAAAGTCTTAATTGATTACACAATATTATTTAATTAGACCTGTAGATGACCGGGAGCAACGTTAGATGATGATGATAATTATAGTCGCAAGTCCAGAGGTTTCATCTCATCTAAAAATAAGCATAGGTCCGCGCTAAAAGAAGTTTTCACTTCAAAAATTGACCGGGATCGACGTTAAGGATGATGATGATGAATAAAAAATTCTACTCTGAAAGAGTCTTAATTCATTACACAATATTATTTAATAAGACCTGTAGATGACCGGGATCAACGTTACATGATGATGATGATTATAGTCGCGAGTCCAGAGATTTTATCTCTAAAAATATGCGTACCGCGATAAAAGAAGTTTTCACTTCAAAAAAAAGTATACTTCATGTAAGGGGCGATGGGTGCACTGTGTGTTTTATTCTGTAACATGATGTTTTTCTCGCGAGATTGACACGAGTCTGAACTGAAATCATACCTATCATTTAACTAAAACCTAACCAACATGCTATTGTAATTTTGGTTAGGAGAATACCGATTTTCACTCACATAATAATTCAGTTTAGATTCAATAACAGTTTACTCTGTGATGCTTATTAATTAGGAGAATTGGCCTTCAGAACGTTTCTCAATACTCGATCAACGCTTGAGACTAGATTATGCCATATTAAATCTACTCTCAAGTGTTTCTTGAGTGTTGATAAGCGTTCTGGAATACGGCCCTTAGAAAGATGTATAATTATGTCGTATTAAGCCATGAGTATGGAAGGTTTAGGTCATCAGTCGTCTTTATTCATGACTCTAAAGTTGTTGCGGAACGCAAACACCACCTAGTGGTGCTGTACGGAGACATGGAGATGGAACAATCCGGCACTCATCTACGAACTGTCGCGGTGTGCACTAGTCTCCTCAGAACTCAGTGATCGTTTGTTACTTAGTTCATCTTCTGTAAATCGGTAGTGAACCATTAATAATTGCGTCCGTTATCTTTTATTCTCTCATACGCCCACGTAACTACTAAAGTCATGCTTACAACTAGGTTTTGTGCATCTAACACAGACAAATAGCTTTTTTTTCATTCCCGGAACAGAACTGAAAGCAAAAGCCGATGAGATGAAGAAAATAATACAATTAAAATCAAATTTTGATATTGAAACAAGAAGTGCAGTATTATTTATTTATTTTATTTTTTATTAAATTATTCTTGAGAAAGCTTACAGGTTGTTCATAATCATCATTTTTACTCAACGTCATCTAACCTTATTTAAATTGATATGGGATCTAAACCTAGGACTTTCCGTTTGCTCCTATACCCCGCTTGCCATTTGGCTAGTATCTTTTAACTAGGCCGCTGTTCCGCGGACTCAGTCTTTCGTACACGTTTGGAGGCTAATTTATAAAGAAAAAATGACAAAATGTGCTGTGAAATGGTGTAAAAGTTATAGCTGTCGAACAATTAATGTTTATTCACTCGTAAGTTAAATTTTATATCATTTAATAAGCTAATTTTACCAAAAAAACATTCATTATTGAAACATACCAGCAAATTAATCGGCCCATATTCAATATACGTTTATTCTCTATAAACATCATAAAAAGAATTACCATCTCAAATTAGCCGAATAATATTGTGTCAAATTCGTATTGCATACCAAAATTTTTTTATGTGTTGTATTTGCAGTTGTATTTTTATTGGTTGTTAGACAGTGACAACACTTCATGCAAGAGTAACAAAACAATATGTAAGTACATTACGAGTCCATTGGTTAAATCGTCCTAGATCTAGACGAATGATGAACATACTTATATCTATATCTGTAAATACATACATATGATTCACAGTAAACACTCCAACTACGAAATAAATAACTGTGAAACATATTAAACCATGGAAGAATAATTCACAAAGTCCAGCGACACTAGACCCCACGTTAGGGCCTACCCCCGTTCCCGTTTCCCATAGGAACTTGTTCCCGGGATAGAAAGTAGCCTATGTGTTATTCTTATGTGTAAGCTATAGTAAAGTCTCATCAAAATTCATTCGGTTTTGGCGTGTTACAAACATACATTCATACATTCTTACAAACTTCCGCGTTTATAATATTATCGAGAAATCTGTCTGTAAGCCTTTTCAAAAATACATTACCTAACATCAATATTTTTAGAAAAATACTTAGGGTTTTAATAAATAGTTATATTTGTGCACAATATACAGGGCTTCGCACGGATGGGAAGTGCCTTGAATATTGGAGATGGAAGATTTTACTGAAATAAGACATTATTTGATTGAAGCGCTCGTGGCCCCGCGGTCTCAGTGTTCTGTAAACGATCACTGAGTTACGCAACTTTCACTGTGGCTGGTCCTCGGATGGGTGCCCACTTTGTGGCATTTACATTTGCGAGCGTTTCCGTGCTTCGGAAGACACGTTAAGCCGTTGGTCCCGGTTGCCAGTAAAATGGCAGTCGTTAAGCCTGGTAGAATGCCTTATGGGCGGCTTGAAAAATTTCAACAGCAGGTAGTCACATCCTGCGTCTTTTTTATTTCCACACGGCAATGGGCTCACCACCTATTACGTGGGACAGGAATCCACACGGTGAAAAGTGGGCATATAATATGCCTCTGCCACCCCTTCGGGGATAAGGCGTGATGGATATTTATATTTATTTATTTATTAATTTGAATTTAAAATACAATTTTAGTTGATAGATATTTAAATAATTACACGGTTGAACTGGAAATCGAACTCGTTACAAGAGTTAAATAATCGTATGAAGAGAGATAATCGTATGAGAATCATAAGAATTATTTTATGCTAAATAACATAGTGTCAGAATTAAATGAAGACCATGAATTTTAACATTAAATGATAGAACATGAATGCAGTTTAAATTGTTTTTTTAAATTCAAATAATGTCTTCTTTCAGTAAAATGTTCCATTTAAAATCAAGGTACTTTCCGTCCATGTGGCATATCCGTGGGACGCCCTCTATAGCCATTAATAGGTGCCCATTAGTCTCACAGGACAGATTTTTGTAGATTTTGTGACAATAGTTTAAGAATTTGTTAGATTAACTGCCTGTACAGTACAATAGTCATTTTTTAGAAATTTCTTGTAGGTAAATATTGGAAATAAGATTTGGTTGTGTAGTGTCACATTGCTTATACAGATAATTTGGTACTTAATAATCTAGTTTATCACAAAATATACAGTAAGACATTCGACAAAGTATACGATCGGTAATGTAACAGAAAATTTGTAATTTTAAACTATGTCGTAATATGTTAACTAACTTGGTGACACTGTCACCACTAAATCAAAATTTTGCTCGATTATCATAGCATTGTCGTTTTTCATTGTAGTTTATATCAAGTGTACCGCAGGGTGGCTTACTTGGTCCACGGTCACTCATATGTACGTGTGAATAACAGTGGATCTGGATGGCAATTAATCGTATTGTTTTATAATTTTCTGAACAGTAGAGAAGAAAAAGAGACATTCATCCCACTCAGATAGCTCGTCTGATTCTGATGACGACAAGAATAAAAGAAGCCGCCGGTCAGCCGATAGAGATCGTAGGAAACGTAGCAGTTCTAGGTATGTTATTTGACCTCTCTTTTTATTTATACCACAAAATAGAATAGAATAATATTTTATTTGCAGTAAAATGTTGTACAAAAGTTGTTTCAAAAGACATGCTGGTCAACATATCCAGCCAAATTATTGCCATGCAAACAGTTAGTGATATGAGTAAGGTGTAATAATACCTTATGATATTGTCAATGTACTACTTAATCTACAATTACTCAAATAATAAAATAAGTCATATCAAACATTTATAACATGTCGAATCTTGAATTAAATTAAATCACAGGTGGCAGACAAGCATAAGGCCCACCTGATGGAAAGCAGTCACCGTAGCCTATGGACGTTTACAACACCAGAGGTGCAACACTGCGCTGCCGATCCTGTAAAAACCTTTTAAGACCTCTTTTGGAGAACCCCATATTGTATACGTTTGGAAAAACCCAGGCAGCTCAATGTATAATCCGATCGTACGCGAAAGAAAGCCTCTATCGGACCTTACCATGTGCGAGCGCTACGGACGTAAAGTGTGATATTATAAAGTTTGTAATATTGTGAAGTAAATACTTACCACGCGGTTGGAGCCGCGGATATTTATTGATTAAGGTATATAAATAAATAAATATCGTTGGGACAACTCGCACAACGCCAACTGATTCCAAACTAACAGAGCTTGTACTATGGTAACCAGATAACTGATAAACATACTTATATATTTCTAAATACATACATATTATAGATTAATAACAACCAGACACAGAATAAACCATCGTGCTCATCACACAAAGTTTTATCCTGGGTAGGAATCGAACCCACGACCTCTTGCTTAGTAGTCGGATACACTCCCACCGCGCCACAGAGGCAGTCAAATATCTTGCTTAAAGCAGAGTGTTACAGAGGCCTGGCTAAGATCTCCGGCGTGGATATTTGTTGGCGCTTGCTGATCTCATCATGGCACGAGCTATATACTATTATTAACAAGCAGTTTGGTATCCCCCAGAGGGCGAAGGACCAGTCCTCGACGTACGCGAAGTCCCCGCAGGCGTTCTTCCTCTCGCTAGGTGTGAGCCGACCGTGGACGAGTATCCTAGTATAGATTTAGAATTAGCACCAACCCTGGGAACATGTAGCTCTACCGCACTTTTGGTGAAGCGACGATAACTAAATGAGAAAATAACAATTTAAACTAATAAAAATAAGATAATAAAAATAAGATTTAAAATAAAACATGTTTAGTTCTTCTTCAAATTACTACAATTAGCGGGATATTAACCATGTATTATTGTATTGTTGAGTTTACTGTAGTACAGGTACTAGTTCGCACGCGTAGGGAAGTTTTCTCGTTCCCGTTTCCCACAGGAACTTGTTCCCGGGATAAAAGTAGCCTATGTGTTATTCTGATGTATAAGCTAAAAAGTAAAGTTATTAGTTAGTTTATTGTAAAGTTTCATTTAAATCTATTCAGTAGTTTTTACGTGAAAGAGTAACAAACACCATACAAAATTTCGCATTTATAATATTATTAAGATTAAGATTGTACAGTACATCCGTAATCATGGCGCTTGCAACAGTGCCGAAATATCGGCAACTCAACAATACAATAGTACATTGTAAATATCCCGTTAATTGTAGTAATTTGAATTGTAATGACCATCTAAGTTTAAAATCACATATTTAGTTCTTGTCACACACACACACACACACACACACACACACACACACACACACACACACACACACACTGTGTTTGTTATTGAAATGTTATTATTTTGGGATTAAGGTTTAGTTTTATGTGTTATTTTCATAGGATTTTTACTGCGAAAACGGCGCTGACTTTGTATCACATTTAAATGGGCGCGATATAACAAATGTAATGCTTGATTTTACGCTCAAAACTGTGTATATATTGTGTGATCTGCTCTGGTCAACCTATATGTAATGCCAGATACAATTGACTCTCGATAATTTGTAACTCGGGCACATGTTAGACTAGATACCTTTAGTATACGCACCCGGCGATTTTGAGACTATACATGTATTCAGCTACTAAAAAGCGACTAATCAATCATGCTAAAAGTATCTAGTCTGCAGTCTTTGCAGACCTGAAGGGACCAGAGAAAATTTTAAATTACTAAGCGTTGAAAATAAAAGGAGTTTAAATAACCACATTGCGTTTCAATTTATCAAAAATTACTGATTTATTATTTTAAACATTTAAAATTCAGTACAATAATTGACAAATGCTAATTGTGGACCGACATTCGTTATTTCGTTAAATTGTTTATTCAATAATTCATTTATTAAAGAGCATGAATTCAATGTTAACAAGACTCACTTACGTCTGTAAGAAAAGTAGAATGCGAACTGCAAATACTCGTATCTCATTATTGTTGACAATCAATAGGTCTGTGAATGAGAAACGCTTAATATTATAGAGAGTAGGGTAGCCAGGAGTTCAAATTATTAAATGTTGATGAGCAAGATACTGTTCATACGTACAAAAATTGTGAGCGAAATAACATTAACACTTTTTTTTTATCAACAAATTATGGAATACTTTTCCTATTCGTATGCGGTGGGTTGCATCTTCCATTGCCATAAATAGTTATTTTACAGTGTAACACCTGCCATTACATTTGCTAGTGTAACAAATACATTGCCATAGTGTAAAAAATATTCGGCATGACTCACTTTAGTCGCGAATGAATTGTGAATGAAATGATTGAACGAATTTTGCTTATACATCGCGGCACGATTCAAATTTTTAGTTTCGAAGTTTTGAACGTATAGAAAAGAACGATTTGAAAACTAGTGATATTCACAATCATACAGTGAGAATTGCAGCATACACTTTTGATTCCGAGTTTACTTATTGAATTTTGACTACAGTTACTTGACCACTATAGTTGAGTCATTTTAAGAAGCCACATTTGACACTTCATCGGAAATCGCCAACGTATCCTTGTAACGGCGGGTATAAAATATTACAAAATTTTTCGAAGTTAGAACTACACAATTGCTGACCTTTTCTCAGTTACACACATACAATTTGCATGTCTAAGTGCCCAAAGAAGGCTATTTAACTTTTTACTTTCACTAATAAACCATTGTTAAGAAAATAAACAATTTCTATCCCAAATAACTGAACGTCGTTACAACGTTGTGGCAGGGGACCATTTTCCTTTTTAAACACTAGGGAGGTTACCATGAAAATTGAAAGTTTATTAGCAGAATCGAATGTAATGAGTCTTATTTGAAATATTCTACCACTTTTAAAGTTTGTTTTAATCATACTCATCTTCGTAATTTCGTCATTCGTATGTATATTCTATCATATATTCATTATATTCATGTTTCATTTAAATACTTTTCTTGGACTTAAATATTTCTCTAATTTTGACAGGTTTACTGATTTTATTTCAATATTTAGTTTTTTTAACGTGTTAGGGTCTAATCTGCTTGCAACATCGCCCTTTCATCACATTTTTTCCTGATCACTTAAAATCTGTCTATCATCACAGTTCTATTAACATAATTTAGGGAGTGCTTTTAAGCCGTCTAGAAAATGAGCTCGCTATTCATATCCAGTTGTCCCAGATCTAGTACTCTGAGATCCGACTTATCAAGGTAAGGCGTACAAAACAATCAATTTTTTTTCTATAAATACATACCTACTCCAGGAGTTCTTTTCGTTTTTTTTTTCATTATTTCTGTGTAACTAGAAGTAATATTGCTACTGTTGCATCTTACTTATTTATTTCATTTCTAGATAAACAAATTACCTGGATGTTATTTTTCCGTTTTTGTGCAGAAATATTTCACTATAAATGAATACCCACATTGCCAGCCTTTACGTTATAGAGTTATTTATTACTCTAAGTAAGTTACAATTATAAACATTAAACATCAATATACTGAATTGATAATTATTTTATATATTTAATAAATATTTTTTGATTGGAACCGCCCAAACGCCGAGTACTATTCTATGTCTAAATTTTAAGGAGCGGCTCGCGGTCTACGCACTGGGGGCTGAGTCTGCTATTACAATCGTGTCGAAATAGAATCGAAATTGTCGCTCAATAGAAAGCCACCGGTACAATTTTGACAGTTTTTCGTAGTCTACTATTACAATCGTACTCCAATAGACTTCTATCAATCGGCTGATAGAATTCTACTAACACGTACCGCGCCAGTGGCCCCTAGTCAGTTGCATTTTTGATAGTCTACTAACATTTTGTCAGCTAAAAACAGTGATTCTGGTTCTATTCTACGGCTTGTCAATAGTAGACTCGGCCCCCAGTTTATACAAAGTCAGTGCTTGTCTGTAAGCATTTCACATTTTAGTTTTTAATTTCTTTTGTATCTAATTTTGTCTTATATTATCGCGTGTGCTTTTGATTTGTGGATTTTGGTTCTTTTAGTCATTACCTAGTTCAGAATAGATTTGTTTACGACACTTTCTTGTATTTGTAATTATAATATGTACATGAATTTCCACAAACTTTATAGCCAATACGAGTTTACTATTAAAATAATAACTTTCGTGAACGTTGTTCCTTATTACTAAACGGTTTTACTAACTTGTAAATTACAGAATAGCCTTACAATTTCGGACCTAACGGAGGTCTATTTTTAAGAGAAGCGTCAAGCTACGTTGGAAGCTATTCCGAAAATTTACTATGAATCTTCAGAAATATCTGATAATTCAACAAAAGGTATGTGAAATAACCGCGTTTAGCCCCGGTAATATCAAATATACATATATTTATTACAAGCAATATTGAAAAGCACTAACTTTTTCTAAATTTAAATTTTAAAGTGGAATAATTTTTCAGTTTCGTTGAGACTCAAACCAGCGTCGTCGTCTGGTTTAACGCACCAAACGCGTTTACCAACTACATCACCGAGACCTACTCGAAACTGACGAATTAATCCACCTCTTTACGTCTGGCGACGTAAGGCCCCATCGACCGACACCTAATTTAAATACATATAATTAAAAAACTAACTATCTTACTCTAACTATCTTTACTCTGTATCCCTGACGGGGTAGTCAGAGAGGACAGAACGCCAAGCTTCGCGGTCCATGCATACTTCTTTCGCTTCTTCATGATTCATTAATCGCTTCATACACGCACGTCTGGGTATCCGAGTACTTTTGACCTTTCCGTTTTTGAGCAATCTGCTCACGTGGTCTTCATATGTAAGTCTCGACCTACCCTGACCTCTTCTACCCTCTGCTTTCGCACAATATATATTCTTCGTCAATCGTTCCTCACTCATTCGTTGGACGTGTCCAAACCAACGGAGCACGCCCTTTTCCAGCTTAACGCTGACACTTTCATTCAAACCTGCCATATTGCGTATCACTTCGTGACTTATTCGGTCGGCCAAGGTAACGCCGCACAATTTTCGAAGTGATCGCATCTCCACAGCATTCAATTTACTTGCATCTGCTGACAAGTTGCAAGAGTGTCGACTTCGTTGGTATGGTCACGTCTTGCGGCAACTGGGTATCCAAGTACTTTTGACTTTTCCGTTTTTGAGCAATCTGCTCATATGCAAGTCTCGACCTAAATAAATAACTAAATATATAGAGATAGTTTAAAAGTTAGTAATGAGTAAAACCGTTTAGTTATTAATAATCGAGTTTACTAAAACTAATTAAAAATGTTTTTCTAATCAAATTGACTGCAAATTGCAAATGAAATTCGATTTATTCTTTTGTGACTAGAAATTATTGTAATCAATTTTAACTTCATTTTCAGATTGATATGTATTGGTTTAATTTACAGAGGAAGGAATCAATGCCATTTGCGTCCTTCTACAGACGCCTTACTTTATACATTTCATACAAACCAAGCGTATTAATTACTACTGAAGCAACCAATGAATACGTTCTGAAATTGATTGACATTTTTGTTTTAAATTTGCTGTAATATTAACGATTATTTTGAATTTATTTGCTATGGTCTTTAGTTGGGTCTCGCTTTAATTGATTTTAAGTTAAAAAATATAACTATTAAATAAAAATTTGTTATAATTTTAGGCTGTTTCTGAACTCTAATTAACCATATCCTATATTCTCTGCGGCTTGGGTTAAGGCCCTCTCGGGTCGAAAGTCCGTGGCATTTTGCCAGCCCTGCCACCCTGTAGCCACTGAAAAATGTATAATTAGCGTAAGAATTATATGTATAGGTACATACCTTTGGGTAGTGTTATAATATATATAACGAAAACGAGTGGAATCCCGCTAACTACTTTAAAAAATGTGTACAGTGCTTGCCTTCACGTGCATGTCTATAAATAGATAGTAAGTACGTATGTTTTTTGTTTTCAGAATAAAATTGTGTTTTGGAATTATGTCTAAGTTTGTCAATAAAATTGTGTTCTTTGAACAGTTGGTTTTATTTTCTGATCCTGGTCGCAACTCGAGTGAATTCATAGTTTCGAATCATTTTGTGCTGAGTTTGTGCTGCCTTGTCTTTTTACATATCAATTACTTCAGTTCACGCATTAGAAACTAATATGAAAGAGGAGTGTGAAAGTAAGTGTCTTCGTTTGAATGCAAGGACAGCAAAGGTTCTGTTATTTAAAAAAGGAAGACGTAAGAACTAAGTGCAAGATTTGGGTAAACCAGGAACGTCTAGAGCAAGTGAATAAAATTGTGTATTTAGGGTATACTCTGTATACTCCTGAGAAACATATGTTTAGCGCGGACGGAAGTGTGTGTGTGGTTCGGTTCTAGAACGGAGAGTGACTGCCGGAAAGTTGATGGTGCTTTGTCCCAATTAGTAAAGCGACAAAGCATCGTAAAAGAAGCACGACTCACAATTCATAACGCAGTTCTAGTGCCAACGTTGCCTTTCGGTAGCGAAACCTGGGTCAAAAGATGCATGAAAGTAAGTTGAATGCTGTAGAGATGCGATTACTTCAAAAATTCACTTTTCGTTAAGAAAAAGCTCACAGTAAGTGTACTTGGCGAATTCTCCTACAGCAAGAAGTGTCTTGGTCTGAAAAAAGCTACTGAAAACTGTCGCCCAAGACTTTCAAAATTTATAAAAAAAAAATATAAGAATTAAGTGGACGTGAAATGCCACACATTCATCAGACCCGAGGGGTTAAAAATAATAGATCCCCTGGCGAGGATTGAATTACGACCAAGATATTTAAAGCGGTTGGTACTTTAAACATTAAAAGCGTGGGACGGGAGGTCGATGGCCCTGTTCTTAAAAAATGGTGATAGAACGTTGCTGAAGAACTACAAGCCCATCTTACTTCTGAGCCACACATACAAGTTGTTCTAGAGAGTAGTCACAAACCGCCTCGCCGGAGAACTACGAGTTTCAGCCGCTTACGAGTTACACCGCTACCATGACAGTCCAGCTCCAAGAACAACCCCATTGGGCTGCGCAAACTATTGACACAGGGTAATGTTATATCCCTCAAGCTCTTCACCAACGCACTAGAGGAGGTCTTTAAGACGCTGGACTGGGAGTGATGGAGAGCGACACTTTCGGTGGAGCTAGTCAATGGCCTCAAAGTTGCACAAGGAGCTATGGAGCGACCTATACTTGGAGTGAATACGCTTTAGGGAATAAACTCTGAAACAAATTTACCCGTGAGAGAACCAGGGTGGTCGACATACCTCGCAGAGTAAGCGCATTGAGGTGGCAATGGGCTGTCCACATCTGCAGAAGAGCAGATGGCCGATGGAGCAAACGATTTCCGGAGTGGAGACAGCGTCACGGCAAACGTAGAACGACCCCCGCCAGATGGACCAACGACCTGGTAAAGATCGCAGAGAGGGACTGGACGTGGAAGGCTAAGGACCGTGTGTTGTGGCGTGCATTGGGATAGGCCTACGTGCAGTAGTAAACTTTAATTGATATTTGTTTTTTTTTGTATTGTATATCAAATTGAAATTACAATTTAACTCTTCTAACTTTTTGTTCTTATCATTTCATTGCTTTGCAGATGATAGTACGGGTTACACTTATTACACAGGTCGCTACAATATCCGCCGGGCTGCAGTGGAAAAAAGTCGTGAATCACTTGTGTCTAAAATAGAGGCTACTCTTGCAAGAGTGTTCGATTGTGGTAGCTAGACGAAATCTTGTCAAATTTAACCCTACCAAGACTCCCCTCTCTCCATCGTCAATAGTATTGGGATCCTTGGTGTTGAGATCTCTAGTGACAAACACTGATTCTCTATAAACCGCAAGTGCGGCCGCACATGGAGTAGTGCTGTCACCTTTGGGCTGGTGCACCTGAACACCAGCTTCGACCTTTCGACTCGGTAGAACGGCGTGCTATGAAGATTGTCAACGATCCTCTACTAGCGGGCGGTATCGAACCCCGTCGCGACAGGCCTTTCTTATGCGTGTTCTATCGCCTGTACAACGGTCTGTGCTCTGAGGAGTTGTTTAACATGATGCCCACGGCTACCTTCTATAATCGCACCGCTCGCCAAAGACAGAGGGCGTTCACCCTCACACTTTGGTTGTGGAATGAACTCCCTGCCTGGGTTATCCCGAGCGTCTACAGTATGGGGTTCTTCAAAAGGGGTCTTAAAGGGTTTATACAGGGTCGGCAGCGCGAGTGTTGCACCTCTGGTGTTGCAATCGTTCATAGGCTACGGTGACAATTTTCCATAAAAAAAAATGATTTTAAATTTCACGCATAACAGACACAACACATACACTTAGTGATGATAAAACAAAATAAATAATATATACAAAAAAAATAATAAAACACATGAATAAAAATTAACTAATAACTAGTATCAGGTACGCTTGTTTGCCACCACTGTGGTATAAAAAAAATCTCAAAGTCATAATTTATTTCATATGCCATTCTATCTTCTATCGTCAGGATTACGAGATCCGACAAACGTTCCTGGCTCTTAAATAGATTATCGCAAAGGATTTTAATAAGTTTAAATTTGCTAAAACTTTGCTCACAGCTTGCGGATGTAGTAAGCACAGCAATACAGAGGCACATATTAGGGAAAGACATTCTGTAAATGATGCACAAATCCAGAACTCTTTCAAGTTATTTTTCAATTTTCTGTTAGTAGATGCCAGCCACAACAAGCACATTGCTTGTAGGGTAGTATTTACGTTACGTACAACTCATCATTCAGCTTGGACTATATATCTGTTGAGCTTGAATTAGCCGCCCGGGGAACGGACCACGACTTAGGGGGCAAGATAGATCCGGGGCTGCTAGTCAGTGTTCTAGGATATCTTTATGGGGTATTACAATTATAGATATCGATATAAATAGTAGAATATATATGTTTATGCCACTTAGATGGCAGGCAAGCTTACCGGATGGAAAATGGTCACTGTAGCCTATGGACGTTTGCAACACCAAAAGTTGCGGTACCTACTCGCGCTGCCGACCCTGTAGAAACCTATGACCCATTTTAAAGAACTCCATATTGTTGATGTTCGGGAAAAGCCAGGCAGGAGTTCATTCCACAATTTAAGCGTACGCGGAATAAAGCTACTGGACGTAACCGTATGCGAGCGCTACAGACGCAAAGTGTTAGGGGAACACCTTGTACCTATATAAGGCGAGCGCGAGAGGTGAGATGATAGAAAGTAGCCGTGGCTTGGGCATCTTATCAAACAATTCCTCAAAGCACTGGCACTGGCCGTTGTACAGGCGATAGAACACGCATAAGGAGGTGAAGGTATGAATGTTATTACTAACCTGACCATACGTCCCGTTTTGAACGGGACCGGCCCATTTTCCGGGTCTGAGTCCCGGTGTCCCCGGAACAATCTTCGGGACGCAAAATTGTCCCGTTTTGCCGAGCTGAGTGAAATTGGCATGAACAAAATGATAGATCCTGATGATTGCGCCCAAGGGAGCGCGAGCGAGTGACATAGTCAATCGCTAACACTAATAATCGGCACGTCAAATTCTCGCGCACTTTTGGTTATCTAATAACAATAGTAAAGTTAATAAGGTATTGTAACTGTTAGTAAAATTTAAGTTTTTAAGTAAAATTTGTCAAAGCTACTGGTCCCGAGTTGTGTCCGATACTACCAAGTCTCTTCCGCCGTTCATATTCCATGAAACCAGTCCCGACTTTATGGAAGACCGCACACGATTATTCTGTGTCCAAAAAGTGTGGAGGACAGGTCGTGTTCAATTACAGGCCTATAGTCATCCCCTCCGTGCTATTATACGCAATGGAGCTTGTAATCAAGACAACAGCTCTTATGGATAAGAGCGAGATACGAATACGACCGGCTCAGTGACCAGCAATAAGGCTTTCGTCACTATCGCTCGACTAGCGATATTCTTGAGTACCTCACACACTGTTGGGCGACGCGACGGCTAGCGAGAGTAAAGGAGAGGCTCTAGCAGTAAGACTCGATATTTCTAAGTCTTTTGACCGGGTCTGTCATCTTCATCTTCATCTTCTATCTAAATTACCTTTGAAGAATTGAATACGGAACGTACGATAAAGCCAAGCCCGTTTTTTGTGCTTATTTTTTTCGCCATGATTATTTTATCTTGACTCACTGGTGATCCTCAACGCCCAGCCGTACCCTTGGACCTAGAAACTTGAAAAGTTTGTACAGAGAATTATTTTATGAAGTAGACAAGTAACAAAGTAGACTTTTTTTAATTCCATCCTAAAGGGGTAAAATAGGGCCTGAACGTTTGTATGGAAATCAGTCATTATTAAAATAATATACAAAAAATTATATGTGGTTCGGTTAGAAATTAAGATAGACGTGTTTAAGGATTTCACTACAAAGTCTTATTCCCACGGCAAACACTTTCTGTGCAATAAACAAATTTCACGCGAGTCGAGCCGCGGGCATCAGTTAGTCTATTATAATTGAAGGAATCAAATCAATGTCCAATTCCATAGTTCGGACTACTGTTCGACACAAGCCCCTTCCCCGATCACCGTCGAGGTACACCAGGTTCGTTCCTTAGTCCGCTTCTGTTCAGTGTGTTATTAGACGAATTGTCGGACAGCAACAGGAACTCGCATGAGCAGCCACCATAGTTGCTCATGTATGCTGACATATACAGACGCGGACAGGGGCAGATTTGTGTGACGTGTGAGCGCGTGAAAGGAGACGCTTTAAGAACGGCGGTCTGAAACTAAATGTGGCGAAGACCGAGTACTTGGCACTAAACTCAACAGATCCCACATCCGTCCGCATAGGCGGTGATTTGGTCGAGCGCACGGACCAAGTCAAATAACTGGGATCTGTATTTCACACGTCCAGTGACATCGATTGCGATGTCAAGTCACGCATTGCTGCCGCGAGGGCCAAATGGCGGGCGATGACATAAAAAGGATGTTTTCCCGGATAAAAAGTAGGTATCCTATGTATTAATTCAAGAAATGTTTTATGTACATGCCGATTTTCATCTAAATGTGATTTAATAACAAACTTCTTAATAATATAGAAATCTTCACAAACTTGTACATTATAAAGTTAATATTATTTCTCTGGGAATACCGGGAATTCCTTTATAGGTGTACATCTAACGTAGGTATGTAAAAAAATACGTTTACCAAATTTCAGGCTTTATATTTTAGTTCCGTACCCGTGGGAATACAGGGTATTTTTTCTGTGTGCTGATTCAAGGTAGACCTAATGAGTACTCTCACAAAATTTCAAGTATGTACCTATGTTTGATAGTTTAGGCTGTGTGTGGGTTCACCCGCATAGTTCCCATTCCCATGGAAATATCGGGAATACTGTTTTATTTTCATTTCCAAAGATTTAAAGTATACATTCACCAAATTTGAGGTTTCTATGTTTAATGCTTAGGCTGTGCGTGGTTTACCCGCATATTCGGTTCCCGTGGGAACACCGAACTCGCTGGTAATACTGGAGCTTTCTTTTAGCCTTATGAGATTCTTCTAAAACAGGTGTACTTTAGTTAATGTCACTAACTTTTAAAATGACAATCTTCGATACAACCGTTTATCCTTATTAAACCGTTTATTTACGTCCTAAGGGATAGAATTTCACAAAACCCTTTTCATAGGGGGCACCTACGTGTTAATAAGGGGAGCCCTTTCGATCGCATAATCTTTTTCAGCATAGTGTAGTTTGGCATAACAGTTACAGCATTAAGTTTTCTCGCATAAATTATGTTAAGCACAGTGTTTTAAACGCATAATGGTTTTATTGGCATAACTTTAACTTACTCTAAATTTTTTATTATAATTTTAATCAGCATACATGTAAAGGGCATAATTGTGTGAGGTATGGATAACCGTTTAAATCATACATGAATAATAAATTTGACTAATAATATTTAACAAATGATGAGACACGATGGAGAACACAAAAGGGTCAAAATATTACTATCAAATACAGCTAAAATTGGAGCGTAGTTCATGTACATTACATTAATTTTTATTTCACTTTAATACATGCAGTATTTCCGAAGTTATAACGACTAGAAGTTATAGCCCTTTTTTGAATTTCCGAGATTTGGCGCGCTCATTATGATGTCACAACGTAGCACAGACTGCGACAAGGCGATGCGCGGCGTTCGGGTGCGAACGAGAGCGCGACTGTTGAATGAGCATAGTGGTGACGTATGCGCACCCGCTTTATACGCACTTTGATCGTAAATATTTCAGCCATTTTTTGAAATATAAATAAGTAAAAATACAGTTTTCTCGTATTTTTTGTAGATTAATTTGGCATTTAAAGTAAAAAACGTTTGTCAGACACATTATAAATAATCATCTCACTTTTAGCCCAGTTTGTAAGCTGTAACATTATAAAACGATATTTTAAGTGTTGTTAATTTTAGACTAGTCTTGAGCAAAGTCGTAAATAGGTACGACGACGAGCGAAGCGAGGAGGAGTGTTAGGTCACGTGTGACCACAACGCGCGAGCCGAGCGAGCGTAGCGTGCGTGCCGCGGCAGCGGCCGGCGATGCGCCAGAACTGAATCGCTCGTTTTAATCTACCTACTTCTTTTGTACTTTATTTATATATTCTATATTTAAGTGTTGACATTTTGAACTTCAGTATAGTGACTATCGAAATTTATAATCAGTGGGCATTTCAATCTCAGACAGTTCAAGCTCTATAGATATAAAAATATCTACTCGTTCACATTATGGTATTCTATATGTATGACATAAAATGTTTACGCATAATTTACGCAAATTTTTCCCGTTTATAATATTAGTGTAGATAATATCTACGTAGATAATATCTATATAGATAATATTTGTTTGTTTGTTTGTAATGAATAGGCTCAAAAACTACTGGACAGATTTAAAAAATTCTTTCACCATTTGAATGCTACATTATCCACGAGTAACATATGCTATATTTTATTTTGATATATATAGGGTTCCGTAAGATATTTGGGTTTTTCGGTACCAAGGTTTAAAAAATCAACTAGAAAAGTTACTTATTTTGCGTACGCTGCCTAAACTATAAAAGATAGATCCATAAAATGTTCTAATTAATTGTAGATCTTTTAAATATCTACAAAAATGTCTGGGACACACTATACCTATCTATGTCGAGTCAGGCACAACAACCATTTTTTTATTTAAAATCTTGAAATTTTTTTGGAATACATTTAAACGCGTTTATTTTACTCATGCTATTAATCCTTATCAAAATAAATTATTTCATCACTAAGTACAGTTTCTGTAGATAATATTTACATATTTCGACCAGGCCGTACGGGCGTAGGTAGGTACTGAAGAGCGAAGAAGTAATCAACGAAATCGGAAAAACTTCATACATTATTTTAAAATTAATAAACGACGGGATTAAATTGGTGCCATGGGGTTCGAAGTATGTCACGGGCGAAGACCGGGCGGGACAACTAGTCATTATTATAAAGAAGTTATGGGAAAATAAAGTATGCCTAATGATTTATTCTGTTTGAACTTTATGCGAAACGAAGAGTATGCCAAAAAACGTTATGCACTTTTAATTTATGCCTTAAAAATGTATGCAACCCAATACGGACCCGTTAATAATAAGGGTGCCCTTTCGATCGCATATTTTTTCAGCATAATGTAGTTTGGCATAACAGTTTCAGCATAAAGTTTTCTCGCATAAATTATGATAAGCTGAGTGTTATAAACGCATAATGGTTTTATTGGCATAACATTAACTTACTCTAATTTTTTTATCATAATTTAAATCAGCATAAATGGAAAGGGCATAGTTGTTATACGCCTAAAGATAATTTATCATAAAATACAAAACGCATAATGGAGGAATGGATAACCGTTTAAATAATAAATGAATAATAATTTGACTAAGAATATTTAAGAAATGATAAGACACCATTGTAAATAATCATCTCACTCATAGCCAAGTTTTTAAGCTGTAACTTATAAAACGATATTTTAAGTGTTATTATTTTTAGACTAGTCTTGAGCATAGTCGTAAATAGGTACGACGACGACCGAAGCGAGGAGGAGTGTTAGGTCACTTGTGACCACACACACACTGCGAGCCGAGCGAGCGAAGCGAGCGGGCCGCGGTAGCGGCCGGCGATGCGCCAGAATAGAATCGCTCGTTTTAATTACCTACTTTTTTTTTGTATTTTATTAATATATTCTATATATAAGTGTTTAAATTTTGAACTTCAGTAAAGTGACTATCGACATTTTAATCAGTGGGCATTTCAATCTTAGACAGTTCAAGCTTAGATATAAAAAAGACGTGTGGCACTCGAAGACGGCCGCGGTAAAGCTATTGCATAGCATACCTTTGTTTTTCTTTGATATTAATTCAAGTTACACTAAAAAAAAACAAAAAAAAACCCAAAAAAAAAAAACCCTCACCCTCACTCTCACAGTCACCCTCATCCTCAGCCTCATACTCACACTTACTATCATCACGTCTCGATCCGTGCGAGCTTCGTACAATCGTACCAGATTTTGGCGGGAAGAGTGACAAGTGCGGACGCTTGCTTTAGATTATTTTCTAAAACTAGTGCATTTATCTTGTTTTATGTGCGGGTGTGGTGATTTCTTGGACATAAAAGTTGTGTTAACGTGCTATAGTGAAAGACAATGATATATATGCAGTGAAATGCTATTTTCTCTCTTGCCGCGAAACGTCCACTGACAACCTTAGTGTAAGAATCACCATTATACTGAGGGCAAGGACCAGGACGGACAATGAGGACACGACATCGACTGGACAGGACTAATTAGAGTAAATTTTATACATTTAGTTTTATTTTCATTAAGGCAAAGATTATTTGAGCTGAAGTAATGAACTACTCTTGCAATTACATTGTTTACATCGTCATAGTTATCTAATTGTCTTTTAATTTTAAAAATTAATGAGGTGTCATCTGCAAACAAAACAATCCTATTCCTGTCCCCTACATAAAATGGTAAATCATTAATATAAATGAGGAACAAGAATGGCCCAAGTATCGAGCCTTGCGGCACACCCATTGTAACCATGGATCCTACAGAACGTGTACCATTAATATCGACCCTCTGTATTCTATTGTTCAAATATGAAGACAGAAGGTCGAGAGCTTTGCCTCTTATTCTATAGTGGTGTAATTTTTTGCACAGCGTTTCATGTTGAACGCAATCAAAAGCCTTTGATAGATCGCAAAATATACCTAATGCATCGTGCTTGTCTTCCCAAGCTTCATGAATACATTTTAATAACTCAACACCAGCATCGGAAGTTGAGCGCCCTTTCGTAAACCCAAATTGATTCGCATGAAGTATTTTATGACTATTAAAATGGGATAGCATTTGATTCAAGATTATTTTTTCAAATACTTTGCTCAAAGTTGGCAGCACTGACACTGGTCGGAAATTAGACGGCTCTGTAGCGCTGCCAGCCTTGAACAAGGGAACGACTTTGCTGTGTTTCATTAAATCAGGAAATGTACCACTAGAAACACAGTCATTAAACACAGTTGCTAGATGGGGCGCAATTACCTCAATTATACATGATGCAGTTTTGACCGATAATCCCCAAAGGTCCGCGGTTTTCTTAATTTCGATACATTTAAATGTTTTTACAATGTCCTTATACGTAGTATGCCTTTGCTTGTCAGCCAAGCTTGCATTTTTGACTTCCTGCTATTGGAATTTGATGCAGAATCGTATTCTTTATTATGGTAGAAGGCATTGTCAACTACCACGATGGACCTTGGTGGGAGGTTAGGTATTAGTTGTGTTTTTAACCACTTTTCATAATTTTCATAGTTCATATCGTCGTGGTAGTCGCCAGTTTTTGTACCGGACTTAAAAACTAATAGACCGTTTGGTACAAAACCAGCCTCAGACCCTGCATGCACAATAACCACACGTCGACCCTTTGAAATGGTTTTTTTTTAAACCTTTTGTTGACCCATCAGACCAGGATTTTGCTGTAGCGTGAGAGGAATGGACGTATGATTCATCCGTGTATATTATAGGTCAATTTTTTGTCCATACTTTCTTATTTTTTCTAGATAATTTATACGTAACAATCTTATCTTGGATTTTTCAATAAGGACTTTTCTGTTGTTTTCAGTGGCTTTCCAACTAAAACCTATATTTTGAATTATGCGACGGAGACTTGTCTCCGATCCTCAAAAATTTATGTCATCCTGTAATTTAGATAAAAGTTTTTTAACTGTGGGAATCCCATTATTTGTTACGTGAAAATTGTGAATAGCTCGTTTTATCACCCCTTGGTCAAAATTATCTACACCTATTATGGGAAATGCCCGACTTCGTTTTTTCCCGGAAGTTCTAAAAACCGTTAGTAAATCTGATTGGTTAGCTTGCTTTACTATCCTGTATATATTAGATGTAGAAACTTTTGTGGCTTCAGCTACCTGTGCCATCAACTGAACGTAATTCAGTCCACTGAATGTATTTTTCATAAAGCAGTAAACGTCATACACCATTAAGAGTACGTTTATATTTTTTACTCGTTGGCGGAGACATTGTAGATACTAAAAAAAATCACTTCTTTCAAAATAACACTAAAAACACTAATATATATAACCTCTTTACAACACTGTTTACAAAAACACTAAGATCAAATATATCTAACACTGAGTACACTTACTTTTTAATTATTTTTTAAAATAAACACATAAAATTGTCGTTCTAAACAAATAATTTATAATAAGTATTGTTCGATTAATGAAATTACGTGACACTTGTGTTATCGCTGGTACCCAAGGCGAGACCAGTGCGTGCGTGGGTGGAGAGAGGCAAGGAATCACTGCACTACGCTCGTTGCCATGGTTACTCGTTCCGCCCCTCACCCCTACCTCAACTGACACCTATTTATCGTCGTCTGCGCACTTTCATGACTCGTGGCGCGTACTGTACACGTTAAGCCAACGCTCGGCCGTGCTCGGTGAACTTCGTGTGACCTCGTCTCGACCTTCGTCTTAGGTTTTTTCCCTTACGGAATTTCTTGATTCAAAGCCCACTCAAAGCCCGCGATAAAAACTATGCAATAGCTTAATAAAAATATTTACTCGTTAACATTATGGTATTCTATATGTATGGCTTGTAATCTTTATGCGAGAGTGAGTGATATGCCAATAAATGTTATGATTAGTAAACGTTATTGTAAAAAAAACTATGCGTTAACATTTTATGCGGGTATATCATTATTATAAAAAAGTTATGGGAAAATACAGTATGCCTAATGATTTATTCTGTTTGAACGTTATGCGAAACGAACAGTATGCCAAAAAACGTTATGCAGTTTTAAGTTATGCCTCGAAAATTTATGCAACCCAATACGGACCCCTTCCATACAACCGTTTATCGCTTATTTACTTCCTTAGAGATAGAATTTCAAAAAATCTATTCTTAGGGGATGAAGTGGGGATGAAGAGTAGCAGCGCACACGTCGCCATCCCTGCAAGCTACTGGATTGCTCAGATTATGCAGTGCTCATGGCCTCATCAGAAGCCGACGTTCAGGCATTAGTCACTAATATGAAAGAGAAGTGTGAAAGTAAGGGTCTTCGCTTGAACGCAAGTAAAAATAAGGTTCTAGTATTTGAAAGAGATGACGTAAGAACCAAATGCGAGATTAGGGTAAACCAGGAACGACTGGAGCAAGTGAATGAAATGGTGTATTTAGGGAGTATGTTTAGCGCGGATGGAAGATGTGATTCGGATGTAGAACGGCGAGTAGCTGCCGGAAACAGAGTTAACGGTGCTTTTTCCCAATTAGTAAAGCGACAAAGCATCGTAAAAGAAGCACGACTGGCGATTCATAACGCAGTGCTAGTGCCAACTTTGCTTAACGGTAGCGAAACCTGGGTATGTCAGCAGATGCATGAAAGTAAATTGAATGCAGTGGACATGCGATCACTTCGAAAATTGTGCGGCGTTACTTTGGCCGACCAAATACGTAAAGAAGTGATACGCAATATGGCAGGATTGAAAGAAAGTGTTAGCGTTAAGCTGGAAAAGGGCGTGCTCCGTTGGTTTGGACACGTCCAACGAATGAGTTAGTTAGTTAGTTAACTTCTGATTAACTTCACCGAGATCGCGCTCTGTACCTCAGCGATACGGGATAAGGCGATAAGGGTACCTATACAGGAGTTATGAGGAGGAAAAAAGATGGTTTTATGTGTTTCTAACAGTTGGATGGTACCTACTTAGTAGTGCACTATTGAAAGTGTCTCGTTACTCTAACGACTTATTTCCTTTGACGATGAATTACTGTATTGCATGATTCCCCTTTTTAAAGCAACATATACCCACCAAGAACTCCAGAAGTCAAGCGAGCTCAGCTGTTGTGATGTACCTAACTGCGTATAAAGGATCAGGCTTTAATACTGGAGGCTGTGCCTCATACGATACCCATAACGGAAATTAATTGTGTTGTGGAAAAGAGTGTGGTGGCACTTTTCAGGGTATTTGGTGGCACATCAATGTATCTGCAATATATTTTAATTTAAATCACGCTCCAACCTATGGCCTGAGGACGGCGGGTGGGCTGCTCGCCGTCCTTACCGAAGCAGGCCCAAGACGTCGGCATGACGTGAAAATCTCACGCACACCTCATGCCCCAAGAAGCGGGATAGTACTCGAACCAACCCCCAAAGAAGCGGGATAACACCCGAACCCCAGGTGAGGCCGCGGTGGTAGCCGAAGTCTACCGGGAGCTCTGGGACATCTTTCCGAGGAGTTACCCAGGCCGTCCGGCAATAGACAGTTAGGCGGGGACTGAGTGGCTTTAGACGCTCTAACCTATGAATCAATTTCGCAGATTTTTTTCTCAGAATGCTTTTTTCTTTAGTGTTTTTTTTTTGTTTTGTTATACAGACACCCAGAAATAACACGTACAAGCTACTCTTTATCCCGCAAATAGGTGGGAAACGAATGCGTGAAAACTTCTTTGTACTATTACTACACACTTTGTAACATCATTTACATTAACTGGTGTAAAATTATTGCAAAGTTCGCTCGTAGCACCACTAACACTGTACTGCTAACAATTACGCTAGGTCTGATTTGTGGTATTTACATTTACTAGCGCTATCGTCCTTTGAAAGACATGTTAAGCCGTTGGTTTCGGGTGTCAATAGGTAATCTTCAAGCAGTCCTTAAGGCCTTAAGTGCGGCTTTAAAAATAGAACAGCAGATAGCCACAACCTGCGCCTGTCCGTTCCAACACGGCAACTGGGTCGTCACCTGTTACACACACACACACACACACACACACACATAGTCACGTCTTTATCTCCGTAGGGGTAGGTAGAGGCCCACATGTCACCGTATGCCATTTATTCCACGTAACATACAACGAGTCTGATGTTGTGAGAAAATTCAAATGGTGAAATGTATGTTTGGCACGCCTCTGTCTACCCCTTCGGTAATAAAGGCGTGACTATATGTATGTGTTTTTTCATTTGCTCAAGGTACTGGTACAAACGTCAATGGATTGTGGTGCTACAAACAACAGAAAGGAAAAACAAGATTTTCCTGTCTGTGATGTAAAAAATTAACTAACTATCTTAACGCTGTATACCTGACTGGGTAGTCAGAGAGGGCAGATCGCCAGGCTTCGCGATCCGTGCATACTTCTTTCGCTTCTTGAAGATTCATCAATCGCTTCATACGCGCACGTCTGGGTATCCGAGTACTTAAAAAAAACTACAACTAAAATAAAAACTAAATACTTGATGTAAAAAACGTCTAATTAAAATATTTGCTTACAGAATGCAGCCGCCTCACTCAACCTTCTCTAGGTTAGCGTCGGTCCATGTTGTGGACGATATTTTACCTTACGTTTCCCAAATGCGGTGTTTAGGACACACAATTGACCCTCACAACTCGACTTTTCAACCCAACTTCTTTGTTATAGCGTCTCCCCAGTTACTTCGAAAGCCTGACTAGTTTTAAGCCCGAGTTCCACTTTAACTGTATTTGCTGATACGAGCATTAGGAGCAGCTACGATTTGACTTTAATTTTCGGCGTTTTAGGGAGGAACTGAGCTGCCGTCTGATCCCCAACCTGCTGTGAATACACCAGAGCCTTATCCGTTGACGGCACACCACTGGCAAGTGAGTTTGTCTTTGACTCCGAAGATCGAGTGATTAGCGTTTTGACAGATTTGTGTGTTTCTGTGAAGTGGGGAGGGGGGTCGGTAGGGTGCTTCGGAAGGCACGTTAAGCCGCTGGTCCCGGTTGCCATTAAAATGGCAGTCGTTAAGACAAGTTGAAGGCTATATGGGTGGCTTAAAAAAATTCAGCAGCTGGTCGCCGCAGCCTGCGCCTGTCCATTTCAACACGGCAATGTGCTCACCACCTGTTCACGTAACAGGACAAAAATGCATACGGTGAAATGTGGGCGTTTAATATGCCTCTGCCTACCCCTTCGGGAATACAGGCGTGACAATATTTATGTATGTTTGTACTCTATATTAGCGAATTCCTAGTTACTTTTAAACCCTACCTAGTTTTGGAATCTGGGGTCCGATTGTATTTAATTTGGTGTCATCGTTAGTCGCTTTAGAGTCTTTAGACCCATGCACCCAACAATGAATACTTAATTAATAATGATGTACCTACTTACTGGACTAACTTGAGATGATGACTGTATTTCACTTAAAATAAATAAATGCTTTGGCAAAGTACATTATAGTTCAAGCCTCAAAGGTCATAAATGACAACTTTGACATTATAAGATCTGTCTTATAATGCCAAAGTTGTCATTTATAATATGTACTAAACTAGTAATATTAGTTTAATGTATATTGCATATTAACTTAATTGTAACCTATTTAGTTGATTATATACCTATGTATATTCTATATATATATAAATATATAGGTACCTATTTATAGAGAGATAGTTTTTCTATATAGATATTCCATATAGATATTTCTTAACTTATCTATGAATCTCATAAGCAAAACAAAGAAAAAATGCAACTACCAAAACTGGGATGCACAAAAGTTTTATCCATCGCATCGCATATAATATCAGCGCAACAGACGTGAAAATTAAAAAAACAACTTCCATACTGAAAAAAATGCATAACAGGCAAATAAACATTTCAATCACTATCAATAATATTCCAATAATATCTTAGTAATATTTGAGTGACGTTATTTTACGCAGTTTGACCTCGCTGGTGCGGCCAGTGATGTCAGACAGAATGCACAAATGTAACTAACCTAGCTCAACAAAATGATGTTGACACCGAGACGGCCGCTTGCCGCCACGCACTACACTACGCAAATATTTTTTACTATCCCGATATTACACGCTTCTTTCATCTCATTTTTTTTTTTAAAGTATTGTTTATAATTGAAATGCAATAAAGTTTGTAGAGATAATTCTTTACACAATTGAAAAAAACGTAATAGGACAAAGGTACTGACACTTGCATAGAATACAACGCGCTTCAAGTGAGTGAAGTTATCGGGATGATGTTCGCCCACTCATCGATGTACTTTACGATATTGTTTAGATGCAGCGCGCGTGGTTGTAAGCGGAAGTATAATGCCATTATCGATTTGCTTTGACAGAAAATGCTTTGAATGGACAAGGTTTGGTGCTTGGTGGGGTGGGGCGGAGTAAGGGCAAGTGCGGCGCGGGCGGGGACCCTGCCGGCGTGCGGCAAGAACAAGAAGCGCGGTTAGTGCGCTGGAGGCAGCGGGCTGCGCCGTACGTGTCCACGCAGCCCGCTTATCGAATTATTTCGAGTGTTGTTCAAATGATTGTATTTTTATGGCGGTCACATTACTACGAGTGCTGGTGCTGGGTGTGATCGCGGCGGCCGCCGACGGTTTGTTATTTATATGATGTGTTAATTGTGATGGTTGTAGCACTAGCGTCCACGTGTTTTTGGCCGGGAGCGAGCCGCTGTTTACGGTGCTGCCGGCGCATGCGTTCGGCTTGTTTTCATCGCCTGAGGCGGGTCAAACACCGGCTAACACAGCACAGCCTGCTGAGCCTCTTCGCATCTACATGTTTTTGGTATGTCAAGTAAGTTTAGATATAGATCTGGAGACGTGGCCTTCGATAAACTATACGGAACCAAGGTAATCGATACATACAACTGGCTCTCTCACTATGTCATCGTGTTGGTAACAGCAAACATCGCCTGAGTTTACCGTTGTCATATGATATATTTAGATAGATGCTATATACGTATCTGCGTCGTTACCAACTCCAATTACGTTTTCGTTAGGCAGCCCATTCACTTTTGTTTCTATTGAACGCTTCTCAGAAGTTCGTGTAATGTTTACCGAAGAACAATAGTAAATAGTAACACGATCCCCCGATGTGTGCCCTATTTATTGGGAATCGTGTTATGCATGACATGGCTTTCCAATAACATCTCACTTTTAAAATTCAAGGACAGTGCGTCGTTCTGTTTTGTCAATGGGTTACCGACTTATACACATTTGATTATACTAATACGATTTTATAATATGACTTACCTCTTTCAGTTGTTTTATTTCTACGTAGTTGCTTTTTGTATCAGTAGTTTTCCAGTTTTGATCTTATAAGATTCTCATTTTGGTCTCGACTGATTCTTATTAGTGCGTTTATTAGTTTTCCACTTAAATATTTATGTTAATCTCGACGGTAAATGGTTCAATTTCCTGTTCAGTACATTGTCGTTCTCGTATTCTTAGAACGTCTATACATTAGCAGGTATACGGAATACATAAAGGCGGGATATTGTAACCAATTTTCTTTTAGTAGGTATGTACAGAAAAATCGTTACAGAGAAGTTAAACCTTGATTCTATTGTCCTTGCTATCATTTTTATACATTCGTATCATGGTAGGCTATAAAACAGCATCAACATCTAAAAAACTTGAAAGTAAGTACATAATTTGATGTTATACCTCGAAGGTATAATAAAAAAGTAGGTATACAATTAACTTCAACCAACGCACTCAGATACTTGAGTAATGAATACAAGGAGCTTCTTAGTAAGTTTCTGTGTAAATCTTGCGCTAAGAAACTATATATAGATATAGAAACTATATATAGAATTTTAAAGCATATGTATGATTGCAGAATTTTTAATAAATTTTAAAATATACGATACAAAAAGTTTTTATTTATCCTAAAATATAACCTTATAAAGCCTCTGAATACCTCGCTATAATAGGTTTCTGAGATGTGATCCTCCTTATCAATGATGACAAGTTGTCGTCAGGTCTACGCCAAAAATGGCCGATGTTTCATGTTAGCCCAGATAGTCTTCCTTCTTTCCAGGGTGGGCTTTTGATCAAGATTTATTTTCAAATTTGCAGGTAATAAACCTTGACCTAGAATCAATCTAGAAAACGGTTAAGAACACTAACAGCTATTGGTTACATGTCAGTCCTATGAAGTCAAAGCGCGTAACCCTTGGAAAGTTTTAGAGCTTCCGCGTCTTACCTAGTTGCCTTTTATGTCTGGGGCACTGAACGATCCCAGAGAAGAGATCTTGGCCCAGTGCCTTCTGCAGTTCTGCTTGTCCCACTGTAGAGATATCCTAAAGTAAAATTTCAGTACTTGGGTTAATAATATGTCACAATTCACAAAATGTCATCTCATGCTATGCGAATTTCATTTTTGTTAGGTCTTAGGGATAAGTTTATAAGGCACATACTATCTAGCCGCTTATCTAAAAACAGTATCAACTCCTTAAGTTTGGAAAGTAGGTACTTATTACAAGTGAAGCCGAAGCATTTGCCATTTCTACGTTTTTCCTCACCGCGTTGTCATATTGAAGAACGTATCATGATACCTTAGATTATCCGTGAGTAGCTGGCGGGCTTCAGCTAAAAATCAGCGCTGTGGTACTCCGCAGCATTATTCCTGAGCTGAGGCCTTTTAGGCTCATTAAATTTTTGTTTTTTGATTATTTTTATTACTTATAAGGGTTTTTTATTTATCTTGTTTTTATTTTAGTATTGTTATTGTATGTGCCTAATAAATGTGTTTCTTTCTTTGAACATTGAATAAAGGAATACTAAGCGAAATTTTACTAATATTGTGCGCCTGTATACCAATATAAAAAAAGAGAATTCATTGACATCTTGACTGGGTAGAAGATATATTTTCTGACAATGAAACCCTACCAAATAATTAATTGTAACTTATCGTACACGTTACACGAGTTGCTAAATCAAGATTACATAAATACCCCAAAAAAGACTAAGAAAAAGTATACAAAGTTATTTATTATATGTTTATAATGTGTTACAAACACTAATAACGAATGAAGAATCCTTATAAACCCATCCAAAATCAATATCCGAAGCGAATGAATTAATTGCTACCCACAGACAACAGACCAATTCTACAAAGATAGTGACGCCGCCTACAGTTTAATTTCTATAAACAAAAGGATCAAGGAAACAATTCTAGCTTAGAATCTGACTTGGAAAGGCATTCCAACTTTGTTATCCTCTGTCTCATTATTAAACATGTATTTAGAATGTGTGGGCCGTATTCCAGAACGTTTCTCAATACTCATCTTACTTGAGAGTAGATTTTATAAGGCAAAAACTAGCCTCAAGCGTTGATTGAGTATTGAGAAACGTTCTGGAATATGGACCTGTATGTCTGAGATGAAGTTTTGCTTTAAACTTGTCAATTAAATTCACTACGCGATTCCAAACTGTATGTAGATATACGTCATACAGAAATAATAATATATGCTAAGTGCGAGACGGAATCTCTTCGTATTATATTAGCCTAAATCTGGGCACAATTTGCATGAATTTGTTGTGTGGTTACTATCGTAACTGAACTCGTTATACAACAAATACGATGTTGGGATCGATCTATCGCAAACAACTTGGCAGATACTAAATGAAACGAGTAATAGAGAAGGAAAAATCACAAAGGAAAATTAATATAAAGTATACAATAAGTATACATATAGAAGCGCTCGTGACCCGCTGACTCAGTGTTTTGTAATCGATCACTGCGTTAAGCAACTTTCGCTATAGCTGGTCCTTGGATGGGTGACCACACATTTGCTAGCGTTTCCGTGCTTCGGAAGGCACGTTAAGCCGTTGTTCTCGGTTGCCAGTAAATTGGCAGTTGTTTAGCCCAGTTGAAAACATAATGGGCGGCTTGAAAAATTTCAACAGCAGGTCGCCACAGCAGCGGCTCACCACCTGTTACGTGGGACAAAAATGCATATCGTATAGTATGCCTCTGCCTAACCCTTCGGGGATAAAGGCGTGAAAAATAGTGACAGTATGTATGTGACAAAGAGTAAGGTTTGATCTGAAATGAGCCTAGGACTTAATATTGAAAGAGAAAGCCTGCGTAGCTAAGAAATTTTGTGAAGGATATTAAATAGGAGAAAATATTTAATTATTCCTTCGAAGGCGAATTGGGTGGGCGCCACTTGAGTTACAAAACAGACATGATTATACTCACGTAGATTTAAGATACAACGAATACGCAAATATTGCAAGCGCTTAAACGTTTCTTTTAATTGTGTTTCTTCTTGTTAGATAATGTGTATTTATAATATCTGCTCCATCTAGACATTTATTGTTCAAACTCTCAATAATTGATCGCAAATAGTTTTTGACACGGCATCAAGATGATGATACGTTTATTCACATAGTACTAATGGTATTTTTTCTAAATAAATATTTATACGCCATCTTCGCTTCAAAGTAGAAAGAACTGAAATTTGAGCTACGAAGAGAAGAAGTTTATAATGTTAATAATATCATGACTATCAGAATAATTTAAGTATTATAGCAAAGAAATTGCCAAAATGGGAATGTTCAACAGTTTCCCGGGTGCGTCTTCTGCGGCCGGGAAAGGTTAATACAGTTCACGGCCGCAGAAGACACACGGGCGCGGGATCCCGTTGACCATTTCTTTCTAGTCCTGTCCTAAACCTTTCTCGCCCCTTAAAAACGCATCACCTCTTCGCAAAATGAGACGGTGGGGTTCTAAGCACTCATACTTCTGACCATGGTCATAACCATGGTTATCAGTGTGAGGCTCCTTACACCGATGGCGGTTCTGAAGAAACGCCACTGATCACTCCAAGCTTAACATTCAGCCAGCGTGTACGAATATTCTGCTACATACCTGAGTTCTTCAATCGGAGTGTGAAAGGCATTTCTTTGGCCAGTATCAAACCTTTCCTGCTGTGAATTATGACTATTTATTAGGCGGGTGTCGTCATTATGATGAGCTCAATATGTATTAAGACATAAGAAATACATTAACAAAGAAAAAGTAACAACTTGAAATACATTACTTGTGAATGAACTAGGAATTCAATTCATTACATAGTTCTTCTGAACTCATTAAAATACAACTATTACTTTAAAAAAGAATTGGTATACTTGAAAAAATTACTTCATTGTTAAATAAAACTACATATTTGCCATATCTTGGACCATATTTGTTCGTTTACAAACATTTGCTCATAGTTCCGGTAATTCTATTGAATATGTTTACAACATCAAATAAAACTATAAAAATGCAAAGCTCAGTGTGATAACTGATAGGAACGTGAACGTGATAACCGTTATATCACGTGACATAAGATAGCGAGTGTCATCTCCATACATTTTCCTAGTTGTTATAGCGTTTACTATTGTAGAATGTCATATGGATGCCCGACGGTAACGTTACGATATGGAAAAACTTGAAGTGAAAAAGAGAAAGGAATGTTTGGATGGATGAACACGAGGGCGGCGATGAATGGATGGCTAGTAGTGGTGTACTTAGCATTCCATATAGTCAAAAACCGCTATAAATTTTTGATCAGATGGACGGTATGTTTACTGCAAAAGATTTAAAAAAAATACATTACTTAATGAAATACATCATAAGATACTATCTAAAATCACTCGAGAATTCGATAAATTAGACAGGTGGGTACCTGTGCAAAATTAGTATGTCGTTCCATGTTTCAATTAATTGATGTAAGAAGAAGAAGTATATGAAGGTGATAAATTTTAGACAGAATTGAACCTGAATGAGAAAATTCTTGTGCCGACTCCCGGGTGCCATACCCTGTAACTTAACGCGTTTTGTTCCTGATCGAAAGACGTCACCGTAGCCTATGAAGGTGTGCAACAGTAGGTCAGCGCTGCTGATATAGCGAAAACCATCTAAGGCACTTTTTGAAGAACGCAGAATTCAGACGGTCAGGAAAACGGAGGGTAAAATTGCCTGGTAAAAAGCCCTTTATCACCGTGCATGCTAAATATTATATTGAGAATCAATTAGAAAAATGTTCTTGTCTAAGACTAGTACTGTCAAATCATCAAAGAAAACATAATTAAATAAGTTGTCTTTAATATAAACTATTCTAGGATTACTAGACCGTCTCTTAAAGCGCCATTCGCACGGCTAGACGCAAATTGGTATCTCAAATTATGTCCATACAAATTATTTACGCAATTATCTCGACCTGATCCTAATTTGAAGTGTCGAGAACATCTTACTTTGGACAGATTAAATTATGACTGAAATATCTCTACTGAGGGGAATGTTGTTTTACGCCTACAATAAATATATTCAAGGACTATAAGACAGAAATAGTACTTAATTTACATAAACTGTCGATAGCCTGATGTTAGTCTAACTAAGGCCACGCTTTATTGGTTTCATAAGTTATGGACTTATATTGTATTTCTGAACTAAATATTTATCTTCTCGCTGTATCCCTGACGGGGTTGTTTGAGAGGAGGGATAGATTCATTAATCGTTTTCTTTTTAAGCAATACTCACGTGGTGTTTGTATGTAAGTCTCGGTCTACCCTGAATTCTAAACCGCTACTTTCGCACAATAGTTCTTCTTCGTTATTCCTCACTTATTCTCTGGACGTGTTCAAACCAACTCTTTTCTAACTTCACTACATTTATCTTATAGCAGTCGCAAACTAGTATTAAAGAATCACGCGTTTAAGAAAAAAAACTATTAACACCTACAAACTTCACTAGCAGGTTGGTGATGATTGTAACCTCACAGTACAGAACTTCTGTGATTGAAATATGGAACTGTAATTTAAAACTAAACTGTAAAGGGTACGGTAGTCCGGTCACAAACAAAGCCCTTCTAACTTCTTTCTCTCTACGAGAATATAAGGTTCGCTGTTTTGGTATTTCGAAAGGTCCTCCAATTGTTCCCAAGGCTGATGATATAGTTGTGTTAAAGATAAGGATGATGCAATCCTTGTCACATTTGCTGATTACAAAGCCCTTGAACTGATCGATCCATATGTGCCTACTCTCATTATTGTCTCAGGAAACATTATTGGAATTGGACGTTGCCAAATGATTGCTCATTTATCTCTCATTTGAACTACATAAGTCAAATATATCAGTGTTTGATGAGCGAATATTATTAATATAATAAAGCTGAAGAGTTTGTTTGTTTGATTCGAATAGAAAAGCTGTGTTGGATAGCTTATGTTCTGAGAAAGGTTATATCATCACGCTACTAGCTAAGGAAGCGGAGCAGTAATCATAAATACCGACAAACGGGGGTAGAGTTTCAAACAATATTGTAAAACTAAGTTATGGGCATACATTTAGGGGATGCAATAGGAGTTTGAAATATATTATGTCTCAGTGGGCACAGCTATACTTGATACCCTTCATTGCCTAGAGCATTGGGTAGAGAGAGGCAGAGATTAAATAACTGTTCTTAAAATAAAACCTCAAAAAAATAGAGATAGGAATGGAAAAACGAGTTTCGAATCGCTCATCTTAATAGATTCTATAAAAGCGACTGTTTGAAGTATTTTTTAGCAATCGCGCTCCCCGAAGGGTTGGCAGAGGCATATTATACGCTCACATTTCACTTTGTGCATTTTTGTCCCACGTAACAGGTCGTCATTGCCGTAATGAAATAATAAATAAATATCGTTGGGACAACACACTTTGAAATGGACACGCGCAGGATGTGGCGACCTGGGGCCTGGCGCCCATTCTCGATCGCACGACTTGAAATCGTAGACCTAAATTTACTGGTAAAATGTCTTATGGCTCGTGTTTCACCGTTTCAAAATCTGAAATTTCACAAACTAATTTCCGTCTACGCTTTCAAGTTGTATGGTCGAGAATTGGGCCCCTGCTGTTAAAATTTTTCAAGCCGCCCATTAGGCCTTCAACTTTACTTAACGACTGCCATGTTACTGGCAACTGGGACCAACGGCTTAACGTTCCTTCAGAAGCACGGAAGAATTATACATTATTATTCAAACTCATCTTTAATTTCTACAACGCTTTTAAAACTTATACGTTTTGAAAAATAGAAAATCTCAGCTATAACGAATAACTTTAAAACGGTTACAATGATAAGATTAATTGTATTCGGTATTCTAAAAAGGTGCTCCAAATTGTCTTGTAAAATGCTCTTGCAAAGGTTGAATCAGAGCATCAGAGCATTGATTAACGCCGCTCTTCACTACATATTATAAAACAAAGTCACTTTTCGCTGTCTGTCCCTATGTATGCATAGATCTTAAAAACTACGCAACGAATTACGATGCGGTTTTTTTTAATAGTATGGTGATTCTTATAGAAGGTTTTTATGTATAATTTGTTAAGTTTTTGTATACATTGACTAAATTATGACGATATTTGTTTGGGAAGTCGGAAAAAATTAGCCGTCTGGGAGCTTTCATCGAAAACGCTGCCTAAACCCTTTGAGATATAACAAAATAATGTATTGTGGAATTGTGTATCTAATATAGATCTACAAAAAAGTCCGCGACGGTATATGTCTATCTCTTAAGAATAACATACTATATCCATTTTTATACTTTAAAAAACCAGCAATAATAAAACGGTAATTTAAAGGCTATTTACACAAATACGTTATTAATCCTTATCATTTTTAATATGTTAGTTGGCTGCAGCATTTCATGAAGATTATTTTGTCCCTTTACACCTTGCAAATTAAATGAATATCTTAGGAGATACGGCGAAATCAAAATTTTGCGCATAGAAATTAATTTCGTGTAACCATAATTCGACTGGGCTGGTACTGGGGGCCGAGTCTACTATTGACAACCCGTAGAATAGAACCAGAATCGCTGTTATTAGCGGTCAAAATGTTAGTAGACTATCAAAAATGCAACTGACTACCGGCCACTGGCGCGGTACGTTTTAGTAGAACTCATCGGCCGACCGATATAAGTCTATTCATGCAATTATTAATTACTTACGTAGTACTTAATAATTCCATGAGTCTATTAGAGTACGAGTGTGATAGTACGAGTAGACACTACCAAAAGTAAAAATAGTACCGGTGGCTACTGAGTGACGATTACGATTCTTTTCTGACGCGATTGAAATAATAGACTTAGCCCTCTGGATAGCGGAGAAGTAATCAACATATTGTGAAATTAATAAACGACGGGATTAAATGGGTGCCACGAGATTGGAAGTATGTCACGGGCGAAGCCGGGCGGGACAGCTAGTATTGTATAAACCACTAGTTGACCCTCGCGGCTTCGTCCGTGACATATCTTCAAACCACGTCCCACCGTTAATTATTTTTTACAATTATGTATGTAGTGTAGGAAATAAATATGCCCGATTTGTTGACATTTATGATTACTGCTTCACTCTTCAAGGTAGCAGCGTGATGATATAATATAGCCTATATAGCCTTCCTCGAAGAATTGGCTATAGAGTACCGTCTTCACTTCTTCGTCACATCTATCCTCACGTTGTATGCCTGAAGGTGAGGTCAAATAGGATGCATATTTCATTCGCGTCTTGTAGATTAATTAATCGTTTCATACATGTACGTCTGGGTGTCCGAGTACCTATTTTTGAGGATTCTGCTGACGTAGATAATATTAGTACCTACTACCATTTAAAATATAATATTAGTGTAATCATAAACAGAATTTACTAAAGTTACAAAAATTTGGAATTCTTTATAGCTTTGCGCCAATTATAAGTTAGAGAAAGGATAATATTTCGAAAAAATAATGTTTTGAAACTAGATGACAAAACAAGGGGGTCGGTGAGGGAAGAGGAGGGGGAGGTGTTCTTAATTATATTGAGACAGGCATTTAGAAAGAAAAGATGTCGTTTTTAATTCATATTTGTTTCGTCTCAGATGTTTAGGAGGTAAATTATACATATTACGTATAATTTTACGTACCATATTAATAATTATCACTACATTAGACTATTAGGTATTTCTTACCAGAAGAAGCGCTCGTGGCCATGTCGACTCAACGAATCAATGCGCTAAGCAAATTTTGCTATGACTAGTCACTTGTGGATGACCACTTTGTGGTATTTATATTTGCAAGCGTTTCCTTGCTTCAGAATGCACGTTAAGCCGTTGGTCCCGGCTGCCAGTAAAACGGCAGTCGTTAAGCCAAGTTAAAGGCCTTATGGGCGGCTGGTAAAAAACTGCAGGTAGCTACAACCTGCGTGTGTCTATTTCAACACGGCAATAGACTTACCACCTATTACGCGGGGCAGGAATGGACACGGTAAAAAGTGTGCTTATAATATGCCTCTGCCACCCCTTCGGGGATAAGGCGTGAATAAACGGAGCAAACTTTCATAACGATTGTCGTCTGAGACTCGTCATATTAAGCCACGAAAACCTCACAATAACCTTAAATATGCCAAGAGTTTAGTTAACGAGATTGTTAACACTAAACACTTTAATTAGTACTTAATTATCTAAATACCAAGATAAGATCTACGTTTTCATTATAATCGTAACTTTTAAATGAAAGTATGATACTGTGCGTAGGTACTGGCTGTTTAGTATGATAAATAATGCTCACTGGCATGAATATATTTTTTTGTGATATACGGTCAGTATTTTTTTAAATGTCATCACATCATTGTGCTGATTTTCGCGTGGACACATGATTCACATCTATCGACAACACGTTCATGTGGGACGCCACAGCGCCGCACTATAGATCCTGATGAAAGCTTCCGGATGAATCTGAAACAATTGTCGATCAACATCGATAACACGCAAGTGTTTCCATGCGAAAATCCCGCTTTGCTTATTAAAGTTGTAATTCGAAAGAAAGAAACATAATTTATTGCAAAAGTACAACGTACTGTACATACTATAATTATAGCCATTAACATAGGTTCCTTAAAACTACAAAAAATCCATACGTACAAAGACTGTATAGACTAAGTTTCCTTTGTCATCCTAAGGTGGGCTTAAAATACTAAAAATAATCCATACTAACGACAAGGCTGTATGGACTGAGTTGCCTTTGCCGGCCCAAGGGGGGCGAAGACAAATAGCAACAACAACATTTTTTTTTGCTTCGTAATTAACATGGATCCGCTCCGTTTATATTTTGTAATTTTTTCACAAGAGTGTTATTAGGTAGACCCTTAGGTAGGTAGGTAGGCCTTCAACTTAGGGTCATGTTACACAGTGCTTATTTACATAAGCCGGGCAATCTGCCAACATTCGGTCATTAGAATATTACGCGTTTGGATATAAAGGCATATTATTTCAGAAATATTGAGTGAGAGATCTCTCTCCAGACTTAACGCCGCTCTGAACTGAAGTTGTTCTTGCTTAGCTAATTCAATAATCAAGAAAACTAGTTTCTTAGTATTATGTGATATATGGATGATGATGGCCCGCAGAAGTGTGTTGTAGAAAAAATGGGAGCCGTGGAAAATATTTATTCTAACACCGGATTCGCCCGAACTTACGCCACTGAAGCCGTCAATATGATAAAATTATGTACCTAATTCATCATTCAGTCTCTTACCTCATGACTGTACTGTACCTTAAAAGACTGATTATGCTGCTATGTTCAAAACGGTTAAAAAGTTTGGACAGAGTTGTACAGGATCAAAATTAATGTCGGTTATACCTACAAGGCTCACTTTCCGAGCCAGATGTATTTGAGATTAGAATAATAAATGGATCAGATTATCGTAATTACATTTACAATAGATACAAAATGTTGGCACGGGAAAAAATGGTTCCGGAGATTTGTGTTGATAGAGTTTACTTACAATTTTATTGTTACCAGATGATAACATCTAATTAATTTTGTTCACGGAGGTAATAAATAATATTATCTTTACATCTGAGATAGGTATAAGGGATAACTGACGTCAACTTTGGATTAGCATTTCGATTTTCATTTACAAAATTCATTTATTATCTACCAGAAACGTGCCGAGCTCGGTAGGTGTGACTCCAAATAGTCCAGTTGACGTAGTGGAAGATGAAATACGTTTTGATGATATCACTTCAACGGATTCCGAAGACTGTGCGAAGTCTAAGAGAGAACAGTAGGAACCGGTTTCCGCACCCGAATAGCGGAAACTAACGCTCGGGTGAACTAGTACCTAACATCTAACATCTAGGCACCTGAGTCGGCGAACTTATATTTTTTAGCGTGACAACACCTCTCAATGCTGAATTATAATTTTTTTAATGTTACTATCAGGTACTATGATTACATAAAGTTGTGGAAATCAAAGTGGTATGGTATGGTGGGGCGCGGGGGGCCAAGGGTGTGGTGAAGGGGGCGCGGGGGTTTACTGCGTGCGCTGGCAGGCAAGGTCAGGGGCCCCGACGCGGGCGCATTGTACCACGAACCTTCATTCGCCGCGTCTGTCCATCCAATACTGTTGACCCAATGTGTTACTGCTCTAAAGCACCATCTACACAGTTCGGTTCGATCTATCTATCCAATTTGCAAGTTGAAAACGTATGTGGAGCAGAAACACGCTTACTGAGCATACTTAATCTCTAGAAGAATCGGGCAGATTTTTAAAAGTCTAATTATAACAGTTCATTAAGGAAGGCTATTTGCTAAAGAACTCCAAGCTAACTTCAAGTTACTATAAAAAAAACTCACGTAAGCACTATTTCAGAGTGAATTAGACAAAGCATATCGGGTCGGAAATATTGTAAGAGCTTCATTCCACGTGGGAATCTGCTAGCTTAGGAGAGTGGAATCATAACCGTTATTATTTTAAAAACCATCTTATTTCTCTAACGATATTGTACAAATTACCAAACCCTGGTGGATGAGTGTGAATTGAACGAATCAAATTTAGAATATTTTGATGAATTAGGATTAGGATCGGTAAGTGTGAAACGCCTTTAAATCGTCAAACCGGAGTGTGTGAAAGAATGTAGTTTTAGATAAGCTGAAGAGGCTATGGCGATATTTGTCAATGAGTACTTTGTTGGCACCGCTGGATATATCTGATCGCGTTTGGTCATTAATAATACGAATAAGTACGTTAGTATTGAGTGACCGAACTTTGTCAAGGCCAAGAAGAAATGAATAATGATTATATTAGTTGGCGGTTTCTTTGCAGTTTTTTGTTAGCTTTGAATCTAAGTAAACTTCACTCCAAAGAAGGAGCACATGAAATGCTTGGAAAGGGTAAGCGAAAGTTGAAACGGGAATTAATAACGAAATTTGAAATAGATAAGTCAAAGGTCCTAATTAAAACTTAAACGGAAATGACAAATTAAAGTCAATATTGGACGAATCAATGAAAGTTCAGATGGAAACGGATAATGAACAGGGTTAATGAAAGAGTAAATGAAACTTAAAATGGAAAGGTTAATGCAAGTTAAAACTGAAAGGGTTAATGTAAGTCGAAATGAAAAGGGTTAATACAAAAGTGGGAATGAAAAAGGTTATTGTAAGTTTGAATTGAAAGAATAAATGAAGGTTTAAATGCAAACGGAAATGGAAAGGAACAATCAACTTTAACGCGTAACATTTGACAACTATCAGTCTCAGTATACAGTCCTATACGAGAAAAACTGGGCAAAATATTTGAGACTGATCAGACTGATGAGTTCACATATTATGTTTTAATTTTATTAATGAAAGTTTGAAAGGACTTATTAAAGATGCAACTACGAGTACATCATGATGCGACGTCATATGTATGATATAGGCTAGCTTTGTACGTGGGATGTCAGGACTAATGAGTCTATGACATGTATACATGAGAAACCCTTGTCTAAAAGTTCGGGGCGTACAACCTGCTTATTGGTTTCTTTAAGTCAATAAACATAACCGACAAATAGATGTATTGGGATAGTTCCACCCGCAGTCGCATTATTGCAAATTCTATAAACCATGATCTACCACGAACAGAAATGTTAAACCAAACTAAACCTGAAAAGACCCAGGAGAAGTTAGATTGTCTTGGAACCTTTAATCAGAAGATAAATTGAGGGAATTTGACAGAAAGTAATTCTACTTCCCTCTTCAAATTGGAGACCAGGGAGGCTACTAGGGGTACATGAGATAGATGCATGCCATCCTCTATGACGACGTCATCTAGGCTATTTGGCTTTGCCCCTCTTACTGTGAGTTATCAGAGGAGTGGATATTTGTTCCTCAAATATGCTGGTGGTAAAAAGTGACCATTATAGTAGAAACGATTTTCCTGTCACTCTTATAATGATGTAACTTAGTCATGTAGGTATATGTAGATAAAAATAACTAAATATTTCGTGGAAGTCCGTATAGTTAAAATAATTCTAGTAAATTTAGGACCATGAGAACGGATGTCATCGTTTCTAGCATTACAAATGCGCAAGTAAGTTTGTTTATTTAAGAAACTGCTTCCATGATTTAGTGGTAGTGTATGCGGCTACCATTGCTGAAGTGGGTTTGAATCTCGGGTCAGAACAAATATGTTAATCCGTAAATATTTCTTTTGTAGTTTGGATGTTTCATATGTATTACATAGGTATACTTTCGTATGTGTTTAGATATATAGAAGTAAGTTTATCACTTGTTTAGATTGCACAACAGAAAGTTATTGCCTAACTTGGACTGTACCTATATCTGTGTAAAAAATGTGCCTACTATATTTATTTATTTGTTTGTCCTTTTTTATTCCACCAGGAATCAATCCATGGCCGTACCTAATGTTTCGTATGAGGATATTTATAAAGAACTTTAAGCGATACCAAAATTATACGCGAGCGAATCCGTCGGTGTCCACTAGGTAATAATACAAAATAATTCTCGGAAATTTAATGTTATCTACATCTTTCTGTGAAATGGGTATAGGTATTCAAAATAACCAGTTCAAAAGGTGCTGTTTGAACACTTACGATTTACCTTTACTCCTTCTATGAGGTCCATTCAGATGCCCAGAAGAATTCCCGAGAGGCCAAGCTGATGCACCCTCGATGTAATTTTTGTTGTAAAGCTCTCGACGAACGTCTTAACCCCAGAATGCTGAGGTAATTTTGCAGCGGTAATGTCATGGGAAGGAAAGAGGATTTTTTTGCAGTAAATGCCTGCGTTTTCCTGGCATTGAACTCGACCAGATTATCGGGACCTCACCGAAAGATGCGGTCCAGACTCCGATTGATCTCCGCCACAACTTGTCCCTTTCATAGCCATTTGCCACAGGTGACTAACATATCCCTAATTTAATGTACTATCATCTGCATAGCAATGTATGGTGGTGCCCAGGGACAACATATCAATGATATGCAAAAGAAAGAGAGTGGGTGACAAAACGGAACCCTGCGGTACGCCAGCATTTATCCGCAAGTAGTCTGAGGGCTGACCGTCGAATAGAAGCCGAATACGGCGCTCATGCATAAAGCTGGCGAACCATGTGAATAGTTGAGGTGGCAGGCCATATGGCCGGAAGCTTGGAAAGGGGCGAAGCATGCCATACTCTATCAAATGCCTTGGCGATGTCCAGGCTGATGGCCAAGGAATTCACCATGCTTGTCTAGTCTCACTCAAAAGGTATGTGACGTATGCCAGAAGATCACCCGTTGACCGTTTCGACCTAAAACAAAATCTAATATTTTCGGTTCCAAAGAGTCTCGTTGGCCATAATGTGTAAAAAAACAAGCAAAAAAACATCGTACGATTGAGCTAAATCGTAGGTAGGTACCTAGTTTAATTAATATTTGCAAACACGTCCAACGAATCTTATATTTTCTTTGACTGTGGTCGGAAGTGGTGTTTATAAATTACGTGTTTATAGATATTTATTCTGTGCTTGTGGTTCCATTTTCAATTATTCTGCAGATTAGATAACTTGTTTTTTTTCCTGTTAGATAGAAAACCATTTTTGTTTTAATTTTTGCGTGGCTCTTTGATATAAGAGTTTTTGTGTGTAAGCCTAAATTTGATGTAAACTAATTAAATCTGTGTTGTTGTTTCATCAAGTTATTTTATTAATGTTAAAATATTAGCTTAATGTACATGATGAGACTAATTATTATAATTGTTTTAGAGTAAGCATACGAATATTACATGGTATGTACACTGAACTCATCTGCTTGTTTGAAATTACATATAACATACATAGCCTATCTATACTAATATTATAAAGCTGGAGAGTTTGTTTGGTTGGTTTAACGCGCTAAATCTCAGGAACTACGTGAGCTAATTAAAAAAATATTTTTAGGTTAAATGGTCCATTTCTCGAGGAAGGGTATACGAGTATATCATCACGCTACTACTCAGGTGAGCGGCACAGTAATCGTAAATGTCAACAAATCGGGAAAATTTTCATACATTTCTGTAAAAGTAAAAGCGACGGGATCAAATGGATGCGAAGGGGGTTCAAAATATGTCATGGCCGAAGCCGCGGGGTCCAGCTAGTATAACATAAAGTCTCATTGAGGTCTCCTCAGATTCTAATCCCGGATCGGAACTAATTAATGTTTGTATGATTTGGCACATGGTTGGTGTCAAAGACATTGTTCTTGTTGTTATTTGTCTTCGTCCACCGTGGGCAAGCAAAGGAAACTCAGTCCTTACAGCCTTGTAATTAGTATTTTTAGGAACCTATGTTCATCATCACCTTCCGAGCATCTGTCCCAGTTGCATCTCGCGACGCCCGGAGTCCACTTTTTCTCCTACACTTGGTACGGTCGTCGACATCCCCTGGTGTGAGACCATAGGCACGCATGTCATCCCTAACGACGTCAAGCCAGCACTTCTTGGGTCTTCCCATCTTACCGGTACCCGGCGGGGCGGTTCCGTAATGGGTTGCATAAATTTTAGAGGCATAACTTAAAACTGCATAACGTTTTTTGGCATACTCTTTGTTTCGCATAACGTTCAAATGGAATAAATCATTAGGCATACTTTATTTTCCCATAACTTTTTTATAATATTGATATACCCGCATAAAATGTTTACACATAATTTTTTTTACAATAATATTTACTAATACATTTATTGGCATATCACTCACTCTTGCATAAAGATTACATGCCATACATATAGAATACCATAATGTTAACGAGTACATATTTTTATTTCTAAATCTAAGCTTGAACTGTCTACGATTGAAATGCCCACTAATTAAAAATGTCGATAGTCACTATACTGAAGTTCAAAATTTCAACACTTATATATAGAATATATAAATAAAATACATAAAGAAAGTAGGTAGATTAAAACGAGCGATTCTATTCTGGCGCAACGCCGGCCGCTACCGCGGCCCGCTCGCTTCGCTCGCTCGGCTCGCGCGTTGTGGTCAAAAGTAACCTAACACTCCTCCTCGCTTCGCTCGTCGTCGTACCTGTTTGCACAAGACTAGTCTAAAAAAAACACTTAAAATATCGTATTATATGTTACAGCTTAAAAACTTGGCTTGGAGTGAGATGATTATTTACAATGGTGTCTTATCATTTCTTAAATATTCTTGTCAAATTATTATTCATTTATGATTTAAATGGTTATCCATACCTCCATTATGCGTTTTGTATTTTATGATAAATTATCTTTAGGCGTATAACAATTATACCCTTTACATTTATGCTGATTAAAATTATGATAAAAAAATTAGAGTAAGTTAATGTTATGCCAATAAAACCATTATGCGTTTATAACACTCTGCTTATCATAATTTATGCGAGAAAACTTTATGCTGAAACTGTTATGCCAAACTACATTATGCTGAAAAAAATTATGCGATCGAAAGGGCACCCGGTGTGAGACCATTGGCACGCATGTCATCCCTAACGACGTCAAGCCAGCACTTCTTGGGTCTTCCTATCTTACCGGTACCCGGCGGGGCCGACATGGCCAGACATTTGTTTCTCTCATAGTACATATGTATCGTTTCTTAAGGTTGCTTGTTACCAGTATGATGCCGAAACACAAATGGAAGAAAATAGCTCAAATTGATGGCTTTCTCAGTGTTCCTTAAACGATCACTGCGTTAAGCAACTTTCACTATGTCCTCGAATGGGTGAACACTTGTGGCATATTCATTTACAAAAGTTTCTGTGCTTCTAAAGTCAGGTTAAGACGTTGATTGTAACATAGCATTCGTTAAGTCAAATTAAAGGCCTAATTTTAGGCTTGAAAATTTTGCAGGTCGCCACAATCTGCACCTGTCCATTTCATCACGTCAATATTCTCACCACCTGTTACATGTTATAAACATGCACACGGTGAAATATGGGTGTATAATATGCTTCAGCCAACCCTTCGGGGATAAAGGCGTGACTAATAAAACTAGTAAAATGGAATCCAATTCAATAGTAGCTAATTTTAAGGAAATACGAAACATTTACTAGAACTGACTAGGTATAACTAACTAACTAACTATCTTCACGCTGTAACCCTGACGGGGTAGTCAGAGAGGACAGATCGCCACGCCAGGCTTCGCGATACTTCTTTCGCTTCTTCAAGATTCATCAATCGCCTTATACACGCACGTCTGGGTATCCGAGTACTTTTGACTTTCCGTTTTTGAGCAATCTGCACACGTGGTCTTCATATGTATATAGGGTAAGATTGGGACGTTATACTAGGCATAACATCCCAATCTAACCCTTTAGGGATGAAGATGCTTGAACAAATAAATTTAGTATTTATTTATCAAGTGCACAATGTGTTCGCACGGTTTGCACATTTGCAGAGTGCAGTGAACAGGAAAGGAAATACATCCAATTGAATTAGGTCACTGAGACAACTGCATGTGTCATTCGAACAGCGCGGCAGCGATTACGATACGCAGTTTAATTATCATCATTTAAGTCTTATTTCCGGTTGCATCCGAAACTCAATCCGAAAGTCTTTTCTTCTGTTATCTCCTTATCTCTAATGACTACCCGGTCAGGGATACAGCGTGAAGGTAGTTATTTTTTAGTTAGTTATCTCCTTATTCTCCCATAAAAGAGGATAGGCGTTACTTTTTTTTTAACTCCTTCAAATTATGTTTTGACTAATTTCGTTTCCTAGACATTCTAACTCTTCACCGAGATTGAGCTCTGTTAAAATTTTCTAGCCTTGGTCATTGCAGTAGATCCTGGTTAATAGGACTCACAGTAATTGGGAGTATGAGTGGGATTAGTTAGTACCAATATCTTTTGTATCAGTAATCTGTACTATTATTATAAGCTGAAGAGTTTATTTGTTTCGTTGAACGAACAACGAACTACTGGTCGGAATTAAAAAAAATATTTTTGTGATGGGTAATTTATCGAGGAAGGCTGTGGGCTAAATATTATCACGCTCCTACCCTCGAGAGCGGAACAAGTTAGAGGTAGCACAGGTTACAGGGGATAGAATGTGGGAATCAGGTAACGGAAATCCTTACCGAGACGCAGACGCCATCTAGTCTAGTCCAACTAATATTATAAACGCGAAAGTTTGTAATAAGGGATGTTTGTTACTGTTTCACGTAAAAACTGCTGAATGGGTTTGAATGAAACTTTACAATAATATAGCTTATACATCAGAATAACACATAGGCTACTTTTTATCTCGGCAACAAGTTTCTGTGGGAAACAGGAACAGGAACCTTCCTGTTAACTAGTATATTATTAATAGTTTGTTTCATCAATTTCCTATCTTATCGTCCCGAAGGTCTTAACGAGGATGTCACGAAAAAATGTTAAGTTCCAAACAAGGTCAGATTAAATAAAACCTTTCAACAATAAAAATATTACTTTCAACATCGTCTATTAAAAAGGGTAAAAAAATAATACAAAGGGTAAAAACATTATTTATTTCAAAAACAACATATTTGTTCAATACGGGTAGGTACAGAAATTAATTGAACCAGTGTTCAGTTAAATAGACATGATATGACCCTTTTCAAGTTTTTTTATAGTGTTAATGAACGAAGTCTTGTTAAAAAAAATTGTTGAAAATTTCACGTTTATGTACAGAAACAGGACTGACTTTGTAGTAAAATGGCTGAAAATCAAGATAGGGAGTGGTCCTCACCCTTGGACATCCTTCTGAGAAATTACTCAGGAGTCAGGACGCTCGGCGCTAGACAGATTGATAGGGACCGTGTGGTAAATATTGCAAAATTTCAGTCAACGAAAATCTATTTTACATTCATATACATACATGTTGTCACCACTTTATCCCCACAGGGGTAGGCAAGATGCATTTTTTACGCCCACTTTCCGCTGTATATTCCTGTCCCACGTAATAGGTGGTGGTGCGCCCATTGTCGTCTTGAAATAGACAGACGCAGGCATTGGCTACCTGCTACAATTAACAAGTGGGGTGTCAAGTGTGAACTTCAGTAGTTTTGGGCTTCTTTATGACGTCGAAACAGATATTTATGCCTCGTAAAGAAGCTAAGGTTGTTTTTGTAATGCCAGCTTCCTAAACAGTAACCTAATTCACTCGTACAAAGTCCCGGACATCTTTAAAAGAAATTTTCTGGTTCATACATGAACTATTTGAAGCGCTCGTGGCCCCGCGGTCTCAGTGTTCTGTAAACGATCACTGAGTTACGCCACTTTCACTATGGCTGGTCCTCGGATGGGTGACCACTTTGTGGCATTTACATTTGCGAGCGTTTCCGTGCTTCGGAAGGCACGTTAAGAAGTTGGTCCCGGTTGCCAGTAAAATGGTTGAATGCCTTATGGGCGGTTTGAAAAATTTCAACAGCAGGTAGCCACAACCTGCGTTTGTCTATTTCAACACGGCAATGGGCTCACCACTCATTACGTGGGACAGGAATCCACATGGTGAAAAGTGGGCATATAATATGCCTCTGCCACCCCTTCGGGGATAAGGCGTGATGGATATTTTATTTTTATTTTTGAACGAGGTTATTATTAAAGTAACTTAATAATAATTTCGTTGTGTATGTACCAGATAACTCCTTTTTCTGTTCATGCTAACTGACCATACAGGTTTTAATCTCTTTGAGTACTGACCTTACTCTACGCGGCCCTGGTTGCAGTACATTGTTGAAGTTCTAAGGGCCCCTTACAATATTCATGCCCTATTTTCAAGCCCCGTCCCAAATTACCGGTGAGGGGACGATTCATTTCGTGTTAGAACGGACACGTATCGTGAGAAGATTTAAATACTTTCTCTTATATCATTTTAGTTCCCGTTGCAACCTCTCCATTTGTTTTAGTTTCGTACCACAGACTATTCAGACTGTATACCACAGGATATTAGGACTATACGGTACTCTTTGCTCGTACGTCAGTTACCAGATCACATCTCTGCTGAAGAGGTTGACTTTAGCCTATTTTTGAAGTGAATCTTCTTTATCGACCTTGAGAGTAATGGTATGGCTGTAAAAAAGTCGTCATGTTTTTCGGTTACGCGTCATGTTGTTTGAAGTGAATCTTCTTTATAGACGTATGAGAGAAATTTTATAGCTGTAAAAATTTTCGTAAGGAATTTTCACTTAGTGAAATGAAATGAAATGAAAAATCTTTATTCATGTAGGTCACAAAGTAACACTTATGAACGTTAAGATTATTGCTTCTACATTTACATTTACTGCCAGATTCGCACAGCAATAGGTAGAGCCAGAGGAAGAACCTGGCAATAAAACTCATGGCCACTCTTTTCTAACCGCCAGTAATTACATTAGTTTGAGTTACATGATGTTTGACCAATTATATAGTAATGAATATGAAATTGAAAACAAAATCAATGTTGTGTTTAAAATCATATCAAAATTAGAGCTATTCTAGTTGCCAGTTCTAAGGGCAGCCTACACTTTAAGAAGAAGAATCTAGCAAGAAAGTCAATGGATGCTCTTTTCAAAAATGTAGGTATGGCTTACAACATTAAAATCACACTTACATTGTTCCTTTGGATTTATGTGAGAACGGTCGACTAAACTTAGTTTGCCTTAATTTTAAATAATTTTATTTGTAACAATTGCAATAACAGCTATGAGCTGACCAGTCCCAACAGACGGCACCCGAGTACCTTCGTACTCTGGTGTGTACCACATATATTTTTTAAAATCTGCTTGAAAGGATTTCACATAACCAAAATATAATGTCAATGTTTGGTTTAAAAATTCTGAAACAGTAGCCGTAACTATGAACAAGCAAAAAGACAGCCGGAAGCCGAAGCGACTGCACTCGTTCAAAAATAATTTTATAAAACAGTTAACCCCCTATTTAGCATAGCTCCGAAATACACACAAAGGCTAACTTTACGATGTCCTTCAGCGTTTAGTATTAGAACGCGTCTATTCTCTGCCGTCCATTCAAACGTGCGTTTGAAGACCCCATCGTTTAGAGATGTGTACATATTCAAATATTAGTTATCGATAAAACATTTTTAATATTATAAGATATTTATTTAAAAATAAAGCTTAATATTGAAATGATTACGGTGAAATGTGGGCGTATGGTTCGCCTTTGCTATCCGTTCGGATATAAAAAAAAAATTACTATTAGAATTAAAATAACTATTATTAATAAAAAAAATATACACTAATGCACAAAAAAAACCAAGAAAACAAATGTGGTAAATATGAGATAAAATTAAATTCTCTTTTGATATTAAATATCATGTTAATTCTGTAACGGTGTTATGTATATTGATTAAAATATTAAAAATATGAGCCGATTAGGTAAAAAAACAAAGTCATTAAAGTTCACGGCCTCTGATTTTTATTCGCCAAATCACCTTGACAATGTTTTTATAAAAACATTGCCAATTTAGTATAGTGTCTGTCCGGCCACACACATAACAAAGGGTTCAAACCTTGTTTAAATGTTGCCGTAGCGTCGTAGAAGTAATACTTGTGTTTGATTCCAACTTAATCATCCCTTTTCTAATAACCTTAGCAAGGTAACCAAACATTTTGTAATACATCGAATAGCAGCGTACAAAAAAAGTTGTAAACACAAAAAAAAGTAGACAACCATGTGAAGTTCTCAATTATTTACAAATTATTTAAAATGTACTATTAATATTTCTTAACATAATACGATTTTAATCACGATTTTCTGTAATTAAGTCTGTATATTTGGTATTTACTGTATAAAACCGTTGAAGGGCGCACTGACAAATTTATAAAGTCGAAACTATGTGGGATTGCTTTTATGATTTGTTAAAATCATTCTTTTTATCAGTCACGCCTTTATCCCCAAAGAGGTGGCAGAGGCATATTATACGCCCACATTCCACTATGTGCATTTTTTACCTTATAACTGGTATTGAGCCCATTGCCGTGTTGAAATGAATAATCGCAGGCGATGTGCTGTTGAAATTTTTACTAAGCCCTTCTACTTGGTTTAACGACTGCCATGTTACTGTAAACTGGGACCAACGGCTTAACGTGCCTTCCGAAGCGGGGAAACGCTCGTAAAATGCCACAAAGCGTCACCCATCCGAAAACCAGCCATGGCTAAAGTTGCTTAACACAATGATCATTTACAGAATACTGAGTTAGCGGAGCTATGAGCGTTTCTTTTCTTCAAATCTTCTACAATTTTTTTTAAAATTAAGTGCATGAGAATATTAGAAAACAAATTAGCACAAGTTGATTTTATTATGTGAGTGGTTGTAAGAAAGATCTAACCTAAACACCATTCATATCATTTATTCAATGATAAAAAAAAAACAAAGTTACACATTATAATTGTTACTACGGTTTTGCATTTTAATGTGTACATCGTACGTACATGTTTGTCGATGATAAATATTCCGTAGGTGGAATTGAATATTTTGTTGAAATTTAAAGTAGAGTGTGTCGAGTTCTTATTTAGCATATAGTACGATGTCTTTTATTTTATTTCACGACTGTACGATGTTATTTTGTATAATTATGTACATATAAATTTATTTATTTATCTACACAATTTTTGACGCGAAATTGAAACACTCGTAGTGTTCTGGTACAAATCTTGAAAAATTCACAATTTTAAGTTACTTGTTTAGTGACATGCTATCTCAATAGTTTAAAAATATTAATTTATTGGCTGTCCGCGAGTGTGTATTTGACCATAATGTGACATAGTTTAGAAAAACGAAGGGAAACACATGATATTAATAAGCCCGAGCCTCTGAATTACTCTTTCTAGTCTTGCTGGTTATGGTTTATGTTTTAAAGTTTTCTTCTCGAATATATGAATTATATATTTTAGTAGAAAATGTCTACGATTCTTACGAAATTTGGTGCCTGGTACTAAGCATCTTGCTTTGATTGTTTGGCATAAATCGAAGTTGAAGTTGGGAGATTTCGATAACCAAGTAAATACAGGTTTATGTGACTAAAATATGTAATTTTAAACAAATAGACAACGCTCATGAAGTGGCACGGCCCTTACGTCTGCGATTTTATATGATGTTCATACCTCTTTATGAGAAACCTCAGTAAAATTATTTCAATTATTTGTAAATCACTTCATCCGTACAACAATATACTAATAAAATACCACGCACTCCTGTCTACTATATGCTCATAATTGAAATTAATTATGTATCACGTTATTGAATATAATATCTATTTCGTTAATTTGAATAAGTAATGCAAAATTTTGTATCTGTTGTTAAATTTCCGTCTGTATAAAGTCAGTGTCTTCTGTTTGAAACTCCTATTATCTTTACATTTGCTAAAACGCGTTCCGGACTATCGGTCACCGGCCCGTTGCAACTTTTTGTGTTACTCAGCGAGCTTTGTCCATCACATGTTTCTTTGACAGATTGACCTACAATAGTGTATAATCCTACCAATATTATAAACGCGAAAATTTGTTAAAATTGATGTTTGTTACTATTTTCCGCAAACTACAGAATGGATTTTGATGAAACTTTACAATAATATAGCTTATACATCAGAATAACACATAGGCTACTTTTTATCCCGGGAACAAGTTCCTGTGGGGAACAGGAACGGAAACTAGTAATACATATTTTATGTCGTTCATTTATCTTATTCGTTTAATGTCAACCAAATAATCAATTTCCTACCAACCCGATGATTTACATCGAATGTATCCAATGAAACAATAGGAAAATGTCAGCCACAGGCTTGACAATAGATTGATGATTATTTCATAAATATCTATAAATGTAACATCCGCTTACTTTTGCATAATTAAATAATATAAACGTTTGACTCATAACTCGCAGTTTATTTTATGATATCCGGTTTTTAACATCTTATGTCTACGCCGCGTTACAAAGGCACCAGTTATGGTAATACTTGAGGCCACGATTTAATTCAAGTATAACAACAATGTAAGCACGCCTTTCGAATACAGCATTATTCGAAAGGTGAGCTTACAGTCTTTACGAGGAATCTTATTTTTCGCATAATAGGTTCCGAGACATCTAAAGTAAAATGTAATGCTATTTAAGGATGGATAATTGTAGAAGATATTAATTAATTTTGTAGATTTTAATGTTGTTTGTGGTTGTTAAAACTAAATTTTTTCTATCCTTCTAATATTATAAAGGCGAAATATTTTATATACTACTCGGGACTTCACGCGAAACAATGCAACGCGCTCGAAACGTCGGTGAATGTAAGTACAAAATTGTTTCGCGTGAAGTCCCGAGTAGTATATAAAATATGAGTATAAACCCCGAAAGTATAAAAATAACATAAAGGCAAAAGTTTGTAAGTATGGATGTTTGTTACTCTTTCACGCAAAATTTACTGAATGGGTTTTGATGAAACTTTACAATAATTTAGCTTACTCATCTGAATAACACATAGGCTACTTGTTATCTCGGGAACAAATTTCTGTGGGAAACGGGAACGAGAATTCTTCACCACGCGTGCGGAGCTGCGGCCTTCAACTAGTTTATCATATTCCGTATAAATCGTTTCGATGAAATTAGTAACAATAGTTTTAGGGTAATTGAACTGTCATGTAATTTTTAAACTAAAATACCTTATGCCAAGGCCATATTTTAAGAGTAAATTAATAATTTAGGTAATAGCAGGCGTTTAAGTGTCATTTGTAACAGCAAGATTTTTGTAAACATCTGTCGTCGCCCGTAACTTTTCACATTTAGCTAATGTACAAGACCATAAAGACCTACCAAATATTAAGAAGTTTTTAGAGTCTAATAAACGTTTTAGGGTTGGATGAGTACAGCTAGAAAAAATATCGATATATTTTTCGACAGCGCTAATCACTTATCCATAGCTACGAGTAGATGGACTGGTTTCATCAAGAGGGGAGAAAATCAAGTTTGGTAGAACGGCTTTGTTAGTCAGATATTTTTTTATAGAATTGTGAGAATAGTCCTTATGACTTAATGAATTTTACTGTTATGACGTAAGATTAAGAGTAGAATTTGTGAGAAGAATTTAATATAGTTTGATTTGATATTATAAACTCATAAAACGTCTTTCATCAATCAAATCAACCACGAGTTGTCCTCTGCTAGAAGTAATCGTCTCCCATTTTTATTAATAAAGCTGAAGAGTTTGTTTGGCTGAACGCGTTAATCTGAGAAACTACTGGTTCGAATTGAAAAAATATTTTTGAGTTGGTTAGTCCATTCATCCCATCAAGGAAGGCTATGGGCTGTATTTCATCACGCTATTACCCAGGAGAGCGTAACAGTAATTATACTCGTAAATGCCAACAAATCGGCCATATTCTCATTCAGTAGGTACCGACGATTAACGACTGTATTTGAAGTAAATCACGGGTGAAGCCGTTAGGGTCAGGTTGTCATGTATCGGATCGATGAAAATGAAACCGTACAACATGACTTAGTACGATAATACGTAATTGAAAAGACTCTGTTGATTTATAGCTCCCGAAATAGTTCTGGTAGGTATTACCTGTAAAATGTTGTACATGTAGCTTTAAAACTAGTTGTAGATAGTTTTCCGTGCTTCGGAAGGCACGTTAAGCCGTTGGTCCCGGTTGCCAGTAAAATGGCAGTCGTTAAGCCTGGTTGAAGGCCTTATGGGCGGCTTGAAAATTTCAACAGCAGGTAGCCACAACCTGCGTCTGTCTATTTCAACACGGCAATGGGCTCACCACCTATTACGTGGGACAGGAATCCACACGGTGAAAAGTGGGCATATAATATGCCTCTGCCACCCCTTCGGGGATAAGGCGTGATGGATATTTATTTATTTTATTTATTTTTGTAGATAGGTAGCCATAAACTATGATAGTAACTAATTACTATCATAGTTTATGGCTCGGGAATAGGGCTATCACGCAATACTTGTTAAGTATGGTGTTTTATGCTTCCGTATACGTCAACTACCTAGCTTTTTTCCGTGGCTTTGTGCGCGAAATTGTGTAAACAAATTGAAACAAACAGATTTACGATTTACCAAATAGGATAAGTTTCCTAATATATAATAGCTTATTGCATTCAGAGAATTATATTATGTATTATAAATAAACATTTTAGGATATTTGTGCACAGCTAGATAGCTAGCCTATGTAAAAATTATTTATCGTTTATGAGCTGTCAATAGGTCATGAATTCTGTCATTATGAAAGGTCTATTTTATTTTTAAACTAGGCGAAGGAATCTTTTTATTTAGAGTACCTGGTTTTTATTGATCGGGAAAACTAGTTATAAAAGTGCACACTAACATTAAGCTATCTTCATGCTGTACCCAGTACGAGTAGCCAGAGAGGTTAGATAACCATTCTTCACGATTCATGCATACTTCTTTCGCTTCTTGTAGATTTATTAATCATATCAAACATGCAGGTCTTGGTATCCGAGTATTTTTAATCATTCCGTTTTAGAAACAATCTGCTCACGTGGTCTTAGTATGTAAGTCTCAGTTTGCCCTGACTCTTGGTACGCTACTATATTCGCGTCACAAATTACCATACGTGTAGTGTGGGCAACCGTTTGAATATTATTTTGTAAAATTGGAAAAAATCTTTAATATTAACATTATCTGTTTAATTTATTTCCCACCTCCATGGAAATAGCTTAACCATACTCCGTCTACTTTAATAACCACTGTGTTGTAAAATTGTGTTACAATTCACCTAAAAATCAAGCACTCCCCACTTCAAACAAGAACAGTTGTAATTTACCTGCTTACCAGCTGCTAAATAGCTCAAAATATGTAATGTTTATCAGTTGTTTAGAACCACAGAACAAGCTTATATTCGCTTAATTTAAGCTTGGGCGAGACAGCGTTGTGTGAAAATGTTTCTAAATATAATATTTATTTCTGATCTACTAAGTTATATCTTTTGAAAATATTACTTTAGAATTCGTAGGATTTTTAAAAATACAATAATCTGATGGGAAGTTTGCTATTCTGCCTAGTTGCAGTATAAAATGAATTTATTTGGAACTGAAATCAAAAATTGAAACTATGGTTCATTTAATGTTTTTAAAGTTTCGCGATTGTCATTCATATTTATGATATTTCGTGTCTTATTCGTGCGGTTAGTTGAAAAAGCACTCGCGCGTCGATGTGGCAATGGCGACGGACGCTGAATTCATTAGACAACCCGTGACCACAGCTGGTGTAATCCGGTCGAAACGTCTGGAAGTATAAGCTAGGCTTTGTACCCAATACTATACGTCGCGAATAAGACCCGAAATATCATAAAAATCTTAATTTCAATGGAAATTGGAAAGAGTGTAATAAGTTAATGTCATGGATCTATTTTATTAATGAAGTCATGTATCGCTTAACCAGTCCAATTAAATAAGAGTTCAGATATATTTCAATTTATAATTTGAAGGCCATTTAAAGACGCAGGCGTCGTCTTATATACGTCAATATACGATTCACATATTGTTAAGTTACATTAAAACTATGCGCTCGTTAGCAAACATTAAAATGTACTTTGGTATCCTGCTGAGAGTATAGAAGTAAACATGTAATACATAATTAATTTACATTTATCTAGATAAAAATTGACAAGATTAGATTGACAGGTAAATCCACACGGTGAAAAGTGGGCATATAATATGCCTCTGCCACCCCTTCGGGGATAAGGCGTGATGGATATTTAATTTTTTTAAATTTTAAAAATTGACAAGATAGATGAAGTGATGAACTTGAAAAAAAAAATGAAATAAAGATACTTTATTTATCTATCACGCATTATCCGCGAAAGGGGTGGCAGAGGCATATTATATTCCACTTTTCGCTTGCTGTCCTTACAATAACGTGGGAACCGACACAAATATTTCGTTAGTATTCAATTTCTTTTTATAAATATTGTTGGACAACTCACACAACATCATCCAGATTCCACACTAAGCAGAGCTTGTACTATGATAATCAGATAACTGACAAACATACTTATTTATTTCTAAATACATGATACATATTATAGATAAATAACACCCAGACACAGAATAAGCCATCGTGTTCATCACACTAAGTTTTATCCTGGGTGGGAATCGAACCCACGACGTCTTGCGTAGCAGTCGGATACACTCCCACCGCACAACAGAGGCAGTCAATTATTATTTCATTATTATATTGTGTAAAATTATCATAGGTTGAGCACATCACTAATGGATAAATCCAAAAGTTCGTAACCTGACCATGAAAATCACCCACGTTGGGTGTAATTTTTTTTAATTTTTCTACATAGTCACCATCTAGTTCAATGCACTTCTTCCATCTGAACTGCAACATATTTATACCTTCAAAAAAAATTGCGGAAGGTCGTCAAAATAACCATTTACTGCATCCATGACCTCTTCTTTGATTAAACATTTCGAACCACCTAAATGTTTCTTTAAATTCGGAAATAAATGATAATCCGAGGGGGCTAAATCCGGCGAATAAAGTGGGTGGGGCAATAATTCGTAACCACAATTATGGATCTCAGCCATTGATTCGGCAGAAGTGTGAACCCGCGCGTTGTCTTGACGGAACAAAACTTTCTTACGCAACATACCCGGCCGTTTTTCTTTGATTTCTTCGCGAAGCCGTCGTAAAAGGTTGGAATAATAACTTGAATTTATAGTTTGGCCTTTTGGTAAATAATCCACCAAAATGATTCCCTTCGTATCCCAGAATACCGAAGCCATGACTTTGTTACTCGACAAAACGACCTTAGCTTTCTTCGGAGTGGGTGAGCCGGATCTTTTCCATTGTTTCGATTGTTGCTTGGATTCGGGAGTATGGTGGTGAACCCAGCTTTCATCCATAGTAACAAACCGGGATAAAAGTCCTCGGGATCTGCCTCAAAAAGCTCCAAACAGTCACGCGAAATTGTGAAGCGGACGCGTTTTTGTTCGACTGAAAGCAACCTAGGCACCCATCGAGCAGAAACTTTATGGAACCCCAGTTCTTGAGTTATGATGTTTTGACCATAACCGATGCCTGTGATCTCAGCTATCTTATTGATGGTCAATCTTCGGTCGTTTAGTATAAGATCACATATTTTATCGATGTTTTCCTTGGTGGTAGACGTTGACGGCCTTCCACACCTATGATCATCTTCAACGCTCTCCCGACCTCGCTTAAACTCAGCTACCCATTTTTTTACACCGGAATAGGATGGATCAGATTCTCCTAATGTGCTCACCATATCTTTATGAATAAGTTTTGGTGATAGACCTTTTTTAGGCAGGTACTTAATCACTGCGCGATGTTCGATTTTGTTCATTCTTGAAAATCTTTTCCGATACTCTTAAACAAATATCCACAAAAAAAATTTCACGCGCACTAACTGAACCAAGCTTTGCTCACTTGGTACTGAATAACCATAGTAAGAATAGAGGGTAGATTTAAAAAAATGCATTGCTTTATCTATGTTAGGCCACGAACTTTTGGATCCACCCTCGTATCGTCTAAACTACCTTATTGACTTTTTAAGCTTTAATCTTTATGAAAATCAAGCCTGGCGAATTTAATATGGATGTTTACTGCACAAGTTGGGAGAAAAATACAATGGTTCCGAGTCAGTTGTCATGAATTTGGGTTCACTACACATCATGTTATATAAGTTAGGTTTTCGTCTACAGTGTTTTCTGTCGAGTATAAGATAAATTCATTCGTAAGAATTTATACCAAGAAACTTTAGTCAACACATAGCAAATTTATAGTCTATGCTACTAACTGAAGATTGTGTTAAACATATCAATTGAACGTGCGACGACAACAATTAGTATAAAATAAGCATAAATCGCATAAATCGTTATTTCATTAAACATCTACTGAAAATTCAGATTTTTTGTTTTTTTTATCGATGGTGCATTGACTTTCATTCATTATTACTTTATAAAATTCGGCTTGGCACAAAATACTGGTAGGTATGTATATTTCATTACATTATCTAGTTACTACTCTGTTGACTTGTGTTAAACACTAGTCAACTACCTCGCTGCTATTAAATTGATATGCTACTTAAGTTGGAAATACGAGGATACACACATAATTGACTGTTAATTAAAGTCTATCGCAATATTAAACACAATCAACAAGCGGAAATCGTAAAACTCAGACGTGTGACACTAAAGTAATTATACAATGAAACCTATTAATTAGTTAACTTAAGGAATGTTTACTAAACTTCAACATCCAAAATATAATACTTAAAACTTAGATTATATAAACGAAGACTGAATAATAAAAACATCCTAGTAGTATTATAAACGCGAAAGTTTGTAAGTATGGATGTTTGTTACTCTTTCACGCAAAATCTACTGAATGGATTTTGATGAAACTTTACAATAATATTTTTTTAATCTTTATTTACGCAGCTTTGCCACAATATGACCATGTCGCTCCATCATAGCCATTCATTATATTATTACATGTGTTTTAAATATTCATCATACAATAGATAAAGTGACCTGGCTGCATCCGACAAAGCATTTGCAAGGGCACTGTTACATTTTCCTACGTCCGTCGCCTTCTCTAGTATTAGTCTAGCTCTCAGTTGTAGATTGCGTCTACATTCTATTAAAATATGTTGTACGTCCTCAACCACGCCACATAGTTCACAATTGGGTGACGGTGATATACCCATGAGGAAAGTGAACTTCTTGGATGGAATGTGTCCAGAACGTAATCTCATAGCCATTACCGATCTGTGTCTACTAAAAGAACAGCCATCAATCAAAGGAATAGTTAACGGTTCGGATTGAATGGTTTTGTAACAGATACCTTTGTCTACAGAGCGGTTATCAAAATACTCCCTCCAGTTCCTAGTACAATACTCTTTAACCAAGTGCAAACAGTCAGAGAAGTATGGAGGCACAATACCCTGGGAACAGGCCTGCTTTGCCAGTGAATCTACCACTTCGTTTCCTTCTAAGCCTATGTGTGATGGGATCCACTGTAGTTGTATCGTTTTACCATCAAGTTCCAGCTCCATAATTTGGTTAATGATTGTGTATGCTATCGGTGTTCCTCGGTGTTTGGCATCAGTAAGAATAACAAAGTTATCATAGTCAATTGAACCTATGTAAGACAGAGCTTCCCTAATAGCTATTAATTCACTGTACATTATCGAAAGATTGGTGCCTATTCTAAAACGTGTACCTATTTTGTATTGTGGATCGAAAAAAGCCGCCCCTATTCCGCTTTTGTCCTTCGACCCATCAGTAAAGATATGATAAAAATTTGGATATGAATTTTCTAGATAATTGGAACATAGGTCCCTTAAAGCAGATGGCTCATATTGTTGTTTAGGTTTATTAACCTTATCTATATGGCACTTTAAATATTTTGAGATGTCAATATAGCTCATCCACACCGCTTTATCAAACATAGAGATGTTTGATAAAGCGGAGTGTTATAAATTTACACTACAGTGAACTTGTATATCTTTTAACTCCTGGTACAAAACAGTTAATAAAGGTTTCTTTCTTCGACGCCACAGGTTAATGCGATTTGATAATGAATTTAGTAAATTGATGATTATACCATTACACTATAACGATTTACATTTTAATAAAAAAATTCCGGTTAAGTAACATCTACGAATATATAGAGGTTGTAAGGTTAGTTCACTACTCATGACGTGGATAGGAGTAGATTTTATAAAACCACCAACAACTCGCATAGCCTGATTTTGAATTTTATTTAATTTATATAGATGAGATTCACTGCTATCGCCATACAAGAAACTAGCGTAGTCTAAACGACTTCTCACAAGGGAAATGTACATTTTCCTCATATGTTTTGGATGAATACCCTAACTAGTACCCGCTACAAATTTGAGTAGATTAAGGAATTTTGATGCTTTTTCATTAATTTCATTAATGTGTTTGGCCCACCTGAGAACGATCTAACCAAATGCCCATGTATTTAACATGTTCTACAAGTTGTAGGGGTGTGTGGTTTACTCTAATAGAAACTATTTGTCTGTTAACACCCTTTTTAAACACGCATACTTTGCTTTTGGATGGGAAAATCTGTAAGCCCAATTCAGCCAAAATCTCTAGGATCTGTATTAAACTACTTTGTAGCTGTTCCGCTGCATTAAATATGTTTTTATGTGTACAATAAATTACGAAATCATCAGCATATTGAGAGATGTGTATGGAATTAGTATTATAATGTTTACAAATATTCAATGTCGCTACGTTAAATAAAAAAGGTGCCAGAGGGTCACCCTGTGTTAAACCCCGACCACTATAACGGGTAACATATACGTTGTTTATTGTTACCTTAAGATAACGTTCTCGAAGATATTCAAAAAGGTAATTACATATTTTATGTCCTACTCCCAGGGAGTCCTAACTTGCATAATAGTTTGTCAATGTCTATATTGTTATAGGCATTATCGATATCAATGAAACAGCCTATTGTTATGCAATTATTACAGAAACCTGTTTGGATTCTTGTCACCAACTGACTTAAGTTGTCTACACAGGACCTACATTTTCTGAATCCCAACGTGTCATAAGAAAACATAGTATTTTTTTCAAAATACCATTCTAGCCGTTTCTGTATAATTGCATGGAAATTTTTACACATACACGATATTAGTGCTAATTCTGTTGTTGAGATCACTAAACTAAATTTCACCTATTTAGGTGACGTCTAACTTTAGTGAATAAGTCTAAATTTTGTGTGACGTTAAATTTGTATCTGACATCACTAAAATTCATTTTATGTGATAAAATTCAACAAAAAGTGAAAAATGTACATAGACAGTTTTTTTAATTTTATCACATAAAAGGAATTTTAGTGATGTCAGATACAAATTTAGTGTTGTTTATAATATCACCAAGTTTAGTTCGACGTAATAACAGAATAGCATTTGGCAATCTCTTAATAAAAATAAGTAAAATTTAGAGAAATTCAGTTTAGTGATTTCAACAACAGAATTAGCACTATTAGCGATATTAGCATCGGATTAGGATCCCTGCCGGGCTTAGGGAAAGGGACTATACTAATTTGGCGCCATTGGGTTGGAACTGTTCCGGTCGAGAGGAAATTGTTGTATATTTGGAATAGAATTAATTTTGCCTTTTAGGTAATTTTTTAATCATACTCGTACTATAAGATATATCATCGCATCCGGTGCAGTATACTTTCCCTTAATACTTCTATTTAGTTCTTGTAATGTAATTTGAATATTTAAAGTCGAATTTACTGATGTAAAAATAGGTTTGCAACGGGGGACGTCATCAGGGGTTAGACTGTGTAGAAGGCGAATAGCTTTATCTGTGTCTATATACTGTCTGTGAGTTTTGTAACTTTTAACTCATCGTATTTTGTTCCATAGATCGCCAACTGTCGCCTTCTCATTTATAGAGGTACAAAATTGTTGCCACGACTGCCGTTGTGATTGTCTAATCAATCGCGGCGACGCACATATCTTGCGTTTAAGCTCAATTAGATTTGAGGGAGTGGGGTTACGTCTTAAATTAGACAGAGCTAGCCTTCTTTCTTCAACAGATTTTGATAATATGGGACTCCAGTAAAGTTATATGAAGTGTTAGTATTAAATTTTACATAGGGAATATATTTGTCAGCAGATAAATATGTATAAGTATTCTAGAAAATGATCATATGCTCTTTGTGGACTATTATTAATATTCGAAGTATCGTTATAACTGAATCTTTCGTCTAGGTAGTCCTCATAACCATCCCAGTTAAATTCTAGAAGAGATGTACTACTTTCTAAAGAAAATAAAAAGTCCCAAGTCGCAGGGCTTGTATAGCTATATAGGCACCTGGGGTACAATAAACAGCAATTATATGTTCTAGCTGATTGCAATTAAATAATCTAAAATGTATAATTTCCAAAGCAAAACTATTCCTTGGAATGTCAAGTCGTTGCGCTTGGGTTGATTTGTGCACAAAGATAGCTAGGCCCCCATGGTTGTCCCTATCCTGACGGAAAAGATAATAATTATTGATGTTAATGTGTGTATCTGGCTCGAGCCATGTTTCAATTACCACCGCGATATGAGCGCGTTCTTGGATTAATAGCTGCTCTAATAGCAACAACTTTGGCTTAATACTTCGAGCTTTCCATTGTATGATATTTAATTTACTGACCTTATTATTAGTTCTATCCATTAACAGGCGTAAATAGGTTTTTAAATAATGACATATCGGGAATTAAGTTACATATCAATGTGTTAAGCCCATCTATGAATACTTTCATCCCATCTTGAAATTGTGTTTGTATCTGCTTTCTGATGCTTACTATTAGGTCTTTTATATCTTCCCATAAGCGTCGGAATGACTGTCTCTCACGGCTATCTTTCTGCTTCTGAGGCAATTCAGTACCAGGGTCGTGGAAGTCGGTGGAATCTTCGGAGCATGACTCTGTCATATCAGCCCTAACATTATCTGATAAATAAAAAGGCACTTAATTATTTTTCCGTTTCTTCTGTGTAGATTTGGTATTCGTCGTAACGTTGGCATTAGCTGTCTTTTTATTTATGGAGATGTCGCAGCTGGTTGGCCTGGTGCTAAGTGGTACTTGAGAGGTACTCTGACTGCTATTATTGTGAAAAGAAATATGTGTGTTCACCATGCGCCTCGAAGGTGGGTGTAATATATCAGAGCTTTTTGATATGTGCACCTATATTGTGACATAGCTCTCGAATGCGTTTTTCTTTGGTATACACCGGACATTCTTTTGATAGTGATATGTGGTCCGAAGCACAGTTAACACATTTATAAACAGATATGTCACAGTTTATATGATCATTCTTACCGCATTTTGGGCACAAGGGCTTGTTTGGGGGGGGGTTAGATGAATGACCGAATCTCCAGCACCTCGAACACTGTGTTACTAGGAACACGAATGATGACACAGCGATTCGTAGGTCCATCAAGTAAACATGACTAGGTAAAGAAGAGCCCTTGAATCCTAGTCTAATAGTTTCGCTGGGACTCCATCCTTCTGCAGATCTTTTGTTCAAACGCTGACGCGTGACGATTTCACAGTCGGTATGGACATATTTTAATATTTTTTCCTCCGATAATTCTTCATATAGATGAAGAATCCTTGATTATCCCGTAACATAAGCCAACCTCCCAGGCCCTTTGTTTTCGCCATCGAAGGTTCTCTAACGTCGAACAAGAAACAAAGTTCTCCGCGTTTGTTTGTCTATCAAAGGTTATCATCAGTTTATGTAAGTTCACGTATTAAACTTTTGTCACACCAAATATTTTATGCTCGTTTAGCAAATTTGCCATCGCAAACTGTTTTGGAAACTTTTCCTTGGAGTAGACACTGATTTGCCATGAAACCTCTTCGGGATTTGAGCAGGATTGTGTATTACAGTAGTCAATAGATTTCCTTCTTTTTGTAACAGTCTGCCAACCTTCTTCATTGTCGTCCTTTCTTAGTCGTTTATTTGTTAATTCCAAATTTGTATCCATATTCTCCTCTAAGTAATTCGTTGAATAACTCCCATAATGTTGTTTATCTATTGTTAGATTCTGCAGTGTGTACACTTTGAACTTGATCACTATCCATTTGAGATAAAGCGCATAATTACTTGTACACTGTAGTAGGCCGGGCGTCGCAGGCGATGCGCCGGCCGATGTAACTGGTTTTTGTTAACTCAATACAATGTTACCGAAGTATGCGTTCTATTCGCACGAGGTGTGAATGAGCACTGACAATAACGCTTACACGTCAGAATAACACATAGGCAACTTTTTATCCCGGAAACAAATTCCTGGGGGAAACGGTAACGGGAAAACATTACTACGCGTGCGGAGCCGCGGGCGTCAACTAGTACAACATAAAATATAGCTATACCTCGTGTCCAATGTCCCAGCAACCCTTCTTTCCGCAACCGGGTAGAGAAGTAATAGCCAGTCACCCATGACCACGGCTGGTGTAATTCGATCGAAACGTCGGGAAGTATAAGGTAGGCTTTGTACCTCCTATGAGCTCTTTGGTCGATCTTTATAACAATGACATAAGATATTTGTTTCAATCAAGCCTTATCCCCAAAGGGATGGCAGAGGAATATTATAAATATTCCCAATAAGGCTTTCAACTTGGCTTAACGACTGCCATGTTACTGGCAACCGGGACTTAACTTGCCTTCCGAAACGCTCGCAAATGTAAATGACATGATGATTTTTACATAATAAAGAATACAATTTCTTGGATAACGTCACGGTACCTGGGGGCTGGTTCAGTTTTACTAAGATACTCAATACATAAATAAATATAAATATATGTGGGATACTTTTCACACAACGCCATCTAGCCCAAAGTAAGCTATAATTTTGTACTATGGGGTCTAGACAACTGGTATACATACTTATATATTTCTAAATACATACAAAATATACATAGGAAACACCCAACCTCCGAAACCAACATTAGTAGATCACACAAATATTTGTTCCGACCCGGGAATTGAACCCGAGACCTCATGCGCGGCAGTCGCATACACAACCACCGCGCCGCCGAGGCAGTCAATGACTGATGGTAATGCTTGCATGTTCAACGTTGTCTTGTCTCCACTGGTCCAATATACCAATAGATAAATAGTTCAAACCCGTGGTACAAACACATTTAAAATATTTTTAACTCAAGCGTATTCTCAAAAGTTTTGATAACAAAACGAACCAAGTTATAATGAAAATCATAAATTTCGGTTCGGGTGCCCCAAGGGCATAAATCGAATTTTAATAAATCCTAAATCTGAATAGTTTTTCTGTCCAAAAGGACTTGGTGTTTATGTTCTATCACGGTAAATAAGTGAAGTTCATTGTACTACTGCTGGCTGTTCTTTTTTGTCTTGTTTATTCAGCGTTTGTTGATCTTACTGTAAACATACCTACTATGAGATTAAGTATAACTCATATTTTTATAATGCATAATGTGGCTAAGGGGTAGGTCTAAGGAGCTTACTAAGATCTCCAGGTCTCAAGCGACCTCACCTGTTAGACCTGCACCTGCTGAAAAAGAAGCATTCGCCTTTATGGGGGTCAGGATATCAGAGGACAGTCGCTCCCGATAATGCCAAAAACAAAAACCAAACGACAGCTGCTTTTAGGACTCCTAGTCCTAAAAGCAGCTGTCGTTTGGTTATTAATAGTCTAATAAAAGAAAACTCCAGGTTCCAATTCCTGGTAAGGGTTTCAAAGCAACTGGGTATATACTCAGTTGAAAAATGTGGCTAAGAAGTCGGTTTCGTTACAGGCTTACTGAATTCTATTTCTTATCCTTATCCTGGCCCAAGGATATAATAAGAAAGACCGACATCATGGCGGGTCATGGGTCATGTCCTCATGACAACATGGCGGGTTAGAGAACTAGACTTCATACTTGTTCAGAAAAGTAGGGAACTATCTAGTTACCTTTAAATATCAAAGTATTCATATCTACAAAAGCATTTTCCCACGCTGCACTATAATTTCTTTTAAGGTGGGTAAATCCTCACGGAACTCAATAAAACCACATGGTCTTCGTATTCACAGTCCACAGGACCACCGGCAGAAACAATAACAGTTAACTGCTTTCAATCTTTTGCGATTAGATTCCAGGTCTCAAAAACTAATTAAAAAGGCTTATCAAAGAAAGTTCCTTGTATCATTGTAAAATAAAAAAAAAAAGTTATTACTGATATCTACCACCCCCAAACCTGGGCTAAAGTGAAGTTATTTAAGACAATGGGGCTTTAATGAATTGTGCTGATATTAAATCTCATCTGAAATATTAAAGATCGTCACCATCTCTTATAACCCATACGCGGAGTAATATACTTTGTAATCTAGAGAACAGTGAGGGGTTCTAAAATATAATCCTGAGCATATCAATGGTTTCCTAAATAGAACGGAGCAAAGTTATCAAGACATTGTTGTCAGACAATATATTGCGATTCATAAAGTATTCTTAAGTCCCTGCCTATATCTATAGAAAAGAAGCGTGATTATTAAGTTTCTGTTGGATCAAATATTACCCCTTTGGAGTCCAAACCCCGGTAAATGACTCCAACGAGCAAATTAATATTTTTCTACATTATTGAAAGCTATTGACCTATAGTTCGACCAGGACCGCTTTACCGCTCAGTGCGTATAATTTTGTATGCAGTGAGCGGTACAGCGGTCCTGGTCAAAGTACACCGGCCTTTCCATGGGCCAAGCCATATACCAAGGTCTCGCACTCTGAAGAAAACTAAATCATCAAAATTATCGACATAGTACCAGGGCTAATGACTGTGATGATTACATCACTTGATGTCATCAATATCTCTGTAATTTCTTACTTCGGTAACAACATTACAGAACAGCCCACACATGTCAATTTTAATAACTATATTTGGTGTTATTTAATTTTTTAAATTTTTATTCATCAATTCAAATTTGTGCAAAATTTTCAATTAAGTATAATTCATAAAGTAAACTATCTAAAACGTGTTATTGAACAGATTTCAGTCGACCAACGCAGGGGGTTTTACTACGAGCACGTGATTTGTTTTACATACGCAGAAAGGTTAGTAGTCATCTTATCGTATGTCCAAGAACTGGTAAAGTAAACATTTTTGAGTTTTTAAGATGGTTTGAGGCAATCTGAAATTTTGTCAGATGCCTCTGCCATCATCACCATCATCTGAGCGTCTGTCCCGAGGTCCGCTTTCCTACCTTTTTACCTCAACTTTGCATGGTTGTCGGCATCCCCTGTAGTGAGACCATTGGCACGCATGTCATCCCTTACGACGTCAAGCCAGCGCTTCTTGGGTCTTGCCCTCTTACCGGGGCCCGGCGGAGCCGACGTGATCAGACATTTGTTTCCCACGTAGCCCGGCGATTGCCGCAAGACTTGACCATACCAACGGAGACAGCACTCTTTTTGCTTAACTGTAATGTCACGGACGCGTAGGCTACCGCGGATGCTAGAGTTCCTTACACGGTCCATCCGCGTGACTCTACACACCCACCGCAGCAGATGCCTCTGCCATAATATCTTGAATCTCTGCCTTAATCGTCCACCACCACGTATCCTGGTCCACTATGCTAATCATCCATGGGACAACAAGAAATGTATTTGGTTAATATATTCAGACTATTTGAGCGTATTAATAAACAATTTCTCCTACATAAATGCCTGATGACCACCCTAATCTGTGCGACCAACCAAACTACTGCCTAAGTGTGAGTGTGTAATTCACCACTGCCTATCACACCGAGCATATAAGCGTGGTTGTTATTTATTTTGTAAGCAGTTTGTTGTTTATACGTGTACAATGTTGGGAACCGATGTTATCCATGACCACCCAAATCCCGCGCAGCGTGATAATATGTCCAAAACCTTCCAGCTAAATGCAAATCTTTCAGCTAAAAACCGCGATTCAGGCCTGCTCTAGTACTTTTACGTTTGTATAAAACGTCTAGTAATACTAATATGTTATTTCAGTGTGTAATGTAATTCTATATAGCTGCCTATAACCGCCTTAGTGCTGACATACGCTACTCAGATTCTCTGGTGTATTAACGCACTGAAACGAGTTGCTGCTGAAACAACCTATCCTGAAGTCTAGAAAATAGTTTACCTAATGTAATCAACGGGCTTGTCGACAGAAAGAAACATGTCGGCACGCAGTTCTACGTATATTCATGACTGTTTACCCTTTATGGGGTTGGTAGAGAAGAGCTTTATTCATGTTTCAAAGTTCATTTTTTGCCGTTTGTGTACCTACTTACTTTAAATCCAGCATTTGTGACTCGTGCTTCTCGTGTGTGTTTCTATTGTTCAAGTCTCAGACTTTGTCTCGAGTGTTAGAAATTGTCATTCGTTTGAGCTTCTGAAACGAATAGGCCCCTTAGATATTCTTGCTGAATTAGTTACACAAAACTATTGTAGTCACCTAATATTCTTCTACACTCTACACCGATTCGGTTGTGCAGAATTACTCACACTTTCATTGCTCTAAATACTTAGGTATGTGTATTTCGTACGTTGAAAATACACCATTACTACTTTATTATCTTTGACTTTACTACTAGCACGTTGTACTAATCGTAGCTCGCTCGTTGGGACATTTCGTGTGCCCGACACGCGCCCCCGGTCATCGACCGCCCATAGATTAAGCAACACCTAGACATGACAGTTCTGATGGCAATATGCCCAACAGATTTATAATTAATAGTACTTTCAATTTATACTCAGTAAAAGTATAAAGTCTTAATGTTGTACATTAGAAGAAACATGTAGAGTTATTAGTTTGCAATGTTCGCAAGAGCCCGTAGCCCTGCTAACTCAATGTTCTGTAAACCATCGCTGCGTTAAGTCACATTCTCTATGAATGGTATTCAGAAGGGTGAACACTTAGTGGCATTTCAATTTAAGAGCGTTTCGTGCTTTAAAAGACACATCAAGCCGTTGTTCCCGGTTTCAGTAACATGTCAGTCGTGCCAAGCTGAAGGCCTTTACCTATAAGACGACTTAAAAATTAAAACAGTGGATCGCCACAACATGCGTTTGTCCGTTTTAACACGGCAATGGGATCTCCACCTTTTATATGGGATAAAAAACACATGGAGCATTGTAGGCATATAATATGTGCGCCATGAAAAAAGTAATTACATTAAACGTTTTTTTTAAACACGCAGAATAAACTTTCATAAAACATTTTTTATTTTCACATTATGTATTATAGTGTTAATAATGTTCATAAATAATGTAAAATTTAATAGACAGAGATAGTGTTAATGTTAATAATAGGCTAATTACTGGCATATGTCGAGTTGTCAGTGTGACGATGACTGAGTCTTAAATAATATAATTCTTAACTAGATAATTAAATTTTTTATTAATAGTTTGAATAGCCTAAAGAGGAAGCTTAATATGTATTTTATGCAGATTAAATAGGAAAATATAATTGTATCTTAGATATATACCTATCTTACCAAGGTTGCGATATTTCAACTATGATATTATATATGATATAACAAAAAAAATGATTTTGGCTAACAGCTATGATGAGTTATTATAACAACACGAAAAATGGCTTATATCACACCTGGAAAACGTTTTTAAATTGTGTAAGATTGTAAAAAATTGGCTCACAAGATCCAGTACAAACACGTCCTCTATATTTATGTCATTTACACTTTCAAAAAGTTGAAATATTATATATTATGCGTAGCTAGAAAAAAATTAACAGCAGGCAGCCACAACCTGCTTATGTATATTTCAACACGGCAATTGACTCGCCACCACAAGTGGCTCACACATGGGAAAGGAATACACATGGTGAAAAGTGGGCGTACAATACGCCTCTACCTTCCCTTTGGGGATAAGATGTGATTGATAATAAAATAATAGTGTTTACCAGTTTCTAATACGGCCCCAGTATTCTGCTCACTTGAGTTTCTAATTAGGAACAGTGTTTTAAAGACATAGCTGTAGTGAAGTTGATAGATAAAGAAAGGAGCAGCGCAATAAGAAAACATTGCGGTAAGACAGCAGATGTGGTAATAGTAGACCAACATAGAAAAAGGGATGCTTAGATGGATCGGACACGTGGAGAGGATGGAAGAAAATTGACTAACAAAGCAAATTTATGTGGTTAGTGTGAATAGGCAAATAGGTAGGGGTCGACCTCGGCGTACGTATGTTAATCAAATCGAAGACCTTTTAGAAAAAGGCCAGGTCAAGAGTACCGAGAAACAGCTAAACTTTCTATGTTAAAATCTATTTATATCTTCATTGTAACAAACAAGGCATTTCATTAATTAAACAAGGAAGAAAAAATATTTCTATTAACTACTAATTGTTTTTCAAAATTGTTCCTAATGTTTATGCAGGTGTCATCACAAATCGAACGATTATAGATACTAAACATTCGTACCGTGCAACTTTGCTAAGTGCCGCGGTCGATGGCGCTTTACGTCGCAAAGAGGTGGATAATTTGGTCAGTTTCGAGTAGGTCTCGACGGTGTAGTTGGTAAAAGCGACTGGGGCGTTGAATCAGAAGAGGGTCGAGTCCCTCTCGAGACTGATAATTTTGCCACTATAAAACTCTAATTTATAAAACGTTAGCATACTAATTGCTTTTCAAAATTGTTTCTTAATCTGTCTATTAATAATCTATCAATCACGCTTTATCCCCGAAGGGGTAGTAGAGGCATATCATACGCCCACATTTCACCGTATGCATATCTGACCGTCGTAACATGTGACGAGCCCATTGCCTTGTTGAAATAGACAGACGAAGGTTTTGTCTAAGATATATCGACGAGTTTGACGACGTAATGTCGCCACCGTATCATAATCTTTGACTTTAAACGTCACGCATTTGATCGTTAAAGAAGTATTTTTTCCTAGTGTCTTACGCACCAGTGTAACACCGATCGGCCTTGCTCGCCAAACTGGACGAATTTAGGACGACCATAACATACAATATCACTATATTGCGAAATGTTATATTGAATTTTGGCGGGTTATGAGGCACTAAAGGGTGTAGGGCAATTTGCACTGCTACGTGGATAATTAAAGGCCGTTTGCTTTAAAAATTTCGATTTACTGAATAGGTACGATACAACATTATTTGTATTTTTACTGGAGGTATATCGGAATAAGGTGTCGCTAGAGTAGAAGCAGGCGTATTATGGCGACGTGACGTGTTCCCGTAAGTTGGAAATTGACTCGCAACCAACTAGTATAGAGGTCATCAGGGTTAGAGGTTTTAGTGAATTGCACGGTCACAGGATTTCTTCTTCTTTGACGACACACTAGTTACCTGTCGGTTGTGAACATTACAGCCCAGAAGTATTGAATAGGGATACTTGGTGCTGAACGCACGAGATTGAGTCAAGTCGTTTGATTATTGACTATCTGACGCTGGCAGCTTCGCTTACGTTTTGAAGTTTTCCGTACAGTGTCATAGTATGTTATACTTAAGACATAGAGATAGTATGACATAGCGGACTTTTCTGTAGACCTATTAAAAGTACCACAAATCTACCATACATTATTTTGGTATGTCTCAATGGGTTAGGGCATCGTTTTTTTATGAAAGTTTCCAGACGTCTTATCTTTTTCGACACTTCAAACAAATATTCTTATATTTTAGTCAATAAACACAAATACTTAACAAATTACATAGGTATACCTTAATCTACCTGAAGAACAAACAGCATGAAAATCGGTGTAGTAGTTTTTGAGTTTATCGCGAACACACAGACAGATAGACGTAGCGTAGGACTTTATTTGATAATAATTATGAAGTGATAGATGTGAACACCCGGCAAATCTCCTAGAGCAGTTAAAAAATCCTTCTTTACCGTATGATTCCGAGATCTTTCATATGTTGCACCATAAAAGCATGGAACTATTTCCCTCTTCTTACAATCCTGGGTCCTTTAAGAGACGCGTGAAAAGGCATATTTCTGGGCCGTCAAGATGAGAGTCGCTATCGGAGCCCTGCGGGTTGAGACAGCGGCCTCAATCACGGGTCGTCGTCTTTGCTTACCATCACGCGGGCGACGCCATTTTGACGTGTGACATTAAAAAAAATCTTCTCTCTTTAAGTGTATTCCCAGTTGCTTTTAAACCTTATCTAGATTTGGAGCCCGGGGTACACTTATGGATTTAGATTTTCGACATTGTTGGGAGCTAGTGCCGTCTGACCTCCCAAACCTGTAAGGGCACCTGCGTCGTGACCTCGTACCTACGTTAGTAGCTGGTGCATCACTAGCGGCTGAGGTCAAACATATTACATGAAAAATATGTTAAGCTTGAATTCGAAGCTATTTTTTTAATTTTTTTATTTTAATGGTTGCCAGTAACATGGCAGTTTTAAGTCAAGTAGAAGAACTTATGGGTGGCTTGAAAAATTTCAACAGCAGGTAGCCACAACCTGCGTCTGTCTATTTCAACACGGCAATGGGCTCACCACCTATAAGGTGGGACAGGAATACTAATGGTGAAAAGTGGGCATACAATATGCCTCTGCCACCCCTTCGGGGATAAGGCGTGATAGATAATTTTTTTTTTTTAAGTACGATGTTTTCGTGTAATCTAACTAATGTTGATAACACCAACAAATTGAGACAACGCCTCTATTGTCTTCAGTTTATCTTGTAAAGATTCGTGACCCGCCAAATCGGTAAGTCCAGTAATGATTGGACGAACGACTTCTGTGAAATTCTTTTAGCGTTCATTTATTGTTTATTATAACTAGGTACTTTAGATTTTTTTTCCCGGAATCTTATTTCGAACGATCGGAAATGATTCGACATTTTGTGGTTTCAATACGATGTTAAATGACTATCTAAGCTAATTCACACATTCCTTTTCATGGTATGTTCTTTTGGTACTTTCTTTATTGGACCAGATCCTAATTCAATTTCAGACTTTATAATAAACTCTCTACTATACTGAGGCTATTATCTCCTGATCATTATTTAGTGAATTTTATGAATTACTTATTGACGCCCGCAGCTCCGCACGCGTGGGGCAGTTTTCCCGTTCCCATTTCCCACAGGAACTTATTCCCGGGATAAAAAGTAGTCTATGTATTATTCTGATGTGTAAGCTATATTATTAAAACCTTACATCAAAATCCTGTGCCTGTCTATGTCAACACGACAGTGGGCTCACCACGTGGGACAAAAGTGCATACGGTGAAATGTGGCTACCTGCTGTTGAACGCGTATAGTATACCTCTGCCTATCCCTTCGGGGATAACGGCGTGACAATATGTCATGTCGTTTCAACATTTAGCGGGGCGATAACTTTAGCGTGATAAGGCGTGATTGATAACTTTAGCAATTGTCCTTTAAAGACACCCGTATCCAAAGTTTTGTTTTTTTTGGTGACGCGGGGAATGCTTTTTTGCACCGTCATCCCTGCTTCGGGGGCAGCAGGGATGGTGTGTGGGACTCCCGGCCCTTTGGGGGCCGTCCTACCCACTAAACCCCGCGGTGTTCCAACTTCTTTCCAACCGGGTCGCAGGATAGGCCTGAGGGCTATTCACTGCGACCCGGCTTAGGGAATACCCCACTATGAGGTTCTCCTCGGGGGCCAGATGTGCTGCCCCCCACAATCTCCCGGAGGAGGTTAAGTTGTGCCCGCTCGAGCCGTCTCCAACCATGTGGAGAGTGATCGAGCGGGCACCTGACGGCACCCCGGAACACGAGGGGTGCCAGCCGCCAGGAGGCTATTGTGAGCGGGGTCCCCCGACCTTCCGCCCACGGCCACAAGTTAGTCGGCGGTGCGCCGCGTATCCGCCCGGCGCCGCCCTAGACGCCCTCGAGACGGGAGCGTGCGTCCTGCTCGCTCCCGGACCCGCAGCTCCTCTCTTTTTGCCGCCATCACCTCGCTGGCGAAGGAGGCGACGGCGGCCCAGCATTGTCGACTGCCGGCCATGGCTCGCACCACGGCCGGCAGCGCCCGTATCCAAAGTTATTCCAGATTAAAACAGGTACTTGGAAAATTTTAGAGTTAACTGCCTCGCTGACGTAAGTGGTAGTGTATGCAACTGCCGCGATGAAGTCTCGGGTTCGATTCGCGGGTTGGAAAATTATTTGTGTGATCCGCAAATGATTATTTTAGATGCAATTTTGGACGCAAATGCTTAGGTATGTATATTTAATAATTGTCTAGATCCCATGTCAGTTTATATTAGCTTACTTTGAACTATATGGCACTGTGTAAAAAATGTCCCACTATATTTATTTATTATTTAATAATATTTATCATTAATTATAATAATAATTTAATAAATAATATTTATTTATTATTTATAAAACATTAAATTTTTATTATTGTATACTCAATTACTTGAACATTTTTACAAAATCTTTATCCTGAACTGTGTAAAATCACCATCAAGTTTCCGTATCTTGGCATGAGATCAAAGCGTATTAATATTGATTCGTTTCATTCGGAAATATTAAGAAAACTACTTCGACAGCTGTCTAATTGGAATCAGCTTGATCAAAGATGTTGATACTGAGAGCTGACACTTGTGTTGAATCGAGTTTGAGAGTGAGAAGAACATCGTAAACATCAAAGCGTTTTCATATAATTATTTAGTCAAAGCTATTATGCATCATGTTACCTACTAATAATCACTACTTGAGTACAGTTTATACTTTAGTTTCTTTTTTAGAGTCGTACTCTCAAATCCTGTATACGTGGATGTCATAAGCCTCATCCCATTTTGAAAAAGAGAAAATGAATAATCTTTATTCATGTAGGTCATAAAATAACACCTATGAACGTCAAGATTATTGCTTCTACATTTACATTTACTGCCAGATTCGCAACGCAATACGTAGAGGAAGAACCTGGCAATAAAACTCATGGCCACTCTTTTCTAAACGCCAGTAATTACTCATTATTTATACTGTTGATTGATGGCGCTTGGTGGAACTTGCTACACATATTAAATAACACCACTTGTACTGTTCCACAACATTTACTTTGTAAATCTGACCGGTTTCACCTCACGGCATTCTCAAAGGTACACAATATGACGACTGGACCTAGAAAGTATACTAAAACTATTAACCGTACAATGTAGGTATATCGACATTACAAGTTACCAGTTTAGAAATTTACCCCAAAATTAGGGAGAATACAATTTTTATTTGAAAAAAAATGTAATACTACAAATCATAATTATATTTAAAATATTAGAATTGCAAATGTCAATGTGTCATATTATTCAATGTCAAGAATTTAAAATGTCAAAAGTATTAAATGTCAAGATATTAAATTGTCACAATTATTAAATATTAATTAGGTACTAAATTACTATGATTTGCCATATTGAACTATGTCATTAACTAGGTTTCCCTCAGGCAACACAATGTAGACAGATGATCACATTTCTTTCTTCTTCCAATTAGAATCTTAAAGAAGCGAAAGAAGTATGCATGGGTCGCAAAGCCTGGCGATCTGTCCTCTCTGACTACCCCGTCAGGTATACTGCGTGAAGATAGTTTAGTTTTAGTTGGTATTTTTCCATCATTCCAACCCTACCTGGCTGGATTAAGAGTCTGAGGTTTAATTTTATTTGACTGCTAGAAGCACCTATCCTATCCATAAGCCTTTGGTTTTTCAGCATTGTTGGGGGCCTTACCAGTTGCGTAAGGGTGCCTTCGGTAAAAATAAATATTTTAAACGTTGGGTGATCTCAGCAAACCTTGACCAGTCTTCTCTAGCTTGGTCTAATGTCGGATTTAGAATATGAGAATAATAACTTCCGTGAGCGATGTTCATTATTACTAAATAAACGGCTTTACTCACGTGTAAATTTCGGGATAGCCCGAAGTTTTGGACCTAACGGAGGAGTGAAGAAGGACCTCCGTTAAGGCCGAAAGTAGTCGGGCTATCCCGAAATTTACACGTGGGTAAAGCCGTTTATTTAGTAATAACTGATTTAGAATAGTCCCGTTAATTATTCATTTTGAAAAAAAGTTCTTTTTAAAGTTCGTCTCTTTAGTCATACCCGCCAATAGCATGGTTGAAAGTTCCTGTTCGTTTTCGTGTAGGCTGCAATGCAACGTTGTAATCTCTAATTTAATATTAACGGCATATTTATTAATATATTTAGGCGGCATAAACAGTGACATAGCTTTTTTTTTAACGTGTGTAAATCCCCTCGGATGTCATGTCGGGCTCGAACCGGCTAAAACCACACAGTCCCCGCCTAACTGTCTATTGCTGGACGCCCCGGGTAACTCCTCGGGACAGTGACATAGCTGGTGGGGTCCTGCCTCGTTTTAAACAGGTGTAAAAATTTCAAGCAGGATTGATGCATCACCAAACATTATGGTGAGTTTACCTGTCAACGTTGTCCTTGAAACGTTTATAAATGGTTCGATTGTCAGTATTATTACAACTTCACAATATAAACGACATTTTAAACACACATCGAAAGAAAATGGACTATCGATATACCTACGACATTCAATCATTTAAATGTTTAAACGGCTGTTTCCCGAATTGTGTCGTTTTATAACGTTAGATAACAGCTGTTATTTCGTATCCCGGGAACAAGTTAAACGGGAAAAGGAACGGGAATACTTCACCACGTGAGCGGAGCGGCAAGCATTGCTAGTTAAATCTAATACGGGCTTGAAAAAGTAATAATAAATCAAATCAGCCTATATCAGTCCACTCCTGGACGTAGACCTCTCCCAATTTACGCCATAATACACGGTTCTGCGCCCTCCCTGCAACCATTTCCAGGTCATCGGTCCATCTGGCAGGAGGTCGTCCTACCGTACGTTTGCCGAGTCGCGGTCTCCACTCCAGAACTCGTTTGCTCTATCGGCAATCGGTTCTTCTACAGATGTGGCCAGCCCATTGCCACTTTAGCGGGCTTACTCTACGAGCTATGTCGACCACCCTGGTTCTCTGACGGATAACCTCATTTCGGAGTTTATGCCCTAAAGACACCCCCAACATAGCACTCTCCATAGCCCGCTGTGCAACCGTGAGGGCATGGACTAGCCCCACCGTAAGTGTCCACGTCTCGGCACCGTAAGTCATAACCGGTAGAACGCACGGAAAAGTAATACTGAAATCTATTGTTGCATTGAAATACGCGTAGGTATTTTCATGTAAAACACTTTACTACAGCTATATTTAAGCTACTAGGGATCTGTTACAAGTGTACGCTATACTGGATATTTAGTAGACAATCGTTTCTTTTGTCTAAACTATTGGAAGAAGATATTCGATATTGCGAATAAACGACTCATTAAAACTTTTACAAACTCACCTTTTCTTGTAAAGCGCTCGTGGCCCCGCGGACTCAGTGTTCTGTAAACGATCACGGATGGGTGACCATTTTGTGGCATTTACGTTTGCGAGCGTTTCCGTGCTTCGGAAGGCAAATTAAGCCGCTTGTAAATTTTCAACAGCAAGCCACAACCTGCGTCTGTGTTATACAAAATTTGGCAATACTTGTGAATAGGAAGTACATAAGTACATCTTAACCTAATTATTTTGAATGACCTTAAAGCATTTGAATTTGAATAAAATGTAACGAAAATCAGTTACTTATTTGCTTTTATTTTATGGGGACTCATAAAACTAACCCAAATGAAGTTACGCAGTCTGATTTTAGGCAGAGACGATATTATTTCCATAAGCCTAGCCATAAATAGAAACTCAACTTCCCCGAAACGTAGATACCTATCAATTGTTATTCATAAGCGCCAAATATTAAAACGAGCCATTTAAATTAATAAAATAACATGTTCTGAGTAGTAATAAAACTCTAGATTGCGTACCACGTCACGCCAGTGAGGCCCACCGCGCCTTGCTACCGAGTGCGTAGTACGCAGTTTTGCTGTGAGTTCATGAGGCACATGTTATTTTTAAACCAGTAGGTAGTCCACCAAATAAAACCTCGTATACGAAAATAAGAAGTAGGTATAAACGTACCTATATGTTTTGTTGTTGTTTTAAACATACTCGTACCTATTTATTGACAACATTCAAATTCCGTTGGAAAGTTTGTTATAGAATCGTATACATTGTCCCATAAAAGAATTGCTGATTATTTCGAAATAAGTAGAATGTAAAACAAGATTATCTTTATGCGGTAGTGTGTACATTATGTATATCACACTTTTTTAAGAAATGTGCGTAAGTGCACATAAAGTAAATTCTCATATAAATACTCGTATTGTGATACATACATATTGTCACACCTTTATCCCCGAAGGGTTAGGCAGAGGCATACTATACGCCCACATTTCACCGTAAGCATTTTTGACCCACGTAACAGGTGGTGATGGCCCATTGCCATTGGTGTTGAAATGGACAGGCGCAGGTTGTGGCGACCTGCTATTGACTGCCTGATCGTTTACAGAACATCCGGGGTCACGAGCGCTTGTAATGTAACGGTCAGAATTCTCATTTCTTTGCACCTTTCTCTTAGAGATACTCTAGAATCTAGCTGGTATATTGCTCTCAAAGCTCTCTTCTGTAATTATCATCTGTCGTATTAATGTCCGCCGAGTCTCCCCAGAGAAGAATTCAGTATGACATAACGCTATGGAAATGGCCTAAATAAACTATTTTAGCAATTTCAACATCAGTAACCGTTTTATTGTTTTTACTGCATATTTTATTATTAGGACTGTGTCCGTAGTATATGCGACTGCCGCGACATGAGGTCCCGGGTTTGATTCCGGGTATGAAAAAATATTTGTGTGATCCACAAATGTTTGTTTCGGAGATTAGGTAATTTCTATTTATAATATGTATGTATTTAGTATGTTTATCATAACACAAGCTTATATTAGCTTACTTTGAGCTAGACGGCGTAATGTAAAAAAAATGTCCAACAATATTTATTTATATGCAGCAGAACTTAACTTACCTGACAATTTTTCTATATGTGGCCTCCACTGTAATTTTGACATAGACATATTGTCACGCCTTTATCCCGGAAGGGGTAGACCGAGGCATACTATACGCCCATATTTCACCGTATGCACTTTTATCCCTCGTAACAGGTGGTAAGTCCATAGCCGTGTTGAAATGGAAAGGCGCAGGTTGTGGCGACCAGTGTTGAAAATTTTCAAGATGCACATAAGGCCTTCAATTGGGCTTAACGACTGCCATGTTACTGGCGTTACTGGGACCAACGGCTTAACGTGCCTTCCGAAGCACGAAAACGCTCAAAAAAATGAAAATGCCACAAAGTGGTCACCTATCCCAGGAAATAGAGCCATAGTGAAAGTTGCTTAACGCAGTGATCGTTTACAGAACACTGAGTCCGCGGGGCCACAAGCGCTTTGACGATTAATCGTCGAAGATTCGCCACGAGCGATTAAGTCGCACATTAGTCGCCAACTGTCTCACATTAGGTGCCGAAAACTTAATTTCTTAGTTTTTTATCATTTAAATTCTTCTAGTATTTCATTGGCTACAGTTTTATTAGTTCTTCTTACACTCTTACAGGTCATTCTGTAAGACAATTTTTTAATTTTTTTTAATATCCACCAGTCTATTGGAAATTTCAACCTTCATATTGAGAATTTGTGACGCCTCCGCTCTGACCTACATAACTATTGGACGAGACATTTTCCTTATTTATTGAAATATTACTAACATAAATAACGCTTATAAGATCTGCACTAGTTGGCAACAGATCTAGTAACTACTTGGATACAGGGTAGATGATTGTCGACCAGCTCCATTCCTAACGGTTACAGATTTCAGTTACCTTCTTAATTATGGAAGAGAGTTCCAAGATTTTTTTAGAACTTTTATAAATAAATATCGTTGGGACAACTCACACAATGCCATCTGCTTGCAAACTAAGCACAGCTTGTAGTAAAGTAACCAGATAACTGATAAACATACTTATATATTTCTAAATACATACATATTATAGATAAATAACACCCAGACACATAATAAACCATCATGCATGTGTGATCGGGGAAGCCGAAAAAAAGTTGAGAGGCAGATATAAGTTAGTGACGATAGGGGTAAGAGAGAGAACCAGTTTCACTGCTGTTGATCCAGGTGGACAGTAGTTAGTAGCGAGAATGTGGGCGGGATAAGTCTGCTGGGAGGCATTGGTAGGTTGCAAAAGTTTTTAACGGTAAACATTCTCTGGCAAATGGTGTAATTACCCTAGACTGACCTACTCAGGGTTGCCAGATGATAAACTTTATCCGGACATACATGTCCAGACTTCACATTTACTTTCATCGCACTGCTCGGCATAGACGGTGTTCACCCTCACAATTTGCGTCCGGAGCGCACGCACACGGTTACGTTCGATAGAGGCTTTATTCCGCGTACGCTTAGATTGTTGAATAAACTCCCTGCCTGGGTTTTCCCGAACGTCTACATTATAAAGGGTCGGCAGCGCGAGTGCTGCACCTCTGGTACAAAAGTCCATAGGCTACGGTGACCACTTTCCATCAGATGGGCCGTTCTGCCTGAATGCTTGTCTGCCGCCTCAGTGGTATAAATAAAACTTACAAAGTCGGGACAAATATGTATATTCGGCCTGTGCGTCAAACTTTAGGTCAGCCCCGTAGGCTATGTTCACCTGCGGTTCCATTTTATAGTCCCGAGTGCCACAATTATCTTCTAGTATATTCTTAAAGCAAAGCTGAAGGACTGACAGAACGCAGCTGATTTCCCAGTGACCAAGTCTATTAAATTATTACACTCAAATTATTGCTTAAAATTCCTTCGTACCAAAACGCAGAGATATCTTGCCATCCCATATTGGTATCCTAATATAACCTGTTGACGCCTAAAGGATATTAGGCGTAATTATATAGGTATTTGACTAATCTCACTAATGATACAATACGCATTACTCGACATAATAAATTAATCAAAATAAATAAACAGGGGCCCCAATGTTGCGTACCCGCAGCTCGCCACGTGTTACGTTAATTTATATTTAAGTTTGTTAACTATATGGCCTATATATAAAAATTATTATAATGGCCATGAGATTTATTGCCTGGTTTATATTTAATATTGGACATTGTTGTAAATTTTTTTTACACATCGCCATCTAGCCCAAAGTTAGCTAATATAAGATTGTGTTATGGGATCTAGACAACTGATGAACATACTTATATATGTCAAAATACATACATATTAAACATAGGAAACGCCCAAACTCCGAACAAACATTTGTGGATCTCACAAAAATTGGTCACACAATACCTACACTACCACTGCGCCACCGAGGCAGTCAAAGGTTCTTCCTCAGCCTCTGCTTATTGCTTTGCGAATCTGGCAGTAAATGTATTTACATTTACTGCCAGATTCGCAAAGTGATCTTGACGTTTATAATTGTTACTTTGTGAGGTCACAAAGTAACAATTATAAACGGGGTAAAATCTATGCAATAGCTTAAAAATATGAAAATTACATATTTTACATATTTTCATATTTTTAAGCTATTGCATAGCTTTTATCGCGGGCTTTGAGCGCGGAGACCGAATCAATAAATTCCGTAACGAAAAAAACCTAACACCCGAGCTCACACGACCTTCACCGAGATCGGCCGAGCGTTCGCTTAACGTGTAGGTATGTATATGGTACGACTGTACGAAGCTCGCACGGATCGAGACGTGCTGTAAAAATAATATTAATTATATTATAATATTTATATTATATATATACCAACCTATTAATAATAGGTACAGTATAAATTAATAATAATAATTGCATAAGTTGATAAAAAATGCTATGCAATAGCTTTACCGCGGCAGTCCCCGAGTGCCACACGTTTTTTTTTATTTCATTTCAGTATCTGGTTGTCCCGTACTGCTGGTTTTATTATACTTAGCTCGCCATATGGCGCCATTACACCACCTACCTAATGGAATGTCATGGTTTCCTTCAGATATCTAGGGCAACCATCACAGCGGTAAAGGGCATTAACAGAGACCTTCAAGGTGACGGTCAAAAATTGTATTATTTTTGTGAAGGAAAGGTGTAATGTCTTTCAGATCTCTTTGCATAGATGTTACCGAACGTGAAATTTGTTACTATTTCTGTAATATACAAAATTAATACAAAATTAAGTACAATAAAGTATCGCTATCTTATCACTATTGTCTTGATTATACGAGGAACCTGATGACACTTACGTTATTTATACTAATATTGTAAAGCTGAAGAGTTTGTTTGTTTGTTTGGTTGTACGCGCTAATCTCAGGAACTACTGGTCGAATTTGATAAATTCTTTTTGTATTCTATAGTACATTTATCGAGAAAGGCACAGTACATATATAAATTGTTTATTTACTTTGGCTATAGGCTATATATCATCACGCTACTGCCCTGGAAAGTGGAGCGGTAGGTATAAATGTCGACAAATCGGACACATTTTAATGCATTATTGTAGAATTTATAAGCGACGGGATAAAATAGGTGCGATAGTTCGAAGTATGTCACGGGCAAAGCCAGGGTCACCTAGTTTAATTATAGATATAAAAAACTATGTTGATTTTGCAGGTACAATAATACGTACAATACGACACCTCAGGGGTTACATTTTTAGCATTGTTTAGATACACTGGCCTAGTTGATTCTATGTTCCAGTTTACTACATACCCATATACTTAGGCGCACGGGATTTTTCCCGAGTTTGTAAAGTGCTGGATAAGACATGTTTAGGACATATATTTTGTTTTGAGTAAGAAGAGGTTTCCATCATTGTAATCTGGAATAGCTTACTCACGTATAAAATTTTGGAACGAATCCAAAATAGAAAAATACTCGTAAATGAGTAAGCAATATCGGGCTTATCAGTAAGTACGACAGCTTCGTAAGTCATTTTTATGATGAAGGCAAGAATAATATAAGAAAAGAAGCATCAGAATCAACGCGCGAATGTAATAATACCGGTGTAACGTTCTTTTAGCCAATCTCGTCGCTCTCATCATACGTCTTTCTTATCTTGCCATTTCTCCTTATTTTTCGGACAGGGTTCTGATTACTATATCGGGTTCGAGCCCCGGATCGAAACCTTTTTGTGATCAAATGTTTGTTTCGGGATTTGGGTGTTTTCTGATAAACATAGGTACTTCTATATTTAAGAATATATAAGTATGTTTTTATAAGTGTTCTAGATCCCATAGGTCAAGCTTATATTAGACTAATTTAGACTAGTGCAAAATTCACATTCACACAAAATAAATATTTTTGGAAATTGTTGGAAATTTTTTATACAACGCTATGTATAATAGAAGCGCTCGTAGACCCGTTAACTCAGTGTTCTGTAAACGATCACTGCGTTAAGTAACTTTCGCTATGGCTAGTCCTTGGATGGTTGACCACTTTGTGGCATTTACATTTGCAGGCGTTTCGTACTTCGGAAGGCACGTTAAGCCGTTTACCACGTAACCAAGACGTGCGTTAGTCCATATCAACATGGCAATGGGCTCACCAACCGTTACGTAGAACAAAAATGCTTACCGTGAAATGAAGGCGTATATATGCCCCTGCCGCCCCTTCGGGGATAAAGGCGTGAAAGATAAGTAAGTAAATTATGCTAAGACAATGATGAGTTGTTCATCTACTTTTCAACTACGCAAAACAAACCCGGAAGATAAACACAGTCATAAATCAGTCAGCAGATTCATCCTTGAACCTTGTCTTCGGATATACCCACTTGATAGCCTCCCTATGGGCCCTGTGCTTAAGGGGTGGGGCTCCCGCTATCGACCGGCCCACGATGCCTTGTTGACACGCAACGTGCGTAAATATTACTTGACATGCGACAAAAATATTAAATTCAATTGGTACGAGTATTAACGTATCACTGTTTTTTTTCTTTTTAACCGACTTGCTAGGGTAATTTGTAACGAGGTTTTTGAACATTAGTTCCGCTTGCATTCTAGTTAACACTTCCGTACATGGGGTCCGCTTTTCCCCCTTAAAAGCTTAAGAATTTATTGTGTATTTTCTTATCAAATAATGCCAAAGGTTGTGGGCCACTATCACACTAGTAACGGCATTTGACAAAGGCTTTGAAGTATACAGTCTACTTATATGATGCCTCTTTACGCTTAGCTTGAAGAATCCACATTGTAACGGGGGAAAATTTGTTTCACAGTCTAAGGGCCGTATTCCAGAACGTTTCTCAATACTCAATCAACGCTTGTGGGTATTGAGAAACGTTCTGGAATACGGACCTTAGGCGTCACTTAAGACATTATTTTTAGACCTTGATTTGTGAAACATTTTTACACAGTAGCACTATTCTACATCAGTAGTCTAAATTTCAGGTATATAAGCTTGTGTTATGGTATCTGGATAGATGCATTTCTAAATTTTTACAAAGAAAACACCAAAACTTTGAAACTTACTATTCCGGATCACACAAATAATTGTTCCGATAGGTACATGATTCGTACTGCCATAGCAACACATTGCTCATAAATTATGCTTTATCAATCTACTTTCATCCAACTTCTTCATATGTCCGAACCACACAGCAAACACAGACATTCGATACATCTAAGCAACCTTTTTTCCCCAACGTCTCTTATCAAGCTTTTCTGTTCAAAAATGTCACTTCGCTTCAAGAGCAACCTTTTTGTTACCTTTTTACTGCTAAACACATGATTTAACACTGAAAATATGGTGAAACCACCGAGATATGTCGTTTTCCACCTCATTGCCTGGGCTTATTTGTATAGAAACCTTCAGTAATAATCTTTTCACTAAATATGAAGGGTTCTCAAGAGCCCCATTGGTGTGAAATGTTCTGTGCGTTTATATCTTTATTGTGTATTAGAATACTTTTCTTATTGAACACACTTATCTCTCTGAAAAGGGATATAAATAAAGTGATATATTATTTAATACAGTTAATATTAAAAATGCGAGAGTTATATCTCTTGAGAGAAAATAGAGGGTAGAAGCAGTCAGGGTAGGTAGACCAAGACTTACATAAAAAGACTACGTTAGCAGATTGTTCAAAAACTGAAACGTCAAAAGTCCGAGTACTCGAATAAACAGACGTGTATGTATGAAACGATTAATAAATTTGCGGGCAAACCTCGGTAAACGAAGGAACTATGCATGGATCGCGAAGCCTGGCGATGGGTCCTCTCTGACTACCCCGTAAGGAAGTTTCAGTTTCTGAGGATGGCTAAAGGTACGGTTACATTTTCATGTAAATTATAGCAAAACATTGCCAGAGTTGTGGTTGCAATGACGTCACAACTGAAGAAAAAGTAAAAATTTGGATGATTATATAGGAATCTAATGACAGTCCCATTTAAAAACCGGTTTTGCCGTTACAGAAGAAAACATTACGAGTTATTTATTTATACTTCTTGGTCGGTCTGGGAAAACATCCAACCAATGAAAAACGTATCAACATTAAGCACTGATTCCGTACATCATTAGAGGCACTGCGCATCTACCAACCGCAACATTAAAAAAAAACATGAATTTTTAAAATAAAATTATATAAACTTGCAAACCACGGCAAATAGTGAAGAGGCAATTTAAGTAAGTGCTCTCGTGTTTCCCACATCCGCCATATTGGTGCAAACGTCAAAGGTTCGTTCACCCCGTGCGACGGTGTTGCATTTACAGTGCATCTATTCAATCTACCTGTAACAGAACGTCTTGTAATTAGACATGGTTTCAAAACCGACGATTCTGTTTACACAATATAATGGTAATTCTACTTGTATATTTTTAATGATAAAAGTGTTAATTAACGCCGTGAAATCCTGAAATTACTATTTGAAATGCTATTTGCTTTGCGAAAAACATACCTATTTTCTTTAAAGCTCGGCTGCGAAGACCAGAAAAGAGAAAGCAAATCCCAAAGACTGATCAATATTGGTTCAACGTCATCGGAACGATTGATGAAGAATGTTTTTATTGTTTAAAAGTCGAAGGTAGGAGTCAGGGTAGAGTAAGACTTATATACGAAGACCTCCTAAGCAGATTGCTCAGAAACGGAAGGGTTAAAAGTACTTGGAAACCCAGACGGGCATGTATGATTTGAATAATGAATCTGCAGGAAGCGAAGAAGTATGCATGGAACCCGAAGCTTGGTGATCTGTCCTATCTGATTACTCTGTCAGGCAAACACCGTAAAGATAGTTCGATAGCTACCCTTCAGGGATAAAGATGTGACTAACGTATGTGTGTACTATTTCTGTCACAGATGAGGTTGGTCAGGATAACGGAAAACTTGCCGAGCGGTTCTTTCTTTACTAACTAACTAAGAAAACCTTGTCAGATGTACTCTGACTCCAGTTAACACAAAATCAATCAATATATTGTTTTGTTCTTCATGGACATCACCGAGGCTTTTGGTATGTTATATCACCTATATTAAATAGCCTCTAAAATGAGAAAATTTCCAGAGCTATTTTGAAAGAAATTTGTAGGCATAAAGTCCATACAATACGTACTTGTCACCAAGAGGGTCTGTAGATTATTGTAGATATATAGTGTATTAGTACATTCTCACTTTGTAAATTAACACGATACAAGGTGTATTATTTCCAGTCTATTTAACATCATAGTCCTTGGTATTAATTCGTCCCTTCGGTCTACTGTTTCCTGAAATCCGTTAAAGTCGATTAAGTTTTATGAGCCGCGACGACCTAAACCTTCTCTACTGCAGATGAATAAAGAAGATCTGGAATACGATAGAGAGGAATTTATACTAGAATTGTTATTAGACTGACGACTGTATTTACTGTCAAAAATAGGTACGAGTCAAATATCTTGAATCTATAGAGAATGTACTCTGTCTGTTCTAGATCTATAATGACTTGTAATTTAAATGAAAGGCTATTTCATCAATAATTAACTGCAGTGACAATCTTATTGTTTGCTAACTTTAGGCTTCACCCTTGACTTAATTTTCGCCTTATTGCACCCTTTTCATAATCATCTAAGCGTCTGTCCCAGTTGCGTCTCGCGACGCGCTTTATTTTGATTTTGCTATATCTTCTAAGAAATTCATTTCATTTAGTATTAGTGTAAGAGTGATATAATAACCGAACTTATTAGTTTTACAATAATGAAATACAAGTTTTAGATGTTTACGATTGCTATTCCGCTGTGCAGTAGTGTGATGATTTTAGTAATAGGAATAGCTTACCACAATAAATAGGCAAAAATAATTTTCGAGAAATCTGATGAGAATTTTTCGGAAATTAGCACGTTCACCCAAACAAACCCTTCCTTTATCACTATACTTATTTATATACTATTACTTGTTGGGAGCCCTAGGTTATGTTTCTGAGAACTCACCTGGGACTTCCGCTCATAGGCAGAGGCAGATCGAAGGCTACCGTATGGTATTAGTCGGTAGGATTCTGCTATGACATCCAAGAGGTTTTCCACACGTAAGAAATGAGTTGTACTTTTCGAAATCATCTAGACATATACGAGGTTTACATATGAATAGCACAATAGCATTCATACTTGTAATAACTCGTGTGTACAAGATTAATATCTCGTGTAGACAGGTGCCAGACGAGACATACATATTATCATACTTATTATATTTCGATATAAACACGTAGGGTTGCTAGATTTACGAACAATGCGCGTGTACAAAGATGCGTAAATCTTTTTCATCTAATTCTAAAGGGTTCAACAACTTTCTACAGTATTACAATATTGTATGTATTAAGAAATATATAAGTATGGATAAATATTTAAAGCAATTATTATGCTAAATTTCTCACAAATTTTTAATAAAGTGTAAAAAGACAATCTTTTGGGCCTTCTTTCGGGTTCAATCCCCGTCTTGTATCGAATTGTCTTCTTCCACTTTATTTAAAATATATAAGTATGTTATATAAGCTTAAAAGACTGACCTAACTTATGTTATATAAGGGCTAGGCGGCGTTATGTGTGAATGTTTTATAATATTTATTTATACACGATTTAAACACGGCAATGGGCTCACCACCTATTACGTGGGACAGGAATACACATGGTGAAAAGTGGGCATATAATATGCCTCTGCCACTCCTTTGGGGAAAGGCGTGATTAATAAATAAATAAATATTATTTTATACTTACGAGATTTCTCTGGTGATGTGGATAGTGTATAAGAATTTGACGACGTTCATCCGTTAGGCCATTATATTTACTTTGCTATAATATGGCAGCCCTGTGCTCCAGATTTCTGCTAGAATGGAATATTGATACGCAGTCTAATATTTATTTGTGTATAATAAATAGCTTTTATATATTTTATATTACTCCGCCATATAAAAGTTACTGCCTAGAATTTTGGAGACGTTGCCAAATCTAGCTTTTATTACAAGACGACAGAATAACTGTTTATTACGTAGGTACGAGAGTTCGTAACCTGAGTAATAAATTTTAGATACCAATTTAACCGATTTCGAATAAGGAGGAGGTTATAATTTGACTATATGTTCGTATCGTTTACAAATATCTCCATGATATTAATCTAAACCAGATAAATAAAATTGAAGTGTTTGTTTTTAATTCCATATTAACAGATTTTCATTAAATTCATATGAATTCATATACGACACATACATAAACACATAAATTTTTGTCTCTGTCTGTTTCCAGCTAATCTCTGCAACGGCTGAATCGATTTTAATATAACTCCTACTGGGAAATAGCGAATGTTATAAAGGAGTAGCTTTAGCTACATTTTATACCCGTATTCCCACAGGAACGGGCACTAGGCGGTTGAAATAGCACGTCCGATAGTTTTAAATAATACTCATAAAAGTTATTATTGTAATAAACAGGTACATTTTATTTATTTAGTTTATCTAAATCTAATTTAAAAATAGTCCGCCCATTCGTTCAATATTCCTCGAAATTGTATTTAGCACTAGGCTAACTTCAAAGGCGTCGGAGCCTTTCCTGTAACATGGTGACCGTACTTGCCGAATTAAATTCATCAGGCGTTTGTGGAATACTAAAGATTTGCGTGTTCCGTGAATAGAATATGAGACTTAAAACGCGGTAATTAACGTGGTAATGTATTATTCAAGATAGCACTTGAGAGTGTGGTCACGGCCGGCACTCACAGGATGGATATATAAATATATCGTAAAACTTGTACTATGTTAACCAGATAACTGATAAACATACTTATATATTTCTAAATACATACATAATATTGATAAATAACACCCAGACAGAATAAACCAACGTGCTCATCACACAAAGTTTTATCCTGGGTGGGAATCGAACCCTAGAGGTCGTCTTTTGCGTAGCAGTCGGATACACTCCCACCGCGCCACAGAGGCAGTCATATTATTAAGGATATTTTTAAGTTAGTCATTTTTCATTACGTATTAATTGTTGGGCGTAAGAGGCAAGACTCGCACTAGGGTGCAAGCGACCTCACCTGTTAGCGGTGCACCGTCTGACCAATGAACGAAGCAACGATGCACTTACCTACACTCACTAGTGGCTCCTAACGATACCAAACATCAAGAGCAAAACCGATTGCAGCTCCTTTGAAATAAGTGTGGACCCTACGCTTTAAATCCAATATGAGTTTGTAAGTATTTGGGAATACAACTATAAAATACTAGAAACGCCCGCGGCTCCGCACGCGTGGTGAAGTTTTCCCGTTCTTGTTTCCAACAGGAACTTGTTCCCGGGGTAAAAAGTGGACTATGTGTTATTCCAATGTGCAAGCTATACTATTGTAAAGTTTTATCAAAATCCATTTTGTAGGTTTTGCGTGAATGAGTAACAAAGATCCATTATTATGAATATAATTAATATAAGTAGGATTTAGGGTCAGGCCATTATTATGAATATAATTAATATAAGTAGGATTTAGGGACGTATTACAGGACGTTTCTCAATACTCAAGAAACACTTAAGGCTAGTTTTCGCCTTATAAAACTACTCTTCAAGTGTTTTTTGAGTATTGAGAAACGTTCTGTAATACGGCCTTTAGATTCCCATATGTGCGTGTATGAAACGATTAATGAATCGGCAGGAAGCGAAAGAAGAAAAAGAAGCATATATGGATCGCGAAGTCTAGCGATCTGTACTCTCTGACTACCCCGTTAGGGATACAGCGTGAAAGTCCACTTAGATGTGTTTCTGTATTCAGAAGACACTTTACTGTCGTTAATCCAAATTGAAGGTATTACCGAAAATTTTCAACAGAATGTAATCACAGCCTATTGCAGTCCATTTCAATACGGCTATACGGCCTGGGTATGCAGCCCGAGTGCCACAGCCCTGGTCTTGCAATCGTCTATAAGTTACAGTGCCCACTTACCATCAGATGGGCTGTAGGCTAGCTGATTTTTTCTGCTACGGTGGCTGAGAAACATGTCAGCCTCCGTAGCATTTTGGTTACTCTCTGAATGCCGACCCAAGTATACTTATTTAGTCAAATGTTGCCAAGTGTACCGACATTGATCAGGGGGCCGAGTCCGCTATTTCAATCGTGTCGAAATAGAATCGAAATCGTCGCTCAATAGGAAGCCACCGGTACAGTTCAGTTTTTCGTAGTCTACTATTACAATCGTACTTCAATAATAAACTTTTATCGGTCGGCCGATATAATTCTATTAACAAGTACTGAGCCAATGGCCGCTAGTCAATTGCATTTTTAACAGCAAAAACAGCGATTCTGGTTCTATTCTACGGCTTGTCATTGGTAGACTCGGCCCCCTGTCCTGTCTGTTGTCTTGCATTTATTAAAACTTTATATTCGTACTCGTACACACAATGGCACGTCTTCTCTATACAACAGCAATTTCTCATTTGCAATGCTTTTGTCAATTGCATTATTTTCAGGGATGACGCATAATGGCCTAGAGGACCTGACCTGACTCAAATGTTAGACCCAGACTAGCGAAAGTGGGGGGTCATTGACTGAACCATCTTATTGTGATGATCAGACTCTATTATCATCAACAATGACTGTCTGGGATTTATGTGTGCTGTATGTGTTTTAGAAATACACAATTCTTACGTCTGGGGTACTTAACGGTTGTCTATTTTTATGTGTTTTGTCTTAATAATTACTTAGCGTCGGCTTTATTGTATATACATCACTAGCTGATGCCCACAACTTCACCCGCGTGGTAAAGTTTTCCAGATCCAAACTAAAACTTTAAAAATGGACACGACACTTCTGACTTTTCTTTTGACCTATTGAAAAGGAGTACTCGTTTTAATATGGCGATATTTGTTCAAGAGAACAAATATTGCCATATTTTAACAAATTAACACATATACGGTTTTAAACTATACATGTACACCTTGCTTTTAAATCAACCTAATCCTACGTTTGTTGTCCTAATATCTACGATCAGCTGACTTAAAAAAATGTAGTAATGTGGATCCGAAACTGGTAGGCAGTAGGTGGGTTTTAATTATCGTTATATAATAGTTTTATAGAATAGTTTCATGCTAGTGTATTTTAAAACATCATTATTTAACCATTCAATTTGCTAAACAGTTTAAAGTAACATCTGAATAAAGATAAGCGCATTGGTATGTTAAACCGAAGAATTATACAACGGCGTGCATTCAAGCAGTCGGGGTTCGGTTTTCGGTGCGTTAGCTGTCATTGCGAAGGTATTTGTGGCGATAAACTAGCCAGTCGTGACTTTAAGCGGATACCAGTCGTTAGGCTATCGAGCTATGCAGTTGGTTGAGATACAATATACGTAACACGGTATTTACATATTAAGTAAATAATAACTCTTCATTTTATGTCACTATACGTTGAATAGTATATTGTAAATAGTGTTTGACCCCAGACTTGATATTGTGAGTTCTATTTAATCTATGGTCACGCCATCAAAGACCATAAAGACCGAGAGGGTGGAAAAGTATCATAGAGAAGAGAGAACGAGGAAACTGAAAAACGATCTCCGAGGCGTAAGCGACTTCATTTGTTAGCGGTGCACCGATTAACAGATTAGGCAACGGAGTAGGCCCTTACAGCGTTGGAAGGTCCTATGCTCGTACGCCTAATGCCGTAAATCAAAAGTCACATACAAGTGAACCTTATGATCTAAATTTAGGTAGCAACCACTTTCCATCAGGTGGGCGGTACGCTTGTCTGCCACCTCAGTGGTATAAAAAAAACTGTGAATACAATGGGACGAAGATGATGATGATAATGTTTCTCATCGGATTGTTAGGCAACATTTGATTGTGGTTAGCTTACTACTCATAGGGTGCTACGAAGAGCTACAGAGGCTTAGCAGGCTTATAGGCTGATACTACCTTACTTGATAACGTTAATTATAATCTTTTAAGGCCGCGCTAGACATTCTGGCCACAAGGTTTCTGTGCGATCCATTGATCAATGTCACCCATATCTTTGGGATTCTCGTAAAATCAAATCCGTAGGCATTTCCATTTAAATAAAAAAAAGTAGATTGATCAAAGGTCAAGCACAAAACTGCGTACAAAAACAGAGAATAATATTTGACTTCAAAGGATTTTTTTTGTGTAGCCACACCGAAACTTGCCGACTGTCAAATTGTGATAAGGGATGGTGCTTAGTCGCCGAATTACGATCAATAGACATCAGATAAACCAGTAATTTGTTTCAAATAAAATACATAATCGGGATAAAAAGACATTTTGCTATGTAAGTACCTAGCTCTCAGCTGTTCGAAAGTAAAGAAACAAAGAAAGCGTTGTTTTTTATCCGTCCGGTGACGGTAGCGTTACAGTGTGTAAAGCCCATAGATATCTGTAAAGCCATTACCGGGACTAGTTGTAACAAACAGATAGTGTCTATTTTGTATTCAAATAATACTTATGTAGTTCATGGTTGAAACAGACTGAGATTTTTAAAGCAATTATTTGCTAAATTTCTCATATTTTTTTTAATAAAGTGGAAAAAGACAATTCGATTCGAGACAGGGATTGAACCTGTGACCTTTGCCTAACCAGGGCAATGTTCTAGCCACCTGAACTACCCGAACCGTATCGAATCAAGTTGAAATTCTCCACCATATTTATATCGTCATTTTAAGAGATGACCAGAGCCATCTATCGAGCTAATGAACAACGCGATACCAATGAACAGTGTTACAACTATTTTTAAACATTGATGCAATGGACAATATACTGAGTGGAGTCCATTGCAAAAATTTATGAGACTGAGATTTAATTTTGTTTTACGTATAAACTGAAAAAATATGTACCTAATTAGTATTACTTACACAAATTACGTCTCAGACTGAAACGAGAAACGAAATGTCCAAATTATTTATTTATGAAATGTCAATTCTTTTGTTTTAAATTTCGCAGCATATATATTTATGAGATTTATTTAAGTGACACATCCTACTTCTCATGAGGCTAACTGTATGTTACCCAACTGCAATAATACACTGAAGGATAATGTTATTTATAGAATATTAAGCTCTTAATAGAAAGAAAGAATGAAGAAATATGTTGATTCATGCCCATACAAAAAAAAAACTGCTGGAAGCCAAAGAAGTAGGCAAGAAACGCGAAGCCTTGCGTGGCGATCTGTCCTTTCTGACTACCCCGTCAAGGATACAGAGTGAAGATAGTACAGTTTTATTAAAGTAATACTACCGTCTACCCGTTCACAACATACGCCCAAAAAAGTTCACCATCTCAGCATAATACAATGCGTTATTCAACCACATTTATAGTACAATGATGGCGAATTTTCGATTCCATACCAAATTACTACAATATTTAATCATCAGTATTCTTTAATTTAACTTTCTTCACGCTGTATACCTAACGGGGTAGTCACAGAGGACATATAGCCAGGCTTCGCGATTCATGCATACTTCTTTGGCTTCCTGCAGAATTTTTATGTATGGGCATGAATCAACATATTTTTTAATAAATAAATAAATAAATATCCATCACGCCTTATCCCCGAAGGGGTGGCAGAGGCATATTATATGCCCACTTTTTACCGTGTGGATTCCTGTCCCACGTAATAGGTGGTGAGCCCATTGCCGTGTTGAAATAGACAGACGCAGGTTGTGGCTACCTGCTGTTGAAATTTTCAAGCCGCCCATAAGGCCTTCAACCAGGCTTAAACGACTGCCATTTTACTGGCAACCGGGACCAACGGCTTAACGTGCCTTCCGAAGCACGGAAACGCTCGCAAATGTAAATACCACAAAGTGGTCACCCATCCGAGGACCAGCCATAGTGAAAGTTGCGTAACTCAGTGATCGTTTACAAAACACTGAGACCGCCGGGCCACGAGCGCTTCATACACATGAATGATGATGAGGATGAAACATATTTTTTCTTTATTTTTTCTTTCTATTAAGATTTTAATATACGTATTGGATAAATAACAGGCTTCGCGATCCATGCATACCTGTTTCGCTTCCTGCAGATTCATTAATCGCTTTATACACGCACTTCTGGTTATGGTTTTTAAACAGTCTACTCACGTGGTCTTGCAATGTAAGTCTCGGCCTACCCTGACTCCTTCTACCCTCTACTTTTAATTTAATTTTCATCTATGTGCAACAAAATGCGCAGAATAGCTCGATGGCGCCACAGACTGCCATCAATAGTGCATTCACCCCACTAGCGCCACCCAGGTGCCGGGTGACGTAGTGGCTAGCATTATGAAGTTATTGTTGAGGCATGCTTGGTGTGTACTAATTCGTACCGTAATTTAGATATTAACATAAACTAAATAACACTTCTAATGGCGCGTTTCTATCTCCCTAAAAAGTCTATCTGAAGATATTTTTGTGCGCACTAGAAGATCTTAATATTACAAAGTCGGATTTGTTCATTTATAACTTTAGAACGGCTATATTTTTATTAGGCTTATTTTATTCACTAGCCATGCTGTGCGATGTCACTTGCTGCTTGCAATTATATCGAGTTAAATAGGTGATGATGTACATAACAGTAAACAAAAAAGAACTTCAATTATGAAACAACATTATTAAAATTAAGTTTACATTATTCAAGACAGGGATGGCCATTTAGGCACGGTCATCTCATTCTCTCCTATCATTTGTTTTTTATGACGTTTTACCTGTTAGTGAATGAATCATTTAATTGCGAGTTGTGAGGAACGTAAGTTTTTTTTGGTTATTTATGAGAACGTGTTGTTTTCGGTTAAATAATTCAAAGTTGTATTAGTTAGTAGGATACGTTGGTATTTGAATATTCCGGACGCCATTTTGTTTTTGCAGACAATCTACTTGAATTTACTGTGTGAAATTAGCTATACCAGCGGCACGCTATGATGGCCGTTTTGACATATTACAATAGTGATGTGAAATCCTTTTGAAAATCATTTTGTGAATAATTTTCCAACAGGAACTTTGGACGTAGATGCTGCAGTGTCATCTGTCCAAGAACGGCTTACAGTGTGGTTAGCATTATGCCATGTTTCATCCAAAAACACAACGTCATAACGGCCATCATAGCTTGCCGCTAGTGTAAACATATTCTATTGAGAAATGGCATTCGTGTCATTGAGGATAAGCCTCAGGAGTGTTGCCATCACTTGAATGGTCACTCGATAAATGCAGAAGCAAAATTCTACCACTGAGGTGAAAGAAGTAGTCTTCCTAACAGCGTTCATCTGCTTGTTGATGCTAGTGGAAAGCCTTTCGTTTCTTTTTCAAATACATTTCATCTCCTTTTTTCTCTGGAATTTTCATAGGTCACAGAGGAACCGCTACCGACTTCAGATACGCGAAAAGTTAAAAGTATCTATAAAGATTTAAATTCCAATATAATCACTAGTAATTCCTTTTGATACGAATATATTTTACAATCATAGAAAAGATTCGTAATAATAGGCTAACATAGCATGAAATAAAAAAAGGTTGGAAATTACGCCTACAAACCGTAACCGGAGTGAATGAACGAAACAGGATTCAATGAATGATTTTCAACAAAGGAACGAATGACGTGTAATTTCGCTATAAATTCTTATTGCTTATAGATTTTATAATGACTGTTACAAACGGTCGATAATAACAGGCGTCAAAACATTTGAGTTCTTAAATTATAAATAAAAATAAATATCCATCACGCCTTATCCCCGAAGGGGTGGCAGAGGCATATTATATGCCCACTTTTCACCGTGTGGATTCCTGTCCCACGTAATAGGTGGTGAGCCCATTGCCGTGTTGAAATAGACAGACGCAGGTTGTGGCTACCTGCTGTTGAAATTTTTTAAGCCGCCTATAAGGCCTTCAACCAGGCTTAACGACTGCCATTTTACTGGCAACCGGGACCAACGGCTTAACGTGCCTTCCGAAGCACGGAAACGCTCGCAAATGTAAATGCCACAAAGTGGTCACCCATCCGACGACCAGCCATAGTGAAAGTTGCGTACCTCAGTGATCGTTTACCGAACACTGAGACCGCGGGGCCACGAGCGCTTCATAAATTAAGATTTTTCTTCTTAAATTAAGATTTTTTTTTATTTATGTGACGACACTTCTTATCTTATTTTTTTAATTTCCGGTTTTTTACAACGTCTTGAAGTTCTAGTCTGCCTCCGTTAGCTGCTTTGGCTAATTTTATTCGCTATAGTTGTAAGATGCCCTTTCACCTCCCAACCACTTTAGGCGCACTTACATACCCTGTATCTTCGTCGTTGCAGGTGAGATTACATGGATTCATAAAATCTGACTGGGTGTGGAGCCTTACATCCCATATTCTTAATATGAATACTACTTTCAATACGTACGAATGAGGGGATAATTAGGTACATAGCGTGTGTTAGAATTGTTTTTTTTTTCTTTAAGGACAGTTTACTAAAACAACATACGACTATGTATATCAAGCAACTTTATTAGAAAAAGCGTTTATGAAAGAAAATTCATAGAGAAGAACGTCGCATAAGTCTTTGGTAGGTAGGCGTTGTCTTCTTTACTAATTTTTTTTAGTCTTACTAAGAATTACTACAAATTACGTTAAATAAAATATTTACCAAAGAGAAAAAAAAGTAAAACAAATGACCTTTGGCCAGAAATAAAAAGTGTAGCCCATTTGGCGCCGTCAATTTCAACTGTTACATAAAATATAATTTAATTGAATATTAATAGGACCTCGAACTTCATAGCAGAAAGAGTCAGATGTATTAACTAGTACTATATATAGCTTTATTTTTTTTTGAGAATATAATCTTTAATTCTTACGGCGGAACCTTCTCTTCATCTTTGTATATTCCTAGTTACTTCCAAAGTCCTATTTGGATTAAGAACCTGCGATCACTTTTATTTGACTGCTAGGAACAGCTTTCGTTTGGGTTTTGTTCACTGGTTGCCGTCTGACTTACCAACTTACTTGCGCTTGTGTTATTGCCTTGTCCGTTAATCAGCAGGTGCACCGCCAGCTGCTAAGGGCCCAGAGATTTTGATGGGGTCCCTTACAACATTCCTAGGGTACCTTACAGCAAAATCCATTTATATCAATCCACATCAACCTGAAAATTCAAACTTCGACTTTAATATTAGGAAGTACAAACAATCCCTTATTGTAGTAATCGAGTTATACCAACCGACGTATTAATTTCCCCACCCAACAGTTTGTTTTGTTTTTGTAGCTCGCAGCGGTGACTATCACTTGGGGGTTGGGTGGAGTGACCTAGCACCAGGTGACCTTTCACGCAAGCACCATGAACTTGATTTTTATTTTATATGCTTATTAGTTTTATGGCATTGAAATTTGTTTATGGTGGCGTTTGACAAAATATTTATTTATTTTTGACGATTCTTTAATTAAGGCGATTATTGTAGGATTATTACATGGCAAATAACGTACTGAATTACAATAATATTTTAATTCAGTACTCACTGAACTTTTGTTAAAATCGTTCATTCAATCCTGTTTCGTTCATTCACTACAATTACGGTTTGGATGGAGGCGTAAAATTACATTTTTTTTAAATAAAACTTATGCTACTAAACGTAAATCCTATATTCCATTGGTGGACAATATATTTCTTTTCTTACTGCTCTATTCCTTATATTTTCTTTAACCCGTCCAAAAAACTTACTTGCTTTCCAATATACTCATTTTTTAACTAGTGTTATAAATTTGTTTACGCCGGCATTGTAATAATTGGGAATCAAACTTAACGAATGTAACTCAAGACTTTATAATGTAATTTCCAAGTCTCTGTACTCTACTACTACACGTCTCTGGTACAAGAGTTTGGCGCCAATTCTTGAAAATGACGCTAAATAAAATATGTAATAAGAAATTATTAATACTGAAGACAAGGCTGTATGGACTAAGTTTCCTTTGCCTGCCCAAGATGGGCAAAGACAACTACCAACAACCTCTCTGGTACAAAATACGTTATAGGTAAGAAGATCACTTCATGGAATTTTTGGGATCCTCCCTTATGTCGGAGCAACATCTCAGCTCAGCCGGGTTCTCTACATCGAATAACTTCTTACTTCACATTTTAATTTCTTCACAATTATTATTATTTAATCAAATAACAGCTTAAACTAACATAAAAAAAGAATTGTTTTTTTCGTTTCTTCTGAACGGCTTGGCCGACTATAATATAACGGGTCTTTTACTGGTAGACTATCTAATGTTACGGGGAGTAAGTTAGGATACTATTATTTCCGAAAAAAAGTTAGGGTTCCATTTTAAAAACTTCACACATAGAAAGTCGCGGGCTCCAACTAGTTTATTATGAAACTAAATTCACGCAAATGTTAAATGTCTTTAAACACACAGATATTTACATACATATTTATACTATTCATCGCAATTTAAATTCTGCCAAGATATTATTTTTACTGTTCGCAAGTACAGTTACAAGTTTCATAATAAATTTCAAGCCCTAAACTGAACGTTAGTATCGAGTGCATTTACCCTGCGCTAGGCTTTGCATGCTTGTTGCGCGGGCGCCGGTATCGAGGCATTTCCGGAGGGGCACTAGAAGGGTGCGAGGAAGGGGAGGGGTGTCGTGGGAGAGCCTTAGCACGCCTTAGCTTAGGAATGTTGGTAAATACTTGCATGACATGTGAGGTAGGTTGTAACGGTGTTCGATTGTACGAATCGAGATATAATCAAAAAGGTTGGTTTCTGTCGAAATATCACTTGTACACCAATTATTAACATTTTATGGAATACAGGTTTTGAAATTTAGAATGGGCGGCCTTTTCGCTAAGTGCAATTTCTTACATGCAATCTTATTGGTACAAATATCACTTAATTATGTCATTATAAAAATTAACTTAGATTAGTAGACAGTAAGAGAACATGCCACTCAAAATTACAACTACACGTGGCATCGTCACCATGTAAATGTTTGGTTTGCAACTAGCGGGAGCGATTCCAGTAGGAAAGTTGCTTGAAAACTCCTCTAACATCTTTCTAATATTTTGTGGCGTTAATAGTATATGAGGCTGTATGTAATTAGAGTCTTTGCCATTGAATGTCGCATAATATTAATATACCTCTCGACCACGGAGTACAGAATAATAAAAATAAATAATAATAATATTTCTTTCTGTCCTCCGGGCTCTCGACCTGAAACTGAACAAGTATACGGTCACAAAGAAGTTCAGGTGAGCGATGTATAAACTTCATTGAACCTTTGAGCAAAAGTTAGAAAAACTGTGACAGCAACAATATGGGTTCATTCAAATTCAAACTGATTTTGGTATGTAACTTTCAGGACGTCAAAAGTAAAGTCAGGTTGTGAATGTTTGAATACTGAAATCTTTCAATACAGTAAGCTACTTTCATACTTGTTCAATGAACTGTATTCTAGAAGTTTCTTCGACCGCCTAACCTGAAGTACAATTGTCCGTTTTCACTTAAAAGATTTTCAGATAATGTAACTTTTTACAAGCTTTCTATAAACTTGTCCTGTAAGTTTCTTCAGGAACATTCTTGAAACTCAATTTACAAACAGATTTATTTAATCGATAGAGCTAAAATTTTGTATAATTTTTTTTTATCACTGAGGTGGCAGACAAGCATACGGCCCACCTGATGGAAAGTGGACAACAATGCATGTTTCGCTGTGTGACGTCATTTTAAATCCAACATGGCGTACGTACTAGTTATTTTCAAAGCTGTACTACAATATGGATATCAACCAAAAGAGTTGTTTCACTCGGAAAATAAAACGACGTCACTCTAAATAAACTTTTAGTACTAAGAATATTATGCTTTCCTTTCCTATTCCTATATGAGTATTAAAGGATTTGCCAAGTTATGTTTTTTTATCAATCATGGCTTATCCATTGCCGTGTTAAAATTGACCAATGCAGGTTGTGGCTACCTGATGTTGAAACTTTTCAAGCCGCCCATAAGACCTTCAACTTGACTCGACAACTCAACTGCCATGACACTCGCAATCGGGACCATCGGCTTAACATGGAAACGTTCGTAAATGGATATACCATAAAGCGGACACCCATCCGTAACCAGCCATTGCTTAACGCTGTGATTGTTTACAGAGTACTGAGTCAGCAGAGAAACAGGCGCACGAGTATTTTTTAAAATAACTTAATTTATTACATTTATATTAAGTTGTCAAATATGATAATTTTTACCTTTTGTACATATTTCATTGAAATACTTGAAATTGTTACTTATTAAAAAAATTATATCTCGCGGTCTCAGAAGCGCTCGTGGCCTCGCGGTCTCAGTGTTCTGTAAACGATCACTGAGTTACGCAACTTTCACTATGGCTGGTCCTCGGATGGGTGACCACTTTGTGGCATTTACATTTGCGAGCGTTTCCGTGCGTCGGAAGGCACGTTAAGCCGTTGGTCCCGGTAGCCAGTAAAATTGCAGTCGTTAAGCCTGGTTGAAGGCCTAATGGGCGGCTTGAAAATTTCAAAATCAGGTAGCCACAACCTGCGTGTGTCTATTTCAACACGGCAATGGGCTCACCACCTATTACGTGGGACAGGAATCCACACGGTGAAAAGTGGGCATATAATATGCCTCTGCCACCCCTTCGGGGATAAGGCGTGATGGATATTTATTTATTTATTAAAAAAATACATATTTGCATTTATGAGGCATGCTGCATTATGCATCATAAATGCAATTTTTTTTGGCTAAGCTACTGTTGTAATAATCGTAGTAGGTAGCCGTTTGTCCCAATACTTTCGGGAAACGTTATTTAATCAATTTTATATTCATAATTTTAATCCAAAGGCAACGGTGATAATTTTCTATTGTGTGTGCTGTTAGCTTAAGTGCTACATTTTTTTTTTAAATTTATTTCATGACCATAGAAACAGCGTCTTTCAGTCGCATACATAGAGATGTTTGGTACATACATATTTAACAACATACATAATCAGTGTTGCCAATTTTGAATTCAAAAGCTGAACTATATTAATAAATCTGACTGCCTTCGTCGCGCTGTGGTCCTGGATTAGAGAACCGGGTCGGATCAAATATATAATATTTGTGATCTACAAATGTTTGTTTCGGAATTTGGGTATGTATTAAGAAATATATTAGTATGTTTATCAGTTGACTAGATCCCATACCACAAGTTTATGTTAGCTTACTTTGGGCTAGAAGGCTGTGTAAAAATTCGTCTTACAATTCTACTAATATTATAAACGCCAAAGTTGGTAAGATTGTATGATTTTTACTCTTACAGACCAAAGCTACTGAATGGATTTTAATTAAACTTTTTAATAATATAGCTTACACAGCAGATTAGGCACATAGGCTACATTTAGTCATGGAGCAAGTTCTTTGGGAAACGGGAACGAAACGAAAAAACTAACACCCGGGCGGAGTCGCGGGCATCATCTAGTATTTATATAAAGTAAAGTAACGTCTTGAAATTTTGAAGCCGCCTATTAAGTTTCAACTTAGCTGTGTACTCGATAACTTGACTTGATAGCTTGGACCAATAATTTCATGAATAAACTATTTAAACCTAAATAAAATACCCGTTTAAAAAAGTTAAGAACACTCTCTGAATTAACCTGATTAATTATCTGTGTCATAATACTAAATCTGTAACCCGTTTTCGCGATATGAGGAAACATCATACGGATACAACTAATTTATAGTCTGCTTACCTCCTGCTGGCAAGCAATACAATAAAAGAGTTTGTTTGTAGTTTTGTAGAAGGCGCCTATCTCAGAAACATCTGGTTCGAATTTAAAAAATCTTTTAGTGTTGGATAGTCTTTTAGTCGAGGAAGGTTTAAAGCTAAATAAAATCACGCAACGCCAATAGGAGCGGAGTAATAATCAAAATCATTATAAATGCCAATTCCGGAGATTTAAAGTACGCCATGGGCAAGGTCGTGGGCCACAGCTAGCAATACACAATGTAGAAGATTAAGACAAAATTGATGTCAAATCAGTTTTGATAAAGACTTGAGAAAGTAATTTCTAGAATTTTCATTCCTATTTTCAGCACTCGATCTAATAAATCAGACGATATTGTCTTTTCTGTTCCTTTGTCGTTGAAATAAATAAAGATACATACAAGTGATATACTATAAATACTTATAATTATGTACCTATTTGAGAAATTAACAGAACACCCACGCCCTTCTGTCACAATATTATAAAACGAAAAATAAGATCGGTATGAAATATGAATTTCAGGAGATTTACATGAGAAATTTGCTTTAGTAAACGGAAGATCAACTTTTAACTTTTGCTATCTTGATAGAATTAAGTCATTTGGAAAATTCTATTCTTTTTTGGTAGTTGATAAGTACTTGACCGCTATTTTTAAGTTATTTGTTTAAGTATTGATGGTAATAGTCGTAAGTTATTTATGAAAAAGAAATTTTATTTTGCGAATCAAAATAAATGGAACATCAATTTGTGTTAAGAAATCCGTAGCTTTATCATCTACTATATTAAATGAACAAATCCCACGCATCGTCAAATCTGGCAACCCCAGCCCTTCGTACCGGCAGCTTTGACATATAATATCTATATAATCTGTGAGTGTAATGAATTGTGGTTCCTTTTGTGAATATTTCATTCGCAACTCTCTATACGAGTATAAACATGGTGGTCTCAGCGCCTGTGTGGTCTTAAATTTATTTATGTACCTACAGTTAGAAACGGATGTCAGTTATCACTAGAAAATAAACTTACATAATAAATTATTATAAGACATTAGGCACTAAACCTTATCTATTCATACTAATATTATTAAAAGGAAAGATTTGTTTGTTTATAGTCGATAAACTTTGGAACTTAGAATCGATTTTAAAAATTCTTTCACCATTGGAAAGCAATCATACATAAGTAACATAGGCTATGTAATATTTATTATGTTACGACGACATAAGGGAGCAAAGTTGTAATAATGAATGTCACAAGCCGGGAATGACAAAATATTTTTTTTAAATGTACCATTCTGCCCTATATCTAAATCCTAATTCTATAGTGTCCATCTCATGGTTGCCTAGCGATTGCCACTGTGCGATAAGGCCGCCAATTGTATCACCTGTAAATTGTAAACTAAATAAATGTTTATTTGTTATTAAATATATGATATTTCACGTTGAAGATGAAACCATTTAATTTGAACAGATAATTGATAAATTCTTGAAAACAAATTCTTGATCTCTTAAATAGCTTTCGCTTTACGGAAACTACAGTAGGAAATTCCCGAGCAGACGGTCGGACTCCTGCGCAGATGGCCGTTACACCTGTCAATGATTCAACAATTAACTCATTGTAACTTTATTGTAATTAAGAACAGGTTTTTATAGGACTCATTAATATATGCTCATTCATCTTAGCGTCTTCTCAGTTACTTAAAACACTACCTAGATTTGTTATGTCGTTTAATTTTCTGAATTGTTGAGACTGATTGCCGTCTGATCTCCTACATCCATATGATCCTGTGAACCAATATAAAAACTATACAAATACCATTGCCGCTGCAAGTGGCACCATACCTTATAATCTAAATATTCGTTTGAACTCTTACCTACTATTTACGATAAATAATCGAAAGATATATTAACAATTTAAACTGGCGGGTGAGATATTAGATACCTTTTTTTATATATACGCTTTATGACTACGGAAGTTTACGACACCAAAAGTGTTACAATAGAAATCATAATAATAAAATTAAAAATCTAGTGTAATACTCACGCTGTAAACTCTGTAAAAACCGTCTAAGGCCCCTTTTGGATAACTTCATTCTGTAATCGATTGGGAAAATGTGACTGGAACCTTACTCCATAACCCAAGGAATGCTAAAGATGATGTCATTAACGAATCCATATGAAAGTACGTATTAGATTTCTGCCCGCTGTAAGTGACACCATACCCTTATAGTATGTACTGGCATTGAACTGTTATTGAACCGGCCTACAGGCTAATCGCCCATGAAATTGGGGCCTCCTGCTTCGATTCTGTACTACAATATCTATAAAAACGTCCGCGAAGCTGTGTACTATGGCCTCTTTGGGTTTTGGCTGTAGTTTGTGAGGGTTATGGAGGTAATATAATTTTGGTAATGCAGCAAACAAGCATATAGGTTTTGAATTTTAACTAGGCTACACATCTAAGATTGCTGTCGTTGTATAGGAATAATTATCTCTTGAAAAATATTCCTATACTAGATTTTGACTAAAATTTTTAGAAACGGTTTGACTCGGATTGTACAATCTGGTTGCCACCATCTTCAAGATTGTTGATTCTGATTCTTAAACAAATTCGCAGATTTTTATATTTAATTAGTACTTAAAACATAGCAGTTTTTAGCGTAGTGGCCAAGATATCGACGGTCAAGAACTGTGAACAGAGTACCGTAAATCTGCTCAATCATCGAAATGCATCTCTAATAAGAAATAAATTAATTGTACCTGCCCATTCCTGAAGTTTGTAATAGATTAACAAGGCACCCGCCTTCTATGGGTCAATCGGGATAAAATAACACACACTCGATCTGTTTGTGACTGTAGCTTCTTTTATCTCTTATTGAATCGCTAGAACACTGTCAAATGATCCATGAAATTGTGCTCGCTTACAATGTTTAAGTTAAATGGCTATCTGAACATTGATTAAACAACTTCATCCAAACATCATGAAAAACAACAATGGTATGGAGTCTCCATTATACTGTCACTTGTCACTCAAAATGTCTATACGAAGATATGATATTATTTAAAGTACTTCATCAGAGCACAAATGTCCTGTTACTTCCAGCATTACAACCTTGGAGCCTGGACGGTCTCAATCTCGATTACCTGTGATTTAGTAATCTACTTTTATCGGTATTGTTCGAAGTGACTGCTCTATAGGATTTGGGGTTGACAAGTTCAACCTCAAATTCTCACCCATCAGTGCAACGCTCGCAGGTACGCTGCGCTAGCGTGGTGGCTTTAAATTAAACCAAAGAGGTTTAATATACTATACTATCTGCAAGCTGAATCCCTGTCAGAGAGGACAGATCGCCGGGCTTCGCGATCTATGCATACTTCTTTCGCTTCTTCAAGATTCATCAATAATATAATGTAATTAAACTTACACACATTGACGCCTTTTCCGTAGGGTAGGGTAGAGGGGCAATATACGTCCACATTTTACTGGTTTATAAGTTATCATCATGAACATAATTGACACAAAAAGTTTTTAACCAAATTCATATCAGTCAGTCGGGTCCGAGACTACCAGGACGTTAACGAGTTCGAAACTACCAGGACTTTAATTAGTCGTGCTAATTATTGTCTAGCACATAAGACCTTTTAGCCTTTTTGCTACCACCTCTCTAAAAAGGCAACGGGTTCAAAATATCTTCCAAATTTAACATCTATAGACACATTTTATTAAATTTATTAAAGGACAGTGACCACTCTATGGAGTTTTGGCCTCGACGCGGACAATTTTGTAGCGTCTTAAAAATACTGCTATTACATAGCTGAGACTATGTAGAAACCCACTATATAGAATTTTTTGTAGCCAGGTAGTTTAAAAAAAGTAAAAAAAAAATAAAACTGCAGGTTTTATTCTCAATTTAATTTTCAAATGTGATCATTATCATCTTCATATGTTAGTAAAACAATGTCTAGGATTGAGCTGGAGGAGTAATATTTTCACCATACCTTACCCAACTTAAGTACCACATCACAAACATGATAGTAGCAAACAACCAATAGGTGTTTGGCCGACAATGCTGTAACAATAATAATGTTTTATGGTGTCTAGGTTACCAATGTTATTTTCATATATAAACAAAATATGTTTTTGCTTATATGGCATATATAAGCAAAAAAACATATTTTGTTTGCTATATTTTTACCTCTTAATAATCTGCAGTTGACGGCTAAAAGAAATCATGCTCAAAATCTTGCTATCTGTGCACATTTCAACAATAAATATGTATTATTATTTCTTATGAGTACGAGCCGTTGCTGAGTCGGTATCTCTTCGTACCTTTCGCGGTGGAGACGATGGGCTGTTGGGGTCTGGAGGCCAAGCAATTTGTGGATGAGTTAGGGCGAAGACTGAGAGAGAAGTCGGGAGATCCCCGCGCCGGATCGTGGTTGGTGCAAAGGCTGGCCATTGCCATCCAAAGAGGTAATGCGACCAGTGTGATGGGCACTTTTGCACCAGGCACGGTTAGGCTCTTCGAATAAAAATTGACAGAGGTATGAGTAATACTGTTTTTGTGACTATGTGTTAATACTGTATTGAAGATTAAAATATCAATTTCGAAATTGAACGTAAACATTTGCTGACCCAATTGTCGTAGAACGAAACGTTCAATTTGATTGAAAACAGTGACATTAGCGTGACTTTCTTATGTGTTTACCATATTATGATCCTGGTTGTTTTATTTAGTATAACTTAGCCTTTAAAATACTACATCAATATTATATAGAAAATAAAAAAAAGCATTATTTTTTGTCACCAAGTATAAGGAATTTTTAAATGGAATTGGCAAATCAGACATTGCTGTATATATACTTCGTTTATATATGTACTCTGAGTCACCTAGAAACTTAATATCTCTCTTCATAGTTACAGTTCAGGAGAAAAAGCAATGTAATAGAGTATCAGCGGCTCTCTTCAAATCTGGTAAAAAGATGGTTCCTTCTGGGTTCTGTTATTTGACTTGAAAATTATTATGTCCTTACAGATTGCAAGTAACTTGCCCATTGGGCAAATCCAACAAGTATAACAGGTTCTGTCAGATGCTCTTAACTGAAACCAAAAAGGAAATGAAAAGTACTTAAATAGTTATATGTAACAAACCTGTTGGTAAATGTTGATGAAAGAGGCTCCAAAATAATCTATGGCAACAAGCCATATATCACCTGCAGCAAATGCAGCTACTGGCTAGCCCACCGAACTGATTAAAAACAATTGTTTTAACATTTGAAAGCTATGTTGTGTAAAAGTAATACAGTAGTAATTATAAATATCAAAAAGGGGGCAGAGTTTAATACAAAAATATACTGAATAACATTATATTCAATAAATTATTATAAATGGGAAGTCAAGAGTGAGGCACAGCTAGTCTATGTATATGTACGTTGGTTACTTTAATAATACATACCTAATAAAGTAAATCCTTAAAATTCAATAAAAATCAAAAGGAAAAAATTACTTCAAGTGAGATAATACTTTTCATTGTTTATCTACACTTAACTTTCATATATAACTTAATACATGTGCATCTGGGTCTGAAAGTACTAAAAGTAAGTAAGCGACCATTTATAACAACCTACTTGAAATTAAAAAAACTTACTACTCAGAGTACAATCCACTGAAGAATTACATGCGGCACTTTCATCAGGTCAAGAGTTATGACGACTTCTGTGTGTAATGTCATTACCACAACAGATTCAACAAACAAAAAAATGCCTTTGTCTTTATTACAGGACCCAAAAAGCCAAGGTGGTCGTGAGAAGTTGAATTAGTTATTATAATACAAAACACTCGATAAATACAAACGCGAACTAGGTATATAATTAAATAGTTGAAAATATAATTTTAATAAGACACTTTGTGTTGTTTATTTGTTTACAATATATTCAAGGTCGTTCGACTTCGATGACAGGTTTGATCAGTGTTGCTAGAAGATAAAAACTAGAATACCCAATACGGTTTATCTTTTATAAAAATATGCATTTATTTAAACATATTTAGTATTTTAAAATACAGAAGTATTTTAAAAAACAATAAAATAATTACATAAAACATTAAGCTCAGTTACAGTTATTAAATGAAATAGTAGTGACTAATAAATAAGGAGTTCCGACTTTTAATTCTCCCTACTCTTGTCATTACTTTTATTTTATGCAACACAAGGGTGACAATCAAAATAATATCCGTTTGTAAACCAAGACAAATATTTTTTTAATTCGTTTTCTATATCAGATAAGTGGCTACAACCAAATTGTCATTAATATTTATCACTACATATTATAAAACAAAGTCTTTTTTCGCTTTCTGTCCCTATGTATGCTTAGATCTTTAAAACTACGCAACGAATTACGATGCAGTTTTTTTTAAATAGATAGTGATTCTTATAGAAGGTTTTTATGTATATTTTGTTAAGTTTTTGTATACAACAACTTAATTATAACGATATATGCTGACGGTGTTGGAAAAAATGAGCCGTCTGGGAGCTTTTAACGAAAACGCTGCCTAAACCCTTTGAGATATAACAAAATAATGTATTGTGGAATTGTGTATCTAATATAATAGTCTATCTCTTAATGATACCGTACTATATCCATTTTAATACTTTAAAAAACAGCAATAATAAAGCGGTAATTTAAAGGCTATTTACTACTATTTACATACATTACATCCATACATTATTAATCCTTATCATGTTTAATGTGTTATGTTGGTTTCAGCATTTTATGAAGATTATTTTGTCCCTTTACACTTTGCAAATTAAATGAATATCTTAGGCGATATGGCAATATCAAAAAAAATGCATAAAGAAATTAATTTTGTGTAACAAAAATTCGACCGGGCCGTGCGGGCGCAAACGTAGTACTTGAGAGCGGAGAAGTAATCAAGTAATTTGGAAAATGTTCATACATTATTGTGAAATTAATAAACGACGGGATTAAATGGGTGCCACGGGGTTCGAAGTATGTCACGGGCGAAGCCGGGTGGGTCAGCTAGTTGTAAAATAAATAAAAATTATTACAAGTTTTATAACTTTCCAAAACTGCTGTCCGCGCTCCGGCCAGATTCGGTCACTGTCCTTTATTCGGCCCTTTAGACCCACCGCAGTTCCGTGCTTCGGAAGGCACTTTAAGCCGTTGGTCCCGGTTGCTAATAAAATGGCAGTCGTTAAGCCAAGTTGAAGGCCTTACAGGCGGCTTAAAAATGTTCAACAGCAGGTCGATACAGCCTGCGCCTGTCCATTTCAACACGGCAATTTGCTCACCACCTGTTACGTGGGATGAAAGTGCATACGGTGAAACGTGGGCGTTTAATATGCCTCTGCCTACCCCTTCGGGGATAAAGGCGTGACAATATATTATTTATTATATGTATGTATTTCAAACCGGTTCATAATTAACTTAAATGGGACAAATAAACAAAAGAACAGTAAACTTCAGGACCTTTTTGGTAGCCGATTGAAATTGTTAGAAGCATGTGTGTAAAATTAGAAACTCCAGTAGCGTGCTAGCCTATTAATGGAAGCCTATTTTATTTGGGACTATTCCCAACCCAGTATTTTCAACGTTATGTAAACTAGGATCTATTACATCGACCAAAACCAGAAAAGTGACACTGATCTCGAACTGTGTTAAGTCCCAGAATAACTTAGTGTCTTGACAGAAGATAAATTGGAAAGAAAGAGTGTAAAAGTAAAGCTTAATTCGATGGGTTCTGGGTTTTCCCGTTCTGGGTAACGTCTACAGTTTGAAGTTCTTTAAAATCGCTGCCCTGTTTCCTACAACTCCATTTTATTCTAGCGCCGCGCCGCCCGTGTCAAGAAGCGTAACTTAACGCCGGTAACTTAAGAACTGTCACAAACATTTTCGACTGTAAAAATGGCGCTATCAATCTCTCGATGGCGCTATGAATTTCTATGGGGCGATGATCTTTTAGACAAGTCAATAATAAAAAAAAAGTCAGACTGGCACTTTTATATTTATTAGTATTAAAAAGTGTGGATTCTACGTTAAAACTTTCACCGTGCAATAACTTGGCCTTGCAAACGATAACAGGGTGTTGCATCGGGGTGGGTCGGACATCGAACCCGTTCTAATTGCCCCCGGCTCACCCCACGACCCGCACGCAGGTTAATAAACCCCATTCTTAAATGCCAATTAGGGTATATTGCATATTATATTGACGGAAAACTGTAGTATTTATTGCAATTTAAGAAGCCTTAACATACGACCAAGTTAGTTAGTATTACAATATAGGAATCAAATATTTTTCAATCATATATTATACCCCGATATAAGTGAAGTTACTTTACGAACTTATAAATTATTCTTTAGCTACAGCAATAGATTTTGTTTTGAGATATTTGCTTTGAGACCTGATGGAGAAGTAATGTAAGCGTATAAAAGTTAGTAAAGCAAGTCCTAATTTAACTTTAATGTCTCAATAAAATGCTAGGTCAGAGATAAAATGCTAAGTCAGAGCTAACAGGTAAGTGCAACAACTGTGTTATGCGACTCACATAGGGTTGTGTCACCCCCCACTATAATTATACCTGTAGAAGTGTAGCACGATTCCTCCCCTCCACATTGTGGTAAGCTGAACGATGGTGCATTCAGCCGCTACGTTTATACGGGTAACAATGGGATTTTACTTGAATACGCGAATATTATTTAGGTATACAAATGGAGAATGGGTTTTTGTTGCAAAATTTAGAATTTTAGCGCTTTTATATCTACCAAGGAATAGGTTGGTGGGTGAAAACGTTTTATATTTTCCTAAACAATTTTGTAATTCAATTTTAAATAGTATCTATCTCATCTTGCTATATTCCTAGTATAATAGAGAAATGTGTTTATTCTTTTAAGGTAGTTAGTTATAGATTTGGAGAGGCTACTACAGGCTACTTTTTACCCCCAAATAACATATTACTCTCACGGAAAGCCATATTTGTGGTATGTTTGTATAACAAAAATTTTTCGAGTAAAGCTTTACTTAAAGATATACAGTAATAAGTTTGTCCTTAAGCCAAGTTCAAGACCTTATGGGCGGCTTGTAACATTTCATCAGCAGATAGCTACAGCTTGTTCAGTAAATAATTTCCGTCTTGCCAGTAAATAATTTCCGCATTGCAAACGACCACAGGCTAGGAATCGACTGTCGATATGGGCCGTATGCTTTTCTTCCACATAAATAGGGTGTAAAATATCACTTGGAAAAGTGGTGTCATGCAAATAATCTGCTTGTACTTGTGATACGGCTTTACTGAATCCATTTATTTAATGCCGTATATGATTTTTATTTATTTTGTTTGACGTCTGGATATACATAATAGTAAATAAAGTTAGTGTAGACATATGGGTGGAATTAACTCAATATTGAGTTTTGAAGAGGTTGCCCACTTTGAATGTAATGAAAATATGTCGAAAGATCGTGCATCGTTTGTATCGAATATTCAATTTACGAAGCGGAAATCCTTCTGCTGAAATGTCATTTGTCGTAACTAGAAACGGCAAAACCTGGAACTAAAGACGATTCACTGAAAAACTTTCGTTAGCGTTTTGCAGCAACATGATCGAGATTTTGCCGTCTGATGTACTACATTACTTAAACATCTGCCTACAAGATATAAAAACGATAACCTAAATGTTAAATAACGATTTATTTTGCAATAAACAAGGACCGTTGCTCATGAAACATTCAAACAGGAAGCGTTCGAAGTGTGGTGTGGGGTGGACGTAGGGTGGGCATGATACCCCCTACTTTGGCGTTTCTTGGGAGACTGTATTAACAGAATCAAACAGGCCATTTCGCATTGCTTGTCGATTTTCTGTATTTATATGAACCCTAACTTGTTCCTTGACAGTAATTTTATTTATATTCGGAAACAGATGTTTTTAAAAGGGTATGTAATGCTGCAAGGGTGTTGAAATGTAGTGTAAATAAGTTAAAAACATTATACCAAAGGCAAATACATCCTTCCGATGAGTTACTCGGGGCGCCCGGCGCTAGACGGGTAGGTAGGAACCGGTGTGGTTTTAATTAATTTGAGTCCAACACGACATTTATGGGGATTTACACAAGTTACAAATATATAAAAAAACTAGCGAGTATACGCACCGAAAAAGAAGTTCTTTATTCTAGTCTAAGATATATTAAAAACTCTTTTCTTGGAGCTCAAAATGTGTTGTATTACGTGTCGATTTGTTGATGACACAAATCATCCATAAAGACAACTATATGTGTCCATTTCGACTATTCGGATGCTATTAACACATTGGCTGCAAAACTTAAACATTTTCAACAATATGTAAACACAAGCTGCCTCTGTTCGTTTCAACACGCCAATGGGCTCACCATGTATTTTGTAGGTACAAATAATGTAATGCAGGTTTATAATATCCCTTTGAGAAAATGTGGTTCTTAATATTTGTATGAAGTGACTTTTGGTCAACTGACCTATGCCTCTGCAAAGCTAGACCTCAGCTGTCGCAAATTTGTAAACGTAGATCTTGGTCGTTAAAACAAAACGTTGTAAAAATCTACATATATTTATATCAAAAAACTCTTACGACATCTTCATCATAACCCTCCCATATCCCTAGGAAGAACCCAGTGCTGGTCGTAAATGTAAATCACTAGCATTAAAGGCAACCTTTCGCGTAATATAGGGCTATTTGGTTTTATTACTAAACAGTCCACCCGGCGACATTCGTGTCATTTGATTCTTGTTGGTGTATGACGCCATGGGAGGTGGGTCTCAGTGTAAGCGATTTTATCAATCAATGGGCTGATAATGATTATTGAGGCTATTGAATGTTATTTTTGTGTCCCGATTCTTTAGCGTGTAAAAACTTAAGTTTTCTTTTGTGACATTTTACACCACGCTATCTAGCTCAAATGAAGCTAATATAAGCCTGCGCTATGGAGTCTAGGCAACTAATAATTATACTTCTATTTTTATAATAGACTGCTAATGCCTGCAGCTCCGCCCGCAGAGTGAAGATTTCTTGTACCCGTGTCTCGCAGGAATATGTTCCCGGTATAAAATTGCTCACAGTAAAATAAAATAAAATCGGTTAAGTAGATCGAGAGATTACCCCCTATATATATTAAAAATGCACATCACAAAATTTACCTCTAACACGAATAAATGACAACCAGACATAATAAGAAGCGCTCGTGGCCCTGCGGACTCAGTGTTCTGTAAACGATCACTGCGTTAAGTGACTTTCACTATAAATGGTCCTCGGATGGGTGACCGCTTTGTGACATTTACATTGGCGTACGTTTCCGTGCTTCGGAATGCACGATAAGCTTGTTGGTTTCGGTTCCCAGTAACACGGCAGTCGTTAAGTCCAGTTAAAGGCATTTTGGGCCGCTTGAAAAATTTCAACAGGAGGGCTTCACGACCTACGCCTGTCCACACACACGGCAATGGGCTCACCACCTTTTACGTGGGACAAACATACATACGGTATAGTTAAAGAAAAAGACATGTCAGTCTTGTTTCCTCCGCTGTCACTAAGCACACACATATCCACCCCAACACGCGATTTGCTTAGCGCCCACGATGTGCGCGAAACACAGCATCACAAATTATCTGCTCACGTATGATACCAGCCTTATAATATTGTACTCTACAATGTAGTACAGGAGCTGGCAGTAAATAAACAATCATTTTTATAAGTTGAAGGTCCTTATTTGCATTTTGCATGTACCTACCAAGCTGTAGTCAATTTGGATTCCTTTTGAATTCAATTACGGCTGCACTGATATATGGGTACATCTATGTGTTCGGTAAACGATCTCTGCTGTAGTCCTGAGATGGTGCTTAGTTAGCACTTAGTCACATTTCAAGTCGCAGCAAATTGATAACTTTTGATTAGGTACATTACGTGACAACAGCATTCTTTGTTCGCTCGTATTCGACTTGCCATACTACGACGTGCACACTAATGATGGGCACAGAAGAGCCACATAGATAGCACTCAACGAAATCCAGCGCGTTGTGCCCAGGCATGCTAGGGGAAAGACTTTTGCAATTCCGCTGGAATCTGTCCTAATTGTGCTCGACCCTTAAGCCCTGGCTGCCAGTAACATGTTAGTTCGTAGACTCCGTAGCAATAGACACCAAACCATCTGTCTCAGTCAATTTCAAAACGTCATTAGGATTACCGCCAAGAATATCCTACCTTAGAACCCGGGGTCAGCTTTGATTGGTTGAAAAGTAAGATAGATCTTTTTGAAAGTGACCGCCGTATTGTCACCGCATTAGTCCATGTAAATCATAACGTCGTCCTTTATTTTGCAAGTGGACCACAGCACGGGCCTCCAAAATCTTAATGGGACTGTTTGCCCATGTTTGATAAAAAAAAAAAACAATTCCCTACATCTTCATATGAGTCATATTCATAGCGTTTCAAATGAAATAATTATACGTCTAGCGTACAAAGAAGAGACCATGAAACTATATTTAGATTTAGCAACTGAAAGTCGTTGGTCGAATAACAAATTGCCCTCCGCGATTGGATGGTGTTATGCAACGCTTCTGGTAGGTCAGGCTAGCTGCTGTGCGGTAGGTCAGGCTAGGCTAAACTGGAATCGTCAACACAACATCTTAAGCGTTCCTAGTTTTATTGATTTAAAGATATTCTTTTTAGTGTAATCGATGTATTTTCAGGTAATATTCGGATATTTTTGTCATTGTTTTGTTGTTATGCAACGCAGAAGTCGCCGCGTCGCGCGTCGGGTACTCGTAGGTCAGGCTAGTTACCGCGCGATAGGTCAGGCTAGACTGAATAGAATATCCAGTTTTCATTAATATCGGTGTATTGTGAGTAACATGTGTTTTCATATTTATAGATATCTGTCACGGTGAAAAGTGGGCATATAATGTGCCTCTGCCACCCCTTCGGCGATAAGGCGTGATGGATATTTATTTATTTATTTTATATCTGAGTATATCGATTTCATTCCTGGGGTCAACTAATTTAATTATATCGAAATTTGATTGTTTTTAAATCATCAAAGTTATCGTGGTATCAGCCATTGGACACCCACTGCGGGTCAAAGATCATATAGATAGGTTGCCTGCGTTACTACCATAATATCACTACTCATATTTATTGAAATGATACTCATTTTTTTGATTAAAGCAACCTCCAAACAATATAAAACACTAGCTTAGTAGACTAAAGGTTGTTTAAAAAAGTATTATTTTAGGTTTTCCGACGTAAGACTACAAAATAATCGATACTTGTCAATCGATGAAATCCTTACGACTCTAATTTCATTGACACCATTCTCATGTATGAACAAGTAAATTACGATGCAAGCCTCGTACGGCACTATTGTTCTTTCAGAAAGTCTACACCAGTTCTGTTTTTAAATAAAATGTTTTTGTGTTGGTATTCTGCGCGGTAAGTTAGGGTTGACAAGTTACACTATTATTATCCTGGCCGCTAAATAGTGAATTTAAAAAATGTTGATAAAAAACTATAAGTTCTTAATAAAGTAACACTTAGGTTAGGCAAAAATTTTAAGGGGATGTTTAGTCCATATCTGCCTGCCCCAATACAGTGCAAAAATTATCTCGACCCTACCACGCAGTAAAGTGCGTTATTCATTGTTGTCATGAACCGTGTATTGAAAGTCTAGAAGCTTTTATGTCTATTCCTAACCTAACTACTAAATTTTATGTAAAGTTCCTGTGGAAAATGAGAACGGGAAAGCGAAATTACGGGGAATTACGGGGGCCGAGCAGGAGGCATCAACTAGTAATAATATTATTAGTGTGAAAGTTTGTGAAGATGTTTGATACTTAATAACGTTCTAACCTCAAGCAATTTGACTGATATTTGAAGTAATTTTATTAACAAGTTTCTGTAACAGTTATAGGATTTTTTGACTACGCAGGTAAAGCTGCGAATATTAGCTAGTGCTCGTATTATATTTTTTGTGAAACATTTACAAAAGTTCATTATTACTAACTTTTGTACTCAAACTAACAAATTTTTTTGTTCTCAGGTGTAAATTTCGTGATAAGTTCGATTAGTTCCGGACTTAACAGAGGTCCTTTTCAAGAGATGCGACAAGTTAAGCCCGAAATGTGTTTTGTTTAGTTATTTACAATTAGATAGTAGATCATTATTATGGGCATCGTGTACATTTCTCATGTTACTATTAATTAATTTTGCAAATAAAATGTATTTAGTAATAATCCTATCCTTGCCAACCCTACGAAGACTACTTCTTAGACCGACAATGCATATCCGTTGTTATTTTGCAGTGGACAAGTAATAGATAAATTGAATGGACTTAGGTACATCAGAGCCAGCCATAGGTAACTGTTCGTAACCTGTACTAGAACTTTTTTTTGTAATTTTTTTATGGCCTGGTTACTAAATAATAAAATAAATATCCATCACGCCTTATCCCCGAAGGGGTGGCAGAGGCATATTATATGCCCACTTTTCACCGTGTGGATTCCTGTCCCACGTAATAGGTGGTGAGCCCATTGCCGTGTTGAAATAGACAGACGCAGGTTGTGGCTACCTGCTGTTGAAATTTTTTAAGCCGCCTATAAGGCCTTCAACCAGGCTTAACGACTGCCATTTTACTGGCAACCGGGACCAACGGCTTAACGTGCCTTCCGAAGCACGGAAACGCTCGCAAATGTAAATGCCACAAAGTGGTCACCCATCCGACGACCAGCCATAGTGAAAGTTGCATACCTCAGTGATCGTTTACCGAACACTGAGACCGCGGGGCCACGAGCGCTTCATATTTATTACGTATTTCTTCAATATTATTATATAAAATGTCCCCGTCCATTCGATCGTTTTAGTCAAGTATAGTCTTAAGTCAAAGTCAGTCGTACCCCATTAACGTGGTAGTAGCGTTAATGCGGTTTTCAGTGGAATTTGCGCGGCAAAATATAAAATAGCATTTTACTACAATATATCACTGTCTTTCACTATAGTACGTTTACACAACTTTTATGTCTAAGAAACTACCATTTTTACACATAAAACAAAGTAAATGCACTAGTTTAGAAAATAATATAGAGCAAGCGTATGCTATGTGAGAAGTTCCCGCGCAAAACCTGTTCTGAGAAAGTGTTGCCCGTCCTAAGAATATAATTTCCTTTAATATCCAGTCTGTTGATTGTCTGTTGATTGTGTGAAGTATATAACTTCATTGTTTCTAGTTGTATGTTTGCTTGAGATTTGATTATCCAAGAGCCTGTCTCCCTAATTCTTATATGGCTTTCTTTCAACAAAAAAAAAAACTAACTAACTATCTTCACGCTGTATCCCTGACGGGGTAGTCAGAGAGGACAGATCGCCAGGCTTCGCGATCCATGCATACTTCTTTCGCTTCGTCGAGATTCAATCACTATATACACGCACGTCTGGGTATCCGAGTACTTTTGACCTTTCCGTTTTTGAGCAATCTGCTCACGTGGTCTTCATATGTAAGTCTTGGCCTTCCCTGACTCCTGATGACTTCAACATGATGGTATATTTAACCATTCATGCCAGGTTTCTTTTTGTCCCACTAAGGTAGTTATGACTGTAAATAAACTTTTGAATTGCATTTTCTACTGATATGTGTAAATGCGAAATGTTTGACTGCTTAAAGATCCCTATTTATTTAGTAATAAAATATAAGTTAATTGTAAATAATATATGATAGCTTAAATATAGCTTATATAACAACAATTACGTCTTCTCAAAAGGTTTATGTTTCCTCACAGTCCACTTTATTCGACATAATATCTTCTAATTCCAAAAAATCTAACATTACAAACAATCGATATAAAGCATCAACATCGCATAAGAATTATTTAATTTATACTAAATGATACGGCTTATCTTCAGTGAAAAAGAAGTATATACATTTATGTATGAGGATGTACGTAAGTAGAAAATCTGAATCTATTACAGACAGCCTTGTTTGAGGACATTCGCGCCGCCTAATGCATGCGTCTGCGCCGACCGCGATGGTAGTTTTGGCTTCGCAATGTTTGATCTTGTTCCGTTATTCGACTTTGTTTATTTGCGTTCTTTTTATTTTTACACTGTCGCACTACGATCGATGAGGCATTGCTATCATAGCGATGAATTTGTGAAAAAATCGATGCTGTTCTTGAATGAAACGAAACTCTGAGAATAAATAAATAAATAAATATTGTTGGGACAACTCACACAACTCCATCTGATTCCAAACTAAGAGCTTGTACTATGGTAACCAGATAACTGATAAACATACTAATAAAATATTTCTAATTACATACATATCATAGATAAATAACACCCAGACACAGAATAAACCATCGTGCTCATCACACAAAGTTTCATCCTGGGTGGGAATCGAACCCACGATCTCTTGCGTAGCAGTCTGATGCACTTCCACTGCGCCACAGAGGCAGTCAGAATAACCTTTGGATTCGCAAATTATCGCGGAGTATCGAATTAAGTTAAAATTTATAGCTCTCTTGTCGACCAAAGTCCATAGCGAAGGAAGAGTAGCAGTAGTAGACTTTGGATATATCTACAAAAGCAAATTTAACTAATTCCAGAGGTGAATAAGGGCCTTATTCACCTCTGGAATTGCTTATAAAATCTACTTTAGATGCAGTGACGTCCTGTTTATATGCGAGTCCAATGGAATTTGGTCTCGGAAAGTGTGTGTAAATTTAGTTGACAGAGACAGCTGTGTGACGCCCTCCTAAAATATGGGATACCTGAGATGCAAAACTAGTTATTTTTTATGCAGTTACAGTATGGGTATCAAATGAAAGGGTAAAATGGGTATCAATGCTTATAGTGAAATGCGAGGGTAGGTATACTATGGTGGTACATTTATTTTACACAGCGCCATCTAGCTCTTAGTCAGCTAATATAAGCTTCAAAATCGTATATGCACGTATTCATGGTGTCCTGAATCGAATACCGTAAACAGTTTGTATCTTTTATGGTTCCTGAGATATTAATGCGTACAGACAGACGGACGGACAGAGCCGTTTAATAAGACTTTTCTAAACTATAGGGTTTAGAAAACTAAAACATATGTGTTAGCTGTCAATGGTCCTTTGTAATTCTTGAAAATCGAATAAAGAATTTTCGGAGACCGGTGGGGACTTAGGATTAGACAATACCTCTGGTGTTGGAAACGTCCATAGGCTACGGTGACCACTTTCCATCAGGTGGGTCGTATGCTTGTCTGCCACCTCAGTGGTATAAAAAAATACCATCTGCAAGCCTCCAACCCACAAAAACGTCATACTCATCAAGAACCAGAAAAAAGACATTAAGGTTCATCATGGCAAGAGATTCGTTCACCTATAACAGGAGCTATTTTATGCCTCTGCCTATCCCTGCAAGGATATCACAGTATGTTCATTCAACTTTCAGAGTCGTAGCAAGTCAAATCAATTAAGCATAGCAGCCATGCTTCATCATATACCGTATTCAGTACACATCGCAAACCAAATATTTCATGTGCCATAAGAAGGCAATACAGGACGCTATGACGTCATACACCCCACGTGACCCCACCATATTTAACACGGTTTCTGACGTCATCACTCATGAATAATTTATGGACAGTGTATGAGGAAGAAGTTGTTAGTTCGGTAGGTATAATACTTATTTAAATGAATAATATTATTAAGAAGAGCTCGCAGCTCCGCCAACTGTGTGTTCTGTAAACGATCACTGCATTAAGCATCTTTCGCTGTGGCTAGTTCTTAGATGGGTGATAACTTTGTGACATTTCCATCTACAAGCGTTTCAGAAGTCACGTTAATCAGTTGGTCCCTGTTGCTAGTAACATGGCAGTCGTTGAGCCATGTTGAAGGACTAATGGGTGGCTTGAAAAATTTTAACTCATGTATACATACCTGCGTTTGTCCATTTTCGACTCGACAGTTGGCTTACCACCTGTTACGGACTGTGACCTAACGGAGGTCCGAAAATAGTCGAGTTATCCCCAATTTACACGTGAGTAAAACCGTCTGTCAGTAATATATAAAAAAAAAGTGTTTCTGCAGCTTTTCAATACGTCTTAAGAAGCGGTATATTATACGAGGTGGGGAAGCCCATCATGTTTACAAATTGAATGTTGTGAAATAGTCATTTTCTTCTTCACCTATGGTGTATTCTAGTCGCCTCCAAACTTCACCTAGATTTGGGACTTGGTTCTACTTTTATTTAGCTGCTAGAAGTAGCTATTGTTTGGCGTTTGATTTTCAGCATTGCTGTCGTTGCCTCGTCCGTCATTTACAGGGGGCGAAGTCTACTAATACAATCGCCTCAGAAAAGAATAGAAATCGTCGCTCAATAGAAAGCCGACAGAAAAAATTGTCAGTTTTCATAGTCTACTATTACAACTGCGCTCCAAAAGTATTTTATTAACACGTGTAGCGCCTGTAAGCAGCTCTTAATTTGCATTTTTAGTAGTCTATATTAATATTTAGGTAGCTAAAAACAGCTATTTTGTCTTTATTCTGCAGCTTGAGAAATATTATAATAGTTTTTGTAGTCTACCTAGTTTTGGACTAATCGCAATAGAACCGCTATAGAATTGAACTAGAACGGCTTTCTATTGGAATATAGCAGAATTGGTCCCCTGGTCCACCACTTGCAGGTAAGGTCGCTTAGAACCCGGAGATCTTACTCTTACAATTCTTTCATTGCCCTGATAGAAAGGTAATTCACAGGGCTGCCACTTCCTGCAACATTAAACTATTTCTAACCGCGACCTTGCATAACTTCGGCAAACATATTTGACAAATTATCTACAGATTGTATTAATAAGCAACATAATATAATAATAATATTGTTTGGACAACCCACACAACGTCATCTGATTCCAAACTAAGCAGAGCTTGTACTATGGTAACCAGATAACTGATAAACATACTTATATATTACTAAATACATACATACTATAGATAAATAACACCCAGACACAGAATAAACCATCGTGCTCATCACACAAAGTTTTATCCTGGGTGGGAATCGAACCCACGACCTCTTGCGTAGCAGTCGGATGCACTCCCACCGCGCCACAGAGGCAGTCATTACTCATCAAACTGCGTAAGACGCGGTGACGTAACCGCGCATCCGCGGTGCATTGATCTTTACTGCGCAAGAGTCGCGAATTTAGCTTTTTGCGTACAACGTGCTCGACAATTTACGATCGAAGGAGTGTTGCACTTAACGTTGAAAGTTGAGCAGATGTTTATGTCAGTACAAAGTTATAAATTGCCAAATACGAAAGGTTATTTGAGTTGGGGGATGGGCTTGGTCATTGACCTTCGTGGAAATGAAATTATCGGTCTCCAGGATAAATTTTCCTTGGATTGGGTCCTAATCCTATTTACCGGCAAAGCCTTGCCAGTCAGTTGCTGCACTGAATGATAAGGCTTTGCCTGTAAAAGGTCAGAAGGAAGTCTCTCCCTAAAAAAAATATAAACGATTCCGTGCAACTCTTGTGTAGTGGTAAGCTTGCAAGTAATATAAGTCTAGTTTAATCTGTTATGTTTAGCCGTTCCTCCCGGTTGCCCGTAAAATGGCAGTGGTTAAGCTCAGTTGAAGGCCTTATGGGCGGCTTGAAAAATTTTAACAACTAGTCGCCACAACCAGCGCTTGTCCATTTTAATACGGCAATGGGCTCACCTACGTAGGACAAAAATGCTTACGGTGAAATGTGGGCGCATAGTATGCCTCGGCCTATCCCTTCGGGGATAAAGGCGTGACAATATGCATGTTAATCTGTTATGTGGATTTTAGAATTTGTCTAATTTTACCCACACCTATAACGTGAAAAAATATTACATTACATATTGTCACGTCTTTATCCCCGAAGGGGTAGGCAGAGGCATATTAAACGCCCACATTTCACCGTATGCATTTTTGTCCCATGCAACAGGTGGTGAGTCCATTGCCGTGTTGAAATGGCCAGGCGCAGGCTGAGGCGACCTGCTGTTGAAATTTTTCAAGGCCTTCAACTTGGCTTAACGACTGCCATTTTATTGGCAACCGGGATCAACGGCTTAACGTGCCTTCCGAAGCACGGAACTGTGGTGGGTCTAAAGGGCCGAATAAATTTAATAAACTGTGTCTATTTTAGATGTTAAATTTGGAAGAAATTTTGAACCCGTTGCCTTTTTGGTGAGGTGGTAACAAAAAGGCTAAAAGGTCTTTTGTGCTAGACACTAATTAGCACGACTAATTAAAGTCCTGGTAGTCTCGGACAAATCCGCCGAGGCAGTCGATCTGTCCTCTCTGACTACCTCGTCAGGGATACTGCGGGAGATAACTAGATAGAATATTTGTACTTTGTGAAAAAATATAACTGATAAAAAACATTTACTTACCCATAAGGGAATAAGACATGACTATACGTATGTATTTATGCTTATTATATAGCTGTCCCGCCCGGCTTCGCCCGTGACATACTTCGAACCCCGTGGCACCCATTTAATCTCGTTGTTTGTCAATGTATGAATGAACATTTTCCAAATTCATTGGTTAGGTACTTCAGCGCTCTCCAGTAAGTTCTACCTACCTACCCGCACGGCCCGGTCGAATTAAATTAATTTCTTTGCGTCTAATTTTGAATTTGCGATAACTCGTAAGATATTCATTTAATTTGCAAGGTGTGAAGGGACAAAATAATCTTCATGAAATGCTGAAGCCAACTAACGTAGTAAAAATGATAAGGATTAATAGCATATTTGTGTAAATAGCCTTCAAATTACCAAAATCAAAATCAAAAATCTTTATTTATGTAGGTCACAAAGTAACACTTATGAACGTCAAGATTACTGCTTCTACATTTACATTTACTGCCAGATTCGCAAAGCAATAGGTAGAGCCAGAGGAAGAACCTGGCAATAAAACTCATGGCCACTCTTTTCTAACCGCCATTTGACACAGTTTGATTAACATGATATTTGACTAATTATACAGTACGGAAATTATACAAAAAAAAAAACTAAATAAATGTTGTGTTCATTAAAATTACACTTACATAGTTCCTTTGAATTTATGTGAGAACAGTCGACTAAACTTAGTTTGCCTTAAATTTAAATAATATTATTTGTAACAATTGCTATAACAGCTATGAGCTGACCAGTCCCAACAGACGGCACCCGTTCACGGGTATGACGCATATCAGCCATCTAGGGCGATTCAACCGTATTGTAGGGAACAAGGCGACCCGATACATACGCCACCACTGCCAGGACACTTAGGCGAGCATGACGTACCCAAAAACTACACAGCAACTATCATGTCAATTTCAAAATTATAAATAAGTCTACATAGTGCTCACACAATAACAAAATCAAATTACATATAATTATGTATATTAGTTATTACCGGGACTAAACGCAGCCATACCTTTAGTTGCCTGGCGTTTCAAATTATTTATACTGGAGAATGTAAATAAAAAAGAAATACCGCTTAATAATTGCTGTTTTTTTAAGTATTAAAATGGATATAGTATGTTATTCTTAAGAGATAGACATGTCGTCGCAGACTTTTTTGTAGACTTTTATTAGATACACAATTGCACCATACATTATTTTGTTATATCTCAAAGGGCTTAGGCAGCGTTTTTGTTGAAAGCTCCCAGACGGCTAATTTTTCCGACATCCCCAACAAAATATCGTTATAATTTGGTCAATATATATAAAAACTTAACAAATTATACATAAAAATCTTCTATGAGAATCACTCTAACTATTAAAAAAAACCGTATCGTAATCCGTTGCGTAGTTTTAAAGATCTAAGCATACATAGGGACAGACAGCGAAAAGCGACTTTGTATTATAATATGTAGTGATATGTAGTGATATGACAAGACTATACAATCAAATATCAGAAATGCGATCTCTATGCGGCTAGACTTTAACTCGTAAGCATATTTAAATTAGCATCCCACGATACGAAATATGACGACAGCATACACGAATAACTACGTAATCTGTTTATTTATTAAGTTTAATTTGTGTTTAATGTTAGATTAAACTGCCTGTGGTGTGCCGGTGGTGCAGTGGTAGTGTATGCTGCCGCGCTGAGGTCCCGAATTCCCGGAATTTCGGAGTTTGGTTGTTTTCTATGTATAATATGTATGCATTTAGAAAATATTAAATATATAAGTATGTATATCAGTTGTCAAGATCCCATAGTACAAGCTTATAGCTTAGTTTAGGTTAGATGGCGCTGTATAAAAGTGTCCCACAATATTATAATTATTGTAAAAAATACAGTATTAGTCATTTTACTTGCGTCATTAGATTTACTTATTTTATTAATATTTACTTTTATTTATGAGAAATGGTCAACGATGTCTTTAAGCTCATATTACATGTAAATTATTTTTTTTTGGTATCTATTTTTGAAGTTTTATGAAGTTATACATTTTTTGTCGCGTTAGGGAAAAAATATTTTATCTATCACGTCTTTTCCCCGAAGAGGTGGCAGAGGCATATTATATGCCGACTTATCACCGTGTGTATTCCTGTCGTTTGTATATTTGAGAAAAATCATAAGGTAAGTTTTTACGATCCGCGCGCAGACCGTCGCGAAAATCCGACACCATGAAGTTAGCTGATAAGTGTGTCCATGACAAGTAATAACTACATTCAAAATAGTTTTCATTCTTCTGATGTTTCCCTTTTTTACTAATTTATCATTTCTGTTACAAACAAAGAGTTGTTGTATATGTGTGAAATCTTATTAGACTATAGCAGTATAATTTCTAACGCGTGCACATAAGCACACACACACACTTTTTTTAATATACTCATTTGTTGACGTTTCGGCTAAATAACGGTTGCGTTTAGCAAAAATGTTAGTGTATGCAAAAATAGTTTTATGCACAAGGCCATCTTATAATTTAAATCTTTAGTATTCCAAAAGAAAAAAAAAACAATTTATTGGTTTATGAATGAGATCGTACATTCATATCTCTAATTCTTAATTCAAATGCACAACTCACAATAATTAATATTCCTCTCGCCACTGTCGCTGTTTGCGGTGCATCATTAAACTATTGCAAGTGATGACGTAAGCAAAGGTTATTGAACTGAATGACTTTACCGTCTCAACTATATAGTTCGATTGTTGTATTTGAATTGTTCAAGAATCTAACTAGATAATAAGGTGGACCTTAGGATGTGATAATGAATAGTAATGATAAGTAATATATAATAGTTATTGTTCTAATATGAAAAGCTTGTTAATAAATACAGATATAACGAATGCAGCTTGCATATCACGGGTTCATAGGTCCTTGCATAGCAATAATTATATATTATATAATAATAATATTATTATTAATTAATGATCTTTTGTTTCACTCGGCACGTGTGCAAAACTGCGTATGAAAGGGCTTTTTGGTCTGCAAGTTGACGGCCCTGAAATGTGATGACTTCATGCATGGTTCCTCTGGTAGCCAGCCAGTTGGTAAGTCGTTCTTGAGATGGGTGAGGGGTTTATGAAACCATTTTAAAACTCCGGTGTTACTACTGTTGAAACCAACATTTGTGGATCACACAAATATGTTTTCCGACCTAAAAATCGAACCCGGGACCTCAGTCGTGGCAGCCGCATACACTACCACTCCGCCGCCGAGGCAGTCGATCTGTCCTCTCTGACTACCTCGTCAGGGATATTGCGGGAAGATAGCTAGATAGAATATTTAAACTGAAATTTCGGACGTTTTGGAGTGCTCGTGGTAGCGGCAGACGTTTCAGCAAAGAACAATAATCACATAATTATTGTTCTTTGCTGAAACTTCTGCCGCTACCACGAGCACTCCAAAAGAAGAAGAACGAGTTGCAAGCTCTTATCACAGACCATTAATTTTAAGACCATAATTTCTATTAAGGTCATACGATTCTCTGTGCTGATATGGCGTTTTCATCTCTATTACCTAGTTATGAAACTATGACATAAGAACTGTGTAATATCTCATTTACACTCTGGCGCGAGCCACGAGACGGCTGCAGACGAGCCACGAGCTCGAATGTAAATGTACCAAAATACTGCGTTTATACACTCGCGGCTCGGCTCGCAGCTCGTCTCGTGCGACGCGCGAGGGTGTAAATGAGGTATAATAAAATATAGCACAAATATCGAGTGCTACTTTTGGTCAGCTACATAATATATTTAGGGATGTGAGTAGGCTCATATATACTTCTATACTTAATATATAAAGCTGTAGAGTTTGTTTGCATGTTGTTTGGTTGAACGTGCTAATCACAGGAATTACTGGTACGATTTGAATAAAATATTTTTGTATTGGATAGTCCATTTATCAAGGAAGGTTATAGGCTATATAACATCAAGCTACTACCAGAAAAGCGGAGCAGTAATCATAAATTTCAACAAATCGGGCAATTTTTTATAATTATAGAGGATTCAATGCAACAAATGTCACGTGCGAAGCCGCTGTGGCTTGCTAGTCATCAATATTAAGCTTATAACGTTTGAGTTATATGTAGGTATTTTATTAAATTTCTTGTAGAAAAATAAACTTTTTATGAGCGATTGAAATGAAGTCAAACGATATTTTGATAAAATCATATTTATATCCTTTCTCGGAGCAAAACAAGTCAATTTCATCGCTCTCAATAATATTCCCCTTAAGAACAATATCGTGTATCGATGAAATGGGACAATATCAAAAAATAAAGGTAATAATGAAATGTATAGATGTTATTTTCGCATCCAATATTTATTTCAATTTTTGTAATTTTCTTGAAGGTGATCCGAATCATCTCTTTTATTTTTATGACTCGTCAGAATGACACCAACTGTCTATTAGAAAGACGTGTCTTCTACGTAATGGTAACTTAGGGCTCAATTACTTTTGACACAATTTAGTTACCTTTAAAGATTTATTAATTTATTTTGTTTATCTATCACGCCTTATCCCCGAAGGGGTGGCAGAGGCATATTATATGCCCACTTTTCACCATGTGTATTCCTGTATGGTGGTAAGCCCATTACTGTGTTGAAATAGACATACGCAGGTTGTGGCTACCTGCTGTTGAAATTTTTCAAACGGCCCAAAATGCCTTCAACTTGACTTAACGACTGCCATGTTACTGGCAAAGATACAAAGATATAGAACTTTAAAGATAATATATTTAATTGTGGACTTTGCGGCTCATCGCTTTAACCCTAATTAAGCTATTAGAAATAGACAATTGATAAAACATACATATTTCTAAAATGTAACCTTATATATTTTTTTTTTTACGTGCGTGTATGAAGCGATTGATGTATCTCGAAGAAGCGAAAGAAGTATGTATGGATCGCGAAACCTGGCGATGGCTTTATTTTGAATGTTTTTGCTAGATATTGATAATGGCAACAGGTAGTTTGTAGTTGAAATATTCACAGAATATTTAGTTAATATTCATTTAAAAAAAAACAATTTATTAAATTAAAAAAAAACATTACAGTGGGCTCCCATAGAAAAAAAACACTATTTTACCGTTTTTATAGATAAAATGATACGGAACCCTTCTTGCGAGAGTCCAACTCACTTTTGGGCGGTTTTTAAAGTTGTTATAAAATCAGCACCAACATGTTGTAAAGTGCATCATCCTTACCACATGTATGCAAATAAAGTTGACGTAAGCACTCAGTGAAATGGTCTTAATAAATTTGTGACAATATCAGACTGACCTCTTTAATGTAGGTGCAGGGATTTTATTGCACGCAGTACAATGGTCTTGATGTCTGTTGGTTAGTTGTTTTTTTTGTGATCCATAAATGTTGGTTTCGGAGTTTGGGTGTTTCCTATGTATACATATAATATTAAAATATGTATGTATTTGTAAATATATTAGTTGTTTAGATCGCATATTACAAGCTTATAGCTTAACTTGGGCTTGACACTTGAGAGTAGTATTATAAGGCAAAAACTAGCCTCAAGCGTTTCTTGAGTATTGAGAAACGTTCTGGAATACGGCCCTCAGTGTTCTATAAACGATCACTGCGTTAAGCGACTTTCGCTATAGCTGGTCCTTGGATGGGTGACCACTTTGTTGCATTTACATATCCGAGCGTTACCGTGCTTTAGAAGGCACGTTAAGCCTTAGGTCCCGGTTTCATATAAACGGCAGCCGTTAAGCCCGTGAAGCCCTTATGGGCGGGTTGAAAAATTTCAACAGCAGGTCGCTACATCCTGCGCGTGTCCATTTCAACACGGTAATGGGCTCACCACCTGTTTCGTGGGATAAAAATACATACGGTGAAATGTGGGGATAAAGGTGTGACAATATGTAGGTATATCGGGATAGTTTATAAATAAATTTGCGTGAAAAAACTTACACATTTCAATTCTATTTAGCAATTAAAAACTTTAAGAAATCCACCCTCGAATTGATAAACATATTACGAAAATAGGGATTGTAATCATAATAATAATAATTTCGTAGTTAGCATATTTTACAATAGTTTAACTCCCATTGAAGGTGGTCCATTACCTTTTCTCTACATAAGGCGGGCGTGGACTATCTGCAGTCGGGTCCTATTACCTATTAGATTAAAATTCTCAAAGGGCCTCTTCGTGTTGTAAGCCTACCAAAAGACCGGGTATATTCATGAGAAAAAAAAGAAGATACCCGTGAAAAGAAGAGACATAATAATAAATATTGTTGGGAAACTCACACAGCGCTTCTCCAGCTTTCAGCTTTCAGCTTCTTCTGATTCCACACTAAACAGAGCTTGTACTATGGTAACCAGATAACTGATAAACTTACTTATATATTTCTAAATACATACATATTATAGATAAATAACACCCAGACACAGAATAAACTATCGTGATCACCACACAAAGTGTTATCCTGGGTGGGTATCGAACCCGCGACCTCTTGCGTAGCAGTCGGATGGACTCCCACCGCGCCACAGAGGCTGTCAGATCGCCACAGATTGTCACGATAATCTTTAACGTTAACAATTTTATTTAAGTTCAAATACTTGCCAATTGATGAAATATAGCATTAAGTTAAAAATTCATGGTTTTTTTAAAGAAGACTAAATAAATTCGAATTGTCAACATGTCGATCGATCGGGGTTCACAGTATTTACTTCAAGCAGTAAAAGCGCTGCCTCTTAAAAATTTCTTGAAGCCGAGTAGTTAAATAGTCTCAATGTCTGATTCAAAATACTTGAGTATATCAGAGGGAGTTTGACAGTGGCACCAGCAACTAAATAAATAGAAGCGACCGTCTGTCGTGGTATGGGCGTGTGAGGAGAAGGGATGAAAGTCATGTAACTGAAAGAACTATGAATATGAAGGATGAATGGCGAGCCAGAGTAAGGCCAAAGAAAAAAAATATGGACTGTGTAAGGAGTGATATTAGGGCATGATCAGATGACGAATAACATAGGATGGAAGGAGAAAACACACTGCGCCGACCCCAAGTAAATTGGGACAAGGGCAAGAGGTGATGATGTCTGATTCAAAGTCCTTCTTGATATATAATAACATAGGATGGAAGGAGAAAACACACTGCGCCGACCCCAAGTAAATTGGGACAAGGGCAAGAGGTGATGATGTCTGATTCAAAGTCCTTCTTGATATATAATAACATAGGATGGAAGGAGAAAACACACTGCGCCGACCCCAAGTATATTGGGACAAGGGCAAGAGGTGATGATGTCTGATTCAAAGTCCTTCTTGATATATAATAACATAGGATGGAAGGAGAAAACACACTGCGCCGACCCCAAGTAAATTGGGACAAGGGCAAGAGGTGATGATGTCTGATTCAAAGTCCTTCTTGATATATAATAACATAGGATGGAAGGAGAAAACACACTGCGCCGACCCCATATAAATTGGGACAAGGGCAAGAGGTGATGATGTCTGATTCAAAGTCCTTCTTGATATATAATAACATAGGATGGAAGGAGAAAACACACTGCGCCGACCCCAAGTAAATTGGGACAAGGGCAAGAGGTGATGATGTCTGATTCAAAGTCCTTCTTGATATATAATAACATAGGATGGAAGGAGAAAACACACTGCGCCGACCCCAAGTAAATTGGGTCAAGGGCAAGAGGTGATGATGTCTGATTCAAAGTCCTTCTTGATATATAAGTTTGATGCTACCAACTCTAGTGGTGGAAAGCATTTTTTCAAGGGTAAGAAAGGCGTGTCCTTTATACATCAATTTATTAACTATAGATCTTCTTCACGTTATAGAAGGAGTCAGGGTAAATCGACAACCACGTCAGCAGATTGCTTAAAAATCGAAAGATCCAAAGTACTGGGATACCCAGATGTGTACTCGTATGTAGAAACGTTAATGTATCTGCAGGAAGAGAAAGTAGTGTGCACGGGTCGCGAAGCCTGGCGATCCGTCCTCTCTGACTACCCCGTGCTATATACCCTACCCAGTTATATAGCGCCATATAACAATATTATAAGTATGGTCATGAGTATCAAAGCTAGCTCGATACACTGAGTTTCTGTATTCAATATAATATTCAATAGCAAGAGGGATTATTGGGAATATTTGAAATTAACGTTGCAATTTTTTTTCCTTCAATAAATTGGTCAAGTGCGACTCGCGCTCGCACACGAAGGTTTCCGTACTATTATATAAAAAAACAGCAAAAAAATAATAATAATATCACGTTTATTGTATGCGAGCCTCTCTAAAATGATTATTTCGTTCTGTTAGTATTTGTTTTTATAGCAAATGCATCATCTGTGAATATTTCAACTGTCTAACTATCACGGTAGGTACATAGATACAGCCTGGTGACGATCGAACAGCGGAGCCGCAGTGAAAGGGTCCCGTTTTACCCTTTGGATACGGAAACCTAAAAATGAAAATGACTAATGGGTAATTTACTATTCATAAGTAGCGTACTCTTTTGTTAGAAGTTTAAATTTCTTAACCGTCAGCTGTTAAACTCGATATTGGTTTGATTTTTATTAATAAACTTAAGATACCTGTTGGTATCTAAGGTTTATTAAATAAAAACAATTAACAAAATAACCATTTCACTCAGTATCAAGACATTGTATGTAATGCGTTTTCTGATCAACAGTGTTTTATTTTGAGTTAGGTATTTTCTTCGCACAACGAACAGTTTCATAGTGTTCTTTTTGCAATTTAAATTTAAAGCGAGTTCCTATAAGAGAGATTAGATGTTCACACTAATAAGCTTTATTATAATAATAACCTTTATGGTTTTATTTAGTGACTTCCTCTATACATTACGTGCAACACCCCTAGATCTGCATACGTCCATAGGCCGTGACCACACTGTACGTTTTGTTGTGTATAAATAAAAAAAAATATCTAACGAGTCTATTTCCCACGTTACAATCTTATACTAACAACTTTTAAACAACTAATACACAAAAAAGGTTTGGAAAAATGTGATAATAGCACCCATATACAAAGAGGTTTTAGGAAGTATTAAAATTCCTCAGTTAGATAAACCTGTCCACAATGGCCACATATTTGCATAACTATTCGTAATTTTACTTAGCAACGAATTGACGTTAGACACATCTGCAGTTATTGTGGAATGTATCCATTAACTTCTATGGAATTCCAGTACAACTGTACACTACACACACATTCAACATGCTCCCCTGTTTACTCACACTATCACAAGAAACGCCTGCAGCATTCCTTCCGCTGTGTGAAATGTCCACTTATTGATGTAGGTCAGTGTTGTTAGACTCTTCACTCCTATGTTGTTTTAATGCTTTGTTTCCCTCGCACCAGGACTGGCTGTCCGAAGAATTTATTGAACGAGCCGGCTTGTTAGGCACTGCAACAACTTGCATTGGTTTCAATAACTATTTATTACTTACATGCATAGCCGCTTAAGGTATATAAAACGTCTTATTTCTATAGAGAACTGTTTAAAAAGCTTAATAAATATATTTGCTTATGTATATTAAGAAGTGATCTATCAGTGAATGTATTATATTTAAGATATATTATGAAATTCGAAAAAATATGATATAATTTTCTTTATATTTGCAAAAGGTCAGCTTAATTTCATTTCTTTAATTATAAAGAAATGAAATTAAAAAAATTGAAATATAAATAAAGTGTAACCATCCCTAACCTACATTAAGTTCCCGATAAATATTGAAAGAGACAACACTATACATATAAAAGAGTTGGTAGGATTGATGACATGACGCAATCGAGAGCAAGAAGGTTCTGTTGTGAAATAGGCTTACTGCCTATTGTGTATGGGAACACGTAATATTTATGAAAAATGAGGGAGTATCTATCACTTTTTAAAAAATGAAACGTCTGTAAAGGACGCTATCTCTAAATATAATATCATTTTTCCCTCTTGTTCGGCATAGAGTCATCGTTGATATGAGTGTTTATCCATATTGTAGCATCATTGGTATCTCGTACATACTTAAATAAGGACCTAATTGATCGTCACGCTACTACCCTGGAGAGGAGAGCAGTAATCATAAATTTTCTAAGAATTGCATTATTGTAGAATTTATAAGGAACGGGATTAAATAGATAAATTATGGACTTTATAATTTATCCTATCTCTATGATAGGATAAATTATAAAGTCCATATCAAGCTGTTAGTAAAATCCCTTAAATGATGTCCCTTATCTGATCCCTGAAATTTTTATTAAAGTGAAAAAAATCATTTGTCTTTTTTTGACATTGATAAAAATTTGTGAAAGTTAGCATACTAATTGTATTAAAAAATATCCATATAATCACTTGTTTCTCGCCTAAGGGACAAGCAGAGGGATATTATACACATACATGTCACCAATTGTGCTCTGTCAAACTTTGTTCAATTAAGTATGACAATAATTGCTATTTTGAATTGGATAGGGGTATGTATTACATACTGTTGAAATTTTTAAATCGACCATACGCTCGACTTGGCTAAATGCCTTCAAGTCCGTTAAAAAGGTATTAATTTACTTATACCGTAAAAAATACTCGGAAATAATATTAAAAAGCACTTCAGAACAGAGAAAAGAACTTTATGAGAGTGCGTGACACAACGATTGTCCTCCAATATAAAAAATAGCCTTGACCGAGATCGACCAACCCCGGCAAATTGTTATAGCATAAAGGCCTAGTGCCACGGTTGGTTCAGACGTGACCAGTTCACGGGCTATGTTACACGGGAGAGTATACGAAATATATTAGTATATTACGAAACGGTGGCTGTAGGAATTGTTTACGTGTGTTTGAAGCGTAAAAAAATAATATTATTAATACAAACTAAATTATTTGAAGTAATTTAAAAATGTTAACTTCTTTTTTTTTTCAATTGGAGTGCTCACTAATGTAATTTTGTTAGGTATTCGATTAAAAACTCGTGTAAAGTGATAGGTTTATCATAAATCGATAAAAAGTGATCTTGTTAATGAAAACAATGTTAAAGTTAATCAGTTTATTGCTCAAGAATTATGTTTAGTTATAAAGTGTTGGTGTTATGTTTGTTATGCTGTTTTGTGCGGTCAAAAGGTAAGAGTCATGGCTGTAATTACGCCCATAGTTAAGTTATTTATTTTTCAACACACTTGCTCGTAAAGTGGGTCTAATTTCATCGGTATTAGATAATATAAAGTATAATATAATGGATAAATAAATATATAAATAAATGGAGGATAATATAGAGCAGCTCATGCTTGCGTTATGAACCCAAATAGTGAAGTTATATTTCATAACCGCACTATTTGCTTTTTTTTTAATCAGCAAAGTGTTGTTTAAATTAACTTTATTAATAAAAAATATAACAAATAAACGTTCATTTTCATACCATTCTTTAGTTTTGTCTACAAATTAACAGTGATTAGTGTTATTTATTAAAAAACAATATTTATTGTAGAAAATAATGTGCTCGCCATTTTTCTCTAATTTTCTTTTCTTTATATTTATAATATCAAAAAATTTTAACCTCCATTAATTAGAATAGGCGAGTGCTTTATTACTTTTTTATAGCATTACACGAGTGTTTCGAGTTCTTTTTTTTTGTGAAATTAACATGTTTATGTTTTGATGTTATAAGTTTTTTTTCCACTTAAGTGGAAAAAAATCTATTATATTATCGATATTTGATAGCAAAAAGATTGGAACAGTCGCATTGTCATAGAATCATGGTAATTAGCTATATCTTCTATTGGTAAATAGGTACCTGCCATGACTTACCTATCTATGTAGATAGGTATACTCATGTTCAAGAGAGACCTGCTACCTGTAACTGTGCATTTTATTTTTCCAAATTAAAGACTATTATTGTTACGCCATCAAGCCCAAGTTAAGCTTATATTGCTTGTACAATGAAAAATATTAAATAAATAAAACTTTTTTGAATTCAGATGGCTTTCTCTGAGTTGTCCCAACGATATTTATTATTATTTATTTATTATTAATTTACATAGAATACAACTCCGCTCCATATATTTTCAAATCACATTAATATTTGATACAACCCGGAATTAAAACCAACAATTTAGACCAGCAACTAACATAGAGTGGAATATTTTTCTACGATTTTCTCATTATGTAGGTAGGCTGTCATAGTGAGTAAATATTCTTCAGAAGGTAAATTTTCTATAATATTTTTTTCATAATTTTAGTTCACCGGAGTATTTTTTTTATAAAACTCCTGCTGAGTAAGCAGTAGTGATCATCGCAAAACTTGAACTTACCAGCGATGAATAACTTTAAGCATTACATAGGTAGGTATTATCGTTTACAAGCGCTCGTGACGAGCATTCAAACTCATAAAACTTCCGACTCAATACCTTTGTACGTAAGTTATTTCACTCGGTAAAGTAATTTTGTAACGTTTACCACTGGAAAGTTGAGTAAAGTTTAGTGAGAACTGTCGTCGTGTGAACCCGCCCTAATGTTACCAAGATGCGAACATACGTGACTGCCTAAAAGTCACAATAGGGCTGATGAATTGTGATCTGAATATGATATTAAACTTACTTTTTATATAATTTAAATAAAACAACCTCAGTGCTCTCTAAACGACCACTGCGTTAAGTACCTTACGATAAGGTCAATCCTGAGATGCGTGACCATTTATGGTATTTTTATTTTACGAGCGTTTCCGTGCTTCGGCTAACATGTTAAGCCGTCGGTCCAGAGTGCTAATAACATGGTATTCCTTTACGCCAAGTAAAGGAATTTATGGGCGGTTTCCACAATAAATGAAAATAAATTTAAAAGAAGCCGACAATTTGCAACTACCTTTTATCTACGTAGGACAAAATATAACTAGTAAAAAAATAAATATTTAAATTAGTTTCATAAATAGGTTACTATTTGTTACTTTTGTCCTATTCTGATGTATAATTTTAAATTAATAGTACTGTAAAGTTTCATTATAATTCATTTAGTAGATTTTGCGTAAAATACTAACAAACACCCATATATTCACACAACCCATCGCCTTTATAATGTTATAGTACGAAGTTTATCAGTTGTCTAGATCTTATAGCTCAAGCTTATATTATCTAGGTTAATTTGAGCTAGGCGTCCTTAATATATTTTTTATCGTCAAAAGTTGTTTGAAGATAAACTAAAAAAAGTGGTGAATAAAGGTTTCTGACTCCATAAACCTCCTGTTTTATCTTCCGGTCCTTCCACTCCCTCCTTTTGGTCAGCTCGTAACTATTGGCACAGCCTAAAGATCATACGTACGAGGGTGGGTCAAAAAGTTCGCGGAATGGAGGGTAAAAAGTAAGAAATAAAAAATAATAAAAAAAATACCTTCTCAATGTATTCCCCCTTAATGACAGGTTAAGGCGGGAAAACACAAGAAGGATGGATTTCAGTAGTGTAACAATTCCACATTTAGATATTGTGAAACACAGTCCACATTATCAGGCGGTACGGGTTTTCAATAGGCTACCTAGCGAAATAAAGAATAAGTTATAAACAGGATCCTTTAAGCCTGCACTGAAAGCATATTTATTGGAAAAATGTTTTTATTGTTTAGATGACTTTTTTTAATATGAGATTATTCAATTTTTGGGACATATGATAATAATTATATAAATTAATTTATTAATTGTTAATCTTAATGATTATTTTTAATTTATTATAATGTTTTAATTTATATGATTTTGTTCTGAATATTATTTATTATGCTATGTTTTAATGTTTCTATTTCATTTTATTGTGTTTTAATTTATATAATTGATTTTGTTTTAAATATTATTACATGTGTGTGTACAATAGATAATGTTTCATGTAAGTTACATTCAGATACAATGTTAATTTTGTTTATGAATAAATTGAATTGAATTGAATTGAATTGAATTAACTGTAATACATTTATTAGACCTATCAATTAATTTATTAATACCTTCGAAAAAAAAGATATCTCTTTGTCGTCGAAATAGCGCTCTTCACTTCTTCATCGCTGGAAAAATTTTTCCCTCGAAGCTCTTTTTTCATTTTTGGGAACAAATAATAATCACTTGGGGCTACATCTGGGCTACAGGGAGGATGTTCCAAGATTTTGAAGCCCACTCTTTGAACAGCAGCCATCGCAACGTGCGCCTTGTGCACGGGTGCATTGTCGTGCAAAAGGAGCACACCTTGAGTCAATTTTCCCCGTCTTTTTTCTCTCACAGCATCTCGCAGACGTTCTAATAGTGCAGCGTAGTACTCTCCAGTGATAGAGACACCCTTTTCTTTATTATCAATAAGGAGGATTCCCTCTGAATCCCAGAAAACAGTAGCCATGAGTTTTCCAGCCGACGGACACACTTTGAGTTTCTTCGGAGGTGTTTGGACTCAGGCTCATAATGATGAACCCAAGTTTCATCTCCAGTCACAATTCGGTTCAAAACTTTTTCCTTTTGTTCACCACAGAGCGCTAAAAACTCGCGACAACACTCAACTCGCTGCTGCTTCTGGTGTGGCGTGAGCATTCTCGGCACCCATCTTGCACACACCTTTGACATGCTAGGATGGTCGTGTAGGATGTTCAAAATGGTTGTAGCTGATACTCCAATCATTTCTGCAAGCTGTTTCTTCTTTAAACGGGCATCTTCCAATATGTTTTTTTCAAGTTTATCGACGTTGTCGGCCGTGGTTGCCTCGACAGGCCGCCCTGGCCTCGGATCATCTTCAATCGAATCCTTGCCTTGCTTAAACAGGTTGTGCCACTTGTAAACCATGGTTTTACCAGGGCAAGAGTCCCCGTAAACAGAAGACATCTCTTCCAAAATAGTGTGGGGAGGTTTTTCTTGTTTGGTAAGGAACTTGAATACTGCGCGAAACTAAATTTTCTCCATGTTGCAAATTTTCTTCCGGATTGACTTGTTGATTGATGTGTAGCTCAGGTAATATGACCTATTTTTTTTGAAACTTAGTATTTATACTCTTAATGAGTGTCACAACTAGTGCAGGTAGTAAAAAGTCACCTTTCCCCCTCCATGCCCCTCATTCCGCGAACTTTTTGACCCGCCCTCGTAGATTTTCTCTTAATACTGTGCTATAGGTGTGCTAAGTTCTAATTTGTTCACCAGTTCTGATCTCCGGTATATTTATGTGGTCCGGTAACCCATTAAAGGGAGTTTTAAGAACCCTGAATGGCCCCAAAATGTATACATTTATTTTCCGAATTCAAGTACATTTGAGAAGCTAGTTTTAAACTCTAATTAGTCAGTTTATAGTGGCTAATTCAAAATTAATGACCATATACTAGCTACTAATTAATTAGGTCTATTTTACCTAAAAAATATTCATGTTAATATACCTACTGAATTAAAAAATATTTAATTTGTTGACGCCAAACACTTGCTACGCGTTATTTAAATTAAATACAAAATTATCAGTCACTAAATCGTTTGTAAGACAATTACAATAATATTGTAATGAACCTAGTATGTATTTAGCTGAGAACAATTTTGTGAATGATAGTCTTAAACTGCATGTTAAAAAAACAAAACTTTATATAAATTGGTAACATTCATTCAAATATATTTTGTATAACTATTCTTCACGTGGCGTCCATGTGTGCGAATGAGATGAAAGATAAATAAAGAGCAGGAAAAAAGACTGCTACTGCTATATAACCTTGACCTGTGCAGCGGATACGAGCAGTGCCACGCTGCGGTAATTTCGAAAACTACAATTGTAATAAAGAATTAAAATGGCGCTAGTTCTTGGCAGCAACGAAGGGTTTCCGACGGACGCCACTCTACTCTATTATTTTTCAAATTAATTTATTTTCGAGTGTTTATGTGTAGAAGTTGTGGATTATAAAAGCTTTGACAATGTGCACAAGTATTAAGAATTTATATAACTAACTGGAACGCACTTTTTTGTGGCTTTTAAAACTTCAGAGATAGCTCTAGTAAAGTTACTACCGCTTTACTAGGATAGGACTTTGAGCAAACCAAATACGCTGTTTTTACACAGACTACTACAGATTGTACCCTAAATGAAAAAATATTCATACTTTTGACTTAAAAACGATATTTATATAACAAGGAAAATTCGAATAACTTGACTCTGGCATTGAGAAAGGCCAATATGAAAAAGAAAATAGCGCTGTTACATTAAAATTATAATACTTTTTTCTTAATTCCACAGATATTCATCAATATTCCTAATATTATTGTGAAAATACGAAAATAAAGGAAATTAAGCTTAAGATTGCTGCTTACTTACTAACATTCAGAAGCTGGCCCTTCGTTACCAAGATGCCAGTTTGGCTAATATTTTTAAACGTAGTTGGCCCCCTATTTCATTCTACTATATAAGCATCTCTTGTTATATCTTAGTCACTATATCTATTTTCCATTAATTCATACAACGATGTAGTTCAGAGCTGATAGGACTCTGGTTTTTCTTCTTTACGCATTGTGATAAAGCTAGTAAGTCAATAGATCTATCCATTTGCAACATACTTGCAACTTTAAATGTACAGTGTTTTGTGAAAATTTATTTGCTAGCTGTGCCTCCCGGCTTCTCTCGTGACCTTCTTCGAACACCCGTTGCACCTCACATATTCTTGATATTTCTCCCATCAAGCGGCTAGTACATGTACCTCTGTCTGTTGATATGAGGATTGAGGGACTAGTTTTTACAATCGCTATCATCGAATTGCGTCGATAGCTTTTCTCCATTTGATATTACAAAATGTTTTTAGAGTTGTAAAAGTTGCAAGAGTGTCGCCTGCGTTGGTATTGTCATGTCCTGTGACAACCGCCGGGCTACGTGGAAAACAAATGTCTGGCCATGTAAGCCCCGACCTAAGAAGTGCTGGCTTGACGTCGGAAGTGATGACATGCGTGCCAATGGTCTCACTACAGGGGAAGCCGACGACCGTGTGAAGTGGAGGAGAAAAAAAGTAGGAAGGCGGACCCCGGGGCGTTTCCAGATGCAACTGGGACAGACGCCCGGATGAAGATGACTAGTACTATTATATTAGATGACTAGTACTATTATATAAATATCTCAAGCGATTTTTATATCCGATTTTTATATATATATAGAGGTATCCACATTACATGTTGAAGTGAATTTATTTATTCATCTCGCGTTTACTTACCACGTTCGTTCGTATCCTTATCTCTTATAATGGGGTGGTGCTTGTAATAATAAATACCTAGGTATTTTCTTAGCAAACCTTTGTCAAAACTTGTATTAAGTTAGGAAACTTGTTACTATCCAATTTTCTCTATTGTAAACGTGTTTTCTTTTTGTCTACTTATTATTCTTATTCAAGGAATTCGTTCTTAAGTAAAAGTATAAAACTGAATTATAGTTTATGTACTGTGTAATTATACTTAGTACTGTAGTCACATTTGTTGTCAAACTTGTCAATTATTAAGGTGTGGAGTGGCAAATCCACTTTCACCAAGTATTGGACATAGAACTCATAGAACTTACTATCTTCACACTGAACCTCTGGCGGGGTAGTCAGAGAAATCAGAGAATAGCTCGCCATACATCTTTCGCTTCTTGCAAATTCATTAATCGTTCAATACATGCAAGTTTCGGTATCCTAGAATTTCTGACCTTTACATTGTTAAACAATTTGCTCACGTAGTCTTTATATGTCTCATAGAAAAATTTGAAAGTCCTGTTGGACCGATCAGTAGAACTTTTTAATGGCACCAACAGTTCAAAATGAGTTTATATGGTCAAAATGTGATCTATTATGTCAGAAATCAAATGATTAAAGGTGCAATTTAATACATTTGTACGTTATGTAACCTAATTAAGTGCCGGTAGATAGCACCTGAATACAAAAGAGGTGAAATATTCCTCAATTTCAAATTTCCTCAATAGCCTAGTTGAATAAGCATCTCAATCAGCAAGTGAGAAGTCAAGGATTAGAGCACCTTTTGGAGGCTGAAAAAATTCCACTTTTAATTTATTGTATTATTAACTGACACCCGTGACTTCGCCCGTGACATATTTCGAACTCTCATCGCACCATTTAATCCCGTCCTTTATTACCTTAACAATACTGTATGAAAATTTGTCCGATTTGTTGACATTTATAATTAATGCTACGCTGTCTAGGGTAGTAGCTTGATGATTTATAGCCTTCCTTGATAAAAGGGGTATCCAACACAAAAATAATGTTTCAATTCCAACCAGTAATTCCTGAGATTAACGCGTTTAACCAAAGAAATTCTCCTGCAGTATATTTCAATAAATGTACCGCTACCGGCTAAACGCACCTTACGTCCTCGACAGCGTCCACTGTTTTTAGTACCTAAGAGCACTGTGGCACTTGCGACTAGTCCATTATACCTTGGGCTAACCCAAATCAATGATATTCTGCTGAGTGATGGGATGATAGATATATTTGCGTACACTGAGTTGAGATTTCTGTCCGCAGCTAATCTCTATCTGGAGAGTGTTGCCACTTCCAGTACTATTACCTAGTCACCCCTACATTTACCTAAATAGATGATAAGCATATTTATATTTGATTTTGTTATTATTGTAAATAATTTTATTTTATTAATTGTATTAATGCTGTAAATGATTTTAAATTTTTAATGACTTAGCAATTTATTATTATTTTATATCTATTCTATTTTTATTTTATTGTTTGACTTCTTTATTTTAACATTGTATAATTATAATGAATATTACTAGGATAATGAATGAATGAATTAGTTAAGTGTGATAATAATAATGTTTGTAACCTATAACTTATATGTATGGGTATCTGTTAATATAAGTTGGTTAAATAAATAAATAAATAAATAAAATAAATAAAGAAACACACTCTTCAGCTTTGTATATTAGGATAGATTTGTTGAGAATTAATGGGATAAGGAATACACAACATATTGGTAAGTCTCTCACAGTTTCTCTGATCTCTTCGGTAAGTTAATTACTCAATTAATTCGACCCACGTCCGCAAGCTCAACATGAATTAAAGCATGGATTTTTTTTTCCTAAAATTGTTTTAGTACAACAGTACTTACTAAAAAAGTTTGGGAAATTTTTGGTAAGTTTTAGGTAAGATCTTTCTGGAATCACTTTTTAAGTACCGCACTTTAAAGATCTACTTTCTTGTGACCTAATCTTCATCTGAGTGTATTTTTAAGTATTGCCAAATCCTACCTGAATTTGGAGCTGGGGGTTCAATCTTATTTGGTTGGTAGCCACAGCTATCATTTGATTTGGCCTCCCAATCCCGCAAGGAGGCCTGCGTAGTAGCCTAGTCCGTCATTAGCAGATGGTCACTTGGGCTTCAGAGATGTTATTGAAGCCTGTTACACCCTCTTTCATGTGACCATGGGAATGTAGTAGAGAAAACTGTAATTTAAAGTAAAGTAAAGTAAAAAAAAGTATATAAAGTAAAGTTAATTAACTGTAAATTTAAGTAAAAAGTTACGCGCCCTTTACTATCGTAGTGAAGGAATCAGACGACTTCTAATCAGAAACCAGTTTCAAAACTGCAAGTGGTAGAAACTTCAAAGTCGCCTATGCACGTATTCATGGTATCTTGAATGGAATACCACAAACCGTTTGTCTCTATCTCTCTATCTTCTGAGAAATAGATTCGTACAGACGGACGAACAGACTGAGCCGTTTTATAAGACCGTTTTGGAGACCTCCCTTACATTTTTGTACCGCCACACCAGCCATTAGAGATTGCATTAAAGTAATGTCATTATTAATGATAGTCTTGGTTGGAGAGATGTCATTAAAGGAAACTTTAGAGACAGTATTATTGACATTATTACGTTGGCGCTCCTATTGAAAAAGGTCCCCCGTTAGGTCCGTAACTATTTGGACTATCCCGAAAAACAGACGTGAGTAAAACCGTTAAGTTAGTAATAATGAACAATGCTCATGAAATTTATTATTCTGAAAGTGTCTAGCCCGTTACATCATGAAATAACTCTTCTGTCAGCTAATTCCTTCTGTTTCTTCTTTACCAGATGTGCCGATAACCTGGCTGTCATCTCCCCGCGCGTTGTTGCCATGCGTGGTACCCGATCCTGAGAAGGTCGTCGTCCGGCGACCGCCGCCCCCTCTCAGCAGTGATGACGAACCACGACCGAAGCAGCCCTATCTGTGGAGGAAAGGAAACGAGGAGGTGAAACGGTAAGTATTTGAGGCACATCTTATTTTTAATGTATTACCATTATCTGCCCAACTCTACCTGGATTTAGGAGGATTTTGTTTGATTTTTTTTGGTCGCTAGGAGCAGCTATCGTTTTTGTTACTCTATTAGTAATTCGTCTTTAGTAGACGATTGCGATTACACTTCTTTCAAATGTCCTTTCAAATACATTTTAGAGCGCTGAGCTGTGTGTTGAAAGATTAGCCATTCATGCTCTTAAGAATAGACCTTCATGATCCGATCCTCCCGGTGGTCTTGACCACAGAATACTGTAAAAGAAGTTTTGCCCCTTTTTGGGGCAGATCCGTATATTTATGTTCGAAAATAGAACAATCTAGATCAACATACAATGATGACATCGCACTGAAAAATATTCTAGTAGTTTCTGAGTTCAACGTGACGGAGGGACTGACAAGAGTTGTATAAACTACAAACTGTATAAAATATTTGGCATCAGTATCGACTACTTAATACGTTTCAGTTGATTTTTAATATATATTCTATCTACGGGATTCATCTCGTTACACTTTGATTATAAGGTTAATTTTATGATTATAAGTAAAATTTTCAGTTATAAATATAGATTATACTTTCTTTTATATTTTTACATAAATAAATACATAAATATTGTATTTGTACGTAAGTCTCAGTTCACCCTAACTCCTTCTACCTTCTACTTTTGCAAAATAGATATTCTTCGTCAATCGTTCCTCGCTCATTCGTTGGATATGTTTAACGAAATATAAATATGTGTGTGAACCAGAGTACCTACACAGGTAAGAAGTGAAACTTCTTTACGAAATTTTATTTTCACTTATGATTAAGTAGTTTTACTTCAAAACAACATGGCGCGAAACCGAAAAACGTGACGATTTTTTTACAGCTTTAAAACTTATAAAATGATTCCGTAAATAATTGTTCTGACGGGAGAGGAGAAAATAATCTTGTCATTAGTTATTTACAATGAACCGTCAACACCAGTTTTTCATACGTCATTGAACATGAGTAGCGATCAAATTAGGTTAACGTTGTGTCACGTTCAAAACTATTGAAGGTGAAGGACACAAAGAAAGAGAATCTTTATTCATGACACACAGGTGGAAATAACAGACTAAGTACTTACATATGAAGTAAAGTTCGAAATAAAGAAGGTGATAGATTTATAAAATATCTGCTCTGTACCTCTGCCAATGCAAATAATTAATTACCTGTCTCAGTCACGTCTTTATACCCGAAGGGGTGGCAGACGCATACCTACTATACTATATGACAATATTTCAATGTATAAATCTTTGTCCCACGTAGCAGATGGTGACTTCCGTTTGAACACAGCATCAAATGGAATAGAGCAGATAGTAGCGACCAGCTGTTGATATGATTCAAGCCGCTCATAAGGCCTTAACGACTGCCATCATACTGGCAGCCGGAACCAACGGCTTAACGTGCCTTCGGAAGCACGGAAACGTTCGTAAATTTAAATGCCACTTGGCGGTTACCTACTTGAAGACAAGCCATAGCGAAAGTTGCTTTTTGCAGTGATCGTTTATTGAACACTGAGGGCCGTATTCCAGAACGTTTCTCAATACTCAATCGACGCTTGAGAGTAGATTTTATAAGGCAAAATCTAGCTTCAAGCGTTGATTGAGTAGTGAGAAACGTTCTGGAATACGGACCTGAGTTAGTGAGGTACGAGCGCTATATAATAAGGTCGGCAGCGCGAGTGCTGCACCTCTGGTGTTGCACACGTCCATAGGCTACGGTGACCTCTTTCAAAGTATATATAATAAACTAGCTGACCCACACAGCTTCGTCCGAGACATACTTCGAATTCCCGTCGCACTTATTTAATCCCGTTTATAAATTATACAGTAATGTATGAAAATTTGCCCGTTTTGTTGACATTTATGATTACTGCTTAGCTCTCCTATGTAGTAGCGTGATATATTCCTCGAAAAATGGGCACACAAACAGAATTGTTCACTTCGAACCAGTGGTTCCTGAGATTAGCGCGGACTACCAAACAAACAAAATCTTAAGCTTTATATAAAAGTATATATTAATTTAATTGCCTCGTTGGCCCAGAGGTAGTGTATGCGACTGTCGCGACTGAGGTCCCGGGTTTAATTCCAGGGTCGGAACAAATATTTGTGTGATCCACAAATCTTTGTTTCGGAGTTGTGTTTCCTATGTATAATATGTATGTATTTAGAAATATATAAGTATATTTATATAGATATAAATGTTTATAAGTTGTATAGATCCCATACCATAGACATAGACATATTGTCACGCCTTTATCCCCGAAGGGGCAGGCAGAGGCATACCATACTCCCACATTTCACCGTATGCACATTTCAGTTCTTTTCTTTTATTTTATATTAAAAAAAAAGTTGATAAAAGAAGCTTTTCAGTCCCACATATCAGGTGGTGAGCCCATTGCCGTGTTTAAATGGACATACCACAAGCTTAGGTATGTTATATTACTTTGGGCAAGATAGCTATAAAAACATTTTCGATAAAATTTATTTTATTGAGCGAAGCTCCCATTTTTTTTTAACGTGTGGAAATCCCCTCGGATGTCATGCCGGACTCGAACCGGCTAAAACCACACAGTCCCCGCCTAACTGTCTATTGCCGGACGCCCCGGGTAACTCCTCGGAAAGATGTCCCAGAGCTCCCGGCAGACTTTAGCTACCACCGCGGCCTCACCTGGGTTCGGGTGTTATCCCGCTTCTTTGGGGGGTTGGTTCGGGTACTATCCCGCTTCTTGGGGCATGAGGCGTGCGTGACATTTTCACGTCATGCCTACGTCTTGGGCCTGCTTCTGTAAGGACAGCGAGCAGCCCACCCGCCGTCCTCAGGCCCCCGGTCATGGAGGCCGGTAGTCTTAGGCGAAGACAAGTCTGCGGCGTTGTTGCCGAGCGAAGCTCCCATGGAGCGACTTCAATGGCGTTTGTAACACCGAGAAGAACTTCGCCGTTTCTTATCCCTTTTCGGAATTTTGTTCTGCTACGGAAATCTATTCAAATTATGCAGGTCGTGACGAAGCCCGAATTTCAAAATTCGATCTAATAAAAAAGTTATCCGTATAAATCTGGGAAAATACTTAGTTTGATTTAACGCTTCGCTCAAATTTATGCTGCTAGCATAGGTTACACCTTTGCGACTGCGGCTACCTAGTTTATTTATTTTATATCTAGTAATAATATTAGATCATATCTGTTGTTACAGAGTATTAAGCAATGGCACGCTGGAGGTGTTACGCAAGAAGGATGGAAGCAGCGAAGGAGTCTACCAGTGCGGAGTCCGGCACTACGCCGGTCTTGTGCTCGGTTACCCGGTTAACCTTAAATTTGCCTGTGAGTATAAATACACTAGATCAGAATACACTTATTGAATTACGAGTGGGCACTTAAGGCGATTTATAAAATTTATTTATTTTATTTAGGTCCTCGGATGGGTGACCACTTTGTGGCATTTACATTTGCGAGCGTTTCCGTGCTTCGGAAGGCACGTTAAGCCGTTGGTTCCGGTTGCCAGTAACTTAGGCTAGAAAATTTTCAACAACTGGTAGCCACAACCTGCGTCTGTCTATTTTAACACGGCAATGGGTTCACCACCTATTACGTGGGACAGGAATACAAAAGTGGGCACACAATATGTATTCCTCTGCCACCTTTTCGGGGATAAGGCGTAATAGATAAATAAAATAAATAAATTAATCTATATTCTTCTTTATCAGAGCCAGTTCCTATATTTATTTGTTTTCAGTTATATTTGATTATTGTCAGGTAGGTAGTCAGAGAGGACAGGCTTCGCGCTCCATGCTATTTTTGATTAATTTCATTAGCGTGCATCATCATCATCAATTTTCAACTCTTAGCATGCGACGTACTATTGCTAAACTAAATGCGGATAAGTAGACCGTTGTATGTAATTTATTAAGTTTGACAAGCACTGCTCATTAAATTAATGGATTGATAGCAATTAAATATGTTTGCTAGTGCTTATAATTTTAATACTAAATTGCACCCCAAGCTCTAAATCAGGTGTAGAAGCAACTGGGAATACACACAGCTGAAAACGAATGTGACTAAATCGACAAAAAATACGGGTTTATTAATAAAATGATCACAAATATTATTCAGCCTACGCTCGTTCCCAAATATTTCCTCGTTATAGGTTCTAAGAACGAAAATTCACATCCTTAAGATCGTCCCACACTATCAACTTTGTATACAGAAATACAGAAATATGATTTTCTATACAAAAAGCCCAATCTTTACATTACGTTAACGTAACCTAATTCAGGTAATGGAAAGCCTACGCATATTTTACTAGCTTAAAAAATTTAAAATAAGTACTGCTCTAAATATTATGTAAGTCATTTTGAGCGCTCTCTTCTACTTACTTTATAGATACCTATTTAAAAAACCTACTGTATACATGTACATATTATAAATATATCCATCACGCCTAATCCCCGAAGGGGTGGCAGAGGCATATTATATGCCCACTTTTCACCGTGAGGATTTCTGTCCCACGTAATAGGTGGTGAGTCCGTTGCCGTGTTTAAATAGACAGACGCAGGTTGTGGCTACCTGCTGTTGAAATTTATTAAGCCGCCTATAAGGCCTTCAACCAGGCTTAACGACTGCCATTTTACTGGCAACCGGGACCAACGGCTTAACGTGCCTTCCGAAGCACGGAAACGCTCGCAAATGTAAATGCCACAAAGTGGTCACCCATCCGACGACCAGCCATAGTGAAAGTTGCGTACCTCAGTGATCGTTTACCGAACACTGAGACCGCGGGGCCACGAGCGCTTTTTATATATATTATAAATAAATAAATAAATATCCATCACGCCTTATCCCCGAAGGGATGGCAGAGGCATATTATATGCCCACTTTTCACCGTGTGGATTCCTGTCCCACGTAATAGGTGGTGAGCCCATTGCCGTGTTGAAATAGACAAACGCAGGTTGTGGCTACCTGCTTTTGAAAATTTTAAGCCGCCCATAAGGCCTTCAACCAGGCTTAACGACTGCCATTTTCTGGCAACCGGGACCATCGGCCTAACGTGCCTTCCGAAGCACGGAAACGCTCGCAAATGTAAATGCCACAAAGTGGTCACCCATCCGAGTACCAGCCATAGTGAAAGTTGCGTAACTCAGTGATCGTTTACAGAACACTGAGACCGCGGGGCCACGAGCGCTTCAATATGTACATATTATACAACTGCTATACATAATAGTAATTGTCTCTTTATACTGTGATATTAAGCTTCGTCCATAACCATGCGTCAATTCCTCGGGATGCAAAGCGGGATCCTCTGAGCGAGCCGGAGCGGAAGGGTACTTCGCGAACAGCGAACTTCTTTGATTTCTTTTTTCTTCTAGTTTCTAAAGCTGTATGTTTACAACTTATAGTCAACTTATAGTTTATCAATTTATATTGTAGCATCAATCAATCTAATTTTTTTTTCCTATTTTTGATTATTAGAACTTAACTTAACTATCTTCACGGTGTATCCCTGACGGGTTAGTCAGAGAGGACAGATCGCCAGGCTTCGCGATCCATGCATACTTCTTTCGCTTCTTCGAGATTCATCAATCGCTTCATACACGCACGTCTGGGTATCCGAGTACTTTTGACCTTTCCGTTTTTGAGCAATCTGCTCACGTGGTCTTCATATGTAAGTCTTGGCCTACCCTGACCTCTTCTACCTTCTGCTTTCGCACAATATATATTCTTCGTCAATCGTTCCTCACTCATTCGTTGGAAGTGTCCAAACCAACGGAGCACGCCCTTTTCCAGCTTAACGCTGACACTTTCATTCAAACCTGCCATATTGCGTATCACTTCGTTACGTATTCGGTCGACCAAGGTAACGCCGCACAATTTTCGAAGTGATCGCATCTCCACAGCATTCAATTTACTTTCACGCATCTGCTGACATACCCAGGTTTCGCTACCGTAAAGTTGTAAAAGTTGTTTATTAGGATTAGGAGGAAGTTGATTATTAGGATTTTATAAATTACAAAAAAATTAATTTATAAAATCCTTATAATAAAATATAAATAAGTATATTTTTTTCTATGTATGTTTATCCAATTTACGTGATTCTTCTTTTGCTTGATGCGGTAAAGTTGCCATTTGGTCGCATATTTATTTTCTATAAACATCTCTGTATTATCTTTTGTCATCATGAACTTGAATTGAAACTATTTACAAATTAAAATAATAAGAAATAGTTATATAACATTCCGTACACACTATATATTTATAGGTCACGTAGCCGAAACTTTATAATACCGCTTCTTTTGCCAAATGCTACACTGTCAAAGTATTTGACAAGCAATAAATTGGTAAAAACTAGAGATGCGCCGAGTTGATACTCAATTACTACTCGGTTCTCGATATTTAACTCGTTTTAGACTTCAATATTAACCGTTTGCACTTAAGTTTAATTTAAGTCACTTCTCAATCCAAGAATAGGTTACACGTTCTATGTTAAACAACCAATTCACTTAGTCGACCTGTAAGACTACCTCGGGACGAATGGGGAGTAGCTTTATCAGCCAGTAGCGCTAATACTGTGCCGAAACCAACCTGCACCGGCTGGCTGCTGAAATTAGCTTTAGCGTCGCACCTGTTTGCTGGGACCCACATGCACCCCACTACCTATTCAGCTAACCATAAAATAAGCTAATCATCAAAAATATGGATTTCATTTCAGAATAGCAGAAGCGCTCGTGGCCCCGCGGTCTCAGTGTTCTGTAAACGATCACTGAGTTACGCAACTTTCACTATGGCTGGTCGTCGGATGGGTGACCACTTTGTGGCATTTACATTTGCGAGCGTTTCCGTGCTTCGGAAGGCACGTTAAGCCGTTGGTCCCGGTTGCCAGTAAAATGGCAGTCGTTAAGCCTGGTTGAAGGCCTTATGGGCGGCTTGAAAAAAATCAACAGCAGGTAGCCACAACCTGCGTCTGTCTATTTCAACACGGCAATGGGCTCACCACCTATTACGTGGGACAGGAATCCATACGGTGAAAAGTGGGCATACAATATGCCTCTGCCACCCCTTCGGGGATAAGGCGTGATGGATATATTCATTTCAGAATAACATCATAAGTAAATAAAATTATATATGTAATTATTTTATAAAGGAAAAAATAAATATAATAATTCTGCACCTATGGTAGGATTTATACGATTGATCATAATATTGTCGTCTTTTTAGACTTCTAAAACCTATAAATATCCATCTCGCCTTATCCCCGAAGGGGTGGCAGAGGCATATTATATGCCCACTTTTCACCGTGTGGATTCCTGTCCCACGTAATAGGTGGTGAGCCCATTGCCGTGTTGACGGAAACGCTCGCAAATGTAAATGCCACAAAGTGGTCACCCATCCGAGGACCAGCCATAGTGAAAGTTGCGTAACTCAGTGATCGTTTACAGAACACTGAGACCGCGGGGCCACGACGACGAACGAACCTAAAGTTTAGAAAAGTCTTATAAAACGGCTGAGTCTGTCCATTCGTAGGACGCATTTATTTCTCAGGATCCAGAAGAGATAGAGACGAACGGTTTACGGCAAGCGATTCAGGGGAGCATGAATACTTGCATAGGCGATTTTGAAGTTTCTACCACTTGATGTTTTCAAACTGATTTCGTTTTAGAAGTCGTCTGTTCCTTCGCTACGAATGAAGGGCTCGTTACCTGTCAAAAATATATTTCATTACGGTTTAAAGAGAAATATTTGACAAATAACTTTAATTGCCAATTATAAAATGGGTGAAACAAACTCGTGAGAATTTTATACATGTAACTCGTAATTAATATTGTTAGTTTATTGAAGTAAGCTGTAATACAAGTGCTTAGTGTTTCTCTAAGCACTCCGGTCGTTCTGGTAACAATCGGTTTCATTTTTTATAGATGGTACCAACTTTAGAACATAATTACTTGCTTTTTAATTTACCCGCAGGTGCACAGAAACACGCTCGCCAATTACAAGGGACGCAGATCCACCCTGCGATTTTGTCTGAACGGGGTTTAGCCCCTTATAAATATTAAACTGGACTAACTTCGCTCGGTACATAATTCAAACCGAGTTATACTTGATATATACATTGTAGTCGACGCATCACTAATAATAAACAAAGAATGCTCAAAAAAGTCTTCTCCTTATTTTAGTGTATTCGAAGTTGCTTCTAAACTCTGGGGTCCAACTTTTATTTAGCTGATAAAAGCAGCTACTGTTTGGCTTTTCATGTCTTTATTGTGGGGACCCTTGAAACATAATAGAAAGTAAGTACTCAACAACCATAACGTTTATGCATCGGGTAGTTGCTGTTGTTAGAAATAACAACGACACTTATATCGTTGGCATAATTAGAAGTACCGAGTGTTCAATTATTTCCAAGGTCCCCAATGCCCAAACTTCATCTTACTGTAAAGAATACGCCGATTTCTACCTAGCTGAGGCAGGACAGGGTGCCATGAAACGTGTTCCCGCTCATACCTATAGGTGAGAGAGGGGAAAAATGGATTCCCAGCTAGGGTGCTAACTCCTGACCTTCTTAGTTACTAACTGTTGGTGACAAAACTTGGGTTGAAAAATCTCCTGTCTAGAAAAAAACACGTTCCTTTGTCACTTACAGTCTATAAGGAAGACCGTGTGGATGTAGTTAAGCCGAGTCCGACATGTACACATAACACCTAGCTTCCATGGGAATTTCACATTTGAACAGCAATTTTACGGAATTAAGAACGGGTCGGTCATCGATCGCATTGAATATTGGCGACTACAATGATGTGCTACAGCAAAAATTGAAATCGTGAATAATATTTCTAAAAAAGAACTGCATTTAAGCCGCTTATTTGTATGCACGTATTTGTGCAATAATTGACAATTAAAATTGTCATTTTTATAAGTGTAAAATACAGGTAGTCTGTTTGTGACCACGGCTGGTGCAACCCAGTCGAAACGTCAAGCTATTTAAGGTAAATAAGCATAATCGCCTTAATACCTGTATTTTACACTTATTTTAATCATGCAACGCGAAAGTTTAAAAGTTAGTATTGTCATTTTTATGATAAAACTATGCGTTCTCGGCTATGTCTGAAGCGCGACTGAGTTCACAAGTATATAGTATATAGTATTTATTTTTAAAGTAAAGAAGCGCTCGTGGCCCCGCGGTCTCAGTGTTTGGTAAACGATCACCGAGGTACGCAACTTTCACTATGGCTGGTCGTCGGATGGGTGACCACTTTGTGGCATTTACATTTGCGAGCGTTTCCGTGCTTCGGAAGGCACGTTAAGCCGTTGCTCCCGGTTGCCAGTAAAATGGCAGTCGTTAAGCCTGGTTGAAGGCCTTATAGGCGGCTTAAAAAATTTCAACAGCAGGTAGCCACAACCTTCGTCTGTCTATTTCAACACGGCAATGGGCTCACCACCTATTACGTGGGACAGGAATCCACACGGTGAAAAGTGGGCATATAATATGCCTCTGCCACCCCTTCGGGGATAAGGCGTGATGGATATTATTTTATTTTATTTATTTTTAAAGTCTTCAAAGTGAAGACACTCCCACGCGCAGGTCTAGCAGACACTCCGTGTCAATGGATAACAATCTATACTAATATTATAAAGCTGAAGAGTTTGTTTGTTTGGATGAACGCGCTAATTTCAGGAACTACTGGTCGGATTTAAAAAAATCTTTTTGTTGTAGATAGCCCATTTATCGAGAAAGGCTATAGGCTATAGATCATTACGCTACTACACTGAGGAGCAGAGCAGTAGTCATCAATGTTAACAAATCGGGCAATTTTTTATGCATCTTTTTAGAATTGCGACGGGAGGTCGAAATATTCCACGGGCGAAGCTGTGAAAGTCATCTAGTATATTATATAACTGAAACACAATTAGACATTTTCTACTGTTCACTGAGTGACTTCACACGGGCCATGTATTATGTGTGTATCCTTGTTTCCTTCTTGTCCTTCCTTGACTGTAGTGGCAATTAATTGGAATTGTCGCTTATTTCGTTATGTCGATCAGTACTTTACTATTGTATTAGGGTCAGCCTGTAAAAATAATATATTGTGTGTGTAAAATAAATAAAAATAAAATAATCTACACGTTGTATCCCTGACGGAGTAGTCAGAGAGGACAGATCGCCAGGCTTCGAGATCCATGCATACTTCTTTCGCTTCTTGCAGATTCATCAATAGCTTTATGCATACCCGTCTGGGTATCCGAGTACTTTTGAATTTTCTTTTTTTTTATAAATTTTATCGTGTAAAATAATGATTTAAATTTAAAACTATTTCTAAAGAATTGCGATTTGTAAATGTCAGGTTATGACTGGCCTGTTTGTTTTACTTATTTCGTTTCTATGCGACATTGATTTCGGTCAATACACTCAAACTCGATCATGTGCTTAGAAAATTTGCGCGACGAGGGTTCTGTATGATGAATGTAGTTTGTTATTTACGAAAATCGGGATAAAATTTGGATTTGTATACTGATAATTATGACCAGGAGATAACATAAAGGCTTATTTTTATCCCGACTGGCATTTTATGTTACTGTACCAAATTTATTTTTTTATTTTAATGTTCAGTAAAATTTTCTACATTTATTTATTTCTTTTTTTTTTAATAATTATTTAGTGGCCTGGTTTCTAAGACCTTTTAGCCAAATCTTATTTTTTATATCATATTTCTTCAATCTTATCTTCTAATTAGTCCTGTCCAGTCGATGTCGTGTCCTCAGGCTACGTCCTGGTCCTTGCCCTCAGTATAATGGTGATTCTTATACTAAGGTTGTCAGTGGACGTTTCGCGGCAAGAGAGAAAATAGCATTTCACTGCATATATATCATTGTCTTTCACTATAGCACGTTAACACAACTTTTATGTCCAAGAAACCACCACTCCCGCACATAAAACAAGATAAATGCACTAGTTTTAGAAAATAATATAAAGCAAACGTCCGCACTTGTCACTCTTCCCGCCAAATGTCCCATTTATTTCTTTATTCAATGATGAATGCAATGTGTCGGCCCAAGATTTTTGCCTATTAGTACCATTACTACGTAGTAGATACTTTTACTTATTCTGTGTTAGTATTTAGTACTATGATCCCTGATGGATAAATTTTTAAAGTAATTATTTTGCTAAATTTCTCATAAATTTTTAATTCTCTGGTCATACTCTTAAAAATGACGATTAAATATGGTGGAGAATTTCAATTTGATTCGATACGGTTCGGGTAGTTCAGGTGGCTAGAACATTGCCCTGGTTAGGCAATGGTCACGGGTTCAATCCCTATCTCGAATCGAATCGTCTTTTTCCACTTAATAAAAATTTATGATTACTGAGCTCGTTACGAACTTAACCCCATTAAACTAACTCTGATATAAACCTCAAATATAAAACTGTCATGACTCTTTGAGGTTTAACTTCGGAAGGAAATACCTGAAATTCCAACCACCTGGATTCTCGAAGTATTAAGATAACTACATACCTTTTAGACCCTGTGCCAACTATCTGATTAACGTGGTACAGTAAGCCCAAAAACCCTCCCAAAATGAAATTTGTAGATGGCCTACGTTCAGCAGTGAACTGCGATGGACTAATTTTAGTTTGAATAAAATGCCAGTAGATTCAATTGAAGAGACAGTAGGCAGGCACACGTATCACCTTCTGTATAATTCTGTCTGATAACAAGGAACCCTAAAACAGTTTAAACATTAGCAATTAGGTATTATTCAAATGAACGTTGACAGATAATGTTGTTTTCAATAAAATTTATTGTACCTATAATGTAAAATATAATCACTTCTGTTTGAATTTGATCGACAACTAAAAACTAAATTAACTATCTTCACGCTGTATCCCTGACGGGGTAGTCAGACAGGACAGATCGCCAGGCTTCGCGAGTCGAGTTGGTACTGGGGTTTGTTTGAATTTTCCTTCTATTTACCATGACCTTGTCCGTTAGTCAGCAGGTGTAACACTTGCAGGTGAGGGTAGCTGGTACTCCAAAAATCTCGGTAGAAACCCATCGCACAATTGTCATTGAATTAGCAAAAACACTAAAAATATTGATAGCGTATGGAGGGATTGATGAATCTGCAAGAAGCGAAAGAAGTATGCATGGATCGTGAAGCCTGGCGATCTGTTCTCTCTGCCCGTCAGGGATACAGCGTGGAGATAGTTAGTTAGTTAGTTAGTGATAGTGCAGTATGCTTCTGCCCATGGGCGTACCCAGGGGGGGCAGGGAGGGGCAGCTGCCCCCTCCTGGATTTGGTTTCGTCTCCTACTTTTGTCGATAATAGTAGAAAAATAACAATAATTGTGAGGCACGCCCCTTCTAACTGTTTGTTAACAGCGTTAAGCCGGCCTTGAAACGACTAAAAACCACACGCTCTCTACCTATCAATTTAACACCGGGCGCCCCACGTAACTTTTCGGAAGGATGGAACTCCCAGGCTTCCCGGTAGACTCAGGCTACCACCGCGGCCTCTCCTAATGGTTTGGGTGTTATCCCGCCTCTTTGGACTTTAGTTTGGATCCTGATTCTTGGGGCGTGAGGCGAGCGTGAATTTTTCAAACCGCCGTTTTGGACCGGCTTCTGTAAAAACAGCGGGTCATCCAGCGTACTAAACATAGTTATTTAAGAAATTATATTAAAAATACCTGTTTTAATTTATACGTATTTCTTATTTACTAGTCAACGCACAGCGGTTTGAACTAAAGAACTGGATAAAATGTAGCCTAAGTTATTTCTTATAGAGATTATAAGAGTTCCAGTTTCGTTAAAATCGGTCCACTTGTGTCAGAGATTAGCACGTACATCTTTATGGTCAAATACCATAAAGATGCAATTTTCTGCACACACGCAAAGCTCTCGACCTTCTGTCTTCAAATTTCTACTTCTGTTAATTACAAAAAAGCTTTGTGAAAAAAGTTATTACGCTGTTAAAGATTATTTGCAGGAAAGGGACTCCTGGGAATGATCTGCTGGCAGAGTGTGATAATATTAAATTGTAAATATACCATTAAAAAGCCTTCCTAAGTTTCATGCCGGTTCTTCTCGGGTGTGCCGCGTTCTGAACCGGTGGTCAGGGTCACTCTCAAAATATTAAATGTATCTTTAATGATAGTGTATGACATTTCGTAAGCGCCGTTAAAATGGTCTATGCAAAATAAATACATTTTTTTATGTATTTATGTGAAAAGCTGTTAATTTGTAATTACAAACAGACTTCAATTTTATTTATCTGTGTAGATTTGAACTTAGTCAAATAATAAAAAGAAAGACGTGTGGCACTCGAAGACTGCCGCGGTAAAGCTATTGCATAGCATATGTTTGTTTTTCTTTGATATTAATTCAAGTTACACCAATAAAAAAAACAAAAAAAAAACAAACACCCCCACCCTCACTCTCACCCTCACACTCACACTCACTATCATCACGTCTCGATCCGTGCGAGCTTCGTAACATTCGTACCATATAATATATGTACATACACGTTAAGCCAACTCTCGGCCGTGCTCGGTTAACTTCGTGTGACCTTGGTTCTTAGGTTTTTGCGTTACGGAATTTCTTGATTAAAGTCCATTTAAAGACCGCGATAAAAACTATGCAATAGCTTAAAAATTATAAAATAAATTAAATTTTAAAATCCCCTACGCCAAAATATACTTGTATTTTAAGGAACAACCGTTAAAAAGTACTTTTGAACCAAAACACCATATGCCTGCTGGGAGTTTTCGAAGAGTCGGGTTCTCTGGAGATCATTTTCATTGCAGCATTAGGTCAAAGTTATCAATTAATTATAAAAACAGGTAACTTCAAGCTTGTAAATAATCCGAGTTGCCCTCCTCCTGGCCCAGATCCTGGATACGCCCATGCTTCTGCCTACCACTTTGGCAATATACGCGTAACGCGTATGTACGTTGCTATGCAAATTTATTAGTTAGGTATTTTGTAGACGTTTTTTGTTAACTTTATTGCCATAATATTTCGTTCACAAACATTTGCTCGGAATACTTATTAAGTAGGTTTATTTGTTGTAATATCACCTAAATACGTATTCCCTGTGATGTTCCATTTATATTAAATATTATTAAACAGTAATAACATTGCCGTACTGCCTAAATACACAGTTATACATAAAATCTATTACATTAAACTAGCTAGAACGATAAAATAACATTTTATCATGAATAATTCAACAAATTCTAGGAATCATAGCTAACATAAGGGTAGATTCTCAGCGTATATCTCAACTTTCTGTAAACATACGTTTGACAAGCTTCACCGAAATAGCCGTTTCCCAAAACAACCTTACCTGTTGTTGTTGTTACTTTTCCATTTCTCCTGGGGGGTATTTAAGCGTGATGATGATACGGCTAAGGTGAATTACATCCACACACTTTGTTCGTAGTTTTATCACGTTATAGGGGAGAAACCTATTGGGTGGAAGGCGTCCTATCACGATCTACAGGGCACAGGCGACCATATTTGCTAGCTTTGTATCTCAGTAGATACAAAGCGTATCACATTAATCGTCTTTTAGTCAATACCAAAGGACGAGGCAATGACTCAGGCGCTCTTAAGGAGTTGAGAGATCAGACGGCAGTCGCTCCCAAAAATGCTAAAAAACGAAAGCAAAAAACGATAACTGCTTCTAGCGGCCAAATAAAAGTAAATGTGGATGTTTTAAGAAACTCTTTCATTTGGTTGCACCCTCTCCTTTTCGTTCCCGAAGAACACAGACAGGGCATTGATGTCAACCTCACACTGTGTACACAATCGTGCCCAGAACCGAAAGATTCCGCAGGTCTTTCTTGTTCGCCGGTGTTTCCCTTCTCTTACAATCCTAGGTCCTTTAGTCCTCCATCACGGATCGTCGTCTCTGATTCCAATCAGGCGGGCGGCGCCATTTTGACGTATCAAATAAAGAAGTGAACTTCAGACTCAAAACTAAAGTAGAATTTGGAAGCAATTTGGAACACACTAGGATAAAAAACTTTGTTGTATTATAAAATCCTGATTGTTTTACCGGCAGACATTTTTAAAGATTGAGGATTAGAGGACTTGAGGTTAAGTTTTTTATTAAAGTAAAAAACGACAACTTGGTTTAGGACGGGGATTAAAACGTGACCTTTGCCTAGCCAGAGCAATGTTCTAGCCAATAAACTACCCGAACCGTACCGACACAAATTTTTCACTACATTATAATCGTTGAGCGTTTTGGGTTTGACGTTTCTTCTAAGCTTCTAATAAACAAATCACCGCAATAAAGTTATAAAATTTTAATAATTATTTGAGAAATGTTCAGTTTATCCAATTTGTCGACATCCAGAAACTTTGAGGGTTTGTGAAGGTTGTAGTGACAGCTGTTGTGGGACCGATCGCCTTACTCGGATTAACTTAGAATTGTAAATGAGCAGAGTTATTGCTCTTTCCAGTAATTTACAGTACATATTTCACAATTCACTTGCTGGGGGTAACTAAAATCATATTTATTATTTTCTATCTTAACCACCCAGAGGGCGCGTAACCCTTGTAAAGGTGATTAATGGTTCCTTTTTAATTTGATCAACATAGTTCCAAGGAAATTTGATTCAAAATCAACTCTAAAATAGCTTAATTTCTATAAATTCAACTTATTTTCAAATCCAGGCTTTTTTTTCTATTTCTTCTATCGTTTATTTATTTAATTATTTATTATGTAACCTATAATATTTTATAACTGGTTTTGTGCTACTATACTCGTAAATATATTTAGATTATTTAGTCAAATTAGTTATCTATATAGAAGCGCTCGTGGCCCCGCGGTCTCGGTGTTCTGTAAACGATCACTGAGTTACGCAACTTTCACTATGGCTGGTCCTCGGATGGGTGACCACTTTGTGGCATTTAAATTTGCGAGCGTTTCCGTGCTTCGGAAGGCACGTTAAGCCGTTGGTCCCGGTTGCCAGTAAAATGGCAGTCTGGCTTGAAAATTTCAACAGCAGGTAGCCACAACCTGCGTCTGTCTATTTCAACACGGCAATGGGCTCACCACCTATTACGTGGGACAAGAATCCACACGGTGAAAAGTGGGCATATAATATGCCTCTGCCACCCCTTCGGGGATAAGGCGTGATGGATATTTATTTATTTTATTTATCTATTGGATTTAAAGCGGCAAATCTCATTAACCGGAATTCCTTCATGGAGTCTGGAAGCAAGAGCACTTGCTACACGGTATCTAAGGCCTGCAGAAATACAGTTGAGCCTGGTAGTCGTAGAGAGCGCAACAGGATTAGCTGAAGATACCCCTAGGTATCTTGCATTGGATTTGACAAGAGACAACTACTCTGATGTCTCCAAGAACATACATACATACATATTATCCCGCTTTTAACCTTGATGGGGTAGGCAGAGGCATATTAAATGCCCACACTTCACCGTATTCATTTTTGTCCCACGTAACAGGTGGTGAGCCCATTGCCGTGCTGAAATGGACAGGCACAGGCTTAGGTGACCTGCGCTTAATGCTAATAAAAATTTTTAAGCCGCACATTCAATTCCAAGTAGATAGTGCTCTATATGCTGACAAAATACCCAGCATGGATGGAGTAACGATGCAGGCAGGTCGGACAGTCTCACGCTGGAATATGGTTATGTGGGGATGAACATGTTCAGCATTGAGTGTGTGGAATTCTGCTGTCTTGTTTTGCGAGACGCTTTTTCGCATAATCACCATAGGCATAAAAGAAGCATTGTAAAAGGTGGATGGAGCGCTATACCGCTGACTGGGAGTGGGCACCGCAATGATCAGCTGGTCAGGGTTCCAGGGATATCATTTCGTCTGCGGTTTGAGTTCAATGTGCCCATCTCACTCTCAGCTACAGTGGGGTGAAATCCAAAGTCGACAAAATGAAGACACCTAATGGAAAATCATGGCGATATTTAGCGAATTGAGGATCATTATTATAGTTTACAAGACTATTGATGATGACAAAATGACGGCCCAATGATGTGTCTCGTTACACTCCGCTTGAAGAACCAGGGGTTGCAAGTTTGTGAGATCTGTGAACTTTTATAGTACCGTAGATTGACAATCGAAAGCAAGTTATAACACTATATAACTTAAAAGCTAATGTGCTGCTACAAATGTCCGCGAGCGGCTGAAGATGGGCAAGTACAGTTGTCACGATGCCCAATATGAATTCGTTCCATTTAGTAAGCGTCTGAGGGAAGGAACTAGCTTTTTCGCGCAAAGGCTTTCCAAAGCAGTTAGCGTGGGAATGCTGCCTGCATCATGGGCACCCTACCATGGGGACCCAGTTTATATTTTGATAGGTATATTTAATTGGGTTATTCACCATCTCGACACGAGAGGCTGGACACACGTGTGATCAAAAAACTATTATTTATTATTTCGTCATCTGGACACGCCAGGATTTTTACGCGTGTCCACATAGTGAATCTTAAATTAAATACTTTAATGTTTTCGTCAACTGGACATACCTTAGGTATTGTATATTTTTGGGAAAAGGTACAGTCATGTTAAGAATAGTTTCATTCGTTGATTTCATAAATGAGGTTAGTTCATAAAAAATATTTCAAACGTCATCATTTTGCGTAATTTCAAGTTGAAAACATAAAATTGCGCATAACTCTCCTTGATTTCAAATAAATAGATAAGAAGGTAAAAAGGATTTTATTAACCAAATTACTTATTATTAATTTTATTAATAATTAATTAATTAACTATTCTTTTACAAGCAAGGCCCTGCCATTTATAGGGTAAGCTATATTTATAATGTAGGCACTCACTAAACGGGGTACAATAAGGGATAAGCAGCTGTATAGAAGTTCGAGTTTATCGAAGTTAGAAATATCAGAGTCTGTGCTCGTGTTTCTGTTTACGAATAAATGTAGTCGTGCTTCGTGGTTTTCAATATTTTACCTATAAGAAGGTTAAATAGAGGTTCTAATTTCAATGAGAAATTCCTTATTTTCGAAGAAACTAACATCAAAATTTGCATACCTGCTTCTAATAATCAAAGAGAAATATATATATTACTGAATTTTTAAACATTATAATTTTTTTTAAGTTGTAAATTAGGGGAGCAAAGTTTGTATGAAAATATGTAAAACCTTATTAGGGGCATGAATTAGAAGACTGGAGGATGCAACAGGTGTTTATTTCAGGTTACAAATATATGTACAGATGTATCGAGGTTTTCATGGGGATGAAATAAAGGTTGTAAGTTTATCTGGGAAATTCTTCATTTTCAAAACTAGCATATATTTTGCCTGCTTATGATTAAAAACAAACAAACATATGTTTCAGGATTTTTAATATAAGAAATATTAGAAAAAAAAAGCAAAATATTTAAAAACTAATAAGGGGCATAGGTCAGAGGGATGTAAAGGGAGTTTAAAGTAAGCCACGGGCAAAACCGAGATATAATTGATAAAATTGAGGTGAATCACTCATTTTTCTACGCCCAGATGAAACCCTTACACCTAGAAACCAGATTTTTTATAAAAATATGCCCATTAAAAAAGGGCACTTACTAAAAAAGGTATTAATAAGTGATCAACAGTCATATCAAACTTCGTAATTTTCATAATTAGAAACATGAAAGTATTTATAGCTATATCTGGTTACAGGTAAACATGTCTAGCGGTTTAGCAAAATTTTACCTATAAACCTTCTTGTCTGTCAATGGAAAATAGGAAATCAATGTTGGTATGAAAGTATTTGATAACAATAAATGGCATGGGTTAGAGATGTCGGGTGCAATAGGTGTTCGAAGAATGTCACGGGCAAAGCCGGGGTCTACATCTAGTAATTGTGTAAGTTAAACTATCACTTCAAGTTCCACAGAAATAACGAGTAAAGATATACATAATTGCTGTTGGCGACACGAAACCAGGGTTCGGTCCTTAGTCCGCTTCTGTTCAGTGTAATATTAGACGAATTGTCGGACAGCATCAGAAACCCGCATGAGCAGCCTCCATGGTTGCTCATGTATGCTGACGATATTGCGCTGGCAGACGCGGACGGGGACAGATTGGTGCGACGTGTAAAGGCGTGGAAGGAGACGCTTGAGAACGGCGGTCTGAAACTAAATGTGGCGAAAACCGAGTACTTGGCACTAAACTCGACAGATCCCACATCCGTCTGCATAGGCGGTGATTTGGTCGAGCGCACGGACCAGGTTTAATACCTGGGATCTGTTTTTTACACGTCCAGTGACATCGATCACGATGTCAAGTCACGCATTGCTGCCGCGTGGGCCAAATGGTGGGAGATGACCGGTGTCATTTGTGACCCTAAAATGCCGATCCGGTTGAAGGGACAGGTCTACAAAACCATTATTAGACCTGTCCTTTTACATGGCAGTGAGACGTGGACGATATTGGAGCGACACAAGCAGGAGCTGCGTGTCACGGAAATGAAGATGCTGCGGTGGATGTGTGGGGTCACGCGGATGGAAAAGAAACTCTCGCATCCGCGGCAGCCTTCACGTCCGTGACATTGCAGACAAGATGCAAGAGTGTCGCCTTCGTTGGTATGGTCACGTCTTGCGGCAACCGCCGGGCTACGTAGGTAACAAATGTCTGGCCATGTCAACCCCGCCGGGTCCCGGTAAGAGGGGAAGACCCAAGAAGTGCTGGCTTGACATCGTAAGAGATGACATGCGTACCAATGGTCTCACTACAGGGGATGCCGAAGACCGTGCGAAGTGGAGGAGAAAATGTAGGAAAGCGGACCCCGGGTGTCGCGGGACGCAACTGGGACAGACGCTCGGATGATGATGATTTACATAATTGTAATCTAAAAAATGCCTAATAACTAAAAATCATCACATAGAGTACACACACAGTCATAGAAAAATCATTTCAGAAATACAATGTAACACGTCAAAATATATTGTTGTATTTTTTATGGTATGTCACTAATATTAATAAACATTAAATCATAGCATATTATTATTAATATATTTTTAATTTATTAAAATTTTTCTATATGTGATAAATACAGAGTATACAACTCAAAATGAATCTACGTGACTGTACTTTGTCATTATTTTAGGTAAAATATGAACGTGTGTCCAGTTGACGAAAACATTAAAGTACAAATAATACATTAAAGGATGTTATCATATGGCTTGATACGAACAAACTAAAAATTAATCTGGATAAAACGAAACTTATACAATTTAAAACCTATCAGAGTAAATGCATAGATTTAAATATCAGATACAAAAATATATTAGTCCAACAAGTGACTACTGCAAAATTTTTAGGTTTGACATTAGACGCACATTTTACATGGAAGGAACATATTGACAGTGGATGCATGAAATTAAATAGATTTAGTTTTGCCATTCGAAAAGTGAAAGACGTGACATGTAGACAAACTGCTCTTATGGTTTATCATTCGTACATTTGTTCCATTATACGTTATGGTATTGTTATATGGGGGCACTCTTCTGAACTCTCAAGGGTATTTATAGGACAGAAAAAATGTATTCGAGCTTTGTTTAATATGAAATGGTCCGAATCTTGCCGGTCAATATTTTCAATGAATAATCTTTTGACCGTCCCCTGTATCTACATTTATGAAGTGGCAAAATTTGTTAAATTTCACAAGGACCTCTTTGAAAATAATATAGATATAGGCAAGCGACAAGTCACACACTTGCCTTTAAAAATGCCAATACCTAAGTTGGAACTACTTCGGAAAAGTTGTGTCTATATGGCACCTCTCATCTTTAACTCCTTGCCCCGATCGATAGTAGAATTACCAAATAAAAGATTTTGTGGCGTATTGCGGAGGTGGTTAATACAAAAGAGCTTCTATTCTACTGAGGATTTTTTGACACAGAGCTCTTGTCGTATCTGTCACTATTGATTTATAAAATTAATAATATTTAAAATTTGTATGTGCACCCGAATTAAAATTTTAAATGTAACTTTTATTATTTTCACAATATGTAACGACGTTTTTTTGACATGTATTTTATTAAATTTTGATTAATTTCAATTGTATTATTATTAATTTCAATTGTATTATTTTTAATTTAACATTGTATCGAAGAACTGTAACGTTTTGACATGTATTTAATTATTGAATTTTATTATGTTAGTTAATTAATTAATTTTGATTTTAGTAACGTTGGTTGAATTACTTCGAAATATCATTCATCATGTCATGTTTTCACTAGTAATAATGACCTAATTGTATGTACCTATTGCATGCCTATGTTACTGGCGAAATAAGTCTTGTACAAATTATATTGTAAGATCCTATTTACCATATTTCTTGCAATTAATAAAAAAAAAATATTTAAGTTTCACTATGTAGACACGCGCAAAAATCCTGGCGTGTCCAGATGAAGAAATAATAAATAATATTTTTTTGAGTTTCACCAACTGATCACACGTGTGTCTAGCCTCCTGTGTCGAGATGTTGAATAACCCATTTAATTTAGGTATAGTTTGATTTTTACTACATAAGTTTTTTTTAACTAAAAAAACTAACTATCTTCACGCTGTATCCCTGACGGGGTAGTCAGAGAGGACAGATCGCCAGGCTTCGCGATCCATGCATACTTCTTTCGCTTCTTCGAGATTCATCAATCGCTTCATACACGCACGTCTGGGTATCCGAGTACTTTTGACTTTTCCGTTTTTGAGCAATCTGCTCACGTGGTCTTCATATGTAAGTCTCGGCCTACCCTGACTCCTTCTACCCTCTACTTTTGAACAATATATATTCTTCGTCAATCGTTCCTCACTCTTTCGTTGGACGTGTCCAAACCAACGGAGCACGCCCTTTTCCAGCTTAACGCTGACACTTTCATTCAAACCTGCCATATTGCGTATCACTTCGTTACGTATTCGGTCGGCCAAGGTAACGCCGCACAATTTTTGAAGTGATCGCATTTCCACAGCATTCAATTTACTTTCATGCATCTGCTGACATACCCAGGTTTCACTACCGTAAAGCAAAGTTGGCACTAGCACTGCGTTATGAATCGCTATTCGTGCTTCTTTTACGATGCTTTGTCGCTTTACTAACTGGGACAAAGCACCGTTAACTTTGTTTCCGGCAGCTACTCGCCGTTCTACATCCGAATTACATCTTCCATCCGCGCTAAACATACTTCCTAAATACACAATTTCATTCACTTGCTCTAGACGTTCCTGGTTTACCCTAATCTCGCATTTAGTTCTTACGTCACCTCTTTCAAATACTAGAACCTTAGTTTTACTTGCATTCAAGCGGAGACCCTTACTTTCACACCCCTCTTTCGTATTAGTGACTAATGCCTGAAGGTCGGCTTCTGATGAGGCCATGAGCACCGCATCATCAGCGTACAGCAGACAGTTTACTGTAAAGTCACCCAAATTCACACCCATATTAAAATCTTTCAACTTCTGCAGGCAACTGTCCAGATATACTATGAACAGCCAGGCGGACATGACACATCTCTGTTTGACGCCTGTACAGACATCAAAAAGAGGTGACACATCCCCCCCTACTCGCACGCAAGCCTTACAGTCCCTCAGTAGCGAGCCGTCCACACCATATCCTGGCAGCAAGTCCCACAGCGTTTCTCTCACATCGTTATCAAATGCTTTCTCCAGATCCACAAAAGCGCAGAAAACCTTCTGGCTAAGAGCCTGAAACTTTTCCGCGATCATGCGGAGAGAAAACACTTGATCCATGCAACCTCTTCCACGTCGGAATCCGCATTGAGCCTCCCATAAATACCTTTCAGACTTTTCTTGCATTCGTGCCGTTATAACCTTTGCATACACCTTACTAGCTATGCTGACCAAGCTGATCGCCCTGTAGCTGGAGCAGTTTAGGCGCGAGCCTTTCCCTTTGTAAATAGGTACTACAACTGCTACTCGCCAGTCATCTGGGACCTCACCCGTCCGCCAGCACAAGTTGCATAACAGACATAGTGTGTCCCCGACACGCGACCCACCGTACTTGATCATCTCAGCAGTAACTCTGTCTTTTCCCGCAGCTTTTCCACATTTCATACTTCTTATCGCTTGTTCTATTTCTTTCATACTAATGACTTCAATGACATCGGGATTTTTTTCTTTTGTTAATGAATATTATTATCTTATGTAGCTCAATATCCAAGTCTTGAATTATGCCTGCAATAACACTGCTATAGAACGTGATATTATGGACCTCTATGTGAAAATTATACAAGTTTTTATTCGGAAAGAAAATTCGTATAGTCATAACAATCATACTTACCGAAAATTTCTGGTAAATGGATCTATATTGTGGGAATATTGGGAGAATTAAATGGTTTGTTGTTATGTATGTCTAAACTAGGTAAGGCTTATAATGGAGTTCATGATTTGTGGCGATATAACAATGCTATATAATGTTTGTAACTTTACTTGTATTACAGATTGTCTATGTTTATTTATGGTTTAGGCTACATATTGCTATTTAATATCGAAAGTTTTTTTTTAAAGTACTGCTTAGTTGATACGATTTACTAAATCGAATGCTAATCAGCTTTAAATATGGTAATCTTGCTTGATGTTTTCACATACGCAATTTGTTTTGACTTGTGGAGCCCTCTTTGATGAACAAATAAATAAAAAAAAGCTTCATGTAAAAAATTATTTCAATTGGATCAATAACTCTCAAAATGGTAACTAATTTTTAATAAATGTGAAGTTCAGTACGATTGCTATTATGTCCCTTATCTTCTTCGCTGCCTTCGATGTTATCCCCGTATTCCCACAGGAAAATTAATACGGTAGAATTGTAGAGTCAATTTAAGAAGCCACATTTGAAACTTCAACATAAATCTCCAATGTATCCTTGTAACGGCGGGTATAAAATATTATTTAATTTTTCGAAGTTAGAACTACACAATTTATGACCTTATCTCAGTTACAAGAAGGCTATTTTACTATCTACTTTTAAAAATAAACAATTTCTGTTCCAAAGTACTGAACGTCTTTACAATGTTGCGGCAGTGGACCGTTTTCCTTTTTAAACACTAGGGAGGTTACCAAGAAAATCTAGAGTTTATTAGCAGAATCGAATTTAATGAGACTTATTTGAAATATTCCACCACTTTTAAAGATTTGTTTAAATCATACTCATCTTCGTAATTTCGTCATTCTTATGTAGACATAGACATATTGTCCCGCCTTTATCCCAGTAGGCAGAGGCATACAATTCACCATATGCACTTATGTCCGTAACGTACGTAACAGGTGGTGAGCCCATTGCCCTGATGACATGGACAGATGCAAGTTATGACGACCTGCTGTAGAAATTTTAAGACGCCCATAAGGCCTTCAACTGGGCTTAACGACTGACTTACTGGCAACCGGGAGCAACGACTTAACGTGCCTTCCGAAGCACGGAAACGCTCTTTCATTCATTCATTCATTCATTCAAATGCCACAAAGTGGTCACCCATCTGAGGACCAGTGAGGCCACGAGCGCTTCCATTCTTATGTAGTACTGTATGTATTCATGATTCTTTAACATACTTTTCTTGAACTTAAATATTTCTCTTATTTTGACAGGTTTACTGTTTTTTTTCGATATTTGGTTTCTTAACATGTTAAGGTCTAATCTCCTTGCAACATCGCCCTTTCATAAATTTTTTCTTGATCACGTAAAATCTATCTATAACATAGTTCTATTAACGAAGAAGCGCTCGTGGCCCCGCGGTCTCAGTGTTCTGTAAACGATCACTGAGTTACGCAACTTTCACTATGGCTGGTCATCGGATCGGTGACCACTTTGTGGTATTTACATTTGCGAGTGTTTCCGTGCTTCGGAAGGCACGTTAAGCCGTTGGTCCCGGTTGCCAGTAAAATGGCAGTCGTTAAGCCTGGTTGAAGGTCTTATGGGCGGCTTAAAAATTTCAACAGCAGGTAGCCACAACCTGCGTCTGTCTATTTCAACACGGCAATGGGCTCAGCACCGATTACGTGGGACAGGAATCCACACGGTGAAAAGTGGGCATATAATATGCCTCTGCCACCCCTTCGGGGATAAGGCGTGATGGATATTTATTTATATTTATTTTTAGTTCTATTAACACGATTTAGGGAGAGCTTTTTTAGCCGTTAGAAAATAAGCTCGCTATTCAATTCCAGTTGTCCCAGATCTAGTGTTCTAGAGCTCCGACGTATGAAGGTCCGGGTACAAAACAATCATTTTTTACTTTAAAGACATACCTGCTCCAGGACTTCTTTTCGTTTTTTCATTATTTCTGTGTAACGAAACGTAATATTGCTGCTGTCGCATCTAAATTATATAGTTCTTGAAAAATAAATTACCTGGATGTTATTCTTTTTCCGTTTTTGTGCAGGAATATTTCACTATAAATGAATACCCACATTGCCAGCCTTCACGTTATAGAGTAGGTACTCAAAGTATAAATATTTAGGCATTTTTGTAGAATTTATGTGACGGGATTAAAAAGGTGCGACGGGAAATCAAAGTATGTCACAGGCGAATCCGAGGGGTCACCTAATCTATACTAATATTATCAAGGTGAAGAGTTTGTTTGTTTGTTTGATTGAACGCGCTAATCTCAGCAACAACTAGTCGGATTTATAAAATTCTTGTTGTGTTTATCGAGGAAGGCTATATATCATCACGCTACTACTTTGGAGAGCGGAGCAGTAGCCATAAATGTCGACAAATCGGGCAAATTTTTATGCATTATTGTTGAATTTTTAAGCGACGGGATTAAATAGTGGAGACAGGAGTTCGAAGTATGTCACGGGTGAAGCTGGGGGACCCACTAGTAGGTACTATATAATAAACCTAGGCACCATTGTTTATCATCATTACTTTAGACAAAATTGCTACCTCTACTGATTAAGTACCACTTCTGAAAGCATTCGGTACAAATTAAAGCGTACAAGCAACCCTCCCACAATCCTTTAGAGATATATTAATCAAGCATGAAACGCAATTACTTAATCCATCTGCGTACCCAAACTGTAGGCCTTGATCTCCTGTCGGAACGTTTAACTTGTAATATAACCCTTTAATTAGTTGAATTTTGACCCAACACGTGAGAGGTACATATTAGGTTGGGATTAAGGCTAATTCGGACAAGTGTAGGTAACAAAAGTTCTACAAGACAAAGGAAGCGAGCTTTAACCTAAAAGAAAACGGAGCTTTTTCTTTTAATGTGTGGTGTGTCCTCACGGATATCATACCAGATTATAATCGATTAAAACCCCACGGTCTTGGCCTACCTGTCTAGCAATGCCCGGGCCTCAGAAAGATGTTCCAGGGTTTGATTTTGACTACCACCGCAGTGTAGCTCAAGGGTTCGGGTGTTATCCCGGTTCTTGGGATAATGGGGAATTCTCATACCACGCCGCCGGCTTCTGTAAGGACCGCGAATAGCCCACTCGGTCACCCTCATCCTTAGCCCTCACGGTCCTCTGGCCACCGGTCATGGAAGCCGAAATTCTTGGGTACTCTCTTTTCTCTCTCGTGTGAGGAAAACGAACTTAAGAGAAAATTTGACGTTTTACAAGGCCACTGATCATTGACTTGCGCTGCTAGCAACCTGACAAATAGTGGCCTTATCGATAAGTGCAGCAATGTCTTACAGACAACCTTTGGTTGGAGATAAAATGTTAGAAATGAAGCTGATAAATTGGTAGTAATTTAATTATCGTATTAAATTTGGAAGTTACATCCATATTGAAAGATCCAGCGCCATCTAGCACAAATTAGCTACTCATAATATATGCTTGTGCTATGGAATCTAGATAGCTAATTAACTTATTAAAGTAGAGTTCGATGTACTTCCGCCGTAAAGCGTATGCGTGTTAAAGCAAATCTGTCGGAAAGCACACAACTGTTTTTAAGTAGATACATACAAAAATTTATACATAGAAAACGCTGAAACTCAAAACGAAAATTCAAAGTCGTATCATGACTAAATTAATATATACTAGCTAATGTTCGCAGCTTTTTCCAGGGACATAAGTAGCCTAAATATAGCACTCAAGGATAATAATACCTTTCTAACAGTGAAAGACTTTTCAAATCCAATTTATTCGACCCAGAGATCGCCCCTACAACATCACAAACTTACCTATTTATTATCTATCCTGCCTTATCAACGAAGGGGTGGCAGAGGCATATAATATGCTGCTGCCTTAAGCCTGTCCTACGTTAAAAATAGACAGACGCTGGTTGTGGTTACCCGCTGTTGAAACTTTTCAAGCCGCCCATCAGGCATTCAACTTGACTTAACGACTGCCATGTTACTGACAATAGGGACCAACGGCTTAACGTGCTTTCCGAAGCACATAAACGCTCGCAAATGTAAATTTATTATTAGTATAAGTATAGATTGAATAAAAAAACATCATCTTAACAGGATTTCGTGGCTTTTATGAGGTCATAGTTCCATTTATCCTCTCAACTCTTTAGTACGCGGTCGATTACAGCTCCAGAACCTTTCGGTCCCATCAGCTTTAAGTCAAGCTAGTCTAAATACTAACAACGTTTCTTCTTTCCAGATTTAGATAAGTATTTCTCGGTGCATCCCAAGAACGTGACGGCATGGGTGGGCCAGTCGTATGTGCTGAGCTGTGACATCAACTCTGGCCCCACCGCCACCATCACGTGGCAGAGGGGCAGTGAACCTTTGAGAGTGGATGACAGGTAACTGCAATTAAATCTATATCTTATAGTAGCATCAGCAATAGAGCAAAAGATAAAATTGGTTTTGTAACAATTGAAAAAATTAAAAATCTTTATTCATGTAGGTCACAAAGTAACACTTATGAACGTCAAGATTACTGCTTCTACATTTACTGCCAGATTCGCAAAGCAATAGGTAGAGCCTGAGGAAGAACCTGGCAATAAAACTCATGGCCACTCTTTTCTAACCGCCAGTAATTATTACAATAGTTTATATTTACATGATATTTGACAAATTTTAGTAACGCGCCCTTCACTATAGTAGCAAAGGAATCAGACGACTACCAAACCGATTGTGCAATAATACCAAAACCAAAAGTGGTAGAAACTTTAGAATCGCCTATGCACGTATTCATGGTGTCCTGAATCGAAGGCTGCAAACAGTTTGTCTCTATCTTTTATGATTCTTGAGATGCGTACAATTAAACGGACGGAAACACTGAGCCGTTTTATAAGACTTTTGTAAACTTTAGGTTTTAGAAGTCTAAAATGATTACAGTAGTTGCCGCGTCCGAGTAAAGATTCTAAGTGGGTTTCGTGTTTTAGCGGAGTAATGAAATTTTCATTTTCATTATGTAAACGAAACTAATGGAATTACAGGCGAAAAGGGTGGCCATGAGTTTTATTGTCATTGTCAGGTTCTTTCTTAGGCTTTTCCTATTGCCTTTCGTATCTGGCAGTAAATCTAAATGTAGGAGCAATAATCTTGACGGTCATAAGTGTTACTTTGTGACCTACATGAATAAAGATATTTTCATTTTCATCAATAAACCTTCGCACTTAATTCGATAGTACTTTACTTGCTCCGTAAGTTGGTTTATGGGGCCCCGCCAAGATCTCCGGGGCCCAAGCGACCCCACCTGCTAGTGGTGCACCTGCTGATTAATAGACGAGGCGACGAACCAGGTGTCCTTAAGGTTTTGGGAGGTTAGACAGCAATCGTCAATCAAAACAATAGCTGCTTCCAGCAGCTAAATAGAAGTGGGATCCATGCTCCAAACTAAGCCAAGGAAGCAATTGAATACTCTAAGATGGCGAAGAAGAGTTTTAGTTCCTCGGAATCATGGCCCTTGCAAATAGTGCCGAAAAATAGATAGATGTATAATTGGAGCTTATCTGTCAATGTGAGTTTACATGTTTAGACTACAAAACAAACATTTGCGTATCACAAAAATATTTGTTCTGACCTGGGACTCGGTTTTGGAGAGATCAGTGGCGCAATTCTCAACACTCAACTCAACATATCGAGGACTCATGTACAAACCATGTATTAAGAAATTGACTGCCTCGGTTGCGTCAGTGGTAGTGTATGCGACTGCCGTGCAGAGGTCCCCGGTTTGATTCCCGGGTAGTTGGAACAAAATTTTTTTTTGTTTGATCCGCAAATATTAGTTTCAGAGTTTAGGTGCTTCTTATGTATATATTTTAAAGCACTTGTGACTGAGTTGTGTCGCTGACTCAGTGTTCTGTAAATTTTCACTATGTCTGGTCACGGTTTGGTGACCACTTTGTGGCTTTTGCCAATTACTGGCGTTTTAAAGGAGTATCCATGAGTTTTATTGCCAGGTTCTTCCTCAGGCGCTACCTATTGCTTTGCGAATCTGGCAGTAAATGTAAATGTAGAAGCAATAATCTTGACGTTCATAAGTGTTACTTTGTGACCTACATGAATAAAGATATTTTCATTTACATTTGCGAACGTTTTCGTGCTTCAGAAGGCAAGTTGAGCCTTTGGTCCCGGTTGCCAATAACATAGCAGTCGTTAAGCCAAGTCTATAGCAATGGGCTCACCACTTTACGAGGCACAGGAATACACACAGTGAAAAGTGGGCGTATAATATAAGGCGTGATTGATAAATATGTATTTAGAAATATATATGTTTATTAGTTGGCTATACCCCACTAGCTTATATAGTTGTGTAAAAAAAATATGGCACATTCGAATACTCTTCTTTGTTTAGAGAGTACCATCTTCTATGTTTACACCGAGACCTATTAGAATTTACTTTAAATTAATGTTTTCTATTTTTACAGATACCACTTTTTGGATAATCAACTTCTAATCCTGAATGTGACAAAAGAAGATGCCGGACTATATAGGTAAGACAAGTTGTTATAATACATCTCTGTAGATGAACAAAGAATGCGGTTCCTCCTATCCAAATAGTAAACTTCCGATTGGGTCAGGTGATGACACTAGGCGGGCAGCGGCCTAACAGATGATCATAGCGCGATGCAAGAGTAGTATCAGAGTAGTTTGTGAAAAAAAAATGACGGTTAAAAAATGGTGGAGAATTTCAATTTGATTCGATACGGTTTCGGGTAGTTCAGGTGGCTAGAACATTGCCCTGGTTAGGCAAAGGTCACGGGTTCAATCCCCGTCTCGAATCGAAATGTCTTTTACCATTTTATTAAAAAATTATGTGAAATTTAGCAAAATAATGCTTTAACAATTTAGGCATAGTTTGTTGGTGCCATGTGGCGCTAGTCCCTATATCACTATAAATTATGTACTTCCATTCTTTTTCCATTGTTGTTTACCACCAATTTTAACTAGTGTCCGACCGAAACTGGTTTTTACGACCGAAACCGAAACTGAATTTCGGCAACGGTCTCAGTTTTGGCCGAAACCGAAACTTTCTTATTAGAACCATGTTTTCAGAGAAAAATAAAGAAAATGTATTATAATCAGTCAGTTTTAATTTTTTTTCTTTAAATCACATAGGTACATACATACATATCATCACGCCTGTCTCCCATCGGGATAGGCAGAGACTATGGCTTTCCACTTGCTACGATTCTGGCATACAACATTCGCTTCGTCAACTTTCATAATTGTTTTCATACACGCTCGCCGATTAAGGGTACTCTTGACCTGGCCTTTTGTCAAAAGATCTTCAATTTGATGGGTATATGTACGTCGAGGTCGACCCTTACCAGTTTGCCCATTTACTCTCACCGCATAAATTTTCTTCGTCAGTCCATTTTCATCCATCCTCTCCACGTGTCCAAACCATCTAAGCATCCCTTTTTCTATCTTAGTCACTACGTCTTCTGTCATACCGCAATGTTCATTTATCACGCTGTTCCTTTCTTTATCTATCAATTTCACTCCAGCTATACTTCGCAGACTCCTCATTTCTACTGCATTAATTTTACTTCTATGCTTCTTCTGCCATACCCAACTTTCACTGCCATATGTTAGTGTAGGGACAAGCACTCCTCTATGCACAGCCAGTCTTGTCTTTATAGACACGTTCTGGGTGCCCATAAATGTGTACATTGCTCCATTCACTTGATTGCCAGTCAAAACCCTTCTTTCAATGTCATCATCACACTTTCCATCTCTCGCAAATTTTGAGCCTAGGTATATAAATTCTTTCACTTGTTTTTTTCCTTCCACAAAAATCGAGCAATCTGTCATGTTTTTCTCTCTTTCAAAAACCATTACTTTCGTCTCATTTACATTCAATTTCATTCCTTTGCCTTTCAGCGCATCATGCATAATATTAACCATCAACTGCAACTCGTCCGCTGATGATGCAAGTATTACCTGATCATCAGCGTAAAGAAGACATTTGATAGTCAGATCAGTCATTTTTAAACCATACGCACTTTCTTGCAGTTCTTTCAAGCATCTGTCAATGTATAGGTTAAACAGCCACGGTGACGCTACACAACCCTGTCTCACACCTTTTTCGATGTGAAAAAAGTCTGTGCAAGCTCCGTTGATTCTGACACAAGTACTGGATCCCTCATATAGAGATTTCAGTGCTCGTATCAAGTTGCTGCTTACTCCATACATGGACAATGTTGATCACAGTTCTTTCCTCACCACTCTATCATAGGCCTTTTCCAAGTCTACGAATGCGCAATAAACTTTTTGACTCTTCGCCAAAAGTTTTTCAATTACGCATCGTTAGGAAAAGACCTGATCCGTGCATCCTCTTCCTTTCATAAATCCTGCTTGCACATCCCACATTTTCCCTTCAGTTTCATTCATCACTCTTTTTATCAAAACTTTCGCATACAATTTGCCGACGATGCTGAGCAAGCTTATGCCGCGGTAGTTTTTGCACTCTTGCTGCGACCCTTTTCCTTTATACAACGGTACGATGACAGCTTTACACCAATCTTCTGGTACGCTGCCACCCCTCCAGCAAAGGTTAAAAAGGCGGTACAGCTGGCAAACTACCACGCCCTGTCCCGCTTTCAGCATCTCGACAGAAATCCTATCAATTCCCGCAGTTTTGCCTAGTTCGTAGCATACTATTCAATGCTTCCATAATTTCTTCTATACTTATATCACTTACATTGCCGCTTTCAATGGGCTCACCACCTATTACGTGGGACAGGAATCCACACGGTGAAAAGTGGGCATATAATATGCCTCTGCCACCCCTTCGGGGATAAGGCGTGATGGATATTTTACATTGCCGCTTTCACTCACTTCCCAGCAATGTGCCTGTGCTTGCATACCCTCTTTTTCAAATAAACTTTCAAAATATTCCTTCCATCTTTTGAGCACACGTTCTTCACCTTTCACAACACTGCCATCATGGCTTCTGATATGAGTGAGCTGCGATGTTGTCTGTTGAGCTCTCATTGTTCTTATTGATTTCCAAAAGAATTTTATATTCTTTTGGAAATCATCAGATAACCTGTTGTCAAAATCATCTCTGTCATCGTTCTTCTTTCTTTTTATCACCTCTTTTGCAACAGGCTTAAATCTTTTATATTCATCCTTTGCCATTCTTACATCCTCATCCGTTGCCTTCTGCATTCTTTGATTGACTTTTGTAGTCAGCCAATCCAACCATGCTTTCTTCTTTCGGACAACGCTTTCATGACTTCTGCACACATTCTCTTTACCTTACATCCTTGGCTCCTCTTGTTTACTCCACACACTTTAATCGCAACTTCCACGAGTCCTTCCTTAAATGACTTCCATAATGTTTCCATCTCACATACCTCATCTAAATTTTCAAATTTCTTGCTCACTTTACTTAAAAATTCTTCTTTTATACCTATCTCTTGCAAATTATCGACTTTTATGCGCTCTAGTACACTACAGGGTTCATGCACACGGTGCCGCCACCGCTGAAACAGACCTCTTACTCGACTCATAACCAAGAAGTGGTCTGTGTAAATACCGGCACCGCGGTATGCCCGGGTGTCTAGCACTTTCTTTCTCAGCCTTGCATCTTCAATCACAAAATCAATCATGCTTCTCTGGCTTCCATCTTGTCTCGTAAACAAGTGGATATCCTTGTGGTTGAACATGGTGTTGGTTACCACAAGATTCCTCTCCAAACATACTTCAATCAAGCTTTCTCCATTTTCATTAACTCGTTCGTCACCATATTTTCCCAATACACTTTCATATCCATCACGCTTCACACCAACCCAACTGTTAAAATCACCTAACATTACTATTCTTTCGCTCTGTTTGCATTTACTCAGAATGTTATTTTTAAACTTTCGCGGTTTATACTCATATTTTATATACTACTCGGGACTTCACGCGAAAAATTTACTCAGAATATCACTCATACTCTCCCAAAATGCCTGCCTCTCGCTTTGGTCTCTTGAAGATCGGTACCACCGCGCATCTTGCGGAGCATAAACTCCTACAACAAAGATGCGGGTGAGTCCAACCTTCAACCTCAACCAAAGGAGTCTTGGGCTCACACATTCATATTCTGTCACACATTCATTCATTCTAGCGGATAGGAGCACACCAACACCCTGGCACGCTGTACTGGTATTGGCTACACCTGACCAGTAGGCGGTATAGAGTCCATGTGTAGTGGTGTCACATCCTTTCCTCTTTGTTTCATTCACACATAAAATATCAAGTCGTCTCTCTCGCATCATCTTGTATATCTCAACTATTTTGTCTCTCATTCCTCCTCTTACATTCAATGTAGCAAAGTGGCTATCCCTAGTCCACTTTTCGCCTCGATGGGAAACGTGACGTGACGGGTCGCGAACCACATCGCCGCCATTTCGGATTTTATTTCTACTTATATCCATAGCGTACCCACGAGAAGCTAGGGAAATTTAGAGTCCGCATAGACAGAGCCCCGCTTGTCTAGGTAAGGCTAGCCTTATTCTGGGGTCGCCTGGTCCCAGGGAAATCAGGCACGTTTAAAACTAGGCTCGCCCCTAGCCACGCAGCACATCGGCACGGCAACCTTCTTCATAGTTAAACAATCTTATATTATAGTTAAGAAACAGTAGTTTATCAACATTTTCGCCTCGCAGATTGCTCCTTCTGTCTGAATAAATTTGTCCAGCAGCACTAAATAATTGTTCACTGGAAACACTCGTTTGTGGAGCTGATAAGTATTTCAGTGCCACCTTTCTCAAAGACAGATATGGACTAGAATCCCAGTAAGAATAAATATCTGCACTTCTCTGTAATCTAGGCTCTGACAAGTATGCCTGAATAGTTTGCTTAATTTGGGTTATACAATCACTCTTCTCCACACCATAAGTTTCTATAAACTAAAAAAAATTCGCTTGGATGTCATTTACCGCGCCGAACACATCCGAGCACAGCGCGGAAACTCCCGAATGCAGTTTCGGTTTCGGTCGTAGTTTCGGCAGGTTCGCTGCCGAAACCGAAACATAAACGAAACTCGTTTTTTTGCCGAAACTTGACCGAAACCGAACATTGGGTCGGACACTAATTTTAACATCTAATTGGCGCCACCCATCTCATGAAACGCCGACGTCCAACTATTGAGGGTTCATAGCCGGAAAATGCTATTAAGAGTGGTTAACACAATTCTGCCTTATAATCGTGTGATAAAAATAATAGGCTATTAAAGGCGTAATGAAAATAATATATATAATATTTATTTTTGTGATTTAACCAGATGTAAGGCAACAAACTCACCAGCGAATAGAACGCGAGTCAGCTACCCTGGTAGTATGCAAGTGGAAGAGTACTCCGGGGTCGAGGCACTGAAGCCTGCCCTTTTGCCGATTGTACAAGACCGTAACATCACTGCGGCTTTGGGGGAGACATTGATCCTGGCCTGTCCAGTTACCGGATATCCTAAACCCAGGGTAAGTGTGATAAGAAGTGGTCTCAAGATGTGAAGGATGATAAACGTTCTTATTCACTGATGTACCATGGGCATGAACTTATCCATATAATTCGCATGGGCTTATCCATATAAGCCCATGCGAAGTGGGATAGAGAACACAAAAGGGTCAAAATATTACTGTCAAATACAGCTAAAATTGACGAATGAATTGAAAACGAATGTAATGTACATTATATTTGTTTTTATTTCACTTCAATACATACAGTATTTCCGAAGTTATAACGACGAGAGGTTATAGTCCTTTTTTAATTTCCGAGATTATATATGCCTATAATGACGTCACAACCTCGCACAGACTGCGACAAGACGCAGCGCGGCGTTCTGGCGAGCGAGAGCGCGACTGTCGAATGAGCAGGGTTGTGACGTATGCGGTCACCCGCACACACACGCACTTTAATCGTTAATATTTCAGCCATTCTATGAAATTAAAAAAAAAGTAAAGAAACCGTTTTTCTCGTATTTTTTGCACGCCTCATAAGCGAAGCGTTGAGGTGGGTTCTACTGTCACTTCGCGCAAAACATCTTTGTTTGATTTTTCAAACTTAAAATGTGTCTATTTATCATTGCATTTGTAATATAATATATACACACACATATCAAGAAAAAACACTATTTTTAACACTCATGATATTTTTGATGCCATTTTTGTTATTATACTAGTTAAAAAACTGTTTAAAAAAGTTTTGTCTTGGACGTCCGTATGTCTGTATGTGCGTATGTTAACACGATAACGACCGAAATACTTTACTAATCGAGTTTTTTTTTTCTCTTACGCTTCAGTATAATTAGGAATAGAACCCTTTTCATTTTCACGGTCTGATTCGATGTGGTTTAATTGTTATTATCTTTTTTTCAATATTTTCGAATATGATCGTATACTAGCGTCATCTATGGTAAGAGTTGTGTACTGTCTAATACAGATTCTCGTAAAGTCGTTAAACATTGCGAATATAGATGTCGCTGTGCACAACTCTTGGCTTGTACGATAAAAAGGAACGACTTTAGTTTAAATTTTTAATATTTAACTTTTTTTTATAATACAATTACTAAAAAAGCGTGTGAGGCGTGCACTTTTGGATTTTCCATACTTTTATTGTAGTTTTATTTGGTATTAAAGTAAAAAACGTTTGTCAGACCCATAAGAAAAACTTATAGGCAAGGCTCGATACTTGGGCCATTCTTGTTCCTCATTTATATTAATGATTTACCATTTTATGCAGGGGACAGGAATAGGATTGTTTTGTTTGCAGATGACACCTCATTAATTTTTAAAATTAAAAGACAATTAGATAACTATGACGATGTAAACAATGCAATTGCAAGAGTAGTTCATTGGTTCAGCTCAAATAATCTTTGCCTTAATGAAAATAAAACTAAATGTATAAAATTTACTCTACCAAATGTAAAACAAGTTGCGGCCAATGTTCAACTGAATGGACAAGTGTTAGAGTTTGTAGAATCAACTGTGTTCCTAGGTATAACTATTGATGCCAATTTGCAGTGGGGCCCACACATAGAAAAGACAGCCTCTAGATTAAGTTCGGCTGCATACGCTGTAAAAAAGATAAGGACTCTAACAGATGTGGATACGGCTAGAATGGTTTACTTCAGCTATTTTCATAGTATTATGTCTTACGGTATTCTCCTTTGGGGGAGTGCTGCAGATTTAAATATTATTTTTGTTCTACAAAAGCGGGCTGTACGCGCTATTTATAATTTGGGCCCCAGAGTTTCTCTCCGAGAAAAATTCAAAGAAGTAAATATTCTAACCGTACCATCACAATACATTTTTGCCAATCTTATGTATGTCCAGAAAAATCTATCACAGTTTTCTAAACTCTGTGATAAACATAATATAAACACTAGAAATAAAAATAATCTTTCAGTCCACCACAGTCGACTACATAAGATTGGAGATTCTTTCCAGGGTAACTGTATACGCTTTTACAACAAGCTTCCCTGTGACCTGAGAAATTTACCTTTAAATAAATTTAAAAAGTTTATTAAAAACAAGCTTTGTGAAAAAAGTTTTTACTCCGTTACAGACTATTTGCAGGACAGGGACGCCTGGAAATGATCTGCTGGCAAAGTGAAATAATATTAAATTGTAAATAGGCCATCAAAAAAAAAAAGCCTTCCTAAGTTTCTTGCCGGTTCTTCTCAGGTGGGCCGCGTTCCGAACCGGTGGTCGCTTTAAATATTTTAAATAGTGTATGACATTTTGTAAGCGCCGTTAAAATGGTCTATGCAAAATAAAGATATTTTTTTTTTTTTTTTATAAATATATTCACGCCTTGATGGGTCACGGTCACGCCCCTAAGGGGTGGCGTAGCAGAGGTATCAATCAAATCAAACATATTTTTATTCATGTAGACCATTTTAGGCATTTTTAAATAGTCATGATGATGATGTTTTAATTATTGATCTAATTCTCTTCAATATACCCAACTCAAACACAAGCTGAAAAGTTTGTTTCTGAAAAACAAAATTCTAAAATGTATTTATCTTTTAGTTAATATGGGAGGTAACTACAAAAGTGGAAACCGCCGAGCTGGAACACGAAGGAGAGGTCCTAACTCTAAGGGACGTAGCCGAAGATGGTCTCTACTCCTGCCGGATAGATCAGCAAAAAAATAGCATTAAGGTAAGATGCTTAACTGCTTAAGATTTTTTTATAACATACTAGCTGACTCAGCAAACTTTGTTTTGCCATATAGAAGGCCACACTTAGGAGTATAAACAATAGTCAACCTGCTAAAAGAATTTCTAAAATTTCATAAAAATCGGATAATCCGGGAATTTTGATTTTGAATAAATATTTGTGTGATTTACTATGTTTGTTTCGGAGTTTAGGTGTTTCCTATATCACAACAACTGATAAACATACTTATATATTTTTAAATATATAAGTATGTTTATTAGTTGTTTAGATCCCATAGCACAAGCTTAGTTTGGAGCAGATGGCGGTGAGTTTTCCACAATATTAATATTTATAAGTTACACCCTGCTCACAAAGATCAGTTTGGTTTTGTACATCTAAGTACAGAACTCTAAAAATGAGAAAGATTGTTTACTTAAGGTACCTGTTTTCCGTAAAAGTTACTCAAGTAAATCATTTCACTGTACGTTCAATGTTATTTTAGTGAGCAGCATTTTTGTAACTAGTTATTTTAATCATAAAATTAGATTTAAGAGGTAATATTTAATTCAAAAGCGCTATGTAATCAAATAAAATTTTGAAGATACTGAGGTACTTTGTTTGTTTCTAGTTATTTGCTACAGATTTTATTAAAAAGTTAATGTTTACGTAAGGGTAGATTTCTTTTGAAACTGCTTTCTTGTGTTTTGACAGAAAACTAGTATTTAAAAAAAAAACGGTACTTATCGTACAATTCGCTAAATAAATTCTTAAAAAATAGATGTATAAATTTAACATACCTATAAGTACATAACTACCCTGCGCGACTTTACTCGCGATATTGTCCTATTTCAACCAAATCCCCCCGCACTCCCCAATGCTTGGACACAGGCAAAATTTCAGTATAATTGATGCAGCCGTTCTCGAGTTTTAAGCTTAGTACATTTGGAGACGTAATTGCAACCCCCCCGCCCCCCTTACTTTGTTTAAATGGTCCATCCGTTAGGGAGACACGATGTCGCAGACACAGCTATACACAGGTTAAACTTATAACACCCCTCGTTCTCCTTCGAGGGTTGAAACCAACGTCACACTCTCCAACTATACCGTTCTCTCTTTCTAGACGTTCAACGTAACTGTCTCCATCCCTCTCAAAATCACGTTACCGCCAGCATCGAAGCAAGCTCACCAGGCCAGCACAGTCAGGTTCAACTGCACGGCGACTGGAAGTCCTACTCCAACTATCACCTGGTACAAGAATGGAAAGCTACTAGAACTTACTGGAAGGGTGAGTGGTTGTTCTACGTAATAAGGTTCACTTCAGATCTGTGCCATACATACATAACATACATACTTTCACACCTTTATCCCCGAAGGGGTAGGCAGAGGCGTACTATACACCCACGTTTCACCGTATGCTTTTTGTCCCACGTAACAGGTGGTGAGCCCATTGCCGTGTTGAAATGGACAGGTGCAGGTTGTGGCGACCTTATGTTGAAAATTTTCAAACCGCCAATAAGGCATTCAACTGGCTTAACGACTGCCATGTTACTGGCAACCGGGACCAACGGCTTAACGTGCCTTCCGAAGCACGGAAACGCTCGCAAATATAAATGCCAGAAAGTGATCACCCATCCGAGGACCAGCCATAGTGAAAGTTGCTTAAAGCAGTGATCGTTTACAGAACACTACGTCCGCGGGGCCACAGATTATAAAATGAAAAGGTTTGAATGAAAGTGTCAGCGTTAAGCTGGAAAAGGGCGTGCTCCGTTGGTTTGGACACGCCAACGAATGAGTGAGGAACGATTGACGAAGAATATTTATTGTGCGAAAGTAGAGGGTAGAAGGAGTCAGGGTAGGCCGAGACTTACATATGGAGACCACGTGAGCAGATTGCTCAAAACCGGAAATAGCGTGAAGATAGTTTAGTTTAAATGAGACGTGTGTTCGCTTCAATGAATTTATTTGCACTTGCAACCTATCCTAAGTAAGTTCGTATGCATAAAAGGTACATATTTATATGTAAGTATTGAACACATTGAATTGGCCTAACAGTGGTTTTTAATGTTTTCAGGGTTTAAAACCGGAACTCTTATAGATTCACTTTGTTGTCCGTACGTCTGTCGGTCAAGACGCTTTATTTCGGAAACGTGTGAAGGATGAAATTCAAACTATACAAAGCCCAATTGAAACGGTCAGATAATCGAATCAAATAATTCGAAATTAATATCTTTTTTTTCAGCAGGTCAAACTGAACACATATTAAATAACATTATTCTTAGTAGAGATCTTTCTGTCTTATAGTTTCAAAGTTGCCCATACTGACCGTTTTAATTGGGCCACCCTAAATAATCAGGTTTACGATCCCTTGAAAAAATCTAACTTCTTAAGGAGCAATTGAGAAAACACTTAAGATGAAAAAGTAGTCTTTTTTGCTTTATTTGTAAGATTCTGTTACTGAATACAAGTTAAAACCAGCAAATAGAATACTTAAAATAGTCAAGTTTGATTACGATTTCAAATGTTTTGTGCACTGTGAAGTGATTAATTAGTGTTTCAACACATCTCCCATCGTGAAACTATATCATTGGTTTTGCGGTTGATACCACTAATTAAATTTTGTTATTTATGCAAAAAGTTAAAGAGCCTCAGTTTACCGAATTTATGGAGAGGCTCGATCTAACCTTGTCTACTTAATAACATCTATATATCGTTCTAGGTGGAGGTGCGTCCGTCTGCAAACCTAAAATGGATGGAGCTTCTAATAAGGAGTGTTACTTCAGATGACGCTGGTAAGCGGACCTTTATTCATTTTATTGTTCTACTATCAGTAAAAAAAAACATTAATCAGTAATTAAAAAAATATTTGTTGAATTTTTCAAGTTTAATTTCTTTTGGCGCGTTGAGAAAAATGCTGAGAGTAAATTTTTACGATGCGCGCGAAGACGGTCACTAAAAACCTTCACCATGAAGTTAAAAGCCAAAGGCTTGGTCTTGGTGAGTGAGAACTAGTCCAGGTAAATAGGACTTTGGGTGCTACCGATGGTCTAGATGTAGATAGACTCTTCCGCTACCAACCCTAAGAGGTACTCCGTCCCTGAATACCTCTAAATCGATAAACCGATGCCTCCAGTCTCTCTCTGTTCGTTGACCATGCTTCCCATTGGGATTTTACCCAATCTTCCACATGGTTGCTCAACTTAACGGGGTCCACCGCGCGAAGGTGAGAGTGGAGTTGAGGTGTAGAAGCTTATTTATTAACTTATTTAATTTCAATACTTACACCATTCTTACAGGACTAATCCTAGTACAATAGTGTAGAACGCACATTTACTAACATTTAAAAACCCAATAAAACCATTCAACACAAATATTTAGTAAAAACAGCATTACCTAATCAATTGCTAAATCAATATAGATTCTAATATGCAAACAAATAATTAAATTATCAACAATGTATTAATTTATTATGATATTAATTAGATAAAATTCTTAATTATTAAATATTACCTTTTTCTACATTTATTAATTAAAATTTAACATCAATAATAATATAATGAAGTCAAAACACATATGAATAACTAGATGACAGCTTTGCCCGTGGAATATTTCGACCTCCCGTTGCACCTATTTAATACCGTCGCTTATAAATTCTACAATGATGCATAAAAATTTGCCCAATTTGACAACATTTATGACTACTGCTCTGCTCCCCAGTGTAGTAGCGTAATGATATATAGCCTATAGCCTTCCTCGATAAATGGGATGAATTTTTCGAATCCGACCAGTAGTTCCTGAGATTAGCGCGTTCAACCAAACAAACAAACAAACTCTTTAGCTTTATAATATTAGTATAGATTTGAATAAATAAATAATATTAGAATGATAAGTTTAGGATTTGAAAAATAAATGATTCATCATTATTCATTAAACAATTAATATTCATTATTACATATATCACAATAAATAGCCTCTGTAAATTTATTCAGCGAACACGAAAATAGATCCACGCGGTTCGCCACCGCATTGAGCGCGCACAGCGCTCGCGTGAACGGTTGTATCAAGTTGGTGCGCGCTGCGGGCACCTCCAACAGGCGCGGACGCCGTTTCCGCGACACATAGTCATTCGGGACACACAGCTTGAGCTCCGCTAAGACGGCTGGGTTGTGAATGACACCCCGAAGCACTCTAAACACGTATAATGCCAGTGCCACTTCTCGTCTTACCTCCAATTTGTAATACCCCACCATACCCAATATAAATAAAGTGGGGTACAACAATGGAAATCCCGGATACACACCGTACAGCTGTGTACAGTGATACAAAAACCTAGTGTTGTTAATAAGGATCATTTTCTGGGAAGATTCCTGTATAGTCAGATTTATTTTTTATTATTTGTAGTGATTAGTGTTTGTGTGGTGTGATGTCAGGTATCTACCAGTGCTTCGCGCACAACGGGCACTCGGTGGCGTCGGCGTGGGCGGCCGTGAACGTGTCGAGCGGCATGGCGGCGCCGCGCGGGCTGGCGTGCTGGCCGCTGTCGGCCGAGCACGTGCTGGTCAAGTGGCCGCCGGTCAACAACTCCATCGCCTACACCGTCGAGATTTCCAGCCCTAGTGAGTGGGATGCAACTTGTTCCTTTTTTTTTGGAATTTGCGCGGGATCTTGGAAAATGGCTGCCGCTCGCTATACAGTGTGTTAAGAAAACCCTGTCAGACCCAAAAAGGGCACATACAATAACATAACCAAAAAAAACTTAAAAATCGTATTATTTATAAGTATGAAATAGAAATAATTATATTTTTTTTAAAAAACTGACGTCTCCTTTGTTGGCATGCGGCGACGAGTGTTTGTGATATCAAAAGAAACCGTCGGCTGGTGTAAGCTGACCTTTTGACCTTGCATTTCTGAATAGCTCTTTCCCTGTGTTGCCATGTAAGCTACCACGTTAGATTAATTTTTAAGCTTTTTTATTCGGGGTAAATTTTAGGGGTTAATATTTTGGGGTAATATTTAAAAGGATTACCCGAATTAAATTACATCTCGATACCTACCAATACCTTCACGGATCTGACAGGGTTTTCTTAACATATTGTATATTATTTTTCAAAACTAGTGCATTTATCTTGTTTTATGTGCGGGAGTGGTGGTTTCTTGGACATAATAGTTGTGTTAACGTGCTATAGTGATAGAGAATGATATATATGCAGTGAAATGCTATTTTCTATTTTGCCGCGTAAATCCACTGAAAACCTCAGTATAACAACTACCATTATACTGGGGTGAGACTGACTTTGACTTAAGACTAGACTTGACTAAAACGTAGATGACTGGGACACTTTAGATATTAAGAAAGAAGATTGATGAAATATGAATTAAGATATGGCTAAAAAGTCTTAGTAACCAGGCCATAAAATAATTACAAAAAAAATGCTTATTCTTTCTTGATTCTCGCTGGTTCACAGTTCAGCACGGATCCGTGCTCAGCTTACTTGTAACAATTTTTAACCAATCTTGCTCTTTAAATGTCATATTCGCACCGATATCTTTGTGATGAAGACGTGGTTCTGAGACTGTTTCACAATATTTCATTTGTCTTATATAAAGGTCTAGTAAAGTTTAACTGCTTTACTGGGACAGGGACACAGGACTTAGGAATGGAGTTGACAAATACCAAGCGCAGTAGAATGAACACTAATGACAAGGTTGTATAGACTGAGGTTCTTTGCATGACTAAAATAAAGTTTTGAAAACTCTGTGAATGGGACCTTAAGGATGTATGGTATCATTCACAGAGCTATACAATGGGTAAATAACGGCTCTATATATTTTAAAGTAGATTTTTTTTTCAGTCTCGAGTAGGATTCGAACAAGCGTATTCTGCCTCAAAGCTAAGTTATCGAGACCCATGCGAAACTGACGAATTTATTTATCTTTTTCTGCCATTAGACAACATAAAAAATAATTCCACTTTAAATTGAGGATATAGTGGGCATTCTAATTGCTTTTCAAAATCGTTTCTAATGTTTATTTTGTTGACAGAAGGATCATCATACCCGAGCCAGCCTTGTCTGACAACTGAGCAAACTGTCAGTCTTTCTGAAACGCTGTCACCTTACAAGTTCCAGGTAATATGAAGCCTTTATTGAAATCAGACAGTTCGTAGGAGCGTAAGGGCCCCCGCCGAAATCTCTGGGGCCCAAGCGACCTCACCTGATAGCGGTGCAGCTGCTCATCTAAGCACGACGTAACTACGGAATTAGGAGGTCAGATGGCAGTCGCTCCAAACAATACCGACAGTTTAAAGTCAAACCATAGCTGCTCCTAGCAGCCAATAAAGGCGGACTAGAAGAAGTTTCACTTATGATAAAGAAGTTTCACTTCAAAACAACATGGCGCGTAACCGAAAAACATCACGATTTTTTACAGTTATAATATTACTCTCAATGTCGAAAAAGAATTTTCACTTCAAAAATGTGTAAATAAAATTCTTTACTAAACATAATGATTTGAGTTTACAATTCTTCAATGTGTGTGTCCATAGGTACGTGCGTACATTCGTTCTCAGCAGTCGAAGAAGCACGTCGCCAGCGGCATGTCCAACTCCGTCACGTGTCAGGGGCAAGGCGGTAAGTAATCCATGCCTTGATATTTACCGGTACCACCGCGATAAATCCAATTATCGTACACAACTTGAAAGTGCAATCGTAATGTATATTTTGTCTCATGTTTTACTATCTATCTTAACGCTTTATCCTTATCAGGGTAGTTGGAGAGGACAGATCGCTAGCCTTAGCGATCCATGCATATTTCTTTCGCTTCCTGCAGATTAATTAATAGTTTTATACATGCACGTTTGTATATCTGAGTACTATTTGATTGACTGCCTCTGTGGCGCGATGGGAGTGCATCCGACTGCTACGCAAGAGGTCGTGGGTTCGATTCCCACCCAGGATAAAACTTTGTGTGATGAGCACGATGGTTTATTCTGTGTCTGGGTGTTATTTATCTATAATATGTATGTATTTAGAAATATATAAGTATGTTTATCAGTTATCTAGATTCCGTAACACAAGCTAATATTAGCTTACTTTGGGCTATATGGCGCTGTGTGAAAAGTATCCCACAATTTATTTATTTATTTATTACTATTGACCTTTCCATTTTTGAGCAATCTGCTTAAGTGATCTTCGTATTTAAGGCTCGTCAATCGTATGCCCTTGTACATATTTATTTGAAGTCGGCGTAGTATATTTTCTTCTTCCATTCATCCCTATTATTTCATATAATATATATTCATATCCCTTTTATATTCATATCACTCCTTACACATACATTCATCTTTTCTTTGGATACATTTTTAAAGCAATTATTATGGTAAATTTCTCACAATTTTTTAATAAGGTAAAAAAAAGACAATTCGATTTGAGACGGGGCTTGAACCCGTGACCTTTGCCTAACCAGGGCAAAAAATTGGGAGAAATTTAGCATAATAATTGCTTTAAAAATGTATCCTTAGATTAAGTGGAGTTCATCGCATCAATGTCAAATAATGATAACATTTTTCATTGTTATTGCGTCATTGAGTATCTCGATAGATGGCTCTGGTCATACTCTTAAATGACGTTTAAAATTCGGTGGAGAATTTCAACTTGATTCGATACGGTTCGGATAGTTCAGGGGCTAGAACATTGCCCTGGTTAGGCAAAGGTCACGGGTTCAATTCCCATCTTTTCTTTGGTCTACTTCTGGCTCTCCATCGTTCAACCTTCATATTCATAGTTCTTTTAGTTCCATGACTATCATCCCTCCTCATCACATGCCCAGACCAAGACAGACGGTTCCCGCTTATTTTTTCAGTCTCTGGTGCCACTCTCAAACTCCCTCTGATATACTTGTTCATATTTTACTTACTATAGTGTGCTACATAGGTTCAAATAAGTATTGCATATTGTACCTCTACATTATTTTTCTTGTTTTTATCAGTGCCAATCAACTTATCGCCTATGGATGATGGCGTTTATGTATCGTGGAGGCTTTTTGCCTTCGAGACTCCTGGCGTGAAGGAGTGGATTCTACAGTACAAGGACGAGGGGGATTCACAAGAACATAATGTAACCCTTGGACCAGATGCTACCAATTATACCATACCTGGTAAGCAATTTTATATTCGTACGAATTGATAAACTTCAATCCTAAAACATTGTTTGTAATAAATGCCGAAATTATATGACATAAATAAAAAAGTGTGTGTGTATTATATGTGTGTAGGTACGTTACATTTACTAGTGTAACAAGATTTTGGTGATCATGTTTACCAAAACCCTTGTTATGTAAAACGAATAAGTTAATAAAAAAAAGCATCTAAAAACTACTTTGAATACCTATAGGAGTTGTCATGGGAACAGTTACAAGTAAACTTCATAATATAATAGTTATCAGCTAACTTCAGGGTGTCGAATTTAGATGTCAATGTGCGCGCGCATAGGTAAAATTTACTCTGATATTTTTTTCCTAATACGCCAAAAGAAGTATAATTTTTATATATAAGTATTATATACACATAAGGTAGCCTTCCGTTCTTAGCGACCGCGACCCGCGACGGCGACCAGGCGACCACGCGACCGCGGTCGCCTGTCGGGGGGCGACCACTAGCTTTCCGATGTCAGCGACCGCGGCGTCGTCCGCCACGCTTTCCGCTGGTTTTAAGCGGGAAGAGTGACGATGGTTACTTAAAAAGAAATGGCTTTCCATACTAGTGTGATCGAAAAGTAATTTCAAAACAGTGTTTTAAAATTACTTTCCTAAACATAAATTTCTTCTATTTATACGATTTTCCTACCACGTGACTTGGCCAGGTGGACTCACAAAGAATGATGATAATAAACCCCGAATTTTTTGATCACACTGGTATGGAAAGCCATTTCTTTTAAAGTAACCATCACCACTCTTCCCGCATAAAACCAACGGAAAGAGTGGCGGACGACGTCGCGGTCGCTGACATCGGAAAGCTAGTGGTAGCCCCGCGACAGGCCGCGGTCGTCTGGTCGCTGTCGCGGGCCGCAGTCGCTAAGAACGGTAGGATACCTTTACGCCACGATTAGTCCTTACATGTGTGACCGTTAGTGGTATTTCATTAACCAGCGTTTCCGAGCTTCGGAAGGCACACCAAGCCGTTGATCCCAGTTGCCAATAATATGATAGTCATTAAGTTGTAGGCCTTATAAAAATATCAACATCAAATAGCCGCAACCTGCCCTGTTCGTTTTAACACGGCAAAGGCACACCACTTATGTTGATGAAATTATATGTATATAGTATGCCTGTACTGGCGTGACTATATGGAAACTCAATTGAAAATAATAATAATTTAGCGAAGAATTATAGTAGAAAACGTACATTGTAATGCCTAAAATTAAATTATATCCACAGCGCAGTCCTCTAAAGAGATTCTAATCCGTCTGCTGGGCACGAGACAGCTGCCGTGGTTGGCGCAGAACCTCTCGCTGGTGCCCTGGTGGTCGTCTGTCAAGCACGGAGTCGAACCTGGGTGAGGTTATATCGCCTAACTGATATAAACTATAAACGAAAACTGAGATATTTTTTTAAGCAATTAATATGCTAATTTCAATGTTTAAAATGGTTATATAGTTTGACCACTTTTTTTTTTGTTTTGTTATAACACTGTTTAATGATATCAGAGTTGTTAAGTAGCTCGATAGATGGCTCTGGTCATAATCTTAAATGACGATTACAATATAGTGGGGAATTTTAACTTGTTTCCGTATTATATAATATATATATTCGGGTATTTCAGTGGCATAGAACATTGCCCGGGTTGTGTGCAGCAATGGCTGAACACGGTTGTCTTTTTCACTTTAATAATAATGTAAATGAATACCATCGAATTTCTAAAGGTTAAGCAGTAGTGCACCTGCTTACCAAAGATATAAAGAAGGCCGCTAACTACTGACTTCGTAAAGATTGTCACGGGTCCCGAACTCTTCGGTGGGATTCTTCAAGTCTTTAAGCACTTGTGAAAAATAACTATCAACGTTTACACACATACACACACAAATATAAATATACTGTGGGACTATTTTTTATTACACAGCGCCGTCTAGCCCAAAGTAAGCCAATAAAAGCTTGTGTTATGGGATCTAGACTACTGATAAACATACTTAATACTTATATATTTCTAAATACATACATATTATACATGGGAAACACTACAAATTTCGAAACAAACATTTGTGAGTCACGCAAATATTTTTTCCGACCCTGAATCGAACCCTGGACCTCAGTCAAGGAACATTGGATGTAACGGGCTTATTTTGGGCCCAAGCGATGTGAAAGTAGTCTATTATTATACAAAGCTGACAAAATGGTTCGATGCATAGTTTTAATTCAATAGTTTTTTTTTTACCGTGACCAAGCGAAGTCACGGTTAGTCAGCTGGTGCACCACTTCTATAGTATGTACACCTAATTGTCTTCCAGGTCTTATGCCTTGCAAAGGAGGTAGGAGGCGTTAAGTTCTTTTTCCAACTCCTTCAAATTAATATCTGATAATTTTGCGATCCCATTTATATCCCATAGCGCAAGCTTATATTAGCTTGGGCTAAGTGGCGCTGGATGAAAAGTGTCCTACAATATTTATTTATTACTAGTTGACGCCCGCGGCTTCGCCCGCGTTGAGAAGTTTTCCCGTTCCCGTTTCCCACAGGAACTTGTTCCCGGGATAAAAAGTAGCCTATGTGTTATTCTGATGTATAAGCTATATTTTTGTTAAGTTTCATAAAAATCCATTCAGTTGTTTTAATTTGAAAGAGTAACAAACATCAATTCTTACAAACTTTCGCATTTACCTACCCCTTCGGGGATAAAGGCGTGACAGTATGTATGTATGTATCTATGTAGTAGGATCGTCTGAGCTTAATGATTGCGTGTTAAATTTCTAAATTCCCAAAGTGTGACCACCATTAAAAATCTGCAGCGAGCTGATCGGCAAGATAGACTCAGTGGAAGTGTCTGCCCTGAGCGCCACCACACTGACGGTGGAATGGCGAAGTGCCGAGGCGGAGAAGTCGGGCGACACGTTCGTGTACACGGTGTGCACCACCAAGCTGGACGACGAGAAGGAAGAGTGCTTCGACAGGTCACCACCCCTTTGTTTTATAATTATTTAATGGCCTGGTTACAAAGACCTTTACAAAGCCAAATCTTGTTTTTTATGTCATATTTCTTCAATCTTATCTTCCAATTTAGTCCTGCCCAGTCTTCGTCGATGTCGAGTCCTCAGTCTTAGGTCCTGGTCCTTGCTCTCAGTATAATGGTGGTTCTTATACTGAGGTTTTTAGTGGACTTTTCGCGGTAAGAGAGAAAAAAGCATTTCACTGCATATATATCATTGTCTTTCAATATAGCACGTTAACACAACTTTTATGTCCAAGAAACCACCACTTCCGGACATAAAACAACATAACAACATGCACTTATGTATTTCTAAATACATACATATTATACATAGGAAACACCCAAAATACGAAACAAACATTTGTGGATCACACAAATATTTTTCCCGACCTGGAAATCGAACCCAGGACCTCAGTCGCGGTAGTCGCATACAATACCACTGCGCCACCGAGGCAGTCAAAGTTTGTTTATCTAACACGCCTTAGCCCCCGAAGGGGTGGCAGTGGCATATTATATGCCCACTTTTCACCGTGTACATTTCTGTCCTACATAATAGGTGGTGAGCCCATTGCTGTGTTGAAATAGACAGACGCAGGTTGTGGCTAGCTGCTGTTAAAATTTTACAAACTTCCCATAAGGCCTTCAACTTGAGTTAACGACTGCCATGTTACTGGCAACTGGGAGCAGACCAGCTTAACGTGCCTTCCGAGGCACGGAAACGCTCGCAAATATAAATGCCACAAAATGCACCCATCCGTGATCAGCCATAGCGAAAGTTGCGTAACGCAGTGATCGTTTACAGAACACTGAGTCCACGGAACCGCGAGCGCTTCAGGTGTTTAAAAAGTAAATATAATTTACTGACTGTTATGTTTGATTTTCAACAACATCATCTTTTGTTCTCCTGCAGCCAGAAGACGAAGGCGGTGGTGGAAGGTCTGTCTCCGTCCTCGGACTACGCGGTGCGAGTGCGCGCCCAGAGCTTCTCGCGACCGACCATCGTCTCGGAGTTCACGCAGCCTATATACGTCACCACGCTCGCCAATAGTGGTATGTAGTATTAAGTACCTCTATAATTATGTCTTTCCTATTAGAAACAATTTTGAAAAGCAATTAGTATGCTAACATTTTCTACATTTTAAATTTTACAAACAAATCGAATGATTATAGATGCAATTCTATACATTCGTACCGTGTAACTTTGCTAAGTGCCGGTAGATGGCGCCTTACGTCGCCTTAAGACGTAACATACATATTGTCACGCTTTTTTCAGGAAAGTACTCGTCATAAAAATAAAACTAATTATCTCTGTCTGGAACAGCTGGACCAATGTTAACGGGACTTTCACTGGCAGATAGCTGATGTTTTAAAGAGTAACTTTTAAACTACATTGTATCTTCATATTGCCACGGGAACGAGTGAATCCGCAGGGCGCCTACTAGTACTTTTTTAACCTGAGTCCGACTTATTTGGCTACTAGGAGCAGCTGCATTTTGTAAGCTCGTGCCATATGACCTCTCAAACCCGTATCCTCTACGTCATTCTTTCTGTTCAGGTCCCGAGCCCATCAAGGACGTGACATACAAGGTGGTGAACGCGACTTCACTCCGCGTGTCGTGGAACAGTGCAATCGACAAGTATACGGTGTACTACAACAGCAAGTTACAGCTGCCGATCAACCAATGGTCCTCGGTCGATACTCTCGGCAATACTGCGCTGGTAAGTCGCTAACATACGAACAGACAGATATAATAAAAAAAATAAGTTAATATAAGCTTGTCTTATAGGGTAGATTTTTATAAAACAAAGTCGAAATAGTGATGCCATTTTAACTCAAGAACGAGTGCACTAATTTCCATGATCCTTGATTTATTGGATTTGTCTCTACTCCAAATAGCAGAATAAATAAAAAAATGTATTTAAAAATATTTTTGAAGCGCTCATGGCCCCGTGGACTCAGTGTTCTGTAAACGATCACTGAGTTACGCAACTTTCACTATGACTGGTCCTCGGATGGGTGACCACTTTGTGGCATTTATATTTGCGAGCGTTTCCGTGCTTCGGAAGGCACGTTAAGCCGTTAGTCCCGGTTGCCAGTAACATGGCAATCGTTAAGTCAAGTTGAAGACCTTATGTCTGGATTTATTTTCATTTGTAATATAAATAACTTGTGTCCCCAGATCACAGACGTGGACACTTCCAAGGAGTTGTACGTGATAGTGTCCGGGTACGATCCCGTCGGTTACAGTTCCGTGCTGCATATACCTGTGCGAACGCCCAGTAAGTTCATTGTACAATAATACTAAAAAAATCTTAGCCCTAATTGTTTTACTTATATTTGTAACATTAAATTGGACAAAATGAAAAGTTTGACTGCCTCTGTGGCGCAGTGGGAGTGCATCCGACTGCTACGCAAGAGGTCGTGGGTTCGATTCCCACCCAGGATAAAACTTTGTGTGATGAGCACGATGGTTTATTCTGTGTCTGGGTGTTATTTATCTATAATATAGTATTTAGAAATATATAAGTATGTTTATCAGTTATCTAGATCCTATAACACAAGCTAATATTAGCTTACTTTGGGCTAGATGGCGCTGTGTGAAAAGTGTCCCACAATATTTATTTATTTTATTTATAAAGGCGAGAAAAGAAATAAACATCAATATTTGATCAGGCCCGTGTACTTGTCTACCACCTCTCTCATCTCTTCATCTTAATGTATTCCCAGTTGCTTTCAAACTCTACCTGGACTAAGAGCTTGGGGTTCATATGTCTCCGCTTTTATTTTCAAATCAAATAAATAACAATTGTGGGACACTTTTCACACAGCGCCATCTAGCCCAAACTAGTGCTATGGAATCTCGACAACTGATAAACATACTTATATATTACTAGGAAGCGATCGTGGCCCCGCGGATTTAGTGTTCTGTAAACGATCACTGCGTTAAGCAACTTTCACCTTGGCTGGTCACGAATGGGTGACCACTTTGTGGCATTTATATTTGCGAGCGTTTCCGTGTTTCGGAAGGCACGTTAAGCCGGTGGTCCTGGTTGCCAGTAACATGGCAGTCGTTAAGTCAATTTGAAGGCCTTATGGGCGACTTGAAAAATTTCAACAGCAGCTAGCAACAACCTGCGTCTGGGCGACTTGAAAAATTTCAACAGCAGGTAGCAACAACCTGAGTCTTAGACAGACGCAGGTTGTTGCTACCTGCTGTTGAAATTTTTCAAGTCGCCCATAAGGCCTTCAAATTTTTCAACACGGCAATGGGCTCACCACCTATTACGTGGTACAGGAATGCACACGGTGATAAGTGGGCATACAATATGCCTCTGCCATCCCTTTGGGGATAAGGCGTGATAGATAAATAAATATATTTCTAAATACAAACATATTATACATAGGATACAGCCGAAAGCAACATTTATGGATCACATAAATATTTGTTCCGACCCGGGAATCGAACCCGGCATCTCAGCGTGGCAGTCACATACACTACTACTTACGCCACCGATGCAGTTAGGAGCGAATGCCGCCTGCGTCGTTGCCTCGTCTGTTCGTCAGCGGGTGCGCCGTTAGCCAGTCAGGTCACTCGGGCCCCGGAGATCTAGATGGGGCCCCTTACACCCAAGATAAAAACCTAAATGTTATTATTATTATATTATGTATTTTATTATGTAGGTAAACAGATCTAAAGTAATACTATTACGAAAATTTACTTTTCCTTGTGTGTCAATGAAACCAGTCAGGTTAAAAAAGTACATTTTGTGGAATAGTAAAAGTGTTTTCATTTGAAAGTAGGTGGTGAAATTTCCCGTATCCATTTCCCAGAGGAACTTATTCCCTGGATAAAAAGTGTCATAAAATGTATGATAAAAAAATCCTGTGTGCTATTCTGATGTGTAAGCTATTTTATTGTAAAGTTTCATCAAAATCCACTCAGTAGATTTTACGTGAAGAAAAACAAACATTTATACTTATAAACTTTCGCGTTAAAAATATTCGTAGGATGTGTAGCAAGTTCTACCAAGGGTCATCAATCAACAGTATAAAACATTACTTATTTTATTTTCTTATAGAATCAAGAGAACTAGACTATAAATACACCAAAACCGGCTTGACAATAAAATGGCCGACGCGGGAATCTCGCGTGGTCCGCTACTCGCAGAATCTTACACAGCCCTTGGACCAGTGGACTGCCATCAACGCGACCGGCGACTCTATTCACGTGAGTTAAGAATCTGTGATCTTATTCTATACTAATATTATAAAGACGAAAGATTTGTAAGTTTGTTTAATAGTGTTCTTGGGTGACTACTTTGTTTTTAGCATTTACATTTGCGAGCGTCTCCGTGCTTCGCAAGGCACGCTAAGCCGTTGGTCCCGGTTGCCAGTAAATGGGCGGTTTAAAAAAAATTAACAGCAGGTACAAGCAGCCACAACTTGCGACTGTCTATTTCAACATGGCAATGGGCTCACTACCTTTTACTTGGGACAGGAATACACATGGTGAAAAGTGGGCATATAATATATATGCCTCTGCCACCCCTTCGGGGATAAGGCGTGATAGATAAATAAATAAAATTAGTTTGTTATTGCATAGAACGTGATTTCGCGCGAACGAAATCCTGTTCTGTACAAAAGTATGTGTTCAACGTGTGTTAGTTTAAAACAATAAAGTTTGTTTGATTATTTGTTTGTTTCATTGAACGCACTTGTCTCAAAAATTACTGGTTCGAACTGATAAATTATTTGTGTCTAGTGGTCAGCTAGCTTTTATATTGTCTTTAAGTACATCATTAATCTTCCAGATAACTGAAGTGGATCAAACCCAACTGACGTACATAGAGGTGTCAACAGCGGGTCAACCAGGAAGCCAGGTGTACACGGTGCACAAGAAAGAGAAAGAAGAAGTCTCCGCCTCTTCAAGTGAGTAGGAAAGGAATATGCCGACTATCATTTTCGCTGCTAGGCTTAGTAGTAGCTCTTGGCGTAGATAGACTGACGACCGCATATACTCGTAGGTCTTCTCACTGGACTTACCTACTCTATAATGCAGTGCGTAATGTAGCTATGCGGCATGGCGACCTTTAATTCAAATTCTGGATGATGGACTTAGATAATATTAAAACTTCTTTATAAGCTACGAGACGTTTAAATCATTGCTCACAGTACTCAAAAATTATCACCCGATAAGCCAGACTGGTGACGTAGGAGAAACCGACGTACAATTGTGTAAATAACTGAACACCGCTTTCTCAAAACTATTTTACGCTGTATGCGGGGTATGCTGCTGATGGGGTAGTCAGATAGGACAGATCGACGGGCTTTGCGATTCCTGGTGTTTATTAACTGCTTCCGTGGCTGTGACAGTCGATTCGATTTTGTATCGGAACAAATATTTTGTACAATATTAAATATTTTATCAGCTATAAGTTCTTATAATACAAGCTTTGTTTAGTATGTATAACGCTAGATGGCGTTGAGTGTCCATCAATTATTTTTTTGTGATTTGGTGGAGTAATAAGATATTCATTTTCATTTTGTGAACGAAATTGCTTTGCGAATCTGTCGTTATTTTGTAACCTACATAAATAACGATATTTTCATTTCATTTTCATTTCATGTTAATAATATCCAGGTCCGGAATCCATAACGAACGTGACGTACAAAGCGGTGAACGCGAGCACGTTCCTGGTGTCGTGGAACAGCGCCATGGACAAGTACACCGTTTACTACAATAACAAGATGGAGGTCCCCATTAGCCAGTGGCCTTCCGTCGATACCACCGAGAATAATGTGATTGTAAGTTAGAGATCAATATTTCATATTTTTTTACACACCGCCGTCTACTCCTAAGTAAGCTAATATAAGCTTGTGTTATGCTATCTAGACGACGGATAAACATACTTATATATTTCTAAATACATACATATTATACATAGGAAGCGCTCGTGGCCCCGCGGACGTAGTGTTCTGTAAACGATCACTGCGTTAAGCAACTTTCACTATGGCTGGTCCTCGGATGGGTGACCACTTTGTGACATATTTGCGAGCGTTTCCGTGCTTCGGAAGGCACGTTAAGCCGTTGGTCCCGGTTGCCAGTAACATGGCAGTCGTTAAGCTTATATAACTTGGCTTAGGCTTGAAAAATTTCAACAGCAGGTCGCCACAACCTGCACCTGTCCATTTCAACACGGCAATGGGCTCACCACCTGTTACGTGGGACAAAAAGCAAAGCATACTGTGAACCGTGGGCCCTTGTTTATACATAGGAAACACCCAAACTTCGAAACAAACATTTGTGGATCACACAAATATTTTTTCCGACCCGGGAATCGACCCTGGACCTCAGTCGCAGGGGTGCCCTTTCGATCGCATATTTTTTTTCAGCATAATGTAGTTTGGCATAACAGTTTCAGCATAAAGTTTTCTCGTATAAATTATGATAAGCAGAGTGTTATAAACGCATAATGGTTTTATTGGCATAACATTAACTTACTCTAATTTTTTTATCATAATTTAATCAGCATAAATGTAAAGGGTATAAATGTTATACGCCTAAAGATAATTTATCATAAAATACAAAACGCATAATGTAGGTATGGATAACCGTTTAAATCATAAATGAATAATAATTTGACTAAGAATATTTAAGAAATTATAAGACACCATTGTAAATAATCATCTCACTCATAGCCAAGTTTTTAAGCTGTAACATATAAAACGATATTTTAAGTGTTATTTTTTTAAGACTAGTCTTGAGCAAAGTCGTAAATAGGTACGACGACGACCGAAGCGAGGAGGAGTGTTAGGTCACTTGTGACCTGAATATAATCGCTCGTTTTAATCTACCTACTTTCTTTTTGTATTTTATTTATGTATTCTATAAATAAGTGTTAAAATTTTGAACTTCAGTATAGTGACTATCGACATTTTTAATCAGTTGTCATTTCAATCTTAGACAGTTCAAGCTTAGTAAAAAAAAATGTACTCGTTAACATTATGGTATTCTATATGTATGGCTTGTAATCTTTATGCGAGAGTGAGTGATATGCCAATAAATGATAACATATATTGGCATATCACTCACTCTCGAATAAATAAAATAACGATTACTAATCATAAGATTAGTAATCGTTATTGTAAAAAAAATTATGCGTAAACATTTTATACAACAATGATATACCCATATCATTGTTGGAAAAAAAGTTATGGAAAAATAAAGTATGCCTAATGATTTATTCTGTTTGAACGTTATGCGAAACGAAGAATATGCCAAAAAACGTTATGCAGTTTTAAGTTATGCCTCTAAAATTTATGCAACCCAATACGGACCCCAACTGCGCCACCGAGGCAGTCAAATATTGCCGTGTTGACCAGAGATGGGTTGTATCTATCGTCGGTTGAAATTTTCAAACTCGTAAGGCATGTACAATTACCATATAATATAAAAAAATGTAAGGGGCCCCCCACGTAGATCTCCGGAGCCCAAGCGACCTCACCAGCTAGCGGTGCACCGGTTAACATATCAGGCAACAACTTAGGTCAGATAGCTCTCAACAATACCGAAAATAATTAGACAAAACTAAGTTGTATTGACTTACACGTTAAAAATAAAATACTTGTTAACAGTTTAAGCGTATATTGCATCTTGATCATACTAATGCTAACCTTACACGTTTACACTTTTTAAATGAAGCCGACTGAATGTCGTGTCCTGCTCCAAAATGCCTCTTTTATAAATTTACTGAATAATCAGCAAAAGTAAAACCACCCTCATTAATGAAAATGCACCGACAGTCATATTTCAAGAAATGCTTTCATGGCTCTATTTGCGGTTATAATATACTGTTATTACATTCCTATATGAATAATAATTTACTCACAATAAACTATTAACTTACTCTAGAATCAAAATGTATTATGAAAAATTAGACTACCCTCATTAAGCTGTATGAAAATAATTATCTAAATGTTTAAATGCTAACAGTTGCTACCAGAAGCCAGCATCCATATGTGGATTCTAGGTTTCAAAGTAAGAGAGGGTTTGAAGAATGATATATATGAAAGATGAAGAAAATATAAAAATAAAATGTATGTATGTACACACGCAAGAAGTTATGCTTCTTTAGTTTTATAAAATTTCATCACGTACTCGTATACCACAACTCTTTATTTGTAAAAGGAATCATAAATTAATGTAAAAAGTGTCAAAAGAGAAGAAAGTGAACGTAGTTATGAGTTGACATGAAGACAGTTATCAGCTAACTTCATAGTGTAACATTAATCAGATAGCTTCAGCTACTGTCAGGAGCCCTGGGGCTATCCTTCAGCTAACTTTACTACGAGTATGTAACAGTTATGAGTAAACTTTAGGGTGTCGAATTTGGGTGTCGGTGTGTGCCCGCTTCGTACAAATTCATCCTGATAATTTTTCCCTAACGCGCTAAAAGAAATATGACTAAATTTTTTTTTATTAATATTACTGATTTTTGATTAATAGCAAATAAATTATTTTTTTTTAGATAAAGAATATGGACACAGCGAAAGAGTTATACGTAATCGTCTCAGGATTAGACCCTGTGGGATACAGTAACCTTCTACACGTACCCGTTCACTTGAATGGTAAGTTTATTTTTATTAGCGCTAGTTCACTATGGAATGAAAAAAAAAATAACAATATGGTAAATTTATATCCAAAGTTATTGGCATTCTATAATAGGCAAAGAATTGAAGAAATTTTAAATGTCATATCACCTATGTATTATTAATTATAAAAATAAATAAATAAATATCCATCACGCCTTATCCCCGAAGGGGTGGCAGAAGCATATTATATGCTCACTTTTCACCGTGTGGATTTCTGTCCCACGTAATAGATGGTGAGCCCATTACCGTGTTGAAATAGACAGACGCAGGTTGTGGCTACCTGCTGTTGAAATTTTCAAGCCGCCCATAAGGCCTTCAACCAGGCTTAACGACTGCCATTTTACTGGCAACCGGGACCAACGGCTTAACGTGCCTTCCGAAGCACCCATCCGAGGACCAGCCATAGTGAAAGTAGCGTAACTCAGTGATCGTTTACAGAACACTGAGACCGCGGGGCCACGAGCGCATTAATTATAAAATTTTAAGACCATTAGTTTGCTACCTTTTTGAAGTCAAACTTACGCATACCAAAATTGGGTGAATGCGTTACGAAAAGTGTGATCGGGCGAGGCGAAAGATGGTTGATAAAGAGATATAAATTAGTGAAAATAGAATGAAAGCAAGATAAGTTTCATATATAGGGGCAAGCCGATAAGCTTTCATAAATAGAGGGATGCGAGAAAACTTTTCATATTATAGTCATTTTACTTCATTCGTATAGTTTTAAGCTTACTCGATTTTTTTCATATAAATCGATTTATAGTGAAAAAAGCCAAATTAGTTCTGTACGGGAATTGATCCCGTGGTCTGCTGAGCTACTTGAACCGCGGCGAAAGCTGTTGAATTTCTTCACTACATTATAAATACCTTTCAGAGGTCAGCGCCATCTATAAAGGTAAAAAGAAAGCAATATAAGGCAAGGACCATGGGTCCAATTCCCGTTCCAAAGGAGTATTGTCTTTTTTTACTATAAATAAATATATAATAAGCTAATTTATTATTATTTAATTTAACACAACACACTTAGGAAAACTAAATATTATAACTACTATAATTATTATGAATTCCTAAATTCCTAGCAATACACCCAAATATCTATACACATATTTGCATATCCTATATTTCTTAAAATCCGGTGTAGATGTTCTTCCGACACAAAAGGGGCTTCTCCGACTAGCCAAGGTCACGCCTGGCGGGACATGACACAGCAGTTGCTGTTGGGCTGTTATATAAATCATGCTTCAGCGCATAAACTTCTATAGCGCGATACAGGAGTCTTTCCACACCGGTATTTGGAAATAAAACTAAGGGTCAAAGGTCAGCATTGTCTGTATTATATTCCAGACACGCACAAGTTCAACTATACGTTTACCAACTCGGGGCTGACAGTGACATGGCCGGATAAAGAAGTTCGTTGGGTCCGGTACTCTCAGAACCGGGCCCATCGGCAGGACAAGTGGAAGAGCGTTAACGTCACCGGAGACACCATGCATGTGAGTATTTTCCTGTTTGTCGTCAGATGCAGGAAGATTTGTATAAAATACGGCACTTAGAGGAGCTTCTGCCATCTGTTAGAATTCTTATGAACTACAGATAGGTCAACAATATTCAAAGCGTTACTCGGTTGTCATACTGTGCTTTCTGAAAGAAACCCTGACCTTTTGGTCAAAGTGTATCAAAATAAGTGATATTTACTTGGCTAAGTCTAAACCGCGACTAAATTCACGAGTATTTTAAAAGTGGTGATTTCGAAATGTGTAGACACTCCTCTAAGACTTATCCGGTCTTTAAAACCATAGTTAGGTAAAACTAAAATTAATATAAATTAACGTGTATAATCCTTATGAACCTCTTAATGCCGCGAACTAGCAGCGAGATGGGGATTTAGCACTTATACTGATTAAAGCAGATGGTGTCCTCTATTTCCTTGTATACTAAAAAATACCGGGTACTCCCGCGGAGGAAGTCCCTAGCATTCCGTTAAGAATAGGGTCTTGGACTTATACTGGTCCACCTCAAAATTCGGCTCGCTATCCTTAGGCCTGTCTGTATGGCAGAGAGGACGGGTGGTCCTTGAGTAAAACAAACAGGAGTAACGTGTGACTGAGATGAGATGAAAGTAACTGCGGTCGATATTTAAAATAGCGCGGATGGAGCACGTTAGGAACGCCTGTGTATATAAGACTAGGTGACCCCCCGGCTTCGCCCATGACAGACTTCGAACTCCCGTCGCACCTATTAAATCCCGTCGGTTATAAATTCTACAATAATGCCCGATTTTTCGACATTTATGACTACTGCTTCGCTCTCTAGGGAAGTAGCGTGATGATATATAGCCTATAGCCTTCCTCGATAAATAGGCTATCTAGCACAATAAGAATTTCTCAAATCCGACCAGTAGTTCCTGAGATTAGCACGTTCAACCAAACTAACTCTTCAGCTTTATAATATTAGTACAGATATAGGAGAGTCTCTTCCGATAGTATCACGATGGTATCGATGGCGGTCACGTTTTTCGGCGACCATTCGGCCTAGTGGGAAGGTGCTATGGTCTCCTTCAGGAGACTTTATAAGACCCAAAAGGTCTTGAGTTAAACGTCTTGAAAGACACTTAACCACTCGATTTCTTACATTAGGTATGCTGAAACAATCAGCTATCGCATCCATCACGGCAATTAGCGAAAACCACGGCATATTGCTTGGGGCCAAATTAAAAATGGCGATTGATTGAGCGTATTGTATGCTGCCGCATGTGTAGAAATATCATTGTAATAGTTATAATTCCCTTGCAGCTCACCGGACTGGACCCAAGCCTCTTTACGTTTCTGTCAGTAGCAGGACAGTGCCACTCGGGTATGCTCGTGGTGCCACCAAGAAAACCACGAAACAGCTCTATAAGTGAGTATTATGTTGTTTTAAATTATAGTTGAGTTTGTTGGTGAGAGAATGACAGAGAGAGAAAGAGAGAGAGAGAGAGAGAAAGAGAGAAAGAGAGAGAGAGAGAGAAAGAGAGAGAGAGAGAAAGAGAGAGATAGAGATAGATAGAGATGCAGTTTTTGTATATCTATATAAGCCTACAATTGGCTCCAACTGTTTAAAACCCTGTACCAACTTGGACAGACACACACAAACACAATTTTCATTCTATTACACACTGTCATCACGCTGTGTCTCTGACGGCGAAGGCAGAAAGGATAGATCGCCAGATTTCGTGATCCATGCTTATATTTTATTTCAAACAGTTTCATTAATAGTTTCGTACCTGCATGTGTAGGTATCCGAGTACTTTTGACATTTCCGTTTTTGAGCAACACAATATATCATTCTAGTTTTTAAACTTTCGCGATTTTAACTCGTATTTCTGATATTCGGGTCTTATTCGCGGCGTATATTATTAGGTACAAAGCGTCGGGAAGTATAAGGTAGGCTTTGTGCCTAATAATATACAATATATTATATCAATTTTCAATATAGTCTTTAAAATTATATAAATAACGTCTAAAGAGAGGAAACTCTGCTTGGTATGCGATGGTATATGAACGATAAATTAAAGAATGTTGCGCATATTTCGAGTACTCTACTACTCTGATTACCTATACAGGTACAGAACCCATGATGGAGCTGACTTACGAGGTGGTCAACGGATCCACTCTGCGAGTATCTTGGAACAACAGCGCCGTGCACAAGTACGCGGTGTATTACAGCCACGATTTAAAGATGCCTTTCATGCACTGGCCCTCTTTAGATACCACGGACAACTTTGTACTGGTGAGTAGCGAATATACCGGCTACAATATTGAAGTATGAGAATAGAAACCATAAAAAATTTTGTGTAATAACGCAGGAAGTTATGCTTCCAACAAACAAGAGGATTTCATCTCATATACCCCACAATTCTTTCGTAAATGATAAATCGATAATATCGACATAATAAAACATATTTTGACAGAGTGTAGAATCGAATGCCGAATTACCCTTCTCCGATAAACTGTTTACTAAAAACACTCTTAGTCCGTCGTCGGTTCTACATTTTATCGTACGCCGATGAACGGTTTGTCGAAAACACCCTTCGCCCGCCGTCGGTTCGCCATATTACAGTTCACCGATGATTTTTTGGCCGAAAACACCCTTCGTCCATAGACGGTTATAATTTAACGATAATTTTAACTGTCATGGGTAGAAACAATTCCGTTTGCGAGTATTTCCGTGTTACGGTAGGCACGTTAAGCCGTTCTCCTGGTTGCCAGTAACATTGCAATCGTTAAGCTACTCCTAAACGACTAGATGACCCCCCACGGCTTCGCCCGTGGCATAATGCGAACTCCCGTCGCACCTATTTAATCCCGTCGCTTATTAATTTTACAATAATGTTTGATTTGTCGAAAAATTATGATTACTGCTCCACGCTTCGAGATAGTAGCATGATGGTATATAGCCCTCCTCGATAAATGGGCTACCCGATCCAAAAAGAATTTTTCAAATCCGACCAGTAGTTCCTGAGATTACCGCGTTCAACCAAACAATCAAACAAACTGTTCAGCTTTATATATTAGTATAGATAAAGAGAGAGACAGTGAAAGGGAAATCAAGATCGCAGATTTTTTAGACTTTGCTCAGAGTATAAAAATTTCAATGAGAATTCTTATCTATACTAATATTATAAAGCTGAAGCTTTGTTTGGTTGAACGCGTTAATCTCAGGAACTACAGATCTGATTTGAAAAATTCTTATTGTGTAAGATAGCCCATTTATCGAGGAAGGCTATAGGCTATATATCATTACGCAACTACACCAGAGAGCAGAGCAGTAGTCATAAATGTTGACAAATCGGGCAAATGTTTTATGCATCATTGTAGAATTTATAAGCGACGGCATTAAATAGGTGCGACGGGAGGCGCGAAATATTCCACGAGCGAAGCTGTGGGAGTCATCTAGTTATTCCCATAAAACAGTATCAATTGTTGTTTTTTTTTTTCAGATAACGAACTCCTCGAAGGAGCTATATATTATCGTGTTAGTATACCGCATTGTGGGTTACAGCTTCCTCCTCCATATTCCTGTTAATGCAGCTGGTAAGTTACTCTAAACCTGGAATGAAAAATATTATTATTATTTATTTATCTATCACGCCTTACCCCGAAGGGGTGGCAGAGGCATATTATATGCCCACTTTTCACCATGTGTATTCCTGTCTCATGTAATAGGTGGTGAGCCCATTGCCGTGTTGAAATAGACAGATGCAGGTTGTGGCTAGCTGCTATGTTACTGGCAACCACTCTTGGGAAGGCACGTTAAGCCGTTGATCCCCAACGGCTTAACGTGCCTTCCGAAGAGTGGTAACCCTTCCGAGGACCATAGTAAAAGTTGCGTAACTCAGTGATCGTTTACAGAACACTGAGTCCGTGGGGCCACGTGCGCTTCTATCTAAAAATATTATATCTCGTAATGTATATTTATCTTACATATTTGTATATGTGTGTTATGACTTTATATAAAAATAATATGTGTGTACACAGGTAAGAAGTGAAACTTCTTTACGACATTTTTGTACAGCCGTATAATTTTTCTCATACGTCGATCAAGAAGTTTTACTTCAAATATACATAAAAGAATATGTATATTTTTATAAAGTTAATGTAATTTTTATTAATTAACGCAACCACTATTCTATACTATATCTTCTCTCAATTCTGCCGGAAGAGATTTTGTTAGAATTTAGTAGACCTAAGTACAATGTTGTCGTTCTTTTCTCTTTTTACCTTTTTTTTCTTATACCGCTGATGTGGCAGACTAGCATACGGCCAACCTGATGGAAAGTGGTCACTTTAGCCTATGGACGTTAGTAACACCAGGGGTGCAGCACTCGCGCTGACGACGCTTTATAAACCTTCTAAGGGTCTTAGAAGGCTTATAAAGGAACTTTTTGAAGGATCCCATACTGTAGACATTCTTTTAGACTTGTAAGTGTAAGAAAGTTGCAGAAATAATGCAATAATATTGTGTTCGTTCCAGACGCAAACAAACTCAACTACACGTTCGTGAGTGGTGGTCTGACAGTAACGTGGCCGAACCAGGAGGACATCTTTACTGTCCGCTACTCACAGAACCTTACGCAGCCTCTGGATCAGTGGAGCAGAGTGAACAGTATCGGCGAGGCTGTTCATGTGAGTATACCGCTAGAAAAAAAGTTGAAAACAATATATATAATATTAATGGTCACAGGGAGCTTTGCAGTGTTTTGTTGATGTTGACTATAGCTGCCTTCAGCGTGTTTGAAAACTACTTTGAATGTAATTATAAGTTGTCGTGGAAACACTTATCAGATACCTTCATGTTGTCGGTTTTTTCAAAACAGGTCTGCGCGCGCATCGTGAAAATTTACGCTCATCATTTTTCCCTAACGCGCTAAACAAAGTATAACTTCAAAATGGCCTTTTTTTCGGCACTCTCAAGAGAATGAAAATTATTATAGATCGGGACACAGCGAGTTACTTATGACATATGTTGCTATCGGCACATAGGTCATAAATAGAACAATTAGTTAGTTTTGTTAAACTATATGTCAGGACAAATTTTTGGATATGACACTGTTGGGTCGCAAAAAGGGGGGCAAGCCCATTGAAGTAAATGGTGTCATTGTTTGACATGCCGAGGACCTTATAAAATGGAAACGATATAGTCGGAAAGTGGATCTAAACCCAACTAGAACTTCAGCAGTATAAGGAATAACGCGCGGTAGTGTCGCGTGACTTCAGGCAGCCGACTATTGACAAGCCGTAGAATAGAACCAGAATCGCTGTTTTTAGCTGTCAAAATGTTAGTAGACTATCAAAAATGCAACTACCGCGGCCACTGGCGCGGTACGTGTTAGTAGAATTCTATCGGCCGACCGATAGAAATCTATTGTACGATTGTAATAGTAGACTACGAAAAACTGTCAAAATTATACCGGTGGCTTTCTATTGAGCGACGATTTTGACGGGATTGAAATAGCAGACTCGGCAACCTGATCTTCATCTCGTCACACTCAGCTCTTGTGTCGCTGAAGCACTGGCCTTGAAGTCATACGGAACGGCTTAGTGACGGATTCATAGAAAATGCCTTTAGCGTTAGGCTTTTTCTTAAGTGTTGAATTCCTCAGCATCCAGCGTTAGGCTGAGATAATAACGATATATTCGATATTTTTTATGGCAGTATGGCATACTATAGTATGGCAGGTGTGAATGAAGGTGTCAGCGTTAAGCTGGACAGGGCGTGCTCCGTTGGTTTGGACAAGTCCAACAAATGAGTAAGGAACGATTAACAAAGAATATATATGGTGCGAAAGTAAAGGGTAGAAGAAGTTAGGGTAGACCGAGACTTACATATGAAGACCACGTGAGCAGATTGCTTAAAAACGCAAAAGTCAAAAGTACTCGGATACCCAGACTTACGGAGATTAAGATCGATTGATGGATCTGCAAGAAGCCGAAATAAGTATGCATGGATCGCGAAGCCTGGCAATCTGTCCTCTCTGACTACCCCGTCAGGGATACAGCGTGAAGATAGATAGATATTTTTTTATAATTTCCCAGATCACGGGGCTGAGCTCGTCCCAGAGCAGCTACATCGTGGTGACGGCGCGGGACAAGTCGGCGCGCGTGCTGGCCGTGCCGCCCAACCCGGACGACTCCTTGCTGGACGATAGTAAGTACTTGGAACATTACACATAGTATTTATTTATTTGAATCGCCAACATTTATTTATTTATGGAAAACCAACAGCTTAATCTAATTTAATTCATCAGTAAGCCAATTATAGGTTCCACGTTTACCACACATTAAATTTTCAATAGTTAATAAAAAAAAAATACGTTGAACTCCTATGTACTATGCTTGTAAAGCGCTATGATTGATGAGATTGCTCAAAATAAAAAAAAAACAAAATAATTAACATTCCTTTACACCTTTACATGGTATACAATAGAAACATAATTAAGAGAAAATATAAGTGTAACAAATAATTATAGGCAACTACAACATGCAAAATTTATATAAACATAATGTACCTACGTATTGATATTATGACGCATATCAATCTCACAAAAACCCGAGAACGGCTGGACCGTTGTGGCGAAATTTGTTTTTACAATATGCCTTTTTGAGTAGAATATCCGCACTGCACCTTACCCCCGAAGGTGGGTGTGTCACCGTGTGTATTTCTGTCCCATGTTATAGGTAGCGAGTTCATTGTCGTGTGGGAATAGACAGACGCAGGTTATGCTGTTGAATTTTTTTCAAACGGCCCATAAGGCTTTCAACTTGCCTTAACGTACCTTCCGAAGCACGGAAACGCTCGCAATGTAAATGCCACAAAATGGTCACCCATCCGTGACCAGCCAAAACGAAATTGTGACGCATTGATCGTTCGACTTTAAAAGGTACTCACCAAGATCTCCGGAGTCCACGCGACCTCACCAGCTAGCGGTGCACCTGCTGGTTAACCGACGAGGTAACGACAAAGGCACCATAGCGGAGATGGAAGGTTAGACGGTGGTTACTCGGCTAATCCAAAGGATAGCTACTCCTTGCCGCCACATAAAAGTAGACCTCGAGCTTCAGATCCTTGTAGTGTTTGGAAGTAACTGGGAATACAGAAGTAAAGTGAATAGAATAGAAGCGCTCGTGGCCCAGCGGTCTCAGTGTTCTGTAAACGATCACTGAGTTACGCAACTTTCACTATGGCTGGTCCTCGGATGGGTGACCACTTTGTGGCATTTACATTTGCGAGCGTTTCCGTGCTTCGGAAGGCACGTTAAGCCGTTGGTCCCGGTTGCCAGTAAAATGGCAGTCGTTAAGCCTGGTTGAAGGCCTTATGGGCGGCTTCAAAATTTCAACAGCAGGTAGCCACAACCTGCGTCTGTCTATTTCAACACGGCAATGGGCTCACCACCTATTACGTGGGACAGGAATCCATACGGTGAAAAGTGGGCATAAAATATGCCTCTGCCACGCCTTCGGGGATAAGGCGTGATGGATATTTATTTATTTATTTATTATTTAAGTGAATAGAGAAAGACTGAAGAGACACGATTATAAACTGTCCTTATTTATACAACGAAGCGCTCGTGGCTCCACGCACTCAGTGTTCTCTAAACGATCACTGAGTTACGCAACTTTTACCATGGCTGGTTCTCGGATGGGTGACCACTTTGAGGCATTTACAGTTGTGAGTTTTTCCGGGCTTCGGAAGGCACGTTAAGCCGTTGGTTCCGGTTGCCAGTAACATGGCAGTCGTTAAGTCAAGTTAAAGGCCTTATGGGTCTTCTTAATAAATTTCAACAGCCGGTAGCCACAACCTGCGCCTGTCCATTTCAACACGGCAATGGGCTCAGCACCTATTACGTGGGACAGGAATACACATGATGAAAAGTGGGCCTACAATATGTATGCCTCTGCCACCCCTTCGGGGATAAGGTGTGATAGATAAATAAATAATATTTTACAATAACTGAGGATTTAAATCTACCAGTGTATACGGCAATATATTTCGTAGTGCTGATTGCATTCTCAAAATCGAACAGCAGACTATGAAATGAGATTTACTCAGATTTAAAGCGATCGACATAGCTAGCAGAATAAGCACCTTAGAGTGGCAATAGGCAGGCAACGTCTGTAGAAGAGCCGAAGGAGCGTACGAGTTTTATAGTTAGAAACGTGAGGTAACACGCCCTCCAGTCAGATATTTCTCTCTCCATCTCTTTCCAATTCCTTCTCTTCCCGTCTATCTCTATCTTTTGATTTAGTGTAGGGTTGTAACTGACAGGCTATCAACAATGTTCTCACCGGAGTTCAACTTGTTCAAGTTCAAGTTAAACTCCGATAAGTTGACTCCGATTAACGAAGAATATATATTGTGCGAAAGTAAAGATTGCTCAAAAACGGAAAGGTCAAAAGTACTCGGATACCTAGACGTGGGTGTATGAAGCGATTGTTGAGTCTTGAGAAGCGAAAGAAGTATGCATGGATCGCGAAGCCTGGCGGTCCGTCCTCTCTGACTACCCCGTTAGGGATACAGCGTGAAGATAGTGTTTTTTTTTTATATATTATTCCTATCCAGGTCCGGAATCCATAACGAACGTGACGTACAAAGCGGTGAACGCGAGCACGTTCCTGGTGTCGTGGAACAGCGCCATGGACAAGTACACCGTCTACTACAACAACAAGATGGGGGTAGCTAGAGATAGATGGCCTTCCGTGGACACTGTAGGGAATTCTGTGATGGTAAGTCGTTCATATACATTTATCTTAGTTTCTTTGAACGTTTTTATGTCCTCCTTGAGAATTTTTTGATTTATATTACTACAAAATAAAAAAAAGTGCTCGTCGCCCCGCAGACTCAGTGTTACTTTTTTAAACCTTTTTTTTATATCACTGAGGTGGCAGACAAGCGTACCAGATGGAAGTGGTCACCGTAGCCTAGCTTTATAAAAATATTTTATAAAGCTTAATTTTATTATACTTATTACATTAAGCTTTATAAAAATATGTACAATCTTTTTTGACAACTGTAAGAACAATCCATATAGGGCCATAAAATTACATACAAAATTTTTTGAGAGTTAATAATCTGTGTAATATTATGTTTCGTCTTAAAAATGAGAGTACAATAGGCGGTATTATGGTTAAATCTCTTTAAATCACTCTCTCTTACAGATTCCACAATCGTAGTTCAAAAACTGTAAAGGATTTGTCAAAGAATGTTGTGGAATGTAACGGCATTCATATCTTTTATAATATACTGATATCCATAGCCTAATGTACCTACATGATCGAAAATCGTTTTATGAAATTTGTGCACATTTAATAAACTATTTTCTATAATAATATCTATTTTGGAAGTGTTATTTTGCGAGAAGTGTACATTATTACAAACTACGGTTATACTCACGTGTGAATTTCGGGATAGCCACGTCAGCGATCAAGCGTCAAGCTACGTCGGAAGCTACGCTGGCACTGCGCTGCCAGCGATCTCTCTGGCGAAGAGCACGTTATGTCAGTGTAGGTGCGTGTACCTCGTCTTGAGAAGTGTACAGTTTGCTTCAGGACCGTATTTATAGTCAGTCCACTAGTTGTAAAGAACACATTTCGCATCGACTGCATTTTTAACCGACTGGTTGAGAAGAAGGATAACATTTTTAAATCTTTTCAGATAACCAACGTGGATACCTCGAAAGAGTTGCACGTGATTGTACTTGGATACGATCCTGTGGCGTACAGTCCCGTGTTACATATACCTGCTAAAGCACAAGGTGACTTTAACATCATCATTCTTACGTTAATCCTGGTAGATTTAGTGATGCAGTATACCCGGATACCCGGGCCCATTGTACCTACTGAGGTATCAGGTTTGATACCCGAGTCAGAACATATATAATATTCGTACTGCAAATTGATATTTTTACATAACTTTGTCATTTTCTATATATAATATGCTTCGGTGGCGCAGTGCTATTACATGCGATGCGACTGCCAACTTTTAACTATTAATTACACATACAGATTTACAGATTACAAATAATGTATAAAGCTGAAGAGTTTGTTCGTTTGTTTGTTTGGTTGAAGGCGAATCTCAGGAACTACTGGTCAAATTTGAAAAATTCTTTTTGTTGTGGATAGCCCAGTTATCCATGAAGGCTAAAGGCCTAAGGATAAATCATCGCGCTACTATCCTGGAGAGCGGGGCAGTAATCATGAATGTCGACCAATCGGGCAATTTTTTATACATTATTGTAGAATTTTATTAAACGACGGGACGAAATTGGTACGACGGGTGTTCTAAATATGTCACGGGTGAAGCCGTGGGGGTCATCTAGTTACATATATTATTATGGTATTTATTTATATCAACATAAAATAAAAATAAAATAGATATTTATTTATTGCCGAGATCCCGTTAATGAAAAAAGTTTGTACTTATATACTTATATATTTCTAAATTTTGAAATATATAAGTATGTTGATCAGTTATTTAGTTCCCATAGCACAAGCTTAAAGCTTAGATTGGGCTAGATGGCGCTGTGTGAAAAAGTGTCTCACAATACTTTTTATAATATATTTTATTATACATAGAAAACACCCTAACTATGAAATGAGAGGATCATTTGCGGATCACACAAATATTTGTACCGACTCGCGGTTAGAATCTTAGCAAGGGCACGCCTACCACTGCGCCGTCAAGACCGTTATACTCGTAGTAGAACACTCGAGGCTAGGTTAACTTAGCGTATTAGCGTTATGTGTATCTCGAAATATCCATGTATTTAATTTCAGAACCGGACAAATTAACTTACGAGTTTACAAGCTCTGGACTACTGTTAAAATGGCCACGGATAGAAACACGCATCATCTCCTACTCGCAAAATATTACACAGCCATTGGAGCAATGGATCAAACACAACATCACTGACCGCAGCTTATATGTAAGTATTTCTGCTACTACAGTTCTCACAATCTAAAAGGTGCATTTAAAAAATGTTTGTGTGTGTGTGTGTGTGTGTGTGTGTGTGTGTGTATATGTGCGCGCGGGCGCGTGTGTGTATGCGCGTGTGTGTATGCGTGTGTGTGTGTGTGTGTGTGTGTGTGTGTGTGTGTGTGTGTGTGTGTGTAAGTCTGGTCATCCGAAGTCTTGGATAGGTTATGACATGCATCGCTCCTTTCCAAGCTTCCATAAGTCTACCGCCTCCGTTGTGTAGCTGAATGGCCAGCTTCATACAAGGGCGTCGTATGCGGGTTCTGTGTGACGGCCACGATTTTTTGCGAATTTAGTTATAGGGTCTGTAAACAATATTTTAACTAGAAAACTAATATTTTATATGTAAGTAAAATGAGATTATTCACGTTTTTTTAGACCGGGCTTTTAGATTTTGTTTTATTGAGGAAGTGTGCGCAAAGAGAGGCTTCGGCGAAAGCACTTCTGAGGAAGGCTGTCTTAACACAGCTGAAACAGTCTATACCTGGTCGAAAAACGTAAATAATCCCGTTTTTCTAATATATAAAACTGTAAACGATGGTATAACGCTTGTTCCAGATAACGGAGCTGGACCCCCTGCTGCCCACACACGTGATGTGTGCCGTGCCCCGGCGCGCCAGCACCGCCGTGCTCACCGTGCCGCCGCGACCCGTCCCGCCGTCTACCTCCTCGCTGTACCTTGGTGAGGACTCTATTTATTATTACAAACTACGGTTATACTCACGTGTGAATTTCGGGATAGCCCGACTAGTTTCGGACCTAACTGAGGTCCTTTTTCAAGAGGAGCGTCAAGCTACGTCGGAAGCTGCGCTGGCACGTTCACACGTGAGTAAAAACGGTAATTTGTAATAATGAACAAAGCTCAAGAGAGTTATTATTCTAGGACTCTATATATTTATGTATGTACTCACGACACTAGCGGCACGCTATGATAGCCGTTCATTTCACATTTTCGTCTCAGAAAAATAATATCTTCCAGATTGATATTAATAAAACATGAATGCTTAAAACAAACATATTTAAAGGTACGGGTATTTTATCTATTTATCTTCTCTTCTATCTATATATAAAAGAAAGTCGTGTTAAACGATTTATAACTCAACAACGGCTGTACCGATTTGGCTGAAAATTGGTGGGGAGGTAGTTTAGAGTCAGGAAACGGACATAGGCATTTTTATCCCGGGAACAAGTTTCTGTGGGAAACCGGAACGGCAAAACTTCTCTACGCGGGCGAAGCCGTGTGAAATTAATAAACGACGGGATTAAATGGTTGCCACGGGGTTCTAATAATGTCACGGGCGAAGCCGGGCGTGACAGCTAATTTCATATAAATCATTTTTTTTGCATTATTGTAATACGAGTATGTCAAACCTGGCAAAAAGTGCCGCTAGTATAGGTAACAGTAGTAACAGTTGAAGGGAATAAAGGTACAATTGTACTACTTCTGTAAGAAATATCTCCCAGCAGATCGGCGTTAGGAGTACGTGAAGAAGTAAGGAAATAAAAAGTAAAAGTTTGCAAGTAAAAGGCCCTACTTACTCCTGTTTACACTAATATTTAGCTACTGGAACCGCTCGTGGCCCTATCTCTTAGTGTTGTGTAAACCATCACTGCGTTTAGCATCTTTCGCTATGGCTAACATGGCAGTCGTTAAACCAAGTTGAAGGCCTTGAGCTTGAAATTTTCACCAGCAGGTCGCCACAACCTGCGTCTGTTTCGGCATATATATATATATATATATACGGCAATGGGTTCACCACCTGGGCCGCAATTCTCATGCCTTCGAAACAGTCTCAATTTCGAGATAAATCTCAAATTCGAACTTTATTCCAGTTTAATTGACGTTTAGCTATTCTGCAAATCTCGAACTCGACTTTTCTCGAAGGGAAGCCACTCGAGTTGCTTCGAATGGTTGGCAGCAGTCGAGACGCAGATTTCGAAGTCGATAGTCTTTGGACATTTCTTAAGTGACCGACCCTAAAATAGCATTATATTACATTTTACATTTAATAAATATCAAAATGAGTGATGAATTAATAGTTTAATACGTGCAAAACATATTGCAACTCGCTTCAATTTCAAACACGTCATCGCCGATGTTTCAACAATGTGGAAATTTCAGCAATTTGATTTGTGATTACAAGTAACACAGTCTTCAATAATATAGACAACACACAGTGACAGTGACACATTCAGAAATTTTTCATTTTACGGGACGGTATAAGCAATTTTTAAAATATACATTAAGTAACATTTATTATTAGTCCAGTCATTACGTCGGAAAAACCGGGTTAGAAATGCAAATGAACCGAGAAAGCCAAATTTTGGATATTACGTGGGGAGAGGCTAGAAAAGCTTAAGTTCAAATTGTCGACCAAAATAACCTGATGGGTTTTCCGCCATCTTGAAAAAAGTTATATTCAGGTTTTTCATCATAACTCGGTTCCCCGTTGAGATACGACATTTTTTTTATTTTTTTATTTATTTTTAATTTCTTTTAATATTTACTATTTTATTATTATTATGTATATAATGACTGGACTATATGCAGTTTGCAATATTTTTTCCTTTAATAATTACTATAAAATACGTAATTATTGTTTATAACGTGTAAAATAAGCTTAAAAAACTTTTAGAACATTTTGTAAGAGTAGTAATAATAATAATAATAACCCTCGAGGACGGTCGTTATCTTATATAGGATTAACGCAACCCTATGAGGGCTGGATGGATAGTAGATTCGCTTTTTGAGTCATCCACTTTCTGATATCAACAAAAAAATGTATCAGAAAGTTATTGAAAAGCTCACATCCGCAGGGCAGCTTGTGGCGAGCTGAATGTGTGTGGCTACACATCGGTCCCGATTCCTCAGAGTTTGGTTGCCCTTCTGCACCGGTTAGGATTTAATGGCCTAACGGGAGAGCAGTGAGAGTGCTACTCCCGGGAGTGCAGCAAATCTCAACTCTGGCTTGCCTTAATTGGCCGGTCAGAGGGAGGGAGCCAGAGCTATATGCTCGGGGGTGGAAGTGTCATTTTCAAGGGCATAACTACGGGGAAGCCCGCTCCGGGCCTGTCCCGCGAAGGTTACAGGCTTATTTTGCCTATGGCGATTGTATAGGGGGCCCATCTAGTGAGTTGGCAAGTCACCGTCTGCCACTATTTTGATAATAATATATTAAAAAGGCAGACGCCGTTTTCATCAATAGCTTAAATCACCCAATCCATTTAACACCGAACCCAATAGCCCTTTTCATAGTTAGCACATTTCACAATAGTTTAACTCCCATTGGAGGTGACCCATTACCGTTCTTCTACATAAGGCGGGCGTGGATTGCCTGTAGTGGGGTCCCATTTCCTATTAGATTAAAATTCTCAAAGGGCCTCTGCGTGTGGGACCAATATGTCCCCATGTAAGCCTGCCAAAGGACCGGGTATCTTCATAAGAAAAAAAATAGAAGATACCCGTAAAGAAGAGACAATAATAATAAATAAATCTTTATTCATTTAGGTCACAAAGTAACACTTATGAACGTCAAGAATATTGCTTCTACATTTACATTTACTGCCAGATTCGCAAAGCAATAGGTAGAGCCTGAGGAAGAAGAAGAATCTGGCAAGAAAGTCAATGGATGCCATTTTAAAATATAGGAATGGCTTACAACATTAAAATTACACTTACATTGTTCCTTTGGATTTATGTGAGAACAGTCGACTAAACTTAAGTTTACCTTGAATATAAATAAGATTATTTTTAATAATTGCTATAACAGCTATGAGCTGACCAGTCCCAACAGACGGCACCCGTTCACGGGTATGACGCATTATATCAGCCATCGCCCTACTCAACCGTATTATAGGGAATAAGGCGACCCGATACATACGCCACCACTGCCACGACACTTAGGCGAGCATGACATACTCAAAAACTGCACAGCAACTATCATGTCAATTTCAAAGAAATAAATAAGTCTACATGGTGCTCACACAATACCAAACTAAAATTACATTGTATACCGGGACTAAACGCAGCCAATTTAGAAACCTTTAGTTGTCAGACGTTTCAAATTATTAATAATGTAGAGATGTAAAAATACAACATATATATGCAGATTCAAGGCATATCACAAGATTCATTCGAATCCTAAATAGCTCAAGCGAAGAGCAAGCAACTCATTTCCATTTATTTTTATCGTTCAAATAATCATTAGTTGTGTAATAGGCCCTTTTCAAGAGGTGCCTCTTAATTTCCGCCTTAAATTTATGTAACGGCAGGTTCATAATGTTTAAAGGAATTTTATTATATAGTCGTACGCCAATTCCTGCAAAAGAGTCGTGAACCTTTTGTAAACGATGATGCGTTCCAATTAATTTATGCTTATTTCTAGTATTTATCGAATGTATGTCACTGTGTCTATTGTATAAATGTATGTTCTGTTTAACTAACATAATATTTAAATAACTAATTGAATCAGGCGTTACATGGCGGAAATCCATTTTAAAAATCTATAATTATTTTTGTTTTTAAATGTTATTTTTGCAATATTCCGCTTTTTTAGAATGTCGTACGATGTCGACACGTGTTTCGCCTACACACGAGGCATTATCAAGACTGTTTGGCAGCAAAAGTACTTACACGTTCACCTCAACCTTTTATAGTTCGAACGCAACCAAACGATAGCGCGATGTAGACTTCTAGTTGTTTTGTCTATTTTTAAATAAACTAAGCAAAACCGAAGTGTGGAAGTCTGTTTGTTCGTTCAGCAAAGTACACCCGTCCCGTTTTATAATTTCTAACTGCTCTAATACGGACATTTTTAGACCCTTTTCACATAAATGTAATATTTCAAAATTGTTGTTATCATTCAAAATATGCCCGGTGTCCAGCAAATGCTTCGCGAAATGTGATTTATCTGTGTGACCGTTTCGGAATGCTCCTAGGTGTTCCTTATATCTGGTATCAAAGGAACGACCTGTTTGGCCTATATAAACATTGCTACAACCATCACATTTCAACTTATAAATACCGGATTTTTTGCTATTACTAATACTATCTTTACCATTACATAATGTTTTTAAGGTATTTTGAGGTCTATAGGCCGAGAAAACATTATTTTCCTTAAGTACCCTCGCCACACGATGTGTGATACGCCCAAAGTATGGGAGACAAGAAGTATACTTCTTGGTTTCTTTAGTTGATGGGTACAAAAGGAGCTTAACCATTTTATTTTGCTTTTTTAATAAAAGTGAGTGTATTAATTTTGAGCTATAGCCGTTAGATTGAGCAATGCAACAAATTATATTCAATTCCTTGTCAAATGCCTCTCCGCTTAATGGAACATTTAATAGCCTATGAATCATACTATGGAAAGCCGCCATTTTGTGCAGCCACGGGTGGCAAGAATTAAAAGGGATTGTAGTATCTGTATACGTTGGTTTACGGAATATTTCAAAACTATGCTTTGTGCCATTTTTTGAAATTGATAGGTCTAGGAAGTTTAATAAATTATTTTGTTCTATCTCTAATTTAAATTTAATTTTAGGGTGAATGCCATTTAAATTACTGAGAAATATACTTAGTTGTCTATGGGTACCCGTCCAATTCACAACTAAGTATATTTCTCAGTAATTTAAATGGCATTCACCCTAAAATTAAATTTAAATTAGAGATAGAACAAAATAATTTATTAAACTTCCTAGACCTATCAATATTTATAAGTTGAAATGTGATGGTTGTAGCAATGTTTATATAGGCCAAACAGGTCGTTCCTTTGATACCAGATATAAGGAACACCTAGGAGCATTCCGAAACGGTCACACAGATAAATCACATTTCGCGAAGCATTTGCTGGACACCGGGCATATTTTGAATGATAACAACAATTTTGAAATATTACATTTATGTGAAAAGGGTCTAAAAATGTCCGTATTAGAGCAGTTAGAAATTATAAAACGGGACGGGTGTACTTTGCTGAACGAACAAACAGACTTCCACACTTCGGTTTTGCTTAGTTTATTTAAAAATAGACAAAACAACTAGAAGTCTACATCGCGCTATCGTTTGGTTGCGTTCGAACTATAAAAGGTTGAGGTGAACGTGTAAGTACTTTTGCTGCCAAACAGTCTTGATAATGCCTCGTGTGTAGGCGAAACACGTGTCGACATCGTACGACATTCTAAAAAAGCGGAATATTGCAAAAATAACATTTAAAAACAAAAATAATTATAGATTTTTAACATAATATTTGCAAATATATACTGTGATGCAACCGTTAAAATGCCAATTTCCTTAATTTTTTCTCTAAGAGACACTCTAGCACTCAATTTATATATTGCACGTATAGCTCTCTTCTGGAGTACAAAAATTACTTGTAGATCAGCTGCTTTGCCCCACAGCAAAATGCCGTAAGACATGACACTATGAAAATAACTAAAGTATACCAGCCTGGCAGTTGCCACATCAGTAAGCTGCCTGACTTTACTAACGGCAAAGGCTGCCGAGCTGAGTTTACCTGCAAGATACGTTATTTGGGCATTCCACTGCAGTTTGCTATCTAAAGTGATCCCCAAAAATACAGTTGATTCTACAAGATTAAGGGTATCACTGTTCAATGTTATATTTGTACCGCAATTCCTGACATTAGGCATGCTGAATCTGATACATTTTGTCTTCTTAGCGTTTAGTAGCTAATTATTGGTCGTAAACCAATCTACAACTTGGGCAAGTGAACTATTTACGCCGTTAAAATTACTAAGCGAGCGATCAACTTTAAAAATAAGTGACGTATCATCAGCAAATAGAACAATGTCGCACAAGTTCTGTATATAGAATGGCAGATCGTTAATATAAATTAAAAATAGAAACGGACCCAGAATTGATCCCTGCGGTACGCCCATAGCAACAGATGCTCCAGGGGAGCGAATTCTACTGACATCAACATGTTGTATTCGATCATTTAGGTAGGAGGCAACAAGGTTCAGTGCAGAGTCTTTGATACCATAATAAAAGAGTTTTCCCAATAGTGTTTTATGGTCAACGCAATCAAATGCTTTGGAGAGATTGCAGAATACACCAATAGCATCTTGTCTATTCTCCCAAGCGTCATATAAATGATTCAGAAGTGTCACACCTGCATGAATGGTAGAACGACCCCTTGTGAACCCATACTGCTCCTTATGTAATAGCATATTTAAATTAAAATGAGCTTGTAATTGTTGCAATATAATTTTTTCAAAAATTTTGCTAATGGCTGGTAATATTGAAATTGGTCTGAAATTACCAGGGTCGGTTTTGGATCCAGATTTAAATAGAGGTATTATTTTACTGTGTTTCATTAAATCTGGAAACACTCCTTTATCAACACATTTATTAAATATTTCAGCTAGATGTGGTGATATATTAACAAGTATAATATTAAGTCTTGTTGTAACCGTTTTAAAACCGGATGAAACGTGTCGAACGGAACGCATCGTAATGTGACATGGTTCTTAAATGGCAACATTTCACACAATAATCTCGAATTTTAGTTCGAATACTGGTGAGAATAAGACATTCGAAAAAACCATCTCGATTTACGAGATTTTATGGTCGAAAAAGGATTCGAAGAGTGAACTCGAATTCGATATTATTTCGAAGAAAACGAGAATTGCCTCCCTGCTACAAGATACAAAATGCAAATGGTGAAATATGATATATAGTATGACTGCCTCCCCTTCGGGGATAAAGGTTTACAAAAATATGTATGTATATAGTATTGTTTTCTAAGTGCGTAACGTGAATATATTTTAGCTGTGGCCGTCGGTTGTGGAGTTCTGATGTTGGTGGTGGTGATAACCGCAGGCATTTGCGTCTGGCGCTTGAGGAAGCGAAGAAGACCAGCCGGCAGGTATGTATACTCTCACGTATGTTGACCAAGGCGTTTTTTTTTCTTTTTTTTTTAAATAATTTTATGGCCTAATTACGAAGACCTTTTAGCCATCTCTTATTTTTTATATCATATTTCGTCAATCTTATCTTCTAATTTAGTCCTGTCTAGTCTTTGTCGAGTCCTCAGTCCTAGGTTCTGGTCCATGCCCTCAGTATAATGGTGGTTCTTATACTGAGGTTTTCAGTGGATTTTACGCAGCAAGATAGTATATAGCATTTCACTGCATATATATCATTGTCTATTACTATAGCACGTTAACACAACTTTTATGTCCAAGAAACACCAGCACATAAAACAAGATAAATGCACTAGTTTTAGAAAATAATATACAGCAAGCGTCCGCACTTGTCACTCTTCCCGCCGAAAGTCCCGAGGCATCTTAGTCGCTTTGACCATAGAAGAGGTTTCAAATGCCATTAAAATGAGTGACCCTCATTATAATCTAATTTTAGGATAAGTACACTTTTTTATTAAGTTTTATGGGCGGCTTGAACGATTTCAACAGCAGGTAGCCACAACCTGCGTCTATCTATTTCAACACGGCAATAGGCTCACTACCTATTACGGGGGACCGGAATACACATAGAGAAAAGTGGACGTGGGACAAGATGCCTCTGCCACCCCTTCGAGGATAAGGCGTGATTGATAAACAAACTTTCTTATTAAGTATCACATCAAAAACTTAAAAACTTAACCAATGATTTTTTTACTACCTTTTAAATTCTTTTTCTTTAGATCAGTGTATTCCCAGTTACTCCAAACCTTACCTGGATTAGGATCCTGAGGTCTTATTTTGTTTGACTGCTAGGAGCATATAATATTCATAACCTTGTGACGTCAGAGCAGCAGTTACTCTAACAGCCCGAGGAAAGTCTTGAAAAGGTTTTCTATTTATCTCTATCCCTTACAGGTCACGAAGAAGGAGTTTGTCTGCCTCCGAAGGTAACGAGGAAGAAATGACTGTAATGAGGGTATGTACATAAATTAATATTTACAAAGAAATTGTCAAAATTACAAATTTTAAACAAATTTATGATATTTCGGGTCTTATTCGCGACGTATATAATTAGGTACAAAGCCTACCATATACTTCCCGACGTTGCGACGGGATTACACCAGCCGTGGTCACGGGTTGACCCGAAATATCATAAATATGAGTGACAATCGCGAAAGTTTTAAAACATAAGACTCACTCTTGCCCCTATTCCCCATTCCATTCAATTTATACCAGCACAGGAAACACTCCGAAAAAAAAATTAGCGATTCACAGATATTTGTTCCGACCCGAAAATCATACCCAAGGCCTCAGCGAGGTAGTCGCACTCACTACCACTTACGTCATCGAGGTAGTACATGCATTACAATCAGAGAATTTATATACTTGTTTGAAGTGAAAACTTCTTTTGGCGCACCGCACATAGATTTGTCCGTAGATAATAAGTTAGGCTGATCCGTCACGCTCTGAAGTAAAAGGCTTGATCGGATATACTCGGGAACGCCGAGTGTACCCGAGCGAGAAAGATACAGTCAGCTGCTCTTCGCTGTTGTCTCTGTGTTTAATAGATTCAATTCATACGTAATAATTGATTGCGATTGCCAATGAAGTTTTCACTTCTGCCGTGCGGTCTTAAGCACACACTCTTCCTTTTTTTTGTTATTACTTTTATATTATTAAGGCGTTTTGATATAAAATACAACTGTGATTGACTGATCTTATAGTAACAGCTAAAATTACGGGTTTGATATTAAAAATAATTATATCAAAAAAAATTATGGTAACAAAAAAAAAAGAAAAAAAATTAAATAAGGAAAAAAAAATAGGTTAAAATAAAATAATTTAAATAGTTAAAATAAAATAATAATAATAAATAAAAAAATTAATATTAAAAATTGATAGAATATTTTAACAGCTCGTGATCCGTGCGAGCTTCGTACAGTCATACCATATACAAATACATACACGTTAAGCGAACGCTGGGCCAAGCTACATGGTAGGCGGAGTGGGTTCGCCGAGCTCAAAGCCCGCGTTAATAGCTATGCAATAGCTTAAAAAATTCCTTTTACAGGGAGATTAAAACCACACAGTACTCATGGTAAAAAAGAAAAAAACCAAAAACAAAGAAATTAGAAACAATTTTAAAAAGCAATTAGTATTCTAACAATAATCTAAATTTGTGGAAAATTGTAATTAAAAAAAAACACACTTTTTTTTTATTATGAGGTTGGCATAAAAACAAACAAAACAATTTCCGAAATAAAATTCCGAAATGTTATAAATTATGCTGCCATTTCTGTAGACCAGTTCAATTTCATTAGATGTTAATAAAAATTTACATCTAACGAAATTGAACTTGATTAACATCTAAAGAATTGATTTTTCCCCTTTTCATTTTAAATTTAATTTTCATTTTAGTTCTAGTTTTTTTTACTATTTTTCAACTATATTTGGCGTTTGCTCTTGAATTGCTTTTTCATTTATACTCAATTAAAATTCTTTTTAGTTTTTCTTGAAATTTGAAATGAAATATATAAAGGACGCGCGCTTAATTTACGCTAGAACTTTTAATTAATTTCGAATTTCTCAACGTAAAAGCCTATTTATTCCTTAGCATGCTAAATCACATGTTTTTATTTTTTACATCGGTCATATCCTTACGCAGGAGTTCAACGTCAAACATTCATTATTTTTGCTCCATGGTAGCCGCGCTCTATATAATAAAAAAAAACTACACTATATCGCCCGTAGCCGCTTAGCGTTCGGTAAACGATTACTGCGTTAAGCATTTTATGGTCAATCTGAAGATGGATAATCGTTTGAGGTATTTCGATTTACGAAAGTGTATGTATTTGCTTCATAAGTTACGTTAAGCCTTTGGTCTCAGCCAGTAACATGGTACTCGTTAAGCCAAGATAAATGCCTTCGCTGTGATTTGTCAAATTTCAACTGCACAGCCTGCATCGTTTTGACACAGCATTAGGTTCACGATCTATCACGTAGAACAAAATGCAACTGGCAAAATGAGTGTATATATTTTGCCTCTGCCTACCCCTTCATAGAAAAAGGCATGACTGCGTTTTGACGTTTATTAATACCCTTCAGTTTAGTTGGATTGAACTGGCAACCAAGGCAGCCTCAATTGCTAAACGAGCCAGAGAGAGAGAGGGGTCTGCATTAGCTCCTTATGATCATTCAGACCTGAAGACCGTGAGAATTGCTTTAAATAAAACTGGCTCTCATCATCACAAAGCTCTTTTTAGTGTAAAATATATTATACAGCTCCATCTAACCCAAATTAAGTGGTTATTGACAAATGATTTATTTGCTGTAAATGAGGTTGTAGCGAGATGGTAAATCACAATTCACAAAATTATAGTACTAACCCATTTAGCCACTTAACCAATAGCCTGCAAAAGTATCCTTAAATACTAAATTATAAAAGTAAAATGAATTTCATTTTCAATCCGTAATTCAATTAATTTCAAATAAATTTACAATTTCATATGAATTTTAATTACATTGCATTACATTATATAAATTTTATTATGATTCATATATAATAAATTGACTACATTTCTGAATTTACAATACAAATTAATTAATATTTCATATGCATAATAATAATAGCATAACTACGGGGAAGCCCGCTCCGGGCCTGTCCCGCGAAGGTGAAACCGGCGCCGCACCGCTCGACACCCCAAGCCTCTCACACCGGTGTTGCCCTCTGTCGCCTTACAGGCTTATCATGCCTATGGCGATTGTATAGAGGGCCCATCTAGTGAGTTGGCAAGTCACCGTCTGCCAGTATTTTGATAATAATATATTAAAATGGCAGACGCCATCTTCAACCATAGTTTTAGTTACATACTCCATTTAACCTTCAACTCAATAGCCCATTTAGTAGTTAGCATATTGTACAATAGTTTAACTCCCATTGGAGGTGGTCCATTACCGTTCTTCTACATAAGGCGAGCGTGGACTATCTACAGTGGGGGTCCCATTCCCTATTAGATTAAAATACTCAAAGGGCCTCTGCGTGTTGGACCTATATCCCCATGTAAGCCTACCAAAAGTCCGGGTATCTTCATGAGAAAAAAAAGAAGATACCCGTGTAAAAAGAAGAGACATAATAGTAATAATACAATAACAAAAATAATCACTACAGTTAATAAACAACCTATAAAAATAACAACATTGGTCCATGCCACTTATTTATCCCGGTATGTGAGAAACTCCCGAAGTGAGTAAAAACTGTTTTCCAACAGCCAGCAGCTAATACGAGTACTTGGCACAAATCTTCTTAAAGGTAATTCCGTAAAACGACCAGGAATTTTATTATAAATTATTATGCACATGGAATAACTATTGCTCTGAAATTTTGTGGTTTTTGGTACTGTACCAAGTATCAACCGGTCTGGGTTTCTTATATTTCCCCTTTTCGTATTATCTTTTGCTTTTTTAAATAATTTAGGGTTCTGTTTTACAAATTTCACTACTTCGATGATATATAAACAAGGCAATGGTAATATCTTTAAAAGTTTGAAATTTGGGCGACAAGACACATCCGGTGCGATATCACATATGGACCTTATACATCGTTTCTGAGCAATGAAAACTCTTTCTATATTTGTGCCGTTACCAAATCAGAGGTCCGTACCTAAGGATGTATTCCACATAAGCAAAGTAGGCAGTACAAGCGGTTTTTCTGCTTGATACCTTTGCCAGTTTATATAGTGCAAACGAAAATCCCGTAACTTTATTGCTAACGTTATTTATTTTTTCTTTCCAGTTAAATTTACTATTTATAATCAACCCAAGGAATGTTACATTTATAGTATTTAATAACACCTGCCCCTCATAATTTATATGTAATTTACAATCTTTGAAATTGTTAAAATTAATATAATTGGTTTTTGATAAATTAATTTGTAAATTATTATTGTTTAACCATTTTATAATAATTGTTAGAGTATTTTTAATTTCAATTTCATGTTGTGGGAATGTCATGTTATTTCTATCTGATGTCACTATAATGGAAATGTCGTCAGCAAATAATATAGTTTTATGGTGAATGACCTCAGGTAAATCATATATATAAAAGGAACAGCAAAGGTCCCAGAATACTCCCCTGAGGTACTCTGAATTCATTCTTCATAAAATCAGACCTACTTACTTGTATTGAGTTATTGTAGTCCACATGCGCAACGTCTACACATTGTAGCCTATTCTCCAGATAAGTTTTTAACCAATTTAGAGCTGGCCCTCGAATTCCATTATGTTCCAATTTGTCCAATAGCAACTTATGAGACACCAGGTCAAATGTCCTTGACATATCCAGAAACAAGACAGTTGTATAATGTTGGGCATTGACATTATGTAATGTGTCATTTACCAAATTAAAGATAGCATCCCTAGTAGACGTGTTACATTGAAAACCAAATTGGTTATTTACTATGGTATTGTGGCTATTGAAAAATGATGTTAATTTGTCATGCATGACTTTTTCAAAATTTTTTGATATTTGGTACTAGCGTTATAGGTCTATAATTACTCAAATCTGTCATATAACCGCGCTTATGTAATGGTTTAACTACTGAGAATTTAGTTTATTTGGAAATGGACCAGTTTCCAAGGAGAGATTAATTAATAATGTAAACATTGGTGTGAGTTGTTTGCCACATGCCTTTATGACCCTCGTACTTATGCTATCATAACCTTCGGACGTAGTATTTTTAAGAGACTGTATTACTTTTATTAGTTTTTACTATGGAAGCTGATAAAAATAGCTGATATATTTTCAAACACAGACAAATCACATTCGTGGGAATCGAATCCACAACCTCTAATAAAACCACGGAGATAGAATAACTGTACAATAAATACATTATTACCAATTATCAATCAAAGTCATGAAAATATGGATGGTATTTACTTGATTCATAATCATTTGATCCAAATTTTTGGGATAAATACCATCCATATTTTCATGACTGTGACTCCTGTTCACCAGGGTCAACAGCAGTGACCACGGTCGATAGCAGTGACCACGATCGATAGCAGTGACCACGGTCAACACTAACAGCAGTGACCACGATCAACAGCAGTGATTCCGGGTATGTCGCAGGGAAAGATGACGGTATTGGAAACTGCATCGAGCTTAAATTAGAAGTATGTTTATGGTGGAGTTAGAATTACGTATCCCACTTCCCACCTTAGTAAAGCAGGAGACGGGAATTAACTTTTTGATAAAACTTCTTTAGTCCCGTTGTGATTCGAAAATTCATTGAAACGAAAATGTAACAGAAAAAGGGACAAACATTGTTTATAAATAGGATTTAGCATACGAGGGAATGAGATAGTCATCTTTGCGACTGGGTAGTCCGAAGCTTTAAAAAATGTGTCCTAGTCAACGCGATGTGTTAATCTTATGAATTTCGTATTAAAATTCAATGATTAAATATTATAAAAATAATAAACCTAATAATTAAACTAATAATCAATACTCTATATTCATCTCAATCTCTCGCAATATTCTTTTTGAAAGCTTCGCTTTTACCTTGTTTGAGATACACACTTTTTTCACATGTGGCACCCTTTTTGACTTCATCTCACGGAGTCTTAACGGCGTGATGAATTCAAAACGTTTAAATGTTCTTTCGCGGCTTTGTATGACCCAGGAACCGAATATAATATAGTAAAAAAATACTGAAGATCCAGACAACAACTGCCTATTTATTGGGCGTCAAGTGGCGTCACTACCTTGAGCCCTGTCTTTGCTTGGATTGAGACTAACTTGAACCACATAATCTTGGAGGATGCCCATCAAAGAGGAAACAGAACTTACAAACAGAACAGAGCTTACAAATATGGATCACCTATTATAACTTTAGCTTGGCACAACAATTTTGTTGACAATGAATTTAATAAAACAACAGAAAAGTATATAATTGTTTTCATATACTAGCTGTGCCTTAGCTTGAATAGACTTGGGCTATACAACACAAAAAGAGGGTTTTAAATTGGACCTGTAATTCCTGAGATTATCGCATTCTACCAAACTAACCAACAAAGTCTTCACGTTTAAAATATTATTATAGATGCTGACTTAGAGCATCGACGACGACAGGTACGCCCATTATAAAAGTATATAGTTGCAACCACCTGTTCTTCTTCATGTCATCCATACCGCATACTACACGCAACACAAGGTCGAAATGGCCACATAAATTTATATATGCTGCTGGCTTACGACCTGCCCATTGCAGCGTGACCTAGGCACAGCCAATAAACGCTGATCATCTGTTTTCTCACGTCACACAGCTTTTCTGGCAGCTACCTGAGGTGTCAGGATAGTCTGTTTATAATGTAGCTATATGTCTATTGTGAAGCGCTCGTGGCCCCGCTGACTCTGTGTTCTGTAAACGAACACTGCGTTAAGCAACTTTCGCTATAGCTGGTCCTTGGATGGGTGACTACGTTGTGGTATTTATTTACATTTGCGAGCGTTTCCGTGAGATTGGCTGGCACGTTAAGCAGTTGGTCCCGGTTGCCGGTAAAATGGCAGTAGTTAAGCCCAGTTGAACGCCGTCGATAGCCGCCTAATTTCAACAGGAGGTCGCCACAGCCTGCACCTGTACATTTCAACACGGCAATGGGCTCACCACCTGTCACGTGGGACAAAAATGCATACGGTGAAATGTGGGCGTATAGTCGTATAGTATGCCTGCCTGCCTCTTTGGGGATAAAGGCGTGACAATATATATGTAGGTCTATTGTATCTATATGTGTGTTTAATAGATGGTTTACTTTCTTCTAGAACAAGTGGTCCACCGACAAACACAGTGGAGAAGGGTTGGAGTTTCTTTGGAATTGTGTATAAAACCGATTCGATTATAAATGATCGATTTACCTTTTAAAATAAGTGGTTTTCGGGTCACAAATACACAGTAACTTCTTGACTTGTAGTCGTAGTAGGTAAAATATACATTTTGAATTTGATAAATACAAAAACTATTTGATATAGATGATATGACAGATATGATATTTGTCCATAGTATTAGGATCAGTATCATAATCTGACTTAACTGCTTCGGTGGCGCAGTGGTAGTGTATGCGACTGTGGCGACTGAGGTCCCGGTTTCGATTCGTTTGTTTCGTAGTTTGGGTGTTTCCTATGCATAATACCTATATATGTTTATAGAAATATATAAGTATGTTTATAAGACGTCTAGGTCCCATAACACAAGCTTATATTAGCTTACTTCGGACTAGACGGCAGAGTGTAAAAAAAAATTACCACAAAAAATCACTCAATAATTGTCTCATTATAAAATCCAAAAAAATAAAATTATTGCTAATACCTGCGCTTGTCCACTTCAATAAACGCGGGAAAAGAACGTACATGGTGAAATGTAGGCATATAATACGCCTCTGCTACCCCTTCGGGGGCATATAATAAAGGTGTGAGTAAATGAAAAAATACGGAATAACCATGTATTAGTATTTTATGGACATGGCTTTGCCCACGACATATTTTAAACCTCCGTAATACACTTCTAAGGTGGGAGTGTTCAAAAATCTTTTCATAATCCGTTTCAGCTGAATCCGTTAAGCTAATTGAGCTATAGGGTGATTTGAATAGTCAGTCACAGTTGCTTTTAGGTATATAGATACACTTACTCCTTCTGTGCTGTTATGTCTAGCGAGTTAAAACTTGGTGGAGTCTTTTTTGATGTCTTTCGATGTTATTGTAAGGTTTCGGTCTCAGGTAATATCTCTATTTTGTAGTCCAGTGTCTTCTTTGATTTAACTACTAGGAACTAGGCTTGAGCACAATTCCAACACGCGTTCTCTCCCTTGCTGTGCAAAGTGGTTTTGACTAAACTATTGTTCCACATTCGAAACTCAATAAATCGGCATATTTATTCAGTTTTGAGATATTAAAAATATGATATTCAGCACACTAATTGCTTCTCAAGATTATTTTGATTTTAATTTATCCAGTCTTTCTTATTTATGGTTTTTTGCTAATTTAAAATGTAGTTCATATTTATGGTCTTATTCGTGACGTATATTATTAGGTACAAAGCCTATCTTATACTATAATATAGCTTCTTTTCAGCATCATTGGAAGTGCTTACACAAAAAAACCTCGCTTGATTGTATACTGGCGAGGTGCATTTGACATTTAGATTTTATTTGGGTTCTGTACCTACACCCTTTAAGTATATTGTTTTAATTTACTTATTGTTGGTGCTATTTACAGAGTGAAGCCCGTCAGCTTGCCAATGGTGGCACTTCCAAAGATGCTGGAGAACCACTCCTCAATGGCCACGTTCATATCACTGAGAACCCTATTGTAAGTACATCTAAATAAAGTATTTTTTTGAGGCTTTGACATAAGCCCCCTTAACGTGATTAATGAGTTCTACTTAGCCAAACATCAATGGGGCAGCTGTCCCTAGCAGCTAATATAGGTGAATTGAACCCGTGACCTTTGCCTAACCAGGGCAATGTTCTAGCCACTGAACTTTTTTCACTTTAATAAATAATTATGTGAAAGTTAGCATACTAATTGTTTTAAAAATTTATTCATAGATTGAGGGAGTCCATCGCATCAGTGTTTAAAAATGGTTGTAACACTGTTTATTGGTATCAGAGTTGCTAAGTAGCTCGAGAGATGACTCTGGTCATACTCTTAAATGACGATTAAAATATAGTGAAGAATTTTATCTGGTTTCGGTATGGTTCGGGTAGTTCAGTGGCTAGAACATTGCTATGGTTAGGCAAAGGTCACGGGTTCAATCCCCGTCTAGAACCAAGTTGTCTCTTTCACTTTAATAAAAAATTATGTGAAAGTTAGCATACTAATTGTTGGATATCTTAACCGGGATGATGTTAAAATAAAGTTATCCTGGGTTGTATGTACAATTATTTTGTCTAGGTTTTTAGTTAGTCTTAGGCCATACTTTTACTTTCTTACATTGACTACCTGTATTTTATAATGATAATTGGCAGGAGTTTTGGTAGAGCCGATTTAAAACTCCAAACAATTTCGAAAAAAAAATATAGAGAAAAGCCCTCATATAACTCTAGTAAGGCAATTTTACGTTTTCTAGACTCCAAGGTAAATGCTGAGTGCAACCGGGATAATGCTAAGATGTGATTTTGTTTTACAAAATGTATTATCGATATAAAAAAGTCAATTTAGACTCTTTTTTCAACAGCCATTGAAAACACCCAACGGCCGTCTACGCAGAGGTCACCGCTACGAACCGACCTTTGACATGTCCCGGGACGAGGAAGCAGACGTGACTGCGGAGACAGTCCTCGACACCACAACATCGACTGCGGTCAATCTATTCGACACCTCCCGTGCCCTGGAGTACGATGTATCAAGGTCATCACAAAACCTTCCAGCCAATAATTCCTTCAACAAATTCCCCGACGACAATATGAACTCGGAATTAACTCGAAGTACAGATATTAAGCTAGACAACAGCAAAATTCTTCCCACACTTCAACCAAACGGTTGAAAGTGGGGCGTTTCTTATCCCCCCCACAGAATTACATCAGGGGTAAGGCGACCCCTGAAGTCTTTAGGCTTCACGCGTCAATTCGAAAGGTGTTGCTATATTTAGGTCAACAATTGAAATCGTGTACAGATTTTTCTTTTGTAGACACAGTAATACGGATATACGAGTAAGATAAGGACAGCAAATACTTAACGGTTTTAATAGGTAAATGAGGCTTGAGATAGAACTATGCCGGTTAAGCGCAGTACACACCGAATCGGCCGATCCGCTGATGAGAGACATGTCTGCAACATGCTCACGTGCTTTTAAACGAACTCTACACGTGTCAAAAGTCTGTATGAAAAAAGCGTATTCATTCGTATCGCACATGCGCACTATTACAAATTCCTGGAGAAATCACAGTTGTTTTTGTGTAGCATCAAAGCGCTTGTAAGCGTCAGTGTACAACCCAAGTACTAAACTAGTAAACTAGAAAACGACTTTTCCTATAAATTGAATTTAATAAAAAACATTTTTTCTTTTGAAATTTGGTAGTTATTAAATATTATTTGAAATATTTTCGTTGTACATTATGCCTTTTTTGTGGAGTTTGCTATCAAAATGTAAAGACAATCACAATAAATATTAGTTTCTTAGTTAGCGCCAAAATTCTAAAAATCGGGTTGCAAATGATCGTGTATGAAGTCCATGTATCGGCCGACAGGTCGCATGAAGTCGCCAACTAGCCCACCGACAAGAAGTTGGCGCTAGAAGTCGGCGCATCGGCGGGTTTAGTGTGAAGTGCGCTTTACGCGAGGATGGCTACCGTGGTTTGTTCTTAACCTTAGAATTTATTTTTAATTAACGTAAGGCTGATATTATTTGGTAAAAAAATAGTACGGGTAAATAATTTAAGTGTTAAAAATGGATTCAAGTAGAAATGTACTGAGCAATATCACGTGGAGTTGTTCTCGTCTCAACTGTTGATAGCTTCGCTGTAGAGATATTCACCATCTATTAATTGTTATTGTGTAAATATAACATTTTTATTGCCGTTTTGTGGCAAAATGCACTTTTGTAAATAAAGTTGTTCGTTTACGGCCTGAGATTATAAGCGTGCGACAATAAAGTAGGAACGGGGCGGCGAGTGTAACGCAAATGTTTTGTAATCGCGCAATGTAATCATCGCGATTAGCAAACATCACTATTTATAATCGCCACGATTCGTAATCATCACAATTTGTAAATGTACATAATGTAAACTTCGCGATTACAGAACATTTATAACATGTATATACATAGTGCCTATGTGTAGTACACACATCATACGAAATAGTTTTCACCGTTAGTGCAACATTATGGTACAATAAATAGACCAAAATGATTCCAAACATTTCATTAAATTCGCGTGTATATAATGACATTAAAGTATTTTATCATTGTTGAAACGTATTTTTTTTTGTTTTTGAATCTGACCACAAGTTAAAGCCACAGATGCTAATAGCAATCACACGTTACATTCCAATTTTTTTTTAAATTATATTATTTTTACATCACAATAAGTAGCATAATCACAAACGCACAGGTTCACTATATAATATTTATTATTGTTATCATTTTATATACAACAAAGTTCTTTCTAAATACTTAAAAATTCTGAAATCAAGTAGATAGTATAAAAAAAATAATTGTAATATAAAAATTATGTGTTATTATTATCATAAAATAGTAATTTATTACAACGAACTATGGATATTATGAAATGAAAATAGTTTATCACATAAATATAAATAAATCAAGCGTTATCGTTAGAATCAGTTAGAAAGTTACTTAAGGTTACACATTTATTAATCCTTGTGTTCTAAATTTAGAACATGTTTAGCTTACGCCTCTACATTTGGAGAAAAGGTCATTTTAAATTAAAAAAAATCCATATCAGCTTATGGCAGTCCACTGTTACATGTAAGCCTCTCTCAAGTCACGCCCAACACACGCTCCTGCGCCTTCCGCATACAGTCCCTCTCTGCTATCTTTACCAAGTCGTCCGTCCATCTGGCAGGGGGTCGTTCTATTTTATGTTTGCCTAATCGCGGTCTCTATTATTATCGCATTCTATATTCATAACCTTGATTTGATCTCGTTTTTTCATACGTACACCTTTGTTGGCATTTACAACCCGCATAGCCCTCTATTACACCATAACTAACAGCCCGGTTCATTTGTTTCAATTGCATAACTTCGACTGTAAACGCCATGTGTAAACGCATGTAAACGAATGTTGGCTTATATAAATTATATGTATGTCAGTCGTTTTCTTTGACAATAAGAAGGCCTTATCTGTATTTTTGAGTTTACAATTTCTTAGTCTCGACATATTTTTCAAAAAAAATATGATATAAAAGGCCAATTGCTTTGGGACCTGCACCCGTGGCGTTTACAGGGGTAACTCTCTGAGCAAGTGAGCTACTTAAACCACTCTGAAAGTATTTAAACTTCCTAACTACATTAAAACCACCATACGATTGTTTTTTACATCGGGACTAATCCAAGTGTAATATTTACATTATCAACTTTTAAAGTTCTAAATATCTTATTCCTTTAATTTGACTTGTTTGACAAACCTTATATATTGTTACTCTTCCAATAAACTTGCTAAAATTGTGTATATCCGAGCCCACGATGGCATCAAGCAAACTGCCTTAGCACTTTCATCAAAGAAGTTTACACCCAGCGCTATTTTTTTAGTATCTTCTGTATAAAATATATAAGACTGATATCGCCAAATTTGTGGTAACGTAAGCTAAACATACACCTCAGTACTTCGTTGATCATTATTCCATATCACAATGATATCTACCTCATTTTATTCGTTGTAGGTTTATTTTTAGATGTTAGTAAAGAACAATGTTAATAAGTTTTCAGCGGTAGCCCAACGAGATGGTCATGCGCGCTTACAGGTTAGTTTTAGTGGTTCTCTTCTATTTATTTATTTCTAGACTAGTAAGGAGTTTAATGATAATTTCTAATGTACATTTTTTTTTAATTTTTAAGCACATTTTAATAAAAGTTCTATCAATATTTCTCAAACGTCATATTTTTTCTTTTTCCCAGTACTTCTATTAGTAAAATTTCTAAAGATTATCCTGCAAATATTATTACCATAATAAATAGTAAACTTTCATCAGTTTACACATAAGACTTTTTGTTTACAAACCCATTTACATTTTTTTTTACATGAATATAGACTGATGTCTTACTTTATATTGTAAAAATTGGACAGCTATCTCCAACAATATTTTAAAGTACCTTATCATATGTTGATAATATGCACCTAGGTACAAAATACTACCTATGTTTTAAGATTTATAAGCGCTAGAGTGTTTAAAGTCAAATAATAATTAAGTTTTAAATGTTTACAATATTTTCTGCTCATTTATTCTTTGACTTAACATACATTAGCTATTGTAAATATTATGAAAATGTAAACTCAGTTTCAATGTTAAATTGAAAAAAAAAAAAACGCCATGTACCTGAAATTTTTCAATTACACTAAGTTAGCTAGACCTAGGCGTAGTTTTAGATTCTTTAAAACCTAGAATTTATTATTGACGCTAGGTTTTGTCACAGGGTCTAAGCATCAATTTTGTTTCTTCACAATGCGTTGATGTCCTAAGTTTCTAATCAGTATAATTATTATGTAGTAATTTTCAATTTTCCCACTAGGGCTCGATGTAGTGCGCTGATTTCTATAAATAGGTACCTCCTTTTTACAATATTGGATTTATATAATGTGTGTAAGTGTCTGAATTTTGCTGTTGTCTTTATTGTAATTTGATCATTGGTTACTTTTTAAAAACTAATACTTAAGGACCATTTAGAGCCAAAAATATTTAAATACACCGACTTTGAACATGTAAGTTGTATTAAGTTTTTGAAATTAAAAGTTGAACTTTAAATATCAAAAACTTCGGGAAAATTAATAAATGAAATTAAAGTTTAAATATTGTCTATGTAATATTAGAATAAAATTAACGACTTCAACACAAAACACCAATATATTTCTTTAAAATTGAATTTAATACATTGTTTCGTAAAAATAAACTTTTATGAGAAAACTAATTAGGTATATGCATTTTGTGACGTAAATTAATGTAATTTTTTTAACAAACATAATATCCTAATGTATTATCCGCTATAATGAAATGAGCATTTGAGTTTATACAACTTATAATGAAGTGTAAAATGTAAATGTTTAAATATATAACATAAATGTAAAAAAGCAGTTACATCATATGATTTTTATATAATTAACATTATATCCACATTGTTAATTTTTTTTTTCAACTTTTATAGTATGGATTTAGAAGTTCACTCGTGGTTGTGTTATATAATAATTTGACCACTTAAAGTTTATTTGACCTTGTTGAATTTGTTTTTTATTATTTTCTACTATTAAAAATTATTATATTGTGGAACCAAACCAATTGAATTTTCAACGCAATAACAGATACCTGAATAATGTACAATTTTTTTTGTAACTTATTTATAAGTATATGCATGCATTTATAAAATATGTTGTTTGTTCCGTCTATTTATTGGTAGATAAACATGATTCGATCGAATTAGTTAACACATGTATTTCTATATAAAGTTTTTTTTTAAAGAAACTATCACCTACTCCTAGATCGTCACAAAGCACTAAAGTCAATCACTAAATGCACTAATGTTAATACTTTTTATGTAGAATGAACTTTGAAAATTGAGTTTATCAATAAATGGATGAGAAACCATTTCCATAAAATTTGTTTTTAGTACACAACTATAGGGAATATGCTTGAAATTATGCAATAACATTTATATTAATGGAGAAAACAGACTTCATTTTAGCTAAATCATATTTGAATTTGACGTTGCAATATAATATATATCTTTCTAACACATATTACATGTGCAATCTCTTTTTCTATCACGCGACTTTAAATGGTTACAAATCCGATGCTTTCGCTATTTTTCATAATAATAGTAATAGTTATTTCACTTAATATAAAATCTCTCATATTCTCTATTGTTTCATATTGTATAATTTCTAAACATATAAAAACATTTGTTTTATATTGGCTTGTCCGTCCTTGGAGTGAAAAATTAATATAAATAATAATTAAAAGCCTGATATTGTGCCTCCGATGATAATTTGGAATCTCATTTCGCAACATTTAATATATCTTTGATATTATGGGCATGATTTTTAATGTCATTTCTTTATATCTTTTTGATGTATTCATCTTTTATGATCTTTAAATATAATAACAAAAAATTCACAAGAACTTTAGTCTCGTCACCTAAGTATCCAGAGATAAATAATAGTTTGTACTTTTTAAAAACTATAAGCGGGTTAACCATTCCACTTTGATTTATTCAATAGATACATTTACCTTTTTTTAACTATTTAACATTCCATATTGATTGCAATAGTACCATTATCCCACAGATTGTTTTATGTAAATACATTTTTGTTTGTTTTGTATTATAATTTTACATTATATATTACGTTTACATTATTATGTAGCCTTACAAATATTACAATAACATAGTTACAATACCATTTTATTACGAAATTATAAAATATTTATAAATAAGCATTAATAAGTATTATTTTGTTCAATAATACTAATTAACGAAATATTATTTTTTTAAGACATACATTTTTACATTTTGTTTTGGCGGAATAGCAGTATTTTTTCAATATGTCGATATTTTTAAAAATAATTATATTTAAGAGCGTGGCAGGGTCATTCAGTGCTAGTTTTTACATAAAAACTTTTTAAATAAAAAAGTATACCTAATTTTGTCTATTAACCGATGACCGATGCTATAATCTTCAAAACCATCTTATCTGCAATAGTTTTCCTTTCAGACCTATACTTTTTCAGCGTAAACGAGAATAAAATATACAATAGTATCTATGAACTTTACGTGGAGAATAGATATTTAAGAAAATCCAAGTTTTTATTTGATTTGTCGGCGTGACTAACATGCATGTTAATCAAAGACTTGACTACGGACAGACAGACAGATATATCGAAACTATAAGGGTTACTTGTTTGTTAGAGAATAAGGAAAGTATAGCATTATTTTTCGAGCTAATTATAAGAAGTAAAGATGTAATGGGGGTCATAAAAACCTAATTTAGCTTATTTTGTACACAAATATCGAGTCTTTGCAAAAATACTGATTCGTCAATAAATGTCGTTCGATCAAAACATTTAAAAATATATAGTTTTGACGAAAATTTATTAAAATTTTAGATAAAATCACAGTGCTTATCACTTGAAAGAATTTAAGGAATATTAATATTTGTTACTACTGAAAAAACTTTGTGAATCTGGCAGTAAATGTAGAAGCAATAATGTTGACGTTCATAAGTGTAACTTTGTGACTTACATGAATAAAGATATTTTCATTTAATTTCACATGCTAATATTTAGAAGTTAATTCTGACATAGGTGATTATGAAACTGTAAAGCAATAGCGTCGTGGTTATATTTGTTGTTTTAAATATTATAAATTGTATGTATTTCAGTTTTAGATAGTTTTAAACTATTAAATTTCATACTTCACTATACTTTACAAAGACTAAAAAGCTTCTTTGATTGCCAAATAAATAGCCGCGGAAAATTTTAATTCTAAGACTCATAATTGCGTGACGTTGATTTAGTAAGCATATACTTAGTTAAACACGTCCAAATAATATAAAAATAAATTTTAAAATTTACTAAATACTTGTCCCATTTAGTAAAATGGCGAGGTCTGAGTTCTGGAAATAAGGTAAAATTCTTCGGGTGACCAAAACATCTGTAGCCCCAGTTTTTATTTAAAACCATTAGGAAAAGTAATCTCGAAATACTGGTTAAAGATTATTTTTTAATATTGCTCTTGCCCTGCCTTCTCTGATTTTATGTTATTCGATTTTTATTTGAAAGTTTTACATAAACACATTTTGTGACAATCAAGTATCATAGAAATGTAATAATTTTCATGGCCAAAAAAAATAATCATACGTTCGTTTATTTATTTTCCATTCATTTCTTCATTCGTTCATTCTACATTTATAAACGACTAAAAAGAAATGATCTGGAGAATAAAATGCAGTTCCTTTCTCAAAGTGTCTTATTTTTTTTATATTTGATCTAAATAACATAAGGTGAAAGTTTACAAAAATATTATTTTTTAATTCGTTGCAAGGAATCGCGAGCACTTTTGCAAAGAATAATCTTAGCTGCTGTAAATTAAAATTATACAAAATTTAAAAAAATAAGACCTTTGTGGTGGCTCAATTTCGAAGTAAGTACCTAACTATTGATAGCCACAATCCAGTGCTTTAAGTTTTTTTTTGTAAAACAATATTTGTTGAGGTATTTTAATAAGTCCAGGCCTTTTTTAAATAAGCGCATTCTTACTGTAATTTCGGGTTCGTGGATGTAACACCATATTTAGGTTATTATATTGAAAACTAGTTTAATTGTGTCGTATATGTAAAAAAAACATGAAAATTAAAATATCTCAATGTTTTAAAAAATAATTACACCTTAATAATTTCCCATTTAAAAATACTAAATTCATTAAGGTCTTGAATATTTTCGCAAAATTAAACATAAATTTCGTTGACTATTCACGTTCTTTATTTTTTTTAAATAAAATATTATTTTGTTTGTAATTATGAAAGTCAGAAACGTTAATACGTAAACTCAAAAAACCTCCAACTATCTTTTAAACACAGAACCGTTAGTTAGCACCACAGAAATAAAGTCCTTATACCAGATTGCCTGACCATAAATAACCGCGAATGAATCATGTAGTTTTAGCTGGTTCGACTCCAACATACGAATAATCGTAAATAGAGCATTATTTTTTCTGTGTATAAATTTTTTAAAGCAATTAGAATGATAAGTTTCATATACATTTTATTAAAATGAAAAAAGACAACTTGGTTTAGGACGGGGATTGAACCCGTGACCTTTGCCTAACCAACCGTGAACTTTGGTTCGGTTAGTTCAGTGGCTAGAACAATTCAATCCCCGTCCTGAACCAAGTTGTCTTTTAACACTGCAATAAAAATTATTATATTTTCTGTGGATAATAAAATGCAAAAATATCAATGGTATTATTCTTATAAAAAAATTCAGCTTTACTTTTTAAATAAGGAACGTGAATACGCACAATGACAAATCCACACAAGGACAAATATAAAGGACAACTTTGCCTAAATTTGTACCCACTAAAAAAAATTAGTAGTTATTTAAAAACGGAATCTACCTCAACCAAATTACCCATTAATATTGTTTATAATATTAATAGTGTTCTTTTGAGTCTTATTATTACTAATAAATACTGAACGTAGTGTTTTATAATGATACTATTAGTTGCAACATCCACATTTTGATATGGTAATTATTGTTACCGCACTATTGAATGAAAACGGAACTGTTGACATGGTATTGTATGAAATGATATTAAATATGAAAATTATGCATGGTTGTTCGACTTTTATTTCCACTTTTAAATCTCAGACCTTAAAGAAGTACTGACCTTAGACGAAGTACCAATAGACAGAGCCATGCAGTCCGTCTCGTTCTCACGAGAAAGAAAAGCAAATACGAGCAATACTGAGGAAAGAAGAGGATAGTGTATCAATATTGCTTTCTCATAGCCGGCCACGCTGTGACTGTCTATTGGTACTTCGTTTAAGGTACTGACAAAGGTCACATCACAGAGCAATGAATGTTGTTCGCTCCCTATAGATATAACTATTTACGCGCCGTATCCCTGACGGGGTAGACTGAGAGAAAAAATTACAATAATAGAGACGAAAATAATATATATCCCGTATACCAAGTATACGTGAACTGTAGGTGTAAATCGCCTATTCGAGTAATGGCGAACACAAAAAGGTCAAAATACTACTGTCAAATACAGCTAAAATGGGAGCGTAGCTCATGTACGTTACATTAGTTTTTATTTCACTTCAATACATACAGTATTTCTCCGAAGTTATAAAGACGAGAACTTTTAGTCCTTTTTTTGAATTTCTGAGATTAGGCGCGCTCATTATGACGTTACAGCCTCGCACAGAGTGCGGCAAGGTGCGGCGCTGCGTTTGGGTGCGAACGAGAGCGCGACTGTTGAATGAGCAGGGTTGTGACGTATGCGGTTATACGCTCTTTCATCGTAAATGTTTCAGACATTTTTTGAAATGTAAAACTAGTACTAACATCGTTTTACTCGTATTTTTTGTAGATTTAGTTGGCATTTAAAGCCAAAAACGTTGTGGAACGCTCCCGATGTGAATCTGTAACTGTGTCACAATTTCATTTGTTATTACTGCACTCGCACAAGATAACAATATCGTGTCAAATTGCTACCATTGCACAAGCATAACAGTTTTATTTTAATTGCACGCACGTACATGGGTTTCACCCACGATAAGTCCGTATTCTAAGTATTGAAGATTTTGTATCGCGCTAGAATTTTCAGGCCGCAGCCGGCTTTGATCATTGCATGATGCACCAACAGGGTGCCTTTGTGTTGGAGAATAACTGCAAAGGGTATGTTTAAATTATCCCTTTTTACCGATTTCGAGGACTAGCACTCGGTGGCGCTGTGGTAGTGTATGCGACTACCGTGCTTGAGGTCCTAGGTTCGATTCCCGGATCGGAACAAATATTTGTGTGATCCACAAATGTCTTAACAAATGTGTGTTTCGGAGTTTGGGTGTTTCCAATTTATTAAAAGTATATGTATATCAGTTGCCTAGATCCTATAGTAAGTACATGCTTATAGCTTAGTTTGAGCTAGATGGCGCTGTGTAAAAAGTGTCCCACATTATTTATTAATTGTTAAATATAACACTCTGCACGCTGTATCCCTTACGGGGTAGTCAGAGAGGACAGACCGCTAGGTTTCGGGATCCATGCATACTTCTTTCGCATCTTGCAGATTCATCAATCGCTTCATACACGCACGTCTGGGTATCCGAATACTTTAGACTTCTCCGTTTTTGAACAATGTCCTCACGTGGTATTTATATGTAAGTCCCGGCCTACCCACACTCATTCTACTAAGTTTTTATTTATTTATTGCTTATTTCTTAACTCCAAAGGGAGAGCAGACGCATACGGTACCTATACATCCATTTTTCATCATTTGCATTTTTGTTCTATGTTCTATGTATGTAGTTCTATGTAGTTCTATGTTGTATGTAGTAAGCAGTCCATTGCGTGTTCAGAATTACAGACGCAGGTTTGTCAAGAATGTCGAGTCGATGGGGTAGGTACTCGTATAATAAGCTCACGGAAAGTAAAAGAAACGACTTTTTCCAATAAATAGTACTATATTTAATGTTTATTGATGAGTTGAACGAGCAGACTCTGTCGACAGAGGCGGGAGACCGCTCCGTCGTCCCGCCTCCGTAGCTTGGCGGCGAGCCGAGCCAGGCTGAAGCGGGTTCGGGAGCGGCCTTCCCGACGGCTTCCTGTTAAACAAAATGAAAATATATTTATTTATCTATCACGCCTTATCCCCGAAGAGGTGGTAAAGGCATATTATACGCCCACTTTTCACCATGTGTATTCCTATCCCACGTAATAGGTAGTGAGCCCATTGCCGTGTTGAAATAGACAGATGCAGATTGTGGCAACCTGCTGTTGAAATTATTCAAGGCCTTCAACTTGACTTAACGACTGCCATGTTACTGGCAACCGGGACCAACGCCTTAACGTTCAGAGGCACGGAAATGCTCGCAAATATAAATGCTACAAAGTGGTTACCCATCCGTGACCAGCCATAGTGAAAGTTGCTTAACGCAGTGATCGTTTACAGAACACTGAGTCCGCGGGACCACGAGTGCTTCAAACGAAAATATAGTAGCATGATTTTCCTTTTAACTGCCATAAACGATAAACAGGCACATTCATTATTGTCCGTTTGTAGGAAAGGGAGTAGGGGAATAAGATACAGTTCTTGCTCTAACTAGGTAAGTAGGTACTGAGTCAATGTACTTGAGTTACAAAGCAGTAGCTCCCAAAAATGTTGAAAATCCAAATCATAGTTGTAAATTATATGATCCCAAACTCACAAGCTCTCAAAACATGTAGGATTTGGAAACAATTGGCAAGACGTTGAAATGAAGAGGAAGGTAGGTAGGTACCTACTAACTAGTATGATCCAAAATAAAAGAGTTCGATGTAGTTCGAGGGTCCCTTGTATTCACTTATTTTGAATGCTCTTTTTATACATAGCTATGGGAATTCGACGGACTTCAATTTACCGCAACCAGCGATTAAGATGGTATGTCCGAATTGAACCTAATAACACGCAATGTGTGTGATGGGACTTAACCTAGATCTTTGGGGTTCAAGCCAGCCTCACTGCAAGTGCTGCACGTGTTAACGAACGGACGAGGTCATGGCGAAAAGAAGAAAAACTAGAAACAAACCCTGTACCATATCTGTTCCTCACCTTTTCTCTCTTACCTTCCGAAAATGAGAATTAGGAGGGGCTTATTTCCAGCCGTGACCTAGTAAAGGCTGATCCGATTAAAGACGCGGTGTTGGTTGGAGAAATAGGTTATATTTGGAGAAACAGAAGATGAGGCTAGCCGAAGGATCAGTCACCGGTGCCAGTACCTCGACGTTCTTCCGAGTTATTTTCGTGACAGTTTTACGCTAATATGAAGAAGAATCTCTTCAGTACCTACCTTCGGCAACTCGCTGCCACGATTCTCTGTCCACGTTGACCATACCAGTGGAGGCGCTTCTGCCCAGTGCCGCTGATTCTTGGGTACCAGAAGACTGAGATTCTGTTACGTCACTTTCACAGCTTATTCTACTTGATCTGGAAACAGTAAAACAGTAATCTTGTTATTTTAAATCGATTAGACTATGATATTCTGTGTTCCAAAATGACTGTGGGTGTGTCCCATATTGACTGATGGACGGGGATGTCAAAAAGGTACCACTTGGTAGGAGGTTGGGATATCTGACTCTTTCAACAATGTCAAAAAATATCCACATTATAGCCGATCCTCCTACCAGCCGATGAAAGTGTACCTACCCCGGGTTCCAAGTTTGATATAGTAGATACACCTGGGACGTTACACCAAGATGAAAAAGGTAACTATGATAATATAGTAAATTAGTTGACGCCCGCGGCTTCGCTCGCGTAGAAAAGTTTTCCCTTTCCCGTTTCCCACATGAACTTGTTCAAGGGATAAAAAGTAGCCTATGTGTTATTATGACAATGTTGTAAAGTTTCATTAAAATCCGTTCAGTAGCTTTTACGTGAAAGAGTAACAAACATCCATACAAACTTTCACATTTATAATATACTAAGATTATATAAAAAAAAGCTAAGTATATTCACAAGTGAATTGTTTCGTTAGCTCACCTATCTCCGGGTCTCAAATCACTCGCGGAACTGGTACCTTCTCGTCTCATAGGTGTGGTTGATGATAAAAACTTTTCCCTAGCCGCCTTAATTTTGGCTGCCCTTTCCGACAAGCTGATTGACGCTGAATCGTAATCTATAAAAGTTGGAGTGTCAACTGTCGAAATGGATCTGCCAAAAAATCCCGGATTTCCAGACATGTAACTACTAAGGCTGGGTATCGAAGCGTCAGCTGTTTGACTGGAAACTGGCAAAGGTTCAATGTTTAATGATGATTCAGGTAGATTTCTGGTAACATCTGGAACTGGTACTATAGTATCAGTACTGGCTGTAATAATTTCTTGTCCCGTGATAGTCTCTTGACTGTTGAGATTTTCCTGCTGAGGTGGTTCAATTTTAGATTGTTCTGAATGGAGAGCGTTTGCACTGTGTGATTTAAGGACACCCTCAAGATTGGTAGATGGCGCTGGTGTAAGACGTTTTTCTGATGACGTGGCATCTCGTCTGGATAGCTGGCAAGCGCTGGCTGATTTTTGTACTTCCCTTTCAAGGAATGGGTTGTTTCTGAAATAAAATTATACAAATAAATATTGTCAGTTATTTTTTTCACATAGTATTATTTAGCCTAAATTTAGGTAATTTATAAATATTGTGGGACATTTTTTTACACAGCGCCGTCACCGGCCAAAGTAAGTTTATATAAGCTGTGTTCTGAGATCTAGACGACTGATAAACATACTTATATATTTCTAAATACATACATATAATATTTTACATAGGAAACACCTAATTTCCGAAACAAACATTTGTGGATCACACAAATATTTTTTCCGACCCAGGAATCGAACCTGGACCTCAGTCGTGGCAGTCGCATACACTACCACTGCGCCACCGAGGCATTTTTGCATGTGGTATATGATTTATACATCTGCTAAACGAACATATATGTCACCCAGAATCAACAAGGACTAAAAGTTGAAGTTGAAGTTATATTTTTGAATGCATGTTGTAATCAGAAAACACCCAACCTCCAATTCGGGTTTCGGACCCGAGTTCTTATCAACGGTAGTGGCTTACACTACCACTACCAAGGTCGTAGTTTCTGGAAGAGAATTAATATTTTTGTGACTTGTCTTTGTGCTTGAAAATCAATAAATACCTGATATTAACACCAACTGGCATATCGGGAGGTCTTCGGCGTTCAGTAGAAGGAGATCGCCACGCTGGTGACGAAGCTCCACTGCTGACTGGTGATGTACCTGTAATATTGTTCACTTGTAGTCTTTATAGAGTGTAATGGAGTCCCGTCGAGAACTTCGGGACTCAAATCAGTCCAACCTGCTAGTAATGCACCTACTGATTAACGAACGAAGTCATTGCCAAGAGAAGTTAAACTCAAAACAGAATAAAGTACAATCCTTCCCAAAATGATTAAGACTGACTTACTCTGTCCAACAATAAACAGCGATAGACTGATTTGATTGATTCATTTGATTGTCTTTATAATGCTGTTCAGATTTTATGAAGTAATCGGAACCCACCTTCTTCATTTATCTTTTTATTATATCGCTGTATCATAATACGGATGGATGGTGCTGTTTCCTTCGCCTGTGGTTTCCTTTGAGATGATGGAGAAGATGGCAAAGGAGGTCTCGTTCTTTTTTTTATTTCTTCCGTGTCATGAAGATCACCAGAACTTTTTGATCGTGTACTCTTCTCTTGTCTGATATTCTCAGTTTTGATTTCTTTCTTTATATTTTCATGTCTGTGGCTATATTCTGAAGGTCGTACTTCAGGCAGATCTTCAACATTAACTGGTATGACTGCGCTGGGAACTGTTTCACCGCTGCGGACGACCGGTGAAAATATTTTACGTATCGTTTTGACAATTACTTCAGGGGAATGATCACGTTGTCCTGTTGTTTTTAGCTTTAGAATAAAAACCTGAAAATTATAAGGAATTATTCATTGTATTACAATTTACACTATTTATTTCGTTTAAATTAGTTATTACCAAATCACTTAACACAGTTTTGACGATACTGTAGCTTATCTGCTATATCACGGATGAGTAGAAACTTAAAATGATTGATATTTTACTAACGTACCTCTCCATCAGAGTCTGAATGCAAGGAAGTGGGTGGAGTTCTCGGCTTTTCAGATGTTCTTCTGGGTCTTTTCCTTCGCCTCGGTATCTCCACAGTGACTGTATCAGCATCATGGTCCGTATCACTTTCAGAAGGTTTTGATTGTTCTCTCTCTAATCTTGCTCTAGATTTTGATTTCTTTTTACCATTTATTTTCTCCGTCTCTCTTACTTTTGATTCATCTTTGACTTCATAAACACATTCTTCAGCTTTAATGTTTTCAAATTTTTCAATAACATCTTTGCGTACATTAATTTCTTCACTTTTGTGTATAGCTTCAATATCACTGACTTCTTTAAAATGAGTGGAACTGCATCTTTCTATTTCTTGAATAGTTTTTCTAATAAACATAGCATCTTCTTCTATGCTGGGTTGTCTAGTAAGCTTTCTTCTAGATTTGTTGTCAGCTGGTTTGCTCTGAAAAGATTTTTTTTTATGAAAGCTGTAACTAGATTTGTTTCATTTATTAGGATAGTGTGTGTTACCTGCTCACGGGTCTTAGGACGAGCTCCAGCTGACTCTTTTCTTTTCGTACTTCGACTATCTGAAAGCTCCACTGTAAAAATCAAGAAATCTCGGTTATTGGTAACCGTAGCTTGAATTGGATTATATTTGTACGTATAAGTTTTATAAAAACATACCAATATTGCACATTTTTATAAAAAAAAAATCAATAGCAAAGACTTTTAGCTGATAGATATCTTAAATAGCATAAGTCAAACAAGGAAGGTTGAACAAAAAAGAAAACACGAGGATCATGAGTAGGTACTAAAAGTATTAATTTGGATAAAAATTTGAAAGATTCCTTCCATATACGGGATTCTTCCGAATATCTACTGTAAGGTTCTTTAAAAGGGGTCTTAGAAGGTCAGCAGCGCTAGTGTAGCAATTATGTTGTTGCAAACTTCCATAGGCTATGGTGATTGTTAACTTGGTGGTATTAAAATCTGTCGTTTGAAAACAGAATTCAGTAAACTCACCAGCACCATTAGGTTGCACCACCGCGGTACCAGTTACTGCCGAACTGGTTTCACACAGCAGTCGGGCCTCTGCCTGACCATACGTGTACACCGGCTTCTGTGGCGTGTGTCGAGGAGATACTGCTACCAAAGGAGCTGCGGTGCAGACTTCCTCATCTTCTATTTCAACCAGAACTGCTCCACGGGATTGAGGACCATCACATTCATCAGCGCCATCGAGCTGAGAGTTGAAATTGAGCCATTCAAAGAATTGAGGTGGACACTATGGTTTTTATTTTAGTAGTACAGTTATTACACGGCAATAATTTTTGTTAACTTTCAGTTTACATTAAATGAAGATCTTGGAACGGCGATTAACTTTTCATGCATACCAATATCTTAGCTGATCTGATTCTCTTTTTAAACTGTACTAATATTATAAAGAGCAAAGATTTGTTTGTTTATTAGTTGTGGATAAAATTTGAAACAACTCAATAGTTTTTTTGTCAGTAGACGTACGGTAGCGGCTCATGAAAAATGATGACCCTTATCAGTTATAAAAAATAGATTAAAGTCAGTATTCTTTGAAAAAAAACGTGTATTTTTAAGTATATAGTTTTGTGAGAAGTAAATAATAGGGCCGTCTACTTGAATTGGCTGGAAATGAATTTTAAAGCCTGCTAAGATCTGCCTAAGCCCAAAGACATATGAACAATACGTACAGAATGTTCTCTCTCGTACTCCGAATCGAAGTCATCAGCATCATTCACGCTCAGACTAGAAGCGTGGTGTCTACCGGAACCCGCAGTGGAAGGCGCAACGCTGCCGTCAGACTGAGTTCTAGTGAGGGGCGCCTGAGTGACCTTGGAGTTACGAGCACGGGCTGCCCGCAGTAAGGCTGATGTGGAGGCTTCAGGTGCTATACCGCGCGACTTCTCCCACTCGTGAAGTTTACGAGTGAAAGAGCGGGAAATCCCTGGAATAGCATTATCATAACCAAACTTATTTCACTTATAAGTAGAAAATGGCAGTGACGACAAAAGAAATAAATGTTGTCCTTTTATGGCGAGGCAAGACAAGGGCAAGACCAAAGATGAACCTTTTTCATTTCATTTGCCTTCACTGCCTTGTCTTGTTTTAAAAGGACAGGAAGGCTTGTTGTACGTAGGTAGGACCTCAGTACTCTTTACTTTTAGTTTAGTTATATGCTTATAAGAGAAAGATAACAGGAGACATAATCGGGTAAAAAAACTAAGAGATACCAATTTGGACTTATACCTTGAAATTTAAAGAGACCCGTTGAAGTTTGTACTAGTACTTCATCTGGTTTCGCCTCTTCTTCCCACGCTGGTACCGAGTTCGTTTCTTTCATACGCTTCCAATCATCTAAAATCAGTGGACAGTGTGTAATATATTACAATTTGATTTTTTGACTTATTTAACGCTACTCCGCACCTTAACGAGACAGAAATAATTAGTAGTGTATCGAAGGTACCCATTATTTTTGACGTATGAATCCCTACAGATGTTTTGCCGACTCAAAACGACTAAAACCACACAGTTCCTACGACTTAATCTAGCATTGAGCGCCCCGGGAATTCCTCAGAAGGATGTCCTGAGATTCCCGGCAGACATAGGACACTACCGCGGACTCGCCTAAGAGTTCGAGTGTTTTCCGCTTTTTCACGGGTTGATTCGGGTGTTATCCTCGCTTCTTGGGGCGTAAGGCTTGCGTGAAATTCTCACTCCACGCGGACTGCAATCAGAGATGAGAAATCTATAAAGATTTCTTGTTTACTATCAGGGCATATCCTCGTAAAAAAACTATATCACCAGATGAATTACTTGAAAACAGCCAAAAAACGATTACAGTATTTTGAAATTCATTTAAAATCGATCTTCGTACCCCATTTCTTAAGAAAGTCTTCACTGAGGTCCTTCCTGGCCGGTATTGGCAGTGGTTGCTTGACACCCTTCTTCAGTTGCCATTCCTCAAGCTTTTTACGGAAGTCTGCTGACAGCTGTTCTTCGGTCGCCACTGGCCGAGCACCTGAAATTCCTAAGATGATATTTTATGTAGAGTTTACTTAGTCGCCACAGAGCTGACTCGTCAAGTATGTAAAATACATACATACAATCATGCCTATATGTACAAAGGGGAAGGCTGAGTTTTTCGATTTTTTGGTTTTACGCTTGTTATAGGGGGCAAGCCTATTACTGTCACCGGACACTATAGACAGGAGAAAATCTATAACCAACCTGTAATTCGAAGCAAAATTCTATCAGTTAGAAGTTTAGGACAAATGTTACACAGCCACAAATATAAGTCTTTCTATTTCTTCTATTTTCCACTTACTGATATGATGGTAAGGTATATGTGATTCATATTTTTTTTGATCATAGTTATGGGTTCCTATTTGACAGCTAGCGTACAAGTAGGACCATATCTATATCCGTCTAGGCGTCTACAATCAATATCAAAAAATGTCTTATAAATCTGGAGACCTAACTGGAGAGGTAGGCAGAGAGTGTATACATATTTGTCCCACGTAACAGGTGGTGAGTTCATTGCTACGTTGAAATGGACAGATTATGGTTAACTGCTGTTGAAATCCCTCAAGTCCATGAGGCCTTCAACTTGGCTTAACTTATAGCAATGTTACTGGCAACCAAGTTCAACGGATTAACGTGCCTTACAAAGTACGGAAACGCACGTAAATAAAGATGCCACAAATCACCCATTTAAGGAGCAGCCATAGTGAAAGTTGCTTAACGCAGGGTTCGTTTACAGAACACCGAATTTTCGGAGCATCGAGCGCATTCATTTCAGTATCGTCGAGAAAAAAATAATTAGTTGACCTGTCAATAGTTATAAAAGCAGATCCCAGGCCATCGATCCTTGACGACTGACTTGTGAAGAAAAGATAGGAATACTGCCTTCTTACCTGGGTTCAATTTATCGCGACGGTCAGAGAATTCTCTCCGAAGGCGTGATTGCAACGCAGCGTAATTTCTTGCTATTTCCTCTCGTACGATGCTTGCCTCACATCCACTGCTCAGCCCCTCATATTCTGTAACAAATTTATTGATTTACATTATTGAAGTGAAAACTTCTTTAGGCGCACCGCACACATTTTCCGTAGCTAGTAAGTTAGGCTGATCCGTCACGCTCTGAGTTGAAAGGCTCAATCGGGTGAACTCGGAAACGCCGAGTGAACCCGAGCGGGATAGATACAGTCAGCTGCTCTTCGCTGTTGTGTCGCTGTGTGTAGTATATTAAATTCATACGTAATAATTGATTGCGACTGCCAATGAAGTATAGTCAATTCTGCCGTGCGGTGTTAAGCAGACACTCTTAAATTTTTATTATAATTGAATCCATATTCTCAGTGGCAGTACCATAATTTGGGTGTAAGGGCTCCACTAAAATTTAACGAGCCCTAGCTACCTTACCCGCTAGCGCTGCATGTAACGGACGAGGCAACGACTTAGGTGCCCTTACGGGTTTGGGAGGTCGGGAGGTCAGACCAGCCAATCGATAGCAGCTCTTAGCAGCCAAATAAAAGTCCAAATCCAGTTAAGGTTTGGAAGCAACTGGGAAAACACTTAAGACGAAGAGTCATAATATTTTTTTGAAAGGAAGTGTATGAATATAATATTTTCAAACTCACGCGACTTGTACTTACTATGTATTTTATGGTTTTCGGGCCTTTTGTCATTCTCTCAAGTTACAAGGAAGTATTACATGATTTTTGTACTGAATAGAAATAGTTTATTTCTCATCACAGACACATTATTGGCTTAAACATAACTCATATATTACTAAAAAATAAAATAAAAAATAAATATCCATCACGCCTTATCCCCGAAGGGGTGGCAGAGACATATTATATGCCCACTTCTCACCGTGTGGATTCCTGTCCCACGTAATAGGTGGTGAGCCCATTGCCGTGTTGAAAATGGACAGACGCAGGTTGTGGCTACCTGCTGTTGAAATTTTTCAAGCCGTCCATAAGGCCTTCAACCAGGCTTAGCGACTGCCAATTTACTGGCAACCGGGACCAACGGCTTAACGTGCCTTCCGAAGCACGGAAACGCTCGCAAATGTAAATGCCACAAAGTGGTCACCCATCCGAGGACCAGCCATAGTCAAAGTTGCGTAACTCAGTGATCGTTTTACAGAACACTGAGACCGCGGGGCCACGAGCGCTTCGATATATTACTAAATAAACGGTTTTACTTACGTGTGAATTTCGGGTTACTCCGACTAGTTTCGGACCTAACGGAGCTTAGGTTGCTTGACGCTCCTCTTGAAAAAGGTCCTCCGTTAGGTCCGAAACTAGTTGGGCTATCCCGAAATTTACACGTGAGTAAAAGTTTAGTAATAATGAACATTGGTCACGAAAGTTATTATTCTAATAACTCATATAATAAAAAACATATTAAAAAGGCGTCGGAGATTGACAAAATATAGACTCTACTCTACGAACTAGGTGGAGGCCTGTATCTCAGTTCGGCCTAAATAATATACAAATAACGAAATACTCCAAAAAAGATTGATGTCTCTTTGTTTATTATTTTTGAGCGTGATTTAATATTTTGTGCTTAAATGCATACACGTTAGGCACATAGTTGTGGGACTGGTTAGACAGTGCCAACAGTTAGTTTTTATCTCGACAAATTACAATATAATACACTTTATTGCACTCTACAAGCAGAAAGTCTAAAGGTACTTCTATAGAACAAAAACAATAACAGTATATAATTGGCCTACAGACTACACCTATTTTCTAATATTTATGGTTTTCTAATAATATAATTCTCTCTCAACTCCACAGAACTGTCTTAGAATGTCAACATCAATGGTAATGCTTATAAACAAACTATGAAATGGGTATATAGCGAAGACAATAAGCATGTAAACCATCTTATGTAGACTGATTGATTAAATTGACCGCTAAATAATGTTTTAATGTGTAGCACAATCATTTCAAAATCTGCACAAATAAAGTTTTACAAAAACAATGCATGTTTTTCCTATGCTTGATACTAAAATTTCGTAGAATACCATTGCAGTGGATACTAAATTTATTAACGACAATGAACCGTAAAAGAAAACCCAAATTTCAATTTCCAAGCAGTTAAATATATTTGAAATTATCAATAAACTTAAAGTACAAAGAGAAACTCAAATTTCGGTGGACCTTGACAAGGATGAAGAAATTAAAAACGGCTTTATCACTGAGTATGATCATATCTTGATTAGATTTTAAAAAGAAACCATTTTAGATCGCAATATAAATATCGTAATATATTAAATGCATCAATTGTATTTCTTTCAGAAGCTGATTAGGAGTACACTAATGGTTTTCGCTTATATTGTCTTCAGTATTTTATTGACCATAACAGTATGGCTGGCTGTGAGTATTTATAACTTAGCTTAATGGCATACTCCGCTGAGTATGCCATTAAACACACAATTAAGCTATCTGTATATAATACTCTTATTATATACAGATAGCTTCATTGTGTGTTTATATTTTACGAATATCATTGCATGATCTTTTAGATATATATACGAGTATATGAGTTTTTAAGAATCCTCCGCCTTCGACTGAAGAATTAGATTTTACTAAGCAACTTGTACATTTGTTTTAGGCATACGAGCCACGTCCATTTAGTCTAGCAACGTCAGCAGTCTGGGAATTCTTTACTAATAGCTGTGGGCTACATTGTCGGAATAACTACAATGTACTCAAACTTGAAGAAAAAAGAGCTTCTCAAACTGGTAGCCACACATTCACAGATGCTGCACTCGCCCTTAAACAAACCAATGGAAGCAAGGTTGCAGAAACTGCTCCACAAGCAACTGCACAAACTGCTAGTCGAGAATCGACTGCAGATCCTCCAATAAATCCCCTAGCAATGCCACCTGCACTGGCTGCTAATCAAGAACAGACAACAACAGATAACAACCGTCAATTTTGTGTCTGTGAGACTTGCCCTTGTGAAATCATCGACAATATCCTCAAGTATGTAAAAAAATTATATATAGTTTGTTTGTTGTCACATAGGGACACTAAATAATTAAGAGAGGCCAATAGTGGAATGCGGTAGGCTGATTGCTATTACTGGTTGATAGATTAAGCAGTTTAAGACGCTTGTAAGTTTTTGTGAATAAGATCCCAAGTGTTTATTTTAAATTTACAGGATTTGTAGGATCTTTATCCTGTCCTTGTTTTCTGTTACAGCACCACACAGCCTGCAGAAATAGCCTACCGAGATTTAACAAATGCGATTTTCAACAGTGAAGCTGTTCGAATGGTATATTATCATGATAAATCAGTAGTAGACGTTAGAAACTAATATATTATATACTAGGAAATAAAAGAAAAATAATATACTTTCACTGCTATTTCATAGTACTTACCTACGAGATGGCACTAAATAATACGAATTTTCAAAACAAACTTTTATCTCCAGAAGATGATACTATAACCGATAAGTAGTTAAAGTTTCAATTAAATTCAACCCCATTAACTGCTGCAAGGATTCCTCCTCACCCTGATCAGCCCAGTTCGAGTTTACTGGTTTTACGGAATCCCTCGAAAGAATTTAAACAACCCCCAATAGTATCCCAGTGGACAGAGGGTTATAGACCTATCAACAAACCTGGTAGACACACACATTATTATAAAACTGATGCTAAAAATATTATTTGAATACTATTTATATTTTTAATCCACACGGTGAAAAGTGGGCATATAATATGCCTCTGCCACCCCTTCGGGGATAAGGCGTGATGGATATTTATTTTGGCACAAGACCTTTGAAACATCGTCGAACCCAAATTAAGTGGGATAATGTGTGTATGATCACAATTAAGATGAAACCACGAGACGCTTTACAAGAAGAATTAATAACTGGTTTACTTAAGTTAATATAAAAATTGTAATTGCAGATACAAGAAATTTATGAGCATGTTGTTAGAGCATATCCTGCTGCATTGCGACATCTAGAAGATGAAAATAAGGTAAATACTTCCTTGGTTGTATTTTACTCGAAATGTCACTTTTTAACCCACTAGCGAAGAAGAATAATGTTATTTGAGCATAATGTCGATATTATTTTTTTGATCGCTTTGGTTTTTTAAACTTGTTTTTTATTTAGCACCTCAATATGGCGTCGTCCGCCTGATGGAAAACAAAGACGATGATTGAGGGCCGTCATACCAGCCCCCAGGGCTCCGATAGTGACCCTCGGGTGACAAATTTTGACCTATTCATCATATTTTTTTTTGTTTACTACGGACCATGGCATAAACATTAGTTCTTTTGCTAAATAAGGGCTGTATGATCTATAATGGAAGTTGTTCCCAACGAAAGATGTTTTCGTCATATTAATCATCTGATTAAGATGACGAAAACATCTTTTTTTAATAAAATCATCTCTATTAAAAAAAAAATTCAAAATCCACATGTGACTTATTAAAAGATATATGGAAAATCGATATAAATACTGCCCATATACCTAATTTATAAAAACTCTGCTTTCGCGGTTCAGCTTTTATCTTGACAACGCTGATTTGTAGAGCGCCGTCTTGTGGAAAGATAACGCTGATAGATTTGAAATAAACGTAGATAATGACAATTTTGTTACAGGTAGATTCACAAGATAACTTCATATTTGTCCAACCAAAGGAAGGCAAGAAGTTGTGTTCCTTGTCCAGAGTCGTAGACGTTAAGACACGTTCATCTCGTGGAACATCAATAAATCCTTCAAGTGCTTCAAAATTTGGGTCGCCTACACAACCACTTCCAGAAATGGCACCTGTAATTGACAAAAAAGGTTGGGAAACGCCTGTAGGTCTGGGAATAACGATACGGGACGCAGCTACAACTGCACAAGCTGCCACTGCTAAAACAACCAAAGCAGCTGCAAAAGCTGCCACAGCTGCCTCGACTGCTACGACTCCCCAGACTGCAACTACGACTACGGCTACTACTACTGTTCCAGCTGCTTCTAGATCACTTCCAGAGCCACGTGTACCTCAATCTAGAGAATCTCTTGAGAGAGATATTAAAGAATTTCTTCGTAATGGTCCACCTAGTCATATCCCATTATACGTCTGTCCGACTTGCAAGAAGAAAGGTGTAACTTGTGTTCGAGGGTGTCCCAACGAACATCACGGTGAAACTAATGAAAAGCCAGACTAAGTAAAACATGGCTCGAATTATTAAATGTATAAAAAGAAACATTTTTGTTTTATTGCTTGTTGTAAGCTGTATTTAACACTCATTTATGAAGGAAATAACCACGAGTGGCGACTTTCTCAGCATACAGCTCAACTGATTGTTCAGGGATGTTGAACCTCTTCTGTACCAATGAATATTATATGAAATCAGATATATAAAATTAGGTGTATAAAAGCAGATATATAACAAATTCAACAATGACTTACTTCATTGTTTCAATGTATAGGTAAGTAAATAAGTAGATACATTTGGGCTGGGCCTGCTATAATTTAATTTCTGTCGACAGACCTGCACTGACCTTACTAACTTAACTTACGACAATAAGAAATACAATCTTTAAAGTTCGTAAATTCTTGTATTATATAATTTAGTAACTTTCCAAAGCCCAGTTTTGTTTCTCAATTACATACAAGGGTTAGTAATGCATACAGCTCAACTGATTGTTCAGAGATGTTGAAACTCTTCTGTACCACAGAAGTGAGTTCAAGTTATGAATTATATGTAAGTGTTTAGGAAACTGTAATGTTGTTACACTATAGTTTCTTAAGCATGTTTCAATTCAATTGTATACAGTACCTAGCACTGTATTGAAAACTTCCTAGAAACCTAAGAGGAAATAAGATTTGGAATTGAGGTTTTGGGATATATATGGGAATAAGATTTTGGGTTTGGAATTCTTTTTCATAGAGGGTTTTACAGTACTTTTGTATACCAACCTAAGCTTCTGCTTAAAAGCACCCTTAGAACTCGTTACACTCGTCATTTATCTGCATACCCAGCATGCTGAACTATAAGTAACTAGTTGACGCCCGCGGCTTCACACTCGTGGTGAAGTTTTCGCGTTTCCGTTTCTCACAGAAACTTGTTCCCTGGATAAAAAATAGCCTATGTGTTATTCTGATTTGTAAGCTATAATATTGTAAAGTTTCATCAAAATCCATTCCGTAGATTTGGCGTGAAAGAGTAACAAACATCCATCCATACTTACAAACTTTTGCTTTTATAATACTAGTAGGATAGCAATTATACGCCTTTAACCCCGAGGGTGTGACAGAGGCATACCTTACGCCCACATTTCACCGTATGCATTTTATCCCAGGTGTTGACCCGGTCGAGGCGGCATGTCTCCTTGCCGGGACCCCTCCATGGGACCTGGAAGCGAGAGTCATTGCGTCATTGTTTAAATGGCGCAAGGAGGCGCGGGAGCAGGGCCATAGGCCTACGCCCCGAGAAATCGAGGCTCAGCGGTCCCAGCTCCGACAGGAACTCATGGAGGCATGGAAGGTGCGACTTAAGCATCCAAGGTGGGGAAACGGCACAATCGGGGCGGTCAGACCGGTCATGGATGAGTGGTTGGAGAGGAGCCATAGCAACCTCTCCTACCGGTTGTCACAGATACTTACCGGGCACGGGTGCTTCGGTAAGTATCTGTGGCGTATACACCGGGAGACCAAAGCCGAGTGCCAGCACTGCGTAGAACGCAGCGAGGACACAGCGCTCCACACATTGGTGGAGTGCTCAGCGTGGGCGCAGCAGCGCCAAGACCTCGTCGAGCGACGCCGCAGACTTGTCTTCGCCCAAGACTATCGGCCTCCATGACCGGGGGCCTGAGGACGGCGGGTGGGCTGCTCGTCGTCCTTACAGAAGCAAGCCCAAGACGTAGGCATGACGTAAAAATGTCACGCACGCCTCATGCCCTAAGAAGCGGGATAATACCCGAACCAACCCCCCAAAGAAGCGGGATAACACCCGAACCCCAGGTGAGGCCGCGGTGGTAGCCAAAGTCTGCCGGGAGCTCTGGGACATCTTTCCGAGGAGTTACCCGGGGCGTCCGGCAATAGACAGTTAGGCGGGGACTGTGTGGTTTTAGCCGGTTCGAGTCCGGCATGACATCCGAAGGGATTTCCACTCTTTAAAAAAAAAAAAAGAAAGTGTTGACCCGATAGCCGTGTTAAAATGGACAGGCCCAGGTTGTTGCAACCTGCTGTTGAATTTGCATAGGGGCTTCAAGTCAACAAAGCTTCAAATCAATCCGACGTTTTGAAAGAAGTGTAAATTACGGGTAAAACTTCCGTTAAATAATATAAGCGTTAAAACATAATTAAAAAAATCTTCAGCCCCAAAGAAGGTACTTTTACGCAGTTTTTACAATAACCACTTAATATTAATAATATAGTATTGTGGGACATTTTTTACACACCGCCGTCTAGCCCCAAGTTAGCTAATATAAGCTTGTGTTATGGGATTTAGACGACTGATAAACATACTTATATATTTCTTATTACATACATATTATACACCAGTTGACGCCCGCGGCTCCGCACTCGTGGTAAAGTTTTCCCGTTCCCGTTTTCAACAGGAACTTGTTCCCGGGATAAAAAGTAGCCTACGTGTTATTCTGATGTATAAGCAATATTATTGTACAGTTTCTTCAAAATCCATTAGTAGATTTTTCGTGAAAGAATAACGTAGGATACGAAACACCTAAACTCCGAAACAAACATTTGTGGATCACACAAACAATTATTACCTTGTTATACTCTATGGTTTGTATAGATTATATTTCTCTATAATTTAGGTTCTTTCGCGTTTTTTAATCTGTAAATTACACACAAACAAATCAAAATGTCACACGTTGTACAAAATTTTTCATAAAATACTGTTCACCAAAATCAGGCATGATAACTTGATTAAAAAAAGATAAACTCTGATGTACATCGCATGCTCCGACGAAATTAAGTGGTAAATGTACGGGCATGGCAACATGTGCATACTGCTTGTGCCCCGTTGATGATACTTTCAGTAAGTTTAACACTCATTCAGGAGTTCAGGACGAATTTGGTCGTTGTTATCGCAGAATAAAGATTGATCGTTATAATTTGCGTGGATAAGACCGTATACCAAGTTATAGAATACCAGCCGTAATGGAAAAACTTATTACGTACCTACCTACATATTTCCATCACGGCTCCTTTTTATCATCGCACCACTCGCCAAAGACTGAATCCACACACTTTGCTTGTATACGCTAAATTACTTTCTTCCGAGTAGATTGGGGAATGAACTATCTCGGTTTTCCAAGTTTTTCGGGCGTCTATAGAATGGGTCTCTTATTGATATGGATTTTGGAAGGTCTTTGCATGGTCAGCAGCGCTAATGTAAACTCAGACTAAGGATATTTGTTACACCTAAGGTGCTAGGTGTAACAAATATTTTTAGTCTGAATTTAAGGTGACCACTTTCAGGGGCCCAATTCTCGATCATACGACTTGAAAGTTTATAGGGAAAAAAAAAATTACGGAGAAACAGATGAAATGTCGTTTGTGTCATATTTAGAACCGGCGAAACACGAGACCAAAGACGTTTCACCTGTAAATCTACTTTTACACTTTCAAGTCGCACGAACTAGAATTGGGGCCCTAGGGGCCGAATCTACTATTTACAAGCCGTAGAATGAACCAGAATCGCTGTCTTGTCAAAATGTTAGTAGACTATCAAAAATGTAACTGACTAGCGGCCACTGGCGCGATACGTGTTAGTAGAACTCATCGGCCGACCGATAAAAGTCTATTGGAGTACGATTGTATTACTGTAGACTATGAAAAAATTTCGAAATTGTACCGGTGGCTTTCTATTGAGCGACGATTACGATTCTTTTCTGATGCGATTGAAATAGTAGACTTGGCCCCCTGGTGTGCTGTATATCTGCTACCTTAGTCATCATTCTCTTGCCCTTGTCCCAATTTACTTGCGGTCGGCGCAGTATGTCTAAATTCTATACTGCAAAATGTTTTGGCTTGGTTTTTATGGTCGGCCGCCAGCCTGACACCAACCCTCCTTGGGAATGCTATTGTTTGGTGGTTTGCCCGCTATATATCTATATGTCTGCTACCTTAGTGGTGTAAAGAAATAACGTTCACATGTTAATGATGACAATTCTAAGTTTCAGGACCACGTAGGGGTGTGAGACGACGGGCAGCGGGCAAACAGAAATATCTGCGTCGGTATTTTCCAGTTGCAGTTCTTTTGGCATTACTGGTGGTCAGTTATTTTTTATCTTATGTATTTTCTAGGTTACCCCCCCGGCTTCGCCCTTAACATACTTCGAAATCCCGTCGCTTATTCATTGTACAATAATGCATAAATTTGCTCGATTTGTCGATATGTATGACTATGTTCCGCTCTCCAGGGTAATAGCGTGATGATATATAGCCTATAGCCTTCCTCGATAAATGGGCTATCTAACACATTTTTTTCAAATCCAACTAGTAGTTCCTGAGATTAGCGCGTTCAACCAAACAAACCAATACTTTAGCTTTATAATATAAGTGTAGATGAGTTAATTTTGTAAATAAAGTACAAAAAGAGTACAAAGATAAGTGCTCATAGCACGCTATCTCGTGCACTGTAAACAATCACTGCGTGAAGCAAGTATCACTATGACTGGTCCTAGCATGGGTTACGGCTTTGGGGCTTTTTCATTTACGATCGTTTCCGTGCTTCAAAAGGACCATCAAGCCGTTTGTATCAGTAGCCAGTAACATGCCAATCGTTAAAATAAAAAAATAAATTAAAATGTCTTTATTTTGCATAGACCATTTCAACGGCGCTTACAAATTGTCATACACTAATGTTAAAGAAACAATTTGTATGTTTAAACTGACCACCGGTTCGGAACGCGGCCCACCTGAGAAGAACCGGCAAGAAACTTAGGAAGGCTTTTTTTTGTGGGCCTATTTACAATTTAATATTTCCGAAGCGCTCGTGGACCCGCGGTCTCAGTGTTCTGTAAACGATCACTGAGTTACGCAACTTTCACTATGGCTGGTCCTCGGATGGGTGATCACTTTGTGGCATTTACATTTGCGAGCGTTTCCGTGCTTCGGAAGGCACGTTAAGCCGTTGGTCCCGGTTGCCAGTAAAATGGCAGTCGTTAAGCCTGGTTGAATGCCTTATGGGCGGCATGAAAAATTTCAACAGCAGGTAGCCACAACCTGCGTCTGTCTATTTCAACACGGCAATGGGCTCACCACCTATTACGTGGGACAGAAATCCACACGGTGAAAAGTGGGCATATAATATGCCTCTGCCACCCCTTCGGGGATAAGGCGTGATGGATATTTATTTATTTAATATTTTCCAAGCCTATTTTTAAGCCAAGTTGAAGACGTTGGGCGGCTTGAAAACTTCAACAGCAGGTAGACACAACCTACGTCTTTCCATTTCATCATGTCAGTGGGCTCACCACCTGTTACGTAGGACAAAAATGCATACGGAGAATGTGGGCACAGTATGCCTCTGCTACAGATTCAGGGCTAAGGCGTGACTTGTATACAAAATGGTTTCATTGTTCTCCTTTTTCCATTTTAGTAGTATGTTATGTAAGCCACAACTTGTCCATTTTGAATACGGCAATAGGTACACTAAAAAAATACAACTCATATTTCATTTCTAGATTTTTAATTCCACGTTTAGTATGCCTCTGTATGGCGTTACCTTATCTTACTTTTAAATATTAAATAAAATAAATTATTATTACGAAAATGAAATATTTTTCCAGTTCACTAGCATACGCCTCGATCCATCAAAGTCGCCGTGTCCAGCAAATTCGACATTCTTTGCGCGACTTATGCACGTTTTGGGAAAGCCGCTTGCCAGGTACGAAAATTCTCAGGATATTTGTCCCCTCTAACTTTGGCGTGGCTCCGAATAGTAGGGTTGGAATTAAGTAGAATATATTTTTGGTATTAAGTAGTAGGGGCACGCAGCACAGAACCAAATACAGAAGTAAGCAACTGTGTGATGTCCTCTGCGCCAGAATCATATCTAAAAATCCTGCACCGCGCTATGAATGTCTGAACTGGATCAAATATTTGTGTGATCAGCAAATGTTTGTTTCGAAGTTTGAATGTTTCCTATGTTGCCTATATAAGAAGCTTAATATCAGCTTACTTTGGTCTAGATGGCAATGTGTAAAAAATTGTTCTAAAATATTTATTTTTAAATGTCTCGAATGTTCAACAATGTTCTTACTCTAAAAAAAGAAATACATAACAGCCCAACATCAACCGATGGTCTTCGGCCGGCCAGGCGTTAACTTTGTTTGATCGAAGGATCCTTCCTTTGCGTCGGAGAGATTTCTTACACCATTACTCCACAATCTTATTCGTCAGTTAGAAAATGTAGCATAAAAAGGGTCCCAGCGAATGTCCCTTCGAGCCTGGAGGGTACACATCTTACTGTTGACTCTGGTGGACTATATTATGATCTACTTTGACAGCCTCTGTGGTGCGGTGGGAGTGTATCTAACTGCTACGCAAGAGGTCGTGGGTTCGATTCCCACCCAGGATAAAACTTTGTGTAATGAGCACGATGGTTTATTCTGTGTCTGGGTGATATTTATCTATAATATGTATGTATTTAGAAATATATAAGTATGTTTATCAGTTATCTGTTTACCATAGTACAAGCTCTGTCTAGTTTGGAACCAGATGGCGTTGTGTGAGTTGTCCCAACGATATTTACTTATTAACGATATTTATTTATTTATTTTACTTGCAGACTCGGACAATCTTCGTGGTATTATATTCGTCAACTTGGACAAATCGTGCTGGATTTTTTCATCGATGTAAGTTACTTGAACTTTCATATAAGTAATATTCATGGATAATATTTTAAAGTAATTAGTATGCTACCTTTCACATAAATATTTTATTTAAGTGAAAAAAGATAACTTGGCTCAGGACGGGGATTGAACCCGTGACCTATGCCTAACCAGGGCAATGTTCTAGCCACGGAACTACCCGAACCGTATCGAATCAAGTGGAATTCTAGACTATGACAGAGACACTGTTCATTGGTACCAGAGTTGTTTAGGAGCTCGATAGATGGATTTGGTCATATTCTTAAATGACGATTATACGTATAGAAAATTTCTCCTGATCTATCTTCTTGCAAGTTTTTAATTCCATCCCTGTGAAAATGCACGGTGACCGCTTTTGATTAAAAAATAATCTAAAATCGTTCTCATGTCCATGTCTAATCTTTTAATATTCTTCAAGGTACAGTCATTTTGGGACGTACGTACAATTACACCTAAAGACATGACAATTATATTTAAATTTCAAGCGGGATTTCTGTATTAAAATAAACGATATTAGCGTCGGAAGATGATAAGGCGCACCATCATTCATGGCATTTACATTTTCGAGGTATTCCATGCTTCGGAAGGCACGTTAATCCGTTGGTCACGGTTGCCCGTAACATGCCACATGTTAAGTCAAGTTGAAGGCATTTTAGGCAGCTTAAAAATTTCAACAGCAGGTTGCCACAACCTGCGTCTGTCCATTTCAACAAGGCAATAGGCTCACCACATATTGCGTGGGACAGGAATACACACGGTGAAAAGTGGGCGTATAATATGCCTTAGCCACCCCTTCGGGGATAAGGCGTGATAGATAAACGATTAATGAACGCATTTTTTTTACAGTTGAATGAATTCATCAAATACGAAACTGGTATGTCAGACTCCCTGTATGCTGGAAGTTGTTCCAGCTTCTTTAATACATCTATGCTACTGGGACCTTCTAATACTTCACTAGCACCAACATGTTCAAATCCTGACTGCCCTAAGAAAACGGTTAACACGGCCCTGCTCATATCAAGAACCATTTTGAGAAGTTTGCCATTTTGTCGTTCATTTGCTGGATCCACGCCTGAAGAGATTAATAGTAACGGTTTATAAAATTATAAAAAAAAAACACAGTTTATTGTTTGGATTATTTTTATAGCAAGAATATTGAAAAAAATAAGACAAAGAAAGTTCACATCAAAATGACGACCGTAAAGGTTATCCATTAAGGTCAAGTCGGTCATGCCAAAGTCACATAATACATATAATTTTAAAAGATAAGTTGATCGCGCCAAATTAATAGAATAGAAATTTAAAAGACAACTTGATCGTACCAAATTAATAAAATAAAGATGTTAAAGACAAGTTGATCGAAATCAATAAAATAAAGATGTGAAAGACAAGTTGATTGTACTAAAATAATATGATAGAGATATGAAAGAAAAGTTGATCATGACAAATTATTACAATAGAAATTTTAAAGACAAGGTCCAAAATAAATAAAATAATGATGAGAACGACAAGTTCGTCGTGCCAAATTAACGAATTGAGAAAAACACTTGTAAAATGTAGAAAGCTATACTATAAAGTATTCGTCTTTAATAAATCATATTCATTTATTTCTTATTATTTTATTTACGCCTCGAAAAAGTGACTTCTCCTCAATTGTGATTGTCCTGACGGGTTTTTGAGCAAGGCAGATCTTCATCTATCCAGATAATTAAAATTGAAGGGTCTGTTGTTTGTTTTTAAATTAACAGCTTTCCATATGCAATATTCATCTTTAAGTCTTTAAAGCATATACGGCATTGACATAAAAATCGGTGGCCGTTATCGGCAACTAACGGGTACTACTGACCAGTGTAACCAGACTCGTAGTTCAAACTTCATAGTCTCATCAAAATTCGTAGGGGTTATTCGTCATAGCGATATCCATGTCAGACAGAGAAATCTTCTGAATCGATCGGTTTGCATGTCTCTTTGGTTCGGTAAAATACAGTTAACAGGGCAGAAGGCGTACTGCAGTGTGAAGTGGAGTCGCCAAAGGCTACTTGTACGAGTATGATACGAAAAGCACGCCACTGCCTCTAGCTACTATGCGTTGAAAACGCTTGGCAAATATGAAAGCATTCGAAACGTGTTAACTGAATTCCACGTATGGACGATTCTGCGTCTTTACATATTTAATACACTTGTCCACCGCGTCTGTCTGTCTATTTGTTCGCGATAAATCCAAAAACACTAGCACCTATTTTCACCGATTGTCACCAGGAAGGTTTTAGTATATAATTTGTTAAGTTTTTATATACGTTTGCTAAAATATAACGATATTTGTTAGAGGTGTCGGCGAAAAAAGCCGTGGGAGCGTTCAACTGGAATTGTATATCATATATAGGTTGATAAATTAGGCTACATTATGTCCCCGTATTGTAACGGGAACGGGAACTCCGCGGGTGAAACCGCGGGGCGTCCGCTAGTGTACAATAAATAAGCCTTTGATTCTGTTTTATTTGAATAATATTAAAAAGTTTTCTTTACTATATGTTAAGAAACTTTTTGTTGAATTAATACATCTTTCATTAAATGTCAGTTAGTATAGTAGCAACACAGACAATATTACTTAATATTATTATTTTGATTTGACGTTCAACCATCAAATCTTAGGTGAAAATAAACATTTCAAAATGATTTGTAAGAAAAAGGTTTACAAAATAATGAAAGAAAATTGAACCGGAGATTGTAGGCAGCCATCATGAGATGGGTAACCGCTCTAGTGATCATTCTTTTCATCAACGGACAAACACACGTGCTTAGTGTGTTTGAAATCAGTTATTTTAATATTAATGTCCTTGTGTAGAAGTATTGGTTACTATCTGAAGAGCGTTAATGGTTTGTTGCTTTTAAAATTTTATAATATTAATCAACTTACTTATTGCTAGTTGAATCTAATTTCTAGACCTTCAAACCTGAACACGGCGAACATGTCAACATTTATGACAGGGATAACAGGCTTCACCGTGCCAAACAAATGTGATCCGCAGTGGCTGTCAAAATCTGTCCGGAACTTCTTGGGTTATCCTTCTGAAGGCTCGGACAGAACTTGTGTAGTAGTTGTGTGGCTTCAGCCGGTAGGAGTCATGTATGAGGATTTTCACATAAAAAAATCTATCCGCTTGTTTCACAGGGAGTTAGAGAGAACCTTTGTGCTCTGAGGAATCGTTTGATACGACGCCCGCGGCTACCTTCTATCATCGCACCGCTCGCCATAGACAGGGTGTTCACCCTCACATTTTGCGTCCGGAGCGATCGCATACGGTTATGTCCGTTAAGGGCTTTATTCCGCTTAAATTGTGGAATGAACTCCCTGCCTGGGTTTCCCCAACGTCTACAGTTCTTAGAGGGGTTTTCTGCCTCTGTGGCGCGGTGGGAGTGTATCCGACTGCTACGCAAGAGGTCGTGGGTTCGATTCCCACCCAGGATAAAACTTTGTGTGATGAGCACGATGGTTTATTCTGTGTCTGGGTGTTATTTATCTATAATATGTATGTATTTTGAAATATATAAGTATGTTTATCAGTTATCTGGTTACCATAGTACAAGCTCTGCTTAGTTTGGAATCAGATGGCGTTGTGTGAGTTGTCCCAACGATATTTATATTACGATATTTATATTTTAAGGGTCGGCATCGCGAGGGCTGTAGTGCTGCAACGTCCATAAGCTACGGTGACCAGTTTCCATCATTCAAGGGGGCCATATGCTTGTTAGCCACATCAGTAGTATAAAAAAGGGACAATAAATAAGCGGTGATACGTACGTGCACCTCCAAATGAAATTCAGTGATAACTAATGATTCTGGGAACATTTTCAGATGTAATTCGATGCAATCCTGGCTATGCACTGTGTGTAGCGATCTCTGCAAGTGCAGTGGTTAGTGATTTAAAAAATAATATGTTCAAAATTACTACATAATGATTTCTGAGTGGAACCTTGAAAACCAAGGTGGGAGCTCCGCTTCGCTTCGCACTTCTAACCTAACCTAACGGAGTCGTCGTGGTTTGCTTTGGGTCAAAAAGTAACTAACTATCTCAAATAATATAAACTGACTACAAAGTTAACGGTGCTTTGTCCCAGTTAGTAAAGCGACAAAGCATCGTAAAAGAAGCACGAATGGCGATTCATAACGCAGTGCTAGTGCCAACTTTGCTTTACGGTAGTGAAACCTGGGTATGTCAGCAGATGCATGAAAGTAAATTGAATGCTGTGGAGATGCGATTACTTCGAAAATTGTGCGGCGTTACCTTGGCCGACCGAATACGTAACGAAGTGATACGCAATATGACAGGTTTGAATGAAAGTGTCAGCGTTAAGCTGGAAAAGGGCGTGCTCCGTTGGTTTGGACACGTCCAACGAATGAGTGAGGAACGATTGACGAAGAATATATATTGTTCAAAAGTAGAGGGTAGAAGGAGTCAGGGAAGGCCGAGACTTACATATGAAGACCACGTGAGCAGATTGCTCAAAAACGGAAAGGTCAAAAGTACTCGGATACCCAGACGTGCGTGTATGAAGCGATTGATGAATCTCGAAGAAGCGAAAGAAGTATGCATGGATCGCGAAGCCTGGCGATCTGTCCTCTCTGACTACCCCGTCAGTGATACAGCGTGAAGATAGTTAGTTAGTTAGTTAGTTGACTATCTTCATGGTTTCCTTAACGGGGTGGCCAAAGGAGACAGGTCGCCAAGCTTTGCGACCGATGGATACTGATTTTCCCATCATTCATTTATCTTTTCCTATATGCATGTCTGGGTATCCAAATACACTTTTCGTTTATCGAAAATATATTGACCATTTTTTATTATACCTGGTTTTATATATGTCGCCATCATCTGGTCGAATCTGCTATTTGATTGAATGACTAGCGCGGTAATTGAATGACGACATACAATTGAATGACTACGCCGAACGTTGATTGAACAAGCGTCACTCAACGTCCAACTAGTTAGCAGATTATAACATAACATTTTGAACAGAGCGGACGTAAAATCAGTCAGAAGATTAAAAATTCCCAAAATGAATCACAACGATGACGACTACAAGCTGAAAGGTGCAGAGTCTGCAGAGCAAGCAGGGTATGAGTTATAAATATCGATAATATCGAGGCCTTGAATAACAAAACCCTAACCAAACATTGGCTATATCCCATCCAACGACTATGCTAAATGACTGTCAGTCAAGACGTTGAACGTTACATTAAACAACTTGAGGAGTTGTCCTTTAGTCATACAATTAAAAGTCGTCATTTAATGAACGCGCTAGTCATTCAATGAAATAGCAGATTCAACCAGATGACTGCGATATATATAATGACCCATTATATCATTTGGTCCACAACAGAGATATGCTTGACTTGCTTTAGACGTGTCCTTGCGGAGTAATGTATCAATTGAATGTATTATTTGTATTTAATTCCAGCTTCTAGCGGTAACAGTGCCCGATCGCAAGCTATGTTGGCGAGCTGTTTACTTCGCTATGGTTAGGTAGATATGTTTATTTTATGTTGATACAAATAATATTGTAATAATAATTAATTTAAACTAAAGTTTTTTTTTCTCACAAAGTCATCGAGCCCAAATTAATCGAATTTAAAACTTGAATCAATATATTTAAGGCCGGCCATTGTACTTAGAAATTTAGCTTATAAATACATAACTTAGCGTAACACAGAGTTAATTTCACATTTATAGTATTAAGTAGGAATCTATTTATCTTTGTGCATTTCCAGATCCTTCCAAACCTGTTACTTAGATTTAGATCCTGGGTTTCTTTATTTGGCAGCTAGGACAAACTATCGTTTTATTTATTGGTTTTCGGTTTGTTAGGAGAGCCTGCCGTCTGACCTCCGAGTTCGAACGCCTGCATCATTGCCTCATCCGTAAGTCAGCTGCTGTACCAGGTCAAGGCGCCAGGGTCGCGAAATTCTTGGTGGCCACTATATCTATACATATACCTAGTAGGGTTCTACCAATCTATATTCAAAATCTCTAATGATGAGTATTTTATCAACTTTTTAGATTAGAACGCCTGGTGAAGCATTTCTTTTGTGAGATCCGCCATATATTGTCAGACTTATACATTGAGGTAAATGACTAATCTCTATATTTATAAAAGAAAGTCGTGTTAGTTACACTATTTACAACTCGACAACGGCTATACCGATTTGGCTGAAAATTGATAGGGAGGTAGCCAGGAGACGGACATAGACTACTTTTTATCCCAGGATCAAGTTCCTGTGGGAAACGGGAACGGGAGAACTTCTATACGCGGGCGAAGCCGCGAACGTCAACTAGTATCTATACCTAGTCAGGTCATAAGTATTGTCACACAGTAAAAACTTATCTTTTAGAATGCTGGCCACAAAAAAGTTTATTGAATTCGAATTTCGAATTGTTCATGAAAATAAAAATGTATACTTTTTAGAATTTTACTCATTTTTTAATATGGAGTGGACGCTTAAAGAAGACCGTGTTGCAGTTATTGCGTTGCATCGTTGCGGTTACGCGCCAATTCAAATTTTTGACATACTGAAAATTTTGAATATAACCAAAAGATTCGTTTATCGTACCATCAAACGATACAATGAAGACTCTAGTGTAGATGACAGGTCAAGAAGTGGTCGCCCTCGGTCTGTTAGGACTCCAGCAGTGATAAAAGCTGTGAAGGAGCGAATTCAAAGAAATCCCAAACGTAATCAGAAACTGTTGGCCCTTCAGATGGGGTTAAGCAGAACCACGGTGAAAAGGGTGTTAAATGAAGACTTAGGGCTTCGGTCATATCGAAGAAAAGCAGGACATCGTTTAAATGCTCGTCTAATGGACCTGAGACTGAAGAGATGCCGCGCTTTGTTGAAGCGGTACGCGGGAAAAAAATATCGGGAAATAATTTTTTCGGATGAAAAAATTTTTACTGTAGAAGAGAGCTACAACAAACAAAATGATAAGGTGTACGCACACAGTAGTGAAGAAGCGAGCAACCGTATTCCGCGTGTCCAACGAGGTCATTTTCCACCCTCCCTCATGGTATGGTTGGGAGTTTCTTATTGGGGCTTAACAGAGGTACATTTTTGTGAGAAAGGTGTAAAAACGAATGCAGTTGTGTATCAAAATACAGTCCTGACGAACCTTGTGGAACCTGTTTCTCATACCATGTTCAATAACAGGCACTGGGTATTCCAACAAGATTCGGCGCCAGCTCATAGAGTGAAGAGCACACAAGACTGGCTGGCGGCGCGTGAAATCGACTTCATCCGGCACGAAGACTGGCCAGTCCAGATTTGAGTCCGTTAGATTACAAGATATGGCAACACTTGGAGGAAAAGGCGTGCTCAAAGCTTCATTCCAATTTGGAGTCACTCAAGACATCCTTGATTAAGGCAGCCGCCGATATTGACATGGAACTCGTTCGTGCTGCGATAGACGACTGGCCGCGCAGTTTGAAGGCCTGTATTCAAAATCACGGAGGTCATTTTGAATAAACTTTATTGTCATAAGAATCTATGTTTTGTTAAGTTCATTTTGGTATATAAATGGTTACATAATGAATAAACTTGTTTCAATTATTTTATATTAAACATGTGACAGAATTTATGACCTGACTAGCTATATATAAAAGAAAGTCGTGTTAGTTACACTATTTATAACTCAACAACGGCTGTACCGATTTGACTGAAAATTGGTGGGGAGGTAGCTTAGAGCCAGGAGACGGACATAGCCTACTTTTAATCCCGGGAACAAGTTCCTGTGGGAGACGGAAACCGGAAAACTTATCTACGTGGGCGAAGTCGCGGGCGTCAATTAGTATACTATATTTTCGCTATATTTCTATGTCCTTTATATACATGGCTATGTTAATATTTAAGGCCTTGTAGGAAGGCTTATATAAACAGCAGGTAGCTACAGCCTGCGCCTGTTCATTTCAATACGGCAATGGGCTCACCACCTGTTACGTGGGACAAAAATACATACGGTGAACTGTGGGCGTATAGTATGCCTCTGCCACCCCTTCGGGGATAAGTCGTGATAGATAAATAAATATTTGTTGAAGGTGTCGAAAATATCGTTATAATTTAGTCAATATAACACAAAATCTAACACCCATTATATCCTTAGGTGAAAACAGCATGAAAATCGGTGCAGTAGTTTTTGAGTTTATCGCGAACAGACAGACAGACAGATGCGGCGCAGGACTTTATTTGATAATATGTAGTGAAAATACAAATCTTGGTAGTCCGAGGAGGGGCTCCCATAGGAGGAAATTTTTCAACAACATATCACATCGACTTTTATACCTACTCTAGCAGTGACCCTCGGCTTTGTCCGTCACAACTTTAAATCCCTGGCACACCCATTTAAACCACACTGGTGCTAATTCTCGTTTTAAAAGTATTCACGTTTCAAACGGTTACTAAAATTAATAAACGTCCCACTAAAATTAGTCTTTTTACTAAAATTAGACGTCACCTAAAAACGTCTAAATTTTGTGTGACGTTAAATTTGTATCTGACATCACTAAAATTCATTTTATGTGATAAAATTGAACAAAAAGTGAAAAATGTACATATTAGACAGTTCAATCACTAAGTTAGTCGGCATCTAAATACATGTTTTGTTGAATTTTATCACATAAAAGGAATTTTAATGATGTCAGATACAAATTTAGTGCTGTTTATAATATCACCAAGTTTAGTTCGATGTAATAACAGAATAGCATTTGGCAATCTCTTAATAAAACTAAGAAAATTTTAGAGAAATTTAGTTTAGTGGTTTCAACAACAGAATTAGCACCACTATCCGTAATTTAGAAATTGTCCAGTGTATAGTTATTCTCCAAATTTATAGAAATTATAGCTCTCGCCTAGCTAGCTTTCCTCAAGAAATGGACTATCTAACACAAAAAATATGTGTCAATTCGGATCAATTGTTCCTGATATTAGCGTATTCTACCAAACAAACAAAAATTCTTCAACTTTACAATATTGGTATGGATTTTGCTATCTTTATCATTTTGTACAAGAAGCGAGAGAAGTATGCATCGATCGCGAAACCTGGCGATCTGTCCTCTCTGACTACCCCGTCGGGGCTACAGCGTGAAGATAGTTAGTTATCATTTTCTCCGGGAAGATGTTAAAAGATATTTTTATTCGTTACAGATTCGAACTTGCAACTCTCCTGCAGACATGATCGAGTCTATCGAGAGGCCAGACGACACCTTCAAAGTCAGTACTGTTTATTATCTACACTGAGGGACAGCATAAACGACATACTGCACTTGTTACAAAATATTAAACTAAATAACAATATGTGTGATTCGATTTCATAATGTAAATAATGTAATTATAATAAATTATTATTTGAGTGTGTATCGTTGTTTACTAAGACTTACTGACCTGTAAAATTCAAAATTAATTTAGTAATACGCTCGTAATTCCTGATGTGATTCCTGTAAACTAGGATCTACGGCAATGTCCAGGATCAGACAATTTGAACTCGCTAGATATACAGGAAAAGTCGGAATGTCTTGAAACCCGAACGAAATTCATCAGAAGATAAATTAAAAACGTTGGAAAACAGTAATGATTTACTGTTTTCCAACGCGTAACCATACCATACATAACCATAACATATTAACCAAAACCATAGATAACACAGTTTAAAAAGGTTTTGAATGGACGGATGTAAAAAGAAAAAGAATGGGCGGTTAATTGGAAGGTAATACTACGGACAGCCCTGAGATAGGTAACCCTTTGATACAATTCCATTTACAAATGTTTTTTTTTGCTTCGGAAGCACTGCCTTCCATACAGTGTTCGGAAGGCTTGTTTCGGTTGCCAGGAACATGGCGGTCGATAAGTCGAGTTTGGAGGTCATATGGATGCCAAAGAGGCTCTCCACCTCTTTCGTTAATATTTGCTGCAAAGAACAAATAGCGATTAACTCCAGAAATAGAGAACGCTAGGCAAAATTGATATGCATCCTTCATTATTATTTATTATACTATATTATAACTATTCTAATATTATTCTAATGAATACTAAAGTTGATAATTTTCACACTTTTAATTGTTGAAACTGCTGCTGTTTGTTTTTTTTTAGTTTGTGGTGATCGGTGTCTTGCCTGAATCATAATCGAAATTCTCCCTCTTTTGAATTTTGTTTCTTTAGTATGACAATCACTTCATCGCATGTATTTTGCGGAATCTTAAGCGAAATTTTCGAAAGTTCGACGCAGAGTGCCACTAAAGATTGAATATTGATAATTAATGTCAAAGTCAAAACCGGCTTGACAAACATCTATTTTGAAAGATTTGAATTTTTCTTATCTCTTATTGTTACAATAACAATATGTTTTTCTTCAAAAACCTACCAGGTCCATAGCATTTTCAACATGAAATATAATAATTCTTTGAAATATGGCTTTGTTTATTGTTAAGTGTTCTGTCAGCCATGGAAGATGAATGGGATATTATTATTATAGAAGAAGAAGGTAAATACAATCACGGAAGGCCAAGAAAAGGTTTAATTTATGCCCACACTTTACGATCTGCTTTTACTCAAGTGGTAGCGAGTCACGTCAGTAGCCAGTATACTCCTGCTATTTGGCTCTGGATTATGTAGTGATGATGTGATTGTGACGTCAAGACACGCATTTCTGCCGCGTGGCCAAGTACCGGGGGATGACTGGTGTCATTTGTAACCGAAAAAATGACAATCCGGTTGAAAGGACAGGTCTATAAAACGATCACTAGGCCTATCCTTTTAAATGGCAGTGAGACGTGGCCAATATTGGAGCGATATAAGCAGGAGCTGCTTGATACGGAAATGAAAATACTGCGGTGGATGTATGGAGTCACACCGATAGACCTCGTGAAGAACTCTCGCATCCGCGGCAGCCTTTACGTCCGTGACATTGCAGCCAGGTTGCAAGAACGTCGCCGTCGCTGGTATGATCATATCTTACAGCAACTGCCGGGCTACGTGGGCAAGGAAACAAATGTCTGGCAATGCTGTCTCCAGCGGGTCCTAGTAAAAGGGGAAGACCCAAAAATTGCTGGGTTGACGTCGTTAGAGATGATATGCGTGCCAATGGTCTCACTACAGGGGATGCCGACTACAATTCTTAGTGAAGAAGATAGGGTAGGAAAGCGGACCCCGCGTCGCGAGATGCAGCTAGGATTGACGCTTGGATGATGATGATGATATGTAGTGGTGTATTTACCTCACAAACACACTGACTTTGAAACGAAATGGTTGTGTCCTTTGTGTGTTACATATATTAAAATTTAAAAAATGAATATTCTTTGCATTCTTAAAGCGAAAAAGTAGTAACTATCCACCAGTTCGTTTGGTACCTTGAAAAAACTAATGTCCCTTCTTTGAAAACGTTCCATCATGTTGACAAATTAATTAAAAAAGCTTTTGTATTACTTAACCGATGTTTCGGTTAAGTTATACACAAGCTTTTTTTATCAAATTGGTTATAATCATACGGCAGTTTTTAAGTCGGACAAAAGAGATATACCTAGATCATCCCCCCATTTTCTAAAGTAACTGCCATCGTTCAGCAGGTGCTGTTATCTACACTCATCGTTAGTGATGATGCTGTAGTTTTAGTGGAGGCTTATCTTAAGTAACATGATATCTTTTCCTAATAATAAGCATTTGCAGGTGGTGGCCTTCAATCAAAAAGCTATTACCATCTCTTAGCTCCAGTGTTACTAACAATTTTTATGGTTAGTATTTTTTTTGTTTTACCTGATGTGCAGCGATCAGAAGGGTAATGTTGTTTTGCAAATATTTTTTAACTAGTTGGCGCCTGCGGCTTAGCCCGCGTAGAGAAGTTTTCCTGTTCCCGTTTCCCGGGATAAAAAGTGGCCTATGTTATTATTTATTAATTATTCTGATGTGCTTATACATCAGAATAATAAATAAATATCATATTATTGTAAAGTTACATTAAAATCCATTCGGTAGTTTTTACGTGAAAGAGTAATAAACATCTTCATTCTTTATATATTGTGCGAAAGTAGAGGGTAGAAGGAGTCAGGGTAGGCCGGGACTTATATATGACCACGTGAGCAGATTGTTTAAAAACGGAAAGGTCAAAAGTACTCGGATACCCAGACGTGCGTGTATGAAGCGATTGATGAATGTTGAAGAAGCAAAAGAAGTATGCATGGATTGCGAACTCTGGCGATCTGTCCCTTCTGACTACCCCGTCAGGGATACAGCGTGAAGATAGTTTTTAGTTTTTTTAGTAATATACATCCATTCTTACAAATTTTTGCGTTTATAATATTAATAGGATTTGTCTGGTTGTACGCGCTAATCTCAATAAGTATAAGTTCGACTTAATAATATTATTTTAGCGCCAACGCCACACCATCATGATAAATATCCAAATATTCTATTTAGGCTGTATAACATCATGTTACTGACGTGATGTTACAAGTGTAAAATCTCGATGTAGACCGTCCTGCCTGCACATGAGTAATGGGGAACCTGGCGTCCATACGTTAGGCGGGCCATTATGTCCGCAGTGCGATAACATACGCCAACTTAAAGTCCCCTTCTGTTGCTCACTGGAACGGCCTCGCACAACCATCTGTCAACAGTCTTCATTGATTTCAATGAGGCCTCTTTGTACCCATGAAATAAGTAAGCGCCCTTCACCATAGTAGTGAAGGAATAAGGCGGTTTCTTAACCGAAACCAGCTTCAAAACGAAAAGTGGTAAAATCTTCAAAATCGCCTATGCACGTATTTATGGTGTCCTGAACCGAATGCTGCGAAACAGTTTCTCTCCATCTCTTATAGTTCCTGAGAAATAGATGGGTACAAACGAACGAACGAAGACTTTTCTAATCTTTAGGGTTTAGAAGTTTAAAAAGTATTAACAGTATAAAATTTGGTATTCACAGATCCTGGTAGTAATTACGTGCATCAGATCTAACTCTAATTCAATAAAAAAAGGATTAGTAAATGCGTGCCATGCTTATTGTGACACTTGCAGGTATTGTGTAACCTATATTATAATTTTGAAGGAAGATTCCAGTATTCGATTCTTATAGCGGATGCCCTGCGGTTTCACCTGCGTAGTTAATTAACGTGGGAATATGCAAATAAAATCTAGCCTAAGTTACTTCTTATAATGGCTAGTTTACACAGTGCGAGCTAACATACGAGTCAGCCTACCGAGTAGCTGCAGTGCAATAACTTGCAACGTATAGACATATCTTATGAGTTATACTCGCACATGCGAATTTGATAGTAGCTCGCATCCGAGTTACATCAGCATTTTTTCGTTTCTGCTCGCCTGCTTGCCTGACAGTATATCGCACATGGCAGTAGCTCGGATATCGCTCGTATGGAGCGGACGTTCCGCGTTCGGCAGTAGCTCGCCGGTGTGCCTACGCGCGTTCTAGTATTCAAAATGGCTGCGGATAGACGGTCTTTTGAGAATAATATTAGATTCATGAATCTCTACAGAGAGCAGGAAAAACCTATGGAATTGATTTGATCAAAATTACAAAACTAGAGATATGAGAAAAGCATCTTTAGAACATTTTGCAAAGGAAATGAATCTAATAATAATAATATCAATGCATATGCATATGCAATGAATCTAATTCAATGCATAATATTGTGGTCATGGACCTTATTACAGATTTTTTAAATCAAATCACGTTGACTCGACATCGCGACAACTCGCTAGAGACTGGGCAGTACTATCATTGTGAAAACAGCTAAGGCGAGCCGAGCTACTGGCATACGACTAGACAATGCAAATAGCTGCGTACTGTCTAGTCAGTAGCTTGCGCTGTGTAAACCAGCCATAACATCAGCCATATACCAGACAAAATAGCCAAAGTCCTTTTAAAATGGGTCCAGCATTGTTGGGATTGCCGTCTGACCTACCAATTTCGTAAGGGCACCTGCGTTCTGCGTTGTTGCATCGCCCGTTAGTCAGTAGGTGCACCACGAGCATGTGAGGTCTTTTGGGCCCCAAAGATCTAATCGATATTGAACTATATTTCTTATAGTTGTTGTGTGAAGCGCTCGTGGTCCTGCGGACTCAGTGTTCTGTAAACGATCACTGCGTTAAGCAATTTTCGCTATGGCTGGTTACGGATGGGTGACCACTTTGTGGCATTTACGTTGCGTTTCCGTGCTTCGGAAGGCACGTTAAGCCGTTTGTCCTGGTTGCCAGTAACATGGCAGTCGTTAAGTCAAGTTAAAGGCCTTATGGGCGGCGTGATAAAATTTCAACAGCAGGTAGCCACAACCTGCGTGTCTATTTCAACACGGCAATGGGCTCACCACCTATTTCGTGGGACAGGATTACACATGGTGAAAATTGGGCATATAATATGCCTCTGCCACCCTTTCGGGGATAAGGCGTGATAGATTTAAAAAAAACTTGTTTGATTTCAGATTCATCGCTGGGTATATAATAGATTGTATATGTTGCATATTTCGGCTAATATGGTATTTGTTTAGTAAAGTAAGTGTTATATTAGTTGTTAATCACTACAAAAAATATTATAACACAACACATTAATTAGCCGCACTTGCAAGCGGCATATCTTACTATCGAACGGTCTGGAAACAAAACTCAAATATTTTAATAAACTGAAAAAAGACAATTCGATTCGAGACGGGGATTGAACCCGTGACCTTTGCCTAACTACCCGAACCGTATCGAAACCAAGTTGAATCTCTTCACTATATTTTAATCGTAATTATTATGCTAAATTTCTCATAAATTTTTAATAAAGTAAAATTCGATTCGAGACGGGGATTGAACCCGTGACCTTTGCCTAACCAGGGCCATGTTTTAGCCACTGAACTACCCGAACATATACCTATAGGTTACATAGATTGACCTGGCGCAAGCCAGACAGAAGAGACGTAAGACAGACAGACGGACATTTGTCTCTACCGCATCCCTTTCATACAAAATGTATAGAAGCGTCGCGACGCAAAACATACAGAAGAGACGGAGCGCGGGCGCAACGCTTTTACGTCTGCGCCTTTTGTTCAAGACATACAGGAGAGACGGGGCGCAGACGCGGCAGGGGCGAGGACGGGGCGCGGGGTGGCATGCTGGCCGGGCGGGTCTCGGTCTCGCTCACTCGCACGTGTACCGTCTTGTGAGGTTGAATGGTTGCATTGTGTTGTGTTGTTATAACTTTTTTCTTAAAAATGCGTGACGACCTAGCATTTAATATTCAGTTTTGTGACGGAGCCGACTATCCATTAGGAATAGATCTATCATGCTTCTCTTTGACTTACATCTCCTCGTATACATATGAATTTGTTTGTGGTTGAACATTATGTTCGCCACAAACAAATCCTTTTCCTTACAAAATGCCAGTAGAAGCTTGCCAGCGTCATTCACCCATTTATCCCCATACTCCCCGAGTACCGACTCGAAACCATCGCGAGCGGTACCCACCCATCCATTTAAGTCTCCACATACTATAAGTCTTTCATTTTCTTCTATCACATTTAGAGCTTCTCTCATACTCTCCCAGAAGTCCTCTAGTTCACTCGCGTTCGACGAAGATACTGGCGCGTAAGCAGATACCAGGAAAATCTTCGTCGAACCAAGTTTTAAACGGATCCAGAGGATTCTAGGATCTACCAGTTTGTACTCATACATCCCGGAGGCTAATCGCGAGGACAACAAAAGACCCAGTATCGTCTAACCCTGTGTAGTGCTAGTACATCTTCATCGTCAGAAGAAGACATGTCGTCGTGTCAAAATCAGAGTTCAGTTTGTAGAATGAGAAAAATAGTCCGGAATGCGCGACGGCGTCGCGTCCGCGCCCCGTCTCTTCTGTATAATTTGAAAAGTCGCGTCCGTGTCTTGTCTCCGCCCTGTCCGCGCCCCGTCTCTTCTGTATAATTTGAAAAGTCGCGTCCGTGTCTTGTCTCCGCCCTGTCCGCGCCCCGTCTCTTCTGTATAATTTGAAAAGTCGCGTCCGTGTCTTGTCTCCGCCCTGTCCGCGCCCCGTCTCATCTGTATAATTTGAAAAGTCGCGTCCGTGTCTTGTCTCCGCCCTGTCCGCGCCCCGTCTGCGTCTTACGTCTCTTCTGTCTGGCCCGCGCCTCAGAGTCTGCTTGTGTATCCACGACTGATGCAACTTAGTTGAACTCAAAATCTATCGTCAAGCGAAGTCAAGATTTATGTATTTCATATTTATTCCTTTATTGATTTGTTTCTTTTGCAAAAACTCATTACTACATATATAATTGTTCAAATATCATGTAAATAAAAGTAATGTAACTACTGGCGGTTAGAGAGTGGCAGTAAATGTAAATGTAGAAGCAATAATCTTGACGTTCATAAGTGTTACTTTGTGACCTACATTAAAAAGGATTTTTCATTTTAGTTTCATTTCATTTTCGATATCAAAAATTCCAACAAATTAAATACGATCTTATCTAAGGCGCGTCAGCAGAGACTCAGCCGATGTCTTTTCAAAAACCATTTTCAAATTTATATTAATACAATATAAATAATATTGAAGCGCTCGTGGCCCCGCGGTCTCAGTGATCGGTAAACGATCACTGAGGTACGCAACTTTCACTATGGCTGGTCGTCGGATGGGTGACCACTTTGTGGCATTTACATTTGCGAGCGTTTCCGTGCTTCGGAAGGCACGTTAAGCCGTTGGTCCCGGTTGCCAGTAAAATGGCAGTCGTTAAGCCTGGTTGAAAGCCTTATAGGCAGCTTAAAAAATTTCAACAGCAGGTAGCCACAACCTGCGTCTGTCTATTTCAACACGGCAATGGGCTCACCACCTATTACGTGGGACAGGAATCCACACGGTGAAAAGTGGGCATATAATATGCCTCTGCCACCCCTTCGGGGATAAGGCGTGATGGATATTTTTTATTTTTTATATAAATTATATATTTCGTATAGACTGCGCTACAAACTGAAGTACTAGAGACTCATCATGCAATGTATTTAATAGTTTAGTTATATAACTAACTATCTATCTTCACGCTGTATCCCTGACGGAGTAGTCAGAGAGGACAGATCGCCAGGCTTCACGATACATGCATACTTCTTTCGCTTCCTGCAGATTCATAATTCGCTTCAAACATGCACGTCTGGGTATCCGAGTACTTTTGACTTTTCCGTTTTTGAGCAATCTGCTCACGTGGTCTTCATGTGTAAGTCTCGGCCTACCCTGACTCCTGTTCAGTTATATGTATATAGTTATTCTACTTTTAAGGACAAGGAGGACGATTTAGGTCGAAAATCGCGAACCGTTCAAATTTGGAGATGCCCAAACGTCACTCAACCGGCGCTTGACTAATATTAACCGCTAAGTTCATCAAGTCATCGGTGGCTTAAGGCTCTACCCCACAGGTGCGTTATATTACCATATGTTCTTGACTCGAGGAATTTGATTTTCGCGCATTTTGTATTAGTATGTACCGAAATTATATTCTACCGTGTTTATCTTACTGTTGTATTTAAATGCAAATATCTCAATAATTTTATAGTAATAGGAAAATGTTTTCGGATTACATTTGAAATCGAAATTGAGATTGAGAATTGAAATTATTTCTCAAGACGACTACTTATGTAGAATTCACGATTAAACGTTGCTTCTAAATTTGATTTAAATCAGCCGATGATGATGCCCTTTTAAGCATATTTTCCCGTCAATCAGAAATTGCATAACAAAGCAAAAAAATTATAAATTGTTTCAATGAAATTAGGTTTAGAAATAACACCACTCAGCCAAATGGATGACCTAAAAAGGAAAGGACCGAGAGCGTTAAGCGCTCTACGTCTGAGTGGTAGTTAGTAGAGGTATAATCAGTAGTAGCAACCGATAGGCACATGATTGATTTAATAGAAGTGGCATTTTTTGCCTTCTGCGGTATTTCAATTTCTTGTCTAAAAGATACTTGATATTTTAAAGCTCTTAGGTAACAGAACGACGTTTTGAAGATTGTAAGTCAATTGTAACAGACATAGGATAGGTACGCAACAGTGACATCTCCTTAAGCACGCGGTAATTACGATCGGTATATCGGATTTGTGGGGGAAGAGCCTTTAATCTCTAAGGGTTGTCACTAAATCAACTAAAAATTTAAGATTTTCAATTACTTCACAGCCTTTTCGAGTCTTCTGTTCCAAGATGCGTGTCTCCAGATCAAGCTATGTGTCTGATCTAATAGAAATGGTGTCTCGAGGGACTGACGCTGATTTCATATACCATCATAAATATATTAAAGACAAATCAACCGACACAAGATGTACAAATAAATTTTGCCCTGGTTGTTGTCATAAGTTGAGAACAATATAAGTTTAAATTTATATGTGTGAAAAAATAAAGTACTTAAACGAATACATATATTTGACATTTTGATTTGTATTATTTTTTAATATTTGGCACGACGTAGTGGCGCTATCTGCCTAATGGAAAGCAGAGACGAGTACCAGTACCAGATTGAGCTATAGGCACCTCACGCATGTAAAGCGTGGAAAGCATAAAAATCGTAAAACGAGGAGAAATGCCGTGCGGAAATATTTTTTGTGTCGGCGCGTCGGACATAGAGTATTCTTTTGATACCCAACGCGAAGGTTACTCAACATACGGTGTTTTCATATTAAAACCTTCATGAGCCACCTATTGTACACAAATCCAGGAGATTGTACTCATAGACTAGTGAATGTTTTAAACATTTTTGATTATGACATGATTATTTGATATGTACTTGATTATAGTGCGCCGCGACATATTGAGTATGTCGCGGCGACACATGGCATTTGCCTCATGGCATTTCTCCTGGGGGCCTACTAATCCGATCGCGTCAGAAGAGAATAGAAATCGTCCCTCAATAGACAGCCACCGGTACAATTTTACCGGTACAGTTTTTCGTAGTCTACTATTGCAATCGTACTCCAATAGACTTCTATCGGTCGGCCAATAGAATTCAAAGACTACAATAGTATATCTGATAGAATTCTACTAATGCATACCGCGCCAGTGGCCGCTAGTCAGTGCGTCGAGTCAGTGATATTTTTGTTAGTCTACTAAAATTTTGACAGCTAAAACAGCGATACTGTTTCTATTCTACGGCTTGTCAACAGTATACTCTCAGCCCCATGTTTTTACGATTTCTATGTGTGGAGAGCGTCCGATGAAATTTCGCAGAGTCAACCTAAAGTTCTAAACAGTATTCAAGGCAGGGGCGGATCCGCGTTTTATACTATTGACACCTCGTGACACCTCTTGGAATTGTAGTAACGTCATACCCTACTCACAACTCGTAGTTTCTGTGAGGCTTTTCTACAGCCCTCAAAATGACTTCTATTATTGAGCTTATGACGAACCTCTATAGTTTTTGTTCAGGTTTGCAGTGAATTGATAGTTTCAACCACAGTATGTAAGAAAAATAGGAGTTAACGGGTGCTTGACGATTGCGTTATTTATAAGAGGTTTTGCTGTGTACCTTATGTAATCATAGACAACGAAGCTATATGAAGCTATTTTGTTATTGTCTTTGACCTTAGTCTAAGCAGGTCGTAGACTACTCTGTCTACGAAGCAGCTCTAAGCCTATGAATTACTCGGACTGACTCTTGACAAGCTGACAAGCTGAGCTAAGATGATGAGATCTGTCTACGGATACCAACCGATACGGATGGATGAGATACATCAGTGACATGTTGACACCGCTTGCCATAAAGAAAAAAATATTTGTTTTTTCTTTATGGCAAGCGGTGTCAACATGTCATTGATGACGACAAAAATAATAAGAATATGACAAGTATGGCTGATTTATTGTCAATTTGTCATTAATTTCAGGGTTACAGTTGTCTCAATAGTATCTCACGATGTCTCAATGCCATCTAATTTGCATTGAGACTTTGGTATCTACAGTTTAAGCACATCACAATTTAATATCGAAAATATCCAAAATGGGGGAGGCAAATAAATTTCGTAGTTTCTTCTGACTTGGTAACAAATTTGACTACAGCTATGGGTGACAGGCCACGGTCGAGAAATACATGCCGCTACTGCTACTGTCCTCTAGGTATAATAATTTTTATATACAATATAAATAGGTAGAGTTTGATTGTTTATTTGTTCGTTTTGTTCCTGACTTTTACCATATTGGCGTGTCGTGTTAGCGAAGGGACTGCTCTTGAATACCACTTATACTCATAAAATAATTACAGACTCCCTTCCGACCATCAAGTTAATTTCGTATAAGGTTGCATTCTGTAGAAATAAATTTTGATTTCAATTTTCAACATGTTTTCCTTTCCCAAAATGTTGATTTCACACAATGTTGAATCAAACGTTCCAATTTAACTTTCTAATTCAAAAGTCATGTTTTTCAATAAAGAAGTGCTTCACATTTTGACAAATAAACATTTAGAAACTTTGCTTATAAATGGTGTTACATTAATATATTACTTATCAAAAAATTCCTTTTACATCCTTATTATTTAGGGTTTCCTTTACTTTTAAACTATAAAGTAATTAAAACTATTTCTTTGTTTAGTTAAGTTTCAATTTGATTATATTAATTAGTTAGGAAATCTTTTAGGGATATTAAGTTTCTTTAGACCTATTTTGAGAAAGATATTATTTTTGTTATCTTGTATCGCGGGGAATACATTTACGCTCCGTCATCCCTGCTGCGGTGACAGCACGGTGTCTGGGACTCCTGGCCCTAGGGTCGTCCTACCCAATAAGCCACCGCGGTGTTCTGCCTCATCGGCTCGCAGGGTAGGCCTGAAGTTAAATCACTGCGAGCTGGCAAGGGGCACTCCAGGTTGTTAGAATTTGTCTCAGCGGAGACGAAAGTGCAACCCCAAGGGAGCTCCCTAAAGAGCTGAAGAATCTAGCCCGTACCTCTATCGCTCTCGGAGGCCCCTTTGTAAGCACAGGAGGCAGAGAGCGGCCGGAGCGGGTGTGCGCTATAGGGGAACCCGGAAGCCCCCTAGAACATTAGGAAAGTGCCCATGCCCATTGCCATGACCAGTTGTTGTTATAGCAATTGTTACAAATAATATTATTTAAATTTAAGGCAAACTAAGTTTAGTCGACTGTTCTCACATAAATTCAAAGGAACTATGTAAGTGTAATTTTAATGAACACAACATTTATTTTATTTTATTTTTGTAAAATTCCTTTACTGTATAATTGGTCAAATATCATGTTAATCAAACTGTGTCAAATGGCGGTTAGAAAAGAGTGGCCATGAGTTTTATTGCCAGGTTCTTCCTCTGGCTCTACCTATTGCTTTGCGAATCTGGCAGTAAATGTAAATGTAGAAGCAGTAATCTTGACGTTCATAAGTGTTACTTTGTGACCTACATGAATAAAGATTTTTGTTTTTTTGTTTTTTTTTTTCGATCTGGGAGGCGTCCCCAAACCCCAGGACCCACGGTCAGAGATTAGTAGGGGGCGTACATGAATAACTCAAGACGATGCCCCCAAACACGATAGGGAGACAGCTTTCTCGCACCCGCAGACCCCCACGTTTAGCCGCTATCACCACACCAGCGAACGAGGCGACGGGCGGCGGCCCAACACATTTTGATAAAGATGCATATTTTTGTCAAATAGGACATCCCTTGTTGTAACCTACTAAATGGCACAAACAACATTTTAACTTCGATGTTTCAATAGTATTGCTTTATTTCTTTTGAAAGTTTGTTAAATAATAACAAATTTGGATTTTGAAGTAAATGAAATTTGCATTAATTATTCGTGGATGTCACCCTCACAAATGTTTGTGGTCGTCCCCACCGCCACCGCGTACCTATGTGTGAAGTTTCAACTTTATTACAATTCAAGATTACACGAAATTTTAAAAATTAACATCGTAGAAAATCAAATTTTACGTGTATAACTTTCAGTGAAATAAAATTGATGGTCCGAAGGGTTGCTGCCTACTCCAATGGGAGTGAGACATGACTTTATGTGATTTTCATTGTCTAGTTAGATTGCACTATTATCATGAATAGATATATATTGGATAATCATATGCATAAATTATTCTGTTTTCAGAACGCGGATGCGGTTATAAAAGATTTCTAAAGTACTTAATCCCTCTGCTTGTAGTTTTGACACTAATGGTTAGTATATACTTCATTTTATACAAGAAGCGCTCGAGCGTCGCTAACTCAGTGTTCTGTAAACGATCACTGCGTTCACCTACTCTCGCTATGGCTGATACTCGGATGGGTGACCACTTAGTAGTATTTCCAATTACGAGCGTTTCCGTGCTTCGGAAGGCATATTAAGCCGTTAGGACTACGAAAAACTGTCAAAATTGTACTGGTAGCTTTTTATTGAGCGACGATTTCAATTCTATTTCGACACGATTCGAATAGCAGACTCGGCCCTCTGGTCTCCAGCGGCCAGGTTTCGAGCATATCCTAGCAACATGCACGTTATATTACTAGGTACTTGTAAATCCAATTTTTATTTTTGTTTTATTTTTTATTATATTTTTCTTTTTATCACTATGTGTATGTTTAGTTTCTGCTATGCATGAGGTTTTAAACATTTTTCTTATTTCGACACGATTAAAATAGCAGACTAGGCTCCAAGGTTTAGGTCAGAACAAAAAAGGACATGCATTTTTTAGAATGCAAACACCTATATTTTAGAACATATTTAATAATAATGTTAATCATTTCGATAATAATTTTCTGTTTGCAGTTCTATCCTCTGGGAGACAGAAAATGCGACTGTGGCGGCAACATATTTGTGCAAAATATGTGCGCTATTTACAAGTGAGTGTGTTGGTCTGTGTAAAGACCATAAAGGAGGGGAGTGAGAGAAGGAACCTACTACATACCCTTGATTCGTCAATCCTGGAGGGAAGATGACCGTCAAGGATGACCTCAACTAATTGTAATGGAGGAAAGACGAATCGAACTCTTCAAGGAAAGGGATGTAGCACAGGGATTTTGCACTGTAGCAGGATTGAGGGACCAATGCCATCTTTTATCTTAACGTTTAACTTAAGTTTAGTATAAGCTTAAGTTGGCACTAGCACTGCGTTATGAATAACGAGGTGTGCTTCTTTTACGATGCTTTGTTGCTTTACTAATAGGGACAAAGCAACGTTAATTTTGTTTCCGGCAGCTCCTCGCCGTACTACATGCAAATCACATCTTCCGTCCGCGCTAAATTTACTCTCTAATTACACTATTTCATTCACTTGCTCTAAATATTCCTGGTTGACCCAAATCTTGCACTTAGTACTTACGTTTTATCTTTCAAATATCAATAAAGTTCAATTAAAATTGAATAACAATGGGCTCACCACCGATTACGTGGGACAAAAAGCATACAGTGAAATGTGGGCGTTTAATACGCCTCTATCTATCCCTTCGGGAATAAGGCGTGACAATATGTGTGTAAAATGAATAAGATCTGGTGTACCCCGGTATAAAGGTTATGTTTACTGCTCAAAATTTACGTCATAAAGTTATAGAGTTATTTTAAAAGATATGCAGTAGCGTCCTTCAAAACGTTTTCATACACCATGGGTTCACTTCGCAGGGTAATTTAGTCCATGAGTTCTGTGTAGTCTAGAAAGAGACAGAGTGCAGATAGAACAATATTAAACTGACCACAAAGGGAAGGGATTACGGTGCAAACAAAGTTGACGTTCAAATGATGATCTCCGAAAGAGATTGTATAATAACAGTTACTTGCATAAGTGAAGTATTGTATGTATATTACGTTTTTATTCAGATACCTATGCCGAATTAAAGTACCTGACCTACCGGAGCTGCCATCTCTGCCGCGCATGCCTCCATTGCCTGATATGCCGTCATTGCCTGCAATGCCTTCATTACCTAAAATACCTTCATTACGGATAGTAAGTATGCACATGGTCTTCATCCTACATGAGGCGGGTCTGCAGATAATGTACCGTCTAAGGGCTCGTATACATAAACAGGTTACGATAACGTTTTATGAAAATCTACCTAAGTTACGTGTGAATGAATGAAATGGTGTATTTTGGGAGTATGTTTATCGCGGATGGAAGATGTAGAACGGCGAGTAGCTGCCGGAAACAAAGTAAATGGTGCTTTGTCCCAATTAGTAATGCGACAAAGCATCATAAAAGAAGCACGACTGGCGATTTATAACGCAGTGCTAGTGCCAACGTTGCTTTACGGTAGCGAAACCTAGGTATGTCAGCAGATGCATGAAAGTAAATTAAATACTGTGGAGATCGCATCTCTCACTTCGAAAATTGTGCGGTGTAACTTTGGCCGACCGAATACGTAACGGAGTGATACGCAATATGAAAGGTTTGAATGAAAGTGTCTGCGATAAGCTGGAAAAAGGCGTGCTCCGTTGGTTTGGACACGTCCAACATATGAATGAGGAACGATTGACGAAGAATATATACTATGCGAAAGTAGAGGGTAGAAAGAGTCAGGATAAGCCGAGACTTACATATGAAGACCACGTGAGCAGATTGCTCAAAAACGGTAAAGTCAAAAGTACTCGGATTCACAGACATGCGTGTATGAAGCGATTGATGAATCTTGAAGAAGCGAAAGAAGTATGCGAAGCCTGGCGATCTGTCCTCTCTGACTTCCCCGTCAGGAATACAGCGTGAAGATAGTTTAGATTAGTTTTTTTTTGGTTATATACATTATGACGTGGAATTCCACGTCCAGGAACATAAAGTTTTTTGTTTGTTGTCAGTTGTCATCACAACTTACGTCAAATAACTTTATGTTAATGTGGCACGATGCGTTGTCGTGACGTGATTTACATTGCTCGACACAGCAACCCACATCACTACATCCTAAAGTGGGTTTTCATATGATAGTGACGTGCTGTGTGACGTTGTGTCGATGTAACGTCTTTATGTGTACGAGCCCTAACAACGAATACTTCTCCTTCTATAAAAAGGATTTAACCCCTAAATAATGTGAGTGATGGTTAAAGCTGTTCGGAATCTTCTTTCGATATTCACACATTCTTCTTCAACGTATAAAATTCTATAAAATTCGTGTAAATCTCTATTTTCCTGACAAGTTGGTCAGACTTCTGTGTCTGAGTGCAAGAGCTATGGAATTCGAGTATAAAAGAGTCCTCCAAAATTTTGGAGGACTCTTCTCTGCGAACTCCTCAATAAAACAAAATCGGTGATTTGGTTTAAAGAGTTTTCAAAACAAAGTATTAATATTCATAATTATTATTCACAGTGTACTCCTGAGTGTTCTATGCGCAGAAACACCCCAGCTCCGGTATGTCCTCTAGAAGATCCAGCGCCAGCATGTCCTCCAGAGGCTCCAGAGGCTCCAGATCCAGAATGTCCTCCTAAAACTCCAGAGCCAGAATGTCCTCCTGAAACTCCAGAGCCAGTATGTCCTGCAGAAACTCCAGCTCCTATTTGTCCACCTTCACCGCCAAAAACTCCATCTTTCCATTCAGTACGCCCATTTGTTCAGTCAAAGTGTGCATGTTCACACAACCAATGTGCTTGTGCAAAATGTCCATCTTTGCAATCCTCTAAATGTCCAGCCGAAGCGTGTCCATCTCCCGACTGTCCAGCCCCAAACTGTCCAGAACCAGGATGTGAAGCAACTCATAAAAAGAGTAATACTCCTCCAAAATGTCCTTCTAAATGTCCTTCTGCAACTGATTGTCCTAATTCTTAGAACGCATAGTGAAATTAGGGGCTGTGAGATTTAATTTTGTTTTTGGCACATAATTTTATGAAAAATTTACATTTGTTGAATTATTTAAGATAGTCAAATTCTTTATAAACAGAAGTCACAGAACCAAAATTATTACAAAATAAATCGTTAAAACAAAAAGTTTTTTATTCGTCACAAAATTCAAGATGCCATTTCTTTAATTATTAATTCGTATTTATTTTATAAAGTCATCTCAAAGTGACAGGTTGACGCTTCTCGTGACCACAACTCTTATCTGCAGTCCAGACCTGGGCACCCATTGACACAGTATACTATGGGTTAATAAGGGTCTATAAAAAAGTTGGCATGGCACCCTCACGGATATCTTTCTGACCCTTGTCCGCTTTCGCTGACGTTTTCGCTTTTCGGTAAAAAGCCATAGCCCCCGAAAAGCTGTCTGTGGTTGGGACCGATTTCGGCAGTCACTTCCATTCCTAGAACGAAAGGGTCCTCGATGTACAGTGCTGCGGAATATCCTAAGAGTTGCACCTACGAGTTCATTTGACTTTTGTTTGACTGTAGTCTATTTTTGTTTGGGGTCAGCTGCCGAGGTCGATGCCAGTCGCCAAAATCGAACGAGGGTGAAGGCTAATTGACATTTTATTTCATACTAGATGACCCCCACAGCTTCGCCCGTGGAATATTTTGACCGCCCGTCGCACCGTCGTTTATAAATTTGAAAAATAAGGTATGAAAGATTACTCGATTAGTCGACATTTATGATTACTGCTCCACTCTCCAGGGTAATAGCGTGATGATATACGGTCTATAGCCTTCCTCAATAAATGGGCTATCTAACACAAAAATATTTTTTCAAATCCGACCTATATACATTAGCGCGTTCAACCAAACAAACAAACTCTTCAGCTTTATAATATTAGTATAGATATCTCAACTATATTTAGATCTCTGCATCTCTCACTACCCCGTCAGGGATACAGCCCTTCCGGCCTGATCTATATAGGACAAAATAGAGTACATTAAAGGTCAAACCTTTCTATAAAACACTCAATAATTTAAGAATAAACCGCGTAAAATGTCAAAAACTGTTTAACTCTGTTTAACTTCTCAAATGATTTGACATCCAAAGAGGCTTATACTCTGACATCGCTTACCGTAAATTTACTTTGAATTGAAATGTTTTGAACTCAAAATTGTATCTATCATTTCGATTTTTTCAATACATTACAATTTCTATCGCATATCTGATACAAAATACGCGACTGATTTTGGTAAAGAGGCCTTGGAAAAGTGAATTGTATTGCATTGAAACAATATTTTGATCATGAAAATTATACGTATATGTGTGATTGGACATTTGGAAGCAGCAAATTGAAAAGATTTTGTTACGATGGTACCAAGAACAGCAAAGATAAGGCGAATTTTGTGTTGGAATGGAAAATAACCTATCCAGGAGGCGTATACAAGCAGGTAAGTTTTGTTGAAAACATTATTGCTCAACATATTGCATAATTTTTAGGTGATTATGGTATTATTAGGGACAATAGCCAAGATAGACTTAAGCATATTCTTCTCTTTATAATTTTATAATACTTTAATACATTTTACCGAATAAATAGCACGAAGTCATGTGTATCGGGCGACGTTTAGTGCCCTTTTTCCTTGTAGTCAAACTATTTCGCCATACTGATTTGGCTACGAGTACGTACTTAATGGCAACGTACAAATTGCTTGATTTGCAAAATTGACAAACTGAATGCATTAGTAAAAAAATTAACAAATAAGTAATAAATGCTGAAGGTATAATATCTGGGTGTAAAGGACCAGGTTCTCCGGGGTCTCTCGTATCTGCGAGCGGTGCACTGGCTGCTAAACGGACGAGGCAATGAAGGCAGTTGCCCATAACAATGCCGAAACTCAGAAGCAAAGGATTGCTGTACCTAGCAGTCAAATAAAAGTAATATCCAAACTTCAAATCCAGGTAAGATTTGGAAGCAACTACGAATATACTAAGATGAAAAGAAAACTTAAAGTTGGTTGAACTTTTCTATACCGTATTCTCATCTCTCTACTACTTTATTATATTACTAGTTGACGCCCGCGGCTCCGCACGCGTGGTGAAGTTTTTCCGTTCCCGTTGGCCTCAGGAACTTGTTCCCGGGATAAAAAGAAGCCTAAGTTTCTTCAAAATCCATTCAGTAGATTTTGCGTGAAAGTGTAACAAACATCCATTGTTACAAACTTTCGCGTTTATAATATTAGTAAGATTTATCTCTTATTGTGAAAGTGTTTACTTGTTCGTCCTACTTTCACGCCGTATATAAACAATGATTTACTGTGATTTTCAAAATATGGATAATTAAAGAACTGATAAGTCAGGCCTTATCCCGGGAAAACATCCAATTACCACGGGAAAATACATATCAGTGTGACAGTCACTTTGAATGAAATAAACAATGATTTTATATTTCAGATGATAATAATTGGTTAGACCGGCTCGCCAGTATCTTTGTGTTCGTCACAATTAGTATTTTTGTTTTGGTTAGTATCAATCTCTACTATTAAAAAAAAAACCCGGTGAAATGTGTGTCGGTCCACGCGCAATGTTGTGTTCCGTAATATTATTTGTACATTTTCTTTTCCTACGACATGGCAAACAAGCTTACGGCCCACCTGGTGTTAAGTGGTTACCGTCGCCTATAGACACTTGCAATATTAAGGTTAACACTGCGAGTGCGTTGCCATCCTGGGGCCTAAGATGATATGCCTTCATACAATAAGTTACATCTACATTTTTACTACAATAAGTTTTTACTTCGGATTGTAGGTAAAGGTATATATGTATCTTGTACCTATAGTTAAGCTGGAAAAGAGCGTGCTCCGTTGGTTTGGACACGTCCAACAAATGAGAGAGGAACGATGGACGAAGAATGAATATTGTGCGAAAATATAGGGTAGGAGTCAGGGTATTCCGAGACCACGTGAACAGATTGCTCAATAACGGAAAATTCGAAAGTACTCGGATACGAGACTTGCTTGTATAAAGCGATTAATGGAGCGGCAGGAAGCGAAAGAAGTATGCATGGATCTTGACGTCTGGTGATTTTTCCGTTTTCGACTCCTTGCTTCACAAGGCACGCTAAGCCGTTGGTCCACGACTGCCATATTACTAGCTACCTAGTAATGTGACAGTCGTTAAGTCAAGTTAAAGGACTTATGGGCGGCTTGAAAAAATTCAATTGAAGGTCGCCATAGCCTGCGCTTGACCATATCAACATGGCAATGGGTTCACCACCTGTTACGTGGGACATAAATGCTGTCACCCCTTTAAAGATAAAGGTGTGATTGATAACAAAACATAGTAGGTATATACCTAGTCAGGTCATAAATTCTGTCACATGTTTAATATAAAATAATTGAAACAAGTTTATTCATTATGTAACCATTTATATACCAAAATGAACTTAACAAAACATAGATTCTTATGACAATAAAGTTTATTCAAAATGACCTCCGTAATTTTGAATAAACTTTAAGGCCTTCAATCTGCGCGGCCAGTCGTCTATCGCAGCACGAACGAGGTCCATGTCAATATCGGCGGCTGCCTTAATCAAGGATGTCTTGAGTGACTCCAAATTGGGATGAGGCTTTGAGCACGCCTTTTCCTCCAAGTGTTGCCATATCTTGTAATCTAACGGACTCAAATCTGGACTGGCCAGTCTTTGTGCCGGATGAAGTCGATTTCACGCGCCGCCAGCCAGTCTTGTGTGCTCTTCACTCTATGAGCTGGCGCCGAATCTTGTTGGAATACCCAGTGCCTGTTATTGAACATGGTATGAGAAGCAGGTTCCAATAGGTTCGTCAGGACTGTATTTTGATACACAACTGCATTCGTTTTTATACCTTTCTCACAAAAATGTACCTCTGTTAAGCCCCAATAAGAAACTCCCAACCATACCATGAGGGAGGGTGGAAAATGACCTCGTTGGACACGCGGAATACGGTTGCTCGCTTTTTCACTACTGTGTGCGTACACCTTATCATTTTGTTTGTTGTAGCTCTCTTCTACGGTAAAACTTTTCACCGTGGTTCTGCTTAACCCCATCTGAAGAGCCAACAGTTTCTGCTTACGTTTGGGATTTCTTTGAATTCGCGCCTTCACATCTTTTATCACTGCTGGAGTCCTAACAGACCCAGGGCGACCACTTCTTGACCTGTAATCTACACTAGAGTCTTCATTGTATCGTTTGATGGTACGATAAACGAATCTTTTAGTTATATTCAAATATTTCAGTATGTCAAAAATTTGAATTGGCGCGTAACCGCAACGATGCAACGCAATAACTGCAACACGGTCTTCTTTAAGCGTCCACTCCATATTTAAAAATGAGTAAAATTCTAAAAAGTATACATTTTTATTTTCATGAACAATTCGAAATTCGAAATCAATAAACTTTTTTGTGGGCAGCATTCTAAAAGAAAAGTTTCTACACTAGAGTCTTCATTGTATCGTTTGATGGTACGATAAACGAATCTTTTAGTTATATTCAAATATTTCAGTATGTCAAAAATTTGAATTGGCGCGTAACCGCAACGATGCAACGCAATAACTGCAACACGGTCTTCTTTAAGCGTCCACTCCATATTTAAAAATGAGTAAAATTCTAAAAAGTATACATTTTTATTTTCATGAACAATTCGAAATTCGAATTCAATAAACTTTTTTGTGGGCAGCATTCTAAAAGAAAAGTTTTTACTGTGTGACAATACTTATGACCTGACTAGGTAGTATTGTTTAAAGTTATAAGATTGTTTACAGTACGCACCTCTGGGAACTCCTGAACATTATTGCAAAGAGCAGTATAGGTGCAGTTGCATATTAGAAGAGAACGACCTCAGAGGACAACAAGATAGGGTTGCAGCATGTCTTATCTGTGCGTTGTACAGCGGGTTGGCGAGGTGAGTAAATCTATACATCTAATATATAAAATTCTCGTGTCACAATGTTCGTTCCCATACTGCTCCGAAAGGGCTCGACCTATTCTTATGAAACATCCAAACTTCGAAACAAACATATTTGGATCACACAAAAATTTGTTCTAACCTGGGAACTGAACCCTAGAGCTCAGTACAGCAGTCGCATATACTTTTTTTTTATATTTTTTATCTTGCTGCGTATAATCCACTGAAAGGAAATCAAAAATATTTTCCATTAGTCCAATATGGCTAATGTAACTTTTAATGTGACTGTATAATTTAAAAAGTAGGTATGTTTTATTTCCCTGCATTCTTTTAAGAAAAGTACAATATATGCCTCGGCGGAAATGACAGTTGCCTGTCTCGTATTAGTGAATTTCCTATTTCCCGGCCTTTCTACAGAAAAAATAAATAAACAAACAAACCCTTCAGCTATTATATTTTAGTATAGATAGTTCCTATTTCACTATGGTTATTGCAAGCGTGAATGATTTCAACATTTTCTTGTAATTTTTTCTTGCAGGCTGATGGAAATAATATGCGAATTCCTTGAATATCTTAGACAACTTCTTGCAGAAATAAGTTATCATATCAAGTTAGAAGTAAGTTAATAAATAGACGTTTCGTTAGACTTATCTATCAGGGATGCTACCTGCTTATAACAGCGCCGAAGCGGCGGCGAAGAGTAGTTTAGAGGACGCAAACACACACACAGAGCGGCACGCGGTTGTTGACGCGTCGCGTCTATAGCTATGAGAACGCCTCTCCACTTCAGTTTGAGTTGCTAACCATCATTTTATTCCGTCTCCGTCCGTCTGTGCTGAACCAGAGTGCTATGAGAACACCTCTCCACTGCACTCTGAGTCGCTAATCATCGCTTTATTCCGTCTCCGTCCGTCCGTGCTGAACCAGGGTCAGCGCCGACTGACGGAGGTGTGGCGTAGAAACTAATTCCGCAACGGGATAAAATTCAACCTAAAGTGCATCGTTGTATGACTGTATTTGGTACTAAGCAATAAAATGACAGCAAGCGATTTAAAGCGCAGCCGACTGCTACGCAAGAGGTCGTGGGTTCGATTCCCACCCAGGATAAAACTTTGTGTGATGAGCACGATGGTTTATTCTGTGTCTGGGTGTTATTTATCTATAATATGTATGTATTTAAAAAATATATAAGTATGTTTAACAGTTATCTAGATCCCATAACACAAGCTAATATTAGCTTACTTTGGGCTAGATGGCGCTGTGTGACAAGTGTCCCACAATATTTATTTATTATTATTATTTATTATTTTATTCTACCAAATACAGTCATACACAAAAGTCTCTTTGCCGCTACTCCGCCCGTTGGTGCTGACCACGGAAGACAGAAAGAACTGTTATCCGACCCTTAGTTATAAGTATTACCGGTACAATAAGGGTTAGAAACCTGTAGGGACACACTGCTGACGCAGGAGTTTTATATACCGAGTCGCTAGCACTTGTTCTGCGCAGCAGTCGTCTTCCTGCACGCTATTGGTTAGGTCATATTGTATCGTATTGTAATTCATGTATTGTGTAACTGGTAAAAGACTAAATTATATGTTTTAAGAATTTAAGTATAGATGATCTACATATTATTCCCCTACATTGGCGACACTTACAAACCTATTAAACCCCTGGGTGTTGCAAACGTCCATTGACTCCGGTGACCAATTTGCATCAGGTATGGCCAACACGGTGTTATTAAAAAAAATTGGTACAAATCATTTCTCGATTTTACGCGGAGACGATTTTAGCCAAGTGAAATTTCTCCTCAATTTACAGCTATATACAGTTGAAAATATTATATTTTCGCTTGCAATTTTCAGGAAATGCCAGAAAGGCTATGTTGACAGTTTGGCACTAAGTCGCCCCAAGATAGTATATTTTTATTAGTTTCAAATCCCGCTCGACCTCGTGAAATTTTTGGTATAGATAGCGTACTAATTGCTTTTCAAAAATTATTTCGACATTCTAATTGTGTTTCAACATTTTTTGTTTTGTTTACAGTTCTACAAATTATTAAGAAACGTTGACAAAAAGGATTTGTGTCGCACTGCCTGTGTAGAGAAAGTAAGTTTGTTTTTGTAACAATCATATAGAAATTCTTAAACAGCAATACACATTATTTACTTTTACCTGGCCATTTTCTTCAGATATGTGTCAACCTTTGAAAATGCCGTACGTAGAAACCGGGTCAGATTGAAAAGTAAATAATGAGGAACAGTAGGTACAAGTGTTTTTATTTTAGCTGACCCCCATGACTTCGCCCGTGACATACTTCATCTTCCGTCGTACTTGTTTAATCCCGTCGTTTATAAATTTGTAAAATAATGCATTAAAAATTGCCCGATTAGTCGACATTTATGATAACTGCTCCGCTTTTGAGGTTACTAGCGTGATGATATACAAACTTTAGACTTCCTCGATAAATGGGCTATCCAACACAAAAAGAATTTTCAATTCGGAGCAGTAGTTCCTGAAATTAGCGCGTTTAGTAAACAATCAACCAACCAAACAAAATCTCTTCAGCTTTATATATTTAGTATCGATATAGAAGTATAGATGTGTAGCAAGTTCCACCAAGTGTCATCAATCAACAGCATAAACTGAAATCTACATAAAGTCCGTTATGGCATATGTCTACCTTTTAATTATAGCTTCCTATGTCACCTCAATGTTATAGTTAACTATTCTTAAAAAGGACCCGTGTCCCCCAGGAAACCGGTACGAGAAATTTCACCACGCGGATGAAGCTGCGAGCATCAGCTAGGAACTGCATACAGTCGAACATAATAAACTCATGCTTTTTTTGTAGTCAGTTAGTAGTAAATAATCATTTCTTCCTTCTGTCTCCGCAGAGGTCACAGTGTGAAGAATGTAATAATGATAAATGCCATCAGACTGAGGTGACTGTACTTGAGTCTTGCACTAGCTCATAGTATCTTGTAAAAAAGTAAGTAATGAGTCTTGCACTAGCTCATAATACCTTGTAAGTAAGTAAGGAATACTTTTTGTACAACTTACATGTGATACAACTTGTAGCTTAGAGTTGAAACGGAGTCAGCATTTTTTTATACAGGATGGCCCATTTAAAACAGTCTGTATGGGCAACTCTGAAACTATGAGACATAGAAAGATCTGTTCTAAGGAACCATGTCAACGATTTTGATAAATATAAAAACTGCATTTATAGATTTAAAATAATACTTGTACTTGAGTCGGAAATCAAACCCGGAATTATCAAAGAATAAAACTGGCATTTTTTTTTATACTACTGAGGTGGCAGGCTAGCTTACGGCCCACCTGATGGAAAGTGGTCACCGTAGCCTATGGACGTTTGCAACATCGGAGGTGCAGCACTCGCGCTGCCAACCCTATAAATAACTTCTAAAAACCCCCTTTTGAAAACCCCATACTGTAGACGTTCGGGAAAACCCAAAACCCAGGCAGAGAGTTCATTCCACAATCTAGAAAGTGATCTTATAAGAGTTCCGATTTTTTCCTTTTGAGGTACGGAACCCTAAAGCCCCTATTTTATATTTCTGAAAAAATGCGTACTTGTTTCAACAACTTTTAATAGATACAAAGTTGCAGTGCTACCGGTCTTTGGGGGCTAGAGTAAAAAAATATTAAAGACGAAATGCCGATTGTCTTTTTCCAATCGTCGATAAGCAACTTATTGATGGTACCTACTTAATGCAATTACATACATACATACATATTATCACGCCTTTATGCCCGAAGAGGTAGGCAGAGGCATACTATACGCCTACATTTCACCGTATGCACTTTTGTCCCACGTAACAAGAGGTGAGCCTATTGCCGTGTTGAAATGGACAGGCGCAGGTTGTGGCGACCTGCTGTTGAAATTTTTTAAGCCTAACGACTGCCATGTTACTTGCAACCGGGACCTAATGCAATTGACACTTATTTGTAGATAATCACATTCAGAAACAGAAGGGATCTGCTCGCTACACACCGAAACAGACGTGAAAGATAGATGGGAATCGTGCATCGACGCGCACGTACGCCTTTGAGAGGTAATTTAATACAATATCACTTAGATTAAAACAAAAAAATTGCAATATCCTTCTAATATTATAAAGGCGAAAGTGTGTAAGAATGGATATTTGTTACTCTTTCACATAAAAACTACCGAATGGATTTTAATGAAAGTTTACCATAATACGAGTATAGCTTATACATCAGAATAACACGTAGGCTACTTTTTATCACAGGAACAAGTTCCTGTGGGAAACGGGAAAACTTCTTTACGCAGGAGAAGCCAATAAGAAATAATTAATAAAATTAATCAAATTAAATAATTACACTAATAACAATAATTAACCTCAACCTCAACCCTCGAGGACAGTCGTTATCTTTTATAGGATTAACGCAATCCTATGAGGGTATAGTAGATTCGCTTTTTGAGTTATCCACTTTCTGATATCAACAAAAAAATGTTTTAGTAAGTTATTGAAAAGCTCACATTCGCAGGGCAGCTTGTGGCGAGCTGAATGTGCGTGGCTACACATCGGTCCCGATTCCTCAGAGTTTTGTTGCCCTTCTGCACCGGTTAGGATTTAATGGCCTAACTGGAGAGCAGTGAGAATGCTACTCCCGGGAGTGCAGCAAATATCATCTCTGGCTTGCCTTAATTGGCCGGTCAGAGGGAGGGAGCCAGAGCTATATGCTCGGGGGTGGAAGTGTCATTTTCAAGGGCATAACTACGGGGAAGCCCGCTCCGGGCCTGTCCCGCGAAGGTGAAACCGGCCCGGCCCGGAAAATGGGGGCCCATCTAGTGAGTTGGCGAGTCACCGTCTGCCAAATTTTTGATAATCTTATATTAAAATGGCAGACGCCGCCTTCATCCATAGTTATAATCACCTAGTTCATTAAACCCCCAACCCAATAGCCCATTTCTTAGTTAGCATATTTTACAATAGTTTAACTCCCATTGGAGGTGGTCCATTATCGTTCTTCTACATAAGGCGAGCGTGGACTATCTGCAGTGGGGGCCCCATTTCCTTTTAGATTAAAATTCTCAAAGGGCCTCTGCGTGTTGGACCAGTATGTCCCCATGTACGCCTACCAAAAACTCGGGTATCTTCATAAAAAAAAAGAAGATACCCGTGAAAAGAAGAAACATAAAAATAATAATAAAATAAATAAATAATAAATTATTTTATTACTAGTTGTCCCGCCCGGCTTCGCCCGTGACATACTTCGAACCTTTTTTTTTCTATTATTTGTAAATCTAAACCATCCTGGGCGCCACCCAAACGCATACAAAAATAATCATTCAAATCGGTCCAGCCGTCTAGGAGGAGTTCAGTGACACACGCACACAAGAAATATATATATAAAGATTAATAATAATTATATTAATATTAATTATATTTAATGTATTTATATTTTTTGGGGTGGAAGAGGTATACATGTATATTTAGTCTGCGGCCACATTTAACCGTAAGAATGTTTGTCCCACGTAACAGGTGGTGAGCCCGTTGCCGTGTTATGGACAAGCGAAGGTGGTGCGACCTACTGTCGAAAGTTTTCAAGCCACCCATAAGGCCTTAAATTTGACTTCATTATTTTTTTAAACTAAATTACTAATTTAATGTTAAAATTCAATATTATTCGGAACAAATATTAGTGTGACCGACAAATGTTGGTTTCGGAGTACAGGTGTTTCCTATGTATAATATGTGTGTATGTAAGTAAAAAGTGTGTGTGTGTCCTACTGTATTTAAATAATAATAATAAATAAATATTGTGGGACACTTCACACAGCGCCATCTAGCCCAAAGTAAGCTAATATTAGCTTGTGTTATGGGATTTAGATAACTGATAAAAATACTTATATATTTCTAAATACATACATATTATAGATAAATAACACCCAGACACAGAATAAACCATCGTGCTCATCACACAAAGTTTTTCACCCCGCGGTAAAGGAGAGATGGCGCTCGTACTTCCACGAGCTGCTTAATAAGCAGCATAAAGAGGTGCAGCCTCCGGACCTCCCTCCGAATCAGGGACTAGTGCCACCGGTAACGCCTGGAGAAGTCCTGACAGCGCTTCGCCGCATGAAGAATCGGAAAGCTGTCGGACCCGATGGAGTCCCCATCGAAGCCTGGAAGGCGATGGGTCCTCGCGGTGTGGGCATCTTAGTATACCTTTTTAACCGCATACTCCTCAGCGGGCAGATCCCAAACCAATGGAGACTAAGTATTATTACTCCAGTCTTCAAAGGTAAGGGGTCAGTGCAGGAGTGCGGGAGCTACCGCGGTATTAAGGTGATGTCCCACACCATGAAGATCTTCGAGAGGATTATAGACTCTCGGATCCGGCAGGAGTGTACTCTCTCGGAGTGTCAATATGGGTTTCGCCCTGGTCATGGGACCACGGACCCTGTTTTTGCCCTGAGGGTTGTCGCAGAGAAATACAGGTCGAAGAACACGCCTCTGCACTGTCTGTTTCTAGATATGCAGAAGGCCTTCGACTGTGTTCCTCGTGCGATGATCTGGTGAGCACTGCGGTCCAAAGGGGTTCCAGAGGTCTATATTGACACTATCCGGGACATGTACTGTGACTCCGACTCAATGGTTCGGACTGCTGTTGGCGACACGAAACCCTTCCCCATCACCGTCGGGGTACACCAGGGTTCTGTCCTTAGTCCGCTTCTGTTCAGTGTAATATTAGACGAATTGTCGGACAGCATCAGAAACCCGCATGAGCAGCCTCCATGGTTGCTCATGTATGCTGACGATATTGCGCTGGCAGACGCGGACAGGGGCAGATTGGTGCAACGTGTAAAGGCGTGGAAGGAGACGCTTGAGAACGGCGGTCTGAAACTAAATGTGGCGAAGACCGAGTACTTGGCACTAAACTCGACAGATCCCACATCCGTCCGCATAGGCGGTGATTTGGTCGAGCGCACGGACCAGGTTAAATACTTGGGATCTGTTTTTCACACGTCCAGTGACATCAATTGCGATGTCAAGTCACGCATTGCTGCCGCGTGGGCCAAATGGCGGGAGATGACCGGTGTCATTTGTGACCCTAAAATGCCGATCCGGTTGAAGGGACAGGTCTACAAAACCATTATTAGACCTGTCCTTTTACATGGCAGTGAGACGTGGCCGATATTGGAGCGACACAAGCTGGAGCTGCGTGTCACGGAAATGAAGATGCTGCGGTGGATGTGTGGAGTCACGCGGATGGACCGCGTGAGGAACTCTCGCATCCGCGGCAGCCTTCACGTCCGTGACATTGCAGACAAGTTGCAAGAGTGTCGCCTTCGTTGGTATGGTCACGTCTTGCGGCAACCGCCGGGCTACGTAGGTAACAAATGTCTGGCCATGTCAGCCCCGCCGGGTCCCGGTAAGAGGGGAAGACCCTAGAAGTGCTGGCTTGACGTCGTAAGGGATGACATGCGTGCCAATGGTCTCACCACAGGGGATGCCGACGACCGTGTGAAGTGGAGGAGAAAATGTAGGAAAGCGGACCCCGGGCGTCGCGAGACGCAACTGGGACAGACGCTCGGATGATGATGAATAAATAAATATTGTGGGACACTTCACACAGCGCCATCTAGCCCAAAGTAAGCTAATATTAGCTTGTGTTATGGGATTTAGATAACTGATAAAAATACTTATATATTTCTAAATACATACATATTATAGATAAATAACACCCAGACACAGAATAAACCATCGTGCTCATCACACAAAGTTTTATCCTGGGTGGGAATCGAACCCACGACCTCTTGCGTAGCAGTCGGATGCACTCCCACCGCGCCACAGAGGCAGTCAATTTTTTATATGTTTCACAATTTGTTGTTAAGACACCATCTTAATAATATTATAAATGCAAAAGTTTGTATGGATGTTTGTTACTATTTCATGTAAAAACTGCTGAATAGATTTTTATGAAACTTTACAATAAAATAGCTTATACATCAGAATAACACATAGGCTACTTTTTATACCGGGAACAAGTTCCTGAGGGAAACGGGAACGAGACGACTTCTCTATGCGAGCGAAGCCGCGGGTGTCAACTAGTTTTAAATATTTTTCCAGCATGACGCTATATTGAGAAATACAAAACGAAGATGACTATATTAGTAGCCAGAATACCTCGAAACCAAAAGATCATGGAACATTCGTCGAAAAAATACTGAACATGAAGACGCCAGCACATCACAATTGGAAAAATAAATGTTGTTGATATTTGGTTTTCTTTTTAGCGGGGAATGCGTTTACGCGCCGTCATTCCTACATTCCTACTGCAGGGGCAGCAGGAATGGTGTGTGGAACTCCCGGCCCTTTGGAGGCCGTCCTACCCACTAAACCCCACGGTGTTCCGTCTTCTTCCCAGCCGGGTCGCAGGGTAGGCCTGAGGGCTATTCACTGCGACCTGGCGAAGTGAATGCCCCAAGATGAGGCTCTCCTCGAGGGGCCAGATGTGCTGCCCCCACGATCTCCCGGAGGAGATTAACTTGTGCCCGCTTCGAGCCGTCCCCATACGTCCCTCTGAAAACAGAGGGTCTCAAATTCCTTTCTTACATACACACACATTCACATTGTCACGCCTTTATCCCCAAAAGGGTAGGCAGAGGCATATTAAACGCCCACGTTTTACCGCTTGCACCCTTTTCCCACGTAACAGGTGGTGAGTCCATTGCCGTGTTGAAATAAATAAAATAAATAAAAAGATAAAAACATGGTACTCTATCATGTTTTTATCGATATAAATTATTCAGATTCTTTGTACAAGTAAAGAGGTATTTATTTGCAAATCACTAGCTAACTAACGTTATATATATCGGTCATTTTAGATTTTTAATATGACGCTTTCTTCAAAGAATCTCGCATCAAGTTTCAAAAAACCTACTAAGGGAGTAGGTTTATGATTTTCGGATATTTTTCGAGTTATATTCGCATTTTTAAAACTTCGTTCACTTTTCCACGTTTCGGCTACCTTAGACATCGAGTAGACTGACCGAGTTTGAATTTACGAGTATTATATATAACCGTATTAATGTATTTTTCGAGAATATTATCACCATCCTCGTTATGCGTTCCCTTTTCAGAGTTTTTCGGCATTCATGGTAGTGATACCAAGCACGACATTTTTCAAAATATGAAATATCGCTAAACTTGGGTCCCGTGCTATCGAAAGCGATGGTATGTTCAGATGATTACCGTATTTACAAGCAATGATGAAACTTTTTTTATTATGAAATGAAGTTTAAGCTAAGTTACTTATTCACTAGGTTTTCATGTGAAAGACTGGTATCTGTAGTAGGTGATAAATATCTGTGACAGATAATATGCAAGAATGTCATCATTCACTGCTAGTATCAGCAATAACGTTCACTGCTAGTAATCACTAGCAGTGATTACTAGCAGTATACACAACATTTTTTTTGCACTTGTATATTTCATTGTTTTTATTATTGTATATTTCACTTGCTAGCTATACTTGTATGAACTTGTACCATCTTTAAAAAAAATGTTGTGTATACTGCTAGTAATCACTAGCAGTGATTACTAGCAGTATACACAACATTTTTTTTGCACTTGTATATTTCATTGTTTTTATTATTGTATATTTCACTTGCTAGCTATACTTGTATGAACTTGTACCATCTTTTTGATCGAAACAAATAATTTTAAATGTCTTTTTATCACTGATTACCAGATTATGCCCAGTAGATGTGTTGTTCTAATCAGAAAATCGGGGTGGTTGACCGGTTTAAATACTTAGGCCATTGGTTGACGGAACGTCTCAATGACGAAGCAGATATTTAGAGGTAGAGGAGAGCACTTGCTTTTAGAAGCAACATGCTTGCTCGACGGTTTGCTAAATGCAATAGAGATGTAAAGATAACCTTATTTACTTAAAGCCTATTGCTTGTGCATGTATACGTGTCAACTGTGGACTGCATTTACACGAAAAGCTATCAGTACGCGTCGAGTATGTTTGCGGAAGCGAGGGTCACGGATTTCTTTACAATAAGAAGAGCGAGAATTGCATCCTTTCGGAATAGATTGAGGGCGTTCCGCCAAAGAAATTCTTGTGGTATTGACTAGCACACCTATACAGTGTGTCATTGGATTTTTATTTGATTCATTTAGTCATAAGTTATTTTTATGAAGCGCTCGTGGCCCCGCGGTCTCAGTGTTCTGTAAACGATCACTGAGTTACGCAACTTTCACTATGGCTGGTCCTCGGATGGGTGACCACTTTGTGGCATTTACATTTGCGAGCGTTTCTGTGCTTCTGAAGGCACGTTAAGCCGTTGGTTCCGGTTGCCAGTAAAATGGCAGTCGTTAAGCCTGGTTGAATGCCTTATGGGCGGCATGAAAAATTTCAACAGCAGGTAGCCACAACCTGCGTCTGTCTTTTCAACACGGCAATGGGCTCACCACCTATTACGTGGGACAGGAATCCACACGGTGAAAAGTATAATATGCCTCTGCCACCCCTTCGGGGATAAGGCGTGATGGATATTTATTTATTATTTTATTTAATCATAAGTTTCAGACTGATTTAAGACATACTTTACTCTTTTTATTAAGAGAGACACAACTGTGGTACAGTAACGTAAGCTAAGTCTTTTTGGAAGTTAAACACGATAGCTATTGATAGGTAATGTTATCGCATAAAGTAAATTGTCCAGGTATTTCGTTTAGTTAGTTCATCTAAATCGTTTCCTACGCGTGGGATCGTTAGAATTATAAGCCAAAGAAAGAAATATTTATTTTCAAAACACTTGCTTATAAAACTATCGAATTCTGTGAAATATTCTAGTAGCATCGATACATTTATTATATTGATAATTATTTTACAAAGAAAGCTTTCTGTTGGAAGTAAACTACAGGGAAATGGCGCGGTAACGAATGAGAGTGTTAATGTTACGTAAGTAAAAAAATACTAGGCTATTGCCTCAGATACTGCTTAGTACTACGTTCCCTATTGCTTACATTCGAATACAGATGGTCAAAATAAACAGTGATGTGACCAGTCCAAAAAAAATGTTGTGTATATTTGCTATTTGGTTATTTTTGAAGTAAAAACTTCTTTAAGCGCGGTACGCATATTTTTTATATGAGATAAAATCTCTGGACTCGCAACACCGTTACGAGGCGCAGCTATAGTGTGTGCATTATATGCATGTACATATAGCAGATCGCGAACACGTATAGACAAATAAAAAATATATTAACGATCATAAAAGACATTTAAATGTATTTTAAAGTTTCTAATAATTAATAAAATACAAATCATAATACAATAACACAGTACCCATCTAAAAAATGTCTAACGCGCCAAAATAAGTTTTCAATTCTGTCACCACTCCCGGAGAGCAACCTCTAATTTTTTTTTGTTGTGTTATCCTTTATTGTATTGTTAACATTCCTATCATAAAATCTGACTTCACTGAAATTATAACACTTATATTTTGAATTTTAATTTCAAGTTTCCGTTACTGAATCAGGTCATGCGTTTGGTACTACAATTCCTAAAATTAACTGTTCAATAAAAAATGGTTAAAGCATTAACAACAAACAGCTTTACTAGGAATCAAAAAGTCTAATAGTAATAGTTTTAAACACTGCCCTATAAGTCGGTTAAAACCATATAACTCACTCAAATTCGGCTGTATCGCAACATCAAGTGTTACACTTTCAAAATATTGCCTATTCACACTTTAATAGCCATCAAATATATTTTTACGACTTCTATAATAAAAACAATATGTAGGTATATAATTGAATTATTTATGAACCAAATATTTTTACTATCGGTTTTTTGTGAAGCGATCCACGAAATACAACATGATTTATGGCAAGTGGATATATTTGTTATTTTCTGTAATTTTGGTGAGTAATGAAACGTATTTTAATTTGTTTTTTTTTTGATAGTAAGGTATCATAAGATTTCAAATTATTATTTAGATACTACTTATTTATTTCCTATGTCAAATAACTGACTGATGGGCGGAACTTCAGATTTGACTTAAATACCTATAGTTGTGTGACGTATGTACCTATTAAGAATGAATTACAGGCTAGAAATTATGTCGTCCGTAGACGACACTGCGGAGCATAAAATAGTCTACCTATAAAATTGAAAAATATTTTTCGTTATCGATAGAACTTGCTTTACAGCCTTAGTACATCTTAATCTTAATAATATTATAAATACGAAAGTTTGTATGGATGTTTGTTACTCTTTCACGTACGTCTTTACAATTATATAGCTTTTACATCAGAATAACATATAGGCTACTTTTTACATCACGCACAGTCATAAATCAAATTATTATTGTTTGTGGTGGAGCCCCTCTAAGATCTTTAAGGAAAAAGCCAATCTCACCTACTGACCAACGGTATGGTACTATATCAAAAAATCCGTAGTGCGAAGGTCAAAAATCAAAAACAAATCACATCTGCTCCAAGCAACAAATAAAAGAGGATCCCAGGCTACAAACCCAGATAAGGTTTGAAAGCAACTAGGAAGAAGTTAAGACGAAGACAATCTTCTTATTCCTCAAATTTACTGTGCAGCAGATGAATGCCTGCGGGTTAATAATACCAAAGTTTAGCAATCTGAAAGTAGATTCAAAATAGTAATAATAGTTTACAGAGGCAGCAGATATCGCTAAAGAAGAAGTGGACAAAGTTATTGAAGATGAGATCACGCAAAAACTGAGCGACGATTTGTTACAGAGTCTAGAAAAGAAATTCCAGGTTGATTTACAGAAGTAAGTATTTAATACTCCGTAGTCTATAATAAAGGTATACAGGACGAACGCCTCGTCTTTCGATGTCGTATTTCAGAGTAATCACTTGTGGAAATGAGATGAAAAAAGATAAAAATAAATAAAGTATTTACAATCCAGCTATGATTAATAAATTAAAATTCATATTGAAACCTAACCTTTGTCTAAGCCTATGTTTACACCTACCTACTCATGGAAATTAATTTTGATACAAACTTAATATCATTGAAGCCCACAATGATTTTAAATTTTATTTTTATCAGATCTGTAGACATGGTACTTTTAAAGATAAAACTGTTGCTGAAAAATGGTACTACGCAGATCCAGGAGAAGCTAAGCGAGCTCCAAGAAGCGCTCGATGTTATAAGAAGTCATGGGGAAAAGGAGGTAAGATTTGATTATCCTTTTTTAATTCTATGAGAACAAAAAAAGCAAGTTGTGTCACTTTAAGCTAAGCATGTGAAAGAGATGACGCTATACCAAAGCAAAACTTGCGGTTGTCTCTTTCTCAAGTTGATGTAAATGTTATCGCAAGTTACTGTACTTACATTGAGAATAATATTGTTATAATTAACAAGTGTTTGTTGCAGACTAAAATAGACAAGTATAATTTTTATTTATTTTGATTAAATACATTTGTACTTTTCCACAAAATTTACTTTTTAATTTGATCGGTTTTGCCTTATGACATTTTCAAAGGTTGATCATTTTTTAAACCATAAAATCAAATTCTGTGTTTTTGCAGTTTTTTAAAGAGCAATATTTCACCACAGTTTCTTTGCTACCATATTTCAAATACTCAGAAATATGAACGCATTTCTGAAACAACACGACCCAGTTTTTAATAGTACGTACTTATCATAAATCGTAATCGCAAAACAGCTTACACGGTACCTACGTGTATCAGAAACTCGTAGCTTACAATAAAAATGAAATATAAGAAAGTTTATATGATTGATTTCCTGTGTAAAATTCTTTAAATGGTATGTGATTATTTACAATTATTCACAATTTCTGTGAAGATGCCTTCTCCGCGCACCGGCTCGTCAGAAAAGAAGTTCTTTGGAGCCACATAACAAGGAATCCCTCCTCCCTCGCCCGCCCCCCTTTCGCTCGCGTTGAATAAAGACGAAAATAATAATAATATCGCGTGCCAAGTTAACCTCAAACTGTAGACGAAAATCGCATACGCTACCAGTTCACCATTTATCTGTAATCGTATAAGAAAGGGTGTCGTCCCCTGACCCGTTTGGTTGTATGAAATATATAGAGTTAGGAGTCTCTAACAGAACGCGCGCGAATGACGTTGATTCCCTGCTCTATGATTAAAGTGATTTGAATAATCCTTTGATCTCGGTTATCAATAACATGATAGTTGTTAAACCAAGTAAAAGGGCTCTTAAACTGCTTGAAAAATTTCAACAGCAGGTAGCCAGCTTCACCCTGTACGTTTCAACATTGAAATACCGCGAGTGTAATACACCTCTGGTGTTGCAAACGTGGAAACGTGGAAACCAAATTCGATGAAATGGTGGATTCTATACTTCCCAAGTTAGTAGTATAAATAAAGAAACGTCGGAACCATCAGTCAGTAAATCGGACTGTTTGCTTTTTTAAATGTTTTTGTTTTCTATCAACACAGCTTGACATGTGCCTAACAGTGAAACAAAACGAAACGTCATTGCTTGCTGAGAAAGCGCTTCATCAGATGGTGGTGTGCGGTTATGCGTTGATAGGACACGACCCTGCGCAGGCGGTGCACACTGTGATGTCTCTTAAAAATATGATCCGACAAGGAATAAAACCGGTAAGAATACATATTATTAGAAATCTAGAGGTATTTTTACATAAACTCGGCGGACTAATTAGTTAATTAGACTAGTAGTACGTGGGAGATTTAGGTATGAAATTGTGTATTTAGGGATTAAAGTGTCAGCGTTAAGCTGAAAAAGGGCGTACTATGTTGGTGTGTACACATCCGAAGAATAAGTGAGAAACGATTGACGAACAATATATTATATTATGCGAAAGTAGAGGGTAGAAGGAGTCAGGGTAGGCCGAGACTTACACATGAAGATCACGTGAGCAGATTGCTCAAAAACGGAAATGTCAAAAGTAGCGCTCGTGGCCCCGCGGTCTCAGTGTTCTGTAAACGATCACTGAGTTACGCAACTTTCACTATGGCTGGTCCTCGGATGGGTGACCACTTTGTGGCATTTACATTTGCGAGCGTTTCCGTGCTTCGGAAGGCACGTTAAGCCGTTGGTCCCGGTTGCCAGTAAAATGGCAGTCGTTAAGCCTGGTTGAATGCCTTATGGGCGGCATGAAAAATTTCAACAGCAGGTAGCCACAACCTGCGTCTGTCTATTTCAACACGGCAATGGGCTCACCACCTATTCCGTGGGACAGGTAAATCCACACGGTGAAAAGTGGGCATATAATATGCCTCTGCCACCCCTTCGGGGATAAGGCGTGATGGATATTTATTTCAAAAGTACAGACATGTATTTATGAAGCGATTTACGTATGCATGGATCGCGAAGCCTGGCGATCTATTCTCTCTGGCTACCCCGTCAGGGATACAGCAGACTTGGTAGCATCAGCGACCGGCGATTTAGTCGCCTTTTAGAATTAGCTTCTTTTTACAAGCTAAATGCAGTAATCAAGCGCTCCGCACCACACACTTAAAGCGCCAGTTGCGGCGATACAGTCGTTAAAATGCGCAATTCCGATACGGCATCCAAAGGCAGGAAGTCGCTTAAACGCGATTGAGCTTTGAAGCAGTCTCTAAAACGCGCGATTACAAAGCTGCGTCCGGACGCCGGAGAGTCGCCAAAATGCGATGAAGCATCGATACAGTCGCAAAATCACCGGTTGGCGATGCAGAGGTAATAGCTAGTCTACGGGTGATTCGATGTTTAAAGTTGGGAAGAGATTATTTTCAATCGATGTTACAAGTTCCATTATGGCTCGTAACCTAACATTAATGGTCTATTTACTGTATGTGTGATTCATCGCTAAACTATGTTTAGAACGATTAAGTAATTTGTTCCTTTGAACATTTTTGACATCGCGGATTTGATAACTGATTTTAACACTAAAAAATTGAAGTACCATCAACGGCTTCAGCAAAAATTTATGCATGTTTAGATTATTTAGTGATGTGTAAAAATACCAATGATAGACATATTGAGGACTGACATAAACATAAATTTGGTTTAGATATTTTGAATATGTTAGAATATCCGTTCAGTATCGAATTGGCTGTCAGCCAAATAGATGTAATCAAAGTGGTTTTGAAATATTCATTTTATTTCTTAGTATTAGTGTTGCATTTTAATAAGTTAATAAATTCAAAATATTTCAATTAACATGAATTGATTTTGTAATTACACCTGACGAGATTGATTCAACTCGACGTTCACTCATTCAACTTGACGTTGACTCATTCATTGCACTCGTCGTTCCTCATTCTGTTATTTTATTATGATCACAAATTGCAGTGGGTCTCATTAAATTTTATTTTCGCAAATATCGTGACAACAAATTCGATTCACAAGTGAAAGTACAGTAGTTTCAGCATGAAAGAACAACATAGAAACTTTGACACTTTGACAGAATTGATATGTTTCCTTTCAATAATACTTACTAGTTAATGTCCGCGGCTCCGTCTACTTTATGATTTTTTTCCTTACCCGTTTCACATAGGAACTTGTTCCCGGAATGAAAAGCCTATGTTTGACCAACTTTAATATTATTAAGTAAGATTATTCAGATTTAAATACAGGATACCAGGCAAATGATGATGAAAAATCATAAAAAAATAGCGCCAATTTTTTCTCGTATTATTGACGAGTTAGTATCAGTAGCAGCATCTGGCAGTATTTTATAAATGTAGATAATATACTTTAAAGCGCTCGTGGCCCCGCGGTCTCAGTGTTCTGTAAACGATCACTGAGTTACGCAACTTTCACTATGGCTGGTCCTCGGATGGGTGACCACTTTGTGGTATTTACATTTGCGAGCGTTTCCGTGCTTTGGAAGGCACGTTAAGCCGTTGGTCCCGGTTGCCAGTAAAATGGCAGTCGTTAAGCCTGGTTGAAGGCCTTATGGGCGGCTGTAAATTTCAACAGCAGGTAGCCACAACCTGCGTCTGTCTATTTCAACACGGCAATGGGCTCACCACCTATTTCGTGGGACAGGAATCCACACGGTGAAAAGTGGGCATATAATATGCCTCTGCCACCCCTTCGGGGATAAGGCGTGATGGATATTTATTTATTTTATTTATAAATGCTTTTGAAAAAAATGTAAACGATTTTCTGTAAATTTCATGGGAAGTTGTGAGAAGATGGATGAGTGTTCTACTAGTATGCGCAAATGACTTTTGCGGAAAGAGCGGGCCTAGTTTCTACTCTCTGTCCTAAAGACATGTAATTTCATACAGACAATTATAAAGCTCAAAGTAATATACATTTTTTGTATTTCATCATTCGATCTATTAATTATTCCTAGTAGTAATTCCACTTGCATAGGTGATTGTCAATTTTTTATAAAGAGGGACTTAAATCTATACAAATATGAATGATATGCAAAATAAGGTGCTAAGCGCAAAACTCGAAGACGGCTGGACCAATTTGAGTATTTTTTTTATTTATTCCTTGAGCTCTAAGGAAGGTTTTTAAGGAGAGAAAAATTGGAAAAATTGCTCGGGATACCGGAACACGAAAATTTCAACTAGTGTATTTCAAAAAATTACAATAATACGTTTGAACGAATTACCAGTACGTACTGCAATATTTTATGTAATATCTACTAAGAAAAAGATGTGTTAAGAAAAGGTGTCCGTTTCGATTTCAATTTTGTCATAGTCTTCGTTTAGCCTCATTACAACTTCGTCATCAATTCTGTGGCATTAATGATATTGTCACAATATGTTGATAGGTTAAACATTAGTGAGAGTTCTTGTCAAAAATAAGTAATTGCAAGTTCACTGTAAGTGGTTAAAAGAAAAGACGTTCTAAAATCTAATACTTCTTGAGAGACTCCACATATTTATAACATATCGGTAAAACTATTTCGCCATCACGTATTAATAGTCTACAAGCAAACAGGTAATTAACAGCAAAGCACCAATCCAGGTTCATATTTATATCACTGAATTAAAATTACAGATAAACGATCGGAAACATGAAATATATGGACTGCTAAGAGTCTGTGGGCACGACCACGACACGCTGAAGAAGGTCATCAAATGCGTCATCTCGAAGGTTAGACGGTTTTATTGTCGTTTTTGGCTTAACTACTTTTAAACAGTTCTCAAAACCACAATTAGAGCGGTCTGAATATACGAGTATATGTTTCGTTCTAATTCTGGTAAGTAAATAAAACAGAAACGATTTAAGATGAAGGAAGATACAAGTATTTAGATATCTACTGCTGTAATGCTGGGGCCTTCTATTCTTTTGTGGTTTTGATGCTATTATACTTTAATTTTATTGATGTCTTTATTGAATACAAAATTGTTAATTGTTAAATTGATGAAGCTGTAGGTGGAAAGAAGAAAAAACTACACTGTGATCTAAATATTATATCAATATTGTATTTTTTTTATCGACGTTACATTGAGGGTGTGTCGTTCGTCAAATATTGTGAATATAGTATCTTGTAAGAAATTGAGATGTAAATTACGGAGCGAAAAAAATGAATAGTAGTATATATTTTTTTGAATGTTCAGTAGTGGCCATCATTTGGCTAACGAGGTATTTGACAGGTATTGTAAATCAAAATCAAATTAGTTTGCGCCCGCGGTTCCGCCTGCGTTGTGATGTTTTCCAGTACCTGTTTCCCACTGGAAATTGTTTCCGGGATATAAAGTAGCCTTGTTATTCTGATTTGTAAGCTATGTTGTTGTAAAGTTTCATTAAAATCGTTTTGGTAGTTTTTGCGTGAGAATAAGAAGTACAAACAAACAAGTAACAAGACAACTCTACATTCATACAAACCAAGAAACCCTGACTCTAAATCCAGGTAAGGTTTGGTAGCAACTAGGAAAACACTTCAAAAGTAGAAGATAAACTACGACTTCTAGAACTTGGCAACGGCTACCAGGTGACCACAATATATCTGGAGGGACGTATGCTTGTTTGAAAAATTAATGAAGAATATTGTTCACAGTAGTAGGACTGTTGATAGGAAAAGTTCCCATAAATAAAATAAGCGTAGGTAGAAAGTAAGCAATTTAGTAAGATGTCGAATGATGTGACGCAAGTTTATTGCCGGCGCTAAAAATTTAACAATCATTTAGATAGACTTTATATTTTTAAAATATTTAATTTAGAAGTTAATCCAATATTAGTTACAAGATAGTCCCTATAGTGCACCTTCATTACTTAAAATGTAGAAAGAGAGAAAGACTACAATGTGAATAGAGTAGAAGTCTGTTGAAGACCAGTTGGTTCATTTGTAAAGCCAAAAGCGTGACTCTCATATTACTATAGACCAAAATGTCGTCATTGATGGCAGTTTATAGTATTATCTTTCCCTGACAGTCATAAAACTATAAAATAATTAATTCATATAAATAATAAAATTCATAAAAAGAATAATTGAAAAAAGTAAGTCATAAAACGATAATTTTTGAGTCATTGGGTCGAAACACTTTCTAGGTAGAGACGCCTATAATAAAATTCAATAGTAAATATTGGGTGTAAGAAGCCCACCACTATCTCCAGGGCCCAAGCGACCTCAGACCTAGTGGTGCACCTGCTGACTAACGGACGAAGGCAACGATGCAGACGGCCTTGCGGAGTGAAGAGGTCAGACAGCAGTAGCTCCTAACAATGCGGAAAAACAAAAGTCAAACGGTAGCTACTCGTGGTAGCCAAATAAAAGTAACCCCCAAGCTCTAAATTCAGGTTGGGCTTGGGAGCAACTGGGAATTCATTAGAATGAAGAGAAGACTTTGGTAGACAATTGGGAAAAATTCTAAGCTATTAGGATATTTGCTTCAGATTACATTTTTTTTATAATTATTTTATTACCTGGTTTTATATCTTTTAGCCAAATCTTATATATTTGCTATTTCTTCCCTGACGGGGTAGACAGAGAGGACAGATCGCCAGGCTTTGCTATCCATGCATAACTTATTAATGTATTGCATAATTAGTTAATGTATTTATATCATTATTGTTTATCTTATTATCTAAAATGTCCCCGTCGTCTACGTTTTTGTCAAGTATAGTCTAAAGTCAAAGTCAGTCGTACCCCATTACTGTGGTAGTAGTGTTTTCAGTGGAATTTGCGCGGCAAGATGTATTAGCAATACGGCAACAGCATTTCACTGCAATATATCACTGTCTTTCCGTATAGCACGTTTACACAACTTATATGTCTAAGACACTACCATTTTTTCACATAAAACAAGGTTGATGCACTAGCTAGGGTCTTGAAAATAATATAGAGCAAGCGTGTGCCATTCGAGAAGTTCCCGCGCAAAGTCTATCTCTATATCAATAACAAAACACACTTTTTTTCTCAGATGACTTATATTTTGCACTCACTAGAGGACAGGTCCACTCCAGCAAAAAAAAGTAGATATTTTCTTTTTAATCTGTTGTTTGTGTAGACATTTGATAACACACTATAAAACGAAATAGATGATAAAAAAGATAGCAGATTTGGCATTCAATACAACCTTGGATTTTTGCCAACTTTGCTCTCTTCTATTGTTAACATTCATTTCATTTGTTCCATCTATTATTTCAACATTTTCACGCAAGTGCTCAGTGAAACGGAATTAGGTCAATCTAATACCTCAAAAATGGGTAAAAAAGGATTATGGAGCTTTCGATGTAGTTAATATTGTTTGGTTGGTAATCGTGATCGGCAATGTCAACTATTTATACTATTAATAAATTTATTAGATTTTTTTTAATGTACAGTAGATGATATAATTTGAATTTCAATTATATTTGATCCAAATTGAAAATACTAACTGAGCCCCGATACTAACTGATAATAATGTATAAAAATTTGATCAATTTGTTGACATATATCATTACTGCTGCGCTCTCCTGGGTAGTAGCGTGATGATATATATTATATAGCTTTTCACGATAAATAGGCTAACACAAAAATACTTTTCCCTTTCCAACCAGTAGTTTCAACGAATAACTGGGTCAACATTGCAATGTTAGTTAAAAGATATTAATTTTCTTGTAAATTAGTTGTTTCCGTTCATAGAAGTAATTTATTAATATCTTGTATATTTATGAGCAACCTGAGCGTGATTATACGGTAGTTAGCTTCGAAACTTTTGTTGGACGAATATTCTGTTTTATTTTTTCACTTGGCAATTTTGTGAAATTAAAATATGACGCCAACAATAAATGGCCGTACCTGATTGAAGACATTAATAGCGATGACGTCGTTTACCTTAGAATAAAGTTACAGTCGCCATTTGTCAATTATATCTAAATCTAAAACACAATGTTGGAGACACAGAATATTCGTAGAACATTAAGACGTATCATAACCATTTATGTTATAATCAAATAGTCACCTTTGAATATTATATAAGTACAAATTTATTGCTACTGGCCGTGATCCAAAGTCTAGAAATTGTAAGGTGTCTGAAAGATATAATAAATATAATACATAATGACAATACTTGCGTATATCCAAAATATTAGATAAACTCCGTTGTAATAATAATAATAATAATTCAGATGAAACTTGCACGTATAAAATTGGCGTCATCTCAATGACTCTGTTTGTTGCAGTCACCTCTTATAAAGTCATCCATGATGGACATCACAAGTAAACTCATCGATGGAGTAGTAAGCCTAACCAAGCTCATGGCACATGGGGCAATGCACGAAGCCTGTCTTATCGAAGTGATACGATCTATAGAAGATGAAGCCTTGTTACTGGTTGAAGATATAAGAAAATGTGCATACAATAACAACACGTTTATCGATGAAGCTAGTACTTTTATAAAACAAAACAATGCTACAATTATAGATGTGCCAATGAAAGAAAAGCGGGCTAAAGAAGTAAACGTTGAAAAGAAAGACGAAGAAATGAAAGATCTAATAAGAAGAATGCTGGCGGAAAATAAAGTTCAGGATATAGATACGTCGTTTAAAAATAAATTATTGAAATTCACTAACGATTTGAATTCTGTAGATACTAATCAAATTGACAAAAGTACCAAGAAAGATTAAAATTCATACCAATAGTCGATGTTTTTGTCATTTTTTGTCTACTAACTCAAATCCTTTTCTATTTTGACTTATAATCTCCTTGGTTGAGAAGCAACGTTTAAGATATTCTTTTAAAAAAATCCTTTTTAAAATTGGTCCATCCGTTCAGGGGCTATGATGGTCCATATGGACGGGTTAATCATATAAAACCCTCGTTTTACGTATGACTAAAATTTAACTGAAGCGCTCGTGGCCCCGCGGACTTAGTGTTCTGTAAATGATCACTGAATTACGCAACTTTTACTATGGCTAGTCCTCGGATGGGTGACCACTTTGTGGCATTTACATTTGCGAGAGTTTCCGTGCCTTGGGAGGCACGTTAAGCCGTTGGTCCCGGTTGCCAGTAACATGGCAGTCGTTCAGTCAAGATGAAGGCTTTATAAAGGGCTTGAGAAATTTCAACTGCAGGGAGCCACAACCCGCGTCTGTCTATTTCAACATGGCAATGGGCTCACCACCTATTACGTGGGACTGGAATACACATGGTGAAAAGCGGGCATATAATATGCCTCTGCCACCACTTCGAGGATAAGGCGTGATAGATAAATAATATTAAATAATATTGAACTAACGGATGAACATGAAATTTGGAAAATGTTTAAATGGAGAAGAGTTTTTGTATGAAATGCATTAGAGATACTCATGCTTCTTTGCAGTCACCACTGACAACTGCAACAAATTAACAAGTAACGCGCCCTTTACTATCGTAGCGAAGAAATCAGACGATTTCTAAACTGAAACCAGTTTCAAAATCTCAAGTGGTAGACACTTCAAAATCGCCTAGGCCTATTGTGTCCTGAATCGAATACTGCAAACCCTTTGCTTCTTTCTCTTAAAATTGCTGAGAAAAATCCGTAAAAATGTAAAGTGCAAACTTTTAATTAAACTAATGCTTACTTATTAGTAAAATATCGACTTTTGGGTGACCAGTAGTCTATTATAATTATAATTGTGCAAGCATTTAATATTGTTTCAGTGTTAGTAACAAATCTTTGTTTAAATTATCAAATACGAATTTTACGACGCCTGCAAATGAGGTTACGAGAAGTGGATCTGCCAAAACGTACATTTTGGTTGTAGACAAGCCACATTGTCTGTTCGGTCTCTCTACTTTACTAGATGAGTGAAAGATCAAACGAAACTAAAAGTTTAAATGGACATGAGGACTGATTTGATTAATGGAGTCGAGAAAACTATTATTAATTTTGATAAAGTAGTAAATTAAAAAAAACTGTCTTTATTTAGCATAGACCATATTATCGGCGCTTACAAAATATCAGTCCGAGACTACCAGGACTTTAATTGGTCGTGCTAATTAGTGTCTAGCACATAAGACCTTTTAGTCCCTTTGTTACCACCTCACTAAAAAGGCAACGGGTTCAAAATTTCTTCCAAATTTAACATCTAAATTAGACATTTTATTAAATTTATTCGGCCCTTTAGACCCACCCAAGTTCCGTGCTTCGGAAGGCACGTTAAGCCGTTGGTCCCGGTTGCCAATAAAATGGCAGTCGTTAAGCCAAGTTAAAGGCCATATGGGCGCTTTAAAAATTTCAACAGCAGGTCGCCGCAGCCTGCGCCTGTCCATTTCAACACGGCAATGGGCTCACCACCTGATACGTGGGACAAAAATGCATACGGTGAAATGTGGGCGTTTAATTTGCCTCTGCCTACCCCTTCGGGGATAAAGGCGTGACAATATGTATGTATGTATGTATAAAATATAATACATTAACTAAAGATGAAGTATTATATATTAATATGTGGCGACTATCTCATCACTTGGACCGTGCCTCAAAAACCTTTAGCTTGATATTGAGTTGGACCGGGCACTCCGCTCTCGGCTTTGCTGTAGTATAGTTGCTTCGCGCTTGCTTATAATTTAACTGTTTGCTTTATTTAACTAGTACTTGTCACATTATTGTATAATCATCGTAATAAATCATTCATCCATCATAATAATAATATCGTTCGTACATTCCATTATTTCACTTCATCGACTGACATCGTTACCGACCTACTTACTACCTGTGCTACTGTGATGTGATCAGATCTTCGGACTTATCCAGCTTAGGAGTAAATGTGAGTAATTAATCCCCACAAATAACAAGACTACTGGTTCGAAATGCGACCCACCTGAGAAGAACCGTCAAGGAACTATTTTTTGATGGCCTATCTAAAAATATATATTATTTTCAACTTCCAACTCCTTCAATTTATATTCTTACTTGCTGACCCGCGCAACTTCGTAAGCGTCACCAAAAATGTGATAAATGAAGAACCGCTCGACCGATTTTGTGCAAACTTCACATAAACTATCGACTAAATAGTCCGAACAAAGCCTAAACATTTGGTGTGGATAGGTGAGCCCATTCTTGAGTTATAAAATTACAACAAAAAGTGGCATTGATTTTTATATATATTGATTAATGATTAAATTTGATGCAGGTTCCAAGAAATTTTAATTTATTTTAGGACATAACCGGAGTTCAAATTTGGTGTAAGTTTTCTGGTCTTGGTCATTAGAACCAGGCTTATGACCACGGCTGGTACACTGTTGCTGATCACCAAATACAACCGATATTCCAGGCGCTAGACGAAATCCAAACATTAAAATTAGTTCACTTGCGAAATCAAGTGGTATTTATGATCAAGAGATAGTTCCAGGCGGCTGCTGTTCTGTGCTCTTGTTTACTTAGGCGGATAAAACCAGCTGCATGTTACGTGTGTTGAAATTGAGTTTAGTTTTGGTATAGTGTACACACACTATACCAAAACAGAAATGATTTGTGATGACTATAAATAGTGTTACATGTGCAGTTACCGTATTGAAATCTTACTAATATTATACAACAACATACTTTCACGCCTTTATCCCCGAAGGGGTAGGCAGAGGCGTACTATACGCCCACGTTTCACCGTATGCTTTGCTTTTTAGTCCCTCGTAACAGGTGGTGAGCCTATTGCCGTGTTGAAATGGACAGGTGCAGGTTGTGGCGACCTGTTGTTGAAATTTTTCAAGCCGCCCATAAGGCATTCGACTGGCTCAACGACTGCCATGTTACTAGCAACCGGGACCAACGGCTTAACGTGCCTTCCGAAGTACGGAAACGCTCGCAAATATAAATGCCACAAAGTGGTCACCCATCCAAGGACCAGCCATAGTGAAATTTGCTTAACGCAGTGATCGTTTACAGGACACTATTTCCGCGGGGCCACGAGCGCTTCATCATCGCCTCCGTGAGATTGGGGGAGGGGGGGGGGGCGGCAAATCTAGCGCCCCGCGGAGAGCATTATTGGAGAATTTCCTTGGTCGGCCCGCGGCGAATAATAGCACTTAGGCCTATCCCGCGACCTGGTTGGGAATAAGGCAGAATACCGCGGGGTTTAGTGGGTAGACCGGGAGTCCTACATACCGTTCCTGCTGCAGGTACAGCAGAAATGATCACATAAATGCACTCCCCGCGTCAACAAAAAGCTTATAAGATTAAAGTTTGCCTCTAATACCTGAATAATGTATATGTGATTGCCATAGGGATACTATTGTTTGTATAAAATAAAATAAAAATAAATTGTTTATTTATTTCTCACCACAAACCAAAAAGTTAAAATTGTTATATTATAAAGACTTATGATCTAACACAAATTAGTGGAACGCTGGTGCCTGTGGTAGATAATAGAAACCTGTATTACAGGTCATCAGATTCCCACACAACTTGGACAATTGCGAATTTATGAGATAGCGAACCCTCCACACACAGCCGTATTTCCAAACAATATGCAGCTTTTTTAAGTCTTTTATAGCCTGATTAAATCTTTATAAAGCACAAAACACAGAATATAATAAAAGTTCACTTTTTAAAGTGACGTATCAAGAACATGTGTGACCTTCGTTAAAGAAATTAACAAACAAATATCTAAAGAAGATTGGAGGAAAATTATATAATTATTCGGAATAAATATTCGGATTTATAAACATTCCATTCACTCATCCATTCATCACCTGTAATGTGCGAGTCTCGTGATAATATGAGTCTGCGTCTCAGCGGACATTACTTCCATAAAAATAGACCAACCTTCAGTACAATTCGCTTTATTACTAAATCGTACCATTTGACAATATATAGTATTTTTATCTACTACGCCTTATCCCTGAAGGGGTGGCAGAGGTATATTATATGCCCACTTTTCACCATGTGTATTCCTGTCCCACGTAAAAGGTGATGAGCCCATTGCCGTATTGAATTAGACAGATGCAGGTTATAATTACCTGCTGTTAAAATTTTTCAAGCCGCATATGGCCTTCAACATGACTTAACGACTGCCATGATACTGGCAACCAGGACCAACGGCTTAACATGCCGAAACGCTCGCAAATGTAAATGCCACATAGTGGTCATTCATCCGAGGACCAGCCTGCCAACCGAGGTACGCTCTCAGTGATAGTTTACAGAACACTGAGTCCGCGGGGCCACGAGGGCTTCAACACAATATATTGTGTACTTAGAAATGATTTTTTTCAATTAATTTAGTTTTTGTTGTTTTCCATTCTATACGTTTGAAAAAAATATTATTATAAAATGTTATTATTATACGAGTATTCTAAGACGGTGCAAAACTCGCCGGGACCACTATAAATTAAATTGTCAATTTTAACACTTATACAATTAAAAAAATATATTATACTTACTATTTTACGCCCGTTTCCCAAAGTAGCCTATGTGTTATTCTGATGTGTAAGCTATTTTATTCTCAAGTATCATTAAAATCAGTTCACCAGTTTTTACGTGAAAGAGTCACAAACATCCATACTTACAAACTTTCGCGTTTAAAATATTAGTAGGATAATATATTATCTAAATAATATTATAAATGTGAAAGTTCTATCCATACAGATGGTTGTTACTCTTTCACGTAAAAACTGGTGAACAGATTTTAATGAAACTTTACAACAATATAGCTTATAGATCAGAATAACACATAGGCTACTTTTTATCCCGGGAACAAGTTCCTGTGGGAAACGGGAACGGAAAAACTTCTCTACGCGGGCGGGTCAACTAGTATCCAATACTTGAAGAGTAATGTTGAGTTATTTTTTCAAATATCAGAATCGACCGGTAGGCGGTCACAAGTGGAAGGATACTCGGACCCGGGGTGTGTGAAGCTACCTATGTATTCAACAGTTCTTTAGTTTTAACTACAATACTGTTTGCTAGTAAAGTCTCCGTCTGGCAGTGTACTGCGGTAGGGTGAAATACTTTTTTTATAAAGTTTTAAGAACTTGTACCATTCAGATGAGCCTAAGCGTCAGTTTACTTATATAATATGCCACGATTCCTTACAAAAAGCACTTTATATTTTTATGTGTGCTTCGGAAGGCACGTTAAGCCGTTGGTCCCGGTTGCCAGTAAAATGGCAGTCGTTAAGCCTGGTTGAATGCCTTATGGGCGGCATGAAAAATTTCAACAGCAGGTAGCCACAACCTGCGTCTGTCTATTTCAACACGGCAATGGGCTCACCACCTATTACGTGGGACAGGAATCCACACGGTGAAAAGTGGGCATATAATATGCCTCTGCCACCCCTTCGGGGATAAGGCGTGATGGATATTTATTTATTTTATTTTATATTTTTATAAAACCCCTTATATCCTCTTCAAATAATATCGCCATTACATTCTATTATGTATATTCCATCCACCTACAACTATACTAGCGGCACCCTATGATGGCCGTTTAGACATATTACAATAGTGATCAGAAATGTTTCGGCCATATCGATGAAATCTACAACAAACAGACAACAGAGTTAAAATTAACGAGCAAGGGTCAAAAGTAATGCAATCCAAATCCAGGTCAAAACTATATCGCATCGCAATCGCAGTGCACTCACAGTTTGTACTTTTCGAAGCAACGTCAAGTCAAAACTGCTTTATTTTACATTGAGCATTGAGGCGAGTTTGCCGGAGGTAGTACGCGGGACCCTAATATTGTAGTTTAGAAATCAATGTAATAAATAAATTCTACATATATACATATTTATCCCTGAAGGGGTAGGCAGAGGTATATTATACGCCCACATTTCACTATATGCATTTTTGTCCTACATAACAGTGATGAGCCCATTGTCGTGTGGAAATATACAGGCGCAGGCTGCGGCGACATGCTGTTGAATTTTTTAAGCTGCCCATAAGGCCTTCAACGAGCCTCAACGACTGCCATTTTATTGGCAACCGGGACCAACGGCTTAACGTACCTTCCGAAGCACGGAACTGGGGTGGGTCTAAAGGCCCGAATAAATTTAATAAAATGTGTCTATTTTAGACGTTAAATTTGGAAGAAATTTTGAACACGTTGCCCTTCTTAGTGAGGTGGTAACAAAAAGGTTAATGAATAAAAAGGCTAAAAGGATACAAATTTATACGAAACTTCATGAGTGGACAAACGTCAAAACGGCCATCATAGCGTGCCGCTAGTGTAGAATAGTATCTATTTGGTTTTAGAACCAACTTTTTACAAACATCAACTCGTTATATAATTTGCTAATGTTATCTCAGCGCCAGATGGGGTTAATGTCCTTTTTTTTAATTATTCATCTTTGGACTGACGCCAAGGTTTAAATGTTGAACAGACAGCGTCATGAAATGCTTTTATATGTATTGGTAGAAAAGTACCATTGTATTTTCTAATATGTTTTCCTTGATTTAACAAAGATCGACTTTGCGGCTCAAAGTCCACATAGCTTATTATAAGCATACATACATACATACATATTGTCACGCCTTTATCCCCGAAGGGGTAGGTAGAGAGAGGCATATTTCACCGTATGCATTTTAGTCCCACGTAACAGGTGGTGAGTCCATTGCCGTGTTGAAATGGACAGGCGCAGGCTGCGGCGACCTGCTGTTGAAATTTTTTAAGCCGCCCATAAGGCCTTCAACTTGGTGTTTTTCCTTGATTTAACAAAGATCGACTTTGCGGTTCAAAGTCCACATAGCTTATTATAAGCAAAGGGGATAAATTGTTCGAAAAGTTAAATAAGATCAATATTGCTTACTAGATTGCTGTGGGGTACTCGTAAGAGGTAAACAACAATTTGCTTTAGAGAGCTTTAAGAAAAAATCTTTTTTTTTTTAATTTATCTGTTGAAGGAACATTGTCAAAGCGCGTGATTCAGATTCATTTGCACAAAAGTAAGGAGAAATTAATTTAAGTTTCGATGTCACAAAAAATCATACATTAAAAGAACAGTATTTTCGGCAAAACATCAATATTTTTAGAAATAAAAATATCAATAATTACATTTATAGTAGTGACTAAATAATTTCCAGCTATTTGCTTTTCGTAAAAAAGAAATAGAATTAAAATTAAATAGATATTGTAGGACATTTTTTTATACAGCGCCATCTAGCTCAAAGTAGGCTAATATAAGCTTCTGGTATGGGATCTAGACAACTGATAAAAATATATTAGTTATTAAGAAAAAATATATGTTTTTGTCCACTTTTTAACAGTCATCCCTAACAATGCCGAAAATTAAATGCAAAGCTGTTGTATGGCCTCCTAGCAGCCATATAAAAGTGAATGTCCTGGTAGAGTTGAAGCAACCGAGAATACACTTAAGATGAAGAATAAGGAATTGACGAAAAATATATATTGTGCGAAAGTAGAGGGCAGACGGAGTCAGAATAGGCTGGGACTTACATATGAAGACCACGTGAGCAGATTGCTCAAAAACGGAAAAGTCAAAAGTACTCGGATACAGCTAGACGTGCATGTATGAAGCGATTAATGAATCTGCAGGAAGCGAAAGAAGTATGCATGGATCGCAATGCCTGGTGATCTGTCCTCTCTGACTACCCCGTCAGGAATACAGCGTGAAGATAGTTTATGAAGAAGCTGTGTGTGAGTAATTATTTACTACGACGAGCGTTTCAATTTTATAAATAACTAGCTGATGCCCGCAGCTTCGCCCGCGTGTTGAAATTTCCTATTCGAGATATCGTACGGAACCCTAAACTTTCTAAAACCCCAATATAGCCTATGTTACTCACGAAGAATGTAGCTTTCTAAAGTTAAAAGATTTTTTTAAATCGGCTCAGTAGTTTCTGAGCCTATTCATTACAAACAAACTTACAAATCTTTCCTCTTTATAATATTAGTACAGAAAAGATTTTTGAACATTGTATTTTCTGTCAAAATGAAATTAAATATAACTTCAGGTGTTTACCATAAAGCTTTGATAATCATAAACAAGCCTTCACATATCAAATAATATTATTTCTCGTGATGTTAAACATTGCAGCAAGTTATAATGTTTTGAGTTATATTTCCTGGAAACAAACGCAAGTATTTCAATTACGTTTCCGATTTAATATATAAGGAACATGTGTGTGTTCCTTAAATAGGTAGGTAATTGTTTGAAACCTTTACATTAAACTCTTTCACTGTAAATAGAAAGCTAAAAATTCATATAAGGCTATAAGAAACCTTGGAGCGGAGGGGACGGTAAGGTGATATCCCGACACACCCTTGATTCGTCAATGCTAACGCACAGAGGTCAAGAATAACTTAGACGAATTGTAACGGAGGAATGACGAACCGAACTCCTCAAGAAAAGGGATGTACTCGTATGTAGGACAGGTAATCTGTTTCTATTCTACAGATTATTAGCAATACTCCGTTTTACAACACGTCATGACATGATTTCCGCCATGTAATATACATACATATTGTCACGCCTTTATCCCCGAAGGGGTAGGCAGAGGCATATTAAACGCCCACATTTCACCGTATGCATTTTTGTCCCACGTAACAGGTGGTGAGCCCATTGCCGTGTTGAAATGTAACGCCTGATTCAATTAGTTATTTTAATTGTATGCGGCCTTGTATCGTAAATTTAAAGTGGAAAAACTTTCTGGATGAAAATCTTTCTCAAGGCTGATAGATTTTCCACTTTATGATAAGGTAACGTTCGAGAATAATAAACAGAAAAAGGAAAATGTTGTCAAAAAGATAAATTACAAGTAACACGGTTTGTTTTTTATTACGTGTGGAAATCCTCATGGATGCTATGCCGACTTCTACAGACTAAAACCACATTGTGCTCTTCCATCTGTCTATGGCCTGGAGTCACGAGTAAGCTGTTGGGAGGATTACCCCAGGGCCAGTTACAGAGTCAGGATAAAATGGCGGCCTTTATGAGTGGCTTCAAAAATGTATTCAACAGCAGGTAGCCACAGTCTACGCGCAGGCATAGGCAGTGCGAGTGTAACACCTCTGGCAAACGTCCAAAGGCTATCGCGACCACTTATGATAGGATTGATAGGCGGATACTTATCTGCCACCTTAGTAGTATAAAAAGAAAGTAATTTTTTTTAAAACATAACTTAACTTAACTATCTTCACGCTGTATCCCTGACGGGGTAGTCAGAGAGGACAGATCGCCAGGCTTCGCGATCCATGCATACTTCTTTCGCTTCTTCGAGATTCATCAATCGCTTCATACACGCACGTCTGGGTATCCGAGTACTTTTGACCTTTCCGTTTTTGAGCAATCTGCTCACGTGGTCTTCATATGTAAGTCTCGGCCTTCCCTGACTCCTTCTACCCTCTACTTTTGAACAATATATATTCTTCGTCAATCGTTCCTCACTCATTCGTTGGACGTGTCCAAACCAACGGAGCACGCCCTTTTCCAGCTTAACGCTGACACTTTCATTCAAACCTGCCATATTGCGTATCACTTCGTTACGTATTCGGTCGGCCAAGGTAACGCCGCACAATTTTCGAAGTGATCGCATCTCCACAGCATTCAATTTACTTTCATGCATCTGCTGACATACCCAGGTTTCACTACCGTAAAGCAAAGTTGGCACTAGCACTGCGTTATGAATCGCCATTCGTGCTTCTTTTACGATGCTTTGTCGCTTTACTAACTGGGACAAAGCACCGTTAACTTTGTTTCCGGCAGCTACTCGCCGTTCTACATCCGAATCACATCTTCCATCCGCGCTAAACATACTTCCTAAATACACAATTTCATTCACTTGCTCTAGACGTTCCTGGTTTACCCTAATCTCGCATATAGTTCTTACGTCACCTCTTTCAAATACTAGAACCTTAGTTTTACTTGCATTCAAGCGGAGACCCTTACTTTCACACCCCTCTTTCATATTAGTGACTAATGCCTGTAGGTCGGCTTCTGATGAGGCCATGAGCACCGCATCATCAGCGTACAGCAGACAGTTTACTGTAAAGTCATCCAAATTCACACCCATATTAAAATCTTTCAACTTCTGTAGGCAGGTGTCCAGATACACTATGAACAGCCAGGCGGACATGACACATCCCTGTTTTGACGCCTGTACAGACATCAAAAAGAGGTGACACATCCCCCCCCTACTCGCACGCAAGCCTTACAGTCCCTATAAAGCGACTGTATTGCCCGCAGTAGCGAGCCGTCCACAACATATCCTGGCAGCAAGTCCCACAGCGTTTCTCTCACAACGTTATCAAATGCTTTCTCTAGATCCACAAAAGCGCAGAAAACCTTCTGGCTAAGAGCCAGTAACTTTTCCGCAATCATGCGGAGAGAAAACACTTGATCCATGCAACCTCTTCCACGTCGGAATCCGCATTGAGCCTCCCATAAATACCTTTCAGACTTTTCTTGCATTTGTGCCGTTATAACCTTTGCATACACCTTACTAGCTAAGCTGACCAAGCTGATCGCCCTGTAGCTGAAGCAGTTTAGGCGCGAGCCTTTCCCTTTGTAAATAGGTACTAAAACTGCTACTCGCCAGTCATCTGGGACCTCACCCGTCCGCCAGCACAAGTTGCATAACAGACATAGTGTGTCCCAGACACGCGACCCACCGTACTTGATCATCTCAGCAGTAACTCTGTCTTTTCCCGCAGCCTTTCCACATTTCATACTTCTTATCGCTTGTTCTATTTCTTTCATACTTCAATGACATCGGGATCCGGAGCATCGAAGTGAGCTCCACTTCCCGACGTGGCATCTCTGTCTTTTCTTGCATACATCTTTCCATAATATTCACTCCATCTCTGCAGGACGTCACTTTGGTCTGTTAGGACGTCATTGTTAACACTAAGCACTTTATTCATACTGCAGATTGCCGAACAACTCCGGGTCTTGCCTACCTCTTTCCAGAAGAGCTTGGCATTATCCCGGAAATTGGACGACAACCTTTCATCCGCTTTCATTCTGCACCTTTCACGAGCTTCTTCTATCAGTGCCTTCGTGTTAACTTTCTGCAGCTTGTATCTCTCATTCATATTAAAATCATTCCGCGAGGCTAAGTAGTCCAGCCATGCTTTCTTCTTCATTCGAACTGCTTCTTTCACTTCCTCATTCCACCATGCATCACGCTTATTACTACTGCCTCTTTTCGTTTCTCCACACACTTCCACAGCGGCATTTATCATACTGTCCCTAAGGTTCTGCCATACACTTTCCACATTCTCACTGCTTACATTGACGTCGCCAAGCTTTTCGGCTACCCTTTCATTATATTTATCCCTGATGGATGCATCCTGCAGCTTCCAGCTTTTGATGCTATAAGTCGGCTCAGGTTCAGGACACTCGGTACGATGACGCCAACCCGCGAACAGACCCCTAATCCTAGTTATGACTAGGTAGTGGTCTGATCCCAGCTCAGCGCCTCGATAAACCCTTGTGTCCATCACCTGTTTACGGAGCCGACTATCCATTAGGAATAGATCTATCATGCTTCTCTTTGACTTACATCTCCTCGTATACATATGAATTTGTTTGTGGTTGAACATTGTGTTCGCCACAAACAAATCCTTTTCCTTACAAAATGCCAGTATTAGCTTGCCAGCGTCGTTCACCCTTTTATCCCCATACTTCCCGAGTACCGACTCAAAACCATCGCGAGCGGTACCCACCCATCCATTCAAGTCTCCACATACTATAAGTCTTTCATTTCCTTCTATCACATTTAGAGCTTCTCTCATACTCTCCCAGAAGTCCTCTAGCTCACTTGCGTTCGACGAAGATACTGGCGCGTAAGCAGCTACCAGGAAAATCTTCGTCAAACCAAGTTTTACACGGATCCAGAGGATTCTAGGACCTACCAGTTTGTACTTATACATACCGGAGGCCAATCGCGAGGACAGCAAAATTCCAACCCCTCGACTGCCATGCTCGCTCTCTGGTACTCCAGACCAAAGCGCGAGCATCCCACCCGGGAGCTCCAAGACTTCGCTGCCCTTGCGCTTGGTCTCTGTCAAGCACACTGCATCTAACTTTCTCTCATTCATAACATCCATCAACTCATTCATCTTATCTGTCATTCCTCCCCTAACATTCCACGCAGCTACCCTGCACTCCGTCCTCCACTTCCCGCCGTGTCGGGCCTCGCGTGTAGGGTGGCGGTCCCCTACGCCGCTCTGGCACACACTTTTCGCACCAGCGGGGACGAACTGGTGCGCGTCGCCTCGGGGGCACGCCCTAGCAGTAATCGCCCTGGTGGCACTCGTGTTGGAGTAGAATTGCAGCCGTAGCTGGCAGGGATGGCGACGTGCACGCTTCTACTCTTCATCCCCTAATTTTTTTTCTTGCTATTAACGATGAATGAGAACTTTAAATACACCAATATCAGTATTTGAAATGATTTTTAGCGTTAACAAATGACCAATGAACGAGATCATAGTGAAGAGAGCCCTTCAGGGTGGCATAATATTTAGGCCTACCCTCCCAAGCTGATTGAATGAGGCCTACATCCTACAGTGGATATGCTGATTTGGCTGGCTGACATACTAGCACTTATCGCGGCGGCTTTCATTAATTAAGAGAGAACGCAACAATCTTTAGGGTGTGCTGTTGGGTGAAGGCCCCACGAAGATTGTAGGGTCCCAAGCCATCTCACCTGCCTTACAGGTTTGGGAGGTTAGACAGCTTCTTCTTCTTTTTGGACTTTCTCGGCTTGAGCAATGCCAGAATCAAGAAATTTGAATCTTTATAAATTTTGTTGCTTTTCATTTTCAAGTACATAACGAATCTTCTTTAGAAACAATTTTGAAAAGCAATTAGTATGCTAACTTTTTCTAAATTGATATTTAAAAGTGGAATTTTTTTTTTCAGTCACGATCTGGACTCGAACCAGCGTCTTTTGGTTCAACGCACCAGACGCGTTAACAACTACACCACCATACATTAAAATATGAATCTTCTTTATTCAAAATACGTAAATTATTCTGTTAAATAGCAGCGTATTCATGCATAGGTTTGTTTAAAGTTCTACTGCAGTAAAATGATGGTAAATTTTTGAGCTAACTGAAAATGCCGCGTTCCACTGAGTTATTCAATTTCACAACACTTGTGCACGTTGTCAAATCTTTTATGTTTGAGAAACCATTATTTTTACACATTAACACTCGAAAATACACTAGATTTGAAAAATTAATAACGGAGTAGCGACCGCTTCCTTCGCTGTTCCCGCCAAGATCCATTAGACGGCATTACGCGCTCCCAAAAAACCCGAAAATGAAAAGCCAAACGATAACTGCTCCTATCACCTAAATTAATGTGAACCCTAAGGGCCAAATCTAGGTAGGGTTTGGAACCAATTGGGAATAGACCAGATATAGAAGACAACCATCTTTTAAGCCGATTTCAACAGAAAATACTCAACATTCCACACTTTCCCACTTATTCTCTGTCCTATAAAATATATTCGAACACAATACCCGCGCATTAGTGAGTTATTTTAGTATATTGCTCATGCATTAGCACGATTTGTCGATATTTCCAGTTATTATTGAGCATTAGCTATCGTTTGAGCGTCACGTCAGTCCCTGACACACATTAATAGGTTAGGTTTCTGGTTTGTTACTTTTTAATTAGTGGGGTGAGCATGATTCGGAAAATATACCTTCAGCTTGGGGCAATCTGTGTCCAAGATATCTTTATCAGGCTATCTGCAGCGAGGAATTTCAGTTATGAATATAATACCTCTTCAAATCACATGGTGGCTTTCCTATTAAGAGGATTTACTGCTATGTTAATCCACCTCTTTACGTCTTAAGGCGATGTAAGGCGCCTTCTACCAGCACTAGGCAAAGTTACACGGTCATAGACATTCATCTCAAGATTCACGGTAGCACAAGATGGTTGACCGAACAAGTCGGCTACGACCGAGATAGACAGCTAGAACGAAAACGTGATATCAGCGAAATTTAGTGAGAACCTTAGAGCAAGGAATGTTACTCGCTCCCTGCTCACGTCCTAATAGAGAGGAAAGTAATTAATAATATTGCGTGCTAAGTTTACGTTCTATAAACTCGTATCGTAGATTAGAGATAAACAGCGTTTCACACACACATAGACAGACAGACAGGTAGATTGGCTTAGTAAGTTCTGGTGATTTCTTGACAATGAAATTACCTTTATGTAGTATTTATGTCAGAAGATGCATAAAAGTAAGCTGAATGCTGTGGAGATGCGATCACTTCGAAAATTGTGCAGCGTAACCTTGGCCGACCGAAAACGCAGCGAAGTGATATGCAATAGGTTTGACAAAAAATGTTTCAGCGTTAAACTGGAAAAGGGCGTGCTCCGTTGGTTTGGACACGTTCAACGAATGCGTGAGGAACGATTGACTAAAAATATATATTGTGCGAAAGTAGAGGGCAGAAGGAGTCAAGGTAGACCGAGACTTACATATGAAGACCACGTGAGCGGATTGCTCAAGAACGGAAGAATCAAAAGTACTCGGATACCCAGACGTGCATGCATAAAGCGATTAATGAATCTACAGGAAGCGAAAGAAGTATGCATGGATCGCGATGCCTGGCCATCTGTCCTCTCTGACTACCCTAGTTTCACTTCGACACATAAATGTTTGATTTAAAGATGACAGCAGACAGAAAGTTGCATGAAGCCAATATACATACATCGTTAAGTTGATTTTACAGCCGAAACTAATTGTAGCATGTAGTACAAGTTTGCTAAAATTACACTAATTATTGTTTATTACCAATAATACTGGAACATTTGGCAAATAGTTGTGTCAAATAGTTTGCAGAAATTTTAGAATCATATTTAACAGAAAGAACCTACAGAGTTAGACATGAGACAGCATATTCAAATCTCAAACAAATAAAAGCTGGAGTACCGCAGGGAAGTGTCCTTGGCCCAATTTTATATCTGCTATACACCTGCGACATCCCAGAATCGCAAAACAATTTAATTGCTACATTTGCTGATGACACAGCCATCATGGCAACTGGAGCAACTCGTAAAGAAGCTGTAGAAAAAGTACAAATTGCGGTCAATTCTATTATCAGTTGGATGAAGAAGTGGCGCATAAAATTAAACGAATCCAAATCGATTCATATAGATTTCACTAATCAAAAATCTAGCTATGAACCGATATACATAAATAACCACGTAATACCCTTTGAAAATACGGCAAAATACCTGGGCATGACCCTAGATGTAAAGTTACGCTGGAAGGCCCATGTTAAAAAAAAACGCCAAGAACTAGACCTACGCCATAAAAAAATGTACTGGCTGCTTGGCAGACATTCCACTTTATCAGTGCATAACAAAGTACTTTTGTACAAGCAAGTTCTCATGCCTGTATGGACATATGGTATACAGCTTTGGGGTTGTACCAAACAAACGAATGTACAAATAATTCAACGATTTCAAAATAAAATACTAAGGAGTATAGTAAACGCTCCTTGGTATATCAGAAACGAGGATATCCACCGAGATTTAGGGGTGGACCTTGTTGCTAAAGTTGTAAAAAGATACGCCGAAGCACATCAACAAAGGCTTCATCAACATGTGAATGTCGAAGCTATCCAGCTGCTCGACACCACGGACCTAGTACGAAGGTTAAAAAGGAATAAACCATTTGAATTAGTTTAGTTAGTATTAATAATAGTGCAGTGAGTGCTACAACAACAAGTGAGTGCCCAGAGTACACATGAAGAAAGTGACTCTCCGCTTCAATAAAGACAATAAGAAAAGTGCCAATGGACACATTCTTAACACTTACTTATTAGCTTTACAGCTAGATTGTAATATATAATTATGATGTAATAAATAAATATTTCATCAAAAAAAAAAAAAAAAAAAAAAAAATAGTGGGACAGTTAAGCTGGTATAGTAAAGCGTGTGGTGTGTCAAATCTATATTTCTTTACGAAACTGAAGATTTTGTTTGTTTGTATGTTTGATAGGTTGAACTCGCTTATCTCAGAAACTACTGGTACGAATTTAAAAATTCTTATTCTATTGAATAGCCCAGTTATCTAGGAAGGCTATATGCTATATATCATCACGATACTATCCAGGGGAGCGGAACAGTAATCATAAATGTCGACAAATCGGGTAATTTTAAAATACATTATTGTAATAGTAGTAAATGACGGTATTAAATGGGTGCGACGGGGGTTCAATATATGTCACGGGCAAGCCGCAGGGGTCAGCTAGTGGAGTATAAAATTATATCCCTTATACTACAAAGTTTGGTGCGGTATCACCAAGACTGCGACGGGTCAATCAGAACTCTAACGTATGTGTAATAATTAAGGTTGGTAGTCGCTTTTACAATAAGCATTATCAATAAGTTATAGGCTTCCAAAGACAAAGAGAATTTTACCAAACTGCTTCATATCTGAAGGAATTATGGGGAAGCAAACATTAAAAAGAATATACAATCCTATTGAGAACCGTCCTACTTCATTGTTCAAAGTCGGTTGAGAATACGATAGACCTTGGAATATAATTGAAAATTATATATAACTTCTAGAAACGTATTGTTGTAATGCATTTATGTGGGTCGCTATTTTATTCAAAGCCAAATGATATTTAAAAAAAAACGATTCTACAACCAAAAAACTTTCTTGAATAATTAAATAAATGGGAAAAAGAGAAAACCAAATTCATGGTTCCAAAAAGGTTAAAGACACATACCTGCATCAGTGAAGAAGGCAGAGTGCCTGTTCGGGCTGGAAGGAACCGAAGCAGAAGCAGAGGTCAGAAAGGCGCGTTTCACTTTGGTCCACTTTGAAGCACGTGGGGGGCGGTGCTGCGGAGGTCGACCTCCGAGCTCCAGGGACAGTTGCTTACGAAGCGCTGGGTGATTGGGCTCTGATTCTGCAAGAGATGTGGGTCGTAAATAGTTTTGAAGGGTTACTACAGCCCAACCGAGTACACAGTTAGGTGGACTTGTGTGTGAATTGCGGCTTATTTTAGGTCAACGTAAATTAATTTAGTAATTTGCCAGTCGGTCAGAAAATTAGAGGGAATTTCTGAGGGTTAGGTTCTCTATTACTCATGGTGTAAATATTTGCTATTTGTCTTTAAAAATAACTTTATTTAATAAAAATAAATTTACATATAAATGTCCCCTTCTGTTAGAAAATAATATCGGGCATTCGATATTATTTCTAACCGAAGGGGACATTTATATGTATTTATATAAATGTCCCCTTCGGTTAGAAAATAATATCGAATGCCCATAGATATCCTATAAACTCTTAACTTTAGTTTAGATTATCTCTGGGAATGCCTGAAGGTCAGTCTGTTAAAAATAGGTGCAATTTTTACTGCTTCGTGGCAGTTTAGGACGGATCACGCTACATACATACATATTGTCACGCCTTTATCCCCATAGGGGTAGGCAGAAACATATTAAACGCCCACATTTCCAAACATATTAAAGTCCCACGTAACAGGTGGTGAGCTCATTGCCGTGTTGGAATGGACAGGCGCAGGCTGTGGCGACCTGCTGTTGAAATTTTTTAAGCCGCCCAATAGGCCTTCAACTTAGCTTAAATACTGCCATTTTATTGGCAACCGGGACCAACGGCTTAACGTGCTTACCGAAGCACGGAACTGGGGTGGGTCTAAAGGTGGGCCAAATAAATTTAATAAAATGTGTCTATTTTAGATGTTAAATTTGGAAGAAATTTTGAACAAGTTGCCTTTTTAGTGAGGTGGTAACAAAAAGGTTAAAAGGTCTTTTGTGCTAGACACTAATTAGCACGACCAATTTAAGTCCTGGTAGTCTCAGACTCGCTAACCTAGAAGAAATCTGTTTAGGTATATTTGAAAGCATTATCTTCATGTTGTACCCCAGCAGGATAGTCAGAAAGGTTGTTTGACGTGAGAAAAAAACATCTAGAGAAGACACATAGACTTAGATATATTGTCACACCTTTATCCCCTATGGGGTAGGCAGAGGCATACTATACGCCCACATTCCACCGTATGCACTTTTTTACCACGTATCAGGTGGTGAGACCATTGCCGTGTTAAAATGGACAGGCGCAGGTTGTGGTGACCTACAGTTGATTTTTTTTAAGCCGCCCATAAGGCCTTCGACTTGGCTTAACGACTGCCGACAGGCAACCGGGACCAACGGCTTAATGTGCCTTCCCAAGCACGGAAACGCTCGTAAATGTAAATGCCACAAAGTGGTCACCCATCCGAGGACCAGCCATAGTGAAAGTTGCTTAGCACAGTAATCGATTACAAAACACTGAGTCCGCGGGACCACGAGCGCTTCAACTAAAGGAGGAATCTCAAAAAAATCTTTTTAGCATTTATTGTTTTTCGGTATGGCTTTGGGGTTCGAGATGAACAAAGGTACATAGCCAAACTATTGCGGTTCTTTGCTTACGGAACTCTAAACAGGCCTACGTAAACAGGCCTACGTTACCCTAATAACATAGCCCAGGGCCAACCTTCCGAGGGCTCACTTCATGGTGTGACTTTTTTCGAAAAAGTCTGTATATTTAAATATATTATTGTCACTTTGTTTAGTAGAACGCTAATAAAGCACGTGAGGGGTGCTATTTACGCTGTATATGATTCCATTAGTTGTTCTGTAGCCTAAATGGCTTAATCGATTTTGAAGAGTAAGGTATTTTAGATTTAGATTATAGATTCATATTCTTAACCGGAGTGTTATAACTATCTTCACGCTGTATCCCTGACGGCATAGTCAAAGAGTACAGATCACCGGGCTACGCGATTCATGCATAATTCTTTCGCTTCCTGTAGATTCATTAATCGCTTCATACATGCACGTCTGGGTATCAGAGTACTTTTGACTTTTCCGTTTTTAAGCAATCTGCTCACGTAATCTTCATAGTAAGTCTCGGCCTACCCTGACTCCTTCTACACTCTAGTTCCGCACTATGTATATTCTTCGTCAATCGTTCCTCATTCATTCGGTGGACGTGTCCAAACCAACGGAGCACGCCCTTTTCCAGCTCAACTCTGACATTTTATTCAAACCTGCCGTATTGCGTATCACTTCGTTATATTGGGTCGGCCAAGGTTACGCCGCACAATTTTCGAAGTGATCACATCTCCACAGCATCCAACTTACTTTCATGCATCTTATGACATAAGGGTGTTATAAGCTATGTAAATTCAGCAAAAATATATGATTATTACATTTTATTATTTTTTGCAATACCTAAAAAAAAAATAAAAATCAAACTTGCTCCAGATAGAGACTACAAGGATTGTACGCTATGATGAATAACACAATTCGTCGAAAAGTATCCTTACAATATTACTTACCGAGTTCTTCCGAGGATGGTATCGTCAGGGTCAAAGCTGGTGGCGCATCGCTGTCCCCACCATCACTGAGTGACCTCCGCCTCTTGGGTACCACATCAGGAGAACCCTTGGAGCCTCTGTTAGATTTCTTTTTGACAGACTCTCGGTGAGTCTGAATAATGTCTCGCATCTTGCCCCACGGACTTTTGTGTAGCTTGTTGGGTGAAGGTGAGGTGGAACTGTCATCCTGGCAACAATTGGTGGTATGTCATTATTAAGATCGGAACAGTAGTGTCAAGCTTATGTTGCCCTAGCTGTGTCCCTACTAACTAACTATACTTGCGGCACGCTATGATGGCCGTTTGACATATTACAATAATGCAAATAAAAACGATTTTTATGAAATAAAATACCTTACGTTGTTACTTTTAAAATGTTTGTTTTAAGCTTACTATATTTAGGGTATTTTTTATTAATATCAATCTGAAATATATTATTTTCCTGAGACAAAAATGTGAAATGAACGGTCATCATAGCGTGCCGCTAGTGTAGCCATCTTCACGCGGTATCCCGTATATATAGCCAGTGGGAGATGATAGATCGCCAGGCTTCAAGATCCATGCATACTTATTTTGTTTCCTGCAAACTCATTAATCATTTGTCTTGATATGAGAGTACTAATTTTTTTGGCCCACGTATGAGATTATGAGCTCATTATCATTTTTAAACGGACTGGTGCAAGTTGTGGCGATCTGCTATTTTTAAGTCGTCAGTATAAGGGCTTCAACTAACCAATCAATCAATAAGCTTTCGATATTTCAAACAGCGTTAGCAGACATTTAGAACATCAATGTTTTTATTGCAGACGTTTTAATTTTCGACATTCAAATACGTTCCGATTTTCCCTAGATGCTCAACATTTATACTAAACAATTTACCCGATCCGGCTACCCAGAATAAAATAAGCATGGCGTAAAATATTTAGGAGAGCCGATCCCACATGAAGCTGGAGAGAGAGAGCAAAGAAGAACGTAATCGACTAGCGAGGTGAGCGAAGCTGGTACAGGAAAAATGCTATTGATTTTCGACCGTCCGTCCGTCCGTTCATTCAGTCTGCAGGTCGCATTTTTCATCGGATCTGCATGCAACTTGTCATGGACAATCCTTGATGTAGACAACAACTTTTAGCGAGGGGGGTTTTCGATCGAGGGGGGGGGGATGGAGGCAGGGGAGGGGAAATGGTCTCGTAGTGGTTGGTAAGAGTGCGCAAAAAATACTCCGAAGTCTACGGTTCACAGAACCACTAGTTTTATTAAAGCACCTTATTCTACATACATTTATAATGAAAGTATTTATAATGGTACTTACTTGCAGGGGCAGATGCAAATATGTGTTGTCTCCCTCATCGCGAAGGCTCTTGCGCGCACCTGGAAAACATTAGCGCTTGTACGAATTCGTTCATACTCGTACATACAGCATGCTCTAATACTGTACACATCTCGCCTCAGTCAAAGTGTTCATACTTTAAGTCTGCTGCCGTCGCATACGGCATGGTTCCAAAGCTCTGGCCATTCGTAACCTATTACGTCACAAAGTAACACTTATGAACGTCAAGATTATTGCTTCTACATTTACATTTACTGCCAAATTCGCCAAGCAATAGGTAGAGTCTGAGGAAGAACCTGGCAATAAAACTCATTGCCACTCTTTTCTAACCGCCAGTAATTACATTAGCTTAATTTACATGATATTTGACCAATTATATAGTATTGATTTTTTACAAAAGAAATAAAATTAATGTTGTGTTTAAAATCATATCAAATGAGAGCGATTCTAATTGCCAGTTCTAAGGGCAGCCTTCCCTTTAAGAAGAAGAATCTGGCAAAACCCCATGGATGCTCTTTTAAAATGTAGGTATGGCTTACAACATAAAAATTATACTTTAAAAATTAGAATAATGGGAATACCCTGACCTTAACTGAATTGATGAAGAACTATATACCACGCAATGTTTGGCTTGTCTGCCTTGGTGGCATAAATGGTAAGTATGCGAGTGTCGCGCTAAGGTCTCGACTTAACGAGAAATATTTGTGTGTTCCGCAAATATTTGTTTCGAAGTTTCGGTGTGCGTAATTTCCTAAGTATAATATGAATGTATACAGAAATTATAAGTAACAGTTTATGAGTTGTCTAGATCCCATACCAAATGTTTATATTAGCTTATTTTGGGTAGACGGCGTCGTATAAAAAATGTCCGACAATATAAAAAAAAATGTTCTATATTTTTTTTTTATTTCTTAGCAATCTCAGTGTATAATAATTATATAATTGTTACTAGCATTCACAGCTTTTGTTTTAGATGTCGAAATGTCCTAGACTTACCTTTTGTCCTTACTAACCGATTATAACCGCACGGTCTCTCAGCCCCAGTCCCAGGTAAAATCTCACACCTCGGTTCGATGAGCACGATGGTATATTCTGTGTCTGGGTTTTATTTATCTATAATATGTATGTATTTAGAAATATATAAGTAGGTATGTTTATCAGTTACCTGGTTACTATTTAAGCTCTGCTTAGTTTGGAATCAGATGGCGTTGTGTGAGTTGTCCCAACGATATTTATTTACTAATTATTATTATTTATTTATACATAACGTAGTATATTTGGTTTAGGCTATAAGGGAAGTAACATTTATTAAGTTGTTGGTGTTGTGCTTATGTGCTTGTTCAGGTATTCCTGGGGCAGGTACATCATAAAGTGGTGGCATATCATCCAAATTTTCAGAAACATATGGTGCAACATTTTCTATGTGAGCTATACATATATTATGCAAAATGGCTGTGGCCACAATAATTAGTTGTACAGTTTTTAGATTACTCGCAGTTTGGAACCCACTACAGGATATCTTTTTGTATTGTATTGTATGGCGGGCTGTTTCCGGAACTCCACGTCAAGGCGCGGTTTTTGGGTGAGGGTGGGTATTTCACTCGATTCACCCCAACTCGTCGAAGAACACCAGCAAGCTGTTCACGCTGCTGATGATTTCTCGAAGCGTATTTGGGTTCCCAAAGTACTTAGCCTTACATGTTTCGCTATTTCTAATTATTTAAATATTCACTGGCATTAAATATTGTGCTATCATGGACTAAACCAATCTAACGAGCTACTATGTCCAAAATACGTAGTTCACAGTTCGGCAACCACTTGGGTGTTTATAGAGATGTAGTCATTCCTATTACGGTGTACTTCTGTATAGTTGCCCCCTGAAAAAGTGTTTAGAAGTAGATGATTTTTTTCCCTGATATTTCTTTCTGTTATTTCGTACTCGTACCCGAATTTTATTATAATAACTGGTGTCCGAACATATGGATCCTCAAGAGAGCCCTTATTGCTCGTGTTCCTATTGGGCGATGAAGTCGCAGCGGCACTTCACGCGATGATCGAGTCGTGACGCGCTTTATTAGAACAACTTTTGTTTTAAAAGATCGATTATTAATAACAATTATAATTTTATTAATAATCGATCTTTTAACAATTTTATTAATAATCGAGCTTTTAATAATTTCATTAAAAGATATACATATATTATAAGAAATAAGTGAGAATTAATTCGATTTCTATACTAGAAAATCTGTATTAATGTTTTTTCTGTAAACATTTCGTCTCTGTCTGTTCAACTTTTGCGATTGACATCATAAGCTCTTTTTAAGAGGCGTATCGCGCATGCTAAAATCGCTATAAATAATTTATTATCAACATTCTTCCTCTAATTCTAGCTCAAATTCAGATAATATAAGCTAAACTAACTAACTATCTTCATGGTGTATCTATGAAGGGATAGTCAGAGAGTACAGATCGCCAGCTTCATGGTTTAGGCTTACTTATTTCGCTTCTTGCTAATTTAATGAATCTTGCACTAAGTTTTTACCTCTTCTCTTTTTAATACTATAACCTTAGTTTTACTTACATTCAAGCAAAGACCCTTACTATCAAACTGCTCTTTCACATTTTTTATTATTATTGATTAATGCCTGAAGGTCTGATATGGCCATGAGCACCGCATCATCGGTGTACCATAGACAATTTACTGTTAAGACATCAATTTCACACCCATATCACAATCTTCAACTTCTACAGGCAGCTATCCAGATACACTATGAACAGCCAGGCGGACATGACATAACCCTGTTTGATGCCTGTACAGAAGTCGAAAAGGGTGACACATCTCCCCCTACTCGCACGCAAGCCTTACAGTCCCTATAAAGCGACTGTATTGCCCGCAGTAGCAAGCAAGGTTGCAAGTCCCACAGAGTTTCTCTTACAATGTATTACAAGCTTGTGCTCTCATCTATCAGCTATCGTCATTGAGTTAATAAATATCAGTTATCTTTTGATATTATGGCAGGAACTAGACGGATCCATGTCAAGCGCTTTCCTTCCATGTAAGTTAGATTGTGGTATTCTTGACTAATGTTGCTTGCAAACTTCAATAGAGTATGGTAATCGCGTTACTTCATAAATAACATTGACTGAGCTAAAAAGCATCCAAGACTTAACCTACGTTGAATATTTTATACGCTCAGTTTTTCTGATATTTTTGAGAAACGTTTTCTTTAAATACCCGGTAATTTCCACAGAAACGTCTTATTAATATCTTTAAACGATTTATTTCAGAAATGGTTATGTAAATCATATTTTAATATGTTTTTATTTCGGTTTACCAAGAATTCTCCCGATATAGAGTACCGTAGACTATTTTATCAATCAATTTATCACACTGCTTACCGCAGTTGAATACTAGACGCAGGCCTTCCCTAATTTTGGCGTAAATCGCTCAAGTTCTGAGAAATAATAAAGAACTATCTCCACGCTGCATTCCTGACGGGGTAGTCAGACAGTCTTCACAATCTATGCATACTTCTTTCGCTTCCTTCAGATTTATTAATCGTTTCATACAATGCACTTTGGGTATCCGAGAACTTTAGACTTTTCTGTTTTTGACCAATCTGCTCTGGTTTATTGTACGTAAAATCACTTAAAAATGAAAAAAATATGCATATAACAGGCAACAATGCATTTTATAAAGAAAATGATAATATGGGTGACCTTCTAGTTCTATTGAACATAGCAACATTTTCCAGTTAATCTTTGGACAACTAAGAATATTTAGTGAGACGGTGACGTAGTATGTGTGGGTTGTATGGATGGGTTAAAAATTATAAACCATATCTGTTTCATTTCTGTCTACTGTGCTCATCGTGTACAGATTAAAAATACATTACTCATACGTAAATAGCCACCACTGCGTATGTTTCTCATCGTTTTTGCTAAGGTTTATGCCAAGCACGATCAAAGAGTTAACTGTTCTAGTCTTACTGTAGGTAATAACTATTATCTGCAAGGCGATTATGAGGATTGTACTAAATCTCTTTGGGCAGATTGGAAGGTCACCCTGACACTGATAGTTTTATTGGTAGAGATCGTTAATACAATTTTACACGTCATACATCAAATCGTCAGGAAGACCTGATTTACTCACACTGAATACTTCCTGAATAAGCCGTTGTTACTGGACACTCCTGGGGATATCCTTCAGGATTGTCCAGTATTCTATGGCTGGTCCTCGAATAGGACTCGGTGACTGGCATTTCTATCCACGGGCGTTTCCGTGGCTTGGAAAGCACGTTAAGTTGATGGACCCGGTTGCCAATAACATGGCAGGAATACTATCAATGCAAACAAATTACACAAATTTAATTCGTCATTTCATTTCTACATTTTCTTCTTATCATTCACGACACAGCGGCATACTATACGTCCATTATTTCACCGTTTGCAGTTTTGTCCCACGTAACAGGTGGTGAGCCCGTTGCCGTGTTGAAATGGACAAGCGCAGGTTGTGGCGACCTGCTGTCGTTGGCTTAACGACTGCCAAGTTTAATACTGCATTCCCCCGACTTACACGAATTCAGATTACGCGATTATTGTTCGCTTCTACCTTTCGCGTAAGTCCAGTGTATTACTGTTTCTCTTCAGATTTTTCTTATTTCGTTTCTTGCAAATTTAATGAACCTTGCACTTAGTTCTTACCTCTTCTCTTTTTAATACGAGTACTAGAACCTTAGTTTTACTTGCATTCAAGCGAAGACCTTTACTTGCACACTCCTATTTCATAATTTTTTTTAAGTAAAAACCGCACACAGAGGTGAGGTGAAAGGCCCGATCGGGTGAACTCGGAAACGCCGAGTGTACCCGACCGAGAAAGATAAAGTCAGCTGCTCTTCGCTGTTTTTGTCGCGGTGTTTAGTATATTCAATTCATACGTAATAATTGATTGCGATTGCCAATGAAGTTTTCACTTCTGCCGTGCGGTCTTAAGAGGCCGGCGAAGAACTAATTTCCCATACAAACGTAATACAAAAATCATTTTCAATTCGAGAATATCTCGACATATCATCGCTGTTATTCGGATTAAGAAAGTATTTATCTATGTTTCGGTTCAAAAATTTTTCTAAAGATATATTTTGCTACTGAAAAATATATGCGATTATATTTCGTAAATTTTTCGACATTAACGAGATATTTTCCGCCTATTTGTTTTTTATAAAAAACGCAATTAATCATTATGTAATTTTAACAGAAACACAGGTTATATTGTCTAGTTACACAATGTCTTAAAGAAAATCAAAATATAATTAATTTCATTCATCAGTTATGGTATTCGCAAATGCACACAAATTTTTGCTAATTTTGGACAGCCATCTTGCTGTTCTACTCGCACGGGACGGTGGCGTGGGGCGAGCGACAGAGATAGCAATATGTCCGAGGAACGGCGACCGTTTCCGCGAATAGAATTTGAACGGCCCCCCGCCGGACTCTTAAGCACACACTCTTATTTTTTTAAATTAACAATTATTTGATTAAACCTGAAGGTAGGCTTCTGATGTGGCCATCGCACCGCATCATCAGTGTACTACAAACATATTACTGTTAACCCAGTTGATTCCAAATCCAAATTGAATTTAGAGCATGGGGTTCACTTTTATATTCTCCGCTAGGAGCGGCTATCGCTTTTGTTTTGATTTTCGGCATTGTCGAGAGCGAATGCCGCGTGACCTTCCAACCCTGTATCAGCCTCTGCATCGTTACCTTTATCGTTTGTCAGCAGGTGCACCGCTACTAGGTCGCCCTTAAAATGTTTTACGAGTATTGTGTGTAATTATTGTTACTGCTGCTAATTCTGTTGTTGAAACCACTAAACTAAATTTCTCTAAAGTTTTCTTATTTTATTAAGAGATGGCCAAATGCTATTCTGTTATTATGTCGAACTAAACTCGGTGATATCATAAACATCACTAAGTTTGTATCTAAAAATCTCTAAAATTTCTTTTATGTGATAAAAGTCAACAAAACATGTATTTAGAGGCCGACTAACTTAGTGTTTGAACTGTCCATGTACATTTTTTCACTTTATGTTGAATTTTATCACATAAAATGAATTTTAGTGATGTCAGATACAAATTTAACGTCACACTAAATTTAGACGTTTTTACTAAAATTAGACGTTACCTATTTAGGTGACGTCTAATATTAGTGAAAAATCTAATTTTAGTGGGATGTTTATTAGTTTTAGTAACGTTTGAAACGTGAAAACGTGTAAAACGTTGTAACGTGAAAAATGTACATAGGCAGTTTATTCACCAAGTTAGTCGGCATGTATTTACATTCGACTGTCTATGTACAGTTTTCACATCTTGTTCAATTTTATCACATAAAATGAATTTTAGTGATATCAGATACAAATTAAGTTCTATTTATGATATCACCAACTTTAGTTCGACTTAATAACAGAATAGCATTTGGCAGAATAGCATTAATCGAATCCCGTTCAAAGTAAAGATGATGTTATATAATGCACTTGCGGAGTCTCAGGTCCGGTACGGCATTACGTTAGTTACGGTCGAACTTACAAAACATACCTTGACCAAATTTATAACTTACAACTGAGAATACTTAAAAATATAGTCTCTAATAAAATCAGGATTACATTTCGGGATAACCCTGGTGGCCTTTTTTTAAACACTGTAAAACGTTGCCAGTAAATTTGCAAGTTCACTATACTTTATTAAAGGAACAATTTTTCAATGATCGTATAAAAATCACTAGAGCAATTTCAAGAAACCGGCTTGTGAAACCACGCGTAAACAATGTGTACGGTGAGCGAACTAGTACCTACATAATACCCCAAGTAATAAATACCCTGCCGCGCGACTTGGTTGACGTTCTCACCAAAAAGAATATAAATCATAAACTTGGAGAATATTTTCTCAATCTGTAATAACAATGTTTGGTTGTGAGAGTTGACCATGTTAATTAATTTTGTAATTTATAGTTATATTAAGATTATTTATTCTACCCTCCTTGTAAATATGTTTAATGTAAACGTAGACTAAGTCATTCGTAAATAGCTTTAGTATTAAACCTTAGTGGTTTTTTAAATGCTATTAAGTTTAAAACCATGTAAATGTTTCTTTTAATTGATAAATAAAGAAAAAAAAATCTTAATAAAATAGGAAAATTTTAGAGAAATTTAGTTTAGTGGTCTCAACAACAGAATTAGCACCATTATTATTTTATGTGTGTCTTTGACTACCTCTGTGGGTTCGATTCCCACCCCGGATAAAACTTTGTGTAATGAGCACGATGGTTTATTCTGTGCCTGGGTGTTATTTATCTATAATATGTATGTACTAGCTGACCCGCGCAACTTCGTTAGCGCCACATAAGAGATACAAACAAACAAAGAGACATTAGTTAAAGAGGGTGACGCGTAGGCTATTTATATTCTTATAAAACAACATTTTTTTTTACAATTATAATAATCTTTGTTAAGCAAAATAACATACTTCTAAAGTATTCGCGATTTAACAACAAAAAACTGAATGAAAGCGGAGTACTTGTTGATACCTACAACTGTATAAATTTACACGCGGGCGAAACGGCTTGCTCTGAATATCCTGTTGAGACATTTCCTGAATTAATACAGACGGTACCTACTTTATATCCCGGGAAAACATCTTTTTCCCGCGAGAAAACCTTTTTGTGTACTAACGACTTTACATGAGCCACGGGCATGAACTTTAGGGGATTGCTAAAAAACAAACAGCCAAATAATACAGAAATCTTCACATTATAAATAAGTAAACGGGATTACTCACGTTTTTACGACCAGTAATAGACCGACCGGTTTCAGCTGTATTTAGACAGCCTTTTTCAGAGGTGCGAACCGTTCGCCGAGCACTCTTTACGCACACTGCGCGCATCCGCTCTCGCCGCTCGCGCGCTGCCCGCGTTTTGTTGTTTGGGTATTTGGTGGACGTAGGGTTGCGCCGAGGCACACGTGAGATCCGCTTCACTATCGCTGCCATCCAAACTATTTGGAGCGTCTCTGCATGCATAGCTCACTGTGTCTTCAACAGACTCGCTTTCCGAATAACAACGAGCACCACGAAGGCACGGCTTCCATGTAGGAGGTAAACTCCAGCCCCCATCTCTATTAAAATTCGGCCGCCTCCCTATCTCTATGGCTTCTCGAATTTTCCGGGGTACAAAGTGCTTCTCCCGCGACAAGATCTTCACCTTATCAAAACGGATAAAGTGACGCGTATCAGAGCTCAGTGCATGCTCCACCACCGCGGATCCGTTGATATCTTGGTTCTTCATGGAACGTATGTGCTCGCTGAGTCTCGTAGAAACGTTCCGCTTTGTCTCCTCGACGTAACATTTTCCACAATCACAGGGAATCATATAAACACCGGGGACACCCAGAGGGTCTCCTTTATCCTTTGGAGAGCGCACTAGATGTCGAAGTTGTGTAAGGGGACGGAAGATAGTCTTGATGCTGTATCTTCGGCGTAATAAGTGTCCTACCACATCCGTTACCCCTTTGACATATGGGAGGAAAGCCACCGCTCTCTCCACCGATGCAGGGCGAGTCCGTGCACACGTATTAGCCACCCGCCAACTTTGTCTCCAGTTGTATCCGTTGCTGCACAACACACCCTTCGAGAAATACAAAACACCCTTAAATTCGAGAAGCCATAGAGATAGGGCGGCGGCCGAATTTTAATAGAGATGGGGGCTGGAGTTTACCTCCTACATGGAAGCCGTGCCTTCGTGGTGCTCGTTGTTATTCGGAAAGCGAGTCTGTTGAAGACACAGTGAGCTATGCATGCAGAGACGCTCCAAATAGTTTGGATGGCAGCGATAGTGAAGCGGATCTCACGTGTGCCTCGGCGCAACCCTACGTCCACCGAATACCCAAACAACAAAACGCGGGCAGCGCGCGAGCGGTCAGAGCGGATGCGCGCAGTGTGCGTAAAGAGTGCTCGGCGAACGGTTCGCACCTCTGAAAAAGGCTGTCTAAATACAGCTGAAACCGGTAGGTCTATTACTGGTCGTAAAAACGTGAGTAATCCCGTTTACTTATTTATAATGTGTAATAATAACGTTAGTTTTCTAGTTCAAATCTTCACAAACTCACATTTATAATATTAGGATTTTATTCCCGTGAGAATACCGGAAATTGTTTCTTAGTGCTCATCTAACGTAGGTACGTGAAGAATACGGTCACCAAATTTTAGGTAGTGTATGGTTTTACCCACGTAGTTCCCGTTCCCGAGCGAATACCGGGTAGTCCTTTCTTAGCGCTGATTCAATGTAGATACCTAATAAATACTTTCAACAAATTTCATGTATGTACCTATATTATATTTGATATTTTAGACTGTGTGTGGCTTCATCCGCGTAGTTCCCGTTTCCATGGAAATATCGGGAATCCCGTTTTTATTGCTTATCCAAAGACTTAAAGTACCTATACATTCACCAAATTTCAGGATTCTATGTTTAATGTTTAGGCTGTGCGTGGTTTACTGACATAGTTTTGGTTTCCTTGGGAACACCGAACTCGCTGGTAATACAGGCCTTAGGAGATTCTTCTAAAACAGGTGTAGGTACGTAAGTACATGTTACTTGCTTTGAAAATGACAATCTTCCATACAACCGTTTATTCTTTATTTTCGTACTTAGGGGTAAAAATTCGCAATACAAAGTTTGAACTTCATAGCTCCGTTAGCTCCATGGGTTTCGTGATTAAAGAGTCAGTTAATGCAACCCTGTTTTACCTATTTATAGGTAAACTTTTGCGAAATCACGATACCATTTATCCATTTATTTGTAACCAGAGACAGGTGTACGTAAATTCATGTAACTAACTTTGAAAATGACGACCTACCATACAACCATTTATCGCTTATTTTTACTTCCTTAGAGGTAGAATTTAAAATAAATCTTTCTTCACTACGTGTTAAAAGGAACCCCATGCGAAGTTTGGGTTTCGTAGCTTTGTTAGTTTTATAGGTTTCGTGATCAGTGAGTCAGTTATTACACCTCCTGTTTTACCCCCTCAAGGGTAGAATTTATCAAAATTTCTTAACACGTATTTTTTTTATACAGAAGCAGGTATAAGAAATTTGGTGTTGCTATGTTTGAAAATGAATAATTTCTCATATAAACTTTCAACCCTTGTTTACTCCCTTATAGGTAAAATTTTGCAAAACCGCGATACACGTACCCATTTATTTATAACTAAAAACAGGTGTACATAAATTCATGTTTCTAACTTTGAAAATGACGAACTTCCAAACAACCGTTTATCGCTTATTTACTACTAAGGGGTGGCAGAGGCATATTATATTACCACTTTTCACCGTGTGTATTCCTGTCCCACGTAATAGGTGGTGAGCCCATTGCCGTGTTGAAATAGACAGACGCAGGTTGTGGCTACCTGCTGTTGAAATTTTTCATGCCGCCCATAATGCCTTTAACTTGACTTAACGACTGCCATGTTACTGGCAACTGTGACCAACGGCTTAACTTGCCCTTCGAAGCACGGAATCGCTCGGAAATGTAAATCCCAGAAAGTGGTCACCCATTCGTGACCTAGCGAAAGTTGCTTAACGCAGTGATCATTTACAGAACACCGAGTCCGCGGGACAACGAGAGAAAGAAAAAAAAAGTTTCTTGTCAGATTCCTCGTCATAAGGGTTGGCTGACCTAAGAACTGGCAACTAGAATTACTCTCATTTTTATTTGATTTTGTTTCTTTTGTATAAACTCATTACCTATATAATGCATACGGTGAAATGTTGATATATAAGTATGCCTCTGCTAACCCCTTCGGGGATAAAGGCGTGAGAATATGTATGTACCTATTTGTATTATTTGTTATGTATATGTATTACTGGCCGTTAGAAAAGAGTGCCATGAGTTTTATTGCCAGGTTCTTCTTCAGGCTCTACCTATTGCTTTGCGAATCTGGCAGTTAAGTAGAAGCAATAATGCTGACGTTCATAAGTGTTACTTAGTGACCTACATGAAAAAAGATTTTTCATTTCATTTCAAGAATAAAATACAAATCTTTTTTTATTTAATTATAAGTATAAAAATATTGAAAAAGCTCTTGAAGTTCTCAATAACTTCAAGAGCTTTTTCAATATTTTTCGCAATTTTTATTTAAAGTCGTGTACCTATATAGGTACACGACTTTATAAACGAGTATGAATCAGTTTGAAGCTTTTAACGAAAGTGGTGTTGAGTAGAAACATCTTGTTTGATACATAAATATACAAATATAAAACATACAAAAATATTTGTACAAAACTGTCACTTGCGAATGTCGACTAATTGTCTCAAAAAAAACGAGAAATATAGTTTTTTTGGCACGATTGTACTCGCACTCAATTTACATAATACTAAGTACTGAACGCCCATTGGTCGAAATATATACCAAATATATGTAATAATATGCCTAGGGGGGCGTATAATTATGACTCTGCCACCGCTTCGAGGATAAGGCGTGATTGTTTAAAAAAAAGTGTGTGTACCAGAGTACACAGGTAAGAAGTAAAACTTCTTTACGACATTTTTTAACAGCTGTAAACTTTCTTTCAAACGTCGATAAAGAAGTTTCATGTATGCTAAAGAAGTTTTACTTCAAAACAACATGGCGCGTAACCGAAAAACGTGATGTTTTTTTTTTTAGTTATAAAATTATTCTCAACGTCGATAAAGAAGTTACACTTTAATAAAAGAAAATAATTAAAAAAGTGCGGTATGCATTTCTTCTCCAGTTAAAAAGTTTATCCGCGCAATTTTCTTAAAAAGGGATACTAAGTTTTCGCTTCACGTATCAATATATAGGTAAGGTCGACAAAAAAAGTGGTCTACCATTATAACAGATACAGATTCATTTATCGTTTCATATGCATGTAACGTCTGGGTATTCGAGTATGTACTTTTGACCTTTCCGCAATTGAATCTGCTCTGAATAATGGGCGTATAGTATGCCTCTGTGTCGTGAATGATTAGTAGAAAATGTAGAAATGAAATGTCGAATTAAATTCGAACTATAATAACTTACGTTTGCATTATTACTAATACTGCATTACCTCAACTTACACGAATTCGACTTACGCGGTTATTGCTCGGTCCTACCTATCGCGTAAGTCCGCGTAAATCGCGTAAGAGTATTACTGTTTCTCTTCATCTTTTTTTTTAATGTACTCCTAGTTGCTTCCAAATCCAACTTGAATTTGGAGCATGGCGTTCACTATTATAGCTATCGATTTTCTTTTGACTTTCGGTATTGTTGAGAGCGACTGCCGCGTGACCTCCAAACCCCGTATGAGCGTCTGAATCAATACCTCTTTCGTTTGTCAGCAGATGCATCGCTAGCAACTATGTCGCTCTGGGTAGGCTGACAGCATCTTCCAACTTCATAACTTCTTAGGCAGTGTATGCGAATTCGATTTCCGGGGCAAAACAAATATTTGTGTTTCAGACACGTTTATTTCGAAATCGGGTTTATAATATTCATTAACTTAAACTTATTTACTTATTATCTATACATCTATATCTATCTAATGTATTAAGCTGAAGAGTTTGTTTGTTTGGTTGAACGCGCTAGTCTAGGGAACTACTGGTCGGATTTGAAAAAAATCTTTTTGCTTTGGATAACCCATTTATCGAGTAAGGCTATAGGCAATATACCGCTAGTACCCTGGAGAGCAGAGCCGTAATTATAAATGTCGGCAAATTGGGCAAATATTTATATTTTATGACAAGATTAAATGAGTGCGACGGGCGACACCGTGGGGTCACCTAGTATATGATAGAAGCTAATGCTTGGACAGTTGCTTAGTCACTTTAATATACATAATTTACTACACAGAAATAAGTTCGGATTCACAAGGGTTGCTCAACGGTGGATGCTGTAGGGGCTTACTAAAAAGAATTATTGCGGCTTGGGAGGATTCGTAGAATGCATTAGGTGTTTTTTGTGATTTATCTAAAGCCTTCGATTGCGTTTATCACGCAACTCTTGTAAAAAAATTGCGCTACTACGGCGTCAGAATCTCGACCTTACGATTTCTTATTTAAGCAATAGAATTCAGAGGGTTGAAGTAAACAGTAAACGATCAGCAGGATCTCCAGTTAAAATGGGAGTTTCACAGGGATTAATCCTTGGTCCATTTCTCTTTTTATATATATATATATAAAGAGATGAATATGCATATACATGAAAATGTACTGTTTGTGGATGATACCTCTATGACATTTAAAATTAATAGACAATTAATTAAATATGACGATGTTAACAGTGCACTCTCAAAAGTTGTTCATTGGTTTAATGTTAATAATCTTCTTTTAAATGATAAAAAAACTAAAGTGATTAAGTTTTCGACACCTAATGTGTGACCGGTGGCGACCAATGTGCAACCTAATGGATCAGGGTTTGATACTGTTGGGGCTATTGTGTTTTTGGGTATTACTATTGACACAAGGCTGCAGTGGGAGCCATATATACAAAAATTGTCAGGAACATTAAGCTCTGCTGCATATACAGTAAAAACAACAAGACGGCTCACTGATGTTGAAATGGCTAGAATAGTTTATTTCAGTTATTTCCATAGCGTTATGTCATACGGAATTCTTCTCTGGGGAGACTCAGCGGACATTAATACGATTTTTATTTTACAGAAGAGAGCTGTGAGAGCAATATACCAGCTTGGTCCAAGGGTATCTCTAAGAGAAAGATTCAAGGAAATTAATATTCGTACCGTTATATCACAATATACATATGAAAATTTACTTTATATGCACAAAAACTTAGACAAATTTCACAAAAAAAGTGATATACATAATATAAACACTAGGCATAAAGATAATCTTGTATTACATTCTACTCGTCTCGAAATAATCAGCAATTCTTTTATGTTTTTTTTGCAACCTTCTAAGTAATAAGAAAAAAACAATTGGCGGGAATTCATTTGTCGATTGTTTTTTATCACACATCGAAGTTCTACGTACGCAACGAAAATGGAATTAAGTCGAAAACATTTTAAAGCGATGATTTTTTATGATTTTAAAAGTTTTCTCTCTCCGCAAGACTGTGCCGCTCGTCTTCTAAATGCTTTTCGGAGAGAAGCAACTTGTTTGAGCACCGTGAGGAGATGGCTATTGTTGGAAAATAATGTGGCTATTGTTAAGCGGCAAATTGAAGAAAACCCGCCGATTACCTATGAGACAATTCGAGAACTATTAGGGATTTTACATTCAAAGGATTTAAATTTCAGAAAATTTTACACGAAGAATAGATACTCTCATGAACTGACAGCGGAGCAGAAGCGGGCTCGCGTGGGATGGTGCTCACAGATGCTACTGAAGTGCGACCACGGACATTCTAATGCTGTTTATGACATTGTCACAGGAGACGAAACGTGGATTTATTGTTTTGAACCCGAATAAAATCAGCAATCTTGTGAATGGCTGTTTGAAAATGAGGTTCTCGTGCGCCGCACGTGCGAACCGAACCGAAGATTGCCGAGAGCACTCGAATACGAATACTCGTAGGCAATTGACGATTACATTGACGAAATTCGCCTGTGATGCGTTCATTATTGTTTGCGTAGACTTACTATAGTTACTAATTTATTTTCGTTTTGGTTTTATTCTTTACTGTGTCTACAGTGTGTAGTGTGAGTGAAAATGAGCATAAACATTGATTTACTCTAAAGACGTCAAAATAACAAATTTATACAAACATTACCCGAAAGGAATCCCGAAGGTTATATTTCGGTTCAGAAAAATGTCATCGCATTGATTTTATGTATAAAAAACAATAAACAATGAACATATTTTATGTAGGTAAATTTGTTTTGTTGCAATTTCCAATCATACTAAGTGAGCAAGTAAAGTGCACCACCAGGTTGATAACCCATTAGCCGCCACGGATCACCACCTTGGGGTTGGACAAAAATGCATACGGTGAAATGTGGGTGCATAGAATGCCTCTGCCTACCCCTTCGGGGATAAAGGCGTAACAATATGTATGTATGTAATATATGTATCCAAATTGTACTCACCAGTATCCACTCTGAGTTCTTCGCACGAGGAGTTAGGAGTTAGAGATAAGGCACTCCCCGGAGTCAAGCTTGCAGAATCCTTTGGTTCAAGGTTGGTCAGCGTTGCATTGGATGGAGTAGAACCGGCCAAAGCTACTGCTCCCACCATGGCTCCGGCTGCCACTGCGCTTGCAGCACTACCAATAGCCACTGCTGGCCAATGGGCCTTCTCCCATCTACGAGACGAATAAAATCGAAAGTTAGACAATCGTATATCTGCTTGGTTTTTAGGGTACTGCAGTTAACAACGGTGGTACAGTGGTAGTGTACGTGACTGCAGCGCTGAGGTCCCGCGTTCGATTCCCGTGTCGGAAAAAATGATTGCGTGATACACAAATGTTTGTTTTGGAGTTGGATGTTTCCTATGTGTAATATATAATATTTAGAAATATATAAGTAATATGTTTATCAATTGTCTAGATCCCATTCCACATGCATTAAAAAAATAAAACAAGGAAAACTATAGTTTTGCCATTATTGTCCTACTGTTCCAATATTTTTCATACGAGGAAGCTGTTACTATTAAGGGTGGGTAGGCCAAGTCGCGTAGGCACCACAACGCTTCCTCAGCCCCCGCCAAGATAGATCGACGATGTATTTTCTGCTGGCACGCCACAGTAAAAATGATTGTCAGTAGCAATTGAAATAGAACATCTCTGTTATTGTGTTGGATTTTATTTTAGGTTTATGATAAACAACCATACTTACAAACTTTCGCGTTTATAATATTAGTAGGAGTTTATGATGGTATATTTAATAACAAATTTAGGCTTTATGTACAAGTACCAAATAAAATGTCCCGTACTCATAGTATAATGAGTTAAATAATAATTTTTAAAAATATAAATATATATATATATATTTTTTAAATAATATTAAAATCAAATAATCATAATGTTATGTTCCTGTCTTCGGCAGCTAGTCACCGTTGTTCTTCAGAACATATCTTCCGTCCGCGCTAAACATTCTCCTTAAGTACACAATTTCATTCAATTGCTCTAGACGTTGCTAGTTTACCCAAATCTTGCTTTTAGTTCTTACTTTTTCTTTTTCAAATACCCGATTCTTAGTTTAACATGCAGCGAAGACCTTTACTTTTATATTAGTGACTAATGCCTGAAGGTCAACTTCTGATGAGACCATCACTACCGCATCATCAGCGTACAACAGACAATGTACTGTAAAATTTCTAATTTTACAACACATCATAATCTTTTAACTTTTGCAGCCACACTTTTGCACAACTATACAGATACACTATGAAAAGCCAGGCGGACCGTCGACGGCACATTTGACGCCCGAACAGAAGTCAAAAAGAGGCGCCAGGTGACCCTACCCCTTTGTCGCACGCAAGCTTTACAGTCCGTATAAAGAGACTGTATCGCCAGCCGCAGCTGGCCGTCCACACCATATTCTGCCCGGATATGGTGTAGACGGCCAGTCAGGCCACACGGACCTTCACAGAGTTTCTCTCACAACTTTATCAAATGCTTTCTCCAGATCCACTAAACGCAAAAAACGTTCGCGTTAAAATGTTGGGATTATTAATTGAATTAATGAATGAAAAATCTTTATTCATGTAGGTCACAATGTTACACTTATGAACGTCAAGATTATTGCTTCTACATTTACATTTACTGCCAGATTCGCAAAGCAATAGGTAGAGCCTGAGGAAGAACCTGGCAATAAAACTCATGGCCACTCTTTTCTAACCGCCAGTAATTACATTAGTTTGAGTTACATGATGTTTGACCAATTATATAGTAATGAATTTATAAAAAACCAAAATACAAAATCAATGTTGTGTTTAAAATCATATCAAAATTAGAGCTATTCTAGTTGCCAGTTCTAAGAGCAGCCTACACTTTAAGAAAAATAATCTAGCAAGAAAGTCAATGGATGCTCTTTTAAAATGTAGGTATGGCTTACAACATTAAAATTACACTTACATTGTTCCTTTGGATTTATGTGACAACAGTCGACTAAACTTAGTTTGCCTTAAATTTAAATTATATAATTTGTAATAATTGCTATATTATTATTAATTAATTAATTATTAGTTACATGAAATGTCATACATTGTTTAAGGCTACTAATATAAAGTAAAAACATATATAAAAAGCGCTCGTAGCCCTACTAACTCGGTTTCTGTAAAAGATCACTGATTTAAGAAACTGTCTCGGATTTTGGATGGATGACCGCTTTGTAGCATTTTCATTTACCAGCGTTTTCGTGCTTCGAAGGACACGTTAACGTTGCAATCGACACTCGTCAAGTGAATAACTTTTGAGCGACTTAAAAATTACAACAGCGAGTCGCTACAGTCTGAGCCTGTCCATTTGAACACAGGCATTGGGCTCACCACAATATGCCTCTGCCACACCTTCGGGGATAAAGTCGTGGCTAATAAATTTATAAATATACTTAAATAATTAACACTGAAAGCATAAAACAAAGGTCTTGGATACAATTTTAATCATTTATTCGAAGCGAAGCTTCAATATAACAACTGCACTGATTACTTCAGTGCAGTTGAGTGGCAGTCGGTATGTTTAAGCTTCAGAATCTATTGATCAAATTTGTTTATAGGTAAACATACATTGACCGGCCCACTGGCTCAGTTGGTTATATAACTGTCTTCTAACCTGTGGGTACCGGGTTCGATGTTATACTACTTACAGGGATAATTCTAACGCTTCTGCGAACTGAGATACAGGCCTCCACCTAGTTCGGAGAGTAGAGTCTATATTTTGTCAATCTCCGACGCCTTTACAATGTGTTTATTATATGAGTTATTAGAATAATAACTTTCGTGACCAATGTTCATTATTACTAAACGAACGGTTTTACTCACGTGTAAATTTCGGGATAGCCCAACTAGTTTCGGACTAACGGAGGTCCTTTTTCAAGAGGAGCGTCAAGCAACCTAAGCTCCGTTAGGTCCGAAACTAGTCGGAGTAACCCGAAATTTACACGTAAGTAAAACCGTTTATTTAGTAATATATCGAAGCGCTCGTGGCCCCGCGGTCTCGGTGTTCTGTAAAACGATCACTGAGTTACGCAACTTTGACTATGGCTGGTCCTCGGATGGGTGACCACTTTGTGGCATTTACATTTGCGAGCGTTTCCGTGCTTCGGAAGGCACGTTAAGCCGTTGGTCCCGGTTGCCAGTAAATTGGCAGTCGTTAAGCCTGGTTGAAGGCCTTATGGACGGCTTGAAAAATTTCAACAGCAGGTAGCCACAACCTGCGTCTGTCCATTTTCAACACGGCAATGGGCTCTCCACCTATTACGTGGGACAGGAATCCACACGGTGAAAAGTGGGCATATAATATGCCTCTGCCACCCCTTCGGGGATAAGGCGTGATGGATATTTATTTTTTATTTTATTTTTTAGTAATATATGAGTTATTTTTAAGCCAATAATGTGTCTGTGATGACAAATAAACTATTTCTATTCAGTACAATAATCATGTAATACTTCCTTGTAACTTGAGAGAATGACAAAAGGCCCGAAAACCATAAAATACATAGTAAGTACAAGTCGCGTGAGTTTAAAAACATTATATTCATACACTTCCTGTAAAAAAATATTATGACTCCTAGTCTTAAGTGTTTTCCCAGTTGCTTCCAAACCTTAACTGGATTTGGACTTTTATTTGGCTGCTAAGAGCTGCTATCGATTGGCTGAAAATAAAGTACCTACAGTACTTTATTTTATATTAAAACTCTCATATATTTTATTTATCTATCACGCCTTGTCCCCGAAAGGGTGGCAGAGGCATATTATTATATATGCCCACTTTTCACCATGTGTAATCCTGTCCCACGTAATGGGTGGTGAGTCCATTGCCGTATATAACTCTCTTATATATACACTCTATAAAGCTAACTCCGGGCGTCGCGAGATGCAACTGGGACAGACGCTCGGATGATGATGGAATGCTTACTGCTCTCATAAATATACTGTGCCATTGCGAAAAAATAGCAAGGGGCGTGCAACGAAAAAACCTAACACAGGTCCTACCTCAGTAAGCGCCAGCGCGCGACTGATCAGGCCTCAGTGTCGCGAATCTGATATTATTTAAACATTTGTTCTATAAAAATCACTGTATATAGTCAAAGTAAGCGATTATGTCTATAAATATTTAGTAGCTATAGTTGTGTATAAAAATTTCATTAAAATTATCTGTAGTTTAGATTTGGCATTGAAAAAACATTTCGAAAGGGGGCAACTTTGGGATGTTTTTCTATCAAGTAAAGATTATTAGATTATGTAACAGAAAGCCATTTTGACTAGCTTAAATCCTTAACTAACATATATCTCTTTTTCAGAATCAAAAACCCTTTCTTCTACGATTCGCATAGTTTTAAAAATCTCAAAAGCGTGGCCTCGGCAGGAATACCAAGCCTTAAGCGTATGCATTTCTATTCTGCACTAACCCGTTAGGATGACCTGCGTGGTACAGTAAGGTATCACCCTACCACAATGATTGAGAGACGCCGTGGACTGTGATAGACTGATTTGGATGAATTTGAAAAATAAATTATCGTAACGTAAATATACATCTCCCACAACGTAGACAGACGATTTAATAAAGGTTAGGGAGCCTGCTGGATGCTGGTGGACGTTGTGGCTATCTTTGGGGGAGGGGAAGAGATCTGTGGTTATTGCTTTGCAAATCTGGCAATAAATGTAAATGTAGAAGCAATAATATTGACATTCATAAGTGTTACTTTGTGACCTACATGAATAAAGATATGTTTATATCATTTCGGAGGCATAACGCCCACATTTTACCGTATGCATTTTGCCGTGTTGAAAAGAAACAGGCGCGATTTGTGGCTACCTGGAGGCCGAGTCAGCTATTTCAATTGTGTCAAAATAGAATCGAAATCTCGGCTCAGTAGCAAGCCACCGGTACAATTTTGACAGTTTTTCGTAGTCTACTGTTACAATCGTACTCCAATAGACTTCTATCGGTCGGCCGATAGAATTCTAAGCACATACCGCACCCGTAGTCGCTACTCAGTTGCAATTCTGTTAGTCTACTAACATTTTGACAGCTAAAAACAACGATTCTGGTTCTATTCTACGGCTTGTCAATAATAGACTCGGCCCTGTGTTTTTGAATCTTTTCAAACCGCCCATAAGGTTTTTAACTTAGTTAAATAAATAAATATAATAAATAAATATTATTGGGACAACTCACACAACGCCATCTGATTCCACACTAAGCAGAGCTTGTACTATGGTAAGCAGATAACTGATAAACATACTCACATATTTCTAAATACACACATATTATAGATAAATAACACCCAGACACAGTATAAACCATCGTGCTCATCACACAAAGTTTTATCCTGGGTGGGAATCGAACCCACTACCTCCTGCGTAGCAGTTGGATACACTCCCACCGCGCCATAGAGGCATTCAGAAAGTAGTAACTACTAGGGTCCTCAGATGGGTAACCGCTTAGTAGCATTTTTATTTAACGAGCGTTTCCGTGCTTCGGGTGGCACGTTAAGCCGTTGGTCCCGGTTGCTAGTAACATGGCAGTCGTTAAGCCAATTTGAAGGCGGTGCTGTTTGAAAAATTTCAACCGCAGGTCACCACAACGGCAAGTAATGGCAATTGGCTGACCACCTGTTATGTGGGAGAAAAAAATGTAAACGGTGAAAACTGGGCATACAGTATGCCTTTGCCTCTCCATCGGGTAAAAAATGTTTTTATGAGGTTCTGTATAGTTACACAATTACACTCATCTAATAACGATAGCAAAGTTCATAAAACGTAATCAGGAATTCTAAATGTATGTAAGTACATAGAAAACACCTAAACTCCGAAACCAACATTTGTGAATCACACAAATATTGGTTCCGACCCGGGAATCGAAACCGGGACCTCAGCACGGCATTCGCATACACTACCACTGCGCCACCGAGGCAGTCAATGTACCTTTTTGGGACTAATCCCACCCACATTCCCATTACTGTGACTCCTGTAAACCAGGATCTACAGCAATGACCAAAACACCAGAAAAGTTACACCGAGCTCGATCTCGGTGAAGTCCCAGGAGAAATTAGCATGTCTTGGAACCCGCAACGAAATTAATCAGAAAATAATGTGAGAAAGTAGGAAAAGAACGTAATGCCTCTTCCCTCCTTTGAAAAGCGGGAGACCTGGAAACCATAGTTGCTTTCCAGGTCTCAATCAGGTGTAAATCCTATAGAAATAGGGAAGCACCACGGTAATAGTAGATATAGTATGGGTACTATGTGAGCTATGTTTGATTCTAATCCAAAATTCACCCTCGATGACACGAGATCCGCATAGTAAACTTCTCCCGATGTTACTTGTAAACAATTGAGCATATATTATATCGCTCGTTTTGCCAAATGCTACACTCCGTAAAGTATATGATGGGCGGTCTGATCATATTTGGCATCAGCAGTTGAACACTGACAGAACGGTGATCCCACCAGCTTAAACGAACGTAAGTCACGTAAGTAAGTCAATGTACCTACTACCTACCTACGTTCCTCACAGCTTTGTGAATTATGCAAATAAATGTAAATTCTGACGACCGTACATCAAATACCATTTTGTGACCCAAATGATTATAGTTTCATTCTGTTTTATGTCTTATATTTTAATCATAATTAATCGTGCGAACAGACTTAGCGTAGCACGTCTGTTTCCGAGGTGACCGAATTTACTTTTATATGTGTTAGTTTGAACTGGTGCGTAAGCTTCCAACAGAACTCATATTTACATGACTTTTAGTTTAATTTATTTTTATATTTGTGGTATTCCCGAAGAAATAAAATAAATTAGACTGCCTCGGCGGCGCAGTGGTAGTGTATACGACTGCCACGCTGAAGTCCCGGGTTCGGTTCCCGGGTCGGAACAAACATTTTTGTGATCTACAAATGTGTGTTTCGGAATTTGAGTGTTTCCTATCTATAATATGTATGTACGCACGCGTGGTGAAGTTTCCCGTTCCCGTTTCCTACAGGAACTTGTTCCCGGGCCAAAAATGAGCGTATGTGTTATTCGCATATAATAATGCGAATTTCGCTATATTATTGTAAAGTTTCATCAAAATCCATGCAGTAGATTTTGCGTGAAAGAGTAACAAACATCCATCCATACTTACAAACTTTTCCTTTATAATATTAGTAGGAATTAGAAATATAAAAGTATGTTTATCAATGTCTAGATCCAATGCCACAAGCTTATGTTAGCTTACTTTGAGCTAGATGGCGCTGTGTGAAAATTGTGTGATCAATATCGTACTGTTTACACAGGTTGTCAAAATTTGTACAAGCACGTATTATTTTAATGGCATATAGCTTTTGCCTATGATATCGCTTTTGATTTTCAGCATTATTCAGAGCGGATGCCGTCTGACCTCCCAACGCTATAAGGTCGCAGCTGTTACCTCGTCAGTTAGTCAACAGGTGCGCCCCTAGCAGCTGACGTCGCTAGGGGCCCGGAGACCTTGGTGGGGCCATGCCCTAAATGAAACTGTTGTGTCGGGAACCCTAGAGCTATCCTTCTGAGGGCTCACCCGGGACTTCCAGCCATAAGCAGGTGGTAAGACACTGTGTGGATTTAGTTGGTAAGAGTTCGGCATGGCATCTATGAGGATTTTACAGATATAAAAAAATAGAATACTGTTTAAAAAGATTATGAATTTGGAAGTAAAATATGTTTAATAATGGTAAATGAGGAGGACTACTCACTGTCGTCAATAAATTACACAGCTAATATGTTTTTTATTATATTCTGAAACTGAAATTTCGAAGGTCCATAGAAAAGCTCCATAGAAATCTCACCCCTTTAAAAAGTGAATGTAAACTACTGCGGGTGAGATTTCTCTGGAGCTGACTGTACTATTGAAGAAGAAGACTACAAGTTCATTCTTAATTAGAATGATTATAATACCAAGAGATCAAATGTAACCCAACAGTAAGAAATTATGAGGTCAAAAGAAATTTATGAATCCTTAGTTAGTATACATATAATCACACCCTTGTGCTCGAAGGGGAAGCGAAAGTTACTGTACTGTACGCTCACATTTTATCATTAGTTTGTCTTCACATAATAGATCAATAGGGTCGGCAGCGCGAGTGCTGCACCTCTGGTGTTGCAAACGTCCATTGGCTACGGTAATCACTTTCCGATAAAAAATCAATCACACCTTTTCCCCGAATATGTGGTAGAGGTATATTATATGCCCACTTTTCATCGTGTGTCCATGTGGTGGACAGCCCATTGCCGTGTTGAAATAGACAGACGCAGGTTGTGACTAAATACTGTTAAAAAATTTTCAAGCCGCCTATAAGGTCTTCAACTTGGCTTGATGACTGCCATGTTACTGGTAACCGGGATCAATGGCTTAACATGCCGAAGCACGAAAACGCTCGTACATGGAAATACCACAAAGCAGTCACCCATCCGAGGACCAGTGATAGCGAAAGGGATCGTTTACAAAACACTGAATCAGCGGGATAGTGTGGTTTAGTGAGAAAGAGAAGCTTTTTTTATTATCTATGAACCATCAATATTTACCTAAACGCAGCCTTCACTCTAGTCCACTTTGAAACCTTTGACTTCTCCACTTCTTTCATAAATATGCCTTCAGATCTCCTTCGTAATGGAGTACCAGGAGGCACGTCACTATCATCTCCTCCTGCAGACCGTGATCGCTGTTTCCTCAAAAGAGAACCTCCAAATTTCGAATGACTTTTCCATTTCGATCCAGACCTTTTCATACTCCTGCTACCCATTATCATGGAATCAAACAGCATCTGACCATATTCACATTCAAAGTTCGTATCAAACGCTTCGTTTATCTCTTCTAGCTCTTTCAGTTCAGACTTTAACCTCTCATTTTCTTGGTCTATCCTTTTATGAGCCGAATGGAGCCTTTTTAAATGGTTCACGTCTTTGATTTTCTTCAAAATTCGATCATTGTGTTCTTTCAAAGAAATGAATTGGTCCAATAGTTCAATTAATTTATCCAACTGGTCCATCGCTTCAATGGTCTCTTTTGTTTTTTGAGCCACATCTCTTCCTCTCTTCGATATAGCGTCATTGCGATCTTTAAGCCTTTGCAACATGCTTTCACATAACGCCTCCGCATCTGGTACTTCTCCATCGTTCGACGACCAGAAATCATCAGGAGGACTGGGACCAGCTGTACACGGTGAAGAACCTTCAGCGTCGGAAGGTGTCTGTGGGGATTTAACCGATAGAGACTCAGGTGGTTCGCCTCTACGTCTCTTATGCAAAGAAGTTCCACTGGGAGGTAGTTCAGCTAAATCTTTAGACACTTTTGGTTCAATTTTAATACTTTTATCGACTTCTACTACTACATCAGTAGTGACCTCACTATTATCCTTTAGTGACGTCATGGTGCAACGGTAGAGTTTCTACTTATGTCTGGACTATTAATAAATGAAAATAAAAACACGTGCATCGTCCGGTTGCCCAGCACGACAGTTTAATATGGAATGCATATTTGATGATTTACAATATTGAAACAGTCTTTCGTTTTTTCTGGGAGTATTTGTTTCTATAACTACACATTAAGGATCAACACAACACTTTGATTTATATATTTCACTGGCACAATTACACACTAAAAATTATTATATGCTTTAAACTTTTACCACAGATTTTGTTTGATTGTAAACTATAAATATAGAACACATTTAATTTATTTTAGACTAAGAATACTTTGTAATAAATTTAAATTACATTTTATAAAGAAAACTTTGATATTTCACTAAAATTGCGCCGCCCAATGCGTGTGCGCACGTTTGGCGGGCGGGCGGCCGCGTACTGCCGATCTTTGTCGATCGCCGTCTGAAACGCCCGAAGTATTCGAACACGTATTTTTAACTTGAACATTCCTTACAATGTAGATGATTTAAAATAGCCTTTATTAGGAAGAAATAAGGTGTAGGAGTATAGTAAATTTGAATTTTATTGTATTTATACATTCTTAATGTTAACGCCGCGCGCTTCCGAGTAAACCCATTAACCCATTTATGAAAAAGGGGCAAAAAAAATTGTATTTTCTTATTTTGTACGAGATTTAGCAACTGCTTTTAAATGAATGTTGTGTATCCTACTGTGTACAAATACACACATATACAATATTCTTATATAAAACCGCTTGTACTGTTCCTCAATATTGTAATTTTGAAATTCTGACTGGTTTTGCTTTATAACATTTTCGAAAAATATTAATATGTCCACCTATAGAAGTGGTTTTATTCAATTATGTAAAGCAATTTCGACCAATTTCGTTCAATATATACCACATTCCACCTATGATCTATACTAAAGGCTGAAGAATTTGTTATTTGGAACAGGCTAAAGTCAAGAACTTCTGATTCAAATTGAAAAATTATTTTTGTGAAGGATATTCTATTTATCGAGAAAGGCTATAGATTATAAATAATCACACTACTACCCAGGAGGGCAGCGCAGTAATCATTAATGTCAACGAAACGGCCCGGAGGGAAAGAATTAAATGCCACGAGTTCAAAGTACATCGGGCCAAGCCTTAGACCCGGGGTGAAGCCAAATACAGTGAGAAGTAGGTATCGTTCGCGTTCTTAAGTAGTCAAAACTGTCAGAAACTGACAGTTTCGACTACTTCTCGGTCTTCTACGGTCTCGTCGAAACTCTCATGCCTTATTTACACTCTCGCACGAGACATGAGACGAGACGCGAGCCGCCAATGTAAATGCAGTACCTATCATGGTGCATTTACACTGGCGGCTCAGGGCTTGTCTCGCAGCTCGTCTCGTGGCTCGCACTAGAGTGTAAATGAGGTATCAGTTTAAAGTTAGGTAAATTCACAGAGCAAAGATTGCTGCTCGTTCTCGCTCGCGCCATGAATGACATACCTGGGTAACTGAGTTAAACAAACCTCTTTGAAAAAAGAAGTAGGTACTGGCTAATTTAATTTTTTTTTCACAAGATTTCATAAACAGAAGGCACATTCATTTGAATCTAATAATTTGGTAGTAATGTCCGCTCTTTAGATTTGCTATTTTTATTTTTCAATGTTTGGTCAAGTTTTAGTAAAATTTTTTATTTGAAGTGTTGAAAATAATGAACAGGCGGCTGGCGGCAGTTGAGAGGTATGTTTTTTTAAACTAATAATACATTTTAAAGGTTCCGTATCCAATAGTAAAAACAGGAACCTATTACTAATACTCCGCTGTCTGTCCGTTCGTCTGTCATCATTAGCTATGACTCATGAGCTTGCAGTTGAAATTTTCACAGATGTGTTTCTGTTGCGGCTTTTTTGCTGTTTTTCTTTTTTAAAAGACAATCCTAAAGACTACATTGAATCTAAGTACTTAAATTCATAGCAGTTTAGAAGAGCATGGTTGAGAGATTGTTAAAAAAATCTAATGTTTTTGTATTTTACACGCTAGTAATGTTGTAAACCTACCTATACTTTCATCAAGAACATTACCCTATAATTTTCTTGATGAAAGTATAGGTAGGTTTATATATCTGTTTAATGGTACTAAACGACTGGACTGATTTTGAAATTTGAAGTCCCCTGTGACATGCACTCTGTCAGACACTTGGCCCAACCAGCGCTGCTGTGTCCAGCCATGCCATGAAGGTGGGTTAGGCTAGGTATCAATTCGGTAAGCTGTCTTTTTGACATGTAACTCAATTACCAGTCAAGATGACGTCCCGTCCGTTGTGGTTGATAATTTGTGTATTCCCGTGACCCTTGCATCCAACCTCCCCTTGTTAATTCTCATAACAATGTACTATTCATTTTTCTTTAAGTGCCTCTTCATTATTGAAGAGTTGGCCACTGACTTTCTGTATTGTTATCTAAGGCGAGGCGAAACAATTCCTCAACAGAACTGATCCCCTTCCACTCCCTGATTTTTTGCAGCCAGGACTTGTTTAAATGTACTATACGGTATACTAAAGATACTTTTAAAATGCTGATACTGACATTTTACTAGCATTTTAACAGGACACCATTTGAACTTTTCTAGTGTTTTGGTCATTGCTGTAGATCCTGGTTTACAGGGTCACAGTAATGGGAATGCGGGTGGGATTAGTCCCAATAAAAGATCACCATTTGCGTTACATGCATTTATACGTATACCCGGTTGTTTCCAAAACCAAATAGTATATGTAGCCTGGGGCGGACCCCAGGGTCAATAGGCTGCTAGAGGAACAGCAATGATTTGACTTATTATTTTCGCGATCGTAGATAGCTACTGCCATCTGGTTTCTCAACCCCGTAAATACCTGCGATATTGTCTCGTCCGTTGTTAAGAGCTGATGGCAAGTGAGTTCGCTTAAATCCCGATAGGTAGTTATTGGTAGTTTCACCAGCTTTTCGTCTTTAACCTAACATCACTTGACAGGTGACCTTTAACCAATGTGCCGCGGCGTCATGCAGCCCGAAGAGGAAAAGAAAAAGCTTAACGATGACATGGTGGTGTTCATGCGTAAGCGCAGCGAGACTGAAGCGCCGCTCTACACTACCAGGCTGAAGAATTACGTCGAAATACAGCAGAAGTAAGTTTTATATCTGACCTAAGTATTTTACTATGTGGATCTCGTGGCATCGAGGGTAAATTTTCGTGCTTTTAAACGTTTGTGCCATACATATTACTGGAATCAAACATAGCTCACATAGGACCCGTAATATACTATTACCGTGGTGCTTCCCTATTTCTATAGGATTTACACCTAGTTGCTTTCCAGGTCTCCCGCTTTGCAAAGGAGGGAAGAGGCATTACGTTCTTTTCTTACTTCCTCACATTATCTTCTGATTAATTTCGTTGCGGGTTCCAAGACATGCTAACTTCTCCTGGGACATCACCGAGATCGAGCTCGGTGTAACTTTTCTGGTGTGATTGGTCATTGCTGTAGATCCTGGTTTACAGGAGTCACAGTAATGGGAATGTGGGTGGGATTAGTCCCAATAAAAAAAAAACAAACAGTTTTACTCACGTGTAAATTTCGGGATAACTAGACGAAGTTTCGGACCAAACGGAGGTCCTTTTTCAAGAGGAGCGTCAAGCTACGTCGGGTACACGTACCTCCGTTAGGTCCGAATCTAGACAGGCTATTCCGAAATTTATTTTTGAATATTTAATTTTCGAACTCAGGAGGAAGAGTTCTCTCCCGCTCTCTGTCCGCCGTCTCTTTTGCGAGCATGACTTCCTCGCAACGCCGAAAGGGTATGAAAGAAAGAGAAACGAAATTTACCCGGCTCGCTATATGGTGGTGTAATCTGCGCTTTAGATAACTCCTACGTTGTCTAGAAATTAACGGTTTCATTTTATTTCAGTAAATTTTTTTCCTAAAAACTATCCATTGCTCACATTCTCACAAGTTGCAATAAACTTTACTCCAGGCGCCGAAGAGCGGCTGCGGCACGTCGCCACACAGAAGTCTATAAACCTATTAAGGCTTCTAAAAAGGAGGAGTTGAAGCACCCTACTGAAGCTGCGTAAGTTCTTGAATCTAGATCTCACGTAGAATATCGCATTTACTAGAAATTGAAGAGACCTTGCCATTTGAAACCAGCATTTTGCTTTAGTTTGAAATGTTGAGATTTCCGTGTGTTTACCTGCTGTCAAACGTGAATTTGTCGTAAGAGTCCGAACAGTAGTTGGGAGGTTAATGATCCCCTGCCAAATTAAATAATGTGATAAAAAATGCCAAATCTTAGCGGCATGGCTGCCTACTTACGTAGAGCTGGACTCCCTATGTAAATGTAAAAAAAAATGTGTAAATCGTAAATTTACGCAAAGATATGCTTGAGATATTTGCAAGCCCTAAAGAACTGATGTTAGAAAAACTCTTCACTGACTGCCGCGGTGGCGCAGTGGTCGTGTCGAGCCCAGGGTTCGATTCCCGGGTCGGAAATTTTTTTGTGTGATCCACAAATCTTTGTTTCGGAGTTTGGGAGTTTGTATAATATTCGGAGTATGTATAATGTGTATGTATTTTGAAATATATAAGTATGTTTGACAGTCGCCTAGATCCCATAACACAAGCTTATGTTAGCTTACTTTAGGCTAGATGGCGCTGTGTAAAAATAAAATGTCCCACAATTACTCTTGCTGCGATATTGTGGGTCATTGATACGCAAGTACCACTTTTCCTCCTTTAACGTGTCCAAAGGTAGTAAAACCGTCTAGCGTAAGAATGCAGAGCTACCCAACTACTTTATAAAACAGAATACGCAGATATTTGGCAGACTATTATTACATTTATAACTAGTACCTAACTAATCGTAGAACAGGCAGAGGCTCGTTGCGAGCGCTTCCAGCAGACATAACTGTGTTAGATTAGTGATTTTCAGCTTAACCCTCAATTTATCTTCTGGTTAATTTAGAATTCCAAATCACAACGTCACTTTTTTTTTGGGGCTACCGAGTGTTTTTTATATCGCTTAGGTTACATACAATACACCACACAAAACAAGCATACATACTATTCAAACTCAGTGTAATTTTTCTACAGTCTTTGTCATGGCTGTAGATAATAGTTTACAGAGATACGGTAATGGGATTGTAAGGCTGGTTTTACAGCATTACTAGTCCGATACTACCACCAGTCCGAGACTACCAGGACTTTAATTGGTCGTGCTAATTAGTGTCTAGCACATAAGACCTTTTAGCCTTTTTAATACCACATCATTAAAAAGGCAACGGGCGCAAAATTTCTTCCAAATTTAACATCTAAAATTGATACATTTTATTAAATTTAAGTTTCTGTGCTTCAGAAGGCACGTTAAGCCGTTGGTCCCGGTTGCAATTAAAATGGCAGTCGTTAAGCATGGTTGAAAGCCTTATGGGCGGCTTGAAATATTTCAACAGCAGGTCACCACAGCCTGCACCTGTCCATTTCAACACGGTAATGGGCTCACCACCCGTTCCGTAGGACAAAAATGCTAACGGTGAATTGTGGGCGTATAGTATACCTCTGCCGACCCCTTCGGGGATAGAGGCGTGACAATATGTATGTATGTATGTACCAGTAATGTACAGACTCTCTAGTGTGCGGTACTAGGTGTTAACCCAGGTGAATTAAACTACGGGGTATTATATTTGCCTTATTTCTAATTTCAGGGATCACAATGAAGATGATCGAACCAGCAGAAGGTGTGCATATTTTAAATATCGTCTATATCCTCTTAGGTATACCTACCCTCTTAAGTTTCCGCTCTTACGTGGGGAAATTTTTACCCCAGGCAGAAAAGTGTTATCTCAAATTTACAATATATATTACAATAATATTGCTTTGATATGATGTTCTCCCCAAAAAGATTTATTCCAAACCAATAAATATATTTTTTAAATCCTAGTTTCGAGTATCCCATGGGTTTAATCTATATTATTCTCAAATTCCCACGCCATGGTAGCTTACTAAAGCGCTAGCAGACAATACCAAAACAAAAAATGGATCAGTATGTCAAATAATAATGTCCAAAAATAATCGTGTCCAAAAATAATCATGTCCAAAAATAATAACGTCCAAAAATAATAAGTTAAAAATAAATAATGTCCGACGTTTGTTTTAATTATGATTTTATTGTTGGTCTGTTGTTAATTCAGTAAAATAAAATTGCAAAACGATTACACGGCGAAAACACGACTGCGGACAATGAGTCCTCTGTTTATTGTTACACATTGAACATTTTCATTTTTGGACAATTTTGGTCATTTTTCGTACATTGTTCGTATTGGACATTTTTACTGTTGGATTTTATTAAAAGTGGCATTTTTAATTTACGAACTTTTTCGACCGACTCAATATAGAAATGTTCTTTATCTTCTCTCGATGACAGATTAAGATCTAAATACTGTAAGTAAAACTGAAACCAAAACTGAAACCGAAACTGAAACCTAAAATGAGTGAGGAAAGATTGACGAAGAATATATATAGTGCGAAAGTAGAGATTAGGAGTCAGGGTAGGCCGAGACTTACATATGAAGACCACGTGAGCAATTTGCTCAAAAACAGAAAAGTCAAAAGTACTCGGATACCCAGACGTGCATGTATGAAGCGATTAATGAATCTGCAGGAAGTGAAAGAAGTATGCATGGATCGCGATGCCTGGCGATGTGTCCTTTGCAGCGTGAAGAAAGATAAGATAAAACTGTAACCCGTTTCTTTTACAGGCTTGGAGGTCGTACAACCGAGAAACCCCCTGTGCGTTTGAATTCCTTTACGGGATCCGGTTCTGCAGCTCCGTCGGACCGTTGTGGTAGGCGGCGCCGTCGCTCGGTACGATATTTTACTACAAGTTTTTTTCTTTTTTTATGTTTGACACATCACAATGGCACCGCCCGCTTGATGGAAAACAGAGACGACGATCTGATACTCAGGGCCGCTATACCAGCCGGTAGGACCCCGATAGCGACCCTCAGGTAGACGGCCCAGAAAAATGCCTTTTCACGTTTCTCGTAAATGACCCCGGATTGTAAGAGGAGGGAAACACGCGCTGGCAGAGTTCGATGCTTTGATGGTGCGACAATAGAAAGACTTGCGGAATTTTTCGGTTCTGGGCACAATTGTATCCGCAGTGTGAGTGAAAGTATTTATGGTGGCAGGAAAATTCCTGACATAATGTGACAAGTGTTAAGGACAATATCAGAGTTAAGCACTTGCGCTGATTGAAACTAAGGAATAAGATATTAGGCTTAGGAAAATTTAATTATAAAAAAACATCGCACTTGACAATATCAGGACCAACTATAAATCTCATCTTCCGTATCGTAATGAATACACTAAAACAATTCACTTTTATTTACTTAGTCACGATTGCATTCACGATCTGAACCATGGAACCCGGGCTCCGCTTCGATTGGCATTGATTTACATTTGTTTTTCGATGTTATAGCCGAAATATAAGTACTAATACTATAAAGCTGAGGAGTTTGTTTGTTTGGTTGATTTAAGGCGCTATTTTCAGTAAGTACTGGTCGGTTATAAAAAAATCTTTGTTGGTGGATAGCCCTTAGATTATATAAACACCGTGTTTATATAATCTAAGGCCATTTATCAAGATAGGCTGTAGGTATATAGATCAAGAGCGGAGCAGTAATCATAAATATCGTCAAAAAGGGCAAATTTTAATGCATTGTAGAATTTATAAGCGACGGGATTAAATAGGTGCGACGGGAGTTCAAAGTATGCCACGGGCGAAGCCGGGAAGGTCACTTAGTTTAAAGATAAAACGCCTTACTCTAAATATTATGTATTCAAGTGTACACACTACATTTGCATGCATTGTCTTAACATTAAGGATGGAAACTAGTAAAAATTGTTGCTTTGTTTATGAAAGTAAAAAATATTTGTGTAGTAAGATAAGAACAACATTATATTTGCCTATGAGGAGTTTCTAAAAACACATAATGTACAGAATATTTTTGGGTCAATAAGTTTTATTTTATTTATTTTATTCGAGTGTAACGCGGCTTATTTTCCAGCGCTGCCGTCGACGTCGCCGTCGTTGCGGACGTCGGCGTCGCAGTTGCCGACGTCGCCGACGCCGCAGTTGCCGACGTCGCCGCCGCAGCTGTCGACGTAGACGTCGCCGTAGTTGTCGCCGACGTCGCCGGCGCAGCTCTCGCCGACGTCGCGGCTGCCGCCGCCGCCGTTAGCGCCGGGTCAGCTGACGACCTGTGCCTGTGTTCGTTACTCACTTGTAACTGTAAAATTTTCTGTTTTTGTGAATAAAAGTTATAATACAAAAAAAATATATTGATATATTTTGTTTGAATGATGAGATCAATAAGCTCCTTGTGGTAACTTGCGTAGATCTATGTCAAACTTAGATTCATTCTTAGAATGCAAACTCGCGAAGTGCTAACTTTTCAAAATATCAAATTCCCTAAATGCCGACTTTAATGTCAACTTCTCTAAATGCCAACTTCATAATGACGTTATATTATAGAGGGCATTCTGTGAATCTATACTTCAATACTAAATATAAAAAGCATATAGTGACTTTGTGAGATTGTAAAAGGTACTGAATCTACTGAACCAATTTTGAAAATTCTTTCGCTGTAAGAAAAGTAGATTATCCTTGAGTTCTATTGGCATTGGCTTGTAGGTCACAAAAACAAATTCTCTAAGGAAAACTAAGAGCAAAAGGTCAAAATCAGGATGAATCACTCTGTTTAGGCGCAGATAGCCAGAAACGCAAAATGACAGATTAGCTAAATGCCAGAAATGCTAAATTCAGATTGTCGTTTTGCGACAGGCGTCGCAAAATGTAAAATCTGATGACAATCGTGAAACGACAGATTCGCCAAATTGACAGATTCGCATAATGACAGATTCGCATAGCGACAGATCAATATTAAATATTGTGGGGTATTTTTTTACACATCGTTATCCAGCCCATAGTAAGCTAATATAAGCTTATGGGATTTAGACAGCAGATAGCAGGGGCATGTATGGCACTATAAGTCGACAGACTGGGATGGACTGTGAGAATTCTTTGCGTCATATCCGTGGAGGCGGCTTTGGTTTAGGCCCAGATTGCCAGAAATGCTAAATGTCAGGTGTAGCAAAATGACAAGATCTGATAACGACAGATTCGCGAAATGAGATAATCGCGTAGTGATTTGCTTTTACCATAGAATAGAACCATAAATAGTGATGCAACAAATTTTGATGGGTTCTTATCCGTGGCCCAGGTGGGCCGGCCCATTATTGAGTTTATGGTTAATTTTAATTACCTATGGTTCCATGGTACTTACGAATTGTTTCCTGGACTTCTCACAAATATCGGTAGAAAATTAAAAACTATTTGTTACATACGATAGTTACCTTCTTTGTGATTTAATAATTAAAAAATATGAATAAGAAGAAAATATAACCTAAATAGATTAGACAACTACCCCATAGCACAAGCTTCTATTAGATTTATTTAGGCGCTGTTTAAAAAATGTCTATTCCAGTTGCATCTCCCGACGTTTGGGGTCCGATGTCCTGCTTCTAGTCCTCCACTTCGCACGGTCATTAGTATCCCTTGTAGTGATAGCATTGGCACGCATTATCATTCTTACAAGGCCTTTTTCTATTATTGGGACTCGGCGGGGATGGCATGGCCTGACATGACGGTAAGTTGCAAATCGTCTGCATAGAAATGGAAGTGCGACGAGATAACTCGTACAGCAGAGTTGATGAAAATAGAAAAAAAGTAAAGGAGAAAGTACGCCACTCTGAGGCACGCCAGCAATGAAATTACGGCATTTAGGCCTTTTTCTATTATTGGGACTCGGCGGGGATGGCATGGCCTGACATGAAGGTAAGTTGCAAATCGTCTGCATAGAAATGGAAGTGCGACGAGATAACTCGTACAGCAGAGTCGATGAAAATAGAAAAAAGTAAAGGAGAAAGTACGCCACTCTGAGGCACGCCAGCAATGAAATTACGGCATTTAGAGAACGGCAATAAGAGTTAAACCAGGCCACAGTTTCCGAGGAGAGGTTAAGGGTTGAATATGCTACTAAAGTCTAGCAGCACTAGAACTGTTAGAGATTTATTACCCATGACCAGACAAATATCATCGGTTACCTTCAGAAGAGTCATCACGTACATCACCTGGTCTAAAGCCAGATTGCTGGGGGATGAGAAGTTAATGTGTTTTCAATTTCGTTTTATTTTAATTGGCATCAACACATGTTGTATAGAGGTTCCATTATCTCTGATTTCAAATGGTTTTATTGAAGTTGATAAATTTCGTTTCATTTCTTTAAGTTAGATTCAATCCTATTCCTGATTACCCTTAGACCAGTGATTACCTGATTACAAATAAATGGACACATGTATCACGATTTGTTGTTGATAATGTTATTTATAAAGAGGTTATCTTTAGTAGATAAAAAAATTACTGAGTGACTGATTCTAATAATGAACGCCCAGCCTACAAACTAAAACTTTTTAGTTCTCTCTCCGCGTGATTGCGGAGAAGTTTTTGTCGGCTATCCAAAAGGTATTGCTTGAGCTTTTGTGGATCTAGAAATTTTCATTATGTTGTGAGAGAAACTTTGTGGGACTTCCTGCCCGGAAATGGTGTGTTCCTAAGATAAATGATAACTAATTATTTATCTTAGGTGTTTACGGCTTGCTAGTAGGGGATGTGTGTCATCTCCATTCGACGTCTGTACGCGCGTCAAGCAGGGTAGTGTCAGATCTACCTGGCTGTTCATAGTGTATCTGAAGAGTAGCCTGCAGAAAATAGATGCGAAGTTGCCATTTCAAGAAGTGGGTATTTTACTAAGTTGGCTTTTAGAGAAATTGGCAATATGTGAAGTTGACCTCTTGCGAGGGGTTGGCATTTTGCAAAGCTCAAATGAGCTGAAACGCTACGAATGTCATAATAAAAATGTCTAATACGAATAATGTCCAAAAGAAAAATGCGAATACTGTACTTATCTTGGGTATTCGTTGATTTTAATCAATTCTTTAAAGTTGGAAAATGGGTTGGTGTATAGATTTGACAAATCGGAACCCTTTAGGACCATGAGTTGAAAACATATGATAAGCTTGACGAATTAGAACACAAAATACTACTTAGACTAGACGAGCTAGTACAGCCCCATGACCCCCCAGTAGTATCTTTCGGATGTGCCGTGCGTCCGGACCAACCAAATTGCAACCAGATTTTGTATAGACCCAAGAAGTGCACAGTTGACGTCGTCAGGGATGACATGCGTGCCAATGGACTTACTACAGGGGATGCCGACGACCGCGACCGTGCGAAGTGGAGGGGAATAAGTAGGAAAACGAACCCCGGGCGTCGCGAGACGCAACTGGGACAGACGCTCGGACGATGAGGATGAGTTTTATGCTGTTAGATACATCAGACAGACAAGACTCCCGGGCCAGTACCTAAATTTGTAGGTTGTATTAAACAGCTCTTTGAAATATGAAAATAATCAAGGGAAATTTACACAAAATATTTTATTATATAAAAAAATATTTGAGTACAATTTTAATATTGCTTAAAGTACAAATATGTATCACAAATCAGCCTTAGGTATCACTCAAAACTAAACCTTAACCATAATTTTATCTAGGGTCTTTCTCAATACTTGGGGGACCGTGGCCTCATCATGTGGTCTTCCCACTGGCAGTAGTAGTTCCAGTCTCTCATTCGTTGGCCTGGAAAGCAGTTCGCGAACACGAGCATTGCAGTTCAAAGGTGTTGAAGTCAGGGCTACCAAACCGCAATACTGGAATAATTATAGATGATTTTCATCGTTATACTAATATTATAAAGCCAAAATTCGTGACGATGTGTGTGTGTGGGGGGGATGTTGACTACTTTACCCCGTGTACAGGTTCCTGCAGTGAACTAGCAAGGGAAATCTTTAAGTTATCCTTCGATGGATCAGATGGCCTTGTGGCATTTCCATTTAAGTTTAGTGCTTCGAAAAGCGCATTAAGCCGTTGGTTTCGGTTACCAGTAACTTGACAGTTGTTAAGCTAAATTAAGGTGGTGGTGGCTTAGTAAGTTATTTATTTATTTATTATTTACCTGTTACGCAGGATAAAAATACATACGGTACGTTGAGATGTGGCTTTATGAACACGCCGGCTTACACCACCGGTAGTGCACGGCCGGCACCGGTAGAGCACACTTAGTAATACCTATTACACTACCAATGTGGGTGCATTGTAAAGTGTTAATAAGTGGTGATGTGTGACGGTAATACGTATGTTAATAATCATACATACATATTATCACGCCTGTTTCCCATCAGGGTAGGCAGAGACTATGGCTTTTCACTTGCTACGATCCTGACATACAACTTTCGCTTCTTCTACTTTCATGAGTGTTTTCATACACGCTCGCCGGTTAAGGGTACTCTTGACCGGGCCTTTTTTCAAAAGATCGTCGATTTGATTGACATACGTATGCCGAGATCGACCCCTACCAGTTTGCCCATTCACTCTCGCTACATATATCTGCTTCGTCAGTCTATTTTCATCCATCCTCTCCACGTGTCCAAACCATTTAAGCATCCCTTTTTCTATCTTAATCACTACATCTTCTGTCATACCGCAACGTTCCTTTATCACGCTGTTCCTTTCTTTATCTATCAATTTCACTCCAGCTATACTTCGCAGACTTCTCATTTCCACGGCATTTATTTTACTGTTATGCGTCTTCTGCCATACCCAACTTTCACTGCCATACATAAGTGTGGGGACCAGCACTCCCCTATGTACAGCCAGTCTTGCCTTCTTAGACACGTTCTGACTGCTCATAAAGGTGTACATGGCTCCATTCACTTTATTTCCTGCCAAAACTCTTCGCTCAATATTATAAACACACTTTCCATCTCTCGTAAATTTTGTACCCAGATATACAAACTCTTTCACTTGTTCTACTCTTTCTCCTTCCACAAGAATTGAGCAATCCGTCATACTTGCCTCTCTTTCGAAAACCATTACTTTCGACTTGTTTACATTCACTTTCATTCCTTTGTTTTTTAACGAATCATGCATTATGTTTACCATCAACTGCAACTCCTCCGCCGATGATGCTAGTATTACCTGATCCTCTGAGTATAGGAGGCACTTGACGGTCAGTTCATCCATTTTTATACCTGAATCGCAGCCAAGAGTATCCCCGCAGATACAGCTGTACTAATTTCACTGTAGTAATGCATCCTCTTCTTTCCATCTTCTCTCCAAGAATGAGTCTGTCTAAAGACCAACACTAACGCAGGAGCATCTGACAAGTATGGCTTGATAGGTTCTGTGGCGAAGGGCTTCAAGTCTGTTACCCACTGTCGAGACATTCTGTGCGCATAATTTAATGTTTCTTCTTCTTCAATAATGGTCCTTATTGCTTGTTTCGTTGCAGCGTCTTGGACTACAACAAAAGTCCATGGTTCAGTATGTGCTCCTGATGGCGATGTACCTGAAATTATTTAAAAAAAAAATTTTAAAAAATAAAAGTATTTTATATTGAAGCGCTTGTGGCCCCACGGACTCAGTGATCGTTTACAGATCACTGAGTCCGCGGGGCCACGAGCGCTACTAACGCAACTTTCACTATGGCTGCTCCTCGGATGGGTGACTACTTGGCAGCATTTATATTTGCGAGCGTTTCCGTGCTTCGGAAGGCACGTTAAGCCATTGGTCCCGGTTGCCAGTTACATGGCAGTCGTTACGTCAAATTGAAGGCCTTATGGGCGGCTTGAAAATTTTCCACAGCAGGTAAAAACAATCTGCGTCTGTCTATTTCAATACGGTAATGGGCTCACCACCTATTACGTGGGACAGGATTACAAATGGTGAAAAGTGGGCATACAATATGTATGCCTCTGCCACCCCTTGGGGGATAAGGCGTGATAGATAAAAAAAAATTAAAAAAAAAAAGTAAATAATAAAAAATGTCCTAGGGACTGGACACATAGAAAAGATGCCTTGCATGAACGTGGCGCAGAAAGGGCCTAGACATTACGCCGTCGCGACTTCTTAAAACACAGAAAAGACATGGTATCTCTTCTTGCCCTTCACTCGCTCGTGTCTTGATCGCGGCTGCGCCCTGACCTTTCTGTGCGTTTAGTATTGAACGCAGGAGCAAAAGCGTCATATCCATACCCTGTCTCCAATGGATTTTGCGTCGTGAGGTTTCTTACTCTTCTACATCTGTGGGTTTCTATACATTTTGTATGAAGCAGACGCCGAAGAGGCATGGCACGCCACGTCTGCGTCCTACGTCTGTTCTGTGTGAGCATCGGCTAAGGGAACAATATTTACAAGATTTTACAGCCTTGGTGGTGCAGTGCGTGTGGGACATAGTGACTATACTGTGTTAAATTCTACTACTATATATATCCTTTATCATACTCGTATTTATACTCTTTTTCATAGCTTCATTTTAATCTCTTTTTAGATCTCAATTTTATTGTCAATGTCTTTTGTCACAATTCCATCGACAGATATTAACAGACCATAGATTAGAATACCCATTACTACGTATAATGTACAGAGTTTCATTACAACATTTTACTTAAATTTAGTTTGTTATGAATGTGCAACAATGACAATAAATCCAAATAGTTTCGTAAGATTTTTTATAGGGATATTTCTTGTCACAATAATATTTTTCGCGTATCAAGCATACCAGCAAATAATGATTCTTAAACAACAAAGGAGACAACTAATACACAATTATAGTGACCCCAACGTTGAAAGTAATTCATATGATTTAATGCTTGAGGAAGATTTACGTCAAAGAAAACGAAATAGGTATAGAATTACGAAAATAAAAGCTGATATCAAACGAATAAATTTGAACCAAAAAGTTTACAACGCTCCTTTCCTACAGAAATACGGAAATATAACTTACATTATAGTAATACAGGTACATTCAAATGTGTATCTACTAAAACAACTTATAGCTTCACTGAAGACATCCCATTCAATCTCAGAAGCCCTTCTAATTTTTTCTCACGACGTTTTTGATACTAAAATCAACGATGTAATCAGAACAGTAAATTTTGCCAGATATATGCAAATTTTCTATCCATATACGGTACAACTACACCCATACGTGTATCCAGGCGTTGAATATACTAATCAAGATGGTGAAAATAAAGATAAATCAAAGAAAAGAGACCCTTATGCCGCTCAAAAGAAACTTCATTGGTGGTGGCAGGTGAACCAGGTGTTTGATAACTTGAAAGTCACAAAGAATCATACGGACAGCATTTTATTTTTGGAGGGAGATAATTACGTGACTGAAGATTTCTTAGTAGTACTAAAACTTTTAGAGCATGTCAGAGAGGTCCACTGTCCAGTTTGTGAAATAATCAGTTTGGGAGCACATAAACCTGAAATTGGTCAATATCATAACAGAACTGCTGTGGTGTCATTAGAAATTTGGGGCAAGAATTTGACAAATGTTGGTATCGCTTTTGATAGAGCTATTTGGTATTTAATCAAAGGATGGAGTAGGGATTTCTGTGGTTATAATGATTACACTTGGGAAAATAGTCTAAAGCACATTGGGTCTCAACATATGGATATTAATTTTTATTTCACAGACATTGCAGCTCCAAGAGTCTTCCGAATAGAAGAATGTAGAAAGGAGAATCGGTCATGTAAATTGGAAGACAGAGTTGAAGAGATGAAGATTTTCACACAAGTAATTAAAGACTCTTTATATCCTTCTCTTATGGTGTTAAGAATTGTGAAGAGTCAAGATTACGTTGTGGATAGTCTAGGCTCTTTTGACGATGCAAGAGATTACGAACTTTGCATGTATTTTACAAACAACAGAGCGTGGTATTAGTTTTTAGAATCTTTTTGTGCCTTTGTTATGTTTATTATACAGTTTATGAGAACTCTTCTGTGATGTTTCTGTTATTGAATTGATCTTTTATAGGCATTTTATGAAATATTGTGTTCGTGCGAGAGGAGGGGTTGTAGGAGCTTCGATTGGGTTCTCGCAGGAGAATTCCTAGTTGTAAAACCTAATATTATTTTATGGCATAAAAAGATTATCAGTTGTCTAGATTCTATAGCAACAAGCTTAAAGTTTAGTTTAAGCTAGATGGCGATGTGTGTCCTACAATTTAAATTTATTTATATATTGAACATTTTATAAAAAAAAAATCCTGTTGAACCAGGATCTTTGTCCCCTTGTAAACCTGCCAAAATACTTGGTATTTACGAAAGAAAAAATATAGACCAGGTATCTATATTTTTTGAAATATGAGACACAAATGTTATGGAACGTTTTAAAACCTATCATATAACCTTTACTTTTAACCTTGATACAGTTATTTCATATATTAATGACTCGTTAAAATTACGCCATTTGTCTGGTGGTAAGTAATGGCTACTTCCGGGTTGATAGTCACTATCACAGCCAACATCCAATATCAGCAGATGCCCGCGATCTCGCTAGTGTGGTTGAAGTTTTCCCGTTTCCTACAGGAACTTTGCTTTCTCTAGAGCACAGAAGTTTCCAATATACATACATACATATTGTCACGCCTTTATTCCCCAAGGGGCGATGTACAGGTGGTGAGCCCATTACCGTGTTAAAAATTTAGCCACCAATAGGCTTTCAACTGGGCTTAACGACCGGCATTTTACTGGCATCCGCGACCAACGGCTTAACGTGCCCTTCGATGCACGGAAACGCTCGCAAATATAAATACCACAAAGTAAGTAAGACTGCCTCTGTGGCGCGGTGGGAGTGTATCCGACTGCTACGCAAGAGGTCGTGGGTTCGATTCCCACCCAGGATAAAACTTTGTGTGATGAGCACGATGGTTTATTCTGTATCTGAGTGTTCGTTATCTATAATATGTATGTATTTAGAAATATATAAGTATGTTTAACAGTTATCTGGTTACCATAGCACAAGCTCTGCTTAGTTTGGAATCAGATAGCGTTGTGTGAATTGTCCCAAAGATACGACGATATATATAACGATATAAAGTGATCACCCATTAAAGGACCAGCCATAGCAAAAGTTGCTTAACGCAGTGATCGTTTACAGAACACTGAGTTAGCAGGGCCTCGAGCGAAGTTTCCAATATAAACCATAAAACTAACAAAAAATGAAAAATAACTTTATTTTAAATTGCTTACCAGCGGTTTTAATAAGATTATCTAGCACCTCTGGTGGTATAGGCTCTTGGCTGAAGGACCTGACTGTTTTTCTCTCTGCCATCAGCTCGTAATAATCTCTGGATCTCCTTAGAATCTCATCATCTGTTCTCTTGATCGGTTTGTAGGGAATCTGGGCTGTATCCTCGGGTAAAGCAGAGGTGAGGTAGTCCGGGTCTTCGTCATTGTTATCGGAGAAGTTACGTGCTGGAAAGAGACAATAAATAAATAAAATAAATATTGTAGGTCATTTTTCACACAGCGCCATCTAACCCAAAGTAAGCTAATACCTATAAGCTTGTGGTATGGGATTTAGATAAATAAAAAAATATCCATCACGCCTTATCCCCGAAGGGGTGGCAGAGGCATAATATATGCCCACTTTTCACCGTGTGGATTCCTGTCCCACGTAATAGGTGGTGAGCCCATTGCCGTGTTGAAATAGACAGACGCAGGCTGTGGCTACCTGCTGTTGAAATTTTTTAAGCCGCCTATAAGGCTTTCAACTAGGCTTAACGACTGCCATTTTACTGGCAACCGGGACCAACGGCTTAACGTGCCTTCCGAAGCACGGAAACGCTCGCAAATGTAAATGCCACAGTGGTCACCCATCCGACGACCAGCCGTAGTGAAAGTTGCGTACCTCAGTGATCTTTTACCGAACACTGAGAACGCGGGGCCACGAGCGCTTCACCTTTATTCCCCAAGTAGATAAATGATAAACATACTTATATATTTCTAAATACATACACACGTAGTATACATAGGAAACAGCCAAACTCCGAAACACACATTTGTGGATCACACAAATATTTGTTCCGACCCTGGAATCGAACCCGGGACCTCATGCGCGGCAGTCGCATACACCACCACTGCGCCAAGAGGCAGTAAAAAAAGAGAAGTATATCAAAGAAGCGAGATAACACTCGGACAAACTGAACGAGGCCCGCGGAAGCGGATAAAGTCTGTCGGGAGCCCTGGGGCTATACTTCCGAGGGCTGACCCGGGACTCCCGCCTATAGACAGATGGAAGGCATAAGTGTGGTTTTAGACGGTAAGAGTCCGGCATAGCATTAATGAGGATTTCCACACGAAAAAAAAAATGGTGTTTATAACACACAAGGCGGTTTTTCAGCCCAGACGTAGGCGAGGGCGAAATAGAGCCGAGTGAGTTTAATCACGTATATTGTACGTCGTTTTTTAAACATACTTGTGAGGATACAGAATAAGAAATCAATTAATATAATATTTTTTCCACTTAAGTAATATGCCCTATATAGGTACATGTACCTGTCAGATAAAAACACAAATATGTCGTTGTTTTCACAAGAGTACGAATACACTCGTGTTTTGCTGTAAACAATCTCGCATATTCTTCATTATTGGAAGTTGACATTCCAATCTTTAATATAAATAAAATAAAATAAATATCCATCACGCCTTATCCCCGAAGGGGTGGCAGAGGCATATTATATGCCCACTTTTCACCGTGTGGATTCCTGTCCCACGTAATAGGTGGTGAGCCCATTGCCGTGTTGAAATAGACAGACGCAAGTTGTGGCTACCTGCTGTTGAAATTTTTAAGCCGCCCATAAGGCCTTCAACCAGGCTTAACGACTGCCATTTTACTGGCAACCGGGACCAACGGCTTAACGTGCCTTCCGAAGCACGGAAACGCTCGCAAAGGTAAATGCCACAAAGTGGTCACCCATCCGAGGACCAGCCATAGTGAAAGTTGCGTAACTCAGTGATCGTTTACAGAACACTGAGACCGCGGAGCCACGAGCGCTTCTCTCTTTAATATATATCTAATATATAATAAATTCATGTAAAATATATTTAAAAAGAACATTAGAGTATAACATTCTGTACATTTAAAAAACAGTTTATTAGTTATATTAGTTAAAAATCACTTTATAGAAATCTAGTGTGTTATAAAACTAAGTACTATTGACCACGTGTAGGTTAGGCGAAATGACAGTTATATTGAAATCATTATTACTGTCAGACTGATTATAGAATCAAAAGTAGTTAATTGGTTGGAATGTTAGCCTTGTAAGAACAATTAATGAGGACTTTTACGACTGAATGTTAAGGTTGATAATCTATATAAATATTTATGAGATTGCAAATGTATAATGTACTAATATATAAAGCTGAAGGGTTCATTTGTTTGTTAATTTGGTTGTACGCGCTAATCTCAGGAACTACTGGTCGGATTTGAATGGTTCGAACTATGCCACGGGCGAAACTTCTAGTTTATAATACACCTATATGCCGCGCTATTATATGTAATCATATATTTAGTCATAGTCATCAACTAATGTTTTATTGATTGATGTGTATTTTCTATGACCTTGATATCCGAGACGACAAAACCAGGGTAATCATTTTTTACAAAACTAGTTGACGCCTGCGGCTTCGCCCGCGTAGAGAAGTCTTCCCGTTCCCGTTTCCCACAGGAACTTGTTCCCGGTATAAAAGCCTATGTCCGTCTCCTGGGTCTAAGCTACCTCCCCACCAATTTTCAGCCAAATCGGTACAGCCGTTGTTGAGTTATAAATAGTGTAACTAATACGGCTTTCTTTTAAATATATAGATTGATCATTTTTATATCTTCTATTTTTTCCCCTTTTTTGTACTACAGACCTACGAATAAATATGTTGGGTACTTCTCAGTAGTACTTGATGACGAATATCTCCAGATAAAACTTGTGATAAAACTAGTGGCCCAGCGAGATTTGCGCCTGGTCCTATAATTCAATTCTACTTATACAAAATTACATGACATTCTTTTATTCCTGATTTTTACTATTATTTTACTCATTCTGCTATTAGAGGTAGTGACAAATTCAATAAAGCAAGGATCATAAACATCGGCCTAGCCGTTCTTGAGTTATGCGTTCAAACAAACTCGTCGTGTTTTGAAATGTATACAATAATAAATAAGTAGGTACACAGTTAAAGATATAACCTCTTTAATTTTTTATTTGTCTATTACGCCTTATCCCCGAAGGGGTAGCAGAGGCGTATTATGTGCCCACTTTTCACCATGTGTATTTCTGTCCCACGTAATAGGTGGTGAGCCCACTGCCGTGTTGAAATAGACAGACGCAGGTTGTGGCTACCCGCTTTTGAAATTTTTCAAGCCGCCCATATGGCCTTCAACGCAGTGACCTCCTACTTAAATGTCCTTATTACGATCTATATATTTAAATATACAGATATATTAAAAAAATGTGGGTGTCGTGGAGGTACGAACTCTTTATTATTAAGATGGGGTTCTTCAAGTGGTATTTAAAAGGTTTTTTTTTCCCACAGGAACTTGTTCTCAGGATAAAAAGTAGCCTATGTGTTATTCTGATGTGAATAAGCTATATTATTGTAAACTTTCATCGCAATCCATTCATAAGATATTGCGTGAAAGAGTAACAAACATCCATTCTTACAAACTCTCGCGTTTATAATATTAGTAGGAAGTAGGATGTTTATCAGTCGTCTAGATCCCATAACCATATTTAGCTTACTTTGGGCTAGACGGCGCTGTGTAAAAAAAATAAAATGTCCCACAACATTCATTAATTTATTTACTCACATAATACTCATGATAGGTAAAACCATTGGTATAACTTATCACTTAGAGCCCCGTTTATTCAGTGTTCACGTTTACAAACATCATCATCCCCTACCCCTTGTCCCAATTTATTTGTGGTCAGCGCGTATATTTCCTTCTTCCATTTAATATTGTTATTCGTCATATGAGCATTAACTCTTTCTTATTCATATCACTGCTTATACAATCCATGGCTGGGGGGAGTCCCGGGTGAAATAACGTGAGGATATTCATATAGCCCAGGGAGATTCATATTGGGATTACGCAAATACGATAATGTTTCCGAATTTCGTAAACAGCTAAGTGATTAGGCAAGCGCAAAGATTATATCCTTTCATTAATGTATTACTTACTAGTTGACGCCCTCAGCTTCGCCCGCGTAGAGAAGTTTTACCGTTCCCGTTTCCCACAGCAACTTGTTCCCGTAATAAAAAGTAGCCTATGTGTTATTCTGATGTATAAGCTATATTACTGTAGTTTCATTAAAATCCATTCAGCAGTTTTTACGTGAAAGAGTAACAAACATCCATACAAACTTTCGCATTTATAATATTATTAAGATATTAACTACTTACTAGGAGTGCTCGTATTAGTATAGTGCTATCTCAGTGTTCTGTAACGATCACTGCATTAAGTAAATTTCGCTATGGCTGGTCATGGAAGGGTGACCGTTTTGAGACATTGACACTCACACCACACAAGCGTTTTCGAGCTTCGGAAGGCACGATAAGCGCCAGTTGCCAATAAAATGGCAGTCGTTAAGCCAAGTTGATAGCCTTATCGGCGGCTTGAAAAATTTCAACAGCAGGTCGCCACAAACTACGCTTGTAAATTTCAACACGGCAATGGGTTCACTACCTGTACCTACGTGGGACCAAAATGTTAACGGTGAAATGTGGGTGTATAATATGCCTTGAAGGATAAAGGCGTGATTGATAAACTACTAAATAATTCCTTGTAATCCGTCCTAAGGTTAGTAGAGATAAAAATTGCATCAAGAGATAAAACTAATTAGGATAAGATTATTTTGTAATAAATCAATGTGGTGTGCAATAAAGTGTTTGCCAATCTAATCCTAAAGTAATACTTATGAACGTCAAGATTATTGCTTCTACATTTACATTTACTGCCAGATTCGCAAAGCAATAGGTAGAGCCTTAGGAAAAAACTGGCAATAAAACTTATGGCCACTATTTTCTAACCGCCATCCATCGCCAGTAAATTAGATTAGTTTGATTAACATGATATTTGTTGTGTGTGTTTGTGTGAATTCCCCGAAGAGGTAGACAGAGGCATAATATACGCCCATATTTTACCATATGAATTTTAGTTCCAGGTAGCTCATTGCCGTGTTAAAGTGGACAGGCGGTGGTTCTAGCGACCTGCTGTGGATTTTTTTTCTTCTTGTCTTGTCACTGGCAACCACGGTCAACGGCTTAACTTACCTTCCAAAACATGAAAACTCTCGTAAATAGAAAAGTCACACAGCGTTCTTCCACATGAGAACTACCCCTAGCGAAAGAAAGAAATAAATATTTATTTATTTAGTAATAAATTATTAAAATAAAACCTATCCTAAGAAACATAATCAAAAACACCAAACAGTCGTCTAATATACTCTGTGCCGCCGCGCCAAAATGAACTGTGGAATGACATGACCGCTGACACTGACAAGACAGCTCACAGAAATCTGCCAGGTTATTCAAAAGTGCTTGACGCAGTGATCGTTTACAGAATACTGAGTTAGCCGGACTATGAGTGTTCTTAATCAAATCTTTGTACTTTACTATAATCCACACTATGGTCAGTCACACCTTTAACCCCCAAAATAGAGGCACATTATTATGCACATTTTACTGTAAGCATTTTGTCTCACCTAACAGGTCATGGTGAGATTGCCGTGTTGAAAAAGACTTATCATCATCCGAGCGTCTGTCCCAGTTGCGTCTTACGACGCCCGGGGTCCGCTTTCCTACTTTTGCTCCTCCACTTCGCACGGTCGTCGGCATCCCCTGTAGTGAGACCATTGGCAGGCATGTAATTCCTTTACGACGTCAAGCCAGCAGTTCTTGGGTTGTCCTTATCCCCTCTTACCGGGACCCGGCGGGTCCGACATGGCCAGACATTTGTTTCCCACGTAGCCCGGCGGTTGCCATGTTGAAAAAGACTAGGGTAAGCAAAGTTTCTTCTGAACTTATTAGCGGTCCCAAGTGTAAGGTTTCATTATTTTCGATTCCCGGGTCGGAAAAAATATTTGTAAAAAAAAACAGAAAAAAAATACAGCAAGCTTATATTAGCTTACTTTGGGCTAGACGGCGCTATGTAAAAAAAATGGCCCACAATATTTATTATTATTTATCATGGTATGCAAGGTTTATGCCAAACTCGTTTTAGATTCATTTAAAACTCAATATTACGTGGGACAGGAATCCACACGGTGAAAAGTGGGCATATAATATGCCTCTGCCACCCCTTCGGGGATAAGGCGTGATGGATATTTATTTATTTATTTTTAAAACTCAATATAACGTGGATCACCTTATTTGGTTTGGACGATAATTGTACTTGTTCGTTAAGGTCACTTCGACAAATGAAGTTGGACTAAGCGTTGCAGTAATTATGTCTTAAGTATCGTAGTTAATTTTATTATAACCTTACATACATTGAATCCCCGTCACTCCAAACCTCTCAGTATTGCTAAAGGTACAATAATACATAAAAATTGTCTTCATATGTTGATATTTTATGATTACTGATCCGCTCTCCTTAGTAGCAATGTGATAAATACTAGTTGATGAGCGGCTCCGCACGCGTGGTGAAGTTTTTCAGTTCCCGTTTCTAATAAAAGTAGCGTGTTATTCTATGTGTAAGCTATATTATTTTGAAGTTTCATCAACATCCATTCAGTGGATTTTGCGTGAAAGACAAACCTACAAACTTTCGCGTTTATAATATTAGTAGCATATATTTTTGCCTTTAGAAACAATTTCGAAAAGCAATTAGTATGCTAACTTTTTCAAAATTTTAATTTTAAAGTGGAAAAATTTTCAGTCACGTGCTGGACTCGCACCAGCGTCTTTTGGTTCAACGCACCAGACGCGTTTACGAACTACACCACCGTAACCTGCTCGAAACTGACATATTTTTGCCTTTCTTGATTAATTGGATATCTAACAATATAATAATCTTTCAATTGGAACCAATAGTTTGAGAGATTAGTGTGCTCAACCAAACAAACAAATTCTTCAGCTGTATCAATTTAGTACAAATAGTGCTACCTACGTCGCTTCTTTGGTCTTCCAAAATTCAGTGAGAAGTGACACTACGACAAGACAATCCCGCTAAATAAGTGGTAATATTATTAAGAAGCGCTCGCGGCCCCGCGGTCTCAGTGTTCTGTAAACGATCACTGAGTTACGCAACTTTCAGTATGGCTGGTCCTTGGATGGGTGACCACTTTGTGGCATTTATATTTGCGAGCGTTTCCGTGCTTCGGAAGGCACGTTAAACCGTTGGTCCCGGTTGCCAGTAAAATGGCAGTCGTTAAGCCTGGTTGCAGGCCTTATGGGCGGCTTGAAAACCTTCAACAGCAGGTCGCCACAACCTGCGTCTGTCTATTTAAACACGGCAATGGGCTCACCACCTATTACGTGGGACAGGAATCCACACGGTGAAAAGTGGGCATATAATATGCCTCTGCCACCCCTTCGGGGATAAGGCGTGATGGATATTTATTTAATTATTTATACTGTTGATTGATGGCGCTTGGTGGAACTTGCTACACATATTAAATAACACCACTTGTACTGTTCCACAACATTTACTTTGTAATCCTGACCGGTTTCGCCTCACGATTGTATTCTCCCCAATTTTGGGGTAAATTTCTAAACTGGTAACTTGTAATGTTGATATACCTACATTGTACGGTTAATAGTTTTAGTATACTTTCTAGGTCCAGTCGTCATATTGTGTACCTTTGAGAATGCCGTGACGCGAAACCGGTCAGGTTTACAAAGTAAATGTTGTGGAACAGTACAAGTGGTGTTATTTAATATATTACCTAATTGTACACTTTCACAAATAGTACAATTTGCAATTAGACCAAAATTTTCACCTCTTTTGACTTTGTTTCCTCTTGTTTGACACAATTCACCTCCATCATATGCCTGTATTTGGCCGAATCGTCGAGCCCGTTCGACATGTTGTGCCTCTACATAATCTATAATAAATATTACGTGTATAAAGCGGAAGAGTTTGTTTGTTTGGTTGAATGCGCTAATTGTAAGAAATACTGGTCGGGTTTGCAAAATCTTTTTGTTTTAGATAACCCATTTATCGAGACAGGCTATATGCTATATCATCATGCTACTATCCTGGACAGTGGAGCAGTAATCATAAATGTCGACAAAACAGGATTTTTTTTATGCATTATTGTAGAATTTATAAGCGACTGGATTAAATAGGTGCGACGGAAGTTCGAAGTATGTCACGGGCGAAGCCACCTAGCCTTCCTATAAAATTCAACAGAATTGTACTAATAGTGACTATATATGTACGTACACTTTTGCATATCTTTATTAATTTTTATTTATTTATCTATCACGCCTTTTCCCCGAAGTGGTGGCAGAGGCATATTATATGCCCACTTTTCACCATGTGTATTCCTGTCCTACGTAATAGGTGGTGAGCCCATTGCCGTGTTGAAATAGACAGACACAGGTTGTGGCTACCCGCTGTTGAAATTTTTCAAGCCGCCCATAAGACCTTCCACTTGACTTAACTACTGCCATGTTACTGGCAACCGGGACCAACGGCTTAACGTGCCTTCCGTAGCACGGAAACGCTTGCAAATGTAAATTGGTGTTTGCGAAGTGGTCACCCATCCGAGGACCAGCCATAGTGAAAGTTGCGTAACTCAGTGATCGTTTACAGAACACTGAGTCCGCTGGGCCAGGAGCGCTTCTTCGCATATCTTATCGAATCTAAACAAACATGAAAATGTAAAAAATGTCTACGTTTAAGAAGCTAAGTTCTTTTATTTATCGATCGGCCACCATCAACCTTGCCGGCAACGTGTAATTTATGAACATCGATTATATTAAATGTTGAAACAACTAACACAGAATACAGCTATTAAAAAACCATTGTCTTATCTTTTTCAACAGTGTTGTGTTATTTTTGGGAGTGGAATCTTTAAAAACTATTACAGCTCGGATGCTTAAGCGATTTTTTAGGAGAATCTAAAAAAAAATTTTATTTTAGGAGAAAAAGTCGACATTTTAAGAATGGCAGAGCGTTAAGGAAGACAACGGTATTTTGAAAGCTGAAAAAAGGTAGAGTACGATGAATGCAAGAAGAAAGCCAAAAAAGTCATAGCTATAGCAAAAGCACAAAACCAAGAGCAGGTATATAACTCGCTAGACAGCCCAGAAGGCCAAAAACGAGTTTATCGAATGGCCAAGGCGAGGGAACGGAAGACGAGGGATGTATCGCTAATAAAATGCATTAAGAGCGAAAGAGGTGAGGTGTTGTTTAGTGATGAAAAATTACAGGACGATGGAAGAGTTATTTTGAAAGACTATTATATAAATGAGGAAAACGATTGGAGTGGACAGACAGAAAATATTGCAGTAAATGTGGGATTAGTAAGAAAGGTAAGTATAGATGAAGTGAACGAAGCTGTAAATGGAATGAAGAATGGGAAAGCGACAGGGCCAGATGGAATACCAGTGGAAGTAGGGCAGTTGTTAAAAGGGGAGGCATGGAAGTGGCTGGCTTTATTATTTAATAAGCTAATGCATGAAGAAGAGGTACCCGATTAATGGTGCACCAGCTTACTGGTGCCCATTTTTAAAAATAAGGGGGATGTACAGGACTGCAATAGTTATCGAGGAATAAAGCTAATGTCATATAGTATGAAAGTGTGGGAAAAAGTAATTGAGCGACGACTGAGAGAAGAGAGTGAAATTTCTCAGAGCCAGCTCGGTTTTATGCCAGGTCGGGGAACAGCGGACGCCATTTTTAGTATTCGCCAATTGTGCGAGAAATACAGAAGTGCACATAAAAATTTGCACATGGTGTTTGTTGACCTCGAAAAGGCATACAACCGAATACCGCGAAAGGTGTTATGGTGGGCCCTGGAGAAGAAAGGAGTGCCTGAGAAGTAAAAATTAAGTTAAATTATATGTCAATACTATTACAATATATAAATGTACAATGTCAAGATAATTAAATTTAGTCTATTAAGTCTCCATAACTTCCTTCACGCTATATAACCCTTATCTAAGAGCCACCTGTACAGTGTCGATTTAAATTGCCGCGTAGGTGATTCTCTTATTTGCTTAGGTAACTTATTATATATTTTTATTGACAAAATGAAACAGTTTTTCTGGCAGAGAGAAGTATTTCGCCGAGGAAGAATTAACCTTGACGGATCTCTGTATTTCAGCCTAGAGTTTACATTATCCCTTAACGCTTCAAAGAGTGTATCGTTTTCCCTTATAAAACAGCCAATTTGGGACATATACATTCCGGTTAGTGTTGAGCCTCCTAAATAGAGGTTTGCATGATGCCCGCGGATTAACACCACAAACAGCTCCTATACTTTTCATTTGAATAATGAATGCTGCCTTTATATCAGTAGCGTTGCCCCAAAGAATAAGTCCATATCTCAAGATTGAGGCCACATACCCATGATATGCGGTCAATGCTGTCTTTTGACCCGAAATATTCCTGAGCTTCTTGATCGCATAGACAAATTGATTTAGTTTTTTACAAATTCTTTCTATATGCGCTCTCCAGTTGCAATGTTTATCAATCGCAATACCTAAAAATATTGTATCATCTACGGGTTCTATAATTTCGCTACGACATGTCAATGTATAATCATTATCATTATTTCTATTATTGTAATTAGTAAATTGGATATATGTTGTTTTTGATGGATTTGCTTGAAGATTATTAGATTCTAGCCATTTTAATACTAATTCAATTTGATTATTCAGAATCTCTTCATAATTGTCATCCTTATTATTGTTAGCAATTATGACCGACAAATCATCGGCAAATAAAATACACTGGTTTCCAATGACGGTAGGCAAATCATTCATCATCAATAACCACCAGGCTTGCACCAGGGGTCGGCTCATAGCCCATACCTCTTCCTCATAGTCATGAACGCCCTTACGGCGGACAAACAGGAGGAGGCTCCCTGGTGCATGATGTTTGCAGATGACATCGTCCTAGTAGCCGACGAAGGCCTTGAGATCCAGAGCAGACTGGAGATTTGGCGACAAAGACTGGAGAGTGTTGGCCTTAAAATGAGTAAGTCCAAGACAGAGTATCTGTTTTGCGATTTTGGCGGTCTCTCCAGTTTTGTCGCCGTATCTGTTGACGGTAGACCTTTACCAGTATGCTCCCAGTTTAGGTACCTGGGGTCACTTATCCAGAGCAATGGGGAAATCGACCGTGACATTACACATCGGATCAATGTTGGATGAATGAAATGGCGACCGGTCACGGCCACAACATGCGATCCACGATTGCCCCTTAAGCTGAAGGGCAAAATATATAAAGCACGACAGTACGACTTGCTAACATCCCAAGAATGTAATCAAGTGCACGTAGGTTGGAATTTTAATAAAGCGGATTTTTTTAGGTTTTATTCATCGATAGGGGCCATAGATTGGTCTCCCATGCATGAATTAGATTTAGAAATGACTTTAGAGTTTTTTTACGATTGCATTAATTCTATTATAGATGAGTGCGTTACTAAAAAAAGCGAAGTCGTCTAAGCTCGAGGTACACTTATCCCGAGTGGTACACTGTTGAATTAATTCGCAACATAAAAATTAAAACGACACTTCATAAGAAATATAAATCGAGTGGACATATTCGTGATTATGAATCTTTCGCTCGGTATAGGGCTAAAGTTAAAAATATGATACGAGAGGTAAAAGTACAGTACGTGCAGTAGGGTACAGAGTGAACTCCATGAGAACCCAAGGTCTTTCTGGAATTACATTAAGGAAAAACGAACTTCGAGAAATTCTAAGACTATTTCAAGGTGTACCACTGGCTGATGCTGACTGTGCTGAAGAATTTGCAAAATATTTCTACTCCGTGTATAGCACACAACCAGTTGATCTCAATGTAGAAGCAGCTGTAGCAGAGGCTGGTGGGGAGAATGGAGCGGCACGGGTCCACCTGGATCATTTGCAGTTGCCAGAGATATGCCGTGCCTTGCGGAAGCTAAAGCCTAAGCGTTCGGTAGGACCTGATGGCATCCCGCCTTACATCTTCAGGGATTGTCGATCAGTATTTGCTCGACCGTTACTTAGCATATATAATAAGTGCTTAAAATCTATGGTATTCCCAGACCTGTGGAAGCTAACGCGGGTTATACCAGTGCCGAACGGTGGTAAGGCTACAAAAGTAGAAGAATATAGACCTATTGCCGTACTTTCCACTCCGGCTAAAGTTTTTGAGTCGGCCATACATAGCAGCATATTTGCACAGGTGAGCCCGCAGCTCTCGGACGAGCAGCATGGGTTTAGACCAAACAGGAGCACAACAAGTAATCTTCTGTGCTATATGGCAGATATAATACCAAAAGTAGATGGGGTGGTCAAGTTGACGCTGCTTACTTCGATCTCAAAAAAGCATTTGACCTTGTCAATAATGAAGTTCTACTAAAAAAGTTGGCTGCTCTCGGATTCACAACTCAGTTGCTAAAGTTTTTTACTAGCTATATGTCAGTACGTAGAATACGCGGGGCACTTGTCTAAGCCATATTTTACGAGATCTGGTGTGAGCCAGGGCAGTAACCTCGGCCCTTTGCAGTTCATTTTAATGATTAACAACCTACCGAGAGCTGTTCATGAAACTAAATGTCTCCTGTTTGCGGATGACCTCAAGCCTTCCCTAACTGTTAACAACTCGATGGACTGTCAGAAATTACAGACAGATATAGATGGAGTAGTAAACTGGGCTAAAGACAATCTACTGGAGTTCAACACTACTAAATGTGTGACCATCAGTTTCACTTGTAGACATAATCCCATAAAACACAGTTATACTCTTAATGGAACACCGATGGTGAGGGTCACGGAAGTTAAGGATTTAGGTGTACCTCTTAACGCTGAACTTAGTTTTCGTGATCACATTGTCAAATGTTGTAAAAAAGCTTATAGAAATTTGGGTTTTACACTGAGAACGGTTAAGAAATTTACTAATTTAAAGACAATTGTAACATTATATAACGCATTGGTTAGGAGTCAGCTAGAAAGTAACGCAGTCATCTGGGCTCCACATGAAGCTAAATATAGCCTCATGTTAGAGCGAGTTCAAAATAAATTTATTAGATATTTGTATATGAGATACTATGGCGTGTATCCTTTTTATCCATTAATGTACCCCACTTTGTTTATCCTGGGTATGATAGGCTACAATGAACTAAGGGTCAGGAGGGAACTCACACTCGTCTCCTACATACTAAGAATACTTAGAGGGCGGCTACATAATGCGGATATACTAGCACAGGTGAGTATATGTGTGCCGGATAAATACGTCTGGCGACGGCGGCGGCCACCGCTGTTGGCTGTGCCGCGCGCGCGCACTTGCCTGCTGAGTGAGGCACCTCTGTCGCGGGCGCTGCGCACTCTCAACCTTATAGCGGATTGCATAGACTTGTTTGATTGCACGCTGAGTGAATTCACAAAAATAGCTTTAAGAGTTATTAGTTATACTCGTAGGTAACATTAAGATTATTTATTTTGTTTTTATTTTGTATTGTATTATAGGTTACATATAAACTAGGCCGATCGGATTATTCTATCGCATTAGGTTGAAAACCTGTAAAGATAGGATGTATTTAAATAAATAAATAAATAAATAAAACCATTGTAAGACCTGTGGTATTATATGGATCAGAATGTTGGGCCGTTAAGAAGTTGGATGAAAGAAGATTGCATGTTACTGAAATGAGAAGGTTAAGGTGGATGTGTGGTGTGACTAGAATGGATAAAATACGAAATGAGTAAATTAGAGGGAGTTTGAGAATGGCGCCTGTGACTGAAAAAATTAGAGGAAAGGAGGAGGTCTTGGTATGGGCATATGATGAGAAGGGATGAAAGTCATGGCACTAAAAGAACCATGAATATGAAAGTTGATGGATGGAAAGCTAGAGGAAGGCCAAAGAAAAAATGGATGGACTGTGTAAGGAGTGATATGAATATGAAAGGAATGAATGATTAGATGACGAATAATAGGGATAAATGGAAGAAGAAAACATACTGCGCCGACCCCAAGTAAATTGGGACAAGGGCAAGAGGATGATGATGCTTAAGCGATTTTTTGTACCACTGAGGTGGCAGACAAGCTTACGGCCCTCCTGATGGAAATTGGTCACCGTAGAAAACTATTGTTATATAACCATTAAATGTGCAATGGTCAATGTGCTCACCACCTATTACGTGGGACAAAAATGCCTATGTATGCCTCTGCCTACCCCTTCGGGGATAAAGGCGTGACAATATCTATGTATGTATAACAAGTAACCAGCTGGCCACAATATGGCATCCCGCATCATCCCCGTTTAAATGCCGTGCGTCGTAATCGTCTGAGTTTGGGAAGCAAACTGCTGCTGCCATTACATTAACAACTGGAGTATGCCGCTGAAATTTAAAGTCGCAGAATCCAAAATATTTTAATTTGTGTTTTAGGCATTTATGAATAGCTATGGCAATAATAAAAATGAGAGCGATTCTAGTGACCAGTTCCAAGGGCAGCCTAAGAATCTGGCAAGAAAGTCTCCATTTTAAACTCCAAATTAACTAAGCTACTATACCCTATACTATACTATAAGCTATAAACCGCATTGTGGTTTAGCTGTATGAGAAGATGCTGCATCTGCACCGTTCTCTAGATAACCACAGGAAGCAGAGGCAACAGAGTGCGAAATAGTGGTGTCAGAAAGCATAATTGCTCCTCGATTTAAGCAGGATATGCGCAGAACCGCCTTATTGTATTCCCGCGCAATGAAAAAGGACTTGACTACAAAGGACGGATTGGGAGACCTGGGGGCCGAGTTTACTATTGACAAGCCATAGAGTAGAACCAGAATCGCTGTTTTTAGCTGTCAAAATGTTAGTAGACTATCAAAAATGCAACTAACTAGCGGCCACTGACGCGGTACCGACGTGTTAGTAGAATTCATCGGCGACCGATAGAAGTCTATTGAAGTACGATTGTAATAGTAGACTACGGAAAAGGGCAATAATAATTAACGATTTCAACAATCCGGAGTAGTTCATACCACTTAACCACGACCTATTCTGCTAGTGGTTAAGTCGCACGGTATCATAAAACCAATAGTGCCAGTCGAACACTAGTTTTTCCCAAAATGGTCGCCAACTACGCCAAATTTTTATGCATTATTGTAGAATTTATAAGCGATAGGTGCGACGGAAGTTCGTAGTATTTCACGGGCTAAACCGTGAGGGTCATTTATTCTATCTATGAAAATTAAACAGAATGTACTAATAGTGACTATACGTACACTTTTGCATAGCTTATCGAATCTAAACAAACATGAAAATGTAAAAAATGTCTACGTTTAAGAATCTAAATTCTTTTATGTATCGATCGGCCACCATCAACATTGCCGGCAACGTGTAATTTATGAACATTGATTATATTAAGTGTTGAAACAACTAACACAGAATACAGCTATTAAAAAACCATTGTCTTATCTTTTTCAACAGTGTTGTTATTTTTGGGAGCGGTATCCATAAAATTAACTACAGGTCAGATGCTGAAGCCATTTTTCTATACCACTGAGGTGGTAGACAAGCATACGGCCCACCTGATGGAAAGTGGTCACCGTAGAAAAATCCTACTTATATATTTTTTTTTTATATATAAAGTGGATGCTACTTTATGTAGATTCACTTTAGCGATTACGATCTAGCTAATGAGCTAATAAGTAATTTTACGTTGACTTAAAATTCTAAAATACTTATTCTAAGAAAAGAATCCACTGATATTTCTTAGAGTTTGAAAAACTTATTACACTTTGTTCTTGTGTACTAAAGTCAAAGCACTAGATACTTATTGTTTTCACTTATCACTACACTAATTCAAAAGGTTTAGTTCATTTGAGTCTTCTTTTTAGGTCCGACCAATCGAGGAGCTGAATAACCTCAGGATTGACAAGATAATGAAGTCTCTTTTCGTGAGCTTCTGCAAATTGCTGGACAATTTTGTCTACAGGCTCCACTTTTAGGTCCCGGTGGAGTTCATTGTTTCGAATGTACCTAGGTGCATTGACAATACCCTTAATACTTTATTTTGAAAGCGCTGAATTATGTTTTTGTTGGTCCGGTTCGTGCAGCCCTATAGCTGTACACCATACGTCCACACTGGCATGAGGACTTGTTTGTATATAAGAAGTTTGTTGAATATTGACAAGCTAGAGTTTTTACCAAGCAGCCAATACATATCTTTATATCGTAAATCAAGCTCTTCTCGCTTTTTCTTAATGTGAGCCTTCCAGCGCAGCTTCGCATCAAGTGTCATACCGAGATATTTTGCTGTTTGTATATGGAACAATCTTATTGTTGATATATATGGGGAAGTATTGGGAAACTTTGTTGGTAAAATCGATATGAACCGATTTTGATTCATTTAAGTAGATACGCCACTATTGTCCCATTCAAAAACTTTTGTAACTGTTTTTTGTACATTTTGCACTGCTTCCTTGTGAGTGTTTCCCATTGACATTATTGCGGTGTCATCGGCAAAGGTTGCAATGGTGCTGTTTTCTAATTCTGGAATATCACAAGTGTATAATAGGTACAGGACCGGCCCTAACACACTTCCTTGCGGAATTCCAGCTTTTATTTCCCTAAGTTCTGAATAAGCATTTTCCTGCCTTACCCTAAACATCCTGGATGAGATATAGGATTTTAAGATTATTACAAACGGTGTAGGCAGCATCGTGCTTAGTTTGTGTATAAGGCCTATATTGTACCTTGTCAAATGCCTGCGCGACATCCAGGAACACTGTGGAGCATACTTTTTTCTCTTCTAATCCATTTTCTATGATTTTTGTAATCCTGTGTACTTGGTCTATTGTAGAGTGTTTCTCTCTAAAGCCAAATTGGTAGTTGGGTATAAGAACTTTTTGTTTAAGTATAGGTTTCAATCTTTTGAGCAGAAGCTTTTCGAATAACTTAGATATGATGGGCAGCAGAGAGATCGGCCTATACGATGTTGGTTCCTGGGGAGGCTTGCCTGGCTTGGCAATCATGATGACTTCAGCTACCTTCCAAACAGCAGGAACATACCTTAATCTCAATGCTGCATTGATTAGATTTGTCAACTTTACCAACGCTTTTCGTGGGAGATGTTGCAGGCCTTGACCTGTAATAAGATCATAACCCGGGGATTATTTTAAATGCATTGATTTCCTTATTTCGGTTGCCACTTCTTTTGGTGTTACTAATTTTATTTCCATCGTTTCTGGTTCGTATGTTTGGTGCGGCCAGTCTTTCAACGGCCCATATTGATTCCAAATGTCGCGCAAATCTTTAGGCCTTTTGCTCTTTACTAATTGTCCATTTACCATTTTCTACCCTTATTGGAGGAATGGGCAAGATAGATGTTTTATATTTATTCATCGTCGTCCAAAGTGAATAATTTCCTGAGCGGTCACCGGTCAGCCTTTCCAATGATCTCGCAATTGATTCATCTTTATGAGCTTTGATGGTTCTTGTCAATGATTTAGTTAGGTTATTTAGAATTTTCTTGTCGGTAAGTGATCTTGTGTATTGCTATTTCTTTCTTTGCCTTCTTTTCTCTGCTATTAAATCTATAATTTCCTTAGGATATGTGTTACCTTTACTTCTTATCGTAATTATGGGTGTGTTTTGCCATGCTGATTGCTGATTGATCCAAAATAAATTTATTTACTTCTAAGTCCAATTGATCTGCATTTTTGAGTGGTACATTAAGTTGAATTCTAGCTTCTAAATCAACTTGATAACTTTCTCAGTCTGTTCTCCTATTCAAAAACGTAGGGTAATTTTCCTTATGGATAATATTTTCACCAAGATTTAAAATTATTAGAGAGTGGTCTGAGTTCATATCAAAACCTTCTTCAATAGTCATATAGGTTGATGAGATGTTTTACTAATACTCATTTGCGATTCTTTATTCAGACGTAATGAAACTGAATCGTTTTGAAGGAGATTGATAACGTGATGAAAGGTACGACAAGAACGTGCGAAAAAGGTCGGGGTCAAAGGTCGGTCAGGCTTCACAGACTGTGTCAAAACCCGGGTTAACTCGCAATAAGGTGATGCTGTGTGTATGGTGGGATTGGAAGGGCATTGTTCATTATGAGCTTTTACCGCCGGGCAGAACCATCGATTCGGATCTTTACTGCCGACAACTGATGAGATTAAAGCAAGAAATTGAAAGAAAGCGGCCGGAATTGATCAATAGAAAGGGTGTGGTCTTTCATCACGATAACGCTAGACCACACACGTCTTTTCCACTCAGCAAAAATTAAGAGAGTTTGGCTGGGAGGTGTTAATGCATCCGCCATATAGACCTTGCACCTTCAGATTTCCACCTGTTTCGATCTCTTCAGAATTCTTTAGGCAGTGTCAGGTTAACATCAAGAGAGGACTACCAAAACTACTTGTCACGTTGTTTTGATCAGAAGTCCCAAAATTTCTACAACAATGGGATCATGTCACTACCCACAAGATGGCAAAAAGTCGTTGAGCAAAATGGTACATATATATTATAATTAAATGTAAATTAACTTTGAAAATAAATGTCTTGAGTTTTCATATAAAATTTGAAAAAAAAATTTCCCCCACCTATTATGTTATATATATGCTATGCTGTACTATGGGCTCTAAACAACTGATATACATACTTATATATTTCTAAATACATACATATTATACATAGGAAACACCCAAACTCCGAAACCAACATTTATGGATCACACAAATATTTGTTCCGACCCGGGAATCGTACCCGGGACCTCATAGAGTCGAGATATAATTGCGGCAGGCGTCACGCAAGTGTAATTTAATGTTTTCATTGGCTTGTTTCTAACTTTTATTCAAACGAATTTTAAACATTTTCCTTATTTTACTTTTCAATTGACTAGTACACAATGCCTACTGGCTTATGTTTAATCAAAATATAGTTCGTAGGTAATAAATAAAATATTACTATTCATTAATATTTACGTGTTTGTCAGATTTTCAGTATAAATTGTAAAAAATAGCCATGGCCGTTCCGCATTAATCAAATTGATATAAGAGTCTCAATAAATCAAACAAAATTACTTAGTAGACCTATTAAAAAAGTATAACATGAACAAAGAAGCGTGCTTCGTTCTGGTCCCGGTTGCCAGTAACCGCGTCAGACACAAGACACATTATGAGTGTCTTGAAAAATTTCAACAGCAAGGAGCCACAATTTGCTTCGGTCTATTTCAACATGGCAATGGGCTCACCACCTATTACATGGGACAGGAATACACACGGTAAACAGTGGGCGTATCATATGCCTCTGTCACCGCTTCGGGGATAAGGCGTGATTGATAACATGAATAATTGACTGCCTCTGTGGCGCGATGGAAGTGCATCCGATTGCCACGCAAGAGGTCGTGGGTTCGACCCACCCAGGATAAAACTTTGTGTGATGAGCACGATAGTTTATTCTGTGTCTGGGTGTTATTTATCTATAAAATGTTTGTATCCGTATTTAGAAATATATAAGGTTTATCAGTTATCTGGTTACCATAGTACAAGCTCTGCTTAGTTTGGAATCAGATGGCGTTGTGTGAGTTGTCCCAACAATATTTATTAATAATAATAATGAATTAATGAGGATTTAGAACTTTATTTAGTAGGTGACCCCATCAAGGTCTCCGGGGTCCCAGGCGACGTCAATCGCAAGCGGTGCACCTACTTACTGAGGGACGAGGTTGAACGTCAGACAACCACGCTCCGAACAATACCGATGACAAAATGTCTGACGATAGCCGCTTCTAGCACCCAAAAAGAAAAGTCGAAAATCCAGGTAGGGTTTGGAAGCAATAGGAATAAGAGAAGACTTTATTCCTTATGTTTAAAATGTACTTATTTACATACATATTCATATTCATATTATCAAGCCTGTTTCCCATCAGGGTAGGCAGAGACTATGGTTTTCCACTTGCTACGATCCTGACATACCCCTTTCGGTTCTCTTACTTTCATTAGTGTTTTCATACACGCTTGCCGGTTAAGGGTCCTCGGGACCTGGCCTTTTTCCAAAAGCCTGACGCGATTGAATTAGCTAGACTTGGATCCCCTGGACGCACGATCCAGCCCCGCTGGCAAGTTCTACAGCATCACCGTGCTGAGTTCGTGTTCGTTCCTGACTTGTTGACATTAATTGAATAAAATTTTTGTTAATTTAAAGTTTATTTTTTCACTTAAAAAAAAAACGATACGTCAAGCTATTTAAGGTAAATAAGCATGATCGCGATAATACCTGTATTTTACACTTATTTTAATCATGCAACGCGAAAGTTTAAAACTTAGTAGTCTAAAGTTACTCCTTAAAACATCGGTAGAGCCGTTTCAGAGGCTAGGCAACAAACAGACAGAATAAATATAATCGTTTTTTTTTGTGTAAGTATCGTATCGTACTTTATAATTACAAACAAAAACTTCAATTTTGAATTTTATTTATTTATATAGTAGATTTAAAACTAACTGTAACAAAACAGGTAGTTTAAAGCTTTATCCCCAATGCGGTGGCGAAGGCATATTATATGCCCTCATTTCACAGTAGGTAAGCATTTTTCTTTCTCCCAGGTGGGTCACCATTGTCGTGTTTAAATAGACAGACGCCGTTGTGACTACCTGCTGTTGAATTTTTTAATAAGACCTTAACTTGATTTAACAACTGCTAATGTTACTGGCAACTGGGACCAACGGCTTAACGTAGCTTCTGAAGCACGGAAACGCTCGTAAGTGGAAACACCACAAAGTGGTCACCCATCCGTAACCAGCCATAGCGACAGTTGCTTAACGCAGTGATCGTTTACAGAACACTGAGTTAGCGGGGCTATGAACGCTTTATGCTGTAATGAAAATCTGATTTGCCCCTCCCCCCCTGGCCCAGATGCTGGGTACGCCCATGAATATAACACGTGTCGCGCCAATTGCCACTCGTAAGATGCATTTTTGGTAGTCTATACTTATAGACACGCAGACAGAGCACGGGGGACAGTTCGGAATAATCCAATATTGACTTGATAAAATATTCGGATTTAGATAAACAACAAAATAATATTTAGGTCAAACCTATTATCGTCGACTCTGTCGCGATAAGACTCACACATCGCGATACCACAGTCAATAATAGTAGATATGTACTAAAATTAGGTTCACTAGTTGCCAGCCAGAACACCAGACAGACAGTATAGTTGTAGTTATTTTTAAAACTGAACGAACGACTTCCCGTTGCCTATATCATATTTGATAAACAATTATTACACGCGTGAAAATGTTTTTCATAATTTTTCACTGTAATAACATTGTTACAAGTATTTTTTCAATACTGACGTGGTAAACCAGCACACCTGATCTAAAATTGGTATCGTAGTCTATGGATGTGTTACACAAGCGCTGCTAATCCTATGGCCGTGTTGACAGGCTTTGTATTGGCTTAACGACTATGTTACAGGCAATCGGGACCAAACGGCTAAACGTGCCTTCCGAGGCACAAAAACGCTCTCAATGGATCTACCACAAACGGTCATCCATCTGTTGGACAGTCCATTTATTGAAGAAGGTTATAAGCTATATATTATCACGCTACTACCCAGGAGAGCGGAGCAGTTATTATAAATGTCAACAAATCGGGCAAATTTTCAAACATTTTTGTAAAAGTAATAAGCGACGGGATCAAATGGGTGCGACGGTGGTTAGAAGTATGTCACAGGCGAAGCCGAGGATCAGCTAGTAAAATATATAATTATGTTTATCAGCTGATTATAGATAGCGCACAAGCTTATAAATAAGTACTTTAATTTGGCCTAGATGGCGGTGTATGATAATGTCAAAAAATATCATTACTACCTATAAAACTATCCAGACGCAGCCATATAGATGGAGGTCTACGATGACCTGCTTTAGATCAATAATATAAAATGTGACTTTGCTGACTGTTGCATTATTCATAAATAAATTAGCTAATAAATCTTTGACGTCGAAAATAAGCAATGGATGAAATGATTGTTTTCATTTCATTCATTTTTAATTTTGTTGAATCTTCACGCTGTATACCTGACGGGGTAGTAAAAAAACAGATTGTCAGGCATGTCCATGCTGACTTCTTTCGCTTCCTGCAGATTCATTAATCGCTTCATACACGCATGTATGGGTACCGGGTACTTTTTACGTTTCCGTTTTTGAGCAATCTGCTCACGTGCTAATCTATATATATAAAAATGAAACCCGTTTTCCGTTGTCACGACATCACGCGTGAACGGCTGGACCGATTTGAAAAAATATTTTTGTATTAGATAGCCCATTTATTGAGGAAGGTTCTTAGCTATATATCATCACACCACTACACAGGAGAGCGGAGCAGTAATCATAAATGTCAACAAATCGGGGAATCTTATACATTTTTGCACGGGGTTAGAAGTATGTCACGGACGAAGCCGGGCAGGTCAGCTGGTATAATAATAGTTTTGGACCTGGAGAATAATAGAAATTATAATACAATAGTACTACATAACAATACTTTTGTTTTTTTTTTAATTTTACGAAGACTTCTTTACTAAAAAACATTTGTGTTATACCCAAATGTCACGCACGCAGATCTAGAGGAATCCCTATCCTTTAGAAAGTTTATTTACGCCTTTATCCCCGAAATGGTAGACAGAGGTCACATTTAACTGCTTGTGCATTTCGCCTCAGATGGTGAGCCTAATATTGACGTGTTGAAATAGGCAGCTGCAGGTTGTGGCTATCTGTTAATGAATTTTTAGTAAGTCAATTATAATTTAATTGACATTGAAGACGGTGTGTGTGAATCAGAGTCAGATCACAGTATTATCTAAATATTATTGTGCCAGCGCATGTGTTTGAAGAGAGAAAAAAAAATATATAAACAATAGCTACTCGTTTTATCAAACATTCTGTTTACCTATGACATAATTTTATACAGTAGTTATTTACTTTATGATATATAAAAAATGTGGATAACTGTTAAAATAATCTTCTTTTATTAATATTAAAAGTCAGTTGGTCGAATGTTCTCACATAAATCCAAAGGAACTATGTAAGTGTAATTTTAATAAACACAACATTGATTTTGTTTTTTTTTTATTAAATTAAATTCGTTACTGTATAATTGGTCAATTATCATGTAAATCAAACTAATTTAATTACTGGCAGTTAGAAAAGAGTGGCCATGAGTTTTATTGCCAGGTTCTTTCTCAGGCTCCACCTATTGCTTTGCGAATCTGGCAGTAAATGTAAATGTAGAAGCAGTGACATTGACGTTCATAAGTTTTACTTTGTGACCTACATGAATAAAGATTTTTCATTTTTCATTCATTTTCATTTTCTTGTCGAGTACCTAATCTGGAAAAACTACTAAAACCAATTTTAATCATCCTTTCACTGTTAAATATTATAAATAGAAAAACTTAACAACATTGTTAATTAATTATTAAACATTAACTAAAAACAATTAAAGAAAGAAAATATTGGTATTCTTTTTTAGTGTACAAAATAACATGTGTCATAAAATTTCTTCGCATCGCAGTCTACTTTTTATCCCGGTAACATATTCTCATGGCAATCAGGAACTGAAAAACTTCAGCAAGCGGGGTAGCCGCGGGCAGTAGCTATTTTATATAAAAGGCAAGAACACGTAATGATTAAGCTACACGTCCACGTATTATAAACAGCACGGATACAGCGTGAAGATAAACAAGGTGAAAGGGTATAATCGACCGATCAAGGTAACCGATTACCTGCACGATCTCAACGAAGCCCCTGAACTTTGTGACATGTTATTGTAGGTGATACCAGGGGGACGGGTCTACTATTGACATAGATACTATTAACAAGCCCTAGAATAGAACCAGAATCGCTGTTTTTAGCTGTCAAAATGTTAGTAGACTATCAAAGATGCTACTGATTAGCGGCCACTGGCGCGGTTCGCGTTAGTCGAATTCTATCGACCGACCGATAGATTTCTATTCGAATACGATTGTAAAAGTACACTACGAAAAACTACCAAAATTGTATCGGTGGCGTTCTATTGAGCGACGATTTCTTTTCTTTTTTGAAGCGATTGAAATAGTAGACTTGGTCATACAAGCAGGGGCTTGTAAGATTCTGATAACAGGAGAAGTTGGCGCCAAGAAAAATGTGGGGTGTGACTGTGTCATGGGCACAGTTGTGTGTTGTACGTGAATACAAATAAGTATCTAACTAGCTACCTTAGAAAGGAATTATACCGTTGCACATTGTATTGTTATACTTATCTCTCAAAGTTTTGGCAGTTTTCGTGAAAGTGATAAAATAAATAAATAAAGTAATATTATTTTATTTATTTATTTCATCACATATACCACAACTCTCTGTTTTGTAACAGGAATGATAAATTAGTAAGAAAAGAAAAACATCAAAAGAATGAAAACTTCTTTGAATGTAGTTATAAGTTGTCATGGAAACATCAGTCAACTTCAGGGTGTTAATAAGTTGTCATTGGAACACTTTTTATGTTGGTTTTTCGAGACGGTCTGCGCGCGCATTGTAAAAAATACTCTTATCATTTTTCCCTAACGCGCCAAAAGTTCAAAAAACGCTCATCTTGAAGAAACTGTGATTGTAAGAGGAGGACACCAGGTTGTAAGTTTCTGTGATTCAACCTGTTATTCTCTACGCCAAGGCGTGGAAGGAGACGCTTGAGAACGGCGGTCTGAAACTAAATGTGGCAAAGACCGAGTACTTGGCACTAAACTCGACAAATCCCACATCCGTCCGCATAGGCGGTGATTTGGTCGAACGCACGGACCAGGTTAAATACCTGGGATCTGTTTTTCACACGTCCAGTGACATCGATTGCGATGTCAAGTCACGCATTGCTGCCGCGTGGGCCAAATGGCGGGAGACGACCGGTGTCATTTGTGACCCTAAAATGCCGATCCGGTTGAAGGGACAGGTCTACAAAACCATTATTAGACCTGTCCTTTTACATGGCAGTGAGACTTGGCCGATATTGTTGCGACACAAGCAGGAGCTGCGTGTCACGGAAATGAAGATGCTGCGGTAGATGTGTGGAGTCACGCGGATGGACCGCGTGAGGAACTCTCGCATCCGCGGCGGCCTTCACGTCCGTGACATTGCAGACAAGTTGCAAGAGTGTCGCCTTCGTTGGTATGGTCACGTCTTGCGGCAACCGCCGGGCTACGTAGAAAAAAAATGTCTGTCCATCTCAGCCCCGCCCTGCCCCGGTAAGAGGCGAAGACCCAAGAAGTGCTGGCTTGACGTCGTAAGGGATGACATGCGTGCCAAAGGTCTCACTACAGGGGATGCCGACGACCGAGCGAAGTGGAGGAGAAAATGTAGGAAAGCAGACCCCGGGCGTCGCGAGACGCAACTGGGACAGACGCTCGGATGATGATGATTCTCTACTCCATGGGTTCAACACAGGAACGATAATTTGAAATAGTGATAAAAGTTTTATTTATGTACCTATATGTATTATGTATATACTCCAATACCTAATATAGAGAATGACCTAATAAAATTTATTATATACTTTTCCTTCTAACAATCTATATCTATACTAATATATAAAGCTGAACAATTTGTTTGTTTGTTTGTTTGGATAGACACGCTAATCTCATCCACTGCTGGTTCGAATTGAAAACTTCTTTTTGTGTTGCATAGTCCATTAATCGAGGAAGGCTATAAGATATATATCTCACGCTCTTGCCTTGGAGGGCGGAGCAGTAACCATAAATGTCAACAAATCAGGCAAATTTACATACATTATTGTTAAATTTATAAATAATATATATTGTGGGACACTTTTCACACAGCGCCATTTAGCCCAAAGTAAGTTAATATTAGCTTGTGTTATGGGATCTAGATAACTGATAAAAATACTTATATATTTCTAAATACATACATATTATACATAGGAAACACCCAAACTCCGAAACACACATTTGTGGATCACACAAATATTTTTTCCGACCTGGGAATCGAACCCGGGACCTCTTGCGTAGCAGTCGGATGCACTCCCACCGCGCCACAGAGGCAGTCAGAGTATAAACGACGGTATTAATTAGGTACTATGGGAGTTTTAATCTTTATTCATGTGGGTCACAAAGTAACACTTATGAACGTCAACTATTGCTTCTACATTTACATTTACTGCCAGATTCGTAAAGCAATAGGTAGAGCTTGAGGAAGAACCTGGCAATAAAACTCATGGCCACTCTTTTCTAACGGCTGTAATTACATTAGTTTTATTTACATGATATTTGAACAAATTATATAGTACAGAGTTTATACAAAAGATACAAAATCAAATCCAAATGAGAGCGATTCTAGTTGCCAGTTCTAATGGGAGCCCACCCTTATGGCGAAGAATCTGGCAAGAAACTTCATGGATGCTCTTTGAAAGTGTAAATATGGCTTACAACCACTGTTCTTTTGGAGTTATGTGAGTATGTCACGCTAATACTAGCTTTGGTACTAGTGAGCGGGGAGTCGGTCGAGCCGACTGAAGTCTCAGTTTTAACTCCACTGGTACGGCAAAAATACTATTGATGTCCGACCGTCCGTCCGTCCATTCAGGCTACAGGTCGCGTTTTTTATCGGATTTGCATGAAACTTGGCATGGACAATCCTTGATGTAGCCAACAACTTTTAGCAAGGGGGATTTTCGGTCGGGGGGGAAACGGAGGCAGGGGAGGGGAAATGGTCCCGTAGTGGTTGGCAAGAGCGCTCAAAACGAAAAATATAAATATTGATTTTTTTTTAATACATAAAAAAATACTCCGAAGTCTACGGTTTACAGAACCACTAGTGTATATGTTATTTATTTTTTTTCATTTAGGTTTTTCAATTAGGTTCAATCTAATCAGAGTTTGTTCGATGAACTGATGGCTACAAGCTTAGATACTGCTACAGCTCACCCTTCCATTGTCATAGACCTCACTTCTGATGATGAAACCGGGGGCTGTTCTAAGTCATTAAAAATTATTAAGTGTAGTAAGAATAAGTTAAAGAAATATTTAAAAATTAAAAAGTTTATTACTAAATCTAAAAAAATGATACATAAATACAAGTTTTTTATAAATAGCATGTCACTTAATAGACAGAGATTGCAACTGATTGACCAGGTAAATATGTATATGTTAGAACTTGATACTGTTGCACAACAGTACAAAACTGATACACAGGCCCTTCAATGTCAGATTGACCGACTTCAAGACTCTTTGAAATCAATTTCATATAAATATGAAACAGCAGAGAAACAGAGTAGGGAACAGGTGTTAGCCATAGGTAAATTAGTAAATTCATGTCATTGTCAAAATGACCAATTGACATCCGCAGGCCATGTTCCCTCCTCACCCTTAAGTTGTGAAAGAATTAGATGCAATGATGAATTTTCACCAATTAAAACTGTGTGCAGTGTGGATAATAGTATATTAAGTTCAAGTAGTAATTGCGAGGCATCTACGAGTATAATAGAAAAGTTGCAAATAAAAAGTGATGCAAAGACCATAGTCTATTGCGATGAAATAGGTAAAAATTTTGGACATTATTTATCACAGTTAAGTCATTCTGTAATAAATCATACATATCCAGGAGCTTCATACTCTCAAATTACAGATTTTATATTGACTGGTACACACTGCATGCAGTCTACTATAGTGGTGCTGGTTGGCAGAAGAGGCAATATTAATAGTGACAAACTTTTAAAAATTTTTGATAAGTTATCAAGTCTGCAAGTAAAACAAGTAATTTTGTCCACCTTGCCATACAGCACTGCTATGAGCCACAAGGAAAATCACTTAAGATACAAATTAAATATGAAACTACATACCATGGTATCATATTCCAAAAAAATTGAATTGTTCGATTGGAACATAATCTTCAATAATAATAGTTTGTTGACATTAGATAGATATTTTCTATCAAAATTTTTACAACGAAAGGTAGCTCTGTTGCTATCTAATTTTTTAATTTTTCAAGCCAAATTATTGGCAAGTACAACTGCTTTTATTGAGCAGGATAGTTTTGATACTTCACATTTGGAAAATGAAATTCCAAAAAACTAGTTTATAGGACAACAGATAATAAATCTGGCCAGTTGACTTTGGCCCCTGAGAATAATCTTAGTAAAAATATTGTTTTTATAAACCTGGTGCACCATAATGTTAGAGGTTTAATAAATGGTAAAGATTTAGAGTTAGAGCTATACATTAATGCAAATTCTATTAATATTTTTTGTGCTACAGAGCACTGGTTAAAAGATCATCAAATCACATTGTTGAACTTCGTAAATCACCAGGTTGCTAGCTCGTTCAATAGAAAACATTCTAAACGTGGAGGCTCTTTAATATTAATTAATAAAAACTTAAAATTTAAAGAACGTAAGGATTTAGTAGCCCTCTCCATTGAGCGAGTTATTGAGATTGCCAGTATTGAGTTTGAGCATTTCATCTTGTTAAGCGTATACAGTCCCCCTGATGCTTCTTACATTAAATTTGAAGAAAAGCTTGAAGAAGCACTGTTCAAATGCCAATGTTCTAAGAAATCTATAATAGTTTGTGGAGATTTTAATGTTGATATATTAGATACATCATTAACTCCATCAGAGAGAAATAAAATGAAAAATTTATTTAAATCCTTTAATCTGTATGGTACATTCTTAGAACCCACTCGTATTACAGCCACCAGTGCAAAATGTATTGATAATATTTTTACTGATATTAAACCTATAGATAAAGGTATTGTGGATCCTGTGGAGTCAGATCATCGTGGCCAATGGATAAAATTTCCTAAAAGTAGTGACAAAGTCAGCAAAAAACAAATTAAATATGTACCAATTAACCAAAGTCGTTTGAATAATTTTAAAGAAAATGTATTAAAGAGATTACCATATCTACCTAACTTCACTTGTGTAGACCAGTCATATAAACACTTATTTAATTTGATTAATGATGAGTTTGGCAAAGTTTTTACCTCAAAAACTCTACAGATTGGTGGTCGTCCTGTTTTCAGTGACTGGGCAACACCAGGTATCTTTAAAAGTAGAAATAAATTATTTGAATTATATTCAGAAAAATCATATAATTTTAGGCAAACCTTTCAGGAATATGTTAAAAATTATTCAAAGATATTTAAACAAACGTGTCATCTTGCTAAGTCAAACTTCATTAAAAATAAAATTTCTAATTCTGTAAATAAAATAAAAATGACTTGGAACATCATTAACTCTGAATGCGGTGGATCTTTAGTGACTGAAAGGGATTTCCACTTAAAAGTAAATGGTTGCCATGTTACAGGGGACCTGGAAGTGGCGACGGAGTTTGAACACTTTTTCAAAAATATACCTATTTTGACAACAAAATCTCTCCAAGCATCTTCCAGTTCCGCTGAACTTTTATTAGAAGAATCTGTTCTTTGTTGCAGGGATGCATTTGTATTCACAGACATTTGTGCTCAGGACATTGTAAAAACATTTAAATGTATCGAAATTAAGAAAACCGCGGACATTTGGGGGTTATCGGTCAAAACTGCATCATGTATAATTGAGGTAATTGCGCCCCATCTAGCAACTGTGTTTAATGACTGTGTTTCTAGTGGTACATTTCCTGATTTAATGAAACACAGCAAAGTCGTTCCCTTGTTCAAGGCTGGCAGCGCTACAGAGCCGTCTAATTTCCGACCAGTGTCAGTGCTGCCAACTTTGAGCAAAGTATTTGAAAAAATAATCTTGAATCAAATGCTATCCCATTTTGATAATCATAAAATACTCCATGCGAATCAATTTGGGTTTACGAAAGGGCGCTCAACTTCCGATGCTGGTGTTGAGTTATTAAAATGTATTCATGAAGCATGGGAAGACAAGCACGATGCATTAGGTATATTTTGCGATCTATCAAAGGCTTTTGATTGCGTTCAACATGAAACGCTGTGCAAAAAATTACACCACTATGGAATAAGAGGCAAAGCTCTCGACCTTCTGTCTTCATATTTGAACAATAGAATACAGAGGGTCGATATTAATGGTACACGTTCTGTAGGATCCATGGTTACAATGGGTGTGCCGCAAGGCTCGATACTTGGGCCATTCTTGTTCCTCATTTATATTAATGATTTACCATTTTATGTAGGGGACAGGAATAGGATTGTTTTGTTTGCAGATGACACCTCATTAATTTTTAAAATTAAAAGACAATTAGATAACTATGACGATGTAAACAATGCAATTGCAAGAGTAGTTCATTGGTTCAGCTCAAATAATCTTTGCCTTAATGAAAATAAAACTAAATGTATAAAATTTACTCTACCAAATGTAAAACAAGTTGCGGCCAATGTTCAACTGAATGGACAAGTGTTAGAGTTTGTAGGATCAACTGTGTTCCTAGGTATAACTATTGATGCCAATTTGCAGTGGGGCCCACACATAGAAAAGACAGCCTCTAGATTAAGTTCGGCTGCATACGCTGTAAAAAAGATCAGGACTCTAACAGATGTGGATACGGCTAGAATGGTTTACTTCAGCTATTTTCATAGTATTATGTCTTACGGTATTCTCCTTTGGGGGAGTGCTGCAGATTTAAATATTATTTTTGTTCTACAAAAGCGGGCTGTACGCGCTATTTATAATTTGGGCCCCAGAGTTTCTCTCCGAGAAAAATTCAAAGAAGTGAATATTCTAACCGTACCATCACAATACATTTTTGCCAATCTTATGTATGTCCAGAAAAATCTATCACAGTTTTCTAAACTCTGTGATAAACATAATATAAACACTAGAAATAAAAATAATCTTTCAGTCCACCACAGTCGACTACATAAGATTGGCGATTCTTTCCAGGGTAACTGTATACGCTTTTACAACAAGCTTCCCTGTGACCTGAGAAATTTACCTTTAAATAAATTTAAAAAGTTTATTAAAAACAAGCTTTGTGAAAAAGGTTTTTACTCCGTTACAGACTATTTGCAGGACAGGGACGCCTGGAAATGATCTGCTGGCAAAATGAAATAATATTAAATTGTAAATAGGCCATCAAAAAAAAAGCCTTCCTAAGTTTCTTGCCGGTTCTTCTCAGGCGGGCCGCGTTCCGAACCGGTGGTCGCTTTAAATATTTTAAATAGTGTATGACATTTTGTAAGCGCCGTTAAAATGGTCTATGCAAAATAAAGATATTTTTTTTTTTTTTTTATTTTATTATTAGGATAAAAAAAATAATTACTTATAATTATAGGAACAAAAGGTTGACGACCTTCTTAAAACATCGTCATCAGCGTGTACTAAAAATAGCATTAAAATGTTTATACAAACAGAGTTTGGACAAATTAATTTTTTGTTGTGTCTGTCTGTGTATTGTATTCTGTTTCACGAAAAATAGATATTTTAACTAGCGATTGATTATGTAGGAGTTTACGAAGAAATAATACGAATCAAGCGAATAGTGCCCTTTTTGGCTTGCTTTTATTGAGGTCGGCCGCTTCCGGAGGAGATCGTTCGCTGAAGACTGTAAGTATTATGTATTCTAATTTATCCTGAAGACAGTCGGAAGGCTAGAGAGCTCATTGGCGAGTACGTGGCTCATGGGCGCAATCCGGCCCATACTACGACAATGGGAAGAGAGTACCGGTCGGAATACCACGAATCCAACGTACCACTATAAATCTTGTCAAACTATCAGGCATTACTGGCAACCGGGACCAACGGCTTAACGTGCCTTCCGTAGCACGGAAACGCTCGCAAATGTAAATTGGTGTTTGCGAAGTGGTCACCCATCCGAGTACCAGCCATAGTGAAAGTTGCGTAACTCAGTGATCGTTTATAGAAAACTGAGCAAGTTGGGCCACGAGCGCTTCTTCGCATATCTTATCGAATCTAAACAAACATGAAAATGTAAAAAATATCTACGTTTAAGAAGCTAAGTTCTTTTCTTTATCGATCGGCCACCATCAACCTTGCCGGCAACGTGTAATTTATGAACATCGATTACATTAAGTGTTGAAACAACTAACACAGAATACAGCTATTAAAAAAACCATTGTCTTATCTTTTTCAACAGTGTTATGTTATTTTTGGGAGTGGAATCTATAAAAACTATTACAGCTCGGATGCTTAAGCGATTTTTTAGGAGAATATAAAAAAAAATCTTTTTTTTTAGGAGAAAAAGACGAAATTTAAAGAATGGCAGAGCTTTAAGGAAGACAACGGTATTTTGAAAGCTGAAAAAAGGTATAGTACGATGAATGCAAGAAGAAAGCCAAAAAAGTCATAGCTATAGCAAAAGCACAAAACCAAGAGCAGGTATATAACTCGCTAGACAGCCCAGAAGGCCAAAAACGAGTTTATCGAATGGCCAAGGCGAGGGAACGGAAGACGAGGGATGTATCGCTAATAAAATGCATTAAGAGCGAAAGAGGTGAGGTGTTGTTTAGTGATGAAAAATTACAGGACGATGGAAGAGTTATTTTGAAAGACTATTATATAAATAAGGAAAACGATTGGAGTGGACAGACAGAAAATATTGCAGTAAATGTGGGATTAGTAAGAATGGTAAGTATAGATGAAGTGAAAGAAGCTGTAAATGGAATGAAGAATGGGAAAGCGACAGGGCCAGATGAAATACCAGTGGAAGTAAGGCAGTTGTTAAAAGGGGAGGCATGGAAGTGGCTGGCTTTATTATTTAATAAGCTAATGCATGAAGAAGAGGTACCCGATGAATGGTGCACCAGCTTACTGGTGCCCATTTTTAAAAATAAAGGGCATGTACAGGACTGCAATAGTTATCGAGGAATAAAGCTAATGTCACATAGTATGAAAGTGTGGGAAAAAGTAATTGAGCGACGACTGAGAGAAGAGAGTGAAATTTCTCAGAGCCAGTTCGGTTTTATGCCAGGTCGGGGAACAGCGGACGCCATTTTTACTCGCCAATTGTGCGAGAAATACAGAAGTGCACATAAAAATTTGCACATGGTGTTTGTTGACCTCGAAAAGGCATACGACCGAATACCGCGAAAGGTGTTATGGTGGGCCCTGGAGAAGAAAGGAGTGCCTGAGAAGTACGAGTATGTGCGGTTGGTCCGAGCAATGTATAGTCGATGTAGTACCCAAGTTCGGTCTGTAGCAGGTACTACTAGTGGTTTCGGTGTCAATGTAGGCTTGAAATGAAATGAAATGAAATTTATTTGCTTTCAGTATGGTATGATAGGTTGGTACAATAGTATATATGATGTGTCTCACATACCTCGTCAGAACTATGTCCAACACGCAAAAATTTATACAACTTATATCTATCTCTATTAAATTTAGTCTATTAAGTCTCCATAAATTCCTTCACGCTATAAAAACCCTTACCTAAGAGCCACCTGTACAGTGTCGATTTAAATTGCCGCGTAGGTGATTCTCTTATTTGCTTAGGTAACTTATTATATATTTTTATTGACATAATGAAACAGTTTTTCTGGCAGAGAGAAGTATTTCGCCGAGGAAGAATTAACCTTGACGGATCTCTGTATTTCAGCCTAGAGTTTACATTATCCCTTAACGCTTCAAAGAGTGTATCGTTTTCCCTTACAAAACAGCCAATTTGGGACATATACATTCCGGTTAGTGTTGAGCCTCCTAAATAGAGGTTTGCATGATGCCCGCGGATTAACACCACAAACAGCTCCTATACTTTTCTTTTGAATAATGAATGCTGCCTTTATATCAGTAGCGTTGCCCCAAAGAATAAGTCCATATCTCAAGATTGAGGCCACATACCCATGATATGCGGTCAATGTTGTCTTTTGACCCGAAATTTTCCTGAGCTTCTTGATCGCATAGACAAATTGATTTAGTTTTTTACAAATTCTTTCTATATGCGCTCTCCAGTTGCAATGTTTATCAATCGCAATACCTAAAAATATTGTATCATCTACGGGTTCTATAATTTCGCTACGACATGTCAATGTATAATCATTATCATTATTTCTATTATTGTAATTAGTAAATTGGATATATTTTGTTTTTGATGGATTTGCTTGAAGATTATTAGATTCTAGCCATTTTAATACTAATTCAATTTGATTATTCAGAATCTCTTCATAATTGTCATCCTTATTATTGTTAGCAATTATGACCGACAAATCATCGGCAAATAAAATACACTGGTTTCCAATGACGGTAGGCAAATCATTCATCATCAATAACCACCAGGCTTGCACCAGGGGTTAGCTCTTAGCCCATACCTCTTCCTCATAGTCATGAACGCCCTTACGGCGGACAAACAGGAGGAGGCTCCCTTGTGCATGATGTTTGCAGATGACATCGTACTAGTAGCCGACGAAGGCCTTGAGATCCAGAGCAGACTGGAGATTTGGCGACAAAGACTGGAGAGTGTTGGCCTTAAAATGAGTAAGTCCAAGACAGAGTATCTGTTTTCCATTTTTGGCGGTCTCTCCAGTTTTGTCGCCGTATCTGTTGACGGTTGACCTTTACCGGTATGCTCCCAGTTTAGGTACCTGGGGTCACTTATCCAGAGCAATGGAGAAAACGGCCGTGACATTACACATCGGATCAATGTTGGATGAATGAAATGGCGACAGGTCACGGCCACAACATGCGATCCACGATTGCCCCTTAAGCTGAAGGGCAAAAAAGCACGACAGTACGACTTGCTAACATCCCAAGAATGTAATCAAGTGCACGTAGGTTGGAATTTTATTAAAGCGGATTTTTTTAGGTTTTATTACGATTGCATTAATTCTATTATAGATGAGTGCGTTACTAGAAAAAAGCGAAGTCGTCTTAGCTCGAGGTACACTTATCCCGAGTGGTACACTGTTGAATTAATTAACAACATAAAAATTAAAGCGACACTTCATAAGAAATATAAATCGAGTGGACATATTCGTGATTATGAATCTTTCGCTCGGTATAGGGCTAAAGTTAAAAATATGATACGAGAGGTAAAAGTACAGTACGTGCAGTAGGGTACAGAGTGAACTCCATGTGAACCCAAGGTCTTTCTGGAATTACATTAAGGAAAAACGAACTTCGAGAAATTCTAAGACTATTTCAAGGGATGTAGATGTAGGGTACCACTGGCTGATGCTGACTGTGCTGAAGAATTTGCAAAATATTTCTACTCAGTGTATAGCACGCAACCAGTTGATCTCAATGTAGAAGCAGCTGTAGCAGAGGCTGGTGGGGAGAATGGAGCGGCACGGGTCCACCTGGATCATTTGCAGTTGCCAGAGATGTGCCGTGCCTTGCAGAAGCTAAAGCCTAAGCGTTCGGTAGGACCTGATGGCATCCCGCCTTACATCTTCAGGGATTGTCGATCAGTATTGGCTCGACCGTTACTTAGCATATATAATAAGTGCCTAAAATCTATGGTATTCCCAGACCTGTGGAAGCTAACGCGGGTTATACCAGTGCCGGAAGGTGGTAAGGCTACAAAAGTAGAAGAATATAGACCTATTGCCGTACTTTCCACTCCGGCTAAAGTTTTTGAGTCGGCCATACATAACAGCATATTTGCACAGGTGAGCCCGCAGCTCTCGGACGAGCAGCATGGGTTTAGACCAAACAGGAGCACAACAAGTAATCTTCTGTGCTATATGGCAGATATAATACCAAAAGTAGATGGGGGTGGTCAAGTTGACGCTGCTTACTTCGATCTCAAAAAAGCATTTGACCTTGTCAATAATGAAGTTCTACTAAAAAAGTTAGCTGCTCTCGGATTCACAACTCAGTTGCTAAAGTTTTTTACTAGCTATATGAAAGACAGACGTCAGTACGTAGAATACGCGGGGCACTTGTCTAAGCCATATTTTACGAGATCTGGTGTGAGCCAGGGCAGTAACCTCGGCCCTTTGCAGTTCATTTTAATGATTAACAACCTACCGAGAGCTGTTCATGAAACTAAATGTCTCCTGTTTGCGGATGACCTCAAGCCTTCCCTAACTGTTAACAACTCGATGGACTGTCAGAAATTACAGACAGATATAGATGGAGTAGTAAACTGGGCTAAAGACAATCTACTGAAGTTCAACACTACTAAATGTGTGACCATCAGATTCACTTGTAGACATAATCCCATAAAACTCAGTTATACTCTTAGTGGAACACCGATGGTGAGGGTCACGGAAGTTAAGGATTTTGGTGTACCTCTTAACGCTGAACTTAGTTTTCGTGATCACTTTGTTTATCCTGGGTATGATAAGCTACAATGAACTAAGGGTCAGGAGGGAACTCACACTCGTCTCTCTCTCTCTCTCTCTCTCAACCACAGGAAGCAGAGGCAACAGAGTGCGAAATAGTGGTGTCAGAAAGCATAATTGCTCCTCGATTTAAGCAGGATATGCGCAGAACCGCCTTATTGTATTCCCGCGCAATGAAAAAGGACCTGACTACAAAGGACGGATTGGGAGACCTGGGGGCCGAGTTTACTATTGACAAGCCATAGAGTAGAACCAGAATCGCTGTTTTTAGCTGTCAAAATGTTAGTAGACTATCAAAAATGCAACTAACTAGCGGCCACTGACGCGGTACCGACGTGTTAGTAGAATTCATCGGCGACCGATAGAAGTCTATTGAAGTACGATTGTAATAGTAGACTACGAAAAAGGGCAATAATAATTAACGATTTCAACAATCCGGAGTAGTTCATACCACTTAACCACGACCTATTCTGCAAGTGGTTAAGTCGCACGTTATCATAAAACCAATAGTGCAAGTCGAACACTAGTTTTTCCCAAAATGGTCGCCAACTACCCCAAATTTTTATGCATTATTGTAGAATTTATAAGCGATAGGTGCGACGGAAGTTCGTAGTATTTCACGGGCTAAACCGTGAGGGTCATTTATTCTATCTATGAAAATTAAACAGAATGTACTAATAGTGACTATACGTACACTTTTGCATAGCTTATCGAATCTAAACATACATGAAAATGTAAAAAATGTCTACGTTTAAGAAGCTAAGTTCTTTTATGTATCGATCGGCCACCATCAACCTTGCCGGCAACGTGTAATTTATGAACATCGATTATATTAAGTGTTGAAACAACTAACACAGAATACAGCTATTAAAAAACCATTGTCTTATCTTTTTCAACAGTGTTGTTATTTTTGGGAGCGGTATCCATAAAACTAACTACAGGTCAGATGCTGAAGCCATTTTTCTATACCACTGAGGTGGTAGACAAGCATACGGCCTGACGGAAAGTGGCCGTAGAAAAATCCTACTTATATATATTTTTTTTTATATATAAAGTGGATGCTACTTTATGTAGATTCACTTTAGCGATTACGATCTAGCTAATGAGCTAATAAGTAATTTTACGTTGACTTAAAATTCTAAAATACTTATTCTAAGAAAAGAATCCACTGATATTTCTTAGAATTTGAAAAACTTATTACACTTTGTTCTTGTGTACTAAAGTCAAAGCACTAGATACTTATTGTTTTCACTTATCACTACACTAATTCAAAAGGTTTAGTTCATTTTTTTTTGATTGACAAGATAATGAAGTCTCTTTTCGTGAGCTTCTGCAAATTGCTGGACAATTTTGTCTACAGGCTCCACTTTTAGGTCCCGGTGGAGTTCATTGTTTCGAATGTACCTAGGTGCATTGACAATACCCTTAATACTTTATTTTGAAAGCGCTGAATTATGTTTTTGTTGGTCCGGTTCGTGCAGCCCTATAGCTGTACACCATACGTCCACACTGGCATGAGGACTTGTTTGTATATAAGAAGTTTGTTGGATATTGACAAGCTAGAGTTTTTACCAAGCAGCCAATACATATCTTTATATCGTAAATCAAGCGCAGCTTCGCATCAAGTGTCATACCGAGATATTTTGCTGTTTGCATATGGAACAATCTTATTGTTGATATATATGGGGAAGTATTGGGAAACTTTGTTGGTAAAATCGATATGAACCGATTTTGATTCATTTAAGTAGATACGCCACTATTGTCCCATTCAAAAAATTTTGTAAATGTTTTTTGTACATTTTGCACTGCTTCCTTGTGAGTGTTTCCCATTGACATTATTGCGGTGTCATCGGCAAAGGTTGCAATGGTGCTGTTTTCTAATTCTGGAATATCACAAGTGTATAATAGGTACAGGACCGGCCCTAACACACTTCCTTGCGGAATTCCAGCTTTTATTTCCCTAAGTTCTGAATAAGCATTTTCCTGCCTTACCCTAAACATCCTGGATGAGATATAGGATTTTAAGATTGTTACAAACGGTGTAGGCAGCATCGAGCTTAGTTTGTGTATAAGGCCTATATGCCATACCTTGTCAAATGCCTGCGCGACATCCAGGAACACTGTGGAGCATACTTTTTTCTCTTCTAATCCATTTTCTATGATTTTTGTAATCCTGTGTACTTGGTCTATTGTAGAGTGTTTCTCTCTAAAGCCAAATTGGTAGTTGGGTATAAGAACTTTTTGTTTAAGTATAGGTTTCAATCTTTTGAGCAAAAGCTTTTCGAATAACTTAGATATGATGGGCAGCAGAGAGATCGGCCTACACGATGTTGGTTCCTGGGGAGGCTTGCCTGGCTTGGCAATCATGATGACTTCAGCTACCTTCAGAACAGCAGGAACATACTTTAATCTCAATGCTGCATTGATTAGATTTATCAACTTTACCAACGCTTTTCGTGGGAGATGTTGCAGGCCTTGACCTGTAATAAGATCATAACCCGGGGATTTTTTTAAATGCATTGATTTCCTTATTTCGGTTGCCACTTCTTTTGGTGTTACTAATTTTATTTCCATCGTTTCTGGTTCGTATGTTTGGTGCGGCCAGTCTTTCAACGGCCCATATTGATTCCAAATGTCGCGCAAATCTTTAGGCCATTTGCTCATTACTAATTGCCCATTTACCATTTTCTTCCCTTATTGGAGGGATGGGCAAGATAGATGTTTTATATTTATTCATCGTCGTCCAATGTGAATAATTTCCTGAGCGGTCACCGGTCAGCCTTTCCAATGATCTCGCAATTGATTCATCTTTATGAGCTTTGATGGTTCTTGTCAATGATTTAGTTAGGTTATTTAGAATTTTCTTGTCGGTAGGTGATCTTGTGTATTGCCATTTCTTTCTTTGCCTTCTTTTCTCTGCTATTAAATCTATAATTTCGTTAGGATATGTGTTACCTTTACTTCTTATCGTAATTATGGGTGTGTTTTGCCATGCTGATTGCTGATTGATCCAAAGTAAATTTATTTACTTCTAAGTCCAATTGATCTGCATTTTTGAGTGGTACATTAAGTTGAATTCTAGCTTCTAAATTAACTTGAAAACTTTCCCAGTCTGTTCTCCTATTCACAAACGTAGGGTAATTTTCTTTATGGATAATATTTTCACCAAGATTTAAAATTATTAGAGAGTGGTCTGAGTTCATATCAAAACCTTCTTCAATAGTCATATAGGTTGATGAGGTGTTTTACTAATATAATAAACGCAAAAGTTTATACGATTGAATAGAGTAACAAACTCTTTCACGCAAAATCTACAGAATGGATTTTGAGGATAATTTTTTTTTTTTGAAAATAAATTTCTTCTTTCTTTCTTTCTTGATGAAACTTTACAATAATATAGCAGTATAACACATAGGCTATTTTTTATCCCGGGAACAAGTTCCTGTAGGAAACGGTAACGGGAAAACTTAACCACGAGTGCGGAGCTGCGGACATCAACTAGTATTGTTATAAAACCAGTAAACAGCTGGCCACAATATGGCATCCCGAATCATCCCGGTTATATGCCGTCCGCCGTAATCGTCAAAGTTCGGGAAGCAAACTGCTGCTGCCAAAAATTATATTTTGGCACATCAACAACCGGAGCATGCCGCTGAAATTTACAGTCCCAAAATCCAAAATATTTTTGGATGTTGTATGTTTTAGGCATTTATAAATAGCTATGGCAATAATTAAAATGAGAGCGATTATAGTTGCCAGTTCCAAGGGCAGCCTACCCTTCATGGAGAAGAATCTGGCAAGAAACTCCATGGATGCTCTTTTAACATGTAGGTATGGCTTACAGGTTACAATAATTAACTAAGCTACTATACGGTTTCACACAAACACCGCATTGTGGTTGAGCTGTATGGGAAGATTCTGCATCGCACCGCTCTCTAGATAACCAGCAGGAAGCAGAGGAAATAGAGTGCGGAATAGTGGAGTCAGAAAGCATTAGGGCTCCTCGATTTAAGCCGGATGTGCGCAGAACCGCCTGTGTATTCTCTCGCAGTAAAGAAGGGTTTGAACGCATCGACTACAAAGGATCGATCGTGAGACGTGGGGGCCGAGTTTATTATTGACAAGCCGTAGAATAGAACCAGAATCGCTGTTTTTAGCGGTCAAAATGTGAGTAGACTATCAAAAATGCAACTGACTAGCGGCCACTGGCGCAGTACGTGTTAGGTACGTATTAGTAGAATTCATCGGCGCCCGATAGAAGTCTATTGGAGTACGATTGTAATAGTAGACTACGAAAAAAAGTCAAAATTGTACCGGTGGCTTTTTATTGAGCGACGATTACGATTCTTATCTGACGCAATTGAAATAGTAGACTTGGCCCCTTGGTTAGCGGAGACGCCCAAGGCCGGAGTTATTCTCCTGACGCCTCAATTGATGTTGACAGGCTCTCGAGTCATATCTTCTTGGACGCCTCCTTAGTGGCCTTTATCGCCGAACTCGAACACAGCGAACAGATCTTCCTATTCGACCTTACCTTATGCGTATACCTTAGCAGGGCTATAAGCTTTATGCAGCATTGCTAGGTAATCAAATGGCTCTCTGCATCGCTAGAACCGGTATAAATAAATACTGTGGGACACTTTTCACACAGCGCCAGCTAGCCCAAACTAAGCTATGTTATACAACTAAGCTATGATGTTATATAACTAAATTGTAATAAAAAATCTTTGGCTGTACTATTTTTATCTGGCTGATATTGATAACATTAATAAAGTTACATTTAAAAAAAAGAAAATAACTAGTAAAAATTAGTTTCTCGGTTTCTCGCTATTTTTCATTTGTTTTTCTTTCTGTCAAAATGAGTGAATCTGAAGAAATTCGATACATTTTAAAGCTTTATTACAAAAAGGGGAAAAATACAACGCAAGCCGCAAAAATAATTGTGACGTTTATGGAGCTAATTACACAACATTGTTTTAAGCGTTTTCAATCCGGGAATTTTGATGTTAAAGATGCACCTCGCTCTCGTCGCCCTGTTACACATAAAATTGACGCAATTTTTAAAAAAGTGGAGCAAGATGGGCATTTCAGTAGTTACGACGTAGCTGAAGAACTGGGGATTGGCCACAAAACAGTTTTGACCTATTTGAAAAAAGCTGGGTCAAAGAAAACAAATGAAGCGTATACTCATTTGCGATTCTTTATTCAGACGTAATGAAACTGAATCGTTTTGAAGGAGATTGATAACATGATGAAAGGTACGACAAGAACGTGCGAAAAAGGTCGGGGTCAAAGGTCGGTCAGGCTTCACAGACTGTGTCAAAACCCGGGTTAACTCGCAATAAGGTGATGCTGTGTGTATGGTGGGATTGGAAGGGCATTGTTCATTATGAGCTTTTACCGCCGGGCAGAAACATCGATTCGGATCTTTACTGCCAACAACTGATGAGATTAAAGCAAGAAATTGAAAGAAAGCGGCCGGAATTGATCAATAGAAAGGGTGTGGTCTTTCATCACGATAACGCTAGACCACACACGTCTTTTGCCACTCAGCAAAAATTAAGAGAGTTTGGCTGGGAGGTGTTAATGCATCCGCCATATAGACCTTGCACCTTCAGATTTCCACCTGTTTCGATCTCTTCAGAATTCTTTAGGCAGTGTCAGGTTAACATCAAGAGAGGACTGCCAAAACTACTTGTCACGTTGTTTTGATCAGAAGTCCCAAAATTTCTACAACAATGGGATCATGTCACTACCCACAAGATGGCAAAAAGTCGTTGAGCAAAATGGTACATATATATTATAATTAAATGTAAATTAACTTTGAAAATAAATGTCTTGAGTTTTCATATAAAATTTGAAAAAAATATTTCCCCCACCTATTATGTTATATATATGCTATGCTGTACTATGGGCTCTAAACAACTGATATACATACTTATATATTTCTAAATACATACATATTATACATAGGAAACACCCAAACTCCGAAACCAAAATTTATGGATCACACAAATATTTGTTCCGACCCGGGAATCGTACCCGGGACCTCATAGAGTCGAGATATAATTGCGGCAGGCGTCACGCAAGTGTAATTTAATGTTTTCATTGGCTTGTTTCTAACTTTTATTCAAACGAATTTTAAACATTTTCCTTATTTTACTTTTCAATTGACTAGTACTCAATGCCTACTGGCTTATGTTTAATCAAAATATAGTTCGTAGGTAATAAATAAAATATTACTATTCATTAAGATTTACGTGTTTGTCAGATTTTCAGTATAAATCATTTATGTACAGTTTCTCGTGTGTTTTGTAAAAAATAGCCATGGCCGTTCCGCATTAATCAAATTGATATAAGAGTCGCAATAAATCAAACAAAATTACTTAGTAGACCTATTAAAAAAGTATAACATGAACAAAGAAGCGCGCTTCGTTCTGGTCCCGGTTGCCAGTAACCGCGTCAGACACAAGACACATAATAAGGCCTTATGAGTGTCTTGAAAAATTTCAACAGCAAGGAGCCACAATTTGCTTCGGTCTATTTCAACATGGCAATGGGCTCACCACCTATTACATGGGACAGGAATACACACGGTAAACAGTGGGCGTATCATATGCCTCTGTCACCGCTTCGGGGATAAGGCGTGATTGATAACATGAATAATTGACTGCCTCTGTGGCGCGATGGAAGTGCATCCGATTGCCACGCAAGAGGTCGTGGGTTCGACCCACCCAGGATAAAACTTTGTGTGATGAGCACGATAGTTTATTCTGTGTCTGGGTGTTATTTATCTATAAAATGTATGTATCCGTATTTAGAAATATATAAGGTTTATCAGTTATCTGGTTACCATAGTACAAGCTCTGCTTAGTTTGGAATCAGATGGCGTTGTGTGAGTTGTCCCAACAATATTTATTAATAATAATAATGAATTAATGAGGATTTAGAACTTTATTTAGTAGGTGACCCCATCAAGGTCTCCGGGGTCCCAGGCGACGTCAATCGCAAGCGGTGCACCTACTTACTGAGGGACGAGGTTGAACGTCAGACAACCACGCTCCGAACAATACCGATGACAAAATGTCTGACGATAGCCGCTTCTAGCACCCAAAAAGAAAAGTCGAAAATCCAGGTAGGGTTTGGAAGCAATAGGAATAAGAGAAGACTTTATTCCTTATGTTTAAAATGTACTTATTTACATACATATTCATATTCATATTATCAAGCCTGTTTCCCATCAGGGTAGGCAGAGACTATGGTTTTCCACTTGCTACGATCCTGACATACCCCTTTCGGTTCTCTTACTTTCATTAGTGTTTTCATACACGCTTGCCGGTTAAGGGTCCTCTGGACCTGGCCTTTTTCCAAAAGCCTGACGCGATTGAATTAGCTAGACTTGGATCCCCTGGACGCACGATCCAGCCCCGCTGGCAAGTTCTACAGCATCACCGTGCTGAGTTCGTGTTCGTTCCTGACTTGTTGACATTAATTTAATTAAATTTTTGTTAATTTAAAGTTTATTTTTTCACTTTAAAAAAAAACGATACGTCAAGCTATTTAAGGTAAATAAGCATGATCGCGATAATAACTGTATTTTACACTTATTTTAATCATGCAACGCGAAAGTTTAAAACTTAGTAGTCTAAAGTTACTCCTTAAAACATCGGTAGAGCCGTTTCAGAGGCTAGGCAACAAACAGACAGAATAAATATAATCGTTTTTTTTTGTGTAAGTATCGTATCGTACTTTATAATTACAAACAAAAACTTCAATTTTGAATTTTATTTATTTATATAGTAGATTTAAAACTAACTGTAACAAAACAGGTAGTTTAAAGCTTTATCCCCAATGCGGTGGCGAAGGCATATTATATGCCCTCATTTCACAGTAGGTAAGCATTTTTCTTTCTCCCAGGTGGGTCACCATTGTCGTGTTTAAATAGACAGACGCCGTTGTGACTACCTGCTGTTGAATTTTTTAATAAGACCTTAACTTGATTTAACAACTGCTAATGTTACTGGCAACTGGGACCAACGGCTTAACGTAGCTTCTGAAGCACGGAAACGCTCGTAAGTGGAAACACCACAAAGTGGTCACCCATCCGTAACCAGCCATAGCGACAGTTGCTTAACGCAGTGATCGTTTACAGAACACTGAGTTAGCGGGGCTATGAACGCTTTATGCTGTAATGAAAATCTGATTTGCCCCTCCCCCCCTGGCCCAGATGCTGGGTACGCCCATGAATATAACACGTGTCGCGCCAATTGCCACTCGTAAGATGCATTTTTGGTAGTCTATACTTATAGACACGCAGACAGAGCACAGGGGACTGTTCGGAATAATCCAATATTAACTTGATAAAATATTCGGATTTAGATAAACAACAAAATAATATTTAGGTCAAACCTATTATAGTCGACTCTGTCGCGATAAGACTCACACATCGCGATACCACAGTCAATAATAGTAGATATGTACTAAAATTAGGTTCACTAGTTGCCAGCCAGAACACCAGACAGACAGTATAGTTGTAGTTATTTTTAAAACTGAACGAACGACTTCCCGTTGCCTATATCATATTTGATAAACAATTATTACACGCGTGAAAATGTTTTTCATAATTTTTCACTGTAATAACATTGTTACAAGTATTTTTTCAATACTGACGTGGTAAACCAGCACACCTGATCTAAAATTGGTATCGTAGTCTATGGATGTGTTACACAAGCGCTGCTAATCCTATGGCCGTGTTGACAGGCTTTGTATTGGCTTAACGACTATGTTACAGGCAATCGGGACCAAACGGCTAAACGTGCCTTCCGAGGCACAAAAACGCTCTCAATGGATCTACCACAAACGGTCATCCATCTGTTGGACAGTCCATTTATTGAAGAAGGTTATAAGCTATATATTATCACGCTACTACCCAGGAGAGCGGAGCAGTAATTATAAATGTCAACAAATCGGGCAAATTTTCAAACATTTTTGTAAAAGTAATAAGCGACGGGATCAAATGGGTGCGACGGTGGTTAGAAGTATGTCACAGGCGAAGCCGAGGGAGTCAGCTAGTAAAATTTATAATTATGTTTATCAGCTGATTATAGATAGCGCACAAGCTTATAAATAAGTACTTTAATTTGGCCTAGATGGCGGTGTATGATAATGTCAAAAAATATCATTACTACCTATAAAACTATCCAGACGCAGCCATATAGATGGAGGTCTACGATGACCTGCTTTAGATCAATAATATAAAATGTGACTTTGCTGACTGTTGCATTATTCATCATAAATTAGCAAATAAATCTTTGACGTCGAAAATAAGCAATGGATGAAATGATTGTTTTATGAAAATAATAGTTTTAAACGTAACTATCTTCACGCTGTATACCTGACGGGGTAGTAAAAAACAGATTGCCAGGCATGTCCATGCTGACTTCTTTCGCTTCCTGCAGATTCATTAATCGCTTCATACACGCATGTATGGGTACCGGGTACTTTTTACGTTTCCGTTTTTGAGCAATCTGCTCACGTGCTAATCTATATATATAAAAATGAAACCCGTTTTCCGTTGTCACGACATCACGCGTGAACGGCTGGACCGATTTGAAAAAATATTTTTGTATTAGATAGCCCATTTATTGAGGAAGGTTCTTAGCTATATATCATCTCACCACTACACAGGAGAGCGGAGCAGTAATCATAAATGTCAACAAATCGGGGAAACTCATACATTTTTGCACGGGGTTAGAAGTATGTCACGGACGAAGCCGGGCAGGTCAGCTAGTATAATAATAGTTTTGGACCTGGAGAATAATAGAAATTATAATACAATAGTACTACATAACAATACTTTTGTTTTTTTTTTAATTTTACGAAGACTTCTCTACTAAAAAACATTTGTGTTATACCCAAATGTCACGCACGCAGATCTAGAGGAATCCCTATCCTTTAGAAAGTTTATTTACGCCTTTATCCCCGAAATGGTAGACAGAGGTCACATTTAACTGCTTGTGCATTTCGCCTCAGATGGTGAGCCTAATATTGACGTGTTGAAATAGGCAGCTGCAGGTTGTGGCTATCTGTTAATGATTTTTTAGCAAGTCAATTATAATTTAATTGACAATTGACATTGAAGACGGTGTGTGTGAATCAGAGTCAGATCACAGTATTATCTAAATATTATTGTGCGAGCGCATGTGTTTGAAGAGAGAAAAAAAATATTATATAAACAATAGCTACTCGTTTTATCAAACATTCTGTTTACCTATGACATAATTTTATACAGTAGTTATTTACTTTATGATTTATAAAAAATGTGGATAACTGTTAAAATAATCTTCTTTTATTAATATTAAAAGTCAGTTGGTCGACTGTTCTCACATAATTCCAAAGGAACTATGTAAGTATAATTTTAATAAACATAACATTGATTTTGTTTTTTTTTTTTATTAAATTAAATTCGTTACTGTATAATTAGTCAATTATCATGTAAATCAAAGTAATTTAATTACTGGCAGTTAGAAAAGAGTCGCCATGAGTTTTATTGCCAGGTTCTTTCTCAGGCTCCACCTATTGCTTTGCGAATCTGGCAGTAAATGTAAATGTAGAAGCAGTGATCTTGACGTTCATAAGTTTTACTTTGTGACCTACATGAATAAAGATTTTTCATTTTTCATTCATTTTCATTTTCTTGTCGAGTACCTAATCTGGAAAAACTACTAAAACCAATTTTAATCATCCTTTCACTGTTAAATATTATAAATAGAAAAACTTAACAACATTGTTAATTAATTATTAAACATTAACTAAAAACAATTAAAAAAAGAAAATATTGGTATTCTTTTTTAGTGTACAAAATAACATGTGTCATAAAATTTCTTCGCATCGCAGTCTACTTTTAGGGTAGCCGCGGGCAGTAGCTATTTTATATAAAAGGCAAGAACACGTAATGATTAAGCTACACGTCCACGTATTATAAACAGCACGGATACAGCGTGAAGATAAACAAGGTGAAAGGGTATAATCGACCGATCAAGGTAACCGATTACCTGCACGATCTCAACGAAGCCCCTGAACTTTGTGACATGTTATTGTAGGTGATACCAGGGGGACGGGTCTACTATTGACATAGATACTATTGACAAGCCCTAGAATAGAACCAGAATCGCTGTTTTTAGCTGTCAAAATGTTAGTAGACTATCAAAGATGCTACTGATTAGCGGCCACTGGCGCGGTACGCGTTAGTCGAATTCTATCGACCGACCGATAGATTTCTATTCGAATACGATTGTAATAGTACACTACGAAAAACTACCAAAATTGTATCGGTGGCGTTCTATTGAGCGACGATTTCTTTTCTTTTTTGAAGCGATTGAAATAGTAGACTTGGTCATACAAGCAGGGGCTTGTAAGATTCTGATAACAGGAGAAGTTGGCGCCAAGAAAAATGTGGGGTGTGACTGTGTCATGGGCACAGTTGTGTTGTACGTGAATACAAATAAGTATCTAACTAGCTACCTTAGAAAGGAATTATACCGTTGCACATTGTATTGTTATACTTATCTCTCAAAGTTTTGGCAGTTTTCGTGAAAGTGATAAAATAAATAAATAAAGTAATATTATTTTATTTATTTACATATACCACAACTCTCTGTTTTGTAACAGGAATGATAAATTAGTAAGAAAAGAAAATCATGAAAAGAATGAAAACTTCTTTGAATGTAGTTATAAGTTGTCATGGAAACATCAGTCAACTTCAGGGTGTTAATAAGTTGTCATTGGAACACTTTTTATGTTGGTTTTTCGAGACGGTCTGCGCGCGCATTGTAAAAAATACTCTCATCATTTTTCCCTAACGCGCCAAAAGTTCAAAAAACGCTCATCTTGAAGAAACTGTGATTGTAAGAGGAGGACACCAGGTTGTAAGTTTCTGTGATTCAACCTGTTATTCTCTACGCCAAGGCGTGGAAGGAGACGCTTGAGAACGGCGGTCTGAAACTAAATGTGGCAAAGACCGAGTACTTGGCACTAAACTCGACAAATCCCACATCCGTCCGCATAGGCGGTGATTTGGTCGAACGCACGGACCAGGTTAAATACCTGGGATCTGTTTTTCACACGTCCAGTGACATCGATTGCGATGTCAAGTCACGCATTGCTGCCGCGTGGGCCAAATGGCGGGAGATGACCGGTGTCATTTGTGACCCTAAAATGCCGATCCGGTTGAAGGGACAGGTCTACAAAACCATTATTAGACCTGTCCTTTTACATGGCAGTGAGACTTGGCCGATATTGTTGCGACACAAGCAGGAGCTGCGTGTCACGGAAATGAAGATGCTGCGGTGGATGTGTGGAGTCACGCGGATGGACCGCGTGAGGAACTCTCGCATCCGCGGCGGCCTTCACGTCCGTGACATTGCAGACAAGTTGCAAGAGTGTCGCCTTCGTTGGTATGGTCACGTCTTGCGGCAACCGCCGGGCTACGTAGAAAACAAATGTCTGGCCATCTCAGCCCCGCCCTGTCCCGGTAAGAGGCGAAGACCCAAGAAGTGCTGGCTTGACGTCGTAAGGGATGACATGCGTGCCAAAGGTCTCACTACAGGGGATGCCGACGACCGAGCGAAGTGGAGGAGAAAATGTAGGAAAGCAGACCCCGGGCGTCGCGAGACGCAACTGGGACAGGCGCTCGGATGATGATGATTCTCTACTCCATGGGTTCAACACAGGAACGATAATTTGAAATAGTGATAAAAGTTTTATTTATGTACCTATATGTATTATGTATATACTCCAATACCTAATATAGAGAATGACCTAATAAAATTTATTATATACTTTTCCTCCTAACAATCTATATCTATACTAATATATAAAGCTGAACAATTTGTTTGTTTGTTTGTTTGGATAGACACGCTAATCTCATCCACTGCTGGTTAGAATTGAAAACTTCTTTTTGTGTTGCATAGTCCATTAATCGAGGAAGGCTATAAGATATATATCTCACGCTCTTGCCTTGGAGGGCGGAGCAGTAACCATAAATGTCAACAAATCAGGCAAATTTACATACATTATTGTTAAATTTATAAATAATAAATATTGTGGGACACTTTTCACACAGCGCCATCTAGCCCAAAGTAAGTTAATATTAGCTTGTGTTATGGGATCTAGATAACTGATAAAAATACTTATATATTTCTAAATACATACATATTATACATAGGAAACACCCAAACTCCGAAACACACATTTGTGGATCACACAAATATTTTTTCCGACCTGGGAATCGAACCCGGGACCTCTTGCGTAGCAGTCGGATGCACTCCCACCGCGCCACAGAGGCAGTCAGAGTATAAACGACGGTATTAAATAGGTACTATGGGAGTTTTAATCTTTATTCATGTGGGGCACAAAGTAACACTTATGAACGTCAACTATTGCTTCTACATTTACATTTACTGCCAGATTCGTAAAGCAATAGGTAGAGCTTGAGGAAGAACCTGGCAATAAAACTCATGGCCACTCTTTTCTAACGGCTGTAATTACATTAGTTTTATTTACATGATATTTGAACAAATTATATAGTACAGAGTTTATACAAAAGATACAAAATCAAATCCAAATGAGAGCGATTTTAGTTGCCAGTTCTAATGGGAGCCCACCCTTATGGCGAAGAATCTGGCAAGAAACTTCATAGATGCTCTTTGAAAGTGTAAATATGGCTTACAACCACTGTTCTTTTGGAGTTATGTGAGTATGTCACGCTAATACTAGCTTTGGTACTAGTGAGCGGGGAGTCGGTCGAGCCGACTGAAGTCTCAGTTTTAACTCCACTGGTACGGCAAAAATGCTATTGATGTCCGACCGTCCGTCCGTCCATTCAGGCTACAGGTCGCGTTTTTTATCGGATTTGCATGAAACTTGGCATGGACAATCCTTGATGTAGGCAACAACTTTTAGCAAGGGGGATTTTGGATCGGGGGGGAAACGGAGGCAGGGGGGGGAAATGGTCCCGTAGTGGTTGGCAAGAGCGCTCAAACGAAAAATATAAATATTGATTGTTTTTTAATACATAAAAAAATACTCCGAAGTCTACGGTTTACAGAACCACTAGTGTATATGTTATTAGGATAAAAAAAATAATTACTTATAATTATAGGAACAAAAGGTTGACGACCTTCTTAAAACATCGTCATCAGCGTGTACTAAAAATAGCATTAAAATGTTTATACAAAATTAATTTTTTGTTGTGTCTGTCTGTGTATTGTATTCTGTTTCACGAAAAATAGATATTTTAACTAGCGATTGATTATGTAGGAGTTTACGAAGAAATAATACGAATCAAGCGAATAGTGCCCTTTTTGGCTTGCTTTTATTGAGGTCGGCCGCTTCCGGAGGAGATCGTTCGCTGAAGACTGTAAGTATTATGTATTCTAATTTATCCTGAAGACAGTCGGAAGGCTAGAGAGCTCATTGGCGAGTACGTGGCTCATGGGTGCAATCCGGCCCATACTACGACAATGGGAAGAGAGTACCGGTCGGAATACCACGAATCCAACGTACCACTATAAATCTTGTCAAACTATCAGGCATCGAAAAAGTTTGACACATAACCTCCTTAAAATACATCCTTTCCAAATTAGGGCTAAGGTAACCTCTCAGTATCCTCGGAAGGAATTCTTTTTTTTTTATTACTTCTGGCTACGCACGGTGACGCGATTGACAACAACAAAATTTATTGATCTTCCATTGCGTTTTTTTTTTCTTCTAGTGATAATTTTCAAGTAGATAATGAATCTTCTTCATTCCAAGGTAGTAAATTATTCTTATTGATAGCAGCGTATTTATGTATAGGTTTGTTCAAAGCTCTACTGCAGTAAAATGATGGTAAATTTTACGGCTATGTGGATTTTGGAAGGTAATAGAAAATACCGCATTCTCTAAGTTATCCAATTTCACAACACTTGTGCATGTTGTCGAAGTTTTTATGTTTATAACACCATCATTTTTACACTTAAACACCTGAAAATATACTAATTTGAAAAATTAATAACGGAGTGGCGATCGCGTCATTCGCCGTTTCCCGCCAAAATCCGGAAGGAATTCATGACTTTAAATTTAGTTTTTTTTTTCAGTAAATTCCGAATTTTTATATTCTATCTGTATCTTCGTAGCTTGTGGTTTAGTTTCTGGTAATGCATTAGATTATAAAAGAAAAAAAAAATCATGGTTAGCCTCTGAAAATCAGCGCTGTCAAACTGGTCATCAAAATAAAATAAAATAAAAAAATAAAAATATCTTTATTTTGCATAGACCATTTTAACGGCGCTTACAAAATGTCATACACTATTTAAAATATTTAAAGCGACCACCGGTTCGGAACGCGGCCCACCTGAGAAGAACCGGCAAGAAACTTAGGAAGGCTTTTTTTTGATGGCCTATTTACAATTTAATTTTATTTCATTTTGCCAGCAGATCATTTCCAGGCGTCCCTGTCCTGCAAATAGTCTGTAACGGAGTAAAAACCTTTTTCACAAAGCTTGTTTTTAATAAACTTTTTAAATTTATTTAAAGGTAAATTTCTCAGGTCACAGGGAAGCTTGTTGTAAAAGCGTATACAGTTACCCTGGAAAGAATCGCCAATCTTATGTAGTCGACTGTGGTGGACTGAAAGATTATTTTTATTTCTAGTGTTTATATTATGTTTATCACAGAGTTTAGAAAACTGTAATAGATTTTTCTGGACATACATAAGATTGGCAAAAATGATTGGCAATAATATATAATGTGCATGTGTTGGAAGGATATCAGCGATATCCTTCCAACACATGCACATTATATTACTAAGGTGTTCGTTTTATTTTATTTTTTCTCGTTTGTTTTATTTTTTGTGTATTTTTATTTTATTTTGTTATCACTATGTGTTGTTTCTGCTATGCGTAAGACAATAACTTTTTTTATGTTTTTTAATAAATTTTTTCATTGGCGTGACATACCTACAAACCGTACATACAACATAGGATTGTAATACTATTAGATCTAGAGTGTAGTGAGTGTATCGGACCCCATCAAGATCTTAGGAGCCAAAATATCTTACCTGCAAGTGGTATTCCTGCTGAATGACGGACGAGGCAACAACACAGACTTAGAAGGTTAGACGGTCAACGGGGTTAGAAGGTCACACTAAGCCAAATGGTATTGACTGTTAACAGTCAATTATAGCGGACCTCAGGATCATAATCCAAGAAGGGATTGAAAATAACCGAGAAGATTCTAAAATAAAGAAGAAGAGATGGAGAGAGGTCAGAGAGATGTATCCTGGAATTGGAGCAAAGAGAAATAGTTATGAATACGCAAAATTAAAAAAAATGTTTACATACTTCTTTTCCTGGGATTTGTCTCTCATTGACTTTTTTTACTTTAATGTAACAAATAGTTATAAAGATAAACAGATTTTTTTTTTAATTTTAAGGCGATGACAATTTTTAGGCTTCGCCGTTTCAATCAGTATCTACTAGGTAATTACAAATTTAGGGAAATACCAGAAAACTATACATTTGTCATTAAATTTAAAAAAAAAATAGATACCTATATTTTGAAATGAAAATGGTTTATAATAATTTAAGAATTCGGAAAATGTGAGAGTCGGATTTACCCACTGACGGGGTAAATCCGACTCTCACATTATTTTTTATATTTAATTTTAGACATGTCCAGTCCTTTGTCGATGTTAAGTACAGTCCTAAGTCCTGCGTCCTTGCTCCAGAAAAGCAATGGACCCTTTACTAAGGCTTTCTTTAGGGTTTAGGCACTAACACAAAGAACACCGCTGTTCACTGCAACATAATCACTTTCCTTCACTCGTACACAGTTTCGAACACTTAACGTACTACACCATTATTTTTATTATTATACTAAATCACGAATTATACGCTACTTTCAGAAAATAATATATGGTGACCGTGCGTCATCCTCAAGAATTGTCGCCAAACTCTTGGGTAAGTAAAGAACCACCACAACTAAAAAATAAAAAGATACAGAATCAAAAATAATTGAAACATTCAAACTTACATGTTTTCCCGCTATTACCATTTCGCGCCAATTTTTCCTTTTTCGTATTCTGCCTATAATACGTTTCTAATTTATTTTTATGAAACAAAGTGAACGCAACAAAACACACAATCATAGCCGAATATACAATAAAACAATTTTTCTCTAACGTCCATATTGCCCACGATATCACGTTCATTTTTTTTAAACGGACACGTGTTTGCTAGTCCTCGTTACGCGCGATACTGAATGTAATGTAGGTACATAGGTATATTGCTTTTGAAGTTTGAACTTAGTTTGGTTGTTATTGAAAACTTAACTCAATGCCTCAAACAGTTCTGCACTTCATAAACTGATTATCATTTAAAAACATACCTTGCTGAATTGACATAAATACTGTTTGACATTGGCACAGATAATAATATTTATTTTGGTGTGATTATGTTGGCATCCTGCAGTTCTTTTGCCAACATTCTGTCCTTGAATTTTTTTATCATGCTATCGTTTCTCTGTTCCACTACCTACTTGGTCAAATTACGTTAACTTATATGAGACTTAAAATAAACAGTAGTTATTGGTGCAAAGTGAGAGAGAATGCGCGGAAATATGCAACGGCCTGACAACGCAACGAACGACATGGTTGATGGTCAAGGCAGGTTATTCTCAAGGATTTTCTGCCGTGATATATTATGTAGGTACGTTGGATGTAAGTGGGCCACACCTAGATCTCTGGGGTCCAAACGACCTCACCCTCTAACGGTGAACCTGCTAACGGACGAGGTGACGACGCAGGTGCACCGTTACGGTGTTGAGAGGTGAGACGGCAGTTGCTCTTAATAATGCCATAAATGCCGAAAATCAAAAGTTTAACTCTCCTAGTATTCCAAATAACGCAGGCTACAAGTCTAAATGAACTTTGAAAACCACTGGTAGGTAAGTAACTTCGCCTGTTCGCATCTACTAAGTGGAGTTGGTAGGTTTGAGATAAGAATTATATTATTTTATCTGTGGTTTGAGCAAGAAAATAAAAATGTTAGAGTAGTAATTTCGAATGAAAAATGGATTTCACATATTCTTTACGTAGTCTTGTTAAATTTATTATACAGTTCTCGATAATAAATACATAGACTAATAGCCAAAACATATGATTTACCCATTTTGCGTCCATATAATTCAGTTTGCGCCTACCATCAAATATAAGAGATTGAAAAATTTGAGATCATAGGTGTACTTAGGGTCGTATTACAGAAACTAACTCAAGTCACACATAAACGGAATTTAGCAGATTGACACTTGAGTGCTAAATCTAGACATAAGCATGTGGTTTATTATAGAACTATCCCCATGCTCAGATCGGTGAAAAGTAACCTTGAGTAAATATCCAAATCTCCAATCGCCAGAATACGCATTGGAATGTTGCAAGCCTAAAAACAGTCTGTTTTCTATTACATTTTTATTCCTTACATATTTTGTTTTCATTCCACGCAGCTTACTTTTAAATATTTATGTTTCAAAAGCTTATTTTTTATTTACTTTTTTCATTGAAATGATTTAATCACCTCTGTGATTGCTTTAAAGTATCCTTACTTCAAAATACTAAACAAAAAACTACTGTAGAGGAAGTCCCGGACTCATAAAATGAACCTTTTCTCTGCGTTAAATGGATCGCGAGTTTAATAAACTTTGCTTGATTGACATTTGATATTATGGTGGCAGTGTTGTTAACATTGTAAATTAATTGAAATTCTTCTAATTCTGTACATATCTGAAAAAAGAAGAATTTTACGATCGCCCAAAGGAATCTATTACTAGAAATATTGAAATCTTTCAAGAATATTAGGTATACAAAATAAAAAACGATGCCATACAACGTCTTGGGCCAATATTTCAGAAAAGTATATTTACTACAAAAACTATCGAAACAGTAAGTGTTGGAGGTTTAAGGTCTTATATATTTGTGCAGATATACACCATCTAGTAATTCATGATAACTGTTTAATAAGATTCATTCTATTTTTGTTCTAGGCATCCGGAGATCAGTTGAGCTGCTTCCTGGTAAAATTTCAGAGCAAGACAGCGTGATGAACTTACGTGTGAAAGGCAGTACCATATAGCCATTGTCTGTGGAGGTCTTTATCCTGATGCCGATATGGATCCAGATATCTAATGTAACATATGCACTGAATTTAAATACCAGAGACTATTGACACATACCGGGTAATTACCTATTATTTGTTGAAAATATTATAGAGTTTTGTACACTTTGTAACATTGGTTGCATAGGGTTTGGGGCTCTGTCATAAACAACCTTGAGAGGATAGAAAGATAGAGCTTAAAGTCACATGTAGAACAGAAGCTTTAACACCGTGAATCAAAGTTGTATGTAGGTAATGAGTTTATAAATAAACATTGTAGGACACTTTTCACACAGCGCCATCTAACCCTTTAAGCTTGGGTTATGGGAACTACTCACCTGATAAACATACTTATGTATATCTAAATATATACATTGTTATAGAGCAAACACCCAAACTTCTAAACAAACATTTGGGGATCTCACAAATATTTATTCCAATCTGGGACCTTCACATGAGTAGCAGTCACATACACTATCACCTACACCACTGAGCCAGTAAGATACCTGAAGATTTTTTTTTGTTACAGTGATATTGTAAGCTGAAACAGATACTGTGGAAATAATAGTATCGCAGAGAACAGAAGTTGAAACTCTTGTCCTTTTGTTATTAATGAGATAGTCGACAGTGACACAAGTGTCCAAAAACTTGCCGAGCCTGTCGTGCACAATATTCACCACAAGAAAGTACCAAAGATTCTGTCATCAAATCATTATCTTAAGAAATAATAATAATAATGATTAATTATTTTTAGGTTCTTTATTTAAATAAAATAAAATATAATTGTATTGTTTAATATGAATATTTAATTAATATAGTATAAAAAAACAATTAAAATAAATATTTTATCTATTGATGATGGTTGTTATAAGTTGTAGTGTACACACCTCTCATTCAAATAAATGTTATTACAGTGATAAAGATAACTCGGTTCAAGATGGGGCTTGAACAAGTGACAATGAAAATATAGTAAATAATTTCAACTTATTTTGGTATGGTTATGATACCTCAGTGGCATAGAACATTGCCCTGGTTAGACATAGGTTACGGGTCAAACCCCATTCTAAACCAAGTCATGTTTTTCACTTTAATAAAAATTATATGAAAGTCAGCATCTACAAATCGCTTTGAAAATTTATCCAAACCTCTCCTTTATCTATTCCTATTCCTCCTACATATTGAATGATCATGTTCTTATTATATGGAGTACTCTCTTAGGGGGTAAAGAGTATTGGAAGTCAATAGGGATATTAATATAATAGGCACAATAGTGCAGTACAGCACAAGCTACTGTACTATCCTGAAAGGATGCTGTGGCATAAAAAGGATGTCCACACTGGTATCGCTTTAACAAATGTTCCATCATTTAAGGTATTATCTTGTGTTTAATGTTATGTGTTTGATGGTACATAGCTACACTACTCGTAAGCGACATTGACTCTACAACACAACCATAATAATGACATTATTTTTTAATATCCACATATCTCATTATTATCATAGGTATTATTTTATTATCACATTTCTATTAAAAGTGTGGTAGTTGAAATAAAAGAATGAAGCAATACGATCCACACTGCCACACAATACAAGATCACACTGTCTTCGGTATTAATATAATACTGAATTAATATCTTTGTAAAGTAATTGTTATTGATTGGTACGGGTCTGCTGTTTGGTAGAATGTGCTGGCACTGAAATAGGGGCGTAAATATGACTCTGCCACCCTTTCGGGGATAAACACGTGAATGATAAGTAAGTAATAGTCTATTTATATTCAAAAATATCCATTTTAGAAAGATAAAGGAGGCCATCTTTTATTTTTGTTAACTAAAATCTCTGCTTGAGCGTGGTGTCGACTAAACTTACGAAAACTGCTCGCAAATCTCGAATCAAGTAGCGAATCTGAGCTGAATATGGTTTAAAAATAAAGGATTACTGAAATGACACTTGAGCACTGTTCTATAATATGAATCAAACGTCATTTCACTGTGACAGCTCTCAGGTGATTCTAGATTGACGTTTCACGAATCGAGTAAGGTTCTATAATAAAAGCTCAGCTTAAAACTAGTTCTAAGTAATACTTGAGGCTTGAGTAAGGTTCTATAATACGACCCTTAGTGTTGTTGACAGGGACTTAGCGCAAGAGCGGCAAGTCTTACAGCTCTCGGGTGGAGTAGAACAGATCCACAGGAGCACGCTGGAGAAGGCACTTCTTGTGTGTGACTCAATCTCTTCTAAGGTCTCGCCTATGGCCTATAGGTACAGTTTGCGTCCACGTATGATTTTCGTCATCTGTATCCATTTCTATTATCGTTATAGTGGACGCAAAGAGGTATGTTTAGAAACAACAGTGTATCCCGAATTTGAAAAAAAGGCATTAAAACCTTCCAGTGAAATGCGCTGCTACTCACTAATTTTTTTAGCAAAATGTTATACGACCGGAAGCATTTGTATCATACAAGATTTTAGTATATTTTCTACGTAATGATGGTAACGCGTACAAAGCTTTTATTTATATGCATATACCTACCACATATCTAAGCTTTCATAGAAATAACTTTATTTTTTGTTAGTGACTCCTACATTACCCTACCTACGTTAAGATAAAGAAAAAGATCAAGGCCTAGGGGGCGAGCGCTGGCTCACCCTCACCCCTGTGAGTTCCACAAGTTGTTCCGTATCTTTACCTACTCCTTTACTCATATATTTAGGCTGAAGCGTTTGTTTGGTTGAAGACCCTAATCTCAGGAGCTAATAATCCGAATTGAAAAAATATAGCCCATTTATAGAGGGCCTTCCTCGATAAATGGGCTATTTAACACAAAAATATTTTTACCAATTCGGTCCAGTAGTTCCTGAAATAATATAGGCTATGAAACATCACGCTACTACTTAAGAGAATATAGGCTATAAATCATCACGCTAGTAGGTACTTAAGAGAGCGGAGCAGTAATCATAAAAGTCACTAAATCGGGAATCCGTCGGTCGGTGCGACGGGGGTTTGAAGTACGTCACGAGCAAAGCAGTAAAAAAAATGATCATATTGCCAATTAGGTTGCTGTTTCTTACTTAATGACCCTATGACCCTACCCTACCCTTAATGACCCTACACTATGGGACTCGAATGCCTCCATAGTGTTGCTCGTTCTTACTCACATAAGTGACATATTTGGATTCTGCCTACAACACAAGAATACTTACGAGTAATGTAGTATCACAAGATTCACAAGTAGCATATAGGTAATTTTCATTAATTTATTCGTCGCATTTCTGCTACAGGATAAATTTATTATTTATCTTAGCTAGATATTTTGTCTTAGCTCAGATTTCACGCTACGTGTACTCCTGCACCTGTCCCTTTATAGAGACAAATTGCTGAATAGGTATAATGCTTCGAGCAAAGGCGTGTCAAGTAGGCGGGAGTGAGAACTGTAAAAACATTATTTTTAGCGGTAAGGCTCATACATACATTGATAAACTTAAGGCTAGTTCACATGAGTAAGATGTGCAAAGCGCCACACACACTCTCTCACTTTTTCTAGTCTGTAGATCTCAAGGGCTATCTTTTTTTTTTCGAAACTAATATACCTACTACAAACTCATTCGAGCGTTATTGCTCAAGTTCGCGCCGAAAGTTCTTGTGTGTGTGTGTGAAATTGAATGTTTTTTTAAACCTAGTACAGCCTAGTACAGTCAAGACTAAAATAACCACCACAACCCCTTACAAAATACCACCGGCATAGTACATACCTGACCTAAGACTGATTACAGTAGATAGATAACCCAGCTATCTACTTCCGTTTCCTTTTTGTGTAAATTTATAATTTTTAATAAATAAACATTGCATAGCTTGGTAATCAAACCGATGACCCTATTAGATGAACCATGACACCTTATTTCATGTTTTATTTATAACAGTAAACAATGATTGAACTCGTACTAGAGAATTTCGTGTCGTAAGTGTAGGTAATGTGTACTTGCATTAAGTAGGCACCTGTTCTGCTTTCAATTCTGTTTTGTGACCTTTATTGTCACGAGTGCTGTAAGACCTGCACTTGCTAATCAATGACGGTTGAGACTCGGCCGCAATATCTTGACGCTGTATCCCTTGACAGGGTAGTCAGAAAGGACAGATCGCTAGGCTTTGCGATCCATGCACGTCGGGATATCCGAGTACCTACATTTAACTTTTCCGTTTTTGAGCAATCTGTTCACGTGGGCTTCATATGTAAGTCTGGGCCTACCCCGACTCCTTCTACCCTCTACTTACACACAATATACTAATACTCTTCGTAGTATTCAGTTTGTTGTTTTTTTTTTTGTCATTATATTTTAAGTACTTTAATTATGTAAAAGTAAAGGTCTTCTCCTAAATGCAAATAAAACTAAGGTTTTGATAATTCCTTGCTCAGTTGGTTTGGGCACGTCCAACGATTGCGTAAGGAACGAGAGACGAAGAATATTTATTGTGCATAAGTAGATGGCTAAAAAAGAATGTAAGGCGCTTGTGGCCCCGCTTACTCAGTGTACTGCAAACGATCACTGCGTTAAGCAACTTTCACTATGGCTGGTCCTCGGATGAGTGACCACTTTGTGGCATTAACATTTGCGAGCGTCGCCGTGCTTCGTAAGACGCTAAGCCGTTACTCTCGGTTGCCAGTAACATGGCATTCGTTAAGCCCGTTGAAAGCATTATGAGCGGTTTGAAAACAGTAGGTCGCCACAACCTGCACCTGTCCCTTTTCAACACAGCAATGAGCGGTGAAATGTGGGTGTTGGTATAGTATGTATGCCTTTGCCTACCCCTTCGGGTATAATGTGACAATATATGAAAGTAGAGGGTAGAAGGAGTCAGGGTAGACCTCGGAACAAATAATAAGAGGTACAGTTATTAACTAACTAACGTGCATGTATGAAACGAATAATGAATTTGCAGGAAGCAAAAGAAATTGTCATATGTCGTGAATCTTGGCGATCTATCCTCTCTACTACACCGTCAGGGAAAAGTACAGCGTAAAGATAAATTTTAGTTTTTTAATAATGATAACACGGCATGAAAATATTCAACAGCAGATAGCCACACCTGCGCCTGTCAATATTAACACGGCATTATTGGGCTTGTACTATGCTACTGTATGTGTACCACTGCCTACCACTCCGGGAATAAAGACATGGCTGTATGTACATTATATATTTAAACCAGATGGGCGCGTCTATATTATTGGCGACAACCATACCACTGTCCACTTTTAGTTACGAGTATATGAATAAGTAAATAAGCAGGGGTAGCTGTGAGCTACTTGCGGGTGAGCTGCTCGCAATTCTTACAGAAGCAGGCCCTTTTTAGCTGTATACACGCTCCCTAAGGAGCGGGATAACACCTGAACTCACTCTAAGAAGCGGCAAAACACCCGAACCGACAAAATCTGTGTCGGGAGACCTGGGGTTATCCCGGCTATAGGCAGATTGAGGGAAACTGTATGGTTTGGATCAGTAGGAGTCCGATATGGGATCCATTGGGATTGCTACACACCACACATAAAAAAAAGCTTAAGAGGTTTGATTTTTTAAATAAATAAAATAAATAAATAAATAACCATCACGCCTTATCCCCGAAGGGGTGGCAGAGGCATATTTTATGCCCACTTTTCACAGTGTGGATTCCTGTCCCACGTAATAGGTGGTGAGCCCATTGCCGTGTTGAAATAGACAGACGCAGGTTGTGGCTACCTGCTGTTGAAATTTTTTAAGCCGCCTATAAGGCTTTCAACCAGGCTTAACGACTGCCATTTTACTGGCAACCGGGACCAACGGCTTAACGTGCCTTCCGAAGCACGGAAACGCTCGCAAATGTAAATGCCACAAAGTGGTCACCCATCCGACGACCAGCCATAGTGAAAGTTGCGTACCTCAGTGATCGTTTACCGAACACTGAGACCGCGGGGCCACGAGCGCTTCTAAGGTTTTAAGGTTTGATTTTTTCACAGCAATAAGGGATCGTAGACCTGAGTATTTGGTTGTACTTTCAACTTTGTGCCTTAACAGATTCCCGAGGTAAAGGGTCCTTGATAGACAGGCGGACAGATAACAAAGTGATCCTTTCATTCGGGGTACAGAACCCGAAAAGAAGGGCTACTTTTCATAGGTTGATATGGGTTCTATGGTTCCATTGGCTAAAGTACACCATGCCGTGTTTGATAGGTTAACAGATTTTTTTAGAAAAGTACAAGCCAGCGAACTAATTATATCGCTATGATGACGAAGGGTTTTGTATTAGGACTTTTCACTCTTGCCATTTGTAGTATAAAGCTATCTTTGTTATTCCTTTGTAGCTACATCTAACTCACACTTTGACAGCGAACAGCGCGTAGCCAATTTTTTCTACCACAAATAAGCTACAAACTTGTAATAACCAAAGACCTTACACTTATAACTAGACTGATTACCAAAAAAATTCGTTGATCTAAAAGCCCTAACACACGGCCGGATTTGATCCGACCAGACAGCGGATTTGATTGGCCGCCCGACCAAATCTTACCGTCTGTAGAGCAGTCCGGCGGACATAATTATTATTAATTGAGTCCGCCTCGATCCGCATCGGATATGATCAATGTTGTCGTTCTAGTTACTTTGTCGTAAATTTCCCCAGATTTAATTTAATTTTTCTCCAAATATACACTTTTTCATAATTTTTTTCCCAATGTTGCCATCTTAGTTACTTTGTCAAAAATGTCCCCAGTACCGATTTTACCTTTCCCCAAAAAAATACTTTTTCATACATTTTTTGCCAGAAAGAAAAAAGAGCTACGTTAATACATAACGTAGTGTTTATTTACTCTATGTAGAGGAATACTGCATACCAGTTATCTACATAGATAAGTGAAATTGAAATGTGTGTGTGTGTGTAATTTCAAATTTGCAGCTTTTCACTAAATGCATATAAAATAATATACTTTATTAGAAACTTATCATTTCCACAAAAGTTCCTTAAAAAAAATAATTTTACCCTAGAATAGGGAAAAGCCCCTAATCTGAACACCCTGTCTGGTCGTCTGGTCGTCCGGTGTCTGTCTGTTGCGACAACAGATTTGGTCGGCAGACTCGGCGGATCAAATCTGTCGAGGTCTGGCAGACCAAATTTGGTCGTGTGTTAAAGCCTTTAAAGGACATCTATTTTTTAAACCATAGGGTAGCTATTTCCTTATAAGCGGTAGCTAGCTATAAACCGGTCCTGGCGAGAGAGCTCCGAAAGGTGCTGTGTCATTGTCTAACGCGCTGCCAGCTCAAATAACCATTGGATTTGGTAGAAATGGTAGAAAATTGTATATATTTATTTTATATGATTTAATAAAATTTACTATTCATAAACTTGGAACTTATCTAAATATTTCTACAGTTCTTATAATTATTAATAATAACTTCATAGTATTACAAAAATACTCAATAATACTTAGTAAGAGTAGTACTTAAATGTTTGGGTTTGGTAATACTAAATGCAGGATCCGCCTGGAGACTTTTGGCGCGAGGATGAGCAGTGAAACACACATTTTCAAAAACTAGTGTAAAATTCGTGTTTTTGTGTTTAATAATGGTGGAATATTATACATAAAGAGTTTGAAAGTGCATTAGTTAAAGAAAGTGATATATTGCAATGAATAGCGGTGTTGTTTGTGTTAGTGCCAAGCTTCCATAGAGAGCTGCAATAAGGGATCCACTGCCTTATTGGGGCACGGACTAGGACCTAGAACTGAGGACTTGACATCGACAAACGACTAGACAGGACTAAAACAAAATAACAAGAAAATATTAAATACTGAAGACTAGGCTGTATGGAGTAAGTTTTCTTTGCCTGCCAATGATGGGCGAAGCCAACTAAAAAAAATGGACCCGCCATCTTGCTTAAAGTGTATGGTCACCATAAATTTTACTGATCCAATATTTTTACAATCTCGTAGGTAGGTAGATACTTACGTATCGATTGTTTTACATTGGAAATGTACTGTTATAAGGTCATTGGATGCTCGTGCTGCAATTTGCGATTGTGTAAATTTTCATATTAAACCTATTCAGATTTTCATGAAATATGGTGAATTCATATTGTGTGACAGGGTCAAAAATGAGTCTTATAACGGTAGCAGCTTTTCTTTCCACGGGTAAAAAACAGCAACAACCATTTTTTTTAAGTAACATAGGTTTTTGTTGATTAAAGATTTTTTCAATCTCTTAGTATTAGGTAGGTATATACGCAGCATCTGTTTAAATTGGAGATGTGCCGGTCACCCTCAGTACAAAAGGGGCGAAATCTAACATTAACATTTTTGGAACGAACTTGTTTAAAACTGCTTATGGATGGTGCTATTTAGTAGAAATATTCGTATGAATGAAATGAAATAAGCCATGTGCTCTCTCTCTCTTTGTCTCAATACACGTTTTTTTTGCAATATAATTATTATTTTTAACGTGGTATATGCTAAAAAATATTTTTTTCTGACAGGGGTCCCCGTCTGTACAATATTTTTCTATTATATATATTCTTTTTAATATTTTTTCCTTACAATAAATTCAGTAGGTTCGAACAATCGTACAAGAAATTTGTCCTGTGTTCTAATTGGTAATGGTCACTTATTTAGAAAGAGACACCACCATGTTACAAATGTAAAGAAAAAAGAAAGAAGAATAAATAAAGGTTTAATTAACCAGGCCATAAAATAATTCCAAAAAAAAAATCAATATAACCTCAAAATCAAAACAAAAGCGCGTGAAGAAAGGTGGATTTACTACGTTTGCCATTCAAGTAAAATTGAACTGAAGTGTGCTCAGAGCTATATTACTAAATATTTTACAAACTTGTACGGTATTTTAAGCTATAACAATAATGGGCAAGCGTAAAGGTAAATGTGTGAAGAAAAACCCAGCTTCGAAAGAGTCTCTAGAGCCTGAGAATCTGGTAAAGGCTCCTCACTCGTTTGTGATACATCGTGGCCAGTGCAGCAAAAATGTAATAGACCTCATGAAGGATTTCAGGAAAGTAATGGAACCTTTCACAGCTTCACAATTGAAGGTTAGTTATACACATAAAATGCGGATGTGACCGCATATTGTATGTTTACGTAGATTGTAAATGAAATACACTTTACACATAGGTTTCTTAGTAATTCTTTTATTTGAAATCAGCACTTCGTACATCGTAATTATATCGCCATTATTTTTCATATCAAAACCGTGGTAGGTACAACTGTCATACAAGTGTTGCCACTACATTTATAGTCTTGGAAATATAACAATTTTTCCCCCTTTCAAATAAAACCAATAACTACAACTAATACTAAGTGTAGACAATGATACGAGTTATTGTTAGTTAATCACTAGTTACAAATCTAATCGCTGTACTTTCTTCCGTACTCTAGTACTTCTTCGCATGTTTAATTGATCAATATCGTCCTTAGAACTACATACCTTCTCGCAGGGGCTATCCTTACATGTAACAATCTTTGAACTTGTACTAGTATCATTGTTATTTTCATTCATGGAACTTAAACTACTACCATGCACATTTTCATTCATTAAACTTAAACTATTATCATTAGCTTTCCCCTGCAATAAAGTTTCTGGCATGAAAGATTTTTCATTATGTGAGCAATCATTATCATCTCCAGTTTGTCTTTCAGCCAGTAACTTGTCATCATGTGTGGTATTAGCATTAGAGGAGGCATCTTCGTCTGCAAAATGTTTATATTTATCATGAATTGAAATCTGTTTTGGTATAGCATCACCTACTTCCCTTGTTTGGTTTATATGTCTGCGCCACTTTTCTCCAGAATCTAATTGTACTTCATAGTGCAATTCTCCTAATTTGTTTATGACTGAACAATTTTTTTTATCCTTACCTAAATTTCCATTTATCCTTACCTAAATAGTTGCGTACAATTACCCTAGTACCTATATCCAATTTCCTAGTGTTGCAGTTCTTGTGTGAATAAGTTTTGACCTTTGTATCTGCACTTGTATGACAGTTGTACCAACTGTCATACAAATGTTGCCACTACATTTATAGTCTTGGAAATATAACAATTTTTCCCCCTTTCAAATAAAACCAATAACTACAACTAATACTAAGTGTAGACAATGATACGAGTTATTGTTAGTTAATCACTAGTTACAAATCTAATCGCTGTACTTTCTTCCGTACTCTAGTACTTCTTCGCATGTTTAATTGATCAATATCGTCCTTAGAACTACATACCTTCTCGCAGGAGCTATCCTTACATGTAACAATCTTTGAACTTGTACTAGTATCATTGTTATTTTCATTCATGGAACTTAAACTACTACCATGCACATTTTCATTCATTAAACTTAAATTATTATCATTAGCTTTCCCCTGCAATAAAGTTTCTGGCATGAAAGATTTTTCATTATGTGAGCAATCATTATCATCTCCAGTTTGTCTTTCAGCCAGTAACTTGTCATCATGTGTGGTATTAGCATTAGAGGAGGCATCTTCGTCTGCAAAATGTTTATATTTATCATGAATTGTAATCTGTTTTGGTATAGCATCACCTACTTCCCTTGTTTGGTTTATATGTCTGCGCCACTTTTCTCCAGAATCTAATTGTACTTCATAGTGCAATTCTCCTAATTTGTTTTTTTTTTTTTTTTTTTTAATCTTTATTTACCAAAAATAAGGTAGGGGTTTGATCACGCAGTGATCATGACACCCCCATTAGGAATTACAAACGTATTAAATTACTTATTTAACACTTAATAACTAGTTACATGTTCATCATCATCCGAGCGTCTGTCCCAGTTGCGTCTCGCGACGCCCGGGGTCCGCTTTCCTACATTTTCTCCTCCACTTCGCACGGTCGTCGGCATCCCCTGTGGTGAGACCATTGGCACGCATGTCATCCCTTACGACGTCAAGCCAGCACTTCTTGGGTCTTCCCCTCTTACCGGGACCCGGCGGGGCTGACATGGCCAGACATTTGTTACCTACGTAGCCCGGCGGTTGCCGCAAGACGTGACCATACCAACGAAGGCGACACTCTTGCAACTTGTCTGCAATGTCACGGACGTGAAGGCTGCCGCGGATGCGAGAGTTCCTCACGCGGTCCATCCGCGTGACTCCACACATCCACCGCAGCATCTTCATTTCCGTGACACGCAGCTCCTGCTTGTGTCGCTCCAATATCGGCCACGTCTCACTGCCATGTAAAAGGACAGGTCTAATAATGGTTTTGTAGACCTGTCCCTTCAACCGGATCGGCATTTTAGGGTCACAAATGACACCGGTCATCTCCCGCCATTTGGCCCACGCGGCAGCAATGCGTGACTTGACATCGCAATCGATGTCACAATAACTAGTTACATGTTATCTCTCTCTAAGTTTTAAGCAATAGTTAACCATTGTATATAGCCCCCTCGCGCTTTCCGATGAAGGTACTGACAGTATGCTGTTGCACATCCCAACTGACCGCAAAGATATTCCATTTTCTATTTCAAATTGCCACCTTTGAGCTTCATTACGTACACATTCCACCATAATATGATATATATCCTCCCTAACGTCACAAATTGTACAGTTCGGAGAAGAATTAATTTTCATCATGTATAAAAAGCTATTTAAAGGCATATGTCCAGAACGCAGTCGTAATGCTGTTACAACATCCTGTCTTGTTAGATCAGAATTAGCGAACCAAATACCACGGGAGGGGAGTGGCTGCAGTGTTTTGTACCATATACCTACCTTCCGAGACCTTTCATCAAAGTACTCTTTCCACATACTGTAACACTTTTCTTTGGTTAGATACAATAAGTCCGTAAAGTCCTTACTTTACGGACTTATTGTATCTAACCAAAGAAAAGTGTTACGCGAGAAAATGATATACCGGTAACAGTCGCCTGTTTTGCCAACTGATCCACTATTGTATTACCACCCAGGCCTATGTGTGAGGGTACCCATTGCAGAATAACCATTTTTTTATTAGAATTTAGTTGCATTATAGATTTAAGCACATCATAAGCTATTGGAATTCCCCTTATACCGGCAGTGCATCGCGCTAAGTGTTGAAGGGCACTTCTTGAGTCTGTAAATATAACATAATTATCACTCTGCAACGAGTTAATGTACGAGAGTGTTTCTGCGATAGCTATTAACTCGATATTCATTATAGATATATTTGTCGTTTTAATATTAAGTCTAAAAGAAACCTTAGCTTGTGGATCATAGAATGCTGCGCCAAAACAGTCTTTAATTATGGACCCATCTGTAAAAATATGGTAATAATGTTTAAACTGTGCGTTTATAAATGAACAGCATAATTTATTCAATACGTCTGGTTTGTAAGATTGTTTTGGTTGATCAAGTACGTTTATGAAAGGTCTCACCGCTTGAGACAAATCCACACCGCTCACCCATGTATCAAGAGAAAATATGTCTAATGTTTTGCTTACGTACAACGAAGTCGTTTTATAGTGCTCATGGGGTATTAGAAGTAACGGCTTAGTTTTACGTTGCCACTGAGCGTTTTGGACCTGTTCATAAAGTTCATTGATTAAATTTATCGTTTCATTATTGGCCACAGATTTTAATCTCAACCAATATTTTGAGGCTAAAAAGTACCTTCGCACATGCAACGGCTGGACATACAGTTCACTTTCCATTGCCTGTATGGGTGTACTTTTCACAAATCCACCAACTAATCGCAAAAATTGGTTTTGTACCATCTGCAACTTATTCAAATGTGTAGCACAGCTTGATCCAAATAAATGGCTACCGTAATCTAGTCTGCTTCTTATAAGACTTAAGTATAACCTTCTTAGATGGGTTGGGTGTACACCCCATCCACCCCCAGATAATACTCTGAATATATTTGAATAGGATGACACTTTCGCTTTAATTTCATTAATATGTTTAGACCATCTAAGTCCCCGATCCAACCATACCCCTAAGTATTTGACGCTATCAGCTGTTTTAAGTGGACTGTCGTTAAGTTTGAGAGTGACCGGATCTCTCAAAAAACTATTCTGAAAAACACAAATTTGACTTTTTGAAGACGAAATTTCGAGCCCTATTTCTCTAAACATTACTAAAACGGTATCAAGTACCAATTGTAAATCGTTGGAAATATCTGTAATTTTCTTGCCTGAGGCATATATCACAAAATCGTCTGCATACTGTGAGATGAATGTGTTTGTGGAATGTATGGATTTGCAAATATTCATTGTGACAATATTAAACAATAAAGGTGATAACGGGTCTCCTTGAGCTAAACCGCGGCCTGCTGTTCGACAAATAGTAACGTCATCCAAACAGATACGAAGACATCTTTCTTTTAAAAAGTTCCATAAATAATTACACAGTGCTGACCCAACTCCGATGTCACGCATCACCGTAACTAGCCGTATTATGTCAACATTATTATAGGCATTATCAATGTCCAGAAAACAAGCTATTGTTGGAGTTTTTCTACAGAAACCTATCTGAATTGTAGACGTTAAGTTGGTAAGGTTATCTAAAGTTGAGTGGCATTTCCTGAAACCTGTAGTATTTGTGGATAAAAAGTTATATTTTTCTATGTACCATTCTAATCTATTGAGTAAAATGCCATGAAATACTTTGCACAAACACGATATCATCGAGATCGGTCTTAAAGACGACGCACTGCTTGGATCTCGTCCGGGTTTAAGAATTGGTATAATAATTATGTTTCTCCATTGTTTAGGTACAAAACCGGTTGAATAAATTTTATCATATAAATAAATCAAAAAAAATTTGCCACTTGCGGGTAGGTGCTTAATCATTGAGTAAGTTATATTATCATCGCCCGGTGACGTATCTTTTAAACGAATGCATTTATCTAATTCTTGAACGGTAATTTGAGTTTCTAATTTTAAGTTACATGAAGAGAATATAGGTTTTTGTGGAGTAACAAAGTCTGGAGTCAAACTTTTTAAAAGATCTGTCGCCCTCTCTATGCTAATGTATGGTTTGTTGGATTTATTTCCCTTAAGCCACTTCATTTTTTCCCAAACCTGTTTAGAAGAGCACGATTGGTCCACCGTAGAACAAAAGGTTTGCCAACTTTTCGATTTGGCATTACGTATTAATTTCTGAGCGTCACGGATTTTAGATTTAAGAGTATTTAAGTTCTGTGGGGTTGGGTTATGCCTAAATTTTTTTAACGCTAATCGACGTTCAGCGACAGTCTTAGATAATTCTTGGGACCAATAAGGCTTAGGTGAAAAGTTACTAGTAGGACTAGGATTTATTTTTATAAATGGAATGTGTAAATCTGCAGCCAAATATAGATAGTCAATGAAAGTATCATAACATTTTTGCAAGTCTTCTGAAATAACCATACTACTAAAAAGAGATTCTAATACCGTCGTATAAGAGGCCCAATCGGCTTTTTTATAGTTTCTTTTAATCTCTTTTACAGTAGTTTTCTTTATGTTTGAGGTAATTTTAATTACTCGATGGTCACTCCCCAAAGTTTCATTGAGGACTATCCAATTCATTTTCAAAGCTATATCCAGAGAGGCTAGGGATAAATCGGGAGCCGACTGTTGTAATATACCATTAACATATTTAAATCGGGTAATTTGTCCGTCATTCAATGTAGCAAATGTGTTGTCCAACAATGCGTCGTATATCTGTATACCTTTTGTATTAGATTTGGTAGACCAATTTGGGTGATGACCGTTGAAGTCGCCAAGAATCAACGTTTTGTTATTTAAGTTGGAAAATAAGCCATCCCAGTCGCTTAACGTAGTACTAACTGAAGGAGGGCAATATACCGAAGTTATATATTCTATATAATCGCAATTATAAATCTTAATACCAATAACTTCAATACCTGGGTTATTGCACGTCACTGGAATTGACTGTGCTCTGATGGATTTGTGAGTGAAGATAGCTACACCCCCGAAACCGTCGCTTCTATTCTTCCTAAAAATATTAAAACCATTTAATTTAATTTTATCAGTGGGTTTAAGCCATGTCTCACTTAGGGCCGCAATGTGGATTTTCTCTTGTGCTAATAAATTTTCAAACATTATTAACTTAGGATTAATACTTTGCGAGTTCCATTGTATAATATTTAATCGTACTGTGGATTTAAAATTAGCCATTGAAATATTCAAATACTTTTTTAAGGACTGGCCAATCTGATACATTTTCTACTATAACTAAAATCAACCATTCAAGACAGTATTTCACAATATTTTGTATTTTATCGTACACCGATTCGTGCTTTTGAAATATAATATATTTTAATTTACTTAAAAGTTCTACGAATTTTACTTCCCGTTCCTTTGTTGATGGTGGAGTAGATGTTGCCGGGGTGCTATTGTATTCTTCCTGTTCTCCAGGACATGGAAGAGGTGTAGACGAGCGAATACCTGCTGGAGACTTCAAACTACTTTTCTTTCTAGTAACTTTAGGTTTCAGGATTGATGCATAAGTTGGTTTCGTTTTAACAGGATTCTCTTCTTCCTCGTGATCAATATAAAATAACGAAGTTCTTTCAGAGTTCTCGACAAAAATGGGTTGTTCTGTTACTGGGACAGGTGTTGTCGGTGGTACATAAATAGTTAAGGCTTTTTTATACGTACAATTAAACTCAGCCATTAACTGTCGAATTTTCTTTTCTTTTATAAATTCTGCACACGATCTGTCCAGGGCCATATGCGCTTCCGAACAATTCACACATTTGAACAATCGGCTGTCACAGTTAGGATGATTATCTCCGCATTTTGGGCATATAACTTTAGTTGAAGGACAAAATTTAATAGTATGACCATATTTCCAACATTTTGAGCACTGTGAAACTGGGAAGACATACGGATCCACTTTAACACGAAGGTTATTCAGTAAAACATATGGTGGTATATACTCTCCCTTAAAGCATAAACGTATGGTTTCAGAGTTGCTCCAACCTGTTGAGTCCGTACTGCGGCGCTTAAGCCGTTTTGCAGCTATTAGTTTACCTGGGCAAGGGCATGAAATAGTTTTCTGTATATCATCTTCCGATATTTCTAGTTCTATGTCTCGTATAATACCGTATGAGGTATGCTTCTCTGACGCTTTCTGAATGCGCCATCCTTTTTCTATAAAATTGTTGCATATCTCTAATTCCTTTGCACAATCTTCATTTGTAAAGTCTAGTCGTATCTTATATGGACTGATATATTTTACCCGAATGACGTCGGAAATGTTATTTTCGTTTAACAGTTTAGCCAAAGCAAACTGTTTGGGCAGTCTATCACTACTAGAAATATAAATTTGTATATATTCTTCTTTTAACTTCTTCTCCTTCGATCCCACTACAGTCCACTCTTCTCTAAGTCTCTTTTTCGACTTGTTTTGTGTATCTTCCAGCACCATTTCTGAATGTATATGTTCAACTATTTGTTCTTCGCCTATTTCTTCAACTTCTCTGTCCGTCACAGAGCAATCTATCATAGAATTATTCTCGACCTCATTGCGTTCACTTAGCTGCTTATCCATTAGAAATAAAGAAAGATAGACTCATTTCGTTAAACAACAATGCCCGACGCGTTAGCACTCGCGCTGCGGTGAGTCACTGTTTACGACGTAAAAACAACTGTGAAACGCGGCCTACTCGAACGAGTACCGCACCAACACTGTCCTAATTTGTTTATGACTGAACAATTTTTTTTTATCCTTACCTAAATTTCCATTTATCCTTACCTAAATAGTTGCGTACAATTACCCTAGTACCTATATCCAATTTCCTAGTGTTGCAGTTCTTGTGTGAATAAGTTTTGACCTTTGTATCTGCAATCATCATTGAAAGTTTGGTTCTAATACTATAAGAGAAAAGTAAATCAGCTGGTGATTTCTTTGTCATTACATGCGGAGTAATTCTGTATTGATGTAGTATAACATTTAGTTTTTGTTGTATATTATTTCTATGTGCCCCCAGTGTTTTTAATTTATTTTTAATTATTTGTACATGTCTTTCAGCCTGCCCATTTGTAGCTGGGTTTAAAAATATAGCAAACTTTGAATTAACAAATTGTGACCCATTATCACTTACTAGCACCTTTGGATAGCCGAATCTAGCAAAAATATCTTCTAAAATTCTGATAGTATTATCTGTTAAAATTTTTTCTAAAATGCACACTTCTGGCCACGTTGAGTATGCATCAATTAATATAAAAAAGTATACCCCTAAAAATTTCCCTGCAAAATCTACATGTACCCTTTCAAATGGAAAGCTGGGATATTCCCTGCTAGATTCCTATAGCTGTTTTTCTGTTTCTACTGGATTTGCCTTATTTTGACAGCATGGAACACAGTGCTGCACTAGCAATTTAATATCATCCTCAATACCTGGCCACCAACAAAAACTACGAGCTAATAAAATCATTTTATTTATTCCAAAATGTGCAGTGTGTAAGTCATTTAAAACTCTTTTCCTAATTCTCTTAGGTACTACCACCCTAGATCCTCTCATGATACACCCACTTTGCAAAGAAAATTCACTCTGATCAATGCTTAGTCTATCTTGTGAAGGCAATAGTTTCCCTTCTAGTAAAGCCTTCAGGAGGTGACCCAGTTCCTCATCCTCACATGTTGCTTTTGCTAGCTCTTCCACTGTAACTGGTAATGTTGTAATTTGATTTAAATCCAAAATATCAGCTTCCTCCCACTTATGTCCTTGCTCGTGTAATATTGGCAACCGCGATAAGCCATCTGCATTACTATTTGCTTTAGATGTTTTGTATTTTATATCATAAGTAAATCCTTGTAAATATATAGCATAATGTTGCATTCTTGTAGCTGACATGTGGGGAAGAGGTTTCACTGGTGAAAAAATTTGAACCAAAGGTTTGTGATCAGTGAACAAAGTGAATTTCCTGGCATATAGATACTGAAAAAATTTTTTTACACCGAATACAATTGCATATGCTTCCTTATCAATTTGGGACCATTGACGCTGTGTTTTACTGAGTGTCTGAGATGCCATTTGTATGGGTCTCTCAGTTCCATCTGGCATACTGTGTGATAGAACTGCACCTACTCCTATTGGTGAAGCATCAGTGGCCAGAATCAAAGGTAATTCTGGTGAATAATGAACCAAAAAATTCTCATTTTGCATTTGTTTTTTTATATTATTAAATGCTTGTTGACATTCCCGAGTCCAACTCCATTCGTTTTCTTTTCGAAGCAATTTATGTAAAGGTTCTAAAGTTGTAGCTAAATTTTTTAGGAATCTACCATAATAATTTACCATACCTAAAAAAGACTGTAGTTCTGTAATATTATTTGGTTTTGGGGCATTCTGTATTGCTTCAACTTTTGATTTAAGTTTGTGTATTCCATATTTATCAATTTTGTAACCACAATGTTCAATTTCATTCTGAAGAACGTTGCATTTTGCTAAATTTATTTTTAAACCATATTCTGCCAATTTAGAAAATACCATCTCTAATCTTTGTAAGTGGATATTATCATTAGGTGCTGTGATTTGTATATCATCAATAAAAACTGTTACACCTGGGATGTCTTTTAAGATACTTTCTATTTTCCTTTGCCATTTTGCTGGAGCACAGCTTAATCCATACAATAATCTAGTACTTCTGTAGAGCCCCTTATGGGTGTTTAAAGTTAAATATTTTTGATATTCATGTTTCACCCCCAATTTTTGAAAATTTTTCACCCCCAGCTAACCCTGTAAAAAGTTCTTCCGGTGTTGGTAATGGATGTTCATCTACCAGCATTTGCTTGTTTAAAGTGACTTTGAAATCCCCACATAAGCGTACATCCCCATTAGGTTTTAAAACAGGGACTATGGGGGTATAATAATAATAAAAAAAAATAATACTTTTATAAAAATACCCTGCTCACCTAACCTATTTAGTTCTTTTTCAATTTTAGCCCTAAGTGCAAATGGTACTGGTCTCGTTCGACAAAAAATTGGTGTAACACCTTCCTTTAAATGTAGTTCTACAGGTTCTCCTTTAATTAACCCTACTGTAGAATCTTCAAGCAATTGACTGTATTTTTTAATAAGTTTTTGTAGTTTTACATTAACATTCTCTGAACTAACTAACACATTATGTACTGCAAATATCTTCTGAAGAGAAATTTTATTTGAAAAGCAACGCAACCACTCTCTACCAAACAAGGGTATATTGGATACATTACTCACAATAAACAGTCGCAATTTCTTTTCTGCTTCGTCTATTGCCACTGAGACGTCAGCCACTCCTAAAACATTTAAAAAATTATTTGAATATGTACGTAGTCTAACATTTGTTTGTTTTACTTTTAGTCCTGGGAATTTCGTTCTAAATTCTTCACCACTCATCACGGATACCGCTGATCCACTATCTAGTTCCATCTTACATGGTATGTTGTTAATTTTTAAATTAACTAGTATCTTTTTGTCTGTAGAAACATGTAAATCGTGTACCTGATATTCTCCGCCTTCATCTGTCTTAACTTGGTTTGTTTCAATCCGTTTTTTCTTCAGGCAGGCTCGCTCTAAATGGCCCTTAACTTTACAGTATCTGCACTCTGTATCCATATGGCGGCACTTATTTGCATAGTGGTCTTGTGCTCCACACCGAAAACAACACCTTCCTCTGGCAGGCACTAAACTTGATTTAGGGGGTTTTCTTCCTGCCTCTATATTGGGTTTTAACTCAGATGTATTGTAGCCTTTTAGAATTTTAATTTTATGTACTTCTGCATCTATTATTCTAGTTTCTATTGATGTTGCAATTTCCAGTGCTCTTTCTAGAGTTAAGTTTTTTGTTTCCAATAGCTTTTCTTTTGTTTTTTCATCTAGTAGTCCACATGTAAATTGATTTCTTAGAGCATTGTTTAAAAATGTGCCAAAATTACAAGTGGATGCCATTTTACGTAAAGTTGCCAAATATTCTCTTACTGATTCTCCTTCTTCTTGTTTTCTGTGGTGAAATTTATAATATTCCGCTATTTCTAACGGTGTTGGATCAAAATGACTTACCAACGTTTTTTTTAAAAACTCATATGATTTTGATTTTGGTTCATCTGGTGAAAGAAGATCACACAACGTGTCGTAGGTTTCCGCTTCAATATAATGCAAGAAATATGACCTCTTTTTGTCTTCAGCCTTAACATCATATATCGCGAAGGCACCCTCCAGTCTATCGACCCACCGGCCAAACTTTGCTTTCTTGTCAAAAAATTCAATAAAATTTGTGGGCACTTGAGAAGTTCCGTTTTCCGCCATGCTCGTCGTCAGATATTGTATGTTTACGTAGATTGTAAATGAAATACACTTTACACATAGGTTTCTTAGTAATTCTTTTATTTGAAATCAGCACTTCGTACATCGTAATTATATCGCCATTATTTTTCATATCAAAACCGTGGTAGGTACAACTGTCATACAAGTGTTGCTACTACATTTATAGTCTTGGAAATATAATAACACCGCATATGAGAATATTTTAGTAAAATTCTACAACGATCGCTGCTTGATTCGTTGTGAGGTCTTGGAATGAAACTAGCAAGCGGTGTCGAGCCCCCTCGCGACAGAAGAAACTGCCTATGCGTGTTCAGTCGCCTGTTCAATGGTCTGTGCTCTGAATGTTTGATATGATTCCCACGGCTACTTTCTATCATCGCACCACATTTTGCGCCCGGAGCCTCGCATACGGATAGGACCTATAAGGGCTTTATTCCGCGTAAGCTTAGATTGGGAAATGAGCTCCCTGCTTGGGTTTTCCCAAACATCTAGAGTATGGGGTTCTTTAAAAGGGGTCATAAAAAGGTTTCTACAAGGTCAGCAGCGCAAGTGCTGCTCCTCTGGTGTTGCAAAGCCCATAGGCTACAGTGACCACCTTCCATCAGGTGGGCCGTCGCCCTGTCTGCCCACCTCAGCAGTATAAAAAAAAATAGACCCCGATTAATAAAATTATTTTTGGTGTAGGGTTATAAGATGTTGTTTTAATATTAAAAGTTATAAAAAAATACAGAATCCACTTACAATATTAACCGCTAAATGTATTCCTTGAGCCTTCCAATGTGGCAAGTCTGTGATTTTTTACAGGAACGTAAGAGAAACACCATAAAAGACTTTGTATCAGTGTCAGGATATCTGCATGTGTCTCACCTGATGCTATTCACGGAGACTGAACTCGGCACCTACATGAGAATGACAAGATTACCTCGTGGACCCACGCTTACTTTTAAAATACACAATGTAAGTTTGTTACTTCTCATTAATCTTCTTGTATCCTGCCCATTGTATAGTTACTGCCTAACAGACCACTTTCTTTCTGTCTTTGAAAACTAAACACCGACAACATTTTATTAGCGATCTTGACAATTATCATTATCTTTCCACTAATCCTGCTTGTGTCTATCTTAAATAAATAAATACAAATATCTTTATTTTGCATAGATCATTTTAACGGCGCTTACAAAATGTCATACACTATTTAAAATATTTAACGTGGCCCAACTGAGAAGAACCGGCAAGAAACTTAGGAAGGCTTTTTTTTGATGGCCTATTTACAATTTAATATTATTTCACTTTGCCAGCAGATCATTTCCAGGTGTCCCTGTCCTGCAAATTTTCTTTAATGGAGTAATAACCTTTTTCTCAAAGCTTGTATTTAATTAACTTTTTAAATTTATTTAATTATAAATTTCTCAGGTCACAGGGAAGCTTTTTGTAAAAGCGTATACAGTTACCCTGTGGGCACATACTTAAGTGCATTTATGAACAATCACGGTAGCCGCTGATATGGTGTCTAGAAGTTTGTGCAACATCATGCTTAAGTGGAATTGTCTAAGAACAAGGCCTTACAGTACCTCAATGGTAATGGAAAAAGGTTTTGTCACTATCTGTGTTGCAAACCACATTGTTTTGGTTTTTGGTACATGTCCCATATAAATAAACCATTTTCCAGCCACTTGAAGCGACACTACTACTTTACTTTTAAGAAGATTTGCCTTGTGCAAGGGAATTTTGTCTATGTTAGTGGGTACACCATTCAGATTTGATGAGGATTTTGAACAAACAATCTTGATGCAAAAACTTTGTTGGAACCAAAACATCCAAAATGATGACTCTTGTGCCTTACTATATTATCTCTTCATGATTGCATTTCTGTTCACAGTACAGTCTAGCCCGGGATGTTATATCATCACTCCGTAAACAGTATGTAATGATGCGTGCTTTCCAGCACGCACCACTCATAGTGCTAAACAGCTTCTCGGGTGAGGGTATGCACATGAAGCTAATGGCTACTATGTTCCAGAACATGTTTCCTACTATCAACATCACTACAGTAAGTCAGAATTTTATGTATTTGTCTATTCTACCATTGACATGAAATGTTTATAAAAGAGCACGTAGTAGGTTCTTGTCTGTGTGTCTTTATTCAATTTTTTTACCTGAGCTCAGTAGAATCTAACAATTTAGATTATACATATAGTCAGCTCTTAAAAAATCTAGCAGATGTGGGGTACTATAATACAACTTGCTGACTACGGCTGGTTACCTTACTGATTGTAACAGTGTATTTCTGTGAAGGTTGTTTTTGTGCAGAACATACTTAATTTAATGGAAGTGCTACACAGATGCTGGTGAATGTGAGGGTGTTCAGCACAACAGGTCCAAGAGGAGTCAATTGCAATTTTTTTATATTTGGCACGTCGAAATGGCGTCACCCGCCTGATGTAAAAAAAAACGACAACCCGTGATTGAGGGCCGCTATCTCAGCCCGCAGGGCTCCGATAACGACACTAATTTTGACGGCCCAGATATATTCCTTTTCAAGCTTCTCCTAATGGACCCAGGATTGTAAGAGGACTGAAAGACGTGCGCCGGCAGAGTGTTCCATGCTTTTATGATGCGACATAAGGACCTACGAAATTTTTCTGTTTTGAGCACGATTCTGTCTACAGTGTAAAGATGACATCACTGCCCGTGCCTGTTGTTCAGAAACGGAAGGGTTAGGGTGGGACCAATTGGAAGAGTTCTTCAGAACACTCACTGTGGTAGATGCAGTAAAATACAGCTAGTTTAAAGTTAGCCCTATAATAAGATAAGAACAGTGTATTTAAATCAGCTACACCTGCACCACCTGGTTAACAGACCAGATCATGACAAAGCGAATTTAAACACAAAACAAGCCCTGTACCAAACCATATGGCCATTGTAGTATTCTACCTTCATCCAGCAGTTGACACAGTAGACTGATTTGATTTACTGACTGAGTCGGTGGCGCAGTGGTAGTGAATGCGACTGCCGCGCATGAGGACCCGGATTCCATTACCGGGTTGGAACAAATGTTTGTGTGATCCACAAATGCTGGTTTTAGAGTTTGGGTCTTTCCTTTGTAGCGCTGTGTAAAAAGTGTCCCACCTGTTCTTAATGCATGCCTTAGGCATTTTCTACCAGTCAACCTTAGGGTGGTGCAGAGATGAGATTAGGTAGGTGCTCAGGAATATGAGAAATTTTTACAGCATACTATATGATATACATAAACACGATATACACAAATTATAACTTATTGTTCATCTGTCCAGGTGAAACTAAAACACATTCGTCGCTGCGTGCTTATGAACTACAACCCCGCTACCAAGCTCATCGATATGAGACACTACGCTATCAGAGCGACACCAGTCGGTCTTAACAAGGGAACCAAAAAGGTTTGTTGCTCATTCAATAATCAACCAAAAAAACTTATGGGCTATGTTCCACTAAATGCCCGCAACAATTGTAGCACCCAAAGTGTCCACCTAAGACTCGTGGTAGTTGCCAGCGATTGTATGACTTCACTGTTCGCGACCGCACGACACCCACAAAATAAAAGTGGGTCAAAGTGGGCTCACAGCGCTCAATATATATTTTGACCACAACGCCCGCGGCATATATAACTAGATGACCCCCACAGCTTCGCCCGTGGAATATTTCGACCTCCCGTCGCACCTATTTAATCCCGTCGCTTATAAATTCTACAATGATGCATAAAAAATTGCCAGATATGTCGACATTTACGACTACTGCTCTGCTCCCCAGTGTAGTAGCGTAATGATATATAGCCTATAGCCTTCCCCGATAAATGGGCTATCTAGCTATCTAACACAAAAAGAATTTTTCAAATCCGACCTTAGATTAGCACGTTTAAACAAACAAACAAACTCATCAGCTTTATAATATTAGTATAGATACGTTAGTGAAACGGCAATTTCAGCGGTCGCGGTCGTGGGCGTTGCGGGCGACAAGTGGAACGCGCCTATGGTGTCCTTTCTGAGTGCCTACAATATGCGACAATTTAATAATATTATTATCGATAGTTTACCTTAAAAATCAGGCAAGATATCGATAGGACACTAGAGAGTATCGATATTACCGAAATGTGGTAATACTAGTGATGATTTTTGAATAGTAGTGATAGGCTCTGTACTATCGATAGTATTGTCATTATCAATAATGTTGGATTATTCATAGTTGTTTATTTTTGAAACTATTTAACAAAAGCGCTCGTGGCCCCGCGGACTCGGTGTTCTGTAAACGATCACTGCGTTAAGCAACTTTATGGCTGGTCCTCGGATGGGTGACCATTTTGTGGCATTAACATTTGCGAGTGTTCCCGTGCTTCGAAAATTTTAACAGCAGGTCGCCACAACCTGCGCCTGTCCATTTCGACACGGCATTGAGCTCACCACCTGTTACTTAGGACAAAAGGGCATACGGTGAAATGTGGGCGTATAGTATGCCTCTGCCTACCCCTTTGGGGATAAAGGCGTGACAATATGTCTATGTTTAAAGAATAATTTAATAAAACACCACATAGTTTTTGTTTAGTCTTTGGTACAGCCCCTTAAAAAACATCTGTGATTAAATTGTGATTTATATGCATGTGTCTAAAAAAATATGATTGATTCGTTAGCCGAATACATTGATAGTTTAAAACTATCGGTACTTTTAATACTATTGTCTTCAGGGACAGCAACTATCTAGGTTAAATTTTATCTATATTATTGCAACAATACGATTAACTAACCATATAATATTTTACTATCCATAATATCGACACTATAGATTCCCTTCACTCGGCATTGTATGCTCACATAAAACTAGAGGGGACTTTCGGCGGGCAGAGTGACAAGTGTGGACACTTGCTGTATATTATTTTCTAAAACTAGTGCATTTATCTTGTTTTATGTGCGGTAGTGGTGGTTTCATGGACATTAAAGTTGTGTTAACATATTACGTAGTTATTAAGAAGATATGAAATAAATAAGATTTGGCTGAAAGGTCTTAGTAACCAAGCCATAAAAAAATTACAAAAAAAAACTTACTTATAAAAATAACGTTTTAATTACGTTATAATTTACTGATTTATTTACAGATGGTACAAGGCAAAATACCTAATCTTAACCGCTGCAAGGACATGTCTGAGTTCTTTGACAAGTAAGTGAACACAATTTTTAAAGTGGAACTTCTTTACGCTAGTGCCAAATTTGCTTTACGGTATCGAAACCTGGGTATGTCAGCTGTCAGCAGATGCATGATAGTAAATTGAATGCTGTGAAGATGCGATCACTTCGAAAATTGTGCGGCGTAACTTAGTCCGACCGAATACGTAACAAAGTGATACGCAATATGGCAGGTTTGAATGAAAGTGTCAACGTTAAGCTGGAAAAGGGTGTGCTTCGTTGGTTTGGTCACGTCCAACGAATGAGTGAGGAACGATTGACGAAGAATACATATATATTGTGCGAAAGTAGAGGGTTTACGGAGTCGGGGTAGGCCGAGACTTACATGTGTCTTCATATGTAAGTCAATACCACGTGAGCAGATTGATCAAAAATGGTAAAGTCAAAGGTACTCGGATACCCAGACGTGCGTGTATGAAGCGATTGATGAATTTTGAGAAGCGAAAGAAGTATGCATGGATCGCGAAGCTTGGCGATCTGTCCTCTCTGACTACCCCGTCAGGGATACAGCTTGAAGATAGTTTAGTTTAGTTGTTTAGTTTTAACTTCTTTTGCACGCCTCATAAGCGAAGCGTTGAGGTGGGAACTACTGTCACTTCGCGCAAAACATCTGATTTTTCAAACTTAAAATGTCTCTATTTATCATATATTGCACTTGTAAAATAATATATACACACACATATCAAGAAAAAACACTATTTTTAACACTCATGATAATTTTGATGCCATTTTTGTTATTTAAACTAGTTAAAAAACTGTTTTAAATAGTTCCGTCCTGGACGTCCGTGTGTCTGTATGTTACGGATTATTTTCTTGTTAACACGATAACGACCGAAATACTTTACTAATCGAGTCCTTTTTTTTCTCTTACGCTTCAGTATAATTAGGAATAGAACCGTTTCACTTTTCACGGTTTGATTCGATGTGGTTTAATAGTTATTATCTTTACTTTATTTATTTCATAACCCCTACGCGATAATTCATAGCAAAGTTTGTCAGCTTGTAATTCTTTTTTTAAAATATAATTAAAGCGTGTGAAGCGTGTGAACTTTTGGGTTTTCAATTTTTTTTATTTTTTATTGACGTTGGAAGAAATACAGCTGTAAAAAAATGTGAAGAAGTTTCACTTCTTACTTGTGTACTCTGGTACACACACATTTTTTTTATAACTTCACTTGCTGACAAAGGTAAATCTTCTCACATATACTAGCTGGCCCCCGTGGCTGCGCCCATGCCATACTTCAAACCCTTCTCGCACCTATTTTATTAATCCCGTCGCTTATTACTGCGACTACTTATTAGCGAGATGATATATAACTAATAGCTGTCCTTGATAACTGGGCTATCAAAAAAAAACATTTTTCAATTTGTACCAGTGGTTCTTGGGATTAGAGAAAACCATTCAATTTCAGATTCAACCAAACAAACTCTTCAGTTTTATATATTAGTATGGTTAGAGTTCAACTGAGTGTTTTTTCTATATATATAACAGCTCCCACGAACCGACTCCAACTATATTTAAAAATCTATATAATACACTCCCGGACTCTTGAATCGAGCCACCTTACATTCCCGGGCCTAAAAGCCCAATACACAAAAAATATACAATAAAACAAAAAAGTTTTTATGCATTTTTATTGCTGGCATATTTTTCATCGTCTTTCCCGTATGTATTATTCCAAATTAGAATTTTAGAATTTAAAATAAAGAACAAAAACCGAGCTTGGTCACTGATTTGAAAAACATAATGACTGTTGAAAGTTGCTTTCGAAGCAATTTAATGTCGATTTGGTTTGAATTTTCGCAATTGTTGTTAACCAAAGTTTAGTTTAGTTATTTTTCTATAATTTGAACCGTTTTTGGCCATAAAATTATGGATACTTCACCTGAAGTAGCCGCGCAAGCTGTAGCACTTCTTCAATCTGGGCTAAGTCAGCGAGATGTGAGTTCACAACTTCACATAAGTCGTTCCGCTGTTCAGAGAGTGTACCACCGATACCTGGAGTTCGTACTCGTTCGTTCGTTCTGTTACGGGGGACTCAACGAGAGTCTTTTTAAAAAAAACACACACTCTAGTACAAAAGAAAATAATTAAACTAAAAAGAATTGGCAAAAATAGAATTAGTGAAGTAGCAAGAGATGCTTTCGCGACGGGAGATGAGATCGAACTGCCCTCGACTTGCTCTGAGTTTAAGGCGAGGACGTACTGCTGACATGGCGTTGTTTGCCATCACTGGAAGACTCGGGCTGAGTAAGCAATTTAGCTTGCATGGGGAATACGTAACAGCCCCCCGATTTAGAGTAAACTTTACGTTTTGAAATGAAGTTTACGCAAAGCGATTTCTAGCCAATTCTTAAGGCAGGAATTGGAATTTGATCAGAGGATTCATTTTCCTCGTTTTCTGGTTCAGGATTTACGTTTACGACAACTGGAGGGTTTCTATAAGAGCCAATTCTTTTACAAACTTTGATAATAATGTAGATTAAAATAAGACAAAATATAACAATACTTATAATAGACAAGGAATCTTGATGTAATACACTGTTAGGTTTGCTGATTATATCGTTCAAATCCTTTAACAATTTTGGATTTTCAAAAGCAATAGCATCTAAATTAATATTTTGTAAGTTTATAGAAGGAAGTTTCGATACAATATCTGTATATTTAGCTTTATTACAACATACATCGTTAATTATATTTAATTCGGCGTGCACAGGTCTCAAAAATACATTTACATTATTTTTTGACATTTAACGATACGGGATTTCTAGGCTCATACGGAGCTGGACAAGGTAAGTTATGGTATAGAAGAAAATGAGTAGGGTGTACTAGTGGTATCTCTAGAACGAATACTAATTTATTCTCGCTCATGTAGCATGAAACAGAAGATATGTTAATAATGTTGTGCATATTATTTAAATTCAGAAGTAAAGGTAGCCGATTTGGTGTTGGAATGAATCTATAATTGTTATTTAGTTCATTGTAAAGTTCTTTGGGTGTTATAATTGTAGAATAGAGTGTATTAGACTTGCTGAATACAATTGCGTTTATAAGGTCTTCCACCTTAAAAGATAAAGTTAGTATACTATTTTCTATTATAGAAGTGAGTTCTAAGACGCGTGACCTTAGACCCAAGTTATTGGATAGATCAGTTAGGTTCTTGACTTCTTCATAAAGGGCGCCAATGGCAACATTCAATTCATGCTCATTTGATTTTATAACGTGAATAGTTTCGTTAAAGCTTTCGAGGGTAGAAGTTGTAATAAGGATGTTTTGTTCTACCAGCGATGCTAATTTCTTTTGATCAGTTTCAACTTCTCGGATTGCACTATCATACCGTATAGCATCATCGTCGTCCATAGTGCCGAATAGCTTTTTGGAGAGTGAACCAACGAAACCTAGAAGGGGCGTTCTCTTATACTTATGAGAAGTGAGATACAGGATGGCGTCGGTATCTCTTACTATGTCTTCATACCGTGTTATTAGAGGTTGGAAGAGGTTGAAACATTCCACATCATCTAAAGCTTTGCTGTCTTCACAGAGTGAAATAGAGCTATTAAGAACATATTGTAAGTTGACTAAGTGTGGCTTAATATACGTTATATCTATAGGGATGACTACGCTAAGGTAATTATTAACTAAAGTTAAAGATCCTAGAGGGTCAAAGTAGATGCCCGAACTGTTCGTCAAAGGCTCGATGAACTCTTGGCTCAAGATTCTCGATGTAGAAATACTGTAAACGAAATTAAATACTGTAAAAGAAACTAATATTAGACTACTTATTTACCTAACATATATTAAATGTATAGGGTTATGACTGCGTAGTGTTTAGGTCTTCGCTTCCGCGAGCCAACTTTAGTTGGTCGTAATGGTGTACAACGTGGCGTCGATTAATGAGCAAGGTAAGAGTATTCCTGCCATTGATTTTGACCACTTTGAATGGTCCCTTCCAGAGTGGTGAGAGGGCTTTACGGAGCCGAACGTGATTCTTTAAGTACACATAATCTCCAACTTTGTATTGTACGGGATGTGAATGGGCATCGTAATACCGTTTCGATCTTTCCTTAGATCTTTCGATATTTTCAAGTGCTTTTTCTCGCGAGAGTTTTAATCGATGATTCAGTGCCTTTACATATTCTGGATATGTGAGGTCAGCCCGTGTTTCATAAATAGAGTCGGGGATGAAAGCTTTCTGACCAAAAAGGAGCTCGTATGGTGTGAAATTTGTTGTGCAATGAACTGACGTATTATAGGCTAACATTGCGGTATAAACATATTTGTGCCAGTCTGATTGATTGTCATTGACGTAGGATTTGAGATATTCCTTTAGCGTTGAATGACTTCGTTCGAGTGCGCCTTGAGTTTGAGGATGGTATGGTGAGGACCATATTTGTTTGATTTTAAGAAAATCGCACGTTTTCTTAAATAATTCGGCAGTGAAGTTGGTGCCTTGGTCAGTTAGGATGGATTTAGGGATTCCAAATATCGAGATAAAATGTACCAGACATTCACATGTCTCTTCCGCAGTTGCGTTAGCTATAGGATAGGCAAGGGAAAATTTTGTGAGGTCGTCTTGCAAGGTAACGATAAATTTCAATTTAGTTTGACCTGCTTCGGGTAGCGGACCAACGAGATCAAGGCTAAGTCTTTCAAAGGGCTTCACGGAGGTAGTAGTGATCTGCATCGGAGATCTATTTATTTGTCTGAGAGCTTTGTTGCTTTGACACAGGGAACAATTCCTAACGTATGTTTCGATGTCACTGCGCATGTGTTTCCAATAGTATCTCTCTCTGACTCGATTAAACATCCGAGTCGAGCCTAAATGTCCGGCTATAGGGATGTCGTGATTTTCTCTCAGTATTTTCGCGATTTCGGATGGTGTAGGGTATATTATAGTATTGTGATAGATGTGAATTGGAAGTTCATGATTGTGAAAGATATAGCAGAACATATTGTATATTTTAATCCAAGTGTGTTTATCGAACGGGTTTCTAAAGTCTGTGATTGCGAAACCGCTATTAACTTCTTCTGCATTGAGAAGAATCTGAAATTTCAGGTTTAATAAGCATTTGAAAATATCTTGGTAAGAGCAATCGTTAAAGTGATAAACCTTAGTGAATATGAAATATATTTTCTTACCTTTGTGGTTGAATGAAATTGATGAGTGTAGAGTTCTCTCTTGATTCAAAATATTTTCAGGGTTTTCCAATTCACTAACTATCTCTTCTATGTAAGGATTTGAGTTATCTAGGTCTATAGAGGTGGGTATAATTAAGGTATTGTTACTACTCTTCAATATACTGTCACTATGCTCGATAACTGTAACATTGCTACTAAACCGTTTGTTTGTCATTGTTTTTAGGAAGTTACTGTAATTCTCATCTCGAGGGGATTCAGGGTTTGAAGGAGAGGTGTTTGAACCTCCAGGGGAGTTGGAGGTAAGTGGAGGTTGAGGAGAAATAGAAGCACGGGGAGCTAATCTGGGATTAGGAGTAGACGAGGGCTCTGCGACAGGGTCTACAGCTTCGTGAGACGTTGTATTTGGATTGATTGGATCGGATATCGAGGGTAAATTTCTCGATTCGGGGCTCAAGATTTCGGAAAGAGCGCCATTTTCTAGTAAATCGACTGAAGGTATATTGTCATAGTCTAATGACTCGAGGGGTATGTCGATGTCAAGGTCGTCTAAGGTTATAGGGCTAAAGTTAGGTGGTGTGTTTTGGTTATTTAATCTTGAAGTAGAAGGGATAGGGTTCTCGTAAAGATTTTGGATTGGATTTACAGGAAATCTTGATAATGCGTAAGCATTACTGTTTATTACACCCTTTTTATATTCAATCTTATAATCGAATTCTTCGAGTTTGAGTCTCCATCGGACAAGACGGGAGCCGGGATCTTTGCAGTTAAATAACCACTTCAATGGTCTATGATCTGTGACGATTGTAAATTTGTGACCATACAGATAGGGCCGGAATACCTTAGTACCAAATACGATGGCTAGGCACTCTTTTTCTGTGGTGGAGTAGTTTACTTCGGCTTTATTCAGGGTTCTGGATGCATAGGCTATGGGGCGGTCTTTACTAATGTCTCCTTGGGAAAGGATTGCAGATATGGCATAATTCGAGGCATCGCAGGTCAGCACGAAGGGTTCAGCGAAGTTTGGATATATTAGGATGGGGGCTGATGCAAGTTTCGATTTTAGGTCGTCGAAAGCTAACTGTTGCTCGTTTGACCAATTGAACGACACATCTTTTTTCAACAGTGAGGTTAGGGGTTTTGCGATCTTGGAGAAGTCTGGGATGAACCGGCGATAGTAGGATACAAGGCCTAGGAATGATTTAACGTCTTTAGGGCATTTAGGAATGGGAAATTCGGTCACAGCTTTGGTCTTATCGGGATTCGGACTGACTCCTTCTTCACTGATTATATGACCAAGATAGCCGACTTCTTTGCGAAGGAACTCGCACTTGTCGGGTTGGAGTTTAAGATTGTGTTTACGTAATCTATCAAAGATTTTCGATAATTTGTCACAGTGGGAAGTAAGATCGTGGCTATATATAACGATGTCATCCAGGTAAACATAGCAATGGACTCCTTGGAGGCCGGCTAGCGCGGTGTTCATAAGACGTTGAAACGTTGAGGGAGCGTTTTTAAGCCCAAATGGCATTCGTTTGAACTCAAAATGTCCTTGAGGGACGGTAAATGCTGTTTTAGGGGTGTCTTTTTCGGAAATGGCGATCTGGTGGAAACCAGAGCAAAGGTCGAGAGTGGAGAAATATTTACTTTGTCCAAGTTGGTCTAGAATTTCACTTATCTGAGGTATAGGGTAGCTTTCTCCAATCGTTATTTCGTTCAATTTCCTATAGTCTATAACGATTCTCCATTTCTTCTGTCCGGATGAATCTAATTTTTTCGGTACAATCCATATTGGGAAAGACCAGGGGGAGATAGATGGTTGAATTATGTCTTGGGACAGCATTTTTGATATTTGTGTCTGAACTTCTTGCTTATGAACTTCAGGGAATCTGTATGACTTAACATTGATTGGTTCGGAGGATGAGGTGTTTATTTCGTGTTTTAATAAATCTGTAGTGGATAATTTGTCATGAGGTAAATGGAATATATCGGAATATCGCGAGCATATATCTAGAAGGTAAGATTTTTCCTCGTCATTGAGATGTTCAATTCGTAGCATATCTAACACTTCGTCTCTGCGAACTGAGGGTGGTTTATGTTGATCTGAATTTGATTGGAGAGAATGGATTTCAAGAGGTTGTAACTTTATTCTTATGTCTGAATCTATATTAACTGATTTCTCGGAAACGTTGACGACTGATATATTAACTCTATTATTTTCCTTAACTTTGACTATGCAATTCGCGACCAGGAGGGAGTCTGAGATGTGTTGATCTAGAACGAGTCCTACGCGGTATTCGGGGTTGTCTACTGTACATTCTATAATTGTTTCTGAGCGTGGTAGGACATTGAATATAGGCTGGCAGTACTTTAGATTAATTATTAAATGTCGAATTTGAAGAGTGTTGTGATTGTAATCGATAATTGCGTTGAGGTCGTTTAGAAGATCAGTTCCAATTATACCATCATAATTTAGGTCTATTTCTTTGATCACGTGAAATCTGTACGATATATCGGTATTAAAAAATAACTGGAGTTGGAAGTGGCCCAGAGTAGGTAAGGTTTCAGTGTTTGTATCAATACCTTTCAGATGGATGATGTCATTTTCTAAAATGGGTATGGTCTTTAATGATTTCTCTTTTATCAAGCTAACACACGAACCAGTGTCTATTAAGAAGGTGAGGTTGCGACTATTTACTTGCGTCTGCAGGATTACGTAATGTAAGTATCTCTTATTAAAATTTGAAACAATTTCATATATTTTATTTTGGTGTGTTACAGGTTGCACGCGTGATGTAGTCAACGAGGCAGAGGGTTCGGTAAGTAGAGAAGAATTTGAAGGCATAGAAGAGTGGGTTAGTGCAGAAGATTTGGTAAGTATGGAAGATTCTATCGGTATAGAAGAATTTAACGATGAAGAGGGTTCAGACGGTACAGAGGACTTGGTAGATACTGGGGAATTGGTAGTTACAGGGGTCCTTGTAGCTGCAGAGGGTTTAATGGATACCGAGGATCTGGTAGATGTAAGGGATTTAGTAGATACAAGGGGTTTAGTAGATACGTTGGACTTGTTTAACGCGGCGGAGTTAGTAGATACAGAGGGTTTGTTAAATACGGTGGATTTGGTAGATACAGCGGATTTGGCAGATACAGCGGATTTGGTAGATACAGCGGATTTGGTAGATACAGCGGATTTAGCAGATACAGCGGATTTAGTAGGTGTAGTGACTTTGGTAGATACAGCGGATTTGGTAGATACAGAGGAATATGAATTGGTGCCATTGACGTCCTCAGAAGTCGTATTTTGTTGTTGAGTTCTCACGAGACACCGCCGTGAGCTCATTGTTCGTTTAAATGGTCATTCTGGGTGATTTGGTATTCAGCGTGCATATTTGTGCGTGAAACATTAGTATCCTCGTTTACGTGGTGAACGCGAGGTTGTTGACGGTTAAAATAACCAGAAGAATTGTTTGTTTGTCCTTGATACTGTGTTGATTATTATATTCGCGTTTTCGACATTCTTCTATGACGTGGCCCAGGTTCTTACAATACCTACAAATTTTTGAAGGTTGCCCATCGGTTTTTACATTGTTTATGTTAGCGGGTTTGAAATTATCGAAGGGGCGGCGTTGTGAACCTAACGGGGTCACGTTAGGGTAGTTTCTTTTGTGCATGAGCTTTTGAATTTTCTCCTCAGAGACGGCGAAGCTTATTGCTTCGTTAAGGTTCTTTGGGGATCTGCACCTAACAATGTTAGATAGCCGCGGTGTTAACCCTATAAGGAAGTGGTGAAGGGCTAGGTCCTCCATGGCAGCTGTGCGCCTTGGGGCTTCTTTTGCTTTTGTTAGGACGATTTCTGTTAATAGTTGAGACAGGCACTCTTCGATGCGAAGGCCGAACTGACTTACGGTCTCGTTAACGTTTTGTTTGCTATCCTGTAGCTCGGCTAATAGATGTGAATAATGTTTTGTATCGGAGAATTGCGTTTTTAGGAACGATTTTAGTTGTTCCCATTGCGTAAAAGACTTAACTGAGCAGGCAATTTCAGCTTTACCTTGTAATTGGCTTAGAATATATCTAAAAAGCACTGGTTGTTGCTCAGCACTAGCAAGATCATAGGCGTTGTTGCAATTCGATAAGAATGAATTCAAGGTTTGTCTATCACCGTTGTACGGCTTAATAATTTTAAACAGGCTATTTAGATCAATTATAGTCTGGCTTGATCTAGTGGAGGGTGCAGATAACTCCCCTTTCTCCGTTTTGCTCATTTTGCAAAATTATAAAATAAATATTCAGAAAAAAAAACACAAGGTATATACGCACAAAATAAACACGCAAAATGGAAACAATGATACACACAATAATTACATACAGAAATAATACACTTAAAATTCAATAATACTTTCGAACAGTCACTATAGTAAGGTTTCGGTCAGTCCATGCGATAAGTATGCGGCTGTCTGGAACTGATAAGCGTAGTTCGAAGAATTCGGGATGTTATGACTAGACCGTCGTTGCAACACTCACTGTAGCTTTATATTGGTGAAGAGTTTGATATATTTTCACTGCATGTAGTTATTAAGTACTAAATGCACTTACAGGATGCTGATGAAGGTGATTAAAGCTGAATACATGGTCACCTTGTGATCTCGGTACCGGCGTATCCCCTTTAGGGAGTTAGGAACACGATGATTTGGAGCACTAGAACTGACTGAGCATAACCACGGCAATTTGCACTTTACACACTTTGTATTTCTTTCGGTTTCGAAGGAGTAACCAGGATTTTTACAAATCCCTTTCCGCTGCCACCAATGTTACGGGGGACTCAACGAGAGTCTTTTTAAAAAAAACACACACTCTAGTACAAAAGAAAATAATTAAACTAAAAAGAATTGGCAAAAATAGAATTAGTGAAGTAGCAAGAGATGCTTTCGCGACGGGAGATGAGATCGAACTGCCCTCGACTTGCTCTGAGTTTAAGGCGAGGACGTACTGCTGACATGGCGTTGTTTGCCATCACTGGAAGACTCGGGCTGAGTAAGCAATTTAGCTTGCATGGGGAATACGTAACAGTTTGTTCGTACTACGTTCGGCGAACAGGAGGACCTCGTTACTGAGTGACAACGGCGAGACAAGATCAATACATTGTCACTACTAGCTTACGAAATCAACGCCATAACTATGTTCAGATACAAGAACAGCTCAGGGACTTTCACAGAGTGGCTGTAAGTGCTCGGACCGTTAGAAGGCGACTCAATGAAAGTGGTTTAAAGCCCCATAAGCCAGCCAATGGACCCAAATAGACATGAGCACACCGAATAGCCCGTCTAGAGATTGCGCGCGAACATGCAAATTGGACTCGACATCAATGGAGCCAGGTTCTCTTCACAGATGAGTCCAAGATAATGCTATACGGTAATGACGGAAGGAGTAAGGTGTACCGAAGACAGAACGAGCGTTTCACGCAATGCTGTATTGACGAGAAAGTGAGTTATGGTGGAGGATCATGGACAGTCTGGGGAGGAATCTCAATGGAAGGCAAAACTGAGCCAGAGGTAGTGACGGGACCACGACTGCCGCCCCTAGATGGCAATAGATACATTCGCCAATGTTTAGAGAACCACGTGATGCCATATGCTGGATTTATTGGCCAAGATATCGTTTTAATGCATGATAATGCAAGGGCCCATACTGCTGGAATTGTCAGGGAGTACTTAAATGACATTGGTATCACTGTAATGAGATGGCCAGCGCGAAGTCCTGATATGAATCCTATAGAGCAGCTATGGGATGAGCTGAAGAGGCGTGTTCGAGCTCATCATCCAGCCCCGCAAACCATGCAGGAGCTCAAAAATTTAATTTTAGAAGAATGGGACGACATTCCTCAACATGTTATAACGACATTGATTAATTCTATGCCAAACCGTATGAGAGCTGTCATAAATGCACTGGGAGGCAATACAAGTTACTAAATAAACATTTCTTATCATGTAAAACATGTCTTTATTTAAAAATCGATTAGATTTTTTTCCTTGAAAAAAGCAAATATGGATTTGTTTCAACGTAACTCGACTTTTTTAATAAACTGTAGTTTAAATTTAGAACAGTGGCACTCTAAATGAATGATGAGTATACCAGCTCCAAAACTGCATCAAAATATTTTCCGTCTACATACATCTTTAATAAGTTACAGTACTCCAAACTAAAAAAATCAAGGTGGCTCGATTTAGGTGTCCGGGAGTGTAGATAATTTATTCTATATTATTTGTCTATAATATGTATGCATTTCGAAATATATAAGTATGTTTATTAGTTATCTGGTTATCATAGGACAAACTCTGCTTAGTTTAGAATCAGATGGCGTTATGTGAGTTGTCCCAACGAAAAAATAAAGTATTAATACTCGAAGCGAAAACTTTGTATCCATTTTGTATTTTTAAGAAAATTGCTTAAACGGATGAACATGAAATTTGACACAGTAAACGTTCATGGGGAGAAAAAGAGTACAAAGGTTATATTAATATAAATTATCTTCCTTTTTTTTAAATTGGTCGAATTTCAACCAAGGGCCGACCACTAGTTTATATAAATTCTCAAACCTACATTATTTTAAAATATTTGTTTGTACAGACATGAGGTACATCAATTTTATTATATGTATCGGTACATATAATAAAATTATCTTTAACCTTATTTATAATATTATATTTATTTACAGAGCAGGCTTGCTATCGGAGAGTGAATTTGAGGACGACCCCAACTCGCAAGTGATTCTGCCGCAGACCCTGTCGTCTAGGGGGGCCGCAGCCGAATCTAAATCTGCCATCAGACTGTACGAACTGGGACCAAGAATAACGTTCCAACTTATCAAGGTAAAGAATTTATACATTTCCTTCACAGCTCAAATCTTGACACCACTTTGGCACTGAGAGGTTGAGGGAGACACGGAAGACCAGTTGCTGTATTGGATTTTGTCCTTACAGCGTAAGCTGAGTGTCTATTCAAATTGCGAAACATAAGGTTTTTCTTTTACTGTTCTTTGTAAATCACTACATATTATAAAACAAAGTCGCTTTTCGCTGTCTGTCCCTATGTATGCTTAGATCTTTAAAACTACGAAACGAATTACGATGCGGTTTTTTTAATAGTTAGTGTGATTCTTATAGAAGGTTCTTATGTATAATTTGTTAAGTTTTTGTATACATTGACCAAACTATAACGATATTTGTTGGGGATGTCGGAAAAAATAAGCCGTCTGGGAGCTTTCAACAAAAACGCTGCCTAAATAAACCCTTTGACATATAACAAAATAATGTATTGTGCAATTGTGTATCTAATGTAGTTTTACAAAAAAGTCCGCGACGATATATGTCTATCTCATAAGAATAACATACTATATTCATTTTTATACTTTAAAAAACCATCAATTATAAAGCGGTTTTTTGAAGGCTATTTACACAAATATGCTACTAATTCTTATCATTTTTACTACGTTAGTTGGCTTCAGCATTTCATGAAGATTATTTTGTCCCTTTACACCTTGCAAATTAAATGAATATCTCACGAGTTATCGTAGATTCAAAATAAAGCGCAAAGAAATTAATTTCGTGTAACCATAATTCGACCGGCTCGTGCGGGCGTAGGTAGGTAGGTACTGGAGAGCGGTGAAGTAATCAATGAATTTGGATAATGTTCATACATTATTGTGAATGTGAAATTAACAAACAACGAGATTAAAAGGATGCCACGGGGTTCGAAGTATGTCCCGGGCGAAGCCGGGCGGGACAGCTAGTAATATATATATCCGATAGATCGAGACTACCAGGACTTTAATTGGTCGTGCTAATTAGTGTCTAGCACATAAGACCTTTTAGCCTTTTTGTTACCACCTCACAAAAAAGGCAACGGCATCAAAATTTGTTTTAAATTTAACATCTAAAATAAACACATTTTATTTTGTTTTATTAAATTTATTCGGCCCTTTAGAACCACCCCAGTTCCGTGCTTCGGAATGCACGTTAAGCCGTTGGTCCCGGTTGCCAATAAAATAGCAGTCGTTAAGCTAACTTCAAGGCCTTATGGGCCGCTTAAAAATTTCAACAGCAGATCACCACAGCCTGCGCCTGTCCATTTCAACACGGCAATGGGCTCACCACCTGTTATGTGGGTCAAAAATGCATACGGTGAAATGTGGGCGTTTAATATGCCTCTGCCTATCCCTTCGGGGATAAAGGCGTGACAATATGTATGTATTTATGTATGAAAATAATATCATGTTGGATGTAATTAGTGCTTGAGCAGCCACGAAGGCAAAATGTCGGTAAGGTGCAAAGTGCAAATTAATAATGAAATGTGAAATATGCACATAGAGAGGGTGGGTTGCTTGCGAGTTATCTTTGCGATGAAGTTGACACTTGTGGGAGTGATTTTTTGGAGAGATCCATTTGTTCCTTAAGCAAAGAGTCTCGCACCATACAGCATATTTTTGATATTAAAACTTATTTTTCTAATTTCTAAAAAAATCTTCCTTTTTTCTTTCTTTTCTTCTTCTTCACTGATTGCCTCAGTGACGCAATGGTAGCGATATCCGGAAGCCGGAGGATCACGAGAACAGGCTCATTACTCGGTACATTTCTATAAACTTTGTTATGTTTCACGCCTCAGGCGTATTTGCTCTCGTCTCATACAAGTTCTATTAGCGGTTCTTCTATTATACAAGTTCTATTTTACTTCACGTGGAAAATATTTTTATTTTTTTTAATAATTATTTAATGGCCTGGTTTCTAAGACCTTTTAGCCAAATCTTATTTTTTATATCATATTTCTTCAATCTTATCTTCTAATTAGTCCTGTCCAGTCGATGTCGTGGCCTCAGGCTACGTCCTGGTCCTTGCCCTCAGTATAATGGTGATTCTTATACTAAGGTTGTCAGTGGACGTTTCGCGGCAAGAGAGAAAATAGCATTTCACTGCATATATATCATTGTCTTTCACTATAGCACGTTAACACAACTTTTATGTCCAAGAAACCACCACTCCCGCACATAAAACAAGATAAATGCACTAGTTTTAGAAAATCTGCTCTGGTCGCCTGGACGTTTGAATGGTTACGCAATAAGGAAATTTCATTCAACCTCACAGATGCACGCATCTACAGGCCGAGTGAGCGGACATGGCAGTAATAAATAAATAAATATTGTGGGACATTTTTTTTACACAGCAATGTCTAGCCCAAAATAAACTAATATAAGCTTGTGTTATGGGATATAGACGACTAATAAACATACTTATAAATTTCTGAATACATACATTTTATACATAGCAACACCCAAACTCCGAAATAAACATTTGTGGGATCACACAAATATTTTTTCCGACCCGGGAATCGAACCCTGGATCTCAGCCGCGGCAGTCGCATACACTAGCACTGCGCCACCGAGGTAGTGCTGCATCGGCTGGCCACGGTTGACGCAGAGTTCACATTATACTTATTGAGTACTAGATGATGCCCACATCTTCGCCCGCATCGTAAAGCTTTTACCGTACCCGTTTCAGAGATAATCATATGCCATCGCCGACTTTTCTGTAGACCTATATAAGATACACAATTCCACCATACATTATTTTTTTATACCTCAAAAGGCTTAAGCAGCTTTTGCGTTGAAACTTTACTATTATGTTGGCAGTGCTATATATCTCAGAATCTCAGGTAAAACGTTATTAATTATTTAATAATACTTTGGTATTAACACAGACAACTCTAGCGATTTAGTGGAGATTAGGTACGTAATTTTATAGACTAGTTTCCTAACTGCTTTAATATTTGTACTGTGGTACAGTGGACTAAGAGAATCTGTGTCGGGGTTTACGCGGGAAACTGGACAAGTGCGGACGCTTGCTGTATATTATTTTCAAAAACTAGTGCATTTACATTGTTTAATGTGCGGAAATGGTGTTTTTTTTTTGGACACAAAAGTTCTGATAACGTGCTATAGTGATAAACAGTGATATATATGCAGTGAAATGCTATTTTCTATTTTGCCGCGTAACTCCACTGAAAGCCTCAGTATAACAACCACCATTATACTGAGGTGAGACTGACCTTGACTTAAGATTAGACTTGACTAAGACGTAGAGGGATATTTTAGATATTAACAAAAAAGATTGAAGAAATATGAATAAAGAAAAAGCTAAATGGTCTTAGTAACTAGGCCATAAAATAATTAATTACAAAAAATAAAATCTGTGTCGTTAGTCAGCTGGTGCACCGCTGGTGGGCTCCGGAGGTCTTGGTGGGGTTCTTTAAACGCATTTAAACTATTAAATGTTAATACCTATCTCTATTTGATCATAAATTTCAGGTGGAAGATGGTTTGTTGGACGGCGAGGTTCTCTTCCACGAGTTGGTGGAGAAAACGGAAGAAGAGAAAAAAATAATCAAAAAGAAAAGAGAAGCTAAACAGTATGTACCATATTAAGGAAATTTCTCACTCTAAATAGCGAAAGTTGCTAAACGCAGTGATCGTTTACAGAACACTGAGTTGACGGGCTGGTTGATGCTGGATGGGATTTCTGTTAATGAGCGTTTCCGAGCCTCGGAAATCACTTTGAGCCGTTGGTCCCGGTTGCCAGTAACATGGAAACCGTTAAGACAAAATGTAAGCTTTAAAAATTTCAACAGCAGACAAACTGCGTCTGTCTATTTCAACACGGCAATGCACACACCACCTATTACGTGGGACAAACTTTGGCGAAATTATAAAACATGGGCGTAGGCCTCTGCCTACCCCTTCGGGGATAAATGCGTGACAATATGTATGTATGTTTGTATAACCTAAATTAGACTGGATTTTCGGTCAATTTATTAAAGTAACTGACTACAAAAATCGAAGCTCATGGCTTCATTCTTATCCAGGACAAATCTTTCTCATAAAGTAGTAGTTGTCTAGAGCTCATAGCTTACGTAAGCTTAATGTGGTTTAAATGGTGCTGAGAAATTTTGTCCCAAAATATTATATATATTTATTTACTTCGTGGTTTTATCAGACGGCTGAAAGAGAAAAGGAAATCAAAACAGGAGCAGAACGTCAAAAGAAAGGAACAAGAGAAGGAAGAGTTAAAACAAAAGGCACTTGAGGGAATTAAGAAGAAGAAAGAGACGACAGAGAACCAGAGGTAGGAACTAATATTTTGTCTTCAACTAGCTGATCCCTGCGGCTTCTCCCATGACAAACTTCAAATCCCCATGGCAGCCATTTAATCTTGTTTATTGTGTATAAAAAATTAGCTCGATTGGTCGACACGTCATGTTAATTCTGCTCCACTCTCTTGAGCAATAGCGTAATGATATATAGCCTATAGTCATTTTCGATATATGGGGCTAACCAACATAAAAATATATTTTCAATTGGAACCAGTAGTTCCTGAGATTAGCGCGCTGTACGAATCAAAGAAAGAAACAAACTCTTCAACCTATATTAGTATAGATAAGTAATTAATTTAAAAACTGCAAGTGAAAGTTGTCATCTCGTGAAAAGGGGCCCTTTTATTATGTATTACTTTTTTTATATTTTTTTATGGCCTTATTAAGACCTTTTAGCCATATTTCTTCATTCTTATGTTTTAATTTAGCCCTGTCCAGTCCCTTGTCGATGTCAAATCCTGTGTCTTTGCCCAAATAACGTAGAGCACTGCAATATATCACTGTCTTTCACTATAGCACTTTTATACAAATTTTAATGTCTAAGAAACTACCATTTTTAAACATAAAACAAGGTTAATGCACTATTTTTGGAAAATAATATACAGCAAGCGCCTGCTATCAGAGAACTTCCCGCGCAAACTCTATTATGTACTAGTGGGTGCCCATAGGATGTAAGGGGCATAATGAAATACATATACAGTACCTACACTAAAAAAATTAAAATTTCTGTATGTCTATTTGTAACGGGTAATCTTTGAAACGACTGTACACATTTTAACGAGACTTTTACTTTCAGATAGCTGATGTTATAAGGAGTAACTTAGGTTACATTTTATGCCCGTATTCCCACGGGAACATAAACTATGCGGGCTAAACCGCTAATACGTCTCTTCATATGCAAAAATATGCAATATGTTTATTTTTACAGGTTAATGGAGTTAGCGGCGAAGGAGAGCATGGTACAAGACGAGGATGATGATGATGATGCCGATTACTACCGCAAGGAAGTTGGACAGGAGCCTGAAAACGGTTTTTAACTTTATAACTAACTAGCTGATCTTGAACTAAAACACTTGTACTGTTCCACTTATTTGATTAGCTGATGCCCACAGTTTCGCCCGCGTGGTGAAGTTTTTCTATTCGAGATTTCGTACGGAACCCTAAACTTTTTGACAATCCGATATAGCCTATGTTACTTACGAAGAATGTAGGTTCGTATGGCGAAAGTTTTTTTTAAATCGGTCCTGTAGTTTCTTAGCATATTCGATACAAACAAACTTACAAATTTCTCTTTATAATATTAATATAGACTAACTTACCCCCGGCTTCGCCCGTGACATACTTCGAACTCCCGTCGCACCCATTTATACCGTCGTTTATTACTTTTACAAAAATGTATGAAAATCTGCCGGATTTGTTGACATTTATGATTAGTGCTCCGCATTCCTGAGTAGTAGTGTGATGATACATAGCCTAGGACGATTTAACCAATGGACGCGCTATCTTACCGTTTGCGCCTATACCCCGCTTGCCATTTGCTAAGCATTTTTAGCTAAGTCGCTGTTCCGCGGACTCTGTCTAACGTACACGTTCGGAGGGTAATTTATAAAGAAGAAATGAAGAAATGTGCTGTGAAATGGCGAAAAGTTATAGCGGTCGAACAATTAATGTTTGTTTTCACTCGTAAGTAAAAATTTATTTCATTTACAAAACTATTTTCAACAAAACCATTAATGATTGAAACATACCAATAACTTAATCGGCCTATATTCAATATACTTTCATTCTCTATAAACATTATACAAAGAGTTACCACCTCAAATTAGCCAAATAATATTGTGTCCAATTCGCATTGCATACCTTCATTTTTCTATTTGTAGTTGTATTTTTATTGGTTGTTAGACAGTGACAACACTTCATGCAAGAGTAAGAAAACAATATGTGTGTAGTTTCCCCACCGCACGAAAGTTGGTTGAACGTGATTTCATACTTTATTGAGTACATTACGCGTTTAGTGGTTAAATCGTCCTAGTATATCCTCTATATATATATATATCCTAATAAGCGTCGCGTGTCGGGGACGTCACCCATTTTTCATAAGATGACACTAATTACTACAGACAAATGACGTGTTTATTTTGATTCCCTTGCTCTAAGTACATTATATTTATGTATCACACCTCATCCCCGAAGGGGTGGCAGAGGCATATGATATGCCCACTTTTCACCGTGTGTATTCCTGTCCCACGTAATAGGTGGTGAGCCCATTGTCGTGTTGAAATAGACAGACGCAGGTTGTGGCTACCTGCTGTTGACATTTTTCAAACCGCCCATAATGCCTTCAACCAGACTTAACGTGCCTTCCAAAGCACGGAAACGCTCGCAAATGTAAATTCCACCATAAATGCACTCAAGGACCACCTATAGCGAATGTTGTTTAACGCAGTGATCGTTTACAGAACACTGAGTCAGCGGGGCCACTAGTGCTTCAGTTTTCAGTACATCATAGTATATTATATCAAATTAAAATGAGTCAATCAAATAACTCGCCTCTGACCGCTCCCGGTACAACGGTGCCTGTAGTACCAACCGCGTTACCGTCACGTTGAAAGGATAGGGTGGACCTAACAAGCTGAAATTTATACATATTAAATAACACCATCGAGACCGGTCAGGTTTACAAAGTAAATGTTGTGGAACAGTACAAGTGGTGTTATTTAATATGTGTAGCAAGTTTCACCAAGCGCCATCAATCAACAGTATAAATAATCGGAAATTTATACCAAATACTGAGGTGTATTAACTAACAATAAATTCTGAGGATTACACAGCTTTAACCAGTAGACGTGTGTACTAACTGCCGCTGCCAAAGATTAACACAAGCTTTGCCAGACGCTTTAGTCCATTTAAAGACATCCATATTTATAACCAGACGAATAATGTTTGCGATATAAAACTGTGTTCGGTGAAGGAAGCAAAAATAAAAAATCACGACATGGCTTCTTTCACTGTCTTACGACCAAACCGAAAGTCACTTTCTTCATTTGTCATGAGAATGTAGAAATTGGTGATGTCCAGTTAATTGAGCTGTATAAAATGGTATTTGATATATTGTATAAGTTTAACTAATGTGTATGTGGATATTTAAAAAATGGTATAATAATGGTAAGAATGCAACTAGTTTTTAATAATTAAGATTGATACGTGAGGAGATTGCTCAAAAACGGAAAGGTCAAAAGTACTCGGATACCCAGACGTGCGTGTATGAAGCGATTGATGAATCTCGAAGAAGCGAAAGAAGTATGCATGGATCGCGAAGCCTGGCGATCTGTCCTCTCTGACTACCCCGTCAGGGATACAGCGTGAAGATAGTTAGTTAAGATTGATACGAGTATGTCTGGAAGTTTTGTTGTCGCAAGAGCAACAAATGTTTATTATCGCTAAGCTAAATCGTATTTGGCACCCACAGGACAGGTTTGCCTAGTGTGGGGCCACAGGAAAACGCACAATACTGTATTTACTATTTGGCAATAAAATATTTTTATTTTAATAATCCCTAATACAAAAAATCATTACTTATTAAGTTGTGAAGTTTTCAGAAATGTTGATATTGATTCACGAATGAAAAAAGCTAAGGAAAGAAATGTTTGCTTGACTGCTTACGTCTGGGTATAGGTGAATTAAAATCAAGGTCTTGAGTTAATACGTAAAAACGATATAGGCAACTTTATTTTTTCACGAAAACTTGTAGGTACCAAAATTTATCTTCATTTTCATTTTTTTTATATTTTTCCCTTTACTTGTGCTATAACACATTGCATCTGACTAGAATTGACAGTTCCTGGTCAACCGAAAGTACCCTTTAGGTTTAAGGTCGAAAACCTAAATGGTAGTTCTCGTTGACCTAGAATCACGAAATTTGGCAAAAAGAAGGTCTGACAGCACAAATAAGGGAAAAAAACCTAAAAAGTGAAAAAAACCTAAAAAGTGAAAAAAAGATGAAAAGTGAGGAGTGACCACATACATAGATAGTAAAAACCAATTAATATAGACCTCTGAGTTGTATGGGCGCTCATACAACTTTAATTAGTTCGCATGAGTTCGACTCGTGCTTGACCGGTTTTCCTTATTTTATAGACAACCTCTGCACCAGCGGGAGTCTGGAGTCTATTCTACGCCCTAATTCCCCAATAGAGTGCCTCGGATCCCGAATATTCCATAGTCTATACCTACACAGCGATGGGCAACTTTTTATAATACGTATTTATAAAATAAAATATATTTTTTATGTTGTATTTTTTATGGGCTATGTTTTATCTCGGCATTTTGTTTTCCCACCAGCTTGTAATTATATTTTTTTTTATATATTTTTGGACATAACGCCCCTCTAGCCCCAATTAAGCTTAATATAAGTGGTATGGGATCTTGACAAGAGATCATAATTCTTATATATTTCTAAATACATACGTACTAAGGTATTTGGAAAACAGAACTTCAAAAAAAAAATTTGCTAATTACACAAATATTTTTTCCGTTTCGGGAATCGGAACCGCCACCTTAGCATGGCAGTCGCTTATATATATACTATCACTTTCGCCACAAAGGCATTACCTATTATTATGTAAGTATTATAATAATAATGAGAATGTTTATATTTTAGATCTATTCACAAAAGATAATAGAAAAAGAAGAGGTGACAACGAAGAGCCAAGAGGATTCAAAAAAATGAGATTAGACAAAAAAATTCAGAAGAAATATTCAAATTATAACGATGACAAGAAAACAACTCACAGAAAAGAACAAAATCAACCGTTCCACAGTCGTAAGAACAATGGACAAAATGCAAATAGAAAATTCCAGAACGACCGTAAAGGTGGAAGAAAATACAATGAAAGAACTGGAGATCAAGGAGACAATAAGAGTGGTGGTGGCAAACGAAACTTTAATAAACCCAAAAAGGTTTTAGGGGGTTTAAAAGGGAAAAGAGCTGGATTTAAAAGTAAAGGTAATAAAAGGGGCAGGAAATGAAAAAAACATTCTAGTTTTAAGAGTTGTCTAATAAAAAGTTTTAAAATGTGTCGTTTCGTTATTTTTAATAACCTTTTTTGTCTAACTGGGAATACACACGGATGGTATGTCAGACTCGAATCAACTAACCACACGGTCCTTAAGTACATATCCATCTATCACCTTGAATGAAATAGGCGGCAAACTATGCGACCGGGGGCCGAGTATTTTCCAATAGAATGCCGTTCTAGTTCTATTCTATAGCGGTTTTATTGCGATTAGTCCAAAACTAGGTAGTCTACTAAATCTATTATTGAGCAAAGCGAAGCGAAGCTTCAATGGCGTTTGTAACACCGGGCAGAACTTCGCCACTTATCCGTTTACGGATTTTTTTTCTGCTACGAAAATATATTCAAATTCGTTGTGACGAAGCCCGAATTTTAAAATTCGATCTAATAAAGTTATCCGCAAAAATCATGTTGTCTATGGGAAAATACTTTAGTTTGATTTAACGCTTCGCTCAAATTTATGCTGCTAGCATAGGTTACACCTTTGCGACTGCTGCTACCTAGTTTATTTCACAATCACCTTCTCAAGCTGCAGAATAGAGACAAAATAGCTGTTTTAGCTATCAAAATATAAATTTACACTACCAAAAATGCAAATTAAGAGCTACTTACAGACGCTACACGTGTTAATAACATTCTATCGGGCGGCCGACAGAATTCTATTGGAGCGCAATTGTAATACACTACGAAAAGCGACAATTTTTTCTGTCGGCATTCTATTGAGAGTCGATTTCTATTCTTTTCTGACGCGATTGAATTAGTAGACTACACGTTGCCGGCGTCCCCAATAAGAAAATAAATCCGTTAAGTACCATTGGCCGGGTACCTCCTCGGAAGAATGTATCAGGTACCTACTCAATATTATATCGTATAGATATATTATATCGAAGACCAAGTTGTAATCAACATATAAACCATCTTGAAAGGCACCGAGAACTGAGAAGTTGACAAAAATTTTCAAAGATACTCCGACACTATTTCGCCTGTTATTTTCTAGGAAACGTTTTATTATTAACTTAAAATTTCCGCTTGAAGAACCCAGGGTTGTAAGAAGGAAACTCAAACTTCTTCCAACACCACGACCACCGTTGAACTCGCTTACTCCTCGCAGTCTGGGGTACTTTCATCACGAATCCTAGATACTAATATTATACACGCGAAAGTTTGTAAGTATGGATGCTTTTTACTCTTACGCAAAATCTATTGAATGGATTTTGACGAAACTACAATAATATAGCTTACACATCAGAATAAAACTTAGGCTACTTTCTAACCCGAGAACTACTAAACTACTAGAATATATAGAACTACTTTCTCCACGCGTGTGGAGCCGCAGGCGTCAACTAGTATTAAATAAGATCATGAAGAATGAGTCCGAATCTATCAGCTGTAACATTTCCTCGTATGATGTTAGTGTTCCAGTTCCTACACTTCGAGGTGTTTGATGATGTTCCTAGTTTTCAAAAAAAATATACCAGGTCAAAATAGTGAATCTAATATTACCTATCTCTCCCAAAACATTCAACGATCCCAGAAGGATAAAAAAAATCATACCTTCAAGTTGCCACCCGTTGTTAAGAAAACTGAGGCAGAAGTAGTTCAAATTACTGCTATTATTATTTGAATCTTATCTTTCGAACTCATGGCGCTTCTATTTATACATACATACATTCATATTATCACGCCTGTTTCCCATCGGGGTAGGCAGAGACTATGGTTTTCCACCTGCTACGATCCTGACATACCACTTTCGCTTCTACTTTCATAAGTGTTTTCGTACACGCTCGCCGGTTAAGGATACTCTTGACCTGGTCTACCCCTACCAGTTTGCCTATTCTTTCTCGCCACATAAATCTGCTTCGTCAGTCTACTTTCATCCATCCTCTCCACGTGTCCGAACCATCTAAGCATCCCTTTTTCTATCTTAGTCACTACATCTTCTGTCATACCGCAATGTTCCCTTATCGTGCTGTTCCTTTCTTTATTCATCAACTTCACTGCAGCTATACTTCGCAGACTTCTCATTTCCACTGTATTTATTTTACTTTTATGCGTTTTCTGCCGTACCCAACTTTCACTGCCATACATTTACACACCTCTATGTACAGCCAGTCGTGCCTTCGAAACGTTCTGACTGCTCATAAAGGCGTACATGGCTCCATTCACTTTACTTCCTGCCAATACTCTTCGCTCAATGTCATAGTCATGCTTTCCATCTCTTGCAAATTTTGTACCTAGATATACAAACTCTTACTTGTTCTACTCTTTCTCCTTCCACAACAATTGAGCAATCCTACTATTTATAATGTTGATTAATGGTACTTGGTGCATTTTGCCACACATCCTGATTTTTAACTTGATCGGCTTCGCGTTACGTCATTTTTGAAGGTATATAAGTAGGTATTTTATTTTAACCTTTGAAAATTACCACGAAACCGGTCAGGTTAAAAAGTAAATAACAGGGAATAGGTACTACCTATAGGTATGTATTTTTTCTCAAAATTATCGGCCCTACATTTTGTTCATTACTCCTGAAACGATTTTTATATGGCGCAATTAGGTATATTTTTATTTAGGTATTGCGCCTAAAAAATTATGAACCAAGTTAGGTTTCGGTGACATAAAAATTGCAACCTGTACAGCTGACGTCGCTACGTCGTTTCCACTTCTTTAAAGATAGCAAGACACCTTCTGCACTCTTTCACGATTTATAATTAGGATATTATAAGCAGGGAAGAAAATATACCTAATGCGTCTCTTCCTCGTATAAGTCCGGCCACATACAACAAATGCTATAGATACCTATATATTTACACTAGCTGACCCGCGCGACTTCGCCCGTGACAAACTTCGAACTCCCGTTAGTTTATCAGTCACGTCTTTATTCCCGTCACTCCCATTCAATCCCGTAGTTTATTACTTTTACAATAACGAATGAATATTTGCCCGATTTGTTGATTACTGCTCCGCTCTTCGGGGTAATAGCGTGATTATATATAGTCTTTTACAGTCTCGCCTTTATTCCCGTCGCGCCCATTCAATCCCATCGTTTATTACTTTTACAATAATGTAGGAATATTTGCCCGATTTGTTGATTACTGCTCCGCTCCTCAGGGTAGTAGCGTGATGAGATAGCCTTTTATCAATCACGCCTTTATCCCCGTCGCTCCCATTTAATCCCGTCGTTTATTATCTACTTTTACAATTGTGTATGAATATTTGCTCGATTTGTTGATTACTGCCCTGCTCTTCAGGGTAGTAGCGTGATGATTTAGCCTATAGACTTCCACGATAAATGCGCTATCCAACACATATTAGTATAGTTATTATTATTAGTAAATTATTTTTATTTTTTTAATATTGTTGGGACAATTCACACAACGCCATCTCATTCCACACTAAGCGGAGCTTGTATTATGGTAACCAGGATAACTGATAAACATACTTATATATTTCTAAATACATACATATCATAGATAAATAACACCCAAACACAGAATAAATCATCGTGCTCATCACCCAGTTTTATCGTGGGTGGGAATCGAACCCACGACCTCTTGCGTAGCAGTCGGATGCACTCCCACCGCGCCACAGAGGCAATCAAGAAGACGCGCGGACTTCGCAGAGCTCGCTCGCTATTGGCAAGTCGCGACGTCGCGCATGCGTAAATCGCAAATCATCGGCCATACTTTTCACTTGTCATTTTAGGACCAAATTTTTCACAATAAAATGATTATAATAGGTTAACCTTAAAAGATGTATGCTGTTCGCGGACTTTATTTTAGAACTTTTAAAGGGGAATAATTATGTGATACATAGTTTTTGCGTAACTTTAATCGTTTACGCAGCGTTCGCGACGGAAGCTATCAAAAGGAATATTTTGTCCCCGATTTTGCCACATTTATCATTGCTGTTACGCACCTATTGGCCGTAGCGTGATGCTATATAGCCTATAGCCTTCCTCGATAAATGTACTATTCAACACAAAAATAATTATGCAAATCGAACCTGTAGTCCCAGAGATTAGCGCGTTCAACCAAACAAACAAACTCTTTATAATATTAAGTATAGAAGATACAAGTAGGTAGGTAACTGTATATTAAGCAAATGCTTCTCTTGTGTGCGGACTAGGTTTAAAAGTTTTACGGGCACATTAGTTGTGTCGTAAAGCATTTAATGGTAGGTGTGCTTTCTGTTCTGGTATGCGGTTTGGCTGATCAATAACAAACAAATTAATAGCCCAGGTATCCCGGTGGTGGTAGTGTAAAGTAGGTAAGCATGGATCGTGATCATAGACAATATACTAGCTGACCAGCGCGGCTTCGCCCGTGACATATTTCGAATTCCCGTCAGTTATCACTCACGCCGTCACGCCTTTATACCCGTCGCGTCGCGTCGCAGCCATTTAATCCCGTCGTTTATTAGGTACCTACTTTTACAAAAATTTATGAAAGTTTTTCCGATTTGTTGACATTTATGATTACTGCTCCTCTCTCCAGGTCAATAGCGTGATGTTATATAGGCTTCTATATACTATACCAAACTATAAGATATCGTAAAAACGCATTGAAAAGAAAAAGAGTAGATCCCAGAACGCACGTCCTTTCGGCAGTGCGCCGATGACGCGTCTGAGTCTGAGCGATATTTATTGGCCAGCGAGAGGCGACAACAATGCGCGGTCGCGCCGGTCGCGCATGCGCTATCCGCTTATTTCGCGCCATTACATTAGTTGTGAACAAATTTGATCGCAATAAAATGATCATAGTGAGTTAACCTTAAAAGATAGCCAAGTGCTGTCGCAGACTTTATTTTAGAACTTTAAAAGAGGAATAATTATGTAGTACATATTTTTTGCGTAACATTAATCGTTTAGGCAGCGTTCGAAACGGAAGCTTTTAAATAGAATATTTTTCTCCCGATTTTGCCACATCTATCACTGCTGCTCCGCTCCTATTAGTCGTAGCGTGATGCTATATAGCCTATAGCCTTCCTCGATAAATGGACTATTCAACACAAAAATAAATTTTCAAATCGAACCTGTAGTTCCTGAGATTAGCGCGTTCAACCAAACAAACAAACTCTTCAGCTTTATAATATTAGTATAGATTAAATATATTTCCGAGTCAATTATCGTTCAACAAACTTCCAAACTTACATTTATTGCATACAATGAGCTACAAAGTATGAGGTAAGGAAGTTCGCGGAGTCAAGTCAAGTTAAGAGTGGCACATTATGACAACAACAAATTACCTATGTTTACTGTGTTGTTCTAAGAATTAATCAATAAAGACTTAATTAGTGGCTTTGCGATATGTTGTTTTTGTGCACTTCTACAATGAATGCGTATTGTTGCAAGACTAGGTACCAATCTTGGAGCCCCGTGAGTTTAGTGCCCCTTTTGATCAATGCTAGTTTCTTACGCTACTATCCTGATATCGATGACTGTTATGAATGGGTAATGGTAACACGGCAGTCGTTAAAGGTATTATGGTCAACTTCAAGATTTTATCAAAAACATAACTGCTACTGTCCATTTTAACGTGGCAATATGATTAGGAGAAAAGCGTAGGTACCTCTGTTGTTGAAATGAAATGACAATCTTTATTAATGTAAGTTAGGTCACAAAGTAACTGATAAATTCATGATTATTGCTTTTACATTACTGCCAGATTCGCAAAGCAATAGATAGAACCAGGCAATAAAACTCATGGCCACTCTTTTCTAACCGCCAGTACCTATAACCTACATTAGTTTTATTTATATGATATCTGAACAAGTTTTATAATTATGAGTAAATGAGTAGGTATAAAAGAAACAAAATCAAATCAAAAAGAGAGCGATTGTAGTTGCCAGTTCTAAGGGCAGCCTACCCTTTAAGGAAAATAATCTAGCAAGATAAATCCATGGATGCTCTTTTAAAATGTAGGTATGGCTTACAATAATAAACTTAGGTACATTGTTCTGTGGAGTTATGTTAGTACAGTGGACTAAACTTAGTTTTCCTTAAAAAAATATTATAGTCTTACTCGGTATAGCCAATACAAAAAAAAATCTAATCCGACCATTAGTCCCTGAGATTAGCGCGTTAAACCAAATAAACAAACTCTTCAGCTTTATATATTAGTATATATATATCAGCCATTGCCCTACTCAACCATATTATAGGGAATAAGGCGACCTAACACATACGCCACCACTGCCAGTACACTTATGCAAGCATGATATACTTATGTACTCAAATTGCACATCAATCATCATGTCAATTTTAAAAAATGGTAAATTAATAGTCCACAAGGTGACATGTAGAACATTGTGTACAAGTGTTACTAACAAACTCAAATTATAATTTTTTAAGAAATAAAAAAAATACATAAGTAAAAGAAACGTGTTGTGTGAAGACTAGACCTAACCCTTCTTTTCCTTTTTAACACGCTTCTATTAGTTTTTATCTGTAATTTTGTTTGTATGTAACTGACTCGTTTGGACTCGATTTTGCCCAACTTTAAGCGATCAGATTTACTTTAAACGTAGACTTATCAACGATCGACGACAATACAATATAAAAAAAAATATATATGGTATAAAAAACTAAAAAAACACGCTTTAATAGAAAATCGAACAAAAATCGGAAAATAGCTTTTAATTTATATTTTATTCAACTGTTATAAAAAGTTATAAAAACTCAATATGTTTCAATAATTTTAAAGAATTCAAAAATATAAATAAAGTATCCTTAAGTCCTTAAGTCACCTAGATGCACGTGGACTAAAAATTTCCATTACAGATTTCTTGAAAAGGAAGAGACCATTTTAGCATAACAAATATAATCGCACCCATAGAAGTATTTTTATGATGATGTATTCGCACTAAACCCAATTAACACTTGCTCGATAATGTAAGGAATGTGTCTTGTGTTATATTCACAGAACAATAAAGCCAGGGAGCCATAAGCTTACCGAATATAATTACCGAATTCTACAATCAATTAAAACGAAAAAAAAGAAAGAAGCGCTAATGGAAGCCCTAAACGGGTGACCACTTTGTGGCATATACATTTGTGAGCGTTTGCGTGCTTCGGAAAGCACGTTAAGCCGTTGGTCCCGGTTGCCAGTAACATGGCAGTAGTTAAGTCAAGCTTAAGGCTTTTTGTGCGGCTTAAAATATTTCAACAGCAGGAAGCCACTACGAGTACTTGCGTCTGTCTATTTCAACACGGCAATGGGTTCATCGCCTATTATGTGGGACAGGAATACACATGGTGAAGAGTGGGCTTGTAATATGCCTCTGCCACCTCTTCTAGGGTAAGGCGTGATAGATAAAACTGTTCAAAACGGAATGGTCAAACGTACTCGGATACCCAGACGTGCATGTATGAAGCGGTTAATGAATCTGCAGGAAGCAAAAGAAGTATGCATGGATCGCGAAGTTTAGCGATCTGTGATTTCTGATTACCTCGTCCGGGATACAGCGTGAAAGATAATTTATACGACTGCCATTTTACTGGCAACCGGGACCGACGGCTTAACGTACTTTCCGAAGCACGGAAACGCTCGCAAATATAAATTCCACAAAGTGGTCACCCAACCAAGGACCACCTATAGCGAATGTTGCTTAACGAACTGATCGTTCACAGAACACTGAGACCGCGAGGCCACGAGCACTTCATTTCAGGCATAATACCCTAATATTCAAATTAAATGTATTAATACTCTCTATTATTAAATTAATACAAGTCTATTATTGATACTGAATTCAAAATGTTTCGCTCCAAAACGACTAATTAATTCAACGAATAATTATAGGTAGGAATGTAAAGTTCGACGAATAATATTCTCTAATAGGTACCTTGCAAAAGGCTAATGAGGTGACTTGCACACTGCCAGGGATATTAATCGGTTAAGGCGTAAATATTACTCATATTTTTAATTATATCATAACAAGTACAATTTAAAAAGATAAATAACATTCACTCGTCTGTCTGTTATTCCAAATTAACAGCTTTTCAGTAAATATATATATGAAAGTATATACAGTACTGACAAAAAAAAATATTTTCTCTGTATTTCTTTCTGTCTGTCTATCTATTTGTTTGTTCCGGCTAATGTCTAAAACGACCGAACCGATTTTAAAGAGACATTCACTAACAGATAGCTGATGTTAAGTTTTGTAACTAAGGAGTAACTTAACTTACATTTTATTCCCATATTCCCAAGGAACGGGCACAACGCGAGTGAAACCGGGGCTCGCTAGTACTTAATAATACTACGTAAGTATTTGATACACGTTGAGTGTTATACTTAGTTCACAGGTTAAGTAATTATGGAGTGGTTGGAGCAGTAATGGGCGATAAAACTACTTCATATCTGCCCATTAAACCGTATTAAGACGTTTCGATTAAATCGTATTTTTCCTAAAACGTCATAAATACACCTACCCTAGTTGACGCCCGCGGCTTCGCCCGTGTAGAGACGTTTTCCCGTTACCGTTTCCAATAGGAACTTGTTCCCGGGATAAAAAGTAGCCTATGTGTTATTCTGATGTATAAGCTAAATTATTGTAAAGTTTCATTAAAATCTATTCAGTAGTTTTTACGTGAAAGAGTAACAAACATCCATACAAACTTTCGTATTTATAATATTACTAGTTGACGCTCGCGGCTTCGCCCGAGTAGAGAAGTTTCCCCGTTCCCGTTTCCCACAGAAACTTGTTCCCGGTATAAAAAGTAGCCTATGTGTTATTCTGATGTATAAGCTAAATTATTGTAAAGTTTCATTAAAATCTATTCAGTAGTTTTTACGTGAAAGAGTAACAAACATCCATACAAACTTTCGCCTTTATAATATTATTAAGATTACTAGTAGATGCTCGTGGCTCTGCCCCCTTTTAGCCACAGATTTAAACCGTCAGATGATTCTAAACTTTGGGCACTAGAAAATGAGAAAATAGCCGTAGAACGTATCTTTAGTGTTATAATAAAGAGTTGGTTTGGACACGTCCAACGAATGAGTAAGGAACGATTGGCGAAGAATATATATTGTGCGAAAGTAGAGGGTAGAATGAGTCAGGGTAGGCTGCGACTTACTTTATGCACACAAGCAGATTGCTCAGAAACGGAAAAGTCAAAACTACTCGGATACCCAGACGTGGATGTAAGAAGCGATTAATGAATCTCCAGGAAGCAAAAGAAGTATGCATGGATCGCGAAGCCTGGCGATCTGTCCACTCTGACTACCCCGTAAGGGATACAGCGCGAAGATAGATAGATATAGATATAATCAAGAGTGTGGAGTTGAATCACGCTCAGCTCCGACGGAAACGCCGCGTGATCTACTAGAATCCCCAGCCACTACTGTTCTTGCGTCACTTCCTGTTAGTATCTGTCGCAAAGACAATTAACAACTTCTCTTTTTGGCGACAAATCACAGTACCTACATCTCGTTTTGTAGATTTTTAAGCGCTTTCTTGTATTTGTAAAATTTTTCAACATTATCATAACTATTTCGGTAGCAATATTTTAGCATACCTATAAAAAAATGTACTATCTTCTATACTAGCGGAACGTTTTGACGTTTGTCCTTGCTTGAAGTTTTTGCACATTAGAGGGTATTTATACTACGGTAGAAAACAGAGTACTTATATCAAAACGGCCATTATAGCGTGCCGCTAGTATATTTATATATATTTTACCTCGGTGCTTACTTGAATAAGTTTTAGGTTACCTAGCCACTGGGTGGCCTACCCATTAACCTTTGATAATGCCATATTGCTAATGGCATTATCAAACTTTACGTTATAGGCCCTAGAATAACTAACTAACTATCTTCACGCTGTATCCCTGACGGGGTAGTCAGAGAGGACAGATCGCCAGGCTTCGCGATCCATGCATACTTCTTTCGCTTCTTCGAGATTCATCAATCGCTTTATACACGCACGTCTGGGTATCCGAGTACTTTTGACCTTTCCGTTTTTGAGCAATCTGCTCACGTGGTCTTCATATGTAAGTCTCGGCCTACCCTGACTCCTAGAATAACCTTTCAAAATATCTAGCGAAAGCGTCAAGGTGGTTTTAAAAAAATAATAATAACAGTGATATATGTACTCATAAGTAAGTATATTTGTTACTATCGCTAGAGAAGCGCTCGTGGCCCCGCGGACTCAGTGTTCTGTAAACGATCACTGCGTTAAGCAACTTTCACTATGGCTGGTCTTTGGATGGGTGACCACTTTGTGGCATTTACATTTGCGAGCCTTTCCGTGCTTCGGAAGACACGTTAAGCCGTTGGTCCCGGTTGCCAGTAACATGGCAGTCGTTAAACCCAATTGAAGGCCTTATGGGCGGCTTGAAAAATGTCAACAGCAGGTTGCCACTACCTGCGCCTGTCCATTTCAACACGGCAATGGGCTCGCCGCCTGTTACGTGGGACAATAGTGCATACCTTGAAATGTGGGCGTATAGTATGCCTCTGCCTATCCCTTTGGGGATAAAGGCATGACAATGTGCAGTATTATATTATATGTAGTATTTTTTACTATCGGGGCTAAATTGAACTTGACTGCCTCTGTGACGCGGTGGGAGTGCATCCTACTGCTACGCAAGAGGTCGTGGGTTCGGTTCCCACCCAGGATAAAACTTTGTGTGATGAGAACGATGGTTTATTCTGTGTCTGAGTGTTATTTATCTATAATATGTATGTATTTAGAAATATATAAGTATGTTTATCAGTTATCTAGATCCCATAACACAAGCTAATATTAGCTTACTTTGGGCTAGATGGCGCTGTGTGAAAAGTGTCCCACAATATTTATTTATTTAAACGCGGTTATTTCACATACCTTTTGTCAGTCAGCCTGTGCCCAAAGCCGGTGCAACCTGATCGAATGGTACTTTTGTAAAATAACCGCGTTTAGACCCGTTAGTAACAAATATACTTATAGTATGCAACGCGATTTGCGGATTACGCAAATATTTGTTCTTACTCGAGCATCGAATCCAAGACCTCAACGCGGCAGTCGCATACATTACCACTTACCCCACAGAGTCAGTCCGAGAATGACTGTTACAAATTCACACAATATATTTTCCATTTGACGCAGTGTTACATCTATTAGCTAAAAATACAGTGTTGTTTTTTAGTTAGACCATATCTAGTGTGTAGGTATTGCGAATTTCCTAATGAAAATAAGTGCCTTGATGTGGCTTTATGACCCGATAATGCTCGTGCCGACATCTACACAAAGGAGGTATACCTAGTATAATATATATACTCATGAATAATAATTTATACTTCACTGTGCAAGTCATCTCTTTTCTTGAGGTTTTTACAAGGTACGAATTTGAAGATTTTATCCGTCGTACTGTACCTATTACAGGAATCTAATAAATCTGTCGTCATTTGAGCGTCGTGGAGCACTGAAATTTGTCTATAGAACTTGCTCAAAAAATACATTACGTAGCCTATGGACGTTTGCAACACCAGAGGTGCAGCACTCGCGCTGCCGACAGAGCTGTAAGTTCTGTGATATGATGTTATACATATAATTATAGTAAAAAGGTCAAAAACGAAATTGTGATGTAACATTATCGCGGGAAGTAAAAATAACAGATTTTGAGTAATTTCAAAAATTACCTTGGAATCTTGAAACCTAGGTGTACCTTGAAACTACAGAACTTGAACATGGAAATTTATATTTACCCGAGGACAAGAACAAACTTGGACGGCTGGAAGACACGACACGGTAGTTGCACTGTAAGTATATCCACGCTTCGTAATGGTGCATCACACCTGAACTCTTGGACATATTTATACCGCTTCAGTGTTAGATAGCGCTATCTTCATTAAGGCATAATATAAAAATAATCAAAAGCATAGCTTTTATAGCTTTCTATAAATCCTTTTATAGTTTTCCTATATAGCTTCCTAGCGTTTATAGTTTCCAATATAAATCTCGATTTTAGTTAATAAGATCATAGGTTAATTAGCAAAAACTAGGTCATTAAAAAAACTGAGACGTTCAAAATGGCTAGATGAATTGGCTCGGGTAAATTATGTTTACGGAGTCTAATAAAAGTCGACTCAAGTATCAAGAAAAGCGGACAACAAATCCATATATATTAGCTTCAAAATTGGCTTCATAACTGATTTTAAAGGGGCTTTCACTGGCAAATAGCTGATGTTGTCTTGTCCTTGACTTCGGATACTTCTTAAACTTCGACTGCATTCTCGTATTCCCACGTAAATGGGCACTACGCGGGTGAAACCTCGGTACGTCTGCTAGTAATAAATACAAAGAAAAACACATCCTGTTAGTTTGGTAGCGCTAGGCTATTTTTTGAGGTTATAAAGTAATATATTATAATTTTATATAACCTGTAGATAGAATCATACCTATAAAGTTCATTATCAAGGTTCTCATCGGTAAAAAAATTATAGTTTAAATATAAGACGGTAATTTTCAAATTTAATTTGTGTTCTATAAAATACTAGCTTAAAATTCATACATACATACATATCATCACGCCTGACTCCTATAATTTTAAAAGTGTTTTATACACACGCTTGCCGGTTAAGGATACTCTTGACCTAGCCATTTTACAAAATGTTTTTGATTAGATTGACATACGTACAATCTGCTTCGTCAGTCTATTTTCTTCCATCTTCTCCACATGTGAACCATCTAAGTAGGTATACTTTTTCCAGCAGATATAGTGACGCAATGTTACCTTTATACACGCTGGTCCTTTCTTAGTCCATGAACTTCACTCCAGCTGTATTCTGCAGACTTTTCATTTCCACTGAACTAATTTTAAATTGACACGATATAAGTGCCCGATTTTTTTTGCCAAAATAGGACTAAGATTGCATTTACACTAGATATTTAACATTTTGATGTTCTGAGCTTAATTCAAATGCTACTTTAGCGCTGGAGTACCTCAGGGATCTGTTTTGAGACCACTCCTGAAATTGTTTTGTAGAAACTCATTTCCCTGGACAACTTCGTGATGACAACAGGCGGTAATATTCATTTATTTTAGATAGGTAGGTACTAATGGTAAGGTTAGTGAATTAAATTGTGTATTTAGGGAGTATATTTAGCGCGGATGAAAGATGTGATTCGGATGTAGAACGGCGAGTAGCTGCCGGAAACAGAGTAAACGGTGCTTTGTCCCAATTAGTAAAGCGACAAAGCATCGTGAAAGAAGCACGACTGGCGATTCATAACGCAGTGCTAGTGCCAACTTTGCTTTACGGTAGCGAAACCTGGGCATGTCAGCAGATGCATGAAAGTAAAAAAAATGCTGTGGAGATCCGATCACTTCGAAAATTGTGCGGCGTTACCTTGGCCGACCGAATACGTAACGAAGTGATACGCAATATGGCAGGTTTGAATGAAAGTGTCAGCGTTAAGCTGGAAAAGGGCGTGCTCCGTTGGTTTGGACACGTCCAACGAATGAGTGAGGAACGATTGACGAAGAATATATATTGTGCGAAAGCAGAAGGTAGAAGAGGTCAGGGTAGGCCGAGACTTACATATGAAGACCACGTGAGCAGATTGCTCAAAAACGGAAAGGTCAAAAGTATTCGGATAGCCAGACGTGCGTGTATGAAGCGATTGATGAATCTCGAAGAAGCGAAAGAAGTATGCATGGATCGCGAAGCCTGGCGATCTGTCCTCTCTGTACTCGGATAGCCAGACGTGCGTGTATGAAGCGATTGATGAATCTCGAAGAAGCGAAAGAAGTATGCATGGATCGCAAAGCCTGGCGATCTGTCCTCTCTGTACTCGGATAGCCAGACGTGCGTGTATGAAGCGATTGATGAATCTCGAAGAAGCGAAAGAAGTATGCATGGATCGCAAAGCCTGGCGATCTGTCCTCTCTGACTCCCCGTCAGAGATACAGCGTGAAGATAGTTAAGTTAGTTAAGTTTTTACTAATGGAGTCACACCACCACAAGCCTTATCAACTTCAGAGCCCGCAAAACACAGGCGTGTGCATTTACTGTTGACACTCTTCCGAAGGCAATAATACCATTGAATTGATTTGACAATTTTTGGGGTTTCCGAAGAGCTTCAGTATGGGGTGCTTCAAAAGGAGTCTTAGAAGGCTTTTACAGGGCCGGCAGCGCGAGTTTCGCACCTCTGGTTTTGCAAACGTCCATAGGCTACGGCGGCTACTTGCCATCAGGTGGGCCGTATGCTTTTATTATCCTCGGTTCACCGTAAGCAATGGTATGTAATGGTAAATGGTACAATAAACTAGGTAGATGCAGTCGCAAAGGTGTAACCTATGCTAGCAGCATAAATTTGAGCGAAGCGTTAAATCAAACTAAGTATTTTCCCATAGACAACAAGATTTTTGCGGATAACTTTTTATTAGATCGAATTTTAAAATTCGTCACGAACTGCATAATTTGAATAGATTTCCGTAGCAGAAAAAAAATCCGAAAACGAATAAGAAATGGCGAAGTTCTGCCCGGTGTTACAAACGCCATTGAAGTCGCTCCATGGGAGCTTCGCTTCGCTTCGCTTCGCTCAATTAAATGATTGAAAGAAAAAGCTTTTTCAATATATTATAGAACTAAAAATACATTGAGATATTTTATGGTAAGCATTCTATCAATCACTACTTCTAAGATGGGCAATATTCTTGTCTATATGTACGTGTATGTCGATATACTTATAACATGTACTTGTGGTGTATATAACTTGATTTCGTTATTGTTTTTCTGATAATGAATAGTTACCTATAGTTACCTACCTATTCATTAACATTTTTATCAGCACCTAAGCCCAAGACTTTTTTTGTAGTAGGAACAGTAACCTTATAACGTCATAGAGCCTAACTTTGATTACAGGATGTTATTTATTATACCGGTTTTAAATTGGTTAGTGGACTAATGACGTTCTTTTGCGTTTAGCAAATTGGTATCCACCTTTGTTCGTTGTAATAAGATATTTACACTATGCTGGAGCTGTGATGTGTAACTATTCGAAGTTCTTGTCTGTTTTTTATGCTTTCTACCCTTAGAGTAAGTATTTTATTCCTACCTCAATGGTTCTACCGCTTGTACAATGGTAGGGACCATTCTACCTGTCATGCATTCCTAACAGGGTGTTCATTCGTACACTTTTTTTATTTCCCCTCATAGTTAAACCACCTTGAGGGGAAGTTTATTATTGTATAGCTCATTCTGCAATTTGATACAGACATATAATATGGTAGGTATATGTTATTGTCTGAATTTACATTGTAAAAAGTTAACAATATATTTGGTTGATAAGATTCTGATATTTATACTTAATAGTGGTGATGCGAGAAAAGCGGTGGTAAGCGTAAATAAGTCGGATTTAGTTTTTTGTAGAAAGTGTGAATTATGTGTTGTTGTATTGTTTGAGTGTGTTAACTATGTAGGTGATGTGGGTCATGAAGGTGTTAATGGCGGTGGTGTTTGTGATTAGTAGTGTTAAATTGTATGGGTCTATGTTATCATGGTGACAGTGCTGTTCGTGGTTAAGTCTTGTGCGAGTAAATCGTGGGCATTGTGTAATAAAGTGTGTAAATGTTGTTGGTGTTGTCGCAGGGGCAGGTGTCGTCTTCGGTAATATGGAATCTATGTAAGTATTGTTTGTGGTAACCGTGGTTGGTGAGTAATTGTGAGAGTGCAAATGTGTGTCCTGTTATGTCGATGAGTTTGTGTAGATGTGTGAGTGATGGGCACCAGGTTTTAATTACTGTTCCTTGAACATTATCACTGTATCTGTCTGAAGCTAAGTTGGAGCTATGAGTTTTGGCCTTTCTGGTGACAAAACTTAACGGAAACTGCATAAAAATGGGTAAGCAGGATTCAGAGGCCGCTGACTTAGCGGCTATGTCTGCAGCCTCATTACCATGTATACCCGTATGGGCTTTAACCCATACAAAGTTAATTTGTATTTATGTGGTGTGTATGTTAGTGGTGATTTGATGTGTGCTGTTAGTGTTGCTAATGTCTTCAAAGAGTCCGACATGATGAAAGCTGTAGCTACCTGTTGATTGTTTAACCACTTACAAGCTTGGTCGATGTCCACCAGTTCAGCTTGAAAGACGGTGCACGAGGAGTGTAATTTGTATGTTTTGGTGATAGTGGTGTTTTCTGGAGTATAAGCCACGAAGGCAGCACCCACTAAGTCGTCGTGTTTGCTACCGTCAGTGTATATGTGGTGTGCATGTTGTTGATTGATTAAAGTGTCGTCTAATTCAGTCTGTGTACCGATAATGTCAAAGGAGTGTGGTTTTCTGTCTGCCGGGTGAAGCAAATGCGATAGTTGTGTAGGTGTATCAAGTGTAAGATCGATTGGGAGGTAATCGGTGACCCCTGAAATTCTGGTTGATTCGATTCGTGCTCTTTCTTTGACTTTGAGGTCAAGAGGTGTAAGTGTGGATATTGCTATGGCGTTAGTGGTGTTTATAGTGCGGAAGCCTCTTTGTAGCGATAATAGTTTATTGCAGTTGGTTTTGAAATTGAGAGCAGTGTGCCATACGCTAGAAGCGTAGCATATTATTGGTTCGATTACTCCTCTGTAGAGAGTGAGTATGTTGTGAGAGTGTATTCCCCAGGTGGGTCTGATGAATCTGGTAAGTGTGTTATGTAGTATACGTGCTTTGTTAGTGATATAATTTACATGTTGTGTGAAGTGTAAGTTGTCATCGATGATCACCCCCAACACTCTGGCAGTCCGACTGAATGGGATGTGTGTATTGTTCATGGTTAAGTGTAGGAGTTTAGTTTTATTGGTGAAATCTAGAGCAATGGTTTTTTCAGGTCCAAAGGTAAGTTTATTATTGTTGCCCCATTCTAGAATCGTGTGTAAACTTTGGTTGATATTGTTTTGGAGACTGGTGAGTTTTTTGTGTGCGGCTATTAGGGTGATGTCATCTGCAAAGGCCTGCAGCTAACATCCCTCGGAAAGTCTGCGTCCGGGTAAGTCACCATCAGCCATGTCCAGTAGTTCATCCAAAATCAGATTCCAGAAGGTCGGCCCACATACAGATCCCTAGATGCATAAGTAGGGGACTTAGTTCTTTAGTTACTGTGGCGTCCGAATATAATATGGTGGCGGTGCGGTCTGATAGGTAGTTTTGAATGATGGTGTATATATTTTTTGGGCATTTAGTGTGGTGTAATCGTGCAAGTATGGCGGGCCACCATGCGTGATCGAATGCTGCTTTAATATCAAGGGAGATCATCGCGACATGTAATCCGTTCTTTATGTGAGTTTTGATGGTGTTCACTATGTTGGTGAGAGCGTGTACCGTAGAGATTTGTTGCTTGAATCCATATTCTTTTGTGTTATATGTATGTGTAGTAATTAGGTGATTTGTGAGGCGTTGTATAATTAATTTTTCAAGGGTTTTACCTAGTATAGGTAAAGTCCTATAGGACGGTATGAGGATAGAGTAATCAGATTTATTAGGTTTCGGAATGATTTTGACTATGGCATGCTTCCAGGTTTTAGGAAAAACAGAAAGTTTTAGACAGCGGTTCATAAGCCCAGTGATGATTTCAGGAAAACATAGAGCGAACTGATAACAGATGGATTTGGAAGGGTTCATGTTATGGCCGTATTCCAGAACGTTTATCAACACTCAAGAAACACTTGAGAGTAGATTTTATATGGCAAAATCTAGTCTCAAGCGTTGATCGAGTATTGAGAAACGTTCTACAATACGGACCTTAAAGTCCTGATCGCTTGTATACGGTAAGGTCCGATTGACGTATCCTTCAGCGTACATTTTCATTGATAAATCTCCTCGCCTTGGGTTATAAAACATCTACAGTGTGACGTTCTTTCAGATGACCTCTCTTTTAGGGGTTATTTACTGCGTCGACAGTGTGAGTGCCGTACCTAGGGTGTTGCAAACGTCCATAGGCTACTGTGATTACTTTTGATCATGTAGGCCGACTGATCACACAAATACTGCTCCTCTCCCCCACCCTATATTTATTATATTTTTTTCCAGCCATTTCAGTTGTAGAAGTAACAAACATAGATACACAGTCACAAGGTTTCATCTCTATTTTATTAGTTCTTATTAAAACAATTGATGAACTATTCATGACAAGGTAGACCGATACTTACATACGAAGACCACATGAGCTAATAGCTCAAAAACGGAAGGGTCAAAAAATACTCGGGTACCCAGACGTGCATGTATGAAGTGATTAATAAATCTGCACAAAACGAAAGAAAAGCCTGGCGATCTGTCCTCTCTGACTACCTCGTTTGGTATTAAAAGAAAACATGGACAACACAACAGGAAACAACTTTCTTCATTTCTATAATCGTCAATGAGATAATGCTAGCCTGCATATTTTATTCATATTTGATTAACGCAGGGATACAAATGGTGAAAAGTGGGCATATAATATGCCTCTGCCACCCCTTCGGGGATAAGGCGTGATGTATAAATAAATAAATAAATTAACGCTTAATGTATTAGCAATATGTAAATGCGACTCAGATACATCCGCAAACATCAACTTTGACTTAACTATCGTAAAACATATCTTTGCTTATGTTTTTATTGAATGACGCAGATACAACGGAATTAGAATGTTGTAAAAGAAATTTTGACATGAAACATTGCAGTTCAAAGATTCCTCCATAATTAACTTGTTTAAGCTTCATTGCCTTTGCTTGAGTCGTAGACAGAGATATATATTATAGCCGTCTGTGACGCATTTACGTAAAGGTTAGTGCACCGTGGAGTACAATATTTGAATTTAATTCACATTATGGACCGGGTGCAGGTATGGGATGCAACCTGTTCGGACACGCAGGCCCCTTCCTATCTACATGGAACCAACAACAGACCTGGTGCGGCTTGTGAAGCGGCTGAAAAAGCTAAAGCATGCAAATACAGGGGCCTAGGTTCCGAATTTGATTTTGTCCCATTCGGTGTCGAGACCCTTAGTCCATGGGGTCCTAGCGCAATAAGGCTTTTTAAGGAAATAGCAAAAAGGTTAGTCGACATCACAGGAGACCGAAGAGCCGGCAGCTACCTCGGACAAAGAATTAGTCTAGCTATTCAAAGGGGGAACGCTGCCAGTATCTTCGGAACCTTGCCTAAAGGGACTCTTTTATTTTATTTATTAAGGTTTTTAGTTTTTTAAGGTTTTTGATTATATTTTTTAAGGTTTTTAGTTTTAGATGCATTGTTCTAGTATTTATTTTAAAAATTCTATATTTCTGTCATAGTTTAAATATTAATTACTATATTGTAGTAATTTTTATATGTTTTATTTTACTATAATGTCTTTGCGTTTGACTTTAAAAGTAGAATGTAAATTAGTCTGTGGTTATTCACATTTATCCAGTTACACCTAAGGCTGGCAGAATGATAAAGATGAATGAGAAGAGTCGAAATGTGAAGAAATCGAAAATAGATGAAAAAAATCGATTACAATTTTCTGTGCATTTCTGTCCCACGTGGTGAGCACATTGCCGTGTTAAAATAAAGTGACGCAGGTTGTTGTTACCAGCAGTTAAAAAAAATTAAGGCTTATTTAAGGCCTTCAACTTAGTTTAACGACTGCCATGTTACTGGCAACTGGGACCAACGGCTTAACGTACCTTCCGAAGCACAGAAACGGTCTTAAATGGAAATATCACACATCCGTAACCAGCCATAGCGAAAGTTGCTTTACGCAGTGATCGTTAACAGAACATGAAGGAGCGCTTATTTTGGTCGATTTTATATTCCACCCTAGTTTTTTCGTACGTGGTAGAGTGCATTTGGGGTCTTTATCACCCTGCTGTGGAGGTAGATGAGTGAAATTGAGCCTTCCTACCCTGGAGAGGGGCCAGATTACACGCAAAACCACCGTGTTTCGCCTGACCTCTACTGGATAGGCCAAAAATGTGTGTGTACCATAGTACACAGGTAAGAAGTGAAACATCTTTACTACATTTTTTTTTACAACTATGAAATTTCTCTCTAAGTCGATAAAGGAGTTTCACTTAACATAAAGAACTTTTACTTCAAAACAACATGGTGCTTAACCGAAAACGTAGACGATCTTTTTTTTACAGCTATAACATTTCTCTCAACTTCGATACAAAAGTTTCACTTCAATAAATGCGACAAAGTAACACCGGTGTAAACGCAGCTTAATTTTATTTAAATGCAAATTACGAAGAAGATATCATGTAACTGGCAAAAAATCGAGGTGCAAATATTTTTATTGTATGTCTAGATGACCCCTACAGCTTCGCCCATGGAATATTTCGAACTCCCCTTTGCACCTATTTAAACCCGTCGCTTATAAATTTTACAATGATGCATAAAAATTTGCCCGATTTGGCGACATTTATGACTACTGCTCTGCTCCCCAGTGTAGTAGCGTAATGATATATAGCCTATAGCGTTCTTCGATAAATGGGCTATCTAACTCAAAGAGAGTTTTTCAAATCCGACCAGTAGTTCCTCAGATTAGCGCGTTCAACCAAAGAAACAAACAATCAAACTCTTCAACTCTATAATATTTTTATTTCCTCAGATTTTTTTAATTAAGTGGAAAAAGACAATGCGATTCGATTCGAGACGGGGATTGAACCCGTGACCTTTGCCTCAAGATTTTTATTTATTGTATGATTGACACGCACACGTAGATCACAGATACCGATAGATATGTTCGATTAGTTCACAATTTAAGGCTCCTACAAAAAGTTATGACGCAAGACGAACTTTGTAATAGTGACGACTATCTGATGGGCCCGTATACTTGTTTGCCATCTTAATAGTATCTTTTATTTATCTATCACGCCTTATCCCCTATAGGTGGTGAGCCCATTGCCGTGTTGAAACAGACAGACGCAGGTTGTGTCTACCTGCTGTTGACATTTTTCAAGCCGCGCATACGAGTAAGGCCTTCAACTTAACGACTGCCATGTTACTAGCAACCGGGACCAACGGCTAAACGTGCCTTCCAAAGCACGGAAACGCTCGCAAATGTAAATGCCACAAAGTGGTCAACCATCCGAGGACCAGCCATAGTGAAAGTTGCGTAACTCAGTGATCGTTTACAGAACACTGAGACCGCGGGGCCACGAGCGCTTCAATATACAATATACTTATATATTTCTAAATACATACATATCATAGATAAATAACACCCAGACACAGAATAAACCATCGTGCTCATCACACAAAGTTTTATCCTGGGTGAGAATCGAACCAACGACCTCAATTGTTACAAATAATATTATTTAAATTTAAGGCAAACTAAGTTTAGTCGACTGTTCTCACATAAATTCAAAGGAACTATGTAAGTGTAATTTTAATGAACACAACATTTATTTTGTTCTTTTTTTTTTGTATAATTTCATTACTGTATAATTGGTCAAATATCATGTTAATCAAACTGTGTCAAATGGCGGTTAGTAAAGAGTGGCCATGAGTTTTATTGCCAGGTTCTTCCTCTGGCTCTACCTATTGCGTTGCGAATCTGGCAGTAAATGTAAATGTAGAAGCAGTGATCTTGACGTTCATAAGTGTTACTTTGTGACCTACATGAATAAAGATTTTCGATTTTGATTTTTTGATTTTCTTGCGTTGCAGTCGGATACACTCCCACCGCGCCACAGAGGCAGACAAACCCTAAGATTTTCGAACCCTAAGATCTCGGTAGGGCTCCATACCCAACTCTAGGGAAGTACCTATGCTTCGTTTAGCGGCAAGTTCGCTATAAAATGACAGTCGTTGTTCGTGCTGAACCGGTCTGCGTGCGTCATAAGTAAATATCTAGTTTGGTAACGTTTTGTGTCTGATGGTAATAAAATTATTTGGAACCTTTTCATTCTTAAAGTGTGAATATTTTGTGGAACTTGATATCAAACAGCAATAAATTATATTATGGCCGTATTCACTCCGGTCAATGCCGTAATGAAGAAAAAATAAAACATACCTACATACATGTCCTATTACATATATATAATACATGCATATACATGCTAACTAACTAACTATCTTCACGCTGTATCCCTGACGGGGTAGTCAGAGAGGACAGATCGCCAGGCTTCGCGATCCATGCATACTACTTTCGCTTCTTCGAGATTCATCAATCGCTTCATACACGCACGTCTGGGTATCCGAGTACTTTTGACCTTTCCGTTTTTGAGCAATCTGCTCACGTGGTCTTCATATGTAAGTCTCGGCCTTCCCTGACTCCTTCTACCCTCTACTTTTGAACAATATATATTCTTCGTCAATCGTTCCTCACTCATTCGTTGGACGTGTCCAAACCAACGGAGCACGCCCTTTTCCAGCTTAACGCTGACACTTTCATTCAAACCTGCCATATTGCGTATCACTTCGTTACGTATTCGGTCGGCCAAGGTAACGCCGCACAATTTTCGAAGTGATCGCATCTCCACAGCATTCAATTTACTTTCATGCATCTGCTGACATACCCAGGTTTCACTACCGTAAAGCAAAGTTGGCACTAGCACTGCTTTATGAATCGCCATTCGTGCTTCTTTTACGATGGTTTGTCGCTTTACTAACTGGGACAAAGCACCGTTAACTTTGTTTCCGGCAGCTACTCGCCGTTCTACATCCGAATCATATCTTCCATCCGCGCTAAACATACTTCCTAAATACACAATTTCATTCACTTGCTCTAGACGTTCCTGGTTTACTCTAATCTCGCATTTAGTTCTTACGTCACCTCTTTCAAATACTAGAACCTTAGTTTTACTTGCATTCAAGCGGAGACCCTTACTTTCACACCCCTCTTTCATATTAGTGACTAATGCCTGTAGGTCGGCTTCTGATGAGGCCATGAGCACCGCATCATCAGCGTACAGCAGACAGTTTACTGTAAAGTCACCCAAATTCACACCCATATTAAAATCTTTCAACTACACTATGAACAGCCAGGCGGACATGACACATCCCTGTTTGACGCCTGTACAGACATCAAAAAGAGGTGACACATCCCCCCCTACTCGCACGCAAGCCTTACAGTCCCTATAAAGCGACTGTATTGCCCGCAGTAGCGAGCCGTCCACACCATATCCTGGCAGCAAGTCCCACAGCGTTTCTCTCACAACGTTATCAAATGCTTTCTCTAGATCCACAAAAGCGCAGAAAACCTTCTGGCTAAGAGCCAGAAACTTTTCCGCGATCATGCGGAGAGAAAACACTTGATCCATGCAACCTCTTCCACGTCGGAATCCGCATTGAGCCTCCCATAAATACCTTTCAGACTTTTCTTGCATTCGTGCCGTTATAACCTTTGCATACACCTTACTAGCTAAGCTGAACAAGCTGATCGCCCTGTAGCTGGAGCAGTTTAGGCGCGAGCCTTTCCCTTTGTAAATAGGTACTACAACTGCTACTCGCCAGTCATCTGGGACCTCACCCGTCCGCCAGCACAAGTTGCATAACAGACAAAGTGTGTCCCAGACACGCGACCCACCGTACTTGATCATCTCAGCAGTAACTCTGTCTTTTCCCGCAGCCTTACCACATTTCATACTTCTTATCGCTTGTTCTAGGCGTTTACATGCGGCCATTACATGCAATGCATATAATGCGTTTATCTTAATAACTAGATGACCCCCACAGCTTCACCCGTGGAATATTTCGACCTCCCATCGCACCTATTTAATCTCGTCGCTTATAAATTCTATAGGTACAATGATGCATAAAAATTTGCCCGATTTGTTGACATTTATGACTAATGCTCTGCTCCCCAGTGTAGTAGCGTAATGATATATAGCCTATAGCCTTCCTCGATAAATGGACTATCTAACACAAAAAGAATCCGACCAGTAGTTCCTGAGATTATCGCGTTCAACCAAACAAACATACAAACAAACTCTTCAGCTTTATAATAATAGTATAGAGATTATAAATGCGAAAGTTTGTGTGGATGTTTGTTACTCTTTCACGTAAAAACTACTGAATGGATTTTAATGAAACTTTACAATAATATAGCTTATACATCAGAATAACACATAGGTCACTTTTTATCTCCGGAACAAGTTCCTGTGGGAAACGAGAACGGGAAAACTTCACCAAGCGTGCGGAGCCGCGGACGTCAACTAGTATTATCAGAATAATAACTTTCGAAAGCGTTGTTCATCATTTAAATATACTTATATATAAAGCTGAAGAGTTTGTTTGTTTGTTTGTTTGGTGAACGCTTCTGGGTCGTATTTTTAGTTTGGTATTGGTATTGAAAAAGGGACATTTTGTGTTGGATAGCTATATATCATCTCGCTACTACCATGGCGAGCGGAGCAGTAGCCATAAATGTGAACAAATCGAACAAATTTTCTTAAAATATAATGTCTTTATTTTGCATAGATTATTTTAACGGCGGCGGCGGCCATAACATAAAATGTCATACATAACTAAAGATATTTGAGTTCGAATTATGTCACGGGCGAAGTCGCAAGGCTCAGCTAGTTACCAAATAAACGGTTTTACTCACATGTAATTTTCGGTATAGCCCGACTAGTTTCGGACACAAAGGAGGTCCTACTAGTCTTATAAACGGTAAAGTTTAGAAAAATCTTATAAAACGGCTCCATCTGTCCGTCTATCTGTACGCATGAGGAACCATAAGAGATAGAGGCAAACGGTTTGCGGTCGATTCAGGACACCATATACGTGCAAAGGCGATTTTGTAATTCCTGCCACTTTCTATTGTGAACTGGTTTCGGTTTAGAAGTCATCTGATTGCTTCGCTACGATTGGGAAAGGGTGCATTACGTTTTTCAAGAGGTGCGTCACGCCACATCTGACGTCATGTCCGACGTGTCGTGACGCACTTCTTGAAAAATCAATAATCTTCTTCTGTATATTTAAAAATGAATCTCTATTTCCCTTGGTCACGCCATCACGCGTGAACGGCTGAACCGACTTGAAAAAATCTTTTTGTATTGGATAGCCCATTTATTGAGGAAGGTTATTAGCTATATATCATCACGCCACTACACAGGAGAGCGGAGCAGTAATCATAAATGTCAACAAATCGGGGAAACTTTTATACATTTTTGGAAAAGTAATAAGTGACGGGGTTAAATGGGTGCTAAGGGGTTGGAAGTATGTCACGGACGAAGCCAGGCAGGTCAGCTAGTAATATATAAATATAAAGACCATATACCGACATAGTTCACTGACATATATAATAGAGGTCACTGAGACAGGAAGAATAGCATAAAATAATGAGATTTATGATACCTAGAAAGATTGTGATTTAACGATTTAACAAATTCTAAGGTGGTTGAATCAAAGAGACGCAATTGATGTGACGATTATAACTGTCTGTATACTAACTGTCCTGCATGATTTCACCCGCGTTGCTTTGCTGCTACTAAATATATTCCTACTACTAATTATATTATCTGTGCTACTACCTACTATAACCATTTGTGTCTATCTAAAAATTATTCCTGGACCCACTAGGACACAAAGACAAATTTCATTAAAATAGTACAAGCCGCTTTCAGGTTATGAACTTAGCAATATATAGATAAATTTTTTTAAAGCAATTATTTTGCTAAACTTCTCATAAATTTTTAATAAAGTGGAAAAAGACAACCTCGATTCGAGACAGGGATTGAACCTGTGACCTTTGCCTAACCAGGGCAATGTTCTAGCCACCTGAACTACCCGAACCGTTAAATAATTTTATTAAAAATTTATTAGCAATATGTACTTTATTCATATAGGTTATAATTTGTACATATACAACTTATATTAAGTACTTCAATTTGTACATATACACAAGTCATACTAAATACTTAAAAAGTTATCTTATAGACTAGTTTTTAATACAGAATTTGCGTCATTCCATGGAATCAGCTTTGCAGGCAGGGCTCTGTCGAATAGTGTCGCTGCAGTTGCTGGCGAGATCAGTTTAAATATGGTATACCACATCCCATACTTTGATGTCACCAACATTTGCAAAGCTCGGTCTTGGTCTGACTGCGCTGAAGCTGTGTTCTTTCTTCTTTCTTTCAATCGGGGATACTAGCAACTGGCCAAAGCCATGCAGGTCAACTTCTTTTTTCCCAATGTTGCCGACTCGGTGGGTTTAATCTGTCGAGGTCCGGTAGACCAAATCCGAACGTGTGTTAGCGCTTACTAACTAACTATTATGTTACCTATGTTTTATTGCGGAGAGAATCAAATCAAAGATATTTATAGTGATCCATTCAGGAAATATTCTGTAATTGATAGTAAAATATAGTACTGAAAAAGTAAAACATTAAACTTTTCTTATTTTGAATGAAAAAAAAAGCTTTACCCTATAAAAACCACTATATTTTATAAAACACGGCAATGGGCTCACAACCTGTTACGTGGGACAAAAATGCATACGGTGAAACGTGGGCGTTTAATATGCCTCTGACTACCCCTTCGGGGATAAAGGCGTGACAATATGTTTGTATGTATTTTATAAAATTATTTAAATGTAACAAATGTTTAAATGGACATTTAAATAATTTTATCATGTTGCGATATTGCACTTTACCGACATACGTTTCGATACGGCGCACTGCCCTGCGTTGATTTCAGGTTGGCATTGACTAATGAACCATTAATATTTTATCCGACCCGAGAATTGACGCCAAAACCACAGCAACTTTATTTAACAATCAATGGAAATTGCTAATGATCTCACAGTTGGAGTGATGTTCCAAGGAATTTAGTAGCCATAAGACAACAAAGTTACTATGTAAGTACTATGTAAGTACTTATGACGTACGCAGACCCGTTCGACACAAACAACAAAATTGTATTTTCATACATAATAAATAGAATTTATTTGCTTATTAGCTTTTACCCGCGACTTCGTCCTCTTATTAGTCAAAATGGTCGAAGAGGTTAAAACGAATAAATGCGGCATCTTGATACAAAAAGTTTTAGCAACAAAATAAAAGTTTCAGCTCGTCGGTCGAGAATCGAATCCGAAAGTTTGTTTATACCACTCAGGTGGCAGACAAGCATACGGCCACCTGTTCGATTTCTAGAAAATTGGCCATTTGTACCAACCCATTTTTGGGTTCGTTAAGAAGCAAAGGCTCAAGCCATTTGACTTTTGTAACCGAAACTCTATCCTGTTGATTATGTAAAAGTATATGAGTGTACTTAACAAATTGTGACACCGACCATAGCCATAGTTTATCGCACAACATTTTGAATTTTGACTTGGAAACATTTCGAACACTTACAAAATTCAATGAAATGATTATGAAAAACATTTTAATTTATTTCATATTATTTAATTTCATTAAACTGCATTGAAAAACTAGCATAGTATTGAATAAGCATCTCTATTAATTTAATAAGTAGGTATTATTGTCGAGAAGTTACTTAAAGTAATGATAACATGATCTGTTAATGTGAACCGTCGAAATTATGTTACCCAACGTTACTAGCTAGGAGTCCCCTGAACTCGTCTAGTCAGTAAGAACGATCACCGTCCCAAAATGATATTGTGAGAGGTCAACGACCAGGGGGCCAAGTCTACTAATTCAATCGCGTCAGAAGAGAAGACATCGGAATCGTCGCTCAATAGAGAGCCGACAGAAAAAAATAACAGTTATCGTAGTCTACTATTTCAATTGCGCTCCAATAGAATTCAGTTAGTAGTTATTAACACGTGTAGCGCCTGTAAGTAGCTCTGAATTAGCTCTTTTGGTGGTCTATATTAATATTTTGATAGCTAAAAACAGCTATTTGTCTCTATTCTGCAGCTTGAGAAGTGAGATTGTGAAATATATAATAGTTTTAGTAGACTACCTAGTTTTAGACTAATCGCAATAGAACCCCTAAAAATAGAACGGCTTTCTATTGGAAAATAGTAGACTCGGCCCCTGAAGTGGATATATTTGATTGAATGATTGATTGTACTTGTATATGGAAGGTCAGTGACTGCTGTACATGGTCCCACATAGTGGTCTACTACAACACGGCAATAGATGTCCCAGGATATCTATTGCCGTGTTGTAGTGTAGTATATGATGTAGTTCATGAAATTTATGTCCATTGACTGTGACATTGAAGCGCTCGTGGCCCCGCGGACGTAGTGTTCTGTAAATGATCACTGCGTTAAGCAACTTTCACTATGGCTGGTCCTCGGATAGGTGACAACTTTGTGGCATTTATATTTGCGAGCGTTTCCGTGCTTCGGAAGGCACGTTAAGCCGTTGGTCCCGGTGGCCAGTAACATGGCAGTCGATAAGCCAGTTGAATGCCTTAAGGGCGGCTTGAACAATTTCAACAGCAGGTCGCCACAACCTGCACCTGTCCATTTCAACACGGCAACTGGCTCACCACCTGTTACGTGGGACAAAAAGCAAAGCATACGGTGAAACGTGGGCGTATAGTACGCCTCTGCCAACCCCTTCGGGAATAAAGGCGTGAATGTATGTATGTTTTTATGTTGACTGTTAAATATCGTTGCTGTGGTTTCAATTGCTGCTGTATATACAGCATATACCATAGCATATCCATATACCATATACCATACCAGCATAGACCATATGGTCCCAAATAAGTAGTGATCCAGTACAAAACGGCAATTGGTGTCCCCATCAATCTATTGCCGTGTTGTAACAGTGGCAGGTTGTGACCACCTGGTAACGAATTTTTCCCAAGCCGTCCATAAAGGACCCAGGAAACCAGCTATGCTAGCATCGGCGACCGGCACTCTACGTCCAGACAATAGAAATCGTAATAACAGGAGAAAATACCATGTGTATTACTATTTCATGGCACCATGCTCAAGATTTCTTTTGATCCCCACCGCGAAGTTAGCTTACAATACAGTATGTTAGTACACAATAAAACTGAATTTATAACTTTCACACGCCATGGATAATATCAATAGCACGCGATTCTAGGTCTAGTGCACAGACATATAAGACAGTACGCAGACCCAACGTTAGCTAAAAATAGCGTAGCCTATTACACACACATAGACAGGTAGCTTAACTTAGTTATTTCTGGTGATTTCTTGATAATGAAACTGCATAGGGTTGCAGTGCACAACACCTTTCTGTATATTTTTGTGTACTTTTGTAACATTTTTTATAATTTTATGTAATATTTTCACTTCGACACATTAATCTTTGATTTAAAGACGACAGCGGCGGTTGTCATTACAAGTTTGTAGCTTAGTTGTAGTAGAAAAGAAGGCTACGCGCTGTTCGCTGTCAAAGTGTGAGTTAGATGTAGCTACACAGGAATAACAAAGGTAGCTTTAAACAACAAATGGCAAGAGTAAAAAGGATGAAGTATATAAGGAAGAACCATAAGCAAAGGAATATGTTTGGGCTGCTTACTCTTGTACGTCGGTGGTCTAGTGAAGGTTTTATTCGTACTTGATAACTTGATAGTTGAGCATGTCGCGGCGACGCACAAATGTGCCTGAATGCCATTTCTTCTGTTTTTACTATTTCTATGGTCTGAACGCTGCATTGAAATTGTGCGTTTTAGCAAATGCTGTGATGCTGCATCACGATTTCGTGAATTTCTGCGTTCAAAGGCGATTTCGGAGTCGCGCGTTTTAGCATCTCAATCTCCGTTTTTAATTGTGCGTTATGGAGCCCTCCATTTAGCTTCTTAAGCTACTAAATCACAGGTAGCCTCTGCTAAAAATTACTGGTCTGCGGTGTCCCTAAGACCTTCAACATACCATCCTAACATAGCCTTTGGCATAATGCTGATTGCCGGGACCTTATAGCTCTTGTAGCACGGAAATGTTCGTATATGGAAAAACCGCAGCTTAAGATGCTGAATGCAGTCATTTTTTACACAGTACTGAGTAAATGCGGTTACGAGAGCCAGAGGTTGCTTTTATACATTTGACTCGGTGGCATATGTGGTTGTGTATAGGGTTGCCGCGCTGAGATCTTGGGCTCGATTCCCGGGTCGGGACAAATATTTTTGTGATCAGAAATGTGTTTTTCGGAGTTTGGGTATTTCTATGTATTTAATGTATTTAATTCGAAATATACTATAAGTATGTTTATCAGTGTCTAGATCTTATACCAAAAGCTTATATTAGCTTACTTTGGGCAAGATGGTGTTGTGTAAAAAAATCCCAAAAGATTTATTTATTTATTTGCAGTTGGTAACAAAAAGTATCCTTGTCCATACACAAGTTGGCAGAACATTATTATGAAGGTCTCGCTTGAATTGGCTTCGGTGTTGTAATAATGACTCAATAATATAGAGAAAAAAGCTTGCAAGATGCGCTTGTACACCTTTAAAATCAGCCAAAAAAGTATCAAAATGCAATAATCAGTCAATAACTTGAGTTCGCTCGCAGAATAAGTAACAAGTCTTCGGTGCTTAAAAGCATATCGATACATTGTTGATCTGAACTCTTTGGGTCCGTCTTACCCTTGTAATTAATATTTTAAACATTACTCGTATTTGTATACAGAACTGTTGTTACCGCAATCTGTTTGACTTCAGACTGTTGATAACATCTCGGTTTGATTCCAGGGTTAATATTTATTTTAAAAATTAGTTTTAACCGCACTGTTAGTTTCGGAATTTAGGTTTTTTTATACCACTGAGGTGGCAGACAAGCGTACGGCCCACCAGATGGAAAGTGGTCACCGTAGCCTATGGACGTTTGCAACACCAGAGGGGCAGCACTCGCGCTGCCGACCCTTTATAAACCTTCTAAGACCCCTTTTGAAGAACCCCATACTGTAGACGGGAATATTCTAAGTATTATTAAGTGAGTTAATAGAATACTCTGCATAGGGGGTTTAAAGTGATCATGGGCTGACTTGGACGATTTAACCACGTAAAATCGTCCTAGTGGTTAAATCGTCCAAGTGGGCTGATCATATTTGTCGAAGAACCGATGGCTGATGGAGAGGAAACTGCAACTCAGTATACGTAAAGTGGAACACCGCCCAACTAGATGGACCGACCACCTAGAAAAAGTCGCAGGTAGGGACTAAGAAGGCGCAGGACTGTGTGTTGTAGCGAAAATAGGGATAGGCTTACGTCCAGCAGTGGACTACTATAAGCCGATTTGGTATAATAATAATAAATATTGTGAGACATTTTTTTACACACCGCCGTCTAGTCCAAAGTAAGCTAATATAAGCTTATGTTATGGGATCTAGATGACTGATAAACACTTATATATTATACATAGGAAACACCCAAATTCCGAAACAAACATTTGTGAATCCCACAAATATTTTTTCCGATCCGGGAATCGAATCCGGGACCTCAGTCGCGGCAGTCGCATACACTACCACTGTGCCAACGAGGCAGTCAAATATAAAAAATATATATATTGTGGGACACTTTTTATACAGCGCCATGTAACCCTAACTAAGCTAGAAGCTTATACTATGGGATCTAGACAAAGAGCCATTTGTTTATTACGCAAGACGATTTAGGGGAGATTTAGGGGGGTCGACCATGTCTTATTTTTTCTAATAAGGGGGTGGGAGGGAGTCCCAATAGTTCTTACATAAGATCACAAAATGCGCAAATGTTTAATTTTACTTTGATAAAGTGCTTGCAACCGCGCGAGTGCCGAGGTTCGGTCAGATACGTAGCGTATAGGTAAACGATTTCTACTTCCATGGAAATCGTTTAAATTTCCATTTCCATTCGCAACCCGCACTGCGCCTCCCGGGAACTCCCCGCTTATGGACTAGTCGTGACTTATTTACGTAAACAACTCACGTTTTTGCGTTAATAATTTTAATATTGTAGTTAAATAGCAATGACTATTTATACCAATCAAGACAAGATGCGCTCATGGGAAAAAAAATTAGTATGTTCTAAATACGTTGCGTTGAAAAAGGTTTGACCAAATATATAAGGCGAGGCAAAGAACCTATTTTTAGAGATGTTCCAGTGAACATAGATCCACTTTCCGAGTGGGTTTTGAGCCCCTGGACTGAAAATCTTATGTAGGTAAAGATGAATAATCGAAACCAAAGTTTATTACTACCAAAAATATAAAAGTTATTAGAAGGTACCTTTGTAAGTACTAGCAAAATTTGTCTTACGTAATAAATGAATGGCCCCCAAGTGATATACATACTTATTTACTTCTAAATACATAGGTACATATTATACATAGGAAACAACCAAACTCCGTAATCAACATTTGTGGATCATACAAATATTTGTTCCGACTCTTTAATCAAAACTAAGACCTCGGCGCAGCAGTCGCATTCTCTACCACTGCGCCACTGAGGCAGTCAAATCTATACTAATATTATAAAACTGAAGAGTTTGTTTGTTTGTTTGGTTGAGCGCGTTCAACCAAACAAATAAACAAACGAAGTCTTCAGCTTTATAATATTAGTATAGATAAATCTTCATAGATTGTAATAACAGCAACATGGGGGTCGGCAGCGCGAGTGCTGCACCGCTGGTGCTGCAAACATCCAAAGGCTACGGTAACCACTTTCCACCAGGTGGGCCGTATGCTTGTATGCCAACTCAGTGGTTGAACTCAAGAACGGAGAACCTATTACTATTGACGGCTTTATCGCACAGTTGCAATTTCTTTCCAGGCAACCATTATAGTAAATGTATGTTTCTATTGTTTGACTGCCTCGGTGGCACAGTGGTAGCTTATGCGACTCCCGCGCTGATGTCGTGGGTTCGATTCCCGGGTCGGAACAAATAACCAACATTTGTTTGATCCACGAATGTTGGTTTCGGAGTCTGGGTGTTTCTTATGTATAAAAGAATATAAGTGTGTATATCAGTTGTCTAGATTCCATAGTAGAAGCACGTAGAAGTTTATAGAATTTGGGCTAAATGGCGTTGTGTAAAAGTGTCCCACAGTATTTATTTATTTATTTAAAGTTTCAATTTCAGGATGAGCAATTCTGTAAACGTTAGGCCGGCAGGGTTACATTCTGTCCTTTCTCTAGTCCCAGGCTACCTTGATTTCGAGCTGTCTATTTAGTGAAAAGGTCACAAACAAACGTACAATGTTACTTTAGTGTCTATTTATAGAAAAATAACGGTAAATGCTGTCACAAATTAATTGGAAATTAGATTGACCTTAATATTTACTAGACTATGAGTAATTACCATCTAAACTGTTGTACTGACGTGGCTATGTTTAGCGACACCGACTTTCGCACTTGACAGAGGTCCTTTACCAAACTGTCACTTTAGCACCAGATTGGGTATTGTTCACTGTTAAAAATCTATACATATTTATGATATTTCGGGTCTAAAATAAAAATTATCATAAATAAATAAATAAATATTGTGGGACATTTTTTTTTACACAACTCTGTCTAGCCCAAACTAGGCTAATATAAGCTTGTGTTATGCTGGGATCTAGACAATTGATATTCATACTTCTATATTTCTAAATACATACATATTATACATAAGAAACACCCAAACCCCGAAACAAACATTTGTGGATTACACAAATATTTGATCCGACTCGGGAATCGAACCCGCGTCCACAGTCGTGGCAGTCGCATGCACTACCACTGCGCCACCGAGGCAGTCAAATAAAATCATGCATAGAATTATTGCCGAAATTAAAATGAGGATTAAAATCATATATATTAAACAATTTAAAATAATCAGATTTACTAAGATCTATTAAGGACCTCTCTAAGAGTAAAGGCTTCCTCCATATTTTTCCATGTGTCTTTATGTATCCGGTCTTCGCTGGCTACATGATGTATCTCGTCTATGCATCTTTCTCTTGGTCTCCCTTTATTGCGTTTCATAGGTGGTCCAGACCATTGAGTTGTTTTGTTTGCGTATTTAATAGGGTTCATGCGAGCCACGTGACCCGACCATTTCCATTTCAAACGCTTACAGTGTTTTAAGGCATCGATTAGGTACGTCTGTTCTCTGTCTTATATCCGTGTTCCGAATCCAGAATGCTTCGTTCCATCGCTCTTTGACAAGTTTGAATTTTATTTTCGGTGTATATTATATATCCAGGTTTGACTACCGTATGAGAGACATGGAAGTACGCAGGAATCCAGAATTTTTTTCTTAAGTATGGCAGGAATACTATGATTAACACACAAATAATCAAATTAATTTATAACAATACTCTATGTTTATAAAATCTAGAATGAAAATTAATAAAAAAAAATTGATCAATTCACATTGGGTTGACGATTTTTGAAATATGACCGTCGCGGCATTAGGTACGACACTAGTAGTTTCGGGGCTAACCTTGTTCTTGCAGAGGCAGGCCCAAAATGGGGTCCAACGCTGTGGTTCTAGGTCCTCGCTAGAGAGGACCATATTGTCCCTCAAAGAGCCGGAGTCACTGGACTGGTTAGGCCTTCGGAGTTCCAAGGACATTCTCAACAGAAGTATCCCGGTAATCCAGCGCACAGGAAGAAAGAAGACACTGTGCCATGGGCGTTGCCAGGGGGCAGGGTTTATGGGGTTCAAATGTTAACCATATTAACAATCATCATCATCCGAGCGTCTGTCTAAATTGTGTTCAAGGCGCCCGGGGTCTACTTTCCTACTTCTTCTCCTCCACTTCGCTCGTTCATCGACATCCCTAGTAGCAAGACCGCGGATGCAAGTGTTCTTCATACATATCCACCGCAGTATATTCATTGCCGCGACACACATCTTACACAGAACGTGAATTAGATATTGTATAGATAATAGATGTTGTATACTCGTAGACTTGTCTCTTCAACATGAATGGCATTTTGAGGCATAAATGAATGGTCTCCTGCCACTTGGCTCAGCAATGCATGTTTTGACGTCGCAATCGATGTCATGGACGTATGATAATAATAAAATAGAGATCCCAATTATTTAACATGGTTCGTGCGTTCAATCAAATCATCGCCTATGCTGACGGATGTGGGACCTGTAGAGTTTAGAGCCGAATGGTACTTGGTTTTCCCCACATTACGTTTCAGTACGCCGTTCTGGCGTGCAAGCTGCTTATGTTAGTCCCTGATGCTGAACTGAACAAAAACGGACTAAGTGTCGACTGGGGTATAACTGAAGTTCCGATTGAAACCTTTCAGACCCCAAGTCTATTTTGAGGGCAGTAGGTAAAAAAGTAGGCTTCACCATTCTGGCCCTTATGGCGCGGAAATTTAAATTTAGAAATGAACAATTCCTGTATTGAACCTGTTTATCACACAAACATCTCTGAATATACAATTCCTGTGCGTTATGAAGAAGTCTATCTAGTTCCTTGTGACCTCGTCAGGGCTTCGCCAAGTCTACTTTTTGTAGGGCTCATTAAATTGAGAGGTCAATAAGAAGAGCCTCTGCGACTCGAGAAAGTTGATAAGCATATAGCCCCAAGGACTTCCAGAGCCGGACGCAATGGTTAACGTGTCCACTCACTTTCTTCGGAGCTCGCAACCCAATATGTGCTAGTTTCTATGACCCAGTTCTACCTTGAGTTCGGTAAGGCGCATGTCCAGTCTTTTATTTTTTGTGATATTCGTCTTCCTTTGTTATTGGATCCCAACATGTCTTAACGGTACAGTCTTTATGACAAAAAATCTCCAATAATATGTGCTTAACATTGAAAGATGAATTAAAATGCTTAAAGTGAGTAAAACTCATAAATTCTGGTGTTAATTTCACCAGTGGATCACTATCTGAATGCATTACCATTGAGCCCGATTCATTATCATATTATCATTCGCATAAGTCACATTAAAATCACCAACTACAAAAATATATATTATTTGGATACGAACAGTATCCAAAAATAACCAACGGATTCAAAAATCCAGTTCAATTTCACATCATGGCGTTTACTATGCCGTATGTGTACGCAGCAGATGTGTAAAAACAAGGGAACAGAAGTGGAATTCATATTTATAGATGAGATATGGGTAAGCCCACAAGTGATCTGTATACACCGTCGCTTTCCATTCCTCACGCAGAACAGGGTTTTTATCTCTACGTACTGCGACAATGACACCGGAGCCTCTCTCCGCACCCACAACAGAAGCATCCATACCACACCGAAAGACTACATACCTGTCATCAAAGTATTCTGAACTGTAGAAATTAATATTCAGCCATGATTCGAAAAAAAATCTTTTGACAACTATCGTAGTAGTAACGGTACACTTTAGATTCTATAATCGCATAACTACTTATGAATAAAAAAAGAAAACACAAATTTACGATATGCAACAACCACATCCGATGTTTATGCAACTACCTGCAATACATTATACATTGTTATACAAAAAGCAATAAACTGGCACAAATATCGTAATACTACAACATAGTCAAAGTACATTCAAGAAGACGTCATTATTAGAAATACGAATAATCTTGGATGTATCAGCTTTTCTCATAAAAAAATTACAATCACGGACCCATAGGTAATATTTTTTTAATAATATTTTATTATAACCGTGCTGAAAATATTTGTAACCGTGCTGCTCCCTGGGGACCGAGTCTACTATTGACAAGCCGTAGAATAGAACCAGAATCGCTGTTTTTGGCTGTCAAAATGTTAGTATTTTATATACTACTCGGGACTTCACGCGAAACAATTTTTCAAAATTGTTTCGCGTGAAGTCCCGAGTAGTATATAAAATATACTCATATTTTAAACCGCGAAAGTTTTAATAAATAAATATCCATCACGCCTTATCCCCGAAGGGGTGGCAGAGGCATATTATATGCCCACTTTTCACCGTATGGATTCCTGTCCCACGTAATAGGTGGTGAGCCCATTGCCGTGTTGAAATAGACAGACGCAGGTTGTGGCTACCTGCTGTTGAAATTTTCAAGCCGCCCATAAGGCCTTCAACCAGGCTTAACGACTGCCATTTTACTGGCAACCGGGACCAACGGCTTAACGTGCCTTCCGAAGCACGGAAACGCTCGCAAATGTAAATGCCACAAAGTGGTCACCCATCCGAGGACCAGCCATAGTGAAAGTTGCGTAACTCAGTGATCGTTTACAGAACACTGAGACCGCGAGGCCACGAGCGAGAGAAAGTTTTAAAAAAAAAAAATGTTAGTAGACTATCAAAAATGTAACTGACTGGCAGTCACTGGCGCGGTACGTGTTAGTAGAACTCATCGGCTGACCGATAGAAGCCTATTGGAGTACGATTGTAATAGTAGACTACGAAAAAAGTGAAATATGTAACGGCGGCTTTCTATTGCGCGACCATTACGATTAAATAGTAGACTTGGCCCATAATCTCTTGTGCAAGCTTTATTAATAGTTTATTGGCCGGTGTTAGATGGTCACTTATATTAGACATTCGCAGCTGGACCTAACATTCCAATGTTAGTGGTAGTGATACCTCGGCGCGCACGTACTACAGTCAAGAGTTGATCCTTACTACGTTGTCTAGTATAGCGAACAATAATAGACGGTGGTCTGTTTGACACATATTTTTGCTCGAAACGACGAACACGGTGAATGCAAAGCAGCCACGTACCATCCGCATCATGGACTGTCCAGAGGTTACTGGCAGTCTTCAACGTTGGAGATGCGTAGAACGATCGCCAGCTTAGCTGAATTATACCGCATCTACCGCAGTGAGTGTTCTGAAGAACTCTTACAATTGGTCCCACCCTCCCCCTTCCATTCCCGAACAACACGGGTGGGGCGGAGATGATGTCATCCTTATACTGTAGACACCATCATGCCTAGAACCAAAAGATTTCGTAGATCCTTCATATCATCATCATCCGAGCGTATGTCACAGTTGCGTCTCGCGACGCGCGGGGTCCTCGTTCGTACATTTTCAACTCCACTTCGCACGGTCGTCGGCATCCCCTGTAGTGAGACCATTGGCACGCATGTCATTCCTTACGACGTCAAGCCAGCACTTCTTGGGTCTTCCCCTCTTACCGGGACCCGGCGGGGCTGACATGGCCAGACATTTGTTTCCCACGTAGCCCGGTGGTTGCCGTAAGACGTGACCATACCAACGAAGGCGACACTCTTGCAACTTGTCTGCAATGTCACGGACGTGAAAGCTGCCGCAGATGCGAAAGTTCCTCACGCGGTCAATTCGCGTGACTTGGCACATACATCCACTGCAGCATCTTCATTTCCGTGTCACGGTTGTGTCCTGCTTGTGTCGGTCTAATGATGGTTTTGTAGACCTGTCCCTCCAACCAGATCGGCATTTTTGGGTCACAAATGAAACCTGTCATCTCCCGCCATTTGGCCCACGCGGCAGCAATGCGTGACTTGACATCGCAATCGATGTCACTGGACGTGTGAAATACAGATCCCAGGTATTTAACCTGATCCGTGCGCTCGACCAAATCACCGCCTATGCGGACGGATGTGGGATCTGTCGAGTTTAGTGCCAAGTACTCGGTGTTCGCCACATTTAATTTCAGACCGCCGTTCTCAAGCGTCTCCTTCCACGCCTCCACATGTCGCACAAATCTGCCCCTGACCGCGTCTATCATCGCAATATCGTCTAATATCACACTGAAGAGAAGCGGACTAAGGACCGAACCCTGGTGTACCCCGACGGTAATGGGGAAGGGTTTCGTGTCGCCAAAAGCAGTCCGAACCATAGAATCGGAGTCGCAGTACATGTCCCGAAAAGTATCAATATAGCCTTTGGAACCCATATGAACCGCATTGGCCACCAGATCATCGATCGAGCAACACAGTCAAAGGCCTTCTGCATGTCTAGGAATATACAGTGCAGAGGCGTGTTCTTCATCCTGTATTTCTCCGCGATAACCCTCAGAGCAAAAACAGGGTCCGTGGTCCTATGACCAGGGCGAAACCCATATTGACACTCCAAGAGAGTACACTCCTGTCGGTTGCGGGAGTCTATAATCTTCTCGAAGATCTTCATGGTGTGGGACATCACTTTTATACCGCGGTAGCTCCCGCACTCGTGCACTGACCCCTTACCTTAGAAGACTGGAGTAATAATACTCAGCCTCCATTGATTTGGGATCTGCCCGCTGAAGAGTACTCGCTTGAAAAGATTTACTAAGATGCCCACGCTGCGAGGACCCATCGCCTTTCAGGCTTCGATGGGGACTCCATCGGCTCTGACAACTTTCCGATTCATCATGCGGTGAACAGCAATCTGGATTTTTGCAGGCGTTACCGGTGGCACTAGTCCCTGGTCCGGAGGCTGCACCTCTTTATGCTGCTTATTCAGCAGCTCGTGGAAGTACGAGCGCCATCTCTCTTTCTCCGCGAGGTCTTCGCATAGCAGGGTGCCTTCAGGATCTTTTACACAGCGCCACTTGGAGATATCCTGTACCCGGAGATACCCTGGAGCGCACCAACTTATAGATAAGCTTATGCCCCTCAGACGATTCCGCCTTCACATATAGAGGTTGTAAGTGGTCACGTCTGGCCCAGGCTACTCTTAGTGGCACTCTTCGCAGCCCTGTATGCGTCGCGATCTTAAGGAGATCCTGATGCTTGCCACTTATTAAAGAGGGCTTTCTTCTCCCTAGTCCCCCTTTGGACTGTGTCGTAGATCCTTCATATGTCGCACCATAAAAGCATGGAACTCTTTGCCAGCGTGTTTACTTGCTCTTACAATTCTGGGCCCTTTAAGAGAAGCGTGAAAAGGCATATTTCTGGGGGGAGCCCTTTCGATCGCATAATTTTTTTCAGCATAATGTAGTTTGGCATAACAGTTTCAGCATAAAGTTTTCTCGCATAAATTATGATAAGCAGAGTGTTATAAACGCATAATGGTTTTATTGGCATAACATTAACTTACTCTAATTTTTTTATCATAATTTTAATCAGCATACATGTAAAGGGCATAATTGTTATACGCCTAAAGATAATTTATCATAAAATATAAAACGCATATATAATGGAGGTATGGATAACCATTTAAATCATAAATGAATAATAATTTGACTATGAATTTTTAGTAATGATAAGACCCCATTGTAAATAATCATCTCACTCATAGCCAAGTTTGTAAGGTGTAACATATAAAACGATATTTTAAGTGTTATTTTTTTAAGACTAGTCTTAAGCAAAGTCGTAAATAGGTACGACGACGAGCGAAGCGAGACCTAACACGAGGTGAGTGGTCACAAGTGACCTAACACACCTCGTGTTAGGTCACTTGTGACCACAACGCGCAAGTCGAGCGAGCGAAGCGAGCGAGCCGCGGCAGCGGCCGGCGATGCGCCCAGTCGCGCGTTTTATTCTACCTACTTCATTTTGTATTTTATATATATATTCTATATTTAAGTGTTGACATTTTAAACTTCGAACTTGAAGTATAGTGACTATCGACATTTTTAATCAGGGGGCATTTCAATCTTAGACAGGTCAAGCTTAGATATAAAAATAAAAATATGTACTCGTTAACATTATGGTATTCTATATGTAATGACTTGTTATCTTTATGCGAGAGTGAGTGAGATGCCAATAAATGTTATGATTAATAATCGTTATTGTAAAAAAAATTAGGCGTAAACATTTTATGCGGGTATATCATTATTATAAAAAAGTTATGGGAAAATAAAGTATGCCTAATGATTTATTCTCTTTGAACGTTATGCGAAACGGAGAGTATGCCAAAAAACGTTATGCAGTTTTAAGTTATGCCTCAAAAAATTATGCAACCCAATACGGACCCATTTCTGGGCCGTCAAGATGGTGGTCACTACCGGAGCCCTGCGGATTGAGATAGCGGCCCCAATCACGGGTCGTCGTCTTTGCTTACCATCAGGCGGGCGACGCCATTTAAACGTTATTTTTTTGTTTTCGCGGGGAATGCATTTACGCCATCAACTCTGCTGCGGGGGCAGCAAGAACGGTGTCTCCCGGCCCGTGAGAGAGAGGCCGTCCTACCCACTAAACCCCGCGGTGTTCCGCCTCACCTTAAACCGACTCGCAGGGTAGGCCTAAGGTTAAATCACTGCGAGCCGGCAAGGTGCACCCCAGAATGGCGGGGTCCGTCTCGGGGCGGTCGATAAGCGACCACCCCGGAGCTGAAGAACTAGCCCGCACCTCCACCGCTCTCGAGCGCACCTCTGTAAGCAGAGGAGGTGAGAGCGGCCGGTACAAAAAGTAGCCACCCCCTGGAACACAGAAAGGGTGCTCGTCGCCAAGTGGCCAGTTGTGCGGGGTCCCCCGACCTTCCGCCCACGGCCAGACACTATTCGGGGGCGCTCATGAATTGTTCAAGACGACGCGCCCGAACACGACGGCGAGGCGGGAGCGTCTGTCCCGTACGCTCCCGCACCCGCAATTCCTCGCGTTTTGCCGCCATCACCTCGGAAGCAAAAGAGGTGACGGCGGCCCGCCCCACGCCGCGCACACGGCGAGTGTGTGCTCTGCCGTGTCCACGACGCCACACGGGCAGTGACGACACACTGGGTCTGGCTCCACCCCAGCCACCTCCCACAGGTACTTGGGGAATACGCCCCCACGAGCCGGGGGCTAACAGAGGGGCCTACCAACCTCTCGGCCCACTTCTGAAAGAGATCGTCGCGAGCCGACTGTCTCCAGCGGTCGATCTCGTCCGGAAGGGGCCGTCCACCATTTCTACGCACCAGGGCGCTTTCCTCGTAAACCTGCCATATGAAAAAAAAATTGCAATTTATATCGGTTACCTTCAACGGTAATCCCACTTTGGTGTAAATGTGGGACAATATATATATATATATATATATTTAGGTTCTCACTCTTATTAAATGGTACCCCGATATTTCTAAATTATTTATTCTAGATTGTTGATCTCGTATATCGCTTTCTTTTCCCAATTGAATATTTATGCTCCGGCGTTCTTTGATATTATTGTTAGCGACACTAAGATCTTTTTCTAATGAGCTTATTTGGGATGTAAAGAGTTCTAAACCTTCTAGACGTCCTTCGTACGTTAACGTAACGTTCATCCGATATTGTCCGATTTTATTTCCTTAAAATCTATACGAAATTCCTTTAGCTCCTTCAGAACTTCAGCCAAATTAGGTACATACTGTGAACCCATTGTGTTATGGCAACAATTCTCCTTTTTTCTATTGTCATCCTACGGTATGTCGCTTCCAACAGACAGGAACAACCGAAGTGTAGGTAGGCACTACACTGACCGCACAAGACTCCATTAGATACCTCATCACTACACTTTGCACAGCGACCCATTTTATACAGCTTTAATCCCTAACAATTGACTGTAAACACTTTAATATTACTTGCGTAGTACCATACAAAATAATATTAGTAGGTAATCTACTCGAGGTGATCAAAAGGCACGACGACAACTACCGCGCACGCTGCTATACGTGACCGTGTCAGAGACGTTGTTGTTAGTTGTCTCTCTTATTATTTTTTTTGTAATTATTATATGGCTTGGTTCCTAAGACCATATCTTAATTCATATTTCGTCAATCTTCTTTCTTAATATCTAAAATGTCCCAGTCCTCTACGTCTTAGTCAAGTCTAGTCTTAAATCAAGGTCAGTCTCACCCCAGTATAAGGGTGGTTGTTATACTGAGGTTTTCAGTGGATTTACGCGGCAAAATAGCATAAAATAGCATTTCACTGCATATATATATCATTGTCTATCACTATAGTACGTTAACACAATTTTTATGTGCAAGAAATTACCACTCCCGCACAAAAAACAAGACAAATGTATTAGTTTTAGAAAATAATATACAGCAAGCGCACGCACTTGTCGAGTTTCCCGCATAAAGCCTCTGAATGATCTTAGCAACCCATGGAGACACATGGGTTGCCAGGGTCAATCGTGTATGGTAGCCTCCTGTAGCCCGTAGATTCTTCGCACCCTCTCTTCCGCCGTCACCGTAACATAAAAATGTTAAGCTTTAGTTTACCATTTTGGATTTGCATGCAGTGACTTCACTTCATTTTTCGAGTTATGGTCAGCAAGTCATTTCATTTGATATTGTAGCAGTGCATTAAATATAATTAGTTCTCTCATCTTGGATGCCTATAAATAATAATTATCGACAAGCTTTTTTCATTTGATACCCATACATGATGAAAGCACAAATCTTTAGTAGTTCATCATATTGGATTTACTGTGACGTCAATGTTTCGAGTCATTCTCAGAAAGCCATTTCATTTGATATTGTAGCAGTGCATTAAAAATAATTAGTCCACCATCTTGGATGGATTAAGAATGACGTCATACAACTAACCATGCAGTGTCATTCAAACTAAACGTGTTTACAAAATTTCAGCTTATTCCGTTGTAGATGCATGATTCAAAATTGAGTTGCACGATTACCCCAAACAAACATATTTACATACATTGCAAGTTAATACAAGTAACGCGAGCTCTCACTATCGTACCGAAGAAATCAGACGACTTCTAAACCGAAACCAGTTTTAAAACCGCAAGTGGTATAACCTTCAAAATCGTCTATGCACGTATTCATGGTATCCTGAATCGAATACCACAAGCACGTTTGTCTCCATCTCTTATGGTTCCTGAGAAATAGATGCGTACAGACGAATGGAGCCCTTTTATAAGACTTTTCTAAACTTCAGGGTTTAGAAGTATAAAAAATCTTGTAAAAAATATTGCTCTCAAAAAATATTCTTTTAAAACTCTTTTTTTTATACTACCGAGGTGGCAGGTGTCATACTGTGTAATACCTGTCGTCGTGAAGATGTTCTGTAGCAGTTTTCTACGAAAACATGTTTGGGGGTAATAAGTAGCAATATGTTATTCTCATGTGTAAGCTATATTATTCTAAAGTTTCATGAAAATCCATTTAGTAGTTTTTGTGTGAAAGAATAACAAACCTACAACCATACATTCTTATAAACTTTTCCGTTTAAAATATTAGTAAGACAGTAGGACTATTTAGGGATAAAACACATTCTCGTTCGAAATGCTCGTGACCCGGCGGACTCAGTGTTCTGTAAACGATCACTGCGTTAAGCAATTTTCACTATGGCTAGTCCTCGAATGAGTGACCACTTTGTGTCATTTTCATTTGCGAGCGTTTCCGTGCTTCGGAAGGCACGTTAAGCCGTTGGTCCCGTTTGCCAGTAACATGGTAATCGTTAAGCCCATTTGAAGGCCTTATGGGCGGTTTGAAAACTATCAACAGCAGGTCGCCACTACCTGCGCCTGTCCATTTCAACACGGCAATGGGCTGACTACCTGTTACGTGGGGCAAAAGTGCATACGGTGAAATCTGGGCGTATAGTATGCCTTTGCCTACCCCTTCGAGGATAAATACGTGACAATATGTCTATGTCATATATTTATGTCTACATATTCTAACAGTAAAAGAATTTTTTAAATCGTTTCAGTAGGTCTAAAGCCTAAGTACTAACCCCTACAACTTCACAAAATCACAAAAACTCTACCAATTTGAAATATTAGTATAGACAACGCAATGGTCGTAAGTTGTTATTCAAGAATACTCAGAAACGCCAGTTGCCTATTCGCTAATAGGCAAACGCCGGTTCATTAACTCGAGGGTCATGAATCATTGCCTAATGAGCTGATAAAACGTGCCCGGTCGCATCTAGTACTAATCCTTGTTGCTCAGCGTATTGAAAGCAAGTTTCTTAAAGGACTGAAGCGGATCATTCCCAGTAGTTCTACTGAATTCTATCTACGATAGAACTATTGATTTTTTTTTCTCACTAGTTCTACTTATCACTTTTGAAATAGAGCTAGAGAGAAAAAAACCGTTTCAATAGTTCTATCATAGAACTATTCAGTGGAACGCCTTAGACAATTAACTTATTTAAATGGATTGTTTTTGTGAGACCTCTGAAAAGGCAAAGATGTTTGTACATTTTTTCGTTTAACCAAACAAACATAGAAAGTATCAAACTCTTCAGATTATAGTTGACGCCCGCGGCTTCACCCGCGTAGAGAAGTTTTCCCGTTCCCGTTTCCCACAGGAACTTGTTGTGTATGTATAAGCTATATTATTGTAAAGTTTCAATAAAATTTATTCAGTGGTGTTTACGTGAAAGAGTAACAAACGTCCATACAAAGTTTCGCATTTATAATATTATTAAGATTAGTATACTTAGATAGGTATAAATGATGTGATCCACAAATAAAAATATATATATTTCTTTTCTTTTCTTAGAAAGTACCGATAATGTCCGATATATTGTACTACAATTTTTTTATGAGTCACCAAACCCCAAAGTTCATTATATAGGTTTCATGTTGTAAGTTGAATCGCTCAGTTCAACGCATGCGCGATAGCCTATCAGTCCCTCGATTGTGATCGCAGTGATTATTAGTGAACATTTATTTTTTTTATCGAACTTTATTTTGGAAGTGTTTTTTTTATTGTGATTTTATATAGGTACGTACGTTGTTTTTTTTTAACTAAAAAAACTTCTTATTGAAATATATAATTGTAATTTATTTTTTAATTTATAATGATTAAATTACAGTACCCTAAATACCATTTTTATAAGATGATTTTGAATAATTAAGTAAATTAATTAGTTATTTTTTTATAGTGTGTGTAAATATTTTTTTAATCATATTAAATTTTATTACACAACATTTAATAAAACAAAATATATTAAAAAAAATTTTTTTTATGTATTAAGTAAAATTCTAGGAAATAATGTAGGAGAAAAGTGCTACGCCGTAGCAGCAAAATCGTAGCAATTTTCTCCTATTTTGACAAATAGGTGAAACCTACGGGTTTTTACGGTTAAACTTTGACAAATTTGAAATAGTAGGTAGCTATGTGTATTTAAAATAGATAATTTAAAATAATTTAGTTTTCAACTCGGAATTCGAACCGTCGTATTATGCCAACGAGCCATTTGAAATAAATAAACCTAATTTATTTGTGTCAGTATGTATTTTTTAGATAAGAATAACTCTCTCCAAACATTATTAAATAAATAAATAAATATTGTGGGACTCTTGTCACACAGCGTCATCTAGCCCAAAGTAAGCTAATATTAGCTTGTGTTATGGGATTTAGATAACTGATAAACATACTTATATATTTCTAAATACATACATATTATAGATAAATAACACCCAGACATAGAATAAACCATCGTGCTCATCACACAAAATTTTATCATGGGTGGGAATCGAACCTACGACCTCTTGCGTATCAGTCGGATGCACTCCCACCGCGCCACAGAGGCAGTCTTATTATTATGTCCTAATATGTTTTCAAGATAAACCCATTATCTTACATTTATTTATAAACGCCACTTCCTAATGAAATTATTTTTAATGGTGTGTATCTCATTCACAGCTTCATAGATAACCTCTGCTCACACCACCAAAAAAATACGAGTCTAATATATAACATTATTCGGGTTAATTACTTCCGAGATTGATAATATCCTGTAATATTTATTTAAGTTATATTTGTTAATGATTTGGGAAATCAAATAACAAAAAAAATTACAAAAACCCAATAAGTATAAGTACTTCTTCAATTTTCTGTCTGGAACCCTGGGGCTATCATTCCGACTCACTCGGGACTCCTGGCCATAGACAGATGGGAGGAAAATGTGTGGTTTTAATCAGTATCCCTGAGAACTTAATGTTTAAGAGGAACACTAATAGCCATTGAGATGACTGTTTAAAGCATAGAACCATTACCTCAAATAATAATAATAATAAATAATAAAAAAAAATTCTCAAAAGGCCTCTGCGTGTTGGACCTCTATGTCCCCATGTAAGCCTCCCAAAAGACCGGGTATCTTCGTAAAAAAAAAAAAAGAAGATACCCGTGAAGAAGAAACAAATAAATAATAATAATAAGTATAAATAATAATTTAATAATCTTCGTTTAGGTGCTCCCTGCGTTTCTCCGCATTGCTGTCAATGTGGTGAAGTAGTCGACAGCCTTGGGCATCACGGTCTCTCATGCAGCAGGAGTGCAGGTCGCAGGTCACGTCATGCATACCTTAATGACATTATCCGTCGGGCTCTTGTCACCGCCGGTGTTCCAGCCGTTCTAGAACCTAATGGTTTGGCGCGTAACGATGGCAAGAGGCCGGACGGTATGTCATTGGTGCCATGGAAGATGGGAAAGCCTTTAGTTTGGGATGCAACTTGTGTTGACACCCTGGCTCCTTCTCATCTTCTTAGCACGGCGAGTTGCGCTTGTGCTGCTGCTGCATCCGCCGAGACTGCGGCGCAAATATAATAATTTAATAGGTAATTATATTTTTGAGCCGTTTGGGGTCGAGACACTGGGCTCGTGGGGCCCAAGTGCTCGTTCACTGTATAGTGATATCGCAAAGCGACTGGTCGATTCTTCTCGTGACCACAGGGCTGGCCTCTTTCTCGCTCAGAGAATAAGCATTGCCATACAACGTGGCAATGCGGCCAGCCTTATGGGAACCTTACCGGTTGATTTTGATGGGGAGGAATTCTTCGACACCTAGTCGGGACATCATTGTCAGACTTGTAATAATTCCCACCACCCGCCTCCTTCTTTTTGTATTGTTTTCTGTAAATATGTTAAATTTAAATTTGTTAATAACCATGTAATTATTTAAATAGTTGAAGCGCTCGTGGCCCCGCGGTCTCAGTGTTCTGTAAACGATCACTGAGTTACGCAACTTTCAGTATGGCTGGTCCTCGGATGGGTGACCACTTTGTGGCATTTACATTTGCGAGCGTTTCCGTGCTTCGGAAAGCACGTTAAGCCGTTGGTCCCGGTTGCCAGTAAAATGGCAGTCGTTAAGCCTGGTTGAAGGCCTTATGGGCGGCTTGAAAATTTCAACAGCAGGTAGCCACAACCTGCGTCTGTCTATTTCAACACGGCAATGGGCTCACCACCTATTACGTGGGACAGGAATCCGCACGGTGAAAAGTGGGCATATAATATGCCTCTGCCACCCCTTCGGGGATAAGGCGTGATGGATATTTAATTATTTAAATATCTTTACCAATAAAATTATTATAATAATATATAAAATTATTATAGTAATAATAATAACCAATAACCAAAATAATAAAAATAACCCTAGAGGACAGTCGTTATCTTTAATAGGATTAATGCAACTCTATGAGGGCATAGTAGATTCGCTTTTTGAGTCATCCACTTTCTGATATCAACAAAAAATGTATCAGAAAGTTATTGAAAAGCTCACATCCGCAGGGCAGCTTGTGGCGAGCTGAATGTGCGTGGCTACACATCGGTCCCGATTCCTCAGAGTTTTGTTGCCCTTCTGCACCGGTTAGGATTTAATGGCCTAACGGGAGTGCAGTGAGAGTGCTACTCCCGGGAGTGCAGCAAATCTCAACTCTGGCTTGCCTTAATTGACCGGTCAGAGGGAGGGAGCCAGCTATATGCTCGGGGGTGGAAGTGTCATTTTCAAGGGCATATCTACGGGGAAGCACGCTCCGGGCCAGTCCCGCGAAGGTGAAACCGGCGCCGCACCGCTCGACACCCCAAGCCGCTCACACCGGTGTTGCCCTCTGTCGCCTTACAGGCTTATTATGCCTACGGTGATTGTATAGGGGGCCCATCTAGTGAGTTGGCGAGTCACCGTCTGCCAATAGTTTAATAATAATATATTAAAAAGGCAGACGCCGTTTTCATCAATAGCTTAAATCACCCAATCCATTTAACACCCAACCCAATAGCCCATTTCATAGTTAGCACATTTCACAATAGTTTAACTCCCATTGGAGGTGATCCATTACCGTTCTTTTACATAAGGCGGGCGTGGACTATCTGCAGTGGGGGTCCCATTCCCTATTAGGTTAAAATTCTCAAAGGGCCTCTGCGTGTTGGACCTATGTCTCCATGTAAGCCTACAAAAAGCCCGGGTATCTTCAAGAAAAAAAAAGAAGATACCCGAGAAAAGAAAAGACATAATAATAATAATAAATAATAATCCACACAAACATTTCCTCACTAATAGAGCAGTTTCTGATTTGAACAAACTACCAGAAGATATTGTGACAGCTTGGTAGCTGTCACAATATCTGAATTGTGAATACGTTTAAAAACAGACTTGACAGGCATATCAATCATATTAAACAGACAAGGAGGAACTGAACTACATCATCAGGATACAGGCTATATCAGTGCTGCAACTGCCTTAATTGGTGCCTGAATTATAAGCCTGTGACAAACTTCAAGCCTCCGTGGCATCCATTAAATTACAAATATAGTATAAATACAACATAAAACAACAACATGCAATTAAATTCAATCAGTTTATTTCCAAGATCATGGTTGGTTAAAGATCTAAGTTACATAGTAGCCATGCAGCATATTTTGCCAATCGGGAGTACAAACTATTACATATATTTATTCTAAGACTCCGATACATTCTGTCATGCAGGTTGATCACATAAATAAAATATCTAATGCAACAATGTATGTCAATATAGTGTGCGTTTCGATGCAACAAACCAAAAAATTGTCAAAGTAGAAATAAAGAAGCTATTAGGGTTTAAAGTTGGCCACGCGAACGAAACGTGGAGGATTGCGCGGCCACGGAGATCTCACCAACTACATGGGTTAGAGATCTAATTCTTTTTGTCAATTAAAGATTGAATTTGTCAAAAATTAAAAAAAAAAGAAGTATAAGCTCTAGAACAATATTTTATGAAATATTCGCCTTTGAAGTTATGGCCGCGCCACTACTTAAGTTTAGTTAAACAGGAGATATCGGTCCAAAACAAAAAGTCCGTGGCCGCGCGAGTGAAACGCTTCTTTGTAGGCTCATATCTCACTACCTATAATTGCTAGGATTTTGGTGTGAACTTCCATTTATTCGGCATATTAGCCTCATTATAATGGCGTATTGTTTTACCCTCAAAACAGTTTACAACTAGTGTTACATCAAAAATAATGATGTCTCATATGATTTTCTACCAGGGTGACAATAATTTTGATATAATTTGGACATACACCTTTTCTACTGCACTAAATACATCTGTTAGGAATAATTAATTTATATCATAACTTAAAGTTAAATCTTCAAATTGTAAACTTTTTGTTTGTTATAATTTGATAGCCATGGAATTTCATAGAATGAGTTAAAACAGTCATCACAATAATCAGTAACCTGAGGCTATCTATGTGGAGACTGCAGAAGTGCAGACCTAGGTCAATTTGCGGCAGTTGTCGCTCACCATCCTATTGTTTTTTATTAAAGCGTAAGCAAATGACGCCACTAACTAACTGAGCTAGGGACGTTGCATGCCACACCATCATGATGTCGAGCTTCAGTGTGTCGCACAAGCGTGCATTCAAACTATGGTGAGTCGCAGTAGTATAGTTACACCAGCAATAATCGCACTTCCATTTGTCGAGCTCACATTACACTCTAAATACACTCCCGGACACCTAAATCGAGCCACCTTGATTTTTTTGGTTTGGAGTATTGTAACTTATAAAAGATGTAAGTGTAGAAGGAAAATGTTTTGATGCAGTTTTGGAGCTGGTATACTCATCATTCATTTAGAGTGCCACTGTTCTAAATTTGAACTACAGTTTATTAAAAAAGTCGAGTTACGTTGAATCAAATCCATATTTGCTTTTTTCAAGGAAAAAAATCTAATCGATTTTTAAATAAAGACATGTTTTACATGAAAAGAAATGTTTATTTAGTAACTTGTATTGCCTCCCAGTGCATTTATGACAGCTCTCATACGGTTTGGCATAGAATTAGTCAATGTCGTTATGACATGTTGAAGAATGTCCTCCCATTCTTCCGAAATTACATTTTAGAGCTCCTGCTTGGTTTGCGGGGCAGGGATGAGCTCGAACACACCTCTTCAGCTCATCCCATAGATGCTCTATAGGATTCATATCAGGACTTCGCGCTGGCCATCTCATAACAGTGATACCAATGTCATTTAATTACTCCCTGACGATTCTCGCAGTATGAGCCCTTGCATTATCATGCATTAAAACGAAATCTTGGCCAATAAATCCAGCATATGGCATCACGTGGTTCTCTAAACATTGGCGAATGTATCTATTGCCATTTAGGGGCGGCAGTCGTGGTCCCGTCACTACCTCTAGCTCAGTTTTGACTTCCATAGAGATTCCTCCCCAGACTGTCCATAATCCTCCACCATAACTCACTTTCTCGTCAATACAACACTGCGCGAAACGCTCGTTCTGTCTTCGGTACACCTTACTCCTTCCGTCATTACCGTATAGCATTATCTTGGACTCAAGATAATGCTATACGGTAACACTCCCTCTGTGAAGGGCACCTGGCTCCATTGATGTCGAGTCCAATTTAGATGTTTGCGCGCAAACTCTAGACGGGCTATTCGGTGTGCTCGTGTCAATTTGGGTCCATTGGCTGGCTTATGGGGCTTTAAACCACGTTCATTGAGTCGCTTTCTAACGGTCCGAGCACTTACAGCCACTCCATGAAAGTCCCTGAGCTGTTCTTGTATCTGAACAGAGTTAAGGCGTCGATTTCGTAAGCTAGTAGTGACAATGTATTGATCTTGTCTCGCCGTTGTCACTCGGTAACGAGGTCCTCCTGTTCGCCAAACGTAGCCGCCAGTCTCCAGGTATCGGTGGTACACTCTTTGAACAGCGGAACGACTTATGTGAAGTTGTGAACTCACATCTCGCTGACTTAGCCCAGATTGAAGAAGTGCTACAGCTTGCGCGGCTACTTCAGGTGAAGTATCCATAACTTTATAGCCTAAAACGGTTCAAATTATAGAAAAATAACTAAACTAAACTTTGGTTAACAACAATTGCAAAAATTCAAACCAAATCGACATTAAATTGCTTCAAAAGCAACTTTCAACAGTCATTATTTTGTTCAAATCAGTGACCAAGCTCGGCTTTTGTTCTTTATTTTAAATTCTAAAATTCAAATTTGGAATAATACATACGGGAAAGACGATGAAATATGCCAGCATTAAAAATGCATAATTTTTTTTTTTGTTATATTGTATATTTTTTGAGTATTGGGCTTTTAGGCCCGGGAATGTAAGGTGGCTCGTTCAATTCAAGAGTCCGGAAGTGTATAAAAATATAAAAATGTCTTTATTTTGAATAGACCATTTTAACGGCGCTTACAAAATGTCATACACTAAAACTAAGGATAAATTTAATATTTTTAAAGTGACCGCAAGTGAACGCATGGCACCTGAGAAGAACCGTCTTATTTTATCTATGTATACACTAGCTGACCCGTGCAACTTCGTAAGAGGCAGAGAGAGAGAAAAAGAGTGGGGCGTACGAATTTAAATTACAATTCTAAGGGAGATGAAACTTAGATTTGGGTTATTTATGTATTTTTAATAACTAATTGAATCGGGCGTTACATGGCGGAAATCCATCGTTAACGATAATAAAGGAGGGGAGGAGGATCCCACCACACACCCTTTAATGCCACATAAAATAAATATATAAAATAATTGTTCAAAAATAAAATAAAACATTTGGGGTGGACCACCCTAGGGGTATGAAAAATAGATTACGACCACGGAGGACAGAAAGAACGGAGATGTTTGCGGAATCACAAATTTCTCTTTAGTAAAACGCGTGCCAAAATGCTGGTAGGAAATGAGGCCGCGGGGGGAAAGGGGTAGTTAACCCCGTCTTTAACTTGTCCCTAAATGTAAATCCATCTAGCGACATAATCGTGCAACACATATCGAACTAAGGATCCAATGAACATTTTAGTTTGTCTACTCGCAACAAATGCGCTACCTACTTTTCTAGAACATTCTCTACTCTGGGTCTGTTTATGATATTTACGCATGCATTTCTAGTTTTTAATTATTATATTTTGTCAATTAGCAACAATATAAAGTTAAATATTATGTACTTCTATGAAACTCCAAAAAATGCTCCCGCTATAATTATGTACAATGTGTTTTCAATAAAATTGTTGGTTATGCGCCGGTAGGTGGAGTTATTATTATTCAAAATTTCGTGATATCATGTAAATACGCTGCAGACTTTCAAAATAATTGTCATTTTGGGTAGAAATATGAACAAGAATTATAATGTGGCGTATTTACAAAAGTATACATTGAGTATTATTTTTTCTATTTTTCTTCAATAGGTGCATGTCAAAAGTTACTTGCATCTATTGTCTCATAGTTGGCTCTAATTTACATTTATGAAAAGATCCGAGAAAAATATTTTATAAATTGTTTTTATTAAGTAAAAATACTTACAAATGAAATGTTATACCACTATGTTTAAAATAAGTTTCTGAATCGTTTTTGCATCCAAGACTGCGACTGCAAGAGATGCACTTCATGGTGAAAACCGTCAATAACTATAGAATTTAACGAAAATAAATTTCAGACTCTCAACTGAGCACAGCAACGATTTACATGAAACTGTGACGTAACAACTCACTTGGTGGTACACAACTCAGTTGCCCTTGCGGCATCTCCGCTTTTATTCTTTACTCCATGATTACGACCGATTATCAGATCTATCAAATATACATATGAAATTTAATAATAATCGGTCGGTTTCGGAGGAGTTTGGTAACAAACACCACGACAAGAAAAATTAGTATATTATATAATATATTAAGTTTATATATTAGATAAATTTAGACAAAAATGCAGAAACTGAAATGGGCGCGTATAGTATGTCTTTACCTACCCCTTTGAGGCCATAGGTGAGACTGATAGGTGATTTTAGGAATTAATTTATAATTATTCATTTTTCAAAATAGTTCTGTACAGATCTGCAACGATTTTTAATTCATGACATGGTGATTGTTACACCGCGTGGACAATGTACGTCGACGTGGAGCAGCGCCCGCTTATGTCATTGTTCATCATTATTCTTGTGATATATGTTCCGGTAATCACTACATTTACTGTTCCATACAAATTCTTTAGTACCATGTCGTACACCATGTTTTCACCGCGCGATTTATATAAAATTTGTCATTTTTTGCCGCACCACTACTAACGTGTATTACTACTAACTAGTAACGTGATATTTACCATTCATTAATTTTATTCTTTCATCGAGTATCAGATATTTCGGTTCTGCAACAAACGCCATGACCACGAATCTACTAAAGCTCGCATTTATTTTATTTGTTGATTTTTTTATATTACACTTGATTTTTACCATTATTACATTTTTAATGATTTTTAATGTTAATGATGAATAAATATATTAAGTTTTTTATTATCTCATATTTTTAGATCGATCTAGATGTTATTTAATTTCATAGCTGTCCTCCAGTTATTGAATGTAAATGTATTCCCAAATAAAATTAAATTATTGTCACCCTGGTAGAACATCATAATTATGAGACATCATTATTTTTGATTTAACACGAGTTGTAAACTGTTTTGAGGGTAAAACTATACGCCATTATAATGATGCTAATATGCCGAATAAATGGAAGTTCACACCAAAATCCTAGCAATTATAGGTAGTGAGATATGAGCCTACAAAGAAGCGTTTCATTCGCGCGGCCACGGACTTTTTGTTTTGGACCGATATCTCCTGTTTAACTAAACTTTAGTAGTATTTATTGCTTTCATTAGTTTCGACAAATTAAGATTCTTCTTCTGGTATTAATTTTATCGTAAGGTTTAAAAAATAATCAACATTAAAGAAACAACGAGTGGAGGATTGCGCGGCCATAACTTCAAAGGCGAATATTTCGTAAAATATTGCTCTAGAGCATATACTTCTTTGTTCGGCAATTTTTGACAAATTAAATCTTTAATTGACAAAAAGAATTTGATCTCTAACCCATGTAGTTGCTGAGATCTCCGTGGCCGCGCAATCCTACACGTCTCGTTCGCGCAGCCAACTTTAAAACCTAATTTCTTCTTTATTTCTACTTTGACAAATTTTTGGTTTGTTGCATTCGGTTGTGACAAATTTCGACAAATTTTTGACGGAGTGTTTTTTTTGATTAGACACCGTGGCGGAGCAATCGAAACGCACACTCAATATAATATTACCTTAAAACAAATTAATTAAATAAACAACAACAAGGAAGGAGGGAACAATTATAAAATTTACCCGATTTGTTAACAATGCTGCACCACTTTCCTGGGTAGTTGGTAGGTTTTCAATTCGTACCAGTAGTTCTTGAGGTTAATGCGTTTAACGAGCCATACAAACAAATTTTTAGCTTTATAATATTCATGATAGTTTTAGTTGCTTATGCTTTGAAAATGACCGCGTTGTAATAACTATTATACTTATAGTATAGATACAATGTGAAAGTTTAAAAGCTAGTACAACAAATATTATTTTACAAACAAACATCTTACTTTATCTATAGAGCTAGTCTATTAGATTACCTGTTTAATTTTTTTTAATATTTAAACGCCGAAAGCCTGATCGAAACATGTCGCCATCTGATTACACAAAAACGTGACATGTCAAATTACATGTATAATTTATTTATCTATCACGCCTTATTTCCGAAGGGATGCAGAGCCATCCATATTGTATGCCCACTTTTCACCATGTGTATTCCTGTTCCACGTAATAGGTGGTGAGCCCATTGCCGTGTTGAAATAGACGGTTTTTCAGCCCGAGACGTAGGCGAGTGGGTAATAGAGCCGAAAAAGTTTAACCAAAATACGCACGTATAAAAGAACAAAACAGAAAGTAAGAAGCAAACAGAATAAAAAGTCAATCTAAAATTTATCAAGTGAAAACTTTTAGCGCGGTACGCATATTTTTAGATGAGATAAAATCTCTGGACTCGCGACACCGTTACCGAGATACTATAGTGTGTGCATATAAAAAGTTTTGAAGTATTAGATTGATCGAACTCATTTATCAACCTTCTATAGCTCATTTGGACTGGACAGAGCGGTGGACTGTAGATGGTTATAAATTGGAATCCATAGGTCGCTGGTTCAAATCCGGCTCGAAGGAAATCTTTTTGTGTATTTAAACACAGTCAAATTATAAATAACTATAGTGATTTTGAACCCAATTAGTACTTTTATTCTTAAAGGAATTGGGTTTGACCCTAGTACCCAGCTAAAAAATGTCTAACGCGCCAAAATAAGTTTTCATTTCGTCGGCGCTCCCGGAATGCAACCCGTATTTTTTTCCACTTAACTAATATGCCCTACATAGGTATTGTGACGCCCTTCTGGAGTCAACAGTAACAGGAGTACGAGGTGTGGGCTTGCAACTGTCCGCTACTGGATTGCGCTGCTGGTCCACGCCTACTCCTGTGCTAGGGACACACTGGTATTCAAATACAAAAACAGGTATATAATATACTATATATAATTTGGGTTTATCGAGTGTTATTATGTTACATGGAACTTTTACTTTCGGAACACAAACGTGATTGCAAATTTAGATTTTACTAGCCAAGTCGTCTCCACGAAACTCAGCCATCCAATCTTGAAGAAGCGACATCAGACTATCTATATTTTTCTTCGTTCTTTCTCTGCACACAATAATTATTTATTTACCTAATGGCTATCGCTGCGACCAGCCTGCACGCTTGACCTCATATAACGTGGTATGCGTCCTCTAGACAAAATATGGAGAGGTGGAGACAAACATCACAGTACCTAAGTATAACGTCACAACACAAACATGTTATTTTTATAAGAGAACGAAAACACTCGTGTAATGCAATTAAAAACACTCGCCTATTCTTAATTATTGAAAGTTGACATTTAAGATAATGTATAGACAAAGAAGAGGAAATTAGAGAAAAATGGCGCGCACATTATTTTTTGCCGTAGCTGCGTACGCTAAAGCTACTACATACAGCCTAGCTTTTTAAATATTTTTTTAATGTTAAATAACACTAATCACTCTTAATTTGCAGACAAAACTAAATAATGTTATGAAAATAAACGTTTATTTGTTATATTTTAAATGATACAGTTTATTTATTAACTAAAATATTTTATACTGTTTCTATGACAACCCTTTGCTGTTTAAAAAAAAGCAAAAATTTCGGTTATGGAATATAACTTCACTATTTAGGTTTATAACTTCACTATTAAGGTTTGTAACGCACGCGTGCTTTATGAGCTGCTTAATGTATCTAAAACCGATGAAATTAGACCCACTTTACGAGCAAGTGTGTTGAAAAATATATAATTTAAGGTGTGTCTGGTAGAACGCGATTGATATTGATTTCTTGTCGTGAGTCCACTGCATCGATACAACTGTTATCAATTTATTGACTTTCTTTTACGATTCTGGCATACTACTTTCGCGTCTTCTTCTTTCGTATTTTCATACACGCTCACCGGTAGCGATACTCTTGACCTGGGAGCCAAGTCTGCTATTTCAATTGTGTGGAAATCGCCGCTCAATAGAAAGCCACCGGTACAATTTTGACAGTTTTTCGTAGTCTACTATTACAATCGTACTCTAATAGATCGGTGGGCCGGTAGAATTCTACTAACACGTATACCACGCCATTGGCGCTAGTCAGTGACATTTTTGTTAGTCTACTAACATTTTAACAGCTACAAACAGCGATTCTGGTTCTATTCTACGGCTTGTGAATAGTAGACTCGGCCCCCTGTTATTACATTTTTTACTTTTCTTTTACGATTCTGGCATACTACTTTCGCGTCTTCTACTCTCGTATTTTCATACACACCCACCGGTAGCAATACTCGTGACCTGGCTTTATCCTAAAAGGTCTTTAATTTGATCAAGATACTCAGAATTCGACCCCTACCGGTTTGTTCACTCACAAACAGCGATTTTGGTTCTATTCTACGGCTTGTGAATAGTAGACTCGGCCCCCTGTTATTACATTTTTTACTTTTCTTTTACGATTCTGGCATACTACTTTCGCGTCTTCTACTCTCGAATTTTCATACACACCCACCGGTTGCAATACTCATGACCTGGCTATATCCTAAAAGGTCTTTAATTTGATCAAGATACTCAGAATTCGACCCCTACCGGTTTGTTCACTCACTCTCGTTCATAAATCTGTTTTGTCAGTCTATAGCTATCCATGCTCCACGTGTACTCGTAGAGTTATAGACACTGACAAAACAGATTATTCCGTTACCGAGCGGTTAATTATAACTTTGTTTATGTTAAAAACAAAATCCACTCACGAACATTTTCCCGTATGATATACTCAATTAAATATTGAAAAAAATTACTAATAAATTTGGACGAAGAGTATTGATATTAGTTGTCAATTCAATAGAGTTTCAAGCAAAAGAGATTGTATGTATTCTGTAGGTAGCGGTACGTATCACAGTTGATTATTATTCTACTATAGTAATATACCTACTTACTCTACTATCATTATCCTCTTGCCCTTGTCCCAATTTACTCGGGGTCGGCGCAGTATGTCTAAATTCCATACTGCAAAATGTTTTGGCTTGTTTTTTATGGCCGCCAGCCTGACACCAACCCTCCTTGGGAATGTTATCGTTTGGCGGATTGCCCGCCACCACACGAGTGCCCTTCCAAGCCTTTCAGTACTCCGAACCTATACAAGGGGCAGTTTGCTTTTTCACAGGGGGAGGTTCTTCTTTGGTATCAGTAGACATTGTCTATAGAATGCGTTGACGTCAGCCATATCTATGAAATACGGCATATCCCTGTCGTGTACCATACGGGATATTTGTGCAGTCCGCGGTCCTTATACCATGACGTCCATCATGCTAGGTTCTTCTTCCATATATATTTACGGCTCCTATTGTATCTGACGCTTTAAGAAACTTCCTCTGACCATCTCTAGTAAATCTGATCTCCCAAACTTGGATTTGAACTTAAGCTTTTCTAACCCCCCCCCCCCCCCCCCCACCTAACATCCAAAATTTGGCTTTCTCGGTTCATTTGTATTTCTATCCCGATTTTTCCGACGTAATGATTGGACTAAGGTACTACATAAAGCGAGCGATATCGTTGTTGAAACAGACACCTTACACATAGATGAAAGATGGATTTCACATAGATGAAAAGAATGGTAAGGAAGTATGAGTTGTCTGTTTGTAATACCAAACTAACAACTTTTCATTAAATGCATATATATATGCATATACAGTAAAGTACCTACATCGATAAAATATTCATTTTTTAAGTTTTTACTTTTTTTGGCGCGTTAGGGAAATATGATGAGAGTAATGCGATGCGCGCGCAGACCGTAACGAAAAACCGACACCATGAAGTTAGTTGAAAAGTGTGTCCATGACAACTAATAATTACATTCAAAGTAGATTTCAAACACCCTGAAGTTAGCAATAGTCTACATTTTAGTTTTTTCTACAAAGGTAGGAAAAAAGATTTAAAAAGATTTATATCTTGTGTTAGAAGTTATACTTATTTGGCGTTACAAGATAAAAATCTATAATAAGTCACACTCGATCTCTAAAACGGCTTGACCGATTTTAAGGGGACTTTCACTGGCAGATAGGTGATGTTATAAGGAGTAACTAAGACTACATGTTATTCCTGTATAACCACGGGAACGGGCATTACGGGGATGAAACGCAGTGTGCGCTATATAGAGCTATAAAGCGGTGACATGAGTTCCCGATAGTTTGAGTCAAAAGTACTCGGATACCCAGACGTGCGTGTATGAAGCGCTTAATGAATCTACAGGAAGCGAAAGAACTATGCATGGATCGCGAAGCCTGGCGATCTGTCCTCTCTGACTACCCCGTCAGATCATCTATCTATCTATGATGCTTAACCTAGCGACCGATAACTCAAACCAGAAGTAACTTATCATTTAATATTGTGGGTCACTTTTCACACAGCGCCATCTAGCCCAAAGTAAGCTAATATAAGCTTGTGGTATGGGACCTAGATAACCGATAAACATACATTCACGCCTTTATCTCCGAAGGAGTGGCAGAAGTATATACTATACGCCCACATTTCACAGTAAGCGTTTTTTTGTTATACTAACAGGTAATGAACCGACCATAAGGCCTTGAAATAGGCTTAACGAGTACTTACTGACAACCTGGACCAATGGCTTAACGCGCCTTCCAAAGCACCAGAAGGGCAGAAGTACCAATCTAAAGTCTCGTCCATGATAACACATAATGAGATTTTTTAGTTAGTTTAAACATACATACATACATATTGTCACGCTTTTACCCCCGAAGGGGTAGACATAGGCATGCTACGCCCACATTCACCGTAAGTATTTTTGTCCTACGTAACAGGTGGGGAGCTCATTGCCGTGTTAAAAGGGACAGGCGCAGGCTCTGGCGACCTGCTGTTGAAATTTTTCAAGCCGCCCCTAGAGCCTTCAACCAGGGTTAACGACTGCCATTTTACTGGCAACCGGGACCAACGGCTTAACGTGCCTTCCGAAGAACGGAAACATTATTAGATTACATTAGTAAATTCCACAAAGTTGTCACCCATCCAAGGACCACCTATAGCGAATGTTGCTTAACGCAGTGATCGTTTACAGAACACTGAGTCAGCAGGGCCACGAGCGCCTCAAAATTCCTATTAAGGTCAAAAAAGCACTACTTGTATAGTAACGAAGTATTGGAGGCAACCAGTGCTTAACACTAAGATGAATACAGAAAAGACACAATTGATAAGATTATGATAATATTAATTATGCGCAACTAGGGTCAAGGCAAAGTAAATTATCAAATAATACTATTTATCGCTTTACAAATTACCAATAGATAGCAATTAATATAAATTAATTACTTACTGTTATCAATAGCAATTAAATCTATTTATTTATTTATAAATACATGTGTACTCGTATAGTCAGAACTGCCAATTTAAGTCTACTTTTAGGCAGGCAGCGCTAGTGGCCCTGATGATTCAGTGTTCTATAACGCTGCGTTTAGCAACTTTCGCTATAGGTGGTCATTGGATGGGTCACCACTTTGTGGAATTTACATTTGCGAGCGTTTCCTTGCTTCGGAAGGCACGTTAAGCTGTTGGTCCCAGTTGCCAGTAAAATGGCAGTCTTTAAGCCTAGTAGAAGACCTTGGGCGGCTTGAAAAGTTCCATAGCAGGTCGCCACAGCCTGCGCCTGTCCATTTCAACATGGCAATGGGCTCACCACCTGTTACGTGGGACAAAAAGGCTTTCGGTGAAATGTGGGTGTATAGTATGCCTCTGCCCACCTTCGGGGATAAAGGTGTGACAATATGTATATTGTTATGTATGTATATAGCAATTTCCGTGTGATGACCGCAGATTTGTTGTGGTTATTGAATAGTCAAAAATTTCGAGGGTATTTTAAATTCAGGACTTAGCTTAAATGTTCCTGAAATAAAAACCCTGCAAAGTTGGACATGGATATGTCACAAGCTAGGGTGGAAATTTTAATTACTCAATTATCTTTTATCTAGTTTAATAATGTCTACATGTACACAATTTTTTTTTATTATCATGTCGCTCATATGTTAAAACATAAAAAATACAGTTCTGTACTGTCTGTAGACACCGAGTACAGCTGGGGACAAACAGATAGACATATCTGTTTATACCCAGAGTCCATAGATACAAATGTAGATTTAGAAAAGATTAATAAATTTAACTTAACTATCTTCACGCGGTATCTGTATCGCCGGCAGTCAGAGAGGACAGATAGCCAGGCATCGCGCTCCATACATACCTACTTCTTTCGCTTCCTGCAGATTCATTAATCGATTCATACATGACATGCACGTTTGGGTATGCGAGTACTTTTTGACCTTTCCGTTTTTGAGCTATCTGCTCACATGGTCTTCATATGTAAGTCTCGGCCTACCCTGACCCCTTCAACCCCCAACTTTCTCACAATATTATATTCTTCGTCAATAGTTCCTCACTCATTACTTGGACATGTCCAAACCAATGGAGCAGGTCCTTAAAAAATGTGAGAAAAAGAATTAATATTATGCAATATTTTTAAATAGCCAGTAGATAGGTGATATACCAGCTTGTACTACAGGATCTGGACTTTATTAGGAATGCAACATATAGAAAAATAAAGAACGTAACGATAGGAAGCATATATCCAACCATACTCTTAGTTATTTAGTATTCCGTGAGAGTACGGACATTGGGACGACACGGTGTTTAAACTGGCTAATAATCACATTTTTTGTCAAATTTGAAGGTCAATAAAACAGCGAGTTACCTTAAATATTCAACAGTGATTGTGTGTTTGTATAAATTGATAAACTAACTAAACTAACAATCTTCACACTATGATTCCAAACTGACGGGGTAGTCAGAGAGGACAGATCTTCACGCGCAGATCGCTATACCTGATCCTTTCATACACCTGTTTAAATTAAAAAAATAGAATTAAGTAATAATATAAAAGACCTACTGCTATGTTCAGCTACTAATGGCCAGTGGAAGCTGTTTAGAAATTCCACATTTCAATTCAAAATTTAAATTTATTGTTTTAAATTTGAAGTTATATACATCCACTGCTGTTTGGCATGACGTTAAGATATAGGTAAGACTTAAATTCGTTATTTAATATTAATACCTAAGGCCTTATGAACAGATAGGACTAGTTCCGATTTAATTGAGTTTCAGATTAAATTACAAAAAATATTATTAAAATGGTGATAATTCATCATATCAGCATTCCTTTCCAGTTCCCACCCACTTAAGTCTCGTATAGGTTTTGTATCTTAGGCCGGATTCGACCAAACACGAAGTTACACGAGTGTAACTAGTACGGGAATAATTTTACACCTTGAATTTACCCTTGGGATTACTTCTTAAACTTGGGATTGTTATTCTGCGGTTTTTTAACCTGACAAAAATCCATGTACTATACTATTTCTTTCACCTTGACTTAAAACGTCATAAAAATTTAATTTAATAGGATAATACGGTAAAATGTGAGTTATGACGTATTTGTCGTTTCGTGCTTTGACGGCTGTTATTCTCGGTATGAGTATGTACTCCGCCAAAATCGTCGGTGTAAATATTTACTCGAGTATAGTGACCTTATGCTTGGGTTAATAGTTGGTAAAATGGAAAATCATTTAACTCTTAGAATAAGTGGAGGTTACTCACGAGTAAAATCTTATTCTGGTTTGGTCGAATCCACCCTAAACATCTTGATTTATTTTATTAATCTGTCGGCCTATTTTAAAATTCCGTACGTCTAAAGGGAAAACCGCACCCCCTATAGGATCACTTCGGTTTTCATTCATCTCAATTTAATTAAATAAATATCCATCACCAAGGTGTATGCAAAGGTTATAACGGCACGAATGCAAGAAAAGTCTGAAAGGTATTTATGGGAGGCTCAATGCGGATTCCGACGTGGAAGAGGTTGCATGGATCAAGTGTTTTCTCTCCGCATGATCGCGGAAAAGTTTCTGGCTCTTAGCCAGAAGGTTTTCTGCGCTTTTGTGGATCTAGAGAAAGCATTTGATAACGTTGTGAGAGAAACGCTGTGGGACTTGCTGCCAGGATATGGTGTGGACGGCTCGCTACTGCGGGCAATACAGTCGCTTTATAGGGACTGTAAGGCTTGCGTGCGAGTAGGGGGGGATGTATCACCTCTTTTTGATGTCTGTACAGGCGTCAAACAGGGATGTGTCATGTCCGCCTGGCTGTTCATAGTGTATCTGGATAGCTGCCTACAGAAGTTGAAAGATTTTAATATGGGTGTGAATTTGGGTGACTTTACAGTAAACTGTCTGCTGTACGCTGATGATGCGGTGCTCATGGCCTCATCAGAAGCCGACCTACAGGCATTAGTCACTAATATGAAAGAGGGGTGTGAAAGTAAGGGTCTCCGCTTGAATGCAAGTAAAACTAAGGTTCTAGTATTTGAAAGAGGTGACGTAAGAACTAAATGCGAGATTAGGGTAAACCAGGAACGTCTAGAGCAAGTGAATGAAATTGTGTATTTAGGAAGTATGTTTAGCGCGGATGGAAGATGTGATTCGGATGTAGAACGGCGAGTAGCTGCCGGAAACAAAGTTAACGGTGCTTTGTCCCAGTTAGTAAAGCGACAGAGCATCGTAAAAGAAGCACGCATGGCGATTCATAACGCAGTGCTAGTGCCAACTTTGCTTTACGGTAGTGAAACCTGGGTATGTCAGCAGATGCATGAAAGTAAATTGAATGCTGTGGAGATGCGATCACTTCGAAAATTGTGCGGCGTTACCTTGGCCGACCGAATACGTAACGAAGTGATACGCAATATGGCAGGTTTGAATGAAAGTGTCAGCGTTAAGCTGGAAAAGGGCGTGCTCCGTTGGTTTGGACACGTCCAACGAATGAGTGAGGAACGATTGACGAAGAATATATATTGTTCAAAAGTAGAGGGTAGAAGGAGTCAGGGAAGGCCGAGACTTACATATGAAGACCACGTGAGCAGATTGCTCAAAAACGGAAAGGTCAAAAGTACTCGGATACCCAGACGTGCGTGTATGAAGCGATTGATGAATCTCGAAGAAGCGAAAGAAGTATGCATGGATCGCGAAGCCTGGCGATCTGTCCTTTCTGACTACCCCGTCAGGGATACAGTGTGAAGATAGTTAGTTAGTTAGTTAATATCCATCACGCCTTATCCCCGAAGGGGTGGCAGAGGCATATTATATGCCCACTTTTCACCGTGTGTATTCCTGTCCCACGTAATTGGTGGTGAGCCCATTGCCGTGTTGAAATAGACAGACGCAGGTTGTGGCTACCTGCTGTTGAAATTTTTAAGCCGCTCATAAGACCTTCAACCAGGCTTAACGACTGCCATTTTACTGGCAACCGGGACCGCTCGGAAACGCTCGCAAATGTAAATGCCACAAAGTGGTCACCCATCCGAGGACTAGCCATAGTGAAAGTTGCTTAACTCAGTGATCGTTTACAGAACACTGAGACCGCGGGGCCACGAGCGCTTCAATTCACTCATTCAATTTAATTAACTTTTTAGTTATTTTTTTGTACATAACTAAAACTAACTAACTATCTTCACGCTGTATCCCTGACGGGGTAGTCAGAGAGGACAGATCGCCAGGCTTCGCTTCTTTTTTGTACATGTAAGGTACAAAGTTATTGTAAATGTTGTCAGGCGTACAATTATGTTGTAATATGAAAATTTAATCCTTAATACTAAAACCATAGTTAATATCAGTTATACATACTTACACCACGCCTCTATCCCTGAAGGAGTAGGCAGAGGCATACTATACGCCCACATTTCACCGTAAATTAAAAATAAGAACACAATCATAAAATGTATACTTTTTCTTTTTTATATTGTAAGTGATTATTTATAATTTAAAAACATATTTACAGAAAACAGTACTAATTAAGGTGTGGATTATTACAAGATTAACAATGATGCCCTGACTAGGTGTCGAAGAATTCCTCCCCATTAAAAGCAACCGGTAAGATTCCCATAAGGCTAGCCGCATTGCCACATTGTATGGCAATGCTTATTCTCTGAGCGAGAAAGAGGCTAGCCCTAATGGTCACGAGAAGAGTGGATCAGTTGGTATTGCGATATTTCTATTTAGCGAACGGTCACTTGGGCCCCACGAGCCCATTCTCTCCACCAAAAACGGCTCAAAAATAAAATTACCTATTAAATTATTAGCATAAAATTTATAAAATTAAAAAAATTAAAAAATCTACTGAGATATTTATTATCTCATACATACTAATATAATATATGTCAAATACACATATAACATATTAATATATATGTCAATTCCTATCCTATGGACACGGCCGTTTATGGTACAAAAAAAAATTTTTACTTATAGAATCGATATTATTTATTGGTTATTTCCCGTTGACCTATGAAATAGGATTTAAAATTTGCAAATCTACGGCCAGTATTATTTAAAGTATAGATTACCCCACGGACGTTTTGCCGGACTCGAATCGACTAAAACTACACCTATCCATCGAGCTCCGTGGATCTAAAACTTACTATACCTTCACACTGCTTCCCTGACGAGGTATCAGAGAGAACAGAAATGCAGAATCTGTAGAAAGCCTTCTGGAGATTCTCTAATCATTTATTACATATACGCGTGGGTATCATATACTTTTGAACGTCCCGTTTTGGGGAAAACTACCTAAGTTGTCTTCCTATGTACTTAAAATTTGGTTTACCCTGACTCCTTCTAACCTCTACTTTCGCAAAATAAATATTTTTCAGAAAACAACAGGCAGTATGACAAAAAAATTGTCTAAATAATGCTGATAATATGGCCTGGTTACTGGCCCAACAAAGGGGTAGCAGCGTTATAACTTTCATTGGAATTGCGCGGCAAAATGTAAAATTGCGTTTCACTGAGATATATCACTGTTTTTCACTATAGCACGTCCATAACTTTTATGTTTAACCATTTTTAGACATAAAACAAGGTAGGTAAATGCACTAATTTTAGAAAATAATATACAGCAAGCGTCCGCCATCGCAAAAATTACCGCACAAACTCTGTGATATTGTTATTTGATAATGTGTACCGTAGATGTTTTCGTAATATAAACATTTAAAACATTTAGTCAATCTTTTCAGCCACACCACATTATAGGTTTTGTTTAATGTCATTGTATGTTCTGTCATGTACGAGTTGAACTCACTCACTGAGGGTTCATACCTCCTTCGATTTTGTAATTTTGTTTTAATACGACAACAATATTCATTCAATAGAAATTTAACAGTATTACTAAATTAATTTGAAGCGCTCGTAGCCCCGCGGTCTCAGTGTTCTGTAAACGATCACTGAGTTACGCAACTTTCACTATGGCTGGTCCTCGGATGGGTGACCACTTTGTGGCATTTACATTTGCGAGCGTTTCCGTGCTTCGGAAGGCACGTTAAGCCGTTGGTCCCGGTTGCCAGTAAAATGGCAGTCGTTAAGCTTGGTTGAAGGCCTTATGGGCGGCTTGAAAATTTCAACAGCAGGTAGCCACAACCTGCGTCTGTCTATTTCAACACGGCAATGGGCTCACCACCTATTACGTGGGACAGGAATCCACACGGTGAAAAGTGGGCATATAATATGCCTCTGCCACCCCTTCGGGGATAAGGCGTGATGGATATTTATTTTTTATTTTTTTTATTTATAAAGGTGTTCTTAATAGTGTTCTTAACAAAAATGTTGTTTAGGTTTTTTACTATACAACAATACAATTTAGAAACGTTGTATTTATCCTGCTATGTTCATGAAAAGTATTTTTCCTTTCTAATGTAATTATTCCAGATTTTTCGGTTCATTAATTAAAATTCTAATACATAAAACCTTTATTCCTCATATTAATTGTGTTTTATTCTGCTCTCTGCTCCACGCATAACCACTACTTACTTAATTTACTAGTGCAATAATATGATAGGTAGATGAAATAAAAATAATAAAACCTTTTTTTGAAATCAGATGGTAGTTTCGGAGTTTTTCTAGGTATATTTTAACTCACTCTTTTATACAGTCTAATTTTGTTATATATTACTCTTTACATTTTACATTATACACTCCTTCTAGGCAAGTGCACTCCATCTAGGAACACTGCATTGCTTACCATCAGGCCCTTGTGGTCAAGCGCTTGCCTAATTTGATATAAATAAAATATAATATTTTGAGTATCAATAACGTCTCCACTGCTGACTTGTTCCCTATTCATACGCAAGCCCATAGTGAATGATGATGACATTGCATACGAGCGATTCTGAACATTATGCAATCGGCCTAACTCCTAAATTCGAGCAAATGTCATTTTGAACTTTGTTATATTAAATGTATAGGTAAGTAGAACGGCGCTCGGACATTTTTTGAGTGTAGTCTGTTTATGATTGTGACTCTATAGTATTGTAATTCAATGAAAGTAATATATAAAGCTAAAGAGTTTGTTTGTGCTAATCTCAGGAACCACAAGGTCGAATTGAAAAAATAATCTTTTCATGTTAGAAAACCCATTTATCGATAAAGACTATTATATCATTACGCTGCTACTCTGGAGAGCAGAGCAGTAATCATAAATGTCGACAAATCGCGAATTTTTTTATACATTATTGTAGAATTTATAAACGACGGGATTAAATATGTGCGACGGAAGGCCGAAGTATGTCACGGGCGAAGCCGTGGGGTCACCTTGCTATAAATAAATTCAATTTGTCTCTCTTTACCCCCGTTCTAAGCTCTTGCTTCTATAATAATATATTTGTACATACATACATATTATCACGCTATTATCCTGGGTATAGTCAGAGAGAGGTATACTTGAATTGCCATATTTTAGTGACAACGTAATTTTAAATTGCGTAAGCCAGGGACCTTACCGTATTTATCATCTGTTCAACTGTAAACTAATTGTAATATTGACAATTTTATTATCGCACGTAATAAAATGGTATTATTTAATTTCCTTGTCAAGCGGAATGCCGTTCAAGTATTTAAATTTTTAAAGTGTCAAATGTGACACGCAGGTATAGTATAAAGTTTATTTAGTTTAACACTTGATTGATTTTTATACTAGTTTTGTTTATAATTTAAACTTCTCAAGTGATTTTACTCAGCACTGTAATGTTGGTAGCCGGGTTAGTATCTACTAATCAGTCTTTGTAAGATGGCGTGATATCATGATATTGTGTAAGCGTATATCAAAGGAGTAGGATACTTGATGCGCAAATTAGAAATTTTATAAATTGTAAGTAAGTTATATAAATTGTGAATGCCTCGAATGAATTAATATCACATTGTGAAATGTAGTATTACTCATTACTAACAACCTGGACGGTAATATACTCTTTCCTAAATTTAAACTAAAAGAAAATCAAAATATTTTTCGAACAGAAATATGGAAGATTGATTTTTTATGAAAAAATTGAATGAAGAGACTTAATATTCGCACCTGTATACTTTCGCCAGAACCTTCGTTATTAAACTAAGAGCAGTGGTCTTAGATGAAGTAAGATACCTGAATCTAAGAGACTAGTTTTAAGGACGTTAGATGCCTATTACTAAGAGACTATACGATTTTATACGTGACAGATAGTCATGACAATAGCAATTGAGGGCTCTAGATTATTCATTCATCTAATGTAATTGTACTGTTACTGCCCGCTTTGTGCAGTAAGATGGGCGCTGCATTGTGAAGGCAAGTCCCGTAAGACCTTGTCCACCGTAAGACTTGCAGCAGTGTTGCACTCACACATGTTGAATCTGGTGTACGAGACTCTTTCTCGAAGGTGGTGGAAGCCATCAAGACGAACTTCTACGAGCGCTACGAGGAACTCAGCTAACACTGGGGCGGTGGTGTGCTCGGCATCAAATCGAATGCTCGCATCACCAAGTTTGAGAAGGCTAAAACGCGCGAGTTGGCGCAGAAACAGGTTTAAATTTAATAAAATTTAAGACCTTAAATTTAAGACCTTATTTAATGGTTGACGTGCACCTAGCATTCTCAGCATTTTGATTGTATAAAGTGAAGGGTGTGCTGTGGTCAGATGTGAAGGAAGGGACTCCACACAAGTGTGTTTTCTTTACTAAAGGACTGTCAACGTGAAATTTTGAATTTCCGATACATGTATCAACTCCTTCTTAAGGAAATAAGATGTTTTTCCAGGATAAAAGTTAGCTCTTCAGGTTTTTGACAATTGACATATTTTGATGTTGTTTTGCCAATTTTATTTTTAATTTAAATAAATACATTACAATCAATGTACCACATAGGACGGAATGGAGCCCGACCGAGGTCTTTGTGGCTCTAGTCACTCACACCACCATTTACCTAAGGGTGCACCTTGCGTGAGTGGTGCTGAGTAACGGGCATGCAGGGAGAATAGAAGGAAATCCTTAATCCTTCCAGCTTAAGGTCAAACACCCTTCTCTACATTATAATAAAGTTTAAACTTTGTTTGAACGCGTTCAAATTGAAAAAAATATTTTTATATTAGATAGCCCATTTATTGAGAAAGACCATAGGCTATTTATCATCACGCTCGCCACTACCCAGTCGAGAAAAACAGTGATCAGAAATATCAAACAAATCGGTAAAATTTTCATGCATTATTTTAAAATCAATGTCGGTGGGATTAAAAGGGAGCCATAGCGTTCGAAGTATGTCACGGTTAAAGCAGCGGGTTTCCACGAGTCCAATATAAAATGGCAGAAGCGAATGTCCTTCAGTGCACTGCGGGCTGGTTTGATTGATTAGAAATAAAAAAAGGGTCTTAGAAGGCTTATAAAGGGTCGGCAGCGCGAGCGCTGCACCTCTGGTGTTGCAAACGTCAATAGGCTACGGTGACCACTTTCCATCAGGTCGGCCCTACGCTTGTCTGCCACCTCAGTGATATAAAAAAAATATGGACGACGTTTTTTATCAATGTCGTCATTTTGTCAGACGTGCCAAATATTACCTATTTATCTATGAGTGTGTAAATTTAAATATGGCGGAAGTTACTGTCAGTGTTATTTTTTAACACATAGGTCCTATGTAGTATAGTCCTTCAAAGTCACCAAGATATTGGCATGTTAATTTATTTAAATAATTAACTTTATGCACTAGCAAATACAAAAGCGGACTTAATGCCTATGGCTTTTTTACCAGTCAACCTTAGGGTGGCGCTGAGAGTTTCTAGGTAGGTAGGCATACAGAAACGGCCCACCAGATGGAAAATGGTCACCGTAGCTATTTTTTTGACTTCTTCTCGGCTATATGTAGTCAGGGAGCCCGGTGTACCCTCAAAATTATATCCCAGGGACCCTGACCAGCCCTGGTTACCTCTGCCAATGAATGCCTCTCTCTCTTGCCAATGAAGGCCAGCGCACGAACACTACGCGCCACCATCTTGAGGCTACATTTTCTAATGCGACTGCTAGTTTTACACACTTGCTGTCAAGCAGTCTTGAGGATGCCTCGAGTGTAGGCGAAACACGTGTCGACTTGTCGACAAGTGCCACCTTGTAAAGCGGAATATTGCAAAAGTTTTGACAACCTGGAGGGTAAGGTTTCCTTTTACCTATCCTACATCCCTTTCCTTGAGGAGTTCGGTTCGTCGTTCCTCCGTTACAATTGGTGGAGGTTATCCTTGACCGTTGTGCGTTAGGATTGACGAATCGAGGGTGTGTGGTGGGATCCTCCTCCCCTCCTTTATTATCGTTCTAAAAATGGTGTGGTTAAAACACATAAGTGTTTAAGTATGTAGCAATTAAAGGATCTGTGATTTCTATACTATATTCAATGATTGTTGTTAAGTACGGTTATTGTACCCCGTGGCGTTTTTATTACATTTCAGGTAGTTTTGAACACGTTTCTCCCGTCTATGTTTATTTACTCTTTATCAGAAGTCGGAGGACAAGATTCATAAATCGATTCTTTTACATACGCACGTACGTACCAATACTTTTGACAATCCGGATTATTTTTCTTTCTTCTGGGACTTTCTCGATTTGAGGATTTTGCCAAACTCATGTAAATTTTATTACAGTTGAGAATCAAAGATCGCTGCCACAGATAAACAGTTTTTTTTTATTTTCTTTTCTGACAGATAGTTCAATGTCGTAGGTAAATATTTCTATCTATCTTTGGTTATTGAAACCGACATTTTCGTCGATAGGTACTGATGATAACTATTTTGACATTATTTTAGACAATATTAAAAGGTGGATAGGTTATTGAAACCGGCCATTAGTAGACTACCTAGTTTTGAACCAATCGCAATAGAATCGATTTAGAATAGAAATAGAACGGCTTTTACTTGTAAAATAGTAAACTCGGCCCCAAGGCGCATCTGACAAGTTTGTTACTTTGTTCCATTTGCTTCCATTCTTCTTTCCGTTCCCGAATAACATGAGCGAGGCAAGGATAGCATCTTCTCACTTTGGACACAATCGTGTTCAGAACCGAAAGATTCTTAATTATGTAAATATGATAAGTAACCTTCAAATCGATTCTTCATATTTATTTCTGAAAAATAAATGTTTACTACATCACTAGGATTAATTATTTCGTGTTTAACCTTTAGTTTTTTCACTGACTAAGTACATTATAAGGATGTAGAATATCATTATCCTGAGATAAATGATGTACATCAATATCTGTTTATTAATACTTTTTTATTTATAAATAGGTTTGGGCTTTAGGCCTTTTTATGTATGACGCCATTTTAAAATTTAGTAAAAAGAAAAATCTTTACAAATCGTTCTCCGTTGGTTTGGACACGTCCAACGAATGAGTGAGGAACGATTGACGAAGAATATATATTGTGCGAAAGCAGAGGGTAGAAGAGGTCAGGGTAGGCCGAGACTTACATATGAAGACCACGTGAGCAGATTGCTCAAAAACGGAAAGGTCAAAAGTACTCGGATACCCAGACGTGCGTGTATGAAACGATTGATGAATCTCGAAGAAGCGAAAGAAGTATGCAAGGATCGCGGAGCCTGGCGATCTGTCCTCTCTGAGGGATACAGCGTGAAGATAGTTAAGTTTTTTTTTAAGTTTAAAAAACTTTACTCTTAAATTGCGTAGAAGCCGGCGCCAGTTGCTCATGTCATCTAAATAACATAACATTTTAAAACAGTTGGTTTGTAAATTTAGTTATATTTTTAGTATCTGTCAAAAAAAACTAACTATCTTCACGGTGTATCTCTGACGGGGTAGTCATTGAGGACAGATCGCCACGCCAGACTTCGCTATCTTTGCATACTTCTTTCGCTTCTTGCAGATTCATTCTTGGCCTACCCTGACTCCTTCTACTGTCGACTTTCGCACAATATATGTATATTCTTCGTCAGTCTTTCGACAATCATTCGTTGGACGTGTCTGAAAAATACTTGATTTGTATTAAATTATCGATTCTGTACCCTATTTTTTTTCCCATTTTTTATGTTTGTTAATTCGCAATGTATGCAAAAAATATAAAACTGATTTTTATAACGCTTTTTAATTAGAAAGATCTTAGTACGTAAGAACATTGTGATAATACAATTAGAAACAATGTAATATGGATTCGATTCTATTTTTGAGTGTGGCCAAATGCCAGTTCCAACGCCGGCAACTCCGCCAAAATTGGACTTGCGATGGAGGTTGTGTGTACTTCTTTGTGGTTTAATAATCAATTTTTATGTTTTAAATTGTGCTCTATGTGATATTGGTGGAATTACTGGGCAATATTCTATTCTATATTTCTTTCTTATAGCAGATGGCAGCCTATGCCGGTGCCGACAATTCTGCCAACGTTTAACGTTATTATGATATGTAACAGGTATTGTGGTATAGTGAAATAAAAATTATGTATGCTATTGTGTCTCCGAAATGACGTATAAGTGGCGTTAAGTCAATTTAGATGTTGTTGTTAATTTTGTGATCGCCCATCTTGGGTAGGCAAAGGGAACTTAGTCCATACAGCCTTGTCTTTAGTATTTAGTAAATTTAGTCAGAGTAAAAACAAAAGATGAGCAATTTATTTTTTAATTACTCTTGTTTTTTATAAATACTCGTCCCTGTACTGTCTTATAATTACTGTTATGAATTACTGACCTGGTTTGACCTTTAGACTTAACTATCTTCACGCTGTATCCCTGACAGGGTAGTCAGAGAGGACAGAGCGCCAGGCATCGCGATCCATGCATACTTCTTTCGCTTCCTGTAGATTCATTAATCGCTTCATACACGCACGTCTGGGTATCCGATTACTTTTGACTTTTCCGATTTTGAGTAAACCTGCCATATTGTGTATCACTTCGTTACGTATTCGGTCAGCCAAGGTCGCCGCACAATTTTCGAAGGGATCGCATCTCCACAGCATTCAACTTACTTTCATGCATCTTCTGACCTACCAAGGTTTCGCTGCCGAAAAGTAACGTTGGCAATAGCACTGCGTTATGAATCACGAGTCGTGCTTCTTTTACGATGCTTTGTTGCCTTACTAATTGGGACAAAGCACCGTTTATTTTGTTTCCGGCAGTTACTCGCTGTTCTAAACATGACCTTTAGACCTTTTAGTTAAATCTTTTTTATTTCTTGCTTCTTCTTATTACTAAAAATCTTTGTTTTCTACGTCTTAGTCAAAATCAAGTACAATTAGTCTTAAGTCAAGGTCAGTCTTGCCCTAGTAAAATGGTGAAGCGTTACTGCAGCTTTTAGTGGAAATAACATTTCACTGCTATACATCACTGTCTTTCACTATAGCACGTTCACACAGCTCTTGTGTCTAAGCATCTACCATTTTACACATAAAAGCACTATACACTAGTTTTAGAAAATAATATACAGCAAGCGTCCACCATCCACCAAAATTCCGCTCAAACCCAAGTTATTGGCGAAGCAATAGTATCGCCACAAGAAAAAAAAGGTATTTTATCAATAACATTGACAGGCAATCGTAAAAAGTTCTTAGCTATTACAGGCTAAACATGTTCCAAAACGTGATTCGAAATTGGTAGTTCGAAATACAAAAAAAGAAATGTTGAACTAAAACACTTGTACATAAAAAAAGAAATAATCTTCGAAATTTGAGTTCATGAACAGTCATGATTGTGATTGACTACATTATCAAAATGTTTTTTTTAAGGAATGTCTGCGTAGTCGCAGGCTTTTTATAGATAATCATACCTCATTTACACTGCGAGACGAGCCGCGAGTGTAAACACAGTATTTTGGTAATTTTTTTTCGAGCTCACGTCTCGTACGATAGTGTAAATGGGGTATCAATGATTTTTTCATAGATAATCGCTTTGCTTGTTATCACGTCTCAATCAATCAAATAAGCCTATCGCAGTCCACTGCTGGACTTACAGGGTTTTGTTTCGAATATTTCCTGTGTTCACTATGACTTCGTCAGTTAGTCAACAGGTGCACCATTAGATGGTAATAATAGCTTGGGCCCTGAAGATCGTAATAAGGCCTCAATGCATATTCTCTTGATTTATAGGATACCTACGTTAATAAGCGGAGGTGTTCATGACCAAATGTTAATTCGATGCTTTTGGGATAATGATTTTACAACAATCTTGGAGAAGTAAAGCCGGGGATTTATTATATCATAACAATTTTATACTTTTCACAGAACTGACCGGCACAGATATTAAAAACCGTCTTAAAAAATAAAAAAATTAAAATATCCATCACGCCTTATCCCCGAAGGGGTGGCAGAGGCATATTGTATGCCCACTTTTCACCGTATGGATTCCTGTCCCACGTAATAGGTGGTGAGCCCATTGCCGTGTTGAAATGGACAGACGCAGGTTGTGGCTACCTGCTGTTGATTTTTTTCAAGCCGCCCATAAGGCCTTCAACCAGGCTTAACGACTGCCATTTTACTGGCAACCGGGACCAACGGCTTAACGTGCCTTCCGAAGCACGGAAACGCTCGCAGATGTAAATGCCACAAAGTGGTCAGCCATCGGAGGACCAGCCATAGTGAAAGTTGCGTAACTCAGTGATCGTTTACAGAACACTGAGACCGCGGGGCCACGAGCGCCTCATTAAAAAATTAAAAAATCACTACTACTAAACCAATGAAAGGCTATTCGAAATGGCGTTTCTCTAAATGAACGCCTATGTGAAGTGGAATTAGGTAGTTTTACTAAATAACTAAACATTTGTTTCAGAAAGCTGACTAAGCTGAACAATGGTTGTGGGTACCTTACAGCGGGTTCCCACCAAAGGACGAATATCGGTGATGAAAATTCAAAACTTCACCGTACAGAAACGACGTAAGTGACTCAGGTCATCTAATTTTGTGTTTTTTAAGTGGTTATATCCCTCCGGTTGTCGTGGTGGAGTTGAACCGATATACTTTTCTAACGTCGAGGGTTCGGAATAACTCCTCGAAAGGATGTCTCAGGGTTCCTCGCAAACTTGAGCTGACATTGCGACCTCGCCTAAGTTTTTTATGCTACTGAGGTGGCAGACAAGTGTACGTTCCACCTGATGGAAAGTGGTCACCGTAGCCTATGGACGACCAGAGGTGTAGCACTCGCGCTGCCGACCCTTTATAAAACTTCTAAGACCCCTTTTGAAGAACCCAATACTGTAGACGGTCGGGAAAACCCAGGCAAAACCCTGTTTCATTGGCGGTTTGTTCAGGTTTTATTTCGCTTAGAGGGTCGTTTTGCTTCAGTAAGGACAGCGAGCAGCTCACCCGCCGTTCTCAGGCCCCCGGTCATGAAGGCTGCTAGTCTTGGACAAAGTCTACGGTGCTCTCGCCGAAAGACTGTGGAACTCGGGTGCTCTTCCGCATTGTACGGGTTCGAAACCTGACATTCTGTCTAGTCAGGCATATAGCGAGAGTAAGCGAGATAGTATAGTTTAGTTCGAATAAAGCCAGAGCTATATATATTTTATTTTGTTTTATTCCGCTAGATGGATTTGGTAAAAAAATGCAAATAAATCACGATTTGTATTTTTTGTTTAGATTCCGTCATCAAACTTTCATATGGACTTCTCCTCGTGGTAATAGGCATAGTCATGGCAGCAATTAATCCTATACAAATAATCACACACTGGGTAAGTTATTTTTTTTAAACATGTTGTTGTTCTTTTTCTCATCCTCTGTGGACAACAAAGCAATGTTTCTTTTTATTTCTTTTATGCTTATTTCAAGTCTTCGTATTATGTCAAGTAAGTATAACCTTAAATCAAAGTCAGTCTTGCCCTAGTAAAGTAGTAGAAGCGTTACTGTAAATTTCTGCAAGTTTTCGAGATATCACGTAAAATCGCATTTAACATTGTTATGTCACTGTCATTCTCTATAGTACATTGACACAACGTCTCACCCGTGACCACGCGTTGGTGTAATCCGGTCGAAACGTCTGGAAGTATAAGGTAGGCTTTATACGTAATAATATACGTCGCGATAAGACCCGAAATATCATAAATACAATGACACACCGTTTATGTCTACGAATTGTGACACGTAAAATAAAATTTATTGACTAGTTTTTGAAAATAATACAAATAGTAGATAAGCTAGCTAGCTCGTCCACTATCCGATAAATTCCCACGTGAACTCCCTAGTGGATACCTATATAGACTTTCACTATAACGATTAGATAGGCATTTTGCGGTAATACTGGGAGCAATTACAAAATATAACAGTCATTGGTGCTAATTCTGTTGTTGATACCACTAAACGAAATTTCTCTAAAATTTTCTTATTTTTATTGAGAGATTGCCAAATGCTCATCATCATCCGAGCGTACGTCCCAGTTGCGTCTCGCGACGCCCGGGGTCCGCTTTCCTACAGTTTCTCCTCCACTTCGCACGGTCGTCGGCATCCCCTGTAGTGAGACCATTGGCACGCATGTCATTCCTTACGACGTCAAGCCAGCACCTCTTGGGTCTTCCCCTCTTACCGGGACCCGGCGGGGCTGACATGGCCAGATATTTTTTACCTACGTAGCCCGGCGGTTGCCGCAAGACGTGAACATACCAACGAAGGCGACACTCTTGCAACTTGTCTACAATGTCACGGACGTGAAGGCTGCCGCGGATGCGAGAGTTCCTCACGCGGTCCATCCGCGTGACTCCACACATCCACCGCAGCATCTTCATTTCCGTGACACGCAGCTCCTGCTTGTGTCGCTCCAATATCGGCCACGTCTCACTGCCATGTAAAAGGACAGGTCTAATAATGGTTTTGTAGACCTGTCCCTTCAACCGGATCGGCATTTTAGGGTCACAAATGACACCGGTCATCTCCCGCCATTTGGCTCACGCGGCAGCAATGCGTGACTTGACATCGCAATCGATGTCACTGGACGTGTGAAAAACAAATCACCGCCTATGCGGACGGATGTGGGATCTGTCGAGTTTAGTGCCAAGTACTCGGTCTTCGCCACATTTAGTTTCAAGGCCGTTCTCAAGCGTCTCCTTCCACGCCTTTACACGTCGCACCAATCTGCCCCTGTCCGCAACTGCCAGCGCAATATCGTCAGCATACATGAGCAACCATGGAGGCTGCTCATGCGAGTTCCTGATGCTGTCCGACAATTCGTCTAATATTACACTGAACAGAAGCGGACTAAGGACCGAACCCTGGTGTACCCCGACGGTGATGGGGAAGGGTTTCGTATCGCCAACAGCAGTCCGAACCATTGAATCGGAGTCACAGTACATGTCCCGGATAGTGTCAATTTAAACCTCTGGAACCCCTTTGCACCGCAGTGCCCACCAGATCATCGCACGAGGAACACAGTTGAAGGCCTTCTGCATGTCTAGAAACAAACAGTGCAGAGGCGTGTTCTTCGACCTGTATTTCTCTGCGACAACCCTGAGGGCAAAAACAGGGTCCGTGGTCCCATGACCAGGGCGAAACCCATATTGACACTCCGAGAGAGTACACTCCTGCTGGATCCGAGAGTCTATAATCCTCTCGAAGATCTTCATGGTGTGGGACATCACCTTTATACCGCGGTAGCTCCCGCACTCCTGCACTGACCCCTTACCTTTGAAGACTGGAGTAATAATACTCAGTCTCCATTGGTTTGGGATCTGCCCGCTGAGGAGTATGCGGTTAAAAAGGTTTACTAAGATGCCCACACCGCGAGGACCCATCGCCTTCCAGGCTTCGATGGGGACTCCATTGGGTCCGACAGCTTTCCGATTCTTCATGCGGCGAAGCGCAATCAGGACTTCTCCAGGCGTTACCGGTGGCACTAGTCCCTGAGAGATTGCCAAATGCTATTCTGTTATTATGTCGAACTAAACTTGGTGATATCATAAACAGCACTAAATTTGTATTTGACATCACTAAATTGCATTTATGTGATAATATTCAACAATACATGTATTTAGATGCCGACTAACTTAGTGATTGAACTGTCTATGTACATTTTTCATTTTTTGTTGAATAGTATCACATAAAATGAATTTAAGTGATATCAGATACAAATTTAACGTCACACAAAATTTAGACGTTTTAACTAAAATTAAATTAATTATAAAAATTTTAGTGAAAAGAGTAATTTTAGTGGGACGTTTATTAATTTTAGTAACCGTTTGAAACGTGAAAACGTGTATAACGTTGTAACGTGAAATATGTACATAGGCAGTTCAATCACCAAGTTAGTCGGCATGTATTTACATTCGACTGTCTATGTACATTTTACACGTTACAACGGCAATCTCTTAATAAAAATAAGGAAATTTTAGAGAAATTTAGTTTAGTAGTCTCAACAACAGAATTAGCACCATTACTGAGAGGTCAAATAATACCAATATTAATTATTGTGTTAGACTTGACTTGCGGAAATCCTGTAATACTTAATTTGAATAAATAAGATTAATAAAAATATATTTAATTTGCATAGACCGTTCCAACGGCGCTTACAAATTGTCATTACAACTAAAGATAAACTAAATACCTATTACTAACGTAACCACGGCTAGGAACGCGGCCCACCTGAGAAGAACGCGCAAGGTAATTAATGATTTAACTGAATTTACATACACCAATGTTAGTGTTGCCAATTATTACATGCTGCTTTAAAATAATTATAGTGTTTGATCTAACCTTTTGCATGTCATTAGAACCTTGCTCATTAGCCTTCGCCAAAATGATTTGTTACTATATTTTTTTCTACAAAAACGAAGTAACTTTGCCTCAATGCTAATAGGAGTTAAATACTTAAAATAAAAAGAACAATTTTTTTTTTGTTTTGGCGATGTCGACGGTAGACGAACAAAATATTATAATAAATATGATACGACAATATTAATTTTAAAAATGGAAAATACCAGTAATCGACTTTTTGAAATCCTTCTGTCAGAGTTAATCTGGTGGGAAAACGCTTCTTTAATCTGGCTTCCAGTGAACAAAACTTTTTGATCTTTTCTTCAAAATAATTTTATGTGATCATAGATCAAACGATACTTGAGATATCTTTAAAATACGGGCCTTAAAGTTTGATAGGTCCAGTTTATATATTTTCACAATAACTGCATTACAACAGATAAATAATCTGTGTGACATTACCGCCATTAAATATAGCGTGTAAGTAACTAACCTAAAAAAAATAGTAAAACTAACCAATTTTATTTTTCATTTCACTATTTGGCCGCCATTTTCATATGACTTCACCCATAAGGCATAGATACATCTTTTTTTTTACACCCATGTTCTAAGTTTGATCTTTTATTCAAGTTCATTGCCCAATCATCGACATAACCGGACATTACCGTATATTTGATAATAATTACATTGAACTAAGAACAAATTACGACAATAGTCCGTACAATTTTATAGCTGTTCATAAATAAAGTATGACTATTTAAGGATAAGATTATTTTCTTATGTTTTATGAGTTGTTATTAGTAATTAGAAACGATTATGAAGTTTGCATCATGAATAATTACGGGTGTCGCGGGTAATCACCGTGATCAATCTCAGAGTGCATCCATTTAACAGATCGACTGTGGATCTAGTGAAGTATTTTTTTCTTAATAGATCAGATCCAATTTTTGCCAACGTGGAATTACTAAAAAATACTTCTTCCGCTAGATCCTTTAAACCAGATCTAGAGTTGAAAGTGTTTCTCTATTTAAGGGATTTCTGTCCCACATGTTTAGGTTTGTTCAAAGATCTACTCTAGTAAAGCGCTGGAAACTTTACGGGCTATATGTGAAGTTGGAAAATAACAGTAAAATCCGTATTCCACTGAGTTTTTTAAAACGCATAACACGTGTTAGCACTCGTGTACATGCACTTACACGTGTCGAAGCTTTTATGTTTGTAACAAATGTTAATTTAAAAAAAATTGAATAGTGTTAAATATAAATAAATAATAATAATAAATATCGTTGGGATAACTCACACAACGCCATCTGATTCCAAACTAAGCAGAGCTTGTACTATGGTAACCAGATAACTGATAAACATACTTATATATTTCTAAATACATATGTATTATAGAGAAATAACACCCAGACACAGAATAAACCATCGTGCTCATCACACAAAGTTTTGTCCTGGGTGGGAATCGAACCCACGACCTCATGCGTAGCAGTCAGATACACGCCACAGCGGCAGTTGAATGTCCTAGATTTTAACCGTTTTCGCCGTTTAGTTGCTTTATTTGCCTAATCGAGCTTCCAACTATGATGAAGTTGAAGTTCAGTCAGTGGCCGCGGCCAGTAGGTACAACAAGGCCTTAAATTATAGAATAAAAAAGGTAAATAACATACAATACACATGGTGAAAAGTGGGCATATAATATATATGCCTCTGCCACCCCTTCGGGGATAAGGCGTGATAGATAAATAATAATAATAACATGTGAATCCCCAAGGCAGTGTTGCCATATTGTGCTCGTTTTTGTTTATGTAGGGGTTTATCACTAAGGGCCGTATTCCAGAGCGTTTATCAACACTCAAGAAACACTTGAGAGTAGATTTAATAAGGCAAAATCTAGTCTCAAGCGTTGGTCGAGTATTGAGAAACGTTCTGGAATACGGACCTTAGTTCACAAAGAACACAAATATTTGGATTACGATTCAGATCTGTACCATGTGATTTAATGTTGTGTATTGTATGTTGTAATCTGTATTGTGTTTAATAAAATAAAAGAAATAAAATAAAAACTCTGCTATTTTATTAGCGCACAAACATGACAGCAATATAGGTACTGCCTCTCTCTTTCGGAATACTGATACATTCACAAAGGAAATGTTATTTAGATTCTCATTTCACTTAAAAAATACTAACTATATTTTGATGCATTTTTTTGGAATGACTATTGACAAGAGACCCTAATTTTACCAAAATTTAGGTAAAATTAAGGTCTTTATATTAGGTTATATAATATATATTAGGTATTATATATAGGTATAGGTTACTTTCTGTAACCCCTAAGGGTTACAGGGTGATTGAGTAACATCAAATTTACTAGCTACATACATAACTAGCTACGAAAACATAATTAAATGTTTGTTTTGGTAACTAGATTTAAAACCAACTACTATAAATAAATATCCATCACGCCTTATCCCCGAAGGGGTGGCAGAGGCATATTATATGCCCACTTTTCACCAACTACTATGGAATTATTTTTCCCTGTTCATAACCGGAATCTTTTCTCATTTTTTGAAATTTGTTTTAAAATGTGTATCAAAAAATGAGAAAAAAATTCGACGTTCATTGCTGGATACAAAAATTAATTTACGAATGTGGATGAAAGTTAAATACTGTAAGAATTTTTTGTTTTGCACGTAGCGCCGCCGCCGTTCTAAAGTAAGCTAATATATGAAGGACTTTTTTATGAAAGGTGCTTTCTGCACGCTAGTGAATGATAATATGGCGTAGGTGCCCGTAAAGATGAAAATCTGTTGATACTTTATTCAGATGTTTACTGTATTATCCGATGTATTAACAAAGATAATTTTCGGCCTAGATAAAGTAAACCTGCCCTAGATATTTTGACCTAGAAGTTGTTTGTTTTCTAGCGTAGACATATTGATAAATAAATGTTATTTTAGAACTATTTCTTTGCTTATCTAAAATAAATAATGCAATAACGTTAATAAGTAACTAATCTTATATATGCCATGTCAGTAGGGTATAAACTTTGAGATAAAGATTCTGGTGATAACACCAGAAAATGTCAAAAGAGTTGAATTTTCGTACTTAATTTTAATGTGTTAAAGTTTGTTAAGGTATTCGTTACTCAATCACGTTCTAATCCCTAAACCAATTTGGATATATATATATATATATATATATATATATATATATATCCAAATTGTAAATATATATATATATATATATACTAATATGTAAAACTGAAGATTTTGTTAAATTGAACGCGCTTATCTCAGAAACTACTGATTTGAATAGAAAAATTGTTCTTGAAGCGCTCGTGGCCCCGCGGTCTCAGTGTTCTGTAAACGATCACTGAGTTACGCAACTTTCACTATGGCTGGTACTCGGATGGGTGACCACTTTGTGGCATTTACATTTGCGAGCTTCGGAAGGCACGTTAAGCCGTTGGTCCCGGTTGCCAGAAAATGGCAGTCGTTAAGCCTGGTTGAAGGCCTTATGGGCGGCTTAAAAATTTCAACAGCAGGTAGCCACAACCTGCGTCTGTCTATTTCAACACGGCAATGGTCTCACCACCTATTACGTGGGACAGGAATCCACACGGTGAAAAGTGGGCATATAATATGCCTCTGCCGCCCCTTCGGGGATAAGGCGTGATGGATAAAATTGTTTTTGTGTTGGATAGTCCATTTATCAAGGAAAGCTAAAAGATATACAGGGTGGCACATTTAAACCGGTCAGTATGGGCAAATCTGAAACTATACGACATAGAAACATTTGTTCTAAGAAACCTCACCGATTTTGGTGAAAAGAAAAACTGCTTTCATAGAATATAAAATGGGCCAACCTCTATATATATCATCACGCTACTACTTTGGAGAGCGGAGCAGTAATCATAAATGTCGACATATCGGGCAATTTTTTTTAAACATTTTTGTAGAATATATTAACGAGTGACGTCGTAAGGTCGAAGTATCCCACGGGCGAAACCGTGAAGGTCACCTAGTCTAAAAACATATGGATTTTAAATAAAAAAACACTTGTACTGTTCGACATTATTTACTTTTTCACCTGACCGGTTTCAAATGAAATCTGAGATTCATTAAATTTGTGTCAACCTTTTAAAAGCCGTGAGGCGAAACCGGTCAGGTGAAAAAGTAAAGATGTGGAATAGTACAAGTGTGTTAAAAATGTGTAGGAAATTCCACCAAGTGCCATCAATCAACAGTAAAAATAATATGTGACTCTTACTACAGAATTCACGCCCATCTTATGTACTAGAATGCACCTCAATTTTATTAGTAACCTACTTACACACTTCCTATAAACCTTAACTACACAACCTTCCGTAGGCGGTTAATTACTTCAATAACATTCTCATAAAAGTAAAACAATGCCTCCGATTATGCGGCGTCATGTGAGTGACCCTAAGGCCTAAGTCTGGCCCTAGCACACCTTTTGTACTAGATACTTATACTACCTATGCGTATTAAGTATTAAAAAAATACATTTAAGGGGATCTAGTCAGTTATTCTTCCATACAAACGTCGTTGGACAATAACTCAAAAAGTAAAGGTTGTATGACCAAAAATAAGACATATATGAGTTACTAGGTGACTCCCCCGGCTACGCCCGTGACATACTTCGATTTCCCCTCGCACCTATTTAATCCCGTCGCTTATAAATTCTACAATTTTTTGCCTCCTTATGCGTGTTCTATCGCCTGTACAACGGTCTGTGCTCTGAGGAGTTGTTTGATATAATGCCCACGGCTACCTTTTATCATCGTGTGTTTTGGATGACACAGGGTTTTCACCCTCACACTTTGCGTCCGGAGCGCACGCACACTCAATTAGAATGTAAGAATGTAAAGTTCTGTTGTGGTAATCCAAGTGTAAATAGAATCGTATTTATAGTTCCAATGTCCCCAATATCGTCAACCATGATCACAGTATCTATATGCACTAAAGCAGTAACAAAACTAGGCCCAAATCTACTATTATCAATCACGCCTTATCCCCGAAGGGGTTGCAGGCGCGTATTATATCACCACATTTCACCGCGTGCATTCCTTTTCCACGTAATAGGTGGTGAGCCTATTATCGTGTTGAAATAAACAGATACAGGTTGTGACTACCTGTGTAATTAATATAAATCCTACCAATATTATAAACGCGAAAGTTTGTAGATTTGAAAATTTGTTACTCTTTCACGCAAAATCTACTAAATGTATTTTGATGAAACCTTACAATAACATAGCTTACACATCAGAATAACACATAGGCATTTTTTTATCCCGGGAACAAATTCCTGTGGGAATGGAGAACGGGAAATCTTCACCACGCGTGCGGAGCCGCGAGCGTCAACTAATTATTTTATATAAGTAATTCATTAAATAAGCCAAGAAAGATAGCACTGACACAATATTAGTATTTTTTACATAAAGGTTAGGATTATCACTTTTTATATTTAATAATAATGCATGAAAGTAAATTGAATGCTGTGGAGATGCGATCACTTCGAAAATTGTGCGGCGTTACCTTGGCCGACCGAATACGTAACGAAGTGATACGCAATATGGCAGGTTTGAATGAAAGTGTCAGCGTTAAGCTGGAAAAGGGCGTGCTCCGTTGGTTTGGACACGTCCAACGAATGAGTGGGGAACGATTGACGAAGAATATATATTGTTCAAAAGTAGAGGGTAGGAGTCAGGGTAGGCCGAGACTTACATATGAAGACCACGTGAGCAGATTGCTCAAAAACGGAAAGGTCAAAAGTACTCGGATACCCAGACGTGCGTGTATGAAGCGATTGATGAATCTCGAAGAAGCGAAAGAAGTATGTATGGATCGCGAAGCCTGGCGATCTGTCCTGTCTGACTACCCCGTCAGGGATACAGCGTGAAGATAGTTAGTTAGTTATAAATACTCAATGATTACTGAACACTGCGATAACCCTAACCGGCTAACTCGCATCGCACTTCAATGTCCGCTTCTAGAGTATGTGTGCATGTATGTGTGCATGTGTGATCAAGCCGTTTCGCACGTTTCTATGAAGTTTGCATACTGCCTCTTTATGTACTGTGTCATGATTTTTCTACAAACTTTAGATATATCCAGTGATCACTTTAAGAATCTAATAACCAAGTCAGCCTCGACTACGTCGTACTTCTGCAGAAAAATCAGCCCATCTGCTGATTACGATTTTTGCAAAAAAAAAATTGTGAAAAACAATGAATGCCTAAAAGTCAATGTCCTTCATTCAAACTTATCTGGCAGGCCATTATTAGATGCTGTTAAAATGTTTTCAGCTTAATACCTGTGACTTATCATAACGATTACCATTTTTTATTTACATTCTGCATTACAGTGCACCTTGTACAATGATACTTATCAATAATCTAAAATTATAAGTTAAAGCTCCAAAATTACTAGTTTTTGTGTGTGGTCACCTTTATGCTGTGGTATATTTGTTAGCAAAAAAAATAAGTAATACCTGTCGCTTACAAATCACTTACAATGAAGTAACATTACACGTATGAATAGACGCACGCGCGTACAAGACAACTATAATTGCAAGTCATTACATGCTACTTTGAGCAAAATCATAATTTCAGTCACACAAAAAGTAAATTGATATCTACATTATATCCTACAATTCAAGGCATTTGATTCAGACTATCATTCAAGGCATTCGGGCATTAGCACCGGGGGCCGAGTCTGCTATTGACAAGCAGTAGAATAGAACCAGAATCGCTGTTTTTAGCTGTCAAAATGTTATTTTTTTGTTCTTGTGGCGGTACTGTTGCTCCGCCAATAACTCAGTGTGGATTTGGTAGGAGTTTATCAAGGCGGGTCCACACTTATATTGGATCCAAGTTTAGTAAGTGTACAAGGTAAAAAGGGATAAAATAGACGACAAAGGCCGAAATGTGTCAAAATGTTAGTAGACTATCAAAAATGCAACTGCAGACTGTCAGTTGCATTTTTGATAGTCTAGTCTGGCGCGTTAAGTGTTAGTAGGATTCTACCGGCCGACAGATAGAAGTCTATTGGAGAACGATTGTAATTTTGGCTGTAAAAACGAGACTGTAAAAATTGTACCGGTGGCTTTCTGTTGAGCGACGATTTTGACACGATTGAAATAGCAGACTCGGTCCCCCGGTCGCATTCAAAGCCTGCGCTCAGAACGATATAAATTGGACAGGAGAGGCAGGAGTAATCCTCCTACACTGTCTCAATTACTTAATCCTAGCAGTTAAGGCTTACCAAAAATAATGGTAATGTAAGAATGATAAATGAAAATCGGTGAATAAAACAGGCGATAGGTGTCCAAATTGTTAGTAATGTACTCCATCATCATCCGAGCGTTTGTCACAGTTGCGTCTCGCGACCCCCGGGGTCTGCTTTCCTACTTCTATTCTTCCACTTCGCACGGTCATCGGCAATATCTGTAGTGACGTCAAGTCATCGAAGTGCTGGATTTCTTGGGTCTTCACCTCTTGCCGAGACCCGGCGAAGGCAACACTCTTGCAACTTATCTGCAATGTCACGGACGTGAAAGCTGCCGGGGAAGCCGCGGATCCTTACGCGGTCCATCCGCATATTTTTTTTATACCGGTGAGGTGGCAGACAAGCATACTCCTGATGAAAATTGGACAGGAGAGATTTATATTAGAGATATAGAGATTTATAACTGATGAAAAACGGTCACCGCAGCCTATAGACGTTTGCAACACCAGAGGTGAAGCACTTGCGCTGCCGACCCTTTAAAAACCTTCTAAGACCCCTTTTGAATAACCCCATATTGTAGACGTTTGGGAAAACCCGGGCAGGGAGTTCATTCCACAATCTAAGCGTACGTGCCTATCGGACCTAACCGTATGCGTGCGGTCCGAACGCAAAGTCTGAGGGTGAACATCCTGTCTATGGTGAGCGGTGCGATGATAGAGGTAGATGTGGGCATCATTATCAAACAATTCCTCGGAGCACAAACCATTGTACGGGTACAATTCCATACATCATCCGTAGCATTTCCGTGAAACACTGGTCCTGCTAATGAAGCTCTATTGTTAGTAAAATACTACTATTCCTCATCAAAATGTGACTTAAAGTCGACACGTGTTTGGACCGTTAGTTTAAAGATGTACATACCTGCAAGTATCAACAGATTCTTTGTCTTAAAAATTGGTCTGCATGAGTCAAGTGGGCCCACTCCAAACACAGATCTTAAGCACTTTTTTTGTAAAATAAAGACTCTTTCAAAATCCACAGAATTCCCCAAACAATCAGTCCATATCTTTGGACGATGAAAAGATGAAAATCGATGTGCGATGTTAGTCTATGGTGACATAGATTTTTATATGCATTATTTTAACTATCCTTTACACGCTTTTAACCTAAACATTTACCATCATATTTAAAAAAATCCCGAATTTCTAAATTCTAATTTCGGTGGACTGTCCCTACTCTATTATTTACACAAAATGTTAATTACCTGTTTCTGGTACACTTATTTGTTGAAATGCTTATGTTTTCTTAGATTGCAAAGATAAGGTTAAACTTCGCCTTCACACGAGGCTCACTCAATACTACTTGGTTAAAGAGTCTTCAAGAAGCCTCGTCTCTTTTCTTTGAGGAGTTTGAATGGTTATGCCTCCGTTACAATTGGTTAGGGTAAATCTGTTAGTGCTAAGAATGTTAAATTTCTGAATGGAAATAATAAAAATTAAATTTATAAGCTGGTTCATATGCGGCTCGAAGGACCTGTAGAAACGGACTGTACCTACATACTTTACAAGAAAAAACGATTTTTTCCTTTGTAAAACAAATATGTATAACTACACAGAAAAAAACCTTTTTGAGTTGAATTGAGTTGAATTCGCATAAAGTTGCATTCTCAGCAAGTTGATTTCCCAGAATGTTGAATTCCATAAAGTTCCCAATAACAATAGAATTCCATTTTCAAATTAAAGAATTAAATAGGTATCAAAAGTATATAAATCTGAAGATTTGCGTTGCGCACAGAGAGTGTGTAGTGGGCTCCTTCTCATTTTCCCCTCCGTTAGTATAATTTATGTATCTGTGGCAACAAAAACAGATTAAAAACTTGCTGTTACGCGTCAAAATCATGTAACATTGCCATAGAGCAGACTCTATATTTGCTCCGTGGACAGTAGGTACCTACACTCGTATTTTTTTCAATTTAGTGGCAGAAAAAATTACAAAGCCATTTAAAAAAGTAGGATGTAATAACTCGAATCGCACCTCCGACCTTACACAGTGCGGCGACCATTAAATATAACTTATTGTGAAACGAGCGAGTACCTAATTGTTCTTAGTGTACATAGCTGTTGATGATCATAAATGCCAACTCATAAACATACCTAACCAACAATTATATGTAATTTCTAATCAATTTTCGGGTTCTGAGATGGTTCAGTTTTATCGGGTAGATATCTGTTTTATTTATTTATTTATTTTATTGTACACCAAAAAAATATAAATAATAACAGAGTGATAATTTGTTACAACTACAGTAGTACAATGGGCGGCCTTATCGCTTAAAGCAATATTTTTCAGGCAACCTTTGGATGGAAAAAAATATGTTAGTAAGAGTGACTGGTAGTTGTTGGTGTTCAATTAAATCTAACAAAAAGGAAAAGATGTAGATTTAAAAAAAAATAATAATAATAATACATAAATAATATCATTACATACATAGAAATATAATACACATATATAGACATAAATATATACATAGGAATAGATATAAATATATTATATAGACTTACGTGCACATACAGAAAAATAAACTAGCAGAGGAATTTTGACTCTTTATGATAAAAAAAGGTTTATAACCAAAAATTTGAACTTAGTCAATGTCTTGGCTCGTCTAATTTCCACAGGCAATTAATTGCTGTTACGGTAAAGGAGCGGTCAACGAAATTTGTAGCATGATGTGGCATTTTTAGTTCTAGGTTTTATGACGACCTCAGACATCTATTATGCGAATCATAAAGGAATTCAAAACGTCCATTTAAATAGGAAGGTGTAGATGGGTTAAATAAAATATTTTACAATAAGTATAAAATAGGAGTATTCCGGCGAAGTCGTATAGGTACCACTTGAGCTGTGTACGAAATTGTGAAACATTATCATACCAAATATGAATCGTATGCAAACATTTAGGAGACGCTCATGTTTATCTAGTTGGTTTTCGGCGAGATCTAAATAGCTGGCATCAGCATAATCAAGGATAGAAAGAAGCAAAAAGTTTGCTAGCGCAATTTTTGTAGATGTAGGAAGAAAACGTTGTAACCTCCTTAATGAACCTGCAGAAGCAAATACCTTTCTGCTTACCTCTTAGAGTTGTGTGCTCCAGGATAAATTCGAGTCCATCATTATTCCTAAATTTTTACGCAATTTCTAATGGGAATTATAGAACCATCAAAAATTATTTGTGGAACCTGCAACCAATCTATTCTTGAAGCAGTCTTAGGACCTCCAATTATAATCACCTGCGATTTGGATGGGTTTACTCGAAGTCCATAAGATCTGCTCCAAGAAGCTATACGAGCCAAATCCTCATTGATATTATTCACCGCCTCCGATAGCTGATCAAAAGGCGACTGCGTGTAAATTTGGAGATCGTCTGCATAAAGGTGATAGGAAGAATGAAGTTCATTTGAGATCGAATTTATGAAAATTGTGAATAGGAGAGGAGAAAGAACGCCACCCTGGGGCACTCCGACACTCGCATTACACCAATTAGAAACAAAATCCTCTATACGAATGCGTTGTCTGCGGCCGCACAGGTATCTACGAAACCAATCAGTTACCGCTGGAGATATGCCAAAAGAGCGGAGTATACAGAGTCGAACATCAAAATCTACTGTATTAAAGGCATTACTAAAATCTAAAAAACAGAGTCCAGTTAACCTTCCACACTCCATACCAGTCCTAATATCCTCAGTGATAAGTCTAAAGCCGTGGTTGTGCTTTGACCGGTACGGAATCCAGACTGGAAGGGGTTAAGGAGATTATTTTTACAGACAAAGGAACTTAATTGATTTTTGACAAGGCGTTCAAGCACTTTAGACAAGAATGGCAAAACAGATATTGGACGGTAGTCGGATAATAATAAGGGATTACATTTTTTCGGTAAGGGAGTAATTAAGGCATCTTTCCATGATGAGGATGCCACTGGATAAGGAAGAGTTTAAGATATAACAAATGGATGGTAGGACTTCATTTAGGATAGGAAGTATCATGTTCCGCCCTATACAGTCACCTCCAACGGCTTTAGACGTAATTGCCATTATACTTTTCTTAACATCACAGGAGGTAACTAGATTAAAAACAAAAGGTGAATGGTTGGGGGTTGGAATCGATGAAAGAAATTAGATTTTAGCTAACTTACGGAACAGAGATACTTGAAATTTGAAACGTATAGCTCATATTTATATATATATATATATATATATATCGCAGTCATCTGGTTCAATCTGCTATTTGATTGAATGACTAGCGCGTTCATTGAATGACGACATTTAATTGTATGACAAAACGTCATTTAGCATAGTCGTTAGATGGGATATAGCGAATGTTTGGTTAGTTTTTCAAGGCCTCGATATTATCGATATTTATTACTCATACTCTGCTTGCTCTGCCGACTCTGCACCTTAAGCTTGTAGTCGTTGCTCCAGGGTGCACATCTTGCAAACTTAGGCTAGTTTAGATTAGGTTAGTGACACAAAACAGTGACCAAAAACGTGCGACGGCGAACGAGCGTAGCGAGCATGCCACGGCAGCGACCGCCGAACCCCAGATCCCCTCGGTGTTGTTTGCATAATCGCGATTTGATTAATTTTAGGAAATTTCAATCACCTGACGGATTTTAAGTCCGCTCTGTTCAAAGGGTTGTTGTTACAATCCGCTAACTAGTTGGACGTTGAGTGACGCTGGTTCAATCAACGTTCGGCGTTGAATGTCGTAATTCGATGAACGCGCTAGTCATTCAATCAAATAGCAGATTCAACTAGATGACGGCGACATAATATATACCAGAAGTGGACAATCAAAAATAGAACAAAACAGAGAAAAAAAAAGAAGACCAAGAATTACGTTACATTTGCTGTCTATATTATGCATTTATAAAAAATATTTTGGAAGGGTATAGTGAAACATGTTACTGTATGTTTTACTATACCCACTACTACATATATTTCATTATTATTATTTTTTTAAATAAGAAGAATCACTCGTTAAAATTAATTTAAAGTAGGAAGACATAAGCCCACAAACAGCAAAGGCAATAACAAGTTGACCTTTGACCACTAGTACCGTTGATGGAATCTATACTTACCTGGGTTTTTCCGACACATTAACACAATTCACATATCAATGTCAATATGAAATTAGTCAATTCATTATCGGGTCAAATGTTATTTGATTTTCGCAAAAAAGTTATTTTCAGATGAACAGCAGATTAATAAAGGTTGTTTTTGTTAGGATGGGTATCTGTACACCATTGTTTTTGTAACCATCTAATCTATGACAAATAAAATCGAATTATTGAATTGTAATTCGAAATTAACAACTTTTTACTAAATGTATAATGATAGATAGTATATACCGTACTTATATAAAAAACTGAATTTATTAAATTTTTCCTTTATCTGTCTCGCTGTCTGTTTATTCCAACTAATCTTTGAAACGCCTTGATCGATTTGAACGGGACTTCGACTGATAGATAGGTGACGTTATAAGTAGTAAATTATGGAACATTTTATCCTCGTTTTCTACGGGAAAGGGAACTATGTGGGTGAAATGTTCCACGCTTTCATTCAGACCACCATATCGTCCATAGTTGAATGATTACTTAAAAATATCAATATAATGACTTTATTACGTATATGACAACTTTTAACGTATCAGTAAACCGAGACCGACATACGAAGACCACGTGAGCAGATTGCTCAAAAACGGAAAAGTCAAAAGTACTCGGATACCCAGACGTGCATGTGTGAAGCGATTAATGAAACTACAGGAAACGAAAGATGGCTGGCAACCTGTCGTCTTTAACTATCCCGCCAGGGAAACACCATGAAGGTAGTTGGTTTAGTTTAGTCTGTGACTACGGCTGCCTGTGCAACCTGGTCAGAACGTCTGGAATCTAAACATATTCTAGGGCATGTAGATGGCCCTAATTTCCTTGAGATTGTTGTAAGCCCCGGTTCTATCTTTAGAACACTTACCTGTGGCTACTGGCCATAGGCAGATGGAAGGGCAACATGTGATTTAAGTCGAACGATCGAAGATTTAAGTGGAACCGACATACTATCTATGAGAATTTCTACACGCAAAAAAAGGGTAGGTGGTCGGTCAAGACCATTGTGGTTTTCTCTGGATCCCGCTAGTCAGTATGAAAATACAGTTAAAAACATAAAAAATGGCGGAAAAATGACCGCCTTCAATATTTAAACTGAGTTTACTTTTAATTTGTACATTGACACATGTCGTTATTAGGCATAATTTTACTCGGGCGATTTATCGACGATTCTACTGGCTTATTTATTAAAACCATAGACAACACAGTTTAAAAAAAATAGAAAAGAAAGGAAGGTGTATAAAAAAACTGCTTTAGTCGCCCTTACGTTTGAGTGGTTATTTAGGTTAAAATATCCGTATCAAAGTCAATTCATCAATCTTTATCCCCGAAGGGGTAGCATTGGCATATTAAATGTCATGTGCATTTTTGTCCCACCTAACAGGTGTGCCTATTGCCATGTAGAAAATGGACAATCGCAGGCAACGACTTGCTGTTGAAATTTTTTAAGTCACCGATAACGCCTTCAACTTGACTTAACCACAGCCATTTTACGGACACCGGTTCCAGCGGCTTTACGTGCCAATGTCGTCACCCATCTTAGGAACAGCCGTAGCGAAAGTTGTTTACCACAATGATCGTCAACAGAACACTGAGTTACCAGGGCCACGAGTGTCCAGAAGTTCTATCAACACTAAATATCAAATGTAAATATGATCAACTCGCAGATAATTACCAACTTATACACACAACTGTCAATAAACACAGTATTTTCGGAGTTTGTTCATAATCTTGTGACGTGCGGTGATTCTGTGAGCTCGGAAATACCATGCGACATGCGTATATGAGCTTTGTGTCAGTTTAAAAAGAATAATCAATATTTGTATTTTTTTTACAAGTACCGTAAATGCTTTCTTTTTTTAAATACTCGTTGTATTTATAATAGTTTTGGAGCAATCGAATATGGGCTTTGATTTTGTTTAAAAATATTAATCAATATTTGTTTTTTTTTACAAGTACCGCATATACTTTCTTTTTTTACATACTCGTTGTATTTATAGTCGTTTTGGAGCGAAAGATTTTAAATACGGTATCAATAAAAGATTCGATAAAAAATAGCGATATTACGTTTTTAAAAATATTATGTCTCGCTTCACTAAAAGAGTCAAATAAATTATATTGATCTTAGAAATAGAAAAAGCAGGAAAAGTGGCATGCGGGAACATGTGTGTGTCGCCGTAACTGCACAACTTGCTCAAGATTTTTCGCAAAGGGCGCATCGGTATTCACCTAGTGAATACTTGTTGATTTGGAATTACAAAAAGACACTTCAATTTTGTTCATTTCTTAACTGACAATCCCAGTAATATTATAAACGCGAAAGTTTGTAAGTATGGGTGTTTATTCGCATAATATACTGAATTGAATTTGATGAAACTTTACATAATCTAGCTTACACTTCAGAATAACAAGCCTATGTGTTACTTTTTATCCCGGGAACAAGTTCCTGTGGGAAACGGAAACGGGAAATTTCACCACGCGTGCGAAGCCGCGGGCGTCAACTAGTAATTCATAATGATTTTTATAGTTAATGCTGACAAGGGCACTTTTCAATATCCATCACGCCTTATCCCCGAAGGGGTGGCAGAGGCATATTATATGCCCACTTTTCACCGTGTGGATTCCTGTCCCACGTAATAGGTGGTGAGCCCATTGCCGTGTTGAAATAGACAGACGCGGGTTGTGGCTACCTGCTGTTGAAATTTTTTAAGCCGCCTATAAGGCCTTTAACCAGGCATAACGACTGCCATTTTACTGGCAACCGGGACCAACGGCTTAACGTGCCTTCCGAAGCACGGAAATGCTCGTAAATGTAAATGCCACAAAGTGGTCACCCATCCGACGACCAGCCATAGTGAAAGTTGCGTACCTCAGTGATCGTTTACCGAACACTGAGACCGCGGGGCCACGAGCGCTTCCCGCGGTCTCAGTATTAATTTAGTTTTAAAACTTTTGTTTGAAAACTAAATACCTAGCATAGAAGGAAATTTTGGTTCGAGGATTGAAAAACATAAAAGATATTTAGCTCCTAAAAATACTTGCCTTCTCTAATGTGACTCTTACCTTTTTAACTTCTGCGTGATGCTCTCCTATCAACCGGTATAGCTTTTTTTTCAATCTAGCCAACCTACTAATGTAGCAGTGACATTACATATTACATATATACATACCGATAGAAATGCACTCGTCTTTTCTATCCCACGCAACAGGTGGCTAACCCATTACCGTGCTGAAAATTGACAAACTTAAATTGTGGCGACCTGCTGTTGAAATGCCGATAAGGCCTTCAACTTGGCTTAACGAATTCCATGTTACTGGCAAGCGGGATCAACCGGTTAACGTGCCTTCCGAAGCACGGTAACGCTTGTAGGTCATATAAGGCAGTGCCACAAAGCGGTCACCCATCCATGACCAGCCTTAGCGAAAGTTGCTTAACACATCAATCGTTTACAGAATACTGATTTACACTTCTAATGCGCACGGTGTACTTGAACTTAATATATTAAATTTATAATAACGCGCCGTATACTTAAACTTATCTTAATCATACATACATACATATTGTCACGCCTTTATCCCCGAAGGGATAGGCAGAGGCATACTATACGTACGCCTACATTTCACCGTATGCATTTTTGTCCCACTTAACAGGTGGCGAGCTCATTGCCGTGTTGAAATGAACAGGAGCCGGCTGTGGCGACCTGCTGTTGAAGTTTTTAAGCCGCCCACAAGGCCTTCAACCAGGCTTAACGACTGCCATTTTACTGGCAACCGGGACCAACGGCTTAAGGTGCCTTCCGAAGCACTTATCTTAATCGTACCTATTATACCAGTTGGCTGATAGTCTTTTGAGTACTAGCTGCAATAGAAGTCGCTTGGGTCTCGAAGATCTTAACCTCACACACCTCACACCTTAACCAGTCACGCACCTGGTAATCTGGAACTCTATAGAACTGAAAAAGATTTCTTTATCCTACGCTTTTCCATCGATGTATTTTTATTTTAAATAAAATAAATATCCATCACGCCTTATCCCCGAAGGGGTGGCAGAGGCATATTATATGCCCACTTTTCACCGTGTGGATTCCTGTCCCACGTAATAGGTGGTGAGCCCATTGCCGTGTTGAAATAGACAGACGCAGGTTGTGGCTACCTGCTGTTGAAATTGCTTAAGCCGCTTATAAGGCCTTCAACCAGGCTTAACGACTGCCATTTTACTGGCAACCGGGACCAACGGCTTAACGTGCCTTCCGAAGCACGGAAACGCTCGCAAATGTAAATGCCACAAAGTGGTCACCCATCCGACGACCAGCCATAGTGAAAGTTGCGTACCTCAGTGATCGTTTACCGAACACTGAGACCGCGGGGCCACGAGCGCTTCTATTATTTTAAACGGTATAATATTATTTTAAACGGTATTTCAAAATTGTTTTCTATTTTTATGTATGGACGAATGATATAAAAGAGACAATTTTTTGTGCGTGGTCGTTCGTTCCAATTTAGCACAATGCTAATGAAATATTTAAAGAAAAAGCTCAGATTTTATGATAAATATAGATGGGATGTTTGTATAAAAACTTTTGATTATTAAAAATAAACACATTATAAAGATAAATTATTTGTTAGATGTTGAGCCTTAGGAACCAACTCAAAAAAAAAAACGATTGACGTCACTACAGTAACTTAATCAAATCGATATTTCTCATATGTTAATTTATGTATGTAAACACGCGTAACATATTTTAAAGAATTCCAATTTCAAAAATATTTTATTTCTACCAATATTAAAAATGTGAAAGTTTGTCTGGATGTGTTAGATGGACGTTGGTTTCTTTGATCTAAAACTATTGAGTGGATTTTAATGAAGTAATATAGCTTATACTTACATCAGAATTGGACATAGGCTACTTTTTTATCCTGGAACAAGTTGCTGTGGGAGACAGGAACGGATGGAGTCGCGGACTTCCACTACTTAGGATTGTAATAAAACGCCGAAAAATAAATTGAAACCACACAAAAATATGAAAATTTACAAATAGTAGATAAAGCCTTATGTTGGAAAATTAATAAATTTCGTAATTTAATAATTTTTTTGTCGCGATGTTTATTATATTTTAATGTTATTTTAAAGTAAAAAGGAGGGGCTAGCGCAAATATTCAACTTTTGCAAAGACTAAAGTGTTTTGTCGACTTCCACACAACTAAACCCTTTAGTTGATGGAGGTGCGCATAAATTGATGCAGTCGATCTTCGATTTTTTTATTTCTTTATTTAGCATCGCTCGAGGCATGGTGTTACAAACAATGTCAATTAACAAGAAAGTCCTAGTTTGCGCTTTGCTTTATAGATATTTTAAAAGAGAAAAAAAAAGTATTTGTACATCCTTAATTCCGTGACAGACATAATTTTTTTAAATATTATAGAATGAATGAAGAAACGTTTAGTGTAATCTTATATCAAACGCTTCAAATGCTTTTGCGACACTGACAGTCGCGGATCGACTGTTTAGTCGATTGTATGTACACATCAAATACAAATTAAGCGTTTTATTGACTTTTTTGTCGAACAAATAGACGAATAAGTCAAAAAGCTAAAAAAGTTAAGTCAAAAAGCGCATACTGTCAACTCGATAGCGAGTTGACAGTATGCGCGCTTCAATATAGTCCTATAGACATATGATACACAACTAAATAGTTGTTCAACTACAAGTTGTATGTTAGCACTAGCCCAGTTCATCACGAATCATTCGATTTGTGATGAATATGATAACTAATATAGGGGAGGGGCCCACTTCATTAGGTATAATTATTATCTTTTGTCTTTTTGAGGTTTTCTTCCACGTTCGGTAAGGGTTCGAATCTCGCGAAAGAGGCGGCGTGGAGGGAGCGGGAGAGAATTTACACTCCCGAGTTTCACAGTCTGTCTGAGGACGGCGGGTTGGCTGCTCTCCGTAATTACAGAACCCTGGACAATGGCGTAGCGTGATAGGTACAAGCACGCCCTTAACGCTTCTTTAGGGAATACTCCCTAAAGAAGCGAGATAACACCCGAGCCCTCCAAAGCAGTGGAACACATAAAACAAGGTTAATGCACTAGTTTTGAAAATATTACACAGCATACGATTGCTATCCGAGAAATTCCCGCGCAAACTGATGATGATGACTAATGATGGTTTCATAGACCTGTCGCTGCAGATAATAATAATAATATCGTTGGGACAACCCACACAACGCCATCTGATTTCAGTAATTTTTGAACAACTATTAGATTATTAATATAAACAATTTAAATACATCAAGTTAATATTATGGGTTTATTACGCTAAGGCCTGTAGGGTTGCCAGATTAGAAAACTTCAATATCTGGAAAAAGCTACAAAAGATCGGGATTTTGTGAATGTTGTCGGGACATACAAAAAAAACTACTAAGAGGAAGGTGGGCCAACTCAAGAAGAACCGACAGTCTGGTCAGGATCGCGATTTCGTAAGCCGGCCATTGGTAAATGCAAAAACCGCCGCACTGTTCGTTGGGGAGTCGAGATTATTGAAGGAAGATGGAGCCTATGTCTAGCAGTTGGCATTTGACAGGCTAAAATGATGAAATTAAAAACATTATTAAAATAATATTTGTATATATAAACGATAGAAATAAGTACAAAATCAAATACAAACGTTTTAACTAAACGGTTATCGCGTGCTTATTTGAACTTGACCGCCGATGATTTGTGAAGCTTTATGTCGGGACCTTTTCAGTTTTGTCGGGACGCCAATGAATTTTCGGGACTATCATGACGAATCCCTGCCATCTGGCAACCCTAGCCCTGATGCTGACATACTCGTATATCGAAACACGTGATTCACTAACGTGCGAATTGTGTGAATTTTCGAAAAATGCTAAACAGCGATGACAATGACATCAGTATTGTTTTAAGTTGTTATTGTAAAGATCAACAAAATATCGGCATAGATGTATGTCGTTTCACACCGGCCACAGTTTTAGCACTTATACATTTGAGAAAGATTACAAGATGTGATAGATGGCACTGGTCATACTCTTAAAATGACGGTTAAAATATGGTGGAGAATTTCAACTTGGTTCGATACGGTTCGGGTAGTTCAGGTGGCTAGAACATTGCCCTGAGAAATTTAGCAAAATAATTAAAAAGGTATCCAAATATTACAAAGTTTTGATGAATTCCTAATTAGTTATTTGACCAATTCCACTTGGTAGGAAATTCCAAACAGTGTCCTTGTTCTTCATTAACGCCTTTCCGTTGTCTCTAAACCTGGAGTCGGAGCTTGGGATCAGCTGTATATCCAGTATAAGTGTACATGTCTTATAGCAAAAAAGGATGTGGTAAATAAATATGTGTGTGTTCCAGAATACACAGGTAGAAGAGAAATTTCTTTACGACATTTTTTTACAGCTATATTTCTCTCATACGTTGATAAAGAAGTTTCACTTATGATAAAAAAGTTTCACCGCAAAACAACATGGCACGTAACCGAAAATCGCGACAATTCTTTTTACACCTAAAAAAATCTCTTAACATAAAATAACACCATTTGTACTGTTCCACAACATTTACACGGCATTCTCGAAGGTGACTCAAAATAAATTTAGATAAGGAAGTTTTACTGCAATTAATAGATCTATCAAATCAGCTTATCACAGTCCACTGTTGGATGCAGGTCTCCCCCATTTTGGGAGGGTGATTGACCTTACTGTACCTCGTTGGACACAGGTTGGTCAGAAGTTCGATAGGGCCAAATCGAATCCCAAATTAAGATAACTACAGATAATTATAAGCACAGATGCAAAGATTTCGAGCGCTCATAGCTCCGCTAACTTATGGTCGAATTGCAGAACGTTTTTCAATACTTAAGAAACACTTGAGTAGTATTAGTCAAAATCAAAAAACTTTATTCATGTAGGTCACAAAGTAACACTTATGAACGACAAGATTACTGCTTCTACATTTACATTTACTGCCAGATTCGCAAAGCAATAGGTAGAGCCAGAGGAAGAATTACACTTACAGTGTTCCTTTGAATTTATGTGAGAACAGTCGACTAAACTTAGTTTGCCTTAAATTTAAATAATATTATTTGTAACAATTGCTATAACAGCTATGAGCTGACCAGTCCCAACAGACGGCACCCGTTCACGGGTATGACGCATATATCAGCCACCGCCCTATTCAACCGTATTGTAGGGAACAAGGCGACCCGATACATACGCCACCACTGCCAGGATACTTAGGCGAGCATGACATACCCAAAAACTTGCATTACTATGTAGACTTATAAATAAGCAGCACTATGTAGACTTATAAATAAGCAGCACTATGTAGACTTATAAATAAGTCTACATAGTGCTCACACAATAACAAAGTCAAATTACATATAATTATGTATACTAGTTATTACCGGGACTAAACGCAGCCATACCTTTAGTTGCCTGGCGTTTCAAATTATTTATACTGGAGAAATTAAAAAAAATAATGTAAAAAAAAATACAACATAAATAAAAAAAAAAATATATCTTTATTTTGCATAGACCATTTTAACGGCGCTTACAAAATGTCATACACTATTTAAAATATTTAAAGCGACCACCGGTTCGGAACGCGGCCCACCTGAGAAGAACCGGCAAGAAACTTAGGAAGGCTTTTTTTTTGATGGCCTATTTACAATTTAATATTATTTCATTTTGCCAGCAGATCATTTCCAGGCGTCCCTGTCCTGCAAATAGTCTGTAACGGAGTAAAAACCTTTTTCACAAAGCTTGTTTTTAATAAACTACAACATATATATGCAGATTCAAGACAAGTAGATAATATAACACAAGATTCATTCGAATCCTAAATAGCTCGAGCGAAGAGCAAGCAACTCATTTCCATTTATTTTTATCATTCAAATAATCATTAATTGTGTAATAAGCCCTTTTCAAGAGGTGCGTCTTAATTTCCGCCTTAAATTTATGTAACGGCAGTTTCATAATGTCTAAAGGAATTTTATTATATAGGCGTACGCCAATTCCTGCAAAAGAGTCGTGAACCTTTTGTAAACGTTGATGCGTTCCAATTAATTTATGCTTATTTCTAGTATTTATCGAATGTATATCACTGTGTCTATTGTATAAATGTATGTTCTGTTTAACTAACATGATATTTGCAAATATATACTGTGATGCAACCGTTAAAATTTCAATTTCTTTAAATTTCTCTCTAAGAGACACTCTAGCACTCAATTTATATATTGCACGTATAGCTCTCTTCTGGAGTACAAAAATTACTTGTAGATCAGCTGCTTTACCCCACAGCAAAATGCCGTCAGACATGACACTATGAAAATAACTAAAGTATACTAGCCTGGCAGTTTCTACATCAGTGAGCTGCCTGACTTTACTAACGGCAAAGGCTGCCGAGCTGAGTTTACCTGCAAGACACGTTATTTGTGCGTTCCACTGCAGTTTGCTATCTAAAGTGATCCCCAAAAATACAGTTGATTCTACAAAATTAAGGGTATCACCGTTCAATGTTATATTTGTACCGCAATTCCTGACATTAGGCATGCTACATCTGATACATTTTGTCTTCTTAGCGTTTAGTAGCAAATTATTGGTCGTAAACCAATCTACAACGTGGGCAAGTGAACTATTAATGCCGTTAAAATCAGTAAGCGTACGATCTACTTTAAAAATAAGTGACGTATCATCAGCAAATAGAACAATGTCGCACAAGTTCTGTATATAGAATGGCAGATCGTTAATATATTTTATATTAAGCCATTTTTTTTTCCTTGTGGCAACCCTAGGTATAACAGCTGATTTGAATTGGCCCGTATTTTATATTGTAATATTGCAAAAATAATTATAATTTTAATTAAAAACCAATTCATCATTGCCAAATAATACCATATTGAGTGTTAAATAATCATTTTCACCATTTATTGTGCTAAAAGTAGATAAATATAAACTTAAAAATTGTACCGGTGTAGTGACAGTTAGAACATCGGAAAATTTTTCAATATTTGAAATTATTACTTGGATTTGGCAAGATTTATAAAACTAATAGTTTTTTCAATCAAGGTTTGTGAGTTTATTTACTTTTACATCCTCATGTCCATTAATAGTGCGATTTTGTAATTTTCTATGAATAAAACATAACCTACTTTTGTTTCGCATTTCTTTGCTCTAAGTCTACTTTGCTAATAATTACTGATTCTGTAGCACATAATTATAACAAAATGTCGAATACTAATAACATGATAATGACGCGTAAGGCCTTGGCTCATCAACAAGAGACAAGGCTTCAATTAACGTTGAAAGAGTTACAGATTTTGAGTGAGAAGTGTGATAAACTGAACAAGGAAAGGGACGAAAATGAGTTAGAACTGCTAGGTATTTTAAGTAAGAACGAACAACTCAAAAAAGAACTGGCACAGTTGCATTCACTGTATACTGATACCTTACAGGATCGGGATAGGTTACAACTTATAGTTGACAGTTTTGACTCATGTAGGGAACATTATGAACAAACTCTGCACCAAATTAGAATACTAAAGGAGGAGCTACAACGATCGGAAATCAAAATATCGCAACTAGAAGACAAGAAACAGAGCACAGTGGTTCAATCTAATCAGAGTTTGTTCGATGAACTGATGGCTACAAGCTTAGATACTGCTACAGCTCACCCTTCCATTATCATAGACCTCACTTCTGATGATGAAACCGGGGGCTGTTCTAAATCATTTATTTTTAAGATTATTTAAAATCAATCATTTATTTTTAAGATTATTTAAAAATTAAAAAGTTTATTACTAAATCCAAAAAAAAATTATACATAAATACAAGTTTTTTATAAATAGCATGTCATATAATAGACAATAGACAGAGATTGCAACTGATTGACCAGATAAATATGTATATGTTAGAACTTGATACTGTTGGACAACAGTACAAAACTGATACACAGGCCCTTCAATGTCAGATTGACCGACTTCAATACTCTTTGAAATCAATTACATATAAATATGAAACAGCAGAGAAACAGAGTAGGGAACAGGTGTTAGCCATAGGTAAATTAGTAAATTCATGTCATTGTCAAAATGACCAATTGATATCCGAAGGCCATGTTCCCTCCTCACCCTTGAGTTGTGAAAGAATTAGATGCAATGATGAATTTTCACCAATTAAAACTGTGTGCAGTGTGGATAATAGTATATTAAGTTCAAGTAGTAATTGCGAGGCATCTATAATAGAAAAGTTGGAATTAAAAAGTGATGCAAAGACCATAGTCTATTGCGATGAAATAGGTAAACATTTTGGACATTATTTATCACAGTTAAGTCATTTTTGAATTTGAGCATTTCATCTTGTTAAGCGTATACAGTCCTCCTAAAGCTCCGTACATTAAATTTGAAGAAAAGCTTGAAGAAGCACTGTTCAAATGCCAATGTTCTAAGAAATCTATAATAGTTTGTGGAGATTGATAATATTTGAGAAGAGAAAATGTATTGATAATATTTTTACTGATATTAAATAATAAAATTAATAAATATCCATCACGCCTTATCCCCGAAGGGGTGGCAGAGGCATATTATATGCCCACTTTTCACCGTGTGGATTCCTGTCCATGCCAAATGCTATTCCATTTTAATAGTCATAAAATACATCATGCAAATCAATTTGGGTTTACGAAAGGGCGCTCAACTTCCGATGCTGGTGTTGAGTTATTAAAATGTATTCATGAAGCTTGGGAAGACAAGCACGATGCATTAGGTATATTTTGCGATCTATCAAAGGCTTTTGATTGCGTTCAACATGAAACGCTGTGCAAAAAATTACACCAGTATGGAATAAGAGGCAAAGCTCTCGACCTTCCGTCTTCATATTTGAACAATAGAATACAGAGGGTCGATATTAATGGTACACGTTCTGTAGGATCCATGGTTACAATGGGTGTGCCGCAAGGCTCGATACTTGGGCTATTCTTGTTCCTCATTTATATTAATGATTTACCATTTTATGTAGGGGACAGGAATAGGATAGTTTTGTTTGCAGATGACACCTCATTAATTTTTAAAATTAAAAGACACTTAGATAACTATGACGATGTAAACAATGCAATTGTAAGAGTAGTTCATTGGTTCAGCTCAAATAATCTTTGCCTTAATGAAAATAAAACTAAATGTATAAAATTTACTCTACCAAATGTAAAACAAGTTGCGGCCAATGTTCAACTGAATGGACAAGTGTTAGAGTTTGTAGAATCAACTGTGTTCCTCGGTATGACTATTGATGCCAATTTGCAGTGGGGCCTACACATAGAAAAGACAGCCTCTAGATTAAGTTCGGCTGCATACGCTGTAAAAAAGATCAGGACTCTAACAGATGTGGATACGGCTAGAATGGTTCAGCTATTTTCATAGTATTATGTCTTATGGTATTCTCCTTTGGGGGAGTGCTGCAGATTTAAATATTATTTTTGTTCTACAAAAGCGGGCTGTACGCGCTGCGCTATTTTGCCCCAGAGTTTCTCTCGGAGAAAAATTCAAAGGAGTAAATATTCTAACCGTACCATCACAATACATTTTTGCCAATCTTATGTATGTCCAGAAAAATCTATCACAGTTCTCTAAACTCTGTGATAAACATAATATAAACACTAGAAATAAAAATAATCTTTCAGTCCACCACAGTCGACTACATAAGATTGGCGATTCTTTCCAGGGTAACTGTATACGCTTTTACAACAAGCTTCCCTGTGACCTGAGAAATTTACCATTAAATAAATTTAAAAAGTTAATTAAAAACAAATAAATATCCATCATGCCTTATCCCCGAAGGGGTGGCAGAGGCATATTATATGCCCACTTTTCACCGTGTGGATTCCTGTCCCACGTAATAGGTGGTGAGCCCATTGCCGTGTTGAAATAGACAGACGCAGGCTGTGGCTACCTGCTGTTGAAATTTTTAAAGCCGCCTATAAGGCCTTCAACCAGGCTTAACGACTGCCATTTTACTGGCAACCGGGACCAACGGCTTAACGTGCCTTCCGAAGCACGGAAGCGCTCGCAAATGTAAATGCCACAAAGTGGTCACCCATCCGACGACCAGCCATAGTGAAAGTTGCGTACCTCAGTGATCGTTTACCGAACACTGAGACCGCGGGGCCACGAGCGATTTAATTAAAAACAAGCTTTGTGAAAAAGGTTTTTACTCCGTTACAGACTATTTGCAGGACAGGGACGCCTGGAAATGATCTGCTGGCAAAGTGAAATAATATTAAATTGTAAATAGGCCATCAAAAAAAAAGCCTTCCTAAGTTTCTTGCCGGTTCTTCTCAGGTGGGCCGCGTTCCGAACCGGTGGTCGCTTTAAATATTTTAAATAGTGTATGACATTTTGTAAGCGCCGTTAAAATGGTCTATGCAAAATAAAGATATTTTTATTTTATTTTTATTTATTTATAAATTAAAAATAGAAACGGACGTAGAATTGATCCCTGCGGTACGCCCATAGCTACAGATACTCCAGAGGAGCGAATTTCATTAACATCAACATATTGTATCCGATCATTTAAGTAGGAGGCAACAAGATCCAGTGCAGAGTCTTTGATACCATAATAAAAGAGTTTTCGCAATAGTGTTTTATGTTCAACGCAATCAAATGCTTTGGAGAGATTCGCACATTTTCATAATTTTGTTTATAATTTTAGTTAGTTTTAAGTACGGAATAAAAAGTTATGTTACACGTGTTTGCCGGTCGCCACGTTTAGTTTGTTTAATGACCTGACAGATTTCTGTGAGCTGTCTTGTCAGCGTCAGCTGTCATGTTATTCCACAGTCGTAGTCAGAGTCTGTCTACGTCCACAGTTCATTTTGGCGCGGCGGCACAGAGTATATTAAATTACTGTTTGGTGTTTTTGTTTATGCTTCTTAGGATAGGTTTTAAAAAAAAATTGTAAAGGTACTTGGTTTATTTATTATTTTCTGTAAAGTGTAGCGTTTTATAAATATATAAATATTTCTTTCTTTTTGGCGAAAACTAGCCTTATGCGTTTCTTGAGTATTGAGAGACGTTCTTAGTGTTTTGTACACGATCACTGCATTAAGCATCTTTTGCTATTGCTGGTTCTCTAATGGCAGCTTTGTGGCATTTCAATTTACGAGCGTTCACATGCTTCCGAAGGTTCGCTCTTATGTCGTTGGTCTCGGTTGCCAGTAACATGGGAAGTTGAAGGCCTAATGGGTGGATTGAAAATTTTAAAGGCCGCAACCTGCACCTGATCATACTAACTGAAAGTTATTATGATCAGGTGCAGGTGCGGCCTACTATCGCAACTATCGCGCTGCATACTATAAGTATATTTTATACTAACGGGGCTAAACGCGGTTTTTTCACATATCCTTTGTTGCATGGCGTTCCGGCCAGGTTGCACCGGCCGTGGTCACAGACTGACTGGCTTGGCGGTGCACGTCCTCAGTCGTCGAGTACGTGTAGTAGATGTACCACGACATTTTCAACACGTCGATGTGTTCACCACCTATTACGTGGGACAAAAATGTATACGGTAAAATGTGGGCGTATAATATGCCTCTGCCACCCCTTCGCGAATATAGGCGTGACTGACCAAATATAAACTTATAAAATTTCTAAATACATTAAACATTATACATAGTGAACACCCAAATTCGGAAGCGCAAAAATTTGTGTATCGCACCAAAATTTGCTAAAACCCGAAATTCGAACCCGAGACCTCAGTGCAATAGTCACATACCAGTACCACTTATGTCCTGAGGCAGTATACAGATAAATATTATAATAAAAGTGTCTGTTTGTAATTGAAAATAAATGTTTTTGACTACAAGCATATGACAGTATTTACGGTACTTTTTACATAAACAAAAACACTAAGGTATTAATTCTTCTCAAGTCGTGGGTCAAATACGGCGGCTGGGTCTGGAGGTGGCTCTCCAAAATCCGAGGCTCTGTGGTTTCACGGACCTCGGAAAGGGCTGCCCACGGGATCCAGCATACAAGTAGGGGGCGTTAGCATCGGCATCGAGCCCTCGATGAAGTATCTTGGGCTTGTACTCGATAGCCGATGGAACTTCGGACACCATTTCCGAAGTTTGGTCCCTAAGCTTAGGGGGGCTGCTGCCGCGCTCTTGCGTCTGCTGCCCAATATAAGGGGACCCAACGCTCCCTGCAGGAGACTCTACCTCGGAATCGTGGGGAGTATGGCCCTATATGGGGCACCCGTATGGGCGGGGAACCTGACGGCCACCAACGTGGCTATTTTAAATAGTGCGTTGAAGACGATGGCCGTCAGGGTGATTAGAGGTTACCGCACGATCTCAGTTGAGGCGGCATGTCTCCTAGCCGGGACCCCTCTATGGGACCTGGAAGCGAGGGCCCTTGCGTCCTTGTATCAATGGCGCAAGGAGGCGCTAGAGCGGGACTACAGACCTGTGCCCCGAGAAATCGAGGCTCAGCGATCCCTGCTCCGCCATGAGCTCATGGAGACATGGAAGGTGCGACTTGAGCAACCTAAGTGGGGACACACCACTATCGAGGCGGTGAAGCCGGTCATGGAGGAGTGGCTGGAGAGGCAACACGGTAGCCTCACCGACCGGATGTCACAGATACTTACCGGGCACGGGTGCTTCGGTAAGTTTCTGTGGCGTATAAACCGGGAGGTTACACCAGAGTGTCAGCACTGTGCGAACTGCAGCGAGGATACGGCGCTGCATACACTGGTGGACTGCCCAGCGTGGGACCTGCAGCGCCGGGACCTTGTTGTGGGTCTGGGCGTGGACATGCTCTCGCTGGGAACCATGGTGAAAGCTATGGTCTCCAGCGGGAGCAAATGGGACGCCGCTGCATCTTATTGCGAGCATGTCATGCTCGCAAAAGAGGCGGCGGTTAGGGAGCGGGAGAGAACTCTCCCTCCCGAGTTCCGCAGTCTGCGGCGAGGAATCCGCAGACTTGTCTTCGCCCAAGACTACCGTCCTCCATGACCGGGGGCCTGGGGACGGCGGGTGGGTTGCTCGCCGTCCTTACAGAAGCAGGCCCCGGTCGGTGGCGTGGTGTGAGAGCTACACGTACGCCCTTCACCCTCTCAAGGAAGTGGTATAAAACCTGACCCCCCCCTCCTCCCCCCCTCCCAAGAAGCGAGATAAAACTCGAACTCGAACTCTCGAACGAGGCCGCGGAAGCGGATAAAGTCTGTCGGGAGCCCTGGGGCTATCCTTCCGTGGGCACACCCGGGACTCCCGCTATAGATAGATGAAAGGGATACGTGTGGTTTTAGTCGGTAAGAGTCCGGCATAGCATCCTCATGATTTCCACACGAAAAAAAAAAACAAAAAGATATTTATTCTTTATCTGTCTGTGCGTTCCTGCTGATTTCTGAATATACTTTCACTGACAGATAGCCGACATTATTAACTTAAACTATATTTTATACTCATTTTCCCACGGGAACGAGCAATACGCTGGTAAAACCGGGGCATCTGGTGGTAGATAATAAATGTAAAAATCTTATGTTTTGTCCATAGGTCATAGACATGCGAGAAGGCTCGTTCCTCTTCAAAATATGGGAGAAACCTACGTACATGATGATCACAGATGTGTGGGTGTTTAACTACACGAACGTGGAGGAATACCTGAGCGGAGCTGAGAAGGTAATGAAAATCAAAGAAGTTGGACCTTTTAGATATAAGTAAGTACAGTACACATTCGGGAAACGAATTATTCTCTCCAAGCTGTCTATTTCAACACGGCAATGGGCTCACCACCTGTTACATGGGACAAAAATGTACACGGTGAAATGTGAGTGTTTAATATGCCTCTGCCACAATTACTAAAAAGCCGTGATTGATAAATTACCTTTTTTAGATTAGCTTATAATTTTTTTTCCGTAATCTTGAAACAGCGCCGGAATATCGAATACTCTGAAATAAGTGAACAAGAAATATTCCGATAATTAAGCTTTTTAAATATGCTAAAAATATATATTATGCTAACTATAATAAAATATATATGCTAAGTAGAATCATTCTCAGCAAACATCGTTTCATTTGATATCCATATTGAAGTAGTGCAATAAAAGTAATTAGTCCACCATCTTGGGTGTTCCAATATAGGTATTGGATTTTGAATGACGTCGCACAGCTAAACATGCATTGTCATCCAAACTACACGTATATACACATGTTTAGTTCAATCGGTTGTAGAGATTTTCTATAAAATTAAGTTGCAAGACTTTGCCCAAACTAATATACATCGCAAGTTAATACAAAGCTTTATAAAATAACCCTTGACATTTAAAAACAGGCGGACCTATTATATTTAGTGAAACCTCTTTGATAACTGTAGATAAATAATATATATTATATCTATAATGCCTTGTGGGGCAGCACATCTATCCCCCCGAGAAGAGCCTCATATAGGGGCATTCCCTAAGCCGGGTCACCGTGAATAGCCCTCAGGCCTATCCCGCAATCCGGTTGGAAAGAAGGCGGAACACCGCAGGGTTTAGTGGGTAGAACGGCCCCCAAAGGCCGGGAGTCCCACACACTGTTCCTGCTGCCCCTACATTAGAAATGACGGTGCATAAACGCATTCCCGCGTCAAAATTAAATCTATAACCTTCTATTATTTTTGTCTTGCTTGCCTTTATCCCAGAAACGATGGCAGAGACATTTAAACGCCCACATTTCACCGTGTGGATTTTTGTCCAACGTAGCCCATTGGTGATGAGCCAATTGCCGGGTTTAAATATCCACCGCCGATAAGGGCTGAATACTCAAACGCCTGAATCTATAAATCAGTCTATCAGAGTCCACTGCTGAACGTAGACCTTACCCATTTCCTTTTTGGGAAGGTGGTTGACCTTACTGGACCATGTTGACGAGAGGGGTTGGTACAAGGTTTTGTTTAGATTGGTTCTACTCTTCACCATGAGCTCATCAGGTAATCAGTAGTCTTTCAGTTGTTTCATCTACTGATTCAGGTTTCACTCTTAGGTACTGTGTTGGTACTATTCCAACTACCACACAATGTAACGACTAATGTGTTGGTTGGCACTATTGATAATTTATACTGTTGATTGATGGCACTTGGTAGAACTTGCTATCATATATTTTTGAAAATACCGTGAGAAACCGGTTAGGTTTATCAAGTAAATGTTGTGGAATAGAATTGAAAAAAGAAATTGGTGTTATTTAAAAGTAGTTGGTACTATTATTTATTAATGAATTGGTCGCTAAATGGTGTGGTAGTTACAGGAATAGTCCTGTAACTACCAACCGATTTAACAACCAATTTCTAAAACGTTAACTAACAGTTATTAACCAGAAAAAAGTTACATTCTTTTTAAATGTTTTGGATAGCAGACGCTTGCTGTATATTTTTTTCCAAAAATTGTGCAATTACCTTATTTTTTTGTGTAAAAATTGTTGTTTCTTAGACATAAAAAGTTGTGTAAACGTGCTATAGTGAAAGACAGTGATTTATTGCAGATTTAATGAACTTGAAAATGGTGTGCTTGAAAGTGGAGGATGGAGTGCAGGGTAGCTGTGTGGAATGTTAGGGGAGGAATGGCAGATAAGATGAATGAGTTGATGGATGTTATGAATGAGAGAAAGTTAGATGTAGTGTGCTTGACAGAGACTAAGCGCAAGGGCAGCGAAGTCTTGGAGCTCCCGGGTGGGGTGCTCGCGCTTTGGTCTGGAGTACCAGAGAGCGAGCATGGCAGTCAGAGGGAGGGGGGGGGGTTGGAATTTTGTTGTCCTCGCGATTGGCCTCCGGTATGTATGAGTACAAACTGGTAGGTTCTAGAATCCTCTGGATCCGTTTAAAACTTGGTATGACGAAGATTTTCCTGGTAGCTGCTTACTTATCTTCATCGAACGCGAGTAATCTAGAGGACTTCTGGGAGAGTATGAGAGAAGCTCTAAATGGGATAGAAGGAAATGAATGACTTATATTATGTGGAGACTTGAATGGATGGGTGGGAAGTATGGGGATAACAGGGTGAACGACGCTGGCAAGCTAATACTGGCATTTTGTAAGAAAAAGGATTTGTTTGTGGCGAACACAATTCAACCACAAACAAATTCATATGTATACGAGGAGATGTAAGTCAAAGAGAAGCATGATAGACCTATTCCTAATGGATAGTCGGCTCCGTAAACAGGTGATGGACACAAGGGTTTTTAGAGGCGCTGAGGTGGGATCAGACCACTACCTATTTATAAATTTTATTAGGGGTCTGTTCGCAGTTTGGCGTCATCGTACCGGGTGTCCTGAACCTGAGTCGACTTATAGCATTAAAAGCTGGAAGCTGCAGGATGCATCCATTAGGGATAAATAAAAAATAAAGAAAAGGTGGCCGAAAAGCTTGGCGAGGTCAATGTTAGTAGTGAGAATGTGGAAAGTGTATGGCAGAACCTTAGGGATAGTATGGTAAATGCCGCTGTGGAAGTGTGTGGAGAAACGAGAAGAGGCAGTAGTAATAAGCGTGACGCATGGTGGAATGAGGAAGTGAAAGAAGCAGTTCGAATGAAGAAGAAAGCATGGTTAGACTACTTAGCCTCGCGGAATGATTTTAATATGAAAGAGAGATGCAAGCTGCAAAAAGTTAACACGAAGGCACTGATAGAAGAAGCTCGTGAAAGGTGCAGAATGAAAGCGGATGAAAGGTTGATGTCCAATTTTCGGGATAATGCCAAGCTCTTCTAGAAAGAGGTAGGCAAGACCCGGAGTTGTTCGGAAATCTGCAGTATGAATAAAGTGCTTAGTGTTAACAATGACGTCCTAACAGACCAAATTGACATCCTGCAGAGATGGGGTGAATATTATGGAAAGATGTATGCAAGAAAAGACAGAGAAGCCACATCGGGAAGTGAAGCTCACTTCGATGCTCCGGATCCCGATGTCATTGAAGTCATTAGTATGAAAGAAATTGAACAAGCGATAAGAAGTATGAAATGTGGTAAGGCTGCGGGAAAAGACAGAGTTACTGCTGGATGATCAAGTACGGTGAGTCGCGCATCTGGCAGACTCTATGTCTGTTATGCAACTTGTGCTGGCGGATGGGTGAGGTCCCAGATGACTGGCGAATACCAGTTGTAGTACCTATTTATAAAGGGAAAGGCTCGCGCCTAAACTGCTCCAGCTACAGGGCGATCAGCTTGGTCAGCTTAGCTAGTAAGGTCTATGCAAAGGTTATAACGGCAAGAATGCAAGAAAGTCTGAAAGGTATTTATGGGCGGCTTAATGCGGATTCCGACGTAGAGGAGGTTGCATGGATCAAGTGTTTTCTCTCCGCGTGATCGCGGAGAAGTTTCTGGCTATTATTAGTCAAAAGTTATATTTTAGTCAAAAGGTTTTCTGCGCTTTTGTGGATCTGGAGAAAGCATTTGATAAAGTTGTGAGAGAAACTCTGTGGGATTTGCTGTCGCTTTATAGGGACTGTAAGGCTTGCGTGCGAGTAGGGGGGGGGGAGGGTCGATCTCCTCTGTACAGGCGTAAAACAGGATTGTGTAAGTCCGCCTGGCTGTTCATAGTGTATCTGGACAGTTGCCTGCAGAAGTTGAAAGATTGTGATATGGGTGTGAATTTGGGTGGCTTTACAGTAAACTGTCTGATATACGCTGATGATGCGGTGCTCATGGCCTCGTCGGAATCCGACCTTCTGGCATTAGTCACTAATATAAAAGAGGAGTGTGAAAGTAAGGGTCTTCGCTTGAATGCAAGTAAAACTAAGGTTCTAGTATTTGAAAGAGATGACGTAAGAACTAAATGCGAGATTAGGGTAAACCAGGAACGTCTAGAGCAAGTAAATGAAATTGTGTATTTAGGGAGTATATTTAGCGCGGATGAAAGATGTGATTCGGATGTAGAACGGCGAGTAGCTGCCGGAAACAGAGTCCCAATTAGTAAAGCGACAAAGCATCGTAAAAGAAGCACGACTGGCGATTCATAACGCAGTGCTAGTGCCAACTTTGCTTAATGGTAGCGAAACCTGGGTAGCCCGCAGGTAGTCAGCAGATGCATGGAAGTAAATTTAATGCTGTGGAGATGCGATCACTTCGAAAATTGTGCAGCGTAACTCTGGCCGACCGAATACGTAACGAAGTGATACGCAATATGGCAGGTTTGAATGAAAGTGTCAGCATTAAGCTGGAAAAGGGCGTGCTCCGTTGGTTTGGACACGTCCAACGAATGAATGAGGAACGATTGACGAAGAATATATATTGTGCAAAAGTAGAGGGTAGAAGGAGTCAGGGTCAGAAATCTGCTCACATGGTCTCCATATGTAAGTCTCGGCCTGACTTACATATGAAGGCCACGTGAGCAGATTGCTCAAAAACGGAAAGGTCAAAAGTACTCGGATACCCAGACGTGCGTGTATGAAGCGATTGATGAATCTTGAAGAAGCGAAAGAAGTATGCATGGATCGCGAAGCCTGGCGATCTGTCCTCTCTGACTACCCCGTCAGGGATACAGCGTGAAGGTAGTTTAGTTAAGTTTTTTTGTGTGAAAATGGTCACTTTTGAAGAAAAATATAATACATAATGGAAGATTAATAAGTTTTGTTGTTGACATTCGCGTTACCATTTTAAGCCACAATTAAAAATTAATTAAGTAATTAGGAATGCCGGCTATAGGCATATGGAAGGGTACCATGTGGATTTAGGCCGGTAAAAGGCGGCAAAACATTCATGACATTCCACGTAAAAAAAAAACTACACCGCAAATGGAAATACAAAATCTATGGAATAGGTATCTTATGGTTCTTAAAACAGCTTTGAAAACAAATTGTCCCTGAAGTCACCTGTGCTACAGTACATTTATAAATTTATGTACTGGCCTCTAGCTGTAGATTAGGTTCCGGTCACCGGTGACCTACGTAACATACTAACAGTTGACGTCTATTATCGTAAATTTAAAAATGATTTACCCAGCATATTTTTTATGAGTCCCGACACCAGTGAGCCTACAGCGTACTTAATATTTTTTCCTGTCAGATGTGTCAAACTAAACAATAACTTCCGCGCTAAAATCAATTATTTACATAAAAACTGTGTTAAATAAATATAAAATAATGTATAATGTACACAAAAAGCCTAATATACCTGCCAACAAATAACGAAACAAACCTTTTATAATTAGTTTTCGTTGTAGGAACTGGGATGTTTGCTCTTCGTCCTTGGCCATTGGTCGTCAATTCTTTTTATTAAGAACTTAACAAAAAAATAAAATAAGCTTATACATTTTATTTTAAACATAACCTAGTTTTTGAAACAATAACTTACCTTTTAGATTTCTAAAACCTAAAGTTTAGAAATGTCTTATAAAACTGCTTAGTCTGTCCGTTTTTCTGTACAAATATATTTCACAGGAACCATAAGACATAGAGACAATCGCATTGAGACATTCGATTCATGACGCTACCATACGTTTCTACCACTACCGCTTTTGAAACTGGTTTCGGTTTAGAAGTCGTCTGATTCTTTCGTTACGATAGTGAGATTGGCACTAGACTGTAAACGATCACTGAGTTACGCAACTTTCACTATGGCTGGTCCATAATATATTTATTATATACATAATATATTGTCACGCCTTTATCCCCGAAGTGGTAGGCAGAGGCATACTATACGCCCACATTTTACCGTATGCATTTTTCTCCCACTTAACAGGTGGTGAGCCCATTGCCGTGTGTACTAAACTTCCAGACAAAAAAAAAAAAATGCGTAAATGGAATTTGCACATGGAAACAGTACAATACCTTAGTCATGAACCAGAGATAGTTAACCTTTTTAGGGTGATGCTCTGCCGACGGAGGTATGGGTACCATAATGGACCAGTTACTGAACGATAGGTCTGTAGTTGCCTCCTTACCCGAATACGGCTAATCGATAAGAAAGGGCATTGAACTTAGCAGTGTATGTATTTTTTTTACATACATATTGTCACGCCTTTATCCCCGAAGGGGTAGGCAGAGGCATATAAAACGCCCACATTTCACCGTATGCATTTTAGTCCCACGTAACAGGTGGTGAGCACATTGCCGTGTTGAAATGGACAGGCGCAGGCTGCGGCGACCTGCTGTTGAAATTTTTTAAGCCGCCCCTAAGGCCTTCTCAACTTGGCTTAACGACTGCCATTTTATTGACAACCGGGACCAACGGTTTATCGTGCCTTCCGAAGCACGGACCTGGGGTGGGTCTAAAGGGCCGAATAAATTTAATAAAATGTGTCTATTTTAGATGTTTAATTTGGAAGAAATTTTGAACCCGTTGCCCATTTTAGTGAGGTGGTAACAAAAAGGCTAAAAGGTCTTATGTGCTAGACACTAATTAGCACGACCAATTAAAGTCCTGGTAGTCTCGGACTCTTATGTATTTTTAATGGATGTTTTTAAGCATCTTAATAGTGGCGTTACGTTAATTTTGACGTGGTGCCCTCCAGAGCAAATAAAGTCGACTAAGTTTTTTTTTATAAATCTACGATATATTTAAAGACGATTTCTTTCATCTTAAAACCTTATTTTTGTAAAAATAAAAACAAGTAATGTAATATTGTTGTATTTTCATTTTTTTAATTGAGATTATACTTGGTTTTTACACTTTTTCATAGTTCACTGAAAAGCATTTTCAATGAATAATAGGCAAAAAAAAAATTTTTGTGTTATCCTACTTTTGCCACCAATACAGAGGCTGCCCCTCAGAAAATATAATAATATTTAAGTATACATATACACATATATTATTAAATAAATAAATATCCATCACTCCTTATCCCCGAAGGGGTAGCAGAGGCATATTATATGCCCACTTTCCACCGTGTGGATTCCTGTCCCACGTAATAGGTGGTGAGCCCATTGCCGTGTTGAAATAGACAGACGCAGGTTGTGGCTACCTGCTGTTGAATTTTTTCAAGCCGCCCATAAGGCCTTCAACCAGGCTTAACGACTCCCATTTTACTGACTACCGGGACCAACGCCTTCCGAAGCACGGCAACGCTCGCAAATGTAAATGCCATAAAGTGGTCACCCATCCGAGGACCAGCCATAGTAAAAGTTGCGTAACTCAGTGATCGTTTACAGAACACTGAGATCGCGGGGCCACGAGCGCTTCATATATTATTAGATATAGCGTAAGTGTTCTGTGGGCTGCCCATAGTAACAGAGGTTCTTAACGTATTCTTACCACGTGACGTACATTAGCCGTAGCATATTCACCTCCACGTGAGATCATGTTGATCATGATCACGATTTTGAATAATTTCAATCATTGATTATCACAAAACTCGGGTAGAATATGATCATTATAGGATATCGTGACCACAGGTGGCATAGCAGAGTTCTTGAATGAAAGTACCGACAAAGATTCGATCATTACCAATTCATTTAATGAAAGAAAAGCATTTTATACTCTCGACCCATCCCGGCCTTTCATGGGTCAAATTTACTCCAGGTGTTCATAGAAAAACGATTTTGATTTTGAATTTGATGTGAAGCGCTCGTAGCCCACAATTTAGTGAATGAATGAATGAAAGGCATGTCAAGCCGTTGTCCCGGTTGTCAGTAACATGGCAGTTGTTAAGCCAAGTTGAAGGCCTGATGTGAATCTTGAAAATTTCAACAGCGGCTCGCCAATACCTGCGCCTGTCTATTTTAACATGACAATGGGCTTACTACATGTTACTTGGGACAACGATGCTTATGTTGAAATGTCGGTGCACGGGCAGGCCTCTGCCGCCAGGTGTAAGGGGCCCCACCAAGTTCGAGGGTTTTAATAACTGTTGTGCCAATTAGTTGTATATTTTATTCTTGATCCATTCATGGCACTGTGTAAAAAAATGTGACACAAAATATAAAAAAACTCACACAAATTAACACTACATTAAGGTAATTGCATTTACATTTACTGCCAGATTCGCAAAGCAATAGGTAGAGCCTGAGGAAGAAGCTGACAATAAAACTTATGGTCACTCATTTCTAACCGCCAGTAATTACATTAGTTTAATTTACATGATATTTGAACAAGTTATACATTTCCAGATACAGTAAATTTAAATAGATATTTTTTCGCATACCAATTAAATTATTTACAAATGGTTAATGGTCGAATCTGGTCGGTTTTACGATTTAGGTTTAATGACTGTTGTATGAGGTATAATCAATCTATTCACATTTAACAATTCAAACAATTTTAAGTGTTAAAAAAGACGGATTGACCTTGAACTTTAAATACCGTATAATACATTCCGGAAAAACTACGGTAAGGCGTACCTAATATATATCCTTAGCCTTGTTGCCGAGGAAACGTTATGTGCAAAAGAACCTCTGGAAAACAGCGGGGCGGCATAAGTATATTCAAAACCTAACACCGTTTTTCTAGACTTTGGGTAGACTAGAATATAAATACTATGCATGAAAACAATCTTTTAATACTAACTTTTAAACTTTCGCGTTGCATGATTAAAATTAGTGTAAAATACAGGTATTAACGCGATCATGCTTATTTACCTTAAATAGCTTGACGTTTCGACTGGGTTGCACCAGCCGTGGTCACAAGCAGACTACTCTTGTGCTTGTGACCACGGCTGTTGCATAATCGCGTTGTCTAAATAAGCATGATCACGTTAATACCTGTATTTTACACTAATTTTAACAATCTTTCAGTCCACCATAGTCGACAGCATAATATTGGCAATTCCTTCCAGGGTAAGTGTATACTTACCTACGCTTTTACAACAAGCTCCATGTCACCTTATAGATTTATTAATAACTAAAAATTTATTTATACTAATTTGGCCACGGTTCCGGAACGCGGCCCACCTGAGACGAACCGGCAAGAAACTAGGAAGTTTCTTTTTGATGACCTTTTTTTTTCCTGACATCCCTGTAAAAATGGCGACCTCTTTTATACATACACACATACACGCCTGTCTCCCATCGGGATAGACAGAGACTATGGCTGTCCACTTCCTACGATCCTGGCATACAACTTTCGCTTCTTCCACTTTCATTAGTGTTTTCATACACACACGCCGATTAAGGGTACTCTTGACCTGACCTTTTTCCAAAATGTCTTCTATTTGATTGACATATGTACGTCGTGGTCGCCTAGTCGTTAGATTCGTTACATGGTTCGATCGTTAGAGTACTAATCTAACGATCTACTAATATAATATGTAAATATTTGGCCTATAGGCCTATATATACCTACAAATAAGCTGCTATGTAAGATAAATATTCATATTAATTCTGATTTAAGTTATTCACAATATATTCGCTTTTTGTTTATCTTAACGGGTATGTCCGACACGTTTATCCGGTTTTAGTATTAAACGAACTAGTGATCACCCATTCGTCAAAATTCGAGCTTCGGCACTTTTCCAGAAAAACTTCTGTGTTAAAATTCACGTTCATCCGTTAGCGCTTAATATGTATCTATACTTGTATTAATATACATATTGATTAGAACCAGAAAAGTGTATTGAGTGACAAAAAGAGACAGCAGTAAAAAGCGTGAGGCATGATGGAATGAAAAAGTGAAAGAGGCTGTTCGGAGAAGACCGTCTGGTTTGGCTACTTAGCCCCGCGGAATGATTTCCAAATGACAGAGGGATACAAGCTGCAAAAATTACCACATAGGCACTGATTGAAAAAGCTCGTGAAAGGTGCAGAATGAAAGCGGATGAAAGGTTGTCGTAGGCAACACTCAGAGTCACTCGACAATCTGCAGTTGAATACAATAAAGTGTTGACAACTACGTAATATTAGAGAAAAGTGATGTCCTGCAGAGATGGAATTAATATTTGGGAAAGATGTATGAATGTAAAGACCGAGATGCCACATCGGAGAGTGAAGCGCATTTTGGCGCCCGACTCTGGTATCATTGAAGTCATTGGCATGAGAGAGATTGAACGAACGTTAGAAAGCATGAAATATGGTAAGCCTGCTGGAAAAAATTGAGTTACTCCTGAGATGATCAGGTATGGTGTGTTGCGCGTTAGGGGCACACATTGTTTGCTTTGCAACTTATGTTGCCGGACATAACGGTGAGGTTCCGAATAATTGGCAGTTCCAGTACCTCTTTATAAATGGCTCTGGTCTCAATAGCTCCAGCTACATAAAAGTTCATCATACCTGCAACTTAACTTAACAAGAGTTATCGTGCGTTTCGAAGCACGGAATCATAAATGTTAATGTTATAACGCGGTCACCCATCTGAAGACCTGCCATAGCGAAAGGTGCTTAAGCATCTTAGCGCTCAGTGGGTTAACCCAGTTAACAGATAACTAGTTAGTTAGTGTCCAAACCTAAAGCTTCATTGAAGTTTGTCGATTAAAGTCACCGAACTTTGTCACTAGGGGTCACCCCAGATTCCATCTTAAACCGCTAATATTACAATTTATATACAAATGTATTTAATAAAGTCAATGTATATAATTTACCAAACAGGTTTACTTTAAATTATGTCTAACAGATTATGTGTTATTTTTCTTAATAAGCAAGTCGTTCGCTACATCGCGTCTGTCTGTCTGTTTGCGATAAACTTAAAAACTACTTAACGGATTATCATACGAGTTTCACCAAGATTTCCCCAATTTGTGAAATTTTTATATAAATTAGTTTAAATTTGACAATTTTTTTTGTGCCACTGAGGCGGCAGCAGCCTACGAACCCTCTCTTTTAGAATTGTTCAAAATGTCAGAATGAATTAAACCAACTGAGGGATAACATCGTCCTGTCCTTTTCAACATGGTAACAGGCTCACCACATACAAATATAAATATACAACTGGTGAAATATGAGTGTAGGTATATAGTATATTAACATAACATAACATGTTAATATACCATATACCTACACTCATGAAGCGCTCGTGGCCCCGCGGATGTAGTGTTCTGAAAACGATCACTGCATTAAGCAACTTTCATTATGGCTGGTCCTCGCATGGGCGTTTGTTGCATTTATATTTGCGAGCGTTTCCGTGCTTCAGAAGGCACGTTAAGCCGTTAGTCCCGGTTGCCAGTAACATGGCAGTCGTTAAGCCAGTTGAATGCCATATGAGCAGCTTGAAAAATTTCAACAGAAGGTGGCCACAACCTGCACCTGTCCATTTCAACACGGCAATGGGCTCACCACCTGTTACGTGGGACATAAAGCAAAGCATACGTTGAAACGTGGGCGTATAGTACGCCTCTGCCTACCTCTTCGGGGATAATGGCGTGAAAATATGTCATATAGTATATTACGCGATTAAACATGTATGTTACAGCATGGAGTTCTTTAAAATGGGCATTTGAAGGTTTATTTTTGTGGCTGTCCTTGATAATCACGTTGAATTTAACTACTACCATGATATTGTCAATAGGGGTCAACAATATGCCTTCTGACACACAGAAATAGCGTTAATGAAGGGCCACAATAGATTACCCATCTCATTACTAACCGTAGTGATGTAGGCCATGACAAAGGCAATAGTAGGCAATATACATAAACGAAAACTAATGTACTGGCGATTACAAAAGAGTAACCATGAATTTTATTGCCAGGTTCTTCTATTGTTTAACGAATCTGAAGCAAGTATCTTTACGTTCAAAAGTGTTACTTTGTGACCTACACGAATAAAGGTTTTTATTTATTTTATGCTCCAGGGAAATACGAACGAACCACAATCTCCGGATAGACCGAGATCGAGGAGTGCTAACGATGAACCCCGAGATTGATCTGGAATTCCTGAAGGAAGGATCCTTTGGTGACCCGAACAATGTGACCCTCAGGGTACCCAACATACCACTACTAGTACGTATTTATCTTATAATTTAGAAATAATAATAATATCGTTGGGACAACTCACACAACGCCATCTGATTCCAAACTAAGCAGAGCTTGTACTATGGTACCCAGATAACTGATAAACACACTTATACATTTCTAAATACATACATATTATAGATAAATAACACCCAGACACAGAATAAACCATCGTGCTCATCACACAAAGTTTTATCCTGGGTGGGAATCGAACCCACGAACTCTTGCGTAGCAGTCGGATCCACACCCATCGCGCCACAGAAGCATTCAAATATTATTTATCTTATTTATACGTAATTTATCTTTTCTTTGGAGATATTACTGTCTTTCACTTGCTGTCGTAACCTTTCCGAACTACATAATTTTTTGCGTTCCAAACACTTTACGTTTGAAGAGCTGAGCACCGTGCTCCCTCAAGTCGAGGCCGTAATGAATACGCGTCCTCTTTGTAGAACCTTGTCTAGTGATCCCTCGGAGCCGCTTGCACTGACTCCAGCGCACTTTTTGAATGTTACACCGTTAAAATACTTACCCGCTCAACCATTTTTAGATCTATCACTTTCACGCATGATACAAATAATTATAAAACACTTAATAAAGCACGTTATGCATGCGTGCTTCGGTCCCGGTTGCCAGTAACATGGCAGACGTTAAAGTCAAGTTAAAGATCTTGAGGTGGAAAAACATCAATAGCAGTTTGCCACAACTTGCGCCTGTCCACTTTAACACGGCAACGGGCTGACCCCCTGTTACGTGGGACAAAAATGTATAAGTAGTTACTGTGAAATGTATACTTCGAGGAAAACTACCCCTTCGAGGAAAAATGCATGGCTGAACAAAAAGTAACGAAATGTCTTTTGACTATTTTATGCCGTATTTGGATATAATACACCATAAATTTCCAGTTGAGAATTGCCCCTCAGATCAAATAGCTAACTATACTGGTATATAAAGCTGAAGAGATTGTTTGTTTGTTTCGTTAAACGCGCTAATGTCGGAAACTCCTGGTTCATAATGAAAAAAATATTTTTGTGTTGAATAGCCTGACATTTATCGAAGAAGGCTATAAGCTACGAGTATATAATATCGCAACAACGCTATATTACAATATATAATATCACGCATAATTACTGCTCCGATCTACTGTGTAGTAGGTAGGTAGTAGGTCGGAGCAGTGATTATAAATGTAAACAAATCGAAAAAATAATCATACATTATTGAAGTGAAACTTTTCTATCATAAGTGATGCTTCTTTATTTACGTGTATGAGAAATTTATATCTGTAAAAAAAATGTCATTAGGAATTTTCACTTTATTTGTGAACACTGGTATACACACATAATATATTTTTATAAAATTAAGAATCACTTGTAGATATCTCATGAGTGAAACCGAATGGCACAGCTAGTCTAACAATATTTAGATAACTGCCTGCAATGGACTGTTGAATATAGTGATAATATTTCTTTTATGTATTACTTTTAACCATATCTATTTGTGAAACAAAAATTCATCTAACGCTTTATCAATTCTTTCGACATCGTTTCTACTCCACTTTCAAATATGTCATAGGTTAAAATATATGCCCCTAACCACATTTCCGTATCGTATTACAGAACGGCGACGTCTTTAGATAAGGATCCCCTATCTAAAAACGTCGACTGAACTGAACATACTTACATAACATCACGCGTGTTTCCCATCGGGGGGTAGGCAACTAAAATTCTAGCACATAACTTTCCCATCCTATACTTTTTTGACTGCCTCGGTGGATAAGTGGTAGTGTATGCGTCCCGATTTCGAATCCCGATTCGTAATAAATTTGTGATCCACAAATGTTTATTTCGTAGTTTGGGTGTTACCTATGTACAATATGTTTATATTGAAGCGCTCGTGGCCCCGCGGTCTCAGTGTTCTGTAAACGATCACTGAGTTACGCAACTTTCACTATGGCTGGTCCTCAGATGGGTGACCACTTTGTGGCATTTACATTTGCGAGCGTTTCCGTGCTTCGGAAGGCACGTTAAGCCGTTGGTCCCGGTTGCCAGTAAAATGGCAGTCGTTAAGTCTAGTTGAATGCCTTATGGGCGGCATGAAAAATTTCAACAGCAGGTATTTATATTATATTTCAACACGGCAATGTGCTCACCACCTATTACGTGGGACAGGAATCCACACGGTGAAATGTGGGCATATAATATGCCTCTGCCACCCCTTCGGGGATAAGGCGTGATGGATATTTATTTATTTATTTTTATTTAGTTTGGGCTATATGGGGCTGTGTGAAAAGTGTCCCACAATATTTATATAGTAAGTGTTTTCATACACGCTCGCGGGATAAGGATACTCTTTATCTAGTCTTCTTCCAAAAGGCCTTCGATTTGATTGACATACGTCGCCGAGTTCCAAGGCCGAACCCTACCAGTTAGCCCACTCACTTTCGCCATATAAATCTGCTTCGTTAGTCTATAACTATTTTCATCCATCCTTTCCATGTGTCCGAACCATCTAAGCATCCCTTTTTTCTATCTTAATCGCTATACCTTCTGCTTTTCACTATACCGCAACAAACGACCAAGAAAGGAATAGCATGAAGGTGTTATCTTCCTCTTCACTGCAGCTATACATCTTCCAAATCAGCAGTGAAGTCATTACATTAAAGGTACTGATTAAGAAATAAACATTTTTTCAGGCTATCAGCACTCTGCTATCAGACAAAATAGGATACCTGGGCAACGTCGGAGCCTACTACTCTATGAAAGCACTGAGCCCTAAGCTGTTTAAGGATCTGACAGCCCAGGAAATTCTATGGGGCTATCATGATCCAGTAGTGACAGTAGCCAACGGTCTGCTCCCAGGGTGGATAGACTTCAGCAAAATTGGAATACTTGATCGGGTAAGTAATTTTCTTTTTCAATCTCAAACATGGATCTCTTCTTTAGAATTCTCCCTCTCGAGTTCCGCAGTCTAATCTTTACTGATGACCACCGGCCTCCATGACCAGGGGCCTGAGGACGGAAGGTGGGCTGCTCGCCATCCTTACAAAAGCAGGCCCTAGACAGTAGCGTGACGGGACAACTATTCCGCGTACGCCTTTTACCCCCTCTAGGAAGTTGGACAGCACCCTAATCCTCTCCAAAGAAGCGGTATTACACCCGAACCCCTACCACCGAAGATGATACCGCGTTGGCGGATAAAATCTGCTGAGAGCCCTGGGGCTATCCTTCCGAGGGCTCGAGAGCTCATCCGGGACTCCTGGCAATAGACAAATGAGAGCACCTTTTGGTTTTAGTCGGATCTCTTCTGTAAGTGCAAATAAATCAGAAGTTATAACTACTATGTGGCTTATTGAAAACTAACATTTCATGAATGAATTTTACAGAAAGCGAAATACGTATTATGAATCGCGATCCTGCCGATCCTTCCTCTCTGACTACCTCATCAGTGATATCAGCATTAACATTTCTGTTGTATAATATTTTTTTAGTATATGTAATTAAGCGCTCTTGGCCCCGCGGACGTAGTGTTCTGTAAACGATTACTGCGTTAAGCAACTTTCACTATGGCTGGTCCTCGGATGGGTGACCACTTTGTGGCATTTATATTTGCGAGCGTTTCCGTGATTCGGAAGGCACGTTAAGCCGTTGGTCCCGGTTGCCAGTAACATGGCAGTCGTTAAGCCAGTTGAATGCCTGGCTTGAAAATTTTCAACAGCAGGTCGCCACAACCTGCATCTGTCCATTTCAACACGGCAATGGGCTCACCACCTGTTACGTGGGACAAAAAGCAAAGCATACGGTGAAACGTGGGCGTATAGTACGCCTCTGCCTACCCCTTCGGGGATAAAAGCTTGAAAGTATATATGTTTATGTATGTATATGAAATTAATACTTTATTTGATTTTATTCACTAATTTCGCCACCATCTTTATGTAAAATTTTAATTCCCTTTCATTTCAATACTTTTGTTAACAACTAGTTGTCTAATATTCAGGACTATCTTAATGACAAAATCTAGCTTATTTAAGAACGATATTACAATTTTTTATGACATTTATACTGCGAAATATTTAAGGACATGTTTTACCTACCAAATTTATTATTATTTATGAATCAGTAATATAATTTTGGAATATATATTATAATTGATTTTGAATAAGTTTAATTTATTGTGTTACGAGATATTAAAAACACATTTGCACGCCAACTTAGGGCAGAATATATATGATTTTCACTGTAATTTCAACACCAGCATTGATTGTACACCGTATTCTGGGAGATAAACGATTTGAATTTGAAAATTTGAATATTTTACAGATATATGCCAAAAGACCTCAATGGGCTGAAGTGGAAATTAGAGACCCTGCGAGACAATATTCTCTCAACAATTGGAACAACATCACCGGTCTCAAAGAGCAAGGATTCACTGACTGGAATTCGAGGTAAGAGCACAATTTGCAGAGACTATAACGACGTGATATTAAAGTTAATCTTTCTTATTTGACCTAAACGTATAGAAATATTGGTAAAAGGGCGTGCTCCGTTGGTTTGACGTTCAACGAATGAGTGAGGAACAATTAACAAAGAACATATATTATGCGAAAGTAGAGGGTAGTAGGAGGTCACGGTAGGCCGAGACTTAACTGCCTCGGTGGCATATGTGGTAGTGTATACTGCCGTCTGATCATCCAACCCCGTAAGGGCGCATTTGTCGTTTTCTCGTTCGATTGTCGGCTGGTGCACCTGTAGAAGGTGAGGTCGCTTAGGTCCTAGTGATCTTGGTGATACCTTTTAGGCCCAATCACAAATCAAATGCGTCTTTAATACCTAAAAAATATTGTAAACTTTGAAACTATTTTTTTACAAATTTTTGTTAATGCTCACCTCTCGCCGGCCTGCATAAAGAAATTCATTTTAGAAATAGGCAGTGCCATTGTACTTTTTCTCATAACTATGTATGTTATTTTTTAAAATATTTGTGTACATAAACTGTTAAATAAATAAAAAGTGTTTAATTTTTGTTTAGAGAATCGACACAATATAGAACAAACAATACCTTCAAGTCTAGCCTATTATAAAACCCATCTACAAGATAAATGTGTGCGTGGGGGTGTGGGGTATAAAGGGTCCCATCCTTTACACCCAACCAAGACATACTCAGTAAATCCTCATATTGGTATTATCAGCAAATGTTCTAAAGAGCTATTTTTCTTCTCCAGCATCCCTTGCAACAGGATCTCGGGCACGTACGAAGGCTTCATGGTGCACCCAAACTTCGAGAAGGGTCGCAACATTACCATCTTCAGGAAACAAGCTTGTAGGAGCTTTCCTTTCAACTTCATTGAAGAGAAGACTTCGGACTTAGGCTTTAAGACTTTCCGGTGAGTTTCTAGCAGTGTTGGGCAAAACGTAATTGTCTAAACAATTAACAACTAACAATTAAATTGTCTAAATTAATTGCAACTAACAATTAAATAATTATTTGTTAATACGTTTCCGGTCAGCGATGATGCGAAGGAATTTTTTGACGCGTTGTAGATAATGTATATTTATTTAAGTTTAGTTAGTTGTTTTTTTTTATATTTAGTGTTAGATTATGCTTATTATATAATTATGATATGATTATTATATAATTTAAAAACTTATAAACAAAAAATAAATTATATTTAATTATGTTGTTAATGGTAAGTATTTTACAATTACAACTAATTAATTGTTGCTTGCGAAATATTACAATTACAATTAATAAATTGTTAATTGTATTAGCATTTTTCCAGTTAACAATTACTAATTTTAAAATTAGGTTCGTACTATGTTAGGTAATAAAACTTTTCGTCTTCAAAAAATATAACGTGTACTCCGACATAAAATTTCAAGGAATATATTAAAAAACATCATAGGGGCCTGAATAAATCGTACATATGCTTGGGTACACTTTGGCAGAAATGCTGCAAAAGTAGGTTAAGTTAGTTACCTACCAGAACAGAGTTTTACAATGCGTTGTTAGTATAACAATGCAGCTGGCAAAGCTAGCATGCCGTGGCAGCAGCCTGTGTCTGCCATAACAGAACTGCTTGCGTTGTATGTAGCAGTAAATTAGTAACTAACACATTAACTGTGATTAAATCAATTGTAAACCAAAATTAATGGAATCAATTGCAATTGATTTTAATTGTTTCTCACAATTCATGAATGAATTGAATTAAATTAATTGCAATTAATGTAATTGCGTCCCCTGTCCTAACCCCTTTCATGGATAAAAGCGTGACTATATTTATGTATTGCCTACGTGCAGGTACAACATGGAGGAGAACGCGTTCAGCAGGAGTTCGTCGTACGACTGCGCGTGCCCCGAGTACAGCTGTCCACCAGAAGGTTTCGTGGACATCCACAATTGCTACTACGGTTAGTATTGTCACTATGTAACACATATGAACGTCAATATGGCTTGCATGCATTTACTGTTAAATTTGCAAGGAATGCCGTCTCTCATTCTTACTGCAGGGACAACAGGAATAGTGTGTGGGACTCCCGGCTCTTTGGGGGCGGTAGTCAGGTCAGGCCTGAGGTAGAAACTGGCAATAAAACTTTTAGGCATTTTTTTTCTAATCGCCAGTAATTACATTAGCTTTGTTTACATAATGAAAATGAAAATCATCTGTTGTCCATCACATCGTCAGTGCAATGCCCGACGCGCCAACCACTGATTGATACAAAACATTAGGTCCTAGATCTTAAAACCTGTTAGCTTTAACGACACTTCTGTATTTGAGCGCTAAGGCCTAGCTTGTTGCTCCTGCTGTGGTAAGTATCTCAACCTTGGATCATCGTTGATTGAATGCTAAGAACAGCTGTAGTTTTATTATTGCTGTGCAGTAGAGGGAGATCTCCCATACTGCACAGTGGAAGTGCTCATAGCAGCCAAGTGAAAGTGTCCAAAAAAACTAACTAACGAACTATCTCCACGCTGTATCCATGACGGGATAGTCAAAGAGTACAGATCGCCAGGCTTCACGATCCATGCATACTTCTTTCGCTTCTTGCAGATTCATCAATCGGCATACATGCACGTCTGGGTATCCGAGTACTTATGACTTTTCCGTTTTTGAGCAATCTGCTCACGTGGTCTTCATATGTAAGTCTCGGTCTACCCTGACTCCTTCTACCCTCTACTTTCGTACAATATATATTCTTCGTCAATCGTTCCTCACTCATTCGTTGGACGTGTTGAAAGTGTTGACATGACAGTCTCCAAATCCAACCAGGGTTTGGAAGTTATCCCTAAATAAAAAACTTAATGTATTCCCACGCTAAGGGCCGTATTCCAGAACGTTTCTCAAGACTCAATTGACGCTTGAGAGTCGATTTTATAAGGCAAAAAACTAGCCTCAAGCGTTGATTGTGTGTCCTCGTTCTGGAATACGAACCTTAATTAAAGAAGTCTGATTGGACCGAATGAATAGAATTGCATTACAGTTTTTTTTATTGCTGAAGTAGTAAATAATGAAATATGCGTTCCAGGTTTCCAGTTCCAACTCTCGAAGCCCCACTTGATGGACGTGGACCCCGCGTACGTGGCGCACTACGAGGGCCTGACTCCGGACCGAGAGAACCACATCTCGTTCTACGAACTGCAACCGGTGAGCATTCACCTTTCAGTTAAAAACTGAATAAGTACACTCAGGCACAAGAAAATTACTTATTGCCAACTCCATCTACTTCTGCAATTCAGCTGCGACTTACTTAGGACGTTGGAAACTTTGGTACAAGCAAATCTCATATCGCGAGTAAATCCCGAAAAGTATACCTAATTAAATTATGGGTGTAAGAGTCGGTAAATCGCGTAAGTTTAAAACAAAATAGACGCAACTGTTCTAAAAAGCCACTTATAGTTAAAGCTTAATGTGCAATTTGGCAGAGGGGATACGAAATACTGTGATGATTTAGTAAATAAGCCGCTCTGTTGTAGCACTGTACTGTCGTAGCAAGGTAGCGAAGTGCACAAATACATTATATTTCTTCCACGTACAAACACAAACTCTTTGTACATATGATATCACCACGAGTACATTGATTATATCACATCTCCGCAGACGCTGGGAGTGCCGGTAAAGTTCGCTATAAAAGTGCAGATCAACCTCGCCGTACGGACATCCTCTGCCAACCCCATCACCATGCCGCTCAATAATAAGATCGTACCGATCTTTTGGATGCAAGTGGTAAGTCGCCTCTGCAAGTAACATCTCTGACTCCATTATGATTGATTGATATATTCTTTACTAGTTGACGCCGCACGCGTGGTGAAGTTTTTCCATTCCCGTTTCCCACAGGAACTAGCTTAGCTGCCTATGTGTTATTCTGATGTGTTAGCTATATTATTGTAAAGTTTCATCAAAATCCATTCAGTAGATTTTGCGTGAAAGAGTAACAAACATCTATAGGTTCTATATCAGTAGGGTTGTAACACCATAAGTTACATAAGAAACCGATAGTACATGGGTACATCAGGACGCTACCGACACGAACTGTATTGTACCATCGTACCAACCAGCGGTGTAGGTAAGGTCAGATATCCTCTAGAAACGACTGAGAGTCCTCCGTTCCTTGACTGTTTTGCGCTAGGACTTTATCGCGGATGTAGTATGTTCCATCTCCGATATCCTTCTTTATTATCATTCTAAGATAGATTCCGATCGATAGAAGCGCTCGTGGCCCCGCTGACCCAGTGTCCGCCAAACGATCGCCAAAATCTGCGCCTGTCCATTTTAACACGGCAATGGGTTCACCGCCTGTTGTCACGTGGGACAAAAATGCATACGGTGAAATGTGGGCGTATGCCTTTGCCTACCCCTTCGGGGATAAAGGCATGGCAATATGTATGTATGTAATATAGATTCCACCAAGTTCCACTGATTCCATTACTTAATGTCTTTTTTCTTTTTTCCAGACCTGCTCCTCACCACCTTCAGATATTATCACATTGCTCAAACTCCGCTTAATCTACGGCCCTCCTCTTTACATCATAATCCTGGTCATCATTTTTCTCTCGGGCTTCTTCTTAGGAGGTCAGGGTTTCTACAGGATATGGAAACCGAGGTACAAAATCATTCCACCAGCAGAACCCATGGTCCCTATCATCAGGAGAAAGAGTCAGGATAGAAGAAGGAGTTCTGTTCATGAGAATATTGCTTTCAAGGACGATGAGACAGCAAAAGAGGCTGTTTCATTGTTGGCTATTAATGAGGATGACAACGAATTTGTTGAGCTGCTCATTTGTGAAGACGATGACTTCGAGTGAGATAACAAATAATAATGAATAAGGAGTTAAGCAATTTAAAAAAAGCGATTACATCATTAGTAGTTCCTGTTTTAAAAAAAAAATTTTTTTTTCTTTCTATAATGCTAAGTGGCATCAAAATTTGACACCAATCCAATTCCAATTATTAACACCAAAAAAAAATAGGCAACTAAATTACATACTATACAGTTATAATAATTTATGTGTAATAGAATGAATTCGTTTTACTTAAACATTGTAAACACAAACCTCTTACTTTGATACAAAACTGTAAATTAATTTTATAACTAAGTTATTTGGAAATACAATAATTATTGATTTTAACTAGTCAGTAATCCATTGTCAAGAAATGTCCATACTGTTACTTCTAAAAGTACAAACTGATAGCATTAAATTAATCTCAGCTATGATACTTTTAAGACTATGAAAATATTTTTTAGTCAATAGGTATTTGTTTTGATGATAAATTCTCTGTCATATCTTAATAACCGACAGATATACTATTGTTGTACTACCCAAACAAATGCAATGCCCAAGCCTAATGTGTAAACCTGACTGAATATTTTAAATTATACGCCATAAATTCTGGATCAGTGATATTAGGTTTGCCACAAAGTGGTATGTTAAATAGGACACACTGGATTTAGTTCGCTCTTCGCCCCTCCTGGAAAGCACTAAGATGAGCAGAAGAGTATACCTTTTAATATTCAAACTCACTCCTAAAATCGTATTTATAATCTGTTGTTGTAGGTTACCCATTTATTGACATGCCAATAAATGCTGTTTAGTAGATGCAATGCGTATGACGTCACAGCCTGACTGATGCTTATTCTACGGGCTATGAAATGTTTCTTTGTCAATATTAACAACGCCTGGTCTATAAATTATTATTATTGATTAATTATTGACGTAAGTTGAGGTGAGTAGGATATGTTTTTATTAATTATATTAATCATTTATTGCAGCGAGATGAAAGAACCCATTGACTAAGACAAAGGGGCTAGCAAACGGCATACAATGGAGAGGTCGCAAGTATCGATACCGGTTATTGAGCTATATATGAATAAAAGAAACTTTGATCCATTTGTGCCAATTCACCGTGTGATTTCGACTCACCGTATAAGTCCTACTCACCCTGACTCAATCGTTATTAAATTGTACACCGCGGGCGGTATTAGTTTTTAACTTATTAACTAGATTTGAAAAAAAAACCGTTTCTTATAGGTAATTAGTTTTAGATTTATTAAGGACTAGGGTTTATTCCTTATTGAAATAATATAATTGCTCAACTAAATATTAGCCCATTAGGTATAGGTGGTAATTTTAAATTACTATTTTTATCAACGATCTTGCCATTAATAAAGCTGGCAGTTTCTTTTTGTCGAATCTATTTTGCTTAAATTCAAGAAATTATAGATTGATTTGTGACACTTTTCCGTTTTAGTGGATATAACTCCTATTTATTTTCAAACTGTTTCCTTAAAGTCAAAATTAATACATATATTTTGGGTACAAAGCCTACCTTGTACTTCCAGACGTTTCAACCGGATTACACGTAGTCACCACTGTGTGTAGTATACAGGGCGAATAAGACCCGAAATATATTTATAAATATAACTAAAAATTGCTAAAGTTCATCTATGTAATATTCGAAATTAATATGTCAATTTATAGTAACTAAGTTCAGTAAATTATAAAATGTGATGGGATCTTAGCCATTATTAGAAATTGTGATATTAACTCTAACTAGTCCTAATATCGACTGTGTAAATAAATGTACTGTAAATAGTAAATTTAAGAGACTGATGGTGATCTGTTTATATTTTTAAATAAATAGAATATTTTATAATATATCTTTTTTTCTATTGACACAAATTAATCACTCGTGGCCTCGCAGACAGTGTTCTATAAATGATCACTGAGTTACGCAACTTTCACTATGGCTGGTCCTCGGATGGGCGACCACTTTGTAGTATTTACATTTGCGAGCGATTCTGTACTTCGGAAGGCACGTTAAGCCGTTGGTCCCGGTTGCCAGTACCCTACATGGCAGTCGTTAAATCAAGTTGAAGGCCTCATGGGTGGCTTGAAAAATTTCAACAGCAGGTAGCCACAACCTGCGTCGGAATACACATGATGAGAAGTGGGCATACAATATATACAATGTGTAATCCTTTTTGCGGTGGTATCGGTACTAATTACACGGTAGTTCCCACGTATCCCTACTCACTTATGATTCGATAAAGCCTGTACTGGTAACTGAGATACTTATTTTTATCTTAGTGTATTCACAGCTGCTTCTAAACGCAACCTGGGTCGTAGCCTGGGTTCCACTTTTATTTGGCTGCTAAGTCGGTATCGTTGGAAGCGACTGCCGTCTATAGCAGAATTGTAGGATGGAAAAATCTTGTTGTAGGGTTCACTCTCAAATTCTTACTGCTTCTCTTACATAGTGAAGACTTATTAGTAACTGACTCTATAACAACTTACTGATTGAGTAGTAATTGTTTACGGACTTATTACTGACTTACTATAATTATAATACATATGCTTATATATACACATTTATTACTCCAGTGTAGTAGGGACCATTCGTGATATCGTGTCATTTCTTCTAAGAATGATTCGTTCACAATATTTAGTTATTTCTAAATAATATAGTTTGGCAAATGTACGTGACCTGTCAAATATGAGCATTGTATCACGTCTAACTCCAGGAAATGCTATACCGTCTAACCTCCCAACGCCATAAGGCAGCCATTAGTTAGCAGGTGTGGTTGCTTGGTAGGGCCCCTTACACGTCCTTACAGATCTTATGGGTGGACGGTGATGAAGAAAAAATGTTACCCTCAGCTGGGATACCAGCTTTGGGTTTCAGGGCCTACAGCAGTCTCCTTTTTGGAATGCTACACTAACACGTTGTAATAATTAAATGCGACTATGCTATATTCACGAGAACGAAATATGGGACCTACGCTTATCGGCCGATCGGGAAGTTCTCAAATCACATAAAATTAAGATATGAAAAAATAACTTTATTTCTTAAAGCACTTTCTTAATTCTAAAACTACTTGTCCGTTACAAAATACAATTAACAAACTTTTGCAATATTCGTTCTAAACAATAAGTTAATATTAATTAAATCACAGTTATTTTGAGTGGTTATATTCAGAAGTGGTTCTTAACTATAATTAAAAACAAGTAATATATTCTCAGAATTTACAGAATTGTAATATTACTACTATAAATGTAATTGGCAACTATAAAAACATTTTAAATTAAAATAGTACATAGTTTTATACAATATAACATATATTGTATGAAACTATATAATTAATAACTGTTTGTAAAACAGTTTTGAGTATCTATACAAATAAAAATTTAAGGTATATAAAAATGTATTACGATCACACATAATTAGTGTTTATGTATTTTTGTTACAAATACAATGCCAACGTATAAAAGTAAAAATTAATTTTAATAAATTTTAAGGTTTCGATAAGTTTCGATTACCTTTACTTTTATTCGTCTGTTTCAAAGTAGATCATTATTATTGAGTTGTAATATAATATTATATTCGTTCCAAATAGTATAGGTAACTTTTGTGAAGCACCTACCTTGACTTCTCTGCAATGCCCTAAGGTTGACTGGTCAAAAATGCCTACGGCATAAAGTCCGCATGTGTACAATGTTGTGCAGATAGTTAAAAAAAAATTCTGGGGCAGAAGATCGGTGTAAAATCTGGTGAAGTGGACTTTAGACCATTTTTAGATTAGGAGGTTAACTATTGAGATGCGGTGGCGAGGACGACACAAAATTCATAGAATATAAAAAACTGAACAAACTAGCAAGCACATCAGTACATCGCTGCATACGATTGAGAAACCATTGAGAAAAGCACTTTGCCCACGCGCCCGTTGGGGTTTCTTTGACGGCCTTTTGATACGCAGCCACTGGTTCCTCTGCGTCCATAGAACGGCCGGAATAAATGGGAATAAATTACAAAAGTTCAGAAAAACATTTCAAAACTTGAACAAATAAAGTAGTATTATTGCATAAATTGGTAACTAAATTATTACAAAATACTGTTAATTAAATTATAAATATTATAGATCATTTAAATTACAAATATATTTATTTACAGGAATTAAGTTAAAAGCTTATAAACATAAGTAAATTAGGTACTTTTACATTATAGACTAGAAGGTATATTTACAACTGGTAATACTTAATACATGATCTATTAAATATTAGATATATACAAAATAAAGAATACTAACACGTAAAATATGTCACTACAATCAAACTCATCTTTTGTGAAATTTACATTTTTATGAGTACACTCAACCCCAAATTTAAAAGGTGAGTGTACTCAATTTTTTTTTTAATAGTATATTCATAACGAATTACGAGTATAACCTTGAAATCGTTTATGTTTTATAATACTTATATGTGTAGGCCTTTTCAGTCTAGATACACTTTCATAGTTAACGAAGCAGAAGCTGTGGTGAAGGAGTTAGATTTTTAATACAATAGGTATGAACACTAGATTTTTCTAAGCTCTCTTTTTAAAACTACTGTAAATAACGGGCCACTCAGTATCTTAGCACTTCATGACACAATAATGGAAATACGATTAAAACACTGTCCTCGGTGGCTAATGTTCTAAGTTTATCATCGAAACATTTCCTAACTAAACATTCCATAGCTCATACTTACATATCTGCATTCAGCATTGCTTCATTTTTTATAACCGTTCTAGCGTTAATGCTACTAGAGCGGCCTCTTTTTTTGTTGACAACCGTCCATTTAAACGTTTTTAAACTGTGTTATCCATGGGTTTTGTTCATGAATTGCACACCAGTCGAATGGTCGATAAATTATCTGTGTAGTACAGTCAAAAAACTACATGTGCCAAGGGTGAAATTAAAAGTAAACTCATAATAAACGCAGAATTCTATAGAGTACTTAAATATAAGTTTCAATGTAAGTTTCAAGACATTTAGGTGCCCGGCGACATTGCCAGGCGAAATTTAAGCTTTTTATTTTTCTATCTAGCCCAAAGGAAGCTAATACAAGCTTGTGTTATAGAAATTAGACAATATTTCTAAATACATATTAAACATAGGAAAACCCAAATTCCGAAACAGACATTTGCGGATCACACAAATATTTATTCGAACCCGGGACCTCAGCACGGCAGTTGCATATACTACCACATACGCCGCCGAGGAAGTCAGGGAGGAATGCAAGACTCTTACAGTCTCCGCACACTAGCTTCTTTTAGAAGCTGAAACCGGCAACATTGAAACTGTTTCGGGTTTCGGCGACTCGCCGGCATCCAGTAGTGTGCGGGGGGCGGCAACAAGTTGCGGTTTCGAGCTTCCGCAAAGCTACTAAGTTGCCGGTTTCGACTTCTAAAAGAAGCCAGTGTGCGGAGGCCCTTAGAGGGTACAATAGTCCAGTGCGCTGCAAGACTCTGAGTATTCCGAGCGTAAAGGAGTCCAGGCGTGTGCTCTAGGTGGCATGTAGGTGTGCGTAGATCCAAGGCGCGTAGTGCGCCACGTTAGTGTACACGTCGGGCACACCACGCCGCGCGCAGCCCGACCCGAACGACGTCAGCCCGCGCAGCTCCCAGCGCCCGCGCGCCCGGCACTGCAGCGGCCCGCCGCTGTCGCCCTGTAACACCACATACCGCTCTAAGGGACTGGAAGCATAGAAAAGACGCAAAGCAAAGACGTGGCTCAGACAGAACACAGTCCGGGGCGCCGTCGCGACTTTTTGAAACACATAGCATAGATAGAGAGCCGGAGATACCCGGCCGGTCAGTCGGCACCCCACTTGCACCTCTTCTTGCCATTCCCTGGCACGGTCGCTGTTAAGGCGCCTTGACAATACACGTCCGCAATCGCGTATTGCGGACGTGTATTGTCCCGCTGTCACCGTACCGTAGGTAGCTTTATGTTAGTTTTAAAAACTTTTGTCATTCACTGTCTGTTGAACCATTGGCATGTACAATAAACGTTCATGTTCACATCGCTTCTGGTTTTTTTTTGCTGAAGTCGAGTTAATCCCGCACACTCGCATCTGATCCTACAGACGCAGACGAGATACCGTCCTATCCGCGTCGTGTCTTTTCTATGTGCTTTGCGTCGATGTTTTTATTCATTTTGTATGAAACAGACACGGAAGAGACATGTGTCTGCGCCACGTCTACGTTCTGCGCCTGTTCTGTGTGTCCATCGACTAACCCTTATTCCGTACCCCGGCTCAAGTTAACACGCTACTTACAAACTAAAAACTTCGTGCTAGCGAGTATAAAGAGTTTTAATAAGAGAGTAACGTCCGTAGCTACTACGTAAGTGAAGTACGCCGGTGGTGGCCGGAAGCTAACTCTTTGCCATCAATTTTGTTTATATTGAAGCGTAAGTAATCATATAATGGTAAAATATATTATCCACCGTTTAATTAAGAAAAAAACCCTTCAAAGATAAACACAAAATTATAATATCAAAATCCATCAAATAACCTAACTGAACTTATAACACAGTTGAACACACACACTGAACGAGACCGCGACAGCGGACTATGTCCGTCGGGAGCTCTGGAACTGATCTCCCGGGGGCTCATTGGGACAGATGGAAGAGAAACGTGTGGTTTTAGTCGATAGGAGTCCGGCACAGCATCCATGAGGATTTTCACACAAAAAAACATAACACGCATTGCATGATTCTAATAATTGAGGTCGTATCACCCATGCTGGCGATTATTGGAGGCTGCGAATTACAGCCACTAATAAAAAAACCGGTCAAGCACGAGTCGAACTCGTGCTCCGAGGGTTCCGTAAAAAAATAGTACCTTATTCGTGTTGAAAGCCATGCTTGACCTCCGAATTGTAAGATCCCACATACAACTCAGAGGTTATGTTAATTGTGGATACCATGTATAAATGGGGACACCCATTAATCTTCAATTTTTTTTTTTATTTCGAAATTTTCTTTTATCTGTGCTATAAAGTACCAAATTTTAAGATTCTGAGTTCACGGAAAGTACCCTGTATGATTTGATTTTGCGAAAATTTGCGGCATAAACGGCTGTATCTTTTGATTGCGTTAGATGTTTGATTTTTTCACAGCTTTTTAACTTTTTGTGATGTCCTTGATATTTGTTGATCATTTTTTTATATTATTTTATTAATTCTCTATCTGAGTTCTGAATTTTCAAATACCATTCTTGATAAATTATAAAACTAAAATGAACAGAAACTAAAATTACTACAGTGAACTACTGGACCAGGGACAATAACAGTGATGTAGGTATCTCAACACAAGTGAAAGCTAGTGAAATAATGTATGTACTCGGGTAGTCACAGCCAAATTCAATCTTCAAGAAAAGAGTACTAATACATAACAATTTCATTTCGATTATAAACGTTGCAAAATATTACCAATTCGCGATAAAGTGAGATTTATTTGACGAGACAGAATCAAATTAAACAGATCCTATTATCTCCCTAATCTGAAATTATCTGAACGTTACATAACTAAGTATATTCAGACAGGTTAGTGACATTTAAAATACAGATTTTGATGACTTATCTTCGAGAATGTAAATAACTAATTGAATCAAGCGTTACATGGAGGAAATCCATTTTAAAAAACTATAATGATATTGTTTTAAATGTTATTTTTGCAATATTCCGCTTTTGTCACAAGAAATAAGCAATGTTTTTTGCTGCCAAACAGTCTAAATAATGCCTCGTGTGTAGGTGAAACACGTGTCGACATCGTACGACATTTTATAAAAGCGGAATATTGCAAAAATAACATTTAAAACAAATTAATTATAGATTCTTTCGAGTAGGTACTTCACAATCTACAGACTTATAAGTGTAGTCGGTCGCTACTATCCGAAAGTGGTGCACATCACCTGCTGACTAAGAGACGAGGTCATGGCGAACAGAAGGAAGACTCGAAACAAAACCTTATACAACCCGTCTGGCCAGTGTGGTACTTGTAAGCGCCCACCGAAAGAATGAATAGGAGAGGCGTACATCCAATAGTGGACATTTCCCTCCACCACCCATGGTCATTCCTGCCTCACGGCGTACTGACCGAATCGCGGGAGAGCGCCCGTTGCGGCTTGCTTACGCGTTCTCCGCGGGCGCTTTCTTGACTCCCTACAAATCTTTTCCGTCCCCAGCTCGATTCTCCCCCAACGGGGCTGGCTTTCTACTATAAAATCCTAAATCCAATAGTGGACAGTCTAAAATAGACACATTTTATTTTATTAAATTTATTCGGCCCTTAAGACCCACCCCAGTTCCGTGCTTCGGAAGGCACGTTAAGCCGTTGGTCCCGGTTGCCAATAAATACGCCGCCTGCGCCTGTCCATTTCAACACGGCAATGAGCTCTCCACCTGTTACGTGGGACAAAAATGCGTGAAATGTGGGCGTTTAATATGCCTCTGCCTACCTCTTCGGGGATAAAGGCGTGACAATATGTATGTATGTATGTATGTACTTAATATGTAATGTAGTGAGCATATTGCAGTATTGAAATGGACAGGCCCAGGTTATGACGATCAGCAGTTACAATTTTATAAGGCTTTCAATTTTGCTTAACGAATACTATCATGTTACTGGCAGCCGAAACCAACAGTTTAATGTGCCTTTCGGAGTACGGAAACGTCATGTAAATATTGTAAATATAACTGACACGAAGTGGCACCCATCTCAGAACCAGCTTTTGTGTAAGAAGCTTAAAGCAGAATTTGTATAAGAACACTAAACCTACAACTAAAATTATAGAATCTCTTGTGGTCATACTTCTAGATAACTGTGTTCACTTACCACGCAAGCTCCAGTGCTGCCATCAGTACTCCCAGCACACAAATGCCCTTCATTTAAAGGCAGTGTCAAAGAATATCTCTCCCTGCATATTTGTAGCGGTAAAACAGGAACATCAGCTTCAAGCAACACATCAGTCAGGTTGCCATTGGTTTGTTCTCTTCCCCAACCAGTAGCGTAGCACTCATCTTTGAAGTCTAATCTATTGTTATCATCAATAAAGGGATCTATTTCTTCACCAAACATTAGTTTTTTATCACTTCTGTTAATATTTACTTTATAATCATCTTTTAAAAGTCTTGTTCTAATAAGCTTAACAACACTATCTAAAGTAGCACTATCGTAAACTAAATCACTATTTCCTCTTTCGCTACTTGACTTTCCTAATTCTTCTCCAGACTGTCTGTTTATTTGTCTTTCTGAATCATTAGACACTCTAACGTTGTATCTCAAATTTTTATGCTTTTTGTTCACTAACCCCGAAAAGACATTTTTAGTTAGATTGTTGAGTTTCTCTAAATATTTAACAGCAGTATCCGGGCTTGGTTTTGACGGCTTCGATCTTCGTTTTGAAAGTCCCACATTTGATTCAGGTCTCATGAAGAAAGAATTGCTGACAGTGTCAGTGTCAAAGTTTATGATGGGTGGCTCAAAAGGTGGTAAGCAGATTGTTCGGATTCGACTGCTCTTGCTCACATCTGCTGGTTTGGTCAGCTTCATTAGTGCTGAAACATATTTTGCATGTTATTCATAGTTCGACACTTTGCGCATTAAGTTTGACGTTCAAATAACAACTGTGTGATCTAATGGCTCTGAACTTATATTGGCAAATTGGTTTTGGAATTTAGTCCGACTTAGATTGTCAAAATAATAGTTAGTGAGATCTAAATTACGGTGAAAATAGTAAGTACTTACCGATATCGTGTTGGTAATTATGGAATCGGTGATGCAAAACGATCTTCTCAATAGGCACATACGAGCCCTTCTGCTCAGCCCGGTCCCACTCGCCAAGTACTGCTGTCCACAGAGCTGGCACGGGCAGGTTGAAAAGTTCACTAAAATGTAATAAAAATATACTAGATTAGTTACTTCATTTTCGACTTTCAATGTGCGCATCTGTTTTTATTCTGTTTTCGAAGTAAAACGTTGTTTTCAGACGAGTAGAAATTGTTCAGTTTTATAGTAAGTGCAGAAACATCAAAGTTTTAGTAATAAACTTTCGCAGTGTATACTCATATTTTATATACATCGATGACTGTAAGCAGTATATTGTTTCGTGAAGTTCCGAGTAATATAGAAAATATGAGAAACATCAAAAGTTGGTAAGATTTGGTCTGAATAATGAGACTGTAAATTGCTAAAGTCCCGTAAACCATGATGTACTCAATGATAAAAATCAGATAAACACAGAGTTCGAACTCGGTCTAGGAGAAGTTGGTATCTTGGAACGCGCCTCGAAATAAATCAGAAAATAAAATAAGGGAGTTGGAAAGAAACATGTTCTACTTCCCTCCTTTGCGAAGCAGTAGACCTGTTCTACTTCCCTTCTTTGCGACGCAGTAGACCAGGTTTAAAGAGGATGGATGAAAGTAGACTGACGAAGCAGATTTATGTGGCGAGAGTGAATGGGCAAACTGGTAGGGGAAGACCTCGGCGTACGTATGTCAATCAAATTGAAAACCTTTTGGAAAAAGGCCTGGTCAAGAGTAACCTTAACCGGCGAACGTGTATGTAAACACTCATGAAAGTAGAAGAAGCGAAAGTGGTATGTCAGGATCGTAGCAAGTGGAAAACCATAGTCTTTGCCTACCCCGATAGGAAACCGGCGTATGTATGTTTGTATAAATCAAGTATGACACCATACAATATAAAGTCTAAACCTCTATGAGGATGGTCGCATATCTGTTACCTTGGTACTAATGATATTACTTGTGAATGCAGTGCGCTGTGGTGAGCAGCCACAACGGATGCACCAGCACTCCACCACACCAGTGTCCGATCAACCCGTAGTTTGGATGCAGCAGCTGTAGTGACACCTGCAAATTGTAACGAAATTGTGATCTTAGTGAATATAAAACTAAACAACTAATTGAATCCTAGGCGTTACATGGCCGAAATCCATTTACAAAATCTATATACCTATATAAAAATGAATCCCTATTTCCCTTGGTCACGCCATTACGCGTAAACGGCTGGACAGATTTGAAAAATTCTTTTTGTATTGGATAGCCCATTTATTGAGGAAGGTTCTTAGGTATATATCATCACGCCACTACACAGGAGAGCGGAGCAGTAATCATAAATGTCAACAAATCGGGGAAACTTTCATACTTTTTGGAAAAATAATATGCGACGGAATTAAATGGGTGCAACTGGGTTGGAAGTATGTCACGGACGAAGCCGGGCAGGTCAGCTAGTAAACTATAATTATTTTGTTTTAAATGTTATTTTTGCAATATTCCGCTTTTTGAAATGTCGTATGATGTTGACACGTGTTTCACCTACACACGACGCATTATCAAGATTGTTTGGCAGCAACGTGCTGATACCTTATGTAGGACATAGGTAACTGTATTAATAATTATATACACAGGGTGGCCCATTTAAAACGGTCAGTATGGGCAACTCTGAAACTATAAGACATAGAAAGATCTCTTCTAAGGAACCATGTCACCGATTTTGATGAAAAGAAAAACAGCATTCTTAGATTTAAAAGAAAACTTGTACTCGAGTCGGGAATCGAACCCGGAATTATCGAAGAATATAACTTGCACTATTTTTAAAATGAATATCGATTGAGTAGATCCTAAGCAGTAAATATTACTATTAAACATGATATCTAAAATGAATAAATGTTTTTCACATCATTTAATCGATTCGGTGATCGAAATGACCATCTTTTATTTACAGTACAACATTTAAGTCGTATAACTAATGATTTTACTATTGGCTTTTGTATCTTCTTGTGGTAAATAAGACTAAAAAAATGAATCTTTAGTATTCATGGTGACAAAATAGCTTGTTTTATACACTTCATCTCTAACATAACCGCACAAGAAATAGCCTAGTTGGGTCAAACAGGAGATATCGCGCCCGGGCCATTTAAAAGGGTCATTAGTTCCAATCCATTTTTGGGAAAAGTTATGATTTAAAAAGTCTCTAGCCATTTGACTATTGTGAGCCGGTGCCCCATCTTGTTGAAAAGATGAAAGCAGTGTTTGTTATAAGGTGCAACACAGACCATAGATACAATTTTACGCGTCTAAATGAAATGAATGTTGACACTGAATAAGCGGATGATCAATTCGAACACCTATGAAATTACATTAAATGATATAAAAAGCGATGACAATTATTCATTTTAGATATCATGTTTCATAGTAATATTTGCTGCTTAAGATCTACTCAATCGATATTCATTTAAAAATAAAGCAAGTTTTTCGATAAATAGTCTATCCAACACAAAAATATTTTTTCAATTAGACCCAGTAGTTACTGAGATTAGCGCTTTCAACCAAACATTGAAGCGAACTCAACGACAATCGAATGATCGTTTTTGTGAAGACGCTTGGATCAATAATTGACCGGCTATGTTACCCGCATATATCGGTCACGTCTTTATCCCATAAGGGGTAGGCAGAGGCATACAATACGCCCATACATTTTATCGTATGCATTTTTGACCCATGTAATGGTGATTGTGTTGAAATGGACAAGCGCAGGTTGTGGCGATCTGCATCTGTATTTTTTCATGCCACCCATATCTACCTAGGTAACCCCTCGGATTCGCCTGTGACATACTTCAAACTCCCGTCGCACCTATTTAGTCCCGTCGCTTATAAACTCTACAATATAACATAAAAATTACCCTGATTCGTTGACATTTAAGGCTACTAATCCGCTCTCCAGGGAGCGTGATGATGTATAGCCTATTGTCTTCCTCGATAAATAGGCTATATAACACAAAAATAATATTTCCTATCTGACTAGTAGTTCCTAAGATTAGCGCGTTCAACCAAACAAATAAACTCGGCAGCTTTATAATATTAGTATAGATATTATCATTATCTGGATGTTAAAAAGTCTAACCTGCCATGGCCAAGCTCCTCGTTTGGACGCCCGGCCTTTGATGATGCGCAGCTGCCCTGGCGCCCTCTCCCGTGGTTGCCGAGTATGACGACGCAGAGGCACGCCGCAATCTGAAGTTTAAAATTTTATATGTGAAATAGCTGTGAGCTATGACGGATAGGGCCCTTAAAGTCAACATCACCTGCTAGTTGACAATTGCTGACTAGGGACTCAGTAAAAACTAGCCTATTTTAAGCACATATTAACTGTGACCCTATACAATTCCAAGTGATCCTTGACAGTCTACTCCATACAAAGGTTGCCTGTAAGAGTTTGCTCTGTTGCGATAAGGCCGCCCTTTGCACATTTATAAGACTGTAATCTCTTGACATGAGTGTTTGAATTTGACTTTGTTATTGTGTGAGCACTATGTAGACTTATTTATAATTATGAAATTGACATGATAGTTGCTGTGTAGTTTTTGGGTATGTCATGGTCGCCTAAGTGTCCTGGCAGTGGTGGCGTATGTATCGGGTCGCCTTGTTCCCTGATCATACCCGCTGATATATGCGTCATACCCGTGAACGGGTGCCGTCTGTTGGGACTGGCCAGCTAATAGCTGTTATAGCAATTGTTACAATAATATTATTAAAATTTAACGCAAACTAACTTTAGTCGACTGTTCTCACATAAATTCAAAGGCACTATGTAAGTGTAATTTTAATGAACATAACATTTATTTTGTTCTTTTTTTGTATAAATTCATTCATTACTGTATAATTGGTCAAATATCATGTTAATCAAACAAATGGTGGTCAGAAATTAATTTATTTATCAAATAAAACTCATGGCCACTCTGCCATGAGTTTTATTGCCAGGTTCTTCCTCTGGCTCTACCTATTGCTTTGCGAATCTGGCAGTAAATGTAAATGTTGAAGCAGTAATCTTGACGTTCATAAATGTTACTTCGTGACCTACATGAATAAAGATTTTTGATTTTGATTTTGATTTTAATGTGCAATAAAGTTTATTCTATTCTATCCTATTCTATTCTAATACCTACAGAAATAATGTTGATGTTTGCAAAATTTCCTTACGCCGATTCTACGGACCAACACTGGTAATACCTGATTTAATATGCGCCTGCTTGCCAAAAGTACAATTATACTGTTTGCTTAGTCATGGTGATGTGCAATATGTATGAAAACGAAACGCGAGAAACTATGTCACGCTTAATTAACTTGAATATTTTACAGAGCATTATCACTGTTAGTAATCGTACTTAGGCTTAGCTAAGGGTCCCATACTTAGTGCCGATGTAAGTGGGCCTACTAACTCTAGGGCATAAGCGACCTGCCCTGCTCCTTCCGAGGGCTGACCCGGGACTCCTAGCCATAGCGGATGGAAGGGCAACGTTTGGTTACAGTCGGTAGGAGTTCAACATAGCATCCATAAGGATTTTCAAAGAAAAATAAAAATTACGGGTTGCACTTCGGTAGTGAAGATAATAATATAGGGTATAAGCGACCTAACCCGATGACTGTTATGACTAACGGACGAAGCAACGACACAGGCGCATTTTCGGAGTTGGAAGGTTAGACGGCGCTCGTTCCTGACTGAAAAGCAAAAAAACAATACCTGCTTATAGCAGTCACACAAAGTAAACCCTAGGCCCCAAATCCTGGCAGGGTTTTGAAGCAACTGGAAATACACTAAAATTAAGGAAGATACCATTATGTAAAGTATAGTACATCAGCTCCCATATTCACAACCTTACGGAAATATTCCCACAAGACGACTAAGTTGTATTTCTATTGGGATTCAAAAACATCATTCCCAGATATTCTTTAATATTGATTTATCTTTTAGGTATTTTTAATCGATTTATTTTATTGGTTATTCGAATGAATAAATATTTGTCGAAAATTTTACGAATGGTTGTGAACAATAGGTATCCGATTCAATTTTAAAATGGTGTGTCATAGTTTTACCGCACTCCTTCTAAGTAACACATTTTAACTACACCTATGTGTTACAATTAGTGTAACATTACAGAAATTACATCATGTTACACATTCAAATATTAAGCACCGCGCCCGAGTAACACTTGGTGACAAAAATCACATGTTTTATATAATACCGCTGTACTGTTCCACAACATTTACTCGGTAAACCTAATAGTTGGGGAGGTAGCGTAAATTTTCACAAGGAATTTGATACCGGCTGATATTCATAATAGTTCTTTACCAATACATAACAGATTTGACCGTCAGTCAGGCTGGTAGTGGTACAGTACACAATATGACCACTAGGTCAAATTGTGTACCTTTGAGAATGCCGTGTGGCGATATCTTGTATTACTCAAGTCAATAACATTATAACGTAGGTACTCGTATATCAACAATCAAGATACCAGCTTTGAAATTTACACCAAAATTAGGGGAATATCAATTTTAGATCATTAAAAAAAATACCACAAATCACAGTTATGTTTAAAATATTAGGATTGCAAAAGTCAGTGTCAATATTCTTAAATTTAAAATTCTGAAATGTCAAGAATTGTAATCAAAAATATAAAATGTCATGAATTCTAAATAATGTTAAATTATTAAATATCCAATACTGCATTACCATGATTTGTCATTAACAACAACAAAAATACAAATTAATGGTTCACTAAACATTACATATTCTGTGACAGTATAATAAATATGTAGTTGTCATCACTCGCAATAAATTACGTGTAGTTACCGTGTTCTAGTAATATTAAACGCGTGAAGTATCATTACATTGGTTTCACACTTGAGTAAGTAGTGTGTATAAATGTTCCGTGTTCCGCACTGTCCTTCCGTAGTTAATTATTATGTTTGCGAATCGCTCATCGCCCTGTTAGCTCAGTGTTGTAATTATTTTTTTATTTATTAATAATATTTAATATTGTGGTACATTTTTTTATTTACACAGCACCATCTAGCGGGATCTAATACAACTTATCTTAGAAAATAACATTCTCGTGTCACAATGTTCGTACGCATAGTCCTTCGAAACGGCTTGACCGATTCTTATAAAATTTTTATGCATATTTAGTAAGTCTGAGAATCGGCTACTACCTATCTTTCAAACCCCTACGTGATAAGGGGTTTCCTTATGTGGCATTAAAAATACATAGAAACCTACATTTTGAAATGATATTTTTTAATAGAGTTATTAATAATTTTACAATTTTTAACTCTGATCTTTTAACTGACGAATTAACGTCTTACGACAAAAAGAGGTTGATCAACTAGTCAGTATCGAGTATGTCACGGTGGTGTAGTTGGTAAAGCGTCTGGTGTGTAAAACCAGAAGACGCTGGTTCGAGTCCAGATCGAGATTGAAACATTTTTCTGTTCTAAATTTATATTTATAATATTTGTAGGATAACATTGCCGTAGAAATACCGGTAATTCCTGACTTGATGATTTTTTAATTCACTAAATTTCAGGTATCCTTTCCCGTGGGAATGTCAGGTTTTCTGTTTTAGCGCTTATATGAGGTATTACCTAAAGGATACTATTACACAATTTTACGTTTCTATGGAAACGGGAACTACACAGGAAAACCACACACAGCTTAAACTATTAAACATAGAAACATGAAATTTGGTAAATGTGTTCTTTAGGTACTTTAGATGAGTACTAAGAAAGAAATGCCCGGTATTCCCAGGGGAATGTATTCCTACTATTATTGTAGTTGTCAAGTATATAATAGAGAAAAACGTTTCAGATCCTCTAGAATTCTATAAAGATTCTAACGCCCCGCTCCATTTCTCGCTCTTAAGATGGGCTAACGAAGTTGCGAGGGTCTTTCTAAATACAAACATATTACAAATAGGAAGCACCAAACTCCGAAACAAACATTTGTGGCTTTTAGTATATATATTATTTGTGCTGTAATTTTGAAGTTAGTTTCGGACCTAGCAGTGGTTCGTTTTCAAGGACCACACGTCAGACGTCATGCTATATCGAGAGCCGCTATATTTTAGAGTACAATCATTTTGTCTTCGAAATAAATAAATAAATATCCATTACGCCTTATCCCCGAAGGAGTGGCAGAGGCATATTATATGCCCACTTTTCACCGTGTGGATTCCTGTCCCTCGCCGTGGTGAGCCCATTGCCGTGTTGAAATGGACAGACGCAGGTTGTGACTACCTGCTGTTGAAATTTTTCAAGCCGCCCATAAGGCCTTCAACCAGGCCTAACGACTGCCATCTTACTGGCAACCGGGACCAACGGCTTAACGTGCCTTCCGAAACACGGAAACGCTCGCAAATGTAAATGCCACAAAGTGGTCACCCATCCGAGGACCAGCCATAGTGAAAGTTACGTAACTCAGTGATCGTTTACAGAACACTGAGACCGCGGGGCCACGAGCGCTTCTTAAGTATTTTGTCTTCGTAATATGAGTATAACTCAAGAAGTCAAGACCGTTATTATTGTGGTTGTTTATAAATCACACCTGATCCGCGAAGGGATTGCAGAGGCATATTATAACAAAAGCAGCTGACATTTTTTGCTTTTTCTGTTTTTGTACTGACCTCCTTAAAATACCTTTTTAAACAATGTTGTCTGTGGTTTTAATGAATGAATTTTGTACCATTTTAATTGTGGATAAAAAGCCCGTGTATTAAAGGTTTAATATCTACATGTCACATTATCAAAATTCAAAGTAAATGCGGTATAAACATTGCCGGCGGCCATTTCCCGCCATTCTTTTAGTTTTGCGTTAATATTTAATGGGATAACATTTTTTTAGTTTTAGTTAGAATAATTATAAGATATTATTGTTATATATCGTTTTAATCGTTATAATTCCAGTAATTTAATTTTGTAAAAAAAAATAGTGTTTAATATTAGTTTTTCGTGTAAGTGGCTAATTTCTGAAAAATAACATTTTTTTTTTTACCGACATTTTCGTGTTTATACCAATATATCAGTTAATTATGATTAAAATTCCAAATTATTATAGCTATAAGTTTTATCTTTATATATTTTACGATTTTTCAGTAGTTTAAATTTTTTGTCTAGATATTATAGTTTCCAAGATATCACGATTTTAGTTAATTAGGTCATAGGTTAATTAAGAAAAATGGGCTGCTCTGGCAGCTCGAACGTATAGCGAACGTTACAGTGGATAAGCACACTTTTCACCGTGTATATTCCTGTCCCACGTTATAGGTGGTGAGTCCATTGCCGTGTTGAAATAGACAGACGCAGGTTGTTATTATTCTAAACATGCAAAAACTACTATTTGTTCATTTTTCATTTCTTTCATCCTGGTTAGATTGTAGAACCGACTTAAATCAGTAGTTTCTGAGATCAACAAGTTCGTTGTTCAATTAATACAGATTTAAAACAACTTACTAAACTAAGTTTCTATTATTTGAATAAGATGACGTAAATCAAATGCGAGATTTGGGTAAACCCAGAAAGCGAATGAAATTGTGTATTTAGGGAGTATGTTTAGCGCAGACGGAAGATGTGATTTGGATTTAGAACGGCGAGTAGCTGCCGGAAACAAAGTTAACGGTGCTTTGTTCCAATTAGTAAAGTGACAAAGCATCATGAAAAAAAAACATGACTCGAGATTTATAACGCAGTTACATATGAAGACCATGTGAGCAGATTGCTCAAAAATGAAAAAGTCAAAAGTATATGATACCCGTGCATGTATGAAGCGATTGATGAATCTGCAAGAAGCGAAAGAAGTATGCATGGATCGCGAAGCCTAGCGATCTGTCCTCTCTGACTACCCCGTCAGGGATACAGCTTGAAGATAGTCAGTTAGTTAAAATAACATGTTCGAATGGTTCGTATATTTTATGTTACGCTTCATCACAAAATAAACAATTTGTTAGAAAGTGAAACTGTGACTTTAATTCTGTTTTGTCAGCTCTTTAGTTAAGTGGGCGTGCGCTATGCATAATTATTCAATAACAGCGAAGCAGACCGAAGGGTTATCATTTTGACCAGCAAGTATATATCATGTATGTTCATCTGTTCTCTTATTGTTGCTAAGCTACTAATCAGAATTTAGTAATACATACATACATATTCGTCACGCCTGCTTCCCATTAGGGTAGGCATAATCTATGGATTTCCACTTACTACGATCCTGGCATACAACTTTCGCTACTCCTACTTACATAAGTGTTTTCATACACGCTGGCCGGTTAAGGGTACTCTTGACCTGGCATTTTTCTAATAGATGGGTTATCTTTAGACTCAAAGCGCACGCTCCTTTAATATAATAGTTATTATGTTATCTAGCATTGTAAGTATTAAATATAGCTTCCTGTACTGTACTGAACATAAAATAATGAAGTTTTTTAATAAAGAATTTGTTTATTCTGCCATTTTAGGTATCACATTAATGATTTTTTTTTCTCGTCAACACATGTTTGTACTTAAACGCAATGTACATTACTATTTAATTCAGATGGGGTAAATGATACTTATGACAATAATTATTAATAAATTTCAAGTCAATTGACATATAATTTTGTCAAATCCAGTCAAATTATAGCAAATCCAAAATACTATTCAATGTCAATTAAATTCAGATTGATCATATCATAATCATTTATTGCTTAGTACATGGTACATAGGTGTTACAATATTGTAATTGGTTTCACATATTTGACCGTTTTACAGCATAAAACTGAAATAAAATAAATTGTCTAAAATTGATGATAACTACCAGCCCTAAAAAGAGATGGTGGACTACATTGGAACCACGGAATAGGCCACATTATTAAGTCGAAAGCACTGTAAAAAAACACCCGAAATAAGGCTCCCCTCGGGAAGACCAAATGAGTGCGGATGAGGTAGAGAGCTGTCGAGATTTGGAGGCACGCCCCGAATGTTAATTGGGAAATGTTGCCAACTAGCAATTAAAAAACAGTGGACAATAAGTATAATCTACCTACCCCCATGGCCAACATATAGTAACAACACATAATACACACCCGCAACACCATTTTAACAAAAATAAACATTTCGTCTTAAATGCTAACTAGCTGACCCTGCCGGCATCGCCCTTGACATACTTCGAACCCTGTGGTACCCATTTAATCACGTCGTTTATTATCTTACAATAATGTATAAACATTTTCCAAATTAGTTGATTACTTCTCCACTCTCTAGTAAGTACGCTCGCACGACTCGGTCGAATTTGGTTACACGAAATTAATTTCCTTGCGCATTATTTTCATTTTGCTATATCTCCTAAAATATTCATTTAATTTTACAACTAATTTATTTTTTAACTTAACAAATTATACATAAAAACCTTCCGTATGAATCACTTTATCTATTAAAAAAAACCGCATCGAAATTCATTGCGTAGTTTTAAAGATCTAAGCATACATAGGGACAGATAGCGGGAAGCGTTTTTGTTTGATAATATACAATAAACAAGACAACCCACTCACACACTCCCATGCCACACGCCATAGGACTTTCTACATCCTTCTTAATCTCCATCACCCCACTTGTATTTCACTTCACTCTTACCACCCACATCATTACCATAATCTAATATCTCATATTTCCGTGCTTCGGAAGGCACGTTAAGCCGTTGGTCCCGGTTGCCAGTAAAATGGCAGTTGTTAAGCCTGGTTGAAGGCCTTATGGGCGGCTTGAAAATTTCAACAGCAGGTAGCCACAACCTGCGTCTGTCTATTTCAACACGGCAATGGGCTCACCACCTATTACGTGGGACAGGAATCCACACGGTGAAAAGTGGGCATATAATATGCCTCTGCCACCCCTTCGGGGATAAGGCGTGATGGATATTTATTTATTTTATTTTTTTAATATCTCATAAGTCAGAGAGCATCCCTTAGCCCGACTTTACTCTGAAAATCTTTACCACATCCCACTAACATAAAAAAACTCTCATTAAGGGGATTTTTGTTTAATTAAGAATTTTGTTTAATAAAAAAACATGAATTGGTTTTCGTAATTTCCAGTTCCCAAAATATCTTCTTTTATGTTTGTTTCGGAGTTTGGTTTCCTATGTATATTATGTATGTATTTAGAAAAATATAAGTATGTTTATCAGTCGTCTAGATCCCATAACACAAGCTTATATTAGTTTACTTTGGGCTAGATGGCGCTGTGTCAAAATGTCCTACAATATTTATTTATTTTTATTTATGCCATTGACTGATATTCCTGAACGGTGGTCAACTCTGGTGTAACTCATCAATATCGCATCAGCCTAATCATTAACTTTCATTACTGCGCATACGCATATAGCTGCAATATGGCACTACGATTGTGTAAGCGATTATGTCAAACTGACTTTGTTATATTTGAAGGGCATTTACAATAACGTAACCACTTTCGTTATTGGTAATTAATATCTTTATCCACAGAAAAGTCGAACTTTACTTTTCCCACGACAGTTATTGGATTTATATTGTTAGGAATGTCCAATAGTTTTTTAACTTTCACGGCTTTGACTTGCGGAAATCGCTTTCTTGTCGCTTGGCACTCACGATAACGCTCATGCTTTAAAAGTTTCATATTTTCATAGTATCAATCTATCTTAATATAAAGCTGAAGAGTTTGTTTGTTTGGTTGAACGCGCTAATTTCAGGAACTACTGGTCGCATAAGAAAAAATATTTTTGTGTTAGATAGCCAATTTAACGAGGAAAGCTATAGAGCGGAGCAGTAGTCATAAATGTCGACAAATCGGGCAAATTTGTATACATTATTGTAGAATTTATAAGCGACGGGATTAAATAGGTGCGACGCAGTATGTCACGGGCGAAGCCGGGGTGGTCACCTATAGAGCATAGATGTCACAACTTCTTAGCTTAAAGGAATGAAACAACTATAGATTAAAGTTATGATACTCCGTAAAAAATCGAGTAATCGTTATATACTGGATATTTAACATGTACTCGTATTACGGTTTCGACGGCAACTGTCGGGCTAGGACAAATGTCTGGCCATGTCGGCCCCGCCGGGTCCCAGTAAGAGGGGAAGCCCAAAAAGTGCTGACTTGATATGTAAGGGATGACATGCGTGCCAATGGTTTCACCACAGGGGTTGCCGACGACCGTGCGAAGTGGAGGAAAAAAAGTAGGAAAGCGGAAACGATGATGACAGTTTCGTCGGGTATCCGATATTTTGACACTGTTCCAAGCGCTGTGGTCATGGCTGTACCTACTATATACGAGTAAATATCCCGCATATAGTAATAATTCGTGTGTCAGTTTATAATAATCATATATTAAGCAATAAATTCATGTATTAACTATATGGCAGAACTATATGGCAAACTGGTAGAGGTCTTAAGTATAAAGTCTTCCAATGCAGCTGTTATTACTTCAAAAGCTCTTACGCATACACAACATACATTATCACGGTTAAATAGTCTGACAAATTTATGGCAAGCTCTTTCTGACTAAAACATTATCGTCAATGCCGTTCCTAGGTGTACGTTCAGAACAGCACGGCTCTGGATCTTAAGAACAACTGAGAGCTTACCTGCTAGTAAAGGCACTATACACGATATTGATTAGATTGATCGACTCCAAAATTGTTGTTTTTTTTTTATATTTGGCTCGTCAAAATGGCGTCACCTGCCTGATGGTAAGCAAAGACGACGACCCGTGATTTAGGGCCGCTATCTCAACCCACAGGGCTAGGATAGCTACCCTCAACTTGGCTGCCCAGATATATGACTTTTCACGCTTCTCTTAAAGGACCCAGGATTGTAAGAGGAGGGAAACACGTGCGCCGGCAGGGAGTTCCATGTTTTAAGGTGCGACAAAAGAAGGACTTACGGAATCTTTCCGTTCTGGGCAAGATGATGTCCACAGTGTAAGGATGACATCTCCCCATCATCCCCGCCCGTTGTTCGAGAACGGAAGGGGGGGGGTGGGTTTTGTATCAGTTATTAGATTGCTAAAGATTGTGGAACGCTGCTTAAAGATTCACACAACCCCAAAGGTAATAAAGAAATGTCGTAGAACGTCAAGGTGAAGTCAAATCAAATCCAATTAAAACTTTAAGTAACATTGATGGCATATAAATATCATATCTAACGAATTTAATAAAATTACCAATCAAACTACTAGATTTTTAATAAAGTGGAAAAAGACAATTCGATTCGAGACAGGGATTGAACCTGTGACCTTTGCCCAACCAGGGCAATGTTCTAGTCACTTGAACTACCCGAACCGTATCGAACCAAGTTGAAATTCTCCACCATGTGTTTTTTTCCACTTTATTAAAAATTCATGAGAAATTTAGCAAAATAATTGATTTAAAAATTTATCCACAAACTACTAGATGTCATCAGCTCTGCAAATCTATACTATTACCTATTATAAAGCTGAAGAGTTTGTTTGTTTGGTGGAACGCGCTAATTTCAGGAACTACTGATCGGATTTGAAAAAATATTTTTGTGTTGGATAGTCCATTTATCGAGGAAGGCTATATAGGCTATATATCATCACCCTGGAGAGCGGAGCAGTAGTCATAAATGTCGACAAATTGGGCAAGTTTTTATGCATTATTGTAGAATTTATAAGCTACGGGATTAAATAGGTGTGACAGGAGTTCGAATTAAGACACGGGCGAAGCCACCGCCGGGTCACCTAGTGCAATATATTTACTTATTTACAGAAGTAGCTAGCTCACATTCTGCTCTACACTTGTGAAGTTCCACGATGTTTTATCTCTTATTCTTGTTGTTGTCTTTTTCTCTCTCTCACTGTTGTCATTAGGCGGCTGTGACGCAGGAATGTCTTCTTATCCGATATCTCGTCTAGTTGGCCGTTAATTTAATAAATAAATTCGACCATTTAAGAACTATATAGTTCTTTATTACTAAATAAACAGCTTTACTCACGTGTAAAATTTGGGATAGCCCGACTAGTTTCGGACCTAACGGAGGTCCTTCTTCAAGAGGAGCGGCAAGCTACGTCGGAAGCTGCGCTGGCACTCGCAAGTTTCTATGCATTATTATAAAATTTATAAGCATCGGGCTATCCCGAAATTTACACGTGAGTAAAGCCGCTTATTTAGTAATAATGAAAATCGCTCACGAAAGTTATTATTGTAAACTATATAGTTCGACTTATTTAAGCTTTTCTGATAGTCTTGTGAATATAGCGGACGCCCCGCGGTTCCACCCGCGTAGTGGATAATACAGAGATAAAATGTTGTCAATATGTTTTAAATAAATGAATTTGAATGAATCTTCATTATAGGTATATAGTAGGAACATCACACCCCCATTCTCCACAGTCACAGTGATAGCAAAATGCTCATTTTAAATCATTTTACGTAATATTTTAAAGGCTTCAACCCTATTTATAAGTTTCAGCTGTATTTAACATCATAAACAAACAAACTCACAAACTTTCACATCATTACTTTAGTAGATAACGATTGTAAATTATAATTAAATTATTGTAACGAACCATTTTAGCTTCTATGACCCGAAAATTCTATGAAATATAATAAAAGGTTTATCAAACAGGCCATCAAAAGATAGTGACGAACGGATGGTAGCGTTTAATTGCTCAGATGATGATGATAACTGGTGCACTGATCTCTAGATGACAGGTCCTGATCATTTTAAGATGAAATCATTATATTAATGGTGACTCTGAAATTTTTATTGCATGCTTTTGGATGCGGCAAAGAGCTTAGACATTATTATACCTGAGGTATAAAAATGTCTAATGCGATATAGCGTAATGGTTTGTTCATACTCGTAGTTATTATTCTTATAGCGGACGCCCCACGGTTTCACTCGCGTAGTGGGTAATACGGAAATAAAATGTTGTCAAAGTTACTCATTAAAATAAATATTTCAAGTTTTTAGATCTAATAGGGTTTAGCTCGACCATTGATAGGAGTGAATTATGCTGTAATTTAATTTGGATTTTCACCACCTATTACGTGGGACAAAAATACACACGGTGTAATGTGATAAAGGCGTGAATGATATGTAAAAGTACGAAATCTCGAATAGGAAATCTTCACCACTCTGGTCGAAGCTGCTAGCATTAGCTAGTCGTGTAAATATATTACGCATCTGTATATCTGTGCTGATACACAGTGAAAGCAGATCTTGACTGAACAGATGACCTGTGATGATTGATGAACTGTCCGCGACTTCTGTCCGTCCCCAAATACCTAATTGCCGAGAGACGTGAGGTATGCGATCGGCATTCAATGACGTTCTTGCGGGACCGTGAATGTGAGGTAGGTATGACTTGCTTGAGTTGAGATTCAGTTGAAGAATATGTCTAGGTATGACCACCGGCTAAGTATAAATATGTATTTTCTAGAGCATTGTGTTAATACTACTTCTTCTATGCCTGAGGCAAAATGTCCCTAAAAAGACAATTGTTCTCCATTGAATTTTACACATTTTTTTTAATTTCTGTGGAGATGCAATCACGTATTGCATTGTGCAGTGTAACCTTGGCCGACCGAATACGTAACGAAGTGATACGCGGTATGGTCGGCTTGAATGGAAATTTCAGCGTTAAGCTGGAAAAGGGCGTACTGCGTTGATTTGCACACGTTTAACGAATGAGTGAGGAACGATTGACTAAGAATATAAATTATGCGAAAGTAGAGGGCAGGAGTCAGGGTAGGCCAAGACTTACATATGAAGACCACGTGAGCAGATTGCTCAAAACCGGAAAAGTTACTGGGATACCCAGACGTGCATGTATGAATCGATTAATGAATGTACAGGAAGAGAAAGAAGTATGCTTGGATCGCGATGCCTGGCGATCTGTCCTCTCTGACTACCCCGTCAGGGATACTGCGTGAATATAGTTTTTTTATAATTGTACACATTACTTTGAAGACTTATACAATTAATATAATTAATTAATTATAGACTTATACATACTTTAGGCTTACTGTTAGAAATTATACTTGGCTATAATTATACTTGGCTATAATGCCGCACTTGTACATTTCTTAACCTATGGAATATAGGACCTATTTATGATTACGCGTACATAAAACCTTATTTCAGGTTACTAATTTTTATATTAATTTTTTTATTTATTAAAAAAAATGATAATAAATTCATTAAAAAATGTTTTCTTCCGATTTTATATTTAGCTTAAGCACATATGTAAATAAAAGAAAAATATATTAACAATTTTGTAATCTAGGAATGTACATTTTATTTTATTTTATAGCGTTAAGCTGGAAAAGGGCGTGCTCCGTTGGTTTGGACACGTCCAACGAATGAGTGAGGAACGAATGACGAAGAATATATATTGTGCGAAAGCAGAAGGTAGAAGAGGTCAGGGTAGGCCGAGACTTACATATGAAGACCACGTGAGCAGATTGCTCAAAAACGGTAAGGTCAAAAGTACTCGGATACCAAGACGTGCGTGTAGGAAGCGATTGATGAATCTCGAAGAAGCGAAAGAAGTATGCATGGATCGCGAAGCCTGGCGATCTGTCCTCTCTGACTACCCCGTCAGGGATACAGCGTGAAGATAGTTAAGTTAAGTTAAGTTTAGTTTTTAATAGAGAAATTGGTACAACTTAAGTGCTCACATGTGTTGTGTAATTAGTAGAAATTTGAGGCGCGCGCTTAAACGTGGTGTTCATAAAGTAAGTAAAGGTACCTATTTATTAACAAATTATACATAAATCATTAAAAAAAATTATGTGGTGTCGTGGGACACCAGGTAGGAACGAAGTTAACAAGTTCACGATTCAATTTATCATACAAAACGTCACCGTTTGTACTAGGATTCGAACTCGGGCCTCTTGCGTCTCAGCCGAGCAGCATACCACCCAAACCACACAGCTACGTTACTGCAATTTCCAAATTAGTGTTCACTTCACTGATGTAAATAGACAGTTTGAAAATCGACACAATTTGTAAAACAAACGACTGTCGCGCCTGCGACCGTCTCATTTAACGCTTTTATTCCACGGAATTTTTCTTACCGTTTTTTTTCTTACGGTTTTACTATCACATATTTTTCAGTTCGGTCGCGCAGCAAAATCCCTATCTCCTCCAAGCCTGCCGTAAGGAACTTCGTTCCAAAAATAAATAAATATGAGGCTTATAAGTATAAATATCTTTGCATAGGTCATTGGTAGTCGTCACCTTTAAAACTAAATTGGTTCTACGTGATTTTATGTATACTCTTAGATAGAGTACCTATACCACTGTTCACGGTTCAGATACTAGATTTTGGTAACACGCACTTGCGATAAGGGTAATCAATCCATTAATCGTTTAATCGATTGTTATAATCTTATGGACTTGAAATCGATAGACGTTCCATTAGGTAGGTATAATAAAAACTAGTGTTCTCAAGTAGGTTTTATTGCATTGTGGAAGTAAAGGAAAATGCCTAATGTTCCATCATTGTCAAACTTGACGTTTGTTCATGACGACGAAAAATTATATTGATTCAGAACCAGTGTACACGGTCACGGCCACAGAGGCAGTCTAATAGAGGTGGCAGACAAGCATACGGCCCACCTGATAGAAACTGATCACCGTAACCTATGGACGTTTGCAACACCAGAGGTGCAGAACTCGCGCTGCCGACCCTTTAAAAATCTTCTAAGACCCCTTTTGAAGAATCTCATTCTGTAGACGTTCGGGAAAATCCAGACAGGGAGCACATTCCACAACCTAAGCCTACGCGGAATAAAGCCTCTATGATCTAACCGTATGTGTGTGCCGTGGTTCTCGTGCTGAAAAATTATACACGTGCTGAAAAATTATACACGTGCTACAGAAATGTGTAGTCATATTTGACCGTCGGTACACATGTCTGATAACTAGAGCCTATGCTCCGCCACGACTGCGAAATGTCAATAAAGTCACGGCCTCGGTAATTTCATACAAATTTAAGAAAATCCTTTTTTTTTTCGATAGTATATTAAAATAATTACGTCGCAACACTAACTAAACACCTAATTTCAATTACGTTCATTGACCCGTGCTCAGAAAGGAGAGTTATGTACGCCTGGTAATTTTCCTACTCGATACAATTCAGACACAGTGGCGTCATAACTTTGCATTTGCGGTCTGGTGTTTCTGTGCCGCCTGGCATTCTTTGACTGCCTCTGTGGCGCGGTGGGAGTGCATTCGACTGCAACGCAAGAGGTCGTGGGTTCGATTCCCACCCAGGATAAAACTTTGTGTGATGAGCACGATGGTTTATTCTGTGTCTGGGTGTTATTTTTCTATAATATGTATGTATTTAGACATATATAAGTATGTTTATCAGTTATCTAGATCCCATAACACAAGCTAATATTAGCTTACTTTGGGCTAGATGGCGCTGTGTGAAAAGTGTCCCACAATATTTATATTTATAAATATTTATTCTGGTATATCGGCTAAGGCGTGTTATCAGTTCACATAACTACAATAAATGCTACAATGATAATGATAATATGCACTGACATAATTTTATTAAAAATCACATTGTAAAACTATTAACAAAAACGGGATCTTGCGTAAAAATACTCACGTGTTGATATCGATTGACAAATTGTTTCGGCTTCATCCGAAAGCTTTCATAAACACTCACTACACACACACACACACACTACGTAAAATATTACACACTCTTTTTTGCAATGTAATCTTTTTACGAATTCAATGAAAGTGACCAATTAGGTCCAAGACTACTAAATAACACAAATAACTTGTTCACTTCACATAACAAAACTCCATTACAGTAAAGATTCGATATGTTCACCCTGCTGCTTAATCGCCCCATGAAATGAACCTGTTTGGTAGGTAAAACTGATTTACCATGTACCTAAAATATTTCAGAGACGGAAACCACCGCCACACCGCGCCAAGTCAAACAAATCTTTCTCCATACAGACTAAATACTCTCAGCGGCACCCACACGACGCATCATTTCATAATATTCACAATTACTTAAAATCGCCATAATCGCAACTACTAACTACACGCAACACAACAAGTTACTAGGAAGAAATGAAATTCGGAAGTGACAGTGTTGCCATTATTCAAAGCCTATGTACCTCAGCTAAAAAAGCTTTGAAAAAAATACACAGTAGTCAATTGGGTACATTTGATTCCAAAAATCCAAAATAAATCACCACTAATTAATACACCATATTTAAAGCATAAAAACATATAAAACACGTGAAAATAACCTATTAATTTTTTTCTGGATATCTCTCGATACTCTACGTTAGGATAGCTTATTTTTTGTTATTGTTAAAAACGAAAAAAATCAATCAACTTCGATATGTCAAATCACCTACGCAGGTGGAGATGCGGACTTAAGCTAGTTCATTTAGCTAAGTACCTTCTCAATTATGCCAGCTTTCAATTAACGAAAACCGCTTTCAAATCCATCCATCCGTTTGGATGTTATGATACCAGAGATAAACTCAAACAACTAGTGATGAAACTTATTATCAGTGATCATTGTGATCAAGCATCAAAATTCAGTTCCCGTTTACTAGGTAAAAATCCATTAAATGGTAATACTGTATACGGTACGGAATTTTAGGTATACCTAAAATTCGACCGCCACCGCATTGGTAAAGTACCGCTGCGCTCGACTCGTCTAGTCCTCCTAATGTACCAGGAGTAAACTTATTTTTTACGCATGAATTTATTTGGTTTCGTATAGATAAGTTGTTTAAAACATTAACGCAATACTTCTTTTTGTTGTAATATTTGCTGGATACGTGTTTCTTTAGATTTTTCTTCATCTAAGTGTCTTCCCAGTTGCTTTAAAATCGTAAATTGCTTTGGAGTCTGGGGTTCACTTTTATTTGGTTGCAAGGAGAAGCTATAATTTAACTTTTTGTTTTTAGCATTACTGGTAGCGAATTCCGTCTAACCGCGCGACTGACCGTTGCCATATCCATTAATATGTGCACTTACACATTCATTACGATGATGATTTTACACAAGTAAATTCATTTAAAAATTCAACTGAGTATCGTGATGTCGCGGCAAAACCTGTGACACACCGGAAAACCATTCAAATCGAATGAAAAAAGTTGTCTCGAAATCGGTGAGACTGTTTAGGCTACAGTAAGTCACAATGGAACGTATTTAAATTAAACAATGGATTTAGGCGTAGTATTTCATCAGTAAGTAGATTTTTTCCAATATTTTCTAAACATTTTCTTGTAAATAAATTATCAGAATCATAATAAAACACTAGATGGTATCGAGAATAAAACACTATGCAAAGCCGTGCGGCACGTGCGTATAGTTAGTTATGAATAAAGCACACAGAAACGAACGAAAAAGCCAAGGAAAAGCAGCTCCAAAACGTAAGTTTCATTTGCAACCGAAAAATAAACGCTAGAATAAAACACCAAAAAAAAGCAAACGATACCGACGGAACATATTAGTACAATACTAGGCTTACATGATACTTTTAAAGTGTCAGTGTTTACTGAAAATTGTTTTACGGTACCCTACGACGATAGTTATAATATTGGGAAACGCCCACATCATACACTCACACAAAGAAAGAATAGGGTGAATTAACCAATAATTAGTCATCTCATAAAATTATTCTTCATTTTAGTGTCTTCACGGTTGCATCGAAAGTAATCGAAACCCTTCTTTACGAACTTGATAAACTTGATTTGTTTTTTTTAGGTATTAACACTATGCTGATTATTACCGTTTTTCTTTATTTTTGTTAATTTAGCAGTAAAATATGAAAAATTAGTATAAGTAAACACTGAGACAAACACTTTCTACTGTATTATGTAATCCTAGTCTGTTCTTCATCTTAGTGTATTCCCAGTTGCTTTCAAATCATACCTGGATTATTTGGATGGAGCATTCGGTTCATTGTTTTTGGCTCCTAGAAACAACTATGGATAAGCCTTTAATTTTTGGCATTGTTGGGAGCGACTGCCGCCATACCCTCCGACCCCGTAAGGTCTTTCTTGCGTTGCGTCGTTGCCTTGTCGATTGGTCAGTAGGTGAAGGTTTGAGATAATTCGAAATGTTAGTCAACGTACCTTAAAAAAGTATTTGGTTCCAATTATTTCTGCTACATAAGTACACACAAATAAATTAAAAGAAAATGATTTAAAAATGTATGTAAAAATGTACTTACTAGCTGGTAAAAATTGTTACGTAATTAGACTCAGAGGAAGGGCATTGTTTTTTTTTTGTTTGTATCCGTTCCTTTTATTGTAACTTCATGTGCCCTAAACTGTTTCACCGATTTTGAAACAAGTGGTATCATTCGATTAATATGCTTTCACAGCGTGTCATAAACTATGCGGCGCTCTTACGATAACGATTTATTATCCAGAACCTACTTACATATCTGGCAAATATTGCAACAAAAAAGGACAATGTTTTAAAATATCTGCACGGAACCAATTCATTCAAGCGTAAAAATGAAGGTGAAATACGTTATTTTTACGCCTGGTACATGAGTAGGTTGACAATATGTTTACGAAGCATTCAAGACAATCTTGCAATCTACATTGATACCAAATAAGTTCTAAAATTGTTGTCTCTGTACTTAAATGATACTCATTGTTTTTTTTATGCTATTTTATGGAATATTGCAAGTAGACTTCGTCTTAATTTGCAACATACATTTACTATCTGAGCTGAGTTTAGCGTTTTGCAGAGCAAAAACCAGACAAAGCCGTATTGATTTCAATATTTTGGTGAACCTACTCGGGTTCAAAGCTAGAGTTCATTCGAAGTAGGTATGTTTATTGTTTGTGTTGGGTATGAACATAAATACGATATCGATATTTTGCACTGTCGATAAAAGATAAAAATCATTTCCCACGACACGACAAGTCTATGGGATTCAAAACCCCGAGCCGTGCATTACTGATATGATTCTCAATACCAACTTATTACCAACACATTTCTGTAGCACATTGTATATAAACAAAATTTTTTATATTGTATTATTAATGTACCTTATTTATTTGTGCAATAAAGAATTAAATTAAATTAAACAGCCAGAGCTAGAAATCAAAGTCACTCGCGCGCTTTCTAATAGAGACGCCTTGCTCTATAAATTTCAAACAACCAAGCTATCAGGATGCGTCACCCTATTTTCAGACGTTTACACTAGCAAGATCCCTGGAGCGAATAATATTCCTTTCTCTGTGCTACACCCCAACATCAACCGTTGGGCCACGGCCCACGTGGAAAGAACATCTCTCCCTGTTCCTCCACATTAGCATCGGTTGACGAGGTAAAAATAAAAGTTTCTAGTAATTTCGTAGCGTCCTGACAAGACAAAAAAGCCAAAACATGGTATAGGCACAGCCGAAAGACAAAGGTTTTCTCTCTTTATGGTATATGTCTCTCTGTATAGGTTTCGAAAAGACGTGTAGCCATTAGTCAAAACAAAGACGCGATGGCAATTGCCAGATCGTTTATCATTGTCACTGCTGACGATCACCTTTTTAGGCAAAATATAAAGAGCTAAACTAAAATGAAGGTGAAATCTTATGAAAAAAATGGATTGAAACAAAAAGTATAGAAGTTTTTGTAAAAGTGATTACTGGAATTATTGCGGTGTCGTAACCGGATCGTTACGTGATTCTCGACATTACCGGACTGTTTGTGCCGGATGCGGTTAAACTGTGAACTAGTCAATGGATGTGATTATAATGATAAAATCATTTCATCTGATTAGCTCTGGTGCTTTGTGTAATCCGGTCCACACAAAAGCACCCATTTGCGAGCTACGTATTGGTAATTAATTCTTTTCAATAGTACTAGCGCTTTCTTTAAAGTAGCTTGCGCAGAACTTATTGCTCTATGTAATGTAAATTAATTTAAGAAGGTATGTTTTTTCAATGGGACGGCCAAGAAATCTTTGGAGGCGAAGCCAGCCTCACTTGTGTGTGGTTCACCTGCTGCCTAACGAACGAGCTCATGGCCAAAAGAAGAAAACTGGAAGCAAAACCAAGCACCAACCTGACTGGCCAGAGTGGTACAGTAAGGTCAATCACCCTCCCAAAACTATTGAATGATGCCTATGTACAGCAGTGAACTGCGTGAGGTAGACAGAAAGGAAGGTATATCTATTACATATACCTTCCTTTCTGTCTACCTAACTTGGGAAAACTAAACCGGATTCTTCAGATATAGAAAAAGGGGGAGATACTGAGGAAAGACGGTGAGTCCACTGGCAGAATATCTCAGCGCCCATTGGACTCACTTTACCATACCAAAAATCTTGCAGTGAACCTTCACAAATTTGGGGCTCTTTTTGTGTAGCCTTAGACCCAGTCCTTTGGTAGAAATTGTACGCATTGGAATCCAGTTATTGAAGCACCTCTCATGTTAAAGACTGGTGGGACATCGAATCGTATTTCCAAAATTTCACCTCCAAGATCATGAGCTCGTGATTTCTCTATTCAACTAAAATTAAGATTCCGGACACTTCCTTGAGCTAAGAGCCGCCAGGTGATCTTAGAGTTAGTATAAGGAGCATTTTTTAAGGGTAAAATATCATGAAGGAATAACTGAGAGAAATCACGATAACCTCTTCCACTGATGGTCGCAGATGCTCACCGGGCATTGTTACTTCCGTGAGGTCCCACGTAGTGTAGATTGCTTCTAGTACGCGTTGCAAATACCTGTAGACTTTCTAGATGAAGTATTTTTGTGGCCTCATGGCTGCCATAAGAGTGGGAAAGCTCACATTACAGTCACTTAACCTTAAACTGTGGCCGAACCGACGATTCCGCAAGTATTTTCTGTGTTATATCATAACGAAAAAGATTTGAAGAAGAGCTCGTGGCCTGCCTACCCTTTCGGAGATAAAGGGGTGACAATATGTATGTATGTCCGAGTATGTAAACTAACCTAGCTGTCTTTACAGTGTATCCCTGGCGGTGTAAGAAAGAGAGCACAGATCGATAGTCATACTTCTTTCGCTTCCTGTAGATTCATTAATCGCTTCATACATGCACGTCTGAGTATCCGAGTACTTTTACTTTTTACTAAACACGTAGATTCTTATAATACAAAATTCGCGCCCTAATAAAATTCTGAACTAATACAGATTAAGTCTGTACAGATCCTGTACTATTGAAATTGAGCATATATAATTTATTTTGGTATTTGAGGAATACTCAAATACCAAAATAAAATCTAATTGCTAAATTAATAATGAGCTACATAATTGTTTCCAACATTATCACCTGAACGCCATTATGTGCGACATTTCCTGGGCTATCGAACCTTAGGTAATCTAATCTTATAAGTAGTATACATTACAACGAAGAAAGTAAAAGGCAGGAAGAGGCACAATTCACAAGTGAGATGGAAAGCGTGCTCAACGAGGTTTCCCGATCACGCGCTCGATTCGATTTGTGGCGAACGAGTGTGTTTGTTGATCAGATTTTTTTATCGAACGATGTAAACGTTTCAATTGTAATGTTTCTCTTTCCTATCGGTATTATGAACAGATTTTCTAGTTTATTTACATTATTACTTGGAAGTTTGTTTTATTTTTACACTTTTATCCGCGTAGTGCTTGTTCCCGTGGGAATTCGGGAGTAAAATGACTAAGCCTAAGTCTAAGCTACTCCTTAACGTCACCTATATGCCAGTTTTAAAGTACAAAGTTCAATAAATAGATCAAATTTATACACTTTAGTGAATTTGAGTGATTAAAACAGCGTCTATTTTTAATTGTCTTCGCCCTTTTCTTGCGTAGGCAAAGCAAACAGAGTTAATACAGCCATATGTTATTAAAAATATGGCTTCTTATAATTCTTATTACCTAGAATCAGAATCAGAATCAGGTATTTATTTGTGAAACATAGGTAGTACAATAATAATAGATGTCGAATACTATACAGTCCGCTATGTTTTGTCCCAAGGACGTACAAATATTTTATAAACAGATTTAAACTAATGTCAAATTACAATAATAATCACAAATTACAACAAAAAAGGTACATTACAGCTCAAATAATTTACAATTAAGTCAAAAGAATTCCAATTAAATCAGTTAAATTACTATAAAATAAATTAAATTCATTTACATAATCGACAATAAATTACATTATATTTTTATTATGCTATGTCATTATCATTAATAAAATCGTCTATTGAATAATAACATTTAGCGATGAGAATTTTAAGAAGCGTAATATCTTAGGTCCGTATTCCAGAACGTTTATCAATACTCGATCGACTCTTGAGACTAGATTTTGCCTTATAAAATCTACTCTCAAGTGTTTCTTCAGTGTTGATAAACGTTCTGGAATACGGACCTTAGTCTTCTACGTCTAAGTCTAGTATAGTCTTAAATCAAAGTCAGTATTGCCATAATAATGGGGTAGAAGCGTTGATGTAGGTTTCAGTGAAATTTGCGCGAGAAATGCGATGATGAAAAATCGCTTTTCATGGCAATATATCACTATATTTTACTATAACACGTGAATTCAACTTTTATGTTAAAGAATCTACCATTTTTACACATGAGACTAGGTTAATACACTAGTTTTAGAAAATAATATACAGCAAGCGAATAATATACAGGAATACGGATATTGCGCGGTAATTTGGTGAATGACGGAATAGCGTCGGCAATGCATTGCCGTATTGAAAATATCAACCGTCTACGGTGACTTTCGATAAGATGGGTCGTATACTTTCTGCCTCATAAACAAAGTAACTCACGTTATTCCTTCCTAATATCATTATGAAATAGCTAATACCATCGTTGACGTAGGGAAGATTTCCCTTAACCGTTTCCCACGGGAACAAAATACCGGGATAGAAAGTAGCCTATAGCACTCAAGTAACACTCATTACACCTTTCGATTAGTGAAAAACCTTTAAAACATGCTCCTAACATCACTAACTCGCAAAATTTACCTCTTTATAATATTATTATAGATAAAACCGCAAAATAAAATTTTTAATTGTTTTTTAATTATAACAATAAACGCAACCGGACACATTGTTAATCACGTACAGCGCGTAAATATAATAAAAAATACGCGATCGGACGTACTTTATTGCGTAACTTCGCGTAATTGTGACAAAAACCACCAAAATATTGTTCAAAACCACAAGAGTTATGCCGTAATCACGATGACTGGGAGCTTTTTGATAATTGAAACTTTCATTGAATTGACATTGTGTGTTTTTTTTTTCGTTTCGTAATGGACGAAGCAGGTAATTGGTGATTGATGATACGAAATCAGTAGTCTCGTCAGTAGAAATTGATTTGATAAAGGGGTATTTTGAGTTATGGCTTGAATTGAAATTATTGAAATCGTAATTGAATTCAGATAAACGTTCCTTTGGGTATTTGTGAATTGAATAGTGGGACCAGATATATCTCTAGTCCAATTAAATTTGTCGTGGATGTACGAGGATTGTTCGCATGAATCCTGGCTACCTCAGCAAGGCAGTCGCATAGTTACCATTGAGCCTCGGTGGCAGTCAATGACCAGACCAATTGTACAGGAACTCCTCCAAGAACTCCTGAGTCCAAGTTCATTTACCTGCAATTCCCTGCCAGGGTCGAATGGCAGTAACTTTCAACGATACCAAAGTAGAAATATAAAAAAAATCCTTTACTGATACATGAGGCATTTTGGAGTGGAATAAAATTCCTTTGGATTGGCACCTAAAATAACTTCACCCGTCGGTATAAAGGTCAACGTGAGGGTTATTAATGATCTTTTATAAACAGTCGGTATCGTACCAGGAGCTTCGCCTCCTTATGCTTACTCTGAGGAATTGTTTGATATGATGTCCAATGCTACTTTCTCACATCACACCAATAACCATAGATAGTGTTCATTCTCAGTATAGGTACATTAAGAAGGGTCTATAAGGGGCTTCCTTCCGCGTACCTTTGGATTTTGGAATGAGCGCCCTGGCTCGGTGTTCGAATGTTTACATTGTGCGGTTCTTCAAAGGAGCCTTAGAAGGTTTCGTCACGATGAGACCTCTAGTGTTACAAACGTTCACAAGCTACGGTAATAAAAAAAACAAAGAAGATGACCAGCTCGAAGTAATTTTAATAATTCATGGTAGTTACTCCGTATTAAACAGTGGCGTAACATGATCTGATGCATCATGATCTCATAACAGAATTGAATGCACGTGTTACGGGAGTGTGACGCAACGGGAAGGGGTGCAAGCGAAGAGAGAAATGACCGGTTTGTTTTTAATGCAACTAAGAGTTTTTTTTGTAACGGTGCTCACTTTTTATTATCTCACAGGTTGCCAGAACCAGAGTATTTTCTAACAAATTGCTTTACACGCATACGTTTGATTTGTCAAATGTCTAATTGAGTTTTTCAATAGCAGCCTTGTTTTATAAGAGCGCGAATGTGACACTTCTGACTATGACCACTTTCAATCAGGTGACAGGACAGGCGCAGGCTGCATCGACCTGCTGTTGAAATTTTTTAAGCCGCCCATAAGGCCTTCAACTTGGCTTAACGACTGCCATTTTATTAGCAACCGGGACCAACAGCTTAACGTGCCTTCCGAAGCACGGGACTGGGGTGGGTCTAAAGGCCCGAATAAATTTAATAAAATAAATTGTGTCTATATTAGATGTTAAATTCGGAAGAAATTTTGAACCCGTTGCCTTTTTAGTGAGGTGGTAACAAAAAGGCTAAAAGGTATTATGTGCTAGACACTAATTAACACGACCAATTAAAGTCCTGGTAGTCTCGGACTCCACGACTCAATCAGGTGAGTCGTAGGTATATTGTGCCACCTTAGTAGCTATCATCTAATCTGTGACTTAGATGCTCTAAAAAAAGGTTATAACACATTCTTGTTAAATTAATAACAAATAAGCGATAAAATAATCACTGGTGCACAGAATAATTTGACTTTTTTAATATCTATCTTTCAAATCCAAAGATATGCCTTAAAGATTCATTAGTGCAGATTGTTTAATGAAGAAGAACGATATATTATGTATCAATGTCCCAAAATTTTTGTCATTACGTATTATTGACTTCCCAGTATTAATTTCGCCGTATAAATTGGGACGATTGCTAAAAAAAGCATAATGGTACTCGACCACTAAATAACCGCTACCGCTTATAACACGATCCAGAAAATAAACCCAAGTCACGATGTTTAGTGAAAATGCGTTCCATTGCGCGCAATGCACGTGACGTGCATATAACTAGCGATGCTAACCCTTCATTAGGTTATGCAACACGGGAAGTAGTGCGGGAAGCCAGGTGTCATGGCCCCATGGTTACTTAAAGGTTACGACATGAAACCACTTGATATTTTGTTTACGTATGTTGCTTTGATGTTAAAGATGTATTGTGTAATTTAATATGTAAGTATTTTAATTTCGTGATACAGTGTTTGTTTTATAAACTCATCCGAAAAGCCTTTGACGATTTTGATAATGATTTTTCATGTACAGAAAATAAATATAATAACTACATACATACATATTGTCACGCTTTTATTACCGAATGGGTAGGCAGATGCATACTATACGCCCACATTTCAACGTATGCATTTTTTGTTCCACGTAACAGGTGGTGATCCCATTGCCGTGTTGAAATGGACAGGCGCAGGCTGTGGCGACCTGCTGTTGAAATTTTTCAAGCAGCTTATAAGGCCTTCAACCAGGCTTAACGACTGTCATTTTACTGGCAACCGGGACCAACGGCTTAACGTGCCTTCTGAAGCACGGAAACTAGGTAAATCAAAACTAACAAAGCAAAGTAATAAAGCAAAACTAACAAAATAACCCTCCAAGACCCAGAGGGTGACGCCGAAGGGGTTTAGAACTCGTATCTAAAAGTCCCACCGTGAATCATAAATATCATCGTAATGTATATCATATATGTCGGTATATAATATAAACATCAAGTCGATGTGTACCACTTTTTATATTAAAAAGGATAATTTCACGTATTTCCTGAAAAAGAAAACTTTGCAAAACACCTCTACGAACTTGAAATTCCCAGAATCACCACGATTAGTTGTTGGGCGACCCCCACACAAGTCCATTGCTTAGCCAGCAGTTGATGATCTGAAGCGAAGCACTCCTCGTAAAAAAGGACTTAACGTTAAGATGAGAGTGTAGACATACATACATACATACATATCGATACGCCTGTCTCCCATCTGGGTAGGCAGAGACTATAGCTTTCCACTTGCTATGATCCTGGCATACAACTTTCGCTGCTTCCACTTTCATAAGTGTTTTCATACACACAAGCCGGTTAAGGGTATCTTGATCTGACCTTTTTCCAAAATGTCTTCTATTTGATTGACATATGTACGTCGAGATTACCCCTTACCAGTTTGCCCATTCACTCTTTTCTGATAAATCTGTTTCGTTAGTCTACTTTCATCCATCCTCTCCACATGTCCGAACCGCACATAATACTAGGTAAATATGTATTAAATTCGTGTCCGGAAGTATAAATAACACTGTACTTATACATAATAGGTAATGTAATCTGTCCTATGATAGGAAGCGTGAGTGCAGTGTCGTCGGTCAGGCGTCGAACCCGCGACCTTCGGGAGAAAGCTGAGAAACAGACATCTAATATTACTTGAGGGCAGATTGATTCTTACGTTATTGTTTGTTAGGAATAGAGGTAGTTACTTGATCATTGAACTGGTGCTATTTATTAATTTTATTTGTACTGATTATTACATAATTAGGTAGAATACTCCAGGGTTGTAACTTTGGATGGGGATCTTCTTTTTTAACGTGAGGAAATCTCCACGGATGTTGTGCCGTACTGGAACCGACTAAAACACACGGTACCTACATATCTGTCTAGTGCCGGGCGCCCCGGGTAACCGGGTTCCTGGCAGGTTTGGGCTGCCAACGCAGCCTCACCTAAGAATTGGGGATGCTCCTTTCTTCTTTTGGGGCCGGTTCGGGTGTAAAAAAACTTTACCAATCTTAAGGGTTACAAAACAATCTTAGCTACAAGTGATACACCTGCACTTGACTGGTGAGGATATGTTGCTGGAAGATCAAACGACAGCATTTAACGATACCGACAAAAAATGTTCAAACAACCTAAAAATTCTAATAAAATCAAGTCAAAATGCGTTTGGTGCAGGCTGCTAAAATTTAGAAATAGATTGTGGGTCTGAGTATGCTGTAGACCTCGTAGGTACTTAAATCTTTTAATCGACTGATCTTTGTTGAATTCTTGAGTGTATGTGCATCGGAAGCAACGTGGTTTAAGCCGCGAATAAGATGCAGAGTTTCTGGTAACAAAATAAGACACCCGGAATTGCTGGATACAGGCGTCATGAACTAGCACCGCATTTATTTCTTATATTAATGTTCAACCGCTTGTGGAGATCTTTGGGTCTTTGAGGGAGACATATTGCCAGAGATAATGATCAACCAAATAAATCACTCGTATCTTCTTTGAAAATGAGGTAGCTATCAAAAAGAGCACAAATAATAAGCCACAGCGTCTTATAACGATGGTTCAAATTATTATGTTCTGCCGTAAAAGCCCATGCTGTAAGGGTATCTCTAGATTTGTGGTCAAGGCTACTTTTACTTTCACACACACTGAAGATGCTTAAGGATTGTATTTATCTATTTGATGTAAGTCACTTCAAAGATCTCTGATGCATACAATTTTGCAAGCACCTGAGGATCAAAAATATAAGACACAGTAAAGATATACTAATTTTTTTTAGAATATCTGTAAGTAAAAACGTAATAGCCTGATGAAGACCAAGAAAAAATGTCTTTCGACTGGATACGAATAGATTAGAAATGTTGGCCCCAAATAATAAATGGGGGCTGAAAATGTTCGGATATGCCTAACCTTAGGGCCAGTACACAGTTTTCACTAGATATGGGTAGTACTAATAATTATTATAAAATATATATTATTGTAAAAATGTAATGTTTTACAAAAATATATAACCTAACCTAACCTAACCTAATCTTAGGGCCCCCTTCGACAGGGTGTCGAGGGGACGTGGCTGTGTCCTCGCTCTGCTGGGAGACATTGCAGTGATCGGGGTGTATTTCTCGCCCAACCGGAGCTTCGCCGAATACGAACAGTGGCTCGTAGAAGTCGGAGCTCTGGTGGAAGAAGCGCACCCCACCCCGGTTGTGGTTGCTGGAGATTTCAACGCCCATTCAAGGACGTGGGGATCCCCAGCAACCGACGAACGGGGTGAGGCAGTGGAGGAATGGGCGGTGTCCATTGGCTTGGTGCTACTCAACCGGGGGGCGGTTCACACTTTCGTGCGACCAACGGGCAGGTCTATTGTAGATCTGTCCTTCGCCAGTCCTAGACTGGCGAACAGCACGCGTGGCTGGAGGGTTGTTGAGGGGGTGGAGACGATGTCAGACCATCGATACATAAGGTTTGACGTCGTTTCTGCCACCTTGTCGACCCCTGGCAGCCGTCCCCTGGTTGGGGAGGGTCCGCGGTGGCGAATTTAAACGTTGGACAGGGAGCTGGCCAAAGAGGCGGCCATCGTTGAGCGATGGGCCGCGTTTGAAGGGGGCCCGGACGTGGACGCGAGGTCAGAACGCCTTTTAGGTGCTCTCACTCGCGTCTGCGATGCGGCAATGCGGAAGACAGGGCCTGTGCCGCCGCGGAGGCGGGTGTATTGGTGGAACAACCACCTAGCCGAGCTGCGTGCAGCTAGTCACGCAGCTCAGCGAAAGTACACCCGAAGCCGTGGCCGCAGAATCAGGAACCCTGCTCAAGAGGAAGTTCTGCTTGCCGCATACCGGGCAGCCCGGGCGGCCCTTGGCTCGGCGATAAGAGCCGCCAAGCAGGCAGCCTGGACGGAGTGGCTCGAGAGCCTGAACCAAGATGACCGTGGGGGCGTCCATACAAAGTCGTGAGTGAGAAACTCCGACCTTGGACGCTCCCACTCACCAGGTCTCTCGAGCCATCCTTCGTCGACCGTGTGGTCAACTCCCTCTTCCCAGCAAGGGAAGAATGGTCCCCACCGCGGATGGCATCAAGCCGGACGCCGGCAGACACAGGGGCGATCCCGCCCGTGACCGACGCCGAGCTAGGGGCGGCGGTCCTCAAACTTAAACTGAGGAACCGCGCCCCTGGACCGGATGGCGTGCCGGGGCGGGTTGTCCCTGATGTCGGAGTGCCTGGTGTCGGGTAGAGTCCCGCGGCAATGGAAGACGGGGAAGCTCGTGCTTCTTAGAAAGCACGGGCGCCCTGCCGAATTGCCGTCGGCCTACCGCCCCATCGTATTGCTCGACGAGACGAGTAAGCTGTTCGAGCGGGTGCTTGCAGCTCGTCTCGTCGGGCATCTGGAGGGGGCGGGGCCCAATCTGAGCGACGGGCAGTTCGGCTTTCGCCGCGGTAAGTCGACCCTTGACGCCATATCCCGACTCCGGGACAGCGTCCAGGAGGCAGTCGGTCAGGGGGAGGTGTTGCTAGCGGTCTCGCTGGACATAGCGAACGCTTTCAACACCATCCCCTGGCAAACGATTGCGGAAGCGCTGAGGTACCACAGGGTACCGTGCTACCTCAGGCGCGTCCTTGCGGACTACTTCGTGGATCGGGCTATCTCCTACCCAGCCCGGACGGGGGTAGTCCGCAAGGAAATGTCGTCCTCGGCCCACTCCTGTGGAACATCGGTTACGATTGGGTCCTGCGCGGTACCATGCTGCCGGGTGTCAGCGTGATTTGTTATGCCGATGACACCTTGGTCACCGCGCGGGGCCCCACGTGTAGGGATGCCCAAATTTTGGGTACGGTGGGCGTGGCCCAAGTTGTGAGTCGCATCAGGGCACTGGGACTCCAGGTGGCCCTCGACAAATCCGAGGCCGTGTTCTTCCACGGGCCTCGGCGAGGGCCCTCTCGAGACTCCCAAATTGTGGTGAGCGGTACCCCCATCGCTGTCGGGAAGACCATAAAATATCTGGGTCTGGTCCTCGACAGCCGATGGAGCTTCACCGAGCACTTCCGGCTATTGGCGCCAAAGCTGATCCAATACGCCGGAAGACTCGCGAGACTGCTCCCCAATACCGGCGGGCCGGGTAGTTCGTGCCGCCGTCTCTATGACGGTGTAGTGCGCTCCAAGGCGCTCTACGGAGCGCCTATTTGGGCTGATGCACTCTGCGCTTCCAACGTAGTGCTGCTACGAAGACCGCAGCGAACGTTGGCGCAGAGGGCGGCGCGGGCGTACTGCACTGTCTCGTACGAGGCGGCGTGCCTTATAGCAGGGAGCCTCCCGTGGGACCTCGAGGCTGGAGTCCTACGGCGGGTGTATGCCGAGGGCGTCCTGATGCGACGAATTGGAGGTCGGCCACTTCCGGAGGAGATCGATCGCTGGAGACAAGCGGCTCGCGACGATCTCTTCCGAAAGTGGGCCGAAAGAATGATGAGCCCCACTGCGAGCGCGCGGCTCGTGGGGGCCATACGGCCCGTCCTACGGCAATGGGTAGAGAGGGCGCACGGTACTCCGACGTACCACCTCACCCAGCTTCTCACAGGTCATGGCTGTTTCGCCAAATACCTGTGTGAGCTGGTGGGCGTGGAGCCGGACTCCGTGTGCCGTCACTGCCCTGGCGGCGCCGTGGACACGGCTGAGCATACGCTCACCGTGTGTACGGCTTGGGACGGGCCCCGCAATGCCCTCACGGGCATTGTTGGGACGGATTTGTCGCTGCCGGCCATGGTGCGAGCCATGGTCGGCAGTCGACAATGCTGGGCCGCCGTCGCCTCCTTCGCCAGCGAGGTGATGGCGGCAAAAAGAGAGGAGCTGCGGGTCCGGGAGCGAGCGGGACGCACGCTCCCGTCTCGAGGGCGTCGATGGCGGCGCCGGGCGGATACGCGGCGCACCGCCGACTAACTTGTGGCTGTGGACGGAAGGTCGGGGGACCCCGCTCACAATAGCTTCCTGGCGGCTGGCACCCCTCGTGTTCCGGGGTGCCTTCAGGTGCCCGCTCAATCACTCTCCACATGGTTGGGGACGGCTCGAGCGGGCACAACTTAACCTCCTCCGGGAGATCGTGGGGGGCAGCACATCTGGCCCCCCGAGGAGAGCCTCATAGTGGGGCATTCCCCTAGCCGGGTCGCAGTGAATAGCCCTCAGGCCTATCCTGGGATCCGGTTGGGAAGAAGGTGGAACACCGCGGGGTTTAGTGGGTAGGACGGCCCCCAAAGGGCCGGGAGTCCCACACACCATCCCTGCTGCCCCCGAAGCAGGGATGACGGTGCAAAAAAGCATTCCCCGCGTCACCAAAAAAAAAAAAAAAAAGATATAGATAATATATAAGATAAGTAGAAAAATAAGATATAAGATAAATAGATATGGGTAGTACTAATATTATAAAATATATATTATTGTAAAAATGTAATGTTTTACAAAAAAATATAAATTTTATAAATAAAATAAAATAAATAAATATCCATCACGCCTTATCCCCTAAGGGGTGGCAGAGACATATTATATGCCCACTTTTCACCGTGTGGATTCCTGTCCCACGTAATAGGTGGTGGAGCCCATTGCAATTTATATATTCATCTTGCCAAAACGAAGTGATAGAAAGTCATGGCAAATTGAGGGCCATTCTCAAAGTCCATAAGACTATTAACAATGGCCCTCAAGTTGACGGCCCAATGAAGATTCACGCTTGGAGGAGGGTGGGAATGAGGTGGATAACATGTGTGCAGGAACACAGCGTTCTAAGTTAAGGTTCGACATAGAAACGATCTTTATAACACATTCAAATCATTGCAGTGCGAAGCCGAGACGATTTTTGATTCGATTTGAGGCTCGGTAGCGAAAGTGCTGCACCTCTGGTGTTGCAAACGTCCATAGGCTACGGTGACCACTTTCCATCAGGTGGGCCGTACGCTTGTCTGCCACCTCAGTGGTATAAAAAAGGGGTTACTAAGTAGCTGTTAATACAGTCAGTTATGCTATTAAAGTGTTTCTATGTACACCTAACGATATAACAATACGTAATAATATGTTGTATAATATTATTTAGTAGGGTAATCACACGACATCTATTAGGAAATTGCCTCGAGCTATGAAAGTAAGTATAACAAGTTTATCTGCACCACGATCGTGGGAGTACGCTCTTAAGTACTTAGGTAGTCGTCTTCTTCTGTATTGTAGCGTCTTCCTAGTTGCCTTCAAACTCTACATGGATTTGCTTTGCCTGGATATTACAGGAATCAAACATAGCTCACATAAGACCCGTAATATACTAATACCGTGGTGCTTCCATTTTTCTTTAAGGATTTACATCTAGTTGCTTTCCAGGTATCCCGTTTTGCAAAGGAGGGAGGCGTTACGTTCTTTTTCCAACTTACTCAAACTATTAATTATGTTGCGGGTTCCAAGACATGCTAACTTCTCCTGGGACTTCACCGAGATCGAGCTCGGTGTAACTTTTGTGTTCTTGGTCAGTGCTGTAGATCCTGGTTAGCAGAAGTCATAGTAATGGGAATGCGGGTGAGATTAGTCCCAACTGTAGGCCTGGATATTTTTTTTAAGCGACTGCCGTCTGAACGCCCTACTACTGTCGTGTTTCTACGCTGGAGATGCGTTTGTGGTGTACAATTTGTAAGGGGTTTCTTTGGGTTCCAAAGATCTTGATGGGGTGTCCAGCATACATATCGGTCTAATAGGTTTGTCAGTGCGAGTGTAACTCATTTGGTGTTGTAATCGTCTATAGTTTACGGTAACCAATTTCAATCAACCACTTTAAATACGTCCCGTTTTACGATGACATGATTTTCTATAAATGTTGGTTTAATTAACTAAAATCGCTATATCTTGGAAACTTAAAAGCTAGACGAAAAATTTAGCATATACATATAGCTATAATACTTTTGAGTTTTAACCCAAATTCATTCAATCACATATTCATAATCCTGGAATTATAACGATTGCAATGTCCGACATTTAAATATAATTTATTAGTATTCGAAATAAAACTTAATTTAATATTAACAAAAGAATGACCGTTTGTGATGCAGTAAAAAGGCTTGAGCTCGCCTCAAGCAAAGTACGTACAGTTAATTCTTACAACGGATCTTGGATGCTACCGGGTTTTGAAGCTCAGATGAAGCGCATTTCACTGTCACTGACACCTACACAATTAAATACAAACAAACAGTGCGAACAAGGAAAACGAACAATAGTCATTCAAACGCATCTCCCAAGATCTTTCAAACGTTTTTGACGTCATACACGAACAAGAAACACCGGGTGAAATGTATTGTTTTTGTTCTTAGATAGATCGTCTTGTATTATTACTAATTGTAAGTTTCGATTGTCTGCCTGTTTTTGTGCTGGGCACGTTTGAAAGGACCATACAGTTTGTAGTGAATTTTTTGTAGGCTGTATAAAGAAAGCTGTTGCGTAATCAAAAAAAATAAAACTGTCAAAGTGATATTCAGTACGCGTGACAATTCACGCGCATGTTACCAGTACTGAAAATTACTTTGACAATTTTAGTTTAGGTAGTTTTATTTTATAAGTTCTATTCATGAGCGATGTTACCGTGTTGAGAAAATTGAGATATGCGTTTTTAAGTTGCAAGTTAAAACCTGAATTATGGCGGGAAGAGTCATATTTTAAAACTAGTGTAATTTCGAGTGTATATGTGTAAAAATGAAGGATTCTTAAACACTAAAGCTTTGAGACAGTGTGCACACGTGTTGTGAAATTCGATAACTAAGTAGAACGCGACATTTTTTTGTTAATTCTCAAATTTCACATATAAATAAAATAAATAAATATCCATTACGCCTTATCCCCGAAAAGGGTGCAGAGGCATATTATATGCCCACTTTTCACCGTGTGGATTCCTGTCCCACGTAATAGGTGGTGAGCCCAGATACGTAGGTATAGTAAAGTTTACATTGCTTTACTGGCGTAGAGCTTTTAACAAACTCACACATTAATAGGCTGCTATTTATAAAAAAAATATTGCAAATAGCCTATTAATATAAATAATAATATAATAAATAATAAACAGGAGAGCTCAATCAAGGTAAAAGAATGTTGTTTCCATAGCTGTTTTCTTTTGAATCGGAATATAAAACGTCAGAAACTTACCGTAGGTACCTACTTAGAATAAATGGCACATAATTCTCTGTACTTTTTATCATACTTTTTTATAGTCTACCGAAAAGAACTGAGGCTTTAGGTGTGTGGTAATTCAAGACACTCCTGACTAAAACCACAAACCTCCTGACAAAAACAGCTTCCTTACGACGCATGGGGACAAAAAACTTGGTGAATCGGGTGAAGCCTTTCCCCAAGACTATTCCTAAAGTAAAAAAGAGTAATAGATGAAAAAATATGTAGTATTTTTTCATCATTCCTTTACTCTATGACCTTGAGCAACCTACTTGGTTAAGCTTGGACTAGTTTGGCGATAATTTACCTGCGACTACGTGCGTTTAATCAGTATATGAAACTCCCAATTCCATGTTCAAGTAAAATTATGATGTCGTGACGCACTTAAATAATAAAAAGGAAAAAAGCTAAGAAAGTGACAAGTAACAAAATAAAATAAAGTAGGAATAACAGTGAGAAGTTATCGATTCCAAGGAAATACTTTCCAATCAGTTTAGACGTTTGCTTTTTCAACTTAGACATAGAGGGTATGAGTTTTGGACTACAAATATTAGATTTATAGTCTAATAAGATGTTCTTGTTCTCTAAATAATATTCGCGTTCTCTTCTGAAGATTCCCGCCCGCGTGATAATAAAATGCCAAACAAACAACCAATGAACTACCTATATTGAGCAAATCCATAGCAACATGACCATTTTACGTTGTTTGGAAGAAATCGTGCCTTAGAATAAAGACCGCCGATTTTAGAGATAATTAGACAAGCACATGAATTAAATAACTGTATGATATGATATGTGTACCCCAGAGTGTATTTGATCTAAAAAAATCTAGAAAAAGATTAAGAAAAAAAACTCAGGCCCATATGAAAGTAGAAATAATACCGCGTGCCAGGTTTACGTCAAACTGTATGCGAAAATCGCATACGCGGCCTGTTAGTTGACTGCCATTCATCTGTAGTAGGTAATAGTAGGAGTAAAGGATGACACCCACTGACACGCTTGATTGTATGAAATTTATAGAGTAAGGCGTCTGTAATAGTGTGCGAGTTACATTGATTCCTTGCTCTGGTATACGTGATTTTCATCTTCTTAGTCGGACACTCTTGTCAGAGTGGTCGTGGCTGTAGTTGATAAATATGGTGGCGGGTTGCCTTCATTAGTCGCTATAAGGGTAGCTGACATTGTGCAATGTGTCTTCATTTACGCCTAATTACTGTATTGCGAGTACATTCTACTGCGGCCGATTTAGTAGAGGATATGATACGATCGATCCAGCGATTTAGAGACCGACCCCGCGGTAACGTACCTTCTACACGGCCTCGACTCGATCGAGAGACTTGTGGTGCAACAAGTCTCTCGATCGAGTTCTCATTTCTGGAAACGTGTCCAAAGAATTTCAGAATTCGTTAATGCACAATCGACGATAATCTATTTCGTAAATGAAGTTCTTTGAGGATGGAATTATTTGTGCGGAACGCGGTCCAGGGTATTTTTAACATTCGTCTTGAACACCACAACACCAGTGTATTAATTTTTCGCCGATCTTGTAACTTAAGTGACCAGGTTTCGGCCCCGTACAAAAATATTGGGAATAAACGGACCTTTGTGTTCTTCGTGATTCTTCTGTCTTTCCAAATTTCCTTTTAATGTCTAATCGGTCCACCGCTGATCTGGTTATAGCGCATCGGCGTTTGATCTCTTCCTCGCATCCTCCAGCGTTCGAGATAGTTAGTCTCGTCGTGGCTTGCGCGATTGTCTAAGTGACGTGGTTGACATATACATAAAATAATTGATTGGGTAGACAGAAGTATAAAAATCGCCCACATTTCACCGGTATGAATCACCTTTAACATACAATAATAGCAGAATTGAGGTGAGGACGCGCCTGTCATGACAAATTCATTAATTTACTATGGAAACATCTGGACGGCAGGTTTATATCGTAGACAATCACCACATTGACTGACCGACATTCTAAATCACATGTGGGACAGGTATAGACACGCTGAAAAAATATCGTATAATATGCCTCTGCAACCCCTTCGGGAATAAGGCGTGATTGAGTTTCTAAATCTTACTCAATTTAGACTTTTTTTAATCAAAACGATTATGTAGGTATTAAACTAACTTGTAGAAAAATAAAATTGATTCAATTATTTTGCTTTGATTGTCCTACGCGTGAGTATCTACTGTAATTTATCGTAATCTAATTAACCTACCCGGTAATCGAACGGATTGCACTTAACTTTGGACATGTGAAAGTGGTACTAATTCATAAAATAAATTGAGTATTACGTGAAAACAAAATAAATCTGATTGAGTTCTAAGGCTAAAGGTGTACTCTCCTTGGAACCTCGACTACCATTTAGGCAGCAACTATTCTTTTATACAACTACTCTCTGGATAATAATTAGTTTAGCAGGAAGATCTACTAGTAGAGTTTTTATACAATCACACATTTTCTCTTGAAGGAGTAAATGACAAATGCATACCTTTACTTGCCACGACATAGGTTATGTACCAATCCGGTTATTATTTAACAATAGTACTTACTATTTTTTAATAATAATCGACAGGCGCAGGTTGTGGCAAAACCGCTGCATAATATATACCTAGGCGACATGAAATTAACAGCTGATCTCCACAATCTGCGCCTGTCAATTTCAACACGTCAAGGAGTTGACCACCTGTTACATCAGACAAAATAAATTACGGTTTAATGTAGGTGTTTAATACACCTCTGCCATCCCTTCAGGGATAAAGGTGTGAATGATAAGTAAGTGTCTTAAATTTCTTCTGCCCAAGAGTGTCAAACAATTGGTAATCTCTTGTTAAAACCATATCAAAAACGTTATTAGACTCAGTTTTGCAATCGAAGCAGTTATATCGATATTGAAATGCTGTACATTATTGTACATGAAGGTAAAACCAATCAAGACCCAAATATCAATCGATTAATTAATTCAATAACAGCATCGGTACATTATCGCATAATTCGAATATTTGTATCGATCACAGAACGGTATCAAACGTTCGGCCCTAAGTGGAACGGTACGAATCGAGAAATTGATCTATTGTGACGTCACGGTGCCCAGCGCAGGCGCCGTTTTTGCACAGCAGCTTTCCTCGCAAACATTTCGTGTTTCGTAATAAATGTAACAGTGACAATGAATTCTGTAATTCGGCGTACAACAATGACGAACGGTAAACAAAGTGAGGTGTTACAGTTTTTTGTCGAATAACAAATTTTATTATTGAATAACGGTATCTTATGGTATGATAGTTGACCCCCAGAGTACTTAAAAAAGCATTTTGTCAATCATATTTTACTATTTTACAGAGTCTTAGGAGTTACCCATGTTTTCGGTGTTAATACCTTGCCAAAATATGACTGCGGCTGTAGATTGGCCTAATCTAGGGGCATATAAGCTTATGTTACGAAAATAAAACACCCCAAACACCGAAACAAACATTGGCGAATCACAGATATATTTCATCCGAACTGAAAGCTAAATACTTCTGCCACAACCTCATACAAAGTTTGAAGAGCGAGGTTTGTTTTAGGGGGCTGCTAGAGACAGCTTCTTTATTACTTTGAATTTTTATAGAAAGTGGCTGCCGACTCAACCACTCCTAGGTCCCTCGTCCTTAATTCAGCTGGTGTGCCAGCTTACCTACTATCGATATGATTTTTAACAGTCAAGAATTAAAGTGCGTGATGGTATAAACCGTGAAAACGTCGATTCCGTGCTCTAAATATTTGAGAACGGTTAAATTTATTGATTTTATCATGCGTTTTTCAATTGTTTAATTCCATTTTTCACATGAATCGCTCGTGGCCTAGCGGACTTAGTGTTCTGATGTAAACGAACTATGGCTGGTCTTCGGATGGGTGACAACTTTGTGGCATTTACATTTGCGAGCGTTTCCGTGCTTCGGAAGGCACGTTAAGCCGTTGGTCTCGGTTGCCAGTAACATGGCAGTTGTTAAGTCAAGTTGAATGCCTTGTAGGCGGCTTGAAAAAATTTCAACAACAGGTAGCCACAACCTGCGTCTGTCTATTTTCAACACTGCAATGGGCTCACCACCTATTACGTGGGACAGGAATACAAATGGTGAAAAGTGGGCATATAATAGGCCTCTGCCACCCCTTCGGGGATAAAGGCGTCACAATATGTATATCATCATCATCATCCGAGCGTCTGTCCCAGTTGCGTCTCGCGACGCCCGGGGTCCGCTTTCCTACATTTTCTCCTCCACTTCGCACGGTCGTCGGCATCCCCTGTAGTGAGACCATTGGCACGCATGTCATCCCTTACGACGTCAAGCCAGCACTTCTTGGGTCTTCCCCTCTTACCGGGACCCGGCGGGGCTGACATGGCCAGACATTTGTTACCTACGTAGCCCGGCGGTTGCCGCAAGACGTGACCATACCAACGAAGGCGACACTCTTGCAACTTGCCTGTAATGTCACGGACGTGAAGGCTGCCGCGGATGCGAGAGTTTCTCACGCGGTCCATCCGCGTGACCCCACACATCCACCGCAGCATCTTCATTTCCGTGACACGCAGCTCCTGCTTGTGTCGCTCCAATATCGGCCACGTCTCACTGCCATGTAAAAGGACAGGTCTAATAATGGTTTTGTAGACCTGTCCCTTCAACCGGATCGGCATTTTAGGGTCACAAATGACACCGGTCATCTCCCGCCATTTGGCCCACGCGGCAGCAATGCGTGACTTGACATCGCAATCGATGTCACTGGACGTGTGAAAAACAGATCCCAGGTATTTAACCTGGTCCGTGCGCTCGACTAAATCACCGCCTATGCGGACGGATGTGGGATCTGTCGAGTTTAGTGCCAAGTACTCGGTGTTCGCCACATTTAGTTTCAGACCGCCGTTCTCAAGCGTCTCCTTCCACGCCTTTACACGTCGCACCAATCTGCCCCTGTCCGCGTCTGCCAGCGCAATATCGTCAGCATACATGAGCAACCATGGAGGCTGCTTATGTGGGTTTCTGATGCTGTCCGACAATTTGTCTAATATTACACTGAACAGAAGCGGACTAAGGACCGAACCCTGGTGTACCCCGACGGTGATGGGGAAGGGTTTCGTGTCGCCAACAGCAGTCCGAACCATTGAATCGGAGTCACAGTACATGTCCCGGATAGTGTCAATATAGACCTCTGGAACCCCTTTGGACCGCAGTGCCCACCAGATCATCGCACGAGGAACACAGTCGAAGGCCTTCTGCATGTCTAGAAACAGTACTTCTCTGTATTTCTCTGCGACAACCCTTAGGGCAAAAACAGGGTCCGTGGTCCCATAACCAGGGCGAAACCCATATTGACACCCCGAGAGAGTACACTCCTGCCGGATCCGAGAGTCTATAATCCTCTCGAAGATCTTCATGGTGTGGGACATCACCTTAATACCGCGGTAGCTCCCGCACTCCTGCACTGACCCCTTACCTTTCTTTTTTTTATTTGTATAATACTCAGTCTCCATTGGTTTGGTATCTGCCCGCTGAGGAGTATGCGGTTAAAAAGGTTTACTAAGATGCCCACACCGCGAGGACCCATCGCCTTCCAGGCTTCGATGGGGACTCCATCGGGTCCAACAGCTTTCCGATTCTTCATGCGGCGAAGCGCAGTCAGGACTTCTCCAGGCGTTACCGGTGGCACTAGTCCCTGATTCGGAGGGAGGTCCGGAGGCTGCACCTCTTTGTGCTGTTTATTAAGCAGCTCGTGGAAGTACGAGCGCCATCTCTCCTTTACCGCGAGGTCTTCGCTTAACAGGTTGCCCTCAGGGTCTTTTACACAGCGACACTTGGATATATCCTGTGCCGCTTTGACCCTGGAGCGCGCCAGCTTATAGATGAGCTTCTGCCCCTCAGACGATTCCAGCTTATCATACAGAGGTTGTAAGTGGTCACGTCTGGCTCTGGCTACAGCTCTCTTTGTGGCGGGCTTGGCAGCCCTGTACGCGTCGCGGTCTTCAGGAGATCCGGTCGCTTGCCACTTTTTAAAGAGGGCTTTCTTCTCCCTAGTCTCCCTCTGGACTGTGTCGTTCCACCACCAAGTTTCCTTGTCACATTTGCGTCCACCCTTAGACACACCGAGCACCACCTTCGCCGCTCCAAGGATGGCCGCCTGAACTTTGTCCCAGTAATCTTGAACTGGTTCGCCTTCAGTGTCGGTGCACTTGTCACCGACAGCTGAGACGAACTCCTGGGACCTAGTTTCATCAAGCAGCCACCATCTGATGCGGCGCTGGCACCGCTCGATGCGTTTGCCTTTGGGCTTCACGCAGAGGTCCATGACAAGGAGACGGTGTTGTGCAGTAAGACTCTCACCGGGTATGACCTTGCCGATGCTGTGTCGCCTAGTGAGTAGGAAATCGATCTGAGTTGTACGCCTCCCGCTCTTGTAGGTGATGAGATGTTCGGATTTCTTTTTGAAATACGTGTTCACAATGGCCAGATCGGCAGCCGCACACGTTCTGAGGATAGTTTCTCCTTCAGCGTTCCGGGTGCCGTATCCAAAACCACCATGAACACGCTCAAACTCCTCACACCTCCCACCCACATGACCGTTTAGGTCGCCGCCCAAAACGATTCCCTGTGACAACGGAATGCTCCGAAGCACTCCCTCGAGTTGACCCCAAAACGACATCTTATCGGCGTCGCTACAACCGGCCTGTGCCGCGTAGGCACTTTTCAGGTGGGTAATAATCCCATCGATAAGCACCCTCACGATCATAAGCCGGTCGCTACAGCGTTTCACCTCCAAGATGCCGCTCTGCAGCCCTTCGGAGAGCACCACGGCCACCCCGTTCTCCCCACCAGGCGCACCCGTGTAATACAGCTTGTAGCCGTTCTGCAAGGGCCGGGCTCTGTTGCCCTTCCACCGAGTCTCCTGCAGGAACGCTACGTTCACCCTCCGCCTGGAGAGTACTTCGACCAACTCTACCGCACGCCCAGTCACCGTGCCAATGTTCCAAGATGCGAAGCGGATTCGGGTTGGGGCTAACTTCTTTAGCCGTGCTGGCCCGACACACGGCAGCCCTAGCCCACTTGCCACAGGAGTCGGGCGGGGCTCCTGCGCGCCGTTTTGCGGCGGCGCCCTATCCCTAGCAGCATTCCTTTTCTGACTGTTCATTATTTTTTTTGTTTCGGCGGGTGGCTTTTATGGGAGCGACGCCCTCAGACCTCCCAACCCCAGAGGGGAAAGCCAGCGCCAGAGCCTCGTCCGTTAGTCAGCAGGTGCACGCACTAGCACGGGAGGTTGACTTGGGCCCCCGAAGATCTTGGTGGGGCCCCTTACACCCTCGTCACAATATGTATATATGTATGTAATTTTTCTCATGTTTGAACCAGTGAAATAGGTAAGCCAGCGTGAATTAAGTCTAGAACAGGTACTGCTCCTATATCACCAAATAACTCTCAGATTCATGCTTTTCAGCGTACAGGTAAGTACACATCGGAAAATAGGATTTTCCAAAAGATGAATTAATACCTATTAGATATCTAATTATTTTCAAACCACTTTGTTCGAGTTAACAATAATAAAAAATCGTAAAACTTAGAAAAAAGCCTTGAAATATTCAACTTTCTAGATCTAAGGGTTTCGGCTGGCGTTGATAGGTTAGTTAGTTAATATTAATATCATTGTAAATTAATTACATTCACAAGAATTTACTTAGATTTCAAAATACAAAAAGATCTTATGACATCGGGTACGGTGACAAAACTTCCGTGGTCAGGCCTTCACATAACACACAGGAACTACTCATGATCTTAAGAAAAACAATTGTCTCATTACAACTAGCTGACCTCCGTGGCTACGCCGCCCGTGACATATTTTGTTTCCCGTGGCACCCATTTAATCCCGTCGTTTATTTATTTTTACAAAAATATATGAAAATTTATTAGATTTTGTGACATTTATGATTACTGCTCCGCTCTTGTGAGTAGTAGCGTGATGATATATTGCTTAGCTTATAGCCTTCCTAGATAAATAGGCTATCCTACACAAAATTATTTTTTCAGTACGAACCAATAGTTGAAGCGCTCGTGGCCCCGCGGTCTCAGTGTTCTGTAAACGATCACTGAGTTACGCAACTTTCACTAAGGCTGGTACTCAGATGGGTGACCACTTTGTGGCATTTACATTTTGCGAGCGTTTCCGTGCTTCGGAAGGCACGTTAAGCCGTTGGTCCCGGTTGCCAGTAAAATGGCAGTCGTTAAGCCTGGTTGAAGGCCCTAGGGGCGGCTTAAAAATTTCAACAGCAGGTAGCCACAACCTGCGTCTGTCTATTTCAACACGGCAATGGGCTCACCACCTATTACGTGGGACAGGAATCCACACGGTGAAAAGTGGGCATATAATATGCCTCTGCCACCCCTTCGGGGATAAGGCGTGATGGATATTTATTTAACCAATAGTTCCTGAGATTATCGCGTTCAACCAAATAAACTCTATAGCTTTATATATTAGTATAGATTACGTAAGTTACTATTACCTGACAAGTATCTTAGTTAACTTAGCTGTCAGATCGGTGCTTATTAAGTTATATTGTCTGCTTCAAGTTTATAAAGGGAAAACCACTCGTTTGCTTACAACGGCCCGGTATAAATATTGAGATTGGAAAAGTGAAACTGGATTTGTATAGCTATACTTAGTTCACTATAAGAGGTCTATTGTCACTAGTGCTTTAACAAATGATCACTTAGGTAGGATTAAGTTGTACCTAAGTATTACCTGTTTGAATGTTTTAGCGTCTCGCCAGCATGAAAAATACGTACTTGTGATTTTTATTTCACTGTTTTGTAATTGGGGTTTGGATATTGCATCTTTATTTTGTTTATTTTTTTATATGTGTGTAAAATGGTGTCACCCGCCTCATCGTAAGCAAAGACGACGACCCGTGTTTGGGGCCGCTATCTCAAACCGCAGGGCTGTCATAGCGACCCTCATCTTGACGGTCCAGAAATATGCCTTTTCATGCTTCTCTTAAAGGATTATTTTGTAAGAGAAGGGAAACACGTGCGCTGGCAGAGAGTTCCCTGCATCTTAATTAGAAAGGCTGCCAGACTTTGACATGTGTTGAACGTCTATCGATTATTATTAGGTTTAAGCATACTCCAAATTATGTTTTATTTGAAAATGGGGATTAACAAAAATTCATCACCCTTATTTTTATTAAGTAGGTTTAGAAAATATAGAGCATTCTAAAAAGTAATTTAAATATTTATACACAATTAATTTCAGCTCGGCAAAGGACTCACCTGTTACATGGGAAAAAAAATATACGGTGAAATGTGGGCGTATAGTATGCCTCTGCCTACCTCTTCGGGGATAAAGCCGTGACAATATGTATGTATGTAATACACAATGATGTTATCAATGGCATAAAATCATTGGTCCTTGGCACAAAAGTGTATTTTACTTTGAAAAAATTAAATCTGTTCCTAGACAAAAGCGTTACTGCCGTAATGCCAACAATGACTTTATTTGAACATTAAATGAAGGTTGTACATCTTTTGTCTGAAGCCTGCATTATTATTTATTTTGCATTTCTAAGTCTTATGTTGTGATCAGTTATCATATTCCTAAAATGGTTTTTGAATATAACACATTGCTTTTCGATATTTTAGGTAAGATTGGAATCTGATCTAAAACTTCGTTTTTATAACATGTTATTAAGGTCCGTTTATCTCTGAAGTCTATGTAAGCAGGAGTGCTGAAACGGCTACCCAAGAAGCTGCTATGATGAGACAATTAGCTATGCCTTTAGTAGCCTGCTTAAAAATTTATACATAATGTCACGTTAGAGGACAAGTGACCCCATATTTCCTTTCATTAATGTGATTTTTGTATCAAAATTTACTAGGTGAACCCCCCGGCTTCGCCTGTGACATACCTCGAACTCCCGTCGCACCTATTTAATCCCGTCGCTTATAGATTTTACAGTTGCATTTAAATTTGCCCGATTTGTCATCATTTATGACTACTGCTCCGCTCTCCAGGTAAGTAGCGTAATGATATATAGCCTATAGCCTTCCTCAATAAATGGGATATCTAATACAAAAATATTTTTTCATATCCAACCAGTAGTTCCTGAGATAAGCGTGATCAAACAATCAAACAAACAAACTCTTCAGCTTTATAATATTAGTATAGATTTGTCAATGTCTATAATATTATAATAGTTAGGGTATTTATATTTATTTGTTCCGTGATTTTTATTATTTTCTTGTCCCTTTTATTTATTAGGTACTGTCCTGAAAAAAAAATAGAATTAAGTATTATGCTTACCTCGAGGGCTGTACCCATCACAGATGCAAAACAGCGCCAATAATACAATTAGTATACAGCAGATAATACGCATCATTGTCATTAGATTACACGATAACTGTTATCATTACACTCCATCCACGCACAAATTACGTTATTACGCATAAATTACGCGTCGAAAAGTATTTAACTTTAACGAGGCATAAACATCACTATCAATCATGGTAACATCCAATAAAAAGGCGGTAAAAGTCTGCGGTTCGATTTATAAAGTTCAAATAAAATAGTAAATAAAAATAATATTTAAGACACGTGCGGCTTTGACGGTGTTGGAATTAGAAATGCTCCGAAAAAAGTATGCTCTGCGCTTGCGTCGTTATTATTGACTAACGATAGTGTTTTTACTTTTTTCCGTGGCGCCTATAACCCCCACCGGAAAAATAGTGGGAGGTTAACAACTATTTGTAGGGGTATTTTATAGGAAGGAAATTTATTTGACGTATAGTAAATTTACATAAGCGTTTTGTAGAAATTGTGGTAGGAATATTGCGTTTGTTCGCGCGATTTGATTGTTGTGTAAGTATGAAGATCGTGAAAGTAACCTTTATACAAAACCACATAGCAAGTGAAGCTTACGACGGAATGGGTTTGAAGTTAAGCTGTGAAATATTATTTATGGTCGTAAAAAGGTAGAGCAATTTTGATTGAAGTTACAACTATTATTTGGTACTTTGTTTTTCAATTCATTTCATCAGCAGAGCTATAATTGTTTATCGGTCAGAAACGCTTGTACATGAATGCTTCCTCTTTGTGCCCAAATACATTAGGTAGTTCCCTAATTTGGACGAAAATATTCAGTAAAAATTTTAGGATGTACTACGTTGTGGGTTTGGTTTGGACACGTTCAACGAATGAGTGAGGAACGATTGACGAAGAATATGTATTGTGCGAAACTAGAGGGCAGAAGAAGTCAGGGTAGGCCGAGGCTTAAATATGAAGACCACGTGAGCAGATTGCTCAAAAACGGAGATTTGGTAAAGGGCAGCTAAGTTACTCGTAAGTCGTAGCTATTATTTTATTAACTGCGCCAGCGGCTGCAGTCTTCGCGCTATCTCAGGAAAATGTATACGAGTGCTTTTGTATATTAACATGTCAAATTGGCGCGCCCCCGCCTGATCAAAGCAGAGACGACGATCCGTGATTAATGGCCGCTACATAGCCAGCAGGGGCAGCAGTGCAGCGCTCCAATAGCGGTCTTCAGGTTGACGGCCTAGACATGCCTTTTTACGCTTTTCTCAAAACACCCAGGATTTTAAGTGGACGAAAATACGTGCGCTGGCAGAACTTGTTCTGGGCACAATTGCGTTGAGTGTTAGAATGACATCTCTGCCCTGTCTGTGTTGTTCGGAAATGCAGGGTGAGTGTGGTAGCAAGTGGAAGAGTTCTTCAAAACATTTACTGTGATAGATAGTAAAATTTAGCTAAGCTGACCACCGTTCTGTGCATTTCCAACGGTTCAAGACTGCGCATGACCTCAGGACAATCTACAATGTGGATAGCACGTCGCTGCAACGAGTCAAGCTGGTTGGCGGAGCCATCACAAAGATGTGAGCAAACAATATTACACAACTTAAGTGTTTGTTTGTTTGATTGGTTGAACGAATCTTAGGAACTACTCGAAAGCCCAATATTTTTTTCATAATTATCAAAATCATCACGCAACTGAGTTGACGCCCGAAGTTTTCCGTTCCCAACACATCAGAATAACACATAGGCTACTTTTTATCCCGGGAACAACTATCTATGGGAAACGGGAACGGCAACACTTCACCACGGGTGCGGAGCCGCGGGCGTCAACTAGTTTTGCAATAATGTATTTAAATTTGCCCGATTTGTTGACATTTAACTGTTTCGCTCTCCTAGGTACGTACTATGAATAAAAAGTGAGTAGTTCCTAAGATTAGCGCGTTCAACCAAACAAACAAACAAACTTTTAGGTTTTGTAATATTGGTGTAGATTATAATGAGTAGGTGATCGAGAAGGTCCACAAAGTCTGAGGAATGGAGACCAACCAAATAGTAATTACATATCGCACCTCCGGTGCAACAACGTCACTTATGCATTTTTTGTCAAAATTGATCTAATAATGAGAAATGAACGCAAATGTACCTCTTTACCTGGTGCGTCATTGTCATTTGTGTAGTGCTTAAACTTTTCGTGTGAGGGCAGAAGTGTCGTTATGGTTTTGGCGCGAATCTAACCGCTACTTGGAGAAACAACGTTTGATTGGTCAGTTGCGCGCGGCCCCCGGCACGAGTGACAATCTTCTGGAGCTACATCGTCACTCAGATAATTGTGACAAAATATTTTTATGTTTTTTAAAGCAATAACGGCACTTGTGTTTATAATGACATTATTTCCCCAATCCTTGTATTTTATGGTATAAAGTTTATGTTCGAGTGACAATGTTCGTCCAAAATAGTAATGATTAATTTAATGTTTAATAATAATTTAATATAATATGAATAAAAAAAATTTTTTTTCTAAGTGTAAAGTTTGCATACTATTATATTATTTTAAGAGTCCGATTTCCACTACTATACTACGTGGTTCTGTGTTTTTTTAAAATTTTTCATTAAATAATTCATGTTTGTTGAATTTCCTATCGATTAATTGGCCTGAAAAAATTTACATACATAATGTTAATTTGCCAATTATTAGTAAAAAATACTTACATTCTACATTTTTGTACAACGATTTGAAATAATCAAACCGTTATGCTGAAGAATTTTCTTTATATAATTAGTATTATGCAAGTTGACTTTTAACTTTTAAAATTGTATAAAAGCCAATAACACTAGATGTCTTAGCTTAATCTTGTGAGAGCTGGAGTATGTAGTAGGTTCGAAACTTATATGACAGATCTCCAGAATACAATACTATAATTGAATAATAAACATTATAGTTGGAATTGCAAATAAATGCATACGGTGAAACGTGGGCGTTTAATATGCCTCTGCCTACCCCAGAGCAACAGATGCAACATTCAGAACAATAAAAAATAGTATCTAATTAGACAAACTCTGAGAATCAAGCAACAAGAATCAAGCAAACCCAGGTGAATCTACAACAACTACTATAGAGCGGGATAATACTACTTTAGAAGACAATAACTCTTTGTCAATTTTGGCTAATATCGATGGATCGAATGAACGTGACGATGTTAATGACAGCACATCAGACGATTTCTCTGGCACAGATTCTGAACATGAATGCAATCCTCGCCGTTGTTCTAGGTCAAATTCATCCAGTAGCTCTAGTAGCACTTCGAGCAGTAGTTCTAACAGCAGCTCCAGTAGTAGTTCTAATAGCAGTTCCAGTTATTCTGCAGTTGAAAATAATACTCCTTATAATAATGTGAGCCTTCTTCATGAGCTCAACCAGTCAGCACCACCTATAATAAAATCAAGAGGCAAAAAGAGAACTCGTAAACCATCAACCTGGCAAAAGAATACTACTAAGACATTGAAAAATAATGGTCAAACTTATATCATACACTTAAAAACTAAAATTAACAGAACGCAAATGCATGATTTATTGATATTATTACAGGCAAATATCGTCCCAAGATATTATGGAAGTTTTTACAATGATCTTATTTAATACTATTTTTTTTAATGTTTTACTATTTTACGTCTTTGATATTCTTTATAGTCACATTTCCACAAGCAGGGAAAAGATTTAGATTGTGATACTGTTGATTATTGCGGATTAATATTTAAATACGGGTAACATAATTGTGTTTAGAAAGACTGATTTATTATTAAAATTCCATGTAGAATTAGCAAATAAGTTCTTTGCTACTTTGTTAATAAAACTTAAAAATGAATATTATTGTGAAGCGCTCGTGGCCCCGCGGTCTCAGTGTTCGGTAAACGATCACTGAGGTACGCAACTTTCACTATGGCTGGTCGTCGGATGGGTGACCACTTTGTGGCATTTACATTTGCGAGCGTTTCCGTGCTTCGGAAGGCACGTTAAGCCGTTGGTCCCGGTTGCCAGTAAAATGGCAGTCGTTAAGCCTGGTTGAAGGCCTTATAGGCGGCTTAAAAATATTTCAACAGCAGGTAGCCACAGCCTGCGTCTGTCTATTTCAACACTGCAATGGGCTCACCACCTATTACGTGGGACAGGAATCCACACAGTGAAAAGTGGGCATACAATATGCCTCTGCCACCCCTTCGGGGATAAGGCGTGATGGAGTTATTTATTTTAACTTTTATGACTCAATATCCCCAATTAATAGCTTTCTAGTGCCATAACGTCACTTCTAGGAGGGTTTTAAATTTTATTTATTCATATTTTTTTATAACAACGTCAGGTAATGTTTTCGTTGACCTCATTATGAAGTTTAAAGATGTAGTTTAAATATTACATGTTCATTTCTTTAGAAAAGAAGAACTATATTTCATTATAGAAAATCGAATTTTCAAACACTTCTCCTGAAAAATTACATCATTTGCATAAGTGACGTTGTTGCACCGTAGGTGCGATATATTCAGCTCGCCACAACCTGCACCGTAGTGAATGTGTAAAGATTCGAAAATCAAATCTAATATAAGTATTACAGTGTTGCGCACTTACGTTCCGTATCCCGCAAAAATCTCGTGCAGTGTTATTTAAAAAAATTCTCAACTCTTCAAATTCAAAGAGATTTTCGTGGATAACACTAAACTATACCTAAATTTCTCTATATTCTCAAGAGATCAATGTTAAATGAAAAATAATGTGTTTACTAGCGACATCTATTGAATGAGGTAATGACTAAGTCGTCTTTGAATAGCGTTACCTATTGAGATATTGAAGCACCAAGTAACTCGATAAAATTAAAGTCTCGCCTCTTGGTAGTTTACAGTTATCTCGCTAGAGGCGCCGTAGCAGAATAGTTTAAATTACTCCATCTCTCTTTACCACACTCTTTTACTTAAGGTTGGAAAGAGGTAGAAGTATTCATTCAACTGGTCCGGTCAAGAAAAGTAAACACAACATACACAAGTGAGGGAAGTTGTTCAAGTTTTGTCTTGTCAGTTGGTGAACTAAATTACAAGGTGGTGGGTTATTTCAAGATTTTAGTTTATTTTTAATTAATAATAACGTCAAATAAATCACTATGTTACATAAAAAATAATTATGAAGATTTCTGTTTGACAGTGCAGTGTTGTTTAGTGAATTTACGTGTAATTATAGCCTGTTTTCTGTGATACTCCATTGAAGTAACGGTATTGTGTTGTGTCGTGCTTGTGAACCACTGGTTTTATCTGATTTTGAATTGAACACACCTTATTATTTACAATACAAGAAGGCAGAAGCTCGTGTTTATGAATTAAAAGCACAGGATGCAACGTAACGTGAGATTTGAATGACTTTAGATCTGTGAGTATATCATAATTTACATAAATTACCCATTATGAGCCATTAAGCTTACGTACTGTTATTACGAGGTATTCCGTCATTACTAATTAGATTTTTTTTTGTTATCAAAAGCACATTTTGTTGTCAATAATTTGATTTCCGTCCGATGGGTGTTCGAAAATCAAACTACCTATGACAGCTGTTTATATTTTTTGACAACTTTTTGTTACTTTTCCAATAGGATGTAAGGGTCAACATTTCTCGCCTGTGATTCATATTTAAACCGAAATAGCAACGTTTACACGTTTAGCAGCGAGCGCTGACCTTGTTGTAAAGGTCCCCATTTGCCATTCTCCGACGGGTTTGTCACTCACGTTTACCTTTTAGGCTCGAACAAAAATCGTAGGCTTATCCGACGTAAACTCTTTACTGACAATTAAACTTTTGGTCACTACTAACCTATTTCGATGTGGAGCCTTTGAACCTTCAGTAGATAGTAATAAGAAGAACGTGATAAAGCTGATACACGATAACAGTGTCTGAGAACCCGTGTCAGTGAGCACATACCTACGTTCTGTTCTGTCAGATCAGAGCCACGTCTTTCAAGTTACTGTAGGTACCTACATAGAGTACGTTTGACTGCCCCGGTGGCGCGGTGGTAGTGTATGCGACTGTCGCGGCTGAGGTCTCGGGTTCAATTGCCGGGTCGGATCAAATATTTGTGTGATACACAAATGTTTGAATGTGTGATTGATACAAATGTTTGTTTCGGAGTTTGGGTGTTTCCTATGTATAATATGTATGTATTTAGAATAGTAGATTATGGTACAAGTGTGTAAAGTTGGCGATTACCGCTAAGGCGCTATTGAGGTAAAGAGAGCCGAAGACGGTAATCAACAATACACACGTGTATCATACGACGTTTTTCAATACACTTATGAATAATATAATAGTAATTAAAACAAAATATATTTATTTATTTCATTTATCTATCACGCCTTATCCCTGAAGGGGTGGTAGAGGCATATTGTATGCCCACTTTTCCCACGTAATAGGTGGTGAGCCCAATGCCATGTTGAAATAGACAGACGCAGGTTGTGGCTACCTGCTTTGAAAATTTTCAAGTCCATAAGGCCTTCAACTTGACTTAACGACTGCCATGTTACTGGCAACCAGAACCAATGGCTTAACGTGCCTTCCGAAGCAGAGAAACGCTCACAAATGTATATGCCACAAAGTAGTCGCTCATCCGTAACCTGCCATAGCGAAAGTTGCTTAACGCAGTGGTCGTTTACAGAACACAGAGTCAGCGGGACCACGATTGCTTTTGTTTCAGCAGTGATTTATTAATTTTCGGCAATGGGAGCGACAGCCGTCTGACCTCCTAGCCCCGTAGGGCTGCGGAAATTTTGGATCCCCATACATTCCCGTCGTTTAGTAATTTTACAATAATGTATGAAAATTCGCCCGATTTGTTGACATTTAATTGTTTCGCTCTCCTGCGAACCTAGTCGCGTGATGATTTTTTCAATAACCATGGCTTCCAAGTTGTTCCTGAGATTAGCGCGTTCAACCAACAAACAAACAAACTCTTAAGTTTTGTAATAGATATATAGCACATATTGTAATATGTGCTAACCTTTGAAAATGCCGTAAGGCGAAATCGGTCACGTTTAGGTGATATAGATAAGTGGAACAGTACAAGTGTCTTAGTTCAAGATGTGTAGCAAGTTCCACAAAGTGCCAGTGTAGATTATATAGGTACCTATATTTACGACTACAGTATAGGGATCTTCTAAAAGGGCGGTAGAAGGTATTTACAAAGAAATCCGAGCGAGTATAACAGTTTTATTTTAGTCCATAAGCTACAAAGACCTACCAGCAGGTGGGCGCCGTATACTTATTTGCCACTTTAGTTGTATAAAAAAATTGCTTGATATCTGTTTATGGCACTCACAGAAAAAGGTTGAGTACATTTGAGGCCCTATGGCTGATCTAGACATTATCATTGTAGTCACGACCTCATCGAATTAATCATACTTTTGTATTACTATTTCATAACATTTTTCTCAGCTTAAATACTGTTACAGGTTTTATCAAAATTAGTTGAGTGGAAACGTAGATTACCCATTGCCCATAATTGCTCGTAGTCCACCTGGGTGGACTACGAGCAATTATTTTTTCCCGTGGATCACCAGAATGTCCATATATTGATTATGTGCAAATACAAAATCATAATATGTATTTAAAAAAATATTTTTAATCCATCCTATGATTTTGTATTGACTAATATACTCGTATATACTTGGAGTTAGAACATTAGTTTAGACGCGCTGTACGTTAAAGAGGGCAGAGCAAAGTGTTAATTTTTTAATTCTCATCTATACTATTAATATTTAAAGCTGAAGAGTTTGGTTGTTTGTTTGTTTGAACGCGCTAATCTTGGGAACTACTGGTTAGATTAGAAAAATTCTTCTTGTGTTAGATAGCCCGTTTATCGAGGAAGGCTATAGGCTATATATCATTACGCTACTATACTGGGAAGCAGAGCAGTAGTCATAAATGTCGACAAATCGGGCAAATTTTTATGCAACATTGTAGAATTTATATGCGACGGGATTAAATGACGATGGGGGGGTCGAAATATTCCACGGGCGAAGCTGTGGGGGTCATCTAGTTTATTTCATAAGCCTTTATATCTTATGATTAAGACGGCCTACAAAATGTTACATTTTAATTAGGTACGAGATTTCTGTGCGATAGCTAAATTTCATGCGGGCGGAGTATGGATTTGAAACTGCACAATAAAATAACGACCCCACTCGTCACACATTGGCTTCCGAGGTGAATAAGTAAGTAGGTACGTAGTTAAGGTAGAGAGGTGAATGTCTTGTGAATCTTGTGATCCGAAAATACCGGTTACTTTGAAAGGGCAGGTGTATAAAACTTAAAGTGTGCATTGCAAGCGTGAATAGGCTTCATGGACCACTTTCCATCAAGCCATGAAATTTACTATTTATCTATCATGCCTTATTAACGAAGGGATGGCAAAGGGATATTATATGCCCACTTTTCACCATGTCTATATGAATTTTACTATTTTATTTAAGTGCAAGTCACTGCCGGAAAGATATCCCTAGGGGTCGGGGTTATCTTTCCGGGACTCCCGTCCATAGGTAGATAAAGGGCACCGCGTGGTTCTTGTCGGTAGGAGTAAGGCATTGATCAAAAGGGCAAAAACTGTCGCTCTATAAAATACACAACATACATAGTATTTTTAGAGCGACATTTTTGCCCTTCTGACGTGCACGTAAGAAGTTTTACTGTAGAACAAAAATTGATAACGATTTCATCAAAATTATGGCACAACTTTATGATTGTAAAAAGAATAATAAATAATTTAAAAAAAAACATGCCAATTATTTGTGAATTTTTCAAAATATTAATAAAATTTCAAAGTACATAAATGGCATTTTTTTACATTTTCCCTCTACACTGACATTTATTTCGAGACTTATCGTATTTAACAACGTAAATGCCACTTTTTTACAGTGCTCACCTTAATATAAATAAAGTGTTACACGCCACGTTAGTAAGATAGTGGCTTAGTTGTCATTTTGAGAAATTGTCATTTTGAGAAATTGGTCGTTTATGGCTATGAATAAAGATTTATTATTATTACTGTGTAATAATTTTCTACCTAAGTAAATACTGACTACCCTATCTGGGATATAGCGTTACGATGTTGTTGTTGTTGTTGTTTTAGTTTTTTTTAGTACCTAAATAACGAATAATTTTCTTCTTTATTTTAGCGTCCGAGAAGACACTAAGCTTCTCGGGTGATTCAAAAACCTCACATGGATTTGGAGCTTGGTGTTCGCTTTTATTGCTTCTTTTTTGATATAGCGACTGCTGAACCGTTTAATCTAAAAACCTCATAAGGACTGCAGTCGATCCTAAAAATGGTAAAAAGAGCTTGGATGCGACTTTAGCTCCGAAGTGGGGGTTCTTAATTTATCCTAGACTTAACACAAATATGAAAAAGACGTGGTTCCGTGCTTCGGAAGGCACGTTAAGCCGTTGGTCCCGGTTGCCAGTAAAATAGCAGACGTTAAGCCTGGTTGAAGGCCTTATGGGCAGCTTAAAAAATTTCAACAGCAGGTCCTGCGCCTGTCCATTTCTCAGCGATGGGCTCACCACCTGTTACATGGGACAAAAATGCATAAGGTGAAATGAGGGCGTTTAATATGCCTCTGCCTACCCCTTCATAAAGGCGTGACAATATGTTATGTGGTCCCTTATTCATAACCATGCAAACATTCAACGAGACATTGAGCAATACTTATCAACATCTTGTTGAATCGATTGCCAGTCCGCGACACATAATTAGAAAACGCATTTCAAAGATCCCATAGAACCTTGGACCACGTCTTGTTGAATCCATTGCCAGTCGAGATTCAAACATCTTATAGAACCAAGGATTATATTTCAGCTATCCGATCGATATTCGGGTAAGGTGCAGAATATACGTCAGAAACTGTACAAGTGATTATAAATACGGAGGGCTGTCGTAAGCCATAATATGCCCTAGTAACTGCATCCGCGTTTGAGCTGTGTAATTCTTGAACAAGTCGGCTCAACCGCAAATTGCTTAATAGTTATGCAGCTTCGTAACAGATAAATCTGCGTGGCAAATCCTCCATATCTATTCTTTTATTATTGTAAGTAGGTAAGATGCCATTTCTCTAATCAACTACTTAATCAAACCTATTTTTTTTTACCTGAAGGCCGCAGCCGCTCTCGAAGTCCTGCAGGCTAGGATAACGGCCCTCAATCACAGGTTGTGATAAGCTAATTGATCGAATCTTTGACATTCTGTCATCTTCGTTCGACGATATTCTTGTTATCAGTCAGATGTAGACCACCAGATACAATATCCATTAACAGACAGAAACAGACAGTACTCGAAGCTGAATGGACTAAATCTTTTACAAAAACCCCTAATTCTATACACCCTACATTACTACGAGTTGATCTAGATAGTGAAACAATAATTAAATCGTTTTAATATTCCAAGTGGTGTTCTAATATTGCGTGAAAGGATATTTGCGGCGATAAACTAAATCGCACACCTTCTCTTTAGACTATTCTTTACCGATAAGAGGTCGAGATTTGATATTCTAGCTATATCTTTGAGTCTCTCAAGGCCGAGATACCAGGTATTATAAGTAAACATAAAGAGACAAGAGAGAGTTGTCATTGACTTCCCGATCTGGTTCATCGATCTCCATGTGGCGTCATTTTTTTATGAACATCAATCAAATCATATCAAAGTTTTATGAACATTTTCATTCATACCCGCCGAGTATTTTTGACCTGCCTCTCCTTAAGCATCATCATCATCATGATGCTGAACTGGGCAACGTTGTCTACAGATTACAGATACGTTTATGAAGATGTGCGTGTATGAAGCGATTGATGAATCTTCAAGAAGCGAAAGGAAGGAGTGTGCATGGATCGCAAAGCCTGGGGATCTGTCCTCTCTGACTACCCCGTCAGGGATACAGCGTGAAGATAGTTAGTTAGTTACGTCGAAATCAACCTGTATTACCATTTTACTTTTGATATCTTGGTCACTACATCTTATTAATTTCCGAATTAGTTTTAAATCTAGTATAGCGAATTCAGGTAAAGAATGCCCGTCGACTTTCTTCCGCCGACTCGCGGAACTGGTTAGGGTACCATTCTATATTAACAATGCAGCCTTTATTGTAAGTTGTATATACATACCTTTGCTGTGTGCGGTGCAGATTAGTTACAACTTTCCCTGTAAACTGATACAAGTTCAATCGTTCGTTTAAAATGTATTGAAATTTAGCGCGAGAAGTTTTGTAATATTGCGACCCTAACAGCTGTTTGACTGACACTTGCGAAGGAAGGAAGGAAGGAAGCGACTGTCAAGGCAGCTAAACAAGACATACATACAGGACACATAGAAAAGACATAAGACGACGACAGAGCGTGGACAGTATTTTTGTTTGTATATATATATAATAGGACCAGGCAAGGAAATCGTTCCAAAATATTTAGCGTCGCGACACTAAACATTTATTTAAAACTAGGTGACCCGCCCCGGCTTTGCCCGTGACATACTTCGCACTCCCATCGCACCTTTTTAATCCCGTCGCTTATAAATGCTTCAAAAATGCTTAAAAATTTGCCCGATTCGTCGACATTTATGACTACTGCTCCACTCTACAGAGAAGTAGCGTGATGATATATAGCCAATAGCCTTCCTCGATAAATGGGCTATCTAACACAAAAAGAATTTTTCAAATTCGACCAGTTGTTTCTGTGATTAGCGCGTTCAACCAAAAAAACAAACAAACTCTTCAGCTTTATAATACTCGTATTAGTATAGATGAAAGAGACGACGCGGAAAAGACATACCTATGTCTGCGCCCTCTGCGGCTTACGTCTTTTCTGTGTGTCCATCGCCTAGGACGCCTAGTCAAACTTAAAACTGAAATAAGAGTGCGTTTCCACTGCTTCAGTGGAAACGCACTCTACGGCGAGGAGCGTAAAACTAGTATTACTCGTATGCACCTCGAACTGAGATAAAACTCAACTACCGTGTATTTGTTACGTTACGTACTAGTACTAAATTATTTCCTGGGGGTCGAGTATTATTTTACTAATTCATTCGCGTCAGACGAGAATAGAAATCGTTGCTCAATAGAGAACCGACAGAAAAAATTTACAGTTGTCGTAGTCTACTATTACAATTGCGCTCCAATAGAATTCTATCGGCCGGCCGATAGAATATTATTACCACGTGTAGCGTCTGTGAGTAGCTTTTAATTTGCATTTTTGAGAGTCTATATTAAGGGCAGTTAGGCCAAGTCGCGTAGGCACCACAACGCTTCCTCAGCCCCCGCCAAGATAAATCGACGATGTATTTTCTGCTGGCACGCCACAGTAAAAATGATTGGCAGTAGCAATCGAAATGGAACATCTCTGTTATTGTGTTGGATTTTATTTCAATGGAACGGCCCACTGGCTCAGTTGGCAAGTCAAAAAAGCAAGGGGAGCGCAACGAAAATACCTAACACAGATCCTACCTCAGTAAGCGCCAGCGCGCGACTGATCAGGCCTCAGCGTCGCGAATCTGATATTTTTAAACATTTGTACTATAAAAATCACTGTATATAGTCACAGTTAGCCATTATGTCTATAAATATTGTGTAGCTATAGTTGTGTAAAAAAAATTTCATGAGAATTATCTGTAGTTTAGATTTGGCATTGAAAAAACATTTCGGAAGGGGGCTTCTATCAAGTGAAGTTTTTTAGATTTTGTAACAGAAAGCCATTTTAACTAGCTTAAATCCTTAACTAAAATATATATCTTTTTTAGAATCAAAAACCCTTTCTTCTACGATATGCATTGTTTTAAAAAACTCAAAAGCGTGGCCATGGCAGGTATACCAGGCCTTAATATTTTGATAGCTAAAAACAGCTTCTGATTCATTTCGGGTTCCAAGACATGCTAACTTCTCCTGGGACTTCACCTATATCCTAGTTTACAGGAGTCACAGTAATGGGAATGCGGTTAGGATTAGTCCGAATGAAAAAAAAAGCTAAAAACAGCTATTTTGTCTTTATTCTGCAGCTTGAGAAGTGTGATTATGAAATATATAATAGTTTTAGTAGACTACTTAGTTTTGGACTAACCGCAATAGAACTGCTATAGAATAGAACTAGAACGACTTTCTATTGGTAAATAGTATACTCGGCCCCCTGGTCTTGCGTAAATTGCTGACAAATACCTCATAGTCCGCAGATTATAGAGACAGCATCCCTTCATCCAACAGAAACTAACGTATGTACCTATTTATCCATATCCATACTAATATACAAAGCTGAAGAGTTTTTTTTTAACTCCTGGTCGGATTTGAAAAAATATTTTTGTGTTGGATGTCCCATTTATCGAGGAAGGTTATTTATCATCACGCTACTAGTCCGGAGAGCGGCGCAGTAGTCATAAATATCGATAAATCGGGCAATTTGTCGATATTAAATAGGTGTGACGGGAGTTTGAACTATGCCATGGGCAAGGCCGTGGGGGTCATCTAGTATAGATATATTTACAGTTTATTCGATATTATGAGTCTCATTAGATATTTTATAAATTTTGTTTTGCATGATACAAATATGGGAGGGACGACACGGATTTTGCGCTTACTGAGCAAGAAATAAATGTCACTCGCGCGCACCTAACTAGAGACGCCTTACCCTTATATTTCTTACAACCAATGATTACACTCATTGCTACAATGAACGAATGGTAGGTAACTGTCATGTCGCGTATGCGATTTTCGCCTACAGGTTGATGTAAATTTGACCTGCTGTATTATTATTATTTTGTCTTTGGCAAGAGAGCGCGATCAACATGTTAGCGATCAGTCCTTTTTTTACCTTGAATTTATTTGACGTTTCGACTGACTTGCACCAGCTGTCATCACAAGTAGAATCATTTAAGTGCGAGTCTCGACGTAAAATTCTGGTTGAATCCTAAGTTTCTACTTCTTGTTTCTCTTTCTTACTTTTGCCGTCGACAAAGAAACCTTAGTTCTGTAGGCGATTTGAGGATAAAATTATGGGAAATACAATGTAGCTTTCATTTCACATAAATTTAAAAAAAAAACTAATGCCGAAATTATCAAATATTGGCCAGTAACCTCCATAACCTCTCTAGAGTTCAACAATCAGCCTCTGCACGCAATCATACACTCTATATTTGCACAAAAGGACTTAGAACCAGTTTCGACCAACGGCTGAATCATTGTGACTACTTATTACAATAGCGAGAGGTTCATTCATTCGCTCACTAGACACGCAACCTCGAAATTGAATGTATGTTTTTGTATCATGTAGAATGTAGATAGGTCTGTGTATAGTCGACGTCTTCGCTGCTTCTGAACATATTTCTATATATAAATTTAGGCAAGTCTCATCACAAATCGAATGATTATAACTAGTCAGGTCATAAGTATTGTCACACAGTAAAAACTTTTCTTTTAGAATGCTGCCCACAAAAAAGTTTATTGAATTCGAATTTCGAATTGTTCACAAAAATAAAAATGTATACTTTTTAGAATATTACTCATTTTTAAATATGGAGTGGACGCTTAAAGAAGACCGTGTTGCAGTTATTGCGTTGCATCGTTGCGGTTACGCGCCAATTAAAATTTTTGACATACTGAAAAATATGAATATAACCAAAAAATAAAAAAAATCGTTTATCGTAACATCAAACGATACAATGAAGACTCTAGTGTAGATGACAGGTCAAGAAGTGGTTGCCCTCGGTCTGTTAGGACTCCAGCAGTGATAAAAGCTGTGAAGGCGCGAATTCAAAGAAATCCCAAACGTAAGCAAAACTGTTGGCCCTTCAGATGGGGTTAAGCAGAACCACGGTGAAAAGGGTGTTAAATGAAGACTTGGGCTTCGATCATATCGAAGAAAAACAGGAAGTCGTTTAAATGCTCGTCTAATGGACCTGAGACTGAAGAGATGCCGCGCTTTGTTGAAGCGGAACGCGGGAAAAAAATATCGGGAAATTCCTTTTTCGGATGAAAAAATTTTTACCGTAGAAGAGAGCTACAACAAACAAAATGATAAGGTGTACGCACACAGTCGTGAAGAAGCGAGCAACCGTATTCCGCGTGTCCAACGAGGTCATTTTCCACCCTCGCTCATGGTATGGTTGGGAGTTTCTTATTGGGGCTTAACAGAGGTACATTTTTGTGAGAAAGGTGTAAAAACAAATGCAGTTGTGTATCAAAATACAGTCTTGACGAACCTTGTGGAACCTGTTTCTCATACCATGTTCAATAACAGGCACTGGGTATTCCAACAAGATTCGGCGCCAGCTCATAGAGCGAAGAGCACACAAGACTAGCTGGCGGCGCGTGAAATCGACTTCATCCGGCACGAAGACTGGCCCTCCTCCAGTCCAGATTTGAGTCCGTTATATTACAAGATATGGCAACACTTGGATGAAAAGGCGTGCTCAAAGCCTCATCCTAATTTGAAATCACTCAAGACATCCTTGATAAAGGCAGCCGCCGATATTGACATGGACCTCGTTCGTGCTGCGATAGACGACTGGCCGCGCAGATTGAAGGCCTGTATTCAAAATCACGGAGGTCATTTTGAATAAACTTTATTTTCATAAGAATCTATGTTTTGTTAAGTTCATTTTGGTATATAAATGGTTACATAATGAATAAACTTCTTTCAATTATTTTATATTAAACATGTGACAGAATTTATGACCTGACTAGGTAGATGCAATTTTATACATTCGTACCGTGCAACTTTGCTTAGTGCCGGTTGATGGCGCCTTACGTCGCCTTAAGACGTAAATAGGTTAATTAATTCGGCAGTTTCGAGCAGGTCAGGTGTAGTTGGTAAAACGCGTCTCGTGCGTTTAACCAATAGACGTGAGTTCGAGTCCAGCTCGTGAATGAAAAAAAGAATCCATTTTATAAATTATAATTTGGAAAAAATTTGCATACCAATTGCTTTTTAAAATTATTTCTAAGATGATTTCTATACTTCTCCTACCTCACCTGGTAAAGTTTTATGTCTATACTCTATACCATTTATAGAAAAAAAAAATAGTTCTACTAGCTGACCTGTCACCTGACCAACTTTGTTCTGCCTCTAAGAAATTTAATTAAAGTTGGAACATAGCACACATTAATTAACCAAGTCAAGTAATGATGTATGTAGGTATGTTAAAATCGGATAGTTATTTTTGGAGTTCATCGCTGACAAACATCTTAACACGTGAGGTATATTATACCTAATCCTAGATTGATATTTAAAATAAGTTAATATAAGCTTGTGCTATAGAATCTAGACAACTGATAAACATATTTACATTATTAATCTAAATATCTAATATAGAATTTTAATATATTTTTATTTATATTTTAACTAGCTGACCCCGGCTTTGGCCGTAACATACTTCGACACTCATTTAATCCCATTGTTTGTTAATTTTACAATAATGTATGAACATTTTCTAAATTCGTTGATTACTTCTCCGCTCTCCAGTACGCCCCCGCACGGCCCAGTCGAATTATGGTTACACGAAATTAATTTCTTAGCGCATTTTTTTGATTTTGCTATAACTCGTAAAATATTAATTTAATTTGCATGGTGTAAAGGGACAAAATAATCTTCATGAAATTCTGAGGCCAACTAACGTAGTAAAATGATAAGGATTTCTATCATATTTGTGTAAATAGCCTTCAAATTAGCGCTTTATAATTGCTGGTTTTTAAAGTATTAAAATGGTCTAGTATGTTATTCTTAAGAAATAGACATAAGTATATCGTCTGGGACATTTTTGTAGACTTACATTAAATATACAATTGCACCATACATTAATTTTGTTCTATCTCAAGGGGTTTATATAGGCATCGTTTTTGTTGAAAGCTCCGAGACGGCTTATTTTCCCGACATCCCTAACGTATACATATAATTTGGTCAATGTATACAAAAACTTAACAAATTAAACATAAAAACCTTCCATAAGAATCACTCTTAACTATTAAAAAAGAACTGCATCGTAATTCGTTGCGTAGTTTTAAAGATCTAAACATACATACGAGTAGGGACAGACAGCGCAAAGCGACTTTGTTTATAATAATGTAGTGATGTATAGATATATTTTAATTTATAAATAATTATAAAATTTACATAATCTAAATATTTGTGTAATCCTAGATTGAAATAACTAAAAAAGTTATATTATATAAGCTTGTCTAGATTCTATAAATCTAGACAACTGATGGGCATCTCCCAAACTTCGAAACAAACATTTGCGGAACACACAAATATTTGTTCCAGCATTCCAAACCCATGGCTTCAGCAAGTAGTCGCATACATTTACCGCTGCGAAACCGATATAGTTAATTAAAGTGCAATGAGAAATTCTTCAAGTTTTATGGTAGTTGCTTGACAGATATAAGATAATAAACTCCCCCCCAAGGTAGTTTAACCATGAGGGGAAAAAAACCCAATTTACCCAATACACTTAGACATCTTCTGACGGCTTTGAACATTACTTACGAGATTGAATTAAATGTAATCCTATATGTGCTATCAATGTGTGACCCCATTCCGCTAAAAAAAGTATCCGAACACAGCGAAACAGAGGATTTTATATTTTTTTTTATACTACTGAGGTGGCAGACAAGCATACGGCCCACCTGATGGAAAGTGGTTACCGTATAGATAGACTGGAAGTATGGACGTTTGCAACGTGAGGTGCAGCACTCGCGCTACCGACCAATGCTATGTTTTATATTTAAGTCAATTGTAGACAGTTAAATATGTGACTTATGGCCGTTTGAACTAAACTTAGGAGTATCATAACTTTACATCTATGGTTCTTATGACACTCCTAATGAAAAAATACATTGCACCAACACTAGGCGTATCCTAAATACGCTAAGTCGATGCCTAAAGTTATGACATCGATCATGCGACTCTTATCATCTAAGTATGCTTCTATATCTGTGGTATGTCCTAACTTCTAATGTAATTGTCACATTTGATCCCCGAAGGGGTGGCAGAGGCATATTATATGCCCACTTTTCACCGTGTGGATTCCTGTCCCACGTAATAGGTGGTGAGCCCATTGCCGTGTTGAAATACACAGACGCAGGTTGTGGCGACCTGCTGTTGAAGGTTTTCAAGCCGCCCATTAGGCCTTCAACCAGGCTTAACGACTGCCATTTTACTGGCAACCAGGACCAACGGCTTAATGTGTCTTCCGAAGCACGGAAACGCTCGCAAATATAAATGCCACAAAGTGGTCACCCATCCAAGGACCAGCCATAGTGAAAGTTGCGTAACTCAGTGATCATTTACAGAACACTGAGACCGCGGGGCCACGATTGATATTAAATTAAGTTTTATTTCGAATAATAATAAGTTATAAATAAATGTCGGACATTGCAATCGTTATAATTTCAGGATTATGAATATGTGAATAAAAAAATAATGACCTATATTAGTTTTTTATGTAAGTAGCAAATTTCTGAAAAGTATTTTTTTCTTATATTCCGACCTACTATTACGATTTCAATTTAATATATAATGAATTTGGGTTAAAACTCAAAAGTATTATAGCTATATGTAATATCTGTATACTTTTTACTATAATTGAGAAGTTCAAATTTTTCGTCTAGCTTTTATAGTTTCCAAGACATGGCGATTTTAGTTAATTAAACCAACATTTATAGAAAATCATGTCATCGAAAAACGGGACGTATTTAAAGTGGTTGATTGAAATTGGTTACCGTAAACTATATATTTACGTGGATTTCACACTATATATATATTATATATAGTGCCACGCACGTGTGAAATCCAGTTGTTTTCTGGAATAATGTTGACCAGTTTATTATATCACTGCGAGAACATTATTTTCATAGCGATGATATTGTGGGATTTTTTTACACAGTACCATCTAGCCCATAGTTAGCTAATATAAGCTTATGGTAACTACTATAGACATACTTAAATCTTTCTAAATATATACATATTATACATAGACAACACCCAAACTTCGAAGAAAACATATGTAAATCACACAAATATTTGTTCCGACCAGGGAATCGAACCCGGGACCTCAGCGCGGCAGTCGCATTCACTACCTCTGCACCACCGAGGCAGTCAATAACAAATGTTATTATATCTATAGATTTCCAGTCAATCCAAAAATGTTACGTTGGACAGAAATAATAAGAAAATCAAGAAATGAAAGTTGGTGGAAACCCAAAGCAAGAACATGTATTTGTTCAGTTCACTTTCATCTCGAAAATACTTACAAAACCGAAGGGTGGTCGTAAGAGAATAAGATCAGGTGCCGTTCCTACAAAGGTATTAATATTATATTGCGAGTTGAAAAACTCCCCCCGTACATATTACTATAAACTATACAAACTTCAAACGAACCATTTAATTCAATACCATTGAAATAAACAATTATTAAACTGTCACCTATCCACTCCAACGTCCATAAACGTTCACGCTGCCAGAGCTGCGCATTTTTTGTAATTAACCTATGACCTAAGTAACTAAAATCGTGATATCTTGGAAACTATAATATCTTTCATATATTATTATAAGCTAAATCTCCCAATATTTGGGGTAAATGTTTTTACACGCTTTCTTTTGCACTACGCACACAAACGCAACGGAGTACGTAATATACTCGCGCCGCGCGCGGCTTACCCACACATGGCTAAAAAGTGGCAGCAACTTTGACGGCACGCGTTGTACTGGACGCGGTATCTGGGTGTTTAGATAATCTAAGGTTGCAAGTTTGCAACCGTAGTGCCTTACTTAGTCGATTTAGTTTATGAATCGAATGACTCGACTAGTAGGAAAGGATTATAAATACGATTTTATTAATATTAATACTACAATAATGTTGTAAATATTTCTTAACTATTATTTTTGCTCTGTGAAACTCTGTGGGACTAGCTGCCCGAATATGGTGTGGACGGCTCGCTACTGCGGGCAATACAGTCGCTTTATAGGGACTGTAAGGCTTGTGTGCGAATAGGGGGGGATGTGTCACCCCTTTTTGACGTCGGTACAAGCTTCAAACAGGGTTGTGTCATGTCTGCCTGACTGTTCATAGTGTATCTAAACAGTTGCCTGCAGAAGTTGAAAGATTGTGATATGGGTGTGAATTTGGGTGACTTAACAGTAAATTGTCTGCTGTGCGCTGATGGCCTCATCAGAAGCCGACCTTCAGGCATTAGTCACTAATATGAGTGTGAAAGTAAAGGCTTGAATGCAAATAAAACTAAGGTTCTAGTATTTGAAAGAGATGACGTAAGAACTAAATGCGAGATTAGGGTAAACCAGGAACGTCTAGAGCAAGTGAATGAAATTGTGTATTTAGGGAGTATGTTTAGCGTGGATGGAAGATGTAGAACGGCAAGTAGCTGCCGGAAACAGAGTTAACGGTGCTTTGTCCCAATTAGTAAAGCGACAAAGCATCGTAAAAGAAGCACGACTGGCGATTCATAACGCAGTGCTAGTGCCAACTTTGCTTTACGGTAGCGAAACCTGGGTATGTCTGCTGATGCATGAAAGTAAATTGAATGCTGTGGAGATGCGATCACTTCGAAAATTGTGCGGCGTTACCTTGGCCGACCGAATACGTAACGAAGTGATACGCAATATGGCAGGTTTGAATGAAAGTGTCAGCGTTAAGCTGGAAAAGGGCGTGCTCCGTTGGTTTGGACACGTCCAACAAATGAGTGAGGAACGATTGACGAAGAAGATATATTGTGCGAAAGTAGAGGGTAGAAGGAGTCAGGGTAGGCCGAGACTTACATATGAAGACCACGTGAGAAGATTGCTCAAAAACGGAAAAGTATTTGGATACCCAGACGTGCGTGCATTAAGCGATTGATTTTTTGAATTATGCATGGATCGCCAAGCCTGGCGATCTGTCCTCTCTGACTACCCCGTCATGGATATAGCGTGACGATAGTTATTATTTTTGCTCTTGGATGACGATAGCACTGCGGGAGCAAGCACGTCATGCTTGGGTAGTAACTCTCCAAACCGATCCGCAGTTTGTCGTCGTAAACTAATTCGATACGTTATTAGGTGACAAACGAAACAAACGCCATTGTGCTCAAAAAAACTAATGTAGTTTTGGGAATTGGTGTTTCCACTGTTTAATATGTTAAAAGATATGAAAGAGAATGTGATGCTGACTTCGCCGCAACGATCTGGCTATTGGCTGTCTTTTAAAGACAAGTTTGACGTGTTCACATTTTCTGCCATTCAACGCAAAGCGCACAGTTTTTAAAACGTCGTTTATAATCTTCTAGTCAGAGTAAAATCCGATCTGTTGCTGATCCATAGCGTACCTTTTTCTTGTGCGTCACAAACAAGCAACTTAGATGAACGAAGTCGCGTATCTAAACACATATATACTCAAAATCCGAATAAAACTGCATGACTTAAATTAATTATTTTAATTTTTTTTTATTTAATTCACCATAAATTAGCATAGACACAATTTCAAACTAATCAACTATCCACCTATTATTTTTGGCCACGACACTATCTTTTTATTGCAATAAAGCGGCAACACTCCAAATATCATTCTAGTCTATAAAGGAAAAAATCGGAGTATAGCTATGAACCAGAAAGTTAAGTTTATCTTAAGATAATAACATTAGTGTAAATGAAATGTCAACATAGGCTACGCTTAGACTAAAGAGTTTCATAGTAAGGATTGACTTAAATTGTGTTAAGTGCAAACGGCCATTATACTTATATTTATCTTATCTTTCACTGGCGAACTGTCCTTTCTGACTCCCTACTACTGAACTCCCTACTTTCTGAACCCAGTCAGTTAGTTAGTTAATATTTATATTTATATAGAAATGCCCCAAAACGTCTCCTATCCGAGAATCAGCCGTAGCGAATGTTGCTTAACGCAGTGATCGTTTACAGAACACTGAGTCAGCGGGCCACGAGCGCTTCTGTAATAACTGACATTTGTTTATTTTCAATTTTAAAATAATTCTTATGCATACTTTTTTTTGCATAAGTATACTACTGAATTTACATTGGTAATTTAAGTTTTATCTGAAACGCAATTGTAATTATTTATAAAATGAATGAATTAACATACTTAAACAAAATGTGGAATGTCATAGTTTTGTAATCGCCAAATAACTCTTTAAAATGTATTTTTTTCTGTCTGGCCTATAATGGGGCGGTATTGGGCACCACTTCGCTGGAGCTAACAGTTCCTTAGATCTTTTGGCACCTCAAATGTATTATAGGTAGCTCAGTATTCTGTAAAAGATGACTGCGTTAAGGATCTTACGCTATGTACGATTTTGGGTGATCATTTGTGATTCTTCATTTAAGATAGTTTCCATGCTTCGGAAGACACATTAACCTGTTGTTCCCGTTTACCAGTAACGTGGACAAGTTTAAGGTCAGCTTAAATAACATCAGTAGGTAGTTTTAGCCCTTCTCGTGCAAACGTTAGGGACCGATAGGGACTTTCCTCTTACCTACGCTTAGATTGTGGAATCAACTTTCTGCCTGGGTTTTCCCGAACGTCTACAGTATGGGGTTTTCAAAGGGATTCTTAGAAGGGGTTTTTACAGGCAGCGCGAGTGCTGCATCTCTGGTGTTGCAAAACGCCCATAGGCTACGGTGACTACTTTCCATCAGGTAGGCCGTATGTTTGTGTTCCACTTCAGTATCATAAAAAAAGCATCACCGTTTACGATTTAATACTACAAGGCTATTTCTACTGAAAAAATACTCATAAATTTAAAATAAAGTGGAAAAAGACAATTCGATTCGAGACAGGGATTGAACCTGTGACCTTTGCCTAACCAGGGCAATGTTCTAGCCACCTGAACTACGCGAACCGTATCGAATCTTGTTGAAATTCTCTACCATATTTTAGTCGTCATTTTAAGAGTATGACCAGAGCCATCTATCGAGCTAACGAACAACTCGATACCAATGAACAGTGTTACAACCCTCTTTAAACATTGATACAATGGACTCCACTCAGTATATTGATAAATTTTTAAAGCAAAATAATTGCTTTAAAAAATTATCAAAAATACTCATAGCTACTGCGACGTGTCACTTACATTCCAAAAATTGAATTCTACCATGCAATAAAGCAATTAATAAATAAAATGTCGCAGACATGATCGTGGTTAGATCATGTTATAACGGTCGTGTTTGGGGACAGACCGAGAGTGGCATATCGCAATGACCGAGTTTCGGCAAAAGTTGCTAGATGCCTGCATAATATAGCGCGGTCGTTCGTAAACCGGTTCTGTTCCGTTCTGCTAAGAAGTTGTTGAATGATTGAACACAGATTGGAGTATGTTAGAAAAGAATACGGCTTTACGAATAGTGTAGTGAGACTAGTGTGCGTGCTTATGCAAGAAAGAAAGGTACATTTATTGGTAGAAAGTGGCCATATTATAGGTACAACAAGATGCATACCTCTTGTAATTATAACAAAAAAAAACAAATTAACGTACGAGTACTAAACGGTTTTACTCATGTGTAAATTTCCCTTCCATTCTGAGGTTCCATTGGATGTTTTGTTACTAGTTGCGAACTTTTCAAGGTTCTTTTTCAAGAGGTAGGTACAGGTCACGCCACGTCGGAATTGGTTTACACGTGAGTAAAACCGTTTAGTTAAAATAGTTAGTAATAATGAACATCGCTGACGAATGTTATTATTCTAAACTAACATCATCCATCTAATTATGGTCACATATTTGATTTTCATGTGGTCATTATAAAAAAACACTAAAAATATTAAATTTAGAGCATCGCGAACAAACAGTCAAGAATCCTATGTATTATTTATACTGTTGATTGATGGCGCTTGATGGAACTTGCTACACATATTAAATAACACCACTTGTACTGTTCCACAACATTTACTTTGTAAACCTGACCGGTTTCGCCTCACGGCATTCTCAAATATGTAGGTATTTAGAAATATATTTATAAGTATGTTTATCAGACTCTAGATCCCATAACACAAGCTTATATTAGCTTACTTTGGGCTAGGCGGAGGAGTGTAAAAAAGCTTTTTGGGGCCAGAATCGTTAATAGCATAAATCTGATTAAAATATCTCCAATGTACATTATAAATTCTACTTAATTGTGTACATAACTGCACCGCGTTCTTGCTGAAGCGCAGTCTCGCCTGGAATGCAGGCTAAGCACATACGAAACGATAGAAACACACGTACCCAGTGACCTCACGTCTCAGTTATCTCTTGGCAACCAGTATTATACACATATCGATAAAAAAAACGAGTTTTCGTCTTTAAGATGATGAATACTGATGTCTACGTGAAGACATGTTGGCAAGGCTTCGCTTTGAACGGAATATGTTTTATTTATGTCTCTCTTTTGCATTTACTCATCATCATCCGAGATTTAATACATTGCATGGTCTTCCGAATCCCTGGATTCAAAACCTATGTCATTATTTTATATCCTCGTAATGGAAAGTCCGAGACTACCGGGACTTTAATTGGTCGTGCTAATTAGTGTCTAGCACATAAGACTTTTTAGCCTTTTTGTTACCACCTCACTAAAAAGGCAACGAGATCAAAATTTCTTCCAAATTTAACATCTAAATTAGACACATTTTATTAAATTTATTCGGCCCTTTAGACCCACCCAAGTTCCGTGCTTCGGAAGGTACGTTAAGCCGTTGGTCCCGGTTGCTAATAAAATGGCAGTCGTTAAGCCAAGTTGAAGGCCATATGGGCGGCTTAAAAAATTTCAACAGCAAGTCGCCGCAGCCTGCTCCTGTCCATTTCAACACGGCAATGGGCTCACCACCTGTTACGTGGGACAAAAATGCATACGGTGAAATGTGGGCGTATTTGGCTCTGCCTACCCCTTCGGGGATAAAGGCGTGACAATATGTATGTATGTATGTCGTAATCGAAAGTGGTTACCGTAGTATGGACGGGAAGTTTGCAACACTAGAGGTTAAGCTATTGTTACTACTTGGGTCTACCTTTCTCGCTAGGTCCAGATGAGGTGAAGCGAGGCTCCACGCAACCATCATCCACGTTACTTTGTAAAGTGGGATACGTCTTAAGTGTACCGCTTTTTAAAATCATTTTTAATTAAACTGAGTTAATTACTTTTTCAATTTAACTAGTTTGCCAAAACGTCCTTTACAACAATAATTACAAAACATTTATACAATATTACAACATATTCTAAAGGGTTACTGTATGAACCGCTCAGTAATGCTCCCATTACTTTTAACACTTTTTTGCCAAACTGTATAGGAAATTTCGTTTTTGATTCCGTTGGTCTTTGGGATCTAGATCTTCGTCTTCTTCATCTTGTATTCCCAATTGCTTTCAAACCCTGTCTGAGTTTAGAAGGGTCTACTTTTTTTTTCTGTTAGTAACAGCAATCGTTTTGCTTTTAATTTACGACTGCTGTCCGACCTCCAAGCTCCGTAAGGGCGCCTTTGTCGTTGCCTGCTTCGTTAATCAGTAATTGCACCGCTTACAGATGAGGTCGCTTAGGCCCCTTACACCCAATGACGTATGATCATTAATACACTCGTGTAAGTTTGATGAAATAAGCAATAACTGGAATGATATGAAAAATCTTTATTCATAAATACATACATTTCACCGTATGCATTTATGTTCCATGTAACAGGTGGTGAGACCATTGCTGAGTTGAAATGGACAGGCGCAGTCTGTTATTTATTCATGTAGGTCACAAAGTAACACTTATGAACGTCAAGATTATTGCTTCTACATTTACTGCCAGATTCACAAAGCAATAGGTAGATCCTGAAGAAGAACCTGGGAATAAAACTCATGACCTCTCTTTTCTAACCGCCAGTGATTACAATAGTTTGATATGCATGATAATCGCACTGGGTTTCATGGTCAGACATCCTCATAACCTCACAACGAGGTTATGAGGATGTCTGACCTGAACTACTGACGTAAGTATGTGCCTGTAATCTTTCGGAGGCATAGAAACGTGTGTTTATGTCATAAAACTCCTCATCTCAACACCAGTAGGTTTAATTGCAATTGCGCAATTGAACAGGTAGGCCCATAATTACTACAAACAACTTTCCGTACATAACGGTTATCTAACGGCTGCCATAAGATCACTACATTAAAATGTATTACTGCAAATAAGTTCAGCATTTTTTTTAAACATTAATATTAACAGAATAATAACTATCGTGAGCATTGTTCATTATTACAAATTAAACGGTTATACTCATGTGTGAATTTCGGGATAGCCCGACTAGTAGTAATAGTGCCAGCGCAGCTGCCGTCGTAGCCAGACGCTTCTCTTGAAACAGGACCTCCGTTAGGTCCGAAACTAGTCGGGCTATCCCGAAATTCACACATGAGTATAACCGTTTAATTTGTAATAATTAAAACTAACAGCTTACTGTCTTCACAGGGTGTGCACACAGGACATATCACCAGTCATCGCGTTCCGCAATCCATGCATACTTCTTCCGCTTTTTGCAGATTCATTTTATTTTGTACCACTGAGGTGGCAGACAAGCATACGGCCCATTTGATGGAAAGTGGTCACCGTAGTCTATGGACGTTTGCAATACCAGAAGTGCAGCACGAGTGCTGCCCAAAGGGGTAGACAGACGTATTCTATACGCTCACAGTCCCACATTCCACCGGATATATTTATGTCGTGAAATAGACAGGCGCATATTTGGGGACCAGCTATTGTAATTTTTAATAATAAACCCATAAGACCTGTAATTTCGCTTAATGACACTGGCAATCAGATTCAAACGACTTAACATACCTTGCGAAGCACGTAAACGCTAGTTAATGGTAATGCGAGTCAACGGTCACCCATCTGAGGACCAACCATAGCTAAAAACACTTAACGCATTGATCGTTTAAAGAACACGGAGTTGGCAAAGCTACAAGCGGTTTAAAAAATTACCGTTATTTATTGGATAATAAAAGCTATCGTGTTTAATATAAGTAACTTTAATATTTGTACAATAAAAACCAATGTGCGTCCGTTCATTCCATACCTGCTCTCACAAGGTCGACAAGATTCTCAGTAGATGATTACTAAGAGGAAATGATTTCTGCCTATGAATTAGGCAATTGGGTAATTAATTTGTAAGAATCTATATGTCAGCGGTGCGTCAGGCGTATAATCGTAAAAAACGTGGCGCAACGGTTAGAATTCAAGTGTAGAGTTTGTGAAAAAGTTAGTCTTTGAGTGGGTCAGTTAAATAGTTACTAGTGGTATTCCTACTAGCAGTTCTTAGGTGGACTTTGGAACCTTATGACCTGTTCCATTCCCAAAAATTAAGAATAACTAGGTGAGAATGCGACCTGTTAATAAGAAGTAAACAGTGTTTGAAAGATTCAAGTAGATTTTTCTTCCAAAACTGGATCTATTTATCAATCGTGTTTGGAAGCATAGTATGCAAATGAATATACGACTGCCTGTGTGGTGCGGTGGGAGTGTATCCGACTGCTACGCAAGAGGTCGTGGGTTCTAACTAACTAACTATCTTCACGCTGTATCCCTGACAGCATAGTCAGATTCCCATACAGGATAAAACTTTGTGTGATGAGCACGATCCTCAATCAAAATCAACCTATTCATCCATTCATATACGAAGCAGACACGTAGGCCGCTATCAACCAGTCAATGAGCCAATACCAGAATGTAATAAAGAATAACACATCTGTGGAACAATAACATCGAACAGGCAATTATTGTTATGTAATAGAAATAACATTAAACACCATTGTTGTTAATAAATTACATCATTAGCGACCGCCAGTGTGTGGAACGGATATTGTAATAAAAAATAAAGTTATTAAACTTCACGGTATACGCATTTTGGGGTGAACTATGAGTCACATGTGTGCGAATTCACTTTTTATTGCTAATTTGAATTTTATTTTTTATGTACTGCTTTGAATTGTCTCGTGACCTTGCTAGCTATGCTTACGTATCTCATAATTTTGCATAAGTTTAAGTGTTATTTTTTAAAGGGGATTTGCCAGAATATAAAACACGCGTTTTAGAAAATAAATCATAGGAAGTATTCTGAGGAGGAGTCGGACCTCTTTACTTTCCTTGTGCACCAACGTACTGGGTAAAGGTTACCTCAAACTTCGAAAGATCTTAGTTTTGATGAGGATTTTTTGTTCTAAAGCCGATGGGATTTTGAAGATCACTTCCTAGGTGATTAAGAGATCTCACTAAAATATTCAAGTCCGAATTGTATTTCCATGACTTTGTAAACTGTTGTTGGTTGACTAAAAAGTGTATTTGATCGAAAGTTACTAGTCACTTTCTCACTAAAACTCGCCTAGGGACCGAGTCTACTATTGACAAGCCGTAGAATAGAACCAGAATCGCTGTTTTTAGCTGTCAAAATGTTAGTAGACTATCAAAAATGCAACTGACTAGCGGCCACTGGCGCGGTTACACTGTTAGTAGAAGTAATCGGCCGACCGATTGTAGACGAAAAAATGTCAAAATTGTACTGGTGGCTTTCTATTGAGCGACGATTACGATTCTTTTCGGACGCGATTGAAATAGTAGACTTGGCCCACTGATACTTTTGATTGGTTCTAGCCTCACTAAAACCAATCAAAAGTATCAGATCAGGAAATTGATTCAATCTATACTACATTTTCTGTTAGGCCCCAATAAATATAAATAAATATTGTGGAACACTTTTTCACAAAGCGCCATCTAGCCCAAAGTAAGCTAATATTAGCTTGTGTTATGGGATCTAGATAACTGACAAACATACTTATATATTTCTAAATACATACATATTATACATAGGAAACACCCTAACTCCGAAACAAACATTTGTGGATTACACAAATATCTGGTTCGACCCAATGTTCCCTATTGGGGCCTAACAGAAAATGTAGTGACTAAGATAGAAAAATGGATGTTCAGATAGTTTGGACACGGGGAGAGGATGAATATGGTAGAAACAGACTGACAAGACAGATAATGGGCAAACTAGCATGAGTCCGACGTTGGCATACCCAAGTCGATCAGAGTGAAATCAAAGATCTTTTAGTAAAAGGCCAGGTCAAGAGTATCCTTAACCGGTGAGTGTGATATAAAAACACTAATGAAAAGAGAAGAAGCAAAAAGTAGTTTGTCAGCGTAGCAGCTAGCAGGAAAGCTCTAGTTTCTGCCTACCCTAATGGGGGACAGGTTACTATTTAAAAGTGGCAGGGGAAGTATGCGTATTTATATTAGCATCCTTCTAGACATTTTTGTTGCCTTGGCTATGAAGACCTTGGCTATTTCACTCTGCACGGTTTCCTGCCTCTTATAATTCAGAGTTTTGGATTGGAAGTAGGCGTATCACAGGACTGTCAACTTAGGTAAACTATTTTTAATCTTACCAAGTTAAAATAACGGCTCTCAATTTTGGAATATTGCCATGTTTTATGCCATGCCGTAATTATTAAAAATATTTAAGACTGGGTGACCCGCGCAACTTCGTTAGCGTCACATAGGAGAGAGCTTGATTTTGAAATTTTTTGACAAACATTTTATTTATCTTCCGTAAATTATAAACAGTATCCTATGGATAAAAATGCATACGGTGAAATGTGGGCGTTTAATATGCCTCTGCCTACCCCTTCGGGGATAAAGGCGTGAAAATATGTATGTATGTATCCTATGTTACTTCTAATAAATCCAAGAATATGTGTACAAAGTTTTATGATGATTGGTTAACTAGTTTTCGCTTGAAAGTGTAACAAACAAACTTACATTCACATTAATAATTTAGTAGAGATTCTGTCTAAACTGTCTAAAGTGTAAGTAGATTATACTGTTGTACTGTTTTGTTTTAACGAATCATAATAATTATATTGTAGAGAAATATTAATTAAGTAGGTACTTACGACATACAAGTAGGTATGTGGTAGGTATATGCTCAAGGTTAAGTTCGGGAATGTTTGCTAATCATAATTAAGCCACTGTGTCCGAATTAATTTAAAAATGCACCCGAAATTTAAAAATAAACGTTAATTGTGTAAATTTTATTTTAATTATAATAATAACATGTCATTCATAAAAATAATACAAATAGTTTTCACAATTTTAAATTTTTTAAGTTGTTAATTATAAATTCTCAATTTGCAATTGGCGTAAGTAGCTAAGTATACGCTTCTTGCAAATAAATTTAAGAATTTTGAATATATTAAAGAATATTATTTAACAAAGTTATAATTATTGAAATTAAAATTATTGGTTTGAACACGTCCAACGAATGACTGAGCATGGATTGAAGAAGAATATCTATTGTGTGAAAGTAGAGGGTTGAAGGAGTCGGGGTAGACCGAGACTTACATATGAATGGTCAAAAGTACTCAGGAATACAAACGTGCATGTTAGAAACGATTAATATATCTGCAAGAAGAATTAATAAATAAATTATAAAAATTAATAAATAAATTATATTAATAAATAAAATAATAATAAATTAATAAATTAAATTAATCCATACTAATATTATAAAGCTGAAGAGTTTGTTTGTTTGTTTGGTTGAACGCGCTAATCTCAGGAACTACTGGTCGGATTTGAAAAATTCTTTTTGCCCATTTATCGAGGAAGGCTATAGGCTCATTACGCTACTACACTGGGGAGCAGCGCAGTAGTCATAAATGTCGACAAATCGGGCAAATTTTTATGCATCATTGTAGAATTTATAAGCGACGGGATTCAATAGGTGCGACGGGAGGTCGAAATATTTCACGGGCAAAGCTGTGGGGGTCATCTAGTAAATTAATAAATTAATTAATAAATCTGCAAGAAAAAGAATGCGCGGTGTACGAAACCAGGCGATCTGTCCTATCTGACTACCCCGTTAGGGATACAGTGTGAAAATATTGTAATTATTTTAACTTTGATAACTTTTATGTAGGACGGTAAAAGAAGTTTAGGTAGATATTTTACAAATGCAATAAATAGACTTATACCTACAGTGTAGTGATATTAGATGTGGTTTTTTAAAGCCATGGTTATAGCATATTGAGATAGTCCTGCAACGGTATTGCATTCTAAAGAGGATTTTTACTAAAAAATCACACGCCTGAATTTGCAGGTATAAAATTCGACTGTGCCCAAGTCTTAATCATACGACTTGAAAGCGTCGACGTAAATTTACTGCTGAAATGTCTTTTGTCTCTAGTTTTGCCGTTTCTAAATATGGAACAAATGACAGTGCCAGTGCCAACGTTGCTTTTTGGCAGCGAATCCTGGGTATGTTAGAAGATGCATGAAAGTAAGTTGAATGCTGTGGAGATGCGATCACTTCGAAAATTGTTCGGTGCAACCTTGGCCGACCGAATAGTTAATGAAGCGATACGCAATATGGCAGGTTTGAATGAAAGTGTCAGCGTTAAGCTAGAAAAGGGTATGCTACGTTGGTTTGGACACGTTCAACGAATGAGTGAGGAACGATTGACGAAGAATATATATTGTGCGAAAGTAGAGGGCAGGAGTCAGGGTAGGACGAGACTCGTGAAGATAGTTAAGTTAAACAAATTATATTTCACCGTTTCTAAATATGAAACAAATGACATTTGACCAGAAAATTTCCGTCTACGAATTCAAGTCTTATAGTCGAGAATTGGACCCTTGGTTGTCGCAACCCTATTGTACCTAAATCATGGAAATACTGTACTGTCAAGATCAGTCATGAACTGCCGTCTCCTCAATCTCAGTCCACTTCGCTACTGGACGTGATACGTGACGATAAACCTTTACACTTCAGCAAGTGTCGCGCGGCGAATGATGGTCTCTGACAAAAATTAGTGGGGATAGTTTGCGCATGTATAATCGCGCACAATATTATTACACAAAGTATCAAGTTTAATACGACTCTGCTTAGAACCATTAAGAGTCCGGCGGAGGGCCGTTCAAATTCTATTCGCGGAGAACGGACATATCGCTATCTCTGTCGCTCGCCCAGCGCCACCATCCCGTGTGAGTAGAACAGCAAGATGGCTGTTCGAAATTAGTAGAAATTTGTGTGCATTTGCGAATACCATAAATGATGAATGATACTTAATTATATTTTGATTTTCTTTAAGACATTGTGTAACTAGACATAACCTAGATATAACCTGTGTTTCTGTTAAAATTACATAATGATTAATTGAGTTTTTTATAAAAAACAAATAGGCGGAAAATATCTCGTTAATGTCGAAAAATATACGAAATATAATCGCATATATTTTTCAGTAGCAAAATATATCTTTAGGAATTTTTTTTAATCGAAACTTTCTTAATCCGAATAACAGCGATGATATGTCGAGATATTCTCAAATTGAAAACAATTTTGGTATTACGTTTGTAAGGGAAATTAGTTGTTCGCCGGCCTCTTAAACATTTTTTTTATAACGTAGGTGGGTACGTAAGTAGATTTATATTATTTATAAGTGAGTTCAAATTGTTTTGCGTGAAAATATTAAACCATGATAGGTATTTTATTTAGTTTCCAATGATCGTATTTTTAGAAAAATATTTTTTATTGTAATATTTTAATGTAGAAATAGGTATATGATGTGTGTGACACTGACAATACTTATTAAAATAAAAGAAGTGGAAGAAGTCTCTGCCTACCCCGGTGAATGATAAGCGTGATTTTTTTTAAACCATTTTTCTTTCTTGTCCAGATTGGACAGACAATTTTCTCGGGGCATCAAAACGCTAATTCGCTAAAACGCTATTAAAAGATTTGCCAAAAAGAGTAGAATATTTTATGTGCGTGATAGTACCGAGACTAGTGACAACACGTGCCGACATATCGCGGAGTAGTGTCCGGCTGTGCACTAGTGTACTTGTAGGATTTCGACCATTCCTGCGTCCAGGTTCCTACACTGCCGCCCTTTAGCCCTCTCACCCCGCCAATTAGACCTAATTTATGAGTTCTGCGCATTCCCTTTCCACTTTCTCAGAGCTCATCATTCGCCGCGCGACCTTTACGGTAACGGTAACGAGAGCGAGTGAGTAATATAGGTACTTAGAAGGACCGTTAAATGGCTCTGCTGGAATTGTACTTCCATGTACCTTGTCATATTATATAAAACATTTTATAACATGTAACCTTTCTATTTATATTATAAAACTGTAGAGTATCTTTGTTTGTTTGTTTGTTTGGTTGGTTGGTTGAACGCGCTAAACACAGGAACTACTGGTTCGATTTGACAAATAATTTTTGTATTTATATTTCGGGTCTTATTCGCGACGTAGGTATATAATTAGGTACAAAGCCTACCTTATACTTCCAGACGTTTCGACCGTATTACACCAGCCGTGGTCACGGGTGGTGTAATCTGAACTAACCCAAAATATCATAAATATGAGTGACAATCGCGAAAGTTTAAAAACATTAAATATATTTTGTATTGAATAGACCATTTATCGAGAAAGTCTATATATATTATAACGCTACTTCCCTTTAGAGCGGAGCAGTAACACAAATCGGGCAAAGTTTTATGCTGTATTGTAGAATTTATAAACAACAAGATTGACGGGAGTACGATGTTTGTCACCGGCGAAATATTATATAAAACGTTCTATAACATGTAATGTATCTACACAGACAAACTTAATTGAATTGTCTTGTCTTGAGTTGAATTGTTTTTCTGTTACTATTTATTCCGACTAATCTCTGAAAGGGGTTGACAAATTACACAAATAGATTATAAGTAGTACCATAGACTACATTTCATTCCCGTATTCTTACGGTAACGGGCACTATGCGGGTGAAACCGTGGAGCGGAAGTAACATAATAAGAGCAAAGTAGTAAGAATGTGCTATGTTTAGCTAAACAGTTCCATTTTAAGAAACAATTACCTCGTTCAAATCGCGTAATTGCCGCGTAATGTAACTAGCTATTTATGATTCATGAGTTGTTATTATAATTAGTATTATTTTCTTTCTAATGTTAATTTAAAGCACATTTTTGCAACACGCAATACAACATGCCGTACCGGTAGAAATTAGTTATATTCGCAATGTCAATACCTTTCTAAAATTACGTGTTATGATTATTAATAGACACTACAATGTCCCCGTGGTCCCATTCCCCTTTCCCACAGAAACATTTTCCCAGGATAAATAGGACCCTATGTCCTTTCTCGGACTGGTTCCATAATTTAGGCGTGAAAGGGAAACAGGCGACAGTCTTACTTTCGCATTTATAATAGGGATTAGTCTATAACTCTCGTTTTCGATCCCGAACAGCGCGTGCCGGGCAGAGCTGCCACTCGCATACAGTGGATAGAATTATCGCCAGAACTGAGCGGTTTAAAAGATCGTTTTCAGTCGAACAATAAAAATTTGGAACGCTTCGCCAGTGCACGTGGTTCCCCTCTCGTATAATCCCGGGTTCTTCAAGCGGGGCATGAAGAGGCACATCACTAGGCCGCCAACTTGAGAGCCACTGTTATTAGTCCTGTTTTGGATTGCGACAGTGGCTTTCGATTCGCTAGATGTCGCTATGGCTTTCCATCAGGGCGGGGTCACATTGGCGAGCTAAAAATAAAAAAAAAATAAAAAAAACAAACATGATGGGATTTTCGCGTAGATACAGGTGTTGTTGATGGTGTCAGTGCTTCAGTAGATTCCGTTACTTTTTTTGATTAAATGTTTAAGTAGATATTACGGAAACTTCATCCCATTACGGCAAAATGCCGAAAATATTAATCATTTTCTGCCATTTGTTAAAAAGCAATTGTATACTTGACTGTTTTTTATAAAGTGGATTTGAATCGAGGGTCCGACAAATGACACGCCCTACATACACCAATAGAATTAGAAATACGAACTGAACGGCAGAGGCTTTGTTCGGATACTTTCTTTGCTTCCTTTGCCTATTTATGAAACAATTCTTTTCTATAGTCCGTGACCACCAAATTTAAGCGTATGACAATTGCACAATTTGGTGAAATTTTACGTTTATTTGTTTCCAAATTCCACTATTAAGGAATGTCATTTTCATATTCTACAGGTATATAAGTAGTCTTACTTATCATTCACGCCTTTATCCCTGAAGGGGTGGCAGAGGCATAATTACGTCCACATTTAAGAGTCTACATACATTCATATATTACGACCACATTTCACCATATGCATTTCGTCCCACGTAAGCCCATATTGCCATGTTAGTCTATCACACTCATAAATAGTTTACCTCGTATAATTAAACTAGACAATAGAATAACAAGCAATTCTGCAAAACAAATATCTAATTGCTTAATTTGAAACAAATACTTGTTCTATTGGATTCACACGCTTGTTTACATTCAGGTCACCTGCTTCTCACCATTGAAGCGTCTAAACACGAGTAAGTATAGTATACAGATATCCATATTGTCATAATAATATCTATTACTCAAGACGCCATACTCTTGTTTTGAACCTCGCATTCCATGTTTGCCATTTCTGGATCATACGACTTGAAAGCGTAGACGGAAATTTTCTGGTGAAATGTCAATTGTTTTATATTTAGATATGGCGAAACACAAGAAGTTTCACCAGTCAATTTACGTCCACGCTTTGAAGTCGTATGATCGAGAGTTGGAGCCCTGTTACAATATACGAAGGTCGGGGGGCCAAGTCTACTTTTTTACAAGCACTTCTATTTCTATTCTATATCGATACCATTGCGATTGGTCCAAAACTAGGTAGTCTACTAAAACTATTTAATAATCACACTTCTCAAGCCGCAGAGTAGAGACATAATAGCTATAAACATATTAATATAGACTACCAAAAATGCAACATTCTATCGGTCGATAAAATTCTATTGGAGCGCAAATTTTAATACTACGAAAACTGTCATTTTTTTCTGGCGGCTTTGTATTAAGCTACAATTACTATTCTATTTGAATGCGATTGTGTTTAGAATTTTTTTTAATTCTTTATTGCACATAAGAAATATAGTGTAACATAAAATATAGTACAAATACAATGCTGTACAAAGGCGAGCTTAACTCAGAATTGAGATCTCTTCCAGCAAACCTTGGGGTGAATGGGATAAAGCGCAACGAAGGGGCTAAAAAGTGCACAATTACTTTAAATAATCCAAAAATCTTACATATATTACAGAAATAGATATTTAAGCGATAGATATATTTTGGAAACAAGTAACAATGTATACAGTACCATATAACGATGAGATCCGCAATAGTATAAACTGTGACGCGAATATCAACGCCCACATCCGAACAACAATTTGATTACATATTGAAACAATTTACATACATGCACAGTTAAGACTCTAAAAATAATATGAAAAACATGTAGTGTTTGTGTGTTGTATGTATGGGTGTGTGTGAGTGTGTGTGGGTATGTGTGTGTGTGTTATGAGAGAGTATGTGTATTTGTTTAATTGTCTATCAGTCAGTCATCGAGCAGAGATTCAGAGTCATCATACCGTAAAGTAAGCAGCCATTCTCTGCATTTCTTTTTACAATTATGCAGTAATAGTGGATATATATTTAGCTTCCTATTCATTATATTATATAATTTTGAGCTAATAAAGCAGTAATGTCTACTGGCTACTGCAGTTCGGCGAGGTAATACTGGACAAACTCTGTCAGATCTTCTCTTTGAGGATGTAAAAGTTGATTGATAAAATGTTTCCGTGTGTTTGCGGAGTGTGGTATTTAAAATAAAAAGTTATTTTAAATACCACACTATATAGACTAACTATAGACTAACTAACTAACTAACTATCTTCACGCTGTATCCCTGACGGGGTAGTCAGAAAAGACAGATCGCCAGGCTTCGCGATCCATACATACTTCTTTCGCTTCTTCGAGATTCATCAATCGCTTCATACACGCACGTCTGGGTATCCGAGTACTTTTGACCTTTCCGTTTTTGAGCAATCTGCTCACGTGGTCTTCATATGTAAGTCTCGGCCTACCCTGACTCCTTCTACCCTCTACTTTTGAACAATATATATTCTTCGTCCATCGTTCCTCACTCATTTGTTGGACGTGTCCAAACCAACGGAACACGCCCTTTTCCAGCTTATCGCTGACACTTTCATTCAAACCTGCCATATTGCGTATCACTTCGTTACGTATTCGGTCGGCCAAGGTAACGCCGCACAATTTTCGAAGTGATCGCATCTCCACAGCATTCAATTTACTTTCATGCATCTGCTGACATACACAGGTTTCACTACCGTAAAGCAAAGTTGGCACTAGCACTGCGTTATGAATCGCCATGCGTGCTTCTTTTACGATGTTTTGTCGCTTTACTAACTGGGACAAAGCACCGTTAACTTTGTTTCCGGCAGCTACTCGCCGTTCTACATCCGAATCACATCTTCCATCCGCGCTAAACATACTTCCTAAATACACAATTTCATTCACTTGCTCTAGACGTTCCTGGTTTACCCTAATCTCGCATTTAGTTCTTACGTCACCTCTTTCAAATACTAGAACCTTAGTTTTACTTGCATTCAAGCGAAGACCCTTACTTTCACACTCCTCTTTCATATTAGTGACTAATGCCTGAAGGTCGGCTTCTGATGAGGCCATGAGCACCGCATCATCAGCGAACAGCAGACAGTTTACTGTAAAGTCACCCAAATTCACACCCATATTAAAATCTTTCAACTTCTGCAGGCAACTGTCCAGATACACTATGAACAGCCAGGCGGACATGACACATCCCTGTTTGACGCCTGTACAGACATCAAAAAGAGGTGACACATCCCCCCCTACTCGCACGCAAGCCTTACAGTCCCTATAAAGCGACTGTATTGCCCGCAGTAGCGAGCCGTCCACACCATATCCGGGCAGCAAGTCCCACAGCGTTTCTCTCACAACGTTATCAAATGCTTTCTCTAGATCCACAAAAGCGCAGAAAACCTTCTGGCTAACAGCCAGAAACTTTTCCGCGATCATGCGGAGAGAAAACACTTGATCCATGCAACCTCTTCCACGTCGGAATCCGCATTGAGCCTCCCATAAATACCTTTCAGACTTTTCTTGTATTCGTGCCGTTATAACCTTTGCATACACCTTACTAGCTAAGCTGACCAAGCTGATCGCCCTGTAGCTGGAGCAGTTTAGGCGCGAGCCTTTCCCTTTGTAAATAGGTACTACAACTGCTACTCGCCAGTCATCCGGGACCTCACCCGTCCGCCAGCACAAGTTGCATAACAGACATAGTGTGTCTCAGACACGCGACCTACCGTACTTGATCATCTCAGCAGTAACTCTGTCTTTTCCCGCAGCCTTACCACATTTCATACTTCTTATCGCTTATTCTATTTATTTCAAACTAATGACTTCAATAACATCGGGATCCGGAGCATCGAAGTGAGCTCCACTTCCCGATGTGGCATCTCTGTCTTTTCTTGCATACATCTTTCCATAATATTCACTCCATCTCTGCAGGACGTCAGTTTGGTCTGTTAGGACGTCATTGTTAACACTAAGCACTTTATTCATACTGCAGATTGCCGAACAACTCCGGGTCTTGCCTACCTCTTTCCAGAAGAGCTTGGCATTATCCCGGAAATTGGACGACAACCTTTCATCCGCTTTCATTTTGCACCATTCACGAGCTTCTATCAGTGCCTTCGTGTTAACTTTCTGCAGCTTGTATCTCTCTTTCATATTAAAATCATTTCGCGAGGCTAAGTAGTCTAGCCATGCTTTCTTCTTCATTCGAACTGCTTCTTTCACTTCCTCATTCCACCATGCATCACGCTTATTACTACTGCCTCTTTTCGTTTCTCCACACACTTCCACAGCGGCATTTATCATACTATCCCTAAGGTTCTGCCATACACTTTCCACATTCTCACTGCTTACATTGACGTCGCCAAGCTTTTCGGCTACCCTTTCATTATATTTATCCCTAATGGATGCATCCTGCAGCTTCCAGCTTTTGATGCTATAAGTCGGCTCAAGCTCAGGACACTCGGTACGATGACGCCAGCCCGCGAACAGACCCCTAATCCTAGTTTTGACTAGGTAGTGGTCTGATCCCAGCTCAGCGCCTCGATAAACCCTTGTGTCCATCACCTGTTTACGGAGCCGACTATCCATTAGGAATAGATCTATCATGCTTCTCTTTGACTTACATCTCCTCGTATACATATGAATTTGTTTGTGGTTGAACATTGTGTTCGCCACAAACAAATCCTTTTCCTTACAAAATGCCAGTATTAGCTTGCCAGCGTCGTTCACCCTTTTATCCCCATACTTCCCGAGTACCGACTCAAAACCATCGCGAGCGGTACCCACCCATCCATTCAAGTCTCCACATACTACTATAAGTCTTTCATTTCCTTCTGTCACATTTAGAGCTTCTCTCATACTCTCCCAGAAATCCTCTAGCTCACTCGCGTTCGACGAAGATACTGGCGCGTAAGCAGCTACCAGGAAAATCTTCGTCAAACCAAGTTTTACACGGATCCAGAGGATTCTAGGACCAACCAGTTTGTACTCATTCCTCCCCTAACATTCCACGCAGCTACCCTGCACTCCTTCCTCCACTTACCGCCGTGTCGGGCCGCGCGTGTAGGGTGGCGGTCCCCTACGCCGCTCTGGCTCACACTTTTCGCACCAGCGGGGACGAACTGGTGCGCGTCGCCTCGGGGGCACGCCCTAGCATCATTCGCCCTGGTGGCACTCGTGTTGGAGTACAATTGCAGCCGTAGCTGGCAGGGATGGCGACGTGCATGCTTCTACTCTTCATCCCCAATCTTCTATCTATCTTCTACTCTTCAATCTATTTGGTCTTAGTTTGAGATTACTACTACTACAATCAATTCTATATAATGAAGAATATTAAAACAATATTCTTATTATTGCTTGGTAGCCCCTGTACGCACGAGCTTTTTTGAATTTTGTTATTTCTGAAGTGAAACCTCTTTTTTTCTCCTGTTTTTTTCCCGGGAAGCACGAGATTAAGTGCATTGTAGATAACATTTTATTAATTTTTGCTTACACACGTTAGGGGCCCTTGTAGCCCGGGGGCCCCGTATCATTGATACGGCTGATACGGCGGTAGCTACGCCCCTGCTGTTACTGTTACGCAGCAACTATAAACGAGTGTACCTAAATCATAAGGTATGTTTAAAAAATTAAAATAGGAAAATCCCAATTAAAATATCGAATACAGAAATTAACGAATTTTGGTAATTATATGAGTGATATTAGTCTCACTACTTCTTCCTTAGCTCTTTCGCAGACTAGTGGTGTGCTTACTGCAAATATGCAATATATAATAATATTGCAAGTTTGATAGATTTTTATTTGGGACCAATCCCGCCGCATTCCCATTATAGTAATGGGAATGTGGGCGCGATTAGTCCCACTCCTGACTCCTGTAAACCAGGATCTACAGCAATGACCAAGAGCAGAAAAGTTATTCTACACACGATCTCGGTGAAGACCCATGAATAATTAGAATGTTTTGGATACCGCATCGAAATTAATCAGAAGATAATTTTAGAGAATTTAAAAAGGATTTACTAGAATATGTATCTATATATAATGTATGTATAATGGCCGAGACTTACCTACATATGATGACCACGTGAGCAAATTGCTCAAAAACAGAAAAGTCAAAAGTAGTCGGATCTCCAGACGTGCGTGTATGAAACCTTTGATGAATCTTCAAGAAGCGAAAGAAGTATGCATGGATCGCGATGTCTGGCGATCTTTCCTCTCTGACTATCCCGTCAGGGATACAGCGTGAAGATAGCTATGTATCTTTGACAGATGTCAAACGCTATTGTGGTTAATCCTATTCAGCCGTGGTGACCGTTAACGACATCATCATCATTATCTACAGTTATTCTACCATAGATTACCAGTGGATTATACGAGTATACGATTGTATACACGGAAATAATAATATGTAAGTGCTCAGATCGTCAAGTTTCATACACCATTTTGGATCTGGTAAATTGCCACAGCAGCTCTTGAGGTTGGCTGGTTGAAGAATTAAGTATCGGTCTTGATTGCCACCTGTGTAGGTAAATTATTTTATAAAATTATGATGATAGTGTAGTAAATGGCCAATGGGCTCTGTCTGACATTCTGACTTAACTCTATCTAACGTATAAAGTAAGGAATCAATGTCACTCGCATTCTAATAGAGACGAGAGAGTATATATTTGATACAAACCAATCGTGTCACGGGGTATCACTATTTCCACCACCATTCATACGATTATACGACAGACGAATGGCAGGCCGCGTCTGCGATTATCGACCACAAGCGGACGGAAACTTGGTAAGCGGTATTATTATTACTTTCGTCTCTAGGCGCGAGCTCGCGAGGGAGCGAACACCATTCCTTCCTCTGTGGGACTCTCTTGACACTGACTTAAGCCCTGACTGACCTGTACTACGACCCAGTTAAAGAGAAACAGTTTAATGGGCAGTACAGCCTCCACCTCCCTAGGGAGTCTAACAATAAGCCCTGTCACTCCCAGGCAGCAAAGTGTGAAAAATTAAATCCCCTCGTCAAAAAATGGACTTGCTTAAACGCTACTATTTGAACGATTTTACGGCAATGGGACAGGAACAGCACACGATGAAATGTGAGCGTATTAATATGCCTCTGCCATTCCTTCAGGGATAAAGGCGTGATTAATAAAATAGTCAAAGACATATTGTCACGCCTTTATCCCCGAAGGGGTAGGCAAAGGCATACAATGCGCCCACATTTCACCGTATGCACTTTTGTCCCACGTAACAGGTGGTGAACCCATTGCCGTGTTAAAATGGACAGGCGCAGGTTGTGGCGACCATTTGTTGAAATTTTCAAGCCGCCCATAATGCCTTGAACTGGGATAATCCGGCTTAACGACTGTCATTTTACTGGCAACCAGGACCAACGGCTTAACGTGCCTTCCGAAGCACGAAAACGCTCGCAAATGTAAATGCCACAGAGTGGTCACCCATCTGAAGATCAGCCATAGTAAAAGTTACTTAACGCAGTGATCGTTTACAGAACACTGAGTCCCTGGGGCCACGAGCGCTTCAGCGATTAATAAAATAAAATAAAACTATTTTACAGTATGTAGTTATGTACCACGTATTACCAAACCAACAATATCACAAAAACCTGTTACCACCTAGATCTATCTCAGCACAGTTGCCGTGGGCGGAAGGTCGTTAGACACCGCTCACATCACATTGGCTCTTAGGCGGCTGGGAGCCCTCGTGTACCGGGGTGCCTTCTGCAGTTGCAGTCTCTGCAACCAACCTTCAGCAATCTGAGCCTTGTGCCCACTCGATCGCTTGCCACGCTACCTGTTCTCAGAGGGACGTTCGGAGACGGCTCGAAGGGAGCACATGCTAATCTCCTCCGGAAGATTGTGTGGGGCAGCACATCTAGCCCCGCGGAGAGAGCTTCATATTGGGGCATTCCCTTAGCCGGGTTGTGGTGAATAGCCCTCAGGCCTAACCTGCGACCCGGTTAGGAAGAAGGCAGAATACCGCGGGTTTTAGTAGGACGGCCCCCAAAGGCTGGGGGTCCCACACACGTATTCCCCGCATCAAAAAAATCTCAGCAGAGTTATAGGGTGGACTAAAATATCTCACTGCATTGTAATTCTAGACTTAGTAATATTAAACTGGTTTAGGACTAGGATCCAATAAACTTTACGGTTTTGTTGTGCCCAATCGAATTTATTATTGCACCGAGATAAAAAAACTCGCACATTGTATACGAGTACCAACCTATCAAAAAGTCACGCTACTTCATTCCGTATCGATCGTATTCGACTCGTACTAGATTCGATTATATTTAGATTACCAATGTGCCATATATTGTGGACACCGATAACTATTGAAGTGTAAAGTAAATAATGTATTTACTTCATGACTTTAAACTTTAATATCTAGTATCAAAATTTACCCTTCAATGGGGTTCTAAATTTAAAAAAGAATCGACTGACGGGTCATGATTTTTTGGCTGTCTGTCTTTCTGATATTAGTTGATACTAGTGAGGAGTGGCTGCGTAGGCTATAGGATGTTTTGAATCCAGAGATAAATTCCTAGTTCCCGCAGGAAAATTTATAACACCAGTCTAGAACCGTATGCATTTTTGTCCCACATAACGTGTCCCATGGTGAGCCCATTGCCAAATGCACCATACTGCTAATTAACGTAGACAACAAAATAGAACTTGTAGTAATTGCTTAATTACATACCTTTATATATTATCTGCAAGTATATCACACTCACACGGGATAGTCACAACTCACAACGAAATAAGAAGCGAACTGTGTCGTTCATGACGTAACTGTGCGAAACAGTTTATTGTGCAACGCATTGTTCTAAGATCTGGTTCGGTTTTTGTCAGTTGCTGGGTTAGAAGAAAGGTGTTTTTAAAGGTGGTTATTAACTTGGTTTGCTAATAGGCTGTTAGTGTCTATCTGGGTATTGAGTAATTGGATCTTGCGATAGTAATTACGACTTATAGGGAAAGCGATTACGAGATTTTGATATAGAATGGGGTTTAAGTTTTTTTTATTCATCTATCACGCCTTATCCCCTTCGGGGAGGCAGCGGCATATTATATGCACGCTTTTCACCATGTGTATTCCTGTCCCACGTAATAGGTGGTGAGCCCTTTGCCGTGTTGAAATAGACAAACGCAGGCCGTGGTCACCCGCTGTTGAAATTTTTCAAGGCGCCAATAAGGCCTTCAACCCGACTTAACGACTGCCATGTTACTGGCAACCGGGACCAACGGCATAACGTGCCTTCCGAAGCACGGAAACGCTCGTAAATGTAAATGCCACAAAGTGGTCACCCATCCGAGGACCAGTCATAGTGAATGTTGCGTAACTCAGTGATTGTTTACAGAACACTGATTCCGTGGGGCACGAGCGCTTTAAGAACGAACAAACAAAGTTTTTTTTTTGTTATAAATTAGGTTACGTATCAAAACCATTGTTTCTTATAGTACTTCTACTAGCTGTGTCGCTCTACTTGGCCACATCTGTTTTCCGAAAGCCGAGTCAAGATGATATTTAGCTATAAATTTTGAAGTTCATCAGCTCGATCCTAGGTGATGAATGGATCGGACTAAAATCAGCAATTCTGAATGGTCTGCAATTTGGTACCTATACTGTTACCAAAAAGAAGATAAAAGATGTGTCTATGCTGTGTCGCGTTTGGGCGACTCTCTGGCATACGGGTGCAGTATCGGTGTCCGGTGTTTTGGCGGCAGCTCGGATATTTCGCCATTTGAAAAGTGATTTAGTCGCCGCTTCTGGCATTTTTAAGTGTGCGAAGACCGCTCGGTCGCTGCATTTGACTTCTAAAAAGCTCCGGTGGCGGACACTAAAAGAAACTAGTCTGCGGAGGCCCTTAATGATAATATAAAACTTACTGCTGCCTTCAATCGATCAAAAAGCCTGGCTCCTCAGAAATACGGTTTTACACCATGTTTGGGCTGAAACATATTCTACCACCAGTTTATTTTTTCAACGGTATTATATTAACACGTAACGTCATGGGGGACACCATGTGCTGGCACTTTACTTTGACCTTAAGCCACATGTAATTTCCAGGGTCACGCCATGAATCGGTGATCTCCGCTAAAATTAAGCAGTTCAAACATCAGTCTAAAGGCCTATCTGCGCACTGACAGCACTAAACAATCAATTGGGGTGCAATCGAACATACAGATGTCCTTTAAAAATATATGATTACATTAAAAATAATTTTAAAAATTGTTATGATAAATGTATTTATACGATGAAAATAAATTTAAATAGTAAAAGGAGTCGTGACCCTTGGATAAATAGTAGAATTAATAGCATGTGTGAGAGAAAAGATTATCTATTTACAAAGTGGAAAAGCGATCCTACAAATTCTATATTGAGAAAAGAGTACAACACGTTCAGAAACAAAATACATAAGTCATAAAATCTTCAAAAAACAATTACTTTTTAAATTCAATTAACGAAAATAAATTTAATTTACGTAAATTATGGCATATACTAAATACTATACAAGGTCGAAATAAACCATCAGTCGATGAAACAATTTTAAAAGCATTTGATTTAAACAAGATTTCCGTTAAAAATATAGCTGATAACTTCGCACGGGAATTTAGGGAATCTGTCAAGAAAATCATGCCAAAATGTACTAAATTCTTATTAAATGAATCGGAATATATGTATCCACAAAATAAGTCGATATATGTTAAGAAGGCATCTTTAGAAAGCGTACACAAAGTTGTAGCTTAAATTCCAATAAAGCACCGGGAATAGACTACATTAGATGTATCAAATCTATTTGTAGAAAAATGTTATGTGTCATAGTTAAGCTCATTAATACTAGTATAACTACGGGTAAATATCCACAGGATTTGAAAACCGGCATTGTTAGATCTATATATAAAAAGGTATACCATTCATGCAGGCGTGACACTTCTGAATCATATATATGACGCCTGGGAGAATAGACAAGATGCTATTGGTGTATTCTGCGATCTCTCCAAAGCATTTGATTGCGTTGAACATAAAACACTATTGCGAAAACTCTTTTTATTATGGTATCAAAGACTCTGCACTGGATCTTCTTGCCTCCTACTTAAACGATCGGATACAACATGTTGATGTTAATGAAATTCGCTCCTCTGGAGCATCTGTATCTATGGGCGTACCGCAGGGATCAATTCTAGGTCCGTTTCTATTTTTAATTTATATTAACGATCTGCCATTCTATATACAGAACTTGTGCGACATTGGTTTATTTGCTGATGATACGTCACTTATTTTTAAAGTAGGTCGTACGCTTACTGATTTTAACGGCGTTAATAGTTCACTTGCCCAAGTTGTAGATTGGTTTACGACCAATAATTTGCTACTAAACGCTAAGAAGACAAAATATATCAGATTTAGCATGCCTAATGTCAGGAATTGCGGTACAAATATAACATTGAACGGTGATACCCCTAAATATTGTAGATTCAACTGTATTTTTGGGGATCACTTTAGATAGCAAACTGCAGTGGAACGCCCAAATAACGTGTCTTGCAGGTAAACTCAGCTCGGCAGCCTTTGCCGTTAGTAAAGTCAGGCAGCTCACTGATGTAGAAACTGCCAGGCTAGTATACTTTAGTTATTTTCATAGTGTCATGTCTTACGGCATTTTGCTGTGGGGTAAAGCAGCTGATCTACAAGAAATTTTTGTACTCCAGAAGAGAGCTATACGTGCAATATATAAATTGAGTGCTAGAGTGTCTGTTAGAGAGAAATTTAAAGAAATTGGCATTTTAACGTTTGCATCACAGTATATATTTGCAAATATCATGTTAGTTAAACAGAACATACATTTATACAATAGACACAGTGACATACATTCGATAAATACTAGAAATAAGCATAAATTAATTGGAACGCATCATAGTTTACAAAAGGTTCACGACTCTTTTGCAGGAATTGGCGTACGCCTATATAATAAAATTCCTTTAGACATTATGAACGTTCCGTTACATAAATTTAAGGCGGAAATTAAGACGCACCTCTTGAAAAGGGCTTATTACACAATTAATGATTATTTGAATGATAAAAATAAATGGAAATGAGTTGCTTGCTCTTCGCTCGAGCTATTTAGGATTCGAATGAATCTTGTGTTATATTATCTACTTGTCTTGAATCTGCATATATATGTTGTATTTTTTTACATTTTTTTTTACATTCTCCAGTATAAATATTTTGAAACACCAGGCAACTAAAGGTATGGCGTTTAGTCCCGGTAATAACTAATATACATAATTACATGTAATTTGACTTTGTTATTGTGTGAGCACTATGTAGACTTATTTATAATTTTGAAATTGACATGATAGTTGCTGTGTAGTTTTTGGGTATGTCATGCTCGCCTAAGTGTCCTGGCAGTGGTGGCGTATGTATCGGGTCGCCTTGTTCCCTACAATACGGTTGAATAGGGCGATGGCTGGTATATGCGTCATACCCGTGAACGGGTGCCGTCTGTTGGGACTGGTCAGCTCATAGCTGTTATAGCAATTGTTACAAATAATATTATTTAAATTTAAGGCAAACTAAGTTTAGTCGACTGTTCTCACATAAATTCAAAGGAACACTGTAAGTGTAATTTTAATGAACACAACATTTATTTTGTTTTTTTTTTGTATAATTTCATTACTGTATAATTGGTCAAATTTCATGTTAATCAAACTGTGTCAGATGGCGGTTAGAAAAGAGTGGCCATGAGTTTTATTGCCAGGTTCTTCCTCTGGCTCTACCTATTGCTTTGCGAATCTGGCAGTAAATGTAAATGTAGAAGCAGTAATCTTGACGTTCATAAGTGTTACTTTGTGACCTACATGAATAAAGATTTTTGATTTTGATAAAGAATGTGGTAATTATAGGCCTATTACAATACTACCTGTTATTGATAAAGTAATAGAAAAATTCATATGTCATCAAATACAGGAATTTTATGTTAAACATGACATACTTTCAGACGTACAGTATGGATTTCAGCGAAATAAATCAACCACACAATTGCTTTCAAAACTTACAGATGACGTTAATCAAAGTTTAAATGATAAACAACATGTTATACTATTGTTTATTGATTTTAGTAAAGCATTTGATACTCTCAGACATAAAATTTTGTTGCAGAAGCTAGATAACTCTGGTGTCAGAGGCCCTGATCTAAAATGGTGTGAAGAATACCATAGAAATCGTAAATTTTGCGTTAAGGTGGGGGATGGTTATAGCAAAACTGTCAACGTTACTGAGGGTACGGCCCAAGGTTCGGTACTTGGCCCGTTACACTATCTGGCATATGTGAATGATATGGAACATGTTATTAATCACTGTTCCATCTACCAGTATGCAGACGATACCCGCCTTATGGCTACTAGTAAAGATCTCAAAACAGCTGCAAACTACCTTTCTGCAGGAAGATTTCACACAGGTTGCAAAATGGTCGCATGCCGCAGGCCTGGTGTTGAATGCGTCCAAAACAAAAATAATACATATTAGGTCAAGTCACATTTATTCTAAAGAAGCTTTTTCAATATTTGCACATAATCACAATTGCTTACACACATTGCAGTCAAATCTAAACAGCTGTACTTGTGATGAGATAGAACAAGTAACCTATCATACGTACCTTGGGTTGATAGTAGACTACAGATTTAACTGGAGTAATCACATAGACTCAATCTGCGACAAACTTAGAGCAATACTTGCAAAATTTTATATAATTAAACCAAAAGTAAATATAGGAAAGCGGACCCCGGGCGTCGCGAGATGCAACTGGGACAGACGCTCGGATGATGATGATGAAGAACTGTTGCATATCTAATTCCTATCCTTATGAATAGTTTACCCTAAAAAATAAAGCTTAATATCAACAACACGAATTACAAACAAATATATAAGAAATATTTCAATGAGAAAATGAAACAAGGCACACCCACCTAAATTTAATACAAATAATAAAATTACATTCTTTTACACTATTTTATACTATTGTTTATTGATTTTAGTAAAGCATTTGATGCTCTCAGACATAAAATTTTGTTGCAGAAGCTAGATAACTCTGGTGTCAGAGGCCCTGATCTAAAATGGTGTGAAGAATACCATAGAAATCGTAAATTTTGCGTTAAGGTGGGGGATGGTTATAGCAAAACTGTCAACGTTACTGAGGGTACGGCCCAAGGTTCGGTACTTGGCCCGTTACACTATCTGGCATATGTGAATGATATGGAACATGTTATTAATCACTGTTCCATCTACCAGTATGCAGACGATACCCGCCTTATGGCTACTAGTAAAGATCTCAAAACAGCTGCAAACTACCTTTCTGCAGGAAGATTTCACACAGGTTGCAAAATGGTCGCATGCCGCAGGCCTGGTGTTGAATGCGTCCAAAACAAAAATAATACATATTAGGTCAAGTCACATTTATTCTAAAGAAGCTTTTTCAATATTTGCACATAATCACAATTGCTTACACACATTGCAGTCAAATCTAAACAGCTGTACTTGTGATGAGATAGAACAAGTAACCTATCATACGTACCTTGGGTTGATAGTAGACTACAGATTTAACTGGAGTAATCACATAGACTCAATCTGCGACAAACTTAGAGCAATACTTGCAAAATTTTATATAATTAAACCAAAAGTAAATATAGGAAAGCGGACCCCGGGCGTCGCGAGATGCAACTGGGACAGACGCTCGGATGATGATGATGAAGAACTGTTGCATATCTAATTCCTATCCTTATGAATAGTTTACCCTAAAAAATAAAGCTTAATATCAACAACACGAATTACAAACAAATATATAAGAAATATTTCAATGAGAAAATGAAACAAGGCACACCCACCTAAATTTAATACAAATAATAAAATTACATTCTTTTACACTATTTTTTTTTGTATGTATATGTTATGATAAATTTATATTTATAAAATAACATATCTGTCTAATTGCTAATATCGAGGTCCTCGTTTTAATTTGATTTTTGTAGAAAAAAATGTTTAAATGTTCATATAAATATTGTTAAATTGTCGAGCAATTTTATTTTATGCTCTACTATTGTTATCTATTCATTGATCCTCCAATAAAGTCAATAAAAGTGCAATTTAATGAGTCGATCAATAAGAATTAATTTGCTGTCACTATAATATCAACAGTGACAAGCAGGCTCGCGTTTGCAAAGGCCGCTATCGGTTGTCCTAGCGACGGCATGCGTAAATAAATAGTAAGTAAATAACTGCGACTTAAATTTCAATGACGTTAAACAAAAATTCAATATTTTGGCTCCAAATATTAAAATAGTTAACAGTAAATCCCTTTACCTTTTAGGCTCTCCAATCTTTAATGAATCTATTTCTGAATATATTAATAATTCAATAACTAAATTTCAAAATTCTGCTGACCGTCTTCTTGAAATTAGTCCTCATTATGCACTTTGCATCTTAAAATTCTGTCTTTTCGTCCCAAAATTTACTTATGTGCTCCGTTGCTGCTCCTTTTGGAATCACCCAGATCTTTTGACACAAGTAGACGACTTAATCAAAATTAGCTTAGAATCAATTCTTAATATGCAGCTAAACGAGCATTCTTGGACCCAAGCATCCCTACCAATCCGTTATGGTGGTTTAGGGATTCGAAAAATTTCCAGTGTCGCTTTACCAGCCTTTCTATCTTCTGTCCATAGTTCAGCAAATCTCATAAGTAAAATTTTCAAGGGAATCCCCTTCAAACTTTGAGATTGCTGGCTTAGAAGAAGCTAGAAACCCTTACTTAATTGCTTGCCCAGGTAAAAATTTTCCAGTTTCTCCAAATTCACAGAGGAGCTGGGACGACATAAACTGCAAATTGACTTATGACAATCTTTTGAGCTGTAGTACAGGTTCGGCACGTGCTAGGCTTTTGGCCAGTAGTCGCCAGTAGCTGGCCTCATGGCCGGCTACTAGCTTCACGCGTACCCTTCGTCAAATACAGGAACTTTTCTTGAGCTTGACACGCCGGTCCCTTGCCACCGTCAACGTGCCAAGTCTACTTGAGCCAACTGGTATTGCAAGAGACGATGGCAAGAGACCGGACGGTATGAGTTTGATTCCATGGAAGATGGGCCGGGTGCTGGTATGGGATGAAACCTGTTCAGACACGCTGGCCCCTTCCCATCTACATGGAACCAACAACAGAGCTGGTGCGGCTTGTGAAGCGGCTGAAAAAGCTAAAGCATTCAAATACAGGGGTCCTAGCGCTATAAGGCTGTTTAAGGAAATTGCGAAAAGGTTAGTCGACATCACAGGAGACCGAAGAGCTGGCAGCTACCTCGGACAAAGAATTAGTCTAGCTATTCAAAGGGCGAACGCTGCCAGTATCTTCGGAACCTTGCCTATAGGGACCTTTTTTACTAATATATTTTAGTTATGTATCATATTTTTAAGGTTATATTTAATGTTAACATTAAGTTAATTTATTTATGATATTATGATGAAATGTGTGATTTAAGGATTTCCATGGTAAATGAATATGTAAATATTTATATTTGAACTTCGACTGAAGAAAGACATCACCTGTATTAAGGGGCGTGGATTGGGACGGCTGGCTCTCCAGAACCGGTTTACGGCTCGGTCCACGCGCGCTTCTAACAGTGAAACAAATAAATAGGTGCTTGCTTTAGAGTTCGCATAGTTATGGGTAGTTATTATTATATTAATTGTATTCATTAAATATTAGTACGCGATACGGATGTTATAATATCGAGACAAACCCTATGGTTTTTCGATATTAACGAAATGTTATATGTGTCGTATTTGTAAAAGGTTAAAAAAAAAAATTAAAAAAAAAACTGATCGGCACGTGTCCTCACTGTGCCGGCACTTTTGTGTGCGGATACGCCTTAACTTGCGGTCACGGGTGCCCCTATGCCCCTCGAACAGCGTTCTTCGTTTCGGACACCGCTGTCCAACGTGGCCTCAAAAAAAAATCAAAATATAGATGGCGTTAAACATATTAAGAATAATAACAAAGTAGCCCAATATAGATGTTAACAGTAAGAGTCAATGTAATTATAACTAAATTAAAACGTCACAAAAAATCAAATCAATTAAAATATCATTGACCTACAATACGCAAATAAATCATTAACTTTAGATAATCGCTAGAACTCCGACAATAATTAAGTAGTTACGAAATGTTACTGTCTCACGATACGCATAACCTCACAACAGTTAGGTGCTTAATTTACGTAGTTAAGTGTGGTGTAAAAAACAAATGGCCCATTAAAAAGCTATGAGAAAAGTCACAATAATAATGTGTTATGATTATGAACGAGGTAGATTTTAGCGTAGTCTGTAGTGCTAGGCCGTTGCATCCTAACAACATACAACTTGTTTATATTTGATTTTTCCATTAAAAAATGTCAACAGCAACTAGCCATAGCCTGCCCAGTGCCCATGACCGTTTCGTCTTATCTCGGGACATTCCCTTTGCCGGTTGGCGGTGTATAGCTCTCGGGCCTATCCTGCGACTCTGTTCGGATAAAAGCGGAACACCGCCACACGCGGGTTTCCTGGATAGGACTGCCCCTAAACACCGTTCCTGTTGCCCGGTACGACTGCTCGTAAAAAGCATATGTTGCTCACGAAGAATGTAGCTTCGTAAGAGGGAAATAATTTTTAAAATTGGCCCCGAAGTTTCTGAGCCTATTCAATACTAACAAACTTACAAATAGTTCCTCTTTAAAATATATATATATAAATTTGACTTAATATTTTTTTTTAATTTTAAGTAAAATTAGACTGCAATCGCTCCCAACAATACAGAAAATAAATTGCCTAACCAAATCTGCTAGCAGCCAATAAATACGAGCTCAGGTACCAAACCAGCTTGGTTTTTGGAAGTAATTGAAAATACGCCAACAGAAAAAGAAGAAGATGATTTTGTATCCTAGATGAATGAAGGTTTTTTTTTTATTTGTGTATGACTGAAAAAACGTATTTTGTATACCTACCCGATCAACAGTTAGCCATTACATTCAGCCTACTGCAATTGCACGTCATAATTAACTAATGGGAACCATTTAACGGTCTGAGGTGAGGTGGAACGGCCATGGCACCTGACCTTTAATTAACCTAGCGGGTAATTAATTGTTGTCTTCGTCTTTCGTACTGTGCCGGTGGCATATATCTACGCAACAGAACTTGCGTTTATTCGCGTATTGATGCGCCTGCAAAACATTTTTTTCACGATACTTCTTAAGGTGCCTCTTCGACTTAAGAAGGTTGGCAGTCAACTTGGAGTATTCCTGTCTATTTCTTGCGAGGGGAAAGGGTTCGGCTGCACTCGCTATCCCCGTCCTCTCCCGGATGTTAAACAACCAAGACTTTTTCCTCCGACTTTTCCCTTCATAATTAGTTGCAGTAACTCGTTTTTCACGATATTACTACCTAGTCCTAGCAGGTTGATGGAGTTTTACAAATGACCACTTATATGTTATCAGGGCCAACGCAAAACATCACATCGGAGACCGGCGTTTTTGTGACATTTTAGTCTTAAAAATCGCCGTTTATGTATGCTAACAGTAGCATCTTGGAGTGTCCCTTAGTGTCCAGTTACTTTTAAAATTTTCACCCTGGAGCCCCGGGCTTAAACTTTCAACCTATTTTTCACTTCCTACTGACCCCCAATACCTTTCCAGAGTTTATGTTGGCTTGAAGGTTAGATACAACAAAATGTAGTTGTAAAAATACGATTACTTCATTACACAGTATAGTACAGCCACGATAATGCTCTTTGCGTTATGGTGTTATAATATGAGGGCATTCCACTGACTTTGCTTCTATTGTTAAAAATGTAATAAAACTATTTTCAAGTTAAAATGGACTGATTTGTGCTGAAACGTATTTGTAAGACAAATTGTTAACGTTCAAATGTATACGCTTATAAAAGGTTCATTTATTAGAAGTCATTACTTGCTTTTTTTTAATAATTGAAAGTTTCAAAAGAAAAGTTACACAAAAACCTATACAAGTACCACAGAATGGGCTAGTTCTTTGTGATAAACAAAGTTACATGATGGCGAAAATTTTAACCATAATAACTTAACACATCTATTAAAATTTTAATGATGTTACAATCTGATTTTAATGTTTAAAGTGTGATGCTTAATGTTGCTATATCGTTATTGTAACAATTTGTAATTTTAATACTTTTTATTTCAGCGTTTTAATAATTGTATTTTAAAATTATAATTATATCAATTTAACTACCTACTAAAATGTTGAATATTTGAACTTGTCTAATAACAGAAGCGCTTGCAGCCCCGCTAACTTAATGTGAACGATCACTGATTAAGTATCTTTCGTTATGACTGGTCCTCAGATCGGTGACCACTTTGCGGCATTTACATTTACTAGCGTTTCCGTGCTTCGGAAAGCAGATTAAGCCGTTGGTCCTGGTTACCAGTAACATAGGCTGTAGTTGTTAAGCCAAGTTGAAAGCCTCATAGGCAGCTTGAAAAATTTGAACAGCAGGTAACCACAAATCTGCGTCTAACCATTTCAACACTGCATTTATTTACTAGCATGAGTTCTGCAATATCTATCCAATATGAGACGCTTACACACTACGCCAGAACTATAGATATAGTTAGGGGTTATTATGATGCTGCAATTATGTCTTAGCAGTTTTATATATTGATACCTGACGACCCACGGTTTCACTCGCGTCGTGGCCTTTTCCGTGGGAATATGGGAATAAAACGTAGCCCAAGTGACTCCTTATGACATCAGCTTTCTGCCAATTTAAGTTTAGCTGTTTAGGTCCAGCTGTTTAAAGATTAGCCGGAAAAAACTGATAGATAGACACAAAAAATATTGTTTTTATTTTTTCTAAATACCTATCGTATATTTTTTCATTGGAAAGGGGGAGAGAGATACAGCTTCTATATTCCTCTACGAATTCATACACTTGGCCTAATAGACAACGTAGATTTTTTTTAAAAGCCTAATAATATCCTTCTCATCGCTAATAGTCTCGATTTTTTTTAAACCACTGAGGTGGCATACTAGCATACGACCCACCTAATTAAAGTGACCGTAGTCTATGGACGTTTGCAACACCAGAGGTGCAGCACTCGCACTAAGAGCCCTTTTGAAGAACCTCATACTGTAGACGTTCGGGAAAACCCAGACAGGGAGTTCATGGCACTATCTAAGCGTACTATATAATCATAATAATTAGATCATAATACATTTCTACCGAAGCCTCCAACTAAGTATATATAAAACGAACTAACTTCACGCTGTATCCACGAAGGGGTAGTTAGAATCCATGCATACTTGTTTCGCATCGTACATTAAGTTTGAGTATCCGAGTAAATTTGACCTTTCCGTTAACTATAGCCGAGACTATAAATAAAATAAAGATAGGAACGTGAGAATATCTGCACACAATGGAACATATTCAAGGTAATTTCCGAGACTAATCGACTCAGTAAGTCATCTACCACAATGAATAAAATCGAAATTACTACGGTTATATCGCAAAATTTGATGGTTTTAAACATTCAATACAATAGCAATTACTAGTTTCATTGATATAATAAAAAATAGGTATGAACAAATGTCTGATTTGCTGTACGACGGACGTTGTTCAGATTCTGATGTAGGTACAGTTAGCGTCAACAATATAGAGACGACGGGGCGGTTTAAAAGTATCTTAGAGAATCTTTTCTCTACATCCTACGTGTATATCTCAGTCACCCTCAAGCCTTGGACTTGGACTGAACCAGGACTTGGAGCCAGGTCTACTTTATTTGGCTACTTGAAGCAGCTATCGTTTGGTTCTTGTTTTTCTGGATTGTAGAATGCGGCAGCCGTCTGATCTAAGGATATGCTAGGGTACCTGGGTCGTTGACTCGTTCATTATTCGGCAGATGTGGTCGCTTTGGCCCCGGAGACCATGGTAGTTGACTAACTACCATGGTCTCCGGGGCCTTGATATGCCTAATAATGAAATTTTAGAGTGTGGGACTCTTTGACACTCTAAAATTATCCTAAAAAATATAACGTATATGAGTGCGGAACGATTGACGAATAATAAATAAATAAAATAAATAAAATAAATAAATATATATTGTTGGGACAACTCACACAACGCCATCTGATTCCACACTAAACAGAGCTTGTATTATGAAAACCAAATAACTGATAATCATACTTATATATTTCTAAATACATACATATTATATATAAATAACACCCAGACACAGTATAAACCATCGTGCTCATCACACAAAGTTTTATCCTGGGTGGGAATCGAACCCACGACCTCTTGCGTAGCAGTCGGATGCACTCCCACCGCGCCACAGAGGCAGTCAAGAAGAATATATATATTGTGAGAAGTAGAGGGTAGAAGGAGTCGGAGTAGGCCGAGACTTACATATGAAGACCACGTGAGCAATCTGCTCACGTGGTCAAAAGGATAAGTTAAAAGTGCTCGGATACCCAGAAATGCATATATGAAGCGATCAATGAATCTGCAGGAAGTGAAAGAAGTATGCATGGATCGCGAAACCTGGCTATCTGTCCTCTCTGACTACCCCTTCAAGGATACAGCATGAAGATAGTTAGAAAATATAACAATTAAATGCTTACTCAATGACAAAAATGTTTTAGAATGAACCAAGTGTGTGATAGTCATCATTTTGATGTTTATGTTGTATGCTTATTACTTCTAGTAAACACACATTATAATGTATATGAATGTCTATTGTTGCAGATAGTTGAAGATGGAGACGAGATGGAGGTGCGTCATTGTGGTGGCGGCTCTCGGCGTCACATTAGGTAATTATTTCACTTGTTCATATTACGTAGGTGCCACTTTCTAGTCTCTATTGTATTGCTGAAATAATTTTAACACTAAAATTCTAACTTACAGTCACCACTCGACGTTTAGGCTAAATTGCAATAGCCGTTGAGTTAATTCGTGGTGGTGGTCACGAAGACTCACAATATGCAAAAAAGACCCGAATTTTCTTTTTAGCACAGAGTATTCCTAGTTGATTCCAAAACTTATCATGCATTTAGATTCTGGGGTCGATTGTTATTGGTTTGCTAGGAGCAGCTGTCGTTAGACTTTGTCTTTCGTATCTAGCGCCTACTTCGTATCTAATCCTCTGATTAATTTCGTTGCGGGTTCCAAGACATTCTAACTTCTCATGGGGCTTCACCGAGATCGAGCTCACTGTAACTTTTGTGATCTTGGTCATTCCTGTAGATCCTGGTTTACAGGAGTCGTAGTAATGGGAATGCAGGTGGATTAGTCCCAAGGGCGCTGGTTAGGTCACATGGGCTCCGGAGATCTCAGCGGGCCCTTTACACCTAAAATGACCCGACTACAATAATGCTGGACCCCAGGTTCCTAGTTCAGGTAGGGTTTGTAAAGAACTGATAATACACCAAGTTGAAGAACAATTATAGGAAAGATCTAGTTTTAAGTACTATGTAGAGCTTATCGTATTGTATCATATTGTTACCATTGAAACAATAACAGCGCCATTCATTCCAGAACAGGCTATTAGCATAGCTATCGACTGGCACATCACCATAGATTGTAATACATGCTAATAAATGCTTCGTGCTAGTGTTGTGTAATCTGGGTTTTGGGGCGAAAGTATTTGACTTGCGTTTGGTTCTATTGATACCGAGATAATATTGATTTAGTGAGCACATTCTTTGTAGCTAATTGAAATACACTTTGTTTGCAGACATTTTATTGTATGACATGACATGACTGTATGACTGATTTTAGTAAATGACATGTCATCAAAATCAGTGGCAAATAAAGCTTATGAAATGTGTGCTGTATCCCTGACTGGGCGGTCAGAGAGGACATATCGCTAACCTTCGCGATCCATGCATTCTTCTTTCGCTTCATGTAGATTCATTAATCACTTCATACAAGCACGTCTGGGTATCCCAGTACTTTGAAATGTATGCATGAGGAATATGTGGGTAAAACTTTTTTATACTATCGATTTATCAAGATATCAATAGATAATTAAAAACAATTTTGAAACCAGCTACTTTTTACGTGACGGGTGAGACGCTTAAGCTACCGAACAACTTGAATGAACCATGAAGCGCTCGCGGTCTCAGTGTTCTGTAAACGATCACTGAGTTACGCAACTTTCACTATGGCTGGTCCTCGGATGGGTGACCACTTTGTGGTATTTACATTTGCGAGCGTTTCCGTGCTTCGGAAGGCACGTTAAGCCGTTGGTCCCGGTTGCCAGTAAAATGGCAGTCGTTAAGCCTGGTTGAAGGCCTTATGGGCGGCTTGAAAATTTCAACAGCAGGTAGCCACAACCTGCGTCTGTCTATTTCAACACGGCAATGGGCTCACTACCTATTACGTTGGACAGGAATCCACACGGTGAAAAGTGGGCATATAATATGCCTCTGCCACCCCTCCGGGGATAAGGCGTGATGGATATTAATTTATTATTTTATTATAAAATTTTTTATCTGTTTTAGCGTACGGTAACATGCTGCCGGTGTTCACGCAAGACATGAATAATCTGCCGCTATCGGAGAGCACACCAGTAGGCACAGTGGTCTACCGGTTACAAGGGGTCGACCCAGAAGGTCTACCGGTCAGTATACATATATTATTGTCAGGTACCGAGGTTGTCGTTTCAGATTCCGTTCTCCGTTTTCTTGCCTCTTACGTTTCCACTGATAAATCCAGTTATATATCTTCGTATCATGTTTTTTATAATTTTAACATTAAATTGAACAAATATATTGAATTTATCGATACCACATATCCTTTAATTTAATCTTAGTCCTGTGTCTCCTGGAACTTGACGTGCCCACAGCTGTAGAGGAGATGGAATGTAAAGCATTCTGTGCTTTACTTTTAAGCGCTCGTGGCCCCGCGGTCTCAGTGTTCGGTAAACGATCACTGAGGTACGCAACTTTCACTATGGCTGGTCCTCGGATGGATGACCACTTTGTGGCATTTACATTTGCGAGCGTTTTCGTGCTTCGGAAGGCACGTTAAGCCGTTGGTCCCGGTTGCCAGTAAAATGGCAGTCGTTAAGCCTGGTTGAAGGCCTTAAAAAATTTCAACAGCGGGTAGCCACAACCTGTGTCTGTCTATTTCAACACTGCAATAGGCTCACCACCTATTACGTGGGACAGGAATCCACAAGGTGAAAAGTGGGCCTATAATATGCCTCTGCCACCCCTTCGGGGATAAGGAGTGATGGATATTTATTTATATATTTATTTACTTTCCATCTCCTCTACAGCTGTGGGCAATGACGGTATAAGGTCTAGGATGATTCTTCCTATTCTTCCTGCTATCTTACATGTTCTTACATACATTTTTAATTACTCCTTTTACTCAGCTAATTTCCCAAATTCTTAGAAAGTTGGCACATATTATTCCTCTTCCTAAAATTCCAAACCCTACTATGTTATCCCATTTCCGGCCTATATCTATCTTACCATTTCTCTCAAAAGTCCCAGAGCATATTGTTCACAGACAGCTGACCTACTTTCTAACACGTCATAATTTACTTAGTAATTTTCAATCCGGATTTCGCCCGTGACATAGTACAAGTACAGCACTCCTTAAAGTTACTGATGATATTCGCTGGGCTATGGAGAATAAAGAAAAAAATGGAGAATAAAAAAAAATTTTTGATTCTATTAGGCTTCAGCAGTGAATCCTGAACGTAGCGAGGGATTCAAAGTATGTCACCCGAGCCAAAAATATATTTTGCGCCCGAGAGATACACTCTACTTTTCATCACCTTCTACAAAAAAAAAAAGGCACCTCATATTGTATTGTAATATTACTGTTTGATAAAACATAGCGCAACAACCAAATTGAAATTAAATAGTAGGTATCTAATAATAAAGAAACTAACAACTTACGAGTATGTTAAAATTTTGACAAAAACGCGTTTTTAATTTCTTTTTTTTTATTCAGCCGGCGCGGCTTCTTTAATAAAACAATATTTGCGTTCGATTTTTTGGCGCTGTACATGTATATATAATACTAGCTGACCCACCCGGCTTCGCCCGTGACATACTTGGAACCCCGTGGCATCCATTTAATCCCGTCGTTTATTAATATGACAATAATGTATAAAGATTTTCCAAATTAATTGATTACTTCTCCGCTCTCCAGTACGTCGACACGGCCAAGTCGAATTATGGTTACACGTAACTAATTTCTATGCGCAAAATTTAGATTTTGCCTTATCACCTAAGATTCCACACCATTCAATTTGCAAGGTGTAAAGGGACAAAATAATCTTCATAAAATACTAAAGCCAACTAACATTAAAAATGATAAAGATTAATAACATATTTCTGTAAATAGCCTTCAAATTACAGCTTTATTATTGCTGGTTTTTTAAAGTATTAAAATGGATATAGTATGTTATCCTTAAGAGGTAAACACTCGCGGACTTTTTTGTAGACCTATATTAGATACACAATTCCACCTTACATTTTTTTGTTATATCTCAAAGGGTTTAGGCAGCGTTTTCGTTGAAAGCTCCCAGATGGCAATTTTTTCCGACATCCCCAACATATAACGTCATAATTTACTCAATGTATACAAAAACTTAACTAATTATATATAAAAACCTTGTATAAGAATCACTAACTATTTAAAAAAAACCGCATCGTAATTCGTTGCGTTGTTTTAAAGATCTAAGCATACATAGGGACAGACAGCGAAAAGTGACTTTGTTTTATAATATGTAGTGAAGATGTAGCAATATCAAAAACTACGCGGCAAAGATAATTGTGGTACACTTATCTCTTTATAAGTGCGCCGCAATTATCTTTACCCCGCACTTTTTGAATTTGCTACGTCTTATGAGATTAAAGCTCATAACTGCCCGCTAAAAGTTTCTTATAGATAACATCACCTTTGGGTGCACTTAAAGGCGAATCAAATAGTCCTTTTTGAATTGATGGCATGAAATAACATATTTATCGACTGCTGTGAGTCAGTTGATCAAATCTAGTCGCAGGGAAGTTTTATTCGTCAAATGTTTGTATTCGTCCGATGTTTTGTTTTGTAATGGAACTGTGTATTTGTATTTTAACTTAAACAATATAATCTAGGTCTATTCAACAAAATAATAATATTATTTCATCATAACAAATTAAAAAGTATAATTTCGTTACTTTTTCATGAACGAAGATTAAAATTATCTAATATGCATAGTAGTAGCATATCATTATCTTACTTAAAATATGAATAATTACTGTAACGTAAAATCTAAGTGCGTAAATAAATATTTACATTATTTACAAACAATGGCCATTTCGCTTCTGGCCGTATCTCAGTAGGAAAGGATAGTAGGAAATCAGATTCCGACTATTCCGAGCTCGGAATACAACAAACTTATCGTCAATCGTGCTTGTACTCGTAGTTTCAATTTTATCTCAATGTATGCAATACATATGTTTATAATTTCTTCGGTCATACTTCGCGGTGGTAAAGGGTGTATACGACTTATGTGCCGAGGTCTCGGGTTCGAATACTGGGTCAGAACAAATATAGTTTAATCTGTGATTTGAAAGTTCCAACTTATGCAAAAGTACATCGATCATCATTTAGATCACTACATATTATAAAACAAAGTCGTTTCCCGCTCTCTGTCCCTATGTATGCTTAGATATTTAAAACTACGCAACGAATTTCGATGCAGTTTTTTTTAATAGATGGGTCGACCGGACCGTCCTGGAGAGCGGAGAAATAACTAACTTGGAAAATGTTCATACACTATTGTGAAATTTATAACCGACGGAACTAAATGGGTGCCACGGGGTTCGAAGTATGTCACGGGCGAAGCCCGGCAGGTCAGCTAGTGCTGAATATTTAGAAATTCAATAAAATTATAGTAAAATACCTAGGTATATGTTTGTTTCACTTTGTTATTCCGGATACATAAATAGCAACCATCGTATCTTTCATCATTCAATTTAAAATCCTTTTTTATATATGCTTCCAGATTACATACAGTCTGGCCGGCACGGACAAGTTTACTGTGAATCCTGAAACTGGTGACGTCACACTAAATCGACCCTTAGACAGAGAGGTTCGTAAGATAACTTCAAATAAATGCAGACCCTGTGTTAGAAATACAAGCGAAAATATGCTCGAATAATGATTCTGGTAGCCTTATATGTATAGAAGTGGCTCAAAGGCGTACCTAGGTAGTTCACAATCATCATCAGTGCACCTGCTAACCAACTGATGAGGCTCTAACACAGACGCCACACAAGACTTGGAAGAGTAAACAGCAGTTGCTGCCAACACTATCCATCCATCCATCTACCTCCAGAATCCAGATAGAGTTTGGAAACAACTGGGAAAGATAAAGAATATTGAAGTGGTAAAGTGTGGAAGTCAAAACTCAGATCGCAAATCTCTTTCTGATTTGGTTACTATGATTTTCACATTATCTGATGCGACTGTCACCTAACTTGCCATCCTTCTACGGGCTAAATAAATTAGACTTGGGCACTTAAGGTATTGCTGTGCCTAACAACTGTGGTGTTAGCTTATATTTCATTCATTCAAACAAAACAACGTACAAAACAATTTCTGAGTCATGTAATATACTGTTTACAGATTGAAGATACGATAAAGTTCCTGGTGTCAATAAGGGACGCCGCACAAAACTTGGAACAGACGCAGCCGGTGACCGTCATTGTACTGGATGAAAACGACAATCCGCCAACATTTGTCAATGTAAGTGCCCCTATTTCGCAGACATAATTTTCATAGAAATTTGTTTGCTTCACACAATATTAGGTTCTTATATTGTTATTTTGAATATTATTGTTTTAAATACAGTGGAATGAAAACAATTTTTACTAGAGATACTCGTAATTAAAAGAATTATTAAATCACATTAAATTTAGGCACAATTTTAAATAGCAGTGACTACTTCACCGGGAGCAGACCTAAAAAAATCGTGCCGAAAAGATATTTGCCAATGGATCTTGGATGTCCGCCGAAAGATTAGTTAAAGAAAAGAGAAAAGTGAATGAGATGCAATTAGTTCTCCCATTCTAATAATGATAATGTTGCAACTACGATGAATGGGCGACTGTCTTCAGTAGTTGTCCCATCGGACAAAATAGACGAGTTCTCTGTGTCAGCCTTCTTCTAAAGCCTTTATGTAAACTCTCCAAAGTATTGAATAGTTTCTCAGTCAATCGGTAAACTCGTTAGCTAGCGTGAGCAAAACTCGCCACCATTCGTGTACTTGCTAAATATAAATACCTTAATTTTGGACTATTTCAGAGTCCTTATGAAGTAAGCGTGGCGGAAGACGAGCGTGTCGGTACGACTCTTCTAAGGAATATTGAAGTCGAAGACAAGGACTATGTTGGGGATAACTTGGAAGTCGGCTGCGTACCAAATGAACAGGTATGTCTTTTGTAATTAGCTTGTGTTTTTTAAAGTGAAAGGGTGATAATAGTGTGTAAGGGGCCCCATGGATTTTGCGCGGAAACATCTCGAATAGCAGGCGCTTGCTGTTTATTATTTTCCTAGAAACTAAACTAATGCATTAACATTGATTTATGTGTATAATACTAGTTTCTTAGACATAAAAGTTGTGTAAAGGTGCTATAGTGATAGACAGTGATATATCGTAGTGAAATGCTATGTTACATCTTGCCGCGCAAATTCCACTGAAACCCCATTAACACTTCTACCACGTTAATGGGAACTTTGAACAAACCAGAAACAATACAGAATACGCTACTATGTACAAGAATAATTTTCTTCTTTTGAATAAAGAAAATTCAAATTATCTTCTTGAAAATGGTCACTTTTGAAGAAAAATTTAATATATATGTAAGATCAATAAATGTTGTTGTTCGCAATCGCATTACCGTGCGTAGCCAAAATTAAAAATAAATAAAAATATAGGCCCCATAAAGATCTCCGGGATCTCCATTACGTTATGGGGATGGTTTTTGTTTTCGGCATTATTAAAAGCAATTGCCGTCTAACCTAGACGGCAATTGCTCTTAATAATGCCAAATAAAAAAATCTTTAAAGACACGTCGTAACTATTAACTGGAAAACGTAAACGCTCCTAGCTTGCAAATAAAAGGGAAATTCAGGCTCTAGATCTAGGTAGAGTTTGGAAGCAACTGAGAATACACAAGATGAAGAAGAGAATGGTAATTAGAATGTCACGTAGATTGTTTTGGTTAGTAAGTAGAACTTGGTGATAGGAATAGCCAATCGAACACGTAACGAAGTGATATGCAATATGGCAGGTTTGAATGAAAGTGTCATGTAGGGCTGAAGGAGACGTGCATGTATGAAGCCATTAATGAATCTACAGAAAACGAAAGAAGTATGCATGGATCTCAAAGCCTGGCGATCTGTCATCTCTGACTACCCCGTCAGGGATACAGCGTGTAGATAGTTTAGTTTGATAGGCACTACCCTGGCAAAGGCTTCCGTAAAGTGCTTGGGAGGTCAAACAGTTCAGACGTTGTACTTTGAAGTGCTTATTTCTGTAATAATATATTATGTTCCAGTGGCCAGAAGCGTGTGACACGTTCGAAGTAGTGGCCATCAACTCGTCCTCCCATCAATACACAGGAGCGCTGGTACTCCGGAAGCCGTTGGACTACAACGTGAGGCAGTTCTATCAGTACCAGCTGTTTGCCACCGTGAGTACCCTTTGCTTAAATTACGACCATCTGTGTGAGAGAAATGCCAATATAATTGTGCGGGAGTGGAAGAGACCAGGTGACGGGTCAGTGTATAAAATGTTAGGTGTACTGCTATTTATTATTATTTGCTTACGAAGTAGAAAGAGCCTATCTCTTTCAATTCCATGGGAGGTCAGACGACTAGGTAGGTAAAGGTAAAACTGCCCCGGCATTTCTGTCCCACTTTATAGGTGGTGAGCCTATTGGCGTGTTGAAATAGACAGTAGACGCAGGTTGTTGCTACCTGCTTTTGAAAAATTTCAAGCCGCCCACAAGGCCTTCAACTTGACTTAACGACTGCCATCTAACTGGCAACCAGGACCAACAGCTCAACGTGCCTTCCAAAGCACGGAAACGCACGCAAATGTAAATGTTACAAAGTGGTCATCCACCCGAGGACCAGCCATAGTGAAAGTTGCGTAACTCAGTGATCGTTTCCAGAACACTGAGTCCGCTGGGCCACGAGCGCTTCATTTTTAAGTATGTTTCTGCTAATATTAAACTTACCATTAACAGGATGGCAGCCTCAACTCAACAACCCACATAGAGATCAAGGTGGTGGATGTCCAGAATTCCCCTCCGGTGTTCAGTGGGTCCCTGACGGGGGCTCTGGCGGAAGACGCTCCCGTCGGAACCTTGGCGCTGACTGTGAAGGCCAGGGACGCTGACCGAGCTCAGCCAAGAGATGTAGTGCTAGAGTTGGTGAACAGTTAGTATACAGATTCCTCTCTTTTTTTATACCACTCAGGTGGCAGACAAGGCTACGGCCCACCTGATGGAAAGTGGTCACCGTAGTCTATGGACGTTTGCAACACCAAAGGTGCAGCACTCGCGCTACCGACTCATTATAAACTTTCTAAGACCCCTTTTGAAGAACCCCTATGCGATCTTTCATAACTATATGGGTAGTGAATATATTATCGATGTGTGACCTTGGTAGGGATAATCAAAACGCAATGTAAACCTCTGGTGTTGCAAACGTCCATAGGCTACGGTAACCAATTTCCATCAGGTGATGGCGGAAAACCCATCAGGTTATTTTGGTCGACAATTTGAACTTAAGCTTTTCTAGCCACGTAATATCCAAAATTTGGCTTTCTCGGTTCATTTGCATTTCCAAATGTATTTAATGACTGGACTATAATAGAAAATTACTATAAGGTGATCACTCTATTGTCTTGTATGGGTATTTACCCACAAATTAGGGGATATTTAGGGCTTAAACAAAGTAGAAACTATTTTAGGCTATTCGATGAGCGAACTTTCCATGACATTATTTTTTATACTACTAAGGTGGCAGACAAGAATACGTCCCACCTTATGGAAATTGGTTACCGTAGCCTAGGGACGTTTCAACTTAAGCTTATCTAGCCCCTCCCCCCATATTTTCCAAAATTTGACTTTCGCGGTTCATTTGGATTTCTAACCCGATCTTTCCGACGTAATGACTGGACTTTTAAAAATGCAGTGCTTGTTGTATGTAATGCACAAACGACACATCCGTTTCGTTTGCCGTTTACTAGGCACTGTGTACTGTACGTACCTGTTGGTAAAACCTTTTAATTTTGGGCGAATCTTATTCGATATGGAGTCACCCCATTTTCTCTGAAAGGGAAATAATAATAATATAATATTAAAGTTTATTTATCTCTGAAAGGGTAGGTAGAAGCATACTATACGCGCACATATTAGAGTCCAAGTCTCAGTACGTGGTAATATAAAAATAGTACAGTAAAAAGATATTGAGAGAATGAGATAACAGATTATAACCAAACTAGGTGAGGTGACCCCCGGCTTCGCCCATGACATACTTCGAACTTCCGTCGCACCTCGTCGCTAATAAATTCTATAATAATGCATTAAATTTGCCCGATTTGTCGACATTTATGTCTACTACTCCGCTCTCCAGGGAAGTAGAATGATGATATATAGTGAAAGTGAAAGTGAAAAATATTTATTCATGTAGGTCACAAAGTAACACTTATAAACGTCAAGATTATTGCTTCTACATTTACATTTACTGCCAGATTCGCAAAGCAATAGTTAGAGCCTGAGGAAGAACCTGGCAATAACTGCCAGTAATTACATTAGTTTTATTTTAGAGTTACGTGAGAACAGTCGACTAAACTTAATTTGCCTTAAATATAAATTTATTTGTAATAATTGCTATAACAGCTATGAGCTGACCAGTCCCAACAGACGGCACCCGTTCACGGGTATGACGCATATATCAGCCATCGCCCTACTCAACCGTATTATAGGGAATAAGGCGACCCGATACATGCACCACCACTGCCAGGACACTTAGGCAAGCATGACATACTCAAACTGCACAGCAACCATCATGTCAATTTCAAAATTTTTAAAAAGCTATGTGGATGGTGCTCACACAATAACAAACTCAAATTACATATAATTATATTAGTTACCCTGACGTTTCAGATCACTTATGTTGAACAAATGTACATTATATTTATATATAGCCTATAGCCTTTCTTGATAAAGGGGCTATCTAACAAAAAATATAAATAAATCCTACCTGTAGTTCCTGAGATTAGCGCGTTCCACCAAACAAACAAGCCTTCAAACAAACTCTTTAGCTTTATAATATTAGTATATATAAGCGCTCGTGGCCCCGCGGTCTGTGTTCTGTAAACGGTCACTGAGTTTCGCAACTTTCACTATGGCTGGTCCTCGGATGGGTGACCACTTTGTGGCATTTACATTTGCGAGCGTTTCCGTGCTTCGGAAGGCACGTTAAGCCGTTGGTCCCGGTTGCCAGTCAAATAGCAGTCGTTAAGCCTGGTTGAAGGCCTTATGGGCGGCTTGAATCATTACAACAGCAGGTAGCCACAACCTGCGTCTGTCTATTTCAACACGGCAATGGGCTCACCACCTATAATTTGGGACAGGAAATCCACACGGTGAAAAGTGGCCGTATAATATGCCTCTGCCACCCCTTCGGGGTTAAGGCGTGATGGAGATTTTATAAATATTAAGTTAATCATAAGCGCTAACTCGTTTCAGATCCCTTGGACTTCTTTCTCCTGGACAGCAGCAGTGGAGAACTTAGGACTGCGAAACCTTTGGACAGAGAAGCTCTAACCGACCCATCCTCACCACTCAATCTTACCATCAGAGTAAGTAGACATACATTTGAGTATTAGTTTTAATCCCTAAGTAAACTCGACACATTCTCACAGCCCACACCTTAGCTATTTTGGTTTGGGCTTTTTTGACAGTTCAGAAACTAAATAACGATTGACGAAGAATATATATTGTGCAAAAGTAGAGGGTAGCAGGAGTCAGGGTAGGCAGGAGGTAGGTAGGTAAGACTTACATATGTAAACAGAATACTGAAACTACAAATACAGATATTAAACAGCAATCTAAATATAAAAATAAAATTTAAAAATGACGAACTGGGACTATTCCGTCATTGTAAAGTCCTGCCGTACATATTCAATTTAAATATAATTTGGTTAAAGAACAATATTTTTATGTAAGCTTATGCATTAAAGTGGATCACCCTATATACACACGTGCAATTGCTCATGAACGTCTATGTATAACGCGAGCTAACAATATGGACGGTGAACGCACCGCTCAGTATCTGCTACCAAGATTTACTAATGCACTACCCTCTTCCCTAAAAAATAACTTATCGCGAGAATATTATAAACAAAGTCTTAAATCTTATTACTTCAAATGTTGTACCTCACTTCAAGTGTAGTACTGGTTAGGTACTACACTTTATGATTATTTTCAGCTGCAAATAATTACCAAAAATTCCTTACGTGGTTCCTCAGAATGCTGACATTGTATTGATTTATTTGTATTTTTGTATTTGATAAATCAACATAACTAACTATTAACGTACTGTGGTGTCATACCTTAATTCGATGAGTCTTGTTATATTCTTCGTACTGTGTACAAACCCTAGAGGTTTATTTTTAGTGCTAGAAACAATTGTTAATGTTGTTTTGTTGAAATAGTAATAATAAAAAAAAAATATGAAGTCCACGTGAGCAGATTTTTTTTCATACCACTGATGTGCATACGACCCACCTGATGGAAAGTGATCACTGTAGCCTATAGATTGCTCAAAAAACGGGAAGTCAATTATACTCGGATACCCAGACGTCCATGTACAAAGCATGTATGTATGAAGCGATTAATAAATCTGCAGGAAGCGAAAAAAGTATGCACGGATCGCGAAGCCTGGCGATCTATCCTCTCTGACTACCGCGTAAGGAATACAGCGTGAAGATAGATAGATAGATAGAAAAAGTAACAATTTCTTCTATTCCCCAGGCAACAGAACTAGTGAACGGTTCTCCCCTAGTTTCCGACGTGACATCAACCCTGGCCACTGTGACCATCACCATTAAAGACGTGAACGACGAACCGCCGCGGTTCAACCGGCGCGAGTACAGCGTCTCTATACCCGAGAGCCTGCCATTAGGTACTCCTCTGCCTAACCTGGATATGGTTGTCACTGATACTGACGTTGTAAGTACGAATGAGTTTTATTTTGTTTTTCTACATCTATTTTATACATTACCAGCTGAGGCCCGAAGCTCCCGTGACACACTTTGAAAACCTATTATTTTCATTCCCTTATCCCCGAAGGTCTACCTTCTGACGACGCAGAGGAATACCATACGCCCACATTTTACCAAATGTATTTTTGTCCCACGTAACAGGTGATGAGCCCATTGTTGTATTGAAATGGAATGAAAGAAAGAAAAACTAAAAGAAAAAAGGGGAAAACGATTGAAATATAAATTTTAAAAATTAGACCATTACTAAACAAAACGCGCGGGCGACGTCATGTTGGCGAGTTAAATATTATTAAACTCGCCAAATTGACGCCCGCGTTTTTAGATTGCCATAGCGACATCTAACGAATTGAAGTCCACACAAATAGTTTTTAGCATTTAAAATGCTAACTTTCACATAGTTTAGTTTATCAATCACGCCTCCTCTCCGAAGGGGTGGCAGAGGCATATTATATGCCTACTTTTCACCGTGTCTATTGGTAAATTCTTAACTATATTTTAATCCGTTTTTAATAAATTGGGATGTTTCGGTGCGGTTACTCGACTTGAGTGGCTAGAACATTGCCCTGGTTCGACAAAGGTCACGAGTTTAATCCCCGTTTTGAACCGAGTTGCCATTTTTCACTTTAAAAAAAAATCTCTTCCGCGATAGGTTATCTGCATATCTTATCTTATAACAGCCTTAACTGGTTTACTAGCTTAGCAGGATCAAAATTGCGCAAGGGTACAAATAAAAAAAATATTTCTTGACCATATTTCCTCTGAAATGTCAGATTAAAAAGCAACACATCATATGTTTCCAGGGTCTAAACTCAGTGTTCAGCCTGCGTTTATCGGACGACCTGGGCGCGTTTATAGTGGAGCCATCGACCGCTACGGGCAGCGCGTCAGTCACGCTGAGACTCAACTCTACGCTCGACTATGAAGATAATAACCAACAGAAGTTCATTTTAGAGGTACGTGCGATGATTTTTTACCTAATGTTTTTTCATTTAAAGGACAGTGACCACTCTATATGGGGTTTTGGCCTCGATGCGGACAATTTTGTAGCGCCTTAAAAATACTGCTATTACATAGCTGAGACTATGTACAAACCCATGATATAGATTTCTTTGGAACCAGGTAGTCAAAAAATAAATAAAAATAAAATGAAACGGCAGGTATTTATCTCAATTTAATTTTCAAATGTGATCATTATCATCTTCATATGTTAGTAAAACAATGTCTAGGATTGAGCTGGATAAGTAATATTTTCACCATACCTTGCCCAACTTAAGTACCACATCACAAACATGATATGAGCAAACAACCAATAGGTGATTGGTCGACAATGCTGTAACAATAATAATGTTTTATGGTGTCTAGGTTGCCAATGTTATTTTCACATATAAATAAAATATGTTTTGTGCTTATCTAAAAACAAAAAAAAAACATTTTGTTTGCTTTGTATTTTACCTCTTAATAATCTGCAGTTGACGGCTAAAAGGAATCATGCCCACAATGTTGCTAGTTGTACCGTTATTTCTTATGTGGTTACCATATTATGATCTTGGTTGTTTTATTTAGTGTAACATAGCCATTAAAAAACTACATCAGTATTACATAGAAAATAAGAGCATTATTTTTTGTCACCAAGTATAAGGAAATTATAAATGGAATTGGCAAATCAGACATTGCTGTAGTATATATCATATTTACTTTTTTTATATATGTACTCTGAGTCACCTAGAAACTTAATATCTCTCTTCATAGTTCCAGTTCAAGAGGAAAAACAATGTAATAGAGTATCAGCGGCTCTCTTCAAATCTGGCTAAAAGTTGGTTCCTACTGGGTTCTGTTATTTGACTTGAAAATTATCATGCCCTTACAGATTTCAAGTAACTTGCCTATAGGGCAAATCCAACAAGTATGACAGGTTCTGTTAGATGCTCGTAACTGAGACAAAAAAGGCAATAAAAAGTACTTGAATCGGTATAACCTGTTGGTAAAAGTTGAATTAAGAGGCTCCAAATAAATCTTTAAATTAATCTCCAAATATCACCTGCAATGCAGCTACTGGCTAGCCCACTGAACCGATTAAAAACAACTGTGTCAACTTTTGAAAGCTATGTTGTGTAAAAGTAATACAGTAGTAATTATAAATATTAAGAATCGGGCAGAGTTTAATACATTAACATGCTGAATACATTATATTCAATAAATTATTATAAATGAGAAGTCAGGAGTGAAGCACAGCTAGTCTATGTAAAATAGTCACTTTAATAATACATAATAAAGTAAATCCTTCAAAATCAATAAAAATCATCAAACAGGAAAAAAGTACCTCAAGTGAGATAATACTTCTCATTGTTTATCGACACACTATATCCGCCAGGTTTTGCGACAGTACTTTTTCGCTTTCTGCAGATTCATTAGTCGTCTCATACATGTACATCTGGGTCTCTGAGTACTAAAAGTTAGTAAGTGACCATTTATAACAACCTACTTGAAATTAAATAAAAACTTACTACGCAGGGTACAATCCACTGAAGAATTAGATGCGGCACCTCCATCAGGTCAAGAGTTATGACGATTTCTGTGTGTAATACCATTACCACAACAGATTCAACAAACAAAAAAATGCCATTGTCTTTATTATAGGACCCAAAAAGCCAAGGTGGTCGTGAGAAGTTGAATTGGTTATTATGATACAAAACACTCGATAATTACAAACGTAAACTATATAATTATATAGTTAGTATTATTTGTGTACATTACATTCGTCATTCAAGGTCGTTCGACTTAAATGACAGGTTTAATCAGTGTTGCTAGAAAATGAAAACTAGAATACCCAATACGTTTTATCTAATATATAAAATTCTCGTGTTGTGGTTAAATTCCTCCGAAACGGCTTGACCGATTCTCATGAAATTTTGTGTGCATAACGGGTAGGTCTGAGAATCGGTCAACATCTATTTTTTATTTCCATATTCCCACGGGAACGCGAAGTTCGAAGTATGTCACGAGCGAAGCCGGGCGGGTCAGCTAGTTTTTTATAATAATATGCATTTATTCAAATAAATTTCATAATTTAAAAAATATAGAAGTATTTTTAGATAAACAATAATTTAATTACACAAAACATTTAGCACTGTTTCAGTTATTAAATGGAATAGTAGTGATAATAACTAAGGAGTTTCAACTTATTTCTCCCTGCTCTTATCATTACTTTTATTTCATGCAACACAAGGGTGACAATCAAAATAATATCCGTTTGTAAGTAAAGACAAATATTATTTTAATTCGTTTTGAATATCAGATTAGTGGCTACAACCAAATTGTCATTAATATTTATTGTATAATAAATAAAAATTATTACAAGTTTTATAACTTTCCAAAGCTGCTGTCCGCGCTCAGGCCAGATTCGGTCACTGTCCTTTAAGGCAAACTAAGTTGAGTCGACTGTTCTCACATAAATCCAAAGAAACTATGTAAGTATAATTTTGAATGAACACAAGATTGATTTTTTTTGTAAAAATTCTTTACTGTATTATTGGTCAGATATCATGTAAATCAAAATAATGTGATTACTGGCGGTTAGAAAAGAGTGGCCATGAGTTTTACTGTCAGGTTCTTCCTCAGGCATTGCTTTGCGAATCTGGCAGTAAATTTAAATGTAGACGCAGTAATCTTGACGTTCATTAGTGTTATTTTGTGACCTACATGAATAAAGATTTTTCATTTCACCAACATTCTCCACGGTTACAGTAAGGGATTCGTCAAAAAACTCTTTAAAACGTTTTATAGACTTAGCGCAACTGTAACATCTTTGCAGTTATTCACTTCCATAGGCTAAATTCACAATTTTCTTATGCTTTAAGTCATAATTAAATTTAAAAACACAATCCTAACAAACTTAGTTGTTATCGTGTATATTTTGATAAACAATTAAAATAGCGGATTAATTGAAGAGCCTGGTATCCAGATGATTCCTTAAAGGACTTTAAGTGAGGAGGATCTGAACTCTCGTATTATGCAATAGAAATGATTATCAGGTTTGTTGTATTCAACAGTTTATGTAGATGTTTTGAACTTGTACTATTCCACATTATTTGGTTTTTAACGTTACCAATTTCGTCTTACGACAATTTCAAAGATTGGCACATAATTTTTCTAATAATGAGAAATAATACAAGTTTATTCAAGACTAGCCGTGCCCCGCGCCTCCGCGCGTTACATACTTCGAACCCCCGTCGCACCCAATTAATCCCGTCTTTTATTACTTTTACTAATGTATAAATATTTGTGGGATTTATTGACATATATCATTAATTCTCCGCTCTCCTCGACAATAGCGTGATGATAAATATAGCCTTATAGCCTTTCTCAATAAATGGGCTATCAAACACATAAAATAATTTTCTATTTGAATCAGTAGTTTATGTGCTTAACGCGTTTAAACGAATAAACAAGCTATTCAGCTTAATATATTAGTATAAAGAAATAAATATCGTTAGGATAACTTACACACCGCCATCTGATTCCAAACTAAGCAGAACTTGTACTATGGTAACCAGATAACTGATAAACACACTGATATATTTTTAAATTAGCAAGTTCCATCAATAAAGAGTATAAATTGTCGTATAGGTGATAGCAGAGGAGATTCACACGTCGCCCCGGTTGTCGTCCAAGGCCAGCGTGACCATCTCTCTGACGGACGTGAACGACAACGCTCCAGTTTTCGCCGACGAGCCCTATGCCGCCAGTGTGGCCGAGGGGGCTCCGCCCGGTACCCGGGTCGCAGTAGTCAGGGCCACGGACCGGGACACGGGACGGTAACACTGCCTTTAGTTAATTTTTTTAATTATAGCTCATCAAAATGGCACCGGCCGCTTAACTAAAAGCAGAGACACAGTACATATATATTAAAGCAGTAAGGAAACAAGGCTTAAATCTAAAATTCTTATTCTCTACTAAAGTATTTAGAGTTTTCTATGTTATTAAATATAATTAAAATAAATTGAAGTGAAAGCTTTTTATAGCGCGGTACGCATTATTTAGATATGATAAAATCTCTGGACTCGCGACACTGTTACCGACACGATAAAAAGATTTGAAGATTTTGCGACAATTTTTAAAAAAAAATTAGTATGCTAACTTTTTCTAAATTTAAATTTTAAAGTGAAAAAAATTTTCCTCTGGTCCGGCTATACGCATTTTACATTTTTTTTAAAGGACCCAGAATTACAAGACGAGTGAAACACGTGCGTCGGCAAACAGTTCCAAATTTTTAGGGTGCAACGTAAGAAAGATCTGCGTAAATGTTCGGATTGTTCACGATTGTTAACTGAATTTATACATACATTAGATTTTTATAAAAAAAATACGGGTTGCACTCCGGGAGTGCCGACAGAAGTGAAAACTAAATTTATGAATAATTTATTTAACTAGACGCGTTCGCGGTCTGCTATATGCACATCCATATATGCACACACTATAGCTGCGTCTCGTAACGGTGTCGCGAGTTCAGAGATTTTATCTCATCTAAAAATATGCGTACGGCGCTAAAAGAAGTTTTCTATTCAATTTTTTTTTGTCCCCGTATACATGTTTTATATGTATTTAGTTAAAAGCCCTTAAATGGGACATCATAAACAGACGCTTCAATTCAGTTAAAAAAATAATTCGGTCAAGTTAGCTGGGAAATATCCGATCAGTCATTTTTTCATACTTGTGAAAATCCTGGACGCTATGCCGAACTCCTGCCGACTATAACCAAACGGTGCCCTTCCATCTGTCAATGGACAGGAGTCCTGGGTGAGCGTTCTGAAAAATAGCCCCAGGGTGACCGATCAGTACCTGCATTGCTTTTATATCATTTTTAACCCAATTTTTTTTTTAAGTCTTACCTTAAAATGTACAAAGTAACGCGATTTTATAGGTCCGACAATGTACCTTCAATGGTTTTGGGTTGTGTTATTATGGGTAGATGATGTGTAAGGATGTTGTGAGTTGTTTTGGGAATTTTAAATATATCTGTGTGTGTGCATGGGTGGTATGAGACATAATATGAAATATTGTTTAATAGGCTATGGAGAATTAGAAAGTAATTTAACAAAGATGAATGTAGATTTATAATATCGTACATATATATATATATATATAAATAGATAGATATATAAAATCTATTCATGTACACCACAAGTAGTTACATAAATAAATTATTTATTATACAATTTATCATAGATAGTATGAAAATATATAGTATAATATTTAATAATATAAAACGAAGCGCTCGTGGCCCCGCGGACGAAGTGTTCTGTAAACGATCACTGCGTTAAGCAACTTTCACTACGGCTGGTCCTCGGATGGGTGACCACTTTGTGGCATTTATATTTGCGAGCGTTTTCGTGCTTCGGAAGGCACGTTAAGCCGTTGGTCCCGGTTGCCAGTAACATGGAAGTCGTTAAGCCAGTTGAATGCCTTACGGGCGGCTTGAAAATTTCAACAGCAGGTCGCCACAACCTGCACCTGTCCAATTCAACAGGGCAATGGGTTGAAGTGCACGTAACAACGTGGGACAAAAAGCAAAGCACACGGTGAAACATAGGTGTATAGTACGTCTCTGCCTACCCCTTTGGGGATAAAGGCGTGAAAGTATGTTATGTTATGTTAATTATAATATATTTTAACCCATGTTTGTAGATTCGGCACGGAAGGCATAGTGTACCAGCTGTCCGGCAACGGAGCTGAGCTGTTCCGCCTGGACGAGCGAAGCGGGCTCATCTCCGTAGCGCCGTGTGCGCGCCCGGGCCGAGCGCCCTGCCTGGACTACGAGACCAGGAAGGACTACTTCCTGCAGTACAAGGTACACACACAGCTTTTATTATAAGTCTTTTTTACTTTTAACATATGGGAATCTCGTTTGTTTTTCCATTAAATATAAATATCGTTGGGACAACTCACACAACGCCACCTGATTCCAAACTAAGCTGAGCGTGTACTATGGTAACCAGATAACTGATAAACATACTTATATATTTCTAAATACATACATATTATAGATAAATAACACCCAGACACAGAATAAACCACCGTGCTCATCACACAGTTTTATGTATATGTAAATACTTTTTGTTTATATTATGAATCGAACCCACGACCTCTTGCGTAGCAGTCGGATACACTCCCACCACCCCACAGAGGCAGTCAAATTAAGCCGTTGATCCCGGTAGCCAGTAACATGTAACTGTCCTTAGGCCAAGTTGAAGGCCTTATGGGTGGCTTAAAAAGTTTCAACAGCAGGTAGCCACAACCAGCGTCTGATAAAATGCCTCTGCCACCCTTTCGGGGATGGTAAGGCATGATTGATAAACAACGTGTGAAAATCCCTACGGAAGACATGCTAAAGTCGATCCGACTAAAACCACACGGTCTACCGACCCGTCTAACGCGAGAGCCCCAGGTAATTCCACGACAGAATATCCTAGAATTATCGGTTACAAAATATCAGGGTGCGGGTTTCAGTTCGGAAAAATATTTTAGAGTAACATATAAATACATGTATTCAAGCCTTTATCCTCGAAGGGGAAGCCCGAAGCATACTTTAGGCATTTTGTCCCACGTAACTGGTAGTAAGTCCGTTGCCGTGTGAAAATAAACAGGCGCAGGCTGTGGCGACCTGCGGGTGAATATTGAGGTTTATGGTCAAAATTCTTTAAAGATATTAATTTGCATGTTTCGAGAACAATTAATCACCTAAATAGGTATAACAGTAACAAACCTGCATCTGACCATCGCCTACTTACTAAAATGAATGTATTGCGTTCTATATTAAAAAAGAAATTAAAATAATCTCTCTGAACTGACTTCATTATTTATCTGTACCATAATCTCAAACCTGTTAACCCGTTTAAGAGATATGAGAGAACATATCACGGATACAACTAATTAGTAGTCGGCTTCTCTTACAATACAATATAATATATAAGTTTTCAATACGCTAATCTCTCTGTGTGAATAAAGTACAAGTATCTTGGAAAACTCTTGAATTTTTATTTTTTAAATTAGGCTACGGATGACGACGGGTCTGGTCAAACGACGGTGGTATCTCTCCAGATCTCGTTGACAGACTCCAACGATAACCCGCCGGTGTTCGTCACGCCTGTCTACAAGGCTTCCATTGATGAGGATGCTATCAAGTTTGAACCCGAACTGCAGGTACGTACCAATAATATATACGTGGAGGTAAGAACCCTGAGCTCCGGTTTGATTCACACTCAGTCCACCTAACGTCATATTTTGGGCCCCTTCGGACGCCTACGAAACCTTTCTTCTTAACTAGTGTCGTACGAGGATAATTCTTCTTACTACGAAACTATCCATCTGAAAATCAGCGCAGCAGGTCATCACTAATGACATGCGGCAATATGCTGAGATAGTGACCCTTTCAAAAGCTGCACATATTATTTTTTCTTTTTTAAATAAACATTTAGGGACACTTTTTACACAGCGCCATCTAGCCCAAACTAAGCTATAAGCTTGTACGGTCAGCTGCAAAGAAAACTCACCCTCTTAGAATGTAAATGTAAACTAGGGGGGGGGGGGGGGGGTTTCTCTGGAGCTTACTGTATTATGGGATCTAGACAACTGATATACGTTTATATATATTTCTAAATACATATTATACATAGAAAACACCCAAACTCCGAAACCAATATTTGTGGACCACACAAATATTTGTTCAGAGAATCGAACCCTGCGCCACCGAGGCAGTAAAATGTTTAACCTAGGTTTGGTCAAAAGTTTGTTTAATCACAATATACCCGCACAACAGGTGCGGGTGTATGAATAAATTCTTTCTCCCTTCTTCTTCACCTGCTTATCCAATGTATTCCCAGTTGCTTACAGACCTTACCTGTATATGAAGCCTGGGAACCTTTACTTGGCTGCTAGGAACAGTTATGGATTCGCTTTCAATTTTTGGCATTGTTGGGAGAGACTCTACTAGATTAAAGAAGTCTTACTATAGATATTTCATTCAACCAAGCGTGAAAAAGGGCGTCACCTCTCATACGATTATTCTAATTACTGCAGGCAAAGTAACGATTTACGAAGTATATCTATTGTACGAAAGTAGAAGGTAGACGGAGACTTAGATACGACGACGTGAATAGTTCAATCAAAAATGGAAAGGTCAAAAGTACTCGGACACCCAGATGTGCACGTATGAAACGATTATTGAATCTGCAGGGAGTCGACAATTGACAAGCCGTATAGAACAAAAATCGCTGTTTTTAGCTGTCAAAATGTTAGTAGACTACCACAAATGCAAATGTCTAGTGGCCACTGGCGCGGTACGTGTTAGTAGAATTCTATCGGCCGACCAATAGAAGTCTATTGGAGTACCTGTAATAGTAGAATACGAGAAACTGTCAAATTTGTACCGGTGGCTTTCTATTGAGCGACGATTTTGATTCTATTTCGACACGATTTAAGTAGCAGACTCCGGAAGCGAAAGAAGTATGCATGGATCGTGAAGCCTGGCGATCTGTTCTCTCTGACTACCCCAATATTTCTGTACTTAACCATTGAATCTCTAGGTCCAAGCTCGTGACGTGGACGTGACATCAGACATCCAGTACTCTATCATTGAACCGGCGGACCATCCGTTCTGGATAGACCCAACCACCGGCAGGATATCCGTACGCCCGGAAACCGGAGGCGTTGAAGCTCCTGAAGTCTCCAACAAGATCGTTTTAACTGTTCTCGTGAGTATACATCTCGTCTTCTTCATCTAATTGTATTTCCAGCTGTTGCCAAAGCCCCCTTTACCAGGAACTAGGTCTTATTTGGCGTTTGGCTTTTGATTTTTGGCCGATCCCAAAGGTCAATCGCACGCAAATTGTTGCGAGCGTTTGACCTTTGACCTTCGAACCCAGTTAATCCACCTGAGTCGGTGCCTTGTCGTATACATCTTGTATCTAAGATTAATGTCCCGGTCGAATTCACTGCTGGTTTGGTTGACTGTGGTTTATTTTTGGAAGTTACATGTTTTTGGCGCGATAGGGAAAATGAAGAGAGTATTTTTTTACGATGCGCGTGCCTGCGATGACTGTCACGAAAAACCAACACCGTGAAGTTAGCCGATAAGTGTTTCCATTACAACTTATAACTACATTCAAAGTAGTTTTCATTCTTTCGATGTTTTTTTTCTTCCTAATTTATCATTCCTGTTACATACAAAGAGTTGTGGTATAAGTGATGAAATCTTATTAGACTTAAGAGGTATAACATCTAACGCGTGCACACAAATACACACACACACACACACACACTTTTTTAACTGTTACTGTTTATTAAATATATCAGCAGGATGCAGTGAGTATTCGCTCTTTACTTTCATTAGAACAAATAGAACCTATGTTCCGTTCCAACAACCTTTAAAAAAACGATTCATTAAAGTTTTGTTTGAAGTGACAAAACATAACAGAACCTAAACCCGTGATCTTTGCTTAACCAGGGCATTGTTCTAAGCCAATTGAGCAACCAGAACTATATTGCAACTAGTTCACTGTACTTGTAATCGCCATTCTAGAGTATATAGGAGATTATATCATTGCTTCCATTTTATAACCACAGTTATTACACCGTAATGGACTCACAACCTGTTACGTGGGACAAAAAAGCAGATGGTGAAATGTCGGCGTATAGTATGCCTATACAATATATGTATGTATGTATATCATATTCTGCTGAGAGCCCTGGGGCCATCCTCCCGAGGGCTTACCCGGGACTCCTGGCCATAGACAAATGGAAGGGCACCGTGTGGTTTTAGTCGGTAGAAGTCCGGCATAGCATCCATGACGATTTCCACACGTAAAAAAAAGAAAAAAATGTATATCATATTGTTTGTATCCAGGCCACGGACGGTATCCACAACGCGACGTGTGGAGTCGAGGTGACGGTCCGCGACGTGAACAACCACTCGCCAGTTTTCGACAACGACAAGTATGACGCCGACGTCGCTGAGGATGCACCGATTGGTACGTATGAGATGGCAACTAGGACGATTTAACCACTGGACGCGTAATGTACTCAATAAAGTATGAAATCACGTTCAACCAACTTTCGTGCGTGGGGGAAACTACACAAATATTGTTTTGTTAATCTTAAATATAAATATTGTGGGACACTTTTCACACAGCGCCATCTAGCCCAAAGTAAGGTAATATTAGCTTGTGTTATGGGATTAGATAACTGATAAACATACTTATAAATTTCTAAATACATACATATTATAGATAAATAACACCCAGACACAGAATAAACCATCGTGCTCATCACACAAAGTTTTATCCTGGGTGGCAATCGAACCCACGACCTCTAGCGTAGCAGTCGGATGCACTCCCACCGCGCCACAGAGGCAAAATCTTGCATAAAGTGTTATCACTTTCTAACAACCAATAAAAATACAACTGCAAATACAACACGTAAAAAAATGTAGATATGCAATACGAATTTTACACAATATTATTCGGCTAATTTGAGAGATGATTCATTGTATAATGTTTATAGAGAATGAACGTATATTGAATATAGGCCGATTAAGTTGCTGGTATGTTTCAATAATTAATGGTTTATGTTAATAATAGTTACGTAAATGAAATAAAATTTTACTTACGAGTGAACAGAAACATTAATTGTTCGACCGCTATAACTTTAACACCATTTCACAGTACAATTCGAATTTTTTTCTTTATAAATTACCCTTCAAACGTGTACGATATGCGAACTAAATAGATAGGCGGAACAGCGGCCTAGTTAAAAGATACTTGGCAAATGGCAAGCAACAAGGGTATAGGGGCAAACAGTGAGATGCGCTATCTTACCGTTTGCGCCATTGTCATTGGTTAAATCGTCCTAGGATGTCAATGATGTCTTTCGACCTTTGAATTGTGATCATTTAGTAAAGTGATGTCTGGCATATCCTATCGGTACGTAAGAAATGTGAATAATGTCCTTCGACCTTTGAGCTATGATCACTCAGTCAATAGATCTTAGTGATTTCTGACATAGATCATGATGATCACCAATCGTTATGTGAAGATTGTGGCCATTTGGGAAATATGATTATGTGATTTTTTTTCGTTTTGTTTGATTTTATTCTTTACCCAGGCATTGATATTATAAATATTTACTAACATTATTGTATCTATTATTAATGGACTCTAATGATTATTGTTGTAATATTTTATTTTGTTGAAATCTAAATTATTCGAACACAATGGAAAATTAAAACTTGAAAAAATTATGACCTTTGAAGAGTTTCGAATCTAGATTCCACGGAGAGTGTTCTGAATAATTCTGTCACATAATTCTTTCAAATAACATAGGTGGGAAAGAGATTTTAACATGACAAAATACATATGCTGAAATCTGAGCGTAAAGCATAGTATGCCTTTGCCTAACTTTTTGGCGAAAAATGCGTGACTATATGTATGTTTATATCATCAAGGTGATATAAAAAGTATGGAAAATAGTGGTCCAAACATACTAAAGGGTGAAAATAAGTTCAGTGTATCTATATGTCTTTAACATTGAAGTTCTAAAATACATGAACCGATTTCAATACTTCTTTCACTTTCTACAGATGCATTACAAACATACATATATTCACGCCTTTATCCCCGAAGAGGTAGGCAAAGGAATAATAAACGCCCATATTTCACAGTATGCATATTTGCCGTGTTAAAAATGATTCATTAATGGTTTCATACGTTCGAGTGCTATATGCATGGATCGCGAAGTATAGTGATCAGTACTTATTGATTTACTCTCTGTCAAGGACACAGTGTGGAGATTGATGAATAGTTTTTGATACGATTTTTTTTTTACTCCAGAAGAAGGACAGATCGCCAGGCTTCGCGATCCATGCTCACTTCTTTAGCTTCCTGCACATACACGAATCTTATTAGATCCACGTCTGTGTATCGGAGTACTTTTAACCTTTCTGTTTTTGACGAGTCAGCTCAAGAAGTCTTCTACTAATAACATTAAAACTCCATTTTGCTACAGGTACAGATATAGCAGCGGTTCGCGCCACTGACATGGACAGTGGAATCAACTCTGAGCTCAAGTACTCCATACAAAAGGGGGCCTTAGACGCGTTCGCGATAGACAACGTGACTGGCGTAGTCACTGTAGCCTCGAAACTGGACTACGACAAGAGGAATACGTACAGGATACAGATTGTAGCTACGGATTTTGGTAACTGAATTTTTTACTAGAAAACTAACATTATTTTCATATATTTTATACATACATATAACCCGATAGCGGCTTTAGTCCGCGTACGCTTAGGTTGTGGAATGAGCTCCCTGCCTGGGTATGGGATTCTTCAAAAGGAGTCTTAGAAGGTTTTTACCTCACAGTTTCATCTCAGTATAAGTATATAAAATATATATATAATATAAGGTATAAAAAAAAATCACGCCTGTCTCCCCTCGGGGTAGGCTGAGTCTATGGGTTTCCACTTGCTAAGATTCTGCCACGTAACTTTGGCTTCTTTTATTTTCATAAGTGTCTAACATCACTCGTCGGTTCCTTAACCGGCGAGCTTAGCCTTAAGCTAATATTCTTGACCTGGCCTTTTCCCAAAAGATCTTCGATTTGATTGACATACGTACGGCGAGGTCGACCCCTACCAGTTTGCATTAACTCTCGCCGCATACATCTGCTTTGTCAGTCTATTTTCATCCATCCTCTCCACGTGTCTAAACAATCTAAGCATCCCTTTTTCTATCTTAATCGTAGTGACTAAGATAGAAAAATGGAGGCTTAAATTGTTTGATTGTCTTCATTCATACCGCACACTTCCCTTATCAAGCGGTTCCTTTCTTTGTCCCATCATTTTCACTCTAGCTATACTTCGCAAACTTCTTATTTCCACCGCATTTAGGAACTTTCTACATTGTTCTACGGAAACTGTCACTACGCGGGTGAAAGCATCCACTAATTGTATAATATAACTAGGTGACCCCCGCGGCTTAGTCCGTGTCTCTTTTTAATCCCGTCGTTTATAAATTCTACAACAATATATAAAATATTGCCCGATTTGTCGACATTTACTGCTAGTTCCTGATATTAGCGCGTTGAACCAAACAAACTCTTCAGCTTTATATTCAAATTCTTTATTTGCTATAAATGAGGTAAATAGGTACATTGTGGTATTGTTATGTCCAAAAAAATATTATAAGTGCGTGCTCATTTAGCCATTATAATAATAGCATGCAAATTTTACTTATTTACTATGAGATTATTATGTTTTTTTTTTTTTTTTGTTCTTGTGGCGATACTATTGCTCCGCCAATAACTCAGTGTGGATTTGGTAGGGGTTTAGTAAGATTATTATGTTTACATAATATTTAAGACAAGTGACAAGTGTCAATCTCCATAGACTATAGATAAAACGAATGCGCTTGTTCGCAGGAACCCCTCACCTGACAGGTACTGCGGAACTCACGGTGCACGTGCTCAATGTGAACGACAAGCCGCCTCGCTTCACCCCGCCCACGCAACGTGCCGCCGTCTCCGCGGACGCTCCCCTGGGCACCGCGCTGCATCAGCTGGTGGCCGCAGACCCCGACGTGTCAGACCCTGCGAGACTGTCCTACGGTATGGGTGACAGAGTTATCCGGGCCGTCGATATTAATGGAAAAGAGGTGAGTCAAGTCCTTTATGATATAATAAATAAATTACTTTAGGACAACTCGCACAACGTCATCTGATTCCAAACTAAGCAGAGCTTATGGTTACCAGATAACTAATAAACATACTTGATATATTTTTTAATACATACATAATATAGATAAATAACACCAAGACACAGAATTAACCATCGTGCCCATTACACAAAGTTTTATCCTGGGTGGGATTCGAACCCAGACCTCTTGCGTAGCAGTCGGATAGACTCCCACCGCGCCACAGAGGCAGTCAATCAATATGATGAACAAACTGAATCTGAGAGGGTGTAACCCCACAAAGATATCCGTGGCCCAATTTTATTTTTAATTATTCACTGCCCGGTGGCGCGGTGGTAGTGTATGCGACTGCCGTGACTAAGGTCGAAAAAAAAATGTGTGAATTGGGTGTTTCCTATGTATGTATTGAGAAATATATAAGTATGTTTATCAGTCATCTAAATCCCATAACACAGACTTATATTAGCTTACTTTGGGCTAGACGGCGCTGTGTAAAAAAATGTCCCACAATATTTATTTATTTATGGCCTGGTTACTAAGACGTTTCAGCCAAATCAATTCATATTTCTTCGTTCTTATGTTTTAATTTAATCTTGTCCAGTCCCTTGTCAATGTCAAGAATAGTCCCAGATCCTGTTTCCTTGCCCCATTAACGTGGTAGAGCGTTATAGAGGCTGTCAGTGAAATTTGCGCAGCAAGATGTAAAATAGCATTTCCCTGCAATATACCACTGTCTTTCACTATAGCAAGTTAAACAACTTTTATGTATAAGATAATATACCAAAATAAATGTACCAAAAGGGGTCTTAGAAGGTTTATAAAGGGCTGGCAGCGCGAGTGCTACACCTCTGGTGTTGCAAACGTCCATAGGCTACGGTGACCACTTTCCATCAGGTGCGCCATATGCTTGTCTGCCACCTCAGTGGTATAAAAAATTTTACTATTTTTACACATAAACAAGGTTTGCACTAGTTTTGGAAAATAATATACAGCAAGCGTCCGCTATTGACCAAAATCCCGCACAAAGACCTCCGCGGCCCAAGTGATTCACCAGCTAGTGGTGCACCTGCTGAATAACAGACGAGGCAACGACGCAGACGCCCTTAAGGGGTTGGGAGGTCGTTCAGCACTCGCTCCTAACAATACCGTAAATGAAAAGCCAAACCATGGGCTCCAAATCTAGGAAGAGTTTGAAAGTAATTTGGAAAATACTAAGATAAGGAAAGGACCTAGCCTATAATAATTAATTATATATACGCTCACTATGATTTATGCATTATTCGTCAGCGTTTAAATGACCAAAATCAAATGTGCTTACTGTAAAGTGGATGCCAGTGATTATTAATACCTCAATTCTCATGAATAAGTCAACAGCAGGTAGCCACAACCTGCGTCTGTCTATATCAATATGGCAATGGGCTCACCACTTGTTACGTGGGACAGGAATACACATGGTGAAAAGTGGACATATAATGTGTTTTTATTTTATATTTGTTTTTCTATTTACCAGGTCTAAAAGGTTGACCAAAAATTCACAACTTATACTAGCGGAGGTAGCGTTAACGTTCACAAGGAATTTTATACCAAGTGATATTCATGACGCTAATGATTCTTTACCAATAACATACCAGATTTGACAGTCAGTGCTATTACACACAGGCATAATAATAGTAGGGGACTATTATTATGCCTGTGTGTAATAGCACGATGGTTTATTCTGTGTCTGAGTGTTATTTATCTATAATATGTATGTATTTATAAATATATAAGTTTATCAGTTATCTGGTTACCATAGTACAAGCTCTGCTTAGTTTGGAATCAGATGGCGTTGTGTGAGTGGTCTCAACGATATTTATTATTATTATTATGCTAAAATCCTCGATCATACAACTTGAAATTTCCGTGTACGGTTTCAGCTGTGCGATCGAGATAAGATGCCCTGAGCCTATTCTATGTTGTGTAGGTGTCGGACGAAGGTATCTTCGGTTCCTGGTTCAGCGTGGAGCCGAACGGAAGCGTACTGGTGTCGCAGCGGTTGGACCGCAGTCGCGCCGCTGTACTGACTCTGCCGGTCACCGTGGTGGATCCTGAGGCACTGGTTCTACAACACGCTGAAGGTATTATAATAATAATCAAAATATATCTTTATTTTTAGGCATCATGAGAAAAGTTACAGGTTTAATAAACTTATTCTACGGCCCATAGATAAATACCTTAAAACTAAAAATACATATAATATAAACTTAACCTATTTTATGCGTAGTGTTCACACCACAAAAGAGTTAAAACTTACTTTGTGATGTGATTCCAGCTTCTCCACCCTCAAATCCAACCCGGTTTTCTTCTGGAGGTAGTCCACAAGTTTTTTTTTTATATAAAACTAATAATCGCCAAACTGTCGAGCAGTTGGTTGGCGATAATGGCGCTCTTTTACAAATACTTCTACTTACAAACCATTAATTCCCATGCCCATTAAAATACTTATAAAACATTTTCAATTATTAGCATAAACTAAACATTCATTAAGTTAATCAAAACAAAGGCGACCTATGCAGCTCCTTCACCCAGCCTTTTAGCTAGAGGATTGATCCTCTAGCTAAAAGGCTAAGTCTATTCCTAATAGTTACAGTGCTCATTTGATTGCATGTTTTATGTCTTAAAAAATCTAATCTGTTAAATATTTTAGGCGTCAAATATCGCCTAGTTCTTTTCCCATAATAATTCCTTACAGACGGTATCACATATTCACCCCGCTTTACCCTTCTAGTATAGTATTTATGACCTATTGGTTCTTTGTGATTATTAACTTTGCTTTGTTCCAACGCAATTAAGTATTCCACTTTTTCATGACTGGTAGGATTTTACATATATTAAATAACTTATCGTAATTTGGTCTACACTGTAATCTTACTTTCTTACTGACTAAATACCTAATTAATCTAATCTGTAGTTGTTTTATACGATCTAAATATGTTTTAAAAGTTAGGCCATAACTGCTCAGTCCATAGCTAACTAATGAGTCAGCAAGTGCATAAAAGTCATATAGCTCCTTTCTGTTTACAAAGCGGCTAAGGTAAAAGAATTTACCAAGTATTGACTGCAGCCTAATGCATACGTCATCAACGTGCAACTTCCAGCTAAGGTTACTATCCACTATCAAGCCTAGATATCTATAATTGTCTACCATTTCTATGTTTATGCAATGACAGCCGTTTTTATTACTATGAATACACTGATATGTGTGTCCGGTTATATTTATTAATTTATTAGGTAAGTTATTATATGGCGAAGCTATCAACATGGTCTTAGTTTTAGAAAAATTAATAATAATGCCATTATCATGGGCCCATTTAACGATGTTTTAAAGTCCGTTTGTATGTGGTACTGCGCGTCAACGATTTTATCTTTATTATTATATACCTTTTTGTTTTTAATATTATTTATCTATCACGCCTTATTCAACCCTGTCTATTTCAACACTTTTCACTATGTGTATTTCTGTCCCACGAAATAGGTGGTGAGCCCATTGCCGTGTTGAAATAGACAGACACAGGTTGTGGCTACCTGCTGTTAATTTTTTTTAAGCCGTCCATAAGGCCTTTAACTTGACTTAACGACTGCCATGTGACAGGCAACCGGGACCAACGGCTTAACGTGCCTTCGGAAGCACGGAAACGCTCGCAAATGTAAATACCACAAAGTGGTCACCCATCAGAGGACCAGCCATAGTGAAAGTTGCTTAACGCTGTGATCGTTTACAGAACACTGAGTCCGCGGGGCCACTAGCGCTTAAAGTAATAACTTATACTATTCTTAAAAATAAACGAATACTTTAATATAAGTATATATATATACTAATGGCCGTTTTGACATATTACAATAGTGATGATATTTTACTTGTTTTACATAAGTACTCTGTTTTCTACCATAGTATAAATACCCTCTAATGTGGTCGACTATTCACATACCTCTACAAATAAAATGTAGTTAAAATGAATATGAAACGTCATGAAAGGACAAACATCAAAACGGCCATAATAGCGTGCCGCTAGTATAACTAACTATCATCACGCAGTATCCCTGACGGGGTAGACAGACTGGACAGATCGCCAGCCATCGCGATCTAAAATAATTGCTTCTTATTTTATTGACATGTTGCCAACCGCACCATTACAATTTCACCTTCCTAAGTTTGGTGTCTTAAATGTATCTATAACTAGGTGACCCCCACGGGTTCACTCGTGACATACTTCGAACTCCCGTCGCATCTATTTATTCACATCTCTATATATATAAAAATGAATCCCTATTTCCCTTGGTCACGCCATGACGCGTGAACGGCTGGATTGATTTTAAAAATTATTTTTGTATTAGATAGCCCTTTTGTTGATAAAGGTTCTTAGCTATATATCATCAGGCCACTACACAGGAGAGCGGAGCAGTAATCATAAATGTCAACAAATCGGGGAAACTTTCATACATTTTTGGAAAAGTAATAAGCAACGGGTTAAATGGGTGCCACGGGGCTGAAAGTATGTCACGGATGAAGCCGGGCAAGTCAGCTAGTCGTTTGTAAATTCTACAATAATGCATAAAAATTTGCCCGATTTGTCGACATTTATGATTACTGCTCCGCTATCCAGAGTAGTAACGTGATTCCTTCCTCGATAAAATTCTTTTTGTGTTATCCATCACAAAAATAATTTTCCTAATCCGACCAGTAGTTTCTGAGATTAGTGCGTTCAACCTAACTAACAAAAAAAACAAGCTCTTTAGCGTTATATATATGAGTGTAGATTACACATGCCTTTTTTAAAGAAGTAAGTACCGAATTTATACAAGCTGTTGATTTGAAATTGTACAGCCCTTAGAACTGGCAACTAGAATAGCTCTAATTTTGATATGATTTTAAACATAACATTGATTTTGTTATTTTTTTGTTTTGTATAAATTCATTACTATATAATTGGTCAAACATCATGTAACTCAAACTAATGTAATTACTAGCGGTTACAAAAGAGTGGCCATGAGTTTTATTGTCAGGTTCTTCCTCAGGCTCTACCTATTGCTGTGCGAATCTGGCAGTAAATGTAAATGTAGAAGCAATAATCTTGACGTTCATAAGTGTTACTTTGTGACCTACATGAATAAAGATTTTTCATTTCATTTCACAATAAGAAACGTAAAAAATTGTAGTATACTCGTCAATATAACATGGAAGCAGGGGTGCTTCGGAAAGCATGTTATGCCTTGGTTCCCGTTGCCAGTAACATGGCAGTATTTACTTCAAGTTGAAGGCCTTTTGTGCGACTTGAAAATTTTCAACAGCAGGTTGCCACTACTTGCGCCTGTTCATTTCAAAACAACAATGGGTTTACCAGCTATTACGTGGGACAAAAATGCATACGATGAAATGTGGGCGTATATTTTGCCTCTGCCTACCCCTTTGGGGATTAAGGCGTGACAATAAGTATGTGTACTTAACTTTACGTTACTATATTGTGTTCCAGGAGAACTAATAATAACAATAGTGGACGTGAACCGCTTCGCACCCGTGTTCTCCCAACCCTCGTACCTCGAGAGCATCGTGGAGGAGCAGCCCATAGGCACCACATTGGCCACTTACTCAGCCTCGGACAAGGAGACGCCCATTTCTGCCATCGTCATCTACCCGCCCAGTCCTTACTTCCACATCGATAACGTCACTGGTGAGTCTGGTCATTATTCTAGCATTTATGCCTGACTGTTACTGCACAGAACCCATGCTAAACTTTAAAAACCCTAAAATATTATTCATTCGATATATTTTTTGGAAGTGAAAACTTGTTTTGGCACACTGCACACAGATTTTTCCGTAGGTAGTAAGTTAGGCTTATCCGTCACGCTCTGTAGTGAAAGGCTCGATCGGGTGAACTCGGAAACGCCGAGTGTACTCGAGCGACAAAGATACAGTCAGCTGGTCTACGCCGTTGTGTCTCTGTGTTGAGTATATTCAATTCATGCGTAATAATTGAATGCGACTGCCAATGAAGTGTCGTGCAGTCTTAAGCACACACTCTTAAATATTTTTAATAGTTGTAAGCCTGTAATTTAGTTTGAAGCGGATATACGCTTGTCCTCTACGAGTTAAAAACGAAGGAAACTGACAGTCTACAATAATACATGTCTTTTTCCAATTTAATGTAGCTTGTGGCATTGAAGAAAAAAATGTATCTAACGACACACCACACTTAAAAATCTGGCCGGCAGGCTGATTTCAATGAAATGGACATTTATAGAGTAACTATAAATGTCCATTTTATTGTACGATGGCATAATAGACTGACCACTTAAGTCGTAAGACAAAAATATAACTGCCTATGTATGCCTCTACCTTAGATCATATGGGCTAAGGCCTCTACCAACCCCCGAAAAGTCGAATAATATTAGATCAATTTTATATACCTTCTTGTTAAAGTAGGTAAAAGGGCAAAGATATAGACAAAATGAAAAAAAACTATTTAGTTTGTGTCTTATATCTTGTCTGAAAACCGAAAGCACTTTTATACTTAACTTTTATTCGTAAAAATAAATGACATTCAAAATCCCTGTTCTATATCTCTGTCGTGCAGTACCAAAGTCACGTCAGAGTGAAAGAGACATGCTATATCATCTTATTTCGCTAAAAATTATAAAATACAAGTTGACGCCCACGGCTTCGCCCGCGTAGAGAAGTTTACCGTTTCCGTCTCCCACAGGAAATTGTTCCCTGGATAAAAAGTAGCCCATGTGTAATTCTGATGTAAGCTATATTATTGTAAAGTTTCATTAAAATCTATTCAGTAGTTTTTACGTAAAAGAGTAACAAACATCCATACAAACTTTCGCATTTATAATATTATTAAGATTAAGATTCTTTACTAATACGTACTACTATTTTTCCAGGTGTAGTAAAAACGTCTAAACGCATAGACTACGAGAAAGTCCACACAATTAACTTCACGCTAGTGGCGTACGACTCCGGGGTTCCTCAACTGAGCACCGCGGCCGGAGTCACTGTGCAGGTCATCAACGCCAACGACGAAGAACCCACCTTCTCCGCGCCAGGGTACGAAGCTACGGTGCAGGAGCACGTCGAACCCGGGACTAGCGTGCTTACTGTTAATGCTACTGATGGGGATGAAGGTATTGTACCGTGTATAAAACGTTACTAACATTATTGGTACTTAAGTACTCGTATACCCAGACGTGCATGTATGAGGCGATTGAGATATGCATGGATCGCGAAGCCTGGCGATCTGTACTCCCTGATTACCCCGTTAGGGATATAAGGTGAAGATAGTTATCGCGGAATAAAAAAAAATGTGATTCGCAATTATTTGTTTCGGAGTTTAAGATGTATTTATACAAAAATATTATTTATTATTGATGTTATACTTCTTTGGGCGCGATAGGGTTTACGATGCGCGCGCAAACCGTCACGAAAAACCGACACCCTGAAGTTAGCTGATAAGTGTTTCCATGACAACTTATAAACACCCTGAGTTAACTAATAAGTGTTTTCTTGACAACTTATAAACACCTTAAAGTTAGCTGACAAGTGTTTTCATGACAACTTATAAACACCCTAAAGTTAGCCGATAAGTGTTTTCTTGACAACTTATAAACACCCTGAAGTTGGCCGATAAGTGTTTCCATGACAACTTATAACTACATTCAAAGTAGTTTTCATTCTTTTGTTTTTTTTTTCTTACTTATTTACCATTCATGTGACAAACAAAGAGTTGTGGTATATGTGATGAAATCTTATCAGACTAAAGCAGTATAACTTCTAACATGTGTACATATGTACACACACACATTTTTTTATTTTTTTATTGTAGTAATAGATGGTTTAATAATAATATATGAGTACTAGTTGAAGTTCGTGTCTTTGCCCGCGTGGTGATGTTTTCGTGTTTTAGTTTCTCATAACAACTTGTTTCCGGGATAAAAGTTGCCTACCTATGTGTTATTCTAATGTGTAAGGTGTTATTGGAAAGTTTAATCAAAATCCATTTAGTAGTTTTTTTCATGAAAGAATAACAAACATCCAACTGTACATACTTACAAATTTTCGAGCTTGTAATATTTGTAGGATGTTTATTAGTTGTCTAGGTTTCATACTACAAGCTTATTTTAACTTAGGCCATATTCCAGAACGTTTCTCAAAACTCAATCGACGCTTGAGGCTAGTTTTGCCTTATAAATACTACTCTCAAGTGTTTCTTGAGTACTGATAAATGTTCTGGAATTACGCCCTTAGATTGGGCTACATGGCGCTGTGTAAATACATTACACACAACATTACCATTTTCTTCATTTTACAGGGGAATTCGGCGAAATCCGATACAGTTTATCAGGCGACTCATCACTGTTCACCATCGACCCCATCACGGGGGTGATATCTGTGGCAGAGGGAGCCAACATCGACCGAGAGCTGATCACCGACGTGTACATGCGAGCCGTCGCCAGTGATAACGCGCAGGCGCATATCAGGAGGAACAGCATAGTTCCTGTGAGTATATACGCCTACCTACCTACCCCGCGGCTTCGGCCGTGATGTATTTGGAACCCAGTGACACGCATTTAATACCGTCGTTTATTAATTTTACATAGATAATAGCTTGTATGAAAATTTGTCTGATTTGTTGACATTTATGATTATTAATAGATGACCACAGCTTCGCCCGTGGAATATTTCAACCTCCCGTCGCACCTATTTAATCCCGTCGCTTATAAATTTTACAATGATACATAAAAATTTGCCCGATTTGTCGACATTTATGACTACTGCTCTGCTCCCCAGTGTAGTAGCGTAATGATATATAGCCTATAGCCTTCCTCGATAAATGGTTTATTTAACACAAAAAGATTTTTTCAATTCCGACCAGTAGTTACTGAGATTAGCGCGTTCAACCAAACAAACAAACTCTTCAGTTTTATAATATTTAGTATAGCTCTTGCCTAGATAGGTATTTTAGTAGTTATTCATCGTCAGTCAGTCATTTCAACACGGCAATGGGCTCACCACCTGTAACGTGGGACAAAAATGCATACGGTGAAATGTGGGCGTATAGTATGCCTCTGCCTACCCCTTTTGGGGATAAAGGTGTGACAAAATTTGTACGTACGTCTCTTAGATAGTAGCGTGATGATATATAGTCTATGAATTCGTTGGTAAATGGGCTGGGCTATCCAACACAAATAAAAATGTTTTCTGAGATTAATGCGTACAAACAAACACACTCTTCTGCTTTAGTTATTAGTATACATTTCATTCATTGAAGCGCTCGTGGCCCTGCTAACTCAGTGTTCTGTAAACGACCACTGCGGTAAACAACTTTTTCTATGGCTGATCTTCGGAGGGATGACCACTTTGTGGCATTTACATGTTCCTGTCCGTGATTATACATGGAAAACATCCAAACTCTGAAATATGCAATTGCTAACTAACTATCTTCACGCTGTATCCCTGACGGGGTAGTCTGAGAGGACAGATCGCCAGGCTTCGCGATCCATGCATACTTCTTTCGCTTCTTCGAGATTCATCAATCGCTTCATACACGCACGTCTGGGTATCCGAGTACTTTTGACCTTTCCGTTTTTGAGCAATCTGCTCACGTGGTCTTCATATGTAAGTCTCGGCCTTCCCTGACTCCTTCTACCCTCTACTTTTGAACAATATATATTCTTCGTCAATCGTTCCTCACTCATTCGTTGGACGTGTCCAAACCAACGGAGCACGCCCTTTTCCAGCTTAACGCTGACACTTTCATTCAAACCTGCCATATTGCGTATCACTTCGTTACGTATTCGGTCGCCCAAGGTAACGCCGTACAATTTTCGAAGTGATCGCATATCCACCGCATTCAATTTACTTTCATGCATCTGCTGACATACCCAGGTTTCACTACCGTAAAGCAAAGTTGGCACTAGCACTGCGTTATGAATCGCCATTCGTGCTTCTTTTACGATGCTTTGTCGCTTTACTAACTGGGACAAAGCACCGTTAACTTTGTTTCCGGCAGCTACTCGCCGTTCTACATCCGAATAACATCTTCCATCCGCGCTAAACATCCTTCCTAAATACACAATTTCATTCACTTGCTCTAGACGTTCCTGGTTTACCCTAATCTCGCATTTAGTTCTTACGTCACCTCTTTCAAATACTAGAACCTTAGTTTTACTTGCATTCAAGCGAAGACCCTTACTTTCACACTCCTCTTTCATATTAGTGACTAATGCCTGAAGGTCGGCTTCTGATGAGGCCATGAGCACCGCATCATCAGCGAACAGCAGACAGTTTACTGTAAAGTCACCCAAATTCACACCCATATTAAAATCTTTCAACTTCTGCAGGCAACTGTCCAGATACACTATGAACAGCCAGGCGGACATGACACATCCCTGTTTGACGCCTGTACAGACATCAAAAAGAGGTGACACATCCCCCCCTACTCGCACGCAAGCCTTACAGTCCCTATAAAGCGACTGTATTGCCCGCAGTAGCGAGCCGTCCACACCATATCCTGGCAGCAAGTCCCACAGCGTTTCTCTCACAACGTTATCAAATGCTTTCTCTAGATCCACAAAAGCGAAGAAAACCTTCTGGCTAAGAGCCAGAAACTTTTCCGCGATCATGCGGAGAGAAAACACTTGATCCATGCAACCTCTTCCACGTCGGAATCCGCATTGAGCCTCCCATAAATACCTTTCAGACTTTTCTTGCATTCGTGCCGTTATAACCTTTGCATACACCTTACTAGCTAAGCTGACCAAGCTGATCGCCCTGTAGCTGGAGCAGTTTAGGCGCGAGCCTTTCCCTTTGTAAATAGGTACTACAACTGCTACTCGCCAGTCATCTGGGACCTCACCCGTCCGCCAGCACAAGTTGCATAACAGACATAGTGTGTCCCAGACACGCGACCCACCGTACTTGATCATCTCAGCAGTAACTCTGTCTTTTCCCGCAGCCTTACCACATTTCATACTTCTTATCGCTTGTTCTATTTCTTTCATACTAATGACTTCAATGACATCGGGATCCGGAGCATCGAAGTGAGCTCCACTTCCCGACGTGGCATCTCTGTCTTTTCTTGCATACATCTTTCCATAATATTCACTCCATCTCTGCAGGACGTCACTTTGGTCTGTTAGGACGTCATTGTTAACACTAAGCACTTTTTTCATACTGCAGATTGCCGAACAACTCCGGGTCTTGCCTACCTCTTTCCAGAAGAGCCTGGCATTATCCCGGAAATTGGACGACAACCTTTCATCCGCTTTCATTCTGCACCTTTCACGAGCTTCTTCTATCAGTGCCTTCGTGTTAACTTTCTGCAGCTTGTATCTCTCTGTCATATTAAAATCATTCCGCGAGGCTAAGTAGTCTGGCCATGCTTTCTTCTTCATTCGAACTGCTTCTTTCACTTCCTCATTCCACCATGCATCACCATTATTACTACTGCCTCTTTTCGTTTCTCCACACACTTCCACAGCGGCATTTATCATACTGTCCCTAAGGTTCTGCCATACACTTTCCACATTCTCACTGCTTACATTGACGTCGTCAAGCTTTTCGGCTACCGTTTCATTATATTTATCCCTAATGGATGCATCCTGCAGCTTCCAGCTTTTGATGCTATGAGTCGACTCAGGTTCAGGACACTCGGTACGATGACGCCATCCCGCGAACAGACCCCTTATCCTAGTTATTACTAGGTAGTGGTCTGATCCTAGTTCAGCGCCTCGATAAACCCTTGTGTCCATCACCTGTTTACGGAGCCGACTATCCATTAGGAATAGATCTATTATGCTTCTCTTTGACTTACGTCTCCTCGTATACATATGAATTTGTTTGTGGTTGAACATTGTGTTCGCCACAAACAAATCCTTTTCCTTACAAAATGCCAGTATAAGCTTGCCAGCGTCATTCACCCTTTTATCCCCATACTTCCCGAGTACCGACTCAAAACCATCGCGAGCGGTACCCACCCATCCATTCAAGTCTCCACATACTATAAGTTTTTTATTTCCTTCTATCACATTTAGAGCTTCTCTCATACTCTCCCAGAAGTCCTCTAGCTCACTCGCGTTCGACGAAGATACTGGCGCGTAACCAGGAAAATCTTCGTCAAACCAAGTTTTAGACGGATCCAGAGGATTCTAGGACCTACCAGTTTATACTCATACATACCGGAGGCCAATTGCGAGGACAACAAAATTCCAACCCCCCGACTGCCATGCTCGCTCTCTGGTACTCCAGACCATAGCGCGAGCACCCCACCCGGGAGCTCCACGATTTCGCTGCCCTTGCGCTTGGTCTCTGTCAAGCACACTACATCTAACTTTCTCTCATTCATAACATCCATCAACTCATTCATCTTATCTGCCATTCCTCCCCTAACATTCCACGCAGCTACCCTGCACTCCATCCTCCACATCCCGTGTGTCGGGCCGCGCGTGTAGGGTGGCGGTCCCCTACGCCGCTCTGGCTCACACTTTTCGCACCAGCGGGGACGAACTGGTGCGCGTCGCCTCGGGGGCACGCCCTATCATCATTCGCCCTGGTGGCACTCGTGTTGGAGTAGAATTGCAGCCGTAGCTGGCAGGGATGGCGACGTGCACGCTTTTACTCTTCATCCCCAAATATACAATTGCGAATGAACAAACCAATATTTAGTACCGGTATTCAAACCCTAGACCTCCGCCACCGAAGCAGTCGATCAGTCACTGAACATTATTTAATCTCCCATTATATCTACAACTAGCTTTGCCCGTGACATACTTTGAACTCCCGTCACACCTATTTATATCAATTGCTACCCATTTCCCTTAAGGTCCTTGCCAACTTCTCCATCCAAAGGTTGCCTGTAAGAGATTGCTCTTTAGCGATAAGGCCGCCCTTTGTACATTTATGAAACTGTAATCTCTTTATGTGAGTGTTTTATATTTGTGACATTGTGTGTGACAGTGCATTCCATTCTATTTAATCCCGTCGCTTATAAATTCTACAATAATGCATGAACATTTGCCCGATTTGTCGACTTTTATGGCTACTGCTCCGCTCTCCAGGGTAGTAGCGTGATGATATATAGCCTATAGCCTTCCTTGATACATGGGTTATCTAACTAAAAAATAAAATAAAAATACAGGCAGTAGTTCCTGAGATTAGCGCGTTCAACCTAACAAACAAACTCTTCAGCTTTATATTATTAGTATAGATTTTACACTATGATATCCTTAGGTCCACATCAAAGTACTAGACATCAACGACAACGCCCCAGTCTTCACTCAAAAGGTCTACAAGTCAACTATCGCTGAAAACCTTCAGCTAGACCCTCCGGCTGCTATTCTGCAAGTCCTGGCTGAAGACAAGGACGAGGGGATTAACGCTAAAGTGCAGTACAAGATTGTGGAGCAGACCGAACCAGGTAAATGTTATTAAAGTTCTTATTGTACTGCTTTGATCACAGAATAAATTATACCTATCGGGGTAGGCAGAGATACCTTCTCCTACGACCCTGGGATCTACACGAAGAGCGTATATTTCATAGGGTGCTCACATGATAATACATTGGTCCCAGTTATTAGTAACATGGCAGTTTCTGCGTATGTTTATTTTAACATGGCAATGACTCAGCACCTGTTACGTGGAACAAAAGGATATGGTGAACTGTGGGCGTATAGAATGTCTCTGCTTACCCCTTCTGAAATAAAATCATAACAATAAATGTACGTAACAATGGGTTGATATTACAGTGGCTCTCATTCTCATCCGGCGCGAAGGACAATAAATGTAGAGATGTTTCTCCACATTAGATGCTGATATGTTAGTTTGATAGGAGTACTTGATAATAATGATAGAAACAACTTGCTTAGTTGAATGCTTTTTATTGTACTGAATATAATTTAACTAGATGACCCTCACAGCTTTGCCCGTGGAATATTTTGACCTCCCGTCGCACCTATTTAATCCCGTTGCTTATAAATTCTACAATAATGCATAACTATTTACCCGATTTGTCGACATTTATGACTACTGCTCTGCTCCCCAGTGTAGTAGCGTAATGATATATAGCCTAGAGCCTTCCTCGATAAATGGGCTATCTAACACAAAAAGAATTTTTCAAATCCGACCAGTAGTTCGATTAGCGCGTTCAACCAAACAAACAAACTCTGATGAGTCATCTATACTAATATTATAAAGCTGAAGCTTTATAATATTAGTATAGATGACAATGCTAAACTAAACGATAATTCTGTTGTTTGAAAACTCTCAAAACTAAAAATCACTAAATAATAGTTTAGTCCTTTCAAATTATGTTTTGTATTGTGATAATATAGGACTAAACCACATTTAGTTTGACACGATTAAAATAAGATAAGTTACTCAACTTAGTTGTTTTTTGCTCATTTGGTATTCTGTTGTCAGCTCATTTAATACTTATTTTCTAGCAAATTTGCAATGTACGAATAGATTGTACACCCCATATCTGAACATCATCGTTATGTTATTTTTATACCACTGAGGTGGCAGACAAGCGTAGGGCCCACCTGATAGAAAGTGGTCAAGTAGCCTTTGGACGTTTGCAACACCAGAGGTGCAGCACTCGCGTTGCCGACCCTTTATAAGCCTTCTAAGACCCCTTTAGAAGAACCTCAAACTGAAGACGTTCGGAAAAACCCAGGTAGGGAGTTCATTCCACAATCTAAGCGTTTACCACCCATCATGTGTATCATTAAAAAAAAACACAACTTTTCTAATCTATAAACCCATGAACTGTCTAAGCACATCATCAGACATATTCCTTTCAGGAGTGTTCACGGTGGACGCCACCAGCGGCATCATCTCCCCGTCCAGGCCGGTGCGGGGCAACACCACGTACCACCTCACCGTCACCGCCACGGACCAGTGGGGGGTCGGGCGGCACTCGGACGTGGCCCGAGTCGACATCACAGTGCTCAGCGTGAACAGACACAAGCCAGTGTTCGTACACCCATCTCCTGATCAGAAGCAGGTGGAAATACCCGAGGTAAGGGTTCTATCTATTTTTATATTTTAATAATATTATAAATGTGACAGTTTGTGTGGATGTTTGTTACTCTTTCACGTAAAAACTACTGAATGGATTTTAATGAAACTTCACTAAAATATAGCTTATACATCAGAATAACACATAGGCTACTTTTTATCCCGGGGACAAGTACCTGTGGGAAACGAAAACAGGAAAACTTCTATATGCGGGCGAAGCCGCAGGCTTCAACTAGTATGTGGATATTTTTTTAAAGCAATTAGTATGGTAACTTTCACAAAAAAAATATATATAAAAGTGAAAAACGACAACTTGGTTCGAGACGGGGATTGGATCCGTGCCTTTACCTAACCAGGGCAATGGTCTAGCCACTGCACTACACGAACCGTACTGAAACAAGTTGAAAGTCTTCTCTATATTTTAATCGTCATTTAAGAGTATGACTAGAGCCATCTATCGAGCCACTGAACAACTCTGATACAATTGAACAGTGTTACAACCATTTTTAACATGGATTCGATTTTTATCTATACGTGTTCTTCCATCCACGCTAAACATATTCCCTAAGTAGGTACTCACACAATTGTATCCACTTGCTCTAGACTCTAGCGCTTCTGTAAACGATCACTGCGTTAAGCTAGTTTAGGTAGCCACAACCTGCGTCTGTCATGTTACGTGGGTCAAAAATGCATACGGTGAAATGTGGGCGTATAGTATGCCTCTGTCTACCCCTTCGGGGATAAAGGCATGACAATGTGTATGTATGTACTAGACGTTCCTGGTTTACCCAAATCTGATTACCAGTTGTAAATGTGGGACATTTTTTTACACAGCGCCATCTAGGCCACAGTAAGCTATTATAAGCTTGTATGAGTGATAAACATAATATCTACCTACCTATTTCTAAATGTATAAAAATTATACAGAGAAAAATCCAAAGTATGAAACAAACATTTGTGTATCCCACAAATATTTGTTCCAACTCAAGAATGGAACCTGGTATCTCAGCGTGACAGTCACATACCTACGCTACAACTGCGTTACCAGGGTAGTCCTTAACCCACTTTTTGATGTTAAAGCTTCCTTTGGCACGATAGGTATTTTTTTGATGGCAAGAAAATTTAAAATCATAACAAAACTTGTTATCTTCCCCTGGATAGATTTTACCTACCTATATTTGAACAAATTATATAGTAATGAATGTATACAAAAGAAATAAATCAAAATCTAGTTACCAGTTCTAAGGGCAGCCTACCCTTTATGAATAAGAATCTGGCTAGAAACTCCATGGATGCTCTTTTAAAATGTAGGTATGGCTTACAATAATAAACTTTCAATAGTTCTTCTGGAGTTATGTGAGAACAGTCTACTAAACTTAGTTTGCCTAAAATTTTAATAATATTATTTGTAATAACTGCTATAACAGCAGATATATATCTTGAACTCAAAATTTAAACAAATTTAATAAAATCAGCTCAGTAATAATCATAAATACAGTAAAATAGTTTTTTAAAGTAAAGTAATTTGTTAATAATGCTACTTTAAGACGCAATAGAATGAAATAGTTAAAAATCTTCATGTAGTGAGTAAATAATTTACATTCTCGTTTTAGTAGTAGTGGTCAAAATCCAAGTAACTCTAGCTGTCAAAAGACACAAAGAAACTAAATGCAGGTGCGCAAACGTGAATACAAAAGAATTTTGCACCTGCTTTCTTTTGTTGTGATTGTGAAAAGTACCTACCTAAGCATTATTTTTGTTATTGTAGATTCTTATACATAACTAGGTGACCCCCGGCTTCACCAGTGACAAACTTCGAACTCCCGTCGCGCTTATTTAATCCCGTCGCTTATAAATTCTACAATAATGTTTAAATCTACAAATTTGCCTGATTTGTGGACATTTATGACTACTGCTCCGCTCTCCAGGAAAGTAGCGTGATGATATATAGTCGATAAATGGGCTATCAACACAAAAATATTTTTTCAAAACCGACCAGTAGTTCCTGAGATTAGCGCGTTCAACCAAACAAACAAACTCGTCAGCTTTATAATATTAGTAAAGATATCGAGTTTAGTTGATGGCTTCATATCCTGTAATGTGGTATTTAGATTTGTAGATAATGCTCTGCTATGCTAAGCGACTTTCGTTGCTGACCTTACTACATAAACAGTAACTACAATACATTTAGATATACCTAAAACCAACCGCAATGAATATTTTTTAGGATCTACAGAGATTTACTAACTATATAATTAGGACTGTTTTTGTACTTCACTTCAATTATGTCCCTAGTATTATTATTTTATTTTTCCTTCCTTATGTTTATCAATCACGCCTTATCCTCAAAGGGGTAGCAGAAGCTTACTATACGACCATATTTCACTGTGTGCATTCCTGTCCCACGTAACAGATAGTGAGTCCATTGCCGTGTTGAAATAGACGCACGTTGTGTCTACTTTAACTACTGTTGAAGATTTTCAGGGCACTCTTCAATTTGGCTTAACGACTGCCATGTTATTGGCAACCGGCACCTTTACCTCTTCGAGTGATTTTAGTTTTCAACAATTATAACAATGGTTTTTATCCTTTCGATTTTCTTGAGAATGAAACCCCTTCACATTATATTGCACGCCTAAATCCTTTACTACCTGCTCCTACTCTTATATCTCAATTTTCCGACCCCCAGAACGCAGCCCAAGCGGACTTTCTCATAACCACAATCAAGGCGACAGACGCAGACTCCGGTGAGAACGGCCGCGTCTCGTACTACCTAAAGGAGAACAACCAGAACATTATGGAGACGGCTGAGTTCAGCCTGGACAAGGACTCCGGCGAGTTAAGGACCAAGACCTTCTTGGATAGAGAACATAAGTCGGAGTACCAGGTAGGTCGTGTTTTCCTCCTCTTACAATCCTGGGTCCTTTGGGAGAAGCGTGAAAAGGCATATTTCTGGGTCGTTAAAATAAGGGTCGCTATTGTAACCCTGCGTGCGGGTTGAGATAGCGTCCGGTCGTCTTTGCTTACCATCAGGCGGGCGACGCAATATTGACGAGCCAAATATAGTAAAAAAAAGTCTTACTCAGTTCTTTTTTCTCTTACTAAATAACTGGAGTATTAGCTGAGCAAATTTTTGTCTTATACCCTCTCTTCCATTTAGTTTATGTATTACATTTTAAATCTGTTCTGGTCTCTTTATTGGAGACAAGAATTAAGATTAAGGACATGTATCACACACATAATATTCGCCTTCCAGCCCCCCCTACTATCATCAAAAATGCAAAAACGCCCGCCCCTCTTTAGTTCCTACGTTTTACATGAATGGTCCGAAAAACTCCGAGCAGTTCAATACCAAGACGAGAATATTAAAATTCTTGTTTTAAACTTCAAAAATTACCGATATTTATAAGCGGAGCGCACAGGAGCAGAACTACTATCATAGATGCTATACTATACAACAGAGCAACAAACTCTGAAATTTGGCAACTTTACCACGGAAAAGTATGTTGTTGCATGGGAAAGTTGAGCAATCTCCAGAGAAGTGTGCGGTTCTGTAAGAAAGATTAGCAACCCTGGGAATGTATGTTGTTCTGTTGGAAAGTTAAGCAATGTTCATGCTGTTCCGTGGGAAAGTTTAGCAATTCTGGGAATGTATGTTGTTGCGTGAGAATATTTAGCAATCTCAAGAGAATTGTGCTGTTCCGTGAGAAAGTTTAGCAATCCTGGAAATGAAGAAGTTTAGCTCTCTTGGGAAAATAAAAATAAAAATAATAAAATAAAAATATCTTTATTTTGCATAGACCATTTTAACGGCGCTTACAAAATGTCATACACTATTTAAAATATTTAAAGCGACCACGGAATGTTTGTTGTTCCGTGGGAAAGTTTAGCAATTACCAGAGAAGTTTGCTGTTCCGTGGGAAAGTTTAGCAATCTCTAGAGAAGTATGCTTTTTCGTGGAAAAGTTTAACAATCTCCAGAGAAGTGTGCTGTTCCGTGGGAAAGTTTAACAATCTTCGGAAAAGTGTGCATTTCTGTAAGAAAGTTTTGCAATCCTGGGAATGCATGTTGCTTCGTGAGAAAGTTTTGCAATCTCTAGAGAAGTGTGCTGTTCCGTGAGAAAGTTTAGCTATCCTGGGAATGTATGTTGTTCCGTGAGAAAGTTTAGCTATCCTGGGAATTTCAGTTGTACCGTGGGAAAGTTTAGCAATCTCCATAGAAGTGTGCTGTTTCGTGAAAAATTTTAGTAATCTCCAGAGAAGTCTACTGTTCCGTGATTTGCAACGATTGCTAAAACTTTACTTTTCCTACAGATTGCTAAACTTTGTAACGAATCTTTTTCCCAGAGAATGCTAAACTTTCTTACATAACAAATTACTTTTCAGATATGCTAAACTTTCCTACGGAAAAACAAACTCTCTCACTAAACTATATCAATTCTTTCCAAGGAATCACTGAACTCTCCCACGAAACAAAATACATTCCCAAGGAAAAGAAACTTTCCCATGGAACAGCTTACTTCTCTAGAGGTTGCCAATCTTTGCACGGAACAACATACATTCCCAGGTCATAAATTCTGTCACATGTTTAATATAAAATAATTGAAACAAGTTTATTCATTATGTAACCATTTATATACCAAAATGAACTTAACAAAACATAGATTCTTATGACAATAAAGTTTATTCAAAATGACCTCCGTGATTTTGAATACAGGCCTTCAATCTGCGCGGCCAGTCGTCTATCGCAGCACGAACGACGTCCATGTCAATATCGGCGGCTGCCTTAATCAAGGATGTCTTTAGTGACTCCAAATTGGAATGAGGCTTTGAGCACGCCTTTTCCTCCAAGTGTTGCCATATCTTGTAATCTAACGGACTCAAATCTGGACTGGAGGAGGGCCAGTTTTCGTGCCGGATGAAGTCGATTTCACGCGCCGCCAGCCAGTCTTGTGTGCTCTTCGCTCTATGAGCTGGCGCCGCATCTTGTTGGAATACCCAGTGCCTGTTATTGAACATGGTATGAGAAACAGGTTCCACAAGGTTCGTCAGGACTGTATTTTAATACACAACTGCATTCGTTTTTACACCTTTCTCACAAAAATGTACCTCTGTTAAGCCCCAATAAGAAACTCCCAACCATACCATGAGCGAAGGTGGAAAATGACCTCGTTGGAGACGCGGAATACGGTTGCTCGCTTCTTCAATACTGTGTGCGTACACCTTATCATTTTGTTTGTTGTAGCTCTCTTCTACGGTAAAAATTTTTTCATCCGAAGAAAGAATTTCCCGATATTATTTTGAAGCGCTCGTGGCCCCGCGGTCTCAGTGTTCTGTAAACGATCACTGAGTTACGCAACTTTCACTATGGCTGGTCCTCGGATGGGTGACCACTTTGTGGCATTTACATTTGCGAGCGTTTCCGTGCTTCGGAAGGCACGTTAAGCCGTTGGTCCCGGTTGCCAGTAAAATGGCAGTCGTTAAGCCTGGTTGAATGCCTTATGGGCGGCATGAAAAATTTCAACAGCAGGTAGCCACAACCTGCGTCTGTCTATTTCAACACGGCAATGGGCTCACCACCTATTCCGTGGGACAGGTAAATCCACACGGTGAAAAGTGGGCATATAATATGCCTCTGCCACCCCTTCGGGGATAAGGCGTGATGGATATTTATTTATTTATTTTATTTATTTTATTTTTTTCCCGCGTACCGCTTCAACAAAGCGCGGCATCTCTTCAGTCTCAGGTCCATTAGACGAGCATTTAAACGATGTCCTGTTTTTCTTCGATATGACCGAAGCCCTAAGTCTTCATTTAACACCCTTTTCACCGTGGTTCTGCTTAACCCCATCTGAAGGGCCAACAGTTTCTGCTTACGTTTGGGATTTCTTTGAATTCGCGCCTTCACAGCTTTTATTACTGCTAGAGTCCTAACAGACCGAGGGCGACCAATTCTTGACCTGTCATCTACACTAGAGTCATCATTGTATCGTTTGATGGTACGATAAACGAATCTTTTAGTTATATTCAAATATTTCAGTATGTCAAAAATTTGAATTGGCGCGTAACCGCAACGATGCAACGCAATAACTGCAACACGGTCTTCTTTAAGCGTCCACTCCATATTAAAAAATGAGTAAAATTCTAAAAAGTATACATTTTTATTTTCATGAACAATTCGAAATTCGAATTCAATAAACTTTTTTGTGGCCAGCATTCTAAAAAAAAAGTTTTTACTGTGTGACAATACTTATGACCTGACTAGGTACATTCACAGGATAGCTAAACTTTCTCACGGAACATCACATCATCATCTCATCCGAGGAAAAGAAACTTTCCCATGGAACAGCTTACTTCTCTAAAGGTTCCTAAACTTTCCCACGGAACAGCATACTTCTCTGGAGATTGCTATACTTTCCCAGGAGACAATATACATTCCTAGGATAGCTAAACCTTCTCCCACAGAGGTCGTAAAATAGAACAAGCACAAACAAACTCAGCAAACTAAAACTCTGACTCATTCCCACGGGATATTTAACTCTCCCACAAAACACCAAACACTCCCACACAACGCCGAACTCTCCCATACCAAAATTTCCCCCGGAATACCAACCACTCCCACGGAACACCAAATTTTCCCACGGAACACCAAATTCTCCCATAGACACTGAATTCTCCCATAGACACTGAATTCTCTCTTAGAATATTAAATACCCTCACAAAACGTTTAGCAACACTAAAATCAGAGCACTTTATATAATTTTTTACCACAAACGCTAAAGTCTCTCTCAATCGCAAAACTCGGTTGCACGGAACCCTAATCGTTCGCACTTAACGCTAAACTGTTCTAACTATCTTCACACTGTATCGTTAACAGTCTCTGGGAAAGTATGTTGCTCCATGAGAAAGTTTAGCTCTCCTGGGAATATATGTTGTTCCGTGGAAAAGTTTAACAATTTCCAGAGAAGTGTGCTGTTCCGTGGGAAAGTTTAGCAATTACCAGTGAAGTTTGCTGTTCCGTGGGAAAGTTTAGCAATCTCTAGAGAAGTGTGCTTTTTTGTGGTAAAGTTTAACAATCTCCAGAGAAGTGTGCTGTTCCGTGGTAAAGTTTAACAATCTTCGGAAAAGTGTGCTGTTGTGTAAGAAAGTTTTGCAATCCTGGGAATGCATGTTGCTTCGTGAGAAAGTTTTGCAATCTCTAGAGAAGTGTGCTGTTCCATGAGAAAGTTTAGCTATCCTGGGAATTTCAGTTGTTCCGTGCGAAAGTTTAGCAATCTCCTGAGAAGTGTTCTGTTACGTGGGAAAGTTAAGCAATCTCCATAGAAGTGTGCTGTTACGTAAAAAAATTTAGTAATCTTCAGAGAAGTGTATTGTTCCGTGATTTGCAACGATTGCTAAACCTTGACTTTTCCTACAGATTGCTAAACTTTCTAACGAATCTATTTCCCAGATAATGCTAAACTTTCTTACAAAACAAATTACTTTTCAGATATGCTAAACTTTCCTACGGAAAAACAAACTCGCTCAGAGATTGCGAAATTTTCCTACTAAACTATATAAATTCTTTCCAAGGAATCACTGAACTCTCCCACGAAACAAAATACATTCCCAAGGAAAAGAAACTTTCCCATGGAACAGCTTACTTCTTTAGAGGTTGCCAAACTTTTGCACGGAACAACATACATTCCCAGAATTGCTTAAGTTTCTTACGGAACAATATACATTCACAGGATAGCTACTTTTTCACGGAACATCACACTTCTCTAAAGGTTCCTAAACTTTCCCACGGAACAGCATACTTCTCTGGAGATTGCTATACTTTCCCAGGAGACAATATACATTCCTAGGATAGCTAAACCTTCTCCCACAGAGGTCGTAAAATAGAACAAGCACAAACAAACTCAGCAAACTAAAACTCTGACTCATTCCCACGGGATATTTAACTCTCCCACAAAACACCAAACACTCCCACACAACGCCGAACTCTCCCATACCAAAATTTTCCATGGATTACCAACCACTCCCACGGAACACCAAATTTTCCCACGGAACACCAAATTCTCCCATAGACACTGAATTCTCTCTTAGAATATTAAATACCCTCACAAAACGTTTAACAACTCTAAACTCAGAGCACTTTATATAATTTTTTACCACAAACGCTAAAGTCTCTCTCAATCGCAAAACTCGGATGCACGGAACCCTAATCGATCGCACTTAACGCTAAACTGTTCTAACTATCTTCACGCTGTATCGTTAACAGTCTCTCGGAAAGTATGTTGTTCCATGAGAAAGTTTAGCTCTCCTGGGAATATATGTTGTTCCGTGAGTAAAAAATTAATTAAAAAATAAATATCCATCACGCCTTATCCCCGAAGGGGTGGCAGAGGCATATTATATGCCCACTTTTCACCGTGTGGATTCCTGTCCCACGTAATAGGTGGTGAGCCCATTGCCGTGTAAGTAAGTGAGTAAGTTTAGCAATCTCCAGAAAAGTGTATATTCCGTGGGAAAATTTAACAATTTCCAGAGAAGTGTGCTATTCCGTGGGAAAGTTTAGCAATCCCTAGAGAAGTATGATGTTTCGTGAGAAAGTTTAGCTATCCTGGGAATGATATTGTTCCATGGGAAAATTTACGAATCATCAGAGAAATGTGCTGTTTCGTGGAAAATTGGAATTTCGTGGAAAGGAAAACAGTCTCTGGGAAAGTATATTGTTCCATGAGAAAGTTAAGTAATCCTGGGAATGTATGTTGTTCTGTGGGGAAACTTTAGAAATCTGCAAGACCCCACAACAGAGATAAAGTCGCTTGAAGGCGCTTGTCACGTTGAGGGGGTAGGCTGAGGGGTGAATTTAGGGTGACTTTACGCACAGAGAGAACGAAAAATGCATTTACAAGAACATGAGCATTTATTAAGTATTAAACGTTATATAAAGCAATTTAGAGTTTACGTTTTAGATAAGCTAGGGTGATATTCTTAGAAGAAGAGGGGTGGGTTCGGTAGGCGAGATTGTTGAAACGCGTCCCGAGATATAGTGGGATAGTGCGGCCCGTTATATATGGCGTTGCGAAGGACGTAAAATCGCGGGGGCAATGCACCGCTCCTGGCTCGCGTGCTGTGCCTCAGGTGGCCATAACGCCAAAGACGGCAACGCTTTTTTTAGACTACCAATGCCTAAAGTTTGGAAATTCTTATAAATCGACTCATCCTGTCTGTCCGTTTGCACGCATCTATGTCTCAGCAACATAAGAGAAAAACAAACTGTTTGCGGCATTTAAATCAAGACTTAAAAGTAAACACGTACATAGTAGATTTTGATGTTTCTACCACTTACGGTTATAAAACAAGTTTCGGTTTAGAATTCGTCTGATTCCTTCGCTACGATAGTGAAGGGCGCGTTACTTGTTCTTTCCCACGTACTAAGTATAGTTTGACCATGACCGCTGTACACTGTGTAGCTAAACTTTCTCACGAAACATCATACTTCTCTAGGGATTGCTAAACTTTCCCACGAAACAGCACACTTCTCTGGAAATTGTTAAACTTTCCCACGGAATAGTACACTTTTCTGGAGATTGCTAAACTTTCTCACGGAACAACATATATTCCCAGGAGAGCTAAACTTTCTCATGGAACAACATACTTTCCCAGAGACTGTAAACGATACATCGTAAAGATAGTTAGAACAGTTTAGCGTTAAGTGCGAATGATTAGGGTTCAGTGCATCCGAGTTTTGCGATTGAGAGAGACTTTAAGAGTTTGTGGTAAAAAATTATATAAAGTGCTCTGAGTTTAATATTCTAAGAGAGAATTCAGTGCCTATAGGAGAATTTGGTGTTCCGTGGGAAAATTTGGTGTTCCTTGGGAGTGGTTGGTATTCCGTACCAAATTTTGGTATGGGAGAGTTCGTCGTTGTGTGGGAGTGTTTGGTGTTTTGTGGGAGAGTTAAATATCCCGTGGAAATGAGTCTAGAGTTTTAGTTTGCTGAGTTTGTTTGTGCTTGTTCTATTTTAAAGCCCTAACACACGACCGGATTTGATCCGACCAGACAGCGGATTTGATTGGCCGCCCGACCAAATCTTACCGTCTGTAGAGCAGTCCGGCGGACATAATTATTATTAATTGAGTCCGCCTCGATCCGCATCGGATATGATCAATGTTACCGTTCTAGCTACTACGTCGTAAATTTCCCCAGAAATAATTTAATCTTTCTTCAAATAGACAATTTTTCATATTTTTTTTCCCAATGTTGCCATCTTAGTTAGTTTGTCAAAAATTTCCCCAGTACTGATTTTACCTTTCCCCAAAAATTACTTTTTTATACATTTTTTGCCAGAAAGAAAAAAGAGCTACGTTAATACATGACGTAGTGTTTATTTACTCTATGTAGAGGAATACTATGCATACCAGTTATCTACATAGATAAGTAAAATTGAAATGTGTGTGTGTGTAATTTCAAATTTGCAGCTTTTCACTAAATGCATATAAAATAATATACTTTATTAGAAACTTTTCATTTCCACAAAAGTTCCTTAAAAAAAGTAATTTTACCCTAGAATAGGGAAAAAGCCCCTAATCTGAACACCCTGTCTGGTCGTCTTGTCGTCCGGTGCGGTCTGATCCGGTCGTCTGTTGCGACAACAGATTTGGTCGGCAGACTCGGCGGATCAAATCTGTCGAGGTCCGGCAGACCAAATTTGGTCGTGTGTTAACTCTATTAGGACCTCTATGGGGAAGGTTTAGCTATCCTGGGAATGTATATTGTTTCCTGGGAAAGTTTAGGAACCTTTAGAGAAGTGTGATGTTCCGTGAGAAAGTTTAGCTATCCTGTGAATGTATATTGTTCCGTAAGAAACTTGAGCAATTTTGGAAATGTATGTTGTTCCGTGCAAAGTTTGGCAACCTCTAGAGAAGTAAGCTGTTCCATGGGAAAGTTTATTTTCCTTGGGATTGTATTTTGTTTCGTGGGAGAGTTCAGTGATTCCTTGGAAAGAATTGATATAGTTTAATGGGAAAATTTTGCAATCTCTGAGAGAGTTTGTTTTTCCGTAGGAAAGTATAGCATTCTCTGGGAAATAGATTCGTCAGAAAGTTTAGCAATCTGTAGGAAAAGTCAAGTTTTAGCAATCGTTGCAAATCACGGTACAGTACACTTCTCTGGAGATTACTAAATTTTTTCACGAAACATCACACTTCTATGGAGATTGCTTAACTTTCCCACGGAACAACTGAAATTCCCAGGATAGCTAAACTTTCTCACGGAACAGCACACTTCTCTAGAGATTGCAAAACTTTCTCACGAAGCAACATGCATTCCCAGGATTGCAAAACTTTCTTACAGAACAGCACACTTTTCCGAAGATTGTTAAACTTTCCCACGGAACAGCACACTTCTCTGGAGATTGTTAAACTTTTCCACGAAAAAGCACACTTCTCTAGAGATTATAAAAAACAAGTTTCGGTTTAGAATTCGTCTGATTCCTTCGCTACGATAGTGAAGGGCGCGTTACTTGTTCTTTCCCACGTACTAAGTATAGTTTGACCCCGACCGCTGTACACTGTGTACAGCGGTCGTGGTCAAACTATAACTTCAGCCAGTCGCGGCATTCAGCAGGAGTTAAGAGTTTACTTCTGTGTTTGTAAGTAAGAAGAAAAAAAAGAAGCGCCTGCTACATAGGTAAGCCGTAACATCCTGCTACTGGCTCGCAGTGGTAGGTAATGTATGCGACTGCCATGCTAAGTTCCCGTTTTCGGAGTTTACTTGATTTTTATGTTTAATAAAAAAGTATGATTTTCAGTTATCTAGATCCAATAGCACAAGCTTATATTAGCTTAATTTGGGCTAGACGGCGTTGTGTGAGAATGTCCAAAAAATACCATTTAAAAAGGTCAATTTTCAGAAAATCATAATCATAATTCACTCAATCGTTCACTTCCCAGCTGGTGCTAGTCGCGGTGGACAATGGCACCCCGGCACAATTCGAGACCCTTCAGCTGTTGACTGTGGTACTAGCGGACGACAACGACAACACGCCCCAGTTCCCCTCGCATCAGTACCAGTTCACCGTCAAGGAGAATCTGCTCCCAGGAGTCATTATTGGTAAGCCCTCGAGAAAAATTCATAAAAACATATAAATGGCATTATCCTGGAGGGGTTAACAGAACTATTATACGCTCACTTTTCATAATTTTTTTTCTCTCACTTAATATTTTTAGGCGCAGGTGATTTTAATATTTTATTTATTCTAATTAAAAAAGATATAGCACTGTTAGAGAATGTTCAGAGGAGGGCTACCAGGATGGTTGGAGTATTGAGAAATAGGCCTTATGATCAACGCCTGATAGCACTTGGTCTTAGTTCCCTTGAAAGACGCAGACAGCGAGGAAGTCTTATAGAGACATATAAAATACTTAATGATTACTACAATATGCCTGAAATAAGGAACATGTTCACAGAAAATGAGAATAAGCATCTCCGTGGTCATTCATTAAAACTGTGGAAAACGCCATTCAATGGAAATCCCCTTAAACATTTTCTATCAAATCGTGTGGTCAATGAATGGAATAATTTACCTGAGCATGTTGTAGAGGCACCGACAGTTAATGCATTCAAAAACCGACTGGACAATGTTTTTTACAGACTCAGAGATACACACGCATCAGCTCAGTGAGCTGCTAGTGTGGTTATAATATAATATAATAAAAAAAATTGTAAATAAAAGAGTACGAGGATGTTGTGATTGTCCATGTTTGTATTGTCCATTAATGTTTTGTTGTTGTCCATTATGTTTTGTCCATTATGATTTGTACGTCTGTAGTTTCAACACATTAAAGGAATTTATTCTTTAATGTGTTGAAACTACGGACGTACAAATCTTATTATGTCTGTGGTTGAAACAGACAAGAGCTGGTTGTGTTACCACCTTAAACTTATGTATATTTGCTTTTTCAAGGCTAAACGCGGTTATTTTTCAAACCTTATGTTGCCTGAAGTTCGACCAGTTAGCACCAGCAGGGGTCACAGGCTGACTGCAATAGATATTTAAATCCTAGTAGTAGTATTCTAGTTTATCCCTGAAAAAGCTAATATACTCATAGTATGCAACGCGATGGTTTAAAAGTCAAACATCAAACTAAGTGACGACCATTTACTGGCAACCGAGACCAACGGCTTAACTTGTCTCACGTAGCATGATAGCGTAAAGATATCAATGCAATTTTATTCTTGTTTTGTCTTCACAGGTACAGTCAAAGCAATCGATAAAGATTCTGGCGAAAACGGCAAAGTGTACTACCATATACTGGAAGGGAACCACGAAGGAGCTTTTACGATGGACAGGACCTCTGGCATCATCAGGGCTAATATCAGCTTCGACAGGTGAGATAATAGGTACTAGAACACGGTATCTAAAAAAATATATGTATTAACCGTGAAGATACCTACTCGTACACATACCTTTAGATACCTGTCTCTCTCTCTCTCAAAATAGTTAAAGTTCCATCGTTTCTAACCGTTAATAACAGATGGCTCTTTCCCAAATTTGTGTGGAAAGAAGTTTGTATGTACACTGTAGCTTAAATATTGCCTGGTTACCTTAGTGTCTATTGTTCCGTGAATGTTTACGTCCATATTTACACTTATTACATTAGATGGCATTATTTTTGAAGTAATTGTGGTCGATTTGAGTTCTCTTACACGCACACACATAAATAGTTCAATGATACAATAACAAAAAAAAGGAACGAGCTACTATCAGATTCAAATTGGCGCATCTGTCCATTTTCCCGTGAAGGTGGTAAAATTTTTAACCCTTTCAGCACGAAGAGTTTATTTTTTATTTTATTCTATTCTGTCCGTAATTTTAAGATGTTTATGACCCTAAGTAGGTAAGAAAAATATTAAAAAGAATCCCCTCTTGTTGATTTTCCCAGAAACCCCCCCGCACGCTCGTGTGTTGTCGTTTTGAAGTTTACTGGCGCACGATCGTGCACTCTGTATATAAATGGTAATAAAAAACAATTATAATACTAATTACAATAATTAATTAGTCTTTTTAATTATTAATTAAATCACAGTGCTTTGAGATTTAAAATATTTCAAAAATAAGAAAGTATAATCAAATATCCTTAGATTAACCAGTCCTAATGTCTAAATTTGAAAGATTATCGAATACTGGAAAGTGTGCAAATTGGTCAAAACGTTTTTCGAAGCTAGGCCACTACTGGTTTGTACCTGTTGGCGGATCTCTCATAGGGTGATAGAGGCTCCTCCTCTTCTACTACTGCGGCATTAGATGGGAGCATTGACACTATTCATCAGAGCGTAAGCTAAGTCAATCTTAAATCACAGTAAATCTTTAGCCTTTGCCTTACGAGACTCACAATCGATTTTGTATTGTCTCCAAGCATTTACTACCGCCAGATCTAAAAAAGAATCATAATTTTTACTGGTCACATCTTGGTTTTCTGGTATGTGCGATAGTATTTCAAAAGCTGATCAAGTACGTCCACACCTCCCATGTTTTTGTTGTAGTTCATTACTACCCTTAGAGCTGTTACCTGGATATACGCCTTTTCTTTTTTGTCCCATAGATTAACAGAGTATTGTCACCTCCAGTACAATTAGAACCCCTTAAACGCCTGTATTATCCTTCCATTTAATGACAGCAATACCATTATCGCCACGTTTCATTGATCTATCTTCCTTCAAATTCATTTTTTATGATCTGGAATTCGATTAAGCATAATTGTTCCTGTTCCATGCAAATGCAACTCTTTGAAGCGGTCCAGTAGACCCACGGTACTGGTGCAAGGGTAGGGAATGCAGCCCATTACCAGTAATATGCCAAATAACTTGCGCATTTCTTGACTAGATGTATTTAAAATGTTACCTGTCTTACGAAGATAATACAAATTTGTGCAGTTGGCAAGGTTTTCAAAGTACTGTTCTTTGTAATAGTTGTCCAGATACTGCATAAGGGTCTTTACTGGATACAGTAAAGATACTGATAAGCTTGTGGGCGAGGAGGATATTCATGACTCGTCCGCGAATGTAATAGCCTTTCACAGTTTTGGTCTTTACTTCAATCGATGTCCACCGCTGGTCTGGCGAATATTTCTAATGCTCACAGGTATATTTTCCTGGTTTGCCTACGTACTTCTACTAATGGCACATTGAAAGCAGAATCAGTATCATCGTCATTATCGCTTGGTAGATCAGGTCTAGGTATATGCTCATCCAGTAGCCGTGGTACACTAACAACCGGTTCTATCTCTTCATCAGATAATGCCAAATCAGATTCACAGCCATCCTCAAGTAAATGTTCTAAGGCATCATTGTCTAAGCATACTTCTGGAAGAAATAATACGTATTTAAAATGTATGAATTATCACCATTCTATTAACTATTGAAAACGGCAACGCACGCACGTGCGCCAAAATTTAGTAGGCTTATAACCTAGTTAAATATTCAAAATTTTACTAATATTATTACTTATATCAGAAAGAAATTATTTAAACTAATGATATAAACCTAATCAGTTGATTAATTTAAGTTTTAATAAAAAAAATAATTACTTACTTCGACCGTTGTCGTCAATATATAGCGCGTCCATTTTCAACAGGTCACAAAACGACACTAACCTCGCGGTACCCCGCTCCCATCACGAGAGTTAGTAGTTCGACTTACTTGAATGAACGATCGAGTCCGTTTCGGAGCAGTAAAACAAAATAGCGACACCATGATTTTTTTTAAGTTAACGCACGCTTGGTAACTTCCGTGCTGAAAGGGATATACTATTAACCTTGTATTCATTTTGCTACAAGGTAAATAGTCATCATAGATAAATATTAATCATAGTAAAAAAAGAAGCGCTCGTGGCCCCGCGGTCTCAGTGTTCGGTAAACGATCACTGAGGTACGCAACTTTCACTATGGCTGGTCGTCGGATGGGTGACCACTTTGTGGCATTTACATTTGCGAGCGTTTCCGTGCTTCGGAAGGCACGTTAAGCCGTTGGTCCCGGTTGCCAGTAAAATGGCGGTCGTTAAGCCTGGTTAAAGGCCTTTTAGGCGGCTTAAAAAATTTCAACAGCAGGTCTGTCTATTTCAACACGGCAATGGGCTCACCACCTATTACGTGGGACAGGAATCCACACGGTGAAAAGTGGGCATATAATATGCCTCTGCCACCCCTTCGGGGATAAGGCTTGATGGATATTTATTTATTTATTTAGTAAAAAAAAACTATTTATTTTCGTTAAAGTTCGTCGTGCGCTAGTTATTTCTAGTTTCCGAAAAAAATCATTAATACCTATCCAGGCGATTTTTGAAGCGTATATACGATTAGTCTGCCTGTAAGAAACAGTTGCAGAACAAGGATTAAAAAAGATTGCAACATTTTACAATTATTATATTTAACTGTTTTATAGAAAGAGCCAACACTTCTTACAGTCAACAATAGATGGCGCTATCCTACCTAGTATTTATTTGGTGGCTGTCGGTACAAAATATAGATGTATGTCAAATATGCAAATATCTATAAAGGCACCTTAAGCAATAGTTAACTCATTTGCAAGGGTTATAGGGTATCGAATCATTTATTATGATTTTATATTTCAAATTTGTTTCTAGTTCTACAATACAACACTAGAGGGCACTGAGTAAATGACGTCATTTTGTGCACTGCGGTGTTAAGATTCTCCATAAGTGAGGCACATCCCCTCGTATTCTTAGCTTTGGCATCGCTTCTCGGCCTTTTGGCTAAGATCAAAGTGTAGTATCTGTTCTTTTCAGCTTAATATCTGAAAGTTCCCTCACTGAGGGACCAGAATATTAAACTGATTTTTGTAAACTGACGGGATGTTCGGGGCTCGCTCCACTCCCGTCACGGGTCGGCCCGGCATTGCAGTGCCGCCGGGATTGGCCCACATAAATTATATAGTATTCTAAATCAACAAACAATAAATAGTGCCATGCATACACTGCACCCGTCGTCGGTTAAGGAGTCCGGGCGAGACTGAGGCATAGATAGTCATAGGCGCAGCTTAATATGCTGTTTATAGTTTTGTCGTGCAGTCTTTTAAAGGTGTTTCGAAATGAGTAAGACTTTGGTTCTAAAAACTTTCATTTTAAATTCAAAATCATATGAAAAATATCACAATTTGTGTTTGTGTACTTAATAGTTATTTCTTCAACAAGTGAGCAAAAATATTTTTTGCACGAGTGCTGATGTCACAAAAGTACAGTGATGTAGTCTAAAATTGAATCACGAGCAAAGCGAGTGATTCGTCATTAGACTACTGGGCCGCAATTCTCATGCCTTCGAAACAGTCTCGATTTCGAGATAAATCTCGAATTCGAACTTTATTCGAGTTTTATTGACGTTTAGCTATTCTGCAAATCTTGAACTCGACTTTTCTCGAAGGGAAGCCACTCGAGTTGCTTCGAATGGTTGGTAGCAGTCGAGACGCAGATTTCGAAGTCGAATCACTAAAATCTTTGGACATTTCTTCAGTGACGGACCCTAAATTAGCATTATATTACATTTTACATTTAGTAAATATCAAAATGAGTGATGAATTAATAGTGAAATACGTGCAAAACATATTGCAACTCGCTTCAATTTCAAGCACGTCGTCGCCGATGTTTCAGCAATGTGGAAATTACAGCAATTTGTGATTTGATTACAAATAACACAGTCTTCAATAATACAGACAACACACAGTGACAGTGACAGCGACACATTCAGATATTTTTCATTTTCCGGGACGGTATGATCAATTTTTAAAATATACTTTAAGTAACATATATTATGCAGTTTACAATAATTTTTTCCTTTAAAAATTACTATAAAATACGTAATTATTGTTTATAACGTGTAAAATAAGCTTCAAAACCTTTTAGAACATTTTGTAAGAGTAGTCTTGTTGTAACCGTTTTAAAACCGGTTGAAACGTGTCGAACGGAACGCATTGTAACCTGACATGGTTCTTAAATGGCAACATTTCACACAATAATCTCGAACTTTAGTTCGAACAGTGGTGAGAATAGACATTCGAAAAAACCATCTCGATTTACGAGATTTTATGGTCGAAAAAGGATTCGAAGAGTGAACTCGAATTCGAGATTATTTCAAAGAAAACGAGAATTGCCTTCCTGGACGCAGTGAGTGATTCAAATGAACGAGTTAAAAAAAATGCTCTCGTGTTAAAAATACAACTTTTTACCTCTTCAGCGAGAATACTGTTACCTGAAGTTAATTACAATTAATCAAAACCATCTAGATGTTTTTAAAATCTGTCTTGTCCACAGATTATTTTAGAGCTGCGGTCCGAAATTACAATGCATGTCAATTTTTGAAAACTAAATACTGGTGATATTTTTTTGTAACGTGACATTTATGTTTACTGAATTATATAGTTATTATTATTTTTCAATAAAACGTCCATAAATTAATATAGTTAAAACTAAAATAATTAAATAACAATTGTACGGCCAGCGCCAAAAGTTACTTTGCCTCACGCTCGCAGCAAAAGTCGCTTTTCCTTCAAGATTTCACGAAGCAAAAGTGCCCTTTTGCTGCTGGAGAGGTGAAAATATTATTTGGAACATAGCCTAGAAAGTCGATATTGTGGTACTAAAGGATTCTGGAATTTACTACCGACTAATGATAAATCTATTTGCTTATTTGTATTTTTTTTTACTAATGAAATGTGATGTGAAATTAATTTTCCTTTTATGACGAAAGGCACTTTTGAAAATAAAAAAGAAACTACTTTGACTGCGACAACATTTCATTCAGTACAACACTGTTTATAGGACTGTCCACATTATGACCAATTTATTGCGGCTACGTATAATAATTCTGTGGAAATCAGAGTCGCTTAGCAGCTCGATAGGTGGCTATGTGCCTTACATGTTCTTGCGTTTGCATATACAGAATTTAAGCCTTTTCGGTATGGTTTTCGTAGCTTAATACTTAGGGTTCACGGGTGAAGTCCCGCCCTGAACCAACTTATCTTATTCACTTCTGACTTTTTAGTAAAGTGAAAAAGATAAGTTGCTACTAGTTTTCTTAAAAAGAAAATATCCGTATCAGAAATTGACAATTTCATAGTTTTTTAATATCCGTTCAATCGTTTCAGAGAGAAACAGTCTGATTACTCATTCACGGTATACGCAAGCAACAACCCTATATTGGAGCACGCGGCGGCCATTTTGAACTCGATTGACAATACCACAGAAGGTCAGGACCCCAGTGTCGCGGTGGTTAAGATCAAGGTCTTGGATGAAAATGACAACGAGCCGAAGTTTCAACACAAAATTTATTATGCAGGTGAGGTATATACATGTCCGTAAACGTCCTCTACATTAATGCTTTGTTTTTTTGGATACGATGACGGCCAAGGCCTTTTTGGCAACATGTCTGCCAAGGTAAAAAGTGATATTTTTTTAATAACTATTTTATGGCCTGGTCACGAAGACCTTTTCGCCAAATCTTATTTTTTATATCATATTTCTTTAATCTTATCTTCTAATTTAGTCCTGTCCAGTCTTTGTCGATGTTGAGTCCTCAGTTCTAGGTCCTGGTCCATGCCCTCAGTATAATGGTGGATCTTATACTGGATTTTCAGCATAGCTTTTCACTGCATATATATAATTGTCCAAGAAATGACCACTCCCGCACATAAAACAAGACAAATGCGCTAGTTTTAGAAAATAATAAACAGCAAGCGTCCACACTTGTCAATGATCCCGCGCAAAGTTCAGTATACAGTGCGAAGAGCTAGTAGTACAGAGGAGATAGGAAGTTGGATATCTACTAGACACAAGCTTCGGAGAGCCATGTAAAAAAGACAAAAAGTAATTTAGCGCATTTTCCCGCGTCTCACACCTGTGTTTTCTTCTGAAAATGTTTGTAAGTAACATATGGAACAATATCTTCTGGTGTGGTGTATGTGTAACTACCGCGTCGGAGCGCGATGCCCGAATCGGAACAGATATTTGTGTGATCCGCAAAATGTTTGCTTTAGATTTTGGGTGTATAAGGGATATAATGAAAAGAACACGGCAATGGGCTCACCACCTGTTTCGTGGGACAAAAATGCATACGGTGAAATTAGGGCGTATAGTATGCCTCTGCCTACCCTTATAGGGATAAAGGCGTGACAATATGTATGTATGAATAGAAATATATATAAAACGTATGTATGTAGTTAAAATATAACTATGCTTATCAGTTGTGTAGATCTCATAGCAAAAGCTTATTACTAAATAGTCATTTAAGTTATATGCCGCTGTGTGATGTTGTTTTTCATGGTTCCGTAGCTCCTTCCTTTGTCCGTCCGTCTGTCTAAGTACAAACAAACGCTAGTTTAAAAGAATCTCCTGTCTTTATTACGACAATATCATAATACTTTTGACTGCCTCTGTAACGCGGTGGGTGTGTACCCGACTGCTACGCTAGAGGTCGTGGGTTCTATTCCCACCCAGGATAAAACTTTGTGTGATGAGCACGATGGTTTATTCTGTATCTGAGTGTTATTTATCTATAATATGTATGTATTTAGTAATGTATAAGTATGTTTATCAGTTGCGGTGGAAGTGTGTGGGGTAAGCAGGAGAAGCCAAGGGTGTAAGAGAAAGAGAATGTGTGCAAAAGTCTGAAAGGCGTTGTCTGATAAGAAGAAAGCATGGTTGGACTAGTTGACTACAAAAGTCAATCAAAGAATGCAGAAGGCAACGGTGTGGACCTAAAAATGGCAGAAGAGGAGTACAAAAGGTATAAGCGTGTTGCAAAAGAGGTGATGAAAAGAAAGAAAGAGAATGACAGAGATGAATTTGATAAAAGGTTATCTTATGACTTCCAACAGAATATGAAATTCTTTTGGAAGTCCATAAGAACAGTGAGGGGTCAACAGACGACATCACATCTCAACCATATCAGAAACCACGATGGTAGTCTTGTGAAAGGAGAAGAATGTGTGTTAAAAAGATGGATGCAATATTTTGAAAGCTTGTTTGAAAAAGAGGATATGCAAGTATAGACTAGTATCTGGGAAATGAATGAAATTGGTAAGGAAGAAGTCATAAGTGTGGAAGAAATAGTGGAAGCATTGAATAGCATGAAAGTGGTAAAAGCTGCCGGACTTGATAGGATCTCTGTCGAGATGCTGAAAGCGGGACAAGGCGTGGTAGCTTGCCAGCTGTACTGCCTTTTCAACCTTTGTTGGAGGAATGGCAGCGTACCAAGAGATTGGTGTAAGGCTGTCATCGTGCCGCTTTATAAGGGAAAAGGGTCACAGCAAGTGTGCAATAACTACCGCGGCATAAGCTTGCTCAGCATCGTCGGCAAATTGTATGCAAGTTTCGATAAAAAGAGTGATGAATGAAGCTGAAGGAAAAATGTGGGATGTACAAGCAGGATTTATGAGAGTAAGGGGATGCACGGATCAGGTCTTTTCCTTACGATGCGTAGTAGAAAAGCTTTGGGCGAAAAGTCAAAAAGTCTATTGGGTATGGCAGAAGACGCATAAAAGTAAAATTAATGCCGTGGAAATGAGAAGTCTGCGAAGTATAGCTGGAGTGAAGTTGATGGATAAAGAAAGGAACAGCGTGATAAGGGAACATTGCGGTATGACAGAAGAGGTAGTGACTAAGATAGAAAAAGGGATGCTTAGATGGTTCGGACACGTGGAGAGGATGGATCAAAATAGACTGACGAAGCAGATATATGTGGCGAGAGTGAATGGGCAAACTGGTAGGGGTCGACCTCGGCGCACGTATGTCAATCAAATCGACGATCTTTTGGAAAAAGGCCAGGTCAAGAGTACCCTTAACCGGCGAACGTGTATGAAAACACTCATAAAAGTAGAAGAAGCGAAAGCTGTATGTCAGGATAGTAGCAAGTGGAAAGCCATAGTCTCTGCCTACCCCGATGGGAAACAGGCGTGATAATATGTATGTATGTATGTATGTATGTATGTTTATCAGTTTACCATAGTACAAGCTCTGCTTAGTTTGGAATCAGATAAATTGTGTGAGTTGTCCCAAAAATATTTATTTATTTATTTACAGGCGTCAAGCACACAGCCCGCATCAACGAACCAGTTATCTCCATGATAGCCGAGGACCCTGACTTGGAAGAGAACGGAACCTTGATTTACATGGTGGCTGCTTCCAATTTGTACAAGTTTGGTGACCAAGTGTCGAGCGGGAGCGTGGTCCCATCGCCTTTCAATATCAGCCAGGATGGTGAGTGTTTAATGGTCATGTTATCTTGGGTATACCTGATACCTAGTCTTGCCATAAATATTGTGAGAATGAAAACACTTATTTTCCTATGCATATATAATTTACTAGATGACCCCCACAGCTTCGCCCGCGAAATATTTTGACCTCCCGTCGCACCTATTTAGTCCCGTCGCTTATAAATTATATAATGATGCATACAAATTTGCCAGATTTGTCGACATGTATGACTACTGCTCTGCTCCCCAGTGTAGTAGCGTCATGATATATAGCCTATAGCCATCCTCGATAAAGGGGCTATCTAACACAAAAAGAATTTATAAAATCCGACCGTTCCTGAGATTAGCGCGTTCAACCAAACAAACAAACAAAATCTTTAGCTTTATTATATTAAATATATAATTTATAATTGTAATGAGTGTTAGTGTATACCTACATCTATATTTATAAAAATCAATGCCACTTTTCATTGTAATTTTATAACTCAAGAACGGGTTTACCTATCCAAACCAAATGTTTAGGCTTTGTTCGGACTATTTAGTAGATGGTTTATGTGAAGTTCGCACAAAATCGGTTGAGCGGTTCTTCATTTATCATTTATCACCATTTTTGGTGGCACTAAGGAACTTGCGCGGGTCAGCTAGTTAATTATAATAACAATAAGCTTTAGCATGAAAATAGGAAACTACCCTTCTGAAGTTATTTTTAAACTTTCGCGGTTTATACTCATATTTTATATACTTCTCGGGACTTCACGCGAAACAATTTTGTACTTACATTCACCGACGTGTGACTAGTCCAGCCGCGACCACGGGCGCTGCAACGCGCTCGAAACTTGGGGGAATGTAAGTACAAAATTGTTTCGCGTGAAGTCCCGAGTAGTATATAAAATATGAGTATAAACCGCGATACCCTTCTGAACTTTGGTCTAAATTTCAAGTACGTTGCCCATCGGTAAGATAGTTTAAAATCAATTACACACAATGTTGAACCGTCATCGAGCATTTAAATAGGTTTATCATTTGATCCCATAGCACAAGCTTATAATGATGACGCTGTGGGAAAAATATCCAAATATTTATTCGATTATAATAATAACTTTTATTCGAATTAACTGTGTGATTCGGACTCATAATAATTTTAAAACTGAAATATAAATACCCTCACTGTATGGTTATAAAAACACAATATTTTTATCAGCAATAAATCACTAACGTAAACCTGGCATTTGTTATTCGACATTTAACGTACTTGATGATGATGACGTAGATATTTAGCAAAACGTACTGTAATTTAAATTGGACAGTTTCTCTCTCTCTAGATTCCGCCATTCCAACGTGGCAATGTCAAGGATTTAATGTTTTAAGTTTAATTAAAAAAAAAAAAATCGGTCTCAAACAATTTCTAATTTTCGCTCGTTTCAGAATAAGTTATAATTAATGGTCGCCGCACTGTGTAAGGTCGGAGATGCGATTCTAGTTATTACATCCTCCTTTTTTAAATGGCTCTGTAATATTGTTTTGCCAACACATACCTACCTACTGTCCACGGAGCAAATGTAAAGTATGGGTGCGACGGGGGTTCGAAGTAAGTCACGGACCATGCCGTGAGAGACTCTTAGAAAAAAAAAACAAATATACTTGTGTGTGTATCAGAGTACACAGGTAAGAAGTGAAACTTCTTTATGACATTATTTTTATCGCTATAAAATTTCTCTCGAACATCGATAAAGAAGTTTCACTTATGATGAAGAAGTTTCACTTCAAAACAACATGACGCGTAACCAAAAATAGTGACGATATATTTTTTACAGCTATTTAAATTCTCTCAGCATCGTTAAGAAGTTTCACTTCAAAAAATACAATTATTAGGTTTTTTTTTAGTGTGGAAATCCTCATGGATGCTTTGCCGGTCTCCTACCGACTAAAACCACACGTTACCCTTCTATCTGTCTATGGCCAGGAGTCCCGGGTGAGCCTTCAGAAGGAAAGCCCCAGGGCTCCCGACAGACCTTGTCCGCTACCGCAGGCTCGTTCTGGGGGGTTCGGGTGTATATCCTGCCTCTTTGGGTATTAGGATGCACATAGTATAAAAATAAAATGCCAGCACGTAGTCCATGTGTGCAGGCGTGGTGACAACGGCGCACTACGTGGCGGAGTACAGCCAGGACCGCTTCGTGCTGGACGTGCTCGCGCAGGAGGTGGCGCCGCCGCACCGACAGGCCAAGGCGCAGCTCTATGTGAGTCTACTTTTTTTTTAATGGTTCGCAATATCTTTGCGTGGGAGCAGTGACTAGTGCGAACGCTTGCTGTAAATTATTTTCTAAAACTAGTGCATTAATCTTGTTTTGTGTGCGGGAGTGGTGGTTTCTTGGACATAAAAGTTGTGTTAACGTGCTATAGTACGAGCATAAGACTGTGATATATATGCAGTGATATCTATACGATTTTCCATCTTGCCGCGAGACTGTCGGTGTCGATGCTGCGTCGCGTTTGGTCAACTCTCGGGTTATTCATCATCTCGACACGAGAGGTTGGACACACGTATGATCAGTTGGTGAAACTCCAAAAAATAATATTTATTATTTCGTCATCTGGACACGCCAGGATTTTTACGCGTGTCCACAAAGTGAAACTAAAATTAAATACATTAATGTTTTCGTCAACTGGACATACCTAAGATTTTTAAGAAAAAAGGTAGTCATGTTAAGAATAGTTTCATTCATTGATATCATAAATAAGGTGAGTTCATGAAAAATAATTCAAACGTTATCATTTTCAAAGTTGGAAACATGAAATTACGCATATCCTGATTTCAAATAAAATGAATAAAGGTAAAAAAAGGTCTTTATTAATAAAATTACTGGGTGACTCATTCTTTTGCACGCAGCGCACAGCCGAGGCCCTTGTTAAAATTTATAACAAATAAAAAAATAATTAAAATAAATATCCATCACGCCTTATCCCCGAAGGGGTGGCAGAGGCATATTATCATCATCATCCGAGCGTCTGTCCCAGTTGCGTCTCGCGACGCCCGGGGTCCGCTTTCCTACATTTTCTCCTCCACTTCGCACGGTCGTCGGCATCCCCTGTGGTGAGACCATTGGCACGCATGTCATCCCTTACGACGTCAAGCCAGCACTTCTTGGGTCTTCCCCTCTTACCGGGACCCGGCGGGGCTGACATGGCCAGACATTTGTTACCTACGTAGCCCGGCGGTTGCCGCAAGACGTGACCATACCAACGAAGGCGACACTCTTGCAACTTGTCTGCAATGTCACGGACGTGAAGGCTGCCGCGGATGCGAGAGTTCCTCACGCGGTCCATCCGCGTGACTCCACACATCCACCGCAGCATCTTCATTTCCGTGACACGCAGCTCCTGCTTGTGTCGCTCCAATATCGGCCACGTCTCACTGCCATGTAAAAGGACAGGTCTAATAATGGTTTTGTAGACCTGTCCCTTCAACCGGATCGGCATTTTAGGGTCACAAATGACACCGGTCATCTCCCGCCATTTGGCCCACGCGGCAGCAATGCGTGACTTGACATCGCAATCGATGTCACTGGACGTGTGAAAAACAGATCCCAAGTATTTAACCTGGTCCGTGCGCTCGACCAAATCACCGCCTATGCGGACGGATGTGGGATCTGTCGAGTTTAGTGCCAAGTACTCGGTCTTCGCCACATTTAGTTTCAGACCGCCGTTCTCAAGCGTCTCCTTCCACGCCTTTACACGTCGCACCAATCTGCCCCTGTCCGCGTCTGCCAGCGCAATATCGTCAGCATACATGAGCAACCATGGAGGCTGCTCATGCGGGTTTCTGATGCTGTCCGACAATTCGTCTAATATTACACTGAACAGAAGCGGACTAAGGACAGAACCCTGGTGTACCCCGACGGTGATGGGGAAGGGTTTCGTGTCGCCAACAGCAGTCCGAACCATTGAGTCGGAGTCACAGTACATGTCCCGGATAGTGTCAATATAGACCTCCGGAACCCCTTTGGACCGCAGTGCCCACCAGATCATCGCACGAGGAACACAGTCGAAGGCCTTCTGCATATCTAGGAACAAACAGTGCAGAGGCGTGTTCTTCGACCTGTATTTCTCTGCGACAACCCTCAGGGCAAAAACAGGGTCCGTGGTCCCATGACCAGGGCGAAACCCATATTGACACCCCGAGAGAGTACACTCCTGCCGGATCCGAGAGTCTATAATCCTCTCGAAGATCTTCATGGTGTGGGACATCACCTTAATACCGCGGTAGCTCCCGCACTCCTGCACTGACCCCTTACCTTTGAAGACTGGAGTAATAATACTTAGTCTCCATTGGTTTGGGATCTGCCCGCTGAGGAGTATGCGGTTAAAAAGGTTTACTAAGATGCCCACACCGCGAGGACCCATCGCCTTCCAGGCTTCGATGGGGACTCCATCGGGTCCGACAGCTTTCCGATTCTTCATGCGGCGAAGCGCAGTCAGGACTTCTCCAGGCGTTACCGGTGGCACTAGTCCTTGATTCGGAGGGAGGTCCGGAGGCTGCACCTCTTTATGCTGCTTATTAAGCAGCTCGTGGAAGTACGAGCGCCATCTCTCCTTTACCGCGAGGTCTTCGCTTAACAGGTTGCCCTCAGGGTCTTTTACACAGCGACACTTGGATATATCCTGTGCCGCTTTGACCCTGGAGCGCGCCAGCTTATAGATGAGCTTCTGCCCCTCAGACGATTCCAGCTTATCATACAAAGGTTGTAAGTGGTCTCGTCTGGCTCTGGCTACAGCTCTCTTTGTGGCGCGCTTGGCAGCCCTGTACGCGTCGCGGTCTTCGGAAGATCCGGTCGCTTGCCACTTTTTAAAGAGGGCTTTCTTCTCCCTGGTCTCCCTCAGGACTGCGTCGTTCCACCGGGCGTAACTTATTGCCTACGTACGTGTGCCACAAATATACACTGTACGTTCTTTGTCACCTTAGCAAACAGTATATTGTATCCGAACCAAAACTCTATTTTTCTGTTTTTTTTTTAAATTAAATTAAATTAAATTAAAATTAAATTAAATATTCATCACGCCTTATCCCCGAAGGGGTGGCAGAGCCATATTATATGCCCACTTTTCACCGTGTGGATTCCTGTACCACGTAATAGGTGGTGAGCCCATTGCCGTGTTGAAATGTACAGACGCAGGTTGAAAATAAAATTAAATAAAAAAAAAAAAAAAATTTATAACAGTAAGCTATATTTATACTGTAGGCACTCACTAAAGGAAAATAAGGGGTAAGCAGTTGTAGAAGCGCTTGTGGCCCCGCAGTCTCAGTGTTCTGTAAACGATCACTGAGTTACGCAACTTTCACTATGGCTGGTCCTCGGATGGGTGACCACTTTGTGGCATTTACATTTGCGAGCGTTTCCGTGCTTCGGAAGGCACGTTAAGCCGTTGGTCCCGGTTGTCAGTAAAATGGCAGTCGTTAAGCCTGGTTGAAGGCCTTATGGGTGGCTTGAAAAATTTCAACAGCAGGTAGCCACAACCTGCGTCTGTCTATTTCAACACGGCAATAGGCTCACCACCTATTACGTGGGACAGGAATCCACACGGTGAAAAGTGGGCATATAATATGCCTCTGCCACCCCTTCGGGGATGAGGCGTGATGGATATTTATTTTAGCAGTTGTATAGAAGTTTTAGATTATCAAAGTTAGAAATATCAGATTAATTTGGTGTTTCTGTTAACAATAAATTTATTCGTGCTTCGTGGTTTTGAATATTTTACCTATAAAACGGTAAAATAGGGGTTTTTATTTCAATGAGAATATCTTAATTTTCAAATAAACTATCATTAAAATTTGGATACCTGCTTCTAATAAACTTATAGAAATATATATTGCAGAATGTTTAAAATTGTTAAAAAAAATTTAAGGTTGTAAAATAGGGGAGCAAAGTTTGTTTGAAAATATGTAAAACCTTATTAGGGGCATGAATTAGAAGTCTGGAAGATAAGATAATTATAAGATAATTTATTTCAATATAAAAAGGTACAGTGCAACAAGCAATGGAGAACCTTAGGTGATAATAATATAAAAGTAAAAGTAGCTTAAATTCTATAACAAACATCAAATAATCTGTTGCAGTTTATAATAACCCTGCCTCCTAAACTAGGGTGACCTGTATCATAAGAGGCAGTGATCGTCGCTAAGATGCAACAGGTGTTTATTCAAGGTTTTTTTGCAACAGGTGTTTATTCAAGGTTCTTTTTTTTTTTTTGTTTTCGCGGGGAATGCATTTACTCACCGTCATCCCTGCAGGGGCAGCAGGGACGGTGTGTGGGGCTCCCGGCCCGTGAGAGAGGGCCGTCCTACCCACTAAACCCCGCGGTGTTCCGCCTCACCTTAAAACCGACTCGCAGGGTAGGCCTGAGGTTAAATCACTGCGAGCCGGCAAGGGGCACCCCAGAACGGAGGGGTCCGTCTCGGGGCGGTCGATAAGCGACCACCCCGGAGCTCCCTAAGGAGCTGATGAACTAGCCCGCACCTCCACCGCTCTCGAGCGCTCCTCTGTAAGCAGAGGAGGTGAGAGCGGCCGGTACGGGCGTAAAATAGGGGAGCAAAGTTTGTTTGAAAATATGTAAAACCTTATTAGGGGCATGAATTAGAAGTCTGGAAGATAAGATAATTATAAGATAATTTATTTCAATATAAAAAGGTACAGTGCAACAAGCAATGGAGAACCTTAGGTGATAATAATATAAAAGTAAAAGTAGCTTAAATTCTATAACAAACATCAAATAATCTGTTGCAGTTTATAATAACCCTGCCTCCTAAACTAGGGTGACCTGTATCATAAGAGGCAGTGATCGTCGCTAAGATGCAACAGGTGTTTATTCAAGGTTTTTTTGCAACAGGTGTTTATTCAAGGTTCTTTTTTTTTTTTGTTTCCGCGGGGATTGCATTTACTCACCGTCATCCCTGCAGGGGCAGCAGGGACGGTGTGTGGGGCTCCCGGCCCGTGAGAGAGGGCCGTCCTACCCACTAAACCCCGCGGTGTTCCGCCTCACCTTAAAACCGACTCGCAGGGTAGGCCTGAGGTTAAATCACTGCGAGCCGGCAAGGGGCACCCCAGAACGGAGGGGTCCGTCTCGGGGCGGTCGATAAGCGACCACCCCGGAGCTCCCTAAGGAGCTGATGAACTAGCCCGCACCTCCACCGCTCTCGAGCGCTCCTCTGTAAGCAGAGGAGGTGAGAGCGGCCGGTACGGGCGTGCGCAAAAAGTGGGCTCCCCCTGGAACACAGAAAGGGTGCCCGTCGCCAAGTGGCCAGTTGGGCGGGGTCCCCCGACCTTCCGCCCACGGCCAGACATTATTCGGGGGCGCGCATGTATTGAGCACGTCGACGCCCCCGAACCGGACGGCGGGGCGGGAGCGTCTGTCCCGTACGTTCCCGCACCCGCAACTCCTCACGTTTCGCCACCATAACCTTGCTAGCAAACGAGGCGACGGCGGCCCAACACTGTTGGCTGCCGACCATGGCTTGCACCACAGCCGGCAGCGACAAATCCGTACCGACAAGGCCCGTAAGGGCGATACGCGGCCCGTCCCACGCCGTGCACACGGCGAGTGTGTGTTCCGTTTATTCAAGGTTACAAATAAATGTTCAGATGTATCGAGGTTTTACGGGGATGAAATAAAGGTTGTAAGTTTATATAGGAAATCCTTCATTTTCAAAACTTTTATGTCATATTTTGTATACCTACTTATGATTAAAAACAAACAAACACATATCTCAGGATATATGACAAATTTAAAAAAAAACTAAATATTTGAAATATAATGAGGGGCATAGGTCAGAGGGATGTAAAGGGAGTTAAAAGTAGGCCACGGGGAAAGCCGGGAAGTAAAACTAATATATTGATAAAATTGTGAGATGAAGCATTCATTTTTGTATCCCCAGATAAAACTTTTACACCTTGATTTTTTATAAAAATATGCCCTTAAAAGGAGGCATAAACAAAAAAAGGTATTGATAAATGATAAACAGTCATATCTAACTTCGTAATTTTCATAGTTAGAACCATGAAAGTATGTATACCCATATCTGGTTACAGGTAAACGTGTTTAGCGGGTTTTATTAAAACTGTTTTGGGGTAAAATTTTTCCTTCTTGTGTGTAAATTTTTTTTTGTTCATTTTAAAAGATAATAATAATATCAAATTTCTATAATTACTTCTTAAAAGAAATAAACACATGTTTCAGAATTTCCTAAAACTCTACCCTTTAGGGAAATTAGGCAATCAAGGTTGTTATGAAAGTATTTGATAATAATAAATAGCATGGGTTAGAGAAGTCGGGTGCAATGGGTGTTCGAAGAATGTCAAGGGCAAAGCCGGGGTCTACACCTAGTAATTGTGTAATTTAAACTATTACTTCGAGTTCCACAGAAATAGCGAATAAATATATACATAATTGTAATCTAAATATACCCAAAAACTAAAAAAAAACACATAGAGTTCACACACAGTCATAGAAAAATCATTTCAGAAATACAATGTAACTCATCGAAATATATTGTTGTATTTTTTAAGGTATGTCACTAACATTTAATCATAGCATATTATTATCAAATATATTTTTAATTTACTTAAATTTTACTATAAGAGTTACATACAAAGATTACGACTCAAAATTAATCTACGTGACTGTACTTTGTCATTATTTTGGTTAAAATATGAACGTGTGTCCAGTTGACGAAAACATTAATGTATTTAATTTTAGTTTCACTATGTGGAGACGCGTAAAAATCCTGGCGTGTCCATTGACGAAATAATAAATATTATTTTTTGGAGTTTCACCAACTGATCACACGTGTGTCCAACCTCCCGTGTCGAGATGGTGAATAACCCAAATGTCTGGCTCCGGGCGCAATTTAGTATCCGGCGTCTTGGTGACTGCTTGGATACTGTTTCGCGATTTAAAAAGTGATTCATTCGCCGCTACTTGCATTTTTAAGTGTGCGGAGATGTGGGGATGGGGGAAACGCTCGGTCGCTGCATCTGCTGCTAAATAACTAATAAGTCGCCGGTTACGGATACTAAAAGAAGCTAGTCTGCCGAGGCCCTTGCCAAGGACCTTTAGAACCTCCAACTTATTGCGAGTCAATGTCGATCAGTTTTTTCAGTTTGTATTATGTATTTGCCTTCGGCGAAGAAAAACTTTACTTTTTAGTACGTGGGGTTTTTTTTATACCACTGAGGTAGATAAGCTTACGGCCTGATAGAAAATGGTCACCGTAGTCTATGGACGTTTGCAACACCAGAGGTGCAGTAATCGCGCCGCCGACCCAACACAACTTCATATAGCGTCACACGTTGCCATAAAATTTTATGTCAGTATAATGATCGCGTGGTTAAGAGGGTGCCAATCAAATTTATAATTTGTTTATTTAGTCGAACGCGCTAATCTCAGGAACTATTACTCATTCGAATTGAAAGATTGTTTTGTGTTGCCCATTTGTCCGCTCTTCTGGGTAGTGGCGTGATGATATATAGCCCCGTATATATCACTACGCCACTACCCAGAAGAGACGAGCAGTAATCAGAAATGTCAGCAAATCGAACATTATTGTAAAATTAATAAACTACCGAATAAACGTGCCAAGGGAGTTTAAAGTATTTCACAGGCGAAGCAGCGGGGCTCATCAAGTCTAGTCTGCCAATATAATGCAATATTCACACGTTCAAATCTATTTCAGGTGTGGATCATCGACCGTTCCTCGCTGATCCGCATGGTGGTGTCCCGTAGCTGCGGCATGGCCACCGCTAGTTCCTCGGGAGAATCTGGAGTTCAACGTCGTCTGGGCGCTTCGGCGCATGCGCTGCTAGTGGCCGGCACACGCTTGCCCCTGGTACACGCTGACCGACGCTATAGCGACTGGTAATTTATGAAACTTTTTTATTACTGAGGATACGTAAGGAACCCTCTATCATGGCAACGCTCGCCGTAGACAGGGATTTCACCCTCACACTCTGCGTCCGGAGCGCACGCATACGGTTAGATCCGATAGAGCCTTCGTTCCGCGTACGTTTAGCTCCCTGTCTGGGTTTTCCCGAACGTCTACAGTATGGGGTTCTTCAAAAGAGGTCTTAAGGTTTATAAAGGGTCGGCAGCGCGAGTGCTGCACCTCTGGTGTTGCAAACGTCCATATGCTAAATGACCACTTTCCTTCAGGTTGGCCGTACGCTTGTCTGCCACCTCAGTAGTATAAAAAACATGTTATCGGACTCCCAAGTTCTTCGAGAGTCAAGATACCCTCGGGAATCTGGTATACTTCTCATGATCTGATTATATTCCCAGTTACTTTCAAATCCTACCTGAATTTGGAGTTTGCGGTCTATTTTTTAAATTTGACATCTAGGAGCAGCTATTGTATAATCCGGTGAGTGTCACTCCGCAGTTAAGGTATATTCAGGCAGCGCACCGCTCGGAGCGGCTAATGACAGTGGGCTGCCGCAGCCGCTCGGCTTGCACGACAGTCGCGCCAAAATAAATCAACTAGGTATCTACGGACTTCGCAGCTCGGTCATAAAATTCTGGCGCGCAAAGAAAACTCAATCGTTCCCGCGCAGTTGTAAGTTTCAGTTTTGCTTGCAGGCGGCGAGACTATGTATGTTTACATACCTAAAACTGACTTTTGTTAGGGAGAGACATTTCTGTACGTGGTACTATTACTTATTCTGTGGTATAATTTTTAATTTTCTGAATTGTTTCCAAAGCGCAAATGTCATTGATATTCGAGTTCTATAAATATCGATGACATTTGCGCCGCAGCGGATTTGGATCCGAGATTTGTGAATTGCATAGCTGGTGTTATGATGATTATAATGTTTAATACTTTGATATGTGCAGGTGTGAAATCCACCTGCATGCTGTGGACCCTGGTACGTACCAGGTGCTGCCGGTGGAGCGCGTGCTGGAGACCATCGACGCCAAGTACGACGAGCTCAAGGACGTGTACCAGCAGTACGGCGTCGAGACGCTCATCGCCGCTAGCGCTTCTTCCAAAGGTAGCTTTCATACCTTCTGTTCTGTTTCTGTAACAAATTTGTAGTACTTGGTGCAATGGGTCTAACAAACGATTTTTACTTTAAATGCCAAATAAATCTACAAAAAAATATGAGAAAAACGGTGTTTTCACTTATTTTATATTTCAAAAAATGGCTCGAATATTAACGATCAAAGTGTGTATAACGCGGGTGACCGCATACGTCACAACCCTGCTCACTCAACAGTCGCAGTCTGTGCGAGGTTGTGACGTCATAATGGGCACGCCTAATCTCGGAAATTCAAAAAATAACTAATTTAAAGTAAAAATCGTTTGTCAGACCCATTCACTCACTCTACGGAGAATCTCTTCGCAGAGTTCATAGAACGAAATATTTGGGCCACTGGGTCACCGAGGATTTAAAAGACGATTGTGACATAGAGAGGGAGCGTAGATCGTTGTCTGTCCGATGTAACATGCTAGCACGCAGGTTTGCGCGATGTACTAAATTGGTTAAAATCACGCTTTTTAAAGCATATTGTCAACCTTTTTACACGTGCAGCCTCTGGGTGTGCTTTACGCAGCGGTCATACAACGATCTGCGCGTACAGTATAATAACGCATTTATGTATGTTTACCGAAGCGCGCACGGACAGCTTCGGTGCTATTATGAGGAAACGGTGTGCGTCCAATAGTGTTCTGAGTGTTTTCGCGGATAGATGGGAGTCCCCTATGCAACAAAGGTGGATACAGATTCACAAATAACATATCTTTGGTAACTGATTAGGATATATATAAAAAAAAATGTATTTCTAAATTCCAGTATAGTCAAATGTCAATTTTCAATCCTTTATCATTATGATTCTTTTTATTATATAAATGAATAAAATAATTTTGTATAAATTTATACGTAATCCTATATTTTGTAATACCTAATTTAAATGTTATACCAATCTATATTCAAATGAAATATTTTAATGTGAAATCTGTTAAACGTGAAACGAAAACCTACTAAAGTTTATTACTAACCTTAGCTATAAGTATCAATGTATGTAACCACAGATAATATAATATAATTCTTATACAGATGCACGAACAGGAACTAAAAATGGTCACGGCCTTAACTTTCCAAGCAGGCAGGCAGCACGGGAGTTTGTATATAGATGGCGACAATGTTTTGGCAAACTATTCTTATTATTTACTACACTACACTAGATGTCACTATAAACAGAAATACTCTGCCGTATGCCTTTTCTAGCTAATTGACGTTATCAATATTCTGTACGGGCATGATAAAGGTCATGTTATAACGCAACAAATAAGGGTTTTACTTATTTGGATATTTTATCTATAGGTACTAATATTATAAAACTAGAGTTGTTCATTCAGTGTTTTTTAGTTACGTAGGTACTCGTAAGTGACCATTTGTAATTTCCATGCATGGAGATTGTTTGTAGAGGACACTGGAAGGTGGCCATAGGAACTTCTAAAATAAACATTATAAACCCATTCCAGGGTTCATGAATGTTCAGGGGCCAGGATCCAAGTTCGAAGACGTAGAGCCAATATTCCCGACCCGGGGTCTGGGATCCCGAATTCCGGCTTCTGTGTCTTAGATCGAGAGTCCAAGGTCAGCTACTCCAGATCCTCTATTTAGAGTCAAGGGTTGGGTTCTCCATCGAGGGTATGCAGTAGAGGCTCTAGAGACCTCACAGTACAGGGGCTAGGATCCAAGGTTAAGGGCCTAGGGTTCATGATCCTGTTCCCAAAATCCGGGGTCCAGGGTCCTGAGTCAAGATTCCAGGGTCTTAGATCCGAAGTCCAGGCTTCTGGGCTAGAATCTGAGTTTGTGGGCTTAGAGCCGGTAGGGCCCCGAGACCTTAGATCCTGAGGTCAACTGTCTAGAGTCAATGGATGTCTATAGCCCCTGGCTCCGAGGTAGCTAAGTCTATGGTCGAGATCTCGGGGTTTAGGTTGTAAGATATACCTATTGTCTACAGTGCAGGCTACAGAGACCGAAACCAGGGGTCAAATAAACCCTTAAGTTCTATAATATAGGTAGATAATCTATTGTATCAGGCCTCCGAACGTGAAATTTATAATGAATGCAAGCAAAATAAAAGACTGTCCCTTGATAGATTATGATTATCTTAATGTTAATAATATTATAAATGTGAAAGTTTGTATGGATGTTTGTTACTCTTTCACGTAAAAATTTCTGAACGGATTTTAATGAAACTTTACAATGTGGCTTATACATCAGAATAACACATAGGCTACTTTTTATCCCAGGAACAAGTTCCTGTGGGAAACGGGAACGGGAAAACTTTTCTATGCGGGCGAAGCCGCGGACGTCAACTAGTTTAATATAAATATAAGATATAAATATTATAAGTTTAAAAGATTTGATGTATGTTTGTTACTCTTTCACGTAAAATGTACTGAATGGATTTACAACCTAGGCTACTTTTTATACTGGGACAAGTTCCCATCACGCGAGCGGAGCCGCGGCCGTCAACTAGCTTTTTTATATTTTTACTTGTCAAAGCGCAATGTATCATCGTAATATACGATGCAGCGCTAATAATATTTTGACGTAAGAGTAGTGCCGGCGCGGCGGTCATACCACTTTGAACCCTATTAGCAGGATGACAGAGACCGACAGTTATTACGCGCTTCTATTTTGAACTTTATTTTAAGTGTAATATCGTTTACTTTGGCGGATCGGATCACTGGATTTGTTTTGATTACAATTCAGATGCCACATCGCGTTTGATATAAAATAAAACGATTTATTTCTGCAATCAAAAAAAAATGTGGGTCGGAAAGGCAGTGATAGTCTGTTTTTTTTAATGAAACTTTGCTCTATCTGGTACGTAATAAACACTTATTTAGTAAATTTCTAAAAAATCCAAAAAAAAGTATTACTTTTTCGGTGTTTTGTGTTCACAATTGTTAATATTTATTTTAAAATGCAAAAACAAAAATCAAAACAATTAGGATTCGATCTTGGGACTCTATACTTGGGAAAAATACTAAATAAACGATATTTCTACTTCTCGCCGTTAACCACCAGGCCACACACACTGTAACGTAATATAATGAATTTATGTACTACTTGATTATTGCGGATATTTATTAATCCTCGTCGTCATATCACAATATTTTTACAAATAAGTTTATTATTCTAGCGTGCATCGCTGTGACGTGCGCGACCGAAAGAGATAGAATGATCTTTTTTTTACAGGTACTATTGGCATAGAGAGACGACTGTTGGTGCAGAACTGTTCAACTTATTACGTCGCCATCTATTATTATAAATGAACAGTATCGAGAACCAATTATTCACGCAATCTACATTAATTGTATTATTAACGAGTTTAGTATGTTAATATCACAGATTATAATATGGTTTTTATTTTTAAAATCATATACCGGACTTTAAACAGCTAAATAAGATTTTTATTTTTTGTAATCTTGCATTTGATACCATTACTGCCATCTAGGGATAATTTAATGTTATTAAAAATATTTTGTTCGCATTGGTACCCCCTGATGTAACTAACACTAGATCAAGGTCTGAATTAAATGATTATTATTATTATTATTTATTATTATTCCAGAACTAGAGAAGGTTTTAATCGCATTTGATACGTAATTTTTTGATCAGCATGTCGCGGTGACAAACGGTTGTTGTTGTCATTTGTCATGTTTTTACAATTTTTATGGCGACGCTACATTGGATGACATTGGATGGAAAATTATGTCTCTCACTTCCGATGTCAGTTGTGTTCTATGTTATATTTATTATTTTAAATTGATTGGATAGAAAATTATGTCTCTCACTTCCGATGTCAGTTGTGTTCTATGTTATATTTATTATTTTAAATTGATTGGATAGAAAATTATGTCTCTCACTTCCGATGTCAGTTGTGTTCTATGTTATATTTATTGTTTTAAATTGATTGGATAGAAAATTATATCTCTCACTTTCGATGTCAGTTGTGTTCTATGTAATATTTATTGTTTTATATTAATTGGATAGAAAATTATGTCTCTCACTTCCGATGTCAGTTGTGTTCTATGTTATATTTATTGTTTTAAATTGATTGGATAGAAAATTATGTCTCTCACTTCCGATGTCAGTTGTGTTCTATGTTATATTTATTGTTTTAAATTGATTGGATAGAAAATTATGTCTCTCACTTCCGATGTCAGTTGTGTTCTATGTAATATTTATTGTTTTAAATTGATTGGATAGAAAATTATGTCTCTCACTTCCGTTGTCAGTTGTGTTCTATGTACCTAATATTTATTGTTTTAATGTACCTAATATTTATTATTTTTTGATTTCAGCACCCGACAGCTTTGACCCAGCCTTGGCAGCGTTAATAGCCCTGCTCATAGTGCTGTTCACGGGCATCGTGACCTTCGTAGTGGTGTGCGCTTGTCTTAAGCACTGGTCAGTACCTACTTGTGGTCTTAACTAGTGACGTATTATAGGTAATGTACTTTTAGTTTTAAGCAAAGGGTTTTAGTGACAAATAGATGCCCTGGGGCTATCCTTCCGAGGGATCACCCGGGACTCCCGGCTATAGACAGATGAAGGGAAACGTGTGGTTTTAGTCGGTAGGTGTCCGGCATGGCAATTTATGAGTAATGCTATTGAACGAAAACGTCCATCCTTACAGACTATTATCCTTCGTCAAAAGTCTTATTTGTACCTCCCATACTTGTTAAACTAGTCAAAACATGGACGTCTGGGTATCCGAGTACTTTTGACTTTTCCGTTTTTGTGCAGTTTGCTCACGTAGTCTTCGTATGTAAGTTACGGCTTACCGTGACTCCTTCTACCCTCCACTTTCGCACAATATATCTTCAAGTCAGCTAGTTTCTTATAAAATCTTGATATTCCAGGGTAATCCCTCCACCATCACTACAATCCAGTAAAGGCGACAGCCTGGCCAGACGGCAGATACTGGAAGAACTCTCCACGACGGAGAACCCTCTGTGGCTGGAGACCAAGCTCAGACCGTATGAGGAGCAGGAGCTCACCATGAACGTGTTCGGGGACCAAGAGCAGCAGATCATCGAAGCTGCTCCGGTAAGTGTACATTAATCCGAATCTATCAAATCAATTTCTGTATAAGCTTCGGTGGCGTAAGTGGTAGTGTAGGCGACTACCGGGCTAAGGTCTCGGGTACGACCCCCAATTTCAATTCCGTTTTCTTTATCTTTTGCACTCCAATGGATATTTCCCTTCACTTCTATATAATTCTACTAGCACGTGCCGCGCTACTGGTCGCTAGTCAGTTGCATTTTCGATAGTCTACTAACATTTTGACAGCTAAAAAGAGCAATTCTGGTTCTATTCTACGACTTGTCATTAGTAGACTCGGCTCCCAATACTGCGGAACGCGGTAAGGTAGTTTCAGTAAGTAAGAGTGATTGCTGCGCAGTGTTTGCAGAGGTACTGCATAAACTAGGTGAGATATGCCTCATCTTACATTGACCGCGGTTAGGAGCCTTTTGAGCCTTTGAATAATAATAAACAATAATGACAATCTTTTAAGACAGTTAGTACTTACTAGCTTACTTTTATTTTATTTTATACTGTTGAATTATACTCTTGAATTTGAGTTTGTTTCGGTTCTGTTTTGGCAGCTTAGAGCATTGCTCTGGTTAGGACAAAGTTACGGATTCAGGTTTCGTCCTGAACCGAAGTGTCACTTTACACTTAAAAAAAAATTAAGAATGTGCTTAAGACCGCACGGCAGAAGTGAAAACTTCATTGGCAATCGCAATCAATTATTACGTATGAATTGAATCTATTAAACACAGAGACAACAGCGAAGAGCAGCTGACTGTATCTTTCTCGCTCGGGTACACTCGGTGTACCCGAGTTCACCCGATCGAGCCTTTCACCTCAGAGCGTGACGGATCAGCCTAACTTACTACCTACGGAAACATCTGTGTGCGGTGCGCCAAAAGAAGTTTTCACTTCACAATCAAAAATAATAATAAATGCGTATTTATGTATCAGACGGACAACACGTACGCGACCATCCCGGGAAGTCGCAGCGTGGGTACCGAGCGGCTCGGAGACTACGCCACGCTGGGCGGAGACTCGCCCACGCCTGCTGAAGCCGCCCTGGGCTTCCAGGTACGTCTGTCTGCCCTCTGCTGTGCATTACACCACTGTTGTAATATCACACTTGGAGTTGAATTCAATTTTATGAAGAAAGAAACATTTCAAGCGCTCATGGCCACGCTGACTTAGTGTTCTGTAAACAATCACTGCGTTAAGCAACTTTCGCTATGGCTGGTCACGGATACTAGTTTTTTCGATACTTTAATTGTTTTCATTACCCATGAAATTTTTTTTTTTTTCGTTTTGAAATTTTCACTATTATATTTAGACGACAAGAATACGTTTTATTATGTTTATTTTCTTATTTTAAAACCATGTAATTCCAGGGTAGCACGTTCAAACCTCTGACGGCAGACACACCAGAACCTCCTCCTAGACCGTCGGGGATGGGAGTGCTTTGATGGTGAGAATTACAACCATATTGTTAGAAGTATATGTACCTTTTTAAACATTTATCAATAAGTTTTAAAAGTACCTTAATTCATTATAATAATAAGTAAATATTGTTGGACAACTCACACAACGCCATCTGAATCCAAACTAAGCTGAGCGTGTACTATGGTAACCAGATAACTGATAAACATACTTATATATTTCTAAATACATACGTATTATAGATAAATAACACCCATACACAGAATAAACCATAGTGCTCATCACACAAAGATTTATCCTTTGTCTGATGAGCACGATTAATTCATTTTATTTTTAAGGTTTGTTATCCTAAATCTTATAAGGTTCGTTCTGTTCGTTTGTCAGCGGGCAAAAGTCAATCAAATCAGCTTATCGTAGGAAACTTAGGCCTTTCCTAATTACATTTTAGGAGGGTGATTAGTTTTACTGTACCACGCTGGCCAGACGGGTTAATACATGGTTTTGATGTTATCTTTTTGTTTGCCACGAGCTCGACTGTTAGTCAGCAGGTGCACCACTCGATATCCGTTGATATCCGGCATTTGTAAGGCTCCAATTTGGATTTATTCCCTTTGACAGAGTTTATATACCTACTGCGACTAATAAGATTTTTAAAATAATAATTTATACAAACAATAATAAATATTTCGAGACATTTCCTGAACTGCGTTAAGCAACTTTCGCTATAGCTAGTCCTCGGATGGGTGACCACTTTGTGGCATTTACATTAGCGAGCGTTTCCGTGCTTCGGGAGGCACGTTAAACCGTTGGTCCCGGTTGCCAATAAAATGGCAGTCGTTAAATCTGGTTGAAGGCCTTATGGACGGTTTGAAAAATTTCAACAGCAGGTCGCCACAGCCGGCGCCTGTCTGTTTCAACACGGCAATGGGCTCACCACCTGTTACGTGAGGCGTGGCAATATGTATATATGTTTCTGAACTGATAAACATACTTATATATTTCTAAGTATCCACATACATATTATACATAGAAAACACTCAAATGCCGAAAAAAAACGAATCGCAAATCACACACAATTTACATAAAATTTATAATATATTCTTGATAACGAACTCCTTGTATAAGAGTCCGAATGGCACTTGATATATTCATTTCTCTTTCAGTTTAAACCAATGTGTGGAGAATTTAAGTAATAACTTCTATGAGTGTTATTCAAATACGGTTGTACTCGTTTAATTCGAAGTAGTCTGACTGCTATAAGACTTAACAGAAGATCCTTCTCAAGGAATAGACGTCAAACCACGTTGGTCGCTGAGGCTTCACGGATTTGCCAATAATGGGATAGTATCCGATCTCGTTTAAATTGTACTAGTACTTGATCCCGTGGGTATGTGGTAATACTGCGCTGCAAGGGTCTTTGTATACGCAATTTGTGATCCGGTAGCTTCAAAACCTGTCTCCGGAGAAGGCAGCCCTTATCCGGAAACCGTATTAAAATTTAGACTTGCGGAACGAAATACTTGTTCAGATTAGCTTTGATAAGACACATGAGTACAGCTGTACAATTATATGGTACTGATGTGGCGTATGGTATGAATATAAGCAAGACTAAAATGTAAATAAACTATACATTAAGTGAAATAAGCAATGCATGTTGGCAATGTATTAAAATTATTGTATTATAACACAAAAGTAAGACTGTCCGGATATATGTACAATGTTTGTTACCATTATATATGCAATTTTACTCATTTATGATACATTGACAACGTCCATTTAATATGGTGGATTTCTGTACGTATTATTTTATAATTCTCATGTATTATTTAATATACTTTGACGGTACTAGTTCTTGCTGCTATAATTAACTTAACTTAGAAAGTTATAATTAGTATATTATAATTAGTTTGATGAGCTTCAGATGTCCGTATACTTTTGTACGAATTGTTTATGTCCGGATATTTTTGTACGACTTTTATGCCTTATAACATTTCAATAATATTGACATCTGTGTTAATATAATATTAACGAGTATATGACTATGACATTTTTGTACGAATTTACAATGTCCGACCACCTGTCACAGTTTTTACTAGTTTCTCGAATTTAAAAGTTTATTTCTTTAACATTCATTAAAGTAAATATGGTCTTGACAAATTATTCTGTAAATTGCAAGAACTTTACCTAAACATTACTATAAAGCATAATTGATGTAATTTTTATATGTTGGCAATAGATTAAATATGATAATTAATAATCTATATTTCTAAATACGACTAGAATCTCATTAAATCTTAGCCAATTATTAGAATAACTAGATCCGTAATATAATTAAATTATTATCTTCTGCCATATATTGTAAATTACAATGATTGTACAAAATACAATATAATTTTAGATATATATATATTTTATTAAGTAATTTAATATCCAACTTTTTAAAGAGATTTCTTTTATGAATTTAAGAAATATGTTACCTACAGTATGGGGGTTCTTCAAGTCTTAGAAGTTTTGCGGGGTAGGCAGATTGAGTGTAGCACCTTAAATGTCCAAAGGTGTTTCCGCACCTTAGTGGTACAAAGAATATGAAATGTGATAATATTCAATACATACAAATACTTTGAGTATTGATAAATTTTTAAAGCAATTATTTGCTAATTTTCTCATAAATTTTTAATAAAGTGGAAACAGACAATTTGATTCGAGACAGGGATTGAACCTGTGCCTAACCTAAACTAAATTGAGCCTTTGCCTAACCAGGGCAATGTTCTAGCCACCTGAACTACCCGACAGCAGGCAGCAACTTTGAGAATTATTAAAAAAAAAGTATTTACTGTTTAATAAATAATAATATATATATATTTCGGGTCTTATTCGGGACGTATACTATAAGATACAAAGCCTACTTTGTACTTCCCGACATCCAAATCCAGTGTGATCCGGTCGAAACGTCGGCAAATACAAAGTAGACTTTATAACTAATAGTATACGTTGCGAATAAAACGCAAGAAAGTTCAAAAACACTAATAATCTACAGTATGGGGTTCTTCAAAAGGGGTCTTAGAAGGTTTATAAAGAGTGCTGCACCTCTGGTGTTGCAAACGTCCATAGGCTACGGTGACCACTTTCATGTGGGCCGTATGCTTGTCTGCCACCTTAGTGACACCTCATAAAAAAAACCTCACTACATAAATTTTACTTAATCAAGTAATTAAGACTCATAAGTGTTAGTAACAATTGAACTTTAAACCATATTAGTAATCAAATTATAAAAGAACCATAAGATTAGGAAAGTGTGTTCATATTGATCACTTCACCTATGTCAATCAGAACTGCAGCCTCATCACTGACGAAATGAGGCTGCAACAATGATTGACATAATGTAATGCCTGTGTAATTACTGGGCATGGAAGGCATATCATCTTAGGCCCCAGGATGGCAACGCACTTGCAGTGTTAACGTTAATATGGCAAGTGCCTCTAGGCGACGGTAACCACTTAACACCAGGTGGGCTGTAAGCTTGCTTGCCATGTCGTAGTATAAAAAAAAAATAAGCACAGTCGTATTGACTGTTTTTCAAAAGAGACCGTGAAAAATCCCTGATACATACAGTGGCATAACATTCCATAGAATTCCTAATATTTTAGTATATTTAGTATTTTATGAGGGAACAAATCGAAATTAATCGAAGCAAGCGTTCATTTTGATCACTTGCTTCAAACAGTAGGAGGTTACTTTAGTGCCTGGAGAGACAGTACTCACAATTTAAAAAGATTAATTTGATATCTGTCAGTTTCGTATTCAATATACGAGAAAGGTGGCGCTAAAAACATGAAATGTTAGATTAAATATTGATTCGTTTTAAATTGTGAGAACTGTAAATTATATTAAAACATTTTATATAGAATGAACACTCAGTTACAAAATAGTCATAAGTTAAGAAACAAGATGTAAATATATATTTTTGTACCTTCAAGTATTATTTAACAACGAATAATAAAGAGATTGTTTATGTACATAACGAATTCGTGTTTATTTTTAACTAGTACATACATTACCCATTCCCATTTCCCACAAGAACATGCTCCCGCTTTCCACGATATCATGTTCCCGTTTTCTACAAGAATATATTGCTGAAATAAATAGTTGGTAGCTTGCAGCACTCGGGGATAATACACCTTTAGTTGATCCAAAGATCAACTTTACTTCATTCTTTAACTTTATTTATCACACCTTACTTCTTTATAATATTAGTATACATTGTGATGTGTTTCTACTAAACTATAAAGCGAATTCTGATTCACGAGGAAAGTCCAATTTCAGGGCATCGCATTGACTTAACCTCTTGTCTGTCCTCAGACTCGGTAGAGTATAGTCTGGGGTAGTTTTATAGTCCGACTCATCTTTTTGAAATGACTACATAATTATTATGAATGTAGGTAGAACGATACAATTACGTTCTTTCAACGGTGTATATAATCCAGACGTAATTTACCTTTAGCTGTACCCTGTACCTATATACCTGTACATATAATAAGTGATTCAGACAATACCATGATATCGTTTCTGCAATGATTTTCTCCTAAAACCTTGATTTAGGAGGAATAATAGCACCTTCATTTGGTTTGTTCCTGTTTAGCTCCACAGAGTTTAGTCCCAAATATAAAAATCCTTATTCGACTTGGGTTTAATTCCTATTTCGTCCCGAAAATAAAAGAAATGATTAATTGAATATTTTATTCTTGTTTCGTCCAACTTTTTGTTCTTAATTCACCTTGAGTAGTTATTCATGTATATTACATGGGTTTGGTACAGACAGCCTAAAAATACATGTTTATGTTTTGTTACGTGTTGATATTCTCATGGATACAATAAATGTGATAAATATTATAGTGAAGGGCGTGCGTGTAGGTATCACGCAACACCTCTGTCTAAAACCTGAGATACTGTATCAGTCAATCTCGAGGACCCTATTGTATAAATGGTTTAAGATCTCCTTTTGATTCTGTGGTTTAGTGGTAAGCTGTCGTTATGTATATAGAAAATGGTCTTAATTTATTTTTGTAACACTACAAAAGTACCTAACATTTTATAAAGTGGTCCGAAGCAGGAATGAAATTTAAGGTAGGACGAAACAAGAAATTTTAGGAATTTGGGACGAATCAGGAACAAACCCTTAATTTACTAAAATACTACTTACCAACCATACGTTTATCCCAAAAGCGGTATAGGGGAAAAGAACACTTGGCACAGAAGGCGAACACAAAAGGTAAAGGTAAGTCACACAGTGGTAAAAATCCAGTAAGGATAGGTACCTATAAGAAAGAACAAAACATTCACAATGTTAAATTATTTATTACAAAAGTATATTGTCAAATACAATTGTAAGTACAACAAAGTCGTTCGTTAGTTATAACTATGGCATAATAAAGATAATTGTACTTCACATACCTACGTATTAATTTTAACTTGATCTGCTTGCCCTGTTTTTTACGAAACGAGAGTTTTATAACAATTTTATTAGGCAATTATGAAAAAGCTTCCTTATAGGTACTATTTGTAGGTAGTATAGACTCGTACGGAACGAAAATGTTTCGGAACAAGTCTGAGAGAGAACTGTAAAAATTCGCAATATTTTGAAAGCATTACAGCAGGTTTTTAAAACTGTCAGACAGTTGATCGTGAATGGACATTTCGTTTCGTACCAAAAATACCATTAAAAATGATCCAAGCATGATGAAAATTCTATTTATTTTGGTAAGTACTGGACAACCGTTCGTCTGATACAAGTTTTAATGGGTATCTCGTAAGGATCGTCATATTAATAGTGGTTAATGGATTCAGTAATAACATTTAAGAACCTATATCAGAGATTCAGATCAGGTAAATGGTATTGGTAGATATTATTTTATATTATTATTTCCATAATAGAATTTAACCTAGAACAAGTTTAAATACATTTAGCAAAATAAAATTTTATAAAAAAATAAGTATCTCGAATTAAGTAACTAATTTTATATTAAAATATTTATTTTATAAACTATCACAGTGCGTCTGTATACCAATAATAAACTAATATTAATGCAATAATGTCCTAAATACAACTAATAAAAAAAAGACTCAGTCAAATTTAATTATCAACACAAGTAAAAAGCAACCTAAGTAGTCCTAATATTCAACTCGAAATGTTCCATAATTCTCCAATTTTTTTTTAAATCGCTATGTACATCTAATAACGCGCATCATACCCGTTGCAAAGGTGAATATGACACTAATTTCATTGTGAAATAGGACATTACTACATATTAAATGATTAATTCTAACTACACAATTTCCAAATCACATAACCCAAATTCATTTCGAAAATAAATTACAATTTCCATTTTTAAACCTAATATTTGATTGGTGGTTATTATATTTAGAAATAAATAAGTAGTGTAAATATTTAATGATAATAATAAGCGAAAATAAATTTAATACAAAGATAGACTGTTTTAAATAACATTTAACCAACTAAAATAATATTTAAATTTTTCATAAAAAATTGACAATCCCTTCATTATTTACCAATTCTAAATTCGAGACAATAATAGTTTTAAAATTCTTTAACAAAACACGCTCTTTATAGGAAACCGCAAAAATCTTATTTTACAAATTGATAAATGGAATATTTTAACCAAATTAGTGTATTGACATCAGTCCTGTGATTCCAGACTGGAGCATTTGAAAATGCTTACATTTGAGCATAGACGGAGAGTTGCTGATATTGTGTATCTACATAAAATTATAAGCGGGAAGGTTGATAGTTCTAGCTTGCTTGCAAGATTTGATATAACAGTGCCACGCTCCGATAGTCGCCTCCATAATAGCAAAACTTTTAGTCTGCCTATCTGTCACACTAATTATGGTCAACACTCGCCATTGTATCGCATGATATCTTTATATAACAAAAATTGTCATGATGTAGATATTTTCAGTGCTACTCCGGCTGTCATAAAATACTACATGAATAACATTCAAACCGTCCATTGAAACATAACTGCAAAATATATTCTAATGTACTACAGTACTGTAAGATCGTAGTTTTTCTATTGGTATTTATATAGTGTAATTTAGAATGTGCATAGTGTATTTTCTTCTGAATTGTCTTAGTTGCATGCAGTGTTCACATCTAGAAGGACTTACATTGTCATTTGTCCTAAATTGTATATTTAATGTTTTCAAGCTTTGTATAGTCCAGTTTTGTGAACCATTAAAAAAAAATAGTCAGCGGGCAGATCCCAAACTAATGGAGACTGAGTATTATTACTCCAGTCTTCAAAGGTAAGGGGTCAGTGCAGGAGTGCGGGAGCTACCGCGGTATAAAGGTGATGTCCCACACCATGAAGATTTTCGAGAGGATTATAGACTCTCGGATCTGGCAGGAGTGTACTCTCTCGGAGTTTCAATATGGGTTTCCCCCTGGTCATGGGACCACTGACCCTGTTTTTGCCCTGAGGGTTGTCGCAGAGAAATACAGGTCGAAGAACACGCCTCTACACTGTTTGTTTCTAGACGTGCAGAAGGCCTTCGACTGTGTTCCTCGTGCGATGATCTGGTGGGCACTGCGGTCCAAAGGGGTTCCAGAGGTCTATATTGACACTATTCGGGACATGTACTGTGACTCCGATTCAATGGTTCGGACTGCTGTTGGCGACACGAAACCCTTCCCCATCACCGTCGGGGTACACCAGGGTTCTGTCCTTAGTCCGCTTCTGTTCAGTGTAATATTAGACGAATTGTCGGACAGCATCAGAAACCCGCATGAGCAGCCTCCATGGTTGCTCATGTATGCTGACGATATTGCGCTGGCAGACGCGGACAGGGGCAGATTGGTGCAACGTGTAAAGGCGTGGAAGGAGACGCTTGAGAACGGCGGTCTGAAACTAAATGTGGCGAAGACCGAGTACTTGGCACTAAACTCGACAGGTTAAATACCTGGAATCTGTTTTTCACACGTCCAGTGACATCGATTGCAATGTCAAGTCACGCATTGCTGCCGCGTGGGCCAAATGGCGGAAGATGACCGGTGTCATTTGGGACCCTAAAATGCCGATCCGGTTGAAGGGACAGATCTACAAAACCATTATTAGACCTGTCCTTTTACATGGCAGTGAGACGTCGCCGATATTGGAGCGACACAAGCAGGAGCTGCGTGTCACGGAAATGAAGATGCTGCGGTGGATGTGTGGAGTCACGCGTGAGGAACTCTCGCATCCGCGGCAGCCTTCACGTCCGTGACATTGCAGACAAGTTGCAAGAGTGTCGCCTTCGTTGGTATGGTCACGTCTTGCGGCAACCGCCGGGCTACGTAGGTAACAAATGTCTGGCTATGTCAGCCCCGCCGGGTCCCGGTAAGAGGGGAAGACTCAAGAAGTGCTGGCTTGACGTCGTAAGGGATGACATGCGTGCCGATGGTCTCACTACAGGGGATGCCGACGACCGTGCGAAGTGGAGGCGAAAATGTAGGAAAGCGGACCCCGGGCGTCGCGAGACGCAACTGGGACAGACGCTCGGATGATGATGGAGTGTATTGACATCAGTCCTCGAAAAATCTACAAAGGTTGAACAAAATCTGGCCGTTTAAAGTGGGTCAAGATCGCGCCCAAAGGAGTCGGTTACAGACAAACATACATACAGGTGAAACTAATAAAAGCGTGTTAAAAAATACTATGAGATTCGACAAATGCCTAGGCTGAGATATCGGCGGGAAACTGGTTCTCCTAGTTGATACCTGACTTTAGAAACTGCAGTCCACTTTTATTGTCTGCTACGAGCAGCTATGATAGGATTTTTTATGTTCTGTGTCTGACTGCCTTCCGACCCCTGATGACGGGGGTTTAGACTGAGAGACGAAGTGCGAGGGAAGTGGTAGTGAGACGGTTGCACAGGAGCCTTGTCCGTTGGTTAGTAAGTGCCACTTGTAGATGATATTGGGTAAAAAGTGTTTAAACAGACAGATGTATAACAACAAAACGTTAAAGCGTTGGTTAAATGTTGGTGAACATACCTTTAGAATTACTTTTTTAATCAACAAAATACATTTTATATTTCGTAACATAAACAACACAAAAATCGATGGTATTGACTATTTACTACATTATTTTAATACAGAGATTACCTACTTCAATCGTCCTACTTCTCATTGCCATATTATACCATTATTACTACATAAACGGTACTACTCACGTGTAAATTTCGGGATAGCCCGACTAGTTAAATACACGTGAGTAAGACCGTTTATTTAGTAATAATGAACATCGCTCACGAAAGTTATTATTCACATATTATATCAGTCCATCAAATATGCCAAGTTACATGTAGTTTTTACCCTTAATTCTCTAAACTGACAAGAGTCGATACGATTTAGTCGTTTTTTTTTTGTATTTACATTATCTACTTATATTTAAAACACTATTTAGTCTAAACTATAGCCGCCATATAATAAATAACATAGTCGTTAATTTTCAATCGATGTTAATGAAAATTAATTACTATTTTTAATAAATACCTAGTTTTGTTATTTCACTAGTATGACACGTTAATAAATAAGATATCTATATTTTTATGAATTAAGAGTTGATAGCATTATTATAGTAAAGATTTCTGTGTATCGGTAACATGCTACTAGATTCGTACGGAACGAAATTGGTCCCAGTACGAGGCGTAGACGCGCGTACCGTTGGCTTTGGACTCGTGTTCTGTAAGAGTCCTGCCTCTTTCTTAAGTAATAAAAACTCGCGTCTTCGTAAAACTTGAAGATGGTTACTAAGGAGTTCAATTCTGTGAGTAGAGTTTAATATATAGACGTTAAGTTAGATTTTCAATGCCTTCACTTAAATTTAGAATCGATCTTCAAATTACTTGCTCATAAAATCAGCTATCTGCAGTGAAGGTACATTCAATTCAAAGATTAGCCAAAACAAATTTACAGAGAGACAAATATTTTCAAAATAGATTTTATTAATATTAGTGCCATATAATTTCGTATAGGTACATTAAATCAAAATTTGCTAAACTAGAATTCCCAACTCAACCACTACAAATTTATCGAAATCGCCACAATAATTATTATTAATTGAGACACATTGTTTTACTTTATTCGATTTTTTAGAATTTCATACATTTTTGTTGTTTAACGTTTCGATCAGGTTGGACAGGTTCTGATCACAGTCTGACCTCATTTATCCCCATTTAAAATACTAAGACATATTTCAATACTGATACACTATCAGTATAATAAAATGGTTTTTATGGAGAACTTTTACTAATTTAATTATTCTTCTTCATTTAAAGCGTACCTAATGATCAACTATCAACTTCTCATTCACAAAACGATTTTAATAACTAGTTCCCTGATGATGCTATACAGTGGTTATACCCCTCAATGCTGTCTTTACTCTTGGCGACAGCCTGCTTCCTCAGGTGGTTGAGTTTTTTCCTCGCATGGGAGACCAGGTCGCGGTAGGATTTCTTCGTATGCTGGATGTCATCTCGCACTCGGTGGATCTCTTCCGTTGCGAGGCGACGCCAGCGTCTTACTCGAGGTGTACCCTGAAATTGATTAAATTCATGTCTCAATAGAATTAAAAATTCTTGCATGCTCCTACATTATCCTACCCTCAATATAATTTAAATTACTTGCATGCTCCCACATAACCCTAGTAAGACTGTCTATCAGATCATCATCATCCCCTTGTCCCAATTTACTTCGGGTCGGCGCAATATGTCTAAATTCCATACTGCAAAATGTTTTGGCTTATTTTTTATGGTCGGCCGCCAGTCTGACATCAACCCTCCTTAGGAATGCTTGGTCTCTCAGATCGTATTATTAAAAAGATTATTTTTTAAGTCTTCATATACCTCTCATTGTCGCGAGTTCTTGGTAAGATTCAAAAGGTGGCTGCTCTGTGGAACTATGGAAACGTAGAACGCTCTGCCAGCACACATGTTCTCTCTTACAATCCCGGGTTCTTCAAGGGGAGAGTAGAGCGTCACATCATTGGGCTGCCTACTTGAGGGACACTATCAATAGTCTTGAACTATCTTATTGACCCTGAATTAGCTAGGTATCACCATAGCTTTCCTTCAGGCAGGCGGCGTCATTTATTCGAGATAAATATAAAAAGAAATGAGCTGAAACTCTGCAGGTTGTTATTTTTACTACGGAATTTGGTCACTGAGGAACAAATCAATTAGCCTTCTCCACACTTCGGTTACGTACCTCACACTTGGGACCACACTCTCGGAGTACCTTGTCGCACTTCTTCAAGTAATCCTCGCTCTGGAAATAACACAAAATAGTGAGTATGGTACCTAGCTAAGTATAGTAGGGGAGTCTAATATTGAAGTCAAAGTTAGGTGATATGACAAAAAGTCGAACGAGGCACAAAGATACACATCCCAAAGGTAACCCTGGAGACATTAAAGAAAAATGTAAATTGCATGTGTATGATTAAAACTAAGAATATCCTTATTCCGCAGTAAGCTATACGACATATTGAGTGAAAAAAAATGTTTGGAATTTGGAAGACAAAATAATATATTTATATCGAGATTAAATTTATATAGGTACTTAATTAATTAATTTTAATGTAATTGACATCCATTCACGAATTCATTATTATACAAATAATTTATAGAAAATTTATTGACATGGACTACGGCGGGTCAAAATTGGTGGGACCTTAGTACGACTCAGTACCCCTTAATTTAATGTATGAATTTATATATATTTTAAACACAAATTTCGAATTCATCCTCATAATGAGCAGAATGTGTTGAAAACTAAAAATTAGATATATATGAATGATACCATATTCTAAGAAAATAAAGATTTGATTACGATTATCACTACATATTATAAAACAAAGTCATTTCCCACTGTCTGTCCCTATGTATGCTTACATCTTTAAAACTACCTACGCAACGAATTTCAATACGATTTTTTTATATGTAGATTAGAGTGACATTATTTTGTCCATTTATACCATGCAAATTAAATGAATATTTTAGAAGATATAGCAAAATCAAAATAATGCGCTAAGAAATTAATTTCGTACGTAGACCGTCCTGGAAAGCGGAGAAGTAATCAACTAATTTGGAAAATGTTTACACAACATTATTGTGAAAACAATAAACGACGGGATTAAATTGGTGCCACGGGGTTCGAAGTATGTCAAGTGCGAAATTGTGGGGGGTCATCTAGCTGGATTTAAACTTCCAACCCTTAGCTGGATTTAAAACCTGGGGTCATTTTTGATTTAGCTGCTAGGAGCAGCTAATGTTTGGATTTTAAGATTCGGTATTGTTGGGAGCGACTGCCGTTTGACCTCCCAAGTGCACCACTAGCAGGTGAGGTGGATTGAACCCTGGAAACAAACGTTGTACGCGAGTGTACAGACATTGTGAGTGTTGTGTGTAGACCGACCGACATTATAACACAATCAAAATTGTGATGACCAAGTGCGGGTAGTTGAGAAAAGCACTCGTGCTTCGAGGATGCTACGCTGAATTCATCAGTCAACCCGTGACCACGGCTGGTGTAATCCGGTCGAAACGTCGGGAAGTATAAGGTAGGCTTTATACCTAATAATATACGTCGCGAATAAGATCCGAAATATCATAAATATGAACATCGGTGGGGCCACTTCCACCTCAGTACAAGGATGCTAACCTTATTGATATGCATACGAAACACGATCATGTGACCCAGCAAGAACTTATGGTGGCTGTCCCCGCTGTAGCTGGCGGCGCGGCGAGCGTCGTGTTCCGTCTTCTTTAGTCTACTCAGCAGCTTTGTCTTACATTCGTCCGACTGTAAACAAGGAAACGTTTAAATTAATATTAAGCTTAGCTGCCTCGGTGGCGCTGTGGTGGTTATTCCCGGGTGGGAAAATATATTTGTGTGATCCACAAATGTTTGTTTCCATTTTTGGGTGTTTCCTATGTTTATTATGTATGTATTTAGAAATATATAAGTATGTTTATCAGTTATCTAGATCCCATAACACAAGCTAATATTAGCTTACTTTGGGCTAGATGGCGCAGTGTGAAAAGTGTCCCACAATATTTATTTATTTATTTATTTATTATGTATGTATTTATTTTGCTATTTATTATGTATAAATATATTTTTTTGTGTATATATTTTTTGTGTAAATATATTTATTTATGTATAAATATATAAGTATGTCAATCAGTCTTCTAGATCCCATAACACAAGCTTATATTACTTTGGGCTAGACGGCGCTGTGTAAAAATAGAAAAAAAAATGTCCGAGAATATTTAGATCCTTTATATTTTTTAATAATCAACTCTTTAACTTGATATCACTCGTCTAATAGAATGCTCTTGGCTATGGGATGCTGGTCGCCACACTTTGTTACGGAACCGAAAGATTGTAGAGTGACAACCCCTAATCGAGTCTTTTTTTTACATATCGTTTTTGGGGATCCCATATGATGGAGTGATGATCTCATAAAGGTCGTAGAAAAATGCTGGAGGTTTTTTGGTCGACAAGCATACGGCCCACCTGATGGAAAGTGGTCACCGTAGCCTATGGACGCTTGCAACACCAGAAGTGCAGCACTCGCGCTGCCGACCCTAAACGAGGTAAAAGGTGAAGACCGAGCGCCGTGGGTTTGTGGTGATTTTTGGAGAAGCGCTCGTTGCCGGTACCTCAATGTTCTGTATCACTGCGGTAAACAACGTTCACTATGGCTTATTACGGATGGGTGACCGCTTTATGTTATTTTCATTTACAAACGTTTCTGTGCTTTGGAAGGCACATTAACCAGTTGGTCCCGTTTGCCAGTAACATAGCGGTCGTTAAGCTAAGTTGATGGCCTTATATTGAAAATATTTCAACAGCAGGTAGTCACAACCTGCGTCTGTCTATTTCAACACGGCATTATGCTCACCACATATTACGTGGGACAAAAATGTATACAGTAAAATGTGGGCGTATAATATGCCTATGCTACCCCTTCGGGGATAAAGGCGTAGCTAATAGTTTTCTTGTGGACAGCGTCTTATCATTAATGACCTATAAATCTATACTAATATTATAAAGCTGAAGAGTTCGTTTGTTTGTTTGGTTGAACGCGCTAATCTCAGGAACAGCTGGTGGGATTTGAAAATATATCATCACGCTACTACCTAGGAGAGCGGAGCAGTATTCATAAATGTCAACAAATCGGGCAAATTTTTATGCATTATCGTAGAATTTCTAAGCGACGGGATTAAATAGGTGCAACGAGTATGTAACGGGCGAAGCCGGGGTGGGTCGCCTTGTGTACTAAGTATATACAGCAGCGTGTCCTCACACGAAATATAAATAATATCCGTCACCGGTGCCGATGGGTATCAAGGCGCTAAGAATAGAACAAGGTTTGGTACATTATTGGAACCATGTTGATACGGATGAACTACAACTAAATAATTTGTGCGTTCATACACACAGCAGTGACGTTATTTCATTTCTGAGGCTAGTAAAATGGCGGATTCTAGTTTTTAATAATAGCGTGTTTTGTGTTCACCTAGAAAAACAGATACCGGTATCGGAAATAAGTACATATTTATATGTTATATCTAAGGTACTTTTGCAAAGACTGAGGGCCGTATTTTAGAACGTTACTCAATACTCAAGAAACACTTGAGTGAGATTTTAAGGCAAAAACTAGCCTCAAGCGTTTCTTGAGTATTGAGTAACGTTCTTAAATACGGCCCTGAGAGTCAAAGAATTCCTCCCGATATAAATCGACTGCCGCGCTGATGTCTCTGGTTCGATTTCCAGGTGGAAATATATACCTAGACAGGTCATAAATTCTGTCACATGTTTAATATAAAATAATTGAAACAAGTTTATTCGTTATGTAACCATTTATATACCAAAATGAACTTAACAAAACATAGATTCTTATGACAATAAAGTTTATTCAAAATGACCTCCGTGATTCCGTGATTTTGAATACAGGCCTTCAATCTGCGCGGCCAGTCGTCTATCGCAGCACGAACGAGGTCCATGTCAATATCGGCGGCTGCCTTAATCAAGGATGTCTTGAGTGACTCCAAATTGGGATGAGGCTTTGAGCACGCCTTTTCCTCCAAGTGTTGCCATATCATGTAATCTAACGGACTCAAATCTGGACTGGAGGAGGGCCAGTCTTCGTGCCGGATGAAGTCGATTTCACGCGCCGCCAGCCAGTCTTGTGTGCTCTTCACTCTATGAGCTGGCGCCGAATCTTGTTGGAATACCTAGTGCCTGTTATAAACATGGTATGAGAAACAGGTTCCACAAGGTTCGTCAGGACTATATTACGTATTTTGATACACAACCGCATTCCTTTTTACACCTTTCTCACAAAAATGTACCTCTGTTAAGCCCCAATAAGAAACTCCCAACCATACCATGAGCGAGGGTGGAAAATGACCTCGTTGGACACGCGGAATACTGTTGCTGGCTTCTTCACTACTGTGTGCGTACACCTTATCAATTTGTTTGTTGTAGCTCTCTTCTACGGTAAAATTTTTTTCATCCGAAAAAAGAATTTCCCGATATTTTTTTCCCGCGTACCGCTTCAACAAAGCGCGGCATCTCTTAAGTCTCAGGTCCATTAGACGAGCATTTAAACGATGTCCTGTTTTTCTTCGATATGACCGAAGCCCTAGGTCTTCATTTAACACCCTTTTCACCGTGGTTCTGCTTAACCCCATCTGAAGGGCCAACAGTTTCTGCTTACGTTTGGGATTTCTTTAAATTCGCGCCTTCACAGCTTTTATTATTGCTGGAGTCCTAACAGACCGAGGGTAACCACTTCTTGACCATCATCATCTACACTAGAGTCTTCATTGTATCGTTTGATGGTACGATAAACGAATCTTTTGGTTATATTAAAATTTTTCAGTATGTCAAAAATTTGAATTGGCGCGTAACCGCAACGATGCAACGCAATAACTGCAACACGGTCATCTTTAAGCGTCCACTCCATATTTAAAAATGAGTAAAATTCTAAATATAGGTATTTGTGTGCTCCACAAATGTTTGTTTCGGAGTTTAGATATTTTCCTATGTATAATATGTATGTATTTAAAAATATATGAGTATGTTTATCAGTTGCCTAGATAGATTCCATACCACAAGCTTATATTAGCTTACTTTGGGCTAGATGGGACTGTGTAAAAAATATCCCGTATAAATATTGCGGGATATTTTCTGATAAGCTGTTATTATTTATATTTATAGGTTTAGGTTTAAAGACTTTATTCTCAAAAAAGACTTAGTCACTTACATGAGACATTTTTTTTTAACTTAATAAATAAATAAAATATATAAATATCCATCACGCCTTATCCCCGGGTGGCAGAGGCATATTATATGCCCACTTTTCACCGTGTGGATTCCTGTCCCACGTAATAGGTGGTGAGCCCATTGCCGTGTTGAAATAGACAGACGCAGGTTGTGGCTACCTGCTGTTGAAATTTTTAAGCCACCCATAAGGCCTTCAACCAGGCTTAACGACTGCCATTTTACTGGCAACCGGGACCAACAGCTTAACGTGCCTTCCGAAGCACGGAAACGCTCGCAAATGTAAATGCCACAAAGTGGTCACCCATCCGAGGACCAGCCATAGTGAAAGTTGCGTAACTCAGTGATCGTTTACATAACACTGAGACCGCGAGGCCACGAGCACTCGGATACCCGTATAAAAATATATAGTTTAGATTATTTTTTTATTATGATAAAACGAACAGTATTTCCAATACTAGCAACCAATATTCTTAGTTTTCCTGTTAACCCCTCCGGCTTGGCTAAATTGCTTGCCACACAAGCGTGGGTTCACGTCGACAGTATAATGATCGGGAATCGAACACGTGATTACAGATACTACCGCTTATGCGATACTAGTGGACGCCCCCGGGTTCGCCCGTGTAGAGAAGTTTTCCCGTTGCCGTTTCCCACAGGAACTTGTTCCCGGGATAAAAAGTAGCCTATGTGTTATTCTGATGTATAAGCTATATTATTGTAAAGTTTCATTAAAATCCATTTAGTAGTTTTTACGTGAAAGAGTAACAAACATCCATATAATCTTCCGCATTTATAATATTACTCGTATTAAGATTAATAGTACGTATTTTAATTACTGCAACGGAATGCAGCGGCTTTCAACAAAACGCTGGCTTTAAAACCAGACAGTAATCTCGTCACTGCCAAGGTTTAGAAGTTGATTGACGCAGGAATACCGACATGTTGTAATTATTTATTGGAAATAACTACGTCTCCGTGAAATATTAAATAATAATATTGTGTAGGATTTGCAGTGAAACGTCTCGTAGCACCGTTTTCTGAGTGTTCTGTAAATAATTACTGCGTTAAGCGTCTTAAGATAGGGAAAGTCTTGTAGATGGGTGACTAGTTAGCTTCTCATATCATCTGGCTCAACATATCTGTGCAATTTTCTTTTTTGTACCATTGTAGAGCTCACGAAGCGAAGGAATGCTGTTTGCTTCCTCGATCGTTCGCTTCTCGAATAATAGAGACAAAAACGAAAAGAACTTAACCATATTCACGCTGTATCCCTGACGGGGTATTCAAATGTAATAATAATACAACGTACCTACCAAGTTTACGTCTAGTTGTAGGCTATAATTCAGTTTCATTTTATCGAACCCACGACCTTTTGCGTAGCAGTCGGATACACTCCCACCGCGCCACAGAGGCAGTCAAATATTCAGCAAAGTATTAAAAGAAATCAAACAGCCTATGGCAGTCCTCTGCTGGACGTTGGCCTCTTCAGGCCACAACACACGGTCCTGCGCCCTCCGTATTCAGTCTCTCCTTGCGACATTTCCTAGGTCGTCGTTCATTTGACAGGAGGTGGCTCTACCTTACGTATATAATTTTATACATTACTAGATGACGCCCGCGGCTCCGCACGCGTGGTGAAGTTTTCCCGTTCGCTTGTCCCACAGGAACTTGTTCCCGAGATTAAAAAGTTGCCTATGTGTTATTCGGATGTGTAAGCTATATTATTATAAAGTTTCATCAAAATCCATTCAGTAGATTTTGCGTGTAAGAGTAACAAACATCGATTCTTACTAATTTTCGCGTTTATAATGTTAGCAGGATTCTACGTTTATAATTTTGTTTATCATCAGTAGATAAGTATATATTACTATCCACTATCACTACATATTATAAAATAAAGTCCTCCGCCGCATCAGTCTGTCTGTTTACGATAAACTCAAAAACTACTGCAACTATTTTTGGGTTGTCTTCATCAACGGATAGAGTGTTCTCGAGGAATGTTTTAGTATATTATTTGTTATGTTTATGTATATATTTGCTAAAGTATCACGATATTTGTCAAAGATGTCGAAATAAATAAGTAGGTAGGTACCTACCGGCTAACATACTAGGTTAGTGTAACACTGTGGGTATAACTAAGTAGAGAAGGGTAACGGAAAACTTCACCATCACACGGGCGAAGCTGTGGGCATCAGCTATAGCTGTAATAAAATATAGTTTTTTTATAAACAGGAGATATGACATGTAGGTAGAAGCTAAACTAATAAAAGCCGTTGAACCTTGAGACGCGCAGTTTTATGATCTAGACTTTAATAATTATTATCTTTTATTGAATAATGCAAGCGGACATTTTTGCTGTTAATACGCATGCCATGCGTTGAAGGTAATAAATCAAGGATCGCATTGATTCAGTTATTGTTAGTCCTCTTAGCATTTGGAACCCTCACTTGGAATCTCAGGGCCCTACTTCCTGCTTCACTTCGTACAATCTACAGCATCCATAAGAGTATATTGTATATCAGTTTATGACAGTCCCGTCCGTTCGTAACGGTTGTACGCTATACTTTTTGAGAACCATAAATTATGTGATGAAAAGTGGGCATATAATATGCCTCTGCCACCCCTTCGGGGATAATGCGTGATTGATAAACAGCAATGAACAATAAATTAGATGATTTTTAACACACTCTGAGACAATTAATTAAGTATGATAAACAGTAATATTTGGATCATCATTATCATCCGAGCGTCTGTCCCAGTTGCGTCTCGCGACGCCCGGGGTCCGCTTTCCTACATTTTCTCCTCCACTTCACACGGTCGTCCGCATCCCCTATTGTGAGACCATTGGCACGCATGTCATCCCTTACGACGTCAAGCCAGCACTTCTTGTGTCTTCCCCTCTTACCGGGACCCGGCGGGGCTGACATGGCTAGAGATTTGTTACCTACGTAGCCCGGCGGTTGCCGCAAGACGTGACCATACCAACGAAGGCGACACTCTTGCAACTTGTCTGCAATGTCACGGACGTGAAGGCTGCCGCTGATGCGAGAGTTTCTCAAGCGGTCCATCCGCGTGACTCCACACATCCAACGCAGCATCTTCATTTCCGTGACACGCAGCTCCTGCTTGTGTCGCTCCAATATCGGCCAGGTCTCACTGCCATGTAAAAGGACAGGTCTAATAATGGTTTTGTTTGAATCGGAGTCACAGTACATATCCTGGATAGTGTCAATATAGATCTCTGGAACCGCAGTGCCCACCAGATCACCGCACGAGGAACACAGTCGAAGGCTTTCTGCATGTCTAGAAACAAACAGTGCAGAGGCGTGTTCTTCGACCTGTATTTCTCTGCGACAACCCTCAGGGCAAAAACAGGGTCCGTGGTCCGATGACCAGGGCGAAACCCATATTGACACTCTGAGAGAGTAAACTCCTGCCGGATCCGGGAGTCTATAATCCTCTCGAAGATCTTCATGGTGTGGGCCATTACCTTTATACCGCGGTAGCTCCCGCACTCCTGCACTGACCCCTTACCTTTAAAGACTGGAGTAATAATACTCAGTCTCCATTGGTTTGGGATCTGCCCGCTGAGAAGTATGCGGTTAAAAAGGTTTAGTAAGATGCCCACACCGCGAGGACCCATCGCCTTCCAGGCTTCGATGGGGACTCCATCGGGTGCGACAGCTTTCCGATTCTTCATGCGGCGAAGCGCAGTCAGGACTTCTCCAGGCGTTACCGGTGGCACTAGTCCCTGATTCGGAGGGAGGTCCGGAGGCTCGCCTCTTTGTGCTGTTTATTAAGCAGCTCGTGGAAGTACGACCGCCATCTCTCCTTTACCACGAGGTCTTCGCTTAACAGGTTGCCCTCAGGGTCTTTTACACAGTGACACTTGGACATATCCTGTGCCGCTTTGACCCTGGAGCGCGCCAGCTTATAGATGAGCTTCTGCCCCTCAGACGATTCCAGCTTATCATACAGAAGTTGTAAGTGTTCTCGTCGGGCTCGGCTACAGCTCTCTTTGTGGCGCGTTTTCCATCTTCGGGAGATCCGGTCGCTTGCCACTTTTTAAAGGGGGCTTTCTTCTCCCTAGTCTCCCTCTGGACTGCGTCGTTCCACCACCAAGTTTCCTTGTCACATTTGCGTCCACCCTTAGACTCACCGAGCACCACCTTTGTCGCTCCAAGGATGGCCGCCTGAACTTAGTCCCAGTAATCTTGAACTGGTTCGCCTTCAGTGTCGGTGCACTTGTCACCGACAGCTGAGACGAACTCCTGGGAACTAACTTCATCAAGCAGCCACCATCTGATGTGGCGCTGGCACCGCTCGATGCGTTTGCCTTTGGGCTTCACGCAGAGGTCCATGACAAGGAGACGGTGTTGTGCAGTAAGACTCTCTCCGGGTATGACCTTGCAGTTGGCCACCTTGCCGATGCTGTGTCGCCTAGTGAGTAGGAAATCGATCTGAGTTGTACGCCTCCCGCTCTTGTAGGTGATGAGATGTTCGGATTTCTTTTTGAAATACGTGTTCACAATGGCCAGATCGGCCGCCGCACACGTTCTGAGGATAGTTTCTCCTTCAGCGTTGCGGGTGCCGTATCCAAAACCACCATGAACACGCTCAAACTCCTCACACCTCTCACCCTCATGACCATTCAGGTCGCCGCCCAAAACGATTCCCTGTGACAACGGAATGCTCCGAAGCACTCCCTCGAGTTGGCCCCAAAACTACATCTTATCGGCGTCGCTACAACCGGCCTGTGGCGCGTAGGCACTTATCAGGTGGGTAATAATCCCATCGATAAGCACCCTCGCGATCATAAGCCGGTCGCTACAGCGTTTCACCTCCATGATGCCACTCTGCAGCCCCTCGGAGAGCACCACGGCCACCCCGTTCTCCCCACCAGGCGCACCCGTGTGATACAGATCAACAGATCTGCCTTTCTGCAGAGGTCTGTTGCCCTTCCACCGAGTCTCCTGCAGGAACGCCACGTCCACCCTCCGCCTGGAGAGTACTTCAGCCAACTCTACCGCACGCCCAGTCAGCGTGCCAATGTTCCACGATGCGAAGGGGATACGGGTTGGGGCTAACTTCTTTAGCCGTGCTGGCCCGACACACGGCAGCCCTAGCCCTAGCAGCATTCCTTTTCTGACTGTTCATTTTTTTTTATGGGAGCGGCGCCCTCAGACCTCCCAACCCCAGAGGGGAAGGCCCCTTACACCCAAACAGTAAAATTTGGATATAAGAGGTCAAGTCAGGGCGACCTTATATGCTAGCGGTGCCACCTGCCGTGATGAATAACGGACTCGGCAACAGCGTAGCCCTAACGCAGGATTGTAAGGCCAGTCACTTGGCTGCTCTAGTCGCCTTAACGTTTGCTTCGTGGCTACGATAAAAAGAAAAAAAATAACACTAGGTACATCACGGCTCATTTATCTGGGAGTTACATGACCACACACGTACCATAGATATCTTAAATAAAAACATATAAAAAAGCGAAAGGCGCCGCGCTGGCTCCCTTTTTAGAACGAACTGTTACGGGGGACTCAACGAGAGTCTTTTTAAAAAAAACACACACTCTAATGCTGTGGGTTTAATCGATATAGCTCACTTACTTACTAACAAAAGAAAATAATTAAACTAAAAAGAATTGGCAAAAATAGAATTAGTGAAGTAGCAAGAGATGCTTTCGCGACGGGAGATGAGATCGAACTGCCCTCGACTTGCTCTGAGTTTAAGGCGAGGACGTACTGCTGACATGGCGTTGTTTGCCATCACTGGAAGACTCGGGCTGAGTAAGCAATTTAGCTTGCATGGGGAATACGTAACAGCCCCCCGATTTAGAGTAAACTTTACGTTTTGAAATGAAGTTTACGCAAAGCGATTTCTAGCCAATTCTTAAGGCAGGAATTGGAATTTGATCAGAGGATTCATTTTCCTCGTTTTCTGGTTCAGGATTTACGTTTACGACAACTGGAGGGTTTCTATAAGAGCCAATTCTTTTACAAACTTTGATAATAATGTAGATTAAAATAAGACAAAATATAACAATACTTATAATAGACAAGGAATCTTGATGTAATACACTGTTAGGTTTGCTGATTATATCGTTCAAATCCTTTAACAATTTTGGATTTTCAAAAGCAATAGCATCTAAATTAATATTTTGTAAGTTTATAGAAGGAAGTTTCGATACAATATCTGTATATTTAGCTTTATTACAACATACATCGTTAATTATATTTAATTCGGCGTGCACAGGTCTCAAAAATACATTTACATTATTTTTTGACATTAACCTTGTGTCTCTATTATACGCGACGCACCCTTTAGGTAGATACAGTATTCCGGTGCCACTTATATTTATTTCGGTGACGGATGAATTACATTCTATACTTAACTTAGAGTTTTCAGATGTAACAAATAGCCATCTGTTATTCTGCAAAGGTTGCCACATTTGTACATTGCCAGTAAAGAATCTGATTTGGCAAATATCAGGAACTGAGGTGAGTATTTTAGTAATGATTTCTGTTTCACAGGAAGGAGTGGCTAAGGAGGAGTAAGTAATAGGAGTATTACACAGGTAATGATCACTTTTTATAGATTTACAATTGCTTAAATCTTCTAATTTGCAGTAAGTAGACATATCTTTGCTTATTCCAATATATTTTGAAGATGGTATAATAGTAGTAAACGATACAGGATTTCTAGGCTCATACGGAGCTGGACAAGGTAAGTTATGGTATAGAAGAAAATGAGTAGGGTGTACTAGTGGTATCTCTAGAACGAATACTAATTTATTCTCGCTCATGTAGCATGAAACAGAAGATATGTTAATAATGTTGTGCATATTATTTAAATTCAGAAGTAAAGGTAGCCGATTTGGTGTTGGAATGAATCTATAATTGTTATTTAGTTCATTGTAAAGTTCTTTGGGTGTTATAATTGTAGGATAGAGTGTATTAGACTTGCTGAATACAATTGCGTTTATAAGGTCTTCCACCTTAAAAGATAAAGTTAGTATACTATTTTCTATTATAGAAGTGAGTTCTAAGACGCGTGACCTTAGACCCAAGTTATTGGATAGATCAGTTAGGTTCTTGACTTCTTCATAAAGGGCGCCAATGGCAACATTCAATTCATGCTCATTTGATTTTATAACGTGAATAGTTTCGTTAAAGCTTTCGAGGGTAGAAGTTGTAATAAGGATGTTTTGTTCTACCAGCGATGCTAATTTCTTTTGGTCAGTTTCAACTTCTCGGATTGCACTATCATACCGTATAGCATCATCGTCGTCCATAGTGCCGAATAGCTTTTTGGAGAGTGAACCAACGAAACCTAGAAGGGGCGTTCTCTTATACTTATGAGAAGTGAGATACAGGATGGCGTCGGTATCTCTTACTATGTCTTCATACCGTGTTATTAGAGGTTGGAAGAGGTTGAAACATTCCACATCATCTAAAGCTTTGCTGTCTTTACAGAGTGAAATAGAGCTATTAAGAACATATTGTAAGTTGACTAAGTGTGGCTTAATATACGTTATATCTATAGGGATGACTACGCTAAGGTAATTATTAACTAAAGTTAAAGATCCTAGAGGGTCAAAGTAGATACCCGAACTGTTCGTCAAAGGCTCGATGAACTCTTGGCTCAAGATTCTCGATGTAGAAATACTGTAAACGAAATTAAATACTGTAAAAGAAACTAATATTAGACTACTTATTTACCTAACATATATTAAATGTTATATTAAAAGGATTTGATTTTTAACATATATTAAATGTTATATTTAAGGGTTTTGACTGCTTTGCTGCGTAGTGTTTAGGTCTTCGCTTCTGCGAGCCAACTTTAGTTGGTCGTAATGGTGTACAACGTGGCGTCGATTAATGAGCAAGGTAAGAGTATTCCTGCCATTGATTTTGACCACTTTGAATGGTCCCTTCCAAAGTGGTGAGAGGGCTTTACGGAGCCGAACGTGATTCTTTAAGTACACATAATCTCCAACTTTGTATTGTACGGGACGTGAATGGGCATCGTAATACCGTTTCGATCTTTCCTTAGATCTTTCGATATTTTCAAGTGCTTTTTCTCGCGAGAGTTTTAATCGATGATTCAGTGCCTTTACATATTCTGGATATGTGAGGTCAGCCCGTGTTTCATAAATAGAGTCGGGGATGAAAGCTTTCTGACCAAAAAGGAGCTCGTATGGTGTGAAATTTGTTGTGCAATGAACTGACGTATTATAGGCTAACATTGCGGTATAAACATATTTGTGCCAGTCTGATTGATTGTCATTGACGTAGGATTTGAGATATTCCTTTAGCGTTGAATGACTTCGTTCGAGTGCGCCTTGAGTTTGAGGATGGTATGGTGAGGACCATATTTGTTTGATTTTAAGAAAATCGCACGTTTTCTTAAATAATTCGGCAGTGAAGTTGGTGCCTTGGTCAGTTAGGATGGATTTAGGGATTCCAAATATCGAGATAAAATGTACCAGACATTCACATGTCTCTTCCGCAGTTGCGTTAGCTATAGGATAGGCAAGGGAAAATTTTGTGAGGTCGTCTTGCAAGGTAACGATAAATTTCAATTTAGTTTGACCTGCTTCGGGTAGCGGACCAACGAGATCAAGGCTAAGTCTTTCAAAGGGCTTCACGGAGGTAGTAGTGATCTGCATCGGAGATCTATTTATTTGTCTGAGAGCTTTGTTGCTTTGACACAGGGAACAATTCCTAACGTATGTTTCGATGTCACTGCGCATGTGTTTCCAATAGTATCTCTCTCTGACTCGATTAAACATTCGAGTCGAGCCTAAATGTCCGGCTATAGGGATGTCGTGATTTTCTCTCAGTATTTTCGCGATTTCAGATGGTGTAGGGTATATTATAGTATTGTGATAGATGTGAATTGGAAGTTCATGATTGTGAAAGATATAGCAGAACATATTGTATATTTTAATCCAAGTGTGTTTATCGAACGGGTTTCTAAAGTCTGTGATTGCGAAACCGCTATTAACTTCTTCTGCATTGAGAAGAATCTGAAATTTCAGGTTTAATAAGCATTTGAAAATATCTTGGTAAGAGCAATCGTTAAAGTGATAAACCTTAGTGAATATGAAATATATTTTCTTACCTTTGTGGTTGAATGAAATTGATGAGTGTAGAGTTCTCTCTTGATTCAAAATATTTTCAGGGTTTTCCAATTCACTAACTATCTCTTCTATGTAAGGATTTGAGTTATCTAGGTCTATAGAGGTGGGTATAATTAAGGTATTGTTACTACTCTTCAATATACTGTCACTATGCTCGATAACTGTAACATTGCTACTAAACCGTTTGTTTGTCATTGTTTTTAGGAAGTTACTGTAATTCTCATCTCGAGGGGATTCAGGGTTTGAAGGAGAGGTGTTTGAACCTCCAGGGGAGTTGGAGGTAAGTGGAGGTTGAGGAGAAATAGAAGCACGGGGAGCTAATCTGGGATTAGGAGTAGACGAGGGCTCTGCGACAGGGTCTACAGCTTCGTGAGACGTTGTATTTGGATTGATTGGATCGGATCTCGAGGGTAAATTTCTCGATTCGGGGCTCAAGATTTCTGAAAGAGCGCCATTTTCTAGTAAATCGACTGAAGGTATATTGTCATAGTCTAATGACTCGAGGGGTATGTCGATGTCAAGGTCGTCTAAGGTTATAGGGCTAAAGTTAGGTGGTGTGTTTTGGTTATTTAATCTTGAAGTAGAAGGGATAGGGTTCTCGTAAGGATTTTGGATTGGATTTACAGGAAATCTTGATAATGCGTCAGCATTACTGTTTATTACACCCTTTTTATATTCAATCTTATAATCGAATTCTTCGAGTTTGAGTCTCCATCGGACAAGACGGGAGCCGGGATCTTTGCAGTTAAATAACCACTTCAATGGTCTATGATCTGTGACGATTGTAAATTTGTGACCATACAGATAGGGCCGGAATACCTTAGTACCAAATACGATGGCTAGGCACTCTTTTTCTGTGGTGGAGTAGTTTACTTCGGCTTTATTCAGGGTTCTGGATGCATAGGCTATGGGGCGGTCTTTACTAATGTCTCCTTGGGAAAGGATTGCAGATATGGCATAATTCGAGGCATCGCAGGTCAGCACGAAGGGTTCAGCGAAGTTTGGATATATTAGGATGGGGGCTGATGCAAGTTTCGATTTTAGGTCGTCGAAAGCTAACTGTTGCTCGTTTGACCAATTGAACGACACATCTTTTTTCAACAGTGAGGTTAGGGGTTTTGCGATCTTGGAGAAGTCTGGGATGAACCGGCGATAGTAGGATACAAGGCCTAGGAATGATTTAACGTCTTTAGGGCATTTAGGAATGGGAAATTCGGTCACAGCTTTGGTCTTATCGGGATTCGGACTGACTCCTTCTTCACTGATTATATGACCAAGATAGCCGACTTCTTTGCGAAGGAACTCGCACTTGTCGGGTTGGAGTTTAAGATTGTGTTTACGTAATCTATCAAAGATTTTCGATAATTTGTCACAGTGGGAAGTAAGATCGTGGCTATATATAACGATGTCATCCAGGTAAACATAGCAATGGACTCCTTGGAGGCCGGCTAGCGCGGTGTTCATAAGACGTTGAAACGTTGAGGGAGCGTTTTTAAGACCAAATGGCATTCGTTTGAACTCAAAATGTCCTTGAGGGACGGTAAATGCGGTTTTAGGGGTGTCTTTTTCGGAAATGGCGATCTGGTGGAAACCAGAGCAAAGGTCGAGAGTGGAGAAATATTTACTTTGTCCAAGTTGGTCTAGAATTTCACTTATCTGAGGTATAGGGTAGCTTTCTCCAATCGTTATGTCGTTCAATTTCCTATAGTCTATAACGATTCTCCATTTCTTCTGTCCGGATGAATCTAATTTTTTCGGTACAATCCATATTGGGAAAGACCAAGGGGAGATAGATGGTTGAATTATGTCTTGGGACAGCATTTTTGATATTTGTGTCTGAACTTCTTGCTTATGAACTTCAGGGAATCTGTATGACTTAACATTGATTGGTTCGGAGGATGAGGTGTTTATTTCGTGTTTTAATAAATCTGTAGTGGATAATTTGTCATGAGGTAAATGGAATATATCGGAATATCGCGAGCATATATCTAGAAGGTAAGATTTTTCCTCGTCATTGAGATGTTCAATTCGTAGCATATCTAACACTTCGTCTCTGCGAACTGAGGGTGGTTTATGTTGATCTGAATTTGATTGGAGAGAATGGATTTCAAGAGGTTGTAACTTTATTCTTATGTCTGAATCTATATTAACTGATTTCTCGGAGACGTTGACGACTGATATATTAACTCTATTATTTTCCTTAACTTTGACTATGCAATTCGCGACCAGGAGGGAGTCTGAGATGTGTTGATCTAGAACTAGTCCTACGCGGTATTCGGGGTTGTCTACTGTACATTCTATAATTGTTTCTGAGCGTGGTAGGACATTGTATATAGGCTGGCAGTACTTTAGATTGATTATTAAATGTCGAATTTGAAGAGTGTTGTGATTGTAATCGATAATTGCGTTGAGGTCGTTTAGAAGATCAGTTCCAATTATACCATCATAATTTAGGTCTATTTCTTTGATCACGTGAAATCTGTACGATATATCGGTATTAAAAAATAACTGGAGTTGGAAGTGGCCCAGAGTAGGTAAGGTTTCAGTGTTTGTATCAATACCTTTCAGATGGATGATGTCATTTTCTAAAATGGGTATGGTCTTTAATGATTTCTCTTTTATCAAGCTAACACACGAACCAGTGTCTATTAAGAAGGTGAGGTTGCGACTATTTACTTGCGTCTGCAGGATTACGTAAGGTAAGTATCTCTTATTAAAATTTGAAACAATTTCATATATTTTATTTTGGTGTGTTACAGGTTGCACGCGTGATGTAGTCAACGAAGCAGAGGGTTCGGTAAGTAGAGAAGAATTTGAAGGCATAGAAGAGTGGGTTAGTGCAGAAGATTTGGTAAGTATGGAAGATTCTATCGGTATAGAAGAATTTAACGATGAAGAGGGTTCAGACGGTACAGAGGACTTGGTAGATACTGGGGAATTGGTAGTTACAGGGGTCCTTGTAGCTGCAGAGGGTTTAATGGATACCGAGGATCTGGTAGATGTAAGGGATTTAGTAGATACAAGGGGTTTAGTAGATACGTTGGACTTGTTTAACGCGGCGGAGTTAGTAGATACAGAGGGTTTGTTAAATACGGTGGATTTGGTAGATACAGCGGATTTGGCAGATACAGCGGATTTGGTAGATACAGCGGATTTGGTAGATACAGCGGATTTAGCAGATACAGCGGATTTAATAGGTGTAGTGACTTTGGTAGATACAGCGGATTTGGTAGATACAGAGGAATATGAATTGGTGCCATTGACGTCCTCAGAAGTCGTATTTTGTTGTTGAGTTCTCACGAGACACCGCCGTGAGCTCATTGTTCGTTTAAATGGTCATTCTGGGTGATTTGGTATTCAGCGTGCATATTTGTGCGTGAAACATTAGTATCCTCGTTTACGTGGTGAACGCGAGGTTGTTGGCGGTTAAAATAACTAGAAGAATTGTTTGTTTGTCCTTGATACTGTGTTCTATTCTGCTGCGCCCTAGCGCGGTTATTATATTCGCGTTTTCGACATTCTTCTATGACGTGGCCCAGGTTCTTACAATACCTACAAATTTTTGAAGGTTGCCCATCGGTTTTTACATTGTTTATGTTAGCGGGTTTGAAATTATCGAAGGGGCGGCGTTGTGAACCTAACGGGGTCACGTTAGGGTAGTTTCTTTTGTGCATGAGCTTTTGAATTTTCTCCTCAGAGACGGCGAAGCTTATTGCTTCGTTAAGGTTCTTTGGGGATCTGCACCTAACAATGTTAGATAGCCGCGGTGTTAACCCTATAAGGAAGTGGTGAAGGGCTAGGTCCTCCATGGCAGCTGTGCGCCCTGGGGCTTCTTTTGCTTTTGTTAGGACGATTTCTGTTAATAGTTGTGACAGGCACTCTTCGATGCGAAGGCCGAACTGACTTACGGTCTCGTTAACGTTTTGTTTGCTATCCTGTAGCTCGGCTAATAGATGTGAATAATGTTTTGTATCGGAGAATTGCGTTTTTAGGAACGATTTTAGTTGTTCCCATTGCGTAAAAGACTTAACTGAGCAGGCAATTTCAGCTTTACCTTGTAATTGGCTTAGAATATATCTAAAAAGCACTGGTTGTTGCTCAGCACTAGCAAGATCATAGGCGTTGTTGCAATTCGATAAGAATGAATTCAAGGTTTGTCTATCCCCGTTGTACGGCTTAATAAATTTAAATAGGCTATTTAGATCAATTATAGTCTGGCTTGATCTAGTGGAGGGTGCAGATATCTCCCCTTTCTCCGTTTTGCTCATTTTGCAAAATTATAAAATAAATATTCAGAAAAAAAAACACAAGGTATATACGCACAAAATAAACACGCAAAATGGAAACAATGATACACACAATAATTACATACAGAAATAATACACTTAAAATTCAATAATACTTTCGAACAGTCACTATAGTAAGGTTTCGGTCAGTCCATGCGATAAGTATGCGGCTGTCTGGAACTGATAAGCGTAGTTCGAAGAATTCGGGATGTTATGACTAGACCGTCGTTGCAACACTCACTGTAGCTTTATATTGGTGAAGAGTTTGATATATTTTCACTGCACGTAGTTATTAAGTACTAAATGCACTTACAGGATGCTGATGAAGGTGATTAAAGCTGAATACATGGTCACCTTGTGATCTCGGTACCGGCGTATCCCCTTTAGGGAGTTAGGAACACGACGATTTGGAGCACTAGAACTGACTGAGCATAACCACGGCAATTTGCACTTTACACACTTTATATTTCTTTCGGTTTCGAAGGAGTAACCAGGATTTTTACAAATCCCTTTCCGCTGCCACCAATGTTACGGGGGACTCAACGAGAGTCTTTTTAAAAAAAACACACACTCTAATGCTGTGGGTTTAATCGATATAGCTCACTTACTTACTAACAAAAGAAAATAATTAAACTAAAAAGAATTGGCAAAAATAGAATTAGTGAAGTAGCAAGAGATGCTTTCGCGACGGGAGATGAGATCGAACTGCCCTCGACTTGCTCTGAGTTTAAGGCGAGGACGTACTGCTGACATGGCGTTGTTTGCCATCACTGGAAGACTCGGGCTGAGTAAGCAATTTAGCTTGCATGGGGAATACGTAACAGAACGTTTATAATTTCGATTTCGATGCACATAATTTGCTTTTGCAATGCAGTAGTACGTTCACTGCAGTCAATTATTGATGTGTGAAAGCCTATAAGTAACATTAGTTTAAAGTGTGTATGCTCATTAGTGGGCGGATTAATATTTGTATTTTATTTTAATAATAAACTATTTATTTTTCAAAAGTCTTAGGATACTAATTATATATATTATTGAGCTGCTCCTAGTAAGCTTATAAGAAGCCTCTGGCAGGATGTCTCGCTCTTTATATCACAATTGTTACATAGGCCTAGTATAAAGTTTTCGAAGTGATCATGTTTGCGCGCGTATGTGTGTGTGTGTGTATGTGAGAAAGAGATTGATAGATAAGTATGTGTACATAATATAGAGCAATAGTCCTACAATGGTTTTGGGTTATGACCAGTATGTAGTGAAATAGTGGGAGAAACTTAGCGATATAACGTGCGAGTAACGCTGCGTACGTCATATCTCTTTAGGAAGATATTTATGACACATACGTTCAAACACAGATCAAGGAACTACAGCAACTCGCGTTAGGGCGTCGAGCACGCGAGCGACCAACATTCCTTGTTCTATTCATTCTACAAACAAACATACATATGTACAATGCCACAACTAATATTTACACATGGCTTTCTTTGGACTTGGGAAGAGGTCAAGCACTAAATTTACTTGGTTGAGTTGACGAACGTGCTGTATTCGTATGCGTTGAATAATGTAGTTTCCCCGATGCAAACAAGTCAAACATTGCACAGTGTTATAACCACCTTTAAGCCACCTTCTTAGGATTCCGTACCTCAAAAGAAAGTAAATCAGAACCTTTATAGGATTACTTTGCAGAACATTTCGTACAAGTTTAAAAAAATAAGTTTATATAATCTTGTCTTCTTGGTCTTCAACTATATATACTAATATTATAAAGCGAAAGTGGTATGTCAGGATCGTAGCAAGTGAAAAACCATAGTCTCTGCCTACCCCGATGGGAAACAGGCGTGATAATATGTATGTATGTAAAATTATAAAGCTTTGTTTGTTTATACAAGTGTGTAAGGAGAATAATGTTAAACTTAATATCTTTTTTTTTAAACCCTAAAGTTTATAAAAGTCTTATAAAACGGATCAGTCTGTCCGTCCGTCTGTACTATCTATTTCTCACAAAAAATTAGAGTCAGAGACAAATGGTTTGCGTCATTCGATTCAGGACACCTTGAGTACGTGCATAGGCGGTGTTGAAGTTTGACTGTCCGTTTGTCCGTCAGTACCTATATATTTCTCATGAACCATAAGAAATAGTGACAAACGCATTCGATTCAGGACACCATGAGTACGTGCATAGGCGGTGTTGAAGGTTGACTGTCCGTTTGTCCGTCAGTACCTATATATTTCTCAAGAACCATAAGAAATAGTGACAAACGCATTCGATTTAGGACACCATGAATATGTGCATCGTCGTTATTTCGTTTAATTTTTACGTTTTATATTTTGAAGTTTCTACCACTTTCGTTTTGACCGCCGCTTACTCGTGATCATACTAGTTCGTGACACTGGTTTCGGTTTAAAAGTCGTTTGATGTTTTGGCTTCGATGATGAAGGTCGCGTTACTTGTTTGAAGGTAGTCAAAGTTCAAAGTTTGTTTAAGGAGTACCCTAAGATGACCTAGGTGACCATGTATCTACTTAACACATCATAAAACACGGAAAGCATTAGACAGAGGTGCCTGTGGTACTGTGCGCAAGAATTATGATTTTAGTAGTACATAATTATAATTGTTTGTAGGTATGCATAATAACTAGATATAAGAAACAGCTGTACATTTAACGAGTATTCCCAGCTTTAATCTATACTAATATATAAAACTGAAGAGTTTGTTTGTTTGTTTGGTTAAACGCGCTAATCTCAGGAACTACTGATCGGACTTGAAAAAATCATTTTGCAGTGATTAGCTCATTTGTCTAGAATGGCTAAAGGCTATCATCAGGTTACTACCCAGGAGAGCGGAGCAGTAATCATAAATGTCGACAAAACGGGAATTTCAACGTTATTGTAGAATTTTTAAGCGACGGGATTAAATAAGTGCGAGACGGAAGTTCGAAATAAGTCACGGGCGATTATGGTTCGCGACAGAATTACAGACTTATTATGCGAGTATTGGGCCTGTTTGCAAAGAGAGCCCGGGTCCGGTTTTGTTGTTATTCTAATTTAGCTATTTCATCTGCTCATGCTTTATAAAAAGAACGGTTTGATGTAAGGTAGGAGAACAGTAATTAGCCTGTAAAGAAATCTGACGCTTTTAGGTCTTAGTTTTAATGGAAAGTCTCTGAGGTATCGGGACTTAACCCCCCCCCCCTGCATTCCCATAACTGTGACTCCTGTAAACAAGGATCTACAGCATTGACCAAGACCAGAAAAGTTACACCGAGCTCGATCTTGGTGAACTCTCAGGAAAAGTTAGAGTTTCTTGATTAGATTAATCAGAATATACCAGAATATACATAATTTGAAGGAGTTGAAAAAAGAGAAGTGGGAGTCTGAGGTGTGGGAGTCAGCTACATTCCTCCCCATACGTGTTGAGGTCCGAATATTGTAGGACAGGGAAGGGTTAATAGAAAGATCTCAACAGAAAACTACCGTGGTACAGTCTGGTGGTAAACCACTAAAGAAGTAACGTTTCTTCCTTGCTATATAAATGTAAAATACAAGGCTCTAGGTGCCTGACGCATTATAAAATAAGTTATAGCTATTATTATAAATAATAATAAAATTTAAGGCAAACTAAGTTTAGTCGACTATTCTCACATAACTCCAAAAGGACAATGTAAGTTTTTAATTGTAAGCTCTACCTACATTTTAAAAGAGCATCCATTGAGATTTTATGCCAGATTCTTCTGCATAAAGAACTGTCAACTAGAATCGCACTTATTTTGATTTGATTTTATTTCTTTTGTATTAACTCATTACTGTATAATTTGTTCAAATATCATGTAAATAAAACTAATTTAATTACTGGCGGTTAAAAAAGCGTGGCCATGAATTTCATTGCCAGGTTCTACCTATTGCTTTGCGAATCTGGCAGTAAATGTAAATGTAGAAACAATAATCTTAATTTTTCATAATTTAGATTATTACAAGTCCGGAAAAAAGTCGGCTTACTAATTGCTTTGAAAAATTTATCCAATGCGAATTTTTTTCATTTTTTAGTGCTGGTAACTTGATGGCCAGTTACTAGAGTCTTTTACTTCAAGCAGTGACCATAATAAGCAAAATACAAATTACAATAAACGTGGTTCTAACACACAAACCTCTTTCAGCCTGCAGTTCAGTAGAGATGTTAGAGTGCAAGGGGTCCCACCAAGATCTTTGGGGCCCAAGCGACCTCACCTGCAAGCGGCGCACCTGCTGACCAACGGACGAGGCTACGACGCATTAAGGTATTCACGTGGTGATATGACTCTCGTGTGGGTGCCAGGTGGTACAATGTGTTGGTCCGGGGGGGTACCACCGTGCAGCTGTGACAAGCCCCCCAAGTAACCCAACCCCGGTTGGGTTGCGTTAGGGGTTCAGCAGCTGCATAGCCGGGCCCGAGGCGATGCTCGATGCAGCAGGCGAGGGACCAGCAAGTGTTTAGTGGAGTCTAGTGTGGGAGACGTGGGTCGACCCGCCGGCCAGGGAGACCTGTAGAAACGGTGGTGCCGCTGGCCGCCCGCGGCAAAGTACAGGGGCCCAACTGGGATTAACCACCTCAGGAGGCTGCCCCACCAGGTCGCGCATAATCCCGATGTGGATCGTCATGCCGGATGGTGACCGGCGCAGGTTCTGGCGACCACACTCGGGGGGGGGGGGGGTACGGGGGCCCTTCCGTCCGGCGGGTCGGCTTCTGTCTAACACACAGCCCAAGACAAAGCTAGCTCCTGCGCTTTGTGACTCACTGCTGCAACGAATGTCGCCTCGTCTTCACGCTTTCCCCTTCTTACAAATCATGGCAGCGCATAAAATAAGAAAGAGAGTCACAGCGGCCGTCCAAAACCCCGCAAAATCTACATTCGAGGTGGAGTTCACAAACATTCGTAGACTCCATGCAAACCTCGATGCCGTCCACCACCACCTCGAGACGGCTCGGCCAGCTGTGATGTTCCTCACGGAGACACAAATACGCCGCCCTGACGATTCGTCTTATCTGTGTTACCCTGGTTATATCATCGAAGAGCACTTTCGAGATAAAGCCGGGGTGTGCGTTGCGTTTTCGTTATGGCGGATGTTTGCTGTCGCCGGTTGCGCTGGCTTGAGAACCCCTCCTATTCTGTCCTCTGGCTGCACGTGGATCATGGCTCCACGAGTCAGATCTACGTGTGCGTTTACCGTTCCCACACAGGGGATGCTCAGACAGTAAGGCTATTTCAGTACCTCAGCGAGGGTGCCGATGATGCGCAGGTGCGGTTCCCGAAAGCTGATCTGGTGTTTCTGGGGGACTTCAGAAAGAAAGAAAGAAAGAGAAAGTTTTTATTGCCAAAAAACCACAAGCTATACAACAATAAAAATACTAATAATAAAAAGAAAAAAAAAATCCCAAACAATAAACAAACCAAACAAACAGCATACCCGTCTCCAAAAACTTTAAATTGGTGAGTTCTTAAATTTTATTTACATACCTAAACCTTTAAAAACAATCATTAATGGTATTGGTCGCTCAACCTATAATACTTTCCTATATTTCAGGCATTTCAAGCATTTGAGTCCTACTTAATAGAAGGCGTAGGAACCCCCATAACATAAAATATATATATCGAATAAGGACTAAGACAGCCCCCAAAACCAGAACATCAAGGTATGGTTACTGATCACTATTAAATCTAGTATCGCATAAAAACTGCTTGCATATTTTTTTGCCACAGTAAAAGGAATGCTCTGTATTTCAAACTAAAATTATGTTTTGTTTTTAGGTTTCTGAGTGGCGGTGGCAAGTCATTCCAGATCCGCATTGCAGCATATTTGATACACCCTCTAAAAGCCGATGTTCTATGCCTGGGAACCAACAGAGGCCTTGCCACAGACCTTATGCCATAAGTAAAATTATGTTTTCTCCACTCCAATTTTTCATAAAGGTATGTAGGCTTTTTACATTTAACCAAGCCAAAAAGTAAAGTGGCCAAATGTAGTTTTCTCCTGGCCTCCATCTTTAGCACATTATTATCATTTAGATATGAAGTAACATGGTGACGTTTGGGTATGGCAAAGCAATATCGAGCACAAGCATTCTGAACTCTTTGAATTAAAGATTTAGTCCTTGACAATAAACAAGGCCCGTAAACTATATCGCAGTAATTGAATTTAGATAGTATAAGACTGTCCACCAGTTGCTTTCTCAGGGCTACATTTATATAATCACGAATTTTATATATAATTTTAAGCCTATAAAAACAACTTTTTACAACTTTATTTAAATGATCCTCAAATCGTAGCTCTGGATCCATCAAGAGTCCAAGGTTTGTAAATTCATCCACCTTATTAATCGATAATCCATTTATGATTACAATACACTATACACTATACAGGGCTGGGCGACTCGTCAGCAGTAGGTCCAACAGAGCGGGAGTGTGATCTGACCGGTCTGGTATCCGCGTGATCTCGCGTACCATCTGGGTCAGACCATGAGAGAGAGCGAATGTGTGGGCAGCTCGACCTGCGTGATCGGTCTTGAGGGACCCCAACCACTCAGTATGGTGGCCATTGAACCTCTTTGCGGCTAATTCCCGGGTCGACGACTGTGGCACACAGCCTCCTACTATCACCAACTGTGGTAACACTATGCCTGACATAGTTGTCAGGCAATGTGATGTTCGGGCAGTGCTACGGTCACTCGACACGCGGAAAGCTGGTGGCCCTGACGGCATTCCGGCGGTGGTGCTGAAAAAATGTGCAGCTGAACTGTCTCCAGCGCTAACGCGCCTGTACCGTCTGTCGTACTCATCGGGGGACGTGCCGGAGGCATGGAAGGAGGCGAACGTGCAACCCATCCCCAAGAAAGGGGATTGGTCAGATTCGGCCAACTATCGCCCCATAGCCAATCACCTCAGTTATATGCAAGGTGTTTGAGCTCATCATCAACAAGCTGCTCATGCGTTACCTAGAGGATCACTCGCTAATCAATGATCGGCAATATGGCTTTAGGCCGAAACGATCTACGGGTGATCTTTTAGCGTCGTAACACATGTTTGGGGTGAGGCTATGGAAGCGCACGGCGAGTCCTTGGCTATTAACCTGGATATTGCCAAAGCGTTCGATAGAGTTTGGCATGCGTCGCTTCTTTCCAAGCTCCCGGCATACGGTCTACCGCCTCAATCGTGCAGCTGGATGGCCAGCTTCCTGCAGGGGCGACGTATACGGGTCCTCTGTGATGGCCAGGCTTCGTGCTTTTTGCAGGTTAATGCCGGAGTACCACAGGGGTCCGTGTTGTCGCCAACTCTCTTTCTTCTGCATATCAATGACATGCTGACCCTCGGGAACATTCATTGTTATGCAGATGATAGCACTTTATATAGGAGTTATTCTTTGGGATGATTCCGCGAGGTACCTGTTGGACGCACTAGACGCTATGCAGAGACGTGCGATTCGTATAATAGATTGTCCTGAGGTAACAAGAACCCTTGAACTGCTGGCGCAGCGTAAAATGCTAGCTTCACTGGCTGCGTTTTACCGTATATACCACGGCGAGTGTTCTGAAGAGCTTTTCAACCTAATCCCACCCTCTCCTTTTCGATCCCGAACACCGCGTGCCGGGCAGAGGTGCCACTCGCATACAGTGGAAAGAATTTTCGCCAGAACAGAGCGGTTTAAAAGATCGTTTTTCTGTCGCACAATAAAAATTTGGAATGCTTTGCCAGCGCACGTGTTTCCCCCCTCTTATAATCCCGGGTTCTTCAAGCGGAGCGTGAAGAGGCACATCATTGGGCCGCCAACTTGAGAGCCACTGTTATTAGTCCTGTTTTGGACTGCGACAGTGGCTTTCAATTCGCTAGATGTCGCTTTGGCTTTCCATCAGGCGGGCGACGTCAACTTGGAGAGCTAAAAAAGAGAAGCGCTCGTGGCCCCGCGGTCTCAGTGTTCTGTAAACGATCACTGAGTTACGCAACTTTCACTATGGCTGGTCCTCCGATGGGTGACCACTTTGTGGCATTTACATTTGCGAGCGTTTCCGTGCTTCGGAAGGCACGTTAAGCCGTTGGTCCCGGTTCCCAGTAAAATGGCAGTCGTTAAGCCTGGTTGAAGGCCTTATGGGCGGCTTGAAAAAATTCAACAGCAGGTAGCCACAATCTGCGTCTGTCTATTTCAACACGGCAATGGGCTCACCACCTATTACGTGGGACAGGAATCCATACGGTGAAAATTGGGCATACAATATGCCTCTGCCACCCCTTCGGGGATAAGGCGTGATGAATATTTAATTTAATTTTAATTTAATTTAATTTAATTTAAAAAAAAAACAGAAAAATAAGAGTTTTGGTTCGGATACAATATACTGTTTGCTAAGGTGACAAAGAACGTACAGTGTATATTTGTGGCACACGTACGTAGGCAATAAGTTACGCCCGTTGGCATTTATTGTCCAAAAGTCGTCAATATAACAGTGCACCATTATCGGTAAATCATAAATAATAATAATAGTCGACTAGTCATCCTTATAAATTGGCACACGAACTGCGTTATGCAATAATGCACCTTATGCTTTTATTCATCCGCCCTTGAATCGTGTGCAGAGTCAAGGTTGCAGTTTTATTGCATAGAGTCAACCTGGCTTCGGAAGGGTGACCATGCGTTTTGATTGGTTAAAATAAATATATTGACTATTTCTCAAGAGAACGAGTAACGAGAACGAGAACGAGTATCTGCAAGAGATCTCATAACATAACAGTTTACCGGTGTGGTTCTTAGAACCCCTGTACTGTAATTTTAGTCCATAACTTAAAATGTTTGGCGGTTTCGATGGTCTAGAACTACATAATATACCTATATGTTTATGTACTACATTTTGATAACCACCATACCATTAGTTACAGCAACACGGGTGTAGTATTTACTTTAAATCAGGTCATAACTTAGTCTTATCACCAAATAAGGTTTTACATTGTATATTTAAGACATTAAGCTCAAACTTTTAGCTAATATATAAATAACCTAAAATAAATTATGTATTTTGCATACAAATTCCTTGTCAAAATGGTTACCATTGTATTATTTGAATTTATTAATATGTTTGCCAAACTATTCGCTTACTATTTTAATTAAGACTTCAGATTTTGAAAGTTTATTAGCCTGCTGCGAACTGCGAGGGATAGAGATAATATTATTAAATTTTCTAACTAAAAATTTCTAACCAGCACTTTTAGGTTCAAAAAATCCTACGCATTCGATAGCCATGGTTACTCTACAACGTCTAAAATTACGTGTTTAATAGACTTTAATAGTTTATATCGTTCGTTTATGTGTTCACTACAAATTGCATTGTGCGTTATGACAATAAATTATTATGATCACAAAGTAGATCTAGCGACCTAATATAGATTTAGGTTCCCATGTAGGTATTTCATTTTCTCAGCCAATTAATGCCCACTCATAGACATGGGCAATCTTTAAAGATTTTACGATCCCGCAAGGCATTTAGGCTTAGAATTCATCTGGAAATGCGCAAAGATAAAAAAGATCTTGCTGCGCCACCGAGACTCTTCGTTTCTATGTTATCAGCCTAGTCTACCAAAATCAAGACGCATTCGCTTGCACAAGCATGTTTATAATTGACCAAAACTATAAAACATGTCCTATTAAATAAATTGATATACGTATATATTACTAGGTGCACTTGCCGCCCCCAATAAGTCTAAATGAAGCGAAACATTTTGCCGTAACACGAACTATCGGTGATTATTCCTCTATTGTATGTCCGATTTTTTATTTTATTTTTTCTAAACCTTCTATGACTAAATGTCGAATTATGGGTCAAATTTGATCAAAAAGTGTTGAGTGGTTTGGGAGGAGTTCGAAGAAAATCCGAATCGGGGAAGAATGGTTATTTATTAGTGTACGTCTGCTTAGCGGCGTCGGAATTGTTCGTATGGGTGAACGGAAGATCAGTGCTGTGATGGACAAGTGCCATCTTACAGTATTTGCTGAGTGTCATCCAAATTGCAGGCACAGCCTGCTTATAATTTCACATTTACATAATAACAGGCGCTGCCACGTAGTAATTTTTCAAAATTTGAAATTATGGTAAGCGTGGCAAAATTTGGCACATGGTTGATTTCAAAGACATAGTTTATTTATTTAAACTTTATGCACAAACATTTTGTTCAACGGCGGACTTAATGCCAACGACATTTTCTACCAGTCAACCTTAGGGTGGTGCAGAGAGTTTCTAGGTAGGGGCATACAGTGTAAAAAAAAAAATACTATGGTACCTATTTCCATATATAAACAACAATAAACATTATATTATAACCTTTATTTAAACACATACAAATATTATAACTATATAATACATTGAAGCGCTCGTGGCCCCGCGGTCTCAGTGTTCTGTAAACGATCACCGAGTTACGCAACTTTCACTATGGCTGGTCCTCGGATGGGTGACCACTTTGTGGCATTTACATTTGCGAGCGTTTCCGTGCTTCGGAAGGCACGTTAAGCCGTTGGTCCCGGTTGCCAGTAAAATGGCAGTCGTTAAGCCTGGTTGAATGCCTTATGGGCGGCATGAAAAATTTCAACAGCAGGTAGCCACAACCTGCGTCTGTCTATTTCAACACGGCAATGGGCTCACCACCTATTACGTGGGACAGGTAAAATCCACACGGTGAAAAGTGGGCATATTATATGCCTCTGCCACCCCTTCGGGGATAAGGCGTGATGGATATTTATTTATTTATTTATTTTATATAATACATACAATATTACTATAATACATACGTAATAAATACATACATAATTACATAAATAATACATAAACTTACTGAGATGATTCTGCCAATAGTTGTGTATATTGCTTGCCTACTTTTCTTTTAAAAATGTTACGGCTGGTGGACATCCTGATATCAAGAGGCAGAGCATTCCAATAGAGGACAGATTGAATGAAGAGTGATGAATGAACAAGACCAGAAGAGTGACTGGGGCACAAAAGAAGACGATTATTAGATGAGCATAACGTTCTATTATGGTTGTCACAAAGAAATTGGAAATGTAATTTTAAATAAGAAGGTGCATTAGGAGAAAACTACATAGTTGTAGTTGTTATTTGTCTTCACCCACCATGGGCAGGTATACGAAACTCAGTACATACAGCCTTGTAGTCAGAGTGATTTTTTTATTAATTTTAAATAACGTCTCTATATATAAAAGAAAGTTGTGTTAGTTACACTATTTATAACTCAACAACGGCTGTACCGATTTGGCTGAAGATTGGTGGGGAGGTGACTTAGAGCCAGGAAACGGACATAGGCTACTTAAAGTTCCTGTGGGAAACGGGAACGGGAAAACTTCTCTACGCGGGCGAAGCCGCGGGCGTCAACTAGTATGTAATAAGTATGTAAAGTGCATTGTGCTATTTTGCAATAAATCATATTTCTTTCTTTATATTTTTAATGGAGCCCCAATTATATTGAACTAAACGCCTGAAATGTTTCCCGTAACCGTTACCACAGTTACCGCTACAGTTCCTTGGATAAAAAAAGGTGTCAATGTGTTAATCCAGGGTGCCAGCCTCGATACCCGAAACCAAAATTTTCCGTAAAATTGAAAACGATCATTGCGTTAAACAACATTTGCTATGTACAGTTACCGGTGGGTGACCGCTTTGTGATGTTTTCATTGTATAGATATTTTATTTCATTTGCGTGCTAATTTTCATCTCTTAGCATTAGAAGTGCTATTGCTATGCTTAATTCAAATAGGTATATATGTATTTTAACAATGAACTAAAGAAAGTACAACTCATAAACAATAAAACGTCGATGCCGAGTCTACTATTGAAATATGAATTAAATGTAAATAATAATGATATTATGAAGTAACTATATGAAGCCGTAGAATAGAACCAGAATCGCTGTTTTTAGCTGTCAAAATGTTAGTAGACTATCAAAAATGCAACTGACTAGCGGCCACTGGCGCGGTACGTGTTAGTAGAACTCATCGGCCGACCGATAGAAGTCTATTGGAGTACGATTGTAATAGTAGCGGAAACCTGTCAAAATTGTAGCGGCGGCTTTCTATTGAGCGACGATTTCGATTCTATTTTGACACAACTTCGATCAGTCGCCAGTCAGTAGCGGTGCGATCGTCAAAGGTCGAAGCGCTTAGTCAGAGCTTGTAACTTCATGATGAATTGACAATTGATACGTAATCGATGTCTTTTAGTAATCATTAATTTTAGCAAGTAGGTACCATTTATTAAATTAATGCTAATGGAGTGTTAGCAATGAAATATGATTGCGAATGCTAATTATTCATATATTACCATCTATTACGTGGGACAGGAATGCACCGGTGGTGGTGAAAGTGAAGGTGAAATGTGAGAGTATAATATGCCACTGCCACCCCTTCGGGGATAAGGCGTGATTGGTAAATAGTTAAATTGGTTCAGGGGTTAAAATGTCTTCACAAACATTAAACATTTAAATTAGTACTATTTTAACTTATTTTCATACACTTACCTACATTACTTTTGCAAGTTTATGAAGATAAGTTACACAAGTAGACTTACATTGTTTAAGTCGGGATTTTTGTACCTATCGTTATTTACGTGAAGGTCTGCCATCGGCGTCAGGTTGGGTATTGGTATCGGCGGTTGCATTACACTAGTATTTCCGTGATCACTTTGTTACGAAGCTGACTGCGTCCGCTGTAAGTCCCTGTAGGCTATTCCTTTTGTACTTTTAATTTTATGATTTAATATTTCGAAGCGCCCGTGGTCCCGCGGACTCAGTGTTCTGTAACGATCACTGCGTTAAGCAACTTTCGCTATGGCTGGCTTTGTGGCATTTACATTTGCAAAGGCACGTTAAGCACGTGCCTTCGCAAATGTAAATCCCCACCAACGGGGACCAACAAACCGGGACCAACGGGTCCCGGTTGCCAGTAACGTGGTAGTCGTAAAGTCAAGTTGAAGGCCTTAGGGGCGGCTTGAAAAATTTCAATAGCAGGTAGCCACAACCTGCGTCCGTCTATTTCAACACGACAATGGGCACACCACCTATTACGTGGCACAGGAATACACATGGTGAAAAGTGGGCACATAATATGCCTCTGCCACTCGGGGATAAAGCGTGAGACCCTAAAGCTGGCGTATTTAAAAAACTACAACCAGAAACCAAGGAAAGTACAGACAAGAAATGCCTCAAGGTTCATAATGTATATTAAGATAACACATCTCGTCACTGTTTACTCACAGAGGTGTGTCATTTTATGTATAGATAGGGTATACTTGTATTAGATACACCTATAGACCTGAGTCGTGCATACCAAATGATAGCGCTGCATTCTTCAACGATTACTAGACTGGCACTGTCTATATTAAATTGGTACTTTACCGATATTCCCAACAAAATTAAACTGAACTTAACTACCTTCGCGCTGTATGCCTGACGGGGTAATCAGACAGAACGTCGGGCATCGCGATCCATGCATACTTCTTTGGCTTCCTGTAGATTTATTCATCGTTTCATACAAGCACGTCTGCGTATCCGAGTACTTTTGACTATTGACTTTTGAGTAATCTACTAACGTGGTCTTCATATGTAAGTTTCAGCCTAACCTGACTCCTTCTGCCGTCTACTTTCGCACAAAATATATTCTTCGTCAATCGTTCCTCACTCATTCGTTGAACGTGTCCAAGCCAACGGAGTACGCCCTTTTCCAGCTTAACGCTGTCATTTACATAAACTTGACAATTACAGTTTACTAAAAAACCTCTGCATCATTGCAGTTTGGAGACAATAAGCTCCGCGTTTAAGTTATCTTTGATCCATTTCACACAGTCTTTGCTAGATCTAGTAGGCCTTTAACTTAATAGACATTATGCTCCACGATGTCCAGATTTATGATATTTAGATATATTTAGACTATACCTCTGGCAGCAGTGGAATGGACTGACATTGGTTCTGCGTGTAGTTGAGTGCCCAGTGTATGTTTATGCGAGCATCTTTACAGCCACCTAGCGCGTTAACGCGGAGTACGGCACGCGAGAATATATTGCGACCTCATACAATTTCACATAAACGCGCTTCACTGGGAATCGCGATAGGCACCAGTTTAAATTCACACGAGGCACTCGGATAAGGTGACTATTATTCAACACAATTTAAAGGTTCCTATTGTCTAAAGCATCCTATATACTCCAGGGTATCACAATTAGGGTGAACCCATTTTGTTTTTCAATATTTTTAAACTGTGGCGACATACAGGTATTGAGATCAAGGTTAAATATGACAATGTTCCTTAAAATAATTGAATTTACCAAGTGCGCATTGTTCCATGTCAGGACAAATCTGTGTCTTGTACAAAGTTCGCTATTGTTCGAACAAGTTGATGCGGACCAATCTTTATTCAAGCTATGAATACACTTTAATAGGGAAGAAAACGCAAAGCTTTTATGTAGAGGGCGCTGTGTGTTTGTTACACAGAAGACATTAATTTTCATAGCAAAACTTTTTTTTTTGTTGTCTTCGCCCATCTTGGGCAGGCAAAGGAAACTTAGTCCATACAGCCTAGTCTTCAGTATTAATTTTCTTGTAATTTTGTTTAGTCCTGTCTAGTCGTTTGTCGATGTCAAGTCCTCAGTCCTAGGTCCTAGTCCGTGCCCCAATAAGACAGTGGATCCCTTAATGCGGCTATCTATGGAAATTTGGCACTAACACAAACAACACCGCTATTCTTTGCAATATATCACTTTAGTTCACTAATGCACTTTTCCGAACTCTTTATGTATAATATTCCACCATTATTAAACACAAAAACACGAATTTTACACTAGTTTTTGAAAATAATATACGACAAACGTGCGTCACCGCTCGTGTTGGCGCCAAACCTCTAGCAAAACCTTTAATCTACTTCGTCTTGCGTTTTGTTTTTGCTCTAAGTTTCTTTTATGTGGTGGCAAAAGCTTTACAACATGTATTCTACCTGGCGAGTCGTTGAATTAAATGAGAAATTTAAAAAAAGATAATAAGAGCCACATTTAAAAGCCACACAGAAACCCATTTTTTAATAAATAACGAAATACGCGTATTTCTAACGAAAAAGTTTAAAGATTGACAGTTGCTATGTAACAAACATTTTGCGCCATAAACAATGAACTATTTGACAGTTTTCTTCCCCATTTAATACTAAATCCAAAGCTCGGCCTCACGTGTGGACACAGGGTTGTGACGTAGCTGTAGTTATGTTTGGCAATAGATCAACGTCTCGTGCCAAACGCGATAGATATATTGACGAGCCCTCCGATGATGTAAGCGGACCATGTGTGCTATTGAATGCATTTCATGTTTGTTTTGTTTCACAAGTTAACGCTATTGGAACTAGACAAGTGAAAAATAATATTGTGGATTTTTTTTACACAGCGCCGTCTAGCCCAATGTAAGCAAATGTAAGGTTGTATTATGGGATCTAGACAACTGATTTACATACTAATATATTTCCAAATACATACATATTATACATAGGAAATACCCAAACTTTGAAACAAACATTTGTAGATCACACAAACATTTTTTCCGACCCGGGAATCGAACCCGGGACCTCAGTCAGGGCAGTCGCATGCACTACCACTGCGCCACCGAGGCAGTCGTATAAATAATTTCAAAAAATATATTAACCTATCTATAAATAAATAAATAAATATCCATCACGCCTTATCCCCGAAGGGGTGGCAGAGGCATATTATATGCCCACTTTTCACCGTGTGGATTCCTGTCCCACGTAATAGGTGGTGAGCCCATTGCCGTGTTGAAATAGACAGACGCAGGCTGTGGCTACCCGCTGATGAAATTTTTTAAGCCGCCTATAAGGCCTTCAACCAGGCTTAACGACTGCCATTTTACTGGCAACCGGGACCAACGGCTTAACGTGCCTTCCGAAGCACGGAAACGCTCGCAAATGTAAATGCCACAAAGTGGTCGCCCATCCGACGACCAGCCATAGTGAAAGATGCGTACCTCAGTGATCGTTTACCGAACACTGAGACCGCGGGGCCACGGGCGCTTCTCTGTCTATACTAATCTTATAAAACTGAAGAGTTTGTTTGTTGTTTTGTTTGAAGGCGCTAATCTCAAAAACTTACTGATACGAATTGAAAAAGTTATTTTCGTATTACATACATACATATTATCCTACGTAACAGGTGGTGAGCCCATTGCCGTGTAGAAATGGACAGGTGTAGCAACCTACTGTTGATGTTTTTTAAGCCGCCCATTAAGCCTTTAACCAGGCTTAACGACTGCCATTTTCGTATTGGATAACTCATTAATCGAGGAAAGCTATAGGCTATATATATTATCATGCTACTACCCAGGAGATAGGAGCAGTAATCATACATCTCAACTAATTGAGCAAATTTATTGAACTAAGGGCCGTATTTTAGAACGTTACTCAATACTCAAGGAACGCTTGAGGCTAGTTTTTACCTTAACATACTACTCAAGTGTTTCTTGAGTATTGAGTAACGTTCTAAAATACGGCCCTAAAACAGACACAAAACCAATCAACGCGCTGATCACACGAAGAGATTTATCCTGAGTACTCTACCCACTAGAACAAGAGGTCAGTAGGTATTTATTGAAATGAGTGACATTTTAAGAACGAAGCCTATCTTTATGTATAAAAACGGCAACTGGCTGACTGATCCATCAACGCATAGCCGGAACAGCTGAACCTATGACATTTTACACAAATATTCCTTAAGTGATGTATATTGTGCTCTAAGAAAGGTTGAAAATGGGTTGCAAAATTTGTATGTAAATTGTTTCTTTGTAGAATATCAATTTGTTATGGGGTAGCGGACACACTGAATGTTAAAATATCCTACTTTTTATTATTGGATCAGTTTCCTGTGGGCAACAGCTACAAGAAAACTTAACCAGGCTAACGGAGCCGCGGGCGTCTCCTCGTATGTTAATTTTAATCCCATTATTTGGTGTTTTGAAATTCAACTAAATAAGCAGCATCTCTTGATCGTCTACACCTAATAACGGGAGGGGGAACAAATATGGCGACGTGCATAATATAAAAGATCCATACAAATTTATGTCTGAATCTGAGCAATAAAGTCATATCATACTATACATTCCGATGTGTTAACCGCAGTTAAACGGAATGAGCGAATGCGCTTCGATTGCGATTCCATTTGCTGATTGTAGGGTTGCCAGGAGCCGTGGAAGTAGGCCGGAGATGATGGATGGCTGGATATTACTCGGTATGAGAGCGATTAGGGATAAATTGCACTTAGTGTATCAATTCATTTGGAAACTGTAGAACGTTGAAATTCTAGCAGTGAAAATATAGTCTATCTAGTAATAGACATATATTATTGCCACTAAGTTTAAAGTAAGTTTATTTTGTTAATAATTTAGTTTACTTTAAGAACTACTTCCCGAAATATTAGCTCATTTTAAATATACAATTTTATATTGATAATAGTTTCTTTTGTGAGATAAATAAATAAATATTATTTTTTCTCTTTATTTTAATGTTTTCGTGATATCGATATCGGTTCAAATCATGCCATGTTGCAAATTTTTGTGATATCGGTGTATTACAATCCATATTATCCGTGCCAAGATCTGCAATAGCAGGGGCTATGTACAGTTTGGTTGCGTCTTGTGAGTGACTCTCCTGACTCTAAAATTAAAGAAATCATTGCAATAGGTTAAGTGTATTTTATGTTTTATTTTATATAAATGAAATGAATGAAAGAATGAATGAAAGGAATGAAAAGAATGAATGATCGGTTATACTTTGGTTACTACATTTGGTTACTCTCTTTTCTGTGAAACGAAAGTAAGCTACAATAGGATTGACATGTCCAGTAGGATAAAAATCCTTTAAAATAAGGATAAAAAATAATAATAATAATTTGAAGAAATTTTAAGTATAGGTATGGCTCAATATGACTATACTTAAAATTCACATCGCAGCTTAATTAAAAAAAAATACCAATCGAACACATAACCTTTTTGTTTCTAGAATTCGGCTAAAAATGTGGAAAGAGAGGAGGAAACAGTATCTCTCTCTCTTTCTTCCTACCGCTTCAGGGATAAAGGTGGGACTGATAGAGTAATAATTACGTTCACTATCTAATTTATACAATTAAGGAAGTCCAAGTAGTTTTCGCCTGGCGCAGTAGAAGATGACATGCGTGGAATAATGTTTTCACTGCCATGGGTGTCCAATACCATGCGAATTGGAGAAGCGGGAAGCGGACCCTTCTAATTAGTGATGTATTAGGGACCCAAAATATTTATTTACTAAATTATTCATTTACATATAAAACTAGCTTTTGCCAGCGGCTTCGGTCACGGGATTATTTGTTTATTTGACCTAGTTTCAATGAGAATGCAGTACAAAAGTCTAAAGCAAAATCGCTATTTCTCGGGTAGGAGACGTTTGGCGTTTGTTGTATGCGTCGGTCTTCCCAAGAAGTTATCTGCCTGGGTGCTCCTGTGTTATACACTATATCTACTAAGAAAGTAAACCACTTTTGGCAGGAATCGAGGCTACTCGCGCAAGAGGGTTGTCAAATGCTTGTATAATTTAACCCTACCAGGGCTCAAGTAACTATATAAAAAAAGAACCATTCACGCTGACACCACAATTCCTGGATACACCATTTTCCATCTCCAATATTTCCGGGATCCTTGATGTTGACACCTTTTTTAACTTCCAGTTTTATAGTCATTTTGTGCATAAGACCAAGTTGGCGTCCAAAAAGCTTGAAGTGCTTAATAGGGCGCGGTAGTACTACTTTACTGCGATGCGGTGTACAAGTTGCTAGTGCGGCCACACATGGAGTACTGTTGTCACCTGTGGACTGGTGCACCTGAATACCAGCTTCATATACCATTCGACCCGGTACAAAGGCGAACTATGAGGATGAATGTACTAACTTAAAATGTAATTATACTTTGTGGCAACCCTCAATGAGTGATGTTTGCAACTATGCATCACATCGGTATTCTCTTTGATCACGTACTTCTGCAATGTTTTCATAAGCAACAAAATTTCTCTAAAATAACAGTCAAAATGTAATGAATCGCCACGTGAGCTATAGAGTATTTCTAGAAATTACTGAATAACATACAACAGGAATTGTTTGAGCATGTTGTTCATCGATTGTTTTAATGGTGATGTCGAGAAGTGGATTCCATTTAGCTACCGTGACTAGACATATTGACGTCAACTGAACTATGTTACACGGTTATTCGGAAGTTTTGGAACACACCCCGTGCGTCATTTGCCACAAATTCTAGGACAAAACCGTATGGTCAAGAGTTTTGTACTCTTAGTTTCCTGCCTTCAAATAGAGGGACTTTAAATGCCAATAGACTCTCCACCTATTTACGTGGGAATAAATACTGTGTGAGTATGTAATGTGGATGAAATGTGGGCGATTAGTATGTCTCTACCTACTTCTTTCGGGGTTAAAGCGCTACTATATGTACTTATGTATGAATATCAATAAACGAAAGTAAACACGGTCGCAATTTATTTTATCTAAATAAAAATAAAAATTTAATAAATCAATGTAACATGCGACCTGCTAGAAACGCCTTACTCTTTATATTTCAAACACAACAAGTGTGTGCATTATACTAATTACTACAGACAAATGGCAGACAAGTGACAGGCCACGTATGCGATTTTCGCCTACAACCCGACGTGAACTTGGTACGCGGTATTAATATTACTTTTAATCCTCGTGAAGGTCTTATAGCATAAGTAAAGTGAAAATTCTGAAAAATAAATATTTTGAAAATTAAGGTAATTTTTTATAATTTACTTCATCATTATTATTATTGTCAAAATCAAAATTTGCCTAAAACATATTTTATCGTGTTGACTCAGGAACTTGATTTTTATACACATAATAGATACTATAGAAGTATAGAGACCTCAGTATTTGGTATAAATATAAACTTGCTTGGTCCTCCCGTTCCTGAGAAATCGATGGTGACACACGAACAAGAAAGTAATCTATCATAGAAGGATTGCGATTTTTCCTTTTGAGGTTCGGTACCCTAAAAAGTACCTACTAGTACATAGGTTTAACTTAGAAATTAGCAAAAGGTTTAGTTTTGTGTTTTGCGGAATTGCAATTTTTGATATCGCTGCAATTGCATCAGCAGCGTGACTTCCCCGGGGTCTCTTGGCCCTCCAAGCGCCGTACCCTGACGAGGGTGTAACTGCCTGGGCCCCAATTCTCGACCATACGACTTGAAAGCGTAGACGGAAATTTGCGGATGAGATGTCATTTGTTTCATATCTATAAACGGTGTAATAAGAGACAAAAGACATTTCACCAGTAAATTTACGTCTACGCTTTCGAGTCGTATGACCGAGAATTGGGGCCCTGTGGTGGGGCGTTGCACCTTAGTCAATCCCCGTCGGCCTAAGCCGTCCCCGAAACGGCAAGTCCTCAAGTATCTTAGGCATCTATCAATCGGAGGATTCTAAACTAAATCCTACGGTTGTGAGTTGCCGTAAATTCTCAAAGATTTGACTTTTCAGAGAATCTTGGTTGGCGGAGCGACCCCAGGGAAGTCCATTTTATATGGCTCAATTTTTGTATTAATACTAAGTTATACAAAAACTTTACTAGCGCGATTCAGTATCGAAAGACAAATATTATTTTTTCTTTCATATCAACAACTGTTGTACAAATTATTTTTTACGTTAAGTATAGCTGTTAAAGTCTTTATCATTCTTTATAAAAAGATATTGATTATTTCGTTTGGAAGTTATTGATTTTCTAATTTAAAGTTTTGAATAGTTTTCGTGTTTTGTAAACCAATAGAGGAGCTTGTATTCAGGGGAAATCCCGTATTGAAACGATGCGGCGATGCAACACTACCACGCGGCGCCTTATCAGTTTCTAGTTTATGCGATTTTGAATCTTATTTGAAAGATATAAAGTAATAATTAGATAATAATAATAATTTTGCAAGTGCTAGTTTTGTAATAATAATTCCTATTTGTAAATAATTTATTACGTATCATATTATAAATGTATCAGATGGCGTTGTGTGGGTTGTCCCAACGATATTTATTTATTTATTATAGGTACATATAAGAACGGAATTGATTGCTTATTTCGAGAATAGAGTAATTTAAATAACTTATCTATCAGCAAAGTTTGTTTAAGTTCAAAATCTTCCTATATTCTCGATTTAATAGGTACCTACCTATGTAGAGCGCGTTTATTTATAGTGCACCTGTACAAGTGGTCGGAATTGCATATTAGGAGGAATACCATGTTTAGGAATTGTGCAGAGCCAACCAACCGAGATCCTTGTGGCGCAAGTCAGTCTGTCATGATGAGAACATGGGAAATAAAAGGAACACTAATCAAATCCCTATACCTACCTATCAACCCATCTGGCCAGAGCGGTACAGTAAAGTCAAACAGTATACACCCTCTCAATGGTGGACTACGATAACTTTGATTGATTTCATGAAATATCTTCGGAGAGAGACTACTAACTCTACTTAAAATGAAGTCGGTTAAAAATATATAACAGGCTAGAAAGTATCCGTAATAATCGCTGCTATTAATATTACTATTTAGGGTGACCTACCCGTTTCTAGGGTACCTCAAAAGGATTTTTTTTGTCCCTCCATCTCCGTCTGTCTGTCAAGACCTCTTTTATGGAGTTGAAAGTTAGTTCAAAGTCTACAGTCCCTTGTTGCTGTGAAAAAATCAAACATTAATTAAACTGGATGCACCTGAGGACTGAGAAAATGTGGGTGAGGTTCTGATGCATAAGCATTAGGATCAACGGCCAATTCATGAAATAATTATAAAACTTACATAATTAGTAGCTGGATCCACGCCGGCACTCCTCATTACTTCCTTTGCAAATCCCGTGAAGTTCTTCAAGAAGGCTTCCAAGTCGTTGCCAGCCCTGGACGCATAGTCAGTGTACAAGAGCAGGGCGTCAGCCCTGACGGACTGCAGCTCTGACAGGAGCTCATCTTGAGGACTGACGATCAGGTTCTCGTGAGTCTGGTTCGCAACGTTCACGTAGATGACAGCATTCTGAAAAAAAAAATAACAATTATAAATTATTTTGAATTTTTAAACTAATTTTGTATATGCATACATATATATTTTACAGTATGCTTTTTTGTCCCACGTAACAGGTGGTGTGCCTTACCGTGTTAAAATGGAAAGGCGCTAGTTATGGCGACCTGCTGTTGAAATTTTTCAAACCGCCCATAAGGCTTCAACCAAGCTTAAAATATGGCGTGTATATAAATTAAATTTGTGGGAAATTTATTACACAGCGCCATTTAGCTCAAAGTAAGCTAATGTAAGCTTGTGGTATAGAATCTAGACAACTGATAATCGGACCCGATACCACAGCACGGCAGTCGCTACAGTACCACTGCATCACGGAGGTAGTCTAAAGTACTACGCCTATTCTGCAAATCTCGGGTCACGCCACCCTATAACGCTTGCAAATAGTTTTCAGAATATATATTACAATTTAACCTATGAAATCTTAACCTTGCTTACGCGCGAAATTACAAGCAAAACTAAACGTATTAAAAAGCTTTTTATAAACATCATAAACTCAAAAATAGTACTTGCAGAGTACTAAAATCAAAAATAGTAGATTTAAGACGTTTTTGTTGCTAGGGTTTTGCAATATTTCATTGCCAATGCATTCTTTGTTTTCTATTGGCATGTAATATTCTCACTGCATCTGTGGCGCGGTGGGAGTGTATCCGACTGCTACGCAAGATGTCGTGGGTTCGATTCCCACCCAGGATAAAACTTTGTGTGATGAGCACGATGGTTTATTCTGTGTTTGGGTTTTATTTATCTATAATATGGTATGTATTTAGAAATATATAAGTATGTTTATCAGTTATCTAGATCCCAAAACACAAGCTAATATTAGCTAACTTTGGGCTAGATGGCGCTGTGTGAAAAGTGTCCCACAATATTTATTTATTTATTTATTTACAAATATATAAGTATGTTTATCAGTTATCTGGTTAACATAGCACAAGCTCTGCTTAGCTAGGAATCAGATGGCGTTGTGTGAGTTGTCCCCACGACTTTTTTTTTATTTTTGTTGAAGCACCATCATGAGATGAATGTAAGGTTCATAAAATTGTATCGAAGTAAATTTAGCTGTAAAACCACCCATAAAATAAAACTGTAGGTATATTTACGTCACTGAGCGCTCTGGTAACTCCGCTAACTCAGTATTCTGTCAATGGTCAATGCGTTAAGCAACTTTCGTTATGGCTGGTACTCGAATGGGTGACCGCTTTGTGGCATTTACTTTGTCTTGCATTTGTACGTAAAAACGTTGGTCCTGGTTGCCAGTAACATGGCAGTCGTTGAGCTAAGTTGAAGGCCTTATGGGCGGTTTATACCTTTTTACCAATGAGACGTGACGGTGTACTGACTACGTCAAAAGGTTTAAAAAAAATTTATAAAAGACGAAACGAAAATAACTGACTTGCTTTCTATGAGAGAGAGAGAAAGACAGAGAGAGAGACAGAGAGAGGAACACGCGCACGCCGCACGGCTTGCAACTATAGCAAAAAGTGTCGTTACAACTTTTGGTCTTAATTTTTTCCGTCTAGCCCCCTTTCGCGACGCGCGAAAAGATTAAAGGTTGAATAAAAAAAGGAATTTATAAGCATTTATTTACTTCTGAGCATAGATAGATTCTATGCTCAGAAGTAAATGCAACCTTGAGTGTTAAGATACAATATCCGTGATTAAAGAGCGTATTTTCATGTTACCATTTCACTGATTAGTTACATCATCATCATCCGAGCGTCTGTCCCAGTTGCGTCTCGCGACGCCCGGGGTCCGCTTTCCTACATTTTCTCCTCCACTTCGCTCGGTCGTCGGCATCCCATGTAGTGAGACCATTGGCACGCATGTCATCCCTTACGACGTCAAGCCAGCACTTCTTGGGTCTTCCCCTCTTACCGGGACCCGGCGGGGCTGACATGGCCAGACATTTGTTTCCTACGTAGCCCGGCGGTTGCCGCAAGACGTGTCTATACCAACGAAGGCGACACTCGTGCAACTACCATTTTACTGATTAGCGTTATCTATAATATTGAGTGTCAATCGGTCACATAAGTACACGTTTTCACTGACCTAGGGTCATTACAATAATAATTATTTTATTATCAGCACCCTGACCGTGATCATTGCGGGCATTGAACAAATAATGCTGGTACAGAGTTTCAGGTATCCAGGGTACAGAGAGCAGTTGCTGTCCAATGCATGACAGTGGCTTTATCGCTTACGTGATGTTCGTGATGGAAAAGAAGATGAAGGGAGATGAAGATGAATAGACTCCAAGAGCTCTTCAAAACAGTCGTCGCGCTAGGCTTACCCTAAGTATATGTAGCATGTAGCCGTAGTTAGCTTTTGAAGCGCTCCTGGCCCCGCGGTCTCAGTGTTCTGTAAACGATCTCTGAGTTACGCAACTTTCACTATGGCTGTTCCTCGGATGGGTGAACACTTTGTGGCATTTACATTTGCGAGCGTTTCCGTGCTTCGGAAGGCGCGTTAAGTCGTTGGTCCCGGTTACCAGTAAAATGGCAGTCGTTAAGCCTGGTTGAAGGCCTTATGTGCGGCTTGAAAATTTCAACAGCAGGTAGCCACAACCTGCGTCTGTCTATTTCAACACGGCAATGGGTTTACCACCTATTACGTGGGACAGGAATCCACACGGTGAAAAGTGGGCATATAATATGCCTCTGCCACCCCTTCGGGGATAAGGCATGATGGATATTTATTTAAGCCGTAGCTCCCGAGATGTAGCTAAATGTATTTTAATAAGAACCTCCAACATTTCCGAAACTAGACGTCTAAATACATTCCATGATATAGGCATTTAGTTATATTCCTAGTACTTAAACCAATCAGAATGACGTTGCGTCATAAATCAAAGATATATTAATTTATCTCAAGTACCGAATGATTAAGCCTGAATATAATAAGACGTGCATTCAGTTCCACTGTGTTTATTTCAACCTTGGATTATATTCAGTACTAGAATAATCATTTGTTAGATGGTCTCATAAAGTTCTAGTCCAGGTATTGATCTAGTTGTCCTTGCCAGAGCAGACATTAAAATCTTATGGGAAAATTAATGCCATGATGTCACAAAGGAAACCATTAAATGAGAAACTGCTTATTTACAGTTAAAATTTATATTCAAGCGTACACGCTTCAGTTTTTCATGCCAATTTTCAGACTGTATAACGTAAACATTAATATTAAATTTCAGTTTTGGCGTTAAGGTCACAATTTGAAGTGTAGAAAGAGACACTGATATCCGCCTGCCTCTTTCTGTGTACCAACTTACCCCCTTATTTTTCTGTGTGGGTCAATGACTTCGGTTTACCTTGGCTATAAAGGTGTGGTAGGTTTCCCGAAAATGATTAAAAAGCACATTGTATCCATTCATGGGTATCTGTGACTAAAGGAAAAGATACATTCAGGAATGAAAACTCCTGGCATTTGTTTTGAGGTCTTGCGCTTCACCTATTAAGAAACGCACTAGGAAAGACGTTCCAGTTCGAGGGCATGATTCTGCTAGGGGTGGTTAGGGAACAACTACCTCAAGTGATCGCTCTGCCTAACCTGTAACCACGATTGCTTTTTGTATATTTGTATGCATAGATGGGTGGACTGAGACTTACATATGAGGTCAAAAGTACTCGCATACCTACACTTGCATGTATGATTAATAAATAATAATTCAATCGCGTCAGAAGAGAACAGAAATCGTCAGTCTCTCAGTAGAGAGCCGACAGAAAAAAATGTCAGTTTTCATAGTAGGTACTATATTACAATTGCACTCTATTAACACGTGTAGCGCCTGAGGTAGCTCTTAATTTGCATTTTTGGTAGTCTATATTAATATTTTGATAGCTTAAAACAGCTATTTTGTCTCTATTCTGCAGGTCGAGAATGTGAAATATATAATAGTTTTAGTAGACTACATAGAACTAACTAACTAACTATCTTCACGCTGTATCCCTGACGGGGTAGTCAGAGAGGACAGATCGCCAGGCTTCGCGATCCATGCATACTTCTTTCGCTTCTTCGAGATTCATCAATCGCTTCATACACGCACGTCTGGGTAACCGAGTACTTTTGACCTTTCCGTTTTTGAGCAATCTGCTCACGTGGTCTTCATATGTAAGTCTCGGCCTACCTTGACTCTTTCTACCCTCTACTTTTGAACAATATATATTCTTCGTCAATCGTTCTTCACTCATTCGTTGGACGTGTCCAAACCAACGGAGCACGCCCTTTTCCAGCTCAACGCTGACACTTTCATTCAAACCTGCCATATTGCGTATCACTTCGTTACGTATTCGGTCGGCCAAGGTAACGCCGCACAATTTTCGAAATGATCGCATCTCCACAGCATTCAATTTACTTTCATGCATCTGCTGACATACCCAGGTTTCACTACCGTAAAGCAAAGTTGGCACTAGCACTGCGTTATGAATCGCCATTCGTGCTTCTTTTACGATGCTTTGTCGCTTTACTAACTGGGACAAAGCACCGTTAACTTTGTTTCCGGCAGCTACTCGCCGTTCTACATCCTAATTACATCTTCCATCCGCGCTAAACATACTTCCTAAATACACAATTTCATTCACTTGACAGACTACATAGTTTTAGACTAATCGCAATAGAACTGATATAGAATAGAACTAGAACAGCTTTCTATTAAAAATTGTAGACTCGGCCCCCAGAAAGCGAAAGTCCTCTCTGGCTACCCTGTCAGAAAGGCAGCGTGAAGAGAGTTACTTAGTATACATAGATTTATATAGATTGACACTGACACGATAGGTACACAATATTAAACACATAGGTCAGTTTTGCACGAATCTATTAAAATACCTACGTCTGCTGCTAATCTGGATGGCAAGTTATGCACGGAATGTGCATGAATGGGCTTATCAGCTAGAAACGCTGATTCCATGACTATAAATAGGGCACGTTACATGTGTTTATGGTCTGCGATATACTATTACAACGTATGAATGATTTGTTTGTGCACGTTGTTAGGGCTAGCACACGTGAGTTTTCGAGTGTGGGTCTAAGGGCCGTATTCCAGAACGTTTCTCAAAACTCAATCGACGCCTGAGAGTAGATTTTCTAAGGCAAAATCTTGCCTCAAGCGTTGATTGAGTATTGAGAAACGTTCTGGAATACGGACCTAAGTTTTCAAGAGTCTTACTGTAGAGGTGTTATAGAGGGCCTATCTTTGCCATCATAAGTATTCTATAATAATAGGTATCCCTTCAAACTCCGGTTCGTATTCTAGAACGTTTATCAATACTCAAGAAACACTTGAGAGTAAATTGTATAAGGCAAAATCTAGTCTCAAGCGTTGATTGAGTATTGAGAAACGTTCTGGAATACGGACCTCAGAGTTTGGTAAACGATCAGTGTGGGATCATTGTAAGTGGCGTAGTGTATGATAACGTCAATTCTTAAATGCTTAACCGTTGTTGGGATTTTATTTTATGTATGTATTTCTCCATCTTAGTGTATGTCCAGTTGCTTTCAGACATGCCAGGTGTGTCCGAAGTGGACTTCATGCTCCAAAACGGGTAATTTGGATCATGAGGTCCACTTCAGACACCTTCTATCTACTTTACCTGCCTACCACTTAAAGTACCCACCTAATAAAACAGAATATGACTAGAGTTTAAAAACTATCACGAATAAGTCCAAGATAAATTCAAAATATTTATCTGTTTATCCCGAAGGGGTAACAGATAGGCATACTATTCGCTCACATTTCACCGTGTACATTTTTGTCCCACGTAAGAGTTGGTTGAAAATTTTCAAGCCATAAGGCCTTCAACTTGGCTTAACAGCTGCCTGCTTATTGGCAATCGGGACCATCGGCTTAACGAGCCTTCAGAAGCACAGAAATGCTCGTAAATGGAAATGTCACAAAGCACTCACCCATCTATGACCAGTCATAGTGAAAGTTGCTTAACGCAGTAATCGCTTACAAGACACTGGGTAAGCGGAGCTCCGTGGTTTATAATTGTAAAAAATTGAATAAGCATAATTCCAATTTCAATTTATTTGTTGTGGAAACAACAACAACAACATAGGTTCTTTTACATAATTAAGCTCAGCTATGTCCAGCCGCTTAGGCTTACAATGTTTAAGTATTGTAATCATAATATTAGCTGCATTCAAAATTAACAAACAAATTACTAATAATCAACAAAAATACAATAATCAATAAAAATGCAGTCAATAAAAATACAATTCAATGCACGATTTCATTCCATAATAAGTATGTCATCAAAATTCGTAGTTTGTCAGGTTAATAAAAATGTATGTCACGTCAGATAAAAACTAACTAAGAATTACATGAAGCACTCGCATTATTTAATGAGTTATCATCCAAGAAGTCACTTATTGAGTAATAAAATTTATCAATTAGCAGTTCAGCAAGTCTGTTTTTAAATACATTAACATTATTATGACTTTTATATAATTAGGAATTTTGTTAAATATGAGGTGCTATGCAAAAAATACAATCATTGAAAAGTTTTCAGAAATGGTATGTAATATGTAAAATAAATAAATAAAATAAATGATGTTGAGACAACTCACACAAAGCCATCTGATTTTACACTAAGCAGAGCTTGTACTATGATAACCAGAAAACTGATAAATATACTTATATTTTTCTAAATACAAACATATTATAGATAAATAACACCCAGACACAGAATAAACCATCGTGCTCATCACACAAAGTTTTATCCTGAGTGGGAATCGAACCCACGACCTATTGCGTAGCAGTCGGATACTATTTCCATAGATACTTATTTCAATGCATATTTAGATTCCGTAGACATAGCATAAATTTACTTGCAAACGGTGTATTAAAATTGTATCCATATTATTATAGACTTTTATCTACGATTAAGTATAAATAATTCATTATTTTGTTTGTTGGCACGTATCTATGAGTATTGTGCGTATCTTGCTAACGTTTCATGCGTGACAGAATGTGCGTTGATACGCATTCAAAGTCCTCTACCAAAGTCCGATACCTAAGTAGAAATTGAGGCTTCTGCGTTATAGCATAGGGTCAAAAATTTTGCATCAAAAGTTAACTCGTAACTTCATCCTACACAAATTTAAATTGGCAACCCTAGTGAGGCAAAATCCAAAACTTTTAAGCTGTTGGAAATTGCCTCACTAAACATGTATTTAGTAGGGCAGATTCCACTGTGATCTTGGTATTGGTGGTATTCCACTTTACCACATTAGTGGGGCGGCGGCTTGGTGGAAATCTAATTTTATCGGTCAGTATTGGCAGCATACTCCTCTGCATTACCCTTTCACACTTAGCCAGCCTTTACTTTAAGCCACATTCTTTAGTAAGTACTAACATTCCGACCAGGTACTTCTGTACGTATTCCTATGTACCTCCGTTGATCAATATGTAGGCAAGCGCTGAACCGCGATATGTTATTTGGAATAAAATAACAGTTTTATTTATATTCATAGTTTAGGGCTTCCTGCCTTGTATGTTACATACCTAATAATAAACGACAGTCACTATCTGTGCCGCGAAAGTTGCTGTGGTGGGATGCGATGGGATTCAAGATATTTTGGGTACCAGACTCACATGAAAATGGAGCTTTTACTGCTGACTTAGAGGTTATAGCGAAGATAGGGAAATCTCGTAGAGTGCCAATCACCCTTCCAACTAAACTAAAAACTAAACTATCTTCACGCTGTATCCCTGACGGGGTAGTCAGAGAGGACAGATCGCCAGGCTTCGCGATCCATGCATACTTCTTTCGCTTCTTCGAGATTCATCAATCGCTTCATACACGCACGTCTGGGTATCCGAGTACTTTTGACCTTTCCGTTTTTGAGCAATCTGCTCACGTGGTCTTCATATGTAAGTCTCGGCCTTCCCTGACTCCTTCTACCCTCTACTTTTGAACAATATATATTCTTCGTCAATCGTTCCTCACTCATTCGTTGGACGTGTCCGAACCAACGGAGCACGCCTTTTTCTAGCTTAACGCTGACACTTTCATTCAAACCTGCCATATTGCGTATCACTTCGTTACGTATTCGGTCGGCCAAGGTAACGCCGCACAATTTTCGAAGTGATCGCATCTCCACAGCATTCAATTTACTTTCATGCATCTGCTGACATACCCAGGTTTCACTACCGTAAAGCAAAGTTGGCACTAGCACTGCGTTATGAATCGCCAGTCGTGCTTCTTTTACGATGCTTTGTCGCTTTACTAACTGGGACAAAGCACCGTTAACTTTGTTTCCGGCAGCTACTCGCCGTTCTACATCCGAATCACATATTCCATCCGCGCTAAACATACTTCCTAAATACACAATTTCATTCACTTGCTCTAGACGTTCCTGGTTTACTCAAATCTCGCATTTAGTTCTTACGTCACCTCTTTCAAATACTAGAACCTTAGTTTTACTTGCATTCAAGCGGAGACCCTTACTTTCACACCCCTCTTTCATATTAGTGACTAATGCCTGTAGGTCGGCTTCTGACGAGGCCATGAGCACCGCATCATCAGCGTACAGCAGACAGTTTACTGTAAAGTCACCCAAATTCACACCCATATTAAAATCTTTCAACAACCCTACTCGCACGCAAGCCTTACAGTCCCTATAAAGCGACTGTATTGCCCGCAGTAGCGAGCCGTCCACACCATATCCTGGCAGCAAGTCCCACAGCGTTTCTCTCACAACGTTATCAAATGCTTTCTCTAGATCCACAAAAGCGCAGAAAACCTTATTAGGTATTCCATCTCATGTTTTTCTTATCACAAGGTCTTCAAATATTTTGTGTACTGTAGATAACAGACCTCACGGTAGCGGTGGAGTCTGCCGGGACACGAAGTATTTAGATCAAGGTTGATCGCCAGATTACATTCTTGGCATTGTTTCAGTGTGAATAATAATTATTTTATTATGATTACGGTAATGCGTGTTTGAATTACACCATGGAAGGCATTATGTTATACTTAATTATAGTCGCTACATACTCGTAGGTATATTCGTATTTGCATTGCGTATACCTACTATGAATTTATATTTTTAAAAATAAACAAAGAATACACATTTATTTGGCACTCTAAATAAATACATTAAAATACTTAAACATATAAAGAAATCTAAAAGGCCTCGGCACATTGCTGTGTATGACCACAGCGCTGATTTTCAGCCGAAGCCACCAAGAAGTCACACAGATTTACGCTTTGTACTATTTCTATTCACGTTTCCGTGCAATGAAAGGCACGTTAAACCGTTGGTCTCGGTTGTCAGTAACTTGGCAGTTGATAAGCCAAGTTGAAGGCCTTATGGACTTTAAAATTTCAACAGCAGGTTGCCACAACCTGTTGCCACAACAAATGTTGACATATTTATGCCTCAGTCACCCTTTTGGGGACGAAGGCGTGAATGATAAGTAAGTATTATTATAAGAATTATATTATATTATCTGTGGTAATATGAATTAGTGGTGTCCGTGTGATGTTCTCTCATATCTCGACAACGGGTTAACAGGTTTAGGATTTCAATGACTAACTAACTATCTTGACGTTGTATCCCTGACGGGGATATCCCATTTATGACATGATATTATATTATTATATATCCCGAACAACACGAGCGGGGCAGAGACGTCATCCTTACACTGTGGATCTTGCCCAGAACCGGAAGATTCTATAGGTTTTTCTTATATCGCACCTAAAAACATGGAACTCCTTTTTCCGTTTTCCTCCTCTTACAAACCTGGGTCCTTTAAGAGAACCGTGAAAAGGCTTATTTCTGGGCAGTAAAAATGAGGGTCGCTATCGGAGTCCTACGGGTTGAGATAGCGGCCCTCCTTCACCATGCTGGCGACGCCGTTTTGACGTACTATATATAAAAAAAACCTAACCACTCCGGGAGTGCCGACAGAAGTGAAAACTCAATTTCTTAATAATTTATTTATCTAGACGCGTTGGTACATGCATATATGCACACACTATAGCTGCGTATCGTAACGGGGTGTAGCGAGTCCAGAGTCCAAAGAAGTTTTTCCTTCAAAAATTGACCGGGATCGACGTTAATGATGATGATGTTGAAAAATAAATCTACACTGAAAGACTCCTAATTGATTACACGGCATTATTTAATAAGACCTGTAGATGACCGGAATCAACGTTAGATGATGATGATGATAATGGTCGCGAGTCCAGAGATTTTATCTCATCTAAAAATAAGCGTACCGCGCTAAAAGAATATTCACTTCAAAAATTGACCGGGATGGACGTTAATGATGATGATGAAAAAAAATTCTACTCTGAAAGAGTCTTAATTGATTACACAATATTATTTAATAAGACCTGTAGATGACCGGGTTCAACATTAGATGATGATGATGATTATAGTCGCAAATCCAGAGATTTTATCTCCTCTAAAAATATGTGTACCACGCTAAGAGGCGTTTTCACTTAAAAAACTCAATTTATTAATAATATATTTATCTAGTCGCGTTGGTACATGCATATATGCACACACTATAGCTGCGTATCGTAACGGGGAGTAGCAAGTCCAAATTTATCTCATCTAAAAATTGCGTACCGTGCTAAAAGAAGTTTTTCCTTCAAAAATTGACCGGGATCGACGTAAAGATGATGATGATGATAAATAAATCTACACTGAAAGAGTCCTAATTGATTACACAGCATTATTTAATAAGACCTGTAGATGACCGGAATCAACGTTAGATGATGATGATGATTATGGTAGCGAGCCCAGAGATTTTATCTCATCTAAAAATATGCGCACCGCGCTAAAAGAAGTTTTTCCTTCAAAAATTGACCGGGATCGACGTAAAGTTGATGATGATAAAAAATAATTCTACACTGAAAGAGTCCTAATTGATTACACAGCATTATTTAATAAGACCTGTAGATGACCGGAATCAACTTTTGATGATGATGATGATTATGGTCGCGAGTCCAGAGATTTTATCTCATCTAAAAATATGCGTACCGCGCTAAAAGAAGTTTTTCCTTCAAAAATTGACCGGGATCGACGTAAAGATGATGATGATGAAAAATAAATCTACACTGAAAGAGTCCTAATTGATTACACAGCATTATTTAATAAGACCTGTAGATGACCGGAATCAACGTTAGATGATGATGATGATTATGGTAGCGAGTCCAGAGATTTTATCTCATCTAAAAATATGCGCACCGCGCTAAAAGAAGTTTTTCCTTCAAAAATTGACCGGGATCGACGTAAAGATGATGATGATAAAAAATAATTCTACACTGAAAGAGTCCTAATTGATTACACAGCATTATTTAATAAGACCTGTAGATGACCGGAATCAACGTTTGATGATGATGATGATTATGGTCGCGAGTCCAGAGATTTTATCTCATCTAAAAATATGCGTACCGCGCTAAAAGAAGTTTTTCCTTCAAAAATTGACCGGGATCGACGTAAAGATGATGATGATAAAAAATAATTCTACACTGAAAGAGTCCTAATTGATTACACAGCATTATTTAATAAGACCTGTAGATGACCGGAATCAACGTTAGATGATGATGATGATTATGGTCGCGAGTCCAGAGATTTTATCTCATCTAAAAATATGCGTACCGCGCTAAAAGAAGTTTTTCCTTCAAAAATTGACCGGGATCGACGTAAAGATGATGATGATAAAAAATAATTCTACACTGAAAGAGTCCTAATTGATTACACAGCATTATTTAATAAGACCTGTAGATGACCGGAATCAACGTTAGATGATGATGATGATTATGGTCGCGAGTCCAGAGATTTTATCTCATCTAAAAATATGCGTACCGCGCTAAAAGAAGTTTTTCCTTCAAAAATTGACCGGGATCGACGTAAAGATGATGATGATGAAAAATAAATCTACACTGAAAGAGTCCTAATTGATTACACAGCATTATTTAATAAGACCTGTAGATGACCGGAATCAACGTTAGATGATGATGATGATTATGGTAGCGAGTCCAGAGATTTTATCTCATCTAAAAATATGCGCACCGCGCTAAAAGAAGTTTTTCCTTCAAAAATTGACCGGGATCGACGTAAAGATGATGATGATAAAAAATAATTCTACACTGAAAGAGTCCTAATTGATTACACAGCATTATTTAATAAGACCTGTAGATGACCGGAATCAACGTTTGATGATGATGATGATTATGGTCGCGAGTCCAGAGATTTTATCTCATCTAAAAATATGCGTACCGCGCTAAAAGAAGTTTTTCCTTCAAAAATTGACCGGGATCGACGTAAAGATGATGATGATAAAAAATAATTCTACACTGAAAGAGTCCTAATTGATTACACAGCATTATTTAATAAGACCTGTAGATGACCGGAATCAACGTTAGATGATGATGATGATTATGGTCGCGAGTCCAGAGATTTTATCTCATCTAAAAATATGCGTACCGCGCTAAAAGAAGTTTTTCCTTCAAAAATTGACCGGGATCGACGTAAAGATGATGATGATAAAAAATAATTCTACACTGAAAGAGTCCTTATTGATTACACAGCATTATTTAATAAGACCTGTAGATGACCGGAATCAACGTTAGATGATGATGATGATTATGGTCGCGAGTCCAGAGATTTTATCTCATCTAAAAATATGCGTACCGCGCTAAAAGAAGTTTTTCCTTCAAAAATTGACCGGGATCGACGTAAAGATGATGCTGAAAATCTTACGCTTTTTCGATCATAATGGGTATAAAATCTTAAACGCGAGTTTAAGATTTTATACCCATTACAGAATATTATATTTAAAGTGCTCAACGCCGCTAAAGAAGTTTCCACTTCAAAAAAATATTCCATATTATTTAGGATTATGGCACAGATAATTTAATCAGGTAAGGCCAGAAAGTGTTCTTTTTTTTACAGGGCAAGCAATGCAATTCTGTAAGTATGCAAGTACTATGAACGAAAGAAGGCCAGTGTCAGGTTCAGCTTGTTATGTCTACATTTTCGTGGAGTTGAAATGAGAGGCATTTAACGTACTCCTATAAATAAATAAATAGCCAGGTGTTGTTACGGAATTCCATCCAGTACATTGTGTCTCTGGAATTATTACAGTAATGAATATCAGTTTTATTGTTTGTTTTTGTGCACATAATGCAAGGTCGCGTATTGCAGCTGGTGTGGGACGAGCCGCAGACGCGACACACAATACCACATTATACAAAATGTAACAATACTAAAACATTCTATTTATTGTAGCATTGTAACACTTACATAAACAAATAAATAGTTTATGAAGATAACACCTAAACCCCCTCTGAACGAGCCTGCGGTAGCGGACAAAGTCTGTCAGGAGCCCTGGGGTTACCCTTCCGAGGGCACACCCGGGGCTCCTGGCTATAGACAGATGAAGGGAAACGTGTGGTTTTAGTCGGTAGGAGTCCGACATAGCATCCATGATCCATACATACGAAAAAAAGGCAACTTCTATGTATACTGATAAATAAAATTGTAGTGTCTATTTGTAATTCCAAATTATTTTATTATAATAGATTAGCCGGAACAAACCGACAAAAAATTACAAGAACCGTTAATTTTTTTTTGTCTGTTTGTTCCGGATAATCTCAGAAATGGCTGGACTTTATAGGAGGGTTTCACTGGCGGACAGCTCGTCATCATCTTCATCCGAGCGTCTGTCCCAGTTGCGTCTCGCGACGCCCGGGGTCCGCTTTCCTACATTTTCTTCACCGCTTTCCTACACTTCGCACGGTCGTCGGCATCCCCTGTAGTGAGACCATTGGCACGCATGTCATCCCTTACGACGTCAAGCCAGCACTTCTTGGGTCTTCCCCTCTTACCGGGACCCGGCGGGGCTGACATGGCCAGACATTTGTTACCTACGTAGCCCGGCGTTTGTCGCAAGACGTGACCATACCAACGAAGGCGACACTCTTGCAACTTGTCTGCAATGTCACGGACGTGAAGGCTGCCGCGGATGCGAGAGTTCCTCACGCGGTCCATCCGCGTGACTCCACACATCCACCGCAACATCTTCATTTCCGTGACACGCAGCTCCTGCTTGTGTCGCTCCAATATCGGCCACGTCTCACTGCCATGTAAAAGGACAGGTCTAATAATGGTTTTGTAGACCTGTCCCTTCAACCGGATCGGCACTTTAGGGTCACAAATGACACCGGTCATCTCCCGCCATTTGGCCCACGCGGCAGCAATGCGTGACTTGACATCGCAATCGATGTCACTGGACGTGTGAAAAACAGATCCTAGGTATTTAACCTGGTCCGTGCGCTCGACCAAATCACCGCCTATGCGGACGGATGTGGGATCTGTCGAGTTTAGTGCCAAGTACTCAGTCTTCGCCACATTTAGTTGGCGGACAGCTCGTGTAATAAATAATAAATTACGATTTTTTAAGGATTTTTGAAAGATTGAACGCGCTAATCTCACGGACTACTAGTTCGAAAAAAAGATTTTGTTGAAAAATAACGCGGAGTCCTACATGTAGGAACGCCCAAACTCTGGGCACGGTGGGCGTGGCCCAAGTTGTGAGTCTCATCAGGGCGCTGGGACACCAGGTTGCCCTCGAAAAGTCTGAGGCCATGGTCTTTCACGGGCCTCAGCGAGGACCCTCTCGAAGCTCCCAAATTGTGGTTAGCGAAACCCCCGTCACTGTTGGGAAGATCATAAAATATTTGGGTCTGATTCTCGACAGCCGATGGGGCTTCACTAAGCACTTTTTTTTTGTATAATTTCTTTACTGTATAATTGGTCAAATAACATGTTAATCAAACTGTGTCAAATGGCGGTTAGAAAAGAGTGGCCATGAGTTTTATTGCCAGGTTCTTCCTCTGGCTCTACCTACCCTGGCAGTAAATGTAAATGTAGATGCAGTAATCTTGACGTTCATAAGTGTTACTTTGTGACCTACATGAATAAAGATTTTTGATTTTTTGACTTCCGGCTATTGGCTCCAAAGTTGATCCAATACGCCGGAAGGCTCGCCCCTTTTGTCTGGGGTACCTTCTAGTGCCCGTGCGCATCGCTCTTTACCCCCTTTTTTCCAGAGTGACGTCGACGACTCGAAGCGGGCACAGGCTAATCTCCTCCAGGACATAGTGGGGAGAAGGGGGGGGGGGCACGTCTAGTCCCCCGAGAAGAGCCTTATATTGGGGCATTCTCTTAGTCGGGTCGCCGTGAATAGCCTCAGGCCTAGAGTTTAGTGGGTAGGACGGCACCCAAGAACCGAGAATCCCTCACACCTTCCCCCCGTCAAATAAAAATAAACAACACCAGTTTAGCTAGCAGTAGGGCACTATTTTTAGGTTTGCCCCAGGGCCCTTGGTTACCTAGCTACGCTACTGCTCATCAGGTGGTACCTATAAACAATTGAGGTCTTTTAGGCATAAGCTGTGCCATTTTACTCTTTTCTCCTAACTAGTCTCTGTTAAATACGTGTCATGTGTACATAAATTGTTAAATAAATAATAAATAAATAAATATCCATCACGCCTTATCCCCGAAGGGGTGGCAGAGGCATATTATATGCCCACTTTTCACCGTGTGGTTTGCTGTCCCACGTAATAGGTGGTGAGCCCATTGCCGTGTTGAAATAGACAGACGCAGGTTGTGGCTACCTGCTGTTGAAATTTTTCATGCCGCCCATAAGGCATTCAACCAGGCTTAACGACTGCCATTTTACTGGCAACCGGGACCAACGGCTTAACGTGCCTTCCGAAGCACAGAAACGCTCGCAAATGTAAATGCCACAAAGTAGTCACCCATCCGAGGACCAGCCATAGTGAAAGTTGCGTAACTCAGTGATCGTTTACAGAACACGGAGACTGCGGGGCCACGAGCGCTTCAAAAATTAAATAAATAGATTCCTAATAAGCGAAGCAATCACAACCAAAATACTGAGACATGCTAAATGGAGCAGCATATCAATTGATTTACTCTTCATTATTGGTTATGCAAATTCTCACAAGGTTGCAGTACTGCACGTAGTGCATGCAATTCTGACGTCATACCTGTGCTGTTTATTGTTCGAACTATTTAAAATAGGTTTTATGCAAATATCATCCATATTACTGTACAAAAACTAAAAATTTAAAAATCTATGATTTTCTTTAGCTTTCAAGGACTTTTGGCGCGAACATGAGCAATGCCGCACTTTTTTCGCATATTATTTTCCAAAATTAATGTAAGATTCATATTGTTGTGTTTAAGAATTGTTATTCAAATTTATTATATAAATAAGAAATTACATTTACTAAGGACAGGGCTGAATGGACTGAGTTTCCTTAGCCTGCCCAAGGTCGGCTAAGATAAATAACAATATAAGCGATTTTCGAAAAATGACAAGTGCGGGCGCTTGCTGTATATTATTTTCTAAAACTAGAGCATTTTTCTTGTTTTATGTGCAGTAGTGGTGGTTTCTTGGATTTAAAAGTTGTGTTAACGTGCTATAGTGAAAGCCTGTGATATTTATGCAGTGAAATGCGATTTTCTTTTTTGCCGCGTATAATCTACTGAAAACCTCCCTATTACAAACACTATTATACTGGGGTGAGACCAGGGTTGTCAGGTGTTCGGTGTTTTACCGAACTGTTCGGTATTTCAGCCCCGTGTTTGGTGTTGGGTATGACAAAATACCGAAGTATGAGTCGTTCGGTATTTTTACTAAAGTCATACATCAAAAATGTTATTATGTTCGTTTTCGTGGAAAACGTTTTTAATCGGAAAAGAAACGCCTAACATAAAAAAAAATATCAAAAAGATAATGGCGGTTCCATGCAGCATGCAATGCCTATGTTGAACGCCTTTTCAGCCATATGAATCATTTATGGTCTGACCCTCGAAACAAACTGAGTGTCGAAATGGTGAAAGCAGAACTATCCGCTGTAATTTGAAATTCGAAACATGCACTGACTTTTATTATAAAATTAGAAATAACAAAAAGTTGCTACAAAGTAATAATTAATATAATTTTTAAGGTTTACGTTATTATGTTCACCCTCAGAAAATCCCAGATATTTTCAGGTAATTTTTTGCACTTCTCAACAACTTCGACAAATTTACACAAAAAATGAATGAATGAATGAAAGAAATAGGAAATGTTCGGTTTTTTTATCTATACCATCTGGCAACCCTGGGTGAGACTGACCTTGAATTAAGACTAGACTTGACTGAGACGTATAGGACGGGGACATTTTTGATAATAAGAATGAAGATTGAAGAAATATGAATTAAGATTTTTTTATAGTATAAATATAAAATAATTACCAGAAAACCTTAGCATTCGATTTTAAATTTCGAAGATGTTTACAATGGGGAAGAAAACGCAAAACTTTTATGAAGAGGGCGCTGTGTGTTTCTTACAGAGAAAACGTCAAGTTTCTTACTAAAACCTGTAATCCGCTTTATCTTGCGTTTTGTTTTTGCTCTATTTTATTTTTGTCGTGTTAACAAGCTTTACAACATGTATTTTACATGGCGAGTCGGTTAATTAGAGTAGAAATAAAAAAAAAAGAAAAGTCTGAAAGGTATTTATGGGAGGCTCAATGCGGATTCCGACGTGGAAAAGGTTGCATGGATCAAGTGTTTTCTCTCCGCATGGTCGTGGAAAAGTTTCTGGCTATTAGCCAGAAGGTCCTGCGTCTTTGTGGATCTGGAGAAAGCATTTGATAAAGTTGTGAGAGAAACTCTGTGGGAATTGCTGCCCGGATATGGTGTGGACGGCTCGCTACTGCGGGCAATACAGTCGCTTTATAGGGACTGTAAGACTTGCGTGCGAGTAGGGTGTCACCTCTTTTTGATGTCTGTACAGGCGTCAAACAGGGTTGTGTCATGTCCGCCTGGCTGTTCATAGTGTATCTGGACAGTTGCACACAGTTTTGGATTCAGATGTAGAACGGCGAGTAGCTGCCGGAAACAGATTTAACGGTGCTTTGTCCCAATTAGTAAAGCGACAAAGCATCGTAAAAGAAGCACGACTGGCGATTCATAACGCAGTGCTAGTGCCAACTTTGCTTTACGGTAGTGAAACCTGGGTATTTCAGCAGATGCATGAAAGTAAATTGAATGCTGTGGAGATGCGTTACTTCGAAAATTGTGCGGCGTTACTTTGGCCGACCGACTACGTAACGAAGTGATACGCAATATGGCAGGTTTGAATGAAAGTGTCAGCGTTAAGCTGGAAAACGGCGTGCTCCGTTGGTTTGGATACGTCCAACGAATGAGTGAGGAACGATTGACGAAGAATATATATTGTGTAAACGTAGAGGGTAGAAGAAGTCAGTGTAGGCCGAGACTTACATTTGAAGACCACATGAGCAGATTGCTTAAAAACGGAAATGTCAAGAGTACTCGGATACCCAGACGTGCGTGTATGAAGCGATTGATGAATATTGAAGAAGCTAAAGAAGTATCCATGGATCGCGAAACCTGGCTATCTGTCCTCTTTGACTACCCCGTCAGGGATACAGCGTGAAGATAGTTAGTAAGTTAGGAATTAAAAAAAGAAAAAAGAACCACATTTAAAAGTTACACAGCGACCAATTCTTCAATAAATAATTTAAAACGTGAATTCGAACGAAACAGTATGAAGATTGACAGTTGCCTTGTAACAGAAATTGGCCGGTCTCAGTGTTCTGTAAACTCGTTCCGTCCTCGGATGGGTGACCACTTTGTGGCATTTACATTTGCGAGCCTTTCCGTGCTTCGGAAGTGCCAGTAAAATGACAGTCGTTAAGCCTGGTAGAATGCCTTATGCGGCGGCTTGAAAAATTTCAACAGCAGGTAGTCACATCCTGCGTCTGTCTATTTCAACACGGCAATGGGCTCACCACCTATTACGTGGGACAGGAATCCACACGGTGAAAAGTGGGCATATAATATGCCTCTGCCACCCCTTCGGGAATAAGGCGTGATGGATATTTATTTATTTATTTATTAGAAATTTGGCGCTTTCTACAATGAACTATTTGACAGTTTTTTTTTGCATTAAAATTTATGTTTTAGCGCCACAACTTTCGTTAGCAGACGATGGTAGACGACCACATGGATTAAGGTAGCATTCCGTTCTTAGCGACCGCGACCCGCGACGGTGAAGCGCGACCAAAACAGGGTCGCGCGACCTACTGCTTGGTATGAATTTGTATGGAGCACGAAACAAATGACGCGACCGGTGGGCGTAGTTAGAGTGCCGCGCGGCGACCGCGACCCGGTCGCTTCGCAGGCAGTGCCGTCGCGCGACGCAGGCGAGAAGTATATCAAAATAGCGTCGTTTTCAACACACGACGACGAGATCTACTCTACCTATCTACTAGTTATACTTTTTCAAAACAATGTTTTGAAATTACTTTACTGAAACATAAATTTCTCTTATTTATACGATTTTCCTACCACGTGACTTGGCCAGGTGGACTCACAAAGAATGATGATAATAAATCCGGAATTTTTGATCACACTTGTATGGAAAGCCATTTTTTTAAGTTACATCGGAAAGCAAGTGGTCGCCCCGCGACAGGCGACCGAGGTCGCGTGGTCGTCTGGTCGCCGTCGCGGGTCTCGGTCGCTAAGAACGGAAGGCTACCTTTAGAACACGTACTACGTACAACTGTAGCAGAGTATAGTGTTTTTTTATTTCAATGAGACAAGTTTTCAAAGTTTTTTATAATGTCTGACAATATGAGGGTAAAATTTACAGCATGAACGGAGATAATTATATCCTCACAAACGGTTAGTTATTAGGTACGTTACTCACGGCATCATCATCCGAGCGTCTGTCTCAGTTGCGTCTCGCGACGCCAGGGGTTTCCGCTTTCCTATATTTTCTCCTCCACTTCGCACGGTCGTCGGCATCCCCTTTAGTGAGACCATTGTCACGCATGTTCACCTTTACGATGTCAAGCCAGCACTTCTTAGGTCTTCCTCTCTTACCGGGACCTGGCGGGGCTGACATGGCCAGACATTTATTTCCCACGTAGCCCGGCGGTTGCCGCAAGACGTAACTATACCAACGAAGGCGACACTCGTGCAACTTGTCTGCAATGTCACGTGAAGGCTGCCGCGGATGCGAGAGTTCCTCACGCGGTCAATCTGCGTGACTCCACACATCCACCGCTCCAGCTCTCAGCTCCTGCTTGTGTCGCTCCAATTACGGTTATATGCTCCAAAAACGCTGCCTTTGAGATATAACCAAAAAATATATGGTGCAATGTGTATCTAATGTAGGTCTACAAATTTTTTTTACGACGGAATATGTCTATCTTTTAGGAATAACATACTATATCTATTTTACATTCATACATATTGTCACGCCTTTATCCCCGAAGGGGTAGGCAGAGGCAAATTAAACGCCCACATTTCACCGTATGTATTTTTGTCCCACGTAACAGGTGGTGAGCCCATTGCCGTGTCTACTAATATCTATTTTACTACTTTAAAAATCCATCAATATATAAAGCGGTAATTTGAGGGCTATTTACACAATTATGCTATTAATCCTAATAATTTTTACTATCTTAGTTGGCTTCAGCATTTCATGAAGATTATTTTGTCCCTTTACACCTTGTAAATTAAATGAATATCTTACGAGTTATAGCAAATTCAAAATAATGCGCAAAAAAATAAATTTCGTGTAACCATAATTCGAGCCGCCCGCACGACCCGGCCGGTAGGTACTGGAGAGCGGAGAAGTAAGCAACGAATTTGGAAAATGTTCATACATTATTGTGAAATTAATAAACGACGGGATTATGAAATGGGTGCCTAAGTTTTTTGCCGGTCACTTTAAATATTTTAAATAGTGTATGACATTTTGTGAGCGCCGTTAAAATGGTCTATGCAAAATAAAGATTTTTTTATTTTTTTATTTTGCCACGGGGTTCGAAGTATGTCACGGGCAAAGCGGGGCGGGACAGCTAGTGACTAGTGAGACCATAAAGAGAGTGTGCAAGATATTATCAGTGGGACCACTCGCTGTATTAGACAACGATAGATGTCTTTTATTCTTTACTAGATGACCACCACAGCTTCGCCCGTGGAATATTTCAACCCGTCGCACCTATTTAGTCCCGTCGCTCATAAATTCTACAACGATGCATAAAAATTTGCCCGATTTGTTGACATTTATGACTACTGCTCTGCTCCCCAGTGTAGTAGCGTAATGATATATAGCCTATAGCCTTTCACGATAAATGGGCTATCTAACTCAAAAAGATTTTTTCAAATCAGACCAGTACTTTCTGAGATTAGCACGTTCAACCAAACAAACAAACAACTCGTCAGCTTTATAATATTAGTATAGATATCAGGGCCATAGAATAGATGTAACAAGGGAATATAGAAGGGCTTTAACCCACATTCAAGTAAAGTAGCAAGGCAGCTCAAAAGAGTTTGTAACCTTGAAACTTGACCTGGCTGAAGGGCAGGATAGCTTGGTGAAAACTGAACTATAACATATCTATGTCGATCTGCGTAACTAAATACTTGATTTGCGTACAACTGCGAGATTATCGAGGTCATCTCTATCGAGTGCACCGCACATCAACACGTGTCGTGTGACTGACCTATGCTCAAGTTTCTCATCAGCAATATTGATATCTAATATTATAAAGCTGAAGAGTTTGTTTGTTTGTTTGGTTGAACGCTCTAATCTCAGGAAATATTGTACAGATTTAAAAAAATATTTTTGTGTTGGATAGCGCATTTATCGAGGAAGCTATAGGCTATATATGCTGGCAGGCTGGAGAGCAGAACAGTAATCATAATTGTCAACAAAATGGGCAAATCTTCATACATTATTGTAAAAATAATAAACACATTTAATAACAAAACAAATTCTCATAATCAATATTTGTGGACTTACATGAAGACCACGCGAGCAGATTGTTAAAAAACGGAAAAGTCAAAAGTACTCAGATACCCAGACGTGCGTGTATGAAGCGATTGATGAATCTTGAACAAGCGAAAAAAGTATGCATGGATCACAAAGCCTGGCGATCTGTCCTCTCTGACTGCCCCGTCAGTGATACAGCGTGAAGATAGTTAGTTATAAATAATTGTTCCGAGGCCTCAGTCTACCACTGGGTCACCGAGACAGTCAATACACCATATTGACTGCCTCGGTGACCCAGTGGTAGACAGGTAAGGTATCCACAAAAACAATATTTGTTTCAATCAACGCCATATTATAGAGCGCTTGACACTGTTTGTAGGGAAATGTTGTACATTGTACAAGTGTTCCACTCACACACACTGCTAGTTCCCACGGGTACCTCTGATAGGTTGCGCAAGAGTCGAATATGTGTGTTTTTTTTACATTTCAAGATCTGTACTAAGAACCTTCTATTGTAATGCCTGTGAATCATGTTCATAGGAATTTTAAGAACGATTTCTGAAGAAAATATCTCGGGTCAAACACTCACAGAATTCTTTTTTTCATTTTGGTTTTTAATAGTTTATATTTCTAAAGCAAATACTTAGCACCTATGCTTTTTCTTAAATCTATATTTAATTTATTGATTAGCGCTGGCCGTACATTTAATAAGGCGTGTCGGAGTACTGATCTTGACTTGTTCGTCACTAGCACTAGCAAACTTAAGAAACTCTTGTGCGAGGATTATTTCTCATTTAATGATTAGTGATTGACTTACCACTATACATACATATATACATATTATAACGCCTGTTTCCCATCGGGGTAGGCAGAGACTATGGCTTTCCACTTGCTACGATCCTGACATACAGCTTTCGCTTCTTCTACTTTCATGAGTGATTTCATACACGCTCGCCGGTTAAGTGTACTCTTGACCTGACCTTTTTCCAAAAGATCGTCGATTTGATTGACATACTGACACTGACTGACACAAGCACTGGAGCCCTCATAGAGAGATTTCAGTGCTCGTATCAAGTGGCTATTTACTCCATACCTGGCCAGTGTTGATCACAGTTCCTTCACCACTCTATCATAGGCCTTTTCCTAGTCTACAAATACGCAATAGACTTTTTGACTTTTCGCCAAAAGCTTTTCTACTACGCATCGTAAGGAAAAGACCTGATCCGTGCACCCCCTTCCTTTCATAAATCCTGCTTGTACATCCCACATTTTTCCTTCAGTTTCATTCATCACTCTTTTTATCAAAATTTTTGTAAACAATTTGCCGACGATGCTGAGCAAGCTTATGCCGCGGTAGTTTTTGCACTCTTACTGTGACCCTTTTCCCTTATAAAGCGGCACGATGACAGCCTTACACCAATCTCTTGGTACGCTGCCATACCTCCAACAAAGGTTGAAAAGGCAGTACAGCTGGCAAGCTACCACGCGTTATCCCGCTTTCAGCATCTCGACAGAGATCCTATCAAGTCCGGCCTTTCCCAATTTCATGCTATTCAATGCTTCCACTATTTCTTCCATACTTATGACTTCTTCCTTGCCAATTTCATTTACTTCCCAAAAACTAGTATGTACTTGCATATCCTCTTTTTCAAACAAGCTTTCGAAATATTGCTTCCATCTTTTTAACACACATACTTCTCCTTTCACAAGACTACCATCATGGTTTTTGATAAGGTTGAGATGTGATGTCGTCTGTTGACCCCTCACTGTTCTTATGGACTTCCAAAAGAATTTCATATTCTGTTGGAAGTCATCAGATAACCTTTTATCAAATTCATCTCTGTCATTCTCTTTCTTTCTTTTCATCACCTCTTTTGCAACACGCTTTTACCTTTTGTACTCCTCTTTTGCCATTTTTAGGTCCACATCCGTTGCCTTCTGAATTCTTTGATTGACTTTTGTAGTCAGCCAATGCAACGATGCTTTCTTCTTATCAGAAAGTGCCTTTCGGACTTCTACACTCATTCTCTTTCCCTTACATCGTTGGCTTCTCTTGTTTACCCCACACACTTCAATCGCAACTTCTAAGAGCCCTTCCTTAAATGACTTCCATACGTCTTTGATATCACACACTTCATCAGAATTTTTAAAATTCTTGCTCAGCTTACTCATAAATTCCTCTTTAATGCCTATCTCTTGCAAATTTTCGACTTTTATGCGCTCTAATACACTAACAGGTTCATACATACGATGCCGCCACCGTCGAAACAGACCTCTTACTCGACTAACTACCAAGAAGTGGTTTGTGTCCCGGCACCGCGGTATGCCCTGTTGTCTAAGACTTTCTTTCTCATCCTTGCATCTACAATCACAAAGTCGATCATACTTCTCTTATTTCCTTCATGTCTCGGAAACAAGTGGATATCTTTGTGGTCAAACATGGTGTTAGTTACCACAAGATTCCTCTCCAAACATACTTCAAGCAGACTTTCTCCATTTTCATTAACTCGCTTGTCACCAACCTTTCCCAATACACTTTCATATCCATCACGCTTCACTCCAACCCATCCGTTAAAGTCACCTAACATTACACTTCTCTCATTTTGTTTGCATCTACTCAAAACATCACTCACACTCTCCCAAAATGCCTGTCTCTCACTTTGGTCTTTTGGTACACACACCTACATCAAAGATGCGGGTGAGTCCAACCTTCAACCTCAACCAAAGGAGTCTTGGGCTGACACATTCATATTCAGTCACACATTAATTCATTCAAGCAGACAGTAGTACACCGACACCCTGGCACGCTGGACTGGTAGTAGTGACACCAGACCAGTATGCCGTGAGGGTTCCATTCGTGGTGGTGTCACCCCATTTCCTTTTTGTCTCATTCACGCACAGAACATCAATTCGTCTCTCTCGCATCATCTCGCATACCTCTTCAATTTTGTCTTTCATTCCTCCTATAGCATTCAAAGTAGCAAAGTGGCTATCGCAAGTCCCCTTTTCGCCTCGTTGGGAAACGAGACGTGACGGGTGGCGAACCGCGTCGCCGCCATTCTGGATTTTATTTTTGAAAACCATTGCATTCCCACGATTAGCTAGGGAAATATTACGTCCACCTAGACAGAGCCCCGCTTATCTAGATAAGGCTAGCCTTGTTCTGGGGTCTCCCGGTCCTAGGGCAATAAGGCACGTTCAGACTAGGCTCGCCCCTAGTCACGCAGCACATAGGCACGGCAACCATTGGCTTGGCGGACGGAGAATTGGAAGAGGATGAGGTAAGAAAAGGATTTAGGGTTACATTACCTTCTGTCTTTCGAATCTAAATATTCCAGCTGCCAGGACAGTTGTTGCACTCCTTTATAAATATCTCTACAGTCCGGGCGAGGTACGAGTATATATAGTAATATAATAATATAGTGGTAAGTTAATTACTCTTGTAACTTTTGTAAATTATGGGTGTATTATGTTGTAATAAAAAAAAATACCATATTAGTGTATCAGTGGAAACTTGTAATTGGCGTTCAGATTTTTAAATTTATATCTATTGTGACTACTACGAGTAGCTGTAAGTTTTCCTAAATTTGAAAATAAAATAAAAATAAATAAAATATAAAAATGAATCCCTATTTCCCTTGGTCACAGCATCACGCGTGAACGGCGGGACCGATTTGAAAAATTCTTTTTATATTGGATAGTCCAATTATTGAAGAAGGTTCTTAGCTATATATTATCACGCCACTATACAGGAGAGTGGAGCAGTAACCATAAATGTCAACAAATCGGGGAAACATTCATACATTTTTTGGAAAAGTAATAAGCGACAGGATTAAATGGGTGCCACGGGGTTGGAAATATGTCACGGACGAAGCCGGGCAGATCAGCTAGTTTATCTGAACGGCCCGTAGCTCCGCTAACTCAGTGTTTTGTAAACGATCACTGCGTTAAACAAATTTCGCTATAGCGGTCCTCGGATGGGTGATATGGCTTTGTGGTATTTCTATTCACGAGTGTTTCCGTAGGTACTTCGGAAGGCACGTTAAACCGTTGGTCCCGGTTGCCAGTAACATGGCAGTCGTTAAGCCAATTTGATGGCGTCACTGGCGGCTTGTCACAACCTGCGCCTATCCATTTCAACACGGCTCACCACCTGTTACGTGGGACGGGAGCCTACATAAATGCTTATTGCTGGTGAATAATGGGCCCATAATCTGCCTACCCCTTCGGGGCTAAAGGCGTGACAATATGTATGTTTGTATGTATGTTTTTTACTAAGATTATAAGAAATGGATTGCGAAACCTGTGCAAGCTGACCGGGAGATCGCGCGGGAATTTGACTTGATTTTTAGTATTTTCTAAAAGTGGTGTCCTTTGATCTCTTTTTATGTAAAAATGATGTAATCTTAGCCATAAAAGTTGCGTGAACGTGCTATTGTGATATATTGCAGTGAAATTCTATAATACATCTTATCGTGCAAATTCCACTGAAAGTTTCAGTAACGCTTCCATTACATCGGCAATGGGCTCACCACCTGTTGCGTGGGACAAAAATACATACGGTAAAATGTGGGCGTTTTATATGCCTTTGGCTACCCCTTCGGGGATAAAGGCGTGACAATATGTACATTAGTGGAGCAACACTGACTTTGATAAGTCAAAGTCTAAAGCCATGCAATTTAACACAAATATTCCTCAAGTAACGGTAGGTGTAACAAAGAAAGGATTTTTGAAAATTAACACCTTCGTTCACCAATTAGGTGTAAAATGTTACGTTTTGCATGGGTTGCTAAGTTTAAACTTTTGAAATAACTTAAACTTAACTAAACTATCTTCAGGCTGTATTCCTGACGGGGAAGTCAGAGATGACAAAACGCCAGGCATCGCGATCCATGCATATTTAATAATCACTTCATACATACACGTCTGGGTATCCGAGTACTTTTAACATTTCCGTTTTTGAGAAATCAGCTCACGGGGTCTCGGCCTACCCTGACTCCTGCCATCTACTTTCGCACAATATATTATATTCTTCGTCAATCGTTCCTTACTCATATTTCTACATGAGTTATATTTCTTACGCCATAAAACAATAATTAAAAAAAAGAAGAGCCAATTCTAGGTCCCAAATCGAGACCAAACGTGTCTCTTCCTAGTGTAAACTGTCTACAATATATACAACCATGAACCTTATAGTACGAACTAACGGATAACGTGTCAAGTTGAATCAGTTAACACAGGTTCTACGGTAAAACATCCAACACAGCTGTAGTCGTGAGAAAGGTATAGGGTTACATCTATACTACTAAGTATATAAAGTTGAAGAGTTCGTTTGTTTGGTTGAACGATCTAGTCTCAAGAACTACAACCTCGAATTGTAAAATTCTTTTTGTATTGGATAACCCGTTTCATATAGCTAATATATAGAGATAGTGCTCATGGAGCCGCTGGCTCAGTGTTCTGTAAATGATCACTGCGTTAAGCAATATTCGCTAGAAGTGGTCCTTGGATGGGTGACCACTTTGTGGAATTTACATTTGCGAGCGTTTTCGTGCTTCGGAAGGCACGTTAAGCTGTTGGTCCTGGTTGCCAGTAACATGGCAGTCGTTAAGCCTGGTTGAAGGCATTATGGGTGACTTGAAAAATTTCAAACAGCAGGTCACTGTGCACTGCAGGAAATGGGCAGGCGCAAGCTGCGCCTGCCCATTTCAACACGGTAATGGACTCACCACCTATTACGTGGGACAAAAATGCATACAATATGAGTATGACTTTGCTTACCTCTTCTGGGATAAAGGCGTGACAATATGTATGTATGTAACCCATTTATAGAGGATGGCTATAGGCTATATTTCTTCACGCTGCTATCCCGGAAAGCGGAGCAGTAATCATAAATACCGAATCGAGCAAATATTTACACAGTTGGTACTGTAAAATTAATAAACTTTACGGGATTAAATGGTTGCCAAAGGGTTCAAAATAAGTCCCGGGTGAAGTCGCAGTGGTTAGCTAATGTAGAGAATATAGGCAGCCTTCTTGTACAGTGAGCAGTAAATGCAGAGATATGGTAACATTTATGGTAGGTAATAAATAATAGAAGCGCTCGCGTGGCCCCGCTGACTCATTGTTCTGTAAACGATCACTGTGTTAAGCAACTTTCTCTATGGCTGGTTACGGATGGTCACCCATCCGTAACCAGCCATAGAGAAAGTTGACCGCTTTGTGGTATTTTCAGTTACGAGGGTTTGTCGTGCTTTAGAAGGCACTGAAGAAATACACTACCGCTGCGGCCATCGAGACAGTCAGAAATTAAAAGTCGTTCGTTGTAATTTTATAACTTAAGAACGGACTCACCTATCCAAACCAAATGTTTTAATGTTTTAATGGCTTTGTTCGGACTATTTAGTAAATGGTTTATGTGAAGTTTGCACAAAATCGGTCGAGCGGTTCTTCATTTATCATATTTGTGGTGGCGCTAACAAAGTTGCGCGGGTCATCTAGTTAAAATAATAAGATATTATGCAAACGGTGACTTTGGGCGTACGAGTATAATATGCCTCCTCCACCCATTATGGGATAAAGGCGTGATTAATAAGCAAACGTGAACTTATAAGGTTGAACCAATGTACTTAATAAACAATGTTTTATGCACTTCTTCTCCATATACTTTAACTGTTCACGTTCTATACTGTTCGTACAAAAGAAAATTTCACTGAGATTCAATCGTGAATTTCAGTTTTATGATATTGTTTGAAACCTTTTTTTTACGCAATCCATCTAGCTCAATTTAAGACAAAATAAGCCTGTGGAATGGATCTAGACAATTGATAAAGATATCTACTGAAACTTTTAAACAAATATTGCGGATCTCCCTAATATTTGATCTGACCCAGGAAATGACTCCGGACTACCAATGACGCCCCCGAGGCAGTCTTCACGTGTACAACGTGTATAGAACCCACATATACAATTATAAATCTATAATTTAATAGAGATATGGGTGCATTCAACTCGTCAAACTACAATTTATGGGATGGAATATTCACCCCTACCTATATTTAATTTAAGTAACTGAATAAGTACATATCTTCACAAGCGCCATTATTATTATTATTGTAACCTTATTTATTAAATGTACTTTCGTATTTTAGGTATTTATTTATTTTTACATATATTTCTTGTACTACAAGACAGATATAATTTGAAAACTGCGTCAAAATTCCAGTACAATAGTATAATTTATCTCTTAAAAAACTTTTCCAGTAATAATTTATCTCATAAAGCAATTTTTAGGAAACCTTTACATGGATATACATATGTTTGCAAACTCGTGGTTTTTCTACTAATAACTACTGTCTACTAAAAAAACCTACCGTAATATTTTTTACCTCATTTATTTTGAAGCACACTCAATATTTCTAAAACTAGTTAACAATAAATCACAAATATATCAAAACATTAAACAGACCTGCGCGTAAGCAGACGACGCCGCGACCGCGACGAACGCGAGAAACGCGATATAAGCGCGCGCGACCATGCTGCACTGTGCGCATAGATACTGTGCGCTCTGGCGCAAATTGCGATCGCGCACCTGATCTGTGTTTGTGGAGTACAGTCGGTGCAAACATTAAATGTCCTTTTAAAATATATCATATATTTTTCAGCCAACTTCATCTCAGCGTTTTCTCAGTTGGTTCTAAATACCCAAATAGTGTTGTGCACACGACCCCATTATGGTTTTCTAGTTCCTACTAAGTAACTTTGTATCAAAAAATACCCGTATCTACTCGGTTCAGGCATTATCGACATTATACGACATTTAAAAAACGAAATATTGCAAAATTAAAAGTAAAATCACTATTTTTTTTAAGTTGTACACTTTTTTTCAGTCTCAAACTGGACTCTAACCAGCGTCTTCTAGTTCAACGCACCAGACGTATTACCAACTACACCACCGTTACCTGCTCCTATCTGACGAATTAATCCACCTCTTTACGTCTTAAGGCGACGTTCAATGTTCTAAATAATCACTGTGTTAAGCTTAAGCATCTTATTCTACGGTCGGTCCTGAAATGATGACAGTTTACCTCATTTCCATTTACGAGCGTTTCAAACGGCACATTAAGCCTTCATTCCTAGTTACCACTGGTAGCAGGGGGGTGTCGCTCCGCAGTATAGGGATATTCAGGCAGCGCACCGCTCGGAGCGGCTAATGACAGTGGGCTGCCGCAGCCGCTCGGCTTGCACGACAGTCGCGCTCTCAATAAATCAACTTGGTACAAAAACTTCTCAAGTGACCACGCGGACTTCGCAGCTTGATCATAAAACTCTGAATCAAAGGGAAGTTTTAATTCTTACCTGTGTACTCTGGTACACACAATTTTTTTTAACACAATATCTTGGTTACCCAAAATAAGTTAATATACGCTTGTGTTATCTAGGCAACTGATAAACATACTTGTGTATTTCTAAATACATAGGAAGTCCCTCAACCCAACTTCCAAACAAACATTAGCTACATTTTAAATACAAATCAATCTTCTGTTCATCTTAGTGAATTTAAAATTTTATTAAATTCGTTCGGCCCTTTAGACCCACCCCAGTTCCGTGCTTCGGAAGGCACGTTAAGCCGTTGGTCCCGGTTGCCAATAAATTGGCAGTCGTTAAGCCAGGTTGAAGGCCTTATGGGCGGCTTAAAAAATTTCAACAGCAGGTAGCAACAACCTGCGTCTGTCTATTTTAACACGGCAATGGGCTCACCACCTATGACGTGGGACAGGAATACACATGGTGAAGGGTGGGCATATAATATATATGCCTCTGCCACCCCTTCGGGATAAGGCGTGATAGATAAATAAAAATAAAGGGCCGTATTCCAGAACGTTTCTCAATACTCAATCGACGCTTGAGACTAGATTTCGCCTTATAAAATCATCAAGTGTTTCTTGAGTATTGATAAACGTTCTGGAATACGGCCCAAAATCTCTGAAACGCAGTAATAATTTTAATTTTTGCTTGCAGGCGGCGAGTCTACGTAGGTATGTTATCATACTTAAAACTGACTTTTATTAGGGAGTGACACTCCTGTACGTACTGCTATTCCTTATTATGTGCTGGTAGTCCTTTAGTGGAGTTGTTACAATGAGCGACTGGTAAAATTTCAACAGCTGTTAACCACAGCGAGTTCCTGTCCACTGCAATAGTGTAGGCAGCATGAGCATAACACTTCCAGCATTGCTCGCTGTTGTAACCACTTTAGATCAGGTATTTGTCTGCCACCTCAGTAAGGTATAAAAATTCCAAGTTCAGTAAGAATTTATTAAAAACCATGACCTATACGTCAAATATTTCTGCGCCCGACTGTACCTCGAATGCTGATAACGCGATCTATTATAATACATTACATGCTGCACTTCTCGAAAGGCAAGTTCACTACACTGTGAACTTAGGAACAATCAATTTTACGTCAACAAAATTGCAATATTAATATAAAATAAAAAAATATTGTATTTTGGATTGAAACTTCTATATAGAAGTTGAGAGAAATGTTATAGATGTAAAAAAATTCGTCACGTTTTTCGGTTACGCGCCATGTTGTTTTGAAGTGAAACTTCTTTATCATAACTGAAACTTATTTATTTGTAAAAAAATGTCGTAAAGAAGTTTTAATTCTTACCTGTGTACTCTGGTACACACAATTTTTTTTTAACACAATATCTTGGTATCCCAAAACAAGTTAATATAAGCTTGTGTTATCTAGGCAACTGATAAACATACTTGTGTATTTCTAAATACATAGGAACTCCCTCAACCCAACTTCCAAACAAACATTAGCTACATTTTAAATACAAATCAATCTTCTGTTCATCTTAGTGAATTTAAAATTTCTTCTAAACCCTATTAGAATTTATAGTCAAAGCATCAAAATGAAAATGAACACTACATTTTCATTTTGATGCTACGAGCAGTATTATCGTTTAGCTTTTGGTTTTGAACATTGTTAGGAGCGATTGCCGTCTTACCTCACGGTCTAACCCCATAAGGACACCTCCGTCGTTGCCTCGTCTGTTAGTCAGCAGGTGCACCACTTGCCAGTTAAGTCGCTTGTGTCCCGGAGATTTTGGCAGGGACACCCAGTAATAGTAACGGATTTGAATAATAACAAAATTCGGGATCCAAACCAATTTGACCTGCACTTATCCCAATGCGAACTAAAATCTATGTTTCCCATATTCTTCTGACGAAATATCAAACAAAACCTGAGCTCAGAATTAGGCCGTTTGAATTCAACCTTAGTACAACAGACTATGTAAAGTACACCTAGTAAGTCTTTCTGAACGTTGCATTGATATCATTTATAAATTGGTCCAAGCAGTTTACAATATTTGTCCAACAGACAGCCACAGCCTATTCTTGCCCTGTCTTTGTCCTGCATTAGGATTGTCAGTATGTAACTTCTCTGTTGTAGCAAACGTTCATACTTAGTCTACTGTAACCTCTATCAGGTGCTACGGCCCCACCTGATCGAAACTACCTTAATAGTTTAAAGAAGTTAACCCTTGAATCAATATGTACATATAGTAGCACGAAGAAGCACATCATTAGGCCGTCAACTCGAGAACAGCTGTCCATAGTCTTGTAAACTTTAAGGTCCGTATTCCAGAACGTTTCTCAATACTCAATCAACGGTTGAGACTAGATTTTGGCTAATAAAATCTACTCTCAGTGTTTCTTGAGTATTGATAAACGTTCTGGAATACGGCCCTAAGAGTGGCTTCTCAGTTCACAAAATGTCGCCACGGCTTTCAAACATGGCGGCGTCATTTTGGCGAGCTAAACCTAAATATATTTAAAGCTCTATACCGGCAACAAACAAAAAGGAAAGAGGAAGTGACGTCATATACTTGTGGATCAAAATGGTTCTAAGTTTACAGTTTTAGTATATACACTATGTACTCCATTTCTCGCTGTTGTAAGTGAAATCCTGTATTCGTTTTTGCTAACATTCAATAATATAAAGGTCTCAACTTTGATGAATTACGAGCCACATTCAACCATACCGTACACGCTTACTCAAAGCTATTAAAAACCTTAAATTTCTTCACAAAAACATGAAGGCTGATCTTGGATACTAAAGCGATGGTATTGGTATGGCATGGCAGTCGTCAAACCAATTTGAAGACTTTATGGGCGGCTTGAAAAGTTTCAACAGCAGGTAGGCACAACCTGCGTCTGTCTATTTCAACACGGCAATGGGTTCTCCATCTATTACGTGGAACAAAAATGTATACAGTGAAATATGGGCTTATAATATGCCTCTGCCACCCCTTGCCTTACAGGTCAATATTACTTATTATACTCTTTGCTTACAGGCGTGACTGAAATATGCGTCTACTGTAAGGCTCGTTCGTTTTTTTTTTTTAATTTGAAAAACCTTTAAATAGAAACTCCATGATCATCGTCACTCCTTGAGTATGACGAACCACTGAAGTTATGCCAAGATGAATAATGTAAGAAACCAATAATAATAAATGGTAACACATTACACCTGAAACACTGTAATCATTGTGCGTGTAATGAATTAACATTTGTTCAAACATAATCCATAAATGTAGGGCTGCCACTAAATATTTTTAATTAATAACATTTTTTGGTTTAGTCCAGAAATCTTCACCGACAATTCCCCACTAGTGGGGATTTCGGCCCTATTTGAACTAATAAATATTTACTAAACATAATTTTAAAACGCTGCGCTAAAAAATTTAAGCGATCTGCAACTGTAAAACTTAATTAATACATTTCTAAATAAATACATATTTGACTGCCTTGGTGGTGCAGGTTGCCGTCGCTGAGTTGACGGGTTCGAATCTTGCACTGGAATATTTGTCACTAATATGAAAGAGGAGTGTGAAAGATTTGGGTAAACCAGGAACGTCTAGAGCAAGTGAATGAAATTGTGTATTTAGGGAGTACCTATGTTTGGCGCGGACGGAAGATGTGATTCGGATGTAGAACGGCAAGTAGCTGCCGGAAACAAAGTTAACAGTGCTTTGCCCAAAAACGGAAAAGTCGAAAGTACCTTTATACATACCCAGACGTGCATGTGAGAAGCGGTTAATGGAAGCGAAAGAAGTATGCATCGCGAAGCCTGGCGATCTGTCCTCTATTACTACCCCATCAGGGATACAGCGTGGAGAGCATAATATTTGTGTGTGTGATCCCCAATTTTATTTAGGATTTTGGATGTTTTCTATGTATTATGTAAGTATTTAGCTGTCTAGATCCTGTAGAACATGTTTATAATAGCTTATTGTATATACGACATGTTGCTAATGTATTTGTATTTGTTGTAATATATTTATTTTTTATTTTACATAAATAATTTTTTTTGAATGAGGAGGCGAGCGAAGCGAGCTGACTAAAGCCTCCGTTTTAAGTCCAATGGCACGGGAAAAATGCTATCGATGTCCGACCGTTCGTCCGTCCATTCAGTCCTACAGGTCGCATTTTTTATCAGATTTACATGCAACTTGGCATGGGCAATCCTTGATATAGCCAAAAACTATTAGCGAGGGGGTTTTTTGATCGGGAATGGAGGCAGGAGAGAAGAAATGGACCCGCAGTGGTCGGCAAGAGCGCTAATTAATAATATAATTAAAAAAAAAATTAAAATGAAATTAATTTATAAAGTACTCATGAATGATAGTAAAAAATATGTTTAGCCATTTTTCCTCAATTTACTCCGAAGTCTACGGTTCACAGAACCACTAGTCTTAGTAATGCTTAAAACGTTTAGTAAAACGTACTAATAATTGTTAAGTGAGGTATGTGCGACAGCCTTAAGCAAAACCTTGTGACAGTCGTGTGTGTTTAGTTACAAACACGCTTAGTAATAGAGAAAATATTTCAGCGATGCACAATGTGGTGAATCTCGCACTTTCGTGCAGTACTGACCTCGTTAACTTAAATACCTTCTTGTAGCTTAAAGCGAGTCATCAGGAAGATAAATTTACACTTCTATGTGTCAGATAGTCAGGCTTGGGTCATTTTTATTTATCTATCACGCCTTATCTGCAAAGGGGTGACAGAGGCAAATTATATGCCCACATTTCACCATGTGTATTCCTGTCCCACGTAATAGGTGGTGAGCCCACTGCCGTGTTGAAATAGACAGACGAAGGTTGAGGCCACCTGCTGTTGAAATTTTCAAGCCGCCTAATAAGGCCTTCAACTTGGCTTAACGACTGCCATTTTACTGGCAGCCGAGACCAACGGCTTTACGTGCCTTCCGAAGCACGGAAACGCTCTCAAATGTAAATGCCACAAAGTGGTCGCCCATCCGAGGATCAGCCATAGTGAAAGATGCGTAACTCAGTGATCGTTTATAGAATAAGGGGACACTAGCGCTTCAACTTTTGTTGTATAAAATATGATTGCAATTGCATCCAGAGCAAAGGCGTTACCTCGGTGTTGAAAACGTTCATAACCTACGGTGACCACTTTAAATCAGGTGGGGCGTTTGCTTGTCTGCCATTTTAATAAGGTATTTTTAAAAAAACATCGCATAAGGGAAAAGGGTAAACTAATAGCAACCCTAATGAGGTTCATCACTTATTCTTTTGTTCACATTATGACTGACTATGATATGACTATTGTGGGGGTCTTAGGACGAGATTACCCGAACATGAGGTTACATGCATCTAAATAATCGCAAAATCTCTTTCATAAACAAGGTTGTCCCCTACGAAAACTAACATACCCTCAAAATGAAAAACCTTATCACTGTTATTACAAGAAATTTAATAAAGTACCCATCAAACGGCCTTAAATTACGAAAGTACGAATTACAAGTTTTATTGACTTCACTTTTCAACGGACTACTCAGCCAAAGAAGCTAGCTTGGTATAGGGATAAAGCGAGGAAACCAATTGCGTAGATTATGAGAACTATGTCCATGATAGTGGCGAAAAGGTCCCTGGCAATCTGTTCATCAGCTAGCCTTCGTACTGTACCGCGAACATCGTGACAAAATCTTGAAACCTGGGCAACTAAGACGATTCCTGCGTTCATCACGTTTCTGCAAAATCATGAAACCAAAAAGAGAGAAAAATAAAGAGCCATCTAGTGTCACACATGAAACTTAAATTCAGCGATTTTATTGTTAAAGTTCTAACATTTTAAGTAAAACAATCTTAGGCCAACATCAAGTAGCTACATGATAAGCTAAAAGTCTTTGGAAATACCGTTGCTATATCATTGGTAAAATAAAAAAACAGTTTGTTCGACTTTGGCAGGGGGCATAATGAACTAAACGAATACTTTACAGCGCCATCTCAACAAATTCTATAGAATTAAATGAAGACAAAGTTTACAATTTAATGCACTATTTTGTCGATAGATGGCATTACAATTTCTAAAAGGATTTAATTTAATTTTTTCTATTAAAGTTATATGGAATCAACCATATAAAAAAGATTGTAACTGAATGTTGACGTAGGTATCTACAATATTGACATAGGTACTTACTCAGGCGTGCACCAGCTCCACTGGAGGCTGCTGTTGGCGCTGAAGAATGGCAGAATCATCGCCATGAGGTACCACAAGCCGGATGGGTCCAAGGTAGGCGTAGGAGTTAGAGTTGGTCTTTGGGCAAAAGGCATTCTGTGGAATAAACAACAAAATTGTACCATAGACAAATATGAATGGTTATAAAATATTATAGTATTTACCTACCTACCTATATCTATACTAATATATAAAGCTGAAGAGTTTGTTTGTAGCCCGGCGCTGAGGTCCCGTGTTTGATTCCCGGGTCGGAATAAATATTTGTCTGATCCACAAATGTTTGTTTCTGAGTTTGGGTGCTTCCTATGTATGTATTTAGAAATATAAAGTATTTATATATCAGTTGTCTAGATCCCATATTGCAAGTTTCAAGCTTTTTTTTTATATAACAAATTCTATAGAATTAAATGAAGACAAAGTTTACAATTTAATGCACTATTTTGTCGATAGATGGCATTACAAGTTCTAAATGGATTTAATAATTTTCTTTTAATGTTTTCAGACAGCATTGTGACAACTTGTGGCAGACAAGCATACGGCCCACCTGATGGAAAGTGGTCACCTTAGCCTATGGACGTTTGCAACACCAGAGGAGAAGAACTCGCGCTGCCGACCCTTTAAAATCCTAAGAACCCTTTTGAAGAACCGCATACTGTAGACGTTCGGGAAAACCCAGGCGAGGAGCTCATTCCACAACCTAAGCGTACGCGAAATAAAGCCTCTATCGGACATAACCGTATGTGAGCTACGCACTCAGTGTGAGGGTGAACCACACTAGGTTAAGAGTTTTGGAGGCTGAGAGAAATACCACTGGGCACTGACCTTGAGTACTGGACTCCAATGTTCTCTGTGGTGGCCAGACCACCCCTGAGCCAGGAGTCCACCTGGCTGCTGTACAGACTCTGGTCGCTTGCCAGGGCGTAAGAGGATGATGAGATGAGACCCTGTTGCAAACATATGAAGGCAATAAATAGATGGGTACGGTCCCCATATTGAAATTAGAAACAATTTTGAAAAGCAATTAGTGCGCTACCTATATTATAGACTAGGTGACCTCCCCGGCTTCCCTCGTAACATACTTCAAACTTCCGTCGCTCCAATTTAATCCCATCGCTTATAAATTCTACAATAATGTTTAAAAATTTCCCCGATTTGGCGTCATTTATGACTACTGCTGCGCTGTCCAGGATAGTAGCGTGATAATATGTAGCCTTCCTCGAAGAATGGGCTAACTAACACAAAAAGATTTATTCAGATCTGACAGTAGTTCCTGAGATTAGCGTGTTCAACCAAACAAACAAACTCTTCGGCGGCTGATGATTCCGATTCACTGGGATCAGCGGCATACAGTTCTGACTCACTGGGCCTATACGAATGGGAATGATTCATAACAGACCCCCTTTGAGTTATTTATTTATTTATCTAACATGCCTAATCCCCGAAGGAGTGGCAGAGGCATACAGGCCTACTTTTTCACCATGTCTATTCCTGTCCCACTGTGTTGATATAGACTGACGCAGGTTGTGGCTACCTGTTGTTGAAATTTTTCAAGAGTTATTTCTTAATCATACTAAATGACCATCTACTAGATAATTTCAATTAGTGTAAGGTCTGCTAAGTATTGGTTTACTAATTCTTGTTTAGCGAAAGTTGCATAACGCAGCTTGATGATTTACAGAACACTGAGTTAGTAAGATGGACTACGAGCACTTCTGAAATATTCTAAATAAAATAAATAAATAAATATCCATCACGCCTTATCCCCGAAGGGGTGGCAGAGGCAAATTATATGCCCACTTTTCACAGTGTGGATTCCTGTCCCACGTAATAGGTGGTGAGCCCATTGCCGTGTTTAAATAGACAGACGCAGGTTGTGGCGACCTGCTGTTGAAGGTTTTCAAGCCGCCCATAAGGCCCTCAACCAGGCTTAACGACTGCCATTTTACTGGCAACCGGGACCAACGGTTTAACGTGCCTTACGAAGCACGGAAACGCTCGCAAATATAAATGCCACAAAGTGGTCACCCATCCGAGGACCAGCCATAGTGAAAGTTGCGTAACTCAGTGATCGTTTGCAGAACACTGAGACCGCGGGGCCACGAGCGCTTCTATATATATTCACGAAATATTCTAAAGTTCTCTATTCGAAAACTGGAGTCGACTTTTTATTTTTTATACCACAGAGGTGGAATGGAAATCAGACCCCTTGATCTAAATATTTGAGGAAATAAATTGATTAAGTAGGTACCCTTTTTCTGAAAAAAAAAAAAACAACTAATTTTGTGCTTATAACAAACCTCTTCCCTCCTAGTGTCATCTTTAAGTGCATCTGTAACGGGATCTGGCCCAGGATTGTTTCTGGCGAGGACCTCGGTCCCCGCAACGAGCGGTTCATCGACATTTGCCACCTCACTACTTCTCACCAGGTCCTCGTTCAGTCCTGTTGTGAGGTCTGTCGCCATCTTCTGTGAAGGGGATTTAACCTGGACATAAGAATAATAGGTATTCTTTTTATATATTCATTAATATATCACTGTTAAATATATCACTGTTACATGTAGAACTCTCCCGATATACGCCATAACATTATTTACATTTGTGCCATAATTCTAGGAGTTTGATGGCTTGGTACAGGGTTTTATTTTAAGCATTGGACATAGCGATTATGCGACTGTTTTGATGCTGCGATGCGTGTTGGCAACTCTGCGTCCTAAAGAAGCATCGGAATTGCGCGTTTCGGCGACTGATCCGATGGTGAATCGGGATTTCGCGACTTTCTGTATCGGCCGCTATCTCAACCCGCAGGGCTCCGATAGTGACCCCCATCTAGGTTGCCTAGAAATATGATTTTTCATGCTTCTCTTAAAGGACCCAGGATTCAGTTCCAAAAAGAGGATAAATCTCCGGTCACCGACGCTGAAACCTATAGCGGTGGCTTGATTCAGCTGAGGTCAGTTTCGTTATAAATCACGTCGTATCCCCGAAGGGGTGGCAGAAGCATATTATGCACACATTTTTCACCGTGTGAATTCCTGTTCCACGTAATAGGAGATTGAGGTCATTTAGTACTCCAATACTCATAAACAACAAGGTAAACTTATACTTTTATAAAATAAGTGTAAAATACAGTTATTAACGCGATCATGCTTATTTACCTTAAATAGCTTAACGTTTCGACTGGGTTGCACCAGCCGTGGTCACAAGCTGACTCTGAGTCTGCTTGTGACTAATTTTGTCACTAATTTTAAACATGCAACGCGAAAGTTTATAAGTTCGTAATACTCATTACTACACTACATAATCTGCAATGGTAAACATAGAACCTATCGAGTTATTTTTGGTTTTGGTATCTACTTAAAAATCATACCAACTAGATAAACATACTATAATTAATTAGGATGTTTTAATAATATACTCGTAGATGAGGAGGTGTTCTGTGGTTTGAATGGAGCAATGAGTTGATTATTTTTTTGTAAATCTGTTAAGGTCTGGAAATCGATATCGGTAGGTATAATAAAATGTTCTTGCAAGACAGTCAAATTTCGCTACGTGTAATCTCTACTCATCTTCGGTATTGGTAAGGTAATAAGTATGTATCGCCAATTGAACAATATTATAAGAAAACATTATGAAATATATTAAATAACTTACAGTAAATAGTTTACCCGGGACGTGTGGACGAGCACGTCCGGGTATAAAATATGGTTATGTTATTTATTTACCATTTTCCTCTCAGTAATTTTTATTTGCATTTTTATTTTGCTAACATTTTGACAGAATGATGAGTTTTGCAGATAAGAACTTTTTCGTTTCTGGCAATATGGAACCTATATATTATGCACAACGAAGTGCACAACAATATTTTGGTAGGGTCGTCTATAGTCCTTAGGTGCAACCTATACCTTCTTTTATATAAAAAGATCAGTATATTTAATACTAGTTGACGCCCGCGGCTTCGCCCGCGTAGAGCTTTCAGTACTTTTTACGTGAAAGAGTAACAAACATCCATTATTACATACTTTCGCGTTTATAATATTAGTAGGATAAGACGCGTTGAGCCCGCGGCTCCGCCCGCGTGAATTTGTTTTCCCGTTTCCATATCCCTTAGGAATAAACCTGGGATAAAAAGTAACCCATGTATTATTCTGATGTGTAAGCTAATATTATTGTTAACTTTATATCGTTATTATCGAATTATTAGGATCCTGTCCCTCAAAAGGAAAAAACCAGAACCCATTTAAGATCACTCTGTTGTGAGTCCGTCTGTCTGTCTGTCTGTCACAACCCTTTTTCTCAAGAACGCGTGGAGGTATCAAGCTGAATTTTTTGTCAAATACCCATGTCTACTGTCCCTTTGGCCCGTGAAAAAATCAAACTTCTAACTTAACTTAACTATCTTCACGCTGTATCCCTGACGGGGTAGTCAGAGAGGACAGATCGCGATCCATGCATACTTCTTTCGCTTCTTCGAGATTCATCAATCGCTTCATACACGCACGTCTGGGTATCCGAGTACTTTTGACCTTTCCGTTTTTGAGCAATCTGCTCACGTGGTCTTCATATGTAAGTCTCGGCCTACCCTGACTCCTTCTACCCTCTACTTTTAAACAATATATATTCTTCGTCAATCGTTCCTCACTCATTCGTTGGACGTGTCCAAACCAACGGAGCACGCCCTTTTCCAGCTTATCGCTGACACTTTCATTCAAACCTGCCATATTGCGTATCACTTCGTTACGTATTCGGTCGGCCAAGGTAACGCCGCACAACTTTCGAAGTGATCGCATCTCCACAGCATTCAATTTACTTTCATGCATCTGCTGACATACACAGGTTTCACTACCGTAAAGCAAAGTTGGCACTAGCACTGCGTTATGAATCGCCATGCGTGCTTCTTTTACGATGCTTTGTCGCTTTACTAACTGGGACAAAACACCGTTAACTTTGTTTCCGGCAGCTACTCGCCGTTCTACATCCGAATCGCAACTTCCATCCGCGCTAAACATACTTCCTAAATACACAAATTCATTCACTTGCTCTAGACGTTCCTGGTTTAACCTAATCTCGCATTTAGTTCTTACGTCACCTCTTTCAAATACTAGAACCTTAGTTTTACTTGCATTCAAGCGAAGACCCTTACTTTCACACTCCTCTTTCATATTAGTGACTAATGCCTGAAGGTCGGCTTCTGATGAGGCCATGAGCACCGCACCATCAGCGTACAGCAGACAGTTTACTGAAAAGTCACCCAAATTCACACCCATATCACAATCTTTCAACTTCTGCAGGCAACTGTCCAGATACACTATGAACAGCCAGGCGGACATGACACATCCCTGTTTGACGCCTGTACAGACATCAAAAAGAGGTGACACATCCCCCCCTACTCGCACGCAAGCCTTACAGTCCTTATAAAGCGACTGTATTGCCCGCAGCAGCGAGCCGTCCACACCATATCCGGGCAGCAAATCCCACAGAGTTTCCCTTACAACGTTATCAAATGCTTTCTCCAGATCCACAAAACCGCAGAAAACCCTCTAGCTAATAGCCAGAAACTTCTCCGCGATCATGCGGAGAGAAAACACTTGATCCATGCAACCTCTTCCACGTCGGAATCCGCATTGAGCCTCCCATAAATACCTTTCAGACTTTTCTTATAATCTTTGCATACACCTTACTAGCTAAGCTGACCAAGCTGATCGCCCAGTAGCTGGAGCAGTTTAGGCGAGAGCCTCTCACTTTGTAGATAGGTACTACAACTGCTATTCGCCAGTCATCTGCCGACTATCCATTAGGAATACATCTATCATGCTTCTCTTTGACTTACATCTCCTCGTATACATATGAATTTGTTTGTGGTAGAACATTGAGTTTGCCACAAACAAATCCTTTTCCTTACAAAATGCCAGTATAAGCTTGCCAGTCATTCACCCTTTTATCCCCATACTTCCCGAGTACCGACTCAAAACCATCGCGAGCGGTACCCACCCATCCATTCAAGTCTCCACATACTATAAGTTTTTCATTTCCTTCTATCACATTTAGAGCTACTCTCATACTCTCCCAGAAGTCCTCTAACTCACTCGCGTTCGACGAAGATACTGGCGCGTAAGCAGCTACTAGGAAAATCTTCGTCAAACCAAATTTTAGACGGATCCAGAGGATTCTAGGACCTACCAGTTTGTACTCATACATACCGGAGGCCAATCGCGAGGACAACAAAATTCCAACCCCCCGACTGCCATGCTCGCTCTCTGGTACTCCAAACCATAGCGCGAGCACCCCCCCCGGGAGCTCCACGACTTCGCTGCCCTTGCGCTTGGTCTCTGTCAAGCACATTACATCTAACTTTCTCTCATTCATAACATCCATCAACTCATTCATCTTATTCCTCCCCTAACATTCCACGCAGCTACCCTGCACTCCTTCCTCCACTTCCCGCCGTGTCGGGCCGCGCGTGTAGGGTGGCAGTCTCCTACGTCGCTCTGGCACACACTTTTCGCACCAGCGGGGACGAACTGGTGCGCGTCGCCTCGGGGGCACGCCCTAGCATTATTCGTCCTTGCGGTGCTCGTGTTGGAGTAGCATTGCAGCCGTAGCTGGCAGGGATGGCGACGTGCACGCTTCTACTCTTCATCCCCTATCCCCTATCCCCATCAAACTTCTAAAACAATGCAATCAAAAGATACAGCCGTTTTTGGCGCAAATTTCGACACTCGCAAGGGAATCAAAACATTCAAAACCCACAGAATATCTACTTCCCATGATCTCAGAATCTTGAAATTTCGTACGAAGCAACGTCTTATAGCACAGATAAATAAAAAAAATCAAAAATATTAAAGAATATGAAAATTAAGGGCCCCTTAAATTTTCGACACTCAAGGGTATCACAATCCTATCCCGTGAACTCAGAATCTTGAAATTTGGTACGTGGCAACATCTTATAGCACAGAAAGTTCTAGAATATGAAAAATATAATAATCACCAATTAACATAGACCTCTGAGTTGTATTGGCGCTCATACAATTTGGAGGTGTAGCTTAATTGGATTTTTCTCAAATAAGGTACTATTTTTTTTACGGAACCTGGGCACACAAGTTTGACTCGTGCTTGACTGGTTTTATTTTAGGTAATTGTTTATACCTGTACCTACTTTTATTAGAATAATAACTTTCGTGAGCGATGTTCACTATTACTAAATAAACGGCTTTACTCACGTGTAAATTTACACGTGAGTAAAGCCGTTTATTTATTAATAAAGTAGCTACTTTTGCTCTAAAATTATGTACAAGCCATTTCGAATCGTCACTCGTAGCGCAATTCACGAATCTCGGATCCAAATCCTCTATGGCGCAAATGTCATCGATATTCATAGAACTCGAATATCGATGACATTTGCGCAGTAGAGGATTTGGATCCGAGATTTGTGAATTGCGCTACTGAATCTAAATTTTCTGAGTCTAAGAAAAAAATATTGACCTAAAAACACTTGTTGACTACACTAAAAACCCAGCACCTTATCTCATTTCCAATCTAATTTGAGCAAACTGTTAGCTAATCCTTATTCAGAATGTATAATACATTACGGCTTTCGTAATTATAGTTCTATTTAAACAAATTAGCTTTTAAATTTGTTTCTAAATTCAGTAGCCCGTGTCAGAAGTGATACAAGTACAAAAGTATTTTTTTAAACAATGTTGCCTATTTTTCTTTAAATGTCATTCCTTGGGTGAGAACCGCTGGATGCCATTGTTCGAAATTCAAAAAGAACGCGGGCTTCCCGTAGCGTCATTATTCGCGGTCGCAAATATAAAAAGGTTTTTAATCAAATTGATTAGGAACTTATTTGTTAATTGACTTATATTTGCGTCGGCGTGGTGTGAGATCAAAACCACCTACGAAGTCATTTATTTTGTGAGTGTAGTCAGGGAATGCATCACATAACACACACACACATCACGTTATCAACTAGACATGCTGTAACACTGCAGCATGTCTAGTTGATAGCGGTGATATCAATTAATTACGATATGAAACGCGTGATCAATTAATAAATTATTCTAAAATTTTATTTGTTAAAATAGAGTCAAATGAAGGATAAAAAACATTTATCAAATCATGTGGTAGTAAGGAATTGTGCTGAGCTGGTCAAGTATAGGCTAAAAAACTAATGAAGTGTCAGATTTGGTAATTAAAAAAAAGCCTGTTTATATCACACTACTTTTAGTAAAAAAGTGGTAACGGAACATGGTAGGCAAGAATCAACTGTAGGTACTTTTCAATCTTACTGATGACATCTTGTAATATCGTCATCACAATTCGCAGTTAATAATTTCAGTGGTTATGTTCGCAGTGATTGTCACACATAAAGTTGATGACTTAATCCAGAATTTCTTGTCATACGACTGTAATGATTTGAAGGAAACTCGTTTGTTGTCATTATTTTGTTATAGTGCTGTATCTGATGAGTTGGATTCTGTTTATATAATGAGGAGGCACAATTGAGAAATCTGTCTGTTTTTACAATACACTACTTAGTAAAGTTAACTGTATGTGTGAGTGGGGGCTACGAGCGCTTCTATCTACTTAATTAGTACTCAGTATCAATTGCGAATTTATTTCAAAAAAGATAGGTAGACATTGTAGGCTATCCTTGTTAAAAAATTTACAAAATAAGTCTATTACAAAGTCCAACATACCTACGAACCACAACATCTCAGACGTCAATCTATCAAAAATCTTTTTTCTACCAAGCATATCACAAGACCGCTGAGTGGGCGTGCAAAATCGAACGAAAGTGAACCCGCCATTTTTTTTGCGCAAACCTATAACTTTTTTATTACTGGAAATCCGCGGTAGCGAACTGGCCACACCACGGGACGTCGTGCTACCGTGGTAAGAAAATTGATGGATTTCGGCATTTCTTGAGGTATGGCACTTTCGAATAAGGCTGTTGTGATGTTGACTGATTCGCAGTAAATGCCAAATATTTATGATTTGGGTATTGTTATAGATTTGATCACAAAATTTTCTATTCTATATAGTCATATCTATGCTTACAAATATTACAAAACAGAAGATTTTGTTTGTTTGTTTGATTGAATGTCGGAAATCTCAGGAAGTATAGTTGTGAATTGAATACGCCATGATCACGGAGTAACTCTTTTTTATACTTTGGCAAAATATACCTACATTGTTTTATAAATAAATATTAATAAGCTCATCAACAATTGAAAGAGTTTTAAAAATCTAATAACAACATTTATTATTATTTACACAAAAATGTATCAAATAAAATATTCAGTAAAGAGCACCCATATGTTGACTTAATAAACTGAGAGTCAACCCTTTATTTACCGCCGGATCGTTTAGGCCCCTATTATAAAATTAATGCTAAACAAACATGGGATTTTTGCTTCTAAATGACTTAATTCACTTCGAAGGGCAGTCATTTAACAGAGTTAACTTAGATTTTTGAGTTTTGAATTCCCATTTAATTGGGAATAGAAAATATGAAATGCGTTAATATTAATTCACTTCGAAGGGCAGTCATTTAACAGAGTTAACTTAGATTTTTGAGTTTTGAATCTCTATTTAATTGGGAATAGAAAATATGAAATGCGTTAATATTAATTCACTTCGAAGGGCAGTCATTTAACAGAGTTAACTTAGATTTTTGAGTTTTGAATCCCCATTTAATTGGGAATAGAAAATATGAAATGCGTTAATATTATTACAACGGCCTCTCTATGAGGTATACAGCTATATGAATATGTACTGGAAAGCAAAGTAATTAGATTTTGCAGATTCCAAATTTTTTAGTACTAGCTGACCCGCGCGGCTTCGCCCGTGACATATTTCGAACTCCCGTCAGTTGATCACTCACGCCGTCACGCCCTTATCTCCGTCGCGTCGCAGCCATTTAATCCCGTCGTTTATTAGGTACCTACTATTACAATAATGTATGAAAGATTTCCGATATGTTGACATTTATGATTAATGTTCCTCTCTCCAGGTCAGTAGCGTGATGATATATAGGCTTCTATATACTATACCAAACTATAAGATATCGTAAAAACGCATTTGAAAGCAGAGTAGATCCCAGAACGCACATCCTTTCGGCAGTGCGCCGATGCGCGTCTGAGCGATATTTAGTGGCCAGCGAGAGGCGACAACTATGCGCGGTCGCGCATGCGCTATACGCAATTACATTAGTTGAGAACAAATTTGATTACAATAAAATGATTATAGTGAGTTAACCTTAAAAGATAGCCATGTGCTGTCGCGGACTTTATTTTAGAACTTTTAAAGAGGAATAATTATGTAATACATATTTTTTGCGTAACATTAATCGTTTAGGCAGCGTTAGTAACGGAAGCTTTTAAATAGAATATTTTTCTCTCGATTTTGCCACATTTATCATTGCTGCTCCGCTCCTATTAGTCGTAGCGTGATGCTATATAGCCTTCCTCGATAAATGGACTATTCAACACAAAAATAAATTTTCTAATCGAGCCATTAGTTTCTGAGATTAGCGCGTTCAACCTAACAAACAAACAAACAAACTCTTCAGCTTTATAATATTAGTATAGATATAATATTTTTAGGTGCTTAAACTTAATTATGCTTGTCTAAAATATTAGAAACATTAGAAAAAAAAAATATCTTATTTTAAGCTATTGTAGAATTTGTTAATCGCCATAAAAGTAGATAGTACACAGATACTGCTTTATAAGGTTGTAGAAAAAGATAACACATTTGCTCATAAAGGGGGTCAAATTTCATCGGTTTTATTCCATAACAGCTCTATTTGCCTTTTTTTAATTAGCAAATGGTTGTCATAGAAATAGTATGACAATATTTTTGTTACTAAATAAACTCTATTACTAAATATATTATAACAGGATACTTTAAAATATACACTTCCAGTAATTGACTGCCTCTGTGGCGCGGTGGGAGTGCATCCGACTGCTACGCAAGAGGTCGTGGGTTCGATTCCCACCCAGGATAAAACTTTGTGTGATGAGCACGATGGTTTATTCTGTGTCTGGGTGTTATTTATCTATGATATGTATGTATTTAGAAATATATAAGTATGTTTATCACTTATTCTGGTTACCATTGTACAAGCTCTGCTTAGTGTGGAATCAGATGGCGTTGTGTGAGTTGTGCCAACAATATATATAAAAAAAAATTCAGCATAGGCAAGTATTTTTATAACTTTTTATAGTATTATACGAGTGTATGTTCTCTTGTGAAAACAACATTTTTGTAAGGCCATATATTACCTAAGTGGGACAGATATTTTGATTGATTTTTTATTCTGTTTCCTTCCTAGTGTGCTGAAAAACGTCGTACGGAATACGTGTGTAATCTAGGGTGTTATATGGATGAAAAAATATTTTTTGCGTTTTTCAGAATGCATACCCTCTAACATTTTTTATTATACTATTCCTTAATTGAATTTTAAGTTTTAACTTTCTAAATTAACTTTAACCAGTGCCGACTGGGTCTGAAAGTTTATGGTAGAGTGCAGTTTTAGCACTTATCAATATGGGACTAAATCAGCACGAGTATGCAATGGTGTATATTTCTTAAAATTACTCGGGTCTATTACGCCCTTGCCTACGCTCGGGCTGGAAGACCGCCTCGTACGTTATAACCTCCATGGTTATAACCACCACAAAGCACTTGTATCGTAATGTACTATTTTTTTTTGTAACAAAAGTTGACTGTGCAATCTTTTTGCAATACTTCACAATACCTATTAACTTTACATTAGCTAGAAGGATTAATACGTATATTGATAATTATTATACCCAGTAAGTATAAAAAAAAATAACTATGTACATATTTTTATTGTTTATATCAGAGTATTACTGGTTTTTCAAAGAAAACAAATGTTTGGATTGTGACTCATTTGATTTAATGTTAAGTATTTTATTAGTTGTAATATGTTTTGTATTTATTGAGAATGAAATAACACAGAGCATTAAAACAGAAATATATATGAAATATGTACATATTTCATAAAATATGAAATTAAACAATAAAATTAGTGTACTGCTGATCTACTAATTATTGTTATTTATTGAAACTCTGCAGTTAAAGTAAACCTATCTTTTAGTTGTTAGGGCCGTATTTTAAAACGTTACTCAATACTCAAGAAACACTTGAGAGTAGTATTTGTATGGCAAAACTAGCCTCAAGCGCTTCTTGAGTAACGTTCTAAAATACGGCCCTTAGAGACTTGCTCGTTGATAAAGTTTAAGTGCCATTTAGTCAACTATACTTAGTTCACGCATCGATTTATATAACGATGCTGTTTAGCCACATCGGCACTTTTGAACCCTTTGATCATCGCTCTTTTCTCTAATGATATTTTTTTATTAACATTTTTAGATCGCTTTTGTTAGTTTACTAAATTATAGACTCGGAATACTTTCCTTTAGAGTTTATTATGTCGTTTAAAAGACGTTATTTTACCCTTTTCTATTAAGTTGTTAAAAGTTAATAAAAAAAAAAATCTGCTTATGTTTATTTCTTTATGGGGTTTCATAGTAAACATGTTCCTACAGCTATAGTTTCACGATGTCCGTCCGTCCATCTGTTTGTATGGACTCTAACTCAGACACCTTTAGTTCCGCCAGGAGTTCATGGAGACATGGAAGGCGCTACTTAAGCACCCTAAGAAGGGACACACCACTGGCAAGAGAAGTCTTTCTCCCGAGTTCCGCAGTCTGCGGCGAGGGCACCGTAGATTTGTCTTTGGAAAAAAAATGGATACCTTTAGTGCTAGAAGGCTTTCATTGGCACGGATATACGAGTATGTAATAGTTAAGTGATAAAATGTATGTTGCCGGCATTGACGATATACGGGGTCGCGTCCTGTGAGAAGTTGATTAAGGTGATATTCGGTACCTCTTGTTGCAGAGGCCACCCATGGAATGGACGTAGAATGGGTCGAATGGTCTACACGTGCCCTGACCCCTGAAGGGACTCGCCAACCTATCTGAATAAAGTTATAGACATAGACATATTGTCACGCCTTTATACCCGAAGGAGTAGGTAGAGGCATACAATACGTCCACATTTCACAGTATGCACTTTTGTCTCACGTAACAGGTGGTGAGCCCATTGCCGTGTCGAAATGGACAGGGGCAGGTAGAGGCGACCTTCTGTTAAAATTTCAAGCCGCCCATAGGGCCTTCAACTGTGCTTAACGACCGCCATGTTACTGGCAACCGGGACCAATGGTTTAACGTGCATTCTGAAACGCTCGCATATGTAAATGCCACAAAGTGGTCACCCATCCGAGGACCAGCCATAGTGAAAATTGCTTAACGCAGTGATCGTTTACAGAACACTGAGTCTGCGGGCCCACGAGCGCTTCTGCGTATAAAGTTGTATTGAAAGATAATTTTTCGACTTTGATTTTTATCAATTTCATTTTTTTTTTTACATGGGTGTACTTCATCAATCAATCAATCATATGCACTTAGTTTTCCTCTATTCCTCTCAGTCAATTAACGTCCACAGCTTGAGCATAGTCTGCTCTAATCTAATCAATTTACAAATCAAAGAAAAAAAGGCGCTGAAGTCGGTATACTGCCGAACGACGTCTGTCGGGTCCGCTAGTATAATCTAAATATCTTGCTTAACAAACAAACCAACTTTCAAATCTAGTCTCAAAACCTGAAAGTTAGTATTTACTATCGTCGTTTTACCCGCAATAGCTTACTGAGACAATCAAAGGGTTTTACTCAAACCAAGAAATCAAATCAAGAAAGTTTGGAAGAGGAATTTAAAGATACAACATATCTATTTTGGGAAACAGATATTTAATATAATTTTGAGGTAGTTTAACTTCGTATTTCATTGTAACAATTTTTTTCTTTCGCCCGGAGGACTTTAGAACGAGAAAGGCCACCATTCATCTACAAAAGGATATTTTATAACGGGCAATGAAAAAAAAACTACTTCAGTATCCAATTACGTCACCAAAACAAACAGACATCATAAATTATAAAACAACGATTTTTTTAAAATAATTGTTTTTAGACACGTGCCAGTGAATCCCGAATCGATCGTGACCATTCAAGGGTTAATTTTTTTGTTTTGTTTTTGGTCTATAATTATGTGTTATTGGTTATGAATCAACGATTCTACTATTTGGTTGATTATTGGAAGTCATTTTAAATTATTTACACTAGGGGCTGATGAAATTTTAAATTTTCGAATCCTGGGTCAGAACAAAAATATTGGAATGATCCACACACACAAATGTGTTTCTGAATTTGAATGTTTCCTATATATAATACTAGCTGTCCCGCCCAGCTTCGCCCGTGATATACTTCGAACCTCGTGGCACCCATTTAATCCCGTTGTTTAGTAATTTTACATTCACAATAATGTATGAACATTTTCCAAATTCATTGATTGCTTCTCCGTTCTCCAGTACTTTACTTAGGCATCTACCTACCTACTACGCCCGCACGGCCCGATCGAATTAAAGTAATTTCTTTGCGCTTTATTTTGAATTTGCGATAACTCGATAGATATTCATTTAATTTGCAAAGTGTAAAAGGACAAAATAATCTTCATGAAATGCTGAAGCCAACTAACGTAGTAAAAATGATAAGGATTAATTGCGTATTTGTGTAAAAAGCCTTCAAATTACCGCTTTATAATTGCTGTTTTTTTTAAGTATTAAAATGGATATAGTATGTTATTCTTAAGAGATAGACATATGTTGCCGCGGACTTTTTTGTAGACCTTTAGTAGATACACAATTGCACTTTACATTATTTTGTTATAATTCAAAGGGTTTATTCAGCGTTTTTGCTGAAAGCTCCCAGACGGCTTATTTTTTCCGACACCCCCAACAAATATAGTTATATTTTGGTCAATATATATAAAACTTAACAAATTATACATAAAAACCTTCTACGAGAATCACTTTAACTATTAAAAAAAACCGCATCGTAGTCCTTTGCGTAGTTTTAAAGATCTAAGCATACATAGGGACAGACAGCCAAAAGCGACTTTGTTTTATAATATATGTAGTGATGATTTTTTATGTATATATTTATAATGTGTATATATTGGAATGATCCACACACACAAATGTGTTTCTGAATTTGAATGTTTCCTATATATAATATGTATGTATATCAGGTATCTGGATCCAAGCTTAGCAATATTAGTTTAGTATGAGCTAAATGACGTTGTGTAAAAAAGCATCGCTTAATATTTGAAAAAAAAAAAAAAAAAAACATTTTATTACCATATTGTTACTAACTCGCTTTCTTGTAAATCTGTGCAAGCAAAACTATGAAATTGATTTTATTTTGGTTAATTTTGTCAATACAAATATTAACAAAATAAAATCAATTTCAAATCCAAATTACAAGTCAATACTAAATAAATTAATAAATAATTAATAATTATAATAAATTCTATAATTCATAATTTAAATTCAAAATTAAATATTTGGTATCTCGATGATGGGACCTTAGGTGGTGATTTACAGACTGTTCTTGCAGATTTAACTTTAATAATAGACAAATTTAACACTATTGGTTTGCATTTAAATTTTAATAAATGTGAATTATTTATTTCAGACAAAATCAACACATCCTTAGTTTCTCAAATTCATCAAAATTTTAACCAAGTTTGCCCAAATATTAAACTCTTATCTAAGAACAGCCTATATCTCCTGGGATCTCCCATTTTCGATGACGCCATTCCTCATCTCTTAGGAGAGTTAGTAACAAAATTCAATCAATATTCAGACCGCATTGTCAAAATTAGTAGTCACTGCGCTTTGTTTATCCTTAAATTCTGCTTATTTGTGCCCAAATTTACTTACTTGCTCCGTTGCTGCCCTATTTGGAAATTTCCTAATCTGATGTTACCCATTGAAAATGTTTTAAAATTCCAAATTGAAACTATTCTGAATATTCATCTCAATGAGCAAGCATGGTCCCAAGCTTCCTTACCTATAAGGTTCGGTGGTTTGGGGACCCGAAAAATTTCTAGTATAGCTTTACCTGCATTCCTGTCTTCGATTTTCAGCACTCGTGACCTCATAGGTAAAGTCTTAAAGGCTCCTACAGCCTCAAACTGTGAGATTGCGAGTCTGGACGAAGCTTTGAATGCTTGGCTAGCTGGACCAAGTCCAAATTTACCCCCGACGCTCAAAAAGCAAAGGGCCTGGGACACAATAGCTTCTTCTGCTTTTCTCAATACTCTTATTGAAAACTCTTCCGGTACTAATCGAGCAAGGCTTTTAGCTGTATCTCGATCAGAGTCTGGGCAATGGCTTCACGCCTTTCCTTCTCCGAACACTGGCACCTTCATTGATCCCACTACACTCCGCATAGCAGTTTGTCTCCGGTTGGGTGCTGATGTGTGCATTGAACACTCTTGTGTATCGTGCGGAGCTTATGTGAGCCACCTTGGACATCATGGGCTTGCCTGTTCTTTTGCCGCTGGCCGTCACTCCCGTCACGCTGCACTAAATGATATCCTGAGACGAGCCCTTGTCAGTATAAATGTCCCCGCGGTCTTAGAACCGCAAATTATACGAGATGATGGTAAGCGGCCCGACGGGATGTCTTTAGTACCCTGGAGAATGGGACGTGCACTAGTATGGGATGCCACTTGCACCGATACTCTTGCAACGTCCTATCTCCCGGCTACTAGCAAAAAAGCAAGCGCTGCGGCAAATCTTCGCGAGCGGCTGAAGGTTGGCAAGTACAGTTCTCTCGGTACCCAATATGAATTCATTCCATTTGGTGTCGAGACACTAGGTCCATGGGGTCGCGGCGCACATGGTCTTTTTACGGCTTTAAGTAAGCGTCTGAGGGAAGAAACTGGCGATCCTCGTGCAGGTAGTTTTCTCGCGCAAAGGCTTTCCATAGCTATTCAGCGTGGGAATGCTGCCTGCATCATGGGTACCCTACCGAGCGGACCCAGTCTAAATTTTAATAAATAGGTTAGGTAGTTTTTTTTTTATTTAGGTATAGTTTAATTGTTTTTTTTAACTAAGATTTATGTTAAATCATATTATATATGCCAATAAATATTATTTCTTCAGTCAATACTTGTAATTTGGATCATAGCTCAGAAATGGATGAAAATTTCAAAAATGAATGAATGTTCAAATCGCTGAACAATAAGTACTTATTATTATACAGAGTGGCCCATTTAAAACGGTCAGTATGGGCAACTCTGAAACTATAAGACATAGAAAGATTCTAAGGAACCATGTCACCGATTTTGATGAAAAGAAAAACTGCTAACTAAACATAGATATAAAAGAAAACTTGTACTTGAGTCGGGAATCGAACCCGCATTATCGAAGAATAAAACTTGTATTATTGGAACGAAGTTCCTTATCGCGCGTTGTGAAAGGGGGCTAGACGGAAAAAAATCTTACGAAAAGTTGTCACGACACTTTTTGCTATAGTAAGCTATTGAAGTGAACACTAATTTGGAAATTGCAGTAACGTAGCTGTATGGTTTGGGTGATATGCTGCTCGGCTGAGACGCAAGAGGCCCGAGTTCGAATCCTAGTACAAAGGTGACTTTTTGTATGATTAATTGAATCGTGAACTTGTTATTTTTTTATATTTCTTTTTTTTTATATTATAATTCCTTGTGGACAATATAACTTCGTTCCATCCGGGTGTCCCTTGACAACTCTCAAGTTTTTTTTTAAATAATTATCGATTGAGTAGATCTTAAGCAGCTTTAAATTTTACTATGAAATTTGATTTTCAAAATGAATAATAGTCATTGTTTTTCATATCATTTAATGTAATTTAACTATGACTATAACTATCTTCAGGCTGTATCCCTGACGGGGTAGTCAGAGAGGACAGATCGCCAGGCTTCGCGATCCATGCATACTTCTTTCGCTTCTTCAAGCTTCATCAATCGCTTCATACACGCACGTCTGGGTATCCGAGTACTTTTCACCTTTCCGTTTTTAAGCAATCTGCTCACGTGGTCTTCATATGTAAGTCTCGGCCTACCCTGACTTCTTCTACCCTCTACATTCGCACAATATATATTCATCGTCAATCGTCCCTCACTCATTCGTTGGACGTGTCCAAACCAACGGAGCACGCCCTTTTCCAGCTTAACGCTGATACTTTCATTTAAACCTGCCATATTGCGTATCACTTCGTTACGTATTCGATCGGCCAAAGTTATGTAATTTCGTAGGTGTTCGAATTGATCACCCGCTTTTTCAGTACAACAGTCATTTCATTTAATAAATAAAATAAATAAAATAAATATCCATCACGCCTTATCCCCGAAGGGGTGGCAGAGGCATATTATATGCCCACTTTTCACCGTGTGGATTTACCTGTCCCACGTAATAGGTGGTGAGCCCATTGCCATGTTGAAATAGACAGACGCAGGTTGTGGCTACCTGCTGTTGAAATTTTTCATGCCGCCCCACAGGCATTCAACCAGGCTTAACGACTGCCATTTTACTGGCAACCGGGACCAACGGCTTAACGTGCCTTCCGAAGCACGGAAACGCTCGCAAATGTAAATGCCACAAAGTGGTCACCCATCCGAGGACCAGGCATAGTGAAAGTTGCGTAACTCAGTGATCGTTTACAGAACACTGAGACCGCGGGGCCACGAGCGCTTCATTTCATTTAGGCGCGTAAAATTGTACTATGATCGGTGTTGCACCTTATAACATACACTGTTTTCATATTTTCAACAAGAAAGAGCACCGGCTCACAATAGTCAAATGGCTAGAGACTTTTTGAATCATAACTTTTCCCAAAAATTAAGTAGTAGTAATGATCCTTTAAATGGCCCGCGCGCGATATCTCCTGTTTAACCCAACTAGACTATTTCTTGTGTGGTTATGTTATGTTAGATAATGGATGAAGTGTATAAAACAAGCTATTATGTCACCATGAATACTATAGATTCAATTTTAAGTCTTATTTGCCACCTGAAGATACAAAAGCCAATAGTAAAATCATAAGTTAAACGAGTTAAATGTTGTACTGAAAATAAAATATGGTCATTTCGATCACCTACTAAATGAAAAACAATGACTTTTATTCATTTTAGATATCATGTTTCATAGTAACATTTACTGCTTAAGATCTACTCAATCGATTGTCTTTTAAAAATAATGCAAGTTTTATTCTTCGATAATTCCGGGTTCGATTCCCGACTCAAGTACAAGTTTTCTTTTAAATCTATGTATGCAGTTTTTCTTTTCATCAAAATCGGTGACATGGTTCCTTAGAAGAGATCTTTCTATGTCTTATAGTTTCAGAGTTGCCCATACTGACCGTTTTAAATGGGCCATCCTATATATTGTGCCTGAAACAAATATTAGCAGATATTAAAAATATTTTTTCCGCGAGCATCGAATCCGAGACCTCAACGCGGCAGTCGCATACACTATTACTTACACCACCACCACTGTAAAAAAAGCTGATTGCCACTGGAACATGTCACATAAATGGTTCTTCACTATTACGAGTTGTAGTAGATACGAGTATACGAGATATACGAGATTATGATATCGTATACGAGATTACGATTTTTTTTTTATAATTTTAATAGTAGTTTAAGTATTAGTCAATAAGGTTTAATATTTGTAAGAAAAATACTTTTAAGATACCCACATCATTTTGTTAATAAGTACGGACGTTTCGAATGTGAGTGCCAACACAAACCTTCTACTAGGTTTAATGGTACCAAATAAATTATATTAATTATATACTATAAAAATCTACTCTTCAAGTATTAGGAGGCAGGAGTTAAGGACAGAAGAATAGACGTGTTGTTCTACAGGGACATCAGTCCCTCCTTACTTTATGTCAAAAGCCATAGCGACCGCTTTGAACAAAGCTTTGAGGATGCTGGTAAGGCACAAGAAGTATCCCTCAATGTGTGATCTGGAAAAATTCCTTTTATATCCCGCTTAAAAAACCTTTGAATGACTCGAGAAGAGACACACGTGGTCTCGTGTAATGAGATCAAACACTAAAGTGTTATAAAATTAAGGTTTAAGATTAGAGTGATAGTTTTCAAGATCTCCAGGGTTTAAACCGATCTTTTCTGCTCTATATGGTACTGCTGTTAAAATAATTATCAGAAATAACTAAAACATGCCAACAAAAAAGGTGCGAACCCATAACAACATTACATTAACAACACAATGACGTACACATTCGAGAACATTTTCAGATTTGAAATTTAAATAGTTCCTGTATAAATAAATTGAGAGATTTATTGTGTGTTCAAAAATTATCAACAATCTCGAATTAACCCGAAAATGCTCACGGTTCATCCATAATCCATATGTTGTTTCCAAAACCGATTATATCCCAATATCCTGTTTATATACAGTCATTTGAATTTTCGTATTATGCTCAAATTCGCGCCAAAGCCTACCCTACTTCCGGCCTCCGCACGTGTGCATGGTGCACCAAACAATACACTTTTTTGCGACATTCAAATGATAGCACTACCAACTAATGAATCTCAATATATCTCTTTCTTTTGTGAACTGAATGTTCTAAAAACGACAGAGAGAGACGATATGACAGTTGGCCTCGAATGGCGTCTGCCGTCACCATATGTTGCTTGAGGTTTCGAAAATTACCCGCCATTCGTTTTTCAAAATGGTAATATTATATGTCAGTTTTGTCTATTCATTACTATGTAGGAACACGCGAATCTGCAAGGGTTCCTTGGAAAACGTTTGAAATTATTCCTTTTTTCAAATTGGCTGGACTACCTAAAATCCATAATTTACCTACTTTTGAATTTCGTTAGTCTTTCAACGGTGAGGTGTCGGGAAAGGTCGATTGAGTACTGATTAGACAGTAAGAGCCTCTCTTATTTATTATTATATTGTACGAAAATCAAACTGCCCATCACATTATCAGAAAGTGTAGCATTTGGCGAATGAGCGTTTCATTCGCAAAATCTCAAACTCAACAGTTAGAAGTGACAACGAAAGTGGATTTTTACGTCAATTTTCTTGTTATCAGGTGTGAATTTCGTGCCATACATCAATTAATCAAACATCAATATATATTAATCCATAGTAATTTTCGATTCTATATTAATTATGTACACCTAGTTTTTTACATAGTCTCTTAAAGCAAGAGACTATAAACGATATATTTAATTTCTCGAAATTTATCTTCTAATTAATTTAATCTCTTCTAATATTTATTTTATTTCTAAAATCTTCTAACACTTTATCGCGTTTGAGATTTTTTTAACGGGTCGTTATACTTGACTCGGACCGTACCTGCCTATCTATCTAGCGCAGGTTGTCGCGGGTAGCTCCTTTGAAGAAATTTTCATGTGAAACTTTCTCAGGTCTTGGTCATTGCTGTAGATCATAGTTTACAGGATATACAACAATGTGTATTTAACTAGGATCAGTCCCAGGTACGAAAGGGTTAATAATATATTATTAAAAAAAAACACTTTGATTTTCTAGCGAGATTTGAAGTTGTTATTATTTATGAAGGGGTGGCAGGGGCATATTATATGTCCACTTTTCACCTTGTGTATTCCTGTCCCACGTAATAAAGGTGAGCCTGCTGTTGAAATTTTCCAAGCCGCCCATAAGGCCTTCAACTTGACTTAACGACTGCCACATTACTGACAACCGGAACCAACGGCCAAAAGTGCCTTCCGAAGCACGGAAACGCTCGCAAATGTAAATGCCACAAAGTGGTCACCCATCCGAGGACCAGCCATAGTGAAAGTTGCGTAACTCAGTGATCGTTTACAGAACACTAACTCTGCGGGGCCACGAGCGTTTCAATTCAAGAGAGATTTAAAGTTGTTATTAATCATTTTTTCATTGCATATACTTAAATATAGTAGTACATACAATACGGGCGTGCTCCGTTGGTTTGGACACGTCCAACGAATGAGTGAGGAACGATTGACGAAGAATATATATTGTTCAAAAGTAGAGGGTAGAAGGAGTCAGGGTAGGCCGAGACTTACATATGAAGACCACGTGAGCAGATTGCTCAAAAACGGAAAGGTCAAAAGTACTCGGATACCCAGACGTGCGTGTATGAAGCGATTGATGAATCTCGAAGAAGCGAAAGAAGTATGCATGGATCGCGAAGCCTGGCGATCTGTCCTCTCTGACTACCCCGTCAGGGGTACAGCGTGAAGATAGTTAGTTAGTTTTTTTTACATACAATACTTAAATACAGTGTACATTGCATATACCTAAGACAACTATCTAACTATCACATTTAAGCAACTTTCGCCATAGCTAGTCCTTGGATGGGTGACCACTTTGTGGCATTTACATTTGCGAGCGTTTCCGTGCTTCGGAAGGCACTTTAAGCCGTTGGTCCCGGTTGTCAGTAAAATGGCAGTCGTTAAGCCCAGTTTTTAGTTAAAATTTCTGACGAAACTATTCAGTCGGGGTATATGATTAATTTATTAGTAACAATTGTTTCGATCTGTCTTCTCTGACTACCCCGTCAGGGACACAGGGTGAAGATAGTAAGTTAGTTAAATTGTATCTAACTGGTGCTATGTTACATTAAAAAAACAATTACTTTTGTTTCAGCATTTCAGCTTACATGCACATATTGACCAAGGGTTAAAAAAGGGGGAAATAAAACATCTTAATAATATTATAAATGCGAAAGTTTTTATGGATGTTTGTTACTCTTTCACGTAAAAACTACTAATCAGATTTTAATGAAACTTTACAATAATATAGCTTAGACATCAGAATAACACATAGGCTGCTTTTTATCCCGGGAACAAGTTCTTGTGGGAAGCTGGAACGGGAAAACTTGTCTACGCGGGCGAAGCCGCGGGCGTCAACTAGTTTAATATATTTTCGACTGCCTCGGCGGCGTAAGTGACTGTGTATGCAACAGCCGCGCTGAGGTCTCAGATTCGATTCCCGGGTCGGAACAAATATTTGTGTGATACGCAAATGTATATTATATAATACGAAATGTTTAAGTATGTTTATCAGTTGTCTAGATCCTATACCACAAGCTTATATTTGGGCAAGACGACGCTGTGTGTGTGTTATTTCACAATATTCATTATAGTCTATTCTCGTGGCTCCGCGGACTCAGTATTCTGTAAACTATCACTGCGTTAAGCAACTTTCGCCATAGCTAGTCTTTGGATTGGTGACCACTTTGTGGCATTTACATTGGCGAGCGTTTCCGTGCTTCGGAAGGCACTTTAAGCCGTTGGTCCCGGTTGTCAGTAAAATGGCAGTCGTTAAGCCCAGTTGTTACTTAAAATTTCAACAGCAGGTCGCCTCTGACACAACAGTCTGATGAAACTATTCAGTCGGGGTCCTCTCTGACTAACCCGTAAGGAATGCAGCGTGAAGATAGTTAGAAACTTAGTAAAATATTATTTGCCTGGAATTATGTTCCATTTAAAAACAATTACCTTTGTTTCAGTATTTCAGATTACATGCACATATTGACCAAGGGTTAAAAAAAGGGAAATAAAAAAAAAAAATCGACTGCCTCGGTGGCGTATGCGACTGCCGCACTGAGGTCTCGGATTCGATTCCCGGGTCGGAACAAATATTTGTGTGATACGCAAATATTTGCGTGGGAATTTGGGTGTTTCCTATGTACAATATGTACGTAGGTATTAAGAAATGTTTAAGTATGTTTATCAGTTGTCTAGATCTCATTTCACAAGCTTGTAGTATATTAGCTCACTTTGGACAAGATGACACTGTGTGTGTTATTTTACTATATTCTATTCTATAATAATCAGAAGCGCTCGTGGTCCCTCGGACTCAGTATTCTGGAAACGATTACTTCGTTAAGCAACTTTCGCTATGACTGGTCACGGATGGGTGACTACTTTGCCGCATTTACATTTGCAAGCTTTTTCGTGCTTCGGAAGGCACGTTAAGCCGTTGGTCCCGGTTGCTAGTAACATGGTAGTTGAAGGCTTTATGGGAGGCTTGAAAAATTATAACAGCAGGCATCCACAACCTGCGTTTGTCTATTTTAACACGCCATGGGCTCACCACCACGTGAGACAGGAATACCTACATATGGTGAAAAGTGGGCATGTAATATGCCACTGCCACCCCTTTGGGGATAAGGCGTAATAGAAAAATAAAAATAATAATAGATATAATTTGTTACCTTGGCCGACCGAATACGTAACGAAGTGATACGCAATATGGCAGGTTTGAATGAAAGTGTCAGCGTTAAGCTGGAAAAGGGCGTGCTCCGTTGGTTTGGACACGTCCAACGAATGAGTGAGGAACGATTGACGAAAAATATATATTGTTCAAAAGTAGAGGGTAGAAGGAGTCAGGGTAGGCCGAGACTTACATATGAAGACCACGTGAGCAGATTACTCAAAAACGGAAAGGTCAAAAGTACTAGGATACCCAGACGTGCGTGTATGAAGCGATTGATGAATCTCGAAGAAGCGAAAGAAGTATGCATGGATCGCGAAGCCTGGCGATCTGTCCTCTCTGACTTACCCGTCAGGGATACAGCGTGAAGATAGTTAGTTAGTTTAGTTTTAGATATAATTTGGCTTCTAAGCTTAGCCATAAGGCCTTACAAACATCATAGAAAGCAAATGTTTTTCTTTGCTACTAACTAAAAAAAACTAAACTTTCAAGAGGCACCCCTAACTAGGCACGCGACATATGGCCGACTCGTGCGCATCCCTTTGTGTCGCCGCCAACCCCTCGCGTGAAGGTATGGTGGCTTCATTTATTTATTTTTACGGTTAAGTTGAAATAGCATATACGTTTCTTAAACTATACGAGCCCTCGTAGTCTCGCTAACTCAGTGTTCTGTAAACGATCACTGCGTTAAGCATCTTTCGCTATGGCTGGTCCTCGGATGGGTGACCAATTTGTGGCATTTTTATTCACGAGCATTTCCATACTTCGGAAAGCACGAGCCATTGGTCCCGGTTGCCAGTAACATGGCCGTCGTTTAACCAAGTTGGTGGCCTGACGACTAGTAATAGTAACCTAGTAGTTCCTGAAAAAAGCGCGTTCAGCCAAACAAACTCTGGTATAAAAGTATAAATTGATTTAAAATGAGACTATTCGTTGTGTACAAAATTTACTATAATAATATTATTTGGGGCCACACAAGAGAAGTTATAAAACATTCGGCACAGAGGGCGGAGCCCTGCGGCTCTGCCCACGGAGGCGCCAATATAAATGATATACACCACCGGTATATCACTACAAACAAATTTTGTATGAAAAAGTTTAGGGAGACTCCCATAGGTTTTTGCAATACTTACTCGAAATTGACTGCCTTGGTAGATGATAATTGCGACTGCTGTGCTGAGGTCCTGGGTTCGATTTACCGGTCTTATCAAATACTAGCTGACATACTTCAAACTCCCGTCGTACCTTTTAAATCCAGTCGTTTTTTTTTAATAATCTATGAACAATTGACCGATTTGTTGACATTTATGCTTACTGCTCCGCTCTCCAGAGTATGATATATAGCCTATAGCCTTCTTCGATAAATGGGCTATCCAACACAAAAAGAATTAATGAGATTAGCGAGATCAGTAAGTTAATGAGATTAGCGCGTTCAACTAAACAAACATACAAACAAACTCTTCAGTTTTATAGTAGGTATAGATTTATGTGATACGCAAATGTTTTTTTCGGTGTTTGGGTGTTTTCTTTATGTTAATAACACATTTAGAAATATATTAGTATGATTATCAGTTGTCATAGATCCCTTAGCATAAGCCTATTTTGGTTTAAATTTGGGCTAGATGGCGTTGCGTGATAATTTCCCAAAATTATTTACACAATTCTGCTATAAAAGAGTGCCATGGGTACTACCATCTACTACCCTAGGACTACCTTACCCTACACTACCCTAGGACTTGCTGGTGAGACTGGTTTGGATCCCCAAGTTCTCAGTAGTGTTTGGGGTCTAAACCAGTCTCACCAGAAAGTGGCAACTACCGACAAAAAATGCTGCTCTGGTAGATGAGTTCTACTGAGGTTACGAGATTGGGAGAGCAGAAGCTCCAATATTTGAAGTCCACATGATGCCGATATTAAAAATACCTAATCGTATCTGGTCCTAGCAGCCAAAGCACAGTCACCAAATTCTGGTAGGGCTTATAAGCAACCTGGGTGCTAAGATGAACATAGAAGATTCTGTTTACTAGCGTTTTCCGTTAGGTACCTATTAGGTAGTATTAGATACTTTTAAGTGAAAGCTTGTTAGCGGCAAATATTCTTAACACTGCAATTTCTACCGATGTTTTTATAGAAAGCCTAGACTTTATGCTTTCTGTAAAATCAAATAAATAAATCAATATTATTTACACATTATTTTCGTTCATCATTATATTACTTTACAGTTAAAGTTTATGTGGAGAAGAATTGCACAAACCAATTTTTTTATTTGGTCAAATTTCGACTGATGGTTGACCACGATTATTTACAATTTTCGTTCGCTGATTACAATTCGCTACTTAGACCAAAACTGCTTCGATAGTCGGAATATAGTAACATTCAAATACATCGTGTTTTGACTTTTAAGTCAAGCAAAAGTTACCAAATATGCAACGTCTGCGATTTTTTTCATATGCCTCTTCAACAATATCTTAACGATCTGAACGGTAGTGAACAGTAATTCACTAACGCCATTTAGATGTGGCGATAGTTTATTTTATTGCTTAGGAAACTAATAAATTTCTATAACTTTTTCTTTGAAACTGTTGCACTAATTTGTTTTAATAACCTATAAAAGTTTAACGCAAAAAAAGCACTTGGTTCCGCTTTTTAATGTCGCTAAAAAGGTTTTATAACTTTTTAGCTTCGGGGAATTTAGCTGCAGTTCTTATTCTTTTTTTAAATGTGTTTTTTTTTAGATTGGAGTAATCAAAATAATAACTGTGACATTTGATTTATATGGTTTGGGATATATTTTAGCTTTCAGACTTAACGAAATAAATGAATCACGAAGGTTTTCAAGTACTCTGGTGGCTCCGCTTGCTAGTTCTGTAAACGATCACTGCGATAAGCAACTCGCGCCAGGGTTGGAGCAGAGACGGATGACCGTTTAGTGAAATTTACATTTACGAGCGTTTCCGAGCTTCGGACCACAACCTGCGACTTCAACACGGCAATAGGTTTACCAGCTTACGTGAGACAAAATACAATTGTTGAGAGGGTAGCTGGGGGTGTATTTAGGGTGACTTCCGCACAGAGATGAAGGAAAGATGCATTTGCTAGAACATGAGCATTTATTAGGTTAACCAGGTGACCCCCACGGCTTCGCCCGTGACATACTTCGGATACCCGTCGCACCTATTTATACAGCAGAAGAAGGGGCGAGGACCACTAGTGCTGCCCCTTATATATGGTGCTGCGGAGGACTCTGCCTATCTCTTCGGGAAAAAAGCATGACTTTATGTAGGTACTAGCTGACCCGCGCGACTTCGCTCGAGACATACTTGGGACTCCCGTCAGTTTATCAGTCGCGCCTTTATTCCGGACTCGCCCATTTAATCCCGTCGTTTATTACTGCTCCGCTCTTCATGGTAGTAGCGTGATGATATAGCCTTTTATCACTCACGCCTTTATTCTCGTCGCGCCCATTTAATCCCGTCGTTTACCTTTTACTTTTACAATAATGTATGAATATTTGCCCGATTTGTTGACTACTGCTCCGTTCCACAGGGTAGTAGCGTGATGATATAGCCTTTATCAGTCACGCCTTTATTCCCATCACTCCCATTTAATCCCGTCGTTTATTATCTACATTTACAATTATGTATGCATATTTGCCCGATTGTTGATTAAGCGTACTACCGTGATATATAGCCTATAAACTTCCAATATAAATGCGCTACCCAACACTTATTAGTATAGTTAACTTTATTTAGCCTGGCGATCTGTCCTCTCTGACTACCCCGTCAGGGATACAGCGTGAAGATAGTTAGTTTTTTTTTATATATTAGCATAGTTACCAAACTATAAGACACTACAAAAACGTAAGTAATTAAAGTTCCCTGGACCCATCTGTACGGAGTCGAATCGACCCACGCGTTTGTTTGAGTTGATTGAGACGCGAGGACTTCGCAGAGCTCGTTCGCTATTGGCAAGTCGCAACATCGCGCATGCGTACATCGCAAATCTTCCGCCATACTTTACACTTTCGTTTTAAGAACAAATTTTATTACAATAAAATGATTATAGTGAGTTAACCTTAAACCTTTATTTTAGAACTTTTAAAGGGGAATTTCATAATTATGTAATACATAGTATTTGCGTAACGTTAATCGTTTACGCAGCGTTCGCAACGGAAGCTTTCAATAGTAATATTTTGTCCACGATTTTGCCACATGTATGCACCTACTGGTCCTAGCGTGATGCTATATAGCCTATAGCCTTCCTCGACAAGTGGACTATTTAACACAAAAAAAGATTTGCAAATTGAACCTGTAGTGCCTTAGTTTAGCGCGTATAACCAAACAAACAAACAAACTCTTCGACTTTATAATTTTAGTATAGATGTAAATATGCACAAAGGTTTTAAAGTATTTGTACCCAATACCACCCAATATTCCCTTAATATGAGAATGTTACGTTTATGTATACTGACTGTAGCTTTGATTTCTTTAAAGTATTTATTTCTTTCGACAAATCGTACTTTATAATCCGTGGGTTAGAAAATGACAACTATCCACAAAACATTTTTTGTATACTACGAAGATTACAGCATGAATACTGAGTAACGATTGAGGTTTTTTTTAAGATTTTATATTTCAACCTTAGGTTCTTTATCTTTCTCAGTCTTTTGAATTTTTGATGAATTATTATATATCTTCACGCTGTAGATATCCCTGACGGGGTAGTCATAGAGAACAGATCGTCAGGCATCACGATCCAGGCATACTTCTTTCTCTTCCTGTAGATTCATTAATCGCTTCATACATGCACGTCTGGGTATCCGAGTACTTTTGACTTTTCCGTTTTTGAGCAATCTGCTCTTCATTATGTAAGTTTCGGCTTACCCTGACTCCTTCTGCTCATTTCTTTCGCACGATATTATAATCTTCGTCAATCGTTCCTCACTCATTCGTTGGACGTGTCCAAACCAACGGAGCATGCCCTTTTCTAGCTTAACGCTGACACTTTCATTCAAACCTGCCATAATATGAACCATTATCAATAAAACTAAATACCTACTGTGTTAAACTCGAATCCCAAGTAACTACTGTTTCATCTCTTTGTTTTTTCAAAATGTCCTAGTCACGTGCATCACACGTGACTTTTAAGTATAAAAAGCTTTACAATTTAAAACAAGATTTGTAATCATTTACTGAGAGGATGATGGGTATCCAATAAACTTATCGTCGTACAAACCTTTCGGCGACACAAAGTCACTTAAAATCACTACTGTGATAGCTACTTGTCACCTTAGGGCAAAACTGGAGATATGCTATCGTGAGTTTTAAAACTGTACCTTATTTACTTGGAATAAAGTTGCATTTTGTGAAAGAAGATAGACATATTGTTACGAAAAAAAACAGGGTTGTCATGGTACTTATATTAGTTGGACATAATAAATTCACTTTTATTGGTTACGTTTGAGAAAAAAGTGAATGGTCAGTCTTTAATGTGACACCTTTTTTGTCAATAATCGTTTAATTTAGAGATACTTTCGGTTTTCATAGTTTCGGTGTCACTGTTAGTTGTTTTTTTTCATTTCTTGGTAGTAAATGGTAAATTAAATGTTTACTTTTCATTTCATTTGAAGCAATTTTGAAATGCAATTAATATGCTCACGTTTTTTTGATTTAATTTTTAAAGTGGAAAAAAATATTTGAGTCTCGAGCTGAACTCGAACCAGCTTGTATGGGCTGTTCTTGTTATAGCAAAATCACAATAACAAGCCCATTAAATAAAAATTTCAAAAATTTAAGTAGTAAAAAATACCTTCTATCACTAATGTCCCTAAAATGAGCATATTGTCGTGTTTTAATAAACACATTTTAATGATAGAATTTATTTGCGAAAAGTACTTATGATCTCTTTTTATTAAAAAAAAAGTTTGTTGACTTTTTTCTACTCCGTCGTTGGGGAAAACGTTTTTGGGATATCAGTTTAAAATCTGTAGTTCCTACTTATTGCCAAACTATAGTTTGTTGGCACATTTGTAGAATTTGTATGTCGAATTTGAATGGCGATCTTTGAGGAAGGTCTATATCCAGTAGTGAGCCACAATTTGCTGAGACGATGATGATGATAAGTTAGTACTTAGGTACTATATACCAAATACCTACTTACTCTATTCAAGAACACTTTTATTGTTAACCAAACTGTTTATGAGAAAATATTAAAATTCCCACACTTGGTATATCATACGTGCTCCTAATAACTACAATTACTGTCAATATCTAAAATTACCATGACTATAATAAGATTGATTGACAGACAACGATCAAAACTGCAGTAAAATCACAACCACTATCTTGGTTGTGGATACTTGTCAAAATACAATATATTTAAAAAAAAACAGCACAATAAATGTAGGGTCATCGATTAATCGGTCCAATGATCTTTTGCCTATAATATAGTTTTAATTATAACCTTAAAATGTAGCTTATGATTACGCGGTGGCTAAACATCAAAATAAATGCGGTTTTTTTAGTAGGCGTGTGTGTGTACCACCCCTAGGATCGTCGGATTTATTTCAATTTCTTACTAATGGTAGCATTTTGTTTAATTATAGGTATTAAATCTTTTGTAATTAAGTTGAGAAATGTTTGACGTTTCGGAATTCTAGAATATAAGTCTTCCGCCGGACCAAAAAAAGGTATTGACACACACAAGGTATCCTTCTTGCAATTTGCTTGTCCAGGTTGTTTTTGCCGCGTTGAATAACCGGCCCAAGGTAGGTATGTTCCTGGACAACTTCGAGTTTCAATCCTTCGACGTATATTGAACCCGGTATGACGTGCTTATTGAACATGACCTTGGTTTCATACAAGTTCATACCGAAACCAAAACGTCAAGACGCTCAGCTTAGACTGTGCAGCTTCCCGCTCAACCGTTGTAGCATTTCCACTACCAAACCGATGTCGTCGGCCAACCGAAGCATTCGCCGTTTATATTCACATCCCATCCCTCCCAGTCCAGCGTCTTAAAGACGTCCTAATATGTGGCTCAGAAGTGAGATGGGTCTACAGTAAGTCTTCAGCAAGGTTTTATCACCTTTTTTGTAGAACAGAGCCACCTAGCTCTCTTCCCACTCTTTAGATGTTTGTCCCTGGAGGACAGAATTAAATAAGCTCGTCAGCACTTTAAGGACCGGAGTTGCATCAGCTTTAAGTAGCTCGGTTGGTATTCCGTCCTACCCAGGGGATTTATTGTTTTTAAGTTGCTCGAGAGCCTTTTTGACCTCAGCCTGGTCGACATCTGGGATGTCGTCGGTGTAGTGGCGTGTTGATTTTTGATCATCGTCGCTGGGTCCCGTGGGCTTTTCTTCCATGATGCATCCAGATATCTGTAAAAGCTCCCGATTTCCTCGAGAATCTCGAACCTTGAGGTCACAATTGTGCCACCCGCTGTTTTCATTTCGTCAGACGGGATCTTCCAAACTGTTGAGCTAACAACTTATAGCACCTGATCTGCTCGATCGCAGCCTCGACGATGATAGTGTTGTAGCGTCTAAGGTCGCGTCGTATCAGCTTGCAGATTCGGATGTATAAGTCCCTCTGGTCTGATGAAGGCGTGTGCGTCTGTGGAATTACACGTCTATTTCTCAAGTTGAGTTTTGAGCTCGTGATTTAGCTTTTTATGGACAAAAACTTTCGAGACACTTGTTGTACCGTTTTGACCACTCTATGGTTTTATTGTGAACTTTGTCAGTGGTATCCAGCAGACCGATACGATTTTGATGTTCCAATTAGAACTTTTCGGGCCCTATGGCCATATGCAGCGCAGAAAAATTTCGTTAAGCCCCGGTCGTTACTGCGCCCCACACAGTATGGACCTGTTTTTATTTGTTCTATGGTATGGACCGATTATCGTTTCGCCGCGTTCTTGTACTCCCGCTTTGGCGTTAAAGTCCCTCATAACAACGTTATAGTGAGCCTTAGCAGTACCGTGTAATGCGGTCGCTATGTCCTCGTACACGACCTTAATTGCCTCGTCAGTGCCTCTCGAGGTCGGGGCTTACACTTGAACCTCCTTCAGGGCGTATCCTTCAGTGAGCTTTAGTATTAAATATGCTACCCGAGCCAAGAGACTACTGACTTCCACAACGCTGCTAACAAGGTCCTTTTTTACCATAAAGCCGATAGCGCCCACGGAGAAATGCTTCTCGATAGTAGAACAGGTTGCCGGACGCCAAGGCTTAGCGTGTCCTCCCCTGTTTTCGGACCTCGCACAAACCCAATATGTGTCATTTCACCGTGTGCACTTTTGTCCTACGTAACAGGTGGTGTATCCATTGACGTGCTGAACTGGACTGCGGCGGCCTACTATTGAAAATTTTCAAACAGCCCGGGCCTTGAGCTTGCATTAACGGCTGTCATGATTCTGGCCACCGGGACCTTTGGTCGTAACGTGCCCTCGGAAGCACGGAAATGATCGTAAATAGAAATACCTCAAAGCGGTCACCCATCTAATGACCAGCCACAGCGAAAGTTGCTTAACGCAATCGTTGACAAACACTGAGTTCGCGGGGCCACGAGCGCTTCATCGGCTTCATCATCTATTTCATTGTTAATAGTGTTCGGTAACTACTTGGACTCATTAAAGTTAAATTACAATGTGACGATTTTTACTGGGAGGGCCCCATCCAAATAATTTGCCAATGGCCTCACATGGTATAGTTACGCCACTGATAAAGTGGTAACTTTATAAGAATGAAAATGAAAACTAAGCAAGCCCAAAAAATATTGCACTTTAAATAAATAAAAATTATTATTTAAATAACTAAGCAAGAGATGCGTTTTGTATAATAAATGGAGTCCAAAATGACATTAACTAATTCGAAATCTTAGACACGCTTAACATTCACTGAACAACGAAACAGTATTTTTTTTAATAACACTGATTGCTAAGAGCAGTTTGGCTTTTAATTTTGGCCATTGTTGGAAGGCAGGTTAAGCCGTTGGTCCTGGTTGCCAGTAAAATGGCAGTCGTTTAGCCTGGTTGAAGGCTTATGGGCGGCTTGAAAAATTTCAACAGCAGGTCGCCACAGCCTGCGCTTGTCCATTTCAACACGGCAATGGGCTCACCACCTGTTACGTGGGACATAAAGGCGTACGGTGAAATGTGGGCATATAGTATGCCCCTGCCTACCCCTTAAGGGATAAAGGTGTGAATATGTATGTATTGTAGGGAGCAACTGCCGTCTCACTTTCCAACTCTGCCCTTACAGAGTTGCAGTCTGTTAAGTTGCATTGTTTCTTTGATAAAGGTTTTATTTCCTTAGCCACATATGCCTACGCATTATCCATCGATAAGACTATATCCGATTGCATTCGATCCTCAGACTTTAAAACCCAGGATCCAGTTCTTAAAAGACCACCGTCATATAAATAGGTAAAAATAATTTAAAATTCTCATGAGCATTCCAAAATCGCCTATCAAGTCGTTTCCTACAAAGACATTCCAAAATTTAAAAAAAAACCGTCAACCCTTAGCCTGCCTGTAGGGTTCTCTTGACCCATCGATTAAGTTTTTGCCTCGCTCTAAATAAAATCATAAATTTCAACATGGCGGTCAGTAGCAAAAAATCACACTATATCACATTTGGCTGCGGGCGTGCCCTGCTCGATTTATGACTAAATTTCAAGTGGTATTTCTGACCCCGTGTGTTGAATTTACATTGTGCCATTGAGTTATTACTATGTAGGTATTGTGCTTACAATATTATGCCAATAACTTTTTTTCAATGAAGCTTTGACCGCATATCAGAGGCAAAGGATCTGTTGCTCTGACGGCCTAGTATGACGTGGTTATTCTAATTAGGTTAAATTCTAATGCATTCTTCACAGTGATGAATTTGTATCATAGTCTGGTCATAAACTCTCAATATAATAAATGAACTTAAATATAAACTAAACTAAAACTATCTTCACGCTGTATCCCCGATGAGGTAGGCAATTGCTGAAATTTAAATAAACACACAGTAAATCCCCTTTCTGTGATAATACCACATATTTAAATTTAGAAATTGTTTCTCTGTGTTCTCGAATCTTTATGTGTGATTTCTAATTTACAAACTGTCTTTTTAAATACTGTCGAAAGTTTATATCGCACTATTAATTTTTTTATGTTAATGACTGTTAAGAGAGCTATGTATTGAATTTATTTTGGGCATAATTGGGATTTGGAGTTCAGATGAAAATCCCAGCGATTTTCATCTCCAAATCTTGGTCAGCAGTTGCACCATATTCAGTGGAAATAATCTTGGGCCCCGAAAATTTGGGCAAGCAGCTATGTGTTATTAAACTCTATGTTCTATGCTCACTTTGGATGTTCTCAGTTTAATTTTTTTTATAACAAACACCGGATGTTGTAATGAACGAGCCCACTTTTGTAAATTGTATACCATCTTCGGCAAAATTATGTAAAATTAAATTCTATTAGTGGATTTGAAAGTTCGCAAAAAATGGCTGAACTTGTCATCAAATCGCTATCAACTTGCTAAGTAGGGATGGATAGAGTAGGTAGCTCTGGGAATTGCCATAAATCATATCCTTTTATTTTTTGTGGAAATTAAATTCGCATAAGTACGCTTCTGTAAGTATCTACAATCTACATATCTACCCATAATTGATAATATTTTTTTATTGATACAAATTAAGTTGACATTTTCGTTAATTGTTTTTTTTTTCACAAAGATAAGTATTTTAAAAGGTCTTAAGATATTCGTCAGATTTATTACCTATTAAAATGTTACTAGAGATGGTTTGATATTAATATTTGATGATAAATTGTATGACTTTGTTGATTTTGGAGTTATTTAAAATATCAGAACCCTGGCTACGAAATTGACGACCCAATTGGCGGACCGCACTGAGTTGAATATTTTTGGGTGCAATCAAGTCCTAATTCAAAAGATCCAATTAATGTGTTCATCCATGATCCAGAATTATCCATATCACTTATATTATATATTATTTATATCACGTTATATCACTAATGTAGGGGAAGGGGGGGCATGACGGGGACCTTAACGTTTGAAGGGCATTAAAACGCTCAATTTAAATTATTTTGAATGAATATTTATTTAGAATAACGCTTACATTATTAATCTTTGGAAATTAAGAACTTATGGCACATTACTTATGACAGAAAAAGAAAAAAAAAATAATTTTGTCAAAGACATCTAACGCCCGATTTTGACATAAGGTAGGGTAAGACGGGGTACCCTATGGGGCAAGATGGGGTATGAGTAGACATATTTTAATGTTGATTACAATACTCGCAAATAAATACTGCCTCGTCGTCCTCGTCATCTACCCCAGCACAGCTACAATGTGCCCAATTCCCACAGAGGGAACACGCGACCCAACCTTCATTTGATTCCATGTATCTTCCGGTGCAGTAAAAACAAGGGATATTATTTTCCTCTTCATCATATTCTGGTGAAGTGTGATTCTTTTTATTCTTCTTATTAATAGTAGTTTTCTTCTTTTTAGTCAATTTGGTTTTCTTGTATTTTTTTTGTTCTCTTGCATCTTTTCTTCTCTTTTTGCTATCTTCTACCAGTCTCTTTTTTTCGATTGATTCTTCCAATTCATTTTTGTACGGAGAAGAAGTTATGATAGCTGTTTTTCCTCGTTTCCTTGTCACGCGTGAAATTTTCCGGGTTGCAGGATAAGGCATCACTTGTTGAGGACTAACAACAGAAAATACTGATGATGGAGTAGTTGGTCTTTGGTCTATTCCGATATTGTTTATCCATGAGGAGCATCCGGGTTCAGGCTCTGCCTCAATCATCAGTGGTTTGTCCATAATTGCTTTATCAGATACTTCAACTGTCGCATCTGAAGTTATCTTTGCACGTGTTGTTGCATTTATTGTCGTTTCAGGCACAACTGAAGCGTCAGTTGATATCAACGATCTATTTAGAGCTGTTGCTTCGTTGTCCTGCGTAGATGCTTTTTGAAATGCTTCAGTGATAGATACTCTCTCTGTTTGTGGAATATCTGTCGCTAATGAAGGGGCAAAATCAATATCCGAAAAAACTGTTGGGTCGTATGGCCAAATCCCACATTTTTTGAAGCCATTAACCGCCGTTGCCATTGTAGAAGCCTGGACAAACGCTTTGCCAAAAATCTCTGCCACTTGCCGGGGAGTTACCACCATACCTGAGTTACTCCGAAGCCAGGCTGTGATTTGTTGATCGTAATATGTGCTCAAGGGTTTCATGTATGCTACGTCAGCGACTTGAAGTCGATGAGTCGTATGTGGGGGGAAACATAATATAATAACTCCATTAGAACGAGCTTCATTGATGACGTCAAGGTTCTGTGTGTGAGTGCTGTGGCCGTCTAACAACAAAAGCACAGGTCGATCAGGCCTGGCCCCACTAAATTCAATGAATTTCTTAAACCAGCCAAGGAATAACTCAGCTGTCATCCATCCAGAATCACTGCAAACACCCCACGCTCCAGGAGCAGCATTCAGCATTAGCTGCGGGTCCATTCTCTTTCTTGGATACACCATCATTGGAGGCATGTATTGGCCACTAGCACTGAAACATATTTCAATAGTTATTGTAGTACCTCTATCCGCAGAAGTAATAGATCCCACTTGTTTTCTGCCTTTTCGTGCAATTATTTTTGACCTTGTTTTAGGCACCACTGAAATTCCTGTTTCATCACAGTTATAAATTCTGTCCGGTGGAAGTTTATGTTCATCATAAACATTACCAAGGAAGTTAAAAAACTGTTCAACAGCCTGCTTATTAAACCCAGCGGCACGTGCAGCTGAAGTGCTTTCTGGTTTTCTTATCGATAGTTCTGGGTGCCTGCTTAAAAATCCCTGAAGCCAATCTTTGCCAGCTACTCCTTTGTCACAGTTAAACATATGTTTCTTCCCATTTTTCACTGCCAAAGTGTATGCCAACACTCTTAAATCTTTGGTTGTAAGTCCATAGAGACGACTTTCCATATCCAAAATATAGTTGCAAAGTTCGTTCTCTTCTTCTTCCGAAAATATTCGTTTTTTTGGGCCTAAAGGTACTTTAATCGATGCAGGAGCAGCAGGATGTTTTAGGGCTTCACGAGCTGCTTTTACTTTTCTTTCTAGGGTAGATTGTGGCACAGAAAATGTTTTTGATGCTACCTTATACCCCATTTTCCCTTCAATGACCATATTTACCGCATTTTTCATACTTTCTTCATTCCAATTCCCTCTCTCCGTCTTTCTTTTATAATTCTTCACCATCCTAAAAAAGATAAAAATCAAATAAGTTATTAAAAGTTAATTAAAAACATACCTATTCCATTATAAAGTCATATTTTATTTTCGAAGGGCAAGATGGGGTACCTTACCCCATCTTGCCCTTTCATGCTTTTTTGAATAAAATAACGTACCATAAAAAAACAAATCAAAATATTGAAACAAACATATTCTTACCTGCTAGTACAAGTATTGATGAACAAAAATAACTTTCAATGAGTTCTTGATACTTTATATTGAGGTGAAAAACACATGTTATGCACAACGCAAAAATAACCAACAATTTGACAAAAACAGATTTTTTGGCGCTAGGTTATAAACGCGTAAACTCACAAGCTGGTGACAATGCTGACTTAAAAACAATACAACGTCGCGTCATTACAAGCCAGAGCGGCTGTGATTGGACGTTCGTACGGCACGTGAGACCCTCTGCCCCGTCTTGCCCGCTACCCCGTCTTACCCCCCCTTCCCCTACTTATTTTTGAACGATCCATAATTACCTTTACAAATTATAAACCTAGATAAATAAGATAAAGAATTTCGTCGTCAAATGTGGCAAAAACATGCAACTCTGACGAGCTTATTGCCGTAGCTCAAACTAAAACCGCAAAACAACCAAAATTTCCTTGTCATTAAATGTCAAACATTATTCGAAAATTGAAAAAATCCCGTCAAACCTCAACCGTCTAATTGAATCAGAGTTTCGCAAGCGTTTTTTTTTTCGTTTTTTATTTTAAGATCGAACCGTAAAGTTGAAAATTATAGCCATACCGCATTTAATATAAGTATTGCCGGTGCGGCTAACTATAGCCTTCGAAGCTAATTTGACAAAAACTAGATGTCGCGGTTAAATTTTTAGGTTGTTAGCTGACGAAAGAAACTGATGATTTGCAAAAAAAAAGTGACGAAAATGCCTTTTAAGTCTCTAACGAGTTCCCTTGCATTAAGGTTATACAGAAAAAAAAACGAATACATCTTTTAGTGAACTTGTAGTAAACATAAGTGTGCATTTTGCTTGATCTTTCAAAATATAGATAGATAGATATATTCTTTATTGTAACACCAAAATACATTTAAACTTATAAATAATGTAATCCTAAATTGGTTTTACAATATAGCATTTTAAAGTTCATAGACATTTACGAAGTTTTTAGAAACCCGTTTTATTATCAATGCTCAAAAAAGAGTGAAATCTGGCAATAGCAAATAAGGTAGTATGAGTAAAAACCAGAACAATAATCGAATTTACCTTTCAGAGTTATTAGGCGTTCAGGATCAATGTCGAAGAGTCATTATAAAAGTTTAACCGATTATAGGGCTAGCCTACCCTTTCAGTTATAAACAACTAGATGACCCACACGGCTTCGCCCGTGACTTACATCGAACCCCGTGGCACCCATTTATTCCTGTCGTTTATTAATTTCACAATAATGTATGAACATTTTCCAAATGACTTGATTACTTCTCCGCTCTCTAGTAGGTAGGTTACCTACGCTCGCATCTATACCGATATAACGAAAGCATTTGATTTCGTTCATCATAATAAACTGTTACGAAAACTTGACAACTACGGTATTAGGGGTAACGTGTTGGGTTTGATTAAATCATATCTTAGTAACCGCATACAATATACCGAAATATCAAGAGTGTGTCCTAGGCGTAAATTGGAACGTAAATATCTATCTGATAGTAGAGAAATTTAATTTAGAATACCACAAGGTAGCATCATGGGGCCCCTTTTATTTCTTCTCTACATAAATGATTTACCTAAGCAAGTTCATCAGCCTATGGTACTTTTTGCCGATGACAGTACAGTGGTGGTTAGATGTACAGAGAGAACTGCATTTAAAATGACATAAATGATACGCTAAAATCTATAATAACTTGGCTATACACTAATAACTTAAAAATTAATCTGCAAAAAACTAAAATTATGCATTTTATTCAACGTATGAGACCGGATAATCTTTCAATCCAATACAATGGACAATATATTGACAAAACAAATGTAGCTAATTTTGGATAACCAATTGACGTGGAAACCACAAGCAGAAAAAGTTTGTAAAAAATTGAATAGTTCAGCTTATATTCTGTACAATTTACGTAGAAAAATAAATATTGACACTATTACTACAGCTTACCACGGTTTGGTTTCTTCTATTCTAAAATATGGCATAGTATTTTGGGGTAATTGTTGTGAGAGAGAGAGAGGATATTGGGGGCTCAGAAACATTGCATAAGATCGATGACTGGCCTTAAGTCATCCGATAGGTGCGTTCCTGTATTCAAATCTTTAAAAATTTTAACCTTTCCATCACTGTACATACTGGAGGTAGCTTCATTTGTTAAAGGATATCTTGATCTTTTTCAATCTAAGGCTGATCATTCAACAAGACCAGCATTTTAAAGATCCCAATACAGGAATCGACTATATGTCGTCAGTTTTCGTACAGCACTATTAAAGAAAAGTATAATGCGCATGGGACCACAAATGTATAATAAGATACCAAATGAAATACTAAAAGAAACGTTGCACAGTTTTAAACTTAAATTGAAAAATTTGCTTATCGAGAAATGCTATTATTGTGTGAATGACTTTTTAAACGACACTGCGCTGCCGCTGTAGTACTAAATAGGGATTATGTTCTTTTTATTTTTTCTTGTCGATTTTACTGTATTACCTGCATTCTTAGCAATAAAAGTATTGAGTATTGAGTATTCCCTATGAATCATTCTATCGAAATTCGTTGCGTAGTTTAAAAGATCTAAGCATACATAGGGACAGACAGCGAAAAACGACTTCGTTATATATTATGTAGTGTAAAGAAAATAAAATAGCAAAAATCGTAAAAAAAATTGTGTAACTATATTTGAATCGGGAATTAGAATTTTTGTATGACTAAGTGAAACACTTTTAAGGTAATTTTTTAAAGCGCTCGTGGCCTCGCGGTCTCAGTGTTCTGTAAACGATCACTGAGTTACGCAACTTTCACTATGGCTGGGCTTCGGATGGGTGACCACTTTGTGGCATTTACATTTGCGAGCGTTTCCGTGCTTCGGAAGGCACGTAAACGGTTGCCAGTAAAATGACAGTCGTTAAGCCTGGTTGAAGGCTTGAAAAATTTCAACAGTATATTTTTTACTATACCTATAATATGACCAGCTTTCGGTTTAGAATTCCCATTTAGCATGATGGGGGTACATACCTTATGCATTTCTGTAGCGATTTTACAGCGTGGTAATTAGATGCGTCAATCAATGCGTACCATTACATTCTTTTTTCAAACTATTAACATTTTTTCTACCATATAAAAGATCTATGCGATCTTTTTTACTATTAACAATAATAATCTATTGAAATAATGGTAGCAAAATATTTATTTATCTACAGCACGACATTTTTTGCGCTACTCACAAAATGTCCGGCTCAGTGGCCAATGCAAACTGCTCATAGCCGGTTGTCCGGTGTCCATAATGTTGAGATGTCCACAAGATATACTGCTTCCGATTGACAGATCTTGAGCGTTTTATGTCTGCATTCAATAGTACTCATCTTTAGTATTAAGTCCTGTCTAATTTGTTCAATTCTGAGCTCGGGATCCGATTTCTTTGCTTATCTTATTCATTGTGGAGGAAAAACGAAATCCATTCTGCTATTTTGTTAAGGTATTTAGCTGAAACTAAAGCTATTTAATCCTTTTGTGCCTTAAAGGGTCCCATGAAAGACATTGTACAATCCGGACGACGGGCCCGTTGAATATTTTTACGACTGGTCGTTTCTAATAGTGCCGAAAAACAGCCTTATCACATCGCTACTGCCCGTATTTTTTTTTTTAATTATTTATTTATTAATTTTTTTTTTTTAATAATACAAATAATCGCCAAACTGTCGAGCAGTTTGTTGGCGATAATGGCGCTCTTTTACAAATACTTTTTACAAACCATTAATACCCATGCCCACTAAAATACATATAAAATATTTTCAATTATTAGCATAAACCAAACATTCATCAAGTTAATCAAAACAAAGGCGACTTATGCAGCTCCATCACCCAGCATTAATCCTCTAGCAAAAAATCTTTAAGTCTATTCCTAATAGTTACGGTGCTCATTTGATTGCATGTTTTATGTCTTAAAAAATCTAATCTGTTAAATATTTTAGGCGTCAATTATCGCCTAGTTCTTTTCCCATAATAATTCCTTATAGACGGTATCACATATTCACCCCGCTTTACCCTTCTAGCATAGTATTTATGACCTATTGGTTCTTTGTGATTATTAACTTTGCTTTGTTCCAACGCAATTAAGTATTCCACTTTTTCATGGACTGGTAGGATTTTACATTTATTGAGGCGATCAAAGCTGGTGTTGAGTTCTAAAGTAGTATTCTGTTGCGATCCGAATTCGCCATGATCAGAGGGAGACAGTGCATTATCACACATGCAACTATAATCACGAATAAAACTAAAAATTCATTCAAAATGGTTGCAATGTAAGAAATTGAATTATTTGTAAGACCGCCAAATGTAAAACCATGTTATCAATATGTGCAAAGTAAATTATTGGTGTTACAATAAAGAATAACTGAACGAGCCTATTACGCCCAACTGCTGGACTTCGCGTTTGGCGTCTCCAAATTTGATTTTTGGACAGTGATTGCCCTCACTGCAGGACGATGGCCAGACATGTTAATATGGGATTTTATTTTCTTTTTCGTCGCCAATTTTCGTCTGTTAGTCCGTATAGTTGAAATTTTTTTAGATGTGGCTAATAGGAAATATCAGTAGGACCTCAACGCATCGATTAACTAATTAACATCAAGTATCAATACTCTTAAAATAACGGTTAAAATTTCAACTTGATTTGATACGGTCCGGGTAGTTTAGGTGGCTAGAACATTGCCCTGGTTAGGTAAAGGTCATGGGTTCAATCCCCGTCTCGAATAGAATATTCTTTTTCCACTTAATAAAAAGTTATCAAGTATCAAGACCATGTTATCGCGGTATTTACGTGACAATACAAACGACTACACGGAAGTGCGATATCATACAAATTCTGCCAACTTCCGCCCATGAAACCTTGTTTAGGAAATTATGGGAAGTCTCCATTCGATACGCCCTTTTGAAACCTATACCTCTGTTAACGCGTGTTAAGTGTAAATTAAAATATATATAGAGATACCCTGTCATGGCTGAGGACTGATATAAAGTAAGACCAGTTACATTTGAGAGAGAGGTAGATAGGATACAAAGGCTTCTTCATATTACTCATAGGATATAATTATTTGTGATAACATTAAAATAGATCGGTTAGCAGGCCACAACACAATTTAATTGTTTGTGGTGAGCCCGCAAATCAATTCACTTGACTGTGTACTTAGTTAAAGATTACCACAACTGTTACAAATGATTTGTAATACTCGTAATATCCTTTAAATTACGAGTATTAGGTTTGTTCGTTCGTACGCGGTAAGTGTATGAACTGGAGGTTATAAGATGATTAAAAGAGACTAGTGGACGCCCGCAGCTTCGCTCGTGTGGAGAAGTTTTCGCATTCCCGTTTCCCACAGGAACTTGTTTCCGGGATAAAAAGTAGCCTATGTGTTATTCTGATGTCTCAGCTATATTATTGTAAAGTTTCATTAAAATCCATTTAGCAGTTTTTACGTGTAAGAGTAACAAACATCCACACAAACTTTCACATTTATAATATTACTAGTTGACGCTCGCGGCTTCACCCGCGTATAGAAGTTTTTCCGTTCCCGTTTCCCACAGGAACTTGTTCCCGGGATAAAAAGTAGCCTACTCGTATGTGTTATTCAGATGTATAAGCTATATTATTGTAAAGTTTAATTCAAATCCATTCAGTAGTTTTTACGTGAAAGAGTAACAAACATCCATACAAACTTTCACATTTATAATATTACTAGCTGTCCCGCCCGGCTTCGCCCGTGACATACTACGAACCACATGGCACCCATTTAATCCCGTCGTTTATAAATTTCACAATAATGTATGAAGTTTTTCCGATTTCGTTGATTACTTCTTCGCTCGCCAGTACCTACCTACGCCCGCACGGCCTGGTCGAAATATGTAAATATTATCTACATAAACTGTACTTAGTGATGAAATAATTTATTTTGATAAGAATTAATAACATGAGTAAAATAAACGCGTTTAAAAACATTTCAAGATTTTTAAATAAAAAAATGGTTGTTAGTATAGTGTGTCGCGGACTTTTTTGTAGATATTTATAAGATCTACAATTAATTAGAACATTTTATGGATCTGTCTTTTATAGTTTAGGCAGCGAACGCAAAATAAGTAACTTTTCTGGTTGATTATTTACACCTTGTGTCCGAAAAACCCAAATATCTTACGGAACCCTATTTTTTCCAAAATAAAATATAGCATATGTTACTCGTGGATAATGTAGCATTCAAAAGGTGAAAGAATTTTTAAAATCGGTCCAGTAGTTTTTGAGCCTATTCATTACAAACAAACAAAGTTTTCCTCTTTATAATATTAGTGTAGATTAAGATTTAATATCGCACATTCTTCTTCTTCGTACTCGTATTAATGGTAATAAAATTAAAAGTGTTCAGCCCAGAAGTCAGCGACATGGAGGGCTGAAATCGCACATCAAATCGATAGTTAAGAAAGGCACACACAAAATATTAAAACAAAATATCAATCATTTTATTGGCATTTCAATCTGATTATGTCATTATATAATATTTAATATGATTATTATTATATGTAATCCGATGTAACTACACATATCAAGGGAATGATATTGTAATTTGATTAATTTAATGTGAGTGCTTGATTTATCCAATTAATATAATTTTAAATATATTTTATTTCACTTATGTATTGGGACTTCCTGTAAAGATAGTGAAAAGCATGTACTTTAATAAATAAACAAATTATGTAGGTGCTTTTATTTTCAAGAGAGTTAGTGTATTTTAAAATTTGAATTCTGTTGATAAAATATATTTTCACAAAAACCCATTACCTAATACATTTTGTAACATGTAGAAATCCCGACAGCTGTAATGATCGGACTCAAACCGCCTAAAAGACATTGAGTTAAACAACTACACCCAGCTGCATAGACCCGAGCGCCTCGGACAAGCTATCGAAGAGATAATCCCTGGATTTTGGACTTTGGCTGCCTACCGATTGGGCGTACAATCTAGGAGTAACAGATCAATAAATAAAATAAATAATAAATAAATATTGTGGGACACTTTTCACACAGCGCCATCTAGCCCAAATTAAGCTAATATTAGCTTGTGTTATGGGATCTAGATAACTGATAAACATACTAATAAATTTCTAAATACATACATATTATAGATAAATAACACCCAGACACAGAATAAACCATCGCGCTCATCACACAAAGTTTTATCCTGGGTGGGAATGGAACCCACGACCTCTTGCGTAGCAGTCGGATGCACTCCCACCGCGCCACAGAGGCAGTCAATAATATCAACAATTTCTAGAATTGATGTCTGTCTGTCTATCTGTTGGTTTTCTCATCACGGGCGAACTGACAACTTCATGGCGTATGTCTTAACAATGAATATATAAGTCAATAAATAAGTTAAATGTTTAACCATCCAAAATGAATTGAACAATGCTGCATTGGTTCTAAGTTCTGAAATGAATCGTAACTAACATTTAAATGTCCAATTGGTTAACAGCTGACCACGCATGCGCGAGAAACCTTCCAACTGCCACCATTTGCGGTCGAGTCACAACTGTCACTTTTACCCGCCTATTTATTGAAAAAGACTACCAGATGCGCCATTTTTTTGTAAAAATCTCAGCTGATCGACTAATTTGTTGTTCAATTTACAGCGTAATTGTGTCAATAAGGAATTTTAAGTATCCCTCGTGTGAATTTTATACCATATGTGGGTCAAGTTTCTTTACTGCTTCACAGGCTTTACAAGCTTCATTACTGATGTGACAGGCAAAGATACCTGAAATATACATCTCAAGGAAAGTGGACATCGTAGCCTATAGACGTGAAAAACACAACACATGAAAACCTTCATTACGCGAGTGAAGCCGCGGGCATCAGCTAGTTTGATATAATTTTGAAAAGCAATTAATATGCTAAGACAGAAGAAGTGGATACATTCGTTAAGTTTCGAGTGTCGCCGATCGGTAGCTTAGTTGGAATCAGCAAGTCAAAAATCGCGTGTCTCAATCTTCAGTCTCAAAGCTGAAAAGATTTCCTACAATTTGATCATAAAAAGTCCATCTAAAGGTAGAATAAAACCTTTAACCTTCTTAACGTTATAATAATTATTGTAAGCCATACCTACATTTTGAAGCGCCCGTGGCCCCGCTGTCTCAGTGTTTTGTAAACGATCACTGAGTTACGCAACTTTCACTATGGCTGGTCCTCGGATGGGTGACCACTTTGTGGTATTTACATTTGCGAGCGTTTCCGTGCTTCGGAAGGCACGTTAAGCCGTTGGTCCCGGTTGCCAGTAAAATGGCAGTCGTTAAGCCTGGTTGAAGGCCTTATGGGCGGCTTGAAAATTTCAACAGCAGGTAGCCACAACCTGCGTCTGTCTATTTCAACACGGCAATGGGCTCACCACCTATTACGTGGGACAGGAATCCACACGGTGAAAAGTGGGCATATAATATGCCTCTGCCACCCCTTCGGGGATAAGGCGTGATGGATATTTATTTATTTTATTTATACCTACATTTTAAAAGAGCAATGAGTGAGTTTATAAGGTCCCAAAACACCTCTATTAGGGCAGAAAGGTAGCCAAAGAGTTTTAGTGGGTATTCCCAGTACCCACTCAAGTGCTAGGCGATCCCCACACAAGCCCATTGCTAGTCAGCAGTGGGTAATCTGTAAGCGGATCCCTCCACGTATAAAAAAATGGAGTTTCTGGACAGATTCTTCTCTTAAAGGTAGGCTACCCTTGGAACTGGCAACTAGAGCTCTCATTTTAAATATTGTCATGACTAATTTGTGAGTTTTTAAACTTTCGCGATTGTCACTCATATTTATAATATTTCGGGTCTTATATTCATCAGTCAACCCGTGACTACGTCTGGTGTAATCCGGTCGAAACTTCGGGAAGTATAAGGTAGGCTTTGTACCTAATAATATACGTCGCGAATAAGACTCGAAATATCATAAATATAATTCATGAGTGCGTAAAATGGTCTACATAAATAACATATTTTTGATTTTGATTTGATAATAAATAAAAAATAAAGTTTTCCTTGTACAGTTCACCACCTAACATGTCAAACCACACAGGTTAAACAAAGATGTTAAATGCAAAAAGGTGGCGGTTAATGAGGCGTGTGATCACGCGCGTGTGGCCGAAGCCCTACGGTCACCCACTGGCCTACTGTTCGCAGTACACCTTGTTACTGGGAACATGAAGACGCAACTGCAAAGAAAAAAACATTTAGGCATGACATCTTGAATATAAAAATCTAAAGAATTATTATATAGTTTAACTAGGTCACCCCCCAGCTTCGCCCGTGGAATATTTCGACCTCACGTCGCACCAAAAATAAAAATTTGCCCGATTTGTCGACATTTATGACTACTGCTCTGCTCCCCAGTGTAGTAGCGTAATGATATATAGCGTATAGCCTTCCTCGATAAATGGGCTATCTAACACAAAAATAATATTTCTAATCCGACCGTAGTTCTTGAGATTAGCGCGTTCTACCAAACAAAAAACAAACTCTTCTTCAGCTTTATAATATTAGTATAGATATTACATGAAATTTTTAAGTTGAGAAATTGTAGATCAGCTCTGTAATTCACAAATCTCGTATCCAAATCCTCTACTGCGGAAATGTCATCGATATTCATAGAACTCGTATATCGATGACATTTGCGCAGTATAGGATTTGGATCCGAGATTTGTGAATTGCGTTCTAGTCTCTAATTTCTTCATTTGATAAATAATCTATATCTATAAAAATGAATCCCTGAATATGAAAAACTCTTTTTTTTTTTTGAAAATACAACTATTTAATGTTTCACAAAAAAAAAAAAATATTAAATAACCTTAAAATATGATAATTTAAAATATATTAATATAAGGAGTCCCTTTAGGCAAGGTTCCGAAGATACTGGCAGCGTTCCCCCTTTGAATAGCTAAACTAATTCTTTGGCCGAGGTAGCTGCCAGCTCTTCGGTCTCCTGTGATGTCGACTAACCTTTTTGCTATTTCTTTAAAAAGCCTTGTAGCCCTAGGACCCCACGGACCAAGGGTCTCGACACCGAATGCGACAAAATCATATTCGGAGCCTAGACCCCTGTATTTGCATGCTTTAACTTTTTCAGCCGCTTCACAAGCAGCATCAGCTCAAAAACTCTTTTTGTATTGGATAGCCCACATCACGCCACTACACAGTAGAGAGGAGCAGTAATCATAAATGTCAACAAACCGGGAAACTTTCATAAATTTTTGGAAAAGTAATAAGCGACGGGATTAAATGGGCGCCACGGGGTTGGAAGTATGTCACGGACGAAGCCGGGCAAGTCAGCTAGTAATTATTTAATAATTTTATTGAGTTATAGAGCTAATGAGACTTTATGTATGAATTGAATGATGTTCCCAATTGCATTGGAAGACCATCTAAAACTGTTCTTCTCAAACTCCGGGATTAACTTTTTGCTGTACTATGGGCAAGTAATTAGGCAGGTATATTGTACTAAAATGATTCTGAGAACTGGATAAAATCAGAAATTTAATTGTATTTTGCTTTCCTGCACCCGTTTCCCACAAGAATATGCTCCCGGGAACGATGTAAAGTTTGCCAATAATTTTTTTTGGAATTACTTACTTGCCTATACTTTAAGTACAAAAGCTATTGCTGGGGTTTGAGACCACCAGCTTCTGGTCTTCCAATGTACGAGTACATGGGACTATCGCTCAATTCATAGATATATATAGTCATACATATTGTCAATACATATTGATACATACATATTGTCACGCCTTTATCCCCGAAGGGGTAGGCAGAGGCATATTAAACGCCCACATTTCACCGTATGTATTTTTGTCCCAAGTAACAGGTGGTGAGCCCATTGCCAAACCAATTCATGGATAATTTATCATTAAATCAATAATTAAATATAAAAATGTGATTTTAGTATATACGTTGTGTATTTTGGAAATTTCTATTAGAAAGAATCTTATATTAACGAATACTGGGATTGTCTTCACTGTTCTCTCCCACAGTGGCTGTGAGAAAAAGTTTTTTATGCTCATATTTTTTGCCTTATCTCAAAAACTCTTGTAATCATTACCATATAAAGGGCACGGAAGAGTTCCGAACGCATCCGGTCGGTTAGGGCTGAGGTTTACTGGGATATTATTTGATCAATATAAAATTGTTGAACAAAATCACTGATTCCTACTTAAAATGTTACTAATACAAGAACTTTTTGAAACCATTTATTCTAGTAGTGATTCTATACAGGGTCATTGACTACCTCGGTGGCGTAAGACCTAGTGTGTGCGGAACAAATATTAGTGTGATCCGTAGATGCCAGAGTTTGGGTGTTTCCTTTGCTATGTATAACTAACTAGATGACCCCCACAGCTTCACCCGTTGAATATTTCGACCTCCCGTCGCACCTATTTAATCCCGTCGCTTATAATATAAATACGTACTACAATAAAGTATTACAATATACCCTATTTGTCGACATATTTGATTACCGCTCCGCTCTCCTGGGTGGTAGCGTGATGATACATAGCCTATAGCCTTCCTCGATAAATGGGCTATCTAACACAAAAAGAACTTTTCAAATCCGAACAGTAGTTCCTTAGTATGAAGCGCTCGTGGCCCCGCGGTCTCAGTGTTCTGTAAACGATCACTGAGTTACGCAACTTTCACTATGGCTGGTCCTCGGATGGGTGACCACTTTGTGGCATTTACATTTGCGAGCGTTTCCGTGCTTCGGAAGGCACGTTAAGCCGTTGGTCCCGGTTGCCAGTAAAATGGCAGTCGTTAAGCCTGGTTGAAGGCCTTATGGGCGGCTTGAAAAATTTCAACAGCAGGTAGCCACAACCTGCGTCTGTCCATTTTTAACACGGCAATGGGCTCACCACCTATTACGTGGGACAGGAATCCACACGGTGAAAAGTGGGCATATAATATGCCTCTGCCACCCCTTCGGGGATAAGGCGTGATGGATAACAGTAGTTCCTGAGATTACCGCGTTTAACCGAACAAACAAACAAACACTCAGCTTTATAATATTAGTATAGATAAGTATGCATTTAGAAATATATAAGTGGGTACATCTAGATCCCTTATCATAAGCTTATGTGCTTATTGCTTTGCTAGAAGGTGTTGAGTTTAGAATATTTATTTATGAGTAACTAAGTATAAGTATTCTATTTAGTACTATTTAATAATACAATTTAAATTTATTGTTATTTCAGTACCTAGATAACTTAATGGTTACGAGGCTTTTTGTAAATATATTTTTTTAATAGGCTTTTTGTAATACTTAACTAAAAATTGTGTGTGTGTACCAGAGCACACAGGTAACAAGTAAAACTTCTTTACGACATATAATTTTTCTACTATTTATAACTTCACGAACTTTGGGTAGATAAGGCTTACGCATACGTCGATAAAGAAGTTTTACTTACGTCAATTAAGAAGTTTTACTTAAAAACAACATAGCGCGTAACCGAAAAACGTGACGATTTCTTTACAGCTATAAAATTTCTCTCATACGTCGATAGAGAAGTTTCATTTCAAGAATCTCGATGCGTTCTCGGTGTGCTCTAGGCTTAATATTAACAAAGTACCTGCACATAATTACATCCTGGGTCCATAGTTAGAGATTTGTAGTAGGTTACTTATTTTGAAAAAATTTTGAAAACTGTAGCGAGTCGATTGCACGCTTCATATATTGCTTCTATGAAATATGAGAGTAAAGAGTTTTCCAGGTCAGCGTTATACTTGGGAACAATATAAAAGCATAAAAGTTGTCATTTATTTTTTTAAATATCTCTTTTTCTGATAATAAACCCACTGACGTGTTCTGTAAACGATCTCTGCATTAAGCAACTTTCGTTATGGCTGATTATATGTTCTATGGGCAAGTAATTAGGCAGGTATATTGTACTAAAATGATTCAGAGAACTGGATAAAATCAGAAATTTAATTGTATTTTGCTTTCCTGCACCCGTTTCCCACAAGAATATGCTCCCGGGAACGATGTAAAGTTTGCCAATTAATTTTTTTGGAATTACTTACTTGCCTATACTTTAAGTACAAAAGCTATTGCTGGGGTTTGAGACCACCAGCTTCTGGTCTTCCAATGTACGAGTACATGGGACTATCGCTCAATTCATAGATATATATATATATATATATTGTCATACATATTGTCAATACATATTGATACATACATATTGTCACGTCTTTATCCCCGAAGGGGTAGGCAGAGGCATATTAAACGTTCTTTTTCTGAAAATAAACTCTCGTGAGAAGCGTCGTGGCCCCACAGACTTAGTGTTCTGTAAACGATCTCTGCATTGAGCAACTTTCGTTATGACTGATTACGTATGGGTGGTATGGGCGACCGCTTGTGGTATTTCTGTTTCTGAGCGTTTCTGTGCTTCGGAAGGCACGTTAAGCCGTTGGTAACATGACAGTCGTTAAGTCAAGTTATAGACCTCATTTGACTGCCTCGGTGGCGCGGTGGTAATAGTGTATGCGACTGTTGTGCTTGAGGTCCTGGGTTCGATTTCCGGATTAGAACAAATATTTGTGTGATCCACAAAAAGGTGTTTTGGAGTTTGGGTGTTTGCTATGTAGAATATGTATGTATTTAGAAATATATAAGTATGTTTATCAGTTATTTAGATCCCATACTACTACTGGCTAGATGGCGCTCTGTGAAAAGTCCTACAAAAAAAAAAAACCATGGACCGTTTGAAAATTTTCAACAGTAGCAAGCCACGACCTGCATCTGTCTATTTCATTCAACACGGCAATGGGCTCACCACTATTACGTGAGACAGGAATGCACACAGTGAAATGTGGGCGTACTATATGCCTCTGCCACCCCTTCGGGGATAAGGCGTAATTGATTGAAAATAAACTTGCAGCAACCTTGGTACAAATAAATTTTACGGATTTTAGATTATTAATCTAAAAACCGTAAAATTAGTTTATAAGTTATAAGTATTTTTAAACGGTTAAACTTACGGTTTATTTTGGGTAAACTGGACTATTAAAGGACTAAGTGGAAGGTCCTTTTTAGCCAACTACGACAAAAGCGAAGAGGATTAGATAGTACCTGTTGATATGACATTTCAAATAAACTAAAAACCATTATGACTAGATTTAATAATCCTCTCCATTTTTAGGTAAATGAAAATGAAAAATCTTTATTCGTTTAGGTCACAAAGTAACACTTATGAACGTCAAGACAGTATTAATACAGGTAGTTTGAAACGTGCAAATACTAATAAAATGTTCAGCAACAATATCGTGATGCATTCACACACATCAACCAAGAATAAGCATAGAAGAAAGGACAAGGTAGACTTTGAAAAAAAGTAAATGACCACCCTGACGTTAAGAAAAAAAAATTAAAATCACATTACCGTATATCAAAATAAAAGATTAAGTACAACTTGGCAAAATGGCCGCCAAAAAAGGTTAATGTCCAATTTTTAGGCGCAAAATCGGCCACCCTTTTCGTCACACTCGATAAAAAGTAAAAAATGCTATGAGAATCTGTGGTGGAGGTAATTAACGCAAATTAAGTTATAACTTGGGGCAAAATATTGGTCACAGATTTTACCAACTTATCAAAATCCTCTTTTCGGCGGTAAAAAGTGATTTGGTTAATTTTATTTTAATAACGTTAAAATTTGATTTGCCAAACCATAACTTTAATATTTAATTTTATGTAATTACAAAAATTATTTTTTTTTAAATAAATTTTATACCTAAATAGGTGGATGGGTAGGTGGTCACCCATCTATCCACTTTGTGGTATTTACATTTGCGAGTGTTCCCGTGTTTGGAAGGCACGTTAAGCCGTTGGTCCCGGTTACCAGTAAATGGCAGTCGTTAAGCCTTGTTAAAGGCCTTATGGGTGGCTTGGATAATTTCAACAGCAGGGCGCCACAGCCTGCACCTGTCCATTCCAACACGTTTATGGGCTTACCACTTGTTATGTGGGAGAAAAATGCAGATGGTGAAATGGGGGCGTATAGTATGTCTCTGCCTACCCATTCAGGCATAAGGCGTGACAAAATATGTATGTACGTAAATTGATAATGTGTACACGGTTCTAAGTTTGTAACTACTTACATAAAAATATAGTAAAAAAAAAATGATAAAAATGATAAATCTACAACGTTTAAAGTAAATCTGATCGCTTATAGTTGGGCAAAATCGAGTCCAAACGAGTCAGTTACATACATACAAACAAACAAACATACAGGTGAAACTAATAAAAGTGTGTTAAAAAGAGCCAAGTTATGCTATTAGCGTTCATACAATTTCATGTAGTATACATAAGCACAGACATATGACTTGCAAGTATGTGATATATACCTATGTACAAATTAGAAAGAAGGAAAAGTAGTTATATTCCGCAACCAGAATGCACAGTACAAATGCATACAAAGCAAAATCATTCAATCATTTGGTATAAACAAAAAAAAAATACAAATATGATTATACTTACAACTAGAACTGAACAGGGCGAATCTAATACCTTCGTACGCCGATTCACGTCACATCCGTGCAGAATAAGGCCGCCACTTTTCAGCATTATGCCGCCACGTATTAAATAGCATACCCACGCAACGTACTGGATAAATTAAATGTCGATAGTAGATTTAATCAGTTTCTGTCGATTACCAGGACTTTAATTGGTCGTGCTAATTAGTGTCTAGCACATAAGATCTATTAGCCTTTTTGTTACCACCTCACTAAAAAGGCAACGGGTTCAAAATTTCTACCAAATTTAACATCTAAAATAGACACATTTTATTATATTTATTCGGCCCTTTAGACCCACCCAAGTTCCGTGCTTCGGAAGGCACGTTAAGCCGTTGGTCCCGGTTGCCAATAAAATGGCAGTCGTTAAGCCAAGTTGAATGCCTTATGGGCGGCTTAAAAAGATTCAACAGCAGGTCGCTACAGCCTGCGCCTATCCATTTCAACACGGCAATGGCTCACCACCTGTTACGGGGGACAAAAATGCATTCGGGGATAAAGGCGTGACAATATGTATGTATGTTTCTGTCGATAGAATACTTACGCCCGGTCTCAATAACCTATATATCTTTTACTATTGTCTAAAATAATGTCAAAATAGTTACCATCATCATCTATCGACGAAAATTTCGATTTCAATAACCAAAGATAGATAGAAATATTTACCTACGACATTGAACTATCTGTCACAAAAGTTATAAATCAACTGTTTATCTGTGGTAGCGATCTATGTTTAACTGAAGGTAGAATATTGAAACCGCCCATTAGTCTTATAATTAAATTCAAATTGAAATCCAGACGCTAGTTTTTGTGGTACGAAAGTGTTGCTGCGTCAAAAAAGTCTTTAAAACTCCACATTTTAACAATAATATTGATCAAACTTAAATAAAACCATCGAAATATTGTTGAAAGCGTCAAAAATTTAATCCAAACATCCCGAGCACTTGAAATCAAACAGCTTACAATTCAATACAGTTTAAAAAAATATAGGAAGGAAAGAAAGGAAGCTTCTTTGGAGAGCCGACAGTGACTTGCAACCTTTCAAGTGGTAAAAAAACCCATAGGTGTTGGTGGTAAAAAACCCACCCAGGGGTACGATGACTAGTAAAATTATTCGCTAAAAAGTGTAAGCTTTACTTGACTCTTGATGGATTAATTTGTGCTTGGCAGGTCCACGAACGAATTAAAACGTACAAATTGGTGATTGCTGTATTTTTTATTCTTTCGAATTCGTTTCTTTTAACAAAATAGTTTCTGTTATACCTAAATTATAAAAAATAAATAAATAAAATAAATAAAAATAAATTTATTTTATTTATTTATTTTTTATAAGATAGATAGAAATATTTACCTACGACATTGAACTATCTGTCACAAAAGTTATAAATCAACTGTTTATCTGTGGTAGCGATCTATGTTTAACTGAAGGTAGAATATTGAAACCGCCCATTAGTCTTATAATTAAATTCAAATTGAAATCCAGACGCTAGTTTTTGTGGTACGAAAGTGTTGCTGCGTCAAAAAAGTCTTTAAAACTCCACATTTTAACAATAATATTGATCAAACTTAAATAAAACCATCGAAATATTGTTGAAAGCGTCAAAAATTTAATCCAAACATCCCGAGCACTTGAAATCAAACAGCTTACAATTCAATACAGTTTAAAAAAATATAGGAAGGAAAGAAAGGAAGCTTCTTTGGAGAGCCGACAGTGACTTGCAACCTTTCAAGTGGTAAAAAAACCCATAGGTGTTGGTGGTAAAAAACCCACCCAGGGGTACGATGACTAGTAAAATTATTCGCTAAAAAGTGTAAGCTTTACTTGACTCTTGATGGATTAATTTGTGCTTGGCAGGTCCACGAACGAATTAAAACGTACAAATTGGTGATTGCTGTATTTTTTATTCTTTCGAATTCGTTTCTTTTAACAAAATAGTTTCTGTTATACCTAAATTATAAAAAATAAATAAATAAAATAAATAAAAATAAATTTATTTTATTTATTTATTTTTTATAATTTAGGTATAACAGAAACTATTTTGTTAAAAGAAACGAAAATGTTTTGATTAGAAATAAATAACTTAGGTATATAACTTGACAGGAGACAGAGGATGGCGGGTGGGAAGCTCGCGGTTCTCAATGGAAACAGGGCATTTGCCCCATTGCTCTACCATACACGATATATAAGACATTTTACCAATAAAACGTCTTTCAAATCGTATGATCGAGATTTGGGAGTCTAGACAGTGGCGTGGCGTGAGAGCTATACCTACGTACGCCCTTCACCCTCTCAAGGAAATAGAAGAACCCCCAGAGAAGCAAGAAAACATTTGAACCCACCAAATAGGCTGAATAATACCCGAAACCGGTACCCGGACAATCTGCCGGGAGCCCTGGGCTATCCATTCGAGAGCTCACCTAACGTGTGGTTTTAGTCGGAGTCATGGTTGGGGTGATACGTATATTATAATCGATTTATCTATATAGAAAAACAAGTTACTATTTATGTTTCTAAGTAGAAATACTCGTGAATTTAAGTTTCGCAGACAATTCTAATCAAATTATTTTCAAAATAAAATGAAGCATGAACTCAAATGTGACTATTTTACTTTTTTCCCGCTCCAAGCCTAATGTGATTAAGGTATGGTAGTAAAAACCCGGTAGTCAAAGCCAACATGCAGGCATTGTGAAGTGAGTCGAGTGTTTTGTTAACAAAACGTCAAACATCACCCTTGACATCAAAATGATGAGAAGGGGATCCAATTGTGTCTAATTCTAAATTTTATTAAAAGAGACTTGTTGAACCCCACGCAGACTACCTTTTTGAATAGTTTTGATGGGAAATTTTCTGTTAAGAAATGAAATTATGGCAATACTATTCTTGTGAAACAAGAAGTTAGACAAAAAGAGTTGGATATAATATAAGTACTTGGGTATATCAAGATGTTTTAAAAAAGGCCTGTTTACATAATAGTTTAACTATTACACGTCACAGATTTTATTTTAGTTCTCAAAAATTAAACAAGAACCCCAAAATATACATGAATTTCTTGGCATTCATTCGATTTATAAAAAATATCAAATAATTCATCAAAAATACATCGCTAATTATAAACTTTTGTTACAATAAAAACCGTAAAAATCATAGTTTTAACACAAAAATATTGCACAATGGAATCAATTTGCTTTTAGTACAATAGGACAACAATATACTCTGTGGTAATTGACAAAACGCCATTTTTCCGCCAAAAAGTTCTTTTGACACCGTTGACATGTCTTCAACTAGAAATTGACACGGACTAATATAAAAATGGACTTTAAATCTTGTATGATAAAGACTATAATTACTTTAATGATTGTAAAGTTAAAATAGCATGGAAATATGTCCCGCAGAGCGAAATAGTAGACTAAAAAATATACTCTTTGTTTCGCCTAGTCTATGCTGGTATTTTTTCAAAAGAAATGATTTATTATTGCCAATTTGTGTAAAGGGTAGGTTTTTAAATTCTTCCGGTGAGAAAAAAATATTTTGTAAAGATGATTAAATTAAAACTGGAAATGAATAGATATAATATTTTGTTTTTATAATGCATTCGATGATTTGTCTAACAAAAACGGTTAAAATCGTAGCAATTTTTTACTTAAACACTTACCATAGACAGACATTTATTATAGACGGACTTACTATACGCGGGCAGGAATGCACACGGTGAAATGTGGGCGTATAAAATGCCTCTGCCACCCCTTCGGAAATAACGCGTGACTGATAAACAAACACTTCATCAGTTGGTAATAATGACACGTCCTTTGTACGCGGTTTATGTAGTATTTTTTGGCGAATCAGTGACGACACATAATATCGAAAAAGTTGTTATGATATACGAAATAAATATGTCATGGGAAACGTGAAAAAAGTCAAAAGAACTCGGACACCCAGATATAAGCGATTAATGAATCTGCAGGAAGCGAAAGTAGCATGCATGGATCGTGAAGCCTGTCAATCTGTCCTCTCTGACTACCCAGTAAGGGATACAGCGTAAAAATAAGTTTCTTCCGCGTACGATTAGACTGTGGAATGAACTCCCAGCCCAGCCTGTGTTTTCCCAATTGTCAACTCTCAATACGTCACTCAATCTGCAAACATTGAGTTAAAATGTATATCTATCTTATTAGGTCAATGTCCGTAATGTTTTTGAAAAAGGAAAATATGTATATCCATGAAATATCTCTCCAAAAATCCCGACCAAAATAGATAAGTATTATTCAATAATTAGATTAGTTACACGGCAATGGGCTCACCCACCTGTTACGAGGGACAAAAATCATACGGAGAAATGTATGCGTATAGTATGCTTCTACCTACCCCTTCGGGGATAAAGGTGCGACAATATGTATGTATGTATTCAGCTAATATTTGCCTAATTGGATTAATAAACTAAATGTTATCAGATACCGCCTCTACGATGATTTAAAGACTCTCCTTTATACTCCAGAGGGAAAAAAATATTAGATTTTTTTCACCGATCAAATAATACTAATGGCGGATAAAAAACCAAATTGATTTGCCAACATTAAAACTAAAAACAAATGACTTGTGTCTGTATCAAATATGACAAGCTGTCAACTTTCAAAAATATAATGTTTTAAGATATGTTACAAAAGCCAAGGAATTTTACTTTTTAATATCTTGATACTACAATAGATTCAGTCAGATCATAAAATATAGGGTTGCAGGGGCATCCCGCTGCGTCTGCGTATTTATGGGACCAATTCACCAGATTTAACGCCCGTAGATGGCGTTGGGGGATTTTGCATAAATTTTGTTATGATATACGAAATAATTATGTCATGGGAAACGTTTTGGGCGGTCTAATATGGTTCTTTTATGGTTATGACGATGCCGAATCGACTATCCTTAGAATCGAATAAAAATATAAAATATGTGAGACCATTACATTAGATTTCACGAAGTATGGCGCCATGTTTGACCTAAATAAAATACTGTTTTGTTTTTATTTTTCAATCAATTTTTTACGTAGGTTACATAATTTTTTTATTTTTTTTTATACCTATCTATTATCCATACATGAAGGCTAAAGATAGGTCCGCGCTCATTTGGGTGTCTTCCAGGATTTAATTTGAAATATAATTTTACTGTCTACAGACATTTTTTAGGAAATTGACGTGGTGTTGCCATTTAAAGACGGAAGTTGCATTCTCCAGCTATAATTTCTTAATTATATTTATTTTGACGACGTTTCATGATACTTGCGACCACTCGTGAGTATTGTTTTATTTATTATATAAGTCATACTTTTTACACAGCCTCCTTATTGGTCCAAAAGAAAAAGAACGACGTTCTTATCTCAAAAAGTATATAAAACGGAAGTCGAAACCACCGGATACAAGCCCATAAACAAAAACGAGCCAATCAAAACAAATTCGAAATTAAACTGATTCATAAGGGTTAAACAACCCCAACACATGTTTATAGAAAGGGTTATACAATTACATAAATTAATACATCCTTTTTATTTAAAAAGATATGTTTTCCTTTTATTGTATGCGTAAAATCACTTCCTCTATCATTTTGAGTGTTTTTTCCCGCCATCTGACGCCATTTTTTCTTCCAAGATGGCGTCAACATATGTCGTATGTAGCACGTGTTGAAAAACATTTATTTAACGATGTATCTCATTAACCTTCCCCTTTTGTGATAAGACAATGGTTTAAACACTTAATTTGAAAAAAGATGATAATGAAATTAAATTGATTCACTGAATGATATAAAATAATTTTCAGAGAATTAGAGGACTCACACGCAGATTTAAATGATTCACTGAAAGATAAAAAATAATTTTCAGAGGATTAGAGGACTTGCTTCGGAAGGCACGTTAAGCCGTTGATCCCGGTTGCCAGTAACATGGCAGTCGTTAAGTCAGTTGAATGCCTTATGGGCGGCTTGAAAAATTTCAACTGCAGGTCGCCACAACCTGCACCTGGCCATTTCAACACGGCAATGGGCTCACCACCTGTTACGTGGGACAAAAAAAGCAAAGCATACGGTGAAACATGGGCGTATAGTACGCCTCTGCCTACCCCTTCGGGGATAAAGACGTGAAAGTATGATTTTTTTTTTTAGAGGACTTACGTTACACGTTTTGCCTCTATCAAGGCTCTAGAAATACGCATGTAGTCTAAATTCAGAACTTATCACGATTGATGTATTAAAATGGCTACCTATTTATAGTCTGTGCCAATGGTGGCTAGATGGCGATTTGACACAGTTTTTGAGTCTACATGAGGCTTAGGTCCGGGAAATTCGTGCACGTTATAATTATGTCATACTTGATTTATTGATTTATTGATATATTCTTTATTGTAACACCAAAATACATTTTAAACAAAAAGATAATGTGATAACAAATTGGTTTTATAATTGGTGGTTGTTATAGTTTTTAGATCCGTGGGTAACATCAATCAATTACTTATTAAATACAATAAAACAATACCATTCCATATTACTTAGCTCAAGATTACTTCATTTCCCGTCAACAAGATACACCATGCACTTTCTGCAGTGAGATACTCTAGACTGCACAAATTAGAGAAACGCACGCGCGCCCAAGGCTACGGCACTTTTGTTTCAGTTCACTAAATGAAATTATTTAAGCGGGCAGTAGCCTAAAACCCTGTTTAAGTGGACAGGAACTGTAGCCTACGGTGTATCATTTACTTATTCCCATTTAATACTACGTTTCAAAAATTCCAATCATTGAAATTTGTGTCTCTTGAGCACCTAATTAGTCAAAAGTGTTACGTAAGTATTATAATTTAGGTATCTTTTCTAAATAGCCTTCATTTTGTAGGTCATTTAGCCCTCATTATTACGCTTCAACAGATTGGCGACAAACAAGTACCTACACTTTGTTTCTGGTTGGTGCCAGAGGCCTTACGTTTAAATTAGTTAGCGTTTTCTTCATCCTCAAGTTGTCATTAGGTTTTTTTTATTCAATTAATACTGGGACACTTTCCGAGGAGTTAGTTACCCGGGGCGCATCTACCGACAGGTATGGACCCTGTGGTTTTAGTCGGTTCGAGTCCGGCATAACGACGGAGTAGATTACCACACGTTAAAAAAAGGATTGATGTGAAGAGACCAGTGCGTTCTACCGGCTATGACTTACGGTGCCAAGACATGGACACTTACGGTGGAGCTAGTCCATGCCCTCAAGGTTGCACATCAGGCTATGGAGCGAGCTATGCTTGGAGTGTCTCTGAGGGATAAACTCCGAAATGAAGTTATCCGTCAGAAAACCAGGATGGTCGACATAGCTTGTAGAGTAAGCACGCTAAAGTGGCAATATGCTGGTAACATCTATAGAAGACCCGATGGCCGATGGAGCAAACGAGTTCTGGAGTGGTTCAAACGTACGGTAGGACGACCTCTGCCAGATAGATCGACCTGGAAAAAGTCGCTAGGATGGACTGGATGCGGATGGCGCAGAACCGTGTGTTGTGGCGTAAATTGGGAGAGGCCTACGTCCAGCAGCCGACTGACATAGGCTGATTTGATGATGTAAAGAGAATTTTTCACTTTAAGTACTACAAAATGTCAATTAAGGTTTAGTCTGGGATAGAGACGGATCACGTGGGCAGAGATACTAATTATCATCTACCGAATACAGATTTCATACGAACTTTAGGTACTTGAAATATTTTAGAAGCGATATTTTATGAGTATTATCAGAAGGTACCTGTCATCTGTCATTGAACCCACGAGCCTGCAATCTATATCTATACTAATATTATTAAGCTCAAAAGTTTGTTTGTATGGTGGAACGAGTTAATCACAAGAACTGCTTGTTCGGAATTGATTAAATATTTTTGTTTTGTATAGTCTACTTATCGAGTAAGGCTAAAAGCTATATATCAACACGCTATTACCCAGGAGAGCATAGCAGTAACTACAAAAGTCAACAAATCGGGCTAATGTTTGTACATTAAGCATTGTAAAATTAATAAACGAAGTAATTATGTGGTTGTCACGGGGTTCGAAGCACGGCACGGGGGAAACCGCGGGAATCAGCTAGTTAGTAATACCTATATTTGATATTAACCTAAACCGCAATTTTGTTAAATAGTGTTGACTGTTGTGATATGGTCTAAGGATATAACTATTTAAATTTGAATGTGCACTTGCACAGACTGCATTATATTTTGCAGCGCATTTCCTCCAGACGTGTTCTCAAATTATATCTCATAACGACAGCAATTATACAGAATAATTTTCTCACCAAAATATCCAGAAAATAATAGCAAATTATTTCAAAGGCTCTGTTCATTTCCTCAAAGCTTTACCACGTACTGAAAATAAGTCAAAATTTAACACCTTTAATTATAAATAAGTACTGTCGGGAGGTCGTCATGTCGGGAAGGGGTGATTGGTAACATAACCAGGTACTACACTACTCGGGAACCGAACCCCGAACATTATATTTAAGTGTTGGCACGCGTCTTCTTTCGCCAGCAATTATTGGTATTATGATTTCGTTAACGCGTGAAAATATTGTACCTAAGTTGTTTTCTGGATTATGAATTCTGATATACATGAGGTTGTCAAATTGTTAGTAAAATATAAAGTGAGAAGAATGTACTTGTATATATGTATAACTTTATATTTTATATTGGAAGCAATATAAAATATAATATAATATTTTTATAGGTGGTATGCTCGCGCTTTGGTTTGGAGTACCAGAGAGCGAGCATGGCAGTCGGGGGGTTGGAATTTTGCTGTCCTCGCGATTGGCCTCCGGTATGTATGAGTACAAACTGGTAGGTCCTAGAATCCTCTGGATCCGTGTAAAACTTGGTTTGACGAAGATTTTCCTGGTAGCTGCTTACGCGCCAGTATCTTTGTCGAAGGCGAGTGAGCTAGAGGACCTCTGGGAGAGTATGAGAGAAGCTCTAAATGTGATAGAAGGAAATGAAAGACTTATAGTATGTGGAGACTTGAATGGATGGGTGGGTACCGCTCGCGATGGTTTTGAGTCGGTACTCGGGAAGTATGGGGATAAAAGGGTGAACGACGCTGGCAAGCTAATTCTGGCATTTTGTAAGGAAAAGGATTTGTTTGTGGCGAACACAATGTTCAACCACAAACAAATTCATATGTATACGAGGAGATGTAAGTCAAAGAGAAGCATGATAGATCTATTCCTAATGGATAGTCGGCTCCGTAAGCAGGTGATGGACACAAGGGTTTATCGAGGCGCTGAGCTGGGATCAGACCACTACCTAGTCATAACTAGGATTAGGGGTCTGTTCGCGGGTTGGCGTCATCGTACCGAGTGTCCTGAACCTGAGCCGACTTATAGCATCAAAAGCTGGAAGCTGCAGGATGCATCCATTAGGGATAAATATAATGAAAGGGTGGCCGAAAAGCTTGGCGACGTCAATGTAAGCAGTGAGAATGTAGAAAGTGTATGGCAGAACCTTAGGGACAGTATGATAAATGCCGCTGTGGAAGTGTGTGGAGAAACGAAAAGAGGCAGTAGTAATAAGCGTGATGCATGGTGGAATGAGGAAGTGAAAGAAGCAGTTCGAATGAAGAAGAAAGCATGGCTGGACTACTTAGCCTCGCGGAATGATTTTAATATGAAAGAGAGATACAAGCTGCAGAAAGTTAACACGAAGGCATTGATAGAAGAAGCACGTGAAAGGTGCAGAATGAAAGCGGATGAAAGGTTGTCGTCCAATTTCCAGGATAATGCCAAGCTCTTCTGGATAGAGGTAGGCAAGACCCGGAGTTGTTCGGCAATCTGCAGTATGAATAAAGTGCTTAGTGTTGACAATGACGTCCTAACAGACCAAAGTGACGTCCTGCAGAGATGGAGTGAATATTATGGAAAGATGTATGCAAGAAAAGACAGAGATGCCACATCGGGAAGTGGAGCTCACTTCGATGCTCCGGATCCCGATGTCATTGAAGTCATTAGTATGTAAGAAATAGAACAAGCGATAAGAAGTACGAAATGTGGTAAGGCTGCGGGAAAAGACAGAGTTACTGCTGAGATGATCAAGTACGGTGGGTCGCGTGTCTGGGACACACTATGTCTGTTATGCAACTTGTGCTGGCGGACTGGTGAGGTTCCAGATGACTGGCGAGTAGCAGTTGTAGTACCTATTTACAAAGGAAAGGCTCGCGCCTAAACTGCTCCAGCTACAGGGCGATCAGCTTGGTCAGCTTAGCTAGTAAGGTGTATGCAAAGGTTATAACGGCACGAATGCAAGAAAAGTCTGAAAGGTATTTATAGGAGGCTCAATGCGGATTCCGACGTGGAAGAGGTTGCATGGATCAAGTGTTTTCTCTCCGCATGATCGCGGAAAAGTTTCTGGCTCTTAGCCAGAAGGTTTTCTGCGCTTTTGTGGATCTAGAGAAAGCATTTGATAACGTTGTGAGAGAAACGCTGTGGGACTTGCTGCCAGGACATGGTGTGGACGGCTCGCTACTGCGGGCAATACAGTCGCTTTATAGGGACTGTAAGGCTTGCGTGCGAGTAGGGGGGGATGTGTCACCTCTTTTTGATGTCTGTACAGGCGTCAAACAGGGATGTGTCATGTCCGCCTGGCTGTTCATAGTGTATCTGGACAGTTGCCTGCAGAAGTTGAAAGATTTTAATATGGGTGTGAATTTGGGTGACTTTACAGTAAACTGTCTGCTGTACGCTGATGATGCGGTGCTCATGGCCTCATCAGAAGCCGACCTACAGGCATTAGTCACTAATATGAAAGAGGGGTGTGAAAGTAAGGGTCTCCGCTTGAATGCAAGTAAAACTAAGGTTCTAGTATTTGAAAGAGGTGACGTAAGAACTAAATGCGAGATTAGGGTAAACCAGGAACGTCTAGAGCAAGTGAATGAAATTGTGTATTTAGGAAGTATGTTTAGCGCGGATGGAAGATGTGATTCGGATGTAGAACGGCGAGTAGCTGCCGGAAACAAAGTTAACGGTGCTTTATCCCAGTTAGTAAAGCGACAAAGCATCGTAAAAGAAGCACGAATGGCGATTCATAACGCAGTGCTAGTGCCAACTTTGCTTTACGGTAGTGAAACCTGGGTATGTCAGCAGATGCATGAAAGTAAATTGAATGCTGTGGAGATGCGATCACTTCGAAAATTGTGCGGCGTTACCTTGGCCGACCGAATACGTAACGAAGTGATACGCAATATGGCAGGTTTGAATGAAAGTGTCAGCGTTAAGCTGGAAAAGGGCGTGCTCCGTTGGTTTGGACACGTCCAACGAATGAGTGAGGAACGATTGACGAAGAATATATATTGTTCAAAAGTAGAGGGTAGAAGGAGTCAGGGAAGGCCGAGACTTACATATGACGACCACGTGAGCAGATTGCTCAAAAACGGAAAGGTCAAAAGTACTCGGATACCCAGACGTGCGTGTGTGAAGCGATTGAAGAATCTGCAGGAAGCAAAAGAAGTATGCATGGATCGCGAAGCCCGGCGATTTGTCCTCTCTGACTGTCGGGGATACAGGAAAACATAGTCTTTTCAATATTCCTGGCGTCTGCAGTCCCAGGAAATGATGAAAAAAATCAATACCACCCAAGTTAAAAATAATCTTAAAAGGTAACTTATCCAGGCGAAGAGTGCTTGATTTATGGATTTTATTGAATTATCTATGGAAGTGACTTCTGCCTGATCTGTCGAACCTGTACCAAAGGCATGTCCAGTGGAATTAGGCAAATAACCGTATAGATTTGAGTTCGTTATCTAGCGGTTAGTTTATATTATGTTCGGCCTTACAAGTGAATTTACCAAGATTCATAAATAGATAGTAAGATTTTTTTTATTGTCCTCGATAACATACAGTATTGTTAAGAACTAAGAACTATGGATAAAAGTACAATGGGCACTCTTATGGCTAAAAGCGATCTCTTTTAGACAACCTTAGTATGGAAAAGAGAAGAGCAGTTAAGAAAAAGGTGGTTGATGGCGCACTTACATGCAAAGTATATATATAACGATAGATTAAAATAATAACAAGGATAGGTAATGGTTAAGAAGCGCTCGTGGCCGCGCGGTCTCAGTGTTCGGTAAACGATCACTGAGGTACGCAACTTTCACTATGGCTGGTCGTCGGATGGGTGACCACTTTGTGGCATTTACATTTGCGAGCGTTTCCGTCCTTCGGAAGGCACGTTAAGCCGTTGGTCCCGGTTGCCAGTAAAATGAATTAGTTTTAGTAATTAGTAAAACAGTAAAAAATTCAACAGCAGGTAGCCACAACCTGCGTCTGTCTATTTCAACACGGCAATGGGCTCACCACCTATTACGTGGGACAGGAATCCACACGGTGAAAAGTGGGCATATAATATGCCTCTGCCACCCCTTCGGGGATAAGGCGTGATGGATATTTACTTTATTAGGTAATGGTAATGTGCAAAATAAATTTGAACACGTTAAAAGAAAAACAATTGTATAAATATAAGTACTTAATTACAAAGACAGAAAGTGGTTTTTAACTCTATTTTTGAAGATGGTCAAGGATCTCATGCAGGCGTCAACACAAGTTTTGGAACTTTTAGGGTCGGCAGAACGAGTGTAGCATCTCTAGTGTTGCAAACGTTCATACGTTACGATGACCACTTTTAATCAGGCGGGCCGTATGTTTTTAAAAGGAGATTGCGCTATTTCTCATCAGAGCAAAAAAAAGTCAAACCAAAAAAAGTTCGAGGATTTTAGCAACACTTTTTTATGAAACTAGGATTAACTTTCCCTGGAATATTGTAACAATATAAAATCAGATTATATTAATTATTGATGCCACTATTCACGCAAAGTGTGTGCGTCGGTGTGACTGGTGTACCTACCTACCTATAAAAACGATGAACATGAGTACGATAGAAGAACTATCCGAAGCTACCGAAAGCCTTCAAAGAGTGCTAAGAAGAAAAAAATCAAGAGAGCTGAGTTTTGTGGTTTTTAGCTGGACACATCTAAACTAATATTATAAAGCTGAAGAGTTTGTTTGTTTGTTCGGATGGTTGAACGCTTTAATCTCAGGTACTACTACTGTCTTGGAGTTAAAAATTTATTTTTGTATTAAATAGCCCTAGGCTATATATTGGCCCTAGGCCATAAGTTTGACTCTACTATCCTGTAGAGCGGAGCAGTAGCCAAAAATGTTGACAAAATAGGCAAATTTTTATACAATATTGTAGAATTTATAAGCGACGGGATTAAATAGGTGCGACGGGAGTTCTATGTATGTCACGGGCGAAGCCGGGGGTGTCACCTAGTTCCAAATATTGGAATCAATCGACAACGATGTGAAGAACAGCTTCACTTGAAAAATATTTTTTTTTCTTAAAAGTTTTTTGGATCATGCTGTGTATAGGTGTCTCGTTAGCGTGTTGACTTAAGTGCAAGTAACGTTTTTATTGCATTAATATACCGGCCGGTCTTAAATTACACGAGACAGCCGCGCAAGTTCGACCCGCGATTTAGTCTTGGCCAATTGTTCGGTTGAATGTGTGATTCTTAAATCTTGTAATTGTTGTAAAAATTACTTGCATAATAGGAATAAAAAATACTTTCATAATAATAGTCAAGGGTGTTTATATAATCAAAGAGTTAAACCTTACTTTCTATAAGTCTTATTAATCCTAGTATATCAATAGGTATAAAAAATCAATGTCACTTGTAATTTTATAACTCAAGAACGGGCCCACATATCCAAACCAAATGTTTAGGCTTTGTTCGGACTATTTAGTAGATGGTTTATGTGAGGTTTGCACAAAATCGGTTCTTCATTTATCACATTTTTGGTGGCGCTAACGCAGTTGCGCGGGTCAGCTAGTATGGTATATATATATTAATCCTAGTAAGTAGAAGCGCTCGTGGCTCCGCAGACTCAGTGTTCTATAAACGATCACCGAGTTACGCAACTTACACTATGGCAGGTCCTCGGATGGGTGACCACTTTGTGGCATTAAATTTGCGAGCGTTTCCGTGCTTAGGAAGGCAGGCTAAGACGTTGGTCCCGGTTGCCAGTAACATGATAGGTCGTTAGTGACGGCATTATGGGCGGCTTGAAAAATGTCAACAACAGGTAGCCACAACCTGTGTCTGTCTATTTCAACATGGCAATGGGCTCACCACCTATTACGTGGGACAGGAATACACATGGTGAAAAGTGGGCATATAATAAGCCACTGCCACCCGTTCGGGTATAAATGTATTAGATAAAAAAAATTATTACAAATACACAAATATTTCCACAAATCCTCTTTGTACATATTAAAAAACAAAACGAATTTTAAACTCGTATCTTTGCCAAATTGTCCGTTTGTCCAATATACTGACACAAAAGGGTTGTTGACGTAAGCGATGACGTCACATGCCGTGACAATGCATCCAAATTCACCAGCACTGTTTGCACAATGCCCGCTTTGTGTGTTAAGAAGAAGCACTTTTAAAAAAAATACAACTGTGTTATATTTTATTTCTTAAGTACACTATAAAGTAATGGTAGTATTATAGTGTATTATATTATTATAATATATAAGTACTAGGAGATTGTTTTTTTTACTTATTAAGCAAGATTTTCAGGGAAACAACATCAACCGTTCTTCAATTTCCCACTTTTTCCAAGCCAAGTGGGAAAGTGAAGATGTCCTGGATGTCTGGAAAAGAAGACATTAACAAGTTAGAAGTGTTTTTGATACAGTAGAATTTAAAACACTTAATATTACTATATTACTATATAAATTATTGAAAATGTGTTACAACAGTAAACCCTTAAATAGTAAATCTTTAGAATCTTTTATAGCACTAAAAAGTGTACCATTAGTAAATCGGATTATATGAGCTATCTCGTTCCTCGTTCAAATCCATTTTATCATTTTGTTAACAAAAATCCACATTTACCCAAAATTTAATATTAAATGAACTAATTAAAGTAAAGTATTTAAATTTCGCGCGAGCCACGAGACGTGCAGCGAGCTCGAATGTAAAGATGCAGTATTATTATTTACATTCCAGCTCAACGATACTTCAAGAACTGACTTCAAGCCCATGAATAAAACACAGAAAAAAACTGATTCTAGATTCCCCAAAGTGTTTTAGGAATTAGACTGTATTAATGACTTGAATTGAATTGGGTGTAAGGGGCCCCACCAAGATCTTCGGGGCCCAAGTCAACCGAGCTAGTGCGTGCACCTGCTGATTAACGGACGAGGCTCTGGCGCTGGCTTTCCCGTATGGGGTTGGGAGGTCTGAGGGCGTCGCTCCCATAAAAGCCACCCGCCGAAACAAAAATAAAAAGCGATAAAAGGAATGCTGCTAAACGGCGAGCAGGAGCCCCGGCCGACTCCTGTGGCAAGTGGGCTAGGGCTGCCGTGTGTCGGGCCAGCACGGCTAAAGAAGTTAGCCCCAACCCGAATCCGCTTTGCATCTTGGAACATTGGCACGCTGACTGGGCGTGCGGTAGAGTTAGCCGAAGTACTCTCCAGGCGGAGGGTGGACGTGGCGTTCCTGCAGGAGACTCGGTGGAAGGGCAACAGAGCCCGGCCTTTGCAGAAAGGCTACAAGCTGTACTACACGGGTGCGCCTGGTGGGGAGAACGGGGTGGCCGTGGTGCTCTCCGAAGGGCTGCAGAGCGGCATCTTGGAGGTGAAACGCTGTAGCGACCGGCTTATGATCGTGAGGGTGCTTATCGATGGGATTATTACCCACCTGATAAGTGCCTACGCGCCACAGGCCGGTTGTAGCGACGCCGATAAGATTTCGTTTTGGGGCCAACTCGAGGGAGTGCTTCGGAGCATTCCGTTTTTACAGGGAATCGTTTTGGGCGGCGACCTAAACGGTCATGTGGGTGAGAGGTGTGAGGAATTTTGAACGTGTTCATGGTGGTTTTGGATACGGCACCCGCAATGCTGAAGGAGAAACTATCCTCAGAACGTGTGCGGCTGCCGATCTGGCCATTGTGAACACGTATTTCAAAAAGAAATCCGAACATCTCATCACCTACAAGAGCGGGAGGCGTACAACTCAGATCGATTTCCTACTCACTAGGCGACACAGCATCGGCAAGGTGGCCAACAGCAAGGTCATACCCGGTGAGAGTCTTACTGCACAACACCGTCTCCTTGTCATGGACCTCTGCGTGAAGCCTAAAGGCAAACGCATCGAGCGGTGCCAGCGACGCATCAGATGGTGGCTTCTTGATGAAACTAGGTCCCAGGAGTTCGCCTCAGCTGTCGGTGACAAGTGCACCGACACTGAAGGCGAACCAGTTCAAGATTACTGGGACAAAGTTCAAGCGGCCATCCTTGGAGCGGCGAAGGTGGTGCTCGGTGAGTCTAAGGGTGGACGCAAATGTGACAAGGAAACTTGGTGGTGGAACGACGCAGTCCTGAGAGAGACCAGGGAGAAGAAAGCCCTCTTTAAAAAGTGGCAAGCGACCGGATCTCCCAAAGACCGCGACGCGTACAGGGCTGCCAAGCGCGCCACAAAGAGAGCTGTAGCCAGAGCCAGACGATACCACTTACAACCTTTGTATGATAAGCTGGAATCGTCTGAGGGGCAGAAGCTCATCTATAAGCTGGCGCGCTCCAGGGTCAAAGCGGCACAGGATATATCCAAGTGTCGCTGTGTAAAAGACCCTGAGGGCAACCTGTTAAGCGAAGACCTCGCGGTAAAGGAGAGATGGCGCTCGTACTTCCACGAGCTGCTTAATAAACAGCATAAAGAGGTGCAGCCTCCGGACCTCCCTCCGAATCGGGGGCTAGTGCCACCGGTAACGCCTGGAGAAGTCCTGACTGCGCTTCGCCGCATGAAGAATCGGAAAGCTGTCGGACCCGATGGAGTCCCCATCGAAGCCTGGAAGGCGATGGGTCCTCGCGGTGTGGGCATCTTAGTAAACCTTTTTAACCGCATACTCCTCAGCGGGCAGATCCCAAACCAATGGAGACTGAGTATTATTACTCCAGTCTTCAAAGGTAAGGGGTCAGTGCAGGAGTGCGGGAGCTACCGCGGTATTAAGGTGATGTCCCACACCATGAAGATCTTCGAGAGGATTATAGACTCTCGGATCCGGCAGGAGTGTACTTTCTCGGAGTGTCAATATGGTTTTCGCCCTGGTCATGGGACCACGGACCCTGTTTTTGCCCTGAGGGTTGTCGCAGAGAAATACAGGTCGAAGAACACGCCTCTGCACTGTCTGTTTCTATATATGCAGAAGGTCTTCGACTGTGTTCCTCGTGCGATAATCTGGTGGGCACTGCGGTCCAAAGGGGTTCCAGAGGTCTATATTGACACTATCCGGGACATGTACTGTGACTCCGATTCAATGGTTCGGACTGCTGTTGGCGACACGAAACCCTTCCCCATCACCGTCGGGGTACACCAGGGTTCTGTCCTTAGTCCGCTTCTGTTCAGTGTAATATTAGATGAATTGTCGGACAGCATCAGAAACCCGCATGAGCAGCCTCCATGGTTGCTCATTTATGCTGACGATATTGCGCTGGCAGACGCGGACAGGGGCAGGGACATTGGTGCGGCGTGTAAAGGCGTGGAAGGAGACGCTTGAGAACGGCGGTCTGAAACTAAATGTGGCGAAGACCGAGTACTTGGCACTAAACTCGACAGATCCCTCATCCGTCCGCATAGGCGGTGATTTGGTCGAGCGCACGGACCAGGTTAAATACCTGGGATCTGTTTTTCACACGTCCAGTGACATCGATTGCGATGTCAAGTCACGCATTGCTGCCGCGTGGGCCAAATGGTGGGAGATGACCGGTGTCATTTGTGACCCTAAAATGCCGATCCGGTTGAAGGGCATGTCTACAAAACCATTATTAGACCTGTCCTTTTACATGGCAGTGAGACGTGGCCGATATTGGAGCGACACAAGCAGGAGCTGCGTGTCACGGAAATGAAGATGCTGCGGTGGATGTGTGGAGTCACGCGGATGGACCGCGTGAGGAACTCTCGCATCCGCGGCAGCCTTCACGTCCGTGACATTGCAGACAAGTTGCAAGAGTGTCGCCTTCGTTGGTATGGTCACGTCTTGCGGCAACCGCCGGGCTACGTAGGTAACAAATGTCTGGCCATGTCAGCCCCGCCGGTCCCGGTAAGAGGGGAAGACCCAAGAAGTGCTGGCTTGACGTCGTAAGGGATGACATGCGTGCCAATGGTCTCACTACAGGGGATGCCGACGACCGTGCGAAGTGGAGGAGAAAATGTAGGACAGCGGACCCCGGGCGTCGCGAGACGCAACTGGGACAGACGCTCGGATGATGATGAATGACAAAGACATGTCAAATGTAAACAAACCGATGACTTTTTAAATAAATACATAATTTGATTAAGTGCTGGCTGACTCTAAATTGTATTGTATTTTATAACCTATCGTTTCGAGAGTATAATAAATTAAAATACAATACTAAAAAAAATAGCAGTTCTTTGATAAAGCGCTTCCCCTTAACATAACTGTTTATATTTTCAGTGGCTGTCCGTAGTCCGAACAATGTTTGACAAGTGAAGTCTCTCTCTGTCTGTTTATTATTATGTCTCTCTCTGTTTATTGCTAGTCATGTCATGGATGAGGCACATTTTGAGTTATGAGATGAGCAGAACATGAGCATATATTAGTGGCCCTATACTTCCCTCCTATGCTTTTCTATCCCTCAACTTATTTACACACCTGTAACTATTAGTTATTTATTTATCTATCACGTCTTAACCCCGAAGGGATGGCATGTGTATTCGTGTCCCACGTAATAGGTGTTGAGCCCATTGCCGTGTTGAAATAGACAGACGCAGGTTGTGGCTACCTGCTAGTAAAATTTTTTCAAAGCCCGTAAACCTTCGGCTTGACTTAACTACTGCCATGTTACTGGCAATCGGGACCAACGGATTAGCGCGCTTTCCGAAGCACAGAAACGCTTGCAAATGTAAATGTGACCAGCCATAGCGAAAGTTACTTAACGCAGTGATCGTTTACAGAACACTAGAGTCCGCGGGACCGCGAGCGCTTCTAACTATTATTATTACCAACAATAGTCCACCCGTGACCACGGCTGGTGTAATTCAATTGAAAAGTCCAGAAGTACAGGGAAGGCTTCTACCAGGCCGAATATATTACATACATACATATTGTCACGCCTTTATCCCCGAAGGGGTAGGCAGAGGTATATTAAACGCCCACATTTATCTGTATTTTTGTCCCACGTAACAGGTGGTTAGCCCATTGCCGTATTGAAATGGACAGGCGCAGGCTGCGGCGACCTGCTGTTGAAATTTTTTAAGCCGCCCATAAGGCCTTCAACTTGGCTTAACGACTGCCGTTTTATTGGCAACCGAGACCAACGGCCTAACGTGCCTTCCGAAGCACGGAACTGGGGTGGGTCTAAAGGGCCGAATAAATTTAGTAAAATAAAATAAAATGTGTCTATTTTAGATGTTAAATTTGGAATAAATTTTGAACCCGTTGCCTTTTTAGTGAGGTGGTAACAAAAAGGCTAAAAGGTCTTATGTGCTAGACACTAATTAGCACGACCAATTAAAGTCCTGGTAGTCTAGGACTAACGGACCGAATATATTAGATAAAAAATAATATATTATAAGTAAAAAGAGGTAGGTACATACGTTATTTAAACGATACTCTGTGTTTACAATTGTACGAATCTGAACAATCAACCACGACTAGGCACAAACATACATGTGGAAGTAGGACAGAATGACTGTTGTTGAGAGCGAAAAAGAGACAATTATATTACGAAAAGGAACATTGATCAGTGATGACTGCCTTCATCACCAGTCAGGTAATCACCTATGACATGCGGCACGCTGAGATGGTGCCCCTTTCAAAGTCCGCACAATCATACAAAATGATTTAACTGTATTTTTTCAAAAATTGTGTTCAACATGTATTTTGTTGTGCGAATGTATAAATAATTTTTTCTCCCTTTTTTTTTATTTCATGTTGACACTTGCTGAGCGCCTGTAACAAATCTATCCTATTTTTTACTTATAATATAATTTTAAATACATATTATCTAGACTCTAAGGAGTCAGGGTCGACCGAGACTTTTATATAAAGACTACGTGAGCAGATTGCCCAAAAATAGAAAAGTCTAAAGTACTCGAATATCCACGTGCGTGTATGAAGCGATTGATGAATCTGCAGGAAGCAAACGAAGTATGCATGGATCGCGAAGTATGGCGATCTGTCCTCTCTGACTACCATATACAGCGTGAAGATAGTTAGTTAGTTTATCTAGACTCTAGAAGTCGAGGTAGGTTTTAAAAGCAATTGTGTATATATTATGAAAAAGAAGACTAAGTATAAAGGGTTATTAAAACTCTATTTAAATTATTAAACATACAGTCAAGCCTTCCTCTTCAAAGGTTTAGGCTACTACATGCTCACATTTCATCAGTATTGTTTCCCACAGGAACTTGTTCCCGGGATAAAAAGTAGCCTATGTGTTATTCTGATGTGTAAAGCCATATTGTTGTAAAGTTTCATCATAATCCATTCAGTAGATTTTGCGTAAAAGAGTAACAAACATTCATACTTACAAACATTCGCGTTTATAATATTAGTAGGATTCCAGGTAATAGGTGGAGAGCCAATTACCCAAAATGATTACCTTTTCAAATCAACATTTTTTAAACAAGGTAATCAGCTAATAGGGTTTGCTATCCATAACAAGGTCATTCTGAACCCCAAGCCAATCTGACTCAATATTGATATTGCTGTATCGCGACAGCTGATGGTGATCATCACCAATGATCGCGTGACAAGATCACGCGCGTGCGCATCCACTAATGCTACGATTCAAATTGACCGGCTCGTTTCGATAATTTAAGTTTTGTGGGGATTAAAAAGCTACTGTGTTTTATGTAATTTTGATGTTTTATTTGTTGTACTAGTTGATGCCCACGGCTGCACTTGCTTGCTGGAGTTTACCCGTATCATGTGTTGTGACGTGAATTGGAAGTTGGAGTTATTCGTTATTTAAATAAAACGAGATATCAGAAAGGCTAGATTATGATATCTATACTAATATTATAAAGCTGAAGAGCTTGCGCTCGTGGCCCCGCGGTCTCAGTGTTCGGTAAACGATCACTGAGGTACGCAACTTTCACTATGGCTGGTCATCGGATGGGTGACCACTTTGTGGCATTTACATTTGCGAGCGTTTCCGTGCTTCGGAAGGCACGTTAAGCCGTTGGTCCCGGTTGCCAGTAAAATGGCGGTCGTTAAGCCTGGTTGAAGGCCTTATAGGCGGCATAAAAAATTTCAACAGCAGGTAGCCACAACCTGCGTCTGTCTATTTCAACACGGCAATGGGCTCACCACCTATTACGTGGGACAGGAATCCACACGGTGAAAAGTGGGCATATAATATGCCTCTGCCACCCCTTCGGGGATAAGGCGTGATGGATATTTATTTATTTATTATTTGAAGAGTTTGCATGTTTATTTGTTCGGTTGAATGCGCTAATCTCAAGAACTACTGGTCGGATATGAAAAATTATTTTTGTGTTAGGTAGCCCATTTATCGAGGAAGGCTATAGGCTATAATATATCATTACGCTACTACACTAGGAAGAACAGTAGTAGTCATAAATGTTGACAAATCGGGCAAATTTTTATGTATCATTGTAGAATTTCTAAGCGACGGGATTAAATAGGTGCGACGGGAGGTCGAAATATTCCACGGGCAAAGCTGTGGGGGTCATCTAGTGAATAGATATGACTGCATCTGAGGCGCGGTGGGAGTGAATCCGACTGCTACGCAAGAGGGCGTGGATTCGATTCCCACCCAGGATATAACTTTGTGTGATGACCACGATGGTTTATTCTGTGTCTGGGTGTTATTTATCTATAATATGTATGTATTTAGAAATATATAAGTATGTTTATCAGTTATCTGGTTACCATAGTACAAGCTCTGCTTAGTTTGGAATCAAATGGCATTGTGTGAGTTGTCCCAACGATATTTATTTATTTATATCAGTATGATCAGGGGATGTTATGGATATAAATTTTAACTAACTAACTAACTAACTATCTTCACGCTGTATCCCTGACGGGGTAGTCAGAGAGGAATTTCGGATCTGAATATGGATATAAGAATAATAGACTCCATCGCTGAATATTATTATACCGGATTTGGATACGGTACGTATATGTAATTATTTCGGATTATCCGTTATTTTCGAATAATTTCAGTAACTAATATTCGATTTTTAAGGACTTTTAAAAGCAGAATACAAATAGGTCATAATTAATTTGGTATTATAAGTCCATATTTGGCATTAAAATCAGTCAAATAGGTCGTTATTTAAACATCTACATAATTTTTAATTTTATCTTTCCAGGTAAATTTTAAGCTAAAGTTAAATTTGCCACTTATGTTTATAAGTTTTTTTTTTACATTACCTCGGTAGCTTAATTGGAAGTGTACTGACGCGCAGAGGTCTCGGGCTTCAATCCTGAATTGGGACAAATATTTGTGTGAACCAGAATGTTTATTTACCAGTATTCCATAGCACGAGAACGTATTGCACAATTTGTTATTAATTTAGTTGGAAATACGACACTTCCTTCACATTATTGATTTAAATACGATTCAATACAAAATTGTAAATAAACAATAACCCTGCAATGACTGACCTGTCGTTTTTTGTGCGGAAATCCTCATGAATGCTTTGCAGGTTAAAACGATACATTGCCCTTCAATCTTCTATGGCCAGGAATTCGGAATGATAACCAGGGCTCTCAAAAGAGTTTGTCTGCTACTGTGACCACGTCACAGGAGGTTCGGGTGTTATCCCTCCTTTCTCTGGGGTTTCAAGTGTTGTCATGCGTCTATAGGGAAGTTCGGGTGTATCCCAATTTCCTCGAGGGGTTGACAAGCTTGCGTGTGGCTTTCACGCCACGCTACCGTCTAGAATTTGCTTATGTAAGAATGTCGAGCAGCCCACCCGCAGTCCTCATGCTCCCGGTCATGGAGGCCGGTCCTTATGCGCTAAGACAAGTCAGTAGTGACCTCGCCTCGACGCCTTCTTTGCGAGCATCACTGATCTGTCTGACGTCTGATATGTCACTGGTCAGTTGACCAGTCTATGTAAATAAACTATGCAAGACTCGCGCGAGTGGTGTAGGTCCGGCCGGACAAAACAAAAATCTGTCATAATATGATGCATACAGTTAAAGCACGCCCTTAGCCGAAATTATTCGAAACTTTTATATCGGATTCGGTAACGGTTACAGACAGATTTTTATTTCGGATATCAGACAATTTCGGTTACGGTTACGGAGCTCCTTAACATCCTTGATTATGACACAGATAAATTAAATTGAAGTACTTAGTTTCTTTTGTTATTCCAAATTAACCACTTTTCTCTAAATTAGGTACATCTATTTTTGTCTATCTTTCTGTTCCGACTATTGAAACGGGTGAGCGATTTTAACTGGACTTTCACTGGCTAATAGCTGATATTATAAGAAGTAACTTAGACTAACACTTTATTTTCGTATACTCACGAAAACGGGAACTTAACACGGCTAAAACCGCAAGGCGTTCGCTAGTGATATCTATATACAGTGGTAGCCCCCTTCGATACATAAATTTAAACATATCACCATATACAAGGTCTATTAGCCACATAAGGGTGTGTTCATTCAACATTATTTCCGCCTCATTGGTCCCGTACACTGTCATCCCCCTCAATTGGCTATAAATTATCAATCGGTAATGTACTCCTCGGTAATCATCAGTTAATAAGGGTGACTGACGCCACATTAATTTTCAGTTTGGAATACCATAAATAATTGTTTGATAAATTAAAAGTGTTCAATACAAACAAGCTTCTTTTTTTAATAAATAATGTCGGACATTTTTTTAAACAACGCCATCTAACCCAAATTAAGCTAAAATAAGCTTGTGGTATGGTATCTAGACATCTGATAAACATACTTATATAGTTCTTAATACATATAGATTGGAAACACTCAAACTAAGAAACAAACATTTGCGGATCATACAAATGTTTGGTCGGACCCGGGAATCGAATCTAGGACCTCAGCGCGGCTGTCACATACATTACCACTTATGACACTGTAGCAGACATTGTAATTTTCTAAAAAAAAATCTAATTTACGGTAAGTAGTTCAATGCATTCATCGTTTCAGTCCCAGAGGCATCCAAAATCGCCAATGTGGAGCGTGGGATTTGCTTTGATAGATTGGTAGGGTCAGATTTGGCGTTATTCTGATATTTTTGGTGTTTCCTGATGTTTTACGAACTCCCAAGTCACAATTCATATGTAGGGAGTGCGCCAAAGTTCGTCTTTGGTCTAAGGTTATTCTTTCTTTTACCGTCTCCTTTAAATTATCTTCGTTGCGGGTTCCAAGACATTCTAACTTCTTCTAGGACGTCACCGAGATCGAGCTCGGTGACGTCCTAGCTAACTAACTTTTCTGGTTTTCGGTCATTGCTGTAGAACCTGGTGTACGGGAGTCAAAGTAATGGGAATGCGGGTGGGTTAGTCCCAAGTTAGTATAGACTTCAGTTAAAGGTATATTTAAAAAGTAATTGACACGTCACGACGATCGTTGTGTAGGTTTCGCTGACCCGTATGCTCCAAAAGTGAACTTAAACATGTACGACAGAGACTTATCGCGGAGACGAAAAGGTTAAAGAAAAAGTTTTTTTTTATGAAAATACCGTTAACAGGTCAAAAATTGTGATAGTAAAAAATCAAGTTGCCTCTGACTTAAAATGACTGATTTGATTGCCTTATATTAAAACAGAGAAGTTGCCCTCTCTGAACTGACCTGACTATTATCTGAGTCATCATCTTAAACAGTTTATATGAGATATGAGGGAATATCTCACGGACACAATAACTAATTAATTGTTTGCTTACTTTCAGCAAGCAATACAAAAACTGTCCTTGTACAATATTGGATTATTTTGCACCGATTTTCTTAAAATACATACCTACGTTCGTAAGTAGCAAGATGTAGTACTAAGTATTGTACTCTTCCAAGGGTAGTTTATCTACCTATCCTACTAATATTCTAAACACAAAAGTTTTTAATAATGGATGTTTATTATTCTTTCACGCAAAATCTACTAAATGGTTTATGACGAAACTTTACAAAAATATAGGTAAGCATACACATCAAAATTACACATAGACTACTTTGTATCCCGGGAACAAGTTCCTGTGGCAAACGAGAACGGGAAAATTTTACCCGCCATTTTAAGCCGCGGGCTTTATAGTTCATAATAATAGTGATGAATCTTCGAAAGTGTTTTTAAATATATTCAAACGGCACATCATTTCAAATACAACAACGGAATTTCCACTTTAAATTAGTTCTAAATAATTAACCTCTTATCGGCGCGTGCGCTCTCACCCCACTTCAGTAAAAAAAAAACAACTCGTATTCAAATTAACAAAACATTACAGCGTATTCCCTTTGTAATTATTTTATTTTCAAATAGCACCCTATAAATGTCAACACATTGTAAAACAGTTCTAAGAAACTTGTTATAAAGAACAATTTTCCTTGATACCTGTACTGCTCTTAAACTCGAAGTGAAATACACTTTATTTATAGTGTAGTAAAAGCTATTTTTTCTTAAAAATGTTTAAAACGATCGATTGTAAGGTGACTTAAGTCGATATGGAGAAAAAAGGTGGCACGCGCCCCACCGTACGCGCAACTATAGTGTATCTTCCCTTACTATCGAGGGGCGAAAGAGAGATGTAGTCGTGACTAAATTTGTCGATACACAAAATAAAAAAGGGATTTTTTTCTTTCTTTTACTAACTGAAGTTTAAAATATATTAAAATAAACTTTTGCCAGCAATAGTTTTTTCCAGATATCTGCCGTAGAGTTTTCTTCGGGATCGGCAGATAGCACCTCTGGTATAGGAAACATTCATAACTACGCTACGCGAACCAATTTCAGTTGGGCTTGTCTACAGCTTAGTGGAAAAAATAAATAATTAATAATAAAATATTTACTGCAATGTGTGGGATAAATAAATAATGATTTATAAAATATTTACCGTAATTGTTAGCACTTAGGTAAGAATAATTCTTACCTAAGTGCTAACAATTATGTTTTTCTTCAGAAGTCACCCAAAGACTTGAGAAAGTCGCTCAGGTTGATGTCAAATAATCTCTTTTAAGTCAATTATTATCTTTCGTTATTTTATATTTATTATCTCTGATAGTATGCATGCATAAAAATCAATTATTAAATTAGCATACTAATACACAACATTTTCTCAAATTTATATAAGTACAAGAATATGTAGAGAATAGCACTACTATGTTTGCAATACCTAAATATAATACTATATACAAGCATCATTTGCTTATCAGGAGGGTAAACTATTTACTATTATTATATTTATTGATATTATTCGCAAAAAGAAACTGCATATCGATAAGCTTAAGTCACATCACTGAGGCTCGTGTCACAGGGCGCACGCGCAGGTGATGTTCCGCTCCGTACATCGCACGCTCCCGATGCCCACTGCCGACCCCACACCTGGGCAGATTAGGATTTGTGATAATCAACTTAACCTAGAATTTATTCAACGTATTTTTTTATTCGTCTTGTGTAGGTAATTTGAAGTTGTTTGGCGCTATTTCTTGTGGCTCATATAATTGCAACACAATGTGCACCTTGTTTTTAATGCTTTAGTATCTTTACCTACTTTAAATAGGAAATAAATTTACCAGGTGTGAAACACCTTACCAACAAAACGCTATTATCATAACTAATCGAATTGGTAAATGCTTTTACCAACATTGTTACTTGTAAGATTGCATCGAATAGGACAGTGCTGAACACCACAATAAAAAAAAAATGTGTGTGTACAGAGCACACAAGTAAGAAGTGAAACTTCTTTACCTAAGACATTTTTTTACACCTATAATATATCTCACATGCGACGATAAAGAAGTTTCACTTATGATAAAGAAGTTTAACTTCAAAACAACATGGCGCGTAACCGAAAACGTTACGATTTATTACAGCTATTAAATTTCTCTCAACGTCGATAAAGAAGTTTCACTTCAAAAACAATTTTAGCAACAGTAATTCCTCGTATTCCCTCCATTCAAGCTGTAGCTTGTGTTATGAGTGTGTAATGGCCGGGGATCTAACTCGGTCTGCGGTATTGCAAGTTCGATACCACTCGCTACACCTCAATGGAGCACTACCGCAGGTGCCTCTGCAGGCGTTAGACTAGGAAATGTCTAATCCCACCCTCAATCCCATTCGTATTTGGGGTGTAAAGGATTCATCACCATTTCTGGGGCCCAAGTCCACTTGACCTGTGCGTGGTGCACTTGTAGATCAAAGGATGGATTAAGGCAACAGCGTAGGCACGCCGAATGCGTCAGGTGACACAATTTTTTGGACCGGGGTCTACCATCCTGCCAATTAAGCCCCCCAAGTCCCCTCAACCCTTGGCTTATGTTAGGGATTTAGCGGTTATGGGATATATATATAGGATAGGGATTTAGGGATTTAGCGTGATTTTATGAAAAACATTTCTGGGCCCCAATCACCAATCTGAGATGCCAAATTAAAAAAAACCCTTTATTGTGAATCTTGTTAAACATCAAAATTCCCTTACTTTGTAAAAATCAACTATTTACATAAATTTGTGGAATGAACTTATTATCTAACGACGACTGCCTCTGTGGCGCGGTGGGAGTGTATCCGACTGCTACGCAAGAGGTCGTGGGTTCGATTCCCACCCAGGATAAAACTTTGTGTGATGAGCACGATGGTTTATTCTGTGTCTGGGTGTTATTTATCTATAATATGTAAGTATTTAGAAATATATAAGTATGTTTATCAGTCATCTGGTTACCATAGTACAAGCTCTGCTTAGTTTGGAATCAGATGGCGTTGTGTGAGTTGTCCTAATGATATTGATATATATTTATATTTATATCTGGGGTTTTACGAATGTCTTTTTCAAAAGGGGTCTTAGGTTTTTTACAGGTTCGACAGCGCAACTGCAGCACCTTAAAAAATCCCTTTATTGTGAGTCTTGTTAACCATTAAAATTACACTGACTTTGAAACTTGTTAAAGTCCCAAGAGATTTAATTTCTTTCTAATTTAGAAGAAATTGGAAAGAAAGTAATTACGTTACCCTCATGCGGGAACGGGACCTCTGAAAAGCGGGAAACCAGGCAGGCAAGTAAGTGTACATCCTATCGAGAAGGTAAGCACCACGGTAATGGTATATACGGGTCCTATATGAGTCATATTTGATTTCAGTAATAAATGTATGACCGAAACGTACGAATATTACGTACAAAAAGCACGAATACTAGTTATATTGAGAAGTCAAACGACTCCTCTATTCGTAAGCAAGGGCAACGAGCTTGCATTAAGATTTACTTGAACCCCGATTCTATTGATGGAACCCACTACCCATAATAGTCAATTGTTATAGTACACACTTCGGTTCAAAAGCTACAGATATTTAAGATGCAGAGTTCTCTCATCACCAATGCCCCATCAAGATCACCAGGGCGGTAGTCACCTCATCTGCTAGCGTTGTAGGTACCTAAATGACTACGCAGATGCTCTGACATTGTACCAAGGGTACAAAAATCATAGACTAAAAGATAGCCGATCCTAGCAACAAAATAAAAGACCACATGAGCAAATTGCCCAAAAATGGAAAAGTCAAAATTACTCGGATACCCAGACGTGCATGTATGAAGCGATTAATGAATTTATACTATACTATCTTCATCAAGCCTCCTATAAGGCATTGAACTTGACTTAACGACTGCCATGTTACTGGCAACCGGTAGCAACGGCTAAAATAAAATAAATAAAAATGTCTTTATTTTGCATAGACCATTTCAACGGCGCTTACAAAATGTCAAACACTAAAACTAAAGAAAAAAATTGTATATTTAAAGTGACCACCGGTTCGGAACGCGGCCCACCTAAGAAGAACCGGCAAGAAACTTAGGAAGGCTTTTTTTTTGATGGCCTATTTACAATTTAATATATTATGACTATAATATTTTATTTTCCAGCAGATCATTTCCAGGCATCCCTGTCCTGTAAATAGTCTTGAATAGAGTAATAACCTTTTTCACAAAGCTTTCTTTTAATAAAGTTTTAAAATTTATTTAATGGTAAATTTCTCAGGTCACTGGGAAGCTTGTTGTAAAAGCGTATACAGTTACCCTGGAAAGAATCGCCAATCTTATGCAGCCGACTGTGGTGAACTAAAAGATTGTTTTTATGTGTTGTGATTATATTATGGATATCACAGAGTTTAGTAAACTGTTATAGATTTTTCTGGACATACATAAGATTGGCAAAAATGTATTGTGATGCTACGGTTAGAATATTTACTTCTTTGAATTTTTCTCGGTGGGAGACTCTGGGGCCCAAATTATATATAGCGCGTACAGCCCGCTTTTGAAGAACAAAAATGTTATTTACATCTGCAGCACTCCCCCAAAGACGAATACCATAAGACATAATACTATGAAAATAGCTGAAGTAAACCATTCTAGCCGTATCCACATCTGTTAGAGTCCTGATCTTTTTTACAGCGTATGCAGCCGAACTTAACCTAGAGGCCGTCTTTTCTATGTGCGGGCCCCACTGCAAATTGGCATCAATAGTTATACCAAGGAACACAGTTGATTCCACAAACTCTAACACTTGTCCATTAAGTTGAACATTGGCCGTAATTTGTTTTACATTTGGTAGAGTAAATTTAATACATTTAGTTTTGTTTTCATTTAGGCAAAGATAATTGCTTGTCGTGCCTTCCGAAGCACGGAAACATCGTAAATGGAAATACCACAAAGCTGTCACCCATCCGTGACCAGCCACGGTGAAAGTTGGTTAACGCAGTGAACAGTCAGAAGAACACTGAGTCAGTGGGGCCACGAGCGCTTCTATCTGGTTTGGCATTATAATTATTGCAGTTTTTATCTTCTCCTAAACGTTTAGCCAAACAAAAGTTAATAATGATTTTTATACCAATTATTATCCGCTTCGGTTTCTTGTAAATGTAGCAATCAATTACTGTACGTTGAATGAAAACTTGTTTGGTAGGACTATTTTCTGAAAGTTCATTCAATGGATCTAATTTGCGAACCATTTAAATGGTTTTAAGAAACTGTACGTAAGAGTATTGAGAGTTGTGTTTATAGAGATTTAGAACATACTGTGCGCCCCGGCTTCGCTCGAGACATACTTCGAGCACCCGTGGTATCTCTTGTTGTTTAAAGAGTGGCCATGAGATTTATTGCCAGGTTCTTTGTCAGGCTTTACCAATTGCCCTGCAAATCTGGCAGTAAATGTAATGCAATAATCTTTACGTTCATAACTGTTACTTTGTGATCTACATGAATAAATATATTTCATTTTATCCTAATAGTAAGTTTTGTAATTATGTCTAGATGAAGGTTTGTTACTCTTTCACCCAATAACTACTGAATGGATTTTGATGAAACTTTATAATAATACTAGATGACAGCTTCGCCCGTGGAATATTTCGACCTCCCGTCGCACCTATTTAATCCCGTCGCTTACAAATTCTACAATGATGCATATAAATTTGCTTTATAATATAGTATAATTGGAATAAGTTCCTGTTTAAAATAATGTATGAAAATTTGTCAGCTATGTCGATATTTATGATTACTGCTCCGCTTTTCTGTAAACTAGTAAAGATACCTTACTGTTATAATAATTATTTTATCATTACAATACTGCTAGGTTGCTAGCTTGCCAGTAAAATGGCAGTCGTTAAGTCTGGTTGAAAGCCTTTTGGGCGGCTTGAAAAATTTAACAGCCTGCACATGTCTATTTCAACACGGCAATGGGCACACCACCTGTTACGAAGGACAAAATGCACACGGTGAAATGTGGGCGTATAGTATACCTCTGCCTACCCTTTCGGGGATAAAGGCGTGACAATATGTAAATAAAATATCTTTAGGCTTCCCCGTGACATATTTCGATGTTCCGTCGCAACTATTCTCGTCGCTTATAAATACTAAATGTAATGTTATAAATACTAAATGTAATGTTATAAATACTAAATGTAATGTTATAAATACTAAATGTAATGTACTATGTTCTGGTTTGTGACACATAACATAACATAAATGCACGCCTTTATCCCCGAAGGGGTAGGCAGAGGCGTACTATACGCCCACGTTTCACCGTATGCTTGGCTTTTTGTCCCACGTAACAGGTGGTGAGCCCATTGCCGTGTTGAAATGGACAGATGCAGGTTGTGGCGACCTGCTGTTGAAATTTTTAAGGCATTCAACTGGCTTAACGACTGCCATGTTACTGGCAACCGGGACCAACGGCTTAACGTGCCTTCCGAAGCACGGAAACGCTCGCAAATATAAATGCCACAAAGTGGTCACCCATCCGAGGACCAGCCATAGTGAAAGTTGCTTAACGCAGTGATCGTTTACAGAACACTACGTCCGCGGGGCCACGAGCGCTTGCTATAACTATAACTAAATAAATAGAGACCAAATCAAAAATTCTTATCAGTTTGTCTGTATGTTTATGCACGCTAATTTCAGAAATTACTAAACCAATTTATGTGTAGTTTTTACTAATATGTTGTGGATCGCTTCATCTAATATTTAGTGTTTTTTTGTTATTTTGAGTAAAAATGTTTAATCCATTTAAGGAAAAAGCGTCTAATATTTTTTTTTTTAACATACGTACTATAAAGTAATATACCTAACTATGTCCATTCGGTATCCGGGGTAGGTAGAGAAAATAGGTCGCCAGGCTTCGCGAATCTTAGGTATGCATACCTGCACCTGCACCTGATGGAAAGTGGTCACCGTAGCCTATGGACGTTTGCAACACCAGAGGAACATCACTCGCGCTGCCGACCCTTTAAAAACCTTCTAAGACCCATTTTGAAGTACCCCAAATAAATCATTTTTTAAACTTCTAAACAAATGTTTAGAAAAGTCTTATAAAACGGGTCCGTCTGTCTGTTCGTGCGTCTGTATGTACCTATCTATTTCTCAGGAACCATAAGAGATGGAGATAAACGGTATGCGGCATGCATTCGATTCAAAACACAATGAAAACGTGCATAGGCGATTTTGAAGTTTCTACCACCTTCCGGGTTTTGAAACAAGTTTCGTTGTATAAGGTCCGTACTCCAGAACGTTTCTCAATACTCAATCAACGCTTGAGGCTAGCTTTTGCCTTATAAAATCTACTCTCAAGCGTCGATTGAGTATTGAGAAACGTTCTGGAATATGGACCTAATTCGTCTAATTTTTTTGCTACGATTGTGATGAGCTGTTACTTGTTTAAATCACTGATGTGGCAAATAACAAAACAGCTACTTAATAAAAAGTGGTCATGCTACGTACGTTTGACATTTCCAAAACCAAAAAATGGTATATAATTATTAAAAAGCTATTGAAAAAGTCGTTGATCCAGGATAAGGAAAGGAGCTTTGAAAGGAGTTCTCTGTTGTATTCACAAATTATACCCATCCTTTGTACAATATTACACGTTTTAGTAAGAACGGTCCTGCGGTTCTGCGGTACGATTATCCTGCAAAAGAGGAGCGATTTAATCGTTATTTTCTCCAACGTGATAACATACTCATACCAATGTAAATGATAATAATAAATTAATATTATGAGACACTTTTTTCACAGCGCCATCTAGCCCAAACTAAACTATAAGCTTGTACTGTGGAATCTAGAACTGATATACATATTTCTAAATACATACTTATTATACATAGTAAACACCCAAACTCCGAAATCGGCGTTTGAGGATAACACAAATATTTGTTCCACCCCGGGAATAAAAATCCGGGATCATAGCGCGGCAGTCCTATACACTACCATTGCGCCACAGTCAGTCAAAAGTAATGTAATGTAATAAATACATATAGGTACTCAGTATATTCGTTATCATAACATTCATATAAATGAATCTAATATATTTACCGGCTCTACCTATTGCTGCGTATATACCTATATTGCGAATTTGGCAGTAAATGTAAATGTAGAAGCAATAATCTTGACGCTCATTAGTGTTATTTTGTGACCTAAATATATGAATAAAGATATTTCATTTAATTTCGTAACAGTTCCGAAATATCGAAAACTCATGACTAATATCTATTTTTTTTAACATTCACGCCTCCACGCCTTTATCGCCTAATAGCCTGATTACACCTACTGAGTAGAGAGTCAGTAAAATGTCACGACTGAAACAGTGAACTGGCCGAGAGAGTGTTACACGTAGTTTTGAGTTTGTGGCGAGACAGACAATCTGTGTGACCCATTGCCGTGTTGAAGTTGGACGAGCCCAGGTTATGGCGACGGCGACCTGAAGGCCAATTCTCCTAATTAATAAACATCACAGAATAAGCTGTTATTGAATCTAAACTGAATTATGAAGTGAGTGAAAATCGGTATTCTCCTAATCAAAATTACAATAGCATGTTGGTATGGTTTTAGTTAAACGTTAGGTATGATTTCAGTTCAGACTCGTGTCAATCTCACGAGATAAAAATCATGTTACAGAATAAAACATACAGTGCACCCATCACCCAGAGACAATTTCTATAGAATTTCATAATCAAAACATTGTAAACTGTCACTTTGACATGACATTGACATTAAGTTTAGATTTAAATTTTTTTGTACTTGTTTTGTTTGTATCGGTTTGTCGTTATCTTCAACTCAAACTTGAAGTTTAAAATATAAAATTTGTGGACACATCAAACCTGTGTGACAAAATGTCGGTTATTAAACAAGTCTCTCCTCGTCAATTAGAGCTGCTTCTTGATTTTATGGAGCAGCACCCTACATTGGCGTTGGGAAGAGTTAGGGGGAAAGAAGGAGCCGCTCTCTCAAAAAGATTGTGGCAGCAATGCACAGACATTTTAAATGCGGACTTTAATGGTGCCCAAAAAACAATCCATGAGTGGAAAAAGGTAAGATACGTATGTTTTTTTTTTACTCATAGTTGGTTGGAGTTAACACCTATATAGTAACATAAGATACACCTTTTTTGCAGTACCTATATAGTAACATAAGATACACCTTTTTTACAGTACTATAATCAGTATAAAAGCCGCGTTAAGGCCAAGAACAGGTCCATAAGGCATGGTATTGCAGGGACTGGAGGTGGCCCAGCAACCTGTTTAACGTTGACACCACTTGAAGAGCGTCTCTGCAGCATAGTAGGAGGCGGTACCTCGCCCTTACCAGTCAGGCATAATCCAGTGGAGGCCATTGTATTGGTAAGGGCCATATTAGATAACTATCCACCTAGGTATTAAATTATAAAGACAATTTGTAACTTTAATTAATTTTTATGTGGATACAGGATGATGACAGACATGGCAGTCTCACAATTGAAGGTCAAGCAGATGCTGAGTGAGTTGTGTTAATTTTCATATTTTGTAGTTTCAATACATACTTCATTCATATCTCATTAATAAAATTATTACATGTTTTCAGAGTATTTGAAAATGTTGTTGTGTAAGTAAGAAATTGTAAAACTTTCAATATTTTAAACATGTACTTATCTTAATGCACATTTACTATGGTTTCAGTGAACCTGGTGTCTACAACATAAACATTGAGTAAGTGATAATTATCCCAAACTCTAGTGCGTTGATAGTAACAGACTCACATGTCACACCTACAACTAAAACCTTTGTTGATAAATAATGGTTATATAATATACCCTTCAATTGAGTGTGGCTCTCCTGAGAAATTGTGGGCCCAAGCTAGCCTCACCTGCAGTGCAGTGGTGCAGCTGGTGGTTATGAGTTAATGGCAAATTTGTAAACCTTACATTTAGCAGTAGACTGTGATTGACCTTTCAATTGTGTTATATAACAGTGAGGATCCAGGTGGTTTTTGTGTTGAATATATGAAGTGTAACTAATGCAGTATTGATATATTTTTAGAAGTCAAGAGCTTGTGATAGAGCCCTTCATAAGCGGTCTTGCCATTGAAAAGTAAGTACATATTATTTTACTGTTAAGTATATAATTATACTTGTATTCTCAACATAACTGTCCAAAAGTATGTACATCACAAAGTATGTTGATACACACTACCTTTGTTTCCTACAGAGTTAAACCTTAATTTTATTATATTGCTGATTGCTCTGTGAGAGTGTCTAAATTATTATGACCTCTGCCAGATGGACAGATACCTGGAAAAGGTCACAGGGTGGGACTGGATGCGGAAAGCGCAGGACATGTGTTGTGCAGTGGACTGCCAGTGGACTTGTGATAGAATAGTTAGCGTGAATATTTTAAAATGTCTTATTCTAATATTTATATTATGTATATTTTTTTTAGTTCTGAAGATCCTGTGTTAGAGCCTCCCATTGCCACCACTAATTATAGGTAGGTTTCATTAAGAATATTTATTGGGCATATTGTATTTTATACTATCATACTTACATTCTTAACCTTGTATTTTTCTGTTGATATAGTATTGAGCAGAGTACCCCGACCAGAGAAGAATCTAGGCTTCAGACCCACAGGTGATTTATGTATTTATTACTAATTCCTATTATTTTAAATGTTATTACATTTTATCCCAATGTTTTAAATTAAAATATTCATATTAATTTCATTATTGCATTAAGGTTTCCTGTATGAATAATGAAAAGTATATAATAAATATTATTTAAGTTTTACAAAATTTATTGTAATATTTACAGGAAAACCACTGTGAAACAACACAGAAGTCGTCGTCCCCGACAACCTTTACGGACTGGTAGATCAATTATTTTTATACACCTAGGTGATAGAAGTACTGCTGGGTCAACTATTAATAAACATATTTGGAAAAATATATTTATTGTTATCTAGACCCTATGATACAAGCTTGTATTAGCAAAATTTGATCCAGGCGGTACTGTAAATATACCTACACGAAAATTATTATATATGTTTAATTTCTTTCAGTAAATAATGAGTTTGAAGAAGTCGGCAACCACTTGGCTTCTATGGAGAAGTCAAGAATTGAGGTTGACAAGCAGTTGGTTTGTGCCATAAACAGGCTGGCAGCTGCATCAGAGGGTTTCGTGGAACTAGCGAAAAATTTTGTAGAGTTTTATAAAGAAAAGAACCAACCGGGAAAGCGGCAATCTAAAAGATACAAGGTTAGTAAATCAGTTAAAATTTATCTAATATTTTATAGTTAAGATTTAAAGTCAGTTACAGGGGGGTTATTTAACTACTGGGAAATGAATGTTATGTTCTTTATATTATATTTTAAATGTTTATCTTTTTGCTTTTTAGAAAATGAGGTTGAGCAGTACTAGTGAAGAAGATTGAAACACCAAACTAAATGTATGTAATCAACGTTTATAATCAAATATTGTAAATATTAGCAGATAAAATAATAGTGAGGCCACTAAATCTTAAATATTAATCTTTAATCAATATGTGGTCTATTTGCCCACAGCATTTGCACCAGTGCTTGCTGCACCATTCGACCTTCAGCTAAGGGCAGATTATTACGGGAGGATGTGGCGTTACCGACAGCAAGATTTGGTAGTGGTGCGTCATTACGTAATTGTAAATGATGCTCTTCTTCGCTTTCTCTTTCAGATAAGTTAGGCACTCGAAGTCTATTCCTATTTGCCAAATTATGCAGCACACAACAAGCATTCACAATTTTTGCCGCCGTTTCTGGCTTATAATGAAGCTGCCGTGCTACTAAAAGACATCTGCAACAAATGTTGATTATTAATTTACTATTTGATTCTCAGTACTGTGATATTTTTGTGTAAATTTAGAATTTCTATGTGTAAAAGGCTGATTACAACAATCTGTGATCTTAATTATATGATTTAAGACAATTATTATTATAGAAACATTTATATTTTGACTAGTTGATGCCCACGGTTCCGCACTCGTGGTGAAGTTTTCCCGTTCCTGTTTCCCACATGAACTTATTCCTGGGATTTGCCAATGTGTCTGATGTGTAAACTATATTATTGTAGAGTTTCTTCAAAATCCATTTAGTAGATTTTGTTTGAAAGTAACCTAAACATCCATACTTACAAATGTTCGAGTTTATAATATAAGTAGGATAGTTGTTGATTATTAATATTGTTATATTTGATAATAAAAATTTTTTAAAAATATTGTTGAAATAATTAGTGTATTTTCAGTTAACTATTTGTGCTAATATTGTGATTACTTCTGTCTGTGATTTTATAAACACCCTTTATTGATTTATTAAGAGTTTTATTCTGTATCTCAATCACGTATTTATCCTGAAGGGGTGGCCAAGGTAACATTTCACTGTGTGCATTTTTGTCACACATTATAGGTGGTGAACCCATTGCCGTGTTTGAAATAGACAGATGCAGAGCAGAAACCCATAAGGCCTTCAACTTGGCAAAGGCCTTCAACTTGGCATAAAGGCTGCCATGTTACTGGCAGCAGGGACCAACGGTTAATGCGTCTTCTGAAGCACAGGAACACTTGTTAATCTATTTATGGTATCTGAACTATTTTAATCTCTAGTGAATGCTATCTTAGTATAATCCCATAGCATTTTATGGATTGAAATTATGCAGAGATAACATAGGGCAGTGAAAATTTTAAATGGGGTCTATTAATCGGCTTTATGCATACATATTCCATATTATATCTATACTAGAAGTGGTACAGGCTCTGCTATATGATTGGGTGCAAGAAAAATTACTACTACTACCTGAATCTAGCTTTCAAAACTCCAATTGTCCTTTCTACAACATTTCTGGCTCGCACTTGCATGTTGTAATAGTGTGCCTCAGGACTCCCCTCTTCAGCATTTAAAATAGGTGTCATTACATTTTTTCGTAGTGGGTATCCACTGTCACCTGTAAGTGGTAGTAAAAGCATAATTTATGACAAAACAATAGGTGACGATAAGTAAAAATTAAAGTTACTGATTAACTACCTAAAAGAAAATTTGTCTCGCCAGTCTGATTCAGTTGCATTAAATAGGCATTCAATGGATGATCTCTCCATACTAGTGAATCATGGCAGCTTCCCGGACTTGATGGATCCACACATATTATATTTAAATTGACATCACAAATCTGAAAGAAAATAAATTGGTCAGTTTATATTATAATTAAAATTCCTAATGAAGTTAGAGCTAAATCATTTTAACTCACCACCATCACGTTTAGAGAGTGATATCCTTTGCGGCAGTAATAAGCTTCTTCGTGTTCCGAAGGCTTTATAATAGACACATGGGTGCCATCTATACAGCCAATCACACCGGGAATGCCAAATTGAGAATAGAACCTAAAATTAACATATTTGTGAGTATATGAATAGAAAGGTAGCGATTAATATTTGACAATAATGTTACATTACATACTCTCTTCTAATTTTCTCCCTCGCTGCTGTGGTGAGTGGAAAATAAACATTTTTTTTAAATATGGCTGTACTGTTCAATACGTTTGTGACTTGTTTCACAGCTCTAGAAACACTTGGTTGAGAAACCGCATGTAATATGCTTTGGCCCACCAAAGTTTGATAGGATCCACTTGCAAAAAATGCAAGTGCTATCAGAACCTAAAAGAAACAATTAGAATGTAACATTTTATAAATCAGTGATAGAATAGGACCGTAAATGTTCTCTCGTACAACTTTATTGTTGCGAACTTACTTTGGCAGCCACAGTTAATGCATCTCGTCGCCTTTCGTTAGGCATATGAGGTTTGATTTCCTCTATCAAATCTTTGGTGATGTCTTTTGATAGTCGATATGTTTTTATAAATTCACTATCGCTTGTATCCTCAAAGGCGTTTAGTACGAGGCGACGACATCTCAAATTTTGTCGTCGTTCAGCAAACCTTCTTCTTACAGCGCGTCGGGCGCTCCACAAATACCACCATCGCAAATATCCGCTCATATTTTACTCGAATCACGTTTTAATCGAACAAAAACAAGTTTTCCGCAGTATACCGTCGATCTACTGTTGATATACATTCAAACTCATATAAATGTCAAATTTGACACATAAAATAAGACGAGAATACCAAATATATTTCATTCAAAATTGAGTCTCAAATAATAAGACTAGCAGAATACTGATTTTGCCTATTTTGAACTTTCAGTCTCAATTCGATTTAATCAACTTACAGTTAATGTTAGATGCATAAAACTTTGTTACGAGAATACCTTTTTGAAGATTTGGGAGTCTGAGCTTAGATTGGAATGTAACTTTGACCGTGTTTTTATTACGAGAATTGGCCTTCTGCTATTGAAATTTTCATTTATGGTTTTCAACTTGACTCAACGACTGCCATGTTACTGGCAAACGAGACCAACGGCTTGGCGTGTCTTTTATAGTACGGAAACGCTCGTAAATGAAAATGCCACAAAGCGGTCACGCATCCGAGGACCAGCCACGGCGAAAGATGCTTAACGCAGTGATGGTTTACAGAACACTGAGTTAGCAGGGCCACGACCGCTACTTACTAATGAATCGACAACATACATAGAACTAGTATAACAAATTATATCTCATCAATGTCACTGTACGGTATTATCGCAGACACGTTTCATTCGACATAACGTTCTTTGATTGGTCAACTAACACTATGAGTTACTTCACAATAAAACTGAAATATCTATAAATTTATGACATACTTATAATCTAATTTCGTAGACAATCTGTTCGTTATAAAAACCTTTTCAAATAAGTTCAAAATTATCTATTAAAAAGTAAAATTTGTGGAAGATATCGTCGATTGAAAAATATAGTCTACATCGCGCTTGTGAAATTTCCATTTCTTTTAGCAGGTTATTCAACGAGTATTGTCAATAAACGGGTCTCTCTTTGCTCTCCATGTTCCGGGGTGAGATTTCTTTGGGGCGCTTGGATGACATGACGATGCATGCCAAGTTTGAGCTCCAAAGACTAAGATATTTCATAACGTCCCGTAGCCTTGTTGTAGTGAGAGGGAAGTAAGAAACGGCTGCCGGTGGCTGACGAATTCTGCCCGGGAAGTCGTCGTCAGGGTGGACGCTCGGAGCTGTGAGAGGTTAGAGAGGCCCCGCGAACGAGGTACGTATAATGTGCGGGCAGGTTTTGCTTTTTTTTTAAAGTTTCGTCCGTGATATATTGCGCACTATCGGACTTTCGTCGCACCCATTTTAACATGTCTGTTATTACTTTTACAAAAAATGTATGAAATTTTTGTCCGATTTACTGACATTTATGACTACAGCTCGTGGCCCCGCGGACTCAGTAATCTGTAAACGATCACTGCGTTAAGTAACTTTCATATGGGTGACCACTTTGTGGCATTTACATTTGCGATCCTATCCGTGCTTCAGAAGGCACGTTAAGCCGTTGGTCCCGGTTACCAGTAACATGGCAGTCGTTTAGCCCAGTTTAAGGGCTTACGGGCGGCTTGAAAAATTTCAACATGCTCTTCTTTTTGCAACATTGCTCTGCCAAACCATTTTTTATGTGTTTTTGTTCATGAGTTTGTACAAATAGTGAAATTATCGCGATTGCAGTGAGCGTACATGTATGAATTATATTGACCAATGCATAACAACATCACGCCTATTTGGTTTCAGGGGATGAACAGCTATCTAAGGTCCCTTTAAATTCAATTATTCAAAAGTTTTAGGTAGTATTTAAAATACATTTAGTTTTTTTTTTTACAAAAAAAAAGACATTATACAGCTAGCTCATATTTGACCTACACCGTCATCTGGCTCCAAATTAAGAAGACGCTGGCAGGAACCGTGGAAATACGCTCATGTGAAGAAGAATGTGAAATATATAGTATAAGTATGTCACCGAAAGAAAATAGTATTTCGTGTCTAAAATCGACGCATGGAGTAGCAGCGTGGCGGGCCCGCGGGCGACAACTAAGTAAACCAAAAAGATTAACATTTTGTCACAGATTAAAGAAGAGTTCAGAGATTTGATCGTCTCATAAATATATTGTGAAACGGAATTAACATTTTTGAACGACAGCTATATAGTAAAAATGCTCTCATAACGTTACTGATCAATGTTTTTTAATATACACATAATTATTTACTGGAAAAAAATTATTAGTATTTACAACACAATTTGTTTACAAAAATTTACTCAAACAGTGAAGAATAAAAAATATTTTTTTTACACTACCGAGGTGGCAGACTAGCATACGGCGCACCTAATGGAAAGTGGTCACCGTAGCCTATGGACGTTTTCAACACCAGAGGCGCAGCTCTCGCGCTGCCGACCCTTTAAAAACAGATAATAGTAATGAGTCTCACTTGTTCCTAAATAATAATAAGTATTGTCAATTCATTTTGTTTTAATGTTTTAAGCATCGAGAATATTATATTAAACAGGTATAATTAATATTTTTGTAAAATTTCTAATGTTTATACCAAGTCTAAAATCTTTTAGTTTATCTTTTTCCAAAACACTAAACACGATATATATTAGAAGGTTGCCTTAATAATAATAATATACTTGAGTCTGTGTTTCTGCGAAAAACGGCAAGCCTACACAAAAATTGTAGTGTAACACTTCTATATTATAAGACCTACATTACATTATTCTCGAGTGTAATGTTTGTTTAAGTTGAATTCACAGAGGTTATAGACATTGACAAGACGTGTAATGAGTTCTGTCACTTAATCGTATAAAAGTCTCTGATACTCCTACCTACTCTACATAACAAATTATCTCTCTGTTAGCGACACGCGCTCTGAATTGCGCAAACGCTTAATCCTTTAAAACTGCACGCTCCATGATTGGACCCCCCATTTCTGTCTAATCCAATTATGATGATGAGCCTTAATACGTGTTCATCTTTATTCAGATTCGGGAGCACTAGTTGGTTTGGCTTACTGAATAAGTTTTAATATTGAACTCAATTTAAAACCTTTTTTAAGCTGGGTTCTATTTTTTAAGTGAAACTTCTTTATCGACGTATGAGAGAAATTTTAATATATATTTAAATAATGAGAAAATCGATAAGAATAAAAAAATCGTCTCGTTTTTCGGTTACGCACCATGTTGTTTTCAAGTGAAACTTCTTTATCAACGAAATGATAAAAAATATATATATATGTGTAAAAAAAAGGCGTAAAGAAGTTTCACTTCTTATCTGTGTACTCTGGTACACACACATTCTTTTTAATAAGATGCATATGTACCTAAGCATTATGCGGTCTACTTGACCAAAAGTTGACATCTTAGTGTATCTATATGAACAACTAGCTGACCCCGCGACTTTTTCCGTGGCACTCATTTTAATCCATCGTTTATTAATACATGAAAAATATCGCGATTTAGATTACTTCTTCGTTCTTCAATAGCATTATGATATTCGCTAATAGCCTTTCTCGATAAATGGGCTAACCATCATTGTAATTTTATAACTCAAGAACGGGCTCACCTATCCAAAAAAACGTTTAGGCTTTCTTCGGACTATTTAGCTTTAGGTGTATGTGAAGTTTGCACAAAATCGGTCGAGCGGTTCTTCATTTATCACATTTTTGGTGGCGCTAACTAAGTTGCGCTAGTCAGCTAGTACGAGTATAGTATATATAAAGATAGGAACACACGCAGTGCCTACTCCGCACATTCCTTTTGATCCTTTTTTTAAAGAACCTTGTAATCTTAACAAATCAAATCAAATGTTCAAATCAACCAAGTCCAAAAACATGGCTAATGTTTTTGATTTGAACATTTGATTTGAGTTTCTGATTAATTTCCAGGACTACTGTATGACTTGCCACGGAGCCACATCAGTTATTCAGCAGGTGCCTTACGTGCAGGTGGGTTGCCTCAGGCCCCTGAAATCTTGATGAAGGCCAAAGGGCTTTGTGTCTTTCTCATGCCTTTCCTCAGTATGGAACCTGGGGTCCACTTTTATTGACAGCTAGGAGCAAAATGGTTTTTAAACCACTCCCGGACTTTAATTTTGATAAAAATCCTAAATAATTTTATATTAAAACCTTTTTGAACGGATACCTTCATGAGTTATGGTATAAGCAGGTTTATTTCAGCGACACGCCGCGCGCCGGAAGCTGTCTCGGTGAAGTCGGTGAGTGTAAGCTTTGAACAGATTGCGTCACTTCCGGATAAAGATGGCTGCGCTTTTGTCAGTTACTTATATCGTGAGAACAATTTACAAAAGAACCAATCTGAAATTTCATATTTTATTAGTTCACACGTTGTTGGAGGTATTTATTTCGGTATTGAAAATAAATAAATAAATATTGTTGGGACAACTCACACAACGCCATCTGATTCCACACTATGGTAAACTTACTTATATATTTCTAAATACATACATATAATACATAAATAACACCCAGACTCAGTATAAACCATCGTGCTCATCACACAAAGTTTTATCCTGGGTGGGAATCGAACCAACGACCTCTTGCGTAGCAGTCAGATGCACTCCCACCGCACCACAGAGGCAGTCAGAACTGTTTATAAAAAAATCATTGAGAATACTTCTTTTTCAACTAGTCTACTATACTTTTCATTGTTTGTTACCTCAGTTGAGGAACAGAAATAAAACGCCAAAAGAAAGTGAAACAGTAACTGAAACAGTAACTGAAACAGTAACTGAAACAGTAACTGAAACAGTAACTGAAACAGTAACTGAAACAGTAACTGAAACAGTAACTGAAACAGTAACTGAAACAGTAACTGAAACAGTAACTGAAACAGTAACTGAAACAGTAACTGAAACAGTAACTGAAACAGTAACTGAAACAGTAACTGAAACAGTAACTGAAACAGTAACTGAAACAGTAACTGAAACAGTAACTGAAACAGTAAATGAAACAGTAACTGAAACAGTAACTGAAACAGTAACTGAAACAGTAACTGAAACTCCAAGATTATCGTTATATGTACACGAATTCGAATTAGCATTGTGCTTTTTTCTGATAAATATGTACATAGCATTGAACTATAAGTAATAGTTTGTTTGTTTGTACGCGCTAATCGCAGGAACTACGGGATCGAATTGTAAAAATATTTTTTCAATATTTATCAAGTAAAGCTAAATGCCATACATATATCATCACACGACAACCCAGGAGAGCTGAGCAGCAATCATAACTATCAACATATTTGGCAAATTTTTATATATATTTGTAAAATTAATAAACCACGGGATTAAATGGGTGCAACGGAGTTCGAAGTATGTCACATGGGAAGCCGTGGGGCTCAGCTAGTAAATTATAAAAGAAATACTTTAGTACCTACCAAATGCATACTTATTTTGAATAAAAACATCACATCGGTTACTTTATCCTGACCCCCACAGAGCGACGACATATTTTTTTCCAAAAAAGTTTGTTCCCAACTATAAAGGGTTGAATTTTATATCATTTTAAGTAGTTTTAATTTGTCAACCGCAACAAAATTAATATAAACGACTTACATATGTTAATTTAATCTTCAATAAAATGTTTTAATGCGTTTTCTATCATCAATAAATGAATTATATCGAAATGAAAAGTTTTGAGGGACATTTATCGGGCTACCTACGTTTGTAAAAATGGTAAAAAAAAAAAAGTAAAAAATTTGATAAAAATGGGAAATATGTAGGTGATAAATATTTTATAGCCTTTTGTTTAGTCAGCTGTTTTATGTTAAGCCCAGATGAATGAGGAGAAAAAAGTAAGTTATTTACTTGGGTGTAAGTAGGTAACTTCATTAAAAAGATTTACGGGTTTGAGTCTGAGGACGACGCCTTGGGTTAGATTACTTGACATTCTAGTAGAGACAGCCTAGGGTCTTAGGCCTAATGTTCTTGTCTTTGTTTATCTTTAAAGAATAGATAACAAACCTGGTTGACGATTGAGGTTTGTTAGAATCGCAGTGATCTCCTTTCGAGAGTGATATTACCAGGTTTCACAGTCAGCAGCGAAAATGCATCGTGTGGTTTTAGTTGGTTTTAGTTGGTCGTGACCAGTCTGTCATAACTAGTTAAGATATATATGGTCGTGATCATCTTACTGTAAGTTCCGCTACTGCGATGGGTAGAAGTGTGCTGGGGAATTCATAACTAAAAAAAAATGGGCCCCCTTTTTTACGTATAAAACCCCCTGCACTGCTAAAGTGTCAGACATCTGAGCTAAGCTGAGACTCTTTTGGCTGACTCCTGAAATCAACTAGCAATTCACAATGCACTAAAACAGCGAACAATCAAACGTCATTGTACATGCATGCGTCAGTGCACCTATTTATATTCTGTGATTGGAGGAAGGGAGAAAGAGTATAATGAGACACGCTGTCAGTAATAATAAAATCAATATAGCTATCATTTATTTTTGTTATATCATTAACCGAATATAATTTATACCACAAAACTGTTAATGAAAATAAATAAAAATTCATGTAGATCACAAAGTAACACTTATGAACGTCAAGTAAGTGTAAGTGTAATTTTAGTGTAATTTTAATGAACACAACATTTATTTTGTTTTTTTTTTGTATAATTTCTTTACTGTATAATTGGTCAAATATCATGTTAATCAAACTGTGTCAAATGGCGGTTAGAAAAGAGTGGCCATGAGTTTTATTGCCAGGTTCTTCCTCTGGCTCTGATTATGATTTTGATTTTCAAGAACATTCGTCAACATATTGCTTTTACATTTGCATGTATGGCCAGATTCGCAATGCAATAGGTAGAGCCTGAGGAAGAACCTGGCAAAAACTCATGGCCAATCTTTTCTAAACGTGTTATGATCGTGTTATGATCACAGGACAATGAATCAATTGTCATTCGCGTACTTTTCTCATCTACAATTACACTTATAATAATATCTAATGTACATGTTAATAAACTATCTCTCCAAATTCAAGGCTACCAATATTTTCGATAAAGGTACATATTGAAAATGAAAAATACAAAGATATTTCATGAGTATCTATTTAAAATGGCAACTTTACAAATATAAGTTATTTCAAATGTTAAAAGTATACTCTGGACTTTGGATAGAACTTGATCATAAAATGAATTATTCAGTTCTTTTTTTAAATCCAAATCTTAGAATCTTATAAATAAGTGTGAACATATTCACAATTCAAAGCCTTTTTCAAACCACAAGAACAGACAGATTATCGATAACTTCATATCTGTATTTGGGGTTAGATTTACGAGCCGTTGGAGAATCTGAAATTGTCACACAATAATTCATTGTCGATTTGTGTGTAGATTAAAAATGTCATTATATTGTTATAGATGGGACAGATCTTTGATTTTTTAATGCCTCTTGTAACTTATTGCCTATTTCGGACATAACTAATAAATAATAAGTATTGATATTAAAAGAATTGCGTTATTAAATAAGTAGAGAAATATTAAACATAATTATGCTAAAATTGATAATTAAAAACTTTTCTTAAGGATACCTTAAATGAATAGATGTAGATTTGTGAATATTTCTAATTTACTAGAAAATATTTTTAGGAAATAGGTATATAGTAAAAAAATCTGCTGTGAATGTGCACCTGCCAAATTAATTGCTACTGTAAATGCCAAATTCTATGCTAAAATACAAAAAGATACCATAATTTACTGTGATAGCGATCACGAATGCAGAAAATATGAGCTTCTATCGTCGTATCTGCATTCAAAAGCTTAGACAGCACCCATAACCGCAGTGAGATGCCATTATTTTTCCATAAATCAAATGCCTTTTTATAAAATCGACGACAAATATAAAAATGTCAGGCGTCGCCGCAGAATAAAGGATGTCCATGTTTAAAAAGCCGTTTGTATCCCATATAAAATATATTTCGGTTTTCAAATTCAGAATAAATTTTGTGTCACCTGCGCCGACGCCACCGGAAGAAGATATATACCTCTCTCGTTTCCGTGTATTGCGGTGTCCCTCTCTGATGTTATATTTTATTGTTTGTTTTACCTATACAGATTTGTATCTAGATAATCTTTACGCTAGTTTATATGCAATAAATTATTTTAAGCAAATTTTTTGTGATCAATTCGTCGATAAATGCTGTTGTAATTTGTAGGTCTATTGTTGACAGGTGTAGAAAGTCTTGATAAACATGAATATTTATAAATGTTAAATAAGTTAGCCCTCATCAAACTTACGGAAAGGTGTGCAGTTTGAACGGTCATTGAAATCTTATGAAATCCCGTTCATTTCGCAAACTCCAATTTTGAAAACATATTATCGGATAAACTCCTCTAGTATGCATAGTGCTTCAGATTTTGCATGTTTCCAATATAATATTTAACTAACTAATGCCCGCAGCTGCACCCGTGTGACGATTATTTTGCAGCCCCCTTTGTCTGGATCTTCAAAAATCGTTGCTTAGTTAAGTTAAGGTTAAGTTTAAGGAATCATTGTGCTCAATTTCATGGTTCTAGATCTAGCGGTTTCAGCTGAGCGTGTGTGTCAGCTATTTTTTGCTTTAAAAACAAAAAAATTAAACTAGCTTCCCGCTGTATCCGTAACGGGGTAGTCAGAGAGGACAGATCGCCAGGCTTCGCGATCCATGCATACTTCTTTTGCTTCTTGCAGATTCATCAATCGCTTCTTCCGCGTACTTTTGACTTTTCCGTTTTTGAGCAGTCTGCTCACGTGGTCTTCATATGTAAGCAATATTTCATTAATTCAATAGCAAAATTATGTTGCTCCACTTTGCAAGTTGAATTTGTTTGAACGTTGAAGTCATCCTTAATTATACCAAACAAATGGCAACTATTTGAAAACACCTTCCTTTATAAATATGTAACATTACCTACCCATAAAATGGTTCTAAGGCCCTATAATTAACATCCCTTATTCCTTTCTTCCCATTCATCTTGACATATTAATGTGTTAATTATGGATAAATTATAATTTTGTAATATGCATTTCGTAATAATTATTGAAGATTTTTGTCTGTACTCTAGCTGTGTTACGCGACTTCACCTGTGATATACTTACTTCAAATCCCTCTACAGCTCCTTAATTTATGCCAAATTATTTATATTATGTGGTGTATATGCGAATGCCGCGACTGAGGTCCCGGGACAACACACATAAAAAAATATGTGTGTTGTCCACAAATGTTTGTTTCGGAGATTGGGTGTTTCCTATGTATAATATGTATGTATTTAGAAATATATAAGTATGTTTATCAGTCGTCTAGACTAGATCCATAAAATAAGCTTATATTAGCTTACTTAGGGGTATACGGCTCTGTGTAAAAAAATGACCCACAATATTTTAACACTAATTACAATTTTACAGTTGGGTGTAATAAGAAATGTGTAATAGAAAAAGATCTCTGAGGTCTAAGCAACCTTACGAGCAAGCCATAAGTACACTTGTTGACTAACGAACAGAGCAAGGGTGAAGTTTAGTGCTTTTAAACGTTTCTGCCATACATATTACTGGAATCAAACAGCTCACATAGGACCCGTAATATACTATTACAGTGGTGCTTCCCTTTTTCTTTAAGGATGTACACCTAGTTGCTTTCCAGGTGTCCGTAAAAGAGGGAAGAACGTTGCGTTCATTTTCCAAATTCCTTAAAATAATCTTCCGAATAATTTCGTTGCGGGTTCCAAGACATGCTAACCTCTGCTGGGATTCACTAAGAACGAGCTCGGTGTAACTTTTGTGGTCTTGGTCATTGCTGTAGATCCTGGTTCACAGTAATGGGAATGTGGGTGGTATTGGTCCCAAAAAAAAAAAAACGGGCAGAGCAAAGACTCTAATAGGGCCTTTACGGGGTTTTGAGAATAGACTGTAGTCGATTCTTACAATGCCTTGCCTTTTAAATTAAACTTGCCTTCTGAAGCACGGAAACGCTCGCAAATGAAAATGCCACAATGTGCTCGCCCATCCAAGGATCAGCTATAGTGAAAGTTGCTTAACGCAGTGATCGTTTTCAGAACACTGAGTCCGCGGGGCCACGAGCGCTTCACAATGCATCGTACATTGTTCAGCTAATGTACCAGCATATAGTTGAGTTAAGCTTGAACTCCGGTGATCTTGGAAGTTCTTCTACATTCTCATTTAGAAGCGCTCTTAACCCCTGCATTAAGCATCTTACCATATGGTCAGTCTTGAGATGGGTGACTGTTTTTGGCATTTCGATATACGAGCGTTTCCGTTCCGGAATATTAGCCATTGGTGTGGGGCCATTTATTACCTGGTTGTTGAGAAAATTGTTTAACAGCAGATATTTTTTATTACTTATGGAAATCCATATAGATGCTATGCCAACCAGACTCCTCCTGACTAAAACGATACGGTTCCATTCTGCTTATAGCCGGGAGTATCGGGTGAGCCCTCGGAAAGTTTTAACAGCAGATACCTAGAAATACCCTGTCCCTTGTTGTTTTAACACGGCAAAAGGCAGCGGGAATGTTTTACCTTTGGTGTTTCAAATACTTGTTTGCTACTTAAGTAGTATAGGGAAAAGTTTTCTTTTCGGAAAATATACTTAGGTGTGAAGGATTAAAGATATTCTTTCTCTCTCTTGTTGAATGATATAAAAAAAGTGAGAAAAGAATAACGGCGCCAAATTAATTCGAAGGGCACTCCATCGATTTGTAACAATTACAATTGATAACAAAATTGAACTCAACTTGTAACTTAGGTACAGACAGACGAACGGACGGACAGGATGTGTTGCAATTACGCTGTCGAACATTCTTTTTAAATGCAAGTGAAAATTCACATTTAGGTAGGTAGGTATTATTCGTTGTTTAAAATAGCGAAATAAATTGCGCATCTTTTATCGATTTAGTCTTTGGAATATACGTCTTATAGTTACTACGTTTTCTTTGAAAAGATAATAGGTGTAGGTTAATATTGCCATGTTGGAATGAGCAAAGGCAGCTCGAACATACATCCTACCGTTGAAAATTTTCAAGTCCTCTGTCCACGCCTTTACTCCCGAAGAGGTAGGCAAAGGAGTACTATACGCCCACATTTCACTGTATGCATTTTGGTCCCACGTAACAGGTGCTGCGCCTATTGCCGTGTTGAAATGGACAGACGCAGGCTGTGGCTACCTGATGTTGAAATATTTAAGGCTGGCCGTAACTAGTGCAATTTTACTGGCAACCAGAACCGACGGCTTAACGTGCCTTCCGAAGCACGGACATGCTCGCAAATGTAAATGCCACAAAGCGGTCACCCATCCAAGGACCAGCTTTTGCGAAAGTTGCTTAATGCAGTGATCGTCTACAGAACACAGGAATTTTTCGGGATTGACTGCCTCTGTGGCGCTGTGGGAGTGTATCCGAATGCTACGCAAGAGGTTGTGGGTTCAATTCCCACCTAGGATAAAACTTTGTGTGATGAGCACGATGCTTTATTCTGGGTCTGGGTGTCATTTATCTATAATATGTTTGTATTTAGAAAAATATAAGTACATTTATAAGTTATCTGGTTACCATAGCAAACTAGTTAGTTTGGAATCAGATGGCGTTGTAGACGTTGTCCCAACAATATACGAACGATATAACAATGGGCCACGAGCGCTTCATTGTCCATAAGATCTTAAACCAAACAAAAATACTACCATATTACTGCGATAGGGACCAACAACTTAAGGTGCCTTCCTAAGCGATGTACCTGATCTTAGGCTTTGGTCTTGCACTTTGACTACCTTGGGTTTTTTACGTTGCACCCCTTCTTATCATCACTCACCCCCCAGCGCCTGTGTAGCACTTCTATAAAGTTAAATATGTCTACTAGTCATCATAAAGTAATATTTTCTTTAAAAACGAATTTATAGGTTATTATTCTAATTAGAAATAATAATTTAATTAGATTATAGAGGTATGCATGGATCGCGAGGCCTGGCGATCTGTCCTCTCTGACTACTTCGTTAAGGATACAGCGTGAAGATAGTTTAGTTTTAGTTTTTTTTTATAATTCTAATATTTTTTTTAAGTACCTGCTCAAACGATGAAGAAAGTGTATAAAACCTGTATTCAAAACCTCATTAAAACAAAATGAAATGATTTCGAGCAACACCCATTCGGTAGTCTTGATGATGTATGATGAAGTTGTTAAAATTAATCCACCAAACGGAAGAAAGGCGTGGTTACAAACATTCATACAGGATGAACCAACAAAAACCATACCGTTTTTAACTGATATTTTTTAAACTGAACAAAATGAAGTAAATTTAGATGACTAAAAAGGTATGCCACTTAATTAATAATGATTTAAGTATATATTTCATTTGGTTAGCTGTTTTTTGGTTGACCTTTAATTCTTTATTATAATACCCTAAACACCTGTCTTGGACTTTCGGCGAGAAGAGTGACAAGTGCGGACGCTTGCTTTATATTATTTTCTAAAACTAGTGCATTTATCTTGTTTTATGTGCGGGAGTGGTGGTTTCTTGGACATAAAAGTTGTGTTAACATGTTATAGTGATAAACAATGATATATAAGCAGTGAAATGCTATTTTCTATCTTGCCGCATAAAGTCCACTGAAAACCTCCGTATAAGAACTACCATTATACTGAGGGCAAGGACCAGGACCTAGGACTGAGGTCTCGACATCGACAAAGACTGGACTGGACTAAATTAGAAGATAAGATTGACGAAATATGATATAAAAAATAAGATTTGGCTAAAAGGTCTTCGTAACCAGGCCATAAAATAATTATAAAAAAACACCTGTTTGGTAAGGTATACTCATCTTATTAAAAAAAAAACTTCCTTCGAAGAAGTCGATTTACAAATAAGCGTGTAAGTACTTTATAGTCTCAGCGCTATTGAGACTTATAGGGTAGAAGGAGTCTGGGTAGGCCTTGACTTACATAGTATGAGGACCACGAGAGCAGATTGCAGTCAAAAGTACTCGGATACCCAGACGTGTATGTATGAAGCGATTAATGAATCTGCAGGAAGCGAAAGATGTATGTATGGATCGCGAAGCCTGGCTAATAACGTCTGAGTCGGGTCAACGTGGTTCGTCCAGCAGTAGTCTTTGATGATCATTTGATAAAAAAGTGTTTGTTACTTCTGGAATTTTAGTATTATTTTTTACAAAACCAAAAAAACTCCTTAAAAGCTTTTATTAGATACGTGACAGTTTTATAGTCATAATAAGTTTATTTAACATGAACATTAAAAAAAACAATGTTTAAATTTTTGATATTTACCAAAAAATAAAACTATCAACAAAACAGGTACTAGAATTAAATTAATACACAATACCTTACATCCACATTGTCAATTGAATAATAAGAACGTGGTTTATGCGCCGCTATCTCATTGGTCGCATAAAAGCCAATCAGAGAGCTTCTCTTCATAGAACGTGACGCGCATGCGCGTGTAATGTCAAATAGGGATGTATTTATTCTTTTTTTTATGTGTATAGAGTAAGATGATCATGCAGTCTTGTTCTTTTTAGAAACGGCTGAGCACGAAGCTCATAGGTTATATAATACGTATAGTAGTATATCTATTTCGTAGTTATGTGAATATTTCGTAGAGAACAGTGAGAATTTATTATAGCACTTATTTATTTCAATTATATTTTGTTTTTGAAGATATTTCAATAGTCTTACTTATTCGCTTAGATTGTGGAATGAACTCCCTGCCTGGGTTTTCTCAAACGTCCACAGTAGGTAACGGGATTCTTCAAAAGGTCTTAGAAGGTTTATAAGGGGTCGGCAGTGCGAGTGCTGCCCTCTGGTGCTGCAAACGTCCATAGGCTACGGTGACTACTTTCCATTAGGTGGGCCGTACGCTTGTCTGCCACCTCAGTGGTATAAAAAATGACAACATTGAGAAGTCTTGGACGATGTGATACCTACTGAAGCTTGCGAACTTATCACTAAACTTTATCCTCTCAGACGATTTTAGCTTGTATCTTAAGTAGCTAAGTGTTTATTTTGTTGCAATGAAGTTCCCCGATCTAAGTAAATTTACCTTTTTATTCTATTTAATAAATATATTAGTAGGTATTATATTTATTATAATCAATATCTTTGGTATGCAAAGGTGTATAAGGTTAACGGGAAAGCGATATTGATATTCTTTAAAAATAGAACTAATGATTGAAAAAAACGTTACAAAAAGTGACATTATAAATTTAACTTAAAATTTTAAAAAAGCTATACATAATAATAACAGACGAGAGATGCGCCGGTATATAATTAAAAAAAAAAAGAACGTGTGAACATAATGAAGGGTTCCGTCTACTTTTTAACAGTTCGTAAAGTCTTAATTTCGGATATCAAATGTCAAATTTTGACACATCCGATGTGCGGAAGAGTGCACAGTCATACGCAATTCTTTGCAACATCGCATCGTTTGTAGTAGGATAAGCTATCATTATAAATGTCATTTGTGGTGTTAATTTGATCAACTTTTTTTCGCATGATATACCTTTTCTCTGTATCTCTTAAAAGAGGTGGTAAGTAGGTTAGTATAAATCTACTGAGTCTATGGTAAGTGTAGATTTTTGCTATTATAGAACAATGCCACAGATTTATTGTCTGTGGAACAATGCGCTCTATAGGATAGGACCTTACATGGTGTTTTATTAGTTTAACAACTTACGTTTTTAAACGCTACCATTCGACATGATCATCACACGAGCGATGATCCCGATTGTACCAGAAGAACTAGCTTCGGAGCCTGAGCGCAGAATAATGGAGGTCTGAGGTCTATCATCTTTCTAGACCTTATGTTACCTAGGTACCTACTTAATTCTTATGTTCAGTTAGGTACCTACTTAGGTAATTATTATATTAACACCACACCAAATCGTGATCCAGGCATAGAGCATGCCATGTTCTAAACCTGGATCATAGAAAGAAATCCAGATACCGCTGATGTGTTCCCAGGGTTTCTTACTCTTACCGAGGTAGATCGCCTCGTGGAGTAGTGGGTAAACCGGTACATTCGGGAGTCCCGACATAAATTCCTCATGTAAAAAATCATCCATTACACGGCACGGCTTTAGGATCACCACCTGTTACGTAATTGTCAAAATTGCATACGGTATGTGGGCGTATAGTATACCTACCTTTGCTCACCCCTTCAGGGATAAAGACGTAACTGATAAGTACTGACCCCGTAACCTTGTACCTTGTATAAAGCCTGGCACCACAAGTCTTTGATCGAGTTCTCGTTTCTGGAAATGTGTCCAAAGAATTTAAGAATTCCTAATTGCAGAAACTAAATAATCTAAGAAGTCAGTAATACGATATAACTATAAGAAAAAGTGCAGTGAACATTTCAAAAAAGCATGGTTAGCATTACCTTGATCGTACACGGTTGCATTTTTCTTAAACATTTTTACTTAATATTTTCTATAAGTATCTCAAAAAATAAGTAATAATGTAAGTAGTATTTCTTGGCGCCAAAACGCCTCATCCGCGCCATTACTTGCAGTACCACCTTTCTACAATTAACGTTTAAATACATAATGCAATCAGGTGCAAAACAGACATGCACCTAATTTTTTTAGTAACTGGCTGATATCTATCACAGATAACACTTGCCCTATTTCTTTAAAAAAAAGTCAACTACCGGACATGCAGTACCAAGTAGGTTTATTAGCAATATAACCTCCTTTTCAACCTTTTTTCTCAATCGATTCTATTTCAATGGCATAGAGTATAAAATCAATGGTATGTTCGATATTTAAATGTAAATATAGTTTTGTTTTACAAACATCTGCTTGATTTGCATACCCTGAATCTTGACTGATTGTCCTGTCACTCTAGGGAAGCCACCCTCGGCAGGTCTTCAACGGGGAGGGAAAGTTGACTTCATGAAGGGTAAAGGGGTGACTGACATTGTTTTGGGTGGTCAATTTGTTGATGAGTTTGACGGAATGCGCTGTGAATTATTTTCTTTTTTATACACCTGTAAATCGGTAGCGTAATTCCCAAAAACTGCTTAAGTTACAATTTTATATAATTATGTTTTTTTTTATTATCACAGAAGTGGCAGTCAAACATACATTCGGCCCACCTGATGGAAAGTGGTCACGGTAGCCTATGGACGTTTGCAACACCAGGGGTGCAGAATTCGCCAAAAACTCGCGCCGTCGTCCTTTCAAAAACTTTCTAAGACCCCTTTTGAAGAACACCATACTGTAGATATTCGGGAAAACCAAGGCGGGGACCTCATTCCATCTAAGCGTAAGCGGACTAAAGCCTCTATTGGACCTAACCATATGCGAGCGCTCCGGACGTAAAGTGTGACGGTAGCTGTGGGCATCATATCAAACAATTCCTCAGAGCACAGACCACAGACCGTTGTACAGGCGATAGAACCCACATAAGGAGGCGAACTCCCTTCTGTCACGAAGAGCCTGCTAGTAGAGGCGCCTGTTAAAAAGTATTATCTTGTATCTCTTTTTTTACATTGTTTACTTACAGAAAATCTTCACTGCAGTGTGCGGTATCAATACTTCTTAATACGAATCAAATGTAGTGCAAAACTCTCGCAGGACTTGTCCTATACATCTCAAATACCTTTAATAAGTCACCGGCTTTTCTCCAAGGTTTAGGCCGCGAATGTCAAATAGAAGTGGGTCCACAAACTCTCATTTATTTATTTTGACAACCAGTAGTTGTAACATTATCACATAATCCAAATTATAGGTACAACATGAATATTTCGTTTAATGCACAACATTTTAAGGCTCTATGCATGATGTGACATCATGCATAGAAGTGTAACACTATTGCGGAATTATAAAAAAAATTAATAAAAATAATAAACTAAAATAAATTAAATATAAACTAAACTAAAAAACATAAAGAAAATAAATAAGGAACTTCACAATAAAAAAATATGTTACATTATTTAAAACTTAATTAAAACTTGTAGACAAAATTCAGTACGTAAATCTTTATTCTTATATGATAAGTATAAGCAGTAAACTGGGTATAAGAGGTCCCACCAAGAAGTCTGGGGTCCAAGCAATCACCAACTGCGGTGCACTTACTGAATAACTAACGAAGCAACGATGCTGGCGCCTTTACTGGTTCGGGAGGTCAGACGATCTTAACAATGCCGAAAAACAAAAGTCAAATGTGCCCTTATTTAAATATAAGTGGATCCAGGTTCCGAATCCAGGTAGGACTTGGAACATACATATTGTCACGCCTTTAGCCCAAAGGGGTAGGCCGAGGCATATTAAACGCTCAAATTTCACCGTATGCATTTTTGTCCCACGTTACAGGTGGTAAGTTCGTTGCCGTGTTGACGGCAGGCCATGGCGACCTGCCGTTGAAATTTTTTAAGCCGCCCATAATGCCCTCAACTTGGCTTAACAACTGCCATTTTATTGGCAACTGGGACCAACGGCTTACTTGCCTTCCAAAGCACGGAACTGAGGTGGGTCTAAAGGGTCAAATAAATTTAATTAAAAAAAAAATCTATTTTAGATGTTAAATTTGGAAGAAATTTTGAACCTATTGCCTTTTTAGTGAGGAGGTAACAAAAAGGCTAAAAGGTCTTATGTGCTAGACACTAATTAGCACGACTAATTAGGGTTCTGATAGTCTCGGACTACGAGGACTTGGGAGCAACTGGGAATACACTAATATAGAGAAGAAGAAGTATAACAACGTTAGTAAATCGAATATGTTCAAAATGGTCGGATGCTAGGAATATAGAGGTAGATGTAGGTATGTTCCTAAATATGTTCAAAAATATTCTGTATTTTCACTGCCCATTCTAGTAAGTCCGTAGACTATGGTGGCCCTTTCTATTAGGTAGACGCCCGGTACCCTTGTTTAGTGGTTTTAAAAAGTTTATAGAGGTGCATTATTAGGTACGGCAGGCTTTTGTGTTTTTGTTAATCGTAACAAAGTAGTTGTTCCAAAATTAGTTGTTGAGCTTGTGAATTGTAATCAGTCGTTAAAGTTGATCTTGTGGATAAGGAGCATATGTTAAATACAAAACAATATACATTTCAAACATAATACGTATATTTACACATGAAAAAACATTTTATTTCTACCTAAAACTACATAAACAATCTACACACATAACAACTTAGGTACCTTATACTGTAATTACTTGTATTAATTAATATTATTACTATAAAATTGCTAAAAAAACATTATATTTATACAGAATCTATACAAATTTCAATAATGTCCCAAGTGCAAAAATGTCATTGTATTGGTAACTTTATTTGTAATTAAAAAAAAAGAATTGTCAAACACCAACTCTCTCAGTGAATCAGTCAGAAAAAAGAGAGAGAAAAAGAGTTTTAAAATTCCTTTTTTAAAAATTTTAACCTTAATAGTAAAAAAATAATCCGACTAAAATTACTGGACAATAATATTGAGAACGACAAAATAAGTCAGATTCAAATTTAGTTAGACTTGTTTACTTTGTGACTTATTGTAATAGGTACCTATTTTTTTTTAATCTACTTACTAATACTTTAGGCAGGCAAAGATGATTTTTATAACACTAAAACCTAAACCTAAATCGGTAGGACGGATTACACAATTGAGATTGGGTAGATTTACATTTTTGAAATTATTATAATAATATCATATTTGATTACTACACACTAAAATTTAAAGTCAAATTCAAAACGTCTTATTAAGCGTTAAATATTTCGAAATAGTACTTTATTGTTTTAAAATTAAAACTCAAACGCATCTAATACAAAAAAGAAAACTCTAATGCAACACAGATAAAATTAATATATCTTAAACTGGCAGATTTTTATATGAAAATGTAGGGCTTTTCAGCATTTCGAGAAACAAAAAAAAACTAATCACACTTTTTATAAAAATAATAATTTCATACGTAACTTTAAACCTCATAATCTCATGACATTAGATATTATAAAATATTCAAATTATTGCTAACTTTGAAACTTTTGAAATTGTAATTGTATTAAAGGTCTTTTTAAAAAGTCTAGCAAATTTAGCGCATAATTTAATTTAAAATTTCACTTCCGTATCGGCAACAATGTTGACACACACTTCGAAGAAACTCCGCGACAAAAAACTTACGACAAAATTAAAAAAACATTAAGCGTATTTTTTTACATAATGCAACACGATATTGTAACTTAACACTGTTTGTTAAACTCGGAAAGTTAACACTAAGTTGGTAACGAGTATTTCGGTACTATTTTTTTTTAAATAAATATCCCTGTAACTAATTTGGCTACTAGCCTTTTGCGGTCTTACTTACTGAAGCAACTCGTACAGTGCAGAGATGTAAGTTTGGGCCATCTGAAGAGTCTCGTACTTCGAAAGCTGGCGGTCAGCTCCCAAGGAAGGTAAATGCCCTCGAAGCCTGTCGAAAGCCTTGTTTAAATTCTGCATCCTTCTCCTCTCACGAGCGTTAGCAGCTAAACGTCTTCTCCTCAAAACTGCAGCACTAGTGGCTCTTCCACGACGCTTTCCAGATTCTAGAATTTCGTTATCTTCTGCACTATCTTCTAAAATTTCTCTCGACAATCCTCTATACGCGATATGTGATGAGTCTTGGTTGATACTGCCATCAATGGAAGGAGTTGGCTCTAGGCTCGACCGCCCAGAATCAGGTGATCTCGGCCACGAAAGATAGCACTCCTCAGTAGAATATTCAAGCATCACGTCCGAGGCAAACATGTCCTTTTCGTAAATCAGTCGATGTCCGTAAGTTTCGGCGGCCATTTCGGAAATTTTTGTAACAGGTGTATACTACGCGGTGTTCGGTAAGGGTCTGAAGTGGGCGCCTACCTGTGTTGCTTATATAGGTTCCCTGTTTGCGCGAAAAGGTTGACCGGGAGAGTTGTTGTGGGTGTAAAAGGGATGGCTAGAAGGCCCGAGAGGGTAATTTAAGGCCAATCATCATTAATTATTTCGTCCCCCGAGCTCGCATTGTTGGTAGCGCTTGCCGGCACTCTATTGCATACAACGGCATATTGCGTGGTAACCTTGCGACTGTTGCAGTAACAAAAACTAATTCTTTTATTTGAAAAGTAATGTATTCATTTTTCTTGTAAAGTCTATGTAGTTATTAAGCAGTTATTTAAAAATATATTACCTACTAATATTATAAATCTAATAAGTTTGTTTTTTCTGGACAACTAATTACTAAAAGCTATTAAATCTGCGAAAAATATTATTACATTTAAAAATAAACTGAAAGTCTTTATAATGAAAAAAGGTATAATTACTCAAAAATTAATTATTGTCTTACTGATTGGGCATAGATAGGACATTGTAACTATTGTACACTATTTTAAAAAATCCCTTTATTTTTGTATTTATTACATTTATGCAAGTGTGTATTCAATACACTTATAATTAGTGGTAAGTAGGTCACAGTGTATCTGTTAACAAACAAAAATATGTAAGTAAAAAATTGATTAACAATAAACGGTTGGTAGCTAGCGAGGGACCACTGCGCCTGTCTATTTCAAGACGGCAATGGAAATCTTGAAAAGAAGTACACTGAATTTCATTAAATGTTTACCACAGATCATATAAATATTACTCCGTAACTGATTGGAACTAAAACGGATGTATACTGAGTTTCTCGCGCTCGTGGCTCAGTGTTCTGTAAAAGATCACTGCGTTAAGCAACTTTCGCTATGGCTGGTCACGGATGGGTGACCATATTTCGGCATTTACATTTGCGAGCGTTTCCGTGCTTCGGAAAGCACGTTAAGCCATCGGTCTCGGTTGCCAGTAACATGGCAGTCATAAGTCATGTCGAAGGTTTATAGGCTTGAAAAATTTCAACAGCAGGTAGCCACAACCTGCGTCTGTCTATTTCAACACGGCAATGGGCTCATCACCTATTACGTGGGACAGGAATACACATGGTGAAAAGTGGGCACATAATGTGCCTTTGCCACCCATTCGGGAATAAGGCATGATAGATAAACATAAAAAAAAGTATACTGAGGTAAGACTATCGGCCTTCATGAAGACGCTGGGTACAAAGTTCGCTGTTCGTACAAAAGCAGGTCAAAGTCTGTGAGAATTTACGTACACCTTACGCCCCAGGTAGCGGGATGACACCCACACCAACCCCCAAAGAAGCGGGATTATGCCACGGTGGTAGCCAAAGTTTGTCGGGAACATTGAAACATTCTTCTAATGTATTACCCGGGACGACAGATAGACCGTGTAGTTTAAGTCGGTTTGAGTCCGGCATAATATTCGTGGGGATTTTTACACGAATCTAAAGGTACACTGATGTACATCACAGGTACCACCTTCTTGTTAGAGAGCAGCTCAATTCTGTACACCCGTTGTCCTAATGTACACTAGGCTCATCACCTAGTACGTGGGACAAATACAAATTGTGAAGTGTGATGTGGACGTATATACGTAGGGGCATACCTCTGTCTAGCCCTTGGGGATAAATGCGTAACTATATTGTATGTATAATACTTATAAGCCTTTCAGTTATTTAACATTTTGTTAATGAATGACCATGTTTTAATGGTGAAATACTTACCGTGGAAGTAACCAGTCATCATTCGACACCGTACCGATTGGGAACCAAACTCGCGATATGGTTTTCACAAGATGCAGCCAGTGTGTGAAACTCAAGACTTGCTTGTTGGTGGGCCATTTGCACGGAGAGTGTAAAATATATGGATGCGGTATTTTATTTCTCTGTTTTTAGGGAATATTATTATACCTACTGACAACCGATGTTCTCCGTATTTTCTGAGAACATTGGTTGAAAAAATATCTTATTTATTTATTTAGCTATCACGCCTTATCCCCGAAGGGGTGGCAGAGGCATACATATTGTATGCCCACTTTTCACCATGTGTATTCCTGTCCCACGTAATAGGTGGTGAGCCCATTGCCGTGTTGAAATGGACAGGAGCAGGCTTTGGTAACCCGCTGTTGAAAGTTTTTAAGCCGCCCATTAGGCCTTCAACTTGGCTTAACGACTGCCATTTTATTGGCTACCTGGACCAACGGCTTAACGTGCCTTCTGAAGCACTGAACTGGGGTGGGTCTAAAGGGCCGAATAAATTTAATGAAATGTGTCTATTTTAGATGTTAAATTTGGAAGATATTTTGAACCCGTTGCCTTTTTAGTGAGGTGGTAACAAAAAGGCTAAAAGATCTTATGTGCTAGACACCAATTAGCACGACCAATTAAAGTCCTGGTAGTCTCGGACCCTTCATTTATACTTTTGGGGTTCTTCTGCTCAACGCCATCTACATTGCATACTTAACTGGAGATTACATAATATAAGTTTGTACTTTTGTTCTTTAATATCTCTTATAAATTGTATAACAATTTAAATTAATTACGTCGATACGAAATAAATCAATGTGCTTATCACATAAGTGCAGAGATATGTAATGGGTGAGTAACTGTCACGTGGTCTCGCAATTCATATTCCAAATCGTGTGGGCATTGAATGGAATAATTTACCTTAGCGTGTTATAGAGGCACCGACAGTTAATACATTAAAAACCGACTAGACAATGTTTACAGATTCAGAGATATATAGGCATCAGCTCAGTGTGGTAGCTGCTAGTGTGGTTATAATATATTAGAATAATAATAATACGTACCTATTTCGTATTTTAGTTGGGAGTTTCTTAAAATTTCCAGTGTTTTTCGAAGTATGCAATCAATTTAGCCTATGCCATTCTAGTGCTGCTCTAAGACTTCTCCCAATATACCCCACGACCTTTTCTAGGTCGCCGGTCCATCTGACCGGGAGGAGGAGAGAGGAGGGAGGAACTAGTAATATTATGACCTACATATTCCCGAAATTCTGATGGCAAAATACTCAGTCTCTCAAAATGCCTGCTTTAATATTTAGATACGTAATTTTCTTACGTGAATGTAAAACCGTCCTCTACCATAGGTGTGGTCCAGTCACTGACTCAATTCCACTCCCCTGACGCAAATTTACCTCTTTACCTGATTTCTTTGATTTAGTGTAAGAATATTTTTTTAAAATATAGAATTGGGATTTTCTTTATTTTATTTTTTTATTTAATTTTCATAAACAAATTGTTATAGCTAGCCAGTACAACTGTTATCAAAAAACCTTTACAGGTTTATCCTGACAACCACATTCATTCGACACTATTATTCCATTTTATAAAAGTAATTACTTACGAATCTAAAGAAACACATTTTCCCAGTATAAACAAAAAAACCAAAAACTACTTATTATCGACGAAAAATCATTATACATTGTTAAATTAAATTACAACATCTTATGTGGATAATTAGATAAAAATAAACAGAACATCTGAAACTTGGTATTGAAAACAGCGAAAGTGCAGTATTAAGCTATAATAAAGGGCACATTCGCCTCTTTGAATGCGCATAGCTATATAGCAATAACGCACGAACCAACTACAGCGTGATCTTAATACTTTATTTTTTTTTAATACTATTTATTAAATAGGTAATTCATTTAATAATCGTACTATAATACTACGCAATGTTGATCTATGAGTACCTAAATGAGTTAATGTGTTATAACACACCACTGTTCTGAGGGACGGGCCGCGTATCGCCCTTACGGGCCTTGTCGGTGGAAATTTGTCGCTGCCGGCTGTGGTGCAAGCCATGGTCGGCAGCCAACAGTGTTGGGCCGCCGTCGCCTCGTTTGCTAGCGAGGTGATGGCGGCGAAACGTGAGGAGTTGCGGGTGCGGGAGCGTACGGGACAGACGCTCCCGCCCCGCCGTCCGGTTCGGGGGCGTCGACGTGCTCAATACATGCGCGCCCCCGAATAGTGTCTGGCCGTGGGCGGAAGGTCGGGGGACCCCGCCCAACTGGCCACTTGGCTACGGGCACCCTTTCTGTGTTCCAGGGGGTGCCCAATTCTTGCGCACGCCCGTACCGGCCGTTCTCACCTCCTCTGCTTACAGAGGAGCGCTCGAGAGCGGTGGAGGTGCGGGCTAGTTCTTCAGCTCCTTAGGGAGCTCCGGGGTGGTCGCTTATCGACCGCCCCGAGACGGATCCCTCCGTTCTGGGGTGCCCCTTGCCGGCTCGCAGTGATTTAACCTCAGGCCTACCCTGCGAGTCGGTTTTAAGGTGAGGCGGAACACCGCGGGGTTTAGTGGGTAGGACGGCCCTCTTTCACGGGCCGGGAGCCCCACACACCGTCCCTGCTGCCCCCGCAGCAGGGATGACGGTGCGTAAAGGCATTCCACGCGAAAACAAAAAAAAAAAAAAAAAAAACCACTGTTCTGAAGGGGGAGCACTACCTCTCTGAAGCCTTATGTCCATAATCCTGAGGAGTTTGGTTTTTTTTCCTTCGTACGTTTTAGTCTTGTTTATCATTCTCGCCTTTTCGCCTTCATGCGTTTTCGTGCTTCGGAAGGCACATTAAGCCGTTGGTCCTGGTTGCCGTAACACAGCAGTTATTAAGTAAATTTTAAGGCTGTATGGGCGGCTTGAAAAATTTCAACAGCAGGTCGTCACAGCCTGCGCCTGTCCATTTCAACACGGAAATGGGCTCATCACCTGTTACGTGGAACAAATCTGCGTACCTATAGTATGCCTCTGCCTACCCCTTCGAGGATAAAAGCGTGACAATATGTATGTACCTAGTATAGTTGGTAGGCATGTCACCTTTGAGACAAACACATATTAACGCTGGTGACAGCTTACCATCACAGACATGATTATTAAAAAAAAAGAGTAGAAAAAAATTAGTTCCCAAGCCCTGAGATCAAGACCATTGTATTTTAAACCCTTATTTTACACAACATTAACCCTTCATCGCGGCTCAGATTTCGCGAATCATAAAAAAAAGGTGGTACAATATTACCTTGGTACTTCAGTTCGGAATTATTCTAGAGAGTTTATTGATCTTATCTATACTAATATTATAAAGAAGAAAGATTTGTAAGTTTGTTTGTAATCAATAGGCTTAGAAACTACTGAGCCGATTTTAAAAATTATTTCTCACTTGCAAAGCTATATTCTTCGTAAGTAACATGGGCTTAATTGGATTTTCAAAAAGTTTATACTCTAAGTTGGATTCCGTACGAAATCTCGAATATGAAATCTTCAACACGCGGGCGAAGCTGCGGGCATGAGCTAGTATTATAATAATTTATTTAAGCCTTACTGGATTTGGCTCCTGGGTCCACTTTTTATTGACAGGATGGTTCACAGATTTTCAAGAACAATTCGGTAGAAGGTCACTTACGCTACAAAAATTGCTGAAATCAGGGACACATTTTTTTACACAGTGTCGTCTAGCTCAAAGTAAGCTAATATAAGCTGTGCTGCTGATGTGTTATGGGATCTAGATAAATGATATATATATACTTATATATTTCTAAAAACATACATATTTATACATAGGAAACACTTAAACTCCCAAACCAACATTTGTGGATCACACAAATATTTTTTACACCCTGAAATCGAACCCGGTACCTCAGGCGCGGCAGTCGCATACACTACTACTGCGCCACCGAAGCAGTGAAGTATTCCCTAGTATTCTGACAGTTTTCATGTAAATACCATCATTCAGTCACATCGAGTTAAACTCGAGGCTGATCTCATAAACAAAATATCAGTTCTACTGTAACGAAACACCGAATCAAGTTGACTGTGAAAAGTTTCGCTGTAAAAAAAGATTTGGGGTTAAAAAATACCCCAAACAGTAATAGGATACCGTTGCAAGGGTTGATCCCGTTATAAAGGAGATACGATGATTCCGGGGTTCACTTCCGATTTGATGAAGTTATTGTGTTTTGAGTTTAATTTGTAATTCAGTATACTGAACCACCTGTTGAACCCCTTACCAACACCTACAACTTTCTAAGCAGTGATAAAGTCCTTAAAACAATCTTCTATATACCTATGTAAAAGAAGGTCGTGTTAGTTACACTGTTTATAACTCAACAACCGCTGTACCGATTTGGCTGAAAATTGGTGGAGAGGTAGCTTAGAGCCAGGAGACGGACATAGGCTACTTTTTATCCCGGTAACAAGTTACTGTGGGAAACAGGAACGGGAAAACTTCTATACGCGGGCGAAGTCGCGGGCGTCGACTAGTAAATTTAAATAAAATCCTTTCTTAGCATAGCCTAAAAAATAACGTTGAGAGAGTGCTTCTCGAAACTCAATATAAAAATAATAATAATAACTACTATTTAATAATAATATAGATAATAATTTAATAATTAATTTTTAAAAATAATTAATTAAATTAATAATAAAAATATAATAATTTAATAATAATAATAAAATAATGTTAATAATAACTAGTTAATGTCTGTATTGAAGTTTTCCCATTTATTTCCCTGATTCCCACAGAAACTTGTACCCAGAATAAAATCAGTCTGTGTAATTCAGGGTATCAATTCTGTATACCGATTTTTGGCCAAATGGTTCGGGAGCGTGAATGAATGACCAACATCCAAACATCTTTACATAGTTTTACAATTATAATATTAGTAGGATTTGCCGCAAAAACGTATTCAATAGCAATAGTTGGCACCACAGAGTAAGGAATCTATATCACTCGCTGGATCCTCAATAAATTCACCTTACTTCAACAGCAGCAAGGAAATAAAGTCTTTTAAGTTTTAACTTAAGTAAGTTTTAACCCCAAATCCATATTAGGTTGTCTGGAAGAAATCGCGCTTTGCGATAAGACCGCCGATTGTACCCTGTAATTTGTAGTACTTAATATAATATCATTGTAACATTGTACTTTACTTTTATGTTTATGATGTTCAATAAAGAGTATTCTATTCTATTCTAAAGTGTCCAAATGATTTCCACCGTGTACAAAAAAATAGACCCCAAAAATATGATAGATTTAATTAATTTAATAACCTTCTTGTTTTTAAAGTAACTGGAATACAACAAATTACGATGGAAAGCTTATACCAAAGTCCAGAACAACTTAATTCCACTATCAACATGAGCACAGTGTGTGGCCATTATTGATTGATAATATTTGCATAATTTTATAACAATATGATTATAAAAATGATCGAAATCATTCAATCAGTTGGACATGAATATTTATGCGTAATTTATTTATTAGAGCTAATCAATTTACAAAGGTTTTTTGGATATAGACATCATATTACTGTTTGGTGGATAGTTTAGCGGTGGAAAAGACTTTGTATTGTGAATAAAACAAATGTGCACACCACCGGTAAGAAGCGAAACTTCTTTACTTTATTTTTACAGCTATAACTTCTTTATCGACGTATGAAAGAAATTCTTTCATACGTCGATAAAGAAGTTTCACTTATGATAAAGAAGTTTCACTTCTAAACAACATGGCGCGTAACCGAAAAACGAGACGATTTTATTACGGCCATATAATTTCTCTCAACGTCGATAAAGAAGTGTCACTTCAAAAAATATATAAACTCTGATCCACAGACAGATTTTGTTTATGAAATTGAAATTAACACAGGAATGGACTCACCACCTATTACGTGGGACAGAAATACACACAGCGAAAAGTGAGCGTATAATATGCCTCTGCCACTGAAATTAGAAATTGTCCATTGTAAATTACTTTCTAAGTCTACTGATGATAATTACAGAAAATAACTCTTGAAATCACTACTTAGTGAATTATTTCTCTATTGATCTAATACTTTTGAGCGGTAAGGTGAATACTTCTAGGAAACATTCAATTCTATGCATTTATTCAATTCTGTTCTGTAGTAACCATTTTCATAAATCAAACATTTTTTCTTTTTCTTCACCTTCATGTATTTCTATTATGTTGGTATTTATAAATCTGCAGGAAGCGAAAGCAGTATGCATGGATCGGGAAGCCTGGCTATCTGTCCTCTCTGACTACCCCGTCAGGGATACAACGTAACGATAGTTATTTATTTTTAGATTATCCATCACGCCTTATCCCCGAAGGGGTGGCAGAGGCATATTATATGCCCACTTTTCACCGTGTGGATTCCTGTCCCACGTAATAGGTGGTGAGCCCATTGCCGTGTTGAAATAGACAGACGCAAGTTGTGGCTACCTGCTGCTGAAGTTTTCAAGCCGCCCATAAGGCCTTCAACCAGGCTTAACGACTGCCATTTTACTGGCAACCGGGACCAACGGCTTAACGTGCCTTCCGAAGCACGGAAACGCTCGCAAATGTAAATGCCACAAAGTGGTCACCCATCCGAGGACCAGCCATAGTGAAAGTTGCGTAACTCAGTGATCGTTTACAGAACACTGAGACCGCTAGGCCACGAGCGCTTCTTTATTTATTTATTTTTAACCTTCTAAATAGAACTTACATTTCCCATTATAATATCTGGGAACAAGAACGGTACGTCTATAGTTTGATTAAGCTATGGAATAAGTTTTTAAAAATAAAACACAAAAATAACAGAGTGTTTGATTGCTATTCTAATTTAGAAAAAAAAAACAATAAAACCAACAGTAAAACATAAAGCACGCCAAGTCTCTCATCTCCCGGAAGTCAATCAATAGCCAAACGGAAGCGCCACCATCTTGCGTGGCAAATTACACAGATAAACACAAAATGATACAGTTCAGCGAAATTATAGAGCGGGCGCCACAAAACTGTTAGGATTGACGCCTATTGACGCGACTATTAAAACTACCTAGTAAAGATTACTTTTTCGTCTTGGGAGGCTAAATATAGCCCTTACATATTTAAGTAGTCGGGTCTTGAATAGACTAGACCACCCTATAACATCCCGATACAACGGAGTCTCATTTCAAATATATTAAAAAAACTTTAAATAAATATTTTGAAAAGAGAACAGTTTAAATAGATTAGATAAATTAAATCAACTGATGCAGCGTAGCTTACTAGAAGTATACGCAAACAGCAACAGTGGATACATGTTCCATTTTTGAAAAACAGCGGGACGGGCAATTCAATAATTTAAAAAATTCTTTTGTTCAATACTGACACTAGACCTCATAACCCTTCTATCTTAGCTACATCGCAATGAACAGTGAACAAGTTATTGACGAAGCGATTCAAGTAGAATGGCGACTATTATAAAGAAAATGGTCCATAAAAGTGAAAGAAGTAAAATTATTTCAGGATCGTAGCAAATTGAAATAAATATGTGCTGATATTTTAATAACAAAGGGAGAAAGACAAACATTTTCAATAATAACACTTGTACTATTCCACAACATTTACTTGATAAACCTAACCGGTTTCGCCTCACGGCATTCTCAAAGGCACACAATACGACAACCACACACAATGAGAGAGAGATGTAGAGAAATGTGTTGTGGAACATATCGCGGTCACATTGAGCCTGCTTCTGCTCAGGCGGCAACTAGCCTGATTCGATTACTAACCTAACCCAGGGGGTCGAGTCGACTAAAGACACGCCGTAGAATAGAACCAGAATTGCTGTTTCTGGCTGTCAAACTGTTAGTAGACTATCAAAAATGCAATTGACTAGCGGCCACTAGCGCGTCACGTGTTCGTAGGAATCTATCGGCTGACCGATAGAAGTCTATTGGAGTGCGAAAAATAACGAAAACTGACATAATAGTACCTTTGACTTTCTATTGAGCGACGATTTCGATTCTATTCCGACATAATTGAAATAGCAATCTTGGCCTCCAGTTACCGAACCACGTTCATGGAGATTGGTATCTCTAACGCTTAGTGCTGCACCTGCAGGTTATTGCCTCTTTTGCGCATATAACCTCCAAACAAGGCGAGGAGACATACAGACAGAAGCACTTTAAGTGATTGCTTTAGAAACTGCCTGCTTTACTAGTTGCCACGGACCACGTCATTGCTCCGTCTTCGCTGGTCATTCATATTATTTTGAGTAAAGGCTTTCGTCAGAAATTACAAAGTGCTTTATTTATTTTAAATTTTTTTTTTCTGAATTTGTATTTATTTATTCATTATAGATATTTAAATAATTACATGGTTATTAACAAATTAAAATTTAACATATTTACAGAAAACAATACAAAAAGAAGGGTGGTGGGAATTATTACAAGACTGACAATGAAAATGAAAAAATTAAATAGAAAAATGTAGGTCATAAAGTAACACTTACGAACGTCATGATTATTGCTTCTACATTTACATTACAAATGGAAGGGCTCCGTATGGTTTTAGTCGCTAAGAGTCCGGCAAAGCATCCATGAGGATTTCCACACGTAAAAAAAAAAAATAAAAAAAAAATGCTGCCAGATTCGCAAAGCAATAGGTAGAGCCTGAGGAAGAACCTGCCAATAAAACTCATGGCCACTCTTTTTAAATTTAAACAATTACATTAGTTTTCGTTTAACGAATTAAAATGTAAATGATTTTTTTTTGGCATGTAATGTTTTACGGTTTACATTTTGTTAAATGAAAACAAGAAATCAGGCAAGAAATAAACACCATGTTACATATTATTATTTTAAATACATTTACGGTAGTCGGGTTTTACTAAGTAAGTAAAAGATTTTTTTTTTTGAAAAGAAGAAACTGTCATTCCATTTTATCCATTGTATATTTTTTAAACATACCTCAGTAGGTATTAAAATGGTCAAGAAGGTTGGCGCATGGCAGTCGTCCATATTAGGCTGTCACGCTCCAGTGGCTACGTATGATTAGTTCCAGGCTGTCGACTACTACAATTTGTGTGGAATGTCACTGTAGATTCACAATTGAAGATAACGGGTTCAAAGTGATTGAATTACAACATTTTTCTTCATTTTAGCGTCTTCCTGATTGTTTCCAATCCCTATCGAGCCTGCTGTTTGCTGTTTTTGCTAGGAATATCTATGATTTGGGTTTTTATCGTCCCACTCCAACCAACCAATTCAGTCTATCCCAGAGGTTGTTATTTTTTCAATATTTAAATTGCTTGTCAAAATGACACCGCTCACCAGAAGGACACGTCCAAAAGTTTTATATTTGTTCTAGAAATAGTATAAATTAAAAAGAATACTTGCCAATATTAGCATACAAAATTCGAAGTAAATAATTATTATACTGTTCAATCGACACGCGCCAAGCCGAAGAAACAGACTCTCCGTAGCGCCATCTGTTGTCTGAAGTAGGTTTTTACATTGACGATCCCAATTACAGTAGTAATTTTAACTTTAACTGGACACGAAATGAAATAAACGCGGAAAAAAAGCAATTATGTATTATATCAATGGTGGCAAACTGAGAGTAGACGAATGTTGAAAGACTTTTTGTAAGAATATTACATAAAAAATCGTGATTCCATGCAGTCATGCAGACATTGTAGCTGGTGCATTGGTTACCTCACTTCTTTAAGAATATGAGGTCAGAGTAAGCATTATTCTCGGGATTATGTAAGAATATATTTCTGGAGTAAAATTTTTCCTATTTTTTACCGAATCAGTGGAGGAATGTTTTTTATTTATGGTGTTATTTTGGGTGTAAGGTACCTCACGAAGATGGATCTAATTTCAACCTGGTAGTGGTGCACCTGCTGATCTATGGACAAGGCAACAACGAAGGCATCCTTAACGAGTTTGAGAGATAAGAAGATAGTCAATCTCAACAATACCAAAAACGAAAAACCTAAAAATTGACACTTTTAGCAACCAATAAACCAGTAAACCCTAGACGCTGGATCTAGGTAGGGTTCGAAAGCAATTGAGAATGCATGCATGCGCGCTGGCGTAGACTTGCTACGGTGACTATCTTGTTAGGTTGCTAATGACCGATCCTTTGTTCCTGTTGCGTTGACATTAGTTAAGTTTGTATGTTAATACCTGTATATTGAAATGATGCTTTAATTTATTGTTTTACTAATTACGTCACTGGAGTTGTTACATGCTATGTATATTTCTCTACAATAAGACTGAAAAAAGAAATTGGAAATACATTAAGATAAGGAGAGACGAAGTCCAGATTTTGAGGGTCATTTTTGTTGGATGTCCGTGTCTTTACGCCAAGATTCTGAAAGAATGGGATCAACGGAAGAGCTCTTTAAAACAGGTTTTTAGAGGTTTAAAATTCTGTCAAAGATTAAGGTCCGTATTCCAGAACGTTTCTCAATACTCAATCAACGCTTGAGGCTGATATTTGCCTTATAAAATTTACTCTCAAGCGTCGATTGAGTATTGAGAAACGTTCTGGAATACGGCCCTAAGACCTCTCTGTTATCGGAAAGGAGAGGAAAAGTTCTTTAAAACAGGTTTAAATAAATACTGTGGGATATTTTTACATAGCGCCATGAAGCTAATATAAGGTTGTGCCATTATATTTTAAACTAGCTGATTCCCGCGGCTTCGCCCGTGATATACCTACTTTAAATCCTCGTCGCATCCATTTAATCCCGTCGCTTATTACTTTTACTAAAATGTATAAATAATTTCCAGATTTGTTGACACGTATGATTACTGCTCCGCTCTCCTGGATAGTAGCGTGATGTTATATAACCTATAGCCTTCCTCAATTAATGGACTATACAACACAAAAATAATTGTTCAATTCCAACCAGTCGTTCCTAAGATTAGCGCGTTCGACCAAACAAACATGCAAACAAACTCTCCAGCTTTAGTATATTAATATAGATATAAACTGTATAGAAATCGTCAAAACAAACATTAGCAAGTTGCACAAGATTTGTATCGACCCGGGATTCGAACCATCAGGACGGTAATTGCAGCACAAACACTTCGTGTCCGAAGTATCGACATTGTCGCATTTTGACATTGTCAATATGCGTGATAATTTCGCATCGATCATTATATTGTCAAATGACGTCGTAGCTAGTTGTTTGGAAACCTAACCTTTACAATATTTTACGCCGGAACAGAGATGCTTATATAAGATTTGTCCGTGCGTGGATTACTGCTCACATCTCTGGGATGGCTCCACCAAATACCTACTCGAAGCTCTCGACGCGTTGCAGCGACGTGCCATCCGCATCATAGATTGTCCAGAGGTTATTGGCAACCTTGAATCGTTGGAGATGCGCAGAACGGTCGCCAGCTTAGCTGCATTCTACCTTCCCCCTTCTGTTCCCGAACAACACGGGCGGGGCAGAGATGTTATTCTTACACTGTAGACACCATCTTGCCCAGAACGAATAAATTCCGTCGGTCTTTCTTATGTTGCACCATAAAAGCATGAAACTATCTGCCGGTGCACGTGTTTCTCTCCTCTTACAATCCTTTAAGAGAAGTGTGAAAAGGCATATTTCTGGGGTCTAAGGGTCGCTATCGGAGCCCAGCGCGGGTTGAGGCAACGGCCCCAATCATGGGTCGTCGTCTTTGCTTACCATCAGGCGGGCGAAGCCTTTTTGACGTGCCAAATATAAAAAAAATACATGCAAAGAAATTAAGTTATCACGTAATTCTAAAGGTAGTCTCCAATTATTATGGGTGCAGCAAGAAAATAACCGTGTCATCTATGTCCGCGACGGCAACCCAGGGATTCTTACCGATAGTAATGACGGCGATTTGGCACAGTTCTTGGATGTGTGAGAGGTCTAGTAAAACAAATGAAAATTGTGACAGTTGCTTCTTCATGTTATAATGGTGTGACATTATATCTATATCATTATCTATATTTTAAAAGCTTTAAAATTACACAGATAAATACGACGATAGTAATATAATATACCTAAACATCTGCAGCTACGTTAACCCTTAAATAATCAACAAAATTAAGCTACCATGCTACAAAATATTCAAATTAGAAAGATCTAATTTCAATCCATATATTCTGTAACCCTGAAAAGAACGGTTGCACGTTTTCGAAATCCATCAGTAGAAAATCTAATGAAGCATTAACGTAAACACAACGCGGTTTTATAAGTTACGTTGGATGAAGGTGTGAATTGGCCCCGTAGGCTAAAATCAACACTTGGTAGACATCACAAAATGGTCGTCAATCAAAGTTTATTTTATGTTATTAAAATAATCGATAAACAAATCTTTGTCTGCCTTTGATGTTTGGTTTTAGGTTAATCTGATCATCATTATCTGAGCGCTATTTGCTTTTGTTGTATTAGTTCTCAAGAATTAGTATAAACCTAAACTAAATTTTCTGGCATCGAGTAGGTATATAACTCGATGTTTTCTAGCATCGGGGATATAAATCGATGTTTTCTACCATCGAGCATAGGTATAACTCGATGTTTTTTGGCGAAAACGATAACGAAACATGGACATCTCGGAATATATCGGACGGTAAATATTATTTTTTAAGTTGTATTTTCGGACAAGCAACGGAACCTTGGTCCATACAGCTTGGTTTTATGGTTTTATTAAATACTAAATAACCCCACAGTTTGGCCCGTGGTAGTTTCGACCTCCCGTCGCACCTATTTAATCCCGTCGCTTATAAATTCTACAATGATGTATAAAAATTTGCCCGATTTGTCGACATTTATGACTACTGCTCTGCTCCTCAGTGTAGTAGCGTAATGATATATAGCCTATAGCCTTCCTCGATAAATGGGCTATCTAACACAAAGAATTTTTCAAATCCGACCAGTAGTTCTTGAGATTAGCGCATTCAACCAAATAAACAAAGAAACAAACAAACAAAGTCTTCAGCTTTATAATAGTGGTATAGATTTCTTCTTAGACTTCTTAATACCTATTATAATATCGTCCTCTTCTACGTCTTAGTCAAGTATAATGTTAAGTCAAAGTCTGTCATGCCCCAGTTTCCTGGTGGAAGTGTTACTGACGCTTTCAGTGAAGTTGGTGCGATCAACATGAAGATTTGCATTTCACTGAGATATATTGTCTTTAGCTTTGCACGTTAACTCAACTTAAATGTCCAATAAACCCCCATTTTTACACACAAAACAAGACTATCAGAAAATTATTTAAATAATTTAGTAAGAGTCCGCCATTGTTCACATTTCCCGTGCGTCTCGGAAAATAAAAAACAGCATGCAAAAAATGACATGTTTGCATTGTTCGTTCCGCACGGAACAAAGAGGCTAAGGTTAGATACCATGCTGCCTAGTCATTACCTACTATTATAATGCTTAGTCTTCTTCAAGTCTAGTCTCAAGTCTGTTCGTCTGTCTGTGTCTGAAACTCGATAAAGCGATGGAATCTTAAAATAAAAATAAATAAATATCCATCACGCCTTATCCCCGAAGGGGTGGCAGAGGCATATTATATGCCCACTTTTCACCGTGTGGATTCCTGTCCCACGTAATAGGTGGTGAGCCCATTGCCGTGTTGAAATAGACAGACGCAGGTTGTGGCTACCTGCTGTTGAAATTTTTTAAGCCGCCTATAAGGCCTTCAACCAGGCTTAACGACCGCCATTTTACTGGCAACCGGGACCAACGGCTTAACGTGCCTTCCGAAGCACGGAAACTCTCACAAATGTAAATGCCACAAAGTGGTCACCCATCCGACGACCAGCCATAGTGAAAGTTGCGTACCTCAGTGATCGTTTACCGAACACTGAGACCGCGGAGCCACGAGCGCTTCAGAGATTAGGGCGTGACAAAAAAATTGCAATCCAGGAGTGCCAACAGAAGTGAAAATTAAAATTAATAATTTATTTATCTAAGCGTTCGCAGTCTGCTATATGTACCTACATTCATATATGCACACACTATAGCTGCGTCTCGTAACGGTGTCGCGATCCCGAGATTTAATCTCATCTAAAAGAAGTTTACACTTCAAAAATTGAACGGCTTCGACGTTAAAGATGACGATAATAAAAAAAAAATCTACACTGAAAGGGTCCTAATTGATTACACAATATTATTTAATAAGATCTGTAGATGGCCGGGATTAATGTTAAATGATGATGATTATATTATTTAGTAGCAAGGTATTGAATCTACCAATTAACTATCAAAAAAATATTTATCAAGACGCATTCGCGATCTGCTATATGTACATTCATATATCCACACACTATAGCTGCGTCTCGTAACGGTGTTGCCAGTCCAGAGATTTTATCTCTTCTAAAAATATGCGTCCCGCGCTAAAATAAGTTTTCACTTCGAAAACGCAATTAACTGCAAATTCTCTTTCCCTTGTTCATGCTTATTGAACTCTTCATGTATAAGAATCCATCACTTGTAAACATAACCACACAAATAAAATAGACTTTGTTCATTTTGCGAAAACTCCGCAAACAATAAGAATATTAAACAATGACCATTAGAAAAATAGATTTCTAGGGTTGCCATTATGAACAACACAGTGGTGCCCTTATTATTTTCGTTTTTTTTTTCTAAACCGTACTTGTGTTTTATATTTGTGTCTGTGGTCTTTATCGGGAAAATGGCGAGATATTGTCTGTTAAATTTTCTATAAATTCAAAGTGTGTCTGCTACATTTTCTTTGTTTGTTCGGTTCATTTATTAATATTAAAAAATATATTAACTTCTAAATACAAAGATCCCTATAGAGGCGTTTTGACCTTACCTTCGAAACGAAACGGTATCACCCTTACAGGTAAAAGAAAGGAAGTAATGTTTCAAGGATAGTCTGGTCACGCGATCGTTTCAAAAGAGCCTTTGAGATGAAAACACAGCACGGTTTTGTAAGACGTTAACTCATATTTAACGCAACCTGTATTCAATGAATGGTGTGTTTTAAAAGTGTATCTGTATTGAAATTGGAGCAAATACACATTATATGTACAGGCATATTATAATACGATATACCTACATACATATCACCTTTCACGCTTTTATCCCCGAAGGGGTAGGCAGAGGCATGCTGTACGCTTACATTTCACCATGCATTTTTGTCCCACATAACTGTTGGTGAGTCCATTGACGTGATAATACGATGTACAATTTAAGCAATTCTTAACTGGTTAGAACCTACGATAAGATACCTATGAAGAGAAAAGCCAAGTTTTTCGATCCGTGCATGTGGTTATTTCGCTTTCTGCAGATTCATAAATCGTTTCATACATGCACGTCTCGGTTTCCGAGTACTTTTGGCTTTTCCGTTTTCGAGCTAATCTTAGCAATATGCACACGTTGACTTCGTATGTAAGTCTTGGTGTAACCTGACTCCGTAAATCGTCTACTTTGGGTTATTGCGTATCATTTCATTACGTTTTACGCCGCACAATTTTCAAAGCGTTCATTACCACAGTAGCGTTCCATTTGCTCATCTTCTGACATTTCCTGGTTTCACTTATAATATACTAGATTTCAAAGTATGTAAATATAGCAGGAAGTATACTTCGGCGTATTAGTTTTTAATTTCGCTTTTATTTCTAGTTTAAATTGCATGAAGGACTTTTTTTTTATTATTGTGGCGTTGCTTAAAATCTTGTCGTGTGTCGGAAGTACACAAACAACGATAATTATAGCGAAAAATGTTCAAATTTCAATTTGCAGAAATTATAACCATAATAATTATAACAAACAAAAACTAACAGGACAGACAGACAAAAGAACCGCAGTCACTAATATGACAAATAGATCGCAAACAATAGTGTTCGCAAGTCACTGCGTGGGCGCAGGGCCACCCCTGAAAAAATATATCTTTGTCGCTAACCGCAAAAGATGTATTGCAAACTTTTTTTACTTCTCACACTGGCTTTCTATATTGACATTTATTTTTTTACTCATAAAGCTTACATTCGAATAATGTAAAATAACATTACGAATATTCAAAAAAAGAATCGTATATCGATGACAGTTTATGCAATTCAATTATTACATAGCAATACCTGTTTTATTTATAAATCATAAAGTTTAGATTGCAAAATCTTATTTGTATAATATTTAAGGTCGTGAAACATAATTATAACGCTTCATATAGCATGTCTTAGATAAAAAAAAAACAAATTAAAGTGGCAATATGAGTTCAATAACAGATATTACCTATTCATATTTGTTTTGTTGAATTTGTTTTGTGTATTTAGGATAATTATGAGTGAGACCTTTTTTCAAATGATTAGATGCATATGCGCATGCGTGTTTATGATTTATTGGGATGTTAATTAATTTACTGTCTCGGTGGCGCAATGGTACAAGTATATGATGACGGATACTAATCATGATGAAAAAAAAAGTGCTTAGGCCTGTATCTTACCTATGTCTTCGAGGCCCAAACCCGTCTTACTTGTAAGAGGTTACCTACACCTGCCGTTTTACGGAAGTGCTCGTAGCCCCACTAACTCAGTGTTAAACGATCACTTTGTGACATCATCATCATGTGCTTTGGAAGGCAGGTTAAGCCGTTCGCCCTGGTTGCCAGTAAAATGGCAATCGTTAAGCCTGGTTGAAGGCCTTATGGATGGCTTAAAACATTTCTACAGCAGTTCGCCACAGCCTGTGTTTGTCCATTTCAACACGGCAATGGGCTCACCAGCTGTTACATGAGACAAAAAAAATGCCTGCCCCTTCGGGCATAAAGTTTCTTTTTACGTGTGGAAATCCTCATTGATGCTATGCTCCTACCGACTAAAACCACCTTTTTGCTATGTAAGCCCTCGGATGGAAAACCCCAGGGCTCCCGATAGACTTTATCCGCTACCGCGGCCTCATCTCAGGGGGGTTCTGGTGGTATTTCACCGCTCTTTGGGGGTTCGAGTGTTATCTCGCGCCATTGGGGGGTTTGGGTATTATTCTACTGCCTCGAGGGGGTGAAGGCCGTGCCTGTAACTCTTACACCACGCCGTCTTGGGATTGCTTCTGTAAGAATGGTCAGCAGCCCACCCGCCGTCCTCAGGCTCCCGGTCATGGAGGTCAGCAGTCTCGAGCGAAGACAATTCGGACAAAGCGGAATTTGGCAGGAAGAGTTCTCTCTCACTACCTTTCCATCGCCTCCTTTGCGAGCATAACTTGCTCGCAAAAGACACAGCGGCGTCCCACTTGCTCCCTAAAGACCATCCATCCATATATGGTACACGGCGCTTTAACTCCCACCTGGGCACTCCGCCAGTGTATGCAGCGCCGCATCCTTCCTGCAGTCTGCACATTGCTGGCACTCCAGTGTTACTTCCCGGTTTATATGCCATAGAAACTTACCGAAGCACCCGTACCCGGTAAGTATCTGTGACATCCGGTAGGTGAGGCTGCCGTGTTGCCTCTCCAGTTACTCCTCTATGACCGGCTTCACCGCCTCGATAGTGGTGTGTCCCCACTTAGGTTGCTCAAGTCGCACCTTCTATGTCTTCATGAGCTCCTGGCGGAGCAGCGATCGCTGGGCCTCGATTTCTCGGGGCACAGGTCTGTAGTTCTGGTCCAGCGCCTCCTTGCTCCATTGGTACAAGGAAACAAGGATCCCGGCAAAGAGACATGCCGCCTCGACAGAGACGTGCGGTAACCTCTAATCACCCTGACGGCTTCAACAGACTATTTAAAATAGCCACGTTGGTGTCCGTCAGGTTTGCCGCCCATATGGGGGCTCCATATATGGCCATGCTCCGCACGATCCCGAGGTAGAGTCTCTTGCAGAAGGCGTTGGGTCCCTTTTTATAGAGCAGCAGTCGCGAAAGCGCAGCCACAGTCCCCCTCAATTTAGGGACCAAACTTTGGCAATGATGTCCATAGTTCAATTGGCTATCGAGTACGAAAAATACGAGTACCCAAGGTATTTCAAGTTAAGCTTAATATTAAAAAAGTGAAGAAGCATTTTATACACTTTTTTATGAAATATGCAAGATAAGCAGTGAACAAACAAGCTTACCCATGATTATATATGATTATTGGGTCGAGGTTCTTATCCCGATTATAGATATATTTCGGTTAGAATTTGGCGGTTAGCAATATAGAGTATTGGCGTGTAATAATGAATTATAGTTTGGCGGTTTGTTTGTTTTTGGTTAAATTGGATTTTTTGTGAAATAAGAAATCGAGGCAGCTAGCATTAACTCGATGATGATTATGTTTAACCATCTATGCGGATATATTATAAATTCTGGTGCCAAAAATTGTAAAAAAAAATGTTTAAAAAAACAATAAATAGTTATAGTTTATATAATAATATGTCATAATTTTTATATAACACGAAATCAATCTTCTTCGCCCTAGCGAATTTCTATTTACTTGTGCAGCTGCGTATTTTGCTTTTAAACATAGGTAATATTAGCTAACATCCATCATAATACATTCGCATCAGTACCACAGCAGAGATCGAATTGATCCACTTGTCGGCCTGATTCTTAAAAAATAGTAATTAGATTTGTGGCGTTTTGGCTATTATTATCGATTGTGTGTAGTGCAATGTAAGTATTTTCTTGTTCTACTTATTCAAAGCATTGTTTTATTATATTTTCTTTAGTTAAATATCAGTTTTTTATTTGTAATAATACTGCTTTTCGTCGAAAAAATTACATAAAATATACTATCGATAAGTTGAAAATAAGCGTGTGTATGTTTTATTGCACCTTTATTTTCAATAGCATATTGGTCACGTGAAGTAAAATTCAAAAATAAAATACATATTTTGAATTCAACACTACCAAACACTAATCATTAATTTTTTAACATGAATGTTCATCAAACTGACCTGACCTAACTGCCTATAATGACTTAATGCTTACCTTAAAATGCGCCAAACATATTTTTTTAACTAAAAAACAAAACATTTTACGCCCATTGTTGGTTTTACGATATTACTTAATCTTCTCGTTATAAAATAAAAGAAAAAATGGCGCCAAAACTTAGCCGCGCTTTTTTAGGCGGCCATTTTGATGAAAAAAACATTTATTGATCATTTTATTGCTTGTTTTCGGTTAGATTTGACTGCTGTTTACAGTAATCATTATATTTTTCGATATAACTACCTTGTGTGTTAAAAAATGCTACTAAGTATAGGCCAGTTAGCTACGTAGTGACTGTTTAAGCTATTATTGTCTGTAAATATTTTTTATACTTAACACAATCGACTTATACAAAGTCAAATTATACATTAAAAACACAATTTTTTTAAAATCAATGAGGTAAGACAGACTTTGAACGAGAAAGTAAAAAAAACAAGTGCCTGCATAGGCACATAAATCAAGATTTATGTGACTTAACCTGATATTGACAGTAATAATGACGTAAATATTATTGTCATTTAATTCTCTAAAACTCCAGTACAAGAAATTCATGGATTTAGGCGGGAAACAGCGAATGACGCGGTCGCCACTCCGTTATTAATTTTTCAAACTAGTGTATTTTCGGGTGTTTATGTGTAAAAATGATGGTGTTTTAAACATAAAAGCTTCGACAACGTGCACAAGTGTTGTGAAATTGGATAACTTAGTGGAACGCGGTATTTTCTGTTACCTTCCAAAATCCACATATTATAACTGCAGTAAAATTTACCATCATTTTACTACAGTAGAACTTTGAACAAACCTATACATGAATACGCTATCAATCGAAGAAAAGTTGAATACGTAATGGAAGATCAATAAATTTTGTTGTTGGCAATCGCGTCACCGTGCGTAGCCAGAATTAAAAATAAAGAAATTACATTATCACCAGTTACAATTTCGTAGACATTCAAAGAAATATGGGTATCTACACAATGAACATTTAGTTATGCCAAAATGCAAATTAAGTTAATAGTTACATAGTCCAAAGTAACTTGACAAAATCAAAATATATTAATTCGTGTAAGTCACAAGATAACACTTATGAATGAAAATCAAAAAAGATTTTCATTTTAAATATGTAAACGAAATATCATGTAATTATTGGCGATTTAAAAAGAATGGCCATGAGTTTTTTTGACAGCTTCTTCCTCAGGCTCTACCTATTGCTTTGCGATTATGTCAGTAAATGTAGAAGCAATAATCTTGTCTTTCATAAGTATTACTTTGTGACCTACATGAATAAAGAAATTTGTATTTTTATTAGTTTTTGTAAATAATAATATTCTGAAAACAACCCTAGATAGCGTTTTGATAGCCTTGTCTATTGTACCATAAAATCGAGGAAAAATTAGTAGATAATAAATCCAAATCTGCAATTTTTCAAGCAATTTTTTTTCTACCGTCAATCCAATATTTTTATGTTACTTTTGTTGTTACTTAATATAAAATAAGATTTTAAGAAGGGCTGAAACGATATAGCACCGATGGTGCCTATTTAATTGGTTTGATGAAATTGGCAGTGGCGATACACGCGCATAGATTAACCAGCTTTGTAGACGAGACATCAAGTTTTTTAACGTAACTGTAGATCAGTCATTATGAATATGCTTTTAGTTTATTCATATTTTGTGACATTCCCATTGCTCTGACTCCTGTTTACCAGGATCGATAGTAATGACCAAGATCATAAAAGTTACACAGAATTTGAATTCATCAGTTTCAGTAGAAGTTAAAAATGTTTTGTGAATCCGAAAAATCTGATGATTAAGTGATTGTAGAATCGAATGCCGAATTACACTTTTCCGATAAACTGTTTAATGCAGTAAAATTTACCATCATTTTACTACAGTAGAACTTTGAACAAACCTATACATGAATACGCTATCAATCGAAGAAAAGTTGAATACGTAATGGAAGATCAATAAATTTTGTTGTTGGCAATCGCGTCACCGTGCGTAGCCAGAATTAAAAATAAAGAAATTACATTATCACCAGTTACAATTTCGTAGACATTCAAAGAAATATGGGTATCTAAACAATGAGCATTTAGTTATGCCAAAATGCAAATTAAGTTAATAGTTACATAGTCCAAAGTAACTTGACAAAATCAAAATATATTAATTCGTGTAAGTCACAAGATAACACTTATGAATGAAAATCAAAAAAGATTTTCATTTTAAATATGTAAACGAAATATCATGTAATTATTGGCGATTTAAAAAGAATGGCCATGAGTTTTTTTGACAGCTTCTTCCTCAGGCTCTACCTATTGCTTTGCGATTATGTCAGTAAATGTAGAAGCAATAATCTTGTCTTTCATAAGTATTACTTTGTGACCTACATGAATAAAGAAATTTGTATTTTTATTAGTTTTTGTAAATAATAATATTCTGAAAACAACCCTAGATAGCGTTTTGATAGCCTTGTCTATTGTACCATAAAATCGAGGAAAAATTAGTAGATAATAAATCCAAATCTGCAATTTTTCAAGCAATTTTTTTTCTACCGTCAATCCAATATTTTTATGTTACTTTTGTTGTTACTTAATATAAAATAAGATTTTAAGAAGGGCTGAAACGATATAGCACCGATGGTGCCTATTTAATTGGTTTGATGAAATTGGCAGTGGCGATACACGCGCATAGATTAACCAGCTTTGTAGACGAGACATCAAGTTTTTTAACGTAACTTTAGATCAGTCATTATGAATATGCTTTTAGTTTATTCATATTTTGTGACATTCCCATTGCTCTGACTCCTGTTTACCAGGATCGATAGTAATGACCAAGATCATAAAAGTTACACCGAATTTGAATTCATCAGTTTCAGTAGAAGTTAAAAATGTTTTGTGAATCCGAAAAATCTGATGATTAAGTGATTGTAGAATCGAATGCCGAATTACACTTTTCCGATAAACTGTTTACTGAAAACACCCTTCTTAGTCGGTTCTACATTTTATTGTTCGCCGATGCACTGTTCGCCGAAAACACCCTTTGTTTTAAGACTTTTTTCTACAATTACTGTTCATCTATTTACTGTTAAATATAACAATAGTTGAATTTTACGGTTCAAGTATAACATTCTTAGTATGAAACGAAATCCATCTCCCTTTTAGTTTATTATCTGTGTAACTTTCTCAGATCCGATATGTAAAAATTCTAACTTATTAGAATTTATGAGAGAAAAATATTAGGTATAGATATCTTAGTATTACAAGTAGATTAGGCTTACAAAAACAGCGCGGAATCAATATACTAACTCAATTACTCCTAAATTATGGGAAATATTGGATACGTAAAACCGTTTCTGAATAAAAACTCGTAAAGAAAAGTAAATAATAAATAAATAAATAAATATCCATCACGCCTTATTATATGCTCACTTTTCACCGTGTGGATTCCTGTCCCACGTAATTGACAGACGCAGGTTGTGGCTACCTGCTGTTGAAATTTTTCGTGCCGCCCATAAGGCATTCAACCAGGCTTAACGACTGCCATTTTACTGGCAACCGGGACCAACGGCTTAACGTGCCTTCCGAAGCACGGAAACGCTCGCAAATGTAAATGCCACAAAGTGGTCACCCATCCGAGGACCAGCCATAGTGAAAGTTGCGTAACACAGTGATCGTTTAGTAAACACTGAGACCGCGCGAAAAGAGAAAAGAATGTAGGTATTGAGATCTTGGAATTATTGCAATTCTATTCATAAAAATCATTCAGTACAAAGCCATTGTTACGTTCCTAGTAGGAGAAAATACGAATGACAGTAACAATCAACTTCAATAAGCACCTATTACAAAAAATTAAGTTGAGTAAGTTAGTGTTCTATTAAATTGACTCTTATTATTAAAGGAAGGAACAGCACGATAAGGGAACATTGCGGTATGACAGAAGATGTAGTGACTAAGATAGAAAAAGGGATGTTTAGATGGTTCGGACACGTGGAGAGGATGGATGAAAAACGGACTGATGAAGAAAATGTATGCGGCGAGAGTAAATGGGCAAACTCGTAAGTGTCGACCTCGACGTACATATGCCAATCAAATTAAAGATCTTTTGACAAAAGGCCAGGTCAAGAGTACCCTTAATCGGTGAGCGTGGATGAAAACAATTAAGAAAGTTGAAGAAGCGAAAGTTGTGTGCCAGGATCGTAGAAAGTGGAAAGCTATTTAGGTACAAAACCATTTCGTATAAATAAACCTAACCAGTCTGCCATCTTTTTTTTTCTGTGGCATCCAATCAATGAATGATTTATTGCGCTAAGAGAGCGGATGTTTGTTTAATCGATTACCTTTATGACGGTAGCGCCTCAAGTGTGCCTGATTGCACCCGAGGATGAAGTATTTTGAGGTTCTGGTGTATATAGATCAATTATGTGGGTGTTGGGATTTTGAGATTAAGTAAATTATGGTGTGGTGTGTGATGTTTTCTTATTTTGAGAAACGAGCGTGAGGTTTACATTTTATTGAAGTGAAACTTCTTTATCGAAGTATGAGAGAAATCTTTTAGCAGTAAAAAAATTCATCACGTTTTTCGTTTACGCGCCATGTTGTTTTGAAGTAAAACTTCTTTATCGACGTAGGTGAAACTTCTTTGTCGACGTATGCGTAAACTTTATATACCCAATTTTCATGAAGTTGTAAATAGTAGAAAAATTATGAATGAAAAATGTCGTAAAGAAGTTTCACTTGTTACCTGTGTACTCTGGTACACACAAACATATTTTTTTACACCACTCATTAAGTTAGGGGCGATAGTAACATTGGTTATGCAACATTAGTTAACAATCTAAGGGAGCAGAGCAGTAATGATAAATATCGAAAAATGGGGCAGATTTTCATAGATCTTATTTAGGCTGCATCGCTGGCAAGTGGTAGTGTAAAGAAAGCGCCGACTTTTAGACTCAATGGTGCCCTGTAAAAAAATGTCCGTCAATGTTTATAAATTAGAAGATTTTAAAGCTAGGACGATTTAACTAACTTTCGTCCTAGTTTTAATGGGTCGACAGCGCGAGTGCTGCTCCTCTGGTGTTGCAAACGTCCACTTTCCATCAGGTGGGCCGTATACTTGTCAGCCACCTCAGTAGTATAAAAAAATGCTTACATTTATTGGTTAAACAGCTTAAACAAGTATATTATATATAATATACTTGTTTAAGCTGTTTCCTATAGGAAAATAGTATAGAATATACTTAATGTCCATGTATCAGTTTCTCATAGAGGAATAATATAGGTGAATATTCAGGGGTGTGTCACGGCTGGTGGTCACCGTGCCTTATGGGAAAGGCAGTATGAAGATCGGCGAACACCATCGCAGGTGGCGTAGTTCCCACGGCCAATTGCGTGACTCACTTGACTTTATAACAGATATCTTTGCCCTCTGTAAGTATGTATATCACCTAAATATGGTGTACTGAAGAAAAAAATCATACCTTATTAACCCCTGACGACGTAGGCAGAGATGTGGTATAAGTGTAATCTATATCTATACTTTTAAAGGCTGAAGAGTTTGTTTGTTTAGTTGAACGCGCTAATCTCTGGTCTGAATTATACATTATTTTTGTGTTGGATAGCCCGTTTATTGAGATAGCCTGAAGAGAGGCACATTAACCAATGACAACAAATCGGGATTTTTTTCATACATTAATGTAAAAGTATTAGGATTAATAGAGGGTGCGACGGTGGTTCAAAATATGTAACCTGCAACCATTATACTAAAATGAAACAAAATCATACGCAAGGCAAACTGGTTTTGTCTATTTTGTGTAAGAAGCGGTCGTAGCTTCATCTAACTCTGCTGAAGCTACTGTAGAGCCTGCTAAGTGCAGACTCTTATAATGTCAACTGAAAATTTCCTCCTCAATTTCAACAGGAAAGACTTGTTCTAAATCTTGATGGTGCTATGGGTGCTTGTGTTAATATGTTTTCAGGTTCGATTCCCGAGTCAAACATGAATGTTTGTGTGACTCGCAAATGTTTAATTCGGAGTTTGGTGTTAAGGTATGTATGTATTTGAAAATATATGTGGGTTTATCAGAAAATTTTATTTTCAAATAAATAATTGATGTTGTTATATTAATGTACTTGGGCTGGATGGCGTTATGTAAAAAAAACAACTAATATTTCAATAAAAAAAAACTAACCAACCAATCCCTTTTTGGGCAAGAGATTTCGGACATTCATTCAGCTTACAGACTGCGTTGGGCCCCAGAAATCTCAGTGGGGCCCTTTTTTTACCCTGAGTGAACAGAAAGTTTCTATATACATACATACATACATATTGCCACGCCTTTATCCCCGAAGGGGTAGGCAGAGGCATATTTAACGCCCACGTTTCACCGTATGCATTTCTGTCCCACGTAACAGGTGGTGAGCCCATTGACGTGTTGAAATGGAAAGGCGCAAGCTGCATCGACCTGCTGTTGAAATTTTTTAAGCCGCCCATAGGGCCTCCAGCATGGCTTAACGACTGCCATTTTATTGGCAACCGGGACCAACGGCTTGGCAACGTGTCTTCCGAAGCACGGAACTGGGGTGGGTCTAAAGGGCCGAATAAATTTAATAAAATGTGTCTATTTTAGATGTTAAATTTGGAAGAAACTTTGAACCCGTTGCCTTTTTAGTGAGGTGAACTCAATTTTTTCTATATATATTTCTAAGCTACGCGTAAACCTGAACAGTATCGAATACCGTTGATATGTAAATGTTTTACGGTAGGTTGCGCACGCGCATTCGTTGTGCATTACCGGCTTATTAGGCGCCGATAGTATCGCACAGCAGATGCGTAATGTCGTACCTTCTAAATAGTATTTGATAGTCATATCGTAATGTTATTTTCGTTCTGAATTCAATTAGGTAAGACACAGCTGTATGGACTTAGTTTCATAGGTGGGCGAAGACAAATAACTACAACAATGTCTATTGTCTATTGTCTTTGACAGCAACATCAACGATGTGCCAAATTTTGCCACATTTATCCGGCAGCACGTGTTTTAGCTTTGAAATTGATTTCTATTATTAATTGATTTGGATGAAACTCAGCATATACTGTAAGATGGCACTTGTCCATCACAGCACTGATCTTCCGTTCACCCATACGAACGACATCCGACGCAGATAAGCAGACGTACAATAATAAAAATTTACAGAACAGTAAGTTTAACTAAAGTATTACTATAAAACTATTTATTAATTACTAAAAAAAATATATTGAAATGTAACCTAGTACTTAAAAACAAAGTAACAACATATACTAAGGCAATGTTTTTATTTACCGTGAAACATTCCATCATGGAAATACGAGGTATATTTCTTAGTATTTCTTTGTCAACATACAAACTGCAGACAGAAGCTAGACCAACAACCAAGCTAGATAAACATTTCTCACTATTATGTGCAGTGTTAAAAAGAACCGATTTCTGTATGAAGCCCTTAACCCAGCTTAACTCAGGTGCCTTGTGCGAGCCTGTTAACGTGTTGGTCGAGGCTCCTGGATATTAGGATATTTTACTATTAGTACCATAATAGCTGTTCCTGTGAAATTATAAACATATCTACAATTGTGTGACTCAAGTTCAAATACTTACACAGCGAAAACCCAAAGACAGCTGAGTATAAGTCATTGATTTCAAATTTGCAAGTATTTACGCAAAGATGAATTAAGACTTTCACCATAATACTTGGTAATAAAGTAGGTATTTACATATTTATATGTAGGTAGGCATTACAATACATTGTATACGTACATACATCTATATAAAAAGAAAAACAAATCGTACCAGTTGATATTGGTTACAAAAACCACCCAGCACGTGCAGGATCAGGTGGGCGCGACACGTGGTAACCGCTGCACCATATGCCACGAGTCATCTCGCCGTTTACGGGTTTCTGTGGCCACTCGTATAAATATGTGTGATTTGTGGACTCGAGTGTACTGGGCGTGGTTTGATGGCTGCCGTGTATATGACAGATAAGTAGGTGGACCGAGTTGTTTGTGGACTTTTCTTACGCATCGTATAGGTAATTATTAATATCGGTTTTTCGTGACGTTTACCTAAATTTACTATCAAAAATTTTCCCTAATGCGCCAAAAGAAGTAAGTATAACTTAAAAAATAATAGAATCTGATAACAGCCTAATGTCATTCACATGACTAAAAAGTCATGCTTGCTTTATAAAAAGCCAAGAACACTCTGATAAGATACTACACTCTGTAGACTCACCTGATTATCTGTGCTATAATCCTAAACGTATTTACCCGTTTTTAAGATATGAGGGCACATCATACAGGCACAACTAATTCACAGCCTGCTCCCTGTAAGCAATACATTGCCGGACGCCCCGGGTAACTCCTCGGAAAGATGTCCCAGTGCTCTCGCCAGACTGGCTACCACCGCCGGCCTCACCTAAGGGTTTGGGTGTAATCCCGCTTCTTTGGGGGTTAGTTCGGGTACTATCCCGCTGGACTGTTGATGGTTATAAATGGCAACCTTTCCTAACATTGACACCTTAATCTATATAAGTATTACATACAACCAAGCGTGTCAGGGGCGTTACCCTTTACTCATAGGATTACACTAATGCTGCTACTCACGGGCGTAGCCAGGTTTTAGTTTTCGGGGGGGTTTTCCAATATTTGTAATAATGAGTAAATTTTTGGATAGCCCGCACAATAATTGAACCATTCTAAAGCATATTTTAGATGCGATAGACTAGACCCTACCTACATCTTTGGGGTCCAAGCCAGCCTCACCTTCGGGTAGTGCACCTGCTGACTAACAGACGACGTCATGGCGAAGAAAATAAAAATTCAAGACAAAACCTTGTACCAACCTGCATGACCAGCGTAGTAAGAAAAACCCTTTCAATATGTCGGCACTAACAAGAAACGGGCGCCAGTTCCCGATTCTTGATTATGGTAGCGATCGGGGTGACGACGAAAGAGGCCAGAAGATGCCAAGAAACTGCGGGCTACAGGAAGTTACCATACACGATTGACTCTAGCAACCTATGGAAATACCCTACGGCTTGACGAGCGCCTTACCGAACTAGGAGTAGAACTGGGTAGCATAAACTGGCCCATATTAAGTTTATGCGAGCTCTAAAGAATGGGAACTCGGCATGACAGTCGAGGGGATTTCCACATTTAATAAAAAAAATGGCTCGGTTACTAAGACCTGGTTACCAAGAGCCAAATCTTACTTTCTTTTTTTTTATTCATCTTTCTTATTATCTAAAATGTCCCCGTCCTCTGCGTTCTAATCAAGTCTAACCTTAAGTCAAAGTCAGTCTCACCAGAGTATAATAGTGGTTGTTATACTTGGGTTTTTAGTGGATTTTTCGCGGCAAGATAGAAAATAGCATTTCACTGCATTAATATATAATTGTCTTTCACTATAGCACGTTAACACAACTTTTATGTCCAAGAAACCACCACTCCTGCACATAAAACAAGATAAATGCACCAGTTTTAGAAAATAATATACATGCAAGCGTGCGCACTTGTCAATTTTCTCGCGTAGAATCCTAGAAAATCTTAAAGTACAACCTATCCACAAATAGCATTGTCTTCTATCTTTAAAAAAAAACAATCATCTAAATACGCGTAGCAAAAAATGTTGTGATAAAGTATTTTATGACAAAATAATAGGCAAAGGTATCACTGTACGGTAAAAAAATGGTCTAATAATTTTAATGATAAAAAACTCAGGTAGATAGCATCGCTGGAATATGGGATTACGATATTTTTGCCTTGTTTCGACGTAGTTTGATGAGGACTGGGGTTGATTATGGCACAATAGACTTATCTCGAATGGCAGTAATATGTAGGCGGATTTATCTACAGGCGTGGGGCGCAAGGTTTTGCGATCCACGCATAATATGCAAGTATGTACTTAAAAATTTATAAGTATTTTTATCAACTAGATACCGAAGCTTATTTTTAGATTTTTTTTTGTTTGTAGAGTGCACATAGTTGCCTGTAGGAGACTCCCTTGCTAGCCTCCAATTGTTATACCAACAAGTCTTAATATTAAACCACTCTTAAGTTTGTTCCTGATGTACCTAAAGAGTTTGTTTCTTACTTAAAAAATGCTCCACCATAATGTGAACTGAAAATAATAACACTATAAATACATACATACATTACTTATTTAGTACTATTTTAAGTAATTAAACTTGTTTATAACCTTATCCAACCCCATTAAAATTTCTTCGTCATTTTTGAAAAAAGTATTCATAATTTTATAAAAAAAACAGTACCATAAGTCACCCCATATGTTCACAACGGTTGTCCATCGGTTAGCTAATTAAAATTGCTGTACACCACGCCAGAGGGATGTCCACCCCTTGGCCCCGTGCCCTATCGGTTGACCCTGACTGTGCCCCTCTTGACTTCAATTTGTAGGGAGAATTTGACTTTTGCGTGCATTGTTTTGGTATAAATAAATTGAAACAAAAGGGGAATACTTTCTACCCCTTTTTTAGAAAATTTCGCGAACTAATGCAAGTGAAATTTGCCACAGATGAAGTTCATATTGAGAAGAAGTGCTCTCCTTATAAGCTTTTTTTGATAAATAAATAAATATAAAATTAATAAATATCGTTGGGACAACTCACACAACGCCATCTGATTCCAAACTAAGCAGAGCTTGTACTATGGTAACCAGATAACTGATATATTTCTAAATACATACATATGTATTTGTTGTGTTTTCATACTGCCTCGGTCGGTGGTGTACCTAAGTGGTATACCTATGACTGCCGCGCTGCTTCCCGGGTTTGATTCCTTGTGAGTGTTTAGATTAAATATACTCGTAGCTAAGTATGGTTATTTTTTTAATAATTATTTAATGGCCTGGTTTCTAAGACCCTTTAGCCAAATTTTATTTTTTATATCATATTTCTTCAATCTTATCTTCTAATTAGTCCTGTCCAGTCGATGTCGTGTCCTCAGGCTACGTCCTGGTCCTTGCCCTCAGTATAATGGTGATTCTTATACTAAGGTTGTCAGTGGAAGTTTCGCGGCAAGAGAGAAAATAGCATTTCACAGCATATATATCATTGTCTTTCGCTATAGCACGTTAACGCAACCTTTATGTCCAAGAAACCACCACTCCCGCACATAAAACAAGATAAATGCACTAGTTTTAGAAAATAATATAAAGCAAGCGTCCGCACTTGTCACTTTTCCCGCCAAATGTCCTAAGTATGGTTAATCCAACCCCAAACCACAGCTTATATTAGCTTTCTTTGGATTAAATGTCTGTGTAAAAAAAGAAAATGACCCAAAATATATTTATTATTTATTTATACACGCTTGTCCGTTAACGTTACTATTGACCTGACTTTTCTCAAAGTACTTATTTCAATAACTTATATTAACTTAAGTAGCAGTATAATGCCCAGATCAGACAGTAACTAGGTAGTGGTCCTGCGGACTCAGTGTTCCGTAAACGACTTTAAGCTACTTTCGCTGTGGCTGGTCCTCGGACGGGTAACCACTTGAAAAATTTCAACATCAGGTCGCCACTACGTGCGCCTGTCCATTTCAACACGGCAATGGGCTCACCAACTGTTACGTGGAACAAATGTGCAAACGGTGAAATGTGGGCGTATAGTATGCCTCTGCTTACCCCTTTGGGGATAAAGGCGTGACAATATGTCAGACTAGTGTTGCCACCTACAACATTTGGGAATTGACGCTGCTTTTACTTCCATAAAAATCCGTTAGCAATTTATCAAAGCAGATCGTGTTATTCCTAAGGAGACGATAGAATAAGTATTTTTTTATGTGATTGCTGTTATAGTTTTTTCTTTGTCTCAGGTGCTAACAAGGAGTGACAAAAATGCAACAAAGGGTTTGATAATGAGATCATAAGGGGTTGCCATTATGTAAATCGATTTTTAATGATAATGGCATAGATAATTGTCACTTTTGGTGACGAAACCTTTGCGCTGAACCCTTGTATTAAATAGGTGTAGGTAGAATAGTGAGATCTTTTTTTTTTTAAACGAATTCGTCAAAGTCGTAAAGACCTGTAAAAAAATTGAGATTAAAAAAAAAAAGAAAAAAAACGAATTCTTATAGTGAACGTTACAACTCGGTTATGTTTCTACGAACTTTTTGAAATGAAACTTCTTTATCGACGTAGGAGAGAAGTTTTATAGCTGTAAAAAAATCGTCACGTTTTTCGGTTACCCGCCATGTTGTTTTGGAGTGAAATTTCTTTATCGACGTATGAGAGCAATTTTATAGCTGTAAAAATGTTGTAAAGAAGTTTCACTTCTTATTTTTACCTGTGTACTCTGGCTCACACTTTTTTATATGTCTTTTTCTTCTTCATCTCAGTGTCTTTCCAGTTGCTACCATACCCTTCCTGGATTTACTGGAGTCCACTTTCATGAGCTGCTAGTGACAGCCTGTTGATTTGACATTGTTGGGATCGACTGGCGACTGATTTCCTAACCCCACGCCTGGTGCACCGCTAACAGGTCAAGTCACTTGGGCCCCGAAGATATCGGTAGGGCCCTTTATAACCACGGTAGATGAGTGCTTACCTACTTGCGCTGTTTGATGCAAAATTTGCAAATCATTTCTCGATAATATATGTAGGTAGTCGATTAAGTCACAGAATAAATAATAGTCGGTACAAGTAGGATGATAGGCTGGCAACACTAATGCCGTAATGTAAACATTAACTCTGTATTTAAAATTCGTATAAAAGTATAAAAATGTTTTCTTTTTGTGTCTAAAAGTGTTATCACAAGTGTAAGCGTCTGAATAATGTGTATAAATGTTATTGATGCCACATAAAGTAAAACCTTGAAAATATAACTGAAAGTAAAATCAACTCATACAAGATATAATAAACTCTGTGTTGTGTTTTAAGTGTTTAAAAACTTCTTATGAATCATAATTAATAATACGGTGACAACAATACTTATAATAATTATTCCCTAAAAAGAAGAAAAATAAGAAAACCTTTAATTGTGAATCTGTTAATAATTCAAATTATAATTTTTTCAATGGTAACATGAAAAACCTAACAATTTACTAAAACAGAGTAACAAGAAAGACCGAATCAACTAAACACATCAACACGGTCTAGGGATATTTCATACTCAATTAAATAACTCGAAAAGTACTGGCCGCATTGGGATCTTTTATACACCGATTTGTTTGTAATTTATCTCAGACTAATTCCAAATTCAAATTTTTGAAAATTCTTTTGTGTCGGTGGCATAAAAATGTCTTGATGTGTAGGAGAGGGAATTTTCATTTGTGCGAAATTTAGAAAACAATACGAATTACGTTTAGTTACAGTTTTTTTTTCATTTTTAAACGAAAGATAAAGTTAAAATTGAGGTATTGTAGCCATGCAACGCCAACATTTGACGAGGGCGGAGATGTTACGAGCTGTGGGAATGCTGGAAGCTGGGTCTGTTCAGTGTAATGTTGCTGAGGCCATAGGGACCCACCAAACTGTAATTTCAAGATTGTGGACACGCTATCGTGCCACAGATGAAGTAGCGGAGAGGCACCGGGGGCCAAGTCGCATCACTACCCCCAGACAAGACCGATTTTTGCAAATTACTGCGCGAGCTCAACCAAATGCAACGGCGACTCAATTGGTCCAAAGGCTGCGAGTGGAACACCAAGTGCTTGTGAGTGACCAAACTGTAAGAAGGCGACTGCATGAAAGCAATCTACGCTCTCGTAGACCACTCCGGGTCCCACCTTTACGGAGAGGCAATCGTGGACGACGATTAGAATGGGTTCGGAACCACGTGGACTGGGGCCGTGAGCAATGGTCCAATGTGCTGTTCACGGATGAATCCAGGTTCGGCTTCCATCCAGATTCACGAAGGACGCGTGTTTGGCGAGTTCCTGGACGATGGAGCCGTCTTCAGAACCCTCAGGAAGTTCACCCATACCAAGGAGGAACAATTATGGTTTGGGCAGGAATTCGTCTTGGAGGACGGACGGATCTCGTTTGGGTGCGGGGCAATATGACGGCAGAACGATACGTCCAACAGGTGCTGGGGCCCGTAATCTTGCCCCACAGAACACAAATGGGGCAAGATTTCCTGCTCATGCACGACAATGCCCGGGCACACACGGCGAGAACGGTAGCAGCTTGGTTACATACACACAATGTTAGGGCCTTAGACTGGCCTGCTCAATCGCCAGATCTAAGTCCCATTGAGCATGCGTGGGATATGCTGCAAAGAAGAGCTCTGAAGGAAGTTCCTGAAAATCTGGCTACAGAAGATCAACTTTTTGCGCACCTCAGAAGGACATGGGACAATATTCCGCAGCAAGACATTGACAACCTTGTTCTGATCATGCCGAATCGTTGCCGATGTGTTATGAACATCATGGGCGCTTTCTCAAACTACTAACTTCAAGTTTATAAACACAAATTAAATGATTTTTCTATTTTTTTTCAGTTTTTACTCATAAATTAAAAGTTAGTTCATGTACGGTTTCCGTCTATGCTTCATTTTTTTCCATAAAATCCTGAAATTTTAATCGAAGTACCTTAACCATTATTAAAAAATGGTAGAATATTAAATAACGTATCTTTTAAATATATACATGTCATATAAATAATTAACACATTGATATTAATTCGCTTTTTTAAAAATATCCCTAGACCGTGTTGATGTGTGTATATAAGGAGTACTGTAGTATTTACCTACAACCTTGAAGATTACCAATATTGACATAACTACAATACATACCTACTGGGCAAATGTAGTGTTAATTCGGTAATATGACTGTTAACAGATCTGCACATAGTATACTAAATAATGTCACAACCACTCCACTATTTTCACATAACACTGAAATAAATACCACTTCAGAGAATGTAACCTTTCGTAGTAGACATAAAATTAACATACCCACAAATAACTCATTTATTGTCTTGTCAGATCATTCAGAGTATGAAGATACCTTCAATTCGACTCCCATTCAGGAGTTTAATCGAAGTTATCCTGATATGTCAAAAAGTACGTTTGATGATATGAATGAACTAAAGAGTAAAATTTATTCATTAGAAGAAAAACTAGAAGTGGCTGAAAATGAAATTGAGAATTTGCAACTGGAAAATAGCCAGCAAGCCAAATTAATTCATGAATTAAAATTAAGTAAGTATCAGCTGACTCATATTTGTTAGATCACATCTGTAAAAAAAATAAAGAAAACGTCACGTAAAAGTTTAGTAAAATCAAAACTTAATGTTAATACCCCAGAAACTCAACTAAACCATAACCAAACTCCTGTTGCGAAAAGACTGCCATCTTTCGAATTATCTTTGAACTCAAACCGTCGTCCTGAGAGCATTGCAAGCGGCTGCACTCGCGATCACAAACGCCTGATAAATATGCAACTTGACGATTCTACAAATATACAACTAGATGGCGCTATTAGTTCTTATCATAAGCCTAATAAAATTTATATTCTTGGAGACGAACAATTAAGAGGACTGTCTGCTGCTTCATTAAGATCGAGAGAACACAAATGGAACGACATATACGCACCAACTGCGTTGATTTTGTCAGGAGCTACTATTACGGAAATATTAACAAAATGTGATGATATTGCGAACTCCTTAAAACCAGGTGGTACAGTAATAATAAGTATGGGTTCAAATGATAGAAATGTGCAAATGTTACATTTTAATTTAAATATTGCTTTATATAAGTTGAGAAGGGCATTTATTTATATGGCACCAATCAGTTTTAGTCCATATTTGAATGAACATATGCTAAATAAATCATTAAAAGTATGGACTAGTCACTTGAACAATTGTAGTTATTCACGACTATAAGGGTATGTATTATAAGCACTATAACTTTATAAATTATATGTGTAGCAAGGTAAACTTTAATATTGATTTTACCAAATATCAAACTGAATTTTTAACATCTAAGCAAATTAAAAAATATATACATCAATGCAAAGATATTAGAATTGATCATGTAAAGAGGTGTACACAACCCAATAGTAACATCAAAAAGGGCACAATCCCATACTATTTCCGAACGAAAAATATTAGTCAACATAATACTGATATTAGTCCTGAAAAATGCAGTATTACGGCCTCAAAGCCGCAGCAGTCAAACTTAAGCGATAATAAAAAGCTTTTTCGTGACTGACTCCTTCACTTTGTTACATCAAAATATAGGTGGGCTAATTTCAAAAAAGGAACTTTTAGAAATGACTTTAGCGGAATTAATGCGAGAAACAAATCCAGATATATTATGTTTCACTGAAACTTTCATAAAGTCGGGTACTGAGAAATGTATTAATATTGCAAACTATGAACTTGCATCCTTTTATAGTAGACCGAAAAAAAGAGGGGGTTCTTGCATAATGGTGAGGAGAGGTACCCTATACAAAAATATATATCATTTTGATGATCTAAACATGATTTTTCATTTTGAACTATGTGCGATAAAAATTGAGCCAAATATCTTACTTTTTTTGTATTTATAGGATACCTTCAAATAAAATCAGACACTTAGCATATTTTTTTGAGAAACTTAATCTTCTGTTATATATATATCAATCAAGATTTTCATAATATAAAATAATTATTGCGGGAGACTTAAACATCAATATTCTAAAAAGAGAGGTTCCAAAGACTCTTAGGCTCATGGATATTATACAAAGTATAACTCAACATCTCATATATCGGTCCCCACGAGAGGTAAGTCATGTCTTGACTTAATAATTAGCAACATTACACTAAACTGGCAAAGGTCTCAAGCAGAAAAACCGCTTGTACTGCCTACTTCGCTTATGTGGAATCCATCCTTAGGTACGGACTTCTCATTTGGGGTAACGGTACAGATTTAGGAAGAGTTTTCATTGCTCAGAAACGATGAATAAGGTCCATATGTGATATCGCACCGGATGTGTCTTGTCGCCCCTATTTCAAACTTTTAAAAATATTACCATTGCCTTGTTTATATATCATCGAAGTAGTGAAATTTGTAAAACAGAACCCTACATTATTTAAAAAAGCAAAAGATAATACGAAAAGGGAAAATATAAGAAACACAGACCGGTTGATACTTGGTACGGTACCAAAAACCACAAAATTTCAGAGCAATAGTTATTCCATGTGCATAAAAATTTATAATAAAATTCCTGGTCGTTTTAAGGAATTACCTTTAAAAAGATTTGTGCCAAGTACTCGTATTAGCTGCTGGCTGTTGGAAAAGAGTTTTTAGTCACTTCGGGAGTTTCTCACATACCGGGATAAATAAGTGGCATGGACCAATGTTGTTAATTTTATAGGTTGTTTATTGACTGTAGTGATTGTTTTTGTTATTGTGGATACCCATTGTTACTATAATTATGCATGTGAAATATTAATTAATTTGTATTGTAAATTCAGAAATGTAATCAATTTATTATATTTGAATCATAATGAAATTTATATAATGTAATGCAACGTAATTAAAATTCATATGAAGTTGTAAATTTATTTGAAATTAATTGAATTACGGATTGAAAATGAAATTCATTTTACTTTTATAATTTAGTTTAGAAGGAAACTTTTGCATGCTATTGGTTAAATGGCTAAATGGGCTAGTAGTACAAGTGTGAATTGTGATTTTCCATCTCGCTACAACCTCATTTACAGCAAATAAATCTTTTAAATCATTAAACTGAAAAAAATACAAATTTCATGGGCGTCTGGAGTGAAATTAATTATTACTTATTAAATATTTAAAAGTAAGTAGCTCTATGATACATACATACATACATACATATTGTCACGCCTTTATCCCCGAAGCGGTCGGCAGAGGCATAATAAACACACACATTTCACCGTATGCATTTTTGTCCCAAGTAACAGGTGGCGAGCCCGTTGCCGTGTTGAAATGGACAGGCGCAGGCTGTGACGACCTGCTGTTGAAATTTTTTAAGCCGCCCAAAGGCATTCAACTTGGCTCTAACTCTCTCTTCCAAAATTATAACAAAGACATGTTTGATGAGTTTAGGTTTAAACAGGAACATTAGAAAATTGGTCTACTAGATGTCGCTACGAGTTGAGGCAACAGAGAAACCACTAGAGTTAGACAATGAAATAAAATACACGAACAAAATATTTAGAAGTTTTATTAAAATACAATAATATTTTTAAAAATGCATAAACTGTTAGTCAGTCTCTTGTTGGAACACATAACTGGTATATTTAAAAAGAGTCTATTTTAATTTATCCTTTCTAATATGAAAATCCCTTCTTTTCCAAAATTTGTCGAATTTTCTCTGTGTTTGGCCAGAAAATCATCAATACTGTTGAAGCTGAAAGAATAAAAGTAAATTATGGTCATCTTCAATTTCACTTCCATCATTCAGATAATAGTACAAGCACAGATAATATAATGTATGTACAAGGCATAGTTAGCCTAATTTATGTAATTCTGGGGTAGATGGCGCTGCAAAACTATTCTAAACCATCTAGTACAGAGGTTCCCAAACTTATTTTGTCTACTGCTCACTTTGAGACTAAATAAATTTTTAGCGCCCCCATTTTTTCACCTACTTAAAAACCACTATAACTTCAAATTAAATTAATTAATTGTTGTGAACTATATAAGCGGAGATTAAACATTAATTCTAAAATAGACTTTTACTATAATCCGCAAGAGTTAACTTGAGACTTGAGCACAGTAGGTAGTACATAACGACGCTCAGGTCTCAAGTTAACTCTTACGGGCTACACCTGCCAATGAGAATGATTGTTGAAACGCAACTTTATAGTATTCAGACAGAGTATCTTTTAATCAAAATAAAAAAATAAAATTGATTCTTATATAAAAACTAATGTGAAGGATGAATCTGATGCTGTTTAATAAGTTTGTTGATATCAGGTTCCAATTTACTCAAGAACAGCCGCAAGTCGCCACGTTCGGTAACATGCAAACGATTTCTCTTTTTAGTAAGCAGCGTTGCCACAGCACTAAATCCACGTTCACGCAAATATGACGATGGGAATGCTATCAAGAATCGTTGAACGATTGACTACAATGCAGGGTACAATTGCGGGATCGGTTTTTGTAGCCAAAAATCTTGATAGCCATTTTTAAACTTGTTTTTTATTTCCTCGTTTGTTGTCAATTCTATAAGTTCTTCTTCCAGCTGAGGTGAGATTGCTGTGTTGTCATTTAAAAACGGATCTAACACCCAGCCTGGTATTTCCAAGTTCAAAATGTCCTGGTATCGTTCGGTGAAGTCAATGTGGAGGTTTTCCAAATGTTGGTAGTAGGCAAACAAGTCGTCGTTACTGCAGGATGCAGATAAATTCGGAAAAATGTGAAACTCACGTCTGCCCATATTCTTTTTGTGTAGAAGCAGTTTGACTGCGAAAGCAGCAACGACATTTTTTGTTTTAATTTTTTGAAGTGAAAACTTCTTTAGCGGCGTTAAGCACTTTTTAATTAAATTTAGTTCATCGCCTTGCAGTTGGAGATTCATGTCGTTGAACAATTTATACAGGTCTGTCATGTAATCTATATGATTGTTTGATGTAATGAGCTTGTTGCGCAATTCTGTATCTTTAGTTTTCAAGAACTCTATCACATAGTCAAACAACAAACAAACAAACAAGGGCGATAACGCCCTCTCCCTTTAGGCCTGCAGGGGGCGTTATCACACTTTGGGAAACGTTGATCCAGTACCTACTATTGCACGTTGATTAAATTAATGGCACTAGGTGGAACTTGTTATACAACTCGAATTTTTTTTTGGACTGTTTTTGTCCATTTGCACTGTTCCACTTATTTACTTTTTAGTCTACACTAATATTATAAAGAGGAAATCTTTGTTTGTTTGTAATGAATAGGCTCAAAAACTACTGGACCGATTTTAAACATTCTTTCACCATTTGAATGCTACATTATCCACGAGTAACATAGGCTTTATTTTATTTTGGGAAAAAATAGGGTGCCTTAAGATATTTTAAATTTTCGGATACAAGGTGTAAAAAATCAACCAGAAAAGTTACTTATTTTGCGTACGCTGCCTAAACTATAAAAGATAGATCCATAAAATGTTGTAATTAATTGTAGATCTTATAAATATCTACAAAAAAGTCCGCGACACACTATATTTATCTATGTCGAGTGAGGCACAAGAACCATTTTTTTATTTAAAAATCTATATATTTTTTGGACTACATTTAAACGCGTTTATTTTACTACATGCTATTAATCCTTATCGAAATAAATTATTTCATCACTAAGTACAGCTTATGTAGATAATATTTGGTCTTGATGTGAATGATTAAAATTGGACGTTTCGGCCCGTTGCGAAGTAGGCGTCACCAAGGCGGGGGTGAGCGTGCGGGAGGGGAGTTTAGAAATAATATTATAAAGCTGAAGAGTTTGTTTGTTTGTTTGTTCGGTTGAACGCGCTAATCTCAGGAACTACTGGTCGGATTTAAAAAATTCTTTTTGTGTTAAATAGCCCATTTATCGAGGAAGGCTATAGGCTATATATCGTTACACTACTACACTGGGGAACAGAGCCGTAGTCATAAATGTCTACAAATCGAGCAATTTTTTATGCATCATTGTAGAATTTTTAAGCGACGGGATTAAATAGGTGCGACGGTAGGTCAAAATGTTCCACGGGCGAAGCTGTGGGGGTCATCAAATTTAGGATAAAAAGACTTTTGGTTTAGTTTTCAACTTTTCAAAGGTATTGACTACATCCCTGATGTCATTGTCAAGTTAATCTAGTGTTGTAAAACTTGCATTACATGGTATTTGAAGGAGTATAAAAAACTACAAACCGGCAGTAAATACACCGAATGCAGTGAATGCTTCATGGCAGTGTAAGTCAAGAGTCGCGCCCAGGACGTAGGATCCAACTGCAGCACCTGCTCTGCCTACCATGTACATGATACACATCGCCATTGCTCTGAAATTGGTAAAAAATGCTAAATAAAAATTATGCCCACGGCTTAACTTGCTTGTAATACATAACTAGGTGGCGCGGTCACGTTAATTACTCTTACTTTACGGTATTACGTTCCATCTCAATAGATGGCGTTGTTCAGCTGACTGTCTCTATGTAAGTGCTAGTACTATGGTATCACCACAGTATAAAGAGTAAACCTATATCAGGCTGTTTTATATGCAGCCTTTATTTATGCTGCATATATTACAATCAACATTTATTTAACTTAAAGTTTCCCATAAAGTATAGAGTATCACTAGTCTTTTGGCAGCACGTGGCAACATTGATACTGTAGACATTTATCAGATGTTATTTGCAACTTAGTAGTATAATTATTAACTAAATAACTATCTTCACGCTGTATCCCTGAGGGGTAGTCACAGAGGACAGATCGCAAGGCTTCACGATCCATGCACACTTCTTAAGCTTTTTGCAAATTCATCAATCGCTTAATACCCTCACGTTTGGGTATCCGATTACTTTTGCTTTTCGGTTTTTGAGCAATCTGCTCACGTGGTCTTCGTATGTACTCTGTCTACCCTGACTACTTCTAAGTACTATTACTTTCGCACAATATAAATATTCTTCGTCAATCGTTTCTCACTCATTCATGTCTCCAAACCAATGGAGTACGCCCTTTTCCAGGTTAACGCTGACACTCACATTCAAACCTGCCATATTGCGTATCACTTCGTTACGTATTCGATCGGCCAAAGTGACCTCCCACAATTTTCGAAGTGATCGCATCTTCACAACATCCAATTTAGTTTCATGCATCTGCTGACATCCCCAGGTTTCGCTACCGAAAAGCAACGTTGGCACTAGCACGGCGTACATCCAAATCACATCTTCCGACTGCGCTAAACATATCTACTTTATAATACACAATTTTCATTCGACTATTCCAGACGTCGCTGGGTTACCTAAATCTCGTATTTAGTTCTTACGCCATCTCTTTCAAATACTAGAACCTAAGTTTTACTTGCATTCAAGCGAAGACCCTTACTTTCACACTTCTCTTTGTTGTGTATTAAATATTGAATATATGCTATTACCTACTCTAGAAATAAAAAGCAAAACTATAGTATGTCCTAGCAGTCAGTAAAAGCTGACTCCTATTTTTGCATATTGGTAACTGACCTCAGAGATGTTGGGAAAACATCAACAGCGATGGCCGCGAGAATGGAAGCTGCACAGCCGGAGCACAAAGATAAGATGAGCAGCACCGTGGCTGTGATGCCCTCGGGTACGAAAGCGGATCCTATCGTTGCTATTCCGCAGATAAACATCACTCCACCTGCAAATAGATTTTAAGTTGAAACTTTTAAGGCAACAATAAAAATATAAATAAAATAAATTTAAATAAACCGTTGAAAAGATAAAGTTGAATTTAACGCCATCTAGGGATATCAAACGGAACTACTTACTAAAGTATATACCTATTTTTTAAAGTTCATTTTCCTTCTAGTGTCAAACGTTCGAACCAGTGGTGGCATCGAAAGCCTACTTTGAAAGGCAAGGGGGACTGATATTATCTAGCGCCAAGGCAACGTATCAGAACACTTGCAATATCTCGAACACCTCAACGAGTGAACTTTTTGCTCATTTAATATTCTACATACTTTTCCTAGTAACATTAGCTAGTAGCTAGTAGGCACTTAAATTTAATTAAAATTGATTTAAATAAATAAATTTTCTTTTTTTCAACTTCCGGCTGTAAAGCCTTCCTGATTAGCGGGCCTCAGATGTCGTCAAACAAATGTATTCTAGTCCACAATTTAATAAAAGTAGTATATAAAAATATATATTAAATTGTGGACACAGAAACAGATGCGAGCACAAACTGACTGTGGTGCCAATTATCTTAGTCGAATTACAAGGTTATAGGCGGCAAAATGGCTGACACTATACGCTTGCTGTATATTATTTTCTAAAACTAGTGCAGTTATCTTTTTTATGTGCGGGAGTGGTGGTTTATTGGACCTAAAATTGTGTTAACGTGCTATACTGAACGACAGTGATATATATGCAGTTAAATGCGATTTTCCATCTTGCCGCGTAAAACCCGCTGAAAACCTCAGTATAACAACCACTTCTATACTGGGGTTGACTGAGGTTGACTTAAGACTATTATAGACTTGATTAAGACATAAATGACGGATACATTTTAGATAACAAGAAGATTGAAGAAATATGACATAAAGAAGATTTGGCTAAAAGGTCTTAGTATCCAGGTCATAAAATAATTACAAAAAAAAAAGAATTACAAATTCATAATTCGAATAAAATACAATGTCAATTTATTACAATATACTTTATACTTAGTATTTGAAGGACTCGCTACTACTAGGTAATGTTCTAACATAAATATCTGTATCGATCAATGCGTTAAACATCTTAAGAAAATAGCATCGTAAAATAAAGTCAAACATACAATATATTTGACTTTATTTTACGACATTTTTTTTACACAGCAATTTCAATTTCCCAATTTTGCTGTAAAGTTTCATTAAAATTCATTAAGTATATTTGAGTGAAATCGTAACAAACATCATTCCACGGATCCAAATAAACTTTCATTTTTATAATATTACTAAGATACCTAAAGTTCAATTGACCTTTTGTTACTTTGTTTTTTTAAAATTGAATCAAGTATATATAAAAAAATAGGAGTATGTGCTTAAGACCGCACTTCAAAGTAAAAACTTCATTGGCAATCGCAATCAATTATTTCGTATGAATTGAATATACTAAACACCGCGACACAACAGCGAATAGCAGCTGACTGTATCTTTCTCGCTCAGGTACACTCGGCGTTCCCGAATTCACCTGATCGATTCTATCACCTCAGAGCGTGACGGATGTGTCTAATTTACTCCCTACGGTAAAATCTGTGTGCCGTGCGCCAAAAGAAGTTTTCACTTTAATAAGGAAATACTTACAATATATAGTTTTCCTTCCCAGCTTGTTTATCAAGAATCCTATGGCCACGTAAGTGAGTGCGAACACAGCTCCCATGGCCATCGATATCGGGAATATTGTCCTTGATATTTCAGCATCACAGCTCTCTTCGTGGGATAACTAAAATATATAAACGCAATAGAAGTAAGACGCTTGCGTCACTCCGTCCTGCGATATTCGGATAACATGTTCTTAGAACGTAATATAAATCAAATCCTACTGGAAAAAGGTCAGGTCACTAAGGTCAATAGTACTTTTAACCGACGAGCATGCATGAATAATTAGAAGCGAAAGTTGTGTGCCAGGATCGTAGCAAGTAGAAAGCCATAGTGTCGCCCTACCCCGATGGGACGCATGCAATTCCACATACAGCTCCGAGATACTTAGTAAGTCAAAGGGAATAAAAGCTGTAGTGTGAATAAATACAAAATAGAATAGTCGAACGATTAAAACCTTGTGTGCAAGAATTCGAAAAGCATTATCGCAGTAACGCATCCGGTATTATTGACCGATAATAACGTGCCTATGTAGAAAAACCTTTATCGTATGGTACTGTGGGATACTTACACTGGCATTCAAGAACTTGTCTCGTATAATTTGACAGATTGATATTTTCTGACTGGTACCACTTTTGAGAATACTGTTCAGTATGTCTGGCACCCAGACGTATAGGCCGCTTGATCTGGAAAATTAATAAACAAAGCAAATATAATTTGTGAAAAATATTTATTGTTTACTAAAGGAAAGGGTATAAGGTCGAGACTTGCATACGAACAACTTGTGTGCAAATTGCTCTAAAATAGAAAGGTCAGAGTACTCGGATACCCAGACGTGCAAATATGAAACGATTAATTAATCTGCAGGAAGAGAAAAAAGTGTGCATAGATCCGCGAAGCCTGGTGATGTGTCCTCTCTGACTATCCCGCCATAGATAGATGGATAAATATAATAAATAATTTAGGACATTCTCACATAACGCAGCGCGCAGGTGTTACATTAGATCCATTTATATATTTCACTTATATATTTTTATATACATGTACATGGAATACATCCAAACTTCATAACAAACATTAGCAAATCACAAAATCATTTGACCTGCTATGCAATTCACAAATCGCGGATCGAAATCCGCTACGGCGCAAATGTCATCGATATTCATAGAACTCGAATATCAATGACATTTGCGCCGTAGCGGATTTGGATCCGAGATTTGTGAATTGCATAGCAGAACCCAGATTGGAACTCGAGACCTCTGAAATCGCATACATCATATACAACTATACAAGATGTATTAGGTAATATATGTTTGTCTTTACGCAGTCTAGCTCAGAGATCCTTAGTACATACTAGCTGTTGTTTGGATATACTATTATCTATAATAACATATTAGTAACACCAACGAAGTAGGGATGGGTATCTTATCGTTGAATAAGTCTTTTTTTGATCAATGGATCCGTATGAGAAATGTAAAGCTTTAAGTGCTAATTTTTAACTGTATGGTCTGCATGTGATGATAAAAATTTGTAACCTTGCTAAGTTTCGTAACAAAGTTACACGGTACGAATGTATAAAATTGCACCTATAATCATTCGAGTTGTGGTAGGTGTTATTATGTTATGCCTATGCATTTAAAATATTTCTTGAAAAGCAATTAGTATGATGACTTTCATAGCGGAAAATTTTTGCGTAAGTTTTTTTTGTGAGTGTATAAGGGCAATTCATTGTGAGTGTATTGGGGTAGACAGCCGACAAGGATTGTCAGATTAAAAAGCAGTCAGTCCCAAAAATAAAAAGTTAAATCATTACGCCACACCCGGCTCTAAATTCAGGTGAGGTTTGGAGCAAGTAACGCTAAGATGAAAAAGGAATTTTCTTGTATGTGAAAGTGAGTATTATATTACAACAACTTACAACATAAACACCGCAAACATCGACACGTGTGAGATCAACACACACTTCAGCAGAGGCGCCTTGAACATGACACACACATTCTTCAAAGCGCCTGCAAAACCTCCAGTCTTCACTTCCTCGCTACCAGCATTGATCGTCTTGACCTGGAAATTCAGAAAACTGTGACAGATAAGTCATTAAAAATGCAATTTTTGTCCTTAGTCTTATAGTGACTGCCTCTGTGGCGCGGTGGGAGTGCATCCGACTGCTACGCAAGAGGTCGTGGGTTCGATTCCCACCCAGGATAAAACTTTGTGTGATGAGCACGATGGTTTATTCTGTGTCTGGGTGTTATTTATCTATACTATGTATGTATTTAGAAATATTTAAGTATGTTTATCAGTTATCTAGATCCCATAACACAAGCTAATATTAGCTTACTTTGGGCTAGATGGCGCTGTGTGAAAAGTGTCCCACAATATTTATTTATTTATTTAGTGTATTTCAAATTATTTCCAAACTGGATTCGGAGCTTAAATCTACTTTTATTAAGCTGCAAGGAATATATAGCTATGTATTGCGTTTAATTTTTATTTCCCGCATTGTTGGGAACGATTTAGTTCCCAGTTTAAATACCTGGGATCTGTATTTCACTCGTCCAGTGACATCGATTGCGACGTCAAGACACGCATTGCTGCCGCGTGGTCCTAGTGGCGGGAGATGACCGGTGTCATTTGTGACCAAAAATGCCGGTCAGGTTCACAGGTCTATAAACCCATCGTTAAGCCTTTACATGGCAGTGAAGCGTGGCCACTACTGGAGCTACACAAGCAGTAGCTGCGTGTCACGGAAATGAAGATGCTGCGGTGGATTTATGTAGTCACGCGGATGGACCGTGTGAGGAACTCTCGCAACCGCGGCAGAGTTCGCGTCCGCGACATTGCAGATAAGCTGCAAGAGTGTCGCCTTCGCTGGTATGGTCACGTCTTGCGGTAACCGCTGGGCTACGTGCGAAACAAATGTCTGGCCATGTCGGCCCCGTCGGGTCCCGGTAAGAGGGAAGGACCCAAGAAGCACTGGATTGACGTCGTAAAGGATGACTTGCGTGCCAATGGTCTCACTACAGGAGAGGCCGCCGACCGTGCGAAGGGTCAAAAGGAAAAAGTAGGAAAGCGGACTCCGGGTGTCGCGAGACTGGGACAGACACTCGGTTGATGATGATTACTGGGAACGATTATTTTCTGATATCCATACCACATAAGAGCGCCTGAGTCGTTGCCTCGTCCCCGTCAATCAACCCTGGCGATATTGGTAGGGTACCTTAACCTCACGCTGTATCCCTGACGGGGTAGTCAGAGAGGACAGATCACCAGACTTCGCGATCCATGCATACTTCTTTTGCTTCTTCAAGATTCTTCAATCGCTCAACCTCAGAAATATATAAGTATCAATGTTTTTCAGATGTCTAGATCGCATAGCACACTTTTATATTAGCTTTATTTATACTCAATGGTATTGTGTGGGTGTAACGTGCCCACCAAGATCTTCGAAGCCTAAGCGACCTCATCTATCGGTGCACCTGCTGATTAAGGGATGAGCCAACGACGCAGGTGGGGTTGGGAGGTCAGACGGCAGGCAGTAGCTCCTAACATGGTAAAGAAAATCATACTTCAAACGATTGTACTCCTAGCAGCTAAAAAAAATGGATCCCAGGTTTCAGATCCAGTAATAATTCGGAAGTAACTGGGAACATACCAAGACGAAAAGAGATGCTAGATGGTGCTGTATAACAGAAAATGCCTCAAAATATTATAGAAGGAACTCTAAAGAAGAACTAAGAACTCTTCCAATTGTTTCCACCCTCCCCCTTTCGTTCAGTCAGGCATCCTTACAGCGTGGACACCATCGCGCCTAGAACCGAAAGATTCCGTAGATCTTTCATATGTCGCACCATAAAAGCATGGAACTCTCTGCCAGCGCACGTGTTTCCCTCATCTGACAATCCTGGGTCCTTTCAGAGAAGCGTGAAAAGGCATATTTCTGGGTCTTCAAGATGAAGGTCGCTATCGGAGCCCTGCGGGTTGAGATAGCGGCCGCAATAACGTGTCGTCGTCTTTGCTTACCATCAGGCGGGCAAAGCCATTTTGACGAGACATATATATAAAAAAAAAGAAAAGGGTCTTAACCCTTGGTTCTAATAGGTCAAAAGTACTAACAGGAAATTCCTCAGCATTTTTCCCATAGTTCCACTCATACATCTTCACCAGAACTGGTAAGGCAACATCAGGTCCTTTAGCAGCTAACAGAAACCTTGGACTTTCAGGCAAGAACAGGAGTATGAGAGCAGCTGCCAGTCCTGGAGTACACCAGAGCCAAACGAAGGCTCTCCAGGGTACGATATTTATGTAGCCCAACGTGAACGACCATTTGCCTGGTAATATTAACCAGGCTAGACCTGGAATTGATCAAGAAATAATTCTTTTAGTATCTGTTATCTACTAAGCCAGATGTTGTCAATCTGTTACTTACCTACTAATAATGATGGAGGAGAAATCCATCACGCATTTTAACAATAATTAGTTTAACTATACTTGACTACCACTTAGAAGCGCTCGTGGCCCCGATAACTCAGAGTTCTGTAAACGATCACTGCGTTAAGCAACATTCGTTTTAGGTGGTCATTGGATGGGTAACCACTTTTTGGAATTTACATTTTTCGAGCGTTTCCGTGCTTCGGATGGCACGTTAAGCCGTTAGTCCCGGTTGCCAGTAAAATGACAGTCGTTAAACCTAGTTTAAGGCCTTAAGGACGGCTTAAAAAATTTCAACAGCAGGTCGCCACAGCCTGCGCCTGTCCATTTCAACACGGCAATGGGCTCACCACCACCTTTTACGTGGCACAAAAATTCATACGGTGAAATATAAGCGTATAGTATGCCTATGCCTACCCCTTCGGGAATAAAGGCGTGAAAATATGTATGTATGTATTGACTACCACAAAAGGATTGACGAATCGAGGGCGTTTACTGTATTGCTTGCAGAACGCAAGCAGACTATGAATTAAGTAAATGTGTCCGTGGGATGTTCCCCCATATCTCGAAAGCGGGTTAAACTTAACAGGTTTAGGAATATGGCACAGATAATTCATCAAGTAGGGCAAGAGAGTGTTCTTAGCTTTGTTTCTTTTTAAATATGGCTTGTAATACTGCCATGAGGTTTAAAAACAAGTACTTACCTGGAAGGAAAATAAAAGAAAAAGATATGAAGACTGAGCCCCAAGCGATGGCGGCTGCTCGCTTTGATCCCGCGTGCATTTCACCAAGATACGCGTATACTGTGGCACTGGAAGCTGATATTCTGTAATGCAGTAATTTCAAGTAGTATGTCAAACAGACCACCCACTATACCCATCGCCGTTATTGGTGAAGGGATAGAGTACAAACATCACTACCTCCGACTTTGGGATATATATATATATATATAAGAAATCTATATTAGTTTGTGGAGATTTTAATGTTGATATACTAGATACATCATTAACTCCATCAGAGAGAAATAAAATGAAAAATTTATTTATATCCTTTAATCTGCATGGTACTTTCTTAGAACCTACTCGTATTACAGCCACCAGTGCAAAATGTATTAATAATATTTTTACTAATATTAAACCAATAAATAAAGGTATTGTGGATCCTGTAGAGTCAGATCATCGTGGCCAATGGATAAAGTTTCCTAAAATTAGTAATAAAGTTTGCAAAAAACAAATTAAATATGTACCAATTAACCAAAGTCGTTTGAATATTTTTAAAGAAAATATAGTTAAGAGATTGCCATATCTACCTGACTTTACTTGTGTAGACCAGTCATATACAAACTTATTTAATTTGATTAATGATGAGTTTGGCAAAGTTTCTACCTCAAAAACTCTACAGATTAGTATTTTTAAAAGTAGAAACAAATTATTTGAATTATATTCAGAAAAATCATATAATTTTAACCTAACCTTTCAGGAATATGTAAAAAAATATTCTAAGATATTTAAACAAACATGTTATCTCGCAAAGTCAAACTTTATTAAAAATAAATTTTCTAATTCTGTGAATAAAATAAAAATTACTTGGAATATCATTAACTCTGAATGCGGTAGAACTATGGTGACAGAAAGGGATTTCCACTTAAAAGTAAATAATTGTCATGTTACAGGGGACCTGGAAGTGGCGACGGAATTTGAAATTTTTTTCGAAAATGTACCTATTTTGACGAGACGCTGCAAGCGTCTTCCAGTTCCTCTGAACATTTATTAGAAGATTCTGTTCCTTATTGCAGGGATGCATTTGTATTCACAGATATTTGCGCTAAGGATATTATAAAAACTTTTAATTGTATTGAAATTAAGAAAACCGCGGACCTTTGGGGATTATCAGTCAAAACGGCATCATGTATCATTGAGGTCATTGCGCCGCATCTAGCAAATGTGTTTAATGACTGTGTTTCTAGTGGTATATTTCCTGATTTAATGAAACACAGCAAAGTCATACCCTTGTTCAAGGCTGGCAGCGCTACAGACCCGTCTAATTTACGACCAGTGTCAGTGCTGCCAACTTTGAGCAAAGTATTTGAAAAAATAATTTTGAATCAAATGCTATCCCATTTTGATATTCATAAAATATTTCATACAAAACAGTTTGGTTTTACGAAAGGGCGCTCAACTTCCCATGCTGGTGTTGAGTTATTAAAATGTATTCATGAAGCCTGGGAAGACAAGCAAGATGCATTAGGTATATTCTGCGATCTATCCAAGGCTTTTGATTGCGTTCAACATGAAACATTGTGCAAAAAATTACATCACTATGAAATAAGAGGCAAATCTCTCGACCTTCTGTCTTCATATTTGAACAATAGAATACAAAGGGTCGATATTAATGGTACACGATATGTAGGATCCATGGTTACAATGGGTGTGCCACAAGGCTCGATACTTGGGCCATTCTTGTTCCTCATTTATATTACTGATTTACCATTTTATGTAGGGGACAGGAATAGGATTGTTTTGTTTGCAGATGATACCTCATTGATTTTTAAAATTAGAAGACAATTAGATAATTATGACGATGTAAACAATGCAATCACGAGTGAGTGCTGCAGATGTAAATAACATTTTTGTTCTTCAAAAGCGGGCTGTACGCGCTATATATATAATTTGGGCCCCAGAGTCTCCCTCCGAGAAAAATTCAAAGAAGTAAATATTCTAACCGTAGCATCACAATACATTTTGGCCAATCTTATGTATGTCCAGAAAAAACTATCAAAGTTTACTAAACTCTGTGATATACATAATATAAACACTAGACATAAAAACAATCTTTTAGTTCACCACAGTCGGCTGCATAAGATTGGCGATTCTTTTCAGGGTAACTGTATACGCTTTTACAACAAGCTTCCCTGTGACCTGAGAAATTTACCATTAATTAAATTTAAATAGTTTATTAAAAGTAAGCTTTGTGAAAAAGGTTATTACTCTATTCAAGACTATTTACAGGACAGGGATGCCTGGAAATGATCTGCTGGCAAATAAAATATTATAGTCGTAATTGTTAGGTACGCAGGTAATTGGGGACGTAAGTCAAACACGTCATTGACACACTGATTTATTAGAATAAAAACAGGTTGTAGTACCGGGTCGCAGCCACGGTACGCACAATATATAACAATTCCTCCCCTTTAAATGAACAAATACCCCTGATAATTATAACTAAACGAACTAACTAAGGTGTACGGTTATCGGGTGACAACTCCAATCGTCGTGGGTTAATTCTGGGCATAGGCGTCTCCAGTACATCAAGTGATCTGTTAGACTCATCTTCAGGCGTCGCAAAGGTCGAGTTTCTTCCGCCTCCATCTTCCCCTTCTCCCTCTCTAGTCGGTGTGCTACTGCTAGGAGGGGATATAGTTAGACTTTCTAAAGGGGGGGTCCCTATGATGACCAGATCGGACTCGTTGCTCTGGTCCGTATCATCGACTTCACCAATGGTCGATGACTGGTGTCCATCACCATCAGTTGTTGGTTGGCCTTCGCTGACATCCTGCTGAACGTCGGGAATGACATCTAAATCCCCGCTTGTGTTGTGATTAGGTAACTGGGATGTACTGCGCCTTCTAATTTGATCTATATGCCGTTTTGTCACACAATCCAATTCAGGAACATAAATTTCATACATTACGTTTCCATTATTTTTCTTAACAATCGCTTCCAACCAATATTTTTTTTTATTGTTTTAATGTTTAGTTATATAGACACAATCGTTCTCTTTGAACTCTTTTCTAATTTTTCCCTTGAAGTATTTACCCTGTAAGCACTGGTTCCTTTCTACAGTTTGAGTGAGGTCAGTAGATGAGGAGGTAGACGATAGCGTTGCCATCGGTTGTGGCGTCAGCAGATCAAGACGTGATCGTAGTGGCCGCCCGTACACGAGCTCAGCAGGTGACTTCTCGGTGGTACTATTTCTGGAGTTCCGATAGTCAAATAAAAATTTTAATAAGTGTTCTTTTAAAAGTTTTCTATTCGAATTATTGCTAATTATAATGCTTTTAAGGCCTCGCTTAATAATTTTAACAAAAGATTCGGCTTACCCGTTGCTGGAAGGTTTATACGATGACGAAAGTTTATGATTAATACCGTTTCTGGAACAAAAGTTATTAAATTTCTGCGATACGAACGACGGACCGTTATCCGTTACTATAGTATGCGGAATACCAAAACGTGACATTAAATCGACTAATTTTTCGATTACTGCCTTTGAACTGTACGATGCCGTCATCATGAAAACTTCGACCCATTTACAGCGTCTACAGCTACAAGAAACATTTGATTGTTAAAGGGTCCCAAAAAATCTAAATGCACTCGGTGGAAGGCGTGCGGGGGGTGCGGCCACGGCGCAAGGGGTGCGCGGGGTGGGGCGGGGCGCAGCGCGCTGCACACGGCGCAAGCGGCAGCCAGCCGCTCGAGTGCATGGTCAATACCCGGGAACCATAGGCGCTTGCGCGCTTCTGCTTTACTTTTTACGACCCCAAAGTGTGAACTATGTAGTTCATTACATATTTTCTCCCTAAGCGATAACGGTATAATAATTTTGTGACCGCGCATTAAACAGCCATTTTCCACCGATAGTTGAGTACGACAATAGAAATATGGTTTTAAAATATCTTCTTTTATGCTTTTTGGCCAACCTAACTCGACGTGAGATTTTAATTTGTACAAAGTGGTGTCTTGTTTTGTTTCGCGCTGTAAATCGGTTAACGTAACAGGTAGCCCTCCGTCGACAACAAAATGAACATAAGACGCGCGGTCGTCAGTGTTATGACGTAAGCGCAATTCCGTCTCGGCACACGAAATGTCTTTTGCCAATGACGGTGACTCATTTTGTACAGGCGCGCGCGACAGATAATCGGCACTGTTATATATTACTACTGACATATTCTAATACGTAGTTATATGCAGATAAAAATATTGCATACCTTCGTAGCCGATTTGCTGAAACCTCAGGTATACCGCGATGAGGACCAAAGATGGTTAGCAGTGGTTTATGATCGGTCCTTAAGGTAAAGGGTACGGCCCGCGCATACAAATACTGGTGGAACCGCCTCACACCGAACACTATGGCTGTAGCTTCTTTTTGGATTTGTGCATATTTTTTCTCGGCCGCTGTTAATGTTCTAGATGCATAACTAATTGGGCGTTCCGACCCATCGTCTCCTATTTGCGACAAAACAGCGCCTAGTCCGCATGGCGAGGCGTCCACTGTCAAGATTAACTTAGCCGTGGGATTAAAATGTGCCGGCACTTGTTCCGATGCTAACTGTCATTTAATGCGTTTAAATGCTTTGTCGTGGCTCTCGACCCATTCCCACTTTGCACGTTTTTGTAATAAATTGTATAACGGAGCAAGTGTAGTCGAGGCGTTAACAACGAAATTACGATAATAATTAGTTAATCCTAGAAAGGATTGTAATTCTATAACGTTCTTAGGTCTGGGAGCACGTAGGATTGCTGCGACTTTTTCTGGTGACTTCCTTATCCCCCTCTTGTCAATAATATGCCCTAAATAATTTACTTCATCTTTGAAAAACTCACATTTATTTTTGTGTATTGTTAAACCCGCATCAGCTAACCTCTCTAGCACCGTAATCAACCTGTCCATAAGTTGTATTTATTTGACACCTGTTATACAAATATCGTCTAAGAATAGTACTATTTCTTCTATACCTGATAATATGCATTCCATGGCCCTTTGAAATAGACTAGGTGCTGAACATAATCCAAAAACTAATCGGGTAAGCGTAAATAATCCACGGTGCGTATTGATGCAAGTCAAATTTTGAGATTGCTTTTTAAGACAAAATTGGTTATAAGCCATTGATAGGTCTAGTTTGCTAAACTGTACGCCCCCCGACAATTTTGTTAACAAATCATTTACAGTTGGCAACGGATATCTATCGACAACCAGTTGCTTGTTAATAGTGACAGAAAAATCGGCGCAAATTCTTACCCCACCGTCCTTCTTTAAAACGGGTACAATTGGTGACGCATAATCAGAATATTGAACCGGTTCCAGTACTCCTAATTCAACGAGTCGGTCCAATTCTATTTCTATTTTATCTTTCAATGAATATGGCACCACCCGCGGTTTGAAAAAAATTGGCTTCGAATCAGGTTTTAAGTGTAATTCTAAGCCATATTTATTGAATTTACCCAGCTTGTCAGAAAAAACAGTAGGGAATTTAGATACAAGATCATCCACTGTTAAACTGTCGCATGATCCACGTATAGAATTGACTGTAGGTGTCAGTTCCAACCCAAAGTTGCAAATAAAATCACGTCCGAGCAAGGGTGGGCCGCCGTTACGAACAACGAATAAGCTCAGTTTACGCATCATATCAGAGTACTCAACATCTAAAACAATTAAACGAATCGTTTCCAGCTGTTCTCCGGTATAGCTAAATAACTTTATTTTCGAATTTAATAACGGTGTTTTGCTGAAATGTAGATTGTACGTATTTTGAGATATAATACTAACTGCGGAACCACTATCTATCTCGAACTCCAGAACTAGTCCACCGATAGTAATAAATGCTGTCATCGGCCTTCCTTGCTCACAACGAATACTAAAACACAACTTACCGTCGTCGTCATCATCCTCATACACGTGACCTTCCTCAACGTGTTTAACCTTCACACTACTAGAACACATCTTTCTCAGATGACCCTTTATATTACACTTTTTACATTTATAGTTTTTAAATCGGCACTGATTGGATTTGTGATTGTTATAACCGCACACACTGCATTTATCTTTAACCGTGAATACCGGTCCGTCTTCACCGCCGCGTTCGAACCGCTTGGTACCGGAGCGGCGAGCGCGGCGCGCCTGGCGCAGCGCACGCTTTCGGCTTACTCCACCGCTTTGGCTAGGGTTAAATCCTTCTGGTTCTGGGCAAAGAGTTTGTCTCGCTCACGTCCTGACATCATACCCATGATGAATTTGTCAAGCAGCGCTTCTTCTAAATTCTTGAACCCGCAATGTGCTGCCAATCCCCTAATTCTGGCCGCCCATTGAGTGTGGCTCTCGTCTGGTCGTTGTACCGCTGAATAAAAAACAGATTTTTCAGCAAACCCGAGCCGCTTCGGCTCAAAGTGGCGGTCTAGGATTTTCAGAATTTCCTCGTAATCCGTTTCTTCCAACTTCCTGGGCAACGCCAGATCTCTTGCTAGCATGTATGTTGGTCCAGTGAGGGCACTCAAGAGTATTGCCCTTCGTTTGACCTTCAACATGTCTGACTCGTCCGTTATCTCATTTGCGATAAACCATTGTTGTAGCCGGGATTTATAGCTGGTCCACTCTTGTAATAAATGATCAAAATTTGTAAGTATTCTTAAAGAAATACTGTTAACCGCCATTTTTGCACTTGTAGATTCAAACCGCCTCGTCGCCACTGTTAGGTACGCAGGTAAGTGGGGACGTAAGTCAAACACGCTAGTCATTGACACACTGATTTATTAGAATAAAAACAGGTTATAGTACCGGGTCGCAGCCGCGGTACGCACAATATATAACAGTAATATATTAAATTGTAAATAGGCCATCAAAAAAAAGCCTTCCTAAGTTTCTTGCCGGTTCTTCTCAGGTGGGCCGCGTTCCGAACCGGTGGTCACTTTAAATATACAAACTTTTTCTTTAGTTTTAGTGTATGATATTTTGTAAGCTCCGTTGAAATGATCTATGCAAAATAAAGACATTTTTATTTTATTATTTCTTTATTTATTTTATTGTGCGAAAGTATCCATTGAATTGGAAAACTCGAAGAAAAACCCTATGCTAACAAGTTCAGGATGTTAGGGACCCCATCAACATGTCTGGAGTCTAAGCCGACCTCACCTTCACATGACGCACCTGTTGACTAACGCCGCAGACATTCTGAATATGCCACACAGCACAATTTTTGAAGTTATACCTTTTTTGACGCGTTAGGGAAAAATTATGAGAGTAAATTTTTACGATGCGCGCGCAGACCGTTACGAAAAACCGACACCATGAAGTTAGCTGGTAAGTGTTTCCATGACAACCTATAAACACCGTGAAGTTTGCTAATAAGTGTTTCCATGACAACTTATAATTAACATTTGTTTTAAACTAACACGCGTGGAACACATACTTTTGTATTGAACGGGATTTCGCGCGGCACTATAGTGTTACGCCGTCAGACTAGTGAACAACTTTAAACGTCATTTTCTGGGCCTTGGGAACGTTTTCAGCAGGCTGAAAAGCGGTTTCAGGCCGTTTCCGAGGACGCTCTATCACATACCAAATTATCCGAATTTCACCCCATTTGCCGTTGTTTTCAGGCGCCTGAAACATGTTTTCAGTTCGTTTCAGGCCACCCCCTATCACATGACATCATAACCTGAAAACCCTTTTTCAGGCGTTTTCAGGACCCCTTATGGGCCTTTGAAGCCCACTTCAGTATATAGCGTAATTTCATGAAAGTGTGACAAGGATAGCAGTATTAGAAAGAGAGAGCTACATTCAGAATATTCCAGAGCTATTAGACAGGGATAGCACTATTAAAAAGAGATAGCTACACTAAGAACATTCTAGAACTATGTGATAGAGATAGCACCAGAAGGGACAGCAATAGGTCGAGAACCTTGCACATACCGAAGGAGCAACTAGTATCGTGTGGAACATTCTAGATTTGTACCCGATTGTAGGTACCGAACGAATTCTCCCGAATATTCCAGAACATTACTAGGCGTATATAAAGGGCCGAGCTCGCGGCTACTGGACAGTCTCCTTTGAGGAAGCGAACAGTGCGAATCGAAGTGATCGAAGCTAAATAGTGCGATACTGGTACAGTGCGATTATCTTAGAGAAGAATTTGTGTTTAGTGTGTTTGGTGACGATTATTAGTTGTGGTTTTATTGTTTTCATTTACAGTAATTAAAGTGTTAGTTTTATAATTTGTGGTATTAGTGCAACTCATATTAGTACCCACCCTACGAACGTAACATTTGGTGTCAGAAGTGGGATAGGAAATGCCGATTATGCCACGTGATACCGAGCCCAAGGGGGTTCAAACCCGAAATCAAACGGGAGCCAGTGGGGAATCTACGCCTGTTGCTGGAACATCGGTGCCGCGGACCACACCCAAGCAAGAAGTGGGCTTGAGCAGCATGCTAGTCCTATTAAAGGAGCTGGCTAGACAACAGGACGAGCAGGCTAGAAAACAGGACGAGCAGGCTAGAAAACAGGACGAGCAGGCTAGAATACACGATGAACAGGTCAGAGAACAATCCGGAGTTCTGCGTGAAGTTCTAGAAAATAGTGCAGCGTGGAAAAAAGAAATGCAAGAGGTCCAGGAGAAACTCACCGAAATGGACGTCAAATTTGAGACTAGATTTCACGACGTGAATGAAAAGGTGAGGTGAGAGACGCACGAGAACCGCCTGCAGAAATTGGAGACCAAGGCAAAAACAGTCACCAGTTCCTGTTTTCATGAGACCACCATGTCGGGACGTGGAAGATTCAAAGCACCTCCCTTTGATGGTACGTCGTCCTGGACTGCATATAAGCTGCAGTTCGAGTCCGTTTCCCAGGCTAACGGAGTAAGGAGCAGGCTAAGACGGCGTTAACGTTAGCCCTACGTGATGAGGCCCTCACCATCTTGGAGGCTCTGGGAGACGACAGGACGTACGACCGTCTTCTTGAAGCTCTGGAGGCGCGTTACGGCGATGGTCACCTGGAGCACGTGTATCGAGCACAACTGAAGGACCGAAGCCAGGGGCGTAATGAGTCCTTACAACAGTGGGCCTTAGAAATAGAGAAATTGGTCAGGAAGGCTTATCAACGAGCTTTAGCGTCTCTGGTGGACAGCATGCTGGTGCAAGCCTTTATTGACGGGATACGGGAAATTGAAGTAAGAGCCGCAGTGCGATTGGGGCACCACGGAAGTCTTAAAGATGCAGTTGCCCATGCACTGGAAGTAGAGGCTGTACGGCAGGATTCTTCGAGGCCTTACAGGGTGCGGGAAGTATCTGCTAGGGAGCCAATTGCACCTCGCCGTGAGTTAGGACCACGATGCTACAATTGTGGCGAACGAGGGCACATACAGTCCGGTTGCCCCAAGAAGAAGATAGATGGTCGCGACCCAGCCCCGATGACAAGGACGTCATGCTCAGCCCCTGCGCCGCAGCAGGGAAACGAATAAAAGCCAGGATCACGGGACGAGTGCTGGCTGGTGGTCGAAATGTCCCAGTTATGATCTCACAGGCGAACGACGGGAATAGTGTTGTTGTTACAGGAGACATTGGTGGAATACCATGTCACCTCACCATCGACACCGGAGCTTCTCGGACAGTGATCAGTTCTCGGCTACTGAAGTACCTGCCCAGAGATCATCTAGTCCGACCTAAGCAACTCCAGCTGCTAACAGCTACCGGCCAACATATTCCCATCCAAGGTGAGCGGGAGGTAGTGTTTGGAATTGGTGAAAAGAACTACCGGCATAAAGTCATCGTAGCTGACATTGTGGACGACTGCATCGTTGGCCTAGATTTCATGAGAGGATACGGCTGCAAGATCGACTTGAAAGTTGGAGTTCTGAAATTCGGATCCGACGAGGTGCCTATGGAAGGTGGAATTAATGGGAATGTGAACTGTGCACGAAGGACCATTCTCCAACCGAAGTCTCAAGGGCTGGTTCCGATAAGTTTGCCCTATCATGCAGAGCGCGGGGCCCACCGTTGTGTGTTGGTGGAGAAGATAGACGACGGCGAAGACCCTGGATCGTCGCTCGTACGATGGTAACGACATCACCTACCGCATTCGTAAGGGTTCTAAATCCAAGCAGTACTAAATGTGTCCTGGGAAAAGGAACTCTTATTGGGTCGTGTGAGGAGATCTCTTGGATACGGAGCTGTCAAGGAGCGGAGGAATTCGAGAAACCTGGTGGTGTTGTACCTTCAGTGGATGTAGAGAGACTATTGGACGATGCCAAGAACGATCTCACCCTGGAAGAACTTTCTAAGGCACACAAGTTACTACTGCGATACAAAGATGTCTTCTCGACACATGACAGTGATATTGGCAGAACTAGAGTAGTACAGCATGAAATTAATACTGGTGAAATAATGCCCACCCGACAGCGACCCCGGAGAGTTCCAATAGCTCGGGAGAAAAATGTAGAAGATATGGTCGAAGAGATGAGAAGCAGTGGCGTTATTGAGCCATCAACTAGCCCATGGTGTTCTCCCGTAGTATTAGTTAAGAAGAAGGACGGAACCATGAGATTCTGCGTTGATTATCGTCGACTTAATGATGTGACCAAGAAGGACAGTTATCCCTTGCCACGAATTGACAATACTTTGGACTCTTTAAATGGAATGAAGTGGTTTTCTACTTTGGATTTAAAAAGTGGGTATCGGCAAGTGGAAATCAAGGATAAAAATAAGGAGAAAACGGCCTTTTCGACTGGAAAGGGATTCTGGCAGTTTAATGTGATGCCGTTTGGTTTATGTAATGCAACGGCCACATTCGAGAGACTAATGGAACAAATACTTGCTGGTCTACTTGGCGACACTTGCTTGGTCTATTTGGATGACATCATTATCGTTGGAAGAGAAACCACCTCAGAAAACTGGAGCAGGTGTTATCTAAGTTACGAGATGCAAATCTTAAATTGAGTCCGAAAAAATGCTCGCTATTCAAACGCAAAGTGAATTATCTAGGTCACGTGATCTCGGAGAACGGTATACAGACAGACCCTGAGAAAATAAGTGCCGTTAAGGACTGGCCTATACCGAGGGACAAGACTGCAGTACGCGCCTTTTTAGGACTTTGCTCATACTACAGACGATTTGTGAAGAATTTCTCAGATATAGCAAAGCCCTTGCATCAGCTAACGGAAGAGAAAAGAAAATTCGATTGGAACGAACAGTGTGCTGCAACGTTCGAAGATCTTAAAAGAAGGCTTTGTGAAACACCCATTTTGTGTTATCCAGACCCGGAACTTGATTTTGTTGTGGACACGGATGACAGCAATACTGGTATAGGTGGAGTGTTGTCACAAAAGAAGGGAGATCAGGAAGTCGTGATCGCATACTTTAGTAAGTCGCTATTAAAACCAGAATGAAATTATTGCGTCACTCGAAGAGAATTACTGGCAGTTGTCAAGACGTTGCAGCACTTCAGTAAATATCTGCTCGGGCGAAGATTCCGTATCAGAACGGACCATGCTGCCTTGAAGTGGTTGTTGGAGTTTAAGAACCCCGAAGGACAGGTGGCACGGTGGATCGAACAGCTGCAGGAGTATGACTTCATCATCGAACACCGTAGCGGGTAGTCACATGGAAATGCAGAAGCTCTCTCTTAAAGACCTTGTCCTGACGACTGCAAACATTGCCTAAGGCAAGAAGACAAGGAATGTGTGAGAATGTTAAGGACCGACACCGTGAGCGAAGAGTGGAGCGATGAAGTCATGAAACAAGCTCAGCAAGAGGACCTAGATATCCAACCCATTTTCAATTGGATTAACGCAGGAATACCCTAACCGAGATGGTGTGAAGTCCCCGATGAGCACAGTAACAAAGAGCTACTGGGCACAATGGGATAGCTTGGTCATGCATAATGGCGTACGGTGCAGGAAATGGGAGTCCGCGAATGAGAAAGATGCTCACCTGCAGGTTGTTGTTCCAAAGATAAGAGTGAGAGATGTTTTGAAGAGTTTTCATGACGGAACTTCCGGCGGACATCTTGGAACGAAAAGGACGCTAATGAAAATTCGCCAGCGCTTTTACTGGATTCACTGCCGTGAAGACGTTGAAGACTGGTGTAAAAAGTGTACTAGCTGTTCATCAGTCAAGGGTCCGCATACCCGCAGTAGAGGAGCACTGAAGTTGTACAACGTTGGAGTACCTTGGGAAAGAACTGCTATGGACGTTGCGGGCCCGTTTCCAACATCAGACTCCGGGATTCTCTCCGCATGATCGCGGAAAAGTTTCTGGCTCTTAGCCAGAAGGTTTTCTGCGCTTTTGTGGATCTAGAGAAAGCATTTGATAACGTTGTGAGAGAAACGCTGTGGGACTTGCTGCCAGGATATGGTGTGGACGGCTCGCTACTGCGGGCAATACAGTCGCTTTATAGGGACTGTAAGGCTTGCGTGCGAGTAGGGGGGGATGTGTCACCTCTTTTTGATGTCTGTACAGGCGTCAAACAGGGATGTGTCATGTCCGCCTGGCTGTTCATAGTGTATCTGGACAGTTGCCTGCAGAAGTTGAAAGATTTTAATATGGGTGTGAATTTGGGTGACTTTACAGTAAACTGTCTGCTGTACGCTGATGATGCGGTGCTCATGGCCTCATCAGAAGCCGACCTACAGGCATTAGTCACTAATATGAAAGAGGGGTGTGAAAGTAAGGGTCTCCGCATGAATGCAAGTAAAACTAAGGTTCTAGTATTTGAAAGAGGTGACGTAAGAACTAAATGCGAGATTAGGGTAAACCAGGAACGTCTAGAGCAAGTGAATGAAATTGTGTATTTAGGAAGTATGTTTAGCGCGGATGGAAGATGTGATTCGGATGTAGAACGGCGAGTAGCTGCCGGAAACAAAGTTAACGGTGCTTTGTCCCAGTTAGTAAAGCGACAAAGCATCGTAAAAGAAGCACGAATGGCGATTCATAACGCAGTGCTAGTGCCAACTTTGCTTTACGGTAGTGAAACCTGGGTATGTCAGCAGATGCATGAAAGTAAATTGAATGCTGTGGAGATGCGATCACTTCGAAAATTGTGCGGCGTTACCTTGGCCGACCGAATACGTAACGAAGTGATACGCAATATGGCAGGTTTGAATGAAAGTGTCAGCGTTAAGCTGGAAAAGGGCGTGCTCCGTTGGTTTGGACACGTCCAACGAATGAGTGAGGAACGATTGACGAAGAATATATATTGTTCAAAAGTAGAGGGTAGAAGGAGTCAGGGAAGGCCGAGACTTACATATGAAGACCACGTGAGCAGATTGCTCAAAAACGGAAAGGTCAAAAGTACTCGGATACCCAGACGTGCGTGTATGAAGCGATTGATGAATCTCGAAGAAGCGAAAGAAGTATGCATGGATCGCGAAGCCTGGCGATCTGTCCTCTCTGACTACCCCGTCAGGGATACAGCGTGAAGATAGTTAGTTAGTTAGTTAGTTAGACTCCGGGAATAAGTACATTTTGGTGGTGATGGATTACTTCACCAAATGGCCCGAGGTATTTGCCATTCCCAATCAGGAAGCGACCATCATAGCGGAAAAATTAGTGAATGAGGTATTCTGTCGGTTTGGAGTGCCACTTGAAATTCATAGCGACCAGGGCAGGAACTTTGAATCTATGGTCTTTCATTCTTGCCGGATAATGGGTGTGCATAAAATGAGAACGACGGCATATCACCCACAATCGGATGAAATGGTCGAAAGATTTAACCAGACACTGGAAAGACACTTGGCCAAAGTTGTCGAGAGTCACCAGAAAGATTCGTAGTCCCTGCAAGATTGTTCACGTTGACCGACTTGCCAGATATCATGGAGACAACGATGCTCGGGACGAGCATGTCTTAGGAGGGGGTAGTGTTACGCCGGCAGACCAGTGAACAACTTTAAACGTCATTTTCTGGGCCTTGGGAACGTTTTCAGCAGGCTGAAAAGCGGTTTCAGGCCGTTTCCGAGGACGCTCTATCACATACCAAATTATCCGAATTTCACCCCATTTGCCGTTGTTTTCAGGCGCCTGAAACATGTTTTCAGTTCGTTTCAGGCCACCCCCTATCACATGACATCATAACCTGAAAACCCTTTTTCAGGCGTTTTCAGGACTCCTTATGGGCCTTTGAAGCCCACTTCAGTATATAGCGTAATTTCATGAAAGTGTGACAAGGATAGCAGTATTAGAAAGAGAGAGCTACATTCAGAATATTCCAGAGCTATTAGACAGGGATAGCACTATTAAAAAGAGATAGCTACACTAAGAACATTCTAGAACTATGTGATAGAGATAGCACCAGAAGGGACCGCAATAGGTCGAGAACCTTCCGGCACATACCGAAGGAGCAACTAGTATCGTGTGGAAGATTCTAGATTTGTACCCGATTGTAGATACCGAACGAATTCTCCCGAATATTCCAGAACATTACTAGGCGTATATAAAGGGCCGAGCTCGCGGCTACAGGACAGTCTCCTTTGAGGAAGCGAACAGTGCGAATCGAAGTGATCGAAGCTAAATAGTGCGATACTGGTACAGTGCGATTATCTTAGAGAAGAATTTGTGTTTAGTGTGTTTGGTGACGATTATTAGTTGTGGTTTTATTGTTTTTATTTAGAGTAATTAAAGTGTTAGTTTTATAATTTGTGGTATTAGTGCAACTCCTATTAGTACCCACCCTACGAACGTAACAATATTATATTAAAAGGTTAGTATACCTTTTTATTCCTCGACGTTTCGACAGGGTTGTACCTGTCGTGGTCCCGAGGCAACTGATGCACGTAGGCTGGAGCGACCGCTATGCACCGAGAGTTTTTAATGTACCCTCGGAATTGTTATTTTTTTGGAAACACACGACACACAACACTGACCGTATCCGCGAAAGCGTTCAAAATAATATAATATAGTGCCGCGCGAAATCCCGTTCAAAACAAAAAAACTTATAACTACATTCAAAGTAGTTTTTATTCTTTTGATGTTTTTTTTTCTTACTAATTTATCATTCCTGTTACAAACAAAGAGTTGTGGTATATGTGAGGAAATCTTATTAGACTAAAGCAGTATAACTTCTAACGTGTTTACATAAGTACACACGCACTGATTTTTGAGGAGTTGGGTATCTCGCAGACTACTTGACACTACAGCAGTTCCAGGTTATCATGTCGTGGAAATAGCATCCAAGTACATTAGTACCTACATATTCTGTATTTAACAAACTAGATGACCCCCACAGCTTCGCCCGTGGAATATTTCGACCTCCCGTCGCACCTATTTAATCCCGTCGCTTATACATTCTACAATGACGCATAAAAATTTGCCCGATTTGTCGACATTTATGACTTCTGCATATTGCACCGCTCTCCAGGCTAGTAGTATGATTATATATATATATATATATATATATATAGCCTATAGCCTTCCTCGATAAATGAGCTAACTAACCCAAAAACATATTTTTTTAAATCCGACCATTAGTTCCTGAGATTCGTGCTTTGAACCAAACAAACAAACAAACTCTTCAATATTAGTCTAGATTTCAGGTCAATGGGACTTTAGTGAGATCCCTAAATCACCAAATATTGTCAGTAAAAGTGACATTAATATCATTATCAAATTACTTGAATGTAAGTAGTGACTAATTTTCTTTTGGGGACAACATTTATAGTTTTAACCAAACAGTGGGTATACAATCTATATATATAAAAATGAAACCCGTTTTCCGTTGTCACGCCATCACGCGTGAACGGCTGGACCGATTTGAAAAATTCTTTTTGTATTGGATAGCCCATTTATTAAGAAAGGTTCTTAGCTGTATATCATCACGCTACTACACAGGAGAGCGGAGCAGTAATCATAAATATCAACAAATCGGGGAAACTCTCATACATTTTTAGAAAAGTAATAAGCGATGGGAGTAAATGGGTGCCACGGGGTTGGAAGTATGTCCCGGACGAAGCCGGGCAGCTCAGCTAGTAGTTGATAAAGACCATTACATATACGTATGTACCACGAATAATTTCAATTGGAATACAAACGATTGCATTAGCATCAAGTTAAGCGATAATACGAGCAATATATATATATATATATTCTTTACATAATAGAACTGCTCTTTACATAATAAGCTGCTGAAGCGCTCGTAGCCCCGCGAACTCAGTGATCACTGCGTTAAGTCACTTTCACTATGGCAGATCACGGATGGGTGACTACTTTGTAGCATTTACATTTGCGAGCGTTTTCGTGATTCGAAAGGTACGTTAAGCCGTTGGTCCCGGATGCCAGTAACATGACAGTTGTTAAGTCAAGTTCAAGGCCATATTAAATGGATATTAAATGCCCACTTTTCACCATGTGTATTCCTGTCCCACGTAGTAGGTGGTGAGCCCATTGCCGCGTTGAAATAGACAGACGCAGGTTGTGGCAATCTGCTGTTGAAATGTATCAAGCCTTCAACTTGAGTTAACGACTGCCATGTTACTGGCAACCGGGACCAACGGCTTGACGTGCCTTCCGAAGTACGGAAACCCTCGCAAATCTAAATGCCACAAAGTGGTCACCCATCCGTGACCAGCCATAGCGAAAGTTGCTTAACACAGTGATCGTTTAAGAACACTGAATTAATGGGGCCACAAGAGCATCGATTATTTAAATCTTACACACTTTATGGAGTTGCAGGTATTAAAAAAACCAATGATGACTTACAAGCACCCCGTCAGGAACCTGAAGACAATCAGCATCCAGACGTTAGTTGAGAAGGAGGATGTGATGGAGAATATAGCAGACAGGAGTATGGCTGGCAGCATCACGGTTCGTCTGCCCAATCTATCGCTCAGGTAGCCCCAGAGAAATGATGTACTGATTATACCTGGGAAGCAAAATTGAAAATAAAAATAAACGTTTATCAATCATTCAACTCAGTGTTCTGTAAAATATCATTGCGTTAAGCAACTTTCGCTATGGCTGTTCCTCGGATGGGTGACGGCTTATGGCATTATCGAGCATTTCCGTGGTTTAGAAGCGCGTTAAGCCGTTGGTCTCGTTTGCCTGAAGCTAAACGACATAAGACCGCCTAAAAATTTAACATTTATGCTACTCCTTAGACAATGCTGAAAGGCGGCCCCATTCTGCGGGAATATGATATGCGCTGTATGTAGTGTAGGGCTTAATGGTTTTGTTAAATGTGGGTGTAGGTAATATATTATCTTATATTTTGTTTTCTTTTAAAAATATATATTATATTTTATGTTGTAGCTTTTTTGTGTGCCTATGTACTGTGCATTTCATAACGCAGAATAAAATTTCTTTAATTCCTTTTTTTTTCTGTTTCTAACAGTATCTGCGTCTATTCTTTTCAACACATCAATGGGCTCACCATCTATTAGGTTGAATCAGAAATCTTACGGTGAAATGTGGGCGTATAGTATGCCTTTGCCACCCCTTTGGGAATAAAGGCGTGTATAATAAGTAAATCGATAAAATATGGGAAGCGCAAATCTCACCAATAAATGCAGCAGCGTTGACTAAACCTTTGTGGTTACTGTTCAGCTGCAGTTCACACTCAGCCGCTGTGATGGCGTAGCTCATGCCCAACGACTCCATGGACACGTTCAGCATGATCAGGCCGCTGGTGAACAGCACCAGGTGGTTAATCTTACCATGACCTGTTTTAAATATTATAAAAAAATACCACTTATAAAACTTTGTAATAATCTACTCGTTTATTCTACTCAATATTATAAACTCGAAAGATTGTTGGAATGTAGGTGTGTTATTTTGTTGAAAAAATTGTGTTTAGGTTAGATGGCCCATTTATCGAGATAGGCGATAAGCTATATATCATCACGCTATCATGAAGAAATGTCAACAAATCCAGCAAAAAGCATGCCTTTCGGGTTCAAAGTATGTCACGGGCACAACCGCAGGATTATGCCAGTTGGAGCGAAGGGAACGAAGTGAGCGTAGCTCCATTCTTCCCCGATTCGGATTTTCGCTATGTCCTCGAACTCCTCCCAAAACTCTCAAAACTTTTTGATTAAATTCAATCCATAATATGACATCTAGCCATAGATGGTTCAGAAAAAATCAAATCGAAAATCGGACATACCATGGAGGAATAATCACCGAAAGTTCGTGTTCGAATATGGTGAGGGTAGGTATAAATATAAATATTGAATATTGTGGGACACTTTTCACACAGCGCCATCTAGCCCAAAGTAAGCTAATATTAGCTTGTGTTATGGGATCTAGATAACTGATAAACATGCTTATATATTTCTAAATACATACATATTATAGATAAATAACACCCAGACACAGAATAAACCATCGTGCTCATCACACAAAGTTTTATCCTGGGTGGGAATCGAACGCACGACCTCTTGCGTAGCAGTCGGATGCACTCCCACCGCGCCACAGAGGCAGTCAAAGGGTATGGTATCAAAAGGTATGGTGAGGCTTCGCTCCATTTAGGTCCATATTCCAGAACGTCAATCAACACATGAGGCCAGTTTTTGCCTTATAAAATCTACTCTCAAGCGTCGATTGAGTATTGAGAAACGTTCTGTAATGCGGGCCTTAGACTTACCGGGGACGGCAAGTGCACCTAGTGTATTTTATCAGCGAAAGTTTGAAAGTTAGCATTACCTATTTGTTCAAACGCCTCTTCAAAGCTGCACTCATTGGACGGGTTTAGCTTCTGCGTACTTTCTAAGTCCTCATTTGAGTTAGACGTTTGTAATTTGTCCAGCATTTTAACTTTGCTTCTTTCTTTTTTTTTTCATTTACAGAAGCATGTTTCTTTTATCTTTATGCTTTTCTTTAAGTTATCCACGTTGATTAATCTGTAAAAAAATGTAAATGATATTTTTATCTATCTTTTATTTAACTTCTTTACTAACTAGTATTATAAAGCTAAAGAGTTTGTTTGGTTTAAGGCGCTAATCTCAGGAACCTCTAACACGCATTGAAAAAATATTTTTGTGTTAGATAGCACATTTATCGAGGAAGGCATCATGCTACTATTCAGGAGAGCGGAACAGCAATCATAAATGTCAACAAATCGGGCAAATTTTTATACATTATCGTAAAATTTATAAAGGACTAGATGATGCCCGCAGCTTCGCCCGCGTAGTGAAGTTTCTCTATTAGAGATACCCGTAGGGAACCCGATTTTTTTTTAAAATCCAAATTAGCCTATGTTACTCACGAAGAATGTACCTTCCTATTGGTCAAAGAATTTTAAAAATCGGTCCAGTTTTTTTAGCCTATTCATTACAAACAAACTTACAAATCTTTCCTTTTTATAATAATAGTATCACAGAACATATAATAATAATATTAATAATAACAGGTAACATATAATATTAGGTATACTTATTATTATATGTTCTGTGAATAGTATGGATAGTTAGTAGCGACGGGATTTCGAAGAATGACACGAGCGAAGCTGAGGGGACAGCTAGTTTTTCTTATAAATTTATTTCAGACATTTAAAAAGACAACTCAGTACGTAGCGAGACTTTTGCTAAACAACAAGTTTACAGAACTAGACTTAAAACCAGGTAAGTAATTGGTCAGCATTCGTTGCATGTTTTTGTGCAGTGCTGCCTCAGCACACATTTATAAGGTAACTAAATTAATGATAATGTAATGAAAAATAAACCTTAATGTCAGCTAAAATAAGCTTCAAATTATAGTATATTTACTTCGTAGTTGTGTGCTGTATAAATAAAGAAATAAAATAAATAAAAATAAATATCCATCACGCCTTATCCCCGTCGGGGTGGCAGAGACATATTATATGCCCACTTTTCACCGTGTGGATTCCTGTCCCACGTAATACGTCGTGAGCCCATTGCCGTGTTGAAATAGACAGACGCAGGCTGTGACGACTTGCTATTGAAATTTTTCAATAAGGTTTTTTACTGGGCTTAACGACTTTCATTTTACTGGCAACCGAGACCAACGGCTTAACGTGCCTTCCGAAGTACGGAAACGCTCGCAAATGTAAATGCCACAAAGTGGTCACCCATCCCCTTTGTATCATCGCACCGCTTAAATATCCATTACAATGTTGTCACTTGCTTATTAATCACGCCTTTTATGCCCGAAGCAGTAGGCAGAAGTATACATTTCAGTCATCAACATTTGACAGTATTTATAGCTGTCTATATATTAAAATGATTTTCCCGAACCGTTTTCATTCGTTTAAGTATTACAGATTCTAAATTGAATGCGTGTACATTAATTTAAAACTAAATGCTTATAAAAAATCGCTGTCTGTCCATGTTTATACGCATCTATTTCTCAGTAACCATATGAGATAGAGACCAACGGTTTGCGATCATCATCATCCGAGCGTCTGTCCCAGTTGCGTCTCGCGACGCCCGGGGTCCGCTTTCCTACATTTTCTCCTCCACTTCGCACGGTCGTCGGCATCCCCTGTAGTGAGACCATTGGCACGCATGTCATCCCTTACGACGACAAGCCAGCACTTCTTGGGTCTTCCCCTCTTACCGGGACCCGGCGGGGCTGACATGGCCAGACATTTGTTACCTACGTAGCCCGGCGGTTGCCGCAAGACGTGACCATACCAACGAAGGCGACACTCTTGCAACTTGTCTGCAATGTCACGGACGTGAAGGCTGCCGCGGATACGAGAGTTCCTCACGCGGTCCATCCGCGTGACTCCACACATCCACCGCAGCATCTTCATTTCCGTGACACGCAGCTCCTGCTTGTGTCGCTCCAATATCGGCCACGTCTCACTGCCATGTAAAAGGACAGGTCTAATAATGGTTTTGTAGACCTGTCCCTTCAACCGGATCGGCATTTTAGGGTCACAAATGACACCGGTCATCTCCCGCCATTTGGCCCACGCGGCAGCAATGCGTGACTTGACATCGCAATCGATGTCACTGGACGTGTGAAAAACAGATCCCAGGTATTTAACCTGGTCCGTGCGCTCGACCAAGTCACCGCCTATGCGGACGGATGTGGGATCTGTCGAGTTTAGTGCCAAGTACTCGATATTCCATTCAATTCAAGACACAATGAACACGTGCAAAGGCGGTTTTGAAGTTTCTACTACTTCTGGTTTTGAGACTGATTTCGGTTTAGAAGTCGTTTGATTCTTTTTTTTTATCTATACTATAATATTATAAAGCTGAAGACTTTGTTTAAATAATAAATAAATATTGTGGGACACTTTTCACATAGCGCCATCTAGCCCAAAGTAAGCTAATATTAGCTTGTGTTATGGGATCTAGATAACTGATAAACATACTTATCCCTAGCCCATTAGCCCATTTATCGAGAAAGGCTATAGGCTATATATCATCACGCATCTACGCTGAAGAGCGGTGCAGTAGTCATAAATGTCGACAAATCAGGCACATTTTTATGCATTATTGTAGAATTTATAAGCGACGGGATTAAATAGGTGCGACGGGAGTTCGAAGTATGTCACGAAGAGGGCGAAGCCGAGGTGGTCACCTAGTTTAATATATACCTTTGCTACGATAGTAAAGGAATAGAATAAATAAGTATACCTAATTTTGCCATTCTCGTACGTGTGTCCGTAGTTAAGCAAAACACTTAAGGCTTGGTATTTCTGCCGAGGCCACGATTTTGAGTTTTTTAAAACAATGCGAATCGTAGAAAAAAGTGTTTTTGATTCTAAAAAAAAATATGTAAATGATAGTTAAGGATTTAATCTAGTCAAAATGACTTTCTGTTACAAAATCTAATAAACTTCACTTGATAGAAAAACATTCCAAAGTTGCCCCCTTTCGAAATGATTTTTCAATGCCAAATCTAAACTACAGATTATTTTCATTTAATTTTTATACCCAACTATAGCTACTAAATATTTATAGACATAATGGCTTACTTTTACTATAACAGTGATTTTTATAGCAATGGCACAGTATATTTATCAGAGCAGTAAGCTTTCCATCATCATCCGAGCGCCTGTACCAGCTGCATCTCGCGACCCCCGGAGTTAGCTTTGTAAAGTGTATATGAGAGTTTTAATATAAAATGAGCTACGTACACTTCACAGAAGCGTTAGAATTATCCCTGGAAGTAGTATAAAATCGAACCCGGTACCCACAGGTTAGAAGGCAGTTATATAAATAACTGAGCCAATAGGCTGTTCAATGTATGTTTACCTATTTTTCCGCTAACTATTGACGAATTTCATTTTTTTTTGTGTAACGTATACTTTCAATTTGGTTCTAAACAAATTTTATCACTAGATTCTGAAGCTTTAACATACCGACTGCCACTGGCTGAAGTAATCAGTGCAGTTGTTTTATTTAAGCTGGGCTTCGCATAATTTTTTTAAATTGTATCCAAGACCTTTGTTTTATTCTTGAAGTATAAATTATTTATGTATATTTATAAATTTATTAGCCACGAATTTCGTCGTCAACTAGTATATCATAAACCTATAATAAAATCCAACACAATAACAGAGACGTTCCATTTCGATTGCTACTGCCAATCATTTTTACTATGGCGTGCCAGCGGAAAATACATCGTCAATCTATCTTGACGGGGGCTGAGGAAGCCTTTTGGTGCCTACGCGACTTGGCCTACCTGCCCTTAAGCACTAAACTGCTATAATTAGCAGTGTTGGGCAAAACATAATTGTCTAAATAATTAACAACTAACAATTAAATTGTCTAAATTAATTGCAGCTAACGATTAAAAAATTAGTTGTTAATTGTGAGTATTTTACAATTACAACTAATTAATTGTTGCTTGCGAAATATTACGTAGGTTCCTACTTAAAGAAACATGTCCCCTATGTAAATAATTTTGTAGTTATTCAATATGTAACATTGTCAAGTGAAGTACACATCTAAAAAAACAAAGTGATTTTTCACCTATGGCAATAATTTTATAGTTATTTATTCCATATTACAAAGTATGACAGGAAGTCACACATATAAGACTAAGACTAGATTTTAATTGTATTAATTGTTTTCTAAACAATTAACGATTAAATTAGTCAACTAACACATTAACTGTGATTAAATCAATTGTAAACCACAATTAATGTAATCAATTGCAATTGATTTTAATTGTTTCTCAAAATTAATGAATGAATTGAATTAAATTAATTGCAATTAATGTAATTGCGATAAAAATGTTAATTGTTAGCTTATACAATTAACAATTTAATTGCATTGTGCCCAACACTGATAATTAGGCATGTAAATCTGGTTTCTACGGGTTAACACATTTGTTGCATTAGCAGATTTTACGCAGGCGGAGTCACGGTCAACTAATATAGTGGTAGTTGTAATTAGCATTGCATTTGCGAACTATTAAATTACTATCACTCGATGTAAGGGTTATCAATCGGTCATAGATGTTTATGAGCAATATTTAGTTTAAGATGATATTTTTCCAATGACAACAACCCATCGCCCGCTGTGATATTCATTCTGTGACGCACAGTATACTGATTTAGGACAAACTAGCGGGCTTACCGCGGATTCACCCGCGTAGTTTCCAATCCCGTGGGAATACGGGTATTAAAAGTAGTCTAAGTCATTCCTTATAACACCAGGCGTTTAGCCGGAACAAAGAGACAGAGAAAAAAATTATATGTATATTAATATTAAATAGTTAAGTACCGTATATACCTTTACTAGGTGACCCCCCCGGCTTCGCCCGTGACATACTTCGAGTTCCCGTCGCACTTATTTAATCCCGCCGCTTATAAATTCTACAATAATGCATAAAAATTTGTACAATAATGAATAAATGGGCAGTCTAACACATAAAGAATTTTTCAAATCCAACTTGACTGCCTCTGTGGCGCGGTGGGAGTGTATCCGACTGCTATGCAAGAGGTCGTGGATTCGATTCCCACTCAGCATAAAACTTTGTGTGATGAGCACGATAGTTTATTGTGTGTCTGGGTGTTATTTATCTAAAATATGTATATATTTAGAAATATATATGTATGTTTATCAGTTATCTGGTTACCATAGTACAAGCTCTGCTTAGTTTGGAATTAGATGGCTATGTGTGAGTTGTCCCAACGATATTATTTTTAGATATTTTCAACATCAGGAGGTTGCTATATAATGAATATTTTGGTGACGATAATGCAGCAATTGCAATTGCAATTGCAATTGTAACCCAATAGACTTATATCGGTCGGCCGATAGAATTCTACAAACACGTACCGCGCCAGTGGCCGTTAGTCAGTTGCATTTTTGATAGTTTACTAACATGTTGACAGCTAAAAACAGCGATTCTAGTTCTATTCTAGGCTTGTCAATAGAAGCGCTCGTGGCCCCGCGGTCTCAGTGTTCTGTAAATGATCACTGAGTTACGCAACTTTCACTATGGCTGGTCCTCGGATGGGTGACCATTTTGTGGCATTTACATTTGCGAGCGTTTCCGTGCTTAGGAAGGCACGTTAAGCCGTTGATCCCGGTTGCCAGTAAAATGGCAGTCGTTAAGCCTGGTTGAAGGCCTTATGGGAAGTAAAAAATTTCAACAGCAGGTAGCCACAACCTGTGTCTGTCTATTTCAACACGGCAATGGGCTCACCACCTATTACGTGAGACAGGAATCCACACGGTGAAAAGTGGGCATATAATATGCCCCTGCCACCCCTTCGGGGATAAGGCGTGATGGATATTTAAATTTATTTATTTATTTATTTTTGTCAATAGTAGACTCGGCCCCCTGTGCTCCTGCTGACCAACGGAGGAGACAAAGATGCAGGTGCCCTTGTGTGGTTAGAGGTAATGCCGATAATAAAAAAAAATACGGGGCGCACTCCGGGAATGCCGACAGAAGTGAAAACTAAATTAAAGTTTAAAATATGCGTACCTCGCTAAAAGAAATTTTCACTACAAAAATTGACCGGTATCGACGTTACTGGTGATAGAAAACAAATTCTACACTGAAAGAGTCATAATTGATTACACAATATTATTTAATAACACCTGTAGATGACCCGGATCAAAGTTAGATGATGTTGTTATATTATTTAGTAGCAAGGTATTGAACCTACCAATTAACCATAAAAAAAATATATATAGACGCGTTCGCTGTCTGCTATATGTACACGCATATATGCACACACTATAGCTGCGTCTCATAAATGGTGTCGCGAGTCCAGAGATTTTATCTCATCTAAAAATATGTGTACCGCGCTAAAAAAAGTTTTGACTTAAAAAAGTCTAATGATAGTTTCTCCTAGCTGCGTAATTAAAGATGATTCCAGATTCCTAATCTAGGTACGATTTGGTAGCAACAAAACGAAGAGAAATTTTAAGCTCTCAAAATGTATTATTGCACTCTCGTGATTTTTTTCACACCGTCATCATAAAGCCTTGTGTTGTACATATGTTTGTTTTTTTTGGCTCGTCATGCTAATTGGGTGTAGATCATGGCCGGTGAACCGAGTCGGCAGTTATCGTTGACAGTTCTAGGGGACCGGTGTTTACGTGGTAACTACAACTACGTATTATCTAATCTGCACTGCCAATGTTTCTCGTGATATTTTTATGACACAATGCATTTGCAAGCTTAGTCCTATTTTAAGTTTTATAATTTTAACGACTGTTCGACAGTTATTAATTTCTTTAATTTAATTTAATTAATTACTCTACTACTTTTAAAAAAAAGACCATGATAAATTAAGTGCGGTTGGCCAAGAAAGTGGAGTACCACTTTTGATTTGGTTTGCTAGTCATAAAAATTACAACAAGGTTCATATTAGACTTAGCTATGCATAAGGTGACAACTATGACAAACGTCAATATCATAAGATAGCAATGTTGTCAGATCAAAGTGCAAGCAAAAAAAAACTTTATTGTTCTGTAAACTGCAAGCGACATTTATCCTTAGGGTGATACACCACTTTCTTGGCCGACTGTACAGTAAAATAATAACCACGTGACATAGCCTAAACTTTATCTCATTTTTTTGTGTTGGCGATGTCTGGCTTGGCCTTAGCCATTTTATCTAAATCATTGTTGATATTTTTTTAATTCGTAACGAGTTTCCACAGTGCTTGAGATAACGATTTCCGAACTTCTCATTTAGATATTTTTATTACACGCTTTATATTAGCTTCAACAACCTTTGGGCGCGATTTGGACCCACTTTAAACGGTCTAATTTCGTTCAAACTTTGTAGATTTATCGAGGACCGATGACAATACACTAGTTTAATAAAATTTCCTAATTTAATAAAGGTTTCTATAAAAAGCGTGTTTTTTAGTTATTTTAAACTATTTTATTATTTATAGTGTCTACCACCCACTTAAGGTTTTAAACACAAAGTTCGATATTTAAAAAAAAAATTGTAATTGTTAAAACAGTTATTGGAACTATTTAATACGTTTTAAACGTTTTATTTTTGTTGTTTAATTAGTCATAAAAAATACCTTTTGAGACTGATTGATTGATTTTTCTATCGTCTAGCCCAAAGTAAGCTAATATAAGCTTGTGTTATGGGATATAGACAACTGATTTTATATTTCTAAATACATACTTATTGTACATAGGAAACACCCAAATTCCGGAACAAACATTTGGAGTTCACACAAATGTTTGTTTATAACAAATATTGTAATAGGTAGGTAGGTACCTACTCTAACATTGTGCTGCGACGAATGGACGAATGGATAAAATGTTTGGTAAATGTTAAGTTAGGAAATTGGCGCCCCAAACCTGGCCTTACAGTAACAAAATCAATTACGACTTATCCCCGAAGGGGTGGCAGAGGCATATTATATGTCCACATTTCACTATGTGCATTCCTGTCCCACTTAATAGGGGGTGAGCCCATTGCATTGTTGAAAAAGACAGAATCAGCGTCGAATTTTCTTTACAAGTTCAATGCCGCGATTATCATAATCTTACGTCAGAGGTCAACTGGAGTGTAAGTTATCGTCGGATCGGTTCATTTAGCTGATATCACGACGTATGTTGACTCAGCAGAACTCGAGACCAAATGGGCAAATCCTAGTGAACATTCCCTTTGTACAGATTGTTAATTTTTTGATTATTTGAAGTGAAAGGGATGAAAGTGATAGATGCCGAATGCCAATATCCAACATAGTCGAATCGGTTCATTTAGCTGATGTCACGACGTATGTTAACACAGCAGAACTCGAGACCAAATGGGCAAATCCTAGTGAACATTTACTTTTGTTCAGATTGTTCATTTTTTGATTATTTGAAGTGAAAGGGGTGAAAGTGATTTATGCCGAATGCCAATATTCAACATCGTCGGATCGGTTCATTTAGCTGATATCACGACGTATGTTAACACAGCAGAACTCGAGACCAAATGTGCAAATCCTAGTGAACATTTACTTTTGTTCAAATTGTTCATTTTTTGATTATTTGAAGTGAAAGGGGTGAAAGTGTTTGATGCCGAATGCCAATATTCAACATCGTCGGATCGGTTCATTAAGCTGATATCACGACGTATGTTAACACAGCAGAACTCGAGACCAAATGGGCAAATCCTAGTGAACATTTACTTTTGTTCAGATTGTTAATTTTTTGATTATTTGAAGTAAAAGGGGTGAAAGTGATTGATGCCGAATGCCAATATTCAACATCGTCGGATCTGTACATTAAGCTGATATCACGACGTATGTTAACACAGCAGAACTCGAGACCAAATGGGCAAATCCTAGTGAACATTTACTTTTTTTCAGATTGATCATTTTTTGATTACTTGAAGTGTGTGGGGTGAAAGTGATAGTTGCCGAATGCCAATATCCAAAATGAGTGGTTCATTAATGAATTCATTCGGCACTCGAGTTTCATTTTATATTCGGAAGTTCATTCCGTGTAAAAGGTGCCGTATAAAAGTTGAAAATGAACGAAATATTTACCCTTAAGGCGATATACCTTAAAGGGTACTTTTGCGAAACGGTTCTCAATAGTTGTCTTTTACAATATCAACGGGATGTCTTAGGATGGTGATTAACTTTATCCCGTCACCACAAGTCTAAGTCTAGTTCAATAGCGTCAAGTTACTAAGTTCTTCTTAGAAGAATGGGTCACATCATAGCTTTCATTAGCTTTCTTTGTCAAAAAGTACTCGGATACCCAGACGTGCATGTATGAAGCAATTAATAAATCTGCAGGAAGTGAAAGAAGTAGGTATGCATGGATCGCGAATCCTGGCGATCTGTCCTCTCTGACCACTCCGTCAGGGACACAGCGTGTAGACAGTTAGTTAGTACGTTAGCGAAATATTGACATTTATAGAAAAAAATACCTTATACATACAAACATACATATTGTCACGCCTTTATCCCCGAAGTACGCCCACATTTCACCATATGCATTTTTTTCCCACGTAACAGGTGGTGAGGCCATTGCCGTGTTGAAATGGACAGGCGCAGGATGTGGGGATCTGCTGTAGTAATTTTTCAAGCCGCCCATATAGCCTTCAACTAGGCTTAACGACTGCCATTTTACTGGCAACCGGGCCCAACGGCTAAACGTGCCTTCCGAAGCACGGAAACGCTCGCAAATGTAAATTCCACAAAGTGGTCACCCATTCAAGGACCACCTATAGCGAATGTTGCTTAACGCAGAGTAAATACCTTTTATTAAATGTAAACGTGTTAATTAATCTTTATTAAATGGGATTATCAATTAGTGGCTAATGGCGATATAAACATTTTTAATTCGTACCTACCTAATGAATTTTACTTATGTTCAAAAAAAATAGGAAGTTAATAAATAAAAAGCAAATTATTTTTAGGTCTATTGGGACCGGTCTGTCATTGCCATAAAGATTATTCTAGCGATTAAGCCTGATATAGTGCTGATAGCCCGGTCAGTCTCGGGTATTTCCTGTAAATATCACCCTTCTCTATGAACCTCATACGAGCCAAATCGAATAAGAGACAACTTGGTTAGAACCTAGTACTTACAGAATAGTTATCTATACACCTATATACTTCTATGCTAATGTATTAAGCTGAAGAGTTTGTTTGGTTGAACGCGCTAATCTCAGTAATATAAAAATTTGCCCAATTTAACGTCATTTATGGTTACTTCTCCGCTCTCCAGGGTAGTAGCGTGATGATAGGTATAAAGCCTATAGCCTACTAATCCGACCAGTAAGTAGTTCCTGAGATTAGCGCGGTCAATCTAACAAACAAACTCTTCAGCTTTATATATATTAAGTATATCTTTAAGTTTCATAAAATCCTGATTGCGACCACCTGTGGACCAGTTTGCGTCCACCAACTTTTAAAAGATAAATATAAGAGAAAACTATATAAATCTTTAAAAAAATGAGAGATTTTAGGTGTAGTATTGTTGACAGAGTCTAAGCGCAAGAGCGACGAAGTCTTACAGCTCCCGGGTGGTTTAAAACAGATCCACAAGAGCACAGTAAATCTGTGCTCTTGTAGATCTGGTCAAGGCACTTTTTGTGTGTGACTAAAATGTGGACGCAATCTTTTCTTTGGTCTCACCTACAGGTACAGTTTGCGTCCAAGTATGATTTTCGACATCGGTATTTATTTCTATAGTCGTTATAGTGGACGCAAAGAGGCTATTACAATGTGTATGTTAATAATGACGGCCTCAATATAAAACTCATAATGTTTGTCATGATTTGTCCTATAATAATAACCATCCATGTTAGAATTAGATAGACCAGATGGCGTCCATTGCGGACGCAATGTGGCTAATGTATAATTTTGGTGGTTCAGTTCGCGTCCAGCGTTATTTTAACTGTTAATCAAATAAAATTTGAGCAAAACATCATTACTTTATTATATGGTTCATAATTAAGGTTCAGAAACGATAATGTGTCCCGAATTTGAAATAAAGCCATTAAAACTTTCCCGTGAAACAAAGTTTTTTTTTTAAATATCATACGGTCGCAAGTATTTGTATTATACAAGATTTTAGTATATTTTTTACGTAATAAACATATCTAAGCTTTAATAGAAATACCGTTAATTTTTGTTAGTGAGTCGGTATGGTTATTTCCCACTGTTTTTGAGGAGTGCCCCATCCTTTAGACGCGAGCTAGGCGGTGGACGCGAACAGGCGAAATTACCCTATACAGCGGAACACTCATTTGATCAGTTTAATTGTTAAAATAGAATTATAGACTATACCTACATAACTAGCCTGCCTCTGTGGCGCGGTGGGAGTGTATCCGACGGCTACGCAAGAGGTCCCGGGTTCGATTCCCGGGTCGGAACAAATATTTTGTGTGATCCACAAATGTGTGTTTCGGAGTGTGGTGTTTCCTATGTATAATATGTATGTATTTAGAAATATTATAAATATGTTTATCACACACGTTAATATTTTATTATTATTACACAAGTTAATATTAGCTTACTTTGGGCTAGATGGCGCTGTGTGAAAAGTGTCCCACAATATATACAATATTTATTTTTGCCTACATAACTATTTATGTTATTGCTAAGTACCATAAACCAGGAGATAACATCCTTCCTCCTGGTTCATGGTAAAAAACCGTACTTTAATAAAACTTAATAAAAAAAATATTAACTTACAGTATTATTATTATGAATGAGGTGTAGCTAGGTACTTCCAACAGTATTATAGCATTAAATCATGCCTCAAACACTATATACACACTTACAATTATGTCAACCACCAATTAAAGAAAATGATCAGTTAACTTATTCATTAAAGCACTTGTAATGCAGTATTTATGTCACATTAATAGCACGTTTTATCCATATAAAGATTGAGCACAGTGAACACGACCGTCCCACACGAAAGAGACCTACTAACTGTGTGTGATATACCTAGCTATTATTAGTTAGCGGCGCACGCTGACTCAGAATGCCGGCGCAAGCGCATATTGTATTTTTTACTTAGGGCTGTCAAACGTATCGTGTTTTTAAGTAGTAAAATTGAATATTAATTTCGAGATGTAAAACAGCGAGTAATTGCCAGAATCAGAGTGAACGATGATTTGTCCCAGTTGGTAAAGAAACAAAGCATCATTTATTTATTTATTTATTTAATGTACATGGAAGATTTACAGCTACAATAACGTGTTATTAAACAACATAGATATCTGACAGCCAATTACAAATCCTCACTTCTAGATATTATTCTAAATTTATATGTGTGGATAATTAGGTAGATCATATAGCATACTTAAAGAAGCATGCCTCGCGATTCACAACGCAGTATTAGCAGTACTTTGCTTTTTGCTAGTGAAACCGGGTGTGTCAGAAGATGCATAAAATATAAACTGATATACTGATATGGCTATGTTTTAAGAGTAAGAGCGATTACAGTAGAAAGTTGGAAAGGCTTTGACAGAGTTTCGATGCGCCTCTATCTAACCCAGCCCCGGCAGTGTACTTTAGAAGACAGTAGGATTAGTAAAAGAGTAAGGATATTACTGGACTGCCTCTGTAGCGCGGTGGGAGTGTATCCGACTGCTACGCAAGAGGTCGTGGGTTCGATTCCCACCCAGGATTAAACTTTGTGTGATGTGCACGATGGTTTATTCTGTGTCTGGGTGTTATTGGAACGAAGCTCCTTATCGCGCGTTGTGAAAGGGGGTTAGACGGAAAAAATTCTTACGAAAAGTTGTCACGACACTTTTTGCTATAGTAAGCTATTGTAATTGTAATATTTATTCATTTATAAATGAAGTGAACACTAATTTGGAAATTGCAGTAACGTAGCTGTGTGGTTTGGGTGGTATGCTGCTCGGCTGAGACGCAAGAGGCCCGAGTTCGAATCCTAGTACAAACGGTGCCTTTTTGTATGATTAATTGAATCGTGAACTTGTTATCTTCGTTCCTACCTACCTGGTGTCCCACGACACCACATATTTTTTTCATCTATAATATGAAATAAATATCCATCACGCCTTATCCCCGAAGGGGTGGCAGAGGCATATTATATGCCCACTTTTCACCGTGTGGATTCCTGTCCCACGTAATAGGTGGTGAGCCCATTGCCGTGTTGAAATAGACAGACGCAGGTTGTGGCTACCTGCTGTTGAAATTTTTTAAGCCGCCTATAAGGCCTTCAACCAGGCTTAACGACTGTCATTTTACTGGTAACCGGGACCAACGGCTTAACGTGCCTTCCGAAGCACGGAAACGCTCGCAAAATGTAAATGCCACAAAGTGGTCACCCATCCGACGACCAGCCATAGTGAAAGTTGCGTACCTCAGTGATCGTTTTACCGAACACTGAGACCGCGGGGCCACGAGCGCTTCTTACATAATCCCGTCGCTTATAATATAAATACTACAAAATTAATTAACATATACCCTATTTGTCGACATTTATGATTACTGCTCCGCTCTCCTGGGTAGTAGCGTGATGATATATAGCCTATAGCTTTCCTCGATAAATGGGCTATCCAACACAAAAATATATTTTTAAATCCGACCAGTAGTTCCTGAGATTAGCGCGTTTAACCAAACAAACAAACTCTTCAGCCTTAAAGTATTAGGTACAGATAAATCAATCTTAGTTTCCTTCTTATCAATTGGGAGCAAACCTCACACCACTACTTAGAACATACAGAGCGTTGTGTTAGTTATTGAATTGTTAGTTCTAAAATTACTCATTCGTTATTATATTTTATTTATCTATTACGCCTTATCCCCGAAAGGGTTGGAGAGGCATATTATATGCCCACTTTTCACCATGTGTATTCCTGTGCAACATAATAGGTGGTAAGCCCATTGCCGTGTTGAAATAGACGCAGGTTGTGGCTACCTTCTAAAATTACTCATCTACTTTAAATAAATAAATAAATATTATGTCACTTTTCACACAGCTCCATCTAGCCCAAACTAAGATTTAAGCTTGTGAATTTGATCTAGACAAAGATAAACATACTTATATATTTCTAAAAACATAAAAATTTATACATAGGAAACATCCAAACTTCTAAACACACATTTGTGGGCCACACAAATATTTTTTCCTAGCTCGAAGTTTTATATTCATTTGACCAACTATTTGATTTTATTCGTTGAGACTTTGTTAGGACTATTAATATTATATACCATTAAAGTGTACAACTAACTTACGGCCTATGTGATCTAGATTGGTCACCAGCCTGTACTATGGCTGTTTCTACCCCAGAGGTGCCAGGAAACACTGATGCTGCCGACTTTGCAAAAATCTTCGTACCGAACCGATTACAAGCAATTCCCGGCACACATTTATGTATCACTTCATTCTATCAGAATGAGCATGTGCAACTCAAAATGATAGTCATCTGGAACTCTAGTGCTTTCCGACAGCACGTCTAATACCAAACTGACTATGCCTAACTTGTTTGGTTGCTAATTACCGATCTTTTATTCCTGTTGCGTTGTCATTATACTAGCGGCACGCTATGATGGCCGTTTGACAATTATTAGGTACACAATAATGTAAAAAATTGGTTGTCTGTAAAGTCGTTTACTGACGATAGTTGAATGTGACAACGTCTTAAGAAAATACTGATGGAATGGTAGCATTTTTAATTATCGGTGCTATAAACAATTGACACCACATTCACTTTTCACTGCACTTGATACTCGATCAAAACATGTAAATGTACTATAGTAGAGCAGCTGTCCACGCAGACGCATCGCTCACTCAAGTAGGAGAGAGACGGATGTCGAACGCTGCCGAACGCAAAGGCCGATTGTGCTTCTTTATCGCTCGTTCCGCGCTCTCGCTTGCACTTCAAGCCTTACATGGAACGCCTCAGAGCGAGGTAACGCCGCATGAGTCATTTTTTCGTGCGTGCAGCCGGCTCTATCGAATTATAAGAAGTTGTTACGTCAAAAAAAAATGATTTTTATGAAATAAAATACCTTACGTAGTAACTTTTAAAAATTTTTGTTTTAAGCATACTATATTTGGGTCTTTTTTATTAATATCAATCTGAAATATACTATTTTCCTGAGACGAAAATGAGAAATGAACGGCTATCATAGCGTGCTGGTAGTGTAGTTGTTTTTTATATTAATACCTGCATATTAAAATGTTGCTTGAATTTATTATTTTACTAATTACGTTAGCGCTTATTTTGCTATTTTTGTTTAGTAGTACTTAAGTATGCATCAAATGTAATGCTATACTTAAGCTTACATAAACATTAATTTTAATGTACCTCATTGTATTTTATGTATCTAATCACCGAAAACTACGCTTGTAAATTCTTAAAAAGCGCATTGGCTTTGTGTAATGTAACCTAATTTAATTTTTAAACTCTAGGATTTAATTTACACTGAAGTTTTATATAAATAAAAATAAATAAATATCCATCACGCCTTATCCCCGAAGGGGTGGCAGAGGCATAATATGCACTTTTCACCGTGTGGATTCCTGTCCCACGTAATAGGTGGTGAGCCCATTGCCGTGTTGAAATAGACAGACGCTGGTTGTGGCTACCTGCTGTTGAAATTTTTAAGCCGCCCATAAGGCCTTCAACCAGGCTTAACGACTGCCATTTTACTGGCAACCGGGACCAACAGCTTAACGTGCCTTCCGAAGCACGGAAACGCTCGCAAATGTAAATGCCACAAAGTGGTCACCCATCCGAGTACCAACCATAGAGAAAGTTGCGTAACTCAGTGATCGTTTACAGAACACTGAGACCGCGGGGCCACGAGCGAGTTTTATATGCTATTTATATTTATTTACAATAAACAATTCGAAAAATCAAATCAAAATAAATACCAAACTGAAGAAAAAAGACAAAAATAGTCTTATGCATTAAAACAATCAAAAGTCAAAAGTTGTCTTAAAAATTAATTTCTTTTAACCGGTAATAACCTCTTCCCGTCATAAAATTAAGAAACTGCTTCGGCCTAGTATTGACGTTTCCTTCCTTGAATTGGGAACGTAATTCTATTAATTAATGGTAGGATGTTACGTTTGGGTGGTCACTCTGAAACGGGCTAATAATTGGCAATTGTTTGAGTTTTACGATATTTCCCACAAGGGTGAAGGTTAAGCATGCTATTGTTGTTATTATTTTAAAACTATACATTTAATTAGCGATAAATCATATTATTATTTAAATTTGTTAATTGTCAACACTACCTCCTAATAAATTAAAAAAGCTTGTATAACGTTACTTGATATCTTTGAAATAGTGGGTAGATCGATTTTGCAAGAATGTTTAAAATAAGGTGGTAGGAGGTATATGAGGAATGTTATAAAAATACTCTATTTAATTATTTAAATATGATAAATTAATTCTAAACTAACTAAAAATAACTAAAAACCATGAAGACCTAACATGCGTCATAAAATTTCTCCGCATCGTAGTCCTCTCGTGGTTGCGTTCCCAGAAGACTGGCAGCATTGCCACGTTGAATGGCTATGCTTAGCCTTTGTGCGAAAAAGGGTCACGAGTTGTGTCAACTAGGCGCTTTACAATCTCTTGAAATAGATTACGAGCGCAGGGACCCCATGACCCTAACGTCTCGACCCCAAATGGCTCAAAAACGTAATCACTTACGAGTTGCAAATATTTCTGCCGTTTAAGGGTCTCCGCAGAAGCGGCGGCGGCACCGGCACAACCAGCAGTACCTGAGAGATGGGTAGGAGCAAGAGTGTCGACACACGTAGCGTCCCACACCAAACACCTACCCAACCTCCACGGCATTAAAGACATACCGTCCGGTCTCTTGCCGTGGTCGCGCGCCAAACCATTCGGTTCAAGTTTAGCTGGCACACCAGCGGCGACAAGAGCACGTTGGATTAAGTCGTTAAGGCTCGCATGCCGTGGTAATCGCCCAGCACTCCTGCAGCAAGACAAGCCATGATGTCCAAGGCGATCGACGACTACTCCACAATGGCACTGGTGCGGAGAAACACATGGCGCACCCAAACGAAGGCAAGAAGCAATGCGAAAGGTAGTATCGTCTAACATAAGGTCCATATGTTAGACGAAGGAAGAGCTTGTAGCCACAGACCAAATTCCCACGTGCCCACTGTGTCAGTAAACGGGCTCGCTCAGCAGCTGTCGTACTGGAGCTTAATAAATTGTTTCTTACTAACTGCAAAGCGGTCCGTACCACTGACGCTGTGAGAAAAGATTCCTTGGCAAATCGGAGTTCGGACTGGTATTTTTCCAAGCATTTACTGCATCAATCTTACACAGTATTTTGGAATTAACTAGTGTAGGTGCGAGAATTTTCCTAGTTAACGCCTCCTTACTGTGGACTGAGGATAGGAACGCTGGTAAACTAATATCGGAAATTTTGCGAATGCCCAGGCCACCCAAACGTATTGGCAGAGTCGCTTGCAGGGACGAACGGTCATTCAAGGTCACGTTTAAAATCTTACTGAGAGTGTTTATAATAATATTTTCTATTTTAGCTAAAATGCCACAGTGTTTCCAAAATTGAGTTGACCTGAAAACATTAGTAAATTTTGGTACAATAAGCAAAACCGGAGAATGGTGAAACCTGAATGATCACCTTGTTGACACCCAACTGCTGATTCTAAAACGTTGTCCTGAAATAGCAATTTTGTTGGGTATCTGTAACATTGCCAAAGAAAGTTGTAAATTTTTGGAATTTCTAACTTAGCTTGGGACAACGAAGTGTCCCTATACACCGAGTTGAAAGCATTCTTCACATCAACCTTGAGGATTACCTCGCTTTTCCCACTGTCAAGGTATGTAGAAAGAGCGGTATGGCAGCCTCACAGCCCCCTTTCGAAGCAAAACCTATTTGGAGGGGCTGAAATTCCTCAGCTAAATGCTCTTTATAAAAATTACAACATATTTTTGCTGCCATACGACGATAAGTACACCCTACAGCAATGGGGCGAATGCCACCATCTTTCTTGTAAAGAGCACACAGAGACCCATACATAAGGATTTTGAAGTTGTAGTGTTGTCCTTATTGATGTGACGAATTTTGAATGGGAAGGTGAGAAAGATGTTATAAAAAGTAACGATTCTAGAAAGGGGGGCTCAGTTCTTTCTTAGTTGTGCTACTGTGAAGTGCTAATTAGTATAAGTGCAGTGTAAAGTTAATTAATATGGCAATTGTGAAGTTTAATACAGTTGTTAAAATAAATAGAGTATATTTATTATTCTAGTGTTTTATTACACTATATTCTCATACACTCGTCAGCAGATGCACATTATGTGTAGACAGTTGACTCATTTCATATCATTTCATTTCGTATCGTTCGTGAGAATTATGATATTATACCAGTTTCGGATACGGTTATGTAATTATTTCGGAATATTCTATATTTTCGGATAATTTCGGTTACGAATATTCGAATATAAGGAAATTTAAAATTAATTTGGTTTTATTTCTTAGTCATTATTTGGTATCTATACTAATATTATAAAGCTGAAGAGTTTGTTTGTTTGTTTGTTTGGTGGAACGCGCTAGTCTTAGGAACTAGTGGTCGGATTTGAAAAATTATTTTTGTCTTAGATAGACCATTTATCGAGGAAGGCTATAGGCTATATATCATTACCCTACTACACTGGGGAGCAGAGCAGTAGTCATAAATGTAGATTGTAGAATTTATAAGCGACGAGACTAAATAGGTGCGACGGGAGGTCGAAATTTTCCACGGGCGAAGCTGTGGGGGTCATCTAGTTACATATAAGATTCATTTAGTAAGGCTCCATCTTGATACGAATTTATCTGAATTCTATATATCGGATTCGGTTACGCCAAAGGATAGTTTTTATTTCGGTTATCTGATAGTTAAGTTACGGTTACGGAACTCCATAAATTCCTGGTTTGAGTCAATCGTCCGTGAGAAAATTTATCCGTTATTCAGTTCTATCAAACTACCACAGAATAAATACTAGAAATACTACTAAATATCTTGTGCTAGTAGTACAATTGCTAGGGTTGTCGGCTATAAAATAAAATGCAGTTTTTTTAAAACGATATATTTACAATTTATAATAATGTAACGTCTTTTAAATATCTATAAGGTTTTTAAAAATAAACTATTTTTATATTTTATTGTCGTTATCTGCTAACGGTCTGTCAGTTTATGAAAGCATGTGCACTCAATGCGACTTTGGTTATTTAAATAACATTAAATATAAACATAAACTGGGGTCACATTCTTTGACATATTATTATTTATCATCTTATAAATAACTGGATAAGACGTTTAGGTCGCCAATCTTCAAACGTACGGCTTTAAAGCGTAAATGAAAATTTACTGATGAAATTTCTTTTGTCTGATATTTTGCCGTTAATATATAGGTATGAGACACTTCGTCGTTCGACGTCTTTTCACTTGTATATTTTCGTCTCACTATCATTTGTATGGTTGAGAAATTTAGTTCATTTATTTTTTAAATTATATAATTCTTCATTATAACGTTCCATACCAGCAGCCTGTGCTTTTTATTCGTTTCATATTAATAAATTTAACAAGCATAATTTTTAATATATAAATGTTTAGTAAAATTCCTATATCAAAAATAGTCAATAAAAAAGGATTGCAATATTTAAGTGTAATTGAGTAGCAACCCTGTTTTATTCCGAGTATTAAATTATCAAACTCCACAGACACCCACCCTTTTTTTAAGTTACTTGTTATTTCACAGAATATAATTTGTACAGTAACCTAACTTTATATTTATACATTTATACTTAAGTACACTGTACACTATACTGTCATGGTGATGCATATTCTGCTGTAAGGTTTAACAATTTGCTGTCAACAAATTGGTTCAAATGTTTGAACCAGTCTTTAGATAAAATATGTAGATAAGTACGTATTTTATATAAACATCTACTTTAAGTAGATTATATCCGGATTTAATACAAAAATCCTTTGTATTCCATTTCTCGTCGTATTTTTTCTGGGTTTGGCCAGAACATCATTAGGATCGTTGTTGCTGAAAGAACAGAAGATTAGATTAGCTTAACCTTAAAAATATCATGTAAAACAGAATATTTGACCTTTGAGATGTAGGACAATTTCATAGTATCTCATAGTCTTTATTCATAAACAATATAACATTGCGTTTTGTTGTTTTTGATAGAAAAGTCTTTTCTTTAAAATTTTAAATACTTAAACACATTATAACCATCAGAAAAATAAATGAAATTTGCAAATTTAATTTTAAAAGTGTACGATGGTACTCGTACAAAGATTATAAAATATCCTTGCATAAACCTAATTCATGTCCAACAAAAAAATCTGTGCCATGTCAAATTCATGAAGTCATTAATGGAATAAAAACATTTCATTGTGAGAAAATCTCTGCGTATAGTTTCGAACTCTTTTGTATTGCTTTGCAAGTTCACATTCATTCATTCATTTGTAGAACATTTTTGTTTTTCACAGCTCCGTCTAGCCCAAAGTCAGCTAATATCAGCTTGTGTTATGGGATCTAGACAACTGAGATACATACTTATATATTTCCAAATACATATGTACTTACTATACATAGGAAACACCCAAACTCCGAAACAAACATTTGTGGATCACACAAATATATTTTTCCAACCCAGGAATCGAACACGAGGACCTCGGCGTGGCAGTCGCAAACACTACCACTGTGCCACAGAGTCATTATTACTGATTATTACATTATTACTGATTGGCAACGTTGGAGGTGTAAGGGGTGTCCAAGGCTTTTGGGGTCCAAGTGACCTCACCTACTAGTGACGTACATACTGACTAACGAATGAAGCAAAGATGCAGGTGCCTTTACAGGGTTGGAAGGTCAGACGGCAGTCCCTCACAACAATATCGATAGCTGCACTTAGCAGCCAAATAAAAGATGACTCCGAACCCAGGGAGGCTTTGGAAGCAACTGGGAAAATCACTTAAGATGAAGAGGAAGGGTAAGGCTGTATTGTCGAGGAGTTGATTGATAGACAGGGTAGTCAGAGAGGTCAAATCGCCAGGTTTCGCGATCCATGCATACTTCTTTCGCTTCTTGTAGATTCATCAACCGCTTCATATATGCACGTCTGGGTATCCCAGTACTTTAGACTTTTCTGTGTTTGAGCAATCTGCTCACATGGTCTTCATATGTAAGTCTTGGCCTACCCCGTCAGGGATATAACGTGAATATAGTTAGTTTTTGTTTTTATGATTGATTAGACATTACTCGTTTTCAACATTAAAGTTAAGGGTTTCATGCGGGCAACATCCAAATTTCCACCTTAAAAGCTATTGTCCACTTTCTTTAGCCTCTTACGTACAGTTATGTTATGGTTCCTTTGGCACTGATGAGAACCATTACTACCTAAGCTCTATAACTGTGTGCGTATCGATTGCTCCGTCACGGTGTCCAATAAAAAAAAACACTCCGTCAAAAATTTGTCGAAATTTGTCATAACCGAATGCAAAAAACCAAAAATTTGTCAAAGTAGAAATAAAGAAGATATTAGGATTTAAAGTTGGCCGCGCGAACGAAACGTGGAGGATTGCGCGGCCACGGTGATCTCAGCAACTACATGGGTTAGAGATCTAATTCTTTTTGTCATTTAAATATCGAATTTGTCAAAAATTTACGAAAAAAGAAGTATAAGCTCTAGAGCAATATTTTATGAAATATTCGCCTTCGAAGTTATGGCCGCGCAATCCTTCACTCGTTGTTTCTTTCATGTTGATTATTTTTTTAACCTTACGATTTCTTATAGTATAATTTACTCAAGAAGAATGATCTTAATTTGTTGAAACTAATGAAGCAATAAAACAATACGCCATTATAATGAGCCTAATATGCCGAATAAATAGAAGTTCAGACCAAAATCCTAGCAATTATAGGTAGTGAGATATGAGCCTACAAAGTAGAGTTTCGTTCGCGCGGCCACGGACTTTTTGTTTTGGACCGACATCTCCTGTTTAACTAAACTTTAGTAGTATTTATTGCTTTCATTAGTTTCGACAAATTAAGATCCTTATTTTTGTATTAATTTAACTATAAGAAATCGTAAGATTTAAAAAATAATCAACATTAAAGAAACAACGAGTGGAGGATTGCGCGGCCATAACTTTGAAGGCGAATATTTCGTAAAATATTGCTTTAAAGCTTTTTTCGTCAATTTTTGACAAATTCAATCTTTTATTGACAAATAGAATTAGATCTCTAACCCATGTAGTTGCTGAGATCTCCGTGTCCGCGCAATACTCCACGTTTCGTTCGCGCGGCCAACTTTAAACCCTCTTCTTTATTTCTACTTTGCCAAATTTTTGGTTTATTGCATTCGGTTTTGACAAATTACGACAAATTTTTGACGGAGTACTTTTTTTGATTGGACACCTTGGCAGAGCAATCGAAACGTACACCTATAACTGACGCCTAAGCTCCTAAATCTGGGTCCAGATATGTTTTTTGTCCGTGCCGCTCGTCCGTTCTCTGTTCTCGTATCAACGTCCAGAGTTCTTGGATCGCGACTCTGATGCACAGCGGAGGAAAAATAAGGACAAAATAACATATCTGGACCCAGCTTAAGCCACTTGCGGGAGGTAGCAGTACACCGCCCTGATGTTCCTTTTCTGAAGATCTTCGAGGCCTTAGACAGCCTCAACTTCAAGTGCTGCACCTGTTGGCTAACAGACGAGGTCATGGTGCAGAGAAGGAGTACTCGTAATAAAGCCCTGTACCAATCCTTTTGATTCAGTACAGCAAGTAAACCACCTTACCAAAATAAGTGGAAGCGTCCTAAGTCCATTAGTGGACAGTGTAAGATTGATTTGATTGATTGTTGTTGTAAGAACGAGCACTATGCGGGTGAAACCAAAAATATAAAACTGAGTACAAACCAGCAGTAAAAACGCCAAAAGCGGTGAAGGCCTCGTGACAGTACGAGTCCAGCGTCAGTCCCAGGAAGTAAGCCCCCACCGCCGCACCCCCACGACCCACAATGTTCATCACGCACATCGCCATCGCTCTGCAAATACCGAAAGACATCATTATTTAGTTGACGCCCGTGGCTCCACACACGTCGTAAAGTTTTCCCGTTTCCTACAGGAACTTGTTCCCGAGATAAAGAGTAGCAACGTATACCTAGGCTACTTTTTGATGTGTAAGCTACATTATTGTAAAGTTTAATCAAATTCCATACAGTAGATTTTGCGTGAAAGAGTAACAAACATCTATTCTTACATACTTTCGCGTTTATAATATTATACATGTACACAACATCGAATTACGTTACAATTTATACTAAATCATACTACCCGTAAGCCGCTTTAAGTACGTTCCAATAATCAAAATAAAAAAGGTATAAAATATAACTTAGGCCACATTTAGTCCGCGTATGTAAAATGATATAAAAAACATTTTAGGATATCCGAATAGGACTAAATAGATTAATAGGAACTCCGGAAGGACAAAAAAATGCTGTGAAGAATCCGGATTCTTTCTGGCAGTTATAATCCTTGTTTATGAAAACTATTACGACATCAATGAAAACGAACGAACCTCAACGAAGTAGGGAACACGTCTACAGAAATAGCCGCAAGGATAGAACTTCCGCAGCCTGAGCATAAAGCTAATACTAGCAGCATCGTGGCGCTGATACCCTCAGGGACGAAGGCAGCACCTACAGTCGCTGCTGCACAGATGAACATTATTCCACCTGTAATCAATTTGAAAAGTTCGTAGATTCGTACATTTTTTTATACACTGATGTTGGTCACCGTACCCTATGGACAATTGCGGTTCGGGCAGTTCAGGTGGCTAGAACATTGCCCTGGTTAGGCAAAGGTCACGGGTTCAATCCCTGTCTCGAATCGAATTATCTTTTTCCACTTTATTAAAAATTTATGAGAAATTTAGCAAAATAATTGCTTTAAAAATTTATCCAACGTTTTTTATGTTTTGTTCTCAAGCAATACATTTTTCGTTCCAAGTCAGTCAGCACAGTACCTACATATATGAGCAGGGAAACTTCATACAAATGTGCGAAACGGTTTCCTCCTACAGACCCACAAATCTACAGGCCTCAAAGTCAGTCAGTTTCGTTCCAAGTCAGTCGGCACAGTACCTACATATATGAGCAGGGAAACTTCATACAAATGTGCGAAACGGTTTCCTCCTACAGACCCACAAATCTACAGGCCTCAGAAGCGGACATCGTAGTGCTTGGTGAGTCAGCCAGTCAGGGTTGTCACTGTGTTCACGTTTTATTTCTTGAGTATTGTTAAATATTGAGTGACAATTCTAACCCTAAATTATAAAATATAACTATTATTGTGCCAGTGCTATCGATCTCGGTTAAAGCGGTATAAACAAAACATTCGATTTTATATTAATTACACAGACAACGTTAACTCTAAGAGGCTCTAATAGATAAGTCATTTTAGATTTAGGCCTAGTTTTCTTACTGCTTTAATAATATATGTACTGTGGAGTAATATATGTATATGTAGTGGAGTAGAGCGCTCGTGGCCCCGCGGACTCTGTGTTCTGTAAACGATCCTGAGTTACGCAACTTTCACTATAGCTGGTCCTCGGATAGGTGACCACTTTGTGGCATTTACATTAGTGAGCGTTTCCGTGCTTCTTCGAAAGGCCCTTCAAGCCGTTGGTCCCGGTTGCCAGTAACATGGCAGTCGTTAAGTCAAGTTGAAGGCTATATGGGCGGCGTGAAAAATTTCAATAGCAGGTAGCCACAACCTGCGTCTGTGTATTTCACTACGGCAATGGGCTCACCACCAATTACGTGGGACAGGAATTCACATGGTGAGAAGTGGGCATACAATATGTATGCCTCTGCCACCCCTTCGGGGATTTGACGTGATAGATGAAAAAAAAAATATAAAGCATTACTCACAGTACATAGTCTGTCTTCCGAGTTTGTTGATCAGAAATCCTATGGCGAAGAAGGTAACCGCGAACATCCCTCCCATGGCCATGGATATTGGAAACATAGTTACTGATACTTCAGCTTCGCAGCTTCTTTGCTCTGATAACTGTAGTGGAAGGGGTTACTTATTTGGTGTACGTAAACAATAAAAATGTGTTATTTTTTATGCGTGACACGTCAAAATGACGTGGCCCGCCTGATGGTAATGGCAAAGACGACGACCCATGATTGGGGCCGTTATCTCAACCCGCAGGGCTCCGATAGCTCATCTTGACGGCCCAGAAATATGCCTTTTCACGCTTCTCTTAAAGGACCCAGGATTGTAGGAGGAGGGAAACATGTGCGCTGGCAGAGAGGTACATGTTTTTATGTGTGTATCAGTGTGCACAGGTAAGTAGTGAAACGTCTTCACGACATTTTTTTTACAGCTATAAAGTTTCTCTCATAGGTCAATACAAAAGTTTCACTTATAGTAAAGCAGATTCATTTCAAAACAATATGACGCGTAACCGAAAAACATCACTAGTTGTACAATTTTACTCAATGTTGATAAAGAAATTTCGCTTCAAAAAAATATTGAAATTATAAAGGTGTAAGTTTGCGATTGTGTATGTTTATAACTTCTACAAGCTCAAACGGTTTGACCGATTTGGATAAAATTTGGTGTGGAGGTAGCTGCACTCTGGATTAACACATAGGCTACTTTGTAGGAAACAACCTATAAATAATCACTTTAAATAAAAATGACAAAAAAAAACATTCTTTTAGAAATTTTAGGTATTCCGATAAAATTTCAATATACGAAAATTCACACGGTGAAATATAGGCGTTTATTATGCCTCTGCTACCCCTTCAGGGATAAAGGCGTGACAAATTAAATGGCTTTATTTTTGAGACTGTGACTGACATGAAATAGTAGAATTTAGGTGCCCCAGTGGGACAACTGTATGCTGGTCTGCCATCTGCACGGTTCATTACGGCTAGCGCATATTTACAACTTGTAGTTGAACAACTATTTAGTTGTGTATCATAATATCTATAGGACTTTATTAAAGCGCGCATACTGTCAACTCGATAGTTGTTTCATTAAAATCATTCATTAAGATCATTGATTAAAAAGTTGGATATCTATCATAAAACGCTTAATTTGTTTTGCATTGTATTGATGTGCACATACCATCGACTAAACAGTCTATCCGCGACAAAACAGTTTTTCAAACAGCAAAATTTGTATGTAAAATATTCGCTAGCCCAGAACCAGATAGCCACAGGTTTATCTATAAGGTTTTATGTGAATTCGATCAATCTATCATATAAAAAAAAAAGATGACTCACGCTAGCATTAACAGCATTTAAGAACTTGTTATGTATAATTTGACAGATGGTAATCTTCTCACTGGTGTTGCCATTATACACGCTGTTTAATATATCTGGTACCCACATGTACAGACCGCTTGATCTGGAAAATAAAATCAATGCAAACCTTGGACTTTCTGAACTTTCTACTGCTAGGAGCTCTCTCAAGATATAACTAACTATCGAATCTGTTTGGTCAATCCTGTGATTCCCTACGACCTTTATAAGGTCTTCAGTTGAACTGGTGGGTCTTCTATTTTAAGGAACTATCTGCAATCATGAGAATCATGTATCATGTCCAGTGGCCGATTATACATGATTTTGTTTTGTGCTTTGTCGGTGAGATAAATTAATTTTGACTGTCTCGGTGGCGCAGTGGTTGTGTATGCGACTGCCGCGACTGAGGTCACGAGTTCCATTTCCGGGTCGGAACAAATATTTGTGTGATCTAAAAATGTTAGTTTTGGAGTTTGGGTGTTTCCTATGTTTAATATGTATCTATTTAGAAATATAAAGTATGTTTATCAGTCGTCTAGATCCCATAGCACAAGCTTATGCTTACTTTGTACTAAACGGCGCTGTGTAAAAAGAAACTGTCCCGCAATATTTATTATTTATCCCGCAATATTTATGCTTTATTAATTATTCAATTAGGATTCCTAGAGGTCAAGATTGGATTATCTATAAGGACGGGACAGGACGAGTATGTAGCCACCTTCGGACCTCGTAACCCCGTAAGGGTCCTTGTTCCGGAGCTATCCGTTGGTCAATAGGGGTACTATTTGCAGGTGAGGTTTGCTTTCGTCCCGAAAATTTTTAAAAGGCAAATAAACACACACTGCACACACACTACAGCTGTTGGTCACTAATTCAAGATGCAATTTTGACAACAGTAGGTATTTGAATAAATCAATATATAAAATACATAAATAAATATTGAGGGATACTTGACTTGGATACTTGTCTGCCTCTGTGGCGCGGTGGGAGTGCTTCCGACTGCTACGCAAGAGGTCGTGGGTTCGATTCCCACCCAGGATAAAACTTTGTGTGATGAGCATGATGATTTATTCTGTGTCTGGGTGTTATTTATCTATATGTATGTATTTAGAAATATATTAGCATGTTTATCAGTTATCTAGATCCCATAACACAAGCTAATATTAGCTTACTTTGGGCTAGATGGCGCTATGTGAAAAGTGTCCCACAATATTTATTTATTTATACTTTTCACACAGCGCTGTCTAGCCCAAACTAAGTTTGGGGTATGGTATCTGGGGGCCAAGTCTACTAATTCAATCGCGTCAGAAGAGAATGGAAATCGTCGCTCAATAGAGAGCCGACAAAAAAAAACTGATTTTGTAGTCCACTATTACACAATTACGCTCCAATAGAATTCTATCGGCCGGCCGATAGTATGTTATTACGTGTAGTGCCTGTAAGTAGCTCATATTTTGCATTTTTGGTAATCTATATTAATATTTTGATGGCTTAAAACAGCTATTTTGTCTTCATTCTGCAGCTTGATAAATATAGTATATTGTGAAATATGTAATAGTTAAAGTAGACTACCCAGTTTTAGACTAATCGCAATTGAACCGCTATAGAATAGAACTAGAACGGCTTTCTATTGAAAACTCTAGTAAACTCGGCCCGCTGGACAACTGATAAACATTCTTAAATATTTCTAAACACATACAAATAATATATATGTCGGAGGAAGGGCTTAGTTGCGGTGATTGGTCGAAAGCGTATTTGTACTAAAGTTAATAGTTTGTTTTAGAATCATTATATTCACAAGTAATATCTTGTTAAATCCTCATTTAATTTCAATTGATTAACGACTTCTAATATTGTGTACAATCACTCTTTAAAAATAATGGTTCAAAGAGAACACTATGAGGAATCAAATATGTAAAGTTCCTATTTAAGTAATAATGGTTTTTAATACGCAAAGGTCTATGTCAATATCTAATTGTATTTAATTAGATTTATAACACATTTATGAGTTGTGAATAGTATAGTGATAAAGCAATGGTGAAGAGGGTTAGATTGGTACCACGAATCCACTGTTCGTGTATTGTTTTAGTTCTGTGTTATATTAACTGTATTCTGTAAATAAACGTGTAAAGTTTATTGTGTTATGTACTTGCCATAACCTTCGAAGAGCTTGCTGTACTTCTACTTTGTTCTCCGACATATAAGTATTATACATTAAACATATATAATTATCCTTAAAATTATATGAATAGTATTAGAAAAGTACTTACAACATGAACACCGTAAACATCGACACGTGTGAGATCAACACACACTTCAGCAGAGGCGCCTTGAACATGACACACACATTTTTAATAGCAGCCGCAAAGCCAGTATTTATCTGCGTCTCATTATCCGATGTTATGACTTTTACCTAAAAATATTACCAAATACATAGCATCAACGTTAAGCTAGAAAAGGGCGCGCTCCGTTGGTTGGGACACCTCCAACGAATGAGTGAGGAACGATTGACGAAGAAGATATATTGTGCGAAAGTAGTAGGTATAATAGGAGTCAGGGTAGGCCAAGACTTACATATGAAGACCACGTGATCAGATTGCTCAAAAACGGAAAAGTACTCGGATACCCAGACGTGCACGTATGAATTAATGAATCTGTAAGAAGCAAAAGAAGTATGCATGGATCGCGAAGCCTGGCGATCTGTCCTCTCTGACTACCCCGTCAGAGATACAGCGTGAAGATAGTAAGTTAGTATTATTATAGATTTGGTGTTCTTCCGCTAGGGTCTCTTATCTATGAGGTAGCATCACTAAATTTATATTTGGGACCGCTTTGTAGCATTTCCATTTCCTAGTAGGATTGTTGGGCCGTTTTGGTCCCGGTTGCCAGTAACATGGCATTCCTTAAGCCAAATTGAAGGCCTTATGGGGCTTGAAAATTTTCAATAGGACGTCGCCACAACCTTTCCACCTGTCCATTTCAACAAGGCCATCGGTTTACCTGTTATGTTGGATATAAATGTATTGGTAAAAAGGCCGTCAACTTAGTTTAACGACGCCATGTTACCGGCAATCGGGACCAACAGCTTAACGTGCCTTCTGAAGCACGGCAATGATTTATGTTATCTATGCCCAACTTTAGCTTTTTAAGTTTCTTCAAGTGCTTTCAAGTTGCAAGAGTGTCGCCTTCGTTGGTATGGTCACGTCTTGCGGCAAACGCCGGGCTACGTAGGAAACAAATGTCTGGCCATGTCGGCCCCGCCGGGTACCGGTAAGAGGGGAAGACCCAAGAAGTGCTGGCTTGACGTCGTAAGGGATGACATGCGTGCTAATGGTCTCACTACAGGGGATGCTGACGACCGTGCGAAATGGAGAAGAAATTGTAGGAAAGCGGACCCCGGGCGTCGCGAGACGCAACTGGGACAGACGCTCGGATGATGATGCCAAACTTTAGCTTTCTATTTAACCTTAAAAATAGAATAAAATTATTAACCTCGCTCACAAAATGTCATACACTATTTAAAATATTTAAAGTGACCACCGGTTCGGAACGCGGCATACCTGGGAAGAACCGGGGACCTATTTACAGTTTAATATTATTTCACTTTGCCAGCAGATCATTTCCAGGCGTCCCTGTCCTGCAAATAGTCTTTAACAGAGTAATAACCTTTTACACAAACCTTTTTTATACTAACTTTTTAAATTTAAAAGGTCACACCACAAAGAAGCAACACAGGTCAGAGAACTAATTAACTTACAGGAAATTCTTCAGCACTTCTGCCATAGTTCCACTCATACATCTTCGCTAGAATTGGCAAGGCAGCATCCGGGCCTTTAGCAGCTAGCACGAACCGAGGGCTTTCAGGTAAGAGGAACAGGAGAATGAGAAAAGCTGCCAGCCCTGGGGCACACCAGAGCCACACATACGCTCGCCACGGTACAACGTGCATGAAGCCCAGTTGGAAAGACCACTTGCTAGGAATCATTAACCACGCCAGACCTGGATATAACAAGATACCTGAATGAACTAAAGAATGGATGGACGGAAATATACCGAATGAAACATAAAGAATTCAGTACTTTTTGCTTTTTGTAATTTCTATATAGATAGAACGATAATAAAGGAGGGGCTGAGGTAATCATAAATTTCAACAAATTGGGCAAATATTTATACATTTTTGTAAAAGTAATAAGCGACGAGATTAAATGGGTGTGACGGGGATTCAAAGTACGGCATGAACAAAGTCGCGGGGGTCAGCTATCTATATAGATATAACTAATTGAATCGGGTGTTACATGGCGGAAATCCATCGTAGAACGATAATAATGGAGGGGAGGAGGATCCCACCACACATCCTCGATTCGTCAATCGGATGAAGGATAGGTAAAAGGAAACCTTACCTTACCTTTTACCTATCCTACATCCCTTTCCTTGAGGAGTTCGGTTCGTCATTTCTCCGTTACCATTAGTAGAGGTTCTCCTTGACCATTGTGCGTTAGGATTGACGAATCGAGGGTGTGTGGTGGGATCCTCCTCCCCTCCTTTATTATCGTTCTACGATGGATTTCCGCCATAGAACACCCGATTCAATTAGTTATATCTATATAGTTAGCTGACCCCCGCGACTTTGTCCATGCCATACTTTGAATCCCCGTCACACCCATTTAATCTCGTCGCTTATTACTTTTACAAAAATGTATAAATATTTGCCCAATTTGTTGAAATTTATGATTACCTCAGCCCCCAGGAGAGCGGAGCAGCTCTCCTGGGGGCTGAGTCTGCTATTTCAATCGTGTCGAAATATAATCGAAATCGTCGCTCAATAAAAAGCTACCGGCACAATTTTCACAGATTTTCGTAGTTTACTATTACAATCGTACTCCAATAGACTTCTATCGGTCGGCCGATAGAATTCTACTAACACGTACCGCGTCAGTGACCGATATTTTGACAGCTAAAAATAGCGATTCTGGTTCTATTCTACGGCTTGTCAATAGTAGACTTGACCCCCTGGATAGTAACGTGATATTATATAGCCTTTAATTAATATTGAAGATATTAATAATTATAGTCCACGTCATCATATAATTTGCTAAATAATGTTTTTGCTATTTCCATAATTTTAGGTCTTTTTGTTAATTTTATTCCAGCTGCCTTGCTCTTGATGGATGTAATCAATAAATGGACTATCCTTTATAAAAAGAATTTTTCGATTCGGACCGAGTAGTTCCTGATATTAGCGCGTTCAAGCAAACAAACAAATACTTCAGTTTTATATTATATTAGTATATATTTAATAATTGAAGTATCTCTTTGTAGTTACACATTAAAAGTTGTTTACTAAATGCTTATGAAAGTATAATTGATACTTACATAAAAAAATGCAGGCGGACCCCCGTAAGAACAAAGATGATTACGATTTAAAAAAATAAAAGGTTCATTTTATTGTACAAAAAAATTAAAAGTCGAGAGAATGCTTAGTAAAATATTCCATGAATAAATAACACAAAAAAATCTCTAGCGGGGAGTCGAACCCAGATCTTTCGGGTGACAGGTGACACGGGATACTTACTGACCACTATACTACTCAGAATTAATCATTGAACTTGTGTAAAATGTATGTACATAAACTAAATAAAAGTAGAAAATGAAATTTGCTCGTAGTAGGCTCGATACACACACAGCATTGCAATCTAAAAAAATAATCGTTCTACTAAACGCGTAAGCCGTGTTAAGGAACTTCGTTCCAAAAATCAATGTTTTTTTTTTCTGTCTACGATTTCCGGCTAATGTCAAAATCTAGAAACCGAGGGCATAGTTAGTTATATACATATTAATCGTACCTGGTAAAATAATGTAACAAAAAGATACGGGTACAGAACCCCATGCGATGGCAGCTGCTCTTCTCGAGTTTGCGTGCATTTCACCTAAGTAGGCATACACTGTTGCACTAGACGCCGATACTCTGTAAGTTAATCATTGTTAAAGAGCAATGAATTAGTTTTGGTGATTCATGAAACATGGTCAAAACTTGAGCGTCAACATATCAACTGTAGACGTCTAGTAATTTTTTTCATTTCCTTATACAAGAACATTTATCTTTTACTATGTGTGGGAGTGGGGGTTCTAGGTTCTATAAAAGTTATGTTAACGTGCCTTATAAGACAGTTATATATAATACTAGTTGACGCCCTCGGCTTCGCTCGCGTGTAGAAGTTTTAGCGTTCCCGTTTCCCACAGAAACTTGTTCCCGGGGTAAAAAGTAGCCTATGTGTTATTCTGATGTATAAGCTATATTATTGTAAAGTTTCATTTAAATGTATTAAGTAGATTTTACGTGATAGAGTAACAAACATCTATTGTTACAAACTTTCGCATTTATAATATTAGTAGGATATGCAGTGAAATGCGATTTTCCACCTGGCCGCGTAAAATCCAATGAAGACCTCAGTACTATACAGGGGTCAACTGACCTTGACTTAAGACCATAGGAACTTGATTAAGACGTAGAAGATGAAAACGTTTAGCCAATAAGCAGATTGAAGAAATATGAAATCAATAAGATCACGCCTGTTTCCCATTGGGGTAGGCAGAAACTATAGATTTCCACTTACTACGATCTTGGCAAACAACTTTCGCTTAATAATCTTAGGGTCTTCGTGTTATTTTTAAACTTTCGCGGTTTATACTCATATTTTATAAACTACTCGGGACGCTCGTAAGTAACGTCGGTGAATGTAAGTACAAAATTGTTTCGCGTGAAGTCCCGAGTAGTTTATAAAACTTAGGTCTTCGTAATTACAAAGAAAATATGGTGTACTTTTTTTTAAAAAAGCTTATGTTAGCTCGGGCTAGTAATGAAACAAGCCGACCCGAAGTAATACTGCACTTGTTCAGCTTGTGCCGATTGGGTAGTTCATTCGTAGTCCAGTCATTATATACATTTGGAAATGCAAATGAACCGAGAAAGCGTAATTTTGGAAATTACGTCGGGCTAAAAAAGTTTAAGTTCAAATTGTGGACCAAAATAACCTGATGGGTTTTCCACCATAAGGTTATTTTGGTCAAATACTTGTGGAATGAAAAAGTCGACCCGTAGCAACTACTAGGTACATACGTCCAGCTCATTTGTGTTTGTAACTAACTAACTATCTTCACGCTGTATCCCTGACGGGGTAGTCAGAGAGGACAGATCGCCAGGCTTCGCGATCCATGCATACTTCTTTCGCTTCTTCGAGATTCATCAATCGCTTCATACACGCACGTCTGGGTATCCGAGTACTTTTGACCTTTCCGTTTTTGAGCAATCTGCTCACGTGGTCTTCATATGTAAGTCTCGGCCTACCCTGACTCCTTCTACCCTCTACTTTTGAACAATATATATTCTTCGTCAATCGTTCCTCACTCATTCGTTGGACGTGTCCAAACCAACGGAGCACGCCCTTTTCCAGCTTAACGCTGACACTTTCATTCAAACCTGCCAAATTGCGTATGACTTCGTTACGTATTCGGCCAGCCAAGGTAACGCCGCACAACTTTCGAAGTGATCGCATCTCCACAGCATTCAATTTACTTTCATGCATCTGCTGACATACCCAGGTTTCACTACCGTAAAGCAAAGTTGGCACTAGCACTGCGTTATGAATCGCCAGTCGTGCTTCTTTTACGATGCTTTGTCGCTTTACTAACTGGGACAAAGCACCGTTAACTTTGTTTCCGGCAGCTACTCGCCGTTCCACATCCGAATCACATCTTCCATCCGCGCTAAACATACTTCCTAAATACACAATTTCATTCACTTGCTCTAGACGTTCCTGGTTTACCCTAATCTCGCATTTAGTTCTTACGTCACCTCTTTCAAATACTAGAACCTTAGTTTTACTTGCATTCAAGCGGAGACCCTTACTTTCACACCCCTCTTTCATATTAGTGACTAATGCCTGAAGGTCGGCTTCTGATGAGGCCATGAGCACCGCATCATCAGCGTACAGCAGACAGTTTACTGTAAAGTCACCCAAATTCACACCCATATTAAAATCTTTCAACTTCTGCAGGCAACTGTCCAGATACACTATGAACAGCCAGGCGGACATGACACATCCCTGTTTGACGCCTGTACAGACATCAAAAAGAGGTGACACATCCCCCCCTACTCGCACGCAAGCCTTACAGTCCCTATAAAGCGACTGTATTGCCCGCAGTAGCGAGCCGTCCACACCATATCCTGGCAGCAAGTCCCACAGCGTTTCTCTCACTGTTTGTCATTCTTAAAAATCATTCTCACGTTACTTTTGTATTCTATGGGTGATTTGCACCATAACTTTGGTTATAGTTTCCGTTTACTTTAACAGGAATAATAATTAGAAGCGCTCGTAGCCCCGCGGTCTCAGAGTTCTGTAAATGATCACTGAGTTACGCAACTTTTACTAGGGCTGGTCACGGATGGGTGACGACTTTGTGGCATTTACATTTGCGAGCTTCGAAAGGCACGTAAAGCCATTGGTCCCGGTTGCCAGTAAAATGGCAGTCGTTAAGCCTGGTTGAAGGCCTTATAGGCGGCTTGAAAAAGTTCAATAGCAGGTAGCCACAACCTGCGTCTGTCTATTTCAACACGGCAATGGGCTCACCACCTATTAGATACGTGGGACAGGAATCCACACGGTGAAAAGTGGGCATATAATATGCCTCTGCCACCCCTTCGGGGATAAGGCGTGATGGATATTTATTAATTATTTATTTAGGAATAATAACGTTTGCAATAAAATTGTGAAATGAAACTTCTTTATCGACGTATGGCAGAAATTTTATAACTAAAAACAATGTAGTAAAGAAGTTTCACTTCTTACATATGAGTACATATGTAAGAAGTAAGTACACACATTTTTAAATATAATTATTATTGTTTGTAGATCGTATTGCCAAGTTGACTGTTATGTAATTACGCCAGTTACTGTAACTACAACTTTAACCATCAATTATCGGCTTGTTAAGGTTACCGCCAATTGTGACGTCATTTTAACCATTGTTAGAATGACATCCAAAAATTGTTTAACCTGACATTTTAGGGCTGGTTTGGCTTTGGTTATTGTTATAGTTACAGGGTGTAATCCACCCTAAGTTTAACACATTACAGTATATTTTTTGTAATCTGTTAAGGAAATCTTCATCATGATTTTAAAGGTCACTTAGATGACACATTCATATGAAGCGCTGGTAGCCACACTAACTCAGTGCTCTGAAACTGCGTTAAGCATCTTTCGCAATGGCTGATACTCCGATAGATGACCTTTTGTGGCATTTAAATTTACGAGCGTTTTCGTTCTTCGGTAGGCACATTAAGGTAGATCCCGGTTGCCAGTAACATGGCAATCGTTAAGCCAAGTTGAAGGTCTTATGGGCTTTAAAAATTTCAACAGCGCGTTGACATAACCTGCGCCTGCCCACTTCTACACGGCAATGGGCTCACCACCTGTTACTTGATACAAATATGCTTACGGTAAATGTGGGCATACATATATCTCTGCTACCCCTTCGAAAAAAAGGTGTAGATGATATTTTTTTATACCACTGAGGTGGCAGACAAGCATATGTAAGAATAAGTAAGTCTTATGCAGAAAGAAATCTAGTGATACTTACAAACATCCCGTCAGAATCCTGAAGATTAACAGCATCCAGACGTTAGTGGAGAAAGAAGATATTATAGAGAATATGGCAGATAGTAATATGGCTGGCAGCATGACTTTGCGTCTTCCTAAACTATCACTTAAATATCCCCAGAAAAATGATGTACTGATTATACCTGAGAAATAAAAAAGATAATTGACTACCTCTGTGGCGCGGTTGGAGTGTTTCCAACTACTACGCAAGAAGTCGTGGGTTCGATTCTCACTCATGATAAAATTTTGTGATGAGCACGATGGTTTATTCTGTGTCTAGGTGTTATTTATCTATAATATGTATGTATTTAGAAATATATAAGTAGGTTTATCAGTTATCTGGTTACCACAGTACAAGCTCTGCTTAGTTTGGGATCAGATGGCGTTGTGTGAGTTGACCCAACGATATTTAACGATATTTATTTATTTAATTGTGGCACTCGCTCACAAGACCTATTTTATCCTATTCCATTTACTGTTTTAGGCGTAAACACACACAAACTTTCTGTTTTTATTTATCTTGGTCACGTGGTCTCCTTGTGTAATTCTCTGTCTACCCTGACTAGTTCTAAAACGCGTTACTGAAACGGGCACTACGCGGGTGAACCCTGGGTTTTTTATTCCTCTGAGATGGCAGACCAGCGTACGGCCCACCTGATGGAAAGTGGTCACCGTAGCCTATGGACGTTTTCAACACCAGAGGTGCAACACTCGCGCTGCTGACCCCTTAACAACCTTCTAAGACCCCTTTTGAAGAACCCCATACTGTAGACCTTCGGGAAAACCCAAGCAGGGAGTTGAATACACAATGATATTCCGATAGTTACCAATAAAGGCTGCAGCGTTCACCAATCCCTTATGAGTACTGTTTAACTGCAGCTCACATTCAGCCGCAGTTATTACGTAGCTCATACCAGCAGACTCCATGGATATGTTCAGTAAGATCAGGCCACAGGTGAACAGCACTAAGTGGTTGAATTTCCCATGACCTGAAAGATGGCATGAAGATAGAAGAATAACGATTATTACAAGCGAATCTTCTTTGCCGGTACGTAAGGTACAACTGCAATAACAGCCTTGGCAAAAAACTCTTACAGATTTGTGAGGTCAGACGGCAGTCGCTCCTAACAATACCGAAAACCAGAAGCCAAACGATAGCTGCTTCTGGCAGACAAATAAAATTGAACCATTTTGAAAAGCAATTAGTATGCTAACTTCTCCTAAATTTAAATTTTTTCAAAAAATTACGTCGCTTTAAGACTAAAGAGGTGAACAGGTCTCAGTGGTGTAGTTGGTAAACGCGTATGGTGCGTTGAACCAGAAGACCCTGGTTCGAGTCCAGCTCGAGACTGAACAAAAAATTCTAATTAAAAAAATAATAATTTAAATAAATTCAAACTCGGACTCGAAATACAAGCAGTGTTGAGCCTTTTGCTGCGTTGAAATGGACTAGTGCAGGTTGTCTTAAATCGAACTGTCTTTAAATTTTGTATAAAAAAAAAAAATTGCGAAATAATAGCTTTAAAAATTTATCGATAGTGCAGATAGTTGCCAACTGCTGTTGAGATTTTTTATCATGCCACTGGACCAACAATTTGACAACTACCTCGGTTGTCAGTAAAATAAATAATTGCCTCCGTAGACTCTCATTCAAGACATCTTCTTTTAGTTGCCACAACCGGCGACTTTTTAGTAGCTTTTTAGAAATCAAATGCAGTGACAGAGCGCTCTACAACGCACACTTAAAAATACCAGAAGCTTCAACTGTATCCCTTTTCAAATCGCAAAAACAATATCCGAGGAGTCACTAAGAACCGGGATACCGATGCTGCGACCGAATACCAGCGGGCCGAGTCTGCTATTTCAATCTTGTCGAAATAGTATCGAAATCGTCGCTCAATAGGAAGTCACCGGTACAATTTTGACAGGTTTTCGTGGTCTACATTACAATCGTACTCCAATAGACTTCTTTTGGTCGGCCGATAGAATTCTACTAACACGTACTGCGTCAGTGGGCCGCTAGTCAGTTGATATTTTGATAGTCTACTAACATTATGACAGCTAAAACCGCGATTCTGGTTCTATTCTACGGCTTGTCAATAGTAGACTCGACCCCCAGAGTCTCCCAAACGCGATGCAACATCGACGCATTCTCAAAATTTCCGGTTGCGGTACTACAAGAAGCCAGTGTATGGTGGCTTTAACATGGCAGTCCATGTTACTATCTACCAACCGAGATATATCGCGGAAAAGTCAGAAACGGTCACTCGTCGCCTATCTAAGGGCTGTAACCATTTTGGAAAGTATTGAGGGTAGAATGAAATTAAAAAAATTACCTGTTGCCTCAAAAGCATCTTCAAAATTATATTTACTAGTCGGATTTAGTTTCTGTGTACTTTCTAAATCCACTTCTGTTTTTAACGTTGTTTGACGTTTCTCCAACATTTTGTTTTATACTTTTATTTTTTGTTTTAGTTAATGTTGTAATAGTTTGTTATAATTATTTATTTTCTTTCGTAGCTTCTATATTTGTGACGTTATCCCTCTCGACTCGACATTGGTACGTGTGTACTGTAAAAAAATTAAAGTAAAAAATTAAATACTTATTTTGAGAAATTCTCACAACGGGGTCTAACCCAAAAATTGCTATAGAAATATTGGGGTATCTAATCAAAGAAACCGCGACTGTTTTGGCTGTTTTCTTGTGATATAATTTGGTGTCCACACGTCTTTTTTATATTTTTTTTTTGCTGCAAACACCACCAAATGATGGACACAATTAAATCGTAACTATTTTTCGTAGCGTGTGTAGCTACCATTAGGTAACATATTTTATTGATTTATAAAGATAAGAAAGATATGTAGATATGTGACAGATGTAAAGAAGCCCTCTAAGTATATAACAAATATTTCAATATATATCTCTGCGAGGCATTACGTTATCACAACTATTTTGTTAAGATAGAAGGTAAATACTATTTCTACATTGTAGCTTCGTTTCAGTTTTGTTCAAGTTTATCTACAATCAGTTGCAAATACTGAAATACAAGTTACACTATTCAATTTTCTATCCAATTTTTCGTTAATCTAATCCAAAAATTCCTCGACAGAAATAGTACGTATTAAATTACCATTACCAGGATTTTTAAGGTAAAAAAATGCGGGTATTGCATTATAGCGTTTTCGGACCTGCCTACTTGTACCCAATAAAATGTAGTTCGGGTAGGAAACCTTTTGATAGAGTTACGGAAGATGCCAATAAAGACCCTATACCTAAACATGACTTTTTCCCTAAAAAGCGGGTTGCTCTAATTGAAATTAACTAACTAACTATCTTCACGCTGTATCCCTGACGGGGTAGTCAGAGAGGACAGATCGCCAGGCTTCGCGATCCATGCATACTTCTTTCAATTCTTCGAGATTCATCAATCGCTTCATACACGCACATCTGGGTATCCGAGTACTTTTGACCTTTCCGTTTTTGAGCAACCTACTCACGTGGTCTTCATATGTAAGTCTCGGCCTACCCTGACTCCTTCTACCCTCTACTTTTGAACAATATATAATATTCGTCAATCGTTCCTCACTCATTCGTTGGACGTGTCCAAGACCACGGAGCACGCCCTTTTCCAGCTTAACGCTGACACTTTCATTCAAACCTGCCATATTGCGTATCACTTCGTTAGGTACGTATTCGGTCTTCAAGGTAACGCCGCACAATTTTCGAAGTGATCGCATCTCCACAGCATTCAATTTACTTTCATGCATCTGCTGACATACCCAGGTTTCACTACCGTAAAGCAAAGTTGGCACTAGCACTGCGTTATGAATCGCCATTCGTGCTTCTTTTACGATGCTTTGTCGCTTTACTAACTGGGACAAAGCACCGTTAACTTTGTTTCCGGCAGCTACTCGCCGTTCTACATCCGAATCACATCTTCCATCCGCGCTGAACATACTTCCTAAATACACAATTAATTCATTCACTTGCTCTAGTCTAGACGTTCCTGGTTTACCCTAATCTGGCATTTAGTTCTTACGTCACCTCTTTCAAATTGAAATTAATTATTAAATTGTGCGGCGTAATCTTGGCCGACCGAATACGTAACGAAGTGACATGCAATATTGCAGGTTTGAATGAAAGTGTCAGCGTTAAACTGGAAAAGGGCGTGCTCCGTTGGTTTGGACACATCCATCGAATGAGTGAGGAACGATTGACGAAGAATATAATTGTGTGAAAGTAGAGGGCAGAATATGAAGACCACATAAAAGTCAAAAGTACTCTGATACCCAGACGTGCATGTACGAAGCGATTAATGAATCTACAGGAAGCGAAAGAAGTATGACTACCCGTCAGGAATTCTGCTTGAAGATAGTTTTAAATGTATAAAATCGATGCCTACAAAGCAAAAAGCATTAAATATAGTTACATTATGCATGAAATGTACATTTAAAAAATAGTTAGGGTAGGAGAGAAAACTTTCAACATGAAGACCACGTGAGCAGATGGCTCAAAAAACGGAAAGGTCAAAAGTATATTATAGTGTGAAGATGCAATGATAGATGTTTCTACCATATTTCAGAAAAATCTTAAGTTTTAACTTGATGACATTTCAATAATCTGCCACATGATTGTAATCCAGCGCTCCAATCAGGTTAACCTTACTATTCATATAGTGGGACCAAAGGTCACCACTGTGGGGGCAATGGATATTAACTGTTTAGGAGACGCTTGCCTCTTCCATTCTACACAGGCGTGAACACCAGACGGTTACACCACAACGCATTTATGTGGTAATCCAACTAAATTGCTTCTATCGCTTTCATAAAAAAATAAAGTGTTCCTACGATTTTTTTTTACCTGCCGGTATCTTTAAAATTGCGAATAATCAACTCTACAAGTAGGATACATCTCTGCCTACCAGCGAGACAGAATACAGGACAGTACAACCGCATAACCTCGGGTTCCTGACGAGCCTTAGCCGCCTGACGTAGTCATGACCAATTCACCTGGTGACTGGTTGGGGTCAGACGACGTCGCTCTCAACAGTGCCACAACTGAAGCCATACGCTGTTTCTAGAATTCAAATAAAAAAGTGGCTCCTATTCCAGATAAGATTTGGAAACAACTGGGAATACATTAAGATTGAGAAGAAATAAACGACTTACCTCAAATTTAGTTTTTACTGTGGGTAGGTAAGTAGAAAATATGTCACACTACTATTAAAATTATACGTCGTTTTCAACTTATTATATATTCCTTTATAATCTAAAGGTTAGCATGTAAACCCACGTTATTTTTAATTTTAATTTATTGTTATTTTATTTATACACACGACCGTCTAGTCCTTGAAAACGCGATATACTATCTGCACACTAAGCACCTTATTATTCTGTGTCGACACTATAAATAAGCGTAAGGACACATCTAGCAGATAATATGCCACGAATCTTAGGTCGCCTAAAACGGCGTTATGGAAACGGATAAGAAACTAAAACTAAACAACACATTCATATCTGATTGTAATATTACTTTTTCAGTGCCGATGATTTAAGTGCTTCGGGTTATTGAGTATACCGAAGGTAACCCTGATTCACCGCGGTAAATGCACATTTCTCCTGAAGTCTTTTCACATTGCAGAGGCACGGACATTTATCTCCACGCCGTGGCAACTGTGGAAAACACTGCGGCTGCGGTTATGGTTGATGAGATCTCATGAATTTCCTTTTGAGCATGACCAATTCTGTACCGATTTACAGTCATGAGGTTTTATACACTATGGAATCCGATATTGTTAGCTCTGAGGGGAGTGAATTTCGTGACACCAAAATTAAAGAGCTTTAGGTACTGCCTGTGCCATAAATGATAAAACACATAAAACACGATGAAAGACCGAATTGTCGCGACGACTGGTGTAGGTATTATTTGTTAGGTATATCACGATCTTTATTTATACCATGGTGTGTATAATCAACATAGGGCATGAATATACTTGCGCGTGTGTATTCGATAGGGTTAGTTCAGACAGGTTACGCCCTTCTGCCCCGTGGCTAATCGACGGTAACGGCGGTAGACTCGATATTTACACTTAGACTTTATTCCAGAACGTTTCTCAATATTTAATCAACGGTTGAGGCTAGATTTTGCCTTATAAAATCTACTATCAAGCGTCGATTGAGTATTGAGAAACGTTCTTAATGTGGCAGATGGCACTCTTGAAGTGTCATTTGCCCTATTACTAATCTTAACGGGGTATATGGCACTGAAGTTCCATTTGCCCCGGCACGGTTGTGTGTCGAAACGAAAGGTTGTAATTTCTTAAATAAAAAGTGTGTGTGTGTGCGTGTGCGCCTAATTAATAAATTTGGTCTTTATTTTTATGATCAGACGTAACATAAGGTACCTAATGACTATTAGAAAAAACAGCTTCTAATGTATTTTTTGTATTTTTATTTTATTTTTTATTTTCTCTCACACAAATTTATTATAATAGGCTTAGTTTAGTTACATTTAACATTTGTATTTATGTGAGAGACTGGTATCTGTACTACGAGACCTGTGTGACAGATTACCAGCCTCACCAGACTAGGCACATATGGTAACTGGTACCTTTCTAATATAATCTAATAGTAATACTATTTTTATACGTACATGTGTATCATTTCCGAGGTGTGTGCGTGCGTGTGCGTGTGCATATATGTGTGTGTGTGTGTGTTTGTACGTGTAGAAGTGTGAGTGACTAAGTGAGTGTTTGAGTGAGTGTGAGCGTTCCTAAAAGTGAGTGTTATTGAGCATCTCATACAACCACATCCAGCAGATTCTCTATATTTTCAAAACTTAAGGATTTCAACCAATCAGAAAGGGTTTCTTTACATTTGTACTTTGTAAGAGAACAAATGTCCAGAACCTTATTAATTCTATTATAAAGGTAAACACTCAGAAATCCATAAAATCTCCCAGAAAAACTTGTGTTCCATTGTTTCACAGTGCAAAAAACCTTATGTTTAAGCTGCTTGTCTATATTACGTTCAGAATTATATTTAATGGAGTAGTGCTGTCTGAGGATTATGTGTACGATAAATAGTTGTGTGACCGAAAGAACATCTGTTAATTTATATAATTCATTTGTCGGGTAACGAAAAGGCAAGGACAGGCTAACTTTTAAAACTGCTCTCTTTGAGCTCTCTCTACTTCCAGCAAATAGACTTTATATGCCCCACCCCACACAGTAATACAGTAACTTAAGACAGATTGACCTAGGGCCATGTAAACCATTTTAACCACTGATTTGTTAGCAATATGGCGGAGGTTTTTAAATACAAAAATAAGTTTTCGCGTTCGAGATGAAAGTAGATCCAGGTGAAGTTTGAAATTTAGTGTTGAATCAAGCAGGACATCAAAATACTTGATACTAAAAGTTCTTTCTAAAGGCTTGCAAGAACTGAACAAGACTGGTTGGCATGTATACTAAGTCAAAGATTTCTCATGGAAAAAGGTACATATTTCGTCTCTTCAACATTAAGTGTAAGGCCATTTTTCCCAAGCCAGGAGGACACTGTGTTAAATCCATCTCGAGCAACTTTATAGACCATATCCCAACTGTCACTGTGGAAAATTAAGGCGGTGTCATCAGCGAAAGTAACTATTTTCCTGTTTTTTTATTTTAAATTGCATAGGACGTTGATGAAAGCTAGGAACAATGTAGGGCCCAGTACGCTTCCCTGAGGAATACCATGACACAAGGGCATGTCATCACTAACAATATCTCCAACCCTGACTCTTTGTTTTCTAGCAGTTAAATAACTTTTAAGCAAGTCAAGTTGGGTATTTCGGATTCCCAACTTTTCCAACTTGTCAATCAGAAGTGGGACAGGAACTGTGTCAAAAGCCTTTCTATATCTAGAAAAATTTTTATTACTTTTTTTTTTACAGTCAAGTTTCGAAACTATGTGCCATCCTAAACCCAAACTGGGAACTAGAAATTAGTTGTTTGGATTCAAAAAAATGCCTTAATCTATTATTTAAAAGCCTTTCAGCAATTTTAGAAAGAGTAGAAAGAATGGATATTGATCTGTAATTGGAAACACAATCCCTATCCTCACTCTTGTAAACAAGAATCACTTCAGCAAGTTTAAACTGGTTAGGGAAAACGCCAGTAGAAAACATTAGGTTAAATATATATGTTAAAGGTGAAATTAATCCATGATGATAACGTTTTACGAAGACCCCAGATATGTTGTCACGTTCAAAGGTTTTGTCTTTTTTTAAATTTACGATGATATGTCGTACCTCAGTTTCAGCGGTAGACACCAAGCCAAATGAAAAACGGCAAGAATCCAAAGGAATCGAATCATTTGGATTTTTTTCCTTTAAAACATGTGAAGTAAGATTTTGGACAATAGATGCAAAAAAATGGTTTACATTATTAATAGAATTCATAGGATTTGTTTTAGAAATGAGTTCAGTTGCAGGATTGTTTGATATATTACTATAAGTCACTTGTTTTATGCTTTCCCATAGCATTTTGTTGTTTTTGCCTTTGATAGCTTCATTTAATAAATTATTTTCATAATCCTTCCTTTATTTTTTTTAGCAGCTCATTACTATAGTTCCTGTATCTGATATATATCAATTTATTTACATCATTATTTATATTTTTTTATATTGTGTGTGCAGTTTGTCACGGTTCCTCATACACTTCAACAGCCCAACCATTATCCACGGCTTTTTTATCCTCATTCGACAAGGAACTTTAGAAGTAGTAGTGTTGTTCTTAATTTTGGAGTTAAGAAGCGTTATAAGACGAGAAGTTGCTATATCAGCGTTAGCTGTGTTGTATATGGAGTTGTAATTTATATTTTGCATATCATTGTCAAGGGTCAAATAATTTATGTTCTTAATAATTTTAGGTTTATAGGATATGTAGGTGAGCTCCAGAAATAGTAACGTGGCATTATGATCAGTGATTGTAGAGCTAACATAAGAAAAAGCTGGTTGTTTAGTTTTAAGTATGAAGTGATCTAGGCATGTTTTGTAATGCGTAGGTATCTGATATGCTGGTAACATACCTTGGCTGGCTAATAGGTTTAGATAGATGGGTGCACTTGTTTCTTTAGTATCTGCCATTATATTTAATGTCACCAGTAAGAATAATGTTAGAACACTTTAGATTGCTTAAAAGGGTGTTGAGTGACGAAAAGAAAGGTTCAGTATCACTGTATCCGGGAGGTCTATAGATTGCAATTATAGAAGTATGTCGATCAACTTCTATTAATAAGCAGTTTGCATTTTGTATCTCGGGCTCAGTTATACTTATATGTATGTTGTTTTTGAAATACACACCTTCATTTTTGGGTAATTTTTTTGTTATTTTTAGTAAAGTTATATCCATCCAAAGTGGGAATGTGTTGGGTATGTAGTAACCAACATTCAGTTAATATAATAAAATCCCAATCGGTTTTGGGCCGTTGAATAAGAGTTAGAAAGCTAGAAATGTTACGAGTTACACTTCGAATGTTCTGGTGAATAATTTTTAAGGTAGAATCAGGTGATTTTATCAGCTTAGGACACTCTTCTATGTCGCACGTTGATGACTGTGCAATCGCAAATAGATCAAGGCTATTGTTCAAAGTATTTGAGTTATCGAATTTTATGAAAAAAGATGCCAATACGTGAGTTGTATATAGATACAAGATATGAAAACATGTAGATTGTGTACGTGTCCATGATGTGATGATATAGGACGCCACAATAGGATATTTGTATGCATTGAAACAACCTAAGGTTTAATATTACAATTGTGTAAAGTTTAAGTAGTAGCAGTACGTATGTCATGTTTAGAAATTCCTGTGTACATCTATATGTACACAGGAATTTCTCTCAAAACACCTATGTGTAATGTGTATGTTAAATAGTGAAAGTAGTGGTGATGGTGAACTACAAGATTGATGAATATTTATTTTATAACCCATTTGTAAGTTAATGAATGATCTATATGTATTGTTTATGAGGAGATTATTATTATTAAGGAACCACAGCAGAAGAAAAGCTATGTGCGCTTCACGCCGCAGCAGTTCCCTTGACAAATTGAAACAGTACGCAAATAAAACATAAGAATAGTAATAGAGCATCAAGTAAGAATCCTATTCCCCAGTATATAACCTATTACAAGACTTCCAAATAATATTACAATTAAGAGAAAAAAATTACACATTGACAAGCAATTTTTGAATGCTTGAAGCTGTTTTAATGTTGATGGAGTCCATGCCCTCACGTTCCCTGACAAAAACTTTATTATTATAGGTCCAGCAAAATTTATACTTTAGTTTTACAAAAAATGCGGGCTTCGTGAAATAACTGTCGCACGCTACCAGGGAGGTGTTCCGCAATAAAGACTGGGATTATTGGACCAGCAACTCAAATGTGTCCCGTATTCAATTTCTCAGATGGTGGTAGTCCCTTATTAAAGGAGCGCGTGGCATTGAGTATTTGAACTTTCAAGGGAACACTACGAAATTCTGCAATAATGGGCCTATTTTTCCCTTTTTTTCCAGGTAGTCTATAAACATCTCGCAATTCAGAAGGTGTGATTGTGGTCTGTATTGCCTTGCAGGTCTTGATAACAAGGGACGAGAGGTCATTGGTAGTTTCTTTGTCACTATGGGGTACATTTCTAATTTCAACACTAGATGAGCGAGAATAACGTTCTAGGTCTTCGAGCTCCAAAATGTATTTTTTTTGTTCATTTTTTTCTTTTTCCAGGTTTCCAACAGACAATCTCATCTTCTCAAATCCACCACTCATAAATTCGAGTGCCTTTTCAATTTCATTATTGACTTTTTGAATATCTCTATTTTGTTGCTTCACCTCTAAGATATCGGATTTAATTTTGTTTAAAATTGATTCTTGGTCAGCCTTCCAATCTATCTATCATATCTATCTATCCAAAATATCCTATCCTCAAACAATTCCAATTCATTTTCCGGAGAAATATCAATACAGAGTCACTTGTTCCTTGAAGTAACATGGGTGGAGTACAATCCGCAATATGTATGTGACTCAGGAGTACACAGTGTGTCCCGGTTCTCAAGTTCGGTAGACGGAGGAGGTCTGTCTATATTGATCTTCTTAAGTATTAAAAAAGGATGTAACTCACTAACGTAACGTCGTCTCTCTCTGAGACCTCCCAGTGGGTGGGATCGGCAGGTAAGAGCTTCACTTGTAGAACAAGGATTCGAAAATTTACTAATTCACCAATCACAATTTAACACTCAAAAAAATATTGGTAAACCGAGTTACACACGTCCGCTTCCAAACAACACAAGGTGAGGAGAGGCACTTCAGTGCCATCTACTCCGTTAAGATTAGTAATAGGGCAAATGACACTTCAAGAGTGCCATCTGCCACATTAAGAACGTTTCTAACCAATAAATATACACACATACTCGTAAATATTGTCACGCCTTTATCTCCGAAGGGGAAGGCAGAGGCATGTTATACGCCCACATTTAACCGTATGCATTTTTGTCCCACGTAAAAGGTAGTGAGCCCATTATCGTGTTGAAATTGAAATGGCCTTCAACTAGGCTTAAAGACTACCACTTTACTGGCAACCGGGACCAACGGCTTAACATGCCTTCTGAAGCTCGGAAACGCTCGCAAAATGTAAATTCCACAAAGTGGTCACCCATTCAAGGACCAGCTATAGCGAATGTTGCTTAACGCAGTGATCGTTTACAGAACACTGAGTCCGCGGGACCATGAGCGCTTCATATACCAATAAATGTATTCAAGCAATACTTACATTACAAAATCTAAATAAATAATAAAATAAATAAATATCCATCACGCCTTATCCCCGAAGGGGTTGCAGAGGCATATTATATGCCCACTTTTCACCGTGTGGATTCCTGTCCCACGTAATAGGTGGTGGTGAGCCCATTGCCGTGTTGAAATAGACAGACGCAGGTTGTGGCTACCTGCTGTTGAAATTTTCAAACCGCCCATAAGGCCTTCAACCAGGCTTAACGACTGCCATTTTACTGGCAACCGGGACCAACGGCTTAACGTGCCTTCCGAAGCACGGAAACGCTCGCAAATGTAAATGCCACAAACTGGTCACCCATCCGAGGACCAGCCATAGTGAAAGTTGCGTAACTCAGTGATCGTTTACAGAACACTGAGACCGCGAGGCCACGAGCGCTTCAAAATCTAACTATGTTTAATATACATCTTTGTACTAATTGGCGGTAATAGTCAATTTTCTTTTTATTTTATGCAATTAAAAAGCGTTATGAGTTTCGTATTATTAGATTATTTACTAGAGGATGCGCCGCGGTTTCACCCGCAGAGTCGCCATTTCAAAAGAATACAAGAAAAAAATATTGCCTAAGTTACTTACTGCTTACTCAGCTATCTGCAAGTGAAACTTCCATTAAAATCGGTACTTCTTACAACTTACATACTCGTACATGAAAAATCTGTTGAATTATAAAATGGACTTAACACGGTAGAGCATTATTTATTGACTGAGGAGGTCAGCGAAGCGAACTGACGAAACGAAAAAAAGAAATGTTGAACTTATTTTTAATTAATAAATAAAAAAATTACTCACACTAGTAATACATTATTGAAATATCAACTAGCTGACCCTGCGGATTTCGTGACGCCCTCAAATTTATAAATCTTGTGTTTAGTTATTTGCTATTTATAATAACTGCTTGTTTATAAAAGTAAATCATGATAATGAGAGACAAATGCCCTGAAAACAACTTCACGTTAAATATGATATTTTAAATTATGGTATTCATAATTACTTATTTTTTGCTTAGTCGTAATTCCAGGGCACACATGGATCCTCGATGTTGAGATCTTATATTGGTGTGCTATTAAATAAAAGCAGTTTAGGTACATGATTCGTATAATTATGACAATAAATCGTTGCGCAGTTTCAATAATAAGGGTTAGGCGCGCTGCACACTACACCTCCCCCATTTAAAAGAGCTTTATTATTCTTTAAGTCTTACAAATAACTTAATTTAATATAAAATGTAATACATCCTACTAATATTATAAATGCGAAAGTTTGTACGTATAGATGTTTGTTACTCTTTTACACAAAATCTACTGAATGGATTTTGATGAAACTTTGGATTGCGTGATGGATATTTATTTTATTTTTATTTAATTAATAAATTAAACATTGCTTCAGATTGTGCTATTTGAAGTCCTATATATAATGGATTGTATACGTTTTTGATCGGTTACTAGGTAAATTACATTTTTTTCCAAAAACTTACTCTAATGGAGTATATTTCGTATTAGAATGTACTGTGGTATTAAATGAAAAACACTAATATGGAAGCCAACTGTTATGTATATGAGCTCGTATATGTTTAGGAGCTCGTACGGACTTAGTGGTGTTCGATAGAGGGAGTCTGCCTGCTGATCGATACATAAGGGACGTTTAAAACGTGGTGTGAAATCCAGAATACCCGCTCCTGTGACTTTGGATGAACTGCGAAATGCCGTATTGGAGCAATGGCAGACACTTTCCCAAGAAACGATAGATAACATCATTCTTAGCATACCAAGACGGGTAGAAACTTTGATAAGGGCACGTGGAGGAAATACTCGATACAGATTTATCCTTTATTCCAATGAAAAATACAATGTTTAACTGTTTTTTTAAATTTTTTAGTCACCATTAAAATTCAAGAATGTTTATTTTTCCGTAATGCTTATTTTTCTCAATTAAATTGCACCAACCAAAGTACCTTTTAATTTTAAAATATGGCATTTAATTTATGACAGCGAATGGCGTTAATTGGTTTTTAAAATAAAATTGTTTTGAAAAATATTTAGCATTTTTTTAATGTTTCTCTAATTGTGCCGGTGTATGTATTATTAAGATTAAGATTATTATCTACATCTAAAGGACCCATTTAATCTAGACTAAGCCGTTCAAATACTGTGGATGCCATGGACCCTTACCTTACATGTTTTTGAATCTGACAACTTTTACATTTGTTAAGAAATTAATAACCTCGTTTGTCATACCAGGCCAATAATAATATTATCTAATATTATTCAACATCCTATTTATTCCCACGTGGCCAATAAATTGAAGTCATTCAGAATAATAGTTATTGTGACCTGGTCGTAGTCACATCTTTAATTTTGAGCAACTTAAGACTAAATAAATATACATATCGTTGGGACAATTCACACAACGCCATCTGGTTCCAAACTAAGCAGAGCTTGTACTATAGTAACCAGATAATTGATAAACATACTTATATATTTCTAAATGCATACATCTTATAGATAAATAACACCCAGACACAGAATAAACCATCGTGCTCATCACACAAAGTTTTATCCTGGGTGGGAATCGAACCCACGACCTCTTGCGTAGCAGTCGGATGCACTCCTACCGCTATCATCTAATTGACTCATTTCCTTTACAATCATATTTATAAAAGCACTGTATTGCTTATTTTTAATAGCTGCCAGTTCAGCTAAATTTATTTGCTTGCAAAAATGTCGTAATTCTCTCGCTACCATTTAAATAACATAACTTGCTATGCCATTTTCTTAACTGCTCATACATAGGTAAGGATCAAAATTCTTAAACGTAAATATCAGTTAAATTCAATGTATTACTAAAAGTAATATAATAAAATATCTTACTTGGCAAAAAAAAATTACCATTGTTAATCTTATAATTTGCGAGCGTAGCTACCTATTACGCCGCAGTACTTGTGTGTATGTACGTAGGGCATGTCGTTGAACCTTCGTGCTGGTCAGTTATCGTCTACCTGCCGCTCCACATCGGACCCGTGCGTCGGTACCCTGCATCACTTGCTATCAGGTCATTCATCGTCCATCAGATCACAACAGGACACCTTCAATCTCCTCTTCTTCTGAACAATTGTTCTAAAACATTCTTAAATGCGTTATTCTGAACAATTTCTTCTTAACGACTTCATTTTTCAAGAATATAGTTTCTTCAAATTTCATCAAATTTCATAATATGGTATTTTCTTTCTTCTTTCTTTAGAACTAACTTGTTTCTTAAATGTTCCATAATTTATCTAGACCAAACTGTTCGCTGTGCTATTTATTTTATTTTCTACATTATGTTATTTAGTCTATTGTTCTGTACAGTTCGCTGGCAGGGTCGCCATGTATTGGTGTGATGTTAATGAAATAAAAGCATGACAGTTTAGGTACATCATTCGTATGACAATAAATCGCAATCGTGATGCGCAGTTACAATATTTAAGGGTTAGGCGTGCTGCATACTACAATCTCAACTGACGTCTGATATCGTAGTCATTTGACAAACGGATAAGGTCAAAGTGGCGTCTAAAAAATTTGCAGTTCTCAACAGGACGTGCCAGTATTTTACTGTGGTGCATCCAATGCCGAGAAGTCGCATACCACACATGGAGTACTGCTGTCCTGAAATTAAGGTTTTCTAAACCAATACGAGACATTGTTGATCACATTGTTTATCTTACATTACAACATGTAATTTTTATTAAATTAAAATCAGTAAAACATGTAATTTAATCGGTCAGGTTAATTAATTAAATTACGATATTTTGGTAATAGGGTGGTGCCCTTACAATAGCCTATACAATTATCGAGAATACGCAGGATTCCGATACCGACTAGATTTAATTCCGGTATTTGATCAGAGTTTTGACAAAGAGACTTGCACTAGTTCTGATTGTATATTAATAAATTTATTACTGCCCGGAGGTTCGAAAATATCTAATTGCACATTCATTGAGTCGGTGTTACACTGAGTATAAATCCTTAATCGTTTCGGGGAGTAGTTGACTCTCACAAGTGGGCTTGGCGATCGTTTTATAAATAGAGGAAACCGCAAATAAATATTCTGTGGGTTTACTTGTCTGACAACTCTCTAGTGAGTTAAAACTACAATTATTTGATTTATCTTTTGTACATACATACATATTGTCACGCCTTTATCTCCGAGGGGGTAGGCAGAGGCATATTAAACGTCCACATTTCACCGTATGCATTTTTGTCCCACGTAACAGGTGGTGAGCCCATTGCCGTGTTGAAATGAACAGGCGCAGGCTCCGGCGACCTGCTGTTGAAATTTTTTAAGCCGCCCATAAGGCCTTCAACTTAGCTTAACGACTGCCGTTTTATTGGCAACCGGGACCAACGGCTTAACGTGCCTTCCGATGCACGGAACTGGGGTGGGGTCTAAAGGGTCGAATAAATTTAATAAAATACAATGTGTCTATTTTAGATGTTAAATTTGGAAGAAATTTTGAACCCCTTTTTAGTGAGGTGGTAACAAAAAGGCCAAAAGGTCTTATGTGCTAGACACTAATTAGCACGACCAATTAAGGTCCTGGTAGTCTCGGACTTTAATTACCTATCTTTTGTAATTGCGATATATTCAGTGCTGGGTACAATAAAACTGAATGTATTTTAGTTGTTTAATTCATGGGGTGTAGGAAACGCAATGTTGTTAAGGCTTGCTATACCTGCGTTTTATTTATGTTTTTACATTTTTACGCGAAGGTTTTTTGCGCTTTAGTGGATCTGGAGAAAGCAATTGATAACGTTTTGCTGCTGCGGGCGTTATAGTCTCTTTATACGGACTGTAAAGCTTGCGTGTGACCAAGAGGGATGTTCACCAGGCGCCTCTTTTTGACTTCCGTTCGGGCGTCAAACGGGATTGTGTTATGTCCCCCTGACTTTTCATAGTATATCTGGATAGTTGTGCAAAAGTGTGGCTGCAAAAGTTAAAAGATTATGATGTGTTGTAAAATTTGGAAATTTTACAGTACATTGTCTGTTGTACGCTGATGATGCGGTAGTGATGGTCTCATCAGAAGCCGACCTTCAGGCATTAGTCACTAATATAAAAGTAAAGGTCTTCGCTGCATGTTAAACTAAGAATCGGGTATTTGAAAAAGTAAGAACTAAAAGCAAGATTTGGGTAAACCGGCAACGTTTAGAGCAATTGAATGAAATTGTGTACTTAGGGAGAATGACGGAAGATATGTTACAACGGTGACTGGCTGCCGAAGACAGGAACATAACATTATGATTTTTTGATTTTAATATTATTTACGGGACATTTTATTTGGTACTTGTACATAAAGCCTAAATTTGTTATTAAATATATCATCATTAACTCCTGCTAATATAATAAACGCGAAAGTTTGTATTTATGGATGTTTGTTACTTGCACGTAAAACTACTGAATGGAATTTAAATTAACTTTACCACAACCATATATTATATGTTAAATAGCTTATCTATCAGAATAACACATAGGTTACTTTTTATCCCGGGAACAAATATCCTTTAGAAAACGGGAACGGGAAAACTTCAACACGCGGGCGGAGCCGCGGGCGTCAACTAATATATCATAAACCTAAAATAAAATCTAACACAATAACAGAGATGTTCCATTTCAATTGCTACTGCCAATTATTTTTACTGTGGCGTGCCAGCAAAAAATACATCGTCGATCTATCTTGGCGGGGGCTGAGGAAGCGTTGTGGTGCCTACGCGGCTTAGCCTACCGGCCCTTAAGCAAACAATATTCTTGATTTGCTATGATGGGAACACGTAAAAGAAATACAAGCTTATCATTAAAATAATAACATAATAAATTGGACAATTTAACAAATGTGTGAATAGAACTTATATCTAAAGCTACAGGTAAGCCAAGGGTACCGGGTATATGCCTAACGTTATCAGCCAGTTCTCGATACATGGCTGTTGATGATGTGAATTTAGTACCTTGATCAGTCAGTATCATGGCAAAGTGAGGTATATACATTCGCTCGTCTCCTCAGCCGTTGTGCTGCGGATTGGGTAAGCTGCAGAGAATTTTGAGTCGTCCTGTAAAATAAATTTCAACTTTGCAGAGCCGGATTCAGGAAGGGTACATCCAACGAAAAGCGTTCACACGGTTTTGTGGATGTGCTTGTAATCTGCATGTGTGCTCGATTAATTCTTCTTAATGCCTTGTTTTCCTGGCATTATCTACATTTCTTAACATATATGATTCTACGTCGCTGCGCATACCCGTCCAGTAGTACAGATCTTTAAATCTATTGTATATAAGACTTACACCTAAATGTCCCACTACGGGTATATCGTGGTTGTCAGTGAGAATTTTCTTCACCTCCGACAGTGAAGGGTAAGTATTATATTATATCCATATTGTGATTTATAAAATCGTTCTCGTTTCATTTTGTGTTCAGACGTTTCATTCCGTTTGAAAGGTGCCAAATAAAAGTCGTTTTTTTACACTACTGAGGTGGCAGACAAGCGTACAGCGCACCTGATGGAAAGTGGTCACTTTAGCCTATGGACGTTTGCAACACCAGAGGTGCAGCACTCGCACTGCCGACCCTATGAACGTTAAATTAACCGTCTGATATCACCTTAACAATAAAAACATTTTCTATTCAAATATTGTATCTAAACTACTCATAGCTTTTTATAGTGTTGATAAAAGATTGTGATCCGAGAATAGACAGTAATTTTTTTTCAGTGTTATATTAGTTACATGAAAGAGTTACACGTGCAATGGAAAATTTAGGAAAAGATGAGAAAAACATTAGGAGTAAGAGTACTTTTACGTATGACGAAGCAGTAGAATTGACAGGTAAGAGCTAACCAGTATTCCTAGATAGGACGCCAATTAAAAAAGAAAATCGAGTATATTTTTTGTAAGTTGTGGAAATTCCCTCGTATGTCATTCCAGGCTCGAACCGACTAAAACCCTAAACTACACGGTCTCTGTCTATCTGACTTTTGCCTGACGCCTCGGAAAGATGTCTCAGTGTCAATCGAAAGTACTAAAAAAAGCTGTGTACTCTAAAACCCTTAAACCACACGCTATAATATGATAAAGCAAGAAAGAAAATAACTATCCTCACGCTGTATCCCTGACGGGGTAGTCAGAGAGGACAGATCGCCAGGCATCACGATCCATGCATACTTCTTTCGCACGTCTGGGTATCCGAGTACTTTTGACTCTTCCGTTCTTGAGCAATCCGCTCACGTGGTCTTCGTTACATACGAAGACCACGTGAGCGGTCTCAGTCTCGGTCTACCTTGACTCCTTTTGCCCTCTACTTTCGCACAATATATATTCTTCGTCAATCGTTCCTCACTCATTCTATGCACGTGTCCAAACCAAATTTGAAATTGACATGATAGTTGCTGTGCAGTTTATGGGTATGTCTTGCTCGCCTAAGTGTCCTGGCAGTGGTGGCGTATGTATCGGGTCGCCTTATTCCCTATAATACGGTTGAGTAGGGCGATGGCTGATATATACGTCATACCCGTGAACGGGTGCCGTCTGTTGGGACTGGTCTGCTCATAGCTGTTATTGCAATTGTTACAAATAAAATTATTTAAATTTAAGGCAAACTAAATTTAGTCGACCGTTCCCACATAAATCCAAAGGAACAATGTAAGTGTGATTTTAATGTTGTAAGCCATACCTACATTTTTGAAAAGAGCATCCATTGACTTTCTTGCTAGATTTTTCTTCTTAAAGTGTAGGCTGCCCTTAGAACTGGCAACTAGAATAGCTCTAATTTTGATATGATTTTAAACACAACATTGATTTTGTTATTTTTTGTATTGTATAAATTCATTTTACACACAACATTGATTTTGTTTTGGATAAATTCATTACTATATAATTGGTCACACATCATGTAACTCAAACTAATGTAATTACTGGCGGTTAGAAAAGAGTGGCCATGAGTTTTATTGCCAGGTTCTTCCTCAGGCTCTACCTATTGCCGTGCGAATCTGGCAGTAAATGTAAATGTAGAAGCAATAATCTTGACGTTCATAAGTGTTACTTTGTTGTGACCTACATGAATAATGATTTAAAAAAAAAAAGCTGTGGAGCCCTTACACCTAATTTTTTCTTTATTTTTTAATTTTTAATTTTTTTCCACTTTGTGGCATTTACATTTGCGAGCGTTTCCGTGCTTCGGAAGGCACGTTAAGCCGTTGGTCCCGGTTGCCAGTAAAATGGCAGTCGATAAGCCTGGTTGAAGACCTTATGGGTTGAAAAATTTCAACAGTAGGTAGCCACAACCTGCGTCTGTCTATTTCAACACGGCAATAGGCTCACCACCTATTACGTGGGGCAGGAATCCACACGGTGAAAAGTAGGCATATAATATGCCTCTGCCACCCCTTCGGGTTTTTTTATTTATTTTATTTTTACTTTCCTCGTAATATGTACTGTGCTTGCTTTAGCTCATAAAATATGCTGTGCCCCAGGTCATGGTCGCTACAACTACCAGATGCTTGCTGTCTGCTGCCTCATCACAAACGCTTGTGCAATAGACATGTTCGGTTATGCGCCTGTTGTGGCTGCGGCCAGCTGTGATCTGAACATGAACTTCGCTCAACTTGGGGTATTAGTGTCAGCACCATTTGCAGGTTAGTTGCTTATCAGTCACCTCTTTATCTCCAAAGGGGTAGGCTGAGGTATACTATATGCCCACATTTCAACATTTCAAATTATTATTCATTTTGGTCCACACGGTGATTATTTTGCCGTGTTGAAATGAACAGGCGCAACTGCACCTGCTGCAACTGCTGTAACCTGCTATTATAATTGTCATTTTGGCAAGGTAATAAAAAAAAACTTTCTAATAAGTCTATTATCAGCCTCAGAACGTTTGTATCAGAATATTCGTATCTACAATGTACTCAAAAAACAGCTGATACTATGTAGATGGGTTATAAAATGCATAATATTAACATTGAAGATAACGTATTTACTTACCAAATACCATAAATACTAGTAGTTCTGTGAACCGTAGACTTCGGAGTAATTTTTTTTTTCTTACCAACTTAAAAAAATATTCTACTCTATTTTTTGTTATGAGCGCTTTTCTCAACCACTACGGGACCATTTCCCCTGCCTTCATATCCCCCCCCCATTCGAAAAACCCCGTCGCTTAAAGTTGTGGGCTACATCAAGGATTGTCCATGTGAAGCTGTATGCAAATCCGATTAAAAATGCGACCTGAAGACTGAATGGACATCAATAGCATTTTTCCGTACCAGTGGAGATAAAACGGAGACTTTCGTCGGCTCGCTACGCTCGCCTCCTCAGACAATAAAAGCATGAGAGTTTTTTTTTTATTTCAGGAGTGTTATTTGCCTTTCCATGGGGTTACTTTGCGGACACTCAAGGCAGAAAGCGAGCTATCATAATATCGACTTCTGTTGGGTTCGTGTTCGCGACGATGACTGCATTCTCCACACACTGGGTCTTCATGCTGGTTGTCAAGATTATTGGCTGCAGTTTGTATGGATACCATTTTTTTACGCCTTATCCCCGAAAGTGTCAGAGGTGTATTATACTCTCACATATCACCACATGTATTCTTGTCCCACGTAATAGGTGGTGAGCTCATTGATGTGAGTGGTAAGCCTATTAGTCTTGATTAGTGTGGAAGTATTTTAAAAGCTATAGGGGTGGGATGAGTGCGTACTCGTATATAGCTAGGTATATGTAGATGGATGAAGCACCTGGGGTTGTAGGTAGTGGGAAAAACGTGTGCAGTTAGAGTGACCAATCTAACTGAAGCGAAGCGAACGAAGTCGGCGTAGCTCCATTCTCCCCCTATTCGGATTTTCGCTTTGTCCACGAACTCCTCCCAAACCACTCAAACACTTTTTGATCAAATTTGACATAGATGATTTAGAAAAAATAAAATCAAAAATCGGACATACCATGGAGGAATAATCACAAAAAGAATAATAGACATTGACAAAAGAACTCAAAAAAGGGCAAAACGCTTCGCTCCTCTAGACTTACCGGGGACGGCAAGTGCACTTAGGCAATAAAGTAGTTATTGTTAGTCCTAATAGTAGTATTATGTTATGGTATTACTAATACCATAACATAATACTAGTACCGTACACTATTAGCACTAATACCGTATTAGTAACAATTTTCGCCATATTGGGAGGGATTGGATGCGAAAGATAGGACCGTGTGCAAACATAGAAATCCATAAGCTCAAAAAAGACACCTGTTATTTGTTTTTAATGTTTAAAACTGGTTCTAGATAGATGGCTCTGGTCATATTATTAAATGACGATTACAATAAATTGAAAAAATTCAATTTGTATCGGTACGGTTCGGGTAGTTCAGTGGCAAGAACATTGCCCTGCTTAGGAAAAGTTCATGGGTTCAATTCCCGTCCTGAACCAAGTTCTCTTATTCACTTGAATAAAAAAAAAGTAAAATTAAGCTTATGTGAAAAAAAAAGTGTGTGTACCAGAGTACACAGATAAGAAGTGAAACTTCTTTACGGCATTTTTTTACAGTTACAAAATTTCTCTTATACGTCGATAAAAAAGTTTCACTTATGATAAAGAAGTTTCACTTCAAAACAACATGGCGCGTAATCGAAAATCGTGACGATTTTCTTACTGCTATATAATTTCTCTCAACGTCGATAAAGAAGTTTCACTTCAAAAATTATGTGGAAGTAAAATTGCTTTTAATTGTAGTTCAACAGCCAGCTTTTCTCTGACAATGGCCATGCTGGGAGAATGCACAGGATCCAAGCACAGAAGCCAGTATTTGTTTGTAATGCACAGCTTTAACATTGCATCAGAGATATTTTCTTACGGTGAGATTTTTTATAACCTGACTAGTTCACAACCCGCGGCTTCGTCCGCGAGATATTTTGAACACCCGTAACCGCATCCATTTAATCCCGTAGCTTATATTTTGACAAAAATGTAAGATAGATTTCTCCATTTCTTGACATTTATGATTAAATATTTCCGGTTCCTAGGTAGTAGCGTGATCATCATAGCCTTTTTCTATATCTATCCAACACAAAAAGAAGTTTTCAATTAGGGGCCATTAGTTCCTGAGATTGAGATGAGAGCGCGTTCAACCAAACAAACAATTGTACAAGCAAATAAACAAACAAAGACACTCTTCAGCTTTATATATTTTTTAGAACTTGATCTGCAAACCGGTATTAATGACGGGTTTTTGATTTACTTCTGAGGTGTGGATGTTCTTTTTATAAAAAATATTTTTTTTTTGATTTTATATTTAATAAAATTACAGATTAACTGATTAATTACAGACAGATTAATTATTCCCTGACGGGGTAGTCAGAGAGGACAGATCGCCAGGCTTCACGATCCATGCATACTTCTTGCAGATTCATCAAACGCTTCATACATGCCTGTCTGGGTATCCGAGTACTTTTGACTAAAAAAATTACAGAAATTACAGATTCTGTTGTTATATCTTTTAAAAAATAGAAATTATTAGCATTATAACTTAACCTTTCTTATCTGTTGGGCTGTTTTATTTCTGTGCTATTTTTGTAGTGCAAAATGTATCACGATATTGCTTGCTGTTTTCAGGTCTAGCATGGGTAATACTTCCCTTAAGGTTTAACATTGTGATACCAATATTGAACATCACTTTCCGACCTTGGAGGTTATTCACCATAGTTCTGGCAATTCCTCTGGGAATAGGTGCATGTTTTATGTTCTTTTTTTACGAGAGCCCGAAGTTCTTAGCCAGCCAAGGGCATAGCGAGAAATCTTTAGAAGTATTGAGAAGAATTTATGAGAGGAATGGAGGGAAGAGAAAAGATTATCTGGTAAGTAAGCACGAAAAAAAAAATTGACTCGTCTATATATTGTGTTCCTGCTGCAGGGACGGTGTGTAGGACTCCGGGCCTTGGGGGCCGTCCTACCAACTAAACCCTGCGGTGTTCCGCTTTCTTCTCAACCGGGTCGCAGAATAGGCCTGAGGGCTATTCACTATTCACCGGCTAAGGGAATGCCCCAGTATGAGGCTCTCCGCGGGGGGCTAGATGTGCTGCTCAACACAATCTCCCGGAGGAGATTAGCCTATGCCCGCTTCGAACCGTCTCCGAACGTCCTTCTGAGAACAGAGGGGTGGAAGGCGATCGAGCGGGCACCAGAAGGCACCCCGGAACACGAGGGGTGCCAGCCGCCAGAAGCCCAATGTGAGCGGGGTCCCCCGACCTTTCGCCCACGGCCATAAAATAGTCGGGAGCGCGCCGGAGCTCCGCCCGGTGTCGCCCCCGAGATTGCCGTCGGGACGGGAACGTGCGTCCTGCTCACTCCCGTACCCGCAACTCCTCTCTTTTTGCCGCCATCACCTCGCTGGCGAAGGAGGCGACGAGCGGCCACAGTGTTTTACTACTGCGGTCACTATCAAAACATGACAGTAGGTATTGTAAATTTGTCTGTTCCAAATAATTGTTTTATTTTTACCTTGCCAATGTGGTCTTCTTGGGCCCTCAGAGATTTTGATGGGTCATGTGCAACTGTTCTAATTTCAGGTGAAGAACTTAATTCAGACGGATTCAGAGATATCTTTAAGGAAGCATACTTTCAGGGAGTCTTTGAAAGTGCAGACTCTGCCGATATTCAAACCACCTTTGCTATGGAGGACTATTCAACTGTTTTTTCTGACATCGCTCTGTAGCGCCGCGTAAGATATTTCGTTTTTAATGATGCTTTGAGAGTAGTTTTTGAAGCGTTCTGTAAACGACCACTGATTTAAGCACCTTTCGCTGTAGCTGGTCCTCTGACCGCTGTGTGGAACATTCATTTAACAGCGATTCCATGCTTTTTAGGGCAAGTTAAGTCGTTGGTTGTTGGTGTCAGTAACACGACAGTCTTTAAGTCAAGTTGAAGGCGTATCTGCGCCTGTCCATTTTTAACATAGCATTGGCCTCACTACTTTTAACGTGGGACAAAAATGCATACGGTGAAATGTGACAGTACAATAGGCCTTTGCCACCCACTTCGAAGATCAAGGCGTGATTGATAAACACATGACAGACTGTTTTGCGGGCCTGACTAAATGACAATTTTAACACCCAGTTTCAACTGGGTGTTAAAATTGCAATCATCTAAGATTTATTTTATCTAAGATAGTAAATAAATATATTAATATTTTTCTAAATTCACATATTCCCGACGTCTTAAAAAGAGTGGTATTATTAATTTGATTGCTTTGTGTGTCTATCTGTGCCACTCTAGCTTTTAAAAAGATAAACAGATAAATTAAGATAAAGTATACTGAAATCAAAAACACATTTCTAAGCATGATTACAAAAACACCGCATCCAAGCGGTGTTTTTGTAATCATGCTTAGAAATGTGTTTTTGATTTCAGTATACTTTACGTATATACTAAAATAAAATGAAGAAAGCATAGAAATCGTAAACAGAAGAGAAATGTTACGCGGGAACATTGTGTGTAGTCGCGACATGCTCAATGTGCTCAAGATTATTCAAAATGGCGCGTCAGACAAAGAGTATTCTTTCTAAACCCCTTGCAATGTTTGGTTAAAATACAGAGTTATCATGAAAACCTAAATTTAAAGTCTTTGCAAGCCATAGATAGTATTTACGGTACGCGATTCCAGGGGACCAAGTCGACTAATGTAATCGTGTGAAAAAATCTGAGCCGACAGAAAAAAATTGACAATTTTCACAGTCTACTATTACAATTGCGCTAAATACGTAGGCTCCAGCCGAAGGACTTAAAAAAAACGAAATAAAATTAATTATTTAATTAAAAGAAAAAATTACAAAAATTATATACTAAGTAAACTAGTGCCTTAGTTCGATGTGAGAACAAAAGTGAACTTAAAACTATGCATTTCTTGCGCGTGGAGACGACGGGTCACGTTGCAGCTGGCCGTTGCACGTTGTGCTGACGATGCGACGCTACGCTGTCGGACACGAGGCGGTTGCTAAGCGCATCAACTGGGTCGTACGATTATATTGATGATTCGGCGAGTTATGCGATCGTAATTCCTCCGCCCTTAGAGAAGCAATTATTTTCCTACTTTTAGGGAAAAAATTGCTGGTGTAGCTGGTTTCGCATATATGTGTCTTTCAGGTTCTTCAGAGGTCCCTTCTTGCTGGGAGCTGGGATTCTTTTCTATAGTTTCAGAAAGTTCGCGTCTGCGTTGGTGATATCGACGAGCCAGTACAGCCAAGGTAAGTATAGTTACACAGGATAATGTTATAAAGAATGGTATGGTGGTGTGGTATACCATTCCAGAGGAGTTCTTCTGAAGTTGCAATGGAGGCTGGGATATAATTTTATCCCGGATCAAGTGTAGTGATTTCAGGTTTATTGAACTCAAATTGAGGTGCGGTAAATCTACATTCTTCGGTTCTTCAGGGTAGGTAATTTTCATGATTTTCAGGGGCTGGCCTTGCACGACGTCTTTTGTATTAGTTAAGGTAAGTTCAGACGAGCTTAGTGAGCACTGGTTTGGTATTGTTGCCAAGAAAGTCCCGTTCAGTATGTTGTAAGCTTCAGTACCGCAGTTAAGGTGAATCGTCGTTGGTTCTGGAAAGGTTATCACGTAGCTTCGGTCATCCAATTGTTCTACAGCTTCCGTTGAGAGATGTATAGTTGAGAAACTGCATGTTGAATCGATGATTTGGTTTGAAATTACTTGTTGAATACAGTCATGTTGGGTGCGAAGTCTTTTGTGAGAGCTTTCATCACAGAGAAACAGATTTCTAAACTTCGGGCATTCAGCCTCTATGTACACGAATTCGTTTCTATTAGTTGCTATGTAGGGGTTAGGGGGAATAAGGACTTGGTGAAATTTATTTTGTGCTAAGGATAGTTTGTAGAGATCATAGATATTGGTAGAGACTATTGGAAACTTAAAAATTATAACAATTTGCTTTTTAACAAAGTACGATCCTGATCTTATTATATTATAGTACTCTCGAAAGTCCAAATCTATTAACTGATTTTTCCCATAAAGCGTCTCTAATTTATCTAACATGGTTTTAAGTACGTTAATACTAAGCATGGAGTGATGGGTGGTTGTGGATCTAGTAAACGCTATTATATTTTCTATCCTTTTTAGTTCGTCAAATAAGTCTTCAATATTTTCTGTAATAATCGCTAATAACTGCGCAAACTTACCGTATTTAATTAGACCGTAACTTTTGTAAGCATTTTCGTTCAAAATTTGATTAAGTGTGTAATTAATTCTACCCTGGTTATCGACTAATTGGTTGACTATTCTATCGTGTTCTTTAATCCATTCGTTATTCAAACTAGAACGACTATTGAACTCTAATGATATTTTATCCTGATTTTCTTTGAGATTTACTAACGCTTCGTTGTACCTAATGGCATCCTGATAATCTAGGTTACCGGTGATGCTTTTAATTATGGTACCTAAGCCGTCTATTAGACCTCTTTTTGTCCTGCTAGGTTCTAAAGATTTTAAGTGGTTAACAATGGTGTTTATCTTGTTATTTAAATATTCTAATTGTAGTTCGTATAACATGTAAGTTTCGTTATTAAGTCTGTTTCTGTAGTCCTGTAATTCGTCCCTAAAGGTAAGTATTCCTTGTTCTATTTTGTCGAGCTCTATATACTGTAAAAATGTATAGTAATGTGTAGTCAGTCTAGTTTGTCCTAATTTAAACGGTAGAAGTCCAGGTCCGTCATCCAGGTTGTCAAGTCTTATCTCTTGAAGTTGTACCAGGAGGGGTGTCAGCACCAGGATCAATACTCGTATCCTGCAACAATTGTATATTCTTTGGTGGTCGTTTTAGACGAGATTTTGCTACTGGGCCGCGTTTCTTTGATGTGTAAATGTGAATTGGGAGGTCAGCTAGAACTTTGTCTTGGGTATAGCGGGGAGCCACTTTCTGTCTATCAGCTAGTGGGTTTTTAATGAAAACCTGTTCCTGAGGTTGGTATTCAATTTCAGGTTCTCTAGTCTTATTGCGTGATTCTATAAGGGCGGTCCTATCCGCTAACGCGGATTCGTTTATCATGTCATAGACAGTCTTCATTTGTTCCCTGTGAGTAATTATATATTGTTGGAGTAGTTTTTCGTTAACGTCAATGTCAATGGGATCTCTGGGGTCAAAGTGTCCTTTTATTATGTCGTACGGTCTGCATTTCGTGAAACTGTGTATGGAACTGTTGTAAGCAATTAAGGCATACGGCATTAGGTTAATTATGGGTTCATTTTTATTTTTCAGGTTCAATATACGAAGGTGCTCTAGTAGTGTAGAATGGAAACGTTCTATGTTACCATTGTCATTAGGGGAGTGAGGTAAGGTCTTATGATGGGTAATTTTGTGAAGTCGTAGGAATTCTGCAAACAACTGGTTTGTGAACTCAGTTCCGTTATCTGTCACAATTGTCAGAGGGAGTCCATGGTGAGTACAGAATAAGAGGAGGGCTTGCACTATACTTATTGCAGTGCCGTCTCTTAAGTGGTATGCCTGTCCATATTTCGAGAAAACGTCTATGAAGGTGATGTATTTTTCGGATTGCGCTGTGAATAAATCAGCGTGGACAATTTCTAAAGGCTTAGAAGCTGGTGGTACGATATTAAATTGCTGTTTAATAGGGTTCCTATCGTATTTACTTTGACCACAAATGCTACACTCGTTTATGTACTTGGTTATGTGTTCTCGCATTTTCGGCCAGTAATACTTTCTAGATAAAGCCAAATAACACTCGTTAATTCCTCTATGGTTAGTCTTTCCGTCGTGGTAATGTCTTATTATGTCCTGTTGTCTTAAATACTCTTTTACATTTTCTAACTCTAATTTAGTTAACACAAGGTTCATTGAAGAGCTCCTAAATTTATCCTGAATTATAGGTATAATTTTATACATAGCTAAAGGGGGAGTTATTAGTAAACCGGTCTTAACTTTAGGATTTACGTATTCTTTTACACTGTCTATTACGTCGGTCTCGAGATTACTTTCAGTGATTTGGACTGTCACTCTGGTGTGCGTTTCGAAGGGTTTAGTAACAATAGGTCGTCGTTTAATGTCGTTGACTATGGTCATGACTATCTGTCGGTGAAACTTGTTGAGGGCTTCGTCAGTGATTGGTACTTCTAAGATTGGGTGTTCTTGGCTAGTGTGAGCTGTACTTGTAGCTGAATTATCTAGGTTGGGTTGCTTATCTGAGGCGTTAGCGATTATTGAACTGATTTCCTCGTTGTAAATTTCTATTCTAGATAACGCGTCGGCATTGGTGTTGCTTTTACCTTTCTTATATACGACGGTAAAGTCGTATTCACTGAGTTTTAAACGCCATCTAGTTAATCGGGAGTTCGGCTCTTTAAGACTCATCATCCACTGGAGTGGTTTGTGATCAGTCAGAACCTTAAATTTACGTCCAAACAGATAGTGTCGAAAGTATTTCGTTGCCCATACTATTGCTAGCAACTCTTTTTCAATAGTACTGTAATTTGTTTCACTCTCGTTGAGAGTACGAGAGGCATATGAAATGGGCTTGTCCGATCCTATCGGCCCTTGCGATAAAACTGCTCCTATTGCAAAGTTAGAGGCGTCGGTGGTTAAGATAAATTCTCTGGTGAAGTCTGGGTATTGGAGTATTGGGTCATTCATAAGTAGATTTTTACATTTTTCGAAACAGTCTGTATAGTCTTTGTCAAAGGTTATCTTTTTGTTCTTTTTCAAGCATTGGGTCATGGGCTTAGTGATTTTCGCGAAGTCGGGGATAAATTTCCTATAGTAACCTAGTAATCCTAAAAATTGTTTGATTTCCTTAGCTGTTTTCGGTAGTGGGTAATTTTGTTTGGCCGATATCTTATCGGGGTTGGGTTTTACGCCTTCCCTTGTAATAACGTGTCCTAAATAAGCTGTTTCCGTCTTAAGGAACTCCGACTTGTCCATTTGGATTTTAAAGTTGGACTCTCGAAGTCTATGGAAGACTTTTTCGAGGTTGGTCATATGTTCTTGGAGGCTAGTACTAAAGACAACGATATCGTCTAGGTACACTAAGCATATTTCGTTTTGTAATCCCTTAAGCACGTTATCCATCACACGTTGAAAGGTGGACGGAGAGTTTTTGAGTCCCATGGCCATTCTTAAAAATTCAAAATGGCCGTGTTCTACTGTAAATGCTGTCTTCTGAATATCCCTAGGGTCCATTTCTACTTGATGGAAACCGCTGGCTAAATCTAATGTAGTGAAATATTGACATTTTCCTAACTTATCTAGAACATCCGATATGTTGGGAATGGGGTACTTATCGTCAATGGTTTTCTCGTTCAATTTACGGAAGTCTATTACAAGGCGCCATTTCTGTTTACCAGAAGCGTCAGCCCTCTTTGGTACAACCCAAATAGGCGAGCTCCATGCGGATTCGGATGGTCTGATAATGCCTTGAGCGAGCATCCTTTCAATTTGATCCTTAACCTCTTGACGGTGAATGAAGGGGTACCTATAGCTTTTTGTATAAACCGGGACTTCATCAGTAGTGTTGATTCGGTGCTTCACTTTATTAGTGAAGGTAAGAGGTTCGTTTTCTATGTAAAAAACGTCTGAATACTTAGAGCATAGTAGTATTACGTTAGCCTTTTCTTCTTCATTTAGATGGTCAGTTCGTAAGCGTGAGATTACCTCTTGAGCACGCGAGGGGGTTGTTTGGTTAGAGCATTCTATATTAAATATATCTGCATTAATTGCGTGGTCTAATGAAAGTATAATGTCATTGTCCGTGGGGTTGGATACTTCTAGTATACTGCGACTACTGCTAACAGTAGTTAAGCATTCGGTTAAGACACAGTTGCAAATGACTTGTTCTGGGATAATGACATCACCATCAGGGGCATCTATTGGCAATCTAACTAACTTGGAGCTTTTCGCTGGGATAATGTCTTCGTATAGGTTAACATTACGAGAATTGTACATCCTGATAGGGTTTACCACAGAATGCGTAGTTAAAGTCTGGTCTTTAAGATCTATTTTAGCCTCCCATTTGGTCAGTAAGTCAAGTCCTATTAGGCCATCAAAGTAGTCGTGAAAATTATAGACAAAGAGGCGAATGTCGTCTGGATCGTTAAATTCAGGGAAACAAGGTAATGTTATAGAATACTTGTTTCTAATAGTCGCGTGTACGTTGGTCACTTCGAAAGGATCAAAATTAAGAGGTACATCGGAAAAATAATTTTGAACAGCTCGTGGACTTAAGAAAGACTGATTGGCTCCGGTGTCAATTAAAAGTTTTAACGGTGGGTTTAGTATTTGAATAAATGGTAACTGTCTCTGTGTCTGTAGGTTTATTTCTATTTTGGCTTTTTTGATTCCTGATCCGTCTGAATTTGCCTTTTCGACGGTTGAGCTGTCAGTCGAGTCAACGTTTGGATGGTTTGTCGGGTGATCATGGTAAGGCGAGTACGACGAGTCGTATTCGTTGTAGTAAGTATAGTCATACGCTTCGTCTTGTGAATATTGCCCGTAGTCAAAGTCGTAATTATAGTCGTAGTAATAACTGTCGTCATAGCATTCATTAAAGTTCATCTCTCGGGTTTTAAAGTAGTTATTAGGCGGCGGGTTGCCTTGGGTACGCCAATCATGATTACGGAATCCACCTGCCGGTGGCAATGGCTTTGGGTTATAATGCTGTACGCCACTCATCGGTTTGGGGGCATGCAGCTGATTCGTTTGGGGTCTAGGTTGCAATCGGAACATATTACTTTGGGGGTTATAATTTTGAGGTCTAGCACTAAATATGTGTTGTGTATGTGTGGGCATACGTACCTGAGGTGAATGTTGATTCTGCATTAGGCCTGCTCTAAAGCCGCTTTGTTGGGGCGGCGGCGCAAACTTAAAAGGTTGCGTCCCTTGCATGTGAGGCGGTTGTGGCCTCTGCACGAAAGGTGCGTGCCAAGGCGCATGCCAAGGTGCTGTGGTTGGAGTATTTAGAAGCTTTGGAAGGTGTGCAGGAGCCAGATGCGTGACCTTAGGGGTCTGGTGTGGCTTAGTAACGGAATCGTTACGTTGTTGTAAATACATTATATTCATCTCCTCTTGGACATATTCCAAAGCCTTCTCTAAAGTGTCCGGTCTCATACATCTTATCCGTGAACCTAGGGGTTCTTGTAAACCTCGAACAAACGCTTGCAACGCGAGTTTCCTATACAATACACGTTTAGCTTCTATCGTGGTAGATATACTTTCGTGGAGGGTTACATATGTCATAATCGTGCTAAATAGGGTTTGACAGTGATTGTAAAATTCTTGAGCAGATTGTCGACCCTGAGTGGCCAAAGAGAGGTCGTTGTACAGGGCAGTTTCATCCCTTTGGTCGGCAAAATTATTAATTAGTGTATTTCTAATATCTAACCAGTTATCAGGTATACCATTAGCGTTTATTATACTAGCGGCGGGCCCTGTGATTTTGTTCAGGATACCGTTTAGCAAGCAGAGGTTGGGTAATTCGCTGCCAGGTTGAGAACCGAGGTACGTGCAAACTATCTGGTCACATAGTTTAATAAAACGTGTAAGCACGTTTGGGTTGCCATCGAACTCCGGGACGTGGCGTATAGCCTTAAAAATAATTTCTGGGGTATGGGTTGCCATTTGGCTAGTTTCGAATAAAGTATTTAAATCTAAATTAGAATTAACTAACTCTTTGTCTCTATTATTATCTAGATCTCTTTGCCGGCGAGTCTGTCTCTGTGCAGACTCGCTGGTGCGCGAAGTACTTGGGTGAAAAATGTTGGAATAAAAGGGAACTATATACTAAGGAAATAGCAACACAAGAAAAAATCTGTGCAACTCACAATATCATTTCGTTCTCTGCGTATCGATGTCTGGATACTCTTCCTTCCACGTGGCTGCAGCACTCGTAAGTTCGGATACTCTTGATGGGCTTGATAGCCGCCCGGGCGACTCGCGATCCCGAATTTCGAATTTTTGAAAAACTATTCTCGCGAACCGGCCCGCGAGTATCCTACCGACTGCGCCAAATACGTAGGCTCCAGCCGAAGGACTTAAAAAAAACGAAATAAAATTAATTATTTAATTAAAAGAAAAAATTACAAAAATTATATACTAAGTAAACTAGTGCCTTAGTTCGATGTGAGAACAAAAGTGAACTTAAAACTATGCATTTCTTGCGCGTGGAGACGACGGGTCACGTTGCAGCTGGCCGTTGCACGTTGTGCTGACGATGCGACGCTACGCTGTCGGACACGAGGCGGTTGCTAAGCGCATCAACTGGGTCGTACGATTATATTGATGATTCGGCGAGTTATGCGATCGTAATTCGCTCCAATAGAATTTTATCGGCCGGCCAATAGAATGTTATTAACACGTGTAGCGCCTGTAAGTAAACAAATAATATTTAATATTGTGGGACACTTTTTACACAGCGCCATCTAGCCTAAACTAAGCTACAAGCTTGTATTATGGGATCTAGACAACTGATATACATACTTATATATTTTGAAATACATATTATACATAGGTAACACTCAAACTTCGAAACCAACATTTGTGGATCACACAAATATTTGTTCGTAGTCTATATTAATATTTTGATAGCTCAACAGTTATTTTGTCTCTTTTCTGCAGCTTGAGAAGTGTGATTTTGAAATATATATAAAATAGTTTTAGGAGACTACCTAGTTTTGGGCTAATCGCAATAGAACCGCTATAGAATAGAACTCAAACGGCTTTCTATTGGAATATAGTAGACTCGGCCCCCTGTCGTGAAGGTTTTGATCGTATTTTATACGTACTTGATTGTTGGGCATGTTGCGGCGACACACAGGCATTCCCGTATGCCATTTTTCCTGTTTTTACGATTGAAGAGAAAAACATTTATGTGTTTTCAGAAACAACACTTTCTTTATGTGGTATCCTACAATAGTGAACTTGTTTTACAAGTCGTTCAACTCCGTGGGCAGCTATCACCAATCTTTCTGTGAAAGAATGTTTGAAGATACCAATTCCACATCGGATGCGGAAACGGTGAGTTAATAATTTATACGTATGAAATTTCTAGTTGACGCCCGCGGCTGCACACGAGGTAAAGTTTTTCCGTTCCCGTGTCCCACAGGAATTTGTTCCCGGGATAAAAAGTACCCTATGTTTTTATTCTGACGTGTAAGCAGAGATGTCAAAAGATTATGCGCGAAAGAGTAACAAACATAAATATTAAATAAATATAGTGGGACACTTTTCACACAGCGCCATCGCGCGTAAGTTAATATTAGCTTGTGTTATGGGAACTGATAAACATACTTATAAATTTCTAAATACATACATATTATAGATAAATAACACCCAGACACAGAATAAACCATCGTGCTCATCACACAAAGTTTTATCCTGGGTGGGAATCGAACCCACGACCTCTTGCGTAGCAGTTGGATGCAATCCCACCGCGCCACAGAGGCAGTCAAAACATCCATCCATGCTTACAAACATTCGCGTTTATAATATTAGTAGGATTGATAGACTCCATAAATTAGTTGATGCACAGGTTTTGCCAACGTGGTGAAGTTTTTCCGTTATGTTTCCTATATTAACTATTATCCGGCGAAAAAGTAGTTTATGTCCTATTCTGATGTAAAAGTTAAACTATGTATATTATATTACTGTAAAATTTAAACAAAAGCCATTTGGTGCTTTTTGCGTGAACGATTAACAAATATCCATTCAATATTTCACTTTTATAATAATCATTAAGTAGAATTAAGCAAAGGGCCATGAGTCCCACACACCATCCCCTGCATCCACCAGCCCCTGCAGTAGCGATGACGGAGCGTAAACGCATTCCCCGCGACAAAAAAAGTGGGATTAAGCAAAATTGATCTTTACTTCGTGTGTAGTGTCTGTGTCTGTGTGTGTGTGTGTGTGTGTGTGTTTGTCTTCTCTATTTCGCATTTTTAAACTCAATTTAATGAAACTTGATATATCTCTACATTTAATAAAATCATAACAAAGTAAAATACATTGAATATTTTTACAAACAAATACTTGCTGTCAGTTCACCAAACGATTCCAAAGGCAAAAATGTAGTTTTCATAATTTTTGTCTTTTTATTTGTGCGGTAGGCTTTGTCCCGGATAAACTTAGAAACTACTGATTGGATTTGATTCAAATTTTGCACTAACATTAATAAGAGGCCGTGTGTGTACTACTAGGAGCTTGTCAGAATACAATTAGGTATTTATATACTTAGTCAGGTCATAAGTATTGTCACACAGTAAAAACTTTTCTTTTAGAATGCTGGCCACAAAAAAGTTTATTGAATTTGAATTTCGAATTGTTCATGGATATAAAAATATATACTTTTTTTGAATTTTACTCATTTTTAAATATGGAGTGGACGCTTAAAGAAGACCGTGTTGCAGTTATTGCGTTGCACCGTTGCGGTTAGGCGCCAATTCAAATTTTTGACATACTGAAAACTTTGAATATAACCATAAGATTCGTTTATCGTACCATCAAACGATACAATGAAGACTCTAGTGTAGATGACAGGTCAAGAAGTGGTCACCCTCGGTCTGTTAGGACTCCAGCAGTGATAAAAGCTCACAGCTCAAGCTCAGGCGCGAATTCAAAGAAATCCCAAACGTAAGCAGAAACTGTTGGCCCTTCAGATGGGGTTAAGCAGAACCACGGTGAAAAGGGTGTTAAATGAAGACTTACGGCTTCGGTCATATCGAAAAAAAACAGTACATCGTTTAAATGCTCGTCTAATGGACCTGAGACTGAAGAGATGCCGCGCTTTGTAGAAGCGGTACGCGGGAAAAAAATATCGGGAAATTATTTTTCCGGATGAAAAAATTTTTACCGTAGAAGAGAGCTACAACAAACAAAATGATAAGATGTACGCACAAAGTAGTGAAGAAGCGAGCAACCGTATTCCGCGTGTCCAACGAGGTCATTTTCCACCCTCGCTCATGGTATGGTTGGGAGTTTCTTATTGGGGCTTAACAGAGGTACATTTTTATGAGAAAGGTGTAAAAACGAATGCAGTTGTGTATCAAAATACAGTCCTGACGAACCTTGTGGAACCTGTTTCTCATACCATGTTCAATAACAGGCACTGGATATTCCAACAAGATTCGGCGCCAGCTCATAGAGCGAAGAGCACACAAGACTGACTGGCGGCGCGTGAAATCGACTTCATCCGGCATGAAGACTGGCCCTCCTCCAGTCCAGATTTGAGTCCGTTAGATTACATGATATGGCAACACTTGGAGGAAAAGGCGTGCTCAAATCCTCATCCCAATTTGGAGTCACTCAAGACATCCTTGATTAAGGCAGCCGCCGATATTGACATGGACCTTGTTCGTGCTGCGATAGACGACTGGCCGCGCAGGTTGAAGGCCTGTTTATCAAAATAGAGGTCATTTTGAATAAACTTTATTGTCATAAGAATCTATGTTTTGTTAAGTTCATTTTGGTATATTAATGGTTACATAATGAATAAACTGATTCCAAATATTTTATATTAAACATGTGACAGAATTTCTGACCAGTCAGGTATATATGTTCGAGATAAACTCGGAAATTACTGAATGTATTTCATTAAAATTTTGCACGAATTTTAACAAGAGGTTAGGTCTACACGAGTTCGATAAGTGGGCCGAGGTTAAATAGTACCTTATTTCGAAACAAATATTTGTGTTATCCAAAAATGTTAGCTAGTTTGCAAATTAATTTATTGAAAAACTGAATCAAACGCTATCTCACACTAAAATTTTTAAACCTTTTTAGATGCAGTGCAACGACGAAATCTCTTTAAACACAATTTACTCAGGAATGGTCTGTGGTCTGTTCTTCGCTGCCATGAGTTTGGCCGTGGTAAAGGTGGCTTCTCGACCACGTCTGCTGTTGATAACAATACTCCTGGTGTCAGGAATAAGTATGCTACTAACCAACTTGAAGAACCCTATCGCCAATATTGTATTTTTCACATTGCTTCAGATCACTTCTTTGGGATTGGGGTGTAGTTCAACATATTTTGTGAACTTATATCCTACGATCCATAGGTAAGAACTGATAGTTCATCAATCAATTACGCCTTATATCGTAAGGGGTGGCAGAGGCATATTATACGCCGATATTTCACAATATGCATTCCTGTCTCACGAATAGATGGTGAGCATATTACTATGTTGAAATAGACCGACGCAGGTTGTGGATACCTGCTGTTGAATTTTTTTAGCCTCATTAATTTGGCTTAATAAGTTCTCAACTTGGTTTAATAAGACAGTCGTTAAGCTAAGTTGAAGGCCTTACGGCGGCTTGGAAAATTTGAACAGCAGGTCTCCGCAACCTGTGGGTACCCAATAATTTTATCTGGGCGTATAATATGTTTCTGCCTACCACCGGGTAGTAAGGCGTTACTAATAAGCATGATTATTTTATGCCACCAGAGGTCAAGTGACCAGTTTAGGTCTGATGGTGGCGCGCCTATGTTCGCTGATAAGCGTCAGCCTCCTAGGACCAATTATCAGTCATTACTGTGAGCTGACCTTCTACGCGTGGTCTGTTCTTGTATTTGGTAAGGATTTTTAGAGATAGTGATTTAGGGTAGTGGCATTTTCTGGGGTAGCGGCGTTTTCAGGGGTAGCGTTGCTTTATGGTGGGGGTAGTTTTTGCGGTCACCTATCGCGACGTATTTTTTTTGAATGATTAATACATACTTATGTAGTTTAAAATTTAGTTTTTTTTATCTTAAAGTAAAAAACTTGGGCTTTTATACCGGGGTGTTAATTTTTCTTATGTCCAGTTGGCGTCCACCGGTTGAGATGATGAGGCAATATATACAAATAAATCAAATTTAAGTGTCTGTCTTTATTTGCTAATTAACAAATTTTTACTAAATGCTTAGGACAGTATATAGGTATACGGTACTGGCAGTACCGCAGTGGTAGCGTGTGCTACTGACACGACTGAGGTCCTGGGTTCGATTCCCGGGTCGGAAAAAATATTTTTACGATCCACAAATGTTTGTTTCGGAGTTTGGATGTTTGCTATGTATAATATGTATGTATTTAGAAATATATAAGTATGTTTATCAGTCGCCTAGATCCCATAACACAAGCTTATATAGGAATACATGGCGGTGTGTAAACAAAAATGACTCTCAACATTTATTTATGGAGTCAGAAAGTAGCTCAGTCGCTCTTAACAAAACCGAAAACCATAAGCTTAAGAATAGCTGCTCCTAGCACCCGAATAAAACTGAACCATCGACTCAAAACCTAGATAGGGTTTGGAAGCAACTGGAAATACACTGAGATGAAGAGATATATTTAGTGCCCAGTGACGGCAAAAGACTCCTATAACGTGGGGCCAACAAAGTTTTTGGTAAAGTGTCTAAACCTCTGCCTTTCTTCTTGGGAATATAGGCATCTTCGGAATTGTATATTACGCATGTTAAGCCTTTATTGTAACACAGGTGCGTTATTTGTAGGTGGCGTGGTAGTCTGCTTTTTCCTACCTCCCGATAGAAAACTGCAATAATCTAGTCAACTCTAGTCCTATAATTGAAAAATATATCTCAGTGTTAACATAGTTTAAGAGTGTGTTAAAGAATAAATAAATAAAGTTAAAAATTAATGTCTTTTATTATCACATTTAATAATCTTAATCTTAATAATATTATAAATGCAAAAGTTTGTGTGGATGGTTTGAATTTTCATATAAATATTTTTGAAGTGTTGAGCAATTTTAGTGTGTGCTCCACTATTATTATCTTTTCATTGATCCCCTAATAAAGTCAACAAAAGTGAAATTTAAAGAGTGGATCAATAAGAAATAATTTGCTGTCAATAAAAGTGACAAGCGGGCTCAGACGCTGTTGCTAAGGCCGCCATCGGTTGTCCTAGCGACGACATGCGTCGCTAGGTCTCTTCCACTGCAAGACCATCCTGTGACGCACCTACGTAACGACGCATGCGTCTTGTTTCCACAACAAGCTGCTTTCATATTTTGACATTTTATATTTTCATTTTCATATTTTCATTTTTTTTTTTTTTTTTTTTTATGTATCTGCAAAATTATTGGATGTTGTTTTTTAAGTAATCACACGTATTTCCATTACACATCTGACATTGGCAGAGTCGTCATCAGTGACATGTTGACACCGCTTGCCATGAAGAAAAAATAATATATATAATAATATTTTGACATTGACTTTTTTATGATTTCAGTGTATATTTTAAGTTACTTTATTGTGTATTTAAATTTGTTTTAAGTTATTCTTTTTTGTGAATGTATTTATCTGTTGTGAATGCAGTCCGTGAACCAATCTTGTGATGGCACGTCGAACGCGACCCATACATGTACACAGTGCAACAAGTCTTTCAAATCTTTGAAAGGCCTCAATATACACACCACAAAAACACACAGGAGATGTATCAGCCAAAACAGTTCACCTTTAGACTTCCATCCCATTATTCCGAGTGCGCCTACTTCTGTACCCAACGATCCAACTCCTTTCCACACATATTTAAGCCATTTGAAAAATAGTATACCAATAGTTAAAAGAATCCCTCGAGGAGCTCGAATAACCGTTGCTACACATTTGTCACAATTAATTCAGAAATGTTACAAAAGCAATTACTAGTACTCAAGACTGGCAGAACCTATTTTATTTTCATACAGCACACTACATATAATAAAAACTGATGAACCGAATTTATCCTTGACACAAAAGATTAAGAATAACTGTGCTGTAAGCTCCTCGCCTTCTCCCGCACCTCAAATGAAACATGATACCCCTCATAATCGCAACAAACTCAGTGAAAACAAAATCTGTGACGGAGATCTCAAAGGTGCCGCTCGCCTTTTGTTCTCCAACGACGTGCTATCACCAGATACTCTTGACACCCTTCAGGCCTTACGGACAAAACATCCTCCAGCTCCAGTAAACCCGTATTTTCTCGTCCCACCAACAGCAAGGCATGCACCTACTTAAATGATCGGATACAACATGTTGATGTTAATGAAATTCGCTCCTCTGGAGCATCTGTAGCTATGGGCGTACCGCAGGGATCAATTCTAGGTCCGTTTCTATTTTTAATTTATATTAACGATCTGCCATTCTATATACAGAACTTGTGCGACATTGTTCTATTTGCTGATGATACGTCACTTATTTTTAAAGTAGATCGTACGCTTACTGATTTTAACAGCGTTAATAGTTCACTTGCCCAAGTTGTAGATTGGTTTACGACTAATAATTTGCTACTAAACGCTAAGAAGACAAAATGTATCAGATTTAGCATGCCTAATGTCAGGAATTGCGGTACAAATATAACATTGAACGGTGATACCCTTAATATTGTAGAATCAACTGTATTTTTGGGGATCACTTTAGATAGCAAACTGCAGTGGAACGCGCAAATAACGTGTCTTGCAGGTAAACTCAGCTCGGCAGCCTTTGCCGTTAGTAAAGTCAGGCAGCTCACTGATGTAGAAACTGCCAGGCTAGTATACTTTAGTTATTTTCATAGTGTCATGTCTTACGGCATTTTGCTGTGGGGTAAAGCAGCTGATCTACAAGTAATTTTTGTACTCCAGAAGAGAGCTATACGTGCAATATATAAATTGAGTGCTAGAGTGTCTCTTAGAGAGAAATTTAAAGAAATTGGCATTTTAACGGTTGCATCACAGTATATATTTGCAAATATCATGTTAGTTAAACAGAACATACATTTATACAATCGACACAGTGACATACATTCGATAAATACTAGAAATAAGCATAAATTAATTGGAACGCATCATCGTTTACAAAAGGTTCACGACTCTTTTGCAGGAATTGGCGTACGCCTATATAATAAAATTCCTTTAGACATTATGAACCTGCCGTTACATAAATTTAAGGCGGAAATTAAGACGCACCTTTTGAAAAGGGCTTATTACACAATTAATGATTATTTGAATGATAAAAATAAATGGAAATGAGTTGCTTGCTCTTCGCTCGAGCTATTTAGGATTCGAATGAATCTTGTGTTATATTATCTACTTATCTTGAACCTGCATATATATGTTGTATTTTTTTTTACCTTATTTTTGTTTACATTCTCCAGTATAAATAATATGAAACGCCAGGCAACTAAAGGTATGGCTGCGTTTAGTCCCGGTAATAACTAATATACATAATTATATGTAATTTGACTTTGTTATTGTGTGAGCACTATGTAGACTTATTTATTATTTTGAAATTGACATGATAGTTGCTGTGTAGTTTTTGGGTATGTCATGCTCGCCTAAGTGTCCTGGTAGTGGTGGCGTATGTATCGGGTCGCCTTGTTCCCTACAATACGGTTGAATAGGGCGATGGCTGATATATGCGTCATACCCGTGAACGGGTGCCGTCTGTTGGGACTGGTCAGCTCATAGCTGTTATAGCAATTGTTACAAATAATATTATTTAAATTTAAGGCAAACTAAGTTTAGTCGACTGTTCTCACATAAATTCAAAGGAACTATGTAAGTGTAATTTTAATGAACTCAACATTTATTTTGTTTTTTTTTTGTATAATTTCTTTACTGTATAATTGGTCAAATATCATGTTAATCAAACTGTGTCAAATGGCGGTTAGAAAAGAGTGGCCATGAGTTTTATTGCCAGGTTCTTCCTCTGGCTCTACCTATTGCTTTGCGAATCTGGCAGTAAATGTAAATGTAGAAGCAGTAATCTTGACGTTCATAAGTGTTACTTTGTGACCTACATGAATAAAGATTTTTGATTTTGATTTTGCATGCCTTCAAAACAAAGATGTAACGAATGCCATTTTATCTTTTAAACCAGGTTCGGCTGCAGGTTTGGATGGAATCTCACCCCAACATATGAAAGACTTAACATCGCATTCTGTGGGTGATGCAGGCGAGCAACTTGTAAATTCGATCACTAAATTAATAAATTTATGTATTCCGGTAATGTCAATCCAGAAATTGTTCCCATTCTTTTCGGCGCGAACCTCATTGCCCTAACCAAAAAGGACGGAGGGGTGAGCCCAATTGCTGTTGGATCAACACTACGACGTCTGGCCTCCAAAATTGCTGTTCGACATATTTTACCAAAATTAATTTCGGAATTTGAACCCGTACAGTTAGGCTTCGGTGTATAAGGAGGGTGCGAGGCAGCCGTCCATGCCTTACGCTCTTTCCTAACTTACTTTGCGGACAGCCAATTTTGAGCAACACGTGATGCTCAAAATTGATGTCAAAAATGCATTCAATTCGGTAAATAGGGATACCCTGCTAACGGAAATAAAACAACATATACCGGAAAGGTACAATTATCTTCTTCTCAGTTACGCTGACCCAACTAAATTGTTATATCGTTGTAATGAACTGTCTTCGGAAGTAGGTTGTCAACAGGGTGATCCCCTTGGGCCTGCAATTTTTAGTTTGGCTATAAATCCGATAATCAAAAATTTAAATTCTAAATTCAACGTTTGGTATCTGGATGACGGAACCCTAGGAGGTGATGTGGATACTGTGTTTTCGGACCTTTTTTTAATCTAAAATAAATTTGAAGCCATTGGTTTGGAGCTTAATTTTAGCAAATGCGAACTTTTTATAAATAACTGCAACTTAAATTTTAATGACGTTGAACAAAAATTTAATATTTTGGCTCCAAATATTAAAATAGTTAACAGTAATTCCCTTTACCTTTTAGGTTCTCCAATTTTTGATGGATCTATTTCTGAATATATTAATAATTCAATAACTAAATTTCAAAATACTGCTGACCGTCTCCTTGAAATTAGTCCACATTATGCATCTTAAAATTCTGTCTTTTCGTCCCAAAATTTACACATGTGCTCCGTTGCTGCTCTTTTTGGAATCACCCAGATTTTTTGACACAAGTAGACGACATAATCAAAATTAGCTTAGGATCGATTCTCAATATGCAGCTAAACGAGCATTCTTGGACCCAAGCATCCCTACCTATCCGTTATGGTGGTTTAGGGATTCGCAAAATTTCCAGTGTCGCTTTACCAGCCTTCCTATCTTCTGTCCATAGTTCAGCAAATCTCATAAGTAAAATATTAAGGGCATCCCCTTCAAACTTTTAGATTGCTGGCTTGGAAGAAGCTAGAAACGCTTTCTTAATTGCATGCCCAGGTCAAAATTTTCCAGATTCTCCAAATTTACAGAGGAGCTGGGACGACATACATTGTAAATTGATTTATAACAATCATTTGAGCTGTAGTACAGGTTCAGCGCGTGCTAGGCTTTAAGCTGTGGGTGCGCATGAGGCCGGCTACAGGCTTCACGCGTACCCTTCGTCAAATACAGAAACATTTCTTGAGCCTGACATGCTTCGAATCGTAACCTGTCTACGGCTTGGGGTTCCGGTCTGCGTTCCTCATAAATGTCCCTGTGGCAGTGATGTCGACAAGCTAGGACATCACGGACTGTCATGCCAAAAAAGTGCAGGCCGCTTCTCGAGACATGCCGCACTAAACGATATCATTCGCCGGTCTCTTGCCACTGTCAACGTGACAAGTCTACTTGAGCCGACTGGTATTGCAAGAGACGATGGCAAGAGACCGGATGAGTTTGATTCCATGGAAGATGGGCATCTAAATACAGGTTGCATCCCATAGGATGCAACCTGTTCAGAGACGCTGGCCCCTTCCCATCTACATGGAACCAACAACAGAGCTGGTGCGGCTTGTGAAGCGGCTGAAAAAGCTAAAGGATGCAAATACAGGGGTCTAGGCTCCGAATATGATTTTGTCGCATTCGGTGTCGAGACCCTTGGTCCGTGGGGTCCTAGGGCTACAAGGCTTTTTAAAGAAATAGCAAAATGTTAGTCGACATCACAGGAGACCGAAGAGCTGGCAGCTACCTCGGACAAAGAATTAGTCTAGCTATTCAAAGGGGGAACGCTGCCAGTATCTTCGGAACCTTGCCTAAAGGGACTCCTTATACTAATATATTTTAAATTATCATATTTTTAAGGTTATTTAATAATTTGTTGTAAATGTATGTTTTATGTAATATAATATACTTATTTCGTGGTGCATTCTTCATAATAGCATAGATTAATGTTTTATATATTATTTAATTAAATTCCATTATCTTATTTAATTCTAAGATAATCAAGTATTCACAAAAAATAATATTATATGTCAGGAATAAACCAACGAGAATTATCTACAATATAATTAGTGTTTTAACACTGATTATATTGTTTACATGACAACTTATTGACAGGAAGTGTAGACCATAATTAATAACTACTGTTTATAACAGCAATAACTACTAGTACTGTTTCTAATTTTAAAGATTTATTATATTGAAAACGGGTTTTATAACATTAAAATTTAACCATTAAATTATCTCTTAAAAGATGAGAAAAATCTGGTCGAGCCATACCATTATCTATTAAATTGTCAAAAATATCATCACGTTTGCTGTATAGGACCCCCCGTATACATGTATATATATATATATATATTTCTTTTACTTTTTTTTTAAGAAAAGTAAAACATACATTCATACACATTGTCATACCTTTATCCCCGAAGGGGTAGGTAGAAGCATATTAAACGCCCACATTTCACCGTATGCACTTTTGTCCCACGTAACAGGTGGTGAGCCCATTGCCGTGTTGGAATGGAAAGGCGCAGCCTGCGGCGACCTACTGTTGAAATTTTTTAAGCCGCCCATAAGGCCTTTAACTTGGCTTAACGACTGCCATTTTATTGGCAACCGGTACCCACGGCTTAACGTGCCTTCCGAAGCACGAACCTGGGGTTGGGTCTTTAAGGGCCAAAAAGTTTAATAAATAAAATGTGTCTATTTTAGATGTTAAATTTGGAAGAAATTTTGAACCCGTTGCCTTTTTAGTGAGGTGGTAACAAAAAGGCTAAAAGGTCTTATGTGCTAGACACTAATTAGCACGACCAATTAAAGTCCTGGTAGTCTCAGACAGGTAAAAAAAGTACAGGTATAAGTATATAACTAAATATTCTGTGAATATTTCAAACGTTAGCATAAGAACTATATGAAGCAAAACAAGCAAAAAAAGAACACGTTTGTTGTATTGAACTTCAGTCTCTTAAATATTAATTTTATTATATTTTTAGTATTAGTTGTTATGGCGGCAAGAGAAATACATCATCTGTAAAAAAATCAACTGTTTAACTATCACGGTTCGTGAGATACAGACTGCTGACCAACAGACGGACAGTAGAGTCTAAGTAATAGGGTCTCATTTTACCTTTTGGGTATGGGACCCTATAAAAGAAAGTACCCTTGATAAAATAATAAAAATAATGATTTTCGGGAGAATCACCACTATCGCAATGAATAATCGTGACCACGACTCGGCGCTTGCAATAGGGTCGAAATTTCGGATACTCGCGCATGAATGTGGACATGGTATATATCCCAATAATCATTACTTCAGATCTGTTAATGACCATGATAGCTAAAATTCTTATACCTATATAAAATTCAAATTTGAAATTGATGCCATTAACCACCGAAGAGTTCCCTCCTGCGAAGACACTCTTGACTGGGCTCTTTAAACGAAATTCACCGGTATTAGACTTTTAATATCACTTAGACCAAATTGGCAGACATGACGTGCCCAATTACTATGTAATATTTTCTTGTTTTCACCTCTATCTCCATCACCGGAACTTCAGAACTTGAATATCACCAAAAACAGAGATAACCAACCAGTCTATCTCGATGAATTAATAATAAAATAATAAAAATATCGATTGCGACAATTGGTCTAGTTGCAATGTAAATACGTAAATATATTTCAATATATCTTGCAATTATCAGTCTAATATAGTAAGTAATAGCTAACAAAAATTACTAAGAACATTATGTTATCTTTCTTAATAATATAATTTATATACTCACTCTCTTGAACTGTGAACCTACTGTTTCATTAAAAAAAACATGTAATCACGGGAATTAATCGGTTACAGTACTTTTTAAATCTAATGATATTGAGGTTCTGTAAAAAATATCAAAAATACATAGAGAAGTCTAACTACAAATATACCGAAACAACCGATTTTTAAAGACTCGTAAGCAAAATTCGCTAAATATTCCTCTAAAAATATTACTAGAAACTTGTTTATCATTAAACTTCTAACCTACATTTCATTCCCCTATCAATACTGTAAAAAAAACATCACTTCGATAGGGAGGTATTCATCGACACCTAGATAAGTTTTAGATTCGACAGCTTTCTATATTGTTTCTCCGACTACCTTTCTTGTCTGAAAATATTTCCTCTTTATAATCTTAGATGTATCTAGATATTAAGTCTTTTGTTAATATGAACAACACTTGTGTTTTTTTATTATTTTGCTTCACTTTGGATCACAAAGCGCAAGGCCCTCAAAGAAGACGTGTGACTGGATAAAACTTTTCACGCAGTGGTCGATTTAGGCGGCTTATCTGGCGGTAGATACCAGGCTGCTACTGCGCTGCCTGCAATTATTAGAAAAAACAACATTAATAATTTCAAAATGGACATCAGCTCCCAATATTTGAGATAAATTGGAATTAGGGACGTTTTAGAAAGATCCTGCCCTGATTAGGAAATAAAGCACTAAAGTTAAAGATAATATAACCACGGGTTTTTGGGGTAGTCCCATTAGTTGCGGATCTTACAATAGAGGTTTGTTTTCAATGTATACGATATCTGTAAAAATGTGATACTTACTGAGTACTAGCACTGACCACGCATAGAAAGTTATCTGACAGTGGTTGAAAATAAGGTTCCCCACTATGTTGATACCAATAAACGTACAGCTACGTCCCACCATTATGCTGAGGCAAGCCACCATTCCTCTGGAATTGAAATAATTAAAAAATAAAACAAAAACGAAAGAATAATTTTTAAAGCTATTATTTGCTAAATTTCTCATAATTTTTTATTAAAGTGGAAAAAGACAATTTGATTCGAGACAGGGATTGAACCTGTGACCTTTGCCTAACCAGGGCAATGTTCTAGCCACCTGAACTACCCGAACCGTATCGAATCAAGTTGAAATTCTCCACCTTATTTATATCGTCATTTTAAGAGTATGACCAGAGCCATCTATCGAGCTAATGAACAACTCGATACCAATGAACAGTGTTACAACTGTTTTTAAACATTGATGCAATGGACTCCACTCAGTATATTGATAAATTTTTAAAGCAATTATTTGCTAAATTTCTCATAAATTTTTATTAAAGTGGAAAAAGACAATTTGATTCGAGACAGGGATTGAACCTGTGACCTTTGCCTAACCAGGGCAATGTTCTAGCCACCTGAACTACCCGAACCGTATCGAATCAAGTTGAAATTCTCCACCTTATTTTTATCGTCATTTTAAGAGTATGACCAGAGCCATCTATCGAGCTAATGAACAACTCGATACCAATGAACAGTGTTACAACTGTTTTTAAACATTGATGCAATGGACTCCACTCAGTATATTGATAAATTTTTAAAGCAATTATTTGCTAAATTTCTCATAAATTTTTATTAAAGTGGAAAAAGACAATTTGATTCGAGACAGGGATTGAACCTGTGACCTTTGCCTAACCAGGGCAATGTTCTAGCCACCTGAACTACCCGTACCGTATCGAATCAAGTTGAAATTCTCCACCTTATTTATATCGTCATTTTAAGAGTATGACCAGAGCCATCTATCGAGCTAATGAACAACTCGATACCAATGAACAGTGTTACAACTGTTTTTAAACATTGATGCAATGGACTCCACTCAGTATATTGATAAATTTTTAAAGCAATTATTTGCTAAATTTCTCATAAATTTTTATTAAAGTGGAAAAAGACAATTTGATTCGAGACAGGGATTGAACCTGTGACCTTTGCCTAACCAGGGCAATGTTCTAGCCACCTGAACTACCCGAACCGTATCGAATCAAGTTGAAATTCTCCACCTTATTTATATCGTCATTTTAAGAGTATGACCAGAGCCATCTATCGAGCTAATGACCTGGTTAGGCAAAGGTCACAGGTTCAATCCCTGTCTCGAATCAAATTGTCTTTTTCCACTTTAATAAAAATTTATGAAAAACGAAAGAAAAGTTATACAAACAGAGAAATTGCCATGAGAAAATATCAAATTCGAAACTACTTGGTGAGGTGGTATTAAGAGACCTTATCAAGAACTCTAATCTAGGATCTGGCAAATAGAACTTTATCAAGATCTCTGACCTAGCAAGTTGCAAAATTCTCGCTGATGACGAGGATAAGGTAGATATGACTTCCGAAGATATTGGTGTCACTCCTTCCAATAATAAATAATAATAATAAATAACTAACTAACTAACTAACTATCTTCACGCTGTATCCCTGACGGGGTAGTCAGAGAGGACAGATCGCCAGGCTTCGCGATCCATACATACTTCTTTCGCTTCTTCGAGATTCATCAATCGCTTCATACACGCACGTCTGGGTATCCGAGTACTTTTGACCTTTCCGTTTTAGAGCAATCTGCTCACGTGGTCTCCATATGTAAGTCTCGGCCTACCCTGACTCCTTCTACCCTCTACTTTTGAACAATATATATTCTTCGTCAATCGTTCCTCACTCATTCGTTGGACGTGTCCAATAACCAACGGAGCACGCCCTTTTCCAGCTTAACGCTGACACTTTCATTCAAACCTGCCATATTGCGTATCACTTCGTTACGTATTCGGTCGGCCAAAGTAACGCCGCACAATTTTCGAAGTGATCGCATCTCCACAGCATTCAATTTACTTTCATGCATCTGCTGACATACCCAGGTTTCACTACCGTAAAGCAAAGTTGGCACTAGCACTGCGTTATGAATCGCCATGCGTGCTTCTTTTACGATGCTTTGTCGCTTTACTAACAGGGACAAAGCACCGTTAACTTTGTTTCCGGCAGCTACTCGCCGTTCTACATCCGAATCACATCTTCCATCCGCGCTAAACATACTTCCTAAATACACAATTTCATTCACTTGCTCTAGACGTTCCTGGTTTACCCTAATCTCGCATTTTGTTCTTACGTCACCTCTTTCAAATACTAGAACCTTAGTTTTACTTGCATTCAAGCGAAGACCCTTACTTTCACACTCCTTTTTCATATTAGTGACTAATGCCTGAAGGTCGGCTTCTGATGAGGCCATGAGCACCGCATCATCAGCGTACAGCAGACAGTTTACTGTAAAGTCACCCAAATTCACACCCATATTAAAATCTTTCAACTTCTGCAGGCAACTGTCCAGATACACTATGAACAGCCACGCGGACATGACACATCCCTGTTTGACGCCTGTACAGACATCAAAAAGAGGTGACACATCCCCCCCCTACTCGCACGCAAGCCTTACAGTCCCTATAAAGCGACTGTATTGCCCGCAGTAGCGAGCCGTCCACACCATATCCGGGCAGCAAGTCCCACAGCGTTTCTCTCACAACGTTATCAAATGCTTTCTCTAGATCCACAAAAGCGCAGAAAACCTTCTGGCTGACAGCCAGAAACTTTTCCGCGATCATGCGGAGAGAAAACATTTGATCCATGCAACCTCTTCCACGTCGGAATCCGCATTGAGCCTCCCATAAATACCTTTCAGACTTTTCTTGCATTCTTGCCGTTATAATCTTTGCATAAACCTTACTAGCTAAGCTGACCAAGCTGATCGCCCTGTAGCTGGAGCAGTTTAGGCGCGAGCCTTTCCCTTTGTAGATAGGTACTACAACTGCTATTCGCCAGTCATCTGGGACCTCACCCGTCCGCCAGCACAAGTTGCATAACAGACAGAGTGTCCCAGACGCGCGACCCACCGTACTTGATCATCTCAGCAGTAACTTTGTCTTTTCCCTCAGCCTTACCACATTTCATACTTCTTATCGCTTGTTCAATTTCTTTCATACTAATGACTTCAATGACATCGGGATCCGGAGCATCGAACTGAGCTCCACTTCCCGATGTGGCTTCTCTCTTTTCTTGCATACATCTTTCCATAATATTCATTCCATCTCTGCAGGACGTCAGACGAGTGGTCTGTTAGGACGTCATTGCTAACACTAAGCACTTTATTCATACTGCAGATTGCCGAACAACTCCGGGTCATGCCTACCTCTTTCCAGAAGAGCTTGGCATTATCCCGGAAATTGGACGACAACCTTTCATCCGCTTTCATTCTGCACCTTTCACGAGCTTCTTCTATCAGTGCCTTCGTGTTAACTTTCTGCAGCTTGTATCTCTCTTTCATATTAAAATCATTTCGCGAGGCTAAGTAGTCTAGCCATGCTTTCTTCTTCATTCGAACTGCTTCTTTAACTTCCTCATTCCACCATGCATCACGCTTATTACTACTGCCTCTTTTCGTTTCTCCACACACTTCCACAGCGGCATTTATCATACTATCCCTAAGGTTCTGCCATACACTTTCCACATTCTCACTGCTTTCATTGACGTCGCCAAGCTTTTCGGCTACCCTTTCATTATATTTATCCCTAATGGATGCATCCTGCAGCTTCCAGCTTTTGTTGCTATAAGTCGGCTCAAGCTCAGGACACTCGGTACGATGACGCCAACCCGCGAACAGACCCTTAATCCTAGTTATGACTAGGTAGTGGTCTGATCCCAGCTCAGCGCCTCGATAAACCCTTGTGTCCATCACCTGTTTACGGAACCGACTATCCATTAGGAATAGATCTATCATGCTTCTTTTTGACTTACATCTCCTCGTATACATATGAATTTGTTTGTGGTTGAACATTGTGTTCGCCACAAACAAATCCTTTTCCTTACATAATGCCAGTATTAGCTTGCCAGCGTCGTTCACCCTTTTATCCCCATACTTCCCGAGTACCGACTCAAAACCATCGCGAGCGGTACCCACCCATCCATTCAAGTCTCCACATACTATAAGTCTTTCATTTCCTTCTATCACATTTAGAGCTTCTCTCATACTCTCCCAGAAATCCTCTAGCTCACTCGCGTTCCACGAAGATACTGGCGCGTAAGCAGCTACCAGGAAAATCTTCGTCAAACCAAGTTTTACACGGATCCAGAGAATTCTAGGATCTACCAGTTTGTACTCATACATACCGGAGGCCAATCGCGAGGACAGCAAAATTTCAACCGACTGCCATGCTCGCTCTCTGGTACTCCAGACCAAAGCACGAGCTCCAAGACTTCGCTGCCCTTGCGCTTGGTCTCTGTCAAGCACACTGCATCTAACTTTCTCTCATTCATAACATCCATCAACTCATTCATCTTATCTGCCATTCCTTCCCTAACATTCCACGCAGCTACCCTGCACTCCATCCTCCACTTCCCGCCATGTCGGGCCGCGCGTGTAGGGTGGCGGTCCCCTACGCCGCTCTGGCTCACACTTTTCGCACCAGCGGGGACGAACTGGTGCGCGTCGCCTCGGGGGCACGCCCTTGCAGTATTCGCCCTGGTGGCAGTCGTGTTGGAGTAGAATTGCAGCCGTAGCTGGCAGGGATGGCGACGTGCACGCTTCTACTCTTCATCCTCATAATAAATATTAAAATATAATAAATATTGTGGGACACTTCATACAGCGCCATCTAACCCAAAGTAAGCTAATATTAGCTTGTGTTATGGGATCTAGATAACTTATAAACATACTTACATATTCCTAAATATATACATATTATAAATAAATAACACCCAGACACAGAATAAACCATCGTGCTCATCACACAAAGTTTTATCCTGGGTGGGAATCGAACCCACGACCTCTTGCGTAGCAGTCGGATGCACTCTCACCGCGCCACAGAGGCAGTCAAAATGTACATACGAGTATTTTAGCAAAAAAAGATAGTCTAATTGCTAAAACTTACCTACAGGAAGTAGGATAAATGTCGACAAAATATGAAGCAAGAATGCCCATTCCGAGATTTGTGCAGGTGAACGCCATAAAGAAGAAAAGACTGGAGATGGCTTCGGGAACTAGATTCAAAATGGCTCCACTGACTGAAGAGATGCAGAAGATGGCTATGAGGACCACACGTCGTCGGTTCGGGAGGTAGGATATAATGAAGTTGAGGATTGCGAAAATGGATTGAGAGGCGATGAGGGTTAAGATCACGTTGTTGTCCACTGTGCTTACGCATGTTGGATGCAGCTGAAATAGAAAATGTTTATGTATAAGAGACACTATACTGGTTTTGGAAGCATTATCATAATGCTTCGTAAGTACCTAGTTCAAGTTTAACCTCGCTTTAACCTCGTTTCAGAGATTTATTCGTCAAATAAACTCCCAATACAGCTCGCTCCATCACCCGTTGCGCAAATTTAAGTATCCAGCCTTCGGTGATAATTTGTAGAACACACTGATTGTAGACCTTTGTTTCAAGCATTGCAGTATAAGCAATTCGAAAACCGAGAAAACCTTATGCTGTTTGCTGAATGCAGCCCCGTCAAACAGGATCTTTCTCTTCGGAAAACTCCGTGTAAAGTCTCTTAATCTTTTTTATTTTTAATTTTTAATTAAAATACGTGATGAGACGTATTTTAATTTCAAAATTTATCATTAAACTAGCTGACCCACCCGGCTTCGGCCGTACATACATACTTCGAACCCTGTGGCACCCATTTAATCCCGTCATTTATTAATTTCACAATAATGTATGAACATTTTCGAAATTCGTTGATTACTTCTTTACGGCCCGACCGAATTATGGTTAGAACGAAATTAATTTCTTTGCGCATTATTTTGAATATGCTATAACTCGTAAGATATTCATTCATTTAATTTGCAATTTGGTCAATGTACACAAAAACTTAACAAATCATACATAAAAACCTTCTATAAAAATCACTCTACCTATTTAAAAGAACCGCATCGTAATTCGTTGCGTAGTTTCAAAGATTTAAGCTTCAAGATTTAAGCTCGATTCATGGTCATTCAATGACCAAATGCGGGTACATTATTTTTGAACAAGAGTTTCTAGCGAAACGGAAGCCTCTTAGATTATGATACAGTTTTTAGCTCGGTTAAAGACTTTTTTTCTTTCATCTTAGTAGTAGTATATTTGCAAGCCATGTTATGTTTAAAACAAAATACCTTTATTTAGACTAGGAACAGCTAGCTAAGATTCTTTGTTTTCCCAGTAGCTGACAAACCCTATCTGGATTTGGATTTTGGAGCTGGAGGCAACCTGCATCACATTACCTCCTCCGTAAGCAGGTGCAACGCTACGAGATGTGGTCACTGGGGCCCCATAGTATTTGGTAGGGTCCCTTAGAACTCGGTTAATGAATATTATCATATCGGATCCCAAGATAGGTCTTCTTGGACAAAAAAAATATCAGCGAGTAATAGACTAGGTGATTTACGTAAAGTACTCATTAGCAACGTAAAAGGAAAGTACAAAGGGTCGGTTATCACCACCTTCAAACCTCTATAAACTTCGGGGTAAGGTGATTTGACAGTCAATACATGTAGGGTATTATTATTTATTTGTACGTTTTGTAACTATTTAATACATAGACATATGAATGATATTTGCCATATTGAAAACAATACTCCTAGCTCAGATACAAGGGCTTCGGATAAAGATATAGATATATTCGGATAGAGATATTACTCACTTCCAGTACTCTGCTTGAAGTATCGTTCCCTCCGTTGACAACCGACTTAGTGCTGAGTAGCTGACAAATGTTCCCGGAAGCGTTACTGGTGTTCTCCACCGACAACCTGATGGTATTTAGAATGTGTGGCAGCCACATTAAGAAGCTGTTATTCCTGTTGATGAAAAGCGATTAAATATAGCTAAATTATATAACTTTGCGCAACACTCTTTGCATGAGTTTTTTGGGAATCTTTTTCTATTTTGGAAATGTGTGAATAAACCGATTAATTCCGGGAGTTTGGACTAGAAGTTATAATTTATTATAAGCGACAACTTGTTCTCTCATTATACTGTGCAATTAGTTATAATTAATAATGTCTTAAGACTAATAATGGCGTAAGCTTATAATAACGTTTATGGTAGCGGTGATAAGGATAAGGATAAGGTGACCAAAACCGACGATAATCTTTCAGTCAGCAGGTATATGCAGAACCTCTATTGGTAAGTGTCCCTTGTGGTAAACTTGCAAGAGCGTGTCTCCACTGGTGCGGTCTCATCGTATAGAGATTACCCGATAAAAATAAAACCGCCATTTATTGCGCAGTAAGGACCAGCTATCTTTTGAGTTTTAATTTTCGGCATTGTCAGGAGCGACTATAGTCTTTATTATCTCATAAAACCCCTGCGTCATTGCCTCGTCAATTAGTAAGCAGGTGAACCATTAGCAGGGGATACCGATTGGGACCAACAAATCCCGTAGAAGCTCCTTAAACACAAAATAACCCGAAAAGTTGCCCTACATTAGCACTAGCGCATCAGCACTGCAGCCTTTGTAACTTGACTTTATCGGCTCGGCAAGGAAACCTTTAATAATCTAATGGATTTCATTATGGGTAGTAACGTTATTAAACCAATATCTCACGTAATGTACACCACGCCGACAATGTAAAACAACTGGAGACTCCTGCACAGGTATGGTGGCTTGAAAATAGGAGCACTCTGTTCGTACATAGCTCTGAGAAGGGACATCTTCTTCTTTGTGACTTGGTCTTCTGATTTGATGGTACAGACCTGAAGAACATACAGAAGTATTACCAGTGTTTGTATAAAGGATAACATAGTTCAGAGAATACAATCGGTGACACCGAAGATCATAAAGAAGTAGAAACGTAACAGCTTAAAATCGGGCCCAGGCTTCATCTTGCGAAGGCTTGCAAAAATTTTAACAATTTTATTTCGTGCCCCTATTGAAGTGCTTGCAGCTCAGCTTACTTAGTGTTTTATAAACGATTCGTTAAGGATCTTACTCTGAGGTTGGTGAGATGGGTGGCCGTTAGTGGTGTTTCCATTTACGAACATTTTTGTGCTTCAGAAAGCATGTTAAGCTATTGATCCCGGGTGCACGTGATATAGTAGTCGTGTAGTCAAGATCAATGCCTTATGAACGGTTTGAAATCTTTCAATAGCAGCTTCTTCAAATCTTTCAACAGTTTTTAAAGCTTGTTGCTGTCCAGTTCAACACGGCGATAGGATTGGCACCTCTTGATGTTGCAATTATATTCAGACTTCGGTACCCATTTTCGATCAGATAAGACGTATATTGAAGCGCTCGTGGCCCCGCGGTCTCAGTGTTCTGTAAACGATCACTGAGTTACGCAACTTTCACTATGGCTGGTCCTCGGATGGGTGACCACTTTGTGCACGTTAAGCCGTTGGTCCCGGTTGCCAGTAAAATGGCAGTCGTAAAGCCTGGTTGAAGGCCTTATAGGCGGCTTGAAAATTTCAACAGCAGGTAGCCACAACCTACGTTAGCCTATTTCAACACGGCAATGGGACTATTACGTGGGACAGGAATCCACACGGTAAAAAGTGGGCATATAGTATGCCTCTGCCACCCCTTCGGGGATGAGGCGTGATGGATAAGACGTATATTGCAATGTGATTACAACAGCTTTGAATGCTGTTACTGTCCGGTTCAACACGGAGATAGGATCGGTACCAATGCAATTATCTTCAGGCACGGTAACCGCGTTCGATCAGGTTGGCCGTATTTTCGTCTGTCACCACCTCTAAGGTACGGACCTTTCTCAATACTCAATCAACGCTCGAGACTAGATTTTACCTTATAAAATCTACTCTCAAGCGTTTCTTGAGTATTGATTAACGTTCTGGAATACGGCCCTAAATAACGTATAGTCGGTCAACATGACGGTCTACCAGTTTTGAGAAAACATTTTATGAGGAATCTGGCGGACTGAATGGGCAAACTGATAGGGGTAGACCTCGGCGTACGTATGTCAATCAAATCAAAGACCTTTCCGGTCACGACATGCTCGGTCAAGTGTACCTTTAACCGGCGAGCGTGTATGAAAACACTTATTATAAAAGTAGACGAAGAGAAAGTTGTATGCCAAGATCATAGTAACTGGAAAGCCAGAGACTCTGCCTACCCCTATGTGAGACAGGCATGATGATAAGTATGTATGTAAGTATGTAGGTGATAATAAAACCTTTATACATACTGCGGTCGAGTTTACTGTAAAATTTCAAACTGAGACCTACCGAAAACTCTTTCTTAGACCCACGATGATTGACAGCATAAATGTGTTTCAGTACTTCTAAAGCCTCTTCCTTCCTGCCAGAATTATAGAGGAACTTGGGCGATTCGCATAAGAAGTTGATTGCGATGCCCCCAATACCGCAGGGTAGTGACAACACGATGATGAGTAGCCTCCAGGGTCGATACGTAATACCTAGCCAAGGTATCTCAGCCGCGAAGTTAAGTCTCAGAGTGGGGTATGTGACAACTAAAATGAAAAAGAAATATATTTATTTTGTCCATTTCAACTCCTATTAATATATTGCCTATTTGTATAATTCACAAATGTTTTACTGGAAGTTTAGGTGTTTTTTTTGTTTATGATCTCTTTGTTCTCTCTGACTACTCCATCAGGATGTGAAGATATAATAATTATAATATAATAATAATACTACTTAGCCTCGCGGAATGATTTTAATATGAAAGAGAGATACAAGCTGCAGAAAGTTAACACGAAGGCACTGATAGAAGAAGCTCGTGAAAGGTGCAGAATGAAAGCGGATGAAAGGTTGTCGTCCAATTTCCGGGATAATGCCAAGCTCTTCTGGAAAGAGGTAGGCAAGACCCGGAGTTGTTCGGCAATCTGCAGTATGAATAAAGTGCTTAGTGTTAACAATGACGTCCTAACAGACCAAAGTGACGTCCTGCAGAGATGGAGTGAATATTATGGAAAGATGTATGCAAGAAAAGACAGAGATGCCACATCGGGAAGTGGAGCTCACTTCGATGCTCCGGATCCCGATGTCATTGAAGTCATTAGTATGAAAGAAATAGAACAAGCGATAAGAAGTATGAAATGTGGTAAGGCTGCGGGAAAAGACAGAGTTACTGCTGAGATGATCAAGTACGGTGGGTCGCGTGTCTGGGACACACTTTGTCTGTTATGCAACTTGTGCTGGCGGACGGGTGAGGTCCCAGATGACTGGCGAGTAGCAGTTGTAGTACCTCTTTACAAAGGGAAAGGCTCGCGCCTAAACTGCTCCAGCTACAGGGCGATCAGCTTGGTCAGCTTAGCTAGTAAGGTGTATGCAAAGGTTATAACGGCACGAATGCAAGAAAAGTCTGAAAGGTATTTATGGGAGGCTCAATGCGGATTCCGACGTGGAAGAGGCTGCATGGATCAAGTGTTTTCTCTCCGCGTGATCGCGGAAAAGTTTCTGGCTCTTAGCCAGAAGGTTTTCTGCGCTTTTGTGGATCTAGAGAAAGCATTTGATAACGTTGTGAGAGAAACGCTGTGGGACTTGCTGCCAGGATATGGTGTGGACGGCTCGCTACTGCGGGCAATACAGTCGCTTTATAGGGACTGTAAGGCTTGCGTGCGAGTAGGGGGGGATGTGTCACCTCTTTTTGATGTCTGTACAGGCGTCAAACAGGGATGTGTCATGTCCGCCTGGCTGTTCATAGTGTATCTGGACAGTTGCCTGCAGAAGTTGAAAGATTTTAATATGGGTGTGAATTTGGGTGACTTTACAGTAAACTGTCTGCTGTACGCTGATGATGCGGTGCTCATGGCCTCATCAGAAGCCGACCTACAGGCATTAGTCACTAATATGAAAGAGGGGTGTGAAAGTAAGGGTCTCCGCATGAATGCAAGTAAAACTAAGGTTCTAGTATTTGAAAGAGGTGACGTAAGAACTAAATGCGAGATTAGGGTAAACCAGGAACGTCTAGAGCAAGTGAATGAAATTGTGTATTTAGGAAGTATGTTTAGCGCGGATGGAAGATGTGATTCGGATGTAGAACGGCGAGTAGCTGCCGGAAACAAAGTTAACGGTGCTTTGTCCCAGTTAGTAAAGCGACAAAGCATCGTAAAAGAAGCACGAATGGCGATTCATAACGCAGTGCTAGTGCCAACTTTGCTTTACGGTAGTGAAACCTGGGTATGTCAGCAGATGCATGAAAGTAAATTGAATGCTGTGGAGATGCGATCACTTCGAAAATTGTGCGGCGTTACCTTGGCCGACCGAATACGTAACGAAGTGATACGCAATATGGCAGGTTTGAATGAAAGTGTCAGCGTTAAGCTGGAAAAGGGCGTGCTCCGTTGGTTTGGACACGTCCAACGAATGAGTGAGGAACGAGTGACGAAGAATATATATTGTTCAAAAGTAGAGGGTAGAAGGAGTCAGGGAAGGCCGAGACTTACATATGAAGACCACGTGAGCAGATTGCTCAAAAACGGAAAGGTCAAAAGTACTCGGATACCCAGACGTGCGTGTATGAAGCGATTGATGAATCTCGAAGAAGCGAAAGAAGTATGCATGGATCGCGAAGCCTGGCGATCTGTCCTCTCTGACTACCCCGTCAGGGATACAGCGTGAAGATAGTTAGTTAGTTTTTTTAGTTAGTTATAATAATAAATATCGTTGGGACAACTCACACAACGCCATCTGATTCCAAACTAAGCGGAGCTTGTACTATGGTAACCAGATAACTGATAAACATACTTATATATTTCTAAATACAAACATATTATAGATAAATAACACCCAGACACAGAATAAACTATCGTGCTCATCACACAAAGTTTTATCCTGGGTGGGAATAGAACCCACGACCCCTTGCGTAGCAGTCGGATACACTCCCACCGCGCCACAGAGGTAGTCAAAGAATATAAGAATATAAGAGAAGATAAATAGATGATTTAAATAAATTTTGAAAAATATAGTTTTTATTTATTTTTGTTTATCGGTACAGTTCTGTAGATCAGTTTATAATTAAATCATTACCAAGGCTAGGCAAAGGTGAGCTCGAATCGAGACGTCTTTTTTCTCCTTTTTTCACTCTAATAATGGAAAATATACTTACACAATTAGCTTAATTTAAGCTAGTTGGCGCTGTATAAAAAAACCCTACAATATTAATTATTAGTTGACGCCCGCGGCTCCGCACGCGTGATGAAGTTTTCCCGTTCCCTTTTTCCACAGGAACTTGTTCCCGGGATAAAAAGTTGCCTATGTGTTATTCTGATGTGTAAGCCATATTTTTGTAAAAGTTTCATCAAAAACTATCTAGTAGATTTTGTGTGAAAGAGTAACAAACATCCGAAAACCGTCAAAACTTACGAACTTTCGCATTTAAAATACTTGTAGGATTATTACTGTCGCAAACTTGATTGTCTATCAGGGATAGATTGTGATATCGATCGATAGATTTTGCTGTAGATGGAAGTGACTTCCATCTTACTTCTTAATTTTCCTATCGGACATCCGATTCAAGAACTCGTAAGAAGATACATTCATCATAATCCGAGAGTCAGTCCCAGTTGCGTCTCGCGACGCCCGGGGTCCGCTTAGCTGCAATCCTATTGTGTCTTTCCATTATAGTTTTGGCGGGTGGCTTTTATGGGAGCGACGCCCTCAGATCTCCCAACCCCAGAGGGGAAAGCCAGCGCCAGAGCCTCGTCCGTTATTCAGCAGGTACACGCGCTAGCACGGGAGGCCCCGAAGATCTTGGTGGGGCCCCTTACTTATGTAAGAAGATACATTGACATACAGTAAAGTTTAGTAAAGGACCGTTACGTTAAATAATTGATAATATAATTTAGTTACTTACTACCAGCTACTGCTGGAGCCAGCAGTATGAGGCAGGTCATCAGAAGCATATATTTATTTTTCACTCGCTGAATACATGATTCTCCCACTAATGTATATGTCACGGAGTTAGCAGCACAAGAACTAAAAAGAAAATGGGTGGGATGAGATGATATAATAATAATTGATATAAAGCCAGCTGACCGAGAAGGTCCAAAAACACAAAATAGGAACTGATCACGTATATTGTGCTCCGTTGGTTTGGACACGTCCAGCGAATGAATGAGGAACGATTGACGAAGAATATATATTGTGCGACAGTAGAGGGTAGAAGGAGTCAGGGTAGGCCGAGACTTCCATATGAAAACCACGTGAGCAGATTGCTCAAAAACGAAAAAAGTCAAAAGTACTCGGATCCCCACGTGCATGTATGAAGCGATTGATGAATCTTCAAGAAGCGAAAGAAGTATGCATGGATCGGGAAGCCTGGCGATCTGTCCTCTCTGACTACCCCGCCAGGGATACAGCGTGAAGATAGTTAGTTAGTTATCACGTATATTCAGAACTCTACAAGTCATGTCATACATATAATCACGCCTTTATCCCCGAAGGGGTAGGCAGAGGGTTACTATAATTATTATTTTAGCCCTCATTTCACATATTGCTTAACGACTGCCATGTTACTGGCAACCGGGATTAAAGGCTTAAGCCTTGGTGGTTAACATTTACGAGCAACAACAACAGCACAACACAAAGTGGTTACCCATACGAGGACCAGCCATAGCGAAAGTTGCTTAACGCAGTGCTCGTTTACAGAACACTGAGTTGGCGGGGCCACGAGCGCTTCCTGCTCCGTGTTCCGGATTTTTTTGTTAGTATCTTGTGATTACTCTCGTTGTAAGATATAATAAATAAATTAACTTAATGTTAACATTAAATATAACCTTAAAAATATGATACATAATTTCTCGTTGTTACCTACTCTTTTCTATACCTTCACAAGGTTGTCTTAATCTTATCAAAAGACAACCACTGTTTTTAAAAACAAAAAAAAAGGTAAAGTACAAGTTGGACTCGCTTATGAGGATTTCGTAGAAATTTTCGATTTGAATACTTTTCAGGATTTGTAGAAATATATACTTTTGCCTTTACTTGTATAGGGAATATTCCGACTGCGTTGCAAAATTTCATGGTTCTAGATCAACGAGAATTAAGTTCTCGAAATATACATACATACATATTGTCACGCCTTTATCCCCGAAGGGGTAGGCAGAGGCATATTAAACGCCCACATTTGACCGTATGCGTTTTTGTCCCACGTAAGAAGTGGTGAGCCCATTGCCGTGTTGAAATGGACAGACGCAGACTGTGGCGACTGCTGTTGAAATTTTGAAATAAGATATTTTTTCCCTGTAAATGGCCTAATCTTTTTTTACCGCTAATATATAACTTAGATTTTTTCACAGCTTCAAGGGACTATAGATTAGAGTATATGGTTTTATTTTCAAAAACGATGTTTCGACGTATTCCTGAGAAAAATGGGTTACAGGCAGATAGACAGACAGACGGTCAACACTGATCCTATAAAGATTCCCTTTTTTCAATGATTATATGATTATAACAAGACTGTGCCAATGATACGCACGTTGTAAGTCTGGTGTTTACACTTAGGTCCGTATTCCAGAACGTTACTCAATACACAATCAACGATTGAGGCTAGTTTTTGCCTAAAAAAATCTACTCTCAATCGTCGATTGAGTATTGATATGATAAACGTTCTGGAATACGGCCCTTAATATATTAAGTACAGCGTTTTCGTACGTAAGCACACTCTCGCAAAGCCAGAGATTTGAATGCAGCGCGGGAGGCGTCTCACAACTCAACGCGCTACGCCCATACCAAAATGAGGTCTTAAGTACTTTTCATTCTCATTGCACATCACGACATCACTAACTTTCATTAGAAGATCCATATATGTAGTCATTTTCTACTTTAGTTCTATAAATATACTGTGAACGAAGTAATATAATGTTTGTAAACGCAACGATTGAACATTAACAAAGTCTCTAGAACTTTCCACTATATATACAAGTCACTTAACATTCTCAATTAATAATGCTAAGATACTGCTCGATATGATGGGAACAATTAAATGGGTCAATTTAATAAACCCGATGCTCCTCTGCTGATTAGGTAGGTAGGAATGTTATCTGATACCAGCTAAGTGCTTTGTGCTACGAGACTTTGAAGCACTCGTAGAGTTCTGAAAATGATAATTGCATTATGCATTTTTCGATATGGTCAGATTTTCTGTTTCGGGCATTTTTAAACTAACTAACTATCTTCACGCTGTATCCCTGACGGGGTAGTCAGAGAGGACAGATCGCCAGGCTTAACGATCCATGCATACTTCTATCGCTTCTTGCAGATTCATCCATCGCTTCATACATGCAAGTCTGAGTAACCGAGTGCTTTTGACTTTTCCGTTTTTGGGCACTTTTATTTATGAATTTTTCCTTTATTTGGAAAACGTTTAAGTTTTAGACCCGGTTGCTAGTAACATGGTAGCCATTAGGCCAAATTGGTCGTGCTATTAGATATTTTTGTTCATATTACTGGTATCAATCAAAATATAAGGAAGAAAACTAAATTAACAGATGCTCTGACATACGCTTTGAAGCAAAAATGGCAGTGGGCTGGACATATCTGCAGAGTAAAAGACAAGAGATGGACGCTGCAAACGACAAAGTGGAAGGGACCGCTAGGAAAAAACACGTTGGGAGACCAAACAAACGATGGGCTGAAGATATAATGGAAATCGCAGGAAATGGATGGATGGAGATAGGCCAGGACAGAGACAGATGGAAGAAAATGGAGGAGGCTTTTACTCAAAAGGGGTCCGAATTAAATTTAAAATAGGACTAACATTACTAAACGGTTAACATGTACTATATAACGGGTAACATTACCAAAGTTAACAATATTAACACACCTATGAAATGTAATAGTTCGGAATAAATAAAGCTGATTATTATTATTTATCTCTTCTTTACACGGGTATCTTCTTTTTTTTTTCTCATGAAGATACCCGGACTTTTGATAGGCTTACATGGGGACATAGGTCCAACACGCAGAGGCCCTTTGAGAATTTTAATCTAATAGGGAATGGGACCCCCACTGCAGATAGTCCACGCCCGCCTTATGTCGAAGAACGGTTATGGATCACCTCCAATGGGAGTTAAACTATTGTAAAATGTGCTAACTATGAAATGGACTATTGGTTTGGGGGTTAAATGGATCGGATGAATTAAGCTATTGATGAAAACAATAATAATAATAATATATTATTATTACTGGAATTACACATAGCTCACAAAGAAGAATATAACATTACCGTGGTACTTTACTTTTTCTATGAGACTCAGAATCAGAATCATATATTTGCTGGAAACATGGTAAACAAGATGGTAAATTACAATTTGGTAGGTCAAACATGTTTCACCGTACTTGGACAGTGTGCAAAATTTTAAAATAATGAAAATATCATGAAGCTGTTAATCATATCAAATTCGTCATGGTCTAACGTCTAAACAATTACAATAAATTAAGAATCAAACAATCAGATACAAATAGTAAAATAATCAGATTAATCAAATAATAATAAATTTAAATGTCAAGGAAATATAAATCATGAGGAGGTGCTAATTCTGTTGTTCACATCACTAAACTAAATTTTTCTAAAATTTTCAAATTTTTGTTAAGAGATTGCCAAATGTTATTCTGTTATTAAGTCGAACTAAAGTTGGTGATATCATAAATAACACTTAATTTGTATCTGATATCACTAAAATTCATTTTATGTGATAAAATTGAACAAGACGCGAAAAATGTACATAGACAGCCGAATGTTATTAATTTTAGTAACCGTTTGAAACGTGTAAACTTTTAAAACGTTGTAACGTAAAAAATGTACATAGGCAGTTCAATCACTAAGTTAGTCGGCACGTAAATACATGTTTTATTGAATTTTATCACATTTAAGGGATTTTAATGATGTCAGATACAAATTTAGTGCTGTTTATAATATCACCAAGTTTAGTTCAACGTAATAACAGAAAAGCATTTGGCAATCTCTTAATAAAAATAAGAAAATTTTTAGAGTAATTTAGTTTAGTGGTTTCAACAACAGAATTAGCACCAATGTCAATTATATTATTACATAATAATGATAAGATGTCTTTTTTACAAGATATAGCATGAGTTGTTGTGCATTAGTTAACTTTATTCAAGAGTGTCATCAAGAAAATCCGAGATTGAGTAATAATACCTAGCAATTAATAAAATTGAATTGAAAATTTCAACAGCAGGTAGCCACAACCTGCGTCTGTCTATTTCAACGCGGCAATGGGCTCACCACCTATTACGTGGGACAGGAATCCACACGGTGAAAAGTGGGCATATAGTATGCCTCTGCCACCCCTTCGGGGATAAGGCCTGATGGATATTTATTTATTTATTTTAATTAATAAATCCTTGATCTGTCTCTTAAATAGGTGTAGGCAACATTTTAAATTGATCAGGAGATTTATTATTTATTTTTGGTGCAAGACAAAATACACTTTTCCACATAAGTGTTGTGCTAGACTTTAAATTGCATAATTTATCTCTGCGTCTACTACGAGTCGAGATGACTGACAATTTGGGAAATAAGTGAAGATTCACAAATAAAGCCACTTCAAAAATATATATAAAGGGGAGGCGTAAGTATCTTTGTCTAATAAAGTGTGGGTTGCAGCTGTCTAATAGATTTAGTTTGAACATGGCTCTTATGCATCTCTTCTGAGACTTAAATACAATATCTTTATTCGTAGAATTACCCCAAAAAATAATGTCATATCTTAGTACAGATGTAACTATACCATGATAGGCAGTCAGTAGTGTTTCAGTGCTAACTACTGGAGCAAGCTTGTAAAGGGCATAGGAAGAGCTATTAATTATTTTTGTTAGGACTTCTATATGAGCCTTTCAATTTAGTTGGCTATCAATTGTCAAACCAAGAATCTTCGTTATTTATGTTTCTAAAAGTTCCTTATTCGGGTAAGTTAGTCTTTGTAAATAATTGTTTTTTTACGTGCAGACAGTGGTGTCGATGATTTTCTGTCCGGTGATGAGCATATTTTTTTGTATGTTTCTATTTTTTTATAAGAATCCTGTAATTTATTTTGTAAACGTGAATTTTCTGTGGTTAAGTTGTCTATCTCCTGATGCGCGCTTAATAATTGCATATTTAATGTATTTTTTTTTGTTCTTGTGGCGATACTATTGCTCCGCCAATAACTCAGTGTGGATTTGGTAGGGGTTTATTTAATGCATTAATCTGCTCTGTAAAACTTCTGATATTTTCGCTACTGTCATTTATACTCTGATTTTTTTCTTTATAGACTAGAATGACATTTCAGTATGTCATTAACATTTTTAATGTTGCAAGAATGCAAGCATAGTGCCTTACTTAGTCGATTTAGTTTATGAATCGAATCACTCGACTAATAGGAAAGGTTTTTAAAATTACCATCAAATTTAATAAAATATTTGTATTATCAGTATGCATATACTGATAATACAAATAATGTTTTAAATATTTCTTAACTATTATTTTTGCTCTTGGACACACGACGGCGACTTGGTGACACGAAACCCTTCCCTATCACCGTCGGGGTACACCAGGGTTCTGTCCTTAGTCCGTTCTTGTTTAGCGTGATATTAGACGTGATGTCAGACAGCATCGGGGACTCACATGAGCAGCCTCCGTGGTTGTTCATGCATGCTGATGATATTGCGCTGGCAGACGTAGACAGTAGGGGAAGGTTGGTACGACGTGTGAAGGCGTGGAAGGAGACGGCTTGAGAACGACGGTCTGAAACTTAATGTGGCTAAGACCGAGTACTTGGCATTAAACTCTACAGATCCCACATCTGTCCGCATAGGCTATGATTTGGTCAAGCGCACGGACCGGGTTAAATACCTGGGATCTATATTTCACGCATCCAGTGACATCGATTGCGACATTTATGACCCAAAAATGCCGGTCAGGTTGAAGGGACAAGTCTATAAAACCTTCATTAGACCTGTCCTTTTACATGGTAGTGAGGCGTGGCCACGGAAATGAAGATGCTGCAGTGGATGTGTGGAGTCACGCGGATGGACCGCGTGATGAGCTGTCCCATCCGCGGTAGCCTTGACGTCCGTGACATTGCAGATAAGCTGCAAGAGTGTCGCCTTCGCTAGTAGGGTCACGTCTTGCGGCAACCGAGACGCAACTGTGACAGATGCACGGATGATGATGATGATTTTTTCTCTTGGACGAGGATATTCTTTTGTTGGAGACCAAAGAAGAAGAAGTTTTGGTGAGAAACATTCCACATGAACGAAGTCGCGTATCTATACATATATATACGCAATATCTGAATAAAACTGCATGACTTAAATTTGTTAAATTCTAAAACTTCTCATTCAATACTCCTTGAATTTGCATAGACACAATTTCAAACTAATCAACTAATCACCTAATATTTTTGGTCACGTCACTATCTTTTTATTGCGATAAAGCGGCAACCATGGTGTTAACGTGCTATAGTGAAAGACAATGATATATATGCAGTGAAATGCTATTTTCTCTCTTGCCGCGAAACGTCCATTGACAACCTTAGTATAAGAATCACCATTATACTGAGGGCAAGGACCAGGACGGACAATGAGGACACGACATCGACTGGACAGGACTAATTAGAAGATAAGATTGAAGAAATATGATATAAAAAATAAGATTTGGCTAAAAGGTCTTAAAAACCATTAAAAAAAAAAAAAAGCGGCAACCATCCAAATGTCATTCTAGTATATAAAGGAAAAAATCTGAGTATAGATCATCAGGTATGCTCATCACTGTGTTGTCAAACAAAGAGTTACTTATATTTCCGCTTAGATTACGCAGTGACATTGTTCTATAACGTTTACGGTAAGTTATGTTCTCCTCAACGGTTTCCATTCCCCTTTTATGTGTGTACAACTGTTTACTACTAGTAATCGATATTATTTATATTTTGTCAGTTTCTGTGAGATTTAAATACCTCAGTATAGTAATAATGATTCTTAGTTCGACTTCAACTCTTCAAGATAATGTTCAAAAAGAAACAGTGGTAACTGAGATTTGAAACCAGTGTCAATTGACGTAAAGTAGGAAACAAAACCTCGAGACCAACTTTACAACAGCAGTGTTTAGCGAGTTATATTGCTAATATTCGGTAGATGTCGCTGTTAGGGTCACTATTTATCACATCTATTAGAATAATAAACGGAATTTATTTTGCACAAGATAAGACAATCTCGTATTTTATACACAGTTTTATAATTTCACTGTTGTTGATATATTGCACATCACGTATTATGTTGAGAGATCCGATATTTGCACATAGATATTGTTTAATCCAGGTTATTACCTAATTTCAACGGTCAATGATTGTAATAATTTTATTTCATCGTATCTTCAAAAATAGTGAGTGTGTTATAACACAAACGTTGTCACAGTACATTTATACAATTTACACAATATATTAACACTTTTATTTACATCACACATTCTAATTATTAATTTAACTATTTTTAAAACTTATTATTATAGGAGTAATAAACGAAGCTGTAAAGAGAGAGACGAGAGAGGGTAAACCAGGGACGTCTAGAGCAATTGTGTATTTAGGGAGTATGTTTAGCGCGGATGGAGGATGTGATTCGGATGTAGAACGGCGAGTAGCTGCCGGAAACAGAGTTAACGGTGCTTTGTCCCAATTAGTAAAGCGACAAAGCATCGTAAAAGAAGCACGACTGGCGATTCATAACGCAGTGCTAGTGCCAACTTTGCTTTACGGTAGCGAAACCTGGGTATGTCAGCAGATGTATGAAAGTAAATTGAATGCTGTGGAGATGCGATCACTTCGAAAATTGTGCGGCGTTACTCTGGCCTACCGAATACGTAACGAAGTAATACGCAATATGATAGGTTTGAATGAAAGTGTCAGCGTTAAGCTGAAAAAGGGCGTGCTCCGTTGGTTTGGACACGTCCAACGAATGAGTGAGGAACGATTGACGAAGAATATATATTGTGCGAAAGTAGAGGGTAGAAGAAGTCAGGGTAGGCCGAGACTTACATATGAAGACCATGTGAGCAGATTGCTCAAAAACGGAAAGGTCAAAAGTTCTCGGATACCCATACGTGCGTGTATGAAGCGATTGATGAATCTTGAAGAAGCGTAAGAAGTATGCATGGATCGCGAAGCCTGGCGATCTGTCCTCTCTGACTACCCCGTCAGGGATACAGCGTGAAGATAGATAGCTAGATAGATGCTGTTTACTTAATTTCCATACAATTATTATCGGGTAGACCCAAACGTTTCATTTGGGCCTTTACTTCTCTTTCCATCCCTAGGATACCATTCTGAAATTATTCTAGACCATTTCTAGTTCTTTATTAAATTAACGAACTGTCTTCACGCTGTATCCCTGACGGGGTAGTCAGAGAGGACTGATCGCCAGGCTTCGCGATCCATGCATACTTCTTTCGCTTCTTCAAGATTCATCAATCGCTTCATACACGCACGTCTGGGTCTCCGAGTACTTTTGACCTTTCCATTTACGAGCAATCTGCTCACGTGGTCTTCATACGTAAGTCTCGGCCTACCCCGACTTCTTCTACCCATTACTTTCGCACAATATATATTCTTTATAAAATTGCAATAAATAATTCAGATGGTAACTTACAAACAAATGCATAAGAATTTTGCCAATCCCAGGAAGATCCAGTTAGTTGCGAGGCTGCTGATGCATGACAACAGGAAGGATATCAGCAAGGGTACCACCAGGGTAAAGCGACGTCCCTTAGTGTCAGACACGTAGCCCCAGAAGAACGATACCAGGAGAATACCTGAAAATTATCAAAATTATTACTGATGTATAAAAGTATTTTTTTAATTTTAAGATAAAAAATATTTTTTTCTCTAAAAATAAAGTAATTTAATAAACTAGCTTATAATAAAAAAATGTGTACAAAGTTTTTATAACGGACTCAAAGTAATTACTTCTTTTTAGGGTTCAGTACTGCAAAAGATATAAAGAGGATTATTTATACAGTAGATTAATGAAAAAAATAAATAAACATAAACCTGTATCTGAATCTGGCAAAAAAATCCAGGTCTTACAGCACAAATAAAGAAAAAATAAAATAAAAATGTTGAAAATTTTAGGGTGTCCTGATACATACATTGTGGCCACTAATTTACACGACCTCTGAGTTGTATCGGCGCTCATACAATTTAGAGGTCTAGCTTAATAGGTACCTTCTGAATTTAAGTACCAATTTTATTACTGCGGTGTAATAAGGCGCGGCGCGAGTCGAATCCTTGGGCCGGGGGTTCCGTCGCTACTAAGGTACTGAACCTTCGGCGCACCAGTTCGACTGGCGCTTGGCCGGTTTTATTTTACACAATTTTTTTGTGTTGTCATCCATTTCTGAGCTATGGTTCAAATTTAAACTACCTATGTGACTCATCAGGAAGGAATTGAAATGTCGGGCGTGAACTGTTGGTTAGGACACGTCCAACTGATGAGCGAGGAACGATTGACAAAGAATATCTAAAGTAAAGTAGATGCAATAGAAGAAGTCAGGTTAGACTGAGATTTACATACAAGACAACATGACCTGGTCTTGTATGTATGTAAATAAAAATAAAAATGTTTGTAAAAAACATTTATCCATATATTGAGCGGAGTCCATCGCATCAATGTTTAAAAATGGTTTATTGATATCAGAGTTGTTAAGTACCTCGTCATATTCCTAAATGAGGATTAAACTATAGAGAAAATTTTTAACTTCTTTCTGTTCGGTTCGGGTAGGTCAGTAACTACATTGCCCTGGTTGTCTTTTTTCATTTCTGTACGAAGCGAAAGAAATATGCATGACTTGTGCTCGTCACGAGTCGTGCTGCCCGGTGATATGTTCCCTCTGACTACCCCGTCAGGGATATAGTGTATAGATAGATAGATCGAACACATCACGAAATTACAAAATTCCACCCGAACATAGACAAAACGAAATTTAAAAAATCATGACTGTGATTACCTACTTCATCAGACGGATTTTATTTATGGAGTTATGTAATTACCATCTATAAATAGGGTTACACTCGTGCTATGGACCCTATTGCCGTATTGAAACGGACAGGAAGAGGCTGTGGTTTCCGGCTCTTGAAAAATTTTAAAGCCACCCTTTCTTAAGACCTTCAACTTAGCATATTACTGGCACCCGGTACGAACAGTATAACGTGTCTTCAGGAACTGACAATCGCACAATTCGGCATTAAGTAATCTTATTGTAAGATGATAACGCGGATTTTCAGACGTAAAATATTGGATTTCCAGACGTAAAAAAAAGAAGATGCTTTACGCAGTAATAAAATATAAATATTTTTTACTAAATACTTCCTTATGATTTCTTCATTTACGTCAAGATCCGATAATGTATAGCTATAAAGTTTGCCACAGTATCCAGTTGGAGCAAGTGGGACACCGCTGCGTCTTTTTGCAAGTAGATCATGTTCGTGAAAGAGGCGGCAGAGAGGGAACGGAAGACGACTCCCCTACTCAAGTTGTCTTCGTCCAAGACTACCGGCCCAAGAGGGCGGCGGGTGGGTTACTCCTCGTATTTACAATAGCAGACCCAGTACGGTGACGTGAGTATAAATTTCACGCACGGCTTACGCTCCATGAAGCGGATTAACACCTGAATAAACACCAAAGAAGCGGGATAGCACCCGAACTCTTAAGGGAGGCGGCGGTGGTAGCCTAAGTCTGCTGGGAACATTGGGACAAAAATAAATAATTAATAAAAATATCGTTGGGACAACTCACAGAACGCAATCTGATTCCAAATTAAGCAGAGCTTGTACTATGGTAATCAGATAACTGATAAACATACTTATATATTTCTAAATAAATACATATTATAGATAAAGGACACCCAGACACAGAATAAACCATCGTTTCTAATCAAACAAAGTTTTATCCTATGTGGGAATGGAACCCACGACCTCTTGCGTAGCAGTCGGATACACTCCTACCGCGCCACCGAGGTAGTCAACTTATTTCTGAGAAATCACCCTACACTGGATAGAGAGTAGAGCTAAGGATCGTATTGTTATGGTCGGTTCGAATCCGGCAACACATCCGTGGGCGTTTCCACACATTAAAAATAGCTTGTAAAGTTTGTTTGAAGTTCTTAAAAATGACAAAGACACTTATCACATTGGCATAAGGATGAAATTACGAGAGCAATACGAGTGTTTCTAATCTTTCCCTAGGAACCAACATTATCTGTTACAGTACTGAACGCGTTGTTGCGAAACTAATTAACCATTGTTTTTAGATAATTCTTAACAAATGCTCCCAATTTTATTACTTATTGTATAAAAAAAGTAATAAAATTGGGATAATGTTAAATTGATTTTTGTTTTGTTTTTGACTGCAATAAATTACCTACGGGTTTCTAATAATAAAAAAAATAATTTTCTTTAGGTTTCTTTTCAGGTTTAATTCCCATTGGCTTATAAACCCTACCTGGATTTAAAGCCCGGTAATCACTTTTATTTTCTTGCCGGGTCACAGTGACACAACCTCTGGCCTATCCTGCGACCCGGTTAAGGCGAGGCGCAATACCGCTGTGGTTTAGTGTCCTTACACTGAATCACACTGGCCCTATCCCTTGGGACAAGGAGTCCCACATACCGTCCAGGCTGCCCTCACAGCAAGGATGATGGTGCGTAAAAGCATTCTCCACGTAACATGAAGAACAAGCATCTATCGATTGGCGTTTAGCTTTAGAATTTCTAAATAGTTGGGAGTGACTGCCATCTGACCCCAACCCTGTTAGGTCACCTCCGTCGTTGTCTCGTCCGTTAGTCAGCAGGCGCACCACTGATGCTAGCTTGAATCCGGAAGATATATATAGGGCACCGTCACAATCGAAATCGGAACATAAAGATATACTATACTATACTCTCTTTACGCTGTATCCCTGACGGGGTAATCAGAAAGGACAGATCGCCAGGCTTCACGATCCAAGCATACTTCTTCCGCTTCTTGCAGATTGATACAAGCACGTCTGAGTATCCGAGTACTTAAAGATAAAGAAAAAGATAAAGAAGGAAGATAAAGATACTTACTAATAAAAGGCAAGGACGTGAGAATCCCTTTTTGCACGACTGTGAGCTTCAGATCACAGGCGGCTGCCACCACCAGGCTGAATCCAAACAGGTCCATACCGATGCCCAAGAGTATCAGTGCACAAGTCATCACTAGAAGAATGTTGTACAAGCCATTGCCTGAAAGAAAAGAAAAGCTGTTACTAATTTAAGTCTTGGCCTGTTATGTTTAAAACATCAAGGATGTGTCAATTGGACAACTGGCATATTTTCCTGTCAATAAAATAACTTGAAAACGGAATGGTCAAAAGTAATCTGGTGCCCTGACGTGCATGTATGGAACGATTTATGAATCTGCAAGAAGTGAAAGAAGTATATGCGAAGCCTGGTAATCTGTCCTCACTAACTACACGTCAGGGATACCTTATTAAGATAGTTATTAAGATAGGCTGCCTAAAGCCTACCCCACTAAATATGCTGTACCTCTGGCAGGTAGAGCTTCCCAGGTGTCAGGCAAGACGTAGCATGTGCAGTTGAAAAACAAAGACAACAAACAGAACAACTATACAATGACTCCCGTCAGTTTAAAATGCCGCCGGAGCTTTTTGAAAAAGACTACTGCTACAGACAGCATATGGTCAGTCAACATCCAGTTCCTGCAGGTTTCATCAGACCTAAAGAAAACCTGCCACCTGGACATCTTCTCGAGTGGCCAACTATACAAAAATTTCTACACGGCAATATTCTCACCACCTTTTAATTTTGACAAAATGTACAAGGAAAAATGTGGGCGTATAATAATACCACCCCTTCCGAGATAAATGCGTGACTGATGCGCTTCTTCTCTATTTAAATAACTGTGTCGAATATCACGTGCATCAGTTCGCGCCATTTTCTTAAGAAGAGGAATTATCCCTGGGGAGGAGTATTCTCTAGGGTTATCCTTCCGAGGGCTGACCTGGGAATAATAGCCATAGGCAGATGAAAGAGTACCATGTGGCTGGTGAGTCCAGATAGCATGCATGAGGATTTAAACGCGTAAAAAACATAATTTATAAAGATGACGGCAGAATAGTATCCAAACAGTAAACTAATCGGACTCATAATTCAGTTTTACTATGTGATAAACATTAGGTAACTAGGTCTGTCAGTAGTACTAATCGCTTCTACGACCTTTTGTGTTTACAATGTCATTGACGTTGAATTCATGAGCTAAAAAAACCAATACCATTGAGTTGTGATATCGAAGATTTTTGAAACATACCCACCAAATGTAAATTTCTTTGGTAGATAATGAAAAAGGAAAATATACGACATTGAGATACTTTTTCAATTAGTTTGTATTCTTTTTCTTAAAGTTTGTAAATAGTTTTAATTTATTTTATTTACAAATCACTTTATTGGAGCGAAGCTCGCATGGATTAGCAATCAATGACGATCTTTTATGTAACACCACAACTCATAGAGTTTCCCAACAGATTTTCATAGTTTTTAGGATAATTCCAATGTTGTTATGTAATGATTTTTAAAATATGATTATAACGTTTAAAATTATATAGGACTAAAAGTGTGAAAAGTGTCTGGGATCTAGATTTTTTTATGTATATATTGCTAAATACATAAATAATATACATAAAAAAGGTAAAGAATAAAAAAAAAGGAATAAAAGTTTTATAAGCGCGCACTTTTTTATTACGAGTATAATTGGAAATCCCATAAACATGATGTTTTTTCGGTAATAATTTGTTATTTGGTTTTGTGAAATTCAAAATTCGAGCTTAATCACGATCTAGTTCTCGTCTTGTGGATTCAAATTATAACTCAAAGATTGTAAAAATTAGTTCAGAACCCCATGAGTTATGGTGTTACATACATTTTGTTTTTGAAGCTAATCCATGAAAGCTCCCATCCCATAACAACTTTCACAGCTGTAGTCCACCACCTTGTTAACTCGTGGTGTCTGTTGAGGAATAGTGTCCTTTGAAGTTCTCTCTTGCTAGATACTTTATTTATTTATCATTAACAATTGTTATATTGTATTTGATGTTAGAAAAAGAAAAGAAAAATACAATGAACATAACAATAATAATACATTTATATAAATATAGATTTGATTAGTTGGTATCCAATAAAAAATAAAACCATTATTATTCATTTTGTTTCAGGGAATGAACAGCTGTTTATAAGTGTCCCATTAACTCCCCAATCTATAAACTTGAATATTTTAGGTATAGTTTTGAAATCGGTATTAGTTTATCTATACTAATATTATAAAGAGAAAAGATTTGTATGTAAATGTAAATGTTTGTAGCGAATTAGCTCAAAAAATACCAGACCGATTTTAAAAATTCTAAATAGATTAATATAGGCTATTTTAATAGCAAGAAAAAAAATATAGATCCTTACTAAAACTACAATAATTTTACCCAAGGTGTAAAAAAATGCCTATATATAAATAAATAAAATAAATATCCATCACGCCTTATCCCCGAAGGGGTGGCAGAGGCATATTATATGCCCACTTTTCACCGTGTGGATTTCTGTCCCACGTAATAGGTGGTGAGCCCATTGCCGTGTTGTGTATATAGACAGACGCAGGTTGTGGCTACCTGCTGTTGAAATTTTTAATGCCGCCCATAAGGCATTCAACCAGGCTTAACGACTGCCATTTTACTGGCAACCGGGACCAACAGCTTAACGTGCCTTCCGAAGCACGGAAACGCTCGCAAATGTAAATGGCACAAAGTGGTCACCCATCCGAGGACCAGCCATAGTGAAAGTTGCGTAACTCAGTGATCGTTTACCGAACACTGAGACCGCGGGGCCACGAGCGCTTCATATTCATATTCTTTATTTGCATTTTACAATGTGTTTCTTAGGTGGTAGTATTATAATATTATATTGCCATTGCCCTGTCGGGCACAGCAAAAAGTTTAACTTAATACTAGACGTCGAATACAACATAACTTAATCTTAGTGTTAGTGACAGTCAAGAACAAAAGAAAGCAAACAATATCCATTATTTCATTATTTTTACCAATTTGAATTTTATCTCTCAGTTATTATTTAGGGGAGGCGCTATGCATATGTCCGTTAAATATTCGTTTACTGAATAATAGCACCTTTCTAATAGTATTAGGGGATGAAGTAATATATAGGGGATGAAGAGTAGAAGCGTGCAAGTCGCCATCCCTGCCAGCTACGGCTGCAATTCTACTCCAACACGATTTAGTATGAAAGAGAGATAGCTGCAGAAAGTTAACACGAAGGCACTAATAGAAGAAGCTCGTGAAAGGTGCAGAATGAAAGCGGATGAAAGGTTGTCGTCCAATTTCCGGGATAATGCCAAGCTCCTCTGGAATGAGGTAGGCAAGACCCGGAGTTGTTCGGCAATCTGCAGTATGAATAAAGTGCTCAGTGTTAACAATGACGTCCTAACAGACCAAACTGACGTCCTGCAGAGATGGAGTGAATATTATGGAAAGATGTATGCAAGAAAAGACAGAAATGCCACATCGGGAAGTGGAGCTCACTTCGATGCTCCGGATCCCGATGTCATTGAAGTCATTAGTATGAAAGAAATAGAACAAGCGATAAGAAGTATGAAATGTGGTAAGGCTGCGGGAAAAGACAGAGTTACTGCTGAGATGATCAAGCACGGTGGGTCGCGTGTCTGGGACACACTATGTCTGTTATGCAACTTGTGCTGGCGGACGGGTGAGGTCCCAGATGACTGGCGAGTAGCAGTTGTAGTACCTATTTACAAAGGGAAAGGCTCGTGCCTAAACTGCTCCAGCTACAGGGCGATCAGCTTGGTCAGCTTAACTAGTAAGGTGTATGCAAAGGTTATAACGGCACGAATGCAGGAAAAGTCTGAAAGGTATTTATGGGAGGCTCAATGCGGATTCCGACGTGGAAGAGGTTGCATGGATCAAGTGTTTTCTCTCCGCATGATCGCGGAAAAGTTTCTGGCTGTTAGCCAGAAGGTTTTCTGCGCTTTTGTGGATCTAGAGAAAGCATTTGATAACGTTGTGAGAGAAACGCTGTGGGACTTGCTGTCCGGATATGGCGTGGACGGCTCGCTACTGCGGGCAATACAGTCGCTTTATAGGGACTGTAAGGCTTGCGTGCGAGTAGGGGGGGATGTGTCACCTCTGTCTGTACAGGCGTCAAACAGGGATGTGTCATGTCCGCCTGGCTGTTCATAGTGTATCTGGACAGTTGCCTGCAGAAGTTGAAAGATTTTAATATGGGTGCGAATTTGGGTGACTTTACAGTAAACTGTCTGCTGTACGCTGATGATGCGGTGCTCATGGCCTCATCAGAAGCCGACCTCCAGACATTAGTCACTAATATGAAAGAGGAGTGTGAAAGTAAGGGTCTTCGCTTGAACGCAAGTAAAACTAAGGTTCTAGTATTTGAAAGAGATGACGTAAGAACCAAATGCGAGATTAGTGTAAACCAGGAACGACTAGAGCAAGTGAATGAAATTGTGTATTTAGGGAGTATGTTTAGCGCGGATGGAAGATGTGATTCGGATATAGAACGGCGAGTAGCTGCCGGAAACAAAGTTAACGATGCTTTGTCCCAGTTAGTAAAGCGACAAAGCATCGTAAAAGAAGCACGAATGGCGATTCATAACGCAGTGCTAGTGCCAACTTTGCTTTACGGTAGTGAAACCTGGGTATGTCAGCAGATGCATGAAAGTAAATTGAATGCTGTGGAGATGCGATCACTTCGAAAATTGTGCGGCGTTACCTTGGCCGACCGAATACGTAACGAAGTGATACGCAATATGGCAGGTTTGAATGAAAGTGTCAGCGTTAAGCTGGAAAAGGGCGTGCTCCGTTGGTTTGGACACGTCCAACGAATGAGTGAGAAACGATTGACGAAGAATATATATTGTTCAAAAGTAGAGGGTAGAAGGAGTCAGGGTAGGCCGAGACTTACATATGAAGCAGCAGTGAGCAGATTGCTCAAAAACGGAAAGGTCAAAAGTACTCGGATACCCAGACGTGCGTGTATGAAGAGATTGATGAATCTCGAAGAAGCGAAAGAAGTATGCATGGATCGCGAAGCCTGGCGATCTGTCCTCTCTGACTACCCCGTCAGGGATACAGCGTGAAGATAGTTAGTTAGTTAGTTCTAATAGTATGCTTTTAATTTTATTCCTAAATACATTTATTTTATTTTCATTCCTAATATCTTCCGGTAATTTATTGTATATTTTAATTGACATCACATAAGGACTAGTGGAGTGCATATCATCGCATGCGCTGCGAAAGTTATAATATATATAAATAAATAAAGCTAGTTTGAGATAAAACGTGTTAAATTATTCTGATTTTAGTTCCAAATATGGGAAACTTCATCATCTAAAAACTCTTGGTTGCAAAGGCACACAGACACCGAGAATAACAGTGCGACGAAGCATGCAGTTTGCCTGTATGCACTGGCATTCCATAAACACTAAAGCGAAATGTGACGGTTTATTTTCAAAAAAACTTGACACTAATGATGCCGTCTCGCTCCTTAACAGTCAACGACTAACGATTCAATAATGGAACCAATTTCCAGTGGAAACAAGACGAGCGCAGATGTTAACCAGCAGGGGGCCAAGTCTACTATTTCAATCGCGTCAGAATAGAATCGAAATTGTTGCTCAATAGAAAGCCACCGGTACAATTTTGACAGTTTTTCGTAGTTAACTATTACAATCGTACTCCAATAAAATTTTATCGGTCGGCAGATAGAATTCGACTAACATGTACCGCGCCAGTCACCGATAGTCAGTAGCAGTTTTGATAGTCTACTAACATTTTGACAGCTAAAACCGCGATTCTAGTTCTATTCTACGGTTTGTCAATAGTAGACTCGGCCTCCTGGTCATTTCCTCTAGTAGTTTTCACTAAGGTCAGTCAGTTCAGTTCAGTTATCATTTCACTGACATAGTTTTACATTTTAAATTAATTAATTAAAAAAACATATTTTTCTGTTACCAAGTTTTCACAGAAATATAATTTTGTATATGAACCCGGGACCTCCAGACCCAGGACCTTGGACCTTCAATCCTGAAGCTGGGACTCTGGACTTTGACCCTGATCTTTGTACTTTTTACTGGTGTTGACTGTCGATCATGAACCTTGGATCCTTGAAGCGTTGGACCATGGATCTAAATCGAATATCGTAGCCATCATATCATATCTGAAATGAACCTCTCGACACTCAAACCGCGACCTTCGACCCTAGATTCAAGACCTTGAGATTGCAAAGTAAATGTTGTGGAGCAGTGCAAGTGGTGATATTTAATAGGTGTAACAAGTTACACCAAGTGCCCTCAATCAACGGTATAAATAAAGTTCTTCAGCCAAAAGTTACCTGGCAGTGATCGCTTTTAGCGAACAGACCGCCCATTGTGCTGTTTCTTGTACTGAAATTATGTACTTTAATATTTATTTTCTTGACAAACAATTAAAAAAATTAGGGAACTAAACATTACAATTATATTCAAATGACCTCATTAGGACATTCATAGATGGATTTAAATTATATCTAAGTAAATTCTCTTAATGAAATAAGCCTCCAAAAAGTCATTGTTGGATATGGTTTATGTATTTAGATTTTTATTATTGTAGATTTTAACACTCATAATGATATTTTTTTTGTACGGATCTTTAATCATAAGGCTATCCGGTATTCTCGTATTTCTTGGATAGATATTAAACCTTTTTTGTAGAGGTACTCCAGATTCGCCTTTAGCAATATAAATTTTAAAAGTTAAAGCAATACGCCTTCCGGAAATAATACATTTATAAAGTACTAGTTAACGCCCGCGGCTTCGCCCGCGTAGAGAAGTTTTCCCGTTCCCGTTTCCCACAGGAACTTGTTCCCGGGATAAAAAGTACCCTATGTGCTATTCTGATGTGTAAGCTATATTATTGTAAAGTTTCATTAAATCCATTCAGCAGTTTTTACGTGAAAGAGTAACAAACAACCATAAAGATTAAAATTTCTTTTTTAGTTTTCGCGGGGAATGCCTTTACGCACCGTCATCCCTGCTGCAGGGGCCACAGGGACGGTGTGTGGGGCTCCCGGCCCGTGAGAGAGGGGCCGTCCTACCCACTAAACCCCGAGGTGTTCCGCCTCACCTTAAAACCGGCTCGCAGGGTAGGCCAGTAGCAGGGAGGTTAAATCACTGCGAATTAAGATTAAGATTTCTAAACATGTTTAATGTCTATGAACAGGATTTTAAATATTTTGTTGACTCTTCATTATATCCAACAGTAAATTTTTTAATTTTTTTTAGAGGACGCAATTTTATTTATTTGATGTGCAGGGGGGGCAGTGTAAAGCTAAAACCAAGTTTGTGGTGTCGCTACCCTTGTCCCACGGCCGCAATGTTGAAAATAGAGGTTGAAGTGAAGACAAAAAGTTACAGGACTAAAGTTGTAGAGAATTTAATTTGCAAGAAAAATGGGAACAATTTTTTTTTATCAGATAAATATTTTAAGATATATAAAAACCATTTCAACCCCTATTTTCAAGTTGGCGGCCGAGGGACAAGGGTGGCGTCCCCAACAAACAAACTTGGTTTTAGCTTTACAGTGACACCCCATACACATCAAAAAAATAAAATTGCGTCCTCTAAAAAACGCAACCCCAAATGTAACTTTTCAATGGACTATTTGTATTGTCACATTTTTTTTAATAAAAGAACACTTTTATTGAGATGTCGTCTGCAAAGAACTTAGTACGTAAATTACGCATCATCTTCAGTATGACCAATTTAATAAAAATAAAATAGGTCCCAAATTCTTTCCTTGAAGTACACCGGAGTTATTGTTCGGGGTAGGCAGAGGCACACCATACGTTTACATTATACCGTATGCACTTTTGTCCCACGTAACAGATGGTGAGCCCATTGCCGTGTTGAAATGGACACGTGCAGGTTGTGGCGAGTTGCTGTTGAATTTTTTAAAGCCTTCAGCTGGGCTTAACGACTGCCATGTTACTGGCAACCGGGACCAACGGCTTATCGTGCCTTCCGAAGCACGGAAACGCTTGCAAATGTAAATGCCACAAAGTGGTCACCCATCCGGAGCCAGCCATAGTGAAAGTTGCTTAACGCAGTGATCGTTTACAGAACATAGTCCGCGGGGCCACGAGCGCTTCATTATATATATATAATTTCAGTTGACCTAGGACTATGACATTTAGGAACGAATATTCTATTATACTACAGATATAGAACAAAATCTGAAAACATATACATTTTTAAAAATAAATAATACAAAAATAATAAATAAAACAAAAATTTGATTTTTTTTTTTCATATTTTTTTATTTGTTTTACAGAAAACTTAAATGGAAATAATATTAAAATACGTCGGTGACTATAAGCTTAATATTTTGAGAGTAAGTTACTCTAATAATGCAGGCACCCACTAAAAATGATTTTATAAGTTTTCACCTTTAAAATAAGGGCTTGATTTTTTTGATACTATTTTAGAAAAAATGCTTTACCGTTTTTGAATGTTATACCCGTAATACATACATACATACATATTGTCACGCCTTTATCCCCGAAGGCGTAGGCAGAGGCATATTAAATGCCCACATTTAACCGTATGCATTTTTGTCCCACGTAACAGTTGGTGAGCCCATTGCCGCGTTGAAATGGACAGCAGAATTTTTAAGCCCATAAGGCCTTCAACTTTGCTTAACGACTGCCATTTTATTGGCAACCAGGACCAACAGCTTAACGTGCCTTCCAAAGCACGGCACTGCGGTGGGTCTAAAAGGCCGTATAAATTTAATAAAATAAAATATAATGTGTCTATTTTAGATGTTAAATTTTGAAGAAATTTTGAACCCGTTGCCTTTTAAGTGAGGTGGTAACAAAAGGCTAAAAGGTCTTATGTGCTAGACACTACTGTTTACAGACTGTTTACACTGGTGATAGATGGCACTTGGTGGAACTTGCTACACATCTTGAACTAAAACACTTGTACTGTTCCACGTATTTATTACTTAAACCTGACCGGTTTCGCCTTACGGCATTTTCAAAGGTTAGCATATATTATTTGTATTTCGGATGTCATTAAGTACAATATGCTAGACATTAATTCATCATCATCATCCGAGCGTCTATCCCAGTTGCGTCTCGCGACGCCCGGGGTCCGCTTTCCTACATTTTCTCCTCCACTAGTGCTAGACACTAATTAGCACGGCCAATTAAAGTTCTGGTAAAAATAAAATAAAATAAAATAAAAATATCTTTATTTTGCATAGACCATTTTAACGGCGCTTACAAAATGTCATACACTATTTAAAATATTTAAAGCGACCACCGGTTCGGAACGCGGCCCACCTGAAAAGAACCGGCAAGAAACTTAGGAAGGCTTTTTTTTTGATGGCCTATTTACAATTTAACATTATTTCACTTTGCCAGCAGATCATTTCCAGGCGTCCCTGTCCTGCAAATAGTCTGTAACGGAGTAAAAACCTTTTTCACAAAGCTTGTTTTTAATAAACTTTTTAAATTTATTTAATGGTAAATTTCTCAGGTCACACGGAAGCTTGTTGTAAAAGCGTATACTTAGGTAGTCTTCGACTATCCCGTAATATGGCAAAATATGAAGTTAAACTTTTAAGGACTTCGCAATTAGGCCTGATCGAATCGAATCAGTTAAGCTGCTATCTATGCTAGCTATAAATAAAGCGTTAAACTGTGTTTATACATTCCACAAAACGTTTTGAAATAGAGGGTTAAAGTTTTTTTAAGATTTTAGTACCAGTTCGGTCTGGAGGACATGTTATAAGGTATATAAATAATTTACCGTCATGAAAAGAGGTGTGGGTGTTGTTCTTCAATTTATGAAAAGACATTTCATCGTTTTTGCAATGACCAAACCAGAAAAGTTTAACCGAGTTCGTACTTGGTGTAACTTTTCAATGTCTAGGAAACCGAATGAAACAGAGATGAAAAAAGAAAGTAACGTCTATTCCCTCCTTTGCAAAAGCGGGACGCCTGGCAGGCAACTAGGTGTACATCTTATAGAAATACGAAGCACCACGATTATAGCATATTACGACAGAACAGATCGAATTATGTTTTTTTAGACCTGTCCCTTTAACATGATCGGCATTTTTGGGTCACAAATGACACCAGTCATCGCCCGAACCTTGGCCTACGTGGCAGCAATGCGTGACTTGACATCGCAATCGATGTCACTGGACGTGTGAAATACCCAGGTAATATTACAAAAACAAGGTCTATGGTCCCATGACCAAGGCGAAACTCATATTGACGCTCCGAGAGAGTACACTCCTCCCGTAACCGGGAGTCAATAACATAAAAAAATATAAATATTGTTGGGACAACTCACACAACGCCATCTGATTCCACACTAATCAGAGCTTGTACTATGGTAACCAGATAACTGATAAACATACTTATATATTTCTAAATACATACATATTATAGATAAACAACACCCAGACACATAATAAACCATCGTGCTCATCACACAAAGTCTAATTCTGGGTGGGAATCGAACCCACGACCTCTTGCGTAGCATTCGGATGCACTCCCACCGCGCCATAGAGGCAGCCAATAATCTTCTCAAAGATGTTCATGTCCCACACATAACCTTTATACCGCGGTAGCTCCCGCACTCCTGCACTGACCCCTTACTTTTGAAGACTGGAGTAATAATACTCAGTCTCCATTGGTTTAGAATCTGCCTGCTGAGGAGTATACTAAAAGAGATGCTTAATTATTTATGTTGAAAATAAACCTGGATAGCCTAATAGTTTTTCGAAAAATGATGTAAATAAATGTTCATCAAATAAAAAAAAATCAGATTATTGTAAAACAATGTTTACATGTTATTGATAAATTTGCAGCAATAACTAAATATTTGTTTAGATATACTCTAAAACGTACACATAATGGTACTTAACCTGTTTTATCAAGTGCTTCTTCGAAAGACGTCACCATGGTATTACTAGCACTATCACATTTTGGAGTCATTGTGATAAGTGGTCTTCCGTCCACAACAAACACACAAGTATCTACTGAATAAAAGCTTCTCTCACTTCAGCATTTCAAAGTCATTATAGGCTCTGCGCACATTAAAACTAAGAAAAGCTAATTACAGTAGAAATAAAATATTGAACGACAATAATCACGGAAGTCATATTTTATTGTGAAGATAAATTTAATATATTGCAATCTTGATTATTGAGTTTAACAATGCCTACCGTACTAATTATGAAATTAATGTCTGCTGACTGACGGGTTTTGTAAGTAGTTCCAACAGGAAGTATTACAAATTATATATTGTATATTTTTTTAAAGATGTTTGTTAAAATTTTAACTACTTTATGACATACTATGATACTATGTTACAATAGTGGAACAAAGGTCTTAACAAGGTCAGTCAACCTTCGAAAAATTCTCGGTAGATTCAGTTGAGTATAATAACGTTAAAATAATAACTGTAACAAGTTCTTATTGTGCAAAGTATCCTGTTTTGGTACGAGTTCTAAAAAATAAAAAATATCTAAGTACCTACTCCGACATACTTTCATGATTTTACGGAAACTGGAAGTAAAGTAGCAGTAAGATTGAAGTCTGCAAGGATTTACGTTCGTTGACATTTGTCCGAGACTACCAGGACTTTAATTGGTCGTGCTAATGAGTGTCTAGCACATGAGACCTTTTAGCCTTTTTGTTACCACCTCACTAAAAAGGCAATGGGTTCAAAATTTCTTCCAAATTTAACATCTAAAATAATAAATAAATAAATATCCATCACGCCTTATCCCCGAAGGGGTGGCAGAGGCATATTATATGCCCACTTTTCACCGTATGGATTCCTGTCCCACGTAATAGGTGGTGAGCCCATTGCCGTGTTGAAATAGACAGACGCAGGTTGTGTCTACCTGCTGTTGAAATTTTCAAGCCGCCCATAAGGCCTTCAACCAGGCTTAACGACTGCCATTTTACTGGCAACCGGGACCAACGGCTTAACGTGCCTTCCGAAGCACGGAAACGCTCGCAAATGTAAATGCCACAAAGTGGTCACCCATCCGAGGACCAGCCATAGTGAAAGTTGCGTAACTCAGTGATCGTTTACAGAACACTGAGACCGCGAGGCCACGAGCGCTTCATATATAAAATAGACACAATTTATTTAATTTATCGGCCCTTTTAGACCCACCCCAGTTCCGTGCTCCGGAAGGCACGTTAAGCCGTTGGTCCCGGTTGCCAATAAAATGGCAGTCGTAAAGCCAAGTTGAAGGCCTTATGGGCGGCATAAAAAATTTCAACTGCAGGTTGCCTCAGCCTGCGCCTATCCATTTCAACACGGCAATGGGCTCACCACCTGTTACGTGGGACAAAAATGCATACGGTGAAATGTGGGCATTTAATATGCCTCTGCCTAACCCTTCGGAGATAAAGGCATGACAATATGTATGTATGTATGACATAGTAGTAGGACATAAATATAATATCAAGAAACAGTACATAAATAGGCTTTATATGTATACTAACTGATGCCTTCGCCCGCGTGGTAATGTTTTCCCGTACGACGGTTATCCCAAGTGTTATAGTAAGCTAGTACGTTATTCTTAAGTGATAGACATATGTCATCGCAGAATTTTTTTGTATATAGGATACATTATTCCATCATACATTATTTTGTTATATCTCAGAAGGTTTAGGCAGCGTTTCCATTGAATGCTTCCAGACGGTACATTTTTTGCGACTGCTTCAACCAATAAAAGTAAACAAATTATATACCAAAACATTATTCGTGAATCACTCAATCTAGTGGTGAAAACAACACCAAAGTTGGTGTTTTTTGAGTTTATCACGAACAGACAGACAGAAATGCTTTATAATATATAGGACTTTGTGTATAATATGTAGTGCACTCCGCAGATGACACTTAAAATTACCAGACACGCTAGCTTAAAATCATACATCAATGGAACCTTTGAATTCTAGGTGTAGTGAAGGTATTTCTAATTTCTTAACTACAAAAGTAGGTACTACATGAAACATTTTAAAGATTCTAACAAAGCAATGAAATCGTACTATACGTTTATTAATAACAAGAGAATACATATTTTGTATTTCATCTCCTCTCCCAAAAAGCCACGTAAAATCGACATCATTATTTAACCGTATCAACTTCTTTTTGATACCAATATTTATAGAATGAGTACTCTTTCTATTAAAGTTTAACTATCTTAGCGCTGTATCCCTGACGGGATAGTCAGAGAGGAGAGATTGTCAGGCTTCGCAATCCGTACATACTCATTTCGCTTTCTGCAGATTCATTAACCGTTTCATAAATTTACGTCAATCCTTTTAACCTTTCCATTTTTGAGCAAAAAATTAATAATTTTAAATTTTGATATGGGTAAAAGACAGTAGACGAATTTAAAAATGTATTTATGTAAATTAACCACACTTCTCTTATTTTAAAAATATTAAAACTCTTTTCATACTTTTCTATTAGTCAGATCAGAATATTGTTGGACTAAAAACTAAATTTCTGTAATTCTCTGTTGTCGTAACTATCGTCGTGTCGTCGTGATATTGTAAATATATAATTGTCACGACAACAACATAACTACAGTCACATAGACAATTACATATTGTAAATATATAATTGTCATGTCTTACCTCCGAAGGGGTAGACAAAGTAATGCACTAACATTTCACAACTTGCAAAATGTTTTTATCAGTGGAAAATAGCTGAAAACAATTTTTTTGATTGAGAAAACGCACGCCGATTATGTACGACAATTTTAGTTAATTAAAGCGATTCTTTTAGTTACTGTACGTTAGCCTTTACACGCATTGAACACAATTAGATCTACGTCACTGTAAAAGACGTAAAAAAATAAAAAAATACACGCCCTAAATAGATTGCTCGCACTCTACTGAAATAGAATTAATTAACTCTTTCTTGAGTAGCAACATTTTGATTGTCTTGTAACGATATTGTCCTACAGTAATTTTTATTGGCATCATGCAGGGATTCCGATCCGAAACTGTGATGTTCTTTCTTAGTGTCTTTTTGTTTGTTTGTTCGGGGTTGGAGCAAAATCCAGGCGGTTGATCAAAAATGTCTTATTAGAATATTGTAGTTACTTTTCTATAAAATAAACTTAGTTATATATCTTATCAAAATCGTTTCAGCGCAAGTAATGATATAGCTTGAATTACATTATACATAGGGCAGGTCAAAATATTTTGGTTGGTAAGATTAGCTTTCTTTAAAACTCTCTTTTTCACATATTTGCTGGTTTTTACATTAAATTGTAAATATTTAGTCTTAGATATATCAACATTTAAATTATTTATATGAAGCCAGTTGATTACATTTTCAATTCAGTGGTTAATATCATTCTCATAATTAGAACAATTGTCAGCTTTACACTTAACAATTATAGAAATGTCATCAGCAAACAATATACATTTGGGTACAGACTCGACCAATTTTGTCCCACCGTGCTCGTTGTAACACTATTTTAAAAACGCACGACTCGTGGTCCCACTATGTAGTAGGGCCACGAGTCATACGAAACATGTACGACTCATGGTCCCACTATTTAGTAAAACGAACTGCCATTCGTATAATACGCGACTCGTCATCAGTGTACGATTACCTCCAGGTAGCCATTGTAATTACTGGGCATGTAAGGCATATCATCTTAGGCCCCAGGATGGTAACGCACTTGCCGTGTTAACCTTAATATTGCAAGTGTCTATAAACGACGGTAACCACTTAACACCAGGTGGGCCGTAAGCTTGTTTGCCATGGCGCAGTATAAAAAAAAATGAAAAAAATCTCCACGCGACTGAACAGATATTCATGTCGTTTTCATCAATCGTTATAACCGATGAAGGTTTAAGTCCATAGATTGCGTGGGTGTGTGTGTTAAAAATCTGTCTAAGACTGATTGGAGGAGTAAGCAATCTGAGATTAGATCTATTTAACGTAATTTTTTTGCATTGTAACTTCTTTATCGACGTTTAGAGAAAAATTATAGCTGTAAAAATGTCTTAAAGAAGTTTCACTTCTTACCTGTGTACTCTGGTACACACACACATTTTTTTTTCTCCTATATATATTTTAACATTATAATATAAAGGCGCTAGAGACAGGCAGCTCGCGATGATCTCTTCCGGAAGTAGGCCGAAAAACGGGTGCGTTCTAGTGCCCGTCCGAATGCTCTTCACCCCCTCTGTTCATAGAGAGATGTTCGCGGACGGCTCGAAGCAGGCACAGGCTAACCTCCTGTGGGAGATCGCAGCACATCTAGCCCCCATATTGGGCCATTCCCTTAGCAGGGTCGCTGTGAATAGACCAGGAACATACTGCGACCCGGTTGGGAAGAAGGCGGAACACCGCGGGGTTTAGTAATTGTGTGTATGTGTTGCAAGAGCAAGGACATTTTCTTCCAAACCTACTAAATGTATAAAAATACAATAATAATAATAAACTTATATCCGATACCGGTGGGCTACTATTATTTATATTTTTAAATGTATTTGTTTTTATAGATATATTATTTAAAAATTTAATTTATGTTTGTATTGTAAATAAAGAGAAAATAATAATAATATAAAATGGCAGACGCAGTTTTCATCCGTAGTTCAAGTCACCCAGTACATTTAACCTCAAACTCAATAGCCCAATAGTAGTTATCATATTGTACAATAGTTTAACTCCCTGGAGATGGTCCATTACCGTTCTTCTACATAAGGCGGACGTGGATCCCATTTCCTATTAGATTAAAATTCTCAAAGGGCCTCTGCGTATTGGAACAATATATCCCCATGTAAGCCTACCAAAAGACCGGGAATTTTCGTAAAAAAAAAAAGATGCCCGTGAAGATAGAGAATTAAATATTCTGTAAAAAGTATATATATAATATATATAATACCTATCTTTTTAATTTTTAGTATCTTTATTTATCTATTACATTTTATTCATGATACTGAACACTTATAATTATGCTATAATTAATTATTCATTAAGACTCGTGATGGAACAACAAAACATGAATTGAGAATTTTCTGTTAGTGGGACCACGAACACGGTGGGACGATGACGGGTCAGATGCTGTTAGTGGAACTTAATAGTGGGACCACGAGTCTAATGGTGGTGGGACCACAAGCGCGGTGGGTCAAAATTGGTGGGACCACGAGTCAGTACCCATACATTTGTGCTTAGTAATACATGGTAGATCATTTATATAAAGAAAAAATTGTAAAGGCCTAACACACTCCCCTGTGGTACACCAAATGTATTTACTTTAAAGTTAGAGCGGTGTGTTGAGACTATTTTATCAGAATCGAGTCAGGCTATTTCAACACATTGTTTGCCTCTCATCTAGATATGTTTTGAGTCAAGATAGTGCAGGCTCCCGAATGCCGTAGCTTTCGAGCTTATCAAGTAGTATTTCATGGACAACAAAATCGAAAGCCTTGGACATATCAAAAAATAGTGCGGTTACGTATTGCCTCATATCAAGACCATGAGTAATATAATGCAACAACTCAAAGCAAGCAAAAGTAGTGAATTTTTCTTTTTGAAAACCATTTTCTTCAGTGTTTATAATTTTGTATTTAGAGCAATAGACCATTAGTCTCTTTTGCCTACATTTTACAAATATTTTTATAGAATTAGTATCAGCGTTATAGGTCGATAGTTACCCAGATCCATTTTATCACCCTTTTTGTAGACTAGTTTAACTATGGAACATTTAAGTACTGTTGGAAATTTGCCTGTTTCAAACGATACATAGATTAATTAGATAAGTTAAGACAGCGGCTATTTCGAATTTACAGAACTTTAAATTTTTTTTGCGATATTATCATAGCCACTGCTGTATGACAAACATGCTCCTGTGCGTCCAATTAAAATTACGCATTCGTCGTCTCCGTGGTTAACTAGTGAGATCAAATCTTTGATATCTAAGAAGGCTGCCGCCAAATTTAGATATAAAATCAATCCTACTGTAGCAAACTACGAAAAATATGTTTTGGCTCGAAATCGCTGCGGAAGGGCGTGTAGGAATGCGCAACGCCAGCATATTCATAATTCAGTTCAAAATAGTGACCCATCAAGGGTCTGGAAATTTCTAGAAACATTGGGGGTTGGGAAATCAAGACAAGAATTAAATCCTAAAGATTTGAATATTGAGATTCTAAGCGCTCGTGGCGCCGCGGTCTCAGTGTTCTGTATACGATCACTGAGTTACGCAACTTTCACTATGGCTGGTCCTCGGATGGGTGACCACTTTGTGGCATTTACATTCGCGAGCGTTTCCGTGCTTCGGAAGGCACGTTAAGCCGTTGGTCCCGGTTGCCAGTAAAATGGCAGTCGTTAAGCCTGGTTGATGGCCTTATGGGCGGCTTGAAAAAGTTCAACAGCAGGTAGCCACAACCTGCGTCTGTCTATTTCAACACGGCAATGGGCTCACCACCTATTACGTGGGACAGGAATCCACACGGTGAAAAGTGGGCATATAATATGCCTCTGCCACCCCTTCGGGGATAAGGCGTGATGGAGATTCTTAACCAGCATTTTACTACCATGTCCAATTTTGATAGCACTATAAAGGTAAAGACCATTCATTATCTTTCGACTATTCCAACCCCCAAACAATCTCGTTTGGTTTTCAATCTATTTACTGCTAGTGATGTTAAGAAGAGCATTATGGCGATTACATCCAAATCTGTTGGCCGCGACTGTGTGGGCCAAAATATGATCCTCCCTATCCTTGATGAAATTCTACCTATAATTTGCTATATTCTCAATTATTCCATAACAAGTGGTCTTTTTCCGTCGTCATGGAAAGAGGCCATAATCATTCCTTTGCCGAAAAATCTAATCCCCAGTTGTTAACAGACTATCGTCCTATATCCATCCTTCCATTCCTCTCTAAGGTAATTGTACGTCTTGTTCACATACAATTAAGTTCATTCATTCGCAAAAATAATCTCTTAAATCCTTTCCAGTCAGGATTTCGACTAGCCCACAGTACTGCTACAGCTTTGGTAAATATAACTGAAGATATTAGATCTGGTATGGAAAATGGTAGGTTAACAATTCTTTGTTTGTTAGATTTCAGTAACGCCTGTAATACAGTCGATTTTGATATTTTACTTTCGATACTTTGCTCTCTTAACATATCTCCTACGGTAATAGAATGGTTTCGTAGTTACCTGTGTGGCCGCCGTCAACGCATACTTATTGAGGATACTGTTTCTAGTTGGCACAATACCAGCGTCGGTGTGCCCCAGGGTGGCGTTCTTTATCCCCTCCTCTTTGCAATTTTTATAAATTCCATCTCAAATGAAATAAATTCTTCCTACCACCTTTACGCAGACGATCTTCAAATCTATCTTTCTATGGGGATGAAGAGTAGAAGCGTGCACGTCGCCATCCCTGCCAGCTACGGCTGCAATTCTACTCCAACACGAGTGCCACCAGGGCGATTACTGCTAGGGCGTGCCCCCGAGGCGACGCGCACCAGTTCGTCCCCGCTGGTGCGAAAAGTGTGTGCCAGAGCGGCGTAGGGGACCGCCACCCTACACGCGCGGCCCGACACGGCGGGAAGTGGAGGATGGAGTGCAGGGTAGCTGCGTGGAATGTTAGGGGAGGAATGACAGATAAGATGAATGAGTTGATGGATGTTATGAATGAGAGAAAGTTAGATGCAGTGTGCTTGACAGAGACCAAGCGCAAGGGCAGCGAAGTCTTGAAGCTCCCGGGTGGGATGCTCGCGCTTTGGTCTGGAGTACCAGAGAGCGAGCATGGCAGTCGGGGGGTTGGAATTTTGCTGTCCTCGCGATTGGCCTCCGGTATGTATGAGTACAAACTGGTAGGTCCTAGAATCCTCTGGATCCGTGTAAAACTTGGTTTGACGAAGATTTTTCTGGTAGCTGCTTACGCGCCAGTATCTTCGTCGAACGCGAGTGAGCTAGAGGACTTCTGGGAGAGTATGAGAGAAGCTCTAAATGTGATAGAAGGAAATGAAAGACTTATAGTATGTGGAGACATGAATGGATGGGTGGGTACCACTCGCGATGGTTTTGAGTCGGTACTCGGGAAGTATAGGGATAAAAGGGTGAGAGACGCTGGCAAGCTAATACTGGCATTTTGTAAGGAAAAGGATTTGTTTGTGGCGAACACAATGTTCAACCACAAACAAATTCACATGTATACGAGGAGATGTAAGTCAAAGAGAAGCATGATAGATCTATTCCTAATGGATAGTCGGCTCCGTAAACAGGTGATGGACACAAGGGTTTATAGAGGCGCTGAGCTGGGATCAGACCACTACCTAGTCATAACTAGGATTAGGGGTCTGTTCGCGGGTTGGCGTCATCGTACCGAGTGTCCTGAACCTGAGCCGACTTATAGCATCAAAAGCTGGAAGCTGCAGGATGCATCCATTAGGGATAAATATAATGAAAGGGTAGCCGAAAAGCTTCAAACAATCTAAAAAGTGGCAAGCGACCGGATCTTCCGAAGACCGCGACGCGTACAGGGCTGCCAAGCGCGCCACAAAGAGAGCTGTAGCCAGAGCCAGACGAGACCACTTACAACCTTTGTATGATAAGCTGGAATCGTCTGAGGGGCAGAAGCTCATCTATAAGCTGGCGCGCTCCAGGGTCAACGCGGCACAGGATATATCCAAGTGTCGCTGTGTAAAAGACCCTGAGGGCAACCTGTTAAGCGAAGACCTCGCGGTAAAGGAGAGATGGCGCTCGTACTTCCACGAGCTGCTTAATAAGCAGCATAAAGAGGTGCAGCCTCCGGACCTCCCTCCGAATCAAGGACTAGTGCCACCGGTAACGCCTGGAGAAGTCCTGACTGCGCTTCGCCGCATGAAGAATCGGAAAGCTGTCGGACCCGATGGAGTCCCCATCGAAGCCTGGAAGGCGATGGGTCCTCGCGGTGTGGGCATCTTAGTAAACCTTTTTAACCGCATACTCCTCAGCGGGCAGATCCCAAACCAATGGAGACTAAGTATTATTACTCCAGTCTTCAAAGGTAAGGGGTCAGTGCAGGAGTGCGGGAGCTACCGCGGTATTAAGGTGATGTCCCACACCATGAAGATCTTCGAGAGGATTATAGACTCTCGGATCCGGCAGGAGTGTACTCTCTCGGAGTGTCAATATGGGTTTCGCCCTGGTCATGGGACCACGGACCCTGTTTTTGCCCTGAGGGTTGTCGCAGAGAAATACAGGTCGAAGAACACGCCTCTGCACTGTTTGTTCCTAGATATGCAGAAGGCCTTCGACTGTGTTCCTCGTGCGATGATCTGGTGGGCACTGCGGTCCAAAGGGGTTCCAGAGGTCTATATTGACACTATCCGGGACATGTACTGTGACTCCGACTCAATGGTTCGGACTGCTGTTGGCGACACGAAACCCTTCCCCATCACCGTCGGGGTACACCAGGGTTCTGTCCTTAGTCCGCTTCTGTTCAGTGTAATATTAGACGAATTGTCGGACAGCATCAGAAACCCGCATGAGCAGCCTCCATGGTTGCTCATGTATGCTGACGATATTGCGCTGGCAGACGCGGACAGGGGCAGATTGGTGCGACGTGTAAAGGCGTGGAAGGAGACGCTTGAGAACGGCGGTCTGAAACTAAATGTGGCGAAGACCGAGTACTTGGCACTAAACTCGACAGATCCCACATCCGTCCGCATAGGCGGTGATTTGGTCGAGCGCACGGACCAGGTTAAATACTTGGGATCTGTTTTTCACACGTCCAGTGACATCGATTGCGATGTCAAGTCACGCATTGCTGCCGCGTGGGCCAAATGGCGGGAGATGACCGGTGTCATTTGTGACCCTAAAATGCCGATCCGGTTGAAGGGACAGGTCTACAAAACCATTATTAGACCTGTCCTTTTACATGGCAGTGAGACGTGGCCGATATTGGAGCGACACAAGCAGGAGCTGCGTGTCACGGAAATGAAGATGCTGCGGTGGATGTGTGGAGTCACGCGGATGGACCGCGTGAGGAACTCTCGCATCCGCGGCAGCCTTCACGTCCGTGACATTGCAGACAAGTTGCAAGAGTGTCGCCTTCGTTGGTATGGTCACGTCTTGCGGCAACCGCCGGGCTACGTAGGTAACAAATGTCTGGCCATGTCAGCCCCGCCGGGTCCCGGTAAGAGGGGAAGACCCAAGAAGTGCTGGCTTGACGTCGTAAGGGATGACATGCGTGCCAATGGTCTCACCACAGGGGATGCCGACGACCGTGCGAAGTGGAGGAGAAAATGTAGGAAAGCGGACCCCGGGCGTCGCGAGACGCAACTGGGACAGACGCTCGGATGATGATGATGATGGTAGCCGAAAAGCTTGGCGACGTCAATGTAAGCAGTGAGAATGTGGAAAGTGTATGGCAGAACCTTAGGGACAGTATGACAAATGCCGCTGTGGAAGTGTGTGGAGAAACGAAAAGAGGCAGTAGTAATAAGCGTGATGCATGGTGGAATGAAGAAGTGAAAGAAGCAGTTCGAATGAAGAAGAAAGCATGGCTAGACTACTTAGCCTCGCGGAATGATTTTAATATGAAAGAGAGATACAAGCTGCAGAAAGTTAACACGAAGGCACTGATAGAAGAAGCTCGTGAAAGGTGCAGAATGAAAGCGGATGAAAGGTTGTCGTCCAATTTCCGGGATAATGCCAAGCTCTTCTGGAAAGAGGTAGGCAAGACCCGGAGTTGTTCGGCAATCAGCAGTATGAATAAAGTGCTTAGTGTTAACAATGACGTCCTAACAGAACAAAGTGACGTCCTGCAGAGATGGAGTGAATATTATGGAAAGATGTATGCAAGAAAAGACAGAGATGCCACATCGGGAAGTGGAGCTCACTTCGATGCTCCAGATCCCGATGTCATTGAAGTCATTAGTATGAAAGAAATAGAACAAGCGATAAGAAGTATGAAATGTGGTAAGGCTGCGGGAAAAGACAGAGTTACTGCTGAGATGATCAAGTACGGTGGGTCGCGTGTCTGGGACACACTATGTCTGTTATGCAACTTGTGCTGGCGGACAGGTGAGGTCCCGGATGACTGGCGAGTAGCATTTGTAGTACCTATTTACAAAGGGAAAGGCTCGCGCCTAAACTGCTCCAGCTACAGGGCGATCAGCTTGGTCAGCTTAGCTAGTAAGGTGTATGCAAAGGTTATAACGGCACGAATGCAAGAAAAGTCTGAAAGGTATTTATGGGAGGCTCAATGCGGATTCCGACGTGGAAGAGGTTGCATGGATCAAGTGTTTTCTCTCCGCATGATCGCGGAAAAGTTTCTGGCTCTTAGCCAGAAGGTTTTCTGCGCTTTTGTGGATCTAGAGAAAGCATTTGATAACGTTGTGAGAGAAACGCTGTGGGACTTGCTGCCAGGATATGGTGTGGACGGCTCGCTACTGCGGGCAATACAGTCGCTTTATAGGGACTGTAAGGCTTGCGTGCGAGTAGGGGGGGATGTGTCACCTCTTTTTGATGTCTGTACAGGCGTCAAACAGGGTTGTGTCATGTCCGCCTGGCTGTTCATAGTGTATCTGGACAGTTGCCTGCAGAAGTTGAAAGATTTTAATATGGGTGTGAATTTGGGTGACTTTACAGTAAACTGTCTGCTGTACGCTGATGATGCGGTGCTCCTGGCCCCATCAGAAGCCGACCTACAGACATTAGTCACTAATATGAAAGAGGAATGTGAAAGTAAGGGTCTCCGCTTGAATGCAAGTAAAACTGAGGTTCTAGTATTTGAAAGAGGCGACGTAAGAACTAAATGCGAGATTTGGGTAAACCAGGTACGTCGAGAGCAAGTGAATGAAATTGTGTATTTAGGAAGTATGTTTAGCGCGGATGGAAGATGTGATTTGGATGTAGAACGGCGAGTAGCTGCCGGAAACAAAGTTAACGGTGCTTTGCCCCGTTAGTAAAGCGACAAAGCATCGTAAAGGAAGCACGACTGGCGATTCATAACGCAGTGCTAGTGCCAACTTTGCTTTACGGTAGTGAAATCTGGGTATGTCAGCAGATGCATGAAAGTAAATTGAATGCTGTGGAGATGCGATCACTTCGAAAATTGTGCGGCGTTACCTTGGCCGACCGAATACGTAACGAAGAGATACGCAATATGGCAGGTTTGAATGAAAGTGTCAGCGTTAAGCTGGAAAAGGGCGTGCTCCGTTGGTTTGGACACGTCCAACGAATGAGTGAGGAACGATTGACGAAGAATATATATTGTTCAAAAGTAGAGGGTAGAAGGAGTCAGGGAAGGCCGAGACTTACATATGAAGACCACGTGAGCAGATTGCTCAAAAACGGAAAGGTCAAAAGTACTTGGATACCCAGACGTGCGTGTATGAAGCGATTGATGAATCTCGAAGAAGCGAAAGAAGTATGCATGGATCGCGAAGCCTGGCGATCTGTCCTCTCTGACTACCCCGTCAGGGATACAGCGTGAAGATAGTTAGTTTATCTTCAAATCTACACACAGGCACCACTGGATCAGCTTTCGGAAGCGGTGGATATTATCATTACGGATTTGTCTAGTAAATCGTCATGGAGTAAGTCATATGGACTACAAGTAAATCCATCTAAAACGCAGATTATCATTATTGGCACCCCTAAAACTACAGCAAAAATAAATTGGTCTCAAGTTCCACCGTTCGTTTTTGATGGGACAACTTTTCCTATTAGTAAAGAAGTCAAGAACATGGGTATAATTTTGGATTCTAATTTGACATGGGGTCCGCAACTCCAAGAGTTAAGCAGGAAGGTTTTTGCTTCTGCAGGATCAATTAGGAGACTGCAGCGTTTCCTTCCCACAGCCACAAAAATTGCACTTGCAAACTCCTTACTTCTCGCAATCCTTGATTATGCAGATGTCAGTTACTTAGATCTTGCCGAGAACTAATTTGAAAAACTTGAGCGTCTCCAAAACGTTTGCATATGATTTATATTTGGCTTGCGCAAGTATGATCACGTTTCACAGTTGCGAACACAGCTCAAGTGGTTACCTATACGACTTCGCAGGAATACTCATATTCTATCCTTTTTATATAATATATTGTTTAATCCATCTACACCTTCTTATTTAAAAGAACGTTTTAAGTTTCTTCATGATACGCATGACAAATGTTTGAGATCATCGGAAAACTTAGAATTAAAAATGTCACCACATTCCACAATTTTTTTTGACCGTTCCTTTAGTGCGACAGCAGTTCGCTTGTGGAATAATTTACCAATGGAGTTAAGGCGCGCTCAGACTTTACAAAGGTTTAAATCTCTTGTTAAAAAATATTATTTGGCAGGTAATTGAACAAATGAAATCCTCCCAGAATTTATAGTATTAAACACATAATTTTTACATTTAATTGTGTATGTATTATTTGATTTTATCAATTATTAATAATAAAATTAGTATTTTCGTTTTTTTTTTTAGATTTTAAATATTTATGTACTTAGTATATATGTTAGTAAATATTAACAAATGGGTGCCCCTCGAACTCAATGCTAGCCAGCGCGAAGTACGCGTAGAGACATGCCTTGCACTTGCATTGCTACCTGCGATGAAAAATGAATTCTGTTTGACAACCGCAAGCGCTCAGCAAGTTGATTGGATCCTGGTTCAGCACCTAAACAATCATCATCATCATCCGAGCGTCTATCCCAGTTGCGTCTAGCGACGCCCGGGGGGCTTTCCTACATTTTCTCCTCCACTTCTGTAGTGAGACCATTGGCACACAGGTCATCCCTTACGACGTCAAGCCAGCACTTCTTGGGTCTTCCCCTCTTACCCGGCGGGGCTGATATGGTCAGACATTTGTTACCTACGTAGCCCGGCGGTTGCCACAAGACGTGACTATACCAACGAAGGCGACAGTCTTGCAACTTGTTTGCAAAGTCACAGACGTAAAGGGTGCCACGGATGCGAGAGTTACTCACGCGGTCCATCCGCGTGACTCCACACATCCACCGCAGCATCTTCATTTCCGTGACACGCAGCTCCTGCTTGTATCGCTCCAATATCGGCCACGTCTCACTGCCATGTAAAAAGACAGGTCCAATAATGGTTTTGTAGACCTGTCCCTTCAACCGGATCGGCATTTTAGGGTCACAAATGACACCGGTCATCTCCCGCCATTTGGCCCATGCAGTCGATGTCACTGGACGTGTGAAAAACAGATCCCAGGTATTTAACCTGGTCCGTGCGCTCGACCAAATCACCGCCTATGCGGACGGATGTGGGATCTGTCGAGTTTAGTGCCAAGTACTCGGTCTTCGCCACATTTAGTTTCAGACCGCCGTTCTCAAGCGTCTCCTTCCACGCCTTTACACGTCGCACCAATCTGCCCCTGTCCGCGTCTGCCAGCGCTATATCGTCAGCATACATGAGCAACCATGGAGGCTGCTCATGCGAACCTGATGCTGTCCGACAATTCGTCTAATATTACACTGAACAGAAGCGGCCTAAGGACCGAACCCTGGTGTACCCCGACGGTGATGGGGAAGGGTTTCGTGTCGCCAACAGTACATGTCCCGGATAGTGTCAATATAGACCTCTGGAACCCCTTTGGACCGTAGTGCCCACCAGATCATCGCACGAGGAACGCATCGCACAGTCGAAGGCCTTCTGCATGTCTAGAAACAAACAGTGCAGAGGCGTGTTCTCCGACCTGTTTTTCTCTGCGACAACCCTCAGGGCAAAAACAGGGTCCGTGGTCCCATGACCAGGGTGAAACCCATATTGACACTCCGAGAGAGTACACTCCTGCCGGATCCCAGAGTCTATAATCCTATCGAATCTTCATGGTGTGGGACATTACCTTTATACCGCGGTAGCTCCCGCACTCCTGCACTGACCCCTTACCTTTAAAGACTGGAGTAATAATACTCAGTCTCCATTGGTTTCCAACCATTCCTCATACTTTCCAACCGAGCACTCGAATATGGTAGAGTCGGATTCCTACCACTTGCATTATAAAATAAGCTCACTGCCTCGAACATGTTGCAGCTCGGCTATTCTTAAAAAAACCTGAACATTCTCGAAAAACTCAATCGCTGAGGACATGCTAGAACGAGTTTACTCCGACCCAACATTCATGAAACACATACACAGCTACTGGAGATACGTAGACATGCAAACTAGTTCCGAAACCGACACCGATGACCATGCCAAAGTTAATCAAAGGTCAAAGTCGAGTGTTGCCTTTGACTATCACGTTGTTGTGCACTCGGAATTGTTACCGGAAGGCCAAGATAATAAATACAATTAATTAAGAGTTTTCCGGTGTTTAGGACAGCGAATTTGGCGATAAAGGACAGCCTTGTGGAAAGAAATTTCTCGAATTTTGCACTAGAATAATGCTCCTTCATACAAGGCCACCTATAAAGCCTTCAACCAGGCTTTACGACTGCCATGTTACTGGCAACCGGGACCAATATTCCAATAAAAACAATAAATACTATCGAATTGATTTAATGTATAATAATTAAGATGTTTTTGAAGGAATGAAAATTGGTATCTACGTATTTTTATTTTTTTCGGTTTCGTCGCGTTTTCATTCGGTAAAAGACTTATTCACAAAAAATCGTGAAAATTTCGATGAGCAAATATTTCCCCGGGTTCCTAAAGATTCGTAAAAGATATTTTATAGGTTCTGTGATGATAGATTGGCTCTGGAAATACAGTTTCGAAACAATTTGTGAATAAAGAGGTTGAGTTTTGAAAAAAAAACGTACAAAAACAATGCACTTTGAAACGCTCGTAACTCAGTGTTATATAGACGGTTACCGCCACTAGTCCTCTCAGTCCTCCCACTAATCAAGGACTAGTGCCACCGGTAACGCCTGGAGAAGTCCTGACTGCGCTTCGCCGCATGAAGAATCGGAAAGCTGTCGGACCCGATGGAGTCCCCATCGAAGCCTGGAAGGCGATGGGTCCTCGCGGTGTGGGCATCTTAGTAAACCATTTTAACCGCATACTCCTCAGCGGGCAGATCCAAAACCAATGGAGACTGAGTATTATTACTCCAGTCTTCAAAGGTAAGAGGTCAGTCAAATTGTGCGGCGTAACCTTGGCCACCCGAATACGTAACGAAGTGATATGCAGTCTTGAATGAAAGTGTCAGCGTTAAGCTGGAAAAGGGCGTGCTCCGTTGGTTTGGACACATCCAACGAATGAGTGAGGAACGATTGACAAAGAATATATATTGTGAGAAAGTAGACGGCAGAAAAAGTCAGGGTAGACCGAGACTTACATATGGAGACCACGTGAAAATCAAAAGTAGGTACTTGGATACCCAGATGTGCATGTATGAAGCGATTAATGAATCTACGAAAAGAAGTATGCTTTCATCGTGAACCAGGCTTAACGACTGCCATTTTACTGGCAACCGCGACCAACGGCTTCCAATTAAATTTCCGTGCCTTCCGAAGCACGGAAATTTTGAGACATGAAATGATCTTTACCTATTTCTGGTTCGAAATTAATGGACAAGTGTATCGCGGATTTGCAAAATTTTACACTCGTAAGGGTATAATAGAAGTTGTATTTTTATGTTAAAATTAGCGGGTGACTCATTCTTATAATCAACGTCCAGACGAAGCCCTTGTTGTTGGTACAAGGGCTTCGTCGACTTGGAAATTTTAGGGTTTAGCTACCATATAATTAATAGGTTCCTACTAATAAACGTTAAAAACTAAAGGGTTAAAATAAGGGAGTTAAGAGACAAACTTTTGTATGAAAATTCGTAATTTTCAAAGTTAGAAACGTAAAATTACGTACACGTGTTTTGGTTACATATAAATGGGTATGTTTCGCGGTTTTGCCTAATTTTACCACGTGCGCTTCAAATGAAAGATAAGCAGTTACAGGAAGTTCCACCTTTGTTTAAAGTTAAGAAACAAAAAATAATGTACCTACCTACACGTGCAGCTGACTTTAAATAAATGGACACGTGTATCAAATTTTATAATTATAATTGCTAAATTTTATTTATAAAATTATAACTTTAACTTTGATAGTAGTAAGTTTATATGTGAATATAAAGAGTAACACCAAATTTCGGATATATCAACTTCTAACTAAAAATTAAAAACACGTGTTAGTAGTGAAAACGGAAAAATCATAAGTACTCGGATACCCAGACGTGCGTGTATGAAGCGATTCCTGAATCTACAAGAAGTGAAAGAAGTATGTATGGATTACGAAGCCCGGCGATCTATCCTCTCTGACTACCCCGTCAGGGATTCAGCGTGAAGATAGTTAGTGGTGAAACACATGGAAGTATGTCACAAGCGAAGCTGGGGGACACAGCTTGTCATATAATATTAGTTTTTCTTCACACATACTAACTATTGTTTATAAAAGCAGTTTTAAATCTTCAAATTGTCTGTAAGATCTTGTTCGAGCTCCAGTACACCCAATTATTAATATTTTACTTCGTCCTAATAATTATGAAAGAAAAACTAACAATTCATTCGTGTGAAAACTAACTATAATTGTTTAGATAAATTTCAAAACAAAAAACACGCATTCATACAATGCAACTTGTCACGTTTTAAAACAAGATTAATTTTACAATAAAAAATCTCCCGAGAATCAAAAATAAAAACTGCTTACTGAGACCGCTCTAATAAGTTCATATCCTACTAATATTTTAAACGCAAAAGATTTTTAGAATGTTTGCATGTAGGTTTGTTATCACGCAATAATAAAAATCTCCCGAGAACCAAAAATCACAACTGCTCACTGAGACCGTTCTAATAAGTTCATATCCTACTAATATTTTAACCGCTAAAGATTTTTAGAATGTATCCATGTAGGTTTGTTATCACGCAATAACAAAAAATCTCCCGTGAATTAAGAATAACAACTGCTCATTGAGACCGTAATGTCAATGATAACACCAGTTGAAAGTTGTTCACATTTTGCCTTTTTTTACGTATGGAGTTTTTCATGTATGCTATGCCGGACTCCTACCGACTAAAACCACACGTGACGACTAAAAACCTTAAAATCTGTAGCTGTATGGCCGAGATTCCCAGGTGAGTCCTCAAAATGGACAACCCCAGAGCTCCTTGAAATTCTAATACCTCATTTACTCTCTCGCGCGAGCCACGAGACAAGCTGCGAGACGAGCCACGAACTCGAACGAATTGTAAATCTACCATAATACTGAGTTTACACTCATCTTCACCAGTAACATGGTAGTCATTAAGCATAGTTGAAGGTCTTAGGGCGGTTTAAAAAATTCGACAACAGGTTCCAACACCTGTCGCCTTCTGTTTCAACACATCGCCTTCTGTTACGAGGGCCATAAATGCGTACGCGATTGCCGCTACCTACCCTTTCGGAGATAAAGACGTGATTGTGTGTATGTATATAAATAGTGATCAGTAACCCTATTCCTCGAAATAGTTTATGATTTATTTTAAAAAAGTAAACACACACAGTAATATTTCAACAGGTATGGCTACCTGTTGTTGTAATTTAACTATGTATGTTGTCCCCTTTCTATCTAGTTCAACACGGCAATAGGCTTTTCACCTATTACGTGGGATATAAATGCTTACGTTCAAATGTGGACGTATAATACGTCTCTGTCATCCCTTTCGGTGCTAATGGCGTGACTGGTAAAAAAAAAACAATGCCCATTAAACTTCCATGATTCTATTTGATTTTCAAAGCGCTAAGGTGGAGGAGCGAAAAAAATTAATTACGGGTAAGCACTCCGGCAATGCCGACAGAAGTGAAAACAAAATTTATTAATAATTTATTTATCTAGACGCGTTAACGATTTTCACTTCAAAAATTGACCGGGATCGACGTTAATGACGTTGGTGATGAATAAATTACTATTTTGAAACCCAATTATTTTAAGAAAAAGACAAAGAAATCCAAAATGAATTACAAAAAGAGTTACCTCGAGCCGGATTAGAACCAGCGACCTATGAATTCCAATTTATAACCATCTACAGTCAACCGCTCTACCAACTGAGCTACCGAAGGATCTAATACTTCTAAACTTTTTATAGCGTCTCTGTAGCGGTGGTCCAGAGATTTTTTCTCATATGAAAATATGCGTACCGAGCTATAAGAAGCTTTTACTTCAAAAATAACCCTACAATCATATCAAGCAACAGAAACAGCTTATCACAGTTTACTTGTGAACGTCTTTTTTTTTAAATTTTACATTGAAAGGTACAAAGTAATGCGATTTTATACGTCCGACAATGTACCTTCAATGGTTTTGGGTTGTGTTATTATGGGAAGATGATGTGTAAGGATTTTGTTAGTTATTTTGGGGTTTAAGGAATTTTATATATATTTGTGCGTGTGCATGGTTGGTATGAGACATAATATGAACTATTGCATCCTAGGCTATGGAGACTTCTCAAAGTACATTAACAAAGATGAATGTAGATTTATAATATAATATAAATATAACATATGTAAATATATATATATATATATATATATATATATATATATATATATATATATATATATATATATATATATATATATATATATATATATATATAAATAGATAGATATATAAATATACGTAAGTGTCTCACAATATTTATATTTATTTATACCCATGCACACCACAAGTACTTAGATAAATAAATTATATATTGTACTATTTATCATAGTTGGCTTCTCCAGCGTCCGACCTTCCCAGCTAGCGGTGCACCTGCTGACCAACGTACGTGGCAGGCAGCCTAGGAGGTCAGCATTCAGTCACCTCCAACGGTGTCGAAAATAAGAAGTCCAGTCTGCTCTTATCAGCAAGCCAAGTATCAATGGTCTTACTATATATAACCAGACGTGGAGGAAGAGTCTACTATTTTCCAATAGAAAGCCGTTCTAGTTCAATTCTACAGCGGTTCTATTACGATTAGTCCAAAACTGGGTAGTCTCATCAAACTGATAGGTATATATTTCACAATCACACTTCTCAAGCTGCAGAATAGACACAAATTAGCTGTTTTTAGCTATTAAAAATTAATAAAGACAACCAACAATACAAATTATGAGCTACTTACTAGCGCTACACGTGCTAATAGCATTCTATCGGCCGGCCGAGAGAATTCTATTGGAGCGCAATGGTAATACGAGTAGTAAACAACGAAAACTGTCAATTTTTTCTGTCGGCTCTCTATTGAGCGACGATTTCTATTCTCTTCTGACGTAATTGAATTAGTAGACTTGGGCCCCTGGTATATCTCCTACACCCTTCCTAATCTCAAATCCACTTACTTTTATTATTCACACCCATACCTCATACACCACTACCACAATAACATTTAGAAGAACTCAGTGAGCATCCATTGTGGAACATTTATATTGTGGGACATTATTTTTATACAGCGCCATTGCATCTAGCCCAAAGTAAGCTAGTATAAGCTTTTGTTATGGGATCTAGAAAATTTATTAACATACAATATTTCTAAATACATACATATTATACATAGAAAATACCCAAACTCTGAAACAAATATTTGTGGACTGGAATTTGAACCGGAAACCTCAGCGCAACATTCATTAGCCTAACTTATCTCTGAAAACCTTTGCCCTCACACAAAAAAAAACATTAATAGATAATTGTTACTCTTTCACTTAAAAACTACCGAATGGATTTTAATGAAACTTATACATCAGAATAACACATAGGCTACTTTTTATCCCGGTAACAAGTTCCTGAGGAAAACGGGAACGCGAAAACTTAACCACGCATGCAGAGTCACGGGCGTCAACTAGTAACTTAATAAATTGTATTTATTGGAACTATTCAAATATGCTCGACTTTTTTACATTAATTGGACTTCATCGGTGGTGTAAGTGGAAGTGTATGCAACTGCCGCCCTGAGATTTAGGGTTTGATTACAGAGTCGGAACAAATATTTTGAGTGATCCACTCATATTATTTGTGGAATTTGAGTGTTTCCAATAAAAAAAATCATGTAAAGTATGTTTATCAGTTGCCTAGATTCCATAGCACAAGTTTATAGCTAAGTTGGGCTAAAAGACTGGTCTTTTTGACAGGTCTACAAAACCATTATTAGACCTGTCCTTTTACATGGCAGTGAGACCTGGCCGATATTGGAGCGACACAAGCAGGAGCTGCGTGTCACGGAAATGAAGATGCTGCGGTGGATGTGTGGGTACACGCGGATGGACTGCGTGAGAAACTCTCGCATCCGCGGCAGCCTTCACGTCCGTGACATTGCAGACAAGTTGCAAGAGTGTCGCCTTCGTTGGTATGGTCACGTCTTGCGGCAACCGCCGGGCTACGTAGGTAACAAATGTCTGGCCATGTCAGCCCCGCCGGGTCCCGGTAAGAGGGGAAGACCCAAGAAGTGCTGGCTTGACGTCGTAAGGGATGACATGCGTGCCAATGGTCTCACTACAGGGGATGCCGAAGACCGTGCGAAGTGGAGGAGAAAATGTAGGAAAGCGGACCCCGGGCGTCGCGAGACGCAACTGGGACAGACGCTCGGATGATGATGATGGGCTAAATGACTGTCTAAAAAATAAATATGATAATTGCTCCGCTTTATGGATATAGCCTCTCTCGATAAATGGGCTATCCCAACCAAACAGAATATTTCAATTCCAACCAGTAGTTCCTGATATAACTTCAACCAAACAAAAAAACATTTAGCTTTATAATATTAGTATAGAAGATAGTACTTATCTATTCAAGGGAAATCCGAGGTGCGATTACGTGACGTACGGCGGGCGGGCTGCTCGCCGTTCTTGCAGAAGCAGGCCATGGAAAGTGGCGCGGCGTAAGGGTTACACGCACGCCCTTCACCCTCTCAAGGAAGTGGTATAACACCCACACTCCCCAAGGAAGCGAGATAACCCTCGAACCCCCCAAATAGGCAGGATAACACAGACAAAGTCTGCCAGGAGCTCTGGGGCTATCCTATAGAGCTCACCCGGGACTCCTGGCTATAGACAGATGGAATGGAAATGTGTGGTTTTAGTCGGTATGAGTCCGGCATAGCATCCATGAGGATTTCCACACAAAAAAAAAATTAAAAATCTGTTAAAGGGAGGTGAAGTAAAAGTATTACATATTTTACATAAATTTATTTCAATAACGAATCTGTTTTAGCGTTATACAAAATTATACATGTATGTCATAGTTTAACTCTCGTTTTCAGTCAAAAATTATATCACAGTTATATTTGTGGATAATTTGTTTGCATTTACAAATGTATATATTTTATTTCAACATCTCAAAAAATATTTTTTATAATAGTACATTATTGCAAAGGCCGCCGGGAGACAGGCAGGCATACCCGCTTTTCTCAAAAGAATGCTTAGAAATAAAACATACCTACTTTTTAAATTTTATATTTAATTTAATTAAAATTAAAAGTCGCATTAGCCATATTCGGCAATTATCTACTAAAAGTAAATATTTTTGGTTTCCTTTCAGTGGATTAAACGCAGCAAAATGGAAAATCTAAAAAAAATAGTATCTATAGGCGCTGAGCTCTAGGGTTAAATTCCCGGGTCAGAACAAACTTTTGTGTGATCGATAAATATTTGTTTCGGAGTTTAGGTGTTACCTATGTAAAATATATGTATGTATTTAGAAATATTTAAGTTCCTTTATCAGTTGTCTAGATCCGATAGCACAAGTATATAGCTTAGTTTGGGCTAGAATGTGCTGTGTGAAAAGGTCTTCAAGAATATTTATATATTATTTATAGCACGTTGGCACAATTTTTATGTCCCAAAATCCACCATCCACACATAAAAGAAATTAAATGCCTTTATTTAAAAAAAAAAAGTTACAATAAGCGTCCGCTGAAGAAGAATAATAGAAAAATCTAATCAAAGAGTATCAATAACCCCAGCACGCCGGCGCCGTTTCATACAAAATTGCTGGAGCGTTGTAATGTTCCAAATTAAAAAAAACACTCCAGCAATGAATTTCATTTTGTTTGTCCGTAAATGCGGTACTTCGCGTATTCTTTTTTTGAAATAATGACAGTATTTCCATGCATGTTTGAGAATAAATATATAATATTTAACTGATTTACATAAGTTTAATATACCCACTAAAAATTAATGTAATTTTTATAAGGATTAACTTCACCACTTCTAAAAAAAATAATACAACTTTGATAGTTTTTTTTTTAATAAAAACACTAGTCAACCTTTGAAAATGCCGTAGGCGAAACGGGTCGCATTAAAAAGCAAATTGTGTGGAAAAGTACAAATGTTATTATTCAAAATGTGTAACGAGTTCCACCAAAAGCCATTAATCCATAATATAAACAGTTTTTATTATTTTTTTGTTCGGCAGGATCCACAATTGGTCCCATTATAAATTAATAGGTTCTAACACAATTCTTTTTTTTTAGTAAAACAATTACTATGTAGGCACATTCATGATTAGTTGCAATGTGTGTACCAAAAATTCAAAATTAAAAAAAAAAGTATAAGATAAAAAATCAATCAATCTATTTCCAACTTAGTAAGTAGGTACAGTTTTAAAGGTTTGGGCTAGTTTTTCTACTTAATAGTTTTATAGTAGAATAAATTTTAAAAAAAATTCATAATTATTATTATTCATTATTTAATATATTATTATTTAATTCTAATTTTTTTTTTAATTTTGACTGCCTCTGTGGCGCGGTGGGAGTGCTTCCGACTGCTACGCAAGAGGTCGTGGGTTCGATTCCCACCCAGGATAAAACTTTGTGTGATGAGCACGATGGTTTATTCTGTGTCTGGGTGTTATTTATCTATAATATGTATGTATTTAGAAATATATAAGTATGTTTATCAGTTATCTAGATCCCATAACACAAGCTAATATTAGCTTACTTTGGGCTAGATGGCGCTGTGTGAAAAGTGTCCCACAATATTTATTATTTATTATTATTATTATTATAACAAAACCAGCCTGAGAACGGCCGGTGAGCTGCTCGCCGTCCTTACAGAAGCAAGCTCTAAACGGTAGCGTGGCGTAAGAGCTACACACGCCTTTTACCCCCTCATGGAAGAGGGATAACACCCAAACCCCCCAATGACGCAGGACAATACTCAAATCCTTAAAGAGAGGCGGGATAAGACGCGATTCCCTTGATTCGAGGCTGCGGTAGCGGACAAAGTCTTTCGGGAGCCCTGGGGTTATCCTTTCGAGGGTTTACCTGGGACTCCCAGCCATAGCAGATGGTAGGGTAACGTGTGGTTTTAGTAGAGTCCAGCATAGCATCCGTGAGGACTACCACATGAAAAAGAAAGTAGTTTTAAAAAAAAATATTTTACTCTGGTCCATAAAGAATCCATAAGGGGATTTTAGACTAATAAGGAATAGTCGAATTGGTAGTAGACTAAATAGAGGGATAGTGGCCAACACATACTGCAACTCTTTTACCTACTTTTATTACTTATTTTGAACTAACGCACCCTCGTGGGTTCGCCCTTGAACTAATTCGAACACATTAAAAACCGTTTATTAATTTAAACTTTTGTATGAAAATTCGCCACATTCGTGTACATTCATTATTACTCGCTCTTCTGAGTTATCGCGTGATGATATATAACTTATTGCTTTCCTAGATAAATGGGCTATCCAACACACGCTTATTCAATTCGAAACAGTTGTTCAAGAGATTAACGCGTTCAATTAAACTAACTAACAAACTCGTCAATATATATATGTAAATATGCTGTGAGTGTGTATGTCTGAATTAACACTCCAACGATTAGTTACCTATATGCGAGAGTATTCCAACTTATTAATTACTTACGTACTAAGTCGTGTACATAAATTATAACATCATTAATACATACATGCATGACATAATTAGTGGAGCCTTGCTGTTAAAAAAATTATAAGCCCATTAGGCCTTCAACTTGGTGTAACGACTGTCATATTACTGGCAACGGGTACCAACGGCTAAACGTTCTACAAAACAGGCCAAGCTCCTGTAAAAAAATTTCAAACCCTTTCAAAATTTTAAGAAAGAAGCGAAAGAAGTATGTTTGGATCGCGAAGCCTGGCGATCTGTCCTCTCTGACTACCCCGTCAGGGATACAGCGTGAAGATAGTTAGTTTAGTTAGTTAGTTTATTAACTTCAACTGTTTTCAACGAAGATACAAATAGTAATAATAATACGAAGAACAAAGTGCGTCATATTTATTCACCTTTTTAAAACAGGCAATTAATTAAGATTATAAATTTGCTTACAATAGAAAGATCATTATCTAAAATAAATACAAAAAGGTCTTATAATGACGAGATCTAAACCAAATAACATTATAATTCTCATTTACAATTGAGGAACGACGACTAAACTTAATATATACAGGCTGTGTCATCACTACATATTATAAAACAAAGTCGCTTTTCGCTGTCTGTCCCTATGTATGCTTAGATCTTTAAAACTACGCAACGGATTACGATACGGTTCTTTTTAATAGTTAGAGTGATTCTCATAGAAGGTTTTTATGTATCATTTGTTAAGTTTTTGTATATATTGACCAAATTATAACGATATTTGTTGGGGATGTCGGATAAAATAAGCCGTCTGGGAGCTTTCAACAAAAACGCTGCCTAAACCCTTTCGAGATATAACAAAATAATGTATGGTGCAATTGTGTATCTAATAAAGGTCTACAAAAAAGTCCGCGACGATATATCTCTCTATTTATCTCTGTCTATCTCTTAAGAATAACATACTATATCCATTTAAATACTTAAAAAAAATAGCAATTATTAAGCGGTAATTTGAAGGTTATTTACACAAATATGCTATTAATCCTTATCAGTTTTACTACGTAAGTTGGCTTCAGCATTTCATGAAGATTATTTTGTCCCTTTACACCTTGCAAATTAAATGAATACCTTACGAGTTTTCGCAAATTCAAAATAAAGCGCAAAGAAATTAAATTCGTGTAACCATAATTCGACCGGCCCGTGCGGGCGTGGGTAGGTGGGTACTGGAGAGCGGAGAAGTAATAAATGAATTTGGAAAATGTTCATACATTATTGTGAATGTGAAATTATGAAACAACGGGATTAAATGGGTGCCACGGGGTTCGAAGTATGTCACGGGCGAAGCCGGGCGGGACAGCTAGTAAACAAATAAATTAAAGTAGGCACAGTCAACTAAAAACGTGATCTATCATTTACAGTTGAGGTCCATTTGATCGTTCAGAAATAAAAATCCGATTTTTTCTCTCTTTTCAATATTTTTTCTTCTAGTGGTTCTCCTCATGGATGCTATGCCGGACCCTTACCGGACCCTTACCATCTAATACTACGCAGTGCCCTTCCGTCTGTCTATGGCCAAGAGTCTCGGGTGAGCCTTCGATGGCATAAACCCAAGGGGTCCATTTCTCGTTTCTATAAAATTATGACAGCGAACATTGATCTCTATATAATGCATTATATTTTCATAACGTCATATATGTAAATTTGAATAATCACAATCAACGACAACTCACCTCGGTTTTATTAGTCATCTATAGATAATTAGATTTAAAAAAAAACTTGCAATATTGGTAGCCAGCTTTTGACCAGCTACCAATCTTAAAAACCTGACCCTAAAGTCTAGACTGTTACTGTCAATTGCACGTGCAACGTCTTTTCGTAGTTATTTTTTTATACCACTAAGGTGACAGAAAACCATATAGCCCATCTGATGGAAAGTAGATGTTTGCAACACCAAACGTGTGGCACTCGTGCTACCGTTCCTGTAAAAATCTTCTAACATACTGTAGACATTGATAGACATTGATAGCAGCGTGGCTGTACTAAGCGACATTCATTGCAATTATACAAATTGTATGTTTTAGATTAACAATAAAATATTTAAGTATCTTAAATCCAATAAATATCTACGTCATAATTAAAAACAATTCCGACAAATGTAACACACTTAAATGCTACACCACGTGCATTCAGCGTGTTCAGATGGCTTAAACGATGATGCTGTGTGTGACTTCATTATTCACGTTTAAGTTTAAAGTATGAAAATATGTCTTTAAATATTGCCTTATTTTTAGAACAACCCTCTTTTTAAATTTAATAGCGCAAGTGGACATAGTGGTAGGTCTACTTTTTAGCCATTTCCTGTGTAATAAACCATAATTTAATGCACTCATGCTGTATAAATACATATGTGTTTACACTGTGTCCATTAATCATCTTAATCCTTTTTAACTTAATCTTGTTATCCTACCTTAAAATAAAGATAAAATAATACGCATAATTAACATTTTTCACAAACGTAATACCTTGTGGCGATTAGCAATGTTCCCACTTTGCATGACCACTTCCCGCTCTTATCAATACTAGAAACGTCAATGACAAGACACGAAAGACGTCAATGGCACACCATAGTTAAGATGCATTGGCGTCACACTTATACCACTTTTACACACTCGCGCGAGCCACGAGACGAGCTGCAAGACGAGCCGCGAGTGTAAACGCAGTATTATGGTACATTTACATTCGCGCTCGCGGCTCGTCTCGCAGCTCGCGCGAGAGTGTAAAAGTGGTATAAGTGTAACATTTTTCACAAACGTAATACCTTGTGGCGATTAGCAATGTTCCCACTTTGCATGACCACTTCCCGCTCTTATCAATACTAGAAACGTCAATGACAAGACACGAAAGACGTCAATGGCACACCATAGATAAGATGCATTGGCGTCAAACTTATACCACTTTTACACACTCGCGCGAGCCACGAGACGAGCTGCAAGACGAGCCACGAGTGTAAACGCAGTATTATGGTACATTTACATTCGCGCTCGCGGCTCGTCTCGCAGCTCGCGCGAGAGTGTAAAAGTGGTATAAGTGTAACATTTTTCACAAACGTAATACCTTGTGGCGATTAGCAATGTTCCCACTTTGCATGACCACTTCCCGCTCTTATCAATACTAGAAACGTCAATGACAAGACACGAAAGACGTCAATGGCACACCATAGATAAGATGCATTGGCGTCGCACTTATACCACTTTTACACACTCGCGCGAGCCACGAGACGAGCTGCAAGACGAGCCGCGAGTGTAAACGCAGTATTATGGTACATTTATATTCGCGCTCGCGGCTCGTCTCGCAGCTCGCGCGAGAGTGTAAATGGGGTGTTACACTTACGTCAGTAGAATGTATTGTTCCTAAATTTATTTGTAGTATTTAGACGAACTCAATTACCTACTGATATTTTTTTATATATTAAATTTAAAAAAAGACTTTACAACTGCGTATGTATAGTTAAGTCTTTTTATATAATATAATAAGGAAATATTTACAGAATAGAAAAGGTGGGGGGACAAAAAACAAGACTGTGGAAACCTTGTCTAAGCGTCGAAGAATTCTTCCCCACCGACATCAACTAGTAATGATCTCATAAGGCTTGCCGCATTGCCACGTTGGATGGCAATGCTTATTCTCTGAGCGAGGAAAAGGTCAGTCTTATGATCACTAGTAGCATCGACCAGACGCAGTCAAGCACAGCCCGCAGTTCCAGTAAGATGAGAAGGAGTAAGAGTGTCGACGCAAGTTGCGTCCCACACCAAAGGTCTCCCCATCTTCCATGTCACCAATGACATACCGCCTGGCCTCTTGCCATCATCGCGTGCCTAGCTACGATGGCACGCGATGATGGCAAGAGGCCAGGCACACCGGCGGTGACAAGAGCACAACGAATAATGTCATTAAGGTGAGCATGACGTGACATGCGACCTGCGCTCCTGCTGCCCGAAAGCCCATGGTGCCCACGACTGTCGACTGCTTTTCCACAGTGACAACAATGTGAAGAGACGCAAGGATCACCCAAACGAAGGATGGCGGCAATTCTGAATGTAGTGTCGTCGAACATAGTACCTATATTGGGCGACGCAAGAGCCTAAAGCCAGACGATTCATTCCCATTCTTCCACCTGCCAAAAGGCGAGCGGGTTCTGCAATATTAGAACATGTGCTCAATAAATTATTTCTAACTCCACAGAGCGATTTACCCCAATGTATCTGAGAGTATGGGTAGGTGGGTAAATCAGTACCTGGGCAAGCCAGCAATTTCCAAACAATTTTTCAATTCAATTTTTATAAATGTGACAAATGTTAAAATAATTGCGATGAACAAAGGGCAATTTTGGGACGAAAAGACAGTACCGAAGGATTGCTAAAGCTGATTGTATGGTAATGTGAAGAAGCCGGTCAGAAAATGCACAATAATGCTAATTTTCTCTTCAATAAAAGATTCATAGACATCTTCAAGAACGGGAGAACCCAGGAGTCGGAGAGAACTTTTTTGTAATAATTTAAAATTTAAAATTCTATATCGTAAAATTTTGAAAAAACCGAAGCTCTCTCAATATTATCATGTTTAAAAATTTCACATTTTGTGGGATTTAGTTCTAAACCAATATTTTGAAATTCTCTAAAAACTGTGTCCACATCTCCTAGGATGCCGTCATCTAGGTACCAGATATTCAATTTAGAATTTACCTGACTAATTATAGGTTGTATAGATAAACTGAAAATGAGTGGCTCAAGAGGGTTACCTTGTTGACAACCTACTGAAGAGTCTAAAACGGTGTCCTTGCACAATAATTTTGAGGGGTATCTTTAGTAGGTAATACAAGTTTAGTCATGTATTGTATCACATCTGACCTTGTCAAAATCATCAGCAGAGGTTTCCGTATTAAAAAAAAATGGAACATGATGAAAGCGAAAAGTGGGACATCTGCTCATTGTCACTTCTTCTCTTCCCAATTATACGTCATTCATACTTCACTCACTCATTTATGAATCAAAACTTGAGTTCTTCTTTTATAAATAATTCTTCTTTTCTCTTCTTTTAATATACTCTCTTGATATTGACGATATTTAATTTAGTCTACATATAAGTAGATATGTATTTGTCTAATCCTGTATTCTTCTCCGCCGCTGTGTCTTGTTCTTCTGTCGGAGTTTCTGTATTGTTTTCTTCCAATTTGATGATCATTATAACGCCAATTGATACTGTGAAATAATGAAATTGGTAATTATTATATCTATTAGGATTTAAACAACTTATCCAACTTATATTGTAAAATTTTGTGTTTTCACACTTCGCCAAATAGTTCGGTTTGCTGGCCACACTAATAGGTATAATGTTTTTAGACGTTTCAATGAAATAGCAAGGTATTTAAAGATTTCGGTGAAAAATGTTTTGTCACTTGTGAATTGTTTTTTTAAGTGTACATGGGCTATTGTCTATCCTGGGAATAAATTTCTGTGGAAATTACGCGGGCATAAGTGGCGACTTCTTAGTAAATCTTACACGCGGGTCTCCTTACACCCTGATGATATTAACTAAAAATATTTCTTCATAAAATCTGTAACATGATTCAAAACGTGACATAATGATAAGCCTGCAGCTTTTACCTTACAGAGACAAGTTCTCTAGAGCCTCTTTCAGGACTAGCTAAGCGATTCGATTCACACCAAATAATAATAATAATAATAATAAATATTCTTTATTGTACACCATAAAATAACATTTTTAAGAACTTAATTAAGTTATGTATGTACAATAGGCGGCCTTATCGCTAAAAGCAATCTCTTCCAGGCAACCTTTGAATGGAGAGAAATAAATAGAGCTGATTGAGGCAGTGTACAAACTTTCAAGATACATTTAACCAAATAATAAACATATAAACAATATAACAATACACAACAATAAAAAAAATACACAAGTAGGTACGTACCAGTACATAATTAGTGTACATAACCACACATATATCAATAGACAATAACAAAAGATACGCTGTACTAATGTGAAACAGACAGAAAGTGATCCCTTAACATTCTCTTAAATGACGCCAGTGATTGTGCTCGTCTTATCGATACTGGCAAAGCATTCCACAGGCGAACCGCTTGTACAGTAAAGGATTTGTCCATGAAATTTGTAGAATGCTGTGGCATTCCGAGTCTCAAATTTTCCGATGACCTCAAAAATCTAAAATGTTTGGCATAAAGGAACTTGAAACGTTCTTTGAGATATCGGGGAGTGCATGGATTGAACAGTATACTGTATAGTAAAGATAGTATGTGAGTATTCCGTCGAAGGCGAATTGGGAGCCACTTGAGCTTATTCCTGAATTCAGACACGTGATCATATTTGCGTAGGCCAAATATAAATCTTATACAAACATTTTGAAGACGCTCAAGCTTGTCAAGTTGCTCTTCTGTGAGATCAAGATAGCTGACATCCGCATAATCGAGAATTGGCAGCAAAAGAGACTGTGCAAGCGCAACTTTAGTGGCTGTAGGGAGAAAATTCCGTAATCTACGCAGTGATCCCGTAGATGCAAACAATTTGCGCCCGACCTCTTGCAATTGATGATCCCAGGATAATGATCTATCCATGTGTATTCCCAAGTTTTTGACCGTATCACTTATTTCGATAGGGGTGCCATTAAAAATAACTTGGGGCAACCTTGTGTAGTCAACACGCTGCATTAGCCAGGGGCTACCAACGATAATGACCTGGGTCTTAGATGGGTTTACCTGGAGACCATAGTTAAAACTCCATTCACATACACGTTCCAAATCCATATTCATTGCAGCAATTGCTTCTGGCAACTGACCTAATGGCGCCTGTGTATATATCTGTAAGTCATCTGCATAAAGGTGGTAGGATGAAGCTAATTTTTGGGAGATTGTATTTATAAATATAGCAAAGAGTAGAGGAGATAGAACGCCGCCCTGTGGTACACCGGCTGTAATATTACACCAAGAAGAACGAGAGTCTTCTATACGTATACGTTGCCGGCGGCCACTCAGGTAACTTTGAAACCAATCGATCACTATAGGAGATATGTTAATAGAGCAAAGTATGCCGAGTAGAATTTCAAAATTCACCGTGTTGAAGGCATTAGTAAAATCAAGTAAAGACAGTACAGTGAGATTGCCTTTTTCCATACCTGTTCTTATATCGTCTGTAACATTAACTAGGGCTGTCACAGTACTATGTCCAGGACGAAAACCAGACTGAAAAGGATTTAGTAAAGAGTTTTTACAAAGGAACATATTGAGCTGGTTATAGACAAGGCGCTCAAGAACTTTAGAAAGGAAAGGTAGTATAGATATAGGGCGAAAATGGGAGAAAGAAGATGGGTTACCTTTTTTTGGTAAGGGTATAATTTGTGCATCCTTCCAAATGGATGGAAAGAGACCTCTTGTAGTAGAAAAATTTAGTATGTGAGTCATAACAGGAAGGATCTGATCGAGGATAGGTACGATCATGTTACGGCTCACACAGTCATCCCCAACTGCATTTGATGTAATCGACATTATGCTCTTTTTAACATCACTATCAGTGAATAGATCAAAGAAGAAACGCGGATAATTAGGAGTTGGAAGTGATGAAAGATAATTTAGTGTATTTGTTTTGGTAGTCCCTCCAAAATTGGACGAAGAAGAAAAATGCAAGTTAAGTGCTTCGAGGTCAACCGTTTTAGGAATACTATTTTCTTTAGGTTTCCCAACTCCTATGCTTCTCAGGAATTTCCACACTTTAGAAGGATCACAGTTATCGATGGACTTATGAATATATCGGCGTTGTGCATTTCTACACACCTTATTGCAGTGATTACGTATTGCGACATATTTTTCGAAGTTGCTAGTAGACGGTCGACATTTATATTTAAATTTAGCTGCAGCTTTCTTTGCCATAACATCCCTAATAGTATCAGTGAGCCAGGGAGCGGGTAAATGTTTTATTTTAACCGCTCGGGCAGGAGCATGTTTATCAAATAGCTGTATTATTTGACTGTTAAAATTTTGTACTTTTTCATCGATACATTTAGAAGCAACCAAGAAGTCCCAATCAATATTATCACCAAACTTGTTGAGCTTAAGCACTTACTAGTATTTTATTAAGTAGTTAGTAGATACTTACATGCAAGTAAAGCACCAACTGCAATGAATGGCGCTGGGCAGGAGTAATCCAGCAAAGCTCCAATAGCCAGGTTTGTAGCCAAGCCGCCCGCCCGTCCCCACCAGGCACCCCAACACACTCCAAGGCCACTGGAATTATATAATTGTTGATTAAAAATGTTTCATGGCCCACTTATATAGTGGCCCTCTCTCCGGGGGCACTGGAACACTGTTCAGTTTAATGTCTTCTATTCGTCATAGTGTATTCCCGTTGCTTCCAAACGCTATCTAGATTTGGAGTCTGGGATAAACTTCTGTTTGGTTGCTAGGAGCAGTGCTTTGGCATTGTTGGAAGTCACATCAAACAGGCGTTACGATCCATGCATACTTCTTTAACTTCCTTTAAATTCATAAATCGTTACATGCACTCTTCTCCGTTCTCTTTCTAAGAATCTGAGTACCTTTGACCTTTCAGTTTTTGAGCAATCTGCTCACGTGGTCTTCGTTCTTTGTCTCCTTCTACCCTCTACTTTTGCACAATAGGCGTTCTTATATTGGGAGGAATTCTTCGACGCCTAGACAAGGTTTCGACAGTCTTGTACTTTGTCCCCCACCCTCTCTATTCTGTAAATATTTCCTTATTACATTATTAGTATGTATAGTTGTGTAGCCGACAACCATGCGAAGTGGAGGAGAAAATGTAGGAAAGCGGACCCCAGGCGTCGCGAGACGCAACTGGAACAGACGCTGGGATGATGATGAAGGAGTTGTGTATATCAATTGATTAAAAACTCACCTTAACTTAGCCGGCAAGGCATGCAACAGCAACCTAATCAGCAGCACATTCCCGTTCAGCGAAGCAGCATTCAACGCGGCTGCCGCAGCTACCGCGATGTTCCCGAACCTTGAGCAGGGACAGGCGGTGGCAGCGAGGGACGCGGCCGCAAGTGCACACACGGCGGTGCACGCGACGGCGGCGCGCCGGACACCACGAGCTCCCCCCCGCACGCAGAGCACGCCGCAGGCTGCACTACCTAGCACGCAGCACGCGCCTACTATCAGCCCTGAAGTGTATACCTGGGACAATAGTCATTCTATTATTTTGTATACTACTCGGGACTTCACACGAAACATTTACATACATTACATTCATAGCCGTTTCAATCGCATTAGAGCGCCCGTGGTCGTGGACTTCAGCCATGTTATTAAGAGTCCAGCATTTTAGGGTGCTGCAACGCGCTTGAAACATCGGTGTAATAATGTTTCATCGTCTTGTAAATAACCATATAACCAGTAGTAACTTATTAACCTTCGAAAATACCGTGAGGCGAAACTGGTTAGGTTTCCAAAGTAAACATTGTCTACCAGTATAAGTGGGGTTATTTCAAATTCATTCTGTTGTTTCATATCATTCACGCCTTCATCCCCGAAGGCGTAGCAGAGGCATACTAAACGCCTACATAGTAAGCATTTTTGTCTCACGTAACAGACTGTGAGCTCATTGCTGTGTTGAAATAGACAGGCGTAGGTTTTGGCGACTGCGGTCTGCTGTTGAAAAGTTTCAAGCCATCCACAAGGCGTTCAATTTGGCTTAGCGACTGTTATTATGTTAAGTAAAATGTTGCTTTTGGGGATATTTACTATGTACACTTTCACACGCGAGCATCTGATATTACGGCACTGATGTTACTCCGTGATCATGGGAGATCTGCTTGCAACAGTGCCGAAATGTCGGATGCTCACATGATCCTGTTCCCGGAATAAAAAGTATCCCATATTTCTTTCCAGAATATTTCAATATTTAGCCAAATCTGTCTAGTAGTTTATGTGTTTAATTTGTAGAGAATCGATAGTCGATGGAGTAAACGAGTTCTGGGTAGGGTAAGGTAGGATGATCACCCGACAGTTGGACCGACGATCTGGATAAAGTCGCAGGCAGGGACTGGATACTGATAGCGTGGGACCGTATTTTGGGACAGGCCCACGCTATCAAGCATATGGCTCACCTGAGGAAAACTGGTAATCTTAATCATATTGCCGTTGCCGAACCAACGAACTGGTTGAAAAAACTACGGAACTCATTAATTCGAGATTTTGCGAAAGGCCGCTCCCGTTGGACATTGCCGTGTGCGATCTATTTGCACATAACTTTGGTAGGTACATTTTAATAGTCAAAGTGAACTTGAGCATAATAAGGAACAACGTAATATGTAAGAGAAAAGAGATGCTGTAATACGAAGAGTAAGGGACGGTAAGAGGGTTTAGAAGCGTAAAAAATTCTAATACTCGTAGCCCTGCCAGCTTTCTTGAAACTATAGCTGCTTTTTTTTTTTAATAATTATTTAATGGCCTGGTTTCTAAGACCTTTTAGCCAAATCTTATTTTTATATCATATTTCTTCAATCTTATCTTCTAATTAGTCCTGTCCAGTCGATGTCGTGTCCTCATTGTCCGTCCTGGTCCTTGCCCTCAGTATAATGGTGGTTCTTATACTAAGGTTGTCAGAGGACGTTTCGCGGCAAGAGAGAAAATAGCATTTCACTGCATATATATCATTGTCTTTCACTATAGCACGTTAACACAACTTTTATGTCCAAGAAACCACCACTCCCGCACATGAAACAAGATAAATGCACTAGTTTTAGAAAATAATATAAAGCAAGCGTCCGCACTTGTCACTCTTCCCGCCAAATGTCCTCTATCGCTGCTTTTTAAGCATTTTAAGATACGGTTAACAAAAAAAAAAATTATATACTCCTTAGCAGATAGTTTTAAAATATATACAATAATTTGTAAAAAAAACTCTGGGATATAAGAAGCATCACCAAGATCTTTGAGACAAGCCGTGTCGGAGTGCTGAAAGAAAGAAATAGCGTAGCAGGGGCTGGCGATCAGACAAAAGTCGAAGCCTAAATCAGGGCTGTCCCCAATAACCATCAAAGTGGAACTGATAAACTGAGCTGAGGTAGGACTCTATGTTTGATGTAACTAGAACTTTTCGGTAAGATGAGAAGAAAATCGATAAGCAACCACAATTCCATTACCTTTGAATCAATATTAGCATCGCAGGTGCTCCCATGATCTTCGTAACTGCTGTCATTGAAGCCAGTCGTAGGAACTCTTTTCCCGTAAGAGGCGTGCTTCAAATCTTTCCATATCGTGGTCGTATTGACAAGTCTGGAGCTCTCTGGTCTCAGAGTAGTAGCTGGTGATCCATTACATTGTGTCATTGATCCCTGGAGGCGCTGAAGAAGCTCTGGTATCCACATGTTTAGACCAAAGCCCCTGGAACATTGGAAAACACAATATTGATTCTCTTATTTATAATTCTCAGTTGTATTCAAATTTCAATTCCTATCGTTGCTGTTCAAGATTTTATGGATCGGAAATACAATCCTGAATCATTACTTTATTTCCCTCTCGTTCTAATACTAAATTCGCCTACTGGTAAAGAAGAGACCTGGACCTCCTGTTGTGTGAAATCCATCATGCACCGAGCGGTTCGGCCAACGTAAGTACACCGCCTGATTCGACGATTTTGAAAAGTCAGCTGGGAGTGACTGGATTGTGGAGGGTGAAGCGAAAATTGGGTGAGTTTTATTATTTGAAGAATTTCAAAAATATCTGTAAATGAAGTAGTGCTCGCATACGATCAAACGTTTCGCCTCGCTCTGGTGACATTTAAATTGCTATCATAATATTCTTCCTCATTTAAAGGGTTTTAAAAGTTTTCCTCCCTTTACATCATTGAGTTTAAGCGGAGTGTGAAGAGGTATTTCTTATGTCCATCACCTTACTCACTTATCAATCATGCCTTTATCCTATATATATTTTCCTTCATCAGACAGATCTAATTGACGAAATAAATGAAAAAAATACTTACGCTGCCATGTTAGCGAAGAAAATAAAGAGTATAAGAGTAGATTTGACGCTGTATCTTCTCGACACTAACAGTTTCAGGTCTCTCAGTACATTCAGAAACAAATCCTTTGTTCTACTTTCATCACCACATAGGGACTTTGGTACGAGCTCATCCTGGAGTAGTTTCTTTATCTGTAATTATTCAATGAAAACGAATTATGAGAAATAGGAAAACAAAAGAAGAGTATCTGAATCGAGGAAATGGTATAGTGTCACCACCTCGATTCCGAACGGCTCTCCGCCTGAATGAGGGCATAGTATTTCGAACGTCGACATTAATCATCTAACAAATTTCATTTTCAAAAACTGTTTTTGTCGCTTCATTCCCAGTGACCTCCTTAAGTGCCTACTATTTAGAGAGGTAAAATTCTGTTATTGAGTTTCTTATCTAAGCATTGTTCGATATTTATCATCAAGTATTGAAAGTTGTTTGAACAGAATTGCAACAATGGAAATCTTTAGAGGAGGCCTATGTCGAAAGACAAGCTGTTCCTAAAAAATTGTGACCCGATCGCTGATCATATAGAACACGAAAAGAACACTATTTTAATATATATAAAAAAGTAATTTAGAGTATAAATTTAACAGAAATAAAGGCTAATTGAAATTTATTTATTTATTGAAAGTTGTACAACTATCTTGCCATTACTGTAACCCTAATATTTAAACACTTGGGTTGTGGGTATAACTTCCCTACCACGGTTTTCTTTAACGTCTTCAGCATGCCTATGAAAGGTTTATCGTGTTTCGAAGGGCACGTTAAGCCATTGGTGTCGGTTGCCAGTAATATATATATATACCCGGCAATGAGCTTTCTACCTTATACGTCAAAATGCAATTGGTGAAATGTCGGCATATAATACGCGCTTATATAAAATAAAATAATAATAAATATTGTTGGGACAACTCACACAACGCCATCTGATACCACACTAAGCAGAGCTTGTACTATGGTAACCAGATAACTGATAAACATACTTATATATTTCTAAATACATACATATTATAGATAAATAACACCCAGACACAGAATCAACCATCGTGCTTATCACACAAAGTTTTATCCTGGGTGGGAATCGAACCCACGACCTCTTGCGTAGCAGTCGGTCGGATGCACCGCGCCACAGAGGCAGTCTATGCCTATATACCCCTTCGGGGATAAAGGCATAATTATCTGTGTGTATGTGTGACCACTTTCTCTCAGGTAGAAATATGTGTTCCTAACATAAGTGGTATTTATATCATAAGGTAACGCTTAATCCAGATCTAAGCGGGCAGCTTATTTAACTCTTATAAGAATGAGGTCTAGGAATTAGAAGAAACAAAAAGACGCCGCAACTAATAGATCTGCCCTTCGTGGAATGTTTCCGGTAAAATGTAATGAGGAAACACTCATTATTGAAACTCGTATGATCGATGAAAACCCTACAATGTGTGAGCCATACACATACCTATGTACCTTATATTGTATAACTTATACGAGTATGTCAGCGCTCCTATTATCTCTAAAAGGGTAGGCAGAGGAACATTAAACGGACACATTTCACAATAAGCACGTTTCTCCCACGTATAATGTGGTGAGCGCATTGCCGTGTTGAAATTGATAGGCGTGAGTTGTGGCGACATACTATTAAAAAATTGGTGGGCAATGTGTTTTTCTTCGGCCTGCAATTACCTGTGAGTACCCTCGTCATGACAGAGGTTGCTTCTGCTCAGTTTCATGAGCTCGCTGGAGTAAAGATGCAAAAAACCCTTAATGAGGGCTTTGGAGTGCCGTATACCTGACTGGTGTTGCCAGCGCTCTTTGGCATCGCTGGTCGTCTGTTCCTTGAGATACTGGATTTTGAGGGAGAGGGAAACGCCACAGAAGGGTTCTGATCCCAGTTAGACGGAGGTAGGTTCTTGCCAGGTGGTCAGCAATTTCATTGCCCTCTATAGTAGAGTGGCCAGGAATCCATCTTAGGAACCGGTTATTTCTATTACCTAGGTCATTTTGTAGACTTATGCATTTCCTTACAATGTTAGATACGATTTTGGATGAATCGAGCGCTTTGATACCCTTACGAAGATTTTAGAACTTATGGAGATTGAATACTATTTACATTGCCAGATTTGAAAAATAATATACTCTTTTCATAATAAAAGATGATTTTATCAACATATACTTGAATTTTAAAAAATACTTAATTTTCTTAACATGACTATAAGTAAGAATAACTTACCTTAAATTCTGAACTTTTTCCATGGTTAGCCTTATAGATATCTTCAAGAGCTTTCAGAGCCTGATCTCCTCTATTAGTGTCAGACAGCAACCGAGGACTTTCAGGTAAACACAGCAGCCAGGCCCCAGAAATGAAGCCGGGCAAGCTGCCCAAGGCCAGGAGTAGTCTCCAGGAGTAAATTGGCCATAAAGTGGGGTATTCAGGTATGTTAAACGGAATTACCAGCCAGGACACAGCTGAAATGCAATTAGAATTTCGTTAAAGTATATGATCATTATTGTTTACTACACAGTTTTTAAACATTACATTTTTGCTAATCATAAGTATGTTCAGAAAAATCATAACCATACAGGGTCATTTGTAAAACACCAGCAACCTGCTAGGAGTGGATAGCCAAGGTCAAAACCAACAACATTTGTTCTACCACTTTTAGCAATTCGTTACACAGCGAGTACTATCGTACATTGAAATTTCGAGCTTCGTCATAGGTTTTCGCTTAAAAGAACTCCTGGGTCTCTTTTTCGTCACGTACTGCATGCCTCGATGAACGATGGACGTGCGCGCATCAATGCGCTCCAGAAGGAGTTTTGACCGGTCCACCCCATCCCCTGTGATTTTCACGAGTTGCGTATTACTGTCATTCAATCAGTATATTAAATTAAAGTTTAATTTGAAAAAAGAAATTACAAAACATAAAAAAAATCAAAGTTAAAAAAAACAATCGTAGAACATGTCTTATAATGTTAGCTACCTAGTCTTAGCAGGTTGCTGGTGTTATAAATATATTTTGACCCTGTACATATAAAATTTCAATTTTCCATAATCGACTCTTCCCTGTGACCTTAATATAGACTTTACACTAATAATATTAATTTGTATTTTTTTCATAAATTACCCGTGGAAAAATTAGTGTAAGTACGAACTAGTTTTATCCCGCGACTTCACACACGTTAATATACAGGGTTATTCGTAATATACCCATGAACTTTTACAGGCTATTCTTGTACTTTATATGCTGAAGAACTTTTGTTCTACAATTGAATCAAGAGTAGTCGAACGATAATAAAGGAGGGGAGGAGGATCCCACCACTCACCCTCGATTCGTCAATCCTAACGCACAATGGTCAAGGATAACCTCTACTAATTGTAACGGAGAAATGACGAAACGAACTCCTCAAGGAAAGGGATGTAGGATAGGTAAAAGGAAACCGTACTCTCCAGGTTTGTCAAAACTTTTGCAATATTCCGCTTTACAAGGAGGCACTTAGTCGACAAGTCGACACGTGTTTCGCCTACACACGAGGCATCCTCAAGACTGCTTGAGACAGCAAGTGTGCTCAGCGCGTTCCGCTCCGCCTTTTTATCACACTATCTCCTCACTACCCCCAGTCGTCACCGAGGCACTATGTGATCTGTGTTGCCTGTTCGAAAATAAATTGAGTAATAGAGAAGTGTGAAAATCGGTCTGTTCGTTTAACAATGTATCCCCTTAATGTTTAGTAATTTCTAATTGTTCTAAAACGCACAGTTTAAAACTTTTTTGACAGTTGCATTTCTGTCAAAAAAGTTTACAGGCTTTCTTCTAACGTATTATTATTATCTAAGTTATGACCGGTGTCCAACAGATGTTTCGCAAAATGTGATTTTTCGGTATTGCAATTTCGAAAAGCTGAGCGACCCGTTTGTCCTATATATATGTTTTTACAACGATTGCAAATTAATTTATAGATAAATACCCGATTTTTTGTGACGATCTATACTATCTTTGGCATAACATAAACTTTTTAAAGAATTTTGGGATCTATAGGCTGAATAAATATTATTTTCTCTAAGTACCCTCGCCACACGCTGAGTAATATTGCCAAAATAGTAAATTTTTACACAAAGTAAATTTTTTGCTCTCTCTGACTGATGGATACAAAAGAAGTTTAACCATATTATTTTGTATTTATTAATCAAAGAATGTATTATCTTCGAGCTATAACCGTTGGACTGCGCAATGTGACAAATAGTATTTAGTTCGTTTTCATATGACTCTTTACTTAACGGAACGTTTAATAACCTATGAACCATACTATGGAATGCTGCTAGTTTGTGGTTCCACGGGTGACACGATGTGGAAGGAATTTTAGTATCTGTATAAGTTGGTTTACGATATATTCCGAAACTGTGATTGGTGCCCTTTCTAGAGATGGATAGATCTAGAAAATTCAGTAAGTGGTTTTGTTCTATTTCTAATTTAAACTTGATTCTAGGATGAATATCATTTAATTTATTTAGAAATATACTCAGTTGTCTATGTGTCCCTGTCCAACCCATAATAATATCATCAATGTATCTGTAATAATACAAAATACTACTGTTTTTGACAATATGGTTGTTTTCAAAGTAGTCCATAAATAAGTCTGCCATTAAGGGGCTCAAAGGTGATCCCATTGCTAAAACTTCTTTTTGGATAAAGAATTCGTTATTAAACCGAAAATAATTTTGTTTCTTACAGAGTTCCGTTAAACGTAAAATGTCACTGATTTGTTCTGGACGTAATCTATTTATTTCCAACATATTTTGTATGATTTTTAAGCACTCCTTGTACGGAACGTTTGTAAACAAACTATCGACGTCTAATAAGACCAATATGGAATTACGAGGCAACTGGATATCTTTAATTTTCTCGATCAAATCTATTACGAATACTATATTTTGTATTGAAACCGGTTCTCTCTCTAATAATTACATTGAGATATTTAGCTAATTTATAAGTAGGCGCGTTTATATATGAAACTACTAGTCGTACAGGTACACTATCCTTATGAATTTTCGGTAAACCGTAAAGCAGTGGGCATTGTGGATTCATCGGTATCAAAGTTCGCAGCAAAGGTGAATCTTCCGGAATAAGGTATGTGGCGGATTTTAAAGTAAGTTTTAGTTCGCAGTGAAATTTTTTGGTTGGATCAGAGACTAATCGCTGGAATTCATCTGTTATTATGATGTCAATAACTTTTTTGAATAATCTACTCTAGGCATAATTACTATAGTATCAGCCCTTATCAGCTTTATTAATTATTAAATTATTGGTGACTAGTTTTTGTTGTATAGATTTAAAGACTTTTAATTCTGGGTTATGGAAGGTTGTCGACTTAAATGATTTAATCTGGTGGGCAGCTAAACTTTTGACCAAATTATCCTTTTTATTTCTTCCTATTGCAACCTCGGTTTAAACTGCTAAGGTTTCTAAGGACTTTGTAAGAACCGGTTGAGGTATACTGTATTTTAAACCCTTCTCAAGAAGTGACATTTCGTTTTCAGAGAATTGAATTCTAGACAGATTTTTAACCCTAGGATAGAAAGAGTGACTGCAAAGCACTCTTTGTTCATTGTTGCGAGGTAACGAGGAATTATTCGTTAATTTTTGTAATTTTTTATTTTGAACTAAAAATTTCTCGTGGGCTGCTTGGGAAGCTAAATCTCGGGCTTTTTGATCTAATAAATCAAATTCAACATTATGTAATTTAAATGACAGCTCGGAGTATAGTATTTTTAAATGAATCTCTTTATTAACTACATTTTTTGGGCCCTTCTTATAGCAATATCCGCAGCTCTATTATGAGTATTTGTTCGTAAACTGATATAATTTGGAATGACGTTGTAGTGCTTACATTGTTGATTGAACCACACGTTTTGGCTGGCAACGCGGTGTAATTTGAATATTTTGATGTATAATTTCGCCTGTACAGCTATGTTTGCTGATTTGATATAACTAACTGAATTGGTCGTTACATGTGGGTGGGATCCTCCTCCCCTCCTTTATTATCGTTCTACGATGGATTTCCGCTATGTAACGCCCGATTCAGTTAGTTATATCAAGAGTAGTCGCTTAGCATCGCATGGCATGAGACACACATGGACCATTGTCTAAGCTCTGAGAAGAACACCTTATCGAGAGTCTTTTCGTTTTGTCGACAGGAATTTCAGCCAGGAGAGAATGTAGAGGAGTATCAGCGACGCTAACCAGTCCATAATCATATCCACTTCCAAACATCATGCACATTACTCTCAACTGGGAGAAACGTAAAGGCAGGAAAGTACCAAAGATGGGACTCCATCTTTGGTACTTTCCTGCCTTTACTTTTCCAACTCTCGAGGTCTTTAGCAGCCCTGATAAAGACACCAGTATGTTCAAAAGAAAGAAAAAGAAGAAAGCAAATATGATTTATTGGAAACACAGCTTTACAGACAGGTTTTTTTATTCATTTTTAGTACAATACACGTTTCGTTAAATTTAAATATGTGTACCTTATAATTGACCGGTGTCAATAATATGATGCCACAAAAAAATGCCTTATGAGAAATATATGTGTTTATCTTATGCCTGTCACTATACCAGCAGAAAAAAAAAATACTCTGACAAAATTCACAAGAGTAGGTAGTATGGTTTTATACTCCTTCGCCGGCTTTAGGAACAAGCACTTTAAAGACAGTTAAAGTATCATTACCAGGTAGTATCAGCCAGGCGACGATAAAGCTCATGCCCACAACGTTCAGGTAGAGCTGCCGCTTCTTCGCTCCAACCAGGTCTGACAGGTAAGAGAACACCAGAGTTGCTGGACCGCCTGTAGAAGAACAGTTCAATTTGAACAGGTTTGGTTGGAGGTATTTGGTATTATTCTTCACGTTAAGTGCTTTCTGGGATTTTATGCGTAAAAATTGACAAGTGCAGACGCTAGCTGTATTTTATTTTCTAAAACTAGCACATGTATCTTGTTTTATGTTCACGAGTGGTGTTTCTTGAACATAAAGTTGTGTTAACGTGCTATAGTGCAAGACAAATATGCAGTGAAATACAATTTTCTATCTTGCCGCGTAAAATCCACTGAAAACCTCAGTATAACAAATACCATTATACTGGGGTGAAACTGACCTTGACTTTAGACTTGACTTGACTAAGACGTAGAGGACGGGGACATTTTAGATAAAAAGAAAGAAGATTGAATAAATATGAATTAAGAAATGGCTAAAAGGTCTTAGTAACCAGGCCATAACGTAATTACAAAAAAAAATTGGTGCTCTCCCAGTTGCTTCCAAACCCTACTTAGATTTGAAGCCTGGGGTCTACTTTTATTTGGTTGGAAGCCGTTATAGTCAAGCTTTTAATTTTTGGCATAGTCTGACTTCTGACCTCCCAACGGTGCCTCATCCATTAGTCAACAGGTGCACCGCTAACTGGTGAGTTAGCTTTGACCCGAAGATCTATGACTGCCTAGCTGGCGTAAGTGGCAGTGTAAGCGACTGCCGCGCTGAGGTCCCGGGTTCGATTCCCGGGTCGGAACAATTATTGATGTGATCGACAAAAAATTTTTACTTCAGAGTTTGGGTATTTGCTATAATATAAATATATTTATAAATATATCTACACTAATATTATAAAGAGGAAAACTTTGTTTGTTTGTTTGTAATGAATAAGCTCAAAAACTATTGGACCGATTTTAAAAATTCTTTCACCATTTGAAAGCTACATTATCCACGAGTAACATATGCTATATTTTGTTTTGGAAAAAATAGGGTTCCGTAAGATATTTGGGTTTTTCGGACACAAGGTGTAAAAAATCAACTAGAAAAGTTACTTATTTTGCGTTCGCTGCCTAAACCATAAAAGATAGATCCATAAAATATTCTAATTAATTGTAGATCTTATAAATATCTACAAAAAAGTCCGCGACACACTATACCTATCAATGTCGAGTGAGACACAACTATCATTTTTTTTTTTAATCTTAAATTTTTTTGGACTACATTTATACGCGTTTATTTTACTCATGCTATTAATCCTTATCAAAATAAATTATTTCATCACTAAGTACAGTTTACGAAGATAATATTTACATATTTCGACTAGGCCGTGCGGGCGTAGGTAACTGGAGAGCGAAGAAGTAATCAACTAATTCGGAAAATCTTCATACATTATTGTGAAATTAATAAACGACGCGACGGGATTAAATGGGTGCCATGGGGTTTAAAGTATGTCACGGGCGAAGCCGGGCGGGACAACTAGTTTATAAATATATAAGTATATCTCGAAGCGCTCGTGGCCCCGCAGACTCGGTGTTCTGTAAATTATCACTGAGTTACGCAACTTTCACTATGGCTGGTACTCGGATGGGTGACCAGTTTGTTTACATTTGCGAGCGTTTCCGTGCTCCGGAAAGCACGTTAAGCCGTTGGTCCCGGTTGCCAGTGACATGGCAATCGTTAGGTCAAGTTGAAGGCCTTATGGACGGCTTGAAAAATTTAACAGTCCGAGACTACCAGGACTTTAATTGGTCATGCTAATTAGTGTCTAGCACATAAGACCTTTTAGCCATTTTGTTACCATCTCATTAAATTTATTTGGCCCTTTATACCCACCCCAGTTCCGTGCTTCGGAAGGCACGTTTAACCGTTGGTCCCAGTTGCCAATAAAATGGCAGTTGTCTAGATACGATACCACAATCTTAACTTAACTAACTTTAGGCAATATGTCGCTGTTTAAAAAAAATTCTCACAAAAATGTCCAACAATTGTCCAACAATGTCTCACAATCTTGGTGGGGCCCCTTAGATCCCTTAAAGTCTATGGTCTTATGGGTCAAGTCATATAACCTGACCGCTTCGGTGGCCTAAGAGATAGTGTATACGACTATCACGCTGAGATCTCAGATTCGAATCCCGGGTCGTAAAAAAGACAAAAATGTGATCATGAAAACACAGATAAATTGTTTTAGCTATGCAATCTACTTACCTATAATAAACCCATTAATGGTTCTAGCAGCTAGCAGAAGTCTGTAGTCAGGTACCGTACTCTGCGCCAGCGTAATAGTAGCATCTAAGAGTAATGTCATACTGAGGCAGTTCCTTCTGCCAAATACATCTCCTACGATACCCCAGAAGAAAGCGCTGGCTACTCCACCTGGAACAATAAACAGAAATGTAACGCGGATTTACTCTAGTGGTAGGATGAGTAGTGCTATGTCAAGGTTGCGTTACAGCTGGTTTATAATTCGTTTTCAAAAGACAGGTATCTCTTACTAAAAATAAAAAAAAAACAACTAACCAAACTTAAATAAATATACATTACCTAAAACGCGTCAAAAAAATCCTCCGCATCATCGCTGACCGGAAACGTTCCCAGAATACTGGCAGCATTGCCATGTTGAATGGCAATACTAATGCTTTGGGCAAGGAAATAGCCAGCCTTCTGGTCGCGCGAAGCGTCGCTTAGCCGCTTTGCTAAGTCTTTAAATAAAAAGCGGGCACTTGGACCCCAAGGTCCTAAAGTCTCTTTTTGAATAAAAAGAACACATTCTGAGATAAAGGATGTCGGCGGCCTTATCGCTAAAAGCTATCTCTTCCAGGCAACCTTTGGGTGAATAGAAAATCATGGGACTGCCAAACCTTAAAATACATAAATGTACTATTAAGAAAAGCATAACACATACAAACATATAAAGATAGTAAAAAAATTAGGTATATATACATACATACATACATACATATCATCACGCCAGTCTCCCATCGTGGTAGGCAGAGACTATGGCTTTCCACTTGCTACGATTCTGGCATACAACTTTCGCTTCGTCAACTTTCATAATTGTTTTCATACACGCTCGCCGATTAAGGGTACTCATGACCTGGCCTTTTGTCAAAAGATCTTCAATTTGATCGGTATATGTACTTCGTGGTCGACCCTTACCAGTTTGCCCATTTACTCTCACCGCATAAATTTTCTTCGTCAGTCTATTTTCATCCATCCTCTCCACGTGTCCAAACCATCTGAGCATCCCTTTTTCTATCTTAGTCACTACGTCTTCTGTCATACCGCAATGTTCCTTTATCACGCTGTTCCTTTCTTTATCTATCAATTTCACTCCAGCTATACTTCTCAGACTCCTCATTTCTACTGCATTAATTTTACTCCTATGCTTCTTCTGCCATACCCAACTTTCACTGCCATATGTTATTGTAGGGACAAGCACTCCTCTATGCACAGCCAGACTTGCATTTTTAGACACGTTCTGGGTGCCCATAAAGGTGTACATTGCTCCATTCACTTGATTGCCAGCCAAAACCCTTCTTTCAATGTCATCATCACACTTTCCATCTCTCGCAAATTTTGAGCCTAGGTATATAAATTCTTTCACTTGTTCCACTCTTTTTCCTTCCACAAAAATCGAGCAATCTGTCATGATTTTCTCTCTTTCAAAAACCATTACTTTCGTCTTATTTACATTCACTTTCATTCCTTTGCCTTTCAGCGCATCATGCATAATATTAACCATCAACTGCAACTCGTCCGCTGATGATGCAAGTATTACCTGATCATCAGCGTAAAGAAGACATTTGATAGTCAGATTAGTCATTTTTAGACCATACGCACTTTCTTGCAGTTCTTTCAAGCAACTGTCAATGTAAAGGTTAAACAGCCACGGTGACGCTACACAACCCTGTCTCACACCTTTTTTGATGTGAAAAAAGTCTGTGCAAGCTCCGTTGATTCTGACACAAGCACTGGATCCCTCATATAGAGATTTCAGTGCTCGTATCAAGTTGCTGCTTACTCCATACATGGACAATGTTGACCACAGTTCATTCCTTACCACTCTATCATAGGTCTTTTCCAAGTCTACGAATGCGCAATAAACTTTTTGACTCTTCGCCAAAAGTTTTTCAATTACGCATCGTAAGAAAAAGATCTGATCCGTGCATCCTCTTCCTTTCATAAGTCCTGCTTGCACATCCCACATTTTCCCTTTAGTTTCATTCATCACTTTCTTTATCAAAACTTTCGCATACAATTTGCCGACGATGCTGAGCACGCTTATGCTGCGGTAGTTTTTGCACTCTTGCTGCGACCCTTTTCCTTTATACAGCGGTACGATGACAGCTTTACACCAATCTTCTGGTACGCTGCCACCCCTCCAGCAAAGGTTAAAAAGGCGGTACAGCTGGCAAACTACCACGCCCTGTCCCGCTTTCAGCATCTCGACAGAAATCCTATCAATTCCCGCAGCTTTGCCTAGTTTCATACTATTCAATGCTTCCATAATTTCTTCTATACTTATATCACTTTCATTGCCGCTTTCACTCACTTCCCAGCAATGTGTCTGTGCTTGCATACCCTCTTTTTCAAATAAAGGGTGAGCTGCGATGTTGTCTGTTTAGCTCTCATTGTTCTTATGGATTTCCAAAAGAATTTTATATTCTTTTGAAAATCATCAGATAACCTGTTGTCAAAATCATCTCTGTCAACCTTCTTATTTCTTTTTATCACCTCTTTTGCAACACGCTTAAACCTTTTATATTCATTCTTTGCCATTCTTACATCCTCATCCGTTGCCTTCTGCATTCTTTGATTGACTTTTGTAGTCAGCCAATCCAACCATGCTTTCTTCTTATCGGACAACGCTTTCATGACTTCAGCACACATTCTCTTTACCTTACATCCTTGGCTCCTCTTATTTACTCCACACACTTCAATCGCAACTTCCACGAGTTCTTCCTTAAATTTTCCATCTCACATACCTCATCTAAATTTTCAAATTTCTTGCTCACTTTACTTAAAATTTCTTCTTTTATACCTATCTCTTGCAAATTGTCGACTTTTATGCGCTCTAGTACACTACAGGGTTCATGCACACGGTGCCGCCACCGTTGAAACAGACCTCTTAATCGACTCATAACCAAGAAGTGGTCTGTGTCAATACCGGTACCGCGGTATGCCCGGGTGTCTAGCACTTTCTTTCTCAGCCTTGCATCTACAATCACAAAATCAATCATGCTTCTCTGGCTTCCTTCTTGTCTCGTAAACAAGTGGATATCCTTGTGGTTGAACATGGTGTTGGTTACCACAAGATTCCTCTCCAAACATACTTCAAGCAAGCATTCTCCATTTTCATTAACTCGTTCGTCACCATATTTTCCCAATAAACTTTCATATCCATCACGCTTCACACCAACCCAGCTGTTAAAATCACCTAACATTACTATTCTTTCGCTCTGTTTGCATTTACTCAGAATATCACTCATACTCTCCCAAAATGCCTGCCTCTCGCTTTGGTCTCTTGAAGATCGGTACCACCGCGCATCTTGCGGAGCATAAACTCCTACAACAAAGATGCGGGTGAGTCCAACCTTTAACCTCAACCAAAGGAGTCTTGGGCTCACACATTCATATTATGTCACAAATTCATTCATTCTAGCGAATAGTAGCACACCAACACCCTGGCACGCTGTACTGGTATTGGCTACACCTGACCAGTAGGCGGTATAGGGTCCATGTGTAGTGGTGTCACATCCTTTCCTCTTTGATTCATTCACACACAAAATATCAAGTCGTCTCTCTCGCATCATCTTGCATACCTCCACTATTTTGTCTCTTAATCCTCCTCTTACATTCAATGTAGCAAAGCGGCTATCCCTAGTCCACTTTTCGCCTCGATGGGAAACGTGACGTGACGGGTCGCGAACCACATCGCCGCCATTTCGAATTTTGTTTTTTTTACTTATATCCATAGCGTACCCACGAGAAGCTAGGAAAATTTAGAGTCCGCCTAGACAGAGCCCCGCTTGTCTAGGTAAGGCTAGCCTTATTCTGGGGTCGCCTGGTCCCAGGACAATCAAGCACGTTTAAAACTAGGCTCGCCCCTAGACACGCAGGTATATATTATATAAATATGAATACGTACACAAGTAGACATGAAGTTCTAAACAGAGTCAGATAGAACGAGATAGCAAAGATTGTGCTTACCACAGAACAGCGGTTATGTTTTTTATACCACTGAGGTGGCAGACAAGCATACTGCCCACCTGATGAAAAGGGGTCACCATAGCCTATGGACGTTTGCAACACCAGAGATGTAGCACTCGTACTACCGATATTTTATGACAGGTACTATAATCCTTACTAATATTATACGCGAAAGTTAGTCAGTATGGATGTTTGTTACTCTTTTACGCGAAATCTACTGATTGATTTTGATGAAACTGTACAATAATATAGCTTACACATCAGAATAACACATAGGTTCTTATTGTTTATTATTACACTTGTCTCTAAATTGAAATAGCTAGACTAAAGACTTGTAGGCGAGCAGATTGTTTAATAGTCGCGTTACCCATCGCAAGCACTAAACTGAAGTTTATCTCGTCGATCATTCATTACCCATCACAATATTAGGTTAAATAACATTTCGAGACGTGACCTAAGCTATGTAGTGAAGTTTAAAACTATCGTCAGGACTATTTCAGAGGGATAATTCTCCTAACAATTTTAACTCAGTCCAGTCTCGTGTCGATTTATTTTACTGACATAGTATAAAAAACTGTCAGAACATTTTGCGGAGTGCTTATATATATATTTTTTTTTGTTTTCAATTAATCTATTCTACGAGGTCCGGGTTTGTAGGTCAGGTGTCTACGATCCAGGATCCAAGCTCCCACGCCTAGGAGTCAGAGTCAAAAATTGACCGGGATCTACGTTAATGATGATGATAATGATGAAAAACTTACCATTTTAAAACCCAATTACTTTAAGAAAAAGACAAAAAGCTAATCCGAAAAAAAATTACAAAAAAGGTTCCTTCGAGCCGGATTTGAACTAGCGACCTATGGATTCCAATTTATAACCATCAACCGCTCTATCAACTGAACTATCAAAGGTTGATAACTGAGGTCAAAATTATGAATCTAATTAAAACTTTTCATAGGGTCTCGGTAATGGTGCCGCGAGCCCAGAGATTTTATTTCATCAATAAATTTGAGTACCGCGCTATAAGAAGTTTTTACTCCAGTAAGAGTGAGGCCCAGACTCCAAATCCAGGTGGTGCTTAGAAGTAACTGGGAATACTCCGATGAAGAAGCAGATAAATCTTTTTGAAACAAATATGAAACTGTCTCCAAGACCTTTCCAAAAATGAATTTCTTACGTTGCCTTAAGACGTAAAGAGGTGGATTAATTTGTCAGTTTCGAGTAGATCTTGGTGGTGTAGTTGGTGAACGCGTCTATTGCGTTGAACCAGAAGACTCTGTTTCGGGTCCAGCTAGTGGCAGTAAATTTTTAAAACTTATAAAAAAAAAAAATTACGTATTTCTAGATTCAACAAGTTTCTAGGAAGAAATGCTCGTAGCTCGTGGAGCGGTGTATGGTAAACGATCATTGCGTTTCTTCTTACACTGCTGCTGCTGCATTGCTCGCATCTTACACTGCGGTCGGTTTAGAGATGTCCATTTTAACAGCAAAAAGCTACGCTCAACATCCAAAAAAAAAGTCCCACAACATGTATGTCGGTACGTGTAATCTATATTTATTTATCTATCACGCCTTGTCCCGAATATCCACTTTTCACCATGTGTATTCCTGTCCCACGTAATAGGTGGTGAGCCCATTGCCGTGTTGAAATAGACAGACGCAGACTGCTGTTGAAATTTCTCAAGCCGCCCATAAGGCCTTCAAGGTCTGCCATGTTACTGGCAACCGGGACCAACGGCTTAACGTGCCTTGCGAAGCACGGAAACGCTCGCAAATGTAAATGCCACAAAGTGGTCACCCATCCGATGACCAGCTATAGTGAATGTTGCTTAACGCATGATTACAGAACACTGCGTTCACTGGGCCACGAGCGCTTCAAATCTATATTTAAATCTAGCAAAAAAAATAAACATCTTACTTATTTTGATCATTAACGGGCTCCACATATATATGTCACGTTTAATAACACCTCCAAATATGTTTGGGGTTTATTGTTCGTAATTTCTTTAGTTTTGATCTCTTCGCTAATAACGCCATACAAAATGTATGTATTTGTTTATTAAAATGTCCTTTTTAGGCTATAATGCTGTCATCTTTAGAATACGACTATTTTAGCGCTGATTTTTTTTTATTCCGCTGAGGTGTCAGACAAGCATTCGGCCCACCTGATGGAAAGTGGTCACCGTAATAGCCTATGGACGTTTGCAATACCTGAGTTTAAATCTGTTATAAAAAATGTTTTTAGGAATATATTATGACGAAATTCTTAAGGTTATCTAAATTATAGTGTCGCTTATAGGAGTCTTATCGCTAAAAAATACAACACATTGTTTCGTGGTAAAAATTAACTTACCTACTAATGTTAGTTAAGCATCGTTTAGACTACCTACTCGTTATTCAGCACACAATCGTTGCCAAATCCGATCTTTACAGTCTGAATACAGATTCAGACAGTCTAGCTCATATTAGACTACGTTACTTAGACTAATAAGACCGTCTGAATATCGAGTGGTATAATAGGCGCTTGAAACCTAAATCCATTGATTAAATGTACCAATCGCTGTCTATTGATGTACCTACATTCAGCAACATAGCAAACCAATAAATGTTGGTGAGTGTACGTACCTACGTCAATATTATATTTTTTGTAACTTTTAGCTCGTTGTGCAGGAACTACCAACAGTATTTACTACTGTGCTGAGTACAGTAGGCAAATGATAAAAGTATACAACGACGCCTCAAATTAATAAATGGGACGGTTGAATTTCAGATTATCTTTACTATAACAGAAATATTTATCTACGTCGGTACTATATCGTCGTAAGTCGTGGAGGCGCGCTTACAAACGTGGTCAGAGTCAGACAGTTCGGTTCAATGATCGCACTAGCAGAAGCTGGCGATGTGTTCGTAAACGTACATTTTTCCAACTCCGTAGTGCCGGTTCCCGTGGGAATACGGGGATAAAATAAGTATATAAAAGTAATAAAGTACCGAGTACTGATATTATGAATACGAAAGAAGGTTATGACTGTATTTGATATTTATACACACTGGGCTTGAAGGTAAGCTGGACCAATTTGGTGTGGATGTCGCTGAAACCCTTGATTTACACATAGGCTACTTTTTATCCCGAGAAATGGGTAAATAGAAACTCACCACTCATAAAAGCCATATTAATCAGTCCAGATTGATATGTAGTCAGCATCAGCTCGCATCTTGCTGCTGGCAGTACGTACGACATGATGCAGTTCTGTACGCCTGATGCCAGGAACGCAAATGCACACGCGCCGAGAGCATTGCGGCTGAAGCGCCCATAACCTGTGAAAAATAAAAAAGTAATAATTTAAAAATCACTCGATATCAATTCTTAAATAGATAAATAAAATATAAATGAATATTGTAAAACAACTCACATAACGCTATCTGATTCCAAACTAAGCTTGTACTATCGTAACCAGATAACTGATAAATATATTCTTATATGTTTTTAAATACATACATATTATACATAAATAACACCTAGACAAAGAATAAACCATCGTGCTCATCACACAAAGTTTTATCCTGGGTGGGAATCGAATCGAAATAGTGTAAAGTACTGACAGATAATCGAGTAAAACCTGCAATTTGCAATCGAGAACCAGAGACCTTCACGGTCGCATATACCACCACTTCACCACCGTAGCAGTAATCAGAAATTGGATTAGCAATGCAATTGGTACAACCATGGTGTTTAGTAAAACTGTGAACATGCTATAAGAAAAGAGTCCGGCGATAAAGCTAACGCCATTCTTTTTCCAAACAACAAAAATTATAGGTTTTATTAATTGCTCATTTTATAGATAGAATTTCCAACGATTCTCTACTAGCATAGGGTATCGAGACTTTGCGACCTCATGCATGTCCTATCGCCTCTACAACGGTCAGTGCTCTGAGGTACTGTTTGATATGATGCCCACGGCTACTTTCTGTCATCGCACCGATCACCATGACCAGGGTGCTCACCTCACACTTTGCATCCCGTCATTTTCTTCTTCTGCCTGGGTTTTTCCGAACGTTCATCAACAGGGGTCTTAGAAGGTTTTTAAAGGGTCGGTAGCGCGAGTGCCGTTGCAAACATCCTAAAGGATTTGATTTGTTTTGAGTTTATACCCAGAACTTTATACCCTGTGGGGTAGGAAAATTAAGCTGCGGGCATCAGCTAGTTATTTTATAAATTCATCCTAGTGTATTCTTTGCTGCTACCAAAGCCCTCCCTGGATTTGGTGTCTGCAGTCCACCTTTAATTTGACAGCTAGGAACAGCTATCTGGCCATGCGGCATTTACTGGGAGTAAATGCCGCATGGCCGCAATCCCAAAAAGGAACTCTGCGTCGTTGGCTTATCCGTTAATCAGCAGATGCAACATTAGCAGGTGAGGTCTATTTGGGCCCCTGATATCTTGTTAGGGCTAATTTACGAGGTTAGGAGTAATCCTAACCTCGTAAATTAAGCCCATTAAAACCTATAACGTATAAGCTGCCTCAGTGTTCTGTAAACGATCACTGCGTTAAGCAACATTCGCTATAGGTGGTCTTTGGATGGGTGACCACTTTGTGGAATTTACATTTGCGAGCGTTTCCGTGATTCGGAAGGCACGTTAAGCTGTTGGTCCCGGTTGCCAGTAAAATAACAGTCGTTAAGTCTGGTTGAAGGCCTTATGGGCGGCTTGAAAAATTTCAACATCAAGTCGCCACAGCCTGCGCCTGTATATTTCAACACGGCAATGGGCTCACCACCTGCTACGTGGGACAAAAATGCATACGGTGAAATTTGGGCGTATAGTATACCTCTGCCTACCCCTTCGGAAATAAAGGCGTGACAATATGTATGTATGTAAAACCTATAACAAAATGAACACGGTTATACAAACTAGCGTAATTTTCCAATCTCGTTCAGTACAATGGTCGTGTTTACTAATTGTTACTACAAGAAACGGAAACATTACATCTTGTCGAAAGACCTTTAATCAACAACATTATTATGCATTTTAACCCCACACGAAAAACGAGAGGTATAATTTAACCTGTGTGTATATCTGTCTGTGGTATCGTAGCGCCCGAACGCATAATGTACCTACGAGTACCTACCGATTTTGAGAATTTCTTGTTCGATCGTTACTACTTTTATGATATCTCTACGATCAACAAGGTAACCTAGAACTTGTAGCTGCATCAAGAAGTCTGCCTGATACCCAACTCCTCAGTAAACTACATCTTCAACTCAACCGTACAGGCTTCCAGGGCAACCCCTTTATTATATTTATTGTTATTTAGAATAATAATAAGTTAGTGTTATAATTCCAGGATTATAAATATATAAAAACAAAAATTGTGTTTTATATTAGTTTTTCATGTAAATAGCTAATTTCTGAAAAATAACCTTTAATGAATTTTCTTACCTTTGTCGATTTTTTTAAAATATATTATTTATTTTGGATTTAAATTCAAAATACCTACTAAAATAAATTAAAACTTTTAAAGTGGAAAATTTTTTTCAGTCACGATCTGGACTCGAAACAGCGTCTTTTGGTTCAACGCACCAGACGCGTTACCAACTACACCACCGTGACTTGCTCGTAACTGACGAATTAATCCACCTCTTTACGTCTTAAGGCGACGTAAGTCTAAGATTATAAGGCGAGTCCAGCTCGTGACTGAAAAAAATTTCCACTTTAAAATTTAAATTTAGAAAAAGTTAGCATACTAATTGCTTTTCAAAATTGTTTTTACTAAAATAAATACCTAAAATTAGTATGGCTATAAGTAGTATTTGTATATATTTTACTATTTTTAAGTCATTTTAATTTTCGTTTTAGCTTTTATAGTTTCCAAGATATCTCGTTTTTAGTTAATTACGTCATTGGTTAATTACAAAAAGTAGATCATCAAAAAATCGGGACGTTCAAGTGGGTATACTAACTTCCATGTTTGGTCTTATTAGAACGGTGTCAAAGAGAAGCGTATTGGAGTCTTCGGGGATTTTTAAATTAATCTTTATTTTAGAGAGTGAAAGTAGGTTGTTTAAAATTAAAATAGTAGTATTGAGAACCCGGGGATAAAGGCGTGACAATATTGAGAACCCGGTCACTTCACAAAGAATATTTATTCGCTAAGAAGCACTTGTAGCCCTGCTAACTCGGTGCTCTGTATACCATCACTTCACAGCGTTAACCATCTCTCGCTAGGGCTGGTCCTGAGATGTGTAACCGCTTCGGAAGGCTTTTCGTACTTTAAAAGGTACGATAATCCCTTGGTCCGGTTGTCAGTAGCATAGCAGTTGTTAGTCTAATTTGAAAAAGCGTTTTGTCAAATTCATTAGCAATCCACTACGACACGGCAATGGGCTTACTCTCTGTTATGTGGGATATAAATGCATACCAGTGAAATGAAGGCGTATGTCTTTGAAAACAATCTTCTGAATCACTACAGTGCGAGTATGGGTAGGTTTAGTTCCTTCCTTGAAATGCACCTGGCGGAAATTGCATTGTAAAACATATTCAAGAGACATTGTCTTACATTGAAAGAACTATTCCATTGATCATTTATTATAATATTATCATAATATTGAATCTAGAGTACAGTTACTTGTATAATATCAATGACTAAGTGAAATTTTATCATCATCTTAAGATTGAAGTCCTTTAAGGATTGTGTTAATGGCAACACAAATTTGTACTAAAATCAAACACGCGTGTGGCAACATTTAGATTTAATATGTTCCCTTTCAACGAAAGGGAACATATTAAATCTCAGCCATTGTAACAATTATACGTAATGTGCTTAATAAATTGAGAATTAATAGTGATTCGTTTTACTTGCAAACTTCGAGACTAGCATCAAACCTGCATTCCGCCTAGCTATACCTGCAAGCTTCAATGAGCCTTCTACAGTTTGCAACAACGTTTTTTTCTCATCACGCATTCAGCAAGCTTTAACGTCTTCAGTCTACCTTGCACACGGTGTTGCCGTCCGAGATTATTTTGACCCCATCTAGCTGATTGAGTCATCAGCAATGTGTCACGCGCACTACCAATTGAGCCGGCCATAATTTTCACCGAAACCTTTGTTCTCCTTCTTGTTTCGTAGTTTCGGATTTGTGCGAATTTCACCAGTTGTACTTAATTTCACGAAAAACGTGGTTAATCTATTTCCGCTTGAAGATTTTCGAAATTTCTGAGTCTAAAAGTATAGCCCTAATAGAATGTGAAAATAAAATCACGAGATCAAGCGGTTGCCTGGAAGAAATTGCTTTTTAGCGATTAGGCCGCCCTTTGTACAGGCTGAGTGTCGTCCTATTTGTGGGTCACGCTTGGACGAAATGATTTTATTGTGGATCAGTTACGCTAAATGCTGCATGTGCTACACTTAAATTTATGTATTTGTCCTTACTTTTCATGTTCACAGTAGGTAATTTTCTCATTTTTCAGCACGTGCTAGCCACGTAATTATGTCACGTCACCTTCACGTCACGCACGTCATTGTAATATGTCAGAAGTGTCAGTTTTCGATCATTTATATTTTTTTTTGTGTATTTATGGTCGCCATGAGCATTACTTTATTTATAAGAGTGTTGTTTATGGTGCCTTTATCAAAGCAGAATTAATGTAAAAAAATATTTAAGTTTTTTTTTTATGTACAATGATGTGATTTCTTTCTTTTCTTGTACATTATCTGACTGATATATTTGTAGTCTAGCTTTAATTTGGTGTAAGTACAAATAAAGATTTATTCTATTCTATTTGAAATGGATCAATCTGGGGCCAGCACTTTCGTCTGTGTGTATATTGCATTTCTACCTACTATCTACTATTAAAGAAATATTGTACATTGTATATACACTACCCGCTTGCGAATACGAAAAATGTCTCCCAGTTTTTAAATGCTAATTGCCAAAACCGTTAGTGTAAACCACAGCAATTACCGATAGTTTCAATTAGTTGTACGCAACTCAGAAATTGCTGAATTGATTGCAATTGATAAGGACCAAATATTTTCGCTTCAAAATTCTACTAATCAAAAATTTTACCGCTTAGTCTATACCTATTACGAGTGTGATTCCGGGATTGGTTTTGACGTCACTGTACGTAACTAGGATCTATTTGCTTTTCTGCGTTCCCGTTTTGCAAAAGTGATAAGTACTTAGATTTACTTATTTTAAAACGTAATCTTCTGATTAATTTCGATGCGATTCGAGCTCGATATACCTACCATTTCTAGGGGCCGAGTGCAGACTCGGCTCGTGTCGAAATCCTCGTACAATAGAAAGCCACCGGTATAACTTTGACAGTTTTTGTAGTCTACGATTACAATCCTACTCTAATAGACTTCTATCGATCGGCCTAACTATTACACTCTAACTACACTGGTACTAACACGTACCGCGCCAGTGGCCGCTAGTCAGTGACATTTTTGATAGTCTACTAACATTTTGACAGCTAAGAACAGCGATTCTGGTTCTATTCTACGGCTTGTCAATAGTAGACTCGGCCCCCTGATCATATGGTCATTGCTGTAGAATCTAGTTTACAGGAGTTTGCATGGCCTGCTACGGAAAGTCAAGATTCCACAATACCTATATCAAAACGTGAATGTAGGCCTTAAAAACTTTGACAAACATGTATAGTCTGGTCATTCAATAATATTATCATTAAACATCTCAAGGAAGAAATAATGTTTAGAGTTTGAATGTGCCGATATTATTATTATTGAATGCCTGTAGTAACAGCACGCGTTTGCGGAGAATAAACTTACAAATGTGTGCAAGATGGATTAACAATATCACAATTTGTACTTGCGTAGGTACTTATTTTATGATTGTGATACCGGTAATTGGTAGGTAAATTTGTGAAAATGCGCACTTTCTTATTGTTAATGTGGTTGTTGGTTCGTGAGAGTATTGCTTGAGTAGTGTGAAGGTGATGCATCGGAACATCATTGTCCGGGCCCTTTCATTGTATTTTTTAAATACATTGTAGGTATTTGAAAAATACCATGCAAAAACAAAGCTCTGCGGACTCTGTGTTCTGTAAACGATCACTGAGTTACGCAACTTTCACTATGGCTGGCCTAGGATAGGTGACCACTTTATGGCATTTACATTTGCGAGCGTTTCCGTGCTTCGGAAGGCACGTTAAGCCGTTGGTCCCGATTGCCATGAACATGGCAGTCGTTAAGTCAAGTTGAAGGCCTTATGGGCGGCTTGAAAAATTTCAACAGCAGGTAGCCACAACCTGTCTTTTTCAACACGGCAGTGGGCTCACCACCTATTCCGTGGAACAGGAATACACATGGTAAAAAGTTGGCATACAAAACTTTCGAGGATAAGGCGTGATTGATACATTAATAAAATTTTGTAACTTTTGAAACAGTAATGCATGGAGGTCAGTGTGAAACAGTGACAGCGAATAGAAAAAAAAACGGGGTGACATGTGTTTTCTATAGGTAATTTGAATGATACGTGCTGTTTATAGTAAGAGAACGCACCTTTACTACGTGCCCCGTTCTGGTGGGATAAGGACTTCAAATCACCACAATTGATCACAGAGACGGGGGGCTTAGGATTTGTCAAGTAGTCAATATCCTCTAGGAAAATCTCGTGAGCCATATTCAAATATGGCGCTCTGCGTTTAATTCTTATAAAATTCGGAGGCAGCAACACATACTCACTTAATACGACAGCTGATTTAAATGTTTTAGTCTGCAGTCTAGTGAAGTCATATTAGAGAAGCTATATTAGGGACTTTGGCACAAACATAATTGTGTTCCAAAATTAGTGTACCATTAAGTTGTATTTATGTGTTGAAAAATGGTGTGTTCACAGTCATAAAGAGATTGAAAACGTGCATGAGAATAAGAAAATTATATGTCACTGCGACAACATTTATTTATTTATTTTCATTTTTTTATACCGCTGAGGTGGCAGAACAGGCCCACCTGGTGGAAAGTGGTCACCGTAGTCTATAGACGGATATATCGGACCTAACCGTATGCGAGCGCTTGGTCAATGGCGGGCGGTGCGATGATAGAAAGTAGCCGTGTTATGTTACTTCTAAATCTTCATAAAAAATATAAAAATAAAATAAATATCCATCACGCCTTATCGGGGGATAAGCGGTGGCAATGGCATATTATATGCCCACTTTTCACCGTGTGGATTCCTGTCCCACGTGATAGGTGGTGAGCCCATTGCCGTGTTGAAATTGACAGACGCAGGTTGTGGCTACCTGCTGTTGAAATTTTCAAGCCACCCATAAGGCCTTCAACCAGGCTTAACGACTGCCATTTTACTGGCAACCGGGACCAACGGCTAAACGTGCCTTCCGAAGCACGGAAACGCTCGCAAATGTAAATGCCACAAAGTGGTCACCCATCCGAGGACCAGCCATAGTGAAAGTTGCGTAACTCAGTGATCGTTTACAGAACACTGAGACCGCGAGGTCACGAGCGCTTCATACACTTCACATAAAAAAATCGTAAGTATTTTACCGCTTTATTATTATATTGACATAAGACCTAGGACTAGACTTGACGAAAACAATAGACTTAGAATCGACCTCGAGGAATACTTTTTTTTTTTTAATAATGTCAAGGCTGTATGGACCAGGGTTCTTTACCTGCCCAAGATTAGGGTAAAGACAATAGAAAAAATTAGAATACTTAATTTATCTTTGGTGAAGTTGTTAATGAAGGAAGTAGACGAGACTCAGTTCCGGTACAATAGGTAATGTTGTTGTACGATGGCTGTACTTTGCGTTTAGTTAATGTTACAAGGATTCCTTATCAATGCAAGCAAATGATGTTGGGTGTCTTTCAGATATTACTCACTTGTTAATGTAGGTAAGCACCTATTGTAGAACCTTACAACTACTTTATTTAGGTTAATTCTAGGTCCGATAGGGCTTTCTTCCGCGTACGCTTAGATTATAGAATAAACGTCCGTTTATCGAATGTCTACAGTATGGGGTTATTATATTTTTATTTATTTAATTAGTTAGGACCCAGAATTCGAACCCGAAACGCAACCTTAGCAATGATGGTAGTCGCTACCCAGTGGTGCTGCCACTGAGGCAGTTTAAACTAAGCTCTTTAGTTTACCTAGAATACAATTCTTCCAAATCTGTTGAGAGACAAGGCGTACACTTTTTTCATGTGTTCTAGAAATTCATTTGGAGCTTTCATCTATATACTTGTAAATATATATATATATATTGTTAGCGGGACTAAACCGTTACTACGCGGTAGAAAACGATTCGATTGATGACTCGCGCACATCACTACGTCACTACGATCGGACACTGGTATTTTTGGTGCTTCGCGCGTAAATAGTATAAAATGTTTGGTTATGCCGAAGTGATTAATAAATATGATTAAAAATGTAATTGTGTGTTTACAGATTTCAGAAGTGGTATCAGTACCCATAAACTATATTATTTTTGTACGATCTGTTGAGATTTTCGGTGTGTTTGTGCATGGGACGCTACCTACTTGTAGGTTGTTAAAACTTTTCCGTCACAGGTCAGGAATATAGCTATCCTGTCCAAAGTTAAAGAGGCCTTGAGATGAAAGGATGCATGAGCTTAAATAACACCTCTTGAAGGTTGCAATCAGTTCTATTAACAACATAAACCATTTTTTCGCATCTATCGGTGAAAACCTTGCATCAAATGTATTAAAATCACGGCATCCTAGCGTTTTCATACACCCAAATTCCTGTTCTTTTTCATTTGGCTTGATACCTCCTGATGATACGGAAGTACGGCACATCATTTTAAATTTAAAGAAAGATAAAACTTTTGGACGCGATAACATCTCAGGAGTTTTCCTGAAACGTTATCTTCATGGATTAATTTCACCATTAACATATATATTTGACCTAATGTTCTCTACGGGCGTCTTCCCTACTCCATTCAAACTTGCTGAAGTAATTCCTGTACACAAGAGTGGAGACAGGGGTTGTGTTAACAATTACAGGCCAATATCTATACTTTCTACTCTTTCCAAAATTGCTGAAAAACTTTTAAATAATCGCTTAACAAAATATCTTGAATGCAAACATCTCTTATCTGTTTCCCAGTTTGGCTTTAGGATGGGCACTTCAACTTCTGACGCGGTTCATGAATTAGTTGACCACATAGTTTCCAAACTTGACTCCAGGAAGAAAGTAATAGCAATATTCTTGGATATAAAAAAAGCCTTTGACACAGTCCCTGTTCCACTCTTGCTGAACAAATTAGAAAACCTAGGGATTCGAAATACACAACTTAACTTGTTTAAAAGTTATTTGACTGGTAGGAAGCAAAGAGTGAGGATTGGAGATCTCGTTAGTGATGATTTGACCTTGTCTCATGGTATCCCTCAAGGAAGCGTGCTAGGCCCTACGCTGTTCCTAGCCTTCATTAACGACTTATGTAGTCTGAAATTATCAAATGGGAAAATAGTTACTTTTGCTGATGATACCGCCTTAATTTTCCACGATGATAGTTGGGATAGTGTTTTTAACGTTGCACAGCTTGGGTTAAATGCGGTTTCGTCTTGGCTTAGGATAAATGGCTTAACTCTTAATGTTCAAAAAACTATGTACGTGCCTTTTTCCATGAGAAGTCTTCCACTTGACATTCATGCAAATCAGTCTATCGTAGCCCACACTTGCTTAATGCGTGACATATGTTCTTGTGAGCCTCTACAAAGAGTATTCAGTGTCAAATATCTTGGTGTCATAATTGATTCATCACTAAATTTTAAGCCTCATCTGGAACTCCTCTCATCAAGAACCCGTAAACTTATTTTTATCTTTAAAAATCTCCGTCATATTGCCAACAGGACAGTCGTAAAAATGGTCTATATGGCCCTATGTCAATCTATCTTAAGCTATTGTATTACAGTATGGGGTGGTGCTTGCAAAGCCTACTTAATGGAAGTGGAAAGAGCTCAAAGAGCAGTTTTAAAAGTTAGTCTGTCCTTGCCTATCAGCTTCTCGACGAACGAATTGTTTAAAGTTGCAAATGTTCTTACAGTTAGGCAACTGTTTATTTTACACGTGATTCTCAAAAAGCATTCCTCAATAGAATTTAATCCTGAGCTTGACATAGACAAACGACTTAAACATAAGGTTTGTTGTCCTGTGAAACAGTGGAACACTAGCTTCTCAGGGAGATTTTACGGATTCATGAGCGTTTATCTATATAATAAAATTAATAAGATTCTTACAATTTGCCCTCTTACAAAGCACAAATGTAAAGAAACTATCTCTGCTTGGTTAAAAACGCTAAACTTTTCGGAAACAGAGAATCTGTTAGATGTTGTGCTATGAATCACCTAATATGCTCACTTCTTGAAATGGCCATATACTCACTTACACACACACCAACTCACACACACACACACACACACACACACACACACATACACATACACTAACACACACACACACACACACACACACACACTCAAACGCATGCTTATTTTGTATACTCTCATACATCACATAAGTGGCTTTTCGCATTGCCTGAAGGTACTTACCGTGTATCACTTGTGCAGAGACTGGAGAGGCTGGTAATCTGTCACACAGGTCTCCTAGTACAGATACCAGTCTCTCACATAAATACTATTCTTTGAAAGTGTACCTTTATTAAGTATTACCCTTGTATTAATTTTATGTGAGAGAAAATAAATAAAGTTATTATTATTATTATTATGTTATTATTATAATCATTGTTCCTGCTTATCGGTGAGCTGTATCATTTTGAACTATTGAATTCTTTTATTCAACATTAAAGTGCAATAAATCTAGTATATTAAATAGTACAGAACATTTTATATGCAATATAAACTTAATTCAAACTTTTTTTAAATGTGTATTGGACACTTAAGATTTGTACAATTTCTATTGAGAAAACTTAATTTTCAGTTTTCTTACTAATTATGGTCATTGTGGTGACTAACTTTTGATTGTATTTTATTCTACTATATGTGCTGTTAGTATTACAATTGTGTGTGTGTGAATTTTATTATTTTTACTTGTGTTACAATGGGTCAGTCAAAACATAGTAAACGTTCCTATTGCAGTTCAAGTTCATCCTCTTCATCTGAAAGAATAAAGAAGAAATATAAAAGAGATCTGAAGGATAAAGATAGGCGTATTGATGCTCTGGAGGGTTTGATTAAAAAGTTACGGAAAACAAGTAATTATCATAGTGAATGAACTCCATCTCCGCCGGTTTCTGTTTCATCAGTGGCATGGGTGCCAAAGACTAATTCTAGTGAAGGAATTTCAAAGCCAGTTGTGCGTTATGTAGGGCGTAATGACTTTATACCTGAGTTCAATCCACAAACTACATCTGTTTCTGTAGAACATTGGATTAGAAATTTAGAAAGCACCGCTAAGATGCATGGATGGGATGAGCGTACTTTAATTTGTAATTGTACTGCAAAGTTAAGTGGCTATGCAAAGGGATGGTATGAGCAACAAGCATCATATGAGATTAGTTGGACCGAGTGGAAGGAAAAATTAATTAAAGCCTTTCCATTCACCAAAAATAAATTATCACAGATCAGGGACTTAGTGAATCGAGTCAGGTTGCCTAGTGAGGAGCCTATAGAATTTTATTACAATAAATTGGGAATAGGCATGTCTTGTTAATTAAGTGATGAAGTGATCACGGAAGCCGTCATTGGTACTCTTGGTAACAAATTGCTGGAAGTTGGTGCGAAGTCAGCTGGGTGCCGAGACACCGCCTCTCTTCTTCAATATTTGGCCAGTATCAATAATTTAGATGCCAGTGTAGAACAAGACATACCTGTGACGCTATTTAAAAGTGGCAATTCTAACAAAAATATAAAATGTTTTGTTTGTGGCAAATTAGGTCATAAGGCAAGTAGATGTCGAAAGAGCAAGGAACACAAATATACACCCAAAAATAATGAGACTAAGAAATGTTCATTTTGTAACAAATTAGGTCATGTCGAATCAACCTGTTATAAAAAGAAGAATATGAATAAACACTGCTCATTTTGTAATATTGATGGGCACTCGTTAGAAGAATGTAGAAGAAAGTCAAAAACGGGTCCTCAAAATAGAATAGTAAGGAAGATTCAAACAGTGTGCTGTGACTCTTCTGATAAAAAGTACTATAAAGAAGTACTTGTTAATGGAATTTTGGCGAAGGCTATTCTGGATTTTGGCAGTTCATGTAATGCAATGACACAGAGTTTTTATAAGAAACAAGACTTGGAGTTACAACCTAATAATGATGTGGTTATAAAAGGATATGGGGATGCATTAATAACACCTGTAGGTACCGTTACTGCTACTCTTGTGGTAGATGGTGTAACGCAGGACAATTCATTTTATGTAGTACCTGATTATGTTCAAAATGTTGATGTTTTGATAGGACAGACATTTACCGAGTCTCCAAATCTAGTGGTTGTTAAAACTGCAACAGATTTGAATATTTATGAAAATGAACTAGCTGTACAGGTTACGGAGCTATGTGATAGTTTTGATAAGATTCGGTTGTATCCTCAAACTGACGCGACACTATCTCCTGGCATTAATAAGGTTTTGGTACGGTTAGATCCTATTGTTGATGGTTTAATGAATATCAAAAAAAGCGAGCAAAGAAAACCGTTGAACGAAAAAGATGTTCTTGTCGATAGTGTTGAATCATCTGATGATTATGCTGTTATTAAGCTTGTGAATAGAACAAATACAATGATAACACTTAAGGAATCGGATTGCATTGCACGAGCAGAATTAGTAAAACCAGATTTAGAGATAACAGATGATGTAAAGGTGGGTGCACACTTAGATGAAAATGAGAGAACTGATTTAAATGAACTTTTAGCCAAATATGATCATTGTTTTTCTGGAATTGGAATGGAGCTAGGAAACTGCAGTGTGGAAATGAGCATTAAACTGACAGAGAATAAGGGGATTAATTTCAAGCCTTATAGAATGTCATTCCATGATAGGGATGTAGTGAGAAATATTGTAGATGACCTGTTAAATTCTGACATTATTGAGAAGTTCACATCCTCTTTTGCAAGCCCAGTTCTCTTAGTTAATAAAAAGGATGGCGGACGTAGATTATGCGTAGACTATAGAGCACTTAATAAAATCACAGAGAAAGAACGGTATCCCTTGCCGGTAATTCAGGACTTGTTGGATCGATTGGTGGGTAAGTCAGTATTCTGTCTAGATTTGGCAAACGGGTACCATCAAATTAAAATCGCTGAGCAGTCAAGACCACTTACCGGATTCGTGACACTCGATAGCCATTACCAATATAAAATGATGAGCTTCGGTCTTTGCAATGCTCCTGCGGTATTCCAGCGTGCGATGATAGAAATATTGGAGCCAGTAATTCACACTTGCGCTGAGGAGTATATTGATGACGTAGTTTTGTGGGGTATTGACACTAGAGAATGTTTTACTAATCTGGAGAAGGTGCTCAGTTTTGTTGAAAAGATGGGCGTCAAATTGAGAAAGAGCAAATGCTCTTTTCTCACTGAAAGCGTCGAGTATTTAGGTCATGTAATCTCAGGCGGTGAGATCAGACCCTCAACTCATAAAATTACAGCTGTATCGAGGATAAAGACACCATCGAATGTCCATGAATTACGCCAGTTTCTTGGTCTTGCGAGTTATTTCCGCAAATTTATTCAGGACTTCGCAACTATTGCGCGACCACTTACCTCACTCACGAAGAAGATTGCAGAGTGGCAGTGGGGACCGGATCAAGAACAGGCTGTGTAAACTCTTAAGCAGATACTTACTTCAGATCCTGTGCTTGTAAATTACCATCCAGAAAGAGAGACGCAAGTTCACACTGATGCATCTTAACTTGGGCTTGGCGGAGTTCTCCTTCAAAAGCTCCTAGCGGAGATACCAAGGTAGTTGCTTATGCAAGCAGACAGACAACAGTTACTGAAGCAAAATATCACGTTTTGAATTGGAGGCTCTAGCAGTGGTCTTTGCCATTCAAAGATTTGAGGTGTATCTGTCTGGAATCAAGTTCCGAATTGTTACGGATTGTTCAGCATTAAGTATGGCCTGGTTAAAAAGAGATCTATCTTTACGTATTGCTCGTTGGTGGCTCGATCTGCAAGAGTACGATTTTGAGGTTGATCATCGTCCAGGGAGTTCCATGGCACACGTCGATGCGCTCAGTCAGAACCCTGTGTCAGTACTGCATATTGTAGAGAAGGATTTGATTGACGCATTACAGGACGGAGATGAGCAAATACGAGGATTAATTCAAAATTTAACATTGGAACAAGAGACTAATAAGAAGCATAATAGTGGACTTGCAAAGACTATAAAATGGTAAATGGCAAATTGTGTCGTCTGGTGTCTAACGGTTATAAACCTGTTTTGCCTAAAAGTGCAAGATTCCATATTTTGAAGTTGTATCATGACGAAAATGGTCATTTGGGAGCAGAAAATTGTTTGGATGCTATACAAGCTAAATATTGGTTCCCAAAAATGCGAAAATGTGTTGAGAAGTATGTTGCAAGTTGTGTTGGATGCCAATTTATGAAGAAGCCTACAGGTAAGCAGCCTGGTCTCTTGCATCCAATTCCAAGAGTGTCCGTACACTTCCACACATTGCATGTGAATCACCTTGGTCCATTTTGCAAGAGCAATGGAAAGACTTATATTATAGCGATCATTGACGGGTTTACTAAATTTGTCTGGTTGGATGCTGTCGCTAGTGCTAATGCCAAGGGAGCAATCACAGCATTGACTAAATTGAGTCAAGTCTTTGGTCACCCAGATCGAATTATCAGTGATCGGGGATCTGCTTTCACTGGTAAGGAGTTTGAGCGTTATTGTGCTGATAATGGGATTAAGCACATATTAAATGCTGTTGCCTCACCAAGGGCGAACGGGCAGCAAGGCGCTCAGCCTTAACCGGACGATTCTTAATTCGTTATCTGCTCATATGGGCGAGGAGCAGAAGGGTTGGGATGCTTATCTTCCAAAAGTACAATTAGGCATCAATTCATCAATTAGTCACGGAACTGAAGTCACCCTTAGAGTTACTCTGTGGTCTTAGACCTCGACTTGCTAATAATTTGCAAGGAGCAGTTTATAGTGACAATATGGCGGAACTACGAGAAGAGGCCGCTCAGAAAATAGAGTTGAACGCATCTAAAATGAAAAGACGCTTTGATAAAAGTCGGAGAGACAGTGCTCCTATTCTAGTTGGTCAATTAGTTATGGTTGAGAGGAAAGTTCTACGACCTGGACTGTCCAGTGGAAAATTAGTTCCCAGGTATGCGGGACCGTATAAAGTGACTGCCGTGTTGCCGAACGATCGCTTTGAGGTGATGCCGTCCACGAAAGGGAAACGAGGTTACAAAAATATTGTTGCACGTGACAAAATTAAGGTTTGGTGTCACAAAGACAAAAGTTCCTCGTCTGGCGAAGATTAATTACATAATTAATTTCAGTTTTACCTTTTTCTACGCTTGCCTACGGGGCGTCTACAGCGTATAAACTATGCTAGCTTTGGGAGCATTTTTCTGTGAATTATTAACTCTTTGATCTCGGAGTCTTACACTATCTTGAAGTGGCTGACACTTGCTTTCGGGGCCTACACAGTGTTTTGCCTTGAATTGCTTACGGAGCCTTACAAAACTATCCTCGTGTGAATAATGACGCTTGCCTTTGGGGCCTCCATAGCGTGCGTTCTGGCATAGTACCTCTTCTTGCATAGTCTATTGGGATCTAATGGTGCTAGACAATAATGCTTGCTTTCGGAGTCTAACAGCATTAGTTCAGTGAATTGCCTTAGGGGCCTAATATCATTATTTCAGTGCTTGTCTTCGGGGCCTAGCAGCATTAGTTCAGTGAATTGCCTTAGGGGCCTAATATCATTATTTCAGTGCTTGCCTTCGGGGCCTAGCAGCATTAGTTCAGTGAATTGCCTAAGGGGCCTAATATCATTATTTCAGTGCTTGCCTTCGGGGCCTAGCAGCATTAGTTCAGTGAATTGCCGTAGGGGCCTGATATCATTACTTCAGTGCTTGCCTTCGGGGCCTAGCAGCTTTTATTTAGTGAATTGCCTTAGGGACCTAACAGCATTGGTCCAGTGCTTGCCTTAGGGACCTGCCAGCACTAACTCAGTGGTTGCCTTTGGGGCCTTGCCACTATCAGACCATTCTCTTTGGAAGGAATGACATCGTCCTTGACAATCACGGTGAAGAGCCGTGGTGTACGAGGACCGCTGCGACGAGATGGTGTAGCCTGCAGGCGCTGCTCCAAGGGGATTATCTCTTCGGAGGACCGAAGATGTTGCAGGACGGCCGAGCTGTTAGCGGGACTAAACCGTTACTACGCGGTTGAAAACGATTCGATTGATGACTCGCGCACGTCACTACGTCACTACGATCGGACGCTGGTATTTTTGGTGCTTCGCGCGTAAATTGTATAAAGTGTTTGGTTATGCCGAAGTGATTAATAAATATTATTAAAAATGTAATTGTGTGTTTACAATATACAAGTAAATAGATGAACGGGCGTAAACTAGTAGTAGATATAAATAAGTAATAGATAGAAATACATTTATAAGTTCTTTTAAGTCAGGTTAAGTATCTAATTAACGTAGAGGGTACAATGGATACATACTACCACGCCTGTCTCCCATCGGGGTAGGCAGAGACTATGACTTTCCACTTGCTACGATCCTGACATACAACTTTGGATGGTGACACTTTGCCGCTGTAATATTCATCTATATACTTGTATATATATATATATATATATATATATATATATATATATATATATATATATATATATATATATACATATATATGGTCTCACTACAGGGGATGCCGACGACCGTGCGAAGTGGAGGAGAAAATGTAGGAAAGCGGACCCCGGGCGTCGCGAGACGCAACTGGGACAGACGCTCGGATGATGATGATGATATATATATATATATATATATATATGTGACTTCGCCCGCGTAGAGAAGCTTTTTCGTTCGCGTTTCCCGCAGGAATTTGTTCCCGGGATAAAAAGTAGCCTTGTCCATCTTCTGGCTTTAAGCTACCTCCCCACCAATTTTCAGTCAAATCGGTACAGCTGTTGTTGAGTTATTAATAGTGTAACTAACACGACTTTCTTTTATAAATATACTCGTAAGATGTAGTTGACGCCCGCGGCTCCGCACGCGTGGTGAAGTTTTCCCGTTCTCGCTTCCCACAGGAACTTTTTCCCGGGATAAAAAGTAGTCTATGTGTTGTTCTGATATGTAAGCTATATTATTGTAAAGTTTTATCAAAATCCATTCAGTAGATTTTGCCTGAAAGAGTAACAAACATCCATCCATACATACAAACTTTCACGTTTATAACATTAGTAGTATTTTCTCTTAGTTATGTTCCGTCTTCCATCAATAAATAACATTAAATTGCACATCCTCAATTTGTCCACATTCTAAGGCGTAGTCTTATTATGAGGCTTTCACTGGATAAAAACTCGTTCTAGGTTAAATCTCCATGGATGCATAGCGCATGCAGTCCAGTAGCAATTATACACGATAAACTTTATTCATTTGGGTCGATATTTACTGCTTTTGCTGTGGTCGCGGGATATTCACTTTAAAAAATGAATTAGCGGCAATGTGCATTTCTTGAATGAGTAAAATCGTTAAACTCGCATCAGGACACGTGACTTCGTAAGACGGAAGGAGAGTAGACCGCCGGTGCGGCGTAGGAGAGGAAGTAATATCTCCCTCTGTTTCTACCTCGTAGCGAACAATAAAAATTGTCATATTTGTGTACGATAGCGCAATAAAATAATATTTAATTTTACTACACAAATGATAGCACCTACTTTTATACTGATAAATAAATCAATTCGTGTGAAATTATTTCCTAACCATTCCAAAATATTCAGATATGCACAACGTTAATGTTCACTTCTGACAGCACCCTCAGAGTGCAACCCGTTGTTTTTTTTTAATTCTACTAAGGTGGCAGACAAGCATTCGGGCCCACCTGACTGAAAGTGGTCACCATAGTCTATGGACATTTTGTTCGAATGCGCAACTTCGTCCGTCATTTATTAGGTGCTAATATTGTGGGACATTCTGGGACATTTTTTTACACAATGGCGTCTTACCCAAAGTAAGCTAATATAAGCTTGTGTTATGGGATCTAGACGACTGATAAACATACTTATATTTTTCTAAATACATTCACAGCAAACACCCAAACTTTGAAACAAACATTTGTGGATCACACAAATATTTCTTCCGACCCGGGAATCAAACCCAGGATCTCAGTCAATGTTCTGATAATGCTTATTCCCGGATTGCGTCATCATTCTGAATTCTAATCCACTATCGATTAACGAACAATTATGACAAATCATCAATTTCCGAGTCGCAAAAGCCATCAGTCCTTACATCATAACTGGTAATCACATCCTGGTGATTACGACGATGGACATCATACGATAAGTAACAATCAATTTCAGAGTGTACAAAAATATTCAGCGTAGTTCCATCCCAAAGAAGAAAAATATTCAGCGTAGCGTTAATTCTGACTTCGGCCTCACTTTTTGGAAGTTCTTTGAAAGTGGCTTGTACAGCAAGTTTCAAAAGTGCATGTATAGCTTAATTATTTTAATTATCTATCACGCCTTATGACCGAAGGGGTGGCAGAGGCATTTTATATGCCTACTTTTCACCATGTGTATTCCTGTCACACGTAATATGTGGTGAGCCAATTGCCGTGTTGAAATGGACAGATGCAGGTTGTGGCTACCTGCTGTTGAAATTTCAAGCCGCCCATAAGGCCTTCAACTTGACTTAACGACTGTCATGTGATTGGCATCCGGGACCAACAGCTTAACGTGCCTTCCAAAGCACGGAAACGCTCGCAAATGTAAATGCAACGAAGTGGTCACCCATCCGAAAGTTGCTTAACGCAGTGATCGTTTACAGAACACTGAGTCCGCGGGACTAACTTTAATGCTTTAAGAGCTTAATGTCTATTTGCTATCTTTTTTATTGAATGTACTCATTCTTTTAAAATTTTTAGGTAAGTTATGTGGTTCAAATAATAATTACAATTTAAGCGAATCTCAAAAATAGAAAAAAAAATCCACATTGGATAATAAGTTTATTTTTTAAACCACAGAGGTAGCAGACAAACATACGGCCCACCTGATGGAAAGTGGTCATCGTAGCCTATAGACGTTTGCAATACCAGAGGTGCAGCACTCGCGCTGCTAACACTGTAAAAACCTAAGATTACTTTTAAAGAAGGGGTTCTTATTATTTTATTTTATTCATAATCATTATGGGGTTATTCAGAAGGATACTAGACGTTCGGAAGTGAAGAAGTTCTGAAGTACTTTATAAAAAATATTTAATTTTATTATTAGGATGATGATGATCATTTTGATTGACGAAGAATATATATTGTTCAAAAGTAGAGGGTAGAAGGAGTCAGGGTAGGCCGAGACTTACATATGAAGACCACGTGAGCAGATTGCTCAAAAACGGAAAGGTCAAAAGTACTCGGATACCCAGACGTGCGTGTATGAAGCAATTGATGAATCTCGAAGAAGCGAAAGAAGTATGCATGGATCGCGAAGCCTGGCGATCTGTCCTCTCTGACTACCCCGTCAGGGATACAGCGTGAAAATGGTTAGTTAGTTTTTTAGTTTTTTATGATGATCATTACATCATCTATTGAGGCTTGCCGTCAAAAAACAGGATTAAATGGTTTCAAATTTTCAGAAAACACGGATATTATTGAAATTAAATTAATTCGTCATTAGAAACAGTTTTGAAAACAATTAGTCATCATCATCATCATCATCCGAGCGTCTGTCCCAGTTGCGTCTCGCGACGCCCGGGTTCCGCTTTCCTACATTTTCTCCTCCACTTCGCACGGTCGTCGGCATCCCCTGTAGTGAGACCATTAGCACGCATGTCATCCCTTACGACGTCAAGCCAGCACTTCTTGGGTCTTCCCCTCTTACTGGGACCCGGCGGGGCTGACATGGCCAGACCATTTGTTACCTACGTAGCCCGGCGGTTGCCGCAAGACGTGACCATACCAACGAAGGCGACACTCTTGCAACTTGACTGCAATGTCACGAACGTGAAGGCCGCCGCGGATGCGAGAGTTCCTCACGCGGTCCATCCGCGTGACTCCACACATCCACCGCAGCATCTTCATTTCTGTGACACGCAGCTCCTGCTTGTGTCGCTCCAATATCGGCCACGTCTCACTGCCATGTAAAAGGACAGGTCTAATATTGGTTTTGTAGACCTGTCCCTTCAACCGGATCGGCATTTTAGGATCACACATCAAATGACACCGGTCATCTCCCGCCATTTGGCCCACGCGGCAGCAATGCGTGACTTGACATCGCAATCGATGTCACTGGACGTGTGAAAAACAGATCCCAGGTATTTAACCTGGTCCGTGCGCTCGACCAAATCACCACCTATGTGGACAGATGTGAGATCTGTCGAGTTTAGTGCCAAGTACTCGGTCTTCGCCACATTTAGTTTCAGACCGCCGTTCTCAAGCGTCTCCTTCCACGCCTTTACACGTCGCACCAATCTGCCCCTGTCCGCGTCTGCCAGCGCAATATCGTCAGCATACATGAGCAACCATGGAGGCTGCTCATGCGGGTTTCTGATGGTGTCCGACAATTCGTCTAATATTACACTGAACAAAAGCGGACTAAGGACAGAACCCTGGTGTACCCCGACGGTGATGGGGAAGGGTTTCGTGTCGCCAACAGCAGTCCGAACCATTGAATCGGAGTCACAGTACATGTCCCGGATAGTGTCAATATAGACCTCTGGAACCCCTTTAGACCGCAGTGCCCACCAGATCATCGCACGAGGAACACAGTCGAAGGCCTTCTGCATGTCTAGAAACAAACAGTGCAGAGGCGTGTTCTTCGACCTGTATTTCTCTGCGACAACCCTCAGGGCAAAAACAGGGTCCGTGGTCCCATGACCAGGGCGAAACCCATATTGACACTCCGAGAGAGTACACTCCTGCCGGATCCGAGAGTCTATAATCCTCTCGAAGATCTTCATGGTGTGGGACATCACCTTTATACCGCGGTAGCTCCCGCACTCCTGCACTGACCCCTTACCTTTGAAGACTGGAGTAATAATACTCAGTCTCCATTGGTTTGGGATCTGTCCGCTGAGGAGTATGCGGTTAAAAAGGTTTACTAAGATGCCCACACCGCGAGGACCCATCGCCTTCCAGACTTCGATGGAGACTCCATCGGGTCCGACAGCTTTCCGATTCTTCATGCGGCGAAGCGCAGTCAGGACTTCTCCAGGCGTTTTGAAAACAATTTGTATGAATTACTTATTAATTAATTAAAATTTAGGAAATAGCTATTTCCTAAATTTTAATTTAGCGTGGAAACATTTTTCTGCCTCGAGCTTGACTAGAACCAACGTTTTCTGGTTAACCACACCAGACGTGTATACCAATTACACCACCGAGACCTACTCAAAACTAAGGAATTAATTCACGTCTTTACGTCCTAAGACGACGTAAGGCGCTATCTACCAGCACTACAGCAAAGTAACATTTTAAAATATTAAATTTATTATCGTCATTCTTATAGAGTGTTACAAATTACATATTGAAGACACTGCAAAATGTAACGGTAGCCAAATATCAAGGCATCCTTATTCCGTTTTCATTTGCATTTAACTGCATCCAAGTTAAAATATCGATAATTTCTTACAGTGCATACTCGTATCATAACTTTAAATCGCCGGAACAAAGAATATAAAGAATTCGAGCATTGCAATAATTTATTGCAATTTTACGAAGAAGTATCACATCGATCATTGATATAAAGGTAAGGATCCACGATGAGTAGTCGTATAATGTAACTATGTAATGTACCTAACATTACATAAATCTAAATACATAATAGAAAGTCGTGTTAGTTACACGTTATAACTCAACAATGGACGTACCGATTTGGCTGAAAATTGGTGGGGAGATAGCTTAGGGCCAGGAGACGGACATAGACTTTTTATCCCGGGAACAAGTTCCTGTGGGAAACGGGAACGGGAAATCTTCTCTACGCAGGAGAAGCCACGGGCGTCAACTAGTAAATAAATAAAATAAAGATTCGAGAAATAAAATTTTGACGACAATAAATCACATCAGAATAACACACAAACTACCTTTTATCCCCGGAACAAGTTGCTGTGGGAATCTTGATTTTTTTTTAATTGAGATTTTGTTAATGATATCGACTATGTACGCAATGTAGAATTAACAAACAAATCTTTTTTTTTTATCTTAGCGTTTTTCAGTTGCTCCCAAATCCTGCCTTGATGCCTAGGATCTACTTTTATTTTTATTTTTATTTTCGTAATCCTGTAAGAATGCATACGGCATTTTTGCCTTGTCTGTTGATACGCGCGTGCATCACTGTTGGGGCCCGTTATGCCAAATTTTTTGTCAAAATACATGGTTACAGAAAAAAAGTAACAATCTCTGGGACTTTATGTTAAGCTGAGAATGTCCAGCTGATATCCGTTATGTGACACACGAACGCTCCAAGTGAGTTATTACCTTAAAAAGTTGAATGCATGCCTTCCTCATAACTGGTATAACGGTGCCGAATTATTTAAATTATGAGTTAATAAGAAAGAACGTCCCGACAAGTGGCGAGAGGGGAGGATCCCAATCCTCCTCCCCTCCTTTATTATCGTTAAACAATAAATTTCCGCCATGTAACGCCCGATTCAATTAGTTATGCATTTAGAGAAAATATGTTACTTTAGAATTACAAACAGACGCTTCAATTTTATGTAAAGACTAGATGACCCCCACAGCTTCGCCCGTGGAATATTTCGACCTCCCGTCGCACCAATTTAATCCTGTCGCTTATAAATTCTACAATGATGCATAAAAATTTGCCCGATTTGTCGACATTTACGACTACTGCTCTGCTCTTCAGTGTAGTAGTGTAATTATATATAGCCTATACCCTTCCTCGATAAATGGGCTATCTAACACAAAAAGAATTTTTCAAATCCGACCAGTAGTTCCTGAGATTAGCGCGTTCAACCAAACAAACAAACTCTTCAGCTTTATAATCTAGTATAGATACGAGTATGTCCGTAAGTGAGGTATGTCTAAAAATACTAATTAAGAATATTGTCAAATTATTTAACGTTTATTTTACTAATTATAATAAAAAAAACTATACGAAACTATCTTCACGCTGTATCCCTGACGGGGTAGTCAGAGAGGACAGATCGCCGGGCTTCGCGATCCATGCATACTTCTTTCGCTTCTTCAAGATTCATCAATCGCTTCATACAAGCACATCTGGTTATCCGAGTACTTTTGACTTTTCCGTTTTAATTATAATACTGCTAATTACATGCGTTCTGTGGGTATACTCCTCACCCAGAATGATAAGAAGTATTAACATCGGACTCACCTGCTATGTCTAGTGCTGTTTCATAGTCCGCTACCTCTGGCATCCTCTCCGCCACTTGTCCATCTTTCATCACCCTCGGTGAGGCTAGAGACAAAAGGAACAGTTTATTTTCACAGTTCGGAACAAAAAGTAAAGCTCTGCGTGTTCGGACACTTCACATTAGTCAGTCCTGGGGGCCGAGTCTGCTATTTCATACATACATACATATTGTCACGCCTCCATCCCCGAAGGGGTAGGCAGAGGCATATTAAACGCCCACATTTCACCGCAATTTCAATCATCTCGAAATATAATCGAAATCGTCGCTCAATAGAAAACCACCGGTACAATTTTGACAGTTTGTCGTAGTCTACTATTACAATCGTACTTCAATAGACTTCCATCGACCGGCCGATAGAATTTTACCAACACATACCGCGCAAGTGGCCACTAGTCAGTTGCATTTTTGATAGTCTACCAACATTTTGGCTAAAACACCGTTTCTGGTTCTATTCTACGGCTTGTGATTAGTAGACTCGGCTCCCTGAAGTGAAGAGCAGACCCTGCTAACTCAGAGTTCTGTAAACGATCACTGCGTTAAGCAACTTTCGCTATGGTTGGTTCTCAGATAGTTTATGACTTTGTGGCATTTCCATTTACGACCGTTTCCGTGCTTCGGTAGTCACGTTAAGCCATTGGTCCCGGTTACCAGTACACGTTACTGGTAACCGGGACCAATGCAGTCGTTAAGTGCAGTTGAAGGCTTTATGGCGGCTTGAAAAACTTCAACAGCTGGTAGCCACGACCTGAGTCTATCTATTTTAGCACTGCAATGGGCTCACTACCTTTTACGTTGGACAGGAATACACACAGTGAAAACTGGGCTTATAATATAATTCTGCCAACGCTTCGGGGTTGACTGGAAAAAAAAACTAACAACAAAAATACAATGTCAAATATAATTTAGTCACATAATTCTTCACTAAAATAATGACTACGTTTTCAGTGCTAAGAAAAACACAATGTCATTAAACAGATGGGTGTCGTTCGAGGACAGTTTCTCCTCTACTATAACTCATCTTAATGTATGACGTTTTAAGTCCAATGAACGCTGCTAGAATTCAAACCAGCCTGATTATACAAGACATCGAATCTCTCATTTCATCTATCACTTTCTTTCTCTTATTTAGAAACGGTCGGTATGTCCGTGACAACAAAATAAATAATGTGAATTGTCCTCAATCACAAAATAAATTTATAAAATGATTTTGCCTGCTTCGGTGGTGCAAGTGTTAGTGTATGCGACTGATGTCCCGGGTTTGATTCCCGTGTCGGAATAAATATTTGTGTTATCCACAAACCTTTTTTTCGAAGTATAGGTGTTTTCTGTGTATAATATGTATGTATTTAGAAATAAGTCCATAAGTATGTTTATCAGCTGTCTAGATCCACGCCAAAGCTTAAAAGCTTAGTTTGGGCTAGATGGAGCTGTGTGAAAAGTTTCTCACAATATTTATTTATTTAACTAGCGGACAAAACACTGAACAGAGTTATAGTTAATAAATGAAAAAATAAATTCAGTTAGAAAGACGGACAGTGGACATTGCGTGTGGAACCCTAAAATTAACAACTGTATTTCCAAGAGATATTAAATTTTAAACATTATTGACAAAACTTGGAACTGCTGCGGAGATAAACACACGCAGTACACTTAGCAGAAAGGTTACAGGTTGCCACTGATTTTACGGAAAATGATTTATAAGCTACTAATTTTCTTTTCTTTTAAAGTTTATCTCGATGACTTCCAGAGGCTTGATACCAAGTTGAGGAGTTTGAATAATTAATAGTTGTTTAAATAATCACTGTGTTTTAAGAGTCATTAAATTTGAAACATTATTGACATAACATGAACCGCTGCGAAAATAAACACACGCAGTACAGGTTGTTAGGGTTGCCGCTGATTTTACGGAAAATGTTTCAACAGCTATTAATTTTCTTTTAATAAATAATAAATAAATAAATGTTGTGGGACATTTTTTTACATAGCGCCATCTAGCCCAAAGTAAGCTAATTTAAGCTTGTGGTATGGGATCTAGTTAACTGATAGACATCCTTATATATTTCTAAAAACACACATAGGAACACCAAATTCCGAAACACATTTGTGGATCAATGACTTCTAGAGCATGGCTTGGTAACACGTAGAGGAGTTTAAAACTATACTAATATTATAAAACTGAAGAGCTTGTTTGTTTGTTTGGTTCAACGCGCTAATCTCAGGAATTGAACGTGACATACTTTGAACTCCCGTCGCACCTATTAAATCACGTCGCTTATAAATTCTACAATAATGCATTAACATTTGCCCGATTTGTCGACATTTATGACTACTGCTTCGCTCTCCAGGGTAGTAGCGTAATGATATATAGCGTATAGCTTTCCTTGATAAATGGGCTATTTAACACAAAAAAAAAATTGATATCCGATTGGTAGTTCCTGAGATTAGCGCGTTCAACCAAACAAACAAACCAACAAACTCTTCAGTTTTATAATATTAGTATAGATTTAATTATAAACATATTTACATATTATACATAGGAAACACCTAAACTACGAAACAAACATTAGTGAATTGCACATATATATTTTTCGGCCCGGGAATTGAAGCCGGGACCTCAGCCGCGCAGCCGCATACAGCACCACTGCGCCACGGAGGCATTCAAATGTGTAAACTTTCTTTTTTTAAACACCATGTCACAGCCGCCCAAAGCATCACAAGCGGACTCTGCGGTACCGAGGGGGAGGTTTAGTATTTCACCGAAGTTCCACGCTAAGATGAGAGATCTCTATATGAATGTTAGCAATAGTACTGAATAACTAATCGATCTAACTTGCTATAGGTTAGAAAGTGGGATTTCCTTAGTTGGCTCCGTCGATGAATGCCAAGAAAAGTAGGTATGACTTCATTGCTTACTAAATGAAACTACACGTATTTACTAGTATGCTGCACGCTTGATTTGAAAGATTTATCAATTGATCGCTCGTGGCCCCGCGGTCTCAGTGTTCTGTAAACGATCACTGAGTTACGCAACTTTCACTATGGCTGGTCCTCGGATGGGTGACCACTTTGTGGCATTTACATTTGCGAGCGTTTCCGTGCTTCGGAAGGCACGTTAAGCCGTTGGCTCCGGTGGCCAGTAAAATGGCAGGAGTTAAGCATGGTTGAAGGCCATATGGGCGGCTTGAAAAATTTCAACAACAGGTAGCCACAACCTGCGTCTGTCTATTTCAACACGGCAATGGGCTCACCACCTATTACGTGGGACAGGAATCCACCCGGTAAAAAGTGGGCATATAATATGCCCCTGCATATAATATGCCCCTGTCTTCGGGGATAAGACGTGATGGATATTTATTTATTTATTTATTTATTTAATATAGCTATCCAAACAGCAACTAAACAAACACTGTCACAGACAGTCATCTACAATACTGTTCAAAATAAAAAAGTTTAATTATGTAAACGAAAACGAATGTAATTACTGGCCATTTAAAAAAGTGGCCATGACTTTATTGCCAGGTTCTTTCTCAGGCTTTACCTATTGCTTTGCGAATCTGGCAGTAAATGTAGAAGCAATAATCTTGACGTTCATAAATGTTACTTTCTGACCTACATGAATATAAAAGACGTGTGGCACTCGGAGACTGCCGCGGTAAAGCTATTGCATAGCATACCTTTGTTTTTCTCTGATATTAATTCAAGTTACACAAAAAAAACACCCCCACCCTCATCCTCACCCTCACCCTCACCCTCACCCCTCACTTTCACCCTCACTCTCACCCTCACCCCACTCTCACTCTCACAGTCACCCTCACACTCACACTCACTATCATCACGTCTCGATCCGTGCGAGCTTCGTACAATCGTACCATATAATATATGTACATACACGTTAAGCCAACGCTCGGCCGTGCTCGGTGAACTTCGTGTGACCTCGTCTCGACCTTCGTCTTAGGATTTTTTCCTTACGGAATTTCTTGCCAAAGCCCGCGAGAAAAACTATGAAATAGCTTAAAAATATTTTCATTTCTCTTTTCAAATGCGTTTAGTGAAAAGTATCTACTTATTTTGAAATTACAGTTTTATTTATCTTTATTCAAACCTATAATTGAACACGAGGCCTCTGCTGTCCGAATGTTATTACACTATCACTGAGCCACCGCAGCTGTCAGAATCATACTGACCTTGAATTTAGCTGTCAATCAAACATGTTTGTTCATCAATCACGCTTTATCCCTGACGGGGCGGCAGAGGCATATTATACGCCCAATTTTCACCATATGTATTTTGTCCCACGTAATAGGTGGTGAGCCCATTGCCGTGTTTATTCTAACCGTACCATCACAATACATTTTTGCCAATCTTATGTATGTCCAGAAAAATCTATCACAGTTTTCTAAACTCTGTGATAAACATAATATAAACACTAGAAATAAAAATAATCTTTCAGTCCACCACAGTCGACTACATAAGATTGGCGATTCTTTCCAGGGTAACTGTATACGCTTTTACAACAAGCTTCCCTGTGACCTGAGAAATTTACCTTTAAATAAATTTAAAAAGTTTATTAAAAACAAGCTTTGTGAAAAAGGTTTTTACTCCGTTACAGACTATTTGCAGGACAGGGACGCCTGGAAATGATCTGCTGGCAAAATGAAATAATATTAAATTGTAAATAGGCCATCAAAAAAAAAAGCCTTCCTAAGTTTCTTGCCGGTTCTTCTCAGGTGGGCCGCGTTCCGAACCGGTGGTCGCTTTAAATATTTTAAATAGTGTATGACATTTTGTAAGCGCCGTTAAAATGGTCTATGCAAAATAAAGATATTTTTATTTTATTTATTTTATTTTATGTTGAAATAGACAGACGCAGATTGTGGCTACCTGCTGTTGAAATTTTTTGCTGGGGCCAACGGCTTAGCGTGTCTTCTGAGGGCCGTATTCCAGAACGTTTATCAACACTCAAGAAAAACTTGAGAGTAGATTTTATAAGGCAAAATCTAGTCTCAAGCGTTGACCGAGTATTGAGAAACGTTCTGGAATACGGACCTGAAACACGGAAACGCTCACAAATCTAAATACCACAAAGTCGTCACCCATCCGACCGAAAGTTTCTTAACGCAGTGATCGTTTCCAGAACACTGGGTCAGCGGGGCTATGAGCTCTTCTAAACAGAAGTGGAAAGTTTTGCATAAAAAAACGAAAACATAAAAATACGGATTACGTATGGGCACCATGTTTTAACCTACTTTTTTTATTTATCTAGGACTGCAAATTGAACTGGATATATATTCCTAACCCGATTTCAATAGTTCTGACCCATATTCAAAACTACTCTTAAATTTTCCGACCACCATTCAACAAGACATCAGAAAGGCGACACGACCCGATAGACACTGTTATGAGATTCAAAGTTACCTTAGGATCAGTGTTAACCTCTGTGAACCACGTCTTCGAATCCAGTTTGGACGAGTGATAGAACGTTCTTTTGGGTGTTTGGCGCTAACTATTAGAACAAGACGGATAGTTACGGTTTACCATTTCCAAAACTACTGTATAATTTGTGTTTTTATGTTCAACTAGCTGACCCGGCGGACTTCCTACCGCATTAAATTTAATACATTTCGGTTTTTAGTGATTAGCTGAGTTTTAAAGCAAGAAAAGCAGCTTCTTTCTCTGTAGCTCTGAGGAATTGTTTTACTTTTTCTCATCGCACCACTGACTATACACAGGATGTTCACCCTTAGACTTTGCGTCCGGAGCGGTAAAAAAAAAAAGCTCCCGGTTTTCCCGTACATCTACAGTATGGGGTTTTACATAAACGGTCTTAGAAGGTTTCTACAGGATAAGCAACGCGAGGGCTGCACCCACGGTGTTGCAAACGTCCATAGACTACAGTGACCTCTTTCCACCAGGTGGGGCCGTATGCTTGTCTGCCGCCTCAGTGGTATAAAAAAAAGCTTCTCATGAGTTCTTCAAAAGGAGTCATAGAAGGATTTTGCCGGGTCGGTAGGGCGAGTGCCGCCCCTCCAATGTTATAAACGGCCATAGGCTACGATGACCACTTTCACCACCTCAGTGGTATAAAAATAATAACAATAACTTTTAATGAATCTATAGATGGTGTTAAAAATGGCACTGTCTACTATGTCCATTCGTATTTTCAAACAATTCAGTAATAAAATCCAATCCAGCAAATATACACACAATTTTATTTAAATCGATCCCGTCGTAGGAGTTAGGTGAGAAAGACGTAAAATAAGCATATTAACTTTTTTCGGCACCAACTGACACTTAGTATATATTTTATTTCTTTAAATTTATTATTTCTGAAATAAAACTATTTTGTATTCCAACCAAAGAGACCAAAGAGATCGGGACCTCCTACTTCAGATATAAAACACATCAATAAATATTTGACAACCAAGTGACTCTATTTTTAAATTTTTAAACAAAAATCAAAAGAGACTCAAAGAGCATCTAAATTTCACAGGCTGGAACATTTTTCTGGGACATCTTTCCGAGGAGTTACCCGGGGCGTCCGGCAATAGACAGTTAGGCGGGGACTGTGTGGTTTTAGCCGGATCGAGTCCGGCATGACATCCGAGGGGATTTCCACACGTTAAAAAAAAAAAAAAAGCTGGAACATTTTGTATTGAAAAATTTAATGGTCGTATTTAGTATTTTCTTTTACTTATCATTTTCATTTCTAACCGTATAACAAATCTTTCGATATGAATATCAGCCAAATTAGTCCGGCCATTGTCGAGTTTTAGCGAGACTAACGCACATAATTCATTTTTATATATAAGATAATGGTAGTTATCGTTATCTCTAAGTATTTACTTTTTATATAAAAGTAAATACTTAGAGATAACGAGCTCCAAAGTGTGAACGAGAGAAAGAACTTAATATGTTGCAGTAAACAGAGGCGTTCATTGCGTTAGATTTAAATCTTCATAGAAAGCTGCTGTAAAGTTTTCATATTACTGATTGAATCGGACGTTACATGGCGGAAATCCATCGTAGAACGATAATAAAGGAGGGAAGGAGGATCCGACCACACACACTCGATTCGTCGTCGATATCGACTAAGTGCCACCTTGTAAAGCGGAATACTCGTATTGCAAAAGTTTTGACAACCTGGAGGGTAAGGTTTCCTTTTACCTATCCTACATCCCTTTCCTTGAGGAGTTCGATTCGTCATTCCTCAGTTACAATTGGTGGAGGTTATCCTTGACCATGGTGCGTTAGGATTGACGAATCGAGGGTGTGGTAGGATCCTCCTCCCCTCCTTTATTATCGTTCTGTAAAGTTTTCACTACTTCACTGGACACGAGATACAGGAATTAGGACTGAACATGACAAATAGTAAGAAAATGAGTTTCCAGTGCCTGCCCAAGATTAGGGCGAAGAAAGAAAACTTAAAAAACTTTATTTCTTCTAAAATCGTTCTTATTTCTGTCGTCATCCCGTTTGCTGCTGTCATGTAAAGGATTCTGAAATAGGTGACGCTACTAGGTGACCGCTTGTAGCGTGCCCTGGGGCTATCCTTCCGAGGGCTCAACCGGGACACCAGGCTATAGACAGATGGAAGGGAAACGTGTGGTTTTAGTTGGTAGGAGTCCAGCATAGCATCCAATGATGATTTCCACACGAAAAAAAACGTGTGTAGCATTTCCATTCAGTAGCGCTTCGGTGCTTCGAAAGGCACAGAACACCAGACAACCGGAGGTCACTAATAAGCTTGATTCGATATTTTTGAGTTTTCTGAAGAACTCTTCCACTTGGTCCCACCCCACAGTACAGATCCCAGATATCTCAATATAAATTGAATACAGTATCAACGATAATCTTAAACCTAAAGAACTTAACTGTCTTCACGCTGTATCCCTGAAGGGTTAGTCAGGGAGGAGTGATCGCCAGACTTCGCGATCCATGTATACCTACTTCTTTCGCTTCCTGCAGAATCATAAATTGCTTCTAATTCATTCAAATACGAATGAAATACACACAAGTAGAAGTTCCAACATGTATTTTAAATGACTCGCAAGGATAAACTCGTTTATTAAAATATTAACATAAAGTACAACAAATTAAACAACCCAAAAAGTGATTTAAATAGATACAAATACTTGGCATTTCATCGAATGACTAAAAAACCTTATATAAACAACTAAGTTTCTACTTGGAATTGTCGTAGTGTAATGATGTGTTTCCAAGCCGCGCCGTCATATGACTAACGCCATCTATCGGACGGTTACGGCATTAAAGTTACTCCCGTATAAGCGTGGAGGGGAGTTCGAGGTCCCGTCTTCCAAATCAAATCAAAAATCTTTATTCATGTAGGTCACAAAGTAACACTTATGAACGTCAAGATTACTGCTTCTACATTTACATTTACTGCCAGATTCGCAAAGCAATAGGTAGAGCCAGAGGAAGAACCTGGCAATAAAACTCATGGCCACTCTTTTCTAACCGCCATTTGACACAGTTTGATTAACATGATATTTGACCAATTATACAGTAAAGAAATTATACAAAAAAAAAAAACAAAATAAATGTTGTGTTCATTAAAATTACACTTACATAGTTCCTTTGAATTTATGTGAGAACAGTCGACTAAACTTAGTTTGCCTTAAATTTAAATAATATTATTTGTAACAATTGCTATAACAGCTATGAGCTGACCAGTCCCAACAGACGGCACCCGTTCACGGGTATGACGCATATATCAGCCATCGCCCTATTCAACCGTATTGTAGGAAACAAGACGACCCGATACATACGCCACCACTGCCAGGACACTTAGGCGAGCATGACATACCCAAAAACTACACAGCAACTATCATGTCAATTTCAAAATTATAAATAAGTCTACATAGTGCTCACACAATAACAAAGTCAAATTACATATAATTATGTATATTAGTTATTACCGGGACTAAACGCAGCCATACCTTTAGTTGCCTGGCGTTTCAAATTATTTATACTGGAGAATGTAAATAAAAATAATGTAAAAAAAAAAATACAACATATAAATGCAGATTCAAGACAAGTAGATAATATAACACAAGATTCATTCGAATCCTAAATAGCTCGAGCGAAGAGCAAGCAACTCATTTCCATTTATTTTTATATCTCCTGCGCCTTGATCCACCCCTTGGCCCTATATACTACTCTCTCCTGACCGTATTCGGCCACAGCGACTTACTACTGCTACTATTGAGAGCTTCGCTAATGTGCCCTCAGGTGAATGACATAACCTATTTTTGAAGCGCATGTACGATTACACACGCTACAAGTCAGCACCCCTCCAATATAATTATAATCTATGGCCGCGGGTGGTCGGGCCTTGAGCTCGCCTCGTTTAGCATCGAGCTCTTCTCTCCGCCTCGTCTCAAACTCAAACACCTTAGTGTGTACGGTGTGCCTCCATTGTGGCCGTTCCGCTGCCATTGCCTCCCACTGTGACGGATCGAGATCACATCGCTTCATGTGTCTTTTAAGCACATCTTTGTACCGCAGGAGTTGGCCACCTTGTTTGCGCTTGCCATCCTGCAGTTCAGAGTAGAAAATACGCTTCGTCACTCGGTCGTCTGACATTCGGGAGACATGACCGCACCACTGTAGCTGCCGTCTCATTAGATAGGCTTCGATTCCACCAACATTTGCTTTTCGTAGAACTTCCGTGTTTCGAACACGGTCCGACCAGTGTATGTTCATAATGTCGCGTAGGCTTTTGAGGTGGAATTTATCTAATGTACGAATATGTTTGCGGTACAGACACCACGTTTCTGACGCATACAAGAGGTTTGGTAAAACGATCGCCATGTACACAGCTACTTTCGTAGGGAGCTTTATGTCGTGTGAACGGAATACCTTTGAACGAAGCCTGCTAAAAGCTGCAGCAGCTGCTCCAATTCTACTGTTGACTTCATTATCAAGCAATCCTTTCGATGTAATGGTGCTGCCCAGATACCTGAACTGGTCTACCTGCTTGAGTGAGACGTCGCCGAGTTTTATGTCAACTGGAGCACTATTCAATGTTTGGGCCATTACTTCAGTCTTTTTAACGTTTATTTTAAGGCCAAACCTGCGACATGAGTCATCTAGTCTCGACATAAGCATTTGTAGACCCTCTGGGGACTCCGCCACAAAACACAAATCATCCGCATACATCAGCTCAGTAATAGTCGCGAGAGACACCTTGGTGTGAGCTTTTAGTCTTGATAAGTTGAAGACTCCACTACCATCAGTGCGGAAACGAATACGCATACCATCAGACAAATCTTGTAGGGCATCCTTAACTACAACTGCAAAGTACAAGGTAAATAGAGTCGGTGCGAGTACGCAGCCTTGCTTTACGCCACAGCTCACTGTAAAGAACTCAGAATCTTCGCCTTGCACATTGACACAGCATCGCATATCATCATACAGGAGTCGGATTATTCTAATAAACTTGTCCGTGCATCCCAGTTTCGCCATCACCATCCATAAGGCTTTCCGAGGTACGCTATCGAAAGCTTTCTCAAGGTCAACAAAACATGCATACAACGGTTGACCCTGCTCTCGGCTCTTCTCTTGAAGCTAACGAATAGAGAATATAGCCTCACATGTACCTCGATTTGATCTGAAGCCAAACTGAGTTTCCGGTAGTATGCCTTCAGACAAGGGTAGCAGACGGTTTAGTAATATTCGAGCAAGAACTTTCCCCGAAGAAGTCAGTAAGGAGATGCCTCTGTAGGAATTGCAATCGGATCTGTCACCTTTGTTTTTGTACAAGGAACAGATACGTGAGACTCGAAAGTCGTCAGGTACTCGCTCCTGATCCCACATTTGAACGAATAGCTTCCAGATAGTTTCATGCAATTTATCTCCTCCGTATTTGAGCAATTCACCAGGAACACTATCAATGCCCACCGCTTTCTTATTTTGCTGTTGTTGAATAGCGACAACAACCTCGCGCAGAGTCAGTGGCTCATCCAACCTGTTGTCCGTGGGAAGTGATGCCATCGAGTTAATGTGTGCGATGTCCGCTGCTCGATCAACATTGAGCAGGGTGTTAAAATGCTCTCCCCACCTGCATAGTACGTCTAATTTGTTGGTAAGCAATTGTGTGCCATCCTGATTTCTCAGGGGCACTCTAGTACGGATCGTAGTACCAACAAGTTTGCGAACCTCATCATAAAAAGCACCCAGCTGTTTGGTATCAGCAAGCCACTGCATGCGCTCGGCTTTGTCACGCCACCACTTGTCTTTTATTTCTCGTACATATTTCCGTAGTTCTGCTCCACTACGTTTGACTTCCTCCGCCTGGTGGTCGTCACGATGCTGGCGAAGGAGAGAACGGTGTTTTCTTATGGCTTTGGTCAAAATTTCATCATTGTCATCAAACCAATCCTCGTGTCTGCTTAATCTGATACCCAGTACCTGCGAGGCGGCGACGACTATATTGGATGAGAGCGTTTGCCAGTTAGCCACAGCATCACCATTCTCATCATCTATCGCATGGAGTGATCCACTTATTTCCTGAGCGTAGATCTTACGAATATCAGGACTCTGTAATTTGTCAATGTTCATACGCTTAGGTTTTAATCCCTGCGATCTGCGGGGACGATGGAGGCGGAGCCTTAGCTTTGTGACGACAAGCCGGTGATCTGAGGAGCAGACTGCATTAGCATCTCGCATAACGCGGGTAATATGCACTTGAGAAATATCTCTTTGTCGAACAATAACATAGTCAATCAGATGCCAGTGTTTTGACCTCGGATGCATCCATGTGGTCTTATGTTTTACTGGGAGTCTGAACATGGTGCTGGTGATCGTCAACTCAAACTGAGCGCATAACGACAAAAGTAGTTGACCATTACTATTCATGTTTCCAACACCATGTCTCCCCAGTACCCGAGGCCAAGCTTCAAAGTCACGACCCACTCTCGCATTAAAATCACCCATTAATAGTACTTGCTCCCTAGGAGGTATCTTAGAGAGGGCTTGTGTGACCTCTTCATAGAACTTGGTCTTGATGTCATCATCCTTGTCCATTGTTGGCGCATATACACTAACAATGTTCAGGTAATTGCCTACGTCCAGGCGGAGACGCAACGTGGTAACACGGTCCGAGATGTACACAGGACAATCCTCCAGCTTTTGAGCGATGTGGGTTTTGATGGCGAAACCCACACCAGATCTCCTAGGGTACCTCCTCATTTCCAGAAGAAAGTATATCCTCCCCCATGCTCAACCCTCTCTCCCTCGTCAGCCAAATGTGTCTCACTGAGGGCAGCGATATCCACATCGTAGCGACGGAGTTCCCGGGACACGAGGGCAGTTTTTCGAGGCGGGCCCTTGTTGGCCTCACGATCAAGTAGAATATTATGAGTATGGTTATTATTGTATTTATTATTTTTCTGTTTTCGACCACGTTAAAGTTGATGCAGAGCCAGCCGTGGTTACTAACTCCGGATGTGATGGGTTAAGCCTTTTTTAGGACACCTTTTCTAGTCCTCTCCCCGGTTTGGGGAAAGCAGGGCCCCTCTAAATAGAGCTGCTTTGTCACTCAAGGAGCTGCCGAATCACACTGTCAACCCAATGCAGTGCAAGGCGACCATCTATCTTGAGCCGCTTACGTGCAGGCATCAGACAAAGCCCAGTTGGCATCACAACCAGACCTCTCTACCTCTGCCCATCGCCATAAGACTTATAAAAATTCGCAGTCCGTTAGTCAGTAGTCCAAGTCAGTTACGCAGGATATATTATAGTGCACAAGAGTTAAATAGAAACGACAGTGTCTGCGCAAACACAGGTGCACTCTTATCCCTACCTCCATGTATCCAATGGAACGGGGTCCGCTACAATTGGTAAGAGGCAGGAACGTCCCTAGGCATCAGTAAAGCCTCTGATGCTGATCTAGACATTAAGTATTGAAGCATTGTAGTGCTAGGTCTAGTGGCTGTAAAATTCGCCAATCGATTGCAGCGGGAGGCATCCGCTATTGGTGAGTGGATAGCTGAAGGAGGGGATACTGCTGACAATACAAAGGAATGTGACAGCAATAGCTGTATAGTCCCCGTAGTGATTCAAAGCATAGGTAGCTATCGAGTAGAGAGCTGATTGAATCACCCACCCATCAATGTATGTGTGAAAAAGTAACAAGGGGTCAGAACTTTCCCACACTCCCTTAGTCGCCCTATATAAGCAGTTGACAGGAAGTTTCGAGAACAACCTAGATTTGTCAATTACGATACTGTGTACTACCACACAATAGTCTCGAAAAAATGGAATAATAAAATAAAGTATATAAATTTATTTATCCTAAAACTATAAATTTATAAAATATTTGTTAAAATATTGGACCCGGAATATCCCGGTAAGTTCTAATCATAATCAATCATCCTTACTAACTTTTGTTCTTTAAAACTAATTTCTATCTATAGTGTTCTTACCTATTTCCTTTTCAGCGTATGTATTACCGCAATTAATAGCTATTTTTATCATTGCTAAGTCTATTACAATCGCTAATTTCAGCTATAGCTATAAGTGGGTAGGAATACGTTTAAAACTTTAATTTTCACTAGTGTGCTAACCAACCCTTATTAAATTGAATTCTATGTACCTACCACCTACATCCTATATGTAAGACTTCCCGCCTCTCCAGCCAACCTGGGCCTGAGGAGAGGCTGGAAGCCTTTTAGGTTTCCGGCTGAGGTTCGTACCCCAGGCTTCTGTCTTCCAGGGTCCCTTGTTACGGTTGAACCTTTACGGTTCCACCACTACTACCTACTATCTGTTGGCTGAGAGCTGCTCCGAGGCTCCTTCTGGTCGCGCCTACACCGGGAGTGGAAGCCGTCGCCCAGCCGGAGAAGACTACGACTGCGAGAGGAACAACATCCGACCCGTGGAAGATCACCTGGCCCTCCCTCAGATAAGTCCAGATTCCGCGGCCTCTCGCGGCAGAGTCCACCTTACGGTTGCCTACGTGTATTCAACACCCGCGACCCTGACTATACTACTTTTGGCCCTATCGGGAAATATATACTATTTTCTAACTACTTCTACTTTTATTTATCTCCCGTAGGGTCCTGTACAACCTTAAGGTATATATTTATAGATATATAGGTAGATAATTTGAACACGACAATAAAGTACTAAATAACTTAACTATCTTAACGCTGTACCCCTGACGGGGTAGTCAGAGAGGACAGATCGCCAGGCATCGCGATCCATGCATACTTGTTTCGATTCCTGTAGATTAATTAATCGCTTCATATAAGCACGTTTGGGTATCCGAGTACTTTTGACTTTTCCTTTTTTGAGCAATCTACTCACGTGGACTTCTTATGTAAGTCTCGGTCTACCCTCACTCCTTCTGCCCTCTACTTTCGCACAATATATATTCTTCGTCAATCATTCGTCACTCATTCGTTGAACGTGTCCAAACCAACGGAGCACGCTTTTTTCCAGCTTAACGCTGATACTTTTATTTAAACCTGCCATATTGCGTATCACTTCGTCACGTATTGGTAAGTACTAAATAAACTGACTAATAACATAACATGTAAAACAATTTAGGTAAATATAGTATACTTCTCTATACATCTTTGGAGAAAATGGCATGAATATGTAGGTAGTAGGTGACCACCCGGCTTCGCTCGTGACATACTTTGAACTCCCGTCGGACCTATTTAATCCCGTCGCTTATAAAAATTATACATAAATGCCTAAAAATTTCCCCGATTTATCGACATTTATGATTACTGCTTCGCTCTCCAGGGTAGTAGCGTGATGATATATATAGCCTATAGCCTTCCTCGATAAATGGGCTGTCCAACACAAATATATTTTTTTTAAATCCAACCAGTAGGTTCTGAGATTAACGCGTTCAACCAAGCAAAGAAACTTACTGCAAACTTGAATATAGATTTTATTTCCACGGTCGAAAACTTCCCGTCACTAAATGATTGTTCCCTGAACACATATAAACAATATTATCTCTATACGTCTTCGGTTAGCTACACAATATTCCACCTAAGGCAGATCACAAATTTAAGTTCGTGATCGTATGTTGTACATATATGCCTGAAATAAAATTGTTTGTCCTATGTTTTCATAACATAACACGTAATCTTAGATATAAAAATGCATACTCTTATTATTTTATAATAGTTGTCAAATATTGTTGTATGAAATAGCACGTGCAGTATCCAATCGTATCATTTGATTACTACACTAGCGGCAAGCTATGATGGCCGTTTGACATAATTATTAGATAGGTACAATAATGCAACAAAAATCGATTTTTATATGAAATACAATACGTAGTTACTTTTTTTTTTGTTTTAAGCATTCTATATTTAGGGTACTTTTTATTAATATCTTTATTAATTAATATATTAATATAGATTTAATAATATCTATACTATATTAATTTTATAAAGTTAGCTTTGTTTGTTTGGTTGAACGCGCTAATCTCAGGAACTACTGGTCGGATTTGAAAAATTCTTTTTGTGTTAGATAGCCCATTTATCGAGGAAGGCTGTATATAATTACGCTACTACACTGGGAAGCAGAGCAGTAGTCATAATTGTCGACAAATCGGGCATATTTTTATGCATCATTGTAGAATTTATAAGCGACGGGATTAAATGGGTGCGACGGGAGGTCGAAATATTCCACGGGCGAAGCTGTGGGGGTCATCTAGTCTGAAATATAGTATTTTCCTGAGACGAAAATGTGAAATTAACGGCCATCATAGCGTGCCGCTAGTGTAGACAGAGCCGTAGATTTTTTTTTTCCGTGATTTTTCTGCGACTTATGCTGGCCATACACGATCCTTCCCATCGTCCAATCGGCATGACACTGCAGGCTTGATCCAATCTGCAGTATACTACACCACACACCATCAGTTTAAACGGCAACGTCCAATCGGCAGCGAGTGACAGACGACGATTTTATAGCCGTTTTGGGCATTTTACTCGTGAATATTAAGCAAAAAAAAAAAAAAAAGAAAGATGGCGCAGAGTGGTGCAATCAGTGGTTATGAAAAGAAAACAGTTTGTTCATACAAATTTATTAAAAGAATTGAGAATTACCCCAAAAGATTATTGTAATTATTTACGAATGAATGAAGAAACTTACATGAAACTTCTAACGTTAGTTACTCCTTTAATTGAGAAGCAAGATGTTATGAGAAGCGCTATCTCGGCGCACGAGAGGTTAACAGTGACTTTACGATTTCTAGCAACAGGGAGATCCTATGAGTGCCTAAAATTTTCGGCCATAATATCACCTTAATCTACATCCATCACCGACAAAATTGGGTTATTCACCATCTCGACAAGAGAGGCTGGACACACGTGTTGTTGAGTTGGTTAAACTCCAAAAAATATTTCAAACGTCATCATTTTCAAAGTTGGAAACATGCAATTACGCATATTTCTTTCTGATTTCAAATAAATGGATAAAAAGGTAAAAAAAGGTTGTCTTTATTAATAAAATTACTGGGTTACGCCCAGCCGAAGCCCTTGTTAAAATTTATAGGGTAAGCTATATTTATAATGTAGGCACTCACTAAAGGGGGTAAAATAAGGGATAAGCAGTTGTATAGAAGTTCGACATTATCAAAGTTAGGTATATCAGATTATGTGCTCGTGTTTCTGTTTAGGAATACATTTAGTCGGGCTTCGTGGTTTTTAATATTTTACCTATAAGACGGTAAACTAGGGGTTCTTATTTCAATAAAAATTCTTAATTTTCAAAGAAACTAACATCAAAATTTGTATACCTGCTTCTAATAAACAAATGGAAATATATATTTCTGAATTTTTAAAATTTATGAATTTTTTTATTGTTATAAAATGGGGGAGCACAGTTTCTATGAAAATATGTTAAATCTTATTAGGGGCATGAATTAGAAGTCTGGAAGGTGCAACAGGTGTTTATTCAAGGTTACAAACAAATGTACAGATGTCTCGAGGTTTTACGGGGATGAAATATAAGTTGTTAGTTCATTAGGAAAACCTTCATTTTCAAAATTTTTATATCATATTTTGTATACCTGCTTATGATTAAAAACATACAAACATATGTTTCAGGATTTATGATATATGACAAATTTGAAAAATGAACGAAATATTTGAAAACAATGAGGGGCATTGGTCAGAGGGATGTAAAGAGAGTTTAAAGTAAGCCACGGGCAAAGCCGGGAGGTAAAACGAAAATATTGATAAAATTGTGAGGTGAATCACTCATGTTTCTACGCCCAGGTGAAACCCTTACACCTAGAAACTAGATTTTTTATAAAAATATGCCCTTAAAACAAGGAACTTAAAAAAAAGGTATTTATAAATGATAAACAGTCAAATCAAACTTTGTAATTTTCATAGTTAGAAACATGAAACTATGTTTATCTATATCTGGTTACAGATTTACGGTTAAGCAAAATTTTACCTATAAACCTTCTTGTGTGTCAATGGAGAATTTTTAATTTTTAAATGATGATAATAATAATATCAAATATCTGTGTATGCCTGCTTCTGAAAAGAAATAAACACATGTTTCAGAATTTGCCAAAACTCCACCCTTTAGGGAAAATAGGGAAACAAGGTTGATATGAAAGTATTTGAAAGTAATAAATAGCATAGGCACGTCCAAAGCCTCTACACCAAGGAATTGTGTAATTTAAACTATCACTTCGAGTTCCACAGAAATAATGAATAAAGATATACATAATTGTAATCTAAATTTACCTAATAACTAAAAATCATCACATAGAATACACACACAGTCATAGGAAAGTCATTTCAGAAATACAATGTAACTCATCAAAATATATTGTTGTATTTTTTAAGGTATGTCACTAATAATAATTAACATTACATCATAGCATATTATTATAAAATATATTTTTAAATTATTAAAATTTTACTATAAGTGATATATACAGAGATTACGACACAAAATTAATTTACGTAACTGTACTTTGTCATTATTTTGGGTAAAATATGAACGTATGTCCAGTTAACGAAAACATTAAAGTATTTAATTTAAGTTTCACTTTGTGGACACGCGTAAAAATCCTGGCGTGTCCAGATGACGAAATTATAAATATTATTTTTTGGAGTTTCACCAACTGATCACACGTGTGTTCAGCCTCCCGTGTCGAGATGGTGAATAACCCCAAAATTATAGACTTGACTGACCGAACTGAACTGACGCTCACCGACCGCCATACATGGTCCAATCGACATTATCCAATCGATAAGATCAAGTCAAAAGAATCGAAATTCGATTATGCCATCAATTAACTGTCATGCCAATCCACTCGCACACACGGTCAATTCTAACTGAACCAATCAGTAGCGTCATGCCGATTGGACGAAAGGAAGGATCGTGTATGGCCAGCATTAGCAATCTGTGTTAACACAATAAGCCAATCATTTGTTGTTTTATTTTAAAAGTATGTCATCATTAGCAGAAAGAATGGTCTGGAGTTCTCTTCACATTCTTTAATTAAATCTTGCTATTAGCGTAGGGACATCATGCCGCCTCAATCGGTCGTGTGATACACTTCCTGTACCCTGGAGTTTTGAAGTCAGCGCATTAACGTGTGTTGATATTCTAGCTTGATAGCTTCTACTGTGTATTGAGATCTCCTGTTTGACTGTTCTGATGTTTAAATCTTCGTGTATGTATTTGTTGCTCACATAATATGGTATATTTGGCATGATTCTTAGTGTTTTGCTTTGGAATCTCTCAAGTACTGTTGCTATTGCTAGAAGTTCCCCACAGCTGAATGCCGTAAGTCCATATCGGTTTTAGCATGGTCTTATATATTGCAATTTTGCTCTCCGGCGATAGTCTTGACTTGCGCCCTATCAGCCAGTACATTGTACTGAACTTTGTGTCCAACTGCTTTCGTTTGGTCCAGATGCATTCCAAGATATTTAGCATCCTCAGCTTGCGGGATTTCTTCATTGCAGAGTTTTATTGCGGTGCAAGTCGGTTTTCTGAGGGTGAAGGTTACATGGACAGATTTACCTTGATTTGCCTTATGCGCCATTTGTTTAGCCATTATTCTATTTTATAAATGTGTGTCTGCAGCTTGGCTGAAGCTATTGCTGGGTTTTCATGGACTGATAGTATGGCTGTGTCATCTGCATATGTTGCAGTTATAGTATAACTGTGTGTCGGCAGGTCAGCAGTATACAGGAGGTATAGAACGGTGCCCAAAATGCTACTTTGGGGAACCCCTGAAAGAATTTATTTTAAGGGAGCCGTCTCATTATTAAATTTTACCTCAAAGCATCTTTCGTGGAGGTAAGATCGCAGTATTGGAAGGAAGGAATGAGGAAGCAGCTGTTTGATTTTGAACAGAAGCCCATCATGCCATACTCTGTCGAAGGCTTGTCTGATATCTAGAAATACTGCAGAGCAGAATTGTTTGCATTCTAAAGTACTGCTTATGGTATCCGTAACACGATGAACCTGTTCGATAGTTCCGTGCTTCTTTCGAAAACCAAATTGGTGAAGTGGTATGACATCTGGTAAATAAGTGCGCATCCTATTCAACAGTATTTTCTCTAGTAGTTTACCTAGCACACAAAGAAGGCTTATTGGTCTGTACGAGCTAGCTTCATGTAGCGGTTTGCCTGGTTTGGGTATCATTATAACCTGCGCCAATTTCCATTGGGCGGGATAGATATTGAGTCTTAAGCAGCATTAAAAAATGCTGTGATATGGATTACGATCTTTCTAGGGAGTTGCTTAAGAAGCTGCGCGTCGATGAGATCATAACCTGGTGCTTTACCTTCCTGCAAATTTAATATTTCTCGCTTTACTTCACTAGGGCTAGCACTTTCTAATGGCATGCACATTTACTGTGGTGCGCTAAGGTATTCGCTAACCTCTCTATCAAACTCTGGATGCCTACTCGGTATCGGTTGAAATACCGATTGTAAGTGCTCAACGTACACCTGGGCCTTCTCTAGATCAGTTCTAGCCCACTTATCTTCGGTATTTTTAATGTGTGGTATATGTCGTAGATGAAAAATTATTTATTTTTGGCCTATATAGCCTGTGGACAAAATGGTTATCGTATTTTATGGACTCCATGGCGAGGTGATGGTGGTCAAGCGAAAGGAACTGCGTACGTTCGGTTCGGTGACGTCGTCGTGCAGAGTTCATGCGCGCCCCCAAATAGTTTCGGACCGTTGGTGGGGATTGGGGACCCTGCCCACAGACGATCAGTTGGCAGCTATATTTTGGGGGTCACTTCTAGAACACGCTCGCATCAACAGCTCTCTGCCTCCTCTGCTTTCAGAGGGGCGCTCGAGGGTCCACATATCGTCTCCACTGGCTCAGCAGTATGGATGACAGTGAGTATCGAAGCAGTGCGTCCATATGGGTTATCAAATAAAGAAATCGCATCGAAATTTATGCATTACGGGTACTATGATGTCACCAGACACAAAGATACGATGAAGACCATTAACGAAAGAAAGCACCCTAGCACATTATTTAAGATTAAACTATCGCGTGAGAATACCACATGCCCGCAATCTAGATCCAATTAATGATCGAGCCAAAACATCTGACTGCCTCGGTGGCGCAGTGGTAGTGTATGCGACAGCCGCACTGAGGTCCCGGGTTCGAATCCCTGGTCGGAACAAATACTTTTGTGATCCACAAATGTTTGTTTCGGAGTTTGGGTGTTTCCTATATATAATATGTATGTATTTAAAAATATATAAATTTGTTTATCAGTTGTCTAGATCCCATACAATCTCTTATAAACTTACTTTGGGCTTGATGGCGCTGTGTAGATAAAAATGTCCCACAATAACTAACTAGAGATACGGCGTACAAAGGGCCAGGACTACTAATGCAATCGCGTCAGGATAGAATAGAAATCGTCACGCAATAAAGAGCCGACAGAAAAAATTGACATTTTTAATAGTCTACTATTACAATTGCGCTCCAATAGAATTATATCAGCTGGCCGGTAGAATTAAATTAACAAGTGTCACGCCAGTGGCAATGCGTAATTTGTATTTTTGGTAGTCTATTTGAATATTTTGGTAGTCTGTAAAAATATTTTGACAGCAAAAAAAAGCTACTTTGTCTCTATTCTGCAGCTTGAGAAGTGTGATTGTGAAATTTTATAATAAGTTTTAGTAGCCAATCTAGTTTTGGACCAATCGCAATAGAATCGCTATAGAGCATAAAACTAAAACGACTTTCTTTTGGAAAATAGTAGAATCGGCCCCCAGGTACAGATCTACTCGTCAAATTTACACAATACATGTGTTCGGTTTTTTCCAAACGAAAACACCAGAATTCAGCACGTGCTTATAATGTCATTTACGATAGTTATTATAAGTTTAATAAATCCATTCATAATTTCCAATTCAAAACAATGATATCTACAATGAAAAGCAATTGCTTAAATGGGTACATAAAATTAACATTTTATACTTTAAATTTCTCATCTAAATTAATAGTTTTTATAACTAAATTTAAGAAAATATTATTTTTTAACCTAACGCTCAAAAGTAATTTAAAAAAAAATCCAAATTCATATTAAGACTTAGGGCCGTATTCCAGAACGTTTCTCAATACTCAATTAATGCTTAAAAGTAGTATTTATAGGCAAAATCTAGCCTCAAGCGTTGATTGAGCATTGATAACATTCTGGAATACGGACCTTAGTTTTTATTTGCAACTAGTTGACGCCCGCGGCTCCGAACGTGTGGTGAAGTTTAACGTTCCCGTTTCCCACAGGAACTTATTCCCGGGATAAAATGTATGTCTATGTTTTTATTCTGAATATTATTGTAAAGTTTCATCAAAACCCATTCAGTAGATTTTGCGTGCGTATACATACATAAGTTACATAACATATAATATACAGTAACTTAACTCTGATAAGAAACACTAAAAACAAACAAGGGGCCGAGTCTGCTATTTCAATCGTGTCGGAATAGAATGGAATGGAAATGGATCGACGCTCAATAGAAAACCAACTATACAATTATGACAGTTTTCGTAGTCTCCTATTACAATCGTACTCCAATAGACTTCTATCGGTCGGCCGATACAATTCTACTAACACTTACCGCGCCAGTGGCCGCTAGTCAGTTGTATTTTTGATAGTCTACTAACATTTTGACAGTTAAAAACAGCGATTCTGCTTCTATTCTACGGCTTGTCAATAGTAGACTTGGCCCCCTGGTATTTTAATCGAAAAATAGTGTTGTACTTATGATATTTTTGAAACACCAAGGTAAGACAAAAAAAAAATGACAGTTCAACTTTATAGGTGTAAAAATTGTTATCCAAATTTAGTTTGATTAATATTCTTTTTGTTTTATCTATCACACCTTACCTCGAAGGGGTGGCAGAGGCATATTATATGCCCACTTTTCACAATGTGTATTCCTGTCCCACGTAATAGGTAAAGCAGCCGCAAATAAAGCCTTTAACTTGGCTCAACGACTGCCATGTTACTGGCAACCGGGACCAACGGCTTAACGTGCCTTCCGAAGCACGGAAACGCTCGCAAATGTAAATGCCACAAAGTGGTCACCTATCCGTGACCAGCCATAGCGAAAGTTGCCTGTTATTATTATTTAAATAGAGGCTATGACAGGCTGTTCCTAGAGGGTCTAGGAACGTCCTGTAACACTTCGACCTGAAGAGGTCTATTGTGCTCGCCCAATAGTTAAAGTTGCCTAACGTAGTGATCGTTTACATAACACTGAGTCTGTAGGACCACGAGCACTTTCTTATTTCATATTATTAATATTCCATGTCAAATTACAGCTTTCTAGTCTTAAGCGTCTTTGAGATAGATTTCAAAAGGAATAACCGCGATGAATCTCTAAAGGTACTCGTATATATACCTTGTTAACTAAGAAGCTCTAAAAAAAATCAAATCCACAAGTAACCCAGGCTTCAAATATAGGTAGGTTTTAGAAGCAACTGGTAAGACGCTAAGATAAAGAAGAAGAACAAAACTATTCTTGAATAGAAATATTAAAAGATTCAAGATTATATTTTATACATACAAACATATGTATGCACGCCTTTATACCCGAAGGGGTAGGCAGAGGCATATTTTGTAAAATACAGCATTGTAAATTGTCATAAAACTGAACTCAAAATGTTTATCTCAGTAATTTCAGTAGGTACTTGTGAGAAACTATTAATCTTTTGTAGGGTTTATTCCTCTTTCTAGCATTTATGATACTGAAGTTCTCATATTCTTTTTTTTGTGACTCAATTCAATGCACTGATAACATTCTTTCAACTAAATTCAAAAGTGCGATTGATACACAACGATTACAGCTTTGATTTCTAGCTCTGGTGTGTTTAGTAAGTATTCAAATATATCTAAAATTACAGAATTACCCAAATTATTATATAATTCTTGATATAATAGACATTACAAAATTTTATAACAGCATTTGAATCCGATATATTTTTTTTTAATATAAGTACACCCTACTAATATTCCCATTCAAATAAAAAGCAAAAAATATAAATGAACAAAGATTCTAAATTAAAATCGTATTTATATTCAGAAAAAAAAACAATCAAACAATCGAACACCAAATTTAAAAATGTTACTCACGACTTTCCGCTTTCGGTAACACTTTGCACACCATGTTCTTTCCGGTCACTATAAACCCCGGTGCACACTGTACCAATCTACGAGAACGTGCAAGCGCGGGCGTCTTACACGAGGTCCGGCTGCACACTGCCTGGACACAGCATTGTAACACAGAACTGACCACTCAGTAGATAAGGCGGGGAGCAACTGAATTACAGTGAAAAGTTTGAGTGAAATGATTCTGATAAAGATTAACGCTGTACCGGCAATAGTTTTTGTTTTTGGTCATTGGTTTCTGGCAAAAAGGCCTCTTTCATACTGGGGTAGAAAAATACTATTAAATTTTTTATGTAACAGCATTTTTCGTAAGGCAAAGGGTTAGAGACCTGCTATGCAATTCACAAATCTCGGATCCAAATCCGCTACTGCGAAAATGTCATTGATATTCGAGTTCTATGATTAGTTTGTGCATGATACATTTGTGCCGTAGCGGATTTAGATCCGAGATTTGTGAATTGCATAGCTGAACAGGCTAAGTGAACCTAACCTATTCACAGTGACATGGACGTTGAAGTCTCATTTGTAAAGACAAATAAAAAGTTTGGTTTATCAATCACGCCTTATCTCCGAAGAGGTGGCACGCCCACTTTTCACCGGGTGTATTCCTGTGCCACGTAATAGGTGGTGAGCCTATTGCCGTGTTGAAATGAACAGGCACAGGATGTGGTGAACTGCTGATGGAAATTGTCAACCCGCCCTTAATAACTTCAACTTGGCTTGACAAATGTCATGTTACTGGCAACTGAGAGCAACGGCTTATCGTAAATGGAAAATCCACAAAGCGGTCACCCATCTGGGGACCAGCCATAGCGAAAGTTACTTAACGTAGTGACCGTTTACAGAACAATAAGTTAGCGAGGCTACGAACGCTTTGCTTCATAGTAATTTGTTTTATTTTCTATTCATTTATTTATTTATCTATCACGCCTTAGCCCCGAAGGGGTGGCAGAGTCATATTATATGCCCAATTATATCGAATGTTGTTTAACGCAGTGATCGTTAACAGAACACTGAGTCCTCGGGGCCACGAGCGCTTCAGTTTTACTTTCGATGTTATTAATCATGGTAGGCTCAATATGACGTGTTTGTCGACATACGGTATAAAATAAAATTAGGAAAAACACACTGAAAAATCGTGGCAGATTTTTTCTACATCACAGTTTAAAAGAGGGGTCGTGCTCCGTTGATTCGGATACGCTCAACGAATGAGTGAGCAACGATTGACGAAGAATATATATTGTGCGAAAGTAGAGGGCAGAAGGAGTGAGGGTAGACCGAGACTTACATACGAAGACCACGTGAGCAGATTGCTCAAAAACGGAAGGTCAAAAGTACTCGGGTAACCAGACGTGCATGTGTGACGCGATTAATAAATCTGCAGTAAGCAAAATGTATCCTTCAGCAAAATAAAAAATCGTATTGCCACTCTGACTACCATTTCAACTTGATTCCATACGGTTCGGGTAGTTCAGGTGGCTAGAACATTGCCCTGGTTAGGCAAAGGTCACAGGTTCAATCCCTGTCTCGAATCGAATTGTCTTTTTCCACTTTATTAAAAACTGTATGAGAAATTTTGCAAATAATTGCTTTAAAAATTTATCAATATACTGAGTGGAGTCCATTGCATCGATGTTTAAAAATAGTTGTAACACTGTTCATTGGTATCGAGTTGTTCATTAGCTCGATAGATGGCTCTGGTCATACTCTTAAAATGACGATATAAATATGGTGGAGAATTTCAACTTGATTCGATACGGTTCGGGTAGTTCAGGTGGCTAGAACATTGCCCTGGTTAGGCAAAGGTCACAGGTTCAATCCCTGTCTCGAATCGAATTGGTTTTTTCCACTTTATTAAAAAATGTATGAGAAATTTAGCAAATAATTGCTTAAAAAAAAAATTATCAGAGTGTTACAGAATTTCCAAAATAATATCTGCCTTCGTCTCTGACTACCCCGTCAGTGCGTGAAGATAGTTAGTATAAGAGAGTGGTTACAGATTTTCCTAAGATTTATCGACATACCGGTCGTCACCAGATCACATCTAACCTATACTTACCATCAGTTATGCAGTAAATTACCGACCACTGCAACAGGACAGGTGCCTTTCTATGCATGTACTTTCTTACTAACACCATAATTACTTATAGTCTAAGCGCCCATGGTTTATCTGGCGTCATTGTGTGTAAGGACTTATTCAAATTTTTAGTAATAGCACATAAACAAGAAAACAATTAGAAGAAATTTTTTATGAGAAGTTTTTTTGGTAGCTTAAGTACCCAAATAAAAATAAATACAAAATATTTATTCTATAGTTTCTTAGAGAAATAAAAAATGAAGCGTAAAATATAAAACTAATAATTTTTACGCATTAACTACAGAAATCCCCCATTCTTTCACGTTGTCATAATTAATATTTAAATTAAAAGACAACCGCGGTCCTCACATGCCATAAAGTTTATGTATGTAGGGCGTAGGGTGTTATGCCAGTATAAATAATAGTCTATGACATTTGCGAGCCCTACTGCATTTTATCAAAAAACGTAAAAGGGACGAACAAAAAATAAACCTACACTTTCCCATTTATAATAATAACAATTATTATTTATTAGTATTCGCATAATTAAGATTCTAGTATTACAATAAGGATTTGGATTCAGATAAGTGTCAGACACAGTGTCAGATAAGCGTTATTATATTTGACTGAGGAGGCAAGCCAAGCGAGCCGACGAAACTCTCCGTTTTAACTTCACTGGTACGGGAAAAATGCTATTGATGTCCGACCGTCCGTCCGTCCATTCAGTCTACAGATCGCATAGGGGAGGCAGGGGAGGGAAAATGGTCCCGTAGTGGTTGGCAAGAGCGCTCAAAACGAAAAAGTTATGTAGATTAAAAAAAAAATTACTCCGAAGCCTACGGTTCAGAGAACCTCTAGTTATAATGGCATCAAGTGAAGAGTACAATAATTATTGAGACCACTACCTCCTAGGTTTCAAATAATATAAATAAGACAAAATAAATAATAATAAAGAATAAAAAATATAAAATAAAATAAATAAATATCCATCACGCTTAATCCCCGAAGGGGTGGCAGAGGCATATTATATGCCCACTTTCACCGTGTGGATTCCTGTCCCACGTAATAGGCGGTGAGCCCATTGCTGTGTTGAAATAGACAGACGCAAGCTGTGGCTACCTGCTGTTGAAATTTTTCAAGCCGCCTATAAGGCCTTCAACCAGGCTTAACGACTGCCATTTTACTGGCAACCGGGACCAACGGCTTAACGTGCCTTCCGAAGGACGGAAACGCTCGCAAATGTAAATGCCACAAAGTGGTCACCCATCCGAGGACCAGCCATAGTGAAAGTTGCGTAACTCAGTGATCGTTTACAGAACACTGAGACTTCGGGGCCACGAGCGCTTCAAAAAATATATATTGTGGCATTTCTAGTCACTAGCGTTTCGTACTTCGGAAGGCGCGTTAAGCCGTCGGTCTCGGTTGGCAGTAACATCTCAGATGTTAAGCAAATTTGAAGACATTAAGGCTTAAAAAAAATTAACAGCAGGTCACCAGAACCTAACGCGGTAATTGGCTCACCACATGTTATATCGAACAATAATTCTTACGCTGAAATGTGGGCATATAAGCCTATATCACCCCTTCGTAGGAATGCATGAATGAGTGTTTTTTATATACCAATAAGGTGGCAGGACATGAAAATTTGATGGAAATTAGTTACCGTAGCCTATAGAAAGTTATACAAATCGAGTGAAATCAATCAATCGTTCGTGTAAATTTTACTCCTAACTACTCCTAGTCTATAACTCTCATTACGTTTCTGCGAAATAAAATAGAAATATAGACAATTTCAACACAGAACATACGACACCTAGTGACATAATTTAGTTCGGTTAATTTGCAAAGAAATAGTCATAGTAGCATAGGTATAAATAATCCACAGTGCAAGGTATGATGCGCCCTCTCGCTTGCGTCCTATTAGGGACATAGAAAGTTTACATCTGGGGTCCCAGTCTGCTATTGACAAGCCGTAGAATAGAAACAGAATCGCTATTATAGCTGTCAAAAATTATACTATCAAAAATGTAACGACTAGTGGCCACCGCAGCTGATTTTGAAGATATTAAGCTTTTTTTTCTTACTGAAAACACAAAACAAAACATTTATGCACCCAAAGACACCCTATGCCATGTCCTTGAGCTCTAAGTGTGGAGTCCAATCCACCGTTTCAGCATCGGACAATCCCACCGATTACACAATACTTTCAGCATACTTTGGGAACTGGCGCGTGTTCTGCGAAGGATGGAGGCGCTACGCTTCCGAATAATCGCGTAAAAGTCATCCACACGAGCTTCAGCAAACATTCCGGAAGGGCTACAGAACCGAGGAAGCCCCAACGGCACCTTGAAAGCGTTGTTTTACTGGACACTCAGGGCCCTTTATGCCTTCTGCTTATAGCTGACCCACAGACTGCACGTGTAAAAGGTCTGGCAATAAGCTCGAAAGAGCGTTACGCTAGCATATTACATCTGACAGAGAGCGCCCTGCGTTCCCTTTCTATGTCCATGTCGTCACAAAGGTCATCAGTGACTTGACAATGGAGTACCTGCTAGTGATACTTGTTGTGGCACATTTAACCTTCCTTTGTTACCGTCCTTAAAAATAAGTAACTCACTTTTATTCCGGTTGTACCTAAGTCCCTGGGCCACCGACTACACTATTATCAAATATCGCAAACCTCTTATCGAGGGACACGGCAACACCGCGTCATCGGCATAACTTATATTATTCATGGCAACACCACCAATGTGACAGCCCACGCCAGAGTTATGTTTGAAGAGTATTTATGAGAAATTTAGCAAAATAATTGGTTTTTTTTTTTTATCCATATTTATTAAATGTTATTTACTTGTTACAGAGAGAGAGAGAGAAAGAGACAGTCGTATATATTTGCAATGATTTATAAGTTGCTAGTCCTAAAAATATCTGTTCAGGTCTATGATATGATCAAGGAGCCACTTGTCGCCTACAGTTTCACTTTTTTACATAAAACGTTAATGTTTCCAAACGTTACTAGCGATCCAGCCCGGCTTTGCACGGGTGTAGATACTTATATGCATCTATTAGAGGTATTTTTATCTCATATATACGCTACATATGGTTGAAAATCTAAAAGATCGAAGCGAATAGACAGCAAAAGTTACTCATTTTATACTATTAAAAGGTCGACGCGTAGGATTTATAATTATGTATTCTCGTTCCCATAGCACAAGCTTATACGAGTATTAGCAAATATATATTTTTTTCTAACTAACTAACAAATTATCTTCACGCTGTATCCCTGACAGGGCTGTAGTTAGAGAGGACAGATCACCAGGCGTCGTGATCCATGCATACTTCTTTCGCTTCTCGCAGATTCATCAATCGCTTCATACATGCACGTCTGGGTATCCGAGTACTTTTGACTATTCCGTTTTTGAGCAATCTGCTCACGTAGTCTTCATATGTTCTGTTCTTGTTCATGTGTCTTCGTATGTGTTTCTCTCACAATGTTGTCAAATGCTTTCTCTAAATCCACAAAGGCACGGAAAACCTTCAGAACAGCCAGAAATTTCTCCGCGATCATGCGAAGAGAAAACACTTGATCCATGCAACCTCTTCCACGTCAAAATCCTCATTGAGCCTCCCATAAATACCTTTCAGACATTTCTTGCATTTTTGCCGTTATAACCTTACTAGCTAAGCTGACCAAGCTGATCGCCCAGTAGCTGGAGCAGTTTAGCCGAGAGCCTTTCCCTTTAAAAATAGGTACTACAACTGCTATTCGCCAGTCATCTGTGACCTCACCTGTCCGCCAGCATAAGTTATGTGTCACAGACGCGCGACCCACCGTGCTTAATCATCTCAGCAGTATCTCTGTCTTTTCCAGAAGTCTGGACCACTTTTCATCCTTCTTATCGCTTGTTCACAATCTCTTTCATGCTAATGACTTCAATGACATCGGGATCCGGAGCATCAGCTCTTTTTCTAGATGTGGCATCTCTGTCTTACCTCGCATACATCTTTCCATAATATTCACTCCATCTATATCTCTCCATCTCTAAAACATATAACACAATTTATTTATCTTAGCTAAATTATATTATACTGTTTATTTATATACTATTTCATTCTTATTTATTACATCAGGGTTATAGGGTGTATAGAGAAATTCTGTAACTACATGCATGTATATTAGCGTACACAGTTTATTGCTTGACTTAAAACGACAGAATGAACAGAGAAACATGTGCACACGCTATTTATAAACTAGCTATACTTTGATTTTTTCCTTTATAGACTAGAATGACATTTGGAGTGTTGCCGCTTTATCGCAATAAAAAGATAGTGACGTGACCAATAATAATAGGTGGTTAGTTGATTAGTTTGAAATTGTGTCTATGAAAATTTATGGTGTATTGAATGAGAAATTTTAGAATTTAATTAATTTAAGTGTTGCAATTTTATTCCGAAATTGTGTTTAGATACGTGACTTCGTTCATGTGAAATGTTTCTCACCAAAACTCCTTCCTTAATGCTTGCTTAAGGCGCACCGCAGGCTGCTTGTCAGCGACGCCCAAAAAAAAAAGTACGCTATGGATCAGCAACAAATCGGATTGCACTCTGACTAGACGTTTTACAAACGTCGTTTTAAAAACTGTGCGCTTTGCGTTGAATGGCAGAAAATGTGAACTCGTCAAACTTGTCAGACAGCCTATGGCCAGATCGTTGAAGTCAGCATCACATTCTCTTATATATCTTTTAACACATTAAACAGTGGAAACACCAATCCCCAAAATTTCATAAGTTTTTAGTACAATGTCGGTTGTTTGGTTTGTCACCTAATAGTGTATCGAATTAGTTTTATACCACTGTCTTCTCTGACACTCAAAGCTACCTGGCGTTTTTATTTTCTTGGAGGTATAGCTGCACTCGAAATACTCGGTACAGTATTATGCGTGATGTTTTACATAAAACCACAAACATATAACCAAACAGCGACACCCAAATAATATTTTTTTCCAAAACGACGCCGTCCGCCTGATGAAAAGTCATGACGACATTTGCGGACCAATGATGTGCTTCTTCACGCTGCGCTTGAAGAACCCGAGATTATAAGAGGAAGGAAACACGTGCGCTGGCAGAACTTTCCTGGTTACTATCGTTGGACAGTCTTTTAAATCGTTTCGTTCTGGCGAAAAAAATTCCTACTGTATGGGAGTGGCACTTCTGCCCAGCACGCGTTGTTCGGAAACGAAAAGGAGAGGGTGGGATTATTGAAAAGCTCTTCAGAACACTCGCCGTGGTACATACAGTAAAATGCAGTCAAAGAAGCTATGATTCTACGCTGAGCCAGCGGCTCAAGGCTTCCTGTTACCTGAGGGCAATCTATAATGCGAATAGCACGTCTCTGTATAGCGTCGAGTGCGTCCAGTAAGTACCTCGCCGAATCACCCCAAAGGTGAGAACAGTATTCGACGCAGGGACAAATCTGCGTCTTGTACAACAGACATCTCTGATGCAGCGTGAAAAAACGTCTCACCTTATTCAGGACTCCTAGCTTTCGCGACGCTAATCCGATACAGCTCTCTATATAGGTTTTGTTTCTGAGCACACGACGAACGTCTATGCCGAGGATGTCTAGATTATCCTTCATTGGTATTGATCTGAGCGATCCCCTTTTTTGGGATTGGGTTGTACGTTCTTCTCCTTTCAAGCCTCAGCTACGTCCCCCGAACTATACAAAAGACGGTACAGACGCCACTGCTGGAATACCGTCAGGGCCACTCGCTTTCCGCGTGTCGAGTGATTGAATAATGTAGCAAAGCTTGTGGAATAGGTGTACGTATAACCGATCGGGAGCGAAGATGGTATGGCTAGCACCATGGTCTTCAACGAGATAATATTCTCGTCCAAGAGCAAAAATAATAGTTAAGAAATATTTATAACATTATTGTAGTATTAATAGAATAGTATTTATTAAACCTTTCCTATTAGTTGAGTGATTCGATTCATTAACTACGTAAGGCAAACTACTACGACTAAGTAAGGCACACATGCAACATTAAAAAAAATTTTGACATAGAGAAATGTCATTCTAGTATATAAAGAAAAAAATCAAAGTATAGATGTAAACATTGCCGCCCAATATGGCGCTGTAGAATATGACGTCACAACATGTTGTCTGGTGTGGCGTTACACATTCTTCATCTTAGTTTCTTCCCAGTTGCTTCCAAACCCTACGCGAATTTGAAACCTTTGGGCCAAGTCTGCTATTTCAATCGTCTCGAAATATAATCGAAATCGTCGCTCAATAGAAAGCTAACGATACAATTTTGACAGTTTTTCGTAGTCTACTATTACAATCATACTCCAATAGACTTCTATTTTTCGGCCGATAGAATTCTACTAACACGTACCGCACCAGTGGCCGCTCAGTTGCATTTTTGATAGTCTACTTATCAATTTTGACAGCTAAAAACAGCGATTTTGGTTCTATTTTACTTGTCAATAGACAATAGTAGACTGGCCCCTGGCGTCGAATTTTATCTGGCTTCTAGAAGTAGGTTTTGTTTAGCTGTTGATTTTCGGCATTGGGACGATTGCCGTCTGTCACCCAACCACGTAAGAGCGATTGTGTCATTGCCTAGTCCTTAAGTCAGCGGGTGCACCTATTCTACACCTCTTGCGAGGTAACCCATCAAGAGATGCCGTTAAGCAACATCGGGAGTTGTTGTCTTACTTATTAACTTACTACTACCTTGTATAATATTAATTTAATAATATTATTTTTATTTTATTTATCTATTACGCTTAATCCCCGAACAGGTGGCAAAGGCATATTATACGCCCACTTTTCACCATGTGTATTCTTGTCCCACGTAATAGGTGGTGAAGCCATTGCGGTGTTGAAATAGACAGACACAGGTTGTGGCTACCTGCTGTTGAATTTTTTCAAGCCGCCCATAAGGCCTTCAACTCGACTTAACGACTGCCATGTTACTGGTACCCGGGACCAACGGTTTAACGTCCCTTTCGAAGCACGGAAACGCACGCAAATGTAAATGCCACAAATTGATCATCCATTTGTGACCAGCCATAGCGAAAGTTGCTTAACACAGTTTACAGAACACGAGCGCTTCTTTAGTTAATAATAAGTTTCTAATAATAAGTATATTAAAATACTTAAGTAGGTAAAATTATATAACTGTAACAATTTTTTTTTGCTAGTTTCTTATTTATCAACAAGATGTGATGTTAGACATCGACAGTCTCAATATCGCCTGTTGCGGGTTTAAAAGATGCCAAAGGACTAAGATCTCGTTCTATATTCTGGCTGTATTATATCATTTTTAAAGTTGATGTACCTATCTAATAATATGGCTGCGATATAGGAAAATTTCTAGTGACGGATTTTAAGTTGTTTTTAACTTAATTTTGCAAACGTAATGCTTCATAAATTGACAGTTTCGGTATAATAACTTCCGTATCTACCGATCATAATAACATTTTCATAAATAATTTGCTATTCGTGCTTAAGAAATTCTAGAAGGACTTACTGCAGCATAGCGTTGTATCGGGTAGAACCTTTCAAGACAGCAACCAATCAAGCGAGAGATTTTGTTTGTGTGACAATTATGTCTGTGTTATTATTGGTCCAAATTGTCAAACGAAGTATAGTAGTAATGTTGAAAATAATAGCATTGTATTTACAATCAAACTGTACAATAGAATCGTATTTTTGACATTTCTGATTGACAAATAAGGTTACATAATAGCGAAAATTAGATTATTAAATTTGAAAATCATTATGTGGTTATGAACAGTATTGTTGCTCAAAAATAAACTGGTATAACGCGGAAAATGAATCAATTTTGTGTAGGAATTGTCAGGCACTTTTATTTGGGACCTTAGATGGGATGTGAGGTAGGTTGAAACTGAAAACATTTTAGCTTAGTAATGTAATGTATTCCATCTTATTGCATTGTTCTAACAATATTTTGCGAATATTGTTTCCAAAGTATATTTTGTAACAGTTTTTTTTTTAAACCAGCTTAAAATGAGGTCTTCTAAAGACCTCATTTTAAGCTTGTTATAAAGTTTGTTTTGTTTATAAAGTTACTTTTACGAAATATAATGGAATCGATATTCTCGAAATATAAAAAGTAACCTAAGGTCCCAATTGTCCCAATAGGTACAGCGACAAAGCATCGTAAAAGAAGCACGACTTGCAATTCATAAAGCAGTGCTAGTACCAACGTTTCTTTTCGGCAGCGAAACCGGGGTATGTCAAAAGACGCATGAAAGTATGTTGAATGCTGTGGAGATGCGATTTTACTTAAAAACTTGTGCGGCGTAACCTTGGCCGACCGAATACGTAACGAAGTGATACGCGGTATGGCAGATTTGAGTGAAAGTGTCAGCGTTAAGCTGGAAAAGGGCGTGCTCTATTGGTTTGGACACGTCCAACGAATGAGCGAGGAACGATTGACGAAGAATATATATTGTGCGGGACTGTCCAAGTAACTCTGCCTTCGGTCTATGATCTTTTCCCTCACACAATTGTTTTAGCACCTCTAAGACAGAATGGACTAAAAAACAACCCATAGTGAATTCTTATCCGAATCGCGGCGGCGTAAAATCGACAATTTAATGCTACATTCGAAATTGAATCTTATGTCTTATATATAAGAGTGATTCAATTGGGTTAGTCGTTTTGTTCATTGCGAGTAATTAGCTAATTCAAACTATAGTAAAAAGTGAGTTTCCGTTACCTGGAAGTGCTAGTATAAGGAAAGATGTACGATATCAGATTGGTTTCAAAATGAATTATCACCAACAGACTCAATAAAATTAGCCTATCATAGTCCACTGGACGTATTTATTAAACATAGCTCATAAATAAAAAAATAAAAATAAAATTGTCTTTATTTTGCATAGACCATTTCAACGGCGCTTACAAAATGTCAAACACTAAAACTAAAGAAAAAAATTGTATATTTAAAGTGACCACCGGTTCGGAACGCGGCCCACCTGAGAAGAACCGGCAAGAAACTTAGGAAGGCTTTTTTTTTGATGGCCAATTTACAATTTAATATATTATGACTATAATATTTTATTTGCCATTAGATCTTTTCCAGGCATCCCTGTCCTGTAAATAGTCTTGAATAGAGTAATAACCTTTTTCACAAAGCTTTCTTTTAATAAACTTTTTAAATTTATTTAATGGTAAATTTCTCAGGTCACAGGGAAGCTTGTTGTAAAAGCGTATACAGTTACCCTGGAAAGAATCGCCAATCTTATGCAGCCGACTGTGGTGAACTAAAAGATTGTTTTTATGTCTAGTGTTTATATTATGTATATCACAGAGTTTAGTAAACTGTGATAGATTTTTCTGGACATACATAAGATTGGCAAAAATGTATTGTGATGCTACGGTTAGAATATTTACTTCTTTGAATTTTTCTCGGAGGGAGACACTGGGGCCCAAATTATATATAGCGCGTACAGCCCGCTTTTGAAGAACAAAAATGTTATTTACATCTGCAGCACTCCCCCAAAGGAGAATACCGTAAGACATAATACTATGAAAATAGCTGAAGTAAACCATTCTAGCCGTATCTACATCTGTTAGAGTCCTGATCTTTTTTACAGCGTATGCAGCCGAACTTAACCTAGAGGCCGTCTTTTCTATGTGCGGGCCCCACTGCAAATTGGCATCAATAGTTATACCAAGAAAACACAGTTGATTCCACAAACTCTAACACTTGTCCATTAAGTTGAACATTGGCCGTAACTTGTTTTACATTTGGTAGAGTAAATTTAATACATTTAGTTTTGTTTTCATTTAGGCAAAGATTATTTGAGCTGAACCAATGAACTACTCTCGTGATTGCATTGTATACATCGTCATAATTATCTAATTGTCTTCTAATTTTAAAAATTAATGAGGTATCATCTGTAAACAAAACAATCCTATTCCTGTCTCCTACATAAAATGGTAAATCATTAATATAAATGAGGAACAAGAATGGCCCAAGTATCGAGCCTTGTGGCACACCCATTGTAACCATGGATCCTACAGAACGTGTACCATTAATATCGACCCTTTGTATTCTATTGTTCAAATATGAAGACAGAAGGTCGAGAGATTTGCCTCATATTCCATAGTGATGTATTTTTTTGCACAATGTTTCATGTTGTAACCGTATAAAGCTCACATAGGACCCGTAATATTACCGTGGTGCTTCCCTATTTCTATAGGATTTACACCTAGTTGCTTTCCAGGTCTCCCGCTTGGCAAAGCAGAGAAGAGGCGTTACGTTCTTTTCCTACTTCCTCAAATTATCTTCTGATTAATTTCGTTGCGGGTTCCAAGACATGCTAACTTCTCCTGAGAGTTCACCGAGATCGATCTCGGTGTAACTTTTCTGGTGTTTTGGTCATTGCTGTCGATCCTGGTTTACAGGAGTCACAGCAATGGGAATACGGGTGGGATCAGTCCCAAAAAAAAGTTCATCCCATAGAAAACGTAAAATGCGTTGGGGGACCACTTCAAACCTAACAATTTAATTACAAATAGGCTAACCTAACCTAACTATGCAAAATAGGCTACTGTGATACTTATGACAAAAAATCGTAGATAATAAATAATTAGGAGCGGTCATCCAACGCGACGAATTTTTTTTAGAATTATTGATAAGTAGTTTAAGATTGATGAATCTTGAAGAAGCGTATGAAATCTTGAAGAAGCGTAAGAAGTATGCATGGATCGCGTAGCCTGGCGATCTGTCCTCTCTGACTACCCCGTTAGGGATACAGCGTGAAGATAGTTCGTTAGTTAGTTACGTAGTTTAAGATTGAGTTTATTTTATTATTTTTTTACTTTTTAAAGGGAACTTAGGTTTTTACGTCGGGGTTTTTTTTTAATTTATAATTAAATTTTATTATCAATATGTTATAATCATATTATAAGTCCTATTGCTGTGTTTTTTTTGATATGCATAGAAACTATAGTCAAAAGTAAACTTAGTAGAACTATAGTATTTAGAACCTTTATTTTTTACAAAAATGCCTTAATAATATATCTATTACTATCGGTTAGCGCTTATAGCCCCGATAACTTAGATTTCTGTAAATTATCACTTAATTAAAGCATCTACGAAAAGGTTAGACCTGGGATCGGAGACCTTCTATGACATTTAACCTCGAATTTCCATAATTAAAAGTAGTTTAAGCAACCCTACAATATTTTTAAAACGCCTTGCCAAAGAACTCATATTGTGGGGTATAGGAAAAAAAACATAGCATGTTTTCCCCTCTTTTGACGTGAAAGAGAGCTACACTAAAATTTAATACGGGTTTTCCTTAAAAAAATATTTCACATTTATAGATATAAGTACCGTATAAAGTTTCATAGAAATTGAGAGCAAAGCAAAAATTAAATTAACAAACAGACACTTTAAATTTATTTATTTGTATATATTATTAAATTTATTCGGCCCTTTAGACCCACCCCAGTTCCGTGCTTTGGAAGGCACGTTAAGCCGTTAGTCCCGGTAGCTAATAAAATGGCAGTCGTTAAGCCAAGTTGAAGGCCTTATGGGCGGCTTAAAAATTTCAACAGCAGGTAGCAACAACCTGCATCTGTCTATTTCAACACGGCAATGGGCTCACCACCTATTACGTGGCACAGGAATACACATGGTGAAAAGGGGAGCCCTTTCGATCGCATAATTTTTTTCAGCATAATGTAGTTTAGCATAACAGTTTCAGCATAAAGTTTTCTCGCATAAATTATGATAGGCAGAGTGTTATAAACGCATAATGGTTTTATTGGCATAACAGTAACTTACTCTAATTTTTTATCATAATTTTAATTAGCATAAATGTAAAGGGTATAATTGTTATACGCCTAAAGATAATTTATCATAAAATACAAAACTCATAATGGAGGTATGGATGATTGTTTGAATCATAAATGAATAATAATTTGACTAAGAATATTTAAGAAATGATAAGACACCATTGTAAATAATCATCTCACTCATAGCCAAGTTTTTAAGCTGTAACATATAAAACGATATTTTAAGTGTTATTTTTTTAGACTATTCTTGAGCAAAGTCGTAAATAGGTACGACGACGAGCGAAGCGAGGAGGAGCGTTAGGTCACTTGTGACCACAACGCGCGAGCCGAGCGAGCGAAGCGGACGAAGCGAGCGGGCCGCGGCAGCGGCCGGCGATGCGCCAGAATAGAATCGCTCGTTTTAATCTACCTACTTTCTTTTTGTATTTTATTTATGTATTATATAGTGTGAATGTAGAAATTTTGAACTTCAGTATAGTGACTATCGACATTTTTAATCAGTGGGCATTTCAATCGCAGACAGTTCAAGCGTAGATATAAAAATAAAATTATGTACTCGTTAACATTATGGTATTCTATATGGATGGCTTGTAATCTTTATGCGAGACTGAGTGATAATTATGTAAATAAATGTTATGATTAGTAATCGTTATTGTAAAAAAAAAATATGCGTGACCACAACGGCAGCGGCCGGCGATGCGCTAGAACAGAATCGCTCGTTTTAATCTACCTGTTTCTTTTGTATTTTATTTATATATTCTATATATAAATGTTGACATTTTGAACTTCAGTATAGTGACTATCGACATTTTTAATCAGTAGGCATTTTAATTTAGACAGGTCAAGATATAAAAATAAAAATATGTACTCGTTAACATTATGGTATTCTATATGTATGACTTGTAATCTTTATGCGAGAGTGAGTGAGATGCCAATAAATGTTTTGATTAGTAATCGTTATTGTAAAAAAAAATATGCGTATACATTTTATGCGGGTATATCATTATTATAAAAAAGTTATGGGAAAATAAAGTATGCCTAATGATTTATTCTGTTTGAACGTTATGCGAAACGAAGAGTATGCCAAAAAACGTTATGCAGTTTTAAGTTATGCCTCTAAAATTTATGCAACCCAATACGGACCCGTTTGTAAGCTGTAAAGTGTTATATTTTTTAGACTAGTCTTGAGTAAAGTCGTAAATAGGTACGACGACGAGCGAAGCGAGGAGGAGTGTTAGGTGAATTGTGACCACAACGGCAACGTTATACAGTTTTAAGTTATGCCTCTAAAATTTATGCAACCCAATGCGGACCCGGTGAAAAGTGAGCATATAATATATATGCCTCTGCCACCCCTTCAGAGATAAGGCGTGATAGATAAATAATATTTGTATAGATCTTAAAATAAAAGATTTACAAAAGACATTTTAAAGCGCAATTGTGCCCAGCATTCGTTATCAAGTTGATAATTGTGTGTAAATAATGTCAATTTGTTACTAACAGCTTACAATGAGGCAATTGGCAGTTTCCCTAACGTGATATGAGTCGTCTTCAATTTAGCTACAATTCTCAGAACGGGTAGAATTAGCTTAAAAGTTTGCCAGAAGACTCACCTCCTTTCTTTACTTTTTACTTTACTTTGGGTTTGGAGACTGGGATTCGCTGGGGTTGGCTGCCAAGTAATTAAGATTTGACTTTTGAAGTTATAGGTACTTCTTCTTTTGGCGCGTTACGGAAAAATGATGAGAGTAAATTTTTACGATGCGCGCGCACACCGTCACTAAAAGAAGACACCCTGAAGTTAGCTGATAAATGTTTCCATGACAACTCATAATTACATTCAAAGTAGTTATTAAACACCCTGAAGTTAGCTATAGTCAACATTTTAGATTTTTATACAAATGCAGGATAAAGCGACAGACACATATTTTTTTTATCTTGTTACGTCAAAGAAATATAACTTCAAACATATGTACATAAGTACACACACAATTTTTTTTCAGCAGTGTTGTAAGTGACTGCCAGTCATCTCCCCACAGCCTCCGTCAGCAGAGCACCCTTTGCAGGTGAAGTTATACTCCGTAAATCTTAGTAAGATTCCACCAAGTTACAAGAGAAGTAGTTCACTGTGTAATCTGTGCGGTTGTGGAATGCTTTGCCGATTCACCCTCAATTGTATAGTACAAGTTAATTAGATTTTCTTTGTTTTTTTTTACTTTATATTGCGGGTTTTATTTTTTTTTATTCTTTGGTAGAAAGCGTACCTTGTACTTCCCGAAGTTACGACAAGATTACACTAACCATCGTCACGAATTTACTTAAACACAGATATATAAAAAGATGTAGAATAGAAATTATTAATAGAAATTAATTATGTATATACCTACAAATCATAAAATTTAAAAAAAAATCACGTTAGTTGTATGGGATACATTATGCTTAAATAATAATTTGTGCGACAAGATTAAAATATTCTAAAGATTTGCTGAATTATAACTAACTAACATCTTCACCCTGTATCCCGGGGTAGTCAAAGAGGACAGATCGCCAGGCTTCGCGATCTATGCATACTTCTTTCGCTTCTTGGAGATTCATCAATCGCTCCATACACGCCCGTCTGGGTATCTGAGTGCTTTTGAAAACTAACTAACTATCTTCACGCTATATCCCTGACGGGTAGTGATAGAGGTCAGATCGCCAGGCTTCGCGATCCTTGCACTTCTTTCGCTTCTTGCAGATTCATTAATCGCTTCAAACATGTACGTCTGGGTATCCGAGTACACAATATATATTCTTCGTCAATCGTTCCTCACTCATTCGTTGGACGTCGTCTCTATGTCCTTTTCCAGCTTGAAGCTGACACTTTCATTTAAACCTGTCATATTGCACATCACTTCGTTACGTATTCGGTCGGCCAAAGTTACGCCGCACAGTTTTCGAAGTCATTGCATCTCCACAGCGTTCAACTTACTTTCATGCATCTGCTGACATATATCGCTACCATAAAGTATCCTTGGCACTAGGACTGCGTTATGACTCGCGAACCGTGCTTCTTTTACGATGCTTTGTCGCTTTACTAATTGGAACAAAGCACCATTAACTTTGTGTCCGGCAGCTACTCGCCGTTAACCATCCGAATCACATCTTCTGTCTGCGCAATGCACAAGAATTATAATTACTACTAATACTACTAATTACTCCCAGATCACATCTGCTAGCTGTGCACCAGCTGGCCAATGAGCGAGGCGACGACGCAGACGCTCATACAAGCTTGAGAAGTCAGACAATGCCTCCCAACAATGCCGAAAAGCAAAGAAAACCGTTCGTAGCACCCAAATAAAAATGGATTCCAGGCTCCAAATCCAGGTAGGGCTTGGACCCAACTGGGAATACACTGATACAAAAGAATACATTTATATCTATATTGTATGACATTTATCTTACACAGCTCCGTCTAGGCCAAAGCAAGCTAATATAAGCTCGTGTTATGGGATCTAAATGACTGATATACATACTTATATATTTCTAAATACATGCATATTATTAATAGAAAACAAACAAACTTTTGTGGTTTACACAAATATTTTTGCGACCTGAGAACCGAACCCTGGACCTCGGTCGCGGCAGTCACATACACTACCACTACCAGTCCGGCTTGATAAATGATTTAAAAATATATTAATGTATTTATGTACGAGTTTGTATGCGTAATTGAATATATGCGGATGCCCGCAGCTTCACCTGGGTGGTGCCCGTTTCCATGGGAATACGTGTATAAAATATATGGCCTAAGGTACTTTATATAACATCAGGTATCTACCACTGAAAGTCCCGTTAAAATCGATCTAGCCGTTTCAGAGATTAACCAAATTAGTTGTATACGAAATACAATTATTGAAATGTAATCGTATAGTATTGCCTTTCGTCAAAAAAAAATAGTTTCTATTTGAAAAATTCCTTTACAAAACATACATCGGTTACAGGAGTAATTCCACGGCACATTTATGTAGTGTACAGTCAACTCGTAAATCAAGAATTGAGCATGCCATAACAAGAAGCCGCGCCTTGACGTTGAACATGTACTGGTGAGTACACAAGTGTTAAGGAAATAATATTGTAACGAATGTCAATAAACTATTATTATTTAGTACTTGTTGACATTATTTGTTTTCAACTTTTGTTTTGAAGCGCTCGTGGTCCCGCTAACTCAATGTTCTGTAAACGATAACTGCGCTAAGCAACTTTCGCTATGGCTGATCCTTGGATGGGTGACCACTTTGTGGCATTTTACATTTGCAAGCGTTTCTGTGCTTCGGAAGGTACGTTAAGCCGTTGGTCCCTTTTGCCAGTAATACGGTAGTCGTTAAGCCTGGTTGAAGGCCTTATGGGCGACTTGAAAAATTTCAGCAGCGGGTCGCCACAGACTGCTTGTGTCAACAATGGGCTCACCATCTGTTACGTGGGTCAAAAATGCAAACGGTAAAATCTGGGCGTATAGTACCTATGCCTCTACTTACCACATCCGGGATAAAGATGTGACAAAATTTATGTATGTATGTTTTTTTTTCAAGGGTTGGAACGATTATTTTTTTTTTTTAAATATTTGTTGCGTTACTTTCTAACTTCTACTTTACTGAAAAACTCACTATACGAAAGTACGACACCAGATATAAAGTTAATAACCATATTATGTTTTAAGGCTCAGATAACATTACTGTACCAGGTTAAAGTTGTAATCAAAGGGGGACTATAGAGAGGGTTAGCAATGAACCTGCTGAACTAAAAACACGGCGCCGATGCAGGTACTCCTACGGGGTTTTGCCTCGCGACGTTAAAAAATCATAATAAAAACGATGGTTACTCCCAGCAGCAAAATAATCTTGGAATTCGGTTTCCAAGTCCAGAGAGGGCTCGGAAGCAGCTAGGAATATATTATTGGGACAACTCACACAACGCCATCTGATTCCAAACTAAGCAGAGTTTGTACTATGGTGACCAGATAACTGATAAACATACTTATATATTTTTTTAATATATACGTATTATAGATAAATAAAACCCTGACACAGAATAAACCATCGTGCTCATCACACAAAGTTTTATCCTGGGTGGGAATCGAACCCACAAACTCTTGCGTGGCAGCCGGATACACTCCTACCGTGCCACATAGGCAGTCAAATTATCTATTAAGATTATACATATTAAGATTTAAAGGAAGAATATAATTAATTAAAAATTATACGTGTAAACCTAATCAAAATTCGTTCAATTGCATTTATTAGTGAAGTAACTACTAAATAGCTACATAATTATTAACATTTTACACAGCGCCATCTAACTAGAAGTAATCAACATACTAATCCAATGCTTTTTTTACAATTCTATTCTAGTTGCTTTTTATTTTACTTCATTTTATTTTACTTTATTTTATTTTACTTTACTTTATTTTACTTTTTATTTAACATCATGGAAAGATCTAGAGATAAGAGAATCTATTGCAAGATCTTTGTAAAGATATTTTTTTTGCACTCATATACATACTTTATACTAAGGGAGTATGCAGATGTGTACTAGATATTTTGCGATATCTGTAATACACCTGTAAGGTCAAAACGCCAATTTGCAGAAAGCAAACCAATATTTGTCTAATAAACTATTCCATACAACTTGTAAAACATGTCGTTCACCTTTGGGCGCGAGTGTACTCAGTTGGAGGTATTCCTTGAAAAACAACAGTAACAAAACCAATTTGACATGTATGTATGTGTTTGTGGTCCGTGCCCAAAAATGTCTGCAGTACCTTTGGTGAGTTATGTCTAAAGTATAATCAAATTCGAAATTAAGATAGCGTGCAGATTTGTCTCGTGGGAACAATTTTTGTTTCTTACCATACTAAAAAGTTCGCTGAAGTCCTTTCGTTCTTGTTCTTTATTAGACATCAGCATCATGTTTGGAGGCCGATTTACTCCTTGCAATGTTGTCGAAAATATAAAAGCGTTTAAAAGCGCTTTGATCTTTTCTTATTATAACAATAATAATCATTTATTTCAGGACATAATTAAAGTAAAGACAATTTACAAAATCTTAATAATATTATAAATGCGAAAGTTTGTATGGATGTTTGTTACTCTTCCACGTAAAAACTACTGAATGGATTTTAATAAAACTTTACAATAATATATATACTTATACATCAGACCTGCCTCCGGATCTCCCTCCGAATCAGGGACTAGTGCCACCGGTAACGCCTGGAGAAGTTCTGACTGCGCTTCGCCGCATGAAGAATCGGAAAGCTGTCGGACCTGATGGAGTCCCCATCGAAGCCATCCATCGAACCAATGGAGAATGAGTATTATTACTCCAGTCTTCAAAGGTAAGGGATCAGTGCAGGAGTGCGGGAGCTACCGCGGTATTAAGGTGATGTCCCACACCATGAAGATCTTTGAGAGGATTATAGACTCTCGGATCCGGCAGGAGTGTACTCTCTCGGGGTGTCAATATGGGTTTCGCCCTGGTCATGGGACCACGGTCCCTGTTTTTGCGCTGAGGGTTGTCGCAGAGAAATACAGGTCGAAGAACACGCCTCTGCACTGTTTGTTTCTAGACATGCAGAAGGCCTTGGACTGTGTTCCTCGTGCGATGATCTGGTGGGCACTGCGGTCCAAAGGGGTTCCAGAGGTCTATATTGACATTATCCGGGACATGTACTGTGACTCCAATTCAATGGTTCGGACTGCTGTTGGTAACACGAAACCCTTCCCCATCACCGACGGGGTACACCAGGGTTCGGTCCTTAGTCCGCTTCTGTTCAGTGTAATATTAGACGAATTGTCGGACAGCATCAGGAACTCGCATGAGCAGCCTCCATGGTTGCTCATGTATGCTGACGATATTGCGCTGGCAGACGCGGACAGGGGCAGATTGGTGCGACGTGTAAAGGCGTGGAAGGAGACGCTTGAGAACGGCGGTCTGAAACTAAATGTGGCGAAGACCGAGTACTTGACACTAAACTCGACAGATTCCACATCCGTCCGCATAGGCGGTGATTTGGTCGAGCGCACGGACCAGGTTAAATACCTGGGATCTGTTTTTCACACATCCAGTGACATCGATTGCGATGTCAAGTCACGCGTTGCTGCTGCGTGGGCCTAATGGCGGGAGATGACCGGTGTCATTTGTGACCCTAAAATGCCGATCCGGTTGAAGGGACAGGTCTACAAAACCATTATTAGACCTGTCCTTTTACATGGCAGTGAGACGTGGCCGATATTGGAGCGACACAAGCAGGAGCTGCGTGTCACGGAAATGAAGATGCTGCGGTGGATGTGTGGAGTCACGCGGATGGACCGCGTGAGGAACTCTCGCATCCACGGCAGCCTTCACGTCCGTGACATTGCAGACAAGTTGCAAGAGTGTCGCCTTCGTTGGTATGGTCACGTCTTGCGGCAACCGCCGGGCTACGTAGGTAACAAATGTCTGGCCATGTCAGCCCCGCCGGGTCCCGATAAGAGGGGAAGACCTAAGAAGTGCTGGCTTGACGTCGTAAGGGATGACATGCGTGCCAATGGTCTCACTACAGGGGATGCCGACGACCGTGCGAAGTGGAGGAGAAAATGTAGGAAAGCGGACCCCGGGCGTCGCGAGACGCAACTGGGACATACGCTCGGATGATGATATACTTTTACATCAGAATAACACATAGGCTACTTTATATCCCGGGAACAAGTTCTTGTGGGAAACGGGAACGGGAAAACTTCTCTTCGCGGGCGAAGCCGCGGGCGTCTACTAGTATTAATATGATATTGTAAAATAAATATAGGATAAGTACAATGATTGTCGATGTAAATGTACGTATGTTCCTAAGTAGTCGCCACAACCAGCACTGTACCTACTGCATAAAGGGGATTTTTTTTTAACAGATAGTTTTGATTTATGGATTTTTTTTTTGTAACACCAATAATTTAATAAATTATTTTAGTAATATTTAAACTTGATGCATTTTATGTTATTCGGATCCTTTTCGCGTAATATTTTAACTTTTTCTCACCTCTCGACGCCGAGACTCTAGACTGGAGTAAGCGGCGGGCGTCATCATCTTGTATGTACGGCAGGTACCCACATTTTATTCACAAACAGTCATTAGGGCCGCGACAAATCACACTCACGACATCCTAACATCCATTAGGCGGTTTGTCCCGACACTTTGACAACCGGATTCCAAGTGGAGGAAAGCTTGTATGCATCATAGTGGTTGAAATTGTGATGCATCTTAATTTCAACCGCCTTACGAACAATCCGAGGGTAGTAACGGCGTTCAGTGGATAGAACTTCTGGTGAATGTAACTCTATCCAGTGAATTATTAAGTAGAGGGTAGAAGGAGCCAGGGTAGGCTGAGACTTACATTTGAAGACCACGTATGCAGATTGCTCAAAAATGGAAAATCAAAAGTACTCGGATACCCAGACGTGCATGTATGAAGCGATTGATGAAACTGCAAGAAGTGAAAGAAGTATGCATGGATCGTAAAGCCCGGCGATCTGTCCTCTCTGACTACCCCGTCAGGGCTACAGCGTGAAGATAGAAGATAGAAGAAGATATTATTTACAAAAACATGGGCGACCTCAGGCTAGAAGAAAGTAGATAGATTATGGTCGCATAAAATACATGCGAAAGAGGGAGAGGCCTACGTATAGCAGTGAATGAATGAATGATTTATTCTACACGCACAAAAAGATTTCAATAAATTTTGCATACACACAATGATTTTGTAAAGTTATGCTTACAATGTGCGTGCCCGAAAAGGTCGTTAGCTCAGCCCCTGCTGTACTAGCAAGATCTTGTTAGACAGTTACTTTTAAACCTCAAAAGTTACTTTTAAAATAGCAGTTTTTACGTGTGGAAATCCTATAAACTTTTAGTTATGACATAATCGCCAAGGATGTGAGTGATAGTATGTGATGTGTGTACGACGTTTAACGCCGGGCGCTCCATTTTGTGGCAGACTTGGCTACCACCGTGACCTCGCCTGATAGTTTGGTGTTATGCCGTTTGCTTAGAGGTTGATTTAGGTGTTATCCCCGGTGTTTAATCATGACGCGTGCGTTAATTTCTCACATCAAGGCGTCGTCTTGAGCCTGTTTATGTTACTGTATTTAACTTGGCTAACGACTGCCATGCTACTGTCAACCGGGGCCAACAGCTTAACGTGCCTTCTGAAGCACGGAAAAGCTAGTAAATGGAAATGCCACAAAGCGGTCACCTATCCGTAACCAGCCATAGCGACAGTTGCTTAACGCAGTGATCGTTTACAGAACACTTAGGAAAATCAAAATGGTATCAAGGACACAATACATAAATATCTTTAAGATACAAAATGATACGACATAACCCATAGCGCTGTGTGAAAAGTATGTCCCACAATATTTATTTATTAATGTTTTTCACTTCAATATAAAATTTATGAAAAACATAAGCATAGTAAGTGTTCAGAAAATATTTTTAGTTTAAATCGTAGACAAAGGCTATAAGTTCTAAACAAGTTATTCCAAGTACTACATGTAACTACCGTTTAGTGAAGACTGAAGTCAGGAATCGTTGGAGACTTGACTAGACGACATTCCATAGCCAACTGGTGTCCAAACAGGATTATTATTTTCTTGTTATTAGTACTTACTAAAGGCTTCGCCCGCGTATAGATGTTTTCCCGTTTCCCACAGGAACTTGTTCCCGGAATAAAAAGTAGCCTATGTTTTATTCTGATGTATAAGCTATATTATTGTAAAGATTCATTAAAATCCATTCAGTAGTTTTTACTTGAAAGAGTAACAAACATCCATACTTACAAACTTTCGCGTTTATAATATTAGTAGGATGTAAATAATCGTGGAGAGAAAATGCTATTATTGTAATCCTTTTAAGGTTAGGTATTTAACAAAAATGTATGCTTGGACTGCAAGCTTGTATTTGTTGATGAGTATATCCTGGGGGCAGAGACTACTATTTTACAATAGAAAGCCGTTCTAGTTCTATTCTATAGCGATTCTTTTGCAATTAGTCCAAAACATAGATAAACTCCGGGGTTGACTATGGTCCAAAACTAGGTAGTCTACTAAAACTATTAAATAATTCACAATCACACTGATTAAGCTGCAGAATAGAGAGAGATAAAATAGCAGTTTTAAGCCATCAAAATAAGTCAAGCTTTTGGTCCCGGTTAACATGACAGTTGTCAAGCCAAGTTGAAGGATGTGCTCTTGGAAAATTTTCAACAGCAGGTCACCACACCCTGTGCCTGTCCATTTCAACATGGCAACGGGCTGACCACCTCTTACAGAGGACAAAAATGCATACGGTGAAATACGGGTGTGGAGTATAACTCTGCCACTCCTTCGGGGTTAAAGACATGACTTAAGAAAATAAAAAAATGTGTGTGTGTACCAGAGTACACAGGTAAGAAGTGAAATTCTTTACGACATTTTTTTACAGCTATATAATTTCTTACGTATGTAAGAAATTATATAAAGTCGATAAAGAAGTTTCACTTATGAAAAAGAAGTATCACTTATAATAAAGAAGTTTCACTTCAAAACAGCGTAACGCGTAACGGAAAATCCTGCCTTTTTTTACTGCTATAAAATTGCTCTCAACGTCGATAAAGAAGTTTCACTTCAATAAACATAGCTAAATCTTACTTCACTAATGTACAAGTACCTCAATAATCAAAACATAATCTTTTATTTCTTACATTGCGTACTTAGTAGGTATCAGGTAGTAATGAGGATCTTATGTATGATTTAAACGTTGTCACTGTAACTGATATTCGGATGCTGTCCTTTTTCTTTTTAATTCAGCTCAGCTCAGGAGTGTGTACGATTATAATACCTTTGTTTCTTGGTAATCGGATATTCTAAAAATAGAATCGGTAGGTTCGAAAAAAGTCTAGCGAATGCCTCAACAGTGTTATATGTTGACGTGTATGAGATAAGGTCTGGAATTCGATTCTCGAGTCAAAATATTTGTATGATTACTACATATTATTAAACAAAGTCGCTTCCCGCTGTCTGTCCCTATGTATACTTAGATCTTAAAAACTACGCAACGAATTTCAATGCGATTTTTTAAAAAGATATTGTGATTCAAATGGAAGGTTTTTATGTAAATTTGTTAAGTTTTTACTTTGATATATACATTGACTAAATTATGACGATATTTGTTGGGGGTGTCGAAAATGAATTGAAATGAAGTTTCTTCATACTGTAGAGGACAGAAATACCTACGTGCGTGCACAGGGCGCTTCCAGTATCTATTATAAGAATTATATTATTTTATCTGTGCTATTATGTTTCTACAGAAAAACTATCTTTTGAACTGCTCAGCACTTGCGATGATTCGGGATAGTAATAAAAACTACTGGGCCAAACTATGTGAAATTAAAAAAAAAAAAAATTAAAAATTATTTTGTAATGGGACCAAATGGCAACCTTTCTGCATCAATCTAAAGAAGAATCACGTAAATCGGATCTAAAAAGGAAAGAAAATATACCAATCGAACACATAACCTCGTTTATGGTGGTCGGTTAAAAAAGAAAAATTAAAATGTATTTAGAAATTTTTTTCGAGATTTATAGTATAGATAGATTATTTTATTTAGATATATTATTACTTATGGAGATTGGAGAGAGTTTGAGATATTAGAGAATTTTGAGTATTTTAGAGGGAGTTTGAGAGTGTCGCCTGTATCTAAAAAAATGAGAGGCATCTCTCTGTCTTGGTATAGGCATGTGAGAGACTAAAAGAACTATGAATATAAAAGTAGATGGATAGATAATTAGAGGAAGGCCAAAGAGAAAATGGATGGACTGTGTAAGGAGTGATATGAAAGGTGTAGGTGTGATCAGAATAACAGGTTTGAATGGAAGAGGAAGACATACTGCGCCGACCCCAAGTAAATTGGGCAGGAGGATGATGCTTACTTAAGGATATTATAGTCTTAGTACACTCTCTTAATTTAAAACTATTGTTTATCAGTGAGGACCTGTTATTGGCTTCGTTTTTTTTTATATGTCTGAGGTGGCATACAAGCGTGGTCACCGTAGCCTATGGACGTTGTTTATTTGATATTTGTTATTCTGTATATTAGCTGTTGATCCCCCAATAAGAATAAATAAATAATAAAGAAAAAAAATTTTAGATATCCTGATGCATATCTCAATATCCTTAGGTATAAGATAGTAGTACATCTATATACGTAAAAGAAAGTGGTGTTAGCAGCACCATTTATGATTCAAGAACGGGTGGTCCGGGCCATTGGTACTAAATAAATCGAACAATTCTACTGAGAATATACACATGACATAAAACTTATTAATTAGTATTAATTACTTTCAGTAGGTAGGTGAACTTTATGGACTACGCTAATGGAATTGCCATTAACTGTCAGTCGCCGAGAGAAGGCGTTATGAATATCGCTTCATTATAAAAACAGATTCCATATAATTATATCTACAGTCTTTAGTTCTATTATAATGAACTACCGGACCCCGCGACTTTGCTTGTGACATACTTTGATTCTCCATCCCGGTCTCATTCATTTCATTCGGTCGCTCATTACTTTTATAAAAATGTATGAAATATTTGGCCTATTAGTCGACATTAATGATTACTGCTACACTCTGCTGGGTAGTAGTGTGATGTTATATAGCCTATAGCCTTTTTCGATAAATGGACTATCCAACAAAAAAATAATTTTTCAAATCCGTCCAGTAGTTCCTAAAATTTGTGCGTTCAAACAAACAAACTAACTCTTCAGCTTTATTATAATATTAGTATAGATTTAGGGGTATAGAAATTATATTTAAAGCAGTGATATAATATATTTTAAGCATCAGTGCTTAAAATATATTTTTAGTATAAAAATAATACACCTCTGGTGTTGCAAATGTCCATAGGCTACGGTAACCACTTTTCATCAGGTGAGCTGTATGCTTGTTTGCCACCTCAGTGGTAGAAAAATAAAATTGCCTGGATTCGGTAGTTTTATACCACTGAGATTTTCAAAATAAGCATACGGACCACCTGATGGAAAATATTCACCTTGACTTAAGGACGTTTACAAAACCCAAGCTGCGGCACTTGCGCTGCCGAATTCTTAAAACCCATTTTAAAGAATTCCACACTATAGATGTTCCGGACAACCCAGGTGAACACCCTGTCTATGGCGAGCGGTGCGATATACTTAGCACACAGTAGTAGTATTTCAGGCTATGCCAACTTTTACATGCCTGCGTAGGTACCGCACAGTAAACAGTCATACAAAACAAATGTTTGCCACATACAGGTATTGACCCCACGACCTTACACACGGGTGTGCGTCAATCGACCCCCAGTTACTTGAGGTTTCCTATTTGTTTTTACAGCTACAGTATTTTACATACATACCGCAAGTACCATCGAGAAAATAAGTTTTCGCAGTTTGACATGTTTCTAAAATTGGTCTGGTAACCATTTCCCGAAGGTAAGCGAATGATGGAACATGGCGGAATGTTTCATTATAATACGAACAAATTACAGAGACTAGAAATAATTTTGAAAAGCGCTTAGTATGCAGACTATTTTCTTTTCGTGTGGAAATCGTCATTGATGCTATGTTTGACTTCTACCGACAACACCACACGTTGCCCATCCATCTGCTCATTGTCGAGAGTCTTGGATGAGCCCTTTGAAGGATAACCCCACAGAAGTATGCTGACTATATCTTAAATTTAAAGTGAAAAATTTAACCGCTTCGAGCGGAACCCGATCCCGCAACTTCTTATATTAGCTGGTTGAGACACTTATATGTATAAGCTACCGAGGTCAATGAAAACTAACGAATTTATCCGCCCTTTTTCGTCTTAAGGCGACGTAGGCTGAAAATTACAAAGACGATTAAACTGGTAAAAAATCAGTTTTCTGACCGTAACGTTTATCATCATTCAAGCGTTATTCCCGGAATAATTCAGGTCTCATTAAGAAGATTGAGAGATATGAGGTGACTACTGTCTGATTACTCAGACAAATCAAACCATAAAACAATACATATAGTAGGAGTAGGTAGAGGCATACTATACGCCCACGATTTGTTTTTTATCCCACGTCTTAGGTGGTGAAATTGGGGCCCCGTTGAAATGGATACAGGCAGGTCCTTAAATGAAAGTTATCAAGCCGCTCATAGGGTCTTATCGCCTTCGCCGTCGCTCGTAACTTGAAATATTAATTCCTTTTTGCTGGCGACCGGCATTAAAGGCTGCAGGTACCTTACAAAGCGCGGAAATTCTCGTAAATGAGAATGCCACAAGCGGTCACCCACCTTGGGAGTGATCGTAGCGTAAAATGCCTAATGTCGCATTACAATGATATAGTATCGTATTACCTGAATGCGGGGGATGGTGGTTAGAAATAAAGAAAAAGAATGAAACATGCTTTATTCCACGTGGATAACAAAATACATAGAAATAAAAATATGAGTACAGCTTAATCCTAAAAAGTATGGAAAACCTAGCCTAAATGACCGATATGCTTCACACCAAATTTGTTGTGACTGTGGACCCTACAAACAATGGACCATCTCTTATCGTGTTCACAGTGTCCTAGCACCTGCACCATATACCTATATCTAAACGGTGCCACCAAAAGAGTCACCAAAGTCCATGTCGCTGAGTAATGGGCTGGACTCATTTAAATTATTGCCATTAATACGAAGAAGAAGATGGCGATGATATAGTGACTGCCGGCAGATTTCCTAAACATAGCCTTTCTTAGACATACAAACTTAATACCTTCATAACTTAAGTTAATATATTGATTAGAAGGAACCTTCCGCCTGAAGGTTACAGGCTACTCAAACAAAACTGTCTGGTGCCAAGACACTCTACAAAGTTTATACAATTATTTGCACACGTGCACAATTTTCTAATTGGCTGTAATAGGAAAAATACTAAGCGATACCTCTTCAAGGGGAATGTCTCTATCGAGTTAGTTCGCAGAAGTACAGATACAGATGAATATAATTGAAGTGTATATTTGTAGTTTTAAATAAATAGCTTTTCTCTCAATGCATATAAAAGCATAAATATGCTATACGTACCTACTTATATAAATGATGTTATAAAGAGTAACTTAAGCTACACTTTAGACTAGAACGGGCACTACACTGGTGAAACAGCGGAGCATCCGCTAGTCCAACTTAATCTTCAGTATGATTATCATTTTTGGAACTCTACATAAATTATAGTTGCTACTAACTTCAATATCGAAGGTCAATTTACAAGTCACGTGCCAGGCGCGGTCACCGGTCTGGTCGGAAGACTCCGAGGATCCTCCATATGTATCGGAAGAACATCTTTACAAATACATATTATGAATGGACAGAAAATAGACCGAACAAAGCCGATTTTTATTAGATTTATATACAATTTGGAAACGACGCTATTTCTGATTTAGCAGTTTTTTAACGGCCATATTACAGAACGTTTCTCAATACTCAAGAAACGCTTGAGGCTAGTTTTCGCCTTATAATACTACTCTCAAGTGTTTCTTGAGTATTAAGAAACGTTCTGTAATACGACCCTAACATTGTTTCGCTCATTGCTGTGTCAAAGTCTTATTTTTTTATAGCAGCGATACTACTGTAATATTTCTGCTCATTAAAATTTTCTACAAACAATTACGTCAGGTCTAAGACTGACAATAAGCAAAAGTATCTATCTAATGGCGACAAAACTTAATAACCATTAACTTTTGCTTAAAGATCTTCATATTAATGTGAAATGAGTACCTATACCTATTTCATATAAGCTCTGCCTAAGCGGAAAGATAAATACTATCCATACATGATCATAAATAAACTCTTTTTAAAATAGAATGTAATATTATTTCCGCCATTTTTTATGTAGTTGTGATTAATTATACTGTTTATTTTTTTATTAATATATTATTTTGTTTTATTTTTCATTAATTGTTATTTAAAATAATAATAAGTTATTAGTGTCGTTTATTGTTGCAAGCGTGGTAATTCCAGGATTATTGATATGTGAAAACAAAAATAGTTAATTATGTTAATTTTAGAAGTAGCAAATTTCTGAAAAATAACATTTATTGAATTTTAACCAACTTTGACGATTTTATTACAATATATTATGCGACTGGTCGATTCTTCTCGTGACCATAGGGCTGCCCTCTTTCTCGCTCAGAGAATAAGCATTGCCATACAACGTGGGCGGCCAGCCTTATGGGAACCTTACCGGTTGATTTTGATGGGGAGGAATTCTTCGACACCTAGTCGGGGCATCATTGTCAGTCTTGTAATAATTCCCACCACCCGCCCCCTTCTTTTTGTATTGTTTTCTGTAAATATGTTAAATTTTAATTTGTTAATAACCATGTAATTATTTAAATATCTTTGAAAAAAAATTAAATATTATATATATTAGTTAATTTGGATTATAATTCAAAATTATTAAAGCTATAAGTAGTATGTATGTATATATTTTACTATTTTTAAGTAGTTAAGTTTTTTGTTCTAGCTATTATATCTCGATTTTAGTTAATTAGGTCATAGATTAATTACGAAAAAATAGGTCATCAAAAAGCTGGAACTTGCAAGAGGTTAAAGGACAGGATAGAAGGTTTTAATGAAGTGAGTGCAGAACAGTAGACGAAAAATGTTAATTGTTTAAAAGAAAAGGGTAGAAGGAATCAGGGTAGACCAAAACTTACATTAAAAGATCACGTAAGCAGATATAATTATATACTCGGATATCCAGATAAATTAATCAGAAAAACCAAGAGTAGTATGCTAGGTTTCTCATATTTTTTTAATAAAGTGGAAGAAGATAATTCGATTCGAGACGGGGATTGAAACCGTGACCTTTGCCAAACCAGGGCAATGTTCTAGCCACCGTAACTGTATCAAATCAAGTTGAAATTCTCCACCATATTTTGACCGTCATGAGTATGACCAGAGTAATCTATCGAGCTAATGAACAACTCGATACCAATGAACAGTGTTACAACCATTTTTAAACATTGATGCAATGGACTCCACTAAGTCTATGGATAAATTTATTAAAAAATTATGAAAAATTTAGCAAAATAATTGCTTTAAAATTGCTTTAAAATTTTAGTCTATGGATAAATTTATTAAAAAATTATGAAATATTAATCTCACGAGGTAGTCAGAGAGGATATATAGCCAGGCGTTAAGATAAATAGATAGGATAGGACGGGGCTTAGGGCAAAATAATAAACCAAAAAATACTTATTAGTTTCAATTTAATGGACAAAATTCATTAAAACATACAAACTTATTTTAAGTATAGGAGCTCCTTAACCTAAAACATATTGTACCTAATTTATTATTAATTAAATACGTTTTTATATTTTCTGAAACACATTTGGAAAATATTTTAAAATGTCTAAATCCATTTTCATGCCGCGTACAATATTACTTACATGCGTAATACAAAAAAAAAACATAAAATACAAATGCAAACTAAAATTAAACATGCATTACTTACTTTATTATAAGTTTCTATATTTGTTACCAATTCACAAAGAGAATTACTTATAAAAAAAAAAATACGGTATCATTTACAACGCCTAGTGGACATCTCTCCTACCTTTGTACAGAAGACATAATGTCAAGTTGTTAAAATAAAAAAAAGCTTAACACTTTTTTACGTGTATTATTTCAACGAATAGTTAAGTTTAAAACGGTAAAAATGTATGTATTAATGAGTGAATTCTTCGTGTAATATTAATAAATATGTATTTTCTGATTTTAATTGTTCCAAATTGCAACTGTGACTAAAATTTCATTTTTTAAGCCTAATCATATGGTCCCAAGTGGTCGTATTACGAAAACATCTTTTCAACCCTTGCACAGCAGAGGCATATAAAAAACTAGAAAAAGTGATTAGCACAGAACATATAATAATAGATATTATTATATGTATACCTATTATTATATGTTCTGTGACGATTAGTGTACTGACGAGAGCATTCTTATTACATTTTATTAATGTATGATAGTTTGATATTAAAAATAAATATTTATACTAAAACTGTATCAATTAAGTACCTTTGGAGATAGTGAATAAACACACATACATACACCGCACACAGCTCTTTGCTCTTTACCAAGAAGCTAATTCCTTTGAAGGACATCTAGTGCTCGTTTTCCTTTGGTGAAAGTATTGTATTACGACTTTACGACGTTCTGACGTCCTAGTTTCATATTGTATATTTAATTCAATTTTTGAGTATCAAAATCAATTGAAAAGGAACCACGTGAGACCAAATTTTGAGATTAGGATGGGATTCTAGCCCTAGTTATGCAGAATTGTAGGTAGTTGCAAATATTTTACATTTCGCGGTAATAATGGCAATCCCCAGAACAGAAGAGAGTGAGACTCTGACTTCCCAAAAAAATATTAAAAAGCACTATAATAAAGAAGACATTATTTAATTGTAACAATCTCGCACAAGTACGTTTTTATTACCACAATTTCAATCCAATTAATACCCCCAATTTGTAGACTTTTTTATACCAAAAAAATCACCTAATTAGGTACTGTTCAAAACCAAATTTGATTAAAGTTCAATATTACTGAAATTTAGAAACGAAACAAATAACATTCAAAGATAGACACAATTTAAGGATTTGTAAGAATTAATTTTGAACTTGTTATACTTGCTGTAATAAAAAGAAATTAAATAATCTATAAAATAAAAGAGATAAAAATAAATATTAAACATTATAAATTAATATATTTATAATGTTTAATATTTATTTTTATAATAATATAATTTTAAATATATAATAATAGAAGTTAATATCATACCGCAATCATGAACCATAATATTAATTCTATTCCACGTTTGAAATACCATTATCACTATCATTTGTGATATAGTCTCCCATTGTTCGGGCTTCAATGAGAGTCTAGACTACAAATAATCTAATCATTTAGAGGCATTTCATGTAACAAACATTGCATTCACAACAGAAGTATAGAGAAATCAGTTAAATACATGTAGAACATTTACAAATGATTGATTATGTCACAAAAAGGTAAAATAAAAAACTGTAAAGATTAATAAAAAAATCGTTAAGATCGTTTCTGTAACAGAATCAATTGATTGTAAAGTGAATTCATTTAAACGATGCACAGTTGCACAATTAAATAATCGATACGAATAATTTAGATCAATTCCTGATAATATAGTAATAGTTTAATTAGATATTGAAAAAATAAGATATAAAAGTAATTTTAGAAAGATTAACAACAATCGATTGAGAAGAAACATTTCAAAAGATGAAATTGAAAAAAGGTAGGTAATATTTAATTTTAACCAAATTGCTAACTTATTCATTAACGAAAGTAAAGTCTAACAAAATTGTGGTAACAAAAATACAATATAAAGTTAAATAATAATACAATTTAAGAATTAATAATCTTCTAATTGATATTGGAATCAATGCAATGAAAACATTAAATACAAATTAATAATAATGAAATGCCAGAAATTGTTAAAAATACAAAATATTCTGTAATAAAAAAGCGTAAAAATAAATGAAACTTATTAAGATATTATTTCTTATATTTCACTGAATTTGCTTAAGTCCATGGATGGAATACGGGGACTTTGGCAAGGCACTGGTTCATTTCTGTAAGAATTAAAAGCTTGTATCAAAATATTGCTGCAAATCTAAATAATTTTCTTTAAGACCACCTCGTGGCCGCTCTGAAATGCCCCTTTAGTGAAATCAAAATCATCATAAACTTTCAGGTGAGGTGAACATTGAGCCCCGAGATCTTAGCACCTAGACTCGCAAATTACAGTGAAACCAAGGTAGCAGGATTGAAAGCAGGCGCGAATCCACTATAGTGGGCATGATGGGTAACCCAAATTGATCTGTGACACCACACTTTAACTGTCTACTGAGATCTATTGCCAGATGATATTATACACAGACTTAGTTAATAAAAACCTGTAGTGTGTGATTATAGCACCGAAAATTTCGACAACATTCCCAGACGTTCCTTATATTCTCACTAATGTAATTGTTATGATACATTTGTGACGCTATAACAAAAAATACTAAAAACAGAATAAAATAAATATTTAGGGCTACCATACAAAAAAACATGTTTTATTTGCTGTTTGTGCCTCGATCTAAATAACGGCAACAAGTTTGTTTGTTTAGCTTCACACATTATGGGGTAAGTAGAGGTAGACAGCGGCATAATTCACGCCTATATTTCACAATCCTGTCCCAAGTAAGAAATTGCGAGCCTTTCTAATGTCATATTATTGATATTAGATGGTATTCTGAACGACACCCCTAAGAAAAATGTTTAATACTTATAAAGCACTACACTTTTGTAGGAATATACTATATCGATAATAAGTGAGTGCCCACGACTCGCATTGGGCTGATTTTCGGGTGACTGTGCCCACAACTTTTTTTGAGGGTTGGATCCGCGCCTGATTGAAAGTGGTCACTGGTCACTATAAATAATGAACTTTTGCAGCCCTGCAAAAACCTGTAAGAATCTTGCACAAATTGAGCATACAGGAAGGAACACAAACCTCTTAGAATCGGAACGTTACAGTTGAAGTGTCTTTGGCGAGCGTTGCATGGATAAAAAGTGGTTGCAAACACTTACCCAGGTATATCTGCTCTGATGAATCCTGCAGGCGGCTGCATAAAAAGCTCTATGCCATCGCTGTTGTCACATATGAGCCGGGATATCGTAACCTTTTTGATTTCAGCTAACTGACCTAGATCGAAAAAGATTTATAGTTAAACAGATTTACATACGAATGAAGCGCTCGTGGCCCCGCGGTCTCAGTGTTCTGTAAACGATCACTGAGTTACGCAACTTTCACTATGGCTGGTCCTCGGATGGGTGACCACTTTGTGGCATTTACATTTGCGAGCGTTTCCGTGCTTCGGAAGGCACGTTAAGCCGTTGGTCCCGGTTGCCAGTAAAATGGCAGTCGTTAAGCCTGGTTGAATGCCTTATGGGCGGCTTGAAAAATTTCAACAGCAGGTAGCCACAACCTGCGTCTGTCTATTTCAACACGGCAATGGGCTCACCACCTATTACGTGGGACAGAAAAATCCACACGGTGAAAAGTGGGCATATAATATGCCTCTGCCACCCCTTCGGGGATAAGGCGTGATGGATATTTATTTTATTTATTTATTTACATACGAAGACCACGCGAGCAGATTGCTAAGAACGGAAAGGTCAAGAGTACTTGGATACTCATTCGTGCATGTATGAAACGATTAGTGAATTTGCAGGAAGCGAAAGAAGTGTGCATGGATAGCAAAGTCTGGCGATCTGTCCTATCCGACTACCCCATATTCAAGATTGTATAATCTCGATATGTATTGGTATTACTTCCTTTCTGAAACTGAGTATACTGAATGACCATCACTTCCCACATACGTAACACTCACAAAACCGCAATAATACCTAATACCCAAACTTACATAATCCGAAACTTAACATTACATGACACACTTCAAAACTTACATACATACATACAAAAAGGTATATCCTAGGTATGCCTTTATCCCCAAAGAGATAGGCAGAGGCATATTATACGCCCACATTTCGCCGTATGCATTTTTGTCCCACGTAACAGCTGGTGAGCCCATTGCCGTGTTAAAAATGGACATGCGCAGGCTGTGGCGACCTGCTGTGGAAAATTTTCAAGCCGCCCATAAAACCTTCAACCAGGCTTAACAACTGCTATTTTACTGGCAACCGGGACCAACGGCTAAGTGCCTTCCGAAGCATGGATCAAAACTTACTTGGAGTAAAAGCTCCCGGATTAACATCAGGCCCGTATTCATAGAAGTAACGGTCTCCTCGCTTGAGTTTCGCGAACTGGTCTGCTATGATATTGCTGAATACCGGTCCCAGTATACCACCATCCACATGTTCTTCTAGCAGCCCTCCTACCCATAGGTCTATGTCCTCTGGTCGTTCGTATACAGATGACAAGCGCTGTGCAGCCTAAAAATTTGGTACGACACTATAAATATAGTCGTTGTGACATATTCTTCGTATCTATATTTCTATACTAATATATTATATAAAGCTGAAAAGTTTGTTTGTCTGTTTGTTTGAATTCTTGTTTGTTTGGTTAAACGCGGAAAAAACGAAACGTGGAACTACTGGTTGGATTTGGAATATTCTTTTTGTGTTGGATAGCCTCGAGAAAGGCTATTTCGTCACGCTACTACCCTCGAGAGCGGAGAAGTAACCATAAATGTCGACAAATCAGGCAAATTTTTTATACATTATATAACTAGTACATTATACATCAGAATGACATGTCATTAAGGCGACAAGTGATGGGTTTCACACGAGACATCCTCTCACTCTAAAGTTAAAGACAGAACTTTGATAAGGTATTTTTAAAGATGTTATGCTCAAGCTGCATAATCACGTAGGTATAGAGAGAGTGTTACTTACACTGGGAGGAAACTCCTGGAAATCCACATACGGCTGTAGACCAACCAGACGTCTGTACTCGTTGTAGGAGCGAATGCCGTGATCGCGGCCACGCTGGATGTTAATGGACGCCAGGTCTAAGCCGAACGGGTTACCTCCATGAAACATGTATCTAGTCAACTGTAACAAAGGTATTTATTGTTCGTCGCTAAATTTTCGAATGTCTAACGTATTACAGAACGTTTCTCAATTAAGTGTTTCCAGAGTTTTGAGAAACGTTCTGTGGCCCTAAGTGACGGGATTGAGTTGTGTTGAGAGAAAAACTAGACAAGTGCAAGTCGGATTCGCCAACCGAGGTTTCCTTAAAATTAGGTTTTTTTGCGTCATTTTATGTAATGAACTTTTTTTTTGAAAAAAAGTTGAGTGAATTTATATTCATTCAACTTTAATGTTAATTTAGAAGTTTGATTTCTTCACAGCTTCAAGAGATCGTATAAACTTCTTGTGTTCCCATTATAAAGGATCTTGACAGACAGACCACGAACGATCAGGCAACAAAGGGATCCTTTAAGAGTTTTCGTTTATTCCTTTTGAAATACAGAACCCTTAAAATAAACAGCATTTTCTCCTGCTGTCTCCATATTCTGTAAACGATCACTGCGACAAGCATCTTACGTTCCATTAAAAAAAATATGAGTGTGTGCTTAAGACCTCACACGGCAGAAATGAAAACATCATTGGCTATCGCAATCAATTATTACGTATGAATTGAATATACTAAACACCGCGACACAACAGATAGAGTAGCCGACTATATCTTTCTCGCTGCTGATCAGTTAAGCTCTGAGGTGAAAGGCTCGATCGGGCGAAATCGGGAACGCCAAGTGTACCCGACACTTGGTTACCCTAGCGGTTACGGGTACTACCGAATGCTTGTCTACCACCTCAGTGGAATATGAGATAATAATCGTTTACTTCACTTAAAATATACTTACATAGTGGATGCCTATATCATGATGATATGTAAGTACTATATAAGTATATTTGAAGGATCCCACCAAATAAACTATAACGGCTCGACCTGCTTAGTCGAAGCACATCCCAGGCGAAGTCTTGAGGCGTAAGCTAAGTTGTTACAATTTAAAACTACATACCCCTTCAGTAACATATGGGTCGACTTTCTGCATAGGCTGTATTGACAGGCCGATCAGGAGGCGGTCTAAGAAATGCCTCAGTCGCATCCGTGACGGCTGAAACATAATCTCGGGGATTGAGATTGTTTCATACACTCTTCCTTTCGCAGATGTGGGGATTCTGCAAGAAATTTCATACTATTGTCATTAATCTCTCAGTATTCTGTCAAGTATATTATTGTGATGAGGATATCAGCATGTGCCAGTAAGATCTTCCTGATTGGTCCAAGGCTAAGATATGGTAGTAGGGGCAGGTTACTCAGTAGTCTGTTTCTGTGGACCCAAGTGTAGTCTGTTTCTACACAGCATGTTTTAAAGAGACAAAATAGATAGCAGGCAATAGGCAATGCCAATATTGTCTACCAACTGCTCTCTGTTTTGTCTCTTTCTTGAGTCAGCTCAGAAACAGACTCTGTTTCGCCGTAGTTTATATACAGTCATTATATAATATGTCGGCCAGAGAAGATGCCCAACGCAGACGCTTGTGGCCTGGGCCCCAAAATCTCACATCTTAGATTTTGCGTTCTATTTTATTTATTTATTTTATTTTGTACCTTTGTAACGTTGGTTTTTTTGATTCTGGCGTTCTCTCAATCTCACATGTGGCTTTGGATATTACATCTGCTGACAAATGCTTTTTACTTTAAATACCAAATAAATCTACAAATCTACGGGAAAGCGGTGTTTTTACTCCTTTAAATTTAAAATAATGGGACCGCCTACGTCACAGCACTGCTCATTTCAACAGTCGCGCTCTCGTTCGCACTCGAACGCCGCGCCGCGCCTTGTTGCAGTCTGTGCGAGGCTGTGACGTCATAATGAGCGCGCCTAATCTCGGAAATTCAAAAAAGAGCTATAACTTCTCGTCGTTATAACTTCGGAAATACTGAATGTAATGAAGTGAAATAAAAACTAAAGTAATGTACATGAGCTACGCTACAATTTTAGCTGTATTTGATATAATATATATACAAACATTGAAAGTTAATAAAAAGATTGTAATAATAATAAAATGTTGGTGGATTAAATAATACAAAGTGGTGGTTCACTAGTTTAAGAGCTACGGTGCCACAGACATAGCGGCCACATAGGTAACACCGCTCTTAAAAAAATAAGATCATAAACTAACACCAATCTCCCATCTATCGTAGAATGACCGAATCTCATGGCGGCCGTGGAGAACTCCGATGTCAGAGACGGATTAATTTCAGGATCATAGCCTGAAGAATATTCCAAAGCCGGTGACAGACCAAACACTTGCATCAACTGAGGACCTGTGAACAATAACATACATTTACTAGCTTTGGTCATATAATTTTGCCTCTTCAAGGTGCGACTCCTCCGAAAATTTTTTATTGGTGGATGGCTGCGTAATTTTAATGTAGCATTTCGAGGTGTTCGTTGACAGAAAAGTAACTTGCGGTTACCTGATTAGATACTACTGGATTAATTACCTCTGGATGTATAAAGGTGTGGCGTCATGGCTACCTGCGCCAGGAGCGGTGCCTTGCCCCCACGACATTACGTCCTCCGCAGCGACTTATATAATGGGCCGCACCGGCGGTCCTCAGCCTTCTATGCTGCAGCTGCTCTGTCCCCCACTTTATCATCATCACACGTCTCAGTAATCTCGCCTACCGAACCCACTCCTCTTCTTCCTTTAATCTTCTAACTTATTCAAAATTCTAATTCTCTTCATATTGCTTTGTATAATATTTGACGTTCGTTTTTTAATATTTGACGTGAAGCGCTCGTGAAGGCGCGTTAAGCCGTTGGTCCCGGTTGCCAGTAAAATGGCGGTCGTTAAGCCTGGTTGAAGGCCTTATAGGCGGCTTAAAAAATTTCAACAGCAGGTAGCCACAACCTGCGTCTGTCTATTTCAACACGGCAATGGGCTCACCACCTATTACGTGGGACAGGAATCCACACGGTGAAAAGTGGGCATATAATATGCCTCTTCCACCCCTTCGGGGATAAGGCGTGATGGATATTTATATAATATTTGACTAGTTCAATAAATGCTTATATTCTTATTCAAGTACAACTTTCCTTCATCTCTGTGCGTAAATCACCCTAGATTTACCACCAGCCTAACCTTCAACGTCACAAGGGGAAAGGCATTTCACTTGCAACGTGATGTATCTGCTTTCTAACGGATCATGATCTAAGTTATACCGAACTTAGAACACGATTCATTAAAAACCGGGCCCACTAGATGCGTGGAGTCAGACGATTGCTGCTTCACACAATACCGAAAAGAATGTCGAATCACAGCAGACTTATAATATTGCTTCCATAGTTTAAGTTAGTTTTACCTTCAGAAGGGGAATAGGTTGTCAACACTCATAGCCCCGTTATCTCAGTATTCTAGAAACTTACATCTTACACTACGGCCAGGCATGAGATATGTGACCATGTGTGACATCGCCGTGCTTTGGAAGTCGGAAGGCACGCTAGGCCTTTGGTCGTGGATGCCAATAACACTATAGTCATTAAGCAAAGTTGAACGAATTTTTTCAACAACAGATTGCCACAACCAACTCCTGTCTGTTTCATCATAGCAATATGTTTGGCAGCGCAAGTGTTACACCGTTGATGTTGCATTCGTCTATAGGCTACGGTAAACACTTTCACCAGATGGATGGATGGTGTTTGCCACCTTAGTAAAGCGGGCTTTAAATACACAATAGTGCAATAGTTTAAATGAAAAATAATCCTTACCCAGTAGCAACGGTAGCCATTCAGCGTAGATGATATGCTGGAATTCACCTTGCAAAATCCTTCTTGCTTCAAAGAACACAGTATCTTCGTCCCATGCAGGGTTGAGGGCTGCGAGCGCGTTGGCTAGTCGGTTATGCTCCCGAGTGAAGATCGTATGCAGGACTGTCAGTGAGATGATCTGATTGCCATGGTTATCACCTTTGCAGAAATGATACAGTTACTCTAATGTAAGATCATCACCATCTGACCCTTATTGGGTGTCTGGGCCCACGATCTCAGGAGCCCAAGCCACTGAACTTGCTGTTGACTATAGAAAGAGACAACGACGTAGTGCAGTTGGAAGGGTTGAAATTGGGAGGTCAGACGGCACTCGCTTCCAAGAATTTCGAAAATCAAAACCTAAATAATAGCTGTTTCTACCGGACAAATAAAAGTGGACCACTGGCTCCAACTCCAGGTATGGTATGAATGTATCTGGGAAGACTAAAATTATAAGAAAGAGAGTATTCAAGTAAAATAAAAGAATACCCTGTAAAGTTACGAAATAGAAATAAAATTAAATAAGTTCAGACACAAAGTTTTGCATTAATAAGACCTAAAGAATTTAGTAAAAATCTTCGTCAAATAGAAAATTAACTAAATTATCTTCAAACATCATTCTATCATAATTTTTTAATAAAGTGGAAAAAGACAATTCGATTCGAGACAGGGATTGAACCTGTGACCTTTGCCTAACCAGGGCAATGTTCTAGCCACCTGAACTACCCGAACCGTATCGAATCAAGTTGAATTTATCCACCATATTTATATCGTCATTTTAAGAGTATGACCAGAGCCATCTATCGAGCTAATGAACAACTCGATATCAATGAACAGTGTTACAACTATTTTTAAACATCAATTTTTGGCTAGAACATTGCCCTGGTTAGGCAAAGGTCACAGGTTCAATCCCTGTCTCGAATCGAATTGTCTTTTTCCACTTTATTAAAAATTTATGAGAAATTTAACAAACAATTGCTTTAAAAAAAAATATCAATATACTGAGTGGAGCCCATTGCATCAATGTTTAAAAATAGTTGTAACACTGTTCATTGGTATCGAGTTGTTCATTAGCTCGATATTTGCGCTTTGGCAATTTTTAGTACATTCTATAAATGATAATTCTAATTCATTACTCCACATGATACTCATTTTGAACGCTAAATCGTAGTCTTTATTATAAAAATTAAAACACAACCATCCGTGGAAATTGTTACAGAGCGACTGAGCTATGTGTCAGAATGTGCAACATTCGCGGGTAGCTCAGTCGCTCTACCACATTCAATGTGGTGTCTTGTCGTGTTCGCGCCTCCGAGTCCTTTGTCGCGCAACATAAACCGACAATTTTCGGGAAACACGGCGCGAACGAGCCGCGAAGTTCCGAATTATATGCGAACCAGATCCACATTCATGTTTCGCAGTCGCTTCTCGACTTCGCGCGCGAGTGCGGATAGACCTTTAGACCAACAGATTTTCATAGCCAAAAACTAGTAGTTCTAATGTACCTGATTCGAAGCAAGAAGCTCCTTCAGCAATCGACATGCACTCTTTCCTCAGAGTGAGAGGCGGAAGCTCTCTTCCATAGTCATTAAAAGTGTTCAACAGGCCTCCAGGTGCTCGCAATGAGAATAGCTTTTGTTCGGAAGACCCGTATAGATGCGACAGATCAGGGAAGTGGGTGGCACCGTTCATCTGAAAAACGCGTGGTCATCAATTTTGACGTTTTTCTTGAACCAAATTAGAATATTATAATAAGCAAGCAGACACCCCGCGGTTTGACCCACGTAGTGGCCATTACCATAGGAAAACAGAGATAAAATGTGGCCTAATTTACTCCTCATTACATTAGCTATCTGCTAGTGAAAGTTCCGTTAAAACAAGTTCGGCTGTGACAGAGATCAGCTAGAAAAACAGACAGCAAGAGTGAGAAAAATAATAATTTTGTTTTTATAAATTTACTTTCATCACAAACAGACCCTTCAATTTTATTTATCTGTATAGATATAAAAAAATGAAACGTAATTTGAAAGTATCCACTAATTTCAATTAACTGTTTGTGAGAACGAAACCATAAATAGTTTACTTCATATTAATACTTTAGATTCGTATTGATTCAATGAAACATGGTAAATGTCCAGTTAATAGTATTAATTTAAATAGTAATGACCATGCTACGTTTAAAATCATAATTGTTTACTTCGTGTCTGTTTGTTTCTTTGCACAACTTTGATGCAAAATCCAGCAAATTAATTTTAATTTTTCTATTTCTTTACATAGGTATTTTCTAAGGTTAACTGACTAGACACAGCTAGTTATACGATTTTATAATAGATTGTGCCAGAACTATATATATCTCAGATAGAGCGAAATTAGATATTTAACTTATTAAAATTTCACATATTTACAGAACCCAGTCCAAAAATATAGAGGTGGTGGGGACAAGACTGGCAATGATAGACGCAATGTAAGTTAAGAAATCAGGGTACAATGGTTAGGATATAAATTCAAGATTGCCGCTTGAGAGCAAAATATCCTGTGAGCGTGGAATAGTACATTACCTACTGTATTTTCTTTTGAGCCTTTAACTCTGTTCTTGTCCTACGAATATTATAAACGTGAAAGTTTGTAAGAATGGATGTTTGTTACTCTTTTACGTAAAAACTACTGAATGGATTTTAATGAAACTTTACAATTATATAGCTTATACATCAGAATACACGTAGGATTACTTTTTATCCCGGGAAAAAGATCCTGTTGGAAACGGAAACTGGAAAAGCTTCTCTACGCGAGCGAAGCCGCAGGCGTCAACTAGTTTGTAATATGCTTGATTAATATTTCACGCACCTGTTTACCATATCCAACGGAACAGTCACTTGAAGGAGCAACCTGCACCCTTACGAAGTTCAAGCAAGTTTGTCCAAAGTTTCCGTAAAATGGGTCGTCTGGTGCAGTTATTACTGGAGAACATCCGAAGTGAAGAAGTTCTGGTGGAAGAAGACTTCCATCGGCAGAACAGCAGGATATCGCACTGCTGTTTCCTGATTTAGAAAAAAAAGAGTGTATGTTATGCAGAGGAGAGACTTAGGACGTAATTGCTGAAGCGCTTGAAGCAGTAGGTACTATCAGATTCAAAACAGCGTGGATATGTTAGTGTCAATTTTTTGTTTTTGCGAAATTAGTGTTTATTTTTATAATATAAGTATTGTGGGACACAGTAAGGCCAAAGTAAGGTAATATAAGCTCGTGGTATTGGATCTAGATAACTGATAAACTTGCTTATATTTTTCAATACATACATATTATACTTAAGAAACACCCAAACCCCGAAACGCACATTTCTAGATCACACAAATATGTGTTTCAACGCGGGAGTTAAACCCGAAACCTCAAACGCGGAAGTCGCATACACTATCACTGCACTGCGCCACCGAGGCAGTCAAGAGTAATAAACCTATAGTATTTTTATTGTATTCATTTTGCTATTCAAAAAATCATTAATCTCGCTGCCTTGATGGTGCACTGGTAAATGTATTCTACAGTCGTGCTGAAGTCATGGGTTCGACAAACAAATTTTGTGTGACCTATGTATATATATCTCTAGCCTATTGTATAGATACTCGCTAGCTCAGTGTTTTGCAAGGAATCACTGCGCTAATCATCATTTCCTGCGATAAATTTAAAAGAAGGTCGCGACAACGTGCGCCTGTACATTTCAACACGTCAATGGGCTCACCGCCTGTTACGTGGGACAAAAATGCACACAGTGAAATATGGGCGTTTAATATTTTTGGATCACACATATATTTGGTACGACCAGAAATTCGAACGCGCGACCTCAGCACGACGGTCGGATGCACTACCAATGTGCCACCGAAAAAGAATGTGGTGTTTAATATACTTCTGCCTACCCTTTCAGGGAATATAGCGTGACTATATATGTATGAACTTACCGTTGTGAAACACAACCCCAGCGCTAGTGTCATGAGCTATGAACTGTCCAAATTGCATAAACAATAGGTTATGGGTCGGACTCGGGTGACTGCCATCTAGGAGCAGTGTGGTGCTGACAAGCCTTGGACTTGGAAGAGGCATGCCGGACTTAGCGGTTCGCATAGCCCATGTACCTGAAAATGATTATTACTGGAGTGAAGGATGCTAAAATGACTCTGTATACAAATTAATTTCAGATTTATATCGGTAGATTTGCTCAATGTTTTTTGTGTTGAGCATCTTACACTATGATAAGTCATAATTTAGGTGATCGTTTGTAGTATTAAACTTTAAGCAATTTGGTCCCAAGGTAGTATATTATTTGTGAAAGGTTTCTCTGTCTGCTTTTTTCGGCTAACCTCTAAAACAGTTGAACCGATTTTAACGGAATTTTCACTGACAGATACATGATATTTTAACAATCGACTGCAACTACATTTTATCCCGGTATTGTCATTTTTTCCGACGGGACAGATTTGCTTAGAGTGAGGCTACTGACAATATAAATTTGTTAATGATTTTGAAAATAAATATTATTATTGTCACGGCAAGGGGACCTATACGTTAGTAAAACCGCAGATCGTCCACTTATAAATTAATAAAATAAAATTGATAACACTCAGAAGTACTACATGTCGTAAATTATTTACTTACCATCATTGTAGTCTGGTGGCAGCAATCTCTCAAAACCAGTATGGATAGCTCCCCAGGTAGGAGAAGCGAGGTTGTTACATTCTCCACCAATAATTCTATAGCGACTGTTATCTTGGCAAACGGGTTGGGGAAAGCAGAATGGACCTGAAACCATTGAACATTAGGTACTTTTAGCTTTCAGATTGGCAGGTAACGTAAATTATTCTTAGACAGAACAAAATATCGGCCATATGCGTGTCCATAGTTACTAATTAGTACAAATCTTTGCCTAAAAATTTCTTTAATCCCAACTTATATTAATAAAAACTGCATACGATGAAATCTGGGCGTATAGTATGCCTCTGCGTACCCTTCTTGGATAAAGGCGTGACAATTTGTATGTATTTATGTAATATCATAAACGTGAAAGTAACTCTGATGTATGTATATATTTCTAAATACATGCATTATATGCGTATACATAGAAAACTCCGAAACAAACATTTGCGAATCATACAAATATTTATTTCGACCTTGGGTTCGTACCCGAGACCTCAACACGGCAGTCCCATACACTTCTTACTATGCGCTACCAAGACTCTCGATAGTCAACCAAATGCGAAAAGGTTCTTTACGAAGTAAAAAGTGTATAAAAATCAACAGGTACGGAAGAAGGTCTACTTTGCACGAGGCCCAACACGCACTATGACAGTTTGCTTTTTTATTACTAAGTCCTCAATGACACCGCCCAACCGTCTCATGGAAAGTCATGATAACGTTTCAAAAGGTATTCAAAACATCAACAGGTTACAGTTTTATTCTTTTCAAATTGCTTACCATCAGTATGTTCTGTAAGGCCCAAAGTCAGTTCATTGTCCGTGATGGCTTGACGCGACCTCAACTCTTGAGCAGCGAACAGGTTCATCAGGCCACCGCGTCCCAGGGTTGCAGCTCGCTCGTCGTACGTTACCATAGACTGTGAAAAATTGACATAAGATTTAAGTGGTAATGATTTTTTTTTCCGGCTACTTCCGAATCGGGTCGCAGGATAGGCCTGAGGCCCTAATATGGAGCTCTCCGCGGGGGACTACATGTGCTGCCCTCCACAATCTCCCGGAGGAGATTAGCCTATGTCCGCTTCGAAACGTCTCCAAAAGTCCCTCTGCGAACAGGGGTGGAGAGCGATCGAGAGGGCACTGAAAGGCACCCGAAACACGAGGGGTGCCAGCCGCCAGAAAGCGTATGCGACAGTCAGAACAAATATTAATGTGATCTGCAAAAGTTTTCTTCACTGTTTGGGTATTTGGGAGCATTTATCGTTTGGCTTTTAATTTTCGGCATTATTGGAAGCAACTGCCGACAGACCTTCAAATCTCGTAAGGGCGCTCTTGTCGCTGCCTCGTTTGTTGGTCAACAGGTGTAACTTTAGCAGGTGAGGTCGCTTTGATCCCAAAGATCTAGGTTGGACTTCTTATAACTTATAATACTCTTAAATACTTCTAAGGGTACAGTGATGACGAACGTACGTGTTACCTATGTAGCAGGTCGCAAGGCGCGGTAAAACATGCATGAGAAGGTCGCTCTCCTCAGGTTTGTCAAAATGTCAACAATGTCAAAAAAATTGTAAAATGAATTCAGCAGGTCTAGAACAGAAACAAGCAAATTCTTACTGCGGGGGATCTTTTCACGGCATTAAATAAGCGTCTGAGGAAAAAATCAAAAAGCTGGCCATCGTCGTGCAGGTAGCTTTCTCGCGCAAAAGCTTTCCATGGCTATTCAGCGTGGGAATGCTGCCTGCAGTATGGGTAATCTTTTTGAGGGGACCTAGTTTATATTTTGATTAATAGGTAGTTATTATTTAGGTATAGTTATAATTGCTTTTTATCGAGATTAATGTAAAATTTATTTTATTTTTGATATTGACTTTAATAAATTATTTTCATACTTTAAAAAATACATTTCTTCTTATAACATTAGCTTAAACGACTTCATAATATCTATGGTATTAACCTACCAAATGATGACCAAAACTTGGTGCACTGGTGTTAACAATAGTATGTGCAGAATTGTCTAGAAGTTTCTCAGCCTTCCTCATCAGCTGCGCCAGTTTCTTGCGGGAGTAATGATGGGAGCTCTTGATGTCTTCGGCGCTGATAGAGGACGCTGCTCGGGCAAAGCGTTCGTGTTCAGCTTCAAGCAAAATAATAAATATTATATTAGTTTTGATGTGCTCCGTTAGTTTGGTCAAATCCAACGAATGAGTGAGGAACGATTGCCGAAGATTATTCATTGTCTGAAAGCAGAAGGTGAGAAGGAGTCAGGGTAGACCGAGACTTACATAATATGAAGACATGTGGAGCAGATTGCTCAAAAACGGAAAGATCAACTTGACGTACTCAGATACCCAGACTATAGAAAAACGATTTATGAATCTACAGGAAATAAAGAAGTATGCATGAATCGTGAAGCCTGGCAATCTGTCCTCTCTAACTACCCCGTGTGGATAGTAGGACACTGTAAACTAATATAAGCTTATGTTATGGGGAAAAGGCCCCGTAATCGATCCCGGAACGGAACCCGGATGGCACGATCACTTACCTGCCATCAAGGCAGTTATCTATATCTGTAAAGATGACTCGCAAAATAAGTTACTAAGCTCAAAACTCAAAGACAGGGCTGGACCGATTCGAGTAATTATTTCTAAATGTATCCCTTGAATTCTAGGAAAGGTTTTTATGGAAAGTAAAATTGGCAAAATTGCAACGGCAACGGGAAAGTTTCATTACGCAGGCGGAGCCGCGGTCATCAACTGGTAGTTAATAAATGTTTTCTTGGTTTAGTATTTCAGTACTACCAGATAATGTATTCCTGTACGAAACCTTCTAACCAGCGCGGTGTCAGTACGTAGGACTATTACATATTCTGTGGTAGTACGTCAATTACGCTCCCCATTGGAGGTGTTCATCTAACAGTGGCTGAGACATCGAGAGACGCACTAAAAAGACATGCTACCTGGTTTCGATGTTCATAAGTGAAACGAATAACTAGTTTAATTCTGACTATTTTGCGCACGCTAAGAGATCACTGCGTTAAGTAACATTCGCTATAGGTGGTCCTCGGATGGGTGACCACTTTGTGGAATTTACATTTGCGAGCGTTTCCGTGCTTCTGAAGGCACGTTAAGCAGTTGGTCCCGGTTGCCAGTAAAATGGCAGTCGTTAAGCCTGGTTGAAGGCCTTATGGGCGGCTTGAAAAGTTTCAACAGCAGGTCGCCACAGCCTGCGCCTGTCCATTTCTACAAGGCAATGGCTTCACCACCTGTTACGTGGCACAAAAATAAAATGTTTGGAGTAACTAATTTGCGTCGACGCGCCAGAACAAGGTTTGATGATAACCAAACCCTGTCCTGGGTCGTAAAATAAAGGGCCATGTGAACTCACCTGCATGTTGGCTCCCAGTATAACAGCAAACGCCTACAACCTTATTATCTAAATGGCAAGATGGGTTGGTGGATCCAGGTCGGAGGTACGCAGGACACTGCACTTTCGGGACACACGTGCCGTTGCGGGGACAACTAGCGCAGGGAGGTTCTTGTATGTGCAGATGGTCTGAAATAAATAGGTATACAACTTGAGTGGTTCTCAAAACCTTTAGGCAGAATTTGGATGCATCAACTTTCCAAGTAATCCAAATCCTACCTACTACTAATATGAAGAGACAAAAAGAATGTTTGCTTTGGAGCTGAGGTGTTTAGTCTATCTTATAGACTATCATAATAACCTAGCTAAGTATCAAGGCATAGTAGTGCATTGATATCATATATATATATATAGCTTCCAAATTGTTGAAGTTATAGTTATATATATAGTTGAAGACTTTGTACAATATTCAGAATACTTTTTTTATTTATTTGGACATCCAGTAGTTGTTACATTATCATATAACTCAAATTATACATCATTAATATATCGTTTAATGCACAACATTTTAAGGTGTCACATCATGCATAGAAGTGTAACACTATTGCGGAAATATTATAAAATAATAATAATCAAAAATAATAAACTAAATTAAATATAAACTAAACATAAACTAAACAAAAATAAAGAAAATAAATAAGGAAGATCACAATAAAAAATGATGTTACATTATTTAAAATTTAATTAAAACTATAACTATTGGTCCTACTAAGCAACCTCTTGACAGCTTTTTTGAAAGGTGGTAGTGTATTGGCGAATATATCTATCTCCCCACAAATTGCATTGTATGTCCTGGCCAAGCTGGATACGGTGGATATCTTTTTTAAGTTAGTTCTGGCATATGGCTGATGTAACAATCCCGAGTTGACGAGAGTACGCCTAGGCACACGACGCGGAACCCGGAAACTAAAAGAGTAAGTGTGCCCATACGCAAAACACCGAGCAAAAACGAAGTGGGTCTTCAGTCTCCATGAGAGAGGACCTGGGTGTGAGGTTTGGGGTTAACTTGGCCCTAGTTGAAATAGGCCCACGGTGGGGTTGGTGTACAGCCTTACTGATGAGGTCAACAACGTCCTCCAATGAGCAGAAGTCGCCGGATCGCCAGGGGTCATACTTTTGAAGTCTTGGAAACATCCTCTAAGGGTTTACGGATCTTCGAGCACAAAAGCAGATGGAACAAAGCTGGCGGCAATGAGGAGTCTTTGAGGATCCCTCACGTTTAAAATAGATTATTTAGTGTGAAACTTTTCTCTATACTTATTTGCAACTAGTTGACGCCCGCGTGGAGAAGATTTTATGTTCTTGTTTTCCACTGGAACTTGCTTCCTAAATTGTAATCTACGTGTTATTTTGATATGTAAAGTTAAAAGCTATATTATCGTAAAGTTTCATCAAAATCATTCATCGTTTTTTTCTTGCCGGAGTAGCACATCTGCATCCATACATTCTTATAAGCTTTCGCGTTTATAATATTAAATAAGTAATAAGTAAAAAATAAAGGAAATTTAAAATATTATACATCTTAACAATTTAACATATCAATATTTCGCAGTTAAAATCTTTATTTATTTATCTATCACGCCTTTTCCTGAAGGGGTGGCAGAGACGTACATGTTGTATGCCCACGTTTCACCATGTATATTCCAGACAGACGCAGGTTGTAAAATTTTTCTACTTTCGCCCTTAAGGCCTTCAACTTGACTTAACGACTGCCATGTAACTGGCAACCGGGATCAACAGCTTAACGTGCCTTCCGAAGCACGGAAAGGCTCGCAAATGTAAATGCCACAAAGTGGTCACCCATCCGAGGACCAATTATAGTGAAAGTTGCGTAACTCAGTGATCGTTTACAGAACACTTAGTCGGCTGGGCCTCGAGAAAAATCTTTAATTATACCTATATGATAATGAACTCCGTCATAAAATTAATATGTTAAATTTCATTACCTGGTCTGCGATAATCCTTACGTGCGTGAGACCACACTGTAGGAAAAATGATCACTACATACACAAATACACGCAAAATAAACAAAAAAGTATTCATATTTTAATTTTATTTTATTATTTATTAATCAAATCAAGGCATAGTGTACGCGACATTGGATTCTAGAGAAAGAAAGGATTTGTGGGTAGATTGGATAGATGATCCTAAAACAGAATGTTTCTAGAGCGGGTAGATAGATATTGAACTTATGACAATCTACCTACATTTTTCTTTCCATATTGAGGGTAGATCAAAACAAGCTGTACATACCTATACGTCTATCCAACTTATATTATATGATGTGGGTCTGTTACTCTTTGACGCAAAGACTACTAAATAGATTTTAATGAAACTTTACAATAATAGGTATAGTTTTCACATCAGAATAACACATAGGCTACTTTTTGTACTGGAATCAAGTTCCTGTAGGAATCAGGAACCGGAAAATTTTCCTACGCAGTCGAAGCCGCGCGAGTCAACTAGTACCTGCATAAGTATGTACACATGCGCATGCTATGTTTGTCTACTGTGAACCACTTTTTTTAATACTGAGGTCTCAAATTAGCATACGTCCCTTGTGATAGAAACTTGTTACCGTATCTTATACATATATTTGCAACACTACAGGAATTCTACTCGCGCTGCCGACTCCATTAGCGTTTGTTCCGGATAGCATATATAACTATGTAATGATGGTATAAAAATGTATTTAATTAGACATTTTTAAGTTATTATCAAGCTGTCTAATTTTTATTGCACCTTAGTGCTATAAAAATTAGACATGTACTAAGTAATAATATATAATAATATATAATTAGATATATACTAAGGTGCAATAAAAAATAGACAGCTTGAAAATAACTTAAAAATGTCTAATTAAATACATTTTTATACCATCATTACATAGTTATATATGCTATCCGGAACAAACGCTAATGGAGTCGGCAGCGCGAGTAGAATTCCTCTAGCACAAGCTAGTTTACTGATAAGTGCCTACTTATTAGCTAAATTAGGCGTAAAAATTACTGAAAATATTTTAGTACGTGCCTATGAACGGCCAGTCTCAATACCCTATTTATCTTTTACTATTGTCTAAAATAATGTCAACACAGTGACCATCGGGATTATTGAACATAAAAAGTTTCTCCGCATAATGAGCCGCCGACAAAATGTTTCGTTTATATGTTGATCACCGACATACACTTTCTACTGCAAACGATTCGCCGACAGAACGATTACTCCTTGAGTGTTTCATCGACAGAATATTTCATCAACGAATACACATATACGTGTGCACATACTATTGCACATATAATTCTTATTGAACCTTCCAAACAGTATTTAAAATCTTTACAATAGTCACTAATAGTGTGAAATCATACTAAAGTAAGCTTTGTTGATGAATACTTATTTGATGAAATATTCGATGATACGCTCAAGGATTAATCGTTCTGTCGGCAAATCGTTCATAGTTGAAAGTGTATGTCGGTGATCAACATATAAACGAAACATTCTGTCGGCGGCTCATTATGCGGACAAACTTTTGTCGGAGATATTTTCCCGAAGCGACCATAGTCAACGAAAATTTCGGTTTCAATAACCAAAGATAGATATACATTATTAGGGTAAGGAGGGGGAATTGCGCTCACTGGCTAATGGCGCTAACTTCTGCAATTCTGTCATAACGGTAGGTAGCAACACGCTACGTCACGGGAAACGTGGGATAAGGGGGCTTTTAACAGGCAGTGATGCAAAAGGACAGTGGGCTCGTGTCATGTGACCATAAAGTACGATTCTTTGTTTGCGGCCGTTCTGATCTAATTTTTGGTATCCAAAACTTTATGCTTATTTAATTAATAATTTTACTTTTCTGGCAGTAAAACTATTCTATTTTATAATAACGCAATAATTTTTCAACAAGCGTGTATGATCTTTTTTAAATTTCAATTTCATTTCAAAACGACTGTTTGGGGTTATACCGCTCATCTGAGCGCCATTACCCCTTAGTACTTTTTTATTGTTTTAGATATGCCAAGAAATCGTAAAGAAACCACTGCTAAAGCGACTTGGCCGAACATGACCTTATTTTATATATATTATATGCTAAAACGGCGATTGAAAGAGATATGTCTAAAAGAAAAGGCTCAAGACAATATAATATACCATTTATTTCTATTTATTTCTTTGAGAGATCGACCAAAAAATCAAAACATGAGCAACCCAAGGCTAGGTCGTAAGCCTGTTTTCACCCAACAAACAAGAAACAGAAATTGCTGAACTAAAAAGAACTAGTGAAACTTAATAAGGCTAGAAAAGGTAAAAAAACAAGACTAAATAAAGTTGCCAAAGAAAAGAGGAACAAACATTACACATATACCTACAAAATAAATTTTTTACAAGAAAGTTCTTCAGAGAGTGAAGATGAAGAGGACCTTTGCGATGACGACAATGATGACGAAATGACTGTGGATGATGATATTTATAACAAATATAATATGCGAATAATTTGGAAAAAATAATGATATGTGGTACCGCTGTACCATCTGCGATCTGTGGGCTCATTCTATATGTTCAGGGTGGGATTCAGCAGATAGATACATCTGTGATTTATGCCACCAAATATAAATATCACTTTTTATTATTTGTGTTATCTCTAATAATAATACTTAATTTTTGCTATATTATATAATTGACGTTGATTTAACTTCGAAGAATTAACTATAATTGTTAAATTGAAATAGGAAAGAGCTACGTACAAACGAGAATAATTGATGTTTATTTGAGATTCTAAACTTAAATTTTATTGTATAAGATGATCACCATAATATTACTTTAATTAAAATATATCCTGCTTGTTATATTCCAAAATAAATGTTTAAGCGTCATTACTGTGCTATAAAAATTAGACATATACTAAGTAATAATATATAACAATATATAATTAGATATATACTAAGGTGCAATAAAAATTAGACAGCTTGAAAATAACTTAAAAATGTCTAATTAAATACATTTTTATACCATCATTACATAGTTATATATGCTATCCGGAACAAACGCTAATGGAGTCGGCAGCGCGAGTAGAATTCCTCTAGCACAAGCTAGTTTACTGATAAGTGCCTACTTATTAGCTAAATTAGGCGTAAAAATTACTGAAAATATTTTAGTACGTGCCTATGAACGGCCAGTCTCAATACCCTATTTATCTTTTACTATTGTCTAAAATAATGTCAACACAGTGACCATCGGGATTATTGAACATAAAAAGTTTCTCCGCATAATGAGCCGCCGACAAAATGTTTCGTTTATATGTTGATCACCGACATACACTTTCTACTGCAAACGATTCGCCGACAGAACGATTACTCCTTGAGTGTTTCATCGACAGAATATTTCATCAACGAATACACATATACGTGTGCACATACTATTGCACATATAATTCTTATTGAACCTTCCAAACAGTATTTAAAATCTTTACAATAGTCACTAATAGTGTGAAATCATACTAAAGTAAGCTTTGTTGATGAATACTTATTTGATGAAATATTCGATGATACGCTCAAGGATTAATCGTTCTGTCGGCAAATCGTTCATAGTTGAAAGTGTATGTCGGTGATCAACATATAAACGAAACATTCTGTCGGCGGCTCATTATGCGGACAAACTTTTGTCGGAGATATTTTCCCGAAGCGACCATAGTCAACGAAAATTTCGGTTTCAATAACCAAAGATAGATATACATTATTAGGGTAAGGAGGGGGAATTGCGCTCACTGGCTAATGGCGCTAACTTCTGCAATTCTGTCATAACGGTAGGTAGCAACACGCTACGTCACGGGAAACGTGGGATAAGGGGGCTTTTAACAGGCAGTGATGCAAAAGGACAGTGGGCTCGTGTCATGTGACCATAAAGTACGATTCTTTGTTTGCGGCCGTTCTGATCTAATTTTTGGTATCCAAAACTTTATGCTTATTTAATTAATAATTTTACTTTTCTGGCAGTAAAACTATTCTATTTTATAATAACGCAATAATTTTTCAACAAGCGTGTATGATCTTTTTTAAATTTCAATTTCATTTCAATACGACTGTTTGGGGTTATACCGCTCATCTGAGCGCCATTACCCCTTAGTACTTTTTTATTGTTTTAGATATGCCAAGAAATCGTAAAGAAACCACTGCTAAAGCGACTTGGCCGAACATGACCTTATTTTATATATATTATATGCTAAAACGGCGATTGAAAGAGATATGTCTAAAAGAAAAGGCTCAAGACAATATAATATACCATTTATTTCTATTTATTTCTTTGAGAGATCGACCAAAAAATCAAAACATGAGCAACCCAAGGCTAGGTCGTAAGCCTGTTTTCACCCAACAAACAAGAAACAGAAATTGCTGAACTAAAAAGAACTAGTGAAACTTAATAAGGCTAGAAAAGGTAAAAAAACAAGACTAAATAAAGTTGCCAAAGAAAAGAAGAACAAACATTACACATATACCTACAAAATAAATTTTTTACAAGAAAGTTCTTCAGAGAGTGAAGATGAAGAGGACCTTTGCGATGACGACAATGATGACGAAATGACTGTGGATGATGATATTTATAACAAATATAATATGCGAATAATTTGGAAAAAATAATGATATGTGGTACCGCTGTACCATCTGCGATCTGTGGGCTCATTCTATATGTTCAGGGTGGGATTCAGCAGATAGATACATCTGTGATTTATGCCACCAAATATAAATATCACTTTTTATTATTTGTGTTATCTCTAATAATAATACTTAATTTTTGCTATATTATATAATTGACGTTGATTTAACTTCGAAGAATTAACTATAATTGTTAAATTGAAATAGGAAAGAGCTACGTACAAACGAGAATAATTGATGTTTATTTGAGATTCTAAACTTAAATTTTATTGTATAAGATGATCACCATAATATTACTTTAATTAAAATATATCTTGCTTGTTATATTCCAAAATAAATGTTTAAGCGTCATTACGCAGTACCCTGAGCGGCATTACCCAAAATCAGGGCAATGGCGCTCAAATATGTTATTTTATTATGTTTCTCTACAAGTAGTAGGACAGAGATGTATGTTTTTGTTATTAAATTGTTAATTCCTTGATAATTCCAGATTTTTTTAGTTTACTTAATTTTGATTTATTATAAATAATTTAAAAATACACCATATTTTCCTTAAGTGAACGCCATTCCCCCTATTTACCCTACATATGACAAATTTTTAACTTTTTTGACACATAGTTCACGTTTAAAATTAAAAATAAAAGTAAAAAATTCAACTGTTTATCTGTGGTAGCGATCTATGTTTAACTGAAGATAGAATATTGAAACCAGCCATTAATCAATTCAAAATCCAAACCTAGATTATGAACTTCAATACCTTACAACTAAATTAAAAATGTAAAAACACCCCCTACGCCAAATAATACATATAGTTTCAGGAACAACCTTAAAAAGTACTATTGAACCCCAATTCGATATGTATGCTGAGAATTTTTGAAGAGTCGGGTTCTCTGGAGAGCATTCTAGTTGCCGCATCAGGTCGAAGTTATCAATTACATACATATTGTCACGCCTTTAGCCAGAGGCATACTATATGCCCACATTTCGCTTACTATTACTCGCATACTATTCGCCGCAAATTGGTTACTGTAAGCATTGTATTTTTTTGTCCCACGTAACAGGTGGTGAACCCATTGCCGTGTTAAAAAATGGACAGGCGCAGGCTGTGGCGACCTACTGTTGAAATTTTTCAAGCCGCCTAAAGGGCCTTCAACCAGGCTTAACGATTGCCATTTTACTGGCAACCGGGATCAACGGCTTAACGTGCCTTCCGAAGCACGGAAACGCTCGCAAATGTAAATTTCACGGAGTAGTCACCCATCAAAGGACAAATTGTTGCTTAACGCAGTGATCGTTTACAGAACACTGAGTCAGTGGGGCTACGAGCGCTTCTTATAGTTATCAATTAATTGTCATTTAACGGTTATACTGGCACGCGTTATGCACTTAATCGAGTCATCATACACCAACAATACACTGCTGTACCGATATTAACCAAACATAGCTGAACCACCGCATCGAACCTGACTTTCAAATAAATAAAACCTCATAGAAATCGGTCCATCCGTTAGAGAGCCACGACGATGCCACAAACAGAAACATCGACACCCCTCTTTTGCGTCGGGGGCCAAAAATTAACTTATTTTTACTCATAACTTTCAGACATAATTTAAATTAAAACGCCATCTCTTGACGTACAAAGAAACTTAACTTCCGTTCGCTTGAACTGTTACAATAAGTAGTAGTACTAATAATACTCAATAGATGCCGTTAGTAATGTGAGAGTGGAACGCACGTTAAGCCGTTGGTCCCAGTTGCCAGTAACATGGCAATCGGCAGTCGTTAAGCCCATTTAAAGGCCATATGGGCGGTTAAAAAATGTCAACAGCAGGTCGCCACAATGCTGCGCCTGTCCATTTTCAACAATTCAGCAATGGGATCAACGCCTGTTACGTGGGACAAAAGTGCATATGATGAAATGTGCGCGTATAGTACGCTTCTGACTACCCTTGGTCATCAGCATACATTCATCCAAATCGAATAAAAGTCTCCAACATACAATTTCCTTAAATATCTATTTCTTTATCTTCCTGCTATTTTCGTGATGGGGTAAACAGAGAGGGCAGACACAGACAGACTTCGCAAATCATGCATACTTCTTTCGCTTCTATTGAGAACATGTTCGTCTGGATATCAAAGTACTTTTGACGTTTTTCAGCAACGGTAGGTACGTGATTGTGTACGGGACCGTAAGTGGTCTTCGTATGTAAGTCTCGGTCTAACCTGACTGCTCTACTCTCTAACTGAGTATAATATACAAAATGTTGAGTTCTTATACCTTCCTTAATTTATACAAACATCCTCTTAATAAGCTAAATAATGCTCTTGAACAAAAACACATCAATGATCAAAAAAGAGATTCTTTTGTTTATTTTTGGTCTACTCAATAACAAGCCATATCATATTGAAATAAGTTCAAAATACATGAAATACTGAGTACAATACAAATCTTGCTCAACAACAGTACACTATTGTATAGGAACTATTGGTAGTACACTGAAGGTAAATACACTGACCACGACTCCTCGACTCGGTAAAAGATATTCGTGGCTATAATACTGAGATTTAACGAAATTGTCTTCCTGGTTCATGAGTTCACACTTTTGTCGCTATCTTATTCTGTCTCATGATTTTGTCATCCGAGGGTAAGAGATAGCCGATGAATCCACCAACTGAAAAGAAAACAAAGTAAAAGTAAATCCACTGCTTTAACCTTCTTCATCTTAAAGAAGCGCTCGCGGCCCCGTTGACTCAGTGTTCTGTAAACGATCACTGCGTTAAGCAACATTCGCTTTATGTGGTCCTTGGATCACTTTATGTAATTTATATTTGCGAGCAATTAAGACGTAAGCCGTTGGTCCCGGTTGCCAGTAAAATGCCTAGTTTAGTAAGCCTGGTTGAAAGCCTTGAATAATTGCAACAGCAGATCGCCACAGCCTGTGCCTGTCCATTTCAACACGGCAATGGGCTGTTACATGGTACAAATATGCATATGGTGAAATGTGGGCGTATAGTATGCCTTTGCCTTTCTCCTTCGGGGATAAAGGCGTGAGAATATGTATGTATGTATGTTCATCTTCAGTGTTTTCCCAGATGCTTCCAAACCGTACCTGATATTTTGTAACGTCCGTTTATTTTGTAACTATCGTTTGATTTTTAATATTCGACACTATTGATCTCCCTACCTCGTAAGGGCGCCTGCGTCGTTGCCTCATCCGTCAATCAGCAGGTGCACCGCTAGCAGGAAAGGTCTCTTGGGTCTCGGAGATCTTGATGGGCCCCTTACACACTATCCGCTGCTTTAATACTGCCAAAGTCTGCCGGGAGCACTGGGAAATCTTTCCGATGCGTTACTTGGGGCGTCCGGTAATAGACAAATACGCAGGGACCGTGTAGTTTAAGCCAGTTTGAGTTTGGCATGCCAAACGTGTGAAAATTTCCTCTGAATGTCATGACATTCAGAGGAAATTTTCACACGTTAGAAAAAAGTTAATAAGTAAATTAGCAAATCGTTTTATTTCCTGGCAGCTGGAGGTTCACGTCAAGGCATAAATTTTCAACTTTAGAAATGGTCTACCTATATAATCCACGTGACCAATCTCGTCCGGTCTTAGAGCGCGACCACTGCAGAATTACAATTAAACTACAAAACTACCATTTTGATAAAACATATCTACCAAAGAACTACCATATCAATTTGAATAACATCAGGGAGCCAAGTCTACTAATTCAATCGCGTCAGAAGAGAATAGAAATCGTCGCTCAATATAGTGCCGACGGAAAAAAATTACATTTTTCGTAGTAAATTATTACAATTGCGGTCCAATAGAATTCTATCGGCCAGCGGATACTTGTTATTAACAAGTGTAGCGCCTGTAAGATGCTCGTAATTTGCATTTTTGGTAGTCTTCATATTTTGATAGCAGCTAATTATGTCTTTATTCTGCAGCTTGGGAAGTGTGATTGTGAAATATATAATAGTTTTAATAGACTACACAGTTTTGGAGTAATCGCAATAGAACCACTATTGAATAGAACTAGAACGGCTTTCCATTGAAAAGTAGTAGACTCGGCCCCCTGTTGTGGTGGCAGTTGAAACACTCAAATATTCCATAATGGGCTAAACGGGTACGAAAAAACTTCACCACCCAGGCTGAGCCGAGAGCGTTCTCTAGTCTATAAATATCTTACAAGATATACTTACTACAAGAAAGACTTCCAGTTATATAAAAAATACTTTCACAGTTGTGTTCCATTAGTTGCTTGAGAACGTTTATGCCTATCATGGCACTGCCACGACCCATCATCAGGGTAAGACAGACTGCCGTAGCTCTGAAATTAATATTAATTACCATCTTTATCATTTTTAATATGTTAGTTGGCTTTAGCATATCATGAAAATTATTTTGTCCCTTTACACATTGCAAATAAAATGAATCTCTTAGGAGAAATAGCAAAATCAAAATAATGCGCAAAGAAATTAATTTCGTGTAACCATAATTCGACCAGGGCCGTGCGGGCGTACTGGAGAGCGGAGAAGTAATCAAGTAATTTGGAAAATGTTCAAACGCTTGTAGCCCCGCAGACGTAGTGTTCTGTAAACGATCACTGCGTTAAGCAACTTTCACTAGAGCTGGTCCTCGGATGGGTGACCACTTTGTGGCATTTATATTTGGCTTATATTATAAAGGCGTGACAGTATGTCATGTTATGTTCATTATGTTATCTTATGTTCATACATTATAGTAAAATTATCAAACGACGGGATTAAATGGGTGCCACGGGGTTCGAAGTATGTCACGGATGAAGCCGGGTGGGTCAGATAGTTACTTATAGTCTGGTGTGTTAAAAGCCCCATAAGATTTTCGAGGCTCAAAAGTCCGATCCTATTAGATGTGCACATGCAACCTGACCATCGGACAAAACAATGACGCAGAGTTATGGGGTTATTACTCGTAGTTATATTTTTAAAAAATCATGTGCATACAACAGAGATACCTGACTGCCTCTGTGGCGCGGTGGGAGTGCATCCGACTGCTACGCAAGAGGTCGTTGGTTCGATTCCCACCCAGGATAAAACTTTGTGTGATGAGCACGATGGTTTATTCTGTGTCTGGGTGTTATTTATCTATAATAAGTATGTATTTAGAAATATATAAGTATGTTTATCAATTATCTAGATCCCATAACATAAGTTAATATTAGCTTACTTTGGGCTAGATGGCGCTGTGTGAAAAGTGTCCCACAATATTTATTAATTATTATACCTATAATATAGAAACTCAAATGCACATATTATATTAAAAAAAAGGTTTGCCCGATTTGTTCTCCTGGGTAGTATAACCTCCGTTATGATTATAACCTTCCTCGATAAATGGGCTATCCAACACAAAAAGAGTTCTTCAATTCCGTACTGAGATTAGCGCTTAGCAACATTTTGCGATTCATTTTTCGTATAGATGTACAAACCTGACATAAGTAGGGAAGATGTCAACTGAGTAAGTGCTAAGAAAACCAAAATTGAATACTCCAGACACAAATATCATAACCAGTGCAGCCGTCAGAATCCAATTAGAAGAACTATTGATTATCAATGCAGCAACACCGGAAATAATCTGAAAGCAAAATCATAACATTGTTAGACTTTCATGGTGTATATACCATAGAACTTGTAATAACAGGAGAAATAAAGAAATGAAATGAATGAAATGAAATGTGTTTAATTAAAACTGTTTACACTGGTGATTGATGGCACTTGGTGGAACTTGCTATACATCTTGAACTAAAATATTTTTTTTAAGCAATACCTATCATATTGTACTCAATGACATCCGAAATACATATAATATGTGCTAACCTTTGAAAATGCCGTAAGGCGAATCCGGTCGGTTTAAGTAATAAATAAGTGGAATAGTACAAGTGTTTTAGTTCAAGATGTTTAATTAAAAGTTTTAAAAAAACACGCCACAACCGAGGAGAATTTGGTCTCCTCTCAGCATGTGCTGACCAACGAACGGATGCGATGGCCAGCGCTGATTTTCAGAGGAGGCCAATGAAAATGCTAGGATCATTCCTATGACGCCGCGACATTGTCAATTGGCTCAAGAACAAAGAGTATTCTGCTAATCCTACCGCGAATTTTGCTTAAAATACAGCATTTTCTTGTAAAAACAGAATTTAAATTAACCTTCGAAAGCCATGAACAATTTCCATGGTACACGATTCCAGGGGGACGAGTCTGCTACTGACAAGCCGTAGAATAGAACTAGAATCGCTGTTTATAACCGTCAAAGTGTTAGTAGACTATCAAAAATGCAACTGACCAGCGACCACTGGCCGACCGATAGAAGTAGACCACAAAAATAAAAAATAAATAAATATCCATCACGCCTTATCCCCGAAGGGGTGGCAGAGGCATATTAGATGCCCACTTTTCACCGTGTGGATTCCTGTCCCACGTAATAGGTGGTGAGCCCATTGCCGTGTTTAAATAGACAGACGCAGGTTGTGGCGACCTGCTGTTAAAGGTTTTCAAGCCGCCCATAAGGCCTTCAACCAGGCTTAACGACTGCCATTTTACTGGCAACCGGGACCAACGGTTTAACGTGCCTTCCGAAGCACGAAAACGCTCGCAAATATAAATGCCACAAAGTGGTCACCCAGACTACAAAAATCTGTTAAAATTGTACCGGCTTCCTCTAGCAGCTAAGAAAACCGTAACCCTGGTTCCAAATTCAAGTTTTTATTGGTACTTTGTGTTAACTATATTAATTTGGAATTGGCGGTAGACGTAATTATAATTAGTTAGCATTCAACCGTTGTTTCATTACCCAGCTGGGAAGAAAAGAGAAAAGTTAAGCCTAACCAATGACTTGTCTATGTGACTGAACTATGTCTTTGTCACACTTCATACATAACAATGTATGAAATGTGACTTGCCTTGACTGCCTCGGTAGTGCAGTGGTATTGTGTGCGACTGCCGCGTCTGAGGTACAGAGATTGATTCCCGGGTCGGAAGAAATATATGTGTGATCCACAAATATTTGTTTCGGAGTTTCGGTGTTTCCTATTGTTAGTATCCTTTTAATAAATAGAGTAATTATGTATGTATAATCATATTTGCATATGTGCAATCTAGTTATAATAATTTAGTTAATATTTTATCTGACAACCTAGAAGAATCGAACTCAGGCTGGTAACATTTTAACCCCACTTGCTGATAAAGTTATAAAAGAACGACCACGAGCCTTCTTGTTCCGGCGACCATAGAGTGAATATCACATATTGTTATAGAAATATTAGAGTGATATTAAGCTATTAAAAAAAAACCTTGCATATGCTGAACTGGAAACCCATTTGGTACAATCTCGAGCTTTTCTTTATTAAGTACAACATTTTTTTTAAGTAACAGCTTGTACTAAATATTTTTTTCTTTCTTTCCTTTTCTATATTTTTAATATTATTATTATATTTATAAACTTAAGGTACTTATGATGCGTATCAACAGACGAAATAAAAGTGAAAGTGTTAAACAAGTATTTTATTGGAGAGACCTCTGACACTATGTATAACATGTATGTATTTAGAAATATATAAGTCAAAATACGAGTATCAGACTTCCAGATCACATAACACAAGCTTATATTAGCCTACTATGGGCTAGACGGCACTGTGTAAAAAAAAATGAAAATTAAAATATTTTTCATTATATAGGTCACATAGTAACACTTACGAACGTCAAGATTATTGCATAAATTTACTGCCAGATTCGCAAAGCAAAGATTTAATTTTTTTTAAATTTTTAGTTTAAGTAATAAATAAGTGGAACAGTACCAGTGTTTTAGTTCAAGATATTAAATTTTTCTATTGAGATTTATGTGTGTTGACTTAGAGCGACTTAATCCGATGCATTTTTATCATTAATATAGTCTGAAATCTTATAATATGCCTTGTTACATAATTTAATTTATGTATTAAAATCTCAAAAATATAAAAAATGGGGATGAAGAGTAGAAGCGTGCACGTCGCCATCCCTGCCAGCTACGGCTGCAATTCTACTCCAACACGAGTGCCACCAGGACGAATGATGCTAGGGCGTGCCCCCGGAGGCGACGCGCACCAGTTCGTCCCCGCTGGTGCGAAAAGTGTGAGCCAGAGCGGCGTAGGGGACCGCCACCCTATACGCGCGGCCCGACACGGCGGGAAGTGGAGGATGGAGTGCAGGGTAGCTGCGTGGAATGTTAGGGGAGGAATGGCAGATAAGATGAATGAGTTGATGGATGTTATGAATGAGAGAAAGTTAGATGTAGTGTGCTTGACAGAGACCAAGCGCAAGGGCAGCGAAGTCGTGGAGCTCCCGGGTGGGGTGCTCGCGCTATGGTCTGGAGTACCAGAGAGCGAGCATGGCAGTCGGGGGGTTGGAATTTTGTTGTCCTCGCGATTGTCCTCCAGTATGAATGAGTACAAACTGGTAGGTCCTAGAATCCTCTGGATCCGTCTAAAACTTGGTTTGACGAAGATTTTCCTGGTAGCTGCTTACGCGCCAGTATCTTCGTCGAACGCGAGTGAGCTAGAGGACTTCTGGGAGAGTATGAAAGAAGCTCTAAATGTGATAGAAGGAAATGAAAAACTTATAGTATGTGGAGACTTGAATGGTTGGGTGGGTACCGCTCGCGATGGTTTTGAGTCGGTACTCGGGAAGTATGGGGATAAAAGGATGAATGACGCTGGCAAGCTTATACTGGCATTTTGTAAGGAAATGGATCTGTTTGTGGCGAACACAATGTTCAACCACAAACAAAATCATATGTATACGAGGAGATGTAAGTCAAAGAGAAGCATGATAGATTTATTCCTAATGGATAGTCGGCTCCGTAAACAGGTGATGGACACAAGGGTTTATCGAGGCGCTGAACTAGGATCAGACCACTACCTAGTAATAACTAGGATAAGGGGTCTGTTCGCGGGTTGGCGTCATCGCACCGAGTGTCCTGAACCTGAGCCGACTCATAGCATCAAAAGCTGGAAGCTGCAGGATGCATCCATTAGGGATAAAAATAAAGAAAGGGTAGCCGAAAAGCTTGGCAACGTCAATGTTAGTAGTGAGAATGTGGAAAGTGTATGGCAGAACCTTAGGGATAGTATGGTAAATGCCGCTGTAGAAGTGTGTGGAGAAACGAGAAGAGGCAGTAGTAATAAGCGTGACGCATGGTGGAATGAGGAAGTGAAAGAAGCAGTTCGAATGAAGAAGAAAGCATGGTTAGACAACTTAGCCTCGCGGAATGATTTTAATATGAAAGAGAGATACAATCTGCAAAAAGTTAACACGAAGGCACTGACAGAAGAAGCTCGTTAAAGGTGCAGAATGAAAGCGGATGAAAGGTTGTCGTCCAATTTCCGGGATAATGCCAGGCTCTTCTGGAAAGAGGTAGGCAAGACCCGGAGTTGTTCGGCAATCTGCAGTATGAATAAAGTGCTTAGTGTTAACAATGATGTCCTAACAGACCAAACTGACGTCCTGCAGAGATGGAGTGAATATTATGGAAAGATGTATGCAAGAAAAGACAGAGATGCCACATCGGGAAGTGGAGCTCACTTCGATGCTCCGGATCGCGATGTCATTGAAGTCATTAGTATGAAAGAAATTGAACAAGCGATAAGAAGTATGAAATGTGGTAAGGCTGAGGGAAAAGACAGAGTTACTGCTGAGATGATCAAGTACGGTGGGTCGCGCGCGTCTGGGACACTCTATGTCTGTTATGCAACTTGTGCTGGCGGACGGGTGAGGTCCCAGATGACTGGCGAATAGCAGTTGTAGTACCTATCTACAAAGGGAAAGGCTAGCGCCTAAACTGCTCCAGCTACAGGGCGATCAGCTTGGTCAGCTTAGCTAGTAAGGTGTATGCAAAGATTATAACGGCAAGAATGCAAGAAAAGTCTGAAAGGTATTTATGGGAGGCTCAATGCGGATTCCGACGTGGAAGAGGTTGCATGGATCAAGTGTTTTCTCTCCGCATGATCGCGGAGAAGTTTCTGGCTATTAGCCAGAGGGTTTTCTGCGCTTTTGTAGATCTGGAGAAAGCATTTGATAAGGTTGTGAGGGAAACTCTGTGAGATTTGCTGCCCGGATATGGTGTGGACGGCTCGCTGCTGCGGGCAATACAGTCGCTTTATAAGGACTGTAAGGCTTGCGTGCGAGTAGGGGGGGATGTGACACCTCTTTTTGATGTCTGTACAGGCGTCAAACAGGGTTGTGTCATGTCCGCCTGGCTGTTCATAGTGTATCTGGACAGTTGCCTGCAGAAGTTGAAAAATTGTGATATGGGTGTGAATTTGGGTGACTTTTCAGTAAACTGTCTGCTGTACGCTGATGATGCGGTGCTCTTGGCCTCATCAGAAGCCGACCTTCAGGCATTAGTCACTAATATGAAAGAGGAGTGTGAAAGTAAGGGTCTTCGCTTGAATGCGAGTAAGACTAAGGTTCTAGTATTTGAAAGAGATGATGTAAGAACTAAATGCGAGATTAGGGGAAACCAGGAACGTCTAGAGCAAGTGAATGAAATTGTGTATTTAGGGAGTATGTTTAGCGCGGATGGAAGATGTGATTCGGATGTAGAACGGCGAGTAGCTGCCGGAAACAGAGTTAACGGTGCTTTGTCCCAATTAGTAAAGCGACAAAGCATCGTAAAAGAAGCACGACTGGCGATTCATAACGCAGTGCTAGTGCCAACTTTGCTTTACGGTAGCGAAACCTGGGTATGTCAGCAGATGCATGAAAGTAAATTGAATGCTGTAGAGATGCGATCACTTCGAAAATTGTGCGGCGTTACCTTGGCCCACCGAATACGTAACGAAGTGATACGCAATATGGCAGGTTTGAATGAAAGTGTCAGCGTTAAGCTGGAAAAGGGCGTGCTCCGTTGGTTTGGACACGTCCAACGAATGAGTGAGGAACGATTGACGAAGAATATATATTGTGCGAAAGCAGAGGGTAGAAGAGGTCAGGGTAGGCCGAGACTTACATATGAAGACCGCGTGAGCAGATTGCTCAAAAACGGAAAGGTCAAAAGTACTCGGATACCCAGACGTGCTTGTATGAAACGATTGATGAATCTCGAAGAAGCGAAAGAAGTATGCATGGATCGCGAAGCCTGGCGATCTGTCCTCTCTGACTACCCCGTCAGGGATACAGCTTGAAGATAGGTAGGTTAGGATAGGTAGGTAGGTAGGTAGGTAGGTATTAAAATCTCAAGTTGTAAATGAAACTAAGTATTATTTACCTGTATTCCAATAAATAGTTTCTTTCGTCCAATACATTGTATTAATTTACTCATTATCACGTTAAAAGCAGCCAGAGTCATTTGAATTCCAAATACCATAGTCATGGCGTAACTATTCATTGAGCAGTCACTGTTCTGAAATAGGAGAAAATGCATTAGTATTTAAATGTACCCTACAACCTTATAAATAAATCTTTAAATTGATAAAGGCTAATTTCACAGGTCTACTTTATCTTTGGTATTTCTTTAGAACTCATACTTACAAAGCCTTTTTTTTAATCGTGTCGGAACAGAATCGAAATCGCCGTTCAATAGAATGCCGACGGTACAATTTGACAGTTTTCGTAGTTCACTATTACAATCGCGTACTAATAGAATTATTTTAATTATACGTAAAGACGTGGATTAATTCGTCTGGTGCGTTGTTTCGAGTCCAGCTCGTGACTGAAAAATTTTTGAAGTGAAACTTCTTCATCAAAGTTGATAGAAATTGTATAGCTGTAAAAAAATCTCCACGTTTTTCTGTTACGCGCCATGTTGGATTAAAGTGAAACTTCTTTATCATAAGTGAACGTTCTTTATAGACGTATGAGAGAAATTTTAAGCTGTATAAAATTATCGTAATAAAGTTTCACTTCTTACTGGTACACACACTTTTTTTCCACTTTTAATTTAAATTTAGGATAAAGTTAGCGTACTAAATCAAAATAAAACTAAACTATCTTCACGCTGCATCCCTGACATGGTAGTCAGAGAGGACAGATCGCGAGGCCTCGCGATCCATGCATACTTCTTTTACTTCTTCAAGATTCATCAATCGTTACATACACGCACGTCTAAGTAGCCGAGTACTAATAGCATAAAAATTGCTTTTCAAAATAGTTCAAAATATTTTATAACAAAGTACCATTGCTGTTATCAACGTAACCGCTTATCAGTTGACCGTACTGGGTCAGTTTTGATTGATTTGTATTTAAATACTGTAACCAGTGCAATCAGAACTCCCTCGTATTTCATGTTTTTATCTACTTCAGAAACAATTTATATTAAAAGCTGATTCATTTCAATGAACAGTATGTGTATCATGATAAACCTTTCGTTATAAATTTGTAATCGTACGCATATAATGGTTATAACCTTGTTTACAAGAAGAATCTATAACACCATTGTTTATCGTCAAGGTATTTGATAACTTCATGATGGAATATTATTTAGTTTTGAATATATCAATCAATAATTAACTCTAATTGAGATATTCGTAAATAATTAAATAACTTGAAACCAAAATATAACAGACTAATTCGATAGATAAATATTACATTTTCTTTTTTAAATCCAAGCGGCCGATTTTGTTAAAATTTGAATGGAAAAACGAGTGGAAGTGTATCCGTTGTAATAAAATATAACTTCTCAAATCGGTTCAGGCATTTTCGAGTAATCCTTGAACACACATAAAAACATATAATATCGACGAATAGAGTATATTCTTCAGTTTTGAAGTTTGTCAAAAATAATTTATAGTGCAATTGTGTATCATAAATAGGTCTACAGAAAAATCCGCAATAGCATACGTCTATCTCTTAGAGATAACATACTAGTTAGTTATAACACTGAGGAAAACGATACGGTACGAGAAAACTTCTACTTACGGGCCTCGGTAATGAGTAGTCGTGCGATAAATCTACGCAGTTTTCCAAAATAAATTTTAAAATCAAATTTAAAAATAAATTATAGAAAACAAAAATAGGCCCACCCATGGGTGAGTGAGTAGCAAAGGTGCGGTTTCGGAACCTAGTGCCAACGATTATTTTTGTGTTTAAAATCTTCAAGTATATCAACTTAACTTTTCAAATTAGCAGTAATTGGATGACAGTAAATGTTTATAGTAAAATAAAATTATAAAAATATATATTTCTCGCACTTTCTCATGCATATTGTCAAATTATAAGAAGTATGTCTTTGGCACCGTTGAAAAAGTCACTGTCTGACTCAAAAGTCAATGAAATGGAAACTGCACCACCAAATTATACTTCTACGAGAAAGAGGATGAAGATGAAGGATGAGAATTTTGCGAGTTCAAAGGATATAATATTACAGAATTGTTCTATAAATTTACGGCCGCTCAACAAAATGAGCTTAAACAAATCACCTCTAACCTCAAGGAACTACAACTCTCTAACAAAAATATTGAGGAGTCTATTGCTCGTCTATCTACTCAGTATGAGCAATTCCAAAATCAGATTGAAAATCTTGAGATACAGGTAAAGAAAGACAAAGAGTGCATTGCTATACTGGAGGAAAATATAGAGGACTTGCAGAGACGTTCGCGTAAAACTAGTGTTGAGTTAAAGAACGTGCCAAAAAAGATTAATGAAAGTCAAAATGACCTAATTGAAATAGCTTTGTGTGTATCTAAGAACATAAACCTAAATTTAGTCCCCAAAGACATCACTGACAAACGAAGAGTTCACACAAGGAGGTCCATCAATGGCCCTATCGTTATTGAGCTTTCTTCAACATTGTTAAAATCAAACTTGCTACAAAAATGTAAGAGCTATAATGTAAAAAATATAGGAAAACTTCAAGCCAAACACCTGGGGTTTACCACTAAAGAAGATACCCCAGTATCGGATCATCCAGTATCAGATTCGTATCGGAGCATCTTACCGCCAAGGGAAACCGTCTATTTTTTCTAGCGCGGGACTTAGTTAAACCAAAACAATATAAGTACTGTTGGACAAAATTTGGAAGAGTCTTTCTGAAAAGGAATGATAACGCTCGGGTTATATTAATCAAGAGTGAAATCCAAGTTCACCATTTACTGCAAGATGCATGACTAGTTAAGAATCTGTATTATTTTTGCATGCTGAATATTAGATTTAGGTTAATCATCAAGTATATTGTAATGGTTGGGGTGCCGGGACAATCTTATCAACTCAATATCACCGTATTACACACCTATACACTCACCTACACTATACCTAGCAACTCCCTCATACCAATAATAGTACCACATATTAAAATTCTAAATCAAACAAATAGTCTACTAAAATCTCACAAATCACTTACAGGAAAAAAATATCATGTAATGTTTAAGCTACACTCTATAGTACTTACATTTTTAAATGGATAGTAATCTTAGTTTCATAAGGGCATTGGACAATTTTGAGACATTAAACTCAGCTACATTTGAAATTGATCAATTACCTAATAATTTATTAAGAGACTCATACTTTACAGTCTTGACTCAGAATATTAGAAGTATTTATAGTAACTTTGATGGCCTACATATAAACCTTCGCCAACTTAAATATGACCCAGATGTGATCTTGACTGAGTGCAGACTTGACTATAAGAAACAATTACCTTTTATAAATAACTACACCTCGTATTATACAACAAATAAGATTAATCAAAATGATGGGGTGGTTTTTTTTTATTAAAAATGACCATTCGGCAACAGCGAAAGATATTAAATTTATCCATGCTTGCGCTATTCAAGTGTGTATCTGCGACTACACGGTTATAGGTATATATCGCTCCCCCTCAAACACCTGTGCTGAGAAATTTATATATTTATATTTATATATTTCTTTTCGTTGTATTTAACTACGAAATAGGATGCAGCTTCTAATCAGACAAGACCCATACAACATAGTTCTCAAAATCACTTTTAGACGGTACCGTAACTTTTGTTTAAATTCAATAAAAAAATAAAAAGCTAATATCACAGAACCCAAATAGCTGACTCTGTCAAGGATCCTAAAAAACTTTGGTTAAAGATAAATGACATTGCCCAATTCAAAAAACCTAAAACTTCAAACACCAGTCTTTTTAGTACTGCTGCCAATCCTATAGATTCACTGAATCATGTGAACCGGTTCTTTGTTAATACTGGCAAAAAATTGACTGAATGCATCACTTGTAACTCTAATCAACCCATAATAAGTGCTGTTGCACGATCACAGCTATCTTCATTTGGCTTACTCGCTACAGATCCACGGGAGGTTGACGGCATACTCATGAATCTAGACTCTGCGAGCTCACCTGGTTGGGATGGGATACCTACTGTGTTTCTGAAGATAGCTAGGGTTTTTGTAGTTCCTTTAATAACCCAGCTTTCAAATTTATGTTTTGAAACAAGAATATTCCCAGAGGTTTTTAAGCGATCAATAATCACTCCTGTTCATAAGGGTGGGGACATGTATGAGGTCAACAACTACAGACCGATTTCTGTCTTACCTGGTATCTCGACTAGTGTTCCTACTAGTAGGAGCACGAGAACATACATGTCCTGATGCTCCTATAAAGGGAGGACGAGGACATATATGTCCTCGCTACAGGACATGTATGTCCTCGTGCTCCTACTATAATAGAAATCATAAAGTGTCCAGTAGGAGCATCAAGACATTATAAAAATTATAATTCCTCGCAAGCATACTTTAATTAAAATACAGGTGAATGTAGCTGTTTTCTACAATTTTATTTAAGAGGCATTATAGTATAGGTAGAATTCCTTTTGTTTTAGTTAATTTGACCCAAATTGGAATTGAACACATACTTTTAGTGAAATTGACCAAAAATATATTTGTGTGTTGTACATTGTGTAGGATAACCATTAAAATAAATAAAACAGTATTGTACAAGAAATATTCTCAATTTTATAAATATGTATGGCACTGAAGATGATGATGTACCCATCTTTATCAAAGGAAAACGTGGACCCACATATGTATAACTTTAAATTTAAACTTTCGCGCTGAAAGGGCGCCGATCACAAGACCTATTGCGACTCAAATAGCCTTAGGATCCAAAAGGCTCCAATTAAATGTTCTAAATTTTGTTTCGATTTGCTGAAAGCCACTAGCAACGCTCTGTCTCGAAGGGTTTCGTCCTGAATAGACAAAAAGAAGAGAAAGAGTAGCAAACTACTATATAAAAATTCTAAGACTTCCTGTCCGTATATCTTGCTGCTCATGCAGAGTGTCCTATTATGGCACCTAGCCATAACAGGACACTCCACCTAGTTTTAATTCAACCTTTGAAATTTGAAGATAATTCGACGCGACTACGGACAATACACACGATCGAGCAGAATGTGGGCACTAAGGTCGTAACACGGAAGACCCAGTATGACAAACTGAAAACTGCGGTTAATAAAAGTAAGCGAGTTCAGGGTGGCATTTGCTCTCTGAGAGGTCTAATAAATTTTGTTCCTCTGGTTTTTGTAGTCTTGTCTTTTTCTAGTCTATCAAAGTTTATATTTTATATTTATTTGTTTACATCATAATTTATTTTTAACTACACGATGCAATATGCCTGCTGACATAGCTTTCATTCTAATAAATGATACATAATGAAGGTCTGATGATGACCAGGTAAGTGCTTATTGGTTCTCAGTAACGGAAATAGTTAGGATGACCTAGCTTTCAACATTTATCTAATTGAGCACTGGTGCCACTACATGGTACATTCTGAAGGTCTGATCATGGCCAGGTAAGTGGATATTGGTTCTCAGTAACGGAAATAATTAGGATGACCTAGCTTTCAACATTTATCTAATTGAGCACTGGTGATACTACATGGTACATTCTGAAGGTCTGATGATGACCAGGTAAGTGCTTATTGGTTCTCAGTAACAGAAATAGTAAGGATGACCTAGCTTTCAACATTTATCTAAGTGAACACTGGTGATAATACATGGTACATTCTGAAGGTTTGATGATGACCATGTAAGTGGATATTGGTTCTCAGTAACGGAAATAGTAAGGATGACCTAGATTTCAACATTTATCTAATTGAGCACTAGTGCTACTACATGATACATTCTGAAGGTCTGATGATGACGGTGATGATGATCTCAGTAACAGAAATAGTTAGGGTTATTAGCAAAATAAACAATAAGCTATAAATAATCACCTTTATTTTCTTTATCACTGTCAAGCAATTATTACAATTATAATTATTAATTAATTGTATAATAATGACAAAATCTCAAACTCTTCCCGTTAAAAGTCACTGAAATTTAAATATCGTGAACAGGTCGGTTGGTCATTTATTGGGATAAGTGACGGTGATGGTGGTGCATGTAGGCTTTCTCCTTGAAGTACGCACATATTTTCGTCTTCTGGTTTTTGTAAGTTATGCACCTTTTTCGTGGCATAATTTGCTCTGCCCTCTGCCCCCTCATCAACTGCCATACTAGACAGATCGTGTGTATCTGTTAATGTTCCTGATTTTAAGATACGGAGTTTTGCTGATTTCTTAATTGCCTTAATAACTTAAATGAGCTAAAGTAATATTTTTTGCTATTACAGTTTGGTGATACGAGTAATAGCCATATTTACACCGCAAAAAAACTAAAAGGTATTTTAACTAGGTTTTTTTAAACAATATTATTTTTCCGGTGACCTTAGTTTCCATGACCTCTTTCAAATGGATCCAAACACGCTGGTACTACGTAGCACCGTCACTGAGATCCCATACCTACCTTCGTAGTCCACCATCAGGTAGGTGACATCATCAGTCACCAAGGTCTCCATGAGACCTTTCAAATGAGTCCTATCACGATGGTTCTACATAGTGCCGTCACTGAGATCGTATACCAACCTTTGTAGTCCACCATCAGGTAGGTGACATCATTAGTCACCAAGGTCTCCATGAGACCTTTCGAATGAGTCCAAACACGCTGGTTCTACGTAGCGCCGTTACTCGGTTTATATACCCACCTTTGTAGTCCACCATCAGTTAGGTGACATTATTAGTCACCAAGGTCTCCATAAAACCTTTCGAATGAGGTTAAACACGCTGGTTCTATGTAGCGCCGTCACTGATATCCTATCCCCACTTTCGTAGTCCACCATCAGGTAGGTGACATCATCAGTCACCAAGGTCTCCATGAGACCTTTCAAATGAGTACAATCACGATGGTTCTACGTAGTGCCGTCTCTGAGATCCTATACCCACCTTCGTTATCCACCATCAGGTAGGTGACATCATTAGTCACCAAGGTCACCATGAGACCTTTCGAATGAGTCCAAACACGCTGATTCTACGTAGCGTCGGCACTGGGTTCGTATACCCACCTTCGTAGTCCACCATCAGGTAGGTGACATCATCAGTCACCAAGGTCTCCATCCTCATTTAAGCTATCTTGAGAATTTCAAATGACGGACATTTGAAATTCTCAAGATAGCTCAAAACTATAAAAAATATACACAATAGAAATAATGTACTCAATAGGGTAGGTACTTACCAATACTTTTGGAGAGCTCGGCCACGCTTCACCTTAGTTTTATTCTTATATTTAGGCATAGTCAGGCTTACTCTATGATCGGTTGAAAAAACAAAACGAAATTACAAACTATTTTAAATATATTTACAAACTTAATTACTAATGTTGTTTTACGAAATTATTATATTTGTACTATTTACAACAAGATTTCATTCATAAAACATTCAAAACGTGGACTTTTAGATTTTATTTGGAAAAAATAACGCGCGTATAGTCCACCCGTCACAAGAGTCATCGAGACACTGAAGTAACGCGTCCCGAGTACGAGTCACAGGCCTTAGCGGGGGTGCTTCAAGCGGGGTGCTGGTGAGGTTTCGGGTTTTTATTCATAATTTAAAAATATTAAAAGAAATAAGAAAAAAAAAACAATACAAATTGTGAAATACGTCAGTACATATTTTTTGATACAAAATTCATGCCTAACTATTTAGCCGTTACAGAGAAAATTTACAATTTAGATTGAAAAAGGACCTATTTAATAAGATTTTTTATCAAATTTTTGGAAAATTTATTAAAATTTTAAACAATACAATGTATTTGTGATGACCTTAAATATACCATATATTTTTTATAAGGGAAACGCACAAACGGATTCATCTGCAATCTTCTTTAAACTTACCTTGTTTTTGGGATTTGAGCGAGGTAATCCCCTTAATATTTACCCCATACAACTCCAAAATTGTAAAAAACACGTGACAGAGAGGCTTTAACATATGAGGAAAAATAAAAAAATGTACATGGAATGGTTTAATAAAAATAGACACACACACACACAAGCGAACGTCATTATCATTATTGGTTAATTTATTATCATACTCGTATATTATATATATCCTTGATATTGTGACTCGGGAAGAGCGAGATAGTCCCAACACAAGTATTTCAATAACTTAATGGGACAATTCTCATAATTTTGTACTTGAATACTGTGAGAATGAATAAAGGATTATTATTATTATAAGCTGCGGGCATCAGCTTAGTAAAAAGTAAATACTAATAATTATACTCACATCTGTTATGATGGTAGTATTTTGATAAGCTCTAATCATTTCACAGGCCGTGAGCCGCGTCTGTCCTTCAGCCACAGATGATATTAGCACATTCACAATGAAGGGCAGCCATATTATAAATGAATTTATACTAAAAATAAAGAAAGTGATGAGAAGTGATCAAAAAATCATTGATAATATAAAAAATCTGTAATAACAAAAAAATGTGTCTCTTTTAAGTGCCACCATCCAATCATATGCTTTGTTTAACGGTATCTTGTTTTTCTGTACGTCAGTCTATCTATTTGTTCCAGTTAATCTCCAATTTTAACGAAACTTTCACTGGCAGATAGCTTATATTTTAAGAAGTAACTTAGGCTACATTTTATCTCCGTATTCCCATGGAAACAAGTACGTGGGTAAAACCATCGTTTAGTATCTAGTTCTTAGATATAATTAGAATTTACAGAATCTTTTGTCAAAACGTTACAGCGCCTTCTTGACCAACTGACTGTTACAACACAAACAAAACAACAAAATCGCGCAACGAAGGCTGGATAATCTTAACACGAAGTTGTCTCTGATCTGATGTAGACGCACTTGGCGCCGCCGGTGTGCTTCGATCTGAAAGCATTTTTTGTTTGTTGGGGCGGTGGTCCTTGGACTTGGTTTTTGACTATAATTGTGTAACTAGTTTTGAAATATAGTACTGTGTGTATGTGTATATCTTGCCTTTATATGTGTATATACGTTTGCGAGTATAAATCTAATATATAAAAATAAGTCGGGTTTTCCTTCCTGACGCTATAACTCCAGAACGCACGAACCGATTTCCACGGTTTTGCATAAGTTGGAAATGTCTCGGGCTCCGTGAGGTTTATAGCAAAGAAAATTCAGGAAAAATTTCAACAGAAAAGCGGGAAAATCTTTTTTCACATACAGCGCCATCTCTGATGTGCATGTACTACAAACCAATATTTTAAGTAGATGGCGCCGGTGCGTGATACATTGTTTGACAGCTACTCATTGTTCTCTGCTCATTTAATTTCATGTGACAAACCGGTATTGTGTTCACTGTGAAATTGTGAAAAAAAGTAAAAAAAATAAGTTATTCGTTTCCTAACATTTCAATTGGAAACCATCAAATCAATCACGTGTATTGTGCAAATTTTTATTCAATTTCAACAGCAGCCATTTGTCTTTAAGGTGGTAAGTTGAACTGTGTAAATTATGTGGATCGTGCATTTGAGGTTAAATTCACCACTCTGTCCATAGTCCACAATGCCTAGAGGACGACGTGCGAACATCGGCCGCCGCACAAGACATGCAAGCCAGCAACAAGTGTATTCACAGAACTTAAGCGAAGAAAGACAAAATATAATAAGAGAAAATGTCCGATTGAGACAACGCGTGAGCACACGAAGATCATTGGCATCATACAATCGCTTGGCATTCCAATATGATCCCACTGCGAACTACAGTGATGATGAAAATTTAGATATTGGACCAATGACGACTATATGCCGATATTGCAATGCGTTAAAGTTCAAAAGAGAAACGGCTGGATTGTGCTGCGCAAGATGAAAAGTCAAACTGGATCCATTACTTACACCACCACAGCCACTGAAACCATTGTTCGATGGAAGTGATCCCGATTCCAGCCATTTTCTTCAACACATCCTTGAATACAATAACTGCTTTCGCATGACTTCCTTTGGAGCTAATATCATTCGAGAAGGCGGTTTCATGCCGACTTGCAAGGTAAAAGATACAACACACATAACCAATCACTCACAGCAACACAATGAATTGCAACACATAACAACTACATATACACCACACACTACACCATCACACGATCAGAAGTTACACCGTATTCTTCAACAAATGATTGTTTGCAATTACAGATACAAGGACAAATATATCATTTGCATGGTTCAATGGTGCCAACACCAGATGAACCGCATCAATTTCTGCAAATATATTTCATTTCGTCGATGGTGAATCAGCTGAATGTGAGGTGCAATATACAGGGAACACAAAAGTTAAAGAGACGAATTATTGAAACGTTGCAAGCATTTTTTCACGCTAATAATGCTGTGGTTAATATGTTCAAAACAGCATTGGAACGAATGCCATCGGATACGCACAAATTTGTCATAAGAGCGGATTGTACCCCAACAGGTGAACATGTGCGAAGATTCAATGCACCCACCGTTAATGATGTTGCTGCAATTATTGTTGGCGATCCAACTAAATCGCGAGACATTGTCGTTCAGCGAAGAAGCAATATCATGCATCGTGTAAACGAGACGCATCGTTTGTACGATGCGTTACAATATCCAATCATTTATTGGCAAGGGCAAGACGGATACGAAATCACGTTGAAGATTCAATCCAATTACAGGTACAATATTCACACACAAATTATTGCTATTATTGGTTTCCATTAAAAATTCATTTAATTTTGCATTTTCAGGCGTATCAACGAATAAAAATCTAAGCGCAATGAATTACTATGCGTATCGTATGATGATTCGTACACATGAGGAGAATGTCATTCTGAAGTGCCGTCGGCTATTCCAGCAATTCGCTGTCGACATGTATGTCAAAGTCGAGACCGAACGTTTAGCGTTCATCCGATTCAATCAGGCAAAGCTACGATCTGAGGACTATATACACTTGCGTGATGCTATTCATTCAGATGGTGATGTTCAGAATATTGGACGTCTGACGATTCTCCCATCATCTTATATCGGAAGCCCACGCCACATGCACGAATACGCTCAAGACGCTATGACGTACGTGCGAAATTATGGAACTCCGGATTTATTTATTACGTTCACATGCAATCCGAAGTGGACGGAAATTGAACGTGAGTTGGAACCGGGCCAAAAACTGCAAGATCGCCATGACATAATCGCCAGAGTATTTCAGCAAAAACTCAAGGATGTGCTTACTAAGTATCGAGTTTTTGGTGACACACGTTGTTATATGTACTCGGTGGAATGGCAGAAGCGTGGACTACCGCATACTCATATCCTAATTTGGTTGCTGAACAAATTACATTCAAATGAAGTGGATGACATCATATCAGCTGAAATTCCTGATCCAGTCACTGATCCCCATCTACACGACATTGTGACGACACAGATGGTGCATGGACCGTGCGGTGCATAAAATCCATTATCGCCTTGCATGGCTGATGGAAAGTGCACAAAACGATATCCGCGACCGTTAGTTGCTGAAACAGTCACAGGGAACGATGGATATCCAGTTTATCGTCGGCGTTCAAAAGAAGATAATGGTCGAACTATCAAAGTTAAAGTTCAAAATGAAGAGCTTGAGATCGGAAATGAATTCATTGTACCATATTGCCCGCTGCTATCACGAATTTTAAAATAAATAAAATAAATATTTATTTAATTTTAGAAACACATGCAAAAGAGTTGTCATTCGGCCAAATCAATCAAATATTTGTACAAGTACGTCACAAAAGGCAGCGACATGGCTGTGTTTGGTATTGCGTCGGAAAATGCGAATGACGAAATCAGCAACTTCCAAATGGGCAGATACGTCAGTACTAATTTAGCACTGTGGCGATTATTGTCATTTCAAATTTATGAAAGATATCCCACAGTTGTACATTTAGCAGTGCATTTGGAAAATGGCCAAAGAGTTTACTTCACTGAGGCTAATGCGGCACAACGAGCTGAGAGACCACCATCGACAACATTGTCTAGCTTCTTTGCAATGTGTGAAGCAGATCCATTCGCAGCGACGCTGATGTACGTTGAAATGCCCAAGTATTACACTTGGAATCAATCAACAAAGAAATTCCAACGTCGCAAACAAGGAACCCCAGTTCCAGATTGGCCACAGGTGTTTTCCACTGATGCACTAGGTCGCATGTATACTGTTCATCCTAGAAATGATGAATGTTTTTATTTGCGACTGCTGTTGGTAAAGGTACGTGGACCAAAATCATTTGCGCATTTGAAAACTGTGAATGGCCACCAATGCCAAACATATCGAGAAGCATGTCAACTATTGGGTTTGCTGGAGAACGATTCTCATTGGGATTTAACACTTGCGGATTCAGTTGTTTAATCAAATGCGTACCAAATACGAACGCTGTTCGCAATTATCATCACCACATGTTTTCCTTCACAACCAATTCAGTTATGGAACAAATACAAAGACGACATATGTAAAGATATCTTGCATTGCTTGCGCATTCAAACGAATAATCCTGACATCCAAATAACCGATGAAATCTACAATGAAGGATTGATTCTGATTGAGGATCAATGCTTGACTATTGCAAACAAGCTACTGATTGAAGTAGGAATGATTGCGCCAAATCGATCGATGCACGATGCATTCAACCAAGAATTAAATCGAGAGCTGCAATACAATGTTGATACATTGCAGGAATTCGTTCGAAATAATGTGCCGTTGCTGAATGAACAGCAAAAACAAGTATACGAAACATTAATGCAAGCGGTGGACAATAATACTGGTGGTCTATTCTTCCTGGACGCACCTGGAGGAACAGGGAAAAAATTTGTCATTTCATTGATTTTGGCCACTATTCGATCAAAATGTGACATAGCTTTGGCGTTAGCATCATCTGGAATTGCGGCGACTCTTCTAGATGGCGGTCGTACTGTAAATTCTGCGCTTAAGTTGCCACTCAATTTAAACACAATTGATACTCCAACATGCAATATTTCCCGATCCAGTGCAATGGGAAAATTGTTGATGCAATGCAAGCTCATTGTTTGGGATGAGTGCACAATGGCACATAAGAAATCACTTGAAGCACTTATAACTTCACACTGAAGGATCTTCGGCGAAATAACAACATCTTTGGCGGCTTGGTGATATTGTTGGCAGGCGATTTCAGGCAGACGTTGCCAGTAATTCCCCGCGGAACGCCTGTAGATGAATTGAATGCTTGCCTGAAGGCATCACCTTTATGGAATAACTTAAAAACATTATCGCTAACCACTAATATGAGAGTTCAACTTCAAAATGATCAAAGTGCTGCACAATTTTCCAAACAATTGTTAGCTGTTGGAAAGGGAAAAGTCCCAGTTGATGCGACATCTGGATTAATTACTCTTACCAACGACTTTTGCCGATTTGTAGACTCTCAATTAGCTCTTATTGAAAATGTTTTCCCAAACATTAGTGAGAATTATCAGAAATATGCTTGGTTAAGTCAACGAGCAATTCTTGCCGCAAAGAATAATGATGTACACTCACTGAATTTCACCATTCAATCAAAAATTGCTGGCGATTTGGTGACATACAAATCCGTTGATTCCATAACAAATCCCGATGATGTAATAAATTATCCAACGGAGTTTTTGAACTCTCTGGATTTACCAGGATTTCCACCACATAACTTGCAACTCAAAGTTGGTATAGTTATTATGATATTGCGTAATTTGAATCCACCGCGACTTTGCAACGGTACTCGACTTTCGGTAAAAAGACTTATGCCGAATTTGATTGAGGCAACCATTATTAACGGAAAGTACGCAGGTGAAAATGTATGTATTCCTCGAATACCAATGATTCCGACTGATCTTCCGTTTGACTTCAAACGATTGCAATTTCCAGTTCGCCTTGCGTTCGCAATGACAATTAACAAGTCGCAAGGCCAATCGCTTCGTGTTTGCGGGATAAACTTAGAAAATCATTGTTTTTCACAGGGGCAGTTATACGTTGCGTGTTCACGAGTTGGGAAACCATCCGCTTTGTTTGGTCGTCAGACCAAAAAACAAAAAATGTGGTTTACCAAAGAGCACTTCAATGAAACGGATAATTTGCGGACACGTATAACGCTTCGATTCAGTATTTACTTTGGATTCACTTTCATTTACTTAGAGAAGTTCAACTAAATAACACTTCATTTTTGTAATCGAAATGAATTCATTACTGTTGTGAAATGAAATAAAACTTTTCCTTTTCAAATATAAAACAAAAAAAAAATTTCTTCATCTTTTAATCACCAAACGAAAAGTTACATAAAACGAAGCCATCTGGTGGCGAAACGGAGTTCGCCGGGTTTGCTGGTATATATATATATATGTGTGTGTATTTGTGTCAGTTAACTTGCGTAGGTTTGTGCATGCATGGGTACACAGACGAAAAGCACTCACTACAGCATCATCAGTCGCAACCATATCGGGGTCCAGTTGAAAACCAGCGTCAGGCCCTAACAGGATACATCCTGACTTATGCTGAACTGGGCACCGATATGGTGCAAGAATAAGGACAGATTAGTTATTAAAATTTGTGTAAGTAAATTAAGTGTTTTAGTGTTCTAATTGCTTTTACGTTTTTTCTTTCTTTGCACCAAATAAATGAATATTATTATTATTATTTCCTTTATTTATTATATACACATAAAAATTACATTTTTAAATAAATTATACATATTAAAATTCTATTTAAAATTATAAAAAATAGTATCCCGCCGGCATCGGGTACAGGGACCAAGCTACCGGTGGTCAGGGCTGCAGAGACAAGAACTTCCGCACAATACGTTCCGTGCCCAGAAGAACCGCCTTTTGCATCAAGCCCTTGACCCAACTGCCTAACGCCAGCCTATTGAGATGTTGGTCGAGGCTCTTGGCAATCAGACCATGTGCCGATACAACTATCGGAACAATAATCGCTGAATCCACATCCCACATGTCGACAATCTCATGAGCAAGGTCCAAATATTTTATTTCTTCATCCTTTTCGGCTTTTACGAGATTCTCGTCATGTGGTATGGTTATATCAACGATTAATGCGAGACGTTCTGACCAATCTATTACCACTATATCAGGCTTTTTGGCTACAATAGTCCTTGTCAGTGATAATAAATCGGTCCCAGTACAATGTGTACAGTATTATTATTATTATTAAAATCAAATGAAATTAAAAACGCAACTCACCAAATATAACTAATTACAAATAGAGAAGACACAAGGAGAGTACTCTTTAAGAGCGGTGGTTTCAATAAGGACCCTCCCTGTGATACTAGTGATCTGAAGAAGCCTTTTACGTCTGCTGACATGTTATCCTCATCCAATAATACTTCATCTACCTAAAAAAAATTATGAGATACGAATATATCTGCATTTTAAAACATGATTACCAGTAAGATGACAGTCGTTTTATGGGCGGCTTTTAAATTTCAACAGCAGGTCTCCACAGCCTGCGAATGTGCATTACAACACGGCAATGGGCTCACCACCTGTTACATGGGACAAATGGCGAAATGTGGGCGTAGAGTATGGCACCTGAGTTCTACCCCTTCGGCGATAAAAGCGTGACAGTATGTTTGTATTTAAGTAGGTAGGTATGTTTATGTTGCATAGCACTAGCACATGCTTAAATTACCTTAGTTTATGCTAGAAGGCGCTGTGTAAAAATGTATCTCGCAATATTTATTTATGACTAGTTGACGCCCGCGGCTTCGCATGCGTGGTGATGTTATCCCATAAAAAAGTAGCCTATGTGTTATTTTGATGTGTAAGCTATATTATTGCAAAGTTTCTTCAAAATCCATACAGTACATTTTGTGTGAAAGTGTAACAAAGATCCATACTTACAAACTTTCGCATTTAAATATTAGTATGATTATTTGGATCCTGAAATTAATTACATAGGATAATGGATCGGAATTCTTCTTCATCATCTTAAGCGTTTTCCCAGTTGCTTCCAAACCCTACCTATATTTGGTGAATGGTCCACTTTTATTTTCCTGCTAGAAGCAGCTATCGTTTGGCTTTAAATTTTCTGCATTGTTGACAGCGACTGCCGTCAGACCTCTCAACCCCGTATGGAAGCCTGCGTCGTTGACTCGTCGATTAGTCAGCAGGTGCAAGCAGATGAGGTCCAGTATTTCAGTGCTTTGCAAGACTTTGCAAGGACCAAAACGGCTTTAAGTATCTTACAAAGAACTGAATTTTAACATCCTTTTTATTAAAACTCATGCACATTGTAACTGATTAAAACAAAGACGAGATTTTGCTCAAAAATACTTTCGTGTTGTCGATATCGATCGACAATTGTTGCCTCGCACTCATCGTCATCACATCATCATCATCACAGTGCGAGGCAGGACGCGACGGCGAGCGCCCCGGACTCATGATCCCAATGAAGGCTTCCGGAGGAAGCCGGAACAATTGTCGGTCGATATCGACAACACGTGTTTTTACGCAAAATCCCGTTTTTGTTTTAATCATACATACATTTATCCCCGAAAGGGTAGGTTAGGTTAGTAGGCAGAGGCATACTAAAGGCCCACATTTTACCGTATGCATGTTTTAATCAACATCCTTTTTAATTAATATAAGGATATTGCCACTAACCTGGTAGGTATCTGGACTTTTCCCAGTATTTATCACATACATTCCTCTTAAAACTTCAATAGCTTCCTTATGTCTTCCCACAGTGAGCAGGAATTTCGGACTTTCATAGAAAAAAGTTGCTCCGATTGCGCTAATGATACAAGGAAAGGCAAAGATCAAGTCAAGCACTCTCCAAGAGTTGAATTGTATACCCAAGACCGGGATATGGTACGAGAACTTCAGCGGTAAAATTGGTATTGCAATTACTGAAAAGAAAGTAAGTTAATTTCTTTTTATTGTCCACTAATAAGGAATACTATTCTAGATTATTCTATTCATCTAGTAAGTATGAGTGACTAGGAAGCCACTTACATCCAGCAGTGAATGTAAGCTACTTTTTACTCTCTCCTACTTACCAGAAAGCTATACCGATCTATCTGGTAAGTAGTAGAGGTTCTCTCGTTTTCCTAATCTTCGCCATGACCTGGCGACGGAGTCAGCAGATGCACCCAATTGTAAGTGAGGCTGGCTTAGGCACCTCTATGAGGATTTCTACATGTTAAGAAAGAATAATATTGGTACCTACCTGCCATAAGTCCTGAAGCCAGCAAAAATATGCTGGTACATAAGATAACTAAACCGCTTCTCTTTGCCATTGGGGTACATTCACCCAGAATGGTAACACATAATGCGAATGCTCCTGCCATGCTGGAAATTGGGTATTATAATTAAAACATTTTATGAATAGGAAACTACTAAATATTATAATAAAGGCATTTTTTTCATCAGGCATATAAAGAAATGAACTTACTCATATTATTGATAAATTTTTAAAGCAATTATTTGCTAAATTTCTCATAAATTTTAATAAAAAAATTATCAATATACTGAGTGGAGTTCATTGCATTAATGTTTAAAAATAGTTGTAACACTGTTCATTGGTATCGAGTTGTTCATTAGCTCTATAGATGGCTCTGGTCATACTCTTAATATGACGATATAAAAAAAATATGGTGGAGAATTTTAACTTGATTCGATACGGTTCGGGTAGTTCAGGTGGCTAGAACATTGCCCTGGTTAGGCAAAGGTCACAGGTTCAATTCCTGTCTCGAATCGGATTGTCTTTTTCCACTTTATTAAAAAGTTACTCATATAATTTTTTTATGGTGATATGTTAACATTACTCTTTAAAACATGAACAAAATAAGCTAATATTAAAAATTATTCTAGTATTGCAAACGTCCATAGGCTACGGTGACCACTTTTCATCAGGTGGGTCGTATGCTTGTCTGCCACCTAGGTGGTATAAAAAAAGAAAATTGATTTTAAATATACAATTGAATTGTGGCAGAGCTCGTAGCCCTACTTGCTCAGCGTTCTATAAAGGATTACTGCGTCAAGCGTCTTTCGCTAAGACCTTTGATGGGTGACTGTTTGTGGTACTTCCATGTAGCCTGCGGTAGCGACAAAGTCTGTCAGGTGCTCTGGGGTTATCTTTCCGAGGGCTCATCCGGGACTCCTGGCTATAGTCAGATGAAGGGAAACATGTGGTTTTAGTTGGTAGGAGTCCGGCATAGCATCCATAAGGAATTCCACACGAAAAAAAGATTGTCTGTTGTCTGATTTTGTACCCTTTGTAATAAAAATAAAATAAAATATGTGTAAAAAATCTATACATATTTACTTACGAAGCCGACGAAAACAATTTAAAGACGCTCAACACAATCCAGTGTGATGAGAAGGCGGCACACGTTCCAGCAACAAAACCCATCGTCATTGATATCGTTAAGATCTTCTTCCTCCCTTTCGTGTCCGCCAGATAACCCCAGATAGTCGAGGTAACGATTATACCTGAATCGTAAACAATTTTGTAAAGCATTAGTATGCTAACTTTCTCTAAATTTAAATTTACGTCGCCTTAAGACGTAAAGACGTGGATTAACGCGTCAATTTCGAGCTGCAGGTCACGGTGGTGTAGTAAACGTGGTGTAAAGTGGTGGTGTAGTGCGTTATAATTTATTGTATAATTTCAGAAATATCTTTTTTTTTTACATGGATACGTATATATTTTTACTATAATCAATCTCAGGACTGTGTGTTAGTAAGATGGACTGATTTATTTACGGAACATGGGACAAGTGGGGATATCACATTATTGCTTGAATACCTAATCCTACCTCCAGTGCAATAAGGAGGTATTCTGATATCATAAAAATTGAGTAGGTAAGTACGCGCGCCAATTTGAACCTTGAAATAGATTAGAAACAATTTTGAAAAGCAAGTAGATTGAAGCGCTCGTGGCCCCGCGGACTCAGTGTTCTGTAAACGATCACTGAGTTACGCATCTTTCACTATTGCTGGTCCTCGGATGGGTGACCACATTTAGATTTGCGAGCGTTTCCTTGCTTCGGAAGGCACGTTAAGCCGTTGGTCCCGGTTGCCAGTAACATGGCAGTCTTTAAGTTAAGTTGAAGGCCTTATGGGCGACTTGAAAAAATTCAACAGCAGGTAGCCACAACCTGCGTCTGTCTATTTCAACACGGCAATGGGCTCACTACCTATTACGTGGGTCAGAAAAACGCATGGTGAAAAGTGGGCATACAATATGTATTGTATGTCTTTGCCAACCCTTCGGGGATAAGGCGTGATAGATAATTAATAATAAGTAGTATGCTATTTGAGTTGGACTCGAACCAGCTTCTTTTGACTTGCAGAGTCAGATGCATAACCAACTGTCTAGTTGGTTATGCATCTGACTCAATCGCAATTGACGAATTCATTCAGCTCTTTCCGTCTTTACGCGACATAAGGCGCTATATACCGTTACTTAGCATCGGTACACGAGAAGAATTTTTAGAATTGCACCTATAATCAATTTAGGAAATACTTATTTGGCATACTAATTGTTTTTCTAAATTGTTTCTAATGTTTAGACACGTGACATTACAAGTAGGTGCAATTCTACACATTCGTACCGTGTACCTTGCTAAATACTTAAAACAAGGGGCCGCGTCTATATACTATTTACAAGCCGTAGAATAGAACCAGAATCGCTGTTTTAAGCTATCTAAATGTTAGAATACTATCAAAAATGCAACCGACTAGCGGCCACTGGCGCGGTACGTGTTAGTAGAACTCATCGGCCGACCAATAGAAGTCTATTGGATTACCTACGATTGTATTAGTAGACTACGAAAAAATTACAAAATTGTACCGGTGGCTTTCTATTGAGCGACGATTACGATTCTTTTCTGTAGCGATTCAAATAGTAGATTTGGCCCCCAGGTGTTTTGTGGAATTACCTGCAAGTGGTACACAGGCGAGTAGGCCCTGCTGGGTAGTGGTAGTGTGGAGCTCGCACATGCTAGCAGGAACAAGGTAAGACACGCTGAAGATTTCAAAACACATTGCAATAATGATACTGGAGCAAAGCAGGAACATGCATAGGTTGTATCGTGCGTAACCTAAGAACAACAGAAGAGAATTAAAGTTATCAGTCTATATATATGTATGTATAAATTTAGTGTCTAAAGTCACGATGGCCAAAGTCTGCCGAAAGCTTAAAGGCGCCCAGCGCTAGATACTCGTATGGTTTTAGTCAGTTCAAGTAAGTTGGGAATTCCACACGTAATGAATTCGACCAATGGGTTACCTTTAGTACTTTAAAAAAAAGTAATCTATCGTAATCAATTATGAATTTCATATATATGTTAAGAGGTGGGGTGTGTTCTCTTTGATGAAACCATAGATTTCGGTAGGACTAATAATTTTTTGAATAATTTAGACAATTATCTAGAGATGAAACAAAAAAAGAGATAGTAATATATATTTGAGAATCACCAAATCGAAATATTTTATAAATAAATAAATATCCATCAAGCCTTATCTACGAAGGGGTGGCAGAGACATATTATATGCCCACTTTTCACCGTGTGGATTCCTGTCCCGGTGGTGAGCCCATTGCCGTGTTGAAATAGACAGACGCAGGTTGTGGCGACCTGCTATTGAAAATTTTCAAGCCGCCCATAAGGCTTTCAACCAGCCTTAACGACTGCCATTTTACTGGCAACCGGGTCCCGACTGCCACGGCTTAACGTGCCTTCCGAAGCACGGAAACGCTTGCAAATGTAAATGCAACAAAGTGGTCACCCATCCGAGGACCAGCCATAGTCAAAGTTGCGTAACTCAGTGATCGTTTACAGAATACTGAGATCGCGGCCACGAGCGCTTCTTGACATTTATTCTTGCACAATCGAAAGTTTCGTATAGGAAATGAATGTCAAAATGAAGCCACTACTAGGAAAATTTGCTTGACAGTAATCAACTGTAAAAATGGACCATAGAGCCTGGACAGTATTGTAACAGTACCGAACGTCTACGGTATGGGGTTTTTTAATTGGGTTCTAGAAGATTATAACAGTATCAGAAGCACGAGAGCCGCACCTTTGGTGTTGCAATTGTCCATAAGCAAAGGTGACCACTTTCATCAGGTACGCTTGTCTGCCAACTCAGTGTTATAAAAACAATAGTTCAATCTTTGTATATAAACAGAGCGCTATTTATATACGAAGATTGAATAAAACATGATGTTGATAAAAAGATTGTTATATCAATACCCTGACCTGTCATATTAAGCGCTTCCTCAAAGTCAACTTTATTAATTTTCGGTGACATTTTTTTATCACAAATCACAAATTCCAGCACAATTTTATTTCCAGTCACATATCACGTTGGATCGCTACTGCGTCCATCTCTCAATGAGTCTATTTTAATATTAATTTAAAAATAAAATTATTCGACGTCAAGCGCGATCTTTCCGTTTAGATTGGGTTCTGTAGGGTTTACAGAAATAGTCCATACTGAAACGTATTATACGTTTGTTATAATACTTTATTATTTTATAATACTGAAATACTTATACGTTATTTTGCGTGATTTGTTACTCCTCAGACATTTCTTTTGAATTCAAAAAAGACATCAATCCATTAATTCTTTACGACATGATAGAAGTACAAGCAAATAATATACATATCCAGTTATAATATTCGTATAGATATGGAAGTATGAATAGTATAAATTAAGTTTATAAATTTTTAATCATTAAAATGTCGTATATTGTAAAATTTACAGTTAGTGTCTTCGCTAAAGGACCACAGATCCACCAAAAACTGTCAATAGACGCGTAGCAGCTATTTCTAGTGGTCGGTGGCCACAGCAGCTAGTGGACGACACTGGCCACACAGTACAAAATGTACGAAAAAATGTTTATTGTGGCTAGATAGCTAGTGGCTGTGGTTTTAGGTTTGTTCACGGTAGATTCTTCTTGATAATTTTTAGGGTATACCCAGTTGTTTCCAAACCTACCTGGATTGGGAGCCTGAAGACCACTTTTATTCTCCAAGTCTCAACCTTGTAAGGGCGCCTGCGATATTACCTCTTCAAGGTCACTTGGCCACGGAGATCTTTGTGGGGCCCCTTGCATCCAAAGTTTACGGTAGATTACTAGCCATTACTATAATCAAGTCCATACCAGACTGCATTGTACTCGTGTTAATTGGTGTTCCCCAAACAAATGACTTTAGACACGAGATGTTCGGTTAACAAATACATGACAAGTGTTTGATTGTTTTAAATTGTCTCTGTCGCCGAAAGAATTAAAAGTACATGAATCAAGAACTCTAGCAAACAAAGTAGATTAATACATTCAGAAGTTTCATAACAGATTCAGAAATGAAAATCCACTCTCAATCATAGATGAGTGTCTGCTTGTAATTTAAATTTACACCCATCACTAAATATATATAAAAGTATATACGGCATCAAAAAAACATTATTTTTTCTATCAATCTTTTTGTTATATCCTCTGGACACATGAACCGATCTTTTTTCTATGGAATGAAGGTAACAGAGTGACATACTGTGTGCTGATTACATTAGCATTTGGACCATTCAGCACATCAAATGTTGACTAGATGAAAGAATTTTTTACATCAGTGAGACAAGGATAGAAGGTTAACTTGTTATAAACGTTTATTGTTAAGTACTCAAATCACAACTTTAATGTAAAACAAGTATGAAATTAAGATACTATGACACACATGTTAGGTTACCCGAATAACACTGCAAGAGGGGGTAGCACTATAATTATAAAAGACCATATCTACCACCACTTACAACAGAAGTGTGAAGAACCTTTTGCACAAACTGTAGCCGTTAGCATTAGAACCAAAAGTCGTCATAATATTACAGTGGCAGCTATATATTGCCCTCCACGCTATAATATGAAAACAGAGCAGTATAATTACATATTGAATGGTTTAGGGCATACATTTATACTAGGAGGTGACTTCAATGCAAAGAATACACATTGGGGGTCAAGACTCACAAACACTAAAGGAAAGGAATTACTTTGTGCCATCAGAGAAAACAAAAGCAATGTGATTTCAACAGGAAAACCCACTTACTGGCCAACTGATGTTCATAAGCTTCCAAATCTTATTGAAATTTTCATTTTTAAAAATATATCCAAAGCATTTATTGATATACACGAGGGATATGATATGAACTCAGATCATTCACCTATTATACTTACTGTAAGAGAAACAGTTGTAAAAAAAGAAAGAACTCCAGCACTTGTTAACAGAAATACAGATTGGGAACAGTTTAAATGTGATTTAGACTACTTTATAGATCTCAAAGTACCACTAAAAGTACACATCAGCTAAATCAAGAAGTTGACAAATTCATCACTGATATTCAACGATGCGCTTGGACAAATACACCTGATACTAAAAGAAGGGTAGCGAGTCATATATATCTATTAGAAATAAGGAATCTCATAATAACAAAAAGAGCTCAACGAAAGAAGTGGCAACAGTCTAGATATCCCCCTGATAAAAACATATTAAATCATCTCACAAAACGCTTAAGTAAAGCCTTCAGAATTATCATGACGAATCTACAAAGAACTATCTTAGTACATTAACCAGTAATAGATCAACAAATTATTCGTTATGGAAAGTTACCAAAAAATTAAATAAACCGATCATACATTGTCCACCGATTAAAACTAGAACTATTGGGCAATGGGCCATAAGCAATGAACAGAAGGCAATGAGGTTTGCTGAGCATTTAGAGGAAATATTTCAAATAAACGATGAAGAAATCACTACAGATATAATGTTAAGTAACAACAGTCAAGATGATTTTGAAATAAATCTCGTGACACCAAAGGAAGTTAAAATATGATCAAAACGTTGGTTAAAAAGAAATAACCTGGTTTTTGTAGTATTTTACTAGTGATGAGATCGCATCACTAGTGAAATACTACAAAACTTCCCAAGGAGAGCTATAATAAAACTGACGACTCTTATCAACGGCGCAATACGACTAAAACATGTGCCTAACATATGGAAAGTTGCTGAAGTCATCATGGTACCTAAACCTGGAAAACCACCTCAGGACTAACCTCGTATAGACCAATATCACTCTTACTAGTGCTATCAAAATTATTTGAAAAACTTCTTTTAAGGCGATTGAAACCGATCATAGAAGACAGAACATTAATTCCTGATTACCAGTTTGGATTTAGGGAAAATCATTCTACTATTGATCAAGTACATAGAATCATAAATACAATAGAAAAAACACTAGAGGAAAAGAAAGTTTGCTCAGCAGTCTTTCTAGATGTAGCACAGGCTTTTGATAAAGTTTGGCACACAGGTCTTATAAGCAAATTAAGAAAATTGCTTCCAAAACAATTTGCAGACATCTTAGAATCTTATTTAACAGAAAGAACTTTCAGAGTTAGACATGAGACAGCATACTCAAACCTCAAACAAATAAAAGCTGGAGTCCCACAGGGAAGTGTCCTTGGTCCAATTTTATACCTGTTATACACCTGTGACATCCCAGAATCACATAACAGTTTAGTTGCCACATTTGCTGATGACACAGCATGGCAACTGGAGTTACTCGCAAAGAAACAGTAGAAAAAGTGCAAATTGCAGTTAATTCTATTATCAGTTGGACGAAAAAATGGAGAATAAAACTTAACGAATCTAAATCGATTCATATAGACTTCACCAATCAAAGGTCCAGCTATGAACCGATATACATAAATGACCACATTATACCATATGAAAATACGGCAAAATACCTGGGCATGACCCTAGATGCAAAGTTACGCTGGAAGGCTCATGTTAAAAAGAAACGGCAAGAACTAGACCTACGCTATAAAAAAATGTACTGCCTACTGGGTACACATTCCAATTTATCAGTGGAAAACAAAGTACTCTTGTACAAGCAAGTTCTCATGCCTGTATGGACATATGGTACTCAACTTTGGGGGTGTACCAAACAAACGAATGTACAAATAATACAACAATTTCAAAATAAAATACTAAGGAGTATAGTAAATGCTCCTTGGTATATCAGAAATGAGGATATACACCGAGATTTAGAAGTGGACCTTGTTGCTAAAGTTATAAGGAGATATGCCGAAGCACATCAACAAAGGCTTCATCAACATGTGAATGTCGAAGTTATTCAACTGCTAGACACCACGGACATAGTAAGAAGATTAAAAGGAACTAAGCCATTTGAGTTGGTATAGTTAGAGTTAATATTAGTGCAGTGCAGTGAGTGCTACAAGAATAAGTGAGTGCCCAAAGAACACATGAAGAAAGTGATATTCTACTTCAATAGAGACAATAAGAAAAGTGACATGGGTCACATTCTTAACATTTAAGTATTTAGCAAATTAAGTTAAAACTAAGTTACTTATTAGCCTAACGTCTAGATTGTAATAATAATTATGATGTAATATTTAATATAATAATTACAACATAATAGAAACAAAAAAAAAACTTGTTAGGTCAACCGATCGAGTACAGAGCTTGTGAAATACTAAAGTCTAAAGTAAAAATTATATAAGTAAATGTCGGCGCATGAGTCGGCGTAACATGTTGACTCGGTAATGTAAGGAATTCAACACCGTATACTGATATTAATATTGTGGGACATTTTTTTTTATTATTACACAATGCACTAGACGAGCGCAAAGTAATAAGCTTATGTTATGGGATCTAGACGACTGATAAACATACTTATATTTTTTTTTAATACTTACATACATATTATACATTGGAAACATCCAAACTCCGAAACAAACATTTGTGGATCACACCATTTTTGTGATCGAACCCAGTACCTCAATCGCGGCAGCATACACTACCACTGCGCCACCGAGGCAGTTTAAGTTTAATACTACACGTAACATAATTATGCCTGCGTCATATTCTATTAAAATTTTCACTTTTGTTATTTTATTTGCAGAAGGTTTTCTAGGTATAACTATATATAGAGGGACACTAAAAAAAAAAATAGAGGTACACTTTTTCACACAGCGCCATCTAGCCCAAAGTAAGCTAATATTAGCTTGTGTTATGGGATCTAAATAACTGATAAACATACTTATATATTTCTAAATACATACATATTATACATAGGAAACACTCAAACTCCGAAACACACATTTGTGGATCACACAAATATTTGGTTCGACCCAGGAATCGAACCCGGGACCTCTTGCGTAGCAGTCGGATACACTCCCACCGCGCCACAGAGGCAGTAGACTATCTTAATATTGTTTACCAAAATACAGCAGGATTAATAAATAAATCTGACTTATTGTCAGTGAAGATTGAAGAGCTGAGTAGTGAAGGTAGGATAGACGTTGTCTGTATAACTTTACATTTTATCAAGAAGGGCCTTGAAAGTATACTGCATATACCTAATTTTCGATGGGCAGCTATTTTCTCACGTGATAAAAAAGGGGAGGGGCATGCATTCTTTTAAGAATGGGTTTGCAGTTTAAAGAACTAACACACATTGCGAAACAATCAGTTCTAGGTGTTTTTGAGTGCTGTGGTGTGGAAATGATAGACCATAATATTATTATTATTTGTATGTATAGAATACCTAAACAAAATATTGTTATTTTCTAAGAGAGGTTGTTTAATGTTCTAAATAGATATAACTTAAATTCAAATAAAAGGATAGTTTTGTGCGGGGACTTTAATATTGATATTTTAAAAAGAAACAAAATAACATTGGATCTGGAACAATTGCTTCTCAGTCATAATCTGCGTCTGTCATTGTACACTCCTACTAGATTGAGCAAGGGGACTTGCCTAGATAATTTTGCACATAATTACAATAAAGACACATGCAAATCCAAAAGTATTGATGATAAAAGTATATATGATGCTTTCTGATCACACTTCACAAACATTAAAAAACCCAATTAATAAAATATGTTACTTAAAATTTTGGAAAGAAAAAAAGCAAGATATTAGTAAGGAAAATATAATTAGGTTTCGGTCATGCTTAGGTTCTTTATCTTTTAGGCATGTAAATAATGCAAGCGATGTAAATGTGGCTTACGACAATTTCCTTGAAGATTTTTCGCTATTTTATAAATCATGTTTTCCTGTTAGAACGATTACGATAAAAATAAATAGTTCATGATGCCAGTTATGGATAATGATTTGAAACGTATTATTAGTGGCCTTAAGAATACCAATAGCGTTGGATATGATGGTCTGTCTACGAAGGTAATTAAATCAGTTGGTGATATAATAACTCCTCCATTAGTACACATAATCAATTTATGTATATCAGATGGTATATATCCAGACAGTTTGAAAAAGTAATTATTAGACCTCTACATAAGAAGGGTGACAAAAGTAATATAAAAAATTACAGGCCAATAGCAAAATGTACAGTTTTTTTTTTAAATATTCGAGAAATTCATATATAATTCAATATATTCATACCTTTTTCGATTCGATTTGTTTTGTAATGAGCAAAAAGGTTTTCGTAAGAATACGAGTGTTAATATGGCAATATATGAATTTTTATATAATATCATAACATGTGTAGAGAGAAGCCTCCCGGTATGCGCTTTGTATACTGATATGACAAAAGCTTTCGAATATGTGAAACATACAACTCTGCTGTTGAAATTACAGGGTTATGGTATCAGAGGCAATATTCTCAAGCTCTTAGAATCTTATTTAAGCAATAGGCACCAATGCATAGAAATATCCAGAATATGCCCAAAAACTAAAATAACTACTACTTATTTGTCAAAATCAAGGTTAGTTCAATATGGCGTTCCACAGGGCAGTGTGCTGGGTCCCTTGTTGTTTCTAATATACACTCATTTACAAAAAAAAACAGGCGGTTTCGATTTTCTTCCTGGCTGAAAAAAATAAAATACCAAAAAGGTCATTTGAACATGTTACTGGCCAATTATAAAAGTGCCATAATGTTTAAAAGAGTACATTCCAAATTCAAATTTTTGACTGAGCCTGGTTTTCAAAGAAAACAACTTTTAACTACATTTTGTGGCGCGAATTCCCTATAGTTAATATCGACTCTAATTAACTTTTTGTCAACTTTTATTAAATTATTTGATGTCCTTGACATTTAAAAGTATTGTTATTGCTGTTTAACAATCTCGAAAATGGTAGATAAAGTGATAAAAGCGAGCAAAATTATTGCGCGGCTTGAAGAAGGTTGCAGCCAATGCTTCGTGGCTCAGAGGCTAAATGTGAGTCGGTCGACAGTTCAAAGGAACTGGCAGCGCTATCAAGAGACTGGTTCCGTCAAGAGAAGGCCTGGTTCTGGCAGAAAGACATGTACCGAACCACGGGATGATCGTTTTCTAGTTAGTCAAGCGTTGATAAATCGCAAATCTTCTTATGTGGACCTCAAGAACAGCCTTGAAGAAGTAAGAAATGTGCAAATTAGTCTATGGACGGTCTGGAGGAAGTTTCTCGCTGCTAATATACACAGTCATCGCCCGGCACGCGGCCCTAAATTACTCCGTGGACGTCGAGTTGCCAGGCTTAACTTCGCTCGAAATTGTGTGTCATGGACTCATGAAGACTGGGATAGGGTATTGTTCTCCGACGAAGCCAGAATATCTCTGCATGGTGAAGACCGACGTCAGCGAGTGCTACATAGACGAGGAGAACGCTTTGCAGAGGCATGTTTTGAAAAAATAACACCTTATGGAGGGGGCTCTGTTATGTTTTGGGCAGGAATAAATTCTATGGATCGTACGGAGTTAGGAGTTCTTCATCGAAAACGGTACACTGACTGGACACCGATACATAACGGAAGTTCTGATTCCTTATGCACAACCCGCTTTAACCGCTCTTGGCGAAAACTCAATTTTTATGGACGACAACGCTCACACCCACCGGTCTGGCGATGTGGAAGCGTATATGCTAGAAGTCAGAATTCGTCGTTTGGACTGGCCAGCTAGAAGTCCGGACCTCAATCCCATAGAGCATGTCTGGGACATTCTGAAGCGACGAGTGAGATCATTGCAGCCGGCTCCGCAGACCATCAGAGAGCTAAAGAATGTGATTATCGCGGAGTGGGAACGTATTCCCCAAGAAACCATAAAAGATATACTCGCTAGCATGCCCAGACGAATTCAAGCCGTGATTTCAGCAAGAGGGGGTCACACTTAATACTAAACTTTTATCTACTTTTAATGTATTGAAGAAAAACAAAGAAATTAACGCGTTTCATTTTTATTTAGCGAGCAGGTACAATAATAGTGTGTTGAGCTTAAACATTATTTCTCAATAATTTAATCAAAATGTTATGATAAAACTGGTGAAAATTATTCCTTCGTAATTAATTTATAAAATTCTACGGATAACAATACCTAAAATTGTCAAACAAACTAATAGTAACTATAAAATAGTTCTTTGTTTAAGTGCCCGTTTTTTTTGCAAAAGAGTTTATACTCGTATTAATGACCTGCCAAAAAGTACACAACAAAAGATGATTTTGTTTGCAGATGATTGTACTGCTGTAATGAACTGTATCAATATCAAAATAATATCAATACAACCCTATCGGATATAATAGATTGGCTAAAACTAAATAATTTGGTAATTAATTTAAATAAAACAAAAATAATGCATTTTCATCAAAGATGTGATATTCCTAATGTTCTTTATTAGCTATTTCTTATTCTTGTTTAGCTATAATGATTGTGAAATATGTGAGGTGAATAATGTTAAATTTTTAGGCATTACGATAGATAATAAATTAACGTGGAAACCTCATATAGAGGATTTGTGTAGGCGGCTAAATAGATCCGCATACGCACTAAGACATTTTCGAAAAAAGTGAACAGTAAGGCACTGGTGACAGCCTATCATGGACTAGTGGCTTCCATTCTTAGGTATGGTATTATATTTTGGGGAAACTCATCTGAACGTGAAACGATTTTCAAGGTACAAAAAAGATGCATCAGGTCTATGTGTAATTTGCGAGTAACTGATAGCTGTGTTCCTTATTTTATAGGTCTTAAAAAACTTACCGTACCTACTTTGTATATTATGGAAATAGCCATGTTTGTAAGACAGAATATATACCTGTTTAAGATGGTAGCATCGGTGCGCCGGGGTCCAATACGGGCTCAATACAAAAACAAATTGAGCAACCCTGAAAGACAGCGTTATTTAAAAAAAGTTTCTATGGTATGGCACCAACCATATAATAACAAAATACCTGACATAATTAAAAACCAGTCATTCAATAAATTTAAAAGTCCGCTTCTTAAAATTCTCATCGCTAAATGTTATTATTCAATAGACGATTTTATTAATGATAATGACATAGCATAATAAAAATATAATGAATATAGTCGATTATGTAAATGAATTTAATTTATTTTATAGTAATTTAAAAATTGTCAAAAAAAAACCGTTTAAATCGGAATTTATTTGACTTAATTGTAAATTATTTGAGTTGTATTGTTTTTTGTTGTAATTTGTGATTATTATTGTAATTTGTGATTATTATTGTAATTTGACATTAGTTTAAATCTGTTTATAAAATATTTGTACGTCCTTGAGACAAAATATAGCGGACTTTATAGTATTCGACATCTATTATTATTGTACTACCTTTGTTTCACAAATAAATATCTGATTCTGATAGGATTATTATAATAATAATAATAAGTTTATTTATTTTCTCTCACATAAAATTAATACAAGGGTAATACTTAATTAAGGTACATTTTCAAAGAATAGTATTTATGTGAGAGACCGGTTTCTATACTAGAAGACCTGTGTGACAGATTACCAGCCTCTCCAGTCTCTGCACAAGTGATACACGGTAAGTACCTTCAGGTAATGCGAAAAGCTGTTTATATGATGTATGAGAATATACAAAACAAGCATACGTTTGTGTGTGTGTGTGTGTGTGTGTGTGTATGTGGGTTGGTTGTGTGTGTAAGTGAGTATATGGCCATTTCAAGAAGTGAGCATATTAGGTGATTCATAGCACAATATCTAACAGATTCTCTGTATCTGAAAAGTTTAGTGTTTTTAACCAATCTGAGATAGTTTCTTTACATTTGTGCTTTGTAAGAGGGCAAATTGTAAGAATCTTATTAATTTTATTATATAGATAAACGCTCATGAATCCGTAAAATCTCCCTGAGAAACTAGTGTTCCACTGTTTCACAGGACAACAAACCTTATGTTTAAGTCGTTTGTCTATGTCAAGCTCAGGATTAAATTCTATTGAGGAATGCTTTTTGAGAATCACGTGTAAAATAAACAGTTGCCTAACTGTAAGAACGTTTGCTACTTTAAACAATTCGTTCGTCGAGAAGCTGATAGGCGACGACAGACTAACTTTAAAACTGCTCTTTGAGCTCTTTCTACTTCCATTAAGTAGGCTTTGCAAGCACCACCCCATACTGTAATACAATAGCTTAAGATAGATTGACATAGGGCCATATAGACCATTTTTACGACTGTCCTGTCGGCAATATGACGGAGATTTTTAAAGATAAAAATAAGTTTACGGGTTCTTGATGAGAGGAGTTCCAGATGAGGCTTAAAATTTAGTAATGAATCAATTATGACACCAACATATTTGACACTGAGTACTCTTTGTAGAGGCTCACAAGAACATATATCACGCATTAAGCAAGTGTGGGCTACGATAGACTGATTTGCATGAATATCAAGTGGGAGACTTCTGACGGAAAAAGGCACGTACATAGTTTTTTGAACATTAAGAGTTAAGCCATTTTTCCTAAGCCAAGACGACACCGCATTGAACCCAAGCTGTGCAACGTTAAAAACACTATCCCAACTATCATCGTGGAAAATTAAGGCGGTATCATCAGCAAAAGTAACTATTTTCCCATTTGATAATTTTAGATCACATAAGTCGATTATGAAGGCTAGGAACAACGTAGGGCCTAGCACGCTTCCTTGAGGGATACCATGAGACAAGGTCAAATCATCACTAACGACATCTCCAATCCTCACTAACGACATCTCCAATCCTCACTCTTTGCTTCCTACCAGTCAAATAACTTTTAAACAAGTTAAGTTGTGTATTTCGAATCCCTAGGTTTTCTAATTTGTTCAGCAAGAGTGGAACAGGGACTGTGTCAAAGGCTTTTTTTTATATCCAAGAATATTGTTATTACTTTCTTCCTGGAGTCAAGTTTGGAAACTATGTGGTCTACTAATTCATGAACCGCATCAGAAGTTGAAGTGCCCATCCTAAAGCCAAACTGGGAAACAGATGTTTGCATTCAAGATATTTTGTTAAGCGATTATATAAAAATTTTTCAGAAATTTTGGAAAGAGTAGAAAGTATGGATATTGGCCTGTAATTGTTAACACAATCCCTGTCTCCACTCTTGTGTACAGGAATTACTTCAGCAAGTTTGAATTAAGTAGGGAAGACGCCAGTAAAGAACATTAGGTCAAATATATATGTTAATGGTGAAATTAATCTGTGAAGATAACGTTTCAAGAAGGCTCCTGAGATGTTGCCGCGTCCAAAAGTTTTATCTTTCTTTAAATTTAAAATGATGTGCCGTACTTCCGTATTATCAGGAGGTATCAAGCCAAATGAAAAAGAGCCGGAATTTGGGTGTATGAAAACGTTAGGATGCCGTGATTTTAATACATTTGATGCAAGGTTTTCACCGATAGATGCGAAAAAACGGTTTATGTTATTAATAGAACTTGATAAACCTTACCGGTTTCGCCTCACGGCATTCTCAAAGGCACACAATATGACAACCAAACCGGTAAGATTTGGCGAAACCGGTAAGGTTTATCAAGTAAATATTGTGGAATAGTACAAGTGTTATTATTGAAAATGTGTAGCAAGTTCCACCAAGTGCCATCAATCAACAGTATAAATTATTAATAGAACTTGTGAAATTTATTTTGGAAATAAGTTCAGTTGCAGGATTATTTAATTTAGAAGAAAAGGTTACTTGTTTTATGCTCTCCCATAACAATTTGTTGATTTTGCTTTTTATTGCATTATTAATTAAGTTATTTTCATAGTCTCTCTTTAGCTTTTTTAGCAACTTGTTGCAAAAATTCCTGTATCTGATATATGTTACTTTATTTACTTCATTAGTTTTATATTTACGATGGAGTTTATCACGATTCCTCATACACTTTAACAACCCAGTTGTTATCCAGGGCTTCTTTATTCTCTTTCGGCAAGATATCTTAGAAGTAATAGTGTTAGCTACAATTTTAGAGTTAAGAATCATGATAAGACGGGAAGTTGCTGTATCAGAATTTGTTTTTGTTACATGTCATTGTCTAAAGTAAAATAATTTATTTTTTTAAAAATTATATGTTTATAGGACAGACAAGACAGCTCCAAAAAGAGTATTGTTGCATTATGGTCAGTTATTGTAGAATTCAAAACATAGGAGAAGGCGGGTTGCTTAGTCTTAAGTATAAAATGATCCAGGCATGTTTTGTTATGAGTAGGCATCTGATATGCCGGTAACATACTATGGTAAGCCAATAGATTTAGATAGATTAGTGCACTTGCCTCTTTAGTATCTGCCGTAATATCTTTGTTTATGTCCCCACAAAGAATGACGTTGGAGCACTTATGATTGCCTAAAAGGGTGTCGAGTGACGATAAGAAAGGATCAGTGGTATAGCCGGGAGGTCTATATATTGCAACTATAGAAGTATTTCGGTCAACTTTTATTACTAGGCAGTTTGCATTTTGTACCTGGGGCTCAATTATACTTATAAGAATGTTGTTCTTAAAATATAACACAATACCCTCATTTTGGGTTAAGTTAGCGTTATTTATAGCACAGTTATACCCGTCTAGGGTGGGTATGCGTTTTGTATGCCGTAACTAACACTCACTTAAAATAATAAAATCCCAATGAGTTTTGGACCTTTCAAGAAGAGTTATGAAACTAGAAAAGTTACGATTAATACTTCGTATGTTTTGGTGAATAATTTTTAAGGAAGTCTCTGAAGATTTCACTAGTTTAGGACACTCCTCTAAGTCACAAATGGCTGATTTTGCAATCACAAATTGATCAAGGTTGTCGTTCAAAATATTGAAGTTATCGAATTTTTAAAAGAAAAGTATGTATTGTTGAAATAACCAGTAAAACTTGAAATTGATAGTGGTTGTAGTGAGTATAGGGAATGTGGTATGAGAATATAGGGTGCCATAGTGCGATATTTGTATGTATTAAGACACTGTAATTGTGTAACGTCTGCGTGGTAGAAGTGTAAATGATATGAGTACAATTTTTTGTGTATATTTAAATGGTATAAAACTGTAGATTATACAAACAGAAATCATAATAAAATATTCCATCTTGAGTATACTTTTTGTAGTAGTAGGATAGGTTATTTATATACATATTTCCAAATATACCTAGAGAGTACAATTCTATATAGATAATGCAGTTCATACAAATACAGAGTACTGTATATTATAACTGAGTGGGATAAAATTTGTGCACGGATATGCTGAAAAACCTTATTTAAGTTAACAAGTAATGACAGTGAAACAATTAGGAAATCAATATACCTAAGGTATTGAACACTCAAAGCAAAATGATAATTACGTGAAACATTGTTAAACTCGAAAAATAACAAACAAGTAATATGACCTAACAAAAGTCATTTTGGGATGATTTTCAGAAGATCCTGTTCATGGTCAATACGCAGCGCATTGCCTAAGAAAATCATCCTTCATTAAGGTAGTCTGAAAAATAACTACTATATGATTGTTTGCTTCTTTCATGGTTTTAAGAAGAAACACGTCATAGATCTGACCGTCAGATAAGGGTTGTTCAATCAGGTCAGCCATCTTTTTGACAAAAGTACGTAACATGGTTTTATTCTCCGAAGGTTGTTTAGGGATGTTTTTTATTTCGATAGTTGATGCTTTGGTATTACGTTCTAGTTGTTCCAACTTACTCTCGAGAGACTCAATGTTTAGTTCGTAACTTTTATTTTTTTGTTCGAGATTTTGCATCTTTTCTAATACATCATCGCATTTAGATTATAAAAAATCCATGCTATTTAGTAATTCGGTGTTCTGATCCTTTATTGTTCTTATGGACGTCACAAGTTCATCAAATCTTGCATCATGCTGGTAAACAAATGAATCAAACATATCCCTCATATGATCCAGAATAGTCACTTGATCAGAAGCTGAATTATCGGTGCATTTGCGCTTCAGCCTACGCGATATGTTCTGATCACAGCGTTCAAATTCTAAACCTTGTGGAGACACATGCAATTGAGAATCAGAGCCATAACTTAACGCTGAAACATTACCCAAAGCATTCAATGATTTTATTTGAAATTAATGGTTTAACAGACATTTGAAGTGGGTCCACGTACTAAGAATCTATTCGGTTGTTATTATTATGCACCTACGGTGGGCGTCGACGCTAATTATTACTATTGAGAGTTGATTATACGTCTCACTCTAATTCACACCAACTGCGTTAGCTGCTGGCGGAGCTTATATGTAACAAGTGCAAGCGCAGTCAGTGGGTGTGGCCCGTAGCAATAAACGAGATGCTGTTATCTCTTACGGTGACCGTTGTCCTGTTTTTAGAAATTGCGCCTCACCTGCACGCAGTTTCGGTGCGCCTGGTACTAACACTTTTATTTTACATATTTCACTAATTTATAAGCTATACAGGGTGACTTTAAATAGGTGTAATTGTTTTAAGGGGGTAAGAGTACAGCCCATGGGATGTTCAAAAATGTGTGGAACACCTGGTCGAAATCTACTGGTTTCGGAAATACACGATACTTTAACTTTTTTAAGAAAATTACCAAAATTCAAGAGAAATCCTTAAAAATAAAAATAAATACTGGATGCATGGATTTTATTTTTATTTTATCTGATTGCTGGATAAATTATCCATAAAATAAAAACATCAAATGTTATGAATCAGTTAAAATTTTAGAGTTATGAGAGCTAAAACTTGTAACAATAAAAAAAAATTTGCTTTATCGAAATTTCAATTGATTTTAGTGAAAAATATCCACTCCGAACTGGTCGTACAAACGATGTCATTAAATTCCTTGTTTCCTTAGCTTTCTAAAAAGGTATAATAAGTGTACAAAATTCTAAGATAGCGCCCAACATACTCAGTTAGTCCCGAGCAGGTAGTTATGATCCCTATTGTTAATGTATTGCAAGCCGAGCCGATACCTGGAATACTTAAAACCTTTCTCACGGTATCACTATGCGACTACGGGCGTGTATTAGGAACCAAGGAGGTCAATTTGAGCAAGATTTAAAATAATAAGGTGTTTTAATTAAATCAAGTGTTATAAAACGTGTTTTTCCTACTGTGTTTTTGTTATTTCTTTATGTAAATAACTTGAGTATTTTAATTGTAAAGATAACTTGCGTTTTTTCTTATTAAATATTATTATTTTGTATCAGTATGAGTATTATTTCATCTACATTAGATATTTTTTTCATACTACTCTTAGTAAAATTAACCATAGTCATCCTTACTTGCTTGGAGAACCAAATGGGCAACAATACACAATGCATTCATAAAGTCCACTAAAGCAAATCAATGAGACGTGTTACGAGGTAAATTAATGACACTTAAAGAAAAACCTTAGCAGGGTAGTATGGTAAAGTGCTAATAATGTTATTAATGTGCAGTTTACGTATTACCTACTCGGCAATAACTGAGTTTGTTGGGCGCTATCTGAGAATTTTGTACACTTATTATAACTTTTTAGAAAGCTAAGGAAACAAGGAATTTAATGACATCGTTTGTACGATCAGTTCGGAGTGGATATTTTTCACTAAAATCAATTGAAATTTCGATAAAGCAAATTTTTTTTTTATTGTTTACAAGTTTTAGCTCTCATAACTCTAAAATTTTAACTGATTCATAACATTTGATGTTTTTATTTTATGGATAATTTATCCAGCAATCAGATAAAATAAAAATAAAATCCATGCATCCAGTATTTATTTTTATTTTTAAGGATTTCTCTTGAATTTTGGTAATTTTCCTAAAAAAGTTAAAGTATCGTGTATTTCCGAAACCAGTAGATTTCGACCAGGTGTTCCACACATTTTTGAACATCCCATGGGCTGTACTCTTACCCCCTTAAAACAATTACACCTATTTAAAGTCACCCTGTATATGTTAGAAGCGCTCGTGGCCCCACGGTCTCAGTGTTCTGTAAACGATCACTGAGTTACGCAACTTTCACTATGGCTGGTCCTCGGATGGGTGACCACTTTGTGGCATTTACATTTGCGAGCGTTTCCGTGCTTCGGAAGGCACGTTAAGCCGTTGGTCCCGGTTGCCAGTAAAATGGCAGTCGTTAAGCCTGGTTGAATGCCTTATGGGCGGCATGAAAAATTTCAACAGCAGGTAGCCACAACCTGCGTCTGTCTATTTCAACACGGCAATGGGCTCACCACCTATTACGTGGGACAGAAATCCACACGGTGAAAAGTGGGCATATAATATGCCTCTGCCACCCCTTCGGGGATAAGGCGTGATGGATATTTATTTTATTTTATTTTACTAATTTGGTAAATTAAATAGTTTTAGCAGTTTACTGTATGCACCGTACACCACGCGCGGTGTCCAGAGGGGAGAGGGATAGTTCATTAGTAATATAGCTTTGTAAGATTATCTTACATTTTTCATGTTGATCATTTTTACAGTTATGAAACTAGCTTCTGCCCCACTGTTTCACCCGATATATACTTTGAGCTACTTTTTTAGACTGCTAAATTTAAATATCCATCACGCCTTATCCCCGAAGGGGTGGCAGAGGCATATTATATGCCCACTTTTCACCGTGTGGATTCCTGTCCCACGTAATAGGTGGTGAGCCCATTGCCGTGTTGAAATAGACAGACGCAGGTTGTGGCTACCTGCTGTTGAAATTTTTCATGCCGCCCATAAGGCATTCAAACAGGCTTAACGACTGCCATTTTACTGGCAACCGGGACCAACGGCTTAACGTGCCTTCCGAAGCACGGAAACGCTCGCAAATGTAAATGCCACAAAGTGGTCACCCATCCGAGGCCATAGTGTAAGTTGCGTAACTCAGTGATCGTTTACAGAACACTGAGACCGCGGGGCCACGAGCGCTTCTAAATTTACTCCTGCTAAATTGGAGTCCAATCCGTTCTGCGAGGCTAACTGTTAAGCAATTCAGGCTAATCTATTGTTGAACAATTAGCTTCTTACCACGACATAATTACATCATCATTGACATGACATCTTTTCATAACAATGGTACATTTAAAAAAATGCGGAATTCCTTAGCATAATCGAATGGCAACCTTCGATAAAAAATCTTTTTAAACTATGTCTTTGGCGTATAGCGTATACACCGGGAGACTACAACCGAGTGCCAGTACTGCGTAGAATGCATCTAGGACACAGCGTTCCACACGTTGATGGACTGCTCAGCGTGGGTGCAGCAGCACCAAGTCCTCGTGAACATTCTCTCTTTGGAAACCATGGTGTTGTCTCCGGCGGGAGCAAGTGGGATGCCGTCTCGTCTTTCTGTGAGCAGGTCATGCTCGCGAAAGACGCGGCGCAGAGACTTGTCTTCGCCCAAGTAGCCTCCATGACCGTGGATCTGAGGACGGTGGGTGGGCTGCTCACTGTCTTTACAGAAGCAAGCCCAAGACGAAGGTATTGAATGATAATCACAGGCACGCCTCACGCCCAAGAAGCGAGTTTACACCCGAACTAACTAAAAAGAAGAGAAATAACACCCGAACCAACTCCCAAAGAAGCGGGATACTAGAAGTCTTAGGCAAGGCCGCGGTGGTAGCCAAGGTCTGTCGAGAACTCTGGAACATCCTTTCGAGAAGTTACCCGGGGTGACGGGCTATATACAGATAGGGTGGCACCGTGTGGTTTTAGTTGGTTCAAGTCCGGCGTGACATTCGAGAGGATTGTTTGAACGCGAAAACTACTTAACTGATGATCGTGAAACTTTGTACACATATTCTTAAAAAATATGAAAGATACTTTGTTTGTTTTTCTTATGTAACGTGGTGCTCAGCTAGTACTTTATAAATTAGCCATGTTACTCGCACAAAAAAGGATAGTCGTTATTTTCGATAAAATTATTTAGATGATAAATAAAGCGAATAAAGGGTGAATAAATAAAGTCTGCAATAAATAATTAAGAAATATAAAAAGAATAATAAAGAAGCGCTTGTAGCACCGATTACTCAGTGCTCTGTAAACGATCACTGCGTTACGCGCAACTTTCTCTATGGCTGGTCTTTGGATAGGTGACCCCTTTGTGGCATTTTCATTTTCGAATGTTTCCGTGCTTCGGAAGGCACGCTAAGCCGTTGGTCCCGGTTGTCATTAAAATCTCAGTCGTAAAGCCCAGTTAGAGGCCTTATGAACGACTTTTTACAATTTCTCTCTTTTTTTTTTTAAAAAGATTCAATACGGCAATGGTCTCACCACGTGTTATGTATGTATATAAAGTTTGCGAGAGTAGACCGAAGGTATAATGAAATGAAATACAAAAATATTGAATAAGTGAGTTACGATCAACTTTGATGTCCCCTAATATCTCATAAAGAAACTGATCACGTAGTATCAAACTACAGAACTTGACTTACAAAATTGATTTTCTATATTGCGGATTGAACGCAAGGTTTGGCAAACTGAGGAACCCTCATCATCCTCTTGCCCTTGTCCCAATTTACTTGGGGTCAGTGCAGTATGTCTTCCATTCATCCCTGTTATTCGACATCTGATCATTCACTCCTTTCTTATTCATACCACTCCTTACACAGTCCATCCCTTCTCATCACATGCCCATACCAAGACAGACGGTTCCCTTTCTCATTTTTTCAGTCACCGACGCCACTCTCAAACTCCCTATAATATACTCTATAATATACTTTTAAGGAACCCTAGTCTTGGGATTTGTTATCATTAATATAACAATATTTAACGTAAGATTTGTTTACATAATGTATAGATAATAATAGCAACACATATGAGTAATGAGTATCTAATGATTTTACAAAATTTTATACGATAGGGTACACACGTGGTGTATACTGAACAAAAATAAAAAATAAATATCCATCACGCCTTATCCCCGAAGGGGTGGCAGAGGCATATTATATGCCCACTTTTCACCGTGTGGATTCCTGTCCCACGTATATGAACATTTTGTATAATTGCGTAATAGTGGCAATAACGTCTTAAACTATAATAAGTTCCAGTGCAAGAAAGACTATTTTACTTATGCATTTTTATTTTAAGTCTACATTTTTTTTTCTATTTTTAATTTAATATTGAAATTATTATACTTTTATTTTATTATACATTTTATACTAAAGTATAACTAAAAATAAAAACAGATGTATTATTTGTATTTTATTTTTAGATTTGATTGAACGCTAACAACTTCCTTTTACTCTAACTAACATATTTTATAATTTACAAGGCCAGTCATTGTACTGCTTTTTCACACAATTACTCTGTTTATTTATGTTTTTCTAGTATACAATAATATATAAAAGTAATTAATTTCCATTTCATGACTGACACATACGAACAGATGTGGCTCCCTCATATGTAAAGAAATAACATGAAGTAATTTCGCTAAAATATAATAATAATAATAAATATTGCATTGACTCATTAATTATTTTCTACGTGTTTCTACTCTATTTGTACAAAGAAGTAAAAAGTATAAAGTATAAAGAGTAAACCTATGTCTTTCGGCTGTGGAAGAACTAACCATACTAACATTAGATTAATAAGTTTAAATGTACCTACTTACTAACACAACTCACAAAATATTTGAAATGTAAAAGATAAACTGTGTGTGAATTTTTAGAAAAATTACTTTTTTTTTGGGACCTCCGGTTGCAGCTAATGTATTTGGTAAAGTATATTATAGTAAATTTAAGTAAATAATTCTAGTTTATCTACATTTATGAAAGATAATAAATGAAATGAAATGCTCGTGGCCCCGCGGTCTCAGTGTTCTGTAAACGATCACTGAGTTACGCAACTTTCACTATGGCTGGTCCTCGGATGGGTGACCACTTTGTGGCATTTACATTTGCGAGCGTTTCCGTGCTTCGGAAGGCACGTTAAGCCGTTGGTCCCGGTTGCCAGTAAAATGGCAGTCGTTAAGCCTGGTTGAATGCCTTATGGGTGGCATGAAAAATTTCAACAGCAGGTAGCCACAACCTGCGTCTGTCTATTTCAACACGGCAATGGGCTCACCACCTATTACGTGGGACAGGAATCCACACGGTGAAAAGTGGGCATATAATATGCATCTGCCACCCCTTCGGGGATAAGGCGTGATGGATATTTATAATAAATACAATTTTCACATAACTTCTTTCATAATTATTAAGTTTATTCTTCTTTCATTCATCTGCAAGAATCGAAAGAAGTATGCATGGTCCGTGAAGCCTGGCGATCTGTCCTCTCTGACTACCCCGTCAGGGATACAGCGTGAAGATAGTTAGTTAGTTTTTTAATAAATGAGACACCGAGTGAAGTTAAAGCACCAGGTTTAGTGCGTGCTTATCACGCGAAGTTGTGTAAACCTTAAGGTTCTACAGGACCCTACAGGAGATAAATGAAAGTAGTAGGCAGTAGGATTAATAAAATATATTTCCCGATAGGGAAAGTCAGGGTCGCGGGTGTCGAATATAGATAGGCAACAGTAAGGAGGACTCTGCCGCGAGAGGCCGCGGAATCTGGACTTATCTGAGGGAGGGCCAGGTGATCTTCCACGGGTCGGATGTTGTTCCTCTCGCAGTCGTAGTAGGGTTCTCCGGCTTGGCGACGGCTTCCACTACTGATCTAGGCGCAACCAGGAGGAGCTTCGGAGCAGCTCTCAGCCAACAGATAATATTTATAGTAGTGGAACCGTAAAGGTTCAACCGTAACAAGGACCCTGGAAGACAGAAGCCTGGGGTAAGAACCTCAGCCGGAAACCTCAAAAGGCTTGCAGCCTCTCCTCAGGCCCAGGTTGGATGGAGAGGCGGGAAGTCTTACATATAGGTTGTTAGTGGTAGGTACATAAAATTAAATTAATTTATGTAGTAGCAGTTTTTAACAAATCAGGACTAGTACAATATTTCTTACATGCAGCAGGGCACAGTTAGGGCTGCATCAAATGCTTAGAAGATTATAAAGGGTTGGTTGGCACACTTGTGAAAATTAAAGCTTTATACGTACCCACTTATAGCTATAGCTGAAATTTGCAATTGTAATAGTTTTACCAAACGATAAAATAGCTATTAATTGCGGTAATACATAAGCTGAAATGGAAATAGGTATGAACACTATAGATAGAAATAGATTTACACTCTCCTTTCTGGTTGAGCGGGCGAGATAAATAAATTCGAAGTGGACTGTATTTGCGGGGAAAAACAAAAATGAAATTTACACGCGGTTGTTGACGAAAAAGAAATGGAAACAGGAATGGGCACACTACCTTGCTGCTGCTGTGAGATGCTGAGGTGGAGGCTGCCGGGGACGTCCCTGGACTTGGATCCCTGGTTCCATTGCAGGAAAACACTATTTATCCATGGAAAACACAGCTATTGCGAAAAGTTGATGCGTACGCGCGCGCGGCCATTGCAGTTCTACATTTTTAGTGCGTTCTCGCTGCCTGTGTGTTGGCAGCGCTGCGGTGGAGTTTTCTACCCTAGATGTCGGTAACACAGCTGTCTCGCTCTTCTCTTATGCGAGACAAGGTAGGTGCGAAAGAGAAATGGAATAAAGGGAAGAGAGGTGGAAATGTCGACAACTAATTAATTAAAAACAAATGGAGATAGGCGATGCAACATAGAAAAAATAACGCGGCAACTTTCGAATCGTATACCAGCGCAACCATTTCCCCCCCGGCTTGAAGGGTTACCTTCGAAAAAAGAACAACTGACTATACAGTTGCCACTAAGCTTTAGCTGCTAAATAAACAAAATGCTATCGAACTAAACTAAACTAAACCTAATCGAACAAGCTAAATTTGTTATTGAAGTCACTGTTGATTAGGCAAAGGACAAAGACGAATAACTGGTCGCAAGTACGGACCAATTGCGGTTTTAACGCGAACTATACGGGTGATCCCATTTGACCCAGGGAAAACTTCTTCTAACAATGTAATGGAGGCATATCTCCAACGCTTCCAAAACGATTGAATGGGTATATTTAATTCCAAATTTCTAATTTCAGACGAAAAATAAAATCACTGAAGTTCACGAAGCACGATTAACTCAGCCTTGTTTAAGTCAAAGGCGGTAACATGCTCGCGACGAGGAAGGATTTTCAAAAATCGACAAATAAAAACAACACTACGTAAAAGAATCGACCACGATGAAACACGGCTAGCCAACTCTAAGATTTTTCGAGCGGTGCGGTAGTAACTAAAGTGGTTTTGTTTTCCTCTGGCGGCGTGGACACAGTAGCGAGGTTGAAAGGACTAACAGGCCATTCATCAGGTGGGGCTTGGCACCAGGAAGAGCCATGGAACCACAACGGATGATCCAAAATCTGTGCAGGTGTTAACCCACGAGACAAACAATCGGCAGGTTTGTCCGTACCTGAGACGTGATAAAAGTTTTGCGACGCCAATTCCGACTGAATTTTTGCCACCCTATTTGCGACAAATATATCCCAACGATGGGGCGAAGAATGTGTCCAACACAAAACGACGGTCGAGTCCGAGAATGCGAAAATTCTGTCTATATTAATGCGGTTGCGACAACTACTAACAATCGAACTAATGAGCTGGGCTAGAACCAATATAGCGCACAGCTCGAGACGAGCGAGAGAGACTACCTTACTAGGGGCTACTTTAGATTTAGCGCTGATAAGGTGAAATGAAATGTCATCACCGTTACGAACGTGGAAGTACACAACACCCCTATACGCTTTCTCACTAGCGTCAGCGAAACCTAAAACAGTTACAATACTATCATCGGAGATGCCAACATGGCGCGGTATTCTAATTTGCTCGAGCATAGGAAGCTCGGCTCTAAAGCGGTCCCACAATTTAATGATGTGGTCAGAAGGAGTGTCGTCCCAGTCACAGTTGGACAGCCAAAATTATTTTATGAGAAGCTTTGCGTACAAGACGACAGGTGCTACAAATCCCCATATGCGTGGGACACACGACAATATGGTGCGCTTAGTGAAGGTTGACGGACAAACCTTCAAACTAAACATGTCGGACGAAGGTGACCAACGCAAACCGAGAACCTTGTGCGTATCATTACTATCAAACTCCTTGACAGTCGACAAGCGATGCGACGGTGGAATCGAATCCAAGACCGTTTGCGAATTACTAGTCCATTTTTAGAGATCAAAATGACCAGCCTTCATGAGATCAATTACTTCAGCCGCAGTTGCGACAGCTTGATCTTCGGTCTGCACAGAATAAATATAGTCATCCATGTACAGACCAGTTTCTACTGTCTCCTTAGCCTTCGGATAACTGTCGCCCTCATCGGCGGCGAGCTGCTTGACAGTGCGAAGAGCGTGGAAGGGACTGGATTTAAGCCCAAAACAAACGCGATTAAATTCGTAAACCTGTAAAGGTTCCTGTGGCGAAAATCTATACAAAATGCGTTGAAATCGGCGATCTGATTCGCGAACACCAATACAAAGAAACATTTGTCTAATGTCGGCTGAAAGCGCGACAGCGAACAAGCGAAAGTTAACTATAATTTCGAACAAATTACCTTGGAGATTTTGACCACTGTGCAAAATATCTGGAACCTTTATCCAAATATTCTACTATTACGCTATCGTAAGCCTCCTTCAACTTTGGAGATGTCTGCATTTTCCGTTCTAAACAAAAGAAGCGTTTTTCGTCTGACTGAAACGAATCTCACATTCAACACAACAACATCACCCTTAAAGGGGAGGGCGACAACATAACGATCATCACTATCGCGAGTAGTCGTGCGACTATAAAACAATAGGAGGGACGTTCACCTCTTCTATCTCCCAGAATTTACGGACAGCGGAGTCCAGCGGCTCGACGGCGCAACAATATGACACTGTCGAGTTACAATTAAAACAAGCGGGTGCGTAACCAACAGTAACAAAACCAAGAACCGTCTCTAAGGAGTGGGGTGCGATGCGTGACCTTGAATCTTATGCTGCAACAGGAGGTGCGGGAAAATCGAAGCGCCAACTAACAAATCTATATCTCCTGGAACGGCGTAAGTATCATTGGCCAAAGGCAAATCTCTAAAATTAGTCAATAATGAGGTATTGACTGCGACAGTCGGTAAAAGTTCGGTAACCTTATCGACGACTAGCGAATCCATCGAAAAACTAACATCAAAACGCGAGTGGAATTTAATCCCTACAGAACCTTGAACGGCTTTAGTGGAACACCCAATACCTTTCACAACATTACAGGCGGGGCGGTTATTTATATGCAAACCAAGACGACTACAACAATTTTTACTAACAAAATTACTTTGAGAAGCACTATCTAAAAGTGCGCGAACACTATGTCCCCTACCATGCGAATCGTAAACAACAACTCGAGCGGTTGCCAGAAGTACCGTAGTAGGGCTTGTGTGCAAACTCGATAGCGAGCACAAAGCGACATCGTTCGGCTAGAGGCGCGCGGCAGTGGCGCCGCCGTCGCTAGGCGCGGACGAGGACGAAAACACGCGAGAGCGCTCCGAGTCGCCACTCAACGGCGCGGGCGGCTGTGACGTCACAGCGGGCGGACGGTTAGGCACGAAGTTCGCGCAGCCGGAATCGACGGACGAACTACCGGACATGGCGGGTGCATTGCTAACTACAAGCGAATTATTACCATTAACGCGCGAGGTACCAACTGAGTTTAAATTGGACGCGGAATTATTGTTTTCGAAGTGTAATAATGAATGGTGTTTACCATTACACTTGCGACAAAAATGATTCGAATTACAGAATGAAACACGATGTTTCTCACTGAGACAATTGATACATAAATTACTAGAACGAACAAATTTATAGCGATCGCTAGGAGTGAGTTTATTGAACTCCGAAAATTTATAAAGTTGGTCATGGTGACCTTGACACAAAGAACAATTTTTCGAATGCAACACTTGCGATTGCGAAGTTGTGGGTTCAAAATTAACAAAAGAGTGCGTGGACTTCGTGGGCTTACTACTACTACTACGATTAGTCGGACTATTTTTCGTTACTCCGTGGTTTAACGAAGTTAGTTACAAAATTCATTGTTTCATTCAATTCATTTTGGTAGTTAAAAAAAAGTATGGGCGGTAATTTAGGTCGGTCCCGTTTCAGCAAATCAAAACCGGCTGGCCCGGGTTTCGAATCGGTGACTACTGCGGGCACGGGCGCTTGCAATGATTTAGCGACACGTTTTATGCGACAAATTAAATCTTCGAAAGATGACATGGCGTCATAACTTAATAAGAAATCGGGATTTAATTTTAATTCAAGCAAGTTAATTTTATCGAGAACATTTTCGAAATCTAAGCGCAAAGTAGACTATAAAAACAATTATTTTATTGACAATATGTATGTGTACACGCAATATACGCCTATTGGTATATGTTATTGGGTAAGGTAATCGGATGGTCCTCCACCAGATCGAATGTCATGTACATAAAACCAATGTATTTAGGTATTGGCGTGTAGAAAAGAGTGGCCATGAGTCTTAATGCCAGGTTCTTCCTCTGGCTCTATCTATTGCTTTGCGAATCTGGCAGTAAATGTAAATTTAGGAGCCAATCTTGACGTTCATAAGTATTACTTTGTGACTTAATTACGTTCTTTCTTTGTGGTAACCGGAGATTTCCCATGACGAATCCTTGCTACTTATATAACTAGTTGATTGAGGATGAGAAACGTTTTCAATTACTTAGTAAACTTAAACGAACTTTTTAAATTGTTAGGCTACATATTTATGTAGACTTGCTAATTGATTATGGGGTAGTAAGTTGAAAAGGATTACTTTTATTAGTACTTCAGTCATCGTGATTCATGCTATACTAACTTGTCGACATGTGCTGATTAACTAGTAAATTGTAGAAGCTTAAGAAATTAGCTCAAATATATTTTATCAGTAAGGCTACGTTTCCACCAGAGATGTGCGAGAATGCGTAGAGAGGGATGTGTATTTGTAAAGTACCAATATTATCGCTTTATTTAATTCTCCTCGTTTAGCACAGCTCTGGTAGAAACAAACCCAGCGAGGGATGTGTGCAAGGTAAGCGTTGCGGGGAATATGGGTTGAGAAGGATATGTTGCGAGGTTTGCGCATATTGTACCAGCCAGTCCTTAGACGGAGTGTGTTGGAAGTAGAATTGCGCAAAAAGATATGGATAATTAAATATAAAAATGAAAAATAATCTTAAGAAATGCAGCATTATTGCAAAATTAAATCAAATTGGTCATCGTAATTAATGGACATTTGCGGCACCAGTTGTACCTAATCGCGCTGCCGACCCTGTAAATACCTTCTATGACCCTTTCTGAAGAACCCCATTACTGTAAACGTTCGGCAAAACCCAGGCAGGATAATCTAAATCAGTTTTATGTAGAAGTCGTTACAGAGTTGGCTGCCTCGGTGGCACAGTGGCAGTATAGCAACTGCTGCACTGAGGTCCAAGGTTCGATTCCCGGGTCAGAAAAAATATTTATGTGATACACAAATGTTTGTGTTCGAAGTTTGGGTGTTTCCTATGTATAATATTAATGTATTTAGAAATATATAGGTATGTTTATGTGTCGTCTAGATCCCATAACACAAGCTTATATTAGCTTACATTGAGCTGTGTAAAAAAAATGGCCCACATTATTATAAACAAAAAGAGTATGGAGCTTGGAATATTTATAGAAAATGTTATAAAAAGCGCTCGTGGCCCCGCGGACGTAGTGTTCTGTAAACGATCACCGCGTTAAACAACTTTCACTATGGCTGGTCCTCGGATGGGTGATCACTTTGTGGCATTTATATTTGCGAGCGTTTCCGTGCTTCGGAAGGCACGTTAAGCCGTTGGTCCCGGTTGCCAGTAACATGGCAGTCTTAAGGACAGTTGAATGCCTTATGGGCGGCTTGAAAAATTTCAACAGCAGGTCGCCACAACCTGCACCTGTGCATTTCAACACGGCAATGGGCTCACCACCTGTTACGTAGGACAAAAAGCAAAGCATACGGTGAAACGTCGGCGTATTGTACGCCTCTGCCTACCCCTTCGGGGATAAAGGCGTGAAAGTATGTTATGTTATAAAAAGGCACAAAACCATTAACGCAATACAAGCTATATCATCCTGACTTGACAATTTCTAAACTAACATCTCAATGACAACGTCACTAAATAAATATTATTACACTATGACAGATTTACACAGTTTTTAAAAAAAGAAGCCGTGTAAATGTCATAGTGTAAAAATATTATTTTACAAAAGTGAATGTAATGATGAGAATAATTATATTTGGCAATTAGTCACAATAAAGCAACTATAACACATTTCGCTATGACTGGTCCTTAAATGAGGGACTGCTTTGTAGCATTTGACTGCCTCGGTCGCTCAGTGGCGTGTATGGGATTGCCGCGACAGAGGTCAGGGGTGCGAATCCCGGGTCGGAAAAGAATATTTGTGTAATCCACAAATGTTTGTTTTGGGGTTTGGGTGCTTCTTATGTATAATATGTATTTATTTAGAAATAAATAAGATGTTTATCAGTCGTTTAGATCCCATATCACAAGCTTATATTTGTATATTGCTTACTTTGGGCTAGATGGCGGTGTGTAAATAGACTATCAAAAATGCAACTGACTAGTAGCGGCCACTAGCGCGGTACGTGATAATAGAACTCTATCGGCCGACCAATAGAAGTCTATTGGAGTACGATTGTAATAGTAGACTACGAAAAACTGTCTAAATTATACCGGTGGCTTTCTATTGAGCGACGATTCGATTCTATTCTGACGCGATTGAAATAGTAGACTTGGCCCCCTGAACACCATTAGTCGTACAAATGCGGTCCGTCTCCTCAATGGAGGGTACATGCCTTATTATAGAAATTTCCGCGTGTCCACCTACTAACTGTTAAACTTTCGCATTGCATAATACACACAAGTACACCAAAAACACAGTTATTTGCTAATTCAGTTGTTGAGATCACTAAACTAAATTTCTCTAAAATTTTCTAATTTTTGTTAAGAGATGGCTAAATGCTATTCTGTTATTAAGTCGAGCTAAAGTTGGTGATATCATAAATAGCACTTAATTTGTATCTGATGTCACTAAAATTCATTTTATGTGATAAATTTGAACAAGACGTGAAAAATGTACATAGACAGTCGAATGTAAATACATGCCGACTAACTTGGTGATTAAACTGCCTATGTACATTTTTAACGTTACAACGTTTTAAAAGTTTTCACGTTTCAAACGGTTACTAAAATTAATAAACGACCCATTAAAATTAGTCTTTTGTGTGAGAGTAGTAAAAACGTCTAAATTTTGTGTGACGTTAAATTTGTATCTGACAACACTAAAATTCATTCTATGTGATAAAATTCAACAAAAAGTGAAAAATGTACACAGACAGTTCAATGACTAAGTTAGTCGGCATGTAAATACATGTTTTGTTGAATTTTAACTAAAAAAACTAACTAACTAACTATCTTCACGCTGTATCCCTGACGGGGTAGTCAGAGAGGACAGATCGCCAGGCTTCGCGATCCATGCATACTTCTTTCGCTTCTTCGAGATTCATCAATCGCTTCATACACGCACGTCTGGGTATCCGAGTACTTTTGACCTTTCCGTTTTGAGCAATCTGCTCACGTGGTCTTCATATGTAAGTCTCGGCCTTCCCTGACTCCTTCTACCCTCTACTTTTGAACAATATATATTCTTCGTCAATCGTTCCTCACTCATTCGTTGGACGTGTCCAAACCAACGGAGCACGCCCTTTTCCAGCTTAACGCTGACACTTTCATTCAAACCTGCCATATTGCGTATCACTTCGTTACGTATTCGGTCGGCCAAGGTAACGCCGCACAATTTTCGAAGTGATCGCATCTCCACAGCATTCAATTTACTTTCATGCATCTGCTGACATACCCAGGTTTCACTACCGTAAAGCAAAGTTGGCACTAGCACTGCGTTATGAATCGCCATTCGTGCTTCTTTTACGAAAAAAAAAATAAATAAATAAAAGGCATTTTAGTGATGTCTGCTACAAATTTATATCACCAAATATTATAATATCACCAAGTTTAGTTCAACGTAATAACAGAATAGCATTTGGCAATCTTTTAATAAAAATAAGAAAATTTTAGAGAAATTTAGTTTAGTGGTTTCAACAACAGAATTGGCACCCATTCAATAAAAAATTAATTAGAGAATAAGTCTTATTTTTTTTTTTTTTATTTTTTTTAATTATCTTGAGGTTACGACTGAGATGCACTAGCTTGTCATGACATAAGCCGACGTCCCAGAGCCATAAAAAAGCATGATCTCGTTAATACCTATAGTTTATAGTGCCTATATGCATCAGTTGTTTTGAGTGTGGTTGCTTTAGTGGGGTTGTTTCGCCCTGGGTGTCTTGATGGAGTCGCTTAACATACAATATGTCTTATATCTAATACAAGTAGAGCCCGCGGCTTCGCCTATGACACTCATTTAATCATTTTGTTTATTTATTTTACAATATTGTGCGAAAATTTGCCCGATTTGGTTGTTATTTCAGATTACCGGTCTTGTTTCTTGGGCAGCGTGATGATTTATATCATATACTTGTAGTCTTCCTACATAAATGACTATACGAAACAAAAATAATTCTTCAATTTGAACTAGTATTTCTTGACAATAGCATGTGCAACTAAACAAACTAATAAATACTAAAATAAATATTGTGGGACATTTTTTTTTACACAGCGCTAATGCATCAACTTTATAATATTAAGCATAGATTGTACAAATAATCTGCCTGGTAGCAAATGACGACGAAATAAATTTGACGAAAAATAAACATAAACATCGTGGTTGCTATGGTAACGGTAACGTTGCCACTTTTCGCAAAGGTGATTGTACTTTCATCACTACATATTTTAAAACAAAGTCGCTTTTCGCTGTCTGTCCATATGTATGCTTAGATCTTTAAAACTACGCAACGAATTACGATGCGGTTTTTATTAATAGTTAGAGTTATTTTTATAGAAGGTTTTAATGTATAATTTGTTAAGTTTTTGCAAACATAGACCAAATTATAACGATATTTGTTGGGGATGTCGTAAAAAAGAAGCCGTCTGGGCGCTTTTGACAAAAACGCTGCCTAAACCCTTTGAGATATACCTAACAAAATAATGTAGGTGCAATTGTGTATCTAATGTACTCGTAGATCTACAAAAAAGTCCGCGACAATATAATATATGTCTATCTCTTAAGAATAACATACTATATCCATTTTAATACTTTATAATACCATCGATTCATCATTATCCGAGCGTCTGTCCCAGTTGCGTATCGCGACGCCCCGGGTCCGCTTTCCTACATTTTCTCCTCCACTTCGCACGGTCTTCGGCATCCCCTGTACCTGTGAGACCATTGTCACGCATGTCATCCCTTACGACGTCAAGCCAGCACTTCTTGGGTCTTCCCCTCTTACCGGGACCCGGCGGGGCTGACATGGCCAGACATTTGTTACCTACGTAGCCGCAAGACGTGACCATACCATCAATTATGAAGCGGTAATTTGAAGGTTATTTACACAAATATGCATTAATCCTTATCATTTTACTACGTTAGTTGGCTTCAGCATTTCACGAAGATTTGTCCTTTTACACCTTGCAAATTAAATTAATATCTTATGAGTTATAGCAATATCAAAATAAAGCGCAAAGAAATTAATTTCGTGTAACTATAATTCGACCGGGCCGTGTGGGCGTAGGTACTGGAGAGCGGAGAAGTAGATACATACCTAATCAACGAATTTCGAAAATGTTCATACCTACTTTATTGTGAAAATATTAAACGACGGGATTAAATGGGTGCCACGGGGTTCGAAGTATGTCACAGGCGAAGCCGGGCGGGTCAGCTAGTTATAAATAAACTAAAATGTTTAAACATTAACCTGTTTTTATTCTATTTGGGGATGAAGAGTAGAAGCGTGCACGTCGCCATCCCTGCCAGCTACGGCTGCAATTCTACTCCAACACGAGCACCGCAAAGACGAACTATGTTAAGGCGTGCCCCCCAGGGCGACGCGCTCCAGTTCGTCCCCGCTGGTGCGAACAGTGTGGGGGACACGCCACCGCCACCCGCCACCCTACACGCGCGGCCCGACGCGGCGGGAAGTGGAGGATGTAGTGCAGGGTAGTTGCGTGGAATGTTAGAGGAGGAATGGCAGATAAGATGAATGAGTTGATAGATGTTATGAATGAGAGAAAGTTAGATGTAGTGTGCTTGACAGGGACCAAGCGCAAGGGCAGTGAAGTCCCGTGAAGCTCCCGGGTGGGGTGCTCGCGCTATGGTCTGGAGTACCAGAGAGCGAGCGAGTAGAGAGAATTGAATGGATGGGTGGGTACCGCTCGCGACGGTTTTGAGTCGGTACTCTGGAAGTATGGGGATAAAAGGGTGAACGACGCTGGCAAGCTTATACTGGCATTTTGTAATGAAAAGGATTTGTTTGTGGCGAACACAATGTTCGACCACAAACAAATTCATATGTATACGAGGAGATGTAAGTCAAAGAGAAGTATTATAGATCTATTCCTAATGGATAGTCGGCTCCGTAAACAGGTGATGGACACAAGGCCTTTTCGAGTCGCTGAGCTAGGATCAGACCACTACCTAGTCATAACTAGAATTAGGGGTCTGTTCGCTGGTTGGCGTCATCGTACCGAGTGTCCTGAACCTGAACCGACTTATAGCATCAAAAGTTGGAAGCTGCAGGTTGCATCCATTAGGGATAAATATAAAGAAAGGGTAGCCGAAAAGTTTGGCGACGTCAATGTTAGTAGTGACAATGTGGAAATTGTATGGCAGAACCTTAGGGACAGTATGGTAAATGCCGCTGTCGGGTCGCGCGTCTGGGACACACTATGTCTGTTATGCAACTTGTGGTGGCGGACGGGTGAGGTCCCAGACGACTGGCGAATAGCAGTTGTAGTACATATTTACAAAGGGAAAGGCTCGCTCCTATGCTGCTCCAGCAATGGGCGATCAGCTTGGTTAGCTTAGCTAGTAAGGTGTATAAAAATTTTAGCGAATAAAAAATTTACACGCTTTGACCCAAACGTAATCGTATCCACGTTCCTTAGCTAAACTTTTACTTTTATTTAGCAAGGTCTTATTATCAAGCGTTACGTGGTCATTAATATAGATTTTCTTGTCCCCTCGAAGTCCAATATCAGTATCAGTAGCGTTCAAATTTTTAAAACCTCTAGCAGCTGCAACAAAATCATTTTTGAGGTAGCTATTGTACACAGAGCACATAATTGTTTTATTAACCTTGCCATTTCTCATTGGAATTCTCTCTATATAATTTATTTGCTCTTTGGGTATAGTACAATTAATCTTCACTCCAATTTTGGAGATAATATTGAAAAGATCCTCTGAGGGAGACTCTGGCACTCCTTTGATTTCAATATTGTTAATTCTTGCTCGCTGTTCATTTTCACGACACTGGTTTTCCAAGTTTCTACAACGGTCTTGTAAGGTCAGTATATCATTTTTGGACTTTTTCAGATCATCCACATCCTGTTCCAAAGCTCCGACTTCATTTGTTAGGTCCATTACTGATCCATGCATAAATTCAATAGAGGATTTCATGTCCGATATTGATGATTTGACATCTGAAAATTCTGCTCTCATCAGTTTAAGTTCAGCCAATTCAACGGTAATTGACTTTAAATTTTCCACAATAGATGGCAAAGATTAATAATAATAATAATAAGATTAATAAGAATAACCTGGCAACCCTACACGTCAAATGTCGTTTTGCTGATAATATTTTAAATAATATTATAAATTAATTGAAATTACTGCAGAAACTGTGTATGTATTCACTTTAAAGGAAAAAAAATGATTATGATTCATCAAATTAACGGAATAAAACCTAAATATAAATATACCATAATATTTTAATGATGATGGATAGATATGACGTTTAATGTCATGTTTTATAAGGCAAACGAAAATAAATATAATGCAACGACAAAATGATTACAAGATCCAGGAACAAACTAAAAGCACCAGTAACACCTCCGGACTCGTCGCACAGCTCCGCCTCGCAGCCCACGGTGAGCACATTAGCTACACCGACTGCTGCTGAGGCGTCGAGCTCTAGTTCCAGCGACGAGTTCTTCTCTCCGCCGTCGTCACCAACACCAGCGCGGCGGCGTGGGAGAGGCCGGCCACCGACTTGCTTGGCGTCCCGAGGCCCACAGGCTTCGAATAGGGCTCCCGCTACCGGTGGTGATGTGCGCCGCATGAGATGGACTAATTCTATAAACGAAAACGTCATGCGGGCATATTTTGTGGCTACAGAGGGGGGAATCAACCTTACTGCGTACCGTAGTCGGCTATTAACTGTGTTTCAGGATCTTGAACCAGCTGTTAACGTGTCGGCACAACGATTATCGGATCAGGTACGGGCTATTCAACGTTGTAACATGTTGGATAGTGTTGTACTTGAGCGGCTACGTTCTGAAATACGAAATAACCTCGCCTGTCGAACTTCATCTCAGGTTGCAAGTTTAGAGGTAACAAACACACCGCATAATGATGAAGTTGTAGCTGTGGAGGCTATTGCCGTAAGTAACCAGTGCAATGATAAATTAAGGAGTGCTTTGGAAGATGCGATGCTGGAATATCGATCTATGAGTCCAGGCTGTAGACCTAGCCTACCGCGTTTGCCTATGCATAAACGAAATATGGCCCTGGTGTGTGCTCTAGATTCGCTATTATCTGAATATTTGGATAATAGTGAATACCTTAGTGATACGCACTCGATTCTATACTGTGCAGCCGTTGCAGCATGTAGAGTAGCTGGAGTGATTTTTTTTGAAAAGAAACTTGCTTCTCCTCCTAAACCTGCCGTGCCAGCTTGGCAGTATAGAATTGAGCGTCGTATCGCTCGGGCTAGGGCACTCATCGGGAAGCTAATCTGTTTTAAATCGGGAAATACTCGACCGAGGGTCATGCGCTTTGTGAGACAGGCGTTCTCGGGCACTAACATCACGCCTCAAGAATTTATGAGTATGTCATGTGTCACAGAGCGCATTGACTTTCTAAAACAGAAAGTTTATGCATGGGCCAACCGGATTCGACGTTATAAAAAACGCGTAGACCGATATACCCAGAATTGCATGTTCCAAAAGGATGAAAGGTGGGTTTATCGAAAATGGGAGAAACCCGATTCCGATGTGAATGATGGACCGCGACCAAATGCTGATGCCACAAGTGCATTTTGGCGTGGTATTTGGTCGAGGTCCGTTAGTCATATTGAAGGCGAATGGATGAGAGAGGTTGAGCGGGCATGTGAATCTATTCAAACAATGAACCCAATTAACATAATAGAAGACGATGTAGCAAATGCAGTCCGTTCATTGCCCAACTGGAAATCAGCGGGACCGGACGGACTGCATAATTTTTGGCTAAAGTGGTTCCGTAGTTCACATGCTCGCTTAGCAACTCAATTCCAGTCGTCTGTAGAGTCGGGCTCTCTGCCCGATTTTATAACGACTGGAATAACCCACCTTCTCTATAAATCTGGCGATGCCTTGGATCCCAAAAATTATAGACCAATCACGTGTTTACCAACAGTCTATAAACTTCTAACATCCATTTTGAGAATCAAAATTACTTCACATTTAGATAAAAATTCAGTATTGTCTTTGTCTCAAAATGGATGTAGAGGTGGGACTCGAGGCACCAAAGAGCTCCTTATTATTGATATGACCATTAACCAACAGGTACGCCGTAATCGTCGCAGTCTGGCGACATGTTGGATTGATTATAAAAAGGCTTTTGACTCTGTGCCTCATACCTGGCTTCTGAGGGTGCTGGAGCTGTACAAAGTGGATGCAACTCTTTGTACTTTCCTGCGGTCATGTATGAGGCAATGGAGAACAGACCTTTGCTATCCAGGATGTCGTCAGATTGTAACAAATGGCTTGCCTATTGAACGGGGCATATTCCAGGGCGACAGTCTCAGTCCTTTATGGTTTTGTCTAGCACTGAACCCTCTTAGTACTATACTAGAGAGTTCAGGGCTAGGCTTTCAGTTGCGGAGAGAAGGTCGAGTTATATCCCACCTACTTTACATGGACGACCTTAAGCTATTTGCCACCACCAAATTGGAACTGATAGAACTATTGAAGTTAACAAAATCCTTCAGTAGTTCTATTAGAATGGAATTTGGCGTTGACAAATGTGCAGTCATGCATGTAAAGAAGGGTGGGATTGTGGAGTCTGAAGGTGTTGAGCTTTCGGATTCCATAATACTCAGATCTCTCTCCACTACTGAGACCTATAAGTATCTGGGTATATCACAGGCATTAGGAATTAACCAATCTGGTCTGAAACAAACATTGAAGGAGCGATTCTTTGGCCGTCTGAAAAAAGTACTGAAAAGTCTTTTATCAGGCGGTAATAAAGTGCGTGCCTTCAATGGGTGGGTCATACCGGTCCTAATGTATTCCTTCGGTATACTTAGATGGACTCAGACTGAATTAGATGCCCTGGATAGGAGAGTGCGGTCTCTGTTGACCACATTTCGAATGCATCATCCTCGTTCATCAGTAATGAGGTTGTATATCCCTCGGAAGAGTGGAGGTCGAGGCTTTTTAAATGTCAAGACCCTCCATAACCGTGAGATATGCAACCTCAGAGAATATTTTCTCAATGCTGACACGAGGTTGCATCGCGATGTGGTTGCAGTGGATAATGGACATACCCCGCTCTCGTTGGCTAAAGAGAATTGGCATAAACCTATAGTACTTGGTGTTACTGATCGCAAGGAGGTATGGAAGAGTAAGGAGCTGCATGGTCGTTTTTATCAGGCCTTACACAGGCCTGATATAGACTTCAATGCATCAGTATCTTGGCTACGATTTGGTGATCTCTTTGGAGAGACTGAAGGGTTTGTTTTTGCAATTACTGACGAAGTTGTAATGACAAAGAACTACAGGAAGTATATCCTGAAGGATGGTACGGTAGACATCTGTCGGGCATGTCATCGTCCCGGAGAGTCCCTTAGGCATATTATTTCTGGTTGTTCGAGTCTTGCAAACGGTGAGTATTTGCATCGACACAACCAAGTAGCCAAGATCATTCACCAGCAACTTGCTCTTAAGTACAAACTTGTTGATTTAGAGGTACCATACTATAGATATGTGCCCGACCCAGTTCTCGAAAATGGTCATGTCACATTATACTGGGATCGATCTATTATCACGGACAGGACTATTGTCGCCAATAAGCCTGACATAGTGGTAATAGATCGATTAGAACGCCGTGCAATTATTGTTGACATCACCATACCTCATGACGAGAACCTCATGAAAGCCGAGGTAGACAAACAAAAGAAATATTTAGACTTGGCTCATGAGGTTGTCGACGTGTGGGGTGTGGATTCAGCGATCATTGTACCGATAGTCATATCTGTCCATGGACTTATAGCCAAGAGCCTTGACCAACACCTACAAAGGCTCGCGTTAAACAGCTGGATCAAGGGCCTGATACAGAAAGCAGTTCTTCTCGACACGGCACGTATTGTGAGGAAATTCCTTTCTCTGGAGCCCTAACCACCGGTAGCTTGGTCCCTGTACCCGATACCGGTGGGTCACTATTTTTTATATTTTTAAATGTATTTTTTATTTTATAGATATATTTAAAAATGTAATTGATATGTTGTATAAATAAATAAAGAGAATAATAATAATAATAATATTTATTTATTAGCAAGAAAGGAATATTACAGTGGTAGATCATCAAGTAACAGATTCATTACAACTTAGTACAAACAACAATGGAGCTATATGTTACAGGTAAGCAATTATAATGTATGTATCAAATGAACCCTGTCTCTTAAACTAGGCTAGGCCTGTGTCTTAAGGAACAGTTTTCGGCTACAATATTTTCTAACAAAATTATTATATAGCTAGTGACGCCGCGTTGATCCACTCGTGGTAATGTGCGATTGGTAAGATATAATTGAATTTATAACAATTTTCTTTGTTGTGTATGTGTGTGTGTGTGTGTGTGTGTATGTGTGTGTGTGTGTGTGTGTGCGCGCGCGCGCGCGCGCGCGTGTGTGTGTATGTGTGTGTGTGTGTGTGTGCGCGTGTGCGTGTGTGTGCACGCGTGTGTATGTGTTTCTGTGTCTGTATGTTTGCGTAAGTAATATGTTTGTTGTAGTTATTTTAGAAAATGTAGTAAAGACTCTGTAGCAGAATAGTCCTGAAGCAGTAACCACTCAGTTAGTTGCTTTTTGACAAGATATTTATGTAAATTGTAAATGTTTAATTGTTTGTTAAGGTTTTTATAGAGAAAAGGACTTAATACAAAGGATTGGTGTTCAGCAAATGAAGTTCTGTGTTTAACAGTAGGGATAGTATTTCTCCGTTTTGTTGAGTCTATTGGAGGCAAGGTACTATGGTAATTCAGGGATGATTGTAGAATGAATAACTTGCGTACCGAGAGCACTTTGCATTCATTGTACAACTGTGAGGTTGGATACCTAAAATGTTTTTTTGTCATTACCTTTAAAATAGCACGTTGTGCTCTTTCTATTTTTAGGATGTATGTTATTGCCGCACCACCCCATACACCTATGCAATATCCTAATATCGATTGGCATAGCGCGTAGTAAACTAATTTCAACGTATCAAACCTCGCTGATTTCCTAAGGAGCTTGAAGATGCGTATAAGACGCATTGTCCTGGTGACTAGTGAATCAGCTTGTTTATCCCACCTTAAACCGCTGTCTATTTGAACTCCCAGATATTTTACACAGTCTGTTTTGAGAAGTACAGGACAACCACAGAGAGAGTGTCGATCAAGACAAGCGTGCGCAGTGATTTTGAAAGAAGCCGGTAGTGCAGCGTTACTTCGGATGGAAAATGGTATGTATCCCGTTTTATTTACATTTACAGTTAGTAGGTTTGAATTTAACCATTTGATGACTTCGGCCAGAGCCAATTCCGCATTAAATTTGACGTTCTCCCAGGTAGTGCCATAAACAACTACAGCCGTGTCGTCAGCATAAGCGAACAATTTGCAGCATTCCGGCAGATTAATCATACATAACCCGTTGACATAAATCTGGAATAATGTGGGGCCCAGAATACTGCCCTGAGGAATGCCAAAAGTTACAAGTTCTTCGTCACTAATGTAGGAACCTATTTTAACAGCCTGTGTCCGGTTAGTCAAATAGTCCTTAAAAATTTGCAAAGGCAGACCGCGTACTCCAAGGAGTTCCAGCTTAGAAAGGAGGAGAGGAACAGAGACAGTGTCAAACGCCTTGGACAGATCCAAGAATATCCCCAAACACTTATTCTGCTTATCAAGTTGCTTTGCTACCAGTTGTGTGAGTGCCAAAACAGCATCTTCAGTAGAGACGCCAGGACGAAAACCATACTGATTTTGGGCTATTATGTTATATTTGTTCAAAAAAATCCTGAGGTTATTATTAAGAACTTTTTCAAGCAGCTTAGAGATAGTTGGTAAGACGGAGATTGGTCTATAATTGTCCACACTGTCCCTGCTTCCTCCCTTATGTACAGGAAAGACGATTGCTTTTTTTAGGGCGACTGGAAACACCCCGCTATTAAGGCAGAGGTTGAAAATAAAGGTCAATGGAGGTATTAATGCTTGGCGACATTGTTTCAATATTGCAGGTGTGATTCCGTCCCATCCAACCGCGCAGTCTTGGCGCAGCTGTAGGATAAGAGATTCCATCTCAGCAGCATCGATTTCCAAGATGGTTAGCGAATTAGCCGGAGAGTGTTGGAAGCGATCTTCAGTTACATTTGAAGAAGGAGCAGTATGGGAGTGAGATTTTATTTTCTCCGCTAGATTTTTGCCAATACTAGTGAAGGTATGACAGATTTTATTCATGGAAGCTTTAGGATTTTCACAGATCTGTAATAATACTAAAGGGCTATTATGAGGTTTTTCAGTATTGGTTATTTGTTTTATTGTTTTCCATAAAGCCCTGGGATCATTTTTTGCTTTTTCAAGTTCATTTCTCTCATAAGTAGTTTTTAATTTACGGAGAAGTTCATTACAAAAGTTTCGGTACCTAGTATATGCTATTTTAAGTATTAAATTGTCCGGTGAAGCTTTAGATTTGGTATGCATCCTATCACGGTTCCTAATACATTTTAGTATACCGGGTGTTATCCAAGGTTTTATTGGTCTATAAGGGCGAGGTGTGGTTTTTTGAATTCTATTGTTTGCTATAACAGATGTCACAATCTCAATAAATTTATCCATAGCGGTATCAGCACATTCCAATGAATATATACTCGAAAAGTTAGTATTTAGTAGTTCTAATTTGAGAGTTTCAAAATTTATAAAATAAGAGCATGAGGGAGGTTTCTTTTTTAGTTTAACATCTGAAATAGCCAATAGGACGGGTTTGTGATCTGTTATGTGTGCTTCTAGTACCAGAGTAGTAGACGGCAGACTCGATTTTAAAAGTACATGATCATAGCATTTTGCAAGCCGAGTTGGAAAAGTGTGTGTAGGCAATAGACCGTGGTAGGCGTTTAAAAATAAGTAGTCTAACGCGTTGTTGTCTCTGTTTTCTTGAACTATATCCACATTCAGATCTCCAACTAGTGTGATGTTAGAGTACGTTGTCAATTGTTGATAAACAAGGTCCAGACTATTTAGGAAATTTGAAAAATTCTCATTAGTAGAATATGAAGGTGAGCGGTATATGGCTAATATTGCCATCTGATTATTCACTTCGCATACCAGACAATTGCCGTCCATAAAACTTGGTTCCCACACCCTATGTTGAACCTCAGATTTTATGTAAAATGCGATTCCGTCGTTCTGATTAGAATTAACGTTTGTAGAGTATGATTGATAGCTATTCATAACCGGTAAACTGTCTATCACACTCAGCCAACACTCAGTGAGAACTATGAGGTCGTAGTCAATTTTTGTGTTACATATCAACGCCTGCAATTGATAGAAATTTTTGTTAATACTGCGTATAAATAATAGTGTATAAATAAGAGTGGGACACTCCTCAGGACTACACTCATAGCAATTCCCCAGCAAAGCATCTAATTCATTATTAAGGTTATTAATGTTAGCCATTGATGAATATATAAAGCAGGCAAGGAATATTACACAAGGCAGCAACCACTAAGCTCAGACTGGCCGGCGTGACCATGCATATTTTTTTATAATGAGGTTTAGGGCATGTGAATTGGGAGGACATTTGTATGTTTGATAATTTCGTTATTAATGTAGTGTATTTAGTGTTTATGTAAATTATATTTAATAGTGTAAGATATGTATAGAAAGGAATGTGATATAGGTATAATATTGTTTGATTTGATTGTGTTAGTTTACAAGGAGTTTCAACATAAGAAGCAAGATCAATTGTATTCTCTGATAAGCTAAAGAAAGTTAATCTTATGTTTATAATATAGGAATCACTAAAATGTTCATATAGTCACTTTCGGTTGTTTTCTAGGTTTCGTAAGCACATTTCAGAGGTAATTTTTATTTGTTTCTCACCTTCCTGCTTTCGAAGAAAAATGCTTCCATTGGAAATCCAGCAAAATTTATACGAGTTATTTTTGGCATAGTCTCGCGTTAGATAAAATATTTTTTTCTGACTTGGAGGTAACTTCTCGACTATGTAAACCGGTTGGTGCTCACCTAACAAACCAATAAGCCCAGTATTTAGTTTGTCTTTTGGAGGTTTATCTTTGTTGTACGTTCTAGCGGCTATAATAAGAGATTGTTTCATTTGTACATTTTTGAATTCCGCAACTATTGGCCGGGGAGAAAAGGTATTATTTGACTTTCCAGGTATGCGGTAAGTATCTCGGAGGTCAGACTCAGAGATATGCAGTCCGATAGTTTTCCCGATGGTGCAAACTAGTTTCGTAAGACATTTATCAGTTTCAGTTTCTTGTTGCGGGATATTTCGGATTTCCACACTTGAAGGTCTCGATGTAAGTTGTAGGTCTGATATTTTTCTTTCCAGGCCCTCTATGTATAAGGATTGCTCCTTACGCTCCCGTCTTAAGACTTCAACTTCTTTTTTCAAGTCCTCAAACTGCTTATTTATGAAAGCCATGGACTGGACAATCTCCTCGTTTGTTGTTCGTATTTCGACATTCGTAGCTTGTATTAAATTATTTTGTTTCTTAATGTCTGCGATATCATTTACTAATTTCGACATAATAGCAGTTTGTTCCGACAGCTTCAAGGACACAGACAAGTCCTGCGAAGGGATCGATCCCTTTTGCGGTGAGTTTTCATTACGCCTACGCTTAGTTCTAGTAGTTCCAACGTAGTCACTGATTGCTATTGCAGAGTTAATATCAGGCTCGGATTGGGTCTGATTCAAGTTACCGGACGGTTTAGAAGTACCAGGAGGAGTGCGTTGAACTTTAGACATTATAAGTTGTATTAAACAAATTTCTAATTGAAGTTATAGGTAATCTCACCGTGGAACCAGCCTGTCGCCGAATTACTATCGTAGCCGAAGCGTGCGTGTGCCAATACTCAGTCACGACGTAGCACCGTCGCTGCTTGCCTACGTCTGTAGTGAAGCTACAATGAAGTCTGTTGTGCCGTACGTAGCTTGTAATTTCGATGCACACCGCAAACTGTTCGATGGCGTAGCGGTCCAACGGCGCGCCCCGCCACCACTACCGTGAGCTCCGGTTCCGATCCCACCAACAACAAAACACTTTTTGAGATATTTCTTGACGCAGCAAGGCAGGTATATGTTTATCTCGCTCTGGATCCGCCTACTGGGAGTAGCCCACCGGCTTAAACTATTCAAGAGTGACAAGGAATTAAATTTTCAAAAATCCACCAATCACTGAATTTCGATAGACAAATTAATTAACAGATCAACACGCGTCCACTTGCTCAAACGTCCTGCGACCGACTGGTTCCATCGATGGATTCCATCTGGTTTGATAGTCGCTTGAGTTCTGCAACCACACTATTAATATCCGACACAAGAATCCTCGAAGAACTGGCACGAGGACTTATTGTGGATGTTTTACAATCACTGCACTTCCAAGTCAGTTTTCTGTCACCTAATTATCTCCATCCAGCCTCCTTAATGGAACATGGAAAATCAAATCTACCGTCACACATGGAACACGTGACACCATCGTTAGCTTCAAAATTGCACCTCTTACATGAAAACATTATTAACAATTGAGTTTGAAAGTTTGAGATACGTTGACATTAAATAAAATTTTAATAGCAGCTCCTGTGCGTGCGTTCGGTTCGCTAACTACCGTCGATATGATGATGATTATGGATCAAGTGTTTTCTCTCCGCATGATCGCGGAGAAGTTTCTGGCTATTAGGTTTTTTGCGCTTTTGTGGATCTGGAGAAAGCATTTAATAACGTTGTGAAAGAAACTCTGTGGGATTTGCTGCCCGGATATGGTGTGGACGGCTTGCTACTGCGGGCAATACGGTCGCTTTATAGGGACTGTAAGGCTTGCGTGCGAGTAGGGGGGAATGTGACACCTCTTTTTGATATCTGTACAGGCCTCAAACAGGGTTGTGTCATGTCCGCCAGGCTGTTTTTGGTGTATGTGGACAGTTGCATGCAGAAGTTGAAAGATTGTGATATGGGTGTGAATTTGGGTGACTTTACAGTAAACTGTCTGATGTACGCTGTACGCTGATAATGCGGTGCTCATGGTCTCATCAGAAGCCGATCTTTAGGCATTAGTCACTAATATGAAAGAGGAGTGTGAAAGTAAGGGTCTTCGCTTAAATGCAACACAAATGCAAACTAAGGTTCTAGTATTTGAAAGAGATGACGTAAGAACTAAATGCGAGATTAGGGTAAACCAGGAACGTCTAGAGTAAGTGAATGAAATTGTGTATTTAGGGAGTATGTTTAGCGCGGATGGAAGATGTGATTCGGATGTAGAACGGCTAGAAGCTGCCGGAAACAGAGTTAACGGTGCTTTGTCCTAATTAGTAAAGTGACAAAGCATCGTAAAAGAAGCGCGACTGGCGATTCATAACGCAGTGCTAGTGCCAACTTTGCTCTACGGTAGCGAAACCTGGGTATGTCAGCAGATGCATGAAAGTAAATTGAATGCTGTGGAGATGCGATCACTTCGAAAATTGTGCGGCGTTACTTTGGCCGACCGAATACAGAAAACAGGTTTGAGTGAAAGTGTCAGCGTTAAGCTGGAAAAGGGCGTGCTCCGTTGGTTTGGACACGTCCAACGAATGAGTGAGGAACGAGACTTACATATGAAGACCACGTGAACAGATTGCTCAAAAACGGAAAGGTCAAAAGTACTCGGATACCCAGACGTGCGTGTATGAACCGATTGATGAATCTTAAAGAAGCGAAAGAAGTATGCATGGATCGCGAAGCCTGGCGATCTGTCCTCTCTGACTACCCCGTCAGGGATACAGCGTGAAGATAGTTAGTTAGTTTATTCTATTTAGGGTATTCCAAAAATGCATCGTTTTAATTTTTTTTTTTTCAATGAAATATTATTTATTTTATTATTTTAAATGACTAGGTTTATATTAGGGAGTGTATGAGGCATTTCAGTAAATGTGATAAGAAAGAAACCACTCAGTTTATATTACAACTAAAATATTGTTTAACAGTTATTTTTTACAATGCATTTAGCTACATTACGTTAAGCAAATTCACCGTTAGTTTGCAGATTTAGGTCGTGACTGATAACGCTGGGTGATATTGAGTAATAGGTTGAAAACAACGTGTTATTTCGACGTTACTTCCATGTTTTATTTTGTGTAATCCAAATAGAGAAGATAAAGAAAAAAAAAATCTATTAATAAATGGAAAACTAGCTAATGCTTCGCCCGCGTGGTGAAGTTTTAGTACCCTAAACTTTTTGAAAATGCAATATTGCCTATGTTACGCACGGACTGCCTCGGTGGCGCAGTGGTAGTGTATGCGACTGACATGACTGAGGTCTAGGGTTCGATTCCCGGGTACGAAAAAAATATTTGTGTGATTCATAAATATTAGTTTCCTATGTATAATAATACACTCCCGGACACCTAAATCGAGCCACCTTGATTTTTTTTGGTTTGGGGTACTGTAACTTATAAAAGATGTTTGTAGAAGGAAAATGTTTTGGGGCTGGTATACTCATCATTCATTTAGAGTGCCACTGTTCTAAATTTGAACTACAGTTTATTAAAAAAAAGTCGAGATATGTTGAAACAAGTTCATATTTACTTTTTGCAAGGAAAAAAATTTTATCGATTTTTAAATAAAGACATGTTTTACATGAAAATAAATGTTTATTTAGTAACTTGTTTTGCCTCCCTGCATGGCATTTATGATGCTATCATACGGTTTGGCATAGAATTAATCAATGTCGTTATAACATGTTGAGGAAATTACATTTTTGAGCCCATTCTTCCAAAATTACATTTTTGAGCTCCTGCATGGTTTCCGGGCAGGATGATGAGCTCGAACACGCCTGTTCAGCTCATCCCATAGATGCTCTATAGGATTCATATCAGGACTTCGCGCTGGCCATCTCATAACAGTGATACCAATGTCATTTAAGTACTCCCTGACGATTCCCGCAGTATTGGGCCCTTGCATTATCATGCATTAAAACGAAATCTTGGCCAATAAATCCAGCATATGGCATCACGTGGTTCTCTAAACATTGGCGATTGTATCTATTGCCATCTAGGGGCGGCAGTCGTGGTCCCGTCACTACCTCTAGCTCAGTTTTGCCTTCCATAGAGATTCCTCCCCAGACTGTCCATGACCCTCCACCATAACTCACTTTCTCGTCAATACAGCATTGCGCTAAACGCTCGTACTGTCTTCGGTACACCTTACTCCTTCCGTCATTACCGTATAGCATTATCTTGGACTCATCTGTGAAGAGCACCTGGCTCCATTGATGTCGAGTCCAATTTAGATGTTCGCGCGCAAACTCTAGACGGGCTATTCGGTGTGCTCGTGTCAATTTGGGTCCATTGGCTGGCTTATGGAGCTTTAAACCACGTTCATTGAGTCGCCTTCTAACGGTCCGAGCACTTAGGTACAGCCACTCCGTGAAAGTCCCTGAGCTGTTCTTGTAGGTATCTGAACAGAGTTAAGGCATCGATTTCGTAAGCTAGTAGTGACAATGTTTTGATCTTGTCTCGCCGTTGTCACTCGGTAATGAGATCCTCCTGTTCGCCGAACGAAGTCGCCAGTCTCCAGGTATCGGTGGAACACATTTTGAACAGCGGAACGACTTATGTGAGTTCACCATCTCGCTGACTTAGCCCAGATTGAAGAAGTGCTACAGCTTGCGCGGCTACTTCAGGTGAAGTATCCATAATTTTATAGCCAAAAACGGTTCAAATTATAGAAAAATAACTAAACTTTGCTTAACAACAATTGCGAAAATTCAAACCAAATCGACATTAAATTGCTTCAAAAGCAACTTTCAACGGTCATTATTTTTTTCAAATCAGTGACCAAGCTCGGCTTTTGTTCTTTATTTTAAATTCTAAAATTCAAATTTGGAATAATACATACGGGAAAGACGATGAAATATGCCAGAATTAAAAATGCATAAAATCTTTTTTGTTATATTGTATATTTTTTGTGTATTGGGCTTTTAGGCCCGGGAATGTAAGGTGGCTCGATTCAAGAGTCCGGGAGTGTATATATATGTATTGAGAAACATATAACATATTTGACTGCCTCGGTGGCGCAGTGGTAGTGTATGCGACTGCCGCGACTGAGGTCCAGGGTTCGATTCCCGGGTCGGAAAAAATATTTGTGTGAAGCCTAATGTTTGTTTCGGAGTTTGGGTGTTACCTATGTATTATATGTTTTTTTTTAATATATAAGTATGTTTATCGGTCATCTAGATCCCATAGCACAAGCTTATATGAGCTTACTTTGGGCTAGACGGCGCTGTGTAAAAAAAATGTCCGACAATATTGATCACGAAAAATATAGCTTAAAAATAAACTTACAAATCTTTCCTCTTTATAATATTAGTATAGATTAACTCATTCCGCGTATTTTTTTTTATACACCTTATACATAGATAGTGTATGAGTACAGCCCCAAGATCTCAGGGCCCAATCGACCTCGTCTAATAGCTGGTGGTCGAGTCTGCTATTTTAACCATGTCGAAATAGAATCGAAATCTTTGCTCAATAGAAAGCCAACGGTATAATTTTGACAGTCTTTACAATCGTACTCCAATACCACGTACCGCGCCAGTGGCTGCTAATGACTTGCAGTTTTGATAGTCTACTAACATTTTGACAGCTAAACACAGCGATTGTGGTTCTATTCTACTGCTTGTCAATAGTAGACTTGGTTGTTGGTTAGCGGACGACTTGGGCGAGACAATGACTTAGGCGCTCTTAGGAAATCAGACGTCAGTCGCTTCCAAAAATAGCAAGTTCTAACAGCCATTAAAAAAATTAACCCCAGGCTCCAACTCCGGTTTGAAACAACTCAGGTTTGAAAGTAGTTCATGTATATGTCATCGGAAATCATCATCAATGTATAACTTAACCATCTTCACGCTTTATGTCTGACGGGGTAGTAAGAGAGGACAGATCGCCAGGCTTCGCGATTCATGCATACTTCTTTCACTTCCTTTAGATTTACTAAACGTTTCATACATGCACGTCTGGGTATCCGAGTACTTTGACTTTTCCGTTTTTCAGCAATCTGCTTTCGTGGTCTTCATTTTGTAAAGTTAGTTTTTAAAAACATGGTTAAGGTACAAATAATATACAAAAGAGGTCGAACTTAACTCAGTCACCAAAATAAACTTAAGTATGTCAAAAACAGTACTTACCCGTGGTACTATAAAACATAAAGTATTTTATATTATTTATTAAGTAGTACCAGGGGTAATATAAAATCTCCCGTGGTACTACTATACGTCATAGTAGTACCACGGGCAAAAAATATTTCCCGTGGTACTACCAGTAGTACCATCGGTAGTACCACGGGTAAGTACTGGTCAAAAGTATTTATTTGAGATTGAAACTATAATCATTGGTAAAAGTATCATATTTTACACTTGACAGAAATTTTAAGACAGCTGCGATGTGACTCCATCTTGCCAAATAATCCTTAATACTGCTAATTTTACTATTGAGATGTTAACCATAGAATCTTAGCGACAATCTTATGTCTCATCATCCCCGTCTTCTTGATCAACATTTTTCAATACTTTTCTATTTTCGAAAATGGTCTCATCCGATGGTAGGAAGATTATGATTATTACGCAAACTGAAAAAATAACCAAAAAAAAGTCTTTTTGTTAAAGAAAGTAAAGGATCTCAGTAGAATAGATAGGGTTATGAAGTCAAACAGTAACCCTTTCTAAGAGAGCTGAATACTTGTAGTCTTAACGCTTAGATTGTGGAATGAACTCCCTGCCTGGGTTTTCCCGAACGTCTACAGTATGGGGTTCTTCAGAAGGGGTCTTAGAAGGTTTATAAAGGGTCGGCAGCGCGAGTGCTGCACCTCTGGTGTTGCAAACGTCCATTGGCTGCGGTGACCACCTCAGTGGTACAAAAAAAGTCTAATTTAGAAGGCTTCTCGTAGCCCCTCTAGCTCAGAATTCTGAAAACGAATACTGCTCCTGTCCTAAGGTTTAAGGTTCTTTTCTTCAATAAGCATGTTAGCAGTTATTATAAGTTGAAAACTTAGGGCTCGTACACATAAACACGTTACGACGACGACGTAACGTGCCGTAGAAAATTAAGTCGTCGTAACGTAACCTGATTTTGAAAGTCTACGTCACGAAGTCCAGACATTAGTTTGCATGTTGAGCTACGTAAAAATTCACTTCTCCCATTAATGAATCTGCAGGGAGCAAAAGAAGTATGCATGGATCGCGAAGTCTGACGATCTGTCCTCTCTGACTACCTTTAGAGGGATACAGCGTGAAGATAGTAAGTTTGGTTAGTTATATTTTAGGGCACCAATACTCTGGTAAAAATATAGATACCAACCACAGAAAATATAATTTTAGGAACTTATAATAATAGAAACCTATTATTTATGATCTGTGATACCAACCTAATGAAACTCCTGTCACTATATAAAAGACCACTTCGCAGTTGCTTTTGATGAGTCTTTTGATAAAAGTAGCAGCAAGTGACGCTGGTCCAAGCCCAGCTACTGCTGTTAAACATACAGCCATGGACCTAAATGAAGAAAAAAAACAGCTATAACAGAAATATCCCTAAAGGGCTTATTCCCAGTCATCCAAATTGTTTTAGCGCGTTTGTGCTTTTTTAGAGGGCTCGTTTTTGCAATTGGTCCCGATTGCGAGTAACATGGCATGCGTCAACCTAAGTTGAAGACCTTATGGGTGGTTTGAAAAGTTTCACAGCAGGAAGCCACACCCTGCGTCAGTCTATTTCAACACGACAATGGGCTCACCATTTATTACATGGGACAGGAATGCACTAGCGGAATTGTAGGCGTATTAGTACTTCTACATCTATTGCCAGATTCGCAAAGCAATAGGCAGAGCCTGAGGAAGAACCGGGCAATAAAACTCATGGCCACTCTTTTCTAACCGCCAGTTATTACATTCGTTTTATTTACATGATATTTAAACAAATTATTAATAGTAATAAGGTTATAGAAAAGAAACAAAATCAAATCAAAATGAGAGTGATTCTGGTTACTAGTTCTTAGGCCAGCCTGCAAGAATTTGGCAAGAAACTTGCCTTAGGTTAGAGTTTAGAAAACACTAACATTTTTGAGTGTAAACTTAGTAATTATTTCAAATATTTTTTTTTTTTGTGAAAATACCAACTTGGTTTTTGGGCTTGAACCCATGACCTGTGCCTTACAAGAACACTCCGGCCATAGCGCTACAGAACTATACCGAAACCAGCTAGGGGTAAGGGGTAGGCAGAGCCATACTGTGCGCCTACATTTCACCGTATGCCTTTATTGTCCCACGTAACAGGTGGTGAACCCATTGTCGTGTTAAAATGGACAGGCACAGGTTGTCGCGTCCTGCTTTTGTAATTTTTCGACTGGGCTTAACGACTGCCATGTTACTGGCAACCGGGACCAACAGCTTAACGTGCCTTCCGAAGCGCGGAAACGCTCGCAAATGTAAATGCCACGAAGTGGTTACACATCCGAGGACCAGCCATAGTGAAAGTTGCGTCACTGAGTGATCGTTTACAGAACACTTGAGTCCATCGGAGCCATGAGCGCTTTTATTATATAGTAAAAAGAAAAAATATGAACTTACATAATAAAAGAAGGGAAGATATCGGGTACATATGTATAGAGCAAACCGAGATTGAAAACGCCAGATATGATACACATAAAGAGGATAGCTGTCAAGACACCAAACGGGCTGAAATTGATGCACACTGCTGCAATGGTGACCAGTATCTGCAAATAAAAAACGAAATAAAAAAATAAATATTTTTTTATTGCAACAAAAGTACATACACAAAAATATCAACATGATTAATACAGGAAAATAAAAAATAATTAAGAAATTAAACAATCTAAATTTCATTGCCAAAAAATGGTCGCTTCTCAGCTATATGCTGTGGTGCAGTAGTCCAAAGAACATGAATCTACACCACAGCGCTGCTTTCCGTTAACGACCTGTTTAAAATGACGTGATGACGCACGACACCCGGCAGATAGTCCTTGCTATACAAAATATAAGCACTTGTATCACCGCTTTCTTCGTGTTCTGTAAATGATTCATTACGTATCTTTTACTACGGTTGTATAGGTGACCACTAACACGTTTTAAGAATGTTTGCGTTCTGCAAAAGGCAAGTGCAGACATCATACAGGCTGTTAGGAACATGGTAGTCGTTATGCCAAGTTGAACGCCTTACGGGACGGTACAACCAGCGCTTGTTCGGTTCAACACGGCAATTTTCTAAAGACACACTACCTAATATATTCTATATAAAATATGTACATCTGGTGATATAATTTATTTACACGCATTTATTGCATACGCAAACTTTAGCGCATAATATATTATACGCTAAAGTTTGCGAATGCAATAAATGCGTGTAAATGAATTATAAAAAACTGCGATGTTATAAAAGTACTTTTATAAAAGTACATCTCTGTTAAATCAAGTTATGCCAAAAAAATCCATAGCCCTCAAAACAATATATCATTATAATCTCTCTCAGACCAACCATGCACACGCACACAACTCATAACATTCTTACACATCTACCCATAACCAATCAACCCAAAACCATTGAAGGTACATTGTCGTGTCGGACGTATAAAATCGCGTTACTTTGTACCGTTCAAGGTAAAACTTGAATAGTCTGTCTGTCTTTTGAAGAAAAGATCGCGATTTGTATTGCTAAATGATCACAAAGGGATTTGGTCACATATCGGACGTAGATCGTGCAGGAGCCCCACGATGATCTACGGGGAAACTGCTACAGCAACGGTAGCAGTTTTGCTGACTAACAGACGGGACACATGCGTTTTTAGAGGGCTGCGGGGTCAGACGGTAGTCGCCGAAAATAACAGGACAAAGCACATTTACTCCAAGCCGCCAATAAAAGCGAACAAAGAGGCAGAGCCTACAAATCAAATGTCGATCAACCGATTCAAAAGCGAGCCTTGAATTATGAATTTTATTTAGTCACCTACAATTGTCCTTTTGTTTTTTTCGCACGATTTTTTGATAGAATAGGTATTCTCTTAGAGGGACAGAAATAGTTGCTTTAAACACCTACCAAATTTCCAAAGTATCTTAGCAATTCCTCTTAAATATTTGTAGCTATGCAATAAATAAATTTACCTGAATTCCAAGTATAACTCGCTTGCGACTAACGTAGCTGATCAAACCATTCATGAATATGTTTAAGACTGCTAACGCTATTCCGACGGCAAACATCATTGTCATGGCAAAACCGTTTATCAGACTGTAATTATTCTGAAATAAACATTTTTAAAATTTCAGCATTTAATACACTTCTTAAAGACCTAGAGAAGTTTACTGGGAGAGACAAGTCACGGAAGGCGGAAGATGAGTTACATGATTAGGTCTTAACAGGTCATGTGTAAACCTGATTTGACCGTTTTGACGAGTTATCCATCCGGAATTCCCGTTACGGCTATAGGCAGATGGAAAGACAATGTGTGATTTTAATCGGTAAGAGTCCAGCATATCATCCAGGAGGATACCCACACGAATAAAGAAGGCTAATTTGATTGATTCTTTGTCATAACACAATTGAAAAGAATAATAATATTTAAAAAACATTTAGTTTAGGCTTAAGCTGTTTCAAAATTGTCTGTTTTGAAGAGTTTCTTCAAATCCTAATGGATCATCAGAAATTAGAAAACAACAATTTGCAAGCGTAGTATTTAAGGTAATTAAAACAAATTAATTCCAATTCGGTTTATAAATAAACAATCTTATAATTTAATAACTCACCGGGAACTGAGTTTATAATCAACTAGCGGTCCCGCCCGGCTTCGCCAGTGACATACTTCGAACCCCGTGGCACCCATTTAATCCCGTCGTTTATTAATTTCACAATAATTTACGAATTTTCCAAATTCCTTGATTACTTCTCCGCTCTCCAGTACCTACGCCTGCACGCCCGCACACGGCCCGGTCGAATTATGGTTACACGAAATTAATTTTTTTGCGCATTATTTTGTATTATTTTTTTCATTATTTTGCGATAACTCGTAAGATATTCATTTAATTTGCAAGGTGTTAAGGAACAAATAATCTTCATGAAATGCTGAAGCCAACTAACGTAGTAAAAGTGATAAGGATTAATATCATATTTGTGAAAATAGCCTTTAAATTACTGCTTTATACTTGCTGGTTTTTAAAAGTATTAAAATGTATATAAAGAATAACATATTCTTAAGAGATAGACATATATCGCCGCGGAATTTTTTGTAGACCTACATTAGATACACATTTGCACCGCACCATACATTATTTTGTTATATCTCAAAGGGTTTAGGCAGCGTTTTAGTTGAAAACTCCCAGACGGCTTATTTTTCCAACCTTCCCAACAAATATCGTTATAATTTAGTCAATATATACAAAAACTTAACAAATTATACATAAAAATCTTCTATATGAATCACTCTAACTATTAAAAAAACCGCATCGTAATTCGTTGAGTAATTTTAAAGATCTTAGCATAGATAGGGACAGACAGCGAAAATCGACTTTGTTTTATAATATGTAGTGATGATTAATAGCATGAGTAAAATAAAGGCGATTATATGTGGTCCAAAAAAATTCAAGCTTTTTAAATAAAAAAATTGTTGTTGTGCCTCACTCGACATAGATAGGGTTAGTGTGTCGCGGACTTTTTTATAGATATTTATAAGATCTACAATTAATTTGAACATTTTATTGATCTATCTTTTATAGTTTAGGCAGCGTACGCAAAATAAGTAACTTTTCTGGTTGATTTTTTACACCTTGTATCCGAAAAACCCAAATATCTTACGAAACGCTATTTTTTTCTTGAAAAAAAAATATAGCCTATGTTACTCGTGGATAATGTAGCTTTTAAATGGTGAAAGAATTTTTAAAATCGGTTCAGTAGTTTTTGAGCTTATTCATTACAAACAAACAAACATACAAACAAAGTTTTCCTCTTTATAATATTAGTGTAGATTACAAAATACTACTTGGACAATTTCTGTTTTGATATCTTTTACTTAACACTAAACCTAAACAAGTAATCTCACATTTTCCAAGCTGGTTGAATTGTAATGCTTTCTGACCATTTCACAGACAGTCAAATGAGTATTGCCGCTAGCCCTTGATGTCATGAAGGCACTCGCAATAGTTGGTGTTAACTCAATATAACAGTATGCGCTGTAAAGAAAGAGAATTAGTATATTACATTTTTTTTGCAGTAGGCAATAGTCATTTTTTGGGGAACATTCGGCTCACTAATTCACTCTTTACTAGTATATGGTACCTAGACGGATTCTTGTTGGGTGCCCAAATGACTCACCTACTAGCGGTGCACCTGATGACTAACGGACGAGACAGCGATACAGGCGCACTTACGGTGTTGGAAGGTTTGTGCCGCAAATAAATATGAGCCCCATGCTCAAAATCCAGATAGGTTTTTGGGCAATGCAGTAATATGAAAGAAAGAGAAGGTTTCAAGTAAAGTTTTCTTCTTATGCAGTGAAATTTGTGTTACTGTCGGCGTACATACATATTGTCACGCCTTTATCCCCGAAGGGGTAGGCAAAGGCACACTAGATGCCCGAATTTCACAGTATGCATTTTTGTCCAACGTAACAAGTGGTGGTTGAAATGGCCAGGCGCAGGCTGTGGCGACCTGCTGTTGAAATTTTTCAAGAAGGCCTTCAACTGAGTTTTATAACTGCTATTTTACTGGCAAATTACTGGCAAAATTACTGACCTGATATAACTACAAACTAAAGCCTTCATTACCGTTGAGAAGTATCTCATGCGTGGCTTCTTGAATATATTTTTGAGGCGTGTCCAGAAAGATTTTAAACAGCTCATATGCCTCGTCGACACGTTATCCTCATCTAATAACAGCATATCTACCTGATAAAAATAAAAGTAGACATCTGAACTTAAAATATTAAGACCCCCACGGTTTCGCCCGTGGCATAGTCACTTCGGACTTCCGTCGCACCTATTTAATCCCGTCGTTTATAAATTTCTACAATAATGTTTAAAATTTGTCCGATTCGTCGACATTTATGATTACTGCTCCGCTCACCAGGGTAGTAGCGTGATAATATATAGCCTTTAGCTTTCCTCGATAAATATGGGTTAAACAACAAAAAATTTTTTTTAAATCCCACCAGCAGATCCTGAGATTAGCGCGTTCAACCAAACAAACAAACTCTTCAGCTTTTTATATTAGTATAGAGTATTATAGTATAGATAATGTTCAATATTTTGTTTGGTTGAACGCGCTAAACTTAAGATGCACTGATTCGAATAGAAAAAATATTGTTGTTTTGAATTATCCATTAATCAAGGAAGGCTATAGACTATATGTTATCACGTGGTACCATAAAAACTAAAAACTTGCAACCATGTGACAGCAAACATTCGAATCCTCTTAAGAACTATGAGATCAATAAACGGGGCGTGCAAAAGAAGGCAATACCTTTGAGCTTTAAACTAAAAGGGTCATTATCAAATGATATTTAATAATATACTAGAGTACCCTTAACCGGCGTGTGTGTATGAAAACACTTATGAAAGTTGAAGAAGCGAAAGTTGTGTGCCAGGATCGTAGCAAGGGGTAAGCCATAGTCTCTGCCTACCCCGACGGGAGAGAGGCGTGACGATATGTATGTATCTATGTATTTAATAATGACCTTCGATCCCTGAAACCACATCTCTGTCTATAATCACATGGTCCATCCGTCGGAGCATATGGCTGAAGATAATGTCCTTGAAAATCAGTTCAAGAACCCCAATCAGCAATGGCTTTCTTACCTTTGAAGGCCCTCCTAAGTATGTTAAGGATTTTTACGTGAGTACCAATCATTATGCTTTGCATCCATTGGCTATCCATTGGTCCCCAGATGTAGGTACTTTATTTGCCCTAATAAACATAAAGAAGAAGCGCTCGTGGCCCCGCGGACTCAGTGTTCTGTAAACGATCACTGCGTTAAGCAACTTTCACTATGGCTGGTCCTCGAATGGGTGACCATTTTGTGGCATTTACATTTTGCGAGAGTTTCCGTGCTTCGAAAGGCACGTTAATGCCGTTGGTCCCGGTTGCCAGTAACATGGCAGTCGTTAAGCCCAGTTGAAGGCGTTATGGACGGCTTTAAAAAAATTCAACTGTAGGACGCTACAACCTGCGCCTGTCCAATCAATACGGCAATGGGCTCACCACCTGTGACGTGGGACAAATGTGTATACAGTGAAATGTGGGCCTATGCCCACCCCTTCGGGGATAAAAGCGTGACAAATGTCATATATGTCTAATAAAAATAAAATAACATTTACCGGATAAGCGTGGGCACTTCGCCGGTGGTTTATCTCATAAATTCCTCTAAGGACTTCTAATGCTTCTGCTTTCTTGTCCACAGTGAGAAGGTATTTAGGACTTTCATATACATATCGGACGACAAACGCACCGAAAATTGCAGGTAATGCAAATATTAAACACAGCAATCTCCAGGAGTTGAAGTAAATGCTCAGACCCGGAATGTACCCAGAAAACTGCAGCGATAAAATTGAAAATGATAATACTGCAACATAAAATAAATTTGTTGATCAGGACTCGTTGATGTGAAAGAACGTGGGTTTCAAGAATGGTCGAATAAAAATGAAAGAATTTCCCTCTCAATTGACGATTTTAGGTTAGGTTTTGAATTAAAAACTTATAGGATAGTTTCTCTTGACCTAAAATTGCAAAATTCGGCAAAAAACAAGGTCGTACAACATTTGTGGATCACACTGACATTTATTCCGACCCGGGAATCGAACCACCACGATCAGGTGGTGGGCGACCCCCAAACAAGCCCATGCTTAACTAACAGTGGGCAGACTACAGGTAAGAAAATTTAAAAAAAAAGTTATACTACCTGCCATCGTTCCCAACGCTACCATAAACGTACTGGTGGTTAAAACAATCACAGCGCGCCTTGTTACAATTGGAGTACATTCAGTCAGTAACGGGAATGAGGCTGCAAATATACCTGCCACCCTGAAAAGCCATTGGCATCACTCCTAAAGTATCCTTTTGATTATGGAAAACTCACATCATCCTCTTAGGTCCGTATTCCAGAACGTTTATCAACACTCAAGAAACACTTGAGAGTAGATTTTATAAGGCAAAATCCAGTCTCAAGCGTCGATCGAGTATTGAGAAACGTTCTGGAATACGGGCCTAGACGTCACTTTTTGATGGAATTTAAACCTCTCCGATATAATTCTTCTTCGCAACAAACGCCATCTTAGGGTCGTAATGCAGAACGTTTCTCAATACTTTAGAAACGCTTAAGACTAGTTTTCGCCTTAAAATACTACTCTCAAGTGTGTCTTGAGTATTGAGAAATTTTCTGTAATACGGCCCTTAGAATTGAGCGGAAATACTTCTTCAATCAAATCTATACATAAAAGTACATACGACAAATTGAAGTGTCTGTTATTCTGTCAGTTTTTCACTAAATGCATATTTAGGTAAGAAAATAATTACGGTTAGTTTTAATAATAACGATTTAAATAAATCTGTCTGCCTGTCAGTCTGTTCCGACTAACCACTGAAACGGCTGGACTGATTTTACGACAACGTGGGCAAAATTAAGTGCCTTGTTGGCGCAGTGGTAGTGCATGCCAATAAAAGTAAAAAATACGTACAAGTAACTTACCCAGCAGCGGATACAGATTTAAACAAAGCAAAGACAATCCAGTGGGGGGAAAACGCGGCGCCGATAGCGAATGAAAAACTGATTACCAATGCTATCTGCAGCACTTTTTTTCTGCCTCGTGTGTCAGCTACGTAACACCATATGTTGGATGAGCCAAAGAGACCTGATGATTAAAAATAAACGTTGAGTTTAGGTCTAGGTTAGATGATGAAATATATTTTGGATCGATCTTTAGAAAACTCTGATGATGATGGTTTTGTGGGAAGTGATGAAGACGAAGATTTTCTATTGGGTGATGATGATGGTGACCGCTCAACCTTGGGAGTCGGAATAAGAGGAAATTATTTTACCGATAATTACTAGTGAAATTCGAATTTCCTCGGCAGAAACGGAGGATTGGAATGATAAGATTGAAGAGCCAACTCTGCCACATGCATCTTCCGAAGGCTCTATATCATAATGGAGTACTTCTTGCTCATCCATGAAACAAATACCAATCGTTCGAGATGACAGAGCTGCGGGTAGAACCGCCATCACATCCAATTGATTATTTTTGTCTGAGGAATTCAAAACATTTCAGGGCCTTTTCATTACGCGTGGCCCATGACGCGACGTCGCGTGACATATAACTATATTATATAAACTATCATCGCTAAAAGAATAAACACACACAGCAAATAGTATTTGATGTACTTAAGATTTAATAAACAAATATATATATATATGAACCACAAGTAGAAAACTCCAATTTTAGTTTTGGCATTCAAATTAAGTTAAGAATCGAATCAAGTTTATAAAAAGGGGCATCCCTATAATCGACTAAAGAACGGACGAGAACATGGTGAAGAGAAGTTGAGCGTAATGATCCCTAGCAAGATCTCCGGCACTCTAGCGACCTCACCTGCTAGCGGATAACCTGTTGACTAACGGATGACCCTGGACCCTTTTGAGTTTCAGTGTTCAGGCAGCAGTCGCTCCAAACATCTCCGAAAATCAAAAACCAAACGATGGCTTCTCCTATTAGCCAAATAAAAGTGGACCCAGGGCTCCAAATCAAGGTAGAGTTTGGAGGCAACCGAGAATACATACTTACATACATATTGTCACGCCTCTATCGCCGACGGGGTAGGCAGAGGCATATTAAATGGCCACATTTCACCGTAAGCATTTTTGTCCCACGTAACAGGTGGTGAGCCCATTGCCGTGTTGAAATGGACAGGTGCAGGCTGCGGCGACCTGCTGTTGAAAATTTTTAAACCGCCCATAAGGCCTTCAACTAGGATTTACGACTGCCATTTTATTGGCAACCGGGACCAACGGCTTAACGTGCCTTCCAAAGCACGGAACTGGGGTGGATCTAAAGGGCCAAATAAATTTAATAAAATGTGTCTATTTTAGATGTTAAATTTGGAAGAAATTTTGAACCCGTTGCCTTTTTAGTAAGGTGGTAACAAAAAGGCTAAAATGTCTTATGTGCTAGACACTAATTAGCACAACCAATTATAGTCCTGGTAGTCTCGGACTAACTGAGAATACACGACGAAGAAGATGGATTTGTGCAAGGCAGGCACCGGGGTACGATGAGGCCCTACCGAGATCTTTAAGGTTCAAGCCCAATCTATAATATATTATAATTATAGGACTATATAATCACGAAAAGAATGAGAAACTCAAAACAAACCCTTGTACCAACTCGTTTGGACCAACGTGACGTGACGAGTGTCTTATCACTTGACGGGTGAGCCGCTTATCCAACTAAGATACCGAGACCCATTAGAAAATGACGAATTAATCCACCTCTTCGGTCTCCAATGTCTTACTAATTGCTTTGCAAAAATATTTTGTATTGGTCTACCACCTCAATAGTACCAAAAAAAGCTACCTCCCGTCAATAAATGAGGAATCAACTCCAGCTGTGATTCTGTAGTTCCAAGCTCTTTTGCCATGGCGGGCATCAGGTAGAAGGTGCCGAACATCTCGAATGTCATTGTGATCACTAGCCAGCCGTAGAACGTGAACAAATACAGGTTGTAGTGAGCAAAACCTGGAGAATAAAGTTGTTTATCATAAATCCTACTAACAGTTTCAAAGTTTGTAGAGATATTTGTTACACAATTACGTTCCCACCCCAGAACCAATTTGATTATACAGTACGGCAACCCACTAAGAAAGTTATTTTTTCTAAATATCTCCATTAAAGAGGTAAAATAAGAGGGGATAAACGTTTATATGGAAGTTCGTATTTCACGACATTACGAAAATTAAATTACATACTCATTTTAGTGGTTAATAAATGGAAAGGTAATTTCGCGTAATTTTGTTTTGCAAAATTTTGCATTTTAGGTGCTAAATAGGGCTTTTTTAGTTTTTAATGATAACGACACTAAGTTTCGTATACCTGCTTCTAATTAAAATATAAAACGCGTGTTTCAAGATTTTTCTAAATTCTACACATAAGGGTGTGAAATAAGGGACTAAAGTTTGTTTTATTATATAGGAACGGATACCGAACTTTGAAACACATTTATTTTGTGGATTAAACTAATATTTGGTACTACCCGGGATTTGAATTCGAAACAGTCGTATAGGTACACCACTACTACGCCACAGAGGCAGTCAAAAGTAAATTAATAATAATAATAAATCATGTAATTATTAGTTAGGCAAATGTAGAAATTGAGTTTTTTTTTAATTAGTATTAACTCACCCGCCAAATCCAAGGCTTCTTCGACAGTTTTGACCCTCCCCGCCATTTTGTAATTATTTACCTATTCACACAAATACACATGTAGTACACATTCATTATCAAACCGTGACTGTTCGGTTCATTTACTGATACGTGCAAGAAATAATATCTAGTCAAGTGTTACAGGTGCCCAAAAAAAAAATATGGTTCTGTAGGTATAAATAGTGTAAAATAAATCTAATCAAACGATATCTAAACGAAAAACTTTACATGTTTTAATTCTTAACTAAGATAACTTAAAATAATTAATAAAGAAAACCACTTACGTAACATGCGTCATAAACTGTCTCATGTGATAGCCATTTTAAAAAAATAACCAATGCTATTACAAACACTATTAACAACGCTATAAAGTGAACTTGTTTGTTTGTCCATCTTAAAGATTGACATTTCTTTAGGGTCGAATAAATTTAGGTGTAGTGAATGCTATACACTGAGATTATAGCTATACGTTACTTTTTTTTGTAATATTCGTCGTAGTGCTGTTTGAAATTTCCCGCGGGTACTGGTGTTAGAGTCCACGTCACGTGTATATTTGCAGTTCCCGGAATTTAAAAGTAAATATCCATCACGCCTTATCCCCGAAGGGGTGGCAGAGGCATATTATATACCCACTTTTCACCGTGTGGATTCCTGTCCCACGTAATAGGTGGTGAGCCCATTGCCGTGTTGAAATAGACAGACGCAGGCTGTGGCTACCTGCTGTTGAAATTTTTTAAGCCGCCTATAAGGCCTTCAACCAGGCTTAACGACTGCCATTTTACTGGCAACCGGGACCAACGGCTTAACGTGCCTTCCGAAGCACGGAAACGCTCGCAAATTTAAATGCCACAAAGTGGTCACCCATCCGAGGACCAGCCATAGTGAAAGTTGCGTACCTCAGTGATCGTTTACCGAACACTGAGACCGCGGGGCCACGAGCGCTTCAAACTTTTTAAAAAAATTCAATGAAGTGTTGATGCATGCAAGTTAGTTAATGATATGGAGACTCACATAATAGATAATTGTTAATATTAAACGCCTAATACTATTCCAGAAATAAGAATGAAATTATGTATTTAGGGAGTGTGTTAAGCGCAGACGGAAGATGTGATTCAGATGTAGAACGGCACGTAGGTGCCGGAATTCGTCCCAATTGGTAAAGCGACAAAGCATCGTAAAAGAAGCACGACTCGCAATTCATAACGCAGTGCTACGTTGCTTTACGGCTGTGAAACCTGGGTATGTCAACAGATGCATGCAAGGAAATTGAATGCTGTGGAGATGCGATCACTTCGAAAATTGTGCGGCGTATCTTTAGCCAACTGAATACGTAACGAAGTAATACGGAATATGGCAGGTTTGAATGAAAGTGTCAGCGTTAGGCTAGAAAAGGGCGTGCTCCGTTGGTTTGGACACGTCCAACGAATGAGTGAGGAACGATTGACAAAGAATATATATTGTGCGAAAGTAGATGGTAGAAGCAGTCAGGGTAGACCTAAGCATACATATGAAGATCACGTGAGCAGATTGCTCAAAAACGGAAAAGTCAAAAGTACTCGGATACCCAGGCGTGCGTGTATGAAGCGATTGATGAATCTGCAAGAAGCGAAAGAAGTATGCATGAATTGTGAAGCCTGGCGATCTGTCGTCTCTGACTAACGCGTCAGGGATACAGCGTGAAGATAGTTAGTTAGTTAGTTAGTTAGAAATAAGAATGTAGCATTGTCATTTGATAATATTGTTATGATTGATTGATTTATCTCTTTATTGCACACCAGAAATATAACATAACAGGATTGGATTACAATTAAAAACTTATCGGTAATACAATTGGCGGCCTTATCGCACAAAGCAATCTCTTACAGGCAACCTTTATTGTTATGCTCAAACATCTAATACTTTTTAGGGAATAAGAGCTGTTTCTGTTCCGTTTAGCAGAGAAAGTACTTCTTTGTGCAAAAACATCCAACTCACAATACGAGTAAGTCTTTAGTAATAGTAGTTCACTACTAACACTTAGATTAATTCAGTTATTTTTTCATTTTCATCCTTGTCATGCAATTGTTAAAGAAATTGTTACAGCAATACCACTAGTTCAAATGTGTATTCTGCTACAACAAGCTAAAAGATGTGGGTGCTGCTAGCGTCAATAAGCAAGTTCTATACTGCCTTTTGAAGAACCCATAGTGTAGACGTTCGGAAAAACCCGGGCAGGGAGTTCATTCCACAATCCAAGCGTGCGCGAAATAAAGGCTTTATCAGACCTAACCGCAAGCGTGCGCTCCGGATGTAAAGTGAGAGAGTGAACACCCTGTCTATAGCAAGCGGTACGATGATAGAAGGTAGCCGTAGGCATCATTTAAAATAATTCATCAGAGCACAGACCGTTGTACATGCGATAGAACACACATAAGGAGGCGAAGTCTCTCCTATCACGAAGGAGCTCATCACCGCCTGCTAGTCTCTACTAGCAGGCGGTGATGAGCTCCTCTGATCGTTGATAATCCTCATAGCACGCCCTTCTACCGAGTCAAAAGGTCGAAGCTGGTATTCAGGTGCTCCATGTGTGGCCGCACTTGACTCATAGAGAATTATTTTAGTTACCGATAAGGTTTTTCTTCAATACAGTACTCTACTAATTGTTCCGTGATTATCTTGCAGATAAGCCTAATCGGAAATATTTCACTATACACTAAACGATGAATCGAGTTCTAATGATAAAATTATTCACCTAGTTCTCAATATACGTCAATAAATAAATAAAAAACATCATACTTGTTGCTTGGTGATGGTTAGATTGGGCAGTTTTATTTACCCATGGCCACTGTTACTGAAATATACTACTATTATACTACTAAAGAAGCGCTTGTAGCCATTGTTTAGTCATTGTTCTGTAAACTATCACTGCGTTAAGCGAATTTCGCTATGGCTGGTCCTCGGTGGTAACATGGTAGTATTGTAAACCATGTTTATGGGCTCGCATCGCAACCTGCGCCTGTCCATTTCAACACAGCACCTGTTACGTGGAACAAAAATGCATATGGTGTAATGTGGGTGGTGTATAGTATTTATTCATTTGGTTAACCTACAATTAGTTAACTAATACAATGAATAGCAAGTATACAATAAATACATTTATAAATGCACTAATTATTTACAGGTTAATACCACATGTACACATTTTGTTAACAATCTGAGAGTAGGTACATTATACGAGTACATACCACGATACATATTACTCTTTGCACTATATTACCAGATATAATATTATAAAAATGAAAAAAAAAACAAATAGTATAAAATAGTATGACTCTGCCACCCTTTGCAGGGTAGATACGTGACAGATAAATTAAGTAAATGAAGTCTAAAATAATAAAACGTGAAAACCTTAATGAATCTAACTACATTCCTGTAAAACGACCATTTTTTTTTAAAAACCCTTCCCATTTGGATATTAAATCTGAGAACTTGTCCAAACTACTTATTCAAACTTTTATACACACGGTAAACTTTCATACCCTTCCTGGATTTGGAGCACGAAGTCCACATTATTTGGTTGTTAAGGACCTATGGTTTAGCTTTCGATGTTCGCCAATGTAGAACGCGACTTCCGAACATCCTAAGGGCGCCTGCATCATTGCCTTTTCCGTTATTCAGCAGGTGCATCGCAAGCTGAGATCTACTATCATCAACACAAAATAACAATGCACCTCATGATAAATTTAAAATCGAATTACAAGAGATGTGTTGTTGATTGCTATGATATTTTTTCGCCTTTCAAGTACACTACGGAATTCTACGTAACTATAGTATTACTTTTTCCTGGAGAAGGCCTTTACAGAAAACAGGCAGACCAGATTAACTTATTTTATGTAAATATCTGTTATAAAATTTACAGGTTTAGGTTTCCATACTACTTCTTAATCTTAATCTTAATAATACACTCCCGGACACCTAAATCGAGCCACCTTGATTTTTTTGGTTTGGAGTACTGTAACTTATAAAAGATGTATGTAGAAGGAAAATGTTTTGATGCAGTTTTGGAGCTGGTATACTCATCATTCATTTAGAGTGGCACTGTTCTAAATTTGAACTACAGTTTATTAAAAAAGTCGAGTTACGTTGAAACAAGTCCATATTTGCTTGTTTCAAGGAAAAAAATCTAATCGAGAAAATAAATGTTTATTTAGGGCTTGTATTGCCTCCCAGTGCATTTATGACAGCTCTCATACGGTTTGGCATAGAATTAATCAATGTCGTTATGACATGTTAAGGAATGTCCTCCCATTCTTTCAAAATTACATTTTTGAGCTCCTGCATGGTTTGCGGGGCAAGATGATGAGCTCGAACACGCTTCTTCAGCTCATCCCATAAATGCTCTATAGGATTCATATCAGGACTTCGCGCTGGCCATCTCATAACAGTGATACCAATGTCATTTAAGTACTCCCTGACGATTCCCGCAGTATGGGCCCTTGCATTATCATGCATTAAAAAGAAATCTTGGCCAATAAATCCAGCATATGGCATCACGTGGTTCTCTAAACATTGGTAAATGTATCTATTGCCATCTAGGGGCGGCAGTCGTGGTCCCGTCACTACCGCTAGCTCAGTTTTGCCTTCCATAGAGATTCCTCCCCAGACTGTCCATGATCCTCCACCATAACTCACTTTCTCGTCAATACAGCATTACGGGAAACGCTCGTTCTGTCTTCGGTACACCTTACTCCTTCCGTCATTACCGTATAGCATTATCTTGGACTCATCTGTGAAGAGAACCTGGCTCCATTGATGTCGAGTCCAATTTAGATGTTCGCGCGCAAAATCTAGACGGGCTATTCGGTGTGCTCGTGTCAATTTCGGTCCATTGGCTGGCTTATGGGGCTTTAAACCACTTTCATTGAGTCGCCTTCTAACGGTCCGAGCACTTACAGCCACTCCGTGAAAGTCCCTGAGCTGTTCTTGTATCTGAACAGAGTTAAGGCGTCGATTTCGTAAGCTAGTAGTGACAATGTATTGATCTTGTCTCGCCGTTGTCACTCGTTAACAAGGTCCTCCTGTTCGCCGTACGAAGCCGCCAGTCTCCAGGTATCGGTGGTTCACTCTTTGAACAGCGGAACGACTTATGTGAAGTTGTGAACTCACATCTCGCTGACTTAGCCCAGATTGAAAAAGTGCTACAGCTTGCGCGGCTACTTCAGGTGAAGTATCCATAATTTTATAGCCAAAAACGGTTCAAATTATAAAATAACTAAACTAAACTTTGGTTAACAACAATTGCGAAAATTCAAACCAAATCGACATTAAATTGCTTCAAAAGCAACTTTTAACAGTCATTATTTTTTTCAAATCAGTGACCAAGCTCGGCTTTTGTTCTTTATTTTAAATTCTAAAATTCAAATTTGGAATAATACATACGGGAAAGACGATGAAATATGCCAGCATTAAAAATGTATATTTTTTGTGTAACGGGCTTTTAGGCCCAGGAATGTAAGGTGGCTCGATTCAAGAGTCCGGGATGTATTATAAATGCGTAAGTTTGTATAGATGTTTGTTACTCTTTCACGTAAAAACTATTGAATAGATTTTAATGAAATTTTGTACTTATACAGCTTATACATTAGAATAACACATATACTCTTTATCCCGGGAACAGGTCCCTGTAGGAAATTAGAATAGGAAAACTTCACCTTGCGTGCATTAACTACTATGTCATTTATTTTTCTTAATAGATAAGTTAGTTATTATGTTCCCTTCAGGGATTATAGCGTTAATGATACGTTATTAAGCGCTCGTAGCCCCGCCGTCTCAGTGTTCTGTAAACGATCACTGAGTTACGCAACTTTCACTATGGCTGGTCCTCGGATGGGTGACCACTTTGTGGCATTTACATTTGCGAGCGTTTCCGTGCTTCGGAAGGCACGTTAAGCCGTTGGTCCCGGTTGAATCTGGTCCCAGTAAAATGGCAGTCGTTAAATCTGGTTGAAGAGTAAAAATTTCAACAGCAAGAGCCACAACCTGCGTCTTTCTATTTCACAACACGGCAATGGACTCGCCACCCTATTACGTGGGACAGAAATACACACGGTGAAAATTGGGCATAGAATATGCCTCTGCCAACCCCTTCGGGGATAAGGCGTGATTTATAAAAAAAAAATATGCGAGTCTTTGGGACTCTGCGTAGTAGAACTGGGAGGCTACCACCATGTCTTATAACCATGTTATAACAACATAATACACACTACAAGCACACACACAGCTTTTAAAAAAAATAGTCATTATTTTTATATGCTAATCAACAAGACAACCCCTCACACACACCTTACGACTCCATACACTCTTCCTAATCTCTACCACCCCACTCGTACTACACCTCACTCTTACCACATATACCTCCGACACCACTGTATACTAAAATTGACATAAGTCCGAGAGCATCCATTAGCCCGACTTTTCTCAAAATATCTTTACCACGCCACTTTAACATACCTAAAATAAAACACCCATCTCTAATAGTAAACAATTCAATAGCAAGTCACCACAACCCGCACCTGTCCATTTCAACACGGCAATAGGCTCACCATTTGTTACGTGGGACAAAATGGATACGGTGAAATGTAGGCGTATAGTTAACGTGACCATACGTCTCGTTTTGAACGGGACCGTCCCTTTCTCCGGGTCTCCGTCCCGGTGACCCCGGAACAATCCTCGGGACGCTAAATTGTCCCGTTTTCCCAAGCTGAGTGAAATTGGCATAAACAAAGTTATAGATCCCGATGATTGCGCATTGCTTATTTCCATTTTCACATAGTTAATCTTTGACACTAACAATCGACAAGTCAAATTCCCTTACACTTTTGGTTATAAAAAATGATAATTAGTACAATAAGTAAAAAACCAAGATATTTTGGAAATCGTAAATTCCGATCTGTTGCCAAAGCTACATTTAAAACTTCTGTCACTCTGGTTTAACACCCCTACATAAACCCGACGGTAGCTTGGAGAAAGCTGGCCTACTTGGATTTCTCTTTGCTTTTTACTTAAATAAATAAAATAAATAAATTCAAGATGTTTTAACTTGAGCATGAACAACGGGGGCGCTTTGCAGCCTATCCATCCTATGGTACCATATGGTGTGGAACGTTCATGCCGGAAATTTATTTCTCTCATTCAGAGGTACGCCAGGAGCTTCAAACTTGAGTAGGCCTTTCGGAGTACTTGCGGTAGTACTAAAGCAGTATGGACCCGAGTTGTTTCCGATACTTCCACGTCTTTTCGTCTTTTCCGGCATTCATATTCCATGAAACAAGTCCCGACTTTCTGGAAGACCGCATATGATTATTCCGTATCCAAAAAGTGTAAAGGACGGGTCGTGTTCAATTACAAGCCTATAGCCGTCACCTCCGTGCTAATATGGACAATGGAGTTTGTAATCAAGGCATAGCCCTTGAAGTATCTCTACAAATACGACCAGCTCTAGTAATAGGACTAGCGATCTTCTTGAGTATCTCACACACTCCTGGGCGACGGCTAGCGAGAGTAAAGTACAGGTTCTGACAGTAAGACTCGATATTTCTAAGTCCTTTGACCGGGTCTGTCGTCGTCATCTTCTATCTAAATTACCTTCGAAGGACTGCCTAAGGAGTTTTGGAGATGGGTATCCGGCTTTCTGTCCAAAAGAAGCATTAGGGCTATGGCGGCTGTTCAGACTACATGGCCTTAAATGTGGGACTCCAGCACGGGCACGTTGTTGTACCTCACCCTGCTTTTGCTGCTTATCGATGACCTTAATTTTCACTGAATTCCAAAATACAGGTTCTTATCGAGTTGGAATTCAAAGTTCCTCAACCTAATCAACACTCCTAATAAATGGCGACAAACTTATGTACATCAAAGTGTAAAATTTTGAGAAATAAAGTTATTATTACAAAGTTATTACTATAAATCATTGCTATGCGGATTATGTACAGATGACACTTATTACGTAGGTCGTCCCAGTATCACCAGTCTGTACCTAGTGGAAAAAGTGTTGAATAACTTCTTGTCTCAAATCGAGGTTACTCTCGCAAGTGTGTCCGATTGGGCTAGACTAAATCTTGTTCAATTTAACCCTATCAAGACTCAAGTTTGTGTATTTACCGCTAAGAAAGTCCTTCAGTCCACAATTCCAGAGTTTATCTCTAAATATCCAATAATATCATGATCCTTAGTGTTGACACCTCTAGTGACGTACGTACGATAAGGTAACGTACGATAAGGCCCGCTTATTGTGCAAATTTTTGTCGACAAAATTATTTTAGCTTAATGTTTATAGTGAAAAGTCATAACAGTGGTGATCCCCAACGCCCAGCCGTATCCTTGGACCTAGAAACTTGAAAAGTTTGCACAGAGGTTTTTTTATGAAAGGACAAAGTCGGATATTTTTTAATTGCAACCCCAAAGGGATAAAATAGGTCCTAAAAGTTAGTATAATTTACAAAAAAAATTGTGAGTTGACTTTCGGTTAGAAATTAAGTTATATGTGTTTCAGAATTTCACAACAACATCTAATTCCCACGGGAAACACTTTTTGTGCAATAACCAAATTTTAGACTGTTCACTGTTGATTGATGGCACTTGGTGGAACTTGCTACACATCTTGAACTAAAACATTATTTATACACAACATACATACCATACTTCCACTTATTTATTACTTAAACCTGACCGGTTTCGCCTTACGGCATTTTCAAAGAATAGCACATATTGTATGTGTTTCGGATGTACAAACAATATGTGCTAACCTTTGAAAATGCCGTAAGGCGAAATCGGTCAGGTTTAAGTAATAAATAAGTGGAACAGTACAAGTGTTTTAGTTCAAGATTCAAAAACCAAATTTCACGCAAATGGAGCATCAGCTAGTTTATTATAATTGAAGGAATCAAATCAATGTCACGTTTTGGGTACGGAAAAAAATAGTCAAGTTACGTATAATACAGTACCTTCCCCTTCGGATTAAGGCTTGACTGGGAAGTAAGCACGAAAGTATTTACAATAATGAGTTTCATTTACTTTAAAGCTTTTATTAATGAAGTCCTGCGGACTAAGTGTTCTGTAAACGATCACCGCGTTAAGTAACTTTGGCTATGGCTGGTCACGGATGACTGACCACTATGTGGCATTTACATTTGCGAGCGTTTCTTAAGTCGTTGGTCCCGGTTGCCAGTAACATGGCAGTCGTTAAGTCAAGCTGAAGGCTTTATAGTCGGTTTAAAAAAAAATAACAGCAGGTAGTCACAACCTGCGTCTGTCTATATTAACACGGCAATGGGCTCACCACCTATTACTTGGGACAGGAATACACATGGTGAAAGGTGGGCATATAACGTGCCTATGCCACCCCTTCGGGGATAAGGCGTGATAGATAAATAAATAAATATTAATAAAATAAACAGCAAGTTTTTAAAAATATGTTTGTACTAAAGCTTACTAACAGTAGTATAGGAACTATTAAGGTTAGATTGTGAATCGACAGGAGATGTCTTCGTTTTTCTATCTGGAGGTAAAAATAAGCAGACCACTACACCACCTGCGAAAAATTTTGTCATAATATATTTTTCTATATCTGTACTAAAATTATAAAGAGGAAATATTTGTATTTAAGTATGTTTTTTACTCTTTCACGTAAAATCTACTGAATAGATTTCGATGAACCTTACAATAATAAAGCTTATACATCAGAATAACACATATGCTACTTTTTATCCCGGGAAGAAGTTCCTGTGGGATACGGGATCAAGAAAGTTTATCACGCGAGCGGAGCCGCGGCCGTCATATTTTATATGTTTTCGCGCTAATTAAGCGCTAATTAAAAAAACCGGTTAAACACGAGTAGAACTCGAACTCGTGACTTGAGGTTCCGTAAAAAATAATAGTTTACCTATTTGAGGTAAGGCCAATTAATCTAGACCTACAAATTGTATCAGCGCTTATACAACTGAAAGGTCTGTGTTAATTGGATAAACTATGTATGTATGAGGACACCCCTTAATACTCAAGTATTTTTTTATCTTTTTCGGATTTTTCTCTTTATTTATGCTATAAGACCTTCCTTTTTGCCAAATTTCGACCAAAAACCTATAGGGTACTTCCAGTAGACCTAAAATTGTTAATTTTTTTTGGAAGCAATACTTATAGCACAAATAAAGAAAAAAATCCGAAAATAAAAAAGAGTTGTAACTCGAAGTAAATTTTGTTACTTACAAGTTTTTGTAAAAATCTAAATTTGGCCTAACATTTCATCGTGTTGACTTATGACCTTGATTTTTATACACCTAATAGGGACTACAAACCTAAGTATCTATACTAATATTATAAAGCTGAAGAGTTTGTTTGTTTGTTTGGTTGAACGCGCTAATCTCAGGAACCACTGGTCGGATTTGAAAAAATCTTTTTGTGTTTGATGGTCCATTTATCGAGGAAGGCTATAGGCTATATATTATTACGCTACTACACTGGGGAGCAGAGCAGTAGTCATAAATGTCGGCAAATCTGGCAAATTTTTATGCATTATTGTAGAATTTATAAGCGACGGGATCAAATAGGTGCGACGGGAGGTCGAAACATTCCACGGGCGAAGCTGTGGGGGTCATCTAGTTTGGTATAAATTTCAACTTGCTAGGTCCACCCGTTCCTAAGAAAACCGATGGTAACAAAGTAACAAACGGACAAATGTCTGGATGGACAGACGGACAAAGAAGTGATCTTATAAGGTTTCCGGTTTTTCATTTTGAGGATCAGAACCCTAAAAAGGATCTAGATAACTGATATTATAAATTATACATATTTGTCGGAGCAGTGAAGTAATTTGTACTAGTAGCGCCATCTACTTAAGCTTGAGGTACATAATTCGATTAATCACAGCCATCCTTGAGTCAGTAGTTCGAGTCGAGGTTGTCTATTGACTGCCTCTGTGGCGCGGTGGGAGTGCATCCGACTGCTACGCAAGAGGTCGTGGGTTCGATTCCCACCCAGGATAAAACTTTGTGTGATGAGCACGATGGTTTATTCTGTGTCTGGGTGTTATTTATCTATAATATGTATGTATTTAGAAATATAAAAGTATGTTTATCAGTTATCTAGATCCCATAACACAAGCTAATATTAGCTTACTTTGGGCTAGATGGCGCTGTGTGAAAAGTGTCCCACAATATTTATTTATTTTATTTATTTATTTATTTATTGACGTCGCATGTTACATTTGACATCTGTCAGATGCCAAGGTGAGACCAGTGTGTTAGTGACGCGACACAGTTGACATCTAGAGCTCGACCGAGCCGGGTGTGCGCACTGATTCTATGTGCAATAACTAAATATGGCGGACGCTGACGATATTTCAAATAGAAATCTCTCTGCATCTCCGACATATAACTAGCTGTTTCCCGTGGCTTTGCCTGTGAGGTACTTCGAATCCTGTAGCACTCGCTTAAGCACGTCGCGTCACTTATTATCCTACTAATATAATAAACGCAAAAGCTTCTAAGTATTTATGGATATTCGTTACTCTATCACACAAAATCTACTGAATGGATTTTGATGAAACTTTACAACTTTATCAAAATCATCTCATCACGGCTATTTTTTATCCCGGGAACAAGTTCCTGTGGGAAACGGGAACGGGAATACTTCACCACGCGTTCGGAGCCACGGGCGTCAACTAGTATTACGTACAATAATATATAGGTAGTAAATACTACATACTACATAAAATAAAAATTATCTTTATTTTGCATAGACCATTTTAACGGCGCTTACAAAATGTCATACACTGTTTAAAATATTTAAAACGACCACCGGTTCGGAACGCGGCCCACCTGAGAAGAACCGGCAAGAAACTTAGGAAGGCTTTTTTTATGGCCTATTACAATTTAATATTATTTCGCGCTCGGAAGCGCTCGTGGCCCCGCGGTCTCAGTGTTCGGTAAACGATCACTGAGGTACGCAACTTTCACTATGGCTGGTCGTCGGATGGGTGACCACTTTGTGGCATTTACATTTGCGAGCGTTTCCGTGCTTCGGAAGGCACGTTAAGCCGTTGGTCCCGGTTGCCAGTAAAATGGCAGTCGTTAAGCCTGGTTGAAAGCCTTATAGGCGGCTTAAAAAATTTCAACAGCAGGTAGCCACAACCTGCGTCTGTCTATTTCAACACGGCAATGGGCTCACCACCTATTACGTGGGACAGGAATCCACACGGTGAAAAGTGGGCATATAATATGCCTCTGCCACCCCTTCGGGGATAAGGCGTGATGGATATTTATTTATTTTATTTATTTAATATTATTTCACTTTGCCAGCAGATCATTTCCAGGTGTACCTGTCATGCAAATAGTCTTTAACGGAGTAATAACCTTTTTCATAAAGCTTGTATTTAATTAACTTTTTAAATTTATTTAATGGTAAATTTTTCAGGTCACAGGGAAGCTTGTTGTAAAAGCGTATACAGTTACCCTGGAAAGAATCGCCAATCTTATGTAGTCGACTGTGGTGGACTGAAAGATTATTTTTATTTCTAGTGTTTATATTATGTTTATCACAGACTTTACAAAATTGTGATAGATTTTTCTGGACAAACATAAGTTTGGCAAAAAGGTATTGTGATGGTACGGTTAGAATATTTACTTCTTTGAATTTTTCTCGGAGAGAAACTCTGGGGCCCAAATTATAAATAGCGCGTACAGCCCGCTTTTGTAGAAGAAAAATAATATTTAAATCTGCAGCACTCCCCCAAAGGAAAATACCGTAAGACATAATACTATGAAAATAGCTGAAGTAAACCATTCTAGTAGTATCCACATCTGTTAGAGTCCTGATCTTTTTTACAGCGTATGTAGCCGAACTTAACCTAGAGGCTGTCTTTTCTATGTGTGGGCCCCACTCAAACAAACAGCAACAACAAAACAACAGCATATTGGCATCAATAGTTATACCGAGGAACACAGTTGATTCTACAAACTCTAACACTTGTCCATTCAGTTGAACATTGGCCGCAACTTGTTTTATATTTGGTAGAATAAATTGTATACATTTAGTTTTATATTTTACATACATATATATATATATATATATATATATATATATATATATATATATATATATATATATATATAGATGACGGAAGGATGGGGTCGTTAATAAATATTAATCCATTAATCCCCCCATCCTTCCACCAGCTCCAATTGCATTTTTGGTCCAGCTGTCCTCTAGTAGGTTGTTCACATAATGGAATTTTATTATTCTCATAATGGATTTTTTTACTAACTAACTTTTTCAATTAACAGTGCAGTTCAGAATACCAAAATATGGATGAACTCTTAGGAACGTTTTCTTGTAAGTAAAATGGTTGATATACATTACCATGTCTCAAGAATCTAACCTGTATAATATTCAAAGACTAAGTAATTAACTAACCAACTGGCAGTAAATTTAGAATCATTTATAATTAATGTTTTTAAACTATCGCGATTATTTATCATTTATAATTATGACTAGATGACCCCCAGCTTCGCCCGTGGAATATTTCGACCTCCCGTCGCACCCATTTAATCCCGTCGCTTATAAATTCTACAATGATGCACATAAATTTGCCCGATTTTTCGACATTTAAGACTACTGCTCTGCTCCCCAGTATAGTAGCGTAATGATATATAACCTATAGCCTTCCTCGATAAATGGGCTATCTAACACAAACATTTTTTTTCAATTATGACCTGTAGTTCCTAAGATTAGCGCGTTCAACCACACAAACAAACAAACTCTTCTTTGTTCTCAAACACTTTCAGCTTTATAATAATATATTAGTATAGATATTTCGGGTCATATTTGCGACATACGGGTTGTATTATACCCGTGACAACGGCTGGTGTAATGTAGAAGGTAAGATTTGTACATAATAACATTCATAATTACGTTCATAACTGTTACTATCTGACCAAAATGAATAAAGATTATTTTGTTTGTTTGTTGTAGTAGTCAGAAAGGACAGATCGTCACTTTCAAAGACTACAGAAATCACTATTATTTTATATCAGAAATTAAAAACTTCAAAACTTACCAAAAACAAGCACAGACCATATGTAAAACGTAGACTCACAATGCTTAGGTATGATTGAACCAATGAGACTCACACAGATCATTGAACATAGACGGGTCACCATGAGACCCAGGCTGGTCACTTGACCCCTGAAGAATAGAAATAAATGCATTAATTTATACATATTGTCAAGCATTTTTTTCCTAGGCAGAGGTACAATACGGAGATTATTTCTTTACGCATTTTTGTCCCACGTAACAGGAGGTGAGTCCTGTTATGAGAAAAGGACAGGGGCAGATTGTGACGACCTGCTGTTGAAATTGTTTTGAGCCGCTCATAAGGCTCTCAACTTGACTTTACGACTGCCACCGACAACCGGGGACCTACGTCTTAATGTACCTTCCAAATCACGGAAAAGCTCGTAAGTGTTAATGTCACAAAGCTTCATATGAGGACCAGTCATAGCGAAAGTTGCCCAACGCAGTGATCGTTGACAGCACACTGAGTTAGCGCTTTAAATACTATACTATACTATCTTCACGCTGTATCCCTGACGGGGTAGTCAGAGAGGACAGATCGCCAGGCTTCGCGATCCATGCATACTTCTTTCGCTTCGTCTAGATTCATTAATAGCTTCATACACGCACGTCTGGGTATCAGAGTACTTTTGACCTTTCCGTTTTTGAGCAATCTGCTCACGTGGTCTTCATATGTAAGTCTCGGCCTTCCCTGACTCCTTCTACCCTCTACTTTTGAACAATATATATTCTTCGTCAATCGTTCCTCACTCATTCGTTGGACGTGTCCAAACCAATGGAGCACGCCCTTTTCCAGCTTAACGCTGACACTTTCATTCAAACCTGCCATATTGCGTATCACTTCGTTACGTATTCGGTCGGCCAAGGTAACGCCGCAAAATTTTCGAAGTGATCGCATCTCCACAGCATTCAATTTACTTTCATGCATCTGCTGACATACCCAGGTTTCACTACCGTAAAGCAAAGTTGGCACTAGCACTGCGTTATGAATCGCCAGTAGTGCTTCTTTTACGATGCTTTGTCGCTTTACTAACTGGGACAAAGCACCGTTAACTTTGTTTCCGGCAGCTACTCGCCGTTCTACATCCGAATCACATCTTCCATCCGCGCTAAACATACTTCCTAAATACACAATTTCATTCACTTGCTCTAGACGTTCCTGGTTTACCCTAATCTCGCATTTAGTTCTTACGTCACCTCTTTCAAATACTAGAACCTTAGTTTTACTTGCATTTAAGCGGAGACCATTACTTTCACACCCCTCTTTCATATTAGTGACTAATGCCTGTAAGTCGGCTTCTGATGAGGCCATGAGCACCGCATCATCAGCGTACAGCAGACAGTTTACTGTAAAGTCACCCAAATTCACACCCATATTAAAATCTTTCAACTTCTGCAGGCAACTGTCCAGATACACTATGAACAGCCAGGCGGACATGACACATCCCTGTTTGACGCCTGTACAGACATCAAAAAGAGATGACACATCCCCCCCTACTCGCACGCAAGCCTTACAGTCCCTATAAAGCGACTGTATTGCCCGCAGTAGCGAGCCGTCCACACCATATCCTGGCAGCAAGTCCCACAGCGTTTCTCTCACAATGTTATCAAATGCTTTCTCTAGATCCACAAAAGCGCAGAAAACCCTCTGGCTAAGAGCCAGAAACTTTTCCGCGATCATGCGGAGAGGAAACACTTGATCCATGCAACCTCTTCCACGTCGGAATCCGCATTGAGCCTCCCATAAATACCTTTCAGACTTTTCTTGCATTCGTGCCGTTATAACCTTTGCATACACCTTACTAGCTAAGCTGACCAAGCTGATCGCCCTGTAGCTGGATCAGTTTAGGCGCGAGCCTTTCCCTTTGTAAATAGGTACTACAACTGCTACTCGCCAGTCATCTGGGACCTCACCCGTCCGCCAGCACAAGTTGCATAACAGACAAAGTGTGTCCCAGACACGCGACCCACCGTACTTAATCATCTCAGCAGTAACTCTGTCTTTTCCCGCAGCCTTACCACATTTCATACTTCTTATCGCTTGTTCTATTTCTTTCATACTAATGACTTCAATGACATCGGGATCCGGAGCATCGAAGTGAGCTCCACTTCCCGATGTGGCATCTCTGTCTTTTCTTGCATACATCTTTCCATAATATTCACTCCATCTCTGCAGGACGTCACTTTGGTCTGTTAGGACGTCATTGTTAACACTAAGCACTTTATTCATACTGCAGATTGCCGAACAACTCCGAGTCTTGCCTACCTCTTTCCAGAAAAACTTGGCATTATCCCGGAACTTGGACGACAACCTTTCATCCGCATTCATTCTGCACCTTTCACGAGCTTCTTCTATCAGTGCCTTCGTGTTAACTTTCTGCAGCTTGTATCTCTCTTTCATATTAAAATCATTCCGCGAGGCTAAGTAGTCTAGCCATGCTTTCTTCTTCATTCGAACTGCTTCTTTCACTTCCTCATTCCACCATGCATCACGCTTATTACTACTGCCTCTTTTCGTTTCTCCACACACTTCCACAGCGGCATTTATCATACTGTCCCTAAGGTTCTGCCATACACTTTCCACATTCTCACTGCTTACATTGACGTCGCCAAGCTTTTCGGCTACCCTTTCATTATATTTATCCCTAATGGATGCATCCTGCAGCTTCCAGCTTTTGATGCTATAAGTCGGCCCAGGTTCAGGACACTCGGTACGATGACGCCAACCCGCGAACAGACCCCTAATCCTAGTTATGACTAGGTAGTGGTCTGATCCCAGCTCAGCGCCTCGATAAACCCTTGTGTCCATCACCTGTTTACGGAGCCGACTATCCATTAGGAATAGATCTATCATGCTTCTCTTTGACTTACATCTCCTCGTATACATATGAATTTGTTTGTGGTTGAACATTGTGTTCGCCACAAACAAATCCTTTTCCTTACAAAATGCCAGTATTAGCTTGCCAGCGTCGTTCATCCTTTTATCCCCATACTTCCCGAGTACCGACTCAAAACCATCGCGAGCGGTACCCACCCATCCATTCAAGTCTCCACATACTATAAGTCTTTCATTTCCTTCTATCACATTTAGAGCTTCTCTCATACTCTTTTAGAAGTCCTCTAGCTCACTCGCGTTCGACGAAGATACTGGCGCGTAAGCAGCTACCAGGAAAATCTTCCTCAAACCAAGTTTTACACGGATCCAGAGGATTCTAGGACCTACCAGTTTGTACTCATACATACCGGAGGCCAATCGCGAGGACAGCAAAATTCCAACCCCCCGACTGCCATGCTCGCTCTCTGGTATTCTAGACCAAAGCGCGAGCATCCCACCCGGGAGCTCCAAGACTTCGCTGCCCTTGCGCTTGGTCTCTGTCAAGCACACTGCATCTAACTTTCTCTCATTCATAACATCCATCAACTCATTCATCTTATCTGTCATTCCTCCCCTAACATTCCACGCAGCTACCCTGCACTCCATCCTCCACTTCCCGCCGTGTCGGTCCGCGCGTGTAGGGTGGCGGTCCCCTACGCCGCTCTGGCTCACACTTTTCGCACCAGCGGGGACGAACTGGTGCGCGTCGCCTCGGGGGCACGCCCTAGCATAGTTCGCCCTGGTGGCACTCGTGTTGGAGTAGAATTGCAGCCGTAGCTGGCAGGGATGGCGACGTGCACGCTTCTACTCTTTAGCGCTTTAAATATAATAATAATACAGCGTTTTCGTGTAAAAACTGACTTTAAAAACTTAACAAGCCATGGATAATATCTATGGTACCACAGATAATATAAATGGTACGGAGTTTGGCGCCAATTCATGAACATGACGCAAGGTTGCCGTACCTATTTAATTGTATATTTCGTAATTTAGTGTTTAATACTGTTTAATATTACAGTGGATTTTGATACATAAAGAGTTAGAAAATGAGCATGAGTAAAGGAAAGAGAAATATTGCTATGAATAGCGGTGTTCTTTGTATTAGTGCCAAATCTCCTTAAAAAGCCCTGGTATAGGGTCAACTGCTTTACTACGGCAAGGACTAGGACTGAGGACTCGACATCAACAAAGGACTAGACATGACTCAATTTAAATAATGAGAAAATATAAACACTAAAACAAGGCTGTATGGACTAAGTTTTCTTTACCTACCCAAGATGGGCGAAGACAACTAACAAATATGTATGGTACACGATTCCAGGGGACTTTTGGCGCCAACATTAGCAATGTCACACGTTTGTCGTATATAATTTTCCAAAACTAGTGTAAAATTCGTGTTTTTGTGTTTAATTATGGTGGAATATTAAACATAAAGAGTTTGGAAAAGTGCATTAGTGAAGGAAAGTGGTATATTGCAATAAAAAGCGGTATTGTTTGTGTTAGTGCCAAATTTCCATAGAGAACTGCAATAAGGGATCCACTGCCTTATTGGGGCAAGGACCAGGACCTAGGACTGAGGACTTGACATCGACAAACGACTAGACATGACTAAAACTAAATAACAAGAAAATATAAATACTGAAGACTAGGCTGCATGGACTAAGTTTCCTTTGCCTGCTCAAGATAGGCGATTCCAGGTTTTTATCGTACTTGATAGTTCTAGATAAACATGTCGCGGCGACACACGAATGTTCCCGAATGCCGTTTCTCCTGTTTTTACGATGTATATGATCTTTTACGATGACTATAGTATGTATTGGAAATAGTACATACCTTTGAGTAGTAGGATATAGATTTATAAAATATGATGAAGTACATCCCAGGCCCAAAGATGTGATTTGAAGTACCGTGAAGAATATTATATTGGCTATATGATTCTTCAAGTTCACCAATAGCAGACTGACCCCTGACACGAGGAGTACTGCTATCATTAGCAGGCGAGGTCTGGATGCCGCTTTGACAATGGTCATACTTGCTACCATGAAAAAAAGGCCGTACGCCATTCCGGAGTATATAGTATTTAGAGATAATTCATCATTGCACTGAAATTTTACAAAATAACTTTATTATTTTAATAATAATTTTGTGTATGGTCAGCGTCAGGTAAAAGTGTCAAACCAAAAAATATATTTTAAAGTAATATTTCAAATTATCTATATATTTTGACTGCTATGGTGGCGCAGTGGTAATGTGTGCGACTGCGGCGCCGGGTTCGATTCCCAGGTCAGAACAAATATGTGTGCGATACACAAATGTTTCTTTCGGAGTTTGGGTGTTTCCTATGTATAATATATATGTATTTAGAAATATATACTTACTTACTTACTTACTTATCCATCACGCCTTATCCCCGAAGGGGTGGCAGAGGCATATTATATGCCCACTTTTCACCGTGTGGATTCCTGTCCCACGTAATAGGTGGTGAGCCCATCGCCGTGTTGAAATAGACAGACGCAGGTTGTGGCTACCTGCTGTTGAAATTTTTAAGCCGCCTATAAGGTCTTCAACCAGGCTTAACGACTGCCATTTTACTGGCAACCGGGACCAACGGCTTAACGTGCCTTCCGAAGCACGGAAACGCTCGCAAATGTAAATGCCACAAAGGGGTCACCCATCCGACGACCAGCCATAGTGAAAGTTGCGTACCTCAGTGATCGAATATATAAGTATATAAATCAGATTTTTAGATCCCATAGTACAAGCTTATAGATTAGATTGTGCTAATGGCGCTGTGTAAAGTGTCGCACAACGATGTTTATTCTAATATGAAACGCTTACGCCAAGTTGTGCTAATTTATAGTTCATTCTCGCGGCTCTGGGATAAAAAGTAGCCTATTTCATCATTATCTGTGCGTATTCCCAGTTACTTCAAAACTCTACCTGGATTTGGAGCCTGAGGTCCGTTAAGCTTTGGATTGACATTTTGACCTCTCAAATAATCGTAATCAAATTGGTCCAGCAGTTTGAGATGTACCTAACAAACATACAAACTTTTGCCTCCGTAATATTAATACTTCTTCAATCTTGAATAAAAACACTTGTACTGTTCCACTTATTTACTCTTTAACACGTTAAGTGCGAAGCGAGGCCTAAATCACCCCTGATGCAACTTCCCTGTGGTGCGGCAAGCAAAAAAGTGAATTTCTCTGTCGTGCGAATGGCATAGCTTTGGTTTGGTCCAGTGTAGGAAAGAGATAAATATATATTTGAGATCACTAATGGTTCCGGACTCGGTGGTGTACCTACCTTGGTACCGGATGTCTTAGGCCTCGTGCCGCACTGAATTAATATAATTTTAATGCAGTGCGGAACGAGGCTAAAACGTCCCATATCCCCCCTGACCTCGTACCGCACTCAACGCGAGCTTCCCGCGACCAGTGTTGTGCATCACGTCGATTGGAGAGCACGTCCTTTTACAGCGCCGAACATGTCTAAACGATGTCGAAAGAAGTTAATTTTAAAAAACCCAGAAACAGAGCCAAAACAGGTAAGTTTTTAATGAAAAAATCTTCAGTAAGTACCAAGTTTTTTCTTATCTTGGTAGCTATGTACCTAAAGTAAGTGTAAGATATTATTACTTAAGTATATTATACCTAAAGATATTATTGGTAATAACGATTATTGACGTACCTAATACTTTGCAACATATCTAGAATTACCTATTATTCTATATCGTGATAATAATGTTATTATTATTAGGACTTAACACTTAATTGATATTTTTGTAGGTAGTGAAAAACTCCACAAGAAACGCAAAGCAGCCGTTGACAAAACAGGTAAGTAATATAATTAATATTTCAGTAGTTCTTTGTCTAGGTTTTGAAAGTAGGTATATAAATATTAAAGATTTTTAGGGTTCCGTATCGAAAGGATAAAAACAGGACCCTCTATTACTAAGACTTCGCTGTCTGTCCGTTTGTCGCGATAGATAGATAGTTGAAGTTTTCTCAAATTATGTAGGCCGCTATTACAATAATACTAAAAAGTTAAAAACAACAAAATACCTATGTAAAGGGATATTTTTAATCACCAAGTTTGTTAAGTGTGTTAGATTCGACTTATGTAAATTTTACGATATATGTCACGTGGTCGGAAGAGAGCACCAGGCGGAGTATATTATTGTACGATGGTAAAAGTACAGAAATTATTGTGTTAGTAATTTAAGAAACTCAATATTTTAATATGAAATGTTTTGTTTTTAGCCATCTTAAATAAAGGATTACAGTGTTTGTAAGTACGTTTTGTATAAGCATGCGTGGATATGATATTTCTAACATTTATCTATAAGATTACTTGTGTGAAAAGCTTGATACGAGAATTAATTTTGCACTAACTAATACACCGTTTTTATATTAAACCTTTAACATAATATTCAACAACATAAGGTGCTGCCAAATGTAATCGCATGTAAATAAGCTGGACCAAAATAAAGCTTGAGAAGAAAGATGTAGCATACAGACTATTTGGTATAAAATGACAGTATATTATATATAATATACCGCAGCTTCACTCGCTTCAGTCTTCACTCGAAATCTAGGCTTAATGCGTCTCGATTAAATCTGCTATCGGTTCATGAATAAAGCGTTTACGGAGTGGGACTGGGATCCTAAGTATTTATTGTAAAACAAATCTTAAAAACTTTCTTTAAAAGTGTGTGGTGTGTGTGTGTGAGTTTGTTTTTTGTAATGAATAAGCATGCCAAATTCATCTCTATTTTTAAACTGCTGTTTATATTTTGCACCACTTACATGAATAATAATATAACATCTAATAAAGCGAACCCTCCTAGGTTGTAACCACTCGCGAAATAGAACAACTTTCATAAGAAAACGATAACAATACTTTTTTATCGTTTGTAAAAATACTTTTTTAAGAAAATTTGTATACAGGTAATATCAGTTGTTCCAACTGGTTGCCTTAATTATGATACCTATACTTATTGGTAATAAAATTAACTTGTCACACAAAACTTACTCTTGGGACTTTGTATAGGAAGTATTATATTTTTTCTTTCTTTTATTTTGATGAAACTTGTTTACTTTCACGAGTTGTATCACCACCTAAAGAGGGTTTTCATTTAAGAATAACACTTTGTTTAAACTATCACCAAGCAAAGGCTTTCTCTAGCAGCTTATTAATTAATTCTATTTTCAAGTGTACCGGTCATACAAAACCAATATTTTTAATTAGGTACTGAATTGTCACTATGACGAAGACATTTTGATATTTTACAAACCTGGTTACTTATATGAAAATGATTGAACTTAGAGACATTTTTGGCAATCTATTAAATAGTCTATAAAGAAAAGTACCTACTTTGAATATTAACTTAAACTAGTCGGTGAGCCCGCTTTTTTTTTTTTTTTTTAGTAGCCCGTAGGGATCCCACTGCTGGGCAAGGGCCTCTCCCAAACATTTGGGAGGAATTGCCATAATCGCCACGCTTGGCAGGCGGGTTGGCGATCGCAGTAAGATGTCAAACGGTTCAGAGACGCTGCTGCCCGTCTTCTGTGTTCCTTTATTCCCTTAGTCGCCTTTTACGACACCCACGGGATGAAATGGGTTGGTACTATTCGCCGCCGGCACCACACAGCTTTATTTGCGTATCGTTTTTTTTTCTTGTCATTTCTATTCTATTTTTTTACCGTGTTTTGATCAGTACACTCAATAAATAGCTACTGGTGGCTGAGAACTGCCTGTTTATGCAAAATACAATATGTGAGTCATTTTTTTCAGAGTCCACCGAGAAGTGATGTCCAACCAACCAATCGGCCAACATTGCCAATTGAAAATGTGTTTGACGATGAGAGTGATGAAGAGATTTTTCCAACAAATAAACGTCAAAAAACATGTTTTTCTACTGAACCAAATATAACTGAAAAAATCGTACCTTTACATGAATTTAGCTCACAACAAGAATGTGTCATTGATAAACAACAGTATGACAATACAAAACAATATACTTTCTTACATGGGCACCCAAGCTCTATAATTATTGCAAATACAAGAACATTACAACACAAAGCAAAAACACGTGCTCAGACTGCCACTAAAAAAAATTCAATTTATCCTGATCAAGTGAAAGAACCAGAAGAAACAGTTAACCTCAGTCCAAACATCCGAAAAACTATTCAACTCAAAACACAAGAAGAAACAGTGTATCTCAGTCCTAGTACCGGAAAAACTTGTCAAATATTGCAGAATTTTCGCTTGTCCGCTTCTAGTGCTTCAACCTCACCAATAAAAAAACAAAATCCTATAGGTTCCCCTTCAAAAGATTTTCCTCATATAACTACGGAGAGCAGAGCTGGATCTTTGTCAGAAATCTCACGCTCCAATTTACTGGATTGTAATATATCACTTAGTGAGGACAACATTCAACAATTACTTCGTACTCCGACACAAAAAAGACCGAGAGAAAATGTTACATCCGAATGTACATTCTTATACCATATTCAGAAGACTTTAATCCGTCCAAATCCAAAAAAAGTCATGAAATAGAGGTCTCTGTAATTATAGAAAGTATTCCTGATGACAATGTTAAAGGAAAACGAGACATGAATAACAAATTGCCAACTGTTCTAAAATCACCTGATATTGTCGAATATGATATTATTGAACATATAGACTGCGAAAACAATAATATAATACAAACAAACAAAATATGTCACAGTGTGCAGAATATTCGAAAATCACCTGAGTTGGATGAGAGTAATAATATGGAAGATGATAATTTTAGCGGTACTGACAATGATTATAGTCCTTCGGAGGAAGAGTGTAGTGATTCGGAAGAGTATGCTTCAATGGAAAATTGCGTTCATTCAGATCAGGATTTATCTCCAGATAGTGAATATGAAGAAGCTACAGAAGATGACATTTTAGTCACGGACGAAACATTACCCGGCACGCAAGCTAAAGATCACGATGAGTGGGAAAATATATCGGAAAGTCCCATAACTTTTAATGAATTCGCTGGAGAATGTACGTTTAATTTACCCCCGTTTGTGGGAGTTACACCTGAAGATATATACAAGATGTTTGTTACAGATGAGATGATTGATATAATGGTATCTGAAACAAATGGTTACGCACAAAAGTATATACAAATAAATCAACAAAATATGAAACGTAATTCACGCATGACAAAATGGAGTGACACCAGTTCTCAGGAAATGAGAACATTTTTGGCTGTTTTAATGGCAATGGAAATATCTGCCAAAGCAAGTTACTAGTTACAAATTGCAGAAAGGCGAAATTACTGGAAAAATGAACAAAAAGGGCGTAAAGGTAATGAAATGGATGGATAAACGGAATGTTTTGATGTTGACTACGTGCAAAGATCACGATGATAACCTGATAGATACTGGAAAAAAGAAGAGAGGAACCGACGAATGCATAAAAAAACCGGGATATGTTTTGCTGTACAATAAAACAAAAAAAGGCATTGACTTTTCTGACCAGATGTCTTCTTATTACAATCTACAACTTTGAAGAGAGGAATCAAATGGTGGAGAAAAGTTGTAATGGAGCTAATATTTGGTACGGCGCTAATTAATGCCTGGATTGTGTTTAATTCAATCCAAACTGATGGAAAAAAGTTACCAAAAAGACTCTTTGTGGAGAAACTTATAGAATCTTTAATAAAAAAGGAAATCGATGAGACCCCAGGTAATGTAATGCTTAGATATATTTCTTGACAGTCAACGTGTTGAAGCTTTCATAAACTAAGCTTGACATTTGGTCATTATTAAGTTATTTATTATTGTTTCCTTTTAATTATTCTGAATTTAAGCTACCTTACCTACCTACTCTTTCAACATTTTAAGTATAAAACAAACACATTCATTTGATGCAGTTATACCTACATTATCATTGTTATTCTCATCTACGATCTAACCTAAGTAACAATGTCAGTTTTATTACGTTATCTTTACATTTTTGTTATTTTTCAGCACCTGAAAGCGCACGCCATTGCCTCGAAAAGGGTAAAAAAAGGAGAAGATGTGTTGGTTGTTACCAAAAACTACGCACATTTTTACCATCTCGTGAAGCTGATAAAAAATCCAAAAAGATTTTGACTCAGTGCACTCAGTGCAAAAAATCTTATTGTCTACCCTGTTTCAATGAAAAACACCAATAAATAAGTACAACATATATATTGAGATTTTTATAAAAAAAGTATATTGATACTGATTTTTTAATGTTAATTCAAGTTCTAATAATTGTATTTTTAAAGCCCGAGGCAGAATAAATAGGACAGTTTCTTTTCTACTTCTGGTTGCCTTTTTTTTCTATTCTGTGAACCGCATTAAAATTTTCATATACAAATAGAAAGATAAACCTTATGCATAAACCGTAATCCATTATTTTCCAATAATAAGTCTGTAATAGGTGCCTCTTAATGGTATAGAATGGAACGCTTCGTGCGCGAGTCCGACTCGCACTTGGCCGGTTATTTTTTCTTTATGGCGCCTTCAAGCACAATTTAGATTATTTAAAAAAAAATGTATCCTTTGATAGCTTTGTGTTGTTTTGCCAGGTTTTGCCCTTAAAACGATCTAATGAGATATAATTGATCAAAATCGGTCAAGTCGTTGCGTAGTTAAGACAGTTTAAAAACGTCGATATTATTTTTCCCATCACTAATCGCAGCGAAAATTTGCCCTATTTCAGTGCGTTACGAGGTGTATAAGATCCCATATTTTGTTTTGCTAATAATTCCTAAACTAGCCATCAGATCCCGGGGCGACGGTGGATTAGGGTTCATCAATTCACTGTCTATATCAATAAGGACCAAAATTCTCATTTATCTTTGATTTCGCGCCAGAAAATGGATTTTAGTCTGTAAAAGGAGGTGGGGTCTAATTGACCGCGTGTCGCCCTAACGTCTGCTCACGGTACGGGCCGATTATACCTCGTGCCGCAGGAACGGAAAGTATGCAAAAATTGGTGCCGCAGCTAACGTGTTAAGAGGCCATTCCTTAAAATCGCACGAAACGAGGATTGAGAAAAGCTAAGGAACTGGTGTCATTGAACTGTCATAATTTATAATCCTCAACTTTTCAAAGGTTAGCACATATTTTAAAATATGTGCTAACCTTTGAAAATCCCGTAAGGCACACATAAGGCGAAACCGGTCAGGTTTAAATAGTAAATAAGTGGAACAATACAAGTGTTATTATTCAAGATGTGTAGCAAGTTCCGCCAAGTGCCATCAATCAAAAGCATAAATATTAGTACTTATTACTCATAAAATACTATTATAAAAAATAGGATCAAAAAAAATACTCAACACACCGATGATATAGTGTCAGAAGTAGAATTTGCTTCTCCGAACATTCTCTGACAGAAGGTTTGATCAGAGCTGTCTCGTGTGTCTAACGATTGGAAGAACAAGTTCACCATAGTTGGGTAGAACATAAAAAACGTGTTGTTTCTGCAATATCAAAAAGCTAATTTAAGAAAGCTTATATCCTAATTCATAACATTCTTTTCATGGAGTTGGGTGTAAGAGACTAAAAAGATCTCCAGTCGGCCAAGTCCACTAATTCAATCGCGTCAGAAGAGAATAGAAGTCATCGCTCAATAGAGAGCCGACAGAAAAAATAACAGTCTTCGTATTCTACTATTACAATTGCGCTCCAATGGAATTATATCGGCCGGCCGGGAGAATGTTAATAAACACGTGTAGCGCCCGTGAGTAGCTCTTAATTTGCATCTTTCGTAGTCCATATTAATATTTTGATAGCTAAAAACAGCTTTTTAGTCCCTATTCTGCAGCTTGAAACGTGTGATTGTGAAATATATAATAGTTTTAGTAGACTACATAGTTTTGAACTAATCCCCAAAATTGTTACACGCTTAGAGCCGAGATACATGGTGATTATCCATAGATAGACTTACGTAGCTCCACAAAGGGCACTCAGGAAGAACAGCTGAATGGTTCTCCAAAGCAAAGGTGGTTTAAATATAGGTAAAGTCTGTTGTTTTATTGTCTCTACAAGAGATAGCTTTTTTGTTTTCGTTTCTGCATTCTGCATTATACTCTTCACCTGAAATGTATAATTCATTAAGATAATTTATGTCAACTTGTGTCATAATTTTAATAATACTAACTCCTGACTTCACTATTATGACATACCTTGATAAACTTTAGTCCCCTATTTTAACTCCTTTAGTGGGATTTCGAAAACTCCTATCTAAGTGGGTCCTCACATTATGCGGGATATACATATGCATACTATACACCCACATTGCCCATTTTTGTCCCAGGTAACCCAGGGTGGTGAGAGGCACCGTGTTGAAAAAGACACGCAAGTTGTGGCGACCTGCTATAAAAATTTTTCAAGCTCAATGACTTCAGCTTGACTTAAACGACTGCCATGCTTCTTGCGCGATGTTTCCACATTGGACCTATTAAAAATTACATATTGCAGAATGACAGCCTTGTTTAGTGCAATTACTGAATAGGCCCTTAAGGGTTGAGAGGTTCGATGAGACTGCTGTCAATAAAGTCCAAATCACTTCTATTCCTAGCAGCTAATCAAGGCTAGCCAGAAACTCCACATTGAAAATATTGGATGCATCTTGAATCTAAAGAGAAGATCGTATCTACACTTACCGGGTATTCTTCTCTCTTCCCTCCATTTCTTTCATAAATTCTTTTCATTACGTCCAAAGCTTTCCCATGTTGTCCATTACTGGCTAAGAACTTCGGACTCTCATATAGATAGAACATAAGGCAAGCTCCGATACCCAGAGGAATTGCAAGCACTATTGTGAAGAGTCTCCAAGGTCGGAAAAATATGTTCAAGAATGGTAGAGGAATGTTAAATTTTAAAGGAAGAATGAACCATGCCAGACCTAGAAGTAATGAAAAAAAATCTATGTATTTTTTGAGTCAATATAATATTGTTACATCTACCCTACCCTACCTGGCCATCACAGGGGTCGGGACAACTCCGGGATAGCGCTCAGTTGTTTCTGAATGCATACATATCATCCATCAACATCTGGATATCGAAGACAAGCGCTCGTAGCCCAGCTAACTCAGTGTTCTGTAAACGATCACTTACAAGTTACTATATTAAGCAACTTTCGCTATGGCTGGTCACGAATGGATGACCGATATGTTGCATTGACATTTAGTAGCGTTTCCGTGTTAGTAAAATCGCAGTAAAATGGAAGTCGTTAAACGAAGTTTAAAGCCTTATGGTGGCTTAAAAATTTTCAACAGCAGGTCGCTATAAACTGCGCTGGTCTATTTCGACACGGCTATGGGCGCACCACCTGTTACGTGGGACAACAACGCACATGGTGAAATGTGACCGTATAATATACTTTTACGACTGATTCGGGGATACAGACGTGATTGATAAAATACATCCGAATATGTCAGGTACACTAACTATACTATACCAAGGGGCCAGTTTCCACATTGGACAAATTGACATGATATTCCTGACAACCTCGCCAGGTTTACAAAGTGAAAACATAATAGCAATGTTGTAGGTACAGAGACACTTACCAAACGAAACTAATTCACATGTTAAGCTGCAACTGTTCATGATGAAAAGAAATTGGCTCTTCCATTTGGATCCTGTGCTCTCTCCCACGAGTGCCATTGTTAGGAAGAAGCTGGCATTAGTACTGCAAAGTTAAAGTCATCTCACTTTATTCATTTTACATGCCCGTTCTACTTGTGTCATTATACCTACCAGAGAAGCATGGCCGACACGACACAGGGGATTCTAATATTGAGGACTATGTTTAAAAAAAAAACGTGTTGCAATCGGGGTGTGCCGCGGTAAAGCTATTTAGCTATTTAGCTTATGCAATTCTAATTTTTTATTGTTTTTTTATTCCAGATCGGAAGAAAAAAAATCCGATCCTTTCTGGATATAGCACCATTGATCACATACATGCAATAATTGAAAAATACCGAGAGTTCAACAGACCTTTAACATTGGGTTCATTGACTATATATAGTAAGGCTTTTGATACAATCAGTCATAGCTCAATATGGAAAGCACTGCACCGCTCAAATGTAGACCAAAAGTATATTAATACTTTAAAATATATTTATGATCATGGTACAAGTAAGGTAAACCTAGAAAGTAGATTTGATGAAATTTGGATCGAAAGAGGGGTCAGACAGGGTGACCCTTTATCACCAAAACTTTTCATCACTGTCCTAGAAAATATATTCCAAAATCTACACTGGTTTAATAAAGGAGTTCAAATAAATGAATGTTACCTAAATCATCTTAGATTTGTCGACGACGTCGTCGTATTAGCTGAAAAAGCTAGGGATTTGGCCGAAATGATGATTGCACTTAACCACGAAAGCTCAAAGATTAGTTTAGAAATAAATCCAAAAAAAACTAAAATAATGAAATGCACATAAAAAACCTATCACTATACAAGGAAATAACATATAATATGTTCACTCGCTCTTGAGCGTCACTTGAAAGCGCACGCTTGATAGTTCGATCGTTGATTGGTTAAATTCCAGTGTTTCTAAACCTTTTCGCAAGATGTTCATTTGCGCGAGTTGCCGTGCGCTGCATACTGACGGACCAACGTGTAATAAATGCAAGCGCCATTACGACTACCAATGCTCCAGAGTAACGGAAGCTGGCTTTCGAAAACTCGGCGAAAGAAAAAACAACTGGCGTTGTCTGCAGTGTAAATCGAGTCCGTGTCCATCTCCAGTAGCAATATCTCCCCAGCCTAGCCAACTAGACAAGATGCAGGAACAGCTTCAGACGATCGATCTCCAGCTGAGGTTATTGCCAACAATAGTTACCGATATTAAAGTAATAAAAGAAGAGCTGAATGGCCTAAAGGACTCCGTTGACATGACACATCACCCCATTAGCACGTTTACTGAAAAATGGGTATACTGGAAAGAAGGGTGGGCGAGGTGGAAACAGTGGCCAGATGTGTCCCATTTCTCGGAGTGAAATTGAGAGACTTACGATTAGAGATCTCTTATTAAAGACTCCCAGGTTAGAGATCAATGGGCCAGAGCAAACAATGTGGAGATTCGTGGTGTCCCAGAAAAAAAACGAGAACCTCTAGAATATCGTTGAGAGAATCGGAAGTCTATCGGAACTGTCTGTGAAAAGAGCCGATATAAACTACATCGCTCGTGTTCCAACTCGTATCCCTAACGGTGAAAAAGCAATTATTATAGCATTTAACAGCCGTTACGTCAAGGAGGAATTTATGACATCGACACGCAAGACTAAGCTACTCAATCTGTCTCACTTGGGCTTCTCATCATCAGCCAATTTCTATGTTAACGACCATCTGACTCAGGCAAACAAAATATTACTTAGTAAGGCTAAAGCCATGGCCAAGGATAGAGGTATCAAATATATTTGGGTAAAACATTCAAAAATTATGGTGAAAAAGTCGGACACTTCTCCAACATTTTTTAAAAAATGCGAGGAGGACCTTGCAAAAATCTCGCTATAATTTATTACACATCAACATTATTTCCTAAATCAAATTCAAAAGTTAATCTTGTGAACAGTTTGAAAACCGTATGCAATTCTAAACCTCTTTGTCTATTAGTCAACTCCCCATTCAAACAAATAAGTCTGCACCTCACGCTATTATTTATTGCCAACGCGAACCTGCACTGTGCCATTCCGGTAATTATCTCTTGTACTCGCCCAGACTTAGTTTTATGTAGCCGATGTTCTATTTTGCGAGCACCCACGTTACAATACATATTTTTTACAGATACCCATGTAATAATGATTCGTAACAAAACATATGTGCAATTGTTGGATGATTATCGGATTATAGTTTTAAGTTATAATGTATTTGTAATCGAAAAAATAACGGATGGTGGGTTTCGAGATGTGCTCTGTGCCGAAACTGATTCTGTAATGTGTTTAATCGATTTTTTGACTGGCTACTTCTTACTAACGTATACTTACTTACCGATCGTGTGAACTTTGTACTGTGAATTTCACTTTACTACAAAATTATTCGCTTGAGACAACATTGTATTATATCTGTTTGTGTTTTTTATCCCGTAATTAAGGCCAAGTTTAGTTTATATTATCAATATGTTAGAGGGCTGCGTACTAAAACACATATAATACGTAATATTAGTAATACGGATAGTATTAGTGACAGCGAAATTTTCGATGATAGATATCTTGTCCAGCGTCGTGATAGAAACTATACAAAGACCGGTGAGATTTGCGGAGGGGGTGTATTAATGGCAGTGAGACGTGAATACATGTCTTTACTTTGCCCCGAATGGCACTCCTCCGCCGAAGATCTTTGGGTCACAGTGATTACGAATAGTAAAGACGTTTTAGGTTCAAAACTACATCTATGTACCGTATATATTTGTGATGAAAATAATGGTAATTCGCAAAATATACAGCTTAGAAACTTTGCTAGTAATTTAGCTTCAATAGTTAGCTCCTGTCCAAATGATAGGTTTATAATAATGGGTAACTTTAACCTTCCATACGTTGATTGGTGCTACCAGCGAGACTCTTTGGAGCCTTCGGGTATATCGGGACCTGCACAGGTGTATTTCTTTGATACCCTCTTGGAGTGCAATTTAAAACAATTCAATTCATATTGTAATGCAAATGGCAGATACTTAGATTTAATTTTAAGCGACGGTGAGATCTCCCTGAATGTATATGACTGTCCCCTAGTCCCCGGGGACGTTCATCATAAATCATTTGAACTTGTATTCCAGTCTACGGGTACTGATATACTTAAACCCTCTTCCAGACTTAAGTATTTTTACGAAGCTGGTGACTTCGACAAAATTAAATCTCATTTAGAAAATATTAAATGGACAGATATTTTGAATACTAACTCAATCGACGTAGCTACGGAGTCCTTTTACAATTGTTTATATGAATTAAGAGACAAATACAATCCTTGTAAGACTATTTACCCTTCAGATTTTCCACCGTGGTATAATGCTAGCCTAAAAAAGATTCTTAAAGAAAAACACAAGTTCCTGAAAAAGTATCGCACATATGGGAACACTAGTGATCACAACACGTTTATTCTTCTTCGAAAGAGAGCAAAGCGAGTAGAAGAGGAGTGCTATCGAGTTTATATCACAAATATGGAAAAAAGTATAATAGACAACCCCAAGACTTTATGGAAATTCATAAAGCTAAATAGAAAGAGTTCTAACACACTCCCTTCTACCTTAGAATACGAAGGTGTAACAGCCAGCTCCACGGAAGAAGTATGTAACATCTTTGCCACATACTTCCAATCAACGTTCCTGTCCTCATCTCCACCCATTAATAAGTGTAACAGATACGATAGCGGCTATGATGCGAGGTGTAAAAGACATCACTTACTGCCACTCCATGAAAGAAGGAAGATTGCAGATGTGACATTTTTGGTAAAGGTAGCGCAGGCAAGGATCGATTCAGAGTATCTTCTAGGTCAGTTGCACTTGCGAGTCCCTACTAGATCGGTTAGGTTGCAATATCCGCTTCATACTCCCCGAAGCACTCTTTTGGATCTATTTAATACAAGCCCATCGAAGTACGGTCGTACAATGGCCGACCAATGGTTTGAATCGGTTCGTACTTAATTTAGATTAATTTGATATTAAACAGGATTAATTTAATATACATAAATTCACTTTAATATAAATCAAGCACTAAATATGAAATTGTGAAAACATATTAATGGTTTATTGTCGTCCAAGCTGTTGTTACATAGTATTAAGAGACTGTTCGTTTTCCGATTAAAATAAAATAAAATGTCAAACGTTATGTTTACTTGGGCAAGCGATTGTCATTTGATAAATCTAGCAACGAGGAAGAGGTAAATAGAAGGATCAACAGCAAGTGGAGGAAACAACTGGACCAGCTTAGGAAAAGACAGAAATTCATGGAAAAAGATGGAGGAGGCCTATACCCAAAAAGGGTTTCATAATTCTATTATAGAAGAATAATTAAGACTAGGAATAGCCTTAACAATTTTTTATATAACTAATATACATATAACAAACTAAGAACATTTGATTTGTTATGAAGAAATATGAAATAAAGAGGCTTATTATTATTCTCTTTATTCAATAAATATACATTAAAATTACATTTTTAAACACATTATATAAAAAATATATTAAAAAATATAAAAAATAGTGTCCTACCGGCATCGGTTGCAGGGACCAAGCTACTGGTGGTTAGGGCTTCAAAGATAGGAACCTCCTCACAATGCGTACCCTGTCAAGAAGGACTGCCTTTTGTATCAGGCCCTGGATCCAGTTATCTAACGAGAGCCTCTTCAGTTGGTTATCGAGGCTCTTTGCCATCAAACCATGGACCAAAACGATAATCGGAACAATAGTTGCCGAATCAACAGACCACATGTCAACAACCTCATGAGCCAAGTAAAGGTATTTAAGTTCTTTTTCCTTTTCGCCTTTTATGAAGTTGTCATCATGATGAATGCTGATATCGATAATTATTGCGCGGCGGTCCAATCAATTTATCACCATTATATCAGGTTTATTGGCAACAATAGTGCTGTCAGTGATGATAGATCGATCTCAATATAATGTAACGTGACCATCTTCAAGAACTGGGTCCGGGCACATACCTGTAGTATGGTACTTCTAAATCTATAAGATGATATTTCAGGGCAAGTTGCTTATGTATAATCTTGGCTACTTGGTTATGTATGTGCTAATATTCTCCATTGGCAAGACGAGAACAACCTGAAACAATATGTCTGAGAGATTCTCGGGGACAATGACATGCCCGACAGATGTTCATTGTACCATCCTTCAAAATATACTTCCGGTAATTGTTCGTCATGACAACTTCATACATAATTGCAAAAACAAAACCTTCAGTTTCTCCGAAAAGATTACTGAACCGTAGCCAAGATCGGACGCTTTTAAGTCAATATCGGACCTATACCTACGAGTATAAAGCCCGATAAAATCGTCCATGTTGCTCTTTGCTCTTCCAACAGCTCTTTGCGATCTTCAATACCAAGCACTTCGGGTTTGCACCAGTTCGCTCTGCTCATAGCAAGCGGAGTTTACCCATTGTCCACTGCGACCATATCACGGTGCATTGAAGTATCCATTTAAAAAAAATATTCTCTAAGGTTATCAAGTTCAGTCTGAGTTCATCTGAGTATACCAAAGGAGTACATTAGGACTGGCATGACCCAACCATTGCAAGAGCGCAACTTGTTACCACCTGACAAAAGACTTTTTAATATTTTTTTCAAGCGGCCATAGAAACGTTCCTGCAATGCTTGTTTCATAACAGAATCAGACATTCCTAATGCCTGTGATATACCCAGATATTTGTAAGTTTCGGTTGCAGAAAGTGAGCTAAGCTTAGTGGAATCTGAAAGTTCTACACCATCAGATTCCACAATCACACCTCTCTTCACATGCATGACTGCACATTTGCCCACCCCAAATTCCAATTTTCGTTTCCAAGTTGTTTCAATTTTATACAACTCTAGGACCTCCAAAAGCCATGTATGTGGCACTGAATCAAGGGCCTTCTTATAATCTATCCAACATGTCACCTGGTTTTTACGATCACGACGTACCTGTTGGCTGATGGTCATATCAATAAACAGGAGTTCCTAAGTGCCATGGGACCCTCTTCTACATCCATTCTGAGAGATAGATAAAATCGAATTCGTCTCTAAATGGTTAGTAATTTTGACTCTTAAAATGTTAAGTTTATAATAATAATAATCATTTAATTCAGATTTTCATCCATAATTGTTAGTAATTACACAGCTTATAACTATCGATATTAGTATATTGGAGGTTTTTAGTTATGTACTTATTTATGGAATGGTAATATAATAGTAAAAATAATATAAATCACTAAATTTAAATTGAATATAAACATTAAAATATTTAAAGTATAAATTTAAAATACAATTTATGTCAAATCAGATAAAAAAAATTAAAACATTAAAATATACAAAAAAAACATTTTAGCAAGTACAAGAATCAAATTATAAATAAAGAAAATAACAATAATTTTCTCACATTAATTCATGTACCTGAGTCCCGCCCCCCGTATACCAGACCCATACATGTGAATACGCGTCCAATGCAACGCGAACGGACAATCAGGTCGATTTACCACTGTCCTCAGAATACTGTTGTTGCTCCCTTTCAAGCAACGCGCATAAGCGATGCGGTCCTTTTTCTCAAAATAGTCGCAAATCCGTCAACACACGCCTCCGTGAACATGCCAGAAGCACTACAAAACCGAGGGAGCCCCAACAGCACCCTAAAGGCATTATTATATTGTACGCGAAGAACGTTGTAAGCCCTCTGCGTATACCTGATCCAGAGGCTACCCGTATACATTGACTGACAGAATGCTTAAAAAAGGAATGTTTTTACGCCTTGTGAGCACCGGGCAAATCTGCGGGCCAGCATATTACTCCGGACTGACAACGCCCTTCGCTCTCGCTCAATATCTCTGTCGTCCTTCAAATCCTCAGAAACTATGTGACCTAGATATTTGACACTGGACACTCTATTTAGTGGTACTTTATTTAAAAACACAGGTGGAACCGTTTCAGGCTTTCTTGAACCAACCTTGAATACTACAAGTTCACTTTTTTTAATATTGTAAACAAGCCCATGAGCCTTCGCGTACCTCTCACATACCCCAACCAGCCGCCGTAGTGCACCAATAGAGGGACTCAAGAGCACCATATCGTCTGCATAACATAAACTGTTTAACATTTTACCGTCAATAGAACATCCGATCCCGGTGCTACCGAGCTCCTCAATCAGCTGATTGACATACAAATTGAACAGGATAGGTGAAGTCAGGCCACCCTGTCTTACTCCACACTTCAATTCATACCCCTCTGACAATACACCCTGCCATTTGACCTGGTTAACTTGGCTCTTGTACCAATATTTAAATAGTTTTATCAATTCTTCCGGTACGCCCTGCTTTTGTAACTTAGACCACAAAATATTATAATTAACCAGATCAAACGCCCTAGACAGGTCCAAAAAGGCGGCATAAACCGGCGTGTTCCTGTCTGTATAGTACCTGACCGTGTGCTTGAGCGCAAGTATAGCTGTTTCCGTTGACAGACCCTCTTTGAAGCCGAATTGTGCGTCATGTAACGTCAGCTGTCCAGCCACACGTCGCCCAATCACACCGTCAAGCACCTTAGCTGTAATAGTCGCCAGGGATATCGGCCTGTAATTTGATGGATCCGAAATGTCACCTGTTTTATTTTTAACTATGGGTACAACTATTGTCCTCGTCATCTCATCAGGCATGTAGGAGTGTCTCACACAACAGTTGTACAACATAGACAAAACTCTAGGGAGGTGTGGCCCCGCTTGCCAAAAATGTTCAATACTTAGGCCATCCCAGCCCGGTGACTTACCCCTTGTCATTGAGCGAATCACAGCCAGCACTTCATTATAGGTAATGATGATAGGCACCCTCTCAGTTCCTCCAGGGCGCTCCCAAGAAGTCACTTTGTCTCCCTCGGGATCATCGACTACTCCCTGTGTTACAGTTTGGGACCCCGACTCGACCTGAAAGTGCCTGCTAAATAAATTCGCGATTTCCTCCGGTTTAGTTAAGCCATTCACGCTCACAGGAGCCACAGGTCCAGCGTTGAGTCTCTTTGTTGATTTCCAGAAACTCTTAAACTGCTTATTCCTATGTTGCGAAGCCAAGGTATCCATTTTGATCTGCTCTTCATGGTTTTGACAAAATTTTAATTTTTGTTTAAATATTTTTCTTGTATCCTTCATTGCCATGAAAAGTGGTCCAGTCTGTGGTTCCCCATTTGTTACCCAGTTCAAATAAGCCTGCCTGGCGTTTCTGTGAGCGTCCTTGACATACCTATTCCACCCAACTACTGTACGCCGCCTTACTCTACCTACTTTAGACCTGGAGCTACCCTCAGCTGCATTTCTAAGTGACGTCACAATATTGCTGTACAGGTTGTCAATAACAACCCTGTGATCTGAGTTGGTGCAAAATTTATCGCAACATTCACACAGTTCTGCAGGAAAGTCAACCTCTCTTGACGCCTCCATACATAGACTACTGAAGTATTCAATTTGACTAGCGTCCCTTTCGCCCCATAACACTTTATCTTTCGGCTTTTCAATCGGTCTACTTACATTATCCATTCGCCTAACCATTCCCAAGTTGACATGTAAGCATAGTGGAAAGTGGTCTGACCAGAGAGTATCATGAAATATTTCAACCTTCTCTATTGATGGCCATGCTGCTTCAGTCACAAGGCAATGGTCAAGCCAACGCTTACTACCACATGTATCACTTATGAATGTGTACTCACCAGAGCTCATACCAAGTTTGATATAATCAGCACATCGCCATTTTTGTTCGACACAAAAGTTTTGCATCTCCCTACTAAATAATTCCAAAGGGTGTGCATTATAATCTCCTAAAATATATACATACTCTAAATTTGAGCTTTCAACAATAGCCGCTATTTCACTTAAACAATTACAAAATTCTACTAAATTGTCCGCAGAGTTGGTGGGCATATACACACTCATAATCAACACAATGTGGCCAGAAGAAGTGGTCGCCCTTATAGCCGCAATTCGATCATTATTACACTGCACAATCGACACCGATGTAAATAATAACTTACGCCACAACAGCGCCACCCCTCCATATGGCCTGCCCCGCAACACACCTAATGATGTGTCTACGGCAGATGTTCCAAAATAACCAAAATTATTATCTATATTCCCTAGCATTGTTATTTCATGTGACAATAGCCAGGTTTCTTGCAAAGCAACAACATCCACTGATTTACATAAGTTTTGTAGACATGTTGTTGATCTCTTCACTGACTTACAATTAAAACTAGCCATACTACAATAACCTGCTGTATTATTATCTGAAATTATATGAATCATATTTTAGTATTCCTGTACTCACTACTACTCGACTGTAACACCAATTTGCTGTCTTTCATTGCTATAGTTAACAAACCTACGAAAAGATACTCCAGTAGGCCATAATGCCTCATTCATAAAAACGTTTAGCTTGTCTCGAGGAATTAGAAATTTATAAGCCGCGTACCCTTTGTTTATTTTCATATTTATTTTATTCATCACAACATCAACACCAGTTTCATTTTTAATATATGACACTATGTCTTCCACTTTCGTGTTCATGTCGATATTATAAATATAAAACGGTACACTATAGCTTGCTGCCTTGAAAGAGTTATGTGGAATATTATCTCCTTTGCCTTTTAATCCTACAAAACGATTCCTCAATCGCCTACGCTGAACGGTCTGCCATTGCTCACTAGGCGGATCTTTTTTTCATTCACCTCCATTTTGCAAAACATCTGATATACGTGGTTTCGATAACAAACGCTCGGGTGTCGATGACGTAGCAGGTCCGGCCGCACGGGGCGTCACCTCAGCAGTCGAAACCGCAGTAGCTCTCATTAGTTAATACGGGTGACTGCGCTGTTACCGCAGACACTACTCCGTTTGTTTCAATACAGCTTGATTTTGTTGAAACCGCGGTAGTGGCCTCCACGCGCTCCTTATTTATACTCTTTTTACCCTCATCTGTATCAATGATTGTAGGCGTTTGCACTGGTGTACAAATAACTTGATTTATTAAGCTATCGACGCTATTGTTACTTTGCGCGATAATACAAGTATCTTTCAACTCAGTCATTGACTTATTTTCAAATTGTGTCATCAATAGGCCATCCGTTCGGCTCTCATAGTCGTAACTGTCCGTCAAACATACGCCCCTTTGACTATTCATATTTATATTCCTATATATAGGTTTATTCATTTGCAAATCCTTAAGGTCGTCAGCCGTAATATACTTATCCTTTATTACAGACACGTCGTGTTGAAGTTTTATTATATCCCGCAGAATTTTAGTGGCGTCCAAATGGTCGAATGTTACTGGGGGTAATTTATGAAGGTACCTAGTACAAAAGTTGGTACTAGGTCAGGATCAGTCACTTTAATAAAAGCTATTATATCCTCAATGTCTTTTCTACCTTTTCCCTCCTTCCTCCTTTTGACCTGACGACGAGATGTATCGACGGACTGGAACAATAGTGTTTTTGCTACAGTAATCTCCTCCTCTGTAAAAGCCGTTGTGCACAGCCTGCTAATACTATTCTCATCCATAATGTCTGCTTTATTTTGTATGAATGCAAGACACTCGTTGATTACAATATTACACGTATTGCACTATACTGTCGACATTGTCGGTACCCGATATCACTGAGCGCGCGATCGTCGCAATTACCGTGCGCACATTCGTTTATATGCAGTGAAACCCCACTTGATATTAGATCTATAGTTATAGATCGTCGTTTATTAATATTATTATTATAGATCGTCGGCAAACTAGTTATAGATCTATAGTTTTTGGGATCCGCAGCACTACCAGACTTATAGAGTAAGTGAGTTGTACCAGTTGTCATAAAATGGGGAAGTTAACACACATCTAGAGATGCTTGAAATTGTGATGCTAAACGGGCGTGTGAACTTCGAAAACATTTCAGCGAGAAATAGTGCAGTCCATCCGGTCTCGCTAATTTCCAGTTCGGCAACGAACAAACTGCACTGACTACATCTTCTACATCAAAGGAAATTGGCTCGATAATCTGTATATTCTCACATGCCCGTTCAACATATTTCATTCATGCACCTGCCTTATGAGCGACAGCCACCGACCAAATGTTGCTCCAGAACGCATTAGTAGTATCAGCATCTGGGAGAGTAACGCTATTTTCATCTGGTGTGTTATCCCATTTTCGATAAACCTACCTCTCATCTCTTTGGAACATACGATTCTGATTATATCGATCAACACGCTCTTTGTAACGCCGAATTCGATTATTATTATTATATTTATTTTTTATTTATGGCCGTTTTTTTATATTAATTTAAGTTTTTTCTTAACAAAAAAGAAATAAAACCCACGCACGCACGCTCTCACGCAATCACCCTCACCATTAACCTCACCCTCACCCTCATCCTCACCCTCACACACACCCTCACTCTTTCGTTACGTCCAAACTTACTCCACCGGAGATAAATATGTATAAAAATAATGTCTAAATAAAATACAAAATAGGGAGAGACATACAAACTGCTACCAATAATTTTGACAGCCAGCATGAACAGCCAGTGTGTGGAGAAGGCACTGATCACTGCAAACACGCAGCCCACAGACGTGGATATTAAGATTGCACCCTTTCTGCCGTGAGTATCAGCGAAATAGCCCCATGGGAAAGCAAACAGTACACCTGAAAAATAATTTTGAAAAGCAATTAGTATGCTAACTTTTTCTAAATTTAAATTTGAACTTTTTCTTAAGATTGCAGATAGCTCAAAAACGGAAAGGTCAAAAGTACTCGGATACCCAGACGTGCATGTATGAAGCGATTGACGATTCTTCAAGAAGCGAAAGAAAAACTAGTTTCGCTTCTTGAAGATTCATCAATCGCTGAATGCATCATCAAATGCATACGCATGGATCGCGAAGCCTGGCGATCGGTCTGTTTACGTACGACTTAAGGCGACATCGACCGGCACTTAGCAAAGTTGTGATGACACCTGCCTAAGCATTAGAAACAATTTTGGAAAGCAATTAGTGTGCTAACCTTTCCTAAATTTAAATTTTAAAGTGGAATAAATTTTAAGTGTCAAACTGGACTCCAACCGGCGTCTCCTGGTTCAACGCACCAGACACGTTTACCAACTACACCACCGTGACCTGCTCGAAACTCTTTTTATGTCAACCGGCACGTCAGGCGACATAAGGCACACCTCACTCATTAAACATAGCTCACATAAATATGACCCATGATATACTGTTACCGTGGTTACATTATAGAAATAACAATGTTTATAATATTATAAACGTGAAAGTTTGTATGGACGTTTGTTACTCTTTCACGTAAAAACTACTGAAGTAATATAGCTTATACATCAGAATATGACTTAGGCTAATTTTCAACCCGGGAACAAGTTCCTGTGGGAAACGGGAACGGGAAAACTTCTCTTCGTGGGCGAAGCCGCGGGCGTCAACTAGTGTTTTATATAAATGTTGTATCTTTTTAGAGTTCTTTTTTAGATTTTAGGATTTCAACTTTATAGGAATTCAACATTTTGGAAAATTAAAAAAAGTCATGTCATGCATCTTATGTCAAAAGATGCATGAAAGTAAGTTGCATGCTGTGGAGATGCGATCACGTCGAAAAATGTGCAGCGTAACCTTGGCCGACCGAATACGTAACGAAGTGATACTCAGTATGGCAGGTTTGAATGAAAGTGTCAGCGTTAAGCTGGAGAAGGGCGTGCTCCGTTGGTTTGGACACGTTCAACGAATGCGTGAGGAACGATTGATGAAGAATATAATATAGGTATTGTGTGAAACTAGAGAGCAGAAGGAGTCAGGGTAGGCCGAGACTTTCTTTTTATGCAAGTGCCATATAAGTATTGCTTTTTTTTATGAATGTACTATATAATTACTTTCTTTTACATTTAGTGAAGAACTGTTACTTTAAAATTATAAACAAACACTTTCTTTTTTAGTTATCGGTATGCAACCTTCAAATGTCTGTTTGTGAGACGAGACATGTGTTTCATTCACCTTTTACTAGACTTTTATTTATTCTGTGCCTTTACTTTTTACATTTACATACATATCTATGGTAATAATACCATTTATTTTTAAAATGCAAAAGAAAGTTAATGACAAAAAGTATTATGAAATTTTAGAATCACTTCACTTAGATCAATTCCATCCTAAATATCCATTAGGACCTATGAGTTGAATTCGCATAAAGTTCTCTACATTTTCTAAAATTCTCAGCAAGTTGATTTCCCAAAAGGGTAGCCTTTTTTAAACTTAAACTTAACTATCTTCACGCTGTATCCCTGACGGGGTAGTCAGAAAGGACAGATCGCCAGGCATCGCGATTCATGCATACTTCTTTCGCTTCCTGTAGAGTCATTTAGCGCTTCATATTTACGCTCGTCTGGGTATCCGAGTACTTTTGACGTTTCCGTTTTTAAGCAATCTGCTTACGTGGTCTTCATATATAAGTCTCGGCCTACCCTGACTCCTTCTACCCTCTACTTTCGCACAATATATATTCCTCGTCAATCGTTCCTTACTCATTCGTTGGACGTGTCCAATCCAACGGGGCACGCCCTTTTCCAGCTTAACGCTGACACTTTCATTCAAACCTGCCATATTGCGTATCACTTCGTTGCGTATTCGGTATTTTTTTTATTTTTGTTTATTTCATGCTTCTACGATGTTAGCGAAATGCAACGTTGGCACTAGCACTACGTTATAAATCGCCAGTCGTGCTTGTTTTACGATGCTTTACTAATTGGGACAAAGCACCGTTAATTTTTTTCCGGCAGCTACTCGCTGTTCTATATCCGAATCACATCTTCCGTCCGCGATAAACATTCTCCTTAAATAACAGTTTCACTCACTTGCTCTAGACGTTCTATAAACATTTTCCAAATTCGTTGATTACTTCTCCGCTCTCCAGTACCTACGCCCGCACGGCCCCGTCGATTAATGGTTACACGAAATTAATATCTTTGCGCATTATTTTGAATTTGCTATAACTCGTAAGATATTCATTTTTTCATGAAATGCTGAAGTCAACTAACGTACTAAAAATGATAAGGAGCATATTTGTGTAAATAGCCCTCCAATTACTGCTTTATAATTGAAGGTTTTTTTAAGTATTTAAATGGATATAGTAAGTTATTCTTGAAAGATAGACATATACCGTCGTGAACTTTTTGTTGACCTACATTAGTTACACAATTGCACCATACATTATTTTGTTTTTGTTGAAAGCTCCCAGATGGCTTATCCTATTATTTCCGACATCCCTAACAAATATCGTTATAATTTAGTCAATGTATACAAAAACTTAACAAATTATATATAAAAACCCTTCTGGTGAATCAATTTAACTATTAAAAAAAACTGCATCGTAATTCGTGACGTAGTTTTAAAGATCAGCATACGTAGGGACAGACTGCGAAAACCGACTTTGTTTTCCTACAATATGTAGTGGATTTTGATGATATAAATTTACGAAAACTTATGTTTTGGACACTTATGGGCATTTACATTTAGCGTTTCTGAACTTCGAAAGGCGCGTTAAGCCGTTGGTCCCTGTTGCTAGTAAAATGGCAGTCGTTAAGCTCAATTGAAGGTCTTATGAGCGGCTTAAAAAGTTTCATAGCAGGTTGCCACAGCCTGCGCCTGTCCAGTTCAACACGACAATGGGCTCATTACTGTTACGTGGGACAAAAATATATACGGTGAAATGTTGACGAAAAGTATGCCTCTGCCTACTTCTATAATGGCGTGACATTATGTATTATGTATGTATGTATAAAAATTTTATTGGAATGTAATATAAGAGTACTCCTTCAACTTACGTGTTTCCCAGTTGTTTTCAAACTCTACCTGGCCTAGGGTCCACTCTATTTTTTCTAGGAGCAGTTATCGATAACGCTAAAATAGATAAAATCAATTTATTTCAGACTAATTCCGTCCGTAAACTATCCGTCCATACGTCCGTCTATACGTCCATAATTACTTACACAACCTTATACATTCATCACACATATCACATATCATTTTTACATTTAGCTAAACAATCCTTAGATTCAAAAATTAGATTGCTGATTGAATAATTAAAACATAATCAATATGAAATCAATAATCAACTTAAGATATGATTCAAAATATTTCATTGTAATTATAATGGAAGGCATAAGTAACATCAATTAAAAATTAAATATTTACAATATTATGAACAAATACAATTTAAAACATGCAAATTAAAAAAAACAATGTGAAACACATCAATTAACACATAATATTACTATTTAAATTTATATAAATTTTAATATTTTTTAAATATTAAAGTACTTATGTGCTACTACAGGATTCTCCTAAGCTTCTCCACGACGGCATGTCTGTTGAACAGTGTCTCAATATATAGCAATCCATCCTACCAGCTATCTTGGATAGAACTGTGTTGGGGCTACTCCAAACCCTCCGCCCAAACGAGGCAGCTTTCTTTCGCATAATGGCGTTGAAACAGTAAGCGGGCCCCTGCGCAAACATACCCGAGGCACTACAGAATCTGGGCAGCCCCATCACCGCCCTAAACGCATTACTATATTGTACGCGAAGGGAATTTTAGCATTCTTTACTGTTTATTACAGCCCATAGACAGCACGAGTAGAGAGATGTACAATATGCCTTAAAGAACCAGAACATCGTGAGAACCTACGAGTGATCATATTTGCCCTTACTGACAACGCCCTCCGCTCCCTGTCGTAGCTATCTCTTTTTAATAGTGCTATCCCTGTCTAATAGCTCTGGAATATTCTGAATGTAGCTCTCTCTTTCTGATACTGCTATCCTTGTCACTCTTTCATGAAATTACGCTATATACTGAAGTGAGCTTCAAAGACCCATAAGGGGTCCTGAAAACACCTGAAAAAGGGTTTTCAGGTTATAATGGCATGTGATAGGAGGTGGCCTGAAACGAACTGAAAACATGTTTCAGGCGCCTGAAAACAACGGCAACTGGAATGAAATTTGAATAATTTGGTATGTGATAGAGCTTCCTCGGAAACGGCCTGAAACCGCTTTTCAGCCTGCTGAAAACGTTCCCAAGGCCCAAAAAATGACGTTTAAAGTTGTTCACTAGTCCGCCGGCGTAACAATATTATTTTTACTTTAGTTTTAGTGTGACATTTTGTAAGCGCCGTTGAAATGGTCTATGCAAAATTAAGATATTTTTATTTTATTTTTATTTCAGTAAAGTGTATCCAGAATATGCCAAGGTCTCCACACAATCAGTCAGCACAATTGGAGCAGTCATACGGAAAATCTATCATCCTTAGTCTATTATTACACTCCTTTGTATATATAAAGATTGGTTTTTCCGTTTTATCACCCCATACTACATCTTTATTCAAATTAACTATATTATAAATAACTATATTAATATATGCTAACCTAACCTAACCCTCCAGGTTGTCAAAATTTTGCAATACTCCTCTGACTGAAGATGCCTCGTATGTAGGCAAAACATGTGTCACCTTGTAAAGCGGAGTATTGCAAAATTTTGACAACCTGGAGGGTTAGGTTTCCTTATTCCTATCCTACATCCCTTTCTTTGAGGAGTTGGTTCGTCATTCCTCCGTTACAATTTGTTGAGGTTATCCTTGACCGTTGTGCGTTAGGATTGACGAATCTAGCGTGTGTGGTGGGATCCTCTTCCCCTCCTTTATTATCGTACTATGATGGATTTCCGCCATGTAACGCTCGATACAATTAGCGTAATTATTGTGTAATTATTACATGGACAATGTAGACGATGCGTCCTTTGAGATTATATGCGCAATGGTGCACAGGCGCCATCTATTTCTATTTTTATGTTGTGTGGTATATATTCCACCGGGTGCTGGTAGTAGTGAATATATGCGACTATTTAATATTATTGAAAGTATTTGTGTTAAATATGATAGTGTTATACTGTTGGGTGACTTTAATATGTACTCAGCACCATTGGAAATACATACATATTTAGAATACGTAAACACTTATTGTGGATTCGTCCAGGTTAATAATATTAGTAATAATATTAGTAACCCCTCGAGGACAGTCGTTATCTTTTATAGGATTAACGCAACCCTATGAGGGCATAGTAGATTCGCTTTTTGAGTCATCCACTTTCTGATATCAAAAAAAATGTATCAGAAAGTTATTGAAAAGCTCACATCCGCAGGGCAGCTTGTGGCGAGCTGAATGTGCGTGGCTACACATCGGTCCCGATTCCTCAGAGTTTTGTTGCCCTTCTGCACCAGTTAGGATTTAATGGCCTAACGGGAGTGCAGTGAGAGTGCTACTCCCGGGAGTGCAGCAAATCTCAACTCTGGCTTGCCTTAATTGGCCGGTCAGAGGGAGGGAGCCAGAGCTATATGCTCGGGGGTGGAAGTGTCATTTTCAAGGGCATAACTACGGGGAAGCCCGCTCCGGGCCTGTCCCGCGAAGGTGAAACCGGCGCCGCACCGCTCGACACACCAAGCCGCTCACACCGGTGTTGCCTCCTGTCGCCTTACAGGCTTATCTTGCCTATGGCGATTGTATAGGGGGCCCATCTAGTGAGTTGGCAAGTCACCGTCTGCCAATATTTTGATGATATTATATTAAAATGGCAGACGCAGTTTTCATCCATAGTTCAAGTCACCCAGTACATTTAACCTCCAACTCAATAGCCCAATAGTAGTTAGCATATTGTACAATAGTTTAACTCCCATTGGAGATGGTCCATTACCGTTCTTCTACATAAGGCGGACGTGGATTGTCTGCAGTGGGGGTCCCATTCCCTGTTACATTAAAATTCTCAAAGGGCCTCTGCGTGTTGGACCACTATGTCCCCATGTAAGCCTACCAAAAGACCGGGTATCTACGTAAGAAAAAAAAAGGAGATACCCGAGAAGAAGAGACAGTTAGTAATATTAATAATCGAACTTTGGATTTGGTATTGACAACGTTTTTATCAACTGACATAGAGATTGAATTATCTGATGAGCCGCTGGTTGTTATCGACAAGCAACATCCACCGCTGGTAGCTCGTGTATCGGTGAAGCGACCGCCTACGACCACCTCATCGGCGGGGGCATCTTGTGCACACACTAACCAAAATAACGCGGCACTGGAAATACAGTGCTGGAACTTCAAAAAAGCCAATCTTCCACTCTTGTACCATAATTTGCAACAGGTATGTTGGGACGGCCTTTATGACATTAAAAATCCAGAGGAAGCCTTAAATTATGTGTATTATTTATTGAATGAAGCTATTAATTTGTGTGTACCTAAATAGATTTAAAATACTAAAAAACATAATTCTAGGTATATCTATCCTGATTGGTATACGGCTGATTTAATTAGTGATATTAAGGCTAAATGGAAATACCACAAGTTATTTAAATTGACGGGGGTGCGGGATGATTATGAACCGTTTGCCCGCCTCCGTTCGTCGGTAAAAAATAAAATAAAAGTTATTCAGCAAAGTTATAAGCATTTAATTATAAGTATTCAGCGTATCAAAATAGGCTACAGCTTAATTTAAAAAAGGATCCCCAATCCTTTTGGAGTTACGTAAGAGATAAACAATCCAGACGCGACTCTACTCGTATCACGGAAGATGGGAGAGAGTTAGATGAACAGGAATGCGCGGATCGATTTGCATGCTATTTTTACTCAGTGTATTCGGGCGTTCGGCCGGCACTGGATGCTGGTGCGGCAGAGCACACGGCAGGCGGGCGCGCAGGCGCTGCACGAGTGCACGTTGAGCGTCTGAGCGAGAGCGACGTGGAGGGCGCGCTTGACCGCCTCCAGCCCAAGCGCTCCGTGGGCCTGGACGGCATACCGCCATATCTAGTTAAAGACTGTCGTGCAGTCTTCAAGAAGCCTCTGCATCATGTGTTTAATGCGTGTCTCAGGGAGGCCCGATACCCAGACAAGTGGAAGGTTACCAGGGTGATCCCGGTTCCTAAGAGGGGTTTGGGTTCGAATGTAACGGAATGTCGCCCGATTGCGGTCCTGTCGGCGTTCGCCAAGGTATTTGAATCCGCCTTACATAAACAAATATACAATCAAGTTAGCTCGCATATGGCGGACGAACAGCATGGCTTCCGGCAGGGTCGGGGTACAGGCAGCAACCTGCTCTCGTTCTTGAGCTATGTGATGCCAGCGGTGGATGCGGGTGGCCAGATGGACGCCGTGTACTTTGACTTCCGGAAGGCGTTTGACGTCGTCGATAACGACATCTTGTTGGAGAAACTTGCAGCAGTGGGCTTTACACCGCAACTGTTGCAATATTTACGCCGGCAGTATGTGGAATGCGCCGGACATGAGTCTGACCCATATTTTACATTTTCGGGTGTGAGCCAGGGCAGTAATCTAGGGCCTCTGGAGTTTATCTTGATGATAAACGATCTTCCAAAGGTAGTCCAGAATGCGAGATGCCTACTGTTCGCGGACGATCTCAAACTGTTCTTAACAGTGAATGATAGATCCGATTGTGATCGTCTACAGCAAGATATTGATGCGGTGGTCCAGTGGGGCACTAACAATAAACTGTACTTTAACTCAGCTAAATGTAAAACTATGAGTTATGGGCGTAAACGGATTCCGATGAAATACTCGTATCGTGTAGGTGATGCGATAGTGGCGCGTTCGGGTAGCCTACCTGGGCGTTCGAATGGTATCGCATTTAGCGTTTCGGGATCACATCGTTGACATCTTCGGAATGGCTTACAGGAGCCTGGGATTTATTTTTTTAAGGCAATGTAAGTATTTCCGTGGTACTGAAGTCACCAGAATACTATATAACGCACTCGTTAGGATTATTCTCGAAACGAGTGGCATAATATGGAATCCGCTCGAGACTAAATATATTCTTATGTTGGAAAAAATACATAATAAATTTGCACGGTTTTTGTATCTGTAAGAGTATGGCGTTTACCCCTTTTACCCACTGAGGTACCCGACCCTGTTCGTACTCGGCATGGTGGGGTACAACAGGCTAGCAGTGAGGCGCAATGTCGGGCTTTGCAAGTGCGTGTGGCGCGTAATGCACGGACACACGCACCACCCCGAGCTGTTGGCGGCGCTGGGACTGTGCGCGCCGGACAGCGCCGCCACCAGGAGGCGTGGCTTCCCCACCTTCAGTGTTCCCGTCTGCAGGACGAACCTTCTCGAGGGTGCCCCTGTATCACATGCAATAAGACTACTGAACCAAATAGCTGAAAAAGTAGATATTTTTCAATGTAGCTTGGCAGAGTTCACAAGAGTTGCGTGTGATACTTGTGAACATTTTTAATTTTGATAATTTATGTTTATTTTATGTTTAATTTTACTTTCATTTAATTATAATTTTATTGAATAATGAATTCTAAATAGTAATTTCATAATTTTAATTATTAAATAAATTCTGAATTGTAATTTCTTAATTTTAATATGTCATTTTTATGTTTTTTATTTTTTAAATTAATAATTAATGTTTTTTTATTATATTCAGTTATTATTAATTATTTATATTATTTGGAATTTATTTTTATTAATAAGATTACTTTTGTTTTAAATTTTTTAATTTTTATGTATCCTATAGCATTAAATTCTAAATTGCAATTTCTAAATTATATTATTTAATTAATTAAATTCTAAGTTGTAATTTCATCATTTTAATTTTTGAATGAGTTAAGTTATGAATTGTAATTTCTTCATTTTAATTTATAATATTTATCTTTTTTTATTTTTAAATTAATAATTAATTATTTTTTATTATATTTTGATTTTATTAATTATGCATATTATTTAGAATTTCCTCTTTTATTAAGATTTCATGTTTTAAATTTTAAAATGTAGGTATATGTATCTTATCTTATTGCATTACATTGGTATAAAGCTGTAAAAAATGTCATAGATGTATGTTAAGTAAATAAATAAATAAATAAATAAATTAGTTATCTTTTAATTTTCGTCATTATTGGAAGCGGTTAGTTCAGTTACCCCTGCGTCAGCTGGTGCATCGCTAGCAGATGAAAACGCTTGGACCTCAGAGATCTTGGCGGGGCTCCATAGACCCCCTGATTAAAAATACTTGAAATAAATATTATTATGTGATTCCAGTGACCTTCGCAACGCCTTAGAAACAGGTTCCATAAAAAAATGTGAATTTCCATTTATTTATTTATCGAATAATGTACACACAAATGATAACAAAATGGTCTCACACAGGGGATGCCGACGACCGTGCGAAGTGGAGGAAAAAATGTAGGAAAGCGGACCCCAGGCGTCACGAGACGCAACTGGGACAGACGCTCGGATGATGATGATGATGAAATGATAACAAAAGAAAACAATAAAGAAGATAAAAATGTACAAAGGCTTACTTATTTCTACAGAAATCTCCTCCAGTAGGCCTGAGATAGGAGTTGTTAAGGTGAGATAAAATTATATGTGTGTGCAGGTTATTGTACATACATAAATGATAATGGCATATATATTCGAATACATATATTTTAAGTACCAAAATATATAAAACATACTAATAAAAATTTTGGTAATGTCAATCCAGAAATTGTTCCCATTCTTTTCGGCGCGAACCTCATTGCCCTAACCAAAAAGGACGGAGGGGTGAGACCAATTGCTGTTGGATCAACACTACGACGTCTGGCTTCCAAAATTGCTGTTCGACATATTTTACCACAATTAATTTCGGAATTTGAACCCGTACAGTTAGGCTTCGGTGTAAAAGGAGGGTGCGAGGCAGCCGTTTATGCCTTACGCTCTTTCCTAACTTACGGACAGCCTGACGTGTTGCTCAAAATTGATGTCAATGCCGCACTAAACGATATCATTCGCCGGTCTCTTGCCACTGTCAACGTGCCAAGTCTACTTGAGCCGACTGGTATTGCAAGAGACGATGGCAAGAGACCGGACGGTATGAATTTGATTCTATGGAAGATGGGCCGGGTGCTGGTATGGGATGCAACCTGTTCAGACACGCTGACCCCTTCCCATCTACATGGAACCAACAACAGAGCTGGTGCAGCTTGTGAAGCGGCTGAAAAAGCTAAAGCTTGCAAATACAGGGGTCTTGGCTCCGAATATGATTTTGTCCCATTCGGTGTCGAGACCCTTGGTCCGTGGGGTCCTAGGGCTACAAGGCTTTTTAAAGAAATAGCAAAAAGGTTAGTCGACATCACAGGAGACCGAAGAGCTGGCAGCTACCTAGGACAAAGAATTAGTCTAGCTATTCAAAGGGGGAACGCTGCCAGTATCTTCGGAACCTTGCCTAAAGGGACTCCTTATATTAATATATTTTAAATTATCATATTTTTAAGGTTATTTAATAATTTGTTGTAAATGTATGTTTTTTGTAATATTATACATACATATTGTCACGCCTTTATCCCCGAAGGGGTAGGCAGAGGCATATAAAACGCCCACATTTCACCGTATGCATTTTAGTCCCACGTAACAGGTGGTGAGCCCATTGCCGTGTTGAAATGGACAGGCGCAGGCTGCGGCGACCTGCTGTTGAAATATTTTAATCCGCCCATAAGGCCTTCAACTTGGCTTAACGACTGCCATTTTATTGGCAACCGGGACCAATGGCTTAACGTGCCTTCCGAAGCACGGACCTGGGGTGGGTCTAAAGGGCCGAATAAATTTAAAAGGCTCGTGGCCTCGCGGTCTCAGTGTTCTGTAAACGATCACTGAGTTACGCAACTTTCACTATGGCTGGTCCTCGGATGGGTGACCACTTTGTGGCATTTACATTTGCGAGCGTTTCCGTGCTTCGGAAGGCACGTTAAGCCGTTGGTCCCGGTTGCCAGTAAAATGGCAGTCGTTAAGCCTGGTTGAAAGCCTAATGGGCGGCTTGAAAAAATTCTACAGCAGGTACCCACAACCTGCGTCTGTACATTTCAACACGGCAATGGGCTCACCACCTATTACGTGGTACAGGAATCCACACGGTGAAAAGTGGGCATATAATATGCCTCTGCCACCCCTTCGGGGATAAGGCGTGATGGATATTTATTTATTTAAATTTAATAAAATGTGTCTATTTTAGATGTTAAATTTGGAAGAAATTTTGAACCCGTTGCCCTTTTTAGTGAGGTGGTAACAAAAAGGCTTAAAGGTCTTATGTGCTAGACACTAATTAGCACGACCAATTAAAGTCCTGGTAGTCTCGGACTCTAATATTATGTAATATTATGTTGAATAAATTAAACATACTCATATACTCGTACATACGAGTATAAATATAGTTATGGCAAAGAGGAGAGGTAATGCTCTTTCACTCTCTTCTTAAACAGTAAAACAGTTTGGCAAAATTGTATCTTCGTCGGGAGAGAGTTCCACAGCCTCACTGCATGAACAGTGAAAGAATAAGAGTAAAAATCTGTTTTGTGAGAAGGAAAAGTGAGGCGATGTCTAAGGTGCAATCTACAAGGAGCATCGGGTGTCTGCAAATAAGATAAACGCTCCTGAAGGTAAGAAGGACATAAATGATTGTGCAGGATATTAAAAAGTACACGCAATATCCGAGTATTCCAACGGAGTCGGATTGGGAGCCACTTGAGTTTCTTACGAAATTCCGAGACATGGTCATACTTATGTAGATTGAAAATTTTCTTTTATTTTATTTTATTTATTTATGTACACACAAGAATATAGTAATAACAGAAGGAGGAGTCATAGGTACACTGGTACTGCTTATTTCTATAAGAAATATCTGCCAGCAGACCGGCGAGAGAAAAATGTGAATAAGTAGGAAAGAACAAATAAATGTGTGTAAATAAAAAGTAGACAAGAACTAAATCAACACACATTCAAAATAACTCAAAATAGACAAAATAATATTATTAACTATAAGGATAATATACAAATACGTATAATGAAACAATAAAATAATAATGATAATAATAATACTTACACATACACATATACTTTACACTTATTATATATTTACACATATAAATAATAAGGTTTACAGAGTAGAAAGGTAGTGCTCACGTACTTTCTTTTTAAAAGTAGTAATAGATTTACTGTCTCTAATAACAGGCGGAAGAGAATTCTACAGTCTAACCGCATGCACTGTGAAGGAATAAGTGTAGAAATCTGTTTTATGATTTGGGAATTTGAGATTTGAGCGTAGATTTGACCTATAAGGAGCATCAGGAGAGCGAACAAAAGAGAAGCGCTCCTTTAGATAGGAAGGCGAAGATGGATTGTAAAGGATATTGAAAAGGAGACTGAAAATTCGAGTGTTCCGGCCAAGGCGGATTGAGAGCCACTTGAGTTCTTTGCGAAATTCGGATAGATGATCGTATTTTCTAAGATTGAATATATAAATTTTGCAACCTCTCAAGTTTATCTAGCAGCTCCTCAGTAGCGTCTAAGTAACAAGCATCAGCGTAGTCGATAATAGGCAGAATAATAGTTTGAGCAAGACTGATTTTCGTCCGCAAGGGCAGGAAGCCCTGGAGACATCTCAAAGAATGAAAAGAAAAGTGTACTTTTTTGCTGAAAACACCAATATGCGAGCTCCAAGATAGTGTGGTGTCCATTATTACACCCAGGTTCTTCACGGAATCCGCTTAAGGTATCTGATAGTTATAGAAAATAAAAGAGGAGATAGAACGCCACCCTGAGGAACGCCAATAGACAGCTCGCACCAATCCGAGGAGGTCTGGCCGATGCGAACACACTGGGAGCGCCCTCGAGGGTAAGAATCAAACCAAGATATAGCAGAAGAGGAGATATTTATAGACTTCAGTGTACGGAGAAGTATATCGAAATCGACAGAATTGAATGCACTACTGAAGTCAAGTAAAACTAAAAGACTTAACTCTTTCCGCTCCATTGCCCAGCGAATATCGTCTGTCACTTTAACAAGCGCAGTGACAGTGCCATGCCCAGTGCGAAAACCGGACTGAAAGGGACTGAGCGAGTTGGAAGATGTCATAAAGACTGTGAGCTGCCGATGGACAACATGCTCAAGGACTTTAGAGAGAAAGGGAAGAATGGAGATTGGTCGGTAATCAGTTAACAAGCAGGGATTGGATGTTTAAGGAAGGGGAACAATATACGCTGACTTCCAAACAGCAGGAAAGGAGCCAGAGAATAAAGAAAAATTGAACATATGTGTGATGACAGGAAGAACGATATGGAGAATAGGCAGGACCATCCTTGAGCAAAGACCATCGTCACCCGAAGCTGATGAAGAAATAGACAGGAGTGATCTCTCAACGTCAGACTCGGAGACCGATTGAAACTGAAATGGAGAGGTCAGTGGCACAGGCCCAACCATGAGACTGCGCAACGTAGCACTTCTTACATCTGCCTCCAAAACTGGTGACTGTGAGAAATGTTTATTAAGAGCATTTACATCAATGTCCTTGGAGTCAGAAATTGGAGATTTACCTATGCCAACAGACCTAAGAAACCTCCAGGTATCAGCAGAATTCCGACCGTTGAGAGAATCATAGACGTGGCGTTTCCTAGCATCTCTACACATCCGACTACAACGGTTTCGCAGTGACTTAAAAGCCACCTAGTTTTGATTTGAAGGGCTTTTTCTGAATCGCCTTTGCTTATAGAGCTATATCACGATGTGACATTAGATTTTTTATAGTTGCGTTCAATCAGGGAGCCGGGTAGTGTTTGATACGAACTCGTTTGACGGGGGGGCATGACGGTCGAATAAAGCAGTAACCATGGAATTAAAAATGGTGACCATGTCGTTGACATTGGTAGAGTTGGACACTAGCGACCAGACAATAGAGCTAGCATCACTTTATAATGCCTCCAGATCCCTGAAATTGCGAAGGAAACAAACTTGCGACTTACGTTTGGGAAGGCGAACACGATAGGAAAGATAGATCAAATCGTGAAAGCAGAAAGGAGCGGGCAATTGACCATGGGTGCACACATCGTTGGGCGAGGAAACTATGATAAGGTCAAGTAGTAAGGGGGTACAGTTAGGGACATGGTGGGTAGAAGAGAGTGGCAGAACATGAAGGTTATAAGCAGACAATAGAGACAACAATTTGCGAGAGCGGAAATCGTCTTTTAAGAAACAAGTGTTAAAGTCACCCATTATGACTACGTGACTGTAGGATGGGGTGAGATTATGTAAAAGGTTATCGAAAGAGTTGAAATAATCGATGTGCAAGTTGGGGCTGTAGAAGACTCCAAGTAGAAATTTAGTGTGAAGTAAGGAAATTTCCAGGAATAGGTGTTCAGCTGATTCGGTGTAGGCAGAAGGAGATGTACTGACAACCTTGTATGAGATGTTAGCACGCAAGTAGATTCCTACACCACCACAGCGTATTCCAGTCCTATCGTTACGCACTAAGACATAACCTGGAAGTGAGCACTGTGTAGAATGTATAGAAGGCTTTAGGAATGTTTCAGAGATAAGGATAACATCAAGAGAGGAGTTACTAAAAGACGCCAGAAGATCAGGATAGTGGCCGTTAACACTCTGTGCATTGATATGAGCTAGGTTGAGATTTTTAGGATAGTTTGAAGAGAAAGAGGAGAGGTGATCATGCAGGGTTAGAGAAACAGAGGAATCATCATCTAAACTGTGAAAACTGTCAGAGGCAGAGGAGCACAAAAAGAAACTGCTATTTAAGTTACAAAGGTCATCCGTATTTTGCATGGTCCCGAAAGAAATTATATATAAATATAATATAATATAATATAATATAATATATATATATATATATATAAAGGCAAAATATATAAGTAACAAAAATATGTATATAAATCTAAAAACACAAAGGTCTCACACGGACTCGTTAATGTAGTGGCAGAAATTTGATAACATATCGTCAGGAAAGAAAAAATTAAAAAAAAAAAACAATTCGTCCAAAGGAGCATTGTGAGGAAACAGAGGAAAAAAAACTGAGACCGTGAAGAATAACCTCAAGCCTCCGTTAAGAGGACAGTCCGGTAAACGAGGACGCGGCCGCCCACCGACGACAGGTCAGTACATTGGCCTGGCCAAGGCAAAGGCCGAATACAACATGGCCAAGGAGCGTGAGCTGGAGCTCCAGGCCGAGGAGGAGCTTGCTCTGGATATCAGGCTACGGGAGGCGAGAAGAAATTATTTCCTTCGCCAGTCGGAGTTGGAGAAGTCGTCAACGTCGGTTACTGCGTCGGACCTCAAAGCCGAGCAGTTGTCGAAGGCAGTTGAGGATGTGGTGGGTACCATCCAGTCCATCGCCCAAAAATCCTCCCGCCTTAAAGGTCAAAGCGTTCAGGGCCTGAGGTTCGCCGCTGGAGCGATTCTTGACCATGTTCCTACTCGACGCGCGCTTCGACGGCATCGGAGACCGCCTGCTCCTGGAGCCGCGACTGCGCCCTCCACTATAGGCGGACGTACGCAACGCCGCCTGTGCTGTCGGGGATCGTCCTGTCGGTGCTCCTGAGGCTGGAGCACCCTCTCGTGTCTCAGGGGGGTCACGACCCGGCACATCGGGAAATGTTGCTGGTGCCTCCCATTTTTGGTCCTCTACTGCCCCGCGATGGAGCTCCCGCAGCCGCTGCCCCGGCGTCTTCCCTTCCTCTTCCGAAGAAAAAGAGCAAGAAGAAGAAGAAAAGCGCTGCGGTGCGAGAAGCAGAGGCGGCGCAGCAAGAGCGACAACCGCCACCCATACCTCGGCCTCTTATCGAGGCCTGAAATGTGGTGGCCGGGCGCCCGAAGAGACGCCGGCGGCCAAGCAGCCAGTAACAAAGTCGGTACCGGCGCCCGCCAACGCGCCCGCCACAAAGAAGCGCCCCCAAAAACTCCGCGCCCCTCGCACTGCTGCGGTAACGCTGCAGCAGGACGCGGTAAAGAGGGGCGTGATGACCGCCTCCAAATTGGCTGAAGCTGAGGAAAAGATAGACCTTAAGAGCCTTGGCATCGGGGACTTACGTTTCCGCACGGCCGCCACTGGAGGCCGAATTCTGGAAGTGGCAGGCACAAAAAGGTGCCAGAAGGCCAACGCTCTGGCGGAACAGCTAAAGACTGCTCTGGGAGAGGATTTTCGTGTTGCCAGGCCGGAGAAGTGCGCGGAGCTGCGCATCTCTGGTCTAGGCGACGCGGCCAGTAAGGAGGTCATTGCTAGGGTGGTGGCGGACGTAGGAGGGTGCGCCACCACCAGCGTCTTCGTTGGACAGATTGGCCGTCAAGCGGGTCGGGAAGGCACGGCGTGGGTGATATGCCCGATCGCAGTGGCCAAAATCCTAACTGATGGCCGCCCTGTTGCGATTGGATGGTCCCGCGTCCGTGTGACCCTGCTGGAGTCAAGCCCGCAGCGTTGCTTCCGCTGCCTGGATGTGGGGCACGTGGGGGCCCGGTGCGCTGCGGGAGACGATCGCAGTGCACTTTGCTTCCGCTGTGGCCAGCCTGGTCACAAAGCGGCTGGCTGCTCAGCGGAGCCCCAATGTCCCGTCTGCGCGGTGGCGGGAGGTGCCGCTGCGCACCGCCTGGGCACAAAGGCCTGCTTGGAGGCATCGACGAAGAGAAGGCGTCTTGGTGGAGCCAGGCGTAAGGTGGTGCCGGAAGCGGCCCGCCCGCCTACCACGACAAACGAAGAGGTAATGGACATCGCCCAAAATTAAATGGCGCCAATCTCGATCCTGCAGGCCAATGTCCGCCGCTGTGCGGCGGCCCAAGACGTGCGTTTATGGCAGTAGTCGCCGAACCGTACGCGGTTCGTGCCCGGGATGACTGGGCTGGCAGCCGCGACGAGTCGGTGGCTATCGTCTCCCAGCAGGGCGCGTTTAAAAGTGTTTTCCAAGGACGCGGCTGCGTCCTCGCGCTGCTGGGAGACGTTGCAGTGGTCGGGGTGTACTTTTCGCCAAACAGAAGCCTCGCCGAATTTGAACAATGGTTAATAGAGGTCGGGCTCTGGTGGCAGAAGCACACCCCACCCCGGTGGTGGTGGCTGGAGACTTCAACGCACACTCACAGGCGTGGGGATCTCCAGCCACCGACAGCCGGGGTGAGTAGTAGAAGAGTGGGCGGTGTCCAATGGCTTGGTGCTGCTCAACCGAGGGTCGATCCACACGTTCGTGCGGCAGACGGGGACAGGTTGTTCTAAAGTTGACCTGTCCTTCGCCAGTTCTGGCCTGGCGAGCCGCACGCGTGGTTGGAAAGTGGTGTAGGGGGTAGAGACGTTGTCGGACCATCGCTACATATGGTTCGACATCGTCGACACCGGCTCCGGGACCCCGGCGGTCGGAGACCGTCGATCGGTTGAGGAAGGTCCGCGGTGGCATCTGCGGATGCTGGACCGGGAACTGGCAAAGGAGGCGGCCATCGTCGAGCGATGGACCGCGGGCGACGACGTTAGCCCGGACGTGGACGCGAGGGCTGGGCGGCTTTCCAGCGCCCTGACTCGCGTCTGCGATACAGCTATGAAGACGGCAGGGTCTGTCAAGCCACGGCGGCGAGTGTACTGGTGGAACGAAGAGCTGGCTGGGCTGCAAACCTCAAGCTACGCAGCCCTGCGCAGGTACACTCGCCAACGCGCTCGAAGAAACATTGACCCTGCCTGAGAAGAAGAACTGCTCGCCGCATACCGGGCTGCCCGAGCTACCCTCAGCTTGGCGATCAAGGCCGCCTGGGAGGCGGCCTGGAAGGATTGACTCGAGACCTAAATGTAGATCCGTGGGGGCGCCTGTACAAAGCCGTGAGCGATAAACTCCGGCCCTGGGCGCCTCCCCTCACAAAGTCTCTCGAGCCCTCATTCAGTGGGTCCCACCGCGGATGGCACCAAGCCAGACGCCGGCAGACACAGAGGCGATATTCCGCCCGTGTCAGATGCCGAGCTCGGGGCGGCGGTCCTCAAACTCAAATTGAGGAACCGCGCCCCCGGCCCGGACGGCATCCCTGGGCGCGTCATCGCCCTGGTCATGCCAGCGTTCGAGGAGGAGACGCTGTCCTTGTTGTCGGAGTATTTGGCGTCGGGTAAGGTCCCGCGACAGTGGAAAACCAGGCGGCTCGTGCTGTTGAAGAAGCACGGGCGCCCGGCCGAGTCGCCCTCGGCCTACCGCCCCATCGTCTTGCTTGACGAGATGAGCAAGCTGCTCGAACGGGTGCTCGCGGCGCGTCTCGTCGGGCACCGGAAGGGGGGGGGGGGCCCAATCTTAATGACGGCAAGTACGGATTTCGTCGCGGGAGGTCGACCCTGGACGCCATTTCCCGGCTCAGGGACAGCGTCGAAGAGGCGGTCGGTCGGGGGGAGGTGTTGCTGGCGGTGTCGCTCGACATCTCAGGCGCATTCTCGCGCATTTGTCGACCAGGCCATCTCCTATCCGGCCCGGTCGGGAGTGGTCCGCGCTAGTATGTCTTGTGGTGTTCAACAGGGGTCGGTTCTGGGTCCGCTCCTGTAGAACTTCGGATATGATTAGGTCCTGCGCGGTGCTACTCTTCGGGGAGTCGGCGTCCTCTGCTACGCCGACGATACCCTAGTCCTGGCCACCGCGGGCGCTGCCCAGGTGGTCAGCCGCATCAGGGCGCTAGGACTCCAGGTGGCCCTCGAAAAGTCCGGTGAGGGCCCCCTCGAGATTGCCAGATTGTGGTGAGCGGCACCCCTATCGCTGTCGGGTCGAGAATAAAGTATCTGGGTTTGGTACTCGACGGCCGATGGAGCTTCGTCGAGCACTTCCGGCGTCTTTCACCAAAGTTGTTGTCTTACGCCGGAAGGCTGGCGAGGCTGCTCCCCAATCGGGGAGGCCCAAATAGTGCATGCCGTCGCCTCTACGAAGGTGTAGTGCGCTCAAAGGCGTTGTATGGAGCGCCCATCTGGTCGCACGCCCTCTGCTCCAAGACAATCCCGCTGCGGCGGCGTCCGCAGCGGTCGATTGCGCAGAGGGCGGCACGAGCGTACTGCACCGTCTCCTACGAGATGGCGTGCCTAATCGCAGGAAGCCTCCATTGGGATCTCGAGGCTGGAGTCCTCAAGAAGGTGTATGAAGAGAGCGCCCTGGTGCGAAGTAACGGTGGACGGCCCCTTCCGGACGAGATCGACCGCTGGAGACAGTCGGCTCGCAACGATCTCTTCCGGAAGTGGGCCGAGAGGTTGTAGGCCCCTCAGTTAGCCCCTGGCTCGTGGGGGCTGTCCGGCCCGTCCTACGTGCTTGGGTAGAGAGGGCACACGGTGCGCATACGTTCCACCTCAATCAGCTCCTCACAGGGCATGGCGTATTAGCCAAGTACCTGTGAGAGGTGGCTGGGGTTACCACCCTTACGGGCCTTGTCGGTGTAAATTTGTCGCTGCCGGCTGTGGTGCAAGCCATGGTCGGCAGCCAACAGTGTTGGGCCGCCGTCGCCTCGTTTGCTAGCGAGGTGATGGCTGCGAAACGTGAGGAGTTGTGGGTGTGGGAGCGTACGGGACAGACGCTTCCGCCCCGCCGCCCGGTTCGGAGGCGTCGACGTGCTCATTACATGCGCGCCCCCGAATAGTGTCTGGCCGTGGGCGTATGGTCGGGGGACCCCGCCCAACCGGCCACGTGGCGACGGGCACCCTTTCTGTGTTCCAGGGGGTGCCCACTTTTTGCGCACGCCCGTACCGGCCGCTCACACCTCCTCTGCTTACAGAGGAGAGAGGAGCGCTCGAGAGTGGTGGAGGTGGGTGCCAGTTCTTCAGCTCCTTAGGGAGCTCCGGGGTGGTCGCCTATCGACCCCTCCGTTCTGGGGTGCCTCTTACCGGCTCGCAGTGATTTAACCCCAGGCCTACCCTGCGAGTCGGTTTAAGGTGAGGCGGAACACCACGAGGTTTAGTGGGCCGTTTCTGGGCGCTTTCTCATCGGGCCGGGAGCCCCACACACCGTCCCTGCTGCCCCCGCAGCAGGGATGACGGTGCGTAAATGCATTACCCGCGAAAACAAAAAACAACCTCTAGTCTCCTAGTTTTAACAAAACAAAAAATAATTAATTGAAATAGATATAGAAAATTATAGTGTCGACCACACGCAAGATGATCTAAGCACGCATCCGATGAATTATTATTTATAGCAAACCAACAATAAATTACAAAATATTTTTCGCGAAAGGGTTAATTTAAATATTACATATTAATTAGCTAAGAACTTTGTATTATAGTATATTAGTTAGTAAAGAATAGCCGAATGTGTGTAACCGGTTGCTTTATTTAGTATATATATATTACGGTAGTACATTATTAGCTGTATAGTTACAAAACTGTCATGTCAATGTCACACGTAGTGTCAAACTCGACACTTTATAATATTAACTGACAACATTATCATCATAACATTTTACTTCGGCGTAGAGACAAATTCAACAAATTAAAGATCATATTATAAAAATCGAGTCACCCGTTCTTGTGTTATAAATCTATTAGGTGAGCTATAACACATAAAACTTCGTGGTACTAGAACTAACAAATCTGTGTAAACTAAAACAAATATGCACCATTTATCTATCAAATAATACTAAGTACGTAATCATTAGATAGATAAATAGAGCATGTTTGCAAATGGAGATACTACCACTAGCAAGTTTGTTGCATTGGAAACTGGTTATTCTGCTACTGTATAAATGCTACATTGCGTTTTAGCGATTCTCTCGTCCGGACTTAAGTCCTCGCGTTTTGGCTACTACTCCGTAGCTGCATCGCGATTTCATGACTGCCTGTGTTTCATTTTAGTGACTCAGTCGCAGCAACTTACGTTTTTTAAGTGTGCGGTATGCTTGCATGTAACTTTTAAAACTGGACTAAATCGCCGATCATCAATGCTAAAAGAAGCAAATATGCCATATCTTAAAGTTTCTCTACTCTGTTCTTACAAGGATGTTTTTAGATGCTGAAACTGATGCCAAATAAATGTTTGATTCCTGCCTAGATCTTATAACACGTGACAGTTGTGCATAAAGCATCTTTTCCTAACTTTAGACTTCTAAATTCTAAAGTTTATAGTATTATAATACGGCTTAATCTGTCTGTCCATTACGCATCTATTTCTCTGGAAGCATAAGAGAAGCTTAACTCAACTTAACTATCGGGGTAGGGGTAGTAGAGTCAAACAGTTTGCGGTTTTAGAGTCAGGACTCTATGAATACGTGCGTATAAGCGATTTTATATGATTACCGGTTTTGAATCTGTTTTCGGTTTAGAAGTCGTCTGATTCCATTGCTACGATAGCCGCCTGCCATTGCTACATAGACCAACCTGCAAATGGAGCTGAAGCCAGTATACCAAGCTGCTGGAAGTCCAGATGTAAATCACAACTGGCTGCAGCCACGACAGCTGCGTACCCGAACATATCCAGAGAACAGGCGCAAGTAATTAAGCTGCAAACAATCAGCAGATAGTAGTTGTAGCGCCCATGTCCTGGAAGAGACGAAAATGAAGTTTTAGTTACGATGACCACGAGCACTTGCACAAAAACTGAAAAGTTATAAGCACTCGAATACCCAGACGTGTATGTATGAACCTATTGATGAATCTGCAGGAAGCGAAAGAAGTATGCATGGATCGTCGATCTGACGATCTGTTTGAGTGGCAAGATGTTTCTTGGTATTATTGTTCTGAACAGAAGGAGACTCAAACCAAACGATCCGGGAGTGCTGTGTTGTACGGTAAAAATTTTAAACTGTCCCAGTAAAGCGCAAAAGTGTAGGGCAAATTTCAACAGGTCCATAAAAAATTTAATTCCCGTGGATTTTATTATCTGTTAATTTTTTTTCTATACTAATATTATAAAGAGGAAAACTTTGTTTGTATGTTTGTTTGTTTGTAATGAATAGGCTCAAAAACGATTGGACCGATTTTAAAAATTCTTTCACCATTTGAACACTACATTATCCACGATTAACATAGGCTATATTTTATTTTGGAAAAAAATAGGGTTCCGTAAGATATTTGGGTTCTTCGGACACACGGTGTAAAAAATCAACCAGAAAAGTTACTTATTTTGCGTACGCTGCCTAACCTATAAAAGATAGATCCATAAAATGTTCCAATTAATTGTAGATCTTATAAATATCTACAAAAAAGTCTGCGACACACTATACCTATCTATGTCGAGTGAGGCACAACAACCATTTTTTTATTTAAAAATTTGTATTTTTTTGGACTACATTTTAACGCGTTTTTTTTACTCATGCTATTAATCCTTATCAAAATAAATTATTTCATCACTATGTATAGTTTATGTAGATAATATTTGGTCTTTGAATGATTAAAATTGGACGTTTCGGCCCGTTGCGAAGTGGGCGTCACCAAGGCGAAGGTGCACGTGCGGGAGGGGAGTTTAGATTTATGAGTAAGGTACCCGCGAGGTCGCAAAAATATTATGCTAATTAAACTAGGCGAAAAAAGGATCACGGTTACCGAAAGCCACGCGGGCGAAGCTGCGGGCGGAAGGTAGTTATTAATAATTTGCGTTTTCAAAAGTTTTTGATAGTAAATGTATTCTTGCTTAATATCTAGTAGATAACTTAAAAAACAAACGAGAATACAAGATTGAAAATTTCGTGCCATGGCGATGAAGCATGCGTGCACGGCAATGAAAGAACTGTGCCGCGGGAATGAACGTACCTATCCACGGAAATGAAAATCCATATTAAATAAATAAATAAATAAATATCCATCACGCCTTATCCCCGAAGGGGTGGCAGAGGCATATTATATGCCCACTTTTCACCGTGTGGATTCCTGTCCCACGTAATAGGTGGTGAGCCCATTGCCGTGTTGAAATAGACAGACGCAGGCTGTGGCTACCTGCTGTTGAAATTTTTTAAGCCGCCTATAAGGCCTTCAACCAAGCTTAACGACTGCCATTTTACTGGCAACCGGGACCAACGGCTTAACGTGCCTTCCGAAGCACGGAAACGCTCGCAAATGTAAATGCCACAAAGTGGTCACTCATCCGACGACCAGCCATAGTGAAAGATGCGTACCTCTGTGATCGTTTACCGAACACTGAGACCGCGGGGTCACGAGCGCATCAAATCCATATTAAACATAATATTTTATATTTATTTTATTTTATATTTATTTTTTATTTTATTAATTTTTCTGTAAATATGTTAAATTTTAATTTATTAATAACCATGTAATTATTTAAATATCTTTGAAAATAAATTAAATATAATATATTTTATATTTATATTACCTGAGTATTAAACACCTGTCTCTTAGAGGGAAAAACATACCCAGACGGAGTCACTACATCGGATCCTATATATTCCTCTCATACCACTAACGATAACTTGGTTCCAGCAAAAACTTTTGTGTATGAGAGTAAGGTGCGTATTCCAGAACGTTTCTCAATACTCAATCAATGCTTGAGGCTAGATTTCGCGTCGATTGAGTATTAAATAACGTTCTGGAATACAGACCTAAGATTTGGATTAATATCTATCCGAATCTTACTCTCATACAAAAACTTTTAGGAGTAGTAGTTTGATAAATTAGTGTAGAATTGAGGACTCTAATTAGTGTTGTTATTCTTTACTTATTCTACTCTCATTCTTCATGTGCAAAAAAAAAACTTGAAAGAGAAAAAATATTTATTACTAGCTGACCCCCCGCAACTTCGTTAGCGTCACATAAGAGAAACAGACACAGAAAGAGAGATTTTTTGACAAACTATTTATTTATCATTCTTAAATCCCTACTAATATTATAAATGCGTTCAATAAGGAACTTCCATACAAACTTTCGTCCCCTATTTCAACCCCTTCTACCCTTATTTTTGCGATAAAAAGTATCCTATGTCCTTTCCCAAGTTCAGTTCTATCTTCATACCAAATTTCATCAAAATCGGTTCAGTGGTTTAGGCGTGAAAGCGTGACAGACAGAGTTACTTTCGCATTTATAATATTAGTAGGGATTTTATTTGAGCTACTTACTACTAGAGCGTCAATTCACTAATTGTGTTAAAGATTAAAGACGTGAGCTAAGTCTTGTTAGAGGAGTCATCTGCATGTTATCATGGTCTACTTGACATAACCAAAAAAACATTTAATTTGGCTCTATCCTTGGTGTTTCAGCATATTCTACACCATAAGTTACATTTGGAGGTATGTTATTTCGAAGATTTGCTGTCTTTTTTATATAAGAAACAAGTGCACGCGCAAATCTTGCGAAGAATTCGAAGCTTGTGTGAAGTCATTACACTTCGAGGGACAACTATTCCGGCAGCCTAATGTATAACATATGGTTCTCTTTCTTTTCTCAGATACTCCTCTCGTAATACAGGATCGCTTTTAAATTTTTGATGTTGCTTTTGTTCAATCTATCAATCTTTTCCTCTCCTTTCTTTCCTGTTCCCATTATTTTTGCATGCGCGCGTGTGTGTGTAAGGTATCATTTTAGTTGACTGTACAGTAAAAATCTTAAGTCTTTATTAGTATTGCAGACGGATAACTTGACGTGTCCTGAACTGTCAATATTGGGCATTACTTGCTTTTTTGACTGGTGTTTGCCTTTAACGCCTGCAAAAGTCACGTAAGGAATCAGAAAGTTGTCGGAGCCGATGGATTCACCATCGAAGCCTGGAAGGCGATATGTCCTCGCAGTGTGGGCATCATAGTAAACCTTTTCAACCACGTACTCCTCAGCGGGCAGATCCCAAACTAATGGAGGCTGATTATTATTACTCCAGTCTTTAAGTGTAAGGGGTCAGTGCAGGAATGCGGGAGCTACCGCGGTATATAGGTAATGTCCCACACCATGAAGATCTTCGAGAGGATTATTGACTCCCGGATCCGGCAGGTGTACTCTCTCTGAATCTCAATATGGGTTTTGCTCTGGCCATGGGACCACGGACCCTGTTTTTGCCCTGAGAGTTGTCGCGGAGAAATAAAGGACGAAGAACACGCCTCTGCACTGTCTATTTCTAGACACGCAGAAGGCCTTCGACTGTGTTCCTCGCACGATTATCTGGTGGGCATTGTCCAAAGGGGTTCTAGAGTTTTATATTGTCACTATCCGGGACATGTACCACAACTCCGTTTCAAGGTTCGAACCGCGGTTGGTGACACAAAACCCTTCCCTATCACTGTTGGGGTATACCAGGGTTAGGTCCTTAGTCTGCTTATATTCATGTGATATAGCCTCCATGGTTCTCATGTTTGCTGACTTTATTGCGCTGGTAGACGCGGACTGGAGCAGATTGGTGCGACGTGTGACGGCGTGAAATAAGGCTTGAGAACGGTGGTCTGAAACTTAATGTGGCGAAGATCGAGTACTTGGCACTATACTCGACGGAACCCACATCCGTCGGCATAGGCGGTGATTGGTCGAACGAACGGACCAGGTTAAATACCTGGGTTCTGTATTACACACGTAAAATGATATCGATGGTGATGTCAAGTCACGCATTGTTGCTGCGTGGGCCAAATGGCGAGAGATGACCGGTGTCATTTGTGACCCAAAAATGCCGATTCGGTTGAAGGGACAGGTTTACAAAACCATTTTGACCTGCCCTTTTACTTGGCAGTGAGACGTGGCCAATTTTGGAGCTACACAAGCATGTCACGGATGTGAAGATGCTGCGGTGGATGTGTGGAGTCATGCGGATGGACCGCGTGAGGAACTCTTGCATCCGCGACAGCCTTCACGTCCGTGACATTGCAGATAAGTTGCAAGAGTATCGCCTTTGTTGGTATGGTCATGTCTTGCGGCAACCGCCTGGGTTACGTGGGGAACAGTCAGTCCCGCCGGGTCCCGTAAGAGGGGAAGACCCAAGAAGTGCTGGCTTGACGTCATAAGGGATGACATGCGTGCTAATGGTCTCACTACAGGCGATGCTAACGACCGTGCGAAGTGGAGGAGAAAAAGTACGAAGGTGGACTCCGGGCGTCGCGAGACGCAACTAGGACAAGCGCTCGGATGATGATGATGATGTTTTTTTTTGCATAATCTTACCACGGCAATGAAAACATAAGTCATGGAAATGAAACACCTGGCCACGGCAATGAAACTAAATTGTGAAACAAGGCATGGCAATGAATTTCTTTTCATAACCATGTCTTTGTTTTTCATTGCTATAACAAATTTTGGTCACGGAAACCATGGCAATGGAAACATGGCAATGAAAAAAGGCTAAAATAACTACAAATCTATAAATTATTCGACGTAATATACACTTCAAAAATAAACTTAAGATAAATGGCATTCTAATGAATGCTCAATCAAGAGGACAAACTTTTTCAAATAGAAGTTATACCTGTCCACGGCGATGAAAGAAAAAAATGTCCATAACATAAAAAATTGCATATTTACATTTATAGCGCGAAAACGCATGCAACGCATGCGTACATCCTTCTACGTCAAGCACTTAGGCGACACTAATGTGCAACGTTTAGCGCACAAGGGGGGGACCACAAGTCTTTATAAGTCGTAATTGATATCTATAAAAGTCTTTATAAATACCAGTTAGTTATGATAAATCTCTGTGTATAGACTTATACAAGTCTGTCTCGGTGTATTCGGATTCGTTTATGAATGGGTGCTAGGTCCACGCTTATAGAACTTAGGACTTGATGACATTTCACTTTGCTATTACTTAGCGTTTTATTAATACAGATCCCCTTGGTGGAGAAGTCATCGAGATCATGCTGTTTGGATAATTTGTTAATACTACGACTCGCCCGCACAATGTAGGTATTCTGGTGATGAGAATAACCATGTGGAGATAGGTTGAGTCGTTGCTACCGTATTTGTATTGTAAGCCAAGTGCTTTGGATGCCTTGGTTACAATGTAGTCAATATGTTGATTGTACATTAATTTACTATCTTGTATGATACCAAGATCTCTGACGCTATTTACTTAGCCGATAGTTTGGTGGTGTAGATAATATCCTAAGCCTATAATTGATATTAGGCACCTAAAAGTTAACTGATAGCATTGTGATATATTAAGCTAGAGTTTCTTATTACAGTACGTGAAAAATAGAACCCAGGCTGTAGTTCTTTACCTAAACCGCAGCTGCATACACCGTCTGCAACCACCTATAGACAGAGTACCTACATTGTGCGGGCGAGCCGTAGTACGTAGTAGTAGAATTTGTAGGTTCCGAGTTGGTTTCGGTGGCCCAGTTGGTTAAAGCGTCTGATCCGGCAAGTCAAAAGATGTTGGTTCGAGTTCAGCTCGAGGATGAAAATTTTTCTACTTTAAATTTAGGATATTGTAGGAATGCACTACATCGACAATGAGCAAGTTCATATCGACTCGTAGTTGGCTGATTTTCGGGTGGCTGTGCCTACAACCTTTTTTAGGGGTTGGATCCGCGCCTGGTAATAGCAAAGTAAAAAGTCATCAAGTCCTTAGTTTCATTAGTGTGGACCTAGCCACCCATTCATAAACGAATCGGAATCCACCGAGACAGACTTTATAAGTCTATAAACAGAGATTTATCATGACTTACTGAAACAGATTCCTGTTACGAGTAGTCACAGAATCGGTTCCTTTTATTTCGGAATCGCATGTAAGATGAATTTGTATTACGAAACTTAAAAAGACAATACCTGTTAATTCCACAGCTTCGTCACAGGTGTATGTGTTCATACTGCTGGTAACTGGTTCTTTTTATTATTATTTAAAACCCCTAACCCCTACTCCATCACCTCAACTCCTTAAACTGTGTGTGCTAACCTTTTGCATGAATATTCAACACTACACTAGTCGTATGTACGTTTTATAATCGTGAACTCTTATCCGCACAACACATAGTAGGGATGTAGTATTCGTTTACCGGTTTGAATTTTTACCGGAAAAGTAAAATAATTAATTTACGTATTACCTTTTTAACCCTACATTTCACCTGTTGTATTATATCTGGTCTCACGTATAGGTCCAATTGCCGTAATAAAACGAACAATAACAAGTTTTTGGATTCTGCTGTTGACATTTTTCAAACTGCTCATAAATTTTTATTTCAGGTTTATTTTATACTTGATGACCCCCCACAGCTTCGTCCGTGGAATATTTCCCGTCGCACATATTTAATCCCGTCGCTTATAAATTCTACAATGATGCATAAAAATTTGCCCGATATGTCGACATTTATGACTACTGCTCTGCTCTCCAGTGTAGTAGCGTGATGATATATAGCCTATAGCCTTCCTCGATAAACAGGCTATCTGACACAAAAAAATATTTTCAAATCCGACAGGTCCTGATATTAGCGCGTTCAACCAACCAAACAAACAAACTCTTCAGCTTTATGATATTAGTATAGATTATTGCGGAATATAGGTTGCAGAAATTCTATAGTTTGCTTGTAATCTATATAATCTCTCGTGTAGACACTAAAGATGATGATTACAAAGAAATTAAAGCTTTCTGAGCTTGGTTAAACGACTACCTTGTTACTGGCTACTGATATCAACAGTTTAAAGTGAGTGCAAATACGGAAACGCTCGTTGGAAATGCTGCAAACGAAAAAGTATCCGGTCGCTTAGCCGGTTGGTTAACCGGTAAAAAAGTTACTGTCAAATTTACTAGTACTTGTAAGCCCTAATTTTTTAGAAGCAAATTCAGTGAAGTTTTGATGCATAAAATTAATTCTGTGTTGTATAAAATGTAGTAAAATGGAAAACTTTTTAGACTTTTGTGTAAATGAAGATAATTAAGTGTCAATTATTATTAGATTATGACAAAAAAGTTGTTTATTACCTAACTTATGTTTTACAAACTGGATACACTATCACCTTCATTCGTGTTGTGTGGACCCTTCGCGAAGGCTTACGCGCCCTGTTTGTGCTTGTCAGTGCACATTGAAGAAGGCCTTACATATCTACATTTACCAGATCTACGTATACTCAGGTGCCACTCTAGTGCCTGTCGACCCCAGTGAATACAGTTTCTTAGGCTGCCTATTGTCTAGCAGAAGCAAGGCCAAGAAGAACGGGGGGAGGGGGGGGGGACTACACTCACCTCCTGGAAAGTGATTGTTAGGTAAAGCTGCGGGCCTAGCCTATCAGATCCCTGGGACTTCTTCTCTAGGACAAACCTGTGCGCTCTGATTATAAAGCACAGCAGCGCCGTGTGGTTTTAGGTTTGCTTGGGCTCCGATGATCTTGGTCGGTGGGAGTCTTTACAACCACGTGTAACGGATTAGATTAGTGGACAATTACTCCGTAAATATTGCGTCACGACAATCATTTATACACCTGTATAGTTAAGAAAGAAAGAATACGCATTTCATTCTCGCAAAAAAACGGAACTGACACAATACAAAAAGAAAAAAAACAAATCTTTAAAAAATCTAAGGTACCTACCTATTATAAAAACCATAACCATACCATAATAAATTAAATATTTGTAAAAATAAAAATATAAAATTACTAAAATAATTATAAAAAAATCCAGCATCCGATAGGCATCCCCTTATTTCTAAAACGACCCCGTTGCGTTTATATTGTGCCTATCCTGCGCAATAATTCGGCCCTCTCTCAGCTTAATGCTTTCAATCAATGTCAAATTGTCAACAGCGCTGGTATTCTGAAAGGGCCAAAACCTTACGTTACATACCTTACGGTTAAGATACCTACTACCTTTCCAAAGCTCCACAGCATCGCAACCAGATTCAATGATCTCATCGCACTATAAAGAGCATGGTCACGGACAGGTTAGCAGGGGGTCGAGTCTACTATTGACAAGCCGTAGAATAGAATCAGAATCGCTGTTTTTAGCTGTCAAAATGTGAGTAGAATATAAAAAAGATGTGGTGTCGTGTGACACCAGGTAGGAACGAAGTTAACAAGTTCACGATTCAATTAATCATACAAAAAGTCACCCCGTTTGTACTAGGATTCGAACTCGGGCCTCAGCCGAGCAGCATACCACCCAAACCACACAGCTACGTTACTGCAATTTCCAAATTAGTGTTCACTTCACTGAGGTAAATAGACAGTTTGAAAATCGACACAATTTGCAAAACAAACGACTGTCGCGCCTGCACGACAGCTCCTGCGCCTGCTTTTATTCCACGGACTTTTTCTTACGGTTTTATTCTTACGGTTTTACTATCACATTTTTTTCAGATCGGTCGCGCAGCAAAATCCCTATCTCCTCCAAGCCTGCCGTAAGGAACTTCGTTCCAAAAATGCTACTAACTTTCGGCCACTGGCGCGGTACGTGTTAGTAGAATTCTATCGGCCGACCGATAGAAGCCTGTTGAAGTACGATTGTAATAGTAGACTACGAAATACTGTCATAATTGTACCGGTGGCTTTCTATTGAGTGACGATTTTGATTGTATTTTGACGCGATTGTAATATCGATCGATGCAGACTTGGCCCCCAGGTGACACTAACATGACTCACTTAATAAGCTTCCAAAAGAAATTTGTATCGGTACTAGTGACGGAGAAATACATCGATCAGCTTTCATCCAAGCTGCAGTAGAGAGTATGGGCGAGTACCTGTTGTGAAAGTGTGCTGCAGTGTGCATTTGAAAGCTGCATTTACTAGGTGGTGTCACTCCGCAGTTTAGGTATATTCGGGCAGCGCATCGCTCGGAGCGGCTAATGACAGTGGGATACCGTTGCCGCTCGGCTCGCACGACACGAGCGCTCGAAATAAATTAACTATTATAGGTACAGAAACTTCTCAAGTGACAACCCCGCGCGGATTTCGCAGCTCGCTCAAAAAACTCTGGTGCGCAAAGAAAACTCAACGTTCGCGCGCAGCATTAAATTTCAACTTTGCTTGCAGGCGGCGAGTCTAGGTATGTTTCTGTACGTATTACTATTACTTTTTCAGTGCTTTTACTCCTACGGCCCACGAAAGTGCCGCAGTACCTACTGACGTGCGACATCATCAACACGGTGTATGCGACAATATCAACAGCACCGCCGTCGTGTAATAGCATAGCAATAAGTAGAATTGTTCGAATAAAATAAAACTAAAAGGATTTTTTTTACATAAGATATATATAAGATAATTTTAATAAGAGCACTGTCCCTCGGTTCACACATGTGAACCGAGGGACAGTGCTCTTTTGTCACAAAACTGATATAGTATATTTTAGAAGCAGTCTTAAAAAAATTGTAGAAGAAATCTGGGAATTTGTAAAGAAATATAGCAAAAACTACAGCCCTTAAAGTGTCGTCCCTCAGTTTTTACAGCCCATCAGCCAGATCAAGGATAGTATCTGCAAGATTAAGGTAGTGTGACTACAGACATTTACTAGAACACTTGTAAAAGATATTTATAGAATAACAGACCAAAAAACATCAAACATAACAAATATAAAGCGACCAACTGCGGTCTCTCACACCTCACAAGAAAGAAAAATATCTTGTGAATATTATCCAATCAAATTCTTTTCTTGAAGCGCTCGTGGCCTCGCGTTCTCAGTGTTCTGTAAACGATCACTGAGTTACGCAACTTTCACTATGGCTGGTCCTCGGATTGGTGACCACTTTGTGGCATATACATTTGCGAGCGTTTCCGTGCTTCGGAAGGCACGTTAAGCCGTTGGTCCCGGTTGCCAGTAAAATGGCAGTCGTTAAGCCTGGTTGAAAGCCTTATGGGCGGCTTGAAAAAATTCAACAGCAGGTACCCACAATCTGCGTCTGTACATTTCAACACGGCAATGGGCTCACCACCTATTACGTGGTACAGGAATCCACACGGTGAAAAGTGGGCATATAATATGCCTCTGCCACCCCTTCGGGGATAAGGCGTGATGGATATTTATTTATTTTATTTAAATTCTTTTCAATTTTTCAATTTCAATCAATTGTTTTTTTCCTAATTTAACAATTTGATTGGATAATTGTTTATCAATTTGATTGGATAATAATTACAAGATATTAAGAATATATCTTTTCTTTTCTACATAATGTTTTAGTAGATCTCTTACACCATTTTGTAAAAACAAATGGAGAAAATCTTTTAAAGTAATTCAATGATACGAGTATCTAGCAATTGTAAAAACTGGTCCCTCAATCCTCACATCCACTGACACTGTACATGTACTATGTACTGTGTAGCTGTGCCCACAATTTTATCCCATTACGTTCCGTTATTTAGTTCCGTTTTCCGTTTGAGGTACCATAAAAAGTAAAAAACCAAATAAAGAAATAATTATGAAAACTCTTGTTCTGATACATTTTCTATGGAACTTGTATCTAAAGCGCTGCAAGATCGCCGGAGCACTTGTAGAAAACATTCAAACTCCGAAATAAAAATTTGCGGGTTACCCAAGCTACTGGTTATTTTTTTTTGGCGGTATCACAGTTGATTTTAAATTCAATATTTAGAAATCGAGGTCCTCATTGGCTAAGACACAACTGTGACAGATCAGTGGCTAGAACATTGGCCTGGTTAGGCAAAGGTCACAGGTTCAATCCCCGTTTCAAACCAAGTTGTGTTTTTTTTAATTTAATATAAAGCTATGTGACGTTACTGTTTGTAGCGCTTACTGTCTATCCTCTTTACTCACCTTCAGGAACCTATGCTTTTGCTTAATGACTACATTTTTATGCTACAGAGGTCGCAGACTAGTATACGGCCCACGTGATCGAAAGTGGTCACCGTAGTCTCTGGACGTAGACTCTCTTCTTCAGTGTTCTGTGTTAAACATCTTATGAATTACGATATTATGTTCAGTCTTGAGATATGTGACAATTATGGCTAGTCTTTTAAGGTTTCAGGGGGTAAATAAAAAATAAAATTATATGATTGGCTCCAAAAATTTTCAGCAGCAGGTAGCCACGAACTGCTTCAGTTCACCGTAATAGGAATATTTCGGTGTTGAAATGAACTGAAGGAATTAGTAGCTGCTGTTGAAAAATTTACGTGGGATAAAACACGACTAAAACACGACTAATGAAATTAATTTACGTGGGATAAAACACGACTAATGAAATTAATTTATCTATCACGCCTTATCCCCGAACGGGTGGCAGAGGCATATTATAAGCCCACTTTTCACCATGTGTACTCCTGTCCTACGTAATAGGTGGTGAGCCCATTGTCTTGATGAAATAGACAGACGCAGGTTGTGGCTACATACTGTTGTAATTTTTTTAGCCTATAAGGACTTGACTTAACGACTGCCTTGTTACTGGCAACCGGGACCAACGTCTTAACGTGCCATCCAAAGCACGGAAACGCTCGCAAATGTAAATGCCACAAAGTGGTACCCATCCGTGACCAGCCATAACGAAAGTTGCAGTGAACGCAGTGATCGTTTACAGAACACTTCATGCCACCAATGAAATGTGGGTGTGTACCCTTTCGAGGAAAGGGGGCGAGACTATATGTATATACTAGTATTTATTTATTTACAACACATTACAATTGTAAACACACTTCACAATGAAATGTCCAATTCTGCTATAAATTATGTCTTCATTATCCAACAGATCTCATCCATAGGTGAGTTGAAGTTCTACCAAGATTACAGGTCCAGGCTGATCTAGTACTCTGGTGTTTATGTAGCTCTTTTTGATAATTTTGTCGTTAGCCATTGACGTACTAGGCTAAGAGTCGATATGTTTCTTCGTTTTCCGATCTGGAGGTAAAAATAAGCATACCACAGCTGCGCCTGCAACAATTAATATTATAAATTTGCATCAGTTCAAAATTGTATAAGTAAGTTATATCTAACTTACCCCTGAGAAATACTTTGGATAGCATTTTTATTTTTTAAGAAAAATGACTTGGCTTTGTGTCTATATGTTAAGACGACATTTAAAAATATGTTTATATGACAAGTGTCTAAAACAAAACTTCGTGGTAATAACAAAATTACGAAATTGTCGATAATGACAAAATCTACAAACGCACTACTACCCTTATTATCCAGTCGCAACTCAAAATGCTTAACGAATTTGGCACAATAGAAGCTTAAGTACCCATTAATAGAGGAGTTTGTAAGTTCTCCATTGCATTATCATGGATTGCAATTCCATTGGATTATCTAGTTTAAGATAGTGCAGCAAGGTAAAAGTTAGGAGAAGAAATTGTAGGCAGTTAGGTAGAAGTATTAAATATTTCTCAACTCACCAAACACGAACACTGACCACGAGTAGAATGTAGCCTCACAATGATAAGGGATGATTGACCCCAAGACGCTACCGCAGATCAACCCAGCTAAACGAGCCACCATGAGCCCCAAGCTTGTCACCTGTCCTCTGAAGTACAAATTATATATTATATTTTAATATACAATCAAATTAGCCTATTACAGTTCACTACTGGACATCCGGCCTCTCGTAATTATTTTGATTATGATTGGCCAGACGGTTTGAGTGTAAGGGTTCCACCAAGATATTTGTGGTCTAAGCGACCTCATCTGCTAGCGGTGCACCAGCTGTATAATGGATAAGGCAACACCGCAGGTGCTCTAATGGGGTTGGAAAGTCAGAGAGCAGACACTTTTAACAATGTCGAAAGTTACTTTGGGAGTACACTCCCAAAGTAAATGCTACAGCATTTGGCGAAACGAGCGATATAATATGCTAAACAGTTAACAAGTAGCCTCAGGAGTAGTTTACTATGCGGATCTAGGAGGTGCTTCTTTCTTTTCCTACAGATTTATAAACTGTTTCATACTGCACGTCTGGGTATACTTATGAACATTCTGTTTTTGAGTAATCTGCTCACGTGGTCTACCTATGTAAGTCTCGGTCTACTATAGTAAGAGGTAATGGAAAACATACAAGTACTTACCTATGTATAGTAGGATATAAATTTACATAATATGTTGACACACATCCCATACCCAGTGAAGTGTCTTGAAGCAGTGTAAAGAATATTATATTGGCAATTGGGTTCTTCACATTGACCAGTAGCACACTGACACCTGACACTAGGAGTACAGCTGTCATTAGCAGACGAGGTCGAGACGCCACTTTGATGATGGCCATGCTCGCTATTATATAAAATATTCCATACAGCATTCCGGAGTAAATAGTATTAGGAGAGATTTCGTCGTTGCACTGAAAATAAAATTTAGAACTGTAAACATTTGGAAGCTTGCAGTTCATAAAACAGTATAATTATATCCATATAAACAGTATAGTGGAACGGCATGTCATACAAAAGAAAAAGGCTCAATGATAAAATAACTTGGCACTAGCGAGGACAAATAAACGTATTGCAAGCTTCTAAACGTCATAGCATATAGATATTTTGAGAAAATGTATTACTTTAAACAATAAAGCAAAATGTCGGCTAGGCAGAAACGACACCAAAACACACGTCACGTCCGTGTCGCATACACCTACCAAAAAGAAGACGGACAGTGATCACCTAGGGACCGACATCGAGTCGAAACTAAGCAAATTATCCAGTGTCGGGACTGTATCCTGGGTAGTGGCGTGTACAAGGATTTCGGATAGGGTATGCATGCCCTAACTACCCGAAATCCCCGCGAGAAATGAAGCGCTTGTGGCCGCACTGACTCAGTGTTCTGTAAACGATCACTGCGTTAAGCTATTTTTGCTAGGGCTGGTCACGGATGGGTGAGCACTTTGTGGCATTTATATTTGCGAGTGTTTCCGTGCTTTGGAAGGCATCTCAAACCGTTGGTTGGCTTAACGACTGCCATGTTACTGCCTACTGACATGGCAACCGGGGTTAGTAACATGGCAGTCATTAAGCCAAGTATGAAGGTCTTGTGGGCGACTTTATAGTTTCAGCAGCAGGTAGCCATACTGAAAAAACGTTTGGTTTCCGAAACTCTTTCAAAAGACTTGGAAAGAATAAGATTAAGTACATGTGCTGTTTTTGTCTTATTATGCATTGAACTCCATTAACCTCAGAAGATAAAACTGACGCCCATCGTAAGCTTGAGCAACTACTTTATTTAGGCAATTAAATTCCTCTAAAACTTTGATAATAATCGAGCTTAAAGTGACAGCTCTCCGATCAGAACTAACATCAATATATTTTATAAATCGATCTATTATTTCTGAGTCACGAAAATATCTTAAAACAAGAACTAACTGTACGCGACCGCTGACATCCGGAGTTTCGTCAACAATAACAGCAACAAAATCAGATTGTGTTATTTCATTTTTTATCTCATTATACATTACAGACGCGACGCTAGAAATCAGATCATTTTGAGTTCTATTCGACAACCCCGTAAATGAGCTACCAGATTTCGATTGTAAATGAGTTTCTAAATTACCGTAATATTTAGCTAACAGTTTCTACAAGTTCCAAAAAATTACCTTTATTATATGATGAAGCGTGTTCATCATGACCACGAAAAGCTAATTCTTGTTTACCGAGAAAGCAAACTACGTCTATCAATCGTTTAAAAATATTTCTATTCCTATCAACATTTGCGTTGTGCCTATCAACGTCTAATTCGAACTGGCTATTCAAACTAGACTCTATTCTACCTTTTCAAAAATTTGAAACTTTAAACTAGAATCTATTTGTTTTTCCGACAAATCGTGTTTAGCAGCCGCATTGTAAAAATTATTTAAATCTGAATACCCGATATAAGACCAAACATTATTTTTATCTTGTTTTGAAAATAATATACAAGGAAAACAAAATAATTTATTTGTGTGTACACAGCCCGCTAGCCAGTTATAATTTTCGTAATACTTTTTATTAAAATGACGTATGATATTACCTTTTTTTTTAATTAGATTCAAATCGCGAACAGAACGTCCTCTGACAATAATATTGTATATTTCATCAAACGACAACGTCGGGAAAACACGAGTTTTTAAATTTTTTAAACACACATCACCAGCACAGCTCTCACAGCTATAATTTTCCATAATTCACAGTAATTCTAGTAAACTAAGTAATTAATTATTAATTAGATATCAAACACGGCGCTTAAATTCACTCGACAGCTCTTTGTAGTGAAACAATATTTTAATTACAGATGGCGTATTCATATTATACTACCTAAAAAAATAGATTTATATTCGAAACAACTATTCAATTCTTGACAACTACTTAAATATGTCGCTTTATGTGCTTTATGTACGATTGTTGTAAAATTGACACACACATACAAATGATTTGCGCTATAAAAATATGATTTCAAAAAGCATACATCAGCTATGCATAAATCCGCGCGCAGCGCTGCTAGTCGCAGTCGCGATACGATTCGCCGATAAGGCACTGACCTCCATACATACTGCTAGGTGTTAGGTTAGTAGTTTCCTAAAATACTAATAGATGGCACTAAAACATATTTCATTTTATAGGGAATTATTTATTTATACAACTTGTAGTATTGTCCTCTCTGACTACCCCGTCAGGGATACAGCGTGAAGATAGTTAGTTAGTTAGTTAGTAGTATTGGGATTGTGGGCTAGAGTATGCAGTGCTTATTTGCTTCTATTGACCGCACGCGCCTGATCCTGGGTACGATCTACTGTCAAAACGCACTCGAAAAAACAAAACCCAAAGCCAGAACTGGTGTAACATAATGACTATTTTCTAGAGTTGGAAGTCAGCTCAGCAGGCCCCCCAAGGAGAGCCTCATTCTAGGGAATCCCTTTGCCGGGTCGCAGTGACTCTTACTTTAGCCTACCCTAAGCTGCGACTCGGTTAAGACGAGGCCTCCCATCCAAGCCCAGAAACCTCACTCAAAGTCACCCTGCTGCCTCCACAGCCGGGGACAAGCTGCACAAAGTATCTCTCCGCATCAAAGAAAAAAGTCCCAGCAGCCAAATAGAAGTGGACCCCAGGCTCCAAATCCAGATAAGGCTTGGAAGCATGTGGGAATAACCTAAGATGAAGGAGTTGGTCTTCAGTCGTGTACATCGTTTTATTTTACAAGATATAAGTATGACTTTCTACATATTCTCATTTCCGAAGCATAATCCGAAAATTATAAATATTAACAGTTCAATAATATACTCAACTTACTATTGAATCATCAGTCGTCAAGTTGGTGTCTGCTCCGAACATTCTCTGGCAGAATGTTTGATCAGAATTATCCCCAGTGTTGAAAGATTTAAAGAACAAGTTTACCATTGTTGGGAACCACATAAAGAATACATTGTTTCTGAAACATTAAAACACCCACAGTCTGAAACATTAAATCCTATCAATAAGAGACACGACAAACTAGCTACTTTTAGCATCGGTGACTGTCGATTTAGTTGCTTTTGAAAGGCTAGATGCAGCGTTCAAATGTTCCGCATCGCACTCTTAAAACACACAACACACTCGGATACTGATTGCATCAATTTTATATCTGTGGAACACGTTCCAGCATCGAAGCAGTCGCTAAATCCTAGTCTCTAGTTATCCCGGAAACATATTTATAAATTTTTCGTATATTCGTTTTAGGGCGTGACTTTCATGTGACATTAAAATATATATATATATATATAATAACGCAATTTATGAAAACGTTTTTTTCTTCATACATTTTCAATGTACGTCGATACTAATGCGGTGCAAAGCTTGCATAAAGTAATTCTCGGCACTTTACCGTCACTGAAGAGTGGTGAAGACGGTGATATATAAGTTGATTATGTATTAAATTAAAATTTCCTTTGCATTCTTTATAACCTAATGAAGCGCTCGTGGCCCCGCGGTCTCAGTGTTTTGTAAACGATCACTGAGTTACGCAACTTTCACTATGGCTGGTCTTCGGATGGGTGACCACTTTGTGGTATTTACGTTTGCGAGCGTTTCCGTGCTTCGGAAGGCACGTTAAGCCGTTGGTCCCGGTTGCCAGTAAAATGGCAGTCGTTAAGCCTGGTTGAAGGCCTTATGGGCGGCTTGAAAATTTCAACAGCAGGTAGCCACAACCTGCGTCTGTCTATTTCAACACGGCAATGGGCTCACCACCTATTACGTGGGACAGGAATCCACACGGTGAAAAGTGGGCATATAATATGCCTCTGCCACCCCTTCGTGGATAAGGCGTGATGGATATTTATTTATTTATTTATAACCTAATTATCTTTGCCCATATAATCCATTCCTTTTCTAAAAAGGAAGAAGCAACGAAAACGAAGCTGTGAAGAAGTGACATCTACATTCGAAGCAGTTTTTATTTCCGTGATATTGTGGATAAGAAATTACCTTTTCTTTCAAAAGATCACTCGAATATTGTACAGAGCAAAATCAGGTTCAGCTGTGCTAGACCTAAAAAGTCGTGATTTAATGTGGTAGAGGTGTTGACATGCGTGTTGTTGGTCTCACTACAAGAAATGCTAAAGACCTTGTGAATTGGAGGAAGAAGAGTGGAACAGCGAAAAACGGGCTCCTAATCAAGGAGAAGAGGTGACAAGTGAATGAATATAAAAAAAGACATGTGGCGCTCGGAGACTGCCGCGGTAAAGCTATTGCATAGCATACCTTTGTTTTTCTTTGATATTAATTCAAGTTACACTAATAAAAACAAAAAACAAAAAACCAAAAAAAAAACACCCTCACCCTCATCCTCACCATCGCCCTCACCCTCATCCTCACCATCGCCCTCACCCTCACCCCTCACTCTTACCCTCACTCTCACAGTCACCCTCATCCTCACCCTCACACTCACACTCACTATCATCACGTCTTGATCCGTGCAAGCTTCGTACAATCGTACCATGTAATATATGTACATACACGTTTAGCCAACGCCCGGCCGTGGTCGGTGAACTTCGTGTGACCTCGTCTCGACCTTCGTCTTAGGTTTTCACTTAAAGCCCGCGATAAAAAATATGTAATAGCTTAAAAATAAATTCACGTTCGCCATTGTTTCATTAAATACACTACATTTGATCCTACCGACTGCGCCAAATGTACTAAGCTGTATTAAATAAAACATTGACGATTGAAGCATGTTAGTCTTTGTTCTGCAAAAGGGTGTTACACTGTAAGTGGGGTAGAATTATGCCGAAGTACCAACAATACACACCAATATATATAATAACAGAAATACACTTACGTGGCAGCACAGACAGCTGACAGAAAAAATAGCTGAATGGTTCTCCATAGCAAAGGTGGTTTAAATATAGGTAGAGTTTGTTTTTTTAATGTTGCCTTCATAGATAACTTATTTATTGTATCTGAATCTGGATCTTTCTGAATTATGTGCTTCACCTGAAAATTTGTGTGGATGGTTAAATATAACTAAAAATACTTAAATATTAACTAGAGTGTGACGTAGGTGGGAGTTCATCGTGGTAGCAATATGTGAAGCTCTGGTAATTAAGGTACGGTAAGAGATAGATTATATGTATGTGTTTAAGAGGAAAAGTCCGAGACTACCAGAACTTTAATTGGTCGGGCTAATTAGTGTCTAGCACATAAGGCCTTTTAGCCTTTTTGTTTAAGAAATTTAAAATCTAATATGGACACATTTTATTAAATTTATTCAGCCCTTTAGACCCACCCCAGTTCCGTGCTTCGGAAGGCACGTTAAGCCGTTTGTCCCGGTTGCCAATAAAATGGCAGTCGTTAAGCCAAGCCAAAGGCCTCATGGGCGGCTTAAAACATTTAAACAGCAGGTCGCCACAGCCTGCGCCTGTCCATTTCAACACGGCAATGAGCTCACCACCTGTTAATTGGGACAAAAATGGATACGGTGACATGTGGGCGTTTAATTTGCCTCTGCCTACCCCTTCAGGGATAAAGGCGTGACAATATGTATGTATGTAGGTATGTATGTCAGAGGAAACAACTGCGACAAAGTCACACGATATACCTAGGCTCAGCTAAACAGAACACTTAACTTAGACCACAGCACAGAACTATACAATGCTCATTCGACGACGTCTTATTATTTTACGGTTTATTTGATTGAGTGCCGTGCTGATGTGACGTGAGGAGTTAGGGTGTCTACATCACTACAAGATAGGAGCTTATAGAAAACTACAAAGGTAAACGCTGATACATCACTATCGCAAGTCACTTCCATGAGCGCATCAATAGAAGAGATACGCTCGCTTTTCAATCAAATAATGGATTTATTGTTATATCAATATATAACAATATCCCTAAATTTGATTGAAATATCAGGGAAAATATCCTTATGGTAGACTCGTTACGCCTGAACTGGATTAATCTATGCGTACACTAACGGCACGCTTTGATGGCCGTGGATTTCACAATTTCGTCTCAGGAAAATAATATATTTCAGATTGATATTAATAAAAAATACCCTAAATATACATATTAAATAACACCACTTGTACTGTTCCACACCATTTACTTTGTAAACCTGACCGGTTTCGCCTCACGGCATTCTCAAAGGTACACAATATGACGACTGGACCTAGAAAGTATACTAAAACTAATAACCGTACAATGTAGGTATATCGACATTACAAGTTACCAGTTTAGAAAATTACCCCAAAATTAGGGAGAATACAGTTTTACATTTGAAAAAAATTAAATACTACGAATCATAATTCTATTTAAAATATTAGAATTGCAAATGTCAAAGTGTCATATTATTCAATGTCAAGAATTCAAAATGTCAAAAGTATTAAATGTCAAGAAATTAAATCGTCACAATTATTAAATAACTAAATTACTATGATTTGCCATATTGAACTATGTCATTAACTACACAAATTACAAACATTTTTTGGTTAACTAAAATTAAAATTTTAATTTACATTTATTCTGCGTTAATAGTATAAATATATAGATGTCATCACTTGTAATAATGTAATAAGGGTAAACGATTTAAATCCAACTGTTAATTTAGAATAATGTTTGGGTCTGCACTTATATGTCTACCTATCTCGAGCGCTTCGAGAGCATTCATTTTCCTTCCTTTGTCACAAGAATGGAGCACCTTGAAATTCGCTTTTGGGTCAAATAATGCTTTTCTGTTACTAGGTGTTCTGCAAAATTGGAATCAGTCTTTTTGAGTCTCCAACCACTGACATGTTCTGCAACTCTAGTCTGAAAACATCTGCCAGTTTGTCCAACGTATTTTTTATTGCAATTGGCACATGTCAGTTCATATATACCACTTTTTTGTTCCACGAGAGTTATATCCTTATTGTTACCAATTAAATTGCTGAGGTTATGCGTGGTATAATATGCCGGTTTGCATTCATATAGCTTCCTAGCGCATTGATATGAAATATTACCGATGTAAGGTATGCGAGCCCATCGTTTTCTTTGTGTATTCACGGTCGTGGGTATTCCTCCTTTATACGCTAAATCTGTGACAGCCCTTGCTCTCTTTCTACTCACTATTTTGTCTATTAATTGAAATGGGAAACCATTATTTATCGCTATTGTTTTTATGCATGCTAATTCCTCCTCGAAGTCATTTTGCGACATTGGAATCGAAAGTAATCGATGCACCATTGAGTGAAAGGCAGCATGTTTATGACTTGTCGGGTGCCTAGGTTTATATGTATAACATTATCAGCAAATGTGGGCTTTCTATAAATTTTAAAACTATGTCTATGATTAATTAAATTAATGGTAATGTCAAGAAAATTTATTGTATTATGTCCTATTTCGATTGTAAACAATATATTAGAATTGATTGCATTAATAAATGTCAAAAACTCATTCAAAACATCTACACTTCCGGTCCACAAACAAATAATGTCATCTACATATCTATACCAATAAATAATAAATGGCTTGTAAACATTGTTGCTTAACATCTGCTCGTCGATGTAATTCATAAAAATGTCTGCACAAAGAGGTGAGAGGGGGCTACCCATAGCAAGGCCATTTATCTGTTTATAAAATTTATTACAAAATTTAAAATAATTTTGGTCTAGGCATACAGATATGGCATGTTCTAAATCTATGGATATTTGTGGGGCGACTATAGATTTTATTAAAATGTCTTTAACGGCACTTTTACACTCATTTAGAGGGATGCTCGGGAAAAGATTCTTTACATCAATAGAAATTAACATCGCTTTGTCTGGTACATGAATATCTTTTATCTTTCTTACAAGTTCTAGACTATTTTTTATACTATTAGTAGGTACAAATCTTGTATGTTGCTTAAAGAGTTGGTTAACCTCTGCTGCCATTTTGTACGCTGGTGCTGCGGTATATGCAACTACTGGACGGATAGGAACATCAGGTTTATGTAACTTATAGTAGGCATGAAGTTTTGGAGGTTGAGGATTCATTAGTTTCAGTTTAAAAGAGTTTTTTTCCAAATCACTGCTTGTGCAGTCTTATAGTTTCCAAAGTAAATGGTGTGGAACAGTACAAGTGGTGTTATTTAATATGTGTAGCAAATTCCACCAAGCGCCATCAATCAACAGTATAAATAACCCTAAATATAGTATACCTAAAACAACATTTTTTACAATTAACAATGTAAAAATGTATGTAATCTTTCAAATTACAAAGATTATGATTTTTTGCATTCTAAACGGCCATCACAGTGTGCCGCTAGTAAAGGAATATATTTTGTTCCTGTATCTTCCATATTGTAAGACTGCACAAGCAGTGATTCATATTTCTATGTATAAAACTACAATCTGTAGCACACAGCTTCTTGTATTTTTATTACGGTATATCCTTAAAAGAATGAAGAACAATGTAGAACCAAATGCGAGATTAGGGTAAACCAGGAACGTCTAGAGCAAGTGAATGAAATTGTGTATTTAGGGAGTATGTTTAGCGCGGATGGAAGATGTAATTCGGATGTAAAACGGCGAGGAGCTGCCGGAAACAGAGTTAACGGTGCTTTGTCCCAATTAGCACGACTGGCGATTCATAACCTGGGTATGTCAGCAGATGCATGAAAGTAAATTGAATGCTGTGGAGATGCGATCACTTCAAAAATTGTGCGGAGTTACTTTAGCCAAACGAATACGTAACGAAGTGATACGCAATATGGCAGGTTTGAATGAAAGTGTCAGCGTTAAGCTAGAAAAGGGCGTGCTCCGTTGGTTTCAACGAATGAGTGAGGAACGATTGACGAAGAATATATATTGTACGAAAGTAGAGGGTAGAAAAAGTCAGGGTAGACCGAGACTTACATATGAAGACCAGGTGAGCAGATTGCTCAAAAACGGAAAGGTCAAAAGTACTCGGATACCCAGATGTGCGTGTATGAAGCGATTGATGAATCTTGAAGAAGCGGAAGAAGTATGCATGGATCGCGAAGCCTGGCGATCTCTCCTCTCTGACTACCCCGTTAGGGATATAGCGTGAAGATAGTTAGTTAGTTAACAATGCAAAATATTTTATTTAATAAAAATCTAATCTTTTTGCATTCAAAACGGCCATCATAGCGTGCCGCTAGTATAGGAATATATTTTGTTCCTGTATCTTCCATATTATAAGACTGCACAAGCAGTGATTCCTATTTCTATGTATAAAACTACAATCTGTAGCACACAGCTTCTTGTATTTTTATTACGGTATATCCTTAAAAGAATGAAATAAAAAATAAAGTATGAAGCGATCCCTCTGTTATTTTATAATTGTCAGCTGGGCCCACATTAGTTTAGGTATTATATCAATATAATTAGCTACCCACGCGGCTTCGCCCGTGACATACTTTGCATCCTCGTGGCATCCATTTAATCCTGTCGCTATTACTTTTACAAAATGTATGAAAATTGGCCCGAAAATTTCTTCAGATCTAAATATTAGTACAGAAGTATATATTAGATGAGCACAACAAAATAATTAAACCTGAAAATTTAATTTTCCGATACTCTTCTAAACTTACGGGATAATCTTCTCTCTTCCCTCCATTGATTTCATATATTCTTCTTAATACCTCTAACGCTTTCTCGCTATGTCCTTGACTGGCTAAGTACTTCGGACTCTCGTAGAAATAGAACATAATGCATGTTCCTATACCCAGAGGAATTGCCATTACTATAGTGAAGAGTCTCCAAGGTCGGAACGTGGTATTCAAGAAGGGCAGAGGATACAGAAAGTTTAGCGGAAGAAACAACCATGCTAGACCTAAAAAAATAAAAAATAACTTAATAATAAGCCGCTGGTCCCTTCGATAGCTCAGTTGGTAGAACAGTGGACTGTAGATGATTATAAATTAAAATCTATAGATCGCTGGTTTATATCCGGCTCAAAGGAAATCATATTGTATATTTAAACAGTCAAATTATAGATAACTATAGTGATTTTTAACCCGATTAGTACTTTTATTCCTAAAGTAAAATAAATAAATATCCATCACGCCTTATCCCCGAAGGGGTGGCAGAGGCATATTATATGCCCACTTTTCACCATGTGTTTTCCTGTCTCACGTAATAGGTGGTGAGCCCATTGCCGTGTTGAACTCATGTTGTGGCTACCTGCTGTTGAAATTTTTCAAGCCGCCGATAAGGCCTTCAACTTGACTTAACGACTGTCATTTTACTGGCAACCACGTGAGCAGATTGCTCAAAAACGGAAAGGTCAAAAGTACTCGGATACCGAAACGTGCGTGTATGAAGCGATTGATGAATCTTGAAGAAGCGAAAGAAGTATGCATGGATCGCGAAGCCTGGCGATCTGTCCTCTCTGACTACCCCGTCAGGGATACAGCGTGAACATAGATAGATAGTTAGTTAGTTACTGGCAACCGGGATCAACGGCTTAACGTGCCTTCCAAGCACGGAAATGCTCGCAAATGTAAATGCCACAAAGTGGTCACCCATCCGAGAACCAGCCATAGTGAAAGTTGAGTAACGCGTGATCATTTACAGAGCGCTTCCTGATATACATACTAGTAAATTTCTAAATAAATATATAGGAAACACCCAAACTCGGAAACCGCATACACGGCAGTCTCATACACTACCACTGCGCCACCGAGGCACAGATTTTATATGTATTTCCATTGATCCACAAAGAAAATGCCTGCCTAACTTGCTTGATTTTCCGGTGAATTTGCTTTAGACCGCAAAGCTATATTAGACCAAAGCTAGAAGCTTCACCTTTCCAACTCCACCTTATACATCTTGGGGCTACGTAGGCACCATCTACTGGCACTTAATTAAGTTCTCCGGCAAGGAAAAAGGTGCAAGAAAACGGTATTATGTTTAACTGTGACAGTGGAATAACAATGGTTGCTTCAAAATAAAGTAACATAATTAACACCCAGGGAGATCTTACTTCAATATTACTTTAACTTTTAGGGTCGGCAGCGCAATTGCTAAACCTCTGGTGTTACAAACGTCCATAGACTACGGTCACCACTTTCCATCATGTGGGCCGTACGCTTGTCTGCCACCGCAGTGATATAAAAAAAAAACCTTCACAGTGTGGATCGCTTTGTGATGTCGTCCTTTAGGATATTCTGAATATAAAACATTAATATGAGGATATTAATGTTCTATATTCAGAATATCCTAAAGGACGACGAACGAGCGCCGACTGATTAATACACACTGTGATAGTATATATTGTCACGCCTTCATCTGTAGGGGTAGGCAGAGGCAAACTTTTCCACCGTTTGCATTTTTGTCCCACGTAACCGGTGGTAAGCCCATTGTCGTGTTGAAAATGGACAGGCGCAGGAATTGGTAACCTGCTGTTAATAATTTTTAAGCCGTCAATAAGGCCTTCAACTGGGCTTAACGACTGCCAAGTTACTGGAACCGGGACCAATGGCTTAATTTGCCTTTCGAAGCACGAAAACGCTAGCAAATGTAAATACCACCAACCGAGGACCAGCCATTGTGAAAGCTGCTTAATGCAGTAATCGTTTATAGAACACTATGTCCAAGGCCACAAGCGCTTCACACTGTAATAGATAAAGTAGTATTGAAATCCTATTGCTTTAATAGATGTTGATAGCTCTTCAGAAGGACCAGCCATCCAGCTTCTTCAGAAAGGACATGCATACTCACCAAACGAAACAAACTCAGCAGCTAAATTACAACTGTGCAGGAAAAGAAGAAACTGGCTCCTTCGTTTGGACCCTGTACTCTCGCCCAGGAGTGCTATCGTGAGTGAGAAGCTGGCTGACGAGCTGAAATTTAAATGAAAATTATTGGTCGCATTTAAATATTTTGAATAATAACCTCCACGGTACTATTGTTGTTAGTTTTCCTGTACCCGTTTTTCAAAAGGACTAGTTCCTCATGTATTAATTCAGAATGTCAGCTTCCTCCACACCAGCTTTTTTTCCGAATTGGTTACCCATTTGTATAGTAGTAACAAATATAAACACGATGGCACACAGCAATTTTGGAAGTGTGATTTTCCTTACTCTACCACGCTGGCCAGATTTATTTCAAGTTTACTTTCCCTTCCCCAAGACCTGGCCTACTCACCATGGCCTACTTTGATGGGCAGTAGTTGCACTAACAGGCAAGACTTTGGACGCAAAGAACTCGCTGAGGCCAGATCGCACACATAACAAAATTACATCAGTTATCTTAGATTATTCGGATACCCGCAGACGTGCGTGTATGAAGCGATTGATGAATCTTGAAGAAGCGAAAGAAGTATGCATGGATCTCGAAGCCTTGCGATCTGTCCTCTTTGACTACCCCGTCAGGGATACAGCGTGAAGATTGATAGGTTTAGGTTTTTTTTATCTTAGATTACAAGAATTTCATCTAATCATCACCCTCTTGCTCCTGTCCCAATTTATTTGGTATTGGTGCAGTATATTTTCTTCTTTCATTCATTCCTGTTATTCGTCTTTCAATCATTTACTCCTTACACATCTACTTCTTACACATTGTTCGTATTCACACAATATCGCTTAAACAAAAAGTCACCTCAGTGGTGTAGTGGTAGTGTATGCGACTGCCGCGCTGAGGTCCCGTGTTCGATTCCCGGGTCGGAACAAATATTTGTGTAATCCACAAACGTTTGTTTCGGAGTTTGGGTGTTTCCTATTAATAATATATATGTATTTAGAAATATATAATTGTATGTATCAGTTGTCTAGATCTCATAACACAAGCTTATATTAGCTTACTTTGGGCTAGATGGCGCTGTAAAAGAAAGTGCTACAAAATGACCCACAATCCATTCATCTTTTCTTTAGTCTTCCACTAGCACTCAATTGCCCAACATTCGAGTACATGACTTTCATCCCTTCTCATCACATGCCCATACAAACGGATCCCTCTCATTCTTTCAGTCACTGGAGCCAGTCCCAAACTACCTCTGTATATACTTATGTCGTATTCTTTCCCTTCTTGTCACACCTACACATCCACCTAAACATTCTCATTTTTGCAGCAGGCACTCTTCTTTCATCCATCTTATTAACGGCACATTTTCCTATATTTCTCCGGGGGTGATACCGCGACACTACGTCCCTTCCAGATCTATTGTGCCATACCCCTTCACATCACCCATCCCCCCAGCGCTTGTGCAGCGCCTCCATGAATGATAAGAAAGAAGAACGGCATATTTTGATCCATATTATATCATAGGTCTTGTGATTGTCTTACAAATTTTGCCCTTCAGCTAGTTCTAATAATATGATTAAACGTGAAATAAAAACATGTTATGTAAACATATCATAGATAATATTACCATTTACACATATGATAACTGCGTTATCTAAATCTTTATTTGTACCCTATTTAGGCACATCTTTATATTGTTGTGTAAGAAAATTGTTTACCTGACTTTGAAGAAACCAGTTTACTTTAGGTTCAATTAGCTCAACCATACCATCGACAACAAGTCTGTTTAATATTTTGTTCTGAGGTCAGACACCCTTGAATACTTTAAGTCGCATAGAAACTATTTCACAACAGATTTTTTTTAATTTCTTTTTCAATAAAACAACTCATGGTCAGGTGTCTTCTCCATACTGTTAATGTGGACTTGGAATGTAAATTATGACAGTATTAACTTCGTCATTTACAACATCGAGTATATCTTAGGCCATAGACAAATGGAAGGGCACCGTGTGGTTTTAGTCGGTAAGAGTCCGGCATAGCATCCATGAGGATATCCACACGTAAAAAAAAAAAAAAAACGAGGTAATAAATTAACCGTTCAATGACAATTAGTTTCTTGTTGTTGTAGTTGCATAATATTATTTATCTACTCTGATACTATAATACAAAGATTATAAAACTGATAACAAAATTCTTATGACAAACATTACATACAGGCCAAAAATAATAAAAAAAAAGTTTAATTACGATACAGGTCTTGTATGGACACCTGTATCATAATATAACTTTTTAATCATAACGATACACCTATACAACCTCTAGCTGGACCAAGGAGGTAGAACCTATACTTAAAAAAAAAAGGTTTCAATCATTGGTTTCAATGAACGAGTCCGCGACGCAAGCGCGCATGCGCAATCAATGTTAGCGCCTTGGCGCCAACATTCGACATTTAAAAATTAAATTTGTTGTTATATTCATCATTTTATTTGCAATATTGTTTTACGTATTATAGTATGAGAGTAGATAAAGTAGTGTATGACACTGTACATAACTTGGTCTTATAACACTCGTGTGATACTATAAAACACACTCATGTTATAAGAACCCTTATTATGCAACAGTATCATAAACTACTATTACCTACGTTAAATATGTCTAGACAGAAAAAAATATTTAATATTTAATTTCAGAGTAAGACATTACGCTTTAACTTCAAAAAGGCATATTATATAGCTGCGCTAAATAATATTATGCCTCATGTGTAGGCGAAACACGTGTCGACATTTTAAAATATTTTAAAATCGTAATTAAAAACAAAAAATGTTTTAGTTCAACGATGGTTTTCTACTATTTGAAGCTTAATTAGCTTTAATTTCATGACAAAATTCTGACATAATTAACAAAAATAGTGCATACAAACTGCTACCAATAATCTTGACAGCCAGCATGAACAGCCAGTGTGTGGAGAAGGCACTGATCACTGCAAACACGCAGCCCACAGACGTGGAGATTAAGATTGCTCCTTTTCTGCCGTGAGTATCAGCGAAATAGCCCCATGGAAAGGCAAACACTACACCTGAAATATTATACAGAAAGAGTTAAGTAGGAATAAATTGTTGCCTTTATCACCTATCTCCGTTACACAGCAAATAAAGAACCCCAAGCAGTTTAATAAGAACCTGGGCGGCAATTCTTAATCTACGATATAAACCATAATTAGAAATTAACTGGGGAAATATCTTTTGAATGCTGTGGAGATGCGATCACTTCGAAAATTGTGCGGCGTTACCTTGGCCGACCGAATACATAACGAAGTGATACGCAATATGGCAGGTTTGAATGAAAGTGTCAGCGTTAAGCTGGAAAAGGGCGTGCTCCGTTGGTTTGGACACGTCCAACGAATGTGTGAGGAACGATTGACGAAGAATATATATTGTTCAAAAGTAGAGGGTAGAGGGAGTCAGGGTAGGCCGAGACTTACATATGAAGACCACGTGAGCAGATTGCTCAAAAACGGAAAGGTCAAAAGTACTCGGATACCCAGACGTGCGTGTATGAAGCGATTGATTAAACTCGAAGAAGCGAAAGAAGTATGTATGGATCGCGAAGCTTGGCGATCTGTTCTCTCTGACTACCCCGTCAGGGATACAGCGTGAAGATAGTTAGTTAGTTTTTTAGTTAAATATCTTTTGTCTCATAATTATAACACACAAAACATGATACAAGAAATGTCGTCGACGCTTTCTTTTTGTATCATCGAGAATTGAAAGCCTGGCGATCACATGGTTGCGTTCTTCATTTGAAGTATTCTCCCAGTTTCTTTCAAGCCCTACCTAGATTTGGAGCCTGGGGTTGGGTTGACTTTTATTGATCGTAGTTGTTGTTAGCCACTATTGACTGACCTCCCAAGTCCCTACCATGTACCGGTGCAGGTGTATTTAATTGTTTTATTGTAAGCAGTATGCTATCCCTTGCGTAGCGACATAATGCTGAAAGGCGGCCCTAGTCTGTGGAAATGTGAAATATGTATGTAGTGCAGGGCTGATTGGTTTTGTGAAATGTGGGAGTAGAAAATTTATATTATTTTTTTGATTGTTTTAAAAAAATATATTTTTATCTTACGTGGTACTTAGCTTTTTTGTGTGCCTATGTACTGTGCATTTCTTAACACAAAATAAATTTCTTTCTTTCTTCTTTCTTTCTTAGTTCTATCTTCTTTCTTCTTTCTTTCTTTCTTCTTTCTTTCTTAGTTCTATCTTCTTTCTTCTTTCTTTCTTTCTTCTTTCTTTCTACCCACTACTAAACTCACGCTTCGGCTTCTTACACCAAAATTTAAATAACTCCTTAACTTTAAGTTATTACTGTACGTAACTAACAGACCAACCTAAAAATGGAGACGAGGCAAGTATTCCAATCTGCTTGAAGTCCAGATCCAAGTCACAGCTTGCTGCAGCCACCACAGTCGCATACCCGAACATGTCCAGAGCACAGGCGTTAGTGATGAGGCAGCAAACAACCAGCAGCTGGTAGTTGTAGCGTCCATGACCTGGAAGAGATGAGTAAGACGTAATAATTGTAACTGTCTAAGAACCGTATTAGAGAACGTTTCTCAATACTCAAAAAACACTTGATAGTATTTATAAGGCAGACTAGCCTCAAGCGTTTCTTGAGTATTGAGAAACGTTCTGGAATACGGCCATTGTAAATGACACTGCGTTATGCATATTTCGTCGTGGCTAGTCCTCAAAAGAGGTGGAATGGCAATGCTTCGAAAGACACGCTAATCCGTTAATCCCGGTTGTCAAGTTAAAGACATATGGACGGCTTGAAAATTGTCAATCTTAAGTCGTCACAACCTCCACATATCTATTTTAACATGGTAATAGGCTGATCACAAGTTACGTAGTATAAAAATGCATACGATGAAATGTGGGCGCATTGTATGCCTCTGCCTACCTCTTCAAGTATTACATAGTACTAATTATGGAAAAAAATACTGTCCTGACTCGCTTACCTTCCTGCTTCAATGCTATTTTTAACTACAATATCATATTCTTCCACTCTAAAAATGTATTAAGGGGACCTAAATGTAAAAAAAATACTGTCTTGTCAGACTGCGATATTTTCTTTTCTATACCACTGAGGTGGCAGACAAGCGTACGGTCCACCTGATGGACAGTCACCGTAGCCTATGGACGTTTGCAACACTCGCGTAGCCGTCCCTTTATAAACCTTCTAAGACCTCTTTTGAAGAAATGAGTGAATGTTGTTGTTTTCATATGTTTACTGGGTTTTTGTATCTACTTCATGAACAAATAATAATAATAACAGTATTTCTGATAATTTCACACTTTCATGTACATAAGTTTGTCGCTATTAATTAGGAGTTTACATTGGGTTCAGGTACTCTGAATTCCAAACCAGGTGGAACCTGTATTTTGGAATTCAGTGTAAATCCTGGAAACTTTTTAAATAAACAACGATATTACGGTACTCAAGATTATTGTTGTGTCACAATACAATTCTTCAAGACAAATATAAATAAATAAAATATATGTATAAATTTGTACAAAAAAATGCAAAGTTATAATAATAACTTTCGTGAGCGTTGGACTGAGTACTGGGTTCACTTTTATTCCAAGGTGCCACGTAATTTCAACAGAGGTCATAAACGTACCGTGTAGACACGACATCGTGGAAAGCATCTACGAGAACCACTTTCATTCGAGCGGACCGGATACACGTCTGCTCCCTTAGATATATCAGTCAGGGCTTTCTTTTTTGCCCCAAAAGGTTGGCGAAGGCATACTAAACGCCCATATTTCACAGTCTGCATTTTTTCGCTGCAGTTTTATTCTGCATTGGTTGAGTCACCGTACTGTCAGTGTTCAGCAGCTGATGCCAAATATGATAAGACAGCCCAACACATACTTTGGGAGTATAGCATTTGGCGAAACGAGCGATATAACACAAGTAATATCAGGAGTAGTTTACTATGCGGATCTCGTTGCATCAAGAGTGAATTTTAGTGCTTTTGAACGCTTCTGCCATACATATTACTAGAATGAAACTTATCTTACATAGGACCCGTAATATACTTTTATTGTGGTGCTTCTCTTTTTCTATAGGATTTACACCTAGTTGCTTTCCAGGTCTCCCGCTTTGCAAAGGAGGAAAGAGGCGTTACGTTTTTTTTCCAATTTTCTCAAATTATCTTCTGATTAATTTCGTTACGGGTTCCAAGACATTCTAACTTCTCCTGGGACTTCACTGTGGTCGAGCTCGGTGTAACTTTTGTGGTTTTGGTCATTTCTGTGGATCCTAGTTTACAGGAGTCACAGTAATGAAAATGCGGGTGGGATTACTCTGCATTTTTAATCCCACGTAACAGGTGACGAGTTGTGGTGAATGTACAAATGCAAGTTGTGGTGGCCTGCTGTTTAAGTTTTATAAGATTTTTCAACTTGGTTCAACGACTGCCCTGTTATTGGCAACCGGGACCAACGCGGCAACGGTCTGGGAAATGGAAATTCACTCATGTTGAGACCAGTCTTAGCGGTAAAATGATTATTTTTGAGGCCGTCCGCCTGATGGAAAGCCATGACGACATCTAGCGAATTGAGCGGCACTCTCCAAGTGTACATGACTACTGACAGCGTCCCTCAAGTTGGCGGCCCAATGATCTGCCTCTTTACGCTCCACTTGAAGAACACGGAATTATAAGAGGAAAGAAACACGTGCGCTGGCAGAGCGTTCCAGGTTACTATCGTTCGACAAAGAAACGATCTTTTAAATCGTTCCGTTCTGGTGAAAATTCTTTCCACTGTATGGCAGTGGCACTTCTGCCCAGCACGCGTTGTTCGGGACCGAAAAGAAGAGGGTAGTATTAGGTTAAAGAGCTCATTAGAACACTAATGTTTACCGCAGTGATCGTTTACAGAACGCTGTGTATAAATACCTTACCTGTACCTTAGTAGTATAAATATACATACCTGTTAATTCCACAGCCTCATCGTACGTGTAAGTATCCGTACTGTTTGATTTCTTTCTATCTTTATTTTCAAAGTTGTCCATTATTTCAGTTTTGAAAACAGTTGTAACGCTATTCGATCACCATATTTTTACCTGACATTATATTTGTTAGTTTATATATAATATCTAAACTAAATATCTATTTCAGTTGAAACCATATAACACAGTTTATAAGTCTTCTTGTTAGGAACTTAAATAGAAAATTCAAAAACCCAGGTGAACAAAATACTTTCAATTGTATAAAAATATAATATTATGTAAATATAGGTACTATCAATTATTCAATGCAATTGAAAATGAAAATTAATTTTGGTATTGAGGAATAACTAACTTTACACATATGTATTTTGAATGCTCTGACGCGTCCGCTCTATTCACAATATATGATAACTATTTATTACAATTCGTACAAAAGATTCCATAAAGATTACGCGTCTAGTCTCAAATACGAAAATTCTGAGTATGTATAACGAATACATCGTGATACATACGCAGAAACTTCGAATATAAGTCATGGTTGGAATGGACAACCAATCTAACTGGCAGGCGTCTTGATAATTTTGAACATGAATAGCCAAACACTGTTTTTGTACATATCGACGCGGCAATAGTATCACCACCTATAACGTGATGGAAAATGCAACTGGTAGATGTAAGCGTATTAAGTATTACCGCTTCAACGAAAAGTACCTATTTTATATTCATTATGCAATATTTCTTACAGAAGCAGGCCATGGGAAGTGGCACAATTGCACCATTCATTACTTTGTTATATCTCAAAGGGTTTAGGCAGCGTTTTCGTTGAACGCTCCCAGACGGCTTATTTTTTTCGACATCCCCAACAAATATCGTAATGTTTGAGTCAATGTATACAAAAACTTAACAAATTATACGTAAAAACCTTCCTTACTGTAACTATTAAAAAACCGCATTGTAATTCGTTGCGTAGTTTTAAAGATAAGCATACGTAGGGACACAGACAGCGAAAAGCGACTTTGTTTTATATTATGTAGTGATGATACAGATAAATATATAAATTAAAGTGTCTGTGCCAGATAATCGTTAATAATAATTTGCCTACCTAATAATAGCATATAGCATAGGGTAGTAATAAAATAATAACACCATAATTTGCTCGTTTAATATACAGATAGCAAAATAATACCTGAAAAATTACAACTATTAATATTTCGATACTTAGAGATAACCTGACATGGACATGGGGACAGTCAAGTGCTTATCAAAAAGCTACCTAGCAAATTGAATCAGGCGTTACATGGCGGAAATCCATTTTAAAAACTATTTTATTTTTATAATTATTTTGCAATTCCGCTTTTTAAAGTGTCATATGACGTCGACACGTGTTTCGCTTACACACGAGGCATTATCAAGACTGTTTGGCATATAATAGCGGATTCATCGGAATGCAAAAATAAAAATAAAAATTATGGCTTTTTTAAATTGCTACCTGTCAAATACGTCAGATACCGAATTCTTTGACAGATAATGTATTCAAAACATCTGTCAAAAGATATTGTAGCCGTACATGCCGAGCGATTTAGGTCCGTATTCCAGAACGTTTCTCAATACTCAATCGACGCTTGAGAGTAGATTTTATAAGGCAAAAGTTCTGGAATAAGGACCTTAGAGTCAGTATCTGAATAATTTTTAAATCGCATAGTATGTACAAGAGCAAAATCATGTCATCAAATTCAGACAGCATTTTAAACTACTTAGAACTAACGCGTCTAATAATTCTGTAAAATATGTGTCTTAATCACATTTACCTCCTATCTTCTTTTCTTATTTTATCAATTCTTATCTTATCTACTCCATAAGGCCGATTTTTGTTGAATTAGTCATCGTCACGAGTAGCAAAGTAATTAAAAAAAAATAACACAAAAATATCACACAGAAGAATAATGAAAACGTACTTTTTTCAGACATTTTCTATGGTACCTAATTCTATGGCGGCGCAAAGTTCAAAGCTCTTAGTTTATGAATTAATAGAGAACAATATAATAGCAATATAGCTTCATGAATTTTCACATAATTAATCTTGACTGGGAACATGCATACGTATGCCTACCCCTTCGGGGATAAAGGCGTGACAATATGTTTGTAAGTATGTATGTAAAATGTTCTATTTCAGTTGAAGCCTCTTGGTTAACCTTTTGTATAAGACTGGATTCAAACTTTTGAACATTTTTTCCATTTCCGATATGATCATGAAGGCGTTGATTTACTGTGAAAGCTAAGTATTCGAAGATACTGTATCGTGGCGAGTCCTGCCGTCAATATCCTTCTCGATTTAGCCCTCTGCTGCTAAACTTTAGTCAGAACTGTTAATTAGTACCTCTCATCTGAGAAATCTCATATTTTAATTTGAATTTCAGTGCTCGGGGTCCACGGACGGACGGCAGGTCAATGATTTTATTTTCGGCCTTACTCCAATGAGTTTAGAAGTCATATTGCTTTGTCTTCATGAGGGGTTTTTTTCCGGCATTCTTCCAAGGTCAACCCTCATCACAGTTCATCATTCCGGCTGTCAAAGCATGCTCTATCATGCCGCATCCTCGCACAGCAGTAGGTACTATTTTTCAATACAATGTATAACATGTTTCAACAATGTATAAGAATTTTTATATTACTTATATTAAGTTTTAACTCTTTTACACTAATGTGTTATTCAGGTCACGAGCCATCTTGCATAATAGTTACAGATTTTGATATTCTATCAGGTGGTAAATAAAAACTGACTACCACACCCCCTGGAAACAAAATACAAAATGGTTATGTAAATATCTTAAACTCTTAGCTAGCACTGTAGGAAATGCTTAGTCCCACGTCTTTAGTAATAGATGCATGGTATGTATATAAAGTAACGTCACTTTTTTAGAGTTATTCTCAGCAAGTCATTTCATTTTCAGCTTAATCAGTTATAGATTAAGTTACAAGATTCCAGCCTAACAAGCATAAGTACATACATTGCAAATTTTTTTCCAGCATTCTTCCAAGGTCATCCCTCATCACAGCACATCATTCCGGCTGTCAAAGCATGCTCTGTCATGCCGCATCCTTGCACATCAGTAGGTACTATTTTTCAGTATATTTGATAAATATACAATGTATAAGAATTTTTATATTACTTATATTAAGTTTTAACACTTTTACACTAATGTGTTATTCAGGTCACGAGCCATCTTGCTTAATAGTTACAGATTTTGATATTCTATCAGGTCGTATTGAATTTGAACACAATAAGGAAGATGGCATATACATAGGAAATATAATAAAATCCAGAATTTTGTCCGTTTGTGGTGGTAAGACGCAGGTCGCGAACAACTGCTGAAATTTTACAAGCCGCTCATAAAGTTTCGACTACTATTTTATTGGCAACCGGGATGGCATAATGTTAAGGCAGCTTGAATAATTTGTGAGCGTATATTCTGCCCCGGCCTACCCTACACCTATAAAGGTTTTTTTTTATAACTTATTTATTTCATGATGGGCATGTGATAAGAATCCCTTCTTATCAAATGTCCATCATCATGTCATGTCACTAAAAGAACTATGAATATGAAGGTTGATGGATGGAGAGCCAGAGAAAGGCCAAAAAAACAATGGATGGTCTGTGTAAGGAGTGATATGAATATGAAAGGTGTGAAAGATCAGATGACGAATAACAGGGATTTATGGAAGATGAAGACATACTGCGCCGATCCCAAGTAAATTGGGCCAAGGGCAAGAGGATGATGACTTATTTATTTCATGCAAAATAAGATACATCGTTTTTGTTTGGACCCCTGCATCCTAAACTACGCTTTCGTCTGTGACTTGGGAAAGGTGTGACAATTTATATAAAAAATTTCTTACCAAACACAAAAACGGACCAAGCGTAGAAGGTAACCTCACAATGTTGAGTGATTATGGAGCCCATGATGCTCACTCCGATCAATGCACATAGTCGGCCTACCATCATGGACAAGCTGGCCGCCAGAGCCCTGTTAACAAAATATTGTAAAATGTTCTACAACGTTTACTTTGTAAATTTTGTGTTCCTTTGAGAATGCCGTGAGGCGAAGCCGGTTAGGTTTACAAAGTAAATGTTGTGGAACGGTAAGTGGTGTTATTTAATATGTGTAGCAAGTTCCACCTAGTGCCAGCAATCAACAATATAAATAATACTTCATATGCCTTTCGTGAAAAAATGTTAATTTAGAATTACAAACACACAGAAAATTTTATTTATTTTATAGATATAAAACACCCAGAGAAAAGTGAGCAATAAAGTACTCACCTGTTCATAGTAGGATACAAGTTCATAAAATATGATGTTATAGATCCAAAAGCCATTGTCGTATCTTGCAAAAGCGTGAAGAATATTATATTGGCTATAGGATTCTTTACGTTGACTAAAAGTTGGCTGACTGCGGACACGAGGAGTATCAAGATGATCAGCAAACGAGGACGATTAGCCACCTTGAGGATAGCCATGCCCACAATAAGATAGAAGAAATTGAACGACATTCCTGCATACAAAGTGTTCGGAGAGAGTTCTTCGTTGCATTGGAACTAAAAAGCAAATATTGATTACCATAACATTTAACATTTTCAATTTAACAATCAAATTAGTTTTATCAGTCCATTGTTGGAAGTAAACTGTGTGCTAATTTGGCTAGAAGGGTAGGTGCAAGATTTTCTTTCGAATTTTCGATGTCAAGCGTGCTGGCTGGGCGCACCGAAGCCATTAGGTAGGTTGATGTCAATTCTTCGAAGATTAGATGGCAGAGCTTCGTGGCAATGACTTCGCTGCTGATCGCCATCAAATTAAGAAAAGTAGGAAATCCGGTTTAGATACTGCATATTTTATTTTTTTATTCCCCTGAGGTGGCAGACAAGTGTACGGCCTACCTGATGGAAAGTGGTCACCGTAGCCTATGGACGTTTGCAACACCGGAGGTGCAGCACTCGCAATGCCGACCCTATATATACCTTTAAGACCTCTATGAAGAAACCCATACTGTAGGCCTTCGGAAAAACCCAGACAGGGAGTTCATTCCACAATATAAGCGTAAATATAATTTGCAGTCACATAAAAGTACAGTGTAACATTTAATGTTTAAATTCTAGTATTTCCCGAGTACCAAGCTTAGGAGTAGGCGTGATCTAGCAGCATAATGTAATACTGGACACACCTAGTTCTCCTGTTACTGTTGTCCCCAGAAGGGCATCACAGTACCACTTGCAGATGACGCAAAGGCTCGAAGGTTTGGCAGGACTTCATTGCCCTCCATTTTAATGTAGCAAGCAAAGAAAAAACTAAAACTTACTTGTGCTGTGCTCGTATCAGCTGTCATATTTGACTTTCCAAACATCCGCTGGCAAAAAGTTTTCTCAGTGCTATCCTTAGCTTCAAATGAATTGAAGAAGTAGTTTATCAATGTCGGATACCACATAAAAAATACGTTGTTTCTGAGAAATGTAACTTATTTTAGATCATCATATGAGGATGGTTACATTCGCCTTATAAAACCATATCCATTATTTATTTTAATGGAGCCAGTAGTGTACTGATGATTCCACTAATGAACAGCGAGGTGCAAGACAGATTTTTATAGATTAATGTCTAATATGGGTTCCTCTCCCACCATAACTGTGTAGTGGACGATGCAAAAATAAATACGCCTCTGCATATTAGTCGAAAGCGATTGTGTCCTTTTCTCCAGCTACCCCTTGGCCACCAGCTGGTTTAAAGTATCAAGTTAAATTCAAGATAATTTATACCCAAAATCTGCAACCTTCGTTAGCGGACTTTTAGCTCTTGAATGATTGTGAATAAATGTAAATATTTTGGTAATCAAATTATAGTTACTGAATATTTCAAATAAGCAAACTATGCTTATACTGTGGTATTTTTAAAATGTTCGTACTCTTAATATTCGTTATATATGCACAAATATGTGTAAAATTTCATGTTAAAAATCAAAACTTTTATAGTAGTTTATGATACTGTTGCATAATAAGGGTTCTTAAAACATGCGTGTGTTTTAAAAAAACGAGCCGTAGGCGAGTTTTTTTATAGTATCACACAAGTGTTATAAGACCAAGTTATGTACAGTGTCATACACTACTTTATCAACTCTCATACTATAATACGTAAAACAATATTGCAAATAAGTTGATGAATATAAAAACAAATTTATTTTTTAAATGTCAAATGTTGGCGCCAAGGCGCAAACAAAGCACAAACTCGTTCATTGAAACCAATGATTGAAACCTTTTTTTTTTTAAGTAGAGGTTCTACCTCCTTGGTCCAGCTGGAGGTTGTATAGGTGTATCGTTATGATTAAAAAGTTATATTATGATACAGGTGTCCATACAAGACCTGTATCGTAATTAAACTTTTTTTTTATTATTTTTGGCCTGTACGTAATGTTTGTCATAAGAATTTTGTTATCAGTTTTATAATCTTTGTATTATAGTATCAGAGTAGATAAAACATTTTATTATACATATTAATTTTGACTATGAACTCGAAGCATAGTTCGCAATTCAAAAAATATATTTATCATACCTTTATTTATATTATCATTTCGTCGCACAACTTTAAACTAATAAGTTATCAGCTATTTGTTGTCGCGTTGGTGCCTTAATACTAGTGTAATATCCTAGTATCCCGTAGAAATCTAAATAAATACAGTCAATAAATACAATTTGACTATCTCGGTGGCGCAGTGGTAGTGTATGCGACTGCTGCGCCTGAGGTCCCGGGTTCGATATTTTCGTTATTTCGATATTACGTTCGAATATTTGTGTCATCCACAAATGTTTGTTTCGGAGTTGGGGTGTTTCGGATTTAGAATTATAAAATTATGTATATCAGTTGTCTAGATTTTATAACATAAGCTTATATTAGCTTCTGTAGGGTTAGATGTCGCTGTTTAAAAAAATCAGAATCGGCATGTGACACGTCTCAGGGTACTATAACGTTATACAGCGCAAAGAAGCAATGTGTCCCCACAGTCCAGTCCCAGTGACACATTTAGGCATCATTAAGATTTTTATAGCAGTAACTTATTGGTATATTGAACTGGAATTATTTCAATGGAAACGTTTAAAGATAACCAATTTTATTAAAAATATATCTAAATTCTAGCTTTAGTTTTGACGTTTTTTTTACTAAAAGTGCCTTACGTGGAACTGCAGAGAGCCATCAAGAAGTACAGTTGTATCGTCCTCCACAAAAGCGGTGGTTTAAATATGGGCACAGTCTGCATTTTAAAATGTTCCCACATAGATCCACCTTGTGACGACATCCTGTCCATCGGGATTATGGAGTTTACCTAAAAAAGGACAATATGTAAAAAAACTATTTTGATTTCCTTTAAAAGGTACAACATTCGGCTGTCTGACCACAAACTGACATGAAGAATCACAGTGTGGGCTTAGGCGGTTCGAGTTTCTGTAATCTTAAGAACAAATACCGAAAAGTAATGCTATAATCTTAAAATACCCATATAAATTACGTGTCACGTTGTTTGTTCGCGATGGACTCCTAAAATACTAAACCGATTTTTTGCACACTGTGTGCAGTTTGATCCAACTTGAAAGATATGCTATATATCATCACGCTACTACCCTGGAGAGCGGAGCAGTAGTCATACTTGTCGACAAATCGGGCACGTTTTTAGGACAAGCGAAGCCGTGGGGGTCATCAAGTTACTCTTAAACTTACCTCATTTTGAAATAACTTACAATATTTTGGTCAAACGCTGCTAATTTGAAATAACTTACATTGTTTTGGTTTGGTAAAGAGAAAGATCCCATCACGATCTCAGGAACTGCTGTCTGACCTTCCACAAAAGGACTATTTTCACCAAGCAGCTAAGATTTCTTGAGCCCCCCTTTAGCCTCCTTGTACCAAAGACCGTAAAAACCTTCTACGGTTACGTCCGAAGACATGGCATGGGGGTCAAAGTTACGCAATTGACTAACGCTAACTAATATTGTACTGGCTTTTGGATTGTAAATAAAAATGAGTGGCCTTACCGGAAAATCCTCTCTTTTCCCACCGTTCTTCACATAAGTGTCTCTTAAGACATCTAAAGCTTTTTCATACTCTCCTTTGCTGTATAAGTATTTTGGACTTTCATGAAGACAGTATAAAAGAGCTGTGCCCATGACTAGAGGGAGAGCAATAGCTATGGTGTAGACCCTCCAGGATCGAAAAGTTATTTGCAATAATGGCAGAGTAAATTCAATGCTTAATGGAAGTATTAATCTTGCTAGAGCTGAAAGTAATGAGGCAAGATTAGGAACGGCTTGTGTTCTTAAGAGCTCTTCCTTAAGTGATTTTTAGAGGTTTCCTTTACTTTAATATATAACGCTGAAGAGTTTGTTCGTTTGTTTGGTTGCTGGCGTACTGGTTCGAATTGAAATATTATTTTTGTATTGAATAGCCCATTTATCAAGAAAGACTTTAGGCTATATATCATCACGCTACAACCCCGTTCATACATTATTGTAAATGTATGAACGACGGAATGAAATGGGTGCGACGGGGGTTCTAAGTATGTCACAGGCTATGCCGCAGGGGTCAGCTAGTTAGCTAGCTAGTAGTTTTCTGTATCGTAACGTATTACCATTTACTTTCAAACCTTACCTGGATTCGCAGCCTAGGGTTTGCTTTTATTGGTTCCTAAGAGCATCTATGGCACGGGTTTTTATTTTTGGCATTGACGGGAGCAACAACCATCTAACCCGTAGGGGAGCCTGCCTTGTTTCGTCGTCCCTGTATCAGCAGGTGCACCCCCAGCACATGACAATTATGCCCCAGAGATCTTGTCGGGGTACCTAACCACTAAAACGTTAAGGCGACTAGAGCAGCCCATTATTTTTATTGACACCCGTCCTTACTCTACTTTTTTAACCAGTTTTGTCCTTGCTTTGAATAAATGAATTGCACACCAGTAGAATCGTTGATAAATTGCACGACTAACGCAGGCATAATAACTACATGTGTCAAATTGAGAGCTGAAGTGGGTGGGAGTTTAGGCGGCAAAAGGACTGACACCATATGCTTGCTGTAAATATTTTTTTAATACTAGTGCATTTATCTTATATGTGTTGGAGTGTTAGTTTCTTGAACATTAAAGTTGTGTTAACGTGCTATAGTGAAAAGGCAGTGATATATAGGCAGAGAAAAGCGATTTCTATCTTGCCGCATAAACTTCACTGAAAACCTCAATATAACAACCACTATTATACTAGGGTGAGATTTAGCTTGACTTAAGACTAGACTTCACTAAGACTTAAAGGACGAGGACATTTAGAATAAATTTAAAGTAAAAATTAAAGTAATTTGAATGCTGTGGAGATGCGATCACCTTGAAAATTGTGCGGTGTAACTTTGGCCGACCGAATACGTAACGAAGTGATACGCAATGTGGCAGGTTTGACTATAAGGACAGTATATTGGACACGTCCAACGAATGAGTGAGGAACGATGGACGAAGAATATAATATTGTGTGAGTGTAGAGGGTAGAAGGAGTAGGGTAGGCCGAGACTTACATATGAAGACCACGTGAGCAGATTGCTCAAAAACAGAAAAGTCAAACGTACTCGGATACCCAAACGTGCGTGTATGAAGCGATTGATGAATCTTCAAGAAGCGAAAGAATTATGCATGGATCACGAAGCGTGGCGATCTGTCCTCTCTGACTACCCCGTCAGGGATACAGCGTGAAGATAGTTAGTTTTAGTTAGAAGATTATACAATGTGTTAAGAAAACCCTTTCCGACCCGAAAGGGGCATATAGGCACTTCAATAACATAACCAAAAAAAATTAAAAATCATATTATTTATAAGTATGAAATAGTTATAATTTTTTTAAATGCGTGTTTTTAGAATCAGAATTAGTCCAATTTCCTTAAAATATAGCAAATTTTAAAAAACTGGCAACACCTTTTTTGTCATGCTGCGACGGGTGTATAGTGATATCAAAAGAAACCGCCGGCAGGTGTAAGCTGACCTTTTGACCTTGCGAATAGCCCTTTCCCTGTGTTGCCATGTAAGCTACCACATTATATTAATTTTTAATTTATTTTGTTCGGGGTAAATTATTAGGGTAAATTTTTGGGGTAATTTCTAAAAAGGACCTTTACGGATCGAACAGGGTTTTCTTAACACATTGTATATGAAATAATTAAGATTTGGCTAAAAGGTTTTAGTAACCAGGCCATAAAATAATGGTGTATTCACACATACTCACCAAATGAAACCAATTCCGAGGCGACATTAATACAACTTACAATGTAGAGGTACTCGTCCCTGTGTTTGCGTCCTGTGGTCTCACCCAGCAGGGTCATCGCGAGAGAAAAACTAGATTGTGAGCTGGAAGATCTTTTTATGTATAATTATAGACCAGATTCTGGGACATTAAGGGACATTTTTTTTACATAGCGCCGTCTAGCCTAAAGTAAGTTAATATAATCTTGTGTAATGGGATCTAGCCGACTGATAAATATACTTATATATTTTAAATACATACATATTTTACAAAGCAAACACTTAAACTCCAATATTTGTTCCGACCCGGAAATCGAACCTCAGGCGCGGCAGTCGCATACACTACCACTGCGTCACCGAGGCAGTCAATCAAGAGATGGTGCCTGCTTGATGCAGTCATGACGATATCCGTAGATATGTAGAGATAAGGGAAAGAAGAAGTAATCCTTAGTCAACGTCCTTACGAGAAGCAATCTCAAGATGGCGGATGTGACGTAGGACTTTCACTCACGGTACACGCTCCAAGAAACGCAATAACACCCAAACCCTTGGGTATAGTCTGCCGGGAATTTTGAGACATTCTACCGGGAAGATACCCGGGGCGCCCGGTGCTAGACAGATAGGTAAGGACCGTGTGGTCGGTTCGAGTCTAGTATAACATCCGTGAGGAAAACCACTGATTAAAAAAACCTGACAAGTAGGAGACGGACTAACCCACTGAGGGTTCTGTACTATTTTTATGTACATGCTAACTAGTTGACGCCCGCGGCTCCGCATGCGTAGTGAAGTTTTCCCGTTCCCGTTTTCCACAAGAACTCAGGATAACAAGTAGCTTATGTGATATTCTGATGTGTTATTGTAAAGTTTTATCAAAATCAATTCAGTACATTTTGCGTGAAAGAGTAACAAACATCCATCCATACTTACAAAATTTCGCGTTTATAACGTAAGTAGGATTATATACAATTTCCATTCGAATATCACTACATATAACAAATAAAGGTCGGACTATCTGTCGGAATGTCTGTTCGCAATAAAATTAAAAACTACTGCAACGATTTTCATGTTGTTTACTTCAATGTATAGAGTGGTTCTCGAGAAATGATTTAGTTTTTAATTTGTTAAGTTATTAAGTTAGTATGTTTGAAGTCCGTATCGGTTCGTTCACATTAATCGATATTTTTAATCATGTCATCTCACTATGAAGCAAAAACTGACGCTTGTCAAATGTGGCCTATTATAATGACTCGATTATAAGCATTTTGAGAGAAAATAATGTATGGTGGAATTGTGTTTCTTATATAGGTCTACAGAAAAGTCCACGATGGTATATGTCTATGTCTTAAGGATAACATACCATCCTATATAACACTGAGGGAAAAGGGTACGGGCAAACTTCACCATGCGTCAAAGCTGCGGGAAGTTAGTTTTTTTTTTTATGTTTTTTTTTACCTTGAAAGGTACAAAGTAACGCGATTTTATACGTCCGACAATGTGCCTTCAATGGTTTTGGGTTGTGTTATTATGGGTAGATGATGTGTAAGGATGTTGTGTAAGTTGTTTTGGGGTTTAAGGAATTTTATATATTATCTGTGCGTGTGCATGGTTGGTATGAGACATCATATGAAATATTGCATCCTAGGCTATGGAGACTTCTAAAAGTAATTTAACAAAGATAAATGTACATTTATAATATCGTACATTATGTAAATATATATAAAAATAGATAGATATATAAAGTATACTCATGCACACCACAAAGTACTTACATAAATAAATTATTTCCATCCATCACGCCTTATTCCCGAAGGGGTGGCAGAGGCATATTATATGCCCACTGTTCACCGTATGGATTCCTGTCCCACGTAATAGGTGGTGAGCCCATTGCCGTGTTGAAATAGACAGACGCAGGTTGTGGCTACCTGCTGTTGAACTATTTCAAGCCGCTCATAAGGCCTTCAACCAGGCTTAACGACTGCCATTTTACTGGCAACCGGGACCAACGGCTTAACGTGCCTTCCGAAGCACGGAAACGCTCGCAAATGTAAAAGCCACAAAGTGGTCACCCATCCGAGGACCAGCCATAGTGAAAGTAGCGTAACTCAGTGATCGTTTACAGAACACTGAGACCGCCGGGCCACGAGCGAAATAAATTATTTATTATAATAATTACTATAGTATACTATTTATCATATATACAATAATTGTGTTGAAGCTTTTTATTATTTTTTATTAGGTATTGTTGAAAGATTTTAGTTGATTTATAATGTAATCCACTTGTTGGATGAATGCGTTGAGTGCTCTGGGGCGCGGGGCGTTATGAATTGAACTAAATTAAATGGATCTATGCTGTTTAGAGTTACGATAGTGCGGTTTAACCTTGTTTGGATAAACCTTGGGCACTCTTTTTTGGGTGGTCGATTGTTTGCCTTGTAGTAAGGTCACAGGGGCATCGGAGGAGGGCAGCGGATTTTGCGGCTTGATCGGCTAGTTCGCCAGGTATATTGACATGGGCTTTAATCCAGGTAAAACGAATGTATAAGTCGATATGCTTGGCAGTGAAGAGTAGTTGCTGAAATTGAGAGGCTAGATGGTTGGTAGTGTTTGGGTTTGTGAGTTGCATTAGACCTGATTTGGAATCGGATATTATGGATGATTCTGATGATCGGTTGGTGAGAATGTACTGTAAGGCTTGTAGAATCGCATATAGTTCGGCTTGAAAAACTGAGCAGCTATTATGTAGTTTATATTTTTTTGTGGTGATAGTCTGATATTGGCGGATTAATACCCATCCGGCTCCAACTTGGTTATCGTGTTTGCTGCCATCAGTGTAGAATTGGTCTGTGTTTGAGGTGGTGATGTTGTCTAAGTCAGTAGTCGTTAAGGCTTCAGTAAACTGTATTCCTGTGCGGTATGACGGGTGCAGTATTTCAGAAGGGGCGCATGATTGTTCGAGTGAGATGTGAGAGGGAAGGTAAGCAGATTTGCGGGTGATTTTGGTGATTTCAGAGTCAGCGATGAAACGAATCCTGTCCGGTAATGGGGTTAGTTGGGCTAACGAAATAGCAGTGGATGTACTAACTGTTCTGAATCCTTGAATTATTTTAATTGCGAAAAGACTTTGTAACGAGAGTAATTTTGTGTGTGAGTAATGTTGTTGAGGGCTTTTGCCCATATGCCCGAAGCGTAGAAGATGGTAGGTTCTATTACGGAGTCGTAAATTATTTTAACATTTTCAGAATGAATGTGGGGCGTATGAAGAGTAAAAGCTTTTTGTATAATTTTTTGGTTTTATCAATGCAGTTATCTACATGTCGAGTAAATCGAAGTTTACTGTAAATATACCTAGATATTTGAAATGTGATGTGCAGGTGATATTTTGCCCCTCTAAGCAAAGTTTTATTTTAGCGGCATTTTTAGAGAAGCCCATTGCTTGTGTTTTGTCAGCGCCAAATGTCAACTTGACAGAATGCCCCCATTTAGCCACACGGGACAGGGTATCGTTTGCCTTTTGTTCTAAGGCTTCGATGGTTTTAGCCTGTACGAAAATGAAAACGTCGTCTGCATATGCCTGAATGTGGACACCTTCTAAAAAGACCCCGTCCAGGAGTTCATCCAGTATGAGGTTCCACATGATGGGTCCACATACTGAGCCCTGAACACAGCCCTTAGTGTTTTTTTACAATTGTGTAGTTTTGAAGGGGTAGGCAGAGGCAAACGCCCACATTTCACCGTGTGCATTTTTGTCCTATGTAACAGGTGGTGAGCCCATTGCCGTGTTGAAATGGACAGGCGCAGGCTGCGGCGTCCTGCTGTTGAAATTTTTTAAGCCGCTCATAAGGCCTTTAACCTGGCTTAACGACTGCCACTTTATTGGCAACCTTTTTTTCCTAGATTATAGAGTTCTGATAAAGGCTTTATTCCGCGTACGCTGACAATCATATTGTGAAATGAGCTCCCTGCCTGGGTTTTTACGAACGTCTACAGTACGGGGTTCTTCAAAAGAGGTCTTAGAAGGTTTCAAAGGGTCAGTAACGCGAGTACTGCACCTCTGGTGTTGCAAACGTCCATAGGCTACGGTGACCACTTCCCATCAGGTGGGCATTATGCTTGTCTTCCACCTCAGTGGTATAAAAAACTAAAAACTTACTCCTACTAGGTACATAGACGTTATTACCAAATTTCATAGTTCTATTCAAGGCCAACAGAAAATACCCCATAAATTTTGATTCCGTAGATAGTAAAATTTTAATATACGTTTTTATTGCGGCACAAGCAGCCATATGCTTTTTTACATTTACTCGGATTTTTTTTTTTATTATCACCGTTTCAAGGGACTGTATTTGGTTTTAATTTCAACTCGACCTCTACGCTTTCTTAAGATAAATAATTTTGACAGTCAGACGAACAGACGGACCGGCAACATAGTGCTCCTATAATAGCTCCGCTTTTTTTTGAGGTACGGAGCACTAAAAATATATAAACATAGAATACATACAAACTGCTGGCAATAATTTTGACAATCAGCATGAACAGCCAGTGTGTGGAAAAGGCACTAACTATTGCAAACACACATCCAATAGAAGTCGAGAGTACCATAGCTCTTTTTCTGCCTCGAGTGTCTGCATAATAGCCCCATGGGAAGGCAAAAATTACACCTGGAATGTGAAAATTACAGAAATTATATCGGGTGTTGAGTTTCCGATTCTGATCTTAGATCTCCAGAATTTCCGTTTTTACAACGATAGCGACATAATACAATCATTAAAAATCAATTGCGGTGCCATGCTCCGTATCGCGCTAGTGAAAAAAGCGCCCTTTAAGACAAATATATAGAAGCCTTTAGCTGCTTGATTACCTGGCAAAATCTTGAACCTGATTTAACGTATTATCACTAATTTCTCATACTCTAGGGCCTTACCTTTTTTTGTGTTTTAGCTCGCATTTGACACTTATCTCTTATTGAAAAAACATGGTGATATTTATCACGATGGTCACTCTCCACAAGACTGTTGATGTGCCTTCAAGTTGACCGATTGACGTGCCCCTTCCCGTTTCTTGTAAAAGCAAGCAAGCCCGGGGCTTGTCAGAGGAGGGAAATACGTACGCTTGCAGAGCATTCCATGTTACTGTGGTTTGACAGTGAAACGATCTTCTAAATCGATTGTGATTGTGACTTTTCACTTACCACGATCCTGGCATATAAGATTGGCTTCCTCCACTTTTAAAGTGTTTTTATCACACGCTCGCTGGTTGATCTGTACAGCTACTAATATGAGTAAAACCAACCTGTAAACGGTGCCGCAGCTACAACCCCAAGCTTCGTAAAGTCCAGGTTTAAGTCACAGCTTGCAGCTGCTACTACAACTCCGAATCCGAACATATCCAAGGCGCAGGCACATGTGATCAGACAGCAGGTCAAAAGCATTAAGTAGTTGTACCATCCATGACCTGCAAGCAATAAATGCAATAATATTTGAAATTGATAAACGAAATTTTTTTTCTAGGTGTTCTTAGTGGCATCAGTCCTTGGATCGAAAGGAGATTTCTTTTATATATTTTTTAATATTTAGCACGTCAAAATGGCGTCACCCGCCTGATGGTAAACTAAGACGACGACCTGTGACTGAGAGCTGCAATCACAACTCACAGGGCTCCTATTGCGACTCTACTGCGACTCCGATTGAAGTGGCTTGGGCCCCAGAAATATTGATGGGGCCCAAAGTAAGCTAATATAAGCTTGTGATATGGGATGTAGACATGTGATTAATATACTTGTTTATTTATAAATACATACATATTCTACATAGCAAACACCCAACTAAAATAATTGCTTTTTATTCACTTACACTTTTTGATGTAAACATTGATAAATAAATGTTGGGTGTAACAACATTTATTTATCAATGTTTACATCAATAAGTGTATCGACCTGCTGATGAAATTCACTCAACTTGACTTAACGACTGCCATTTTACTAGCAACCGGAACCAACGGCTTAACGTGCCTTCCGAGGCACTGAACTGGGGTGGGTCTAAAGGGCCGAATAAATTTAATAAAATAAAATCAAGTGTGTCTATTTTAGATGTTAAATTTGGAAGAAATTTTGAACCCGTTGCCTAATATAGCATCAAAAACAGAATGAGACAAAAAGAATTCATGGTTGGACTACTACCTCGTGGAATGGTTTCTATATGAAAGAGAGTTACAAGCTGCAAAACGTTAACACGAAAGCACTGATAGAGGAAGCTCGTGAAAGGTGCAGAATGAAAGCGGATCAAAAGTTGTCGTCCAGTTTCCGGGATAATGTCAAGTTCTTCTGGAAAGAGGTAGACAAGACACGGAGTTGTTCGAGAATCTGCTGTATGAATAAAGTGCTTAAGTGCTGACAACGACGTCCTAACAGATCAAATTGATGTCTTGCAGAGATGGAATGAATGCCTCAGCAGAGATGGCTAAAAACTCAATACTCGAAGCTCTCAGGGAATTATGTTTTTAGCCGTTTGGAGTCGAGACCTTAGTTTTTTTTAGAAAGATTGCAAAGGGTTTAGTAGACTCTAGGTACTCGTGACCAGAAGACTGATTTCTGTTTTGCACAAAAAAGGCAATACCGTTCAAAATTGCTATGCTGCCAGTCTTCTCGGGACGCTCTACCAGGTGAGGACTGCGATGCAGAGAAATTCTTGATACAAATTAGTTTTATGGTTATTATATTTATTTGTTGTAGACTTAGCTTACTCTCTAATTATTAATGTTCGACATAAAATAATAATTAAGTTTCTTTAGAACTTAGAAATGCTTAATATTCTTTGCTTCATATAATATTGAAGTTAACGGTAATAAAACAAAATTCTAATCTATTATTATGAAAGAATTGCGTATGTATTATATGTGCAACAGGAAATATGCAAACGCAAAGGTTAATGTATACATATATGTGGTCTGTCTGGGGTAATTGATATAATGAATTTTGTTTGGTGTAAATGTATTTTTGCTGTTTAAATGTCAAACTAAATAGTTACCAATTAATTCCTCTGTTTCTTCATATGTTTTTGCACAATATCGCGGGTCCATTTCTGTATTCAATATGTTAACAATACAGTACGTAATAGTATTATCTAATGCAAATAAAGTGTTGAAGGTACGCCATGTTCTAATGTTGCCTTATCTCTTGTGAAACTAGTTAGTACTTAACCTTTATTGTTAAAAATTAAGTCAATTATTATCTACGAATATTTTATAATTTAAAACAAAAAGAATGGATTATTTATTAACAGTAACTAGTACAATTTGTTAAATGTAAAATCTATATTCTTTAGTAATATTTTATTTGACAAAAATAATTCTAAATTTTAAGTTTAACTTGAATGGAGAGAATTCAATACTTATTGCTAGCTATTACATGATCATTAATGAAAAGACTAGATCCTGTGTAACTTCTGGCAATTTATAATTAGTTCTAATTATACGACAGAGAAAGAATTTATATATTTTTACTAGTTAACCCCCGTGGCTTCGCCCGCGTTGAGAAGTTTTCCCGTTCCCGTTTCCCACAGGAACTTGTTCCCGGGACAAAAAGTAGCCTATGTATCATTCTGATGTAAAAGCTACATTGTCGTAAAGTTTCATTAAAATCCGTTCAGTAGTTTTTACGTGAAAGAATAACAAATATCCACACAAACTATCGCATTTATAATATTACTAATTGGCACCCGCGGCTTCGCCCGCGTAGAGAAGTTTTGCCGTTCCCATTTTCCACGAGAACTTGGTCCCGGGATAAAAAGTAGCCCATGTGTTATTCTGATGTAAAAGCTATATTGTTGTAAAGTTTCATAAAAATTCGTTTAGTAGTTTTTACGTAAAATAGTAACAAACATTCATACAAACTTTCACATTTATAATATTACTAGTTGACGCCCGCGGCTTCGCTCGCGTAGAGAATTTTTTCGTTCCCGTTTCTCACAGGAACTTTTCCCGGGATAAAAGTAGCCTATGTGTTATTCTGATGTATAAGCTATATCATTGTAAAGTTTCGTTAAAATCCATTCGGTAGTTTTTACGTGAAAGAGTAACAAACATCCACACAAACTTTCGCATGTATAAGATTATTAAGATTTGTCACTAGTGGGTCAATTTCTATCGTAGTCTATTTAATACAAGTTTTAGAGCAAGATATAAAGACAATAAATAAGGTATATCCTTGGACGTTATCGCCTAACCCCAATACATACGCTAACATACCATTTTATCGCCATTTTTCAAAAGCTTTTCAATGAGACTGGTTAGTAATAGATGAATCGTATTCTTTACTAGCGTACGACCTGCGGTTTCACCCGCATAGTAACCGTTCCTGTGGAAATATGGGGATAAAATTTTCTCTAAGTAACTTCTTTTAATATCTATTTGCCAGTAAAACCGGACCAAACAGACAGACAGAGATAGATTTTTTTAAATTGTTTTATTTTGGTCTGTGCCTTATTTACTTTCATATGGATTTTATGAAAAGAATAGGGTTTTGTATCTGTGGTTAGATTGTATTGTTAGATCAGTCCAACAACATCAAAAGCTGCAGACTATCTCTGTGGCGCGGTGGGAGTGTTTCCGACTGCTACGCAAGACGTCGTGGGTTCGATTCCCACCCAGGATAAAACTTTGTGTGATGAGCACGATGGTTTATTCTGAGTTTGGGTGTTATTTATCTATAATATGTTTGTATTTAGAAATGTATAAGTATGTTTATCAGTTATCTGGTTACATAGTACAAGCTCTGCTTAGTTTGGAATCAGATGGCGTTGTATGAGTTGTCCCAACGATATTTATGTATTATTAAGCTAATGCATAGTTTATATCGCGGGCTTTGAGTGGGCTTTAATCAAGAAATTCCGTAAGGAAGATAAACCTAAGATCCGAGGTCATACGAAGTTCACCGAGCACGGCTGAGCGTTGGCTTAACGTGTAGTACATATATTATATGGTACGATTGTACGAAGCTCGCACAGATCGAGACGTGATGATAGTGAGTGTCAGTGTGAGGGTGAGGATGAGGATGAGGATGAGGGTGAGGGTGAGGGTGAGGGTGAGGGTGAGGGTGAGGGTGAGGGTGAGGGTGAGGGTGAGGGTGAGGGTGAGGGTGAGGGTGAGGGTGAGGGTGAGGGTGAGGGTGAGGGTGAGGGTGAGGGTGAGGGTGAGGGTGAGGGTGAGGGTGAGGGTGAGGGTGAGGGTGAGGGTGAGGGTGAGGGTGAGGGTGAGGGTGAGGGTGAGGGTGAGGGTGAGGGTGAGGGTGAGGGTGAGGGTGAGGGTGAGGGTGAGGGTGAGGGTGAGGGTGAGGGTGAGGGTGAGGGTGAGGGTGAGGGTGAGGGTGAGGGTGAGGGTGAGGGTGAGGGTGAGGGTGAGGGTGAGGGTGAGGGTGAGGGTGAGGGTGAGGGTGAGGGTGAGGGTGAGGGTGAGGGTGAGGGTGAGGGTGAGGGTGAGGGTGAGGGTGAGGGTGAGGGTGAGGGTGAGGGTGAGGGTGAGGGTGAGGGTGAGGGTGAGGGTGAGGGTGAGGGTGAGGGTGAGGGTGAGGGTGAGGGTGAGGGTGAGGGTGAGGGTGAGGGTGAGGGTGAGGGTGAGGGTGAGGGTGAGGGTGAGGGTGAGGGTGAGGGTGAGGGTGAGGGTGAGGGTGAGGGTGAGGGTGAGGGTGAGGGTGAGGGTGAGGGTGAGGGTGAGGGTGAGGGTGAGGGTGAGGGTGAGGGTGAGGGTGAGGGTGAGGGTGAGGGTGAGGGTGAGGGTGAGGGTGAGGGTGAGGGTGAGGGTGAGGGTGAGGGTGAGGGTGAGGGTGAGGGTGAGGGTGAGGGTGAGGGTGAGGGTGAGGGTGAGGGTGAGGGTGAGGGTGAGGGTCGGTCTCAGTGTTCTGTAAACGATCACTGAGTTACGCAACTTAAACTATGGCTGGTGCTCGGATGGGTGACCACTTTGTGGCATTTACATTTGCGAGCGTTTCCGTGCTTCGGAAGGCACGTTAAGCCGTTGGTCCCGGTTGCCAGTAAAATGGCAGTCGTTAAGCCTGGTTGAATGCCTTATGGGCGGCATGAAAATTTTCAACAGCAGGTAGCCACAACCTGCGTCTGTCTATTTCAACGCGGCAATGGGCTCACCAACTATTACGTGGGACAGGTAAATCCACACGGTGAAAAGTGGGCATATAATATGCCTCTGCCACCCCTTCGGGGATAAGGCGTGATGGATATTTATTTATTTATTAAAAATAAAAATAAAGTCGACTTGGATCAGACAAGGCTTGCCTAACCAGTTGATATCAGAGTTGTGATAGCTCGAGAGATGGCCCTGGTCTTATACTATTGAATGGCGTTTTTTTACGTGTGCAAATCCTCATGGATTCTATACCGGACTTCTATTGAGTAAAACCTCTATGGTGCCGTCTATGGTCAGGGGAATCCAGAGTGAACCCTCAGACAGAAGCATAGGTCTATGGCAGACTTTATCCGCCAACTTGGACTCGCCTTCGAGGGGTTCGGTGGTTATATAAGCTTATGCTATGGGGTCTAGACAAGTAATAAACATACTTATACAATACTAATTACATACGTTTAAGAATTTGATAAAGATAGCAAAAAAATGAAAGCGGTATTTTTTTTATCAGATCGTCATATTCTGCTTATTCTGCTCCTGTCCATTTCAACCTTCCTTACATGGTTCCTGTTTCGTGAGACAAAATTGCTTACGATGAAATGTGGGCATATCGTATATACAGCAGGCTCGGATAAATGCGTAATTGATAATTAAAAAAATATTTTAGGAATTAACATTTACATGCATATGGAATGGACTCGGATACACAGGTTAAATTTTTAATACCCGTTTTCTTCGGGGGTTAAAAGGTGACCAGGTTTAAGTCTAAATTATCAAAATGTGTATGTATGTATGTGTAACAATGTAAACTTAATCTAACCTACCCTGAATTACTATTTCAATGTAATCCACTTGTTTGCTCTCAACTCAAATTTATATAATCAAACTAGTTGACGCCCGCGGCTTCGCCCGCGTAAAGAGGTTTTCCCGTTCTCGTTTCTCACAGGAACTTGTTTCCGGGATAAAATGTAGCCTATGTGTTATTGTGATGTATAAGCTAAAGTTTCAGTAAAATTCATTCAGCAGTATTTACCTTGAAAGAGTAACAAACATCCATACAAACTTTTACGTTTACAATATTGTTTAAACGCCTGTATGAATTCAAATAGCAATGCTGCATATTTACTAAATTTCCCGCTCATTTCACTAGCTGTATTTTATTACGTGGCATAGTGGAAAAGTGTAAATCTTACAGTACCTCACCTATTTCAGGAGTGACCTTAGAGTAGAATATTAATATTTACGCAGTGATCGTTTACAGAACACTGAGCAAGCGTTTACGAACACTAGTAGGTAGTTAATCATTGGTGTCTAGTTGCCCCCAGTCAATAGGCGACATTGCACTCTAGGTATTTACGAGTATGATTCCTGATGTGAGCTACCCGTATACCAAACATTTAAAATGGTTCTAACCCATTACTTTTTTTTATTTATTGAAGGGCTTTGTCGCTTTGCGACCACATCGCCCTATTATAACAATTATAAAAAGGTATACTTATCGACTATATATCTAAATAAGTACATAATACTTAGTTTATGGCTAGACCTATTTCTGCTAGTGTATACAGCGCTTGGGCATCAACCGAGCGACGCAGGGTTGGCCAGAAGACTGTTACATTGGCCGACATTCATATCGGCCAATGTAACAGTCTAACAGGTTGTGTTGAAATGAATAGACAACGTTATGGCAAATTTTGTAAGCTGTCATCGCGATTGTTCTACGATGTGTATAAACTGGTACTTGGTACAGCAACAACATACAACATATTGTCACGCCTTTATCCCCGAAGGGGTAGGCAGAGGCATATTTAACGCCCACGTTTCACCGTATGCATTTCTGTCCCACGTAACAGAGGTTAAGCCCATTGCCGTGTTGAAATGGACAGGCGCAGGCTGCATCGACCTGCTGTTCAAATTTTTTAAGCCGCCCATCACGCCTCCAACTTGGCTTGACTTTAATTGGTCGTGCTAATGAGTGTCTAGCACATAAGCTTTTTGTTACCACTTCATTAAAAAGGCTACGGGTTCAAAATTTCTTCCAAATTTAACATCTAAAATTGACACATTTTATTATTAAATTTATTCGGTCCTTTAGTTCCGTGCTTCGGAAGGCACGTTAAGCCATTGGTCCCGGTTGCCAATAAAATGGCAGTCGTCAAGCCAAGATAGAGGCGCGATGGGCGGCTTAAAAAATTTGAACAGCAGGTCGATGCAGCCTGCGCCTGTCCATTTCAACACGGCAATGGGCTCAACCTCTGTTACGTGGGACAGAAATGCATACGGTGAAACGTGGGCGTTAAATATGCCTCTGCCTACCCCTTCGGGGATAAAGGCGTGACAATATGTTGTATGTTGTTCTGTACCAAGTACCAGTTTATACTGGTAGTCTCGGACTGAACTACTTGGTACAGAATAATTAATAATACTGACGTACTGGTAGGGCCTAGAATCCTCCTAGAATCCTAAGTTCGGTTTGACAATATTTTATGTTTGTGGTGAACACTAAATTTAACCACTTTTTTGATTAATTTTAAATTGATATATATACGAGAAGATGTAAGTCACAGAGAAGCATTATAGATGTTTCCTAATGGGGCTTCGTAAACAGATTCTGGACACAATGGCTAATTGAGGTGCTGAGCTGAGATCAGACCAATCCCTTCTCATAACTAGGGTTAGGGGTCTGTTGGCGGGTTGGCGTCATCGTGCCCAGTGTCCTGAGCTGACCTATAGCATCAAAAGCTAAATGCACCCATTAGATATATATCGACGCTTGAAAGGCAAAGTTGACTAAGCGCTATTTTTGACCAAATTGAGTTACATATACAGTTCGAATCGACTAATTTTTCTGCGTCGTTTGGTCTAACTGACGCCTTCCTACGACGACTTTTAATGTCGCTTCGAAATTTTGGACTTAACGAGTTATCACTTTTTTTTTGTTACTAACCGACAGAATTTTCAACCTCTTTCAAAAAATTGGTCGTTGAGATAACCGTGCATAGATGGTTTTGCCCTTGGTAAATTTTTACGTATATGTTAGTAGAATAATTTCTCCCTTTAGCTTATTTTACTTGTATAAAAAAAAAAAAAAAAAATATCCATCACGCCTTATCCCGGAAGGGGTGGCAGAGGCATATTATATGCCCACTTTTCACCGTGTGGATTCCTGTCCCACGTAATAGGTGGTGAGCCCATTGCCGTGTTGAAATAGACAGACGCAAGTTGTGGCTACCTGCTGTTGAAGTTTTCAAGCCGCCCATAAGGCCTTCAACCAGGCTTAACGACTGCCATTTTACTGGCAACCGGGACCTACGGCTTAACGTGCCTTCCGAAGCACGGAAACGCTCGCAAATGTAAATGCCACAAAGTGGTCACCCATCCGAGGACCAGCCATAGTGAAAGTTGCGTAACTCAGTGATCGTTTACTGAACACTGAGACGCTAGGCCACGAGCGCTTCATTATGTATATTTCAGAACAATGGATCCAAGAAAATGTAGTCGCAATATTTTGGAAAAGGCACTCTTAAAATCGGGAATTGCGACCAATGAAGACGAATTAATTGATGTACGCATATTTTCTAAGTAAAGGATACTTATTTACCTACCATGCTAGTCTCCGCTCGGCTCGTCACTCTATCAAGGTTAAATTCCATTAAGGGTCCATTGATGCCTTGCTAAATTATCGACAGTATATATCCTACTAATATTATAAACGTAAAAGTTTGTAAGAATGGATGCTGTTCCTCTTTCACGCTAAATCAACTGAATGCATTTTGATGAAACTTTACAATAATATAGCTTACACATCAGAATAACACATAAGGTACTTTTTATCCCGGGAACAAGTTCCTGTTGGAAACGGGAACAGAATAACTTCACCATGCATGCGGATTGCGGAGCCGTAGGCGTCAACTAGTCGACAATATAATCTTCAGCTTCTGTAGACAGTGCTGTTTGGCCACCAGCAGATTTCATTTACAAAGACTTTGGTTTGAATTCATAACAATGTAATATCCCAGCACCACGGAAATTGAAACGATATCTGCGTTGATGCGGAGCAGCATGCGCGTTCGTGTAATCTGGAACTGCAATGTCTTCCGGAAAATAAGAAAGAAAACTTATATACTGTCACCAAAATAATGGGGTCTGTGGTCGGTTGTGACATAAAAGACTGTGATATCGTATTGTCAACCCGTGTAGCCAAACTTAACAGTAATAGCAAGCGTCCTAAATCTATTGTAGTGCAGTTTGCATCTCCAAGGATCCGAGATAAAGTACTGGCTGCTGTATTGTCATACAATAGAGAAGGGATATAAGTACGTTTGGGTGCGTAGTAGTAGAATTTTTGTCAAAAAGAATGATGACGCTAATTTCTTGATAATGAACAGTCGTGAGTATAAATAAAATTGTTTAAGTTGTTTTTTGGATCTGTGCCTTGTTAGTTCATATTTTATCATTGTCCTACATCCTAAATACTCGTAGTTGTTTAATATTTTGACTTTTATATGACGGACCTAAATTAAGAACAAGGAAAAAAATAAGAAATGAATTGCGCATCCACAGTCAATTGTAAATTTTAAATATGACGTGTGATCCGCTTTTGCTGGCTGCTATTACGGTATTACATGTAATTGTGGTTATATTCTTTTTTATTCATGTTAGTGTATTCCCAGTTACTTCTAAACCCTACCTACCTATTTTGGCTTCCCAAAACCAATTCGTTTTGACTATTGTTGATCAACGGGTGCAGTAAAAGCAGATAGCCTAGAGAACTTGGGGCTGCCCTTCGCTGTCTGTGAACACGTTATTATATTTTTTCTAGCCAATGAAAATTACTGTAATTGTACTTATTGCGCTTATCAATTCAGTGTTATTACAAATAATGCTTCTAAACTGTGATACCGTGTACCGTATTAGGATAAAAACTAATGGGATGCGCGAGGAGCAGATCTAAAATGATATTTTAGTTAATAAGACTAGTTTTTAAGTAATATCTTGCAGGATTTTAAGATTTAAATTGTCCAAATTCGGTAATTTAAAAATATACCACCAAAATTGTGGTGGCTTGCGTACAAAAACCCATACATTTTACAGCAATATTTGTAGTAACAACTATGACGTCATAATAATAACTGAGTCTTGGCTGCTGAATTCTATATTCAGTAGCGAACTGTTCGAAGACCGTTATGTTGTATATAGAAAGGATAGGGAGACATCTAGTGGATAGGATGGAGATTTTAATCGACGTGATATAGTCTGGCAAACAACAGCAGCACACCCTAGCAACGGCTTCAATCTGTTTAGCATTAGTGGAATCTTAGTGGATTTTATATATTGTAACAAGTTAAACCAAGTTAACTTAGTGCAAAATTCTGAAGGCCGTATTCTTGACCTTGTGATATGTTCGAGCCCATCTTGTCACGTTAGTTTAAGTACAACTTCAAAGCTATAACTTATACTTGTACTACTACAGATAACTAATATAAGATAATATAAGTAAGATTTATAGTACATACTGTATGTCTAAATGTTGATTTTGTTAAGCTTTAATTATTAATGTGATATTGCAACTGCTGAATAAAGATCAATACATTTTAAAGTGAATTTTATTACAATTACTATTAACAAATATTATCCAACTTTCTAAAACAAAAGACACTTCAGTTACATTTAGTGAAACATTTCAATCTAAAAATAAAACATAAGCAGTTTTCCCTCCATTTTCTAACTATTTTACCTTACGTTAGGTCATTTTTACTCTGATGTCAATGTGATAATTCTTTCTATATTACATTTCTACCGAACGCTTTATTGACGAACGCACGTCGGTTAGTATTTTTTTCCTGTTTCTAATTTCAGGTAACATTTTACTAAGCGCCACTAACACCTTAACTATTAATTATTTTTAATAGGTGCATATATCGCGATAAACCTGACAACATAAAAAAAAATTACTTGAAGAATTACGCCTCTAAGATGATTACAAGAAGTTTTATGATTTTTTTCTGTAAAATTAATCTTTAAATCGTCCTCCTGAACAATTAACTCCATGTCGCTTAGTCAACTTTGCCTTTCAAGCGTCGATATAAAGAAAACCTTGGCGACGCCGAAGTTAGTAGTTAGTCCGTGTTAGTAGTGAGAATGTCGAATATATATAATATTCTTTATTGAAAAAAACTGGATACGTTACATTATGGGATTCCCTCACACCTGCGCTAGTAACAACTGTGTTGCAGGTGCGAGTGTCTTCCCCAATATTAAGGCGACACTGGTTTCAAATATTCTGTGTGAACATTATTTATGATTAATTAAAACAAGCATAATCTAAAGCTTACATAATTAGAAAAACGTACATGCGATATTTTAGATCAATTGCCCACGTTTTTGTGTATGTGCGTGCGAGTGTGTGTGTTTGTGCGTGTGTGTGCGTGTGTGTGTGTGTGTGTGTGTGTGTGTGTGTATGTGCGCGCACACTAAATGTGTCATAGTGCTTTTAAGAGATTCTTTACAGTGTTATACTCCATATATTTTAGCCAGTCAGATACAACTATTTAAATTTTTTTATTATTAAATTTAAGTACTTTATGAATTTTGTTTTGTAACATTTGTTGTATAATAATACTAATAATCTTTGTTTCCTGTTTTACAATTGGTTTTCGTTACAGTATAAGGTTCACAGTGATTTATTTATATACGTGGGGACCCAAAATTTGTAATGTCTTTGGACAAATGCAGATTTGGTGCGAGGTACAGGGTATCGTTCTCTACGCTTTTGCTCGGTTGGTTGTAGCGGTACAGCTCGTTTGTGGTATAGTTGTAGCATTTTCTTCACAAATATCTTTCTCACAGAAAATACACCCGCCAATGAATACACAAATGAAGTAGACTGCCTAAACGGTAAGTATAGCTATTACCTAAAGCACCATACGCTGCGCTCGTTCAACCTCAATCATATGAGTCCTTGCTGCACCGCCCCATGCGCAGATGCAGTATCTTATAATACATTCACACAAAGCTTGATAAGTCTGTTTTAGTATTGTACTATTACCTACGGTGCGCAAGTTTTGAAAGATGTAGACTAGTCTAACTCTAGTTGTTAATGCCATGAGATGCTCAGTCCAGGAAAGCCTACTATCTAGTATTACACCCAGGTATTTAATAGACGTTACTCGAGAAAGCTCCACACATTCACAGTTTGTGTGAACATCTCTCCTATTACATGGAAAGGTATGGACTTTGACAACGTGTGATAAGGCAGGCTGACCCACAGATGTCTTACTGAAACAAACATATTTTGACTTGCTAGCGTTTAATGATAAGGTGACGTCTTGGTTTCTCCAACCAAGACGTCACCTTTGCCAAGCCAGTCTCGGCCAATTCAAATATGTCCCAGTTTTGACCATGAAAGATTAATACTGTATCATCAGCAAACATAAGAAGATCCAGGTATGGCAGGTTAGCGTCTTTGCATAGTTGATTTATGTTAATTCAAGAACAATGTAAGTCCAAGTGTAGAACCCCGAGGAACGCCGTATCTGATGTAGAATAGGCACTTTCATATTGCTCCACTATAAAAATAAAAATAAAAAATTGTGGGTTTATTTTTTCTTTTTTTTCTTTTACACAGCGCCGTCTAGCTCAAAGCAAGCTAATATAAGCTTGTGTTATGGATCTAGACAACTGATATACAAACTTATATTTTTCTAAATACATACATATTATACATAGGAAACACCCAAACTCCGAAACAAACATTTGTGGGTCACACAAATATATGACCCGACCCGGGAATCGAACCCGGGAATTCAGTCACGGCAGTCGCATGCACTACCACTGCGCCACTGAGGCAGTCACGCGTTTAACGCGTTGATACCTATCGGTCAAATAGTCTGTGAACCAATCCAGAATAATTCCCCTTATACCAACGTTCTCCAGACGAGTTATTAAAATTGGAATAGAGACAGTATCAAAAGCTTTATGTAAGTCTAAGAAGACGCCTAAATACTTGTGGACTCGATCTAAATAAGATACTACAGTTGAAATTAGCGTCAAAACGGCGTCTTCAGTTGATTGTGTTGCTCTGAAGGCCAAATTGGAAATCACTAAACAGTTGGTTTTGTTCAAGATATTTTTTTTTCCTTGTGGCAACCCTAGGTATAACAGCTGATTTGAATTGGCTCCGTATTTTATATTGTAATATTGCAAAAATAATTATAATTTTAATTAAAAACCAATTCATCATTGCCAAATAATACCATATTGAGTGTTAAATAATCATTTTCACCATTTATTGTGCTAAAAGTAAATAAATATAAACTTAAAAATTGTACCGGTGTAGTGACAGTTAGAACATCAGAAAAATTTTCAATATTTGAAATTATTACTTGGATTTGGCAAGATTTATAAAACTAATAGTTTTTTCAATCAAGGTTTGTGAGTTTATTTACTTTTACATCCTCATATGTCCATTAATAGTGTGATTTTGTAATTTTCTATGAATAAAACATAACCTCGTTTTGTTTCGCATTTCTTTGCTCTAAGTCTACTTTGCTAATAATTACTGATTCTGTAGCACGTAATTATAACAAAATGTCGAATACTAATAACATGATAATGACGCGTAAGGCCTTGGCTCATCAACAAGAGGCAAGGCTTCAATTAACGTTGAAAGAATTACAGATTTTTAGGGAGAAGTGCGATAAACTGAACAAGGAAAGGGACGAAAATGAGTTAGAACTGCTAGGTATTTTAAGTAAGAACGGACAACTCAAAAAAGAACTGGCACAGTTGCATTCACTGTATACTGATACCTTACAGGATCGGGATAGGTTACAACTTATAGTTGACAGTTTTGACTCATGTAGGGAACATTATGAACAAACTCTGCACCAAATTAGAATACTAAAGGAGGAGCTACAACGATCGGAAATCAAAATATCGCAACTAGAAGACAAGAAACAGAGCACAGTGGTTCAATCTAATCAGAGTTTGTTCGATGAACTGATGGCTACAAGCTTAGATACTGCTACAGCTCACCCTTCCATTGTCATAGACCTCACTTCTGATGATGAAACCGGGGGCTGTTCTAAATCATTAAAAATTATTAAGTGTAGTAAGAATAAGTTAAAGAAATATTTAAAAATTAAAAAGTTTATTACTAAATCTAAAAAAATGATACATAAATACAAGTTTTTTATAAATAGCATGTCACTTAATAGACAGAGATTGCAACTGATTGACCAGGTAAATATGTATATGTTAGAACTTGATACTGTTGCACAACAGTACAAAACTGATACACAGGCCCTTCAATGTCAGATTGACCGACTTTAAGACTTTTTGAAATCAATTTCATATAAATATGAAACAGCAGAGAAACAGAGTAGGGAACAGGTGTTAGCCATAGGTAAATTAGTAAATTCATGTCATTGTCAAAATGACCAATTGACATCCGCAGGCCATGTTCCCTCCTCACCCTTAAGTTGTGAAAGAATTAGATGCAATGATGAATTTTCACCAATTAAAACTGTGTGCAGTGTGGATAATAGTATATTAAGTTCAAGTAGTAATTGCGAGGCATCTACGAGTATAATAGAAAAGTTGCAAATAAAAAGTGATGCAAAGACCATAGTCTATTGCGATGAAATAGGTAAAAATTTTGGACATTATTTATCACAGTTAAGTCATTCTGTAATAAATCATACATATCCAGGAGCTTCATACTCTCAAATTATAGATTTTATATTGACTGGTACACACTGCATGCAGTCTACTATAGTGGTGCTAGTTGGCAGAAGAGGCAATATTAATAGTGACAAACTTTTAAAAAATTTTGATAAGTTATCAAGTCTGCAAGTAAAACAAGTAATTTTGTCCACCTTGCCATACAGCACTGCTATGAGCTACGAGGAAAATCACTTAAGATACAAATTAAATATGAAACTACATACCATGGTATCATATTCCAAAAAAATTGAATTGTTCGATTGGAACATAATTTTCAATAATAATAGTTTGTTGACATTAGATAGATATTTTCTATCAAAATTTTTACAACGAAAGGTAGTTCTGTTGCTATCTAATTTTTTAATTTTTCAAGCCAAATTATTGGCAAGTACAACTGCTTTTATTGAGCAGGATAGTTTAGATACTTCACATTTGGAAAATGAAATTCCAAAAAACTAGTTTATAGGACAACAGATAATAAATCTGGCCAGTTGACTTTGGCCCCTGAGAATAATCTTAGTAAAAATATTGTTTTTATAAACCTGGTGCACCATAATGTTAGAGGTTTAATAAATGGTAAAGATTTAGAGTTAGAGCTATACATTAATGCAAATTCTATTAATATTTTGTGTGCTACAGAGCACTGGTTAAAAGATCATCAAATCACATTGTTGAACTTCGTAAATCACCAGGTTGCTAGCTCGTTCAATAGAAAACATTCTAAACGTGGAGGCTCTTTAATATTAATTAATAAAAACTTAAAATTTAAAGAACGTAAGGATTTAGTAGCCCTCTCCATTGAGCGAGTTATTGAGATTGCCAGTATTGAGTTTGAGCATTTCATCTTGTTAAGCGTATACAGTCCCCCTGATGCTTCTTACATTAAATTTGAAGAAAAGCTTGAAGAAGCACTGTTCAAATACCAATGTTCTAAGAAATCTATAATAGTTTGTGGAGATTTTAATGTTGATATATTAGATACATCATTAACTCCATCAGAGAGAAATAAAATGAAGAATTTATTTAAATCCTTTAATCTGCATAGTACATTCTTAGAACCTACTCGTATTACAGCCACCAGTGCAAAATGTATTGATAATATTTTTACTGATATTAAACCTATAGATAAAGGTATTGTGGATCCTGTGGAGTCAGATCATCGTGGCCAATGGATAAAATTTCCTAAAAGTAGTAACAAAGTCAGCAAAAAACAAATTAAATATGTACCAATTAACCAAAGTCGTTTGAATAATTTTAAAGAAAATGTATTAAAGAGATTACCATATCTACCTAACTTCACTTGTGTAGACCAGTCATATAAACACTTATTTAATTTGATTAATGATGAGTTTGGCAAAGTTTTTACCTCAAAAACTCTACAGATTGGTGGTCGTCCTGTTTTCAGTGACTGGGCAACACCAGGTATCTTTAAAAGTAGAAATAAATTATTTGAATTATATTCAGAAAAATCATATAATTTTAGGCAAACCTTTCAGGAATATGTTAAAAATTATTCAAAGATATTTAAACAAACGTGTCATCTTGCTAAGTCAAACTTCATTAAAAATAAAATTTCTAATTCTGTAAATAAAATAAAAATGACTTGGAACATCATTAACTCTGAATGCGGTAGATCTTTAGTGACTGAAAGGGATTTCCACTTAAAAGTAAATGGTTGCCATGTTACAGGGGACCTGGAAGTGGCTACGGAGTTTGAACATTTTTTCAAAAATGTACCTATATTGATAACAAAATCTCTCCAAGCATCTTCCAGTTCCGCTGAACTTTTATTAGAAGAATCCGTTCTTTGTTGCAGGGATGCATTTGTATTCACAGATATTTGTGCTCAGGACATTGTAAAGACATTTAAATGTATCGAAATTAAGAAAACCGCGGACATTTGGGGATTATCGGTCAAAACTGCATCATGTATAATTGAGGTAATTGCGCCCCATCTAGCAACTGTGTTTAATGACTGTGTTTCTAGTGGTACATTTCCTGATTTAATGAAACACAGCAAAGTCGTTCCCTTGTTCAAGGCTGGCAGCGCTACAGAGCCGTCTAATTTTCGACCAGTGTCAGTGCTGCCAACTTTGAGCAAAGTATTTGAAAAAATAATCTTGAAATCCCATTTTAATAGTCATAAAATACTCCATGCGAATCAATTTGGGTTTACGAAAGGGCGCTCAACTTCCGATGCTGGTGTTGAGTTATTAAAATGTATTCATGAAGCTTGGGAAGACAAGCACGATGCATTAGGTATATTTTGCGATCTATCAAAAGCTTTTGATTGCGTTCAACATGAAACGCTGTGCAAAAAATTACACCACTATGGAATAAGAGGCAAAGCTCTCGACCTTCTGTCTTCATATTTGAACAATAGAATACAGAGGGTCGATATTAATGGTACACGTTCTGTAGGATCCATGGTTACAATGGGTGTGCCGCAAGGCTCGATACTTGGGCCATTCTTGTTCCTCATTTATATTAATGATTTACCATTTTATGTAGGGGACAGGAATAGGATTGTTTTGTTTGCAGATGACACCTCATTAATTTTTAAAATTAAAAGACAATTAGATAACTATGACGATGTAAACAATGCAATTGCAAGAGTAGTTCATTGGTTCAGCTCAAATAATCTTTGCCTTAATGAAAATAAAACTAAATGTATAAAATTTACTCTACCAAATGTAAAACAAGTTGCGGCCAATGTTCAACTGAATGGACAAGTGTTAGAGTTTGTAGAATCAACTGTGTTCCTAGGTATAACTATTGATGCCAATTTGCAGTGGGGCCCACACATAGAAAAGACAGCCTCTAGATTAAGTTCGGCTGCATACGCTGTAAAAAAGATCAGGGCTCTAACAGATGTGGATACGGCTAGAAGGGTTTACTTCAGCTATTTTTATAGTATTATGTCTTACGGTATTCTCCTTTGGGGGAGTGCTGCAGATTTAAATATTATTTTTGTTCTACAAAAGCGGGCTGTACGCGCTATTTATAATTTGGGCCCCAGAGTTTCTCTCCGAGAAAAATTCAAAGAAGTAAATATTCTAACCGTACCATCACAATACATTTTTTCCAATCTTATGTATGTCCAGAAAAATCTATCACAGTTTTCTAAACTCTGTGATAAACATAATATAAACACTAGAAATAAAAATAATCTTTCAGTCCACCACAGTCGACTACATAAGATTGGCGATTCTTTCCAGGGTAACTGTATACGCTTTTACAACAAGCTTCCCTGTGACCTGAGAAATTTACCTTTAAATAAATTTAAAAAGTTTATTAAAAACAAGCTTTGTGAAAAAGGTTTTTACTCCGTTACAGACTATTTGCAGGACAGGGACGCCTGGAAATGATCTGCTGGCAAAGTGAAATAATATTAAATTGTAAATAGGCCATCAAAAAAAAGCCTTCCTAAGTTTCTTGCCGGTTCTTCTCAGGTGGGCCGCGTTCCGAACCGGTGGTCGCTTTAAATATTTTAAATAGTGTATGACATTTTGTAAGCGCCGTTAAAATGGTCTATGCAAAATAAAGATATTTTTATTTATTATTATTATTAGAATTGTAAATATGTAGAATTTTATGCATAGTATAGAAAATTCCACTAACGAAGCCTCACTCTTCAAGACGAAAAGAGGCAGTAGATAATAAAGCGTGATTTACGGTGAAATGAAGTAATCAAAGAATCCGTTTGAGTAAAGAATAATGAATGGTTGGACGATTTAGCCTCGAGAAATGATTTCAATATGAAAGAGAGAAACAAACTGCTAAAATTTAGCGCTCGTGGCCCCGCGGACGTAGTGTTCTGTAAACGATCACTGCGTTAAGCAACTTACACTATGGCTGGTCCTCGGATGGGTGACCACATTGCGGCATTTATATTTGCGAGCGTTTCCGTGCTTCGGAAGGCACGTTAAGCCGTTGGTCCCGGTTGCCAGTAACATGGCAGTCGTTAAACCAGTTGAATGCCCTATGGGCGGCTTGAAAAATTTCAACAGCAGGTCGCCACAACCTGCGCCTGTCGATTTCAACACGGCAATGGGCTTACCACCTGTTACGTGGGACAAAAAGCAAAAGCATACGGTGAAACGTGGGCGTATAGTACGCCTCTGCCTACCCCTTCGGGGATAAAGGCGTGAAAGTATGTTATGTTATGTTATGTTAAAAGTTAACACGCAGGCACTATGCAGCTGGTTGTCTTCCTATTTCTGGGATAATACAAGCTCTTCTGGAAAGTAAGACTCGGAGTTTTTCGACAATCTGCTGTATGAACTGACGTTCTGCGGAATTGGAATAAATACATCAGCGAAGACAGCAAAAATACATACTCAACGCTCTCAGGACGTTATGTTTGGAGTCGAGACCTTAAGGTCATGAGGTACTAGCACTAACAATCTGTTTTAAGAGATTGCAAAGCGTTAAATTGACACTAGGTACTCGTGGCCAGAAGACTGATTTCTGTTTCACTAATATAGTCAATGCCGTACACAGTGTAAATGCTGCCAGTCTTCTGGGAACGCTACCACATGAGAACTGCGATGCGGAGAAATTCATGACACAAATTAGTTTTATGGTTTTTATTTTTATTTTTTGTAGTCTTTTTGCTTTATATCTTGTGAAAATACCTGGTACTTAACCTTTTTTGTTAAAAATTAAGTCAATATTATAAACGAATATTTTATAATTAAAAAAAAAGAACTTAATCTTATTTGTTAAAAGATATGTCAATATTACTTACGAATATTTATAATTTAAAACAAAGAGAATGCATAAATTTTAAACAAAATTATAATCTATTATTAAGAAAGAATTGCGTATGTATGTGTGGAACACGAAATATGCGAACACTACCAATGGTCCAAATAATGCTCGTATACACACAAAGACTTATATAGGTGTGGTAACTGACTAATTAATTATGTTCTGTTTAAATATATTTTTGCTGTTTAAATGAGAAACTAAATAGTTCCCAATTAATTTTTGTTTCTTCATATGTTTTTGAACAATGTCGCGGGTCCATTTCTGTATTCATTATGTTAACAGCAGTTAAACATAAATAAAGTGTTGTGGGTACCCCACTTTCTAATGATGCTTTAAGTCTTGTGAAAATACCTAGTACTTAACCTTTTTTGTTAAAAATTAAGTCAATATTATAAACGAATATTTTATAATTAAAAAAAAAGAACTTAATATTATTTGTTAAAAGATATGTCAATATTACTTACGAATATTTATAATTTAAAACAAAGAGAATGCATAAATTTTAAGTTGAACTTGAATGGAGAGGATTTAATACTTATTAAAAATACTTATTACTTGATCATTGACGAAAAGATTTGATCCAGTGTAACTTTGGCTATTTCTGTCTAGTTATAATTATATCTACGACAGAAAATGAATTAATTGATTCCTATTTGCCACTAGTGGGTCAATTTCAATCTTAGTCTATGTAATACAAGTATTAGAGCAATTAATACAAGTAGAAGGACAATAAATAAGGTATATCCTTGGACGTTATCGTATAATCGCAATACATACACTAACATACCATTAATCGCCATTTTAAACAACTTTTCAATGAGACTTGTTAGTAATAGATGAATCGTATTGATTACTAGTGGTCGCGGTTTCACTCTAGTAAGTTCCCGTTCCTGTGGAAATACGGGGATAAAATGTATTGTTAGTTACTCCTTATAACTGTTTTTTGTTTTTTTTACGTGGTGGAACTTGCTACACATCTTGAACTAAGGCTAAAAGAGCAACTAGTTCCGGTAGATTAACCAATTTAGTACCATATTATTCGAAAATTTTAAATAAATATGGACTAAGAACACGTCAGGTTTGGAAGGAGTATTTTAACGAACAATCTAAAACTAAAGGAATCTGGTACAAGAGCATTCAGAGTAAGCCTCATATAATGTGCCGTGGTTCTCGGGTACTACCATAAGACGACAATTTGTAATCGCTGCACATCGTCTGCGTTCTGACACATTCCACGTAACAAATTCGGTTTTATGATGGGTAAAATAAATTCTCCTAATTGTGAAATTTGTGACCAAGTCGACGATGTACATCACTTACTTGTGGAATGTGTAAAGAATGAAGACAAAAGGCGAGTATTGATGGATTCCCTTAAACTATCTGCAATAGATGTAGGTTTGTTCCATAGAATCCTGGCAGATCCTACGTCTAATGCAGCAAAGATACTTACTATACTATAGGTTAAGGTACGATGGGATTGAAATCGTCACAATGTGTACAAAAATCCCTAAATAAATAAAAAGAAAAAAAAATGGACTAAAAACTTGTACTGTTCCATTTATTTATAAGTGGAACAGTACAAGTGTTTTAGTTCACAATGTACTCCTTACAACATTAGCTATCCTCCAGTGCAAACTGGCCCGAAGAGACGGACAGACAGAGAACAAAAATAAAAAAATGTTTTTTATGAATTTAATGAAAAGGAAAGGGTTTTGTTTCCGTTGTAAGATTGAATGGTTACATCAGTCCATAGACGTCCAAAGCTGTTAATTTGGAATGGCAATTAGACAATTAGTCAAAGCGCTCGTAGCTCCGGTAAACGATCACTTCGCTATTTTCGCTTTGGCTGGTCACGGATGGGTGACCGCTTTGTGGCATTTCCAGTTACGAGCGATTCCGTGCTTCAGAAGGCTCGTTAAGCCGTTGGTCTCGGATGCCAGTAACATGACAGTCGTTAAGCCAAGTTGAAGCTCATTTGGCCTGCTTGAAAAATTTCAACAGCAGGTCGCCACAACCAACGCTTGTCCATTTCAACACGGCAATGGGCTCACCACCTGTTACGTGGATAAAAATGCACAAGGTGAAATGTGGGCGTAAAATATGCTTCTGCCACCCCTTCGGGGACGTGGGGACGAGGTGTGATTAATAAAGTTTAATTTTATTTACCTTTATAGATTTATTAATTTACATTCTTCTAATATGAAAGAGGGGTGTGAAAGTAAGGGTCTCCGCATGAATGCAAGTAAAACTAAGGTTCTAGTATTTGAAAGAGGTGACGTAAGAACTAAATGCGAGATTAGGGTAAACCAGGAACGTCTAGAGCAAGTGAATGAAATTGTGTATTTAGGAAGTATGTTTAGCGCGGATGGAAGATGTGATTCGGATGTAGAACGGCGAGTAGCTGCCGGAAACAAAGTTAACGGTGCTTTGTCCCAGTTAGTAAAGCGACAAAGCATCGTAAAAGAAGCACGAATGGCGATTCATAACGCAGTGCTAGTGCCAACTTTGCTTTACGGTAGTGAAACCTGGGTATGTCAGCAGATGCATGAAAGTAAATTGAATGCTGTGGAGATGCGATCACTTCGAAAATTGTGCGGCGTTACCTTGGCCGACCGAATACGTAACGAAGTGATACGCAATATGGCAGGTTTGAATGAAAGTGTCAGCGTTAAGCTGGAAAAGGGCGTGCTCCGTTGGTTTGGACACGTCCAACGAATGAGTGAGGAACGATTGACGAAGAATATATATTGTTCAAAAGTAGAGGGTAGAAGGAGTCAGGGAAGGCCGAGACTTACATATGAAGACCACGTGAGCAGATTGCTCAAAAACGGAAAGGTCAAAAGTACTCGGATACCCAGACGTGCGTGTATGAAGCGATTGATGAATCTCGAAGAAGCGAAAGAAGTATGCATGGATCGCGAAGCCTGGCGATCTGTCCTCTCTGACTACCCCGTCAGGGATACAGCGTGAAGATAGTTAGTTAGTTAGTTAGTTTATTAATTTACATTGTGCGCATTGGTGCTTGCTCCATGTTTAGTTCCGTATAAATAATTTCATGCGTTTAAATACATGACAATTATTTTCAGTTTAGCAGTTATGGAGCATTTGATCCATGGAAGCAGAATACATTGAATTAAGTAAGTATATTGAATACTAATCGACGCCTCCGGGTTCCTCCGCGGAGTGCGCATTTCCGCCGAAAAACAGGGATATTTTTTTTTAAATCCTCTGAGGTAGCAGTCATGGTACGGCCCACCTGATGGAAAGTGGTCACCATAGCCTATGTACGTTTGCAACACCAGAGGTGCAGCACTCGCGCTGCCGACCCTTTATAAACCTTCTAAGACCCCTTTTGAATAACCCCATACTGTAGACGTTCGGGAAAACCCAGGCAGGGAGTTCATTCCACAATCTAAGCGTACGCGGAATAAAGCCTCTATCGGACCTAACCCTGTGCGTGCGCTCCGGACGCAAAGTGTGAGGGTGAACACCCTGTCTATGGCGAGCGGTGCGATGATAAAAGATAGCCGTGGGCATCATATCAAACAGCTCCTCAGAGCACAGACCGTCGTACAGGCGATAGAACACACATAAAGAGGCAAAGTCTCTCCTGTCGCGAAAGGGCTCGACACCGCCCGCTAGTAAAGGATAGTTGACAATGAGCACGGGCGAGGGGGAAGATCAACCAATTAAATGAGTGGTTGGTCTTCCCCCTACTCCCAACATCTGTCCGATGTTGGGTTTGGCGAACGGTCTAGGGAGTAGCGCAGGTCGCAAGGATCCCCTAGACAAGGCCAGAGGACTATCCTGCTTGAGGTTGCTGCCCGTTCTTGGTCAATTAACATCAGTAATTGACGCAACCAAAACCTCTGGCAAAACTCCCCCCCCCCTTCCCCACCCTGTCCACTCCCAACCTCACCACCCGGGCGGGCGCGCTGGCGGACTGGCGAACACGAAGAGGTGAACGCCTGCGAGCTGGCGCGCGCGACGGTAAGTAACTCTCCCACATCCCATTCATGGTTATCCTCTTCCTTTCTTTCCCCCTAATCCAACCCCTCCCCCCACACAAACCGGCAACCCCGGAAAAATAAAAATTATGCGCAATGTCATAAAAAATCTTTCGTGGCCACCACAGGAGGGTACCGGCGGAGCCGGAGAATCCCTCCCTGCGCCACCAGCAGTATCGAATAATGCTGCAGCTAGTGGCGCAGGCAGCTCCGTATCTGTGGCTGAGCAACTTGCGCGAAATACACAAATTACAAAAGAACAAGGTAGTCGCGGACAGATGCGTCCCGGTAGGTCTCTTTCGAAGACTCTCGGGGATGATCTGTCTAGAGTTAGGATTGGAGACGAAGAAGCCTGGGTCTCCAATTCGAAATGGAAGCGCCTCAAAAAGGCCCGCAGAAGGAAAATGGAGTCAGGACAGGGCCAAGCTCAACCCGGCGTGCAATGGCTAACCAGGCCAATGCGACGGCGGGGCCTGCAGGTTCCAGGCCCGCCAAAGTAAGAAGGCAGGGAACTGACCCTGGTGAGCAGATGGGGGCAACTCAGATTTTTTACAAGCTTAAAGTTATTTTAACCACCGACGCAAAAGAGGGGTGTTAATGTTTGACGTCGATTTCGGTGTGTGAGTGTCTGTCTGTGGCATCGTCGCTCTCACACGGACGACCCTACTATTATCGATAAAAGTAGGCGATGAAACCAAATCCAGGGGGGGGGGGGCAGCTGCCCCTCCCTGCCTACCCCCTGGGTACGCCCATGCCAGAGAGCGTGTATTTATGCCAGCAGCAGGACGAGAACGTTAGGACTAATAAAGGCAAATTGTTACAGTGACCTCGCAAGCGTTGAATTAACGCTACAGACGCGAAAGGAGAAGGAAAAGGTACTCCTAGTCTCAGCCTATCTACCAAGCGAGAGTGACTTTGAGCCGCCAACACAAGAACTTAGAGAATTAACCAAAAAATACCAAGGTGAGTGCATACCTATTGTTGTAGGCTGTGATCCCAACGCATATCATGTTGCCTGGGGCAGCACAGACTGCAACAAAAAGGGAGACTTACTTTTAGATTTCATAAGTGCCTCAGATTTAGGAATAATAAATATGGGAAACACACCCACTTTTGTTACACGAACGAGGCGAGAGGTGTTGGATATTACTATTGCAACTGATAGAATAAGCCGACACATTAGTGACTGGAAAGTGGACGAAAGATCATACGAGAATCATTTTCAGTCTGGAGAGCAATATTGAAAAGGTAATGATTAGAAACGCGAGGAAAACTGATTGGGTTAAGTTCGAAAGTTATGTGAAGGAAAACTGGAACCCTAGTCAGAAAATCTCGATAAAAAGCACCAGTGATATAGAACGGGAAGCCAATAGGCTGGACGAAACCCTGGGAGAGGCGTATCACAAGGCATGTCCTCTAAGGGAGATCAAACCGGGCAAAGGACAACCATGGTGGACAAAAACACTAGGTAAGAAAAGGAAAAAAGCTCGCCGGGCCCTTAGACAAGCCCTCAAAAAAGGGGATGAGGAAAGCTGGCTAGCATATAGAGAAGAAAGAAATTCGTTCAAAAAAGAATGCAGAAAGGAAAGTAGAAACTGTTGGAGAGCGTTTTGTGAGGGGTTCGAAAAGCAACCAGATGCTGCACAACTGATGAAAACGCTCTCCAAGGTCAACTCCTGCAAACTAGGCAGCATAAAGAACGGGGAAGAATTAGTGACTGATACCGAAAATATTCTGGAGATCATGCTCAAAACTCACTTCCCCTTATGCAGGAAACACACAGATAATACAACGCCAGTCGACTCAATTAACATCGAGAGCGTAAGGCTGAATAGTTGTATAACAGAGGAACATCTGAGACGTAGTGTCCAATCGTTTCAGCCTTATAAGGCTGCTGGACCATACGGGATACTTCCGAAGATGCTGCAGACGGTAATAAACCACATAAGCAAAGACCTACTTGCTCTGTACAACAGTAACATTAAGTCAAGATACATTCCAAAGAAATGGAGAGAGATCAGAGCAGTCTTCATACCGAAACCTGGTAAATCATCTTACCAGGAGGCAAAGGCCTTTAGGTGTATCAGTCTCTCCTCTTTCCTACTCAAGATACTGGAAAAAATACTAGACAGGATAATAAGAGAACAAATAGATAAAAGTGAATCGCCTCTGCACCTAAACCAACATGCGTACATGGAGGGCAGATCAACGGATACAGCTCTCCACAACCTGGTGAACAGGGTGCAGAGATCGATAGAAAACAATGAATATGCACTAGGATGCTTCTTTGACGTCGAGGGAGCCTTCGACATGGCCACTTCCGAATCGATAGAAGCTACCCTAGACCGTGAAGGAATAGATAAAGACATATCAGAATGGGTGAAACTAATGCTGAGGCACCGACTGATACAGGCAGAGATGGCAGGCGTGACCGTAAAAGTAGAGGCAAGCAGAGGATTCCCACAGGGAGGATGTTTATCGCCTTTACTACCGAACTTATTAAGAAAATTAACCATACACACAGGCATATTCCGACGACGGCGTGCTCCTGGTCACCGGCAAAGTGCCAAGTGTTATGTGCGACATCATGAACAGAGGACAGTAGGTAAGGTAGCTCTAAGATGGTGCAAAAGCAAAGGGTTAAACTTTACAAATTAGCAGAAGCATAACAGTAGAAACCAACCTTAGATGGAGGTCCTCGATAGGCATGAGACAGTCGAAGATCTTCATCAGAGGAATAGGTGCGAAAAGGACAAGCCGACTGGTCAAACTTACCAGAGCAAATATGAGGCTTATCATAGAGATCATCACAGGACACTGTCGCCTCAACAGGCACCTAACAGTGATAGGAGTAATGGATGACCCATTATGCCCGGAATGCATAGAGGAAGAAGAAATCAGCTTCCACCTACTAGCTGAGTGCCCCATGTATTCGTTAACAAGATGGGAAATTATGGGCACAGACAGACTAGGAAAAGAAGATATAGAACATCTGAAGGTGGATCAGATAGTAAGCTTCTGCAAGGAAACAAGAAGGTTCGACGGGGCGCCGTAAAGACTGCTGGGAAACCAAATCCAAACCGCAAGGAGGAGATTTCGGGAAAATGAGCGAAGTGGGCGGCAAGACATGCGGTCGGATCGTTCGCTCGGCGGTGCCGGCGTCCCCAATAAGATAATAATAATAAATAATCCTCATAGCACGCCCTCATAGGACGTCACTAGAGATCTCAACACCAAGAATCCCAATACTATTGGACATGGAAAGAGGTGTGCCCTGAAATTGCGGCGCTACAGTAAATGGGGCTTTTTTAGCGGTGAATGCACAAACTTGAGTCTTGGTATGGTTAAATTGGACAAGATTTTGTCTACCCCAATCGGACACTCTAGCAAGAGTAGCCTCGATTTTAGACACAAGTTGTTCACGACTTTCTTCCACTGCAGACCGGGGGATATTGGAGCGACCCGTGTAATAAGTGTCACCCGTACTATCATCTGCATAGCAATGAATGCCGTCAATAAACAGCATGTCATTGGTATGCAGCAAAAACAGAGTGGGTAACAACACTGAGCCCTGCGGGACCCCAGCATTGATGGCCATGTAGTCCGAACAGCAACCTTCAACGACGGCTCTGATAGTTCTACCGGCTAAAAGCTGGATACCCATTCGAAAAGTCCCCCGGGCAGTCCATAGGAGGGCAATTTCGATAGAAGATCACGGTGCCAGACCCGATCACAGGCCTTTGAGATATCAAGACTCACTGCTAGAGCCTCTCCCTTACTCACGATAGCCGTCGCCCAGCGGTGTGTGAGATACACAAGAAGATCACCAGTCGAGCGACCGTGACGGAAACCGTACTGCCGGTCACTGAGCAAGTCGTGATGTTTCAGTTACCTCAGGAGCTGTGTATTGATTACACGCTCCATCACCTTAGATAGAAGGGAGGTTACGGCTATCGGCCTATAGTTGGACGGATCGGTCCTGTCTCCCTTCTTAGGCACAGGATGCACATTCGCGGGCTTCCGTGAAGCCGGGACTTGTCTCATGGAATATAAAAGTGTGAAAAGACATGTAAGTACCGGACACAACTCGGGCCCACTCACCTTATGAACGTCGAGGGACTGAAGCTCTCGCCGGACCTCCCGCTGTGTGAATTTAATTTCCGGCATGGAAGTTCCACACAACAGGATGCTTGGCGGCAAAGCGCTTTCGTCCATAATCGAGTTAGAGGCAAAGAGAGAACCCAGAAGGTTGGATTTCTCCTTGGCACTCTGAGCCAAACTACCTTTAGGTTTAAGTAGAGGTGGTAAACCAGACCGACAAAAGTTTCCCTCGGCAGCTTTGGCAAGCGACCAGAATTCACGACTCCCAGAAGTGTAGCCTGCTAGTCGTTCACCAAATCTGCAGATGAAATCGAATTTAGCCCTGGCAATTGCTCTTTTGCTGGCCCTCGAGGCGGCATTTAGTTTGCGTTTCATTTCAGAGATGTTAATATCATTATTAGCGCGAGCCGTAGTCCAAGCTTTGTAGGCAGAGTCCTTTAGCAGTCTAGCTTCTCTGCAAAGTCGATTAAACCACGGTCGCTTCTTGGCCCCTGCGGGAATCCAGCGGTGAGGAATATAATACTCCATGCCTGCCAAGATCCCCTCAGCAACTGCTGCAGCGCAAGAGTCCACATCGTCTGAAGCGAAGCAAAGCCGCCTCCACGGGTAAGAAGCAAAGAACTCTCGCAGTCCATCCCAGTCTGCTGACTTATAGTGCCACACATGCCGCTACTTCTTGGGCCGGGGCGGTTCAGGCCTCGCGAGAGGCACTCGCGCCCGAACGAGACAGTGGTCTGATGTTCCAAGCGGCGCATCTACAAAGATGATGTATCCGTCCGGACGCGTAGTCAGCAGGAGGTCCAGCAATGCACTTTGGTCGTTCTCCCTGTCTGGTATCCACGTGTGAGAATTCACCAGTTGGGAGAACCCATAGGTCAGGGCAAACTCGTGAGCAGCTCTCCCCGCAAAGTCAGTGCGCAGAGAGCCCATCCAATCAACATGGTGACCGTTGAAGTCCCCCAGCAACACAATCTCCGCGGAGGGATTCTGCTCAATTACTTTGTCGGTCATTTGTTGCAGGTGGTCATAGAGGCGAACTGTGTCCGCGTCACCGCTGTGGGACCTGTAAATGCATGCGTATATCCGGGTGTGACCCCCGTGATCCACGCGCACCCATAGTGTAGACAGGTCCCTGTCTTCGAGGCTTTTAGGACGGCGACAGCAGATATCATCCCGGACGTACATACATACCCCGGCTCGCCTGAAGTTGTACTCCAGCTTGTAGCCAGGGTACATCAAGTAAGATGTATCGGCCGGGCATGATATCTTCGTTTCCGTCAAGAAAAATAAGGTCGGCTGCGCAGTTTCAAAGTGGTGGTGGACTGCGTTGATGTTGGTGTGCATTCCTCTGATGTTGCAAAAGTCTACATGTAGTGTGGACGAAGATGCCGCTGTAGTAACAAAGTGTTTTATTTTTTCTTTTGCGAGCCATGTTTTTAGTAAAGGGGGGTTAAGAAGGGGAATGTGAAGGGGTGCCTGTGCACCGGTGACGCAGGAGACTAAGCGAGGCTCAACTCTCCAAAGGCAGGCAAAGGTAATGCGGCTGGCTGGCACGGCGGGCGGAAGGGCCCCCTTTCCCCCCCTAATGCAGTGGACGGGTCCACCCCGGTCTCCTCCTCCGGCACGACCACAACATCAGGGACTTTACACAGACTGCTGGTTCAGCCTCCTGGGGCGGAGATTAAGTGATCCCCAGGTTCGGGTCCCATACAGCCTGCGGGCGGCCAGTGGACAACCGTTTCACCGGGTCTCCCTGACTGCCGTACCAACATTCCGCGCCTATACCAGCTGATGGAGGCATATAAGCCTCCGGTCTCGCCGTCACCGGTACCCCTACGCCGTAATCACCCCAATGAGCTCTGGAACCCTGCTCACCGAAGGAGAACATAACCCAGCAGGGCCAGGTTACTATTACCGCGGTATTCTGCTGCGCCAGGCGGGCTGCTCGTCGAACGGAGTACCGTAAATGCCCTCCCTCCTAATGTGAGCTTTTTCGTCGATCCCTAAGATATTGGATCTTAGGATTCTAACTGAAGAAGCTAATTTCACTGTGCCCTCAGGGTGTTGTGTTGACCTCATAATGAAGTAACGTATAACCCCAGATCCCCGAGGGTTGTAATAAATAATGTAGCTTACTAGTTACTCCTTCTAACATCAGCTATCAGCCAGTTAAAGCACGTTAAAATCGACCTAGCCGTTTCAAAGATTAGCCGGAACAAAAAGACAGACAGACTAAAAAGGTATATTTTCATATATTATGCATTTGGTGAAAAGCTGTTGATTTGGAATTATACGCAGACACTTCTATTTTATTTTATCTATATAGGCATTACCGCTCGTGCGCCCCGCGGTCTCAGTGTTCGGTAAACGATCACTGAGGTACGCAACTTTCACTATGGCTGGTCGTCGGATGGGTGACCACTTTGTGGCATTTACATTTGCGAGCGTTTCCGTGCTTCGGAAGGCACGTTAAGCCGTTGGTCCCGGTTGCCAGTAAAATGGCAGTCGTTAAGCCTGGTTGAAGGCCTTATAGGCGGCTTGAAAAATTTCAACAGCAGGTAGCCACAGCCTGCGTCTGTCTATTTCAACACGGCAATGGGCTCACCACCTATTACGTGGGACAGGAATCTACACGGTGAAAAGTGGGCATATAATATGCCTCTGCCACCCCTTCGGGGATAAGGCGTGATGGATATTTATTTATTTATTTATTTTAGGCATTACCATAATTATTTTAATGAAGCGCTCGTGGCCCCGCGGATTAAGTGTTTTGTAAACGATCACTGCGTTAAGCAATTTTCGCTATAGCTGGTCCTTGGATGGGTGACCACTTTGTAGAATTTACATTTGCGAGCGTTTCCGTGCCTCAGAAGGCACGTTAAGCCGTTGTTCCCAGGCGCCAATAAAATGGCAATCGTTAAGCCAAGTTAAAGGCCTTATGGGCGGCTTGAAAATTTTCAACAGCAGGTGGCCACAGCTAGCGCCTTTCCATTTCGACACGGCAATAGGCTCACCACCTGTTACGTGGGACTAAAATGCAACGGTTAAATGTGACCGTTTAATATACCTCTGCCTGCCTCTTCGGGGATAGAGGCGTGACAATATGTATGTAATGTATTTTTATTTAAAGTAAAACGTCTACTTGGATAAGTGTTTTCCCAGTTACTTCCAAATCCTACCTGTGTTTGGAGCCTACGGGCCACTTTTATCTGGCTGCTACCAGAATCTATAGTTTCACTTAATTTTCGGCATTGTTAGGAGCGACTGCCGTCCGACCTCCCAACCCCAAAAGGGCCCTGCTTTAATCACTAGGTGCATCACTAACTGGTGAGGTCGCTTGGGCCCCGGAGATCTTGGTGGGGCCCCTTTCACGTAAGACAAAATTTGCCTATGGCATACGGCCATAGGCAAACTCTTGAATGGATCCTCATGGATGCTATGCCGGACTTTTTTCGATTAGAACACGAGGCTCTTCCTTTGGCCTCATTAGATCTTCTTGGACCGGGTGTCTAGTAATAGTCTAGTCTAGTAGTCGTTTAGCTCTGAAGGATAGCCCTAAGGCAGACTTAGCCTCGTTTTCCGTGTTGGGCTAAAAAGGTGACGAGTGTCTAGATTAATAGAAGTTAGTGTCGGGAATTCTGAAGTCATACGCGAGACGCCTGTATGAATTTGAATAGCAATGCTGCATACTGCGCTGTACAATCTAACCGCTCACTTCACCAGTTGATTTTTTTCTTCATTTTAGTGTAGTTCCATAGGCGTAGAAATGACAAACATACATTATATATTACATAAGGGAGAGACAGAAACCTCGAAAGAGTATTTCTTATTGTGACCAAGTTGTTAAAATCATCTTCAAACTCAGGGTCTGTAGTAACTTTTATCTAATACTAGTTGACGCCCGCGGCTTCGCCCGGGACTACGTTTTTTCCTATGTCCGTCTCCTGGCACTAAGCTACCTCCCCACAAATTTTCAGCTAAATCGGTACAGCCGTTGTTGAGTTATAAATAGTGTAACTAACACGACTTTCTTTTATATATATAGATGTGGTTTGTTGGACAAGACTCTATTACCCGTGGGTTGCGCGGGAAGTTCTCAGATAGCAGACGCTTGCTGTATATTATTTTTCATTACATACATACATAGATATTGTCACGCCTTTATCCCCGAAGGGATAGGCAGAAGCATATTAAACGCCCACATTTCACCGTATGCATTTATTGTCCCACGTAACAGGTGGTGAGCCCATTGCCGTGTTGAAATGGAAAGGCGCAGGCAGTGGCAACCTGCTGTTGAAATTTTTTAAGCCGCCCATAAGGCCTTCAACCTGACTTAACGACTGCCATTTTATTGGCAACCGGGACCAACCGCTTAACGTGCCTTCCGAAGCACGGAACTGGGGTAGGTCTAAAGGGCGGAATAAATTTTAAAAAATGTGTCTATTTCAGATGTTAAATTTTGTAGAAATTTTGAACCCGTTGCCTTTTTAGTGAGGTTGTAATTGTACGTAATCTCACCGCAATTAGACACATAATTATACTGCTATAGGCGCTATTATCAAACTGTGGTTTTTAAATTGTTATTAAATCACGAGTGGGATTTTATTTATAATATTGGCTGAAATGCACTATTTCTAAAAAAAATCGATACAAAAAAGATCGCGTTCAATAGAACAAATAAATTAATATATCTACCTATTGCTTGTTCATTTCATGCAATTTCGTATTTAAATAGAAAATTTCATCTTGTACGTGTATAATAAACAAAACTTCAATCAAACATAACTTTTGTTTTCTCTCTGTTTAAAACTCTAAACAAGAACTTTAACAAAAAAAAGAAACCTCATTAAAAAACCGCATAAAAAAACTAATTAATTGTTCCCGTCAGTAACAAAAAGTTCTACAATTAGTTTTCCCGGTTGCAATTAAAATTATATACCTATTAATTAAAATGTAGTATACCGCCCTATATAAGATGTGAAGCCCTTATCGTTTTAGAAAGTTTACTACCTGGAAACTCCAAGGAATAATTATTTTTGTTAAATTTAGTATTATATTATTCATAAGTAATTCATGTATTGAAAAACGTCGTATGATACACGTGTGTATTGTTGATTACCGTCTTCGCCTTTGTCTTTCTTCAATAGCGCCTCAGCGGCAATCACCAACTTTACACACTTGCTTGTATCATATTCTACTATTACAAAACAAGTGCATTAACCTTGTGTTATGTGTAAAAATTGTAGTTTATTAGACATAAAAGTTGTGTAAATGTGATATAGTGAAAGACAGTGATATGTAATTTCGCAGTGAAATGTTATATTACATCTTTCCGCGCTTATTCCACTGAAAGTCTCATTAACACTTCTTCCACGTTAATGGGGTTGAGACTGACCTTGTCGTAAGACTAGACTTGACTATACATAGTGGACTGAGAAATTGTATATAATAAGACGATTGAAGAAATATAAAACAAATAAGATTTGGCTAAAAGGTCTTAGTAACCAGGCCATAAAATAATTACCAAAAGAAACCTGTACCCCATAGAGCAGTCTTATGTTCTTCAACTTAACGCCTGCCATTATGACCTCTTACCCTCGTAGCGCGCTTGCATCAAAGCCTCTTCCATTAGTCAGAAGGTATACCACTTGAAAAATAAAATATAAATATATGGGACACTTTTCACACAGCGTCATCTAGTCCAAATGAAACTTTAAGCTTATGCTATGGGATCTAAACAACTGATGGGTCCAGTCATTAGCGAACTATGATACCACAGCCACAGACAGACACACTCACAGACATCGACGTTAAATTTATAACACCACTCTTTTTGCGTCGGGGGTAAAAAAACGTATGAACTAAGATACCAGTTCTCAACGTTAATTGCATGTAAATTGAGTGGCAATGGAATGACGATGGCTTGTTCCTTAACGTAAAATAGTAGACTTGAGGCTCAGGTAAGTACTAAATTGATACTTATCTGTCAACCTAAGAACGGCGGAAGTTGTATTTGTAATCAAAAGAGTCATAAAATTTTTAATATTATAGTCGAGACCTTCTCTACTAGCCATTACAAGTCATTGATCCATATCCGCAGGTGCTGGAACAATGAGTATGACTATAGACAGGATAGAAGGCAGAAAAAATAATGTGTGTGTACCATGAAATTAAACGTTTTTACGACATTTTTTTTACCTACAGCTATAAAATTTCTCTCAAACGTCGATAAAGAAGTTTCACTTATGAAAAAGAAGTTTTACTTCAAAACTACCTGGCGCGTAACCGAAAAGCGTGACTTATAAAAAATAAACAAACTTTTTTTACAGCTTAAAAAAAAAATGTCTGGACTGTACCAATCTATGTGAGTGAGACGTGTACATAGCCATCATAGTCATGCGTTTTCCCCGAAGAGGGTATACTATAACGCCTATATTTCATCAATTGCGTTTTCTATATAATGTATACACATTGACACACAGGAGAGACTAGGCATACCACCTGTGAGGTGCGACCAACAAAATTACTGGAAGTGTGACCGTGTAATTCACCTCTGCCTACCACTTTAGAGATACAGGTGTGAATTCCAACATATGTTATTTTAAAATATCAACCGTACAGAAGGCATTAAACTCAACAACCATGTTATCTTTTCTATCTTAAGGTATATAATCTTTGTCCCGCGTTCGAAGTGGTCACTGTCTCTATTGTCAGGAACTGGGCCATTCTGTGTCGTTATACAATGTCACAGCGAGTGTCACTCTACACCTGATTCTGATTTGTATGTTTCGCTTTGTTTATGTTAAGGTATCTTGTTATCTAACAAGAATGTGCAGATTACTTCTACACATTATTTTTTATGAATGACTAGTTGACGCCCGCGGCTCCGCACACGTTGTGAAGTTTTCCCGTTCCGGTTTCCCACAGGAACTTGTTCCCGGAATAAAAAGTAGCCTATGTGTTATTCTGATGTGTAAACTATACTATTGTAATGTTACATCAAAATCTATTCAGTAGATTTTGCGTGAAAGACTAACAAACATCCATACTTACAAACTTTCGCGTTTATAATATTAGTAGGACTAGCTGAAATAATATTTCACCATGCGAGCGAAACCTTGAAGTTTTTCCGTACCAGTTTCCCATAGGAACTTGTTGGAGCTAAAGAGCTAAAGGGGCCCCACCATTGTCTCGGGGGCCCAAGCGACGTCACCTACTACGAGTATAGGTGCACCTGCTGGAGGACGTGGCAACGCCGGAGGTGGAGTTAGCAGGTCAGACAGTAGATCTAGACAATTTCAGTATTCTATTTTTTCGGCTCCACACCAATTTTTCATCAGTCGCAATTCACACTTATTACTTATATTGGAACGAAGTTCCTTATGGCAGGCTTGGAAGAGATAGGGATTTTGCTGCGCGTCCTAACTGAAAAATATGTGATAGTAAAACCGTAAGAATAATTGGGTGGAAAAAATTAGGTGGAATAAATTGGGTGTAATAAAACCGTTACATGAGACGTGCGCAGGCGCGAAAGTCGTATACACAAGCGAGTAGTGTATAATACCTTTTTCTTTCTCCCTCTTTCAGTGAGGGTGGGGTGAGGGTGAGAATGAGGGTGAGGGTGAGGGTGAGGGTGAGGGGGCGGGTGCGGGTGAGGGTGAGGGCGGTATTTTTTTTTCTACATTAGTTTTTTCGCAAGGTCGAACTTCGTTCCTACCTGGTGTCCCACGACACCGTCGCATTTTTTATTATTTTATTTATTTATCACGCCTTATCCCCCAAAGGGGTGGCAGAGGCATATTTTATGCCCTCTTTTCACCATGTATATTCCTGTCCCACGTAACAGGTGGTGAGCCCATTGCTGTGTTGAAATAGAAAGACGCAGGTTGTGGCTTCCTGCTGTTGACACTTTTCAAGCCGCCCATAAGGCCATCAACTTGAGTTAACGACTGCCATGTTACTGACAACCGGGACCAACAAGCTTTACGTGCCTTCCGAAGAACGGAAACGCTCGCAAGTGTAAATGTCACAAATCGGTCACCCATCCGTAACCAGCCATAGTGAAAGTTACTTAACGCAGTGATCGTTTACAGAACAATGAGTCAGCGGACCACGAGCAGATCCACTTACGGATTTCGTTCATTCATACTCGGTTACATTTAATTAAAGCTTACCTCTGCATAATGGTGCGCTTTCACCACAAGCGGCAACGGACGAAATGAAAGGAGAGTTATCCGCTACGCTGCTGAAGCCATGTTGGGTAGATTGACAACTGTTAATATTTATAAAGTATTCTTTCTACCACTCACTTTGGTCTCTATAAGAGTTATTATTGACATACGATTATTATGGTTGCCCTAGTTAAACCTGTCGATTAAACATGACTACAGTTCTTTAAAAGGAGCATGAATTGTTTTTGCAGGGTATTCAACGCAAGTCTATGCGACTATTGCGTTGTCTATTAACAACATACTTGGTAAGTATTGTAGTTTTATAGCCCCGTTTGTAAATTTTAGTCTAACACAGACTGCTTTGCGAATTTCCACTTTTATCTGGCCACTCAGAGCAGCCATCGCATTAATTCACTATATTTCCGTACTATGCCTACTCCCCTATAAAGATATCCCTTGCTCGATTCATACCGAGCACTGCCCACCTAGATTCCTGCTTACTCAACTATGAATTGTAGGTTACTAACCTGATATATATGGGATTTGTGAAGTTGTTTTCCTTCTCTCTCTGTTCGGTCCCTCATGTCTGAGGATCGTGGTCAGTATGCAGACTACATCTGGAGAGGATGATCTGCTTCCACCGGTTTCTGTCCAGCGCGTTCCTCACAACATCATAGCATTAGACGACGACGATTCTTTTATTTGGCCGGTCCATCTAGTTAGTGAACGACCGCGCGATCTTTTGCCTTTGGTGTTCCCAACAACAATCAATTTTTCCAAATTATCGTCACCTCTTCGCACTGTGTGGCCGATAGGATGCGCTGTCGGCATATGGTTGGAACGGAACGGAATTGTGTTAGTTACGTTTAGTGAATTTAGAGGAAGCGGATGAAATATGCATGGACCGAGAAGCCTAGTGATCCTTCATGACTACCTTGATGGGTACAGTGTGAATATAGGTTTAAAAAAAAAATATTAAATATCCATCACGCCTTATCCCCGAAGGGGTGGCAGAGGCATATTATATGCCCACTTTTCACCGTGTGGATTCCTGTCCTACGTAATAGGTGGTGAGCCCATTGCCGTGTTGAAATAGACAGACGCAGGTTGTGGCTACCTGCTGTTGAAATTTTTAAGCCGCCCATAAGGCCTTCAACCAGGCTTAACAACTGCCATTTTACTGGCAACCGGGACCAACGGCTTAACGTGCCTTCCGAAGCACGGAAACGCTCGAAAATGTAAATGCCACAAAGTGGTCACCCATCCGAGTACCAGCCATAGTGAAAGTTGCGTAACTCAGAGATCGTTTACAGAACACTGAGACCGCGGGGCCACGAGCGCTTCGAATATAGTTTAGTTATAATTGTATCCTTATATATTCGATCTTACTAATATTTATTGATTTACGACGAGAACTTTACTGAGCTCACTGTGAGCGCTCCACCAACGTATAGAGCGCTGTTGTTTCCTCATTGCGTTTTGCATAGACACTCGGCTTCGGCAGTTGTGGTCTCCCGGTGTACACAGCACAGATATTTACTGAAGCCTCCGTGCCCGGTAACTATTTTTAATTAGGATGAATTAATATTAGTACAAAGCTCAACTTCGTGCGCCAGTAATTGAAAAGTAATAGCAAAGATGAATATAAACTGTACAATTTGCATCACCTAAATATTATCACCTACATTGCCACGAGCCATCTTATCGCCACCATAATGCTACTTAGTACAATAACGATTAAATCCTTTACATCCATCATAAATCACATAATAAAACTAAAGTATTTAAAACAGTAGCTTTTATTGTGCTTACGTGGACAGATTAAATGGCGCCTTCCAGAAATATGTATTTAATTAGAATGTTGCGTGTTTTGATAGAAAAGAAAATTCTGCTCCTAGATCTGCTTACTCAGTGTTCAGTAAATGGTAACTGCAATGGTCTTACGCTACGGTCTGTCCTTTATTTTTCGTGTGGAAATCCTCATGGATGCTATGTCGGACTCCTACCGACTAAAACCACACGTTTCCCTTCATCTGTATATAGCCAGGAGTCCCGGGTGAGCCCTCGGAAGGATAACCCCAGGGCTCCTGACAGACTTTGTCCGCTACCGCAGGCTCGTTCAGGGGTCCGTATTGGGTTGCAAAAATTTTAGAGGCATAAATTAAAACTGCATAACGTTTTTTATATCTAAGCTTGAACTGTCTAAAGGCCTATCCGCACTCGCGCGCGAAGTCGCGAAGCGACTGCGAAACATGAATGTGGATCCGGCTCGCATATTATTCGCAACTTCGCGGCTCGTTCGCGCCGTGTTTCCCGCGAAGGCGCGAACACGACAAGACACCACATTGAATGTGGTAGAGCGACTGAGCTCAGTCGCTCTGTAACAATTTCCACGGATGGTTGTGTTTTCATTTTTATAATAAAGACTACGATTTTGCGTTCAAAATGAGTATCATGTGGAGTAATGAATTAGAATTATCATTTATAGAATGTACTATAAATTGCCAAAGCGCAAAGAAGCCCTGCAGCTGCTGTAGTGACTTCACTTTCCATAACTACTATGTAGATTAAAAACAACATTATGCTAAAAAAATTATGCGATCGAAAGGGCACCCCTCGTTCAGGGGGGGTTCGGGTGTTATCCTGCCTCTTTGGGGGGTTCGAGTGTTATCTCGCTTCCTTGGGGGCTGTGGGTGTTATACCACTATTGAGAGGGTGAAGGGCGTGCGTGTAACCCTCATGCTGCGCCATTTTCCAAGGCCTGCTTCTACAACAACGGAAAGGAGCCCGCCCGCCGTACTCAGCCCCCGGTCTCCCCTTGTATTTTTCACTCAATCGAGTCTCGCGTCGATCTCTACTGACATTGTATTGAATATGCAGTCCGCACATTAGGTACTTATATTTATATATCACGCCTTATCCCCGTAGGGGTAGAAGAGGCATATTATATGCCCACTTCTCACCATGTGTATTCCTGTCCCACGTAATAGGTGGTGAGCCCATTGCCGTGTTGAAATAGACAGACGCAGGTTGTGGCTATCTGCAGTTGTAATTTTACACTTAACGAATGCCATTTTACTGGCAACCGGGACCAACGGTTTAACGTGCCTTCCAAATCACGGAAACGCTCGCAAATGTAAATGCCACAAAGTGGTCACCCATCCGTGACCGTGACATAGCGAAAGTTGCTTAACGGAGTAATCGTTTACAGAACACTGAATCCGCGGAACCACTAGCGCTTCACTTCACTTATATATTGTTTTAAATAATTATAATTTCAGAATTAATTAATCTATTAAATCGATAGAGTTATTGGAGTTGCTAAATAAATACCGTAGACCCCGGATCTCCAGACCTCAAAACAAGCATCCTAGATCCGGGAGAGAAGTGATTATTTGAAAATGGAAATCATAATCTGAAATGCGCTCCAAAAATATAGTGACTGTATTTTTATACTATGCTGACACCCACAGCTTCGCCCGTGACATACTTCGAACTCCCGTCGCACCTTTTTATAAATATTACAATAATGTAAGAAAATTTGCTTGATTTGTTGACATTTATGATTACTGCTTCGCTCTCCTGGGTAGTATTGTGATGATATATAGACTATAGCCTTCCTCAATAAATGGGCTATCCTACACAAAAAGATTTTTTTCAAATCCGACCAGTAGTTCTAGAGATTAGCGACCGAGTTAAATATATTTGTACGTTGTACCATTTCTATTCACAAGCGTTTACATGCTTCATGAGGCACGTTGATATATTGGTCACGGTCGCCAATAACATGGCAGTCGTTACACCAAAGTGACTAATGAGTGCCTTCAAAATGTTCAACAGCCTCCTGCCTGCTGAGTCTATTATTGACAAGGCGTTGAATAGAACCAGAATCGCTGTTTGTAGCTGTCAAAATCAAAATTGCAATTTACTAGCGGCCACTGGCGCGGTACGTGTTAGTAGAATTCTATCGGCCGACCAAAAGAAGTCTATTAGAGTACGATTGTAATAGTAGACTACGAAAAGCTGTTAATATTGTACCGGTGGCTTTCTATTGAGCGATGATTTCGATTCTATTTCGCAACGATTGAAATAGCAGACTCGGCCCCCAGGTAGTCACAGCATATCCCTGTTAAATTCAACACGCCTATAGGATTGGCACCGTCAATGTAACACCTTTGGTTAAATTGTTTCGGTACGGTACGGGTAGTTCGTGTCTAGAACATTGCCCTGGTTCGGCAAAGGTCACGGGTTCGATCCCCGTCCTGAACCAAGTTGTCTTTTTACATTTTAATAAAAGTATAACATCATTGGTGTTGCAAAAGTCCATAAGCTACGTATCAAAATCAAAAATATTATTATTCATGTACACCATTTTAGGACATATGAATAGTCATGACAATAATTAAAAAGAGAGCGATTCTAGTAGCCAGTTCCAAGGGCAGCCTACCCTTCATGGAGAAGAATCTGGCAAGAAACTCCATGGATGCCCTTTTAGAATGTAGGTATGGCTTACAATAATTAACTTACATAGTTCTTTGGAGTTCTGTGAGAACCACTTTTTATCATTTAAATTTTAAAGTGGAAAAAAATTCAGCCTAAGGTGGACTCGAACCAGTGTCGTTGGTTCAATGCACCAGACGCGTTTACCAACTACACCACCGTGACCTGCCCGAAACTGACGAATTAATCCACCTCTTTACATCTTAAGGCGCCGTAAAGAGCCACTTTAAAATTTAAATTTAGAATAAGTTAGCATTCCACTTTCTATCAGATGGGCCGTATGCTTGTGTACGACTTTGGTAGTCTCTCTTGCTTCCAAACCTTACTTGGATATGGAGTCTGGGTATCTTTGGCTGGCTGTTAGGAGCGGGCATCGTTTTGCTTTTGATAAACGGCGTTGTTATGAGCAACTGCCGTCTGTCCTCCTTCCAGGTGAAACTAGCTTGCGCTCCAAAAATCTTTTTAGGCGCTACATTACACCCCCAAAACTCCTCGGTGTAATGTTGACTGCCTCGGTGGCGCAATGGTAGTGTATGTGACTGCCGCGACTGAGGCCCCAGGTTCGATTCACGGGTCGCAAAAAAAATATTTGTGTAATCCTTAAATGTTTGTTTCGGAGTTTGATTGTTTTCAATGTATAATATGTATGTATTTAGAAATATATAAGATAATAAATAAATATATAAGTATGTTTATCGTTGTCTAGATCTCATAGTACAAGCTTATAGTTTAGTTTGGGCTTTGGAAGGCGCAGTTGCCCCAATGAATGCCGAAAACAAAAATCAAGTCATTATAAGTCATTGTACACTTGTTCTTATAGCCAATTCAGGAGGACCTTTATTATCATATCCATGTACCTAGGGCGTAGAAGCAACTAGAGAAATAAAGAAATCATCATCGTCTTCGGAAGATGCATTATAGGAATAGCAGCAAGATGATTTGCACTAGTTTTGTCACGAACCTTGATGCAGTATCCACTTCTCTAGTGAGATTTTATTAATAAATTAGGTGACATGCGCACGAACTGAGGTCGCTGCTGTTTGACTATGTGACACACGGGCATAAGAATCGTCAACTATTTTATTTTCTTTTTAAATCGCACTTAAAGGTTTTTTTTTACACGGAAACTCTTTTTCTTTTTTACGTAGTGGAAGGCATTCTATACCCTGCGTGGGAGCTCTGTGTGGGACTTGTAGCCCTAGCGAGGTGCCACACCAGCAGAATATACCCTAAATCACTACGACCGGTCCAAGGTATGACCAGGATTGGGTTTTGTACAAACTCTCTCAATATAGGTATTGGGATCCATTTAAACCGGAATGATTATGTCTCAAGAGATATCGTACGCTTTTTAACCCTTTTACTCCGACCTACCTAAAGAAACGTTTTAATTTTTTGAATGTCTGCCACTCTAGAAGTTTGCGATCATCGGAGAATTTGAGATTAAAAATGCCTGGCCACTTTACAAACTTCATGGACAATTCACTGTCCAAGCGGTTCGCTTATGGAATGCACTACCAGTTACAATTCGACGAGCACAATCGTCACATACTTTTAAGACATTAGTTAGGAACTTCTATCTGCGTGCCGCTAACAACTTGTAACTTGCTTTAAAGTAATTATGTCTCCTAAAATACAACACCACTATATTTTATATGTTCTGTAATTACGTTAAATAATTGTGGATAGTTCAAAATAATATATTTATATAAATGTGTTTATATGTATAAATTAAATTGTATATTTTATTTATTTATTTATTTTTATATGTACACTGCCTAACAATATTCCCCATTCTACAGTCTCCATCCAAAGGTTGCCTGTAAGAGATTGCCTTGCGCGATAAGGTCGCCAATTGTTATACCAACAAATTAATGTTAATATGGCCATATGTATGTTTCCTGGTGTACAATAAAGAGTTTTTTACTTTACTTTTACTTTACGCGTTCTGTATATCTAGAAACAACTAATACATATGCATTTTTTATTTTGTATGTGGTGCAAAAACTGCGTCTATGGTCCTGAATCTGGCACTGAAATGGTGCGTAATCACACTACACCGAGACATCATCATCATCACCTTGTCTGTGTTGGAATTCGATATAGGTCAAATAAAGCGATTAAAATGAAATTATCCTTAATTCGTTTCAATTGTTTCTAGAATGAATGAATGAAATTTCTAGGAGTGAATATTATGGAAAGATGTATGCAAGAAAAGACAGAGATGCCACATCGGGAAGTAGAGCTCACTTCGATGCTCCGGATCCCGATGTCATTGAAGTCATTAGTATGAAAGAAATAGAACAAGCGATAAGAAGTATGAAATGTGGTAAGGCTGCGGGAAAAGACAGAGTTACTGCTGAGATGATCAAGTACGGTGGGTCGCGTGTCTGGGACACACTATGTCTGTTATGCAACTTGTGCTGGCGGACAGGTAAGGTCCCGGATGACTGGCGAGTAGCAGTTGTAGTACCTATTTACAAAGGGAAAGGCTCGCGCCTAAACTGCTCCAGCTACAGGGCGATCAGCTTGGTCAGCTTAGCTAGTAAGGTGTATGCAAAGGTTATAACGGCACGAATGCAAGAAAAGTCTGAAAGGTATTTATGGGAGGCTCAATGCGGATTCCGACGTGGAAGAGGTTGCATGGATCAAGTGTTTTCTCTCCGCATGATCGCGGAAAAGTTTCTGGCTCTTAGCCAGAAGGTTTTCTGCGCTTTTGTGGATCTAGAGAAAGCATTTGATAACGTTGTGAGAGAAACGCTGTGGGACTTGCTGCCAGGATATGGTGTGGGCGGCTCGCTACTGCGGGCAATACAGTCGCTTTATAGGGACTGTAAGGCTTGCGTGCGAGTAGGGGGGGATGTGTCACCTCTTTTTGATGTTTGTACAGGCGTCAAACAGGGATGTGTCATGTCCGCCTGGCTGTTCATAGTGTATCTGGACAGTTGCCTGCAGAAGTTGAAAGATTTTAATATGGGTGTGAATTTGGGTGACTTTACAGTAAACTGTCTGCTGTACGCTGATGATGCGGTGCTCATGGCCTCGTCAGAAGCCGACCTACAGGCATTAGTCACTAATATGAAAGAGGGGTGTGAAAGTAAGGGTCTCCGCTTGAATGCAAGTAAAACTAAGGTTCTAGTATTTGAAAGAGGTGACGTAAGAACTAAATGCGAGATTAGAGTAAACCAGGAACGTTTAGAGCAAGTGAATGAAATTGTGTATTTAGGAAGTATGTTTAGCGCGGATGGAAGATGTGAGTCGGATGTAGAACGGCGAGTAGCTGCCGGAAACAAAGTTAACGGTGCTTTGTCCCAGTTAGTAAAGCGACAAAGCATCGTAAAAGAAGCACGACTGGCGATTCATAACGCAGTGCTAGTGCCAACTTTGCTTTACGGTAGTGAAACCTGGGTATGTCAGCAGATGCATGAAAGTAAATTGAATGCTGTGGAGATGCGATCACTTCGAAAATTGTGCGGCGTTACATTGGCCGACCGAATACGTAACGAAGTGATACGCAATATGGCAGGTTTGAATGAAAGTGTCAGCGTTAAGCTGGAAAAGGGCGTGCTCCGTTGGTTTGGACACGTCCAGCGAATGAGTGAGGAACGATTGACGAAGAATATATATTGTTCAAAAGTAGAGGGTAGAAGGAGTCAGGGAAGGCCGAGACTTACATATGAAGACCACATGAGCAGATTGCTCAAAAACGGAAAGGTCAAAAGTACTCGGATACCCAGACGTGCGTGTATGAAGCGATTGATGAATCTCGAAGAAGCGAAAGAAGTATGCATGGATCGCGAAGCCTGGCGATCTGTCCTCTCTGACTACCCCGTCAGGGATACAGCGTGAAGATAGTTAGTTAGTTAGTTGTTTCTAGATAAGTAGGTATTACGATTAAAATAATTTTGAGCTACACTTTTATTGACCGTGATGGTCTTATCTGAAAATTAATAAGGCTTTAGCTAAATCCAATGCATACCCAACGGTGTGTACATATTGAGGTAGGAGTTTGGAGTCTATTTCCAGAATGGTCATGAATAGTTCAAGTATATGTACGCTATACTACTCGGTCCTGACCCCATTAGAAGGCTACAAGTTAATCATAATCAGGCAGCCACAGAGAGGGTGTAAATCCTCACACTTTGCTGCCGGAGCGCACGTACATGGTATAGCCTAATAAAAGTTTCCTTCCGTGTATGCGTAGGTTATCGAATATCCTTCTTACCTCGGTTTTTTCGAACTTTCACACTATATGATTGTTCAAATTGGCCTTAGATGTCCTAAAGTTACGTTGATTACCAAGTTTAGAACAAGTGGGCCGTATGCTTCTCGTGCAAAGCCGAGAAGCATACGGCCCGCGAAATACTCAGCGAAATGTTTAAAAACCTATGAGTTTAGAAAAAAAGCTCATTTTGCCGTACACATTTCTAAGTACTACCAGATAAAGCTTCCCCATCAAAAAACAATGAAAGGAACCGTGCACACTCGTAAGTTTAATTTCATTTTAATGCGATATTGTCTTTTTTTATTTTTCAAGGAAATCAATAAGGACAAAGAGACATAGACATAGGGAACAGTAGTTTCATTCCTTTTGGACACACCCCTCCAAAGAATTTTTAGTTAAATCTTACTAATATTATAAACGCAAAAGTTGGTAAGGATGTATGGTTGTATGTTTCTTCCACCTATGAATGCGTGAATATTCTTTCACGCAAAAGCTACAGAATGGATTTTGATGAAACGTTACTATAATATAGCTAACATATCAGTTTAACACATAGGCTACTTTTTATCTCGGAAACATGTTTCTGTTGGAAACAGGAACGTGAAAACTGTCTTCACCCACGTGTACGTGGGTGAAGACTCGGACTAGTTGCCTAGTCTGCTATAAAAGAGGTAGCCCTGACTGTCTACGAATAAGATTACCGATTCTTCTATAATATAATTTAGATTAAGATATCGCCCGTTTTATACATATTTTGGGTACAATTAATGACGTAATGTTATTATATTCCGATTGGTGCTAAATATAGTTTTAAACCTATCAATGAATTGATTCTATCTGCATTAACGTGCAATATCAATGGATGTCTCATAAAAATATTAAATGTTTACCTAAGCCTTTAATTGTAGAATAAATTTGCTTAGCTGCCCCTTCTATCAATGTGAATTATAGAAATTACATTTGCTAGTATTCTTAAAAAAAGTTGATATTTCTTGAACAAGATGCTGTCAAACCTTCAGGGTCACCATAGACTAGCTACTTTTAACATCGACGACAAGACGAGAGAAGCTATCGAGTGCTTCACACAGCACACTTACAAACGCCACTCGTGGCCACTGAGTCGCTAAAATGCGCGATTCCATTACCGCATCCGAACAAAGGAACTCACGCAGTAGTCGGGCAGACGCCAAAATGCGGAATTCCAATATTGCGTCTGGACGAAGAGAGTCATCAAAGTGCGATGCAACAGTCGCAAAATGGTCAAAAACTAGCTAATTTACAGTGTTCCACTATATTATGTGTTAGTTTTTGTTTTAGTTCACCGAAATTAGGATGTACGTGGTGCAGTCATGGTACAGTCTCTTTAGGGCCCAAACGATCTAACTTGCCAGCGTTTCTCCTGATGACCAACGACCGAGTCAACAGTGCTTTATTTACTGCAATTGGTTTTCTGTTAGTAGTAAATAATTTAAGTGAAATAAATAAATGCAGGCAATTATGGGATTGAGAGGTCAGAGGTTAATAGCTTCCAAAACTACTACCCAAAAGATAGCTGCTCTTATCAGCGAAATAATAATGAATGATTGAATCCCACGTAATGTCAAGGCAAAGGGGCCACTCTCAAATTCCACAAGACCCCTCACAGTGGCTCTAAAGTTTACTACTCAATGATGTGCCCCCTTAGGCTTCGCTTTAAGAACCCGGGGTTATTAGAGAAGGTAATCACGTGTGCTAGCAGAGCGTTTTAAACTTCCAAACTAAGTAAACTCGCTTGTGGTAAAGATTGTCCCAACTGTTTGACAGCGACACCTCTGGCCGGAACATGTTATGTGGAATTGCAAAGGAGAAGGTGAGTTTAAGTTAAACAGCTCTTCAAAATTCTCTAAATAGTATCTTTAAGGAAAATAAATTTCTACGCTGCGCCAGCAGTTAAAGGCCTCTTGTTACCTCAGGACAACCTATAGTGAGACTTGCACGTGTTTACAGCATAGCGAGTAAATAAGTGAGGTTCATACATTTTTTAAAAGCTGAAAAAAGACAATTCGATTCGAGACGGGGATTGAACCCATGACCTTTACCTAACCAGGGCAATGTTCTAGCCACTACACAACACTACACTAGTACAAATAAGGTACTACCCGACACGATCATTGACATACAAAGTTTATAGTGAGATAACTCAAAATGTATAGATCCTACTGACATGCAGTAAAAGGTATAAGATAAGACCTGTAGATGTGCCCTTTGTTAAAACTTCAGAAATGAACAGCAGTGGTGCATTGTCCATCTACCCATTTTACTCAGTATCTTCAACAGATTACACCTAGTGAGTAAAACGGCGAGATAGTGCCCACGACAGAGCGCTCGGTATTTTGTAAACAGGTAATGGGCCACCATATTACTTATTTGGCCGAGTACCCACCCCGCGTTTCGTCGTACTGTCTCACTTCCTTAGTTGGTGGATCTGAACACGTGCACTCAGCCAACACTCACCATAATCTATTCTACTACCAGGCTGACTGGCTGTCTTGCCACAACATCAAAAATATGTGTCACTTTTAACTATCTAATGTTTACTTAGTAAACATACAAAAAAAACAAGTAAACGTTGTGGAACAATACCACTGATGATATCTAAAATGTGTAGCAAGCTCCACCAAGTGCCATCATTAACAGTATAAATAATAATTTATGTCGGCCTCTATTATTACCTATTTGATACTCGCGGCTGCGCCGGCGACTCCGCCCACGTAACGAAGCATCCACGTTCCCGTTGCAATTTTTCTCCTTTTTGAAGAGAAAAATTGAAAAATCTAGCTCAAGGTATTTTTTTTTTAAGTTACTGGATTTGGTCCAGTCGTCTTCGAGTTTTCCACTTAGCAACATATTTTGCAGTTCATTTTATTTATATAGATAATTTAAAATTAATTTAAAGGAAAATAATCTTTAACATACACCTCAATGCGAATTACGTATTTACATTAGAAAACTAAGCTATTCGTCCTTCCGAGCCGTGTGTAAGGAACCTACCTATTATCACACAAAGGTAAGTCGAGCGTCTGTTAGGCTGTACGGACGCTATGCCGTCATTGCACGCGACTGATAAAAAAAATAAATCGAAAATGTATAAAAAGTCTATTTTTTAAACCTTATGTATTAGAACTGCGGGGTGTTAGTGACAGTGAACTAGTTATGTAAATTTATTTTTAATTTTAACATATAAAGTACAAATAAAATACTTATCGTCAAAAGTGACAACAAATAAATTTAAATAAATAACAAAATAAAGATGTTATTTGCATTTATACTAATCAATTTCACGGGTAAGTAGCTGTTATTTACTATTATTATTTTACAAACAACAAATTAAAAGTTTTCGGTAAACAACTGATGAAGATCATTATCTTCATCAGTTGTTTACTGGATTTATAATCATTGTTATAAATCCATAAACACTAATATATAAAGTTGAAGAGTCTGTTTGTTTGTTTGCTTCAACGCGCTAATCTCAGAAACTACTGGCTATAGGCTATATATCATCACGCTACTACACTGGAGGGCGGAGCAGTATTCAAAAATGTCGCCAATTAGGGCAAATTTTTATGCATTATTGTAGAATTTATAAGTTCGAGTATCTACTATCTCACGGGCGAAGCCGTGGGGATCACCTAGTCTTTTTAATAATCTTATACAAAATTTAAGCAACTACGTCTCTACATTACATTAATTTTGATAGCACAAAATAAGAATTAAAAATAATTACTATTAATAAGTATTGAAAAAAAAACTGAAAGAAAATTAATTATTGCATTGTTTTCAAAGCGGGAGACCTGGATAGCAACTAGGTGTAAATCCTTATAGAAAAAGAGAAGCACCACGGTAATAGTATATTACGGGTCCTATGCACCTACCGATTAACGATCGAGATGACGATAGGCCTTTACGAGGCTGGGAGATCAGACTGCAGTCGCTCCCAATGCCGAAAAGGAAACGTCAATCAATCTTAGAAGCCGAATAAAAGTAAACCCTAAGCTTCAAATCCAAGTATAGTTTGGAAGTAACTGGGACAACACTTGATGAATAAGCTAAAGAAAGATAAAAAGAGGACATAAAAGTTGTGTTACCGTGCTATAGTGAAAGGCAATGATATTTATGCAGTGAAATGCTATTTTAAATTTTGCCGCTCAAAATCCAAAATTAATAAATTAATAAATTAATTTTATATTGTTCAAAAGTAGACGGTAGAAGGAGTCAGGGAAGGCCAAAATCCACTTAAACCTCAGTATAAACTCGATTCGAAAACTACCATTATACTAGGATGATACTGACCTTGTATTAAGACTAGACTTGACTATAAGAAAGAAAATTGAAGAAATATGAATTAAGATTTGGCTAAAAGGTCTTTTAAAGGCTACTTTGTATCCCGAAAGCATTTTTATTTCCATGGGCAAAAAACACATATTGTACGATGTCCAATTTATAATTTAATTTAGTGAATTTAATGCTGTAGTGATGCGATCGCTTCGAAAATTGTGCGGCTTTACATTGCTCGATATAATACGTAACGAAATGATACGCAATATATCATGTGTGAATGAAAGCATCAGGATTAATCTGGAAAGGGCCGTGCTCCGTTGGTTTGGACACGTCCAATGAATGAATGAGGAACGATTTATTTATTTATTTTAACGATTGATAAAGAATATATTATATTATGCAAAAGTAGAGTGAAAAGGATTCAGGATAGGCTGAGACTTACTTACGAAGACCACGTGAGCAGATTACTCAAAAATTGTAAAAAAAATACTCGGACACCCAGACGTGCATGTAGAAACGATTAATGAATCTGCAATAAATCTAAGAGTATGCCTAGATCGCGAACCCCGGGGGCCAAGTCTTCCAATACAATTGCGTCAGAAGAGGATCAAAATCGTCACTCAATAGAGAGCCCACAGAAAATATTGTCAGTTTTCGTAGTCTTCTATTAAATTCCGCTACAATAGAATTCTATCGGCCGGCCGATAGAATGTTATTAACATGTGTAGCGCCTGAAGTAGTAGCATGTATAATAGTTTAAGGTCCGTATTCCAGAAAGTTTCTCAATACTCAATCGACGCTGGAGAGTAGATTTTATAAGGCAAAATCTAGCCTCAAGCGTTGAATGAGTATTGAGAAACGTTCTGGAATACGGACCTAACGCTTGAGGCTAGATTTTGCCTTATAAAATCTACTCTCCAGCGTCGATTGAGTATTGAGAAACGTTCTGGAATACGGACCTAAGTAGACTACCTAGCTTTGGACTAATCTTAATAGAACCGCTATAGAATAGAACTAGAACTGCTTTCTGTTCCAAAATAGTAGACTCGACCGATCTGTCCTCTCTGGCTGCCTCGGTCGGACGGAGCCGCGGTAGTTCTCTAGTATGATAAAAAAATGCATTACGTTAATATTAATTACAGTCATATACTCCGTTACTGTTGAATTAATTACAATACATTAATTTAAAAAAATAAATTACCTACCGGGTTGTATATCCTCTGACAGCGTTTACGCATTTTTTATATAAATTATATTTATAAAACAAAACATTGATTTTTTTAGTTAATACAATTTCCCTTGACTATATTATAACTAGTTGACGCCCGCGGCTCCGGACGTGTGGTGAAGTTTTCCCGTTCCCGTATCCCACAGGAACTGGTTTCCTGGGTAAAAAGTAATCTATGTGTTATTCTGATGTGTAAGCTATATTATTGTAAAGTTTCATCACAATCCATTCCGTAGATTCTGCGTAAAAGAGTAACAAACATCCATACTTACAAACTTTCGCGTCTACAGTATTAATAGGATAATTCATTGAAAGTTTCAAACCTTTTTGGGTCTTATTAACACACACACCAAGTACAATTAGCGGAATATAAAAAAGGTAGAGTAGTAATAATGAGTAAATTAACTAATAATTTAAAATAGAGCCAATTAAGCCAGATTTCTAAATTGTATGCTCGCCCATACTACTCAGAGTTCTATGTCAATTGGATACGACTATGTGTGTGTCATCCCTTAATTTTTTACTTTTTTTTTGAAATTTTCCTTTTTTTGGTGCTGTAAGATCTTGCTTTTTCCCAAATTTCGTGATTCTAGAGCAACTGAAACTGCTTTTTTCGACGCAAAACCTAGGGTTAGCTAGCTAGGGTTCTTCCAGTTGATCTAGAATTGTCAATTTTGTTTAAAAGCTAGGTCTTATACTTATGGGAAAATTCCGAAAAATTAAGAATGTTGAAAATTAAGGTAAATTCTGGTACAAGTACTCGCGAAAAAAAAAGGGACTATAGACCTCAGTATTTTGTATAAATTTCAACTTGCTAGGTCCGCCAATTCCTGAGAAAATCGATTGTGACACAAGGACAGACAGACGGACATACGGACAAGAAAGTGATCTTATAAGGGTTTAAAAAATTAATGTGCCTACCATTGTTTTTATAATGGCCTAAAAAATACTTTTAGCCCATTATAAAAACCATCCAGGTTTTAGTCCATCTCGAGTATTTAACTCATCGGGAAGTTAGTTTAAAAACAATTTTAGACATTCCTACACAACGCCACCTAGGCCAAATTATGCTAATTTAAACGTATGGTATGAAATCTAGATAACTAATAAGCATACGTATATACTTCCGAATAAACTCTGAAACAAAGTAGGTAATTAATTATACCTATTTGTATAAATAGATAAAATCTATGAGGTAGTCTACCACTTACGACGCCAAGGCACTCGCGTAATAATCACTAGTAGTGCTAAATCAGTCAATTTTAGTTTAATTCAATCAAACAATAATAAGTAAATCGATGAATGAATAATTTGTTTGGAATATGGCTCGTGGCCTCGCGGTCTCAGTGTTCTGTAAACGATCACTGAGTTACGCAACTTTCACTATGGCTGGTCCTCGGATTGGTGACCACTTTGTGGCATTTAGATTTGCGAGCGTTTCCGTGCTTCGGAAGGCACGTTAAGCCGTTGGTCCCGGTTGCCAGTAAAGTGGCAGTCGTTAAGCCTGGTTGAAGGCCTTGTGGGCGGCTTGAAAATTTCAACAGCAGGTAGCCACAACCTGCGTCTGTCTATTTCAACACGGCAATGGGCTCAACACCTATTACGTGGGACAGGAATCCACACGGTGAAATGTGGGCATATAATATGCCTCTGCCACCCCTTCGGGGATAAGGCGTGATGGATATTTATTATTTTATTTTATTTTATTCATTCATTAAATCAAATAATCAAAAAATCTAAAATGAGAATTAATCGAATTAATAAAACTCACCCCTCGTTACGTAGAACAAAATCACTGTAAGCGTGAAATATGGGCGTATAGGAATCTTGCCACCCCTTCGGGGAGAAAGTAGTAAATGAAAAGCATAAACTTTTATATATCTCCGTATACAAACCTCAAAACACATTACAACAAATTGGTATTAGTCAGAAACGGAAACAAAAAAATACAATTAGATTAACGTCTTATGTTCCATTTTTAAATTAGAGACTTAAATAAAGAGTTAGTAACATAACCAGGCCAGTCGTCAATGAAATATTTTAAAAAAATGTTCTATTATACATATAATTATGTTCCGCCATTTGCGCCGGTGTGTGTACTATACTCGTATTTGAAACTTCTCTGGTCAATACAGAAATTCAAAATATAACGTATGTTCATCAGTAGTCTAGATTCAAATAAACTAGGTCGATGCAGTCGCAGAGCATATAGCTTCGCTAGCGCTAAGTTATATTGGAACGGAGCGAATGAATGAATGAGATATTTATTTATTTTCAGATGACTCCTTTGAAGGACGTCACGTACATTGCACACAGCTAAAATGCACACACACACACACACACACACACACACTACTACTATAGCCTTCCTCGATAAATGGGCTATCTAACACAAAAATAATTTTTCAAATCAGACCAGTAGTTCCTGAGATTAGCGTGTTCAACCGAACAAACAAACAAACTCTTCAGCTTTATAATATTAGTATAGTTCATTTATTATTATTAGCTACACATAAAAAGGTTAGGCAAAGGTCACGGGGTCAATCCCCGTCTCGATTCTAATTGTCTTTTTCCTCTTTATTAAAAATGCATGAAAATTTTGCAAAAAAATTGCCTTAAAAATTTATCCATTATTAGCTACACTACTATATTAAAGTAATACTAAGTAATATGTAATAATGTTAATTACTTAGTTTTAAAATTCTATACGACTGAAAATTTTAAAAAGTGAGCGCTTTTCCGCGTTTTGATATAAGGAAAACCCATAGGCCTGTCAATTTATTTTGGTGATTATTTTGGGATAATTCAAAACTTAGTCGGAATTCGGCTTTATTTCACGTACGCTTAGGTTGTGGAATGAGCTCCCTGCCTGGGTTTTCCCTTACGTCTACAGTATGGGTTTCTTCAAAAGGGGTCTTAGAAAGTTTTTTAAAAGGGTCGGCAGCGCGAGTGCTGCACCTCTGGTGTTGCAAACGTCCATAGGCTACAGTGACCACTTTCCATCAGGTGGGTCGTGTGCTTGCCTGCCAGCTCAGTGGTATAAAAAAATATCAAGTTAACCCAAAAATGAAGAAAATCAGTTGAGAACTATATGAGTTTGGCGTTACATAAATTTCATCATTGAATGACTTGAATCTGATCCATGAGTCCGCTCCAATAATTGAAATTATCGTATCCTAATTGTAAAATACGAAAATCACATAACGTGATTCCATAAAAAAAGGTCACTTGTTCTAAACTAAACGCCAACGCCATTTTATTTTATGTTTTTTTTATAAAGGTACTTATTTTCTACTGTTTCAGGTTTAAGTCTACAAGCGGAATGGTCTTACGATTGTAAGTATGCATATTTTTCAAGCATTTTGAATAACGGAAAAGATGCTGGTCGCATAAAAGTTATAACTAAAATAGTCGAGTTGAAAGGCTAAGGGCAACGAGAAACATAGAATTATGGGTAGAATTAGGTCAAGTGTTTGAGGGTCACGAGCACTGTAGAGTTCCGTAACATAGAAAGGTCTGTGCTCTGAGGAATTGTTTGATATGATGCCCACGGCTACCTTCTATCATCGCACCGCTCGCCATAGACAGGGTGTTGGCAATGTCCGTGATGGGCTTTATTCCGCGTACGCTTGAATTGTGAAATAAATTCCCTGCCTGGGTTTTCCCGAACGTCTACAATATGGGGTTCTTCAAAGGGGTTCTTATAAGGTTTTCAAGAGGTCGGCAGCGCTAGTGCTGCACCTCTGGTGTTGCCGATGTCCATAGGCTACGGTGACCACTTTTCATCCGGTGGGCCGTATACTTGTCTGCCAATTTAGTGAAATAAAAAAAAACCTTACGAAAACATATTTTCTTCAGTAAATACATATGTAGTAAATATAAATAAAATTAGTGTCTGTCTGCGGTGGTGTAGTTGGTAACGCGTCTGGTGCGTTGAACCAGAAGACGCTGGTTCGAGTCCAACTCGTAACTGAAAAATGTTTCCACTTTAAAATTTAAATTTAGAAAAAGTTAGCATACTAATTGCTTTTCAAAATTGTTTCTAGTGTCTGTCTGTAATTACAAATTAATAGCTTTTCACTAAATACATTTGAATACGGTACTTAAATAAAAAAAAACAAGTTATTATATTTTTTTTCCGCCTGTCTATCCCTTTGTCTGTTTGTTCCGGTTAGTCGCTGAAACAACTGGACGGATTTAACACTGGCAGATAGTTTCGCAAGGTTTAAATAAAAAGGAGTAACTTAGGCTACATTTTTTCCTGGGGTTCCCATGGGAATGGACACTATGCGGGTGATACCGTGGGGTGAGCTATAAGCTAATATAAGCTTGTGCCATGAGATCTCGACAACTGATATACTTACATACTCATATATTTCTAACTCGCAAGCTTGTCAAGACTTATTTTATTAACGTGTCATGGATGTCATACCAGACTCAAACTGACTAAAACCGGTATTTCCTCGGAAGGATAGTCAAGCGAACTTGATAGGTACTTGTACTCATTTAGAAGACACCTTAGGAAGTTCTTTATAGAGGCGCAGCAGTAAATGGGTATGGTGAAGGGTAATATGGCCTTTATTTGGCGCGCTTAGTGTGTAAATTAACTCCTTTTTATTAACCGTATCAGTTGCCTCTTATGCCTATGCACTTAAGTATGTAGGGGTTGTTTAATAACTTTGACCTGATATCTATACTAATATTATAAAGCTGAAGAGTTTGTTTGTTTGTTCGGTTGAACGCGCTAATCTCAGGAACTACTGGTCGGATTTGAAAAATTCTTTTTGTGTTAGGTAGCCCATTTATCGAGGAAGGTTATAGGCTATATATCATTACGCTACTACACTGGGGAGCAGAGCAGTAGTCATAAATGTCGACAAATCGGACAATTTTTTATGCATCAAAATTGAATTTATAAGCGACAGGATTAAGGGGATTACCTCGTTCAAATCCCAAAAACAAGGTAAGTTTAAAGAAGATTGCAGATGAATCCGTTTGTGCGTTTCCCTTATAAAAAATGTATGGTACATTTAAGGTCATTACAAATACATTGTATTGTTTAAAATTTTAATAAACTTCCCAAAAATTTGATAAAAAATCTTATTAACTAGGTCCTTTTTCAACCTAAATTGTAAATTTTCTCTGTAACGGCTAAATAGTTAGGCATGAATTTTGTATCAAAAAAAATATTCTGATATATTTCACAATTTGTAATGTTTTTTTTCTAATTTCTTTTAATATTTTTTAAATTATGAAAAAAAACCCGAAACCTCACCGCTTGAAGCACCCCCGCTAAGGCCTGCGACGCTTACTCGGGACGCGTTACTTCAGTATCTCGATGACTCTTGTGACGGGTATACGCGCGTTATTTTTTCCACATAAAATTTAAAGTCCACGTTTTGAATGTTTTTTAATGAATGAAATCTTGTTGTAAATAGTACAAATATAATAATTTCGTAAAACAACATTAGTAATTATGTTTGTAAATATATTTAAAGTAGTTTGTAATTTCGTTTTGTTTTTTCAACCGATCATAGAGTAAGCCTGAATATGCCTAAATATAAGAATAAAAGTAAGGCAAAGCGTGGCCGAGCTCTCCAAAAGTATTGGTAAGTACCTACCCTATTGAGTACATTATTTCTATTGTGTTTATTTTTTATCGTTTTAAGCTATCTTGAGAGTTTCGAATGACGGAGGATGGAGACCTTGGTGACTGATGATGTCACCTACCTGATGGTGCACTACGAAGGTGGGTATACGAACCCAGTGCCGACGCTACGTAGAACCAGCGTGTTTGGACTCATTCGAAAGGTTTCATGGAGACCTTGGTGACTAATGATGTCACCTACCTGATGGTGGATTAAGATCGTGGGTATATGATCTCAGTGACGGCACTACGTAGAACCATCGTGATTGTACTCATTTGAAATGTATCATGGAGACCTTGGTGACTGATGATGTCACCTACCTGATGGTGGACTACGAAGGTGGGTATAGGAACCCAGTGACGACGCTACGTAGAACCAGCGTATTTGGACTCATTCGAAAGGTCTCATGGTGACCTTGTTGACTAATGATGTCACCTACCTGATGGTGGACTACGAAGGTGGGTATAGGATCTCAGTGATGGCGCTAGGTAGAACCAGCGTGTTTGGATCCATTTGAAAGAGGTCATGGAAACTAAGGTCACCGGAAAAATAATCTTATTTAAAAAAAACCTAGTTAAAATACCTTTTAGTTTTTTTGCGGTGTAAATATGGCTATTATCATCAAACTGTAATAGCAAAAAATATTACTTTAGCTCATTTAAGTTATTATTTTTCAGGCAATTAAGAAACCAGCAAAACTCCAAATCACAAAATCAGGAACTTCAGCCATAATCAGATACACACGATCTGTCTAGTATGGCAGTTGATGAGGGGGCAGAGCAAATTATGCCGGTAACTTATTGTGTTTGCTTACACTGCGGTATATGTTCGATAGTTTCTCTAGCTAATTTAATTTGACACTGTATTGTTAAAATGTTTGTTTTAGGTTGAAGAAGATGAAGAAGATTTACCAGATTTGATTATTGAAGAACAAGAATCACAAGCAGAAACAAAAAATATATCTGGAAGACGAATTATAGATATAGCTTACTTATTTTCCAAAATACAAGAAATAGGCGGCCATGGTGCTTTTAACTGTGGTCTACAAAGTGTGAAACTTATAGGAGATAAACGTGTTGGACTTGCTTCTAAGTTTACAGTAGAATGTTTGATGTGTAAAGAGAAGTTTTCTCTTTGTAATGTCACTGACGACTTAGATATTAATACAGCAGCGGTCGCGGGCGCCGTTTCAGTTGGTATAGGGTATTTGCAATTAGAGGAACTGTTATCAGCATTTGACTTGCCCGTGATGTCTGAACCTGTATACCAAAAATGCCACGACATTGCTTCCAATGCCTGGGACAAAGCACTTAGCAAATCCATGAATGATGCTGCTGAAGAAGAAAAAAGAATTGCTTTAGAAAAAGGTAACGTCAGCAAAGATGGGATACCTATTATAGATGTGGTTGTAGACGGATGCTGGAGTAAGAGGTCTTACAAAAAGAACTACTCAGCAATGTCAGGAGCGGAGAAAATATGTTTTTTTAATAATACAATTACGGGGCATTCCAGAAGTCTTGTTCATGATGTTGACAGTAACATCGTGGAAAGTTTTCATAGCGGGGAGGTAAAAGAGTGAATTACTCGTGCAGGCGTGGATACCAAACTCGATGTTCAGCGTCTGCAGTTAATTTTAATACTAAAAAAGAACCTGTTTCCATATTGAATAAAACAATTGTCGGGCAAAGTCCTAAGGCCAAAATGAGCACCTTAGATAACAAGTATCGCAGAAAAAGAAATTAGTTACAACATATTTATTACAAAAAACGACAGACACATGGTGCCGTAAATAAAGATTATGGAGAACAAACCATAATGCCCGATGTGAGTGATGCGATGCTAGAACAAATGAAGGAGAATTTTCTATTCAACTTGGATAAAAGTGAGGAAGAAAGAAGACAAATTGAAAGACAAACAATTTTGCAGAGCGAGTCAAGCGAATGGCTCGAACTCCGGCGCTCCTTGTTGACGGCTTCAAACTTTGGAAGAGTTATTAAAGTTAGGCCTGATACTAGTTGCGCCAGCTTAGTCAAACAACTGCTCTACAAAATAAATATAGATGCTGCGCCTATACAGCATGGAAGAGAGCACGAGAAAAAAGCGCTAGATCAGCTATCAATACAAAACGATGTTGAAATTAGACCACGCGGACTTTTTATAGATCCATATTTAGGAGCTACTCCAGATCTTATTGGAGAAGACGCGGTAGTAGAGGTGAAATGTCCCATCTCAGCGCACAAGATAGGACTAAACGAAGCCATAGCTCAAAAAAAAGTAAATTTTTGGGTTAAAGATAACTCGGGCATTTTGCAGGTTAATAAAACCCACAATTGGTATTACCAAGTTCAAGGGCAATTGCATGTGACTCGGAAAGCAAAATGTTTATTTGGAGTATGGTTTAATGAGTCAAAGCCTCTGAAAACAGAAACAATAATTAGAGACGATGATTTTTTTGAACATAAAATGAATATAAAAATATGTACATTTTATTTAAATTGTTTTTTGCCGGAACTTTTGGATCCGCGGCACAGTCGAAATATGGCAATTAGAAATCCGCCATATATTTTACAAGCAATAAAGAACAAGGAAGACCGGAAAAAGGTGCATAACTTACAAAAACAGAAAACAAAAAACAGATCTGTTGGGCACTGCGGTCCAAAGGGGTTCCAGAGGTCTATATTGACACTATCCGGGACATGTACCATGACTCCGATTCAATGGTTCGGACTGCTGTTGGCGACACGAAACCCTTCCCCATCACCGTCGAGGTACACCAGGGTTCTGTCCTTAGTCCGCTTCTGTTCAGTGTAATATTAGACGAATTGTCGGACAGCATCAGAAACCCGCATGAGCAGCCTCCATGGTTGCTCATGTATGCTGACGATATGGCGCTGGCAGACGCGGACAGGGGCAGATTGGGGCGACGTTTAAAGGCGTGGAAGGAGACGCTTGAGAACGGCGGTCTGAAACTAAATGTGGCAAAGACCGAGTACTTGGCACTAAACTCGACAGATCCCACATCCATCCGCATAGGCGGTGATTTGGTCGAGCTCACGGACCAGGTTAAATACCTGGGATCTGTTTTTCACACGTCCAGTGACATCGATTGCGATGTCAAGTCACGCATTGCTGCCGCGTGGGCCAAATGGCGGAAGATGACCGGTGTCATTTGTGACCCTAAAATGCCGATCCGGTTAAAGGGACAGGTCTACAAAACCATTATTAGACCTGTCCTTTTACATGGCAGTGAGACGTGGCCGATATTGGAGCGACACAAGCAGGAGCTGCGTGTCACGGAAATAAAGATGCTGCGGTGGATGTGTGGAGTCACGCGGATGGACCGCGTGAGAAACTCTCGCATCCGCGGCAGCCTTCACGTCCGTGACATTGCAGAGAAGTTGCAAGAGTGTCGCCTTCGTTGGTATGGTCACGTCTTGCGGCAACCGCCGGGCTACGTAGGTAATAAATGTCAGGCCATGTCAGCCCCGCCGGGTCCCGGTAAGAGGGGAAGACCCAAGAAGTGCTGGCTTGACGTCGTAAGGGATGACATGCGTGCCAATGGTCTCACTACAGGGGATGCCGACGACCGTGCGAAGTGGAGGAGAAAATGCAGGAAAGCGGACCCCGGGCGTCGCGAGACGCAACTGGGACAGACGCTCGGATGATGATGAACTTACAAAAAACAGAAGACGAAAATATGTGCGTACTTCAAGAAGAAAGCCTACATGCCACCTTCACCAACACTTATCCCAATAAATGACCAACCGACCTGTTCACGATATTTAGGCGTGATAGATAAATATTTAAACTTCAGTGACTTTTAACGGGAAGAGTTCGAGATTTTGTCATTATTATACAATTAATTAATAATTATAATTGTAATAATTGCTTGACAGTGATAAAGAAAATAAAGGTGATTATTTATAGCTTATTGTTTATTTTGATAATAACCATATTTCTGTTACTGAGATCTAATAAGCACTTACCTGGTCATCATCAGACCTTCAGAATGTATCATGTAGTAGCACTAGTGCTCAATTAGATAAATTTTGAAAGCTAGGTCATCCTTACTGTTTCCGTTACTGAGAACCAATATCCACTTACCTAGTCATCATCAAACCTTCAGAATTTACCATGTAGTATCGCCAGTGCTCAATTAGATAAATGTTGAAAGCTAGGTCATCCTTACTATTTCTGTTACTGAGAACCAATAATCACTTACCTGGTCATCATCAGACCTTCAGAATGTACCATGTAGTATCACCAGTGCTCAATTAGATAAATGTTGAAAGCTAGGTCATCCTAATTATTTCCGTTACTGAGAACCAATATCCACTTACCTGGTCATTATCAGACCTTCAGAATGTACCATGTAGTGGCACCAGTGCTCAATTAGATAAATGTTGAAAGCTTGGTCATCCTAACTATTTCCGTTACTGAGAACCAATAAGCACTTACCTGATCATCATCAGACCTTCAGAATGTACCATGTAGTATCACGAGTGCTCAATTAGATAAATGTTGAAAGCTAGGTTATCCTAACTATTTCCGTTACTGACAACCAATAAGCACTTACCTGGTCATCATCAGACCTTCAGAATGTATCATGTAGTAGCACTAGTGCTCAATTAGATAAATGTTGAAAGCTAGGTCATGCTTACTATTTTCGTTACTGAGAACCAATATCCTCTTACCTGGTCATCATCAGACCTTCAGAATGTACCATGTAGTATTACCAGTGCTCAATTAGATAAATGTTGAAAGCTAAGTCATCCTTACTATTTCTGTTACTGAGAACCAATATCCACTTACCTAGTCATCATCAAACCTTCAGAATGGACCATGTAGTGTCGCCAGTGCTCAATTAGATAAATGTTGAAAGCTAGGTCATCCTTACTATTTCTGTTACTGAGAACCAATAAGCACTTACCTGGTCATCATCAGACCTTCAGAATGTACCACGTAGTATCACCAGTGCTCAATTAAATAAATGTTGAAAGCTAGGTCATCCTAGTTATTTCCGTTACTGAGAACCAATATACCAATATAATTGAAAGCTAGGTCATCCTAATTATTTCCGTTACTGAGAACCAATATCCACTTACCTGATCATCATCAGACCTTCAGAATATACCATGTAGTGGCACCAGTGCTCAATTAGATAAATGTTGAAAGCTAGGTCATCCTTACTATTTCTGTTACTGAGAACCAATAAGCACTTACCTGGTCATCATCAGACCTTCATTATGTATCATTTATTAGAATGAAAGCTATGTCAGCAGGCATATTGCATCGTGTAGTTAAAAATAAATTATGATGTAGACAAATAAATAAAAAATAAAAACTATGATAGACTAGAAAAAGACAAGACTACAAAAACCAGACGAACAAAATTTATTAGACCTCTCAGAGAGCAAATGAAATAGGCAAAAACGATGACAACTCTGCGACACATCTGTGTTCTTGTATAATCTTCAGTTCGTTTTTTTTGTAGTACGGTCGTTGGTTGGTAGGTGGCGCCAAAAAACCAATACTAGCACAGGGATCAAATCTTCAAGGTCAACGGGCCTTAAATAGGTGCGACGGGGGTCGAAATATTCCACGGGCGAAGCTGTGGAGGTCATCTAGTGTATATTATGTTTCTTATGCTGCTCAGCATAGTACAGTTTCATGGTATGTGTTGGCTTGGTATAAATTATACTTATAAAAAAAATTAATAACTTATTTTGTGACACTCTTGTATTTATATATAAATTATATGTATTTTTTGCGTATGATTACCTAAGTATGTAACAGTCTGCACGGTACCTGTCTGTGCACCCATCAGCGTAAATAAAATTAAAACTCAATGGTCTAGTTGAAAATCAGCGCCAGGCTCTAGTCTGGCACTATGGTGAACTAGACCTTTTTGTCAAAGTTGTGTGGCACGCATTTCACATTTGTACCGCATTATTTTTGTGAGCCCACTGTGTGCTAAATAAACGTGTTTTCTTTCTTTCTTCCTTTTTCTTTCTTATAATTCTCTTTTTAACTGCATTACGTATCAAATTACATTATTAGTCACATATCAAATTACATTATTAGTCACATATCAAATTGCATTATTAGTCACATTTCAAATTACATTATTAGTCACATACCTATCTCTATATCACTGTATTAAGCATCTTTTGCTGTGGCTTGTCCTCAGATGGGTGACCGCTTTGTAACATTTCTATTTACGAGCGATTTCGTACCTCTTAAGGCAAGTTAGGTCGTTGGTCCCGGTTGCCATAGCAGTCGGTGAGCCAATTTGAAGGCTTATCAAAAAATTTGAACAGCCGGTCGCTACAACCTGCCACTGTACTTTTCAACATGGCAATAGCGCGTATAGTATACCTCGGCCTACCCCTTCAGGGACAAAGTTTTTACAACAGCTACTGGTACCTATGGCAGTTATATAAAATTTCAGAATGTAGGTACTGATAAATAAAATAAAATAAAATAAAAATATCTTTATTTTGCATAGACCATTTTAACGGCGCTTACAAAATGTCATACACTATTTAAAATATTTAAAGCGACCACCGGTTCGGAACGCGGCCCACCTGAGAAGAACCGGCAAGAAATTTAAGAAGGCTTTTTTTTTTGGTGGCCTATTTACAATTTAATATTATTTCACTTTGCCAGCAGATCATTTCAAGGCGTCCCTGTCCTGCAAATAGTCTGTAACGGAGTAAAAACCTTTTTCACAAAGCTTGTTTTTAATAAACTTTTTAAATTTATTTAATGGTAAATTTCTCAGGTCACAGGGAAGCCTGTTGTAAAAGCGTATACAGTTACCCTGGAAAGAATCGCCAATCTTATGTAGTCGACTGTGGTGGACTGAAAGATTATTTTTATTTCTAGTGTTTATATTATGTTTATCACAGAGTTTAGAAAACTGTGATAGATTTTTCTGGACATACATAAGATTGGCAAAAATGTATTGTGATGGTACGGTTAGAATATTTACTTCTTTGAATTTTTCTCGGAGAGAAACTCTGGGGCCCAAATTATAAATAGCGCGTACAGCCCGCTTTTGTAGAACAAAAATAATATTTAAATCTGCAGCACTCCCCCAAAGTAGAATACCGTAAGACATAATACTATGAAAATAGCTGAAGTAAACCATTCTAGCCGTATCCACATCTGTTAGAGTCCTGATCTTTTTTACAGCGTATGCAGCCGAACTTAATCTAGAGGCTGTCTTTTCTATGTGTGGGCTCCACTGCAAATTGGCATCAATAGTTATACCGAGGAACACAGTTGATTCTACAAACTCTAACACTTGTCCATTCAGTTGAACATTGGCCGCAACTTGTTTTACATTTGGTAGAGTAAATTTTATACATTTAGTTTTATTTTCATTAAGGCAAAGATTATTTGAGCTGAACCAATGAACTACTCTTGCAATTGCATTGATTACATCGTCATAGGTATCTAATTGTCTTTTAATTTTAAAAATTAATGAGGTGTCATCTGCAAACAATACAATCCTATTCCTGTCCCCTACATAAAATGGTAAATCATTAATATAAATGAGGAACAAGAATAGCCCAAGTATCGAGCCTTGCGGCACACCCATTGTAACCATGGATCCTACAGAAAGTGTACCGTTAATATCGACCCTCTGTATTCTATTGTTCAAATATGAAGACAGAAGGTCGAGAGCTTTGCCTCTTATTCCATAGTGGTGTAATTTTTTGCACAGCGTTTCATGTTGAACGCAATCAAAAGCCTTTGATAGATCGCAAAATATACCTAATGCATCGTGCTTGTCTTCCCAAGCTTCGTGAATACATTTTAATAACTCAACACCAGCATCGGAAGTTGAGCGCCCTTTCGTAAACCCAAATTGATTTGCATGAAGTATTTTATGACTATTAAAATGGGATAGCATTTGATTCATGATTATTTTTTCAAATACTTTGCTCAAAGTTGGCAGCACTGACACTGGTCGAAAATTAGACGGCTCTGTAGCGCTGCCAGCCTTGAACAAGGGAACGACTTTGCTGTGTTTCATTAAATCAGGAAATGTACCACTAGAAACACAGTCATTAAACACAGTTGCTAGATGGAGCGCAATTACCTCAATTATACATGATGCAGTTTTCCGCGGTTTTCTTAATTTCGATACATTTAAATGTTTTTACAATGTCCTGAGCACAAATATCTGTGAATACAAATGCATCCCTGCAACAAAGAACAGATTCTTCTAATAAAAGTTCAGCGGAACTGGAAGATGATTGGAGAGATTTTGTTGTCAATATAGGTACATTTTTGAAAAAATGTTCAAACTCCGTCGCCACTTCCAGGTCCCCAGGTAACATGGCAACCATTTACTTTTAAGTGGAAATCCCTTTCAGTCACTAAAGATCTACCGCATTCAGAGTTAATGATGTTCCAAGTCATTTTTATTTTATTTACAGAATTAGAAATTCTTTCGTGGCCCCGCGGTCTCAGTGTTCTGAAAGCGATCACTGAGTTACGCAACTTTCACTATGGCTGGTCCTCGGATGGGTGACCACTTTGTGGCATTTACATTTGCGAGCGTTTCCGTGCTTCGGAAGGCACGTTAAGCCGTTGGTCCCGGTTGCCAGTAAAATGGCAGTCGTTAAGCCTGGTTGAATGCCTTATGGGCGGCTTGAAAAATTTCAACAGCAGGTAGCCACAACCTGCGTCTGTCTATTTCAACACGGCAATGGGCTCACCACCTATTACGTGGGACAGAAAAATCCACACGGTGAAAAGTGGGCATATAATATGCCTCTGCCACCCCTTCGGGGATAAGGCGTGATGGATATTTATTGTTTATTTTTTTAGAAATTTTATTTTTAATGAAGTTTGACTTAGCAAGATGACACGTTTGTTTAAATATCTTTGAATAATTTTTAACATATTCCTGAAAGGTTTGCCTAAAATTATATGATTTTTCTGAATATAATTCAAATAATTTATTTCTACTTTTAAAGATACCTGGTGTTGCCCAGTCACTGAAAACAGGACGACCACCAATATGTAGTGTTTTTGAGGTAAAAACTTTGCCAAACTCATCATTAATCAAATTAAATAAGTGTTTATATGACTGGTCTACACAAGTGAAGTTAGGTAGATATGGTAATCTCTTTAATACATTTTCTTTAAAATTATTCAAACGACTTTGGTTAATTGGTACATATTTAATTTGTTTTTTGCTGACTTTGTTACTATATTAATTTATAATCGGATAGATATGCACATTACGCACTGGTTACGGATTTCTCGTCTCAAATAGTAAACAATTCATTGGATAGTCATAAAGATAATAATAATTTACTATTTATATAGAACAGAAGCGCTCGTGGTCCCTCGGACTCAGTGTTCTGTAACTGAGCACTGCGTTAAGCAACTTTCGCTATGGCTGGTCACGGATGAGTGACCACTTTGTGGCATTTACATTTGCGAGCGTTTCCGTGCTTCGGATGGCACGTTCAGCCGGTTGCCAGTAACATGGCAGTTGTTATGTCAAGTTGATAGTCTTATGTGCGGCTTGAAAAATTTCAACAGCAAGTAGCCACTACCTGCGTTTGTCTATTTCAACATGGCAAATGAGCTCACCACCATTAAGTGCGTAAAATGTTGTAACTGGGATATTCTATTTACTAGTGGTTCTGTGAACCGTAGACTTTTAAGTAAATTGAGGAAAAAAGCTAAACATACAGTTTTGAGCGCTCTTGCCTACCACTACGGGATCATTTCCCCTCCCCTGCCTCCATTTCCCCCCGATCGAAAAACTAGTTTTTGGCTATTTCTAGTATTGTCTATGCCAAGTTGCATGCAAATCCAATTAAAATTGCGACCTGTAGACTGATTGGACGGACGAACGGTCGGACATCGATAGCATTTTTCCCGTGCCAGTGGACTTAAAGTTACGTATGTACTGCATTTGCAACAAAAGAAATCTACTAATTAATGACCGCGGCTTCAATCGTGAGGAATATTATTCTCGTACCCGTTTCATACAGAACTTGGATAAAAGACCCAGGTCTACCTGCGTACCAAATTTAGGCCGAAATTGTAGAGTTGATAGACAGTTGCAACAAAAAAGAAAATCTTAATCAAGTGTGTGCGAACCACGAGACATGTAGGGTTCCATTCACTAACAGGGTTAGAGCGTGACTGAGTAATATACTACGTCTTAACAAACTTTAATTTGTATAAATATTAGTAGAATTTGGTATTAGTATCTATTATTGCTAGTTTTTGAAGTGAAAACTTCTTTAGCGGCGTTGGGTATAAAATCTTAAACTCGCGTCAGGACACGTGTCCTGATCGAAAAGCGTAAGATTTTATCATCATCATCTTTACGTCGATCCCGGTCAATTTTTGAAGGAAAAACTTCTTTTAGCGCGGTACGCATATTTTTAGATGAGATAAAATCTCTGGACTCGCGACCATAATCATCATCATCATCTAACGTTGATTCCGGTCATCTACAGGTCTTATTAAATAATGCTGTGTAATCAATTAGGACTCTTTCAGTGTAGAATTATTTTTTATCATCATCATCTTTACGTCGATCCCGGTCAATTTTTGAAGGAAAAACTTTTTTTAGCGCGGTACGCATATTTTTAGATGAAATAAAATCTCTGGACTCGCTACCATAATCATCATCATCATCTAACGTTGATTCCGGTCATCTACAGGTCTTATTAAATAATGCTGTGTAATCAATTAGGACTCTTTCAGTGTAGATTTATTTTTCATCATCATCATCTTTACGTCGATCCCGGTCAATTTTTGAAGGAAAAACTTCTTTTAGCGCGGTACGCAATTTTTTAGATGAGATAAATTTGGACTCGCTACTCCCCGTTACGATACGCAGCTATAGTGTGTGCATATATGCATGTACCAACGCGACTAGATAAATAAATTATTAATAAATTGAGTTTTTTAAGTGAAAACGCCTCTTAGCGTGGTACACATATTTTTAGAGGAGATAAAATCTCTGGATTTGCGACTATAATCATCATCATCATCTAATGTCGAACCCGATCATCTACAGGTCTTATTAAATAATATTGTGTAATCAATTAAGACTCTTTCAGAGTAGAATTTTTTTTTCATCATCATCATTAACGTCCATCCCGGTCAATTTTTGAAGTGAATATTCTTTTAGCGCGGTACGCTTATTTTTAGATGAGATAAAATCTCTGGACTCGCGACCATTATCATCATCATCATCTAACGTTGATTCCGGTCATCTACAGGTCTTATTAAATAATGCTGTGTAATCAATTAGGAGTCTTTCAGTGTAGATTTATTTTTCATCATCATCATCATTAACGTCGATCCCGGTCAATTTTTGAAGGAAAAACTTCTTTTAGCGCGGTACGCAATTTTTTAGATGAGATAAATCTCTGGACTCGCTACACCCCGTTACGATACGCAGCTATAGTGTGTTTTATTTTGTTATAAGAAAATTCTACTGGATGTAAACCCCAGTTTGAAATGGGATTAACAAGAAGCCCACTATCACTGCTATTATGTTTTACTGCTGTTAACATATCCCTAGAAGTAGCCTTGACTTTCCATCTGGTGACGTCATTGTGGAGAGTCAAATATGAAGAAAATCTAAGTCTTTTTCGCGTAATATCATAACTTATGCTCACGTCTCGAAGTGATCGTGGTCAAGAGTAAACTGAGGAAAGCGGCGGGCATTTTATACTGTTGTTCATCAGGTACCCACAGTTTATAAGCAGTCATTAGGGCCGCGACATACTTCACCAAAGACCTTATACTTTTAACATAAGTACGAGTATAACTATTATATTATGCCAGTAAAATGGCAGTCGTTAAGCCTGGTTGAAGGCCTTATGGGCGGCTTGAAAATTTCAACAGCAGGTAGCCACAACCTGCGTCTGTCTATTTCAACACGGCAATGGGCTCACCACCTATTACGTGGGACAGGAAACCACACGGTGAAAAGTGGGCATATAATATGTCTCTGCCACCCCTTCGGGGATAAGGCGTGATGGATATTTATTTATTTTTATTTATTTATTTAACTATTATACTTTCTGTCTATGTAAAATAAACATTTTTTCTTCCTTCTTTTCTCATAACATAAATATAACATAAGTTTAAGTACAAGGTCTTCATTATAAATAAAAACTAACTACCTATCTTCACGCTGTATCCCTGACGGGGTAGGAAGAGAGGACCGATCGCCAGGCTTCGCGATCCGTGCATACTTCTTTCGCTTCTTGCAGATTCATCAATCGCTTCATACACGCACGTCAGTATCAGAGTCCGAGTACTTATGACATTTCCGTTTTAAAAAACATTTTTAGTAACGAACTAGCGAGAACACTGTAATACTTAACACCTCTATATTTCTGAAGGTTAATCCATGCTACATATAAAACCATCACAACTGATAATAGGCTCCACTGTCATAGTGATGATGGAAAGTCTCTCGTGGTGATGGAAGGCTTTCGAGATGCTAAAGATTGCATACAGAAGTATGCAATCTTCAGCATCTCGGAAGCCTTCCATCACCGCTTCAAGTCTAGATGCTTCTATTCTCCAATGTGTACCTTTTCTGCTAGAAGGGAAACAAACTCTTAGCTCAAACAATCCTATTCACTGAGTACTGATTTTACGGTGAATAAGTTATCATAATCCAACCATAGTGGATTATAGTCAATATAGTGGATTATATTCATTTGTTATCGCGATACGGATAGGTGTGGTTAAATCACTACATATTAAGAAACAAAGTCGCTTCACGCTGTCTGTCCCTATGATATATATGCTTAGATCTTTAAAACTATGCAACGAATTTCGATGCGGTTTCTTTTAATAGATAGAGTGATTCATACGGAAGGTTTTCTTTTATTATATTATACTAGCTGACCCCGGCGGAATTCGTATCGCTTTAAAATTAATTAACTTTCTGTTTAGCATTATAACTTTAGTTGCAAGGAAAAAAATAAGTCTTTATATTGACTAATTCCTGGAAAAGTACTATGATTTTTTTTTATATTTTGCGATGCCATAACTTCTCTTTGCTGCAGTTTCATGCCACACTTCTCTCCATCTATTCTTCTTTATCTTAGCGCCTTCCCGGTTACTTGCAATACCTGATTGAATTTTGCGACAGGGGAGACTGCGCCACTTTGCTCTGAGGAATTGTTTGACTTGATACCTATAGCCACTTTTTATCATCGCACCACTTGGCATAGACAGGATGATCATCCTAACACTTTATCCCTACACACAAATTTTCTTTAATTGACTACCAACTTACATTTTATTTTCGTACTTTTTATTTCTCAAACAGAACTCTTTGTATTCCAATAAAACAAACCAAGGAGATCGAAACTCATACGACAAATTTCTCAGAGCACCGATCAATATTTGACAACCAAGTGACTCTTTTTTAAATTTCTAAACTAAAAACAAATAAGACTCAAAGAATATCTAAATTTCACAGACAGGAACATTTTGTAATGAAAAATTTAATGGTCATATTTAGTTTTTGCTTTATTTATTATGTTTGTTTCTAACCGTTTAAACCTACCCCCTGAACCCTTACAAACCTTTCAACATGAAATCAGCCAAATCGGTCCGGTCATTGTCGAGTTTTAGCGAGTTAGTCTCGTTAAAACTCGACAATGACCGGACGAACATCAATTCATTTTTATATAAAAGATTTAATAAGTTTTTGTATACATTGACTAAATTATAACGATATCTGTTGGAGGTATCGGAAACAATTAGATATCTCGGAGCTTTTAACGAAAACGCTGCTTTGAGATATAACAAAACCCGCCCGGCTTCGCCCGTGACATGCTTCGAACCCCATGGCACCCATTTAATCTAGTTTTTTATTAATTTTACAATAATGTATAAACATTTTCCAAATTCATTGATTACTTCATCGCTCTCCAGTACCTACCTACGCCCGCACGGGCCCGTCGAATTATGGTTACACGAAATTAATTTCTTTGCGCTTTATTTTGAATCTACGATAACTCGTAAGATATTCATTTAATTTGCAAGGTGTAAAGGGACAATATAATCTTCATGAAACACTGAAGTCAAGTAACGTAGTAAAAATGATAAGGATTAATAGCATATTTGTGTAAATAGCCTTCAAAAAACCGCTTTATAATTGATGGTTTTTAAAGTATTAAAATGTCCACGGGGTTCGAAGATGGTCACGGGCAAAGCCGGGCGGGTCAGCTAGTTGTAATCTAAAACAGTCCAGACGCTATTACTAACAAAGACTTCAAATTCTGGAAATTTCAAAATTATCTTAACTATAGACAGTATAGTGCGGTTGAGCTCTACCGAGATCTTCGGAGTACAAACCAGACTTGCTAATTAAGAGACATACTAGCTCAGCATCGGTGACCGCCGAATTAGTCGTGCTTTAGAAGCTGAACTCAGCAATCGAGCGCTCCAAACCGCACATTTAAAAATGTCATTCGTAGTTATTGAGTCGCTAAAATCCGATGCTGCATCTGGATATTAGAATAAATTATATTACTAGGTGACAGGCTGCACCCGTGACATACTTTGAACTCCCGTCGTACCTATTTAATCCCGTCGCTTATAAATTCTACAATAATGCATAAAATTGTCCGATTTGTCGACATTTATGACTACTGCTCCGCTCTCCAGGGTAGTAGTGTGATGATATATAACGTAGTTCCTGAGACTAGCGCTTTCAACCAAACAAACAAACAAATTCTTTAGCTTTATAATATTAGTATATATATCTGCAATCCGGATGTGACTGAATCGCGATGCATTATCGATACAATTGCAAAATCGCGGGTCACCGATGCTTAAAGTAGTTAGTGTACGGTGTCCCTAATAGACAAGGTCAGGGTCAACATAAGAATTAGAAACATGATCTTGACCAGCTCATCTGGCTTCCTTGGTACAGTGAAGCCAATTACCTCCTAAAATGAAGGCACAATGCCTTCGTTCAATTGCGAAATCCTGATTCAATTAATGGATTAAGTGAGTAAAGAAATTACGAATTTTGATCTAAATGCGCGTGCGGAGCCGCGGGCGTCAACTAGTATAATAATAATAATAATAACCGTCTGCCAGAAGTTTAATAATAATATATTAATATGGCAGACGCCGTTTTCATCAATAGCTTAATTCATCCGATCCATTTAACCCCCAAATCAATAGCCCATTTCATAGTAAGCACATTTTACAATAGTTTAACTCCCATTGCAGGTGCTCCATTACCGTTCTTCTACATAAGGCGGGCGTGGACTATCTGCAGTGGGGGTCCCATTCCCTATTAGATTAAAATTCTCAAAGGGCCTCTGCGTGTTGGACTTATGTCCCCATGTAAGCCTATCAAAAGTCCGGGTATCTTCATGAGAAAAAAAAAAGAAGATACCCGTGTAAAGAAGAGACATAATAATAATAATAATTTTTATTTCCACCATTTCACAAAAAGTATAATAGAACAAGGGTACAACAATTGTTTTGTAGTGGATTACTGGTGCCTGTGTTAGGTACCTAATAAAAATACCTGTATTACTGGTCACCAGGATTCCACTCGGTATCGATTTTATTACAGTTCAATTAAATTACATTCTTGACGATATACATTTTGATGATACATATAATACCAGTACATAAATATATACGCACACAATAAATAAGTACATACACGAATTTATAATACCATACACAAGCATACTGTGTTTGTGTGCTATATGTATTACAGCACATAAACACATGTAGTGGTGAGAGGGGCAAAAGCATCTAACCACGTACATAAGCATATACCTACCTAATATTTATAGTTTTGAGAGTCAGGAGAAGAGATAAATGTGTGACTTGTTCATTAATGTGTTTAGAATACCTACTTTGGTGAGTGAAGTTGTTTGGGGGAGAAGCCATATTAAAGGGAGTAAATATGTGAGTGTAACACCACGATTCACTGTCATACCTTTAAAATTTCCTCTGTTTTAGTGTACGTTTGCTCCAGAAGCCATCTGCGCACAACCAATTTGAAGTCATGTGTATTTAGCTCATGAATTGACAACAGTTTGTGCAGTCTGTTATAAAGAAAAATCCGCCGCTTAACTCTGTCCTAATCAAGGTTGATGGCGCCACAAGATGGTTACGGCCAATAGAAGCAGGGTTGTATTGTGTCAGAGAGCGCTGCTTAAAAACAGTAGTCTCTATATAAAGTTATCTAACAGTGAGGACTTGACAGTACTGATAGAACTCTGTTGTGGGATACAGACGAGGCTTAAAACAACATACCTTTAACACAGATATTACGATAAAGACAATACATTATAATTATAAACTACTAGTTGACGCCCGCGGCTCCGCACGTGTTGTGAAACTTTCCCGTTCCCGTTTCCCACAGGAACTGTTTCCCGAAAAATAAAGTAACCTATGTGTTATTCTGATGTATAAGCTATATTATTGTAAAATTTCTTCAAAATTAATTTAGTAGATTACGCGTAACGTAAAGAGTAACAAACATCCATTCTTACAAACCTTCGCGTTTAGTAGGAATAATTCTGCGAGGTAACTTAAAGGCGTTTACTAGTCATGACATGAAAACTAACTAGCCCTTTTTCGAAAGTGCCGATTAAACATTCTTTAAACCAAGACACAACCAATTAAATCTAATTACTTATTTTTTAAAACAACATTGCAGTAAAGAATAGGTTTTGGCGCATCAGACAAAAATAAAACTAAACCCTTTTAAAATAGGGTCCGTATTGGGTTGCATAAATTTTCGAGGCATAACTTAAAACTGCATAACGTTTTTTGGCATACTCTTCGTTTCGCATAACGTTCAAACAGAATAAATCATTAGGCATACTTTATTTTCCCATAACTTTTTTATAATAATGATATACCCGCATAAAATGTTTACGCATATTTTTTTTTACAATAACGATTACTAATCATAACATTTATTGGCATATCACTCACTCTCGCATAAAGATTACAAGCCATACATATAGAATACCATAATGTTACCGAGTAAATATTTTTATTAAGCCATTGCATAGTTTTTATCGCGGGCTTTGAGTGGGCTTTAATCAAGAAATTCCGAAAGGAAAAAAACCTAAGACGAAGGTCGAGACGAGGTCACACGAAGTTCACCGAGCACGGCCGAGCGTTGGCTTAACGTGTATGTACATATATTATATGGTACGATTGTTCGAAGCTCGCACGGATCGAGACGTGATGATAGTAAGTGTGAGTGTCAGCTGAGCTCAGGATGAGGGTGACTGTGAGAGTGAGGGTTTTTATTTTGGGTTTTTTTTTGTTTTTTTTTTAGTGTAACTTGAATTAATATCAAAGAAAAACAAAGGTATGCTATGCAATAGCATACCTAGCAGTCTTTTTTTATATCTAAGCTTGAACTGTCTAAGATTGAAATGCCCACTGATTAAAAATGTCGATAGTCACTTTACTGAAGTTCAAAATATAAACACTTATTTATAGAATATATAAATAAAATACAAAAAGAAAGTAAGTAGATTCATACGAGCGATTCTATTCTGGCGCATCGCCGGCCGCTGCCGCGGCCCGCTCGCTCCGCTCGCTCGGCTCGCGCGTTGTCCTGACCTAACACTCCTCCTCGCTTCGCTCGTCGTCGTACCTATTTACGACTTTGCTCAAGACTAGTCTAAAAAAATTAACACTTAAAATATCGTTTTTAAGTTACAGCTTAAAAACTTGGCTATGAGTGAGATGATTATTTACAATGGTGTCTTATCATTTCTTAAATATTCCTGGTCAAATTATTATTCATTTATGATTATAACATTTATACCCTTTACATTTATGCTGATTAAAATTATGATAAAAAAATTAAAGTAAGTTAATGTTATGCCAATAAAACCATTATGCGTTTATAACACTCTGCTTATCATAATTTATGCGAGAAAACTTTATGCTGAAACTGTTATGCCAAACTACATTATGCTGAAAAAAAATATGCGATCGAAAGGGCACCCTTTAAAATATTCGCATCTCGAACGGTGGCAGTATGACACTGTTGCAAGAATTATCTGTCCAATTTTACCACACGAAACTTTACCAAAATGGCGTCTAATTTGAACTGCGGAGACAGTTAATTAAAAGGTTACAACTGTTTTAATTAAATTATGGTCATTAACATCCTGTGTTGTAGACAAAGAAATGTATTTTACTTAGTCAATTTAAGGGATCTGCAACTCAATAGTCACTATAATAATAGGTCTTTACCTATGAAATTGCCGTTCTGCAGTACTGGCCATTTCAAATCAAAATAATTTATGGTTGGCTAAGTATTCTAATTTCAATTTTATTTTATTATAAAAACATGGAATTGTTGTCCTCGGATGGGTTACCGCTTTGTGGCATTTCTATTTGCGAGCGCTTCCGTGCTTCGAAAGGCACGTTACGTCGTTGGTTCTGGTTGCCAGAATCATTGCAGTCGTTAAGCCAAGTTGACGGCCTCAATGGCAGTTTAAAAAATTAGTTGGTTTGCGCTTGTCCATATCAACATGGCAATGGGCTCACCACCTGTAACTTAGGACAAAAATGTGGGCGTAAATATACCTCTGCCACCCCCTCGGGAATAAAGGCGCGAAAGAAATGTAAGTTACTACTAAAAAATCAAATCAGCTTATGGCAGTTCACCGCTGGACACGCCTAGACGGCTACTACTTTATATCTCACTAGCTGATGCCCCGTTGCCTGAAGTTTTCCTATTCGAGATTTCATACGGAACCCTAAACTTTTTATAATCCAATTTAACCTATGTTAGTCACGAAGAATGTAGCTTTCTAATAGTGAAAGAATTTTTAAAATAGGTCCATTAATTTCTGAGCCTATTCATTACAAACAAAGTTACAAATCTTACCTCTTTATAATATTAGTAAAGAAAAAGTTATTCTGCCTATGACTACGCTTTTAGGGATCATTTTGCTAGATTCTTAAGCATTCCTACAGTCGTAGGTTATGGGACAAACTGGACTACACTTATATGCGGAAGATCGTATGCCTGTAGTCTATTAGATAAGTCCAGTGTAGGCTTTAGGAGTGCAGTGTGGCCCGTCATATCCTCATATACACCCTCACATATCAGTTACTAGGCGACCCCCCGGCTTCGCCCGTGACATACTTCGAACTGCCGTCCCACCTTGTTAATCCCGCCTCTTATAAATTGTACAATATTGGATTAAAATTTGCCCAATTTGTCGACATTTATGACTACTGCTCCACTCTCCAGGGAAGTAACGTGATGGTAAATAGCCTACAGCCGTCCTTGATAAATGGGCTATCTAACACAAAAAATAATATTTCAATTCCAGTATTTCCTGAGATTAGCGCGTTCAACCTGTTTGGTTGAACGCGCTAACTCTTTAGCTTTATAATATTACATACATACATATTGTCACGCCTTTATACCCTAAGGGGTAGACAGAGGTATATCAAACGCCCACATTTCACCGTATGCATTTTTGTCCCACGCAACAGGTGGTGAGTCCATTGCCGTGTTGAAATGGACAGGCGCTGGCTGCGGCGACCCACTGTTGATTTTTTATAAGGCCTTCAACTTGGCTTAACGACTACCATTTTATTGGCAACCGGGACCAACGGCTGAACGTGCCTAACGAAACACGGAACTGGGGTGGGTCTAAAGGGCCGAATAAATTTAATAAAATGTGTCAATTTTACATGTTTAATTTGGAAGAAATTTTGAACCCGTTGCCTTTTTAGTGAGGTGGTAACAAAAAGGCTAATATTATGTTCTAGTCACTAATTAGCACAACCAATTAAAGTCCTGGTAGTCTCGGACTTATAATATTTGTATAGATTGTATTTGTCCCAAGTAGGTATAGGTGGTGAGACTATTGCCATGTTGAAGCAGACAAGAAATAGTTGTGAGGCTACCTGTTGAAACAAATTTTGTAAGCAGGGCTTTAACTTGACTTATCTACTACCTTGTTACTTGTAGCTGAGCATAATGTGTCTTCCGAAGCAAGATGTCTATGGCCAGGAGTCCCGGGTAAGCTGGGGTGCGGTACTATATTCATATCAATTTAATGTCGGTAAAACAATGTCACGCGTCAGCATTATCAGTGAATCAGCGTCGCATTTCCTGTGAAATAATCAAGAGGACGGTACGAGTGTTACCGCGACAACGCCGCCGCCGCCCGCCTCGCTGCCGTAGACTTCGTCACCATCTAAATGTTATTCTCGGTGTAAAAACTTTTCAAACTCTACGAAATATCAATGGATTCTCTTCTTAGAATAAGTTTTTAGAACTTAAACATACATACATATTGCTACGCCTTTATCCCCGAAGGGGTAGGCAGGCATACTATACGCCCACATTTCACCGTATGCATTTTTTGTCCCACGTAACAGGTGGTGAGTCCATTGCCGTGTTGAAAATGGACAGGCGCTGGCTGTGGCAACCTGCTGTTGAAATTTTTCATAAGGCCTTCAACCAGGCTTAAGGACTGCTTAACGGCTTAACGTGACTTCCGAAGCACGGAAACGCTCGCAAATGTAAATTCCACAAAGTGGTCACCCATCCAAGGACTACCTATAGCGAATGTTGCTCAACGCAGTGATCGTTTACAGAACACTGAGTTAGCGGGGCCACGAGCAAGAGAAGTTTCAATCAAAGTAAAATTACTCATTAGCACATAATAAATTGTAATCATTTAAAATGAACCTAACTAAGTTAGAATGCGGTTTCCGCAAAAATAAATCTCGGATGCGTTTCCAGTTCTCACCCACCAAGATCTCGGAGTTCAAGCGACCTTACCTGCAAACGGTGCACCTGCTCAATAACGGACAAGGCAACGATAAAGGCAACGGGGGTTAGAAGCTCAGACGGCAGTCGCTCCCCACAATGTCATGCCAGAAAAAATATATAGTTTGGACGTCACACAGTGAACTGCGTAGAACATGCTAGGTGGACAAAATACATGTTTTCATTTCCAAAAAATCTTAACCGTATAGTGTGTTAACACTTCCAAACTCACAATTCCAAGAATTGTTTGTCTGTACCACACCAGATTGATGAGCTAAAGGCGTTGCAAGTCGGTAATACGATAATTGAGTGCTATTGTCTAGTCAATCAGTTGCAACTGAGCGGCATTTCCCTGCACATTTTATCACTGTTTTTGAGATGGATGTAGTTGCTGAGGGTATTTTAAATTTTAATATCTTATTTACCTCCAAAATGCTTTCACTTTTAATATTTTTTCATACTAAAATAGCTTTAAAGGTCCAAAATAAGCTCACTCCCACCTCTTTCCGTGCTATTTTTTATATATATCGTAATAACAACTACGAGTATACTCTTTGTAAAAATATACGTTTTAGGCAGCACATTACAGTACAACTATGTTTTTATCTGCTTTTTAGAACACGTTTACTCTATTTCCAGAGTAGCCTTTTCTTAAAGAGTGGGTTGAATTATGCCAAAGATGAAAAGACCTCACGTATATTTAAATTTCTCCATTCAAAATTTCGCTTTGGCGATATCACTGAGGGCAGGCAAAAAAAAAAGTAACGATAGCCAATTTTTCTAACCAAATTGCTGCCAAATGGTTGGCTTCTGGAAACTCGCACAACGTTTTATTAAATAAAATTATTTTGGATGGAGATGATTTAAAACTTACCACAAGTTCTATTAAGTCACAAACTTCAACATCACGTGAAACTGCTATGCCAGCAGGAAGGCCTCAAAAATCATTTGAAGAATCGTCTCTTAAGACGAAAAAGCGTCACCTCGCAGATCTTGTAAATTCTCGAAGTGTTAAGGAATTGGTGACTACTGCTAAAATAGCTGTGCGTTCTACAATACAGGGGCATAAGTGAAAGCCCAGAAAACATTGTTATGACTAATAATACGAATTCGCTTAATGATTGTCGGCAACTAAGTTGTGACGAAGCGTTAGCTTATTTTATAGATTCAAAATCGACAAGTCATTCATATAAACAAATTCAGAAACGAGATGGGGCTTATCGTTGATAAACCAAAGCCAGGATTTGGTTTCACAAATGATGGAAATGCAGTTCGGCGCGTTTTCCAAAATCCTGAAGTGAGTGCTCACAACACGGGACTGGATGTTACAATTATCAGACAATTTGATGTTGTTTGTTGTTTGAGATATCCTCTGGTTTCGAAATAAACTTAGTAGTAGTTAGAGTTCAATAAATTTTGTCTTGAAACTTGAAGACATTATTTAAGTCTCGATTCGCGGTACTATATGACCGCTACTGTACACAAGATTTTAATTTACAGTACAGAAGTAATTAAACCTGCACTACTTCCCATTGGGCAGCTTTCAAAAGAGGCTCAAGGAGCACGGAATAAAGGTTGCAGTAGATTTCGTAAATGTAACATACGCAAGTGCTCGTGTATTGTCACAAATAGGGACTTACTCTCCATGTTAATTGTAACACCTGACCCTTCAATAAAGAGTCTGCGGGAAGAAAAAGACTAGTAAAATATGTCCAGAGGTATTGAAATTGATTGTAAGCCTTACAAATATAGAATCGCATCCAGTATTAACACCACATTGCCTTACAATGCTTCAAAATGATAATGACTATACCGTAGCAGATTCATAGCACCCATAACTAACCAAAAATAATTTTGTCCACCTAGCATGTTCTACGCAGACACTGTGCGTCACTGGGAAAACACTTGAAATGAAGAAAAAGACGTTTCTAATTCTTGTCATCTTAAGCATCCGTGAAATAGATTTGGGTAAAGAGGGCACACGGAGCGCCGACGTTTCACCTCAGTCAGCTCCTCACAGGGCATGGCGAATTCGCCAAGTACCTGTGGGAGGTGGCCGGGGTGGAGCCGGACCGGAGAGGTGATGGCGGATAAACGTGAAGAATTAAAGGTGCGGGAGCGTACGGGACAGACGCTCCCGCCCCGCGTCGTGTTCGGAGGCGACGACGTGCTGAATACATGCGCGCCCCCGAATAGTGTCTGGCCGTGGGAGGTCCCCGCCCAACTGGCCACATGGCGACGGGCACCCTATCTGTGTTCCAGGAGGTGCCCCCTTAGCGCACGCCCGTGCCGACCGCTCTCTACCTCCTCTGCTTTCAGAGGGGCGCTCGTGAGCGGTGGAGGTGCGGGCTAGATTCTTCAGCTCCTTAGGGAGCTCCGGGGTGGTAGCTTTTCCGGCCGCCCCGAGACGGACCCCTCCACTCTGGGGTGCCCTTTGCCTCAGGCCTACCCTCCGAGCCGGTTTTAAGATGAGGCGGAACACCGCGGGGTTTAGTGGGTAGGACGGCCCCTCTCACGGGCCGGGCCGGCCGGGCCCACACACCGTCCCTGTTGCACCCGCAGCAGGGATGACGGTGCGTAAAGGCATTCCCCGCGGGAACAAAAAAAAAAGAAATCCGTAAAATAGATACTGCCGCGGGATTATCAAGTTTGTTGTAGAGTAGGTTTTTACGAAGACGGCAACGAAGAAAATAGTACTAAAAAGACTCCACTCAGGAATGACGTTCCTTACGTTTAAAACATAAAATCAAGTTAATGTAATTTTTTAAAAAAGAATTTAAAAATAGTATGTATTATATGTTAAAAAGAGAGAGAGTTCCGCACCCACCTGCGCACTCACTTGCTCGTGTGCTTATTTGCTTGTAGTAGGCTCGATACATACACACATACGCACACTACCCTTTGACATTTTCAGTTTTCCAATCACTGACACAATTCTGATGTAATTTGAAGCGCTCGTAGCTGGGCTCCTCAGCGTTTCATAAACATTCTCTGCCTTTCTTTACGCTACGGTCGGACCCCGATATGAGTGACCGCTGGTGATTTTTCAATTCACGCACAACATAGTAGTCGTTAAGCCAAGTGAAGGGCCTTAGGGGTAACTCGAAAATTTTAAACAGCATGTAGTCTCTGCTCACAAACATCTTTATGCTACGCCGACCATGTTCTGTAATTTATAAATTCAATAATTGTTTTTCAAATTTGCTCTTTGATCTACCCACTTCGAGGCAACGAGAGGTGTCTGAACTGCTTAACCTTAAAATTATTGCCTCTGTGGCGCGGCGGGACTGTATCCGACTGCTACGCAAGAGGTTGTGGGTTCGATTCCCACCCAGGATAAAACTTTGTGAGATGAGCACAATGGTTTATTCTGTGTCTGGGTGTTATTTATCTATAATGTGTATGTATTTAGAAATATAAAAGTATGTTTATCAGTTATCTGGTTACCATAATACAAATGTATCTAATTTCAAGCTAAGCAGAAATTGTGCTATTATTAAATAAATAAATAATAATAGTACAAGCTCTGCTTAGTTTGGAATTAGATGGCGTTGTGTAAGTTGTCCCAACGATATTTTTTTTTGGAAACTCGTAACTTAAAATGTGAATTATGCTCCATACAGACGAAGCACAATGGCCAGGCATCTGCAAAACAGGCCGTCAACAGTCACCCATCAACATCATGAGCCAGACAGCTGTGATGGACGAGAATCACGATCACATCAAAGGACCTCTGATGTTCCGGGGCTATGAGAGCATTAAAGTTCAGGGAGCAAACAATGGTCATACACGTAAGTATTTACTTACAAATTTTTTCTTGCAGTAGGGCAGTGAATCTGGGATTTTAAAGCGAGGGTCTTTAATGTAACTGCCTATAAGTTTTCAAATGGTTAGATACACAATTGTATGACCACTGTACTGTAGGCCATATTATGCTTATTTGCCCAAACAAATTATATATTGCAGGCGCAGAATCCGCCCACTTATCATAACTCTTGTACATCTAGAGATTAAGACCACATTCGCAGCCAGAAAAGCTATTGATAAGTATTCGTGACTTTTCACACTCCATTTGAAGAGCCTGGGAGTTGTACGATAAAGGTAACGCGTGCAGTGGTAGGCATATCAAAGGAAGGGACCTTTGAATAACTCAGTTTGCCGTAATTGTTTACTGGAGATGGGGCTGCTCGGAGATGGTGGGACGATAACATCTACAGCCTTTGCCTACCACTATCTCATACAACGGGCATACAGCAGGCTGACTGACATAATATGTATATGTATTGACATAGACTTGCACCACCTGGAGTCAGCCGGCACAATAAATAACATACACATTATGTGGAGAACCTAATAATGTGTATGTTATGTGTAGCCATACAACTGGAAAAATGTAATGCCGTTTATTCTGTGGATCAAACAAAACTGACGAAATTTTCTATTACATAAATTGTCAATTGGCAGATGCCAAAATACTATAAAAATTGGAAATTAAAATCTATGAATGTCATTGAGTAGCACTCTGTTGTTTAACAGTTGAGTGGCGAGGAGTCGACAGCGACCAAGCACCAGTATTGTTTGGTGGTCCGTTAAGTGGCATCTACTTCTTCTCGCAGTTCCACCTTCATTGGTTATCAGAGCACGCTATAGATGGCATGAAGTAAGTTTGACTTTATATATAAATTATTTCACATTTAAGCAGAAGCAAAACCTTACAGCACGGAATTATATGTATGTATGAAGGTAAAATTAAATTAGTCACTGATTAATCGTTCGGTATATAGAAGCCTTGTTTAGGGTCTAGATATCTATACTCATATTATAAAGCTGAAGAGTTTGTTTGGTTGAACGCGCTAATCTCAGGAACTACTGTACGGATTTGAAAAATTATTTTTGTGTTGGATAGTACATTTATTGGGGAAGGCTATATATCATCACGCTACTACCCTGAGGAGCGGAACAGTAATCATAAATGTCGACAAGCGGGCAAGCTTTTGTGAATTTTTGTAGAATTTATAAGCGACGGTGTTAAAAAGGTGTGATGGTAGGTCAAAGTATGTCACGGGCGAAGCCGTGGGAGCGAGGAGGTATAAGCGAATATAAACACCAAAATTGCCTTCGAAAAAGAACTTTCAGTAACGTAGCAGTTTTAGCTAATACTTGTACCTATTATTATCCCAACTAAATTACATATTGAAACGCTACTAAACCCCTTTATTTGCTGATACCACAGAAAAGATATTTTGCCACAGACAAAATATAATTAGGATACGCGAGCGGGCGTCATATCGCGCCATACACCCATGAATTTGCATATTTGAATGTAAGCATTATGACTTGTTGTATTTAATGAGATCCTTAGTTTAATTATATTTAGGGTGTGGAGACCAAACGTTAATTAAGGTTCATTTAACATTATAAAATATAGCTAAACTGAATATGTAAAACAAAATTATGTAAAACTATAACTTCGTACGTTTTCATACCTAAAACTGACTTTTGTTAGGGAGTGACACTTCTGTATGTAGTACAATTACTTATTTTGTGGTTAAGTTTATTTGTTAGTTGTATAGAAACAAATTTCCTTTCTGTATTGATGACTGATTGAAAAAGCCTTCCATAGAAAATCGAATTACCTACATGCTTACCTCTGCCCTCTCCTGCGATTCGCTAGACGCGAGGCACAAGCCCAGACTGTCAAGACCATAGTAATTGTAGGAATAGGAGAAGTGACATGTAGGAACATTTACATCGATATTTACGTTACGTCATTCATTATTATGCTTTATTCGCAAACTGCGCGTCGGACAAAGAGTGTTCTTTTGAAGTTTGCCTAAAATACGGCGTTTCCATGAAAAAACAAACATTTTAAAATTTCGTCGCGCGTCGTACGCGAATACAGGAGACCGAGTCTACTATTAACAAGCCGTATAATAGAACCAGAATCGCTGTTTTTAGCTGTCAAAATGTTAGTAGACTATCAAAAATCCAACTGACTAGCGGCCACTGGCGCGGTACGTGTTAGTAGAGTTCTATCGGCCGACCGATAGAAGTCTATGGAGTACGATTATAATAGTAAAAATGTACCGGTGGCTTTCTAGTGAGCGACGATTTCGACACGATTGTTGCACTATAAATACATAGAACCTGCAATTTACATTACCGTGGTGCTACCCTTTTTCTATAAGGATTTACACCTAGTTGTTTTCCAGGTGTCCCGCTTTGCAAAAAAGGGGGCAGAGGCGTTACGTCCTATTTCCAACTTCCCCAAATTAATTTTGTTGCGGATTATAAGACATTCGAATTTCACCTGGGATTTCACTAAGATTAAGCTTGGTGTAACTTTTCTGGTGTTAGTCATTGCTGTAGATCCTGGTCTACAATAGTTACAATAATTTAAGTTGATTTCTTTCATGAACTTGTCCCTGAATAAAATCAAGCAGTCCAATTTTCCTCATCTAAACGAGACAGTTAACAAAATAATAATTTAATCTCTGTACAAATTAAAGCATTTAGACGTTGTATCATTAGTGATAATATTATCACATAGTGTGTGTACATTAGATTAGCTCTGTATGGCTGTATGTACAGTAGCAATGACATTGTGACATTAGTTTGTTTATGAAATACTTAATTACTGCTTATTTGTCTTTATATTTGGGGGTTTGAATGTACATACCACTAGCAGTTTCGCCCCCGTGGTATAGGTTTCCTATTCGAAATTTCATACGGAACCCTAAACTTTTTAAAATCCCATGTTACTCACGAAGAATGTAGCTTCGTAATGGTAATAGATATTTAAAATCGGTCCAGTAGTTTAGAGCCTATTCATTACAAACAAACTAACAACTCTTATAAAATTAGTATAGATAGAAATCGTAAAAACAGGAGATGTGCTATGTGGGAACATTTGTGTGTTGCGGTGACTTGCTCATACGTGCTCAAGATAATGGGCAAATGGCGTCGAAAAAAGAGTGTTCTTTTGATTACCACCACGATGTTAGCTTATAATACAGCGTTTTCATTTAAAACATACATACATACGTCACGCCTTTATCCCTGAAGGGGTAGGCAGAGGCATACTATGCGCCCACAATTCACCTTCGCCGTATGCATTTTTGTACCACTTAACAGGTGGTGAGCTCATTGCCGTGTTAAAATGGGCAGGCGCAGGATGTGGCGACCTGCTGTTGAAATTTTTCAAGCCGCCCAAAAACAGCTTTTTTATCTGTATTCTGCACCTTAAGAAGCGTGATTGTGAAATATATAATAGTTTTAGTAGATTACCTAGTTTTGGACTAATCGCAACAGAACCGCTATGGAAAAGAACAAGAACGGCTTTCTATTGGAAAATAGTATAGTATACCTACTTGATTTTTGAGCATACCGCCGCGACACATAAATCCCGCGTGGCTATTCTCCTGTTTTTCGATATCTATGGTATGTACAATAGGTATTCGGCTGAAGCGACTTTCTAGACTTATTTATTAGGAACTTTATGATCCTCTGTCGCTGTCAAGGTAAATCTTGGGCCAAACCACAGAGCAAACAATCAATATCACTCGAGCTTAGCTTAACTGAAATTTTGATCACATAAGACACTGATTGCCTCACGACACTCGACCAAACCGTAATTACTTTTTATGTAACCAAATTTTTATCACGTAGTGCCCGATTTATATATTATATTTATTCCTGTGGGAATGCGGGAATAAAATGTAGCCTAAGTTATTCCTTATAACATCAACTTATATACAAAAATAATCTGGAAAATTAAAAAAATACCGTATATACTGTCATTTGCATGTAATTAAAAGTTGTTAATTTGGAATTACAAATAAACACTTTAATTTTATTTTTATTTATTTTACTTAGATAGCTCGAGTTCTCGTACCCTTTTCAAGTGTAGCTGGCGCGTGTTGACATCCAATATTCTGTGATGTAAACGAAAATCTTTTGTCATCAGGTATCCTCTGGAGATACACATGGTCCATGTTAAAAGTGGTCTCAGTATGAAAGAGGCGGTTCATAGACCTGATGGTTTAGCTGTCATAGGTATCTTTGCTCTGGTGAGTACTTATCAACGGTTATCTTTGTCCAGTAAATTCCATGCACATCGAAATATTACCTTTCGTAGACTGTAGATAAAGAATGGATCGGTTCGTCATGTCAACGTCTAATAATAAGAAGAATAGATTTTGATAATGCTTTGGCTTACCTACATTAGCCGTTTAGAAAATTGGCCATTCTGAGAATTGGGCTTTTAGAGAATTTGCCATTCAGAGATTAAGGCTTTAAGAGAATTAACCATTTTGAGAATTAGTCCTTTTGCGACATTGTTGAAATTTTGAGAAATAAACCATTGCTCTTAAACCATTCTATTGGTTTGTTTTATCTTATGAGTATCACTAGGACAATAACACGAGGAAAAATTATACTGTGCGTACGGGGCACCACCAACATCTTCTTGGTCCAAGTCAACCTCGCCTGCAAGCTGCTTATCTAATAAGTATTAAGAGTACTCGCTCCCAACAACGTCTAAATAGTAGGACAAACATCCTTGTTTGTTCTAGCTGTCCCCAGATCCAAATTCATCAAATTTCAGCTAAATATATTTTTCAAACCAGGTATCTCGAGGCCACAACGCTGGTGAGGCGCTAGACCAAATAATGATGGATGTACTAAACCTTTTTGATAAAAAACAAAACAAAACTCAAGTTTCTGAAATCGACCTTACGTAAGTAGATCTTATTTTTTAGAACCTGAGACTATCCTATAATATTATTAACCCGAAAGTTTGATAGTGTGGATGTTTGTAACTCTTTCAAAATCTACTGAATATATTTTGATGAAACTTTACAATAATACATAGGGTAATTTTTATCCCGGAAACAAGTTCCTGTGGGAAGCGGGAACGGTAAAACTTGACGACGCGTGCGTAGCCGCGGGCGTCAACTAGTGATAAATAATAACATTGTTATTTTTATTTTCTTATTAAATATGATACTACACTTTAAGTATTGTTTTACGTGGCTAAACGTTGCATACATTTGTGTTGCAAGATCTCATGCAACATCACGAAGTTTGGCACAATAATAAACAAATATAATGTGAAATTTTAGTTTGTTACGCGATAGTTTAAAAGTAGAGTACTGTCCAAAACATAGATATCTAAATTTATTTTTTCGTATGGAAGCCCTCACGGATGCTATGCCGGTCTCCTACCGACTATAACCAACCGGTGCCCTTCCATCTGTCTATAATCAGGAGTACCGGGTGAGCCTTCGGCAGGATAGCCCCAGGGATCCCGACAGACCTTGTCCGCTGCCGCAGGCTCGTTTAGGTTTGGTCGTTCGGAGTTTGGGTGTTATGCCACTTCGTAGAGGGGGTGAAGGGCGTGCGTGTAACCTTCACGCGACGCCAACTTCTATGGCCATCTTCTGTAAGAACGGCGAGCAACTCAGATTCTGTTCCAACTCTCAATCTTAAAAGATCAGAAGGTTCCATCCTATTTATTTATTAAAACCTGGGTATCATTCCGATATTGGAGTATTTTGTAATAAAATAAATTATTTTTTTTTTTATAATTACCACTGAGGACAAGCATAAGGGTCACCTGATGGAAAGTGGTCACTGTAGTGGGCTACGGTGACCACTTTCCACGTACTTTGGACATTTAATATTTCGTTGATAAAATTTATTGTGTTACCTGTGACATGTAATGATGAATAAAAGAAAAAACTGTTAATCAAATTGCATGTTTTGTAGGCGAATGTTCAGTCCTAACCCGCAGTCATACTACACATACCAGGGGTCTCTGACAACCCCCAATTGCCATGAAGCAGTCACATGGATCGTTATGGATCAACCCATCTTCATTACTCATGAACAGGTAATTGTTTGACATAATTATAATATTCAGTCATACCTAATTAAGTCTTTTTGATATTCCAATTTATTTATAAATTATTGAAGTGCTCTTGGTCCCGGGGACTCAGTGTTCTGTAAACGATCACTGCTTTAAGCAACTTTCGCTACGGCTGGTCACGGATAGGTGACCACTTTGTGGCATTTACATTTGCGAGCGTTTCCGTGCTTCGGAAGGCACGTTAAGCCGTTGATCCCGGTTGCCAGTAACATGGCAGTCGTTAAGTCAAGTTGAAGGCCTAATGGTCGGCTTGAAAAATTTCAACAGCAGGTAGTCACAACCTGCGTCTGTCTATTTCAACACGGCAATAGGCTCACCACCTTTTACGTGGGATAGGAATACACATGATAGAAAGTGGGCATAGGTGGGATAAGACCTGGCGCATCTTACCTACCTATGTGGTCGCCATATGGCCTTTTGGGATCGGCTGGTCTACTTGCGATCGAAACTCTTGATTGATTATAAATTTAGTAGATCTTTCTTGCTCGAAGAGTATACTTAATGATTAAACTAATTTAAATATTATGGAGATCTATTGTTTAATTTATACTACGTTAATTATTACAACATTTAATACCCGTATCGTAAAACTTAATTAAATTGTCAATGTTTACACTTAAACAATTGAAAATATTATTAATTAAATGTTATTCTTTGCGAACAAAAGTCCTACGAAAATTAAAAAAAAATGTGAAAATGATTTATATTTAATCGATTCTGTTAAAGATATTGTATCCATTTTTTAGGAAATTCCACTATCTCATTGTGTTTATCCACAGCATAATGTGTAGTTAGTGAAATAACAAATATATAGTATAATAATCTTCATGCTATATCCCTCACGGGGTAGTCAGAGAGGACAGATCACCAGGCTTCACGATCCATGCATACTTCTTTCGCTTCTTGCAGATTCATCAATCGCTTTATAGATGCACGTCTGGGTATCCGAGTACTTTTGACTTTTCCGTTTTTGAACAAACTGCTCACGTGGTCCTCATATGTAAGTCTCGGCCTACCCTGGCTTCTTCTACCCTCTACTTTCGCACAGTATATAAAGCGTGAAGATTGTTAGTTTTTTTTGGTTAATATATTAATATTTTGTCATCAGTACAAAGCCTTCTACGATGTGAACGTGGGCAGTTCTTACAACTACCGCAGCCTGCAGCCCACCAACCGTGTGGTGTACCGCTCCGGCGCATCCTGTGCCGCCATCTTCCTTCCAAGCTTCACAGGCACCATTATTAGCCTCATCGGATGTCTCTCTAGCCTGATTTCCTCTAGTGTTAATAAAGGTATTTGTGCGTTTAAGAAGACTAAAAGAAAGCTGCTTGGAGATATCACGTACCTCAAGGAATGTGCTGAGTTACATTAATTTTATTTATAAATAAAGACGCATTTTTGTCTTGATTATGTTACAATAATAGAGACCTACCTAGTTGATATAAGAAAAAATGTGCCATAAGTATTTTAGAAAGACAATTAGAGTATTGATGAAATTCCCTTAACATTAGATATGTAAAGGATTTTTCTATGTAGAGTTTAACTTATAAAAAATATAGTAGATTGTCTTGTTATTATATTTGTAAGTATATCGTAAACACAAAGGTTTAGTTCATTTAACAGAAGGAATATAACTCCGTCATCAACATCTGAAAACGAGCACCTATCTGTGGACCTCTCTTAACTGGACATTTTCAGATCCAAATTGTGCGATTCTGCGATCAAATAATGGTGATGCCTGATCGTGGCGCGTATTCGGATTCACAAAGCATGATATTTGATGTCAAATATTTAAAAGCATGTCACGTGATATTCTGAAATTAAACATCATAGATCATAAATGTGTTAATATAAAACTCATAGCGATTTACTAAGTAAGGAATTTGCACGTTCGTTTCGGCAGTTCGTTAGATTATCTAAAAGAATGTGTTGAAATTATCTGTGATATTTTCTAGTTACCGACTACCTGCAAGCGATATCCTAATATGGAATTAAAAAGTCATTTTAGGTACTGCTACTACATACTTTCAGTAAATAAATTCATATCATAACACGGGATAGCACAACGTTGAAATCAAGGAAAATTGCTTTTAAACGAAACCTATAAATTTTACTCTGCAAAAGACAGATTGCTATAATTGCTAGTGACTAAATTATTCTTTGACTTTTCATTTGAACTTGCAACATGCAAAGACGCCTTGAGTTATATAAAAACTTCAGTATGAACTAGGTCATCGCGTCCCTCGTATACTTACGAGTATGTAAGCAGAAACTTTTTTGTTCTGTGAGCCATCTTTTCATTCTACGTAATATTCTTTTAAAATCATTCTTCGAGGCATTATTAAAAGCTCCCTATAACATCTGGTCAAATTTGACTTAGGTGGTGAAAATTAAAGGAATTTAAAATATTTTAAAAATATCGTAGCATACGTGAATAGGTACGAAAGATAGTTCAATGTACTGCTATACATTCCAGTTAATATGAGCGTTACTATAATTTGCCGAAAAGGTTTTTAAAGATACAAATGTAAAAATCGTCCAATTTTATGGGGTTCTATAAATAGAGTCGTTATTTTACTAGAATTATTCGTTTGCTAACCGAATTAGATAAATGGAATTTATTTTCACCTAGCGACCCTGCCAGAAACCTTTTGTTTTTTTCGATTTATTGTGGTTATAAAATCTTTCTTCCTTACAAGATAATTGCTCTAGTAGCGGAAGAGAAGAGATGTTCCCTAAAAACAGTCATTAATTCACTACTTTCAATCTTTGGGTGCAAAAGATACTCAACGATGAGAAAAGAGTTTACAAAAATCATAAAACACAAAAATCGTAAACTATTTGCGATTGAATGGTTTCGATATTGGACTTTCAACAATGACACCAATTAGTGTCGAATCGAAGTATAAATATTATAATTGTTGATCGAGTAATCTAAAATTACGACATTTGATGTAATATGCCAATAATACTATATTCTGGTTGAATTTTAATATTGCCAATATAAATCTAATTTTCGTGACGTGATGACATCTTATTGCCAATTTAGGATCAATAATTCCTAACACTATTATAATACACTTATCCTTTGGTCATTACACAATTTTGAATACCTAAAACCAATCGCAACAAAACAATTTTGAATACCTAAAGGCAATCGCTTTTATTAGCTTCTAAAATCTAATAATCTCAAATTGCACTATCAATAATTTTATTAAAATTATTGAATATGGCATAGGGATGATTAAATTGAATTTACAAGTATGATAAATTCTACACATAGAAATGTGAAAGTTCTTAATTCTATATTGTAAACATTAAATATAGAATGTAATGAACACAAAGTGTAAAAGTGTATTGATTTAGGGGGGGATGGAAGTGTGGAGGAACGGGTGGAGATGTTCCTACGACACAAAGGGAGGATCCTCCAACCAGGCAAGGTGATCACGCCTGGCAGGCCGCGGCCCAACGGTTGATGTTGGGCTGTTGTATATATCATTCTTCAGAACTCTCATAGCGCGATGTAGGATTCTTAGTATCGATGTAGTTCGATAGCTTTTACGCTAGGTGGCGCTGGTCGCCACATCACTCCCCTCCGAGACCGGAGGTCGATTGTGAGTATGAGTCTGGTGTCTTCGTCTGTTGTGATTTGCGCCAGTGCCAGATTGTGTAGTCCCAGTGAGTCGGAACTGTATGCCGCTGATCCCAGTGAGTCGGAATCGTATGCCGCTGAATCCAGTGAGTCGGAATCGAATGCTGCTAGTCCCAGTGAGTCGGGGCTGAGTGCAGTGCTGCGGTGGGCGGTGAGGTAACCCCAGTGAGTCGGGGTGGTTGCTGCGTAGTGGCTGTCTGTTGCGTAGACGGGAGAGATGTGCTCTTCTTACATTGACCGTAGTTGCAGTGTGCTGTGCCTAGACGCTGGTGTGGCCGATGAGGTAACCAGGCTGGAGCGGTCGCTTCTAGCTAGTGGTATCCCTGATGAGGCCGGAGATGCTGGCTGGCTGAGACTAATTACCGTCATACTGGAGTGCTGTAATGGTGGCGATAATGCTGCTGATCTGCTCCGTGAAGGCTCCTTTCAATCACGTCGGGGTCACCACTGTGGAGGAACGGGTGGAGATGTTCCTCCGACACAAAGGGAGGATCCTCCGACCAGGCAAGGTGATCACGCCTGGCGGGCCGCGGCCCAACAGTTGATGTTGGGCTGTTGTATATATCATTCTTCAGCGTGAGAACTCTCATAGCGCGATGTAGGATTCTTAGTATCGATGTAGTTCGATAGCTTTTACGCTAGGTGGCGCTGGTCGCCACAGAAGCTTCTCTTCAGACAAGGCAGATTGGGATTATGAAGGATAGTTTAAGATGGATAGTTTAAGAGGGTTGAATAGATAAGCTATTTATTATTTCCCCATCTATATCACCTACTAATACTGAATTTATTTCATTCATTTTATTTTTAAATGTGGAGGATCACTTTACTGTTGTGGCACAGACACTTGTGTTCCCATCAGAGAGGGCTTATTTGGTGGGACAGAGTTATTTGTTTGGATTAGGGCCTCAAAACTGTTAGAGAATATAGAGAAAAAGCATCCCAAAAGATAAATATGGTGTAATTATTAAAAGTTAAAACATGATATTTTGAAATCAACAAAAAAAGTATCAGAAAATTAATGAAAAGCTTACATCCGCAGGGCAGCTTGTGGCAAGCTGAATGTGCGTGGCTACACATCGGTCCCAATTCCTCAGAGTTTTGTTGCCCTTCTGCACCGGTTAGGATTTAATGGCCCTACGGGAAAGCAGTAAGACTGCTACTCCCGGGAGTGCAGCAAATTTCAACTCTGGCTTGCCTTAATTGGCCGGTTAGAGGGAGGGAGCCAGAGCTATATGCTCGGGGGCGGAAGTGTCATTTCCAAGGGCATAACTACGGGGAAGCCCGCTCCGGGCCTGTCCCGCGAAGGTGAAACCGGCGCCGCACCGCTCGACACCCCAAGCCGCTCACACCGGTGTTGCCCTCTGTCGCCTTACAGGCTTATCATGCCTATGGTGATTGTATAGGGGGCCCATTTAGTGAGTTGGCAAGTCACCGTCTGCCAGAAGTTTATTAATAGTATATGAAAATGGCAGACGCCGTTTTCATCAATAGCTTAAATCACCCAATCCATTTAACCCCCGACCCAATAGCCCATTTCATAGTTAGCACATTTTACAATAGTTAACTCCCATTGGAGGTGATCCATTACCGTTCTTCTACATAAGGCGGGCGTGGACTATCTGCAGGGGGGGTCCCATTCCCTATTAGCTTAAAATTCTCAAAGCGTGTTGGACCTATGTCTCTTGTAAGCCTACCAAAACCCCGGGTATCTTCATGAGAAAAAAAAAGAAGAGACAATAATTACAATAATTATAATTATAATTACGAGTATAATAATGGTGTCTTAAAATTGACACCAGGACGGAATAAATAAGGTAGACGAATTATTGAGCTTTTACATAGACTGCTAAGTAGTCCGTGAAACTGAGTAGCTTCCCATTTGTAGTCGGGATTTTCTGATCTATTTATTATTACTATTTCATTTTATATCTATGATAAACGTAATACTTATGTGTGTGTGATTTATGCAGGAGTGTCCCTAGTTTTTTTTAATTATGTAAGTACCTTAACTAGATCGTACGATTGAAATTAATCCAAACGGACTTGTCGAATCGTAATCAGATCATAATGTGTAGTTGATTTGAATATGAGCGTGTGAGACAGAATTTACGAATCTTTTTTTACTATCGTCACGTGCTGGTGATTTTCAATTGGCCGATAGTTTGATATTTGTTCGATCGTTGCAGTAAGTAGGGTTATATGCTCGATGAGAAAATAGTACAATATTTGCTCAATTTCAGATCATAAAATGTGCCATCTAACTTCGTACAGGTTACAGAAAACACGATCGATCGAAGAACGTTTTGTCAATCAGTGTAGGTAATATTATTTTCAAACACTTACTCATAATATGGCTCTTATCTTACCGCAATTAGGCACATAATGATACCTATTATCAAACTGTGGGTTTTTCATTGTTATTATATCACTAGTGGGATAATATTTTTTTTTAAAGCACTGGTTACTATGCATTATTTAAAAAAAAATCACTACAAAAAAGATCGCGTTCAATAGAACAAATAAATTAATATACGTTACCTATTGCTTGCTCATTTCATGCAACATCGTATTTAAATAAAAAAAATCATCTTGGACGTGTATAATAAACAAATCTTTCACTCAAATATAACTTTTGTTGTCTCTCTGTTTAAAACTTTATACAACAACTTTAATAAAAAAAAAAAGAAACCTCATTCTATATATACTCTGTGGCCAATGCGCGCGCAAACAAAATAATTGTTTTTCCGTCAGTACGACAAAGTTTCACAATTCGTTTTCCCTGTTGAAATTAAAGTTATATATTAATTAAAATGTCTACAAGTACTAGTTATGAAGAAAACGATTTATGTAGTACCTACACCGCCCGATATTAGATGTGAAGCCCTTAACGTTATACACTTTTTATACTGTGGTTATAGAAAGTTTACTACCTGAAAACTCCAAGGAAAAATATCTATTTGTTTTATTTAGTATTATATTATTCATAAGTGTATTGAAAAACGTCGTATGATACACCAACTTTACACACTTGTACCATAATCTACTATTCATACACTGTTTACTACACATAAAGTCATTTAAATAGGCATTAATAAATAATAGATATTTTAATTGTAAATAATTAGCAGCGCATTTTTTATTTTAGTATAATCGTTATAATTATCTACATACGTATGTACCTACCTTGTTATTTAGATTTTGCCATATTTATGCAACGCATATAAATATGATTTACGACAAAACGCGGTGACGAAAGAATGTACTAAATGGTTATGATTGTATTTTTTATTTTTATATTGTAATTACTATTTTTATGGTTTTGTAAATATTTTTAATGGGCTGTGAAGTGAAAATGTATTAAAATGACAATAGAATGTCGTACAAATGTTAAATAGTAAATAATTTATGACAAATAAAGGAATGTTAAAATATTTTGTATTATTTTTCTTTGCTAGCTGACCCTCGCTGTTTCACCCGTGGCACCCTCTTAGTGTCGTTTCTGTATTTTACAATACTGTATGAACATTTGCCCGATTTTTTGACATTTATGATTCTCGGGCTCTCCTTGGCAGTAGTTTGTAAAGGATGTAACCTAAATCTCTACACCCTAAGCCTGATTTACTACTAGCCAAACTCCCCGGCACATTACTTATATTGGGGGCCAGAGGTCAGACTGCACTCGCTCTATCTATAAAATGTGTGTGTACCTGAGTACGCAGGTAAAAAGTGAAAGTTCTTTACGATATTTTTTGCAGCTATAATATTTCTCTCATACGTCGATAAAGAAGTTTCACTTATGTTAAAGAAGTGTCACTTCAAAACAACACGGCGCGTAATCGAAAATGACAATTTTTTACAGCTATAAAATTTCTCTTAACGTCGTTATAGACTTCACTTCAATAAAATCTTAAATGCTACTCACATTGAACACTAGGTTCCAAAGCCGATATGTACAAGTTAAATGTAATTGAGACAAAGATAAAAGGAAAAATGTCTTTTTTTAAACCATGATGAAAATCTGGATCAACTCAGCAGGACGCGCAGTTCTTTATATTGTTACTAGCTGATCCCCACGGCTTCGGTCGTGATATATTTCGAACCCCCGTCGCACCCATTTAATCCTGTCGTTTATTACTTTTACAATTATGTATGAAAATTTGCCCGATTTTTTAACATTTATGATTACTGATCCGCTTTCCAGGGTAGTAGCGTGATGATATTAGCCTATAGCCTTCCTCGATTAGTGGGCTATCCAACACAAAAAGAGTTATTCATCTCGCACCGGTGCTTCCTGATAATTTCGCGTTCAACCAAACAAACAAAAAACTATTGAGATTTATATACGAGTATAGATAGAGTTGTAGAAAGTGGAGAATGTCGCTATCGTCCCCGATTATTTTGATCAGGTTGATAGTCGCACCTAATCCAATAGACTATACCTACATTACGAGAATCGACTTCACTGATATCTGAAAATAATTCACCCAGAAGTAATCGATCTGATAATACAAATTATACAAAGATAGAACTTTGATTAAGAGCTATTTTTGGCGTTACAACGTATGCAATTTTTTAATTATTTTTTTATTGTAATGTTTATTTTCTCTTCCACAAAGGTTAAACTTTAGACTACCAACACTACATACAATGAATTCTATTTTATTACAAAACAATACATTTTTTTATTAACGATAAACACCTCTGTGAGAGACTGGTATCTGCGGCGCTAGGAAGATCCTGTTAGACAGATTACCAGGCTTCCGATGATTGTGCGTGGTAGGTTTCGTATACGAAGCTACGATTTTTTTTATAATTTGTCTACTATGGCACCTTAGAATCAGACTGGTAGTAATTGTAATTATGATATTATATTCCATTAATACATTCGGTGTAAAGGGTTCCAGCAAGTTCTTTCCGGGGACAAAGCGACTTTGAATTTGAATTCATATTTTGATAGCTAAAAACAGCTATTTGGTCTCTATTCTGCAGCTTGAGATGTGAAATTGTGAAATAAATAATCGTTTTAGTAGACTACTTTTTTGTACTTTGGAAAAGTACATAAACTTGACTAAAAGCAATAGGATTGCAATAGAATAGAACTAGAACGACTTTCTATTGGAAAATAATAGACTCGGCCGCCTGAGAGTGGTCACCGTAGCCTATGGACGTTTGCAACACCAGAAGTACAGCACCCCTTTTGAAGTACCTACCCCATACAATAGAGGTTCGGGAAAACCCAAGAGAGAGATATTATCTTGGGGGCGCTATAAAATATTTGATGGACCATTCTCGAAGCATGATTATCACCTTTTAGATAAAAGCAATATCCATAAAACAATCGAATTCAAAGTATTAATGAAAAAGATGCGATTTATAAACCATCGACAATTTCACCAATTATATTATAGTGCGTAGCTTAAAATGCATATAATACTTAATGATTATACTGATATAAGGTGCAATAATTATAAATAACTCGTGTTTAATGTTATCGCTTTCTTAAATTACGTACTCGTATTTAAAAATAGAATACATTTATACCATTAAAGTGGCAGATAAGCGCCTCACGTGATCGAAAGTGTTCACGATATGGACGAAAGGATAGATTATGGACGTTTGCAACAATAGAACTGCTAAACTCGCGCAGTCGAAACGAATAAAAACAGAATGTTTCTGCCTGTTGTTGAAATGTTTTTGAGCCGTGAGGCCTTCATCCTGGCTTATGAATGAAAGCTGGTAGTGTCAGATTCGTCTATTCATTATCATCACCATCTGAGCGTCTCTCCCAGTTGCGTCTCACGGCGCCCTGAGTTCGCTTTTCTACTTTTTCTGCTCCACTACGAAGGTCATCGACTTCAAGTCGGCGTTTCTTAGGTCTTCTCTTACCGGTGGGGATTTGATCCCTACTTGGCACATCGTCCGTACATGAATAACTGCTCACATCTCTGAGATGACTCCGCTAAGTACTTACGATGCTCTCTATGCGCCGCAGTGACGTACTATCCGCAATACTAGTATATACTCGACCTATCCATAGAATCAAGTTACATGTGACTTTGTTACCAAATTGCTTTTTTTGTATTTTTAGGGCGAATTTGGCTATATTTACACTAATAAAATTATCATTTTAAAAACTGAAGTACATTCAGAGATAGCAGATGAAAAAAGTTACATATTAATTGTGTCTCCAAAAAATAAAGAGTCAAGAGCACATTTTTTTTTTTTTATAATATTTTAATATGAAATTATTGAAACGTAATGGTTATGCAATCAAATAGATCTATTTACTACGGGCTATCCTATTTTACTGTAAAAGTGATTTAGTACGTCAATAACGTTGCAATAAGTTATGAATTTTACATGTATTATTTTAAAATACTACTTTTTTCTTTACAATCTTCGTTAAAAATGTGGATCTATGAACATATGTGACTTTATTCGACGGAATTGAATTTCTAACGAAGAACTATTAGAGTTGACGGCTGCTGTTCGGACAACATGGCTATAAATGCTGGGGTCCCGCAGAGCTCAGTGTTCTCACCCAACCTGTTTTTGCTGCTTATCAATGACATGTTGTCCATTGACGGCATTCATTGCATTGCAGATGACAGTACATGTGACACTTATTATACGGGTCGCTCCAATGTCCCCCGGTCTGCAGTGGAAGAAAGTCGTGAACAACTTGTATCTGTAATCGAGGCCTCTTGCAAGAGTGTCCAATTGAGGTAGACAAAATCTTGTCCAATTTAACCAAACCAAGACTCATTTTTGTGAATTCACCTCTAAAAAAAGCTCCATTTACTGGAGCGTCGCAATTCCAGGGCACACCTATCTCCATCTCCAATAGTATTGGGATCCTTGGTGTTGAGATTTCTAGTAAAGTCCAATACAGTAGTCATTTAGAGGACAAGGCGAAGCTGGCCTCCAATTAGCTCGGCGTGCTCAACACGGCGCGACAGTACTTTACTACGGAGCAAACATTGCTCCTCCATTAGTCGCAAGTGCGGCCACACATGGAGTACTGCTGTCACCTTTGGGCTGGTGCACCACGCTTAGATTGTGCAATGAACTCCCTGCCTGGGTTTTCCCGAATGTCTACAGTAGGGGTTCTTTAAAAGGGGCCTTAGAAGGTTTTTAAAGGGTCGACAGCGCCAGTGCTGTACTTCTAGTGTTGCAAACGTCCATTGGTGACCACTTTTCATCAGGTGGGCCGTATGCTTGTCTGCCACCTCAGGGGTATTAAAAAATGTCAACGATAACAGCGACAGTGAAGAAGAATGATCTCCATGGTAATTAGCGCTTAAGTTTCTATTACATTTTCAATTTGAAAATCTATACGGCTGAGGATTTTTATCTTACTGATCTTATTTTTTTACTTTGTAAGAGAATTAGTTTTTCTATTCATACGTATATTTTTTTAGATTGTGCAATGTCATTGGGTAAGGAACCTTATAAATAATTTATTTTATTGTTTTGTTGTATATTGTTTTGTTTTTTTTAATTTTAAAAGGAATGTTTGTTTGTATTATTAGAAATTATACTATTTTTTGTTACCCAATTTAATTAAAATTTTATAATAATTCAATAAATATTAATTAAATAGGAAGATTCTTCTCACATAGAGTCAAAAAAAAATTCTGATTAGGTATTAATTATTTAAAAATATATAATCAAAGGGCTAATTATTATTTGAAATGAACATTTCTAAATTCTGTAATACTAAGTTTGTTTTTTAATAAAAAATTGATTTCAATAACTGTTTTATTTTAAAGTTAAACTTAAATAACATTCATTTAATACAAATGTGACTTTAGAATTTACGTAAACCAAAGTTATATTTACACATAATATTGTTACTTATCCCAAGAACAAGATCGTATATTATTATACGAGTATGACGCAGTGATGTCCGCTGAATATAGTTTCATATTTACATAGATATTTCTAAATTTCCAAATAAAAAAAAAACCATCATGCCTTATCCCCGAAGGGGTGGCAGAGGCATATTATATGCCCACTTTTCACCGTGTGTATTCCTGTCCCACGTAATAGGTGGTGAGCCCATTGCCGTGTTGTAATAGACAGACGCAGGTTGTGGCTACCTGCTATTGAATTTTTTCAAGCCGCCCATAAGGCCTTCAACCAGGCTTAACGACTGCCATTTTACTGACAACCGGGACCAACGGCTTAACGTGCCTTCCGAAGCACGGAAACGCTCGCAAATGTAAATGCCACAAAGTGGTCACCCATCCGAGGAACAGCCTAGTTAAAGTTGCATAACTCAGTGATCGTTTACAGAACACTGAGACCGCGGAGCCACGAGCGCTTCGAATATATTATTTTCCTATCAATAGATGCATTATAATACTTTATAATGATTGGTAAAATAATCTATTCTGTTAAATAACTAAGAAAAAGGTTACAGCTAATTTTGTAGAAGTCAAACTTAAAATCGCTCTGCTGGAAAGTAAGGATTTTGCAGATGTGACCTTATTCTAAGCATAGGTCAAAGTGTTCGGTCACTAGTAATCACACGTCGGCACGGTCGCCAGATTACTTGCATTTCTCTGTATCAACCATGGTAAAAATTCTGAAAAGCTCTTTCACTTGACCCCACTCTCTCTTTAGTTTCAGAAAAACACGGGCAGGGCATAGATGTCATCCTCACATTGTGGAGAGAATCGTGCCTTGCCTGTGTGTTCCTCCTCCTACAATCCTGGGTCCTTAAAGAGAGGTGAAAAGTATATTTCTGTACCGTCATCCTGAGCGTTGCTGTCGGCAGATAGCAGCTCTCAATCATGGTCTCAGTTACCATAAGGCGGACGGCGCCATATTGACGTGTAAATATGTCACAATAAAAATAAAAACAGTTTTTTCATACCATCAATACACTCCAACCTCGACTTATACAGACAGCTAGCATGCACTGACCCTTAGCGGAGATCCCATTCCTCACAAAGTAAAAAAATCTGCAAGAGCTTTAGTATTATAAATGTTCAGCCAAATAATAATGGACCCCATGCTCCAAAATAATATCTTGCCAAGACATTATTTGTGAGCCTAAGGCATAACTTATTATACTCTTTGGCCTAAGGCCTTGTCATATCTCGATGTCAGATTTGATTGTGTAGTACCCAAGTACGTCATTCTTGACGTATAGATATCTTCAAATTGTTTATATCCGATTTGTCACTAGCAAAGGAACTCCTGTTAGAGTTATTCTATTTATACAAGCCGGGTCATGTTTCTAATAGGAATGTGAGCTATGGACACTCGCCATTGTCTGCAAGGAAATTGCATAATGACACTCAAAACCTAAAGTGACACATCCTTTATATAATATTATACAATTTTATATGTACCTATACTGTTTGTAGTTATTTACCGCGGATTCACAGAGTCAAACACACAAATTTAAAATTTCCATGCTTCGGAAGGTACGTTAAGTTGTTGGTCCCGGTTGCCAGTAACATGGCAGTTGAGTTAAGTAAAAGACCTTATTGCTTGAAAAATCTCAACAGGAGGTCGCCACAACATGCGCTTGTCCATTTCAACACGGCAAAGTGTTCACCACCTGTTCACGTGGGACAAAAATGCACCCAGCGAAATGTCGGCATTTTATTTATTATAATAATAATATACCTCTGCCAACCCTCAAAGATAAAGGCGGATCTGATAAAAAATAGACGGGACTGAATGCGGAAGGCACAAACTCTCTCTTTATCTTAATGTATTTCCAGTTGCTTACAAAACGTACCTCGTTTTGGAGTGAATACGACTACACAACCTGCGCTTGGCCATTTTCAGCACGACAATGGGCTCACCGGCTGTTACGTGGGACAAAAATAGTAGCGCTTTTAGCTCAATTGCCATAGTAAGTATACTATGCTATATACATGACAAAAATTATATTACAAAATTAATCCAATTCGCTAAAATTGTTACATATCGCATTAATGGTAGAAATATTTAGTTATCTACCTAAATACTCACTTAGTTGAAAATACACAAAATGGCTACCTGGAATTTATTGAATGCAGATATTTTTACTTACATAATGCGATTGTAAGTATAAATAAAATCATATAAAACTTGCATTCTAGATAAGACTACTCATTAAATAATATATTATTATATTTATTATCTATCTTGAATTTATTGAATGCAGGTATTTTTATTTACTGCGATGATGGTAGGATAAGTAGATATTAAAAAAATCATATAGAACGTACATTCTAGATAAGACTACTCATATTATAATTTATTATTATCTGTCTTGATGTTTTGAAACGATGAACAATAATAAATTGGTACCAATATATTAAAGCGATTAATGTATCTACAGGAAGCTAAATAAGTATGCATGGATGCCTGGCGCGATGCCTGGCTATCTGTCCTCTCTGACTACCCCGGTTACCTAGTGTCAATATAAGATTAAGTATATCATATGTACTATTTTAATCAATTACACTTACACTGTTCGTAAACAATTTGACAGAATTAAGAACAAAAAAGAAAATGTTTATTCACAAACCTATTCTGTAATGTGCCACTCACTATTAGGTGGGATAGCAAAGTACTACCAAAACATAGTAATATAGATATAAATGAATTTATAAACATAATGTTCTAATATAAACATAGTATTTATCTTTTAGTATTTTGGCTTATGGTTTGCTCGTAATGTTATCTTTGTGCAGGCATGGATGTAGAGGGGGCACGTCGGGGTCCGCACCCCGGGCGGCTTATTCAGGGGTCGGCAAATTCAACATACATACAGACATATTGTCACGCCTTTATCCCCGAAGGGGTAGGCAGACAGTATACGGCCCACATTTCATCGTATGCATTTATTGCAAAATCAAGCTCAAGATATATGCTAAAAGATAAATGATGAATTGTAGGTTACTTCATGCAAAAACTTCTGAACAGATTTAAATGAATTTTGGTATAAATAGGCTAGAGGAACAACTTCCTGTGGGAAATGGGAACAGGAAAGCTACATTACGCGCGCGGAGTCTCGTGCAATAACTAGTATTTAATAAATAAGTTTATGATTTGCATATAATATATTAATCATAATATATTATATGCAAATCATAAACTTATTATATAGTAATCATACTATCAATATGGCAACGAGTACCTTCCGTTCAGTTAGACATAATAAAAGCCTATTTTAGCTTCCGTAGCCTAGATAGCTCCAAATATAGAGCTCGAAGGCGACTACACATATTATCTGCCTGCCTTGATCAAGATACGACACGAGCTGCTTAATATGGCTTCCTTCCGATAATAAATCTGCTATCTTGTAAACTATTATAGGCTAGAAACCTAATCTATACTTATATACAGTAATCCGCGCCCACGACTCTAGCTGCGTAATATTTGGATCTAAGAAAAAGAAGAAGTCCCGTGGAAGTAAGTGGTTTTCCGGGATAAAAGTAGTCTAAAATACACTCTAAATATGCAAAAGTCTCTTTTAAAAAAATATGGTTTTGCTATTGATTCGTTACGATGTGAAAGACGGTCAAATATACAAACACGCTTTCTAATTCATAAAGTTACATATATATATTTTACAGTTAGTTATTTTCATGTCTTTATCCCTGAATGGATTTTATGATTTTAGGGTAAGTCGAAAGGATGGCAGAGGCATATTTACGCCCGTTATTCAACGTGTGCATTTTTGTCCTACCTAGCAGGTGGGTGAACCCATAGGCTTATAGTTGCCTCTGTGTACGCCTTCGGTGATAAAAGGCTTGACTGATGAGTGTATGAGGAAATACGTAAATACCTACCATAATACTAGCCCCCGGAGCAGGCAGAATCCCGTGGAGGTTTCCACACGTACAACAAAGGGTCACTTTAATATTATTTCCGTATTTTGTGAATGAAAGAGGGAAGCAGTACAATGACGATTATTTTATAAACAGATTAAGTAATTCGTTCATCGTCTCTGAGAGGATCATTAGTAAATGTATCGTGAGAGTGATAGCACAAAGATGCTGCGAGTTTTTGTGACTTGTCTTTGGTTGAGTACGTATTAATCTATCTATACTAATATTATAAAGCTGAAGAGTTTGTTCGGTTGAACGCGCTAATCTAAGGAACTTCTGATCGGATTTGAAAAAATCTTTTTGTGTTAGATAGCCCATTTATCGGGAAAGGCGATAGGCTATATATCATTACTCTACTACACTGGGGAGCAGAGCAGTAGTCATAAATGTCGACAAATCGGGCAAATTTTTATGCATCATTGTAGAATTTATAAGCGACTGGATAAAATAGGTGCGACGGGAGGTCGAAATATTCCACGGGCGAAGCTGTGGGGGTCATCTAGTTTAATTATATTTAAAAAGATTGAGTGATATTGAAAATCGAATTAACTTAAAATCTAAAAAGTGATTCTATGCATCCTCATGGATGCTATGCCGTACCTAGTCGGTACCTAACTCACGCGTTGCCCTTCCATCTGTCTATGACTGGGAGTCCCTACTGAGCTCTCGTAAGGATAACCCGTTCCGACAGACTTAATTCTTGGGGACCAGGTATTGCAGCCCACCCACTGTCACCAAAACCCCGACAATGGAGGCCGGTAGTCCCTAGCGAGTTCTTCGAAGGGAGAGTTCTTTCTAAGAGACCTCTTTCGCTGCTTGCAAAAAGACACAGTGGCATCCCACTTGCTCCTGTTGGAGACCATGACTCTGAACATGGTCTTCTACTTTAAGAATGTCCGCGCCCCAACCCGCAACGAGATCCCGGCACTAAAGCGTCCACGCTAAACACTCCCGCAACGCCATATCCTCGATGCACGCTCACTGTTAAATGAACTCGGGGCCGAGTCTACTATTGACAAGCCGTAAAATAGAACCGAAATCGCTGTTTTTAGCTGTCAAAATGTTAGTAGACTATCAAAAATGCAACGGAGTAGCGGCCACTGCTGGTGCGGTACGTGCTAGTAGAAGTATATTGGAGTACGATAGTAATAGTAGACTGCGAAAAACTGTCAACATTATACCGGTGGCTATCTATTGACCGACGATTTCTATTCTTCTCTGTTGCGTTTGAATTAGTAGACGGACAGAACGGAAACACTGTCTCACGACCACCTCTCGCTCCAAAAGTTTGTCATTATAGCTTAGGTACTTGTCTGAGTGAAAATAAAGTACCGAGTATTTTCAACTTTAACAGGAAGGCTTTCTGTTAATTTCCAAAAAACTAACTAACTATCTTTAACTAACTCAATTATTTTTTTGTTAATTTCCACAAAAACGAACACGTCATAGTATTGTAGTTGATTAAGTTATACATATTATAGTGACTAGTTTAGTGTAACCACGGCACAAAAACCTATTAACAACTCTGGCTTTATTTACACTCCCAATAAAATAGGGAGAAAACCACTTTACGATTGATGTATCCTGTTATGTTTGCAGGCATCACGAATGCAGACACTACGACAGAGACTTCAATAGTAGGTTATCAGCCTCTATGGAAGTATGACGGTAAGACCCTCAATAAATTCTTTTTTCTACAACCTAGTTCGCAAAATACATCTTGTCAGTGAATCAATTCAGCCGTTATGGCGTGAAACTGTAGCAAGCAAACTCACGTTCGTACTTATAATAATTACATTCATACATTCAGTAGAATTTACATGTCTTCAATGTCCAACCTTCAAGAATAAACAGATGAGATTAGAGAGAACTGTGAACGCCCGTGACTCAGCAAATAGTAAAATTTGGTAATAACTTAGATAAATTTTCCCCGCGTTTGAAGCGCTCGTAGCACCTCAGGCTCTCTGTTTTGTAAACCATCATTGCGTTAAGTATATCTAATATTAGCTTGCTAAGTTTGCGTGCTTTGAAAGCACGTTAAACAGTTGTTTCCGGTAGGGTAAATAATCTGGCATGGCAGCCTTAAAGCTAAGAAAACTTTATGGGCGGCTTGAAAACTTTCAACAGTAGGTCAAAACCTGCGCCAATCCATTTCAACACTGCAATACGCTCACCAGTTATTACGTGGGATAAAATACAAATTACGAAATGTAGGCGTATACATATGGTATGCGTCTGATCACACCCTTTGGGAAAAATGTGTGACTATTTATACATAATGTTACAGATGAGAGCAAATGGCCAGGCCATCGCTGCCAAACTGGTGGTAGGAGACAGTCACCGATAGACATTAAGACAGAAACTGTCATCCAAGACTATCACAGACTATTCATCAAGAACGGTCCTCTCGTGTTTAAGGGGTACGGAGGAGTACTCGTCACTGGCGTCAACAATGGGCACACAAGTAAGAGGTTAAAGCATATTATATTGACCTTGCCCACTGTGACAGTTAATGTCACTATAGATTTCCATCAGGTGGAAGAGGATTGTAATTTTTTTTGGAGTAACTAATAAAAATAGCATCCCAATTAGGTACCGACGTACCTAATTAACTCACGAAGAGATCCATACAGAATCCTAACCTCATTAAAACTATATTTTTTGGAGAACGGGACCATCATTTGGACATTTTCGACCTCGTTTAAAGCAACTGCCGTTTGAGCAACCAACCCTACACTACACCCAATACTACAGACTAGTTCAGCTGTGCTAGAGTTTAAGACTAAAGAGCTTCTACTCTGCTCTATTAAGCTAGCGCAACTCGTTTTATTTCCACTGTCACAGTAAAAAATAGCATTTACGAGTACAATCAGGTATTAAAAATAAATTCTAAAAGTAAATGCTATTGTTTTAGAGTGATACTCGTAATGGCAAAAACGCCATTTACTTTAAGAATTGATCAATACTAGGCAGTATATGTGCTATGATGTGCTACAGGATCAATCAAGAAGTCAGTTAGCAGTCGCTTTCAACAATGCAACTCAAGCGCCCGTGGCCCCGCTGACTCAGTGTTCCGTAAACGACTGCGTTAAGCAACAATCGCTATAGGTGGTCCTTGGATGGGTGACCACTTTGTGGAATTGACAGTGAATTTCCGTGCTTCGGAAGGCACGTTAAGCCGTTGGTCCCGGTTGCCAGTAAAATAGAAGTCTTTAAGCCTGGTTGAAGGCCTTATGGGCGGCTTGAAAAATTTAAATAGCAGATCGCCACAGCCTGCGCCTGTCCGTTTCAACACGGCAATGGGCTCACCTCACCACCTGTTACGTGGGACAAAAATGCATACGGTGAAATGTGGGCGTATAGCATGGCTCTACCTACCCCTTCGGGGATAAAGGCGTGACAATATGTATGTATGTATATTCTAAATATAAGACCTACCTGAAAAGTTTATATTGCTATCATAACTATACACCTCTCTTTCTGACAGTCCAGTTTACCACAGAGGGCGAAGAAGCGATTCATCCGAGATTGAGCGGCGGGCCCTTAAGTTACATGTATAGGCTGGAACAGATGCACTTCCACTGGCAATCAGAACACGCCATCAATGGAGCGAAGTAAGTAGGGCATTTAGACAATGGCCAATGGTAACATCAGCCATTTTACAAGCAAAATAGCAAGGTTTACCTAGGATGGCGGCGTTGGCTGATCATGGTCTTGAAAAAATTTTAGAAGGTTTTTTGGACATGCACAGATTTTACAAAGCAATGTGAGTTATTAGGTTGGAGGCCGAAATGCCCATTTCACCTTTAGCTTCGATGGGGTCCTTCTCTTATTTTGTTGATAATTGCATACGTTTTAAACATAGATCATAAGTTTCTTGTTCTGTTGTGTACCCATTGCGTGTAAAGTTAATAACAACTTTCTTTAACAAGCGCCATTTGACTTCTCTCGGTCTTCAACAGACCCGATGTTCAAACCGTTATATCAAACGCACATTATAATTTGATGATTGCAGATTCCCTATGGAGATTCATTTTGTGCATGTACGAGTCGACCTATCTGTATACGAGGCGCTCTCGAAAAGAGACGGGCTGGCTATTATCGCGGTCTTCTGTAATGTAAGTTTTAAATTTGTTTTTGCCTACGACATCACATATTTAGAATATTTTTTTGTTTATCAGTCACGGTTTTATCCCCACTATTCACTGTGTGGCATATTTGTCTCATACGTTACAAGAGTCGGCAGCGCCAAAGAAGCGGTGTAACAACCGAACCCTCAGGTGAGGCCGCGGTGGTAGCCAAAGTCTGCCGAGAGCATTGAGACATCTTTCAGAGGAGTTACACGGAGCGTCCGGAAATATACAGTTAGGCAGGGACCATGACTCGTGGTAAAAAAAGGGACGGCAACTCCAGTGTAAGCAGCTCTGGTATTGCAAACGGTGGCAGTAATAAATCGCGACACTTAGTTGAAATCACACAGTAGGTAATGTTTTCATTACCTACTGTGTGTGTGTGCTATAAGGTATCGAATTTGTATCTATTTTGAGCCAATAAAATAATTACTTAGACCGAGTGACCTTGACTTGTTGCCATTGAGTTGTCTGAGGTGACAAACAGAATTCGCTCCCCATATTGATATTACATTAGTTGAACTTGTATCATGAACGGTAAGAATAGAGGCCAATCGATTCCATTTCTTTTTTTTTACATGAGAAATATCCTCATGGATGCTGTGACGGTCTCCTACCGACTAAAACTCCACGGTGCCCTTCTATTTGTCTAGGAGACGCTGATGAGTCCTCGGAAGGATAAACTCTAGGGCTGCCTTTATCCGCCAACGCGGCTTCAGCTTCAGGCGTTTGAGTGTTATCTTGCTTCTTTGGGGTGGGTTCGAGTGCTGTCCCACTTCATTGGTGGAATGAAGGAATCAATCGATTCCTAACATAGCGTCATGTAAAACACAAAGATCGAGTACCTGGCATTAAACTACTATAACTGGAATATAACTGGCATATAACTGGAAGCGCTCGTGGCCCCGCGGTCTCAGTGTTCTGTAAACGATCACTGAGTTACGCAACTTTCACTATGGCTGGTCCTCGGATGGGTGACCACTTTGTGGCATTTATATTTGCGAGCGTTTCCGTGCTTCGGAAGGCACGTTACGCCGTTGGTCCCGGTTGCCAGTAAAATGGCAGTCGTTAAGCCTGGTTGAAGGCCTTATGGGCGGCTTGAAAATTTTCAACTGCAGGTAGCCACAACCTGCGTCTGTCTATTTCAACACGGCAATGGGCTCACCACCTATTACGTGGGACAGGAATCCACACGGTGAAAAGTGGGCATTTAATATGCCTCTGCCACCCCTTCGGGGATAAGGCGTGATGGATATTTATTATTTAAACTCTACAGATCCCACATCCGTCCACTTAGGCGATGATTCGGTCGAGTGGAATCCCTTATTTCACATGTCCAGTGACATCTATTGCGACATCAAGACACATATTGCTGTCGCGTGGTCTATTAAGTGGCGGGAGATGACTGGTGTCATTTTTGACCTAAAATTGCCGGTCAGATTGAAGGGACAGGTCTATACATAGGTTTACATGCCAGTGAGGCGTGGCCACTATTGGAGCGACACAAGCAGGAGAAGATGCTGCGGTGGATGTGTGGAGTCACGCGGATGGGCCGCGTGAGGAACTCTCGCCTACACCGCAGCCTTTACGTCCGTGATATTGCAGATAAATAAATAAATATCGTATGGACAACTCACACAACGTCATCTGATTCCAAGCTACGCAGAGCTTGTACTATAGTAACCAGATAACTGATAAACATACTTATATATTTCTAAATACACATACATAGCACCGTCTCCGCTTGGGTGAATATTACGGACGACATCGGACATGGCATGGAGTGTGGAAATGTCACATGTTTTGGCTCCGTTGAAGACGATCGAGTTTATCTAGCTGGCGTTCGGACAGCTAGATAAAATCGTCTTCAGAATTTTCGTATCAGATTTATATTTGGACTACGTATATATGATCACATTACTGTTTTTCGGAAAAGACTCGAGTGGCTACCTATTCGACTTCGCCGGAATGCTCATATTCTTTTCTTGTTATACGGTATACTGTTCAACCTATCTCAAAGGACGTTTTAAATTCCTTGAATTCCTTCATGATACTCATTCGAAGTGCTTAGGATCATCGGAGAACCTGAGACTAAAAATGCCGTCACATTCCACAATACTCTTAGGAAAATCCTATACTGTCTTGGCCGTACGATTGTGGAATGAGCTACCATTAGATATTCGTCGCGCGAAGTCACTCGCTATCTTTAAGGACAAGGTTAAAAACAACTTTCTGTCCTCTAACTAAGTACTTAACTTTACTTGTAGTATTTCTTTTCTTTTACTTCTTTATTGTGTACAACTTAACTATTATCATCGCTATCATACTAATCTGTACATGGGCGTACCCAGGTTTTGGGCCAGGGGGGGTCAAATCCGATTTTCCTAAGGGCATAAAGCGCTCGTAGCCCTAACTCAGTGTTTTGTAAACGATCACTGCGTTAAGCAACTGTCGCAATGGCGGGTTAAGGATGGGTGACCGCTTTGTGGTATTTCCATTTACTAGCATTTCCGTGCTTCGGAAGGTACGTTAAGCCGTTGGTCCTGGTTGCCAGTAACAAGGCAGTCGTTAACCAAATTAAAAAAAAATATTCAACAGCAGGTAGTCACAACCGGCGTCTGTCTATTTCAACACCGCCACCGCATTGCAGATAAAAGCGTGACTGTTAAGAGAATTTCTTTAAAAATTAGCTTGTTAAGTTCGGGGGACAGGTTTCCCGCTGTCCTTACAGAAACAGGCTCAAGACGACGTCTTGACGTGAAAAATTCACGCACGCTTCATGGACCTGAGCCTGAGCCTCATTCAACAAGCGGGATAACAACCTAATCAACCTCTCTAAGCAAGTGGGATAACATCAAACCATCAGGCGACGCCATGATGTTAGACAAGTCTGCTACAAATCTGGGTCATCCTTCCGAGGAGTTCCCGGGGTGCCTTAAAAACATCACATACAACATCCTTGGGGATTATATTATGACTAAGGCAGCTGCCCCCCTCTGCCCCCCCTCCCCCTGGGTACGAAGCTGAAGTTATATATTATGTAAGTACGCCATCAACTACCTCTTTCTTTGTTTTCCTGATCTTCTCTTTCCATACTAAGGTTGTTTGGAAGAGATCGCTTTTAGCGATATGACCGCCCATTGTACTTTCACTTGTAGTTTTCAGTCCTGCAAATACTGTATGTAATGGTGTGCAATAAAGAATTATCTATCTATCTATCTATAAGTATTATAGATATATAACACCCAGACACAGAATAAACCATCGTGCTCATCACACAATGTTTTATCCTGGGTAGAAATAGAACCCACGACCTATTGCGTAGCAGTCGGATACACTCCCACCGCGCCACAGAGGCAGTCAGATAAGCTGCAAGGGTGTCGCCTTCGCTGGTATGGTCACGTTTTGCAGCAACGGCTGGCTACGTAGGAAACAAATGACTGGCTATGTCGGCCCCGCCGGGTCCCGGTAAGTGATGGCTTGACGTCGTAAGGAATGACAGGCATGCTCTTACTACAGGGAATGCCCACGATCTTGCGAAGTGGAGGAGAAAATGTAGGAAAGAGAACCCCGGGTGTCTGGTCTGATGTGAAATGTAAAATGATGATGAGTCATGTATAATACTTTTGCAGTAAAATACTACTTAGCTCCAACAGGGTCAGTGGTACACTATCCCAAGAAATAAAGATTAATCTTCACTACATAGCGTATCTGTTGCCCTTGGGGACGAATGTTAAAATTACTGCCAGATTCGTAGAGCACTAATAAGATCTGCTATGCAATTCACAAATCTCGGATCCAAATCCGCTACGGCGCAAATGTCATCGATATTCATAGAACTCTAATATCAATGACATTTGCGCAGTAGCGGATTTGGATCCGAGAGTCGTGAATTGCATAGCTGTGGGAAAAAAAAGCAATAAAAACGTTTCTAATGCTAAATTACAGGTCCAATCTGCGCTAGATGATCCGCCAGAGGAGGTTGCTGAATTAATGGGATATATTCCACAGCTCATGAAACCTGGCGACAGGATTAGTGGCGCGGTCCTTGACATGAAGTAAGTAACGAAATGATATCTCTTGACCCTTTATCGCTTCTTATGCGGATGCCTCACATTTTCAATCAACTGTCAAAGAGAGATTTCATTTTTTTTTATTTCTTAAATAACTAGATAAGTAATAGATATCTTTATTGGACTTATGTACTACATTATAGTATATTTAAATATTATAAGGTACACATATAGAAACATTACATTATTGCATATAACAATATTTTCCAGGCAGCCTTTCAATATACAAGAATGTTACTTATTCACAGTATGGTTAGTTCCTTCAGTTGTGAACTTGTTTTTATGGAAACAGGTAATTTCGCTTTCAAAAGTTGGTACCATAGTTTTTATAATAAACTAACTACCGTAATTCCTGATGTCCCCGTCCCAGATAATCCCTAAATAAGCTAAATTATGCTTGTTTTAGGAGTAGGTCAATAATAATCAATCGAGTTGTTGTTCTTGAAATTTTGTTTACTAATTTGACTCTTCCGCCTATGAACCTTGACGACATAACTCCCGGTCTCCGTAGTCTTTCAATTTCTTTAAAGACCAAACCGCTATTTGGCTTTTAATTCCTAAGAGGAAGGAATTAACATTAATTTCGTGATTACAACTTCAATTACTCCTAATCCTTATTAGTTTTCATCAAATGGGTAAAAAGTCAATTCTCCGACATGACGACGACAGTCAGTAAATTACCGGAACAGCGGCTTAGATCCATTGTTAAACCGACATCATGAAAAACATTACAGAAAACTGCTAGATGCAGTGAAAGCATGCTGGGCCCTTTTTTGTACGTGGTGTAAAACATTTGGTCACTTAACCACTTCAAACTTTTTGAGCCCAAAGATAGGCCTGAGGCCAGTTACTTACACTGGCACTCGGAACTCTCAAGGACTATAAATTTTTAATAAAGTGGAAAAACACAATTCGATTCGAGACAGGGATGGAACCTGTGACCTTTGCCTAACCAGGGCAATGTTCTAGCAATTTATGAAAAAATATAGCAAAATAATTGCTTAAAAATTTATTCTCAAGGACTACTCTGAAAGCAGAAGAGGTAGAGAACAGGTGGCGAGTACTAAAAGGCATCATGTAACATAAGAGTGCCAACCGCCATATGACTATCGGTTAACAGCCTCCTGGCCCTCCGCCCACGGTCCAGTGTAATCTAGTGAATCAAACTTGTAATTTTAATTATTGGGGCGAAGCGAAGTGAGCATAGCTCCATTCCTACCCGAATCGGATTTTCGCTTTGTCCTCGAGCTCATCCTAAATCACTCCACAGTTTTTGATCAAATTTGACCCATAATACGACATCTAGCCATAGGTATATGGTTTAGAAAAAATAAAATCAAAAATTTGACATACCATGGAGGAATAATCACCGAAAGGAAAATATACTAAAGAACTCGAAAATATACTTCATCCATATGGTCAAAACGCTTCGCTCCGTTTACACTTACTGAGGTTGGCAAGTGCACCTATATTATATGTCTATCAGGAGTAAATAATTGTTTTAAATAGTCTTTTTACGTTGTGTTCCAGAAGACTACTCAGCCCCAACAGAACGTTTTACTACACGTATTCGGGGTCGCTGACGTCACCAAAATGCAACGAAGCAGTCACTTGGATAATTTTCCCGACACCGATTAAGATAAGCGATACACAGGTTTGGTGATAACATTTATTGAGTTATTAACTTTGTGTGAATAACTGAACTGCTACTTCCAGGTTTGGAAGTAGCAGTTTGGATTTTGAGCCAGGGGGCCGAGTCTACTATTTCAATCGTGTCGAAATAAAATCGAAATTGTCGCTGAATAGAAAACCACCGGTACAGTTTTGACAGCTTTTCGTAGTCTACTATTGCAATCGTACTCCAATAGACTTCTATCGGTTGGCCGATAGAATTCTACTAGCACGTATCGCGCCAGTGGCCGCTAGTCAGTCATTTTTGATAGTCTACTAACATTTTGACAGCTAAAAATAGCGATTCTAAACCTATTACGGCTTGTCCATAGTAGACTCGGCCCCCAAGTGTCGTGGTAGTTTGATGCTAGAAGATCTCGTTAGTTTTTTTTATATTTTCGGCTTTATTGGGAACGGGAAAACTAAATTGAAAGAATAAATATTTTTAAAAAATAGAGCAGCTAGTGGACTCCTTTTTTTTTAACGTGTGGAAATCCCTTCGGATGTCATGCCGGACTCGAACCGGCTAAAACCACACAGTCCCCGCCTAACTGTCTATTGCCGGACGCCCCGGGTAACTCCTCGGAAAGATGTCCCAGTGCTCCCGGCAGACAGCTAGAGGACGCCTACCCTATCCGCATGGTGCAGTTTTCCTGTACCGTTTCCCACAAGAACCTGTCATACAAAATGTAACCTATATATTAATCTAAGCTGTCTGCAAACTTGAAAAAGATCCAGCCCTTTAAGCGTGTAGACGTAACAAACATTTACACTCACAAACTTTCGTCTTTATATTTGTGTTTATAGATACTAACTCTGAAGTGAAATGTTCTACTCGTAAACATTTTTTTACTTTAAAAAGTACCTATAGCATCATATCCCGTGCTGCAAGCATTACATTTTTGAGCGTTCTGGATAAGATAAGGAATAAACCACAAGATTATTCATAATCTTAAAAAAAAAAAATTATTCAAAACACAGCAGATCAACAATATAGAGGTAAAAACCGACATTCACAAAAAAACATCAAATAAATTGTGAGACCCAAATGACTTTCCAAAAAATAAATTGTGGGTGATTTTTCACACAACATCGCCGTTTCGCCCAAAGTAAGCTAATAATATATATCTCTAAATACATACATATTATACATAGGAAACACTCAAACTCTAAAATAAACATTTGTGGATCACACAAATATTTGATCCGACCAGGGAATCGAACCCGGAAACCCGGGAACTCAGTCGCGGCAGTCGCATGTACTACCACTGCGCCACGCCGCCGCCGTCATTTCTGCTGCCCCTGCAGTAGAAATTACGGCGCGTAAACGCATTCACCTCGATAAAAAAACACATTAAAAATCACACGGTGAAATGTGAGCGTACAAAAATTATGTAGTTATACCTCTAAATTAGTAATGCCATTTAGGGATATAGGCGTGACTGATGATCATAAACAAAAAGTACGAACTGCTCGGAATTTGGCTCCCGTTAGAGTAATGGAGACTTTCAGAGGACGCCATCGCTGGCAAGCCCAAGGAAATGATATCTAAGTTCCTTGGGTGACCCACTCCAATGTAAAAATACCCTTTGGTTATACTGTCTTCTTAGCAGATGCAGCACACACAGGTGAGATACCTACGTGGTTAAACTAAAGTCTCAGTTGATGAACCCCAGTTGCAAGTAATTGACTAAGGAGGCGAGCGTAACAAGCCGACGAAAGTCTCTGTTTTAACTCCACTGGTACGGGTAAAATGCTATTGATGTCCGACCGTCCGTCCATTCAGTCTACAGGTCGCATTTTTAATGGGATTTGCATGCACCTTGGCATGGACAATCCTTGATGTGGACAACAACTTTTAGCGAGGGGGTTTTTCGATCGGGGGGGAAAGGAGGCAGGGGAAGGGAAATGGTCCCGTAGTGGTTGGCAAGAGCGCTCAAAACGAAAAACAGCAATGCTGAATTTTTTTTTAAATCGATGAAAAGGAGGAAAAAAATTTATAAAAAAATTGTCCGAAGTCTACTGTTCACAGAACAACTAGTAATTTGGTTTATTCTTTTCTATCTATCACGCCTTATCCCCGAAGTGGTGGCAAAAGCATATTATATGCCCACTTCTCACCATGTGTATTCATGTCCCTCGTAATAGGTGGCTAGCCCATTGCCGTGTTGAAATAGACAGACGCAGGTTGAGGCTACGTGCTATTGAAATTTTTCAAGCCGCCCATAAAGCCTTCAACTTAACGAATGCCATGTTACTGGCAACCGGGACATATAGCTTAACGTGCCTTCCGAAGCACGGAAACGCTCGCAAATGTAAATGCCACAAAGTGGTCACCCATCCGAGGCCAGCCATAGCGAAAGTTGCATAACGCAGTGATCGTATACACAACATTGAGACCGCGGGACCACGAGCGCTTATATATTTATATATATTTTTTTGTTTATTCTTTTCAGTACCAGTTATTCAACCAAATTAGCAATGGTCGGCTCAATTCCAGACGTTTGCAAGAAATAAACCAGCATGAGGTGTTCACACCGCCGAAGCCGCACCCCAAGATACGCATGCCAGAGTTCTTCATATTCTTTGAAGACGTCATAAGGATTATCACCAACCTCTTTAGAAACATGACTAAGTTAGTTTTGCAGCGTTAATGCATGATAGTTCATTTGACCCGTAGACAGAGTATAATATACACATAGTCAGCGTGCTGCAGAAAGGGACAGGCAGTATTTTAACTGGGTTACTAGTCGAAAAAATGTTCCCTATAATTCGTATTATTAAAATTACCTACCTACGCTCAATACCTTAGATCAAAAGGCATTATTACATGACGGTGTCTTGCCCAAATTAAGATTAATACAAGCTTGTGATGGGATTTAGACATCTGATAAACATACAAATTTAATTCTAAATACAATTTACATAAATGAAACATCTCCTTTATCTTAGCGTATTCCTAGTTGCTTCCAAACCCTACCTCGATTTGAAAGTCCCAACCCGGTTAGGGCGCCTGCGTAGTTGTCTCGTCTGTTAGTCAGCAGTTACACCGGCGCAGGTGAGAGCGTTCGGGGCCCGGAGATCTTGGTAGCCACCTTACGTACTTACGTTCACATAGGACACACCCGAACTCCTTAACAATTATTTAGGGAGGAAACAAATATTTGTTGCGACAGTTAAATAAGTATACTGCCTAACTGTTACTGCGCTACAGAAACCTATTTTAGTTAATAAAGACTACCATTTCACATACCATGGTCAACAGGCATCTTGTTGGCGAGCATGGCCTTGATACCGGGTCCCAGGGATCATGGTAGAATCCTCTAAACTTAAATGCAACATTGCATAACCTATATAAATAAAAATGAATCGCGAAACATGTTGCTAAGCGTAAAACTCAAAGACAGCTGGACCAATTTGAATAATTCATTTTTTATTTCTTGAATGAAAATTCTCTTCAGGATTTATTGAAGACAAAAATTAGAAAAATGGCAACGGAAACGGGAAAGCTTCAATACGCGGGCGAAGCCGCAGGCATCAACTAGTACATATTAAATGAACATAACAAAAAAATACTTTGCCAGCTTGTTAAATGGCGATATTTCTATGATAATAATAATATTATTGTTTCAGTATGGCAGCTGCCATCAGGGGACGCCGATAACATTCGTTACAAACCAACTGCAGCAGAATCAATCATTGTTGTTGAATATGTTAAATTATGTTTTGAGTTATTGTTGATTTACTTATAAATCCTTAAATATAAATCAACAATAAATCCTTACCTTCCTTTTTTAGTTTGTGTAAAGTTTATATTAGCTGTAAGTTGTAAATATTCTAGTTTATAAAATAAACCTTCATGTCAACTTCGTGTTACAAGTTTGAGCTGAGGTCAGCCATAGGCAGCTAACAGAGTGCTGAGTAAGTTTTAGGGCTGTATTACAGAACGTTTCTCAGTACTCAAGAAACACTTGATAGTAGTATTTTAAGGCGATAACTAGCCTTAAGCGTTTCTTGAGTATTGAGAAACGTTCTGTATTACGGCCCTTAGTGGGCGCCTGAACGCGTTTACGTGAAATTGTATGAGGTAGCGATATATTTTCACGATTGCAGCTAGACGTCGTCGGTGCCTCGATTCCATACAAATTCACGTTTACGCGCTCAGCGTGAGCTTTGACAAAGTCACACTAAGGGCCGTATTACAGAACGTTTCTCAATACTCAAGAAACACTTGAGAATAGTATTATAAGGCGAAAACTACCCTTAAGCTTTTCTTGAGTATTAAGAAACATTCTGTAATACGGCCCTAAGTACTCAGTTTCTGACCATACCATCGCATTCCGGGCGCCAAGAATATTGAAATAAATAAAAATAATTAATTTTGTTAAATCTGGTTTATTTTCAAATAATATTAACAACCATATCTACACTTCTTGTACACAGTCATTCATTCACTTGTCAACATATAATATCGTTTTTGTATACAATTATTAAAGAATTAATAAGCCTCGAAACAGCTGGATCGATTTTGATGGGACTTTTACTAGCGAATAGTTGATGTTATAAGAATTTCCACAGGCTTTATTTCAAACGGCTGAACCGATTTCAACTTTTTATGTGAATAAAGTTGCTAAGTCCGTTCGTAGTTTTCAAGACTATTAAAATTATTGTATACAAAAATAAATCAACGTTTCATATTTTGTTCAAACATCATTATATAACTAATAAATATTACATTAATATCCCAATGCATAGAAGTACAATTGGCCAAGAAAATGTTTACGAATTTCCGATTCAGTTCGGAATGCCAAATTCGAAAAAAGCCAATTCCACAAAATGCCAACTTCGCAAAATGCCAACTTCTCACGACAACTTGAAAACGATAGGTTTTATATCTAAAATGATTATTGTTTGCAAATATTAGTTTCGGCAAAAGTTTCTCTTGATGTGTTCGGTGCTGTTATACCCAGTGAATGTAGCAGGGGGAGAGGGGAAAAAGAGGGATGGGCCATACATGTCGCGCTTCTAATAGGGAAGAAAACGCAAAACTTTATGTGGATGGCGCTGTGTGTTTGTTACACAGAAAATGTCAAGTTTCATAGCAAAATCTGTAGTCACTAGCTATAGGAAGTCATTTAAGAAAGAAACTTAAAACAAAAACAATTTATTTTTTTGTTTTAAGTTTAAGTTTGTTTTATTTTTGCTCTAAATTTCTTTTTTGTAATGGAAAAAAGCTTTACGACATGTATTCTACCTGGCGAGTCAATGAATTAAAGGAGGAATTAAAAAAAAAAAGAGACATCTAAAAGTCACACAGCTACCCCTTCTTTAATAAACAATTATGAACGCGTATTTCGAACGAAATAGTATGAAGTTCGACAGTTACTTTATAACAAATTGGCGCCCTCTACAATCAACTATTTGACAGTTTGCTTCCTTGTTAACTTCTCTTACAAGAGTCTTATTACTGTACCTCTTAGGATCACTGCAAAATAACTAATTTTAGTATCCGCACAGAGCAAGAAATATTGCTCGCTCCCTCTCGCTCGCGCCTTATAAAGACAAAAGTAATTATAATACCGCGTGTCAAGTTTACTTCAGACTGTATGCGAAAATCGTATACGCGACCTGTCAGTTGCATACCATTTGTCTGTAGTAATTAGAATAGAAAAAAAAGGTGACGCCCCCTAACACGCTTGTTTGTATGAAATATATAGAGTATAAGGCGTCTCGAGGAGAAAGCGTGCTAGTGACATTGATTATTTGCTTTGAGTATCCGTAACCAGTAATTTTGACTCTTTTTGACAATATATCATGTATTTAGCTTCTAGAAAGCGATAAAATACATCGATACAGTCTCAAAGGTATTCCCACGGGATGGTTCACTACGCGGCTGAAACCGAGGGGCGTCAGCTAGGTCTCTTATAAAAGCCTGCTATATCTGGTAGACTCATAAATAATGCATTTGAAATACAAAAATATTGAAGTATTGCTTTTAAACGGACGAACAAAAAAGTTTTATGTGCTTTAATATTCTGAAATTACCGTTTTGCATGTAAAACATAACTAACTAACTATCTTCACGCTGTATCCCTGACGGGGTAGTCAGAGAGGACAGATCGCCAGGCTTCGCGATCCATGCATACTTCTTTCGCTTCTTCGATATTCATCAATCGCTTCATACACGCACGTCTGGGTATCCGAGTACTTTTGACCTTTCCGTTTTTGAGCAATCTGCTCACGTGGTCTTCATATGTAAGTCTCGGCCTTCCCTGACTCCTTCTACCCTCTACTTTTGAACAATATATATTCTTCGTCAATCGTTCCTCACTCATTCGTTGGACGTGTCCAAACCAACGGAGCACGCCCTTTTCCAGCTTAACGCTGACACTTTCATTCAAACCTGCCATATTGCGTATCACTTCGTTACGTATTCGGTCGGCCAAGGTAACGCCGCACAATTTTCGAAGTGATCGCATCTCCACAGCATTCAATTTACTTTCATGCAACTGCTGACATACCCAGGTTTCACTACCGTAAAGCAAAGTTGGCACTAGCACTGCGTTATGAATCGCCATTCGTGCTTCTTTTACGATGCTTTGTCGCTTTACTAACTGGGACAAAGCACCGTTAACTTTGTTTCCGGCAGCTACTCGCCGTTCTACATCCGAATCACATCTTCCATCCGCGCTAAACGTACTTCCTAAATACACAATTTCATTCACTTGCTCTAGACGTTCCTGGTTTACCCTAATCTCGCATTTAGTTCTTACGTCACCTCTTTCAAATACTAGAACCTTAGTTTTACTTGCATTCAAGCGGAGACCCTTACTTTCACACCCCTCTTTCATATTAGTGACTAATGCCTGTAGGTCGGCTTCTGATGAGGCCATGAGCACCGCATCATCAGCGTACAGCAGACAGTTTACTGTAAAGTCACCCAAATTCACACCCATACTAAAATCTTTCAACTTCTGCAGGCAACTGTCCAGATACACTATTAACAGCCAGGCGGACATGACACATCCCTGTTTGACACCTGTACAGACATCAAAAAGAGGTGACACATAAAGCGACTGTATTGCCCGCAGTAGCGAGCCGTCCACACCATATCCTGGCAGCAAGTCCCACAGCGTTTCTCTCACAACGTTATCAAATGCTTTTTCTAGATCCACAAAAGCGCAGAAAACCTTCTGGCTAAGAGCCAGAAACTTTTCTGCGATCATGCGGAGAGAAAACACTTGATCCATGCAACCTCTTCCACGTCGGAATCCGCATTGAGCCTCCCATAAATAACTTTCAGACTTTTCTTGCATTCGTGCCGTTATAACCTTTGCATACACCTTACTAGCTAAGCTGACCAAGGTGATCGCCCTGTAGCTGGAGCAGTTTAGGCGCGAGCCTTTCCCCTTGTTTAAAACATAATCACTTTTTGTTAAAAGTATATAAACGGAAGGCGGAAAACAAATAAAGATATTTTTAAGTAGAAATAACATTTTAAAATAAATTAAATTTTGGATTTCTGAGTACATTATTTTCCGACGTAAGGACAGCCCTTAGTCAGCATAATTAATATTACTTTTTAGACTCCTAAACCCCAATGTTTAGAAAATTCCTAAAAATGGCTCAATCTGTCTATCCGTCCGTCCGTCTGTGGTCATCTATTTCTGAAGAACCATAAGAGCTAGATACTAACGGTTTGCGGCATTCGATTCAGGACACCATTAATACGTGCATATCCGATTTTGATGTTTCTACCACTTACAGTTTTGAAACTGGTTTCGGTATGGAAGTCGTCTGATACTTCGCTACGACAGTGAAAGGCGCGATATTTAATTAAAATCTGTGAGAATGTCGTAAGTAATGAAATAGTTGTCGATTCCCGGGGCAATTTTCCCTACATCGAATTCCCTACATTGAAAATCGAGCTCCGATATACGTCACACTCTATTTTCAAAATAAATTCTGTACAAATTAATGTCGAGGCCGCAGTTCAAAATGATCTAAAAAAAATATGTGTGTACACCAGACATACACCAGAGTACACAAATAAAAAGTGAAACTTCTTTACGATATTTTTTTTACAGCTATAAAATTTCACTCATTCGTTAATAAAGAAGTTTCACTTATGACAAAGAAGTTTCACTTCAAAACAACATGGCGCGTAACCGATAAACGATACGATTTTTCTTTACAGCTAAGAAGTTTTTACTCAACGTCGATAAAGAAGTATCACTTCAAAAAACAATTTATATACACAATGGTATGCCGTAGGTGTCAGAATGACTAGTATAAGACAACTGTCATTCTGATATGAACTTTATTCTATTGAGATAAGGGTTAATTTTCGTTGACATCATTTTGAACGTTAGTATTTCCGTACCGATATTATTGATACTAGATATACTATGGTTCATAAACACCAAAAGGGAACGTACTCATGAACAGATTATAAATTATAATACATGTTTTATGTCTATACATTAATTTGACTACGAGGTATTACAGACTAATTCTTTGAGCCGCTTCTCAACATACTGCACTCGAGTCACTAGTTTGTCTTTGGAATTGAAATCTGTGTATGGAATCTGTAGTACTTTGTAACCCTGGAAAGAAAAATAAATACGATATAGGGGTTAGTACGGGGTTGATAAAACACTAGGTAGAAAATAATTAAAGTAGGTTCTTGAAGACAAATAATTGAGATCGGACTTTAGAAAGAGATATCTAGTGGTTTCGGTTTGATATGGCGCCATCTCTGTCGCACGAAACACTTAAAGTTTGAGTGTGACAGAGAAGACGCTAGGGGTTTCAAGCTTGAACTTGTTCTGTTTACTAAAAGTGTATTTAGTTCACCTAGGTGAATTGACCCAGATGAATAAAGTTTACGGAGCCCATATTATTTCGACTTTTAATGAGAATTGACACAAAATAATACATAACATAAGTTAGAAAAACCAAAGTGTAATGAACCGTAAATGCTGAAGTATTTTTTTAAGGGGTGGCGCCCCAAGATCTTCGGGGCCTTAAGCGACCTAACCTGCTATCGGTGCACCTGCTATCGGTGCACCTGCTGACGACGCAACAATGCAGACGACCTTACGGAGTCAGAAGTTCAGACCGCAGCCGCTCCCAACGACGCCAAAAATCAAAATCCAAACAATAGCTGCTCATAAAAGTCAAATAAAAGTGAATCGCGAGACTCTAAATTCAGGTAGGTTTTGGAGTCTTCTGGGAGTACGCTATAAAATGAACTAAAACTCACCTTAAGCCGTAGTAGCCTTGTGTAGAGTTGATTGATGCCGAGTGGCGCTGATGTCTTTCTTGTCATGTCGTGGTAGTCTAACCCTAGCACTGCTATCCGGTATACGCTGGAACACGGAATAGTGGAAGACCATGAGAGGACATTACATCATTGAAGCCTGTGTAATGCGGTAGTAAGGTATATGTATATATACCTTACTACCGCATTACGATTTCGCAACCGTAAAATGCCTCAGAATTCTTTAGAAGTTATGGTTTGGCAAAGGTCACAGGTTCAATCCCTGTCTCGAATCGAATTGTCTTTTTCCACTTTATTAAAAATTTATGAGAGATTCTTTAGAATGTTGACATTATATCTTTCTAATATTGTAAACGCGAAAGTTTGTAAGAATGTATGGATGTACGGTTGGTTACTATTTCACACAAAAGCTACTAAATAGATTTTGATGAACTTCGCAAAAATATAGCTTATACGCCAGAATATCTCATAAGCTACATCTATCCCGGGATCAAATTCCCTGTGAGAAACGGGAACGGGAAAGCTTCACCACGCGAGCGGAGCCGTAACGTAATAACTTTTACCGCTGTGCTGAAATAACTCTTGAACTATACATGGTTTTTAATACTCATTGACTTTTGAACGGTAAAGGTATATATGTATATATGTTCCGGACGGAGAGAGAAACTGGATGCGGAAGATAGTAAATGACAAAAATCCTCCCCAGATTTGATTGATTCATTTGAAGGATCGGTCGGTTGTGTAGATCTTTTGTAGAAGTATTTTATATCCTCCCCAGATTTGATTGATTCATTTGAAGGATCGGTCGGTTGTGTAGATCTTTTGTAGAAGTATTTTATATCCTCCCCAGATTTGATTGATTCAGTTGAAGGATCGGTCGGTTGTGTAGATCTTTTGTAGAAGTATTTTATATCCTCCCCAGATTTGATTGATTCATTTGAAGGATCGGTCGGTTGTGTAGATCTTTTGTAGAAGTATTTTATATCCTCCCCAGATTTGATTGATTCATTTGAAGGATCGGTCGGTTGTGTAGATCTTTTGTAGAAGTATTTTATATCCTCCCCAGATTTGATTGATTCATTTGAAGGATCGGTCGGTTGTGTAGATCTTTTGTAGAAGTATTTTATATCCTCCCCAGATTTGATTGATTCATTTGAAGGATCGGTCGGTTGTGTAGATCTTTTGTAGAAGTATTTTATATCCTCCCCAGATTTGATTGATTCATTTGAAGGATCGGTCGGTTGTGTAGATCTTTTGTAGAAGTATTTTATATCCTCCCCAGATTTGATTGATTCATTTGAAGGATCGGTCGGTTGTGTAGATCTTTTTCGTAGAAGTATTTTATATCCTCCCCAGATTTGAATGATTCATTTGAAGGATCGGTCGGTTGTGTAGATCTTTTGTAGAAGTATTTTATATCCTCCCCAGATTTGATTGATTCATTTGAAGGATCGGTCGGTTGTGTAGATCTTTTGTAGAAGTATTTTATATCCTCCCCAGATTTGATTGATTCATTTGAAGGATCGGTCGGTTGTGTAGATCTTTTGTAGAAGTATTTTATTATATATTATTTAATTAAGATATTTTACATACATTTTAGACTTCTAAACCCCAAAGTTTAGAAAAGTCTAAAACGGCTCAATCTGTTCATCCGTCCGTCTGTGCTCATCTATTTCTCAGGAACCATAAGATATAGAGACAAACGGTTTGCGGCATTCGATTGAGGACACCATAAATACGTGCATAGGGCATAAACTGGTTTCGGTTTAGAAGTCGTCGGATTATTTCGCTACGAGGGTGCTTTACTTATGATATAATAGCTTTTTATGTACCTTTTGTTATTGACAGCCTTTTCTAACGGGACTGGATGACATTTGGCGTCTACTGCGAATTCAGCATCTGTAAATATGAATAAATTACTTACAACAATTTGCTTATTTGCAACAATGTAAAAGACTTAGGTGAGTAGTCACAAAGGTAGGAAATCAGTCAGTTGCCGTCTTTAAGCATCACAGATAAATAACAATCGTCACGCTGTATCCCTGACGGGGTAGTCAGAGAGGACAGATCGCCAGGCTTCGCGATCCATGCATACTGCTTTCGCATCTTCAAGATTAATCAATCGCTTCATACACGCACGTCTGGGTATCCGATTACTTTTGACTTTTCCGTTTTTGAGCAATCTGCTCACGTGGTCTTCATATGTAAGTCTCGGCCTACCCTGACTCCTTCTACCCTCTACTTTCGCACAATATATATTCTTCATCGATCGTTGCTCACTCATTCGTTGGACGTGTCCAAACCAACGGAGCACGCCCTTTTCCAGCTTAACGCTGACACTTTCATTCAAACTTGCCAAATTTCGTATCACTTTGTTACGTATACGTCGACAACTCACACAACGCCATCTGATTCCAAACTAAGCAGAGCTTTTACTATGGTAGCCAGATAACAAATAAACATACTTATATATTTTCAAATACATACTTATTACATACATACATACATACGTACATATTGTCACGCCTTTATCCCCGAAGGGGTAGGCAGAGGCACATTTCACCGTTTGCATTTTTGTCCCACGTAACAGGCGGTGAGCCCATTGTCGTGTTGAAATGGACAGGGGCAGGTTGCGGCGACCCACTGTTAAATTTTTTTAAGCCGCCTATGAGGCCTTCAACTTTATTGGCAACCGGGGCCAACGGCTTAACGTGCCTTCCGAAGTACTGAACTGGGGTGGGTCTGAAGGGCCGATTTAATTGAATAAAAATAAAATATGTCTATTTTAGATGTTAAATTTGGAAGAAATTTTGAACCCGTTGCCTTTTTAGTGAGGTGGTATCAAAAAGGCTAAAGGTCTTATGTGTTAGACACTAATTAGCACGACCAATTAAAGTCCTGGTAGTCTCGGACTGGACATACTTATTATAGATAAATAACACCCAGACACAAAATAAACCATTGTGCTCATCACACAAGGTTTTATCCTGGGTGGGAATCGAACCCACCTCTTGCGTAGTAGTCGGATACACTCCCACCGCACCACAGAGGCGCCAAAGAGCAAATATCAAAACAATCGCAGTGGTTAAAAATATTCAAACTCATCATCCGAGCGTCTGTCCCAGTTGCGTCTCGCGACGCCCGGGGTCCGCTTTCCTACATTTTCTCCTCCACTTCGCACGGTCGTCGGCATCCCCTGTAGTGAGACCATTGGCACGCATGTCATCCCTTACGACGTCAAGCCAGCACTTCTTGGGTCTTAAAAATATTCAGACTCACCGTATAAAAATCCCATGCCGGAATTACACTCCTTTTTGAGAAACGTGTCCGACGAGATTAAGCTCTTGAACGTATCCATTATGCTCGTTACGTAGAAGGCTTTTTCTTTAGTATACACTACGGGTACTCCAACAGATATGTCTACTGGCAGCCGAGGTGAGCCGGGACGGGTGAGCTGCAGGTATGCGTCTATCATCATTAGTTTCCGCCGGGAAGGGATCGGGATTTCTGTAAAATAATATATAATGCTAAATGTTTTTTTTTGTCGCGGGGAATGCGTTTACGCGCCGACACGGTGTTCCACCTTCTTCCCAACCGGGTCGCAGGATAGGCCTGAGGGCTATTCACTGCGACCCGGCTAAGGGAATGCCCCAAGATGAGGCTCTCCTCGGGGGATCAGATGTGCAGGCCCCCACGATCTCCCGGAGGAAATGATAAATGATAATAAATATTGTGGGACACTTTTCAGACAGCGCCATTTATCCCAAAATAAGGTAATATAAGCTTGTGATAAAACATACTAATATGTTTAATATAAATTACGTGTCACGTTGTTTGTTCGCGATGGACTCCTAAACTACTTAACCGATTTTAATCAAATTTGCACACCGTGTGCAGTTTGATCCAACTAGAAAGATATATATGAATAGCGAAGCAGTAGTCATAAATGTCGACAAATCGGGCAAATTTTTATGCATTATTGTAGAATTTATAAGCGACGGGATTTAAAAGGTGCGACGGGAGTTAGAATAATGCCTAGCTGACCCCTGCAGCTTCGCCCGTGACATAATTTGAATCCCCGTCGCATCCATTTAATACCGTCGCTTATGATTTTACAGAAATGTATGAAAATTTCCCCAATTTGTTGACATTTGTAACGTTGTAAAACGTCACATTGGAACGTTATTGTTCCCTTACGTTATTGTGGAACCCTGTGAATAGTTAATCTTTAGCTTACTAAAACACTGGAATAAATTATACCAATAGTGATAATGTTTATAATGTATATTCAATCAATTCGCCTATAAAAATATAGAAACTTTCCTCTAGAGATGTATTCTATTATTTTTGGTTCCTGCTCTTATGATTAGAGGCTCAATCTCTATCGCTGATATCCGTGTGCATAAAGTTGGTAGGACTTATCCTCCTGGCGCCTGAAACGAGTTATAACTTTTGTTAGTTTGTTAGTTCAAGACTCATCGCCATTATTAAGTAACTTTTTTTAAATATTACACATTTTTGATTACTGTTTCAAGACTCATCGCCATTATAAGTAACTTTTTTTAAATATTACACATTTTTGATTACTGTTCCACTATCCTGGAAAGTAGTGTGATTTTATATAGCCTTCCTCGATAAATGGACTATCCAGCACAAAAAGATTTTTTTAATATGGACCAGTAGTCCTGAGATTAGATTAGCTTCAGCTTTATATATTACGTATAAGAACGTGACAGGTGACCGAGAACCGCATTTACGTGAAATTGTTCACACCTGGACAGCGGTGTTTCAATTATTATTGTACTTTTGTAGTACAATGTTAGTACAATTCGTGTTAACATGCGCACCGTGAGTCCATACAGACACTCGCAATAACCACAACTAGACCACTAAGAGGCGGCCAACAAGTCCATCAATATAAATAATTAGCGCATTTTTTTTAACGCAATGTTCTTTCTGATATTAAATGGTTACAAAAACTATTTCTGCAGTTCTAGTTCAAAAGAAAACTTGAAATATCCTAGACTATTAGGTAAAGAAATCTTACCACCAGCCGAAAGTAGTTTGTCAATAAATTCAGCCTGCAACGTTGAGGCTAGATGCTCTGGGGTCGCTTTATCCAGAGTCAGCAGAGAGAACACTAGATCTAACCAGGTCGAGGACTTTGCCATCTCCTCCTCTTTCAGCGACAGAGCTGTCTGGAACAATAACGACAGCACGAAATAGGTTTTTATTTTTTTGGAGCTTTGTCAATTCTGACCATGTCGCCCCGTAGGTACTCGCTTACAACTATTTACAATTTATGACTATTACCGCTATACAAATTATAATTAGGTTTACAAATCAGGATTAAATCTATTGCAAATTATAATTTGGTTTACACACACACAAATTATAATTTATATTAAATCTATTGGTTAGAAACATCAGCCAACTGAGTTTGGGTGATATTTCTGTCCCGTGCGGAGTACAGTTGAATAAGTTTTCTGGGGGCCTAAAAAGGCAACATTGTATGTTTCATCTATAATCTGATTCATTTGCAGTTTTGTAGAAGAAATGCTTTTTATACCTTAAAATGGTGACATTAAAAAATGAATCATCTACGATTCATTTCATTTACCAATCATATTTGATATTGATGTTGCTACACTGAAAAAAAATAAAGAGTTACACCGAATCGTAATTATACGGTTATTGTTTAAGCAAGTATTTTGCCTTTATTACCACAATGTGAAATGGTAGTTATTATGTTCCATTTAACTATAGTTCTATTTTCCTATCTAATAAATATAAAATAAATAAAAAGCGAAACAAAAAACTATAAATATGTATTTTTATTTTTAGTGTTGCTGCTTGTAATTATTGATGCATGACCTTGATGCGTACATGTCAGTCGACTTCGACTGTCAAGTGAATTTATCTAATAGTTTGTAGGACTTTTGGCGCGAAGATGAGCAGTGACGCACGTTTGTCGTATATTACTTTCAAAAACTAGTGTAAAATTCGTTTTTTTGTGTTTAATAATGGTGGAATATTATACATAAAGAGTTCAGAAGTGCATTAGTTAAGGAAAGTGATATATTGCAATGAATAGCGGCATTGTTAGTGTTAGTGCCAAATTTCCATAGAGAGCTACAATAAGGGATCCACTGCCTTATTGGGGCACGGACTAGGACCTAGGACTGAGGACTTGACATCTACAAACGACTAGACAGATGATTTACAAATATGAAACATTTGACCTTCATTTTGTGATTCATCAAATAACTTGTCATTTTACAAACTGTGAAATGAAACATTTGATGATCAAAATATGAAACATACAATGTTGCCTTTTTAGGCCTCCTGGTCATTTCAGAAAATGGATTGGCCAGAAAACTCACGCATTCTCCTACATTATATGTGTTCTTAATTAATATATGACGTTGAGGTCCATTCCGGATACACTCATATAAAATGTGGTATAAATCCTACAGAGTATCACATTCAGAGCAATTTGGAGTGGCCGACTTGCCCATCAAGTGTGCAAATTTTTGGCATGGAACGTGCCCTGACCGCGAAATAGGTTTAACAGTTTAAAAAAGCAGTCAACGGCATTTAAGTTGTTGATCAAAATGGAGTACAAATTGAATCTAAATAACATTTGGATTTTGCATACATTTATAAATTTGCATGATTCTCAATTCCTCGATGTCTAATTGATCGATATCTTGACAGATTTGGAATAAATTGTCAGTCATCGGTCAACGCAAGTGTCGACAGATAATGTATTGAAATAACTGTCATAAAATAATCGTAACCTATACATAAAGTACTGTATAATGATTTGTAAAAATCCAACCACTAAGGTATGTGCTAAGGTTTGTATCAGTAAGGTTTGTATCAGTAAGGTTTGTTCCAGTAAGGTTTTTACAGTAAGACTTGTACAAGTAAGTTTTGTACCAGTAAGTTTTGTGCCAGTAAGTTTTGTACCAGTAAGGTTTGTACTAGTAAGGTTTTTATAGTAAGATTTGTCCCAGTAAGGTTTGTAACCTTAGAAAGGGTTTTCGTTTTTGTAGTGTTTTAAAATCAAACTTACTTTTATGAGTCCATCAGCAGCCGGTGGCAGATAGTCAACAGTGGCTAACGTCACGATTGTTGACGCTACGTCACTGGCCCTGACAATATCCTTGTTGTTCTCCAGCCAGTTTGCTATAGCCTCCAGGACTGGTTCATGACGGTACTTCATGAGGCCAAGCGAAACAGTTATTGAGTTCACTACAGCAGGCTTATCTGTGTTCGATGGGAGGCACTCAATTGTATCACTGAAAAAAATTAAGTAAACTTGTATGTGTGTTGTTGTGCCTGATAACTTAGAACTGTATTCCAGAACGTTTCTCAATACTCAATTAACGCTTGAGGCTAGTTTTCGCCTAATAAATTGATTGGCTATTGAGAAAAATTCTGATATACGGGCCGTAGCCCCTGTTTCGAGAATGACAGAAAACATAATATAAGGTGTAATATGGATATCTTCGAGGTGACTGATGGATATTTGGAGTCTAGTCTGGCAAGAAAATACCTATTACTAAGTATGTTTATATATTACCCTCATAACCTTGGCAGTCGCCTTATCACCATTTTTCGGCGATATTACAAAAATAAAAACTAAACTATCTATACGCTGTGACATTTTTTTGATTTTTGATTGGTACCAGATACATTGCGGGAGGGGACTGGAACTCCAAAAACACCTACTGGGGCTCCCGACTGACAACGACAAAAGGTAGAGAACTAAAAAAGGCGGTTGATAATGATAACCTTAGTGTAATATCAACGGGAGAACCAACCTATTGGCCTAAAGATCCTGAACGAATACCAGATCTGATCGACTTTTTTGTCACTAAGGGGATTTCGGGACTTTACACAAAGGCTGAATCATGTCTGGATGGGACATCGGATCACACCCGTGATATGTACATTAAGTTCCACAGTCATATTGAGAGACCCACGCGAGACCCTATATGACCACAAGACAGACTAGGATGCCTTTCGCAACTACGTGGAGGAAAATGCTAACCTGCGCATACCCCTTAAAACTAATGATGACATAGAGGATACAGTGTGATATACCACTAACTTAATCCAAAAAGCGGCTTGGCTTTCAACACCGTGTATACAAAACAAACTGCAAGTTCAGGATATTTCCCTGGAGATACAAGATCTTATTACACTAAAGAGAAGACTAAGACGTCAATGGCATACCAGCAGGAATCGCCAAGATAAAACAGCACTCAACAAAGCACAAAAAACCTTGAAAAAAATACTCAGAGAAAATGAGAATAGAACATTGCAAGACAAACTAAAAACTCTGTACCCATACAAATCAGAAGACCATTCGCTTTGGAAAATTACCAAAACTTTTAAAGGACCGAAAGAACAAATGCCTCCCCTTAGACAAACTAATGGCAATTGGTCCCGAAAACCTGAGGACAAAGCTCAGCTTTTGCTGCATTTCTTAAGAATGTGTTTAAACCTAACTACCCTGACAGTCAGCAATCTGAAGAGGAAATCAACAAACTCCTGGATAGTGACCAGCAAATGTCTCTACCAATGAGATCAGTAACACCGGCTGAAGTAAAAAGAGCTATTAGACACCTAAAGCTGAAAAAAAGGACCAGGAATTGATTTGATTACAGCGGAAGTTCTTAAAGAGTTACCAAGAAAAGGTGTCATATTGCTCACAGTCCTTCACAATGCTATATTGAGACTACAGTACTTTCCTATGCTGTGGAAAGTGTCTACTATAAACATGATTCGCAAACCGGGAAAACCTCCCACAGAAGTATCATCATATAGGCCTATAAGTCTGCTCCCCTTGTTATCAAAGATCTTTGAACGACTGGTTCTGTATTGTTCCAATACTCGAAGAGCAAAAGCTAATACCAGACCATCAATTTGGTTTTCGTGCACACCACAGCACAACAGAACAAATACATCGCGTAGCTCACACCATAAGGCAAGCACTAGAGAGAAAAGAATACTGTTCTGCTGTGTTCCTGGACATACAGCAAGCCTTTGACCGCGTGTGGCATAAAGGTCTCCTATTTAAGCTAAAACTACACCTACCAAACACTGCTTACATGCTCATGAGGTCATACTTGCAAGATATAATGTTTCAGGTGGGATGTGAGGACTCCCTCTCAGCCATATGCCAGATTGAAGCAGGAGTCCCCCAGGGTTCGGTGCTGGGACCCATATACACTGCCGACCTGCCTGTCTCGGAAGCAGTTGTGAGAGCAACTTATGCGGATGACACGGCGGCCCTGTCCAGCAGTAAGGATCGGGGCACAGCATCCAGCAAACTGCAGGAGTGTCTGAATGAGACTGAATTATGGCTTAAAAAGTGGAGAATCAGAGCAAACCCTGCAAAGTCAATTCATATCACGTTTACTTTAAACAGGGGGGAATGCCCACCTGTAACACTTGGCGGAACTACCCTACCACAACAAAAAACAGCAAAATACTTAGGAATGCACCTGGATAGGAGACTGATTTGGCGAGAACACATCAAAGCCAAAAGGGAGCAGGCAAATATAAAATTTAAAGAGATGTACTGGCTTTTGGGCAGAAAATCGCAGATAAGCCTTGAAAATAAGCTCATAATATATAAATGTATCATAAAACCAGTATGGACATACGGTATACAACTGTGGGGATCAGCAAGTCACTCGAACATAGAAATTCTCCAGCGATTCCAAAATGAATTACTGAAGTCAGTGATCAATGCGCCGTGGTTCACACGAATCACAGAGATACATGAATATCTACAGATCCCAACAATCAAGGAGGAGGTAGAAAGGTCGGCTGTGGCCTATAAACAAAGACTTGAACAACACAAAAATCATCTGGCATCAGGACTTATGAATACCACTGAATGCACATATCGGCTGAAGAGAATGAGATTGGCCTCCATCTGAGCTCTGTAATGAGATCTAGTAATATAAGAGTAGACTCATCAAAGGATGTGCTTACTCAAAGTGCCTTAAGGATAATATCACATCTGATTAAAGCTGAGAAGGCTGATTGCAGATACATATTGAAAAAAAAAAAAGCTTTACGTTGTATCCGTGACGGGGTAGTCAGAGTGGACAGATCGCCAGGCTTCACGATCCATGCATAGTTCTTTCTTTTACTAAAATAATCAATTATAACAAATTGAATTCCTTGGCAGAGCCACAACTGTGTAAAAAGAGCTTTTTAAACTTACTTGCATATGCGATCAAGTAATACTGGATCAGGGAAACTCAGCGAGGCCATTGCGTACAACAGATCAGCTGATCTCTTCAGGTCAATCACCTCCGCCTGGTTGGTAATACTGTGTGACAGGGCGCGGAGGAGCGGTGTGCTGCGCCTTCCCTTTTGTTGTAGTGCTTTCATTACCTTAGAACGGTTCATATATTCAAATAATTGATTAGTTTTTCTCCTGTACCTCTGAAAAGTAATCTGAGAGAATCTTAGAATACACTCCCCTTAACAGAGCTAAATAATTACCTTAATCATCTGTGGCAGTGTCAAATTAGCTATCAATCTAGCAGCCTCATCATCACCTGTGATGCCCAACACAGTGCTCAGGTCCTCAGCCATAGTTAGAGAGTTCATAGTTTGAACTGTATTGGATCGAGCCAGTATACGGCACAGCTTGAGAAAGCGAGGGTCTTTCTCAAAGTCAGTCAATTTAACTTTACTAGTGCTTGACCAATCTGAGAGTATAGACACCATCTGAAAAGATGTAATTTCGTTATTAACATTTACATTTTAAAGCAGTTCTCACCAAACATTAGTTCAATCATCTGATCAATATTAATATTTTGATTATATCAATATATTGAATGGCACAGTGTTGGTTTATTCAACTGCTGTTGCTGGGGTCCACCATTCAAATCCCAGGTTGGACAAAATATTTGTGTGATCTGCAAATATTTCTTTCACAGTTTAATAAATGTTTTTTATTTATAATATGTTTGTTTTAAAAAATATATAAATAGGCTTATCACTGAGAGCTAATATTAAAAGCTGCTATTGGCTTTCCCTACGGATGGCAAAAACTAACAGTACTTAGCTTAATTTGTAACCACCATATTGTATATGGTGGCATAGTATAAAAGGGTTTTTAAGTAGTCCTTAAGAAAGCTTTTCTGATATTTACTGAAGAGCAGCAAGAATGTTCTGATCAGTGGTATAGCCCAATAGATTAAAAAATCTATGTTCCCAATTCTTCAAAATTCTATTCTACATTATACAGAATATGTAGATATTGACTACACTAAATAATAAAATCAATCTATATTACTTCAATGAAATACAGCAGTAACTATAGTTTTGGTTAAGGATATATTTCTATATATATATCTTCATTCTTTTGTTGGTTCTAACGTCTTTGTTTAGATATAATTAAAATTGTATTTATTGTAAATAACATAAGTAACTTATAGACCAAATGTTGCAAGAAAAGCTTTTTTCTTCAGGTTTTAGTATGGTAAACAACAGAAGAAATGTGTTTTACTCAATCTGTTCTCTGTTTTTGAACTGTTAATAATATAAAATAACTATCATACCATAAATGGACTTTACAGAAAACACAATTTTTCTTACTGAATCTGTCTGCAAATGACCACAGTTACCACAAATTAAAAAATAAAAAACAACATACAAAAAAATTGTCCAACAAATGAGTGAGGAACTATTGACGAAGAATATATATTGTGCAAAAGTAGAGGGAGTCAGGGTAGGCCGAGACTTACATATGAAGACCATGTGAGCAGATTGGTTAAAAACCGAAAAGTCAAAAGTACTCAAATACCCTGACGTGCATGAATAAGGCAATTGATGAATGTTGAAGAAGGGAAAGAAGTATGCATGGATCGCACAGCCTGGCGATCTGTCCTCTCTAACTACCCCGTCAGGGATACAAATTAAATACAATATTCCATATTAAAGGATACTCCCAAAATTTCCTGGCCCGCATGGTGGTGAAAAGTATTCTTGTAGTACTACCTACATACTACTAAATACACTTTATGTAACTACACCAATAATATATATGTGTATGAATGACAAATTCAAATTAAACCAAGGCAGAATGGAGATTTTGCAACATTAAGTTGTATGTAACACTAATGTACCTTAAGAGCATGTCTCCTAGATACTACAGGATTTTCTGCAACAACTAATAAGCTATTTAAATCAATTGCCTTCAATATTTGTGTATCAATTTGTTGCGCCCGGCTGTACTTCACTGATTTGGGGCTCTGTTTCTCTTTGACAGGTACTGTGTCTATGGTGTTCAGGGATGCAAATGCTGCAGCTACTAAGCCTGAAATAATTAAAGTATAAATTAATTTTACATCTGGCACCAAGTTAAACATTGGCTGAGAAAATATTTTGACAATGATCTAAAATCAATGTATCTATATCCTGAACGATAATAAAATAAATGAGAGATTTACCTGAATTATCTTTGTCATTACTTATCGCAGTTTTAGAGGAATTGTCAGATAAGTTTGATGATACGTCTACTTTTTCTATTTTGAATGCAGTAGCGCTAGGGTTAGAATATTTTCTTAAGGCAGTCCTTGAACCTAACCTCCAAATTACTAACCCGCTTAATTTCAACATCTAAAACCAAAGTATTAATCCAAATATAGACACCAGGGTGTAAAAATTTGTTTAATATATGAAATGTTTATGTTTCAAGGAAGGGTTTACACAAAAACTAATAGATAGTATAGAAAACCAGCATCTTACATCACGACTTCAAGTAGTAATAACTAATTATTATCAACTTTACTACAATGAGAAATATTATAAAATTAAAATTCATGTTTAATGTACCTTATGAGATAATGATACAGCCTGAAAAGGAATATTAATGTAATTTTAAAGCATTTATTGTGCAGATATAAAAATTATTTATCTTCTCGACAAATGACATTTGACCGACTGCTGACAGCTGACAGTGACATAATTAAATATGTTGCCGTATAAAAAATCTCTAACATTTTGTTATAAGTGTATTTTGTGATGCAGCGCGAGTACGAAACGAGTTTTACATTAAAACTAAACTAACTATCTTCACGCTGTATCCCTGCCGGAGTACTGAGAGGACCCCTTCTATTTTTAAGCAGCCTGCTCACATTAAGTGAAAGATTAGAGTTTAAGGCAAAAATTAGGAGGCCCTATTTCATTAACACTGGATTTCCATTGTTTGATTTGGTTGATTGATTGTTCTGTAGTTATACATACATACATATTGTAACGCCTTTATCCCCGAAGAGGTAGGCCCACGCCCACATTTTACCGTATACATTTTCATCCCACTTAACAGGTGGTTTATTAATTTATTTATATACGTACACATGTATGATTTATATAAATTACTGTTATTTTCTTGAAACTATTAGGTATCTACTTTAAAAACCCATCTTTTTACGTAACTACGAATACGACGGTTCGAATCCTCAAAAAAAAAAGTTGGCAACACCGCTCCTCAATTTTTGACTGAAATGAAAAGTTGTTTTTTCTAGGCGGGAAATTCAACCGAGGTGGTTCGAACAAAAATTTTCATTAAATATTTTATTGAAAATATTCGTTCTTTTTAGGTATTTTATAACTTACCTATCTACTAAACAATATAAAAATGGATGGCAACGAGGAGGAGCCAGCGGATGGTCCTAGTTTAAAGAGAGTGGCCAAGAGACCTCTTGGCGACAAACAACAAGAACCACAGGAAAGTACAAGCTACTTACCGTATTTTAAACCCTCGTATATAAGATTATATCCTGAAATCTCTACGAATACCGATTTTAAAGTGTTTGTAGAATCAGAAGACAAAAAAGATAGAATCGGTAATAAAAGCCCGATCTACCTGAATCATATTTTTACCACAGAGATAAAGGGTGTGGTTTCTCTACAAAGGGTAAACGCCACTAAACTAGTTGTTCATTTTAAACTAGCGAATACAGCGAATAACTTTTTGGCCAATTCTACCTTTTTAAACAAATATAAACTAAGAGCATTCATACCAGCAGCCCTAACTGAGAGAACCGGAGTCATACGCTTCGTCCCTACAAACATTTCCAATAAAGAGCTGTACACGAAATTATCATCTTACTTTGAAATTATAGCAGTGCGACGGTTTACCAAGAAAGTAGGCCCGCAACGAGTGCCATTACAGACTGTTAGTTTAACATTCTTATCGAACACTCTACCTGATTCCGTACAATATGACTTGTTCTCCTATAGAGTCTTTGAATATATTCCCCCTTTACAACAATGTTACAAATGTTTAAAATTCAACCACTCTGCAAGAGTGTGTAACGGAAAACAGCGATGCAGCAGCTGTGGGGGTGAACATCTCTACACAGACTGTGACAAGCCAAATGAGCTTTGCTGCGCAAACTGCAGTGGACCTCATGTGGCAGTGTCCAAATCATGTCCAGTTAAAATTAATAAAATCTTAGAAAAACGTAATAAAATAACATATTCAAAAGTAACAGATGTAAAGAAATATCACCAGGACTTCCCCACAATTGCTGAATCCGCCAATAAAAAACAAATTATTAAAGATAGTTTTAATAAGAATACCATACACAATGTCTCTAAATCTAACTCTAATTCTAACATTAACCGTAGCTTAAGTTCTGTATCTAACTCTAATTCTAACATTAACCGTAGTATAACTTCTGTAAATACTGTACAATCCCCATCAAAAGAGATGAGTCTTAAAGACCAATTATTAAGTAACGCTGACTTAACTTCAGCAATTATTCGTATAATTTTAGATATTAGTAACAAGGTTGACACCACACCAATTAATAATAAAACAATTAAAGAAATGTTACACAAACACCTTTCCTAACTTTATGGATAATTACAACTCACAACAATCACACTTAAAAATAGCACAATATAATATACAAAGTGCATACAACAAAAAACCCTTACTAATAGACTTTTTAAGACAAGAAAACATAGATATTTGCCTTTTAAATGAAACTTGGTTTAAAGATAGCAAATCATTTAGTATCCCAAATTACAATTTACACTTTTGCAATGCTAAGAATGAGCATGGAGGTGTTGCAATATTGATCAAACCTTACTTGAAATATAAACAGTTACACACTACTTTTTATGAGGAAATACAGAACATAGCTATTTCACTTTCAACTGAACTTGGAACACTTTCCATTTTATGTGTTTACTGTCCACCTAGTAGTAAACATATAAGACTGGATAGATTAAGAAATTTAATTAATTTATTACCAAAACCTATTTTTGTAAGTGGGGATTTTAATGCCCACCATATAGCCATGGGCTGTATAGCCACAAAAAGTCGTGGACTACAACTTTACGATATTATAGATGATTCTAATTTATGCATCCTTAATGATGGTAGGTACACTACACTTCCTTATCCATCTCGTAACCCATCAGCTATAGATGTCACCTTTACTAGTCCCTGTATCGCACCCTTGTCTGAATGGTCAGTTTATGACAATAATATGGGTAGTTATCATTTTCCCACAATCACTACTATATCACTTAATATTGATCAATACAAAATAAACCCACCCATTGAAAAATACCTATACAAGAAAACTGATTGGAAGAAATTTTGCGAACTTTCCAAAGAGTATTTCAGTGATATAACAGTAGATAGTGAGAACCCTTTAGAAACATACAACTCTTTTTGTGAACAACTTAGTTCCTTGAAAACTGTTTGCATACCAAAGTTTATCAGAACTTCCAACTATAAAACCAAACTACCTGCACCCTGGTGGAATGATAAGTGCAGACAGAGTGTCATGAACTCATATGAGGCATTAAAATATTATAGGAATAATCCCACTATTGAAAATTTTATGAGTTACAAAAGGTTAGATGCTCTTAAAAAACGAGTAATTGCTGAGGAAAAGAAAAATGGTTGGAATACTTTATGCAATAGTTTTAATAGAACTACACCTATAAGTACAATCTGGAAACAAATCAAAATGTTTAAACATAATCGGAAGATTAATAATCGGTCTTATTCAGATGAATTCATTGACGCCTTCTTAGATAAATTAACAGATAAAGGGCTAGTAGTCTCTAACTTACAAACATATTTCAACATGCATAATGATAATGAAAATACGAAATTTCTTCTAGAAAAGTTCTCGCTTCATGAATTTCTTGTCTCTTTAAGTTCACGTAAGGATTCAAAACCCGGCTTAGATGAACTATCATATATACTAATTAAAAATCTACATAAATCGATTCAGATACTGTTTTTAGAAATACTTAATAACTTATGGCTTAAAAAATGTATTCCTGAGACATGGAAAACCCAGTGTGTGATTCCCATCCTTAAAACAGATAAACCTCCTGAGAATCCAGATTCATATCGACCAATCTCATTATCATCTTGCATGGGGAAAATATTTGAAACTATGATTAAAGCTAGGTTAGACTGGTTTATTGAATCAAATAGTATCATTCCAGATATACAGTATGGCTTCAGACGAGGACGTAGTTGTGCTAACAGCTTTGTATCACTCATTTCAGATCTAAAATATGCAAAAAATAGTAAATATAATGTCATATGTGCTTTCTTAGATGTACAAGGGGCATTTGATAGTGTTCAACCATCTATACTGATAAAAATTTTGACAGATCTTGGCATTCCAGGAATCTTGTGTAAATGGATATATGACTTTTTAAGTAATAGAACTTTATTCGTTAGACACAATAGTATTATGCATGGCCCTAGAACTACATCAAAAGGCACGATGCAAGGAGCAGTATTATCTCCTTTACTCTATAATTTGTACACTAGTCAAATTTGTAAATATATAACTAATAATGAAGTCAAGATCCTTCAATTTGCTGATGATCTTGTAATATATTGCAAGCATAGAGATATTAATGTAGCAGCATGTATTTTGAATGATGCTCTAATGAAATTGAAAACATATTATAGTCTCCTTGATCTTAAAATAAATACAAGCAAAAGTACAGTTTTAAGTATTGGACCAGATGCTGTAAATACAATATTTATAAAGTATGGGAATGAAATTATTCCACAAGTAAATAGACACAAATTTTTAGGTGTAATTATTGACAGTAATCTTTCATTTGAGCATCATATGAAGTACATAGCTCAAAATTCCTTAAAAAGCCTTAATATCCTTCGTTATCTAGCTGGAGTATCATGGGGGGCTGATCCTAAAACACTAACAAATTTGTACATATCCATTGTTAGAAGTCATTTTGACTATAGTTGTTTAGCCTATATTAATAGTAACTTTGTAAATAGACTAGATATTATACAAAATAAGGCTCTTAGAATTATAACTGGTGCCATGTGCTCAACACCTATCAGAGCTATGGAAGTTGAAGCATCAATAATGCCACTTCAATTCCGTAGGTTACTCTTAGCTCAACGTTTTTGTATAAAATTGATATCCTCCAATGATCAATTAGTTATTAACAAAGTGTTGCCTTACCTTACTCATTTCAATGCTCCTGAAGTTTCTAGTCAGAATTCTCTTCAGCATCATTGTCGAGATCTCTCCCAAATTCTTCTGCAAGTCAAAAATAAATATCTCCAAATTTACACTAATTCTGTTTGGCCATGTTATTCTATTCAGTTCAATGTACTATATCAAAAACTCAAAACAATTGATGCCTCTGTTTGTACTAATAAAGAACTCCTATATTTTTTAGACCACAATAGAGATTATTATAAAATGTACACTGATGGTAGCAAAGGAAATTCTTATGTTCGCAGTGCTATTTACGACCCTCAAATTAAATTTGTACAAAGTTTTACCCTAAACAACAAGTGTAGTGTCTTTTCTGCAGAGGCATATGCTGTTTTAAGGTCACTAAAACATATTTATCATTTAGATTCTTGTAAAAAGGTTCTTATCCTTACTGATTCACTTAGTGTAATTGAAAGCTTAAAAGGTGTAAATATTAGATGTACATCAAACTATATTCTCTTTAAAATTAAATTAATCTTATTTCAACTTAGCTGTAAAGGAACAGAAACATTCTTTATGTGGGTTCCATCACATAAGGGAATAACTGGGAATGAAATTGTTGATGATGTTGCAAGCAGAGCCGTTAATTGTATAGATTTAAGTACCAGTGTTAATATCCCATTCACAGATTGCTATAATGACATTAAGGAGAGTGTTACAGAGTTGTGGTACAGTTTTTGGAAAAAGGACCAAGAATATAAAGGCAAATGGTATGGAAGTATCCAAACAGACTTACCCACTAAGCCATGGTACTATGATCTCAAGATCGCAAGTCGAGATTTTATTACAATAATCAATAGACTCCGGTTCGGGCATAACGCCACACCCGCACATTTGGCCAGATTTAACATAGTGGAAGATCAAACATGCACTAGCTGTTACAAACAGCCCGGAACTTTAGAACATATAATTTATTCCTGTGAAAAATATAACCTTCAACGTTTGCTATTAGCCAGTGACATCAATGAATATGTCAAAAATAACGAGGCCCGCCAGCTTCACGTTCTACTTCAAAAGAAAAGTTGTTTTTTGCCGATATACAGATATATAAAGAACACTATTGGAAAAATATGAAACAGTCCTGTAGAGACTTAGATTCCTGAAGAAATGTTGTTAATCAATGCAGCATAAAACAAAAAAGTATCCAAATTATCCAAATGAAGATATGGCACAAAGGCCTAAGTAGCCATGCCATTACCAATAATAAAAAAAAAAAAAAAAATTTGACTGAAATTTTGCAAACGGTGATCGAGGGAGGAAGCTTTGTTGTGATATTTTGTTGATATTTGTTGAAAACAGTGAAACCGCCATTGATAACAATGATATTGGTGAGTTAAAGCTAAAGCGTATTAAAAATCAATGCCCTTAGGGTATAAATGCCTTCAACACGTAATTTTTATCCATTTCTAATAAATGAGTAGCCAATAATGTAGGTAATGTTTTCTTCGAAATTAATTTCTAGACTTATTCGGGCGCTATGTACAGAAAATAATAGTGTTCTTTTAGTTACGAACTGTATTTAGTACATAGTTGTATAATCCAATAATAAATTTATCTTTATCAAGTAAGTATACAAACGAATGGAGGTTATAAAATGTTATTGTTCCTACCTTCTTTTGATAAATTATTATTATTGCCGGCTTTTAAAATGCACTTCTGATAGATGTAATATCTATTTCATTGGTTGTTTGTAAAATTGCTACATTTTAGGAGTACAATATCAATCAAGTTAGTCCATCACAGTCCATAGCAGCTCATTTCCACAATTTCATGTTGGGAGGGTAATTAGACTTACAGTGCTGTACAGTACAGTACGCCCTTCGAGTCGACAGTAACAGGTGACAGTATGAGGTGGTGGCTTGTAACTGTCCGGTACTGGATAACACTGCTAGTCCACGCCTATTCCTGAGCTAAGGACATGGGATACACTGGTATTTCAACGCAACTGGTATAGCAAACAAACATAGGCACGAAACGATTATATTATTTTGATTTATCGTGGATATTTTGATACATGGAACTTTAATATTCAGATCATAATGTTTATTTGTCTAATGGCTATCGCTGCGACCAGCCTGCACACTTGGATCCATATTGTGGTATGCATACTCCATACATAATATGGAGACAAATACAACTGTACCATGCTGTCCAGATGAGTAGGTAAACATTTTGTCATGAGTTTTTGTTGTATTCACCGTGGCCTTATCCATTCATCAGTGCACCACTTGTTGGTGAAGCAGACTAGGGCCCTAAAGATCTCAGTAGGGCCCATCTTACAAGCTTTGTGACTCTATTAGAATAGCTTATATGACTTATGTAATTGTATGTATGAAAGGTATACCTTGTTTTATTAGACTTGATAGCTGGAGACTGAAACCAATTAACCACTCAAACATACATTTCATAAAAAAAAATCGGGATGTTCAAGTGGTTAAACACACTCCAATTCAGGTGGTAATATGATCTTTGAATTTACTAGGTAAATAATACTAAAAATATACTAGGTTAGCGACTTCGCCCGCGAAAACTCCCTTCTCACCTATTTATTCCCATTGCTTATAAATTCTACAATAATGCATAAATATTTGCCCCATTTGTTGACATTGATGAAAAAAATAAAAAAATCTATATTTTGCATAGACCATTTCAACGGCGCTTACAAAGAAGGCTTTTTTTTTGATGGCCTATTTACAATTTAATATTTTAAGACTATAATAATTTATTTGCCAGCAGATCATTTCCAGGCATCCCTGTCCTCTAAATAGTCTTGAATAGAGTAATAACCTTTCACAAAGCTTTCTTTAAATATATTTTTTAAATTTATTTAATGGTAAATTGCTTAGGTCACAGGGAAGCTTGTTGTAAAAGCGTATACAGTTACCCTGGAAAAAATCGCTAATCTTATGCAGGCGTAAAAACAAACTGAAAGTTTGTTTTTATGTCTAGTGTTTATATTATGTATATCACAGAGTTTAGGAAACTGTGATAGATTTTTCTGGACATACATAAGATTGCCAAAAATGTATTGTGATGCTACGGTTAGAATATTTACTTCTTTGAATTTTTCTCGGAGGGAGACTCTGGGGCCCAAATTATATATTAGCCCGCTTTTGAAGAACAAAAGTGTTATTTACATCGGCAGCACTCCCCCAAAGGAGAATACCGTAAGACATAATACTATGAAAATAGCTGAAGTAAACCATTCTAGCCGTATCTACATCTGTTAGAGTCCTGATCTTTTTTACAGCGTATGCAGCTGAACTTAACCTAGAGGCCGTCTTTTCTATGTGTGGGCCCCACTGGAAATTGGCATCAACAGTTATACCAAGGAACACAGTTGATTCCACAAACTCTAACACTTGTTCATTAGGTTAAACATTGGCCGTAACTATTTTACATTTGGTAGAGTAAATTTAATACATTTAGTTTTGTTTTCATTTAGGCAAAGATTATTTGAGCTGAACCAATGAACTACTCTCGTGATTGCATTGTTTACATCGTCATAATTATCTAATTATCTTCTAATTTTAAAAATCAATGAGGTATATGATTACTGATCCGCTCTCCAGGGTAGTAGCTTGATGATATATAACCTATAGCCTTCCTCAATAAATGGGCTATCACACACAAAAAGATTTTTTTATATCTGATCAGTATTAACTAACTTAACTAACTTAACTATCTTCACGCTGTATCCCTGACGGGGTAGTCAGAGAGGACAGATCGCCAGGCTTCGCGATCCATGCATACTTCTTTCTCTTCTTCAAGATTCATCAATCGCTTCATACACGCACGTCTGGGTATCCGAGTACGTTTGACCTTTTCGTTTTTGAGCAATCTGCTCACGTGGTCTTCATACGTAAGTCTCGGCCTACACTGACTTCTACCATCTGCTTTCGCACAATATATATTCTTCGACAATCGTTCCTCACTCATTCGTTGGACGTGTCCAAACCAACGGAGCACGCCCGTTTCCAGCTTAACGCTGACACTTTCATTCAAACCTGCCATATTGCGTATCACTTCGTTACGTATTCGTTCGGCTAAAGTAACGCCGCACAATTTTCGAAGTGATCGCATCTCCACAGCATTCAATTTACTTTCATGCATCTGCTGACATACCCAGGTTTCGCTACCGTAAAGCAAAGTTGGCACTAGCACTGCGTTATGTTTTACGATGCTTTGTAGCTTTACTAATTGGGACAAAGCACCGTTAACTCCGTTTTCTTGCAGCTACTCGCCGTTCTACATCCGAATTACATCTTCCATCCGCGCTAAACATACTCCCTAAATACACAATTTCATTCACTTGCTCTAGACGATCCTGGTTTACCCTAATCTCGCATTTAGTTCTTACATCATCTCTTTCAAATACTAGAACCTTAGTCTTACTTGCATTCAAGCGAAGACCCTTACTTTCACACTTCTCTTTCATATTAGTGACTAATGCCTGAAGGTCGGCTTCTGATGAGGCCATGAGCACCGAATCATCAGCGTATAGCAGACAATTTACTGAAAAGTCACCCAAATTCACACCCATATCACAATCTTTCAACTTCTGCAGGCAACTGTCCAGATACATTATGAACAGCCAGGCGGACATGACACAACCCTGTTTGACGCCTGTACAGACATCAAAAAGAGGTGACACATCCCCCCCTACTCGCACTCAAGCCTTACAGTCCTTATAAAGCGACTGTATTGCCCGCAGCAGCGAGCCGTCCACACCATATTCGGGCAGCAAATCCCACAAAGTTTCCCTCACAACGTTATCAAATGCTTTCTCCAGATCCACAAAAGCCCAGAAAACCTTTTGGTTAATAGCCAGAAACTTCTTCGCGATCATGCGAAGAGAAAACACTTGATCCATGCAACCTCTTCCATGTCGGAATCCGCATTGAGCCTCCCATAAATACCTTTCAGACTTTTCTTGCATTCTTGCCGTTATAATCTTTGCATACACTTTACTAGCTAAGCTGACCAAGCTGATCGCCCTGTAACTGGAGCAGTTTAGGCGCGAGCCTTTCCCTTTGTAAATAGGTACTACAATTGCTATTCGCCAGTCATCTGGGACCTCAACCGTCCGCCAGCACAAGTTGCATAACAGACATAGAGTGTCCCAGACGCGCGACCCGCCGTACTTGATCATCTCAGCAGTAACTCTGTCTTTTCCCTCAGCCTTACCACATTTCATACTTCTTAGCGGGATCCGGAGCATCGAAGTGAGCTCCACTTCTCGATGTGGCATCTCTGTCTTTTCTTGCATATCCATCATCATATACATCTTTCCATAATATTCACTCCATCTCTGCAGGACGTCAGTTTGGTCTGTTAGGACGTCATTGTTAACACTAAGCACTTTATTTATACTGCAGATTGCCGAACAACTCCGAGTCTTGCCTACCTCCTTCCTGAAGAGCCTGGCATTATCCCGGAAATTGGACGACAACCTTTCATCCGCTTTCATTCTGCACCTTTCACGAGCATCTTCTATCAGTGCCTTCGTGTTAACTTTCTGCAGCTTGTATCTCTCTTTCATATTAAAATCATTCCGCGAGGTTAAGTAGGCTAACCATGCTTTCTTCTTCATTCGAACTGCTTCTTTCACTTCCTCATTCCACCATGCGTTACGCTTATTACTACTGCCTCTTCTTGTTTCTCCACACACTTCCACAGCGGCATTTACCATACTATCCCTATTTGCTGTGATATGCTCGAATCATGTTTAATAAGCAGTGTTATTATAATAGATGACACCATTAATTTTAGCAAAGTTATTGTTAATACACAGTTTAAAGAGAATGTTGGTAAAGATTCAACTGTATGAGAAAAAGTCCATTATTATTTGTTAGGCTAGCTCACGTGATAGTTGACGGTTGAATCAATGTTGGTTTTTATTATTGCACCTATTTGAATACACTACCTTTTATGCACCCAGGCTTCTCCCGAACATACTTCAACAAATATAGCCTTCCTTATTAAAATTGAAAAATAGGCCATATGGGTGTGCCTCTGTCCATGTCAACACGGAAATGCCCTCACCTTCTTGTTACAAGGGACAAAAAACGCTTGCATAATATATCATACCAATAAATAAAGCTGAGCTTTTTTTTGTTTAACACGCTAATCTCTAAGGTCCGTATTCCAGAACGTTTCTCAATACTCAATCAACTCTTGAGGCTAGATTTTGCCTTATAAAATCTACTCTCAAGCGTCGATTGAGTATTGAGAAACGTTCTGGAATACGGCCCTAAAACTACTAGTAAGAATTGGAAAATTATTTTTGTGTTGGATAGTCCATTTATCTTAGGAGGCTTCAAACTATATACCATCATGCTACTACCCAGTAGAGCGGAGCAGTAATAATAAAAATCAACAAATCAGGCAAATTTTCATATATTTTTCTAATAGTATTTAGCGACAGAATTAAATGGATGCGATAGGGATTCAGAGCATGTCACGGGCGAAGCCACGGGAATCAGCTAGTCAATACATAAAAATGTGGCATATAGTATGCCTTTGCCACCCCTTTGGAGATAAATGCGTGAATTAAAGTAAAGAAAGGATTTAATTGTAACACTGAGGTAGCAGAAAAGCATACGGCCCACCAGATGGAAATTGGTCACCGTTACCTTAGGTAATTTGCAATACCAGAGGTGCGACTACTCGTGCAGCATGCCCTGTAAAAACTATACTGATATTCATAGTCATTGGAAACGCCGTGATATCAGCTTACACACTGATATTGTAACAAGTCATTCGTTTTCTTTTTATCTGAGGTAAATACAATCTGTTCAATATATATTATTCAATAAATATTAAAAGGTCCCGGGTTCGATTCCCGGGTCGGTACAAAAATTTGTGTGATCCACAAATGTTGGTTTCGGAGTTTGGGTGTTTCCTTGTATGTATTTAGAAATATATAAGAATGTATACCAGTTGTCTATATCCCATAGTACAAGCTTATAGCTTAGTTTGGGCTAGATGGCGCTGTGTAAAAAGTATCCTGCAATATTTATTTATTTTAGGCGGGGGCTAAAGGCGTCGGTGCAGCTCACTGAGCGCGCCCCGCTCCGCGCCCCCTCCCGACTGCAACACTTGGTGAGTGATAAACTCATGGAAATCGTAAAAAATAGGAGAAATGTCATTCGGAAACTTTATGTACATACGTCGCGACATATATCAAATACAATTAAAGGCCTCGTCAAACATATAATCTAGTCCTGTGTCCAGAATACGATATATACTAAACACTCGATTTTTTTCGATAGAATTATACCTCGTACTAGATTCTAAGGAGCTTGTTTTGCGGGTGAAACGAGAATCCGCTTCCTGGAATGGTGTACCATAGATGTTATCCTTGGCTTGCGAAGATTTCAAATTCAGTTTTTACCCGAAAACACTGTATGTTAAGCAAACTTGAGGGTGGGAATCAAAAGAACAGTCTTTGTGTTATGCACCGTTAACAAAAAATCTAGACCACGTTAAGCATGAATGCAACACATTAAAGTTCCGCATAGCATTTCTTCTGTTATTACTATTTCTATGGATAAACTAATAAATATACTAATTGTCCATTGCATTTATTGTTTACTTTATTTGTCGTACATTTTCCCACAAATGTCCCACTTATGTGCAGACTTTCTTTTGTAAATATACTTCAATCCTGCAGTCTCAATTGCCAGTCTCGACGTCCAAAACCGGTCCAATTCCCGTTTTCCTAGAATGGATTACGGAATAAATTATACTTGGTACTTACTATGAGTAGAAGTCAATTTTGTTTCACTGTCGTAGATTTTAAAACAGATGTAAATAATGCAAAAACCAATTACTGTTACCTAGTAAATGTATAAAGTCTTTTATTTTTTTCTTGGAGGGTTATGAATAGCAGAATTTCCTGAGTTAACTAACAGCTTTCAATATCCTCTTAACAATTTGTATTCTATTTTAGAATATTTAACCATATTTTGTATCGTCTTTACTGTAACTATACATTATTTTCTTCCATCGTAACAAAAAACTACTATTAACATGGTATTATTTCTTTTATCAGAGTCCAGTTAGAGGAGTGCTTTATCTCACAAGCTCCGATGGATCTCACAATGACTTTTATGCATAGGTAAGTTTAGTATTTATTATGCATTACCAGGACTTACAAAATATCTACCAGAAACATTCACTGGGGCATGTTGAAAAAATTGCGAACACTGCTTCTTCATGTTCCACAGTTGTATACTGGACCAAGGAGTTTAGGGTGGACTGAAAATCAACTATACACAACTACAACACATTCTGATGACTTTTAAAAAATGTGCCATTATATACCATTTTCATACATAATATGCTAACTGCCTTTATGTTATTGTTTACCACTTTATTGGTATACCTACGTAAAATAGTACCTAAAATATGGGGAACCACAGACTAGTAAAATTTGACAAACACTGCGTATTCTACACCAAAAAGCATTGCATTGCATTTCCCCTTCTCACCCCGATCGATATTCGACCGCTTCGATTCCCGACCTACACACACTACGGACTCAGAGTAGAAGTTATTACCCTAACGGTGCAGGAGAGGTCTTGTCATTGACATTTTAACATTTTACCATGCCATTTGTTTTTTTTTGTATCGTATCATCACACTTAATCTCAAAAAGCACTATAACAGTTTATTTTCATTTTGTAAATAAAATATGTATTGCTTGGTGCAACTTTACGAAAATATAGGATTTTATGCCTATAATATACAACCTTATAATAGACAAGAAAATTAACATCGTCTTTATCAAAAACAAAATTACCAAAATTGGTAGACGAGTGCCAAAAAAAATCTTGTTTAAAATTCAAAAAACATCTTACTATCGACGCGTTGAATTGACAAATCCCATTGTTATGCAGTAAAATTTAAGTTAACTTGTCATCACTTTTATATCCCGATTGCATAGTGCAGGGTGGTGCATTGAAGGGGCCGTTTACACAAACCAAGTTGGGGAATGAGTATTGACTTATTTACATTTGAACAAAGGTTTTATTACGTTTTATTTTACGGTGCGTTTTTAACTGTCTAGAAGCTGTCTAACATAATTTCTAACCAGGGCCGCAATTCTCATGCCTTCGAAACAGTCTCGATTTCGAGATAAATCTCGAATTCGAACTTTATTTGAGTTTTATTGACGTTTAGCTATTCAGCAAATCTCGAACTCGACTTTTCACGAAGGGAAGCCACTCGAGTTGCTTCGAATTGTTGGTAGCAGTCGAGACGCAGATTTCGAAGGCGAATCACTATAATCTTTGGACATTTCTTCAGTGACCGACCCGAAATGAACATTATATTACATTTTACATCAAATAAATATCAAAATGAGTGATGAATTAATAGTGAAATACGTGCAAAACATATTGCTACTCGTTTCAATTTCAGTCTTCAATAATATAGACAACACACAGTGACAGTGACACATTCAAATATTTTTCATTTTACGGGACGATATAAGCAATTTTTAAATATACATTAAGTAACATTTATTATGCAGTTTACAATATTTTTCCTTTAATAATTACTATAAAATACGTAATTATTGTTTATAACGTGTAAAATAAGCTTAAAAAACTTTTAGAACATTTTGTAAGAGTAGTCTTGTTGTAAACGTTTTAAAACCGGATGAAACGTGTCGAACGGAACGCACCGTAATGTGACATGGTTCTTAAATGGCAACATTTCACACACTAATCTCGAACTTTAGTTCGAATGGTGGTGAGAATAAGACATTCGAAAAAACCATCTCGATTTACGAGATTTTATGGTCGAAAAGGGATTCGAAGAGTGAACTCGAATTCGAGATTATTTCGAAGAAAACGAGAATTACCTCCCTGCTCTATGTAGAACCCATCTATACGTCTATACTAATATCGCACAAATAGCGCAATCTCAGGAATTACTGGTACAAATTAAAAAAAAATTGTTCGAAATAGTACATTTATCGAGGAGGGACCCTGGAGAGCGGAGCAGTAATTATATATCTGTCAACAAATCCAGCAAATTTGAATACATTATTTTAAAAGTAATAAACGACGAGATTGATGAGTGCGACGGTAGTCCGAAGACGGTCACGGGCAAAGCCGCGGGGGTCACATAGTGTATGAATAACATCTTTACCAAATCTAACCTCAGTTAGAGTTAAACACAGGCTTTGTATTATTTACTAAAATACGCTAGAAAACAGTATTTTTTTTGAAAAATAGTATTCAATTGGTCCAGGGAATAATAGTAATTATAAATTTTAAAAAAAACTGCACGATATTTGTTTAACAGAATTTTATGGAGACAGTTACCTGAAGTTTGTAGTTACCCCACAAGTTTGACGGATTATACTAAACGTTGCGATACTAAGCACAACACTGAATCGATATTTATTTTACAATCGAGAAGTCGATAAAGGGGTGCTAATGATGGGATCGACTCCCGCGGTAACACGATTGATAGTTACTTTTCATCACTTACATGTTGTATGCCTCTGCCACCCCTTCGAGGATAAAGGCGTGATTGATAAGTTATTACTGGAGGCCGAGCCTACTATTTTTCAATAGAAAGCCGTTCATGTTCTATTCTGTAGCGGTTCTATTGCGATTAGTCCAAAGCTAGGTAGTCTACTAAAATTATTTATATATTTCACAATCACACTTCTCAAGCTGCAGAATAGAGACAAAATAGCTGTTTTTATATATCAAAATATTAATATAGACTACCAAAAATGCAAATTAAGAGCTACTTACAGGCGCTACACGTGTTAATAACATTCTATCGGCTGGCCGATAGAATTCTATTGGAGTGCAATTGTAATAGTAGACTACTATCACTTTGCACAAACATATTGTACAAAGGCGGATTAATAGTCCTACCAGTAAACCTTAGGCATTCAATCAAATCTTCAATATTTTCGTATTTTCTAGTACGTGTAAAGTCCCCTAAAAGCAATTTGTAACAATTTAACTTATATATGAAAAGATGATCACTGACAAGATAATTCAGTCCACATCATTTAATATTTTCATCCCCCACGAACGCCCCTAACAACGTTATCTTGGCACACGGTGAAAACTCTGTGTGTAAAATAGCTATGCTTGGGGAGGAAATTTAATCTCCGAGCAATACGTTGTAATCCCTCCTTTCCTGACCTTTCGTGTGAGGGAATGAAAGAATTATTTTGGTTTGTTTCGTACTAGCTGAGCCCCGCGGCTTTGCCCCTGACATACGTTAAATCCCCGTGGTAAAATAATTGCCCGATTTGCGCATATTTATTACTACTGCTCCTATTTTATGGGTAGAAGCGTGGTGATAAAAATAGCCTTGCTCGCTAAAGGGCTATATAACACAAAAATAACTTTTCAATAGGGACAATTCCCGAGATGAGCGCGTTCAAACACACAATCTCTTTAGCTTTATATATTAATAATATGTAGTTGCTGTTAAAGGAACTTCAGAAATATTACGATACCCTTTGATCGGCGAAAAGCTATAAATCTCAGTCATTCCGGTAGCAAACAAAAAATATAACATCTCCTTTTTTAAAGTCTATTAAAAGTAATCGTTTTTGAAGTGCTCGGAGCCCTGCTACGTCAGTATTCTATAAACTATAATTTCGTTAACATTACTACGGTAGGTCCTGAGATGGGTAACCATTTGTGTTTTTTTCTATTTATGAACTTTTCCTTGCTTCGGAAGGTACGTTAAAACGTTGACGTAGGTTGCCAGTAACCTAACATAGTACCTACATACTCGTTCAGTTGAAGACCTTCAAAAGCAGGTATCTACGACCTGTTAAGGGTCGGTAGACAGAGTGTTCGATCTGGGGGACGAGTCTGCTATTTCAATCGTGTCGAAATAGAATGTACATCGTCGATCAATAGTAAGCCATCGGTACAATTTCGACAGTTTTTCGTAGTCTACTATTACAATCGTACTCCAATTGACTTCTATCGGTCGGCCGATAGAATTTTACTAACACGTACCGCGCCAGTGGCCGCTAGTCAGTTGCATTTTTGATAGTCTATTATCATTTTGACAGATTCTGGTTCTAATCTACGGGTAAAGAAGCGCTCGTGGTCCCGCGGACTCAGTGTTCTGTAAACGATCACTGCGTTAAGCTACTTTTGCTATCGCTGGTAACAGATGGGTGACATTTTTGTGGCATTTGCGAGGTTTCCGTGCTTCGGAAGGCACGTTAAGCCGTTGGTCCCGGCTGCCAGTAACATGGCAGTCGTTAGGTCAAGTTGAAGGCCCTATGGGCGGCTTGAAAAATTTCAACATCACGTAGCCACAACCTGCGCCTGTCTATTTTAACACGCCAATGGGCTCACCACGTATTACGTGGGACAGGAATACACATGGTGAAAAGTGGGTATATAATATGCCTCTGCCACCCCTTCGGGGATAAGGCGTGATAGATAAGTAAGTATCTACGGCTTGTCAATACTAGACTCGACCCCAGATGAGCTGTATCACAGACCAAGGAATCCATGTCACTCTCTACTAGAACCGCCTTACTCATTATATATTTCATGACCCCCCGGCTTCGCCCGTGACATACTTTGAACTTCCGACGCACCTATTTAATTCCGTCGCTTATAAATTCTACATTACTAATTGAATCGGACGTTACATGGTGGAAATCCATCGTAGAACAATAATAAAGAAGGGGAGGAGGATCCCACCACACACCCTCGATTCCTCAATCCTAACGCACAACGGTCAAGGATAACCTCTACTAATTGTAACGGAGGAATGACGAACCGTACTCTTCAAGGAAAGGGATGTAGGGTAGGATAGGTAAACGGAAACCTTACCCTCCAGGTTGTCAAAATTTTGCGTTCAAACAAACAAACAAAAAACAAACTCTTCAGCTTTATAATATTAGTATTAGATACAACTAAGCTTGTCAGGCGGTGTCACCCCTTTTCATACGATGACACTCATTACTACAGATGAACGGTGGTAGACAACTGGCACTCGCGTTTGCGATTTTCACATACCACAGTTTGACGTAAATTTCGCACTGGTATTATTATTACTTTCATTTCTGTTAGGCGCGAGCGAGAGGGAGCGAACAACATTTCTTGCCCTGTGGGCTGTATTCTTGTCTGCCACCACATTCGTATATCAAATTTTTTTAATGATTGACATTTATTGACATAATTGACATTTCTGATTCGACAGTATGATTTGGTCAGTAAATTATCTGTTCCAAAATTCTGCAAGATCATCACAAGTCTTTCACCCTGTTTGAACGGTCTCAAATAAATAAAAGGTAATTCCCCTATAACTTGGCATAAAAAAATTGACAATGTGCTATCTATACAAAATTCATACCAACAGATGTAGTAAATAAGTCTATAGAATTACATTCCTTACAGACTTTCGTCTCCCATCTAACATGTACGGGGGTTGTACACACCCCCCGCAGCTAATCGATAAGCCACGTGCCACGTGCTGCAACGATGCGGCTTCCGTGTGCACCTACCTTTATCACACTCACAGCGCTGGTAATAACGCGCCTTGTTATTAAAAAGTTATTTCCACTAATGAATAATTGTTTATTGGAATGAGAGTTGACAGCCAATCAATGTATTTGTTGTAGGGTTTCTATATTTGATCATTTGGGATACCACGTGATGTTACAAAACCATAGTCTAACTTTTAAACAATCGCGTTGTAATCTATATGTCGAAACGTCTGGCAACAAAGGGTATGTAAAATAACCGCGTATAACTCCGTTACTAACAAAACCATAGTCTTTTAGGTACAATAGAATATAACTTTTAAACTATCGCGTTGCATACCATAAGTCGAAACGTCAGGCAACAAAAGGTATATAAAATAACCGCGTTTAGCCCCGTTAGTAACAGAACCATAGTCTTTTAAGTACAATAGAATAAAACTTTTAAACTATCGCGTTTCATACTATAAGTCGAAACGTCAGGCAACAAATATATGTAAAATAACCGCGTTTAGCGCCGTTAGTATAATAGTCTTTTAGATACAATAGAATATGAGAATTCTTTATTAGCGCAAGTTTTTTTTTTCTTCTTCATACAAAGCCATTGGTCGCATGAGGGACTTTCTCGGTGGAGGCCGCAGTGGTAGGGCAGCATTTACTGAGGTTTTGGATTGGAATTGGGTAGGAACAAATATTTAGAACAACTTGACATGATATATTGTCACGCCTTTATGCCCGAAGGGGTAGGCAGAGGCATACTATACGCCCACATTTCACTGTTTGCACTTTTGTTCCACGTAACAGGTGGGTGAAGCCAATTGGTATTTAAATGTTGCTCATATATTTGTTTTAAAGTATCAATCTTTGCACAGACCCAATTGTACCCCGTTTTAAGAAAATTGCTGGTATGTATGAACGTAAAATTTGACACAGTTTAAGTTTATAGAAGAATTTTCATTAGTTCGAACTTAAAAATATAATGAAAAATGGTCAAACTTCGAGCAATGGGCGACCAATAGTATATTTATCATCTAAATCCTATAGCACAACAATTTGTGCTAGATGCCGCTGAGCAAATAAAACCTTTCAGCAGACCAATGGCCCAGTTTGACAAGCCCACTCAAGTTGCCACATCGCTGTGGACAATACCTTAATTAAAAATCTAGGTATGCACACTGCGTAACATGTAATTTACATTATTATTATTTTCTTCACGAAACTTAAAGCACATAATTGTTTAGTTTCCGTTCGCAATATTTTGTCGTTGCTCTGCATGCAATGAGTGGTGCTTCCTCTGCCGATACATGTTCTGAATTTATATTTACTGTCTGACCTGATAGACACTAATCTATCATTACGTCATAAAAACACAAATATTTTATTGATGATTAAGAAGAAATTAAAAATGGGTGTTTGACCTTACTTTACCACACTGACCAGACGCGTTGGAACAGGGGTTTATTTCGAGATTTCCTTTTCTTCCCTATAACCTGGTGCAATGGTCAAAAGGACTACTTGCAGGCCGAGGCTTGTTGACCCCATTGCATCTCACAGAATAACAGGATTCGAATAAAACACAGCTCAAAATAGGACCCTTAACATGTTATATGCTGGTGCTTCTCCTTTTCTACAGGACTTGGACTTGATTTTCTTGTCTCCAGCTATACAAAGAAATAAATCGTTTTACTGTCTTTCACCCTCTAATTTAGTCTTTTGATGCCGTTTCCAAGACACTGGGAGTTCGAACTAGGTGTTAGTTGTCTGGTTTTAGTTATAGCTGTATATCCTAGTGTACAAGAGTAACAACAATGGCCTAACTCGCGACTAAAACTACACAAAGCCCTTCCATCTGCCTGTGGCCAGGATCCCAGGTGAGCCCTCGGTTGGACAACCCCACGGCCCTTGACAGACTTTGTCTGCCACCGCGGTAAATACTTAATGCTTACTTATCTTTTGAACTTTATTTTTAAATTACTTAAAGAAACTTATTTTACCACGCCAATATATATTTCCCCTCTGCCGTCTAAATATATAAAAGCCGTCTGGGTAAATTTCGGATATCTGGAAGGGGGAAGCTTACTCCACTAACGTGCAAAGTTGAAACAACAGTGTGAGCAGCCCTCTATTTTTCAAGACTTCTTTTTTGCCTGTTAGTTTTTTTAGTGAAGCGCTCGTGGCCCCGCGGTCTCAGTGTTCTGTAAACGATCACTGAGTTACGCAACTTTCACTATGGCTGGTCCTCGGATGGGTGACCACTTTGTGGCATTTACATTTGCGAGCGTTTCCGTGCTTCGGAAGGCACGTTAAGCCGTTGGTCCCGGTTGCCAGTAAAATGGCAGACGTTAAGCCTGGTTGAATGTCTTATGGGCGGCTTGAAAAATTTCAACAGCTGGTAGTCACATCCTGCGTCTGTCTATTTCAACACGGCAATGGGCTCACCACCTATTACGTGGGACAGGAATCCACACGGTGAAAAGTGGGCATATAATATGCCTCTGCCACCCCTTCGGGGATAAGGCGTGATGGATATTTATTTATTTATAGTTTTTTTAACATTTAGCTACTCAAATAACGCTACCCGACTTAAGGCCTCAGCAGACTAGCTACTTTAAGTATCGGAACCCGGTGAAGGTGAAGACCGTATCGATGTACCAATTTAGCATTTAAAAAGCGATAAATTCGCCGTTAGGATTCTAAAAGTGATTAGTCTGCGGTAGTCCTTATGGAGACTCAATGGCGACTAGAATCCCAAATAAAAAAGTCTTCAAAAAGATAATTAACCTTCAAATCTGTGTCGCAAACTAGTACGAATACATATCAGCTAATCTGCCTTGGGCTTATTGATTGGTAAACGATACTCAGCCCACGTGAAATGTGCAATACATGATCACGTCACGTTTTAGTATATTGTCCCCGAATTATTATAAAAATATACTTGTGACCTAGACTAAGTGCACCTCACATCCAGACTTTTAATACGAATACATTATTTATCTATCACACCTTATCCCCGAAGGGGTGGCAGAGGTATATAATATGCCCACTTTTCACCATGTGCATTCCTGTCCCACGTAATAGGTGGTGAGCCCATTGCCGTGTTGAAATAGACAGACGCAGGTTGTGGCTACCTGCTGTTGAAATATTAAATTAAAGTCGCCCATAAGGCCTTCAACTTGACTTAACGACTGCCATGTTATTGGCAACCGGGACCAACGGCTTAACGTGCCTTCCGAAGCACGGAAACGCTCGCAAATGTAAATGCCACAAAGTGGTCACCCTTCCGTGACCAGCCATAGCGAATGTTGCTTAACGCAGTGATCGTTTACAGAACACTGAGTCCGCGGGGCCACGAGCGCTTCAGCTTTATTCAGCGTTGTAGAATCTGTTCTTGTTACTTCTTAAACATTATCAACTTTTTCTCTTATCCTAGTGTGTTTTAGTAGCTTCCAAACCCTACCTACCTTTGGAGCCCGAGATCGACATTTATTTCGCTGCTAAAACCAGCTATCGTTTGACTTGTCAACTTCGGCATGGTTGGGAGCGCCTGCCGTCGGACCTTCCAACAGTTGACCAGCAGGTGAGGCCGGTTTATTCCGTTACGGTTCAAAAAGTACAGATTAAAATTATTTCAGCAATAACAGAATCACGCTAGCGAAGATGCAATCAGAAAAACTGTTGAAAAGTAAAACATTAATAACGTAATCTAATGTGTGCGATTAATGGCCGGTTTCAATATTCTATCTTTAGTTCAACATAGATCGCTACCACAGATAAACAGTTGATTTATAACTTTTGTGACAGATAGTTCAATGTCGTAGGTAAATATTTCTATCTATCTGGTTATTGAAACCGAAATGTTCGTCGATGGTACCGATGGTTAACTATTTTGACATTATTTTAGACAATAGTAAATGATAGATAGGTTATTGAGACCGGGCGTAAATGAAGTTGGTTTGTGCTATTGAATTCTAAAACGTCCTAATATGACTAGAGGAGAGGTTGACTATATCCGGATAACAATCTTGAGCATAATGAAAGCGCCCCAGTAACAGCCCTGTAGGAGAAACAACGCCCACACGCGCTTAATCCCTCATTCAAGATTACAACGACCGCGCCTCGTCCCTAGCCTTTGCTCAATATTTATTGCCGAACTAATTTGCACTTTATTCACGTTAATTAAGTTCGCATACGCAATACTAACTACAATATTTAACGACGTTTTAAAAATGAACGTCACGTATTTATCAATACACACAGCTCATTCGAATATAGACCTTACATAAAATTGTTGAGGCAGATTTTACGTGGGCATGACGCGCAGTTACGCAGCCTACCCTAGGGTTGACACGGTCGATCCTTTCAGTCGCCTCGCCGGCGTTGCCCGGACGTGTTCCTGGCGCAGTCCGATTTACTGCCTCTATAAAATTAAAAACAAATCCACATTTTCCTTGCTTCAGCAAGGAAAAATGTTGGACTTTGAAATCAACAGAATAATTTCGCGATTCTAACTCGGGCAGTTAATTTCGTTGAAGATTGTTGTCTGTATTTTTATTGTGTTTGGTATGTATGATGTGTGACTATCGAAAGTGGTACTCTTCAGAAGGCTGTGATGTTATTAGTGAAAAGAAAATATAATTGAATTGTGTGTGATAAGGTTGATCGCGAATTTTCTGCAATACACCGGAGCTTAGTTTAATTAGCTTAGTTTTAGGCAAACAGTATTAATTTTTGAGGAGTCTTTTACAAAGAGGTATATTGTTTGGTGATTTTCATGTATTGGATATCGTCCTGTGCCAGCTTGTAGTTAGGAACGCATTATGTGACAATGCTTTTGTCTTTGTGAGACAAATTGCTTGGGTACTGCAAAGATATACAACGTGCAGAATATCAATTGTATGCACTTATAGAAATATCAATTGGCCTGGAACACGTTACGTTCATGCTTGCTATAAAACTTTTAATATCACGTCAGTTTGCACGAATTTCTTTTACCCAGACTAAACTAGTACTATATTTATAGGCGATATATTACTGAAGTGGAATTTGGCGACAAATTGTCGTGACAAAGTTAGGCATGACGTAACATTAAACTTAGTAAATGTACATAACAGAATGGTGTACGGTACTGGATGTAGCAGGCGTTTGTCAATGTCTCATTTGGTTCGCAAATGTTTGTCCTAGACATGCACTCACGTTTTTGATGAGCAATGTGGAAAACACGCAAACATGTCAACATTTAGACAACTGTCAGTAGGCACCATGTATATTTCGTGGCAACCGTTTAGTTGAATAACCTCTTGTATAGCAAAAATGTCGGTTTAGACATTGAATCTAGAGCACTCCGATAATGTTTATCACCGGCTACTATTCTGTGATTGAGGAGTTCTCAAACGCTCTGAGAATTTGGAAAATTTAACTTCACAACTTGTATTTAACTAATAATCTTTAGGGAAGATGTAGAAACAATGACATCCAACACTTTATTAGGATTTTGGTTGTTGTCCTTTGCAAACGATTTTTGACCTATTGCGTTGTCCAATTGAACTCAAGCATAATTATGTTAATCCGGATAAAATTTGGGAAATTCTAGTGATCCGACCTTGACCGTCAACGTTGAAGATTGATTTAAAATTTTAAACAATTCTTAGGTACTTTAGTTAATCACGTTTCAGGAGATTTTGAGAAAAAAGGTTTTAAATGTTCTTATTAATTATCTATCAGGTAAAGGCCCTGAAAATAGTGAACTACATAAGATTTTTTTGTGTAATTTCTTCTGCCGTGTTTTGTTCCCATAGCCATTAAAATATTAATAGCTATTTCCGTAAATATAGTTTTAAATCTACCGTCAACGTGTCTAAATGTTCCATTCGGCTAAGGCAGCTTCAGCGCCGTTCAGACTTTTTTTTTCTGATTTACATCAAGTAACTGACTAACCCGATAGTGTTTTACTCATTATGATTCCGGGTAAACTCCGTACAAAATCACTGTATTTTGTTTTTAGTCATCTCACAGCTTGTTAAAAGTCGCATAGACAGTTTGTCAATACGTTTCATGTTTACAGTCGCAATGCGCAAGTCAGCCACGACGCTGGCGTTAAGCCAGACTATCAGCTGATTTGTACATTTATAAATAAGAAATTTGTAAAGAATATAAGCTCAACTGTAATAAATTTACTGAAGTATCGTTTTTTTTTCTCAAAGCTCAAAGTCTGTTTCAATTACGATTAAAGTTCTTGACGCAGAGCGTCATATTCACAAAATATGGAAGTTTTAAGCGAATTGAAATATCAAAAAGTACTTTCGATTACAGATTTATATAATGGAAAATAATATAGACTGTTTGTCATCTACAATAAACTTTCCTTTTTATTTCGGTCTCCAGGAAAACAGAATGTACTGTTTTATGTCTGTAAGTCGATCTTTACTAACGTCTTCTATAGACCCACAACATTGACCGCCTCTGTGGCGCGGTGGGAGTGGATCCGACTGCTACGCAAGAGGTCGAGGATATGGTTCGATTCCCATCCAGGATAAAACTTAGTGTGATGAGCAAGATGGTTTATTCTGTGTCTGGGTGTTATTTGTCTATTATATGTATGTATGTAGACATATATCAGTATGTCTTAGAAATATATCAGTTACCTGGTTACTATAGTACAAGCTCTGCATAGTTTGGAATCAGAAAGCGTAGTGTGAGTTGTCCCAACGATATTTATTTATTTACAACACACATCCACACTGTCTATTAATATCCATTGCAAAATCCTTTCTTAAAGTGATACATACCCATTTCGACAATTATGGAATTACTAAAGCGATATCCATTTTTAACATCTTCTTGAAAACTGCAGGAGTCCTTTTAAAGAATAGGACGTAGCACGGCACGCCCTCTCATATAAATTTGTTCTTCTGCTGAAAATTCACAGTAAGTAATAAAAATCAACCTCTTTTTCCAAATGTTGAGTGGATGCAACCGGAAAGTAGCTAATATGAACAGAATAATAGTCATAGGGCAAAAAGTTCAACGGCCCCGAGGAATGGGCGCGCCTCTTTTAATTATTAATGCTTTAATTAATAGCACCGTCCTTAAGTGTGATAAAAAGATAAAACAATTATGTATATCGCAGTGTGAAGTATGCTTTGTTATAATTATAAAACACTATTACCCTAGAATACGTTTCGGTTAAATGCTGTTAAACTTCAGCTGCTCTGGTACATCATTGCTAACGACAAAGCCATTCTAGGCAGTATTCACAGTAATGAGTGATTATCCTCTACTATGTAATGCCATATGTATACCTATCCTTCCAAATAACGGCATAAGTAGTAATGTATTGTGCAATTGGACAATTGCTGCGCTGAGGTCCCGGGTGCAAAAACTAAATACATTGAATTGAAATGTTTGTTTAGGAGTTTGGGTGTATTCTATGTATAATGTATGTATGTGTTGTATGTATTTTTAATAATATTACCTATATTATTAAAAATACATACAACATTATACATAGAAATGTTTATCTGTTGTCTAGATCGCTTGGGCTAGATGGCGCTGTGTAAAATAAATTTTACCACAAAATTTATTATTATCGTTATTAGAGACAACATTCCAAGATTATTCTCCACAAAGCCGGGTGATGATGATGATTCAACTCGTCTGTACATTTCAGTCAATTCACTGGATTGCTGTTAGATCTACTGGCTTTTCCAGCGTCGAGAAACTTAGTCACTGAAACGTCGCATTGCTGATTCGAATGTCAGACATTTTGTCGCCAGTTGGAGTCTTTATCACAAGCCGTGAATTAAAGCAGTGGTTATCAAGTCAGGATTTCCTTGTGACTCATATTTGAGCCAAAGAAACAGGATAATCTACCGGTGGCAAGAAACTTCGTGGCAAGCTCTGGCCAGTTGCCACTGACAACGGTCAGAGAGTCGAGTCTACTAATGACAAGCCGTAGAATAGAACCAGAATTGGTGTCTTTAGCTCTCAAAATGTTAGTAGACTATCGAAAATGCTACTGACTAGCGGCCACTACCGCGTCACATGTTAGTAGATTGTTAGTAGAATTATATAAAGTAGAACGGCCGACCGATAGAAGTCCATTGGAGTGCGGAAGGCAACGTAATCTGTCAAAATTGTACCTTGGGCTTTCTATTGAGCGACGAAATAGCAGACTCGACCCCCAGTTGCCTCGCTATGTGTGGTACATCCGTTGTGATGTTGCAGATAGTATGATTAGATACTCAGAATCTAGCTAATCTCCGATTTACTACTGATATTTATTTTGCATTAGATAACCCGTTTTGGTAACAACGCGGAGCAGTAATCATAATAATCTGCCCGATTTGTTGACATTTATTTTTCATATGCATTCGGAAGCTAATAGTATACGAGTGTTAGAGATGTGGGGGTGCAATAGGATATTCGGTTTATATCACGGGCCGAGGAGCATAGCTAAAATTATCTTCTTATTTTAAACATTCCTTTTGGAGTTTACTAAACAAACTGCTTGCACAAATAATTCTGCTTGTGATTGATTTTAGTAGTAAGTACGACATCTTCTTTTCTGTCGTAACGTCTCCTAATCAAGTCTATGTACAATATGTACATATACTAGTTGATGTCCGCAACTCCACTGACTCCCCAACACTAGTAAGGCGTTAGTTATCCTATTGTTCACGAACTTGTAGCCTTTGTTTGAATTGAATCGTAAAAAGAAAGGTTTAGTTTTTCAGTCTGTTGTAATTTATTTATTTGTCTATCACGCCTTATCCCCGAAGGGGTGGCAGAGACATATATATTATATGCCCACTTTTCACCATGTGTATTCCTGTCCCACGTAATAGGTGGTAATTTATTTTATTAATTAATTTATTTATTACTTTTTTATTTCTTTTTTTTTTGTGTAATTTAGGTATTATCAATTGAGTAGTCACGGTTCCACCCCAGGCGCGTGCGGTCCATACATGCAAATAAGCACTGCATTCCTTAGCCCAATCCCAATACTACAAGTTGTATAAATAATTAATTCCCTAAACAATGAAATATGTGATAGTGCCATCTATTAGTATTTGAAGGAACTACTAACAAAACACCTAGCAGTATGTATGGAGGTCAGTGCCTGCGACTAGCTGCGCTGCGCGCTGATTTATGGAAAGCTGATGTTTGCTTTTTGTAATCATATTTTTATAGGGCAAAACATTTGATTGTGTGTGTCAATTTTACGATTGTGTGCGAAATTATAAGTCGCGGAGGAAGCACTACCTCTGAGTAAGTAGTTGTCAAAAATAGAGGAGTTGTTTCGAATATAGATCAATTTTTTTAGGTTGTATAATATGAATACGCCATTTGTAATTAAAATATTGTTTCATTAAAGAGCTGTTGAGTGACTTTAAGCGCCGTGTTTGATATCTAATTAATAATAAATTACTTAGTTTACTAGAATTACTGTAAATTATAGAAAATTATAGCTGTGAGATCTGTGCTGGTGATGTGTATTTAAATAAATTAAAAACTCGCGTTTTCTCGACGTTGTCGTTTGATGAAAAAAACAATATTATTGTCAGAGGACGTTCTGTTCGCGATTTAAATCTAATTAAAAAAAAGGTAATAGCATACGTTATTTTAATTAAAAGTATTACGATAATTATATCTGGCTAGCGGGCTGTGTACACACAAATAAATTATTTTGTTTTCCTTGTATATTATTTTCATAACAAGATTAAATATATAAATATTTAAATATTTTTTACAAAGCGGCTGCTAAACACGATTTGTCGAAAAAACTTATAGATTTGTGTTTAAAGTTCCAAATTTTTGGAAAAGGTAGAATAGAGTCTAGTTTAAATAGCCAGTTCAAATTATACGTTGATAGGCACAACGCAAAAATTGATAGGAATAGAAATATTTTTAATCCATTGATAGACGATTTCGTGGTCATTATGAACACGCTTCATCATATAATAAATGGTAATTTTTTGGAACTTTTAGATCTGTTAGCTACCACAATACCAATATTATATATATATAATATTGTTTCTTACCCGTGGTACTACCGGTGGTACTACTGGTAGTACCACGGGAAATATTTTTTACCCGTGGTACTACTATGACGTATAGTAGTACCACGGGAGATTTTATATTACCCCTGGTACTACTTAATAAATAATATAAAATACTTTATGTTTTATGTATCTACATAAATCGCAATCGAGAGCGGATACCCAGCGCATAAATCGCAACCTAAACAGGAGAAAAAAATAGGAGACTAAAACTAAAAAAAAAAATTTAATGGATTATAATATAAGATAGCAGGAGGTTTTTCTTGTACGTATGAAATGTAGAGTGAGGGTATTGAGCTTATAAACTCTTTGAGCTCGCAACCCAATATGAATTGACCGGTAAGAAGACTATTTTGTGCAGCTGAGCGCGTCAGTTTGTGGCTAGGTTAATCCAAATTTGTGAAGAATACACACAACGGCGAAATGTGTATTCTTCACAAATTAAATTATTATTTATTAAGTAGTACCAGGAGTAATATAAAATCTCCCGTGGTACTACTATACGTCATAGTAGTACCACGGGCAAAAAATATTTCCCGTGGTACTACCAGTAGTAAGACCTTTGTAATTTGACAATTAGACCTATGTCCTTTGACCTACGGCCTTTGACCTGTCCTTTGAACTTTGTTCGTTGTTTTATGTCCTTTGACATTTGTCCTCGACCTACGCTCTTTGACCTTTAACATTTGTCCTGTGTCCTTTGACCTATGGCCTTCGACCTATGTACTTTGACCTATGTCCTTTGTCCTTTGACTTATGTACTTTGACCTCTGTCATCAGAACTATGTCCTTTGACATTTGTCCTTGACATATGCACTTTGTCCTTTGCCCTATGTACTTTGACCTTTGGCCCATGTTCTTTGACCTATGTCCTTTGACCCATGTCCTTTGCCCTATATATTTGACCTATGCCCTTTAACATATGTCCTTTGACCTACGGCCTTTGACCTGTCCTTTGAACTTTGTTCGTTGTTTTATGTCCTTTGACATTTGTCCTCGACCTACGCTCTTTGACCTTTAACATTTGTCCTGTGTCCTTTGACCTGTCCTTCGACCTATGCCCGTTGACCTATGTACTTTGACCTATGTCCTTTGTCCTTTGACCTATGTACTTTGACCTCTGTCATCAGAACTGTCCTTTGACATTTGTCCTTGACATATGCCCTTTGTCCTTTGCCCTATGTACTTTGGCCTTTGGCCCATGTTCTTTGACCCATGTCCTTTGACCTATGTATTTGACCTTTGCCCTATGCCCTTTAACATATGTCCTTTGACCTTTGTCCTTTGACCTATGTACTTTGACCTCTGTCATCAGAACTATGTCCTTTGACATATCGCCGATGAAGAATCAATAAATAATAACTGCAAAAATGCAACTTTCCAGGGGGCGAAAAAAACGTTTCGAGTCCGTTTAATTTTTTTTTTTGTAAATATAATTTTTGAAATGTTCCATATTAACTGACTGCCATATTACGAAATTCAACATTTTATTAAAATATTACTGGTTTTTAAATAAATTGCAGATTGGAGGTACTGTTTCGTTGAATGAAATATAATGTTGGAATTTGAAGATATTAGATATTGCTAGTGCAGATAGAAGAAATTGTTTCTAAATTTACACAAAAATATTAAAATACCAGGAATATAATAAAATATTGCTGGTATTTTAATGACATTTTTTAAATAAAATGATGATGAGTAAGCTACTCGTCAAGCTATACTGTTTGAATTTTGGACCGATCTTATGCCACTCGTAATAGCGGCGGTTTTCGTAGTGTAAATGAATAGCTTGAATGGGAACCTACTGTACCACTTATGTGACAAAAGAGTGCTATATATATAAGAAAGAAAAAAATATGTTGTAGATAGATAAGACTTAATAATAATGATGATGAAGTAGAAATAAAAGAGAAATATTTTGTAAAATCAGTTTAATCAACAGTAACTTGCGTTCTGTAACAGTCACGCAAAGTAAATTAACGTTATTTATCTAAATTGCAGAATCAAGAGCCTATAATAAGTAAATGTACTTTTAGAAATAAAAATTAAACATTCAAAAATATTAAAGACAACATCTTTAATTGCTTAGACAAAACCACAAATAGTATTTGTTAAGTAAAGGAGATCAAATAAGTAAATAAATTGTAATAGACATTCGTAATGAATACCTAATTAAAATTAAAAAAGGCACATTAATCACATAAAAATACACACAACAAAAACAACAATTATCAAGTCAAAATTAGGCAAATATACAACACTCAGTGCGCGTTTATAAAATATTGCTTAAGACGGGAATACTTATTCAAATGGCAAGGAATCGTAATAGGGATGACAATCACTAGGGAGAACTGCTTTTAATTGTTGTAGATGGTTAAATTTTGTAGCTTTAATTGGTATTCTATTGGAATGTAATTGATTATAGATAACTTCGTTATTAATTATTTTTGTTCTTTGTGGCAATGGCATCCAGTCTTGATCAAAATTTAGTTTAGTTTCAATTATCATTTTTTCATATTTTATGGCCCTAATATCAACTACTTGTGGGTCTCCAACCTTACGACCTGGTCTGATACTTTTGTAGACCAAATTTTCTTGCGCAGCGTAATCTTTTACAAATTCGTGATCAATTTGTATACACTCATAAGGATTTGCCCGTGCAATTTTTGACAAAGTGACATAGTCACTAGGTAAATGAATTTCCTTGTTCTTAATTTGGCGCTCTATTGCACTGTGTACCGAATCACACTCCATTTGAGTGTAGCCCGGTTCTAAAAATTTTTGAATTATTGTTATATTATGTTTATTGCTTAATACCAGTAGTGCGTTGGATAGTATAGCATTGCGGTTATGGTAAGTGCAACCATCTGAAAAAATTATAATAGGCAATTTTTGGTTGACACAATGTTTTTCCAAATAGTTAATTATGAAAGATACAAAAGTATTAGAGGTCAGATCAGCTGCTGTCTCGTCAAACCAATAACATGTACAGTGTTTATTTATCACATTGTACACAGTAAAATTGTGTACAGTTAGTTTTGTTTTGAAATATAACGAGCTAGCAGTTAGGAATGGGCAAACCTTGACAGCTTCAAGGTCCATTGTCAATAATATTAATTCACCTGCAGTAGCTTTCTTCTTGTCATCTTCTTTTTCTTTTCGTGCTCTATCCTTTTTAATCAGATGTATTTGGTAATCAGCTTCGTTCAAGTTACCTACCTTATAGCTAGAACAAATATCGCACATATCTTTTTTAAGAGTATAGAGGGAAAAAATATTTTTATGTAAATATTTTTCAAAACTATATCTTGAGACTTGTGCCAGATCATTTTCGGTACAGTAATTTTTGAACGTCTTAAATAAATCAGCAAGAGAATGGTAAATCGGCTCCAAGAATAATTTTGTTGTATCTTTTCGCACATAATGAGATGGTAGCTTTGGTATGTTATCAAAAAATGAAACCAATGCCATCGTTTTATCATTTTCTGGATTTGATAGTGGTCGACGACGTAATGATTTATTCACTTCTTGATTTGGAGTCATTCCAAACTCGCCAGCTTTGGTCCATGAGTACACCGTAAACGATCCCAAGGAAAGCGAGTTTAAAAACATTAATTTACACACTTGCACTTTTTCTGATCCGTCACATTTTATAGGTAAATAATAAATAGCAGACTCTGTGCGCCTAGAATTACCATTCTATTTCGTCTTTCTTGCCGTATCAGTTCGTTGAATCAGAGATTTTACGTAAATTTTGCGCTGATCCCAGTTTAATTGTTTCCAAAAATATGTATGAATTTCTTGTCTACATTCTTCACTTATCTTACTACATCCTCTTAATTTAGTCTTTTTACAATATTCAGACTTACATCTCTCTCCCAACTTCCTAGCATTCCTTAACGTATCATGTTTAAATTTTCCGTTTGCGGATCTAGAGTATCCTAAAAAATGTTCACCTCTCATTCTACGTGTTTTTGCCAGATTTCTTTTCCAGAGATTAGGTTCAGCTATGTGCCGCCGCTTTCGGCCTTGGTTCATATCACCAAATTCTATATCAGATTCAGATGAATTATCGTAAGCATTGTTTGGAGGGTGGTAATCATTCTCACTACTCGCATCTGTATCAATTATATTTGTATCATCAGCTGTAAAATTTAACAAAATCGAAGGACTATCACGATTACTCACGCCAACATAATTCTTATCTATCAACATAGGAGCAGACTAAACCTTTCTAAGGCTTTTAATAGTATTACTATCTTCTGTGAGATCCGACAGCGACCAGAATCTGACAAGCCTAAACTGGCGAACGCACGGCAAATTTGAAATAGAATTAATCAAGTTTATGTCATAAGCTGAATAAATTACAGAAAATGCATAATCAGTAGCCTGAAGGTAATTTGACTCTATTAGACGCGACACTTCGACATCGAGGTCATGGTGGCTAAGTTTAATAATATTAGACGTAGAAGCTGTAGGCTCTAAATCTCTTAGTTGTATTAGACCTGACTGGTCATCATTGTGATCAAGGTAACTGGGGCCAGGCTCATTAGATATAGTCTTATTGTGCTTCTGACTATCCAAACTCGGCGAGCGGCAGTCTGACCGACCAGAATTATCGAGCTTGGCAGGGACCTAGAACAATCAATAGAAAATAACATTTTCAATTTCCAGAACATGTAGTAACGAATGAACGAAACATTGTATGATCACCACTCTCTGACCCCAAGGGTGATTGTTTTTAGAGTAAGGCTAAGCAGATAAAATAGGGAACAAAATTTCGAAACAAAACCCTATCTATATTATATGTTCAGCACATGTTAGCTATATTAAGTGCAAACATTTAATAAGAAATTCGAAAAATCAAACAGCACAGGTGGGAATTGAACCCTATCTGTCTGGCCGGTATTGAAATAAAAAGAGAACTTACCAGCTGATGATTGTTTCCAAAAATTTCTTTATATTCATTTTCTGTGGGGTGTCTCAAATTGGTCACATTGTTGATATTGAGATTTTCCAAAATCTTTCTTCCCCTCAAGCCTTGATACATACGGTTACTTCGTGACATTGTCCTACAAAATGTTTAATTATAATTATTTGTAAGTGGTAACTCCATATTTTCAACTTGTTTGCTACACACTTTGAAACAATAACATCTAACTGCAGTAAAGTCTCATTTTAATAATTTTAATTTTACTTTTCATACCTGGTAACGGCTGTCAAAACCGTATGTTTCAATTTTACACTAAACTTTTATCGTTTATCCGCCAAAAATCACACTAACATGAACTTTTGAGCAACTTCACGTTTTCCGTAATACACAAAAACAATAGAAATAAAAGATTGGTGGGCTCTTCTCTGTCTCTCTTTGCTCACGGAGCGGCATCGCATCGACAGGTCGCAACACGTCAGTAGACTCAGTACGCTTGGTGCAACGGTCACGAGTGGACACGATTGAGCATAGATAGTATGTATTGCCATCATAAATGACGTAACAACACTTAGTATATATTGCAACAACTGTTTATCTTGCAAAATTAATAAGAAACGGACCCATGATCTTTGTCAGCATGTGTATTACTCTATTTTACAATGAATAATTCAATAAAACAAAAATGGCCAAAATGTCAGTTATTATATATTGACTCTTCATCGGCGATATGCCCTTTGTCCTTTGCCCTATGTACTTTGAGCTTTGGCCCATGTTCTATGCACGTTGACCTATGTACTTTGACCTATGTCCTTTGACTTATGTCCTTTGACCTCTGTCATCAGAACTATGTTCTTTGACATTTGTCCTTGACATATGCCCTTTGTCCTATGTCCTTTGCCCTATATATTTGACCTATGTCCTTTGCCCTATGCCCTTTAACATATGTCCTTTGACCTTTGTCCTTTGACCTATGTACTTTGACCAATGTCCTTTGAAATTTGTCCTTGACATATGCCCTTTGTTCTTTGCCCTATGTCCTTTGACCTTTGGCTCATGTTCTTTGACCTTTGAACTATATATATGACCTCTGTCGGATGACAGAGTTCAAAGGACATAGGTCAAAGGTCATAGGTTAAAGGACAAAGGACGTAGGTCAAAGGGCATAGGTCAAAAGACAGGTCAATGGACATAGGTCAAAGGACATAGGTCAAAGGACATAGGTCAAAGGATATAGGTCAAAGGACATAGGTAAAAGGACATATGTTAAAGGGCATGGGTCAAAGGACTTGGGCCAAAGGTCAAAGTACATAGGGCAAAGGACATAAGTCAACGTACAAAGGTCAAAGGACAGGTCAAAGTACATATGTCAAAGTACATAGGTCAACGTGCATAGAACATGGGCCAAAGCTCAAAGTACATAGGGCAAAGGACAAAGGGCATATGTCAAAGGACATAGTTCTGATGACAGAGGTCAAAGTACATAGGTCAAAGGACAAAGGTCAAAGGACATATGTTAAAGGGCATAGGGCAAAGGTCAAATACATAGGTCAAAGGACATGGGTCAAAGAACATGGGCCAAAGGCCAAAGTACATAGGGCAAAGGACAAAGGGCATATGTCAAGGACAAATGTCAAAGGACACAGGACAAATGTTAAAGGTCAAAGAGCGTAGGTCGAGGACAAATGTCAAAGGACATAAAACAACGAACAAAGTTCAAAGGACAGGTCAAAGGCCGTAGGTCAAAGGACATAGGTCTAATAGTCAAATTACAAAGGTCTTACTACTGGTAGTACCACGGGAAATATTTTATGCCCGTGGTACTACTATGACGTATAGTAGTACCACGGGAGATTTTATATTACCCCTGGTACTACTAAATAAATAATAATTTAATTTGTGAAGAATACATATTTCGCCGTTGTGTGTATTCTTCACAAATTTGGATTAACCTAGCCACAAACTGACGCGCTCAGCTGCACAAAATAGTCTTCTTACCGGTCAATTTTATATTGGGTTGCGAGCTCAAAGAGTTTATAAGCTCAATACCCTCACTCTACATTTCATACGTACAAAAAAAAACCTCCTGCTATCTTATATTATAATCCATTAAAATATTTTTTTTAGTTTTAGTCTCCTATTTTTTTCTCCTGTTTAGGTTGCGATTTATGCGCTGGGTATCCGTTCTCGATTGCGATTTATGTAGATACATAAAACATAAAGTATTTTATATTATTTATTAAGTAGTACCAGGGGTAATATAAAATCTCCCGTGGTACTACTATACGTCATAGTAGTACCACGGGCAAAAAATATTTCCCGTGGTACTACCAGTAGTACCACCGGTAGTACCACGGGTAAGTACTGATTTTTTGGAACTTATAGATCTGTTAGCTAAATATGACGGTAATTTAGAAACTCATTTACAATCGACGTCTGGTAGCACATTTACGAGGTTGTCGTATAGAACTCAAAATGATCTGATTTCTAGCATCGCGTCTGTTATGTATAATGAGATAAAAAAAGAAATAACACAATCTGATTTTGTTGCTGTTATTGTTGACGAAACTCCGGATGTCAGCGGTCGCGAACAGTTAGTTCTTGTTTTGAGATATTTTCGCAACTCAGAAATAATAGATCGATGTTAGTTCTTATGGGAGAGCTGTCACTTTCAGTTCGATTATTATCATTATCATATCATGTTTTGAAAGAGTTTCGGAAACCAAACGTTTTTTCAGTACTTTGAGTTAGTTATTTTAAAAATATTACAGATCCTGTTAACGTGGCTACATCAGGATAAAAAGTAGATATGTTAATCCAGGTCTCTAGCTATCTACATACCAAGTTTTAATGCAATCCGCTGCTATTTTTACACAACAAACAATTTTTATCCATCCAAACTTTCACATTTATGTTTATCAATCACGCCTTATCCCCGAAGGCAGGCAGAGGCATATTATACGCCCAATTTACACCGTATGTACTCCTGTGTCACGTAATAGATGGTGAGTCCATTGCCGTGATGAAATAGAGAGACGCAGGTTATGGCTACCTGCTGTTGAAATTATAAAGTCGCCCACAAAGCCTTCATACTTGGCTTAACGACTGCCATGTTACTGGCAACCGGGGCTAGTAACATGGCAGTCGTTAAGCCAACCAACGGTTTAAGATGCCTTGCAAAGCACGGAAACACTCGCAAATATAAATGACACAAAGTGCACGCCCATCCGTGACCAGCCATAGCGAAAGTTACTTAACGCAGTGATCGTTTATAGAACACTGAGTCTGCGCTTCATTTCTCGCGGGGACTTCGGGTAGTTAGGGCATGCTTACCCTATCCGAAATCCTTGTGCACGCCACTGTTCCATCCTATAAGCTTCTTTAACTTTGTGTATTCCCAGATGCTTTTAAACCCTACCTGCTGGATTAGGAAACCGGATCCACTTTTTTTGGTTGCTAGGAGCAGCTATCGTTTGTTTTTTTTATTTTCGGCATTATTGGATAAGGGGTGCCTGCGCCGTTGCTTCGTCCGTTAGTCAGCAGGGGCACCGATTGCAAATTAGATCGTTTGGGCCCCGGAGGTCTTGATGGGGGGATCCCATCAAAATCTCCGGGATCTCCCCATTAAGACTTGTAAATAGCTTTTAGATAGCTAAACCTAATAACTATTTCAGTTATGTGTAGCTGAAGTCTACCATGCATTAAATAAATAAGACAATATGTAAATGTATAAAACTTTGAGTAATGAATTTAGAATGTTTAAATATGTTCTCAATTAAGTTTCATATACACATCATTGCACATTTACAAGCCATCTGTTATAACAATAAAAATGAAACGAACTCTTAAATTGAGCAAGACATTCATGTTGGTAATTCAAGATGCATCATAAAATGTGTTTCGTTTTCCTATTGTGTTTTAGGTGGTAATGTAAAATGGAATGAATGTATTTTATAAGTGGTAATGTGAAATGGTATATTTAGTTAAAGTGCTAATTAATTCCGCATTGTACGTGTGAGATTCTAAGATTATGCCTATTCTATTAAGCTGACGAATTTTAATAACATACGTGTGTATACAGTCACGCCTTTTTACCCTAAGTAGTAGGCATAGGCATACTATACGCCGAAATTTCTTAATTTTGTTTTTTCCCACGTAATAGGTGGTAAACATTAGGGTGTCACTGGAAATAAGATGATTTCCCATGCCACCACGGGGGGTGTTATAAATATTAAGTGGTTGACTAAAATAATATTATTTAGATTAAGTTTAGGCAAACTAAGTTTAGTCGACTGTTCTCACATAACTCCAATAAAAAATGTAAGTTAGTTAGAATATTGTAAGCCATACTTAAAAGGGCATCCATGAAGGGTAGGCTGCTCTTGGAACTAGCAACTAGAATAGCTCACATGTTAATTATTGTCTTGACTGTTCATTAGTGCCTAAAATGGTCTACATGAATAAATATATTTTTTATATATAAATATAACCGTATCATAAGATACTTAACGCAATGATTGTTTACAGAACACTGAGTAAGGGGTTATGAGTGCTTTCTTCTAATACGGAACAACTGTGGCTATGAGTGCTTTCTTCTTAAAAGGAACAACTAATTTCCTTTATGTGAACTAAACTGCTGACACTGAACCTGGGGTTTGATATTACATTGCGGAGAGCGTCTGGCGCTGGACCTCCCAATCCCAACCCCGAAGGTCGCCTGAGTCGTTGCCTCATCGTGGTGCCGATTACACCTAGCTTACTGTGGTACTTGTAGCGAAACATGATATCCCACTATATTACCAAATGCTGTCTGTATGTATTAGAGCGTGGCGTGTCGCTTGTGTCACCTAGATACGCGATCTACTTAAGTACCTTGCATCTGTTGATTGTGAGTAATCGATATGGATAGCTTATTTGGTGAATTAAATTGAGCAAAAGCAAAAAAGAATTTTGATATATTTCAATAAAATATTTATTCTACGATAGTATTTTCCGATAGTCAAACAAATTAGCCTACCACAGACCACTGTAGGACGTAGGCTTCTTCCAATTTAATTTAGGTACTGTACAACGCAGCCTTTTTGGAGCTGAGATGACACCCAACAAACAATTTGGCTGCAAATAGAGTTACCTTAAGTGTTATGAAGGTAGAGTAGTAGCTGCAATTATAGCTTGCGACGGCAAAAAAGAGTTAGTGATAAAATATTACGCTTACAGTGACAAAGCAAGTTTATAAGAGCAAATTGTGAAGGTTAAACGCGTAGTGCAGCGATTATTATCCCTACAATACAGACCAAAGCTTCTGTGTTATAGCTTTGAGTGAATCTTACTACTATAAGATCTATATTAGAAATTAACATTTATTATTGACTTCTAAAGTTCTAAGCAAGCTACCATAAACTCTTTTAGGGCACTGATAGTTGCACAATATGAGCAATCAACGCTACTAGCTCTACAATGGTGTTTTATAAATCTTTTACAACATTTAACTCTTAAAGAGATACAAATTTTAGTGAAAATTTGAGGACATGAGCAATTAAGAATATTAAACAAACTGCTAAGAAAGATTTGATGTTGATCTTAAATGATCTAATGATGATGAGATTTGGATTCTAACAAAAGATCCTCGAACTATTTTACAAACATCAAAAAAAAAATTAATACAAATACTAGGTGGCGATAGTGAATATTGGCATAAATAAAACACTAGGTCAGTGCGAGCATTATGTGTTATTATAAGTTAGATCATTTATACGCTCCACGATCGATTTACAAACAAAATTATTACATCACGATCGATTAATATCCGCGTGCATTGCAGTGGCTGTATTGTCCTTTCTCTAATGTTCTTATTATTTTGAACGGCATTCTGAAATTGAAATATAATTGTAACAGAATCAAATAAAATATAGTAGCGTTTATGTCATCTTGTACTCCTATTTATTTTAGCCACCCTATTACAATTTATTTTATGATATTATTTAGTGTATTATTAAGCTCTCGTGGCCCCGCGGTCTCAGTGTTCTGTAAACGATCACTAAGTTACGCTACTTTCACTATGGCTGGTCCTCGGATGGGTGACCACTTTGTGGCATTTACATTTGCGAGCGTTTCCGTGCTTCGGAAGGCACGTTAAGCCGTTGGTCCCGGTTGCCAGTAAAATGGCAGTCGTTAAGCCTGGTTGAAGGCTTGACAAAATTTCAACAGCAGGTAGCCACAACCTGCGTCTGTCTATTTCAACACGGCAATGGGCTCACCACCTATGACGTGGGACAGGAATCCACACGGTGAAAAATAGGCATATAATATGCCTCTGCCACCCCTTCGGGGATATGGCGTGATGGATATTGATTTATTTTATATTATATAGTGCTTTATTAACGTAAGGAGTTTATGCTGGTAATAAAGTCAAACTTCCATTAAAAAAATAACATTCCATTGCTACAAATATTCAAAGGCTTTAACTGGCAGTATGTTACAGTTATGGTTTTGAAAAATTACTACGGATCTCCAAATTCATGGATCCACCATTTTTAGATTATGGAGTTAATAAAAAACAGTGAAACTGACTAAAAGGTAACATAATTAAGGTATTTATTTTTATAGCATTCTAATAACAGGGTCACGACTTTTTAAGTCAATAGCCAAAGTTTTGTTACAAATTTACTAAAAGTAATGTTTTGCTCCATGTGAAGCAAAATATTTTTTAGATAAATAATCGCAAAGAGTGGGCGCTTCAATTATTTGCTAGTAAAATATACACATATTCACAGTTTACTTACCTTCGTAATAAAAATTCCGCTTCATTTTGCACTAAAAATCAGTTAAAAGTTTTGCACTCAACTCTGCCATTTATTTTCCTAAACACAACGCATTACACTATGTATATTTCTCTTTAAACAATGCAATTGCAAGAGTAGTTCATTGGTTCAGCTCAAAAATCTTTGCCTTAATGAAAATAAAACTAAATGTATAAAATTTACTCTACCAAATGTAAAACAAGTTGCGGCCAATGTTCAACTGAATGGACAAGTGTTAGAGTTTGTAGAATCAACTGTGTTCCTAGGTATAACTATTGATGCCAATTTGCAGTGGGGCCCACACATAGAAAAGACAGCCTCTAGATTAAGTTCGGCTGCATACGCTGTAAAAAAGATCAGGGCTCTAACAGATGTGGATACGGCTAGAATGGTTTACTTCAGCTATTTTCATAGTATTATGTCTTACGGTATTCTCCTTTGGGGGAGTGCTGCAGATTTAAATATTATTTTTGTTCTACAAAAGCGGGCTGTACGCGCTATTTATAATTTGGGCCCCAGAGTTTCTCTCCGAGAAAAATTCAAAGAAGTAAATATTCTAACCGTACCATCACAATACATTTTTGCCAATCTTATGTATGTCCAGAAAAATCTATCACAGTTTTCTAAACTCTGTGATAAACATAATATAAACACTAGAAATAAAAATAATCTTTCAGTCCACCACAGTCGACTACATAAGATTGGCGATTCTTTCCAGGGTAACTGTATACGCTTTTACAACAAGCTTCCCTGTGAAATTTACCTTTAAATAAATTTAAAAAGTTTATTAAAAACAAGCTTTGTGAAAAAGGTTTTTACTCCGTTACAGACTATTTGCAGGACAGGGACGCCTGGAAATGATCTGCTGGCAAAGTGAAATAATATTAAATTGTAAATAGGCCATCAAAAAAAAGCCTTCCTAAGTTTCTTGCCGGTTCTTCTCAGGTGGGCCGCGTTCCGAACCGGTGGTCGCTTTAAATGTATGACATTTTGTAAGCGCCGTTAAAATGGTCTATGCAAAATAAAGATATTTTTATTTTTATTTATTTTTATTTTGAAGGGAATTCTTAATTCATTTAACAAATTATAAGAAAAAACTTAGGAAAAATATATCCTTAGACGCTGTAATTTCCTATTGTAGATCCATACTGCAACTCAAGGCGTTACAATTTACCTTATTACTACCCTCTAACCGCTAAAACCGTAAGCAAGTTACATCATAGATCTACTATACCCCTCCCGGAGTTTATATTCATTAATTTACTCTCTTTATAACGCTCAAAGAGTCAATAAGCTGCACGTAGCTCTATCATACCGCTTAAGGAGTTAATGGTCACCAAAATACTACTCTTACAGCGCTTTAGGTCTACGCGCTACTGTTCCTCCACAATTGCTCTTCTATACCTCTTAAATTCATTCTAGAACTCCACTACATTGCCATAGTGGAACCTAAGATCATAAGAATTTGTGCCCAATCCGGGGGTATAGTAGAGTTATAGCTTGCTATAACTCCTATGTGATAGCACTTATTGATGACCTTAGGATCTCTTTAGCTCTTTTATATATCTGTTCTAACTTTTATAGTAGCGTCTAATGTTAGTTGGGCAGTCGCTTGAAATTAAAAGCCGAACAATGCTGCTCCTAGCAGCCACATAAAAGTGGACCCTTTTGGGACCGTCTGATACATTACATTATAGCTATTGCCTGACCCATCTTAAACACGCTGGCCAGACGAATTAGTGTTTTTATAGAAATTTGTTGATAAGAGATTCTTATAAGCCAAAAATTAAAGTACAGTAAATCAAATGTAACTTCAGTATTCAAAACATTAAAAAAAAATAGTCAAATCCATTATAGATATTTAATTAGATACATACATAACTATCTTCACGCTATATCCCAGACGGGGTAGTCATAGAAGACAGATCGCCAGGCTTCGCGATCTTTGCATACTTCTTCCGCTTCATGTAGATGTATTGATAGCTTCATACACGCACGTCTGGGTATCCGAGTACTTTTGACCATTCCGTTTTTGAGCAATCTGCTCTCGTGGTCTTCATAATGCAAGTCTTGGCTTACGCTGAATTCTTATACATACATTATTTTCATAAATTATACATTACTAACTGTCCCGTCCGGCTTCGCCCGTGACATACTTCGTACCCCGTGGCACCCATTTAATCCATCGTTTATTAATTTCACAATAATGTAAGAACATTTTCCAAATTACTTGATTACCTACTCCTCCGCTCTCAAGTACCTCAAGTACGCTCGCACGGCCCGGTCGAATTTGGTTACACGAAATAAATTTCTTTACTTATTTTTTATTTTATTTTGACATATTTCCAAAGATATACATTTAATTTGAAAGGTGTAAAGGGCCAAAATAATCTTCATAAAATGCTAAAGCCAACTAACATATTAAAAATTATAGGGACTAATAATATATTTGTGTAAATAGCCTTCAAACTACTGCTTAAAAATGCTGTCTTTTTTTAATATAAAAATGGATATAGTATGTTATCCTTAAGAGATAGACATATACCGACTTTTTTGTAGACCTATATTAGATACACAATTCCACAATACATTATTTTGTTATATCTCAAAGGGTTTTCGTTGCCAGACGGCTCGTTTTTTCCGACGCCCCCAACATATATTGTTATAATTAAGTTAATGTATACAAAAACTTAACAAATTATACATAAAAACCTTCTATGAGAGTCCTCCAACTATTATAAAAAACTGCATCGGAATTCATTGGGTAGTTTTGAAGATCTAAGCATACATAGGGACAGACAGCGAAAAACGACTTTGTTTTATAATATGTAGTGATTACATAGCACCTTGGTGTATGAGGTATTAGGTACTTAAAACGCCTGCTGTATTTGTCTTTATACAAAATTGTTGTTGCTTTAGGCAACTTTGTGTACTTATTGTTGTAATGCAGACTATATCACACTTAGTAATAATGCTACGCTTTATATGTGATAATAAGTACTATTATACAAATTCATCATCATCATTCCAGCGTCCGTCCCAGTTGCCTCTCGCGACGCCCCGGCTTTAATACAAATTACTCTATAATTCTCGTAAGTATATTTGGTATAGATTAGCAAAATGCTATTTCGCCAAAAGCAATAATAATACATTATTTTGCTATTCATGTATGCGTCTGTAAAATATCAATTTTGTCAAAATTTGCCTGTCATGGATGTGTTTATAACACTTTCAAAATACATTAATTTTTATATCAGGATGAATATTCTGAACACCTAAATAGCTTTTTAGAATTGACTATAATGTTCATTTTTCGATTTCAACTCATCTTTTGGTTCCCTGTGACTGTGAGACGTCATGTCCATTTATCATCATCATCGTGATGTCAGTTACAGTGTTTTGTGTTTGTTGTATTCAATTTATCACGTCACTAGCTAAAGGTTAGCAGACAAACACAAAAAGGCTTCCTTCAGTTGGACTGTATGCTTGTCTGACACCTCAGTGGTATTCACAACGTCTAAGATGTTGCGAATAATGTCCATTTTTCAATGGATCTCATCTTTTGGTTTTGCCATAGTCATAGCAATGTTCATTTTATGACGCAAAAAAATATAGTTAAAAAGAACCCAATATTTTCAGTATTTAAGGGTCAAATACTGCAGTTAAATCCCTATGCAGTGGTATAACTTTTCATTGTGATTTGCCTCATCTCCATTTCCCAGACTATTAGTTTCAATGCCTGCATCGTGACCAGTGTTTAAAACACTGCATTTATACATTAGATCGTGACATTGTATGTAATCAACCGTTCACGTCTTTATTACAATCTAATTTCGTGTAAATAATTTGCAATTAAAATCTAAAAGCACGTATTGCTAAGAGAAAACTGCAGTCATAAATGTTACGTTACCTTGCTAATTGCTGGTGTTTAATTTAAGTCTAATGTTGAACGGTACGCGGTTTAACTCCGTTTTGAATTAAGGACATGCTAGTTACTATTCCTATTACTTACATAATTATGTAAAATAGGTTGTCTTTTTCGTTTTTTCTTACCACTACACGAAGTTTTTTTTATGTATATCATGGTTCGTTACAGATTAAGTGAGAAATTGCTATTCAGTTTTTTTTATAAGTTTTTAATATTTTCTAAATAAATAAATATCCATCACGCCTTATCCCCGAAGGGGTGGCAGAGGCATATTATATGCCAACTTTTCACCGTGTGGATTCCTGTCACACGTAATAGGTGGTGAGCCCATTGCCGTGTTGAAATAGACAGACGCAGGTTGTGGCTACCTGCTGTTGAAATTTTTTAAGCCGCCCATAAGGCCTTCAACCAGGCTTAACGATTGCCATTTTACTGGCAACCGGGACCAACGGCTTAACGTGCCTTCCGAAGCACGGAAACGCTCGCAAATGTATGCCACAAAGTGGTCACCCATCCGAGTACCAGCCATAGTGAAAGTTGCGTAACTCAGTGATCGCGAGACCGCGGAGCCGCGAGCGCTTCTATTATTATTTTCTAACTTATTCAAATGCATGAAAAGCTGTATGTGTTTGGCAAGTGGGTACTGTATAAACTGTTTTGAACCAAGTTAAACTGGTAATCTAATATTTGTGGAGACGATGACATTAAGCAATTAATGATGAATTTTATTTATAAAATTAATAAAATTTTAATTCTAAATACAAAGATCAAGCAAAACGAAAAATTCTTTTTTGTGTGATGAAAATACAGATTAGAAGCAAAATAAAATGAAAACAAACACGTATAAAGGCGAGCACACCACCGCATTATGAGCTGAACTTCTCTGCCTGTATAATTTTGAAATAAATGATATTAAAATTATTTTATAATTTAGGTTCTAATATGGTTTTTATTTTATATTTTCTAAGATAATTTTATTCTGAAGTTGAATCAACAAAAATAATACTGGAAGTCTTTGTTATATCTTTTCCGACGCAACATTGTACAGATGCACTGGTAATAAACTCTGAGTAAACAACCGGCTGAAATAATATCCCACCATATCAATCTCGCGTGCGGTTGTCTGCACGCAATTGCGTATGCGCCGGGATCGTAGCGCGGCCAAGACACCTGCTTACGCGATTGGCTCAGTCACCGCACCACGCGGCTCCGGCGCACACGAGCCTCCTTTACTTTCACATTTGAATTTCGAACATCGTTCGCAAATTTGAATTTCGCGACTTTCGTTCTTTTTTAGTTTTTTAATTTCTGAGTGATCATGGAGTGTGACTAGACAATATATAGTGATTCAGTGTTAGTTGTTTTTTTTTGCAAAATGGTTTGTTAAGTAATTAAGTATACAACGTTATCGGCGGAATGACTAGAAATCGTTCCGCATGAATGATTGAGGAAGACCTATGATGGAGGTAGCTGGTCGGGTTGTGAACTAGTACCATCATCAATTTCAGGCATCGCTGCTCCTTGGTTCTAGCTAGGTGCGACAGCAGTTAGTAATTATTTCTTTTTGTATTATCCACGCACATGTTTACTAACAATTACGTACTAGGAAGTTTTAGAACCACCTAAATGTTTGTTAAGTTCAAATAAGCACCAATTTATGGCTATAATTAATAAATTGTACAATCGATATGGTACTTTCACTAATGGGATTTTCTACTTCTTCCAGCTCTCGAAACATTGTACTAATTCATCAATATCAAAGTCTAAAGCAAGTGTAGCATTATTGATTGGATCGGTGTTGGGTACTTCGACGTTTCATTTCTTATGTACCTCGATGTCCATATTCTAAATTTAATTCTCCCTCATGCCACTAGAATCTCCAGTCCCTAACCCATAGGCCGGGTCCGCCGAAAAAGTTTTAGTGTTAGCTAACACACTAACATGTTTTACTTAAATGTCTTCACGCTGTATCCCCGACGGGGTAGTCAGAGAGGACAGATCGCCAGGATTCGCAATCCATGCATACTTATTTCGCTTCTTGTAGATTCATCTATCGCTTCATACACGCACGTCTGGGTATCCGCGTACTTTTGACCTTTCCGTTTTTGAGCAATCTGCTCAAGTGGTCTTCATATATAAGTCTCGGCCTACCCTGACTCCTACCCTCTACTTTCGCACAATATATATTCTTCGTCAATCGTTCCTCCCTCATTCGTTGGACGTGTCCAAACCAACTGAGCACTCCCTTTTCCAGCTTAACGCTAACACTTTCATTCAAACCTGCCATATTGCGTATCACTTCGTTCGGTATTCGGTCGGCCAAAGTTAAGCCGCACAATTTTCGAAGTGATCGCATCTCCACAGCATTCAATTTACTATCATGCATCTGCTGACATACCCAGGTTTCACTACCGTAAAGCAAAGTTGGCACTAGCACTGCGTTATGAATCGCACGTCGTGCTTCTTTTACGATGCTTTGTCGCTTTACTAATTGGGACAAAGCACCGTTAACTCTGTTTCCGGCAGCTCCTCGCCGTTCTACTTCCGAATCACATCTTCCATCCGCGCTAAACGTACTTCCTAAATACACAATTTCATTCACTTGCTCTAGACGTTCCTGGTTTATCCTAATCTCGCATTTAGTTCTTACGTCACATCTTTCAAATACTAGAACCTTAGTTTTACTTGCTTTCAAGCGGAGACCTTTACTTTCACACTTCTCTTCCATATTAGTGACTAATGCCTGAAGGTCGGCTTCTGATGAGGTCATGAGCACCGCATCATCAGCGTACAGCAGACAGTTTACTGTAAAGTCACCCAAATTCACATCCATATTTACTTAAATGTGCTTAGTAGATATCTGAAATTCTCCATTACAAAGCTGCGTATGAATCTGTAAGTCTTCTCTCTTAAAGTTACCTAGCTACCGAAATGGATAAAAAAGCTATAGGACATTTTCCAAGGTTTTACCCGGAGTAGTGCTCGTTGTGGTTTTAGTCGCTTCAAGACCTACATAACCAAACTAAAAAAATGTGCTGTTTAATTTTTGTAGTATTATCTTTCTACTGTTGTCGTCTATTTCTAAGGTGACCTACTTAATAGTAATTAGTATACATGCCTTAAAAGAAAAAACAATTACTTTTTCAACTATCATGAACTCAATGAACAAGGCCACGACATTTTTTATATAAACCTTGTTAACTAGTTAGTGAACAACAAAAACATGAATTAGCTACTAAAACAAAAGAACATTAGTAAAAACAAAAGAGCTAAGAACTAATTACTTACAGTATCTTCGTAGCAATAACTTTCTATTATTCTCTCTATAATAGCATCAATGTTTCTAGCTTATTATTATGAGGTCACAAAAACGGAAATAAAGATCTAAAGTACTCGGATATCTAGACGCGCATTTATAAAACGAAGTATGCATAGATAGCGAAGCCTGGTGATCTGTCTTCTCTGACTACCTCGTCAGGGATACAATGTGAAGATGTTATATAGCAAATTATTAATTTCAGCCATTTAATATTTACGAGACATAACGCACACAGAAAACCTCAAACCGATTTAATCAAGAATTCCACGAGATTTCTTTCTGACAAGAAAAAGCAATTTGTAAACCCACGGGATTTAACTACCGGATGTTTAGAGTGGGGTGAATCGTGTACCACTTTGTATACATACATCACAAACATTAAAGACTAACAATAAGGGTTAGAATTGTATGACCGGTTCACTAGATAGTGTGGGACTGTTCGATTCTAAATCTGTATCTTCAGACTACGGATATACGGTAGTTGGTTCTAAATTTATGTGAATTTTCGAAGTGATAATGAGTACTCTGTAGTGGGTGGTAAACTTAGAAATATGATGTTTGAAGCTAGCCTTGCTAGTGTTGACCGATTTATAGATATACAAGACGTCTAAGACAAGTCTGGTAAATATTATCACTAAATTAGGTTATTTATGAAACTGAAACGGTAAGAGAATACTAATATTATTGTTCGAATTTACGGTAACTTTACATTGTTAAGTTTCACACAGCTATGATTAAAAGATGGTATGTGTACGATGAAAATACGTGAGATCGTTTGTGATGAAATGGATCGAGTCGTGAGAAAAGTTTACACATGTTTTAAAAGACTACGAATTACGAACGTTCTATTCCATTCGATGTAAAAAAGGAGTCTTTAAAATCATAGGATTTGAATAAGTCAATTTCGCGTCGTTTAAAAAAAAATCTCACCTTTAAAGTTTCTTAAGTGCAATACAGCCGAAACGTCGAAAGGTGTAAGCAAAGCTTAAAAAAAAAATTGACGAAATTGACCCGACAACGATAATGGGATGGTCAAAGTCCCATATATACTAGAATACTACTTAAAACTTTCACTATCGGTGGTTACTGAGTTACTTAAGTAAGTGTAGCTTTAAAAAATAGAGGTAACACTGCCAAAAAACGCAGCATTTTAGCGTAATTATGCGACTGATTTAGTCTTCACTGTCTCATATTTTCCTACTTTAACAAAACGCGTGTACGTTAACCAGTAGGTTAACAACAAATTTAAATACTGACGAGTTTAAGCCTTTAATTGATACTGAAACAGGCCACCCGCCTGAAATTAAACGGTCACCGCCCTTAAGTACTTGTAGTTTCAGAAACCCAATTATACAATTTTTCTCTACTTAAAACAGTTCATAGTAAATAAATCATTTATGCATAGGTTTGTGTTTTTACCCATCTACTTATTTGCTAGCTCAATACTTTAAAGAGCAGAAGGAAGTTTTCGTTTATGCTCTACTTCTTCAACTAACTATTTTATTTCTATTCTTAACGACATCTTAGGACAATAGTGGCGAATGACAAACCGCTGTGATGATCTGTGTTTACGTAGTATACAGATTTATTTATCCTTCCAGAAACAAATCAACAAAGGCGTGTGATATCTGTCGTCCAAATATACATTTATCTGATTTGATTGACTGCTAGAGGCAGCGTTTGACATGGACGCGACAAAACTAAAAACTAGCGTACTTTATTAATTTACCTTATCGTTCTTGTTATCGATAGTACCAGATGCTTCATTCAATATCGCTTTTACTATCGGTATCGTCTTCGCGTTTACAATTGAGGTTAGCACCTTTTCGTTGATTTTGTTTTCCCCTATTGTAAATTCAGAGTTTAATAGTCTTGAAAGTCAGGTTCGATTTGATGCCATTAAATTCTCTAAAATGCTCATGCTAAATGCTCTTATCATCTTAACTGGAGAATTTAACTCGAATATTAGTAATTTCATTAGCTTTTGGTCAAGCCCTTGTAATACTAATTTGTGTTTCATTGCATTTCAAACACCCCTTTGAGGATGAAGACTTTACCAAAGACAAATTAGTGCTTGTTGAAATCTTCACTCGTTCCATTATGTCATTATTTTTTTAAGGTGAATATGACTTTCAAACATCGAACCTGCCCACGTCACTCCAAGATGGTACATACCACAGATGCATAAAGTCACACCGCATTGTTATTATGCTAAATAAATTGTAAATCTAAATTAATAGCTTCGAAGTGTTATAATGATTCATTTGGTAGAATGTATTGCTGGTATGTTTTAAATTTTAAGGTAGTGTTCAAAATTAGGAGTATCAGCCAGCCTTAATCCCCCATTTTGATAATCTGTTTACGAGAACCTTACAAACTATTTTATTTTTAACGTTTAACTTGGTAATTAACAAGTTTTATCATGGTACCCAATCTAGGTAACTTGGTAACAAAAAACACTTGAACTTTTCCACAAAATTTACTTTTTAACCTGACCGGTTACGCCTTACGGCATTCTTTCAACCTATGATAATGCCGTAAGGCGAAACCGGTCAGGTTAAAAAGCAAATTTTGTGGAAAAGCACAAGTGTTTTTTGTTTAAAATGGGCAGCAAGTTCCACCAAGTGCCATTAATCAATAGTATAAATAGTAACTAAGCATTTATCACAAAAGACAAATCAAATTTACCACAAGTTTTGGTGCCTAAACTACGTAACAATCCAATTTCATAAATTGACTGTTAAAAAAATTACTTAACTAGTTTATTTTGCTTAATAAATGCTTACGTAGTAGTATAATATGTCATTATTTCTGTGCATTTTTAAAATATGTGAACGGTCGTTACCTTTTTCTTGTGGCTTCACATGAGTAGTCCACATTCCCCCGTCTATTAGAGCATAAAACCTACTTACTTACGTCACAATTCCTCATAAAATTTCTCAACTGCGATAATTCTCAGTATGAAAGGTATTTTGTTGCGTTAATAACGTGTAAGAGAGAGATATCACAAAAAATATTGCCATCGTATTCATTCATCTGTTACAGAGTAGCAGTCGCCTAGATATATTCTTTTGTGATACTGTCTTCAGAGAAAAATGGTCATTCATCATTCACTACAGATGAGAGTAATCTTGAGAAAATGTATATGATATTTAATCATATGGTTCAATATGACACTTATAATAATAAAAAAATCATCTCTTTCTCTTCTGAATATTTACTCAATAGCTTTCAAACCCTATCTGGATTTGGAGCCTGGAGCTCACTTTTATTTGACTGCTAGGGATATTTGGCATTCTTAGGACCAACTACCGTCTGACTTTCCAACCTGTATATTGATATATAGATATTCAGACGTTAAAGTTCAAAGCCCAATTCCAAAACTCAAAAGAGATCTTGACCTACGCTCCAAAAATACTAAATTACATAACATGTTACAAGTCGCCCGTACCCCGTAGTGTAACGACCGCGTGTTATATCATTTATAATTAGTACTAGCCGTGACTCACGTCTTGGAATAAACAACTGGTAAACGGGTCACAGTGCTCACATTATATAGCAGACGAGTGATTTCGAGAGTGAAGAGCACACATCTGTTGAAGTATTTGCTCGCCAACATAGATGACACCCTCAATAAGTCTTGAAGTCGTCCAATTCCGCTATCGATCTAATTTCCAGGAGATAAAGCTACTAGCTACACTTATACAAATTGATCTATAAATCATCATTGGATTTTTTTATCATTATATCATCTCATTGCACAATTTTTCCCGTACAAAGAATGCTCATTGTTCGAGCCAGCTGGTTTGAATGACAGGCTGATTACAGATCGTCTCGTAGAAAGTAGGTTGTAGTGTTCTTATGAGAGTCTATTAGATGAACCAGTGACAAGTCTTGCGGTTACATAGTTTAAAATAATCATGAACTTGAACACTGCAACCCACAAAAGGTGGGAAATATAAAATAAAAACTGAGAAAATATGGATGCCAAAGATATTCTATTTAACTTTCACATCAGAATCAATCACTCTTGGTGTAGTCGCACTTCCTCGAATTTTATTTTTCTTTCCACTGCTGGTCGGGAGCCTATTCCAATAATTTTAGGAGATTGTTACATGTGCCCAAAGGTGTGTAACTTATAAAAAAGCAGTATATTGCCTCCTTTTTGTAAATCTTGTATTTAAATTCAGAAAACTTAAATGTAACTATGTTAACTTTCTGCTAAATGGTTTGGAATAAAGAATATGATACGGCATAAACACTACGAGAATATCCGTCACAATAACAGAGGCGGTTAATTAAACAAATGTACCCACACCATTTGTAATGTAGAAACTATTAATAGAATTATGTCGTAATATTGTGGAAAGAATAGTCTCTCAGCTTTCGATTTCCCATGAAACGTGCGATCTAAATACGGACTTAAGATCCATCCTCGCTATTCCAAAAGCGTACACGGTGTCGGAAAGACAGTTGCAATCAAATTTTCGTGGAAACAGTTACTTTAATTTTTTTATCTAACGATCGATTGCTCAGCCAACACTTAATTTTGGATTAATTTCAATTTATCAATGAAAAGCAAGATGCTGGATTTTGTTTTGTACATCATTGTACGTTGCCTAACAGATAAAGAATTGTTGAAAAACAAATCCAAGCACATAATATTATGTTAACTAGCAGCTTGGTTGGGGAACAAATATAATAGGTCTTGGGCCCTAATGGGACAGTGGCCTAACGCATGACGTGACAGGTGGCACTAGCGCAGCGCTGGTACATCCACTGAGTTGATCCGTTCGGGCGCGTATTCATTGGAAGCAGACTTGTTTTATGCGGGCGGCCACTGATCAACTGTTTAACCGGGCCACCCTGACCGCCACCGCCGTGCATTCTCTAGTCTCACTTCCACAGACACAAATTCCCCCCAATGAATTCTGAAACCCTGTTCACCAACAAGGTTTACAGCCGGACTATGCTATTTTTACCGGTATATTGTTTCTTGATTCATTCACTGAGTACTGCTATTGTTTTGCCCTGGCGCCGAAAATTTATATCGAATACAGAACGGCCTCTGTTACAGAGACTTAAAAAAGCATGTAATGTGTGTAATTCGTAATAATGAGTTAAAAATGTGTTTTAATTTGCATAAAACAAAAAACACGAATACACAACGATTGACACTTAGGTGAATCATGCTCAGCCTGCGCGTGATTCACCTGCATGGCGCAGCTGATCATGGATGGCGACGGTGAGTCTGCGCGTTATATGAGGATGAAACAAATTGTGAATAAAAATTAATAAAATCAATTATGCGATGTTATGACATCCTAATTCGCTATTAAATACCAACTGCACCAGGTCTGGTCAGGTGAATAATTTGAACATTTATTCATATACAAAGAAATAGCAGGACTTGTTAGCGACAAGCAATTTTAACGGGTGACACACTTGATCAGTGTAATCATTCTTCGCATAGTAATGAGATTCGCCGACATCGGTATGTGAACCGTCGTAATTTGTTCGGGAACTACTTGGCATCTGCTTATTAGATATTCATGTTTGACGTAAGAGGTTTTGATCTTTATTGCTTATTGAAATGTGATTTTAAAATATCCCAGATTATAAAACATGTATGTTTTTATACGGTCTGGGTGACAATAACGAGATTTTGATATATAAAAAATTTCATAAATAAAATTTTGTTCTCTTGATCTAAGGTCATTGTTCTAAATAAAGTTTAAACCCATTCGTGAATACACATACAACAAATATAACAAACCAATCGTAACAGATTTGAAATAACGGTTTTGCCGCAAATCTCACTGATTCAGAAACAAACGTGTTGAATCGCTAGTAGAAATTAACACATCGCTACCGTGGGACAGAGCTTAACAGTAGAATGCTACACCTACTTTATATGAGCTAGATGAAAATAATATAAGCTTAATTTTGCCTGGATGACGACAAGAGCAAGCTGCTAGCTGCAATTGTGTTGTGTCACCAAAAGACTTACACAATCCCCATATATAAATAAAAACTTTAAACTCTAAATGAAGGGAGTATTATTTTTCTTAGATATCTGGGATTTGATTTAGCTTAAACATTAATTTTTATATTTGATTATTAGATAAATGTGCTTACTTCTACATTCCTTTGATCCCTTTCTTAATTCTCTCGTGGCCCCGCGGTCTCAGTGTTCGGTAAACGATCACTGAGGTACGCAACTTTCACTATGGCTGGTCGTCGGATGGGTGACCACTTTGTGGCATTTACATTTGCGAGCGTTTCCGTGCTTCGGAAGGCACGTTAAGCCGTTGGTCCCGGTTGCCAGTAAAATGGCAGTCGTTAAGCCTGGTTGAAAGCCTTATAGGCGGCTTAAAAATTTCAACAGCAGGTAGCCACAGCCTGCGTCTGTCTATTTCAACACGGCAATGGGCTCACCACCTATTACGTGGGACAGGAATCCACACGGTGAAAAGTGGGCATATAATATGCCTCTGCCACCCCTTCGGGGATAAGGCGTGATGGATATTTATTTATTTATTTTATTTATTTCTTAATTCTTTCGTTGTTACTAACCACAAACTATCTTGAGTTACCTAACAAATTAAATAATTATGTCTTTCATGAGCGTGGCGATGTACCACATGTCTAATTCGGTGTTTAAAACCCACGAAGATGCTATTATAGATTCAATGATTCAGTGTTCCAAAAGTGGCTCAAGAATATGACGTCATTAGCTGTGGAGAACTATCTTCTTCAGGAGATAAACTACTGTGGTGTACCAACATCCAGCTATCTTTCGCAACAGTGGTACACATTTATCGAAATATGTTGGATGAATATATCATCTGTCACCAAGCAAGTATGATTTCTTTATTTTTCTCATTTGTTTCATAGACTACATTTCCCTGTCAACGCTTGAAATGGCACTGTAGAAGATTTACCCTCAATATGTCCAAATCTTTCTAAAATACTTGCCATATTTACATTCATGCCAAGTGGTTTTTGTATAAAAGCTATTTTAATAGAAAGATTCCTTATAATTCAATAACATCTGAATTTCAATGAGTAGCAATAATTCTTGCTTTAAGATATATCGTATCGGCGGTAGACTGGGAATTGTACGTCTACGATAATCTTTCAGCCATCTTGTCGAGTTCCGTGTGGTTTTCGTCGCATGCCGTATTTATCATCTTTGCTGGCAGCATATAATATTGAATATTCAAAACATCGTCTTACATTCAATTGCATTGTCTTCTTTTGTATATATTGGTAGACTTCTGTCATTGTTGTATAATTTCACATAAATATTTTTGAGATCGCTGACACAACTTCACATAAATTGCACAAAAATGTAAAATTGGATCGCATTGTCTGCTTATATTAATCAAATGTGAATATCTTTTTGCTTTCAAATATACCTACTAGCTTTTGCCTACGCCGTTACTCGCCTTTTTAGATAAAATATTCGAAGTTTTGAAGTATGATCAGTATCTATACTATCTGTTTAGCGATCTACGCGTAACAGCGTAACAAACAAATAACTCGTCCGAAGGAGAGGAGATTTGGGAAGTAGTGCAATAATCCGAATTAGAATCAGACTTGGGCTTCTCTTGTGTGTGTGTTTATTGCATGTTATCCATGTTTTGTTCAATCATTTCAAGAGCCTCTATCTCAATTCTGTAATACTTATGATTGTGCGTGTGTAGTGTGTGGGTGTATTTCTATCAACAGTTCTAGCTGCAATATTATCTAGACCAAGGACTTGGTTAGAGTAGTTTTAGTGATTTAAACGAATGACCTGATCAGCTCTCACTTTAGATTGATTGATAAAATTGAGACATGATTGATTAATTGTTATTCGCGATAGAATTTCGCTAGCTCGCTATGTTGATATTTTACAATCAAATTTGTGTATTGTGAAAGTAAGGGTCTCCGCATAATTGCAAGTAAAACTAAGGTTCTAGTATTTGAAAGAGGTGACGTAAGAACTAAATGCGAGATTAGGGTAAACCAGGAACGTCTAGAGCAAGTGAATGAAATTGTCTATTTAGGAAGTATGTTTAGCGCGGATGGAAGATGTGATTCGGATGTAGAACGGCGAGTAGCTGCCGGAAACAAAGTTAACGGTGCTTTGTCCCAGTTAGTAAAGCGACAAAGCATCGTAAAAGAAGCACGAATGGCGATTCATAACGCAGTGCTAGTGCCAACTTTGCTTTACGGTAGTGAAACCTGGGTATGTCAGCAGATACATGAAAGTAAATTGAATGCTGTGGAGATGCGATCACTTCGAAAATTGTGCGGCGTTACCTTGGCCGACCGAATACGTAACGAAGTGATACGCAATATGGCACGTTTGAATGAAAGTGTCAGCGTTAAGCTGGAAAAGGGCGTGCTCCGTTGGTTTGGACACGTCCAACGAATGAGTGAGGAACGATTGACGAAGAATATATATTGTTCAAAAGTAGAGGGTAGAAGGAGTCAGGGAAGGCCGAGACTTACATATGAAGACCACGTGAGCAGATTGCTCAAAAACGGAAAGGTCAAAAGTACTCGGAAACCCAGACGTGCGTGTATGAAGCGATTGATGTATCTCGACGAAGCGAAAGAAGTATGCATGGATCGCGAAGCCTGGCGATCTGTTCTCTCTGACTACCCCGTCAGGGATACAGCGTGAAGATAGTTAGTTAGTTAAATTTGTGTATTCGGGATATAATAAAATCTCTGTAGTGATTCATATTGTGAGATAATTTGATTGTTGTTAAAATCAGTATGATGCTAGATAAAGCTAAGATGTTTACGTTCCCTTCGCCGCACTGTCATAAACGATCGAACGAAAATCGAGTAAGCATCGGCCTATTCAATTTCAATGTAGATAGTGAAAGATTGTCATTATCTATTCAAGTTCAGAATTTTGCTGTATAAATTATTAGTTGACAATTGGTATCATAGTTTCTAAATGACTACTTTTACGAGAGTACACATCGTAACAATTTAAACTGAAACTATTTCAAGTTATTTATATACGAAAGCCCACATTATAGAAGCGCTTTAAAGGGTTAATGGTCAAAATAAATACCATTTATAAACAATTTTTTTTTCATTCAACCTTATATAATTCCTATAATTTTAATTTAAAATGGTTTTTATGTCGAAAATTTCTGCTGCGCTTTTTTTTGAGGAATTTTCAAATTAGAGTTACCACTTAAGTAAACACTTTTCGTTTTAAATTACAATTTTTTGACCGGTCTTAAAAGCTGTAAGTGTGTCTTGTCTTGTGGTTTATAAGTTCCTTAATAATAATTGTAACAAGGAAAAGTGTTACAACGTTTAGTTCATTTAAATACAACTTTTACTTGAAAATATTAACCCATTAATTCTTTCGTCTTGATGTCATTGCCATTTTAATCAGTCTCAGTGCCTTAAATGTATATTCATGCAAATTTATTACGCCTGCAAGGTCTTGCAATTGTCGAATTTGGTATGGGCTTATGCAATTATACTCAATTGAGAAGCTTTTAATTATAGAAAAAATCTACAATATTTTTTATTAAAGTAGACTACTATTGCCTTATGCAAAAGTATTCTTTAATTTCATTTAATAAGTCATTAGATCCTCACAGCGAGACACCAGATTTAGGTTCTAGTTCATTTCAGCGACTTCAAAGGATATTTTCAATGGGCCATTGAAAACCTACCCTGAAACAAACATTTGCGGATGCCTTCGGGGATAAAGGCAACGTATATTAGTAAAATACTCCCCTCAAAAATGAATTCCTTCAATTCAATCAAGCGGCTGTAATAAATAACTGATTTTCGTCAAAATAGAAGACGTCATTTTCATATTTAAAAAACTAAAGCGTATACCACAATATATCAACACCTATTGTTTTAAGAAACACCGCATGTGGTGCGATATTGCCGCTACGCTATAACCGAATTTTAGGTCAACGCAAACGTTAACTGCATATGAGCGACAGCCCGACCACCGGTTGAACGAAAGAAACCTTATAATATAGAGAAATTGAGAATGGTCGACCTCTGACCTATTTTCGAACGTATGATACTATAAGCCTATAAGGTTACAAATATTGGATTTCAGAATTTGTACAAATATATTCTAAAAGGTGTGGAAAGAGGTCACATCGGGAACACTGGGTTCCCGATGTGACCTCTTTCATAACAATATAAACTGTCCTATTTCATTATACGATTACATTTATGCGCAATTCAAAGAATGCTATAAGAAATCAAAATTTTGTGTTAAAATTAAACATGGGTTATCACGATGTAATAATAAATGGATTAATAATAAAATAACAAGGGCTTGTGAATATAGAGACAAATTGTTTTATCTTTGGATAAAACAGTCACACAACATTATTCTAAAACAAAAATATAACAAAGCACGGAATTATGCAAATAAATTAATTTCAAAAGCTAAAAATAGCAGTATTAAATCTGACATTCTTTCTAATAAGCACAATACGAGAAGCCTCTGGCGAATTTTGAATCAAATGATTGGGGTAGTCAAAAGTTCAATTGATGATGTAATTATAGATGCATTTAAAAACAGTCATAACACATGTAAGGATATTGCAAATAAGTTTGCACTATTATTTTCTGATAGCGTACAGAATATAATACCTAAGTGCCAGTTACAGTTGCTAAACAAATCAGACTATAAAGTTAGTTCTAATGTAACAATGCGTTTTAAAAAGGCTGAGCCACGTTCAATTAAAAAAATTTTAATGTCTTTAAATGGCAATAAAGCCCCTGGAGTCGATAATATTAGAATTATGGATATAAAACACATATGTGATGAAATAGCATTGGTAATTAGTAAATTAATCAACCTCTGTATCGACAAAGGCAAATACCCTTCACAGTTGAAAACAGGAATAATAAGACCAATTCACAAAAAGGGCATCCAAACTATTTATGATAATTACAGACCAATAACTATATTGCCAACTATCGATAAAATTGTCGAGAAATTCATTTGCAAACAGATGTATGATTTCTATGATAAAAATAGTATAATTTCTAAAACACAATATGGTTTCCAACCTCACAAAAGCACAACACAACTTCTTTCGGCTTTTACAGATAGTATATACAGTCATTTAGATAAAAAATATCATGTTCTCGTGGTGTTTGTTGACTACAGCAAGGCTTTTGATACCCTTAGACACGATAGATTGTTGGAATGCCTTTATGACAGTGGAATTAGAGGTAATCTATTAGAGTGGTGTAAAAATTACCTAAAGGACAGAAAATTTATGATCAAAATCGGGGATACATTTAGCGATCGTTTTGAGGTAACAGAAGGCACGGCTCAGGGCTCAGTACTAGGCCCCCTACACTATCTAACCTACGTAAATAACCTTGAAAATGTAATAACAAGCTGTGAAATGTATCAGTTTGCAGATGATACGTGCCTAGTTTCTGCTGGAGCAAATATTGCAGTAGCTCTAAATCGACTTCAAAGTGACTTTGATAAACTTTGTAAATGGTCCCATGATGTCGGCCTGGTACTGAATGCAAAAAAGACCAAAGTAATGTACATTAGTACCAGCCAAAATAGAATCAATTATACACCCGAAATCATTGCACACAGTCACGAATGTTTTCATAGAAAAAATAAAGCGATCCAAATTTCTACTTGTAACTGTGATAGCATAGAGTACGTTGATAAACAGACTTATTTAGGAATAGTTATAGACAGCCGTCTGAACTGGAAAGAGCAAGTTAAAAATGTTTGCAATAGAATGAGAATAATGTTGGCAAAATTTTCTCTGATTAAGTATAAAATACCTTACCAAACACTTCTACTATTATATAAGTCGTTGGTTGAATCAGTGATTTCCTATGGACTGTCGAGTTACGGAAGAACATATAAGACCCAACTTGACCAAATATATTCACTTCAGGTAAGAATTCTAAAACGGATAGTTCCGTCTAATATTAAAAACAAATTTAAAAATGACTACCATCAACTGTTTGCCTTCTGTAAAATCATTCCCATTCATGAAAAAACCAAATTAACTTTATTAACTGAGGAGTACTTTAACGATGACTATAAAAAAACTCCATCCATTGACAAACATACTATAATAACGCGTAGTATTCGTAACGCAAAATTATTACTACCAAGGTATACTAATCTATATGGGAAAAGAACACAAAAATATATAATACCCTATCTAATCAATCAATTGCCAAAATCATTAATGGAAAAATTAACCAAACAAAATTTTAAAAAGAAGCTAAAGCAATACTTCCTACAAAATAATTAAAAAAAAAAAAAAAAATCTCTTAAATAAAGTAACCGTTCAAATCCGTTTATGTGGATTATGGAGCATACTGTGTATGTGTAGTGCATCGCTTATCCCCTCCTCGGCGTATGGCTTGCACGTGTAGGTGCGTCGATGTGGCTACTAGCGATGTGACATTTATCTAATTCTTTATTTTTTCTAACTACTTCTATATTGTTTATTGTTATTGCAAATGTGTAATATTAGATAAGTATGTATTGATTAAAATATAACCTAATCACTGTAGAAGATACTGGTGCACAGAAAAACTCGAACGAGTTTATGTTGCAGCTTTATACCTATTTGTTTTGTATATAATATTGTCAATAAATTATAAAAAAAAAAAAAAAAAAATCCAAGCTTGGAACACCTGCAATCTAGTGCATATGTTGATTGATAAGGCTAGATGGGATGTGAGACAGCAGTCTTTTCAACCCAATAGTGTGAGATAACCCCAAATCAAACACCTCTGCAGACAATCTAAGTGGATTTATAAGGGTCCTTTAATGGTTCTACGTAATTCCTGTTCCCTAGGGGGAAGTATGTATTTTAGTTCTATCTTTTAAACAACAAAATTAAGAACAAATATCACTGGGTGCAACTACAAGTTTATTGTTAAATGTGTAAATTTTATTGTCTTCATTACATCATTTATTACAAAGGTTCACGCTCAACCAGACCTTCACCTCAAATCCATAAAAAGCTCGAACAGATTTCGACCTTAGCATTTTATTGTAAACATTGAAAGCTTTTTCTGTCTTCCTGAAACCATAAAACTGGATGTAAACCAAATTATAAAAAGATTTCGGATTGGTATTTTATGTTGCGTAGTTTATTTATTGATATCGTTTAAGATACGTGAACCAGTTACTGAAAAGTTTGAAAGCTATTTCAAAAGAAACATAAATACCTTTCTCTTTATAAATAGTTTAAATCAATTTTGAAATTCTACACATACGGGTTCAATGGTCAGAATAAAAATTCATCAAGCATTTGACAAAATAAGACATTATAGCAAGTATGTATATAGTACCAACCTACATAGGCATGGTAACCTAAAAGGAACGATGTAAATAGGTCGAGTGGTGTCTTGCGGCAACCGCCGGGTTACGTAGGGAACAAATGACTGCCCATGCCGTCCCCACCGGGTCCCGCTCAAAGGGGAAGACCCAAATAGTTCTGCTTTGACGTCGTAAAAGATGATATGCGTACCAGTGATCTCACTACCAAGTATGCCGATGACCGTGCGGAGTGAAGGAGAAGTAGGAAAGCGGACTCCGAGAGGCACGAGATGCAACTGAGAAAGTTGCTCCAATGATGATGACTTACATAGGGATAGTAAAAAATTATATAGGATCAGATGGTTTAAAAATGAATGAACTGACTGTCAAATGCCTCCTATACGCTGATGACCAGGTAATACTGGCATCATCGGCGGAGGAGTTGCAGTTGATGGTTAACATTATGCATGATACGCTAAAAAGCAAAGGAATGAAAGTGAATGTAAATAAGACAAAAGTAATGGTTTTTGAAAGAGAGGAAAGTATGACAGATTGCTCGATTTTTGTGGAAGGAAAACGAGTGGAACAGGTGAAAGAATTTGTATATTTAGGTTCAAAATTTGTGAGAGATGGAAAGTGTGATTGTGACATTGAACGAAGAGTTTTGGCTGGAAATCAAGTGAATGGAGACATGCACGCCTTTATGAGCAGTCAAAACGTGTCTGAGAAGGCAAGACTGGCTGTGTATAGAGGAGTACTTGTTCCTACACTCATGTATGGCAGTGAAAGTTGGGTGCGGCAGAAGAAGCATAGAAGTAAAATTAATGCGGTGGAAATGAGAAGTCTGCGGAGTATAGCTGGAGTGAAATTGATGGACAAAGAAAGGAACAGTGTAATAAGGGAACATTGCGGTATGGTAGAAGAAGTAGTGACTAAGATAGAAAAAGGTATGCTTAGATGGTTCGGGCACGTGGAGAGGATGGATGAAAGTAGACTAACGAAACAGATTTATCAGAAGAGAGTGAATGGGCAAACTGGTAAAGGTCAATCAAATAGTAGACATTTTGGAAAAAGGTCAGGTCAAGAGTACCCTTAACTGGCGTGTGTGTATGAAAACACTTATGAAAGTGGAAGAAGCGAAAGTTGTATGCCAGGATCGTAGCAAGTGGAAAGCCATAGTCTCTGCCTACCCCGATGGGAAACAGGCGTGACGATATGTATGTATGTATGTAGGATCAGATAAACTAAAAAGTATTGTTTACATTCTACCAGTGCTGTGCAGTTATTGTGAGACGACAAAATAAATGCTGCGATTTTTTTACCATAATATCAATATAAATTCCACTTGCATTCCTTCTGCCTGCATCATCCCACTCACCTTATGATCGCAGTTGTTAGTTATATCACAATGTGGATGACTCAGTCGATAAGTGAGACCGGTTAGACCTCAGACTTTAGTTAGACGTTTTATACTCGTATGCATTATTTTCCGACAATTTCTAACGGCCGGTCACAATTACCCATCTATCTTTTACTGTTGTCTAAAATAATGTCAAAATAGTTACCATCGGTACCTATCGAATAAAATTTCGGCACAGTACATTATATAAATGTTTGTCTTTGATTTCGGTTTCAATAACCACAGATAAATAAATAAATAATAAATAAATATCCATCACGCCTTGTCCCCGAAGGGGTGGCAGAGGCATATTAAATGGCCACTTTTCACCGTGTGGATTCCTGTCCCACGTAATAGGTGGTGAGCCCATTGCCAATAACCACAGATAGATAGAAATATTTACCTGCGACCCTACGACATTGAACTATCTGTCACTAAAGTGAAAAATTCAACTGTTTATATGTGTTAGCAATCTATTTTTAACTGAAGATTGAATATTGAAACCGGACATTAGATATTGTGGAAAGTGTACTCTTAATGTAGTGCAGTCATTTAAGAAAAGCCAATGGTCTCACTACAGGGGATGCCGATGACCGTGCGAAGTGGAGGAGAAAATGTAGGAAAGCGGACCCCGGGCGTCGCGAGACGCAACTGGGACAGACGCTCGGATGATGATGATGATGATGAGTCATTTAAGAAAAAAACATAAGATCTCCTTGGAATTTGAGGTAGTAAACTGGTCAAAGGTTACCAATATTCTTTTATTTTAACATAACATAACATACTTTCACGCCTTTATCCCCGAAGGGGTAGGCAGAGCCTTACTATACGCCCACGTTTCACCGTATGCTTTGCTTTTTGTCCCACGTAACAGGTGGTGAGCCCATTGCCGTGTTGAAATGGACAGATGCAGGTTGTGGCGACCTGCTGTTGAAATTTTTTAAGCCGCCCATAAGGCATTCAACTGGCTTAACGACTGCCATGTTACTGGCAACCGGGACCAACGACTTAACGTGCTTTCTGAAGCACGGAAACGCTTGCAAATATAAATGGAACAGAGGTCACCCATCCGAGGACCAGCCATAATGAAAGTTGCTTAACGCAGTGATCGTTTACAGAACACTACATCCGCGGGGCCACGAGCGCTTCTTTTATTTTATAATACCAATATTCTTCTTATTGTCATTTTCATTTTTTTTTCTGTTATGATTTTAATAGTGTTGCTAACGACGGTTTTACATGAAAATCCATATTGGGATAAGAAAATGATTATTTTTTACTCAATGACCTAAATCATGCTAACGGAATTTTTTGTTTTAAAATATCCATCACGCCTTATCCCCGAAGGGGTGGCAGAGGCATATTGTATGCCCTTTCACCGTATGGATTCCTGTCCCACGTAATAGGTGGTGAGCCCATTGCCGTGTTGAAATAGACAGACGCAGGTTGTGGCTACCTGCTGTTGATTTTTTTCAAGCCGCCCATAAGGCCTTCAACCAGGCTTAACGACTGCCATTTTACTGGCAACCGGGACCAACGGCTTAACGTGCCTTCCGAAGCACGGAAACGCTCGCAAATGTAAATGCCACAAAGTGGTCACCCATCGGAGGACCAGCCATAGTGAAAGTTGCGTAACTCAGTGATCGTTTACAGAACACAGACCGCGGGGCCACGAGCGCTTCTATTTATTATAGTTTACATAAGCTATTATTAATTTTTTGTTTTACTATTGAAATTGTAGTGACAAACAATCTTATACACAACGTGTCTGATCGTGACATGTGACAATATCTCTGCCATCTTCGAAAGTCTCAGTTTGAATCAGATGTGGTTGGCTGCTAGAAGTAGCTTCGGTTTGGGATCCTTTTTTAGTTACGAGAAGCGGCTGTTATCTATTCTTATATATGTATCACCAGGTACACCATCTTGTAGGTGAGTAAATGTATTTCGGATACTCGTATCTATCTAAACTTCTGTACTTTAATATATAAAGCTGAAGAGTTTATTTATATCTTCATTTGGTTGAATGCGCTAATCTCATAAACTACTGATCCGAATTGAAACATACTTTAGTCCAATTCTCGAGGAAGGCTAAAGGTTATATAACATCACGCTACCACCCAGGAGAGCGGAGCAGTAATCGTAAATGTCAACTATTCGGGCAAATATTCATACCTTTTTGTAATAGTAATCAGCGTCGGGAATGAATGGATGCGACGGGGATTTAATATCACGGGCGAAGCCACGAGTCTCAGCTAGTTTTATATATATTTTTAAATAGAGTCATAACACAAACTTCGTCAGCATTTCCTGAATCGATATCTACCGATCACGGTTATATTATATCATTTTTTTATGCAACAGTTTTCACACATTGCCATTTTTATAGCATTATCCCCTAAATTTACTTTGTATTTTGATTGGACAATGAATGTATCTTAGCTAATCAATTATATTGCCTAAATAGCGAATTGGTGTCAGAATGGCATGACTTATATTTACAATTCACGATTTTATGTTGCATAATATCTTTGTGCTCTTGAGTAGGATTGAAACGGATAGCTATTTATCCGGTTATTGGATATTTGACTAACTTTGTAGCCAGATAACCGGATACCACACACATACGGACCACAGAGGGTGGTCGCGCATACCTTTTACCGGATAACAGTATATAGTTAGTGCCCAATATGTTTATTGCCTCTTAATGCTCGTTCAGTACCAATTTAGTCTTGTCTTAACGTCTGAACTTTATAACTTCCAATAGATCTCCTAATGGATCGTATTAGGTTAAAACGTAATATTTATCCGGTATCCGACAGGATGATAAAATTGGGCCGGATATCCGGAAGACGGATATCGGGCAGTGACGAATATCTGTTTCATCTCCACTTTTAAGTTCTGATTGCTGTTCTTCTATATTGAATTATATATAGCTTTTCATTGCCTACTTTTTTTCTATAGTTTAAGTATTTAATAGCTTTTATGGGATAATTTCTTATTTTAATAACTAGAGTGTGTGCTGGTTTAACCAGGTTACATGGCACTTGGTGTTCTTCTTCTTCTTCGTATCAGTTATATTCAGTTCGTATCAGAAAGCTCTTTCTGCTCTTAAGGCGTGAACCGGGCATATAATGTTGATAAAAATGGTGGCGTGCATCATTGTCCTGCTTTCCCTTTTCCACCCCACATGCCACACACCGTTGCACCGATGGTGGAGCGATGCCAGCAAGTGGGTACAATTTGTTTAAGGGAGTAGACAGCCCATTTTATGTCGACTGAATAACCTTGGATCTTATAACCTTCGTCCTCTTTGTGTTCTCTTGGCTGAATTCCAAATTTCGGTATTATATAACATACTAGCTGACCCGCGCAATTTCGTTAGCGCTTAGTTTTTATCTCTCGTAAATGAACCGCTCGACCGATTTTGTGCAAACTTCACATAAACTATTTACTAAATAATGCAAACAGAGCCTAAACATTTGGTTTAGATAGGTGAGCCCGTTCTTGAGTTATAAAATTACAACGAAAAGTGGCATTGATTTTGATTTATATTGATAGATTACGAAACAATCAAATCAGCCTATGGCATTCCACTGTTGGACGTAGGCTTCTCCCAATTTACGCTACAACACACGGTCCTGCGCCTTCCACTTCCAGTCTCTAGTTCTAGGCCATCAGTTCATGTGGGCAGGAGGTCGTTCTACCGTACGTTTGCCGATTCACGATGTCCACACTATTACGTCTAGATAACATAATTGAGCCAAGATAATCTATACAATTGCATCCTTTATCATAATATCGTAAAACTATGACGCACTATTATCTAATTTCGTACAATTATTCCTTTGTATTTCGCCCACTCGTTGCCCTAAACATTGTCAGTCAGCCCACTCGGTAATTTGTATGCAGCTATCAATCGTATACCATTTTAAGAGGCCAATGGCTGAAGGCGTACGGTCACTAATATCGTTTTTGCATACTAATGTGCTAATATTTTTTCTTTGTAGCATCTTTAGAACATCTATGCAAATGTAGCTAGTATGCTTCTATCTCTTAAACACCTTAAAAAACTCAGGCTAGAATGAAACCCACAGTTTGAATGATTGCTTTTGACCTCGAATAGATGCACTTTCAAATTTCTATATCCCTTATTAAATGTACAAAGGAACTATAATTCAAGTCGTTTAGTATAGCTATTGGGAACATCTACAGCCGAACTAGGTGGAACCGTCTATAAAACTTATAACCTGAAATTATAAATACATAGCACTAATTAAAAACCATAGAGTCTGCACTCTAATAAATATAGTCTCGAGTATAAGTAAATTTACAATAATTACAGAAAATAAAATTTTCCACGTTTTTCTCTGTCTGTTGGTTCCGCTCTGAAACGATTGGACCGATTTTAATGGCTTTTAATTGGCAGATATAAAAAATAACTAGGGCTACATTTTAACCCCTTACTCCCACGAGAAGGGGTCCTATGCGGGTGAAACCGCAGGACGACCGCAAGTAAAAACTAAAAAGTTCCACCATCAGCAAATTACCTTCTATCGATCGTCGACTTCCGATCACACCAAACCGTGGCTTCCTTCCTATGTTTGCGCTGCATCACCATGATTGTCTGATTGTGTCGACAGCACTTGACCCCGTCCGCTCAGGAAATTGCCAACACTTCCATGAGAACCCCAATCTTTTACAATTGATAATGGTTTGCATTCTTCGTGGTTGAACTTTTTTATGGTATATTTATCAGAAGACCTATTTATTTTGTTGTATTGTAGTGATAACAAATAAATAAAGGTGTCTGACCCTGATGGTGGCTGTAGTAGACCTGCTCCCTATTTGCAATTTAAGAAGCGAGCGTGGAAAGTGCCCTAGTTGAAGTAAATATTTTCACTGCTTTTCACTGGTAGGAAGAGAGTACACTAACGTCACTGAACCCGCAAAATGGTTACTTAAAACCAAAACTTTTAGCTACCTGTAGCTCTTTGGAGATCGTTGTAAAAATTGTAAAACAAAGGTAATATGTAGAGAAAAAGAAATATAATAAACATGTTCTGGATTCCCTTTTCAAAACTACAAACACCCGACGCAATATCCACCGTATATTTCACCATATGACTAGTATTTTTTTCAACCATATTAAAATCACCAAGTTTACAATGTCAAATATTTTAATACTTTCAAGGCAACTTTTTCCACATTCAAGGTTACATTGCATTACCGTAATCTAATTATGTAAGCCGTATAACAACCATAGACTGTATTATGCATAGACAGACAATGTCGGTAATTAAAACTTTCTTTTACGCTTCAAGAAACGCTTCTTTGTTTAAAATAATATTATTGTTCTTATCGTATTTTTTTTTATTTTACACTGTTTTGCGAAATAGTCTTTTTAGAACACTTTTACTAGTAGGTATTATAATCTCGTCGAATAGAATAGATTAGCCAGCTATGACTGCCTCGGTGGCGCAGTGTCGACTGCCGCGCATGAGGTCCCAGATCGGTACAAATATTAGTGTGATCCACAAACTTATGTTTAATGTTCACACCAGTTTTCATATTTTAAAATATGAAAGTATGTATATCAGTTGTCTAGATAGTACAAGCTTATAGCTTAGTTTGGCCTAGATGGCGCTGTTTAAAAAAAAGTGTCCCACAATATCGAAATCCACAGGACCCAATTCAGCCTCACCTGTAAGTAGCGTACTTGCTAACTGACGGATGAGGTTGTAGCGAACTTTAAACAAATCCAGATCCAAGGGCCAATCACCCTTACAAAATTATTGGAAGAGGCATACCATCCAGCATTGGACTGTAATGCGCTGATTTGATTGATTAGGGTTAACAGTATGGAAAAGCGGAGTCTCGATGACATCCGAAGCTGAGAGGGTTCAGGGATTAATTTTTACACTGCTTACCACTCCACTTCGCATAGTTTTTTGAAGTCATTACGTCTAACCACAATTTCGTTTTACTTATTTGCAACTTTATTTGTAGTAAAATCATTTCATTTCTATTAAATAACTGTAGTTAATAACGAATAAAATTGATTAATTTTAATTCTAAATTGCTTGTGCGATAGATACAAATCGCCATCTTAATTGGCCATTAGTGCTGTCTGCGAGCGAGTCACAACTCGGCTTAACAGAACTCTCACTTCCATTCATTGAGCACCACAATTATTTGCATCAACTTATCTTAATACATTTAATCTTTCCAACTCTTTTGTCCCACATTCGAGATGTTTATCGAGGAAGTTATTTAAATCTCGAAATGTTATTAAGATTTGTGTTATTTCAATCATGAAGAGAAACTTGCAAATCTTCAACGGTAGATTACTTTTTTGAACGATTAATTTGTTTAAATGGAGGTATTTGGAAATCACCATAAATTTTCTTTTTCATATGTATTTATGGGTTTAAAACTGTATCCGGCTGTGTAGGTATGCGACTAGCTTCTCCTTGCGGCTCCTCTGAATTGTATGTATATAACTGAATCCCTATGTCCATATTTAGGGTTCTCAGGTGACCACTTATAACAATAATTTACTTGTATCATTTAATATACTTTTATTATGTCGTCCGTATTAAATCGTTTTATTACGACTAGTGTCCCCGGCGCGAGCTATGAACCGCTTAAAATTCTATTCCGTAGAAAACACTTTTTTTTCATACTTTTCTTTACTTGCTAAGTGACTCCCACGGCTTCGCCTCTTACACAATTCGAACTCCCGTCGCACCTATTTTATCCCGTCGCTTATACATTCTACAATAAGTTGTAAAAATTTGCCCGATTTGTCGATATTTATGATTACTGCTCCGCTCTCCAGAGTAGTAGCGTAATGATATATAGCCTATGCTTTAGCCTAGCCTTCCTCGATAAATTGGCTATCCAACACAAAAATATTTTTACAATACCGACCAGTAGTCCTGAGATTAGCGCGTTCAACTAAACAAACAAACTCTTCTGCTTTAAATATTTTAGTATAGATTCTGCTATTCGAGGTATAGACAAATGCAACAAAGCAAGGATCATGAAAATCGGCCTACACGTTCTTGAGTTATAAATAGTGTAACGGACACGGCTTTGTTTTATGTGTAAGTATATTTTAATCTTATTATTCCGTCACACTATTCGTTGGATTGCTTTTCCAACTAAAAAACAAATTCCCACTTGCAATTTTGATGACCATTGTATTTATTATGCATTAAGATTAATTGTTCTCAATATTTTAAGTTATCCCTCTAAAAACATCCAGAATATTTTGTTGTGTTGTGTTTCTAAATATGAGACAAATGAAATTTCATCAGTAAATTTTCAAATCGACGAGTTTTTAATTGACAGTTGATACCCATTATAATATAAACTACTTCTTGTTAGTTGGAAGTCGGTAAATCGGTATTTTAGTATAGATATTTTAGTAAAGAAGCACTGGCGATTCATAACGCAGTGTTAGTGCCAACTTTGCTTTACGGTAGTGAAACCTGGGTATGTCAGCAGATGCATGAAAGTAAATTGAATGCTGTGGAGATGCGATCACTTCGAAAATTATGCGGCGTTACCTTGGCCGACCGAATACGTAACGAAGTGATACGCAATATGGCAGGTTTGAATGAAAGTGTCAGCGTTAAGCTGGAAAAGGGCGTGCTCCGTTGGTTTGGACACGTCCAACGAATGAGTGAGGAACGATTGACGAAGAATATATATTGTGCGAAAGCAGAGGGTTGAAGAGGTCAGGGTAGGCCGAGACTTACATATGAAGACCACGTGAGCAGATTGCTCAAAAACGGAAAAGTCAAAAGTACTCGGATACCCAGACGTGCGTGTATGAAGCGATTGATGAATCTTGAAGAAGCGAAAGAAGTATGCATGGATCGCGAAGCCTGGCGATCTGTCCTCTCTGACTACCCCGTCAAGGATACAGCGTGAAGATAGTTAAGTTAGTTTTAACATTCAAAGTTTGTACGTTATGTTTTTTGTTGGGCGGGATAAACTAGTGATCGATCTACTCGCTGTAGTTTCTATACTGTACGTTCTTTATAGACCTTGAATTTTTTAAAGCTTCTATAATTCCCGGTCCGTTAAAAAGTTCATGGAAAACGCATTCCTGACTGACATTTCGTTGCTTCGCTCTCCAATCGTTTTCGCAGTTTTAGATGCACCGATATGTTGGAGTGCTGCCTTCTTTTTCTACACTATCTTTCTCCAGGTACTATGTATCTATCTATCTAGTAGGCTCAGAAATTTTATTCAACAACTCACAATATCATCCTAATCTCAGCCGATTGACACACTTCTAACTAAAGATTGCCACAATGGTCTTCTGCAGCGTGTATTCAGAAGGTACCTACTTCATAATCAATTTTTAATACAAAAACTAACAGAACGAAATACTCTACATACCCACCAGAATATTCATGTAACTTACATAGTTATCACGTTGTAATACTTTTTTATAATGTCATTATTTCCTACTTATGTTTCGTAATAGTGTTCTTATTTCTTATTATGTAATCAATCATTGTATCATCGTGCCGCCTTTGATATAATTACTTTTTTTATACATAGTTTTTGATGTTTATGTTTTATTGCCTACACTGACATGTGGGAAAACATCATTAATTCTTCCTTACTACATAATAACGTTTACAATGTGGTAACAGTTACAATATCGTTATGATTATGACGACTACGGCACTAATCTCTAGGGGGTGATATAGATGAAAAACAGGAATTTAATCCTAACTTTTAAAAATGCTTCTGTGTTGAACTGTGTGTCAGTCTCGGTCGCCTTGTATTATTTTTATATATATTTTTTTAAATATCACGAACACTTTCTATGACCTAGTATAACAATGTGTACTAAATTATATTTTGACATGCTTAACAAAATCTCATTTTTAATCAAATAAATAATAAATAAATATCCATCACGCCTTATCCCCGAAGGGGTGGCAGAGGCATATTATATGCCCACTTTTCACCGAGTGGATTCCTGTCCCACGTAATAGGTGGTGAGCCAAAGGAAAATGACAAACTGTAATTAATTAATAGTAACTGCTGATTTAAATCCGTCGCATTACAGTACTAATTGTTAATGGCTTAATCGCCTATATAGATGAGCTCACTGCTGCGTATTGTTTCCTTTTGAGTTAAGAAAGTTGATATTTCCATATCTTATATTTTTTTTTTAAATAACCTAAGGTCAAATTGCTACCAATGAAACGTACACAACTGCCTTAGCTTTTTGGAGAAAAAGGCGTGACTATAAGCTTCTATTGTTGCTCACAACTGACTTAGTGCATGCCTGTCTATCAATAAAAAAAAAATCTCAATAAAGAAATATTATGCTACTACTGTACCCACAGAATAGTTGTGTCCACTTTGATACTAAACATTGCCGACTAGTAGGGTTTCTTGTACTTGTTGTATCGGGACCTGATATCTGGGGATATAATCCTATTATCGTAACGATATTGATACTTATCGCGTTTACATTCTGATTTCTACTTAAAAATTAGTATCATCAAGGATATTCTTCTTTAGTGTGACTTAATTTTGTAACATAACTTAGTTGATTGAAGGCTCATCTCGTCGCTTTGTAGCTATATTATTCTTTATTGATATTTAATAGTATTTTCTCACACGTTGAGGTGGGTACTACTGTCATTTTGCGCATAACATCTGATTTTTCAAACTTAAAATGTCTCTATTTATCATATATTGCACTTGTTAAATAATATATACACACACATACCAAACCAACAGAGCACGCCCTTTTCCAGCTTAACGCTGACACTTTCATTCAAACCTGCCACATTGCGTATCACTTCGTTACGTATTCGGTCGGCCAAGGTAACGCCGCACAATTTTCGAAGTGATCGCATCTCCACAGCATTCAATTTACTTTCATGCATCTGCTGACATACCCAGGTTTCGCTACCGTAAAGCAAAGTTGGCACTAGCACTGCGTTATGAATCGCCAGTCGTGCTTCTTTTACGATGCTTTATCGCTTTACTAATTGGGACAAAGCACCGTTAACTCTGTTTCCGGCAGCTACTCGTCGTTCTACATCCGAATCACATCTTCCATCCGCGCTAAACATACTCCCTAAATACACCATTTCATTCACTTGCTTTAGACGTTCCTGGTTTACCCTAATCTCGCATTTAGTTCTTACGTCATTTCTTTCAAATACTAGAACCTTAGTCTTACTTGCATTCAAGCGAAGACCCTTACTTTTACACTCCTCTTTCATATTAGTGACTAATGCCTGAAGGTCGGCTTCTGATGAGGCCATGAGCACCGCATCATCAGCGTACAGCAGACAGTTTACTGAAAAGTCACCCAAATTCACACCCATATCACAATCTTTCAACTTCTGCAGGCAACTGTCCAGATACACTATGAACAGCCAGGCGGACATGACACAACCCTGTTTGACGCCTGTACATACATCAAAAAGAGGTGACACATCCCCCCCTACTCGCACGCAAGCCTTACAGTCCTTATAAAGCGACTGTATTATTATATATCCGGGCAGCAAATCCCACAGAGTTTGCCTCACAACGTTATCAAATGCTTTCTCCAGATCCACAAAAGCGCAGAAAACCTTCTGGCTAATAGCCAGAAACTTCTCCGCGATCATACGGAGAGAAAACACTAGATCCATGCAACCTCTTCCACGTCGGAATCCGCATTGAGCCTCCCATAAATACCTTTCAGACTTTTCTTGCATTCTTGCCGTTACAATCTTTGCATACACCTTACTAGCTAAGCTGACCAAGCTGATCGCCCTGTAGCTGGACTTAAACTTTGTAAGCTTGTAATTCTATTTTTTTTTATAATATTATAAAAGCGTGTGAGACTTTAACACTTTTGGATTTTCCAAATTTTTTATAGCATATGCTCCATTATATTTGCCGAAATCTACTGACACCGCTGACACGTCGTAAGATATTTACAATATAATTACACGGTGTCTCGGTTGCAATAAGTTGACCCTCGTTTTTGCTGTATCTATACCCTTGACTTTACTCTTTAAGGTAAACTCAACAGTTATCATTTTATCATACGTACAGTTTAAAATAAATTCTGATTAACATGACTTCGAAACACGTAAACATATTTTATGTTTATGTACCGAACTGTTTGACTTAAATAATTATAATTAGTTGTTGTTATTTGTAAATAACAACAATATACGAATGAGAGTTCCAGGAAAGAACGAGAAGATTGCCCTTTTTTTGGAGATGATTGATACTGGTTACGTTAGATGTGTACGTATTTAGAAAAAATAAGAACTTGATCGCACTCGGAATCCAAGTAGCTCTCCAAAATCCGAGGCCGTCGTTCTTTCACGGGGCTCGCCGAGGCCTCTTCGAGACTCCCAGACCTTTTTACTTAATGTGCTGATCAAAAAAAGGTATATAGTATATATAATGGCGGGCGTGCATTTTTAAAAAAATATATGTCAATTGGTCACGTATATACTACATATACATCACGGTTGTCCCAAAAATATGAGAAGGTCTTCCAAGGTGGGCAAAAGTTTACTAGGTGTCAAGGCGATTGAGAGAAACGAACCGACCGACTGTTTATTAAAATTAAAAATCCAATAGAAAGAAGTCAACATCCTCAATATAGTTTTAACGGTAGTTTTGTCACGTATATCAGTTATTTCCATCATTGGTACAAACATAATGAGCCAACAACAGCTATTGTCCTCAAACAATCGTGGCAATGTCTTAGGAAGAATTTGTAAGGCGTATTAGATATGGCATAATCAGTTAACACAATGCCTTTTCAGTGGTTGTGATTGTCAGACAGCCATTTGCTATTTTTATGTCTTTGGTTTGTTTGCAGTTTTTGATGTTGTCTGCATATATTACCCAAATTGCGTGCCTGATTGAACTGGCAAATGAAAGCTCTAACCGCTACGGAATGGCTGATATTTCTGACATAGTAGTGTGAAACTTCTTTGTTTAAGAATTTATTGCTGTGATCGCATTTCCTATTTAATGTAAAGAGAATCCAGATCCATTATCAGTGTTTTTGCACAGAAAGCTACAATAGAAGTAACTGTTTCTATAATATAAATAAAATATAGTAAACCGGTTTTAGTTGTTAGTGTTGTAATGTCTCTCATCGCGATCACTCAGTCATTGCTTCACGATGACACGAGGCAAATGCTTCACTATGTGTGGTCTAGAGATTCTAAATTAGTTTTACATTTATGTTTGCGGACGATGCACGATGATTGTTTAAGCTACATGGTGTATTACCGATCCAATAGAATGAGATAAAAATCACTTTCACTGAAACACTTTGCAATCCAGTCCAGTCCAATAGGTACAAGATCTGTAGCAATAACGAATACATGAAAAAAATTAACTCTTGGAAAAGTTCTTTCTTGGAGGTGGACCCGTTTCTGAAAAATCAGTACCTATAAAGGAATTAACCTTTAGCCTCAAAAAGCCTAAAATGAGGAAACCTTTAGCTTCTACTGCAAATGATGGGAGTCAATTTATTTATCCAGTTTATCAAACAATTTCTCTAACCGGGAGCTAAATATACCGTTAGCGCATTACAGCTTACATGTATAGAGTCCCTCCTACTGATCTTCCTATTGATATAATTCGGTATTTACAGGTTACAACGCCATTTGTTGGCTAAAAACCAACAGCATTCGTGTCACATTAAAAATATTATCCAGTTGCATCTAGATGAAGCGCTCGTGGCTTCGCGGTCTCAGTGTTCTGTAAACGATCACTGAGTTATGCAACTTTCACTATGCCTGGTCCTCGGATGGGTGACCACTTTGTAGCATTTACATTTGCGAGCGTTTCCGTGCTTCGGAAGGCACGTTAAGCCGTTGGTCCCGGTTGCCAGTAAAATGGCAGTCGTTAAGCCTGGTGGAATGCCATATGGGCGGCTTGAAAAATTTCAACAGCAGGTAGCCACAACCATCGTCTGTCTATTTCAACACGGCTATGGGCTCACCACCTATTACGTGGGACAGGAATCCACACGGTGAAAAGCGGGCATATTATTTGCCTCTGCCACCCCTTCGGCGATAAGGCGTGATGGATATTTATTTATATTTTTTTTATTTTATGCATCTTGATGTTCCATGATCAAGACCAGATATTTGGGTTTTCTAGACGATTGTCATCACTTTTTTACTCGAATCATTGGTTATAAACTGGAAGCATCACATGGGCCATGCTTAGTAGGTGTTTTACACAGTTACCTTAACGAAAGTGACACCTAACGGCATATAAGCCTGTATCTACATAAATAATGCAAAAAATCTTTTCTACCAACAGTTCGTTGTCTAAAAAAATTGCTCAAAAGTATTCTTTTTATTTAACGAGATCGTCTCAATTTAATTATGTGTTTGTCCTCAGTGTCTAACAACATAAAAAAATTATATCGTAGACGTCTCGAAACCAAGTCATTCATTTTTACAGAAAAGCCTAGTGTATCGAATCTCATATTGTAGTCGATATTCTACTCTACCGTATTACTACTTTCATAGCGACACTTATACAAAAAAACATAGTAAGTCCTGCTAAAGATTACGCGACACAAATTAGAAAACCACATAAAAGGTTTGTGGAGAAATACTGCTGCGTTCAGTGGTATTATTAATACATTTAGACCGGAAAGTCATTACAGTTTGAATCTTTTTTTAACCGAATATAATTTACGACTCTATTTCGATGGCGGCTTTTTGGTTGACAACGCCTTTTTGGATTTCGCTTTAGGTTTATTTTATTTTTAAAGTTATTTACTTTGATTATGTAGCAATCTCCTGTAATTATAATTCTCTATGCTCTGCCTAGGTTTCTCTTTGAACTAGTCCATAAACCTTGCTTTTTGTTTATCTTTTCCAGTTGCTTCCAAACCCTATCTGGATTTGAAACTAGGGTTCTGCTTTTATTTGGTTGCTAAATATAGCCAAACGGGTTTAGGTATAAAGAACTTTATTGTCATTAAGAAAATAACAATTTTGGGGACTATTGCCGTCTGACTTCCCAACTTTGTAATGGCGCCTGCCAAAGTATTAAAAGTTATATTATGATGTAGAGGAGCAGGAAAGACTACACCGCTACGGGCTCTTAATTACAGCCTCGCTGAACGTCTACGAATTACCCTGCAGGTTTACAGTTCAACCAAAATTTTAATATTTAGATCATTGAACTAATATGTTACTAGCATATTACATTATAGCTATTGAGCTTGATTAAGATAGGCGATGTATAGCTAAGGTAGGAGTAGCTGTTGATTTGGATAGTTCTCAATGTGATCCCAAAAGAAAATGCGACGTGAAAAATCAATCGCAATATGAGAGGATGCCACGTTGAGACTATTTTCAATGACCCTCAATCTCAATACAATATATAAATCACGTGTTTTAATCGTCATTAATTAATTACACCCAAGTACACCAAAGTGAATAATAACTAACCGTGAAGGAATGATAACAATCAAACACTTACAAGTTAATTAAAATAGTATTATTATTTTAATCCACAGTATTTTACAATGTAGTTAGATTATTCGCTTTAGATAACCGAGGGCAGCACTTAAGTGTACGATGAAAGATGTCAACATAGACATTAATTAATGAGTTCTCTATGTGGGCCAAAGGAATACATTTACTCACTTACCACGCCAATATCCCCGAAGGGGTGGCACAGGCCCACGTTATTGGTGGTGAGCCGTGTTGTCAATTTGAGAGCCTTATGGGCGGCCTTAAAATTTCAACAGCAGGTATCCACAACCAGCGTCTGTCTATTCCAACACAGCAATGGTCTTACTCTCTTACCTGATTAAGTCTTATTTTTCTCTTCAACAGTGAAGAAAAATATCTTTTTGATCACCGTTTTAGTTTAAATAAATCCTAAATTACATGAACTCTAAATACTTATAAATATTGTCATTGCCAGTAACGCAAACAAAAAAGTAAGCACGTAAGACCCTACGCTGCACTGTGGTGCACAGCTAAAGTGCCGACAGACAGCCGGGAATCTCGCGCATGCGCCTATAGGGCAGTCGGAAGGTGAGAGCTTCTGCATTTACATTAATAGCAAATTACTTAGGGAACAAGAATAAGATTGTTTTATCAGCAGATGACTTATTATACTTCCATGATTTATCAAATGAAAAGAAAATTAAGAGATCATGACGATATAAACATTGCAATCTTAACCATGACTTTATCATTTAGGTTCTATAGATCTATATTTTTTAGAACATGATGCAATATAAATATTAGGTTTTAAAACAACCTTGCATTGAGTCCATCGTACATGAGACACTCCTTCCAGGCGGGTTTATAAACTTCAAATATTTACAGGACTGGGACACCTGGAAAGATCAGCCTACTTTACTAGGCTACTCAATAGAGATATTGTTCCTAAGCCTATTAACAAATAAACTACTAAGTTTATTTGTTAATAGGCCTAAAAAATTGCAGTGGCATTTAGCAGCGATAGTCAAGTAACTTTTTGTTTTGTAAGTGTCGATAAAATGCCCAATACGAAATAAAGAGGGTTAGATTGACTTGCAAAGTTTCACAGTTATCCTTACGGCCGAATACTAAATCGTCACTTAAATACAACGCACAGTGGAAGGTCTCTCAGATTTCAGTATCTCTCAAAATTTAAGTGGTATACACATAGGCTACTCAAACGATTTGCAAGCATAATCAGCTAAGCAGCCGACAAATAATTTGCGTCATGGTAACATTCGGGATGCCTCATTTTACGCAACAGATTTGGACTTAATTATATTTATTATGCTACTTAATTTAGTTAAAATAATAGAAAAAAATAATAGTTTTATTTGGTACACAATGTAATTTCTATAATGTTCTGATAGGTAGGTTTTTAAGCTATGTATCAGAATAAATAACTTAAAAACTATTTCAAAATTGAACGTAAATAGTTGCTGACCTAATTGTCGTAGAAGAAAACGTTTAATTTAATTGAAACCTGTGACATAAGAATAGAGTCTTGTATACATTTTTCAAAAATAAATTAAAATATGGAAGAAAAACATTGAAATGTACTTCTTCAGCAGGCGTCTTTATGTAGCAATGGAGTCAGCACAGCAAATAAGGCCGACATGAATAGCCGCTATCTCCAAGAATGACCATATTGGCAAAATCACTATACTCAAATTGCGTTGATAGTTACTGTTTTTCTCCACTTGTTTTGACAAAACGTTTCAAGACTTCTACTAAAACTTAATGTAGAAAAGGAAAGATGAGACAAAGGGATATTGTCATAAGATATTTATCTTTCTTTTATGGTGTGAGGAACACAGTTTAGTCGGTATATATTTTTCATCTTTGATGTTTTTTTGGTCTGTTATATTATAAATAACTTTTACAAGTGTTCTACTAAATGTCTCTTTAGTCACAAACAACATTTATAATTTTTTGTAATTAGATTTTCATCAACCAATTACCTGTTTTAATTAATACAAGTTGACGCCCGCGAGTTTTCCCGTACCCGTTTCCCACAGGAACTTGTTCCCGGGATTTAAGTAGCATTATGTGTTATTCTGATGTGTAAGCTTTATAATTTTAAAGTTCCATCAAAATCCATTCGGTATTTTTTTGCGCGAAAGAGTAACAAACATCCATACCTACTTAAAATATTTCGCGTTTTTAATATTAGTAGGATTTTTTACTAATAATAAAGCTGGAGTTTGTTTGGTTGAACGCGCTAATCTCAGAAACTAGTAGTCAAATTTCAAAAAACTTTTTGTATTGGATAGCCCATTTATCGAGGAAGCCTATAGACTATGTATCATCCCGCCACTGCCCTGGAGAGCGGAGCAGTAATGATAAATGTCGACAAATCGGGCAATTTTTTATGCATTATTGTAGAATATATAAGCGTCGGGATTAAATAGGTGCGACGGGAATTCGAAGTATGTCAAGGGCGAAGCCGTGTGGCTCACCTAGTATGACCTATTTTAAAAGTACGGTGGAAGGGTTACCTGCTTTCCTTACACATAATATATGTATATATATGATACAAGCTCAAGATAACGGTTTTACGTGAGAATTTCCCGCACGCAATACGAAATATGTGCCAGGCAATAGGCAATACATTTGTACATTGAGATTGTTAGCTGTGGAAAAAGTACAATGGGCGGCCTTATCACATAAAGCGATTTCTACCAGGCTAAATTTTAAAGACAAAAGTAGGACTCGTAAACCATGTCCGGAAGGGGGCAAACTACCCCTGGGTACGCACATGGAATAAATTATCCAAATATAAAACTGTCTCATTGGAGATACGAAACCGAGCAGGAATCGGAAACTCCGCTTCGTTGTATTTTTCAATTGTATTTAGCTTCTCTAGTTTCGTCGACAGACAGTCGGTCTTTCATGGTCAGAGAGTAAAGATAGCGAAGATAAAGACATTATTTGAACGCTTCAATATATTCAATTACAGATTTAGGAGATCTCTCGACCACTCCTACATTTTGAAGATGGGGACGTTTAAATCAGTTTGACAGGTCGTTTGACAGCTAAATTAAATTAAGAGGCATTCCAGTATACGAATTTTACATTGAGTGGCTTCTGAGCGCAACTAACCTGATTTCATCTTAAATTTAACACATGCTTAAAGTTGATGTTTGAGAAAACGAATTTTGTATTTAAGTGCTACTCAAATATTTAAGTTGCAGTTAGATATTTGAGTGACGATTCAGTATTCGGCCGTTAGCAGCCTATAAAAGCGGCCTCTAGGTCCTAAAGAACATCGTTCAAAAAAAACCTCGCAATCATCTAAATGTGCAGCGATGGCAGTGAACGGCCCGCGATCGTTGCACCTTATCCAATGCAAATGCTCTGCCATGCCGGTCTAGACCGTCTCACTCCAATTACATTAATGGCCCGGTGCATCGCGAAATTCCATAACACTTTCACTCGAGTAAAGTGGCTTTGCTTTCATGTGCCTAATGTAATCTTGCTTCAATTTGTTCTGTACGTCATTAATGGCTACGTCTTTGTTTAGTCTTATATTACGTTTGCTGATGAAATTCGCACTGGTTTAATCTCACGCATCATACGTAATAGGTTTATTTTTTAATTTTGAGTGTATGTAATAGTGTTATTTGATTCTAATTTATGTGTGCTCGACTAGCCTCATCCTATTCTACTGCACTGCTTTCCCATTTTGCTTTGGAGCCTTAGTTATTTGTTTCTCCATCTGATTTCCTATTGCCTCTTTTGCTCTTTTTACTATTTTTCCTCCCATTTCCTCCTGTGCTATCCTTATTTTTTATTTTCCAGTCCCATTCCTCTACACCTCTACACCACTCTACACCACTGATCATCAAGTTTACCTCTGTGTTTGTCCTTCGGGAATACATACTCGTTGTAGAGACTACGTAAATAAGCTAGATCACATATGTTTACAGCTATTTTTCTTTTCACGTCGTTTCTGTAACGGTTGTAAAAATTACTAGCAGTTAACCCTCGGACTTTTCAAATAAATATAAGATATTTTTAGTGCGCGTCTTCCTGTGACGCTTGTCACAGATCCGCATCTGTCATTCGAGCTCATTCGTTATTCGTTTTATAAATAGCTGACTTTTTTCTACGGACTTGTTAAAAACTTGTAAAATTTTAACTAAAAATATCATTAATTTTTGTTTTGTGGTGTACCAATTCCAAAGTAACATCATGAAGTTTTATATACAGACTTTTGTTTAATTTATTGTAAAATAAATAATTATCTTTATTTGCTTGAGATATGGTATACAAGAGGACATGTTTCTAATACAAGGGTCTGTTCCATTTCCTATTAGATTTAAATTATCGAAAGACCTCTGCGTCACCGTGTAAGTCTACCAAAAGACCGGGTATCTTCGTAAGAAAAAAAGAAGATAGCCGACAAGAGACAACAGTCTTATAATTAAGTTGTCGTTGTCTGGTTACACTGCAGTACACAAGCTATACTAGTAAAAAACACACTAATTAAGTAGGTATTTATTCTGGGTAGGTTAATTTCGCCTTCGCTATAAATTAGAACTTATGCGAGTAACTGCATACTATGGTTCATTACATACCAACTCAAGCGATGATAGCGTTATGGTGGTTGAGGCATTGAACTCATAATCGAGAGTTTGCCAGTTCACAACTGTAAACACAACTATGCACACTTGGTTTTCTTTCAGTACCTATAGCTTTGCAACTATGATTTTTAAAAGTTGATTGTTAGTCAATTTACTATGTTTGATTTTAATATACGAGAAAAGGGAAATGTCTTTAGCTTCTTTTTCTTAGTGTTTTAATTGTATGTTGTAATTTGGATTCTAGTATTGTAGGTGCAGCTAGCAGAATCGTTAAGCCTGGCGATCTGTAGGCTCTGACTATACCGTCAGGAATACAGCGTGAAGGTTATTAAATCAAGTAATCCAATTTGTCCAATCCAATCCAGTTTTGCACGCCTCATGGCATCAAAAATAACACTCATGATATTTTTGATGCCATTTTTGTTATTTAAACTAGTTAAAAACTGTTTTAAAATGTTCCGTCTTGGACGTCCGTGTGTCTGTATGTTACGGATTATTTTCTTGTTAACACGATAACGACCGAAATACTTTACTAATCGAGTCCTTTTTTTTCTCTTACGCTTTAGAATAGAACCCTTTCAATTTTCACGGTCTGATTCGATGTGGTTTAATTGTTATAAAATATTAAATAAACAATTTTAGCACAACGCCATCTAGCGCAATTTAAGCTAACTAATCCTTAATTTTTTTTTTGTTAGATTGCGTTGTGCGAAAAGATTTTAAAAATTTTAAGTCATTGGTCTAAATTTAAATTAAAACGAAACCATAATTTTTATAATATAATACAAGCGCGTGAGGCGTTCACTTTTGGATTTTCCAAACTTTTTACTTATATAACAAGTTCAATGACTTAAACTGTTTAAGTCAACTTTGCTAATAATAGTTTTTATCGCTCAGTCTCACCTTGAATCGCAGCTGGTTGTAGTGATAAACTTTATGGGTAATCAATGATCACACCCACATCAAGTAGGTATGTTAACGCCTTAGTTTGTGAGATGTGTCATCTGACTCATCTATCTTAATTGGATTTTTTGGAAGGTTTTAAAACTTCTTTTGGATATTACGTCTATGTTTTGTTTCTAATTGATTAGTTTCATTTGGTTTCTGATTGATAGATTTCACTTTGTTTCTGATTGATTGGTTTTATTTTGTTTCTTATTGATAGATTTCACTTTGTTTATGATTGATTGGTTTCATTTTGTTTCTGATTGATAGATTTCACTTTGTTTCTGATTGATTGGTTTCATTTTGTTTTAGATTGATAGATTTCACTTTGTTTCTAATTGATTGATTTCATTTTGTTCCTAATTGACGGATTCAAGTCCTTTATAATTAGTTCCATCTTTTGCGCAGACGCTTAGTTTTGATACGCCTATTCGCACCGTGTAATGTAAAAGTTGACACTGTGAAATTGCTCATTAGTATGATGTTTAAACCAAGACGTTAATATATAATAGGGATTTTAATTAGCAATATAGATACAATAACGTTAGGTACCACTTACTGGTTTTTACTATCTCCGCCAAAGATACCTTTGTTAAGCATGTTGTTTCCTCTCTTAGAACGACGTCAAACCTTGACCACTTTTCGCGAATCAGTAGCATTTATAAACGGAAATAGTTAAATATATTATATAACTTTATTAAACTTCTTCGATTTTTGACAGTTTCTAGACATAAATCGGTTAAACATTTAGCACACATTAGCACTCATCTTATCGAAACTAAACATTTTTCTAGTGAACCATAATTTACTATGCCTTGGAATAACAGTACATATAAATAAGATACCGTTTGTACACTCTGTTTGACACGAGACGATTAACTGTGGGGCTTGCCTACATTCCAACTACATTCCATACATCCACTACTGGAAGACATCTCGAATTTAGTAATTGTAGATCAAATTATTACCGTATTTCATTATTACTGATTATTGAATATAACCCGACGCTACATCCTGTGGAGGTGGGTCTCTACTTATTCTCTCTACAAACTATTATAAGACCTAGGTTTGTTAAGATCTGCAGTGATCTGTTTTCTGTTTAGATTGAGACGTCACAACATACAGTAGAAATGATTACTTTGTAGGTCGCAAGTCCAGTTACTGTTGTCCTTGTATCCTTTCTTCTCTAACACGTGATGTAGGTACTCGACTAACGTGAAGGGAATTCATAAAAGATTAACAATTTTTTCCCTCCTCTATAAACATATGCATTTGTGTATACAGTACTTCTTGATGAAAATATCTAAACTAAACGGGGAATAACCTCTACAGTTTTTAAGACATTCATATGTGTAAGGGTCATCAAAATCCCTAAGAACGTAATTTAGGTCGAATCTCGTTCAAACCAGCTGTGTTGAGGGTTCTTCTGACTCGGAAGTGTTGAGCACTGTTTTCTTTATACAGGAACGTGTAAGAGATAAAATATTGTTTTTGGCTTCTTGTTGAAGCAGCTATACCATAAAATTGCCAATAATTATAACTGGAAAAGTTTTATATCAATAAATTCATAATTTTATAAACTTTCGCGTTTATAACATTAGTAGGATGTGGTGCGTTAGAAGTAAAGAGAAATGTCATGGTAGAGAGAGATCGGATGCGGAAGACACAGGACCGTGTGTTGTGGTGTGAATTGGGCCTACGTCTAGCAGTGGACTGCCATAGGCTGATTTGATTGATGTGAATCTATATGTAAACGTGTAGGAAGTTTATATTGCTGAGTCTAAACATCAATACAACCTTGACTTAGTCTAATAATATAAACAGAAAACATCAATTTAGATTTACGATCTGTTTCTTCAGACGCATATCAACATTTCATTCAACATCCGCATCTCATAATACATGTTATGTCAGATGACGTTAACATAGTGTACGTAGGTAAACTGTACAGTAAAACAATTTGTTCACGGCGACGCGACGTCTTATCAACCGTGACCGAATTATTCGCATTTTTAAAGAAAATGCCGTAAACAGTCTCATTCACTACTTTATTTTAGGAGAACAGTAAAGTATAGACCGGTTCGATACCTGGCACACTTCCAGACAAAACATCGTTAACATCAAACTTTGCTAAAGTAAAATTTACACTTGTTCATCCCATGAGAGCCCTTCTAAATTTGCTACGTACGGTGACCTATATAGTGTTAATCTAGAGCATCTTCTGTTTCGTAGATTTGAGGGTAACGTCTTGATACTTTAGTGTTTTGCTAACACTTATGAACTACACACACAAAACAAATGGACGGTATCCAATACATTCTATTACTAACTGCTGACGAATACTCGGCTCATTTAATATCGCTAAAGTTTTAGTAACTTACGTTATAATGTGTTAAAGTGTAACAAAATGAATTCCCGGGAATATTATCAAGTGTCGTACATCAACACGAGTACTGATCTATCCGGGATCTCCTTAGACAGTGATATTTTGGATAATGACACCGGGTTCAACGCCAACCAGTTCAAGTTATATGATGACTTCAGCACGGATTTGAGGATAGCCTTCCATCCTCTGCGGAGGAATCACAACTTTCCCAGCACTGATTTGTTGAGGAGACGGGGAGATCCAAATGATTCTGGTGTCGATCTAGAGAATGGAAATCCAGTGGTTTCGACGACTTCCGATAATATCGATTTGGTAAGTTGGAGACTGTAGAGACCTTTATTGAGAGAACAATCATGTGACTATTTCTTCTTTAGTAAATAAGCTAATTAGATATGGTATAGGTACTTAGATGCCCTCGGCTCCGCCCGCGTTATGAAACTTTCTCGTTTCTGTTTCCCTATTTTTTTTTTCTACATTAGTTTTTTCGAAAGTTCGAACTTCGTTCCTACCTGGTGTCCCACGACACCATTGGTTTTTTTTTATATAGATAGAAGATGTAGATGTAAATATATATCTGGAAAGTAAAAATTCTGTACGTGGAATATATAAAAAAAATAGATGTTAAAAATAGATAATAAAATGATAATAATGATAATAAAATAAATAAATAATGAATAAATAGATAATGATGTAAAATATGTGTTCTATTTATACAATTTTTGTTTGTGTTGTCTGTTTGTCTTTCAGTATCTACATATTATTACTTAAAGTGCCAACTAAACGAACAAATAATATGCTTTATTTACTATTGATGACATATATTTTTATAAAACTAACCTGCCTGTTACTATTTTAGATAATTTTAAACCTATAGAAACGTCCGTGTCGACAAATTGTGATAATTTTCATACATTATTGTAAAATTTATAAACGACGGGATTAAATGGGTGCCATGGAGTTTAAAAAAATTACCACGGGCAAAACCGCAGGGCTCGGCTAATAGCACATACAAGACAATAGTTAATGATACAAAGTGACAATATTCTCTTATTACATCATATAGTATATCATCTATATAGTCCAATCGTATCTCGTTTATGAAAGCAGACAGTCATTAGTCTAACACAGCAAGCACTACAATCGCGTCGGCGTCGTTGGCGCCCCCATCGTTCAACGCCGGACGTTCGTGCCGACATTGTTCTCCTCATTTCGTGTTACTCACTTGGCACAATGAATTATGAAACATCTTTATTTAAAATCCCAAATACCTGATAAAAATGTTAAACTTATATTGTCACTAAAAAAAGAGTTGAAATTGAAAATGTCTTATTTTTTTTCGATTTTTCAGCACTGTAGCAAACATTCCCTCTAATTTTGGCACTTGAAACAATGCTGAAATATCATAAACACATACCACACGGAATATGGGATATATTCCGTTTCCGATATTGACTCCAATATCTTCTCCTATGTTTAGTATTAGAATAGTATAGATTTTTTTTACAATTTTATAAATCACTTAAATCATAAACGAAACAATAGAGTACAATAAAAAAGTATTGAAGTTATTTTGATATTAAATTGTTGGTCAACATTTACTATTTTGTTTGCCTATAATGTTAACCGAATATCCTACGTATTTTTTAGGATACTAGCTATCATTGTTTCTATATTCCTGCTAATCACTCCAGCTAAGCTAAATTGCTAGTGTTCGGAAGGGGTTTGAGTCAGTAATGACTGAGGTCGAAGTGAGACGCCTAGAACACAAGTTCGACACCCAAACCACTAGAAAAATGAAAATGTAAAGAAATGTTTAATATCATGCTTTTGATTCTAGTCTATTTGAGGCTCGTGATTGATTTATACGCACCATTTTTAAGACTTATTTATCTCACGAAATTCTTTAAATAAATTCATTAAAACCTATTAAAACACTCCCTTCTTCTGAAATACTTAAAGGACCAAGCTAACGGCGATATGATGTCAGCCTTCATAACAATTACACACATATTGGATCATGAGTCATTGTAATGAAATAAGGGCGGTCACTATACCAACGCGGCACGTGCCGTAACAAATATGACCAGCTTAATATGGATCTATTTGTTACTTTGTCTCATAACGATAAACATGTCAAATAAGTATGTAGTTTTTTATTAAGACGCGGATACGATTCGTGCTCAAAAGTAAATTAAATGAAATCAAATCAAGACGCATTCCGCGTCTGTCTATACAAGCGATGTCGTGGCGCCGTTTTATATTTTGCAACAATGCACAACATAGCGCGTGCGCGTATTTTTTTTTTGTGTTCGATCAACCGGTTTTTTTTCGCGGCCATACATAAATACAACCTTAAATAGGCGCCAGACACGCTACAGCCGACTCACCTTAACCACGAGTAATGCAGGTTTTACAGATTGGAGTATACGTTTTAAGCTCATTACATCACATCTCCTTGCCTTGACATATTTACCCTTTAAAGACAAAGCATTAATCGCTGTCTCTTGTTTGTTGCAGTTGGAGAACGAAGTTATGGTAGATCCTTGGAGCAGTATGGACTCTTCGAATTCACCACTAACAGACTCCGGACCTTCAGCAAGTGAAGACTGCACACCTTCTACCTCAAGCGGCTCTCCCCGGGAGCCTCTAGATAGCTCTTCTCCACTTTTACCTAACTCGCGCCGCTTACCAGACCCAAAAGACACCAAAACTAAAATAGTCCCCAAACACATTCCTTCAAAATCTAAAGACAAGGCACGATCGCGAGATCTCACACTTGAGCTAGAGACCCTAGAATCCAACCCTCTTCGACGTCGGCCACACTTTCTAGACGAAGACTACCAACCGCCGTCCAAATCGAACATCGAATGCCGAATTCCTAAACCTCACTTCCTCGACCACACACCCTCGCCAGATGAATTCGATGAACGTAGTGATATAACGAATCCGAACTTCTTAGATGATGACGTTGATGGCGATGACAATCAAGTTCAAAAGAAAGTAGGCGCTTTGCCTAAGAAACCACAAAAACCTCCTTCAACATATTCCGCAGCAGAAGATCGACCACACAGAACTAGTTACCGAAGTACTTTACATTATGGGTTAGAAAGCGCAGCAAGATCCAGCGAACGGGACAAAAGAGCTTCCCAGCTATACAGAGGAACCTGGCCAGGGGAACGTGATGTTTGGACAGGTCACGACGCAGCAAGCGTTCGTAGTTTTTCGAGCAATGGCTCCACAGAAGGTCAAAGACCTTCATCGAATCTAGAAAATAAAATGGAGTGTGTTTGTTCATTAATCTCACTCCTTAGTTTATCACCAGAAAACAATGCTGACTTGAGCGGTCCTCTGTTAGAAATGAGCCGGTCTGTGGAAAGCTGTATTGCAATGCGACAGGCTGGCTGTATACCATTACTAGTTCAACTAATACATTCAAAGGTGCCGAGGGAAACTCGAGACCGCGCCGCTAAAGCTTTACGTAATATAATCCACACACAGACTGATGACAAAGCAGGCAGGAGAGAAGCTAGAGTTTGGAGGTTGTTAGAACAAGTAAGAGAATATTGTTATGTCTTAGAGGATGTTGTAGAAGCTAAAAAAGAAGGGAAAGACACTGTCGAGGATGACGCTACCAAGCATCCCAGTCAAAGTGTAGCTGCATTGATGAAGCTGTCCTTTGATGAGGAACACAGACATGTCGTTTGTCAACTAGGGGGTCTTCAAGCGTTGGCTGCATTAGTAAGTGGCGATCAAGCAGCCCATGGTAGCGGAACTGATGACAATACGTGCTTGACTATGCGGAAGTACGCGGGAATGACATTGACGAATCTAACCTTCGGTGATGGAAACAACAAGTCTCTGTTGTGCTCCTTCAAAGACTTCATGTTAGCGCTCGTGGAGCAACTTGAATCACCCAACGATGACATGCGGCAGGTGCGTTACACTTTTATCTTTTTAATATATTTATCAAATATGTGATATTTTGGGGACCTGATATTTGATGCTTGGTCATAATATGGGTATGAAAATTAAGATTTGGTAATCTTTTTGTTATGCAATACCTTAAATATTTGTCTGATTACTGTTACAGGTAACAGCAGCTGTATTGAGAAACTTATCCTGGAGAGCTGATACCAATAGCAAGCAAGTTCTTCGGGAAGTAGGAGCCGTCAAAGGTTTGACTAAAGCAGCCATGACCTGTCAGAAAGAAGCTACTCTCAAATCAGTCCTATCGGCCCTTTGGAACCTTACAGCTCACTGCTCTATGAACAAAGTAGCCTTATGCTCGGTTGAGGGTGCCTTAGGCTTTCTGGTGGACATGCTCAGTTACAATTCGCCTACGAAAACGTTAGCTATAGTAGAGAACGCAGGTGGCATTATGCGGAATGTGTCAAGTCACATTGCCGTTAGAGAAGATTACAGGCAAATTCTCCGCGAGAGAAATTGTTTAAGTGTCTTATTACAGCACCTGAAGTCTCCAAGTCTTACAGTAGTTAGTAACTCTTGTGGTACACTCTGGAATCTATCAGCGAGATGTCCACAAGACCAGCAATTCCTTTGGGACCACGGCGCGGTACCAATGCTTAGGAGTCTTATACACTCGAAGCATAAAATGATTGCAATGGGTTCTGGTGCCGCTCTGAAGAATTTGCTTAATTCCAAACCTGGCAAAACGCACATAATTTCCTTAGACACAACAGCCAGGAACATGAACCTACCAGCGTTACCGACATTAGGCGCTAGAAAACAAAAAGCTCTAGAACAAGAATTGGACCAAAATTTGGCAGAAACTTGTGACAATATCGAGCCAGCAACATCTCCTACAACAAGCAATAGAGATGAGAAAAACCTCTTTACGGCGACAGAACGACAGATAGCAATGAATCTAGAAAGGCATAGAATGACATCCAGTTCCCCTCTAATGGGTACATTGACTTCACAAATATCTCTGAGTCATAGTGCACATTTGGCAAGTTACTTGAGCTGTAGTAACACTCTGCTAAAAGGTGCTTTGGTAACGAGATCAAACACTGGCAGTGCTGGGAACGTCAACCGATCAGATAGCAAAGATTCTGTTACTAGTACTCATTCAGACTCAGTTTTTGAGCGCGCCATGCGCACTGGAAAAGTGCCTGTCCCAACGCCCAGAAATAAAGATCTGATGAAAGGTGAAAGTTCAGGTGAACCGTTTAAAGTACCTGCAAAACCAAACAAAGATAGTAATTACCTTCAGTATTCCACTCAACCGCCAGTACCACCTCCAAGAAGTTCAACAGAATTGCGAACTAACTATACTGAATCTGGTTATGACGTCGACCATGATTCATGTGACCAACCCGTTGACTATAGTAGAAAATATTCCGAAACTAAAGCGAATGAACCTGAGGTTGACAAATCAAAAACTGAAGTGAAGAAATATTCGAAGAAAGAGAGTCCTACGTACGGTGATTATCAGGAAACAGATTTGGATCAGCCTACCGATTACTCGTTGCGGTACGCCGAACATCAATCTGAAACTGGTTCTGACATGTCAGAACCACCTGGTCTTTCAGTGCACGAGGACACTATTAAGCATTTCGCTACTGAAGGTACACCCTATGAAACACCAGCTATCTTCTCAACAGCAACATCGATGTCGGATCTTCGCGTGATCGGCAAAGACAGCAAGAAAACTCCCACCACTGTCAAGCCAAATCCTGAAGCCATGACGCATTCTGACGAAAAAGACACATGCTCCATCGAAGATCCTCCTAGACATGACAATGACAGAGCTGCGATAACTCCTCAAAATGTGTCTTCCTCAGAACCTGCTGAGAAAAGTCCCGTGTTTGACACAAAGTTTAGTTCTGGCATGATAAGTCCAGAGAAACCGGTGAACTACTGTGAGGAAGGCACACCTGGATACTTCTCGAGAGTGAGCTCTCTAAGTAGTCTGGGCGAACCAACTGAAGAGGATTGCCTAGCCAAGAGAAATGCAATGGCGTCCATCAATGTTGAGCACAGTCCTTCGGAACCGAACACCAACAGTTCTGCTAAAGATAAGGAAGGTAATTCTATTGCATATTTTAATTTATTATTACATTTGTTTCTTTTTATATGATTAGTCACCAATACAATTGAAAACAAATACCCATTTATTATCTCTATTGGTCATAATGTCATAGATGTATGTTAAATAAATAAATAAATAATGAACACAGTTAAATTCACACTACTCAGGTTCCAAAGCAGTGACCTTCGCAACTGAACCCGTCTCCGTATGTCCTGGCTCGGAAACTACGTCAGGGGGTCGAACCCCGGCCCAACGGTTCGTGGAGGACACCCCACTAATGTTCTCCAGATCCAGCTCGCTCGGGTCTCTTCCTGAATGCTCGCAACAAGATGATCAAGGCTCTGTGCTGTCTGAAGTTAGGTAAGTATCTCATTGAAATGAATTAATTTTTAAAACAGTTTGTGTACTATATTAAGACATCTATATACATTAATTTAAGAGAGAATTCGTTTGTTACTTGAATACTCATGGCTAAGTTGTTAAAATCTCCAAAATCGGAGTCTTTAATTCCTCGATACAAGGAAATCTCATCGCCGTGAGTGCATAGGGTTGGTAAAAGTAAGAACAGTAAAATCAGAAGGTAAAAATGCTGGATTCAAATAAAATAATACAGATGAAACATACATATATTTTGGTCAATGCTGGATTGTATTTGATATTGAATTTTTAATTTAGTTTAAATAGTAATTTGAATTTATTTTAAATAATGTTAATGTAAAACATTGTAATAGTTACGAGTGTGTGGTTTAATAAATAGATGTGTAAGGTATATACATCTTCGCGGCCCAAGCGACCTCACCTGCTAGCGGTACATGTGTTAACTAACGGACGAGTCGACGAAGGCGTCCTTACCGGGGCAGACGCTCCCAACGTTGTCGAAAATAAAAGTCAAATTGTAGCTGCTCCTAATAACGTCTACAATATCGTTCTTCAAAAGGGGTCTTAGAAGGTTTTTACAGGGTTGGCAGCGCCAGTTCCGCACTTCTGGTGCAGCAAATATCCATAGGCTATGGTGACCACCTTCCATCAGGTGGGGCCGTATGCTTGTCTGCCACCTCAATGGCAAAAAAATAAGTTTTTTTAATATATTTGGCACGTCAAAATAGCGTGACCCGTGATTTTAGGCCGCTACCTCAACCCTCAGGGCTCCGATAGCGACCCCAGGCTCCAAATCCAAGACGGGTTTGCATGCAAATGGTCATAACATGATAGAGCCACCGCACACTGGCTTCTTTTAGTATCCGCAACCGTCGACTTTGAGACTGTGTCGATACTGCGTCGCGCTCGGCCGCTGCATATGGCTTCCACAAAGCTACTAAGTTCCCGGTTGCGGATAGTAAAAGAAGCCAGTGTGCAGAGACCCATTAGGGTGGTGTGTTGTTCTAGCCGGCTGACTTCAGGCTGCATATCGCCAAGCGAGATCCCCGACTCGCCAGGCGCCAGTATGCCGCTATCGCCGCGGGGTCGAACTGCCCCCGCTCGGCTCTCCTTCACAGCACCTTCCACACCGCCTCAGGGTAATGTATCTCAGAAGTGGTTGCCAGGTAAAGCTGGCTGCCTAATCTCTCAGGGCACCTAGGGATAACCTCTCTAGGGCACTCTCGCACGCTCTGAAATAAAGCATGAGTACCGTGTAGTTTTAGGGCCGTATTCCAGAACGTTTCTCAATACTCAAGATATGCTTGAGGCTAGTTTTTGCCTTATTAATACTACTATTATTATTAGAGATTTTGAGGAGAGTATTGAGAAATGTTCTAGAATACGGCCCTTAGTTGGTAAGAGTCTGACATGGCCACCCCGTCTAAAGCGAGGTGAAGCCCATGAGAATTTCCACACGGTTATCAAAATAAAGGGTATATATATCTCGCACTACACTACTACTGAGTACTGACTACATTCTATTGGAGAGTTTCTCTTTACTTTTGTACAAGTCGAATGATATATATGTCTGTTTTCAATTTGTTAAACAATCACAACTCAAGGGGTGGCAGAGGCATATTATATGCCCACCGTGTGTGTTTTAATTCTTGTCCCTCGTATTAGATTGTGAGCCCATTGCCGTGTTAAAATAGTCAGACGCAGGTTGTGGCTATCCGCTGTTAAAATGTTTAAGCCGCTCATAAGGCCTTCAAGTAACGGATGAAAGTAGTCATTTTCAAGGTTCGTGGCATCTACTCAGTGTGCTTATATTATTTAATCATGGATTGAAATTGCAACTATGTGTTGGAGTTCATTGAACTTTTGCAGAACGATTATATTTATTGGGATTCTAAAAAGATATCCCATAAAAACAGAATAGACATATTGTAAATGACGCCTGGAAGAGAATGTGAAAATGTAGGAACAGCAAATTGGTTCGCAAATTTGGTGTGCGAATGGTGGCAATTTGCCTGAGTTTACGAATAAATGTCTGAGGGCACATCACATGCTTACAAACATTTGAACAATGTGCGAATGTTGAAGCGCAGTTAGTGACCCGCATTAGACTGTAACAGTGGCGTGTATGTATCGTGTAACAAATGAACCATTAAGTAAATTAAAAAAGTTAATAAAAAAAAAGCTTTGTGATAAAGGTTATTACTCCGTTAAAGACTATTTGCAGGACAGGGACGCCTGGAAATGATCTGCTGGCAAAGTGAAATAATATTAAATTGTAAATAGGCCATCAAAAAAAAGCCTTCCTAAGTTTCTTGCCGGTTCTTCTCAGGTGGGCCGCGTTCCGAACCGGTGGTCACTTTAAATAATTTAAATAGTGTATGACATTTTGTAAGCGCCGTTAAAATGGTCTATGCAAAATAAAGAAATAGCCGTAGAGTGTAACAGTAGCGTGTGTGGGTACAGAAGGCGGATGCGGGTCGGTGTTCGAGGAGCGCGTGTCGCGGTTCATGGTGGAGCACACGCCGGCGCACTTCTCCACGGCCACCAGCCTCAGCAGCCTCACCATCGACGACGAGCCCACGCCGCACAAGGTACCGCGCTACCCTCTATGTATTTGTATTTGACTGCCTCTGCGGCGCGGTGGGAGTGCATCCGACTGCTACGCAAGAGGTCGTGAGTTTGATTCCCACCCAGGATAAAACTTTGTGTGATGAGCACGATGGTTTATTCTGTGTCTGGGTGTTATTTATCTATAATATGTATGTATTTAGAAATATAAAGTATGTTTATCAGTTATCTAGATCCCATAACACAAGCTAATATTAGCTTACTTTGGGCTAGATGGCGCTGTGTGAAAAATGTCCCACAATATTTATATTTATTTATATTTTATATTTATTTATTTATTTGCATTTCCACAATGTAAGTTAGATGTATTACAATAATAAATAAGCATCATTATGGACCCAGTTAGGACACAGCAACATATTAAGTCAGTAGGTAAACAGCATGCAGGGTAACAACTATGAATTTGATTCACAATTTTCATGATATTATTCCTACATTACTATAACCACACATTGGAACTCTATAACACGATCAATTCGGATCATAAATGTATAATGTTAATAAATCTTACAATATTACCTTGCAAAACAACAGATACATTTAAACAAAGTTAAACAATATTCAAATTTCATGATGGAAGTTAATTTAAAAAAAAATATGTAAAAGTAATCTTTTATGGTATCATTTCATTAAACCCGTCAAATGATTCCAATACATCATAAATCCTCTAATGATTACTCACCTTTTTTTTTCAGCCATCTCTAAAACTATCACCAAAACTCTCCGACCCTGAAGAAAGTAACGATTTGCGGAACATCAGCTGTGGAGAAGTCTCGGCGGATCGAAATCGAAATTATGTTCAATCGATGCCGTTAAGGAACGTCATGTCGGAGGAACCAATGAAAGGTAATTGGTATAATAATAATATTGTAGAAACTGCTGAAAGTTAGACTATTAAAAATAAAGTGCCAAATTAAAGTTATATTGCTTCGGCACTGTATCTGTCCTTCAATTGGCTTCCTCTATAAATCAGCGAACTAAAGTACATATTACGATTTCAGTGTAATGGCGCTGGTTTTCAGTAGAACCCTAAACATACTGAATTATCAAATTAAGCTTCAACATACTATTCATCTCTCTTTTTCGATATTTCGACATCTTGTGAAGCAATGTGGAGTAAAATAAAGTTGATAATAATATTAGTACCAATGTTCTTCTAAAATTAGAAGAACATTGGTACTAATATTATTTTCAACTTATTTGCAAATGCCAACTAGCTAGAAAGTATTCTCTTTTTGGATTAAATATTTGACGACGAATGCGGCCGTTCGCGGTCCCGTTTTTCACAGGCACTCTAGTTACCATACTCAGATGTATCAGCTATACTACAGTTAAGTTAATTTGCGAACTGTCCTTTCTGATTACCTCATTAGGGATACAGCGTGAAGATACGTTAAATTTTGCGTAAAAGAAGAACAAATATGACACAGCCAAACAAACTTTCACATTTAATTTATTAGTTATTCCTCTCAACACGGCTCACCACCTGTTACATGGGACAAAAATGCTTACGACGAAATGTGTGCATATAGTATACCTCAGCCCCCCCTTCGGGGATAAAGACCTAAGTGTAGTTACATGTCCTTCTAGCAATTTCATTAATCACCTACATTTGTTTTGTGACGTATAGGCACCCAGACGCCAGGCGAGACGTGTCGCGTTTACTTCACCGAGGACACGCCAGCCATCTTGTCGAAGGCGGGAAGTAACTCCAACCTGTCAGCGCTGTCCATAGACTCGTCACCGCCCGCGGCTGCGCCTGGACCCGGGGACTCGTCCGACAGCTCCAACTTGAGCGACGCCGGCGATCTGCTGGAAGAGTGCATACAGAAGGGCATTGCCAAGGTACTCTACTGATTTCTATAACCCCCTGTCCGTTCCGGCTTAGTTTAACACGCTTCATTCTACAGTAAATTCTCAATATTTGCGGAAAAATTGACAAATGTATATTAGCTGTATATTATTTTCTATAACTAGTGCATTTATCTTGTTTTATGTGCGGGAGTGGTGGTTTCTTGGACATAAAAGTTGCGTTAACGTGCTATAGTGAAAGACAATGAGATATATGCAGTGAAATGCTATTATCTATCTTGCCGCGTAAAATCCACTGTATGACAACAAAACCTCAGTTTAACAACCATCATTACACCGGGGTGTTGTAGACAGACGTAGACGACGGGGACATTTTAGATAATAACAAAGAAGATTGAAGAAATATGAATTAAGATATGGCTAAAAGGTCTTAGTAACCAGGTCATAAAATAATTTCAACAAAAGTAACACGCTTCAAAAAGTTATGGAAAGAACTTTTAAAACATATCACTCTAGTTCATTCGCTGTAGGTCATGTTGTACGCTTAGCGCCATGAAGTCATTTCATTATTTTGTATTTAAGCTTCAAATTTTAATTTAATTTTGAAACTGACTGTCATTCTCCTCATATATACCTTATATGTGACTACATTGATTCCAATAATATAAAGCTCTAGAACATTGTGTGTTTGCTCTAAATAACTAACATAACTCGTGTGCTTTAATGTTGTCTTTTTTTTTCTCTTGTTACATGTACTTCAACACAAAACTTGACTGTTGAACATTTCGGCCTTCGTTACCAAAATTTTTATCATTTACCTTGTACACTCACAAAACTTGGATCGTACCTAAGTGTGGACCGACTTACTAAACCCCTACCAAATCCACACTGAGTTATTGGCGGAGCAATAGTATCGCCACAAGAACAAAAAAAAAAAAAAACTGACTGTCACTGACATCGAAGCTTTTACGATCCAAAATTATACAGAATGGATTTATGAATGAATATTACCTAGTTGTTGTTAGTTGTTATCTAATTAAATAAACATTTTTATCTACTCTGATACTATAATACAAAGATTATAAAACTGATAACAAAATTCTTATGATAAACATTACGTACAGGCCAAATATAATAAAAATAAGATTTTTTCTATTTCATTTGCTACTACATACCTCTTGAATTAAAGAAAAAAAAATGTCCACAGGTTGTCAAGAACAAGGGTACAGCATCAGACATATCGTCGGTTAATCCCTACAGAGATGATGTATACGTAAGTGTTGTAAAATAAATATTTTGGATAGCGCTATCTCACTTGCACTTGCTAAACTCCTCAGTGTGGGTTACGTGACGTCACACTTAAGCGCGTTATGACTTAAGTATAGTCAGGCTCTTAATAATTTATGATTTGAATTTTTATTATTAAACTAGTTGATGCCCGCGGATCCGCCCGCGTATTTAAACTTTCCCGTTCACGATGCATTTTTTTTTTCAATTTTTCTCTGCACAAAAGCGTTCCTTAGAGTTCAAGAATAAATAAAAAAAATATTACTCGAATTGTTCCAGCCGTCTTCGAGTTTTGCGTTTAGCAACACATTTTGCGATGCATTTTTAATTATTTAAGATTTTTTGTTATTATATCAAGTTTGTTTATTCTTACCACAATTCGTACAACGAAGGGCTAAAAATCAAAGTTGGATAGAGTGTAGACCTTAGACACCCGAGTTCAGAAATTGGTTTAACTAATGAAGCCGTAATGCAGCCATAGCCTTTTCTTTTCTTTTTATGTATGAAAAATCCCCGCAGATGCCATGCCAGATTCGAACCGGTTAAAACCACAAAACCACATAATCCCTGCCTATCTATTGCCAGTCATAGCTTGTTAAAAATAATCTACCGTTTGAAAATTATAACTTCGGAAGCGGATTCCGATTTCTAATTTTACATAATTCATGCTAATATTGTATTATCTGTGTTGTTGCAGAGATCACTACCACCGTACCTGCGCTCGTCCACCGAGACTGTTCGAATGTCACACGAATACTCCAGAAATGTTCGTGATAGGTGAGTGAGCATTTTATCTTTTAATTTTAGATTTCATGTAACAATTTAGTTATACAATTCATAGATTGTAGCTTCATAAATAAGTAATTATCATTATCGACTTGCAGCGTACCGGTTTTTCAATGTGAGCGATAGATGACGAGACACTCATACGCGCTCAATATTATCATTTCAAAGCAAATGTGAAAGACTCACATTAAATTTACAAGATTTAGTAGCCCCTCTCGTTTATTTCTATAAAGAAAAGGATTAAAGAGATGCATCTCAGCAAAGCACATTGATTAAATGTGCTTTGCAATTAAATGGACCTTGATTTAAGACTAGACTTGACCAAGACTTAGAGGACGGGGACGTTATAGATAATAAGGAGATTGATTAAATATGAAATATATAAATAAAATAAATAAATATCCATCACGCCTTATCCCCGAAGGGGTGGCAGAGGCATATTATATGCCCACTTTTCACCGTGTGGATTCCTGTCCCACGTAATAGGTGGTGAGCCCATTGCCGTGTTGAAATAACAGACGCAGGTTATGACTACCTGCTGTTGAAATATTTCAAGCCGCCCATAAGGCCTTCAACCAGGCTTAACGACTGCCATTTTATTGGCAACCGGGACCAACGGCTTAACGTGCCTTCCGAAGCACGGAAACGCTTGCAAATGTAAATGCCACAAAGTGGTCACCCATCCGAGGACCAGCCATAGTGAAAGTTGCGTAACTCAGTGATGGTTTACAGAACACTGAGACCGCGGGGCCACGAGCGCTACTGGCCGTTATTTATTTATAGAATAGGATTAAAGATATGCATCTCAGCAAAGCACATTGGAAATGATGGACTGGCGACTGAGTCCGACCGACTATAGACGGACGAACGGTGCGGTTCTCGTTGGACTTTATTTTTGGCTTTGCCAGGAGCGACAGCCCGTCGAACCCAAGTAGGAAACCTATTTTATCTTTTCTCCGGGGTCGGTGATACCGTTCTTAATCTTAAGTGTGTTCCCAGTTGCTTCCAAATCCCTTCTGTATTCCATTTTGTTTGGCTGCTAAGAGCAGTCATCGGTTGACTTTTGACGCCTACGTGGATGCCGCGTCCGTTAATCTGAAGTCCGGAGTTTCTAGGCGGCAAAATGGCGGACTGCCGCTTACGCTTACTCTTGCTGTATATTATTTGCTAAAACTAGTGCGTTTATCTTGTATTATATGTAAGAGTGGTGGTTTAAAATATAAAATAAATGTAGTGAAATGCGATTTTCCATCTTGCCGCGTAAAATCCACTACAAACCTCAGAATAGCAACCACTACTATACTGGGGTGACTGACTTTGACTTAAGACTGGACTTGACTAAGACGTACAGGACGGAGACGTTTTTGATAGTAAGAAGATTAAAGAAATATACAATAAATAAGATTTGACTAAAAGTTTAACCAGACCACAAAAAAGAAAAAAAAAATTGACTCCGGAAATAATAATCTATACTAATATTATAAAGTTGAAGAGTTTGTTTGTTTGTTCGGTTGAACGCGCTAATCTCTGGAACTTCAGGTCGGATTTGAAAAAATATTTTTGTGTTAGATAGCCTATTTATCGAGGAAGGCTATAGGCTATATATCATTACGCTACTAAACTGGGGAGCAGAGCAGTAGTCATAAATGTTGACAAATCGGGCAAATTTTTATGCATCATTGTAGAATTTATAAGCGACGGGATTAAATAGGTGCGACGGGAGGTCGAAATATTCCACGGGCGAAGCTGTGGGGGTCATTTAGTAAATAAATAAATATCATCGGGACAAGTCACACAACGCCATCTGTTTCCAAACTAAGCAGAGCTTGTACTATGGTAACCAGATAACTGATAAACATACTTATATATTTCTAAATACATACATGTTATAGATAAATAACACCCAGACACAATAAACCATCGTGCTCATCACACAAAGTTTTATCCTGGGTGGGAATCGAACCAACGACCTCTTGCGTAGCAGTCGGATACACTCCCACTGCGCCACAGAGGCAGTCAATGATGTTGATGGGATGTTGGTGGGTTCCGTACCGCTTTACCTAGTCTGTGCATGAAGACTAATGGACTAAAATTCTATCTAAAGTTAAACATAGATCGCTACCACAGATAAACAGTAGAATTTTTGACTTTTGTGACAGATAGTTCAACGTAGGTAAATATTTCTATCCATCTTTGGTTATTGAAACCGAAATTTTCGTCGATAGCTACCGATGGTAACTATGTTGACATTATTTTAGACAATAGTAAAAGATAGATAGGTTATTGAGACCGGTCGTAAGTAAATGTGTATGTGACAGCCGCTCGTGCAGTCCGCCGCCGCTGCCGCCAAAGTTGGCGCACGGAGCGGCGCCTCCGCCCCCTCGGCCTCCGCCCCTGCCCGGGCCTGCGCCATCTCACGGTCAGTACAGCACTTACTCATTTGTATACATGGTTTTAGACTATATTTCACAGCGCCATGTAACATTAAGCTAATATAAGATTCTGCTGTGGATTAATAAAGAAAAAAAAAGCGGGATAAATTTAAGTCGGATTCTCCCATCGAGAGTTCTGTAAAATTATAGTTTTTTTTTTATGTCATACAAACATACATATTGTCACGCCTTTATCCCCAAAGGGGTAGACAGAGGCATACTGCACGCCCACATTTCACCGTATGCATATTTTTGTCCCACGTAACAGGGGGCGAGCCCATTGCAGTATTGACATGGACAGACCACAGGCTGTGGACACCTTTTTTTTTTTATTTATTAAAAAGAACTAAGTTCTTAATAATCAATTACGATCTAGCCCCTCTATATGTCTATAAGGCTAATAAGTAATTTAAATCTAACTTAATTTACTAGGTATATTGTTTTTCACTAAAGAGTCGTGTTCATTGCACTTTCTTAGAGTCTGATATATTAGTATTGTGGACACCTGCTGTTCAAATTTTCAAGCCGCCTATAAGGCTTTCAATTATAAGACAACCGGGACTAATGGCTTAACGTGCCTTCCGAAGCACGGAAACGCTCGCAAATGTAAATTCCACAAAGTGATCACCCATCCAAGGACCACCTATAGCGAATGTTGCTTAACACAGTGATCGTTTACAGAACCCTGAATCAGCGGGGGCACATTAAGCCGGTGGTCCTCGATACCAGTATCATGGTAATCGTTACCCAAAGTTGAAGTCCTAATAGGCGGCTTGAAACATTTCAACAGCAGATCGCCTATCCATTTCAACACTGCAATGGGCTCACTACTTATTACGTGGGACTAAATACAAACTATGAAATGTAGGCGTAACTATAGCCAACCATAACATAAGCCGTAAAGTATGCGTCTGCTTACTTCTAATAAACCCACACGTTAACGTACACACTAAACTTCATAAACTACTATGATTCAATGCAATCGTGAATTTGTAATAGATTTTTTTGATAACACATATGAATCATACTGAGATTTTCAGAATTATGTATGAGTTACACAATAGTTGAATATATTTAGATTCGCCATTCACTGCACACGTGTCAGATGCAGAACATTATCATTGCAAATTACTGTTTTAACTTTGTATTTGTCGTGCACTTACGATGAAATACGGAAGAGGAACTTACAAGTACAGAACTTTATCTTCACATTCTATCGACTCGTTCAAATCGAGTAAAATTTGGAATAGAGTTGAAAATAAACAGTGTTTAAAAAATAGCGAGATTTAATATGGCAATTGTGTGTGAGCTTGCCACTGTTTTACTTCTGGCGGTGTAGTGATGTTTTGTTTCCGCGTGTGTATTCCGCATATCTATAAAATTATGTGTCCGAAAAATTGTTAAAAGATCGTTTTAGATATTGGAAAATGTAAATTTTCTGGTACGTGTTTAATACTTATATGTATTTTTTTAAGCTGAAAGGTACTCTTCTAATTAATAAATATTAAAAGCTATTTTTAAGACATCGTGAAATTAAAAGTTTCCCATTTTGTTTTTTTTTTATACCACTGAGGTGGCAGACAAGCATACGGCCCACCTGATGAAAAAGTGGTCACCGTAGCCTATGGACGTTTGCAACACCAGAGGTGCAGCCGACTCTTTATATACCTTATAAGACACCTTTTGAAAAATCCCATACTGTAGACGCTCGGGAAAACCCAGGCAGGGAGTTACACATATTTCTTTCCTTTTTACACTAACATCTACTTTAAGTAAAATACCAATACCAATTTAAGTAGGTACCTCGCTCCACCAGGCAACAGTTATTGGTTTTTTTTATTTTTATTGGGACCTGTTGATTAAGATATAGGGTTCGTAGTTTTGACCCAAGATTAGAGTCCAGGATCCAGGGTACAAAATCTAGGGTTCAAGGACTCCTCGGTTGCGAGCGCAAGATCCAAAGACCAGGTTATTGGTTTTAGAGTCTAGAAACCAAGTTCTAGGGTTTAGGGTCAACTTTTCTGACTCCAGGATCGAGTGTTCTCTTGTGTCCGAAATCTGGGCCCTGGGACCAGGGATCCTGGATCTGGTCCCACTAATAAGCACTAGTCGGACCAGAACCAGGATCCTTGGTCACTGGAAATCTCTGAACACTAGATCCTGCTTTAGGGTCTAAGATCCAAAGCCCCAGCATTAATGTCTGGGGTTTAAAGCCTCTTTTTCAGAGTCTAGTTTCCGGGGTACAGAGACCAAAATCCAAGTACAAATATCTTAGGTACCAAGTTCAGGTCTAGGATGTAGAACTCAACTATTTTTGTATGTGGTGAGATACATATAGGTATGTCTCTTTATGTGGTAGACGAGTTTGTAGTTTTTATGAATAGGCTTGTAGCTTCTGGTGTCTTTGGTGATATGATTGGTCAGATTAGGCCGCCATTTACAATTTTTGTGATGAATTGATATTTTACAATTTCTTGATACAGAGTGTGTTTAGTTAATAAACTTCGAAATTGTTTAATAGGTACTCACTGTATTCTGTTCTATTTGCAGGTCGAAAGTACGAGAGCAGGCTGCCGACCAGGTCGCAGGCTCGGGACCGATCGAAGCCGGCGTCGGGCGGGGGCCTGGTGCGAAACGACTCTTTATCATCGCTGAGCCTAGAGTCGTTCGGGTCCACGGACCGCGAGATTTTCGAGGAGACCGTGCAGGCGGGACTTTCCGTGGCACCGCGTCGTCCCGCGGCGGACGAGCCGCGCGCGCACTCGGCCGGCCCGAGACCGTCTCGGCCCCGCGCCGCTCGTCCGCGGACGCGGGTACAGCCCCGCGCCAGTCGCTCGGCGCTGTCGCCGCGGCCGCTGGAGCGCAGCACGTCGCTGTCGTCGCTCAGCAACGACTCGTTCGGCTCCACCGACCGCGAGGTGTTCGAGCGGTCCGTGCGCCTCGGCATGGCCATGGTGCGCCGCCGGCCGCGCTCCGACGATAGGCTGGAGGCCAGGCGGAAGAGCAACGCCAGTGCGGGCGGAGCGCTGGCGCGGTGCGGTCGCGCGCGCGCCCTGCTGGAGGAGGTGATAGCGCGCGGCGCCAGGCGGCGGACAAAAAACGCGCCGCCGCCGCCAGCGGGGCGCGCGCCCGCCGGCGGGGCCCCTCCCGCGCCTGGCTCTGAGCCACACCCCCCCCCACCGCGCCGACACCTCCCCCGTGCCCCTCGACGCGTCCTCCCCCCTCGCACCCCCCACCGCCCACCCCTTCGACACCACCCCGGCGATCCGCATCCAGGTGTCGGCGCACGTGGACGCGGGCGCCGCGACGCGCTCCAACGAGTGCCTCGCGCCCCGCTCCGCCGACACCACCCTCGAGTCGGAGCCGCGCGACGAGTTGAACCGCTCCAACGAGTCGTACGCCGACGTGCTGGACGGGTCGTGGAGCGACGGCGACTCGCCGCACCCCGCGCGCCTGCGCTGGACCGACATCAGGTGCGACGCGACCAGACCCGACGACCACGGGCAGCACGCCGACGACGCGTCGAAAAGGGACACCGACACGTGGAACGACAACACGTGTCCCGATGACGTCACGTTCCCCACTATAAGCGGCTCCGTGCACATGGTGTCGTCCATCCGCAGCGAGGTGGCCGAGATGGGAGCGGCGCTCCCCGACTTGCTCGAGAAGAGCGATGCGCCGAGTATGTCGTTCTCGACGCGACCGGATCTGACCGACAGGCTGGACGCGAGGCTGCAGTCGCCGTTTGTGCTGAATATTGAGGAGGGCGATCTGGACGGCGACCAGAACGTGATGCTCGACAGCGTGCCCGAGCCCAGTTTCACCTCCCTCGTGGATGACTGCGAGCAAAAATTTGACTCTATCCTGTCGGCCGCCATAGAAAAGGAGGCCGCCAGACTAGCAGCCCAGCTGAAAAGTTCGCAGTACGGGATGGAGGCGAGCGTGACGTCGCTGACCTCCCTGGATCTGGACCACGTCAAGCCGCCCTCGAATCTAGGCAGTTTGCTATCGCTGAGCGCCTCGGGACATTTTGAGGAGATCCCCAAGGACCAGGTATCAAGAAAGACCCAAAAAAGTCGAAAGAAGTCTCTTCCCGTGGCGCTAATGGTTAAACGTGCACTGAGCAACTCTATGCACCAGGGTAGCACGGAACATTTGGACAGTAATCCTGTCAGCTTCCTCGATAACGTGAAACCCCCCTCAGAAATGGAAAATATAGACATGGAGAGCAGTATGGTATCCGTGTGTAGCATAGTGTCCGAGGTGGCAGAAGTGCCCGGAAGGACGCCCGTAGTTTTCGACTTCAAGCAGCCGGTCCAAGATTTTCCCTTGTGTAGTACGTTCACAAACATCTTCCACGATTTGGACAAGGTGAACCCGCCATCTTTATTTGATGAAATAGCCGAGTCTACTACAGAAGTGCTACAAGTGACCGCACACCAAATGTACGACGACTGTGAATCGAACACTCTCAACGTTGTAACTGATATTCCCTCAGGCTCCGAGAACTGTACTCCGTTGCCGTCGGACATCAGTAGCGTGGAGTCCACGCCGAAGAGACAAAGAGATTCTAAATACTTGACTCCCAAAGAAAAACGATATGTGGCTAAAGATAGGTATCAAACCTACACAATAACAGACACGGTGACGGAAAACGACGTCCTTTTAGAAGTTGAAGGAGAGTTCATGACGTGGACCAAGTCTGAAAGTGACAAATCCGAGGGTTACGTCACGGCCACCTCGGAAACCAAGTCTAAGAGGAAAGTGAGTGCCAAACAGCGAAGGTTGGAAGACAGAGCTAGGTACCAAACTCAAACTGTAGACATTCACAGCGTTCTTCCTCAAGAGCAGCAGAAAGTTGTTGACCCGCAGATCGAAAGTCTGAAGCAGCGGTTGGCAGCTAAGAAGACTATGAAACAGAAAAGGATGGAAGATGCTGAACGCTTCAGAACTAGAACTTTAAGCGAAGATATCCCTCCTTCCCCGACGTTTGTGACCAGAGACGCAAACTTTGAAAACATTGAGACTACCACAGGTTACGATAGCCTATCGTCGAACGAAATGAACCATCAACAGATTTTAGAGGACAGGCAAGACGACGAGATGTTTTCGAGAGATGTCGACAGCGGCCACAATGAGGATGATTTCGAACTAAACTCGACACAAATGCAAACATACACGAGAAGTTTCAGAAACTATCTCCCTGTGATCGAGAGCCCTGCTGCCGTAGACATGTGTGTCGTCAACAATCTCAAGAACATCGAAATGACAGCGTCCTATAGACGTACGATGCAAATGCAGAGTGATAAAAATCAAAATCCTAGTAGCAGTGACTTTGCAAGCTACGAAGGAGATAGCAATTCTGAAGATAAAGCGCACTCGGAGTCCGATACCGAGTCTCCGCGACCAAAACCGAAAATAATAAAACCAACGAGACGCGACGAGAGTTTAGACTCAAACGAGTCTATTGACAAGGATCAGGGTTGTCCTAAAACTGTCCGCGGTAGAAAAAAGGCAATGTACGTGTCTCCTTATAGGCGTAGCGTTCCGCCCGCGAAAAAGCCTTCCGCTCCTCAAACCAAAACTGCGCCAAAAAGCGCGCTTGCCAAAGTTTCAAACCCAGTTAAAGCTCATACAAGTGCCAAAACGTCTAAACCTGCAGGATCGAAGTCTCAAAGCGTCAACACTTCACCGAAAAAATCGATCCCTAAATCTCCCACTAAAGTGCAACATAAACCGATCTGTATTCCACCGGCTGCCGCGAAACCGTTGCCTTTGGAACGGCAGGGAACTTTCACGAAGGAAGAAAGTTCAGTTCCAGCTAAAGACTTACCAGTGCCGGACAGTAAAGTTTCTGCACCAAAGTTAGCTAAAACAGCAACTCCGACAAAAAGTAATACATCACCGTCCAGGTTACCGCAGTTCAATCGAAGTAGACCTCAAACAGCAAAAGCGGCGCAACCTAAACAAGTTGTAACTCGCGCAACAAAGAAAACCGAACCGCTCATGAGGAATTCCCCTTCAAATAACAGCTTACTGAGCAATGAGAGTGGAAAAACTATTACTATAGCGTCGAGGGCGTCCCGACAAGGCAGCACCTCTAGCATAAATTCCATCCAGTCTTCCAAGACTAATTCCAAAGATATTGAAAGCAAAATAGCAAGCCTGTGGAAAAAAGTGGAACAGGCGAAAAAATTACCCAACAAAGTTGATAAGAAGGTTTGGATAGAACCAAATAAGGTTGAACCGCCGAAATTAATCAGAAGTTCTACTTTTGAGGGTCAGCCGAAGGCACAAACGCCTTCGGCGCCTAAACAAAAGACTTCAATAGGTATTAGGGTATCACAAATTCCTAGTTTGAGACCAAAACCAGGTCCGAGTAAACCAATTCAAACCGGTGCCGTAAAAAAACCGGCAACAAGAGTTTTTGCTAGGAAACCCTTAGCTGGACAAATCGGGTCTTAAACATAAGCAGTGATTTGGGAATGTTTTTATGAAGTGTCAAATAATCCAATTATACAAACCTCTCCCAAATACATTACTCATAAAATTTGTGATTGCGTGTGCTGTGCATTACGTAAAATAATCATAAGATATAGACCTCTTGACATTTTGAAATTGGTGGACGAATAACAAATCAAAATGAATTACATACAAGTAAAGTTTTATACAACAGTAAAGAATTGTACTGTGTGTGGTTACATGTTTAGCCATAAACATTTGACAAGTTGCATGCTGATTTTAGCATGAATTATGTATGAAACTATGATTTCGTTAAAAAGCAACCAATTATAGACAATTCTGTATACCACTAGGTCCGTTGTACCGGACAAAAATTGACTCAGTTCGAGAGCGTATCGGTTAGGGCTGTCACAATCGACTAAAGAATTTGACCAAAAATGTTTTTGTACCTTACAACGTGTCTAGTAATATATTATTACGCATGGAAATGAGGATAAGAGGTCGGCAATTCTCAACTATACGACGAGATAGACTTAAATATAGTAGTAAAATGCTTTTTGTCTCATGTTTTGCCGTTTCTTAATATGAGACAAAAGACATTTCATTAGTAAATTTCCGTTTACGCTTTCAAATCGCAAGGTTAAGTATTAACCGTCCATCGATATACCAATAAATCATGGAGGACATCGAATATTTTTAAGAATGGCCTCTCCTTCGAGATTATTCGACAGCCCTGATATTCTCATATCCATGCGACATGTATAACAGAAATCTTAGATAATAGATAATAAAATATAAACTTGTATTACATACCTTTGTCTTTCAAATTATGTTAATATTTAGATTTATGATTATGATTAAATCTTCAATATTTGACAAACACTATCTGTCTTTACTGTGTTGTTTATTATTTAGTTTTCCAACGGTAGATTTTCACTTCGAATATATTAGATAGATAGAATTTTAATGCAATATCTTATAACAAACTGATAGATTTTGGACTGCATGTTGGGTGACCACGTCTTTAGTGTGGCCATACCTGAAAAAAGACATGTATTGCCAGTCTCTAAGTATAACAGATAATCCTATATATTTCGTGATTGTGAATCTGATATCGAGTGAAGAATTGTTAGTGATATACATATTTTCTTTTATGTTTTTTTTATGTATATTTGTTGCATTTATTCATATGTTTAGAGAATTACATATATCCATTCTTTTCGACTGCAATTTTAGTTTTATAAGATTTTTAACATAAATCCCACTGTTTTCGACAAATGGAATTATTTTTCTATCTTATTGCTTGAATAGAAATCAAGTTTATATTGTGGATAATAAATTGTCTGAATTTTTTTTTGCAAGTCGCTTCCTAATTGCCCGAAATGCTTTTTTTTACTAAATTATATACCCAATCATTAATACTGGTATTTATAGAAGAAAGATAGTTCTTTTTAGCTGTAAATCGTATGGTATGATAATGATAATTAGGTATTGTAAATATGGCCCCCGCTAAAATATATATGTAAGGTAATGCAATTTATATTGTATATTTTTCATAAAATTACAAATAAATATTTGCTTTGAGGTAAATAAGATGTCTGTTTCACCTGGCTTCCGTCGAATGGCCGTAGGTTTGATATTTGGTCTAGTCAAGTTTTAACGTTAGATAAGCGGGATTGAATATTTTTGATTTAAGACAGTACCATTTACACAAGAAAGTGGAAAGGATCAATTGTAAAAGTTAGCTTTAATTTAACTGGCTTCCTGTAGTTTCCAATATGATTTTTTTTTTGTATAGAAATGTTATTTCTGAAAAAAAAAAATCGAGTAAATGATTACCCTAAACTATGCTTTTCTATCATAGAATTTATTAGACTTCATATTTAGTGGATATTAGAGGCACGTTTCCATAAGAATGAACGCTACTCCAATGGGCAGAGGAAACGCGACCTGTAGTTAACCAATATCGTATAAAATAGTATACTAATTATGTTATATAGTAATAGAGTGACCATGTAAGCATTATTACGCCGCGAGAATCATGAGCAACTAAATCTGAGCGTTTCCGTGCTTAAGAACGTTTGTCCCAGCTAACTTGAGCCTTGAAAAAAATTGACAACAATGTAACTCTGGTGGGCCGCTTGTCTCTCTCCTTAGTAGTATAAAAAGTAATGTATACATGCAGCTGTACCAGTGTTCACCGTTCGTACTCGTATAGGCCCACTCTATTACTTTATACTCTATGGTACTTATAACCATGTCTAAAACGTCATGGTACGTACTAATTCCTTTATATAGATTGTAGTCGGCGCATAGATTCCTATTTGTTTATACCTATCACACGATGTAGCAAGTTGCCATCATGTTCATTCGATAAGCCAGTTTTATAGATAAATAAATAGTTGTAAGGTGCGTAATTTGATGGTAAATAAATGATACTTACCGTAATCTTTGTGTTATTTGTTTCACAATGATCAAGCTCCAGAATGTATTTCCGTTACAAACTGCTAGGATGTTACCAGACCAATCGATTGGCCGTCGAACAATGCCATCGACCTATGACAAAATTGATTGTTTACCGTTGATAAGAGCTGGTTGACTATTGCAGAACTCAGGTTTTAAAAAATGGTCGCATCCAGTCTTCTTGTATAAGCAACATCGTACTGGTTAAAGGCGTCTTCTATTGAATACCGTTCGATAATTGACAGTAATAATGTATTAAAGCCGGACGCCTTTGTTGAACGATCAGCAAAAGAACAATGCCATCGATCGGTTGGTCAGTTACCTACCAATCACATCCAACCGGTCTACGTCGGTTGACTATTTCGTACACGCTTAGGATGAAGAGAGGTCCCACTAAAGGGGCTGGTTACCACGTACAAGGCTTTGACACATGCGCTATTTACGGATGTCGTGTGCACCGGGGTTCTTCCGAGGGCTTACCAGGGACTCCTCTGGTCATAGGCAGATGGAAGGGCACAGTGTGGTTGTAGCCAGTGGAAAACTTTAATGACATCCATGATGATTTCGCCAAGACAGGACAAAAAAGAGGACGCAATTTAAGGGATGGGCAGATCAGAGGTTTTTTTTTTGCATTGCCCGTACGCAGCTCGCATACAAAAACGAAACGCAGTCGTAAGTTCAATTCCTTTCTTGAAGTCTCCCGTGAGAGTAATTCTTACGCAATATTGCCTTGACATCTTAACATAATTACGGTCGCTTTAATTCATTCCGTCTGGATCCGCGAACATCTCTACGAACTTGCGTGGATGAAAAAAGACTACGAAGCTATCAGGGAGGTATTAATACAAAAAAAACTCACAACTTTGAAAATAATTTATTCATGAAATTGAGATCAATTCATACTAACCAATTATAATAATTCGATTTAAAGCAATTTTTTACTAATACTATACATTGAATAGCACGAATCCATTTAACAAATATGTAGTAAGCTAAGGATATAGTATACCGGGCAGCCCTATAAGGTTTTGTACGGTTCCAAAATTACATTAATTTATTGGTCAATTTATTTTTAAATATTTAATATTTATTTATCTATCACGCCATATCCTCGAAGGGGTGGCAGAGGCATACATATTGTATGCCCACTTTTCATCTTTTGTATTCCCCACGTAATATGTGGTGAGCCCATTGCCGTGTTGAAATAGACAGATGCAGGTTGTGGCTACCTGCTGTTGAAATTTTTTAAGCCGCCCATTATGACTTCAACTTGACATAACGACTGCCATGTTACAGGCAACTGGGACCAACGGCTTACCGTGCGTCCAAAGCACGGAAACGCTCGCAAATGTAAATGCCACAAAGTGGTTACCCATCCGAGGACCAGCCATATTGAAAGTTGCGTAACTCAGTGATCGTTTACAGAACACTCACTTTTTAACACTGTAAACACCTTTAGAATACATTTGAAAAGATATTTAATAAATACTCAGAGAGAACTTGGTATGATAAAAATAAATACATCACTTATTTGACCTACAGTGGATATTATTGTTATTATTGCCATTTTGGTGGGACTGCTTGGAGTTCATCATTCGGATGGTTGAATCTATAGCAGAGGTACAGTCTGCCTCAGAGGCGGATTAACACAATAAAAGATTAACGAGTGGATTTGTCACTGTAGACATGTGGTTTTGTTCTTTTCATAATGGTAATAATAATACTCTTTATTGTACATCAGAAGTAAAACAAATTACAGATTTTTATATTTCTAAATTTAGTACAATGGGACAATATCGCAAACAACAAACAATAATACACTACAATAATTGTTTATGAGCAGTGTATACTTGTTTAAAATAGTCGAACCACCTCATTATAAATCATAATATTAAATTTTTAGATAATGTTCTGCTGTGCTAGGCTACTTTTATTGCTGACCACCACCATTTACTGTGTAACATCCGTGAGTCACATAAGGGCCGGTTGAACACCAGCGCTAGGCTTTTGTCTGGCATTGTGCTGAATCAGGTCCTGTTCGGCTGGTTGTAAAATTTTAGTAAATATTTTGTAATTTTTTTTTATACATTTATTTTAAGTATTTTGTTTTATTGTTTTTCTTTCTGTCTTCTAGGGGCCCTGTATACTTCTTTATATCTTTTGCCCACTGTACTTCTAGGTACTGCAGTACTTATAAATATCCCCAATACATATAATAGTAACCATAGACAAAAACCCACTGCAGGCCAAGTGCCTTGGCTCACAACTTGAGCTGCGAATAAAGAAATTATATATACCTCAGTAAAATACATAAAATATGTATCGAAAACTGGACGAGGTCCAACAATAAACTGCGATAGGCGGATTTATAACACAACTGGAATGCATCACATTATTTAATTACTACGCCATTCCTTATTACTATAACTATTATTGTATGATAGATAATTTCTTGGAAAATAAAAACTATGTTAGTCTTACGCTACTTAAAGATTACATTATTCACAAGTTTAATTTCAAACTGAAAATCCTAATAATATTATAAACGCGAAGGTTTGTAAGTATGGATGTTAGTCACTCTTTCTCGCCAAGACTAACGAATGGATTTTGATGAAACTTTACAATAATATATCTTACACACATAGGATATTTTTTTCCGGGAACAAGTTCTTGTGGGAAACAGGAACGGGAACGGGAAAACTTCACCACGCGTACATATTATAGATAAATAACACCCAGACACAGAATAAACCATCGTGCTCATCACACAAAGTTTTATCCTGGGTGGGAATCGAATCCACGACCTCTTGCCTGTAGCTGTCGGGTACACTCCCACCGCGCCACAGAGGCAGTCAAATATTAAGTACAGTCTATATACGATATTAATTTAAGTATACTCTTATAGAGACAGTAGTTTGTGCAGTAGTCAAGCCGGTAGCAATTTTTAATGTAGAATTAATTGCTGTGTATATCATCTTAGCTAAATAATTACAAACTATAGTATTAAACATACATTCAATGTCATTATTTGGCTTACTTTTACAAAAGAGGAGCGCTTTTCTAGTTTGTTTTTAAACTTAAACGTTAAACTCTTGCAACTTGATCTGACTGATGACTGTGATCAAATTAATTATAACAATTAAAGTTTATGTACCAGGGGCTAAGGACATAAGTATACAGAACCGCGGCATTTTTCAGAAAATCTTATATTATATTTTTATGACATTTGTTATTTTTACTAATTGAACCTAAAAATATGTACAGAATTTTTGAAAATAAAAATCCATCTTTACAGGGTAGCTCTGTATACTTATATCCTGGTTCACTGTACTTTAATATAACTTCAACACATTTAAATTATGATATGCTAAAAATATATCATAATAATAAATAAATATACATATATGATACTCTAAAATAAAAATACAGTCGACACTGTAAACCATTCTTTGATGATGATTAAATCGATAAAATTATAACATTAACTTTATTTATTTTTATGTTGTATAACTTTTTATTGCCTGACGTTTCGACCTGCCGGATGATTCTGGTTATAATTTTCACTCAGTTCAGTCTCGTGTCAATCTATCTTACTAACATAGTCTAAACGTGCAGTCAGTACACTTCTTATTTTATACTATACTATCTTCACGCTGTATCCCTGACGGACTACCCGTCAAGGATGAAGCCTGGCGATCTGTCCCAGATCGCAAGGCTTCTAGATCCATGCATACTTCTTTCGCTTCTTCAAGATTCATCAATCGCTTAATACACGCACGTCTGGGTATCCGAGTACTTTTGACTTTTCCGTTTTTGAGCAATCTGCTCACGTGGTCTCGGCCTACCCTGACTGACTCCTTCTACCCTCTACTCTCGCACAATATATATTCTTCGTCAATCGTTCCTTACTCATTCGTTGGACGTGTCCAAACCAACGGAGCACGCCCTTTTCCAGCTTACCGCTGACTATATTTATTTTAATAAAAAATGTTATATAGTTTTCTTATTAAAGTTTAAATACATCGCCTTTTGAGTCAATAAGGAAATACTGCCAGCCTTTTAGAGCACGATGCGACGGAGAGCAAAGAGAAAATTTAATTTGGATATGTTTTATTTGATTTTTAGAAGTATTCATGTATTTAATGAAGTAATAAATAAATATGTTTTACTCCAGGCCCGGTTCTCTAACCTGGATATTAAGGACGAATGATTATTTGAAAAATGTACATACAGTATTTTTAAATTATGTCAATAAATCAAAAACAACACCGAGATTGGATAGAGTTAAAATATTAGGAGAATTGAGCCTCTCATCGACCGTAATGACTGGTGGAAACGTTAGGCAGCAAAAAGTTATGAAACTTAATCGCTTCTAGCCAATCATATAGTATGGAACGCGATATATTATAAGTATATAACATTCAATTTATAGATTTACACAATTAAAGCATTTGACACGTTCACTATCAACGTTTTTCTTATCTTGCTATAAGATAATGTTATCTTATGTGTATGTACACTTCTCAAACTTTGTCCAAATACACAAAAAGAATACACGAATGAAGTTAGAAGGGTCATCGATCAAGCTTACTACTATCGTGATAATTAATGAAATGGCGAAAATTCACCGATAATAAAGTAGAGAGAGGGAGAGAAGGAGCCCAAACCCTTATCCGTCAATTTTAGCAAACAACAGTCAACTAATTGTAACGGAGAAATGACAAATAGAACTCCTCGAAAGAAATGCAGGAAAGGAGGTACCTGTGTAATATTTCACTTTGCAGCAGGCACTGAGGTACATTGCAGATTAGTTACTTTAGCATCAAAGTAGCCGTGGGCATCATATCAAACAATTCCTCAGAGCAGAGACCGTCATACAAGCGATAGGACACGCATAAGGAGGCAAAGTCTCTCCTGTCGTGAACGGGCTCGACACCGCCTACTAGTAAAGGATCGTTGACAATCTTCATAGCACGCCTTTCTACCGAGTCGAAAGGTTGAAGCTCGTATTCAGGTGCACCAGCCCAAAGGTGACAGCAGTACTGCATGTGTGGCCGCACTTGCGACTTATAGAGGGGCAGTGTTTTTTCTGCATTAAAGTACTGCCGCGCCCTGTTGAGCACGCCGAGCTTTTTAGACGCCAGCTTTGTCTTATCCTCTAAATGACTACGGTATTGGACGTCACTAGAGATCAAATCACCAAGGATCGCAATATTATTGGAGATGAAGAGAGGTGTGCCCTGGAATTGCGGCGCTACAGTAAATGGGTATTTTTACCGGTGAGTGCACAAACTTGAGTCATGGTAGGGTTAAATTGGACAAGATTTTGTCTACTCCAAACGGACACTCAAGGCTCAAGGCTGCAAGAGAAGCCTCGATTTCAGACACAAGTTGTTCACGACTTTCTTCCACTGCAGATCGGGATAATGGCGCGACTATATCGCAATTATCATTTACAGAACAATGAGCAAGCGGGTTTACAAGCAAGTTAAATCGTGTATCTTTGAACTTATAAGCATTGGACATAGCCATTCGAACTTCATTTATGTATTCTGTGGTCTCGCTCGACCCAACCTTCTTGATTGAGAAGGGGGGGTCTACTGTTCCTCGTCCGAGTCGGGCATGCTGATGGGAGTGTTGTCCTGCGTTCGTTTGAACTCTGCCAGCACCTCAAAATGCATGTGTAGGGAATGTGCCATGCCTGGGTTGTCGTGTAAATAGCGGTTCACCTGGTGAGAGATATTCATGACAGCGTTTTCTTGTTTGAATGTCAGGTCAGTTTCGGAGAACACACAACAAGTTATTTATTTCGGAGTTTGGGTGATTTCCAGTTATAATTATGTATGTATTTAGAAATATTTAAGTAGGTATATTTATCAGTTGTTTAGGTCCTTTTACAAGTTTATACATACATATTGTCACGCCTTTAACCCCGAAGGGGTAGGCAGAGGCATACTATAGGCCCACATTGCACCGTATACATTTTAACAAGTTTATATAAGATTAATTTGGGCCACATGCCACTAAAATTAGAAAAGTAAAACTGATATCGAACTCAATAATGTCCCAGAAGAAGTTAGTGTCTTGGAATCTACATTGAACTTCATCACAGGATAAATTGAGGGAGTTGGTAAGAAAATAACTCCTCATCACACCTTTACAAAGCGCGAGACCTGGAAGTCAATCAGGTGTACATCAAGTACAACAAAACTGAAAAGGTTATTTTTAAACTTTCGCGGTGTATACTCATGTTTTATATACTACTGAGGACTGCACGCGAAACAAAATTCCACTTACATTCACCGACGTTTCGAACGCGTTGCAGCGTCCGTAGTCGCGGCTGGACTAGCTGTAAGTAGAATTTTGTTCTGCGAAAAGTCCCCAGTAGTATATAAAACATGAATACTGAAAACGGAAGATATTACGGGCCCTTTATGAGCAAAGTTTCGTTTCAGTATTATGGCAGAAACGTACAAAAACACTCACTAGTCACTACAGGTGCCACTAGATTCGCGTAGTTAACTACTGCCGATGTTAACTGCTTAGCATATTATACACATCTACCAATCAAGTTCCCACAAGATGGCAGCGTGATAATTTCACGCACGCCTGACGCCCCCAGAAGTGGTACAACACTTGAACCAACCCGTAAAGGAGCGGGATGACACACGAACCAACCCTCAAAGAAGCGGTATAAACCCTTAGACAAGGCTGCGGCGGTAGCCAAAGTTCGTCGGCAACCCTGGGACATCCGTTACCCGCGGCGATGTCGTTAGACAGATAGGTAAGAAGTGTGACTGAAAGTCGGTTCGAGTCCGACATAACTACTGTGGGGAATTCCACACGTTAAAAAACACCAGGAAGGAAAAAAAAACCACCCTCTCCCTCACCCTCACCCTCACTCTCACCCTCACCCCACCCTCACTGAAAGAGGGAGAAAGAGAAAGGTATTATACAACTTCTTTTATAACAAGTAAAAATCTTTTTAAAAAAAATATCTTTCGCCTTATCCTACGTTTGTAGAAAAACTTAAATGTTGACTATAGCTAACTTCACGGTGTTTGAAAACTACTTTAAATGTTAAAGCTAAAAAAAGTTGTCATGGAAACACTTATCAGATAACTTCATGGTGTAGGTTTTTCGTGAAGGTCTGCGCGCGCATCGTAAAAATTTACACTCTTGATTTTTTTCCCTAACGCGCCAAAAGAATTATAACTTTAAGAAAAACAGTGCATTTTTTTCATCAGTACATCTATAATTCAGCCTTTAAAGTTATTAAACTTTTGCGATTGTCACTCATATTTATGATATCTCGGGTCTTCTTCGCGACGTATATTATTAGGTACAAAGCCTACCTTATACTTCCCGACGTTACGACCGGATTACACCAGCCGTGGTCACGGGTTGACTGACTGGGTTGTCGGGAAGTATAAGGTAGGCTTTGTACCTAATAATATACGTCGTGAATAAGACCCGAAATATAATAAATATAATAGCCTTTACTCAGCCTAAGGTTTTCTCGAGCTGAAATGATGAACTAATCACTCGTTAATCAGTTTCAAACAAACATTACCTTGGCGCCGAGTTTCTTAAGAAGACAGGTGAAGGCTTTCTCCTCACGGCCGATCCACGGGCGTCCCTCGTCTTGTACTTGGTAAGGGCTCACGTGTATGAAGATATTGACTTCTGAGGATACAAGTTCTGTTTCTTAAGGCCGTATTCCAGAATGTTTATTAATACTCAAGAATCACTTAAACAGTAGTATTTTTAAGGCAAAAACTAGCCTCAAGCATCGATTGAGTATTAAGAAACGTTCTGGAATACGGCGCTAAGACCTACAGCATTATACTCTATAAATTTATAGTCGTATTGGAGCGAAATTTTGTACAGTCGGTATTATTGTGAGATTTGGACTCAAATAATGAAAATAATAATAATAGCAGGTTGCCACAATCTGCGCCTTTACATGGGATAAATATTAACTAAAAATAAAGGTTGCCTGTACCTACATTTATGAAATTGTAATCTCTTTATGTGACGCCTTCAGGGATTAAGGCGTGACTGATAGTAAGTGATGATAAAAATTATACTTTAATAATCGTAATTTTCACACAATCAAGACAATTATAAACAAATTGACAATAATTTATATGTATTTTTATTTATTTCTTTAAGTGCATCGCTAAAATTGTACTTTTTTTAAATCTGTCAATAATGATGGACATTATATTACTGTTTTACGTTGCACGCCTCACAACGCGTAAGCATGTGGACTCCCACACTCCCGCTTTACTCTCGATAGGCCGCTAGGTGACGATTTTACAATATAAAATCGCTCTATCTCCAAAGTTAGACAATAATAGATTAAATTAAAGGGGTGTTTTGAAAACTAGACATATTAAATTATAAAGTCAGCGTACCTTTTTTTTCTTTTTTAGTATATGTAACAAAAGAATGTAGTTAACAAAATATTAGTACTGCTGTCCGTTGGACTGTGCACTTGTTTGTCTGCACGTTTTATAAAAATATACGCAATTAATTGTAATAAATCCTTTTGAATAAATTTCCACTTATACTGAGCATGAACTGATAACCGCTTTAAAGATATTAATCAAAATTATAGAAGCGCTCGTGGCCCCGCGGTCTCAGTGTTCGGTAAACGATCACTGAGGTACGCAACTTTCACTATGGCTGGTCGTCGGATGGGTGACCACTTTGTGGCATTTACATTTGCGAGTGTTTCTGTGCTTCGGAAGGCACGTTAAGCCGTTGGTCCTGGTTGCCAGTAAAATGGCAGTCGTTAAGCCTGGTTGAAGGCCTTAAAGGCGGCTTAAAAAATTTCAACAGCAGGTAGCCACAACCTGCCTCTGTCTATTTCAACACGGCAATGGGCTCACCACCTATTACGTGGGACAGGAATCCACACGGTGAAAAGTGGGCATATAATATGCCTCTGCCACCCCTTCGGGGATAAGGCGTGATGGATATTTATTTATTTATTTTAAAGATATTAATGAAATTCAATGGAATTTATTTACTGGGTTTCTTCAACGTGAATGTTTTTTATCTCTCTCTTATTACATGAATAATATAATTTTTTTTTTCATATTTATTTAATCGATTATAATATTGATACGGAGTCGATTAGCTGCAAAACTATTTTAAAACAAGGTTAGGTAAAGGTCACAGATTCAATCGCTGTCTCGAATCGAATTGTCTTTTTCCACTTTATTAAAAATATATGAAAGATTTTATAACAGATCCTCTCTTTGTGTCTCCACCCGTTCGCCTACAGTTTTTTCGTGAAAACGCTAGCTGTTCCAAAACAGATAGCGTTTTGATGACGATGCATTTCGTTATGTCTTTTTGTTTGTTTGTTTGTTACAATAGTCTCCTAACGAGACACTTTAAGGTTTCCTATACATGTTTGTTATACTGCGAAGGTAATCCATTTATTTCTTTTATATATTACATATTGTCACTCACAAACAGGGGCAATGAATTAATTATCTTTTATGTATTATATTTGAGGGACTAGAAGCGTTCGTGGCCCCGCGGACGTAGTGTTCTGTAAACGATCACTGAGTTAAGCAACTTTCACTATGACTGGTCCTCGGATGGGTGAGTCATTTATATTTCGAAGAGCACGTAAGCCGTTGGTCCCGGTTGAATAATTTCAACAGCAGGTCACCACAACCTGCACCTGTCCATTTCAACACGGCAATGGGCTCACCACCTGTTAAGTGGGACAAAAAATGCACACGGTGAAATGTGGGCGTATAGTATGCCTCTGCCTACCCCTTCGGGGATAAAGGCGTGACAATATGTATGTATTACATTTGGCAACACTCACTGAGCCTGGTGAGCGTCTCCAGAAGGCTGCGAGAAGTGATCCACGTGTTCTTGCCCCCTGCGTGTCCACCGTCCAGCCAGTACATATCCACTATACGTTCCAAGAACCTGACCAAAACACATGCATAATATCGATTTCATTCTATCGATCTGCGAAGTGCAGAAGCAAATGCCTGCCTCTGTGGCGCGGTGGGAGTGTATCCGTCTGTTACGCAAGAAGTCGTGGGTTCGATTCCCACCCAGGATAAAACTTTGTGTGATGAGCACGATGGTTTATTCTGTGACTGGGTGTTATTACTCTATAATTTGTATGTATTTAGAAATATATAAGTATGTTTATCGGTTATCTGGTTACCATAGTACAAGCTCTGCTTAGTTTGGAATCAGATTGCGTTGTGTGAGTTGTCCCAATAATATTTATTTAATATTTATTTATTTATAGCTGGAGTGAAGTTAATGGATAACGAAAGGAACAGCGCTATAAGGGAACATTGCGGTATGACAGAAGATGTAGTGACCAAGATAGAAAAAGGGATGCTTAGATGGTTCGGACACGTGGAGAGGATGGATGAAAATAGACTAACGAAACAGATTTATATGGCGAGAGTGAATGGGCAAACTGGTAGGGGTCGACCTCGGCGCACGTATGTAAATCAAATCGAAGACCTTTTGGAAAAAAGGCCAGGTCAAGAGTACCCTCAAACGGCGAGCGTGTATGAAAACACTCATGAAAGTAGATGAAGCGAAAGTGGTATGTCAGAATCGTAGCAAATGGAAAACCATTGTCTCTGCCTACCCCGATGGGAAACAGGCGTGATAATATGTATGTAGGTATTCTATCGATATTAAACTTAATCCAGTTTATTTTTAACCATTTTGGCGCTGACCGCATTGTGTACATCCGTGGAACTATATTTTCGAGCGTTTACCTGCTTCGGAAAGTACGTTAAGCTGTCGGTCCCGGTTGCCAGTAACATGGCAGTCGTAAAGTCAATTCGAAGGACTTATGGGCTTTTAGCAGCAGGTCGCTACAACCTGCGATTATCCATCAACACGGCAGTGGGCTCATCACATGTTACGTAGGACTATACAATAAAAACTCTTACCTCATCATACGCGCGTCTCCCGGAGTCAAGGTCTTGGTGTAATGGAACTCGTATATCAGCTGGTTGAGGACCACACAGCCCTTGCTGAACCCCACCAGAGTCAGTTGACTCTCGTCCAGGGCCAGTTTATCACGCCACCAAAGCGGTTCCGTTGCTCTAAAACATTACTGAGACAATTTAAACCCATACTCTTTCAAAACCTATTTTTATAACTATGTTCAAATTACAGAGCCCAGAGAATTGCGTACAATGACCAATCACTACCCGTCTCTGTCACTCTTGTGCAATTATATTAGTCTATCGCTTTAGATTTGTGCTGGAGCTGCAAAAACAGATAGTAAGGAGTCATTGTATGAAATGCTCAACGCTCGGTGATGGGTATTTACCTAGGACGATTTAACCAATGGACGCGCTATCACACCGTTTGGACCTATACCCTGCTTGCAATTTGCTAAGCATTTTAGCTTAGTCGTTCTTCTGCGGACTCAGTCTATCGTACACGTTAGGAGGGTAATTTATAAAATAAAGAAAAATTACGAAATGTGCTGTGAAATGGTGTAAAAGTTATAGCGGTCGAACAATTAATATTTCTTTTCACTCGTAAGTAAAATTTTATCTTATTCACATAACTATTTTTAATAAAAATCATTAATTATTGAAACATACCAACAACTTAATCGGCCTATATTTACGGCCAGAGTTACCATCTCAAATTAGCCGAATAATATTGTGTCGAATTCGTATTGCATACCTACACTTTTCTATTTGCTGTTGTATTTTTATTGGTTGTTAGACAGTGACTACACTTCATGCAAGAGTAAGAAAACAATATGTTTGTAGTTTCCCCTCCGCACGAAAGTTGGTTGAACGTGATTTCATACTTTATTGAGTACATTACGCGTCCATTGGTTAAATCGTCCTAGGTATTTACTTATTCATTAAACAAATAAAATTTAACGAAGGAAAGAGAAATGATAATCTTCGAAGACCTGAATAGATCTTTTAAATTACTGCTTAAAGCCATCTCGTCCTTGTCAGCTTTAAACAACGAAACCGCATTACAGTTGACCCACCCATAGGGCTGTTACAATCCAACGAAAGAGCCACTACACAATTTCACAACACCACTTTTTTTTAAGGATTTAAAAGGACAAGATGACCCTCAAAGTAATGAACTAGAGCATGAACAAGTTCACAACCCTACTTAGAAATGAGAAACTACAATATGAGAAGAGGATTGACATTAATGTATTATTTTCCTATGTGTTAGCTCAAAAACTTCTTTATGATGAACTATTTTGGAAAACCTATTTTTATGCTACCAGTTTAGTTCCGGTTAAGTTTTATCAGTAGCATTTAAGTTAGTTATAAGAATTTAAGGAAAAATTATTGAGCTGGAATCTCTTCGCTGAGAGTTGATGGATAATACTTTGCAAAATTGTAAATAGCGCTGTGTCATGTAGTCCGTGGGTATTTTCATGCGCGTCCTCTGACACACAGAAAATAGTACATTACAATATAAGTGTGTTATGGTGGTTATAACGCACAAGGCGCGTAATAAAGCCGAGTGTGTTTAACGTTTTTCAACACACTTGGAAGGACAGAATACAAATTCTAATAAAATATTTTTTTCTACTTAAGTAATAAGCCCCACATACCTATAACATCAAAACACAAATATGTACTTTTTAAACAATTGTTGATGTCACTTTAAACAAGAGAACGAAAACACTCCTGTAATGCTATAAAAACACCCACCATAATATTTTTGTTACTAAATAAACTCTATTACTTAAAATATAACAAACTAGCTGATCCGCCCGGCTTCGCCCGTGACACCCAATTTATCCCGTCATTTATGAATTTCACAATAATGTATGAAAATTTTCCCCCGCCCGCACCCACGGCCAGTTCGAATTATGGTTACATGATATTTATTTTTTTACGCATTGTTTTGATTTTGCTACATCTCCTAAGATATTTTTTTTAATTTGCAAGGTGTTAAGGGACAAAATAATCTTCATGAAATGCTGAAACCAGCCAACTGTTTTATTAACAAAATTTTAACGATATTTGTTGGGTGTGTCGGAAAAAAATAAGCTTTTATCGAAAACGCTGTGTATATCCCTTTGAGATATAACAAAATAATGTATGGTAGAAGTGTATATCTATCTACTTAATATAGGTCTACAAAAAAGTCCGTGATGGTATGTCTATCTCTTAAGAATTACATACTATATCCATTTTAATACTCTATTATACTAATTTACTAATTTTTTATTTTATTTATTTTATTTATTTTATTGGCTTTAGCATTTCATTAAGATTATTTTGCCCCTTTACACCTTGCAAATTAAATGAAACCCATGAAATTATACACACTTTGTGCAAGTGTGTTGAAAATACTATAACCTAACTTTACGCTGTACCCTGACGGGGTAGTCGAAAATATGATGTAGTTTCGTTTCATTTGTTGTAATGGGTAGGCAGACGAACAATAAATGCTGACACCGAGCCAGCTGTATGCCGTTGCAGGCGAGACATTATTATCTATGGGCAATGTATCAACTCTCAGCGGACAGAATACATATAGCGCATTCAGAACGGAGAACAGAGAGTGAATGTGTATAAAATAAGGCGAACAGTACAGACAACATCCATTGGAACTAAACCTACTCACGGCTCTGGTGCAGGCGACACTTCACTATCCGTCGGCTCGGGTCGGATGGCCGCATTCTGCACCACAATGTTCGTATTAAAGCTTAGAAAAGCGCATTCAAATGGAGCTTTTAGATTTCTCTCGGGTCATTACACTAAGATTAAAGTCGATAGCAGGTGAAGTTACACCCAGAAACTTCACCTGCTATGGACTGGACTGTTGCAGGCGACTTTTTTAAAGTTATACTTCTATTGGGGCGTTCAGTGACATCGCTTGCGATGTCAAGTCACGCATTGCTGCCGCGTGGGCCAAATGGCGGGAGATGACCGGTGTCATTTGTGACCCAAGAATGCCGATCCGGTTTAAGGGTACATGACAGTGAGACGTGGCCAATATTGGAGCGAAACAAGCAGGAGCTGTCACGGAAATGAAGATGCTGCTGTGGATGTGTAGAGTCACGCGGGTGTACCGCGTGAGGAACTCTCGCTCACGAACCGGTTTAAGACGAGGTGGAATTCCGCGGTGGTGTAGCCCGGCGGCTGCCGCAAGACGTGACCATACCAACGAAGGCGACACTCTTGCAACTTGTCTGCAATGTCACGGACGTGAAGGCTGCCGCGGATGCGAGAGTTCCTCACGCGGTCCATCCGCGTGACCCCACACATCCCCCGCAGCATCTTCATTTCCGTGACACGCAGCTCCTGCTTGTGTCGCTCCAATATCGGCCACGTCTCACTGCCATGTAAAAGGACAGGTCTAATAATGGTTTTGTAGACCTGTCCCTTCAACCGGATCGGCATTTTTGGGTCACAAATGACACCGGTCATCTCCCGCCATTTGGCCCACGGGGCAGCAATGCGTGACTTGACATCTCAATCGAAGTCACTGGACGTGTGAAAAACAGATCCCAGCCAGGTATTTAACCTGGTTCGTGCGCTCGACCAAATCACAAATAAATATTTATATCTATCTTTGGTTATTAAAACCGAAATTTTCGTCGATAGGTACCGATGGTAACTATTTTGACATTATTTTAGACAGTAGTAAAAGATAGATAGGTTATTAAAACCGGCCGTAAATGTCTAAGCCCTAATTTGAATAACAATATATCAAAGTACTTACATGCAGGTCTTCGATATCAATTTCCTCTGGTAGTGACACCGAGGACACAGCTTCAAGAACGTCAGCTGTCGGCAGTGATTTTATTCTGCTTGTGACCCCTTGCAGAAGTCTGCAATAAGAATATATAAACCTTTATTGAGTCTGTTTACACTGTTGATTGATGCACTTGATGGAACTTGCTACACATCTTGAACTAAAACACTTGTACTGTTCCACTTATTTATTACTTAAACCTGACCGGTTTCGCCGTTTCGGTTTAAGTACTAAAAAAAGTGGAACAGTACAAGTGTTTTAGTTCAAGATGTTTTTATTTTGTAAGAGAGAGATACTTCCTTAAGTCTCAATTGATCACGAAATCTCTAATTTGAAGCTCAGGGTAAACGTAAACCAGATAAATGACCGTGGAGGTTCTAGCCCAGGCTACCGTAGTAACCGGTTGCAATTGCAGTCACTTTTAAAAAAGTCAAAACTACCCAGGAAATTCTTGACATATTAACAGGGGGCCAAGTCTACCATTTCAATCGCGTCAGAATAGAATCGTAATCGTCGCTCAATAGATAGCCACCGGTAAAATTTTGACTTTTTTTCGTAGTCTACTAATACAATCAGAAAAAAAAAATATTCATGTAGGTCACAAAGTAACACTTATGAACGTCAAAATTACTGCTTCTACATTTACATTTACTGCCAGATTCGCAAAGCAATAGGTAGAGCCAGAGGAAGAACCTGGCAATAAAACTAATGGCCACTCTTTTCTAACCGCCATTTGACACAGTGTGATTAACATGGTATTTGACCCATTATACAGTAATGAAATTATACAAAAAAAAGAACAAAATTACACTTATACCTACTCAGGTCATAACTACTGTCACACAGTAAAAACTTTTCTTTTCGAATGCTGACCACAAAAAAGTTTATTGAATTCGAATTTCGAATTGTTCATGAAAATAAAAATGTATACTTTTTAGAATTTTACTCATTTTTAAATCCACTTAAAGAAGACCGTGTTGCAGTTATTGCGTTGCATCGTTGCGGTTACGCGCCAATTCAAATTTTTGACATACTGAAAAATTTGAATATAACCAAAAGATTCGTTTATCGTACCATCAAACGATACAATGAAGACTCTAGTGTAGATGACAGGTCAAGAAGTGGTCGCCCTCGGTCTGTTAGGACTCCAGCAGTGATAAAAGCTGTGAAGGTGCGAATTCAAAGAAATCCCAAACGTAAGCAGAAACTGTTGGCCCTCCAGATGGGGTTAAGCAGAACCACGGTGAAAAGGGTGTTAAATGAAGACGTAGGGCTTCGATCATATCGAAGAAAAACAGGACATTGTTTAAATGCTCGTCTAATGGACCTGAGACTGAAGAGATGCCGCGCTTTGTTGAAGCGGTACGCGGGAAAAAAATATCGGGAAATTCTTTTTTCGGATGAAAAATTTTTTACCGTAGAAGAGAGCTACAACAAACAAAATGATAAGGTGTACGCAAACAGTAGTGAAGAAGCGAGCAACCGTATTCCGCGTATCCAACGAGGTCATTTTCCACCCTCGCTCATGGTATGGTTGGGAGTTTCTTATTGGGGCTTAACAGCGGTACATTTTTGTGAGAAAGGTGTAAAAACGAATGCAGTTGTGTATCAAAATACAGTCCTGACGAACCTTGTGGAACCTGTTTCTCATACCATGTTCAATAACAGGCACTGGGTATTCCAACAAGATTCGGCGCCAGCTCATAGAGCGAAGAGCACACAAGACTGGCTGGCGGCGCGTGAAATCGACTTCATCCGGCACGAAGACTGGCCCTCCTCCAGTCCAGATTTGAGTCCGTTAGATTACAAGATATGGCAACACTTGGAGGAAAAGGCGAGCTCAAAGCCTCATCCCAATTTGGAGTCACTCAAGACATCCTTGATTAAGGCAGCCGCCGATATTGACATGGACCTCGTTCGTGCTGCGATAGACGACTGGCCGCGCAGATTGAAGGCCTGTATTAAAAATCACGGAGGTCATTTTGAATAAAACTTTATTGTCATAAGAATCTATGTTTTGTTAAGTTCATTTTGGTATATAAATGGTTACATAATGAAAAAACTTGTTTCAATTATTTTATATTAAACATGTGACAGAATTTATGACCTGACTAGGTATAGTTCCTTTAAATTTATGTGAGAACAGTCGACTAAACTTAGTTTGCCTTAAATTTAAATAATATTATTTGTAACAATTGCTATAACAGCTATGAGCTGACCAGTCCCAACAGACGGCACCCGTTCACGGGTATGACGCATATATCAGTCATCGCCTTACTCAACCGTATTGTAGGGAACAAGGCGACCCGATACATACTTTTAGTACTTTTGACCTTTCCGTTTTTGAGCAATCTGCTCACGTGGTCTTCATATGTAAGTCTCGGCCTACCCGAGTTCTACCTTCTGCTTTCGCACAATATATATTCTTCGTCAATCGTTCCTCACTCATTCGTTGGACGTGTCCAAACCAACGGAGCACGCCCTTTTCCAGCTTAACGCTGACACTTTCATTCAAACCTGCCATATTGCGTATCACTTCGTTACGTATTCGGTCGGCCAAGGTAACGCCGCACAATTTTCGAAGTGATCGCATCTCCACTCCATCCATCACCAGTTCCATCCGCGCTAAACATACTCCCTAAATACACAATTTCATTCACTTGCTCTAGACGTTCCTGGTTTACCCTAATCTCGCATTTAGTTCTTACGTCATCTCTTTCAAATACTAGAACCTTAGTCTTACTTGCATTCAAGCGAAGACCCTTACTTTCACACTCCTCTTTCATATTAGTGACTAATGCCTGAAGGTCGGCTTCTGATGAGGCCATGAGCACCGCATCATCAGCGTACAGCAGACAGTTTACTGAAAAGTCACCCAAATTCACTCCCATATCACAATTTTTCAACTTCTGCAGGCAGATACACTATGAACAGCCAGGCGGACATGACACAACCCTGTTTGACGCCTGTACAGACATCAAAAAGAGGTGACACATCCCCCCCTACTCGCAAGCAAGCCTTACAGTCCTTATAAAGCGACTGTATTGCCCGCAGCAGCGAGCCGTCCACACCATATCCGGGCAGCAAATCCCACAGAGTTTCCCTCACAACGTTATCAATTGCTTTCTCCAGATCCACAAAAGCGCAGAAAACCCTCTGGCTAATAGCCAGAAACTTCTCCGCGATCATGCAGAGAGAAAACACTTGATCCATATAACCTCTTCCACGTCGGAATCCGCATTGAGCCTCCCATAAATACCTTTCAGACTTTTCTTGCATTCTTGCCGTTATAATCTTTGCATACACCTTACTAGCTAAGCTGACCAAGCTGATCGCCCTGTAGCTGGAGCAGTTTAGGCGTGAGCCTTTCCCTTTGTAAATTGGTACTACAACTGCTATTCGCCAGTCATCTGGGACCTCACCCGTCCGCCAGCACAAGTTGCATAACAGACATAGAGTGTCCCAGACGCGCGACCCACCGTACTTGATCATCTCAGCAGTAACTCTGTCTTTTCCCTCAGCCTTACCACATTTCATACTTCTTATCGCTTGTTCAATTTCTTTCATACTAATGACTTCAATGACATCGGGATCCGGAGCATCGAAGTGAGCTCCACTTCCCGACGTGGCATCTCTGTCTTTTCTTGCATACATCTTTTCATAATATTCACTCCATCTCTGCAGGACGTCAGTTTGGTCTGTTAGGACGTCATTGTTAACACTGAGCACTTTTTTCATACTGCAGATTGCCGAACAACTCCGGGTCTTGCCTACCTCTTTCCAGAAGAGCCTGGCATTATCCCGGAAATTGGACGACAACCTTTCATCCGCTTTCATTCTGCACCTTTCACGAGCTTCTTCTATCAGTGCCTTCGTGTTAACTTTTTGCAGCTTGTATCTCTCTTTCATATTAAAATCATTCCGCGAGGCTAAGTAGTCTAACCATGCTTTCTTCTTCATTAGAACTGCTTCTTTCACTTCATTTTCCACCATGCGTCACGCTTGCGTCACGCTTATTACTACTGCCTCTTCTCGTTTCTCCACACACTTCCACAGCGGCATTTACCATACTATCCCTAAGGTTCTGCCATACACTTTCCACATTCTCACTACTAACATTGACGTCGTCAAGCTTTTCGGCTACCCTTTCTTTATATTTATCCCTAATGGATGCATCCTGCAGCTTCCAGCTTTTGATGCTATGAGTCGACTCAGGTTCAGGACACTCGGTACGATGACGCCATCCCGCGAACAGACCCCTTATCCTAGTTATTACTAGGTAGTGGTCTGATCCTAGTTCAGCGCCTCGATAAACCCTTGTGTCCATCACCTGTTTACGGAGCCGACTATCCATTAGGAATAGATCTATTATGCTTCTCTTTGACTTACATCTCCTCGTATACATATGAATTTGTTTGTGGTTGAACATTGTGTTCGCCACAAACAAATCCTTTTCCTTACAAAATGCCAGTATAAGCTTGCCAGCGTCATTCACCCTTTTATCCCCATACTTCCCGAGTACCGACTCAAAACCATCGCGAGCGGTACCCACCCATCCATTCAAGTCTCCACATACTATAAGTTTTTTATTTCCTTCTATCACATTTAGAGCTTCTCTCATACTCTCCCAGAAGTCCTCTAGCTCACTCGCGTTCGACGAAGATACTGGCGCGTAAGCAGCTACCAGGAAAATCTTCGTCAAACCAAGTTTTAGACGGATCCAGAGGATTCTAGGACCTACCAGTTTATACTCATACATACCGGAGGCCAATTGCGAGGACAACAAAATTCCAACCCCCCGACTGCCATGCTCGCTCTCTGTTACTCCAGACCATAGCGCGAGCACCCCACCCGGGAGCTCCACGATTTCGCTGCCCTTGCGCTTGGTCTCTGTCAAGCACACTACATCTAACTTTCTCTCATTCATAACATCCATCAACTCATTCATCTTATCTGCCATTCCTCCCCTAACATTCCACGCAGCTACCCTGCACTCCACATCCCGCTGTGTCGGGCCACGCGTGTAGGGTGGCGGTCCCCTACGCCGCTCTGGCACACACTTTTCGCACCAGCGGGGACGAACTGGTGCGCGTCGCCTCGGGGGCACGCTGGCAGGGATGGCGACGTGCACGCTTCTACTCTTCATCCCCCATTATTTATAATTTCAAAATTATAAATAACTTATTTATAATTTCAAAATTATAAATAAGACTACATAGTGCTCACACAATAACAAAGTCAAATTACATATAAATATGTATTTTAGTTATTACCGGGACTAAACGCAGTCATACCTTTAGTTGCCTGGCGTTTCAAATTATTTATACTGGAGAATGTAAAAAAAAATAATGTAAAAAAATACAACATATATATGCAGATTCAAGACAAGTAGATAATATAACACAAGATTCATTCGAATCCTAAATAGCTCGAGCGAAGAGCAAGCAACTCATTTCCATTTATTTTTATCATTCAAATAACCATTAATTGTGTAATAAGCCCTTTTCAAGAGGTGCGTCTTAATTTCCGCCTTAAATTTATGTAACGGCAGGTTCATAATGTCTAAAGGAATTTTATTATATAGGCGTATGCCAATTCCTGCAAAAGAGTCGTGAACCTTTTGTAAACGATGATGCGTTCCAATTAATTTATGCTTATTTCTAGTATTTATCGAATGTATGTCACTGTGTCTATTGTATAAATGTATGTTCTGTTTAACTAACGTGATATTTGCAAATATATACTGTGATGCAACCGTTAAAATGCCAATTTCTTTAAATTTCTCTCTAAGAGACACTCTAGCACTCAATTTATATATTGCACGTATAGCTCTCATCTGGAGTACAAAAATTACTTGTAGATCAGCTGCTTTACCCCACAGCAAAATGCCGTAAGACATGACACTATGAAAATAACTAAAGTATACTAGCCTGGCAGTTTCTACATCAGTGAGCTGCCTGACTTAACTAACGGCAAAGGCTGCCGAGCTGAGTTTACCTGCAAGACACGTTATTTGGGCGTTCCACTGCAGTTTGCTATCTAAAGTGATCCCCAAAAATACAGTTGATTCTACAATATTAAGGGTATCACCGTTCAATGTTATATGTGTACCGCAATTCCTGACATTAGGCATGCTAAATCTGATACATTTTGTCTTCTTAGCGTTTAGTAGCAAATTATTGGTCGTAAACCAATCTACAACTTGGGCAAGTAAACTATTAACGCCGTTAAAATCAGTAAGCGTACGATGTACTTTAAAAATAAGTGACGTATCATCAGCAAATAGAACAATGTCGCACAAGTACTGTATATAGAATGGCAGATCGTTAATATAAATTAAAAATAGAAACGGACCTTGAATTGATCCCTGCGGTACGCCCATAGCTACAGATGCACCAGAGGAGCGAATTTCATTAACATCAACATGTTGTATCCGATCACAATCGTACCCCAATAGACTTCTATCGGTCGGCCGATGAGTTCTACTAACACGTACCGCGCCAGTGGCCGCTAGTCAGTTGCATTTTTGATAGTCTTACATTTAGACAGCTAAAAACAGCGATTCTGTTTCTATTCTACGGCTTGTCAATAGTAGACTCGGCCCCCAGATTTCTTCTGAGAGAGCGCGAAGGGCCTTCCTTGGTTATGGGCGATTTGTCCAATAACTTTTAATAGGCGTCACCGCTGTAGGATAGCAATTCAGTTGAAGGCTCAACTGAAAAGCCATCCTACAGCGCAAACGACGCTGCTGCTGCTGCGATGGGAGCTTCCACCTCACAAACACTTGAAGGGTTTTCAGCAGCTCTTTGAGTTCATAAACTGCTGTACTGTACAAATAGATTTTGTGCGCTACTCCTTTTTATCTAAAGTCTTCGCCCAGGAGTGGAGCCCAGGGTCCACATTCCTACCATCTCTCCGCTTCATAGGTTACGACAACCCTAGTAATATCCATTAATACACATGTTATCACCTTTTAAGGAGTACTGAACAACGGATTTTTTTAAAAGTGAATAATTTCCAACTAGAGTGTAGTTTTTACTGCGTCGGTGGCATAAGTCGCATACATCTGCATCAACACTGAAGATCCGGTTTAGATTCCCGAGTCGGAACAAATATTTGTGTGATCTGCATATGTTTGTGTCGGAGTATGGGTGTTTCCTATGTATATGTATTAGGTATGTATTTATTTACAACAATTAATAATAATTAATTTATTTTATTTTTTGTTTTTATTTTTTTACATTTGCGAGCGTTTCCGTGCTTCGGAAGGCACGTTAAGCCGTTGGTCCCGGTTGCCAGTAAAATGGCGGTCGTTAAGCCTGGTTGAAGGCCTTATAGGCGGCTAAAAAAATTTCAACAGCAGGTAGCCACAACCTGCGTCTGTCTATTTCAACACGGCAATGGGCTCACCACCTATTACGTGGGACAGGAATCCACACGGTGAAAAGTGGGCATATAATATGCCTCAGCCACCCCTTCGGGGATAAGGCGAGATGGATATTTATTTTTTTATTTTTTATGTATTTATTAATATTTAATGATGTTATTCGTTTTCTAGATCCCATACCACAAGCTTATATTAGCTTACTTTGGGTATGTATGTTTGTGTGCAGATAATCAAGAGCGAGTGTGGTATTTGATGCACTTAATATAAAGTACTTACTTCTCTAAGTGGTGGAGTGCATTGTGTGTTGGAGTGTGTTCCGGGACACCGGCGTTGTTGCTCGGCACGAAGTTGTCGTAGCAACTGAAACTCTTGTACTCTATCCTGGAATTTGAAAAGCTTATGTGAAGAAACAAATCCAATAGTGTGTGGGTAGAAACATAATCGCCATAGGTCTGAGACGTTCTATACTATAATACCATACATACATATTGTCACGCCTATATCTATACCTGAAGGAAGTCCGCAGAAGCATACTATACGCCCACATTTCGCCGTGTACAGTTCTGTCACACGTAACAGGTGGTGATCTCATTGCTGCGTTGAAATAGGCAAGCGCAGATTGTGGCGACCTGCCGTGGAAATTTTTAAGCCGCCTATAAGGTCTTTGGTTTAACGACTGTCATGTTACTGGCAGCGGCTTAACGTGCCTTCCGAAAGCACGGAAACACTCGCAAATATAACTGCCACAAAGTGGTCACCCATCCGAGGACCAGCCGTAGCGAAAGTTGCTTAACGCAGTGATCGTTTACAGAACACTGAGTTAGCGGGCCACGAGCGCTTCTCTATAATACCAATTTTATATATATTATGGATTTCACTTACCTAGAAGGTTTCACAACCAATATGTGTTTAGTAGGGAAGTTATGTCCTAGCATACGCGCCGTGTTTTCTAAGTTCCATTTAAGGTAGGCCCGATTATCACGGTGCGCCTGCATTACTTCCGGGTAGTCCTACAAAGAACAATTTATACTGTACTGCCACAGAATAAGTAATAGTACAACGTACAGAAGTGTCACTCCCAATAAAGGTCAGTTTTAGGTATGAAAACATACGTACACTCGCCGCCTGCAAGCAAAATTGAAACTTTTAACGGCGCTCGAACGTTGAATTTTGTTTGCGCGCCAGAGTTTTATGACCAAGCTGCGAAGTCCGCGCGCGGTTGTCACTTGAGAAGTTTTTGTACCTATTTGATATATTTAAACCGCGGCTGTCGTGCAAGCGGAGCGGCAGCGGCAGCCTACTCTCATTAACCGCTTCGAGCAGTGCGCTGCCCGAATATACCTACACTGTGGAGTGCTCCCCCTGGTACTCCCTACATCTACGTCGTGAAAGCGAAGCGAATGTTTTTAATTCAGATAAAAGTTAGCCAGTGGATAAACCAGCTATAGAAAGACAATGGTAGCTACTGCTCATGTGCGTTTTTAAATTACATATGTGATTTTGTCTGGGTTTGCTGATATGTGATTTTGGTCGCCAGTTTCAATTTGATTGTCTCCCGCCCTCTAACTGCATACTTTAACGGTCTTGCCGGACTTCGAATGACCGAGATTGTTGAAAACATACTAAAATATATGAAGCCAGCAACAAAGATCCATTGGAGACATTTACAAAGCGCATATTAACGTGTAAACCCGCTGCTACGAACAAGACAGTGAATATTATTGTGTGATATTTTTTTTTAATCAACGCCGTTTAACCCAGAGCCTATAGTGCAGCAACATAAGCTGGTGGTATGAGATCTAGACAGCTGGAAACACTCAAAATCCGAAACATACATTTGCCATAAAATAAAATTTAAAAAACAACAATGTATTATACAAATTTTAACGGCGCTTACAAAATGTCATACCATTGTACTAAAGATAAATTTTATATTTTTAAAGTGACCACCGGTTCGGAACGCACCTGAGAAGAACCGGCAAGAAACTTAGGAAGGCTTTTGTTTGATGGCCTATTTACAAATAATAATTATTCCACGATGCCAGCAGATCATTTCCAGGCGTCCGTCCTGCAAATAGTCTTTAACAGCGTAATAACCATTTTCACAAAGCTTTCTAAATAACTTTTTAAACTAATTAAGTGGAAAATTTCTCAGATCACAGGGAAGCTTGTTGTAAAAGCATATACAGTTACCCTGAAAAGAATCGCCAGTCTTTTGTAGTCGACTGTGGTAGACTGAAAGATTGCTTTTATATCTAGTATTTATATAATGTTTATCACAGAGTTTACAAAACTGTAATAGATTTTCTAGACGTACATAAAATTGGCAAAAACGTACTAAGAGATACAATCAAGTTGAGAACAGAAAACAAACTCCTTTATTATTATTCTACCCACCGTCCAAAAATATTAATAACAAACATAACATATCTTTCCCTCATATAGATGGTTTACATATAAATATCTGAACTAAATAATCATACAAACATTTGGTACATAGAAAATAGAATATAACATTGGCTTTGATTAGATCCATTTACAAATCATGTCATGATATGATAATAATAATAAACACAGTCAAATCTTAGTCGTAAATCAATCGTCTGGTATCCCAATAATTTCTCTCCATAACTCTGATGGTGGGATCTCAATCTGTGATTCTCCCAATGTATCTTCAGAGTTACTGTCATGTTCCCACCTCTCATCCGACGGATCTGCTGAAGGATTTTGATTCTCTGGTCTCATTAAAATTTGATCAGTATGGCGGCGATGTAATTCACCATCTTCAGTCCTCACCCTGTATGTAGCCGGTCCTTCAATTGTCTCAATAATACCTCTACACCATTTCTCACCCTTACCATACATATGTATCAGCACTGGGTGATTCAATGTGAATGTTCGCGAAGGAGAGGATTGTGCCGCTGTCTCCCTCTGTTCACCCGCTCGGCTTAGTGTAGAATCAGGATGTAGAGCTGACACAGCCGTCTTATACTTTCGTCCGTTTAAAAGCTCAGCTGGTGTTTTATTGGTTGTACTATTAGGTACAGTCCTGAGATAGTACAGTGTTTTACACAACATCTCTGTCCAAGGTATACTCAAATTCATCAGCTTGCTAATTTTATTTTTGAATGTTTGAATTGCCCTTTCAATCTGTCCATTTGTCTCCGGGTAGTTTAGTGGAGAGTATAAGTGTCTAATTTCCATTTCTCTTTCGGAATCCATTGAATTCATCTGATGTGAAGGCTAGACTATTGTCTGACACAATTACATCCGGCAATCCTTGAGATGTAAATATTTTCCGAAGGGTTGTGATCACTGTGTTGCTGTTCATTGAGCGCACTATTTCGGCTTCAAATCATTTGCTATAGCTATCTATTGCAACCAAGAATGTTTTACCTTTAAAAGGACCTGCAAAATCAATATGCACCCGACTCCATGGTTTTTCTGATATAATTCAAGCCCTTGGGTCTTTAGGTGGGTTATTTCTCACCAACTGGCATTGTTCACAACCAGATACTGCTTGCTCTATTTGTCTATCCATATCAGCCCACCACACATATCCTCTCGCATATGCTTTTGTTCGGATAATTCCCGCGTGCGGAGCATGAAGCAACTCCAATACTCTCAGTTGAAGTGACTTGGGAATTACAACTCTATTGCATCACAATAAACAGTCTTTATTATGTGAAAGAGCGTCTCTTCTTGTCCAAAACGGTTGTAGGCTCGGTTCTGTGTTGTGGCCGGGCAAACCATGTAGCACATGAAATAACAACTTTTGTAGTACTGAATCCTTTTTAGTGTCAATGGCAATCTTAGTAGCGTCCGGTTCCCAACCGTCCGGTTGTTCTTCTAATAGCAGTACCTCCGGCAACTTTTCTACCCTGGCGGTAGAAGTTTCTACTGCTGTCCAACGACTCAAGGCATCTGCGTTACCAATTTTTTCCATGGACGGTACTGTTTCTCACATGAATAGCAACCCAATTTCAATGACCACCTTAACATTCTTGGTGAAATTTGGGTTGGTACGGGCTTTGCTGGGTTGAACAAACTTAGCAACGGTTTATGGTCAGTAATAATTATTAATTTTCTTCCAGCTAAGAATTCGTGGAATTTCTTAAGACCAAACATTATCGCTAAAGCCTCTTTATCAAACTGACCATACCGTCGCTCATGTTCTTGTAAGGTCGGTGATGCCATCATAACCGGTCGTTCTGTCCCGTCCTGCATAATGTGTGAAATAATGGCACCCGCACCATATTCCTAGGAATCACATATCTCCTAACCAGACTCCTAACGGTAGACGATTCACATTCATCAATCCAAGAGTAGTGTTGAGTGTTAATAACCTGGCAGACGGTTTATCGACTTTTAATTGTGTATACGCGTTTTTTAGGTCTAACTTAGTAACGACTCTACCCCCGCTTAATTTAACAAATGCCTCCACCGATGTCGGTAGCGGGTACACATCGGTATCAATTGCAGGGTTACCGGTACTCCGGTAATCGCCGCAAATTCTAATGTCACGATTCTCTTTCACAACCGGAGTGACCGGTGTCGCCCAGTCCGAGTACCTCACTGGGGTCAAGACTCATACCGCCACGAGCCGGTTCAGTTCATCCGCGACCTTGTTTTAGCGGGAATGGCACAGGGCGTGCTTTCATGAAACGCGGTTTGGCATTTTCTCTTACATGAAGTGAAACTTCAGGGCCTTGATATTCTCCCAACTCCTGCTTAAATAACTCTGAAAACTCTTTTCTATAATTTGCAATTACATCTTGAGACCAACACAATCCAGAAATTTGAAGACCCAGCGCATTGAACCAATTCCTACCAAGTAGATTTGGTCCCTTCCCTGTTACCACAACTAATTCACATTGCGCCTCTTTCTCTCCCAGCTTCACCCGTACGTGTGCTAGTCCCAACACTTTCAAAGGGTCTTGTGTCCACGTCACCAATTTTAAGTTTGTTGCGGTCAAAGGTGGTGTAATTGACCACAGCTTTCGGTATGTGTCTTCAGACATGTTGGTTCTAGATGCCCCAGAGTCAACCTCCATGGTGACCTTAACTTCATCAATGTATACATCTGTTGTGATTGGCGCTAAGTAACGATCTGAACAGACATATACACCCATCATGTGTTCTGACGAAGTCGTAGTCTTATCAACGTCATCGTCTGGTGCATCTTCGCTGGCTTCTTATCACACCGTGCAGCTATATGCCCGTATTTCTTACAATAGAAACACCTCGCCTTAATGAACGGACATCTTTCATCTGGCCTATGCGCTCGGGCACACCGGCGACATCCTTGACTCGACCGCACCGCACCGATGTCCATTGGAACGGCCTCGGTAACTATGGCCGGAGTTTGTTTTGACTCGTTAGCTACACACCTAGGGTACAAGTCTGGGAACGTCGTTTGATAGTCGAAACACATTTATAACGCGACCCATAAGTTAAGTCTTTCTTTTTGAGTAAATCGCGCCGCAAACGATCGTCACGCACCCCTAGCACGAGTCGGCTTTTTAAGTCCACAAAATTACACTTCGAACCGAGTAAGCTAATTGCCGCAACAAAGTCCTGCACGCTTTCTTTGTCCAATTGTTTACGACTGTGAAACTTCCCCGACTGTAATACTTTGTTTATTTCTGGTTCAAAAAAATTGTCTAAAACACTATAGATTTCTACTAATGGCACTTCCACTGGTCGTTTCGGCACTAAAAGTGAGGCAATAAGTGCAAAAGTCTCTCTGCCACACTGTGAGAGGAACAAAGATCGTCCTTTGTTGACGTTATCATCACTCACTCCAACGGCGTCGGGCGCGCACATTAATTGTTCTTTATAATCACACCATTTATCCGTCTTCGGGTTAAACTGTCCAGGAAAAACTATATTCGATATATTTACAGCCATTTTAACTTTATATTAATATTTTTTTATCTCGTCGCCAATAAAAGATACAACCAAGTTGAGAACAGAAAACAAACTCCTTTATTATTATTCTGCCCACCGTCCAAAAATATTAATAACAAACATAACATGTACTATGATGCTAAATCACACTAATATTTGTTCCGACCCGGGAATTGAACGAACCCGGGATCCTGCAGCATTCACTACCACACCCCACCGAGGCAGTGAATGCTTGGAGAGCAATCCCATTTTTGATTGAACATCTATAACAAATGTGCGCCGTTTCTGTTTATAGTAAGAGCAATAGCGCGCTGCTGATTTTAGCGAGCCTAGTAGCAGCCCTAATTACCTGCACATCTCCGCCGAAGAAAACAACAGTTTGTGTGCCCAAAGGCGAAGTGCGAGCGGCTGGCTGGAACAGAGCATCGTTGAGCCGCCCCTCGTGCCCCGCCACACGCCGCAACCGCAGCGGCAGCATCTTCCGCGAGATAGCGCCTATTGCTGACGACACGCTGTTGAATATACTCATTATGTACACTCGAGGAAAATTTATGTTTAGGTTTTTCTCTCCTAATCTCCTTTGTTGTTTGTGTTATAATTACTAACTCCTTGATGAAGTTTCCAAGGTTCGCTTGCCTTCGGGAAATATTATTTATTTCGGAAATGGGCTCACCACCTAAAACGTATTACGCCTTATCCCCGAAGGGGTAGGCAGAGGCATACTATATGACCACATTTCACCATATGCATTTATGTCCCACGTAACAGGTGGTGAATCGATTGACGTGTTGAAATGGACAGGCGCAGGCTTTGGCGACCTGCTGTTGAAATTTTTCAAGCCACCCATAAGTTGTTTAATTAAAAAAATAATAAATAAATATCCATCACGCCTTATCCCCGAAGGGGTGGCATAGGCATATTATATGCCCACTTTTCACCGTGTGCCACACGTAATAGGTGGTGAGCCCATTGCCGTGTTGAAATAGACAGACGCAGGTTGTGGCTACCTGCTGTTGAAATTTTTAAGCTCGTGCCTTCCGAAGCACGGAAACGCTCGCAAATGTAAATGCCACAAAGTGGTCACCCATCAGAGTACCAGCCATAGTGAAAGTTGCGTAACTCAGTGATCGTTTACAGAACACTAAGACCGCGGGGCAACGAGCGCTTCTAATTATACGCGCTTCTAATAAATTCTAATTTCTTTAATTGAGCTTAACAACTGCAATATTACTAGCAACTGAGACCAACGGCTTAACATGCCCATTGAAGCACGGAAATGCTCGCAAATGTAATCCATAAACCATCCAATGACGTTATAGCATAAGTTGCCTAATGCAGTGATCGTTTACAGAACACTGAGTTAGCGGGGCCATGAGCGCTTTAGATTATAAGAAAATAAATAAACAGAAAAATGCACTTAAATTAATTTATTTTCATTAACAAAATCATGTTATGACAACAACAGCAATACAATAAGGCAACATTTACTCAAAAGTTGCAAATTGACTATAAATAGGTATTTATAATCTATTTTGTTCCTCTGCTCTGTTTCTGATGATAATACTTTGTGTCATTCATACACACTGTGATCTTCAATGTAATATCATCTAAGCAGTTCTTCAGATCTTCCTTTAACTCTCTCACCTTAACCTGTACATCTTCACACATAAGATTATAACACATCGCTACCAACCCCATTCCCAATAGTACATATATGAAATTTATAACAAGTTTAACATGAGAACCATCAGCAGAATCTGCTATATTTGCTCCCGGTACAAAATCTCCGAAGCCAATTTTACATAAACTTATAACACAGAAGTACGTAGAGTCCAAATAATTCCAGTCCTCCCAAGCACCGAACATTATTGTTCCTGTTAGGATGTAGAAGGATATGACCCACAAACACGCTGTGGAGGGTACTGTAATTTTCTTCTTAATGGGCTGTATTCCATCTTCAAATATCGGATCATCCTTCCTGCTGCACTCATGCGCTGTAATATATAACCATTTGAATGTCTTTGCCAAGACTTTGCCCATATTACAAAAGTACAAGATGTATATTGGTATGCCAAAACATGCATAAGCTATTGTCCCGATTTTACCCCACACAGTTTTAGGTACAACATTGCCATAGCCAATCATAGTGAAAACAGATAAAGAATACATTAATGCAGCAGGAAATGACCAGATATCTCGAGCAGTCCTACCATTGTAGCCTGTCTGTATGGCAATGGTGATATTATTTTGGAATGACCTTAACACTTCATTTACATTCATCACCCAAACAGTTTCATTAAACACATTGACATTAACCGTGATATTCCACAATGCCTCTGCACAGTCATGTCGGAGTCTCCTCACTTCTTCAAGCTGCTCATCTGGGTTATCTTTCTCAATGTGCATGAATCCTACTGCCCCAAGGATCGCATAACAAACAACGAGAGCACCAACACCCACTTGTGTAAACATAAATGCAATGAATTTTCTAAAACAGTCTTTTATTTTCTCCCTTGGGTCACTGCCCAGTGTCGATGATGAATCCCTGCTTCTCATGGAGCCATGGAAACTCGCGCTCGTGGGGTGTTGTCTATCCATAATAAATTTTGTGTAGTTTGATAAAATAGCAACGGAGTATATCGTCACATCGGCGTGAACTATTTTAAGAATATCATTGGCATCGCGCCAACCGATTTGTTTGAGTACGATTAAAAAACAAACACGTTAGAGAAACTTAGTAACACAGTTTTATTAAATACATGTTTTTGAAAATCTAACTGCGTAAGAAAACTTTAGTAACACGAATTTAGATTATTACATTTTCGAACATATAACTCGACTTGTTAATTTATGTGGTTCTTTCGATAATAACATCTAATATTGCCTACCTGTAAACACTTGTATATTGACAATTAAAACAATTGACATACTCAGAAATTCGCATACTAACAATCACTGTCGCAAAGGTCGCAATCACAAATTATATAGTTTATCATCTCAATAAAAACTGTACCTGTAATATTGCCGATATTTATTTACAGGAAGCAAGTTATATTACAAAATCAGAATTCACAGAATGTGTACCTACGCGCATTATACAAACTGTTTTAAATAATAATTTAATGATTGTCATGCATGGTGTTCAGAGTTTAATCAAGTATTATTTGAAAAATTCTATTAATTCTTCAATTCAACAGGATACTATATTTTTCTTTAATTTATTTTGACATCGATATTTTTTTTGGACTTATTTTTTGTGGCTTGGTTACTAAGACCTTTTAGCTTAATCATATTTATTATATATTTTTTCATTCTGATGATTTAATTTAGTCCTGTTCGGTTCTATGTCCCGGTATTGCCCCATTAACGCGGTGGAACATTATTGAGGCATTTAGTGGAATTTGCGTGGCATGATGTAAAATAGCATTCCACTGCAATATATCACTATCTTTCACTATAGCTACGGACTCGAAAAAAGTATCAATACTCTGTGATATTGATACTTTTCGATACCGATACTTTGTGTTCGACACTTTTACTCAATAAGTACTTTTTGACAGGTATCGTATCGAATTGACAAACATTTGAAATTCCAAGAAGCTCGAAATCGTTCCTTCGGTTCACAGTTCAGTACGTCATCATTATCATCATCCGAGCGTCTGTCCCAGTTGCGTCTCGCGACGCCTGTAGTGAGACCATTGGCACACATGTCATCCCATACGACGTCTAGCCAGCACTTCTTGGGTCTTCCCCTCTTACCGGGACCCGGCGGGGCTGACATGGCCAGACATTTGTTTCCTACGTAGCCCGGCGGTTGCGAGAGTTCCTCACGCGGTCCATTCGCGTGACTCCACTCATCCACCGCAGCATCTTCATTTTCGTGACACGCAGCTCCTGCTTGTGTCGCTCCAATATTGGCCACGTCTCACTGCCATGTAAAAGGATAGGTCTAATGATGGTTTTGTAGACATGTCCCTTCAACCAGATCGGCATTTTATGGTCACAAATGACACCAGTCATCTCCCGTCATTTGGCCCACGCGTCAGCAATGCGTGACTTGACATCGCAATCGATGTCACTGGACGTGTGAAAAACAGATCCCAGGTATTTAACCTGGTCCGTGCGCTCGACCAAATCACCGCCTATGCGGACGGATGTGGGATCTGTCGAGTTTAGTGCCAAGTACTCGGTCTTCGCCACATTTAGTTTCAGACCGCCGTTCTCAAGCGTCTCCTTCCACGACTTCACACGTCGCACCAATCTGCCCCTGTCCGCGTCTGCTAGCGCAATATCGTTAGCACACATGAGCAACCATGAACCATGTCGCCAAGAGCAGTCCGAACCATGGTATCGAAATGACAGTACATGTCCCGGAAAGTGTCAATATAGACCTCTGAAACCCCTTTGAACCGCAGATTTACAGTTCAGTACGTATTTTACTTTCTTAATTTACTTCGCTAATCATTTCCTGCATTAGTTCCACTCGTATTTTAAAATAATATTTTTAATTTGTGAAGTCACCTCAAAAGAAAAAAAAAAGGAACCCTTATGACTTTGTTGTCCGTCTGTCTGTTAAAATACATTATCTCGGAAATACGTGCGAGTATCAAATATAAATTAAAAGCATATACTTTGATGTACCGACACTTTAAGGTTGCTCATTTCAAGCGCACGAACTGATCGATTGGCGCGGCTAAAATTAGTGCTATACTTGACGCAGCGCGAGAACGGAATAGCACCAGTAATGAACAGTAAAGAGATATGAGTGCGCGCAATACTAGTGATTCATTGATAAAAAATTCTAATTACGAGTAAATAAAATAAATATCCATCACGCCTTATCCCCGAAGGGGTGGCAGAGGCATATTATATGCCCACTTTTCACCGTGTGGATTTTTCTGTCCCACGTAATAGGTGGTGAGCCCATTGCCGTGTTGAAATAGACAGACGCAGGTTGTGGCTACCTGCTGTTGAAATTTTTCAAGCCGCCCATAAGGCATTCAACCAGGCTTAACGACTGCCATTTTACTGGCAACCGGGACCAACGGCTTAACGTGCCTTCCGAAGCACGGAAACGCTCGCAAATGTAAATGCCACAAAGTGGTCACCCATCCGAGGACCAGCCATAGTGAAAGTTGCGTAACTCAGTGATCGTTTACAGAACACTGAGACCGCGGGGCCACGAGCGCTTCAATTACGAGTACCTATTGCACAATAATAAAATTCGGATCCACACACTATGGTGGTACTGTTGACTGCCTCGGCGGTGTATTTATGCAACTGTCGCGCTGAGGTTTCGGGGTTGATTCCCGGATCGGGACAAATATTTGTATGATCCACAAATGTTTGTTTCGGAGTTTTGAGTGTTCCGTATGTATAATATGTATGTAAATATCTTGAACAAAACCACTTGTACAGTTTCACTTATTTTGAAATAAATGTAACAGTATAAGTCTTTTTTTTCAAGATGTGTAGCAAGTTCAACCAAGTGCCATCAATCAACAGTATTTATAAATATACTAGGGCCCGCCCCGGCTTCGCACGGGTGGCAAAAATGTTTCCGTGCAGATAGCTATATAGTTAAAATTAATAATATTAAAAATGTAATTAATAAGTAACAAAGAACTAATATTAATTTCGTTGAAATTCCGAAATTTATGCGGAAAGAAAGTAATATTTTAGATATTAAATTCGTGAAATATCTTAATTGGAATTCCCGATTTTTTTTAATTCTAATAGCTCTATCTGTAGGTGCTGAATCGTACTTGAATATAAAGTAATTAATCTGGTTCTGTCCATTTCAACATGGCAATGGGCTCACCATCTGTCAGGTGGGACAAAAATACAATGAATGATAATGTGGGCATAAAGTATGCCTCTGCCAACCTCTTCGAGGATAAAGGTGTAACATTATGTATGTACGTATGATTTCAGTCAGGGTAATCAGAAAGAACCGACTGCTACATGACACGGTCTTTTACACACCTCACTGGCTTCTTCAACATTCATTGTCAGAAATGCCTGCACAGGTTCATACCACAAGAGAACTAGCACACCTGTGCACTAGCAAACAATCACCATATTATAAAACAAAGTTCTCCGCCGCGTCTTTTTGTTTGTTCGCGATAAATTCAGAAAATACTATTTTTATGCTGTTTTCACCAATGGACAGAGTGGTTCTGGATAAAGAATTTAGTATATAATTTTTTATTTTTTTGTATACTTTGGCTAAAATATAACAATATTTGTTGGAGTTGTTCAAAAAAAGATAAGCCATCTAGGAGCTTTTAACGAAAACGCTGACATAACCCTTTGAATTTGAAATTGTATATCTTATTTAGGTTGTTATGTTTATGGTTGTTCCCACGGTGAAACCACGGGGCGTTCACTAGTGCTAGCTACTAAATATATAAAATAGCTAATAGTTCTAATAGAATATAAAAATAAGTAATAGTTCGTTAGCTAATAAATAGTATTTCAATGTACAATAATAGCCTCCCTTGATAAATAGACTATATAACCCAAAAATAATTTTTCAAATCCGACAAGTAGTTCCTGAATTCCTGAGATTAGCGCGTTCAACCAAACAAACAAACTCTTCAGCTTTATAATATTAGTAAAGGTACATAGATACAATAGTCTAACGTTTTCAATTTATTACTAATTTTCATAAAGTTCCGATATCATAAATAGGTATGAGTGCACTATTATAGAAGATTTATTGCACTCTATCATCATTACACTAGTCCCAGTTGCATTCATACCTTTGCTTTAGAGAATTGGGTGAGCGACGCGACCTAAGAGCACGCATCACAAATCAGAATAATAACCAACTGAGACGAAGACGAACGAACTGTCATGTCAGTAAAGTACTCTCCGGTCGCGCCGTATCAATTTTACAATGATTCACTTCACACACCATCTATTAGCCAATTACATGCCAGTACGCAGACCGCGATGCTACCCTGTCCCTGTCTCTCCCCATTCAACCGCCGCCGCGCCGTACAACCGCTGATTTTCCCTCCCCTTCCCCCGCGGCAAGCAACGAGTCAAGAGAGAAGCAAAATGATACGCATTGAAAACGAACACGAAGGGGATATGTCAAGTTGTTTTCTCGTGCCTTAGCTACTTTTATTTAATTTCTTAATTGCAGTTTCTGATTACAAGTGTATTACAAAAGTGTATTTGTGTTGCATGAATTGTGTTGTCCAAGACTAATTTCGTTTTTAGTACATGTTCTATATATTAGGGTAAATACTTTGTAAAGTTTAATTGTAGGTTAGGTACCGGCACAATGGACGATTTTATACCGCCCAAACCACCGGACCCAATTCGTATATCAGGTAACTCATCCTCAATTCCTTCTCTTAGTGCATTTGTTGAGGTTGCCGATCCTGAATATCATGTCTCTTCAGTAAAACGCTGATATTTACCGATCTCAAGAAATCTACGAAGAGAGGCTAGGTAAACACAAACATAAACATAAATGTAAGAAAAATAAAAAGAAATCTGGCACAAATAGATTAGACCTAAATCGCCAAATTTTCTTTAGCTCTACCTCAACCGTGACTGACACTGAGAGCCAACAGGAACAAAATGTACATAAAATCAAGGAGACACTTTCACATTCTGTCGCAAAACAAACCACTGATATTGGATCACAATCTCCTTCTTTTCCTCTATCACAGAATACCCAAATGGAGTAGATCAGAGCCAGACTCAGACTAATGCTGGTAGACTATATAATGATTCAGATACTGGTCCCTTTACAGTCCACATTAAAAGACTAGAAACCTCTCCCTCAGCCGGTGCCACGCTAAACGCTGTCACTTTTGGACATGACTTAAAAAAAATTAAAGTAGACTGCATAGCCGATGGTGGCTTAAATAGATTCGGCAGAAACAGGATATCTCTTCAATTTAAAAATTTCAATGCTGCAAATAATTTTCTCTCTAATGATGAAGTAAGTAAAAACCATACAATTTTCATTCCACCATTCCACATTTCCCGATTGGGTGTGGTAAAAGGCATCCCAGCAGACCTATCGGATAATGACATAATTGAGGAGCTATCATCTTTCCCAAATACAATTAAGGTACTCAAAGTAAGACGACTGAGGTATAAGAACATAGATAACGGCGTGCCAACATGGGCAGATTCTAACTCTGTAGCTATTTCTTTTGACGGCCAGGTTCTTCCCACAAAGGTTTACTTCTGTTATACAATACTATCAGCGGACAAGTACCAGTTCCCCACTATTCAGCACTGAATAGTGGGGAACTGGTAAATGCTGCCGATATGGGCATACACAGACCCAATGCCGATCCAACCCTAGATGTGCTAAATGTAGCTTTAACCATGGCGCCGATACCTGCAATGTAAGAGATACAGATTTTATTTGTCTTTTCTTCTCAGGACACCACAAAGCCACAGTCAAAAAATGCCCAGAATATACAAGGCAGCTAAATATAAAGTCCATAATGTCTGAACAAGGCATTTCATACCTTGAGGCAGCAAAATTGGTGCCTCTGGTAAGGAAGTCATATGTTGAAGTCACAGCATCTGACTCCCAACATCCCAATATAAAAACTCAGACAGTCCCTGCTCTAACTCCACATGTCTCCTAACAGATCCCTCAAAACACTTCATATGGAAAAACTGTTTTTCTTGCCCGCCCTCCCAAACAACGCCACAAACAGCCAGGGTATGATAAAAAGGCTCATGATGCCCTTCTAAATAATTTTCAAGCCCCACAACCCATTAATGGCTGTGGCCTTCAATCACATCACTTGAACTCACCTTCATCACGCTCTGACCCTCTCAATATTATTGTGAACATCTTAAAAGTTTTGTTAGATGCCCATTATTCTACCGTCCAACGTTGCCCCGCTAATTAATATATTAATTGACTCTGTTAAAAATGGTCAAAAACACTACAATGCCAACAATCCTATCTATCTATCTATCTATCTTCACGCTGTATCCTTGACGGGGTGGTCAGAGAGGACAGATCGCCAGGCTTCGCGATCCATGCATACTTCTTTCGCTTCTTCGAGATTCATCAATCGCTTCATACAGTCACGTCTGGGTATCCGAGTACTTTTGACCTTTCCGTTTTTGAGCAATCTGCTCACGTGGTCTTCATATGTAAGTCTCGGCCTACCCTGACCTCTTCTAGCTTCTGCTTTCGCACAATATATATTCTTCGTCAATCGTTCCTCACTCATTCGTTGGACGTGTCCAAACCAACGGAGCACACCCTTTTCCAGCTTAACGCTGACACTTTCATTCAAACCTGCCATATTGCGTATCACTTCGTTACGTATTCGGTCGGCCAAGGTAACGCCGCACAATTTTCGAAGTGATCGCATCTCCACAGCATTCAATTTACTTTCATGCATCTGCTGACATACCCAGGTTTCACTACCGTAAAGCAAAGTTGGCACTAACACTGCGTTATGAATCGCCATTCGTGCTTCTTTTACGATGCTTTGTCGCTTTACTAACTGGGACAAAGCACCGTTAACTTTGTTTCCGGCAGCTACTCGCCGTTCTACATCCGAATCACATCTTCCATCCGCGCTAAACATACTTCCTAAATACACAATTTCATACACTTGCTCTAGACGTTTCTGGTTTACCCTAATCTCGCATTTAGTTCTTACGTCACCTCTTTCAAATACTAGAACCTTAGTTTTACTTGCATTCAAGCGAAGACCCTTACTTTCACACTCCTCTACAATGGAATTGTAGGAGCACAAAGAATAAAGGCTCGGAATTAACATATCTACTTAACAAGAATAACACCATTGTTGCTGCCATCTCGGAAACTTGGTTGACTCCTGAGGTACACTTGCCCGTCTCAGGCTACGAGTCAGTCCGGGATGACAGGGGCGATGGTTATGGTGGCTGTGCTATCCTTGTTCGTAACCTAACCTCCTTTTCACGGGTGAACTTGCAGCCCCTTTGTGATGGTATAAACACCGTTGCAGTCCGGGTACAGGGTATCACCTATATCTCTATATATATTCCTTACCCCTCCATTAGAATCCTTAAGATATTTTAAGATATTATCCTCTCCCTTCCCAAACCATATATAATCCTGGGTGACTTCAACTGTCATCACACAATATGGGGCTCCGGTCATATGGATGCCATGGGCAGGTATCTAATAAATCCTCCTTAACTCCGGTGCGCTAACACGCCGTCAAAAACCTCACCAGTCCCCTAGCTCTGTAGATTTATCTTTATGTTCTAGCGATTTGGCATCAATGTTGACGTAGACATTACTTAGCAGTATTCATGGCAGTGATCATTTCCCTATTGTGCTGCCATATCCTAGGTCCTCATTCAAACTCTACAGTAAACCAGCGATCAAATATAAATTGGACAAAGTCAATTGGGAAAGATTTAATGATACAATTAAGTGCCAGATTGGCACACTACCTACGATTACCCCAGAAAGTGTGCTCCAGAGTGTTTAATTGTTCACATAGGCACTAATTACTGCTGCTGAAGAATCCATACCATCTAAAGGATCAGGGAAGACCCGTCTTACACCTCCATGGTGGAGTGCAGAATGCACACAAGCAGTTCGAAGACGCAGAGCAGCTGAACGGAAGTATACACACGACATGAGCGAGGAAAACTACAACAAGCTTGTGAGGGTAGAATATGAAACAAGAAACATTTTAAAAAACAAAAAAATTGAAGGCTGGCACGATTATTGTGCGAGTTTAAAGCCAGGCACCAAGCCTTCTCTTGTTTGGAGCAACTTGCGGCGTTTCAGATCTTCAATATAAAACCAAACCCGCATTGGATCCATTCCCAGTGAATGTGCAGGTATGTTTCTGGATAACTTATGCCCCCCGTTTGTCCCATCGGAAGAGGAACTTCCATCTTCATGTATAACAGAGTCCCAGACCTCATTAGACAGACGCTTCTCACTTCAGGAACTTAATTGTGTCTTGGATCATGTCAAAGACACGTCACCAGGACCTGATGGGATCCCATATTCCCTTATAGTTAAATGCGATCCTTCGATCCGGTTAATCTACCTCACGACTATTAATGGTCTGCTTGAATATGGAAAAGTTCCAGAAACCTGGAGTACCCAAAAAGTTGTACCTATCCTAAAACCTAATAAGGATCTTAACATCATCTCATACCGCCTAATAGCGGTGTCAACAACTTTAGCCAAAGTAGCAGAACACCTTATAAAAAACAGAGTGGAATGGCTAGCTGAAAACCAGGGTCTTCTGTCCCTGACGCAGTATGGTTTCCGAAAGGGGAGAAGCACGTATGACAGCCGAGTATATTTACTTCGGACGTTAGACTTGCATTCTCTCGGGATGAGCTTTTACTAGCAGCATTCCTAGACATAAGCGCCGCTTATCAAAACGTGTCACTTCCGACTCTTAGGCAGAACATGCTCAATCTAAGAAATCCGCCGAAGTTGACCAATTTTATCATTAATCTGCTACTTGATAGAACCATACTGTTACAGGTAAATGGAGATATTACCCACCCTAGGAAGGTCTACAAAGGCCTCCCACAACGATCAGTCCTTAACCCCCTTCTGTACAGCCTGTATACGTCGGATCTGGATTGCTTTGGCTTAAACTGATTATTTATAGAATTAATAAATCTCTGGAAGAATGCATTGATTCTGTAACTGAATCTCTGAACTCTCTGAATGAATGGCTAAGTGCCCATCACCTCGAAATCTCTGCCAGTAAGAGCAAGATAGTGTTATTTACAAGGAAAAGGAAGATTCCAGCATTTTCCGTGACACTGAATAACAACCCACTGGAGATAACTCCTTAAACAAAGTTTTTAGGGCTAATTCTGGATTCCAAATTGTCAGCGATCCCACATTTAAACTATGTTTTGATAAGTGTGAAAAAAATACAAATATACTAAGAGCTTTAACTGGTGTTTGGTAAGGAGCCCACCCCTTTTCTCTTAAATTGATCTACAATGCCATAGTTAGAAGCAATCTAAATTACGGCTCATTTGTCTTGGAACCATGTAATAAATCCCTCATAAAAAAAGCTGGATCTTGTACAATATAAAGCCTTACGTATAATTTTAGGAGCCATGAAAACATCACCTACAAATTCGTTACAGGTGGAGTGTGTTGAACCCCCTCTGCCCATTCGGAGACTATATATTAGTGATCGGTTTCTTTTCCGTGCTTTCCAATTCTCCAACCATCCTATTTTTCCCAAACTTCAACTGCTATGAGAATATTGCTCCAAAAAGAAATTGGTCCCTTAAGTCCATTCCCCGTTTAGTGCAGAGCTATAGATCCCTAATAACCCTTAAAGACCCAGTACACCGTGCCCCCCTCTTACCCTTATTTGAAGCACCTTTTAAGTCAGTCCTATTCCTTCCTCAATTTATAAACTTAAATATCTCTAAAACTACCACTCAAGCAAATTAAGAGTTTTCCTTTTTAATTAACATCAAATATCAAGGACACCATCTGCTCTTTACAGATGCTTCCAAAACTCACCCACTCGGATGTGTAGGATACTCCGTCTTTAACCAAAATTGGAACATTGTGCAAAAATCAAAGGTCCCACGGAAATCATCAGTGTTCACTGGTGAAATGTTGGCAATTCTTAAGGCAGTACAACACCGCATATCTTTCAAACTCAGGTCATCTATAATCTTTTCCGACTCTCTGAGTTCTCTTCAGCTCCAAGCATAACCCTATTATCTTTGACATAAAAAAACTGCTGTCTAGTCACTTACAAGTCAATATTTCATTCGCATGGGTTTCTAGCCATATAGGTATCCCTGGCAATAAAATGGCAGGCCAACTGGCTAAGGAAGGTATTGTGTGCGGGAATAAGGTCCCATTTAAGATTTATGGTTATGATTTAGCAAATCTACCAAAGATATATCCAAAACGACGATGGTCAAAATTATGGGCGATATCAATACAAGTAAAAGGTTTATACTATGCTAGGATTCAACCAGATATCCCTTATAAGCCATGGTTTTTCAAGAGAGAGCTACCTAAAAGAAGCACAACAATAATATGCAGAATCAGATTAGGACATTGCTGCATAGCAGTCCACCCTTTATGGTAGTCTTTTTACAAGTTTCTTACTCGTAATACTCTTTATTTACTTGCCAAGTTTTGTAAAAATTGTCTACAAAATATGAAAATTATTTTTAAATATTTTATTTATTGTAATTTTGATACCATACAGACATAAAAGACTTAATTTGCATCTCATTTGGGGTGGTACATGGGATAAAGTAAGGAGTTATCGTTAAACGCAATTTGCATGGAACAATGAGTGAATTGTTCACCCTTAATGTTTTTGTCGAGTTTTGTTCTACTGAAGCTAAACTACCATTACTTACTGACTAACATTGACATCCTGACATATACAAGGCCCTAAGAAAATACTCGATACTTTGAAGTAACGATACTTTAAGGGTTTTTTCGAGTTCTGTTCTACTGAAGCTAATCTCATGTTACTTACCGACTCACATTGACGTCCTGAAATATATAAGGCCCTAAGAAAAGTACTCTATACTTTTGGTTCGATACTTTAATGAGTACAATACTTTTTTTCGATACTACTCTAGTACAGTATCGATAATGTCCATTCGATACCGTTTACACAATTTGCATGTATAAGAAACTCATTTTTACACTAACCGTAGACAGAGAATACTATAGACACATAGTCAGAGTGCCGCAAAAACGGACAGGTAGTGTTATAACTGGGTTACCATATGAAGAAACTTTCCCCATATTTTGTATTATTAAAAATTCAAAGTACCTACGATCCGCACTTTTGATCATTTGGCTTTTAATTTTCGGAATTGTTGTGAATGACTGCCGTCTGACCACCCAATCCCGTAAGAGCACATGCGTAGTTGTCTCATCCGTTAGTTAGCAGTTACACCGCTAGTAGCTGAGGGTATTTGGAACTCCCTAACAACCATTTGCGGATCAATCAAATATTTGTCCTCACTGTTGCAAACACTGCCAACTGCTAGTGATGATTCGATACCATGAAAGTATCGATACCTACTCAAATGAGTAGTACTCAAATCATCTTTCGATTCTACTCATAACGAGAACTGAAAAGTATCGATACCTACTCATATCGATACGTTTTGTTTTTTTATTTATGCTAACTATAAAGCATTAGAGGTGTTATATTAGGGTGAAATTTTCATATTCCTATTACTGAATATATTCATTAAGTCATATTTTAATACCATACCTATTACTAGGTATTAGTCAAATAATAGGGTAGCTTTTTTAATCGCTATTAACATTGTTGTACGAAGTACGTATTTTAATCGAAGTGTTGTAACTATTACCACAGAATAAATAATAGTACTATTACCTCAGCTCAATGACGAAGGAAAAATATATTACTCATTGCCTCAGCTTTAAGAGAGAAATCTTACTATTAACGTGACGCCTTTCCAATCCAATATGGCCACCGCGCCGTTTTTATAAATTTTCATATTGGGTATCGTATAAGGGGTTTTTTGGTATGCTGAGTACGAATATCGTGTTTATTTTGCAATCCAATATGGCCGCCGCGCCGTGGTTATAAAATATCATGTTGGGTATCGTATAAGGGTTTTTTTGGTATGATGAATACGAATTTTGTGTTAATTGTGCAATCAATTTTGTGTTAATTGGACATTGTGCAATCCAACATGGCCGTATACCATTTTTATAAATTTTATATTGGGTATCGTGTAAGGGGATTTTTGGTATGCTGAGTACGAATATCGTGTCAATTTTGCAATCCAATATGGCCGCCGCACCGTGGTTATAAAATATCATGTTGGGTATCGTATAAGGGTTTTTTTGGTACCTTTGCTACCAGTATTAAGGCACAGTCTCTTGTAATATTTAAAAAGAAAATCATTTTGCTGCTTTTGGAAAAATGTTATTACTCAGTAGCAGAGTTTTTGGATGATAAGCTATAGAATCAGCTTCATTGTTCCAGCTGTTATTTAATACGTGCAGGTCTTATAACTATTTTGAGATTATGTGTGTACTAATAGTAGAAATATTTAACCAAATGCAAAAGTTTGTTTGTACTAACTGCATGGACATATTAAAGTAAACTGTAAACACCTAACTAAATATTTGTATGCCAAACGGGCAGAATGTATCCGGAAACTAAATTATTGTTAGACCACCTTATTGTAATTACCTACATTCTATGCAAATAAAATTATTATTATGTTTCTTCTTTTCACGGGTATCTTCTTTTTTTTATGAAGATACCCGGGTTTTTGGTAGGCGTACATGGGGACATACTGGTCCAACACGCAGAGGCCCTTTGAGAATTTTAATCTAAAAGGAAATGGGACCCCCACTGCAGACAGTCCACGCCCGCCTTATGTAGAAGAACGATAATGGATCACCTCCAATGGGAGTTAAACTATTGTAAAATATGCTAACTAAGAAATGGGCTATTGGGTTGGAGGTTTGATGAACTAGTTGATTATAACTATGGATAAAGGCGGCGTCTGCCATTTTAATATCTGATTATCCTAATTTTGGCAGACAGTGACTCGCCAACTCACTAGATGGGCCCCCTATACAATCGTCATAGGCATGATAAGCCTGTAAGGCGACAGGAGGCAACACCGATGTGGGCGGCTTGGGGTGTCGAACGGTGCGGTGCCGGTTTCACCATCGCGGGTCAGACCCGGAGCGGGCTTCCCCGTAGTTATGCCCTTGAAAATGACACTTCCACCCCCGAGCGTATAGCTCTGGCTCCCTCCCTCTGACCGGCCAATTAAGGCAAGGCAAAGTTGAGATTTGCTGCACTCCCGGGAGTAGCACTCTCACTGCTCACCCGTTAGCCCATTAAATGCTAACCGGTGCAGAAGGGCAACAAAACTCTGAGGAATCGGGACCGATGTGTAGCCACGCACATTCAGCTCGCCACAAGCTGCCCTGCGGATGTGAGCTTTTCAATAACTTTCTGATACATTTTTTTGTTGATATCAGAAAGTGGATGACTCAAAAAGCGAATCTACTATACCCTCATAGGGTTGCGTTAATCCTATAAAAGATTACGACTGTCCTCGAGGGGTAAAAAAAAAATTAATAAATTATTATTATTATTATGTCTCTTCTTCTTCACGGGTATCTTCTTTTTTTTTCTTATGAAAATACTCGGTCTTTTAGTAGGCTTACATGGGGACATACTGGTCCAACACGCAGAGGCCCTTTGAGAATTGTAATCTAAAAGGTAATGGGACTCCCACTACAGACAGTTCACGCCCGCCTTATGTAGAAGAACGATAGTGGACCACCTCCAATGGGAGTTAAACTATTGTACAATATGCTAACTACTAAATGGGCTATTGAGTTGAAGGTTATGGAGTATGTAACTAAAACTATGGATGAAGACGGCGTCTGCCATTTTTTATTATTATTATTAGTAAGCTGAATACAAAATTTGTGTTAATTGTGCAATCCAATATGGCCGCCGCGCCATTTTTATAAATTTTCATGTTGGGTATCGTGTAAGGGTTTTTTTGGTATGCTGAGCACGAATATCTTGTTAATTTTGCAATCCGATATGTCCGCCGTGCCGTGGTTGTAAAATTTAATGTTGGGTATCGTATAAAGGGTTATTTAGTATGCTAAGTACTAATTTCGTGTTAATTTTGCAATCTATTATGGCATTCGTTTTGCAGTTAATTGACATAATAAAAACTAACTATCTTCACGCTGTATCCCTGACGGGGTAGTCAGAGAGGACAGATCGCCAGGCTTCGCGATCCATGCATACTTCTTTCGCTTCTTCGTGATTCATCAATCGCTTTATACACGCACGTCTGGGTATCCGAGTACTTTTGACCTTTCCGTTTTTGAGCAATCTGCAATTGCAATTTTTTGGTATGCTGAGTACGAATATCGTGTTAATTTTGCAATCCAATTTGGCCTCCACGCGGTGGTTATAAAATATCATGTTCGGTATCGTATAAGGGGTTTTTTGATATACTGACAACTAATTTCGTGTTAATTTTGCAATCCAATATGGCCGCCACGCCGTGGGTATAAAATATCATCTTGGGTATCGTATAAGGGGTTTTTTGGTATGCTGAAAACGAATATCGTGTTAATTTTGCAATCCGATATGTCCGCCGTGCCGTGGTTGTAAAATTTAATGTTGGGTAATAAAGGGTTATTTAGTATGCTAAGTACGAATTTCGTGTTAATTTTGCAATCTATTATGGCATTCGTTTTGCAGTTAATTGACATAATGAACATGGAAAAACCGGCACGCTCGATGAAACAAAAAATCTAATCATTTTGTTTCTTTTCTTCACACTAAACATAAGTTGCTTTCTTTCTTGTGTGAGTAAAATATAAGCTATCAATTCGTCTATAGTATTCTCTGTCTATCGGTATATCTCACAGATATCATCTGTGGTATATCTAGTATATCTATCTAGTAGTGGGAAGAGTGACAAGTGCGGACGCTTGCTTTATATTATTTTCTAAAACTAGTGCATTTATCTTGTTTTATGTGCGGGAGTGGTGGTTTCTTGGACATAAAAGTTGTGTTAACGTGCTATAGTGAAAGACAATGATATATATGCAGTGAAATGCTATTTTCTCTCTTGCCGCGAAACGTCCACTGACAACCTTAGTATAAGAATCACCATTATACTGAGGGCAAGGACCAGGACGTAGCCTGAGGACACGACATCGACTGGACAGGACTAATTAGAAGATAAGATTGAAGAAATATGATATAAAAAATAAGATTTGGCTAAAAGGTCTTAGTAACCAGGTCATTAAATAATTATTAAAAAAAATATATCGGGTATCCATGAAGTTTTTTATATATGTAGCATAAATCGGTGATCTCGCTCGTTCTTTTCAAAAACCGGTAATATTGCTATCCTTTTATCATGCTATGTTTTAAACATAACGCTATCTATGGAACGTAAATATAATCAAAATCCACACGTTTTCTTGGCGTTGTTTGTTATCCGGCGTTGAGTTTTTATTAAAATTTATAATTTATTTCTGCTGTTCTAATATAAAATGTAGTGTGGGACCTTCGTACAATGCACATTTATTAGTTTTTATTAACATTTGTGAGTATTAAATGTTATTTACATTGTTATGAAGTTATCGAGATAACTTTCTATCAATGGCTGAACAACCTCGAATTTATCACTGCGGAGATGTAGTGAAATAAAACATGTAGAATAAAAATTACCTTTAGAATACTAATCACATCTATGAATAAGTTAACTTGTTACAAATGCCAAGGTCATGACGATCACTTAAGCCGACATTTTTTTTCAGGTAATTGAATCATGTAGCCGCAAAGCAATTTACAAATACAATGTTTACAATAGCAGCGTTTCCAATAAGCATTTGACCCAGATGTAAACGTAATAGATGGATCATACTTAGCACAGGTAGTGGTAGTGATGGACTCTCCCAAAGAGATGGACCAGGGTGGAGAATGGATGGCAGAGTTAGAGCAGCTATTATCCGGCTGTGCCAAACCTACCGCTATCGACTTGATCGGCGGTATCTACTGCAATTTATGTAACTGTACTATTATTAACAAAAAAGAGTTCGACTGCCACTACACTGAGCAGCACCATAGGCTTCCTTCAGAAATAGTTTACACTTGTGTAGCATGCCACAAAGAGATAGCTCCATACCCAAATTTTCGCAACCACTGCTACCAAGCGCATGTTGTTAAAGACAAGTTCAAGTGAGTATCATATTGAAAAATTAACTCTTGCACACCACATATTATAGTTATAATTAGAAATTATCACTGGCATAGCTTCGGTATTCATTTTACTTATTCTTTTTACACCAAATTAGATATGATATTATTTTATTTGAATACTAAAATGTGTAATTTATGTAAAATCAATGGTTATGGACGCTGGAAGTGGGTAAGAAATAATTTACCATGTTAGCCAACGATGGCCACTGCTGACCATAGGCCATAGACATTTGGTCTTGAGTATAATTCATAGGAGGGTTAAAATACATAAGGCCACGACATCGACTGGACAGGACTAATTAGAAGATAAGATTGAAGAAACATAATATAAAAAATAAGATTTGGCTAAAAGGTCTTAGAAACCAGGCTATTAAATAATTATTAAAAAAAATCCATCTAGTAGTCATTTGACGGGAAGAGTGACAAGTGCGGACGCTTGCTTTATATTATTTTCTAAAACTAGTGCATTTATCTTGTTTTATGTGCGGGAGTGGTGGTTTCTTGGACATAAAAGTTGTGTTAACGTGCTATAGTGAAAGACAATGATATATATGCAGTGAAATCTTATATCACCGCTGATGAGTCAGAATCATCAACATCTATCCAAATTACCACAGGAGTCCGAAACATCAACATCTTTCTGATTAGAATACATTAACAGGACAGGCCACAGCCAACAGTGATTCTCAATCATTGTAATTAGATATAGTTTTATATTGATTTAATATTGCTATTAACATTGATTGTTGACAAAAAAATAACTGATTTATTTTGTTTATAATTGAGTATATAATAATAAACAACAGTTTATGTACACACAAGTATTATAAAGAAACGGAATCAGGAGGAAAAGTATTATAGCAATGGATTATTGCTTCTACATTTACTGCCAGATTTGCAAGGCAAGTAGAGCCTGTTAGAAAAGAAATTGAAAACAAAACTCTTTTCTAATCACCAGTAATTTAGTTCTGTTTTTAAAATGTATCGAATAAGATGCTGCAAATAAATATAATAAAAATGAATTTACCAGTTAAAGGTATCTAGTAATTTAATAATAAAAGCCAAGCTATACATAGAAAATAATGGAAATGTATTCCATTACAGATGTGATCAATGCCACAGGCTATTTTCAAGACAATCTGCATTGAACAGTCATATAGATGCTGTGCATTTCTTCAGATGTACATTGTGCCAGAAAGAGTAAGTACACATAGATCGTGATCTGCTCTTTCCATTCTTTTTTACTTATTTCTGTAATCACTTCCTCCAATGAAGATTTCGCAACTAAATACATATAACAAATACTGCAATCACAGTCGCGTGGCGGGATACAGCCATTTTTTTTTATATAGTTTACACATCATAGCACATAATGTGTGGGCCGTGGGTAAATTCCGTGTCTGTCACCTGCATGTTAAAGAGTTACACGAAACTTGGCTATTATGTAGTAGTGAAACATAAGTATGTTACAAAAACTAAACACATGGTTAACACCTATACTTTTAGGAATTAACCATATATTTTAGGATTTTGATTTCTAATCATCTGCTGTGCTTCCAGATTTTCATCCAAGAGTGAACTGCACACACATCAAAACTACCACAAACGAGATAAAGATAAGCCCCCATACCCATGTCATGAGTGTTCCAAAATGATTGAAAGTGTAGACATGTGTGAGATGCACATTGATGATCACTGCAAAATTGTGTACCCTTGCCCTATCTGTGATGAGACAGCTGACAACAAGATAGAGATAGCTAAACATCTTACAAAGCATTTTGATGAAGTATTTACTAATGAAATTGTCAGCACTGAAATTAATGCAGACTGTTCTGTTGACATGCTTGGAGGCGTACTTTGCTGCTACTGTGATGAATTATTTAAGAATAGGCCAGATTTTGATCATCATTTCAGCATGGAACATTCAGACAAAGATATTATTTACTCTTGCAACATTTGTGGGAAACAATATAAAAAATACCATTTATTTGCCGACCATTGTTACTTTCATGTTGCCAAAAATAGATTTGAGTGAGTATTTTATTTTATTTATTGCAAAGGGTACAAAAACAAAAGTATGCCGAGACGTGCGTGTATGAAGCGATTGATGAATCTGCAGGAAGCGAAAGAAGCATGCATGGATCGCAAAACCTAGCGATCTGTCCTATCTGACTACCCCGTCAGGAACACAGCTTGAAGAAAATTGGATTTTTTGAATAGGTACAAAAACAGACAACAGATTAAATATAAACTACTTCTATAGTTTACCATGCTTAACCTAAAGTGCAATAAGGTAGGTATCACAGCTTTTCTGAGACATTCAGTTTTGTTTAATTACATAAAATGACAGTAAATAGAATTTTAATTATATCTAAACAACAACAACAACAACTAACAAAAAGGAGATATTACAAGATATACATACAAAAGAAAGAAGGGATTGAACATATTTTTATTACAAGCTGTTTATATTTCGTGTCTCGGTGTTTAGCATTAGTTGTATTCCAAGTTTCGGTTCAGTTGCATTCTACAGAAAGTTTGGCTTAGGACCAGTCATAGGAGTGCCACAGGGTTCAGTTCTTGGCCCTGTATAGTTGAGTGTAGTGGTAGACTTTTGTTGTTGTTTCCAGATGTGTTGAATGCGGCAAATTATTTTCTCGGCTATCTCTCCTGGTGCTACATACTGAAGCATTTCACGCTTCGGGCTCTGCAGATAAGAAACCATTCAGTTGCACACAGTGTGGACATGCGTTTGGCACTATCCGGAGACTCCGCGACCATCTACGTGTCGTGCACACTCTCAATGCTTTTACATGCCCAGTGGAAGGATGTGATATGACGTATGTACTGTTTATCTGTTTGTAAAAAAATATAGTCATTCATTAGGGAAAATCAATTCAGTTAACGTTTTGGTAAGTACATAATCAATTATGCTCCATACATTATTTATATCTCTTTTCTTATTCCTTCTAATATTTGACATACCATGAAAAAAAAGTTAATAAATTGATAATTTGTGAAGTGAGTTGTCGGAGGGCGTAAAGGTTATCACATTAATTTGCTTTCACGAAACTAATGACATATTAACTCTTATAATGAATGATATTGATAAAAAATTAGGCCCTTTGATTTGTCACATTATTTAGTCTTCATTGCAGTACAATAAAACTACCAATATAATTTTTACTTGTTAGGGTCATATAGTAACACTTATGAACGTCATTAGAAATGAAACAGGTTCACAAAGCATCAGCCTGTGAGTAATAATCTGGCAAAAAGACTCACTGCTACTTTTTTCTATTGTGTCTTAGTGTTAGGATACATACATAGTATGTTGAATGCTGACCGAATACGTACGACCGAGTACGAAGTTAACGGTGCTTTGTCCCAACTAGGAAAGCGACAAAGCATCGTAAAAGAGGCACGACTTGCGATTCATAACGCATGCTAGTGCCAACGTTGCTTTTCGGTAGCGAAACCTGGCTACGTCAGAAGATGCATGAAAGTAAGTTGAATGCTGTGGAGATGCAATTACTTCGAAAATTGTGCGGCGTAACTTTGGCCGACCGAATACGTAATAAAGTGATACGCAAAATGGCAGGTTTGAATGAAACTGTTAGCGTTAAGGTGGAAAAGGGCGTGCTCCGTTGGTTTGAACAAAGGAATTATGCATGGATCGCGAAGCCTAGCGATCTGTCCTCGCTGACTACCCCGTCAGGGATACAGCGTGAAGATACTTATATAGTTAGAATACATTTATTTATTACGGCGGCGATGGAGATACTTCTAAACCTTACTCCGTTGCACATCAGAGTGGAGCTGGAGGCAAGGAAAGCCGTTCACAGGCTCGGAGCTGAAGGCCGAAGCCGGAACTACGGGCATATGGCGCTTGAGGCAACACAGGAGCAAGGGGTTATGACTATGAATCTAGATAGACTACAGACGGTCTATAACTTAAAAAAGAACTATAGTGTGCACATCCCCACGAGAGAGGAGTGGGAGTGTGGAATGCGGAAACAGGACAGAAATGTCCAGATATGGTTCACGGACGGATCCAAGATGGAAACCGGCTCAGGTGCAGGGGTTCACAGCGACAACTGCAACATTAGTCAAAGCATGGGCAAGTATGCAACAGTCTTCCAGGCGGAGACCTATGCTATACTGACATGCATGCAAGAAATGTTAGATAGACGGGTCACTGATGAGACAGTCTATATTATGAGTGACAGCCAAGCTACACTCAAGGCGCTCACATCATGTGAAGTGAAATCCGGATTGATATTGCAGTGCATTGAAAGCCTAAATAGGCTGGGAAGACGCAATACGATCCAATTGGTCTGGGTGCCAGGACATAAGGGCATCGAGGGTAATGAGAGGCCGGATGCCCTCGCAAGGAAGGGCTCGGAGGAAGGGTTCATTGGACCGGAGCCGTTCGTCGGACTCGATTATGGAGTAATAAGACGAACAATAAAGGAGGCAGCCACTAAGGCACATGAAAACCAGTGGCAGTCGACAACAGGTCTAAGACACGCAAAGATGTTTCTGGGAAGCATCAGAGAGGGATGGTCCAAGAAACTGTGGACACATACCAGGGAGCAGCTGCGAAGAATCACTGGAGCGCTCACAGGGCATTACGCAACGAGGCAGCGCCTCCACAGGATGAGGCTCACGAAAGACCCGACGTGCAGGGCCTGTGAGGACGCTGGCGAAACCATGTACCACCTGCTGTGCGAATGTGTGGCACTCGGTGCAAGAAGAATTAGTCTTCTGGGTCAAGCATACCCGACTCCAGAAGATTACAGGCACATCCCCCTAGGGAACATATTGAGGTTCATGGAGGCGTTGCATAGGCGCTGGGGGGATGGGTGACGCGATGGGGTGTGGTACAATAGTTCCGGAAGGGACGCAGTGCCGCGGTATCTACCGACCCCGGAAAAGATAAGATAAGATAGAATACATTAGATGATCGTAAGCAAATATAATCAAAGAAGAATAGGTATGGGAAATCAAGACAGTGCACAACAGTTACAATTATGACTGAAATTACCTTGACAATTAGTAGCTCAGTTCCATGTTCTTGTAACATTTCAATAATGACTTGTAGTATAATAGAACATTTTCCTCTTTACTTTTACGCCCTTAGGCTTATACGAGAGGGAAATCATATGTTGATAAAATCTTCCAAGCCACAGATTGAATATCAACTGAACATCGCCATTATGAAAACTTGAAACACTTATTCTTTTACAACTTAACTTATTTTTTTAACACACATCTGCCTCTGTAAATAGATATTTATAGAAAATTGTATTGTTGTGGTCAAGCAAATTTATTATTATTTATCTATTGCGCCTTATCAACTTTTACAACTTCTGTTAACTGACGAAACCCTATGTCTTCTACCAATTACATACTTATTGAAATTTGAAATGAAACATAACACAATCGTTTAGTTTTTTTTTTTTGTACAAAATAATATAAAATCATTTTTAGCAAGTACTTAATATAAGTGTAAGCATTGAGTCTGAACATCTTCCGCTAGATTAGTTCAGAAAAATGTTTAGCGCAAATAATTTACATTTTTTTGGCCTGACGTGGCCGATTGGTTGGCTACCCCTGCTATAGACTCTATTTCACACAATAAACTATAAATTACAGGTTTGACACCCCAAGAGATCTGATCCTCCATCAGCGCAAACATCAAGACTGTCGTAACAACTGGTGTCGCGAATGCGGCCTGCAGTTCACAACACTGTCCTCCTGTCAGGCACATCTTGATGTCCACCGCAAGAAATATTACACCTGCCCTGTGTGCACCAGAGAATACCGCGAAAAATATCTCATCGCTAAACACATCCCGTCACACTTCGAATCTGTGCTGCATGTCTGTAAGGTGTGTGGTAAAGTCTTCAATGCTCGTAACCGATTAGTCGAGCACAGTAAAACGCACTCGGAAATTAGACATCACAAGTGCAGCTTCTGTGGTAAAGGATTCATAAAGCCGTATCAGCTTGAGCAGCATCTGAACATACACACTGGCTCAAGGCCTCATGAGTGCAAGATATGCTCCAAAACTTTTGCCAATTCCCCGAACTTAATAAAGCACCTCAAAAAAGTACACAATATAGATAGAAATAAAATAAAAACATTCGTCGATAATACCAAAAAAGCTGCCAAAAGCATCTCAGCTATTAAAAATACAAAGGTTATCAATAAACGTGACACTGAAGTCCAAAGTGAATCAGGAATCGATTCTACAAGTCCTGAGATATCGTTAGATACCTACATATTCGGCGAATCGGATGATAGCACCATGGACAGCACAGATCCGGTGAACATTGCCCAGGATTGGTGCATTGCGAACTCCAATTTATTCATGGACAATAGTCTACAATATACTGACATGCTGCCTGTTACTAACACTACACTTGATTCTGGTAAGTAAAATATTATTTGTTACTGTGTTTACCTGCCTTTGTCACTCCTGTCCATTTACATTCGCATTTTACTTGCTTTGTACCTGTCCATACAATTAGTCATACTATGAATTTCTATGTAACTTTTTGCAATGTTATACTTATAACTTTTGAACATGAGCTCTCCCAATTTTCGCCAGATACGTCCAGGTTTTATTACATGTTGTCCTTCTTTTCGCTATGACCTTGACCTTGGGCCCCGGAGATCTCAGTAGGATTCCAAATTCCAATCCACTACCCAACCATTAATTATTCTTAATGAAATACTTACAGAAATACAATCACCTGCAGTAGAATGCTCAGCGGTAACCCAGAGTACTATACTTCGAGAATATGGACCCGAATTCAACGTGGATGACGGCATTAACCTCGACGACCCCTACCTACCACATATCGATCCGTTACTTACTATCAAGCAACAGAACTTGCCGAGCACACACAAGCTCTATACCAATGAGTTCGACACCCCGGGTCTACCAGCCGGAGCCACCATCCCTCAGACACCCTGGGAGCCTCTCATCACGAAGGTATACCACACTTACGAATCAGATGACGTTAACAGATTTTCAATCAAGAACACAGATATATACTAATTAATGTCGTATTTTTTATCCATATTGAGGCCCATTGCAGTTACTATAGTTCCACTGGCAATTATTATGAACTTCATATTATAGTAGTCTGGAGGACTTCATATAATAGCACCTACAAGGTTGTAAGTATGTGTATGTGAGTCTGACAGACCCGTTTACTTAAAAAATCCTAACAGAATATGTAAAAAAACGAAGTGCTTGTACATGATCTATTGGAAAGACGCAACTTAAAAATTCCTACAGGAAATTATAAGTCCCCCAGACAACTAAGTCGGAGTTCGTATAAATTTTTGAAAGTAGAATGTCTGCATAAGGCCTAATATAATGTTAATAGATAATAGTATTGTTGTTGTCGAGCGAATTTGATCACTAATGTATAACAATTTAGGAGTAAAATGTGATCAATATTGCTCGTCCCGCACAGCTACCTCAGCCGGAAACGACTATATACCTCAGTAATCCATAGGAAATATTTTAATGTAACTGTTGATAAATACATTTATATAACATAGATCCCACCAAACATTAGTTGGTTAATATTGTTTAATCATATTCATAATAATGCTACCTCACTTAGTTGTTTAAGTTATCGCTTAGGATGTTGCTTCAACATGTTCGCCTCAACATAATTTTATAATATGTATGTAGAACAGATATAGGTTTATGTGCCATTTTACGTTTTGTCGGTGACTAGCAGCGAAACGCAAACCATTTTCAAAAGAGCAAACGCGGTTTTGATTATTATTAATTTGACGATAGTAAAGGAAGGCATAGAATTCAATGATTATCGCCATGACATCGCTTTTGTCAAGCTTTCCATATTTCCATCGTCATTTATATACCTATAAAAATAAAATCTGGATATAACAAAGAATCACACAAGATCGAATCGCGGAGCACTAGAATATAGCAATAGACATGTTGCTATCTGTCTCTGTCGCTCTCGAGTGAAAGAGACAATTATAAACGGTTATTGAACGATATTCTATGTGCTCTGCGATGCTACCATAGTAAATAGTGTTGGCATATTCCAAAATCTATCTATCACGTCCAATATGTGTTGTTCGTTTGTTCTTTATGCGTGTATAGCTACAGTCGCTGACATTTGCCTCCGGACAGGCGTCAGTAAAATATTTCGATTACTCTTCAAAGGATTCGGTATTCAATATTACATTATATTCGATTATTTCGATCCAAAGTTAGGATAAAACATTTTAGTGACAAACTATTTGCGTTTGTAAATATTTTGGGTACTAGCGGCACTCGTGATTGCATTTGAACGCTTCTTGAGACCGCTGTTGGTTGTTACTGGATGGACATACTGACATTAATCTGATCAGCACAAAGAATATACCTGGTAAAATAACATTTTTCATGAGCCATAGAGATAGAAGGGCATTTAAAATGTCGCAAAATTCCTCTTGAAGACCAATGGCGGTAAACTCATGCATTTCAATTTCGATTCCTTTATTATTATTATTATTGTTATTTTTTTATTCGAAAGTCCGACGCCAAGCGTCGCGATTTTAGTGTAAGTGAATCGATAGTGCTGTGATATTTTTTATGTATATTTAGTGTTAAGGTTAGAAGGTGTAACGTAACGAGTACAAATTGTAACTTCGCGTGTTACGGCGACTCTGAGACAAACAGGATACACGCGGCTCGGCCTGTAGCGGTCCCAGCTGTTTGTTGGCGCCCAACGTGGCCGGGCCGCCAGCTAGTATACATTCGGAAATAGGGAAACGATGTTGAAACAAAACATACTGTGAATGCAACCTGATAAACAAAAAATAACGATCTATACCGGTGTTACCACACCGAAAATAAACTCGACAAATGTTTACTTAAGCAGAATCAAGCTGCAACTATAATGTTGATGTAAATGTTTAAAAAAGAAGAGAATAATATTTAACTCCGAAATATATTTTGGAGAGAATTATTTACAAGTGTGAAGAGAAGGGGTCTTAGTGATAACGATATCCAAAGACTGCTAGGTATTATAAGTTCTTTGAACTTGAAATTTGACTTATAAGTCAGGGATTTTATGCGGCATAAAGTCAGATGTTACGAAAGCAAAATAATGTAATAGACAACGGCGTAGCTATCGAATAATCATAGGCTTTGACACGATAACGACTAAAATTACAAAGAAGCAAGTATTTGGCGCCTCAAATCGCCTGAAGAAAGAGGTAAACAGGCAATATGCACTGCCGGGACTCATCCCGCGCCCACGAAATACACATTGTATTCAAATTTCCGCCGCGTCGACTCGATTCGTCGCCGGCGGGATGTAACCACGCTAGATTGGTTCCCCCTAATTGACGACTGCGCGGTAGGGTTACAAAAAGTAAAAAAAAAATCTTATAATTCTACAAGTTTTGCCAGTCGATGATAGCATTATTCTATGTCTTTTTGTCGTGGTCGATGTTTGTAATACTGTTATGTCTAAAATTATAGAAATTAAATAATAAAAAATATACCCTACCGCCGCGGTCGTTCAATCGCTGTCAGTACAGTGCGAGCTTGAGACAGTAATAATATACATAGCATATAACTCACATACAATATAAGGATGTCTTAAAACCCTCGTCTGAGGCTTTCATTATTCAATATAAATAGTACTTATTTCAAAACTTCTGTAATCATGAAAATAAACCACATATGGATGTTAAAATTTTGTTGCAAAGGTGACAATAGTATATTTTCGTAACATATCTCTGAAGTAACAAACTTTTTATGTTATTATGCTCCAGTTATATCCGTGTTCGCGCCATATTTGAGTAGCGGAGCATAGAGAATATTGTACAAAGAACGAATGAATGAATGGTGAATGAGTATATTGCCATTACTTTCATTGGAGTGTATTGGCAATATAGTCTGACGTGATGGGCAGTAGTGCAAGTGTGACTACTAAGATACGTGCTAACGTTCATTAGGAAGGCACTTTAAGCCATTGGTCGTTACTGCCAGTAACATGGTCGGCAAGCCAAATTGAAGGCATTATGGGCGACTTGAGAAATTTCAAATAGCAGGTAGCCACAGTCTTTTCTGTCTGTTGCTAATTGAGTCGGTAACGCGACGGTTACACTTATGACGATGATGTTACAACCGTTCATAGACTATAGTTATGATATTCTCTGGGCTCCCAGATTAAATTAGATGTTCTTTGACTAAATTTGGCTCCTCATTCAATAGAAAAGAAAATAAATTTTTTTCTTGTTGGGGACGCCGGCACCGCCGAGCGAACGATCCGACCGCATGTAAAACAAAATAAATAATCATTTTAAAAATTTCAATTCATACATTACCTGTTTAAAAGCTTTTATATTTTGTAGAGTGTTTACCACGAAATTTACTGATTGTATCCTTTGCAACCGTATTTGTCCCTAGCTTTTAGGTGTTAGGTTATAGTCGATCACAGGGTATTGTGGTTCTATTTTATCGGAACGTGTTAATATAACGATTAGAAAGCGGCAAGTCGCACCCGCATTAAGATGGCTACTTAATACTACCCCAATACCCAACGCGTGTACAATATATAGGTACCATTCTAAATCTGTGTTTAAAATATAAGGTTTGCAGGCCGGGTTACGATATACACTTACAGGGATTTTTGGATAACGTCTTGTGAGAAATCCGTTTATTAATCGTGTAATCTTTAATGTGTACAACTATAAAATATAATATTATAAGAACGAATTTCTTTAAAAACGTTGCAGATTTTCCTACGTTCATGTCAAACTAAATTAAACCTTATCTCAAGTGCACGGAGTTCACGTCACTGCGACTGCTTAATTGCGTCACTGAGTTAGCCTTTAATTTTCTTGATTACAAAATTTTTAACAGTCTGTTCGTTTCGAAACGGTGACTATATTGATACTTGCTCTTAATTCGCCAAATATCGCCACACCCAACTTTAACAAGCAAAGAGCATACAGTACAAATCGAGAGAAATTTCCCCAATTATGGAAGTGTTTTCTTGGAAATTACACAGGCGAAAAGCTAGTGATAATCGGGCAGGAGATTCGGGAAAGTCCCCAATAACAGCCGAACAAATAATGTCTTGTTTTTGCGTTGTAGTTGAAATGTTGCATACCTTATAAGCATAATGCTCTAAAGTAATGATCTAACTGGTAAAAATCTTCAAAATAAAATGCTGTGTTGCTATTAACGACAATTTTACTGTAAGCACTTGACATGAGCGTAGTCCCATAATAATTGCTGGTAAATTAATCATGTTCTACGTAAAATAAGTTAAAATTAAACTAAAATAAGTAAAGCAATGGTGAAGTCTTATCAAAACCCGGTCGACATGTCAGCTAGTAAGTTATATTTCATTGTTCAGTCTGAAATTTTTATTCGTTTTAGTGGATTAAAGTAAATGATGCATAATACTTATACATAGTGTTACATTCTTGGTTTGTTTAGCGTCGCATTATTATATATTATGAACAGTTATGGACATAACTCTAGCTAAATTATCCTTGACACCTAACATTTGCCCAACTGCGGTTCAATGATACACGCTTATATTGTCGACAAAACATCTCTTGCCGTCCTGGGCGGCAACCTACAACCTCATACGAGAAGCATGTACGGAAAATTATTGAGGAAATATCATTTGTCTCATATTTAGATATGACAAAATATGAGATAAAAGATTCACCAGTAAGGTGTCGTCTACTGTTTCAAGTGAACAATTCTTGAACATTTAAAGAACCCAGTTTTACTGTATTTTATGAGAGGAAAAGCTCTTTATGAATTGTAGGTACCTCAGGTACATATTCTCTTATGAAATGTATAGTTATTTTATTTCTATACGATATTTATGTGTGAAAATGGACTATTTTTGTATATTATATTAATATTTACAGTTGTTTTTAAGTGTTGCAAGTGTTTTTGTCTCTAATTATAAGTCGGTTTACATCATTGAACGATATGTTAGGAAATAGTTGACCATGACTTGAAAGCGCTTCAGACACATTCGTATATTTGATGCGTTCTTACTAATAGCGTCATTAAAAGGTGGAAAGGATAAATTTAATGAGCTTTCTTTGCTTTTATGGTTTATACTTTGAAACGATTTATGTATACTTTTAAGAAATTTCTATTTTGTGCGTCAAGCTTCTAATTGTAAATAGAAAACTCTGTTACATTTCATTTTATAATTCAATAACTGTATGGGAATTGTTTTAAAATATAGACTCGTACACATATTTACCGTTGTGGCCCGAGGCAGATAAGAACAGCGAGAGGCCCGAAAAAACATGTGATAAAATAGCAACTATTTAAAACTAGACAGTTCTTTGCTGTATTTTGGTACAGTTGTGCACAACAGTGATCTTGCAAAACAAGTACTGAATGCCTAGTGTGAGTTTTCGTGAGTCAACTAGTATCAAACTCGGGAACCCGTCCCGACTCTATACAAATCCCCAGTTTAGCTCTGACGCGTGAGTCAATTAGATACTCGCAATAAGACTACACACTCTGAAGGCCCTTCTTTATTCAGTTCACATTTGTCTCAAGAGTAAAAGAGATGCAAGATCTCTAAGCACTACCAGATAATTTGGGCATAGTTAAACATCGGGAACAATCCTTTCACACTAAATGTCATAAATGTCTATCTTTTGTAAGAACCGCATGATTTCTAATTCTGCCTTGGGTCAAGTACAATAAATACCGAACTACCTCTGCATGCCTCCACATATAAAAGTAATTATAGTTTTTGTTATTATTGCTATGTAACTTTACACATTGATATATTTTGTACGATATATTAAACAAATAATTATAAGAGACATAGGTTTTACAGTTATATTACAGCTACGATTTGATGTGAGCACGTTATTTTCCGTATTGATGTAGAACGCTATTCAAATCACAGGAACTTTTGATTCTTATACCTTACGTAATACAATCTGACTAGTTTGAAGTTTGTTTTATTTCATTTCCAACATGGTGCTTTGTTCCCTTAATACTATAATAGCCACTTCCCAAAATGACCACATCACAGAACGACCATTCCCGAAATGACTACTTTCTCAGATTGACACTTCCCAATACGAGCACTTTCATTAGGCTGTATAATTATAAAAAAAAATATTCTTACATGAAAATTTTTTACCCCGTCAGGGATACCGCGTAAAATTTGGCCATATATGCCCACTTTTCGCCATGTGTATTCCTGTCCCACGTAATAGGTGGTGAGACCATTGCCGTGTAGAAATAGACAAACGCAGGTTTTCAACAATTTTTCAAGCCGCCCATAAGGCCTTCAACTTGACTTTACGACTGCCATGTTACTGGTTTACTACGGCTTAACGTGCCTTTCGAAGCACGGAAACGCTCGCAAATGTAATGCCATAAAGAGGTCACCCATCCGTGACCAGCCATAGCATAAGTTGCTTAGCGCAGTGATCTTTAACAGAACACGGGGCCACGAGCGCTTTCACTTTCAAATTAAACATCGACATCACAATTAAGCATCCATGTTTTCTATTATTCAATATCCACTTCTGCGCTGTAATTCACAACAATGGTGGCAAAGACGTATCTTTGTTGAGAATGGATCATTTGTATCTGGATAAGTTCAAAGAATCGAAACAGTAAAGTGCTTCATTTGCATCAGTGACTCCCGTATCCCAGCTCGACTTATTAGCGCAAATAAATTAAAATGAATCGTTTTTCTTTAACAGAACACGGGGCCACGAGCGCTTTCACTTTCAAATTAAACATCGACATCACAATTAAGCATCCACGTTTTCTATTATTCAATATCCACTTCTGCGCTGTAATTCACAACAATGGTGGCAAAGACGTATCTTTGTTGAGAATGGATCATTTGTATCTGGATAAGTTCAAAGAATCGAAACAGTAAAGTGCTTCATTTGCATCAGTGACTTCTGTATCCCAGCTCGATTTATTAGCGCAAATAAATTAAAATGAATCGTTTTTATTGACCTTTGTTTGAAGAATTATGTAAAGTGTATGATATTATGTTAGTATTTTATTTATATTTAATTTCATTTGCCTAATATGTACCATAAAAAATTTTCCTTCATACTTTCTTCAGGCTTAGGACTGACAAATTTTTAGTTCTGACTGGCGTATTTAAGAATCGATTTTATAAACAGTGATTACATTCATTATTTTCAACCGTATTTCTTGTTTTTTATTTCTGTATTTTTTTTTACTATTTACACTTGACACTGTACATGATTTACAACTTTACCGACTTTTTTCATATTTTTTTTTCTATTTACATTCGCCAACTAAAACAAAAAATAACGCGTATTAATTCGTGCGTAGGTGAGCTAGTGTTGCTGTCTCTCTCAATCACCCACTAGTAGCGAATTAGTGAGAGAGACGGCGGTCGGCGTTTTCCGACGCGACCGTGACTAGGTAAGCGGCTTGAAGCGCTCCAAACAGTCTATCTAGAACTCGAATAAGCAATAGATACCTGCAGAAGAACCTGGCAATAAAACTCATTGCCACTCTTTTCTAACCGCCATTCATTTAAATAACATTTATAATAGAAAAAACATTTCATGTAATATAATAATAAAAAAACATTTCATGTAAATAAACATTAGTTTTATTTACATGATATTTGAACAATTATATACTAATGAGTTTATACAAAAGAATCAAAATGTTGTGCTCAAAATCAAATGAAAATGGGAGCGATTCTAGTTGCCAGTTCTAAGGGCAGCCTACAAGAAGAGTCTGGCAAGAAAGTTCATAGATGCTCTTTTAAATGTAGGTATGGCTTACAATATTAAAATTACACTTACATCGTTCCCTTGAATTTATGTGAGAACAGTCGACTAAACTTACTTTGCCTTAAATTTTAATAATATTTGTAATAATTGCTATAACAGCTATGAGCTGACTAGTCCCTACAGACGGCACCCGTTCACGGGTATGACGCTTATATCAGCCATCGCCCTACTGAACCGTATTATAGGGAATAAGGCGACCCGATACATACGCCACCACTGCCAGGACACAAGCGATCATGACATACTCAAACTGCACAGCAATTAGCATGTCAATTTTATAATTTATAAATAAATTGTACATGTCCCATCGGATATTTTTTTTTCTAACTGACAGTAAAATCTTTCTTCTTCCATTAGCCAATGGGACCACGGTTAAGTGCTTTTTCCGTCGTCGTCTCATCGATGGGACGTTCAGAGTGGCATCAAGCAAAGGGAATTATGGGCGCTGCGCTGTCGAGGTAAGCTCAAATTTACACTAACAGCCGCACTCAGAGTCGTTCATTAAATTAGTGTAATTTGTCATTTAACTAATTATGGTTAAAATAAATAATTGGCCGTTGCTCCTAGAGACGAAAATTAATGGTTCATTAGTTGCTGGCTTAAGTCAACGTAGGGCGGTGCGCCGTATCGAAACGTATGTCGGTAAAGTGCAATATCATTACATGCCTAAGGTCATTTAAATAATTTTGTAAAATATAGCCGTTTTTATTTATTTATTTATTATAATTGCAAATACAGGTGTACACAGATGTTGTAATTTTATGATAGGTATCACCGTATTTAACCTTGCGGCATGCAATATTTAACAATATTAAATTTTAGACTATCAAAAACATAAATTTTTATTTTTAATAAAGTGGAAAAAGACAATTTGATTCGAGACAGGGATTGAACCTGTAACCTTTGCCTAACCAGGTCAAAAACATACTTTAAACATAACTTTTTATAGGGTAGTTATTATTTTCCTTCAAAATAAAAAAACTTTAATGTTTTACTATTATTTTTAAGGAAAATTACTTTCAATACAGAATATTTCATGAAAGCATGACTATAGATATGGATGGATCACTATACATATCGCTCTTTGATTCTCTTCGCAAAAAACATAGGTAACATAATTGCGCTAACACACGTTCGGACTTGGTTTTGGAGGAAAATTAAATTAAATCTGGGAATATTTACGACAAAGTAGCTAGAACGGCAACATTGATCATATCGGCGGATTTAATTAATAATAAATATGTCCGCTGGACTGCTGTACACGCGGTAAGATTTGGTCGGAAGTCATATCAAATCCGCGAACGGGACAAACCAAATCCGAACGTGTGTTAGCGCTATAACCATACTTTTGGCATATGAACGTCAATTTAATGTCTATTTAAGATTTAAGTAAGGGTTCAGCGGCCATTAAAGTTAATTGACATTAAATGACAATAATGTCTCACTCAACTGTCTCTGAGAGTAAATTTTCATTTATCTTTACTTAAAACTCCTTAATCAATCATTAAATCGACTCTGAGTGCGGCAGTAAGGTTCAAAGATTGAAAATAATATGAAGCACCTTCAGCTTGAATCACATATCCATTTATTACTTTTAGAAAACTATCTTGCTGTCCTCGAAGCATATGGAATAATATGTGCCACGACCATGCTTCCAACGTCATGAGTCCTTTGATGAAAAATGTTTTAATATACCAATGAGGTGGCAGACAAGCATACGGCCCACCTGATGGAAAGTAATCACCATAGACTATGGACGTTTGCAACACCAGAGGTGCATCATTCGCGCTGCCGACCCTTTAAAAACCGTCTAAGAGCCCTTTTGAAGACCCCATACTGTAGATGTTCGGGAAAACCCAGGCAGATACTACGAGATACGAGGGTGGATCCATAAGTTTGTGGCTGGCCTAACATAGATAAAGCAATGCATTTTTTTAATCTAACCTCTATCTGTACTATGGTTATTCAGTAGTATCTATGTTCAGTAGCAAGTGAGCAGTTTGGTTCAGTTAGTGCGCGCGAAATTTTGTTTGTGGATATTTGTTTAAGAGTGTCGGAAATGATTTTCAAGAATGATTAAAATCGAACATAGCGCAGTGATTAAGTACCTGCATAAAAAAGGTCTATCACCAAAGCATATTCATGAAGATATGGTGAGCACATTAGGAGAATCTGCTCCATCCTATTCCGGTGTAAAAAAATGGGTAGCTGAGTTTAAGCGAGGTCGGGAGAGCATTGAAGATGATCCTAGGTGTGGAAGGCCTTCAACGTCTACCACCAAGGAAAACATCGATAAAATATGTGATGTTATACTAAAATATAATTAATTTTTATTTTTTTATTTTATGTTATACTAAATGGCCGAAGATTGACTATCAATAAGATAGCTGAGATCACAGGCATCGGTTATGGTCGGGTTCAAAACATCTCAAGAACTGGGGTTCCATAAGGTTATTCGCCGGATTTAGCCCCCTCGGATTAGCATTTATTTCCGAATTTAAAGAAACATTTAGGTGGTTCGAAATCTTCAACCAAAGAGGTCATAGATGCAGTAAATGGTTATTTTGACGACCTTCCGGAATCTTTTTTTTTGAAGCTATAAATAAGTTGCAGTTCAGATGGCAGAAGTACATTGACTAGTTCAATGTACTTCTGCCATCTGAACTGAATGGTGACTGTAGAAAAATAAAAAATAATTTACACCCACGTTTCTTTGATTTTCATGGTCAGGCTACGAACTTTTGGATTTACCCTCGTAGAAAGTTGACATCATTTCAGCTCCTTCAAATTGATGATTTTCAGGTTGACTTTCGATTAATTTAATATTAAATAATAAATATAAATATTGTTGGGAACACTCACACAACGCCATCTGATTCCACACTAAGCAGAGCTTGTACTATGGTAACCAGATAACTGATAAACATACTTATATATTTCTTAATACATACATAATGTATTTAGAAATATATAAGTATGTTTATCAGTTAATAATATTATAATATTCTATTAATAATATTATAGATAAATAACACCCAGACACAGAATAAACCATCGTGCTCATCACACAAAGTTTTATCCTGGGTGGGAATCGAACCCACGACCTCTTGCGTAGCAGTCGGATGCACTCCCACCGCGCCACAGAGGCAGTCAAAACTTTTTATTTCTGAAATCGAAATTTTGACGTGGTTTCCGAGATTACCAACTTTTCCTGTATACTCTTGTCCTGGTCGTTGCACTGGAGCAAGTACAAACGTCCCAAACTACTAACAAATAAAAAACTATAGAGATTTATTAACAATTTATTCAATTCATACGTATGACTAAACACATTAACCAATGTACTACTACGAACCCGTGCTTATACAAACAAAATACATTAAACGTGTTAACACACACACATGAGGTAAATATTTCATTAGAGATTAGTTTCTCAATTTGTAAGCTACATAATATTACTGTTAACATTACAAGGATTTGGACGCAAAATAAAGAATTGAACACATAGTTCTATTAGTTTGAATATACATCATAATAGAGAGGAATGATTAGACGATATATATTAACACTTTTAATTAGGCGTCGTGCACACCATTGTGTTTTGCGGTTAAGTTTTAAAATCCGCGGTCACTCACTACAAGTTTCCAGAATTGCTGCCCGCAAATTTCATAAACTTTAATGCGGTCAAAAAAAGAATTTTTAACGATTCTTGTTCATCTAATATAAATTTTATGATGAGACTTGCTAAAATTTATATTTACGCATTATGGTCACGGCCTCACTTCCCTATTTCCACTAATTCTGTTTTCACTTGCATTTTCTTCCCGACCGTGTCAGTCTGTATGTGCACGCTCTCATGCCATCGCATGATATTATAACAGCATAATGTAAGACCGCGGGTCTGTGTGCTCGACGCCTTATATTAAAAAATGCTCTTAAAGATGACCGCGCATATAACAAGCATTTCTACGAAATCTATCGATACCATATCTATGAAAATACAGATATTTAAATGCGCGCTCACCATAAACACGATGAATAAACCTGAAGAATCCGTTATGACGACGGCAGGTCAAAATATAAAAGCGCAGCAATTGAAATTACTTACATTTGGTGTAAAATACTTTTGCAATTAATTAGAACACGACATCGATATCACAAAATGTTATTACTTTTTGATTTCTTATTCAGGCACAGGTGAAGTCCATAATATATGTAAATGAGAAAATCTTTTTATTTATGGAGTGTTTGTAGAATAATGTGCAAATGGACGTTGGTGGTAATTTACTCCAGAGTGAGTTGTCATACAGGGTCTATTTGTAATATATTAAAATAACCTCTTTCTTCCACTTCCGTACATCACAAGAAGTATTGTTCTACATTTTTTTTAAATTGATTAAAGGTCGTAGAAGAATTTCAGTGGAAATTACAGATGTGGGCATGTTATTGATAAATGTTTCTATTAGTATATTGGGAGTATTCAAATGTGCCAAGCTTCCCTGACATGTCCAAGAGATGGAGCTAGTAATTTTACGTTAATGGCTCACTAGATGGCCGCAACACGATTTTTTTATGTTAAAAAAAGTTAAACAGTAAAATTTGATATAGTAATTTAACCGGAATGTTATCTTCTCAATGTTACTACCAAGGCCGGTGCCTTATCCACTCTGCCACTATAATATGGTGTAATTTTTGTTCTTTTTAATGTCTTTTCAATAATTTATCCCTAAAATAAAGTAGAAAAGTTGTGCCATCTGTTTTGTGACCATATTACTACAGTTTATATATCTACAGAGACTGCTCCAATGGATTTGACTCCCTATATAACTCGGCTCGAGAGATATCACTTGCCAAGCGTACAGCGCCCCATACAAACAAACTCTAAAAGCACTCGAAACTATGATAAATTACAATCTAAGTATTATTGCTTCAGTTGAATACATACTGTTTGGACTATGATATAAGGCTTCCTGGTCGATGCCAATGTTGTCTTAGCGAAATGTAAGCGAGTCCAGGTTGCAGCGCTTACATGTTCTTGAACTGTCCGTCGTTGTCGAGCAGTAGAATGTTGGGGTTCTCCTTCTCGAAGTCAGTGGGTTCTCGGGCACGTTGCTGGTCGGTCCACTCACCCTCACCTGCCCCGGAGCCCCATTCACCCACCTTCTCCCCTATTACGTCCACTTCGTTCTTAGCTCTCATCTTTTCCACCTGTCGATTACAACAAAGCCCTATGAGTGATTGCTCATAAGGAGAAAGATTCAAAAGTACATCTGCAAATGCACATCTGGGTGTCCTCGGGACACCCAGATGTGCATGTTCGAAACGACTAATGAATAATACAAATAAAAATTTACAAAATTTAAAAATAATACAAATGAAAATTTATATGAGACACAGGGACAGTAACTCCATGGGAAATGACGCAGCAGATGAACTGGCCAAAAGGGAATCAGAAGAAACAGTATATGGACCGGTACCATTACTCCTACCCCAGGCACAGATAAAGGTATGTAAATAATTATACATAAACAATTAATTAATAACGTAGCTATGAGATCAAAATGGTAAAGAAAATGTGTATGAGATCATTATGGTGAAGAAAAAGTATATGATACCATAATGGTGAAGTAAATATTGATGAGATCGTAACGGTGAAGAAAATTTGTATGAAACCATAATAGTAAAGAAAATGTGTATGAGAACATAATGGTGATAAAAATGTGGCCAAATTTTTATTAAACGTGTGACACATCCGCGCGGAGAGCAGATCGGAATTAGTCGCCATTTAAAATAGACATAAAAGTTTTAAGAGAATCGTTGAAAGTTGTTTTAAAAACTTAGTGTTAAATAACAATAAACTTTATTTCTATGTTCCATAAATCTATTTTAAATGGTGAACAAATCCAGCTCTACTTTTGCACGGACCCTAATGGTGAAGAATAATGAGACCATCAATGTGTGATGAAGATTACCATAATGGTGATAGCAGATAAGACGATAGTGAATATATATTCTGAGATGATGATACCAAAGCGGTGAAGGAGAAAGTGGTGTGTGTACAAAATTGGTCAGACCTGTTACCTCCGTGTCGTGTTTGGCGAACTTGTCGAACATATTCGCGTACATCTGCTTCTCTTTCTGCTTCTGTTTGCGAATTGTTGTTTTGCACACGATCGCTTGGTTAGTCGCTGCCTGGAATTTCGTATATTTATATAAGTAATAAGCTTATAACTGACTTGTGAGGAACGATCGACGAAGAATATACATATATAATTATTACAGTATATTAAATTAATTTAATATACTTTAATAATAAATTAAATTTATGTTAAGTTAGCATACTATACTAGCGGTACGCTATGATGGCCGTTTTGACATAATATTACAATAGTGATGATATTTTACGTGTTTTACATAAGTACTCTGTTTTCTACCGCAGTATAAATACACTATAATGTCGAATATTTACATATTTCTAAATGTAATTAAAATTAATACGAAACTTCATGAGTGGACAAACGTCAAAACGGCCATCATAGCGTGCCCTAAGTATAATTCCTATAAAAAAATATCCAAAATATTGTTACTTAACGTCTCCTTGGTATAAATAAAAACAAATAGAGCTATCTAGATATTGCATTCACAATCCGCATACAAATAAGAAATGTCTTTTTCAAAATCACTGTCATATTACCTTATTCTGCGGCTCAATCTCCAAAACCTTCTCAAAGTCTTTCAACGCCGCGTCTGCCTCTCCAATTCCTAACAACGCCTGTCCTTTCCTAAACAGTCCCTTGACATTGCTCTCGTCATGACTTAGGGCCTTCACAGCGTGCTCCTTGGCTTCATAGTAACACACTGGGCTCACTTTAAGATAGACTAGTGCTAGATTGAGGTGGGCAGATAGGAGTAGTTCCTTAGCCTCGTTTCTTATTTCTTCTGTTTCGGACTTGTCCTCTATTAAATCTAGAAGATAAAAAAATATTTTTAAACCAGCTAGACCGAGCGGCTTCGCCTGTGTTATACTTCAAAACCCCATGTTACAACACCCATTTAATCCCAATGTTTATAAATTTTACAATAATGTATGATAATACGGCAATGGGCTCACCACCTGTTCGTGGGACAAAAATGCATACAGTGAAATGTGGGCGTATAGTATGCCTACCCCTTTGGGGATAAAGGCGTGACAATATGTATGTATGTATGAAAATTTGGTTGACATTTTATATAACTGCCAAGCTCTCTCTGGTAGTAGCTTGATGCTGTTTAGCCTAGCCTTCCTCGATAAATGGGCTATCTAACACGAAAAGATTTTTTTGAATCCAACCAGTAGTTTCTGAGATTAGCGCATTCAACCAAACAAACAAACAAACTCTTCAGTTTTATAATATTAGTATTTTCTACCCCAAATAGCAGAATAAGTGTGAAATAAAAAGAATTCTACCTTTTTTATATACATTTTCTATGGATCCTGGTTCTAAGGCAGGTCACCGGGCCCACAAGTTATTAATAAAAGTGTTACATACCTTCAAGCAATGAAGCAACTCTCTTATACATCTTAATAGCAAGCTGGAACTTGCTCGCTTTGAAGTAATTGGTGCCCTTTTCTTTAGCCAGCTTCGATTGTTCTAGCTTCTCGGACCCATCTAGCAACCAATGTTCTTTGACCTTCTCCATGTTGGTTAACTTCACGATGTATTCTACAGCCGTGTCTGGTGGCACACCCAACTCTGCATTTCCTTCAGATTTGAACGCGTATCTCGGTTGGATGGTTAACCTAGACTTCTCGTCTTTAACGAACTTCTCCAGAGCTCTTTCGATGCCATAACATACTTTGTGTTCGCTACCTTCACCCAGGTGGAACGATACCGTTCTTGTGTCGAAGACTTTTCCATCTGGCAGCAATCTTCCTTCCAGTTCCACTGTAACAAAGTAAACAACATATAATCTTATGTTACGTACAGTATATATGTCAATCAAATAGAAGACATTTTGGAAAAAGGTCAGGTCAAGAGTATCCTTAACTGGCGTGAGTGTATGAAAACACTTATGAAAGTGGAAGAAGCGAAAGTTGTATGCCAGGATGTAAGTCGAAGCAAGTAGAAAGTCATAATCTCTGCCTACCCCGATGGGAGACAGGCGTGACGATATGTATGTATGTTGGTGTTCAATACTGGCTAAAGTCACTTCGACACATATATCTTTTATACTGTAAGCTAGGATCTAAAGAACGTATTAAGTACTACATGCACTGAGAATGAAAACATAACTCGATTATTAAACAATAACATAATTCGGGCGATTAAAATGTCGTTGCTAATCAAATAAAGTTTTTGACATTGGTGAGGCGAAAGTAAAAAACTTGTGAGTCTAACTGCAGTGGGTTTGTTCAAATAAAACGAATTCACTGACTTAGTAGAAAATAGAATCAAAATTCCACATACATAAGTACAGGAGTGCTTGTGCGGATTAATTAATAATTAAAGCAATTTTCTACTTGACATGTGGTATGTGTCTAAAGGGACCCTTAACATCAGTGTTTAATTTCCATGAATTGTACACCCACAGCGGGGCGTGTAACCTTTTGTGGTCCTACAGTGTATATGCAGTACCTCCCTTAGATGTCGATTGAATCAATACATGTCCAAGAAGAGTTAACATCAAGCCTAATTACGAACTCATTCAGTCTACTAACTGTGTAGTCAACTAACACAGTTACTCATCGTAACTACGTTACGAAACATAATAATTCTGCGAATGTACCGGGATTAGGGCTTGAGAGATAGTGATAAGATACCTAGATTTTTTCATTACGATGACCTAAAAAGGACTTTACATGACGTAGGAATAAGAGAAAGTTTGCATTCCTGTGTGCTTTTGACTTGGTATCTAATTACATTATCTATTGTAGATGATGTTGGTTACATAATAATACCGGACGGTACAGTATTCTATTGTTATTTGTCAGAGAAAGCAGCATCATATTTCCTACATCTTTGCAAGCGTAGAATGAACAAAGAACAAACTATAAAGCGCACTAAGTTCGCGCCGGTTTTTAAACTTCTAAACCCTAAAGTGAAGCGCTCGTGACGTCGCTAACTCAGTATTCTGTAAACGATCACTGCGTTAAGCAACATTTGCTATATAGGTGGTCCCGGGATGGGTGACCTTATTGTGGAATTTACATTTGCGAGCGTTTCCGTGCTTCGAAAGACACATTAAGCCGTTGGTCCCGGATGCCAGTAAAATGGCAGTCGTTAAGCCTTATGGGCGTCTTGAAAAATTTCAACAGTAGGTCGCCACAGCCTGCGCATGTCCATTTTCAACACGGCAATGGGCTCACCACCTGTTTCGTGGAACAAAAATGCATACGGTGAAATAAGGGCCATATGCCACTGCCTACCTCTTCGGTAGCTTCGGTACAATATGTATGTATGTAAACCCTAAAGTTTAGAAAAGTCTAATAAAACGGCTCAGTCTCTTTGTCCGTCTGTACGCATCTATTACTGAGGAAGCGTAAGAGATGAATGGTTTTCGGTATTCGATTTATGACATGATTTGAAGTTTCTACCACTTCCGATTTTGAAACTGGTTTCGGTTACGAAGTGTCGTCTCATTCCTTCGCTTCGCTACGACAGTGAAGGGCGCGTTATTTGTTTTACTTGTTTTTGATTTCTTTGCAATGCAGCTAGGCCACGGTCTACTTTTTTTTTAATTCGTCTTCTACATTTTAGTCCAGTATAGTCTGAAGTTAGTCTGTCTTGCCACAGTAAGTAAATATAAATAAATATTGTGGGACTTTTTTTTTTACACACCACCGCCGAAAGCAACGACAAGAAAAGCCCAAAAAGTGGAAGAAGTGCGGGAACTCGACGGGAGCCCTCAGTGGAGCTTGCGCAGTAACATGAAAAATCGCATCACTGCAATACATATAATCACTGTTTATCACTATCGCAAATCGTTACAACGTGTATGTTTAAGAATCCCCCATTCCTAAACATAATACAAGTATGGAGCTAATAAAAAATATATTAAACGGACGAGGTGCAACAGAAGCTCAAAGATCGAAGCTCTAAAAAATCCTATCAAATAATACGTGCCTTGAGCAGCTGTCCAAAGTTCAACTACGACAAAAGAAAATCATGGTATGTATGTACATGATACCTGTAACATAGGCGCCGTCGTTGGGATTTTCACTATCCGTGCCCTGTTCGATAATGTGGCGTAGGATACCCTTGTTCTTTGCTGGACTCAGGTCTTCCTCCTTCCAATCTATCATCTCGATCTGGTTAAAAACATAGTCAAACTATAATACTAACAATATTATAAAGCGAAAGCTTGTAAGTATGGATGGATGTTTGTTACTCTTTTAAGCAGAATCTACTGAATGGATTTTGATGAAACTTTATAACTAGTGGTTCTGTGAACCGTAGACTTCAGAGTAATTTATTATTTTTAAATTCAATTTAAAAAAAAAATCAACATTTCTTTTTTTCGTATTGAGCGCTCTTGCCAACTACAACGGGACCATTTCCCCTCCTCTGCATCCATTTCCCCCCCGATCGAAAAACCCTCTCGCTAAAAGTTGTTGGCTACATCAAGGATTGTCCATGCCAAGTTGCATGCAAATCCGATGAAAAATGCGACCTGTAGACTAAATGGACGAACGGACGGACGGTCGGACATCAATAGCATTTTTCCCGTACTAGTGGAGTTAAAAGGGAGAGGGAGGAGGGAGACAATAATATAGCTTACACATCAGAATAACACATAGGTTACTTTTTATCCTGAGAACGAGTTCCTGTTGAAAACGGGAAACCTTCTACATGCGTGCGGAGCCGTATCAACTAGTATCTTAATATATAAAACAAGGTCAGGTTTGTTCGAACTTGGGAGGGCTAATTTTATGTTCCTTGCTTTATTTGATTTGTTTCTACCCTGGATAGCAGAATAAGTATAAATATGGAAGAATAAAAAAAAAGACAAACAGTGCAAAGTTTGCCAGAGAGATAACTAGTAACTTTATAAAGGCGACAGTTTGTGAGTGTGTATGTTTGTTATTCACACTCAAACGACTATTTGGAAAAAAAAATGGTGTAAAGGTAGGATCAAGTCAGGGTCAGCGAACATCAACGCGTGCGCTGAGATCTTGACAAGTTACGAACCACCCTGCTCGGTAACCCTATTGGATGTAATCATATGGCTTCCGAGTGCAAAAATTTTTCTTCTTCATCTTAACATAATTCTACAAGTTTCACGTTTAATTCAAATTTGTTATCGGATCTACAGTTTTACTTATGTTTTGACAAAGTAGAACTAAATAACATTGAATTTATGCAAATAAAATGAGTATAAATGGAACAAAAGGAGGTTATGTGAGGTCAATTATGCATATATTATACATACTGCCAAGGTTAAGTTATATTTATAACTAGCTGGCCCGCCCGGCTTCGCCCGTGACATACTTCGAACCCCGTGGCACCCATTTAACCCCGTCGTTTATAAATTTCACAATAATGTATGAACATTTTCGAAATTCTTTGATTAGGTAGGTACTTGTCCGCTCTCCAGTATCTACGCCCGCACGGCCTGGTAGAATTATGGTTAAAAGGAATTAATTTCTTTGTGCATTAATATATAACTCGTAAGATATTCATTTAATTAGCAAGGTGTAAAGGGACGAAATAATCTTCATGAAATGCTGAAGCTGACTACGTAGTAAAAATGATAAGAATTAATAGCATATTTGTGTAAATAGCCTTACAAATTACCACTTTATAATTGATGGGTTTTTAAAGTATTAAAATGGATATAGTATGTTATTCCTAAAAGATAGACATATACCGTTTTCGTAGACCTACATTAGATTCACAATTGCACCATACTTTATTTGTTATATCTCAAAGGGTTTACGCAGCATTTTCGTTGAAAGCTCCCAGACGGCTAATTTTTTCCGACATCCCCAACAAATATCGTTATAATTTAGTCAATGTATACAAAAACTTAACATATTATACATAGAAACCTTCCCTATGAATCACTCTAACTATTAAAACAAATCGCATCGTAATTCGTTGCATAGTTTTAAAGATCTAAGCATACATAGGGACAGACAGCGAAAAGCGACTTTGTTTTATAAAATGTAGTGATGGTTGATTATTGAAGATTTATGACATCTTGGTATGGTCAGGAATGAGTGAAATAAATGACAAAGAATATTTGCTGTGCGAAAGTAGAGACTAGAAGGAGTCCGAGTAGACCAAGATTTACATATGAAGACCAATTGAGAATTGCTCAAAAACGGAAACGTTAAAGTACATAGATACTCAGATATGCATGTATGAAACAAATAATGAGTCTGGAGGAAGCAAAAGTGGATCGCAAGACTGGTGATCTGTCTTCTCTAACTCCATCATCATCATCATCATCCGAGCGTCTGTCCCAGTTGCGTCTCGCGACGCCCGGTGTCCGCTTTCCTAAATTTTCTCCTCCACTTCGCACGGTCTTCGGCATCCCCTGTAGTGAGACCATTGGCACGCATGTCATCCCTTACGACGTCAAGCCAGCACTTCTTGGGTCTTTCCCTCTTACCGGGACCCGGCGGGGCTGACATGGCCAGACATTTGTTACCTACGTAGCCCGTAGCCCGGCAAGACGTGACCATACCAACGAAGGCGACACTCTTGCAACTTGTCTGCAATGTTACGGACGTGAAGGCCGCCGCGGATGCAAGAGTTTCCCACGCGGTCCATCCGCGTGACCCCACACATCCACCGCAGCATCTTCATTTCCGTGACACGCAGCTCCTGCTTGTGTCGCTATAATATCGGCCACGTCTCACTGCCATGTAAAAGGACAGGTCTAATAATGGTTTTGTAGACCTGTCCCTTCAACCGGATCGGCATTTTAGGGTCACAAATGACACCGGTCATCTCCCGCCATTTGGCCCACGCGGCAGCAATGCGTGACTTGACATCGCAATCGATGTCACTGGACGTGTGAAAAACAGATCCCAGGTATTTAACCTGGTCCGTGCGCTCGACCAAATCACCGCCTATGCGGACGGATGTGGGATCTGTCGAGTTTAGTGCCAAGTACTCGGTCTTCGCCACATTTAGTTTCAGACCGCCGTTCTCAAGCGTCTCCTTCCACGCCTTTACACGTCGCACCAATCTGCCCCTGTCCGCGTCTGGCAGCGCAATATCGTCAGCATGCATGAGCAACCATGGAGGCTGCTCATGTGGGTTTCTGATGCTGTCCGACAATTCGTCTAATATTACACTGAACAAAGGCGGACTAAGGACCGAACCCTGGTGTACCCTGACGGTGATGGGGAAGGGTTTCGTGTCGCCAACAGCAGTCCGAACCATTGAATCGGAGTCACAGTACATGTCCCGAATAGTGTCAATATAGACCTCTGGAACCCCTTTGGACCGCAGTACCCACCAGATCATCGCACGAGGAACACAGTCGAAGGCCTTCTGCATGTCTAGAAACAAACAGTGCAGAGGCGTGTTCTTCGACCTGTATTTCTCTGCGACAACCCTCAGGGCAAAAACAGGGTCCGTGGTCCCACAACCAGGGCGAAACCCATATTGACACTCCGAGAGAGTACACTCCTGCCGGATCCGAGAGTCTATAATCCTCTCGAAGATCTTCATGGTGTGGGACATAACCTTAATACCGCGGTAGCTCCCGCACTCCTGCACTGACCCCTTACCTTTGAAGACTGGAGTAATAATACTCAGTCTCCATTGGTTTGGGATCTGCCCGCTGAGGAGTATGCGGTTAAAAAGGTTTACCAAGATGCCCACACCGCGAGGACCCATCGCCTTCCAGGCTTCGATGGGGACTCCATCGGGTCCGACAGCTTTCCGATTCTTCATGCGGCGAAGCGCAGTCAGGACTTCTCCAGGCGTTACCGGTGGCACTAGTCCCTGATTCGGAGGGAGGTCCGGAGGCTGCACCTCTTTGTGCTGTTTATTAAGCAGCTCGTGGAAGTTCGAGCGCCATCTCTCCTTTACCGCGAGGTCTTCGCTTAACAGGTTGCCCTCAGGGTTTTTTACACAGCGACACTTGGATATATCCTGTGCCGCTTTGACCCTGGAGCGCGCCAGCTTATAGATGAGCTTCTGCCCCTCAGACGATTCCAGCTTATCATACAGAGGTTGTAAGTGGTCACGTCTGGCTCTGGCTACAGCTCTCTTTGTGGCGCGCTTGGCAGCCCTGTACGCGTCGCGGTCTTCAGGAGATCCGGTCGCTTGCCACTTTTTAAAGAGGGCTTTCTTCTCCCTAGTCTCCCTCTGGACTGCGTCGTTCCACCACCAAGTTTCCTTGTCACATTTGTGTCCACCCTTAGACACACCGAGCACCACCTTCGCCGCTCCAAGGATGGCCGCCTGAACTTTGTCCAACTTTGTCCCAGTAATCTTGAACTGGTTCGCCTTCAGTGTCGGTGCACTTGTCACCGACAGCTGAGACGAACTCCTGGGACCTAGTTTCATCAAGCAGCCACCATCTGATGCGGCGCTGGCACCGCTCGATGCGTTTGCCTTTGGACTTCACGCAGAGGTCCATGACAAGCAGACGGTGTTGTGCAGTAAGACTCTCACCGGGTATGACCTTGTAGTTGGCCACCTTGCCGATGCTGTGTCGCCTAGTGAGTAGGAAATCGATCTGAGTTGTACGCCTCCCGCTCTTGTAGGTGATGAGATGTTCAGATTTCTTTTTGAAATACGTGTTCACAATGGCCAGATCGGCAGCCGCACACGTTCTAAGGATAGTTTCTCCTTCAGCGTTGCGGGTGCCGTATCCAAAACCACCATGAACACGCTCAAACTCCTTACACCTCTCACCCACATGACCGTTTAAGTCGCCGCCCAAAACGATTCTCTGTGACAACGGAATGCTCCGAAGCACTCCCTCGAGTTGACCCCAAAACGACATCTTATCGGCGTCGCTACAACCGGCCTGTGGCGCGTAGGCACTTATCAGGTGGGTAATAATCCCATCGATAAGCACCCTCACGATCATAAGCCGGTCGCTACAGCGTTTCACCTCCAAGATGCCACTCTGCAGCCCCTCGGAGAGCACAACGGCCACCCCGTTCTCCCCACCAGGCGCACCCGTGTAATACAGCTTGTAGCCGTTCTGCAAGGGCCGGGCTCTGTTGCCCTTCCACCGAGTCTCCTGCAGGAACGCCACGTCCACCCTCCGCCTGGAGAGTACTTCGGCCAACTCTACCGCACGCCCAGTCAGCGTGCCAATGTTCCAAGATGCGAAGCGGATTCGGGTTGGGGCTAACTTCTTTAGCCGTGCTGGCCCGACACACGGCAGCCCTAGCCCACTTGCCACAGGAGTCGGGCGGGGCTCCTGCGCGCCGTTTTGCGGCGGCGCCCTATCCCTAGCAGCATTCCTTTTCTGACTGTTCATTATTATTTTTTTGTTTCGGCGGGTGGCTTTTATGGAAGCGGCGCCCTCAGACCTCCCAGCCCCAGAGGGGAAAGCCAGCGCCAGAGCCTCGTCCGTTGGTCAGCAGGTGCACGCACTAGCACGGGAGGTTGACTTGGGCCCCGAAGATCTTGGTGGGGCCCCTTACACCCAAGTCCTCTCTAACTAACCCTTTAGAAATACAGTGTAAAGTTAGTTTAGTTTGACATCTGTACTGAAAAAAAAAAACTAACTAACTATCTTCACGCTGTATCCCTGACGGGGTAGTCAGAGAGGACAGATCTGACATCTGTACTGTGTATTTGGAATTGTGTAACATCAGTCTTTGCTGTTGGAAGTTTGGTTTAAATTACAGAATGGTAATCCTCCTGTACATTGTGCCTGGTGGTGGAAGTAGTCTTGCATCCTATTATGAGGGCCAATATAACTACTTTATTTTAAATCAATAAATAAAATGTAAGGGTGTGAAATTCACCTTTGCCTACCCTTCAGGCATATATTTTAGCTAGTGTTCTATCTTTTATTAATATTCTACGCCACCGCATGTAAACTTGGTAGAAGATAACTAAGTATGTGATGTAGTATCCAAAACCTTTATGCATCAATTACTATTATGATCACATATATCAACAAATTATGACAGACAGGATATTGTGGTCTATGAAAGAACCACAGATAAAATACTAATAGTTATCAATGTGGTACCTTTTCTATGGTGTTAGTATATGGCTTTTCAAAACTGCTAATAATGATACTAGAAATATTTTACATATAAGCAGGATTATAATAATTCAATAATATGTCACATATTTCTTGATGGACTATGACACAAATTATGAGTGATTGTGAATGTAGATTAATATTTTTATATTACTCAATTGTGACATTGTTACCACTTCCCAAGGGAGTAGACAGAGGCATATCATACACCAACTTCAGCAACTGTAGTCAGTTATTTGTAAAAATTGGCAATATCAGTAAGTAAGTCATACAGTCAGGTAGCCTAAGGTATAAGATACTAGTGAAGGGCAAATGACCACATCGGTGACATGGTGACACAGTCGGTGAATGTAAGTACAAAATTGTTTCGCGTGAAGTCCCGAGTAGTATATAAAAAATGGCCACATGATGATATTAACCCTAAATCTATATATGTGAAGCGAACATGTTGTATATCTTTTTAAGAAAATTGCAAGATCAGTTGTCACAATTTGAAAGTGCAACTTGACACATTTTAAGTTTATATAGAAAAGAAGTGCATAAAGCTATTTTATACATTTTTGTATATGATGGTAAAGAAAAATTTTACAATAGACAATATAAAATTATACAGTTGACGCCTATGGCAAAGTGCCAGCATGGTAAAGTGAAAGTGTGTTATTCTGATGTGTTAGCTAGATTATTGTAAAGTTTCATCAAAATCCTTTCAGTAGGTTTTGCGTGAAAGAGTAACAAACATCCATTCTTACAAACATTGACGATTATAATATTAGTAAGACAAAAACTTTTATATTTAGAAATATTAATAATTATAAACTACATTAATTCTGAATGAAAACAAGTAGTGAATGAATGGTTGTCCAGTACTAATACACAGTATCTGAGTATTGAAATCTATTAATAATCAATTTACATTGTTTTGAAACTTGATAAGTTTATAATTTAATAAATCCCTTTAAAATCTAAGAATCTATTTTAAGACTTTGAAAAATAGTTGAAATTTTTTTATTCATAAATTTACTGAAAAGAAAATTTTGATTTTATATCAGTCCAATCTCAATTATTAACAACTGGCAGCCCACCTCGCTTCAGGACAGAATTGTTATTTATCTACAATTTCAAAAATTAATGATTTCTTTAACTGTTAATAAAACTACAAAGACAAGATTTCTTTAAATTATTAAACCATTCTAATTATTCTAAAGTTTTGAGGCACATTTAATTATTTAATACCTATTAGATAAAATTATGAAAGTATATAAAAATCTTACTTCAAACTGTAGAGTGGAGTTAGGTGGGATCTTAGGAGGGCTTCCAGCTGCTCCATATGCATACTCTGGGGCACATGTCAGCACACATATTTCTCCCTTCTTCATAGTCGCTACACCAATGTCCCATGCTCTGATTACAGATTCTAAAAAAAAAGTCTATTAAGACTCCTGCAGTTTCAAGAATAATTACCAATTTAGTATAAAAATATATAAAGTATATGATACAAGAATAAAAATAATTAAATGTTATGAAAAACAATTAATAGGTACTAACTTTTGCCCAAGTTAAATTCGAAAGGTTCATTTCTATCCTTACTGGAATCAAACTTGGTACCATCCAGAAGAGTCCCTGTGTAGTGGACAGTCACTGAACTTCCAGCGTTAGGAGTATCAGTCCCTGTTCCTTCTTTGATGATCCTTTTCAGCACACCACGATCTCCTTCTTTCGTAATATCGACGCCTTCATCGACAGTCATGTTTCCAGTGGATTTACTTACGTACAATCTTAATTCTAATTCAACTCTCCTTATATTCTGATGATTTCAATTTTTTTTCTCGAGGACTCGAATGCCGTATTTCTTCTTGAAAACGTCTCGCCGCCCGGTAAATTCTCGACAAATTACAATTGGACTGGACAGATTAAACATAAGGTAGCGTGGTATAGAATTTTCTAGAGAACCTGTTTCTCTAAAAAAGATTTATTGACACTTTTTATTCCTTATTATTGACACCATAAGTTAGGTGTTTTAATAGTTTTATAAATAAATAAATATCCATCACGCCTTATTCCCGAAGGGGTGGCAGAGGCATATTACATGCCCACTTTTCACCGTGTGGATTCCTGTCCCACGTAATAGGTGGTGAGCCCATTGCCGTGTTGAAATAGACATACGCAGGTTGTGGCTTCCAGCTGTTGAAATGTTTTAAAAATTCTTACTTCAACCTGGCTTAACGACTGCCATTTTACTGGCAACCGGGACCAACGGCTTAACTTGCCTTACGAAGCACGGAAACGCTCGCAAATATAATTATGCCACAAAGTGGTCACACATCCGAGGACCAGCCATAGTTAAAGTTGCGTAACTCAGTGATCGTTTAAGAACACCGAGACCGCGGGGCCACGAGCGTTAAATAGTTTTATAGTTATATTTATTATATTTCTAATTTTATTTGCTCTTATAGCACCACATAGTCAATTTCTTTTGTTTAATTACTAACTATAAGTTGTCTAAAAAGCTGGTTGAGCTAAAAACGTCCGTCGCGTCGTATCGTAGGCCAGACCTCAGGCAGCCCGGCCGCTAGGTGAAAAAAAATGTTCAACATCAAAATCAATATCAGAATAAATTTTTTGTTGTTAAACATTTTTTTACACCGTGCCATCTAACCGAAGGTTAGCAAATATAAGCTAATGGTATGGGGATCTAGATAACTGATAAACATACTAATATATGTTTTTAAACTCACACGACTTCTACTGAGCTTTTTATTTTTTTCGGGTCGTTCCACCTTTAGGATTGACTTTTTCTTACCTCTCTGTCAGTCTACTCGTGACCAAGGCTATTGCAAAAAGACCCGAAAAACAGAAAATACATACTTATATATTTTTAAATACATACCTATATAGTTCATATAGTAATCACCCAAACAGACCCGTTCCCGAAAGTTCTGACCCGGGATCATTTTATTTCCAGTATTTCTACTGAATAGTTCTACGCTAGAATTATTAAGACATTTTTTCCCTACTAGTTTTATTACAAAAAAGTAATGAGTGGAAATAGTGAGAATAAGGTCTCCCTAGTTCTATCATAGTTGAACTATTCAGTAGAACTACTAACTACGAATGAACCAGCGTGGCATTCGCATACACTACCACTTACGCCACCGAGACAATCGCTTATAAAGTGCTCGTAATAAGAAGTTCTTTCCATTGATAATATTTCAAGTTATGGAATAAAGCGCTGCCGGGCGGGTTAAACACACATCTTTTATAGTTTGACCACGACCTCGCTGAGTACAATTTTGTACGTAGTGAGAGGTACTATTTAGGGCAGGCACACTGTCCACGTCACGTACAGTCCGGTAGGGTACAAGTCAACTCCAGTGTGACATTCCGGCCTTTGGTATTATTTTTTCCCTCTTACCTTGTACACTCACAAAACTTGGATCGTATGTATATAAGTGTGGACAGTTTTGAGCGAAATAGGCGGCAGAATACGCGGTCGGATCGCTCTCTCGGTGGTGCTGGCGTCCCCTACTGGAAAAAAAAAAAAGTGTAGACGACAGACATATAAGTAAGACAGTAAGCAGACTAAACATATTCCTTTGTTTATAGCGCAATACTTCATCCTTTTCACTCTTTTTATTTGTTGTATAACGCTATCTTTTTTTGTCATGTGTAGCAACATGTAACTCACTTAGACAGCGAACAGTGCATAGCCTAAATTTCTGCATAATGTCAACTATTGGCGCCATTTTTGAATCAGGTATTTATTAGTGTTTCGTGCCGAAGGGCAAATATTGTGTATATATATTTAAAAAAAGGTTAAAATAGTATAAAGAAGCATGGTAAAGTGTTGTGTAAAATGTTGTAATAGCTCAAGTCTTAAGAACTCTCGAGGAATTACTTTTCACAGATAATTGATGTTTTAGTTAGGACTACGTGTTATTATTCTTATCCTTTGATTTTTATCCTTAAATGGTGATTCTTCAAGACGAACACTTGACAAGTTGTTAATATCTGGTTCATAGCTTCTATTCCATAAACCGTTTGGTCGCTGTCGTCATCTATATCTAATATTTTGGTTAATTTACATACATTTTGTACTGTTACGACACGTCAAGTACACAGGGACGAATTCAGTTCGTCAAATTGTTTGAAATGACAATATCCAAAGTCAAGCTAAATGTAGCGCCCAATTCAATTAATAATGTTAATCTTGTTTTATGTTTCCTAAGGATACCATTAAAAATATGTTTGGTTAACAAACATAAATCAGAAAGAAATTTAAATGATATGATATGATAGCTGAATGCGACACTGGATTAAGCTACCTGTCTATGTGTGTATAATAGGCCGCACTATTTTTCGCAAACCTTTGGTCTGCTTACTTATAAGTCTGTGGTGTAGACCGACGTTCTAACCCCCTACCCAAAGACATTTTACTTATTTAGGTATAATGTCTTAGCCTTGTATTAGTCACATTGAGTTATTGGCGGAGCTATGGTATCGCCGGGTATCTCCAAAAGAACTCCAGTGTGATAAGGTCACACTGGAGTTCTTTTGGAGAAAGCTTGCTTATGTATAAGAGTGTGACGAATACAAATACAAAGCAAATTTGAATTTCAAAGGCTAGGGTGTTAAAACTGACTTTAATTTTCCCGCTCTAGACTAGTGTGAATTTACAACAAGACTGTGCACTACGGCGAAAATATCGGTCGGTGCGAGAGGGTTCTCGGTGGTAGTATGACCCTTTTTAAATAAGTGACCATGACCAAACAGAATACAGGACAAATTGCTTAAGCGATTGATCGAACCTAATTTATAGCATATAAAAAATTAAACTAAAACATCGAGTGTACCTTTTCTTAAAATATAAATCACATTGATAAATTTTTAAAGCAATTATTTGCTAAATTTCTCATAAATTTTTATTAAAGTGGAAAAAGACAATTTGATTCGAGACAGGGATTGAACCTGTGACCTTTGCCTAACCAGGGCAATGTTCTAGCCACCTGAACTACCCGAACCGTATCGAATCAAGTTGAAATTCTCCACCTTATTTATATCGTCATTTTAAGAGTATGACCAGAGCCATCTATCGAGCTAATGAACAACTCGATACCAATGAACAGTGTTACAACTATTTTTAAACATTGATGCAATGGACTCCACTCAGTATATTGATAAATTTTTAAAGCAATTATTTGCTAAATTTCTCATAAATTTTTATTAAAGTGGAAAAAGACAATTTGATTCGAGACAGGGATTGAACCTGTGACCTTTGCCTAACCAGGGCAATGTTCTAGCCACCTGAACAACCCGAACCGTATCGAATCAAGTTGAAATTCTCCACCTTATTTATATCGTCATTTTAAGAGTATGACCAGAGCCATCTATCGAGCTAATGAACAACTCGATACCAATGAACAGTGTTACAACTATTTTTAAACATTGATGCAATGGACTCCACTCAGTATATTGATAAATTTTTAAAGCAATTATTTGCTAAATTTCTCATAAATTTTTATTAAAGTGGAAAAAGACAATTTGATTCGAGACAGGGATTGAACCTGTGACCTTTGCCTAACCAGGGCAATGTTCTAGCCACCTGAACTACCCGAACCGTATCGAATCAAGTTGAAATTCAAATTTTTAAAGCAATTATTTGCTAAATTTCTCATAAATTTTTATTAAAGTGGAAAAAGACAATTTGATTCGAGACAGGGATTGAACCTGTGACCTTTGCCTAGCCAGGGCAATGTTCTAGCCACCTGAACTACCCGAACCGTATCGAATCAAGTTGAAATTCTCCACCTTATTTATATCGTCATTTTAAGAGTATGACCAGAGCCATCTATCGAGCTAATGAACAACTCGATACCAATGAACAGTGTTACAACTATTTTTAAACATTGATGCAATGGACTCCACTCAGTATATTGATAAATTTTTAAAGCAATTATTTGCTAAATTTCTCATAAATTTTTATTTAGCTCGATTTCATTAGCTCGATAGATGGCTCTGGTCATACTCTTAAAATGACGATATAAATAAGGTGGAGAATTTCAACTTGATTCGATACGGTTCGGGTAGTTCAGGTGGCTAGAACATTGCCCTGGTTAGGCAAAGGTCACAGGTTCAATCCCTGTCTCGAATCAAATTGTCTTTTTCCACTTTAATAAAAATTTATGAGAAATTTAGCAAATAATTGCTTTAAAAATTTATCAATATACTGAGTGGAGTCCATTGCATCAATGTTTAAAAATAGTTGTAACACTGTTCATTGGTATCGAGTTGTTCATTAGCTCGATAGATGGCTCTGGTCATACTCTTAAAATGACGATATAAATAAGGTGGAGAATTTCAACTTGATTCGATACGGTTCGGGTAGTTCAGGTGGCTAGAACATTGCCCTGGTTAGGCAAAGGTCACAGGTTCAATCCCTGTCTCGAATCAAATTGTCTTTTTCCACTTTAATAAAAATATATAAATCACATACCCTACACGTGGGTTAAGGGTCGGTAGTACTTTTGTTAACGTTTTGATAATAGGTATCATCTGACCTACCGTTGGTACAATATCGTGTACCTATCGAGTGGGTGCGCCATGTGTGTCTCCACATCATTGCCGTTGTGAAGAAGCCGTCGACCATTTTTTTATATATATCTAAAATAGTAGGTACCGCCTTTCTGAGAAATAAATAAACATTATATTATTTTTTATACCCCTGAGATGGCAGACCAGCAAATGGCACACGTGATGGTAAGTGGTCACCGTAGCATATGGACGTTTGCAACACTAGATGTGCAGCACTCGCACTGCCGACCCTTTTAAACCTTCTAAAACACCTTTTGAAGAACTCCATCCTGCAGACGTTCGGGAAACCCAGGCACTGGTCTTGGACACTGATAAAAAAAATTAAATCAAGATCACTTTTAACTGATAAGTTTACATCAGACACCATGGAATTTCACGCGGCAGAAGCGCAGGACGTATCGTTACATCTCCAAATTAAAAACACTAGATACGTAAGTATCTATTTACCTACTTACTATTAAGATATTGTAATAGTAGATTGTGTAACAAGGGAGCAAAATAGTATTTTTATGGCGAGGGCGCTACTTTGAAGCACGAGCGAAGCAACGGATTCTAACGTAGGATCGTGAGATTAGTAAATCCTGGGATTCTAACGTAAAATTCTTGATCCTGAGAGATTCAAAGTATATCGCCCGAGGGAAAAATAATTTGCTCTCGAGTTATATACTCTACTTTTCATCCCCTTTCTATGAGAAAATAAATATGAGACACTGTTAGCTTCTATAGTTGTTGTTTCAGGAGTTAATGCATTATCAGTTTCATAACTGATGACATCAACAATGATGAGCTCTGTAAGAAAGTGGAAGGGGAATGCGCAGAACTCATAAATTAGGTCTAATTGGCGGGGTGAGAGGGCTGAAGGGCGGGAGTGTAGGAGCGTGGACGCAGGAATGGTCAAAATCCTACACGCACACTAGTGCTCAGCCGCACACTACACCGCGCTTTGTCGGCACGCGTTGTCACTAGTCTCGGTACTGTCACGCACATAAAAATATACTACTCTTTTTGGCAAATCTTTTAAAAGCGTATTGAGGTTTTGATACATACATACATACATATTGTCACGCCTTTATCTCCGATGGGGTAGGCAGAGGCATACTATACGCCCACATTTTACCGTATGCACTTTTGTCCCACGTAACAGGTGGTGAGCTCATTGCCGTGTTGAAATGGACAGGCGCAGGCTGTGGCGACCTGCTGTTGAAATTTTTCAAGCCGCCCGTAAGCCTTCAACCAGGCTTAACGACGGCCATTTTACTGGCAACCGAGACTAAAGGCTTAACGTGCCTTTCGAAGTACGGAAACTCGAAACACGGTAGGAAAAAAATATAAATTTCACAAAGTGGTCACCCATCCAAGTGCCACCTATAGCGGGGCCACGAGCGCTTCTAGGCAAAAAAGAAAAACGGTCTACAAAAAAAATTGTGTGATTTGCGACAATTTGTTTAATACAAAAATGTTAAAAATCACGCCTATCTCTCATCGGGGTAGGCAGAGACTTCTTCCACATCTTCTACTTTAATAAGTGTTGTCAGTGTCACACACATTTTATACCTATTTCTACATGAAAATATTACAATAAATATGGTTTTACTTAATACAATCACTGAAAACTAAATAAAATAACTATAATGGTTTATAATTTCACGCAAAACACTTTGAACTAACATGTTATAAATAATATATACCTACTTACGTGTCTATGTAATAAAATAAAAAAGATGTGTAAACGTTCAAACAAAAATATCAAGTTGGATACGACCAACTTGATATTTTTGTGTAATAATATTGTGCGCGATTATACATGCGCAAACTATCCCCACTAATTTTTGTTAGAGCTCATCATTCGCCGCGCGACCTGTAGTAGAACTCATTATTTTTGCAAAATACAATAAAATATGTACTGAGATAACAAGAACAGGAAAGTAATTCGCGCGCTTTTTTTTTTTTTAGTAATTCATACAATTTGCGTTCGATTTCTATGAATGATACATGTTCTAAATTCAAATATCTTTTACGCCCGCTAAAAAGTTCTTATCGGAAAAGAGCTATTTTGTTCCCACTTGTAGAGGAACAAAGCGACACTTTTCGAATAGAAGGGATGAAAAAATATTTTATCCACAAAATTATATTTATATAACTATCACGCCTTATCCCCGAAGGGGTGGCAGTGGCATATTATATGCCCACTTTTCACCATGTGTATTCGTGTCCCACGTAATAGGTGGTGAGCCCCTTGCCGTGTTGAAATAGACAGACGCAGGTTGGGGCTACCTGCTGTTGAAATTTTTCACACAACCCTTAAGTCCTTCAACTTGACTTAACGACTGCCATGTTACTGGCAACCGGGACCAACGGCTTAGCGTGCCTTCCGAAGCACGGTAACGCTCGCAAATGTAAATGACACAAAGTGGTCACCCATCCGAGGACCAGCCATAGTGAAAGTTGCGTTACTCCGTGATCAGTGACTAAGACATGAGAGGAGGCCTCCATAGTAGAATTTCAAATGTAGTTACGTTGGATTGGACATATAGGGATATTTAGAAAGAATGACGAATAAAATATAACGAGCGAAGTAAATGGATGCCCTAGCGAACTTGCGTCGATCAAATTTGGTACGATTTTCCAAAGGGCCAAATAAATAATTTCCATAAGCAAGCGTACGTTAAGCGATCAATAAATGTCGATAATGTTTTTTTGTTCAGCATTTAGTTTAATCTTTGAAGGTTTGGTTTGAACAATGCTGGAGTTTCCACAAATTTGTAGTATGTTTTAGTCGTCTTGTTTTTAAGGGCGCACGGCGCTCCAGGTACAGGGCCATCAGCTTGGTCAGCTTAGCTATTAAAGTGTATGCAAAGGTTATAACGGCAAGAATGCAAGAAAAGTCTGAAAGGTATTTATGGGAGGCTCAATGCGGATTCCGGCGTGGAAGAGGTTGCATGGATCAAGTGTTTTCTCTCCGCATGATCGCGAAGAAGTTTCTGGCTATTAGCCAGAAGGTTTTCTGCGCTTTTGTGGATCTGGAGAAAGCATTTGATAACGTTGTGAGAGAAACTCTGTGGGATTTGCTGCCCGGATATGGTGTGGACGGCTCGCTACTGCGGGCAATACAGTCGCTTTATAGAGACTGTAAGGCTTGCGTGCGAGTAGGGAGGGATGTGTCACCTCTTTTTGATGTCTGTACAGGCGTCAAACAGGGTTGTGTCATGTCCGCCTGGCTGGTCATAGTGTATCTGGACAGTTGCCTGCAGAAGTTGAAAGATTGTGATATGGGTGTGAATTTGGGTGACTTTAAAGTAAACTGTCTCCTGTACGCTGATGATGCAGTGCTCATGGCCTCATCAGAAGCCGGCCTTCAGGCATTAGTCACTAATATGAAAGAGGAGTGTGAAAGTAAGGGTCTTTGCTTGAATGCAAGTAAAACTAAGGTTCTAGTATTTGAAAGAGATGACGTAAGAACCAAATGCGAGATTAGGGTAAACCAGGAACTTCTAGAGCAAGTGAATGAAATTGTGTATTTAGGGAGTATGTTTAGCGCGGATGGAAGATGTGATTTGGATGTAGAACGGCAAGTAGCTGCCGGAAACAAAGTTAACGGTGCTTTGTCCCAGTTAGTAAAGCGACAAAGCATCGTAAAAGAAGCACGACTGGCGATTCATAACGCAGTGCTAGTGCCAACTTTGCTTTACGGTAGCGAAACCTGGGTATGTCAGCAGATGCATGAAAGTAAATTGAATGCTGTGGAGATGCGATCACTTCGAAAATTGTGCGGCGTTACTTTGGCCGACCGAATACGTAACGAAGTGATACGCAATATGGCAGGTTTGAATGAAAGTGTCAGCGTTAAGCTGGAAAAGGGCGTGCTCCGTTGGTTTGGACATGTCCAACGAATGAGTGAGGAACGATTGACGAAGAATATATATTGTGCGAAAGTAGAGGGTAGAAAAAGTCAGGGTAGGCCGAGACTTACATATGAAGACCACGTGAGCAGATTGCTCAAAAACGGAAATGTCAAAAGTACTCGGATACCCAGGCGTGTAGGAAGCGATTGAATAATCTTGAAGAAGCGAAAGAAGTATGCATGGATCGCGAAGCCTGGCGATCTGTCCTCTCTGACTACCCAGGGATACAGCGTGAAGATAGTTAGTTAGTTAGTAATAGTTTAATACGTGCAAAACATATTGCAACTCGCTTCAATTTTAAACGCGTCGTCGCCGATGTTTCAGCAATATGGAAATTTCAGCAATTTGATTTGTGATTACAAATAACACAGTCTTCAATAATATAAACAACACACAGTGACAGTGACACATTCAGATATTGTTCATTTTACGGGACGGTATAAGCAATTTTTAAAAATACATTAAGTAACATTTATTATTAGTCCAGTCATTACGTCGGAAAAATCGGGTTAGAAATGCAAATGAACCGATAAAGCCAAATTTTGGATATTACGTGGGGGGAGGCTAGAAAAGCTTAAGTTCAAATTGTGGACCAAAATAACCTGATGGGTTTTCCGCCATCTTGAAAATGTACCTTCGGGTAATTTTGGTCGACAATTTGAACTTAAGCTTTTCTAGCCCAAACGTTATATCCAAGATTTGGCTTTCTCGGTTCATTTGCATTTCCAAATGTATATAGAATGGACTATATGCAGTTTACAATATTTTTTCCTTTAATAATTACTATAAAATATGTAATTATTGTTTATAACGTGTAAAATAAGCGTAAAAAACTTTTAGAACATTTTGTAAGAGTAGTCTTGTTGTAACCGTTTTAAAACCGGATGAAAAGTGTCGAACGGAACGCATCGTAATGTGACATGGTTCTTAAATGGCAACATTTCACACAATAATCCCGAATTTTAGTTCGAATAGTGGTGAGAATAAGACATTCGAAAAAACCATCTCGATTTACGAGATTTTATGGTCGAAAAAGGATTCGAAGAGTGAACTCGAATTCGAGATTATGTCGAAGAAAACGAGAATTGCCTCCCAGAAACAAAAATATTGTTCGAAGTGTCAGAATTATCCTGAAAATAAGTTATAATAAAATTAATATATTAAAATTATACCTAGAAACCTCGATGTTGTCGAACCGAGATAATGAATGCCTGTGGGATCTTAAATCCCAAAATTATAGAAATAAAGAAATGCGTGCAATAGCATTGCAGAATATTATATATTATATATTTTTTGTTTCTGGTGATGAAGCAGATATAAATACCAACGCTGAAAATAATAACACTGCGAATTCACCAGCTTCAGAATCCGGGCCGACCACACCAATATCCAATCAACCGACAAGACCGAGGTCAAAACGTAGCAAACTGTCTCAGATGTCCAAAATGATAAAAGACATGAAAAATATATCACAAATTATCAATATGCCATCAGACGAAGAATGATTGTGATATTTACGGAAAGCATGTGGCTTCCCAGTTGAAAAAACTCTCTGAGGAACAATGTATAATTACACAGGAAGAAATACAAAAAATATTATCCAAATGTAGACTGGCAGATATAGAAAAGAGAAGACACGTGAATATTTACCCAAATACACACTTTTCTATGAGGTCTACTACTTGTACACAACCTCAGCAGAACTGTTATACTCCAAGTCCAGCTTCTACGACAAACAGCGGCAGCAGTAGTTCCTTAGTATTTTTTCCCTCCCCCTCATGTAGCTCAGATCAATGCCTCAAGTAACAGTTCTTTGGGATTTTATCCCACACAGTCCACACAGATAGCTGTCCCCAATAGCAGCTCTTCGAGATTTTACATTTCATTGCCAAATCAAAGTCCAAGATATGTAGATCCCAGTCAGGTGATCATCAGTGCCGCCCCTAATACAGCTCCTTATAACGATAATGTTGAATGTGAAAGCGACGATGATGCTATTAAGTATGCTTTTGATACAGCTTAGTCCCTACTTTTGTCTAAATTATATGTTAAATGATTGTTAATTTCTTGATAACCTACTTGAAATATTTCTGATGCAGCTTATTACCTACTTTTTCGTAGATTATATTATGTTTGACGATTGTTAATTTCTTAATTACTTTAAAAAAAAATCAATAAATAATTTTCTTACCTTAATCTGTGTTTTCAATGACTCTGACACTGATTGATTGCCGGTATCTGACACTTCCGGTATTAAATTAGAAATAGATGGTATCGATACACGATAAAAGTGACTGAGATTTCGAAAGGACATTCCAGAAGCTAAAAATGACAGCGTAATTTCGAGTTTCACTTTGACTAGCAAGGCGTCTCTCATAAATGTGTCTTGACGCTGAATAGAGCCTGATAACAACATAAGCAAATCGTCAAAGTTTTTTGGCGTCATTCTCAAAGCCAGTTTGTATTCTTTAGGATCTTCAGTTCTCAACTGGGTTAACAACAAAGCAGAACCCCCAGTTTTGTCTCTGTCGTCTATCCATTTTCTAATCCAAATTAGTTTCTGTTTAGATATCTCTTCTTCAAACATACCAGTTAGTTCTTGCATCATCACCAAGGTACATTTTCTTAACAAAGTATTAACTTTGATTTTTTGCTGTTTTCGAGAATTCATTTTTCCGCACTGAATTTACGAACGTGTGTACACCAAAAGAAATATCCTCGACTACTGACGAAATACTGACTGCGTATAAATAGTATGCGTCAGTTTTCAGCCAGCACTGACGACAGCCATTGATTCAATGTAAATCTGCCTTTATTGATTGGTTTCACAGTTACTTGTTCGGTCGGCGTCAGCAGCATTGAAGAATCTTTTTCTTCTTGGTGCGACATGACTGTCGGCGTACCTCAGGGTGGCGTTCTATTTCCATTACTTTTCTCAATTTTTATAAATTCTATGTCTAAATCTTTATTGTCATCTTAACACCTTTACGCAGGTGATCTCCAGATATAAATGCAAGCTCCATCTCAATAATCAATTCGGATTTAGAATATGTAAGTGGAGTAAGCTATATGGACTTAGCGTAAACCCCTCGAAATCGCAGGTGGCTATTATAAGTAGTCCCAATATGGTGTCTCGTATAGACTGGACACAATTGCCTGACATCACGTTTAACGGTGTTGCGCTACCCATAAGTGCAACTGTAAAAAATCTGGGCATTTTGGTTGATGGCACGCTTTACTGACTGACGACCTCCATTTCAAGAAGTCAGCTGGAAGATATTCTCATCTGCAGGATCTTGCGTCGATTACGTAATTTCCTTCTAACGGCCACTAAAATTGCACTCGCTCAATCACTTCTTCTTCCCTTTCTAGATTATGCCAATGTCAGCTATCTCGATATCACCGAGGAGCAACTTGATAAGCTTCAGCGCTTACAAAACTAATATTTGGATTACGCAGATATGATCACGTAATCGAATACCGCAAAATGCTAGAGTGGCTTCCAATTTGCCTTCGACGGAATACTCATATCCTATCGATGCTTTACAATATACTGTTCAATCCATATTCCCCTTCTTATCTCAAAGAGTTTTTCATGTTAATTAATGACACACATTCAAGATCCTTGAGGTCGTTGGAATCTTTAGAATTGGCAGTACCCACTCACTCCACTTGTTTCTATGATAAATCATTCACTGTACAGATTATGGAATAATTTGCCTATACCAATTAGACGGGCCCAGTCTAGATGTATTAAGGAAATGATAAAGGAATATTATTTGACTTTGTAGTTAATTCCTTACTAATTTAAATTGCTGTGGAGTTATAATCATTTTGTTACTGAATTTGTTTATGTATATATAATAATATGAATGAATATATGTGTATGTATGTATGTATGTAAGTATAAGTGTGTATATATTTGCTATTTTATATATATTTGCTTACTGGTTTGTATGTATTGTTAGGTATCTTTCTATTTCTACACCAAAACTACCCAATCAATCTTATATCTAATATATTTGTCTGTCCATCCCAAGGTTGCAGAAATTGCTTTTTAGGATAAGGGCACACATTGTACATTTCCTTGCAATTTCTTTTTATTTTTGTTAACTTTTTTAACTTGGTCTGCAAATAAAGTTATATTCTATTCTATGTCACAGGAAGTCAAATAAATGGATGCATACAGCAGGGCCTCCATAATCTGGCACCCAAATTGTTTCAGTATGAGATAAAAGTAGATATTATGATTTTTAAAATCATCTACCACAGAAAGCCCAATGGGGTCAAATAAAGGCAAGGCACCAGTTTCTATAAAGTTATCTTGTTTATTTCTAAGACGTGAGTTTTTCTCTTAATCACATTCTCTGTAATCTGGCATTCCACAGTTTAATCACTATTTAAGCATTATTCCCGGTAGCATCCAATGCAATTCATTTGTCATCATGGTCAACTGCAAAGTTGATTATGGTCTCCAAAACAATGTAAAATGTCACCTTTAATGCCATGAATAGTTGGGTATAAGCTCATACAGTATAGAGTGGGTAGGTAGGGCCCTATCTTTTGAGTCTATCGATTGAGCATCTACTGGGCTATTTTCTGTATTTATTCAAGTACTATGAATTTCATTAAAACATTTTCAAATTAGTTGCAAATTTAACTGTTTTGACATTTGGCTGTGGTGAAAAAGTGTGAAGAGATTTGAAACATTCTTTTGATTAATGTATATGTACACTTTATTTAACTTTAGTTTCAGTCTTTAGCAGGTATACATAATGAGAGACAATATAATGTTTCTCCACTTATAAAGTAGGACACATTTAAATAACTTCATCAAAGAAATTTACCAACATCCTGTACAGTCACCTCTACAAGTAATATGTACAACTGACAAACAACATCTCCCTTCACATTCGTAGTAGGATAAAATTTTGAAAATAAAAATCACATGATTGAAACAACAACACTAGATAACTTAATAACAGTTCACTAAATTAAGAAAACATTAACCACAATTTTTAGGGCAAGTAGATACATAATCTCTAACAAACCTAACCCCCGTTTGTGATAAAAGTTTTCGGTTTGAACTTTGTGGCCATTCATCGGAACCATCACAACAATCACATATGCCATCATTGACTTGTCCTGATGGCACAGTATTAAACGATATAGATTTGCTGCCAAGTTGAGTATCACAGTAAAAAGTTCCGTTTACGCATGCACTAGTACTGGGTTCATCTGTTCCATCATCACAGTCACAGTAATCATCATTCACCAGTTCAAATGGGATGCTTTGACTACTTGTCAAGCATGTAAATTCGTTATTGGCATTCGGTCTATATTTTGGCATGTACATGTGCAGGACACCCCTAATAATGCCATTATTGTTAATAAATTGATCAAATTCTGATTTAACAATAACATGTTTTGGTGACTGCTCTTTCAAACCTTCGATTTCTTGATGGTCCATGATTGAAATTATTCTATCGTTATAGCTATTTTCCGATGTTATAGTCAGGAAAAAATATAACTGATACAATATGAAAAATATGACCATGCATAACGTAAGAATTATAACATTCTTTTTCTTTTTAAGTCCCATCATTTTTGTATCCTTGATCCTATTGGGATTAGTTCAGCTGAGCACTAGTACCTTATATAACTACAATTCTTTTGGAATTATTTCAGCAATATACAAACACGGTTCTCAGGTAAAAATTGCATATCGAGTAAGATATTAACACGTACACGCATAAATATTACAGTGTTAAGAAATGTATTTGTTTATTTCTTTTTAAATGTAAAAAAGCCCTAAATAACGATATCTCTTGAAAAAAAATCTTTATAAATAAGTAATCGTAAACAGAAAATATTCTACTTTACCGTTTGACAGTTCGACTGACAGTTTTGACATTTAGCCGATGGAAGATCGTTTTCTGTTTAGGTTACAGGGACTTTTGGCGCGAAGATGAGCAGTGACGCACGTTTGTCGTATATTATTTTCAAAAACTAGTGTAAAATTCGTGTTTTTGTGTTTAATAATGGTGGAATATTATACTTAATGAGTTCGGAAGTGCAATAGTTAAAGAAAGTGATATATTGCAATGAATAGCGATGTTGTTTGTGTTAGTGTCAAATTTCCAAAGAGAGTTGCAATAAGGGATCCACTGCCTTATTGGAGCACGGACTAGGACCTAGGACTGAGGACTTGACATCGACAAACGACTAGACAGGACTAAAACAAGAAAATAATAAATACTGATGACTAGGATGTATGGACTAAGTTTCCTTTGCCTGCCCAAGATGGGCGAAACAACTAAAAAAAAATTAGGTTTCAGGGACACGGTAAAATGTGGGTGTATTATATGCCTCTGCTACCCCTTCGGGGATAAGGCGTGATTAATAATAATCAAAATCCATATGGTGGGATAAATGAAAAATAATGAAGGATCAGTCTAAGAAATAATTTATCGTAAAGACTGCGGCCTAATAGGTCTTAATAGTCTAGTTAACTAAGCTAAAACACTCTATAATTTTTATAAAGAAAAAAAAACGTACCATAAACAAAAAAAATGTTGCAGTAAATTTTGTTTGTTTTTACTTATTATTATCAAGTAGTATCACCTAGTCAGTCTGTGATTATCAATTTGTAAATTATTCACTAATTTTACAAATGAGTTCCGAAACACTTAAGTTGAGATGAATTATTTGTCGGTAAACCGTCGTCGAGTATCTCAATCAGTTGAGAGAAATACTGAGGAATCGCCCAATGATGGTCTCGAGGTAAATCTTGATTGTTATTGTTCTTTCAGGCATGTACCTATTTTTATGTAAGTTAAACCTAGTTCAGCAGTCATACGATTAGTCAAAAATCTTTGAACGCAGTTTTAATTGTTATAAAGTTTTCTGTATACAATATTTAATTATCTTCTTTCTTATAGCAGACGAGACACCTGTTTAAAATTACTTTTTCTCGTTTTTCCTAATTCAGGACGTAGTATGGTGTGGCTCTATCTAAACTATAATAATAATTTGTGTTTTATTTGCTTTACTTAGCTCATATTCCCCCGACCTTGGTGTTCTGTAAATGATCACTAAGTTCTAAGCAGTTTAGGTAATTCCATTTACGAACATTTCCGTGCTTCAGAAGTATGTTAATCTGTGATTCCTAGCTGCCAATGTAAATTTATGCAGGCAGCAAGTAGGCTCAATCTTTTTCTGTTCATTTCATAATAACAATAGACTAAGGGCCCTATTTCAGAATGTTTCTCATTACTCAATCGACGCTTGAGAGTAGATTTTATAAGGCAAAATCTAGCCTCAAGATCTAGCGTTGATTGAGTATTGAGAAACATTCTGGAATACGGACTTCAGTGTCTATCATATTTATAACTACTGAAATGTGGGCATTTGTATCCCTCTGCATACTCCCTTGGCGTGTTATTTGTGTATGTATGTTAATGTACCTGATTATTTGACTAAAAAATATGGTATTTAATAATCTTGCAAGCTGGTAATCAAAACTATGGACTTGTACAACAAGTGCCAATTTATTATTGGCACAGTGTAGTTTTCCTTGCACAAATGTGTATCAAAATCACATAAATATGTATAATACTAGTAAATACATATATTATGACACACTGCATTCTTATTGGGTGTAAGGGGCCCCGCTAATACTGCTTATGAAGCACTTGAAAATTGATGGATGAGGTAATGATATAGGTGTCACTCTCAACAATATCAAATAAATAGCTGCTTCCAGTATACCAATAAAGGTGGATCCCAGGATCCGAATCCAGGTATGGTTTGGAATAACTGGGACTACGTAAAGATGACATTATCACTATCTACTGAGATCTTTCAAGCTTGTCTCGCCTGTAAGTAGTTCACCTGTGACATATTGGCACAAAACCAACAGCATAATTATGATCAATAACAAAATCTATCCTCAAAATAACTAAAAAAACTAACCAACTATCTTCACGCTGTATCCCTGACGGGGTAGTCAGAGAGGACAGATCGCCAGGCTTTGCGATCCATGCATACTTCTTTCGCTTCTTTAAGATTTATCAATCGCTTCGTACACACACATCTGGGTATCCGAGTACTTTTGACCTTTCCGTTTTTGAGCAATCTGCTCAAGTGGTTTTCATACGTAAATTTCGGCCTACCCTGACTTCTACCCACCACTACCGCACAATATATATTCTTCGTCAATCGTTCCTCACTGATTTGTTGGACGTGTCCAAACCAACGGAGCACGCCCTTTTCCAGCTTAACGCTGACACTTTCATTCAAACCTGCCATATTGCGTATCACTTCGTTACGTATTCGGTCGGCCAAAGTAACGCCGCACAATTTTCGAAGTGATCACATCTCCACAGCATTCAATTTACTTACATGCATCTGCTGACATACCCAGGTTTCACTACCGTAAAGCAAAGTTGGCACTAGCACTGCGTTATTAATCGCCAGTCATGCTTCTTTTATGATGCTTTGTAAAAGATTAATTAATTAATTTTATGCTTTGTTTTGCGTCCTTCTTTTTTGCTTTTTTTTATTTTTTCAAATAACTCATAATAAAACCAATTAGAATGATATTATTCCTTTTTTATTTATTTATTATTCAAGTCTCAATTCACCATGGGCACACTTTTTTTTTATAACTCTTCAGAAAGGGCCACAGTGCCATTATGTGTATCTTTTAAAGATAGCTTACTATACTTATTTTAGTGTAATGACCACTTCTCATGTTGTGATTGGAAAGCTTTTTAGAGGAATACTTATCTAAATAAATACAGTATTAATTATAGCATTTCATTCAGTTTGTAATTGCCCTTTGTACTACACAGTTTAAATAATTACAAAATAATCATATTAATAGTTACCACAATATTAAAATTTGAAAAGATTGAAAGCTTGTGAAATTGTTTGTTACTAAACTACTCTGCTACTACTTTACTACAGTCACTTAATAAATACAACTTTCCTAGAAAATAATCCAACATGTTGTCTTTTCATGTTGCAGTGGATTACCGTAGACTGTCTTAATGGATTGATTTGTCTTGTTTACAGCCATTTATGCACTACCAACCAGTACTATAATAGTGTGTACTCTTCCAGGTTGATAACTCTAAGAGTGTGTTGCACAAGATAGCCACTCTGTATGCGGAACAGTTGTTGAGTGATCTTACATTAGAGGTGGGTGGTAAGAACTATCCCGCCCATAGACTGATACTATGTGCCAGCAGCGAAGTATTTCAGGTATGTCATTCTATTATTTAAGCCAATATTTGACATTATAATCAAATTCTTTAACCATACAAAACTTGTTCTTGAATAAAAAAGTTGTAGGACTTACTTACATACATTAAGAAATCATTAAAATTGGTCAAGTCTTTTGACCACAAACACTGTGAAAAGAAATGACATTACAATACAAGAATTCTCATTCTTTTGTTTTATAGCATTTCTATTTGTACAGATTTGAATACTTATTTATAATACATTCGCATAAAAAGTGATGTCCCTTTCTGTTTACAATAATTTAAACCCAAACAGGCACCACAGCTGCAATTTTATAAGTAAACCTATCCAGAAGCTAATATAATATACAAAGCTTCAAGTTTTAAAAGAGACAAAAATAAATTGTACATGTTTTGACCCCTTAATTATCTTACAGGTGATGTTGATGAATCGAGAATGGAGCGAGTGGAGCGAGAGTCGCATAGTATTACAGGAGACACCCACAGCTGCGTCTGTGTTCCCACACTTTCTCAAGTAAGTTTTGAGAAAATATATTTTTAGCTCCAAAATTACGGAATTTTGAGAAATATAGTTTAAATAACTAAGAATCTACTAATGGTGCTAATTCTGTTGTTGATACCACTAAACTAAATTTCTCTTAAATTTTCCAATTTTTATTAAGAGATTGTCAATTGCTATTCTGTTATTAAGTCAAACTAAAGTTGGTGATATCATAAATAGCACTTAATTTGTATCTGATATCACTAAAATTCATTTTATGTGATAAAATTGAAGACGTGAAAAATGTACATGACAGTCGAATGTAAATACATGCCGACTAACTTGGTGATTGAACTGCCTATGTAAATTTTTCACGTTACAACTTTTTTCACGTTTTCGCGTTTCAAACGGTTAAAATTAATAAACGTCACACTAAATTTAGACGTTTTCACTAAAATTAAACGTTTTTTAGTGAAAACGTCTTAATTTTTTTATTTAATTAAATTTGTATCTGACATCGCTAAAATTCATTTTATGTGATAAAAAGTGATAAAAAGCTGCAGGCATTAGCTAGTACTTCATATAAGGGTACATGTAGTCCTAAGCTAATATCACCAACAATCTAGAACACCTTACGAGTAACTGTGCTGTAGCTATTAAAGGGGAGGACTGACCAAAGCCGCTCCAACAAAATGGAAAAAAAATACCAATTTAAAGAAAGAGAATAAAAGTGGGTCTGGTCGAAATTAATGCATGTACCCGTTTATAGTTGGAGTAGCTGTTGTCAGACCGCAACACATAATAGTGTATAATATTAAGAATAAATAAATAAAATAAAATAAATATCCATCACGCCTTATCCCCGAAGGGGTGGCAGAGGCATATTATATGCCCACTTTTCACCGTGTGGATTCCTGTCCCACGTAATAGGTGGTGAGCCCATTGCCGTGTTGAAATAGACAGACGCAGGTTGTGGCTACCTGCTGTTGAAAGTTTTCAAGCCGCCCATAAGGCCTTTAACCAGGCTTAACGACTGCCATTTTACTGGCAACCGGGACCAACGGCTTAACGTGCCTTCCGAAGCACGGAAACGCTCGCAAATGTAAATGCCACAAAGTGGTCACCCATCCGAGGACCAGCCGTAGTGAAAGTGGCGTAACTCAGTGATCGTTTACAGAACACTGAGACCGCGGGGCCACGAGCGCTTCCAGAATATTAAGAATAAATAGTTATAAAGCATTATCCATCACTATGACAAATCTGCAGTTAAACGAGAATAGACTCACCTATTTATTGTATGTTACAGATATTTCTACACGGGGCACATACGGATATCATACAAAACTGTACTGCCGGTGCTCTCTCTTGCCGACAAGTATAATGTAAAGGCAAGTATAGCATATTATGCGATTCTTCGAAAAATACCCAATGTCATGTGAATTTTCAAATGAAGTGAAACTTATTTAGAATTGCTGTGTTTTGAAATTTTTAAGAAACAAAAAAGAGAAAAATACATTTATAAATAGAATTTAGCTTATTAGAAAATGAGATATAAATATACGCTAAAAAGACACAACATTTGAGACAACTCAATGAAGTCTATACGTTTGAAGCTTGAATATTTATTCTATTAGAAGTAACTTTAATCGTCGTTCAAGAGTATTTATAAGAATACAAATTGATGATTAAATACAAATTATTAAATAACCTTAAAAATATGATACATAACTAAAATATATTATTAAAAGGAGTCCCTTTAGGTTGCGAAGATACTGGCAGCATTCCCCCTTTGAATAGCTATACTAATTCTTTGTCCGGGGTAGCTAGCTCTTCTTTTAGAAGTTGATGTTATAACTATGTTGACTACTTTGATTAGTTGACCTTTATTATTATATTGCCTTTTTCAGGATCTAGTCGGTCTGTGTCTGAACTATATGACACAGCACATAGCGCAGGCGGCTAAACGCGGACAGCTTATATCCTGGATGCAGTACACCATGGCCTGTGGTCACAATGAAGTTGCTAAGGTATGCGAAGAAGCGCTCGTGGCCCCGCGGACTCAGTGTTCTGTAAACGATCACTGAGTTACGCAACTTTCACTATGGCTGGTCCCCGGATGGGTGACCACTTTGTGGCTTTACATTTGCGAGCGTTCGTGCTTCGGAAGGCACGTTAAGCCGTTGGTCCCGGTTGCGAGCAACATGGCAGTCGTTAAGTAAAATTGAAGGCCTTATGGGCGGCTTAAAAAATTTCAACAGCAGGTAGCCACAACCTGTGTCAGTCTATTTCAACACGGCAATGGGCTCACCACCTATTATGTGAGACAGGAATACACATGGTGAAAATTGGGCATATAATATGCCTCTGTCATCGCTTCGGGGATAAGGCGTGATAGAAATGTTTCATTTTGTCAACTCGTGGTCTGAAAACTGCCCGGAACAGGAGACCGGTGTTAAACGAGCACCTTAGTTGAACTCCGAGCTGGCGAAACTGCGGAAGGCAACAATCGAGGAGGATAACCAAGCCAGTTCATTGTATATGGCAGGGAGCTCCTATCAAACCTAATGATACACTAGCTGACTCACACTGCTTCGCCCGTGTTTATAAATTTTACAAAAATGGATGAAAATTTACCCTATTTGTTGACATTTACGATTACTGCTTGATGATAAATATAAGCTTCCTCGATAAATGAACTATCCAACACATTAAGAATTTTTCAAATATGTCCAGTAGTTTCTGAGAGCGAACCAACAAACAAACTCTTGAGCTTTATATATTAGTATGGATGATATGATATGATAAATAATCTTAATATAATATTAAAAATGTGATGTGTATGGATGTTTGTTACTCTTTCACGTAAAAACTACTGAATGGATTTTAAAGAAACTTTACAATAATATAGTTCATACGTCAGAATAACACATAGGCTACTTTTTATACCGGGAACAAGTTCCTGTGGGTAACGGGAACGGAAAAACTACTCTACGCGGGCGTAGCCGCGGGCGTCTACCAGTATTTTATAAAGTTAGAAACTTTTTACAGTCCGGGTTTCAATGATATGTCGATTGTTCCAGGGCTGTCAGAACTTCGTCAAGTGGAACCTGGAGTGGGTGTGCTCAGACAGCGACCTCACCGAGTTGGAGGGGGAGTCACTTGTCCAACTGTTGCAACAGAGTGATTTAGTTCTGCACAACGAAATGAGCCTGTATCAGTAAGTATTTATAACGCCATTTTTCTTTACAATCTTTATCGCTCACTAGCTGTGCTATATGGTTTTGCCCGTTACATACTTCGACCTCCCCGTTACACCTTATTCCTACTTGTTACTTATAAATTTTACAATAATTTATGTAAGCTTGAACGATTATTTGACATTTTCTTTTGGTATTAGCCTAATGATATTCTCCTATAGTCGTTCTTATAAATTAGTTATCCTAAAAGATATTTTGAATTCGAGATAAGGTCGTTCAAACGAATTATTCAGTTTGTTTATACATACAAATTAAGGAGCTCACGCAATCAACGGTGCACTCAACGCCGGCTGCATTTCCTCTTCTAAGCATTTACCCATTGGTTACCCACGTTAAATTACCTACAATATTGTAATATCCAAAAGTTTAATAAACTGTAATAATTATTCAAGAAGCCTTTTATACCTTAATTTGATCACCTTAACACAGCTTTATAATATTACATTAAGAACAATTGATCTACGGTCGAAATGCCGGTAGATGGCGCCTTACGTTGTCTTAAGACGTAAAGAAGTGGATTACTTCGTCAGTTTCGAGTAAGACTTGGTGGTGTAGTTGGTAACGCGTCTGGTCGTTCAACCAGAAGACGCTGGTTCGGGTCCAGCTCGAGACTGAAAACGTTTTCCATTTTAATGTTAACATTTTGGAATAACTTAACTTACTAATTGCTATTCAAAATTGTTTCTAATTAAATATAAAATAAATATTGTGGGACACACAGCGCCATCTAGCCCAAAGTAAGCTAATATTAGCTTGTGTTATGGATCTAGATAACTGATAAACATACTTATATTTTTCTAAATACATACATATTATAGATAAATAACACCCAGACACAGAATAAACCATCGTGCTCATCACACAAAGTTTTATCCTGGGTGGGAATCGAACCCACGACCTCTTGCGTAGCAGTCAGATGCACTCCCACCGCGCCACAGAGGCAGTATAATTGATCTATATCGATACATAAAATCCTAAAACGTGTCCCATAACGTTTTGTCAGGTTTGTGGTTCGCTGGCTGAACCAACAGAAGGAGCGACTGAACACCAGCGGACTGTCACAAGACGAGATGAAAGCGCACTGGGAATCACTCGTAGCCGCCGTTTTCTCACACGTCAGGTATGTATGCTACAATCTTCTTCGTCTTTTTAGACTTTCTCGGCTTGAACAATGTCAAAATCGAGAAATTTTAATCTTTCTTGCTATGTCAATTTCGTTTACATGTTAAAAGTATAAATCTTCTTCAATTATAGTACGTTCATTTTCGTACGATAATCTTCTTTATTAAAAATAAGTAAATTCTTCTTAATTTTATTAAATTATTATTATTTAAATAGAGGCTATGACAGGCTGTTTCTAGAGGGTCTAGGAATCTCCTGTAACACTTCGACCTGAAAAGGTCTATTGTGCTCGCCCAAATGGTTAAAGTTCGCTGCTGATTCCTATAAGTGTAAGGAATTTTAGGATGGTTTTGGCAGCGAGGAACTGTACCTCCTGTGGTAAAAGCAGGTGTTTGCCAAAGGAGGCGCACCGTTTGTGTATGAGGGGGCCGCAGTTGCAGAGAAGATGCTGAGGTGTTTCCTCGTCTTCGTGGCAAAATCTGCAAAGCCTGGTTGGGCTGAGGCCAAGGTTAGCCATGTGCTTATTCAGTCTGCAGTGGCCAGTAAGTGCCCTCGTCATGACACAAAGGCTACCTTTGCTCAGTTTCATGAGCTTGCTGGAGTAACCATGCGAGTGACCCTTGATGAGGGCTTTTGAGTGTAGCATACCTGGCTGATGCTGCCAGCTCTATCTCGCATCGCTGGCGGTCTGGCTCTTGAGATGTTCAATTTTAAGAGAGCGGGACACGCCACAAAATGGTTCTGGCCCCAATTGGATTGAGGCAGATCCCGCCCTTGCCAGGTGGTCAGCAATTTCATTGCCCTCTATGTTAGAGTGACCTGGAACCCATCTTAGGTACACATTGTTTCTTTTTCCCAGGTCATTTAGTAGTCCTGTACAGTTCCTAACAAGGTTGGATTTAATTTTGTATGAGTTAAGTGCTTTGAGAGCAGCTTGACTGTCCGAATAAATGTAGATATTTTGGTTGGAGTGATTGTAGCTCAACTATGGCGAATGTTTCCGCCTGAAAAATTGAGGCGTGTTTACCCAAATTATGTGATCATCTGTAAACCAGATTTTTTTTTTTTTTTTTTTTGATGAAATATTTATTTATTACATCATAATTATATATTACAATCTAGCTGTAAAGCTAATAAGTAACTTAGTTTTAACTTAATTTGCTAAATACTTAAGTGTTAAGAATGTGTCCATTGGCACTTTTCTTATTGTCTTTATTGAAGCGGAGAGTCACTTTCTTCATGTGTACTCTGGGCACTCACTTGTTGTTGTAGCACTCACTGCACTATTATTAATACTAACTAAACTAATTCAAATGGTTTATTCCTTTTTAACCTTCGTACTAGGTCCGTGGTGTCGAGCAGCTGGATAGCTTCGACATTCACATGTTGATGAAGCCTTTGTTGATGTGCTTCGGCGTATCTTTTTACAACTTTAGCAACAAGGTCCACCCCTAAATCTCGGTGGATATCCTCGTTTCTGATATACCAAGGAGCGTTTACTATACTCCTTAGTATTTTATTTTGAAATCGTTGAATTATTTGTACATTCGTTTGTTTGGTACAACCCCAAAGCTGTATACCATATGTCCATACAGGCATGAGAACTTGCTTGTACAAAAGTACTTTGTTATGCACTGATAAAGTGGAATGTCTGCCAAGCAGCCAGTACATTTTTTTATGGCGTAGGTCTAGTTCTTGGCGTTTTTTTTTAATATGGGCCTTCCAGCGTAACTTTACATCTAGGGTCATGCCCAGGTATTTTGCCGTATTTTCAAAGGGTATTACGTGGTTATTTATGTATATCGGTTCATAGCTAGATTTTTGATTAGTGAAATCTATATGAATCGATTTGGATTCGTTTAATTTTATGCGCCACTTCTTCATCCAACTGATAATAGAATTGACCGCAATTTGTACTTTTTCTACAGCTTCTTTACGAGTTGCTCCAGTTGCCATGATGGCTGTGTCATCAGCAAATGTAGCAATTAAATTGTTTTGCGATTCTGGGATGTCGCAGGTGTATAGCAGATATAAAATTGGGCCAAGGACACTTCCCTGCGGTACTCCAGCTTTTATTTGTTTGAGATTTGAATATGCTGTCTCATGTCTAACTCTGTAGGTTCTTTCTGTTAAATATGATTCTAAAATTTCTGCAAATTGTCTTGGAAGCATTTTTCTTAGTTTATATATAAGTCCTGTGTGCCATACTTTATCAAAAGCCTGTGCTACATCTAGGAAGATTGCAGAACAAACTTTCTTTTCCTCTAGTGTTTTTTCTATAGTATTTATTATTCTATGTACTTGGTCAACTGTGGAATGATTTTCCCTAAATCCAAATTGGTAGTCGGGAATTAATTTTCTATCTTCTATGATAGGTTTTAATCGCCTCAAAAGAAGTTTTTCTAATAATTTTGATAGTACTGGTAAAAGTGATATTGGTCTATACGACGTTACTTCGTGAGGTGTTTTCCCAGGTTTAGGTATCATGATGACTTCAGCAACTTTCCATACGCTAGGCACATGTTTAAGTCGTATTGTGCCATTGATAAGGGTCGTCAATTTTATTATAGCTCTCCTTGGGAGGTTTTGAAGTATTTCACTAGTGATGAGGTCGTAGCCAGGTGATTTCCTTTTAGCCAACATTTTGATCATATTCATAACTTCCTTTGGTGTCACAAGCTTAATTTCAACGTCATCCTGACTGTTGTTGCTTAACATTATATCTGTAGTGGTTTCTTCACCGTTTATTTGAAATATTTCCTCTAAATACTCTGCAAACCTCATTGCCTTCTGTTCATTGCTTATGGCCCATTGCCCAATTGTTTTAGTTTTAATCGGTGGAACATGCATGATTGGTTTATTTAAGTTTTTAGTAACTTTCCATAGCGAGTAATTTGTCGTACTATTACTATTTAATTTACTGAGATAATTGTTTGTAGATTCCTCATGATAATTTTGAATGGCTTTACTTAAGCGTTTTGTGAGATTATTTAATATTTTTTTATCGGGGGGATATCTAGTTTGTTGCCACTTCTGTCTTTGAACTCTTTTTGTTTTAATTAGGATTCTTATTTCTAAAGGATATATGTGACTCGTTACTCTTTTTTTAGTATTAGGTGTATTTTTCCAAGCATATCGTTGAATATCGGTGACGAATTTTTCAACTTCTTGATCTAGCTGATGTATGCTTTTTAGTGGTACTTTGAGGTCTATAATGTGGTCTAAGTCACATTTAAATTGTTCCCAGTCTGTATTTTTGTTAACAAGTGTTGGAGTACTTTCTTTTTTTACAACTGTATCCCTTACAGTTAGTATTATGGGTGAATGATCTGAGTTCATATCATACCCCTCTTGTATATCAATAAATGCTGTAGATAGATTTTTATAAATGAAGAAGTCAATAAGATCTGGAAGCTTATGAATATCAGTTGGCCAGTATGTGGGTTTTCCTGTTGAAATCACATTGCTTTTGTTTTCTCTAATGGCACAAAGTAATTCTTTTCCTTTAGTGTTTGTGAGTCTTGACCCCCAATGTGTATTCTTTGCATTGAAGTCACCTCCTAATACAAATTTATTACCTAACGCATTCAATATGTATCTATATTGCTCTGTTTTCAGATCATATCGTGGTGGGCAATATATAGCTGCCACAGTAATATTATGATGGCTTTTGGTTCTAATGCTAACGGCTACAGTTTGTGCAAAATGTTCTTCACATTTCTGTTCGAAGTGGTGGTAGATATGCTCTTTTATAATAATAGTGCTTCCCCCTCTTGCAGTGTTATTGGGGTGAAGCGCGTGGTATATTTTATAACCTTTAATTTGAATGTAGGATTCTCTGGTAAAGTGGGACTCTGATATAAGGCATATATCAATTTGTTCTGTTTTTAGGACAGCCTGCAACTCGTTCTGATGTTTAAGGAGTCCGTTTGCATTCCACGCCATAATTTTTATTGTGTTTATCATTTTTGTTTTATAATAGGTAGTTGTTTGGCACTACTTTCCAAGTTCTTAAGCCTATTATCAAATGTTGTTAAAAGGTTTAAGATTTTATTTATACTTTCTTCTGTCGTTGGTTGGCTGGGCTGGGCAGATATTTGTGTCTGTGAGTTAGATCTAGATGCCTTTGTTACTTGTGCATAGGAAACATTATTGGTTACTGTTTGGTAAGTAAGGCGTGATGTGTTGCTCTTGTTATAACCAGCAGCTTGTAGATTTTGTTTATTGCCATTTTTTCTATGATTATTTCGGACTTGTTGTAGTTCTTTTGCTACTATACAGCCCCTATAGTTAGCTGGGTGTGGTTCACCACAGTGGATGCATTTTGGTTTTATTTCTGCCGCTTTTGTGCAGTCTTTGGTGAGATGTTTACCAGTGCATTTGACACATCTCGGCTCTTTGGAGCAATATTTTTGTGTGTGACCGTAAGCTTGACACCTTTTACATTGGGGGATCAATTTTGATGTTTTTATAGGCTGTACATCTACTTTACAACCTAGTATGGCTTTGATACTGTATATTTTATTTATATTTTCATCTTTTTCAAATGAAAGTATAAACATGTTAAGTGGCTCTTTAGTTCTCCAGCTTAACTTGTTTACGGCTCCTTGAATTTTATAGCCGTTAGCTGAGAGCTCCTCGATTATTCTGTTTGGCAAGCATGACGAGTGTAGATTTTTAACCATAACTCTAATCGGCCTATCCTGCTTGTTCTCATAAGAGTACCATAGGCTGTTATTTTGTACCAAAAATTTGGTAATGGCTCTATATGAGTCCTCATTTCGGGCATTTATTTTAACGGTGTCACCGGACATCATTTTAACTAAGAATGTATCTATAGTTAAGTTAGTTGAGAGCAGATCATAAAACTCTTGATAGTTTTTAATGTTGTCCACTGTGATGGGTGGAGGTGGAGGTATCTTTTTTGATGTAGTCGGCTTAGCAGACGTACTAACCGGATTTTCGCTGGTGCTTTCACCTGGCGCTGTCGGGGACAGTGAGGTGTTCATGTTCAACTTCCTCTTTTTCCTACTTTTCTGCCGTACCCACTCCGTTTCTTTGGCAAGTTCTTCTTCGTCAGTCTCATACTCGACTGATTTCTGGGGTTGCCTACTAGTGGCCGCTTTATTTTCAGAAGAACCATTTTTTAGCTGCTGAATGTCTTTCAGTTGGCTTTGTAGTAGCTCTACTCGACTACTAAGGTCTTTTACAAGGTTCTCAAGTTTCAGACGTTCGGCCTGCTCCTCTCTGAACCTCGTATACAACTGGTGTTCTAGTTCAGTTTTAAGAACTATTTTATTTGGGGATGCCATACCTTACGATAAAAGTTATAATTTTAAAACTATAACTTACCATACAAATGTACAAATAAACATGATTCACTAGCAACGAAATTCAGGTCATCGCGGAGGCCGCAATAACAACACGCGACGTTTAAGGTTGCTGCGTCAGCGCTATTACACGCGCACGGGCAAGTGCGAGAGCGTATGCGACGCGACCGTTCTAGTTAGAAGTCTATCGAACACTCTGAAACTGTAAACCAGATGAGGTCAGTTTCTGTGTGGGACTTTAGGAATGTTTCTTTCCAATCGTCTCTGTTAGAAATTTCTGTTTTGTTGAATTTAATAAAGTTAAGTTCTGGGATAATATCGTCTTCCGGCATGCCCAGAATATGGTCGTTCATCATAGAGTTTAGTGATGATATAAATTTGTGAGAAGCGAATTTTGTTTCTACCTGAGAATTTATCCGGAGCAAGCTAACCCTCGCTTTTTGTTGTATGTATAGGGGTAGCGGGGGGAGGTTCAAGAGTGCGTCAAGCGCTGCCCCCGGTGTCGTAGACATAGCTCCAGAGACGATTAGACAGGCGGTTCTCTGTAAGCCATTAAGTTGCGCAGCAGTGGCCGACTGGAGGGATTTTGAACCCCAAGCCACGCAGGCGTAAGTGATCATCGGCCTCACTATAGCGGTATACAGCCACATGTAAGTGGTCATCGGCCTCACTATATCGGTATACAGCCACATGTAAGTGATCATCGGCCTCACTATAGCGGTATACAGCCACATGGCCACTTTGGGGTTTATGCCCCATCTGCAGCTCACAAGGCGGCGGCTGATCCCTAGCGACATTTTTGCTTTTTGAGTAACGTTGTCTATATGAGAGTTCCACGTCAATTTTTGGTCGATGGTTACGCCCAGGTATTTGACTTCTTTGGATAATGTTATTATCTTCCCATTAATCTTAGGCAGTTTAAGCTTATCTAGCTTTGTCTTCCTGGTAAATGCGACGACGATGGTTTTATCCGCATTAATTGGGAATTGGTTTTCTTGACACCATCGCGTAGTGATGTTGAGAGCTCCTTGGATTCGGTTCGATATTGTCATTTGACAGAACCCTCTCACCGTGATTACAAGGTCATCGGCGTAGCCTTGCACCTCATAGAGATTTTTTGAGAGTCTTTCCAGCAGTTGGTCTACCGTAATTGACCACAGCAGCGGCGATAGAACGCCCCCCTGTGGGCAGCCGTTGGTAGCGAGGCTTTCATGCGTTTCTACATGAAGGGAAGTTTTGATGGTGCGAGTTGCAAGCATGGCTTTAATCCATCGTACAGTTGTTTCAATCAACACCCTGGCGTGAAAGGCCGCTTACAATGGATTCAATTGGGGTGTTGTCAAAAGCACCCTGAATGTCGAGAAAAGCACATAGAGCTATCTGCTTGTCCTCAAGGGTTTTTCTATTTTATCCGTAAGTTCAAGCAGGGCACTCTCAGTCGAGCGTCCTTTGCGGTAGGCGTGCTGACACCTATGCAGAGGCGAATGACTTAAGGTTGTAACTCTGATGTGCCGATCTATGAGTTTTTCCATCGTTTTGATGAGAAAAGAGGTGAGGCTGACCCATTGATCTGAAGGACTTCGGCTGCGAGTAGTCCTTTCGACCGGCTTTTGGTATAAAAGTTACCTTAACATTAGTCAAAAGTTCTGGTATAATACCCCAGTCATAGCTGGCTCTGAAAATTTTTACCAGATACGGCGACAGGATATCCAGTCCTTGCTGTAGTAGAGCAGGTAATATCCCGTCTTCCCCCGCCGATTTGTAGGACTTGAAGGATTTAACAGCCCATTCGACCTGACGAGGGCGGAAGATCCTCGCAGCTCTGTTCCAGGCCTTATTTTTGGGTCTTTGTGGAGCTGAATTGCCGAGGGGTGCAAAATTTGCGTTTGTTGCGATCGAGTCAGGGAAGTGTGTTTTAGTAATCAGCCTTAAAGTTTCTTCCGCTGAGCTCGTGTATGTACCATCTGGCTTTACTAAGAGACCAAGTTGATTGGTTGGCGCTTTGGTTAGCAGCTTATATATTCTTACTCCTTGAGGGGCACTGTTTACCTCCTCGCAGAAGCGGCGCCATGAAGTTCTTTTAGCTCTTCTAATTTCGCGATTGTATTCAGTGAGAGCTATGCGGTACCGGTTCCATCCTGCCGGTTCCTTAGCCTTGTTGAATAGTTTGCGCGTTTTGTTCCTCAGTTTGGATAAGTGGCTGTTTCACCAAAGAGTTTGGCGTTTAGCCTTGACTGTTCTTAGCGGGCAGCAGTTCTCGTAGGCCTCGGTTATGCCTGCTTCAAGAAGTTCTACGGCTAGGTCTATTGACTGAGGAGAGTTTATGCTCTTCGGAAGAGTATCAATTTGTGCCTCGAGTTGGGCCCTATACCCGGGTCAGTTTGTGCGTCGTGGGTTCCTGAAGAGCGTTGGGCTTATGTCTGATGAAGTCTCTATATCAAATCTGATATGTTTGTGATCAGACATAGAGTTCTCGCTACTGACATGCCAGTTGGTTATGGTGCTGGCAAGGTTGTCTGTGGCGAGGGTGACATCTAAGACTTCCTGTCTTATTACTGTAACAAAAGTGGGTACACATCCTCGATTAACAATTTGTAGGCAGTTGGTTTAGATAAAATCATCAAGAAGCTTACCTCTGTTGTTGACGTTGGAGCTTCCCCAGTTTGTGTGATGAGCGTTGGCATCGCACCCTATAAGCAGCCCGGCCTTGTTCTTGCGGGCGTATTCCACCACAGTGAGTAGGCCGGTAGCTGGATCACTTATGGGTTGGTTCTTTCCATCTTGTCCTGGTAAGTAGGCTGAGCAAAAGAGTACTCTTGTCTTATTACACGCCTTTAGGTTGACAAAGGCGGTTACCAGGTCGTCCGTGCAAAGTTCTGGTACTGGAAGAAAGTCAAAATTTTTGCTAAAAAGATTACAAGCCCTGGGTTTAGTACCACAGGTATTGTATAAGAGGTTACCTGCAGCATTAAGGCCTTGAATTTTATAGCCTGTTAGCCAGGGTTCTTGGAGTAAGGCTATGTCCAGGTCACTTTCGCGAAAGATTTTTTCCATTATAGCTGACGCCGCTCGGGCGTGGTGGAGATTGGCCTGGATAGCCTTGGCCTTATTGCGCGTTGTGGTGCTGGTGAGCAAATTATGACTGTTGGGGCCCTTCGGCCCGCCCGTCACGGCGAGGACGCCCTTCGGGCTTCCTGTTGGGGCAAATGGCACTCTTGTCGCTAGATGGTCGTGACTGTTTATAGCGAGGGACACCAGCACGTTTGTCCCCCCTTGAGAGGGGAAAGCCACCCCTGGAGGATTTGGCGTCTGCACCTCTGCCTCCATTCGGTTGAGTGGACGACTGCGCCGAGACGGCGACTGCATCTGTTTCACCCGATGATGATGACTGTGGTGCCGCGTTCTCCCTAATTCTAAACAGCACCTGGCGAAAGCCCAGATTCATTTGACTGATTTGTCGTCCATGGCATTTTATGGTAAGGACCATGCCGCTTTCCTCAGCTTTCCAATTGAGGATCTTCCAGAGGTCGGTGTTCAGCTCGTCATTTTGGGCCTTAAGCATTCTTAGCGCCTCTTTAATTGAGCTGGTTTCCGACCCCGGGACAATCACCGTGCCAACCGCCGGTTTAGACAATGACTTCTCGTCTATCAACGAGCACCTTCCCATGGCTTTAGGTTTGGCATTTGGCGCTCCAACCATTTAAGGCTGGCTTCGTCCTCACACGTAATGAGTAGCCATCCAGGCTTGAATGTGCAACCCACAAGTCTGGGACCCCCCGCAGCCTCCGTAATTTTTCCAATTTCACGGAGCATTGTGGAGCGCACTAAGCCCAGCATCTCATCCGTCATAGGGTCCGTTTGTCGGATCCCTACCCGGAGAGACTTCAGGGCCTCTCCGTAGGTCGCAGTCCTCACGTTGCCCTCCACAACCGTCTCAGCCCCCATATCCACTTGCATTGCAGAGGATGTGGATGGCTGCGGTGACGCGGACGTGCTGGGTGGGATTAGATCCGTCTCAGCAGCCACGGACACCGCCGTCGCTGACGTCGAGGGCTGTGGCGATCTTGGCATGGCGGGTATGGCCTGGTTGCTGGCTGATGTTGTGTTAGGCTAAGTGTTAGGCTTACTGGGCACCTTGTTCTTCAGCCGCTTCGTTTCACCCCTGGGAGGCTAGGAGCTCCACCTATCGCCATCTTAGGCGTTTTAGGCGCTTGCTCTCTGGGTGAGGTTTTCTCTGAACGGACCCGTTTGATGGGCCTTAGCTCAGACGAAAGCTCTTTCATAGGCTTTTGGCACAGTACGAAAGCTTCTTCCAGCTTTACGTTCTGTGCCAGCAGGAGCTTCAGGCGTTTCCTCGCCGCTCCGCACATTCTTCTTTTTGGTGTTGTATGTGGTTGCGGCAAGTTTTGGGACGATGAGGTTTGAGCCCTCATCCCGGTTATGTCCTCAGCCGCGTCCACAGAGGTTCCGGGGTTTCCCTCGGAGACGGAGTTTTGGCGGTTATGTTCGCCCAAGGAGCTTTCCTCCAGCAGTTTCTCAATGTCTTTAATTATATCCATTGTGATAAGTAAGATATTTCGTCCTCTCGACGTCCCACCCTCCTCGTTCCTAATTTTATTAAAACTCATGCACATTGTAAATTATTAAAAACAAAAATCACTACATAGTATAAAACAAAGTCGCCTTTTCTGTCCCTATATCCCTATGTGCGCTTAAATCTTTAAAACTACGCAACGGATTTTGATGCGGTTTTTTCCAATAGATAGAGTGATTCTTATAGAAGGTTTTTATGTATATTTTGTTAAGTTTTTGTATACATTAACTTAATTATAACGATATATGTTGGCGGTGACGAAAAAAAAGAGCCGTCTGGGAGCTTTTAACGAAAACGCTGCCTAAACCCTTTGAGATATAACAAAATAATGTATTATGGAATTGTGTATCTAATATAGGTCTACAAAAAAGTCCGCGACGGTATATGTCTATCTCTTAAGGATACCGTACTATATCCATTTAATACTTAAAAAAACTGCAATAATAAAGTGGTAATTTAAAGGCTATTTACACAATAACATTATTAATGCTTATCAATTTTAATATGTTAGTTGGCTTTAGCATTTTATGAAGATTATTTTGTCCCTTTACACTTTACAAATTAAATGAATATCTTAGGCGATATGGCAATATCAAAAAAATGTGCAAATAAATTAATTTCGTCTAAAAATAATTCGAACGGGCCGTGCGGGCGCGGGCGTGGTACTTGAGAGCGGAGAAGTAATCAAGTAATTTGGAAAATGTTCATACATTATCGTGAAATTAATAAACGACGGGATTAAATGGGTGCCACGGGGTTCGAAGTATGTCACGGGCGAAGCCGGGCGGGTCAGCTAGTATAAATATAAATTCTTCTTGTAGATAGCAGCGAATTCATGTATAGGTTTCTTCAAAGTTCTACTGCAGTATAATGATGGTAAATTTTACTGCTGTTATATGTGGATTTTGGAAAGTAACAGAAAATACCGCGTTCCACTAAGTTATCCAATTTCACAACACTTGTGCACGTTGTCGAAGCTTTTATGTTTCAGAAACCATCATTTTTACATTATGAGATAATAGTAAGGGCACAATGGGTTGACATTTTCTGTTAAGAATAGAAACCCTAAAAAAAAAAAAATAACATTTTTACACATAAACACTTGAAAAATCACTAGTTTTGAAAAATTAATAACCGATTGGCGAACGCTTCCTTCGCTTTTTCCTCCATAATCCTCGGGACAATCTTCTAGAAAGGTCTTAATTTACTCCTTTTTTCCCGCATCCGTCCGCATAGGCGATGAATTTCGGCATTGTAGGGAGCGACTACCGTCTGACCTTCGAACTCCCTAAGGGCGACTTTCGTCGTTGCTTCGTCCGTTTGTCAGGAGGTGCACCTCTAGCGGGCGACGTCTCTTTAACTTAAAAAAATATGATAGGCCTCTCATCTGCCGCCCAAGTCTATACTAATATTATAATGAGTAAAGATTTTTAAGTTTGTAATGAATAGGCTCAGAAACTACTGCACCGATTATGAAAATTCTTTCACCATGAGAAAGCTACATTCTTCGTGAATAACATAGATTATATTGTTTTTCATTTATTTATCTATCACGCCTTAATCCCAAAGGGATGGTAGAGGCATACATATTGTATGCCCACTTTTCATCATGTGTATTCCTGTCCCACGTAATAGGTGGTGAGCCCATTGCCGTGTTGAAATAGACAGACGCAGGTTGTGGCTAGCTGCTGTTGAATGGTTGCTGTATAAATGCTGGATTTTCAAAAGCTTAGGGTTCCGTACGAAATCTCGAATAGGAAAACTTCACAAAGCGGGTGAAGCTGCGGGCATCAGCTAGTAATTATAATAAAATGAACATGTATCAGAAATCAAGCCTGGCGGTCAAGGAGTTCTTAACCCCACAATTATAATTATATGGTAGTGGAAGTTGGAAGTGGCAAAAGAAGCATGGAAGTAAAGTTAATGCAGCAAAAATTAGAACTTCGCGAAATAAAACAGATTATAGCTGAAATAAAACAGAGAGAATATTCTCGAAACTCAAAACCCTTTAACGAGTCTGGTACAATAAGGCCACGCACCCTACAAAATTGTTTGAGATAGGTCTACGTCCAGCAGTGTCTACGATTTGACTGATGTGTTAAATATCTTCTTAGATGTCGTAGTGATACCGTAGCACTTCGTCCCTTTTGGGTCTTTTGTGCTAGATATCTTAGATTCGCATTTAATTGTCATTTTAGTTGTCTTCTTGGCCATACTTTTGGACAGGCAAAGGAGACTCAATCTATACGGCCTGGTCATTTCTTTTATTTAAATCTTAGTGGTTTTTGTAATTTTTGTTGAAATATTTTACCACGTACGTGACGTCCCTTACAGGCGTTGGCTGAAAATCAGCGCTGTCTAACAAGATCTTGTTAGTAAAGCAGGGGCTGAGCTAACGACCTTTTCGGGCACGCACATTGTAAGCATAACTTTGCAATATCATTGTGTGTATGTAATATTTATTGAAATCTTTTTGTGCGTGTAGAATAAACCATTCATTCATTCATGATTCATTCTGAACGACCATGCTACAGGTTCCCCATGATGGGCCCGAAGCAGTTGGCCAAGCTCCTGCTGTGTCCGCTCACGCAGGAGCACAAGGACTTCTTCATGGAGCGCATGGCCATCGCAATGAGCTACCAGTCTGGTAGGTAGTACAATCATGAAACATTTTTGTTACTTGGATATTTGTTTGCCATGTCAGGAACTACTGGTCCAAATTGAAAATTCTTTTTTTTATGTAGTACATTTAAAGACCCTTATTATGACCTGATATTAGTCACTAAGAGGAGTGTGAAAACTCAGGTTCTGGTATTTGAATGAGAAGAATTAAGTTTATAAAATTTATGTCAACCTTTGAAAATGCCGTAAGGCGAAACAGTCAGGTGAAAAAGTTAATAATGTAGAATAGTACAAGTATTTTTATTCAAAATGTTTAGCAAATTCCACCAAGTGCCATCAATCAACAGTATAAATAGAATTGGGACTAATCCCACCCGCATTCCCATTACTGTGACTCTTGTATACCAGGATCTACAGCAATGACCAAAACACCAGGAAAGTTACACCAAGCTCGATCTCGGCGAAGTCCCAGGAGTAGTTAGTATGTCTTAGAACCCCAAATAATAGAAGCATTAAGAACAAGTGCAAGATTAGGGTAAATAAGAATGTCTAGAGCAAATGAATAAAATTGCATATTTAAGGGGTTATGTTTAACGCGGACGGAAGATTTGATTCGGATCTAGAACAGCGAATAGCTGCCCGAAACAGAGTTAACAGTGCTTTGTCCCAATTCGTCAAGCGACAAAGCATCGTAAAAGAAGCACACCTCGCGATTCATAACGCAGTGCTAGTGTCAACGTTGCTTTTCTGTAATGAAACCTGGGTATGTCAGATGATGCATGAAAGTAAATTGAAGGCTGTGTAGGATACGATCGAATTGACCGAACGAATATATAACGAAGATTTATTTTGTGAAAGTAAAGGGTAGAATGTGTCAGGGTAAACCGAGACTCGGGACTCATAGTGGATTAAACTATAATAAAGAAATGTCATACTGTTTTAATCATCATACTATCAAATCTTCCATTTCCAGGTCAATACGAGCTCGTATCGGAAGTTCAAAGTACAGAAGCGGGTCGTATGCTGTTCACTCCTCGCCTATACACAGACGACACTTGGGGTTCCGTGCTATCCGTGGACAATTTCCACTCCGTACCCTGTTACCACACTAGGACGTTCATCTTTTCCACCAGACCTTCCATGGCGGATGTGACGCTTCGCGATGGTGATCGACAGCAACCAACCGAGTGGTCGGTAGACTTGTACCCTAAAGGCGTCTGGTTTAAAAAGAGTTTGTTGATAGTGTGGGAGGGTACTTATGATGTAAGTGCTTTATATTATTTTTTGTAGTGAAACTTATTTAGCCCTGTTGTGATTTGAAAATTGTATCTATCTATCTTCACGTTGTATCTCTGACGGGTTAGCCAGAGAGTACAGATCGCCAGGCTTCGTGATCTATGCATACTTCTTTCGCTTCTTGCACATTCATTAATCGCTTCATACATGCACGTCTGGGTATCCGAGAACTTTTGACCTTTCCGTTTTTGAAAAATCAGCTTACTTGGTCTTCATATGTAAGTCTCGGCCTTCCCTGACTCCTACCCTCTACTTTCGCACAATATATATTCTTCGTCAAACGTTCCCACTCATTCGTTGGACGTGTCTAAACCAACGGAGCACCCCCCTTTCCAGCTTAACGCTGACACTTTCATTTAAACCTGCCATATTGCGTATAACTTCGTTAAAGTATTCGGTCGGCCAAAGTTACGCCGCACAATTTTCAAGTGATCGCATCATAATTGGGATAAAGCACTGTTAACTTTGTTTCCGGCAGCTACTCGCCGTTCTAAATCCGAATCTTTTTCTTTCGTCCGCGCTAAACATACTCCCTAAATACTCAATTTCATTCACTTGCTCTAGACGTTCCTGATTTACCCAAATATCGCGCTTAGTTCTTCAAATACTAGAACTTTAGTTTTACTTGCATTCAAGCCAAGACCCTTATTTTCACACTGCTCTTTCATATTAGTGACTAATGCCTGAAGGTCGGCTTCTGGTGAGGCCATGAGCACCGCATCATCAGCGTACAGCACACAGTTTACTGTTAAGTCACCCAAATTCACACCCATGTCACAATCTTTCAAATTCTGCAGGCAACTGTCCAGATACACTATGGACAGCCAGGCGGACATGACACAATCCTGTTTGACGCCTGTACAGACATCAAAAAGAGGTGACACATCCCCCCCTACTCGCACGCAAGCCTTACAGTCCCTATAAAGCGACTGTATTGCCCGCAGTAGCGAGCCGTCCACACCATATCCGGGCAGCAAGTTCTACAGAGTTTCTCTCTCAACGTTATCAAATGCTTTCTCCAGATCGACAAAAGCGCAGAAAGCCTTCTTAACAGCCAGTAACTACTCCGCGATCATGCGGAGAAAAAACACTTGATCCATGCAACCTCTTCCACGTCGGAATCCGCATTGAGCTTCCTACAAATACCTTTCAGACATTTCTTGCATTCTTGTCGTTATAACCTTTGCATACACCTTACTAGCTAAACTGACCAAGCTGATCGCCCTGTAGCTGGAGCAATTTAGGCGCGAGTCTTTCCTTTTGTAAATAGGTACTACAACTGCTACTCGCCAGTCATCTGAGACCTCACCCGTCCGCCAGCACAAGTTGCATAACAGACATAGTGTGTCCCAGACGCGCGACCCACCGTACTTGATCATCTCGGCAGTAACTCTGTCTTTTCCCGCAGCCTTACCACATTTAACCTCAACTCATTCATCTTATCTTCCATTCCTCCCATAACATCGTTCGCCCTTGTGGCACTTGTGTTGGAGTAGAATTGCAGCCTTAGCTGGCAGGGATTGCGACGGACACGCATCTACTCTTCATCCCCATTATTAGAAAATTCGATGAACGAAAAAGCGACACAAAAATACAAAAAATAAAATTAAAAAAGCATGGAACTCTCTGCCAGCGCACGTGTTTCCCTCCTCTTACAATCCTGGGTCGTTTAAGAGAAGCGTGAAGCTGGGCCGTCAACCTGAGGGTCGCTATCGGTGCTTTCCATCAGGCGGGCGGCACGTTTTGACGTGTCAAATATATATTTAAAAATAAAACGGGTTTAGCCTGGGAGAATGAGATATGAGTACAGGTATACCTGTTTTTGAAATATTTGGGCTAGACGACGCTATGTAAAATATTCTTTTTGATATTGAAGCGCTCATGGTCCCGTGGACTCAGTGTTCTGTAAACGATCACTGCGTTAAGCAACATTCCCTATGAATGGTCATGGATGGGTGACCACTTTGTGCCATTTACACTTGCGAGCGTTTCCGTGCTTCGGAAAGCACGTTAAGCCGTTGGTCCCGTTTGCTAGTAACATGGCAGTCGTTAAGTCAAGTTGAAAGCCTTATGGGCGGCTTGAAAATTTTCAACAGCAGGTAGCCACATTCTGCGTCTATTTCAACACGGCAATGGGCTCACCACCTGTTACGTGGGACAGGAATGCACATGGTGAAAAGTGGGCATATAATATGCCTCTGCCACCCCTTCGGGGATAAGGCGTCATATAGAAAATACTGCTGCATATCTTAAATAAACATTAACGTTGTCTCAATCCCCATGTCGCCAGGTCCCCGAGGTAGTGCTCCGTACAGTGCGCATCTCCATCACGTGTCAGAACTGTCCCGAAGGCAAAGTCAACGCCTACGGGGAACTGGAACAGCCTGAGCCAGACGTCAGAGTCAAGGTTTATCTTCTCATTTACTTATTTTTATGTTGTTAATTCAATTTAGTACTCTTTTTAAGTTTCCGGTGTAAACCTGAGGTTCACCTGGGACTTTTGGCAATAGGCAAATAAAAGGACTCCTAGTGGTTTTAGTCGGTAAGAGGCCGGCATAGCATCCATTAGGATTTCCAAATGTAAAAAAAAAGGATTCGGTGTGAACAAAGAATCCTTATAATTTAAGTAAATTCAAGAGTTTAGAAAGTCGTAATTTGGCATAGATATACCTACATTATAAGGACGGGGATATTTTTCAACCTTAACTTCATTACATAATATGTTGCTGTAGTAACTTTAATATACTGTAATTCCGGTGGGATGTTCTTATAACACACACTTATTAATAATTGCTTAATTATGTCAAGAGGATATTAATATGAAACTAAATTTCTATTAGATTGTGTTGTTCGATGATGATGATGGAAGCGGTGTTGTGTTTGAACAGCATCCAGAATAATAAATAAATATTGTGGGACATTTTTTTATTCACAGCGCCGTCTAGCCCAAAGTAAGCTAATATAAGCTTGTGGTATGGGATCTAAACGACAGATAAACAAACTTATAAATTATAAATACATACATATTATAGATAAATGACACCCAGACACAATAAACCATTGTGCTCATCACACAAAGTTTTACCCTGAGTTGGAATCGAACCCACGACCTCTTGCGTAGCAGTCGGATACACTACCACCGCGCCACAGAGGCAGTCAAAGAAATAGTTTAACTTTATGTCTATACATAATTTAGATATTTTTAAGGCATCTGGCAACTGCATTAATAGTTAGCATTTTAGGCCACGCCCACTTCAATACTTTGGTTTGATAATTTTTTTTGATGTTCTAAATATAGACGAATATTTAAGTGACCATACCTCTGGATCACATTATGTATATATCTTATAAATAATTGTAACTAATATGAGGTTGTGTTTGTTTAATTGCATCATTCGTTTGACGGGGAGATACCTGGCGCCCTCAATATAAGTTTTGGTATTTCTCTGCTCCAGGTTGGTCCATACTCACTCCTAAACTTCATGCTATGCAAGCTGGTGCACCGAACAACTACCACTGCCCACTCCTGGTCTGTTATATGACTATCGTAGTTAGTAGGCTTTATAGGAACAAATTGACCGACTTGAACATTTCCTTTTCACTTTCCAGATCGGTGTCTTGGTCTGGGGCGTCCAGAAAGGTGTGGAACATATTACATCGGTAGTAGAACGGGTGCATCGCTTCTCGGCTCAAAATAGGTACGTTTAATATTGGTGCGGAGTTTAATTGTTGCAGCACATAGAATAACCCGATATTATAATGACTGCCTCGGTGGCGCAGTGTTACTCTATGCGACTGCCGCGACGGAGGTCCCGGGTTCGACTACAGGGTCTGAAAAAATATTTGTGTGATCCACAAATCTTTGTTTCGGAGTTTAAGTGTTTCCTTTGTAAAATATGTATGTATTTAAAAGTATATAAGTATGTTTATCAGTGTCTAGATCTCATAACACAAGCTTATAATGACTTACTTTAGGCTAGACGGCGCTGTGTAAAAAAATGTCCCACAATATTTATTTATTATTTTTTCTCTATCACTTATTGCACGGGAGTGACAGAGACAACGTACTATTTTTGTATCGAGTCACCATACTATTTTTTTGTCCAAGATTCGACCATTCCAAGCGTAGTGTATAAAATTTCTGCTTTGTGTTGATACCAAGCTATAGGTTATATAATAAATAAATAAACGTTGTGGGACACTTTACACACAGCGCCATCTAGCCCAAACTAAGCTTTAAGCTTGTACTATGCGATCTAGACACTGATAAACATACTTATATATTTCTAAATAAATACATATTATACATAAGAAACTTATATATTTCTAAATAAATACATATTATACATAAGAAACTCCGAAACAATGAATCTCAAACTCAAACACTATTGACCCGATTTCAAAAAATCACTATTAGAATGCTACATTATAGCTGAGTAATGAGTGAAATGGGGATTTTAATATATACGAAGTCGCGAGCGGAAGGCTAGTTATATAAATATATCGTTGGGACAAGTCACACAACGCCATCTGATTCCAAACTGAGCATAGCTTGTACTATGGTAACCAGATAAATGATAAACATACTTATATATTTCTAAATACATACATATTACAGATAAATAACACCCAGACACAGAATAAACCATCGTGCTCATCGCACAAAGTTTTATCATGGGTGGGAATCGAACCCACGACTTCTTGCGTAGCAGACGGATACAATCCCACTGCGCCACCAAAGCAGTCAAAGTAAAGTGTAAATGCAAGATGTGGGCGGTGTGTTCAGGGTGCTGAACATAGACGGAGCGCTGGACTTCGACGAGCTGAACACTCCGCTATACCGGCCCGGACCCGACGACCGCGAGCGCTCGCCCCTGCCCGCCGGACACTACTCCCCGCCGCACAAGTCAGTACACCTATTGCCTTGCAGCCCCCCCCACACTATAGGTGTATACCCCCCCCCCCCCTGCCAAAATCTCCGGGGCTCGAGTGACTAACATGCGAGGCAACGACGCAGACCTCTTTGCGAAGTTGGGAGGTCAGACGGCTCCCAACAATCTAGCAAATCAAAAGCCTAACGATAGCTGGAGGATTCTACGCGGGAAAGTCGACAAGTGCGGACGCTTGCTGTATATTATTTTCTAAAACTAGTGCATTTCTCTTGTTTTATGTGCGGGAGTCGTGGTTACTGGAACATAAAAGTTGTGTTAACGTGCTATAGTGAAAGACAATGATATAATATGCAGTGAAATGCTATTTACTGTTTTGCCGCGTAAAATCCACTGAAAACCTCAGTATAGCAACTACCATTATACTGGGGTGAGACTGACTTTGACTTAAGACTAGACTTGACTAAGACGTCGAGGACTGGGACATTTTAAATAATAAGAAAGAAGATTGAAGAAATTTGAATTAGGATTTGTCTAAAAGGTCGTAGTAACCAGGCCAAAAATAATTACAAAAAAAAATGACGATAGCTGCTCCTAGTAGCCAAACAGAAGTGGACACCAGGTTTTAAATCTAAGTAAGGTTTGGATGCAGCTGAGGATACACCAAGATGAAAAGAGAAACTATTGTGTACTATAAATTTGCAGGTGGTGTGCAAAATGTTCGGAGACTGTCGAGAACCCCGAACCCCGAAACCTTCTGGGTCCGAACGAGGACCAGCTCAGGATACAAGTGGTCATTATGCCCCTCACGGACTTCTGCCACGTGACCGCGGCCGACAACACACTCGTATGACCTGCGGCGTTTGTTCATCCCGCTCACACGTGCAGTCCGGCCAAACGAAAGTGCTACGAGTGAAAGTGACAATTGTATTGTTATTATGTTGCTTAGTATAGTCTAAGAGCCCGCTTCGCTTTTGTTACAATTTTTTTTTGGATTTTAATTATTCATGGACAGTTTAGGTTCTTGTGTATCACTGACGGGGTAGTTAGTTAGATTCAGTTCTTATCAAGTATTCTACATTTTGAAACTACCTTCGAACGGGTAAATAAAAAATCCTTTACACATTTTTTCTCTTCTTGTTTTGTCATATATCAATCAATAACCATTATTTGAGCGCTAGTCCCTTTACTAACAAGCGCTAAGCTCCGCTTTCTTATTTTCTTGTTCTTTGTGTCAGCCATTTGGGTCTTTTTCGGGTATTATTAAATTTTGATTGAAACTGCTCATCTCTTGACATTTCGACTATGTTGTCATTGTCGTGGTCACGAGTTTGGTGAGCGTAGGAAGGAGAATTAAATTTTATTAATACTCGAAATAGCATTGCGGGGTTAAAGATTTTTTTTGTCTTTTTCTTATTATTATTTATCTATCACGCCGTATCCCTGAAGGGGTGGCAGAGGCATTATATGCCCACTTTCACATCACAGATGGTGATCTGTATTTCTCTCCCACGTAACAGGTAGTGAGCCCATTGATTCCATTCTTTACTGGTGCAATGAAATCTATACTTAATAATATTATGGAGCTAAAGAGTTTTGTTTGTTTGAATGAACGCGATAATCCCAGGTTCGAATTGAAAAAATATTTTTATGTTGTGTAGTTCATTTATCGACAAAAGCTATTAGTATATCATCACGCTAGATCAAATTTTAATAAATTATTGTAAAATTAATAAACGGCGGGAATAATGGTGCCACGGCGCCCGGGAGATTGAAGACTAACGGGCGAAGTCGCGAGGCTCAGCTAGTGTATTATAACGCCACAAATTTGACGTCACGTAATTTTTTAAATTTTACGATACAAAATCAAAGTAGGCTCTGCTACTATGTTTTGAATAGTATTTTTGACATCACACAAAATGACTTCGACACTTCATTTTTTAAATTTTACGATACATTATCAAAGTGGGCTCTGCTACTATGTTTTGAATAGTATTTTTGACATCAGACAAAATGACGTCGACGCGTCATTTTTTAAATTTTACGATACAAAATCAAAGTGGGCTCTGCTACTATGTTTTGAATAGTATTTTTGATATCACACTAAACGACTTCGACACGTCATTTTTTAAATTTTACGATACAAAATCAAAGTGGGCTCTGCTACTATGTTTTGAATAGTATTTTTGACATTACACAAAATGACTTCGACGCGTCAATTTTAAATTTTACGATTCAAAATCAAAGTGGGCTCTGCTACTATGTTTTGAATAGTATTTTTGACATCACACTAAACGACTTCGACACATCATTTTTAAAATTTTACTATACAAATCAAAGTGGACTCTGCTACTATGTTTTGAATAGTATTTTTGACATCACACAAAATGACTTAGGAGTTCGTACATCCCGCTCCCACATACCGATCGACCTTACGAGTGAAAGAGGCAACTATACGTCTAGTTGTTGATTATTGTAAATATAACTTAATTTTAGTGTATAGGTTAATATTATGTTTGCGTTAGAGGCTATGTTACATTAATAATTTGTTCATAGGTTTATTTTTATATTACTATAGTGGCAAATTAACATACAATTCGACTGATTCATTAATGTATGACTAGAATGCGTCAATAATTTCAAATTTGCTTTGCACTTCCTTCGTTTTTCTTACCTACCTTGTTCTGTTGGGTTTGATTCGCGAGACAGAACAAATGTTTGTAAGATGTAGAAACGTTTATAGGACTGTTTGTTTGAATAAATGTTTTTATTTAAGTGAAAAAGACAACTTGGTTCGAGACGGGGATTGAACCCGTGACCTTTGCCTAACCAGGGCAATGTTCTAGCCACTGAACTACCCGAACTGTACCGAAACAAGTTGAAATTCTTCACTATATTTTAATCGTCATTTTAAGAGTATGACCAGAGCCTTCTATAGAGTTCTTCTGTTTGTTTGTAGGTAATAATTTTCACTGTAACTCTAGATTGTTGCATTATATTATATATGTGTGGGCTCCTCATGTATAAGGCTCAATTCAAACCGAATGGGATAGTAACGGCCGACTGCAATGCTACACACTCAGTGAAAGAGATTGACTTTTGATATGCTCAAAAAGAGCTGAATCTATTTATTTAATATATATGGTAGCACTTCTGAAGTAAACTAAAGCAAATTCCAAAATTAAACCATAATATTCATAAATAGCAGAATGATCGTGTAACCAAAATACAAAATAAAAAAATGTGTACCAAAGTACCACAAGTAAGAAGTGAAACTTCTTTACGACATTTTTATTAAAGCTATAATATTTTTTTCATACGTCGATTAAGAAGTTTCACATATGATAAAGAAGTTTCACTTATGATAAAGAAGTTTTATTTCAAAACAACATGGCGCATAACCGAAATACTTGACGAACTTTTTTTTTACAGCAATTTATTTTCTTAACTTCGATAAAGGTACAGTAAAACAATACCAAAAAACATACAGTCGTATTGAGAACCTCTTACCTTTATTGCAGTCGGTTGTAAATGATGAATAGATATACTAAACGCTTGGTACACTTTAACTTACCAAAAATATAATCGAGACAGCGTATGTCACGTGACTACCATGATTGTCAGGTCTGGGAAGTATGGGATAAAGGAGAAATATGTTTTTAATACATTTATTTTCAATTCTTAAACTAATATACGTTGCCATTTCAATTATAGTAACATGGAACTTCCTGCCGGCGCTCGTGTTTCCCTCCTCCTACAATCATCTCAGCTTTCCATCAGGATGTCGACGCCATTATGTCGTGCCAAATATATAAAAAAAGCTAACAAATCTAGAGGATGTAACTTCTTAGTTTAAGTACCAATTTATATTCAAAGAATTTGACTGCCTCGATGGTGTAGTGGTAGTGTATGCGACTGCCGCGCTGAGGTCCCGGATTCGATTCTCGGGTCGGAACAAATATTTGTGTGATCCACAAATGTGTGTTTCGGACTTTCCGTGTTTGATATGTAAAAAATGTATGTATTTAGTAATATATAAGTATTTTTTTCCAATTCAAAAGCTTATATTAACTTACTTTGGGCTTAATGGCGCTATGTGAAAAGTGTCCTACAATAATTATTTATATTTATTTATGAAGATCGGAGAAGTCGGGCGGCCTGCTCTGTCGACGGCGTCCATCTCGGTATGAATTGAATCTTTCTAATAGTCATCACGAAGCAACTCGAATTATATTGAGTCAAATATGTTAGCTTGTAAATTGTTATATGTACCTTATTAATGTTTATATGGGAAGATTGTATAACAACCTAATGGAAAGTAGTCTATACTGATCTCGTTTCATGATTTCGCCTTGTCCGAACTATATTACTACCATGGTGCCTCTTTTTCTATAGGATATACCTAGTTGCCTTCCAGAAGGCCTAGTCTAATATTTTACTACAAAAAAAGCCGTTCCATTCTATATCGATTCCATTGCGGTTGGTCCAAAACTCTACTAAATATATTTCACAATCACACTTAACAAGCCGCAGAAAAGCACTAAAACAGCTGTTTTTAGCTGTCAAAATATTAATAGACTACAAAAAATTCAACTTACGAGCGGCCATTATTGCGTCACGAGTTAGTAGAATTCTATCGGCTGACAGATGGAATTTATTTTAGCGCTATCTTAATAGTGGACTACGAAAACATTCAAATTATGCCATTGGCTTTCTATTGCGATTTCGATTCTATTCGGACGCGATTGAAATAGTAAACTTGGCCCGAGGTTTCCCACTTTGTGAAGGCTAGTTTTTTTTTACTTAAACTTGCCGTATTTTAGTTATTTGTGTAATTGTGCGTTAAGATTCCATACTTTGTAATATATTACTTTCAATAAAAGAATGCAACTCCGCGAACACACATACATGCTACTTGTATAATTTTGCGTTTCTAATACAAATTACTGCCTCGGTGGTATAAGTGGCAGTATATACGACTGCCACGCTGAGGTCCTGGGTCGGTACATATATTTCCATCCACATCCACAAATGTTTATTTCGGAGTTTTGGTGTTTGCAATGTATAATATGTATGTATTTAGAAATATTTAAGTATGTATATCAGTTGTCTAAATCCGATAGTCGCATTGCACTGTGAAAGTGTCCTACAATATTAATTTGTTTAAAACGGAAAATAAATACGCGAGAACGCATTGCGTTCTATGTGGCATACTACAGCACTATGCAAGCGGCCTAGTACCGATGCTTTTGCTGACAATTTAATTCTCCGCATAAGTTTATACAGCTCATACCCGCATTTGGTCTTTTCATTTTTGTCTCTATTGTTCTAGGTTAAATTCTGTTACCATACAAAACCTTATAAAAATATATACAGGATATCCTGAAATAAAATTCAAACCTCTATATGACAGCCCCGTGTACCTACATACATATATCCTTTGACTGTACATTTACTATTAGACATTATAATATTGTCTAATAGGGGAGAACACGCAAAAGTTTTATGTAGAGGGCGCTGTTTGTTTGTTACACAGAAAACATCAAGTTTCATAGCAAAGCCTCGATTCTACTTTGTCTTGCGTTTTGTTTTTGTAGTGAAAAAAAACTTTACGATTCTATAACTGGCGAGTCGATAAATTAAAGGAGGAATTGAAAAAAAGAGCGACATTTAAAAGCCACACAGCGACCCCTTCTTTAATAAATAATTAAAAACGCGTATTTCTAACAAAATAGTATGAAGTTTGACAGTTGCGTTGTAACAAACATTTGGCGCCCTCTACAATGAACTATTTGACAATTTTCTTCCCCATTGTTGCCTATAGCCTAGTGATATTTTACTTGCTGTTGTTAGTGCACTTAATATTGATGCAAAAGGGGCTGAAATCCGGTACCCATATGAAATAGGTAAAATTGGCCATTTGTTATCGGGGTAATTCCGCATCTGGCAAAGTATTCCTCACGGGTATAGGCTAATGTTATATATATATGTATATATATAATATTGTTGTAATATCGACGTGTTTGTATATCTGTTGTGACATTATAGTATTAATAAAAAATTTAAGTCAGTTTAAAAAGCTCTTGTATCATTTTAATAAATCTCTTTTGATTTTTCTATACCACTGAGGTGGCAGACAAGCGTACCTGATGGAAAGTGGTCACATTAGCCTATGGACGCTTGCAACACACGCATTATTCAATTATCATCCTTCCTTTAATCGTACTCCCTTGACTCCATCCTGGGTATTGCGAGGTAGGAAGGCACTCTGTTACAGTTGATAAATGTGGACCTGTGTGAATGTACCTTCAATGATTTTGCGCTGCAGTCTTAAGTTGATGTCTTTACCGATGACGGATAGACGGTTACAGTGATTCTAAAAGGATACGAATTTTTCTTTTTGAGGTACGAAGTTATTCGCGTACATATATAATTATTATTATCATACTAGTTGCCGCCCGCGGCTTCGCCCGCTTAGTTTTCCCGTTCCCATTTCCCACAGGAACTTGTTCCCGGGATAAAAAAGTAGCCTATGTGTTATACTGATGTATAAGCTATATTACTGTAAAGTTTCATTAAAATCCATTCAGCAGTTTTTACGTGAAAGAGTAACAAACATCCATACAAATCACAAACATTCACGTTTATTACAAATATTATTAATTTTATTATTTTGCTAATCGACGCTTCGTGCGACCAGAAGGCTGGTTATTTCCTTGCACAAAGGATTAGTATTGCCATTCAATGTGGCAATGCTGCCAGTCTTCTGGGAACGTTTCCGGTCAGCGCTGATGCGGAGGAATTTTTTGACGCGTTGTAGGTAATGTATATTTATTTAAGTTTAGTTAGTTGCTTTTTTTACATTTAGTGTTAGACTATGCTTTTAATTTTATTTGTACCTAGTATATAATTAAATAATAATAAATTATATTTTAATATTATTAAGATGTATGCACCGGAATAACTTCGGTCATATTGCGATTTAATTCAGGTGAAAAAGTCAAACAACCGTATTATGTTTGTATATAATATATATTACAATACACTTAAGTACAGTAAAGTAAAAAAAAGGTCTTATATTTAAGATACATTGCTTAATGGCTTTATATTGAAGAAAAGCGATTTATTACTATAAATATATGCACTAGAGCATATTGTGATGTAAGGAAGACAGCACCAAATATCGGGTTTGCTGGAATAGAGAACCCTTTTATTCAAAAGACCGACTTTACCCTATCGTTCTAGAACGAGTGCTAATACGACGTACGTAAAAGGCAGGCCAATACGTCCTTACGCCGCACTATGTGTTACAGGAGCCATTTTTCGGACATCCGCTTTTTATTACAAAAACGTGTGAAACAAATCATTTGGAAAGCTAGAGTAAAACTCCGGGGTGATAAAAATAATTAGTGAAGTCAGTATAAAATGTTAAAGTTCCATTAAAATTTCGCTCAATAAAGTTCAGAAATTGTCTACACTAAAAACTAAATCAATTAAAAACCAAAAGTGTATGCAATAAGAACTCGAAATAAAAGCTACATATTTTAAACTAATCACGAACCTCCTATCTTGCTTAGAACTCGAGATATATGATTTTAATTTTTTTCCGTTTTATAATTTTTTTTCTCAAAAAATCTACGGTTGCTGGAAAAGATATTAATATCAAAATTAAGATCCATTATAGTCCTATTTACAAAAAAATAATCACATTCAAATCGCGTGGAGTTTAGAATCTACAGGCCATTTTAGTTATACCCGGTTATTTACTCGTTAGGGTTGTCACTTTTTAAATTAAAAAAAAAAATATATATATATATATATATATATATTTATCCGGGTGTATTTTTTTATTTATGTTCTGTAATAATTCCTATTATTTATCTGTGACGTTTCTGTAATGTTATATAATATACAGAAGGACAATATTTAAGTACCTACCTATTATTTAACTTACGGTGTTTGATAGGTAATAAGTTTTCAATGGAAATTGCATCAGAATGGCTTATATCTCACAAAGTTGCAAATATTATACTATCTAATTAGAACATGAATTGTTGCCTACGATTTTACACATTGCGTTTTATCATCATCATGTTGTCCAGTGGGAAATGTGGGAAATTCCGATAACTTTCGATCTACAATGGGAATCTTATTCTCGAGTGACGGGAATAATTATAAATTAGTTATACTAGGGTAGGCAGAGACTGGCTTTCCACTTGCTATCAACTAAGTGTTTTATACATGTTCGCCGGTTAAGGCGACTCTTGAAAATGCCCTTTCCCAGTAGGTCCCAAGTCGGAACGTTATTATTGATGTAAATAGTATAAACATGTGGATTGCCACATGTTTATACTATTTCGTTTCACATTGGTTTATTCCCGTTCACTTTTACTCCTTAATGTAACAGTGTGATTCACTAGGAGTCAAATTTGAATTGAGTAGCAAGTGTGACATAATGCTACTTTTTTCCAATGATGAAGATGTAATTTATAAATATAATAAAAAATAAATAATATCATGATAGGAATGTGACGATGTCTATCATATCTCAAAAGAAGTTACAAAGCAGTAAAACAGAGAAAACGTAGATTTTTTAGTAACGGTGCAATTCTGAAGGAATATTTTTTCTTGTTCAGTCACATTGTGACTTTTTTCCAATAAGTGACACTGAATAACGACAATTTGTAATTGTTGTTATTTGGTATTATTTATTTATTGGAAAATTGACAATAATGTCACACTTATAACGAAATGAGTCGAATTAATACATGAATGGGTGTAACTGTACAGCAATTAATCCCGAAAAGAGGCTAGACTAGACGCATTGCTAATAATATTTTAATTATAAATTAAATATATTTGAAAAAGGTAAATGGTGTATACATACATATGACACACTTCAAAATAGTTAATCTTGGTCAATTTGTTGGTATGTTTAAGCACCACTGAAAAATAAATGGCCCGATTTAGTATTTTTTTACTATCATTACTACAATTATTTTTTCAAGATTTGATCTATCACGAGAAATTAAAATATTTAAAAAATTCAAACTATCACGCGAACGTAGTCAAAATCAACAGGGTAGGTGAAATATAAATTCAATATACCTAAAAAAAAATGTATTGTCACCAAGTAACGCCGGATTCAGATTAATAAAATAATTCTGCATGTCATCAAGAGCCACTTATGGTCAGACAGCATTATTATTATTCCGTAGCTGCTTAGAAGCTTACATTAATAGCAGATTCATTTATAAATTTCATTTCACTTAAGATTAAAATCCCCATTGAAGATCGAAAGTTATTGGTAATTCCCGGATAAAACATATTGATGATAAAGTTTGTCTGTGTGTGTAAAAAGTCCTGAATTTATAATAAGATATACCAATTACTCAGACATTACTACATACACATTTTTTCAAACTATAAAAAATCCGGTTATACTAAAATTACAACCCTGGCAAAAATTTAAAATTGGTCATAACTTCTAGACTCCACGAGATTTGGATATGATTTTTTTCCTATCTATAGTGAAATAGTAGACCTCAATGTTGGTATATATAACTTTTCCAATTACAGTGGATTACTTGAGAAAAAAAATAAATACATAAAATCAAAAAATAAATATTACTCCGGTTTTTAGCAAGTTACGGGATTTATAATTACCTTTAAATGTAAAGCCTAAGTAGCAGTTCCAAACAGCATAAGTTGATAATTTTTATTTGCTTTAGTTTTCAGCTTAAAATATTTGTTAACTTTATCCGGGTAAATAATCACTGAATTTTAAAAAAATATTATGGCTAAACTAATTATATTTATCAGTTGGGAATTTTACTCTAGCATTTTAAATACTTAGTTTTATACGTTTTTGTAATAAAAAGGGGACGTCCGAAAAATGGCGTTTATAACAAATAGTGCACCGCCTTAAGATGGAAAGATAGATTAATTCGTCAGTTTCTAGTATGATTAATTCGTCAGTTTCTAGTATGTTTCGATGGTGTAATTGGTAACGCGTCAGGTGCGTTAAACCTAATGGTTAAACCAGAAGGTGATTAACGAACACTGAAAAAATAATCCAATTTGATTTGTTCCAAAAGTCGGCATACTGATGCAAGCCACTCTATCCTTTTTTTTCTAGAGGACGCAATTCACCCCATACTTTAGTTTTTGAGGGCGTTATACGCCACCTTTAACCTCATCGTTTGCAGCAATCCAACGCACGCCATTCTACCCTTTCCTTCCAGAGAGCGACATGCTGATTCTCGCAATATTACGCTGTGTCAAGAAGGCGAGATACCGCCGCATATAACCCTGCTAGCAAGCACTCCCAACTCTATCTACCCTTTTGTTCTAGAAGGCGGCATACTGATGCTATCTTTTTATTTGAAGAAGGCGGAATGCCGATGCATATCTATTTCGTATTAGAAGTTGGAGAACGCATAATGTGGTGTATAATGAGAATCACTTTACTTAGCATTAATGCTGTTAGTGCTGCTAGCTGTGTTATAAAAAGTGTACACAAGTATGAATTTATCAGTTTTACAGCTTTTATAGATATATTTTTAGTAACAGGAAACTATTTAAAAGCTATGCGATAAGCTTTATTGAGCAAATCCTTTACATAAACAGTAAAATAATCTTTTTCAATAAAAATATTATGTAAAAGGTAACGGGCTATGATGACCGCCACATAACGAATGACGTAATTTACAAGAGATTTTGCTTTCACAGGAAATGGTCAGCGGTTTTTTACATAACCACAATTAATATACTTCTATATTTAACCGATCGATTTGTTCCGATTTTTCCGTTTTGAAATATTGATCATGCTACGTAATAAAAAATATAATATTTATATTAAACTTCGTTGCGAAACTGGTCTTAAGGCCAACTTAAAGATAATAAACTCTTAATCATTACATGACTTTAACTTAACCTACTTTATTTTACAACACAATAGCCCGCTTCACAATTATGTGAGTTTGGAAATGACATATACACATTTGAATGAGGCGTAGTTACAAAGAGCATGCCACTCTTTTCATTAGTTCTTGAGAATGCGTGCTGACGCACACCACTCCTCTCTTTCGTTCTTGAAAGCGCATGCTGACGCACACCACTCCTCTCTTTCGTTCTTGAGAACGCATGCTGACGCACACTACTCCACTCTTTCGTTCTCGAGAGCGCGTACTGACGCACATCACTCCTCTCTTTCGTTCTTAAAGCGCATGCTGACGCACACCACTCCTCTCTTTCGTTCTTGAGAGCGCGTGCTGACGCACACCACTCCTCTCTTTCGTTCTTGAAAGCGCATGCTGACGCACACTACTCCTCTCTTTCGTTCTTGAGAGCGCATGCTGACGCATACCTCTCCTCTCTTTCGTTCATGAAAGCGTGTGCTGACGCACACCACTCTTTTCTTTCGTTCTTGAGAGCGCATGCTTACGCACACTACTCCTCTCTTTCGTTCTCGAGAGCGCGTGCTGACGCACACCACTCCTCTCTTTCGTTCTTGAGAGCGCGTGCTGACGCACACCACCCCTCTTTCGTTCTTGAAAGCGCATGCTGACGCACACCACTCCTCTCTTTCATTCTTGAGCGCGCGTGCTGACGCACACCATTCTTTTTTTCGTTCTTGCATGCTGACGCACACCACTCCTCTCTTTCGTTCTTGAAAAAGCATGCTGACGCACATTACTCTCTTTCGTTCTTGAGAGAGCGTGCTGACGCACCACTCTTTCCTTTCGTTCTTAAGTGGGCGTGCTGACGCACACCACTCTTTGTTTTCGTTCTTGAGAGTTCTTGAACTGGGTACGACCTTCTTAGTTAAGATTTTACGTAATAGTACATTGGGATAGATATTCCAGAATGCTAGCTAGTAAATACTAGCAACCTGGAATACAAATTACTTCTAACATGTGGAGCACACATTATGAAACAGGCAATATAGAAAAGAAATTATATTTCTAGCAAGCAGGATACATTTCTGGTTATATTGCAACTATTTTTTTAATGAAGTTGTTATTATATATTAGTCTTAGTAAGCAGTGATTCCGCCGCATATTACAATACTAAATTTCAGTTCTTGAATTGACTTGCAATCTTTTCAGTGTGGATTTAAGGTTTCCATTTAAATGTTTAATATTTGTGTAAGTACTTATTTTACTAATTAGAAAAAAATGTTTAAAATAGTGTCAACAGAGGCAAATCAAGACTCAATCCAACAATATTTACTTTTTATAGCACATTTTGATAAATTAAATAAAGCTTAGACGGCGTCTAAATAATTCTTATAATACAGTCGTATAAAAAAATATTTATGTTTAGAGTACTAGCTCTAAAAAAATTAAATTCTTTTTGCACCATTTGATAATTAAAACGAATAATTTTAAGTAGGTACTATGATAAATGCAACATTCATTCTACACACAAGAAGTAAGTCTTGTTGACTAAAAGAAACGGGAATTAATGTTTTATAACTGGTATAATAAATGGCAAATAGGTATATTTTCCAAAAAAAAATATAGCAAAATTATTATTGTTTTTGGTATTCAAAGACTCAGTTCCTTATTAATTAGACCATGGTCAGTTCAAATAGAATTTAAAAGTTATTGTCGTAGTTTTTATAAAAAATATTATTCAAAAGATTTTAGAACGTCTCACTGGAATATCACAGTGTTGCCATTGAAATATTACAAAAGTTGACCATTTTATTCTATATCTAGATTATGCAAGTTAAGTATATATTAAGTAACATAAATATACAACATAATTCGATGACATTTCCTCAAAAATGTACGAATGAGACACACAAAGTAAATTTGGTACTTGAAAAGTAAAACTAATATTATTTTCCTTAAGACGTCCTTTAGTCGTTTCTCTTTGAGATGAAACTGTCACTAAGAGTTTCAGCTTTAATAAAAGAGTTAAGTATATTATAAAATGTAGTAGGCAAACCTAACATTTTCGTTACAAATACTACATATAAGTAACATGGGATACATATTACTACAAACCTGGGACGCAAATTACTAGTAACGTTTCGCATTAATTACTAGTAAAGTGGGATACAAATTACTGTTAACGTGTGGCTTACACAGTAACATGCGGCACACTTTATTAGTCATCTGGGGTATATATTGCTAGTAATGAATGTCACTCTATTTTATTTCACTCTAACTAAATAAATGCTTCGTGTTTTTTATTTAAAGTGCAGTAATATAATAGGTGCACTCAAGGTGGTATTTGACATACAAACAGTTGATAACAAAACACACCTCCCTCTATAATAACCTCTATTTTAATATCCTATGACTGTATCCTTAGAACATATAATGACTGCTGAGTTGAGACGAAATAAAATATTTTAAGAGTACATTGAATTCGATGATTCTGAACATAAACGGAATAGATTACTGATTAAACCATAAAAACTTGTCAAATCCTGAGTAATCTCTACATATATTTGTTCTTTTTATATAATACCAGGCTTTGAGTCAATACTTAGAACAGCATTTTTCAATCGATCATAGAAGAAGGTCCTTTGGAAAAAGATTCATTGAGGCATAATCATCCAGCACCTGGAATGAAAATTTCAAAATGTTGATATTTAGTATATAAGTAAAAAGTAGTGGTCCCATAACACTGCCTGGTTACACCATTTTAGCTAAGTGTAAAATATAAGAGAACATTTTCATAGGTATAACAAGTAGTTCGATTTTGATGGTGCTCCATAAAGATACTATTGGTAATACATGAATCTATCAAACCCGCATTATAAGGATGCAATTACTATCATGTAATAGTTATTGGTCTACACTGTCAAAGGCTTGTGAAATGTAATATCTCAATACTAGTTCTTTTATAATAAAAGAAATAAACGAGATTTCTAAATAAAGATTACAAATAAACAAATTTCTATTATTTAATGTATAATATGTATGTATTTATATATAAGTATGTATATCAGTTGTCTAGATCCCATAACACAAGCTTATATTAGCTTACTTTGAGCTAGATGGCGTTGTGTAAAAAAAGTATCCCACAATATTTATTTGTAGCACATCAGCTGTCCAATTAATTTGAACTAAACAGGGCAAATTAATACTTCAATGCAAAAAAAAATTGAATATTATTTACTTTTTTTTCCTAATCTTCTTGATTTCAACTCGTAATATTGGTATGGTGGTTATGGTAGTACCATGATAAGATAGTATAGATTAGAAAACACTTTATTGTACACAATATCAAAACTTACGAGAATATTAAAACTAAATTAATTTCTAAATTAATTAACCAATAAATAATTAATGGGCGGTCTGATCGCTCATAGCGATCTCTTCCTAACCTTAGGATGAATTTGGTGTTAGGAGTAATCTTGAATGGTAAGTAGAGTAATGTGGAAAAAGACCAAATTATACTTACTACTGATGTAGGCATACACGTAAATACATATCTTAATAATATTATAAATGAGAAAGTTTGTTACTCTTTCTAAAAACTACTTTACTACTTAAACTTTCTAAAAACTACTAAATAGATTTAAATTAAACTTTACAATAATATAGCTTTCTGAGGTATATCAGAATAACACATACTGTACTTTTTATGCAGGGAACAAGTTCCTGTGGGAAACGGGAACGGGAAAACTCCTTTACGAGGGCGAAGCCGCGGGCGTCAACTAGTATAAGATAATTGACTTAATGAAATTTTAAGAATAAAATTACAAAATAAAAAAAATTGAAATTATCAATTACCATTATTGTATTATTATTACTATAGAATAAAAAATAAGTGAATCCCCATGGCAGTGTTGCCATATTGTTCTAGTTTATGTAGGGGTGTGGCGACCAGCGCCACCTAGCGTAAAGCTATCGAACTACATCGATACTAAGAATCCTACATCGCGCTATGAGAGTTCTCACGCTGAAGGAATGATATATACAACAGCCCAACATCAACCGTTGGGCCGCGGCCCGCCAGGCGTGATCACCTTGCCTGGTTGGAGGATCCTCCCTTTGTGTCGGAGGAACATCTCCACCCGTTCCTCCACAGGGGTTTATTAATAAGTTCTCAAAGAACATATAAATGTTTGGATTACAATTCAGATCTTCATCATGTGATTTTATGTCTTGTATTGTAATAGTTTTAATCTGTATTGTGTTTAATAAAAAAAATGTCATTGTCCTCTGTCTGTATGATCTGAAAAGTAAAGGTGAATTGTGCGACTGCTTACATACCTCTTTAAGCCTATCTGTGGTGGGTGCCGGAACAAGGCAGGTGAAGGCTAGCGTGTCCCTTAGCTTAGTTCCGTCGAGGCACAGCTGCTTGTTGAGCAGCAGTTCAGCGCCGGCAGAAGGTTCTAGAGGCGTGTGTTGCAGCTCGTAGCGGCGGCACATGTCGGCCCACGCGGTCAGGTGCTTGTCGTTCGCTTCCTCCGCCACAGACAGGATGTCCGTCTGTGACCAAATTGACACACGTTAACGTATACATTCGATAAAGTATATGAGATGTTATTTAAGTAGAAAAAGAGATTGATTGATTGATTGAGAGCGGGAGATGGTAGGGGAGGGAGAAAGCGAGTGTAAGTATATCTGGTGCCCAAGCGAGCTCATCTGCAAACGGACGAGACAACGACGCAAATTAAATAAAAGGGAACCCGAAACGTCATATTCAGGTAGTTAAAAAGTAACTGGAAATACATTAATAAGAGAGTGTGATGAGAGAGAGAGATATAAATATGAATAAGAGATAATATACAGGGTGGAAACTTTCAGCAGGGTAGTAAGGGTAAGTACCTTATAAAATAAACTGCATTTCTTATAGAAAATCAATTTGATGACACCTGTCACTTCCATGACAATACGGTATAAATGTAAAGTATCTATGCACGCAGGTTAGACATGAGTAACGAGGTTGTAACATTTCTCCCCACCCAAACAAACATCGCTCCCCATCCAATTACATTTCATCTATAAGGCGCCGTGGAGGTCGTGTCTGGCGCTGGCTGCGGTGGGGCTGGTGCGCGGTATTATTTGCCGTCGGTGTAGCGAAAACTGGAGATGATAATGGGGTTGTCGTGGAGGGTGAAACTTCAGATGTAGGTGTTGCAGCTTCAGGTGATACGGCGGGCGTTGAAGATGCAGAAAGAGGCATGTATGGCGAAGTTATAGGCATTGGTGCGGGTGTTGCTGCTGGACTGGTTGGAGGTAATGTAGCAGTTGCAGTTGCACTGACAGAATCTGAAGGGGTAAGTCGCGGCCTGATGTGATAAGCGTGCCTTCTCTTCTCCTCCCCATTGGCAGTAGTGAGTATATAAGAATATCTGTGCTTCCGGGTCGCAACTGTTCCAGAATGCCATTTTTTTTTCAGTTTGGTTTTAATATAAACATCATCGCCAGGTTGGTACGTGGGTGCAGAAGACATAATGCTGGTCTTCACATGCTGGTATTGCAATGTTCTCCTTTTATTCGGCCTGACATTAGACAGTACACAGTTTAACTGTCTCCCAAACATCATTTGAGCAGGTGATTTGCCGGTAGTGGCGTGTGGCGTGTTGCGGTAGTTAAATAAAAATTCCAGCAATCGGCGTTTGGGTTGGTTTCCGTCACTCGAGGCTAATCTGTTCTTGAAGGTTGTTACAAACCGTTCTTCAAGGCCGTTTGTACGTGGGTGATACGGTGATGAAGTGACGTGTATACCTTGGTTTCTGCAATTGTTTTTAAATTCATGAGATGTGAGTTGGGGACCGTTGTCAGACACAATCATTTGAGGTAGTCCAAAGGTGCTGAAGATGTCATCCAACACAAGACATAGGCTTTTCGTAGTAGTCGTTTTCATTGGCCTTAATTCACAACATTTCGACAATGCGTCACACAAGACAAACCAGTAGCTGCCCTTGAATGGTCCAGCAAAGTCAATGTCTGCCTGCCTTGCCACATGAGAATTTTGTTTTCCAGGGATAATTCCAAACGTTTTCTGTAGAAGTGTTTAATTTCTTCCTACTTCTCTCCAACCGGTCTTTATGTGTTGGCAAACTTGAGTTAATATTCGGTCTCTCGAAGTTTCCAGGGCTAGGTTATTTTCTGTTAAGTTAAGGTCCGTAATTCTACTCACTAGGAGACGTGAGGTCGTTTTATGTACAGCACTTTCAATCTTTGAAGATTGTGTTTCAGGGTTTGGTAATCTGGATAGGCAATCAGCTACAATATTATTTTCTCCTTTCTGGTAGCAAATTTGGTACTGATAACTTCCAAGTTCTCTTCACGGTCAATGACAGAATATTTGCTTTCAGCTGGGCGGAGTTTCCGGGAAGCAAATGCTATTGGTTGTTCTGTATGTTTGTTTTTGTGAAATAGAACAGCTCCGACTCCCTTTTCAGATGCATCGCACGCTAAGTAGAGAGGGCGACTTTCGTCGTATGCTACTAAGGATTTAGTTGTTGCAATACATTCCTTTGCAGCCTCCCATATTCGGTTTTCGTCGTCGGACCACTTCCACTTTTGCTTTCCGCTGGTTAGAGTGTAGAGATCTTCACACAGTCCGTGTAGGTGTGGGATGAAACGCTCGTAATAGTTGATAAGCCCAAGAAAGGAACGTAATTGCGTAAATGCGTCTATCGTCTCCTTTGTAGGACGTATTCCGTTTTTATCAATTGTATGTCCCAGGTACTCTATTTCATCCTTTAATAAGCTACATTTCTTTAGATTTACCTTCAAACCAGCTTGCTTTAGCCGATTGAACACTGTACAGAGAGTACGTAAATGTTCGTCTAAATTCTTACCTATCAGTGCAATGTCATCGAAATACACTGCTACGTTGGGTATATTTCCAAGAAGTCGATCGAGAAAATTCTGGAAAATTGATGGTGCTGTTGATATTCCGAATGGCATTCTGTTGTACTGGTAATATCCCTTATATGTTGATATCGTTCAGTATTTCTTAGAATCCGGGGCTATTTCAAATTGTAAGTAGGCATCTTTAAGGTCAATTTTTGAGAAGAGATGGCCGTTTGCTAACTTTTGTCGTAGCTGGTCGATAGATACTGGGTGTAAATGTTTTGTTAGAACTGGGTTCAATGTAGTACTGTAGTCTCCGCAGATTCTGACATCGCCTGAGGGTTTCAAAACATTGACAGTAGGTGTGACCCACTCTAATGGAGTTATGTTTGGATCTACTTTGTATATAATACCTGTGTCAACTAGTCGCTCTAACTCTCGTTCCACGTTTCTCTTCATGCTGAACTTGATTGGCCGAGCAGGAAGGTGTGGTTCTGCTCCGGGTTTGACATGAATATTAACTTGGTAGTTGTTCACTTTACCTAGTTTCCCATCGAATAGTTCATTGTATTGTTTAAACACTTGTTTGAGTGTTGTTGGAGCCATAGTTTTGATTGAGTAAACTGGCCTGGGGAATTCCATTCCAAACATTTCGCTCCATCGCAGACCGAAAAGCATTGGGTTAGCATTTTTCATCACTACCACTGGTAATATTTTATGTTTACCGTCAATTTCCACATTAACATCTGTAATTCCTTTAGTCTTTAGTTTGCTGTTACCATAAGCTTTCAGTTTTGGCCCTTTGGTTAAGGCTGGTGATCCAATTTTCTTCCAAATCTCGGTGTTAATGATTGAGTAGGTGGAACCAGGGTCCCAATCCATTGTGCAGTTAAGTCCGTTGAGTGAGACGTCTATTTGCTTGCAGTCTTTGTTTCGAAGACGAGTTACATTGCAGACAATCTCGTCATCAACTTCACTACTATCTATTGAATCATGTGAAGAGCTAGATGTTGACGCTTGAATATCGTTTATTCTATGTGGTTTTCGTTTTGATGCGTGTCTTGCTGATGTTGGCATAATATAAGCCCGTCCTGTTTTAATGCAGCAACTTTCGAAATGTCCTTCTGAGTTACACTTGTTACAGATGTGATTCTTCGCCGTACATGCGGAGACGTCATGCTTTTCTCTCTTACCACATCTAAAACATTGATCGCGATGAAGTTTCCGTTGTGCGTTAGTATTTGTCTTCGACTTCATGTTGCGGCTCTTTTTAATTTTTTTGACTGTGTTGCTTGTTGTGTCGTGTTCGGCCTGTTCTCGTGATAGTGCAACGGAAAAAAGTTCTTTGAACGTGACCTCTTTGCCTGCTTCTTGTAGGTCAGGCCATTTTTGCTCAAGGTCAGTTTCGAGATCTGGGTGGTTTAGTCCTGTAGCGAACCTGTCACGAAGTTGTCGATCTAAAAGTTCCTCTTTATAGTCGCAGTCTTGGCTTAGGCTTTTGAGTCTGTTTGCGTAGTGCTCCATCGTTTCGTTAGGTTCTCTGGTACAGTTCTAAAATTCGGTTAATGCACGGTACCTTGTCCGTTTTATTCGGTATAAATCTAATAGCTTTGAGCGTATATCGGTTTACGTGCTTGATATAAAGATCGGTGTTAATGCTATTTTTACTTCTCGGAATGAATCCGGCGTCAATGTGTTAAGTATGATATCTTTTTGTTAATTTATATCTGTGACATAAAAAAATTGGCATTTATTGTCAAAGTATTCGAGGAAGTTTTCGATCCTACAATTCTCCGGGTCGTATTTTTCCATATTGAAATTCTTACAAATCATCATTTTGTTGCTTGATGACTGTTCGCTCATCGATGCTGGTGTGTGACCACCCTTATTTATTACCTGTATCAGTAATTGTCAAATTTGTGTTGTTTGCTCCTGCTGTGCCTGTTGAGCACATAGGAACCTGAGCAAATTGTTCTTCGTTCATATTTTATAGATTTTTTTATATCTCGTCGCCAATAGAATAAACTGCATTTCTTATAGAAAATCAATTTAATGACACTTGTCACTTCCATGACAATACGGTATAAATGTAAAGTATCTATGCACGCAGGTTAGACATGAGTAACGAGGTTGTAACACCTTATCCGTTGCAGCTATACGAAAATGGTCTTATAATTTTTTTTTGTAAGTCTGTAAATGGAGAATATTACATATTTTTTTATACCACTGAGGTGGCAGACAGGCGTACGGCCCACCTGATGGAAAGTGTTCACTTTAGCCTATCGACGTTTACAACACCAGAAGTGCAGCACTCGCGCAGTCGACCCTTTATAAACCTTCTAAGACCTCTTTTGAAGAACCCCATACGGGATAGTTAAGTTATGGATAGTCTCCTAAGACCATTTTCATGTAGCTGCAACGGATAAGGTACTTCTTCTTACTGCCCCGCTGGAAGTTTCCAGCCTGTATATTCAATATTTTGAGGCCCGAAGTTCTGTGTCTACTTTTAAATACGCTAGTTTTGACTTCTTAAGTGTGAGTGCCCTCCATAAACGCACTGCTATACGATTATGGCGTGAAGTAATTTTGCACCATTTTCTACAACATTTTCAAAACCAAACCGCCGCCAGTACCATAAATAAGCATACCTCAATTAAAATATATTACCATAAATAAACACACAGGTAAACTGCTGACCCATTTGCCTACTTCACCATTAATAAGTCGAATTTACGTCGGTGCTTTCCAGTAACTCCCACTTGCATCCAAACAACTACTTACTCTGAAGCACAATGCAAATTTTAAAATTTACTTTGGCTAATTTCACATGACTTTATTGGGCATTTCTTTGAAACTCTTTTTGTATATTTCACTTGACTTTATTGAGCATTTTTTTTAAACCTACTTTTGCTCATTTCACATGACTTTATTGGTTGTTTTTTTGAACCTCTTTTTGCACATTTCACATGACTTTTCTGGGAATGTTTTTTGAACCTCTTTTTGCACATTTCGCATGACTTTGCGGACTCGCATGACTTTATTGGGCATTTTTTGAGCCTCTTTTTGCAAATCTATTTCCGTAGAAAATACAAGAATCGTTAATCTTACCTTAGCTAAAGTAGAAATCGCCGTTCCATAGTAATCATGATTGATCTTGAATATTTCCGCAATTATTTCAGCCAGAAGTCCCTGCGTGCTATTAGCTTCGTCGACGACGTTGTATGTCTGTTTGTTCGCTTCTGGCTTGGTGCCTAGCGCCCATATAGCGCGACATAGGTCCTTGACATGCACCGTGTTCGTCTTGAGATCCGGCGTCCATAACAGTTTCATTGTTTCGTTGATGTGTTTGTAGATTCCGCCATATAGGAGACGTGGTGCTATGTAAAATAAAACTAATAATTAGCATTTTTGTCTAACATATTTTAGTCAAAATGTGGTCTATGGTTGAGGTTCATTTGAAAGTCATGAAACAACAAAGTATACAACATACAATATAGTATAGCACCAAGGCGAAGCCGGAGTGAATCTTTAGTCTATTTAATGTTATAAAGAGGAAAGATTTGTAATAAATAGGCTCAGAACGGGGCCGATTTTAAAAATTCTTACCTCATTAGAAAGCTACTTTCTTCGTGAGTAACATAGGCTATATTGGATTTTCATGCCTTACGAAATCTCGAATAGTTAGTTTATAATAAGGATTACGTATAGCAAACTGAAAAAAGATTTCTCTTTACGATAGTTTATCTAGTACTTCAAGTACACGTGGAGTGCGGGTTGGAAAACCTCCACGGTGGCGGTCTGGCATCTTCCCCCCTTTGGGAATAATCGAGGGAAGTGGAAACAGGACTGCTTCGCAGTGGAGCGACGACTAACAGTTATAGTTCTAAAAGCTACATTATTGGTCATTAAAATTTAACTTTTAATTCTTAAAGTGGAAAAAAATTTCAGTCACGAGCTGGACTCGAACCAGCGTCTTCTGGTTCACCGCACCAGACGCGTTTACATACTACTCCACCGTGACCTGCTCGAAACTGACGAATGAATCGACCTCTTGACGTCTTAAGGCGACGTCAGGCGCCGTCGACAGGCACTTAAGTTTGGTCATCTTACCAATTCCCGGCAGCTGACCTCATTGTACGTGGTAGTCGTGACATGGCTGGCCTGGCTTGCAGGGCCCTCGGTAATATGGAAGCTCCTGGCCTAGGTCGGCGGAGTAGAAGTTGGTGGTCTTGATCGGTATAAGCGTGGTTTTGTCGCTGCCGGCTGTAGTGTAACTTGGCCGGCAGCCGATGGTATTGAAGAGAGACTGCGAGGGCGCCGGACACAGCCTCTCTCTCCATAGCTCTGTCGAGGGCATCGGCAACCAGTCTAGCCATGGGTGGAGAGAGTAGGAGGACCCACCGCTGCAGTTTATCGATGACGGTCAAATGGTGGATGGGTTCGGGAGGTTCCTTCTGGTGCTCGCTTCCTCTCTAACCCCTCTGTTTTTAGACAGGCTTCTGGGAGCGACTCGACGGGGTACTAGTTGCTTCTTGGGGGTCCCTCACCCAGTCTTAGAAGGTTTTTACAGAATCGGCAGCGTGAGTGCCGCAACTCTGGCGTTGCAAACGTCCATAGACTACGCTGACGGCTTTCCGTTAGGTGAACCGTATGATTGTCTGCCACATACACTGGTATAAAAAAAGAAGGCGTCCCTTTGCCGAGTCGCAGTGACTTCATCACTGTGATCAGGCCTATCCTGCAGCTCGGTCAGACGAGGCGGAACACCTTTCCAGGGCTAAAAGTTCCACACAAAACCTTCAGGCTGCCCCCGCATCAGGGTAGGGAAGTGTCAAAACTGCTCTAGAACATTGCCTATTTGGGCATGTTCTTCAAATGTTCTGTAAAAAAAATGGTAAACTTACTCAAACTTCTCCTGTCTCCGATCCCGTACACTATCGCTGGCCTGATGATGGTGTAGTTTAGTTCCGAGGCCATATTCTTTAGCTCCTGTTCCACTTTAGCCTTCATCCGCCCTTCCACCGTCCATGGCTCCACTGGACAGTCTTCTTTTTGAGGCTGGAAAATTAGGATGAATCATGGATATAGAAAAGTACGGATGTAATCTCGACTTGTCATGGGTGAAGCATGAAAATGGCAGTCAATTTGTATATGTGTGCGTGCAATAAATATTAGTACGCCGGTATTTTCACGCGATGTGCAACGGCGGCAATTTGACACGGTTCTGTTATGTGTACGAGTGCAGTTATTCGTAAGATAAACGAAATTGTTATCACACATGTTGCACAGTTATAATGTCACGTCATATTATAGTGTGGCACTCCATCCATATCACATGCTGTCCACGGATAGATATGAATGGAGTTAGTAGAATTTTGTCTATGGAAATCAAAAATACCGTTGTACCAAAGATGACGCGCATTCCCGATACAATTTTTTTTTAACATATTTGGCACGTCAAAATGGCGTCGCCCGTCTGATGGTAAGCAAAGACGACGACCCGTGAATGAGGGCCGCTATCTCAATCCGCAAGCAGGGTTCCAAAAGCGACCCTCATTTTGACAGCCCAGAAATATGCATTTTCACGCTTGTCTTAAAGGACCCAGGATTGTAAGAGGAGGGAATCACGTGCGCCGGCAGAGAGTTCCATGTTTTTATGGTGCGACATAAGAAAGACCTACGGAATCTAGGTTCTGGGTACGATTGTGTCCACTGTGAAAGGATGACATCTCTGCCCCGCTCGTGTTGTTCGGGAACGGAAGGGGAAAGGTGGGACCAATTGGAAGAGTTCTTCAGAACACTTACCGTGGTCACAGCTAAGCTGGCGACTATTCTACTATCACCAACGGTCAAGTCTGCCAGTGACCTCTGGACAATCTATTATGCGGATGGCACGTCGCTGCAAAGCGTCGAGAGCTTCAAGCAAGTAATTGGCGGAGCCATCCCAGAGATGTGAGCAGTATACCACGCACGGACGAATCTGACACTTATATAGTAAGCATCTATGTTCCGGCGGGAAAAACCGCCTGACCCTGTTAAGGACTCCGAGCTTGCGAGAGGCCAAGCTGATGCACCCCTCGATGTAGTTTTTATTGCTAAGCTCTCGACGAACGGTCTAACCCCAAAATGCTGAGGTAATTTTGCAGCGGTAGTGTTCTGAAGAGTTGAAAGGGGAAGGAAAGGGGATAATTTTGCAGTGAACGCATACGCCTGCGTTTTCCTGGCATTGAACTCAACCAGATTATTGCCAGATATCAACCAGATGCGGTCCAGACTCAACATCCGTCCGCTTTGTCGCCGCATGACTTACATATCTCCCATGTAATGTACTTTCATTTGCATACCAATGTATGATGCCCAGGGACAACATATCATTGATATGCAGAAGACAGAGAGTGAGCGACAAAACGGACGCCTGCGGCACGCCAGCATTTATCCGCAAGCAGTCTGAGGCCTGACCGTCGCATTGGACCCGAATGCGGCGCTCATGCAGAAAACTGGCGAGCTATGTGCATAGTTGAGGTGGCAGGCTATATGCCGGAAGCTTGGGAAGAAGTAAGAGGTAAGCTCCCGTTCAAGCCGCGCTATGCGCTGGGTATCTGCTCTTATGAAGGCCTTTTTGCTGGCCTTCGTCGCCCTGTCGTATGCGGCTCTGAGGTTGCCCTAGTCCTGATCCAGGCGCGATACGCCGCTTGCTTATGTTAAACTGCATCAGCGCACTTACGCCCGAACCAGGGACGGGCTTTGCGGATGCTGGCGACAGCAGTGTAGGGGATGTAGTATTCCATCCCCAGACTGATCTCCCCAGCAACAACGGCGGCGCTCTCCGATGGGGCCTTTCGTCTAAAGGAATGTTGGCCTCACGGGACGGACGCAAAAATCACGTAAGCCGTCCCAATCTGCTAACGATTAATTTTCGCGCTGCTACTGCAGTACATGCAGGAGATAAAACCTGCATAATGCATTTTTATATTTGTAAGGCATTGATTTGGTTAATAGGTTTCTGTGCTGACGTCAGTTTGATATATCACTATACTATACAACATCAGAATGACGTCAACTCTCCCATATCACAAGTTCACGAGTATAAACGGAAGTTAATATCCCCCTATCTTATCTAAATATATTATCTTGCTCAGTTTTATATAAATTGTAATACCAAGGTCCTCGTAACTGTCGCGGTGGCGTAGTGGTACGTGTATAGGACTGCTTACACTGAGGTGTCGGGTTCGAATTCCGGGTCAAAGCAAATGTTTGTGAGATCAGCACATGTTAATTTCGGAGTTTGGTTGATTTCTGTATATTATAGTACTAGAGGATGCCCACTTGGTGAAATTTTCCCATACCTGTTTCCCACACGAACCTGTAACTTTCCCAGAGTAAAAAGGTCTATGTACGCAGGGCGTCAGTTAGGTAATTCCACAACAAATATTATTCAAATTGATACAGCTGTTTGAACGTATAGAAGTAATACAAATACGCACTCACAAACTTTCGCCTTTTTAGTATCAGTACTAATGGCAACAAAAAAAATAACGACTCCAAGCAAATTTTATGTACGAAATATGTGAGATTTTATTTTTCATATGTTAATCACATTTTAATTTTTCATACGTTTCTCAAAAGTTTATATTAGCTTAGCTTGGGCTAAATGGTAATGAGTAGATGTCCTAAAATATTAAAAAATGTGGCATAACACTTGAAATCGATATTGTAAACTTTCTTAATCAACAAATAAAATAAATAATAACTAAATATTGTTGGGACAACTCACACATCGCCACCTGATTCCAAACTAAGCAGAGCTTGTATTATGGAAACCAGATAACTGATAAACATACTTATATATTTCTAAATACATACATATTATAGATAATTAACACCCAGACACAGAATAAACCATCGTGCTCATCACACAAAGTTTTATCCTGGGTGGGAATCGAACCCACGACCTTTTGCGTAGCAGTCGGATGCACTCCCACCGCGCCACAGAGGCAGTCAATCTGATGGGCGTTGTGCTCGTATGCCATCTCAGCTCAGTGGTACACAAAAATGTGATTTATCATTTGACTTGTCCTCTCTGGCTACAGTTGAAGAAAGAAACTAGATCAAACCTTACCTTGTCACTACTGTACATATGTCCACTAGAAATTTCCACTAGTCGCTGGACTTTCAGATTAGCGCACTCCTTCGCCACTGTCATGCTGAGGGTGTAAATGCCCTCGTTGTACACAGCCTCCGTCCGTCCAACCCTGGTTTCCCCAGCGCAGTTCACCACCAAGTTCCAGGGGGAGCCGTCGCCGGGATCTAGGGCTGATGCACATGATTCTGTAAAGAGAAAGGCATATATTGGTAAAAACGCAGGAAAAAGGACTAATATGTTACAATCTCACCCCCCTCCCTACGAAACTAACAATTTGTTGGTTTTTTTTTATACCACTGCGGTGGCAGACAAGCATTCGGCCCACCTTAAGTAAAGTGGTCACCGTAGTCTATGAAAAGTGTTACGCTTTGACGCCTGATCCTCTCAATGCATTTTGATTAAATTAGGTACGGCATGTCTGTCACGAGCAAAGCCGCGGTGCATTAATATTATATAGATGTGCATTATAGTATGTAATTGACTCGGTTATGAGTAAGTGTCGCATTTATTTCAATAACAATTAATCAGTAATGTTTATGCAATCAGGTTCATAACAGCAGAACAATCGATGAAGCCATATACACATACAATAACAGGCTAAGTTCATTAAACTGTATATATATATATATTTGAAATATTGTATATAAATAAAAATAAGGAAAATACTCTACCTGTATATAGAAAAAAAAATTAAAATTTAAAAAAATTAATGCAAGATGGTAGAGCATCATGATAAGCGAACGTTGACATTTGAGAGGATGTATTGGCAAAGATATCGATGGAAGCGCTCGTAGTTATGCTAAGGGCTAGCGCATATATACTAACTAACTAACTAACTATCTTCACGCTGTATCCCTGACGGGGTAGTCAGAGAGGACAGATCGCCAGGCTTCGCGATCCATGCGCTCGTAGTTATGCTAAGGGCTAGCGCATATATACGAGTACAACTTTTGCATCGACTAAACTGTTTTGTCGCGGATCGACTGTTTAGTCGATGGTATGTGTACATCAATATGCAATACAAATTAAGCGTTTTATGATAGTTGTCCAACTTTATAATCAAATGTAGATCGATATAGCTTTTTGACTTTTTTGTCGAACAACTATCGAGTTGACAGTATGCGCACTTCAATATAGTCCTTACATATGATACACAACTAAATAGTTGTTCAACTACACGTGGTATATATGAGCTAGCCCTGACTCACTGTTCTGTAAACGATCATCATGTTAAGCATATATCGCTATGGCTGGACCTCTGATGGTTGATCGATTTGTGTCATTTTCATTTACGAGTATTCACGGCAGCCGGGACACCAGGTTAGCCAGGTTGAAAGAGTAGAATGAGTGTGAAAAGACAAGCTGGTACGGGTCGACCTAGGCTACATACCTTTATTAGATCGAATTCGTACGGAAGAGGGATTTTCGAAATGAAATATGAGGTTGATAGCTAAGCTAAGGTTGTAGTCTTCTTACAGTATAGCACTGGATACAAGGAATTAATTGTTGGTAAAATAAGACGTAATAAGGCAACTTATTATTTTTAGGTACGTAATATCATCATCATCCAAGCGTCTGTCCCAGTTGCGTCTCGCGACGCCCGGGGTCTGCTTTCCTACATTTTCTCCTCCACTTCGCACGGTCGTCGGCATCCCCTGTAGTGAGACATTAGAGGTACCTATACATAATATATTTATAGTTAAATATAAACCATCCCACAACAGTTGGTCAATGGTATTGTTCATTTTGTTTCGCCACAGATTGTCGCGGCTGCCATTTAAATAAAGAGTTATTTTATCGAGTTTTAGACTACGTGACGACGTAATAATTGATCTTTAAATTTCTTGTACGAATTCAGTCAGGCGACAACACACGCACGGTGTATAAAGATACTTTCGCGTCAAAAGAAAATTCTCGTATTTCGATCCTTTTGCATACGGGGATCAAAATCATAAATGAGTACAAGAAATGAGAGAAATCGTCAAAAACCTATCGCTATTTAATGATTTGCCGGAGTCGTCTTCTGCACATGTACTGTTTACCTTTTCCATTCCATTACATGGAACGTGCTTCGGAAGGCACGTTTAGCCGTTAGTCCCGGTTGCCTATAACATGGCAGTCGTTAAGCCCAGTTAAAAGCCTTATGTATGTATATAAGCGTTTGTGGCGTTTATATTTGCGAGCATTTCCGTGCTTCGGAAGGCACGCTAAGCCGTTGGTCCCGGTTGCCAGTAACATGGCAGTCGTTAAGCCAAGTTGAATGCCTTATGGGCGGCTTGAAAACTTTCAACAGCAGGTCGCCACAACCTGCGCCTACCTTTACCGTATGCTTTGCTTTTTGTCCCACGTAACAGGTGGTGAGCCCATTGCCGTGTTGAAATGGACAGGTGCAGGTTGTGGCGACCTGTTGTTGAAATTTTTTTAAGCCGCCCATAAGGCATTCAACTTGGCTTAACGACTGCCATGTTACTGGCAACCGGGACCAACGGCTTAGCGTGCCTTCCGAAGCACGGAAATGCTCGCAAATATAAACGCCACAAAGTGGTCACCCATCCGAGGACCAGCCATAGTGAAAGTTGCTTAACGCAGTGATCGTTTACAGAACACTACGTCCGCTGGGCCACGAGCGCTTATATACATGGAACGAAATAATAAAACTACTCGTAGCTTCTGAACTTGTTTTAACAAGTTCGATACAATTTGATAGTAGATACTTGTCTTGGTGGTTCCCATCGCTCGGACGTCTTATTTATAAACACTCACATAATGCAGAAATCCAATAATGTGTCCAGTCACCATGCGAAATTGAGTTAAGATTTCATGCAGGGATACCACTTTGTACAATAACGAGATTTTACTATCATACAATCTATTTGTGAGGCCTATGTACTATCAATCAATTTTTGTGTCAATTACATTATTAGCAAACACACATAGTACATATAGCGACGATTTCGATTCTATGTTGACACGATTGAAATATCAGATTAGGCCTCCTGGATATGCCTCCTCCGCCGAATACCAGCAACGGGTAGACCCAACAAAGTGGCACCTGATCCTGAGCTATGAAACGAGGGCATTGTATACAACCAAGTCAAACGGTCGGTTAATCTCCTTCTTCATGATAATGACGTTAGAATGATATATATAGTAATAGGTAGCTGACCCGCAAAACTTCGTGAGCGCCACACAAGTAAGAAAAAATGTTTTTTCTATAAAATGTATCCTGTGTTTCTTCTAACTATGTTCTAATACCTCCAAGAATATGTGTACAAATTTCATGATGATCGGTTATCTAGTTTTCGCATAACAGACAAACTTACATTCATATTTATAATATTAGTAGGGATAGTAGGGATGTATATTTTCAATTAATAATATTACATATCATAATGTTAATCGTAAATGTTAATGTTAATCCTTTGTAAACGAGTAATTTTACGGTACATACTCGTATTAAGGCCTGGTTTTGGTAATAAAAGTCAGATCTAATGGAAGCTTTACGACCTATTTTATTAGTAGTCGTGGTTTATTTAGGTTTACTAGTTTCTTTTGGATGTTTGATTAGGTTCTTATTTATTATTATTATAGATATTAAGACACAATACTTCGAAATAAAGTACAAATAGTTGACGCGCACGGCGCCGCACGCGTGGTGAGGTTTTCCCGTTTCCCGCAGGGACTTGTTCCCGGGATAAAAAATAGCCTATGTGTTATTCTGATGTGTAAGGTATATTATTGTAAAGTTTTATTAAAATCCATTCAGTAGATTTTGCGTGAAAGAGCAACAAACATCCATACTTACAAACTTTCGCGTTTATAATATTAGTAGGATATTTTCAATGTTTCGACTTCCGAAGTTGGTAGCTTCTATAACGGAACTCCGGAGTTAGATCTTCCGAGTTTAGTTTACACTTTCCGGGAAGTTTATACGAGGATTTCAAACGTCAATGTTCTTGCTTGCAATTTAGGGGCCGTAAATGTATTATTACGTAAAAGATATTTTTTAAAATTATGTATATCCCCTCCATGTCAGCAAAACAAAGCATATCTTTTACACCCTCCCCCTCTGATGCTTACGCAAGCATTATATATATATTTTTTAATCTGTTCTGGTCTCTTTATTCATTAATGAGTAGCAGTATTAGATCGACCCTCACTCAATCAGTCTTGTGATAAAAAATAAGCAATGCAATGCAAAGACTGCCCGCCACTCTTTAGTGCTTTTATTATACTTGAATAGTCCCGTATGATACAGACCTAAAAAATTCTGGAATTTACCATTCCTTATTAACAGACAGTAATTTCCACGCGCTATAAAAAAAAATGCCGCCATCTGTAGAATCGGAATTCGAATCGGCACTAGAAAATAATAACATTTTTTACACGTTATGAGTCAGCGCCATTTCGGAGAATAGTTATGATTATATCAACGAATTTCGAATTTACATACGCCCCGAAGACATGCGGTGTGCCAAATTATTGTTTGCACGTAGAAAAAATGTTTAATCCTGAGGTCGATGTCATATAGAAATACTAAGAATTCACATTTTTTTTATTAAAGTGAAAAAAGACAACTTGGTGCAGGACGGGGATTGAACCGTGACCTTTGCCTAACCTTAAATGACGATTAAAATATAGTGAATAATTTCAACTTGTTTCGACACGTTTTAAGTAGTTCAGTGGCTACATTGCCCTGGTTAGGTTCAAAGATCACGGGTATATACCCGTCCTGAACCAAGTTGTCTTTTTATTTCATTTTATGAAAAGACTATATGACGAGACAACGATGCGGGCTACATAAAAGCTAGCAGCTACACAAAAGTGGATCCCAGGCTACAAGTCCGGGTAGGGCTTGGAAGCAACTGGGAATACACCAAGACAAAGAGAAGGAAGTTCTTTATTAGACAAAACTCTTAGTACTGTAAGAAATAGAAGGCCGAAATGCCATAGTCATCGGGAAAGGAATCGACAGTTGCCAGATATTTCCGAATTACGTTTCGGCGGTAAACACCGATACGTAATTTATATTCCCGCTGTATCCCTGACGGGGTAGTCAGAGAGGACAGATCGCCAGGCTTCACGATCCATGCATTCTTCTTTCGCTTCCTGCAGATTCATAATTAGCTTAATACATGCACGTCTGGGTATTCGAGTACTTTTGACTTTTCTGTTTTTAAGCAATCTGCTCAAGTGGTCTTCATATGTAAGCCTCGGCCTACCCTGACTCCTTCTAGCCTCTACTTTCCCACAATACATATTCTTCGTCAATCGTTCCTCACTAATTCGTTGGACGTGTCCAAACCACGCCCTTTTCTAGTTTAACGCTTACGTAATCGTGTTTTGCCTAATCCTACTAATATTATAAAATCGAAAGTTTGTAAGTATGGATGTTTGTTACTCTGTCTTTCACGCAAAATCTACTGATTGGATTTTGATAAAACTTTACAATAATATAGTTAACACACGAGAATAACACATAGGCTACTTTTTATCTCGGGAACAAATTCCTGTGGGAAACGGGAACGGGAAAACTTCACCACGCGGGCGTCAACTAGTTTTAGAATGTATTTATAGTTAGTGAGTATAGTAACTTCAACGAATAAAATAATGTATTTAATTATACAAGTAAGGTAACAAGTTATTTATAACGAGCTCGGCAGATAAGAATTCAGTTGCAATGTTAGGTACCATATTATAAGGATAAATAATATTTTCCTGGGTATTGTCAATAACAATTAAGTCATTCAGTTAATGAGTACTGTGTTATTAACGAAATCTAGGCATTGAATCTACTACTAATATATAACGCTGAAGAGTTTGTTTGGTTTAACGCGATAATCTCAGGAGGTACTGGTCTAATTTGAAAAATTCTTTTAATGTTGAATAGTCCATTTATCGAGGAATGCTATATGCTACATGTTATGTAGCATATAGCATTCCCCATTAAACGCTATTACCCATTAAAGCTGAGCAGTAATCATAATGTCAACAAATAGGGCAACTATAGATGGGAACTTATGATAAATGTGCAAATGGACATTAATCTGAAGAATTTACAAACTTATACTTAAGAGTGGGTCACGTACCTACACTCAACATGAGTTCAGTTTACATGTATTGAAACAACAATCAAAAACATATGGATTATCTATACCTACGAATATATAAAAAGTTTGTCTGAAGGCGCTAATCTCAGGAATTGAAAGTCTATTTGTGTTGGATAGCTCATTTATGGCTTTAGGCTAGATTATCACACTACTGCCCTGGAGATCGGGGCAGTAATGTATACATTTTGTAAACGACGGGATTAAATGCACGAATTTCTGACATTTGTGATTGCTGCTCCGCTCTCTAGTCGGTAGCATGATGATATAGCCTAAAGCCTTCCTCGATAAATGGTCCATCCAACACAAAAATAATTATTCAATTCTTATTGATCTCACAAAATTTATTTGTGTTTCATGTGATTTGAGCTGTAGCGGAAGTAGATGCAATAAGGAAAAGTGAAAGGTAGTTCTTTATTTCAAAATGCAGTTACAATGATCTTAACGGACATCATTTGCGGTCCAGTGCACACATTACCATACGTAACACTTTTTATTAAAACTTCTGAAATCAGACCAACTGGTGTACGAATACTTTGCATGCCAATGTTCAGTGAGGATTAGTTGCATCGATTGCTAATTTGCTATCAACACTCGAAAAATAATGCGAGCCATAATTACTTATAGCACAAAGATATTGCCAAGAAGCCAATGTTTCCTAGACGGTGACGTGTCTTGAGAGCGACACGTACGCCTTTCACCCTCTCAACAAAGTCTCTGACTTTGAACACTCGAACCACCGAAGAGAGATTACACTCAAACCCTCCAAAAATGCGGGATAACACCCGAGCCCCCTAAGACGAGATCGCGGTAGCGGACAAAGTTCCGAGGGCTCGCCCGGGGTTCCCAGCCATCGGCAACGTATGATTTTAGTCGGTAGAAGTCCGGCATCCACCAGGCTATCTACACAAAAAAAAGTAACGCGCCCATCACTATCGTAGCGAAGGAATCAGATCTTCTAAATCGAAACTATATAGTTTCAAAACCGTAAGTGGTAGAAATTTCAATATCATTTATGCACTTATTCATGGTGACCTAAATCGAATGCCGAAAACCGTTAGTCTCTATCTCTTATGGTTGCTGAGAAATAGATAGGTACAAATGGACGGACAAAGACTTTTCGTGTTTTGTATGTATCTACAATGTATCTTTGTGCCAAAAGTATAGCAAGGCTTAAGTAAATTATAAAGGTGTAAGTCGTTGATGATTCGGTCGGGTACGCTGTAATCTTGCAGAAGAAGGCCCAGGGTGACAGAGGGACGCGTTCCGTCACGTGCCACTTAAAAGGAACCGCCATAGCATCGCCCCTTGTTTCGACAGTTATACCCTAAAGTGAAAGAGCACGATATTTTCTTTGTCGGTCCGAGTACTCCGAGTCCAACTTATTTATTTGACTCTTAGCTCCGGTGTTCGGACTGCAGAGGTCATGTAAGGTGAGTTAACAACTGTCCTGGCTGTTTGATTTTTTACGGATTGGAACACGGAAGGTTAAGATTATTATACCCTAATCCTAGTCCTTTACCTACCTCATTCATTTTTCCTTATCCACTAATCCTTTTCCTACCCTGTCCTCGTCCCATCCTCTCTCCGCCAAGCTTGCCGTGCCGTGCCGAAGGTTGCCGTGCCGTGCCGAAGGTTGCCGTGCCGATGTGCTGCGTGGCTAGGGACGAGCCTAGTTTTAAACGTGCCTGATTGCCCTGGGACCAGCAGGGCTCTGTCTAGGCGGACTCTAAATTTCCCTAGCTTCTCGTGGGTACGCTATGGATATAAGTAGAAATAAAATCCGAAATGGCGGCGATGTGATTCGCGACCCGTCACGTCACGTTTCCCATCGAGGCGAAAAGTGGACTAGGGATAGCCGCTTTGCTACATTGAATGTAAGAGGAGGAATTAGAGACAAAATGGTGGAGGTATGCAAGATGATGCGAGAGAGACCACTTGATATTTTGTGTGTGAATGAAACAAAGAGGAAAGGATGTGACACCACTACACATGAACCCTATACCGCCTACTGGTCAGGTGTAGCCAATACCAGTACAGCGTGCCAGGGTGATGGTGTGCTACTATCCGCTAGAATGAATGAATATGTGACAGAATATGAATGTGTGAGCCCAAGACTTCTTTGGTTGAGATTGAAGATTGGACTCACCCGCATCTGTGTTGTAGGAGTTTATGCTCCGCAAGATGCGCGGTGGTACCGATCTTCAAGAGACCAAAGCGAGAGGCAGGCATTTTGGGAGTGGGGATTTTAAATGCAAACAGAGCCAAAGAATAGTAATGTTAGGTGATTTTAACAGTTGGGTTGGTGTGAAGCGTGATGGATATGAAAGTGTATTGGGATAATATGGTGACGAACGAGTTAATGAAAATGGAGAAAGCTTGCTTGAAGTATGTTTGGAGAGGAATCTTGTGGTAACCAACACCAGGTTCAACCACAAGGATATCCACTTGTTTACGAGACAAGAAGGAAGCCAGAGAAGCATGATTGATTTTGTGATTGTAGATGCAAGGCTGAGAAAGAAAGTGCTAGACCCCCGGGCATACCGCGGTGCCGGTATTGACACAGACCACTTCTTGGTTATGAGTCGAGTAAGAGGTCTGTTTCAGCGGTGGCGGCACCGTGTGCATGAACCCTGTAGTGTACTAGAGCGCATAAAAGTCGATAATTTGCAAGAGATAGGTATAAAGGGAGAATTTTTAAGTAAAGTGAGCAAGAAATTTGAAAATTTAGATGAGGTATGTGAGATGGAAAAATTATTGGAAGTCTTTTAAGGAAGGACTCGTGGCAGTTGCGATTGAAGTGTGTGTAGTAAACAAGAGGAGCCAAGGATGTAAGGTAAAGAGAATGTGTGCAGAAGTCATGAAAGCGTTAAGAAGAAAGCATGGTTGGATTGGCTGACTACAAAAGTCAATCAAAGAATGCAGAAGGCAACGGATGAGGATGTAAGAATGGCAAAGGATGAATATAAAAGGTTTAAGCGTGTTGCAAAAGAGGTGATAAAAAGAAAGAAGAAGGATGACAGACATGAGTTTGACAACAGGTTATCTGATGATTTCCAAAAGTATTTAAAATTATTTTGGAAATCCATAAGAACAATGAGAGCTCAACAGACAACATCGCAGCTCACCCATATCAGAAACCATGATGGCAGTGTTATGAAAGGTGAAGAATGTGTGCTCAAAATTGGAAGGAATATTTTGAAAGTTTATTTGAAAAAGAGGGTATGCATGCACAGACCCATTGCTGGGAAGTGAGTGAAAGCGGCAATGAAAGTGATATAAGTATAGAAGAAATTATGGAAGCAGACAAAGCTGCGGCAATTGATAGGATTACTGTCGAGATGCTGAAAGCGGGACAGGGCGTGGTAGGTTGCCAGCTGTACCGCCTTTTTAACCTTTGCTGCAGCGTACCAGAAGATTGGTGTAAAGCTGTCATCGTACCGCGCTGTATAAAGGAAAAGGGTCGCAGCAAGAGTGCAAAAAACTACCGCGGCATAAGCTTGCTCAGCATCGTCGGCAAATTGTATGCGAAAGTTTTGATAAAAAGAGTGATGAATGAAACTGAAGGGAAAATGTGGGATGTGCAAGCAGGATTTATGAAAGGAAGAGGATGCACGGATCAGGTCTTTTTCTTACGATGCCGAAACTTTTGGCGAAGAGTCAAAAAGTTTATTGCGCATTCGTAGACTTGGAAAAGGCCTATGTAGAGTGGTGAGGAATGAACTGTGGTCAACATTGTCCATGTATGGCGTAAGCAGCAACTTGATACGAGCACTGAAATCTCTATATGAGGGATCCAGTGCTTGTGTCAGAATCAACGGAGCTTGCACAGACTTTTTTCACATCGAAAAAGGTGTGAGACAGGGTTGTGTAGCGTCACCGTGGCTGTTTAACCTATACATTGACAGTTGCTTGAAAGAACTGCAAGAAAGTGCGTATGGTTTAAAAATGACTGATGTGACTATCAAATGTCTTCTTTACGCCGATGCTCAGGTAATGCGAGGGCTGCACTAAAAGTATCGGGAATGGAACATTTCCAGTTCCTGTCATATTAAAATCTTTTTAATTGAAAACTCCTTGGTTTTAAAAATGAATACCATTTATTTATTTAAAAAAAGATTCTCGGTCTTGTCACAAGGTTTTGTCAAACTTGTTTAGTCGTTGAGAAAATGGAATTGACTCGAGAAAATTCAAGAGCAATGATTAATTTTTATTTTATTTATTTATTTATTTAAATGCAGGTACTTGATGTGCTTACAGCATAGCCAAGTCGCACATCAAGCTATTACAGTTTTGTTATTGTATTTTATTAGATAGGTACACAATTACAAATAGTTGGTAAAATATTCTATACAAATGTGAATGTACAAACTAAGCCTAATACAAAACACGTCCATGCTAGGTTCGTAAGCAATCAAGGCATTGAGGACATTCAAGGCTTGTCTCGTCGGCGCATTAATGATTTATTATGACTTTCGAAGTGGTTTAACACAAAAACAGTGTGTTGACCGTATGATTTCTGCATTTGGTGATGAAGCCCCATCCAAAACCACAATTAATCGCTGGTATGCTGAATTTCAACGTGGACGTGTCAAGCTCAGTGATGATCCCCGTCAAGGTCGTCCAAAAACTGCAGTCACCCAAGAAAACGTTGATGCTGTGCGTAAGCTGATTGAGGAAGATCGACATGAGACATACTGCGGAATTCAGGCAACTTTAGACATTGGCATGAGTCAAATACAAATAATCTTGCATGAACAATTAGGTGTAAAAAAGTTGTTTTCCCGATGGATACCGCATTCGCTCTGTGAAGAGCAAAAGGCGGCTCGCGTTACTTGGTGCGTCAGAACTCTCGAAAGATTCCACGCAGGATCCTCAAATGCTGTATACAACATCGTATCAGGTGACGAATCCTGGATATACGCGTACGAACCCGAAACAAAAAACCAGTCACGAGTTTGGGTGTTCGAAAATGAGTTAAAGCCAACAAAAATTGTTCATTCACGGAGTGTTGCAAAAAAAATGGTGGCCACGTTTGTCCCCAAAACCGGCCATGTTGCGACTATTTCTCTTGAGGGACAAAGAACGGTTAATGCAGAATGGTATGCTAGCATTTGTTTGCCACAGGTCGTTTCTTAACTCCGTAAAGAGAACTGCAACCGCCGCATCATCCTCCATCACGACAATGCGAGTTCTCACACCGCGCACAGAACAAAATAGTTTTTAGAGCAAGAAAACATACAATTATTAGACCATCCGCCGTACAGCCCCGACCTAAGCCCTTTTTTTTTTAACGTGTGGACTCCCTTCAGATGTCATGCCGGACTCGAACCGGCTAAAACCACACAGTCCCCGCCTAACTGTCTATTGCCGGACGCCCCGGGTAACTCCTCGGAAAGATGTCCCAGAGCTCCCGGCAGACTTTGGCTACCACCGCGGCCTCACCTGGGGTTCGGGTGTTATCCCGCTTCTTTGGGGGGTTGGTTCGGGTACTATTCCGCTTCTTAGGGCATGAGGCGTGCGTGACATTTTCATGTCATGCCTACGTCTTGGGCCTGCTTCTGTAAGGACGACGAGCAGCCCACCCGCCGTCCTCAGGCCCCCGGTCATGGAGGCCGGTAGTCTTGGGCGAAGACAAGTCTGCGGCGTTGTCGCCGCAGACTGCGGAACTCGGGCGGGAGAGTCCTCTCCCGTTCCGTCTCCACCACCTCTTTCGCGAGCATGACCTGCTCGCAGAAAGACGCAGCGGCGTCCCACTTGCTCCCACTGGAGACCATGGCTTGCACCATAGTTTCCAACGATAGAATGTCTACGCCCAGACTCGCCACGAGGTCTTGGCGCTGCTGCGCCCACGCTGAGCACTCCACCAATGTGTGGAGCGCTGTGTCCTCGCTGCGTTCTACGCAGTGCTGGCACTCGGCTGTGGTCTCCCGGTGTATACGCGTCAGATACTTACCGAAGCACCCGTGCCCGGTAAGTATCTGTGACAACCGGTAGGAGAGGTTGCCATGGCACCTCTCCAACCACTCATCCATGACCGGTCTGACCGCCTCGATTGTGGCGTTTCCCCACCTTGGATGCTCAAGTCGCACCTTCCATGTCTCCATGAGTTCCTGTCGGAGCTGGGACCGCTGAGCCTCGATTTCTCGGGGCGTAGGCCTATGGCCCTGCTCCCGCGCCTCCTTGCGCCATTTAAACAATGACGCAAGAGCTCTTGCTTCCAGGTCCCATGGAGGGGTCCCGGCAAGGAGACATGCCGCCTCGACGGAGATCTTGCGGTACCCTCTTATCACCCTGACGGCCATCACCTTTAGCGGGCTATGTAATATAGACGCATTGCGGGCCGTCAGGGTCTCTGCCCATATGGGGGCCCCGTATAGGGCCATGCTCCGCACGATCCCGAGGTACAGACTCCTGCAGGGAGCGTTAGGTCCCCTTATGTTGGGCAACAACCGCGATAACGCAGCTGTGGCCCCCCTCAATTTTGGGACCAAACTTCGGAAATGATGTCCGAAATTATATATACTAAATAGTACGATCAAAGCCTAAACAGCCTGGATAGGTGAGTCCGTTCTCGAGTTATAAAATTACAACGAAAAGACATTGAATTTTATATTTATAGATTATTAATATATATATTATATTTATAGATTAATAATATTATTATTATTATGTGATTCGGATGTAGAACGGCGAGTAGCTGCCGGAAACAAAGTTAACGGTGCTTTGTCCCAGTTAGTAAAGCGACAAAGCGTCGTAAAAGAAGCACGAATGGCGATTCATAACGCAGTGCTAGTGCCAACTTTGCTTTACGGTAGTGAAACCTGGGTATGTCAGCAGATGCATGAAAGTAAATTGAATGCTGTGGAGATGCGATCACTTCGAAAATTGTGCAGCGTTACCTAGGCCGACCGAATACGTAACGAAGTGATACGCAATATGGCAGGTTTGAATGAAAGTGTCAGCGTTAAGCTGGAAAAGGGCGTGCTCCGTTGGTTTGGACACGTCCAACGAATGAGTGAGGAACGATTGACGAAGAATATATATTGTTCAAAAGTAGAGGGTAGAAGGAGTCAGGGTAGGCCGAGACTTACATATGAAGACCACGTGAGCAGATTGCTCAAAAACGGAAAGGTCAAAAGTACTCGGATACCCAGACGTGCGTGTATGAAGCGATTGATTAATCTCGAAGAAGCGAAAGAAGTATGCATGGATCGCGAAGTCTGGCGATCTGTCCTCTCTGACTACCCCGTCAGGGATACAGCGTGAAGATAGTTAGTTAGTTAGTTTTATTAATATATAAATTATATATTATTTTTACAGCTCGTCTCGATCCGCGCGAGCTTCGTACAGTCGTATTATATACATACACGTTAAGCAAACGCTCGGCCGTGCTCGGTGAAGTTCGTGTGAGCTCGGGTGTTAGGTTTTTTTCGTTACGGAATTTCTTGATTAGGTCACCGCGCTCAAAGCCCGCGATAAAAACTATGCAATAGCTTAAAAAGAAGATACCCGTGAAGAAGAAACATTATAAATGCGAAAGTTTGTGTGGATGTTTGTTACTCTTTCACGTAAAAACTACTGAATGGATTTTAATGAAACTTTACAATAATATAGCTTATACATCAGAATAACACAGGCTACATTTTATCCCGGGAACAAGTTCCTGTGGGAAACGAGAAAACTTCTCTACGCGGGCGAAGCCGCAGGCGTCAACTAGTAGGTAATAAGTGAATGAATAATAATAAAATCACGCAGAGTTAAGAAAATCGTGTCAATTTGCCGCCATTAAACTACGCGTGCCAGGGACACGTAACTTTATTTTTTAATTGCACGCACACACATTTTTTTCTCTGCCATTTTCATGCTTCACTCATATTAGTAGAGGTTCTATCAGCACATTTTTCAGAGCAGAACAGCAACGACGAACCAATTTGTTCATACAAAAGTATCTTTCCAAGTTGTCGTTGCATTATTTTGTAAATATTCAGCTAGTGGCAATAAAAATGTAAATAACTGGCAGACGTTCATGCAGAAGCTATTAATCTTATTTTACAATGTGATTAGACTAGGTACAGTAAACAACTGTGTCAGCTGTATGCATTTGAGGCCATGTAACACGTGGGTTTAGAAAAAAGTAATCTGTATCTGGATTAGAATTACTGAAATTAGCAAGGTTCAGCTGATCGTAATCGGAATTTTATACCAAACTAGCTGATTCCCGCAGCTTCGCCCGCGTGGTGAAGTTTTCCTATTCTAGATTTCGTACGAAACCCTAAACTTTTTAAAAATCTAATACGTAGGTCACACTATAAGTTTTGCGTAACTTAAAAAAACAACATGTTATAACCAAAATATTATGTTTATTGCTTTTCAAAATACTCTCCTTTACATTTTAAACATTTTTTAATGCGATCGAACCATTTTTTAAGACAGGAGGACCACAGATCTGACGCCATGTTTTCCACGTGCTGATTGAACGCTATCACTGCCTCTTCGGCGTTGGTAAAAGTGAAATTTCTCATCAAATCTTTGATTTTGGGGAAAATACAGAAATCACAAGGTGCTAGGTCAGGGCTATGCGCAGGATTGGTGACGAGTTGTACTTATTCGGAAGGTTAAAATGACTTTGTTTTGTTGGCCGTGTGTGAAGAAGCGTTGTCATGATGTAGGATATCGCGGCTTTTTGGTCATCTTTCGCGAACTTTTTCTAACACCCTGGGTAAACAAATGGTAGAATACCACTCGGCATTAACAATATTTTGATCTTCAAGTGAAATTGTACATTGGTAGATACAATTGGACCCGTAGCTGAGAAAATAAAACCCGATCATTTTTTTTTGCCAACTTTTCTCGACTGCCTCACTTTTGTTGCCCTGTTCTCATTTTCAAACACCCATTCACAAGATTGCTGTTTTTTTTTCTGGTTCTAAACTATAAATCCACGTTTCGTCTCCTGTGACAATGTCATAAACAGCATTAGAATGTCCGTGGGCGTACTTCAGTAGCATCTGTGAGCACCATTCCACGCGAGCCCGCTTCTGCTCCGCTTTCAGTTCATAAGGCATCCAACAACAACAAAGTTTCCGAACTTTCAATTCTACGTGTAAAATTTTCTGAATTTGGCTCATACCAATCCCCAATAGTCCTCGAATTATCTCATAGGTAATCCGCGGGTTTTCTTCAATTAGCAGCTTAACAGTAGACACATTATTTTCGTTGACGGCAGTTGAAGGCCGCCCTTCACGAAATTAGTCATGTAAAGAAACTCGATCTCTCTCAAATTCAGAAAACCATCGCCTCACTGTGCTAAAACAAGGTGCTTCTCTCCGAAAAGCATTTAGGGAAGAGCGGCACCAGTCTTGCGGAGATAGAGAACTTTAAAATAATAAAAAATCATCGCTCTAAAATCTTTTCGACTTAATTCCATTTTCGTTGCGTACGTAGAACTTGGATGTGTGATAAAAAATAATTGTCAAATGATTTCCCGCCAATTGTTTTTTTCTTATTACTAAGAACGTTGCAACGTTTCAAAAAATATAACATTCGAAATTCAAATAGTTCCGATTAGCTAGATGTGCAAAACTTTTAGTGTGATTTATCACATTTTCGGTGGCGCTAACAAAGTTGCGCGGGTCAGCTAGTTAAGTATAGAAAAGAAGTAAATAAAATAATAGTATGTAATGTAAAAATTTGTATACACAGCAGGCTAAATCTAGTATTGTACAAATGGTGCAGTAATAAGATTAGTACATGGCATATTTCTATACGCTACCTCTTGTCTGGTTCATAATCGACTTTGGACTAAGTTGATTAGGAACGAAGAAGGTGGAAGCAACTTTGGAAAGACAAGAAAATGTATTACGATTTTAAAAGGAACAGTAAGTTAAAAACGCGTTTGTGTAATTACCAATGTTGCCAGCTCGTAACAGGGTTTTCATAAATTCGACCCATTATACTGGAAAAGGGCGTGCACACACACGTGGAAAAGGGTTTGGACACATTCAACGAATGAATGAGTGAACTATTGACGAAAATATTTATTGTTCGAAAGTACAGGGTCGGAGTCAGGGTAGACTATGGCTTATATATAGGAAAACCAAGTAAGCAGATTGTGCGTGCTTGCATGAAACGATTAATGAATATGCATGGAGCGAAAAAAGTGTGTATGGATTGCGAAGCGTGTCTTCTCTGCCTACCCCGTCAGAGATACGGCGTGAAGATAGTTAAGCCCACCTAAATAAAAGTGTTCGCCGTGGTCTATGAAGGTTCGCAACACCACAGATATATATAACTTTCGAGTTGTTAACCTTTGGAAAAATCTTATAGATGTAGCTCTCGTGGCCCCGCGGTCTCAGTGTTCTGTAAACGATCACTGAGTTACGCAACATTCACTATGGCTGGTCCTCCGATAGGCGACCACTTTGTGGCATTTATATTTGCGAGCGTTTCCGTGCTTCGGAAGGCACGTTAAGCCGTTGGTCCCGGTTGCCAGTAAAATGGCAGTCGTTAAGCCTGGTTGAATGCCTTATGGTCGGCATGAAAAATTTCAACAGCAGGTAGCCACAAACTGCGTCTGTCTATTTCAACACGGCAATGGGCTCACCACCTATTACATGGGACAGAAATCCACACGGTGAAAAGTGGGCATATAATATGCCTCTGCCACCCCTTCGGGGATAAGGCGTGATGGATATTTTTTTTATTTTATTTATAGTTGTAACCTTAATTTACCTATATTGATTTATGACACGTAAACCTTCTTAAATGGAGTAAAATGATAGGTGACTTTAGAAAGGAACAGATGAAAACAGGATTGTCTGGGGCCTAGGGTCCTGAGTCCTAGCTCCAGGGTCTTGGGCAAGGAGTCCAGCCTCCAGGGTCTAGGACTCAGGGGTCCTGAGTTCTAGCTCCAGGGTCTTAGTTAAGGAGTCCAGGTTTCAGGGCCAACGACCCACGGTCCAAGTTCCTGTGTTAAGGGTCTGGGGTGCAGGGCCTTGGATCCAGGGTTTGGGGTCCAGGGTCTGTGGTCCAGGTTCGGGGTTCAGGGTCTGGAGACCAGCATCTGGGTTCTTGACTCCAGGGTCTTAGGTAAGAAGCCTAGACTTCACTCCAGGGTAAACTGTCCAGAGTGCACGGTCTAGGATAACGTCATGCACGGTCTAGGATTACGTCATGCACGGTCTAGGATTACGTTATGCACGGTCTAAGACTACGTCATTTATTTTAAAAAAAATTTTGTTTGTTTTATTATTTTTAAATAAAAAGTATTGTAGAACCGGCATTTTTATTCTGTGTCAGTAAAATAGATCGACACGAGACTGTATGGAAAATATTTATAGTATTGGGCATCTGGAGCCTGGGATCCGCTTTTATTAGCGGAGCTCTTAGGTAGAGTTAAGAAGTAGCTGGGTATATACTAAGGTCAGTATTCCAGAACGTTTCTCAATACTCAATCAACGCTCGAGGCTAGTTTTCGCCTATAAAATCTACTCTCAAGCATTGATTGAGTATTGAGAAACGTTCTGGAATACGGCCATAAGATGTAGAGAAGCATTGTCTTTATCATCAATCAATTAAGGGTCTGGAGCCCCAAAGTGAAAAAACATTATATAACCCAAAAAAATAATATGATTATAACTACATGGAGTACACAGTATATTGAAATGTAATGAATCACCTTCAGATAACATATCAGTACTGAACAAGTCATAAATGCTACTGGAGAGAAAATTGATAGTGTCGAGCTTCAAGAGGATAATGAATTAATTGAGATAAAGGATTGTGTATGAAATGAATGTAGAAAATATATAGTGTGGACTGATGTAATTGTTCAAATGTCATGTTATGTAAGACTAGGTGACCTTCACGGCTTCGCCCGTGACATATTTCGAAATCCGTTGTTATAAAGTCTAAAGTATAAAAATTAGTCAACATTTATGATTACTGCTCCACTCTCCAGCGAAGTAGCGTGATGATATATAGCCTTCCTCGATAAATGGGTTATCCAACACAAAAATAATTGTATTTTTTGAGATTAATGCATTCAACTAAACAAACAAACAAACTCTTCAGCTTTATAAATTACTAGATGACCCCCACAGCTTCGCCCGTGGAATATTTCAACCTCCCGTTGCTTATAAATTCTACAATGATGCATAAAAATTTGCCCGATTTGTCGACTACTGCTCTGCTCCCCAGTGTAGTAGCGTAATGATATATAGCCTATAGCCTTCCTCGATAAATGGGCTAACTAACACAAAAATATTTTTTCTAATCCGACCGGTAGTTCCTGAGATTAGCGCGTTCAACCAAACTAACAAACAAACACTTCAGCTTTATAATTTTAGTATAGATGCAAAGATAGAACAACAGTTGGATCGAAACTATGACAGTTATTGTATTTTCTGACTGCGATAGTTCTCGATTTCAAGACATCTTCACCAAGAAGTTTAATAGATTTGTGACGTAAATTTAATTTATTTCCATAAAAATAAAATGTTGTGATACTATTGTTCCCTCAATTACACTAAATAAGATTAGCCACATATAGATAGGATCCTTGTTACACTATGAAAGATAGGTCACATATAGATAGGATCCTTATATATGGTAAAAGAGAAAACTAAGTGCAGGTCTACGATGAATTTACTTAGAGAAAGGTATTAGATGCATTGCAGTGCCCTTTAGCTGTGACTATGTATACAAAATAGTGTAAGTAAATATTATATACCATATAATAGTATATCCTTTTACAACCAGCTTCCCTGTGACCTGAGTTTACCATTAAAAGAATTTTAAAAGTTATATTTATATAATTTAAAAAAAAACTTTGTGAAAAAGGTTAAGACTCTGGTAAAGACAATTTGCAGGACAGGCACTTTGCCAGCAGATCATCTGCTGGCAAAATGAAATAGTATTAAATTGTAAATAGGCCATCAAAAAACAGCTTTCCTAAGTTTCTTGCCGGTTCTTCTCAGGTGTGCTGTAGTCCGAACCCGTGGTCACTTAAATATTGTATGAAATTTTGTCAAAATATTTATTTATATTATTTATTTTTTTATTATTTCAAGCGAAGTCCCAAGTACTACATAAAATATTAAACAAGTATCTATTAGTTCTGGTTAGATTAAAATGACAATTAGTTTAAAAGCATTAAAATTATCTCTAAGTTTTTTGTAAAAAGAAATTCAAAATTCCAAGCCAAGTTGTTCAGCCAATTTTAAGGCGTATAATATGCATCTGCCACCCCTTTGGGGATAAGGAGTGATAGATAAATTCAAGAATAGATTATCATCTAATCAAATAACATCATCACAGAAAATTTATATTGGCATAAATAATGTAAATATAATTTTGCTGAGTATTAAAAATAAAAATCAATAAAAATATATTTAAAATCATATTTTTCTAGCAGTTTTGAACCAAAAACCATAAGGATTTAATTATCACTTCATACAAACCAGCTTCAACAAACAAACAATGTGACTAAGAATTTTAGTGCTATAATAAAGTTATTAGTTTTATAATTAGTATGGTTCTATATGTAATAGTTTATTTTTGAATTATTTAATTTTAGTGACTACATAAAATTACTTTTAAATATGTTTAATTGAAAAATAGAATAATTACTTTACTTACTGGTATTTATTAAATTCGCGCTCTTGTAGTCAACCCTGGGGTCTTCAAAAACTTTGCTATGTGTTGGATTTAAAAAAGCCAGTTGCGGTGGAGTTTTATCCACAACACGAATGCTGCTCACCAAGTCGTTAGATATCAGGTATTCCACGAGGTTCCGGCCAATAAAACCGCACCCTGAATCAAAACCACACGATCATTGAATAACGAAATCTTAGTCGTCCGGATGACTAACACTTGGAGACCGTTACGAAAAATAAAAAAAAAACACAACACTGTTTTACAGGCACAAATACGAAGAGAGTTGTTGTGGGTTTGTGTGATGTTTCAATTAATAAATTAACGATATTATATGCAATTTACCTCCTAAAACCACCACTCTAGGTTTTGAATCGTTACCGGCACAATCAGACATTTCGCCGACCGTTTCACAAAAATGAATGACAGTTGACGTTGAGGAGAGAAGGAGGATTTGATTTGAGTTGTTGTTGTTGTCTTCGTCCATCTTGGGCAGGCAAAGGAAACTTTGTCCATACAGCCTAGCTTCAGTATTTATTATTTTCTTATAATTTTGTCTTAGTCCTGTCTAGTTGTTTGTCGATGTCAAGTCCTCAGTCCTAGGTCCTAGTTCGTGCCCCAATAAGGCAGTGGATCCCTTATTGCGGCTATCTATGGAAATTTGGCACTACCACAAACAACACCGCTATTCTTTGCAATATATTACTTTCGTTAACTAATGCACTTTTCCGAACTCTTTATGTATAATATTCCACCATTATTAAACACAAAAAACACGAATTATACACTAGTTTTTGAAAACAATACACAACAAACGTGCGTCACCGCTCGCGTTGGCGCCAAAAAACCGATTTGATTTGATATGACAGCTGATTCTGACGTAAATAATAAATGTTGCCAATGAATAAAATGTTTGCCATGGACTAATTATACCACTGACCTCCATATATATACTTGTATGTATGGAGGTCAGTGAATTATACACACATCAACACCGTCCAGGAATATTTTGTATAAAGTTCTTAAACGGTTTTTGGCGGGAAACAGCGAATGACGCGATCGCCACTCCGTTATAAATTTTTCAAACTAGTGTATTTTTGGGTGTTTATGTGTAAAAATGATGGTGTTTTGAACATAAAAGCTTTGACAATGTGCACAAGTGTTGTGAAATTTGATAACTTAGGGGAACACGGTATTTTCTGTTGCCTTCCAAAATCCACATATAACTGCAGTAAAATTTACCATCACTTTACTGCAGTAGAACTTTGAACAAACCTATACCCGAATACGCTGCTAACAATAAGAATAATTAACTACTTTTGAATGAGAAGATTAATTATCTACTTGAAAATTATCACTATAGAAGAAAAATTTAATACGTAATGGAAGATGGAAGATCAATAAATTTTGTTGTTGGCAATCGCGTCACCTTAGAAATTATAACTTTGAACAAACCTATACATGAATACGCTGCTATCAATAAGAATAATTTACTACTTTTGAATGAAGAATATTCATTATCTACTTGAAAATTATCATTATAAGAAAAAAGTTAATATAATATACGTCGTGGCTAAGTCCAAGCCGGACATCGCCAAAACAAAAAAATAAAAAGTTCTTTAACTTAAAAAATTCTGGTCAGGATTAAATTCTTATGAAGAAAGCTTATTTTGTAAACCTTTTTGAACGATTCTAAATTTGAATTTGAAAAAATTAATTACAAACATTCTGGTACTTAGTCTAACAAGCAAACAAAAGATTTACGTGGCATAATGGTAGCAAAAGCAGGTTTCATTTACCTACTGTAGTTTTTGTCTATTATTTTGTGTCAAAAAGTTTTATAGCAAGTTATTAGTTAATTTCGAATTAATGTTATTGTGTGCATCACGCAGCAGCGCCATTTAACAAAAGAGGAAATGTAAAAGGGCGGAGGGCATGCTCCAAGCTACTCAGTCGCGGATCTAGCCATCAAAAAAGGTTCGGGGCTACCTAAAAATCACTCAACTGTTAATCGAATGTTAGAGACATTGCTACAATAGTCTAGTCAACACCATACATTAACAAATTTCTAAAATCGCCTTCGTCAAAAATTCAAAAATTTGTAGGGGAAAGTTGTCAGTCTTCGTACGCGGGGCACATTGGTACCAACCGGCAAAATAACACAGTTTTGCTTGTGTGAGTAGACATACCGGCTACCATGTTCCTAACGCAACTTCGGGTTAATCCTGCCGCGCTTTGTGAGCTGACACGAAGTAACATGTTTTCGCGCCCAGTGAGTAAATTTTTTACGGCAGTTTAGGCTGTATTAGTAGGTAGAATTTTTAATCTTTTTGACATATTAGCGATAATGCACTTATGTTAACATTGTTTATTTTGAGTTTTAGTTGTAATATTTCTCATATTATATTAGAATTCGTACTTAAAGTTGCAATTTAATTTTCTGCAAGGCCTGAGGCACATTCATACAGTAGTATGTGGGGCAGCTTCGGATGCATACGAATGTTCCTAAATGTAGTAATGTAGTCCTGACTGCACTCTTTTGTGTTCTGATGAACGGTATGAGTGTAGTCCACGGTACTTAAGCCATTTCGAAACCCGGCCTGCTTCTTTGTCTGACACTGCGAGGTGGTTTATACTATTTGGCTTAGAAATTTAGAATTGTCTATGTAAAAAGCCTTTTATTTTTGTTATTTTCCTCAAAAACAATTTATTAACTATGACTCAATTATTAAGTTACTTTTGTGATAAATATATAATCATAGTAATTAAAAAGTACGAATTTAATAGGCTGTACGAACGTTCCCCAGACGTGGGGAGCGTTCGTACAAATATCTTATCGAAGAAAAACGGCTGTAATCCCTTAATGACATAACAGTTTCAGACTTTTTGTAACCAACTACGATATATTTGCTACACTTAGATGCATAAACTCGAAAATAATGATAATTAACCGAGAAGTAAAAAATAAAAATGTAAAAAGTGTAAAAAGGGCACTTTCCCAACCTTTTTCAACAACCCTCAAAAAGTATGAGCTTTCGTAGAGTCGGGTTTTTTGGAGACCATACTGGTTGCAGCATCAGGTCGAAGTTATCAAATAATAATTGTCATATAAAGATAACATTGGCTCGCGTTAAGCACTTAACCGAGTAGAAATATTATTTGGCGTATGATTACTCGATTATTAGCCAGTAACCGGCTGATATTCATAAGATTAATTAAATTAGAACTCCAAATTATATGAGCGCCCATACAATTCAACGGTGTTATTTGGAATTAACTATGTATGTATGGGTCTTTTCAACTTTTATTTGTGTTGTAAGACCACGCTTTTAACCAAAATTGACAATTCTAGGTCTTCATACATATATAGTTATACCAATTAACATAGACCTTTGAGTTGTATGGGCGCTTTTACAATTTAGAGGTCTAGTTTAATTGGCATTAATAATTTTGGTTCTACCACTACCAGACTGACTGACGGTCAAATCTGTTATGTATTAGTGTTAAAAAAATCCTTGTAAAAATTAACGCTACCTCTTTTACTATAAGTTCTGTTTAAGAGGCAGTATGTTGCAGTTACATACCTATCATCTCCATCTAAAATTCAAATACACCACTATTTTAACGAACAGAGAATTTTTTAGATATACTAATGAAGGACAGAGACAAACCACGCGTGTCATCGGAGAGAGAAGCTCCGCCATTTTGTTGTCCTTTTCTGCATTTCGAGATTTCCTTTTATTATTTTACACTACGACCGTGCTTACTACAAATTCCTTTAGGCGCTTCACGTAGCTTTGTGCGGGGCTCTTGGTTCTTGGAGTTGGGGGACTCACTACCCACTTGGGCCACTGGTGCTATCCACTTTAAGGAGCAACTAGTGGTGCACCCGTGCCCCCGGGGACTCTGTGTACTGTAAACGATCACCGAGTTACGCAACTTTCACTATGGCTGGTCCTCAGATGGGTGACCACTTTGTGGCATTTACATTGGCAAGCGTTTCCGTGCTTCGGAAGGCACGTTAAGCCATTGCTTCCGGTTGCTAGTAACATGGTAGTCGTTAAGTCAAGTTGAAGGCCTTATGGGTGGCTTGAAAAATTTCAACAGTAAGTAGCCACATCCTGAGTGTCTATTTCAACACGGCTATGGGCTCATCACCTATTACGTGGCACAAGAATACACATGATGAAAAGTGGGCATATAATATGCCTCTGCCATCCCTTCGGGGATAAGGCGTGATAGATAAATAATAATAGTGGTGCACCGGCTGACTATCGCACTAGGCTACGCCTTACATTAGATGAGGTCGCTTGTACCCTTGGTCTTGGTGGATCCTTTTACATCCTTAGCTCCTTTACGTATCTGTGCTCATTCAAGGAATAATACAATCTGTTTTATATAAAGCGTCTTATTTCACCCTTCCTTTATGTCAGTAGCACGTTCCCACTCGTTCCTTCACACAATAAATAAATCTTTGAAATCGATTCACTAAACATAATATATTCACAGTCAATTCTTTTAACAGTCTATTAACAATATCAGTTTGCACATTAACTGGAAATTATTTCACAGTAACGTCATTACTTTCTCCATTAACTGTAACAACTTGTTTAGGTCGGGAATCAGGCGGCAGAAACTTAGCCACGGTAAGTCCGGCTGAAAAAAGAGTTACAATGGAATTATAAGATGTAAATGGTGCTGTGTTAAAATTAAGCCAAATCTATACTAACATATGAAGCTGAAGAGTTTGTTTGTTTGTTTGGTTAAACATTGAATATCAGGTACTATTGGCCGGATTTGAAAAATGCTTTTTGTGTTGGATAGCCCATTTATCGAGAAAGGCTATAGGCTATATATCATCACGCTACTACCATGAATAACGGAGCAGTAAACATAAACACTCACAAATCGGCCAATTTTTTAAAAATTTTGATTGAGTTCATAAGCGACGGGATTAAATAGGTGCGACGGGAGTTCAAAGTATGTCACGGGCGATCACGGCTTCGCCCGTGACATACTTTCAGGCACAGGTGACAGAGTCACCTAGTTAAAAATGAAACGAGTGAAATATCAGTGGACACATTCATATACATAAACATTCCGTATGAAAATGTTTTCGGTCGTTTTTGAGTATGATGAGTTTAGACCATCTTCTTCGTTTTAAGTGTTAAAAGCCTATATGGGCACGTTTTAGTTATTTATTTTAGCATTTATTATCTTTTAGGTTATTTTAGTTTAGGTAATATAGGAATATTTAAGATTTATAGACTAATGTTTCTCTTGTAATGTGTAGTTAATAGATATTGCTCTCAACGTCTTTCTTTAGGATTACCACTTTCGTTAAGGTGGGGCTGCATACCTACCTGCCACTTTAGTAGTTTATAAATAAAAATATCAAACTGCTAATATTGCTATGCTAATAAATAAAAATTTCAAACCGCTAATATTGATATTGCCCGATATAAATTTGCCCGATTTGTTAATATTCATCATTAATGCTTCTCTCTCCTGGATAGTAGCGTGATGATATTTAACCTAAGGTCTTCCTCGATAAATGGGCACTACAAATTCCTAACTCTAACACCAGTTTTTCCTGAGATTAGCGCGTTCAACCAAACAATCCGACTCTTCAGTTTCATAATATTAGTATACATATGACGTAATTTGATGAATTGATTTCATAAAATATTTTATATTGAGTAGGTATACTTACAAAGAACTAAAACAATGTAAGCGCCCAGCATTGGTGTACAATAGCTTGACAGAAGACTTCCGATCAGCTGCACGCTGATGAATCCAAACCCTCGAGATACCACAACTGATAGACATGACGCCATACCTCTGTGGAAGCCAGAAAATGTCAAAAACATAATAGAACATCACAGCATTCAAAATAAAAGGGCAATTAACCAATATTTTGGGACATTTTTCCTCAACGCCTTCTAGCCTTAATTAAGGTTGTGCTATGGAATTCAGACCAGGGAATTGAACCGTCAGTAACGGTAGTTGCATACCCACTGCACCCGACAGAGGCAGACAATAGATATTTAGTTCAGAAAGATCTTTAAAATGCTGCGACTTTGTTAATAGTATTAATACCGAAATCGTTTATACTTTAGATGACAATAAGGAACAGTTTAAAACCCTTGAATTACTGTCTGATAAATCGCCTACTCTGATATTTACAACAACATAAACAAAGTCAATCTCAAACAAGTGAAGATAAATGACGACCGAGGACATAGCGAAGGCACCAATAAAGGTGTTAGGATCACTGACAAAAATGTCGATTTTTTTGTTATATCCTAGCTGCTTTTAGCAGCAAATCAGATTTGATATGGCGCTCCAATTCAATCAAATCAGATATTGGATGCAATCGAGTATTTACGCTCAGTCGACGAAGAAGGTCAAGATCGGGTTATAAAGAAAACAAAGACTTACCTCAAATGTGTCGGGTTCAAATCCACCAGATAAGAATTGACGTTGCCTAAAATCTGAGCAACGTACAGAAATATGAAGAATAAGGCTATGCTGAGCAGCGGAATCTTCACGAAGATAAGTAAGATACCAGCGATCACTGATATGACGAAAATCATTAATGTTATGAATTTCTTCCCAAAAGGCCCCACAGTGAATGACAGTAAGATTGTCAAACATGTGGAAATTCCAGAGAAGCACATTGTGGCGTACAGAGTAGACGGTTGGATAATTTTATCACAGTCTGACACATTCTGAAAAGGTAATAACGAATTAATAGTTCAATATTTTATTGTTTCTGTCACATCAAATACACACACCGGCACAATTAGCGAAACATAAAAAAAATGCTCAATAGTTTTCAAAACAATTTTATTTTAAAAACCAACAAACGCTATTCGCTGTCATAAATAAAATGCCATACTTTAAAATTAAAAGGTACTTTGTTTGGTGCAATTTCATAGAGAAAAATAAACATTACGGAAAAATAAACATTCTTGAATTTTCATGGTAACTAAAAAAAAATTAAAAAAACGATTAAACATTTTATTTTTCATTGGAATAAAGGATAAATCAGTATCGAGTATTTCCTCCACGTGCCCTTATCAAAGTTTCTACCCGTCTTTGCATGCTAAGAATAATGTTGTCTATCGTTTCTTGGGAAAGTGTCTGCCATTCCTCCAATACGGCATTTCGCAGTTCATCCAAAGTCACAGGAGCGGGTATTCTGGATTTCACCCCACGTTTTAGTAAGTCCCAGACATGTTCAATCTGATTCATGTCTGGTGACCTTGCTGGCCACTCCATTACTGCGATGTTCACATGATTAAGGTACTCGCGAGTTCGCAGTGCGGTATGAGGCCCAGCATTATCTTGCATCAACACAAAGCCGTCACCGATAAAGGGGGCAAATGGGACCACGTTTTCTTCAAGAACCTCCCTTATGTATCGATCAGCAGTCAGACTCCCTCTATCAAATACCACTAAGTCCGTGCGAGCTCCCAAACATATCCCCCCCAAACCATTGTGGACACTCCGCCGTATGCTACCGTAGTTTCAAAATTTAACTGATTGTATTGTTCCCCTTCACGTCTCCATAATCTTTGAGGTCCATCAATTTGATTTAAAAGAATTCTAAACTCATCACTGAACAAACACAAAATATTCAACACATCACTGAACAAAATATTTAGCACTTTTTTTATGTTCCGCTAATTGTGCCAGTGTGTGTATAACTGTTAGCTGATCTTACTAATTTCTTCAAATGGGTGCTTTGGCTGACAACATCGCAAAAGGTACTTCCCGTGCTGTTATCGAGGGTGAAAAATGCATTTGTCATAGTTGGCACCCACATGCTATAACCTGTAGACCTGTAATGATACTAGTAGAATTATTGAACGATTAAAATAAGATGATTTAGTGAATGATTTGTTATAAATTGACGGTATCATCATCGTTAGACGCATCGGATCTCTAATTTGGATTTTGAGGGTAAAGGAGCGTTGATGCCGGTTCTCCACTCTTAGTGGTTAGATTGTCTAACCATACCGGCTGCTCCAATGCACTCAAATTTGTGTGCTTTCGGCAAAACGAGATCGTAGTTGCTAATACATGAATGAACGGATCTGAATGGATCAATAACAAATCTTACGTCATATAAGCACATAGCATTAAGTAGTACAGTATCAATGAGTTCCTCAAGAGTGGAGGCCTAAATAAAGGTGCTGTCTGGTTCCATATCTGCATCAGAAATGATGTTTCAGTGTTGGTAACTGCTTTTGGCTCATCAAGGTATACTTGCGTGACCTGAAAATGAAAATGTGAAAATTAGCCTCATGCCGTAGTTTCTGCGTACAATAGTTGGTTTCGTCGCTACTGTTACAGGACTCATATCTTCAATGAATCATATCATATTAACGTTGCTGGATGTAGTCTTCTTTAAAATCCCGCCTATAACTCCATTATATGTCCGGCTTTATATCGTCGGGTACTTAAAAGTCGTACCTAATATTTGAAGAGTAAAAGTCTGCACTATAAAACATATCACTTCTTGAGTGAAGAGTTATATTTAGGAGTTGTTTTACGCTTCATATTTTTCAAAGTATACATAGAAAAAGAATATTGTGGGGTCGAAAGACCCCAACGAAGTTAGAATCATTTATAAAATGAATTACAAATTAATTAAATTGCAAAAATAAACGTGTGTTAAGGATAAAAAGAGACAGGGACAGCGGAAGAGAGAGTTGCGCACCCGGCTGCGCACTCACTAGCTCTTCTCTTTGGCTCGTACACACATTTGCTTGTAGTAGGCTCGATACACGCACGCATACACTCACAGCATACGGTATTTAGTTACGTTTTCTACTAAATCGCACTACTCGTAAGCCGCGTTAAGGAACTTCGTTCCAAAAACAAACTCCAAAACAAACATTTGTAGATTACACAAATATTTCCTATGACCCGGAAATCGAACCAAGGAGCTCAGCAATCCCAATTGTAGGTATACACTTAACACTTATTAGATTAGCCCATGAACTGATATTTTCTACAAGTTTATTAGTGAGCGTTTCACGAAGTTACAAGGGTAAATTATTAGTTACTAGTCCCTGAATAATAAATATTAGCTATACCTAGTTAAGTAATAGTTACTCAAGGAAACTCAGTTTTATTTCATGAAAAAATGCTGTAATAAATACATTTGTAAAATACACGGATAATTCTATTAGTGACGGAGCACTTGGCAAACAACATGTAGGGATTTTTGTTTTAGTAAAAATATTCTACTTTTTGTATTAAAATGCTTACGGTGAAATGTAGGCGTATACATGCCTCTGCTACCGACCATATTCGCCAAAGATGTATATTGATATATTGCAAGACAGTTTTCCGATTTTTTTTTGTATTTATATAATGGCCTGGTTTCTAAGTTCTTTTAGCCAAATCTTATTTTTATATCATATTTCTTCAATCTTATCTTCTAATTTAGTCCTGTCCAGTCCTTTGTCGATATCGAGTGCAGTTATAGGTCCTGTGTCCTTGCCCCATTAACGTGGTAGAGCGTTATTAGGGCTTTTGTAAAATTGCTTTTTACTGCAATATATCACTTACTATAGCACGTTTACACAACTTTTATGTCTAAGAAACTACCACTTTTACACATAAAACAAGGTTAAATAAAGGACTAGTTTTGGAAAATAATATACAGCTAGCGGCTGCCATTTACCAAGATCCCGCGCAAATCTTTTTCCGATTACTTATACTCGTACCTATAATCGTAGATGTTTTCTATAATGACCGCTAGACACTGACCTTGCCGATACTAGGTAAACTACACAAAGCAAGGAATAAATGCCACTCGCGCGCTCTCCAATAAAGATGCCTTAATGTATACATTTTATTCTAGCTTTGCCCCCCGACTTCGCTCGCGACATTCTTCGAAACCCGTTGCACCTCACACATTAGACCCATGCCCCTTAAATATAAATTTTCAAATACTTTTATACAAACTTAAAAAATAGGGGATTATTTTACACCCTTAAGGGTAGAGTTTCGGCAAATCCTGAAACATCTTTATTTATACTCAAGTTTATAATTGATTATACTATAGGTTCCGATAATGTATAGACAACCTAATAATATTAACATTAATATTATCCAATGGAATTGCCAAAGCCTAACTGCCGCACTCATGGGCGTACCCAGGATCTTCTTTTACAAGATTAAAGTTACCCGTCTTTAAACCCATGACGCAAAGAGAGGGGTGTTATAAGTTTGACGTCGATTTCGGTGTGTGAGTGTGTCTGTCTGTGGCATCGTAGCTCTCAAACGGACGGACCGATTTCAATCCTGCCCTGTAAATAGTCTTTAACAACGTAATAACCTTTTTGACAAAACTTTTTTTGAATAACTAAAAATTTTATCTTCTGTAGAAGTATGTATGGATCGCGAAGCCTGGCGATCTGTCCTCTCTGACTACCCCGTCAGGGATACAGCGTGAAGAATTTTAAAGACAGAAGATTGATAGTTTTGCTTCTTATTCCATGGTAATGTAATTTTCTGCACAGCGTTTCATGCTGAACGCAGTCAAAAGCCTTGGATAGATCGCAGAATACACCCAATGCATCATGCAGATTTTGATAATATCAAATACGATAACTACGTAAAAAAAAACTATTTTAAAAATGTTTCACTGTCTGTATGCTCCGGCCAATCTCTGACACACACAACAGAACCGATTTTAATGGGACTTTCACTGGCACTATTATAATATCTATAAGAAGTAACTTAGGCTACATTTAATCCAGTAATTTAGTTTAAAGCGCTGTGCGCCGTCCACTAGTAAATAAGAAATACATATAAATTAAAACGTAGTAAAATGTATTGATAATATAATTTCTTAAATAGGTTTTTAAGAAATTATATTATCTAATATACATGTTTAAAGTATGCTGGATGACCCGCTGTTTTTACAGACAACGGCTTGACCTTAAAATTTACGCTCGCCTCATCGCCTCAAAAAGCGGGATCCAAACTAAACTCCAAAGAAACTATATAACGCCCAAACCATTAGGTTCTCCTAATGGTTTGGGCGCAAATCCTCCCTGGGTTCTCCCAGGGACGATTTGCGAAGAGTTACTTTGGGGCGCCCAGTGTTAAACTGATAGGTAGGTGTTTTAGTCATTTCACGTCCGGCGAACGCTGCTAACAAACAGTTAAAAGGGCCGTGCCTCAATATTTAGATTTCTGAGATTGTATTACAAATAGCAAAAACTTATTTTTCTACTTTTATTGACAAAAGTAGGAGAAGAAACCAACTCCAGGGGGGGCAGCTGCCCCTCCCTGCCCCCCCTGCGTACGCCCATGGCCGCACTCAGAGTCGATTTAATGATTGATTAAGAAGTTTTAAGTAAAGATTAATAAAAATTTACTCTCAGAGACAGTTAACGAGCCATTATTGTCATTTAATGTCAATTAACTTTAATGGCCGCTGAACCCTTACTTAAATCTTAAAAAGACATTATATTGACGTTCACATGCCAAAAGTATGGTTATAGCGTTAACACACGTTCGGATTTGGTTTGTCCCGATCGCGGATTTGATTTGCCTCCCGACCAAATCTTACCGTGTGTACAGTAGTCCAGCGGACAAAATTATTATTAATTGAATCCGCCTCGATCCGCATCGGATATGATCAATGTTGCCGTTCTAGCTACTTTCAGATTTAATTTATTTTTCTCCAAAAAGACACTTTTTCATAGTGACAGATCATAATGACAGATTTGGTTGGCGGACTCGGCGGATTTGATCTGTCGAGGTCCGGCAGACCAAATCCGAACGTGTGTTAGCGCTATTATATTACCTATGTTTTTTGAGGAGAGAATCAAAGAGCGATATGTATAGTGATCCATTCATATCTATAGTCATGCATTCATGAAATATTTTGTAATTGATAGTCATTTTCCTTAAAAATAATAGTAAAACATTAAACTTTTTTTATTTTGAAAGAAAATAATAATTTTACCCTATAAAAATACTATATTTTATAAAATTATTTAAATGTCCTTAGGCATGTAATGATATTGCACTTTACCGACATACGTTTCGATACGGCGCACCGTACTACGTTGACTTAAGCTGGCATTAACTAATAAACCATTAATTTTCGTCTCTAGGAGCAACGGCCAATTATTTATTTTAATCATAATTAGTTAAATGACAATTTACACTAATTTAATGAACGACTCTGAGTGCGGCTGGACCAAAATTAGTCAGTTTTGAAAACATCTTAATACTGGAGAAAATTCACATTGCTGTCCTTTCCGAGACATGGTTAGAGCCCGAAAGTGAACTTAGATTGTCAAACTATAATGTTTTTCGCAACGACCGCTTTGACCATTATGGAGGTGTTCTGCGGTTCTGGCTCATAATATATCAATTCATATATAATATGAAAAATATCATACCCAATTCAATATCAAAGCACAGGTATAGAGGCGCTGAAAGTAGATATTTTCAATTATCCGGATATTACAAGCATTATTGCCGTGTACTGTCCTTTAACTGTGAAAACTTCTACTAATGATTGGGATTTTAATAATAAATAAAATAAATATCCATCACGCCTTATCCCCGAAGGGGTGGCAGAGGCATATTATATGCCCACTTTTCACCGTGTGGATTCCTGTCCCACGTAATAGGTCGTGAGCCCATTGCCGTGTTGAAATAGACAGACGCAGGTTGTGGCTACCTGCTGTTGAAATTTTCAAGCTGCCCATAAGGCCTTCAACCAGGCTTAACGACTGCCATTTTACTGGCAACCGGGACCAACGGCTTAACGTGCCTTCCGAAGCACGGAAACGCTCGCAAATGTAAATACCACAAAGTGGTCACCCATCCGAGGACCAGCCATAGTGAAAGTTGCGTAACTCAGTGATCGTTTACAGAACACTGAGACCGCGGGGCCACGAGCGCTTCAATTTATTTATTATCCCTATGCAACTCTAAATCTCTGATTCTTGGCGATTTTAACGGTCGCCATAGTAACTGGTCCTATAAGACCAAAGCACGTGGAAATAAATTATTTGATTCAATTCTCGATAATAATCTAATAGTATTGAATGATGGCAGTGTGACACGAATTAAACTTGTTAATGGTGTATTACAAAAATCCTCTCCAGATGTAACAATTGGTACCTACTCCTGACATCGCTGTCAAAATGGAGTGGTCCGTATTAAATGAATCGCTGGGGAGTGACCATTTAATGATTAAAATAAAGTGCAGCTCATTTACCACCCACAGTACACTCCAAAAATATCGTCGAAATTTTAAGGCTGTTAATTGGAACCTATATAAACAATTTTCGAAACTCTTTTCGATAATTTTATTTATTTAGACGACTTACAGCTTAATTACCATTTATTTGAAAATTACATCAATATTGCAGGCGATAAATATATACCTTATTATAAAACCTATTCTGGACCTGTTTCAAAATTTAAACCCAAACCATATTGGCTCCCCTCTTTGTCAAAATCCGTAGCAGACCGACGACGTGCAAACGTAGCAAACTTTCGCCGTAACCCGACGCCAAATAACCATGATATTTTAAAAACAAAAATACATATAGCACAAAAACTCATACAGCCAGCTATTTTATTGTAATGAACTTAACCAAAAAACACCTACGGAAAGGTGGCGTAAATTACGATGGATTAAGGGTTATGAGTCATCGCGACAACATGTTAATAAAAAGGATGCTGAAGACCTACTTTCGTCGTTAACCCCAGATTTTGTTGGACTTCCATCTCCTAGTTTCTGGCCTCGGGATCCAAAATTGGACAGTCTTTTTTCAAAACAAGAACTATATAAAGTATTACAATAAAAAAACAGCACTCCCGGTAATGATAATATTTCTTATAGCATGATAAAGCACCTCCCAGTAAATGCACTAAATGTTAAAATTATATCATCAATTATTTTTTAATGGAGTCCAAAGGGTGGTGTCTGATTAAAATTATACCATACCTAACATACCTAAACATAACCAAAACACCCCCGGTACTATTAAGCTAAGACAAATTTCCATGATATCTTGTATCTGTAAAACTTTTCATTATATGTTACTTAATAGAATAGAATGGTACTTAGAAAATAGCAATCTTTTTTCCGATAACACGGTGGGATTTAGAACATGTCGGTCAAGTTTAGAAAGTCTCTCAAACTTAACCTCTAGAATACAGACAGGATTTTCGAAAGGACACTATACCTTAAGTTGTTTCATTGATATTGAAAATGCGTATAATAACATCGGAATTATGCCACTTCTACAGTTTATGAATCAACAATTACATATTGGACCTAAAATTTGTTTGTACCTATGGAGTTTCCTAAAGGATAACTTTGTATAGATGACACATTAATTATTAGACATACGGGACGCGGTCTTGCCCAGGGTGATCCGCTTTCTCCCTTGCTGTTTAACATAGCTACTATTCCTATTTGTAAAAATATAAATGATGTTTATGTAGCCCACTATGCCGATGATTTTGTCTTATATACAGAATGTCAAAATATTAACTTAGGATCGTTGAAACTACAGACGATGAGTTTAAGTACCATAATTGGAGGTCTAGGACTCCAAATATCGCCTTGGAAAAGCAAAGTTTGCGTATTTAAAATAGGATACAAATGAGAAAATGTCAGACTATTAGTTAATGTCTTCGTTATGGAAGTGGTAGATAACATTAGGTACATAGGATTGTGGTTCGATTTTAGACTTAGATGGAATAAACAAATTAACAAAACGAGAGAAAAGATCTAAAAATATGTTAAGATTTTTAAATGGCTAACTGGTTCCGGATGGGTAGTACACCCTAAACTACTCAGACGGGTTTACATTTCAACAGTAAGAAGTCGAATGGACTACGCATGTTTTCTTTCAGAATCTGTTAGTGAAATTAGATGGAATTCAAAATTTATGCCTACGTGGTTTTATTAAAAGTACTCCAATATACGTCATGGAAAACGAACTATGTTGGTCTCCACTACATATTCGTCGAGAGTATTTATGGAATAAATTTCTGTTTAAATGCAAATCCTTTAAAAACAACATTACTGTTCGTATTTTAAAAAACCTCTCAAGTCGTTGTGCCGGGCCCTACTGGGACCACAAACAAAAGCCACTTTTAGTCATCACCCATTAAGCACTAAAGAACGAACAAATTTTCTCCTGTAATAAGTTACAAATGTTTAGTTTAACCTCTTGGGTGAGTAGTGTGGACTTAGATTCCATAGATACTTTGGTTCATTGATTCCATAGATCAAGCCAAAAGAGTGTATAATACTGTACAGTTAAAATCTATGTGTGAAAAATATTTATACGATAATTACAAAGATCACTACACAATTTATACCGATGCGTCCATAATTGACAACAAAAATGGCGCCTCTTTCTTTGATTGGATGAATAAATCATCTTTAAAATTTTAAATTAACGCCAATATATGTATAATGCACGCGGAAATGATTGCTATTCTAGAAACTTTGTTATATATTGACTCAGTGATAGGCATAATTTTCTGATAGTAACGGACTCCCGTAGTGCTCTACAGTTATTAAACATACATTACCTAAACGAGGACTCCCCATTGCTTATAATATAGTGGATATGTTATGTAAACTTAGGGCTAAGAATAAAAATGTAGTCTTACAATGGGTGCCATCCCATGTTGGCATTGCGGGAAATGAAATAGTTGATAGACTAGCTAAAGAAGCCACAGACGGCGAAAGATATTCTTGTACACCTTACTAGAGTACTTCAGAGTTATTCTTCAAAGTAAAACAACGGTGCTCTGATAACTGGCAAGAGTATATTAACGAAAGAAGTCGCAGTAAAGGCATATGGTACGCTACCATACAGCCAACTGTTTTAAAAAGAGCTTGGATTGATGATGCCAACATGGGAAGGCAAACTATCACAACTGCTCTGCGACTTCGCTCCGGACACATACCTCCTAACAAGTTCGCGTTCTTGATGGGTAAAGCGGAATCCCCAAACTGTGCTCGAACGAATCGCAGAGAAGAGATGTATTGATGTTAAATAATAAATTGTGCGAGACTGGAGCATGCAACAGTGTCCTTGCTTTTCCTATTTCAGAATCTGCAAGGATGCTGTACAGGCTCGTACTTGCTGGAATGGAGCTTAGAAATACATTACATTAATTTAGTATTTACCCTATGTTGTCATGATGAGGGTGGCATGATTTCTATAATCAAACCCTATATAAATAAAAAAGAATAAGTAAAAAAAATATTTTTATTTATATTCTTAACTTTGAAATTGAAGGATTTTCCATAAAACAATTACAACCCTTATTTTACTCCTTTCTAAAATATAGGTAGTGTACCCTACTTCACCCATAATAAACTTCGAACTTCCGTTGCAACCCCACACTCACACATCCTTCTATTCATCTTATTATCCTTCATCCCCACACTCCACTAACTTTTACCCCTAATTAGTTTTCAAACATTTTTATTAACCCTCTTAACCATAGAAAAAGAAAGCACTCGTGTCTCAGTGCTCTGTAAACGATCACTGCGTTAAGCAACATTCGCGGTCCTTGGATGGGTGGCCACTTTGTGGATTTTACATTTGCGAGCGTTTCCGTGGTTCGAAAGGCACATTAGGCCGTTGGTCCCGGTTGCCCGTAAAATGGCAGTCGTTAAGCCTGGTTGAAGGCCTTATGGGCGGCTTGAAGAATTTCAACAGCATGTCGCCACAGCCTGCGCCTGTCCATTTCAACACGGCAATGGGCTTACCACCTGTTATGTGGGACAAAATGCATACGGTGAAATGTGTCTAACTCTTTATAAACCTTCTTAAGAACTCTTTTTAAGTGCCCCTTACTGTAGGAGTTCGGGAAAACTCATGCCACAATCAAAATTAGAAAACCACTATCAAAACTAACCGTATATATGCGTGCGTTCTAGACGCAAATTGTGAGGGTGAACATTGTCTATGGCGAGCGGTGCGATGATAGAAGGTAGCCGTGGGCATCATATCAAACAACTCCTCAGAGCACAGACGGTTGTATTGTACAGGCGATAGAACACGCATAATGAGACAAAGTCGCTCCTGTCGCGAAGGGGTTCGATACCGCCTGCTAAAAGAGGATCGTTGACAATCCTCATAGCACGCCCTTCTACCGAGTCAAAAAGTCAAAGCTGGCATTCAGGTGCACCAGCCCAAAGGTGACATTAGTACTACATGTGAGGCCATACTAGCGACTTATAGAGGAGCCGTGCTTGCTCTGCAGTAAAGTACTGCCGCGCCCTGTTGAGCACTCTGAGCTTTTTGGACGTCAGTTTCGCCTTGTCCTCTAAATGACTACGGTATTAAACGTCACTAGAGATCACATCACCAAGGATCCCAATACTATTAGAGATGGAAAGAGGAGTGCCCTGGAATTGCGGTGCTACAGTAAATGGGGCTTTTTTTAGCGGTGAATGCATAAACTCGAGTCTTGGTAGGGTTAAATTGGACAAGATTTTGTCTACCCTAATCAGACACTCTTGCAAGAGAAGCCTAAATTTAAGACATAAGTTGTTCACAACTATCTTCCACTGCAGATTATTTTCTAATATTTTTAACTTTCAATTTATAAATGTGTTTTTTTTTTGTTCTTGTGGCGATAGTGTTGCTCCGCCAATAACTCAGTGTGGATGGTGTGGATTTGGTTGGAGTTTAACAAGGCGGTCCACACTTATATAGGATCCTGTGACGTACCTAAGTGGCCATTGACTTGAGAAAAATTAAAATATAAATTGAGTTAACTGTCAATTTATAATTTTTTTATATAATTATTTTATGGCCTGGTTACAAAGACCTTTTAGCCAAATCTTATTTTTTATATCATATTTCTTCAATCTTATCTTCTAATTAGTCCTGTCCAGTCTTTGTCGATGTCGTGTCCTCAGTTCTAGGTCCTGGTCCTCAGTATAATGGTGATTCTTATACTGAGGTTTTCAATGAACTTTTCGCGACAAGCGAGAAAATAGCATTTCACTGCAAATTTATCATTGTCTTTCACTATAGCACGTTAACACAACTTTTATGTCCAAGAAACCACACTCCCACACATAAAACAAGATAAATGCACTAGTTTTAGAAAATAATATACAGCTTGTCACTTTTCACTTGTCACTTTTCCCGCCGAAAGCCAATAACTAAATTTATCATCGCACCATAACTTTAGGTAACAAAACATATGGATGTGACAAGGGCGTGGTTAATAAGTTAATAAGTATAATAAATTATTTAAAATACTTACGACATAAGATTCCTTCTTATAACCAGTATTGACTTGATATATTCTTTGCAGTACTTGTACTGCTTCGTCGTGTTTCTGTTTGCTCAAAAGGTATTTTGGACTCTCTTCAAAGAAAAATAAGATCAAAACTCCAATAGCTCCGGGCAAGCAAATGATCTGGAGTACCTGCCTCCAAGGCCTGTATACTATTCCCAACCAGGGTATTGCCTGGTGGAAATTGAGCCTGATGACTGGTATTGCACAAACTGGAAATTGGAGTTTGTCAAGTTACAAATTTGAAGGTAAGTAGGTATCTAGCAGCATACTAGGCAATGATTATAATTCAATTGTCTACACACCTACCCCTAAGGGCAAAGTCGCTGGCATTGTCTGTAGGGTCGTGCTAGCGGGTTTAGATGTGTAGACAGCCTTATGAAAATCTCTTGTAGATAGGGCCACATGAGCACAGGGCGCACATGCTAAGTCCTACTAATATGATAAACGCGAAAGTTTGTAAGAATAAATAAATTATGGGACATTTTTTTAATGATTTTTAAGAATGATTGTTTGTTACTCTTTCTCGCAAAATCTACTGAATGAATTTTGATGAAACTTAACAACAATATAGCTTACACATCAGAATAACACATAGGCTACTTTTTAACCCGGGAAGAAGTTCCTTTGGGAAACGGCAACGGGAAAACTTTACCACGCGTGCGTAGCCGCGCGGGCTTCAACTAGTTGAGAATAAACTTACCACATGGTAGAGCCATTACAATCATAGTAGCGCTGGACATGATGAACATGAATCGGCAGCGAAACCTATTAGACACGCTTTCCGCCATTAGCACAAAAGTCGCTGCATTCGCTGCTGACGTGCTGGAATTGAAACGATTTCTTTTTTACAGAAATATTTAAAACTAGGTAAGGTACAAAAATATTTCAAACCCCCACGACTTTGCTCGTGACATACTTCAACCTCCCGTCGTACATATTTAATTCCGTCGTTTATAAAATCTACAATAATGAAAAAAAATTTGCCCGATTTCCGACTTTGTTTTATGATGCTTAATTTTTTGCCTTTTCCCTTTCTCTAATATTACTCGTACACTTTAGTATTTCTTTTTAAATACCAAATAATTTTGAGATTTACTCACACAACGCCGTCTATGCCAAATTTAGCTAAGTTTTTCATGTAAGTAGCAAATTTCTAAAAAATAACATTTATTGAATTTTTTACCTACTTTGACGTATTTATTACAATATACTAGTTAATTTGGATTAAAATTCAAAATTATTATAGCTATATTTAGAATCAGTATATATTTTACTATTTTTAAGTAGTTTTTTTTTCTAGTTATTATATTTTCCAAGATATCTGGATTTTAGTTAATCAGGGCATAGGCTAATTACGAAAAACTTGGTCATCAATAAAGTTTTACGTGCAGGTGGATAAGCATGTGTTATGGGATCTAGACGACTGATAAACATACTTAATAAATAAATAAATATCCATCACGCCTTATCCCCGAAGGGGTGGCAGAGGCATATTATATGCCCACTTTTCACCGTGTGGATTCCTGTCCCACGTAATAGGTGGTGAGCCCATTGCCGTGTTGAAATAGACAGACGCAGGTTGTGGCTACCTGCTGTTGAAATTTTCAAGCCGCCCATTAGGCCTTCAACCAGGCTTAACGACTGCCATTTTACTGGCAACCGGGACCAACGGCTTAACGTGCCTTCCGAAGCACGGAAACGCTCGCAAATGTAAATACCACAAAGTGGTCACCCATCCGAGGACCAGCCATAGTGAAAGTTGCGTAACTCCGTGATCGTTTACAGAACACTGAGACCGCGGGGCCACGATCGCTTCTACTTATATATTCGCACATACTTATATATTTTAAAATATAAACATATTATCTTAATCTTAATAATCTTATCTTAATCTTAATAATATTATAAATGGGAAAGTTGTATGGATGTTTGTTACTCTTTCACGTAAAAACTACTGAATAGATTTTAATGAAATTTTACAATAATATAGCTTATACATCAGAATAACACATAGGAACTTTTTATCCCGGGAACATATTCCTGCGGGAAACGGGAACGGGAGAACTTCTATACGCGGGCGAAGCCGCGGGCGTAATACTAGTACATAATAAACACTCAAATCCCACAAAATTTGTTCCGACCCAGATTCGAACCAGGGACCTCAGCGCGTCAGCCACATAGACTAACATTGAGGAACACCACTGAGGCAGTCTGTTTGTTTATAATCTCCCACTTTGATAATCTGTTATATCGTTTTAATACTTACAACATGACTGATAGGAACTTGAGTACAGTCAATGACGAGTAGTCAGGCGCCATGCTAGTTATCATGCCTAGGAGAAACCCAATAGGCATGCCGATGAGTAGAGTCTTCCGTCGGCCTATCGTGTCGGCTGCCAATCCCCACATGTATGATGATATTATGACTCCTACGTAAGAAAATGTCTATCAGTGTTTAGGATTTCGTAGTTCATTCTTACGTTGAGGTGTAAAGGGCCATATCAAGAACTCCGGGGCCCAAGCGACCTCATCTGCTAGCGGTGCACCTGCGCACGCTCCCAAAATTGCCGAAAATTAGAAGCCAAACGAAAAATGTTCCTGGCAGCCAAATAAAATTGGATGTTCCAGATCCAAGAAGGGTTTGGAAGTAACAGGCAAAAACATTTAAGATGAAGAATGAGAAATTAGCGTATAAAGGATGATATAAATGCCGTGCGTGGTTTCTTTACAAGGGATGCTGAAGATTGTTCTTTTTACACAGGGTGCCACCCGAGGCACCCTCACACTACATCCGGAGCGCTCGCATATGGTTAGGACCCAACCGTATAGAGGCTTTATTCCGCTAACACTTAGATTGCAGCGCTCGTGGCCCCGATAACTCAGTATTCTGTAAACGATCACTGCGTTAAGCAACATTCGCTATAGGTGGTCCTTGATGTTACCACTTTGTGGAATTTACATTTTGCGAGCGTTTCGCAAGGCACGTTAAGCGATTGGTCCCGGTTGCCAGTAAAATGGCAGTCATTAAGCCGGGTCGATGGCCTTATGGCCGGCTTGAAAAATTTCAACAGCAGTTCGCTGACGATGATGATGAGTAAATTCTTGAGTAAGAATTTTATAGGTTACCATGACAGTTATTTTTAAACTTTCGCGGTTTATACTCATATTTTATATACTACTCGGGACTTGTAGCAAAGCAAAGCGGCTATCCATAGCCCACTTTTCGCCTCGATGGGAAACGGGACGTGACGGGTGGCGAACCGCATCGCCGCCATTTTGGGTTTTAACATTTTGAAACTCCATAGCGTTCCCACGAGTGGCAAGGGAAAACAAAAGTCCACCTAGACAGAGCCCCGCATGTCTAAGTAAGGCTAGCCTTGTTCTGGGGTCGCCCGGTCCCAGGGCATAAGGCACGTTAATGCTAGGCTCGCCCCTAGCCATGCAGCACATAGGCACGGCAACCTTGGCTTGGCGGAGAGAGGATGGGAAGAGGATGAGGAAGGGAAAGGATTTATGGATATTAAAATGACGATGTAGGAGAGGGGCTAGGATAGGGTAAATATAATATAATTTCCATATCAAAAGGGGCCGAATAAATTTAATAAAAAAGATGTCTATTTTAGATGTTAAATTTGGAAAAAACATTTTGAACGCATTGCCTTTTTAGTGAGGTGGTAGTAAAAAGGCTAAAAGGTCTTATGTGCTAGACACTAATTAGCACGACCAATTAAAGTCCTGGTAGTCTCGGACTGAAAGTGAATGTAAACAAGTCGAAAGTAATGGTTTTTGAAAGAGAGGTAAGTACGACGGATTGCTCAATTCTTGTGGCAGGAGAAAGAGTAGAACAAGTGAAAGAGTTTGTATATCTGGGTACAAAATTTACGAGAGATGGAAAGTGTGATTATGAAATTGAGCGAAGAGTTTTGGCAGGAAATAAAGTGAATGGTGCCATGTACGCCTTTATGAGCAGTCAGAACGTGTCTAAGAAGGCAAGACTGGCTGTACATAGAGGAGTGCTGGTCCCCACACTTATGTATGGCAGTGAAAGTTGGGGATGGCAGAAGACACATAAAAGTAAAATTAATGCCGTGGAAATGAGAAGTCTGCGAAGTATAGCTGGAGTGAAGTTGATGGATAAAGAAAGGAACAGCGTGATACCGCATACCGTCATACCGCAATGTTCCCTTGCGGTATGACAGAAGAGGTAGTGACTAAGATAGAAAAAGGGATGCTTAGATGGTTCGGACACGTGGAGAGGATGGATGAAAATAGACTGACGAAGAAGATATATGTGGCGAGAGTGAATGGGCAAACTGGTAGGGGTCGACCTCGGCGAACGTATGTCAATCAGATCGACGATCTTTTGGAAAAAGGCCAGGTCAAGAGTACCCTTAACCGGCGAGCGTGTATGAAAACACTCATGAAAGTAGAAGAAGCGAAAGCTGTATGTCAGGATCGTAGCATGTGGAAAGCCATAGTCTCTGCCTACCCCGATAGGAAACAGGCGTGATAATATGTATGTATGTACTCGGGACTTGTTTCGCGTGAAGTCCCGAGAAGTATATAAAATATGAATGCTGTTGTTATTGTAATTTTGCATGGGTTTATTTCAGTTTTGTCTACGACGTGACTAATAGCAACTATTATATAAATAATAAGTATTAGTCACGTTGATAAAATTGTATAAGAAAATCTTGAAAAATATTAATGCTAATTTCTTTTAAAATATTGAAGGCTTACTAAGTAAAACAATTTCTATGGTTCCATACCTCAATAGGAAAAAAAAAAACTCTTATAAAATCACTTTCTTGTCCGTCTATCTGTCCGTGTGTCACCATAGATTTTCTCAGGAACGGGTAGACCTACTCGGAGCAAGTTGAAATTTATACTAACTACTGAAGTCTACAGTCTCTATTAGGTGTATAAAATTACGACATTTGCCAAAAAGCAAGGTCTTTCAGCACAAATAAAGGAAAAATTCTCATAATAAATGGTTAAAAATTATGGGGTGTCCCCATACCTACATAGTAAACACCAATTAACATGGACCTCTGAGTTGTATGGGTGTTGATACAATTTGAGGTCTAGTTTAATTGGCAAAAACCTCAAAATAAGGTACTAATTTTTGACGAAACCCTCGGAGCGCTTCGAGTTCGATTCATTTTTTTAATTGTTGGATCGTTTGTGAAATGTGGAAGTGATAATTTTAAACAGAGACAAATATCCACCCAGGGCAAGCTAAACGGTTGTTGTTAGATACGTGAAACAAGGGAGTAGTATAACGTAATTAAAAGGAAATCTATTACAGACGTGCTGGCTATTCTTTCGTGTAGCAAGGCTCATAGATGTGACGCCAGACTTCTATCTACTAATACCACATGATGCCCTACCATCTCTGCCTACGGCTGGGTGCAGGTGAACCCTCGAAAGGATTACCCCACGGCTCGAGACCATATACTAGTACCAGAAAATATAGATCACTTACCTATTAATGGCACAGCCGACAGTATCCCCTGTTGCGAAGTAGTAAGAGTCATATCGCATGCTATTGATGGCATTAGCACACTAAATACAAATATGTCCATGTACATCGCTATGATCATGAAACAGCATGCTATCAACATCCATACATTGTACTTTCCAAACTCTGAGAAGTGTAAAAATTTGGTTAACATAGTAATTAATAACATATGGTAAATAACATGTCTAAACTTTTCTAAGCGGGTGAAGCCGCGGGCGTCAACTAGTAATATTATAAATGCGAAAGTTTGTAAGTATGGATGTTTGTTACTCTTTCACGCAAAATCTACTAAATGTATTTTGATGAAACTTTACAATAATATAGCTTACACATCAGAATAACACTATGTGTTATTCTTTATCAGAATTACACTATGTGTTAAACTTTACAATAATATAGCTTAATAACACTATGTGTTATTCTACGCCAGTGACCACTTTCGATCAGTTACGCCGTATACTTGTCAGCCATCTTTGAGCTATAACAAAAGAAATAAAGAAAATTGGAAAATCACTACATACCTGTTAGGTCTATAGCAGTTTCAAAATCCCATCGATTTGGATTACTTGTTCCTGGTGGCAGCGTCATTTCATCGAAGCAATTTAAACACTTGTTTATTAATAAGTCATTAAAGAAATTAATATTTTATAGCATTTATTTATATTTATATTATTATTGTCCGTACTTTTTGTAACAACTTCATCTAATTTCAACAAATAAGATACTAGCTTTTTAAAACGTTGATTCTGAAACAAGAGATGCGAACTATTATTGTATTGTTATATGTATTGTTTTTTCAACTCTCAGTGGTTTTAGTTTAATGCAGAACAAACGTCATTTTTGTCAGGTTTTTAAATAGCACAAAATCTATGGCATCGAATTTCCAAATCAACTAATCTAATAATACATTTTGAAAATTTCTACCTCCAATGGGCTAAATTGACTATCCAGAGGTCAATTCTCTTAATACATTATATGAACTAGCAGATGCAAGCGGCTCCGCCCGCGTTATAAAGATTTCCCGATCCCGTTTCCTACAGGAACTTGTCTATGGAAAAAAGTTTCTTATGTCCTTTTTCCGGTCTCTGGACTATCTCTGCATAAATTGAATTTAAATCGGTTAAGTGGCTTTGGCGTAAAAGCCCAATACAGACAGACATACTGAATGAAAATGAAATTAAATGAATTTTCCCGCCGTTACATAGATCCAGTCAGTAAGTATTGATTTGCTTGTAAAATCTAATCAACTTATGGCAATCCCTTTACGGCTCCTTGCGCCCTTCGTACTCGATTCGGGAAACTCGATTGCTTTCGTTTTTCTATAGAAATAGTCAGCCCATTGCCACTTTAAAACGCTGACTCTGCGAGATAGGCCGACAACTCTGGTTCTTTGACGGACAAACTCGTTTTGGAGTTTATCCCTTGTAGACATTCAAAGTATAGCTCGATCCATCGCTGGCTTTGCAACTCTGATGGCATAGACTAGCCTCACCGTAAGTGTCCACGTCGCAGCATCTCTTCTGGTCATAACTGGTAGAACGCACTCAATTTAGGCATTGCGAAAAACCTGACACAGTTCGCTGAATGCTGCTTAGTGTAACCGGCTCCTTCTGGCGATTTTTTAAGGTTTGAAGAAACCCATACTGTAGACGTTCGGGAAAACCTAAGCAGGGAGTTCATTCCACAATCTAAGCGTACGCGGAATAAAGCCTCTATAGACACTCCGCTAGACTATCATTTACGATGTCATAGGTTTCGACAGAGTCGAAGTCGTTCTCGTAGTCAACAAAAGCAATAAAAAGACTCAGTATCTGAGTGACCCTCTATTGTTCACACAGAAACAAGGATTTGGACAGTGGACAATAGACTCTGGTTCTTAGATCCTAGACTATGGCCACCCGAAGCCTAACACTGGATTCTTATACTATATCAGGTAAATAGATCGAAATGCGACTGGAGCTAGTTAAAATTATTACGAGAATTAATGTTTCTCACACGACTTACACTATGAATTTTACGTTGACCACCTTTCGACGTTTCGGCTATATCGTCATCATCTTGTACGTTCGTCAGGTAACCACACTTTGTTTACAAACAGTCATTAGGGCCGCGACACACCACACTCACGACATCCGAAAGTCCACTGGGTGGTTTTTAACACTTCTGGGGCATGTAACTCCATCCAGTGATTTGAACCCGATAGCAATAGATTCTCTTCGATCGCAGACTTCTTCGTTTGGTGGTTTTTGACCGCTGCTATGTGCTTTTTCACACGTTCTGCGATTGTTCGCTTTATTTGCCCGATATAGGAGCTTCAACAGCGTTAGTTCACTTTGTAGACGCCCGGTGTCAGGTAAGGAATAGTGTCGTTTGGTTTTCTCACTTGCTGTGCACATTTGACATGGGAGTAAAAATGGTGTGTATTGAGTATGCCTTTAAAATCGTACCAATTTTATCCGTTACTCCTCTGATGTAGTACGGTAAAAAAATTCGTCAGCCTGGAGACGTCAGGTTGTTTTTTCCAACTTAATATTAAATATATATATATATATATAAATTCGGATGATGATGATGATATATATATAAATTATAAAATATATATATACTTTCGGATAGGACATTCCCCTCTCACACTATACTAATTTTTCATCATCTAAAAACTCTTGGTTGCATAGTACATGAGCCCTGTTACTTAGAGATGTCTCCACAGAACGTTGGTGTCGGGGATGATGGTGTGACGCAGCGTGAAGGTAATTGTCGGTGTGCGTTGGCTTTCTGTAAACAGTGTGTTGTTACATACCTTAACGTCCAGAAAAAGTAATAACTCGTACGTAAAGTTGAGGTTAGGATGCAACGCGTTTAGTTGCTCCAGGAATTGCTCAACCCCAGATCCATTGCCTTTCATGATGCAGAACATGTCGTCCACGTACCGTTTCCATAGGCGTACCCCACGTGAGTGGTTATCAATAAGGGTATCGACGTGCTCCATTAATATATTCGCTATGACCGGTGCTATAGGGCTTCCCATGGCGACACCATCCACTTGGAGGTAATGTTCTCTATGGTATACCAAATAGCCTCCCTCCAAACAGTTCCGCAGTAATGCTATGTCCCCCTCCGATAGAAAATGTTAAAATATTACGCGAAAAAGACCCAAATAACCTAAAACGCATATTACGAGAATTGGCCTACAGACAACAGACAAAGCGGATAAGTAGAGGCTAAAAAAAACTAATTACAAACAAGTTTTTTGTTGGTCAATTTCCCACATTATTCATTATAAAAAAATCTTAATAACGATATTTTACAACAAAAAACAAATCCCATCATAATTAAAATAAATATGTATATGGAATATATAAAATATAATATGTACAAGGAAATGAGAACAGAATACCAAGACTCAGTCTTGGTATTCTGTTCTCATTTCCTTGTTTATCTCTAAGTCAAGCCTTTATCCGCGAAGGGGTGGCAGAGGCATACTATACACCTATATATATAAATATGTATATGGAATATATAAAATATAATATGTATAAGGAAATGAGAACAGAATACCAAGACTCAGTCTTGGTATTCTGTTCTCATTTCCTTGTTTATCTCTAAGTCAAGCCTTTATCCGCGAAGGGGTGGCAGAGGCATACTATACACCTACCTTTGTATTTCTGTATTATTTTATTTAATCCTAAGACGAGATTTTGCGAAATTCCAAGGAAATGATTAATGGATAGGTATACGGTTGAATAGAAGGTTGTCATTTTAAAAGTTACGTGCGCATCCGGGAGCCACAGCTAGTCCTACTAATACGTAGGTCACACTATAAGTGTTGCGTAACTTAAAAAAAATAACATGTTGTAACCAAAATATTATGTTAATTGCTTTTCAAAATACTCTCCTTTACATTTTTTTATGCGATCGAACCATTTTTAAAACAGGAGGACCACAGATCTGAAGGCATGTTTTCTATGTGCTGATTGAACGCTATCACTGCCTCTTCGGAGTTGGTAAAAGTGAAACCTCTCATCAAATCTTTGATTTTGGGGACAATACAGAAATCAAAGAGTGCTAGGTCGGGGCTATGCGCAGGATGGGTTGTTGTACTTTTCCGCTTCTGCTCCGCTGTCAGTTCATAAGGGATCCAACGACAACAAAGTTTCCGAACTTTCAATTCTTAAGGGTAAAATTTTCTGAAGTTGGCTCATACCAATCCCCAATAGTCCTCGAATTGTCTCATAGGTAATCCGCGGGTTTTCTTCAATTAGCCGCTTAACAGTAGCCACACTATTTTCGTTGACGGCAGTTGAAGGCCGCCCTTTACGAAATTCGTCATGTAAAGAAACTCGACCTCTCTCAAATTCAGAAAACCATCGCCTCACGGTGCTCAAACAAGGTGCTTCCCTCCGAAAAGCATTTAGAAGACGAGCGGCACAGTCTTGCGGAGAGAGAGAACTTTTAAAATCATAAAAAATCATCACTCTAAAATATTTTCGACTTAATTCCATTTTCGTTGCGTACGTAGAAGTTCGATGTGTGATAAAAACTATTGACAAATGATATCCCGTCAATTGTTTTTTTCTTATAAGGTTGCAACGTTTCAAAAAATATAACATTCGAAATTCAAATAGTTCCAGCTACAAGGGCAATACTTTTAGTGTGCCCCATCTTAATTTATATTATAAATGTGAAAGTTTGTATGGATGTTTATTACTCTTTCACGTAAAAACTACTGAACGGATTTTATTGAAACTTTACAACATACATACATACATATTGTCACGCCTTTATCCCCGAAGGGGTAGGCAGAGGCATATTAAACGCCCACATTTCACCGTATGCATTTTTGTCCCACGTAACAGGTGGTCAGCCCATTGCCGTGTTGAAATGTGCAGACTGTGGCGACCTGCTGTTGAATTTTTTTAAGCCGCCCTTTAGGCCTTCAACTTGGCTTAACGACTGCCATTTTATTGGCAACCGGGACCAACGGCTTTACGTGCCTTCCGAAGCACGGAACTGGGGTGGGTCTAAAGGGCCGAATAAATTTAATAAAATGTGTTATTTTAGATGTTAAATTTGGAATAAATGTTGAAACCGTTGCCTTTTTAGTGAGGTGGTAACAAAAAGGCTAAAAGATCTTATGTGCTTGACACTAGGTAGCTAGACTAATTAAAGTCCTGGTAGTCTCGGACAATGTAGACAATGTAGTCCTGACTGCGCTTCGCCGCATGAAGAATCGGAAAGCTGTCGGACCCGATGGAGTCCCCATCGAAGCCTGGAAGGCGATGGGTCCTCGCGGTGTGGGCATCTTAGTAAACCTTTTTAACCGCATACTCCTCAGCGGGCAGATCCCAAACCAATGGAGACTGAGTATTATTACTCCAGTCTTCAAAAGTAAGGGGTCAGTGCAGGAGTGCGGGAGCTACCGCGGTATTAAGGTGATGTCCCACACCATGAAGATCTTCGAGAGGATTAGAGACTCTCGGATCCGGCAGGAGTGTACTCTCTCGGAGTGTCAATATGGGTTTCGCCCTGGTCATGGGACCACGGACCCTGTTTTTGCCCTGAGGGTTGTCGCAGAGAAATACAGGTTGAAGAACACGCCTCTGCACTGTTTGTTTCTAGATATGCAGAAGGCCTTCGACTGTGTTCCTCGTGCGATGATCTGGTGGGCACTGCGGTCCAAAGGGGTTCCAGAGGTCTATATTGACACTATTCGGGACATGTACTGTGACTCCGATTCAATGGTTCGGACTGCCGTTGGCTACACGAAACCCTTCCCCATCACCGTCGGGGTACACCAGGGTTCTGTCCTTAGTCCGCTTCTGTTCAGTGTAATATTAGACGAATTGTCGGACAGCATCAGAAACCCGCATGAGCAGCCTCCATGGTTGCTCATGTATGCTGACGATATTGCGCTGGAAGACGCGGACAGGGGCAGATTGGTGCGACGTGTAAAGGCGTGGAAGGAGACGCTTGAGAACGGCGGTCTGAAACTAAATTTGGCGAAGACCGAGTACTTGGCACTAAACTCGACAGATCCCACATCCGTCCGCATAGGCGGTGATTTGGTCGAGCGCACGGACCAGGTTTAATACCTGGGATCTGTTTTTCACACGTCCAGTGACATCGATTGCGATGTCAAGTCACGCATTGCTGCCGCGTGGGCCAAATGGCGGGAGATGACCGGTGTCATTTGTGACCCTAAAATGCCGATCCGGTTGAAGGGACAGGTCTACAAAACCATTATTAGACCTGTCCTTTTACATGGCAGTGAGACGTGGCCGATATTGGAGCGACACAAGCAGGAGCTGCGTGTCACGGAAATGAAGATGCTGCGGTGGATGTGTGGAGTCACGCGGAAGGACCGCGTGAGGAACTCTCGCATCCGCGGCAGCCTTCACGTCCGTGACATTGCAGACAAGTTGCAAGAGTGTCGCCTTCGTTGGTATGGTCACGTCTTGCGGCAACCGCCGGGCTACGTAGGTAACAAATGTCTGGCCATGTCAGCCCCGCCGGGTCCCGGTAAGAGGGGAAGACCCAAGAAGTGCTGGCTTGACGTCGTAAGGGATGACATGCGTGCCAATGGTCTCACTACAGGGGATGCCGACGACCGTGCGAAGTGGAGGAGAAAATGTAGGAAAGCGGACCCCGGGCGTCGCGAGACGCAACTGGGACAGACGCTCGGATGATGATGAGTCTCGGACAATGTAGCAACAATGTAGCTTACACATCAGAATAAACACATAGGCTACTTTTTATCCTGGGGACAAGTTCCTGAGGAAAACGGGAACGAGAAATCTTCAGCACGCGTGCGGAGTCGCGGTCGTCAAGTAGTAGGTAAAATTTGAAAAGTTAATTGTTTTGTTAATTAAACGCGCTTATCTCTTAACCAAAAAGGCTGCCTTTTTGGTTAAGAGATAAGCCAAGGGTAATAAACTACGAGTATACAATAAATATATTACAAAAAAAGATAAAGTAAATAAATAAATATTGTGGGACACTTCACACAGCGCCATCTAGCTCAATCTAAGGTTGTGCTGTGGGATCTGAGAAATATACTATAAATATATTTTTAAATACATAATACTTAGTGCGTAAACCAGGAACTTTTGAACAGGAACGATATGGGTAAACCAGGAACGTATAGAACTATATAGTGAATAAATTTGTGTACGGAGTATGTTTAACGCGGAAGAAAGATGTGGTTCGGATGTAGAACGGTGAGTAGCTGCCGGAAACAAGTTAACGGTGCTTTGTCCCAATTAGTAAAGCGACAAAGCATCGTAGAAGAAGCACGACTGGCGATTCATAACGCAGTGCTAGTGCCAACGTTGCTTTACGGTAGCGAAACCTGGGTATGTGAGCAGATGCATGAAAGTAAATTGAATGCTGTGGAGATGCGATTACTCTGAAAATTGTGCGGCTTAACTTTAGCCGACCGACGACATAATGAAGGTATAAGCAATATGGCAGGTTTGAATGAAAGTGTCAGCGTTAAGATAAAAACGGGCATGCTACGTTGGTTTGGATACGTCCAACGAATGAGTGAGGAACGATTGATGAAAATTATATATTGTGCAAAAGTAGAGAGAAGAAGGAGTGAGGGTAGGCCTACACTTACATATGAAGACCACGGAAGCAACTTGCTCAAAAACGGAAGAGTCAAAAGTACTCGCATACCCAGACGTGCATGTATGAAGCGATTGATGAATCTGCAGGAAGCAAAAGAAGTATGCATGGATCGCGAAGCTTGGCAGTCTGTCCTCTCTGAGAGATTCAGCGTGAAGTTAGTTACATACACACCAAAAGTCCAAAGTCCGAAACAAACATTTGTGGATCACACAAAAATTTTTCTTCACAGGATTTGAACCCGGGATCTCAGTTTGTTGCTCCATAAATGCGTGAATATAAACAAACAGACATTTACCTGTAAAATCGAGAGAAAAACTGCAAGCAAATCATGTTTGCTGTATAAAAGTCCTTTTAAAGTGAATATAACTAAATTTGAGTCTACCTGTTGCCGATATTAACATCGAGTCAAAAATGGTAAAAAAATCACGTTTGTTCTATGGAAGCTCCCTTTAAATATTTATTTACTCCTATTTTTAGTATTTTGTTGTTATAGCGGACAGATGGATAGCGGAGTCTTATAGTAATAGGGTAATTTTTACACTTTGGGTAGGGAACCCTAAAAACAGGCAAAGTCGCCTATGTCACCTAGTTTACAATACTTATTAATATTATTATCATTAGTGTGCAAAAAAACCTGCAGTTTTTTTTTTAAATCCGGCATTTCAGTGGATGATTTTACATTTGAAGCACTCGTGGTCTCGCGGACTCAGTGTTCTGTAAACGGATGCTGCGTTAAGAAACATTCGCTATGGCTGGTCATGGATGAATGATCACTTTGTGGCATTTACATTTCAGAGCGTTTTCGGAAAGCACGTTAAGCCGTTGGTTCCGGTTGCCAGTAACATGGCAGTCGTTAAGTCAAGTTGAAGGCCTTATATGCGGCTTGAAAATTTTCAACAGCAGGGAGCCACAACCTGTGTCTGTCTATTTCAACACGGCAATGGGTTTCACCACCTATTACATGGGACAAGAAAACACATGCTGAAAAAGGGCATATGCCTCTGCCGGGGTGGCAGAGGCATATGCCCTTTTTCAGCATGTGTTTTCTTTGCGTTATTAAAGCGTGATAGATAAATAAATTAAATAAATAAATTATACATTTAAAAAAATATTCCAATCTTGGAAATTCCGTTAGGCGAAACCGGTCAGGTCAAAAAGAAAGTAGTGTGGTAAATATATCACTTGTTTTTCCAACTCCCTCCAATTATCTTCTGATTAAATTCGATGCGGGTTCCAAGACATTCTAACTTCTCCAGGAACTCCAGGAAGGTCGAGTTCGGTGTAACTTTTCAGGTCTCAGTCATTGCTGTAAATCCTTGTTTACAGGAGTCACAGTAATGGGAATACGGGTGGGATTAAATAAATAAAATAAATAAATATCCATCACGCCTTATCCCCGAAGGGGTGGCAGAGGCATATTATATGCCCACTTTTTACCGTGTGGATTCCTGTCCCACGTAATAGGTGGTGAGCCCATTGCTGTGTTGAAATAGACAGACGCAGGTTGTGGCTACCTGCTGTTGAACTTTTTCCAGCCGCCCATAAAGCCTTCAACCAGGCTTAACGACTGCCATTTCACTGGCAACCGGGACCAACGGCTTAACGTGCTTTCCGAAGCACGGAAACGCTCGCAAATGTAAATGCCACAAAGTGGTCACCCATCCGAGGACCAGCCAGCCATAGTGTAAGTTGCGTAACTCAGTGATCGTTTACAGAACACTGAGACCGCGGGGCCACGAGCGGATTAGTCCCAAAAATATAAAATAAGTACAGATGTTATAATAAAAGATATTAAAATCTTATAAAAATTAATGACGCTGGCCCGGCGCTGGCCTGCATCCATAATAATTCAAACAATATAAATAAAAAAAAAATAACGGGATTACTCACGTTTTTAGATCAGGTATGACCGGTTTCACCAGTATTAAGACAGCCTTATCGGTCTATACCTGATCGATTTCGTTTTCTTATTGCGTTTACTTATTTATAATGTGTGAAAATGACACTATTTTTCTAGTTAAAAATTACACAATGCCTATGCCCATTTTGCATTTAGCCTATTTTACAACAATTTACTTCCATTATAGGTGGTCCGTTATAGGAAGTACATATGGAGGACGTGAATTAAGTATTTTAAGGGGAATCCCATTTCATATTAGATCACGTTTTGCGTCATAGACTAGTAGTATTATGTGTAAGCCTTCCAAATCACTATCACAATATACTATTCATAAAAGAATAATCCTTCGAATATCACCATACATTACTCACCAACACTAGTGTTTTCCGAAAATTACTTTAAAATTTGAGTTGAATGTAAGCAATGAAATATTTATGATAAGATTCTGTCGCGACTGTCAGTGCCTACTCGAGCCAGTCTGTAGTAATTAATACAAATTAAGATTGTTTAAAACTCAAATGACAAGATACGCCTTGAACAGAGACGAAATAATGATCAAGTAACTTCAATGAAATTTATTCATGTAATCGTGTAACTGGACTTTGAACTCTTTAGAGGGTTTCTCCTTTAATAGGTATTTGTATCTAGAAAAGCAAATAAAGTTAAAATATTATCAAATAATAAAATACAGGTGCTATGTCTGTCGACCTGTTTGCTCGCGATCAACTTAAAAACTGAACGGATAATTATGAGACATTTACCAATAGATCGTGTGATTCATAGGAGGATTTGTTTATCAATCACACATTATCCCCCAAGGGGTGTCAGAGGATCAGAGGCATTTTATACGCTCAGTTTTTACCGTGGAAATTCCTGCCCCACGTAAAAGGCAGTGTGCTCATTGCCGTGTTGAAATAGATAGATGCAGGTTGTGATGGCTCCTCGCCCATAAGGCCTTCAACTTGACTTAACGATTGCCATGTTACTGGCAACTGGGACCAACGGCTTAACGTGCCTTCCGAAGCACGGAAACGTTCGCAAATCAAAATGCCAGAAAGTGGTCATCCGTGACCAGCCATAACAAAAGTTGCAGTGCTCATTTACAGAACTCTAAGTCAGGCGGGCAACGAGCGGGGATTTTGGTATATAATTTGTCAAGGTTTAACAACAATTGTTGACAACGTGGGGAAAGAGCCAAGTACTAAAAACCAAGCGAAGGATTTCAATAAAATTCAAATGTGAAGTTTTTTTTAATTATTATTATCTATCTGTTTCACGCAGGCGCGGATCCAACACTCAAAAAAGGTTGTGGGCACAGCCATCCGAAATCTCCGAGTCGTTTGAACTCGCTCATTAATGAAGGATTAGATTAGATTAAGGTGCATTCCTACAATAGTGTAGTCAATTAGTGGTTTGTAGGTTAAAATTTTTTCTCAGGGATGTCATGCGATTCAGAATTGCATGTCCTAGATGTTTTTGTGCCTATCAATATTTGGGAATTTCCCCGGAAATTGTCTATATAAAGTTAATAAAATTAGTAATCAAATGCAATTTGTTTCTGAACCCTTTATAGTTGTCACTACCTAGCTAGCACTACTGAACTGAAGTGCCGTGCGAGTTGACGACTAGAAAAAATAATAAACAAAATGCGCCATCTCGATCGATCGTGCGAGTTGATGAATAACCCGATTTTTGGAACAATTTACGTTCCACTCCCAAAATAGCAAAGTTATAAACAATTAATTAAAGAAAAGGGGCTTCGGTTTAATTACCTTTGATTATTGTTTACAGCCTGACCTGAAAGTTTTGTGTGAGTAAAACCGGTCGGCAGCTATGTCTATTTTGAAATATCACATTTTTTTTGACAGAAACATAATATTGAAAAAACAGGAATTTACAATACGTGCAAATAATAAAATTGTTTTATCAAAATCGGGTGTACTGGCGGCTGGCAACCCTCGTGTTCCGGGGTGCCTTCTAGTGCCCGGTCGATCGCTCTCCACCCCTCTGTTCTCAGAGGGACGTTCGGGAAAGGCTCGAGAGAGACGGTTCGGAGCGGGCATAGGCTAATCTCCTCCGGGAGATTGTGTAGAGGCAGCACATCTAGCCTCCCGCAGAGAGCCTCATATTGGGGCATTTTCATAGCCGGGTCGCCTTGAATAGCCCTCCGGCCTATCCTGCGACCCAGTCGGGAAGAAGACTAAACACTGCGAGGTTTAGTGGGTAGGACGGCCCCCAAAGCCAAGAGTACCACACACCGTGCCCCTGCAGTAGGAATGACGGCGCGTAAAAAACCCCGCACGATTAGGCCCATTTTACCTAGCCATAGTCGTCCTACCGACTATTTGTAATGTGGTGGACAAATTTAAGTCCACTAGTTCGTAAACAATCGACCAAATGTGATGAAACGCAAGATCTAACGAAAACATCGCCGCTGTCCCTATGAGCGTGCGTCCTGCACACCGACCTGCAAAGCCAACCGAAGAGTCACTGTTTGGCGCGGATTTTGGTCTGGCGGCATCGGTCCTTATTTCTTTGAGAAAGTTGGCCAGACCATCTCTGTCAACAGTGACCACTCTAAGCCGATGATTACCAACTTCATTTGGCCTGAACACCAACGACATGTAGTTTCAATAAGGCGGTGCTAAGTGCCACTCAGCTCGAGCCCCATTGGATATTCTACACGAGCGATTTAAGTATTTCCATGACAACTGTTTTCAAACACCCTGAAATTTGTTGTAGTCAACTTGTTTGGTTTTCTACAATCGTAGTATAAGGCGAAATATTTAATTTTTGAAAATATTTTTTTTTGATACGCGAAAGAAGAATAACTTCTAACGCGGGTACATACACATAAATACACATTTTTTTATCGATTGACCTGGTTTTTTTGATGTTTGAAACATGAAAATAATTTTTCAAATTAGTTTCGGTGAATATACATAATAGTACATTATTGCAAAGGCCGGGAAACAGGCAATGGCAGATCGAGTATGACTGCGAAGGGGCAGTAGACGAGGACTTCCCTAAAACAGGCAATTGCCATTTCCGCCGAGGCATATATAGTGCTTTTCTGAAAATAAAACAGTGAAATAAAACATTATTTTTCTATCACGCCTTATCCCCGAAGGGGTGGCAGAGGCATACATATTGTGTGCCCACTTTTCTCCATGTGTATTCCTGTCTCACTTAATAGGTGGTGAGCCCATTGCCGTGTTGACATAGATAGACGCAGGAAAAAATTTCAACAGCAGGTAGCCACCTACCTGCTGTTGAAATTTTTCAAGCCGCCCATAAGGCTTTAAACTTGACTTAACGACTGGCACCAAACTGAATAAAACATACTTTATAAATTGTACATTACACTTAATTATAAAAGTAACATTAGCCATATTTTGCCATTATTGCCTGCTAAAAGAAAATATTTTTGATTTCCCTTTATGGATTATACGCAGCAATATGAAAAATGTAATAAAAATATGTGACTGCCATGTTGAACTCTAGGGTTCCATTCCCGGGTCAGACCAATTTTTTTGTGTGATCCATAGATGTTTGTTACGTAGTTTGGGAGTTTTCTACGTATAATATATGTATGTATTTTAAAACATTTAAGTTTATTACATAGTTGTTTTGATCACAATGCACAAGCACAGTACGAGTACATCTGTACTTCGGCACAAGCGTATAGCTTAGTTTTAGTTACATTGTGCTGTGTGAAAAAGTGTCCTAGAATACCACTCCCACACATAATTGTACGCAGTGAGCGGTACAGCGGTCGTAGTAAAACTATAAAAGCACTTATTTTAGAAAAAAAACTATTTACATTAAAATAACATATTTTTAAGAAATTAATATTTAACATATTTACAGAAAACAATACAAAAAGAAGGGGGGGGGGGGGGCGTTTGGTGTTAATTACTACAAAACTGACAAAATGCGAAAATATTTTAGAAAAAAATATACATACACTACAGAGTGTATGTATATTTTTTTCGGTTTCGGTTTCATATTTTTTGCGGTTTCATACAACATTGCTGGAGCGTTGTAATGTTCCAAATTCAAAAAACACTCCAGCTATTCATTTCATTTTCTTTGTCCGTAAAAGCGATACTTCGCGTATTCTTTTTTCGAAATAATGATAGCATTTCCATGCATGTTAGAGAAAAAAAAATTCAGATGAATTTAATACGAGTACATCCTTCTGTTTTCAAGTACGAGTATGTCAAAAACTTAAATTAAATAGAAAGTAGCGCTTCGAATAGGGTCTTTGTGACGTTATGACAATAAAATTATAAAGTAGTGATCGCACTGCGCTAGGGGTTCCGACGCCACTTGTTAGCTATCAGTCATAGTGAGCGGACGTGTGATCACTCCTTTTCCTGAAATACAAGCTGTCGTTTTCTTTAACTACCTAATACCAAAGTATATTTATACATGTACTGTGCTGAGGTGCTAATACTTACTCTTGTGACAAGAGGACGTCACAGTCTTGAATGTAGAGCTATATATAACGCTGAAGAGTTTGTTTGTTTGGTTGAACGCGCTAATCCCAGGATCTACTGGTGCGAATTGAAAAATTATTTTTGTGCTGGATAGTCGATTTATCGAGAGAGGCTATAGGCTATATAACATCAGGCTACTACCCAGGAAAGCAGAGCAATAATAATAAATGTCAACAAAAATGGCGCAAATTTTTAGACATTTTTGTAAAAGTAATTAGCGACGGGATTAAATGAATAAATAAAAATAAATAAATAAAAATATCTTTATTTTGCATAGACTATTTTAACGGCGCTTACAAAATGTCATACACTATTTAAAATGTTTAAAGCGACCACCGGTTCGGAACGCGGCCCACCTGAGAAGAACCGGCAAGAAACTTAGGAAGGCTTTTTTTTTGATGGCCTATTTACAATTTAATATTATTTCACTTTGCCAGCAGATCATTTCCAGGCGTCCCTGTCCTGCAAATAGTCTGTAACGGAGTAAAAACCTTTTTCACAAAGCTTGTTTTTAATAAACCCTTTAAATTTATTTAATGGTAAATTTCTCAGGTCACAGGGAAGCTTGTTGTAAAAGCGTATACAGTTACCCTGGAAAGAAACGCCAATCTTATGTAGTCGACTGTGGTGGACTGAAAGATTATTATTATTTCTAGTGTTTATATTATGTTTATCACAGTGTTTAGAAAACTGTGATAGATTTTTCTGGACATACATAAGATTGGCAAAAATGTATTGTGATGGTACGGTTAGAATATTTACTTCTTTGAATTTTTCTCGGAGAGAAACTCTGGGTCCCAAATTATAAATAGCGCGTACAGCCCGCTTTTGTAGAACAAAAATAATATTTAAATCTGCAGCACTCCCCCAAAGGAGAATACCGTAAGACATAATACTATGAAAATAGCTGAAGTAAACCATTCTAGCCGTATCCACATATGTTAGAGTCCTGATCTTTTTTACAGCGTATGCAGCCGAACTTAATCTAGAGGCTGTCTTTTCTATGTGTGGGCCCCACTGCAAATTGGCATCAATAGTTATACCGAGGAACACAGTTGATTCTACAAACTCTAACACTTGTCCATTCAGTTGAACATTGGCCGCAACTTGTTTTACATTTGGTAGAGTAAATTTTATACATTTAGTTTTTTTTCATTAAGGCAAAGATTATTTGAGCTGAACCAATGAACTACTCTTGCAATTGCATTGTTTACATCGTCATAGTTATCTAATTCTCTTTTAATTTTAAAAATTAATGAGGTGTCATCTGCAAACAAAACAATCCTATTCCTGTCCCCTACATAAAATGGTAAATCATTAATATAAATGAGGAACAAGAATGGCCCAAGTATCGAGCCTTGCGGCACACCCATTGTAACCATGGATCCTACAGAACGTGTACCATTAATATCGACCCTCTGTATTCTATTGTTCAAATATGAAGACAGAAGGTCGAGAGCTTTGCCTCTTATTCCATAGTGGTGTAATTTTTTGCACAGCGTTTCATGTTGAACGCAATCAAAAGCCTTTGATAGATCGCAAAATATACCTAATGCATCGTGCTTGTCTTCCCAAGCTTCATGAATACATTTTAATAACTCAACACCAGCATCGGAAGTTGAGCGCCCTGTCGTAAACCCAAATTGATTCACGTGAAGTATTTTATGACTATTAAAATGGGATAGCATTTGATTCAAGATTATTTTTTCAAATACTTTTGCGATGCGACGGGGATTCAAAGTATGTCACGGGCGAAGCCGCGTTGGTCATCTAGTTATAAACTAAAGTCATCCACCGCGGCCCTCTGTCTGTCTGTTTGCAATGAACTTAAAAACTACTGTGCGATTTCACCAATGGATACAGTGATTTATGACGAAGGTTTAGTTTACCTTCCTTAGTTATGTGTAAATTGGTTGAACATACATACATACATATTGTCACGCCTTAAATTGACGAAAGGGTAGGCAGAGGCATATTATACGCCAACATTTCACCAAATGCATTTTTATCCCACGTAACAGGTGGTGAGCCCATTGCCGTGTTTTGGTTTTTTGAATTGGTTGAAATATCGTTGGAATATTAAATAAATAAATAAACATTTTGTAGTACATTTTTTTTACACAGCGCCTTCTAGACCAAAGTAAGCTAATAATACAAGCTAGTGTTATAGGATCTAGTCGACTGATAAACATACTTATAAATACATATTATTCATAGGAAACATCCAAACTCCGAAACAACATTTGTGGATCACACAAATATTTTTTCCGAATGGGAATGGAACCCTGGACTTCAGTCGCGGCATTCGCATACAAAATACCACAGCGCCACCGAGGCAGTCAAAAAAAAAAAATTTGGGTTTTCATCGAAAACAAATTCACTTTTTATAGTTCTACTGAAAATTATGCCGCTAGCATATGGTCAATCTTTTAAGGATAGCTTACCCTGTAGGAACGGGTAAATTAACTTTACAAAGTGGGCAACGCCACAGGGACCAGTTAGTTATAATTAATTTAAAAATACGGTGTTTTTTTAAAGAAATAGGAAACCTTCGATCAATGAATACAAATCCTTATATTATGAAAATTTAATTATAATTCGAAACACGTCCATTGTGTGTCGATCTACACGCAATATAGGATTCTGTACCATTTTTAATATTTTTTAAACGGGTGAAAAAAGCAATATCAAATGAAAATGAGAGCGTTTCTAGTTGCCAGTTCTAAAGACAGCCCACCCTTATGAAGAAGACTCTGGGAAGAAACTCAATGGCTGCTATTTTAAAATGCAGGTATGGCTTACAATATTAAACTTACATTGTTCCTTTGGAGTTACGTGAGAACAGTCGACTAAACTTAATTTGCCTCAAATTAATAAAATAACTCACTCATCTACGAGTATAAACGTCTAGTCGAAACCCTGACACCCCAGGAACTTAAAGTATTTAGGGTAAGCTATCCTATTATGTAGGCACCCACTAAGAAAGGATCAAATGACTTTCTATACTAATATTATAGAGCTTGTTTTGAGTTTGTTTGTTTGTTTGTTAGGTTGAACGCGCTAATCTTATGAACTACAGGTTCGATTTGCAAAATTAATTTTGTGTTGAATAGTCCATTTATCGAGGAAGGCTATAGATAGGCTATATAGCATCACGCTACGACCAATAGATGCGGAACAGCAATGATAAATGTGGCAAAATCGGTGATTAAATATTCCTTTTGGTAGCTTCCGTTGCGAATGCTGCGAATACGATTAAAGTTACGCAAAAACTATGTATTACATAATTATTCCCCTTTAAAAGTTCTAAAATAATGAATCCGCGACAGCATATGTCTATCTTTTAAGGTTAACTTTCTATAATCATTTTTTTGAAAATTATATTAAAATGAGAAGTGAATAGTATGGCCGATGATTTCCGATTTACGCATGCGCGAGACGTCGCGACTATCCAATAGCGAGCAAGCTCTGCGAAGTCCTCGCGTGTCTATCCAATCAACTCAAACAAATGTCCTGCTCCTTGGTAACTATACTAATAATAATATAAAGTTAACCATACTAATTTGTGTTGGATAGCGCATTTATCGTGGAAGTCTATCGGCTATATCATCACGCTACTACCCTGAAGAGCAGGGCAGAAATCAACAAATCGGGCAAATATTCATACACAATTGTAAAAGTAGATAATATCATCATCACGCTACTACCCTGTGGAGCGGAGCAGTGATCAACAAATCGGGCAAATATTCATACATTATTGTAAAAGTAATAAACGACGGGATTGAATGGGAGTGACGGGAATAAAGGCGTGAAATTAACGGGAGTTCAAAGTTTGTCACGGGTGAAGCCGCGCGGGTCAGCTAGTTAGGTTATAATTCCACAACTAGAGGGGTGAAATAAGGGATAAACGGTTGCATGAACATTTGTCATTTTGAAAGTTAGAGACATGGATATATGTACATCTATTCCTGATTACAAATAAATGGACACGGATATCTCGGTTTTACAAAATATTACCTGTAAAGGGGTAGAATAGAGATTATTTTATATTAATAAAATAACTGGATAACTCATTTTTATAATCAACGCCCTGCCGAAGCCTTTGGACCTACAACCTTAACTTTTTTTGAGTATCCTTTTTGCGAGGGACCAGTGGGCGCTTAGTGGAGTCTAGTATGGGTGATGTGAGTCGATCCGTCGGCCAGGGAGACCTGTAGAAACGGTGGTGCCGCTGGCCGCCCGCGGCATAGTACAGGGGCCCAACTGGGACTAACCACCTCAGGAGGCTGCCCCACCAGGTCGCGCATAATCCCGATGTGGATCGTCGTGCCGGATGGTGACCGGCGCGGGGTCCCGGCGACCACATTCGGGGGGGTATGGGGGCCCTTCCGTCCGGCGGGTCGGCTTCCATCTAACCACACATACATAGTCAAAGCTAGCGTCTGCGCCTTGTCACTCACTGCTGCAGCAAATGTTGCAACAACTTCACGCATCCCTTAAAAAAAAAAATGAAAATGGCAACGCAAAGAAAAAGAAAGAGGATCACTGTGGCCGCCCAAAACCCCCCAAAATTTGCTTTCGAGGTGGAGTTCACTAACATCCGTGGACTCCACTCAAACCTCGATGCCGTCCACCACCACCTTGAGACGGCACGGCCAGCTGTGATGTTCCTCACGGAGACACAAATACGCCGCCCTGACGACTAGTCCTACCTGTGTTACCCCGGCTATATCATCGAGGAGCAATTTCGAGATAAAGCAGGGGCGTGCGTGTTCGTTAGGGCGGATGTTTGCTGTCGCCGGTTGCGTTGCCTCGAGAACTCCTCCTACTCTGTCCTTTGGCTGCACGTGGATCATGGCTCCATGAGCCAGATCTACGTGTGCGTATACCGTTCCCACACAGGGGAAGCGGAGACGACTAGGCTGTTTCAATACCTCAGCGAGGGCGATGACGCGCAGTTGCGGTTCCCGAACGCTGAGTTGCTGTTTCTGGGGGACTTCAACGGTCACCACACTGAGTGACTGGGGTCCCTCAAGACCGATCTTGCGGGACGTGCCGCCCATGCATTCGCTCTCTCCCATGGTCTGACCCAGATAGTACGTGGGATCACGCGGATACCAGACAGGTCAGACCACGCGCCCGCTTTGCTGGACCTACTGCTGACGAGTCGCCCAGACCGGCACAGTGTGTCGGTGGGCGCTCCATTGGGCACCTCCGACCACTGTGTTGTGCAGACTCGCATGCTGGCGTCATCTCCTGCACGTGCAGTAGAGGTAACGCGGCGATTATGGCATTACTCGTCGGCAGATTGGGATGGTCTTCGCGAGTACTTTGCGTCCTTCCCATGGAGTCAGCGCTGCTTTGCAAGCAAAGCTGTGTCGGATAGAGCCTCCGCGATTGCTGGCGAGATCAGTTTAGGGATGGAATATTACATCCCATATACTGATGTCGCCGGCATTCGCAAAACTCGGCCCTGGTTCGGGCGTGAGTGCGCCGAGGCTGTTCAACAAAAGCAGACGGCGTATCGCGCCTGGGTCAGGGCTCGGGCGGTGCGCGATCCGAAAGTAGGCCGCCTCAAGGCAGCGTACAACAGGTCCACTAGAGCCAGCAAGAGGGCCTTCAGGAGGGCGGATGCCCAGCGCGTCGCGCGGCTGGGCCGGGAGCTTACGTCACATCCAACGGGCAGCCGTGGATACTGGCAACTGGCCAAAGCCGTGCAGGCCAACTTCTGCCAAACCTCGTTGCCCCCGCTGCGTTACCCTAATGGGTCACTGGCTCACAAAGCTCAAGAGAAAGCCGACTTGCTTGCAAATCTCTTTGCGGCTAATTCCCGGGTCGACGACTGTGGCCTGCAGCCACCCACCATTACTAATTGTGGCTACACAATGCCTGATATTGTGATCAGACAATGTGACGTACGGGCAGTGCTACGGTCACTCGACACGCGGAAAGCGAGTGGCCCTGACGGTATTCCGGCGGTGGTACTACGAAAATGTGCAGCCGAGTTGTCTCCAGCGCTAACGCGTCTGTACCGTCTTTCGTATTCTTCGGGGGACGTGCCGTAGGCTTGGGACTAAGCGAACGTACAACCGATTCCCAAAAAAGGGGATCGTTCAGATCCAGCCAACTATCGCCCCATAGCCATCACCTCAGTTATCTGTAAAGTGTTCGAGCTCATTGTCAACAAGCAGGTAATGCGATACCTAGAGGATCACTCGTTGATCAATGATCGGCAATATGGCTTTAGGCCCAAACGCTCAACGGGTGATCTTCTAGCGTACGTAACACATGTTTGGGGTGAGGCTATGGAAAGGCACGGTGAATCCTTGGCTATAAGTCTGGACATTGCCAAAGCCTTCGATAGAGTTTGGCATACGTCGCTTCTTTCCAAGCTACCGGCATATGGTCTACCGCCTTATTTTTGCTTCTGGATGGCCAGCTTCTTACAAGGGCGTCGTATGCGGGTCCTCTGTGATGGCCAGGCTTCTTGCTTTTTGCGGGTTAATGCCGGGGTACCACAGGGGTCTGTATTGTCGCCAACTCTTTTTCTTCTGCATATCAATGACATGCTGTCCCTCGGGAACATTCATTGCTATGCAGATGATAGCACGTTGCACGGGAGTTATTCTGCCCGTCCAGCAGTGGGAAGGGCCGACATTGAGGAAAAAGACGGCAACTTGTGACTGATGTCGACCGGGTTCTGAATCGCATTTCCGGATGGGGTTCTGAAAACCTGGTCGATTTCAATGCCCGAAAAACACAGGCGTGTGCGTTCACGGCTAAAAAATCCCCTTTCCTACCTCTACCATCTCTTCAGAACACTACAATACCAATGAAGGACAATCTAGACATCCTCGGCATAGACGTTCGTCGTGAGCTCAGTAACAAATCTTATATAGAGAGCTGTATTGGGCTTGCCTCGCGGAAGTTAGGAGTCCTGAATAAGGTGAGACGTTTTTTCACGCCGCAGCAGAGATATATGTTGTACAAAACACAGATTCGTCCCTGCGTCGAATACTGTTCTCACCTTTGGGATGATTCCGCGAGGTACTTGCTGGACGCGCTCGACGCTATGCAGAGACGTGCTTTTCGCATTATAGATTGTCCTGAGGTAACAGGAAGCCTTGAGCCGCTGGCGCAGCGTAGAACCATAGCGTTCTTGGCTGCATTTTACCGCATGTACCACGGCGAGTGTTCTGAAGAGCTCTTCAACCTAATCCCACCCTCTCCTTTTCGTTCCCGAACAACGCGTGCTGGGCAGAAGTGCCACTCCCATACAGTGGAAAGAATTTTCGCCAGAACGGAACGATTTAAAAGATCGTTTCTCTGTCGAACTATAGTTACCTGGAACGCTCTGCCAGCGCACGTGTTTCCTTCCTCTTACAATCCCGGGTTCTTCAAGCGGAGCGTGAAGAGGCACATCATTGGGCCGCCAACTTGAGGGACGCTGTCAGTAGTCATGTAGACTAAGAGAGTGCCCCTCAATTCGCTAGATGTCGTCATGGCTTTCCATCAGGCGGACGGCGTCATTTTGGCGAGTTAGATATAAAAAAAAAAAAAAAAAGAAATCCTTATAATGGTAGACGCATACTAAGAAGGGATTTTTTAAAATACCACTTCTAAAGGAGTAAAATAAGGAATAACCAATTGTATGGAAGTTCGTCAATCTTTTAGAAATATATAAGTATGTTTATCAGTTGTCTAGATCCCATACCACAAGCGATATTAGCTTACTTTGGGCTATACGACGTTGAGTAAAAGAAAACCCACAATAAGTAGTATTTATTAAAGACTTCGCCATGGCTTTCCATCAGACGGGCGGCGCCACATATAAGGTAAAAAAAATGCATTCGGAGAAACCCCTGCAAGGAACGAAGTCCATTTAAAAATAAAATAACAATAAATTTAATTAAATTGCAATAATTTTAAGAGAGAGAGAGAGAGAGCGAGAGAAACAGAGAGAGAGAGAGAGAGGGGGGAGACCGAGAGAGCGAGGGAGAGATAGAGAGAGAGAGAGAGAAAGAGAGAGAGAGAGAGGCAGAGGGATAGAGAGAGAGCGAGAGCGAGATGGGGGAAACCGAGAGAGCGAGGGAGAGACATAGAGAGAGAGAGAGAGAGAGAGGCAGAGTGCGTGAGAGAGACAGAGAGAGCCAGAGAGATAGAGAGCGAGAGAGATAGAGAGAGAGCAAGGGAGCGAGAGAGAGATAGAGAGAGAGCGACAGAGAGATAGAGAGAGAGAACGAGAGAGAGATAGATAGATAGAGAGAGAGAGAGCGAGAGAGAGAGAGAGAGCGAGAGAGAGAGAGAGTGCGAGTGAGAGAGAGAGAGAGAGAGAGAGAGAGAGCGAGAGAGCGAGAGAGAGAGAGAGATAGGGGGAGAGAGAGCGAGAGAGAGATAGCGAGAGAGAGGGAGCGAGAGAGATATAGGGAGAGAGAGAGCGAGAGCGAGAGAGAGAGTGAGCGAGAGAGAGAGAGAGAGCGAGAGAGAGAGCGAGAGAGAGAGAGAGAGCGAGAGAGAGAGCGAGAGAGCAAGAGAGAGAGAGAGCGAGAGAGAGAGCGAGAGAGAGCTAGATACACACAGCGTACGGCATATCGTTACTTGACTATTTATTTCTACCGTTGGTCCCGGTTGCCAGTAAAATGGCAGTCGTTAACCCTGGTTGAAAGCCTTATGCGCGGCTTGAAAATTTCAACAGCAGGTAGCCACAACCTGCGTCGGTCTATTTCATCACTGCAATGGGCTCACCACCTATTACGTGAGACAGGAATCCACACGGTGAAAAGTGGGCATATAGTATGCCTCTGCCACCCCTTCGGGGATAAGGCGTGATATTTATTTTTATTTATTTATTTCTACTAAAGTGCACTACCCGTAAGCCGCGTTAAGAAACTTCGTTACAAAAAATTTGGCTACAGATCTGTTGACTACCGAACTCTAAATGGAAACCAAACCTTATCATTTTATTATAGTCATTTATGAAAACTACTCAACCTGTTTAGATACATACTAAAACCGTAGCCTCATAAATTACAGATCAATTTGTTGAACCGCTCGTCGTCGCCCCGCTGACTCAGTGTTTTGTAAACAATCACTGCGTTAAGCAACATTTGCTATAGGTGGATCGTCTTGGATGGGTGACCACTTCGTGGAATTTACATTTGCGAGCGCTTCCGTGCTTCGGAAGACACGCTAAGCCGTTGGTAAAATGTAACCAGTAAAATGGCAGTCGTTACGCCTGGTTGAAGGCCTTATGGGCGGCTTGAAAAATTTTAACAGTAGGTAGCCATTACAACCTGCGTGTATTTCAATACGACAATGGGCTCACCACCTGTTACGTGGGACAAAAATGCATTCGATGAAATGTGGGCGTATAGTACTAGTAGTATAGTAGTATCTTATCTGCCTCTGTGGCGCGGTGGGAGTGCATCCGACTGCTACGCCGTAGGTTGTGGGTTAGATTCCCACCCAGGATAAAACTTTGTGTGATGAGCACGATGGTTTATTCTGTGTCTGGGTGTTATTTATCTATAATATCTATGTATTTAGAAATATATAAGTATCTTTATCAGTTATCTGGTTACCATAGTACAAGCTCTGCTTAGTTTGGAATCAGATGGCGTTGTGTGAGTTGTCCCAACGATATTTATTTATTTATTTATTTATTTATAGTAAGTCTCTGCCTACCCCTTCGGGGATAAAGGCATGACGTGACGTACTATTGATTAATGGCATTTGGTGGGACTTGTTACATATTTTAAATAACATCACTTGTACTGTTCCACAACATTTACGTTGCTATACTAACCGGTTTCACGGCATTCTTAAAAGTACACAATATCACCATTAACCGGTTAGGATAAAATTAGATGTAAAATGCTTAAGAAATCGCAGAGATCAGACAATATCTCTGTCTGTGTCGCAGACATGTTAAAGGACACAGATTTCGAAAACTTTGGATGTCACGAATCTCAAAGTGGACATAAAAAAATTAAGGCACATTTACCCCACTTCACTACTAATATTAGGGAAAGTAACGCTGTCACACTTCTGTGTGAACTTTATTGCCGTGTATTCATAAGTCATAAGGCACGAACAAATCCTTCGATCATATCATTGGTGCCCGAGACCGAGTCATTCCGTTTCTGACAAGCTCTCTCTGTCAGACTAATCATTGAAGAAACATTAAGTTAAGTGTGAGGTGATTTCAGTCTTCTGTGTTTATTTTCTTTGAGTAGGAGGAGCATCAAGCCCTCGGAATGTAGATACTTAGAGCTCGTATGGCAAAAGAACCAATTTAAAACCACTGTCCCCATTTGAGGTCACTTTTTGGTTACGTAATTTTCGAAGGATGATTTGTAAAATGATTTTTTTGTTTTCAAATAGGAATAATAGTTGAAGGAGTGCCGCTAAAACTGGTAATTAGTGGTTCTGGAGTTTTTATAATAATCTCCATGGCCTAAAGCGCGTAATGATGGGGGCTCGGTGAAACAGAAATATGAAGCTAGAACATTATATTCCTACACTTTTTTGTAGGGTGAAGTGAACCATCTTCTCAAATATGTATTTTCTGAATCCAGCCGGAGACCGGGGATATACGCTTTTAAATCGATGAGTAAAAAAGTCTGATATACTTTTGTCTGGTATATCAGCATTTTTGGCTCATCGATATGACGAAACAAGCCTGATATAAGCCACGGTGATCTCCATAGATTAAAGGCAAATATATTAGAACAAGAAGGCCGCTTTTATAGCAAATAAGACAGTCATAAGTTAAGATCTTTTAAATCGTTGAGTTCAGGGTACGATCATTTCAATAAATGTTTTAAATATTACTGCAGATTGCTCAAAAACGCAAATGTCAGTAGTACTAGCAGACCAGCATGTAGGAAACGATTAAAAACATTAACCGTTTTATACATGCAGAAGGCGGAAGAACCATGCATAAATCGCGAAACCTTATGATGTTGAGCGGGAAGACAGTTTAGTTTTAACAGAACGAACGTTTTATTTTATTTCAAAATTTGCCAATGTCTTTGCCTAAGTCAATTTGGCAATGTCTCTTTTAATAATATGTTTGGCCTTGGCTTTCAATTTAGTTATGGTCATAGAAATAACAAGTACAGTTAGCGTCAATAATATAGAAGCAAATTATCTCAGCAAATAGAAAAAATAAATCACACACCATCCCCAAAAGAAGTGGTGTAATGTAAAGGTCTAAACTTTACAATTTAAAACACGCAGTTTGCTACGAATTAAAATACTGAATTCTAGAAACGAGCATCACGTATCCTAAAACTAAATTTTTAAGGTTTAACACTTACCGCTAGATTAGTCTTCTCAATCTGTCTGTCTTGCGAGATGCCGTCACTTACGCGCACTTATACTAGGGGGCCAAGTATACTATTTTACAATATTTTTATATTTCTATTCTATATAGATTCAATTGCGATTGGTCCAAAACTAGGTAGTCTACTAAAACTATTAAATATTTCACAAAAAAAATTCTCAAGCCAAAGAAAAGCGACAATATAGCTGTTTTTGTATGTCAAAATATTTATGTAGACTGCCAAAAATGAAAATTACGAGCGGCTACTGGCGCGACACGTGTTAATAACATTATGTCGACCGGCCAATAGAATTCTATTGGAGCGCAATTATAATAGTGGACTATGAAAACAGTCAACGTTTTCTGTCGGCTCTGTATTGAGCGACGATTTCTATTCTCTTCTGACGCGATTGAATTAGTAGACTTGGCCCCCTGGGACTATAACACACAAAACTCGCGACAGAGTTGTCTCACAGCAGACCAGACCCACGAAGCACAGAAAGAATTTTATTCTCTACTTCGTGACCAGAGCACTTTCACACAACTTAAATCTGGATTAAACTAGCACAGAACCCTAGCTCTGTTTCAAAGAATCATCATTATCATCATCCGAGCGTCTGTCCTAGTTGCATCTCGCGACGCCCGGAGTCCAGTTTCCTACATTTTCTCCTCCACTTCGCACGGTCGTCGACATCCCCTGTAGTGAGAGCATTGGCACGCATATCTCTCACCTTACGACGGGACTGACATGGCCAGACATTAGTGTACCCCGACGGTGATGGGGAAGAGTTTCGTGTCGCCAACAGCATGGAACCATAGAACCGAAGCTCTGTTTCAAAGAATATTTGTTCAACACAACTCGAGCCGTTGCGATATAGAAACTTAGGCCGAACCGTCGGCGATGTTCTCAAGCGAGAATTTTATATCGTGTCCGCACGAGTAAATCAAACCATGACCTCCCAGAAGTCTAACTAACCCAGCAACTACCTCCCCGGTTATTAGAAAAAAAAACACATTCCTTTCGCTGTCAACGTCAAACGTCAACTTTTATTGGGAGTGTTGCCATTAAAAACGTTGTTCGGGTACAAGTGTGATTGCAATCGAACCCTTAGGTGAGGCCGCGATGGTAGTTAAGGTCTGTCAAAAACCTTGAGACATCATCCTTCCGAGGAATTATACGAATAAGGGACCGTGTGGTTTTAGTCGTTTTGTGATTGGCATGACATTCAAGTATATTTCCATACGTGAAAAATAATGATGTACCTACCTGATTTACATTGTATGACGGTTATGGTCCGGTATACACGTTTTTGCTGTTTGAGATGTAACTATGTATTTGCTAATTAGTTGGCTGAAATACATCTTGAAATTAATGAAATATACTGTTTGTCTATTTTGCTTTTACGCCAGAATCACTGAACCGATTCTAATGAAATTTGGTACTGACTGACTAAAGCTTGGCTCTACCGCAAAAAGGCTTTAAGAGGTTGAAATAGGGGATGAATTTTTTAAGGAATATTTTTTGTGATTTATTTATGTACACACAATAATACAGAAATAACAGAAGGGGGAGTCATAGGCACAATGGTACTTGCTGCTTATTTCTATAAGAAATATCTGCCCGCAGACCGGCGAGAGGAAAATGTGAATAAGTAGGAAAGAAAAAATAAAAGTGTGTAAATAAAAAGTAGACAAGAACTAAATCTACACACATACAAAATAACTCAAAAAAGATAAAATAATATTATTAACTGTATGGATATATGTACCTAAATACGTAAAATGTAAGAATCTAAATAAATACATGTAAATATGCTTACAGATACACATATACTTAACACTTATTATATATTTACACATATAAATAATAAGGTTTATAGAGTAGAAATGTAGTGTTCACGGACTTTCCTTTTAAAACTAGTAATAGATTTGCTGTCTCTTATTTAAGGCGGGAGTGAGTTCCACAGTGTCACTGCATGCACTGTGGAACTTGCACAACTTAGGTACGCAACTTTCACTATGGCTGGTACTCGGATGGGTGACCACTTTGTGGCATTTTACATTTGCGAGCGTTTCCGTGCTTCGGAAGGCACGTTATGCCGTTGGTACCGGTTGCCAGTAAGATGGCAGTCGTTAAGTTTGGTTGAAGGCCTTATGGGCGGCTTAAAAATTTCAACAGCAGGTAGCCACAACCTGCGTCTGTCTATTTTCAACACGGCAATGGGCTCACCACCTATTACGTGGGACTGGAATCCACACGGTGAAAAGTGGGCATATATTGTGCATATACAAGCTACTGTGGTATTTAGAAAGCTTTAAAAATATTTATTTACTAGCAGACGCCCCGCGGTTTTGCCTGCTTAGACCCGTTCAATAAGAAATACGGAATAGAATGTCCTGTTAGATTTTAACGGCCGGTCCATACATTTTAAATTGCTAGGTCCACCCGTTCCTGAGAAAACCGATGGTGACACACGGACAGATAGACGGACAAGAAAGTGATTTTATAAGGGTTCCTTTTTTTATGGAATCCTAAAAAAAAAAGTTACAAAGTGGACACAATTGAATGACAAAAGTGGAGTAGATCGTGAAAATCTATTCCGTAAGAACATACAGTAAAAAATAGTGGTAAGTATGTTCTAAATTCGAATAAAAACTTTAACAGGTGCTTTAATTAAAAAGTTGAAGTTAAAAAAAAAAAAAATATAGGTAATTTTAAAAAAAAGAGGGATTGGCTACCATACATAATTTTTTGTTACTTATTTTGTGACAAAACACAGATTGAAAGTTTGCTCCTCATATTATATTTCTTATCAATGCCTTAATGCAAAATTTAACGACTTTACCTTCGACTATATTTATTTTGTTCGGTCTCCTGATGCTCCTTGCAGGTCAAATCTACACTCAAATCTTAAATTCCAATATCATAAATCAGACTTTTACACCTCTTCCTTCAAAAAATAAAATAAATAAATATCCATCACGCCTTATCCCCGAAGGGGTGGCAAAGGCATATTATATGCCCACTTTTCACCGTGTGGATTCCAGTCCCACGTAATAGGTGGTGAGCCCATTGCCGTGTTGAAAATAGACAGACGCAGGTTGTGGCTACCTGCTGTTGAAATTTTTAAGCCGCCCATAAGGCCTTCAACCAAACTTAACGACTGCCATCTTACTGGCAACCGGTACCAACGGCTTAACGTGCCTTCCGAAGCACGGAAACGCTCGCAAATGTAAAATGCCACAAAGTGGTCACCCCTCCGAGTACCAGCCATAGTGAAAGTTGCGTACCTAAGTTGTGCAAGTTCCACAGTGCATGCAGTGACACTGTGGAACTCACTCCCGCCTTAAATAAGAGACAGCAAATCTATTACTAGTTAAAAAGTTAGTTAGTTAGTTAGTTAGTTAGTTAGTTGTTACTTAAAAAAAAATTGCTGCTATAGAGTACGGTAGAGAGGATAATGAGCTCCCTGCCTGAGTTTTCCCGCACGTTTACTGTATGGGGTTCTTCAAAAGGGGTCTTAGAAGGTTCATAAAGGTTCTCTGGTGTTGCAAACGTCCATAGGCTACGGTGACCACTTTCCATCAGGTTGGCCGTACGGTTGTCTACCACCTCAGTGGTATAAAAAAATATTCTTCAGAGCGTTCAAAACATACACCTACTATTCACATTTCACTATTCTTATATATATACTAGCTGACCCGGCGAACTTTGTTCCGCCTTAATGTCAATAAATAAGCAGATTTTTTTTTATTGGAAAAAATACAAAAAAAAATAAATTTCTACATCAATCTATATATATAAAAGAAAGTCGTGTTAGTTACTTCACTTATAACTCAAGAACGGCTGAACCGATTTAGCTGAAAATTGGCAGGGAGGTAGTTTAGAGCCAGGAGAAGGACATAGGATACTTTTTATTCCGTTCGACATCATTCCCGTGTGACTTGACATGTAACGTCAGTCACTATAAAACGTGGTATATCAAAAAAGAATCAGACTTGGAATAACAAAATTGACGTATAATGACAGCTATGTAATGACGTATGGATGACAATTTGATATTTGTAAGAAATCAATAATAAAACTATTTCTATTAAATAAATAATTAACATTATTGCCAAATTGCCCATTCGTATAAACAGTAAAGTGAACTATAAAACTCGGTATGGTTGAAAATAGAAATCACGATATTGAGATGAATGAGGAGATACATAATCGTGCTTTACTCTTGATCGAAGATATGTGTTACCTCATGTGCGGTAATTTATTAATCAGGTTAGGAATGCCAGCACCATATCGTGAAATGAATGACGCATTTAATCGAGAATTGGAACGGGAACGTGAATATGATCACCAGTAATTAGATTTAGTAGTTCAAACGAATGTACCCCTGTTGAATTACCAACAAAAGGAAGTTTATGATACTTTAATGAAGGCAATCGATGATGAAAATGGTGGTTTATATTTCCTAGATGCCCCTGGTGGAACTGGTAAGACATTCCTCATGTCATTAGTTTTAGCAACTGTTCGGGCGAGATCTAACATAGCGGTTGCAGTTGCTTCTTCTGGAATAGCAGCCACATTGTTAGAAGGATGCCGTACGGCTCATTCAGCATTCAAATTACCGTTAAATCTTCAAATTATTGAAGAACCAACGTGTAATATTGCAAAACACTCAGCAATGGCCAAAGTTTTAGCGGTATCGAAAATCATCATCTGGGACGAATGCACAATGGCGCATAAACGTGCATTAGAAGCACTTAACCGAACATTAAAAGATTTACGCAATGACTCGAGATGTTTTGGAGGAGCAAGGATTTTACTTTCTGGCGATTTCCGCCAAATACTGCCAGTAATTCCAAGATCTACGGCTGCCGACGAAATAAACGCTTGCCTCAAATCGTCAAATCTATGGCGCCATGTGAAGAAACTGCAACTGACAACAAACATGAGAGTTACATTGCTTAATGATACATCTGCTGAAGATTTCTCGGAGCAATTGCTGACTATCGGTAATGGTCAAGTACCTGTCGATGAATCGAGCGGATTAATATCATTTCCAAATAATTTCTGTAATTTTACGATTTGAGGCAAGCGTTTATTTCGTCGGCAGCCGTAGATCTTGGAATTACTGGCAGTATTTGACGGAAATTGCCAGAAAGTAAAATCATTGCTCCTCCAAAACATCTCGAGTCATTGCGTATATCTTTTAATGTTCGGTTAAGTGCTTCTAATGCACGTTTGTGCGCCATTGTGCATTCGTCCCCGATGATGATTTTCGATACCGCTAAAACTTTGGCCATTGCTGAGTGTTTTGCAATATTACACGTTGGTTCTTCAATAGTTTGAAGATTTAACGGTAATTTGAATGCTGAATGAGCCGTACGGCATCCTTCTAACAATGTGGCTGCTATTCCAGAAGAAGCAACTGCAACCGCTATGTTAGATCTCGCCCGAACAGTTGCTAAAACTAATGACATGAGGAATGTCTTACCAGTTCCACCAGGGGCATCTAGGAAATATAAACCACCATTTTCATCATCGATTGCCTTCATTAAAGTATCATAAACTTCCTTTTGTTGGTAATTCAACAGGGGTACATTCGTTTGAACTACTAAATCTAATTCCTGGTGATCATATTCACGTTCCCGTTCCAATTCTCGATTAAATGCGTCATTCATTTCACGATATGGTGCTGGCATTCCTAACCTGATTAATAAATTACCGCACATGAGGTAACACATATCTTCGATCAAGAGTAAAGCACGATTATGTATCTCCTCATTCATCTCAATATCGTGATTTCTATTTTCAACTATACCGAGTTTTATAGTTCACTTCACTGTTTATACGAATGGGCAATTGGGCAATAATGTTAATTATTTGTTTAATAGAAATAGTTTTATTATTGATTTCTTACAAATATCAAATTGTCATCCATACGTCATTACATAGCTGTCATTATACGTCAATTTGGCAATAATGTTAATTATTTATTTAATAGAAATAGTTTTATTATTGATTTCTTACAAATATAAAATTGTCATCCATACGTCATTACATAGCTGTCATTATACGTCAATTTTGTTATTCCAAGTCTGATTCTTTTTTGTTATACCACGTTTTATAGTGACTGACGTTACATGTCAAGTCACACGGGAATGATGTCGAACGGGATAAAAAGTATCCTATGTCCTTCTCCTGGCTCTAAACTACCTCCCTGCCAATTTTCAGCTAAATCGGTTCAGCCGTTCTTGAGTTATAAGTGAAGTAACTAACACGACTTTCTTTTATATATATAGATAGATAATAGATTTGCTGTCTCTTATTTAAGGCGGGAGTGAGTTCCACAGTGTCACTGCATGCACTGTGGAACTTGCACAACTTAGGTACGCAACTTTCACTATGGCTGGTACTCGGATGGGTGACCACATTTGCGAGCGTTTCCGTGCTTCGGAAGGCACGTTAAGCCGTTGGTACCGGTTGCCAGTAAGATGGCAGTCGTTAAGTTTGGTTGAAGGCCTTATGGGCGGCTTAAAAATTTCAACAGCAGGTAGCCACAACCTGCGTCTGTCTATTTTCAACACGGCAATGGGCTCACCACCTATTACGTGGGACTGGAATCCACACGGTGAAAAGTGGGCATATAATATGCCTTTGCCACCCCTTCGGGGATAAGGCGTGAGTGATATTTATTTATTTTATTTTTTGAAGGAAGAGGTGTAAAAGTCTGATTTATGATATTGGAATTTAAGATTTGAGTGTAGATTTGACCTGCAAGGAGCATCAGGAGACCGAACAAAATAAATATCGTCATAGTCGAAGGTAAAGTCGTTAAATTTTGCATTAAGGCATTGATAAGAAATATAATATGAGGAGCAAACTTTCAATCCGTGTTTTGTCACAAAATAAGTAACAAAAAATTATGTATGGTAGCCAATCCCTCTTTTTTTTAATATTACCTATATTATTATTATTTTTTTAACTTCAACTTTTTAATTAAAACACCTGTTAAAGTTTTTATTCGAATTTAGAACATTCTTACCACTATTTTTTACTGTATGTTCTTACGGAATAGATTTTCACGATCTACTCCACTTTTGTCATTCAATTGTGTCCACTTTGTAACTTTTTTTTTTTAGGATTCCATAAAAAAAGGAACCCTTATAAAATCACTTTCTTGTCCGTCTATCTGTCCGTGTGTCACCATCGGTTTTCTCAGGAACGGGTGGACCTAGCAATTTAAAATGTATGGACCGGCCGTTAAAATCTAACGGGACATTCTATTCCGTATTTCTTATTGAACGGGTCTAAGCAGGCAAAACCGCGGGGCGTCTGCTAGTAAATAAATATTTTTAAAGCTTTCTAAATACCACAGTAGCTTGTATATGCACAAGATGTTACTTAAAAAAAAATTGCTGCTATAGAGTACGGTAGAGAGGATAATGAGCTCCCTGCCTGAGTTTTCCCGCACGTTTACTGTATGGGGTTCTTCAAAAGGGGTCTTAGAAGGTTCATAAAGGTTCTCTGGTGTTGCAAACGTCCATAGGCTACGGTGACCACTTTCCATCAGGTTGGCCGTACGGTTGTCTACCACCTCAGTGGTATAAAAAAAAATTCTTCAGAGCGTTCAAAACATACACCTACTATTCACATTTCACTATTCTTATATATATACTATCTGACCCGGCGAACTTTGTTCCGCCTTTATGTCAATAAATAAGCAGATTTTTTTTTTATTGGAAAAAATACAAAAAAAATTAAATTTCTACATCAATCTATATATATAAAAGAAAGTCGTGTTAGTTACTTCACTTATAAATCAAGAACGGCTGAACCGATTTAGCTGAAAATTGGCAGGGAGGTAGTTTAGAGCCAGGAGAAGGACATAGGATACTTTTTATCCCGTTCGACATCATTCCCGTGTGACTTGACATGTAACGTCAGTCACTATAAAACGTGGTATAACAAAAAAGAATCAGACTTGGAATAACAAAATTGACGTATAATGACAGCTATGTAATGACGTATGGATGACAATTTTATATTTGTAAGAAATCAATAATAAAACTATTTCTATTAAATAAATAATTAACATTATTGCCAAATTGACGTATAATGACAGCTATGTAATGACGTATGGATGACAATTTGATATTTGTAAGAAATCAATAATAAAACTATTTCTATTAAATAAATAATTAACATTATTGCCCAATTGCCCATTCGTATAAACAGTGAAGTGAACTATCAATAATAAAACTATTTCTATTAAATAAATAATTAACATTATTGCCAAATTGACGTATAATGACAGCTATGTAATGACGTATGGATGACAATTTGATATTTGTAAGAAATCAATAATAAAACTATTTCTATTAAATAAATAATTAACATTATTGCCCAATTGCCCATTCGTATAAACAGTGAAGTGAACTATAAAACTCGATATGGTTGAAAATAGAAATCACGATATTGAGATGAATGAGGAGATACATAATCGTGCTTTACTCTTGATCGAAGATATGTGTTACCTCATGTGCGGTAATTTATTAATCAGGTTAGGAATGCCAGCACCATATCGTGAAATGAATGACGCATTTAATCGAGAATTGGAACTGGAACGTGAATATGATCACCAGGAATTAGATTTAGTAGTTCAAACGAATGTACCCCTGTTGAATTACCAACAAAAGGAAGTTTATGATACTTTAATGAAGGCAATCGATGATGAAAATGGTGGTTTATATTTCCTAGATGCCCCTGGTGGAACTGGTAAGACATTCCTCATGTCATTAGTTTTAGCAACTGTTCGGGCGAGATCTAACATAGCGGTTGCAGTTGCTTCTTCTGGAATAGCAGCCACATTGTTAGAAGGATGCCGTACGGCTCATTCAGCATTCAAATTACCGTTAAATCTTCAAACTATTGAAGAACCAACGTGTAATATTGCAAAACACTCAGCAATGGCCAAAGTTTTAGCGGTATCGAAAATCATCATCTGGGACGAATGCACAATGGCGCATAAACGTGCATTAGAAGCACTTAACCGAAACATCTCGAGTCATTGCGTAAATCTTTTAATGTTCGGTTAAGTGCTTCTAATGCACGTTTATGCGCCATTGTGCATTCGTCCCCCAGGGGCATCTAGGAAATATAAACCACCATTTTCATCATCGATTGCCTTCATTAAAGTATCATAAACTTCCTTTTGTTGGTAATTCAACAGGGGTACATTCGTTTGAACTACTAAATCTAATTCCTGGTGATCATATTCACGTTCCCGTTCAAATTCTCGATTAAATGCGTCATTCATTTCACGATATGGTGCTGGCATTCCTAACCTGATTAATAAATTACCGCACATGAGGTAACACATATCTTCGATCAAGAGTAAAGCACGATTATGTATCTCCTCATTCATCTCAATACCGTGATTTCTATTTTCAACCATACCGAGTTTTATAGTTCACTTCACTGTTTATACGAATGGGCAATTGGGCAATAATGTTAATTATTTATTTAATAGAAATAGTTTTATTATTGATTTCTTACAAATATCAAATTGTCATCCATACGTCATTACATAGCTGTCATTATACGTCAATTTGGCAATAATGTTAATTATTTATTTAATAGAAATAGTTTTATTATTGATTTCTTACAAATATCAAATTGTCATCCATACGTCATTACATAGCTGTCATTATACGTCAATTTTGTTATTCCAAGTCTGATTCTTTTTTGTTATACCACGTTTTATAGTGACTGACGTTACATGTCAAGTCACACGGGAATTATGTCGAACGGGATAAAAAGTATCCTATGTCCTTCTCCTGGCTCTAAACTACCTCCCTGCCAATTTTCAGCTAAATCGGTTCAGCCGTTCTTGAGTTATAAGTGAAGTAACAAACACGACTTTCTTTTATATATATAATAATGCACATGAGGTAACACATATCTTCGATCAAGAGTAAAGCACGATTATGTATCTCCTCATTCATCTCAATATCGTGATTTCTATTTTCAACCATACCGAGTTTTATAGTTCACTTCACTGTTTATACGAATGGGCAATTGGGCAATAATGTTAATTATTTATTTAATAGAAATAATTTTATTATTGATTTCTTACAAATATCAAATTGTCATCCATACGTCATTACATAGCTGTCATTATACGTCAATTTGACAATAATGTTAATTATTTATTTAATAGAAATAGTTTTATTATTGATTTCTTACAAATATCAAATTGTCATCCATACGTCATTACATAGCTGTCATTATACGTCAATTTTGTTATTCCAAGTCTGATTCTTTTTTGTTATACCACGTTTTATAGTGACTGACGTTACATGTCAAGTCACACGGGAATTATGTCGAACGGGATAAAAAGTATCCTATGTCCTTCTCCTGGCTCTAAACTACCTCCCTGCCAATTTTCAGCTAAATCGGTTCAGCCGTTCTTGAGTTATAAGTGAAGTAACAAACACGACTTCTTTTATATATATAATAATGCACATGAGGTAACACATATCTTCGATCAAGAGTAAAGCACGATTATGTATCTCCTCATTCATCTCAATATCGTGATTTCTATTTTCAACCATACCGAGTTTTATAGTTCACTTCACTGTTTATACGAATGGGCAATTGGGCAATAATGTTAATTATTTATTTAATAGAAATAATTTTATTATTGATTTCTTACAAATATCAAATTGTCATCCATACGTCATTACATAGCTGTCATTATACGTCAATTTGGCAATAATGTTAATTATTTATTTAATAGAAATAGTTTTATTATTGATTTCTTACAAATATCAAATTGTCATCCATACGTCATTACATAGCTGTCATTATACGTCAATTTTGTTATTCCAAGTCTGATTCTTTTTTGTTATACCACGTTTTATAGTGACTGACGTTACATGTCAAGTCACACGGGAATTATGTCGAACGGGATAAAAAGTATCCTATGTCCTTCTCCTGGCTCTAAACTACCTCCCTGCCAATTTTCAGCTAAATCGGTTCAGCCGTTCTTGAGTTATAAGTGAAGTAACTAACACGACTTTCTTTTATATATATAGATAGAAGATATACAAAAGACGAAAATAAATGGAAGTAAATTGGAAAAACATTATTTTTATTTATTGCAAATTATTACAAACAATGATAAACTTCACGCCTATTTCCGTGGGAGGAAGTCAGAGGTATATAATACGCTCATTTATAAACACTTAAATGTAATAAATACTATTTTTATTAATGTTTACGCTTTAATGTGTAAAAATATTACACTTAACCACTGGGATAGACCGAGTAACTTTGTTAAGTGCCGGTAGATGGCCCCTTACTTCATTAGTCAGTTTCGATTGGGTCTCGATAGCCTAGTTGGTAAAGCGTTTGACATGTTAAGCCAGAAGATACTAGTTCGAATTCAGCTCGAAATTAAAAAATAAAACTTAGTATCGATTTAAGTATGATGAGTGAGTAACGATTGACGAAGAATTTATATTACGCGCAAGTAGAGGGTAAAAGGAGTCAGGGTAGGCCGAGACATACATATGAAGTCGTGAGCAGCAATTAATTAAATGCATTTAGTTTTTAAATAAAAACTTTAATCACATATCACAGAGATTTTAAGACTTTGCCAATGAATAAGTAAAACGTAAGAAAATTAAAACAAAACAAAAAGCAGTTTTCAAGAAAGGAAAAGGTTAAGGCAAGTATAAATCCTTGTAAATAGCTAAGTGAGGACATCAATAACATTAACCAATTATGACAATTAAAACAGTAATGAAAACAAAGAAATGTCTATTACGGTGCCATAATAGGTATTAAATCACTTACAAAGTCGCGATTATAAGTATACTAGATGATCCCCACAGCTTCGCCTGTGGAATATTTTGTCCGCCCGTCGCACCTATTTAATCCCGTCGCTTATAAATTCTACAATAATGCATAAAAATTTGCCCGATCTGTCGACTTTTATGATTAGTGCTCTGCTCTCCAAAGTAGTAGTGTGATGATATATAATCTATATGCCTTTTTCGATAAATTTACTATCCAATACAAAAAGAATTTTTAAGATCCGACCTGTAGTTCCTGAGATTAGCGCGTTCAACCAAACAAACTCTTCAGCTTCATATTATTAGTATAGATTCATGACAGTCTCTTATAAAGCAGGATAATGAAAAAAAAAACATGGCATTTATATTCATAAGTTATAACAATACCGCTGTTGTGATCTCGAATATATTATTTTCAGAGTCTTTTACAAGGTTTAAATGAAAGTGTTTAAAGTGTTTTTAGGTTTTATGGCAGGTTTGAATAAAAGTGTTAGCGTTAAGCTGGAAAAGGGCGTGCTCCGTTGGTTTGAACACGTCCAACGAATGAGTGAGGAACGATTAACGAAGAATATATATTGTTCAAAAGTAGAGGGTAGAAGGAGTCAGGGTAGGCCGAGACTTACATATGAAGACCAAGTGAGCAAATTGCTCGAAAACAGAAAAGTCACAAGTACTCGGATGCCCAGACGAGCATGTATGAAGCGATTAATGAATTAGAGGGAGGCGAAGGAAGTATGCATGGATAGTGGGACCCGGCGATCTGTCCTCTCTGACTACCACGTCAGGGATACAGCGTGAAGATAGTTAGTTTATTTTATGAATTATTTGCAGTATATTTTCTTAAAGGTTTTACATTTATAACATTTAATCCTAATTCATTCAGTGGAGTATAGTCCTTTAAAGTGGGATAAAATATTTTTTTTCAACGAAGCCAAGCTTCACTTTAATCGCCTTTCACGGTCATAGGCGTTTTCCTGCCAATTGCATGAGTCTAATTATCCACGACAATCCAACATTTCTTCAATTTTCTCTTATTTTTGGGACTTACAGAAATGTCATGGACAGGAACTTGTTCGATCGCTAATAAGCTATTTTTGGCACCACACCATATCATTGAACGAACGAACTTTCTTCTGCAGGTTGTAACTATTAAAAATAATTGCAGCAAATGCGAGTTCCTCATGTGGTCTACAGTACGTTACTTTATTGATATATATCTTACTAGTTAACGCCCGCGGCTTCGCCCGCGTGAAGAAGTTTTCCCGTTCCCGTTTCCCACAGGAACTTGTTCCCGGGATAAAAAGTCTATGTCCGTCTCCTGTCTCTAAGCTACCTCTCCACCAATTTTCAGCCAAATTGGTTCAGTGGTTTAGGCGAGAAAGCGTAACAGACAGACAGACAGACAGAGTTACTTTCGCATTTATAATATTAGTAGGGATACAGCAATGTAAAAACAACGAGGAAAATGACAAATTTAAATCTCGTCGTTGACTGTTTCTTGGTAACAATATAATATAGTTATAAAAAACTCACAAAACATAATAAAATTTTACTATTTTCTGTAAATATGTAAAAAAATTATTAAATTAATGAAATTAAAAATTCGAAAATGTGCATTTAACTTCAACAGTTTAACGCAAAACTGTGCAAATGAATATTTATACACAATATATAGAAGGTTTTTAAAGGGTGGGCACGGCAGCGCGAGTGCTGCACCTCTGGTGTAGCAAACGTCCATAGGCTACGGTGACCACTTTCCATCAGGTGGGTCGTATGCTTCTCTGCCACCTCGGTGGTATATAAAGAATACTTATGACCTATACCCGTGCCAATAACAATTCTTTTAAGTTTTTTTGCAAACTAAATTACGAAGGCAGAAATTTATTAAAAGTAGCAAATACGACTAAAGAGTACGACACTAAGGCCCGTATTCCAGAACGTTTCTCAATACTCAATCAACGCTTGAGAGTAGTATTTATAAGGCAAAAACTAGCCTCAAGCGTTCATTGAGTATTGAGAAACGTTCTGGACTTCGTTCAGTTTGACAACAATTTTTGTAACTTTAATTGACTTACTACTACTAATAATTACTTTTTTTTACTTATCTATCACGCCTTATCCCCGAAGGGGTGGCAGAGGCATATTATATGCCCACTTTTCACCATGTGTATTCCTGTCCCACGTAATAGCTGGTGAATCCATTGCCACGTTGAAATAGACAGACGCAGGTTGTGGCTACCTACTGTTGAAATTTTTCGAGCCGCCCATAAGGCCTTCAAGTTGACTTAACGACTGCCATGTTACTGGCAACCGGGACCAACGGCTTAACGTGCCTTCCGCAGCACGGAACTACTAATATTAATTACTGCTAATTACTACTACTAAGTAATTGACTTTTTTTTTCTTCTTCTTTATGGAATTTTTCGGCTTGAGCAATTTGTGAAATACGGTTTTAAGAGGTAGATAGGTTTATGAAGGCATTCACGTGGTCTGAATAATATTACAATACACCTAATCTTAATCTATTTTATGATTAGGCAAGTATTTATATTTATAACGTGCCCTACATTTAAAAGAAACCTTCAATTTAAGATATAGCGAAGGTTGAGATGTCACTTTTGTATAACTTACGAAATATACCTATTTACATTATTATAAAACAAAATAGTTCACGGCGTCTGTCTGTCTGTTCGCGATAAACTTAAAAATTATTAATCGAATTATCATGCTAGTTTTACCAAAAGATAGAGTGATTCATGAGTACTTCAACTCCAACTATTAGTTTTTGGCATTTGTGGAAAGCCTACCACTAGTTCATGAGTCAGGTTTAGGTATATTTATAATTTGTCAAGATTTTATGTCAATTTTGTTAACATATGACGATAATGTTCATCATCATCATCCGAGCGTCTGTCCCAGTTGCGTCTCGCGACGCTGGGGAGACCATTGGCACGCATGTCATCCCTTACGACGTCAAGCCAGCACTTCTTGGGTCTTCCCCTCTTACCGGGACCCAGCGGGACTGACATGGCCAGACATTTGTTACCTACGTAGCCCGGCGGTTGCCGCAAGACGTGACCATACCAACGAAGGCGACACTCTTGCAATGTCGGGAAAAATAAAGTCGGCTAAGAGGTTTCATTGAAAACTCTGCCTCTCTCCTGAGAGAAAGAATTTAACATTGTAGAATTTCAAAACCGTTATAATAACTGGAGATTTAAACATAAAATTATGAAAGGAAAAATAGACACAGCTACCTTAATAGCTTGGCATCTTGTTGTGTACTGCCCGGGCATATTTTTCGAACTAGATTGGAAAATTGCTTAGACCATTTTATGATAAAACTCGATAAAAGTTTACCTACTGCTCAAATAGCGGTTTTAAATACTTCCATTACAGATCATGCCTTAATTGTTCTAGTTTTATCAAAAATAAAACACCGTTTAACACCTCCTACATTTAAAACAGTCGTAGACTACGATAGAGCTAAATTGAGTTTAGAAAAAAAAATCTTTTCCAGCTTCTCCTATGTGATGATCCAAATCAGCTTGTTGATCTACTAACCGAAGCAATCTCGAACTCTTTGCATGAAAATGCAAAGACTTTTACCATTTCAAATAATAAACGAATAATTAAACCATCGATAACTCCTGTTTACTTCGATGTATTCATAATAGGAACCAATTGCAAATGAAAGTATGTGATAATCCTAATGACAATATTCAGAAGATCACATATAGGCGTTACCGTAACTTCTGCAATAATTAATTAAAAAAGGTTAAAAGAACGTATGAGAAAAACTTACTTGAAGTATCTGCCAATAACCCTAAAAGTCTGTGGAAAACAATAAAAAAATTACTCACTTCAAACAATCTAAGTCTGATAATACACAGTTACTCTGCATAAAACAAACGCCCGAGGAATCGGTGAATGCAGTAAATGAGTTTTTTGCAAACATCGGACGTGACCTAGCTTCTAAAATAAATATCCCTTTGACCCCAAACTGTGAAAACAAAAAGTACATTGTACCACGATCTCGTCAGCTCTCTTCTTTCGCTCTGTTAGATACGGACACTGACGAGGTTGAGAGAACTCTTATGAACTTAAAGTCTTCAAGTGCAACTGGGTGGGATGATATACCTACCTCCGTTGTCAAATTGGCGAAACATAATTTAGTTCCTATAATAACTCACTTTATCAACATCTGTTTTAATACAGGTGTATTTCCAGACTCCCTTAAGAGCCATTATAACACCTGTGTTCAAGAGTGGTGACAGAGACGATGTTGGCAACTACAGACCAATATCCGTGCTAACAACATTTTCATAAATTATGGATAAAATTAAACGGCTAGTCTTAATTTAATCTTAATAAATACAAAATTTTATCTGAGTCCCAATTCGGTTTTTGTCAAAACAAATCAACGGAAGACGCTATTGTAGCTTTAACAACCATAATAGTAGAACAGTTAGACAAAGTTAATAAATTGTCTCTCAGTTTTTCTAGATTAAAAAAAGGCATTTGACACCGTCTCTGTCCCCATTCTAATACAAAAACTAGAATATATCGGAATAAGAGATAAACCTTTAGCACTCTTCAAAGATTATCTAACAAACCGTAAACAGTGCGTTAAAATCGGAGTCCACGCAAGTGAGTACGCCGGTATTAATTTTGGTGTTCCCCAGGGGAGTGTGCTAGGGCCCACACTCTTTCTAATCTACATTAATGATTTGCTCAAAATGAAAATACATAACGCTAGTATATTCTCATATGCTGATGATACTGTAATAGTTTTTACAGGTAGATCTTTGCGATCTATTCATATAGATACTGAAAAAGGACTCGCTGAAATTGATCTTTGGTTAAAACATAACTTCCTTACCTTAAATTCCCAAAAAACGAAGTACATGTGGTATTCAATTTATAGAAACACTCAACCTCCAGCAAACTTTGAAATCACAATTCATGACTATACCTGTAACGACTCTTTCGGTTCCTGTACATGCTCTGTTATTAATAAAGCCTCTTCAATAAAATATCTAGGTATTCTGACGGATCAACACCTATCTAGGCATCCCCATCTAGAAAGTGTTGCTGATAGGATGAGAAAATTGATGTGGATATTTTTAAGACTAAGAAAGATAGCGTCATTTAATTTGATAAAATTACTGTATACGGCTTTAGCGCAGTCAGTCTTAACCTATTGCATATCTATCTGGGGAGGTGCGACAAAAGTAAATTTCTTGGAAGTTGAAAAATCCCAAAGAGCCCTCCTAAAGATAGCACTTTTAAAGCATCGCCTCTATTCCACAAATAACTTGTATTCAGATTGCAAACTATTAACAGTTAGAAAGTTGTACACACTTAGTGTTATTATACGAAAACATAAAACGTTAGTTCCTTGTTCCACCCTTCGACTGAAACGCAGAAAACACGTCGTTGCACACACCGGTCCTGTTAAGACATCTTTTGCAAGGCGTCAGTATACCAGACAAGCGACACATTTATTCAACCTAATAAATAAAAAATTAGAAATTTACTCGTTGACAACATACGAATGTAAAAAGAAAGTTATCGAGTGGCTGTTGGGGTTGAATTATGAGGAAACAGAAGAATTATTTGTATATTTGACTTAATATTTTATTTTATCACACACACACACACACACACATACATTATTATTGTAGTAAGATTGAGGTGTAATTATAATTATTGGTACGGCATATTATAGTTATAGATGAGCGAGACCTTCTAACACAGGTGTTATTCACATAATAGAAGATCTCTACAATAACAATAGTTTTATGTACCAATTTAGTTAACGAAATAAATATTTTTCATTTTCATTTCAGAATGATTAGATATAATTCATTTTTATAGTTTTAAATGAAAACAACGCAAGCAACTTACCTAAAACAAATATTGGAGCCTGAAAGAAGTTTTTAAACAAGTAACAACTTGTCATAAGTTGCTTGCCAGACCTGGAAATATACAGCCAAAAAAACAAAAAAAATTACAACGTGTCAACGAGGTCTAGAACGTAGTAGGCTCATCATCAGCTAAATGTAGAAGCGTTCATTAGTGTTACTTTGTCTCCTACATGAATAAAGATTTTTCATTTTCATTTCATCGTGACGCCTGAAGTCCGCTTTCCTACTTTTTCTCCTCCACTTCGCACGGTCGTCGGCATACCCTGTAGTGAGAGTATTGGCACGCATCGTAAGGGATGACCCCTTACGACGTCAAGCCAGCATTTCTTGGATCTGCCTCTCATACAGGGACCCGGCGATGTGTATGCTAAACATCAAAAATAAACTTAAAATACGACATACAAAAATAAGAAACATAACCAAAACTGATGCCCTAATCTATGCCCTAAAACTAAAATGGAAATGGGCGGGTCACGTAGCCAGAATGACAGACGGGCGTTGGACCAATAAGGTAACATCTTGATTAGGCCCAAGTGGAATGCGCCACAGGAGAAGGCTGCTTACAAGATTATGACATAAGCAGACTGGATACAAAAAGCCCATGATCGGGTCAAGTGGACTTATTTTAAGTGGAGGTTTTTACCCACGGAGGGGCTTAACAACTTTTTTTTAGTATTTTAATATAAAAAAAAGAAAATATATGAATATATCTAGATAATAGGAATACTAAAACTATCACACCTATTTGTTAATTTTTTTTCTTCTCTGTTTGTAAAAAATATTAATAAAGGCTTTATTATTTTATTTATTAGCACATTCAATGCGATACGGCAAGTATTTTGCCGTATTTGACTCACAGCCAGTGCGGCAGCTCGTTGTCTTTGTTTTGCGCACGGTGCGGGGGCGATTTAACTAAGTTCCCGTACGCGTAGGAATGAGATTGTGATCTTTTCAATACTGTTGCTTTTAATATAATAATATTGTACACTAATAATAAACGGCAAAATAGCAGTACGGCGAATATCTGGCCGTACCCCCCCAACCCCGCACCACACCGCATGCGTCCGCGCGGCGGGTTCATTTTGCATTAGTGCTGGCCATAAGCCATACGATATAGATACGTAAGCGCTCGATATTTTTTGTGAAAAATATACACGCCTTAAGACTTAAGGAAATGGGCGTGCTCCGTTGAATTGGACACGTCCAATGAATGAGTAAGGAACGATTGACGAAGATATATTGTGCGAAAGTAGAGGGTAGAAGGAGTTAGGGTAGGCCGAGACTTACATATGAAGACCACATGAGCAGATTGCTCGTAAACGGAAAAGTCTAAAGTACTCGGATACCCACTATGTAGTTTTTAGTATTTTAAATTTATTTTATTTCATCAAATTAAAGTTCCTAATATTGTGTGGTGTGATCATCTCATTTTCATAATGACTTAAAGTAATTTTAATAATTAGTTAAATAATTATGTTGATTTATATTACACAGTTAAATATGAATGTTGAATCTATAATATTTTTTTTTTAACGTATCGATTAACATTTCAGAAGTAAACCCCATCCCTAGCATTTTATCACTTCTACGCTATACGGCATATATATTGCCGCGAATGACTGATTTTAAAATACCTCTGTATCTTTCAAAATATCACAGAGAACCCGGGGCTACTGCAGCTAGGTATATGATGCTAGCATCTGCAGCTAGGCATATCAATGATAAAAATCATTGATATGGGCGGTTTCCACGTCTGTATGGACTTTGAAAGTCAGGTTCTGGTACAGCAAAATAGAAGTCGTAACGCATATCAGGAAATATAGATACGGGCAGTATTTGTCTCCTACCGCACCAGCAGAAAGTTTAGATTTAATGCTGCCGCCGTGAATGTGTTAACTAGCTGACCCGCGCTACTTCGTTAGCGCCACATAAGAGAAACAGACAAAGAAAGAGACACGGTCATCTCCCGCCAATTGGCCCACGCGGCAGCAATGCGTGACTTGACATCGCAATCGATGTCACTGGACGTGTGAAAAACAGATCCCAGGTATTTAACCTGGTCCGTCCGCTCGACCAAATCACCGCCAATGCGGACGGATGTGGGATCTGTCGAGTTTAGTGCCAAGTACTCGGTCTTCGCCACATTTAGTTTCAGACCGCCGTTCTCAAGCGTCTCCTTCCACACCTTCACACGTCGCACCAATCTGCTCCTGTCCGCGTCTGCCAGCGCAATATCGTCAGCATACATGAGCAACCATGGAGGCTGCTCATGCGAGTTCCTAATGCTGTCCGACAATTCGTCTAATATTACGCTGAACAGAAGCGGACTAAGGACCGAACCCTGGTGTACACCGACGGTGATGGGGAAGGATTTCGTGTCGCCAACAGCAGTCCGAACCATGGAATCGGAGTCACAGTATATGTCCCGGATAGTGTCAATATAGACCTCGGGAACCCCTTTGGACCGCAGTGCCCACCAGATCATCGCGCGAGGAACACAGTCGAAGGCCTTCTGCATGTCTAGAAACATACAGTGCAGAGGCGTGTTCTTCGACCTGTATTTCTCTGCGACAACCCTAAGGGCAAAAACAGGGTCCGTAGTCCCACGACCAAGGCGAAACCCATATTGACACCCCGAGAGAGTACACTCCTGCCCGATCCGAGAGTCTATAATCCTCTCGAAGATCTTCATGGTGTGGGACATCACCTTTATACCGCGGTAGCTCCCGCACTCCTGCACTGACCCCTTACCTTTGAAGACTGGAGTAATAATACTCAGTCTCCATTGGTTTGGGATCTGCCCGCTGAGGAGTATGCGATTAAAAAGGTTTACTATGATGCTCACACCGCGAGGACCCATCGCCTTCCAGGCTTCGATGGGGACTCCATCGGGTCCGACAGCTTTCCGATTCTTGTCCCTACTCATTATACCGCCATAATATAATAAGTTACTGCCAATTAAGCTAGACCTCCAAATTGTATGAGCACCTATTAAAGGTCTATATTGTTAATTGGTGACGACGATGTATGTTTAGGAATACCCCTTATTTTTTAACTTTTTTTATTTTTTTTTCCTTTCCCTTTATTTGTACTGTTAGCTTGTAAGTTCCTAATTTCCCAAATTTCTTGATTTGAGGTCAACGGGAAGTACCATATCTGTTTTCGACCCAAAACGTTACTAGCATGTCATCATCACAGTCCCACAAGGCTCGAGAAAATGCGGACATGTTAGAACTAGTAGAAGCACTCGTAGCCCTGCTTACTCAGTGTTCGGTAAACAATCACTGCGTTAAGCAACTTTTGCTATAGCTGGATAGGTGACGGCTATTTGGCATTTCTGTTCACGAGCGTTACGATGCTCTGAAGGCTCGTTAAACCGTGGGTCCCGGTTACCAGTAACATGGCAGTCGTTAAGCGAAGTTGATGGCTTGAAAAATAACATCTGCAGGTCGCCACGATATGCGCCTGTCCATTTCAACACAACAATGGACTCGCCACTTGTTATGTGGGACAAAAAGGCTTACCGTGAAACGTGGGCGTGTAATATGGCTCTCTGCCACCCCTTCACACACTTTATCAAATTTTAGATTGAGACTTTTGTGCATGTAAGTGAGAACCTTACATCACCTAGGAAATGAGGTACAAATAAAACAATTGAATAGTTACTTATTCTATTTCTATTGAGTTATTTCAATCAATTCTCATGACACTTCAGATTTTTTCTCATTGTCGAGATCGGGGTCTTGATCTTTCACTTTGCGGTCATCGGGTACGAAGAATACGGCTATAGCTGATGCTGGAAAATGAATTATGCGGTTATTCAAATAGCAATTTGTAATTTGAACAGTAAATAGGAGGAAACTTATTGTTTCCGACCCATCAGAGATTCCAGAGCCCTCTATTAGGAACCTAATTAAAAAGAAATTGTAAATCCTGGCAGATCACAATGTTACAAACTGTGTAACACTTATGGACTGCCAGGATTTAAAAATTACCTAACTAACTATCTTCACGCTGTATCCCTGACGGGGTAGTCAGAGAGGACAGATCGCCAGGCTTCGCGATCCATGCATACTTCTTTGGCTTTTTCAAGATTCATCAATCGCTTGATACACCCACGTCGGGGTTTCCGAGTACTTTTGACTTTTCCGTTTTTGAGCAATCTGCTCACGTGGTCTTGACTGACTTACTCCTTCTACCCTCTACTTTCGCACAATATATATTCTTCGTCAATCGTTCCTCACTCATTAGTTAGACGTGTCCAAACCAACGGAGCACGCCCTTTTCCAGCTTAATGCTGACACTTTCATTCAAACCAGCCATATGGATTTAAAAATTGTTTTCCAGATTTACTTACAATAGAAAATTTAGAATTGAAATTTGTTCAAAATGTAGTCAAGAATAATTTGTGATTTAAAAACTAATAACCTAATTATTTCGCATTAGCAATCTATTGTTTTTTTACATTTGTTTGTTCCAATTTTCTATGGATCGACAGAGAAATAGGATGTTTTTAATCGCTCAGTTTTGGCGTAGATTCTTGTCATTGAATAAGAGTAACACACCTCCGCTCGGCTCGCGTATGGGATCAAATAAGTAGAACGAGTGGGAAATAAGTAGAACGAGTGGGATACAATTGTAGATCTTTTTAAAACACTTGCCGTATCCAATTATTTTTACGCTCCACCGCGGTTTTGCGTCTTCCGCATCCAGTCCCTCCATGCCGCATTTCTACGTTCGAAAGCTCGTGGTCACCACTCCGGAATATTTCTGCTCCACGGCCATCGTTTCTTCGATAGAAATATTCAGCCCATTGCCATAGTAGCTTGTTCTTTGGCTTTGTGACGAATAGTGAGTGTATCCCCAAAATAGACTTCAAGCACGGATTTGTCCATAGCCGCTTGTGGGACTTTGATGATATGGAATAGCCCTACTTTAAATATCCACGTCATATAACTGGTAAAACGCACTAGTTGTCGACTTTCGTTTTTAGGCAAAGCGGTACAAGCGAAGAGATACCTGGACGCATTGTGCTAAACATCATCCAACCCAACTGAATCATACTTGCAAATTTTTTTGTAGACTTGTAATATTTGAGTCAATACTCACCTAAAAATATGGAGCAAAACAAATAAAATCCAGCTTCACAATTTGTATTTAGTAACCAGTTGGTGACCTGAACGGATACAATGTTACCTACGTGAGCACCTAACATTACAAATTCCAAGGCAATTGCTCTGAAAACAAAATATCATGTAGTTAATGACTTTTTCTTTACGAATTAGGTACAAATTAATTGAATTTCGGCATCTCTCGCTATGGATTGTCCTCAGATGTGTAACCACTTTGTGGAATTCCCATTAATTAGCGTTTGCCAAACTTGAGAAGGAACGTTGAAAACCGTTGGTCCCGATTGCCAGTAACAGAAAAAGGTGGTAAGCCGTGTTGCCTTGTTAAAATGGTCAGGCGCAGGTTGTGGCGGAGTGCTGTTAAAACTTTCAAGTTTCATAAGGCCTTCAACTAGGTTTAACGAATGCCATGTTACTGGCGACCGAGACCAACGGCTTAACGTGCCATCTGTAGCACGGGAAGGCTCGTAAATGGAAATACCAGGATCATGGAGCACCAGCTATAGCGACAGATGCTTAGATGCAGAACACTGAGTTAGCCAAGTTTCGAGCGCTACTATATCTATGTTACTTGGTCTTTTATACCTTAAATGTGTAGGAAACAAAGCAAGTCCCATTGCAGTGTACAGCCCATCATTTAAAACGCCCATTGTCATAAAGAGGAACAGTACTGCACTGCCGATGACATTCGGCACCAGGTTCACGAGAATTCCGCTTACTCCGCTCACAAATATTACAACTATAGCCATATTTCTACGGCCCACATACACGACAATCTGAAAGGAATTTATTACTTCATACATACATATTGTCACGCCTTTATCCCCGAAGGAGTAGGCAGAGGCATACTATACGCCCACATTTCACCGTATGCAGTTTTGTCCCACGTAACAGGTTGTGAGTCCATTGCTGTGTTGAAATGGACAGGCACAGACTGTGGCGACCTACTGTAGAAATTTTTCAAGTCGCTCTTGTGGGCGTATAATATGCCTCTGCCACTGCTTCGGGGATAAGGTGAGATTAATAAACATAATGAACCGATACTGAAAATTCTTTCACTGTTATAAAAATGTGTTATCCCTAAGTGGTATAGGCTAGTTTTTGTCCCGGAAAAATGTCCTCAATAAGGTAGGTAAAGTACGTAGATAAATATTGTTACTTACAAAACTGATAAATAAGTTGACAATCGATAATACTACTGATATACCAAGTGTCATCAACAGGGAGGTCTCGTCCAGGGCACAGGGGGTAGCGTCAGGCTGAAAAATATGAACAAGGAGTTTAAATATATTAATTTTGTAGGACACTTATTTTACCCAGCGCCAGCTAAACTAAGCTAATATAAGCTTGTACGGTGGGGTCTAGAAAACTGGGGGCCGAGTCTACTATTGACAAGCCGTCGAATAAAACCTGTCAAAATGTTAGTTGACTATCTAAAATACAACTGAATAGTGGCCACTAGCGCGGTACGTGTTAGTAGAATTCTATCGGCCGACCGATAGAAGTCTATTGGAGTACGATTGTAATAGTAGACTACCAAAACCTGACAAAATTGTACCGGTGGCTTTCTATTGAGCGACGATTTTGATTCTATTTCGACATGATTAAAATAGCAGACTGGGCCCCCTGATAAACATACTTATATATTTCCATATGTAGGAAGCACCCAATCTCTGAAACACACATTTGTGGGTCACACAAATGTTTGTTGCGACACGGGAATCGAACCCAAAACCTCAGCGCGGTAATCGTATACACCATCACCTACGCCACCGGAGCAGTCAAATCAATACTTCTTTAAGGTCCTTATTCCAGAACGTTTCTTAATACTCAATCAACGCTTGAGACTAGATTTTGCCTCATATAATCTACTCTCAAGTGTTTCTTGAGTATTGATAAATGTTCTGGAATACGGCCCTAAGATTTGAATGTGCTATCAATAGGATAAATATGATTTTATCCTGGAATAGTAACAATTTTTGAGCCATACATGAGAATTAACAAACCATAGTGTAATGTTTATTTTTGTAAGCGCTCGTGGCCCCGCGGTCTCAGTGTTCGGTAAACGATCACTGAGGTACGCAACTTTCACTATGGATGGTCGTCGGATGGGTGACCACTTTGTGGCATTTACATTTGCGAGCGTTTCCGTGCTTCGGAAGGCACGTTAAGCCGTTGGTCCCGGTTGCCAGTAAAATGGCAGTCGTTAAGCCTAGTTGAAGGCCTTATAGGCGGCTTAAAAAATTTCAACAGCAGGTAGCCACAACCTGCGTCTGTCTATTTCAACACGGCAATGGGCTCACCACCTATTACGTGAGACAGGAATCCACACGGTGAAAAGTGGGCATATAATATGGCTCTGCCACCCCTTCGGGGATAAGGCGTGATGGATATATTATATGTAATTACAGTGAAACTTTATTACGACATTTTTTTTAGAGCTATAAAATTTCTCTCATACGTCGATAAATAGTTTCACTTTTATTAAAGAAGTTTCACTTTAAAACAACGTGGTGCGTAATCGAAAAACGTGACGAATATTTTTTTAACAGCTATGAAATTTCTGTTAACGTCGATAAAAGAAGTTTCACTTTATAAACAAATTAAGCACAGAAAGTCTAGTAAATGAATGTAGTACTAACTCCCATTTCGCAAACAGTGCGTAACGTATAGTTTGTGTTCACTGAGAATATATATAAAAAGAGTATATATTATTGAAAAGTGATACACTTTATGGCAGGTTTGAATGAGGCTGTTAAAACGGCGTACTCCGTTGGTTTTGACACGTGCAACGAATGAGTAAGAACGATTGACGAAGAATATTTAATGTGCAAAAGTAGATGATCGAAAGAGTCAAAGTCGACCGAGACTTACATATGTAGAAGACCACGTGAGCGGATTGCTCAAAAACGGAAAGTTTAAAAGTAAGATAACGAGACGTGCATGTATGAAACGATTTATGAATCTGCGATTCAGTAAGTGAAAGAAGCATGCACGGATGCTGACTACCTCGTTAGGGATACTATCTTCATGCTGACTCAAATTCAAAATCATTGAAAAGAAAAATACTTATAAAATACTTCATGTAGGTATACTAGATAGGCTTACGTCGTCCTCGGGCTGCATGCTCAAAACCCGACACACGGTGAGATCAGAGCTCTCGCCTGCCTGCACGACGCGAAAAAACTGATCTATGATAGTCGGCAGCCATATCATAAAGCTCGTTACTCTGTAACAACAGTATAATATTTATTAATTCGTGAAGCGAAAACTTAGAACAAATAAAAAAAAATGCGCAAAAGATGGAACGTGAACTTTGACCCAGTAAAACTTTATATTGAGAAGAAGTTAAAAAAAAAGGATATAACTGTGTGATGGGCACGATGGTTTATTCTGTATCTGGGTGTTATTTATCTTTAATATGTATGTATTTAGAAATATGTAAGTATGTTTATCAGTTATCTGGTTACCATAGTACAAGTTCTGCTTAGTTTGGAATCAGATGACGTTGTGTAAGTTGTCCCAACGACATTTATTATTATTATTATTAAGTGCAAAGTATTTTTTTATATTAAGTAAGTGTTTATTTATCCGACAAGCCTTTACCCCCGAAGGAGTAGACAAAGGCGTCAGTTGAGTTGAGATAGACAGACGCAGGTTGTATGCAATTAAATAATTTCAAGCCGCCCTGGCCTTCAACTTTGTATTAAGGACCGTTATGTTACTACCTTCTGAAGCATGGAAACAAAATGCATTATTAGTACCTTGATGAAAATTTGGACATGACCGTGTTGAAATGGACAGGCGCAGGTTGTGGCTACCTGCTGCTGACATTTTTCAAGCCGCCAATAAGGCCTTCAACTGGGCTTAACGACTGCCATGTTACTGGCAACCGGGACCAACGGCTTAACGTGCCTTCCAAAGCACTAAAACGCTTGCAAATGTAAATGTCACAAAGTTGTCACCCATCCGAGGACCAGCCATAGTGAAAGTTGCATAACGCAGTGATCGTTTATAGAACACTGAGTCCACGGAGCCACGAACGCTTCGCAGATATCGCAGACAAAGTTGTTACCCATTGTAACAACTTTGTGGCATTTACATTTGCGAGCGTTTCTGTGATTCGGAAGGAACGTTAAGCCCTTGGTCCCTTGGTTGGCCCTTGGTTGGCCCTAGTAGGCGGCTTGAAAAATTTAACAGCTGGTCGCCACAACCTGCGCTTGTCCATTTTAACAAAGCAATGGGCTCACCACCTGTTACGTGGGACAAAAATGCATACGGTGAAATGTGGGCGTATAGTATGCCTCTGCCTATACTTTTGGGGATAAAGGCGTGACAATATGTATGTATATTAGATAATATCTGCGGTACGCGATTCCAGGACCAGTGAAGGTTATAATTGTATTTGATACGACTGTTCCCGCGTGACATTTCTTCTGTTTTTGACGACTTCTATGGTCTTTACAGCATGTGGTATAATGCCTATCACTCTGTTAAGGTCAAATAGCCTATCATTAGAGTATGAGAGCGGATTTGATTGGTAATACATATATATTAATGTTACATTACTTTTTGTTTAAATAAGTTAGTTAGATATTGACACATATCACATCTCTAGGGCTCGGTCATTGTTATCTTGTCTATGGCGGCGATGTGCCTTCGAATTATCTGAATCGATGAATCTGATTATTCTGATGACTGGAAAAGATACGCAGTAACTGGTTTAATATGTATTAAGTAGGTACATTATATTAACACTATGTGCTACTTTTCCTGGGACTTCACCGAGATCAATCTCGATGTACCTTTCTGATCTTGGTCATTGCTGTAGATTTTGGTTTACAAGAGTCACAGTAACCGTTGTACTATTATCCTCCTCTTTTCATCTTTCATTTATGATGTAGACATAAATTGTTGAACAAATAAATATGTAAAGGGAATACGTGTGGGATTAATCCCAAAAAAAAAAAAGAAATAAGTTACTCACTGTTGGGATAAAAAGAGCGATATCATAATGAGTGTGTATTTGAGAAGAGGCGCCTTGAATATTGGCACTATCTGGTCCTTTACTGCTGTAGGACCATCAGCTGCTAATTCTTCATCTTTTAGCAGACCTTTAACCTGAAAATTATTCATAGTTATTGTTTATTTTTCTTCTGAATACTGACACTAAAAGCCCTGTGATGACTGTACACAGAGTGATATGCTTTTTTTTCTAGGTGGTGAAATGCATTGAGATACTTCGCAACGCTGCTGGTAGATAAGCGGGCCGGTATTTGTTTGGAACTCCCAGCCAGTTTACCCAATAAACGACCACTGTGCCCCGACTCACATCAAATGGGCCACAGAATAGGCTAGAGGCGAATTCATTGCGATCTGGCTAAAGGACGCCACGGGATGGAACTCTCCTCGAGGGGCCAAGTGGACGGCCCCAAGGATGGTATGGGTGAATTTCCCATTTACATTGCGATGTTAGCCAATCGTTACATAGATTTTTATATGCAATATTTAAACTGTGTTTTACAAGCTACAAATAGTTTTTAACGAGTAACCATTTACCATCATGTTTAAAAAATCTAATTTCGGTGGACTGTCCCTACTCTATGTTTGTGCACAAAATGTTTATTTGCTGGTTTCTAGTACACCCATTTGTTCAAATGCATTGCATAAGATAAGATTACCAATATTATCATGGTGGAATATAGAACACTTTTATTTATTAAGTTAGGTGCCCTTGGTAAAATGTCCTAACCGAAAATGCATTAACGATGGTGCAATTTGCACTTTTTTACTATACACAGCACACCTTGAGAGATGCTTTGCTTTGCTGATTCTTTGAGATGCTTTGACCATATTAAAATGTGAAGAGTTGCAAGAGTGTCGCCTTTGTTGGTGTAGTCATGTCTTAGGGCATCGTACGGGCTACGTAGGGCACAAACGTCTTGCCATACCGTCCCTGCCGTGTCCCGGTATAATTGGAAGAGTCAAATGGCTTGATGGCGTAAGGGACGTTATGCGTGCCAATGGTCTTACTATACGATATGCTCAAGATTATGCGAAGTGGAGAAAAAAGAGCGTAGAAAAGCGGACAACGAGTGTCGTGAGACACTTCTTGGATGATAGTGATGCAACCGGAAGTACAATTATAAAAATTTGTATGATTATTGACTAAGATTAGTTAGGAAATAAAGAGTTGAAGCGTGCCCGTCGCCATCCCTGCCAGCCAAGGCTGCAATTCTACTCCGACACGAGTGCTACGAGGACGATTAACGATAGGGCGTGCCCCCGAGGCGACGCGCACCAGTTCGTCCCCGCTGGTGCGAAAAGTGTGTGCCAGAGCGGCGTAGGGGACCGCCACCCTACACGCACGTCCCGACACCGCGAGAAGTGGAGGAAGGAGTGCAGGGTAGCTGCGTGCAATGTAAGGGGAGGAATGGAAGAGAAGATGAATGAGTTGATGGATTTACGAATGAGAGAAAATTTGATGTTGTGTGCTTGACAGAGACCAAGCGCAAGGGCAGCGAAGTCTTCGAGTTCGCGGGTGGGATGCTTGCGCTATAGTCTGGAGTACCAGAGAGCGAGGCATGGCAGTCAAGGGGTTGGGATTTCGTTGTTCTCGCGATTGGTCTCCGGTATGTATGAGTATAAATTGGTTGGTCCTAGAGTCCTCTGGATCCGTTTAAAGTCCGGCTAGACGAAAGTTTTCCTGGTGGCTGCTTACGCACCAGTATCTTCGTCGAGCGCGATTGAACTAGAGGACTTCTGCGAGAGTATGAGAGAAGCTCTTAATGTGGTAGAAGGAAATGAAAGACTTATAGTGTGTGGAGACTTAAATGGATAGGTGGGTACCGCTTGCGATGAATAAGAGTCGGTACTCGGGAAGTAGGGTGAGGGTGAATAACGCCGGCAATATTAATAAAAAAGTATTTTTTACTACGCACCTAAATAAAAGTAGAATGCAGGCTTTAGAGCCTGCATTCCACTCAGGTGGCGTTTTGTAGCAACTAGCAATACACATAAGATGTAGAGAGAGATGACACTGACATACCTCTAACTCACCATTGGATCTTGATCTACCGAATCTGTGAATGCTCTTCAGTATCCGTAGGGCTCGTTCTTCGTCACCTCGTACAAAGACGAACTTGGGGCTCTCGTGCACCAGAAAGATGCAGGCAGCTGAGATTATGCTTGGCACGGAGTATACAAGAAGTAGCGTGCGCCAGGAGTTCCAGTAGATTCCTAGGCTCGGTAGATAGTAGGAGAACCTTAGTGGAATTATGGGCAGCGCTATCACTAGAGGACAAAATGAAGACATTATTTTTAATAAGAATAAAATAAAGTGTTCTTAGCCCTGCTAACTTCAAATGGGTGTCCGGTTTGTGGTATTTCCATTGACGAGCGTTTACGTGCTTCGGAAGGCAATTGTAAGGTTAAGCTGTTGGTCCCGGAACTCCCGGATGCCAGTAACATGGCAGTTGTAAAGTCAAGGTAGAAGGCCACGCTAGCTGTGCCTTTGGCTTACAGAAGTAATTTGCAAGAGGTTATTAAGATCTTCAGAGTTTTAGCGACCGCAATTGCTAGCGGTGCACCAATGGATTGTATTAATAGAAGAGGCAATGACGCAGGCTTCCTTACGGAATTGGGAGGTCGCACCTCAATCGTTCCTAACAATACCGTATTTTTTATTATACTTACTGGCCATAATTCCTGTTACCAGAAGAAATATGCTCATAACCATCATGATGACTTGGTTCCTCTTGGCTAAGGGCACGCTTTCACTGAGCAACGTCATCGACATAGAGTATATCCCTGATGCGCTGAAATATACAGGTAGCGTTTATAATTTTCTAATAATTACTACACCTGTTATAGAATAGTGTAGTAGACAACACTATTCTATAACATTTGATCTATTATATTTAGTCACTTACAATATAGTAGCTAAAAACTGTAATATCAACAACATGATCCAATTGACGGAGATGGATGCAATGACGTTGAGGGTGATGGCGCCTGCGAATGCTACAAGCAGCATCTGTCTCCGGCCACGAGTGTCGGCCAGGTAGCCCCACGTTATTCCACCTACGAGTGTCGCTGAAAGATTGATGAATATTATCTTAGATCGATTGTTTAGTAAACTTATTTTTTGTATATTTTTTTTATTTGTTGAAAGAATATTGGAACTAGTAGCATAAATTACAGGATTGCAACTACAGTGAAAGATAATTATTTTAAGTAGCATCTTTGTAATCAGTTTTTTTATATAACTGTGGTGCGTACACATTTCATCAAGTGCATTTTTGACCCACGAACAGGTGGTGAGCCCATTGCCGTGTTGAAATGGACAAACGCAGCTTGTGACGGCCTGGTGTTGAAATATTTCACGTCGCCCGTAAGACCTTTAACTTGGTTAAAGGACTGCCATGCTACTGGCATCGGGACCAACGGTTAGATTGCCTTCCGAGGCACAGAACAAACCACGGCAACTTCAGAAACAATTTAAGTTTTAACACTCGCCAGGCGCTGCCGTAGCACGCCCACTTTACTCTTAGATTCCATCTCATGCACTTCGATTAGGTTAGGTTAAGTTAACTTATCCTCCCGAAGGGCTTACCCGGGACTCCTGGCCATAGACAAATGGAAGGGCACCGTGTGGTTTTAGTCGGTAAGAGTCCGGCATAGCATCCATGAGGATTTCCACACGTTATAAAAAAAGTTGAACGTTTATTTGATTATCATCCATAATATAAGTCGCAATGTCATTATTTATAGTAGGTACCTAACTAACTAACTATCTTCACGCTGTATCCCTGACGGGGTAGTCAGAGAGGACAGATCGCCAGGCTTCGCGATCCATACATACTTCTTTCGCTTCTTCGAGATTCATCAATCGCTTCATACACGCACGTCTGGGTATCCGAGTGCTTTTGACCTTTCCGTTTTTGAGCAATCTGCTCACGTGGTCTTCATATGTAAGTCTCGACCTACCCTGACTCCTTCTACCCTCTACTTTTGAACAATATATATTCTTCGTCAATCGTTCCTCACTCATTCGTTGGACGTGTCCAAACCAACGGAGCACGCCCTTTTCTAGCTTAACCCTGACACTTTCATTCAAACCTGCCATATTGCGTATCACTTCGTTACGTATTCGGTCGGCCAAGGTAGCGCCGCACAATTTTCGAAGTGATCGCATCTCCACAGCATTCAATTTACTTTCATGCATCTGCTGACATATCCAGGTTTGACTACCGTAGAGCAAAGTTGGCACTAGCACTGCGTTATGAATCGCCATGCGTGCTTCTTTTACGATGCGTTGTCGCTTTACTAACTGGGACAAAGCACCGTTAACTTTGTTTCCGGCAGCTACTCGCCGTTCTACATCCGAATCACATCTTCCATCCGCGCTAAACATACTTCCTAAATACACAATTTCATTCACTTGCTCTAGACGTTCCTGGTTTACCCTAATCTCGCATTTAGTTCTTACGTCACCTCTTTCAAATACTAGAACCTTAGTTTTACTTGCATTCAAGCGAAGACCCTTACTTTCACACTCCTCTTTCATATTAGTGACTAATGCCTGAAGGTTGGCTTCTGATGAGGCCATGAGCACCGCATCATCAGCGTACAGCAGACAGTTTACTGTAAAGTCACCCAAATTCACACCCATATTAAAATCTTTCAACTTCTGCAGGCAACTGTCCAGATACACTATGAACAGCCAGGCGGACCAGACACATCCCTGTTTGACGCCCGTACAGACATCAAAAAGAGGTGACACGTCCCCCCCTACTCGCACGCAAGCCTTACAGTCCCTATAAAGCGACTGTATTGCCCGCAGTAGCGAGCCGTCCACACCATATCCGGGCAGCAAGTCCCACAGCGTTTCTCTCACAACGTTATCAAATGCTTTCTCCAGATCCACAAAAGCGCAGAAAACCTTCTGGCTAACAGCCAAAAACTTTTCCGCGATCATGCGGAGAGAAAACACTTGATCCATGCAACCTCTTCCACGTCGGAATCCGCATTGAGCCTCCCATAAATACCTTTCAGACTTTTCTTGTATTCGTGCCGTTATAACCTTTGCATACACCTTACTAGCTAAGCTGACCAAGCTGATCACCCTGTAGCTGGAGCAGTTTAGGCGCGAGCCTTTCCCTTTGTAAATAGGTACTACAACTGCTACTCGCCAGTCATTCGGGACCTCACCCGTCCGCCAGCACAAGTTGCATAACAGACATAGTGTGTCCCAGACACGCGACCCACCGTACTTGATCATCTCAGCAGTAACTCTGTCTTTTCCCGCAGCCTTACCACATTTCATACTTCTTATCGCTTGTTCTATTTCTTTCATACTAATGACTTCAACGACATCGGGATCCGGAGCATTGAAGTGAGCTCCACTTCCCGATGTGGCATCTCTATCTTTTCTTGCATACATCTTTCCATAATATTCACTCCATCTCTGCAGGACGTCAGTTTGGTCTGTTAGGACGTCATTGTTAACACTAAGCACTTTATTCATACTGCAGATTGCCGAACAACTCCGGGCCTTGCCTACCTCTTTCCAGAAGAGCTTGGCATTATCCTGGAAATTGGACGACAACCTTTCATCCGCTTTCATTCTGCACCTTTCACGAGCTTCTTCTATCAGTGCCTTCGTGTTAACTTTCTGCAGCTTGTATCTCTCTTTCATATTAAAATCATTTCGCGAGGCTAAGTAGTCTAGCCATGCTTTCTTCTTCATTCGAACTGCTTCTTTCACTTCCTCATTCCACCATGCATCACGCTTATTACTACTGCCTCTTTTCGTTTCTCCACACACTTCCACAGCGGCATTTATCATACTGTCCCTAAGGTTCTGCCATACACTTTCCACATTGTCACTGCTTACATTGACGTCGCCAAGCTTTTCGGCTACCCTTTCATTATATTTATCCCTAATGGATGCATCCTGCAGCTTCCAGCTTTTGATGCTATAAGTCGGCTCAAGCTCAGGACACTCGGTACGATGACGCCAACCCGCGAACAGACCCCTAATCCTAGTTATGACTAGGTAGTGGTCTGATCCCAGCTCAGCGCCTCGATAAACCCTTGTGTCCATCACCTGTTTACGGAGCCGACTATCCATTAGTATATTTTATTATATATAATATATTATTATCTATCATGCTTCTCTTTGACTTACATCTCCTCATATACATATGAATTTGTTTGTGGTTGAACATTGTGTTCGCCACAAACAAATCCTTTTCCTTACAAAATGCCAGTATTAGCTTGCCAGCGTCGTTCACCCTTTTATCCCCATACTTCCCGAGTACCGACTCAAAACCATCGCGAGCGGTACCCACCCATCCATTCAAGTCTCCACATACTATGAGTCTTTCATTTCCTTCTATCACATTTAGAGCTTCTCTCATACTCTCCCAGAAATCCTCTAGCTCACTCGCGTTCGACGAAGATACTGGCGCGTAAGCAGCTACCAGGAAAATCTTCGTCAAACTAAGTTTTACACGGATCCAGAGGATTCTAGGACCTACCAGTTTGTACTCATACATACCGGAGGCCAATCGCGAGGACAGCAAAATCCCAACCCCCCGACTGCCATGCTCGCTCTCTGGTACTCCAGACCAAAGCGCGAGCATCCCACCCGGGAGCTCCAAGACTTCGCTGCCCTTGCGCTTGATCTCTGTCAAGCACACTGCATCTAACTTACTCTCATTCATAACATCCATCAACTCATTCATCTTATCTGTCATTCCTCCCCTAACATTCCACGCAGCTACCCTGCACTCCATCCTCCACTTCCCGCCGTGTCGGGCCGCGCGTGTAGGGTGGCGGTCGCCTACGCCACTCTGGCTCACACTTTTCGCACCAGCGGGGACGAACTGGGCCGCAATTCTCATGCCTTCGAAACAGTCTCGATTTCGAGATAAATTTCGAATTCGAACTTTATTCGAGTTTTATTGACGTTTAGCTATTCTGCAAATCTCGAACTCGACTTTTCTCGAAGGGAAGCCACTCGAGTTGCTTCGAATGGTTGGTAGCAGTCGAGATGCAGATTTCGAAGTCGAATCACTATAATTTTTGGACATTTCTTAAGTGACCGACCCTAAATTAGCATTATATTACATTTAACATTTAATAAATATCAAAATGATTGATAAATTAATAGTTTAATACGTGCAAAACATATTGCAACTCGCTTCAATTTCAAACACGTCGTCGCCGATGTTTCAGCAATGTGGAAATTTCAGCAATTTGATTTGTGATTACAAATAACACAGTCTTCAATAATATAGACAACACACAGTGACAGTGACACATTCAGATATTTTTCATTTTACGGGACGATATGAGCAATTTTTAAAATATACATTAAGTAACATTTATTATTAGTCCAGTCATTACGTCGGAAAAATCGGGTTAGAAATGCAAATGAACCGAGAAAGCCAAATTTTGGATATTACGTGGGGGGAGACTAGAAAAGCTTAAGTTCAAATTGTGGACCAAAATAACCTGATGGGTTTACCGCCATATTCAAAAAAGTTATATTCAGTTTTTTCATCATAACTCGGTTCCCACTATATGCAGTTTACAATATTTTTTCCTTTAATAATTACTATAAAATACGTAGTTATTGTTTATAACGTGTAAAATAAGCTTAAAAAACTTTTAGAACATTTTGTTAGAGTAAATAAATAGCAACATTTCTTAAATAGCAACATTTCACACAATAATCTCGAACTTTAGTTCGAATAGTGGTGAGAATAAGACATTCGAAAATACCATCTCGATTTACGAGATTTTATGGTCGAAAAAGTATTCGAAGAGTGAACTCGAATTCGAGATTATTTCGAAGAAAACGAGAATTGCCTCCCAGGTGCGCGTCGCCTCGGGGGCACGCCCTAGCAGTAATCGCCCTGGTGGCACTCGTGTTGGAGTAGAATTGCAGCCGTAGCTGGCAGGGATGGCGACGTGCACGCTTCTACTCTTCATCCCCTAAGTAGGTACCTCACCTATGATTTGTTATTTGTACGAGTATTATGACCTTAAAGTGACAGCCATTATTATCTATTTAGTTTTTGTTATTGCCTGCATTTTACAGTTCATCTATAATAATTTTGCTGGAATATTTAACTGCTGCCTAATATATTTTATTGTGGGTTTAAGGCTGCACTAGTCGCAAACGTTAACTACTTGGTGGATGAGACAAAAGTAGTGCTATCTCACTCGTAAGTATGTGGTAGTGCCAGTAATTAGCAGTAAAAAGATAGTCCGTAGTATTAAATAAGTTGCACGATGTCATTAAGATTAAAAGTAGCCTTGTAAATTTTATTAGACTTTCGACTTTTGGTAGATAGTCTAACTATAGTTGTGTATATTTAGGTAACCAACTTAAAGTTATTTAATGTTTTAAATAAACAAACTATGTCTGTTTCAAATGTTTCTTACTTTAAACACGCAATTTTTTTAAACTTAAGTTAATTAATTACTAGATGACGCCCGCGTCTCCAAACGCGTGGTGAAGTTTCCCGATCCCGTTTACCACAGGAACTTGTTCCCGGGGAAACAACCTAGTCGCTATTACTTTTACTAAAATGTATAAAAAATTGTCCGATTTGATAACATTTATGATAACTGCTGCACTCTCTTAGATAGAAGCGTGATGATATATAAACTATAGCCTTCCTCGATAAATGAGCTATCTAATACAAAAAGAATTTTATAATTCGGGCCAGTTGTTCCTGAGAGTACCGCCTTCAAACAAACAAACAAACTCTTCAGCTATTAGTATAGAGATGTACGAGTATTCATTGCACGCCTGTTACTGACGAAATATGCACAACCTGCCATGCCATATACTCTATGCCCAATTTCTTGCAAAAAAAATAAATATCTAAATAAATGTTGAGGACTTTTCACATTTCATTATTTATAATGGTGTTTTGAACAATCTTAACAATTTTCAACTGGGTGCGAATTTTTGTAAACTCGAATATCTAAATTGTCGGGACTATCGTTAGTCGCTTCGAAAATAATTAACCAAAAAAAAGTTACATGGAACCTCTGCCAGCGCACATGTTTCCCTCCTCTTACAATCCTGGGACCTTTAAGAGAAGCGTGAAAAAGGAATATTTCTGGGCCGTCAAGATGAGTATAGGTAGGTAAGCAAAGACGACGACCCATGATTGGGGTCGCTATCTCAACCTGCGCAGGGCTCCGATATATATATATATCAGGCAGGCGATTTTGACGTGCCTCGTATAAAAAAAGTAATCATAAATAATAGGATTGTAATTACCAGCTACAGGTCCCGCAGCCAACAAGCCTTGTTGACCGACAGTGGTTTCCAGCTCACAAGCTGATGTGGGTATTATGAACATGCTGGAATACGTCACGCATGAGAAGGAGATGTTGGCGAAGCCAGCCAGTGCCGTAAGTAAGCAACCGTAGGGTCCAAATCCTGGAAAATGTTTAGTTTATATTAATAAGTGCTTAATTTTCCAACCCACAGCAGTTTTTTTCTTTCACGTGGATAATAGAAAATTGTCAACGATATTTATTTTTTTATTTTAATTCTATTTTGGAACGCTCGTTGCCCCGCTGACTCACTATAAACGATCACTGCGTTAAGCAACATTCGCTATAGGTGGTCCTTGGATAGGTGACCACTTTGTGGAATTTACAGTTGCGAGCGTTTACGTGCTTCGGAAAGCACGTCAAGCCGTTGGTCCCGGTTGGCCAGTAAAATGGCAGTCGTTAAGCCTGGTTGAAGGCCTTATGGGCGGCTTGAAAAATTTCAACATCAGGTCGCCACAGTCTGCGCCTGTCCGTTTCAACTCGGCAATGGGCTCAAAATGTGGGCGTATAGTATGCCTCTGCCTACCCCTTCGGGGATAAAGGCGTGACAATATGTTTGTATGCATGTATTTTTTTCCATTATGAAAATTATTCTTAAGAAATGTAGATCACCTGTACTTTCTATGATCGCATCACTCGCCACCACTTATTCGTGGCGAGTTCATGATTACCTTTAGTGCCCCGAGGGGGTAGGCAGAGGCATACTATACGCCCAAATTTCACCGTATGCATTTTGGTTCCAAGTAACAGGTGGTGAGCCCATTGCCGTAATTGCAAAATTCTATGCATGACAAAAAATATAATTAAAAAAAAACAATAAAATATAAACAGTGTGTGTGTACCAATGTACACGAGTTAGAAGTTATATTTGTTTTGTCAATAAAATTTCATTACATATACCACAACTATGTTTGTAACAGTAATAATAAATTAGTAAGAAAAGAAAAACATAAAAAAGAAAACTACTTTGAATGTAGTTATAAGTTGTCATGGAAACACTTAGCAGCTAAATTAGAATAATATCTTTCATGAGCGTTGTTCATTATTACAAACGACGGTTATACTCACGTGTGAATTTCGGGATAGCCCGACTAGTTTCGGACCTAACGGAGGTCCCTTTTCAAGAGTATGCGTGTGTCTACGTCGTAGCTTGACGCTCCTCTCGAAAAGGGACCTCCGTTAGGTCCGAAACTAGTCGGGCTATCCCGAAATTCACACGTGAGTATAACCGTAGTTTGTAATAACTTATCAGCTAACTTCATAATGTCGGTTTTTCGTGAATGTCTGCCTCTGTCTGTATTTTTTCCCAAACACGCCAAAAGAAGTATACCTTCAAACATACGTGTTTTTCTATTATAATGATTTCATCATTTAAAAAGACACAAAGGCAAAGAGAGAACTACAGTACAGTTGTACTCATCCGGCTGCGTACTCATGTGCTCGTGTGTTCATAAGTTCGTAGAAGGCTCGTACCACACGCATACATACATAGCATACGGCTAATCGCACTACTCATAAGCGGTTCGTTTCAAAAAAAAACCAACTGTACTTACCAGCTTTGTCCATGGCCGCTTCGAAAGGCAATATTCCATTTTGTATCTTATCATTTTTGTCCTTTTCCATAATTATCACAATAAACGAACTGAACAGTTTCAACAACCAGCATTTAGGAACACTTATTCCTATTAAGATGTAGGTATTCTTTTAAATACACCTATTCTTTTTAATACACCTCATTACGTTCCTTCGTAAGTATATAAAATTATCGTAAACAAAACGGTACCTATGCAACAATTGTTTTAATCGTTATGATAACGGTAAGCGTTTTAATTTGCAAATATTGTTATCTGAAAACGTATTAAATAAAATTATTATCAGATAATTTTAAAATATTATTAGGGTTCAGTACATCAAAAAGAAAAAAAAAACTAATTATATCACTCTCTTGTTCATCTGTCTGTATGTGAACATCAATTTTCTTAAGAACGGTCTATAGTCCCTATTATGTGTATAAAATCAAGGTTCTAAGTAAATACGATAAAAAGATGTAGGCAGATTTAGATTTTCGTTCGCGAAATCTTATAAGTACCAAAATTTAACTCAATTTTCAACTATTTTTATTTTTCGAATTATAAGACCTTGCTTTAGCCCAAAATTGACAATTCTAGGTCAACCGGAAGTAACCTATAGGTTTTGGGTCGAAAATCTAAATGGTAGTTACCGTTGCTCTAATCATGAAATTTCGCAAAAATCAAGGCTTACAATACAAATAAATCCAATAAAAAAAGTCCAAAAAATTAATAATGTTGAAAATTAAGGGGTGTAAGAATTTAAACTATCATGGTCATTCACATAAAGTAAAATATTTATTTCCGGGATATTTACCATTTACAACATGTACATATTTACCATGTACAACAAGGGGTGTCCCCATACAAACAAAGATAAACCAATTTATATACAAATTGGAGGTCTAGCTTAATTGGTACTTACCTCTAACAAGGTACTATTTTTATTATGGCGGTATAATATGTAGGTACGGAATCCTCGGCGCTCGAGTTCGACTTGCGCTTTACCGGTTTTTGTATTAAATAAAACATTTTTTTATTAACGGGGTGCCCCTGTTTCACTTGCGTAGTGACTGCTTCCGTGAGAATACAAAATAGGGGATATTATATGTATATAATGTAGTCTAAGTTACTTCCTATAACATCAGCTAACTGTCAATACAAGTCCCATTAAAATCGGTCCAGCCATTTCAAAGATTAGCCGAAACGAATAAACAGACAGAACGAAAGTCACAAATGATTTATAGTTATGTATGTACTGCATATACTCACTACGACGGGTTCCGTACTATTTTATCACTCAAAATCTTTTTGAGTGTATCTGCTGTATCCCCTAAACCGTGACAGTTAGACAGTTGAAATATTCACAGATGATGTAATTCTGTTGCCGCTATAACTACCAATACTAAAACAGAATAAAACAATTATTTAAGTAGTACTCCCATAAAACAAACGTAAGTTTTGCCATTTTTTTGCTTGATTATAATGACTGCAAAAGGTAGACACTTGAAATATTCACAGAATATTTAATTGTATGTTCACTTACGTGAAAAAAATTAACCGCACTTAATACGTGGCCTTTTTTGCTTTAAGCAACATTGGCGGATGTTGCTTAAAGCAAAAAGGCAGTCTGTGGATAAAAAAATATGTTTTATGTTAAAAATGTATGTACAATTTATTATGTATGTAATTTAGGAAGCACTCGTGGCCCCGCTGACTCAGTGTTCTGTAAACGATCACTGCGTTAAGCAACATTCGCTATAGGTGGTCCTTGGATAGGTGACCACTTTGTGGAATTTACAGTTGCGAGCGTTTCCGCGATTCGGAAGGCACGTAAAGCCGTTGGTCCCAGTTGCCTTTAAATGGCAGTCGTTCCAACAGTCTGCGCCTGTCCATTTCAACACGGCAATGGGCTCACCACCTGTTACGTGGGAAAAAAGCATACGTTGAAATATGGGCGTATGGTATGCCTCGGCTTTCCCCTTGGGGGATAAAGGCGTGACAATATGAGTCTATGTATGTAAAAAAAATTGTCACGTTTTTCGGTTGCACGCCATGTTTTTTTGAAGTGAAACTTCTTTATTATAAGTGAAACCTCTTTATCTACGTATGAGGGAAATTTCATAGCTGTAAAAATGTCGTAAAAAAGGTTTACTTCTTACCTGTGTACTCTGGTACACACACATATTTGTAAGTGCTAATGAATCCACTGTTATATTTTTTTAACAGTATCATAAACATAATTATAGTATTACAAGTTCGTTAATTAATTAATTCTAAACTAAGCTAACTAAAAATAACTTATAACCAAAAACAACATACGTCATAAAATTTCTCCGCATCACTGTCCTCACGTGTTAGCAATCCCAGAAGACTGGCAGCATTGCCACGTTTTATGACAATGCTTAAATTTTGTGCGATAAAGAAAACAGCCTTCTGGTCACGAGTAAAATAAATAAATTAATATCGTTGGGTCAACTCACACAACGCCATCTGATTTCAAACTAAGCATTGCTTGTACTATGGTAACCAGATAACTGACAAACATACTTATATAACGAAACATCGCGCTCATTACACAAAGTTTTATCCTCGGTGGTAGTGTGGTGTTGAGTAGTGTCTATTAGACGCCTTACAATGTCTGGAAAAAGGTTATGAGCGCTTGGACTCCACGACCCTAAGATCTCGACCCCAAACTTGTGAGTTGCAAATATTAATAATAATAATAAAAAAAAATGGTCGAAAATGGTCGCGTCACATTGTACTGGGAATGATCCATTATCACTGACAGGACTATTGTAGCCAATAAGCCTGATATAGTGGTAATAGATCGGTCAGAGCGCCTTGCATTAATCGTTGATATAACCATACCACATGACGAGAATCTTGTAAAAGCAGAAAAGGACAAACAAATAAAATATTTGGATCTTGCTCATGAGGTTGTCGACATGTGGGATGTGGATTCAGCGATTATTGTTCCGATAGTTGTATCAGCACATGGCTTGATCGCCAAGAGCCTTGACCAACATCTCAAGAGGCTCGCGTTAGGCAGTTGGGTCAAGAGCTTGATGCAAAAGGCGGTTCTTCTGGGCACGGCACGTATTGTGCGGAAATTTCTGTCTCTGCAGTCCTGACCGCCGGTAGCTTGGTCCCTGTACCCGATGCCGGTGGGATACTATTTTTTATATTTTTAAATAGATTTTTTTATATAATGTATTTAAAAATGTAATTGATAAGTGTAATTAATGAATAAAGGAAATAATAATAATATTTTTGGGACAACCCACACAACGCCATCTGATTCCAAACTAAGCAGAGCTTGTACTATGGTAACCAGATAACTGATAAACATACCTATATATTTCTAAATACATACATATTATAGATAGATAACACCCAGACACAGAATAAACCATCGTGCTCATCACACAAAGTTTTATCCTGGGTGGGAATCGAACCCACGACCTCTTGCTACGTATTATTGAAGTAATACATCTTATGGCGCGTTAAGAAAAAATTATGAGAGTAAATTTTTACGATACGCGCGCGGGCTGTTTCTGACTGACTGCGAAATACCGACACCCTGAAGTTAACTGATAAATATTTCCATGACAAATAATAACTACATTCAAAGTAGTTTTTAAACACCCTGAAGTTGGCTATAGCCAACATTTTAGTTTTTACTACAAATGCAGGATAGGGTGAAAGATAAAATCTTGTTACGCCAGTGAAGTATGTATAACTTCTAACGCGTGTCCTCACACATTTTTTTTACCGTTTAAAGGTCTTCGCAGAAGGGCCACGGCATCATTAAAATGCTTACACCACTGTTACAGAAATTCAAGATGGCACACTTTTCCAATCTACAGAACTATAGAGATATCGGACTTATTATTGTACCGACTCGTTGCACTAAACACTATCTACTTACTAAAATCAACCTTTTAAAATTTTGTGTTACATGAATAATTATGAAGAAATCTATATTACTCTTAATTAACATATTATAACGATGAATAGTTTGTTTGTTTGGTTGAACCAATTAAGATAGTTTCGCTGATCGAATACGAATGGTAAGTTTGAATGAAAGTGTCAGCATTAAGTTGGAAAAGGGCGTGCTCTGTTGGTTTGGTCGCGTCCAACGAATGAGAGAGGAACGAGTGATGAAGAATATTTATTGTGCGAAAGTACAAGATAGAAGGATTCAGGGTAGACCGAGACTTATAAACGAAGACCACACGAGAAGATTGCTCAGAAATGGAAAGGTTAGCAGTACTTACTTGGATATCCAGACATGCATGTATTAAACGATTAATAAATGTGCAGGAAGCAAAAGAAGTATGCATGGATCGCGAAGCCTGGCGATCTGTCCTCCCTGTCGGAAAGGGCTACAGCGTGAAGATAATTACTTAACTTATCTCGGATATTACTGATCCGATTTGGAAAATGATTTATGTATTAAATGGCCCATTTAATGATATAGTAGGCTATAAGCTATCATCATACTACTACTTAAGCTGAGCGTAGCAGTAATAATAAATTTTAACAAAAGAGATAGTTATTATATATTATTTGAAATTTTACATTACGGACATAAAATAGAAGATTGGTGCAACGAGGTTTCAAAGTCACGGGCGAAGCCGAGTGGTATAGACAGTGACAATGCACGGCGAGTGTCATAGTTATTTACCTTGACCGCGTTTGTGTCTATACCCGCTTTGGAGCGAAACAGTTAAGTAATACCATAGATAGTTGACTGCCTCGGTGGCGCAGTGGTAGTGTATGCCACTGCCGCGCTTGAGGTCCTGGGTTAAAATTTGCCCGATTTGTCGACATTTATGACTGCTCCGCTCTCCAGGAAAGTAGATAAGATAAATAGGTTATCTAACACAATAAGAATTTTTCTAATCCGACCAGTAGTTCCTGAGATTACCGCGTTCAACCAAACAAACAAACAAACAAACTCTTCAGCTTTATAATATTAAGTAGTATAGATTTGATATGAGATGTTTGTAACACTTACAAAAAACAACCTCCCCCACTGCACTGGTCCGCCTGCTGGGTTTTTTGTAGCAAATTACGTTCAATCTTTGAAACTAAAATTGCTAGCGTACGTGTACACTCGAGAAAAATGACTGTTTAACAGTTTAATCGTCGCCGTAATTTGTTCGAATTATTCTACTAATATTATAAACGCGAAAGTCTGTAAGTATGGATGGATGTTTGTTACTCTTTCACGCAAAATCTACTGAATGGATTTCAACGAAACTTTACAATAATATAGCTTACACATCAGTATAACACATAGGATACTTTTTATCCCGGGAACAAGTTGCTGTGGGAAACGGAAACGGGAAAACTTCACCACGTGTGCGAAGCCGCGGGCGTCAACTAGAAATGAATAAAGAAATCTTGAAGTTTCCATCATTCGCTTGCCTTCGGAAAATAGTAACCTAACCAAGTACAGAATCCTATCAATCAGATAAGCATTAATTTTCCTCAAGTGTACATCATAACCCAATGAAAATGCATAATGACACTTAATCGTTACCTTATTACTTATATACACTGAAGTACATCGATGCACGACTGATGTATTGCTGCTTAAAGAGCCATTTTACTTTTTGACCATCCTTTCTTCTTTTAGATATGAATGGGATTGGGTAAAAGGTGTTCCACCAGGATCTACTGGGCCTAAGCGATGTCATCTGCTAACGGTAATTTGCTAAAAGTCAAAGCATCGATGAAAAAGTAAATAAGGGGGTTAGACAGCAGTAGCTCCTAACAATATACATACATATCATCACGCCTGTCTCCCATCGGGGTAGGCAGAGGCTTGCTTTCCACTTGCTACGATTCTGGTATACAACTTCGCTTCTTCTACTTTCATAAGTGTTTTTGTATAAGCTCACCGGTTAAAGGTACTCTTGACCTGGCTTTTTGTCAAAAGATCTTCAATTTGATTGGCATACGTACGCCAAAGTCGACCCCGACCAGTTTGCCTATTCACTTATAAAAATAAGATAAATATGCTTCGTTAGTCTATTTTCGTCCATCGTCTCCACGTGTCCGAACCATCTAAGCATCCCTTTTTCTATCTTAGTCACTACCTCTTCTGTCATACCGCAATGTTCCCCTATCACGCTGTTCCTTTCTTTGTCTATAAATTTCACTCCAGTTATAGCGCCTAACAATATCAGAAGCAAAAAGCCTAAAATTTTAAAACTAAAAACGTTGCCCTGCTAATTCAGTGTTTTGTAAACGATAACTGAATTAAGTATATTTCTCAATAGCTGACTCTTAGATGGGTAACCGCTTTGTGTCATTTCCATTTAGTGTCGTTTCCGTGTTTCGGAAGGCACGTTAAGCCGTAACATGGCAGTCGTTAAAACAAGTTACATACAATTTTTGTTTTTTTTTTGTTATTTGATTTTTTTGTTGTTATATTGTCACGCCTTTATCCCGATGGGGTAGGCAGATGCATACTATACGCCCATATTTTACCGTTTGCATTTTTGTCCCACGTAACAGGTGGTGACCCCATTGCCGTGTTGAAATGAACAGGCGCAGGCTGTGGCGACCTGCTGTTGAAATTTTTCAAGCCGCCCATAAGGCTTTCAACCAGGTTTAATGACTGCCATTTTACTGGCAACCGGAACTATTATAACGGCCTAACGTGCCTTTCGAAGCTAGGAAACGCTCGCAAATGTAAATTCCAGAAAGTGGTCACTCATTTAAGGACCACCTATAGCTAATGTTGATTAACGCAGTGATCGTTTACAGAACAGCGGGGCCACGAGCGCTTCAAAACCAAGTTGCAGGCCTTAAGGGTCGGCTTTGATGAAATTCAATAGCAAGTTGCCGCAAACTGCGTCTGTACATTTCAACACAGCGATGAGCTTAGCACCTCTTATGTGGGTCAAACAAGTTTCACTTTATCAAAGCTGATAATGAAACACGTATGTTGTACTCGAACTGGCTAAAACTGCCTACACGGTAGGTACTCATTCAAGGCTGTGCCATTTCACAAAAAAATTTATTTCTAATTTTAAACTATCTTAATATTAGAAATATGAATTAAATAAAGTTGGTACAACTGACACAACGCCATCTGATTCCAAATTAAGCAGAGCTTGTACTATGGTAACCAGATAACTGATAAACATACTTATATATTTCTAAATACATACATATTATAGATAAATAACACCCAGACACAGAATAAACCATCGTGCTCATGGCATCACAAATGTTTGTTTCGGAGTTTGGGTGTTCCTATGTATAATATGTATGTAGATATTTAGAAACATATAAGTATGCTTATCAGTCGTCTAGATCCCATAACACAAGCTATATTAGCTTACTTCGGGATTGACAGCGGTGTGTAAAAAAAATATCCCACCATATATTGTTAATTACGCACAAAATAATATTAGGAAAAGCACGAATGTTCTGTCCACAATTGTCTTAAGAATTAGGTATAAATAAACATAAAGATTGTTATTATAGTTATTCAATAAGTAACCAGTAATAAGTCAGTCAATAATTAGTACTCAGTTAATAATAAGGCTTCACTATGTCTGTAAGTGATGCAGTTATAAATATACAAGTGAACTCCACCACACGATTAATCCATTGTAAAATCGTTATAAGCTTAGGAAAATTTGAGTATCAATAGTAGTAATTTGAATTTCAATCAAACGGGATCTGCTCTCTCAAATAAGAAGGTGAAGATGGGATTCAAAAAGACATAATGGATATACCTCTAAATAATTTAAAATTGTTGTCTTAACGTACCGAAAGGATTACAAGTCACTGATACACTACGAGTGATTACTTAAATGAAGTAAATATGTAACTACGCTATTCATTGTCAAGGTAATTTAAGTCATAATTGTTACTGTTGTTTCATTGAACTATAATGTACTATGAAATAAACTCACTTGAACAGAAAATGGCGCGCAATTCGATTGCAGCGGAGAGATAGGTTTGTTTTAACAGTAAGTCACTCCTTATATCATCAGCTATCTGCCATTGAAAGTCCCGTTAAAATCGTTTCCAGCCGTTTCAGGTATTAGCCAGAACAAACAGATTTTTTTTCGTGTGTATTTTTATTATGCATTTAGTGAAAAGCTGTTAATTGGGAATTACTAAATAGACACTTTAATTTATTGTTTATTAGTCATGTCTTATCCCCGAATTGGTGGCAGAGGCATATTATACACCCACTTTTCACCATGTGTATTCCTGTCCCACGTAATAGGTGGTGAGCCCATTGCCGTGGTGAAATAGACAGACGTAGATTGTGGCTATCTGCTGGTGTAATTTTTCAAGCAGGCCTTTAATTTGACTTAACGACTGCCATGTTACTGACAACCGGGAACAAAGGCTTTACGGTGCCTTCTAAAGCACGGAAACGCTCGCAAATGTAAAACCACGAATTTATTTATTACTAGGGACCCCACAGCTTCGCCCATGACATACTTCAAACTCCCATCGCACCTATTTAATCCCGTCGCTTATAAATTCTACAAAAATGCATAATTTTTTTCCCGATTTGTCGACATTTATGATTACTGCTTCGCTCTCCAGAGTAGTAGCGTGATGATATATAGCTTTCTCGATAAATGGGCTATCCAACACAAAAACAATTTCTCAATTCCGACCTGAAGTTCCTGAGATTAGCGCATTCAACCAAACAAACAAAGAAACAAACTCTTCAGCTATATAATATTAGTGTAGATACGTTTGTTTACTTACGGATGATAATTTACATGACTATGTTCATCGATTTTTTTACACAATTTTTTCTTGTACGATGGTATTTTTAGTCTAAATTGCTGTTACAGTTTCGGTGCGTGCGCGATCACTACGAATTTGGCCAACAACTGAACGTCACAACGCATGGCGCGGAAATTATGTTCAGTTCTATACGCTAGCACAGATAATGTAAATGTATTTTTTACTACGCTAGTAATAATTTTAGTTCAACGTGTTTTGCATTTTTTATTGGTTTATATTATACCAGCTTACCCCCACGGCTTTGCCCGTGATATACTGCAAAACACCGTCGCACTCATTTCATCCCGTCGTTCATTATTTTATTTATCTATCACGCCTTATCCCCGAAAGCGTGGTAGAGTCATATTACGAGTATATGCCCGCTTTTTTTAAACGCTTTTAACAAAAATGTAACGAATATAACATAACATATTATATGGCATTAGTATATAGATTATAACATTAGATTATAACAATGCATTCGGTTCTTTAAAACATTGTAAAATTTGGGAAGCCCTAGCGTCACAAGGGATTAATAACAAATATATTCGCCTAATTAGTGATATATATATAATAAAATAAATAAATAAAATAAATATCCATCACGCCTTATCCCCGAAGGGGTGGCAGAGGCATATTATATGCCAACTTTTCACCGTCTGGATTCCTGTCCCACGTAATAGGTGGTGAGCCCATTGCCGTGTTGAAATAGACAGACGCAGGTGGTGGCTACCTGCTGTTGAAATTTTCAAGCCGCCCATAAGGCCTTCAACCAGGCTTAACGACTGCCATTTTACTGGCAACCGGGACCAACGGCTTAACGTGCCTTCCGAAGCACGGAAACGCTCGCAAATGTAAATGTCACAAAGTGGTCACCCATCCGAGGACCAGCCATAGTGAAAGTTGCGTAACTCAGTGATATATATCAGATTATGAAAGCAAGAATTCGAACAGAAAGAACAGGAAAATATTTTCAGATTGAACGCGGCGTCAGGCAAGGAGACCCGCTATCACCAAAACTTTTTTCTGCAACTCTGGAACATGTATTCAAAAACCTAGACTGGAGCAAATATGGTATAAAAATTAACGGAGTGTTGCTAAACCACTTAAGATTCGCAGACGACCTTATAGTGATCAGCGAACAACCAAATAGCTTGCAAAAGATGCTCGAAGCCCTTATCTATGAAAGCAAAAAAAATGGTCTGGCAATCAACACAGTAAAAACAAAAGTGATGTCTAACCGAGATAAAATCCCCATTACGCCGAACAACAGCGCCATAGAATACGTAGACGAGTATACATACCTAGGGCAGATAATATCATCAACAGACCTCACAAAGAAAGAGATAAATAATAGAATAAGCATAGCATGGAAGAGATATTGGTCCTTTAAAGAAGTCATGAAAAACCCTGTGATAGCAATCAAAGCGAAGAAGAAAATATTTAACTCATGTATTTTACCAAGTTTGACTAATGGTTGCCAGACATGGAGTCTAACAAACGATGACATTAAAAAACTACAAACCTGCCAACACAGCATAGAACGCAGTATGCTCGGTATAAAGATAAGAGATAAAATACGACTAAAGACAATACGATAACAAACAAAAGTTACAGATGTGAAATATGGCATCAAGAAATTAAAATGGAAATGTCATGTCAGGTTCGTTAATAAAGGAATTATTATTATTATTGTAGAATTTATAAGCGACGCGGCGACGGGATTAAATAGGTGCGACGGGAAGTCGAAATATTCCACGGGCGAAGCTGTGGGGCTCATCTAGTTACCTATAAGTAGTTATTGTAAGAATAAATAACAGTGCTCAAAAAAAAAAAGTGCTCGTGAGTGAATCTATACTACCTAATATATAAAGCTGAAGAGTTTGTTAGTTTGTTTGACTTCATCATTATCCGAGCGTCTGTCCCAGTTGCGTCTCGCAACCAATTTAAACGCAATTTTCTCCACCATTTGGCACGGTCGTCGGCATCCCCTGTAGTGAGACCATTGGCACGCATGTCATCCCTTACGACATCAAGCCAGCACTTCTTGCTCAAGCTCTGCCGCAAGACAGCGAAGGCAACACTCTTGCAGCTTATCTGGAATCTATGGAACTACTGGTTAGAATTAAAAAGAAAAAAATTGTGTTGAATAGCCCTTGTTTAGAGGCTATAGGTTATATAACATTACGCGGAGCAGTAACCTTAAATTTCAACAAATCGGGGTAACTTTCATACATTATTGTAAAAATAAATGCATACGGTGAAATGTGGGCATATAGGATGCCTCTGCGTACCTACCCCTTCGGGGATAAAGGCGAGACAATATGTATGTATATATTATTGTAAAAGTAATAAAACAAGCGCTTGTAGCCCCGCGGACTCAGTGTTTTGTAAATGATCACTGTGTTAAGCAACTTTTACTATGGCTGGTGACTATGGATGGGTGAACACTTTGTGACATTTACATTATTGATCTCTTCTTTTCTCGGGTATCTTCTTTTTTTTCTTGAAGATACCCGGGCTTTTGGTAGGCTTACATGGAGACATAGGTCCAACACGCAGAGGCCCTTTGAGAATTTTAATCTAATAGGGAATGGGACCCCCACTGCAAATAGTCCACGCCCGCCTTATGTAGAAGAACGGTAATGGATCACCTCCAATGGGATTTAAACTATTGTGAAATGTGGTTTCACCTTCGCGGGACAGGCCCGGAGCGGGCTTCCCCGTAGTTATGCCCTTGAAAATGACACTTCCACCCCCGAGCATATAGCTCTGGCTCCCTCCCTCTAACCGGCCAATTAAGGCAAGCCAGAGTTGAGATTTGCTGCACTCCCGGGAGTAGCACTCTCACTGCTCTCCCATTAGGCCATTAAATCCTAACTGGTGCAGAAGGGCAACAAAACTCTGAGGAATCGGGACCGATGTGTAGCCACGCACATTCAGCTCGCCACAAGCTGCCCTGCGGATGTGAGCTTTTCAATAACTTACTGATACATTTTTTTGTTGGTATCAGAAAGTGGATAACTCAAAAAGCGAATTTACTATACTAGGGTTGCGTTAATCCTATAAAAGATAACGACTGTCCTCGAGGGGGAATTAATATTATTATTATTATTGATCACTATTGTAATTAAATCGATTTGCAACCTCTACATTTGAAAATAGGCTTGGTTTATTGGTAATTATGTAATCTATTTCGTTTCTTTCGACTCCATCCGGTGATTCCCATGTCCACTTCCTATTGAATTTTCTCTTATAGTAGATATTTACAACACTGAAGTTATTTTCCATAGTATATTCTATCATCCTCTGACCATTGCCGTTTCTTTTACCTGTTGTGTATAGTCCAAGTTTTTTGTCTTCGTTCTTTCTTCTATTACCAATTTGGGCGTTGAAGTCTCCCATTACAATAACAGTGTTGGATAAACCCTCTGTAGTCTTCCGTAAATTTTCATAAAAAGTGCTTTTAATTTCTTCTTTAGCAAGCTCTGTAGGAGCATAAATTTGCATAATTGAATTGTATCTGTTTGCAGCCAGGAAGGTCGATAATTAGTATTCTATTTTTAAGGTACTTTTTGACTAAAAATCCTACTCCGTATAGTCCAGGTATTTCATTTTTGTAATAAAATATATACTCTTCGTGTTTTCCGATTTTTTCGCCTGATCTGCGTATTTCGCTTAGCCCAATAATATCCCAATTGATCTTTTGTAATGCTTGTTCCAGTTCAATTAATGATTCATTTGTTCTTAATGTTCGTGCGTTTAGTGTTGCTTTGTACATATTATTTTTATGTTTCTTTATATTTTCTTCACTATGTTGCATAACGTTTTTTTTGTATAGGTTCCATAATTTTGCCTATTTTGAACTCTTGGGGGGCGTGGTCAACAACGGCCCCGCGGTGACCAGCCGTATTGGAGCTTTTCATGTTTTTATATTTTGTTTTATGCAATATATTACTATTCTTTTCGTTACCGGTGTCAGATGTATCCTATGCCTTATGTTGTTAGGTATTTTTGTCGGACAAAGAGAAAGATCTAGCCCGCATATACGCAGATGCGTCTGTATTGTGCATTTTAGAAGGGGCAATAATATTTTTTTTTGTGTGTTGGCGTATGTATATTTTGGGGCGAGGATGACAACTCTCTTTTTCTTTTTTCCACCTCTGATTTTTCCTTTATAACTAGTTTGTTGTTCCGAATGAATGCTTTGTTCCCTTAGCTTATCTCTTGTCTTAGTTTTTCCTGCAGGATTTTGCGCTTTTCCAACGTCTCTTTAGAAAAATTTTCAGTGATGTATGTTTGATGTGTCATTTTATTTTTTTGTTTCAGTATTTCTATCTTCTTCTGAAATGACGCAAAAGTAACAAGTATAGGTCTTACTTTCGTTTCCTCTTGTTTTCGTCCTAGTCTGTGGTAATTATTTATTTCGTAGCTTTCAATGTTTATATCCATTTTTTGAATGGTTTCTTTTATTATTAGTAATAAGTCTTGTAAGTTTATTTCGCTTTCTTTTACCATGTAAAATTAAGTTGTTCTGCCTGTTTTTGTCCTCTAAATTCTTACCTTTTTTATTGAGTGATTCCACCTCAATTTTTAAGCATTTATTTTCTTCTAGTATTGGTTTGATCTTCTCATCAATATTGCGCATGATAGTGGCAGTAACGTTTTCTGTTATTGTTGCAGTTGGTTTATCGAGTTCAAGTTTCACCAATTGAAATAATTTTGACATTCCCTCGGTATTCATAGTGTAGAAACTAAACGTTTCACGGTATTCATTGTGTAGGAACGGAACGTTATTACCCCGTGTGGTTGGTATTGGTATGTGATGTCTGTGGTCAACTGTCAAGTGCAGCTGCTAACTTCGTTGTTTACAATTAGTGAATATCAAACAAATGATTATGCAGAAAAAATGTCTTCTAACCGTCAATATCGCTGAAGTGTTGTTTGGCCTTTTATAATTAATTTGCTTACTTTCCAATGTGTTTTGTAAAGAATCAGCTGTGTTGACGCTTCCTCTATTTGTGTATCTGTAATAGAAGGATTGATTACGCAGAAATTCATTGATTTACAGTTAAAAAACTGAGAGCACTTTTACGTACACTGTTAATACGTTGACAACCGGAACCGGTTTAAAAAAAACGGAAATTTCACAATGATGCATAAAAATGTCTGATTTGTAAACATTTACGATTACTACTCTGCTCCCTAGAGTAGTAGCGTAATGATATATAGCCTATAGCCTTCCTCGATAAATGGCCCATTTATCGAGGAAGGCTATAGGCTATCTAACACATAAATATTTTTTCAAATCCGATCAGTATTTCCTGAATTAGCGTGTTCTAGTTTATTAAGTTAATGAGATAAGCGCGTCCAACCAAACAAACAAACTAACAGACAAACTCTTCAGCTTTATAATATTACTAGCTGACCCGCGCGGCTTCGCCCGTGACGAACTTTGAACTCCCGTTAGTTTATCAGTAAAAAAATAAAAATTAAATATCCATCACGCCTCATCCCCGAAGGGGTGGCAGAGGCATATTATATGCCCACTTTTCACCGTGTGGATTCCTGTCCCACGTAATAGGTGGTGAGCCCATTGCCGTGTTGAAATAGACAGACGCAGGTTGTGGCTACCTGCTGTTGAAATTTTTAAGCCGCCCATAAGGCCTTCAACCAGGCTTAACGACTGCCATTTTACTGGCAACCGGGACCAACGGCAGTTTATCAGTCACGCCTTTATTCCCGTCGCTCCCATTTAATCCTCTCGTTATTACTTTTACAGTAATGTATGAATATTTGCCCGATTTGTTGATTACTGCTCCGCTCCTCAGGGTGGTAGCGTGATGAGATAGCCTTTTATCAGTCACGCCTTTATCCCCGTCGCTCCCATTTAATCCCGTCGTTTATTATCTACTTTTACAATTGTGTATGAATATTTGCCCGATTTGTTGATTACTGCCCTGCTCTTCATGGTAGTAGCGTGATGATATAGCCTGTAGACTTCCACGATACATTTTTTAGTATAGTTATTATTATTAGTATATTATTTTTTATTTTTTTATATTGTTGGGACAACTCACGCCATCTGATTCCACACTAAGCGGAGCTTGTACTATGGTAACCAGGATAACTGATAAACATACTTATATATTTCTAAATACATACATATCATAGATAAATAACACCCAGACACAGAATAAATCATCATGCTCATCACACAAAGTTTTATCCTGGGTGGGAATCGAACCCACGACATCTTGCGTAGCAGTCGGATGCACTCCTACTGCGCCACAGAGGCAGCTCGCTCGCTATTGGCTAGTCGCGACGTCGCGCATGCGTAAAACGCTAATCGTCGGCCATACTTTTCACTTGTAATTTTGAGACCAATTTTTTCACAATAAAATTATTATAATAGGTTAAACTTAAAAGATAGGCATATGCTGTCGCGGACTTTATTTTAGAACTTTTAAAGGGGAATAATTATGTAATCATAGTTTTTGCGTAACTTTAATCGTTTACGCAGCGTTCGCAACGGTAGCTATCAAAAGGAATATTTTGTCCCCGATTTTGCCACATTTATCATTGCTGTTCCGCACCTATTGGTCGTAGCGTGATGCTATATAGCCTATAGCCTTCCTCGGTAAATGGATTATTCAACACAAAAAGAATTATGCAAATCGAACCTGTTGTCCCAGAGATTAGCGCGTTCAACCAAACAAACAAACAAACTCTTCAGCTTTATAATATTGGTATAGATAGTATAGATTAACTAGTAACTGAAGTAACTACTTATCGATTAATTATTTCTTTTTATTTACTAGGTGACCCCACGACTTCGCCCGTGACATACTTCGAATTCCCGTCGCAGCTATTTATCCCGTCGCCTATATATTCCACAATAATGAATAAAAATTTGCCCGATTTGTACTTTTTTATGATGCCTGCTCCGCTCTCCAGAGTAGTAGCGCGATGATATATAGCCTATAGCCTTCCTCAATAAATGGGCTATCCAACAAAAAAAGAATCTTTCAAATCCGATCAGTAGTTCCTGAATTAGCGTGTTCTAACAAACAAACTCTTCAGCTTTATATATTAGTATACATTTATATTTATTTATTTATTATAATTGCAAATACAGGTGTACGAAAATGTTGTGATTTTTTATAATGGGATCATCATATTACCTTGCGGCATGCAATATTTAATAATATTATATCATCAAATAAATTCCTTAAACCTATCCTAATTTAAAATCACATGTCAATGAATTATAAAATAGGAAATACTAAAAATGTCAATATGTTTCAAATCAATACGGCTATTCAATTCTTAGTGTCAAATTACGAAGTAATATTTCTAGTAATATTTAAGAAATTACTATATAATATTATGACTATTATATAGTTTGACCACAACCGCAGTACCGATCACTGCTTACAAAATTGTATGCAGTGAGCGGTACAATATACATATTATACAGTGGTTGTGGTCAAAGTATACTTATTGAGCTGATAAGAGTGACCTTGAGATTTATTGTCAGATTCAGGGCTCTACTCCAGAACGTTTCTCAATACTCAATCGACGCTTGAGAGTAGATTTTATAAGGCAAAAACTAGCCTCAAGCGTTGATTGAGTATTAAGAAACGTTCTGGAATACGGACCTCAGAGTCACAGGCTTTACCTGTTGCACTGTTAATCAAACAGTAAATAAGTGAAGTATAATTTATGAATAATCCTTATCACCCTTATTCCCGAAGGGGTGCCCGAGGCATATTATACGCCCACTTTTCACCGTGTGTATTCAGTGAATGTAAATATAGAATTATTGAAATTGACATTCATCATTGTTTTTGTATGACACAAATGATTAAAAATCTATCAGACATGCCTTTAATGATAAATAATAAAATTCATTGGATAACGTTGAAATTTAGTGGTGTTTATAATCGCTTTATCCGAAAGGGAGCGCAATAGATGCAACCGAGAATACTTGATAGAAGTACAGGGAAAGAATGATCGAAGTATTTATAAATTTGAAGATGAATGATTTCTGAACTTAGTACTTAAAGAAATGACACAATTATAATAATTTCTGTCTTAAAATCACTGCAAATTGTTTGGTTTCATTATTTACTAAGTAATAAAAATATTTTCTATGAGAATTATTTAATATTTTTCAAGTTCAGGCCCAAACCTAAATCATATAAATGAGCAAAGTCTTAGTGGAAATATTCAAAAATGATCAAAGTCACTGTAATTGTGGCAGATTAGTAAAATAATCTTGAGCTTTTTGGCAACAAACAACATCCTCGATAACACTTTCACAGTCAGACATGAGAAACATTCTTAGAGTATACATGTGTATACTAGCAAAAAGTACCAAAACTACCAGGACTTTAATTGGCCGTGCTAATTAGTGTCTAGCACATAAGACCTTTTAGCCTTTTTGTTACCACCTCACTAAAAAGGCAACGAGTTCAAAATTTCTTCCAAATTTAATATCTGAATTAGACATATTTTATTAAATTTATTCGGCCCTTTAGACCCATCCCAGTTCCGTGCATCGGAAGGCACGTTAAGCCGTTGGTCCCGGTTGCCAATAAAATGACAGTCGTTAAGCCAAGTTGAAGGCCTTATGGGCGGCTTAAAAAGTTTCAACAGCAGGTCGCCGCAGCCTGCGCCTGTCCATTTCAACACGGCAATGGGCTCACCACCTGTTACGTGGGACAAAAATGCGTGCGGTGAAGTGTGGGCGTTTATTATGCCTCTGCCTACCCCTTCGGGACAATATGTATGTATGTATGTATTCGTTCGGAAAACTTGTAAGCACGATCAAAGTCCTCGGACTGTAATCGATTTTAACTTTTACTGCCTTAACTATGATCACTAAAAACATTTATGTAAATAAATAAAACGTGATTTATCGTGACTTTGTACGTTTATATTCTTTTCATACCAAGTGACAGGCAAGCTTAGCGTCTTACGAACTAGATGGCGTTATTAACCTTCAAACAGTTTAAGGGTGACTTTGATCGTTCTTTCCCTGTGCTCTTCATCTATACCAATACATAAAGAGTTGGTTTGTATGTTCGTTGTGGTTGAACGCGCTAATTTCAGGAACTACTAGTCTGAATTGTAAAATCATTTTTGTGTTGGATAGTCCATTTATCGAGTTTTGTGTTCGATAGGCTACTTTTTATCCCGGGAACAAGTTCTAATGGGAAACAGACACGGGAAAACTTCTTCATGTGGGCAGAACTGCGGGCGTCAACTAGTGTGTTATAAATCAAAAACCATTTCGAGGGTTTTAGGGTTACTGATCACTAGGTACTGATGATTTAGAAATGAAAAATATTCAAGTAATTTTTATTTCAGGTAATATGTGAACCACCTTTATTTAACCTTGAAATGACGTCATCATTGGTATTACGGCAATAAAGCCTTTGTCTAGGACCGGAAATAAAGCACAGTGTGATACAATCGTTAGTGTATTATTTAGACAAAAGTCAACGATGTCATGCTGTCATTGTGTAGAACTATATTTAAATTAATTTTTTAAAGTAAATAAGATGAGTGTAACAAAATCTAAAAAAACTATTACTTAATCCGCCTAAATGAATAAATATCTTATATGTACTTATTTGAGTTGAAAGTAAAAGTGCTACTATATTGACAATAAAGAAATATTATAAAAACCTGAGCCTCGCGGCTTCGCCCGTGGCATCTACGAACTTCTGTGGCATCCATTTAATATCGTTGTTTATTAGGTACTTTTACTAGAATGTATGAAAATTTGCCCGAATTTTTGACTTCTATCATTACTGCTCCTCTCTCCTGAATAGATTTTTTATTTACCTATCACGTCTTTTCCCCGAAGGGGTAGCAGAGACATATTATACGCGCACTTTTGACCGTGTGTACTCCTGTCCCACGTAATAGGCGGTGAGCCAATTGCCGGCGACCTCACCGCTAGCGGTAGAGGCAACTACTACGGAGGCGCCTTACGAAGACGTTAGGCGGCAGTAGCTTCCAATAATGCCGAAAATTCAAAGTCAATCCCATCCAGGATAAAATATTATATGATGAGCACGATGGTATATTCCGAGTGTGGGGTGTTACTTTTCTATTTTTTTTTTATTTGACATTTCAAAATGGCGCCGCCCGTCTGATGGAAAGCAGAGACGATGATCCGTGACTGAGGGCCGTTATCCCAGTCGGTAGGACTCTGGTAGCGACCCTCAGGTTGACGGCCCAGAAATATGAATAAATACTTCACGCTTCTCATAAAGGACCCAGGATTGTAAGAGGAGGGCAACACGTGCGCTGGCAGAGAGTAAATGTATGTTTTTAAAAATATATAAGTATGTATATCAGTTATCTTGTGACTATAGTGCAAATTCTGCTTAGTTTAGAACCAGATGGCGTTGTGTGAGTTGTCCCAACGATATTTATTTATTTATATCCAAGCAAAAGTGGAGCAACTGGGAATGACTTAAGACGAAGAAGAAGCCTTTAAATTGGATAAATGGGTTTAACTTAACACAAAAGTATTTTTCAACACGAATACCAGTTAGCGCATTTATCAAACAAACAAATATTATACTATTAACTAACTAACTAACTAACTATCTTCACGCTATATCCCTGACGGGGTAGTCAGAGAGGACCGATTGCCAGGCTTCGCGATCCATGCATACTTCTTTCGTATATACATAATTCAGTTTTGACTGCCTCTGTGGCGCGGTGGGAGTGCATCCGACTGCTACGCAAGAGGTCGTGGGTTCGATTCCCATCCAGGATAAAACTTTGTGTGATGAGCACGATGGTTTATTTTGTGTCTGGGTGTTATTTATTTATACTATGTATGTATTTAGAAATATTTAAGTATGTTTATCAGTTATCTAGATCCCATAACACAAGCAAATATTAGCTTACTTTGGGCTAGATGACGCTGTGTGAAAAGTGTCCCACAATATTTATTTATTTATTTCACTTCGTGTAGATTCAACAATCGCTTCATACATGCACGTCTATCCGAGTACTTATGACTTCTCCGTTTTTGAGCAATCTGCTCACGTGATCTTTATATGTAAGTCTCGGCCTACCCTGACTCCAATATTATATTAATATTATAATATTAACTAACTAACTATCTTCACGCTGTAACCCTGACGGGGTAGTCAGAGAGGACAGATCGCCAGGCTTCGCGATCCATGCATACTTCTTTCGCTTCTTCAAGATTCATCAATCGCTTCATATACGCACGTCTGGGTATCCGAGTACTTTTGACCTTTCCGTTTTATAATATTAGTATACGTAATACATATTCAGTTTATTTAAAAGAATATTAATATTTTTAAACACTCAAATTCAACAAAGCGTTTGACAAACTACAACATAACTTACGAAATTTTGGTAAGAGATAAAGTCACTTAATGTATGGGTACATATTAATAAAAAAAAAATTCCGTATTTAACTTTATTTACAGAATTTTAAATAGCTATAATTCCTATTTTCAATATACAAATAACTTATAATATACCAACTGACTAAATTATGAATAATAATAGACTAGATGTGTACATAGCACAGTAGTATGAATAAAATTTTTTAAAGCAATTATTTTGCTAAATTTCTCATAAATTTTTAATAAAGTGGAAAAAGACTACGATTCGAGACGGGGATTGAACCCGTGGCCTTTGCCTAACCAGGGCATTGTTTTAGCCACCTGAATAATATCATCACCGTAATTATATTTTATGCTTTTAACTCATTCACTGCTGGATCCCGACTAAGATAGAAAAAGGGATGCTTCTATGGTTAGGACACGTGGAGAGAGGATGGATGAAAGTAGACTGACGTAACCAGAAATATCTTAGCTAAAGTGCTATGGACGCAACATATTTTTCATGTGCGAGTTAATGAGCGGGTAGGGAGTAACCAACATCTTCTGGTTAAACGCACGCAGTGTTTACCAGTTACACCACCGACACCTAGTGGAAACTGACGAAATAACCCATATCTTTACGTCTTAAGGCGACGTAAGGCGCCATCTACCAGCACTTAGCAAAGTTACATGGTACGAATGTATAGAATTGCAACTATCATTCGATTTGTGATGACATCTGCCTAAACATTTGAAATAATTTTAATAACGAAAACTGACGAATTAATCCACGTCGTTACACATTTCACCTCATTTTATGTCACCTTAAGTCGTAACGAGGTAGATTAATTCTTCAATTTCGAGTAGGTCTCGGTGGTGTAATTTGTAAACACGTCTGGTGCGTTCAAACAGAAAACATTAGTTTGAGTCCAGTTCAAGACTGAATGTTTGATCCAGTTTAAATTTAAACTTATGAAATAGCATACTAATTGCTTTTCAAAATTACTTCACAGATGCCATGAATTCAAACAGAGCACCAGCATCTTCCTCATTGAGTTGCCATTAGATTTGTGGAAAATCTCAAAATAAGCTCTTTTGAAATTCAAGGCCCAGGCAAATTTCATTAGGTCTTCCACCACTCCACTCCACACTCTTTGCATCATTATTATTATAATTAGTTATTGACGACATCTCTATTTTCAACTTCTTGTCCTATTTGCGTTTTTTCAGTTTTGTTCTGCGACACCTCAGGCGCTGGTTGGGGAGCTTGAAGCTTGCGGTCATCTGGTAGGAAGAATGCAGCTACCACAGATGCTGGAGCAGAAAGTAAAAGATTTATCAGAACACATCACTCCATTCCTCTACACTGCCAATAGAAAGAACTAAGAAATGAAACAAGCACCAATTCTCGATCATACAACTCGAATGCGCTGACATAAAAATTACTCATAGCTGTTATAGCAATTGTTACAAATAATATTATTTAAATTTAAGGCAAACTAAGTTTAGTCAACTGTTCTCACATAAATTCAAAGAAACTATGTAAGTGTAATTTTAATGAACACAACATTGATTTTGTTTTTATTTGTATAAACTCATTACTGTTTGATTAGTCAAATATCATGTAAATCAAACTAATGTAATTACTGGTGGTTAGAAAAGTGTGGCCATGAGTTTTATTGCCAGGTTCTTCCTCTGGCTCTACCTATTGCTTTGCGAATCTGGCAGTAAATGTAAATGTAGAAGCAGTAATCTTGACGTTCATAAGTGTTACTTTGTGACCTACATGAATAAAGATTTTTCATTTCATTTCATTTCACTGGTAAAACGACTTTTGTCTCTTGTTTCGCCGTTCCCTAAAATTTGAAACAAATGATATTTCACTAGCAAATTTACGTCTTCACTTTCAAGTTGTATGGTCGAGAATTGGGCCCCAGCACTTACCTAAGTATATGGAGCTAAATATGTAGAAACTAGCGCCACAATTAATTTCCAGCAACAAATTGATGATCTGGATGGAGGAAAATGTACCGATTCGGGCACCAGTCATTGTAAGAACGATGGCCATAGCTCTGAAAAAAAAAACGTTTTCTAAGACAGTGGAATCGAATGGTCGAAAAATAATACAAGGAACCGTTCAGAAATTTAATATACGAGATTCTAAGAATAATATTGAGGAAATAAATATCTTAGAGCCAATACTATATCAGCAGAGCTTAAACAATGAATGAGTTTACTATTACGTAACTGATAAATGAAATTGAGTAAAACCAAATAGGACTTGTGATTTCCTTACGATATATAGCCTGAAAATGCAATATCTAGACAATTAATCCCGTGGTAAAAAAGATGGTGCTCTATGATATTATCGGTGAAATACCAGAACGCCCCTCGAGGACGACGAGGCCGCGGTAGCGCCTAAAGTCTGTCGGGAGCACTGGGGTTATCCTTTCGAGGGCTTACCCGGGACACCCGGCCATAGCGGATGGAAGGGCAACGTGTGGTTCTAGGCGGTAGGAGTCGGACATAACTTCAATGAGGATTTCCACACCAAAAAAAAAAAGATCGAATCTACAAATAAAGTATCTCACCTTAGATGAGTAGGAAATAAAGGAACGGCTATTGTAGTATAGAGCCCTATTGCTACAATAGCTGCCGTCATAATGATGAATAGGATCGCGCTGCCAATGACGTTCGGCACCAGGTTCACGAGAATACCGGCAACTGAACACAGAAATATGACTCCTATAGTCATGTTCCGACGACCCACGCGGCCTATCATCTGCAATGAAAATATTACGACATTACTGGGGGCCAAGTCTACTATTTCAATCGCGTAAGAATAGAATCGAAATCGTCGCTCAATAGAAAGCCACCGGTACAATTTTGACAGGTTTTCGTAGTCTACTATTACAATCGTACTCCAATAGACTTCTATCGGTCGGCCGATATTGTAACACGTACCGCGCCAGTGGCCGCTGGTTGCATTTTTGATAGTCTACTAACATTTTGATTTTGTTTTGTAATTATTTTATGGCCTGGTTACGAAGATTTTTTAGCCAAATCTTATTTTTTATATCATATTTCTTCAATCCTATCAAGTCCAATCATAGGTCCTGTGTCCTTGCCCCATTAACGTGGTAGAGCGTTAATGAGGCTTTCAGTGGAATTTGCACGACACGTTGTAAAATAGCTTTTCACTGCAATATATCGCTGTCTTTCACTATAGCACATTAACACAACTTTTATGTCTAAGAAACTACCATTTTTACACATAAAACAAGGTTAAAGCACTAGTTTTGGAAAATAATATACAGCAAGAACTGCCATTTATCAAGATCCCGCGCAAATCCACTTACATTTTGACAGCAATCCTGGTTCTAATCTACGGGTTGTCAATAGTAGACTCGGCCCCTGGTATAGTTGCATTGACCTGCATCAATATTAGTCTTGTTACAATATTTTTCTAGATGGCACTGATATCTCATTAAACAAAAAACAAGATAAATTGTCAAAATAAATTGCTATTTATTTTGACAATTTATCTTGTTTTTTGTTTAATGAGAAGCCTATCTTGCTGTACGCGTCTAATTGAAGCTTATGCTTTCAATCCATAAGACTTTAAACTCCCCACAAACAAACAAAATAATCTTTATTCATTTTGTCACGCCTTTATCCCCGAAGGGGTAGGCAGAGGCGTACTAAACGCCCAAATTGAAAAAGGCATGAAATGCTTTTCATGCCTTTTTCAATTTATAACAGTGACATTTATTTTGAGAATTCATTGGTATTTATCATAAAAAAATACGTTTTTAGAGGGATACTGGTGTTACCTATTCTAATTATTTTCACGCTGTAGTCAGAGAGGACAGATCGCCAGGTTTCGCGATCCATGCATACTTCTTCCGCTTCTTGTAGATTCATCAATCGCTTCATACACGCACGTCTGGGTCACATCCTAGTACTTTTGACTATTCCGTTTTTGAGCAATCTGCTCACGTGGTCTTCATATCGGCCTACCCGGTCTCCTTCTACCCTCTACTTTCGCACAATATATATTCTTCGTCAATCGTTCCTCATTCATGCGTTGGACGTCCAAACCAACGGAGCACGCCCTTTTCCAGTTTAACGCTGACATTTTCATTCCAACCTGCCATACTGTGTATCACTTCGTTACGTATTCGGTCGGCCAAAGTTACGCCGCACAAATATCGAAGTGATTGCATCTCTACAGCATTCAATTAACTTTCATTTTTCCATTACATATTTTAAATAATTATATAATATAAAATCAAAAGATATTGCGGGCGGGATAATGGCGGGAAATTTCCTTAATTATTTTTCAAACAATTCAATTGTTGTAATTTCAATACAACAGGTTTTCACTAACAGTAATTACGTTATCTTTGTTAACGTTTAATTGGTATTATTAAGAAGACTGAATAAGAAAATAAAGATAAAAGGAATGAAGTTGCTCAATAGGTTTATAGTCCTATCTCGACAAAGACGGCACGCGATTTCTTAATCCACTCGAACATGAGTTTTTTCACATTTCAATAATAATATAATAATATATTATACCCCTTCGGGGATAAGGCGTGATAGATAAATAAATAAAAATAATTGTGCTTTACGTTTAAAAAACAATAATAAATTCAATTTAATTGTAAAAAGTTAATAAAAAAGTAAGTGTAATGAGGTTATATGACAATGACAGGAATCTGGGACTCTGTTTATTTCGTCTCGTGTGCTTATTTGCTTGTAGTAGGCTCGATAAATCCACACACTGCAAATGGCATTTCGTTACCGCGTTCGTAAGCCGCATTTAGGATCTTAAAATAAATAAATAAATATCCATCACGCCTTATCCCCGAAGGGGTGGCAGAGGCATATTTTATGCCCACTTTTCACCGTGTGGATTCCTGTCCCACGTAATAGGTGGTGAGCCCATTGCCGTGTTGAAATAGACAGACGCAGGTTGTGGCTACCTGCTGTTGAAATTTTTAAGCCGCCCATAAGGCCTTCAACCAGGCTTAACGACTGCCATTTTACTGGCAACCGGGACCAACGGCTTAACGTGCCTTCCGAAGCACGGAAACGCTCGCAAATGTAAATGCCACAAAGTGGTCACCCATCCGAGTACTAGCCATAGTGAAATTGGCGTAACTCAGTGATCGTTTACAAAACACTGAGACCGCGGAGCCACGAGCGCTTCAATTTAGGATCTTCGTTCTAAAAAAATTAAAGGAAAGTTTATGTAATAATAAAAACACTCACAAAACTGATGGTTAAGTTGAAAATAGAGTGCACTGCTCCTACTCCAAGTAAGCCCAATAGTGCTATCTCGTTCAGGGCACATGGTGTAGCATCAGGCTGAAACAGGATCATAAAATAGTTACCACAATATTTTACACTAAAAACATACAAGAGATCCCCTTTGATTGTCATGATCATGACAGTTTTTAAACAAACAGAAGTCCCATCGAAAATCGATCAGACATAAAGCAAAACATTCGTACATGGTCTCGTGGTGTTAGATTTTTGCCTAGGTGGCGAAGTAATATTGTATGCGACTGCCGCATTAAGATGTTGAGTTCGATTCCCGCGTTGGAACAAATATTTTTTCGGAGTTTGGGTGTTTCCTATCTATAATATGTATGTATTTAGACACATTTAAGTATGTTTATCACTATCAGTCAACGCAACGCCATCTGATTCCAAACTAAACAGGACTTGTACTATGGTAACCAGACACAGAATAAACCATCGCGCTCATCACACAAAGTTTTATCCAGGGTGGGAATCGAACCCACGACCTCTTGCGTAGCAGTCGGATACACTCCTACCGCGCCACAGAGGTAGTAAAAAAAAATAAAGAGACCAAAATGAGTAAGCGCTCGTGGCCCCGCGGACGTAGTGTTCTGTAAACGATCACTGCGTTAAGCAACTTACACTACGGCTGGTCCTCGGATGGGTGACCACTTTGTGGCATTTATATTTGCGAGCGTTTCCGTGCTTCGGAAGGCACGTTAAGCCGTTGGTCTCAGTTGCCTGTAACATGGCAGTCATTAAGCCAGTTGAAAGCCTCATGGGCGGTTTGAAAATTTTCAACAGCAGGTCGCCACAACCTGCACCTGTCCATTTTTACACGGTAATGGGCTCACCCCCTGTGGGACAAAAAGCAAAGCATACGGTGAAACGTGGGCGTTTAGTACGCCTCTGCCTACCCCTTCGGGGATAAAGGCGTGACAAAATGAATAAAGATTATTTTGTTTGTTTGTGGGGAGTTTAAAGTCTTATGGATTGAAAGCATAAGCTTCAATTAGACGCGTACAGCAAGATAGGCTTCTTATTTATTTTAGTGTAATCCCCGTTGCATCAAAATCATACCTTTATTTAGATTTTCTTTTATTTGGCTGAGGTGATCTGAGGACGGCTATGAGTTATCTTTTAGCTTTGGTTTTCGTTCGGTTCTGATGGAAGTGACTGCCGTCCGACCTTCTATAAAATGTACCCCGTAACATACGAGTACAGTACCCAGAGATAAATAATTCACATTGAACTTTGAAAAGAGACAAAAGCGTCATCTCTGTCACACGAAACACTAACAGTCTGACTATTACTGACATTTTCACATTCATTAAGATACGATTTCAACTCACATCTGCCGGAGCTGGCTCTGTACTCAAAACTCCACACACGGTGAGATCAGATCTCCCTCCTGCCTCCATAATTCGAACAAACTGGTTTGCTATAGTTGGTAGCCATACTATGAAAGAGCTGAGTCTGAAATATAATATTATGAGTAGTGTGACTGGTAATTGTGTCGTGTATACTTTTGACAGAAGCTTTGAAACTTTTTGTTGAAGCGTAGTAAGGAATTTTAAATATTCAGGTTCCACTGGTTGGGCGCCAGTATTTAGTAAAACCATTAGGTACCGAAGTTAGAAGAAATACGCCTTCAACATACCATTTGAAGTAGTATGTCCTTACCCTCATTCTTTATTATAGAGAACCAGGAAATATTTAAGGATTAAACAGATGCATTTGCAACGAACAAAGCTTTAAATAAGGCATTGCATGAGGTTTCAAACTGAAATCTCTTCTAATTACTACAGCCTATGTAATAGGTCCTAGTTCTAATCGAAAGATGAACTAATCAGTCTGGAAATGCAAACGGTATTTCGTTTAATTAATCTATGAGTACAGATACGATTCACTTACTGCTGAGATATGTTGAGAATGGTCATAATGATTGTATACTTTAGGAGTGGCGCCTTAAACAGAGGTACTATCTGGTCTTTTGCTGTTATTGGACCTGTGGCAGCTGAAGTATCGTTCTTTATTAGACCCTTCACCTGGAAATTAGAGGAGTGATTTAAGTTTAAGTTTTTTCGTAAATTTATGTATATTTAATTTAGAACTATCAATATTTTAAGTTAATTAAACATTTATGAAATCACTTATCAATGCTGCGAATATAGAACGGAACATTTTGATATAAGTAATTCAGAAGAATGATAATAGTTTGTAGATTTTCTTTTGAAACGTACAAATCAGTCTAACCATTTATTTCACAAAAGGTACCGTTTGCTCAGGTGCAGTGAATCCTAATGGTGGTGGCAGAGCCTATGTCATTTCAGTGCGGAATTTAAATCTCCCATTATTTTGCCATAATGCGAAGTCCACTGACTTTCGCATCTTCCTCATACAAACATAAAGTACTTTTCTGTACTGAGATAGACAAAGACTATATTGGCTTACTACGATCTTGACAAATAATTTTAGCTTCTTCTGCCTTTATATGTATACTATCAGATAAAGTTTGTACATCAGGAAACTTTAGAAACAATCGTGTTGAGGTATGTCGTTATGGTTTTCAATCGTTATATGGTTATTAAAAAAAAGTACCTCAAGCTCTCCTTTGGACTTTGACTTTCCAAATCTATAAATATTTTTCAAAATCTGTAACGCTCGTTCCTCATCTCCTTTTGCATAGATGAATTTTGGACTTTCATGCATCAAGAAGAAGCAGAAGGCAGAGATAATAGGTGGTATGGAGTATATCAGGAGTAATGTTCGCCAGGAGTTCCAGTAAATGCCAAGAGCTGATAGATAAATCGAAAATCGCAACGGAATCACAGGCATCGCCATTACTGGAAGAAGTAAGAAATGTTTGAATTACTAAGAGATTGAAATGAGATATAATGGCAACGATCACATGACTTAACCGATGTTTGACAATACGCCATCCTAAATGTGCAACCAAGATCGCCACAATCTCACCTGCTAGCGGAGCACATGCTGACTAACTGACGAGTCTACGAGAGCAGGCGCCCTTGACTTTGATGAAAATCAAAAGTCAAACTGTAGTTGCTCTTAGCAGCCCAATAAAAGTGGACCCCAGGCACCAAATACATGTAGAGTTTGAAAGAATCTGGGAATATACTAAGACGAAGAGAAGAGACAATATGCCATCCATCAGCACACAGCTGAAACTGATGAACGAATTACCTCAAATTCGGCATGTTCGCGGTTACTTTTTCTACTTATCGCTTAAGTATAACGAGACAAGTCGAACCAATCCCTATTGCCTTTTAACCACAGGTAATTAGAACGAACCAGGGAACTTGTTAAGGGGTCGACCGAACGAGACCACGTATAACCAAAGGTTTTGAAATGTGTGAATGTTATTCTGAAGCAGGGAATTCAAGTAAAACTCTTCTGAGCAGTAGGTCTCTAAATACTCGACTAACAATTAACTAACAATTTACCACCTCATTCGATCGCTACCAGAGGGATATCTCATCCTAATCTAAAATTTATGACATCCGTTTTGATTTTTATGGTTCAGGATGCGGTCAGATATGCGTCAACACTTACTTACCAGCCATCAGTCCTTGCGCTAATAGAAATATGCTGGATACTATGAGTACCACATAGTTCCTTTTGGCCAGAGGCACGCTCTCGCTGAGTAAAGACATTGACATCGTGTATATTCCTGAGGCACTGCAATAGATGGTAAGCAGATCATTATTGTTGTTTTTTTTTATAATGAGTTGGTCTAATTACGCCGCTAAAGGAGGATGTTCTTTATATTTGCAAACAATAAAATGGCGCCGCCCACCTTATGGAAAGCAAAAACTACGACCCGTGATTAAGAGCCGCTATCATAGCCAGCAAGGCTCCGATATGGACAGCTCAGAAACATTATCTTTTGACGCTTGTCTTAAAGGACCCAGGATTGTAAGAGGACGGAAACACATCCAGCACAGAGTTTCAAGTTTTTATTGTGCTACCTTATCGAAAGTCATGGCTACCTCCATAAAATGATAATGGTGGTGAACCTATTGCCGTAATGAAATAGACAGACGCAGGTTGCGAATATATGCTGTTGAAACTATTATAGCCACCCATAAGGCCTTCAAATTGGCTTAACGACTGTCATTTTACTGGCAACCGGGAACAACAGCTTAACGTACCAACTCATTCCAAAACAGCATGAAAGTGTGTTATGGTTATAACTGAGAAAAGGCTACGTTCAACTGGTTAAATAAATAGCCCGATTTGAAGTGTGGCGTTTAGTTTGCGTGTATTTTTTATCGGGACCTATAATACTCGCATTTCCATTACTGTGACTCCTGTAAACAATATCAGAAGATAATTTTACGGAGTTGGTGAAAAGGAGGTAACGCATAAGTTGCAAAATAGTATGCGTAATTTTATAGCTATTTGGTTAAATCATCATCATCATCATCCGAGCGTCTGTCCCAGTTGCGTCTCGTGACGCCGGGGGTCCGCTTTCCTACATTTTCTCCTCCACTTCGCTCGGTCGTCGGCATCCCCTGTAGTGAGACCATTGGCACGCATGTCATCCCTTACGACGTCAAGCCAGCACTTTTTGGGTCTTCCCCTCTTACCGGGACCCGGCGGGGCTGACATGGCCAGACATTTGTTTCCTACGTAGCCCGGCGGTTGCCACAAGACGTGACCATACTAACGAAGGCGACACTCTTGCAACTTGTCTGCAATGTCACGGACGTGAAGGCTGCCGCGGATGCGAGAGTTTCACGTCTCACTGCCATGTAAAAGGACTGGTCTAATAATGGTTTCGTAGACCTGTCTCTTCAACCGGATCGGCATTTTTGGGTCACAAATGACACCGGTCATCTCCCGCCATTTGGCCCACGCGGCAGCAATGCGTGACTTGACATCGCAATCGATGTCACTGGTTAAATATCGTTATCAAGTATCACCACAAGTACTTAACTATCTTTTGATCATATATTTGCCATTTTTTATTCGTTATTTAATGTTGTGGAACAGTACAGGTGGAATTATTTAAAATGTGTAGCAAGTTCCACCGAGTGTCAAATCAACAGTATCAATTATTATTAAGAATCTGCCGTAAGCAGAATTTGCCATTCAGCAAATAAAAGGATGTATGCTGTGTGTTTGTATGAAATTTATTACTTTATCTTTAGTGTTTGTAAAGATTTCCAAATCTTAATGAATAGCAAAGCTGTATGAGATTTTCAAAAGGGGTCTTAAAAGGCTTTTACAGGGTCAGAGTGATGTTACTGCAGCTCTGGTTTTGTAAACGTCCTTAGGCTACGGTGACCAGTTACCATGATGGACCGTATGCTTGTCTGCCACCTCAGTGGTATTATAAACCAAAGAAAAGATTTGAACTATGTTTGTGATCAAATAGTACAAGTAAACTATTCAACCCAACGTTGTAAAATTGGGCAATCTGATTGATTCTAACGAAATCCTAACATTCTTAGTACAAACCCTAATAACTAATATAATAAACGCGAAAGTTTGTAAGAATGGATGTTTGTTAAACTTTCACGTAAAAACTACTGGATGGATTTTAATGATGAGGCTACTTTTTATCCCAGAAACAAGTTCCTTTGGGAAACGGGAACGGTGAAACTTCGGGCGTCAACTAGTATTTCAATATAGATACAGCGTTATCAAAGATCGTATCATATTTTTTACTGTCTTATTTATGTTACAGTAATAATTCATTTCATAGATTATATTTATTCTTTGCAAATGTTTTATTAGACTAGGATAATCTTACCTAAATAATACAATAAGTATTTTCCTGATACGCAATTAAATGTGATTACCATTTGCAATAACAATAGATGACTTTTGCACCTTTGATTGTTCTGACTGAAACACGAAGCGGCTTAGTCATTATAAGTCTGAAATGTTCACCTCGCAAGTTGAAAATGATCATGTATCATTTTCAACTTGCGAGGTGAGGCTTGCAGTTTTCATTTTGGGGTTCGGAATTAAAAAATACCAGTATTTTTTAATTCCGAACCCCAAAATGAAAAACTTAACCTTTACGAGTATAGATCACTTCATCACCCGTCTGTCTATAATGACTCTTTATTTTAAAACGCATACAGGTAAGTCAATAAGTAAAAGTAAAGTAAATTCATTGAAATTAAAACCATATACTCAGGTCTACAGTCCTTTGAAGCTGAGAAATACTACAAACTTATTATACTTCTTAGATACGTATACTTAGAAAGATACGGAGGTGCCGTAAAAAAATGTTTTTTGAAATTAAATTTATTGAACTTAAAGGCACTTAAATAACAAAAGCAATGTTGAGACCTCCTTTTAGGTAAACACCTGTAACAGAGGGCCTCACTCTTCCACAACCAGGATAATATAAACACACTATTGAACACTACTTAGACTAATTTCCAAATATTTTAATTTTAATTATGTGTATCTCTCTCTCTCTCTATATATCTCTCTCTGTGTGTGTGTGTGTGTGTGTGTGTGTGTGTGTGTGTGTGTGTGTGTGTTGTGTGTGTGTGTGTGTGGTTGTATGTGGTATATCAGTATTTTGTACAACTACTTATAGGGGCTGCTTTAAGCTCTATATTTGTTAACCATCTCTCCAGGGTGCATTAGCACCTTCTTTCTAGCTCCTTCTTCCGCTGATCGCCAGCAAGCCCGTAAGGGGTAAGAAACGTGGAGGTTTCCCGATTCGTATCTCATATTTCAGTAGTTTACTTTGCTAGAATTTACAAAATTTAGAGCTTTACACTGCCGTAATATAATTTTTGTTATGGTATTTTCTGTTTTTTTTTTACTACTTACTAATTATTTATTATTGGATGTAGAAACTATTATTTATTATTACTTAGAATATGAATGCAACTAAACAATAAAAATTAAATCCTGTCACAACGAGAAGGCTTAGAATAAGCTACAAGCTTAAAGACGATTAATGGACCATCATCCGGGCGTCTGTTGCAGTTGCGTCTCGCGACGCCCGGGGTCCACTTTCCTACTTTTTGTCCTCCACTTCACACGGTCGTCGGCATCCCCTGTAGTGAGTGAGACGACTGTCACGCATGTCATCCTTTACGACGTCAAGTCAGCACTTTTTGGGTCTTCCACTCTTACCGGAACCCGGCGAGGCTGACATGGCCAGATATTTGTTGCCCACGGAGTCCGGTTGCCGCAGGACGTGACCATACCAGCGAAGACGATACAGAGAGATTGCAGCTTATCTGCAATCTCACGGACGCAAAGACTGCCGCGGATGCCAGAGTTAAGGTTAGTGAAGTGCCCTAATGAATTACAACACGTTCAAAAATAAAATTTTCAAAATCTGCACTTCTACCTAAGCTAGGATTTTAGCTTGGAATCGAAAATGAAACTTTAACAGAATGAAGCAAATAAGTATCAGAAGATAAATCAATGACAACGAAACGATATTTCTAAGCTTATCAATCACACTTTACTAAAATGTAAGAGGAGTGTGAAAGTAAGGGTCTTCGCTTGAATGCAAGTAAAACTAAGGTTCTAATATTGGAAAGAGATGACGTAAGAACTATCTGAGAGATTTGGGTAAACCAGGAACGTCTAGAGCAAGTGAATGAAATTGTGTATTTAGGGAGTATCTTTAGCGCAAACGGAAGATGTGTGATACAAAGTTAACGGTGTTTTGTCCCAATTACTAAAGCGACAAAGCATCGTAAAATAAGCACGTTACGGTAGTGAAACCTGGGTATATCAGCAGATGCATGAAAGTAAATTGAATGCTGTGGATATGACATCACTTCGTAAATTGTGCGCCGTAACTTTTCCGACCGAATACATAACGAAGTGATACGCAATATGGCGGTTTGAATTGAAGGTCAGCGTTTAGATAGAAATGGGCGTGCTCCGTTGGTTTAGACACGTTCACCGAATGAGTGAGGAACTATTGACGAAAGATACACATTGTGCGAAATAGAGGATAGAAGAAGTCAGGGTAGGCCGAGACTTACATATGAAGACCACGTGAGCAGATTTAGCAACCTTTGAAAAAACGGAAAAATCGAAAGTATTCGGATACCCAGACGTGCATGTATAAACCGATTGATGAATCTGCAAGAAGTATGCATGGATAAAGCCTGGCGATTTGTCCTCTCTGACTACCTCGTCGGGGATACAGCGTGAGGATAGTTAATTAGTTAGTTTTTTATCAATCACGCCTTTTTTGTCCCACGTAACAGGTTGTGATCCCAAAGCCGTGTTGAAATAGACCGACGCAAGCTGTGGCTACATGCTGTTGAAATTTTTCGAAGGTCTTCATTCGGCTTAACGGCTACCATAAGATGTTACTGGCAACCGGGACCAACGGCTTAACATGCCTTCCGTAGCATGGTAGCGCTCGTAAATGGAAATACCACAAAGTTGTCACCCATTCGTAACCAAACCAGTCATGGCAAAAGTTGCTTAACGCAGTGATTATTACGATGTTTAAACCAAACTCCAAAATAAATTTGTTTACTTTTCTCTGCAATCTATTATAATACATACAGTCATGATTGTTTATTCAAGGGGTATAAACCATATGTGTAATATGTATAAACCAGACAGTAACCACAATTTTAAATCTGTTGTACAGGTAGAGCCGTATGCTTAGTCGACATGTCAATGGGACAAAAATTTGTATGTATAATTTAAAACAGTCTATCCGCTGGTTTTAATTCTTTTGGTTTATAGAACATAATACGTTAGTAGCAATTGCCTATGGCCTACCAACCTCTTGAGCTTTCCTGGGCACCTCTACCAGTTAGCAGGTGCTGCTGAAGCCGGCTTAACCGAAGTGAATTTCCCTTATGTGCAAATATATCACAGAAGTTGTAGTTAGAAACTGCGGATTTCGCAAAGTCGTCACCCTTCTTAAAGTGGTGCCATGCTTAGATTACTTTCTCACAGATGTTTACTAAGTCACAGATCTTTTAGCCATTATGGACAGAAACTTGTGCGTAACTAAAATCAAAATGTCTGCTGAAATGTGTTTTACTTTCTCTCAAAGTGGTCATTGCCTTAAAGTTGATACTTTAGTTTTTATTTCGATGTGCGTAAATGACCCATCTAAAAGTAGACCAAGCCTTGTGGGTTTACCTTCTCTGATCCTTTACCTATTAGAGACTAACTAAAAGAAATGTGTTTGCTGACGTGATGCACCTACTTTGGAAATGGTTACCCATCCAAAATTTGACCGCTCTAACACAACTTAACTTTTCTCAAAGTGTAGTCATCAGTGAAGACAACTCGATACGAGTATGTGCATCACTGAACATCAGTAGGCATGTGAAAAATGGTGTCTTAATTAAAACCTAACTAACAAACCAAAACACTTTGACCTGTCCGTTGTATAACTCGTCTAGTAAGATGTAGTTCAAGCTGTATTATCACTTCTGCTAAACCGATTTTGATGAAATAAAGCGCAGTATTTAAGCTGGAAAATTAATCACAATATTCTTTTAGCAGTGTTGTGATCAACCGTTTGGATTTTGCTCCAACCCCGAACAAACAAACAGACACGAAAAAAATTAATCACATTTTCACACTCAGAATCCCTTAAATAGTCGAAAATTTTTTTTTTAAAAATTTATTTTAAATGTACGTCACAGTTTATTTTACAATTTTATAATAGTATAAAGATAGATTATGTTATAGCTCGTATTCTTTTTTAATTTTTAACTTAATAAATATCCATCACGCCTTATCCCCGAAGGGGTGGCAGAGGCATATTATATGACCACTTTTCACCGTGTGGATTCCTGTCCCACGTAATAGGTGGTGAGCCCAGTGCCGTGTTGAAATAGACAGACGCAGGTTGTGGCTACCTGCTGTTGAAATTTTTTAAGCCGCCTATAAGGCCTTCAACCAGGCTTAACGACTGCCATTTTACTGGCAACCGGGACCAACGGCTTAACGTCCCTTCCGAAGCACGGAAACGCTCGCAAATGTAAATGCCACAAAGTGGTCACCCATCCGACGACCAGCCATAGTGAAAGTTGCGTACCTCAGTGATCGTTTACCGAACACTGAGACCGCGGGGCCACGAGCGCTTCAAGGGAGGTTATACTAGGAACTGGAGGGAGAATTTTGATAAACGCACTGTAGACAAAGGTATCTGGTACAAAACCATTCAACCCGAACCGTTAACTATTCCTTGGATTGATAGCTGTTCTCTTAGTACACAGAGAGTGGTATCGGATACGAGATTATGCTCTGGACACATTCCATCCAAAAAGTTCACTTTCCTCATGGGTATATCACCGTCACCCTATTGTGAACTAAGTGTTCTCAACCACGCGGTTGAGAACGACTAATACTGGAGAAAGCGACGGACGTAGGAAAATGTAACAGTGCTCTTGCAAATCCTTAGTCGTTTGGCTGCAGCCAGGTCACTTTATCTATTGTATGATGAATATTTAAAAAATAAAATAAAATATCCATCACGCCTTATCCCCGAAAGGGTGGCAGGGGCATATTATATGCCCACTTTTCACCGTGTGGATTCCTGTCCCACGTAATAGGTGGTGAGCCCATTGCCGTGTGCCATTTAAAACACATGTAATAATATAATCAATGGCAATGATGGAACGACATAGTCATATAGTGGCAAAACTCCGTAAAAAAATGGGTACATCGCTATCCCTACGTGTTTGGCAGCAAGCTTGTTTTTATGAGTGGTATTAAAACGCTTACAAGCTTTAATAAATCGGATTTTATAATAGTGGAGGTAACCTCTACCGTCTACTGTGGGGTTACGTACTCCTTCTTTCTTACTGGCAAGCCTAATATCTTTTATCTATCTATCTATACTTTACTTTGTATTATTATTTTTATTCTTTTTCGTTAAACCGTTGGTCCCGGTTACCAGTAACATGGCAGGTCGTTAAGTCAAGTTGCAGGCCTTATGGGCAACTTGAAAAATTTCAACAGCAGGTAGCCACAACCTGCGTCTGTCTATTTCAACACGGCAATGAGCTCACCACCTATTACTTGGGACAGGAATGCAAATGGTGAAAAGTGGGCATACAATATGTATGCCTCCGCCACCCCTTCGGGGATAAGGCGTGATAGATAAATAAATAATAATAAATAATAAATATCGTTGGGACAACTCACACAACGCCATCTGTTTCCAAACTAAGCAGAGCTTGTACTATGGTAACCAGATAACTAATAAACATATTTATATATTTCTAAATACATACATATTATAGATAAATAACACCCAGACACAGAATACACCATCGTGCTCATCAAACAAAGTTTTATCCTGGTTGGGAATCGAACCCACGACCTCTTGCGTAGCAGTCGGATGCACTCCCACCGCGCCACAGAGGCAGTCGCAAAATAAATATAAATTTGAACCTATTATATTAGTAGCTAATGAATTTTAATCCACTTACAAGACCGCTCCAAAGAACTGCAGTATCAGTAGCATTACCCAATTGACTGATATGGTTGCGATGCCATTGAGGATTGCGCCACCGGATAGACACACCAGTAACATCTTACGCCGACCACGAGTATCGGCTAGGTAACCCCATCCTATACCAACCATTAATCCTGAAAGAAATATAATTAATAATTGCATTTGAAGAATTTTAAGGCGTCAACATGATTTCCTTAAGCGTGGTCTACCACTTGTACAACGGTTATTGCTCTGATCCGGTTATTTTTTGATATGATGTCTGCGGTAACTTTCTGTTAATGCACTCCCCATAGAGAAGGTGTTTATACTCACACCTTTCGTCTGGAGCACTCGCTTACATTAATGTCTGATGGGCTTTTTCCCTTTTGAATTGTAGAACTATCCGCCTCGGTTTTCCCATATGTGAATCGTGTGACGTAATTCAAAAGCAATCTTAGAAGTGTGACAAGTGAGCTACAGTTGAATTGAGTATTGCTAGCTTTGTGCTTAGTAGTTATGACAAATAATTGCTTACCAATAACAGGTCCCGCAGCCAACATTCCCTGCTGACCACTTGTAGTTCGCAACTCGCATGCTGAAGTAGGCACGATAAACATGCTGGCATACGCGATGCAAGCAAAAGATATGATGACGAAACCAGTCAATATTGTCAATAAGTATGCGTAGAGTCCAAAACCTGACACAATTTGCATATATTTATTTTATTTATTTATAACTTTTAGGAAAACTTACAGCTAACAAAGCAAATAACATTGATATATAGTAGAAAACAAAGCCAATAACAAGTTTTCACCAATGTATAGAATTATTCGGCTATAAAGATCACTGCCGCTAGCGACAATAACACACAAGAAACACGCATAAAAAAGAATAGACTATTAGCAATTACCAAAGAACTTTAAAGTCATATTTTTCCTCAGCTTAACAAACAAACAAATCAAGTTCTAATCCACTACACTACTCGTTAAACATGCAACACACTCTTACGAGGGAGTTTTTTCTATAAGTTATGGTACTACAAAACGGCACATTTAGGAGATTGGTTTTAAGCAAAATGCAGAAGGCACATATAAACTAATCTTACCAAGCAACTCCGGCACATCGATAAGTCCATTCATTATATCGAATAGGAATGCTAAATATGAAATGTTTCGTCTTACGTAAAGTTGCTGAATGTGAAACTTCTTACATTTTGATTGAACTTTACATTTTGATATCTGAGGATATCCTCATAACAAAACACAAGGCTTGCTTATATCATCATCATATGTGTGAATCAAAAATAAGCTTTGAATCAAATATTACGCCTAGGTCCTTGATAGCATTGACTCTTGTGATCGGAACACCTGACCACCTGTAGTTATTTAAAAGTGGCTTTGGTTTGCAAGTGAATGTGCAAAGGTAACATTTGGCAATATTTAAATCTAATCCGTTCTGAAAGCAGTACCCTTGGAACCGGTTTATGTCTTCTTGCAAAGACAGAGCATCTTCCGCACAGGAAATATGCTTAAGAACCTTCATATCATCAGCATATAAAATAATTTTGGAACTATGAAAATATTTACATAATATGCCAAGTGTAGGAAGCTATACAACTATTTTATTTCTTTGTTATGTGGTATTCTGAAAAAGTTGCAGGTCTTTAGTGTGTGTTTGTTATGTGAGAGTGTCAAGTGTGGATGTGAGAAGTAAACTAATGAATGTGTCTACATTCTTTAGTTTTTCAGTAATGTATGAAAATTTGCCTGATTTGTTGACATTTATGATTACTGCTCCGCTCTCCCGGGTAATAGCGATATGAAATATAGCTTATGGTGAATGAAAGGATACACTCACACTCTGTATTTATATTACTTTAATTATACGTTTACACTAATATTATGTTGTACATAGCCTGTAGGACAACCTTAGACGTCGGAAACTCAAAACAGTGAGAGCGTAAAATGCAAAAGGCCGGCCAAGCTGCTTCTGGCAATTCAGTGTTGCCAGACCAAACTAAATAAAAAGGTAGGTATATCAAATCGATGTTGCAAGGCGAATAAATACAAATCACCCGATTATGTAAAACGCTAAAAATAGCCTGCCTCGATAAATAGGGTTCCTGTTCCCATTCCCGTGGGAATACCGAGAATTTATTCCTTATTTCTTATCTAATTTGGCTAAATAATACTTTCACCAAATTTCAGGTTTCTATGTATAGTTTAGGATGTTTCGTTTCCACGTGCGTAGAACTGTTTCCGTGGAAATATGAAAATAGAATATTACGTGGGTAACACTGAAAATGTATAGAAAATAAATAACGGCTTAATGTAGACAGTTGCTAATACTTTTATTGTTTTTCGAAGTAATCTCCGTTCCTCTCTACACATCGTCGCATTCGATGGAACCACTGAGAAAAGCTGTAAGCACATTCTTCCTTCGGGGTCTCTTCTATGGCATTTTCGTACGCTTTCACCGCATCTTCAGGGCTCGTAAAGCGAATACTTCGAAGTTTATCTTAAGTTCTTAGGAATAAATGAAAGTCGCAGAGTGCCAGGTCGAGACTGTATAGCGGATGACTCATTATCTCGACACTTGCCATAGTCAAATATTCAACAGTCCGTTTTGCGGAGTGCGCTGAAGCATTGTCGCGGTGATGAAGGATCCTGCTTTGAGGGCGCTGCTGTCGATTTTTTTCCAAGACAACAGGCAAACAGCGATTGACGTACCAGTCTGCAGTAACTGTCCTTCCATCTTCTGGCATAACTGGTGCGAAATGACTTTTCCGACCAAAGAACGAGGCTGTCATTATTTTTCCTTGACTTCTTCCTTTCTTTACCTTAGTTGGCCGATCCTCAAAAGGAAACACCCACTGAGCTGATTGTCTTTTGGTTTCCGGTTCGTAGCAATATATCCAGCTTTCATCACCTGTGACGATGTCAAATACAGCATTTGGGTCACCGCCGTTGAACTAATCTAACATTTCGCGACACCAGTCCATGCGAAGGCTTTTCTGGTCGTCGGTTATAGTATGGGGAATCCATCTGATACAAAGCTTCCTGACGCCTAAATGTTCGTGTAATATTTTTTGAACTTGTATCATACCAATGCCTAGGCTTGCCCGTATCTGCTGATAGGTCACTCTCTTATCTTCCTCTATCATACGTCGCACAGCACTGATGTTATCTTCAGTAGTCACTGTTAAAGAACGTCCCTCACGCGGATCATCACTGAGATTGCTACGTCCACGCTTAAACTCGTCAAACCAATTGTAAATAGTGGCTCGAGATGGGGCTTCACTATGAAATGCTAATCGCAGCCTTTCATTGCTTTGTTATTGAGGAGTAAGCCCACAACGAAAGTCATAATAAATCATTGACCGAAAATTTTCAAAAGAAAATTTTCATTTTTCACGTTTAACAAGAGTTTTACATACAATTCACAAAAGCAAATGACAAATGAATAAAGAGTTCTATAATTGAAATTCAAAAAAAGTTTACATTAGCAATTTTTTTTTTTGGTCAGTTCTAAACATTTTCAGTGTTACCTAGGTACCTATACAACTCGCGGATAATTTAGATTTCCATAAGTAATAGAATTATAAAAATTGGTGTAGTAGATCCAATGATTACCTTCAACAATTTCACAAAATCACAACACCAAAAATTCACAAACTACCTATTTATAATAACTGCCTGACTGCCTCTGTGGCGCGATGGGAGTGTATCCGACTGCTACGCAAGAGGTCCCGGGTTCGATTCCCGGGTCGGAACAAATATTTGTGTGATCCACAAATGTGTGTTTCGGAGTTTGGGTGTTTCCTATGTATAATATGTATGTATTTAGAAATATATAAGTATGTTTATCAGTTATCTAGATCCCATAACACAAGCTAATATTAGCTTACTTTGGGCTAGATGGCGCTGAGTGAAAAGTGTCCCACAATATTTATTTATTTATTTTATAATATTAGTATAGATACGAGTACATACCAACTTTATCCATAGCGGCCTCAAAAGACAACAATTCACTTTTTTCTTTATCCATATTTGTATTATTACACTAACACTAATAAGTATCTATCACAATAATCACAATACTAACTTTTTTATAAAAAAAAAGAATTAACTTTTCCAAACACAAACAAAAACCCTGTTACATTCAAATGCATAGGGGTATTAAATAAAGGATTTAAAAAAATACTTTAAGTAACTTAATCTTCGAGATATAATATCGATATCCTTTATAATTCGCAAATCACGTAATCAGTTACTGTATCAGATATAATATGTTATAAATGGTTTTTAACCGTATATATAATTAGGATAAAATATATGTTGCTAATTCTTATTCGTGTGTTTATTGTGAAATCAATGCTAAATATGGTTAGAACGTTTTGCGCAAGTTTCGTAAGCGGCGTGCGGATTCAAAGTAACACGCATCGACTATTAATTGCAAATATCCTTCGCTGTGATTTAGTTATTAAGGGCAAGATAATTCCAAGTTAGTTCATTAGACTTTATAAGTAACTATCTATACTTAATAAGTAAAAGTAAAGAGTTCGTTTGTTTATTCGCTAATCTCATAGAACAACTGATTCGAATTGAAAAAAATGTTTTTGTGTTCGATAGTCATTTATCGAGGAAGGTCATATTAAATAATAAACCAAATTTTGTTTATACTACTGTAGTGGCAGACAAGCATATGGACCCCCTAATGGATAGTGGTCACCGTGGCCTATGGCCGTTTGCAACAACTAAGGTACATTGTAATAATAATCACGTCTGTAAAAATCTTTTAAGACCTTTTTTTAAGAACCCTGAATGAAATTTATTCCAAAATCTAAGGGAACGCTCCGTGTGCAAAAGGTAAGGGGAAAACACCCTGTCTACGGCAAGCGGTGCGATGATAGAAAGCAGCCAGGGTATACCTATATAACTCGCCTTTTTACCGAGTCGAAAGGTCGAAGCGGTATTCAGGTGTTCCATGTCTTTTAACTCGTTTAGAGAATATTGGAGTCAGGGGTAACGCCATTTTGTGGTTCAAGGACTATCTTACTGAAAGAAAGCAATGTGTTAGACTTGAGAATTGCTTTAGTAGCTTTGAATTTGCATCGTATGGGGTACCACAGGGAAGCACGTTGGAACCTACGCTGTTTTTAACGTACATTAAGGCTGGGTATTCCTGCCGAGGCCACGCTTTTGAGTTTTTTAAAACAATGCGAATCGTAGAAGAAAGGGTTTTTGATTCTGAAAAAGAGTTATATGTTAGTTAAGGATTTAAGCTAGTCAAAATGGCTTTCTGTTACACAATCGAATAAACTTCACTTGATAGAAAAACATCCCAAAGTTGCCCCCTTTCGAAAAGCTTTTTCAATGCCAAATCTAAACTACAGATAATTTTCATGAAATTTTTATACACAACTATAGCTACTAAATATTTATAGACATAATCGCTTACTTTGACTATATACAGTCATTTTTATAGTACAAATGTTTAAATAATATCAGATTCGCGACGCTGTGGCCTGATCAGTTGCTCGTTGGCGCTTACTGAGGTAGGACCTGTGTTAGGTTTTTCGTTGCACTCCTCTTGCTATTTCTTCGCAATGGCACAGTATATTTATGAGAGCAGTAAGCATTCCATCATCATCCGAGCGTCTGTCTCAGTTGCATCTCGCGTCGCCCGGAGTTAGCTTTATATAGTGTATATATATGAGAGTTATATACGGCAATGGACTCACCACCTATAACGTGGGATAGGAATATACATGGTGAAAAGTGGGTATATACTAATATACCTCTGCTACCCTTTCGGGGATAAGGCGTGATAGATAAATAAAATATATGAGAGTTTTAATAAAAAATAAAGTACCTACACTTCACAGAAGCGATAGAATTGTCCCTGTAAGTAGTATAAAATCGAACCCGGTACCCAGAGGTTAGAAGGCAGTTATATAACCAACTGAGCCAGTGGGCCGTTCAATGTATGTTTACCTATTTTTCCGCTAAATGCCGACGAATTTCAAAAAAAAAATCAAATGGACAAAATAAGATTGTGGCGACTCGCTGTTGTAATTTTTAAGTCGCTCAAAGGGTATTCACTTGACTTAACGAGTGTCGATTGCAACGTTACTATCAACCGGGACAAACAGCTTAATATGTCTTTCGAAGCACGAAAACGCTGGTAAATGAAAATGCTACAAGGTGGTCATCCATCCAATATCCGAGAGAGTTGCTTAAATCATTGATGTTTTACAGAAATCGTGTTAGTAGGGCACGAGCGCTTTTTATTTATGTTTTTACTTTATGTTAGTAGCCTTAAACAACGTATAACATTTCATGTAACTAATAATTAGGAATCCCAACATTTTAACGCGAAGGTTTTTTGCGCTTTAGTGGATCTGGAGAAAGCATTTGATAACGTTGTGAGAGAAACTCTGTGGTACTCGTCCATGTGGACGGCCAGCTGCTGCTGGCGATACAGTCTCTTTATACAGACTGTAAAGCTTGCGTGCGACCAAGGGGGATGTTCATCTGGCGCCTCGTTTTGACTTCTGTTCGGGCGTCAAACGGGGTTGTGTTATGTCCGCCTGGCTTTTCATAGTGTATCTGGATAGTTGTGCAAAAGTGAGGCTGCAAAAGTTAAAAGATTATGATGTGTTGTAAAATTTGAAATTTTACAGTACATTGTCTGTTGTACACTGATGATGCGGTAGTGATGGTCTCATCAGAAGCCGACCTTCAGGCATTAGTCAATTTTTTTTTTTCTGTGGAAATCCTCATGGATGCTATGCCGGTCTCCTACCGACTAAAACCACACGTTACCCTTCTATCTGTCTATGGCCAGGAGTCCCGGGTGAGCCCTCGGAAGGATAACCCCAGGCATTAGTCACTAATATAAAAGTAAAGGTATTCGCTGCATGTTAAACTAAGAATCGGGTATTTGAAAAAGAAAAAGTAAGAACTAAAAGCAAGATTTGGGTAAACCAGCAACGTTTAGAGCAATTGAATGAAATTGTGTACTTAGGGAGAATGTTAAGTGCGGACGGAAGATATGTTCCGAAGTACAACGGTGACTAGCTGCCGTATACAGGAACATAATATTATTTTTTGATTTAATATTATTAAAAAAAAAAAGAGTAAAATGAGTACGGGACATTTTATTTGGTACTTGTACATAAAGCCTAAATTTGTTATTAAATATATCATTATTAACTCCTACTAATATTATAAACGCGAGAGTTTGTAAGTATGGAGGTTTGTTACTTGAACGTAAAACTACTGAATGGAATTTATATAAACTTTACCATAACTATAAATTATATATATATATATATATATATATATATATATATAATAGCTTATCTATCAGAATAACACATAGGCTACTTTTTATCCCGGGAACAAGTTCCTTTAGAAAACGGGATCGGGAAAACTTCATCACGCGGAGCCGCGGGCGTCAACTAGTATATCATAAACCTAAAATAAAATCCAACGCAATAACAGAGATGTTCCATTTCGATTGCTACTGCCAATCATTTTTACTGTGGCGTGCCAGCAGAAAATACATCGTCGATCTATCTTGGCGGGGGCTGAGGAAGCGTTGTGGTGCCCACGCGCTTTGACCTAGCGAAACTATAAAAATGTCGCCCCCAGATTCTTTAACAAATTTAATCTAGTATATAAAACTAAACATCTATCGAACTATCAAAAAAAATGCAAAATTAAATTGTACCTTAGCGGTTTAGATTACAACGAGATAGAAAATATATTAGTAAAACCAAAATAAGGGATTAGGATTAAATTCAATGATATTTACAAAACATGTGTGGTCGCAACTGGGACTTATATAGAAGCAGTGTTTGCACAGCAGTAAAGTACTGCCGCGACCAATTGAGCACTCCGAGCTTTTTGGACGTATTTGACGTCACTAGACATCTCAACACCAAGGATCCCGGTATTATTGGAGATTGAGAGAGGAGTGCTCTGGAATCGCGGTGCTACAGTTCATAGGGCTTTTATTATATTTTATCAGACTGCTGCCCAAAAGAGCGGAGCAGTAATAATTGATGTAAAAAAAACGAGAAAAATATTTACATTATTATATTTTTAAGAAGTATATAAGTACTCACTATTGAAAGTAAATTGAATGCTGTGGAGATGCGATCACTTCGAAAATTGTGCGGCGTTACCTTGGCCGACCGAATACGTAACGAAGTGATACGCAATATGGCAGGTTTGAATGAAAGTGTCAGCGTTAAGCTGGAAAAGGGCGTGCTCCGTTGGTTTGGACACGTCCAACGAATGAGTGAGGAACGATTGACGAAGAATATATGTTCAAAAGTAGAGGGTAGAGTCAGGGTAGGCCGAGACTTACATATGAAGACCACGTGAGCAGATTGCTCAAAAACGGAAAGGTCAAAAGTACTCGGATACCCAGACGTGCGTGTATGAAGCGATTCATGAATCTCGAAGAAGCGAAAGAAGTATGCATGGATCGCGAAGCCTGGCGATCTGTCGTCTCTGACTACCCCGTCAGGGATACAGCGTAAAGATAGTTTGTTAGTTAGTTTAGTTAGTTACTATTTTAAAATTGAACACTTAGTTTCCTTAGTTGCACGGTTGGATTAAATTTAAAGCGGATATAATGGGTGTCATGTCATGGGCAGAGCTGCAGGGCTTAGCTAGTGTATACAGACAGCCTGCAATGCTCCACAACTTCAGTCGTGCATTCTTGCCACCCCACCCGCCACCTATGTTGTATAAAATAAAGTGAGTCCCGTTGATTGTACGCCTATATCTTTTGACCGGTCGAGGTGCTTGTAAACCCTAGCTGGATTTGAAACCTGGTGTACATTTATGAAACGAATATTTAGTAGAAATCGTCACGCAAAAAAATGTCGGATGCTGTGTGTGATACGTGTGTGTATCGAGCCTACTACAAGCGAATAAGCACATGAGCAAGTAAGCGCATAGCTCTCTCTGCCCCTATCTCTTATTATCAAATAACCTCACACGTATTTTTTTTATTGAAAATGAAATTAAATTTCGTCTATTTTTTTTTCATTTTGTTGTTTTAAACTGTAACTTCGTTCCTGACGATGGTCCCCCGACCGCACAATGTTTTTTTACAGTTCATTATTTTTTTATGCAGCAACTGAGGTCGCTCCCGTACTTCTTGGTGGGACCCGTTACACCCATGATATATGCATATTACGAGTATAGACTAATAATTGCAGATATGTTCTCTAGGTATTAAGGGCAAGATAATGTCATGTTAGTTTATCAGATTTTATTTTTTACCATAAATATATACTATAAATAAATAACAGTAATCCACAATTTCACTCGTGAACGCTTGCCGCTCGTCACCCCTGCTACTTTATGGTTCCTACAGTCTGTATGCTGAGCTGAACTTTTAAAGCACTCAGCAGATTTTAATCAGTTTCCTGGCTGGACCGGTTTTAAAATTCGCTTACTCGGGCTACATTTCATCCACGAATTATCATGCGAAATTGAACTACACGGGTAAAACAGCAGAGCATTCTATATAAATTTAGCTAAAAATATGACATATAGCGAAAATTGTGCGGCGTTACCTTGGCCGACCGAATACGTAACGAAGTGATACGCAATATGGCAGGTTTGAATGAAAGTGTCAGCGTTAAGCTGGAAAAGGGCGTGCTCCGTTGGTTTGGACACGTCCAACGAATGAGTGAGGAACGATTGACGAAGAATATATATTGTTCAAAAGTAGAGGGTAGAGTCAGGGTAGGCCGAGACTTACATATGAAGACCACGTGAGCAGATTGCTCAAAAACGGAAAGGTCAAAAGTACTCGGATACCCAGACGTGCGTGTATGAAGCGATTCATGAATCTCGAAGAAGCGAAAGAAGTATGCATGGATCGCGAAGCCTGGCGATCTGTCGTCTCTGACTACCCCGTCAGGGATACAGCGTAAAGATAGTTTGTTAGTTAGTTTAGTTAGTTACTATTTTAAAATTGAACACTTTGTTTCTTTAGTTGCACGGTTGGATTAAATTTAAAGCGGATATAATGGGTGTCATGTCATGGGCAGAGCTACAGGGCTTAGCTAGTGTATACAGACAGCCTGCAATGCTCCACAACTTCACTCGTGCATTCTTGCCACCCCACCCGCCACCTATGTTGTATAAAATAAAGTGAGTCCCGTTGATTGTACGCCTATATCTTTTGACCGGTCGAGGTGCTTGTAAACCCTAGCTGGATTTGAAACCTGGTGTACATTTATGGAACGAATATTTAGTAGAAATCGTCACGCAAAAAAATGTCGAATGCTGTGTGTGATACGTGTGTGTATCGAGCCTACTACAAGCGAATAAGCACATGAGCAAGTAAGCGCATAGCTCTCTCTGCCCCTATCTCTTATTATCAAATAACCTCACACGTATTTTTTTTATTGAAAATGAAATTAAATAAATAAAAAATAAATAAATATCCATCACGCCTTATCCCCGAAGGGGTGGCAGAGGCATATTATATGCCCACTTTTCACCGTGTGGATTCCTGTCCCACGTAATAGGTGGTGAGCCCATTGCCGTGTTGAAATAGACAGACGCAGGTTGTGGCTACCTGCTGTTGAAATTTTCAAGCCGCCCATAAGGCCTTCAACCAGGCTTAACGACTGCCATTTTACTGGCTACCGGGACCAACGGCTTAACGTGCCTTCCGAAGCACGGAAACGCTCGCAAATGTAAATGCCACAAAGTGGTCACCCATCCGAGGACCAGCCATAGTGAAAGTTGCGTAACTCAGTGATCGTTTACAGAACACTGAGACCGCGAGGCCACGAGCGCTTCTAAATTAAATTTCGTCTATTTTTTTTTCATTTTGTTGTTTTAAACTGTAACTTCGTTCCTGACGATGGTCCCCCGACCGCACAATCATTTTTTACAGTTCATTATTTTTTTATGCAGCAACTGAGGTCGCTCTTGGCCCGTACTTCTTGGTGGGACCCGTTACACCCATGATTTATGCATATTACGAGTATAGACTAATAATTGCAGATATGTTCTCTAGGTATTAAGGGCAAGATAATGTCATGTTAGTTTATCAGATTTTATTTTTTACCATAAATATATACTATAAATAAATAACAGTAATCCACAATTTCACTCGTGAACGCTTGCCGCTCGTCACCCCTGCTACTTTATGGTTCCTACAGTCTGTATGCTGAGCTGAACTTTTAAAGCACTCAGCAGATTTTAATCAGTTTCCTGGCTGGACCGGTTTTAAAATTCGCTTACTCAGGCTACATTTCATCCACGAATTATCATGCGAAATTGAACTACACGGGTAAAACAGCAGAGCATTCTATTTAAATTTAGCTAAAAATATGACATATGGCGAAAAGTCTTCAAAGGAGTCTTGAACCACTTTAACACTTTCCAAAATTGGTTCCTTATAAGCAACACTATCGAAAGATATGAAACTTTATCGAGCTCTCGTGATTTCACTCATCAAGGACATTGACTTGAAATCAGCTCATTGACGTGTGAAAATTTAATTAGGTGTATTGTTCAATAATATTGGTGTTAAATATGTAATCTAATATTATCCAATATAGAAATGTAAAGGTACGCTGTATGATACTATCGGCAAAGATCATCTAAATTATAACTAATACTTAGGTTTATTGCCGCAGAGCAAATAGATGTTTATCTTTACTACATATTTGTTATTTGATAATACTATATTATGTATAATTTATAATAGATATATTGTTATCATCCACTTTGTAAAAGTCACGTTTTGAGGGAACCACTCCCACGTTAAAATAATCTCTTGCTAACTCCCTTCCAAATGTGAGTCGCGGTAGGTTAGGGTCAGCGGCTCAGTGGAGCACCTTTATTTGAAAACATCTTTGGCATGTTTTTTCCGTAGGCAGTAAATTAGGCTGATCCCTCACGCTCTGAGGTGAAAGGCTCGATTGGGTGAACTCGGAAACGCTGAGTGTACCCGAGCGGGAAAGATACAGTCAGCTGTTCTTAGCTGTAGTGTCGCTGTGTTTAGTATATTCAATTCATACGTAATAATTAATTGCGATTGCCAATTAAGTTTTCATTTCTGACGTGCAGTCTTAAGCACACGCTCTTAAATATTTTTTGCAAACGTAGGTACATAGGTTGCGGTGACCACTATCTTTAAGGAGGGATTTTAGCTTATTCCACTTTAGAGGAATAAAAAAAAATACCTAAGATATGTGTTCTGATTTGACAACTAAGTGGTTGTTGTTAGTGTCAAGCAAATAGTTTCACCGTTTCACTCATTGGTGGAAGTATATCAACACCCAAGAAGCATCCATATTCTGAAAGGTAACTGGAAAATCGTTCAAAAAGAGAAAAAAAGATGCTGATAATGATTAAATAAATATCGTTGGGACACCTCACACAACGCCATCTGATTCCAAACTAAGCAGAGCTTGTACTATTGTGATTGTGATTTGTTATCTAAATAAACTGCTCAGCAATAAAAAGGGTCCTATATCGCAACCTTGCAGAAGTCCTCATCTTACAAAACGTTAGTCCTAACTAATTTTATTTCTTTTTTAGTTTATGAAAATTATTTTACGTATCTAATGGAAATCTACGTCAAAATTCAGAATCTTAGGGCCACTATCATATCTAGAAGAGGCAGTTAACAGTGGACTTCTTGATAGGAGCCTAGTATATGGGGTGTGATTTTTCTATTCTCACTTCTCTACTTGAGATCCTACCTTCTTAACAATCAAACCATTTGGAGCATCATGATTTTTTTACAACTAAATGGGATTGACTTCGAAGTCGCTGGAAAACTTCTTTAAAATAAAGAAGTTACTGTAATATGATCAGAATGACTTTTAGTGATGGCTTATCCCACATACAGGTATGCTATAAGATCTTCACTTCCACTAAGTAAACTTTTTTGTTACTGGTCTAAAGATTAAAGGTGTTAAATAATGCAACGGTTTACCTCAAATAAATATATTTATTACTTCATGAACATAATACTCAAGTAAATTTATAATGTTTCGCCCTTATATAACTTACATAACTGATTAAATTAAACTAAATTATCCTTATCAAACAATAATACAACAATACTTTCAAGGACCAAGGAAGACACTTCAAGACAGATAATTAGTAAATCAAAGAAGCTTGATAAAGATGATAATGAATATAGTTAGTTTCTTAAGTTACCCGCTCAAAATTATACGGGCCCAAGATTGCGCCCTGCAAAAGTCCGTTTGTAAGTACCTACACAAGTAATTCATGGGTTCAATGATATTCATTTTCAAAAGAAAAATTTAGAACCTCTGCTTATTAACTATTTCAGCACAACAATATAAAACTAAAGAGATTACAGTTTTATAAATTTCCGAAAGGCGGCCTATTATAAGCATATTATATATATTTATTCTTGGGGGCAGATGGCCAACAGTCTTCGTACAACTAGCATTTACAAACTACGGAGTTACGTATAGAGTACTTAATACTTTTAAATTAGTTCTAGATTTCAGCGACCAGCGCTTGGAGCTAATATTCTCGCATCTATATCTACATACGAGTTTAAAAAAAGTTTAATATAAAATCAACAAAACAATACTTTTTACAAATTGGTATAATTTAAATTATCCAAAAATATTAGAAGTTAATCTAAAAATGATTAAGCCTTAAATTTATCAGTCGGTGAACTTATTCAACTAGATATTTTATACCTAATTCCAATATGGCAACAAAAAAATAATGGCCGTGAGGAAACTACCACTAGTACTTAATAGTATAATTATTCTAGCATAGCTATTGGGCTTCATTTCACCAAATTGCTTTGGTTTCTCATATTATTTACAACTTCTGGATACGATTTGATACCAATCTTATACAAATTTTTACTTATGACGGTCTAATGAGTTAACTATTAGAATTGTATAGTTAACTAACGATAAGTTAAGAATTATTCCACATTTGACAACACACACAATCCATTTCTTAAGCATTATGATACTATCCTCCTTTTTATCGCTTAGGTATGCCATTTACGAGAACAAGATAGGACTGATGGCACTTTAGTTTATCTTTTTTAAGCCAACAAATTCTCATGAGATGAGAGTTGAAAACAAAGGATTTGATTCTAACCGTCCTTTTTCTATTCTAATTTGCCTTAATTAAGGAACTGACTATTCAATCTTCTGTTCATCCAATACAATGTCGACTTTGCTCTCAATCTTTTGGTTTATTGTCCCGGGGCAGGAACCAAGCAACGATTATAGCAGCTGTTGGAAAAAAATTGAAAATTAGAACATGCTTTAAAATAAGAACTGGACAGTATTTTACAGTTTCTTATTAGTAGTTATCAGTACTTACTTAGCAACAGGAAACTCCATCCATAGAACGTAGCTTCACAATTGGTTGTGATAAGGGCTCCGATTGCATTGACTCCGCCGAATGCGGACAGTCTTCCCAGCATAACAGACAGACAGGACACCATTCCCCTTTAAAAAAATAAAAATTTACTATTGTTATATAGTTGGACTCAGGTAGTACCATTTCCTTAGGTACACTGTCGCACTAAAGCGGGTAAAAGACTGTGTGGTATATAAAGGCGTAATAGACCCAACAAATTCTGCAAGGCTTTAACTAACTTTACCTTCCAAATGGTTTACCTTATGAATGACAGACGACGCTCTAAAGGTCTTTGAGAATTAAAATGAAATCTCAATCAGGGCTACCGCATAGGCTCTGAATCTTAGATTTTGGGATTAAATGAAATGAAATTGGGATAATATGAGATAAACTAAAGAATATAACTTACCTTAAAGATGTAGGATAAAGCTCCACAAAGTAGACGCTCAGGATTCCCATACACAATGCACACATCAAAAAAAAGAAAAACAATATTCCACCAGCCAGAGGAATGGTCACGAGGTTCATGAGTACTGCAGCTATCGCAGACACTGCCAGGATGCAGATCATGGCATGTTTCTTGTGGCTGCCACATGTTAAAGAGAGGACTAAGTTGGAGCAGCTGGCTAATGCTCCATACGACATCGCTGAGAATAGAGTGGTTTCTTGAATTGTGTCGTCGCATATTTCTATGTCCTGCAAAACAATAACGTCGGTATTTTATGATGTTGAGAAGTAAATTATAAGGTTTAGTAGACCTTGAACACTGGAAGATTATTGTGAACTCAGTTGATCCTGTAGTGGTAATAATTTGACTGATTGGACGTAACAGTAATGGCAGCGCTGCCATATATTGACTACGAAGTTTACAAGCGTTTTTTCGTCGATCAGCAGGTTGAAGGGTACCTTGTCATGTCACCTCATCTCCCGAGACCGCCATAAGAGCAGACTAGAAGAAACAGGCCCAAGGCGGCGACACTACGTGTTCTGGTTAGCTGGATTACTACGGAGAGGGTAAATTAACCCCAGACATCAAGCAAGAGTCGTAAGGAATGGCGATCACGGCTTGCCAGGGATCTCTATACAACGGACGGGTTTCCGCTAATTCAATACTGAAGTAAAAGGGGTGAAGAAGTCCTTCTATACCTCTTTTGTCTTCTGTACGTTAATAAAGTCTATTTATTTATTTTTAAGCGTCTATTGTTTAAGTCACTTACCGTCGTATTATGGAAAGCAATGTTGTCTTGTGCGGAGTACCTGACTACGGTACATAAGTTCATGCCATCACCGCCGCCTGCTTCCAACACAGAGAAAAGATTGTTCATGATGTACGGAAGCCAGAGGATGAAGCCACTACCACTGAAAAAAGACCAAAAGTTGAGTTCCCAAGATCATCGGTAATAATAAATTATTAAAACCGATTGCCGTATTGAAACCCTCGATTTAGGCCCTAACACCACAATCTTATCGTCTACTAATAAGGTATTTATAAAAAAGGAGTATATTTAGCGTTGTTGGAACATGTGATCCAAATTAAAAAATGAAGGGTAACTGCAGAAAACAAACTTAAAGGGGTGCTCTGTCTAAGTAAAAGAAAATCGTAAAAGAATCACGCCTTGCAAACCACAACGCAGTTCTAGTGCCAAATTACAGTCCGGTAGTGAAACCTTGGTTTGTTAGAAGGTGCATGAAGTAAATTGAACACTGTGTAGATGCGATAACTTTGAAAATTGAGCGGCGTACGTTGAGCGACCATCTGCGTTGCCAGAAATGTGTCAACCAATATATAGTCTCTATTTGTTTGGTCGGTGAAAGGGGACAACGGTCCTAGAATGACATTAATAGAAATTTATACTTACGTCATATACACCACAACCACTAAGTAGAAAAGCTTTAATGTGTCTTTCTGCAGCGGCTTTCTGAACAAAGGTACAGTCTGTTGCCAAATAGATGCGAAAAATGAAGTCTGTGCAATCAAGTTTTCTACTTCTGAGTCTTCCACCAACTTTTTTATCTAAAACAACACAAAAATAAATATTATTTTACTATCATTATATTCCAAATGAGAAGCGTTTCTGTCCCGCACACGTAAAATTTGAGCATTTAATTTTGTTAGTACTTACAGGAAAGCTGTCAGCGCTATGGCCAGTATTAGCCATATAGATGTTTTTCAGTACAGTCAGAGCCTCTTCATACCTGCCCTGCGTGACCAGGAATTTAGGGCTCTCGTAGAACAGCTGAAGTATACAGGCAGTGGCCGCACAGGGTAGAGACATAACGAAAGCCAGCAGGCGCCATGGCCGGTACGTAATGTTGAGAAACTCAATCCGGTATGAGAACTCCAGTGGCAGTATGGGATAGGCGAATGCTAGAAAATAAATAAAGAAGGTTACAAATTGTTGTGATTAAATTCATGACTTGAATCGTCTTATCAGAATTTATGAGTTACACGTAAATGTTGTACTCGTAAATGCGAACAAGTTAATTAAAACAAACCCCGTCATAATAATAGCAAAAGGTGGTAGCTTTGTTATCATATTAATCTTGTTTTTATGCTTTACGCGTCTGAATAATATTATGGTATTGCTTTCAGTATCTTGTGTGTTTGTGAATCTTGATAGGGAGGACTAGAGAAATTTTCCAAAAGGATATATCCTTTTATATCTCATTACTAAACTTTATTTAACAGAAGATAATATTGATACTATTCATCTTAACGCTTAATCTCCTTTATATCCTTTTTCTAAATAACTATTTCCAACGCGCAACCTTTCTATGCTTCTGATATCACAAAATAATATAACCTGTACTTATTTGCTAATAATCAATATGATCAAACACACCTGCAACAGCAGCCTGTGAGCACATCAGAGCACACGTACATAGCAGCATAGCTCTGCCGCGTGACCGCTGTGAGCAGCTCTCACCGAGCAATGTATAAGCACCCGCATTACTGGCTGAAGTACTGGGGGCAAAAATAAAAAGAAATTTAGATATATCAATATATTGACACTTCCAAAAAAAATGGTTACCTAAGATACAATATTTTAAAGATGTGTGGTTGCCAAGGCACAATGTTTCATTGATATGTAGAAAATATTGTATGAGGACAAAACGCAACCGTATGTCCAGCATTGACCTGCATAGAATTTGTAACCTATCGATATGAAAAAAGCAGGCAATCCAGCTTCCCAAAATCAGGAGAGGCAGATGTTATACCAGCCGCTTGAAAAGAAATGACGCATGTCATAAATAGCCCCACTCCCTGCCCCCCAAGGTGTGTTTCTCCACAAAGATGAATTTATTGGACATATTTTAGTCACCACATCAAAATAAAAGTTGTATATGTTACTATCGAACCGAAAATTGTAAATCAGTAGTCATACCTGAAGAGACATGGATTGCAAATCTATTATTAGCGTATAGTTCTCACGTTCCTTTTATCTAACCTTATCTCTCCGTGGGGTATTTCAGAATAAATATTTTCTCCATGTAAACACAATTATCAGTCATCCGATTGCTTGAAAATGTGACGTAGATTGCATTACGATAGTCATGACGTTATTACTGGCTAGTTTTGTCTCGATTATCAGGTAAGAATGGAAAAATATTAACAAATTTGATGCCAATTTTCAATGTTGCCATGTGGAAAAGGTCTTAAAGAACGCACGTAGTTCGATGAAGCTGTTGCACAACTTCCTTCTCGTTTAAATAAGATCTTTTTCAGGGATAAAAGTAGACAATGGTACTTTCCACGTCTACAACTCGCTTCATTTTAAAAAACCACGTCAACATTGATTCCTAACGACATGAATGAAATACAAGCAACTACACTTTTACATAATATTAGCACAGTGCATAAGATGGAGTGCTTCTTCGGTAATATATTGTTTTCACCTTACTACTTGGTATTTTTCCAACTAAATATTTCCGCTACAAAATTTGCCTAAAAATAAACAGGAGTTAATTAACCTGTTTGATACGAATAAGTTAAGTTGATTTCAAATGTAAAGAAATTGGTGTAACCCTTTCAAGTTCAAAGTAAGACGCAAGAAGTCAAAGGAGACGTACTATTAAAGGTGCATGACCTAACAAACTTAAAAGTGAAAACCCATATTGACGCTAACGAAACAAATATATCTTTTACGTACATAGAAAAATATAATCAGCAAAATAAATAAAGGCTTTGGTTTTACCATTATCTATTTTTATATTAGGTACTATCTTATTGTTGTCGACCTAATTAAAAACATAGCATGATATTTGTTACGCAGGAGATAAGATATTTTGAAAATATTTACGTAATGATTTTATAAGTAGCAAGATATTTTGGGATAGCTCACTATGATCTTGTGATTTGAACCTAAGTAGCCTTAAGCTATTCGGTGCAGCTAGAATACAGTTTAAAATCCTTATATATTGGAGGTCCACATTTTGGGCATTCAACATTTTGAGAATTCATAATTTTGCAAATTCAAAATTACGGGCCGGAGTATGATTTGAGCCTGATTTGTTTAAATCTGTTTGAGTTGTGTGTTGATAGATCAGTCACACTGGGAAGCCTATTATTATAATATTGTACCTAAACACATAAACTATACCTAATGATATGGACGGTTTAATTTTACAGAAATACTTGGAAAGATAAACTGCCAGTATAAAATATAGTGGTCCAAAGTAATAGCCCTGAGAAACACCGCGCTTAAAGAAAAATATTATTAAATAATTACTAGGCATAATTAACCTAAAACAATAACAATATATATTAATTGCTCAAAAACGGAAAGGTCAAAAGTACTCGGATACCCAGACGTGCGTGTATGAAGCGATTGATGAATCTCGAAGAAGCGAAAGAAGTATGTATGGATCGCGAAGCCTGGCGATCTGTCCTCTCTGACTATTCCGTCAGGGGTTATAATTAACCTGTAACTTAGTCACACTTTCCCATTTAAACTGTTTTGAACAGATTTTGATGATTTTTATAGGCAAATAATCCTTTGCTAGGCAAGCTTAGATACTTTTTTTTAGGAAAATACTACTTTAAGAAAGAAAAATTGGGGAGGGAGGGGAGAGATTTCGAATGTTAGATTTTTAACATCTGAATTTTTCATCATTGTACAAAAGCGAGTAAACCAATATAAACCAAAATTTTAAATATTTTCAATGGCAAATCCCTAATTAATTTTTTAGCGAAAGCCTCTAGTAAAATCAATGCTAATCAGGTGTTACACGGCGGGAGAGAGGCAGATAGAGATAGTTATCGTCCTCCCCTGTATCGTTCTAAAATCTGCGTAAATAATGGAATCTCGCTATTTTAAAATGTCCTTGTCCTTGTCATTGCACTTCGTAACTAATTATGTCATTGTCAGTAATCGCGATAAGAAGTTTAAAGACCCTTTTCAGATTGTCGGGTCATGTGCGAATGAGGCATACTGAACGCCCACATTTTATCACTTATATTTTTGTCCCGCGCACTATGAGGTGAGATTCATTATTGCCATATTGAATTGGCCAGAGACGGGCTGTTGCTAGCCGCCCATAAGGCCTTCAACGTGGTTTATAGACTTTCATATTACTGCTAGCCGAGCGAGACCAACGGCTTAATGTACATTCCGAAACAAGGGATTTGTGTAAATAGATTTGGCCATAAACGGTCATTGCTTTTTTTTGGGAAGCTTCGACCTTTTCCGTGGGACCAAATACAATTGGTTAAATGTGATCGTATATGTTGGCCACGCTCTGTACACAAATGTTCAATGAGAATTGCTTGATAAGTTAAGCATTTCATACACATTTTCTATACTTACAAAGTAGACGAAATAAGCTTGAGCACAGCCATGGTCTGCCAGTTCGGTGCCAAGCTTCCAATGGCCGCGAAAACGAAGCCCACAGACATTGAAAGCACTAAAGACAGCTTACGACCCTTCGTGTCTGATACGTAGCCCCATAGCTGAGCGCCTGCCACCACTCCTATGGAAAAACATTATGAATCGTTTTACAACTTATAAACATTTAAGGGACTTTCCCTTTCTTCATCTTCGTATCCTCTTTTAAGTTTTCACTAAGGTGGAAGACGAGCAACGGTCCATCTGAACGAAAGTTACCAACGTAGACATGGACATTTGCAACAAAAATATTGTGGGACGGTCAAGGTTGACACAAGCACCCTTAGAACTTTTGTTTCCGCTACTATTTTGTCTGTTACATTCTCTCGCTCTCCTGCGCGCTCCTTTCAAACCGTGGGAAGGAGACGGCGACAGACACAAATAAATCGCCGTGCAACTTAGTTGCTAGTGCGATGCGCGCACGAGCACGATGCACGGCTCTTATGGGGTTCGGTGGTCAGTGGTCAGATGTCAGTCACTTCTGACAGTTAAAAGTCAAACGATATCTGCTTCTACCAGTTAAATAAATGTGAACTGCTGGCTCTAAATCCAAGTAGGCTTTAGAAGAAACTGGAAAAATACTTAAGACTAATGGTTCTGTGAACCGTAGACTTCGGAGAATTATTTTTTATTTATTATTTTTTATTTATTTTTTTTCTTTTTATTATCGATTTAAAAAAATTCTGCATTGTTTTTTTTTCGTTTTGAGCGCTCTTGCCAACCACTACGGGACCATTTCCCCTCCCCTGCCTCCATTTCCCCCCCGATCGAAAAACCCCCTCGCTAAAAGTTGTTGTCTACATCAAGGATTGTCCATGCCAAGTTGCATGCAAATCCGATGAAAGATGCGACCTGTATACTGAATGGACGGACGGACATCAATAGCATTTTTCCCGTACCAGTGGAGTTAAAATTGAGAATTACAATATTTACCCAAGAGAGGCATGGCAGTTAGCAGTGCTCGCTGCTGCATGGTCAGTTCAAGGTCGCAGACAGCCGCAGCCACGACAAAACTGGTACCAAACATGTCCATCCCCATAGCCTGGAGTGTCCAGCTGCATACCAGTAGAAGACCAAAGTTGTATTTGCCGAAACCTGCAGTATTAAAAGGTAAATTTTTAAACACAAGTACCAAGTTTAATTAGCCGACAACTATGATACTATAATTTAACCACGACCGCTGTACCGCTCACTGGGTTCAAAATTGTATGCAGTGAGCGGTACAGCGGTCGTGGTCAAACTATAAGTGCATACTATATGCATGACCAGATTTTAAGTGCAACTGGGAATTTTGTTGTCCCAGCAACAAGCGTTTTGAAAACATATGTTTAGTGTATCGAGACTTAGGCTTAGGGAATAATTATTGTGGGACAGTTTATTTTTACATAGCGTGATCTAGCCCATTGCAACCCAGTATAAAATCTTGTGGTATTTAATCTAAACAATTGATCAACACACTTTTCTATTTCTAAATATTAACATCCTTCGAGCTTTACTCGATAAATGGGCTATCTGATTTAGAATGAGTAACACAAAAAGAATTTTTCAAATCTGACTAGTAGTTTCAGAGATTGGCGCATTCAACCAAATAAACAAACTCTTCAGCTTTCTATATTAAAAGTATTGATATGGATAGATATTAAAAAGCACAGAATTATGACTTTACCTTAAGGTATTATATTATAGGTATTTATTATTATTGAAGCGCTCGTGGCCCCGCGGTCTCAGTGTTCGGTAAACGATCACTGAGGTACGCAACTTTCACTATGGCTGGTCGTCGGATGGGTGACCACTTTGTGGCATTTACATTTGCGAGCGTTTCCGTGCTTCGGAAGGCACGTTAAGCCGTTGGTCCCGGTTGCCAGTAAAATGGCAGTCGTTAAGCCTGGTTGAAGGCCTTATAGGCGGCTTAATAAATTTCAACAGCAGGTAGCCACAACCTGCGTCTGTCTATTTAAACACGGCAATGGGCTCACCACCTATTACGTGGGACAGAAATCCACACGGTGAAAAGTGGGCATATAATATGCCTCTGCCACCCCTTCGGGGATTAGGCGTGATGGATATATGTATTATACTCAATTTTAGTACCCTCATTCTGAAACCCAAAATTCTAATTCCTGCAACATGTTTTGATCTTCAGTATCCATAATTATTTATTCAAAGTTTTAAATTAAATACTAACCAGTCATCGTTAAAGCATCTTCTACAGTACTGCTTCTAGACATCTTCTTTTCCTTCTCCACTACCTCGCAATCTTTTAGATTCGTTTTACACATTTTAGTACCTGAAATAAAAAAAAAACATTTATCTAAACATCTGTTTCATACACAAATCGTTGTACACATTCTTATCAAACTTCTGGGACGAAATTTGAACTATTGCCAGTGTAGAAGAAATATACTTGTTGCGAATGATATGTACACAAATTAGAGCGATATTTTTGCCCTCTATAGGTATAATTGGTATGCGTAAATACAGTTTTCGTTTTACTATGTTACTGTTATTAGATTAATGCTGTAATTAATCTGATAATAATAATATGTGCTAACTCCAGTTGCAAGGTTTAGTTGCTCTATAGAGCAAGTAAACGCTGCATTCGATGGGGTAGACATCGCTATATTTGTACTCCTACATTATTTTTCGTATTTATAATTTAGATTCCAATAGAATATTTTTACCATGTTGCCGAGGTTTATTACCTGTTTCATGCCATTCGAGAAATTGAACCCAAAACCTCTAATCCGTCGCGTCACGTTAGAAAACCACTGAGCTATTGGTGAATTTTGTAATCGTGTAAACATGATACCAATTACAAAAGATTTTTTTTAAACTAATGTGCTGGGCAACAAATGTTAAAACTCCTTTCACCAATCAGATGTACCAATAAGACCAAACCTCCTGCGACGTACAAAATTAATTCACAAAAATAAAATTGAACTCAATTTTCAAACTATAAAGCTTACCTTTAAGTTTAAAAATCTAAACGAAACTATTTTCTATTATTGTTCATATAATTTAAACACCTAGTAGTATGGACACGGCCCCTTTTCAAGGCAGACTGATCTACTCTTAATAATTGTTCTACACTCCTGACTATATATTATGAGAAGAAAATACGTCAGATTTTATCTCGAACCAGTTGCCTACGTCATCATTAGTCGCCGTTACAACGACGAAAAAATAGAATATTACTCAATGTACAGGTTGTATTTAAATAATGAATAACAATTAAGATAAATAATGAATATCGATAAATATTAGAATGTGCCTCATCAACTGTTTCTAATGTTCAAGTACAATTGTTGCCCGAACCAGGCAAGCAATCATGAACAAGTCTGCCGGGTAGAAGTGTCATTCTTGGAGAGTACCGTGGCGTAGGCGAGGTGCAGGTGCAGCCGGACACGACGGAGGGTGAAGGCTTGTAGATGAAGGAAGAAATGACGTAGACGAGACCCCGGATCAATGCAAGCGATGAACGTGGCGAAATAAAGAGATAGAAGAAGATAGACACACCCCTTCTCTCTCGACTAGTGAAGAGACACAACTGATTCCATAGTATTGAGAAAGGGGTGACCTCCCCAGTCGACAAATAAAATCGACAAAAAATTCCATTGGGTACATTGTTACACCAGAACCAAATGATTCAAAAGATTGTTTCTGTGTCGGAACATAGATACCTAGAACGCTCTGCCCGCGCACGTGATTCCCTCCTCTTATAATGCTGGGTTCTTCAAGTCAAGCGTGAAGAGGCACATCATTGGGCTGTCAACTTGAGAACAACTGTCTATAGTCTTGTAGACTGTGAGAGTGTTTCTCAATTCGCTAGGTGTCGTCATGGTTTTCTACAAGGCTAGCAGCGTTACCTTGATGAAATATTTAAAAAAAGCTGGAGCTGAGTGTTGCTGGCAAGAATATGTCATACATTCTCTACTGCCTTAATGATCATATCCAGATAAGAAACAAAAATACTTAGATATAGACATTTTACTAAACTAAACTATCTTCACGCTGTATTCCTGACGGAGTAGTTAGTCATTTTGATTGCCGGAAAGAAAAAATAAATGCTAGTACGATATCTTAAAGGAGGTATCATCGAAAATAAATGGGCTGGAATTTTGTGTTACACTAAAGACCGTGAGTTTCTATTCTTCTCGTTTAATCATATTTATCAGTCTCTCTCGTAATTAAATCAGCATTCACAATATCAATAGGACAGCGTTACAAAAAAGTGTGACCATAATTTTTTCAACACCATGTACACTGAAGTTTATTTCAGTATATTTGCAAAACTGTAGGCATTCTGCACAACAAACAAGGAGGTAAGTCATGTTTGTTGTTTAGATCTCAGTAAGTTTTATATATATACATAATAAACTTAGTTACTATGTTTCTAAATCGGCACTCATATCGGTATGCTTTTAAAAAATTAAAGAGCTGCTTATTTAAGGAAAAATATATGAATGTTGTCTTCCACTATCTAATTCTCCAGATCATCTAATCTATCAATTATTTATATCAAAGTATCTCTTACTATCAACTTCTTTAGAGGCTCTGGAAAGATTTTTTATGTCAGAGAGGACTGATTGTCAGGCTTCACGATCCTTGTATACTTCCTACGCTTCTTGCAAAAAAAAGAGAAAAAAACAAAAATAAATTATATTATACAAAAACTTAACAATTATATAGTAAAACTCACTCTATCCATTGATGAAAACAGCATTAAAATAAATCGATGCAGTAGTTTTTGAGTTTATCAATAACAGACAGACAGAAACACGTGCAGTGATCTTTGTTTTATAAAGTGTAGTAAAAGTAATATACGCTAGTGATTGACATTCGATGAAAATATGTCGAAATTGTTATCAAAAATAATTACCGGCTAAATAATCACGTTAAAATGAATCATTATCGCATCGGTACCGCCGTAATTGATGTTTCGGTTAAGATGTAATTTAAATACAATTAATAAGTTATTATGTCATTATTAGAAAACCCAAGGTTACTAACTAAATGGTTTTCACTAACTTGTAAATTTCGGGTACGCACGCTTTATTAATAACTAGCTGACCCGCGCCAACTTTGTTAGCGCCACATAAGTGAAACAGCCAAAGAAAGAGACAGTATTTAAAGAGGATGGCGCGTAGGCGATTTTTATGAAACAACTTCTGAAGTAATCACTTTTTAACAACAGAAAACTGAATGAAGCGAGACATTTCCTGAATCAATACATAGGTTAGTCATACCTACATGTTATCCCGTGAAAACATCTTTTTTCCGCGAGAAGCCTTTTTGTGTACTAACGACTTCACGCGAGCGGAGCTGCGGCTATCAAATTTCGGAAATGTTCTACCTATATTGCGATTTTCATTAAAATGTGATTAAATAACAAACGTTCAAATAATATCGAAATCTTTACAAACTTTCACATTTATAACATTAGTAAGATTACATTCCCGTAAGAATATCGGGATATTTTTCTTGGTTCTTATTTAACGTAGGTACGTAAAGAATACGTTCACCAAATGTTAGGTTGTGTATGGTTGGGAATACCACGTATTAATAAATAATAATAAATATCGTAGGGACAACTCACACAACGCCATCTGATTCCAAACTAAGCTGAACTTGTACTATGGTAACCAGATAACTGAAAAACATACTTATATATTTCTAAATACATACATATTATAGATAAATAACACCCAGACACAGAATAAACCATCGTGCTCATCTCACAATGTTTTATCCTGGGTGGGAATCGAACCCACGACCTCTTGCGTAGCAGTCGGTTGCACTCCCACCGCGCCACAGAGCCTGTCTTATTTATTCTTTTCTTAGTGCGGATTCAAGTTAGATACCTAAAAATACTTTCACCAAATTTCAGGTATTCATGTTTAATGTTAGGCTGTGCGTGGTTTACTGATATAGTTTCGGTGCCCGTGGAAACACCGAACTCGCTGGTAATACAGTTTACACTTTATACAAAACAGGTGTAGATACGTAAGTACATGTTACTAACTTTGAAAATGATAATATTCCATACAACCGTTTATTCCTTATTTACGTCCTGAGGGGTAAAATTCGCAAAACTCCTTCATAGGGGCACCTACATGTTAAAAGGAACCTTAATACGAAGTTTGGACTTTATAGCTCCGTTAGATCCATGGATTTCGTGATTAATGAGTCAGTTAATACCACCCCTGCTCCACCTCCTTGTATGTAAACTTTTGCAAAACCGCGATACACGTGCATATTTATTTGTAACCAGAAACAGGTGTACGTAAATTCATGTTTCTAACTTTGAAAATGACGAACTTCCATACAACCGTTTATCGCTTAATTTCAAAAAATCCATTCTGTGGAAACCTACGTGTTAAAAGGAACTCCCATGCGAAGTTTGGGCTTCGTAGCTTTGTTAGTTTTATAGGTTTCGTGATCAATGAGTCAGTTAATACAACTTCCGTTTTACCCCTCAAGGGCAGAATTTAACAAAATTCCTTAACACGTTTTTTTTTTATACAGGAGCAGGTACAATAAATTCGGTGTTGCTATGTTTGAAAATGAAGAATTTTCCATATAAACTTTCAACCCTTGTTAATAAGTTTATTTCATTATTAATAAATAAAATTTTGCAAAATCGCGATACACGAACCCATTTATTTGTAACTAAAACAGGTCAAATACACCTTTTAGACACAAGGTAGAACACGTAAATAGTAACAAGGTCAAAGTTAGAGAGAAAAAATTGAAATGTAAAGATTTTGCGGCATTTAAGTGAAGTGTTTCGAAAAAAAAATGGTATTGCTAAAAGTAAGATAGGTAGGTAGAAGAAATAGAAATTTACTTCTTTGGTTACCAATCTTAAAGTACATAAGAGGTTACCCAACACTATAGGGAATTTGAATGAATGATTAGTCAGTAGAGCTAGCAGACCTGGGAAGCATACTCTTGTTCATCTTAATGTGTTCCTAAACACTTCTGGATCATGTCTGGGTTTGGAACCTAGAGTCTTAATTGATTTGACTTATAGGAGCAGCTATCGTTTAGCTTTTTATTTCCTGCATTGTTGGGAGCGACTATCGGATGACCTCCCAGCCTTGTAAGGATGCCCCGTCATTGCTCGTCCGATAATCAGCGGGTGCTCGTCCGCTAATCAGCAGGTGTGTAGCTAGTAGGTGAGGTTGATTGACCGCTTTCAGCTTATCTGTATCTACTGTTAAACGAGATTGGAGACACTCATCATGTTGTAGTTCAGAGTAATAGTTATTTCTAATAGCCTAGCCTAGACATAGCTAGTTTAGCTATTTGTATTGTTAGTCAGCAGGTACACCACTAGCTGGTGAGGTTACTCGGTTCTTTACATCCCGTCCATAACTATTGTTAAATTTGTTAGCAAATACTCGTCACGTCTAAAACCAGTGAATCCCACTTCGTCGTAACTAGTATTATTATAGTAAGCTAGTTGTAATAAATATTCATACAGAGGCCGTTGCAGCGTCTGTTAGTCAGCATTTATATAGCTAGCAGGTGAGGTCGCTTGAGTCCCGGAGATCGGTGGAGTCACTTACACACTGACTTTTACTTGTTAAATTAGTTTGGAATCTCTCATCACTTGTAGATCGACGAAGCCTGCACTAAACTAGTTTTCGTAGATATGCCGTTGCCGCGTCTGTTAATCAGCATGTGTACAGCTAGTGGGTGAGGTTGCATTAATATAATATAATTACATATTAATACTAGCTAGTGAGGTGACTTGTGTACCGCTTGCAAGAAAGGTCACTTAGGCGTTTGTTGGGACCACTTATACGGAAAGTAATGCCCGTATATGAAACCTCTATCTAAATTGAGATTCTCTCCGAATCAGCAGCAGGATAGAGTAACTTCGGATGCGCCTAGCGTTAAGGAAACCTTGGTGTCCAATGTATGATGATCAAAATGGAATAGAGCTCAGAAGTAAAATTAGGAAAAGTAGGCAATAATATTAAGATACCAATAGCGATAAGATTAGTAGAAGTTCTCAAGATAAAGAACAACAGCTAGAAACAGGGTTTGTCACTACCGTGTTGAACTTAATATAAGGACATGAGGTTAGAGATTTTTGTATAAATTATTTACGTGATGTAGTCATCATAACCACAGGTTGTTTACAAAACATCTAGAGCAGTTGGATATACCTAATCAAAGAAAATTAGGATTGGCAGAGTTATCGTATAACCTAAAGCAATGTGAATTTTGGTGCAAGGTAGTAAAGCTATAAAAACATGTAATCTTAATTTTAGGGTCCGAACCGATACATAAAATTATTAGTCTAATAAGAAGCAAGAAAAAAAAACTGGGTTTGTTTTAAATTAGTGAATAAGAATGTCATTTTAGATTTAGTTAATCATCATAAAGCGAAATGTACCGTCTAGCTAAACGAAACACAGTATAGATATAGGTTAGGTGTTTGTTTTAAGATGAATGATTAGTAGTTACATTGATTATTAGAAGTTGTTATAAAAATAATTATGTTGTGAAATTAATACTAATAAAAGAGTTGGGAGGTTGGCAGTGAAGTGCAAGTAGCTTGTTCAAAAAACAAAATAACAGTCGAACAGAATACGAGTACAAACAAACAATACATTTGCCACATGTGTGTCAAAGTTTTGTTTCAAATATTCATTTTGTGATTTTTTTTTACACCCTATCTAATAATGGAGTTCTTTGATGGACCTTACCTGAAAACTTCTTATATATTGTCTACTATTTAAACCATGTTACTGACGAATTTTAATTCTTTATCCTTTCATCGATAATGTGCGCAGATCACATTATCGTTACTAAACCAGAAACAGGTGTACGTAAATTCATGTTTCTAACTTTGAAAATGACGAACTTCCATACAACCGTTTATCGCTTATTTACTTCCTTAGAGGTAGAATTTCGCAAAATCCTTTCTTAGCGGAAACCTACGTATCAAAAAGAATTTCCATACGAAGTTTGCTTATATAGCTTTGGTAGTTTCAGAGAGTTGGTAGTTTCGTGATCAATGAGCCAGTCAGTGATTTTGCCTTTTATTATATAGATAAATCTTTATTATCAGGCAACTCAAGAAAAAATACAGATGTTTTCCTGTTTCCGTTTCCTATAAAAAGTAGCCTATGTGTTAGCTATATTATTGTAAAGTTTCATTAAAATTCTTTCGAGGCAGTTGACGAGTTTCCAATTTTTCCAATTATTCCAAGATTCTGGTAGTTGAAAGAGACGTGTAAGAACTAAGTACAAGCTTTGGATAAATCAGGAACTTATAGAGCAAGTGAAATAAATTGTGTATTAAGGAATTATATTTATGACAAAATTAACCGGAAAAAAATAAGCCGATTGTAAAAAGAAGGGTGTGTTGGGTGTGGCCCTACCTCCCGCGAGATCTGACGCAGGTTGCACTTGGTCATAGATCTCACTCAATTCATAAACCATTAGCTTTAAACCTCTTTAGATATTGAATTAGCATAATTAGATTGTTCTTTATCCGAGTTACAACATGTCAACATTTTTTTTTCTTTTTTTATGGACCCATGACGGTGCCTCTACCGGCAATTCCGCCACTGTCTAACGTGCAATGGAGCTTTCCGTGTGTATACTATTAATAACCACCGTTAACAATTTTGTATTGACTAATTGTGTATGGAATGATATTCACTTGATCGGCTGACAGCAGTACCTGTGATTTGGCGACTGTCTACACCTGTGGGCAACGTCCGGCTCTCCAGCAATTTCAATTCGACCCGCGAGTCAATCAGAAATATAAAAGTTCTAGATGACCCCCCCGGCTTCGCCCGTGACATATATTTTGAACTCCCGTTGAATCCCATCCCGTGCAAAAAAAGTTGCCCGATTTGTCGACATTTATTACTACTGCTCCACACTCCAGGGTAGTAGCGTGATGATATATAGCCTATAGCCTGCCTCCATAAATGGGCTATTTAACACAAAAATATTTTTCAAATCCAACTAGTAGTTCCTGAGATTAGCGCGTTCAACCAAACAAACAAACTCTTCAGCTTTATAATATTAGTATAGATAAGTAATAAAGGTGTAATGCCTGGTGCCTGATCTACACCATATTCTCATATAGTGTAGATCAGGAATGGGCAATTTGGGCACAGTTTGGGTCCCGGGGATCTTAATGGGCTTATACCATGTTTTTTTTATGACAAACTTAAAATATAAAAATATTTTCGTGGGATACTTTTCAAACAGCGCCATCTAGCCCAAACTAAGCCTTAAGCTTGTACTATAGGATCTAGACATCAGATAAAGAAATAGAAATACATACATAGAAAACACCCAAACTCCGAAACCAACATTTGTGGAACACACAAATATTTATTACGACCCGGGAATCGAACTCGGGAGCGCACCAATGGTATACCCTACCAGTTATGCCACCGAGGCAGTCATGTGCTCAGCCTCTTGAAATGTTCACTTATTATCAAGGTTAAGGCAATTCCACCCGTATATTTTAAGAGTATGTCTCATGGAAAAATTTTCTCACTGATAATTATATCTTTTTTTGTACCAGATTTACATGGTAACACATTAGTTCTCACATACATGTATCATTATAGATAAGACCTGCAGTTATTCACTAAGTCAATACAATTTAAACCATAATACCTACTTCTTGCAACTACCTCGGTGGCGTAAGTATATAGTATAACTGTAACTTCTCTGTCGACTTTGAATTGGAAACACTTCTACATATTACTTGTAATAAAAAAGGGTGTATTGGACATGGCTCTTCGTCCCTCGAAGTGGCCATAGTCATATATATCTCTCTCACTTTAAAATCATTGGTTTGAACATAATTGTATTTGTGTGATCTATAAATGTTTTTTTTTGGTTACACAGCGTGAAGATAGTTTTCTTTAAAAACGTTTGTTTCGGAGTCTGGGAGTTTACTTTGTATAATATGTATAGGTGTATTTAGAAATAAGTATATAATAGATATAGTTATATTAGCTTGTGCTAGGAGATTTACACATCTATATTGTGTACATCTCATAGCACAACCTAATTTAAGCTAATTTAGACTAAACGGCGTTGTGTGAGTATAAGTACCAACAAAATGTATTTTTTTTTGTTAACAACTAATTTACTATATTCACGCTGTATCCCTGACTTGGTAGTCAGAGAGGACAGATCGTCAGGCTTCACGTTACATGTATACTTCTTTCGCTTCTTGCAGGTTCATAAATCGCTTCATACACGCACGTCTGGGTATCCGAGTACTTTTGACTTTTCCGTTTATGAGCAATCTGCTCACGTGGTCTTCAGATGAAAATCTCAGCCTACCCTGACTTCTTCTACCCTCTACTTTTGCACAATGTCATTCTTCGTCAATCGTTCCTCACTCATTCGTTGGACGTGTCCAAACCAACGGAGCACGCCCTTTCTCCATCTTAACGCTGAGACTTTCGTTCAAACCTTCCGTATTTATTTGCAGTTATTTAAAAACACTTTAATGAGTCCTATATTTAGTTTTGCGTTTTTTTGGTTCAAAAAACCTCACCTTATAGCTGATGTGCCTGCTGACTACGAGGCTACGACGCAATCGCCCTTACGGGGTTGGGAGCCGTAAAATAAAAGTCAAACCATAGCTCCCATCGATCTATAGAAGCAAAAAAAAAGTGAACCGAATCCAGTTAGGATTTGAAAGAAACTGGGAAATCACATAAGATGAAGAAGAAGAAGGACTATATGTAGGAAGAGACTGTTTGTGTTGGTGACTGTAGCAGTAGGTCAGTTTGTTGATGTGTGTGCTTTAGTGAGTACGAAACGTAATGTCAGTATCATTATCTTTTTATCGGATGATAAAAAGAAAATGAAATGAATGATGAAATAATCCTAGATGCAATGACGGACTACTAACGACTTAAATGACATGGTGCCCTCCCGTCTACCTAGGGTCCGGGAGTGATGAGCCCTCGAAAGGAGTGACGTCATAGCTATCAATGGTCCAGCGCAGAAGCCTTGCCCCCATGACCTTACGTCCTCCGCAGCGTCTTTCATAACGGGCTCACTGGCGGTCTTCACGCCTTCTCCGCTGCAGCTACTCAACAAGGTGACTCTCCCACTAAATCTTGGGATGCGTCTCCATAATCATGCCTACCGAACCCACTCCTCTTCTACTATCATCTTAACTTAGTTAATTTCCAAATTCTAATAATCTTCTTACTGCCTTGTATAATGTTTAACTAGCACAATTAATGTTAATGTTCTTACAAGTACAACTTTCCTTCATCTCTAGGCATAAATGATCCTAGATTCACCCTCAGCCTAATCTTTAACGTCACAAAGGATATCCCCAGGGCTCATGAAGTACTTCTTCCCTTGACTCAAGGTGCTTGGGTGTAATCTCACTTCCTTGTAGGGGGGCGTGGCATAACAGCTACAAACATGCATTTTAGCAAGTAGCTCTTATGCCACGCTACCTTCTAGGACCTACTTCTGTAAGAACAGCGAATAGCCTACCCGCCGTCCTCAGACCCCAGCTCATGGAGTCTGGTTATCCAGTGAGTGGCGCCTAATTCTTAAAAGATAATAATCATATTTGAGGGCTAAAATAATATATTTGTATTCCTTATCAAAAGAAAGGCGTAGACAGAATATATTTTTAAAGATAATGTCGTTTACACGTATTTTCCATTTCAGCGTTTACATTTTTGTAATCTCTCGATTAAAAGTCACGTTGTAATAACGACACGAAATGCTCGTGGGATGTTTATTTGTATATGTTAACTGAAATGTATGTAAACCTTATTGTTTACAATTCCCATAAAAGATAGGTAATGTACTATTATGTTTTATATATTTACATATATAGGTACTTGTCCTAAGAAAATATCAATATAAAATAAATAAATATAGTAGGACGCTTTTTTACATACCGCCATCTAGCCCTAGCAAAGCTAAAATCCATTTCAACACGGCAATGATCTCACCACCTGTTACGTGGGACAAAAGTGCATACGGTAAAATGTGGGCGTATAGTATGCCTCTGCCTACGGCTTTGGAGATAAAGTCGTGTAGATTAATCGATTCCATTTTGATTCTTATTTAGAATCTAATTATTGATAAATAAATAAATAAATAAATAAATAAAAAGTGACCACTTTGTGGAATTTACATTTGCGAGCGTTTCCTTGCTTCGGAGGGCACGTTAAGCCGTTTCCATGTACACTTTCACCCGCGATCATCCGATTTCTTATGATCATGGCCCTAGCAACAGTGTCGCAATATCGGATGATCGCGCGTGTAAATGAAAATGGTAAATCCCCGATAATCACTATTTTCATATAAACACAATCTTTATTAAAAAAATATGCTCGCACTGAGCATATTTTTGAGTACAACAATAATTCAATTATTTGTACGTGTTTGTTTTTCTTTTTTAATAATACTTATATTCAACATAACAATGACCACAACAATCCTCAGATATAATTACGAGTAGATATCAAAACAATTTACTTTCAAGTAGCCTGTATAATTTTAAACCAGTTATTTAATAATAGACATCTTTATTTCTCGCTTCTTATATGGTTACTAAGTGTATTGATCTGATTGGATTAAACTTTGAAGCGCTCGTCGCCTCGCGGTCTCAGTGTTCTGTAAACGATCTCTGAGTTACGCAACTTTCACTATGATGATGATGGCGGCACTTTGTGGCATTTACATTTGCGAGCGTTTCCGTACTTCGGAAGGCACGTTAAGCCGTTGGTCCCGGTTGCCAGTAAAATGGCAGTCGTTAAGCCTGGTTGAAGGCCTTATGGGCGGCTTGAAAATTTCAACAGCAGGTAGCCACAACCTGCGTCTGTCTATTTCAACACGGCAATGGGCTCACCACCTATTACGTGGGACAGGAATCCACACGGTGAAAAGTGGGCATATAATATGCCTCTGCCACCCCTTCGGGGATAAGGCGTGATGGATATTTAATAAACCAGAATGAGCAGGAATATTTTAGACTTAAACCGGCTAAAACCACAGGGCCCAAAAACTCTTCGGAAATATGTCCCAGAGCTCCCGGCAGACTTTGGCTACCACCGCGGCCTCACCTAGGGTTCGGTTGTAATCCCGCTTCTTTGGCCGTTGGTTCGGGTTTTATCCCGATTCTTGGGGCATGACGCACGCGGAATGCCTGCTCATTCCGCGTGCCTCATGCCCCAAGAATCTACAATCAAAAAAAGCCATATGGCCATAAGCCACTATAAGGCTAAGCATATGTCTGTTTTTGTTACGTATCTCTAAAGTGCCACCGCTGCAGCTCGCAGTGGCCTGTTTCCCATCGGGGTAGGCAGAGACAATGGTTTTCCACTTGCTACGATCCTGAGGAACCACTTTAGCTTCTTCTACTTTCATGAGAGTTTTCATACACGCTCGCCGGTTAAGGGTACTCTTGACCTGGCCTTTTTTCGCTTTGATTGACCTCGGCGTACTTACACGCCGAGGTCGCCCCGTACCAGTTTGCCCATTCACTCTAACCACATAAATCTGCCTTTATTTTCATCCATCCTCTTCGCGTGTCCGAACCATCTAAGCATCCCTTTTTCTTATCTTAGTCACTACATCTTCTGTCATACCGCAATGTTCCCTTATCGAGCTACAGATTAAAAAAGTGTTAAATATAAATAAATATCCATCACGCCTTATCCCCGAAGGGGTGGCAGAGGCATATTATATGCCCACTTTTCACCGTGTGGATTCCTGTCCCACGTAATAGGTGGTGAGCCCATTGCCGTGTTGAAATAGACAGACGCAGGTTGTGGCTACCTGCTGTTGAAATTTTCAAGCCGCGCATAAGGCCTTCAACCAGGCTTAACGACTGCCATTTTACTGGCAACCGGGACCAACGGCTTAACGTGCCTTCCGAAGTACGGAAACGCTCGCAAATGTAAATGCCACAAAGTGGTCACCCATCCGAGGACCAGCCATAGTGAAAGTTGCGTAACTCAGAGATCGTTTACAGAACACTGAGACCGCGAGGCGACGAGCGCTTCAAAGTTTAATCCAATCAGATCAATACACTTAGTAACCATATAAGAAGCGAGAAATAAAGATGTCTATTATTAAATAACTGGTTTAAAATTATACAGGATACTTGAAAGTAAATTGTTTTGATATCTACTCGTAATTATATCTGAGGATTGTTGTGGTCATTGTTATGTTGAATATAAGTATTACTAAAAAAAAAAAACCCCGTACAAATAATTGAATTATTGTTGTACTCAAAAATATGCTCAGTGCGAGCATATTTTTTTAATAAAGAATGTGTTTATATGAAAATAGTGATTATCGGGATATTTACCATGTTCATTTACACGCGCGATCATCCGATATTGCGACACTGTTGCAAGGGCCATGATCATAAGAAATCGGATGATCGCGGGTGAAAGTGTACATGGAAACGGCTTAACGTGCCCTCCGAAGCAAGGAAACGCTCGCAAATGTAAATTCCACAAAGTGGTCACCCATCCAAGGATCACCTATCTATAGCGAATGTTGCTTAACGCAGTGATCGTTTACAGAATACCTAGTGAGTTAGCGTGTAGTAGAGTTATTTATGATTACTGCTCCGCTCTCCTGGGTAGTAGCGTGATGATATAGTGCCTATAGCCTTCCTCGATAAATGGGCGAGGCAAACCAACCTAAAAGATATTCTTAAATCCGATCAGTAGTTCCTGAGATTAGCGCGTTCTCCAAACTGTTCTGCGAACAAATTCTTCCGCTTTATAAGTACACTAGGTGCCCCCCCCCCCCCCTTAAACCCGTGACATACTTTGAACTCCCGTCGCACCTTTTTAATCCCGTCGCTTATAAATGCTATAAAAATGCTTGAAAATTTCCCCGATTAGTCGACTTTTATGATTACTGCTCCGCTCTCCAGTCAAATCCGACCAGTAGTTCCTGAGATTAGCAAGTTCTACCAAACAAACAAACAAACTCTTCAGCCTTATAATATTTGTGTAGATTAGTATGGACACAGATTGCATAACCAACGCCAGGTCCTTTGGAGATGCTGATGCGTGGGTTTTCATTATACACGTTGAATTTATAGTCGTTTTGGAGCGAAAGATTTTGAATTCGTGATCAATAATTAGAATCTAAATAAGAATCAAAATGGAATCGATTAATCTACACGACTTTATCTCCAAAGCCGTAGGCAGAGGCATACTATACGCCCACATTTTACCGTATGCACTTTTGTCCCACGTAACAGGTGGTGAGATCATTGCCGTGTTGAAATGGATTTTAGCTTTGCTAGGGCTAGATGGCGGTATGTAAAAAAGCGTCCTACTATATTTATTTATTTTATATTGATATTTTCTTAGGACAAGTACCTATATATGTAAATATATAAAACATAATAGTACATTACCTATCTTTTATGGGAATTGTAAACAATAAGGTTTACATACATTTCAGTTAACATATACAAATAAACATCCCACGAGCATTTCGTGTCGTTATTACAACGTGACTTTTAATCGAGAGATTACAAAAATGTAAACGCTGAAATGGAAAATACGTGTAAACGACATTATCTTTAAAAATATATTCTGTCTACGCCTTTCTTTTGATAAGGAATACAAATATATTATTTTAGCCCTCAAATATGATTATTATCTTTCAAGAATTAGGCGCCACTCACTGGATAACCAGACTCCATGAGCTGGGGTCTGAGGACGGCGGGTAGGCTATTCGCTGTTCTTACAGAAGTAGGTCCTAGAAGGTAGCGTGGCATAAGAGCTACTTGCCAAAATGCATGTTTATAGCTGTTATGCCACGCCCCCCTACAAGGAAGTGAGATTACACCCAAGCACCTTGAGTCAAGGGAAGAAGTACTTCATGAGCCCTGGGGATATCCTTTGTGACGTTAAAGATTAGGCTGAGGGTGAATCTAGGATCATTTATGCCTAGAGATGAAGGAAAGTTGTACTTGTAAGAACATTAACATTAATTGTACTAGTTAAACATTATACAAGGCAGTAAGAAGATTATTAGAATTTGGAAATTAACTAAGTTAAGATGATAGTAGAAGAGGAGTGGGTTCGGTAGGCATGATTATGGAGACGCATCCCAAGATTTAGTGGGAGAGTCACCTTGTTGAGTAGCTGCAGCGGAGAAGGCGCGAAGACCGCCAGTGAGCCCGTTATGAAAGACGCTGCGGAGGACGTAAGGTCATGGGGGCAAGGCTTCTGCGCTGGACCATTGATAGCTAAGACGTCACTCCTTTCGAGGGCTCATCGCTCCCGACCCTAGGTAGACGGGAGGGCACCATGTCATTTTAGTCGTTAGTAGTCCGTCATTGCATCTAGGATTATTTCATCATTCATTTCAGGATGATAAAAAGAAAATGATACTGACATTACGTTTAACTAAAGCACACACATCAACAAACTGACCTCCTGCTACAGTCACCAACACAAACAGTCTCTTCCTATATATAGTCCTTCTTATTCTTCATCTTATGTGATTTCCCAGTTTCTTTCAAATCCTAACTGGATTTGGTTCACTTTTTTTTGCTTCTAGAGATCGATGGGAGCTACGGTTTGACTTTTATTTTACGGCTCCCAACCCCGTAAGGGCGATTGCGTCGTAGCCTCGTAGTCAGCAGGCACATCAGCTATAAGGTGAGGTTTTTTGAACCAAAAAAACGCAAAACTAAATATAGGACTCATTAAAGTGTTTTTAAATAAATGCAAATAAATACGGAAGGTTTGAACGAAAGTCTCAGCGTTAAGATGGAGAAAGGGCGTGCTCCGTTGGTTTGGACACGTCCAACGAATGAGTGAGGAACGATTGACGAAGAATGACATTGTGCAAAAGTAGAGGGTAGAAGAAGTCAGGGTAGGCTGAGATTTTCATATGAAGACCACGTGAGCAGATTGCTCATAAACGGAAAACTCAAAAGTACTCGGATACTCAGACGTGCGTGTATGAAGCGATTTATGAACCTGCAAGAAGCGAAAGAAGTATACATGTAACGTGAAGCCTGACGATCTGTCCTCTCTGACTACCAAGTCAGGGATACAGCGTGAATATAGTAAATTAGTTGTTAACAAAAAAAAATACATTTTGTTGGTACTTATACTCACACAACGCCGTTTAGTCTAAATTAGCTTAAATTAGGTTGTGCTATGAGATGTACACAATATAGATGTGTAAATCTCCTAGCACAAGCTAATATAACTATATCTATTATATACTTATTTCTAAATACACATATACATATTATACAAAGTAAACTCCCAGACTCCGAAACAAACGTTTTTAAAAAAAAACTATCTTCACGCTGTGTAACCAAAAAAAAACATTTATAGATCACACAAATACAATTATGTTCAAACCAATGATTTTAGAGTGAGAGAGATATATATGACTATGGCCACTTCGAGGGACGAAGAGCCATGTCCAATACACCCTTTTTTATTACAAGTAATATGTAGAAGTGTTTCCATTTTGTTGTACTTATAATATGTTTAATATTCTTTATTATCAATATGGTTGTGAAGTGATAGAGCGATATCTCTGGAGTACAAACCAGTGTTAGTATCATTAAATCATCATTACGTGCGTGGAACGAGCCAGGATAGACTGATACTTACATACAAATACCACGTGAACAGATTACTCGAAAACACAGACGTGCATGTATAAAACGATTAATGAATCTGCAGGAAAGTGTTCATCTATCTGTGCTCTCTGACTATACCGTCAAGAATACAGCGTGAAGATAGTTAGTGAGTGATTTCACTGCCTTATCAGTTTCCGTATTGTATGTGCTATTTTTATATATGTAAATATTTGACACTAAAATACATATTAATAGGAATTTCCATTGACATAAGTCGTTTACTCATCTGTTGTGTGTTATGCAGTTAGCACGAGATATCGCGTGAGTTCACGCATATGATAACAGATAGTGCTCATAGTTCTAGAGATCCGTAATCAAATAAAAATTAAAATATCTTTATTCATCTCAGTCACAAGTGTACGTAGTACGTATTCTAATCTATGGTCACTAGTGCAGCGCTCGTGGCCCCGGTGACTTAGTGTTCTGTTAACGATCACTGCGTCAACCAAATTTCGCTATGGCTAGTTACAGATTTATACTTTGTTGTATATCCTTTTACGAGCGTTTCAGTGCTTCAGAAGACACGTTAAGCCATAGTAGTCGTTGCTATGAAGGACTTAGGTGAAACTTAAAAAATTTCAACGACATGTTCACCCTCTCACTTTGCGCCCGGAGCGCTCGCATTCGGCTAGGTCTGATGGGGGCTTTATTTCGCGTACACTTACATTTTAGATGATGAAATGAACTCTGTGCCAGGGTTTTCCCGAATGTCTACAGTATGGGGTTCTTCAAAAGGGGTTTTAGAAGGTTTATAAAGGGTCGGCAGCGCGAGTGCTCTGGTGTTGCCAACGTCCATAGGCTACGGTGACCACTTTCCATCAAGTAGGCCGTATGATTTTCTGTCATCTCACTGGTATAAAAAAAAACAAGTAGCCACAATCTGCGTCTGTCTATTTCAACACGGCATTGGGCTCACTACCTATAACGTAGGACAGAAATACATGCGGTGAAATATTTGCGTAAAATATGCCTCTGCCACCCCTTCGAGGATAAGGCGTGATTGATAAACTGTAAGTCGGAAAGTCAAACGTCTATATTACAAATTCTGCCGTCCGATTACTTGATATTAATGTGAATTGACCGTTTTTATCATTTGAAAAATGTGGAAAATTATGTACTTACCCGTACACATGGTCTCGCTATCACATTTAGTAATTATTGTAGAAAAATAAGACCCAGACTAAAAGATAGAGAAATAAATTCTTCATCTGGTAGGTTAAAAATACTGCTTCTACATTTTACTTTATTGCCAAAATCGCAGGATTAGGTAAGGATGTGAAAAGCTACCGGCCTCAATGACCAGGGGCCTGAGGATGGCTGATTGGCTGCTCGCCGTTCTTACAGAAACAGGCCCTAGGCGGTAGCGTGGCGTGATTGTTATACGCACACCCTTTACCCCCTCAACGTAGTGGAAAGGCACGTGAACCATCCCAAAAGAAGCGGGATAATACCCGAACCTACAAAGGAGCGGGATAAAATCTGATCCCCACGAAAATAAGGCCGTGGTAAAGTCTGTCAGGAGCCCTGGAGATATCCTTTCCAGGTTTTTTATTTTCTCTTTTTTTTTTGGCCTGTAATACCAGTTGTCGCCAGGCTTGCGAACTCGCAGTAATGAATTTGGTATTAGGATTGTTTTTTGTAATGATGTTAGTAAAGTTCTGTTTTATGTTTTATTATTATTGTTATTTATTTATTTTAAATAATTTAGGGGCTAGTTGAAAATCAGCGTAGAGTACAGTAATGTACCCTGCACACAGCTGAACTGGCCACCTTTTTCAGTGTGTATTTAATTTAGTATTTAAACCTACAATATTATCTGTGTACTGAATAAATTATTTTTCTTTCTTTCCAGGGCTTACCCGGAACTCAGACTCCTGGCCATAGGCAGATGGAAGGGCACCGAGTGGTTTTAGTCTGCAGGAGTCCGGCATAGCATCCATGAGGATTTCCGCACGAATTAAAAAAATAAACAAAAAGGGTGTGAAAAGAATTCAGTAATTAATAGTAAACAGCCAATCCCTGTAATTAAGGGTCCCCTTTTTTTTCAAGCGCCTGTAATTTCGCTGACTCAGTGTTATGTAAACGATTACGGCGTTAAGAAATTATTGCTAGGCTGGTCCTCAGATGAGTGATCATGGCAGTCGTTAGGTAAATCAAGTTGAAGGCCTTAGCTGATAAATATGTGGCCAGATAACTGTAGGTAAATTTAAACTGAAAGTGGATATTTTTTTTAGTCTTGAGCTGGACTCGAACCAATTTCTTCTGGTTTAACGCACCAGACGTGTTTACCAATTACACAATCGAGACCAATTACATCGCATCAAATTGATTATTAATTTTTTTTAATTTTTCAAATTTTGATGTACGTACTGGTTGAATTACAGTACAACTCAACTCGTGAAAATTAGCGGTGATGATGGGGGTGGGCCGGTGATAGCTCCTTTGACCTTGAACTTTTTTAACCGCATTGATACGCGCAAGGTGATAGCTCCTTTGACAATGACTTTTTTCAACCATATTAATACGCGGGTGTCCTTAATACCCAGGAGTTCGCAAATCGAACACTAAGCAGCTCGTAGATTTAACTTTTCGTAAAGAATTGACAGCAGTCGTAGAACAAACGTTTCTAATTATGACCTTGCTGATTGCTGGTGTTGTAAAAATGATCCTTTTTAAATAGCTTTGGATTTGCGCCATCTATCGTCATATATTCACACTACAACGCCAGAAGGCTAGTTAAGTCAATAGAGAGTCAATGTGTCTAGAGGAGCACATTTTAATAGAAATCATTTATCTAAATGATTGCGGGGTATGACGCTAGATGTCACTGTGCGTGTTAACAGTATGTTTATCAGTAATCTACATACATATTGTCACGCCTTTATCCTCAAAGGGGGTAGACAGAGGCATACTATAGAAAGAAAGAAAGAAAGAAAGAAAGAAAGAAATATTTTTTTTTCAGGCACACATTCCATAAATTACACAAACTTACTTAAAATCTACTAATCGGCATGCACCTGAAAAGGCAACCATCTCAGCTAAAGCTACCTACCACACTAAGTATGGTATGCAGTGCTGATTTTCAGATGGCTCCTACTCCTATCCGATATGTACACGCACAGATAAATTTAAATTCTGATGCCTTACCATAGCAAAAAAAAAATCAGAATAAAAAATAAAAACAATGGCAAAATCATAGTAAATAAAAAAAAAGAGATAAATAAAAAAAAAAAGATTCAAACAAATCAAATTAAACCATAAAACAAAATACATTTAAAAAACTCAGTAAAATTAATAAAATAAATCTATATTAAAAATTACAAATATAATAAAAAAAAAAATACATACAAATGAAATAATTATGTTTTAAATATCTGTGGACATTGTTACCAAATAAAATTTGCACATCAAAGGCAAGGTTGTATAGAACGAACTTCCTTAGCCCTTTCAACAGGGGCGAAATACAATAAATGTCCGTTATCGTCATCGTCATGTCAAGGCGTCATGTCAACAAGTGTCAGTCAAGCGATCCCAACAAATTCACTCACACCACAGAAAGCCATAACAAGAATCGAATTGAATCATTCAATCTCCAAAATAACATAGTATGGCAGTAACAGTCAAATATTATATATAATACATACAACGTACGCAATATTGCATTAACCTGAACGCCAACAATCAGTAACAAAACAGTATCAGAGCCCGTGCCCCGCAAACGTAATATATAAATCCACGCTACAGTGATTCACCCAATCCTCTGTCTATTCAACAGCAAACACTTATATCTTCTTTTAAATGAGTGGATTGAATTAACTGTTCGCAATGGAGGCGGGAGGTCGTTCCAAATGCGACTCGCCGCGAACTTGAAACTTCCACGATATGCGCGGGTTCTGTGCCTCGGCGTTAACATAAGGTAAGTCGACGCCCTTGTCACATGCGAATTTACATCCCTTGACCAAGACAACTTTTCGTACAAGTATCGGGGTCTTCCCCTCAGCACAACTCCGAACAGTAGCGTGGCAAGATGTAATTCACGCCGCTCGGCCATTTTCATCATTTTGCCACTGTTCAGAAATGGCGTTACATGTGCCCGCGGTGGAATAGTGAAACAAAACCTAGCGCATGCATTTTGGACCCTCTGTATCAGTCGCTCCGTTCGTTTCAGAAGACAGCTACCATACACAGTGTCAGCATAGTTAAGTTTAGAAAGGACTAGTGACTCACACAGCAGTACTCTTATGCTGACACTGATGTATGGGCGTATTCTGTATAGTAATTTTAAGCGGTGAAAACTATTTCTTACTGCATACATAATGTGAGTCTCAAAATGAAGCTGTTCATCGAACATCACCCCCAGATTGCGTGCCACTGATACCCGCTCCACAGGGCAATTGTTAATTCTTACATCCAGCTGATGCTGCAATATTTGCTCTCTTACGTGTCTCGAACCCATAACAATAAATGCACTTTTCTGGATTTAGGACTAAAGAGTTTTTATGAGCCCAATTTGCAATGTTCAATAAGTCATCATTCAATTTATTTATAGATTCGAGACTCTCAGAAGCTGGAAAGGATAGGTGAAGCTGTAGGTCATCAGCGTACATGTGGTACTGACAGTTGGATACTGCACTGGTGATATCCGCACAGTAGAGGATAAAGAGCAATGGGCCGAGTATCGAACCCTGCGGCACACCCCTGATCACACGATAATGAGCAGAGTCAACAGCACAACCAGTCTTGCTGTCCATTACTTGCACAAATTGGTACCTACTGCTGAGGTAACTATGAAACCATCTGACCCTGTACCCCTTCCGAACAACCATAATAAGCAAGCTTAGACAAGAGCAGTGCAACATTTATTCCATCAAAAGCCCGGCTGAAATCCAGCAGAGCAAGCACCGTACCCATGGACTGGTCCTGTGCCTGCAGGATACCATCTATAACATCTAAAAGAGCTGTCGCTGTGCTGTGACCCTTACGAAAACCTGACTGCCTTGACGGTAGCACATTTACGTGTTCCAAGTACTTTATTAACTGATTACTGACTACTCTTTCCAATATCTTGGACATGCATGGGAGAATGCTAATTGGCCTGAGGTCCCCAGGGCCATTAGGACACGGTACTTTTGGTATTGGCCTCACCTTAGCTGTTTTCCATGAGAGAGGAAATACCGAGGTTGAGATTGATTTATTCACTATACATGTTATGATACTAAGTGTCTGAGGGAGTGTCATCATTAACATATCCAAGGATATGTCATCCACACCTACGGCATTTGATTTAAGCGTCCCTATAATTTTCCTAACTTCTTCCTCCGTGACAGACTCCAGGTGAAATGTCTCAGAGTTAAACCGATTCCATTCAAAGAAGGTGAGATCAGAAATTAACACTTCATCATTGCCAGGTATTTGTAAAAAGTGCCGAATTATGACTTCAGGGTTATTAAAAAAGTCAGGTATTGCATCAGGTTTCCCATTATTCATCAAAATACTCGACTTAAGCTGTTTCCATAGCTTCCGTGGATCCCCAATACTGCCATTGATATGTGTTTTAAAGTAGGCCTTTTTCTCATTTTCAATGGCATTTCTTACTAAGTATTTTAGTTGAAGATAAGAATCTTTGTGTAAGTCTTGTTTAGATGCTTTGTACTTTTGATGATATTTGTCTCGAAGGTGCATCATATCTTTAACAGTAGTGGTGATCCAAGGGTAGCATTTATCTTTACATAAAATTCTTTTCACTGGTGCATGCAAGTCAAACAAAGTGAGAATATGAGTGCTTAAAGTTTGGACCATGCAATCCACATGTCCCAAATCCTCGATACAGTTCCAGTCCATGGCTCCCAAGTCTTCCTCAAACTTATCCATCAATATGTCAGAGAGAGGTCTATACATAATCCATCTGGGAGACGGCTTCTCAATTCGAAGGTCAAACTCCGCCGAGACCATAGCATGCCAAGTTCTGGGATGTGCAATACCGAGACATTTGTTGCCTTGGCATCAGTACAGATTAAATCTATCAACGTCTCACTATGGTCTGTGAAATGAGTAGGCTCTGTTACGAGATTGACCATACCCATACTGACCAGGAATGAGTCAAGCAGCTTTGTTTTATAGTCCTCTCTACACAAGAGGTCGATATTAAAATCACCAAGAAGAATTATTTTATCAGCTTTTGAAAGAGAAGATATTGTATCCACGACCCCGTCTATAAACGTATTCACGTTTAACCGGGGCGGCCTATAAGCTGTACCAACCACCACTGACTGTGATCCACCACTGAGTCTGAGCCACATCTGCTCTACATTCGGAGCGTTAGGAAACTGCTCAGCTCGCACATGTATCCCCCGGCGCACATAAAAGCCCACACCCCCACCACAGCCATCACATATATAAGTTGGTCGTGGAGTATGACAAAGCCTATAGTTCGGCACCTGGGGCGCTCGACCGTTGCCAGTATCAACCTTGATCCATGTTTCGTTGATTGCCATAATGTCCACATTAAAATCTTCCATGGCCACAATGAATTCCTCGTGTTTTGTCCCCAACGACCCAGCATTAAATAACCCGAGTTTCAAACGCTTGTCTTTTTTGTTATGCATTTTTACTTCCTAGCACTACATACATTTCCATATTTGAAACGCTATTATCGCTCCCATCACTCCCGTATCCCATTGTAACACGTTTACAGCCAAACGCAACGCAGTACATTAGTGATTCGTTCAACGATTTGTATCCGCAATCAAAAGCTCTCGCCACTACAGCCATGCTCCACAACGTATTAGGGTTCATTAGGAAATATATATTCAGTAGTAAACACCTGCAGAACAACATATGTACCCACATCCCATTGCACTGCCCTACAGAACTAATAAATATATTCATAAATAGAATAAGTGGCCAAATATAAATAATTTGAACATGTAAACATTCTTCAATTATAAGTGTAAAATAATCAATAAATGTATAAGAAAAATTTATACTGCCAATAATCTTATCAATTTTAGTGAAAATAATTAAAATTACATGTATACAGATAAACATAATTATTATTAAATAAAGACAATATATTAATATTATGATAATTATTACTATATTTAACAATAAAATAAGAATTAGAATTCTTACTAGTAATAAAACTATGTTCCTATTAATTTGTGTGTGTTTATTTTTTTGTGCCCTTAAAATCTGTTTTTTATTAATTACTAAAATACTATGATTAACGAGCCGCGTCAAGGCGCTCCTCAACACCAAAAACACGTCTTACATCAGACTCGGTTCGGACAGTGTATGTCTGCTTACCCTCGACTTGCTTAGCCAGTAACCTACCATGCTTAATCCACACGTACTTCCAACCAAGTCGCTCAGCAGCCTGACGCATGTGATAAAAGAGCCTCCTATTATATCTACTAAGCCTCTCATTTAGATAAAATCGGCGTGGAGGCGCATCTATATTCATGTCGGCAGAAGTGGCTCCGCGCCGCACTCGAGCGCTTTGTAGCAGTTCGTCTCGCAGATGTTTCCTTGCCAACCGGACCACCAGGCGGCGCGGCCGAGCAATGCCTGACTCTCCGGCGGCGGTACTCTGCCGCCCATCCGAACCCGTTCTGCTTCCTACTCTCTCCGCAAACACTATATCTCGTGGATCCAGATCCATTCCCAGCTTCTTGGCCACCAACTCCACCACATGCACGGTGTTCTCACTACTGGCCTCGGGGAGGTTAGAGATTTCTAGATCGCATGTCAGCAACTCCTGATCACGATCATTAAGCTCCATCTTTAGTTGCGTCACTGCCCTCTCTAAATACTCAGTACTTGTCTCATGAGTCTCAATCTCCAGCACTTTCCCTTCCAGACTGTCCAGTCGGCTCACACAGCCAGCTATACTAGCACGAAGCTCTCCCACCTCTCTCCGCAGATCCTTCAGCTCGCTTGATATTTCGCCTTTCATGCTACGGAGTTCCTCCCTAAACAGCCTAATTTCCTCGACCAGATTAGGCATTGATGATGTTCTTGCCCCAATATGCTGTAGTGGACAGGATTCAGATGCCGTATCAGTAGCATCCTCAAAGCCGACAGCAGGACTGCTCAAATTGGAAGTCGTGCCCTGTGCACCCATGGTTGTCTGTTTCAATGTGCTTTTATTTTTAACTCCACTTGCATTAACTATACAACATTTACAGTTTCGAACGCCATCTTTCACCTTTCCTGATATAAACTTTCCACAGGTGGTGCAGTTAGCCATGCTGTTTCGTAAGAGGTTCCGCTAACAAAGTATAGATGGCGCTAATCTCCAGTATCAATATAAATCAACAACAGATCAACCTTTTTCTCACAGATGACGCTGCTATCAATATTTCAAAATCTTAAAGGCTGTATCTTTTACAATAACGGAGCCTCCAACCCTATAATGCACAGTGTAATACTAAACCAGCACTACAAAGGCTTATTTATACACCGTTACTGATAAAGTGTATTTCTGTTAGGTTGTGTTATTGTTACTAAATTCGGGTAGTTTTGATTCACTTTTGATTTGTTACTTTCTCAAATTATAGTATAAACACAAAATAAGCAAGCATTAGCACTCGACTACACTGTATACGTGCAATTAACCCACTATTCACTTATCCATATGTATATCATTTGTATTTACACTCGTGTTATATTTTAAAATATGTAACATACACCACTGTGTTGACGAATTGAATTGTAGTCTATACGCCCACATTTCACCGTATGCAGTTTTGACCCACGTAACAGGTGGTGAGCCCATTGCCGTGTTGAAATGGACTAGCGCAGGATGTGGTGACCTGCAGTTGGCGTAACGACTGCCATGTTACGGGCAACCGGGATCAACTGCTGAACGTGCCTTCCGACGCACGGAAACGTTTTCAAATGTAAATGCCACAAAGTGGTCACCCATCCGAGGACCAGGAAAGTTGCGTAACTCAGTGATCGTTTACAGAACACTTAGGGCCGTATTCCAGAACGTTTATCAATACTCAAGAAACACATGAGAGTAGATTTTAGTAGGCAAAATCTAGTCTCAAGCGTTGATTGAGTATTAAGAAACGTTCTGGAATACGGACCTGAGTCCGCGGGGCCACGAGCGCTTATGCTTATACTGTTATGTGTGCTAGTTTATACATTAATATAATAAAAATAAATGACGGTCATTCAAAATGGTTGGCTTTAAAACAGTCCTTTAAATAATTTCAACTTGTTTCGGTACGGTTCGGGTAGTTCAGTGGCTAGAACATTGCCCTGGTTAGGCAAAGATCACGGGTTCAAACGAAACAAGTTGTCTTTTTTCACTTTAATAAAAAAAATATGTGAAAGTTAGCATAAAATTAGTACTGGCCATCGGGACCAACGGCTTAACCGTTGGTCCCGATGGCCAGTAACATGGTCGTCGTTAAGCCTGGTTGAAGGCCTTATAGGCTTGAAAAATTTTAACAGCAGGTCGCTACTACCTGCGCCCTCCATTTCAACACGGCAATGGCCTCACCACCTGTAACGTAGGACAAAAATGCATTTGATGAAATGAAGGCGCATAGTATGTAGTAGTAAAAAAATTTTTTTCCTTGTACAATATTTATGAGAAGACTAGATGTTTGTAAGCGCCATTAAAATGTTTAAGGCCAGAGCCATCTATCAAACTGCTTAGCAACTCTGATATCAATTAAAAGGGTTACATTTTTATGGACTTCCACATTCAATCTATAGAATATTTAAAAAAAAAATATGTACATTACATTGCTGCTTTTAAAAATATATTGAAACTAATAAAAGATGAAAATTATGTTTCTTTCATTTCGAATGAAAGGCAAATTTTATATGTAAGGACTTATCGAATCTCTAGTCTAGTGGGTAGCGTGCAATGCGTGCATTGTTATTGCTGTAGTATTAGACCGTTGCCAGTGAAGTGATAACCATTGATCGCAGTGATATCGACCACAGTGAGAGCGACAGATGAGATATTGACAATTGCATAAGTGAATTTATGACAACAGAATATTAATGGCAAGTTTTATTATTTTTTTCTTTGTACATTGATAATATTTGGAAATTAACATGCATTAATTGAAATATTTATTAATTCTAACTTACACTATTACAAGTTACCACTAATGCGATATATACTTAATAGACACTATATAACTAGGTACTTTAATATACTGCCTATCTACTAAATAATAATAATAATAATACAAGGAACAATTAGTTATTGACTCCACCATACATAAGCATGCCACTACAAAAAATAGGAATCTACACTGTACATATATAGACTATAAAAAGCCTATAAAAAAGCCACATTCTCGGTTATTAAAGATATTGCAAATATAAAAAATTAATCCAAAAATAATCAGTCTTCTACGTCGCATTATGCCCTCATGGAAAACTTCCCTTCAGTACACACCCATGATTGTAAAATTACCACTAGAGAAATATCTATCAAAAAAGGGATCTATCAAGGGGATTCCTTGAGTCCATTGTGGTTCTGTCTCGCCTTAAACCCTTTATCTCAACTTCTACACAACTGCAAAGCTGGATACACATTTAAAAACACAACGGCAGATACAAAAATTTCACATCTAATTTATATGGATGACATAAAATTATATGCAAAAACAGGTAGAGAAATGAAGAAACTAGTAGACACAACAGCAACATTCAGTAAAGATATAAATATGGAATTTGAATTAGAGAAGTGCAAAACATTACATATAGTAAAAGGAAAAATAACCCCCTGAAATTATGCAATAGGTGAAAGTAATGACATAACAGCAATGGAATCAACGGCTCTGTACAAATATTTGGGATACAAGCAATTGAAAGGCTTAAATCATGGAAAAATAAATGAAACATTAACTATAGAGTATAAAAAACGATTAAATTGTATTTGTAAAACACAACTCTCTGGGAAAAACCTAATAAAAGCATTTAATACATATGCTATACCGATCCTAACATACTCATTTGGTATAGTAAAATGGACGAAAACGGATATTGAAGCAATAGAAAGAACTACACGCACTATATTAACTAAATATAACTGTTTACACCCTAAATCCGCAATAGAAAGGCTGACTATAAAAAGACAGAATGGAGGTCGAGGACTAATTGACATACCACACCTTTGGCGAAAGCAAATTATTAATCTAGGAAAAATCTTTCACACTAAATCACTCTCTAGCATTTTACATAGAACCATAACCGAAAATGATAACAATCACACCCCGTTAAATTTACATGAGCTCCCAAATACTTCAAATTCGGACCATAGTAATCCACAAAATCAAAAAATTGAAACCTTGAAAAAGAAAACCCTCCATGGAAGACACGCCCATGACTTGCAGCAGGCACATATAGACCCATAGCCTCAAATAAATGGCTTCAATTAGGTTATTTATTCCCAGAAACAGAAGGATTCATTATTGCCATACAGGACCAAATAATAAACACAAAGAATTACAGAAAATACATCATTAAAGATCCTTCCCTGACAGATGATAAATGTCGTAAATGTCACACCCAATCCGAAACCATACAGCATATAACTGGAGCATGTACAACACTCACCCAGACAGACTACACACACAGGCACGACCAAATAGCTCACATCATACATCAAAACTTAGCACACATGCACAATATCGCACATAAGTCGAAAACACCGTATTACAATTATAAACCTCAAACCGTACTAGAAAATGCCTCACATAAACTATACCACGACCGTGCTATACTCACAGATAGAACTATTCACTATAACAGACCAGATATTACTTTACAAGATAAAATAAACAAAACTACTTATTTAATAGATATTGCAGTCCCAAATACACACAATATACAGAAGGCTATAACAGAAAAAATTAACAAATATACAGATTTGAAAGATGAAATAGGTAGAGTCTGGAAATAAGACAAAGTATATATAGTACCAATAGTAATATCTACTACTGGAGTTATCCCCAAATATCTTCACCATAGTGTCAAACTACTAGGCCTGAAAGAAAACACATATAATACCATCCAACAAGCAGCCATCTTAAACACATGCAGAATTGTTCGAAAGTTTCTGCAAATAGATCACAAACAGGACATACACAACCACACTCCACATTTACTTGGCCCTGGCCCGTAAATATGGTAGAAACCAGCTGAATAAGATGAGAATAAAAAAAAAATTATTGGGACAACTCACACAACGCCATCTGATTCCAAACTAAGCAGAGCTTGTACTATGGTAACCAGATAACTGATGCACATACTTATATATTTCTAAATACATGCATATTATACATAAATAACACCCAGACACAGAAAAAACCATCGTGCTCATCACACAAAGTTTTATCCTGGGTGGGAATCGAACCCACGACCTCTTGCGTAGCAGTCGGATGCACTCCCACCGCGCCACAGAGGCAGTCTTCTATTGACTTAAGTATTTAGCTATTCTGAGTTCTAAATCTATCTTCACGCTGTCTCCTGAGCGGGTAGTCAGAGAGGAACGCCAGGCTTAGGGATCCATGCATACCTCTTTCGCTTCCTGCAGATTCATTAATCGTTTCATACATGTATGCCTGGGTATCCGAGTACTTATGACCATTATTTTTTGGAAAACTGCTAATTAAGTTCTAAATTACCTTACTAAACTAACTACTACCTACTCATCATCATTGGAGCGTCTGTCCCGGTCTTCTACTTTTTCTCCTCCACTTCGCAAAGTCGTCGGCTTACCCTGTAGTGAGTCCAACTTACTACTACCTCTGTCTAGAGCCCTGGGGCTATCCTTCCGAGGGCTCTCCCGGGACTCCCGGCTATAGACAGATGGAAGGGATACGTGTGGTTTTAGTCGGTAAGAGTCCGGCATAGCATCCATGTGGATTCCCACACGAAAAAAAATTTACTACTACCTACTTACTAACCCTATAATGCTATTTCAGTAAACAAGAAAACAAATAAATTCTGTTTACCACTTCATCCAGTGCCCGTAATGTCCAAATTTAAAATCAATTCGTCCAGTAATTGTTAAAATCATAAATTATAATTATTTGTTATAAGAAAACTCATAGCAGACATATCGAATTTAGGTTCAATATGAGTTTTTAAGGATCGTTCCATAAAATACAGTATTTTCTGTATTTTTTGCGCAAGGGGTAGATACTAATATATTTTTTTATTAAAATCTTGTTGATTTCAACATCAAAGAGTATATATAATAAGTAATATTGAAATAGAGAACTATCTTTTGGAATATTTGTGCTAATAGATTCAATATATTTACCGAATTCTAAACAGTATTCCCTCTTACGTAGTATTTTTTACATAGGTACAAATGAAATTAATGAATTCAATCTAAACAGGAAAATAATCTGCATCTGTTCAATATGCAAAGTAACTTGTATTTATCTATACCAATACTATAAGAAAAGATTTGTAAGTTGGTTTGCCTATACTAATATTATAAAGTGGAAAGATTCGTAAGTTTGTTTGAAGCTACATTCTTCGTTAGCATCATATACTTGATTTACAAAAAAAAATCTATTATCTTGAATATGAAAACTTCACCACGCGGGCGATGTTGCGGGCGTCAGCTAGTATTTAATAAGGAAATTCTTCTTTAGACTCTTATAGCTAGACCTTTTAATGGTTGAATTTTACCTTCTTATTAATTCAGGCATTATAAAAATGCTCATCACCTTATCTCAAGTGCTTTCCCAGTTACTTCTAAATCCTAACAGGATCTGGAGCCTTGGGTCAACTTTTATTTGGCTGAAATATGAAATACTAGGTGACTCGTCCGGGTGCGCCCGTGACTACTTCGAACTCCCGTAGCATGTATTTATTCCCATCGCTTATAAATTCTACAATAATGCATACAATTTTGCCCAATTTGTCGACATTTATAACTACTGCTGCGCTCTCCAGTGTATTCCATTCCATTTTTAACGTCCACGTCAAGCCTTAAGTCCCGGTTGCCAGGAACATGGCAGTCGTTAAATCAAGTTGCCTGCAACTTAAAAAAATTCAACAGCTGGTAGCCACAACCTGCGTCTGTCTATTTTAACAATGTAGGCATTGGGCTCACCACCTATTACGTGGGACAGAATACACATGGTTATAAGTGGGCATATAATATGCCTCTACCGCCCCTTCGGGGATAAAAGCGTAATAATATGCATGTATGTATATATGTGTAGAACAGGGAATTCTTAAACAAAATTTTACCATTGCCGTATAAATTACGGAATAAGCCCCCATTATGATTAAAGTATTAATTAAACAGAGCGGCTGAAGGTTGGCAAGTACAGTTGTCTCGGTACCCAATATGAATTCATTCCATTTGGTGTCGAGACACTAGGTCCATGGGGTCGCGGCGCACATGGTCTTTTTACGGCTTTAAGTAAGCGTCTGAGGGAAGAAACTGGCGATCCTCGTGCAGGTAGTTTTCTCGCGCAAAGGCTTTCCATAGCTATTCAGCGTGGGAATGCTGCCTGCATCATGGGTACCCTACCGAGGGGACCCAGTCTAAATTTTAATAAATAGGTTAGGTAGTTTTTTTTTTAAGGTATAATTTTAATTGTGTTTTTAACTAAGATTAATGTTAAATCATATTAAATTAAATTAAGTAGTATTAAAAAAATAAATTGGTCATTTATTAAACAGAATAACATTCATAACTAGCGGAGCCCCGCGGCTTCGCCCGTGATATATTTTAAACCCAGTGCACCCATTTCATTCCGTCGTTAATTAATATTACAATACCTGCTGTTTGAAAATGTGTTGATATTTATGATTACCGTTTCGCTCTCCTGGATAGTACGTAATGATATATAACATAGCCTTCCTTGATATATCTATTCTTCTATCTATACTAATTTATATAGCTGAAGAGTTAGTATGTTTGTTTGTTTGGTTGAACGCGCTTATGTCAACGTCTACAGTATGGAGTTCTTCAAAAGGGTTCTTAGAAAATTTTGAAAGGGTCGGCAACGCGAGTGCTGTACCTCTGGTGTTGCAAACGTCCATAGGCTACAATGACCACTTTCCATCAGGTATGCTTGTCTGCCACCTCAGTGGTATTAAAAAAAATGTCAAGTCTACTACTCAGATTTTTGTTTTGTGTTGGATAGCCCATTTATCGAGGAAGGCGATATAGGCTATATATCATCACGCTACTACCCTGGAGAGCGAAGTAGTTATCATAAATGACGACAAATCGGGCAAATTTTTATACATTTTTGTACAATTTATAAGCGATGGGAATAAATAGGTGCGTAAATTAATTCGAGTTCCTGAGATTAGGAATTACTGAATCAAATTCTCAAATTATTTTAGTGTTAGGTAGCCCATTTATCAAGGAAGGCTATAATAGCCTATATCGCGTTAAACCAAACAAACAGTCACACAAAGTCTAGCTTCATGTATTAGAATAGATATTAATATTATTATAATTTTTACAGACATACAAAGGCACTTGTTGTAAGTCTCTGTCTGTATAAATAAGACCTGATCATGATTCATAAGATTCTGTGTTTATCGGGAAACTAAGAAAGAAAGACGTGTGTGTGGCTCTAATACTTACTTTACAGGTAGTTTGTTATAAGATTAAACAGCCTTGAACCCAGAAGAACGACGTAATCTCTTTGGACGACATACAAGCAAAGCAGTGGTAAGTAACTAGTATAATAAAAGTATAGTAAATAACTATTAAAGTGGCAGTGGTATTTTTTTTCTCGTTTGATAAGTACGAAAACAGAATTAAATTTCTGTTTTTGTATCTAGTTTTCATAACCAGTTACAAAAATAGAATTCTTTTTCTCTGTTCATAACTAGTTAGGTACCAAAACATAATTGCATATATTTTACGAGGATATATTTATTATTATTTATCTATCACGCCTTATCCCCGAAGGGGTGGCAGAGGCCTACATATTATATAAAAGAAAAGATATAAAAGTTTAAAAAACAACAAAAGGAGAAATAATCTATATATTTAATATATAAAACCGATTTTTCTGAAATTTTATATGAATATTTGGTAGGTCTGATAAACAGTCGGCAGCTTTTGTTCATACCCCTAAGTGATAAGGGTGGACCAATTCCAACTTTTTTTTTTAAATTTCCTATAAAATTTTTAATTTTTATATTTGTTTGATATTGTATAAAAAATACATACAACCCTAAGTTTTCACCTTTTTAGCACCCACCCCATGGCGCTGCGATCGATTGGTATGTCACCTAATTTTCAGTACAAGAGATACTCAGATTTGATTCCCACTCATTTGAGTGATGAGCACGATGGTTTATTATGTGTCTGGGTGTTATTTATCTATAATATGTATGTATTTAGTAATAAATAAGTATGTTTATCAGTTATCTGGTTATCATAGTACAAGCTCTGCTTCGTTTGGAATCAGATGGCGTTGTGTGAGTTGTCCCCACAATATTTATTGATTTATTATTAAATACCAACCTTTTTCTTTTCTTGACGCGGGGAATGCTTTCATTCCTACTGCAGAGGCAGCAGTTATTTACGGTGACCCAGCTAAGGTAATGCCCCAATCTGAGGCTCTTCTCGGAGGGCTAGATGTGCTGTCCCCCACGATCTATTGGAGGACATTAGCCTATGCCCGCTTTGAGCCATCCTCAAAACCCCTTCGAAAACAGAGGGGATGAATAGCGATCGAGTGGATACTGGAAGGCACTCTGAAACACGAAGGGTGCCAGTCGCCAGAAGGCCAATGTGAGAGGGGTCACCCATTCCTCCACCCACGGCCATAAACTAATCGGGGGCGCCCCAGAGCTCCGCCCGGTGTCGCCCCTGAGATTGCCGGCAAGACGGGGGCAAGCTTGACTACATTATTGTACGTCATTGATTAGAGATCTCAACACCGAGTATTCTAAAACTATTGGAGAAGAATAGAAGTATGTTGATTAGGAATTCTAAAATCGAAAATAACTAAATTTAAAATATTTTCCATCCATTTGTCTCTCTTTATTATGATTTACTTTAATGTAACAAAAAGATATTATAACTCAGCTAGTAACTAAACACAAGATTTATGAATTCAGCTAGTTTTCAATGCTATAGAGATATTAAATAAGATACATGGGCTTTTTGGTCAGTTCCTTGACGTTGTAAACCACCACTTTCTGCCCTATAAGCTGATGTTCTGCGGTGCGAGGCATATTTAAAAAATAGAAAGATATTTGTCAAGTTTAAAGTTGTGGTGGACGATTGGGATGGAATAAATTGTAGGTCTGAAATTCTATATGAGTATAGGTGTTCCTCAGGGTAAAATTGGGGTCAATTTTATTTATAACTTCTTTAATGATTTGCTGTATTATAAAGAGAGTCATGTTGATGGTTTCACATAGTTTGTGATCTTTACTGACGGCACATATATTGTACAATAAGTAGTAATCGGCAGATAACTACTGAATAACTGGTTTTTGGTAAATGTATTACATATAAGCTTCCAAAGAATTAGGTAGGTACTCTATTTTTGTTGTCAATAACAAATAATATTATGCTTTTTGGCCCTAGCAGCGGCAAGCAGTTGTATTTATATATAATTCAATAATTACTCATAATTAACTACTATCATCACCGGTAGGCAAAAAGAGACAGAGAGTTGAGTACGCATGCACACACACATTCTTACAGACACAAGAATCAAATGTATAACGTCACTTTTATTGGAAGATTAAAATTAATAGCTTTGACATTAATTACATATCAATTTCATGCAATGCTAACAAAGGAATTACTGTTTTATAGTGATGACAACTTAAATAAATATAATGAATATAATAAATATTTACTAACATTAAAGTGGTTACTGAGGCAGACGCTATATTAAATACGAGTTGTTTTCACTATACTAGCGGCACGCTATTATGGCCGTTTTGACGTTTGTCCTTTCATGAAGTTTCGTATTAATTTTAATTAAATTTTATTTGTATAGAAATATGTAAATAGTCAACCACATTAGAGGGTATTTATACTACGGTAGAAAACAGAGTACTTATGTAAAACACGTAAAATATCATCACTATTGTAATATGACAAAACGAGCGCTAGTATAGTAGGAAAGGTTTGATAGCAGTTATTCCCACAGAGACTTTAAAAACCTTCTAAGACCTTTGAAGAACCACAAAAAAAACTTGATAGGTTTATAATATTTTTTTTATAAGCTTATCAACAAAATTCTATATTTTTTACATCACAATAAGACAAAGGCTACCGGAAACAGGTCGCGAGCATCAGGTAGTATATACGCCATTTTTAGGGTTTTGTATCTCAAAATCCAGTGACATCGATTGCGATGTCAAGTCACGCATTGCTGCCGCGTGGGCCAAATGGCGGGAGATGACCGGTGTCATTTGTGACCCTAAAATGCCGATCCGGTTGAAGGGACAGGTTTACAAAACCATTATTAGACCTGTCCTTTTACATTGAAGAATCTCGAAGAAGCGAAAGAAGTATGCATGGATCGCGAAGCCTGGCGATCTGTCCTCTCTGACTACCCCGTCAGGGATACAGCGTGAAGATAGTTAGTTAGTTAGTCCTTTTACATGGCAGTGAGACGTGGCCGATATTGGAGCGACACAAGCAGGAGCTGCGTGTCACGGAAATGAAGATGCTGCGGTGGATGTGTGGTGTCACGCGGATGGACCGCGTGAGGAACTCTCGCATCCGCGGCAGCCTTCACGTCCGTGACATTGCAGACAAGTTGCAAGAGTGTCGCCTTCGTTGGTATGGTCACGTCTTGCGGCAACCGCCGGGCTACGTAGGTAACAAATGTCTGGCCATGTCAGCCCCGCCGGGTCCCGGTAAGAGGGGAAGACCCAAGAAGTGCTGGCTTGACGTCGTAAGGGATGACATGCGTGCCAATGGTCTCACTACAGGGGATGCCGACGACCGTGCGAAGTGGAGGAGAAAATGTAGGAAAGCGGACCCCGGGCGTCGCGAGACGCACCTGGGACATACGCTCGGATGATGATGATGATGTATCTCATAAGGAAAAAAACGGAACCCTTACGTATCGGTAGGATAGGTATCTATAGGATTATTAGGTTACTTTGTTGTCCGTCCGTCCGTCCGTCTGTCTGTCAAGAAACTTTTTCTCAACGCGTGAAGGTATCAAATTGAAATTAAAAGTATGTACTCAGGACTACGGTCCTTTGAAGTTGTGAAAAATCAACTTCTAAGTAAACATATAAAAAGTTATAGCGCAATAATACGTATTTCCCTTTTTATATTTTACAAAACACTCATTACATCAGCAGTTTTTCCTGTAAAAAGTACGTAAAATAATTATAGGATTACATAAACTTTAATTTCTATTAAGTAAATGTGATAGAAACAATAATTTTATTACAGAAAAGTGAAAATGCATGTGACAAAACCAAAGGCCGAGCCTGTACAGCCTATAGTTATGGAAACGGATCTGGAAGACGCGCTGCAGCTTGCAGGTAATCAGATTTAAAAATTTAATTTTGTTGCGTGTTTTGGCGAAAAGTGCATTATAAAATAACTAGAGTAATTTCAAGTGTTTGAGTGTAGAAATGGTGGAATTACTAAACATAAAAAGGTTCGATAACATGCACAAGTGTAGAGAAGTGATATAAAACAGTGAAAACCGATGACCAAATCAACAGATAGGTCAAGTAAAGTTTCTACTGCATTACTGCAGTAGAACTTTGACTAAAACTGGACAGGAATACGCTACCTACTATTTATAAAATGTGACAATAGTAAGTGTAAAAAATTTACCTATATATCTGTAAAAGACCTCTAAACAAAAAATATATAAACAAGAAAATTCAAATTACTTAGTATTGTAAAATCCTCAAACCGAGAATAACCCAAAAGGTAAGGAAAAATAAATTATGAGATTAAGGAAGTTATAAGATTATTTCATCGCATTTATCTTATACGGGGATCAACGCGGGTTTTATCGTTTTTCATAACCCCTTTGTGTTGCCTGACGTTTTACCAGGTTGGCACCGGCCTTGTCATAGGCTAACCTGCAAGTTCGTACCAATACACAGGAAACATCACCTCATCATCTGGATATCGCCAGAATAAAAAAATCAATAGGGCTGCGGTATAGGTATCTCATTTCTTCTTGTGTCTTTCAACACATGTACAGAAGAGAAGCATATAAAAAATAACCTCCGCCCCGGGAGCAAAGCATTATTGAAATTGCTGCCGCTCAGTATGAAAATTATATAATGGTAATATGTGCAAAGGAGAATGAAATGTAGGAGATGGAAAACAAAGGACAAAATATATCTTCTAATAGCAAGCATGTATTGTACTATATACGCCGACTACAACACGTGGTAATTCGTGTTCTAAAGCGTCAATATGTGGTAAATCTTAGATTATATAAACACCCAGATTACAAATGCGCGCGACGAAAATGCAGCCAAAAAACATACACTAGTTCGGGTATGTCGGTCAATCCGCCCGCCAATGACCGTATTGAGTCATCGACACAATACGGTCATTGGCGCACACAAACGCAACGGCGTACGTAATATACTCGCGCTGGGCGTGGCTTACCCACACATGGCTAAAAAAGTGGCAGCAACTTTGACGACATGCGTTGTACTGGACGCGGTATCTGGGTGTTTATATTATTTAAGTGGTAAATATACCTATGAAACAAGACGTCAAAGGAAGTTTTCACCATTAGAAAGCCACATTCTTCGTAAGTAAATAAATATCCATCACGCCTTATCCCCGAAGTGGTGGCAGAGGCATATTATATGCCCACTTTCACCGTATGGATTCCTGTCCCACGTAATAGGTGGTGAGCCCATTGCCGTGTTGAAATAGACAGACGCAGGTTGTGGCTACCTGCTGCTGAAATTTTCAAGCCGCCCGTAAGGCCTTCAACCAGGCTTAACCACTGCCATTTTACTGGCAACCGGGACCAACGGCTTAACGTGCCTTCCGAAGCACGGAAACGCTCGCAAAATGTAAATGCCACAAAGTGGTCAACCATCCGAGGACCAGCCATAGTGAAAGTTGCGTAACTCAGAGATCGTTTACAGAACACTGAGACTCGCGGTCGAACGAGCGCTTCATTCTTCGTAAGTAACATAGGCCATATTGGATTTTCAAAAATTTTAGGGCTTCGTACGAAATCTCGAATAGGAAAACTTCACCACGCGGCGGAAGCTGTAGGCATCAGCTAGTTTAATCTATACTAATATTATAAAGCTGCAGAGTTTGTTTGTTTGGTTGTTTGTTAATGTGCGCTACAGTAAAACTACAGTACAGTGGTCGATCGACTTCTAGTGAAAACGGTCGCGTCACATACGCTCTTGCACAAGTCTGCGCTCGTGTAGAACTGCTGACGCAGTTACCTATTCCGACGCGCTAGCCCCGGTCGCCGCGATGACCTACATACACTAAAAGTGAATCATGCATATTTCTGCAAATTTTCGGTAATTTATAGTATTTTAATTATAACTTATGAATTATGGCTTCGCCGAATAAAGTTGTCCTCAAAACTGAACTCGAACGTCAGTTGTACAGTCGGTACAAACAGGAACAGAATGAGCGTCTAGAACTGCATCAGCTAGTAAAAGACCTCAGTAGTCCGATAGAAGCCCTACAACAACAGATGAATCTGATTAAATAAAATAAATAAATAAATATCCATCACGCCTTATCCCCGAAGGGGTGGCAGAGGCATATTATATGCCCACTTTTCACCGTGTGGATTCCTGTCCCACGTAATAAGTGGTGAGCCCATTGCCGTGTTTAAATAGACAGACGCAGGTTGTGGCGACCTGCTGTTGAAGGTTTTCAAGCCGCCCATAAGGCCTTCAACCAGGCTTAACGACTGCCATTTTACTGGCTACCGGGACCAGCGGTTTAACGTGCCTTCCGAAGCACGGAAACGCTCGCAAATATAAATGCCACAAAGTGGTCACCCATCCAAGGACCAGCCATAGTGAAAGTTGCGTAACTCAGTGATCGTTTACAGAACACTGAGACCGCGGGGCCGATCTGATTCAGGAACAAAAGAATGTTACTCGGGAGAAGGAATATTCGACGAACGATAAACCTCAGCCTGCAGTCGAATATAAGACTGACGAAGAGGATCTTGCCAGAGCAACAGAGTGGGTGCGACAGAAAAGCAGAAAAAAAAGAAAGTTGAATACTTCACTATCTCCACTATCGCAAGGAATAAGCTCCATTGAATCTCAGGCTAGTACAAAAGCCGAGAATATAAAAAAACAACCCCCACCTCCCCCAGTCATTGTAGAAAACATCAAAAACTATCAGCAGTTTTACGACCCACTGTTGACTTGTTTAAATAAAGACTCCTTCATGGTCAAAATGATGAATGGGGATACAGTCAAAGTAAATGCAAAGGAGGAGAACTCTTATAGAGCGATTACTAAATTATTATTACAAAATAATTGTCAATGGCACTCGTATGAGAACAAACAAGATAGACCAATTAGGGTGATAGTAAAAAATCTACACTCATCGTGTTTGCCAAATAGAATAGTTGAAGAACTAAGTGCTAACGGTTATAAAATCCAAGAAGCAGTAAACAAATTAAGTTGGAGGACTAAGGTACCTGTAAATATGTTTATGCTCTCCTTTCAAAACGATGAAGACATAAATAAGATCTATGGTATTAAGTCCATACTTGGTTGTAAGGTTGAAGTGGAGCCATTAAAAACATCTAAGCTAATACCACAGTGTAAAAGATGCCAAGCATATGGTCACATACAGAAATATTGCTCCAAGAAATCCAGATGTGTGAAGTGCATTGGTAAACACTTGACAAAAGACTGCACAAAATCTATGGCAGTAAAACCTAAATGTGTTCACTGTGGTGAACCACATCCAGCTAACTACAGGGGCTGCATGGTAGCCAAAGAACTGCAACAGTTAAAAAATAAAACAATAAAAAAGGTTACTTTATCTACTACTCAGGCCCTTATTGCTACGAGTAAGAACAATCTCCCTTTACGTTTTACACACCAAAGTGTATCAAATAACGTATCTTATGCACAAGTAACGAAAGCTTATCGACCAAATTCCCAGCCCCAGGTACACGCTCCACTAGCCCTCAACAAAGAACCCAGAACAAAGGTTAAAAAACCTAAAAAGTAGTGCACACAGCTACCTCATGTGATGCAAAAATGAAAAATACTCTAAAAATTATGGCGTGGAATTCAAACGGACTCCTAAAGCATCGAAACGAGCTTCAGGCTATCCTTGTCTCAGAAGAAATTGATGTGTGCCTATCTCAGAGTCTCACTTTACAAGAGAATCGTACATTCACATTAATGGGTACAAAATATATCATGCACTGCACCCTGTCAATACTGCGAGAGGGGGAAGCACCCTCATAATAAGAGAGAACATCCACCATTACTTAGAACATAAATATGAAGAAGAATTCATACAAACAGTAGCAGTTAGGGTCAGAACTAAACTTCATCGCATTACTGTAGCTTCTATATACAGTCCACCCAAGCATGCTCTTAAAATAGAGCAGTACAGAAACCTATTAAAACTTCTTGGCAACACATATATATTAGAAGGAGACTTCAATGCAAAAAATACATACTGGGGATCCAGACTGACCAACACTAAAGTAAAGAAATTGCTTGGTGCTATCAGAGAAACCAAGTGCAATGCAATTTCAACTGGAAAACCCATTTACTGGCCTACTGACCCAAAAAAAATCCCAGATCTGATCGACTTTTTCATTTATAAGAATCTGTCTGCTATATATCTTAACATACAAGAAGGATTTGATATGAATTCTGATCATTCTCCTATTATTTTAACCTTAAGTGATACTATAATCCAGAAAGAAAGCAATCCTATTTAAGTAAATAAAAACACTGACTGGGTTAGCTTCAAGTTCGAATTAGACAACGTTATTGACCTGAGAGTATCTCTCGAAAACAAAGAGCAATTAGATAAAGAAGTAACAAAATTTGTGACAGACATCCAAAGATGCGCTTGGGGAAATACACCTATTTTGAAAAGAAAATACGCGAGCCACAGATACCCGTTAGAAATAAGAAATCTTATAGCCATAAAAAGAGCTCAGAGACAAAAATGGCAAAGAACTAGATATCCACCTGATAAAACAATATTAAACATACTTACAAAAAGACTAAGTAAAGCAATACAGAAAGTTCATGATGATGCTACAAAAGATTACCTAAATTAATTAACAAGTAGTGGAAAAACAGAATATTCCCTATGGAAAGTCACTAAAAGTTTAAAAAAGCCTATTGTTCATGCTTCACCCATTAAAAAAACAGATGGCAAATGGGCCATGAGCAATGAACAAAAAGCGAATATATTTGTAGAACATTTGGAACAATTTTTGAAACAAGTGGCGAGGAAGGCTCTGAAAATATAGCAACTGATATAATTTACCACGACAACTTTGAAATCCAATTAGTTACTCCAAAGGAAGTTAAAAATATGATCTATAACTTGGCTAAAAAGAAATCACCTGGATACGACCTCATCACTGGTGAACTCCTAGAAAATCTACCACGTAAAGCCATTACAAAACTTACAACACTTATCAATGCCTCATTCCGATTGAAATACGTGCCCATTTTTTGGAAAGTTGCTTAAGTAATAATGATCCCCAAACCCGGAAAATCCCCTCAAGAAGTAACATCATACAGACCAATATCAATTCTACCAATCATTTCAAAATTATTTGAAAAACTACTTATAAGACGGTTAAAACTTATAACAGAAGACAGAAAATTGATTCCCAATTATCAATTCGGCTTCAGAGAAAAACACTCCACGATAGCCCAAATTCATAGAATTTCCAACGTTATAGAAAAAACTCTAGAAGAAAAGAAAGTTTGTTCTACAGTATTTCTTGATGTAGCACAGGCATTTGATAAGGTTTGGCATAAAGGTCTTATATATAAGTTAAAGAAAATGGTCCCAAAACAATTTGCAGATATTTTAGAATCCTACATAACTGAGCGAACATTTAGAGTCAGACATGAAGATGCTTATTCTGATCTCAAGCAAATAAAAGCTGGAGTACCACAGGGAAGTGTCCTTGGCCCTGTCTTGTACCTATTGTACACCTGTGATATCCCAGAAATAAAAAACAACGTTATTGCAACTTTCGCAGATGACACAGCCATAATGGTTACAAGTGTCACTCACAAAGACGCCGTAGAGAAAGTACAAATTGCCATCAATTCCACCACCGATTGGACAAAAAATGGCGTATTAAGCTAAATGAGTCCAAACCGACTCATATAGACTTCACCAATCGAAGTATACATTAACGGTAGCATAATACCACATGAAAATACGGCAAAATACCTGGATATAACGCTTGAAGTAAAGCTTCGCTCAAAGGAAGGCTCATGTCAAAAAGAAACGCCAGGAGTTAGATCTACGCTACAAGAGTATGTACTACTGTGGCTACTTGGCAGACATTCATCATTGTCAGTAAACAACAAAGTTCTTTTATACAAACAAGTACTTATGCCTGTATGGACCTACGGTATTCAGCTTTGGGGTTGTACAAAACGCACTAATGTTGAAATTAAGCAAAGGTTTCAAAGTAAAGTACTTCGGAGTATAGTAAACGCTCCCTGGTACACTAGAAATGAGGACATCCACCGGGACTTAGAAGTGGACCTTGTTTTAAGGTTATAAAATAATACGCCGAAGCTCACGAAAAAAGACTTCTACAACATGTGAATGTCGAGGCTATCCAGCTCCTTGACACCACGGACACTGTAAGGAGACTAAAGAGGTCTAAGCCTTTTGAGTTAGTTTAGTATAAATAGTGTTACGGAGTGCAGTGTAGTGCTACCCCTGTGAGAACACATGAACAAAAGTGTTTACATTATAATAGAGACCATAAGAAAAGTGCCAATGGACACATTTTTGCTCTGTAAGTTTTTTTTATCAAGTTAAGTTAAATTTAAATTACTTATTAGCCTCAAGGCTAGATTGTAATTGTTATGAGGTAACCAAACAGCTACATAATAAAAATTATCATTATTTATACATAAAAAAAATTTCAGGTACTACTAGTCGGATTTGAAAATTTCTTTTTGTGTTAGATAGCCCATTGGCTATAGGCTATATATCATTACGCTACTACACTGGGGAGCAGTCATAAATGTCGGCAAATCGGGCAAAGTTTTATGCATCATTGTAGAATTTATAAGCAACGGGATTAAATTGGTGCGACGGGAGGTCGACATATTCCTCGGGCGAAGCTGTGGGGGTCATCTAGTATAATAATAATACAATTGAAATTAATTTAAAATGCAAATAAAATTCAATTTATTCACAAGCAAGTGAATGAAATTGTAATTTAGGGAGTTTGTTTAGCGCGGCCGGAAGATGTGATTCTTATGTAGAACGGCGAGTAGCTGCCGGAAAAAAAGTTAACGGTGCTTTGTCCCAATGAGTAAAGCGACAAAGCATCGTAAAAGAAGCACGACTGGCGATTCATAACGCAGTGCTAGTGCCAACGTTGCTTTACGGTAGCGAAATCTGGGTATGTCAGCAGATGCATTACAGTAAATTGAATGCTGTGGAGATGCGATCACTTCGAAAACTGTGCCGCGTAACTTTGGCCGACCGAATATGCAATATGGCAGGTTTGATTGACAGTGTTAGCGTTAAGCTGGAAAAGGGCGTGCTCCGTTGGTTCGGACACGTCCAATGAATGAATGAGGAACGATTGACGAAGAATATATATTGTGCGGAAGTAGAGGGTAGAAGGAGTCAAGGTAGGCCGAGACTTAGATATGAAGACCACGTGAGCGGATTGCTCAAAAACGGAAGAGTCAAAAGTACTCGGATACCCAAACGTGCGTGTATGAAGCGATTGATGAATCTACAAGAAGCGAAAGAAGTATGCATGGATCGCGAAGCCTGGCGATCTGTCCTCTCTGACTACCCCGTCAGGGATACAGCGTAAAGATAGTTAGTTAGTTAAAAAAAGCGACTTGATGTGCATAGGTCCTAATCTACAACAAGACCTGCAGTCCTTGATCTTAAAGTGGCGTATTTATCGATATGCATTTATCTGATATCGAAAAGAGCAAATGATTAGCGAAGAAGTGTGTTAAGAGAGTTATTTATAACGTGTTGTTACGAGATTTATAATGTCAAGCAGTACGAGTACAATCAATTTGTTGGCTACGCTAACGTAGTTTGAAGGCCGGATCGTTCTTAGTGATGAGGACACTAACACGTCAAATTTACCCTGAAGCAGCACAAGTAGATACTCGAAGTAGCAATGAAACAAATCACAATTTTGTTTATCAATCATGCTTTATCCCCGAATGGGTGACAGAGACATATTATACAGCAACATTTCACGGTGTGCATTTTTGATCCGCGTAACAAGTGGGAGCCCATAATTGCCGTGTTGAAATGGACTGCCGCAAGTTGTAGCTAGGTAGCAACAACGTTTCTACAGCAGGTGCTTTAGAAATTTTTCAAGCCACCTATAAATAAGGCCTTCAACTTAACGACTGCCATGTTATTGGCAACCGGGACCAGAGACTTAACGTGCCTTGTGAAGCACGGAAACGGTCGTCATTAGAAATGCTAAAGTTGCTTAACGCAGCGATCGTTCACAGAACACTGTGTTAGAGGGGCTTCACTGCTGTTCCACTTATTTTAATTTTTTTAACCTGACTAGTTTCACCGGTTTTATGTTCATAAAGCAGCTCTGTATTTTGGCGGGGAACAGCGAATGACGCGGTCGCTACTCCGTTATTAATTTTTCAAACTAGTGTATTTTCGGGCGTTTATGTGTAAAAATGATGGTGTTTTAAACATAAAAGCTTCGACAACACAAGAATTGTGAAATTGGATAACTCAGTGGAACGCGGTATTTTCTGTTTCCTTCCAAAATCCACATATAACTGCAGTAAAATTTACCATCATTATACTGCAGTAGAACGTTGAACAAACCTATTCATGAATAGCTATGTTCTAGAATAATTTACTTATTTTGAATGAAGAAGATTCATTATCTACTTGAAAATGAACATCAAAACGAAATTTACATAACAAGACAAAATTAACAACGGAGTGGCGACCGCTTTTTTCGCTGTTGCCGCCAAAATCCAAGTTATCTTACTAATCACTACATATTATAAAACAAGTCGCTTTTCGCTGTTTGTCCCTATGTATGCTTAGATCTTTAAAACTACGAAACGAATTACGATGTGGTTTTTTTTAATAGTTAGAGTGATTCTTATAGAAGGTTTTTATATATAATTTGTTAAGTTTTTGTATACAATGACCAAATTATAACGATATTTTTGGGGATGTCGGAAAAAATAAGCCGTCTGGGAGCTTTCAACAAAAACGCTGCCTAAACCCTTTGAGATATAACAAAATAAGGTTCTAAGTCTATGTCGCGGGCGAAGCCGGGCGGGACAGCTAGTTAGATATAAACGCAAAAGTTTGTAAGTATGGATGTTTGTTACTCTTTCACGCAAAATCTAATGAATGGATTTTGATGAAACTTATATGCAATAATATACTTTTATCCCGGGAAAAAAATCCTGCGGAAAACGGGAACCCTTCTCCACGCGTGCGGAGCCGCGGGTGTCAACTAGTATTCCATAACAGAACTATTTGCTTTTTTTTTAATTAGCAAAGGGTTGTCAAAAGACGTTATAATAAGGTCTTCGGGGTTGTTAATATTTAGGTCTGTTAATATTTTTGTTAATAAATAAACTCTATTATTTTAAATATAAGAAATCAACGTTTATTTTCATACCATTATTTAGTTTTGTCTACAAATTAACAGTGATTTAATGAAAAAGAGACGTGTGGCACTCGGAGACTGCCGCGGTAAAGCTATTGCATAGCATACCTTTGCTTTTCTTTGATATTAATTCAAGTTACACTAAAACAAACAAAAAAAAAGAAAAAAAAAACACCCCACCCTCACCCTCACTCCTCACCCTCACCCCTGACTCTCACCCTCACCCTCACCCCACCCTCACTCTCACAGTCACCCTCATCCTCACCCTTACCCTCACCCCACCCTAACTCTCACAGTCACCCTCATCCTCACCCTCACACTCACACTCACTACCATCACGTCTCGATCCGTGTGAGCTTCGGACAATCGTACCATTTAGTATATGTACATACTCGTACACGTTAAGCCAACACTCGGCCGTGCTCGGTGAACTTCGTGTGACCTCGGATCTTAGGTTTTTTGCGTTACGGAATTTCTTGATTAAAGCCCACTCAAAGCCCGCGATAATATGTATGCAATAACTTAAAAATATTTATTATGTATTTCAAAAACTAGGCTGTATGTAGTATCTTTAGCGTACGCAACTACGGAGTGATTTTATGTGCGCGCCATTTTTCTCTAATTTTCCTTTCTTTGTATTTATACATTATTTAGAATATCTAAAAATGTCAACTTCCAATAATTAGGAATAGGCGAGTTTTTTATAGCTTTACACGAGTGCTTACGTGCTCTTGTGAAAATAACAAGTTTGTGTTTTGATGTTATAGGTGCATAATACTTAAGAGAAAAAAAAGTTGATTGATTTTTTATTCCGTTTCCTTCCAAGTGTGTTGAAAAACGTCGTACGATATACGTGCGTATATTGATTTATCTCACTCAGCTCGATTACGATTCTTTATTAAAAAAAAACAGCCTCGTGCGTTATAACCACCATACATAACGCACTTACGAGTATATAGTAACTAGTTAATGTCCGCGGCTCCACACACGTGGTAAAGTTTTCCCGTTCCCCACAGAAACTTGTTTTCGGGATATAAGTAGCCTATGTGTTATTTTGATGTGTAAGCTATATTATTGTAAAGTTTAATCAAAATCTATTCAGTAGATTTTGCGTGAAAGAGTAACAAACATCCATACTTACAAACTTTCGCGTTTATACTCGTAATATTAGTAGGATGAACTATTATGTTGAGAAGTTGTATATATTCTAAATTAACAGCATTACACTCAATGCATAATTATGAAAGTACACTCCCGGACTCTTGAATCGAGCCACCTTACATTCCCGGGCCTAAAAGCCCAATACACAAAAAATATACAATATAACAAAAAAGTTTTTAGAGCATTTTTAATGCTGGCATATTTTATCGTCTTTCCCGTATGTATTATTCTTAATTTGAATTTTAGAATTTAAAATAAAGAACAAAAGCCGAGCTTGGTTACTGATTTGAGAAAAATAATGACTGTTGAAAGTTGCTTTTGAAGCAATTTAATGTCGATTTGGTTTGAATTTTCGCAATTGTTATTAACCAAAGTTTAGTTTAGTTATTTTTCTATAATTTGAACCGTTTTTGGCTATAAAATTATGGATACTTCACCTGAAGTAGCCGCGCAAGCTGTAGCACTTCTTCAATCTGGGCTAAGTCAGCGAGATGTGAGTTCACAACTTCACATAAGTCGTTCCGCTGTTCAAAGAGTGTACCACCGATACCTGGAGACTGGCGACTTCGTTCGGCGAACAGGAGGACCTCGTTACCGAGTGACAACGGCGAGACAAGATCAATACATTGTCACTACTAGCTTACGAAATCGACGCCTTAACTCTGTTCAGATACAAGAACAGCTCAGGGACTTTCACGGAGTGGCTGTAAGTGCTCGGACCGTTAGAAGGCGACTCAATGAACGTGGCTTAAAGCCCCATAAGCCAGCCAATGGACCCAAATTGACACGAGGACACCAAATAGCCCGTCTAAAGTTTGCGCGCGAACATCTAAATTGGACTTGACATCAATGGAGCCAGGTTCTCTTCACAGATGAGTCCAAGATAATGCTATACGGTAATGACGGAAGGATTAAGGTGTACCGAAGACAGAACGAGCGTTTCGCGCAATGTTATATTGACGAGAAAGTGAGTTATGGTGGAGGATCATGGACAGTCTGGGGAGGAATCTCTATGGAAGGCAAAACTGAGCTAGAGGCAGTCACGGGACCACGACTGCCGCCCCTAGATGGCAATAGATACATTCGCCAATGTTTAGAGAACCACGTGATACAATATGCTGGATTTATTGGCCAAGATTTCGTTTTAATGCATGATAATGCAAGGGCCCATACTGCGGGAATCGTCAGGGAGTACTTAAATGACATTGGTATCACTGTTATGAGATGGCCAGCGCGAAGTCCTGATATGAATCCTATAGAGCATCTATGGGATGAGCTGAAGAGGCGTGTTCGAGCTAATCATCCTGCCCCGCAAACCATGCAGGAGCTCAAAAATGTAATTTTGGAAGAATGGGAGGACATTCCTCAACATGTCATAACGACATTGATTAATTCTATGCCAAACCGTATGAGAGCTGTCATAAATGCACTGGGAGGCAATACAAGTTACTAAATAAACATTTATCTTCATGTAATACATGTCTTTATTTAAAAATCGATTGGATTTTTTTCCTTGAAAAAAGCAAATATGGACTTGTTTCAACGTAACTCGACTTTTTTAATAAACTGTGGTTCAAATTTAGAACAGTGGCACTCTAAATGAATGATGAGTATACCAGCTCCAAAACTGCATCAAAACATTTTCCTTCTACATACATCTTTTATAAGTTACAGTACTCCAAACCAAAAAATCAAGGTGGTTCGATTTAGGTGTCCGGGAGTGTATAAGTATATGGTATATCCTTATAATTAAATTAGGTAAATTATTCTCTTTCTGTTTGTTCTTCTCGGAAACGGCTAAAGCGATTTCAATGTGACTTTCCCTGGCATAAAGCTGATATTATAAGGCGTAACTTAGAATACCCCGTATTCCCACGGGAACAGGAACTATGCGGGTAAAGCCACGGTACGTTCGCTAGTGATTAATAAATTTAAAAATTATGACACCTGATCGTATCGACTAAACAATTCATTAAAAAAAACTTGTTATGAAAATAATTACAGGCGCAGGAAAATACCAACTCCTTCACTGTCTGCTTATGATGGCGGCTAAAGTGTCTGCCATGTTGGAAATGATCGGTATTGCCTTCACGTTACTCGCTGCATCCTGTGACCTCAACGTACCTGATAACCTGAAAGGGATCCTTACTTCTATACCAAACATAGGTACGTACTTATTTTGACTGCCTTTGTGGCGCGGTGGTGTAGTGTATCCGACTACTACGCAGGAGGTTCGATTCCCACTTAGGATAAAACTTTGTGTGATAAGCACGGTAGTTTATTGTGTCTGGGTGTTATTTATCTATAATATGTGTGTATTTAGAAATATATAAATATGTTTATCAGTTATCTAGATCTTATAACACAAGCTAATATTAGCTTACTTTGGGCTAGATGGCGCTGTGTGAAAAGTGTCCCACAATATAAAAAAAAAATGCGGCAAGCTTTATGGGAAAATTACCAGTTGACTTCGGTGGGGAGGACTTCTTCGACGCCTAAACAAGGTTTGTACCACCCTTTCTATTCGGTAAATATATTTCCTTTTTTTTACATTACTAATATGTATAGTTGATAAGTCTTGTTTTTATTTAATTTTAATTAATACATGACATACACACATCAACACGGTCTAGGGATATTTTTAAAAAAGCGAATTACTATCAATGTGTTAATTATTTATATGACATGTATATATTTAAAAGATACGTTATTTAATATTCTACCATTTTTTAATAATGGTTAAGGTACTTCGATTAAAATTTCAGGATTTTATGGAATAAAATGAAGCATAGACGGAAACCGTACATGAATTAACTTTTAATTTATGAGTAAAAACTGAAAAAAATAGAAAAATCATTTAATTTGTGTTTATAAACTTGAAGTTAGTAGTCTGAGAAAGCGCCCATGATGTTCATAACACATCGGCAACGATTCGGCATGCTCAGAACAAGGTTGTCAATGTCTTGCTGCGGAATATTGTCCCATGTCCTTCTGAGGTGCGCAAAAAGTTGATCTTCTGTAGCCAGATTTTCAGGAACTTCCTTCAGAGCTCTTCTTTGCAGCATATCCCACGCATGCTCAATGGGATTTAGATCTGGCGATTGAGCAGGCCAGTCTAAGGCCCTAACATTGTGTGTATGTAACCAAGCTGCTACCGTTCTCGCCGTGTGTGCACGGGCATTGTCGTGCATGAGCAGGAAATCTTGCCCCATTTGTGTTCTGTGGGGCAAGATTACGGGCCCCAGCACCTGTTGGACGTATCGTTCTGCCATCATATTGCCCCGCACCCAAACGAGATCCGTCCGTCCTCCAAGACGAATTCCTGCCCAAACCATAATTGTTCCTCCTTGGTATGGGTGAACTTCCTGAGGGTTCTGAAGACGGCTCCATCGTCCAGGAACTCGCCAAACACGCGTCCTTCGTGAATCTGGATGGAAGCCGAAGCTGGATTCATCCGTGAACAGCACATTGGACCATTGCTCACGGCCCCAGTCCACGTGGTTCCGAACCCATTCTAATCGTCGTCCACGATTGCCTCTCCGTAAAGGTGGGACCCGGAGTGGTCTACGAGAGCGTAGATTGCTTTCATGCAGTCGCCTTCTTACAGTTTGGTCACTCACAAGCACTTGGTGTTCCACTCGCAGCCTTTGGACCAATTGAGTCGCCGTTGCATTTGGTTGAGCTCGCGCAGTAATTTGCAAAAATCAGTCTTGTCTGGGGGTAGTGATGCGACTTGGCCCCCGGTGCCTCTCCGCTACTTCACCTGTGACACGATAGCGTGTCCACAATCTTGAAATAACATTTTAGTGGGTCCCTATGGCCTCAGCAACATTACGCTGAACAGACCCAGCTTCCAGCATTCCCACAGCTCGTAACATCTCCGCCCTCGTCAAATGTTGGCGTTGCATGGCTACAATACCTCAATTTTAACTTTATCTTTCGTTTAAAAATGAAAAAAAACTGTAACTAAACGTAATTCGTATTGTTTTCTAAATTTCGCACAAATGAAAATTCCCTCTCCTACACATCAAGACATTTTTATGCCACCGAAACAAAAGAATTTTCAAAAATTTGAATTTGGAATTAGTCTGAGATAAATTACAAACAAATCGATGTATAAAAGATCCCAATGCGGCCAGTACTTTTCGAGTTATTTAATTGAGTATGAAATATCCCTAGACCGTGTTGATGTGTTTATATGTAAGTAAGGATTCTTTCACATGAAGTATTGCGTAGCAGTCGGATGCACTCCCACCGCGCCACAGAGGCAGGCCACGTTGGATGGCAATGCTTATTCTCTGAGCGAGAAAGAGGCCAGCCTTATGGTCACGAGTATAAAGACGGTTTTAGAGTGTATCAGTTTTAAGAAAAGCACACGGCCCCTGATGAACAGTTGTCACCGTACCTTACTGCTACGGACGTTTGCAACAACATAGGTAGCACATTGCTTCTGTCAGAGGTCTCTCCAATAAAATACTTGTTTAACACTTTAACTTTTATTTCGTCTGTAGATACATATAATAAACACCTTAATTTTATGCACAATAGCATAATATAACTCTATTTCTATCACAATATCCTATACTATATGGTTGCCGGAACAAGAAGGCCGAACCAGGCTTATGCTCGTTCTTTTATAGCTTTATCAGCAAGTGGGGTTAAAATGTTGCCAGCCTGAGTTCGATACTTCTAGTTTGTCAGATTAAATATTAACTAAATTATTATAACTTGATTACATATATAATAAATATAATTACTTATACAGACATATTTACTATATTTATTTAAAGGATGCTAACACTTCCGACCCTGTAAAAACCTTCTAAGACCCCTTTTGAAGAACCCCATGGTTGGGTTATCTTTCAGCAAATCATACACACAACATACTTTGCTTTTTTTTCAGGTATTATTCTAACGGCTCCTTTCTGGGGTAGGGCCGCTGACCGCTTGGGAAGAAAGCCAATTTTACTTGGGTCATTAGCAGGGGCTGGTGCTATGGCGTTGATAGCGGCGTTTATGCCTAATCTCATTGGCTTTGCATTCTTCAAATTTTCATGCTCTTTATTGTAAGTATTATATTATTTCTCGTAACCATAGGGTTGGCCTCTTTCTCGCTCAGAGAATAAGCTTTGCCATACAACGTGGCAATGTGGCCAGCCCTAAGGGAACTTTACCGGTTGATTTTCATGAGGAGGAATTCCTCAACACCCAGTAGGGGCATCTATGTTAGTCTTGTGCTAATCTCCACCACCTTTATATAGTAACTATGTTAAATTTTAATAAATTTAATAAAGTACTCAAGGTAAAAAAAATCTGGCAGCCCTAGCTACGCAGTAAGGGGCGAGTGGTCATGTGAAACTTTAAGTTTTAACCATTGAGTTACAATACTGTAGAGTCACAATCATAAACAGACAACACTCAAAAAATGTCCGAGCGCCGTTCTACATACCTATACATTTAATATAACAAAGTTCAAAATGACATTTGCTTGAATTTAGGCGTTAGGCCGATTGCATAATGTTCAAAATCGCTCGTATGCAATGTCATCATCATTCACTATGGGCTTGCGTACGAATAGGGAACAAGTCAGCAGTGGAGACGTTATTGATACTCAAATTATTATATCTTTTTTATATCAAATTAGGCAAGCGCTTGACCACAAGTTGCCTGATGGTAAGCAATGTAGTGTTCCTAGATGGAATGCAGTTGCCTAGAAGGAGTGTATAATGTAAAATGTAAAGAGTAATATATAACAAAATTAGACTGTATAAAAGAGTGAGTTAAAATATACCTAGAAGAACTCCGAAACTACCATCTGATTTCAAAAAAGGTTTCAGTATTTTTATTTCATCTACCTATCATATTATTGCACTAGTAAATTAAGTAAGTAGTGGTTATGCGTGGAGCAGAGAGCACAATAAAACAAAATTAATATGAGGAATAAAGGTTTTATGTATTAGAACTTAGAAACTCAAATTGAATCGAAATCGACAGTTAAATATAATAAATTCATTTAAAGGGATAAATTCTTACTTGTAAAGTAGGTTTTGCATTTTTGTGCCTGCTAAAACCTTTCGTTGTTGTATAATTGTCTGAAGGAGAAAAGTGATTGGAGCATACAATCGTCCCTTTATATGGCTTGAAGTTTAATTCATTTCGGACTTTTGCTATAATAACTGTCCATTCTGAGCATCTTATGGGGTTTCGAGGAAAACTAAAAACAAAAATATTGTACTTAATTATTTATACCTTAAAATAGTAAAACGCAATCGACCTATTTTTAGTACGAAAATCTAAAAAATAAAACATTCAGCAACATGGTAATATAGGTTGCGCGGCGAATAATGAGCTCTGTAAGAAAGTGGAAGGGGAATGCGCAGAACTCATGGCGGGGTGACAGGGGGTGAAGGGCGGGAGTGTAGGAGCGTGTACGCAGGAGTGGTCCAAATCCTACACGCACACTAGGGCACAGCTGCACACTACTCCGCGATACGTCGGCACGTGTTGTCATTAGTCTCGGTACTGTCCCGCACATAAAATATTCTACTCTTTTTGACAAATCTTTTAATTGCGTATTGAGGTTTTGACGCCCCGAGAAAATAGTCTGTCTAATCTGGACAAGAAAGAAAAATGGTTTATTATGTATACAGTTTGATCAAATATTTATACCAATTATAATTATATAACGCAGTGATAATGCCAAAGTTGCTTTACGTAAGCGAAACCTGGGTATGTCAGCAGATGCATGAAAGTAAATTACATGCTGTGGAGATGCGATCACTTCGAAAATTGTGCGGCGTAACTTTGGCCGACCGAAAACGTAACGAAGTGATACGCAATATGGCAGGTTTGAATGAAAGTGTCAGCGTTAAGCTGGAAAAGGGTGTGCTTCGTTGGTTTGGACACGTCCAACGAAGGAGTGGGGAACGATTGACGAAGAATATATATTGTGCGAAAGTAGAGGGTAGAAGGAATCAGGGTAGGTCGAGATTTGCTCATGAAGATCACGTGAGCAGATTTCTCAAAAACGGAAAAGTCTAAAGTACTCGGATACCCAGACGTGCGTGTATGAAGCGGTTGATAAATCTTAAGAAAGCGAAATCAGTATGCATGGATCACGAAGCCTGGCCATCTGTCCTCTCTGACTACCCCGTCAGGGATACAGCGTGAAGATAGTTAGTTTAGTTATAAATTTTCTACAATATCATTTGTTTAATACAAATAAAAATAAAAATCACGCCTATCATTCACCGGGGTAAGCAGAGACTCGTTCCATTTCTTTTACTTTAAATAAGTATTGTCAGTGTCACACACCTTTTATACCTATTTCTACATTAAAATATAACAATAAAAATGTTTTTTTTTTAATACGATCACTGAAAAATAAATGAAATATCTATCATGGTTTAATATTTTAACGCAAAACACTTTGAACTCACTTGTTGTAAATAATATAAACCTACATACGTACCCACCTAACTAAGTTATAAAAAAATAATGTTTAATGGTTCAAAGCAGAGTCGTATATAACTTCTTCAACTAATTCTTTGTGTATACATATTGTGCGCGATTATACATGCGCAAACTATCCCCACAAATTTTTGTCAGAGCTCATCATTCGCCGCGCGACCTGTACACAAGTATAAATATTTAGTTCATAAACTCAAAAAATATTTAGTGTCAATCCGCTCCATAACTTTCCGTTAGAACACAATTTGCAAGTCCCTATCGGACGCGACACTATTTGTTTCTTTTTTACTCTTGCATATTTATCTAAAGTGTGAAAGAGATACACTTTAGACGCGATGCGCGGTCGGGCGGTCAGCATTTAATTTTTGCTAAGAAAATGTTTTTTTTTTGAAATTTAAATGTAAACACTCACTGTGGATACATAAATACGTAAATTCGTTTTGATACTTACCTAAAATATGAGACACCATCCTTTTTTGTCACGTATCTGCTGTTATTAGGGCAGGAAACAACCGAACACTTTGGCATCACGGACGTTGTACGAGAATTGCGGTCGCCTTACAACTAAACAAAAACTCTGCGCACTTCGCAGCGTGCGCCGAGTTTCGGCGCGGACATTTTGACTCGTGACTCTATAGTATTGTAACTCAATGGTTTTAACGCAAATATTCAGTTTAATATTAATTATATAATTTTAAATAGAAAGAAAAAGCTGGTCAAACACATATTTGAGATAATTTCCAATTAAGTTAGACCTCCAAAGTGTATGAGTGCCTATACAACTTCGAGGTATATATTAATTGGATTTTCCTATATATGTATCGGGACACCCCTAAATTTTCAAGTATTTTTACTTTTTGGAATTTTCCCATTATTTGTGCTGTAAGACTTTTCTTTTTAACAAATGTCGTGATTTTATGACAATGGAAACTACCATTTTGATTATCGACCCAAAACCTTCTACCGTACGTGATTCTGTGCAAAGGGAAAAATCCGAAAATTAAAAAAGGTAATTAATTAAGGTAAATTTTGCCGATTGAAAACTTCTTCTTCTTCTTCTTCTCACAAGTGTTCTCGCATGCCTTTTCTCACGATTTCTATCCAAAGACTCCTACGTTCTTTAGTTTACATATTTGATCTTCGACTGCCTCAATGGCGCAGTGGTAGTGTTTGCGACTGCCGCGATTGAGGACCCGGGTTCGATTCCCAGATCGGAAGAAATATTTGTGTGATACACAAATATTTGTTTTGGAGTTTGTGTGTTTAATGTATAATATGTATATAGTGTATTTAGAAATATATAAGGATGTTTATCAGTCTTCTAGATCCCTTAACACAAGCTTATATTAGCTTACATTTAGTTAGACAGCGCTGTGTAAAAAAAATGTCTCACAATATTTATCTTGTACAATTGGGAAAAGTATAAAACTTACTAGTATAATTAGGGGAATGGTTTATTTAAGACAGAATGTACAGGAACAACAAACAATATTTGACTGCCTCTGTGGCGCGGTGGGAGTGCATCCGACTGCTACGCAAGAGGTCGTGGGTTCGATTCCCACCCAGGATAAAACTTTGTGTGATGAGCACGATGGTTTATTCTGTGTCTGGGTGTTATTTATCTATAATATGTATGTATATAGAAATATATAAGTATGTTTATCAGTTATCTAGATCCCATAACACAAGCTAATATTAGCTTACTTTGGGCTAGATGGCGCTGTGTGAAAAGTGTCCCACAATATTAAAAAAAAAAAATTTAAGCTCTGTTACATCTGACATTATGACATGTGCTCTATATCTTCTGTCTACAAAGCCCTCGTAGCTCCGCTATCTGTGTTCTTTAAACGATCACTGCGTTAAGCAACTTTCGCTATAGCTGGCCCTTGGATGGGTGAACACTTTGCAACATTTACATTTGCGATCGTTACCGTGCTTCGGAAGGCACGTTAAGCAGTTGGTCCCGGTTGCCAGTAACATGGCACTCCTTATGGGTGACTAGAAAAATTTCAACCGCAGATCGCAACAGCCTACGCCTGTCCATTTCAACACGGCACTGGGCTGTCCACCTGTTCCGTGGCGCATAGTATGCTACTGCCTACCCCTTCGGAGATAAAGGCGTGACAATATGTATGTATATATCTACTTACATTGTAAGCAAATAAAGATTGATTGAATTGAACCCTTGAAGTCTCGCTAATCACTCACTAATTTTACCGATGTTTATTGCTAATTTCAGTTTGTCCTGCCCCTCCTATCTCGGATTCGCTTACGCCTCAGAAATGCTCCCGAATAGACGCCGAGACATCGCTGTGCTCATTATCAATAGCTTATCCAACCTTCTATCGGTGTTCAGTCCAGGTGAGTTGATTTAAGGCATCTAGAACTTCCCAGGAGTCCATCTACATATATAAAAATGAAACCCGTTTTACGTTGTCACGACATAGCATGAAAACGGCTTGACCGATATGAAAAATTCTTTTTGTATTGGATAGCCCATTTATTGAGGAAGGTTTATAGCTATATATCATCACGCCACTATACAGGAGAGCGGAGCAGTAATCATAAATGTCAACAAATCGGGGAAATTTTCATACATTATTGGGAAAGTAATAAGCGAAGGGATTAAATGGGTGCCACGGGGTTGGAAGTACGTCACGGACGAAGCCGGGCAGGTCAGCTAGTATTCTATAAAAGTCTTACACAGCGGGTGATTGTTCTCTTGGTAGAATTACATTAGATATAGTGATGATTGGAAAATCAATATCATAATTGCAATCGTCAAACTTCAGTAAAAAAGTCCATGTAATAGGTGGTGAACCGGTTGCCATTATGAAATGTACCTACCTACAAATTTGTACGGAAACCTCAGTGGGAAGCTCCGTTTCGTACGTATCCGGATTCTTACGTAATTATATATTTTAGTAATTTAATAAACCTCTTCACTAGGTCTAGCTTGGCTGATACTCTCTTACGACTGGCAGTACAACTGGGGCTTCATCAACATGCGACCTTGGCGTCTACTCGATGCAGTCTACTCTCTCCTGCTTCTTATCACTGCCGTAGCCATGTGCTTCGTTGACGAGAGCCCTAAGTTCCTCATGACCAAAGGGAAAGACAAGGAGGCTTTAGCTGTGGTGAAGAGGATTTATAGAGTTAACACTGGAAATTCTGAGGATACATTCAGTGTACGTTGATAAATGAAAATGAAAATATCTTTATTCATGTAGGTCACAAAGTAAAACTTATAAACGTCAAGATTATTGCATTTACATTTACTGCCAGATTCGCAACGCAATATGAAGAGCCTGGCAATAAAACTCATGGATACTCTTTTTTAGCCAGCAATTACATTAGTTTTCGTTTACATACTCGTTTACAATAAAAAAATAAAAAATGTTTACTATGTTAATTTATTAACTTTTTGTAGTATTAGTTGACTTAGACCCATGCATTTTTATCATTTGGTCTTGACTGTTGTCTTAAACATATTTATTGACAATATTCTAATTTCGATCGGAAGTTTGTTGGAAATTATCTTTATGCTATTCTGAGAAGTGCATCTCATCTCCATCCTCCTTCTCCGAAAGACGAAGAGAATGGAAGCTGTCATTAGAGTTTGGGGAGGTAATATAAGATACTAATTTTTATTTATCAACTACCCCTTCAGGTATACAGCGTGAAGATTGGGCCTGCCTCGGTGGCGCAGTGGTAGTGTATGCGACTGCAGCGCTGAGGTCCCGAGTTCGATTCCCGGGTCGGATCAAATTATTGAGCGCTCGTGGCCCCGCGGTCTCAGTGTTCGGTAAACGATCACTGAGGTACGCAACTTTCACTATGGCTGGTCGTCGGATGGGTGACCACTTTGTGGCATTTACATTTGCGAGCGTTTCCGTGCTTCGGAAGGCACGTTAAGCCGTTGGTCCCGGTTGCCAGTAAAATGGCAGTCGTTAAGCCTGGTTGAAGGCCTTATAGGCGGATTAAAAAAAATCAACAGCAGGTAGCCACAACCTGCGTCTGTCTATTTCAACACGGCAATGGTCTCACCACCTATTACGTGGGACAGGAATCCACACGGTGAAAAGTGGGCATATAATATGCCTCTGCCACCCCATCGGGGATAAGGCGTGATGGATAATTATTTATATTTATTTATTTAAATATTTGTGTGATCCATAAATATTTGTTTCGGCGTTTGGGTGTTTGCTATGTATATTATGTATATATTTTGAAATATATAAGTATGTATATCAGTTGTCTAGATCCCAACGTACAAGCTGTTAGCTTAGTTTGGGCTAGATGGCTCTGTGTAAAAAGTGTCCCACAATATCTTAATCTTAATAATATTATAAATGCGAAAGTTTGTGTGGATGTTTGTTACTCTTTCACGTAAAAACTACTGAATGGATTTTAATGAAACTTTACAATAATATAGCTTATACATCAGAATAACAGGTTACTTTTTATCCTGGGAACAAGTTTCTGTGGGAAACGGGAACGGGAAAACATTTTTACGCGTGCGAAGCCGCGGGCGTCAACTAGTTTATAATATTATTATTATTATAGGGCAATAGGCTCATCACCTGTTACGTAGGACAAAAATGAATACGGTGAAATGTGGGCGTATAGTACGCCTCTGTCTACCCCTTCGGGGATATGTATGTATGATAGTTAGTTTTAGTCGTTTTTCATATTTTTAGGGTTCTGTACCTCAAAAGAAAAATACGTAACCCTTATAGGGTCACTTTGTTGTCGGTCCGTCCGTCTGTCAGTTGAGAACCTTTATCTTGTAAACGCATATATATCGAATTGAAATTGAAACCATATACTCCAATCTACAGCCCCTTGAAGATGTGATTCTTCTTATATTCTTCAAAATTAAATTTGACAAGTAGCGTCTTATACTACACTAGCTTTCCCGCCCGGCTTCGCCCGTGACATACTTCGAACCCCGTGGCACCCATTTAATCCCGTTGTTTATTAATTTCACATTCACAATAATGTATGAACATTTTCCAAATTCATTGATTACCTAGGTACTTCTCCGCTCTCCAGTACCTACCTACGCCCGCTACGCCCGCACGGCCCGGTCAAATTATGGTTACACGAAATTAATTTCTTTGCGCTTTATTTTGAATTTGCTATAACTCGTAAGATATTAATTTAATTTGCAACGGGTAAAGGGACAAAATAATCTTCATGAAATGCTAAAGCCAACTAACTTAGTAAAAAAGTATGCAAAAATCTAAAAACTACATTTGTTATCTGTACGTCTGTATCTATACTATGTTTTTTTATTTTTTTTTGACACGTCAAAATGGCGCCGCCCGCCTGATGGAAATTAGAGACGAGAATCCGTGACTGAGGGCCTATCCCAGCCGATAAAGCTGAAGAGGATGTTTGTTTGGTAGAACGCGCTAATCCCAAGAACTGTCCATTTAACGAGAAAGGCTATAGGATATATTACATCACGCTACTACACAGGAGAGCGGAGCAGTAATCATAAATGTCTACAAATCCGACTGAGGTCCCGGGTTCGATTCCCGGATCGGATCAAATATTTGTGTGATCCACAAATGTTTGTTTCGGAGTTTGGGTGTTTCCTATATATAATATGTATTTATTTAGAAATCTATAAGTATGTAGGTACATCAGCAGTCTAGATCCCATAACACAAGCTTATTTTAGCTTACTTTATGATGACGGCGGTGTGTAAAAAAATTGTCTCAGTATATTTATTTTTATTTTTTACCTTTTTGATAAAGTAATAAGCGACGGAATTAAATGGATGCGTCGGGGATTCAAAGTTTGTCGCGGGTGAAACCGCGGGGATCAGCTAGTTAAATCATAAACTAAACTACTGCAACTATTCAGATGCTTTAGTTCGGTGTTATTCTACAACCGAACCTGAAGAGAAACAGGAGGCTTAGCGATAAAGCGCTAAACGCCAGGCTTAGCGATCCATGCATACTTCTTTCGCTTCTTGTAGATTCATCAATCGCTTCATACACGCACGTCTGGGTATCCAAGTACTTTTAACTTTTCCGTTTTTGAGCAATCTGCTCACGTGGTCACTATATGTAAGTCTCGGTCTACCTGAAGAGTTGCAAAAATTCGATAAATCAATTGGATTACTGCAACTACACTAACGGCACGCTATGATGGCCGTTAATTTCACATTTTAGACTGTGGAATGAACTCCCTGCCTGGGTTTTTTCGAACGTCTACAGTATGGGGTTCTTCAAAAGGGATCTTAGAAGGTTTATAAAGGGTCGGCAGCGCGAGTGCTGCACCTCTGGTGTTGCAAACGTACATAGCCTACGGTAACCACTTTCCACCAGTTGGGCCGCACTCTTGTCTGCCACCGCATTGGTAAAAAAAATCGTCTCAGGAAAATAATATATTTCAGATTGATATTATTAAAAAGTACCCTAAATATTTGAAATGTAACTACGTAAGGTATTTTATTTCATAAAAATCGTTGTTTTTTGCATTGTTGGAATATGTCAAACGACCATCATAGCATGCCGCTAGTATAGAGGTTATCATTTATATTCACAGGTTACATCTCTACGCTCATTAGTCGAAAAAAGTGAACACCTCGCTGCATCAGCCTGTGGGCTTATCCAGAAACCACCAATAGACTCAGCGATGTCCCTCTTCCGCCCTCCACACCTGAAATGGTTTGCCCTTACCGGGTTTCTCATGTTCGGGGTGTTTTCTTTGTAAGTATTTTTCATATCATATAACTGCTTTATACCTACAGAGGATAGAGTCTACTATCCAACATACTAATATAAAAACTATTATAAATTGCCCATTTATCGAGTAAGGCATATATATCATCACGGTACTACCCCAGAGCGCGGAGTCAAATATCGATTTAGTTATGTCTCAAATAATTGTTTTAATTCGTTCTAAAATGGCAAGTTTGTTAATAGCTTAAACGATACTTGGAGGCTATTATAGTCTTAATAGTTGTACTATGTAGGCCATGGATTCTATAATAGAGCTTTTGGTTTTTATTTAGCATTATAAGAGAGTACTCGTAATTATTTAAGCTGTATATGTATATAAATCATCTTAAATAACATATATATAAGTGTATATGTATATTATTTAAGATGATTAAGTAAAAAAATAAGATTTTATACTATATTTTTTTTTAATGAGATTTTATGAGCTATTTTCTCGGGTCGCTTGCCACACGCACGTTGCGAACTCACACCTAGCTCGTTTCGCACTTGTCCCGCTTTCAACTCGCTTAAAAACGTTAGTGTCATAATGCCCTTAGGCCTTAGGATAACATTGACATAAGCAGTGATTAAAAATATTTTCTAACTTATATAACCTTTTCTGCAAAACGTCTTTAAACAGGTAATTTTATTTAGTACACAAGAATGAATACGTTCTAAACATGTTACAATTTGATCCTTTATTATTATTTGTCGTTTTTTTTATGTAAGCAAGTATACTATTGATTGGATGAGCTTTGTGACTGTGGGATAAACATAAAACATGTGTGAAAGAGACTGAACATTGTGGCTGAAACTTTTATGTCGTGCCTATATTACCGTCGCAAAACTCTTTATACGAGTATAGTTACTCAATTTTTGTGAATGTTGTTTGTTGTACTGTTCTTAATTTTTGTTTACCTAGCATTTGAAATAAAGACGTAATCGCGAGGCTGTGATTGTCCTAAAGACAAAAACTTATAATTTACTCTTTTAAAACCTTTATTCCTTTAGAATATTAATTATAATTAACGTCGTAAACGATGATATTGCGTACCAATGGTACAATGGTCTCAAGTGGAAGAGAAAATGTAGGAAAGCGGAACCTGGGCGCTGTGAGACGCAACTGGGTAACAATTACATTATTGTAAAAATAGGCTAAACAAACGCACTATAGGATTTGAAATGTGTCACTGACGAAGCTGTGAGTCATTGCTAGTACCTAATCAATAAAAGCCGACCCATTGGCTTCAAACGCAAGTAAGTTTTGGAATCACACTAATAAAAAAATGCAGTACGACTTGAATTTTGAACTTAGACAAAAATTATAATAAGTCCAACTAGATAGAAATCTAGCTCGATAGAATACTAATTGCGTTCCAAAATTGTTTAGAATTTAAATTTACATATATCCCTTTGCAGCTTGAACGGCCTCTACCTGTTCGCGGCTGATACCATAAATAAGGTGATGGTTAATCCAACGAGCTCTGGAACAGTCTGCGAGCTTATTACAGTAAACGACAAATTGGTAACTACATCACTATTACTTTTGGTCACTTCTTTTACCTAGCGCCATTTAGGCCCCAAGTAAGCGTATAATAAGCTTGTGTTATGGGATCTAGACAACTGATAAACATTCTTAAATATTTCAAGATTTTCAATCACGCTTTTATCCTTGAAGGAGTGGCAGAGGCATATTATACGCCCTCACTTCACCGCGTGCATTATCGTCTCGTATATTTCTAAATACATTCATATAGAAAACACCCGAACTCCGAAACAAAAATTTCAGAAACCTCAGGGTCTATGCATCGATGGCAATTCAGAAAGTAATAGTGTAGTCAGTTCAGATAAAAAAGCCGTTGTGTCAAATGTAACCGCAGCGTCTTGGTCTTTCAATATGCTGATTCTATGACACAATGGACACTACAAAAGATGGTCCATCGGGTGTAGGAGAGCACCACAATCACCATCCCTTGCATCCAGATAACCTTATATTACCCGGTCCAGCCTGCAGCAACCGACCTAGGAGTGCAAGCAATTCAAAGCAAAACAAAAAGATAGACAAGCATACGATCTACTTGATTCAAAATATAATGCCTATTGAATTTTAAGTTACAAAAATAAATATCCATCACGCCTTATCCCCGAAGGGGTGGCAGAGGCATATTATATGCCCACTTTTCACCGTGTGGATTCCTGTCCCACGTAATAGGTGGTGAGCCCATTGCCGTGTTGAAATAGACAGACGCAGGCTGTGGCTACCTGCTGTTGAAATTTTTTAAGCCGCCTATAAGGCCTTCAACCAGGCTTAACGACTGCCATTTTACTGGCAACCGGGACCAACGGCTTAACGTGCCTTCCGAAGCACGGAAACGCTCGCAAATGTAAATGCCACAAAGTGGTCACCCATCCGACGACCAGCCATAGTGAAAGTTGCGTACCTCAGTGATCGTTTACCGAACACTGAGACCGCGGGGCCACGAGCGCTTCATTTTAAGTTCCTAGGTGTAAATGTTTCGGTTGGGTGTTGATAGATAGCTTCGTAATTTTATTTTTACTCACGTGTAAATTTCGGGATCGACCGACTAGTTTGGAGCCAAACGGAGGTCCTTTTCAAGAGGAGCGTCAAGCCACGTTGGAAACTGCACTAGTACTGATATGGTTCCGACGTGGCTAATTTCTGTAATATTTTTTTTTTTAGGTTTAAAGAACCCTTTTAGACAAAAGTAATTAAACCACTGTATTCACAAAAGTTATTCTTATAGCGCAATTAGACGCGCTATAAGAATAAGTTATTATTTAAATGCCACAAATTAGTCACCCATCCGTGACCAGCCATAGCGAAAATTGCTTAACGCAGTGATTGTTTACAGAACACTGAGTCCCCAGGGCCACGAGCGCTTCTATAAATAATAAGTTATACAATGGAATTTGAATAATACCATACTACAGTAACAAGTATCGTGTGATACCATAATTTCACTTAGAGCTGTAGTCAGTTAGTGATTACATACAAAATGCAGCCTTTAAACAGCTATAACGATAAAACTAGCTAAAAGTGTCAGATAATGCTTAAAGTTGTTTAGGAGAATTTTTATATTCAGCTTTTACATCCAAAGCTTATCAGGTACTTTTAATACAGATTTTATACAGCTCAAGCTGAATAATAACGCAAAAATCACTATTATAAAGATTAATGCTTCATACGACACTCTTGTAAGTCTCTAAAAGAAATTTTAAGTTCTAAACGAGCTGGTTAATTACTGTTGCAAATGCTTAAGTGCTGCTTGGGAACTGTCGAGCTGCGTCATAGGTACTCGCTGTCATATTATCTAGCCTGTCTCCCATCGGGGTAGGCAGAGACTGTAACTTTCCACTTGCTACGAGCCCGGCATTCAACTTTTGTACTTCTACTTTTATAAGTACTTTCTTTATGTATGTATGTATTTTCTTCTCTTTCTAGAAATCTTCATCAGAATGCTTGGATACCGTTTCCAGCCAGACGTTCTACATCATGGTGGTGACGACTCTCATATATGGGATTCTGGTGGCCCTCGCCAGTATAAGTCCTGTCTCTAAGAAGACGCTGCTTGTAGCTATGTTCGCCTTAGTTGGATGTGCATGTCTTATAGCGGGGTTATCAACGAATAGGTAAACATTTCACCTTAACTTTTAATTGTGGAACAACCTAACCGGTTTCGCCTCACGGCATTCTCAAAGGTAAATAAATGACTACGTGGTCATATTGTGTACCTTTGAAAATGCATTGAGGCGAAAACGGTTATTTATATAAAGTAAACGTTGTGGAACAGTACAAGTGATGAAAATACGAGTATATATAAGTATGTTTGCCACTTGTCAACGTCCCATACCATAAGTTTATATTAGCTTAGTTTGGTCTAGACGGCGCTGTGTAATAAAGCACCGATCAAGCACCGAGGGTTTTGTAAAGAAATTGTAACTTTTTAAGGTAGTTGCCAATTACTAGCTTAATTGCTAGTAAATAACTAACCACCAAATTGTATGAGCTCTATACAACTCAGAGGTCTATGTTAATTGGTAATTCATATGTATGAATGGGGACACCCCTTAATTTTTTAACATTTTTAAATTTTCCTTTATTTGTGGTTTGCGATTCTATAGGTCAACGGGAACTATCATATTGGTTTTCGACCCAAAACCTATAAGTTACTTCCGGTTGACCTAGAATTGTCAATTTTGGTTACAAAGTTGAAGTGTTTGGTTGTTTGTTTGTTTGGTTTGTTAAACGCGCTAATCTCAGGAATTACTGGTCGGATTTGAACCTGGGCTATGCAACACAAAAGATATTTTTGCATTGCCCAAGGCTATAGGCAATATATCATTACACTACTACCTTGGTGAGTGGAGCAGTAGTCATAAATATCGACAAATCGGGCAAATTTTTACGCAGTATTGTACAATTATAAGCGACGGGAATAAATAGGAGCGACGGGAGTTTGAAGTATGTAACGGGCGAATATGTGAGGGTCAGCTCGTGTTAGCTAATGCTTTAATTTCAGAGTGGGGATTCATATAGGTTAGGTTTTATGATGTGGTCAGAACATCTAAGTTGCTGTGAAGCATATGGAATGTTCGCGGAGGGGAGGGTTGATGCTTTTACTCGTAACTTACGCAGGAGACCAATCTGTAGGTACTTCCAGACAAAATAAATAAATATAGTGGCAATTTTTTTTACATGGCGCCACCGAGTCCAAAGTAAGATTGTATTATGGAATGGATAGACACCATGGGTCATCTAGTATTAGTATAATAATAAATAATAAATAATAATAATAAATAATAATAATAATAAATAATAATAATAAATAATAATAATAAATATTGTGGGACACTTTTCACACAGCGCAATCTAGCCCAAAGTAAGCTAATATTAGCTTGTGTTATGGGATTTAGATAACTGATAAACATACTTATATATTTATAAATATATAAGTATGTTTATCAGTTATCTGTATATATCACATACACATTATAGATAAATAACACCCAGACACAGAATAAACCATCGTGCTCATCACACAAAGTTTTATCCTGGGTGGGAATCGAACCCACGACCTCTTGCGTAGCAGTCGGATGCACTCCCACCGCACCACAGAGGCAGTCATAGATTAGGATGTGATCAATAAAAACATTTTTGGACAACTTCTCTTACAACTCACTAGGAACCATTGATCTAACCGAAATAATCCACTCAGGATAGTCGCCGGGATAGCGTTTTCATCGCTGCAGATCACTGCGCTGGGAATCGGAGTCCTCAGCGCGTACGTGGTGCAACTGTTCCCTACATCTCTAAGGTAAGTACCGATCCAAGTAAAAACTAACTATCCCTGACGGCATATTCAGAGAGAACAGATCGCCAGGCTTCCCGATCCATGCATACTTCTTTCGCTTCTGGCCGATTCATCAATCGCTTCATACAGGCAAGTCTGGGTATCCGAGTACTTTTGACTTTTCCGTTTTTGAGCAATCCGCTCATGTGGTCTTCATATGTAAGTCTCGGCCTACCCTGACTTCTTCTACCCTCTACTTTCGCACAATATATATTCTTCGTCAATCGTTCCTCACTTTTTCGTTCGACGTATCCAAACAAACGAAGCGCGCCCTTTTCCAGCTGACACTTTCATTCAAACCTGCCATATTGCGTATCACTTCCAACAAATCTTTTATTATAATCATCATTATCATCACAATCATCATAGAAGCGCTCGTGGCCCCGCGGTCTCAGTGTTCTGTAAACGATCACTGAGTTACGCAACTTTCACTATGGCTGGTCCTCGGATGGGTGACCACTTTGTGGCATTTACATTTGCGAGCGTTTCGGTGCTTCGGAAGGCACGTTAAGCCGTTGGTCCCGGTTGCCAATAAAATGGCAGTCGTTAAGCCTGGTTGAATGCCTTATGGGCGGCATAAAAAATTTCAACAGCAGGTAGCCACAACCTGCGTCTGTCTATTTTCAACACGGCAATAGGCTCACTACCTATTACGTGGGACAGGAATCCACACGGTGAAAAGTGGGCATATAATATGCCTCTGCCACCCCTTCGGGGATTAGGCGTGATGGATATTTATTTTATTTTATTCGTTCGACATGTCCAAACAAACGAAGCGCGCCCTTTTCCAGCTGACACTCTCATTCAAACCTGCCATATTGCGTATCACTTCCAACAAATCTTTCATTATAATCCTTTTCCGTACATTTATTGTTTCTTTATCAATCATACCTTATCCCCATTGAGGTGGCAGAGACATATTATACACCAATATTTCACTGTATGCATTCCTATCCCTCGTTATAATAATTGACTGCCTCTGTCGCGCGGTGGGAGTGCATCCGACTGTTACGCAAGAGGTCGTGGGTTCGATTCCCACCCAGGATAAAACTTTGTGTGATGAGCACGATGGTTTATTCTGTCTGGGTGTTATTTATCTATAATATGTATTTAGAAATATATAAGTATGTTTATCAGTTATCTAGATCCCATAACACAAGCTAATATTAGCTTACTTTGGGCTAGATGGCGCTGTGTAAAATGTGTCCCACAATAGATGGTGAGCCCTTGCCGTGTTCAAAATAGACAGACGTAGGCTACTTGAAACTTTTCAAGGCCTTCAACTTGGCCATGACTGCCATGTTATTGACAACCGGGACCAGCAGCTTAACGTGCCTAACCTAACCTAACCTAACCTAACGCACGGAAACGCTCGTAAATGGAAATACCACTAAGCGGTTACCCATCCTTAACCAGCCTTAGCGATTATATACATAAGTTACTTAAGGTAGTTTGTAAGAAATAGCAACGTTAGACTGCTGTAGGACGTTTTTGCTAGATATCTTATAATAGAATATAATGGAATGGAATGGAATGGAATGGAATTGAATGGAATGGAATTGAGCGGAACAGAACGAAACGGAACGGATCGGATCGGATCGGAACGGATCGGAACGGAATGGAGCGGAACTGAACGGTTCGGAATGGACCGGAACGGAACGGATCAGAACATTACAGAATAAACTTTATTTTACACAAATATAAAACAGTGACATAAAGAGATAACAAATTAATGAATGTACAAAGGCCGGCCTTAACGCCAAAGAGCCATCTTTTACAGGCAACCTTTGTGAGATGAGATATAGTAGATATAGTATGGGTCCTATGTGAGCTATGTTTGATTCCAGTAATATGTATGGCAGAAACGTTTAAAAGCACGAAAATTCACCGTCGATGCCACGAGATCCGCATAGTAAACTACTCCTGATGTTACTTGTAAACAATTAAGCATATTAAATCGCTCGTTTTGCCAAATGCTACACTCCCAAAGTATATGATGGGCGGTCTGATCATATTTGTCATCAGCAGTGTCAGCGTTAAGCTTGAAAAGGGCGTGCTCCGTTGGTTTGGACACGTCCAACGAATGAGTGAGGAACGATTGACGAAGAATATATATTGTTCAAAAGTAGAGGGTAGAAGGAGTCAGGGAAGGCCGAGACTTTCATATGAAGACCACGTGAGCAGATTGCTCAAAAACGGAAAGGTCAAAAGTACTCGGATACCCAGACGTGCGTGTATGAAGCGATTGATGAATCTCGAAGAAGCGAAAGAAGTATGCATGGATCGCGAAGCCTGGCGATCTGTCCTCTCTGACTACCCCGTCAGGGATACAGCGTGAAGATAGTTAGTTAGTTCAGTTGAACACTGACAGAACGGTGACTCCACTAGCTTAAACGAATGTAATTTGCTCCTAAAGTTACCATGTCCTGTAAGAAATTGAGCAACACAGTGATCAACCTCCAACCAGGATATTCTCAATCGTTCACGAACTATATCTACTATTACCGTGGTGCTTCCCTATTTCTATAGGATTTACACCTAGTTGCTTTCCAGGTCTCCCGCTTTTCAAAGGAGGGAAAGGGCATTACGTTCTTTTCCTACTAACTCACATTATCCTCTGATTAATTTCGTTGCGGGTTCCAAGACATGCTAACTTCTCCTGGGACTTCACCGAGATCGAGCTCGGTGTAACTTTTCTGGTGTTTTGGTCATTGCTGTAGATCCTGGTTTACAGGAGTTACAGTAGTGGGAATGAGGGTGGGACTAGCCCCATGTAAAAAAAAAAGGCAACCTTTGTATGTAGAAGTTGTCAAGGACCATATGGGAAATAGGTAGCAATTGGTGTTTTAAATAAAGGAAGACGATTAACTGATAAATATAACAGACAGACTAATTCAGAAGGCACCAAAAACAAATATTATTTCAAAACAAGAGGATTTTTGAACAATAAAATCATAAAACATCATAAAAATATATAACTATTGCTGATTGTGAAACATATTTGTAATACCTGTTGGGAACCTACGCATCATAAATATATGTAGATAATTATGTAAAATTAAAGTAATCTTTATAGCTCAAAAAAAACTTCCACTACACCAATCATGACTTCTGTAACTACATGTCACTGTCACAGTACACAAGCTGAAGAGTTAGTTTGTTTGTTTGGTTCAAAGCGCTAATCTCAGGAACTAATGGCCCCTATTGAAAAAATATTTTTGTGTTGGATAGTCCATGGACTACCCAACACTAAAATAATTTATCTCTCATAATTTAACTTTTTAGCTTTATATATGTATTAGTATAGAACTAATACATATATAAAGCTAAAGAGTTTGTCTGTTTGTTATGTTTGTTGGTTTGTTTGATTAAAAGCGCTAATCTCAGGAACTATTCGAATTGCAAAATAATTTTTGTGTTGGGTAGTCCATTTATTGAGGAAGGCTATAGGCTATATATCATCACGCTACTAACCAGGAGAGCGGACCAGTAATCATCATCATCCGAGCGTCTGTCCCAGTTGCGTCTCGCGACGCCCGGGGTCCGCTTGCTAGCGGACCAGTAATCATATGGTAATAATTAATAATATTTTTTGAAATAGCAACGGACGGGATTAAATGGATGCGACAGGGATTATGAATATTTCGTGGGCGAAGCCGCGGGGATCAGCTAGTATAATATACATTGTATTTATGTACTTTTCCACTGTTGCTGCACGGAATTGATAATGAAATACCCTTCACTAAATGTATTATCAATTACCTGGATTTGTGATAGCAAAATTAAATGTCGAATGATTCACAAAAAACGCTAAGAAAAATATTAAACAATACAAGACTAATAAAATAAAATTTATACAAGTAACATAACAAAATAACTTAACATTCGAAATTTAGGCGAAACAGTTTTTATAATAGCAACATTCACTACCGCAGTGGATGAAGCACAGTATGTCACTGGTAAGATAGAAGTTGGCGATATTTTTTCTCACGCTACGCTAGGTAAAAACTACACGTAGTAGGTAGCAGGAATGCAAACCATGGTAACTTTAAGTCCCTCCCTATTGACTCGACTCTGTGGATGAAACAGGACTGGAGATCATCGATGTCAGTGAAGAAAATTCTTCTATTGTTGTCAAGTTTAACATTTTGATTATATTACACACCAAACACAAAATCCATTCAAAGCGGTAAGAGAAGTAACATATATTTTATAAACTACTCGGGACTTCACGCGAAACAATTTTGTACTTACATTCACCGACGTTTCGAGCGCGTTGCAGCGCCCGTGGTCGCGGCTGGACTGATGGTGAGGGCCGAGAGTATGCATGGAGTTACTTTTGTTTGTAGCTACCCTCCATTATTATTATAATGCAGGATAAGGCCGGCGACACACTTCACTCACTACGTCAGTTTTGTTTGGCACAGGTTTTCTACGGTCAAGTTTTTTCATCACTGAATTCCACATCCCGGATAGCTTGAATCCATCTTCCCTATTGAAATTATTGTATCTTCTAATTTCAATAGCTTCACGCTCAACACGAGGATAATAGTGGCGATCAGTGGAGAGGACTTTGGGTTGATGGAGTTCGATCCAGTGATTACTACCCGACTCGAGGTGTTCCGGTATCGCCGATTTGTTGAACTGACGGTTTTTCACAGCTGCGATGTGTTCTTTGACCCTTTCTGCGATGGTTCGTTTTGTTTGGCCTATATATGAACGACCGCAGCTGCAATCCACTTTGTAGACAACTGGTGTTTGCAGAGGGATGACGTCCTTTGGTGTTCGCACATACTTCGCTACTTTGGCTAACGGTTTGTATATTGTACGAATGGAGAACTGCCGTAAACACGATCCAATCTTGTCCGTTATACCTTTCACATACGGCATATAAGCCGGTTGACGGTCAACACCCGGTTTCATCTTCCTCGGTGCACGTCGTGTCTTCCTGCTACTCGTATCATACCCATTCATCCTAAGTATCTCCTGAACATGCTCCAACTCCTGCTGTAGATGCTCAGGGTCGCAGAGGTCATTGGCTCTCTTGATGAGCGTGGCGCTTACTGATTTTAGGTGAAGTGGGTGATGATGCGATGAGGCGTGCAAGTATCTGTTAGTGTTAGTGGGTTTCCGGTACACAGTATGGGCCAAGGAACTATCAGTTCTCACCATTAACTTAATGTCGAGAAAAGATAACGATCTGTTGTTCTCAATCTCATACGTAAACTGTGTTTTCACATGTAATGAGTTGAGATACTCAGTAAAACAAATCACCTGCTCTCTGTTGCCTTTAAATATGCAGAAAATGTCATCTACATACCTTTTCCACAACCTGATCTGGCTTTGGGCATCCTGGAATACCATGTCTTCTATATGCTCCATCCAAATATTCGCAACCACTGGTGCCAATGGACTTCCCATAGCAACGCCGTCTATCTGGAAATAGTGTTGGTTGTGGTAAAGGAAGTAGTTTCCTTCTATGCAACTTCGCAATAGTGTTGTGTAACTGTTCGGCAGATCATTCTCCCTCACTTTAGTCTCAATAATCAGTAGACACTCTTCTAATGGAACATTAGTAAATAAAGATTCCACATCAAAACTTACCAAAATCTCATCCGGTTCCAACTTAATGTCTCTACCTATGTCCACAAAATGGCGAGAATCTTTGAAAAAAGACGGTGTTTTTCCCACCATGGCTGCAGTGCTTTGGCAATGTGTTTTGCTAGATCGTAAGTGGGAGAGTTAATTTGACTTACGATAGGTCGCAGTGGCACATTGGGTTTATGCACTTTTGGTAAGCCATATAATTTGGGTGGCTGCGTAATCTTTGCTCGGTACAAATGGTTGAACTCGTCTTCTGTGAAATCTTCTTTGTGCTCCTTGATCAATTTTCGTATTTTACGTGTTACTCTCGATGTGGGATTATAATTTACCTGCTTATATGTCTGTGTGTCCTCGAGCAAAGTGCGTATTTTCGCCTCATAATCAGTAGTCTGAAGTACTACGGTGGCGTTGCCTTTGTCGGCCTTAAGTACCAATACGTCTTGATTGCTCCTCAAAGCGGCAAGTGCTTCTCGCTCTTCTGCGGTAGTATTGCTTTTGGGAAGGCGCGCCTTACGTAAGACATACAAAATTAAATTAAAACATACAAAATTGTTTTGCGTGAAGTCCCGAGTAGTTTATAAAATATGAGTATAAACCGCGAAAGTTTAAAAATAACAGAAGTAACATATGTCTCTGAGGGTCAAGTGACCTCACTTACTATGACGCAGGAGCCCTTATTGTTTCGCATTTCGGGGTAATGGCGTGATACAGTAATTATACATAGCATGGCAGTCGTTAAGCCCAGCTGAAGGCCTTATGGGCGGCTCGAAAAATTTCAACAGCATATTGCCACAGCCTGCGCCTGTCCATTTCCACACGGCAATGGACTCACCACCTGTTACGTGAGACAAAAAGGGCATACAGTGAAATGTGGGCGTATAGTATGCCTCTGCCTACCCCTTCGGGGATAAAGGCGTGACAATATGTATGTATGTAAGTTGTAAAGTGGAGTATTACACACTACCAACTTTATCCGCACGGGCAGTAGTTAAGTATTTAGTTATATCTTCACGTATACAATAAACAAAACGTCCAGCTGTTTATCATATCAGCTGATATTTATGAGCTATTAAAATTATAACTGGCAGAAGTCTCGGTGGGGTCAACATACAGTGCATGGAATTGATAATCCACACAGTAACATACGATTGCATCAATGTGTCATCAATTTGTTAAATACCTACTAGCTTTTGCCCGCAAATTTGTCCGCATGAACTGTTATTTTGAACAGTACTATACGTACTTAGTATCATGCGCTCGTGGCCCCGCGGACTCAGAGTTCCGTAAACGATCACAGCGTTAGGCAAATTCGCTGTAGGTGGTCCTTGGATGGGTGACCACTTTGTGGAATTTACATTTGCGAGAGTTTCCGTGCTTCGGAAGACACGTTATGCCGTTGGTCCCGGTTGTCAGTAAAATGACAGTCGTTAAGCCAAGTTGAAAGCATAAGGCTTGAAAAATTTTAACAGCAGGTCGCCACAACTTGCGCCTGTCCATTTTCTACACGGCAATGAGCTCACCACCTATTACGTGGGACAAATATGCATACAGTGAAATGTGGGCGTTTAGTATGCCTACCCCTTCGGGGATAAAGGAGTGACAATATGCCTATGTCTATGAATAATAAATTTTAATGTACTTCTTTGACAGGGGCACAGCTTTGGGTGGAGTGCTACTGTTCGGTCGGCTGGGCTCCGTGATGGGCGCCAACGTGGCGGGACTGTCTCTTAGCAGCTCTTGCATGTCCACTTTCTATATCTTCGGTTTTCTAGTCTTTTGTAAGTACAATATACCAATATCTGTTTAGAATAGTAATAATTAAAACGTATTTCAGTCACCCCTTATCCACAAAGGCTTTGCAGAGGCATAATACACGCTCACATTTCACCGCGTGCATTAATGTCCTATGCCGTGTTGAAATTGACAGACGGAGGTTGGGGCTACCTGCTGTTGAAATTTTCAAGCCGCCTATAAGGCCTTCAACCAGGCTTAACGACTGCCATTTTACTGGCAACCGGGACCAACGGCTTAACGTGCCTTCCGAAGCACGAAAACGCTCGTAAATGTAAATGCCACAAAGTGGTCCCCCATCCGAGGACCAGCCATAGTGAAAGTTGCTTAACTCAGTGATCGTTAACAGAACACTGAGACCGCGGAGCCATGAGCGCTTCACAAATAAATATCGTCGCTTATAAATAAATATCGTTGGGACAACTCACAGAACGCCATCCTGTTTCCAAACTTAGCAGAACTTGTACTATGGTAACCAGATAACTGATAAACATACTTATATATAAAAATAAATACATACATATACATACATATTATAGATAAATAACACCCAGACACAGAATAAACCATCGTGCTCATCACACAAAGTTTTATACTGGGTGGGAATCGAACCCACGACCTCTTGCGTAGCAGTCGGATACGCTCCCACCGCGCCACGGTGGCAGTCAAATACGCCTACATTTCACCGTGTGCATTCATGTTCCACGCAATAGGTGGTGAGTTTACATCCGTGTTGAAATAGACTGACGCAGGTTGTGGCTACCTGCTCTTGAAACTTTTCAAGCCGCTTATTAGGTCTTCAACTTGGCTTAATGATTGCCTTGTTACTGGCAACCGGGACCAACGGCTTAACAAGCCTTCCGAAACTCGTCATTGGTCATAGAGTTGTCCGCCTAAAATGTGACTGCAAAGATACCGGAAGACGCAAGGTGGTGGACAAAAGGCGAACTGGCAACCTGTAGGAGGTTGTTAGAGTCCGATGAATTCGGGTATAGCACAAGATGGAATGTAAAGAAGCGATCTGCAGCAAGCACTAGGCTTCAATCAGCTCAGATAAAGACAATGATATGACTCTAAGGACGGCTTTGGTGGCGCAGTGGTAGAATATTCGACTGAATGAGGACTGTCCGTGCTCAGTTTGAATATCAGAGGGCCGAGTATTTTACTGACAAGCCGTAGAATAGAACCAGAATCGCTGTTCTTAGCTGTCAAAATGTTAGTAGACTATCAAAAATGCAACTGACTAGCGGCCACTGAGCTGTACGTTATAGTAGAATTCTATCGGCCGACCGATAGAAGTCTTTTGGAGTAATTCTATTGGAGCACAATTGTAACAATAGTAGACTACAAAAACTGTATTTTTTTTCTATTGGGTCTCTATTGAGCGACGTTTTCTATTCTCTTCTGACGCGATTGAATTAGTAGACTTGGCCCCCAGGTCAAAATATTCATCTCTGCATGTTCCACAAATTTGTTTCGAAGTTTGGATGTTTCCTATGTATAATGCAATGTATTTAATAATATATGGGTTGAATTCTAGATACCATAACACAAGCTGATTTAAACTTAATTTGAGCAGATATCGCTGTGTAAAAAATCTCATAATCCTACTAATATTATAAAGGTGAAAGTTTGTAAGAATGGATGTTTGTTACTCTTCCACGCAAAATCTATTGAATGGATTTTGATGAAAGTTTACAATAATATAGCTAATACATCAGAATAACACATAGGCTACTATTTTTCACGGGAACAAGTTTATGTGGGAAACGGGAACGGGAAAACATCATAACGCGCGCGGAGCAGCTGGCGTCAACTAGTAAAAAATATATTGCTTTGAGAACACTAAAATTCTTTTTAATCCCACCACATAATAATACTAACAATTTTAAAATAAAAATAAGTAATTTAAGTAAATTGAATGCTGTGGAGATGCGATCACTTCGAAAATTGTGCGGCGCTACCTTGGCCGACCGAATACGTAACGAAGTGATACGCAATATGGCAGGTTTGAATGAAAGTGTCAGCGTTAAGCTGGAAAAAGGCGTGCTCCGTTGGTTTGGACACGTCCAACGAATGAGTGAGGAACGATTGACGAAGAATATATATTGTTCAAAAGTAGAGGGTAGAAGGAGTCAGGGAAGGCCGAGACTTACATATGAAGACCACGTGAGCAGATTGCTCAAAAACGGAAAGGTCAAAAGTACTCGGATACCCAGACGTGCGTGTATGAAGCGATTGATGAATCTCGAAGAAGCGAAAGAAGTATGCATGGATCGCGAAGCCTGGCGATCTGTCCTCTCTGACTACCCCGTCAGGGATACAGCGTGAAGAAAATAAATACTTCACGATATTATATAGTTACGTAGTTTGTTTATTAAACTAATGCAATAAACATTAACAGAAAACTCAATAACATTCGTAAACAAGTCGGACACTGAACCTTTCTCTGCCGTACAAAGACCGCAATTTGGTAGTAAATAAAATTATGTAGACAAATGCGTCATAGTTTCACAAGCATTCGATAAACATGTCAATGTAAACATTACTTTCTCCTTTGTAAAGTGATTTGAATTTTGAAGGTTTACTGTAGCATTACCTATTATACAGCAATTTTACAGCATCATCTTTGAATAATAAATACTCATACATACATATCGACACGCCTGTACCACGAGGGGATACACAGACGCTTACTATACGCCTACATTTCACTGTATAATAATAAATTAAATCATTATATTATTAACTCCAGGGCAGCTTGTGGCCCGCTGAATGTGCGTGGTCCCGGTTCACACATCGGTCCCGATTCCTCAGAGTTTTGTTGCACTTCTGCACCGGTTAGGATTTAATGGCCTAACGGGAGAGCAGTGAGAGTGCTACTCCCGGGAGTGCAGCAAATCTCAACTCTGGCTTGCCTTAATTGGCCGGTCAGAGGGAAGGAGCCAGAGCTATATGCTCGGGGGTGGAGGTGTCATTTTCAAGGGCATAACTACGGGGAAACCCGCTCAGGGTCATACCCGCGATGGCGAAACCGGCGCCGCACCGCTCGACACCCCAAGCAGCTCACACCGGTGTTGTCCTCTGTCACCTTACAGGCTTATCATGATTGTATAGGGGGCCCATCTAGTGAGTTGGCAAGTCACCGTCTGCCAGTATTTTGAAAATAATATGTTAAAATGGCAGACGCCGTCTTCATCCATAGTTTTAGTTACCTACTCCATTTAACCTTCAACTCAATAGCCCATTGTGTAGTTGGCATATTTGACAATAGTTTAACTCCCATTGGAGGTGGTCCATTATCGTTCTTCTACATAAGGCGGGCGTGGACTCTCTGCAGTGGGGGTCCCATTTCCTTTTAGATTAAAATTCCAGTTGGACCAGTATGTCCCCATGTACGCCTACTAAAAGCTCGGGTATCTTGATAAAAAAAGAAGATACCCGTGAAAAGAAGAAACATAATAAAATTACATAATAACACAAATAATAAAACTTATAAAAATCGAGTGTATTTTAGAATATACGACTGAAATTAAAGCTTCTTTAGCTTCGCCATCTGGCTATGAAAGAAAGAGACAGAGAAATTTTTCTGACACCTCTCCCTCTTGCCCCTACAGTAATATAAGAAATGCCACTCTTTCTGTAAGGTCGTGTCTATCTTCAGTAACTTATTTCTCCATATCAACTTTCTTTCACGCACTTACAGAACCAGCATTCCTCAGCTTACTTCACAAGTCAAACGTGCTTAGAAAAGTTTTACGTCCAGAAACCCCTTGCACCCCATAGGATTTCAAAGCACTTCCCAAGCTGGTGGTTGGATCGAACTTAACATGTGGATTGACCTCTTTTTACAAAAACATTCATTTTTGCGACTCAATCAAGACCTTTCTCAATAACATAATTTACTGCTATCATAACACGCTTTTAGTGTTATCAAAGAGTTTAATTAAGTTCGTTGCCACCAGATTTTTTATCTGTTCTTTATTTACCGAAATATAATTGAACTACCTTTCAAAATATAATTACAATATCTTCACAATTTATAACCATGTTTATACTGTAAAGGTAATCGGAAGTAGCAACACTGTTAAAACAGTAGCAAATACTGTGAATGCCAGCAGATGCATGAAAGTAAGTTGAATGCTTTAGAGGTGCGAACACTTCGAAAATTCTGCGGCGTAACCTTGGCCGTGTAATCTGGACGCGGGGTTACGTCAAGGCCCTCTTTCTCCTTCTCTATTTTATTTTTCGTAAATATCCTAACATCAGATATTTAGAGTACGGATCATCTGTATTCTGATGACCTCTAGATGTATAGCCAAGCTAAAGTGGATGATCTGGTAACTGATATTTTCAAGGTTAAGTTATCAAATCCACTAAGAATACTACCACAGTGTAAAGTGAGAAAACCTATCTTAGGCTGTGATAATACATAGTATACGCCCATATTGACTACTTCGGTGGCGTAGGTGGTAGTGTAATAGAGTGCTTGAAATTTTTCAAACCACCCATTACTCTTAACACTTCCATGAGTTTCATATTACTGGCAACCGAGACCAACGGCTTAATACACCTTCCGAAGCACGCAAACGTTTGTAGATGGAAATTATACAAAGCGGTCAACTATCTGAGGACCAGCCATAGCGAAAAATGCTTAACCCAGTGATCGTTTACAGAACACTAAGCTATCGAGGCTACGAGGGCTTCAATTTTAAGGGATTCAGGTAAGATATTTAGCAACATTAGTATATTAATGATACCCTATTAATAGCCAACAAAGTGTTCTCCGCCGTCTTCAGGATTTATTAGAAAATAGGATTTATTACAACGCATTATTTAAATATATCTGCAACACAGTAGAAAAAAAATGAAATAGACATATTGTATTACATTTTTAGACTAAGTGCTAAGTCTAAGCATGAAAATTGTGTTAAATGTAGCTAACATACATCTCTATATATGCGACTGAAAGACGCTGTTTCAATGGTCATATATTTTTTTTTAAATGATGCTCCTTTGTCCACAGTATGCGCTGCTCTAAGTTTCCTCCTGCCATCGAATCAAGTGACCAACCCAGACCTTTCAACGTCAAAGAGCTGATAATAATACTATTTAAGCGTAATCTGTCTATTAATACTTTGTTAAATAGATTTGTATATAATTAATTAGTTCATAAATTTGCATTTATTCAAATGACGTCTTTTATTGCCATGACACAATGACATAAATATCGTCTGCTGCGATGACCATTTTGAAAATTTCTGACCTCTTTTTAGGGTTCCGTATCTCAAAAGGAAAAACGGAGCCCTTATAGGATACTTTGTTGTCCGTCCGTCTGTCTGTCAAGACCAGTGGTTATAAAACTATTGGTGTATGTTACTTGCTCACTCAGGTCAATTCTACTACATATCATCATCATCCAAGCGTCTGTCCCAGTTGCGTCTCGCAACACCCGGGGTCCGCTTTCTTGCATTTTCTCCTCCACTTCGCACGGTTGTCGGCATCCCCTGTAGTGAGACAATTGGCACGCATGTCATTCCTTACGACGTCAAGCCAGCACTTTTTGGGTCTTTCCCTCTTACAGGGACCCGACGGGGCTGACATGGCCAGACATTTGTTTCCCACGTAGCGTGGCAATTGCCGCAAGACGTGACCATACCAACGAAGGCGACACTCTTGCAACTTGTCTGCAATGTCACGGACGTGAAGGCTGCCGCGGATGCGAGAGTTCCTCACGTGGTCCATCCGCGTGACTCCACACATCCACCGCAGCATCTTCATTTCCGTGACACGCAGCTCCTGCTTGTGTCGCTCCAATATTGGCCACGTCTCACTGCCATGTAAAAGGACGGGTCTAATGATGGTGTTGTAGACCTGTCCCTTCAACCGGATCAGCATTTTAGGGTCACAAATGACACCCGTCAGCTCCCGCCATATGGCCCACGCGGCAGCAATGCGTGTCTTGACATCGCAATCAATGTCACTGGACGTGTGAAAAACAGATCCCAGGTATTTAACTTGGTTCGTGCGCTCGAACAAATCACCGCCTATGCGGACGGATGTGGGATCTGTCGAGTTTAGTGCCAAGTACTCGGTCTTCGCCACATTTAGTTTCAGACCGCCGTTCTCAAGCGTCTCCTTCCACGCCTTCACACGTCGCACCAAACTGCCCACTAACTAATGTCGATTAAAATATGGTGGAGAATTTCAACTAGATTCGATGCAGTTCGGGTAGTTCAGGTGGCTAGAACATTGCCCTGGTTAGGCGAAGGTCACAGGTTCAATCCCTGTCTCGAATCGAATTGTCTTTTTCCACTTTAATAAAAATTATTGAGAAATTTAGCAAAATAATTGCTTTAAAAATATTATTATTATTATTTATTAGTACTCGGATACCCATGTATGAAGCGATTCATGAATCTGCAGAAAGCGAAAGAAGTATGCATGGATAGCGATGTCTGGCGATCTGTACTCTCTGACTAACCCGTAAGGGATACAGCGTGAAGATAGATAGATAGATAAAAAAATATTATAAAAATAATATTTTATAAATAAAGATGAAGTAATGTTTTGTTATTTTTTATATCTTTTGATTTGGTGGTTCACTTTTTCTTAGGATCGCTTAGAGGTATGAAGCTAGCTTGTTGTAAAAGCGTAAACAGTTCCCGTCAGTCGTATCAGTGCTACGCAAGCTTTATCGACCCTTATTGCCAAATCATTAACAGGCCATGAAACAAAACAGTAGTGTATTGCACAATATACTTAACTAGATGACCCCCACAGCTTCGCCCGTGGAATATTTCGACCTCCTGTCGCACCTATTTAATCCCGTCGCTTATAAATTCTACAATGATGCATTTAAATTTGCCCAATTTGTCGACATTTATGACTACAGCTCTGCTCCCCAGTGTAGTAGTGTAATGATTTATAGCCTATAGCCTTTCTCGATAAATGGGCTATCTAACACAAAAAGAACTTTTCAAATCCGACCAGTAGTTCCTTAGATTAGCGCGTTCAACCGAACAAACACACAAACAATCAAACTCTTCAGCTTTATAATATTAGTATAGATATTCTATTGGTTATAATGTCCTTTAATAACCTTCTGTTATCAGGCCTTAGCGCTCAAAATACGTATTGGTGCAGTATTTTTCGTTTAAATTAATCTCACTTGTATATTTTCATAAATGAGGATTATTTGTAATATTAATAGTTTTCAATTGTCAGATAAAATTGTATTACTCATACATAACGTCCATATCACTAGCTAGGTGACCCTCACGTTTGTGTACTCCGCTCTCTAGGTGATATATAGCCTATATAGTCTTCGTCGATATCAATTTCGACCAGTAGTTCCTGAGATTAGGGCGTTCTACCAAACAAACAATCTCTTCAGCTTTATATATTTTACTGGCGATATAGATTTTACTAGCACTCGAATAAATTGCTTATAACTAAGCACTCATCATCACTACATATAAAACAAAGATGTTTTCCGCTGTCTGTCCCTATGTATGCTTAGATCTTTATAACTACGCAAGGCATTTCGATGCGGTTATTTTTTAATAAATAGAGTGCTTTATAGGGAAGGTTCTTATGTATAATTTGTAAAGTTTTTGTATACATTAACTAAATTATAACGATATTTGTTGAGGGTGTCAAAAACGGTCCAGTAGTTCCTGAGATTAGCGCATTCAACCAAACAAACAAACTCTCAGTTTTATTGACTGAGGAGGGGAGCGAGACAAGCCGACGAAAGTCTCCGTTTATCCACTGGTACGGGAAAAATGCTATCGATGTCCGACCGTTCGTCCGTCCATTCAGACTCCAGTCGCATTTCATCGGATTTGCAAGCAACTTGGCATGGACAATCCTTGAAATAACCAAAACTTTTAGCGAGGGGTTTTTCGATGGGGGGAAATGGAGGCAGGGTAGGGGAAATGGTCCCTTAGTGGTTGGCAAGAGCGCGCATAATGGTATGTTACGCCTTTTTTCTCAATTTACTGCGCGCACTAGCTAATGTCCGCAGCTTCGACCTCGTTTTTTCCCGTACTCAGTACGTCCCCCTTTATCAGTTAGCTGTTGAAGTGGCAGCGTGTATTATTTACCACTTACAATAGCGTGCAAGCGGACGTTATAAAAACCACAATATGCTGCAGAAACTTGGTATATTTAGGTACTAGTTATAAGCGAAGACAGAAAGCAGTATGTTTATTTCTAAATAAATATTGGCTTTTATAACGATCGTAAACAATAAGGTACAATAACAAGATACTGGATTCAAAGTAGGCACAATAGACTGACGCCTGTACCTGCGTATAAATGGTGTTCTAATTATTTCGTACAATAACAAGATACTGGATTCAAAGTAGGCACAATAGACTGACGCCTGTACCTGCGTATAAATGGTGTTCTAATTATTTCGTACAACAACTTGCCTGCCTACTCGCCACACTGTTAAGCATGAAGAATATAGTTTTCTAATAGTGAAAGAATTTTTTTGTTTTTGTTGTTGAGCCTATTCATTACAAAACAAACCTAAAACTTTCCTCTTTATGGTATAGATTACAACGGTTAATAACCAATTACAATAATTATCTAAGAATAGACATATTCACAACTACGTAGGTATAGAAGATATTCTTGTGTATTGATTCTCACAAAATAAACCATGGACACATTCATCAAATCGTTCCATTTATCAGCAAACACATCACATTCAGGGTTGGATAAAAATAGGGTATTAAACATCCTCAAGGTTCGACAGACTGGAGACTCTGCTCTTGCAAGAGTTCGTCAGACATGCTGAGCAAACAATTCATATTATATCTCAAAAGGTTCAGCGTTTTTGATGAAAACTCCCAGACGGCTTTTTATTTTCCGACACTTCCCACAAATGTACAAATGAATCTTGAAGAAGCGAAAGAAGTATTCATGGATCGCGACGCCTGGCGATCCGTCCTATCTGACTACCCCGTTAGGGATACAGCGTGAAGATAGTTTAGTTTTACAAACACTTAACAAATTTTATACTTAAATGTTCCTTCAAAATCACTCAAACCATTAGCGCAAACAGCATGATAATCTTTATCGCGAACAGATAGTTTTTGACAGTATCGCGAACAAACAGATGTGTCGGAAGACTTTGATAGATTAAGAAATGTAATAAGTCTAAACTATCACTCATCTCGACCCCAAGATCATTTGGCTCACAGATAACACCCCCACGCATTCGATCTTATCATAAACAGACATTATTTAATAGTAGAAGTCTTGTTCCAATCTAATCAATCACTTATAATTACGCTAAGAAAAATATTAAACAATACAAGACTAATAAAATAAAATTTATACAAGTAACATAACAAAATAACTTAACATTCGAAATTTAGGCGAAACAGTTTTTATAATAGCAACATTCACTACCGCAGTGGATGAAGCACAGTATGTCACTGGTAAGATAGAAGTTGGCGATATTTTTTCTCACGCTACGCTAGGTAAAAACTACACGTAGTAGGTAGCAGGAATGCAAACCATGGTAACTTTAAGTCCCTCCCTATTGACTCGACTCTGTGGATGAAACAGGACTGGAGATCATCGATGTCAGTGAAGAAAATTCTTCTATTGTTGTCAAGTTTAACATTTTGATTATATTACACACCAAACACAAAATCCATTCAAAGCGGTAAGAGAAGTAACATATATTTTATAAACTACTCGGGACTTCACGCGAAACAATTTTGTACTTACATTCACCGACGTTTCGAGCGCGTTGCAGCGCCCGTGGTCGCGGCTGGACTGATGGTGAGGGCCGAGAGTATGCATGGAGTTACTTTTGTTTGTAGCTACCCTCCATTATTATTATAATGCAGGATAAGGCCGGCGACACACTTCACTCACTACGTCAGTTTTGTTTGGCACAGGTTTTCTACGGTCAAGTTTTTTCATCACTGAATTCCACATCCCGGATAGCTTGAATCCATCTTCCCTATTGAAATTATTGTATCTTCTAATTTCAATAGCTTCACGCTCAACACGAGGATAATAGTGGCGATCAGTGGAGAGGACTTTGGGTTGATGGAGTTCGATCCAGTGATTACTACCCGACTCGAGGTGTTCCGGTATCGCCGATTTGTTGAACTGACGGTTTTTCACAGCTGCGATGTGTTCTTTGACCCTTTCTGCGATGGTTCGTTTTGTTTGGCCTATATATGAACGACCGCAGCTGCAATCCACTTTGTAGACAACTGGTGTTTGCAGAGGGATGACGTCCTTTGGTGTTCGCACATACTTCGCTACTTTGGCTAACGGTTTGTATATTGTACGAATGGAGAACTGCCGTAAACACGATCCAATCTTGTCCGTTATACCTTTCACATACGGCATATAAGCCGGTTGACGGTCAACACCCGGTTTCATCTTCCTCGGTGCACGTCGTGTCTTCCTGCTACTCGTATCATACCCATTCATCCTAAGTATCTCCTGAACATGCTCCAACTCCTGCTGTAGATGCTCAGGGTCGCAGAGGTCATTGGCTCTCTTGATGAGCGTGGCGCTTACTGATTTTAGGTGAAGTGGGTGATGATGCGATGAGGCGTGCAAGTATCTGTTAGTGTTAGTGGGTTTCCGGTACACAGTATGGGCCAAGGAACTATCAGTTCTCACCATTAACTTAATGTCGAGAAAAGATAACGATCTGTTGTTCTCAATCTCATACGTAAACTGTGTTTTCACATGTAATGAGTTGAGATACTCAGTAAAACAAATCACCTGCTCTCTGTTGCCTTTAAATATGCAGAAAATGTCATCTACATACCTTTTCCACAACCTGATCTGGCTTTGGGCATCCTGGAATACCATGTCTTCTATATGCTCCATCCAAATATTCGCAACCACTGGTGCCAATGGACTTCCCATAGCAACGCCGTCTATCTGGAAATAGTGTTGGTTGTGGTAAAGGAAGTAGTTTCCTTCTATGCAACTTCGCAATAGTGTTGTGTAACTGTTCGGCAGATCATTCTCCCTCACTTTAGTCTCAATAATCAGTAGACACTCTTCTAATGGAACATTAGTAAATAAAGATTCCACATCAAAACTTACCAAAATCTCATCCGGTTCCAACTTAATGTCTCTACCTATGTCCACAAAATGGCGAGAATCTTTGAAAAAAGACGGTGTTTTTCCCACCATGGCTGCAGTGCTTTGGCAATGTGTTTTGCTAGATCGTAAGTGGGAGAGTTAATTTGACTTACGATAGGTCGCAGTGGCACATTGGGTTTATGCACTTTTGGTAAGCCATATAATTTGGGTGGCTGCGTAATCTTTGCTCGGTACAAATGGTTGAACTCGTCTTCTGTGAAATCTTCTTTGTGCTCCTTGATCAATTTTCGTATTTTACGTGTTACTCTCGATGTGGGATTATAATTTACCTGCTTATATGTCTGTGTGTCCTCGAGCAAAGTGCGTATTTTCGCCTCATAATCAGTAGTCTGAAGTACTACGGTGGCGTTGCCTTTGTCGGCCTTAAGTACCAATACGTCTTGATTGCTCCTCAAAGCGGCAAGTGCTTCTCGCTCTTCTGCGGTAGTATTGCTTTTGGGAAGGCGCGCCTTACGTAAGACATACAAAATTAAATTAAAACATACAAAATTGTTTTGCGTGAAGTCCCGAGTAGTTTATAAAATATGAGTATAAACCGCGAAAGTTTAAAAATAACAGAAGTAACATATGTCTCTGAGGGTCAAGTGACCTCACTTACTATGACGCAGGAGCCCTTATTGTTTCGCATTTCGGGGTAATGGCGTGATACAGTAATTATACATAGCATGGCAGTCGTTAAGCCCAGCTGAAGGCCTTATGGGCGGCTCGAAAAATTTCAACAGCATATTGCCACAGCCTGCGCCTGTCCATTTCCACACGGCAATGGACTCACCACCTGTTACGTGAGACAAAAAGGGCATACAGTGAAATGTGGGCGTATAGTATGCCTCTGCCTACCCCTTCGGGGATAAAGGCGTGACAATATGTATGTATGTAAGTTGTAAAGTGGAGTATTACACACTACCAACTTTATCCGCACGGGCAGTAGTTAAGTATTTAGTTATATCTTCACGTATACAATAAACAAAACGTCCAGCTGTTTATCATATCAGCTGATATTTATGAGCTATTAAAATTATAACTGGCAGAAGTCTCGGTGGGGTCAACATACAGTGCATGGAATTGATAATCCACACAGTAACATACGATTGCATCAATGTGTCATCAATTTGTTAAATACCTACTAGCTTTTGCCCGCAAATTTGTCCGCATGAACTGTTATTTTGAACAGTACTATACGTACTTAGTATCATGCGCTCGTGGCCCCGCGGACTCAGAGTTCCGTAAACGATCACAGCGTTAGGCAAATTCGCTGTAGGTGGTCCTTGGATGGGTGACCACTTTGTGGAATTTACATTTGCGAGAGTTTCCGTGCTTCGGAAGACACGTTATGCCGTTGGTCCCGGTTGTCAGTAAAATGACAGTCGTTAAGCCAAGTTGAAAGCATAAGGCTTGAAAAATTTTAACAGCAGGTCGCCACAACTTGCGCCTGTCCATTTTCTACACGGCAATGAGCTCACCACCTATTACGTGGGACAAATATGCATACAGTGAAATGTGGGCGTTTAGTATGCCTACCCCTTCGGGGATAAAGGAGTGACAATATGCCTATGTCTATGAATAATAAATTTTAATGTACTTCTTTGACAGGGGCACAGCTTTGGGTGGAGTGCTACTGTTCGGTCGGCTGGGCTCCGTGATGGGCGCCAACGTGGCGGGACTGTCTCTTAGCAGCTCTTGCATGTCCACTTTCTATATCTTCGGTTTTCTAGTCTTTTGTAAGTACAATATACCAATATCTGTTTAGAATAGTAATAATTAAAACGTATTTCAGTCACCCCTTATCCACAAAGGCTTTGCAGAGGCATAATACACGCTCACATTTCACCGCGTGCATTAATGTCCTATGCCGTGTTGAAATTGACAGACGGAGGTTGGGGCTACCTGCTGTTGAAATTTTCAAGCCGCCTATAAGGCCTTCAACCAGGCTTAACGACTGCCATTTTACTGGCAACCGGGACCAACGGCTTAACGTGCCTTCCGAAGCACGAAAACGCTCGTAAATGTAAATGCCACAAAGTGGTCCCCCATCCGAGGACCAGCCATAGTGAAAGTTGCTTAACTCAGTGATCGTTAACAGAACACTGAGACCGCGGAGCCATGAGCGCTTCACAAATAAATATCGTCGCTTATAAATAAATATCGTTGGGACAACTCACAGAACGCCATCCTGTTTCCAAACTTAGCAGAACTTGTACTATGGTAACCAGATAACTGATAAACATACTTATATATAAAAATAAATACATACATATACATACATATTATAGATAAATAACACCCAGACACAGAATAAACCATCGTGCTCATCACACAAAGTTTTATACTGGGTGGGAATCGAACCCACGACCTCTTGCGTAGCAGTCGGATACGCTCCCACCGCGCCACGGTGGCAGTCAAATACGCCTACATTTCACCGTGTGCATTCATGTTCCACGCAATAGGTGGTGAGTTTACATCCGTGTTGAAATAGACTGACGCAGGTTGTGGCTACCTGCTCTTGAAACTTTTCAAGCCGCTTATTAGGTCTTCAACTTGGCTTAATGATTGCCTTGTTACTGGCAACCGGGACCAACGGCTTAACAAGCCTTCCGAAACTCGTCATTGGTCATAGAGTTGTCCGCCTAAAATGTGACTGCAAAGATACCGGAAGACGCAAGGTGGTGGACAAAAGGCGAACTGGCAACCTGTAGGAGGTTGTTAGAGTCCGATGAATTCGGGTATAGCACAAGATGGAATGTAAAGAAGCGATCTGCAGCAAGCACTAGGCTTCAATCAGCTCAGATAAAGACAATGATATGACTCTAAGGACGGCTTTGGTGGCGCAGTGGTAGAATATTCGACTGAATGAGGACTGTCCGTGCTCAGTTTGAATATCAGAGGGCCGAGTATTTTACTGACAAGCCGTAGAATAGAACCAGAATCGCTGTTCTTAGCTGTCAAAATGTTAGTAGACTATCAAAAATGCAACTGACTAGCGGCCACTGAGCTGTACGTTATAGTAGAATTCTATCGGCCGACCGATAGAAGTCTTTTGGAGTAATTCTATTGGAGCACAATTGTAACAATAGTAGACTACAAAAACTGTATTTTTTTTCTATTGGGTCTCTATTGAGCGACGTTTTCTATTCTCTTCTGACGCGATTGAATTAGTAGACTTGGCCCCCAGGTCAAAATATTCATCTCTGCATGTTCCACAAATTTGTTTCGAAGTTTGGATGTTTCCTATGTATAATGCAATGTATTTAATAATATATGGGTTGAATTCTAGATACCATAACACAAGCTGATTTAAACTTAATTTGAGCAGATATCGCTGTGTAAAAAATCTCATAATCCTACTAATATTATAAAGGTGAAAGTTTGTAAGAATGGATGTTTGTTACTCTTCCACGCAAAATCTATTGAATGGATTTTGATGAAAGTTTACAATAATATAGCTAATACATCAGAATAACACATAGGCTACTATTTTTCACGGGAACAAGTTTATGTGGGAAACGGGAACGGGAAAACATCATAACGCGCGCGGAGCAGCTGGCGTCAACTAGTAAAAAATATATTGCTTTGAGAACACTAAAATTCTTTTTAATCCCACCACATAATAATACTAACAATTTTAAAATAAAAATAAGTAATTTAAGTAAATTGAATGCTGTGGAGATGCGATCACTTCGAAAATTGTGCGGCGCTACCTTGGCCGACCGAATACGTAACGAAGTGATACGCAATATGGCAGGTTTGAATGAAAGTGTCAGCGTTAAGCTGGAAAAAGGCGTGCTCCGTTGGTTTGGACACGTCCAACGAATGAGTGAGGAACGATTGACGAAGAATATATATTGTTCAAAAGTAGAGGGTAGAAGGAGTCAGGGAAGGCCGAGACTTACATATGAAGACCACGTGAGCAGATTGCTCAAAAACGGAAAGGTCAAAAGTACTCGGATACCCAGACGTGCGTGTATGAAGCGATTGATGAATCTCGAAGAAGCGAAAGAAGTATGCATGGATCGCGAAGCCTGGCGATCTGTCCTCTCTGACTACCCCGTCAGGGATACAGCGTGAAGAAAATAAATACTTCACGATATTATATAGTTACGTAGTTTGTTTATTAAACTAATGCAATAAACATTAACAGAAAACTCAATAACATTCGTAAACAAGTCGGACACTGAACCTTTCTCTGCCGTACAAAGACCGCAATTTGGTAGTAAATAAAATTATGTAGACAAATGCGTCATAGTTTCACAAGCATTCGATAAACATGTCAATGTAAACATTACTTTCTCCTTTGTAAAGTGATTTGAATTTTGAAGGTTTACTGTAGCATTACCTATTATACAGCAATTTTACAGCATCATCTTTGAATAATAAATACTCATACATACATATCGACACGCCTGTACCACGAGGGGATACACAGACGCTTACTATACGCCTACATTTCACTGTATAATAATAAATTAAATCATTATATTATTAACTCCAGGGCAGCTTGTGGCCCGCTGAATGTGCGTGGTCCCGGTTCACACATCGGTCCCGATTCCTCAGAGTTTTGTTGCACTTCTGCACCGGTTAGGATTTAATGGCCTAACGGGAGAGCAGTGAGAGTGCTACTCCCGGGAGTGCAGCAAATCTCAACTCTGGCTTGCCTTAATTGGCCGGTCAGAGGGAGGGAGCCAGAGCTATATGCTCGGGGGTGGAGGTGTCATTTTCAAGGGCATAACTACGGGGAAACCCGCTCAGGGTCATACCCGCGATGGCGAAACCGGCGCCGCACCGCTCGACACCCCAAGCAGCTCACACCGGTGTTGTCCTCTGTCACCTTACAGGCTTATCATGATTGTATAGGGGGCCCATCTAGTGAGTTGGCAAGTCACCGTCTGCCAGTATTTTGAAAATAATATGTTAAAATGGCAGACGCCGTCTTCATCCATAGTTTTAGTTACCTACTCCATTTAACCTTCAACTCAATAGCCCATTGTGTAGTTGGCATATTTGACAATAGTTTAACTCCCATTGGAGGTGGTCCATTATCGTTCTTCTACATAAGGCGGGCGTGGACTCTCTGCAGTGGGGGTCCCATTTCCTTTTAGATTAAAATTCCAGTTGGACCAGTATGTCCCCATGTACGCCTACTAAAAGCTCGGGTATCTTGATAAAAAAAGAAGATACCCGTGAAAAGAAGAAACATAATAAAATTACATAATAACACAAATAATAAAACTTATAAAAATCGAGTGTATTTTAGAATATACGACTGAAATTAAAGCTTCTTTAGCTTCGCCATCTGGCTATGAAAGAAAGAGACAGAGAAATTTTTCTGACACCTCTCCCTCTTGCCCCTACAGTAATATAAGAAATGCCACTCTTTCTGTAAGGTCGTGTCTATCTTCAGTAACTTATTTCTCCATATCAACTTTCTTTCACGCACTTACAGAACCAGCATTCCTCAGCTTACTTCACAAGTCAAACGTGCTTAGAAAAGTTTTACGTCCAGAAACCCCTTGCACCCCATAGGATTTCAAAGCACTTCCCAAGCTGGTGGTTGGATCGAACTTAACATGTGGATTGACCTCTTTTTACAAAAACATTCATTTTTGCGACTCAATCAAGACCTTTCTCAATAACATAATTTACTGCTATCATAACACGCTTTTAGTGTTATCAAAGAGTTTAATTAAGTTCGTTGCCACCAGATTTTTTATCTGTTCTTTATTTACCGAAATATAATTGAACTACCTTTCAAAATATAATTACAATATCTTCACAATTTATAACCATGTTTATACTGTAAAGGTAATCGGAAGTAGCAACACTGTTAAAACAGTAGCAAATACTGTGAATGCCAGCAGATGCATGAAAGTAAGTTGAATGCTTTAGAGGTGCGAACACTTCGAAAATTCTGCGGCGTAACCTTGGCCGTGTAATCTGGACGCGGGGTTACGTCAAGGCCCTCTTTCTCCTTCTCTATTTTATTTTTCGTAAATATCCTAACATCAGATATTTAGAGTACGGATCATCTGTATTCTGATGACCTCTAGATGTATAGCCAAGCTAAAGTGGATGATCTGGTAACTGATATTTTCAAGGTTAAGTTATCAAATCCACTAAGAATACTACCACAGTGTAAAGTGAGAAAACCTATCTTAGGCTGTGATAATACATAGTATACGCCCATATTGACTACTTCGGTGGCGTAGGTGGTAGTGTAATAGAGTGCTTGAAATTTTTCAAACCACCCATTACTCTTAACACTTCCATGAGTTTCATATTACTGGCAACCGAGACCAACGGCTTAATACACCTTCCGAAGCACGCAAACGTTTGTAGATGGAAATTATACAAAGCGGTCAACTATCTGAGGACCAGCCATAGCGAAAAATGCTTAACCCAGTGATCGTTTACAGAACACTAAGCTATCGAGGCTACGAGGGCTTCAATTTTAAGGGATTCAGGTAAGATATTTAGCAACATTAGTATATTAATGATACCCTATTAATAGCCAACAAAGTGTTCTCCGCCGTCTTCAGGATTTATTAGAAAATAGGATTTATTACAACGCATTATTTAAATATATCTGCAACACAGTAGAAAAAAAATGAAATAGACATATTGTATTACATTTTTAGACTAAGTGCTAAGTCTAAGCATGAAAATTGTGTTAAATGTAGCTAACATACATCTCTATATATGCGACTGAAAGACGCTGTTTCAATGGTCATATATTTTTTTTTAAATGATGCTCCTTTGTCCACAGTATGCGCTGCTCTAAGTTTCCTCCTGCCATCGAATCAAGTGACCAACCCAGACCTTTCAACGTCAAAGAGCTGATAATAATACTATTTAAGCGTAATCTGTCTATTAATACTTTGTTAAATAGATTTGTATATAATTAATTAGTTCATAAATTTGCATTTATTCAAATGACGTCTTTTATTGCCATGACACAATGACATAAATATCGTCTGCTGCGATGACCATTTTGAAAATTTCTGACCTCTTTTTAGGGTTCCGTATCTCAAAAGGAAAAACGGAGCCCTTATAGGATACTTTGTTGTCCGTCCGTCTGTCTGTCAAGACCAGTGGTTATAAAACTATTGGTGTATGTTACTTGCTCACTCAGGTCAATTCTACTACATATCATCATCATCCAAGCGTCTGTCCCAGTTGCGTCTCGCAACACCCGGGGTCCGCTTTCTTGCATTTTCTCCTCCACTTCGCACGGTTGTCGGCATCCCCTGTAGTGAGACAATTGGCACGCATGTCATTCCTTACGACGTCAAGCCAGCACTTTTTGGGTCTTTCCCTCTTACAGGGACCCGACGGGGCTGACATGGCCAGACATTTGTTTCCCACGTAGCGTGGCAATTGCCGCAAGACGTGACCATACCAACGAAGGCGACACTCTTGCAACTTGTCTGCAATGTCACGGACGTGAAGGCTGCCGCGGATGCGAGAGTTCCTCACGTGGTCCATCCGCGTGACTCCACACATCCACCGCAGCATCTTCATTTCCGTGACACGCAGCTCCTGCTTGTGTCGCTCCAATATTGGCCACGTCTCACTGCCATGTAAAAGGACGGGTCTAATGATGGTGTTGTAGACCTGTCCCTTCAACCGGATCAGCATTTTAGGGTCACAAATGACACCCGTCAGCTCCCGCCATATGGCCCACGCGGCAGCAATGCGTGTCTTGACATCGCAATCAATGTCACTGGACGTGTGAAAAACAGATCCCAGGTATTTAACTTGGTTCGTGCGCTCGAACAAATCACCGCCTATGCGGACGGATGTGGGATCTGTCGAGTTTAGTGCCAAGTACTCGGTCTTCGCCACATTTAGTTTCAGACCGCCGTTCTCAAGCGTCTCCTTCCACGCCTTCACACGTCGCACCAAACTGCCCACTAACTAATGTCGATTAAAATATGGTGGAGAATTTCAACTAGATTCGATGCAGTTCGGGTAGTTCAGGTGGCTAGAACATTGCCCTGGTTAGGCGAAGGTCACAGGTTCAATCCCTGTCTCGAATCGAATTGTCTTTTTCCACTTTAATAAAAATTATTGAGAAATTTAGCAAAATAATTGCTTTAAAAATATTATTATTATTATTTATTAGTACTCGGATACCCATGTATGAAGCGATTCATGAATCTGCAGAAAGCGAAAGAAGTATGCATGGATAGCGATGTCTGGCGATCTGTACTCTCTGACTAACCCGTAAGGGATACAGCGTGAAGATAGATAGATAGATAAAAAAATATTATAAAAATAATATTTTATAAATAAAGATGAAGTAATGTTTTGTTATTTTTTATATCTTTTGATTTGGTGGTTCACTTTTTCTTAGGATCGCTTAGAGGTATGAAGCTAGCTTGTTGTAAAAGCGTAAACAGTTCCCGTCAGTCGTATCAGTGCTACGCAAGCTTTATCGACCCTTATTGCCAAATCATTAACAGGCCATGAAACAAAACAGTAGTGTATTGCACAATATACTTAACTAGATGACCCCCACAGCTTCGCCCGTGGAATATTTCGACCTCCTGTCGCACCTATTTAATCCCGTCGCTTATAAATTCTACAATGATGCATTTAAATTTGCCCAATTTGTCGACATTTATGACTACAGCTCTGCTCCCCAGTGTAGTAGTGTAATGATTTATAGCCTATAGCCTTTCTCGATAAATGGGCTATCTAACACAAAAAGAACTTTTCAAATCCGACCAGTAGTTCCTTAGATTAGCGCGTTCAACCGAACAAACACACAAACAATCAAACTCTTCAGCTTTATAATATTAGTATAGATATTCTATTGGTTATAATGTCCTTTAATAACCTTCTGTTATCAGGCCTTAGCGCTCAAAATACGTATTGGTGCAGTATTTTTCGTTTAAATTAATCTCACTTGTATATTTTCATAAATGAGGATTATTTGTAATATTAATAGTTTTCAATTGTCAGATAAAATTGTATTACTCATACATAACGTCCATATCACTAGCTAGGTGACCCTCACGTTTGTGTACTCCGCTCTCTAGGTGATATATAGCCTATATAGTCTTCGTCGATATCAATTTCGACCAGTAGTTCCTGAGATTAGGGCGTTCTACCAAACAAACAATCTCTTCAGCTTTATATATTTTACTGGCGATATAGATTTTACTAGCACTCGAATAAATTGCTTATAACTAAGCACTCATCATCACTACATATAAAACAAAGATGTTTTCCGCTGTCTGTCCCTATGTATGCTTAGATCTTTATAACTACGCAAGGCATTTCGATGCGGTTATTTTTTAATAAATAGAGTGCTTTATAGGGAAGGTTCTTATGTATAATTTGTAAAGTTTTTGTATACATTAACTAAATTATAACGATATTTGTTGAGGGTGTCAAAAACGGTCCAGTAGTTCCTGAGATTAGCGCATTCAACCAAACAAACAAACTCTCAGTTTTATTGACTGAGGAGGGGAGCGAGACAAGCCGACGAAAGTCTCCGTTTATCCACTGGTACGGGAAAAATGCTATCGATGTCCGACCGTTCGTCCGTCCATTCAGACTCCAGTCGCATTTCATCGGATTTGCAAGCAACTTGGCATGGACAATCCTTGAAATAACCAAAACTTTTAGCGAGGGGTTTTTCGATGGGGGGAAATGGAGGCAGGGTAGGGGAAATGGTCCCTTAGTGGTTGGCAAGAGCGCGCATAATGGTATGTTACGCCTTTTTTCTCAATTTACTGCGCGCACTAGCTAATGTCCGCAGCTTCGACCTCGTTTTTTCCCGTACTCAGTACGTCCCCCTTTATCAGTTAGCTGTTGAAGTGGCAGCGTGTATTATTTACCACTTACAATAGCGTGCAAGCGGACGTTATAAAAACCACAATATGCTGCAGAAACTTGGTATATTTAGGTACTAGTTATAAGCGAAGACAGAAAGCAGTATGTTTATTTCTAAATAAATATTGGCTTTTATAACGATCGTAAACAATAAGGTACAATAACAAGATACTGGATTCAAAGTAGGCACAATAGACTGACGCCTGTACCTGCGTATAAATGGTGTTCTAATTATTTCGTACAACAACAAGATACTGGATTCAAAGTAGGCACAATAGACTGACGCCTGTACCTGCGTATAAATGGTGTTCTAATTATTTCGTACAACAACTTGCCTGCCTACTCGCCACACTGTTAAGCATGAAGAATATAGTTTTCTAATAGTGAAAGAATTTTTTTGTTTTTGTTGTTGAGCCTATTCATTACAAAACAAACCTAAAACTTTCCTCTTTATGGTATAGATTACAACGGTTAATAACCAATTACAATAATTATCTAAGAATAGACATATTCACAACTACGTAGGTATAGAAGATATTCTTGTGTATTGATTCTCACAAAATAAACCATGGACACATTCATCAAATCGTTCCATTTATCAGCAAACACATCACATTCAGGGTTGGATAAAAATAGGGTATTAAACATCCTCAAGGTTCGACAGACTGGAGACTCTGCTCTTGCAAGAGTTCGTCAGACATGCTGAGCAAACAATTCATATTATATCTCAAAAGGTTCAGCGTTTTTGATGAAAACTCCCAGACGGCTTTTTATTTTCCGACACTTCCCACAAATGTACAAATGAATCTTGAAGAAGCGAAAGAAGTATTCATGGATCGCGACGCCTGGCGATCCGTCCTATCTGACTACCCCGTTAGGGATACAGCGTGAAGATAGTTTAGTTTTACAAACACTTAACAAATTTTATACTTAAATGTTCCTTCAAAATCACTCAAACCATTAGCGCAAACAGCATGATAATCTTTATCGCGAACAGATAGTTTTTGACAGTATCGCGAACAAACAGATGTGTCGGAAGACTTTGATAGATTAAGAAATGTAATAAGTCTAAACTATCACTCATCTCGACCCCAAGATCATTTGGCTCACAGATAACACCCCCACGCATTCGATCTTATCATAAACAGACATTATTTAATAGTAGAAGTCTTGTTCCAATCTAATCAATCACTTATAATTACGCTAAGAAAAATATTAAACAATACAAGACTAATAAAATAAAATTTATACAAGTAACATAACAAAATAACTTAACATTCGAAATTTAGGCGAAACAGTTTTTATAATAGCAACATTCACTACCGCAGTGGATGAAGCACAGTATGTCACTGGTAAGATAGAAGTTGGCGATATTTTTTCTCACGCTACGCTAGGTAAAAACTACACGTAGTAGGTAGCAGGAATGCAAACCATGGTAACTTTAAGTCCCTCCCTATTGACTCGACTCTGTGGATGAAACAGGACTGGAGATCATCGATGTCAGTGAAGAAAATTCTTCTATTGTTGTCAAGTTTAACATTTTGATTATATTACACACCAAACACAAAATCCATTCAAAGCGGTAAGAGAAGTAACATATATTTTATAAACTACTCGGGACTTCACGCGAAACAATTTTGTACTTACATTCACCGACGTTTCGAGCGCGTTGCAGCGCCCGTGGTCGCGGCTGGACTGATGGTGAGGGCCGAGAGTATGCATGGAGTTACTTTTGTTTGTAGCTACCCTCCATTATTATTATAATGCAGGATAAGGCCGGCGACACACTTCACTCACTACGTCAGTTTTGTTTGGCACAGGTTTTCTACGGTCAAGTTTTTTCATCACTGAATTCCACATCCCGGATAGCTTGAATCCATCTTCCCTATTGAAATTATTGTATCTTCTAATTTCAATAGCTTCACGCTCAACACGAGGATAATAGTGGCGATCAGTGGAGAGGACTTTGGGTTGATGGAGTTCGATCCAGTGATTACTACCCGACTCGAGGTGTTCCGGTATCGCCGATTTGTTGAACTGACGGTTTTTCACAGCTGCGATGTGTTCTTTGACCCTTTCTGCGATGGTTCGTTTTGTTTGGCCTATATATGAACGACCGCAGCTGCAATCCACTTTGTAGACAACTGGTGTTTGCAGAGGGATGACGTCCTTTGGTGTTCGCACATACTTCGCTACTTTGGCTAACGGTTTGTATATTGTACGAATGGAGAACTGCCGTAAACACGATCCAATCTTGTCCGTTATACCTTTCACATACGGCATATAAGCCGGTTGACGGTCAACACCCGGTTTCATCTTCCTCGGTGCACGTCGTGTCTTCCTGCTACTCGTATCATACCCATTCATCCTAAGTATCTCCTGAACATGCTCCAACTCCTGCTGTAGATGCTCAGGGTCGCAGAGGTCATTGGCTCTCTTGATGAGCGTGGCGCTTACTGATTTTAGGTGAAGTGGGTGATGATGCGATGAGGCGTGCAAGTATCTGTTAGTGTTAGTGGGTTTCCGGTACACAGTATGGGCCAAGGAACTATCAGTTCTCACCATTAACTTAATGTCGAGAAAAGATAACGATCTGTTGTTCTCAATCTCATACGTAAACTGTGTTTTCACATGTAATGAGTTGAGATACTCAGTAAAACAAATCACCTGCTCTCTGTTGCCTTTAAATATGCAGAAAATGTCATCTACATACCTTTTCCACAACCTGATCTGGCTTTGGGCATCCTGGAATACCATGTCTTCTATATGCTCCATCCAAATATTCGCAACCACTGGTGCCAATGGACTTCCCATAGCAACGCCGTCTATCTGGAAATAGTGTTGGTTGTGGTAAAGGAAGTAGTTTCCTTCTATGCAACTTCGCAATAGTGTTGTGTAACTGTTCGGCAGATCATTCTCCCTCACTTTAGTCTCAATAATCAGTAGACACTCTTCTAATGGAACATTAGTAAATAAAGATTCCACATCAAAACTTACCAAAATCTCATCCGGTTCCAACTTAATGTCTCTACCTATGTCCACAAAATGGCGAGAATCTTTGAAAAAAGACGGTGTTTTTCCCACCATGGCTGCAGTGCTTTGGCAATGTGTTTTGCTAGATCGTAAGTGGGAGAGTTAATTTGACTTACGATAGGTCGCAGTGGCACATTGGGTTTATGCACTTTTGGTAAGCCATATAATTTGGGTGGCTGCGTAATCTTTGCTCGGTACAAATGGTTGAACTCGTCTTCTGTGAAATCTTCTTTGTGCTCCTTGATCAATTTTCGTATTTTACGTGTTACTCTCGATGTGGGATTATAATTTACCTGCTTATATGTCTGTGTGTCCTCGAGCAAAGTGCGTATTTTCGCCTCATAATCAGTAGTCTGAAGTACTACGGTGGCGTTGCCTTTGTCGGCCTTAAGTACCAATACGTCTTGATTGCTCCTCAAAGCGGCAAGTGCTTCTCGCTCTTCTGCGGTAGTATTGCTTTTGGGAAGGCGCGCCTTACGTAAGACATACAAAATTAAATTAAAACATACAAAATTGTTTTGCGTGAAGTCCCGAGTAGTTTATAAAATATGAGTATAAACCGCGAAAGTTTAAAAATAACAGAAGTAACATATGTCTCTGAGGGTCAAGTGACCTCACTTACTATGACGCAGGAGCCCTTATTGTTTCGCATTTCGGGGTAATGGCGTGATACAGTAATTATACATAGCATGGCAGTCGTTAAGCCCAGCTGAAGGCCTTATGGGCGGCTCGAAAAATTTCAACAGCATATTGCCACAGCCTGCGCCTGTCCATTTCCACACGGCAATGGACTCACCACCTGTTACGTGAGACAAAAAGGGCATACAGTGAAATGTGGGCGTATAGTATGCCTCTGCCTACCCCTTCGGGGATAAAGGCGTGACAATATGTATGTATGTAAGTTGTAAAGTGGAGTATTACACACTACCAACTTTATCCGCACGGGCAGTAGTTAAGTATTTAGTTATATCTTCACGTATACAATAAACAAAACGTCCAGCTGTTTATCATATCAGCTGATATTTATGAGCTATTAAAATTATAACTGGCAGAAGTCTCGGTGGGGTCAACATACAGTGCATGGAATTGATAATCCACACAGTAACATACGATTGCATCAATGTGTCATCAATTTGTTAAATACCTACTAGCTTTTGCCCGCAAATTTGTCCGCATGAACTGTTATTTTGAACAGTACTATACGTACTTAGTATCATGCGCTCGTGGCCCCGCGGACTCAGAGTTCCGTAAACGATCACAGCGTTAGGCAAATTCGCTGTAGGTGGTCCTTGGATGGGTGACCACTTTGTGGAATTTACATTTGCGAGAGTTTCCGTGCTTCGGAAGACACGTTATGCCGTTGGTCCCGGTTGTCAGTAAAATGACAGTCGTTAAGCCAAGTTGAAAGCATAAGGCTTGAAAAATTTTAACAGCAGGTCGCCACAACTTGCGCCTGTCCATTTTCTACACGGCAATGAGCTCACCACCTATTACGTGGGACAAATATGCATACAGTGAAATGTGGGCGTTTAGTATGCCTACCCCTTCGGGGATAAAGGAGTGACAATATGCCTATGTCTATGAATAATAAATTTTAATGTACTTCTTTGACAGGGGCACAGCTTTGGGTGGAGTGCTACTGTTCGGTCGGCTGGGCTCCGTGATGGGCGCCAACGTGGCGGGACTGTCTCTTAGCAGCTCTTGCATGTCCACTTTCTATATCTTCGGTTTTCTAGTCTTTTGTAAGTACAATATACCAATATCTGTTTAGAATAGTAATAATTAAAACGTATTTCAGTCACCCCTTATCCACAAAGGCTTTGCAGAGGCATAATACACGCTCACATTTCACCGCGTGCATTAATGTCCTATGCCGTGTTGAAATTGACAGACGGAGGTTGGGGCTACCTGCTGTTGAAATTTTCAAGCCGCCTATAAGGCCTTCAACCAGGCTTAACGACTGCCATTTTACTGGCAACCGGGACCAACGGCTTAACGTGCCTTCCGAAGCACGAAAACGCTCGTAAATGTAAATGCCACAAAGTGGTCCCCCATCCGAGGACCAGCCATAGTGAAAGTTGCTTAACTCAGTGATCGTTAACAGAACACTGAGACCGCGGAGCCATGAGCGCTTCACAAATAAATATCGTCGCTTATAAATAAATATCGTTGGGACAACTCACAGAACGCCATCCTGTTTCCAAACTTAGCAGAACTTGTACTATGGTAACCAGATAACTGATAAACATACTTATATATAAAAATAAATACATACATATACATACATATTATAGATAAATAACACCCAGACACAGAATAAACCATCGTGCTCATCACACAAAGTTTTATACTGGGTGGGAATCGAACCCACGACCTCTTGCGTAGCAGTCGGATACGCTCCCACCGCGCCACGGTGGCAGTCAAATACGCCTACATTTCACCGTGTGCATTCATGTTCCACGCAATAGGTGGTGAGTTTACATCCGTGTTGAAATAGACTGACGCAGGTTGTGGCTACCTGCTCTTGAAACTTTTCAAGCCGCTTATTAGGTCTTCAACTTGGCTTAATGATTGCCTTGTTACTGGCAACCGGGACCAACGGCTTAACAAGCCTTCCGAAACTCGTCATTGGTCATAGAGTTGTCCGCCTAAAATGTGACTGCAAAGATACCGGAAGACGCAAGGTGGTGGACAAAAGGCGAACTGGCAACCTGTAGGAGGTTGTTAGAGTCCGATGAATTCGGGTATAGCACAAGATGGAATGTAAAGAAGCGATCTGCAGCAAGCACTAGGCTTCAATCAGCTCAGATAAAGACAATGATATGACTCTAAGGACGGCTTTGGTGGCGCAGTGGTAGAATATTCGACTGAATGAGGACTGTCCGTGCTCAGTTTGAATATCAGAGGGCCGAGTATTTTACTGACAAGCCGTAGAATAGAACCAGAATCGCTGTTCTTAGCTGTCAAAATGTTAGTAGACTATCAAAAATGCAACTGACTAGCGGCCACTGAGCTGTACGTTATAGTAGAATTCTATCGGCCGACCGATAGAAGTCTTTTGGAGTAATTCTATTGGAGCACAATTGTAACAATAGTAGACTACAAAAACTGTATTTTTTTTCTATTGGGTCTCTATTGAGCGACGTTTTCTATTCTCTTCTGACGCGATTGAATTAGTAGACTTGGCCCCCAGGTCAAAATATTCATCTCTGCATGTTCCACAAATTTGTTTCGAAGTTTGGATGTTTCCTATGTATAATGCAATGTATTTAATAATATATGGGTTGAATTCTAGATACCATAACACAAGCTGATTTAAACTTAATTTGAGCAGATATCGCTGTGTAAAAAATCTCATAATCCTACTAATATTATAAAGGTGAAAGTTTGTAAGAATGGATGTTTGTTACTCTTCCACGCAAAATCTATTGAATGGATTTTGATGAAAGTTTACAATAATATAGCTAATACATCAGAATAACACATAGGCTACTATTTTTCACGGGAACAAGTTTATGTGGGAAACGGGAACGGGAAAACATCATAACGCGCGCGGAGCAGCTGGCGTCAACTAGTAAAAAATATATTGCTTTGAGAACACTAAAATTCTTTTTAATCCCACCACATAATAATACTAACAATTTTAAAATAAAAATAAGTAATTTAAGTAAATTGAATGCTGTGGAGATGCGATCACTTCGAAAATTGTGCGGCGCTACCTTGGCCGACCGAATACGTAACGAAGTGATACGCAATATGGCAGGTTTGAATGAAAGTGTCAGCGTTAAGCTGGAAAAAGGCGTGCTCCGTTGGTTTGGACACGTCCAACGAATGAGTGAGGAACGATTGACGAAGAATATATATTGTTCAAAAGTAGAGGGTAGAAGGAGTCAGGGAAGGCCGAGACTTACATATGAAGACCACGTGAGCAGATTGCTCAAAAACGGAAAGGTCAAAAGTACTCGGATACCCAGACGTGCGTGTATGAAGCGATTGATGAATCTCGAAGAAGCGAAAGAAGTATGCATGGATCGCGAAGCCTGGCGATCTGTCCTCTCTGACTACCCCGTCAGGGATACAGCGTGAAGAAAATAAATACTTCACGATATTATATAGTTACGTAGTTTGTTTATTAAACTAATGCAATAAACATTAACAGAAAACTCAATAACATTCGTAAACAAGTCGGACACTGAACCTTTCTCTGCCGTACAAAGACCGCAATTTGGTAGTAAATAAAATTATGTAGACAAATGCGTCATAGTTTCACAAGCATTCGATAAACATGTCAATGTAAACATTACTTTCTCCTTTGTAAAGTGATTTGAATTTTGAAGGTTTACTGTAGCATTACCTATTATACAGCAATTTTACAGCATCATCTTTGAATAATAAATACTCATACATACATATCGACACGCCTGTACCACGAGGGGATACACAGACGCTTACTATACGCCTACATTTCACTGTATAATAATAAATTAAATCATTATATTATTAACTCCAGGGCAGCTTGTGGCCCGCTGAATGTGCGTGGTCCCGGTTCACACATCGGTCCCGATTCCTCAGAGTTTTGTTGCACTTCTGCACCGGTTAGGATTTAATGGCCTAACGGGAGAGCAGTGAGAGTGCTACTCCCGGGAGTGCAGCAAATCTCAACTCTGGCTTGCCTTAATTGGCCGGTCAGAGGGAGGGAGCCAGAGCTATATGCTCGGGGGTGGAGGTGTCATTTTCAAGGGCATAACTACGGGGAAACCCGCTCAGGGTCATACCCGCGATGGCGAAACCGGCGCCGCACCGCTCGACACCCCAAGCAGCTCACACCGGTGTTGTCCTCTGTCACCTTACAGGCTTATCATGATTGTATAGGGGGCCCATCTAGTGAGTTGGCAAGTCACCGTCTGCCAGTATTTTGAAAATAATATGTTAAAATGGCAGACGCCGTCTTCATCCATAGTTTTAGTTACCTACTCCATTTAACCTTCAACTCAATAGCCCATTGTGTAGTTGGCATATTTGACAATAGTTTAACTCCCATTGGAGGTGGTCCATTATCGTTCTTCTACATAAGGCGGGCGTGGACTCTCTGCAGTGGGGGTCCCATTTCCTTTTAGATTAAAATTCCAGTTGGACCAGTATGTCCCCATGTACGCCTACTAAAAGCTCGGGTATCTTGATAAAAAAAGAAGATACCCGTGAAAAGAAGAAACATAATAAAATTACATAATAACACAAATAATAAAACTTATAAAAATCGAGTGTATTTTAGAATATACGACTGAAATTAAAGCTTCTTTAGCTTCGCCATCTGGCTATGAAAGAAAGAGACAGAGAAATTTTTCTGACACCTCTCCCTCTTGCCCCTACAGTAATATAAGAAATGCCACTCTTTCTGTAAGGTCGTGTCTATCTTCAGTAACTTATTTCTCCATATCAACTTTCTTTCACGCACTTACAGAACCAGCATTCCTCAGCTTACTTCACAAGTCAAACGTGCTTAGAAAAGTTTTACGTCCAGAAACCCCTTGCACCCCATAGGATTTCAAAGCACTTCCCAAGCTGGTGGTTGGATCGAACTTAACATGTGGATTGACCTCTTTTTACAAAAACATTCATTTTTGCGACTCAATCAAGACCTTTCTCAATAACATAATTTACTGCTATCATAACACGCTTTTAGTGTTATCAAAGAGTTTAATTAAGTTCGTTGCCACCAGATTTTTTATCTGTTCTTTATTTACCGAAATATAATTGAACTACCTTTCAAAATATAATTACAATATCTTCACAATTTATAACCATGTTTATACTGTAAAGGTAATCGGAAGTAGCAACACTGTTAAAACAGTAGCAAATACTGTGAATGCCAGCAGATGCATGAAAGTAAGTTGAATGCTTTAGAGGTGCGAACACTTCGAAAATTCTGCGGCGTAACCTTGGCCGTGTAATCTGGACGCGGGGTTACGTCAAGGCCCTCTTTCTCCTTCTCTATTTTATTTTTCGTAAATATCCTAACATCAGATATTTAGAGTACGGATCATCTGTATTCTGATGACCTCTAGATGTATAGCCAAGCTAAAGTGGATGATCTGGTAACTGATATTTTCAAGGTTAAGTTATCAAATCCACTAAGAATACTACCACAGTGTAAAGTGAGAAAACCTATCTTAGGCTGTGATAATACATAGTATACGCCCATATTGACTACTTCGGTGGCGTAGGTGGTAGTGTAATAGAGTGCTTGAAATTTTTCAAACCACCCATTACTCTTAACACTTCCATGAGTTTCATATTACTGGCAACCGAGACCAACGGCTTAATACACCTTCCGAAGCACGCAAACGTTTGTAGATGGAAATTATACAAAGCGGTCAACTATCTGAGGACCAGCCATAGCGAAAAATGCTTAACCCAGTGATCGTTTACAGAACACTAAGCTATCGAGGCTACGAGGGCTTCAATTTTAAGGGATTCAGGTAAGATATTTAGCAACATTAGTATATTAATGATACCCTATTAATAGCCAACAAAGTGTTCTCCGCCGTCTTCAGGATTTATTAGAAAATAGGATTTATTACAACGCATTATTTAAATATATCTGCAACACAGTAGAAAAAAAATGAAATAGACATATTGTATTACATTTTTAGACTAAGTGCTAAGTCTAAGCATGAAAATTGTGTTAAATGTAGCTAACATACATCTCTATATATGCGACTGAAAGACGCTGTTTCAATGGTCATATATTTTTTTTTAAATGATGCTCCTTTGTCCACAGTATGCGCTGCTCTAAGTTTCCTCCTGCCATCGAATCAAGTGACCAACCCAGACCTTTCAACGTCAAAGAGCTGATAATAATACTATTTAAGCGTAATCTGTCTATTAATACTTTGTTAAATAGATTTGTATATAATTAATTAGTTCATAAATTTGCATTTATTCAAATGACGTCTTTTATTGCCATGACACAATGACATAAATATCGTCTGCTGCGATGACCATTTTGAAAATTTCTGACCTCTTTTTAGGGTTCCGTATCTCAAAAGGAAAAACGGAGCCCTTATAGGATACTTTGTTGTCCGTCCGTCTGTCTGTCAAGACCAGTGGTTATAAAACTATTGGTGTATGTTACTTGCTCACTCAGGTCAATTCTACTACATATCATCATCATCCAAGCGTCTGTCCCAGTTGCGTCTCGCAACACCCGGGGTTCGCTTTCTTGCATTTTCTCCTCCACTTCGCACGGTTGTCGGCATCCCCTGTAGTGAGACAATTGGCACGCATGTCATTCCTTACGACGTCAAGCCAGCACTTTTTGGGTCTTTCCCTCTTACAGGGACCCGACGGGGCTGACATGGCCAGACATTTGTTTCCCACGTAGCGTGGCAATTGCCGCAAGACGTGACCATACCAACGAAGGCGACACTCTTGCAACTTGTCTGCAATGTCACGGACGTGAAGGCTGCCGCGGATGCGAGAGTTCCTCACGTGGTCCATCCGCGTGACTCCACACATCCACCGCAGCATCTTCATTTCCGTGACACGCAGCTCCTGCTTGTGTCGCTCCAATATTGGCCACGTCTCACTGCCATGTAAAAGGACGGGTCTAATGATGGTGTTGTAGACCTGTCCCTTCAACCGGATCAGCATTTTAGGGTCACAAATGACACCCGTCAGCTCCCGCCATATGGCCCACGCGGCAGCAATGCGTGTCTTGACATCGCAATCAATGTCACTGGACGTGTGAAAAACAGATCCCAGGTATTTAACTTGGTTCGTGCGCTCGAACAAATCACCGCCTATGCGGACGGATGTGGGATCTGTCGAGTTTAGTGCCAAGTACTCGGTCTTCGCCACATTTAGTTTCAGACCGCCGTTCTCAAGCGTCTCCTTCCACGCCTTCACACGTCGCACCAAACTGCCCACTAACTAATGTCGATTAAAATATGGTGGAGAATTTCAACTAGATTCGATGCAGTTCGGGTAGTTCAGGTGGCTAGAACATTGCCCTGGTTAGGCGAAGGTCACAGGTTCAATCCCTGTCTCGAATCGAATTGTCTTTTTCCACTTTAATAAAAATTATTGAGAAATTTAGCAAAATAATTGCTTTAAAAATATTATTATTATTATTTATTAGTACTCGGATACCCATGTATGAAGCGATTCATGAATCTGCAGAAAGCGAAAGAAGTATGCATGGATAGCGATGTCTGGCGATCTGTACTCTCTGACTAACCCGTAAGGGATACAGCGTGAAGATAGATAGATAGATAAAAAAATATTATAAAAATAATATTTTATAAATAAAGATGAAGTAATGTTTTGTTATTTTTTATATCTTTTGATTTGGTGGTTCACTTTTTCTTAGGATCGCTTAGAGGTATGAAGCTAGCTTGTTGTAAAAGCGTAAACAGTTCCCGTCAGTCGTATCAGTGCTACGCAAGCTTTATCGACCCTTATTGCCAAATCATTAACAGGCCATGAAACAAAACAGTAGTGTATTGCACAATATACTTAACTAGATGACCCCCACAGCTTCGCCCGTGGAATATTTCGACCTCCTGTCGCACCTATTTAATCCCGTCGCTTATAAATTCTACAATGATGCATTTAAATTTGCCCAATTTGTCGACATTTATGACTACAGCTCTGCTCCCCAGTGTAGTAGTGTAATGATTTATAGCCTATAGCCTTTCTCGATAAATGGGCTATCTAACACAAAAAGAACTTTTCAAATCCGACCAGTAGTTCCTTAGATTAGCGCGTTCAACCGAACAAACACACAAACAATCAAACTCTTCAGCTTTATAATATTAGTATAGATATTCTATTGGTTATAATGTCCTTTAATAACCTTCTGTTATCAGGCCTTAGCGCTCAAAATACGTATTGGTGCAGTATTTTTCGTTTAAATTAATCTCACTTGTATATTTTCATAAATGAGGATTATTTGTAATATTAATAGTTTTCAATTGTCAGATAAAATTGTATTACTCATACATAACGTCCATATCACTAGCTAGGTGACCCTCACGTTTGTGTACTCCGCTCTCTAGGTGATATATAGCCTATATAGTCTTCGTCGATATCAATTTCGACCAGTAGTTCCTGAGATTAGGGCGTTCTACCAAACAAACAATCTCTTCAGCTTTATATATTTTACTGGCGATATAGATTTTACTAGCACTCGAATAAATTGCTTATAACTAAGCACTCATCATCACTACATATAAAACAAAGATGTTTTCCGCTGTCTGTCCCTATGTATGCTTAGATCTTTATAACTACGCAAGGCATTTCGATGCGGTTATTTTTTAATAAATAGAGTGCTTTATAGGGAAGGTTCTTATGTATAATTTGTAAAGTTTTTGTATACATTAACTAAATTATAACGATATTTGTTGAGGGTGTCAAAAACGGTCCAGTAGTTCCTGAGATTAGCGCATTCAACCAAACAAACAAACTCTCAGTTTTATTGACTGAGGAGGGGAGCGAGACAAGCCGACGAAAGTCTCCGTTTATCCACTGGTACGGGAAAAATGCTATCGATGTCCGACCGTTCGTCCGTCCATTCAGACTCCAGTCGCATTTCATCGGATTTGCAAGCAACTTGGCATGGACAATCCTTGAAATAACCAAAACTTTTAGCGAGGGGTTTTTCGATGGGGTGAAATGGAGGCAGGGTAGGGGAAATGGTCCCTTAGTGGTTGGCAAGAGCGCGCATAATGGTATGTTACGCCTTTTTTCTCAATTTACTGCGCGCACTAGCTAATGTCCGCAGCTTCGACCTCGTTTTTTCCCGTACTCAGTACGTCCCCCTTTATCAGTTAGCTGTTGAAGTGGCAGCGTGTATTATTTACCACTTACAATAGCGTGCAAGCGGACGTTATAAAAACCACAATATGCTGCAGAAACTTGGTATATTTAGGTACTAGTTATAAGCGAAGACAGAAAGCAGTATGTTTATTTCTAAATAAATATTGGCTTTTATAACGATCGTAAACAATAAGGTACAATAACAAGATACTGGATTCAAAGTAGGCACAATAGACTGACGCCTGTACCTGCGTATAAATGGTGTTCTAATTATTTCGTACAACAACAAGATACTGGATTCAAAGTAGGCACAATAGACTGACGCCTGTACCTGCGTATAAATGGTGTTCTAATTATTTCGTACAACAACTTGCCTGCCTACTCGCCACACTGTTAAGCATGAAGAATATAGTTTTCTAATAGTGAAAGAATTTTTTTGTTTTTGTTGTTGAGCCTATTCATTACAAAACAAACCTAAAACTTTCCTCTTTATGGTATAGATTACAACGGTTAATAACCAATTACAATAATTATCTAAGAATAGACATATTCACAACTACGTAGGTATAGAAGATATTCTTGTGTATTGATTCTCACAAAATAAACCATGGACACATTCATCAAATCGTTCCATTTATCAGCAAACACATCACATTCAGGGTTGGATAAAAATAGGGTATTAAACATCCTCAAGGTTCGACAGACTGGAGACTCTGCTCTTGCAAGAGTTCGTCAGACATGCTGAGCAAACAATTCATATTATATCTCAAAAGGTTCAGCGTTTTTGATGAAAACTCCCAGACGGCTTTTTATTTTCCGACACTTCCCACAAATGTACAAATGAATCTTGAAGAAGCGAAAGAAGTATTCATGGATCGCGACGCCTGGCGATCCGTCCTATCTGACTACCCCGTTAGGGATACAGCGTGAAGATAGTTTAGTTTTACAAACACTTAACAAATTTTATACTTAAATGTTCCTTCAAAATCACTCAAACCATTAGCGCAAACAGCATGATAATCTTTATCGCGAACAGATAGTTTTTGACAGTATCGCGAACAAACAGATGTGTCGGAAGACTTTGATAGATTAAGAAATGTAATAAGTCTAAACTATCACTCATCTCGACCCCAAGATCATTTGGCTCACAGATAACACCCCCACGCATTCGATCTTATCATAAACAGACATTATTTAATAGTAGAAGTCTTGTTCCAATCTAATCAATCACTTATAATTACCAATTTGATATCAGCAATTGGTAACCTTATTGGAACCTATCTGGAAGGCAGATATATAAAATTTATGCTAATATATAAACCTGCTATCGGAATTTAATAGTAGCCCGACGCTCAATCGAGAGTTATAAACAGGGAGTGCCCAGCCAACCTATCCAGCTGATCATGGATCAACCGCAAGGGAGAGCATTCTCTTATTGTTTTACAATTGAGGGCCCTATAGTCCACACACAGTCATTTTTCAGCAGTCATATTCTTTACTTATAGAATAGGACACGCGTACGGGAATTTCGACTCGCATACTATAAACGCTTCAATCATGTATTGAACCATTGTACGCATTAAGTCTCGTTCTGAGTAAGACAACCTATAGGATGATACACAACAGGATAATTGTCCTCTAGTTCTATCACCATTTCATAAACGTTTGTGAATCCTAAGTGCTTTAAACCACAAGATAAGCAGCCTTTGTATTGTTCTAAAAAGCATCTCAATTGTTAGACCTACTTCGCATTTAACGACTTATCAAAATTAGATTGTTCAGCCAGCTCAGCAGTCTGAGCCATATTACCATATTACATTATATTCTAGAAAATTGTATGGAGATTACACTTGCTATCGTTGTCACGTAATATAACGACCATTGGTAGAGATTGGTAGCTATTTTACAAGTTGAGATTTCGCTTAAATTAATAGATAGTTTTTGTTTTACTATACAAATCACGTGATAAAACGATAATGTTGTAGCCATAATGCACTTTTGACAATCGCTAGCGCTTGAAGACGATGTTTATAATCGTTATCTAGACGATCGGTGAGACCCTGTAGAAAGCGATAAAGTAACTGTGTTTGTTTACATGAGACTTATTTTAAATTTTATTGAAATTATGTGCATTGTGCATTAAACATGTTGCGATGCTGACATAATGAAGAAGTGTCGATAAATCGCCGGAAAAGAAATGTATACCATCAATGTATGGATATAATAGAATAAAGGAGAATGCCCATCTCCCATACATCGCGGGGCTCAATAAATTATGAATGTACAGGATCCAAACTAGTGTCATTAGTTAGGGAAAAACATGAAATTCAAATTGACAAAGTTTCAGTTTTATTGACAATGGCATTCTCCAGAAATATGACCGCGAATATTTTTCAGGTTATGTTGTTCTAGATATATTTTTTATTTACTTTTTAATCCAGATCGCATCAGATGACGAATGACAGCACTTCATATAAACTCTCACTTTTATTATTAGCATTGAATAGTAGTTAACAGTATAATACGTTTTAAGTATAATACACACATCAACACGGTCTAGGGATATTTTTAAAAAAGCGAATTACTATCAATGTGTTAATTATTTATATGACATGTATATATTTAAAAGATACGTTATTTAATATTCTACCATTTTTTTAATAATGGTTAAGGTACTTCGATTAAAATTTCAGGATTTTATGGAAAAAAATGAAGCATAGACGGAAACCGTACATGAATTAACTTTTAATTTATGAGTAAAAACTGAAAAAAATAGAAAAATCATTTAATTTGTGTTTATAAACTTGAAGTTAGTAGTCTGAGAAAGCGCCCATGATGTTCATAACACATCGGCAACGATTCGGCATGCTCAGAACAAGGTTGTCAATGTCTTGCTGCGGAATATTGTCCCATGTCCTTCTGAGGTGCGCAAAAAGTTGATCTTCTGTAGCCAGATTTTCAGGAACTTCCTTCAGAGCTCTTCTTTGCAGCATATCCCACGCATGCTCAATGGGATTTAGATCTGGCGATTGAGCAGGTCAGTCTAAGGCCCTAACATTGTGTGTATGTAACCAAGCTGCTACCGTTCTCGCCGTGTGTGCCCGGGCATTGTCGTGCATGAGCAGGAAATCTTGCCCCATTTGTGTTCTGTGGGGCAAGATTACGGGCCCCAGCACCTGTTGGACGTATCGTTCTGCCGTCATATTGCCCCGCACCCAAACGAGATCCGTCCGTCCTCCAAGACGAATTCCTGCCCAAACCATAATTGTTCCTCCTTGGTATGGGTGAACTTCCTGAGGGTTCTGAAGACGGCTCCATCGTCCAGGAACTCGCCAAACACGCGTCCTTCGTGAATCTGGATGGAAGACGAACCTGGATTCATCCGTGAACAGCACATTGGACCATTGCTCACGGCCCCAGTCCACGTGGTTCCGAACCCATTCTAATCGTCGTCCACGATTGCCTCTCCGTAAAGGTGGGACCCGGAGTGGTCTACGAGAGCGTAGATTGCTTTCATGCAGTCGCCTTCTTACAGTTTTGTCACTCACAAGCACTTGGTGTTCCACTCGCAGCCTTTGGACCAATTGAGTCGCCGTTGCATTTGGTTGAGCTCGCGCAGTAATTTGCAAAAATCGGTCTTGTCTGGGGGTAGTGATGCGACTTGGCCCCCGGTGCCTCTCCGCTACTTCACCTGTGGCACGATAGCGTGTCCACAATCTTGAAATTACATTTTGGTAGGTCCCTATGGCCTCAGCAACATTACGCTGAACAGACCCAGCTTCCAGCATTCCCACAGCTCGTAACATCTCCGCCCTCGTCAAATGTTGGCGTTGCATGGCTACAATACCTCAATTTTAACTTTATCTTTCGTTTAAAAATGAAAAAAAACTGTAAATAAACGTAATTCGTATTGTTTTCTAAATTTCGCACAAATGAAAATTCCCTCTCCTACACATCAAGACATTTTTATGCCACCGAAACAAAAGAATTTTCAAAAATTTGATTTTGGAATTAGTCTGAGATAAATTACAAACAAATCGGTGTATAAAAGATCCCAATGCGGCCAGTACTTTTCGAGTTATTTAATTGAGTATGAAATATCCCTAGACCGTGTTGATGTGTTTACTTCTTAGAACCCACTCGTATTACAGCCCCCAGTGCAAAATGTATTGATAATATTTTTACTGATATTAAACCTATAGATAAAGGTATTGTGGATCCTGTGGAGTCAGATCATCGTGGCCAATGGATAAAATTTCCTAAAAGTAGTAACAAAGTCAGCAAAAAACAAATTAAATATGTACCAATTAACCAAAGTCGTTTGAATAATTTTAAAGAAAATGTATTAAAGAGATTACCATATCTACCTAACTTCACTTGTGTAGACCAGTCATATAAACACTTATTTAATTTGATTAATGATGAGTTTGGCAAAGTTTTTACCTCAAAAACTCTACAGATTGGTGGTCGTCCTGTTTTCAGTGACTGGGCAACACCAGGTATCTTTAAAAGTACAAATAAATTATTTGAATTATATTCAGAAAAATCATATAATTTTAGGCAAACCTTTCAGGAATAAATGTTAAAAATTATTCAAAGATATTTAAACAAACGTGTCATCTTGCTAAGTCAAACTTCATTAAAAATAAAATTTTTAATTCTGTAAATAAAATAAAAATGACTTGGAACATCATTAACTCTGAATGCGGTAGATCTTTAGTGACTGAAAGGGATTTCCACTTAAAAGTAAATGGTTGCCATGTTACAGGGGACCTGGAAGTGGCTACGGAGGTTGAACACTTTTTCAAAAATATACCTATTTTGACAACAAAATCTCTCCAAGCATCTTCCAGTTCCGCTGAACTTTTATTAGAAGAATCTGTTCTTTGTTGCAGGGATGCATTTGTATTCACAGATATTTGTGCTCAGGACATTGTAAAAACATTTAAATGTATCGAAATTAAGAAAACCGCGGACATTTGGGGGTTATCGGTCAAAACTGCATCATGTATAATTGAGGTAATTGCGCCCCATCTAGCAACTGTGTTTAATGACTGTGTTTCTAGTGGTACATTTCCTGATTTAATGAAACACAGCAAAGTCGTTCCCTTGTTCAAGGCTGGCAGCGCTACAGAGCCGTCTAATTTCCGACCAGTGTCAGTGCTGCCAACTTTGAGCAAAGTATTTGAAAAAATAATCTTGAATCAAATGCTATCCCATTTTAATAGTCATAAAATACTCCATGCGAATCAATTTGGGTTTACGAAAGGGCGCTCAACTTCCGATGCTGGTGTTGAGTTATTAAAATGTATTCATGAAGCATGGGAAGACAAGCACGATGCATTAGGTATATTTTGCGATCTATCAAAGGCTTTTGATTGCGTTCAACATGAAACGCTGTGCAAAAAATTACACCACTATGGAATAAGAGGCAAAGCTCTCGACCTTCTGTCTTCATATTTGAACAATAGAATACAGAGGGTCGATATTAATGGTACACGTTCTGTAGGATCCATGGTTACAATGGGTGTGCCACAAGGCTCGATACTTGGGCCATTCTTGTTCCTCATTTATATTAATGATTTACCATTTTATGTAGGGGACAGGAATAGGATTGTTTTGTTTGCAGATGACACCTCATTAATTTTTAAAATTAAAAGACAATTAGAAAACTATGACGATGTAAACAATGCAATTGCAAGAGTAGTTCATTGGTTCAGCTCAAATAATCTTTGCCTTAATGAAAATAAAACTAAATGTATAAAATTTACTCTACCAAATGTAAAACAAGTTGCGGCCAATGTTCAACTGAATGGACAAGTGTTAGAGTTTGTAGAATCAACTGTGTTCCTAGGTATAACTATTGATGCCAATTTGCAGTGGGGCCCACACATAGAAAAGACAGCCTCTAGATTAAGTTCGGCTGCATACGCTGTAAAAAAGATCAGGACTCTAACAGATGTGGATACGGCTAGAATGGTTTACTTCAGCTATTTTCATAGTATTATGTCTTACGGTATTCTCCTTTGGGGGAGTGCTGCAGATTTAAATATTATTTTTGTTCTACAAAAGCGGGCTGTACGCGCTATTTATAATTTGGGCCCCAGAGTTTCTCTCCGAGAAAAATTCAAAGAAGTGAATATTCTAACCGTACCATCACAATACATTTTTGCCAATCTTATGTATGTCCAGAAAAATCTATCACAGTTTTCTAAACTCTGTGATAAACATAATATAAACACTAGAAATAAAAATAATCTTTCAGTCCACCACAGTCGACTACATAAGATTGGCGATTCTTTCCAGGGTAACTGTATACGCTTTTACAACAAGCTTCCCTGTGACCTGAGAAATTTACCTTTAAATAAATTTAAAAAGTTTATTAAAAACAAGCTTTGTGAAAAAGGTTTTTACTCCGTTACAGACTATTTGCAGGACAGGGACGCCTGGAAATGATCTGCTGGCAAAATGAAATAATATTAAATTGTAAATAGGCCATCAAAAAAAAAGCCTTCCTAAGTTTCTTGCCGGTTCTTCTCAGGTGGGCCGCGTTCCGAACCGGTGGTCGCTTTAAATATTTTAAATAGTGTATGACATTTTGTAAGCGCCGTTAAAATGGTCTATGCAAAATAAAGATATATTTTTTTTTTTTTTTATACTATATATACACGATCACTGCGTTAAGCAACTTTCTCTATGGCTGGTCCTCGGATGGGTGACCACTTTGTGGCATTGATATTTGCGAGCGTTTCCGTGCTTTGGAAGGCAAGTTAAGCCTTTTGGTCCCGGTTGCCAGAAACATGGCAGTCGTTAAGCCAGTTGAAGGCCTTATAGGTGGCTTGTAATATTTCAACAGCAGGTCCCCACAACAAGCACCTGTCCATTTCAACACGGCAATGGGCTCACAACCTGTTACTTGGGAGAAAAAGCAAAGCATACGGTGAAACGTAGGCTTATAGTTCGCCTCTGCCTACCCCTTCGGGGATAAAGGCGTGACAGTATGTTATGTTTTATACGGCGTCTCTAGTAAGATATAAAAGGGTGTGTTTTGTATGATTTTATAAGACGTCTCTAATATGATACGGCGACTCTAATATGGGCATCATAAGAATAATTTTCTGGTGTCAATATCTGGATCTGAATCTTTGAATCTGAATCTCTGAATCTGAATCTGAATTTCTTTTTTTTTTTTTTTTGCGGGGTATGCATTTACGCACCGTCAACCCTGCTGCGGGGGTAGTAAGAACGGTGTGTGGGGCTCCCGGCCCGTGAGAGAGAGATAGAGAGGCTTACCCACTAAACCCCGCGGTGTTCCGCCTCACCTTAAACCGACTCGCAGGGTAGGCCTGAGGTTAAATCACTGCGAGCTGGCAAGGGGCACCCCAGAATGGAGGGGTCCGTCTCGGGGCGGTCGATAAGCGACCACCCTGGAGCTCCCTAAGGAGCTGAAGAACTAGCCCGCACCTCCACCGCTCTCGAGCGCACATTTGTAAGCAGAGGAGGTGAGAGCGGCCGGTACGGGCGTGCGCAAAAAGTGGGCACCCCCTGGAACACAGAAAGGGTGCCCGTCGCCAAGTGGCCAGTTGGGCGGGGTTCCCCGACCTTTCGGCCACGGCCAGACACTATTCGGGAGCGCGCATGAATTGTTCACGACGACGCCCCAGAACACGACGGCGGGGCGGGAGCGTCTGTCCCGTACGCTCCCGCACCCGCAATTCCTCGCGTTTGATCTCATCGTGCATCACCTCGGAAGCAAACGAGGCGACGGCGGCCCAGCACTGTTGGCTGCTGACAAGGCCCGTGAGGGCGATACGCAGCCCGTCCCACGCCTCTCACACGGCGAGTGTGTGCTCTGCCGTGTCCACGACGCCACTCGGGCAGTGATGACACACGGGGTCCGGCTCCACCCCAGCCACCTCCCACAGGTACTTGGCGAATACGCCATGCCCTGTGAGGAGCTGACTGAGGTGGAACGTAGGCGCACCGTGTGCCCTCTCTACCCAGGCACGTAGGACGGACCGGAAAACCCCCACGAGCCGAGGGCTAACAGAGGGGCCTACCAACCTCTCGGCCCATTTCCGAAAGAGATCGTTGCGAGCCGACTGTCTCCAGCGGTCGATCTGTCCGGAAGGGGCCGTCCACCATTTCTACGCACCAGGGCGCTTTCCTCGTAAACCTTCTTGAGGACTCCAGCCTCGAGATCCCAAGAGAGGCTTCCTGCAATTAGGCACGACGCCTTGCAGTACGCTCGTGCCGCCCTCTGCTTCTTGAGCAGGATCACTGTTTCTTCGACCGCGATGGCGAGCATACCTACGCTGGGCTGCGTCTTCATCGCCGCATCGCAGACGCGAGTCAGGGCGCCGGAAAGCCGCCCAGCCCTCGCGTCCACGTCCGGGTTTCCGTTGACCGCGGCCCATCGCTCGACGATGGCCGCCTCCTTCGCCAGTTCTCAGTCCAGCGTCCGCAGACGCCACCGCGGACCTACCTTAACCGAGCGGCGGTCCCCGACCGCCGGGGTCTCCAAACCGGCGTCGACGATGTCGAACCATATGTAGCGATGATCCGACATCGTCTCCACCCCCTCGATCACCCTCCACTCGTGCGGCTAGCCAGGCCAGAACTGGCAAAGGACAGGTCGATTATACTACGACCTGTCCTCGTTCGCCGCACGAACGTGTGGACCGACCCTCGGTTGAGCAACACCAAGTCGTTGGACACCGCCCATTCCTCGACCGTCTCACCACGGCTATCGGTTTTTGGAGATCCCCACGCCCGAGAGTGAGCGTGGCTGGAGATTTCTCCAGCCACCATCACCGGGGTGGGGTGCGCTTCTGCCAATAGAGCCCCGACCTCAATCAACCACTGTTCATACTCAACGAGGCTTCTGTTGGGCGAGAAGTACATCCCGACAACTGCAACGTCTTCCAGCAGCGCGAGGACGCAACCGCGTCCCTGAAGCACCCTATCAAAAGCACCCCGCTGGGAGACGATAGCCACCAACTCGTCGCGGCCACAGCCCAGTTATCACGGGCGCGAACCGCATACGGTTCGGCGACTACAGCCATAGTCGCCTGAAACTGTGCGGTAGACTGGAGCAGCAGATTTTGGGCCGCCGCACAGTTACCGACGTTGGCCTGCAGTATCGAGATGGGAGCCATCTAGACTTGGGTGATGTCCATTACCTCCTCTTCTGGGTTCTGTTGGCGGGCGCGCAGTTCCCGCCTACGCGCAGATGGGGCAGTTCATTTTAGCCGAGCAGCCGGCTGCCTTGTGGCCGGGCTGCCCGCAACGGAAACAGAGTGCGCTGCGGTCCACTCTCGCAGCGCACCGAACCCCTACGTGCCCCACCCCCAGGCAGCGGAAACCCCGCTGCGGCCTGATCTCCAAAAGGACCGCTCGGACGCGGGACCATCCAATCGTCAGAAGGCGGCCATCTGTGAGTTTTTTGGCCGCCGCGATCGGGCATTTCACCCACGCTGTGCGCTCCCTGTCTGCTCGACGGACAAAGTCGCCGACGACAACACTGGTGGTGGTGCACCCTCCTACGTCCGCCACCACCCGCGCAATAACCTCCTTCGCCGTGTCGCCTAGACTGGAGATGCGCAACTCCGCGCACTTCTCCGGCCTGGCGACACGGATATAATCGCCCAGAGCGACCCTCAAGTGCTACGCAAGGGCGTCGGCCTTCTGGCACCTTTCGGCGCCCGCCAACTCCAACATCCTACCTCCTGTCGCCGCCGTGCGTAATCTTAGGCCCCCAATGCCGAGACCCTTAAGGTCAATTTTATCTTTGGCCTCGGCAAGCTTGGAGGCGTATGTTACGCACCTCTCAGCCGCGCCCTGCTGCAGCGTGATGACCACTGCAGCGGTTCGTGGGGCGCGCTTCCCCTCGGTAGGCGCACTTGCGGGCGCCGGTGCCGACTTTGCTGCTGGCGGCCTGGCCACTGGCGCCTTTTTCGGGCGCCCAGCCACCACGTTCCAGGCCGCGGTTAGCGCCCGAGGAGTGGGTGGCGGTGTCAGGCGCTCCTTACGCGCCGCCTAAGCCTCTTGCGCCGCAGCGCTCTTCTTTTTCCTCCCTTTCTTCCCATTTCGCACGATCGCGGCGGCCATAAAACTCACAGCTGGCAGCGGGAGCTCCCGTCTCCACCAACGAAGGTCCGGAGACGGGCGCAGAAGGCAGAGATTCTGTATTAGAGATTCAGATTTAGAGATTAAGATTCAAATTCCGATTCCAAGTCAGATTCAGAGATTCAATTTCAGATTCAGATTAAAGTTGCGATTCCTAGATGCCATTCTGGATCTGATTCATATTCCGAGATTCATATTAACAGATTCAGCATCAGAGATTCAGATTCAGCGATTTCGATTCAGAGATTCGGATTCAGAGATTCAGAGATTAAGATTCAGAGTCAGCGAATCAGATTCAGAGATTCAGAGATTAAAATTTAGACTCAGAGATTCAGATATAGAGATTCAGATTCAGATTAAAATTTCGATTCCTAGATGCCATTCTGGATCTGATTCAGATTCCGAGATTCAGATTAAGAGATTCAGCATCAGAGATTCAGATTCAGATTCAGTGATTCAGATTCAGAGATTAAGATTCAGAGATTCGGATTCAGAGATTCAGATAATCAGATTCAGAGATTATGATTCAGAGTCAGCGATTCAGATGGAGAGATTCAGATTCAGAGATTCAGAGATTAAAATTCAGATTAAGAGATTCAGAGATTAAAATTCAGATTAAGAGATTCAGAGTTTCAAATTCAGATTCTAATTGCGATTCCGATTTCGATTCTGATTCTGATTCAGATTCAGCATCAAAGATTCATATTCAGAGATTCAGATTCTCTGATCTCTGAATCTGAATCCCGGAATCTGAATCTCTGAATCTGAATCTCTGAATATGAATATCTGATGCTGAATTTCTAAATCTGAATCAGAATCGGAATCGAAATATAAATCGGAATTTGAATCTCTTAATCTGAATCTCTGTATTTGAATCGGAATTAGAATTTGAATCTGAATCTCTGAATATGAATCTCTAATGCAGAATCTCTGAATATGAATCTCTAATACAGAATCTCTGAATCTGAACCTCTGAAACTGAATCTCTGAATCTGAATCTCTGAATCTGATCTCTAAATCTAAAACTCTAAATCTAATTTCAGAATTTCAATCTCTGAATCTGAATCGGATCCAGAATCTCTGATTCTGAATCACTGAATCTGAATCTCCGAATCTAAATCCCTGAATCTGAATATCTAAATCTGAATCTCTGAATATGAATCTCTGATGCTCGATCTCTGAATCTGAATCTAAATCAGAATCGAAATCGAAATCGCAATTTACACCTGAATCTGAATTTGAATCTCTGAATCTGAAACTTTGAATCTGAATCTCGGAATCATACAAGAGACTCCTTATAATATCATACTAACGACGCCTTATAACTAGAGACGCTTCATACCGAGAGACGCCTTATAATATCATACCAGAGACGCCTTATAATATCATACTAGCGACGCCTTATAACTAGAGACGTCTGATAGTATTAAACTAGCGACGCCATGTAGTATCATACTAGTGACGCTTTATAACATCATATTAGCGACGCCTTATAGTATCATACTAGCGACGCCTTATAGTATCATACTAGCGACGCTTTATAGTATCATACTAGCGACGCCTTATGATATTATTCTAGCGACGCCTCATAACTAGAGACGCTTTATAATATCATACAAGAGACGTCTTATAATATCATAATAGCGACGCCTTATAATATCATACTCGACGCCTTATAACTAGAGACGCCTTATAATGTCATACAAGAGACGCCCTTTAATATCATACTAGCGACGCCTTAAAACTTGAGACGCCTCATAATTAGAAACGCCTTATAATATCATACAAGAGACGCCGTATAATATCATACTAGCGACGCCTTATAACTAGATACGCCTCATAAATAGAGATGCCTCATAAAATTATACTAGCGACGCCTTGTAGTATCATACTAGCGACGCTTTTAAATATCATACTAGTGACGACTTATAACAAGAGACGCCTTAAAGTATCATACCAGCGACGCCTTATAGTATCATACTAGCGACGCCTTGTAGTATTGTACTAGAGACGCCTTATAATATCATACTAGTGACGCCTTATAGATAGTATCATACTAGTAACGCCTTATAACTAGAGATGCCTTTGGACAAGAGTCGCCTTATAACTGAGACAGCTTATAGCCTCATAATAGCGATGCCCTATAACTAGAGACATCTAATAACTAGAGACGTCTTATAATATCATACTAGAGACACCATATAACTAGAGACGCTTTATAGTATTATACTAGTGACGCCTTATAGTATTATACTAACGAAGCCATATAGTATCATACTAGCGACGCCGTTTGTATCATACTAGCGATGTCTTATAACTAGAGACGCCTTATAATATCATACTAGCGACGCCTTAATACTAGAGTCGCCTTATAGTTTCATACTTATATCATAACTAGAGACGCCTTATAATTTTATACTAGGCACGCCTCATAACTAGAGACGCCTTATAATATTATACAAGAGACTCCTTCTAGAATCATAGCAGCCACGCCTTACAGTATTATACTAGTGGTGCCTAATTATACCATACAAGAGACACTTTGTAATATCATACTAGCGATGCTTTATAACAGTAGATACCTTATACCTAGAGACGAGTTATAATATCATACTAGAGATGCATTATAATATCATACTGTAACACTTCTGAGTGTCGGTTACATATTCCTAAGATTTGATTTACTAACCTTGTTTTGATATACATCCCTTTTGTGGGAAACAAACTCAATTTTCACAATACTTTAGTTATAACTCTAAAGTCATTTGTCTAATTATTTAAAAGTTTAAAATATTTCACATTGTTTGTTTTTGTTTTGAAAGACATGAGTTTGACGTTGTCAAAACTGTCACGAACGTTTCGACTCTTTAGGCGCGTTCTAGAATTAACGCGTGCTGTCTATGGCGGTTTTCAGTTTGGTGCTGGACATTGAACTTAGATAGATTGGCTGTCCTGACTCACATCCACACATAATGTATTGCGTGCGGTGTGACAAACAGGCATAGTAAGGTTTTTATGTTGGTTTCGTTTATTCTGCCAATGTTTTGTCAAGGCTGTATGGTGTATGACTTTAGCCTGCCGTGATCGAGCGAAAGTAAAAAAAGAAGCTGGTTCTTTTAGATCCGAAGTCTTTTTAGCTAATGCTAGGAGGTGAGAATAGTTGTTTATATTTGTTTCTTCGTAATCGGCAAGATTACTTGGCATTTGCGAATAATATGTTCTTACAATGGTTGTACTTTGTATTTCAGTCTGCTTATCAAGAGACTTAGCAAATAACATGAATAAAGGATGATGATAGAAGGATCTAGTTAAAACCCCACTGAAATAAGTGGTAAGTTAAAACTATATAATCTCTTGGACTGCATTCTTTAACAGAATGTTGAGGGTGAAAGTGATTTTTATTACAAACTACTAATGTCTGTAACTTTTCTGTTGTTACAGGGGTTTTTCGTTTTTGTTCTTTTTCGTTTTGGTTCTTTATTTTATATCTACATAATAATTGAGTTTAACGTGTTTCACGTTCTCTGCATTCTACATTTTTACTCCTGAATGTCTGTAAGAAGACTTAAAGTAAGCTGAGGCAATGTGCAAAGAGGATATTTCTCTCTACTCTGGTTACCTACCTGGATTTCTAGAACAGAAAGAGATGTGAAGGACTTGGATGTTCCGCAATCCAGATAAGTAGTAATCTTTAATTTGTTTCTCTGTATAATAACTCGGTAAAGGCCGACTGATGTTGATAGTTTAAAAAGAATAACTTTTAACTTTAAATATTCATTTTTCTATTACATATGTAGCTTTCAACTACTTTAATTTACTGGACTACCGATGTGACGTTCCAGTTACACTTATTTTATAATCTTTTTATTATCACAAAGGAATATTAATGTGAAACTTTATTTTTACCTTGTAATGTTGTAGTGTACGATGATGATGATGATAGGAAGTGGCGTTGTGTGTTTAACTAAACTAAGAATAGTTTAAATGTATGTCTGTATATAATTTAGATATTTTTAAGGCATTTGACAACTGCTTTAATATTTGTCATTTTAGGCCACGCCCATTTCCATACTATGGTTAAAATTTTTATTTGTACTAAATTTAACTTAATTTTAAGTGACCATATATATATGGATCCCACTATGCATGACTAAGCCATTTCTTTTTGATTTCATATATGTATATTCATGTCTACATATGGATATAATTAAATAAATATAATTAATAAGTAGATACCATGAGTTTTTTAATTGCATCATTCGTTTGATGGAGAGATACCTGGCACCCTCTCTTTATAAGTTCTGGTATTTCTCTGCTCCAGGTTGGTCCATACTCACTCCCTATACACATGCTCTGCTAGCTGGTGCACCGGTGATTCTTTGAGATAGTGTTACTTACACATCTCCAGGGATTACCAACCGTACCTGATGGGTGTATGTAGGTGTGTTGTTGCTACCTAGTTTGCACCACCCCTACCAAGCCCGTCAACCGTTATAATACTAGCGATGCCTTATAACTAACACGCCTTATAGTCTCATACTATCAACTCCTTATAACTAGAGACGCCGTATAATATCATACTATCGACGCCTTATAAATAGAGACGCCTTGTAATATCAAACTAGAGACGCCTTATAATATCAAACTATACACGCCTCATAACGAGAGACGCCTTATAATATTATACAAGAGACGCCTTATAGTATTATACTATCGACGCCTTGTAGTATCCTACTACCGCAAGTACGGATCCCAGTTTTTCATGTTACTTTTTGAACATTTTTTATTTGTTATTTTAATTGAATCATAAACGTCTGCGTGGTTATAGTCTTAAACAAGCTTGGCCATTGAACGGATGCAGAACTGATCCTACTCTGCACCAAACATGGGCGTCGAAAATGTGACGTAAAAATACATCACTGAATCTGTCATTTAGTTCAAAAATTTCAGATTATGGAAGACTCAGCTTACCTGATCTATCTACGGGGTATGACAGTGATATCAATGACTTGAAAGAGGAAATAGTACATCTGAAAAATGAGCTCGAGAGTGCTCATCAGGAAATTTAAAAATTGAACGGCGAAAACATGAAATTGAAAAATGCCTTAAGCAAAGCGACGAATAAATCAATTCATCTCCAAAGGATCTGTTCAGAAACAATAAAGGAGTCACCCAGATGTAAGAGTACACCTAGTAATTCAAAACCTAGGCATAGCAGCTTATCGTCAGACTATGAAGGCAATACAAGCTGTACAGACCTAGGGCTTTGTAATGTCGTAGTGACTGCTACAGGTAGTCAGGAGTCTGCTAATGGAGCCTCTTGCTCTAATTATGATAACGTTCGCAGCAGAATGACTTCAGGTTGTGTTAACCCTGCCCAACACCTAGATGGCGCCACTATGTTTTGTCATCAGATACCATCGTCAAATCCATCACGTCGAAACAAACTTTGTTTATTAAGTAGTAATAACGTGAATAATGTATTATCTATAGCACAAAATACCTTTCCCTGCTACGATATCTGCCATTATATTTTAAGTAACTGTGGAATCAAACAATTACTATATAATTTAGATAAAAAATTGCTGGATTTTAACAAAAATTATCTATGTATAATTCTTATTGGTGGTAAGGATTTTGAGAAAACTAGTAACTACCATGAATTTGTTACTTACACTAGGAATATTTTAATGAAATTGCAACATACGAATATAATAATTTGCTTACCAGTATATAAATTCAGTGGTTCGAGTTATTTATACAATTGTAGGGCGGAAGTTTTTAATAATTTATTATACTCGTATAATGATATATATAACTATAATTATTGTTTTCAAACATTGTTAATAGATTCCAATTTAAATCTTAGAAATGATGATACAATGTTTCACAAATATTATGGCACATTAAATAATTTTGGTCTAAAGACCTTATTTACCGACATGAAAAATTATATTATCGAGTCAGTATCTGGAGAAAGTCCTCAGGATTTAAAGCCTCTGAAAGGTACTATACCACATTACTTTACAGTACTTAAAAGAGATACTACCAAATCTATTGTTAGGTCTCCGGAACACAAGGACTTGCTTTTTCGTAAATATTAAACCTAATAAAATTAATAGTGTAATATTGCACCAAAATATAGCAGGGGTCTTATCCAAAATGCACGAATTAGATATTGTTATAAATGAATCGCAGAATTTCAATAATAATTTAATCGCTTTATGCTTATGTGAACATTTTCTGGTAGAAGGAGACGAACAATTTTTAAAAATACATAACATGCATCTAGCCTCTATTTACTGTCGCCCCGTTGAAATCACACTGAGCCAAAAAAGGCTACGTAGAGGAGGTACATGTATTTTGCTGAGGAATGACTTGCAGGGCACAGAATTACTATAAATTGTGTTTTCCCCTAAAAATTATAAAGAATAAATGTATATCTGGTAAACCAACTTGGGTTACAAAAGGCCTAAAGATAAGTTGTAAGACAAAACGCTCACTGAGATACAAGTACTACCTAAATAGAAATCATGAAAATAAAATGAATTATGTTAAATATTCAAAAATATTACGGAAATGCATAAATGACACACAATCATTGAGTAACTAAAGATACATTTCCAATTCAAACAATAGGGATAAGGCAACGTGGGATATCGTTAACCGACATGTAGGCACTGCGAAAACTAGGACATATATTGAAAGCGTTTCTGACAATGGTAACTGGTGTACATCTGGAACTGACATAGCTAATTCTTTTAATAATTTTTTCATTGACATTATACAAAATAATAGTATTGATAAACAAGCTGACCATAATTGTAATAACATTAAGAGTAATAATTACAGTATATTTTTAGAACCAATGACTCCTATTGAAATATTTAATATTATTAAAACGTTTAAAAACTCAAAATGTTCTGGCTATGATATTATCACTACAGATCTATTAAAGCGTATAGCACTATATATAGCAGAACCTCTCTCTCATATTATAAACCTATCCCTAGAGCAGGGTTGTTTCCCTGAAATACTAAAATTTTCAATAATTAAGCCTCTACATAAACGAGGGTCAAAATCTGATTTATATAACTACAGACCCATTGCCTTAACTCCTGTTCTTTCAAAAATATTTGAAAAATTTATGTATAGAAGAGTACTAGCATTCTTGGATAAGCATAATATTTTGACTGAGGAACAGTATGGATTTAGAAAATATAGATCCACACAACTTCCAAGTTTTAAGTTGGTGAAGTCAATTATTAAAAATATCAATGATGGTATTCCGACTTGTGCTTTACTGCTGGACCTTAGTAAGGCATTTGATTTTGTAAAACATCCAAGACTTCTAGCGTAACTGGACAGATATGGTATTAGAGGCCCAGCTATGAAATGGTTTAAATCTTATCTCTGCGACCGAAATCAATTTACTAGAGTAACTAAATATGACGCTGTATCAAATTTTATTATAACTGCTGATTCAAAGCCAAGAAATAATTTACTTGGCGTGCCTCAGGGCAGTATTTTGGGTCTTTTGCTGTTTCTTGTTTACCTTAATGATCTTCCATACGCCATTTTGCATGATTGTATTATGTTTGCCAACGATACAACGGTAATTCTAGACTGTAAAAATGAAAACACATTTGAATTAGAAGTCAATCGTACTTTACGGGATGTTGTTAAATGGCTTGATGTTTATGAATTAAAAATTAATCTCGAGAAAACTAAACTTATTCACTTTAAAACTTTTAAAGGTAAACATATAAATTTTAATATAACTTATACATTAGTCCATCAAATAACAACCGCAAAATTTTTAGGTATAACTTTAGACGCACATTTAACGTGGAGGGAACACGTTGACAGTATTTGTGCGAAAAAAAACAAATTTATTTTTGCTTTACGATGAGTAAAAGATGTTACTGACAGAAAGACTGCCGTAATGGTGTACCATTCCTACATCTGCTCTTTGATACGCTACAATATAGTTGTCTAGGGCAATTCGCCTCAACTTCCTAGAGTGTTTATAGCGCAAAAAAAATGCATTCGGGCGCTATTTGATATGGACTGGTCAGACTCTTGTAGAACGATTTTCATCGCGCAAAGACTACTAACTGTTCCAGCCATGTATATATATTAAGTAGTTAAATTCGTGAAAACACATCATTACCTGTTTGAAAAAAATAATAATATTGGTAAGCGACAGGTGACTCATCTGCCCTTACAAATGCCGGTCCCAAAACTGGAAATGTTTCGGAAGAGTTGTGTCTACATGGCACCCCTTATTTTCAACTCCTTACCTAGGCATATTGTAGATTTGCCACATAAGAAACTATGCATCGCATTGCGTGAATGGTTGCTGGATGAGAGCTTTTATTCCATTGACGATTTTCTAAAGTCGAGCCCTTGTCATTTTAATTTTTATTGAGTGACAGCCTTGTGTCAGTGTATCTGGATTTACTATTTGTGTAAATTTAACTCTAACATTTTTTTATTTTATAAATTGACATATAGGTATTATAAAATAATTTATTTGCAAAATTTTATTGACATCATTTGTATAGTTATGAATTAATATTTGTATAATTAACATGTAATTTTAATTGATTAATCTTATTACTTCTGACATTCTATCGTATAGTTATTTTCTATTATTTGCTAATGTACCATGTTGACTTGATTGGTTTTCTAGGCGTATACAATTTTACCATGTCTCTTAAATAATTGTTGTGTTTAATCATTTGCATGCCTTGATTAAATGGCGAAATATGTATTGAGCTAAATTTGTAACTACAACATCTTGTGAACCATATTTCAAGCAAATAAAGTGAATTGAATTGAAAAAAATACTGGCGACGCTTTTAAATATCATACTAGCGACGCCTTATAACTAGAAACGCCTTATAGAATTATACCAGCGACGCCTTATAGTATCATTCTAGCGACGCCTAATAACCAGAGACGCCTTTTAATATCATAAGAATCGTAATATAAATATTATTAATTGAATTATGATTAACAAGTATAGATAAAATCTAAAATGAGTCTTTTGTTAATGCATAACTTTTAGATGGCGACTTATCTGATCTATGTTTAATTAAACCTGTGATTCAGACTTGGGTGTTCTACGCTTTTATCTATATATTGAGATTCTAAATTATCTAATCTGAAAGATGGGATGATGATGAATGACGTGTATAGCCTATAAAATACTACATGTATGGTAACAACTATAATATAAATATTATAAAGGACAGTGACCACTCTAATATATGGGGTTTTGGCCTCGATGCGGACCATTTTGTAGCGCCTTAAAAATACTGCTATTACATAGCTGGGACGATGTAGAAACCCATGATATAGATTTTTTTGTAACCAGGTAGTTAAAAAACAAATAAAAATAAAATTAAACGGCAGGTTTGATTCTCAATTTAATTTTCAAATGTGACCATTATCGTCTTCATATGTTAGTAAAACAATGTCTAGGATTGAGCTGGAGGAGTAATATTTTCATCATACCTTGCCCAACTTGAGTACCACATCACAAACATGATATGAGCAAACAACCAATAGGTGATTTGCCGACAATGCTGTAATAATAATTATGTTTTATGGTGTCTAGGTTGCCAATGTTATTTTCATAAACAAACAAAATATGTTTCTTTTTTGCTTATATGGCATAGTTAAGCAAATAAACATTTTGTTTGCTTTGTATTTTACCTCTTAATAATATGCACTTGACACTTGAAAATGTTGCTAGTTCTATCTGTGCACATTTCAATAATAAATATGTACCATTATTTCTTATGTGTTCACCATATTATGATCCTGGTTGTTTTATTTACTATAACTTAGCCTTTAACTACATCAATATTATATAGAAGCGCTCGTGGCCCCGCGGTCTCAGTGTTCTGTAAACGATCACTGAGTTACGCAACTTTTACTATGGCTGGTACTCGGATGGGTGACCACTTTGTGGCATTTACATTTGCGAGCGTTTCCGTGCTTCGGAAGGCACGTTAAGCCGCTGGTCCCGGTTGCCAGAAAATGGCAGTAGTTAAGCTTGGTTGAAGGCCTTATGGGCGGCTTAAAAATTTCAACAGCAGGTAGCCACAACCTGCGTCTGTCTATTTCAACACGGCAATGGGCTCACCACCTATTACGTGGGACAGTAATCCGCACGGTGAAAAGTGGGCATATAATATGCCTCTGCCACCCCTTCGGGAATAAGGCGTGATGGATATTTATTTAATATTATATATAAAATAAAAAATAAAAGCATTATTTTTTGTCACCAAGTATAAGGAAATTATAAATGGAATTGGCAAATCAGACATTGGTGTAGTATATATCATATATATACTTTGTTTATATATGTACTCTGAGTCACCTAGAAACTTAATATCTCTCTTCTTAGTCATAGTTCAGGAGAAAAAACAATGTAAAAGAGTATCTGCGGCTCTCTTCAAATCTGGCAAAAATGTGGTTCCTTCTGGGTTCTGTTATTTGACTTGAAAATTATTATGTCCTTACAGATTACAAGTACCTTGCCCATAGGGCAAATCCAACAAGTATGACAGGTTCTGTCAGATGCTCTTAACTGAAACATAACAGGCAATGGAAAGGCAGCGACGTCTTATAGTCTCATACTAGCGACGCCTTATAACTAGAGACCCCTTATAATATCCTACTAGCGACGCCTTATAACTAGAGAAGCCCTATAGTATTAAACTAGCGACGCCTTAAAGTATCATACTAGCGACGCCTTATAGTATCATACTAGCGACGCATTATAACTAGAGACGCTTTATAATATCATACTAGCAACGCCTTATAACTAGAGACGCCTTTTAATATCATACTAGCGACGACTTATAGTATCATTTCATCGACGCCTTATAACTGAGACGCCATAATATAGTCTCATACTAGCGACGCCTTATAACTAGAGACTCCTTATACTATCATACTAGCGACGCCTTATAGTATTGTACTAGCGACGCCTTTTACTATCATACTAGCGACGCCTTATAACTAGAGACGCCTTATAATATCATACAAGCGACGCCTTATAGGATCATACTAGCGACGCCTTATAATATCGAATTGACGAAGCCGTTTAGTATCATACTAGCGACGCCTTATAACTAGAGACGCCTTATGACTAGAGACGCCTTATAGTATAATAATAATAATAAAACAAGCTAAGTATTTGGATTTGGCCCACGAGATTGTGGACATGTGGAGTATTGACTCAGCTTTTATTGTTTCCATAGTAATCTCTGTGCACGGACTAATACCCAAAAGCCTCGATCAACACCTTAAGAGGCTCACGTTAGGCAGTTGGGTCAAGGGCTTGATGCAGAAGGCGGTTCTTCTTAATACTGCACGTATTGTGAGGAGGTTCCTCTCTCTGAAGCCCTAACCACCGGTGGCATGGTCCCTGTACCCGATGCTGGTGGTATACTATGTTTTATATTTTTAAATGCACTTTTTGTTTATGTATATTTAAAAATATAATTTATATGTAATATATTGAAATAAAGAGAAATAATAATAATAAATCTTTATTCATTTAGGTCACAAAGTAACACTTATGAACGTCAAGAATATTGCTTCTACATTTACATTTACTGCCAGATTCGCCAAGCAATAGGTAGATCCTGAGGAAGAACCTGGGAATAAAACTCATGGCCACTCTTTTCTAAACGCCAGTAATTACATTAGTTTGATTAACATGATATTTGACCAATTATATAGTAATGAATTTATACAAACAAAAAAAAAACAAAATCAATGTTGTGTTTAAATCATATCAAAATTAGAGCGATTATAGTTGCCGGTTCTAAGGGCAGCCTACCCTTGAAGAAGAAGAATCTGGCAAGAAAGTCAATGGATGCCATTTTAAAATGTAGGAATGGCTTACAACATTAAAATTACACTTACGTTGTTCCTTTGGATTTATGTGAGAACAGTCGACTAAACTTAAGTTTACCTTAAAAATAAATAAGATTATTTGTAAAAATTGCTATAACAGCTATGAGCTGACCAGTCCCAACAGACGGCACCCGTTCACGGGTATGACACATTATATCAGCCGTCGCCCTACTCAATCGTATTATAGGGAATAATGGCGACCCAGGACACTTAGGCGAGCATGACATACTCAAAAACTGCACAGCAACTTTCATGTCAATTTCAAAGAAATAAATAAGTCTACATGGTGATCACACAATAACAAACTCAAATTACATTGTATATTAGTTAATAACGGGACTAAACGCAGCCAATTTAGAAACCTTTAGTTTTCAGACATTTCAAATTATTAATAATGTAGAGATGTAAAAATACAACATATATATGCAGATTCAAGGCATATCACAAGATTCATTCGAATCCTAAATAGCTCAAGCGAAAAGCAAGCTACTCATTTCTATTTATTTTTATCGTTCAAATAATCATTAGTTGTGTAATAGGCCCTTTTCAAGAGGTGCGTCTTAATTTCCGCCTTAAATTTATGTTACGGCAGGTTCATAATGTTTAAAGAAATTTTATTATATAGGCGTACGCCAATTCCTGCAAAAGAGTCGTGAACCTTTTGTAAACGATGATGCGTTCCAATTAATTTATGCTTATTTCTAGTATTTATCGAATATATATCACTGTGTCTATTGTATAAATGTATGTTCTGTTTAACTAACATAATATTTGCAAATATATACTGTGATGCAACCGTTAAAATGCCAATTTCTTTAAATTTTTCTCTAAGAGACACTCTCTCAGAGAACTAGCACTCAATTTATATATTGCACATATAGCTCTCTTCTGGAGTACAAAAATTACTTGTAGATCAGCTGCTTTGCCCCACAGCAAAATGCCGTAAGACATGACACTATGAAAATAACTAAAGTATACCAGCCTGGCAGTTGCCACACCAGTAAGCTCCCTAACTTTACTAACGGCAAAGGCTGCCGAGCTGAGTTTACCTGCAAGACACGTTATTTGGACATTCCACTGCAGTTTGCTATCTAAAGTGATCCCCAAAAATACCGTTGATTGTACAAGATTAAGGGTATCACCGTTCAATGTTATATTTGTACCGCAATTCCTGACATTAGGCACGCTAAATCTGATACATTTTGTCTTCTTAGCGTTTAGTAGCAAATTATTGGTCGTGAACCAATCTACAACTTGGGCAAGTGAACTATTTACGCCGTTAAAATTACTAAGCGTGCGATCAACTTTAAAAATAAGTGACGTATCATCAGCAAATAGAACAATGTCGCACAAGTTCTGTATATAGAATGGCAGATCGTTAATATAAATTAAAAATAGAAACGGACCCAGAATTGATCCCCGCGGTACGCCCATAGCAACAGATGCTTCAGGGGAGCGAATTCCATTGACATCAACATGTTGTATTCGATCATTTAGGTAGGAGGCAACAAGGTTCAGTGCAGAGTCTTTGATACCATAATAAAAGATTTTTCCCAATAGTGTTTTATGGTCAACGCAATCAAATGCTTTGGAGAGATCGCAGAATACACCAATAGCATCTTGTCTATTCTCCCAGACGTCATATATATGATTCAGAAGTGTCACACCTGCATGAATGGTAGAACGACCCCTTGTGAACCCATACTGCTCCTTTTGTAATAGCATATTTAAATTAAAATGAGCTTGTAATTGTTGCAATACAATTTTTTCAAAAATTTTGCTTTTGGCTGGTAATATTGAAATTGGTCTGAAATTACCAGGGTCAGTTTTGGATCCAGATTTAAATAGAGGTATTACTTTACTGTGTTTCATTAAATCTGGAAACACTCAATTATCAACACATTTATTAAATATTTCAGCTAGATGTGGTGATATATTAACAATGATAAACTCAATAAATTTTACAGAAATACCCCACAAGTCAGCTGTCTTTTTTGAGTTAAGTGACTTGAATACTTTAATGATATCGTTGGGGTTTACATATTTGAAGCCAAATAAGACACTACACTGATCCACGCTGCCCCCAAGCATGCGTTGAGGTTTTATTGGACAAGAATTTAAGGAGCTAGTTGTTTTCGCGGGTATGTCTATAAAATAGTTGTTAAAAGTTTGTGCTGTATCTAATTTATTATTACACACTTCGTTGTTTATAATTAACTCAATGTTATTATCACGGGGTCGTAATCGACCGGTTTCAGTATTGATTACATTCCAAGTAATTTTTGCCTTGTTTTTTGACTCTTTAATTTTATTACTTATATGTAACGACTTGGCAGCAGCACAGGCCTTTTTTAAGGTCTTAGAATAAATTTTAACATATTGAATAAAGGCAGGATCAAAATTAAATTGCTTCAAACCATATAGTTCGTACAACTTATACTCATATAAGCTATTTGGATCTTCCTGATTAAAGTCAATAAAAGTGATTTTTGCTGAAACATTAACATTAAATTGTTTAAGTCGATGTGCACTCATTGGCCTACATACAATTTTATTCTTTTTAGAAGTAACATTAATAGGAAATGCTGCTTTCTGACCAAGATGATCTGATGGAAAGTTACTTATTATCTCCCTTGTTGTTGATACACAGTTGCAGAATATATTATCTATACATTTTCTAGAATGTGAGGTGATTCTAGTTGGCTCACAAAATAAATTTTGTAAGCCAGAAAAGACTTAAACAAATTTTTAAATCTAATACATTTCGAAGACTGCACAAGTAAATCAACATTAAAACCCCACACACCACAACATGTTTTCTACTAGTGAACAAACGCTTCAATACATTTTCCATTACAGTTTCTAATAAATTATAATCCCTATCTGAAGGACTGTAGACACAGAGGACAATGAGTTGCTCAAGCTCAACACATGACAATTCTGCAGTACGCTCAATAGAAAGGGCCACAATATCTTTACGTTCTTTACATTTTAAATTATTAGATACAAATATAAGAGAGCCACCACGAATAGTTTTCTTTCTAGAGAACGCACTGCTAAGTGAATAGAATTCATTGTTGAACAATAGTTCATCACTTTTTAACCAATGTTCTGTAATACAAAAATGTGAACATTGTGTTTCTTCATATAAAGTTCTATTTGTAGTAGTTTTTCAGATATGCCTTCAATATTTTGGAGAACTAAGTTTAAACTACTAGAAGTATTGTTAATATACTCAGAATTATTACAACAAATATTATTTACAGTGTCTTTAATAAAAATTATCATACTAGCGCCGCCTTTTAATATCATACTAGCGACGCCTTATAACTAGAGACGCCTTATAATATCATACTAGAGACGCCTTATAATATCATACTAGCGACGCCTTATTACTAGAGACGCCTCATAACTAGAGATGTCTTTAATATCATACAAAAGACGCCTTAGAATATCATAATAGCGATGCCTTATAACTAGAGACGCCCCATAAGTAGAGACGCCTTATAATATCATACTAAAGACACCTTATAATATCATACTAGTGACACCTTATAACTAGAGACGCCTTATAATATCATTCTAGCGACGCCTTATAGCTAGAGACTCCTTTTAATATCCTACTAGCGACGCCTTATTACTAGAGATGTCTTTTAGTATTATACTAGCGACGCCTTTTAGTTTCATACTAGCGTCGCCTTATAACTAGAGACGCATTATAGTATCATACTAGCGACACCTTATATTATCATACTAGCTACGCTTTATAATATTAAACTACCGACGCCTTATAGTATCATACTAGCGATGCCGTTTGTAACATACTAGCGACTCCTTATAACTAGAGACGCCTTATAGTGTCATACTAGCGATGCCTTACAGTATCATACTAGCGACACCTTATAACTAGAGACGCCTTATAGTATCAAACTAGCGACGCCGTTTGTATCATACTAGCGACGCAATATAGTATCATACTAGCGACCTCTTATAGTACCATTCTAGCGACGCCTTATATTTAGAGACGCCTTATGACTAGAGACGCTTTATTAGTATCATACTAGCGACGCCTTTTAATATCATACTAGCGACGCCTTATAACTAGAGACGCCTAATAACTAAAGACGCCTTATAATATCATACTAGAGACGCCTTATAATATAAAACTAACGACGCCTTATAGTATCTAACTAGCGACGCCTTATAGTATCATACTAGCGATGCCTTATAACTAGAGACGCCTTATAACTAGAGACTCTATTTATCAACAACATGGCCACGACCCCACTCTTGGCGTTAGCCTCACTAGTGGTATGTTAAAGACTGTTTATTGAAAACTAAAAGTATTGACACGCTATAAATGTGTTATAAATCATATTAATTACAATTGGATATTAACATGAAGCGCTCGTGGCCCCGCGGTCTCAGTGTTCTGTAAACGATCACTGAGTTACGCAACTTTCACTATGGCTGGTCCTCGGATGAGTGACCACTTTGTGGCATTTACATTTGCGAGCGTTTCCGTGCTTCGGAAGGCACGTTAAGCCGTTGGTCCTGGTTGCCAGTAAAATGGCAGTCGTTACACCTGGTTGAAGGCCTTATGGGCGGCTTAAAAAAGTTCAACAGCTGGTAGCCACAACCTGCGTCTGTCTATTTCAACACGGCAATGGGCTCACCACCTATTACGTGGGACAGGAATCCACACGGTGAAAAGTGGGCATATAATATGCCTCTGCCACCCCTTCGGGGATAAGGCGTGATGGATATATATATATATATTTTTTTTGGATATTAACATAGAACTTTGCGTATTAAAAACCATTATTACTTAAATATGAACATTACGTGTTTTATTCCTCATAGTGTTCTCTTTGAACCATTATTTTTTGAAAGGGATTTTACACAGTATTAGTAGTCGATAAATCAATTGAAATTAAATTAGGATTTACCAAGATATTACTAGTGAATATAATGATTCTAAAACAATCTATTAATTTTAGTAGAAATACGCTTTCGACCAATCACATGACTGTGTTGCCTAAGCATCTAAACCTTTTCTCAGACATATTGTATGTATGTATATACAAGGTGTTAAGAAAACCCTTTCCGATCCGTGAAGGTATTGGTAGGTATCGAGATTTGATTTTATTCGTGTAAACTTTTTTGGAAATTACCCCAAAAATTTACTCCGAAATAAATAAATTAAAAATTAATATAATGTGGTAGCTCACATGGCAACACAGGGAAAGGGCTATAAGGAAATGTAATGTCAAAAGGTCAGTTTACGCCTGCCGGCGGTTTCTTTTGATATCACATACACTCGTCGCCGCATGCCAACTAAGGTATTGTCAGTTTTTAAATATTTGCTATATTTTAAGGAAATTGGACAAATTCTTATTAAAAAACCCACTTTAAAAAAATTATAACTAATTCATACTTATAAATAATTTTTTTTTTGGTTATGTTATTAAGTGCCTATGTACCCCTTTTGGGTCGGACAGGGTTTTCTTAACACATTGTATGTATCTGTATTTGTATCCGTATCAGTATCTGTATCTGGATCAGTATTTGTATTTTCTACTGTCATCTGTCACCTGATCCTCAATCTGAGTCGGAATCTGAGTCGGAATCGGCATCGGCATCGGCATCGGCATCGGCATCGGCATCGGCATCGGCATCGGCATCGGCATCGGCATCGGCATCGGCATCGGCATCGGCATCGGCATCGGCATCGGCATCGGCATCGGCATCGGCATCGGCAATCTCTGAATCTCTGAATCTCTGAATCTCTGAATCTCTGAATCTCTGAATCTCTGAATCTCTGAATCTCTGAATCTCTGAATCTCTGAATCTCTGAATCTCTGAATCTCTGAATCTCTGAATCTCTGAATCTCTGAATCTCTGAATCTCTGAATCTCTGAATCTCTGAATATCTGAATCTCTGAATCTCTGAATCTCTGAATCTCTGAATCTCTGAATCTCTGAATCTCTGAATCTCTGAATCTCTGAATCTCTGAATCTCTGAATCTCTGAATCTCTGAATCTCTGAATCTCTGAATCTCTGAATCTCTGAATCTCTGAATCTCTGAATCTCTGAATCTCTGAATCTCTGAATCTCTGAATCTCTGAATCTCTGAATCTCTGAATCTCTGAATCTCTGAATCTCTGAATCTCTGAATCACTGAATCTCTGAATCTCTGAATCTCTGAATCTCTGAATCTCTGAATCTCTGAATCTCTGAATCTCTGAATCTCTGTGTCTCTGAAAATCTGAAAATCTGAATCTCTGAGACTCTGAACCTCTGAATCTCTGAATCTGAATTGAAATTGGAATCGGAATCGATATCTAAAACAGAGTCTCTGGTATCAATATCTTTATCTGTATCTGTTTCAATATCTTTATCTGTATCTGAATTTAAATCTGAATCTCTGAATTTGAATCTCTTAATATCCTCATCCTCATGCTCATCCTCATCCTCACCCTCATCGTCATCCTAATCCATATCCTTAAACTTACCCTTATCATTATATTTATCCTTATCCAAATTCTTATCCTTATCGGTATAGGTAACGGCATCGGTGTGGTACTCCATCAAAAATACTGATAATTGAGTGGAGTCCACGGGTGTTAGTGAATCACCTCGCTAGCTGATTTTGCGCGGTTTTGGGCGGCACGTGATCCTCTTTCTTTTTCTTTGCGCTACAATTTTTTTAAGAAGGAAAGCGCGAAATCTGTACAACATTTGGTGCAGCAGTGAGTGACAAGGTGCAGACGCTAACTTTGTCAATGTATGTGAAGCCAACCCGCCGGACGATTAATAAAAATCAATATCGAATCATGTAGGGCATTCTAAAGTTCAATGAGCACCATATGTGGCTATCGCAGTATCTACTCTTAAATGTCCCTAATGGATCGTTTTAATAACACAATCGTTTGCATATAAGTAGAAACTAGTTATAATGCCATGCATTTTAATCAATAATATAGTTAGAAATAGTATTAAAGGCCTTGCTACACAATTTAATCTTGACAGTTGTCTTATTAGAAACATGTGTTACACTTTAATTTCGTTGTGACATTTGATTTTGATTCAAATTTCTTTGTAAACTTGATTGGTTGCTCAAATGATTTTAAGATGCCAAGCTTCTCTTTGTTTCTTTGTTATTTGTAATTCACAAATATTAATTTTGAAGTTTGGGTGTTTCCTATGTACAATAATATATATTTATATTCAATTACTTATGCGTATACAAAAAGAATATAATTAGTTGTATATTTAACCAGAAGAATTTAATTTTATTAATTTTTAGTTTATTTATTAAATATAAGAATATTATAATTAAGTAAAAATTTATAAATAAAAGTTTATTTATTAAATTGTTATATATAATAAATAAACTAAAAATTAATAAAATAACGTTCTACTGGTTTACATAGGTAAAATAAAAAATATACATATCAATGTGAAAAATAATTTGTTGAACCGCATAAGGACGAAAAGTATTCTTGGTAAACATTTATCAGACAAAAGTAATTTGATTCTGAGCACTTCTTTCTGAGCGTAGCAGTGTAGCAGTACTAGCAGTACCCTCCGGCTTCGCCCGTGACATACTTCGAACTCACACAACGCTAATTAATTACAACCCACATCTCAATTTATGTCAGTTACTTATTTACTCGAGAGTAGCATTTTCAAAAAGGCTGAAACTCATTTTCTTTGTGAATAACGCACATTCTGCGTTTCACTGTAATCTTCACCATTTCAGAAATCTTTCAAAACTTACGTGTTACAAACGTGTTGTGAGAGTGTGTTTGTATGAGTGTTTGATGTATGTCAGTAAATTTTGCATCAATTTAACTGGTTTTTTCGACAGGCCTTTTTAGACTGTCGGGAGCCCTGGCTGTCGGAAGCCCTGGGGCTATCCTTCCGAGGGCTGACCCGGGATTTCCGGCTATAGACAGATGGAAGGGATACGTGTGGTTTTAGTCGGTAAGAGTCCGGCATAGCATCCATGAGGATTTTCAAAAGAAAGAAAAAGGCCTTTTTTTTTCTTTGGACGGGCTAAGCTTTTCCACGGGCTAAGCTTAAGCATAAGCAAGCAATTTATATGATTCAAATGAGTGCGTACTTAATAAGTCTACAACATTGATATTCATCTAAGATGTACGACTATGAGAATTTTTAAGGCTTAGTGTGGTTTATCAAGAATATAGAACCTAAATAACTAAATAAACCAGTGATACTAAAGTAATGAGGGGTCAAATGTACTAGACCATTTTTTAACTAACTATAACTATCCATCACGCCTTATCCCCGAAGGGGTGGCAGAGGCATATTATATGCCCACTTTTCACCGTGTGGATTCCTGTCTCACGTAATAGGTGGTGAGCCCATTGCCGTGTTGAAATAGACAGACGCAGGTTGTGGCTACCTGCTGTTGAAATTTTCAAGAACCCATTAGGCCTTCAACCAGGCTTAACGACTGCCATTTTACTGGCAACCGGGACCTACGGCTTAACGTACCTTCCGAAGCACGGAAACGCTCGCAAATGTAAATGCCACAAAGTGGTCACCCATCCGAGGACCAGCCATAGTGAAAGTTGCGTAACTCAGTGATCGTTTACAGAACACTGAGACCGCGAAGCCACGAGCTCTTCTTTTACACATGTGGAAATCTCCTCGGATGTCATGCCGGACTCGAACCGGCTAAAACCACACGGTCCCTGTCTAACTGTTGACAGTTAGGTAAGGAGCGGCAATAGAATGCCGGTCGCCCCGGGTAACTCCTCGGAAAGATGTCCCAGTGCCACGGCCTCACCTAAGGGTTTGGGGTGTTATTCCGCTTCTTTGGGGGTTGGTTCGGGTACTATACCGCCGAGGCCGGTAGTCTTAGGTGAATACAAGTCTGCGGAACTCTCCGCCGCCTCTTTCGCGAGCATGACCTGCTCGCAGAAAGATGCAGCGGCGCCCCAAATGTACTAGACCTAGATCATTATGTAAGCGAAGACAGTAATGACCGCTATTAATGTACTTTTAGATGTGATAGCCTACCTCAATGTTTGGACGTCGACTTGTGTAGCCGTAACTGTTCATTAGCAGGCGAGCGGGCATCATTTGATACCCAAAAGCTATAAAAAAGATAAATAGAATTTATGGCGAATCCAACAGCGACTAGGTATGCCTTTAACGCAGCGCGACCTTTTTTAATACATGATAGTGCTCACTTCGGAACAAATTTTCAAAAGTCGTAGGACAGACGTTTTTGGTCATGATCTTAGCTATCTCCTCCTGGCAGGTTGCAGGTGTTTTACAAATGACCTTGACCTCAACCGATTCGGTTTAATCAATATGTCAACGATCTGATTAAGGAGTTGCACAAAAGTCGGAAGCTTTAATATGCTGTATGGATGCTTTAGAATGCTATAATATTCAGATGGGTGTTTTCTATGTTTAATATGTATTATTTTTAGAAATATTTATGTATGTTTATCAGTCGTCTAGATCCCATAACACAAGCTTATATTGGCTTCCATGAGCTAGACGGCGCTGTGTAAAAAAAATGTCCCTCTTTATTAATATATTTATTTAAAAAAAAAAAACATACCTACATGGACGAAATGGTGCTGCTGAGCCTATTGGACAAAGCTAGCTCCTTAGCTGCTGTGTCTATACCTCTACCGTTCCCACACAGAGGAACCTGAGACGGTAAGGTTGTTTCAGAACCCCAGCCAGGTGCTGATGCGCGGGTGGGGTCCCGGAACGCTAATCTGGTGTTTCTAGGGGACTTCAATGGCTTCAGTTCCGTCAACACCGAGAACTCTAAAAATGTTCTAATGGTTCATTTTAATGGCACATAGTTACTGACAAACTCAACGATGATGATGACCTTGTGCGGCCTCAGCGGGCCCTAGAAATGCGGGCTAGTATGTTGTCTAAGCGGTTCACGCTGTGCTCGGATGAGGTCAAGGTAATTTTGTTAAAGGCATTCTGTCATGCGTTCTACACCGACCATCTCTGATATTCCTTCAAGTTGCACTTGAACTTTAACACCTTAAGAGTACAGTAGAATGATGCCTTCAGAGGAATGGATGGGCATGGAGGTGTGGCGATGGCGTGTTTGCCGAACTCAGAGTCAATGATTTCGAACACCGGGTTTGTAAGTCTCTGAATATAGTTATGATAATTTGTAAGAACTTTTATTTACATGTTGAAATTGTAATATTCTATAGAAATAAATAAAAATGAAGTATCTATTTGTAATTTCAAATCAATTCAATTTGTAAAAAAATATTCCCCAAAATTATTAAGAAAGAAACAATTTTGTTACAATTATTATTTGTAATGTAGGTAATTTCTATACGGCCTATATTAAAGAGTCTTTATTTTATTTATGTCCAATCTCGTCACTTAAACACTTTGTCCTTATGCTTACATAAGGACAAAGTATCAAAGAAGTAATGACTTGCTTTGGAAAACCCCATTTAAATGAATTGGCGCCAATTTGACCACAAAACAATGCGCTTGAGCGTACACAAGTAGTACACAGGTAGTACCTGGCAGATAGGCGACGATCCCCGTACTACATAAGAAACAAGTCTCTGAATAATTGTTCTCGAATCGAGCTAAAAGTGCCTGAGGACGGAGGGTGAGCTGCTCGCCATTCTTACAGAATTAGGTCCTAGACGGTGGCGTGAAAGCTACACGCACGCCCTTCCTAGTTCTGGGTCTATCCTTCCGAGGGCTCACTCGGAACTACCGGCCATAGCAGATAGAAGGACAACTTGTGGTTTTAGATTATCTCATCAGGATTCCAACACGTCAAGTGACGAGGGGTGGAGGGCTGTGGACTCCTTCTGTGAGACCGTGTTGCTCCAGAAGGAGGCCGCCAAGCGGAGTCGTGAGAGAGCCGATCCCGCTCGAAGGAGACGGCAGCGTAGAGGAGGGTGCGGCGTGCGCTAACTTCTTACCCGCCATTCTGGGGTCGCTACAAGTGACCCGAGTCAGGTGATACCTCGCTGTAAGCGGTGGTGTCGTCTAGGAGAGACGCAGCTTCCGCCTAAAACATTATCACATAATGATTAATGTGAGGTGGCATTGTGTCCCGCCCGGGGTATAATCAGCCCGTGACGTGCCTTAAGCATGGAGCATGGCAGGGAAGACTCCAGAAGCCGCTGATGCGTTCCTGGTGTTCCTCCTTTCAGCTGAGGTAGGCGCCGGATTTTAGTATAGTATACCAAAACATCGAGAGTCCCCACACACTCTATTTTTAGAACAGAGCATTCCCCGCGTAAGCCAAATTTTGGATATAACGTTGGGCTAGAAAAACTTAAACAAACTTAAGTTCAAATTGTCGACCAAAATAACCTGATGGATTTTCCGTGTAGTTAATTTTTTTTTAACCCTACCCCTCCACGTAATATCCAAAATTTAGCTTTCTCGGTTCATTTGCATTTCCAAATGTATATTTTTAGAGTGATTCAAGAGGTAGGTTTAGGTTATGTTATTCCATAAGTGTCTTATTATTAACAAATCCGTGTATAGTTAAATTCTTATAGAAAGATGTTGTTCAAGGTAATTGTTCGATTTTCAAAATACACGGTAAGAAAGTTTATGTTTATTTATTAGTGTGTAAAGTTTCTTACTTTTTTTTAGGTTAAGTCAAAGGATCTATAAAAAATATTTATTAGATATTCAATCTATTTTTTTTAAGAAAAGCTTACTATAACCATGTGGAAAACGTCTACGGGAAATTTCAAGACGCGGGTGAAGCAGCGAGCATTAGCTTAAATGAGTGATAGTGCGCATTTTAGACCCTAGTTTATACTCCTACTAGCTGCTGCCCGCAGCTGAGATTCGTACGGAAACCTAATCTTTTTGAAAATCCAATATAGAATATTTTACTCACGAAGAATGTAGCTTTCGAATGATGAAAGATCATTTGAAATCGGCCTAGTAGTTTCTGAGCATATTCATTCATTACAAACAAACTTACAAATCATTCCTCTTTATAATATTAGTATAGATAAGTTAATTAGCAACACAGGTAGAATGTAAAATAAAATAAATAATGTGGGACATTTTTTTACTCAGCGCCATCTATCCCAAAGTAAGTTAACATAAGCTTGTTTTATAGGTCTAGACAACTGATAGTTACTTATATACATACTTAAATGTTTCTAAATGTATGTTTACATATAAAACTGGGTGTTTTATATGTAAACATACGAAACAAACATTTGTGGATTACACATATATTTGTGCAGACCCGGGAACCGAAACCGGGACCTCAGCGCGGCAGTCACATAGACTACCACTGCGGCTCCGAGGCAGTCATGTATCAATGTAAGTTAGATTCGGACATTAAGATACAAAATATACACAACATACTCTACTCATATAATTCAATAACAGCAACACTTATTTCACAGCATCTTTGTAGGGCCTCCTATGAAATCATTAAAACCTGTCCGAGTTCACTGCACGCGCAGCTCAGACTGCTTCCATAGAGTAAAATATAATTTTTCTTAAATTTATTAACCTCTTTTATTATACTTACATAACGTTCATACAGTTTAGAAATTCACATGTATTCGCACTAGTTACTATTTGTTATCTATTCTTGATACTCGATGAATATAACGGGACGAAACAATCAAAAATTACTCAGTCGCATGCTAAGTGTCATAGTATAAACAAATTCGTGTATAGTTAAATTGTTACAGACAGCTGTTGTTTAAGGTAAGTGTTCGATTTTTAAAATACACGGTAAGGAAGTTTGCACTCAAAAAAGGTTAAGTCAAAGGATATATAAAAAAGATTTAATAAGATTAAGATATTCAATCCATTCATCCATTATTATTAACTTTAAAAGGTGTTTAATGTATGAATGGGTAATACTTATGGTATTACAAAATAATAATTAATCTAACTATAAAAAAATATTTCGATTTAATCTATCTATAGTAAACGATTTATTCTTTATTTAAAAAAAAAAAAAATTAAGATAAACATCTTTCTAAAATCTACAAAACACCGTAGCCATTTCTTTTTTTCAAATAATAAATCAGATTTAAACAAATATATCATGAGTTTTTGTTAATAAGTAAATGTTTGATTTACAAACTTGTTTGAATTTAGAACGTTTGCGTATAAACTTCATTGCAATTTTAAATACTTTAATATTCATTTCATTTTTCTTACTGAACTTTTAACTTTACTTCATTTTCATGTATTCATTACAATAATTACAATTTTCTTTGAATTCAAAGTAAAATAAATTAAATAAATATAAAATTTATTGTTTTTATAACTTCCTGTAAGTGCTGAAAAATATATTCCCACAACAGCACACACAGCAAGGGTTTTTCTTGAAAGAGTCCATTTTATGACTTCAACAATAAAAATAAACACTTAAAAAAATTACATTATATGTTAAAAAAGTTCAAAATAACCAATATGGAGCCAATGAGTAATATGGCATAAAACATTGTTATTTGTAAAATATTAAAAATAAAATAAAATAAATAAATATCCATCACGCCTTATCCCCGAAGGGGTGGCAGAGGCATATTATATGCCCACTTTTCACCGTGTGGATTCCTGTCCCACGTAATAGGTGGTGAGCCCATTGACGTGTTGAAATAGACAGACGCAGGTTGTGGCTACCTCTTGTTGAAATTTTTCATGCCAGGCATTCAACCAGGCTTAACGACTGCCATTTTACTGGCAACCGGGACCAACGGCTTAACGTGCCTTCCGAAGCACGGAAACGGTCGGAAATGTAAATGCCACAAAGTGAAAAAATATTAATTAAAATAAATTTTCAAAATTACATTTAACATTTTTATTAAAATTATTATAAATATTTTGTTTCCGGGTATGAACTGGAGCAGGTTATTTGATTTATAGTACTAGGTTTTTATTACCATTGAGTTGGAAGACAAGTGTACTATTGAGCGTAATTCTATTGAGCGACCATTACGATTCTTTTCTGACCCGATTGAAATAGTAAACTTGGCCCCCAGAGGTGCAGCAGTCGCGCTGCGGACTGCGCCTATAAATAACTAAACTAACTAACTATCTTCACGCTGTATCCCTGACTCCCTGGGTAGTCAGAGAGGACAGATCGGCAGGCTTCGCGATCCATGCATACTTCTTTTGCTTCTTCAATTTTTATCAATCGCTCATACACGCACGTCTGGGTATCCGAGTGCTTTTGACCTTTCCGTTTTTGAGCAATCTGCTCACGTGGTAATCAGTGGTTCTAATGCAATTTCCTAAGTAAACTTATTATTTTTATAATAATTGTGTTTTTACAGGTTTATTTTTTTGGCTTTTGACTATAATTAACATTTTTAAAACGTAGCGAAAGTCGTTTTTTGCTGTAGAAAAGAAAAGAGACTCTCAAAAACTGTAGTACAACTAGTTAGTTTAACTGATTGAACCAATGATACACGGCTGTGTCATTTATACAGCAACAAAAAATCCATGCTTACCATTCAAAAAAAGTTAAAAAAGTTACTAAATTTCCAAGGTCCTTGACCATTTTTGATAAATCGTAAGAAAAGGAAAGTTTCCATAAATGATTTATAAATCGACATTATCTAGTGTTTATAATTTATTGCAATTTGATTAATCGTAGAAACTAGATCAGATGCACTATTAAATACTACTTGCAATATGTATTACAAGGTTTTTGTGCATCTATTTGTATACATAGGTATTTTCTAGGCCAATGTGCTTCTACCACATCTACAATTAACATCAGGTAAGATTGTAGACAAACGCAAACCTTTATTTAGTGTATTATAAAATGTCCGCGCACTTTTCCAAACTTATTAATTAAACTTTCTGTGAGATTCTGAGATATATCTTAGATTCTGATTTGAGATTTAGGGCCGTATTCCAGAACGTTTATCAACACTCAAGAAACACTTGAGAGTAGATTTTATAAGGCAAAGTCTAGTCTTAAGCGTTGATCGAGTATAGAGAAACGTCGTGGAATACGGACCTTAGAGTGAATAACTCTAAATCTGACAGAAGAAGAGAATCTGATAGGGAGAATAGAAGTTTATATAAAAAGTAATGTTTAGCAATATTGGTCTGATAGCAGATGTAACTCTAGAGGTACATCAATAAAGCGCTGTTACAAAAAAAAACAGTGAGTCTTGAGGCATATATGGTAGAGTGGGTAAAGGACATAAGTATACAGGGCTTGAAAGGATTGATTTTATGATAGGTACATATGGTGGTATACATTATCCTTTACCTTCTGTTATGTACACGAAGCGTTTTCGAAAAACTCCTTTTTGTCTGATATACTTAAAATTTTCATTTAGACTGTAACTATATAGATTGTAATATTTAAAGTAGCTTTTAGCTTTTTTTGCAATTCGTTCACCAATCAGCCTATCGCTGTCTCAAACATTTTGCGAGGGTGATTGACCTTTCTGTACCGCGTTAGCAAAACGGGTTGGTACAGGGTTTTGCATCGAGTTTTCCTTCTCTTTAAGTTGCACCATCTATTGCAGCGTTCATCAATTGAAAGTCATATCATCACCAAGTAATATAAACATCTAGCTTATGTATACAGGTTTCGCCCTACTGCGATTATAATTAAAAAAAAACCTTTGAGGTGTGTGTACGTTGAAACAGTCCAGCGGATTCAGCTTCTAGTAAAAATGAAAATAATGTGTGTGTACTATAGTACACAGGTACGAAGTGAAACTTCTTTACGTCATTTTTTTGTAGCTATAAATTTTCTTTCATCTTAATCTATACTAATATTATAAAGGTGAAGAGTTTGTTTGTTTGTTAATCTGTTTGTTTGGTTGAACGCGCTAATCTCAGGAACTACTGGTTGGATTTGAAAAATTATTTTGTGTTAGATAGCCAATTTATCATTACGCTACTACACTGGGGAGCAGAGCAGTAGTCATAAATGACGAATTAAATAGGTGCGACGGGAGGTCGAAATATTCCACGAGCGAAGCTGTGTTCTAGTAATATTATAAATGCGAAAGTTTGTGTGGATGTTTGTTACTCTTTCACGTAAAAACTACTGAATAGATTTAAATGAAATCCTACAATAATATCATCAGAATAACACATAGGCTACCTTTTATCCCGTGAATAAGTCCCTGTGGGAATCGGGAACGGGAAAACTTCTCTACACGGGTAAAGGCGCGGGCGTCAACTAGTACGTCCATAAAGAAGTTTCACTTATGACAAAGAAATTTCACTTCAAAACAAAATGACGCGTAAGTGAAAACGTAACGATTTTTTTACAGCAATAAACTTTTTATCAACCTTGATAAAGAAGTTTAATATTTTATATACTACTCGGGACTTCACGCGAAAACAATTTTGTACTTACATTCACCGACGTTTCGAGCGCGTTGCAGCGCCCGTGGTCGCGGCTGGAAGAAGTTTAACTTCATATCTATTTCAATGTTTACTTTCTTACTCAATTTAAGCCCGGTGTTTTGCGTATTAGTTATATGTTTGATGTGAGTTTTAACTTAAAATTCTCTAGTACTGATGTACCAAGACTATTTTTTCCTCATAGCTTTTTGTAAACAAAATAATTAGGTGTTTGACTTGAAAGATATCATATAATCTTACATCATACAAGACAACATGTGTTTTAATACTTATCTTTACGTATATATAAAAGGCAACAGTGACGGACTGACTGTACTGACGGATAGATCAACACAAGGCTCAAATAATATGGTACATACATTATTAACGAGCGTTTCTGTGCTATAAATTGGTCTCAGTTGCCATCAACATGGTAGTCGTTAAGTCAAGTTGAAGACCTTAAATTATGAGCGACTTGAAAATTTTCTACAGCAGGCAGCCACAACCTATTTCTGTCGGCAATGTGAGTGTTACATCTCAATGTGGCAATCAATATGCTTCGAAAACTACTTTTCGTTTGGTGGGCCTTATATGCCACCTCAGTAATATTAAATACGCAGTGCTTGTGCCAAAGTTGCTTTACGGTAGCGAAACCTTTGCCGAAATTGAATGCTGTTTTTGATGCGATCACTTCAAAAATTTTGCGACGAAACTTAGTAGAATACATAATGAAGTGATACGCAATATGGCAGGTTTGAATGAAAGTGTCAGCGTTAAGCTGGAAAAGGGCGTGCTCCGTTGGTTTGGACACGTTCAACGAATGAGTGAGGAACGATTGACGAAGAATATATATTGTGCGACAGTAGAGGGTAGAAGGTGTCAGTAAGCCGAGACTTACATATGAAGACCACGTGAGCAGATTGCTCAAAAACGGAAAAGACAGAAGTACTGGGATACCCAGACGTGCGTGTATGAAGCGATTGATGAGTTTTGAAAAACCGAAATAAGTATGCATGGATCGCGAGGCCTGGCGATATGTTCTCTCTGACTACCCCGTCAGGGATACAGCGTGAAGATAGTATAGTAATATTAAAAGTGTTACATAACGTCAGTTCACAGTTTGTCACAGGTTAACCCACAGGTCATAAGCACAGTACATAATAATTATGTGCTGTAGCATAAGCTAGTAAACTTAAATTACACAATTGTAATTGAATCACAATCTGAATATAATTACAGTAATTTTATTTTACAATGCAATCTCTACAATAGAATAAGAAATCAACTTTAATATACTTACATAGTCACGTCTTTTTCTCAGAAGGGATAGGCAGGCGGTTAAGCAGTGCCATTGTACCCTTTTCTCATAACTATATTTCTTTATAAAATATGTTTGTAAATTAACTGAAATAAAATATATATTAATACGCCAACATTTCACCATTTGTATTTTATTCCATGTAAAAGGTGCTTAGTCTATCGCCGTATTGAAACGGTGAGGACCGAGTCTGCTATTTCAATCGTGTCGAAATCGTCGCTCAACTGAAAGCACCGGTACAATTTTGACAGTTTTTCGTAGTCTACTATTACAATCGTATTCCAATAGACTTCTATCGGTCGGCCGATAGTATTCTACCACTTACCGCGTCACTGGCCGCTTGTCAGTTGCATTTTTGATAGTCGTTAACATTTTGACAGCTAAAAACAGCGATTCTGGTTCTTTTCTACGGCTTGTCAATAGTAGACTCGGCCCCCAGGTAAGTTGTAAATAACTGCGTAATATTTTTATCAAACCGCCAGCTCCATTAAGACCTTCAAAAGAACTTGACTTAACAATGTTATGCGCTTTTATATATTTCGGCAACTAATTTCAATTATATACGAGTAGGTAGATTTCAGAGACACAAAAATGTATCTTATCAGCGTAGGTGAGGTCTGGCTCGACATCATTTAAATATTAAAAAACTTCACAAAAAAACAATAACCAGTGCAATGCTTCGTCGATCCTAGTTAAAAAATCTAAATGAGTATGATAAGTACAAATATCACTTATATTTTGTTGAGCTTTTTACAAATAAACTGATAATTAAAGACTTTAGACTTTAAGTCTAAAGTACAAATATCACTTTCATTTTGTTAATCATTTTTTTTTTTAATATATGAATATAGTTATCAATTGTCTAGAACCCATAAAGCACTCTTGGTCCGGCTAACTCAGTGTTCTGTAAACAATCACTGCGATAGTCAACTTTCACTATTGCTTTTCCTCAGATGGGTGACCACTTTGTGGTATTTACATTTGCGACAATTTCTGTGCTTCGAAAGGCACGTTAAGCCGTTGGTCCCGATTGCCAGTAACATGGTAGTCGTTAAGCCCAGTTGAAAGCCTACACACTACTAAAGCCTAGTTACAAGCCGCCCAAAAGGGCGGCTTGTAAAATTTTAACAGCAGGTCGCCACAACCATCGCCTGTCCATTTCAACACGGTAATAGGCCACCATTTAATTAAACACAAATCACTGCAGCGACTATATGTTATTTATCAAATGTCTGACGCAAATAAGTCTGAAGTAAACTAATCATTTTCATATAATAATATTTACTATTATGTTACTCTAATAGCTGAATAACTTATGTGGCTATCCAAGTAATAAATATTTACAACTAAATGGCGAGAATACAGTGAGCAATCTGTGTCTACCACAGACCAAAGAATGTTGCTCACTCCCTCTCGCGCAAGTGACATTGATTCCTTCATAGAAATCGTAAAAACAGGGGGCCGAGTTTACTATTTTCCAATAGGAAATCGTTCTAGTTCTATTCTATAGTAAAGGTTGCCTGTAAGAGATTGCTCTTTAGCGATGAGGCCACCCTTTGTACATTTATGAGACTGTAATCTCTGACATGTGTGTTTGATATTAATGTGCAATAAAGCTTATTCTATTCTATTTTATAGCGGTTCTATTGCGAATAGTCTAAAACTAGGTACTACTCTACTAAAACTGTTACATGTTTCATAATCACACTTCTCAAGCTGCAGAATAAAGACAAAATGCTATTGTAAGCTATCAAAATATTTAAATTGACTCCCAAAAATGCAAATTAAGAGCTACTTACAGGCGCTATACGGGTTAATAATATTCTATCAGCCGCCCGATAGAATTCTATTGGAGCGCAAATGTAATAGTGGACTACGAATACTGTATTTTTTTCTGTTGGCTCTCTATTCAGCGACGATTACTCTTCTTTTCTGAGGCGATTGAAATAGTAAATTTGGCGCCCAGGAGAAATGACGTGCATAAACATTCGTAGGTCGCCGCGACATGTCCAACAATCAGATAACTACGTATCAAATACGATTAAAACCATCACTGGTCTTAGATACACGTACCAAAAATATTATCCATGGCCATAGTTTTGAAAAATCATATAAAATGGCCCAGTCTGTTCGCCCGTCCGTCTGTCTGTACGCATCTATTTTTCAGGTGCCAAGAGAGAAAGAGACAAACGGTTTAGGACATTCGCTTCAAGACACCATGAATACGTGCATTAAAAATCGCCTATTTTGAAATTTCTACCACGTCCAGTTTTAAAATGGTGTCGGTTTAGAAGTCGTCTTCGATACTAAAAGACCCGTAAGTTGTTAAATCCTGTTTTACATGAAAACACTGTTTTTTAAGCTTAGTTCGCAATGGAGATCAAAAAAACACTATGTCCGACGCGCTGTTTGTGAATAATCTTAAGCAATCGTGACGACACACCAATATTTCCGCATGGCATTTCTCCGGTAATTAAGACTTCTATGGATTCTTTGTTCTATGGCGACTACGAAATAATTTTTTTTTCTGATTAACCGGAAAATATGTGATTTTATTTGTAATTTATACAGGACACAGTAAAGACGTAATAAACAGTACTTAAGTGAGTCCAGATTTTATCATCATTTTAATAAACTTTACGATTAATGTATTAATGAAGGTAGATTCATGTATAAATAGTTTTCAGATTAAAAATTAAGTTCACTATTGCAAAAAAAAATTTTAATCAATCTTGAAGGACTGCAGTGTAAATAATTTATAGGCCAAAGGCTTTCAATACATTCGTTTTTTACAGTGAGAAACACTGTGCTTGTGAACATTATTATTTGTTGGTAGAGTTAAATAAATGAATGATTTTTTTTTAATTATGCAAACTGTTGATACAATATTAAGGTATGTGCTAGTCAATAGTTTTTTTTAACGTCACGGAACACTTCGCGTGACTGCTCCTAACTGATGAAAATTTGGATGTAGTTTTTTTGGTAGTAAGCAAATGTTATCGATTTAGATGGATTTTAGCTTAAATTTTGAAAATCATCAGTTCACTTTCCAGATGATGAAGGCCTATCACTAAAAATCCACAAGTTCGATGGGTCTAATATTTGGTTTATTACTTTGATTTTAATTCCATTAATATTACTAGCGTAGCATCATAGCTCAATGTTTAAATCTCAGATTTTCCTTAGTAACTAAGTAACTAAGCATCACTACAATAATTTGGATGCCGATCTTTTTATTTTATAAAAAGTATAGATAAGATTTATAATAACGAATTACATAATATACATTTTCTTATGTTCCGTTTATATATTCTCATATCATAGATAATGTTTATTGCTACGGACTTAACTCATCTCTCGTCTTCAACTGTTCACCCATCGCACTCATACTAACATACATACATATAACTCCGCCTGTCTCTCATCGGAGAGACTATAGATTGACTGACTTTCGCTTCTTCTACTTTCATGAGTGTTTTCATACACGCTCGTTGGTTAAGGGTACTTTTGACCTGGCCTTTTTCCAAAAGGTCGTCGATTTGATTGACATACATACTCCGAGGTCGACCCCTAAGAGTTTGCCCATTCACTCACGCCACTTATATCTGCTTCGTCAGTCTATTTTCATTCCTCTTCACGTGTCCGAACCGTCTAAGCATCCCTTTTTCTATCTTAGCCACTACACCTTCTGTCATACCGCAATGTTCCCCTATCGCGCTGTTCACAATCTGTCATACTTGTCTCACTTTCAAAAACCATTACTTTCGACTTGTTTACATTCACTTTCATTCCTTAGCTTTTTAATGCATCATGCATAAAACCCATCGCGCTCAATCCTACTACTCAATTTGTGGTATTGGCATTCCGTTCTTTTATTTCTGCAATTCCACCTTTGAGCCCAACTTCGGTTGCCTTATTTTGACAAACTTGGTACACATATCCTCCTTAAAGATGTCATATCAGGGGCCCAATTCGAGAATATACAGCTTGAAAGCGTAGATAGAAATTTGCTCATGAAACAGCGAAACGAAATACATTTCCCCAGTAAATTTACGTCTACGCTTTCAAGTCGTATAGTCTAGAATTGGGGTCCAGGTCTTCTTGGATTCATAACTTCTTCACCATCCATTGTTGGTACATCATACATTATGGCAGTCCACTGCTGGAATTAATTCACGCCAGTTCTTCCCCGCGACGTTCTTCAGATCATTGCCCCATCCGGTAGGGGGTATTTTTACCTTACGTTTGTCGAGTTGCGGTTTCCATCCAAGAATTAGTTTTTATTCTATCACCCATCGGTTCTTTTTTTCAGATGTGGCCAGTCCATTGCCATTTCATCGTTCTTATTCTGCGGAATATTATGTCGACCAATCTTGTTCTCTGATTGTTGGAATAGACAAGCGTTTATTCCTTATATACAGTCCTCCAGATCCTTATATCAGTACTCGTGCAATTAACCTGAAGAATGTAATAAATGCTGGAATTCCTCACGAAAATTAACTCTGGATCGAAGATCGGTGGCACCGGAGATTGTGTTTAGATATAAAAGTGGTACACGAACACAACCTTGACCAAATTCATTGCTGAAGTTAAGTACTTAATATTATTTTGTAATCAAAAAGATAACTATTTGTTTAAAAGATAAAATTAATGTGTAATTGGATTAAAATAAAATAGTTATTTCGTGTGACCAGTAATACAGTACAGTAGTTAAAATGTTGCAATACGTCGTATTGGTACCTCCTTTTTTCTGTGAGGTTGTCACTGCGCTATTGCGAGGATTGGGGAATGACTTTATGAGAGACCACCAGATCTGGAAAGAGATTAGACTATGCACTATGACTACAAAGATGGCGATAGTTCAGATACAGAGTACACCTGGAACAAATATTAGTTCGTCGTAGAAATATCATAAGTATCAAAACTATAAATAAGATTAAAAAAAAGGCGAAAAAGAGAAAGTAGCTTGTCATTTTCAAAAGGGGAAGCAGATACACAAAATAGTAATCGGCTTAGTAAAAAATACGGGTGTGTGTTTGCTATTTTATGGCAATAAATTACTATTCTCTTCATCATGTAAATGATAATTATCAATTAACTTTTGTTTTGGGAAACCGGTGTGTGCGCGCGTTGTAAAAATATTACTCTCATATCATTTTCCAAATTCGCCAAAAGAGGCATAAGCACACTTATGAGACCTAATCATACAGATAATAATAAGAATACAGATTTATTAAAAAAAAAATTCTAAATATTTTCCATCTGGCAACAATACACAATTCCTGTCTGTGTAATGAAATACTTATAGGATTTTGGCGGGAACAGCGAAGAAGCCGGTCACCACTCCGTTATTAATTTTAAAGCTAGTGTATTTTCCAGTGGTTGTGTGTTAAAAATGTGGTTTCTTAAACATAAAAACTTCGACAACGTGCCCAAGTGTTGTGAAATTGGATTACTCAGTGGAACGCGGCATTTTCTGTTACCTTTCAAAATTCACATATTCCTAACTGCAGTACAATTTTCCATCATTTTACTGCAGTAGAACTTTGAACAATATATACATGAATACGCTACTATCTACAAGAATAATTTACTTATTTTGAATGAAGAAGATTAACGTACGAAAATGAATGTACTATAATTTAATAAAATTTATACTTTTGACATGAAAATTAAATTGACATAACAAGAAATATTCAAATTACTTGATTTTGGCATAGCTCAAGTCGAGAAAGTCCAAAAAGAAGAAGAAGAAGAAGAAAATACTTATACCTATATCATTTGAATATTTAGCATCTCCTTAAACGTAATGTACCAAAATATGTACTTATCTAGAATTTAACCTGACATTCTAGATACATATTTTGCACACAAGCTCTACTTTACTGCCGAAAATTAAAAAATAAAAAAGAATTCAGGAAAGACTTCTTTGATAATAATAACATAATTATTCCAAAAGTTGATACCGGTATGCTACGTGGTACAACATTATATTTGTTTATAATTAAAATGATTTTGGAAACAATACAGGTAATCGTCCATTAAATAAGTGCTATAATTGCATGTATAATAATTTTAATCGGGAAATATTCTGCGATTTAATATGCTCATAATAAAATGGATAAAAAATGAATTCTTCAAAAAAATGGTTACCATAGTACAAGTTCTGCTTAGTTTGGAAACAGGATGGCGTTGTGTGAGTTGTCCCAACGATATTTATTTATAAGCGACGATATTTATTTGTGAAGCGCTCATGGCCCCGCGGTCTCAGTGTTCTGTTAACGATCACTGAGTTAAGCAACTTTCACTATGGCTGGTCGTCGGATGGGTGACCACTTTGTGGCATTTACATTTACGAGCGTTTCCGTGCTTCGGAAGGCACGTTAAGCCGTTGGTCCCGGTTGCCAGTAAAATGGCAGTCGTTAAGCCTGGTTGAAGGCCTTATAGGCTGCTTAAAAAATTTCAACAGCAGGTAGCCATAACCTGCGTCTGTCTATTTCAACACGGCAATGGGCTCACCACCTATTACGTGGGACAGGAATCCACGCGGTGAAAAGTGGGCATATAATATGCCTCTGCCACCCCTTCGGGGATAAGGCGTGATGGATATTTATTTATAATAAAATGGATAAAAAATGAATTCTTCATATACTTACTTCCAAGGTAATTTACGAAGCAAATAATAAAAAAGAACTAAATCTATAAAGATTAATAAAATTTCTATACAGATAAACAAAAGACACACTGTTTGTTCCGCCTGATCTTTAGACCGATTTTAACGGGACTTTCACTGATGGGTAGCTGATGGTATAAGGAGTAGCTTAGGATACGTTTATTGCCGTCTTCTCGCGGGAACTAATCTTTTACAAGCAGATGATCTCTAAAGTGGTCTGGACAGTATCAAGTATGAGAAAAGAAATGCCGAAACTCAATTCACGTGGGACTTTTTCCCGCACTCGTTTCCCACATGAACTTATTTCCCGGATATACAACCTATGTATTTGTCAAAGGTCTCAGCCAAATACCAAATATCAGTCAATTGGGGTTAGATAATAAACAAACATCCAAACATCTTTAAATCTTTCAGTTAGAATAAAGAAATGACGAAATATTTACACTGTGTTCATTCATTTATATAGTTTTTGTATGTTTATATGTTTTATCGTTATACTTTGCGTCCGGAGCGATCGTATACGGTAAGATCCAATAGTCTTTCTTCCGCGTACACTTTTTTTATTCTAGTTTATTTTTTGGAGCTATGTCAATTCAGACATTGTCGATCCCGCGTATTAGGTACGCTTAGATTGTCGAATGAGCTCCCTATATCGGGTAGTCAGTATTCTCAAGGATAAATTTACCAACGATAACTTTTTTTATGTATTATCTGTGATAACTATGAACGGATTCGTTATGGGTCCAGTGTCAAGTTAAAGATGCTGCCCAGCTGTAGCACCCAACACAATAACAACTTTAGAACTAAATAAAAGCTTTCTTTTTTCACTAAATTCAAGCTTTCATGTTTTCAAAATATGCATTGTAACGGTTTTATTTTTAAACCTGGGCGAACGTTATAAATTTCCTGAGTATGTCATTTGGTTTTTTTGGACACGTCCAACGAATGTGTGAGGAACGATTGACGAAGAATATATATTGTGCGAAAGCAGAGGGTAGAAGAGGTCAGGGTAGGCCGAGACTTACATATGAAGACCACGTGAGCAGATTGCTCAAAAACGGAAAGGTCAAAGTACTCGGATACCCAGACGTGCGTGTATGAAGCGATTGATGAATCTCGAAGAAGCGAAAGAAGTATGCATGAATCGCGAAGCCTGGCGATCTGTCCTCTCTGACTACCACGTCAGGGATACAGCGTGAAGATAGTTAAGTTAAGTTTAAGTTATGTCATTTAATGGAAATCACAATATGCAGTAAAATTGCCTTAAAATGGCGACGCTTTCCTCTCCGCCGCGCGCGATTAGTCACAATACTAAGTACTTAACGTAATACATTTTATATACAAGACTTCTTACATCCTCCCCAGCAACCTTAGTGATAGAAAAATGTTCTTGACTTTCATCGTATTACCTACAAAATCTATAAAATAGTTTTCTAAGCTTAGACAGTTAACCAAAAGCCAATACATAAATAAACTGTCCTGATGCCACTTAAAAATCTTAGTTACACTATTCTTATCGATAACTGATAAATTATCCATTCTTATCGCACTATAAAACGTGGATTAAAAGTGCCCTCTTGGCATTTATCGATAGCGATGTAATATATTTTATATATGAAACTTTAGATTGTAAATATAGTGTTCTATTTTAATTAATATCTACGTATTCAAAATTATAACCAATATTAGTCTAAATATTTAACCATAACGAAAATAGTCTGTGACAATTTAATACGTGATAATAAGAGTTAATTATGTTATTTATAATTATATTCACACGAAGGCAATAAACTTCACATAATTATTAAAATACAACTTGATATAAATGATAAGCTATCGTTAATATTGTACACAGTGGAAACTTTTGAGCATTGCGTAAAATAATATTTCTGTGTTTTATTGGTTCTACTTCTTACTCATCAACTTGCAGCAAAATATGATAAGCAAATAATACCTATTAATGCGATAAGACCCCTTTCAATGCTAAGGTTTAAATTATGTAATATGTGATGCAATGGAAGGTGTATCAAATGCTTATGTTGAAGATGTATAAAGTTTTATTAATTTGCTAAAAGACTATAATTAAATTGCATCGTAAAATATTGGTAGACACTATTTACTACACGAGTCACAAAGCTTTTTAAGAATTTTATTAATTTGCTTTAAAGACTGTCATTAATTTTCACTTTTTTACTCAAAACTCTTTTCAGAGTTGATAATGATGAAACTACTTGTAGTCAGTAAGTTGTTTTGTGTAACTCTCTGTTTTACAATCTCTAATCATAAGTAGGAGAGAATATTAGACTCGCCTAAACATATATGACTTGAGTCTAAACTACTGATAGGAAGGTCAAAATTAGAAGACAGTTAATGTAAAATAAATTGACGGTACTTTTCCATTTAGTCTTTTTTGAATCTATTATTTAATAAAAGTTTTAAAATTATCTAGATTTGTCAGAGGAAAGCAATATCGATATCAGTTATTGCAGTTACACAATACAAGTTCTTTTTCAAGACTCAAGAAAAAGACTGACGTTTATTTAAACAAGAGTCTTAAAATACTTAAATTAATCTTCTTATCATCTTGAACTTATCTTTAACTATTCGCATCGTATAAATTAAACTGCAAGTAGTCTAAACTAGGTCTAGTAATAAAATCAATGATTTAAAGATAAATTCTTTATCAACAGTAACGCTCATTTATAATCTGTAAAAGAATATTGAAACAAATATTACAATCAAACATTTTTAGGGTTCGAGCTATCTGACGACCTGTTACAATGGCGGCAAAAGAAAACTATGAGTATAACGTGGTGCCCGATAGAGAGGTAACAAATGACGCCAAATTAAAAAGCGAATGGAATAATAGCTGATATAACATCACCAGCAACGCTTTTGGCTATCCAGTGTTGTGTATGTCATTGTAAACTATGTCTTTTTTTCGTGTCGTTGGCTTTTTTCATCTTTTCGTTCGCCACGTTACCAAAAATATATGTCTTCACATATACACACGTTAACTCTTAAATTTTCGTATAACGATATTTTTTCGTATTGCTTTCCAAATTCTTAATCTATCTTCTGATTAATCTCAATGCGGGTTCCAAGATATACTGACTTCTCTTGGATCTTCACCGAGATAGAGTTTAGTGTTTTTTTTTTCAGTCACGCCTTTATCTCCCAAGGGGTGGCAGAGGCATATTATACGCCCACATGCATGCACATTTCTGTCACACGTAATAGGTCGTGAGCCCATGACCGTGTTAAAATATACAGACGCAGGTTGTGGCTACCTACTGTTGAAATTTTGCAAGCCCGTAAGGCGTTTATCTTAACGGCTGGAATGTTACTGGCAACCGGGAACAACGGCTTAACGTGCCTCCAGAAGTACGGAAACGCTTGTCAATAGAAATACCACACGGTCACCCATACGTAACTAGCCACAGCGATAGTTGCTTAATGCAGTGGTCATTTACAGAACACCGAGTTAGCGAGGCCACGAGCGCTTATATCTTCAAACAATTTTTCAAGTCTTAATTTTTATCGTATATTCTGGTCACAGTAAAAATTTTTTTTTTACAAATAAAAACATTTGGCATCAAATTGAAAACTTATTGTATTTAAGAACTTGCAGCTTAATTTTAAATTTGGCATCAAATTGAAAACTTATTGTATTTAAGAACTTGCAGCTTAAAGTATTATTTATTGCAGGGTATTGTATAAAACTATGCTATATATTTTTGAAATAACTTAGAAGAGTATAAAAAACTATTTGATCGTTTCAGTAATCGTTATATTTTATTTTTTTATACACGCGTTGAAGTACAGGAAAGTTCAACACGCAAGCGGAGCCGCAGGAGTTAAATGTGTTACAGCCATATAAATCGGAGCTTCTTGTTAAGAGCGAGAGGGAGTGAGCCCTAATAGAGACAAACGTAATAATAAAACCACGTGTCAAGTGTATGCGAAAATCTCATGCGATCTGTCAGTTGCCTATTATTCGACTGAGTAATTACCTAGTGTAATCGTATTAGTAAAGGGAGACGTATTTTCTGTGATTCTTGATGCTCTGTGATGTTAAGGTATCAGGGGGCCAAGTCTACTAATGCAATCGCGTTAGAAGAGAATAGAAATCGTCGTTCATTAGACATTTAACGTTATTAACACGTGTAGCGCCTTAAGTAGCTCTTAATTAGCATTTTTGGTAGTCTATATTAATATTTTGATAGCTTAAAACAGCTATTTTGTCTGTATTCTGTAACTTGAGAAGTGTAATTGTGAAATAAATTATAATAGTCTACCTAGTTTTGGACTAATCGCAATAGAACCGCTATAGAATAGGAAACGTACTAGTTCTTTCTATTGGAAAATAGTAGACTCAGCCCCCAGCTCTCTGTTTACTAAATTTCAGCTTAATTAGTTGTGGAGTTACAACGTGATTAAGTAAAAAACTTTGACATTTATAATATTTTATATAGGGTGGTACCTAAAAGCCAAAAGAAAAATATGAATAAGATTCCGCAATCATATTTTTTAGCGTAGATTTCCACGTGTTGTTCATGATGTATATAAACCTCAGAACAAATATTAATAAGCAATTCGTTTTATTATATTTATACCTGATATCACCGGCTCTGCCTGTGTGCCGAAATTTTCTGTTCGCTGGGTTAAATATTTCGAAACCTTTCATGCGCGCCTGCTAGTATAATTTTGTTCCAACTTTAATTTAATGTCACACTTTTAAGGTTATTTTTTTGTTTGCAGCTTATTGAGCCGTATATGACTCTGGGCACCACAATGGAGAATGGAGTCAAGAAAGTGGACAAGACTGTCGCGTCGCTCGACGATGCCATGATGTTATCAGGTAAGCCAGAAGTTCTTTCATTTTTATAACCTTTAAAGTGTTTCAAAAGTCTTGTAAATATCCTTCCGAGGGTTCACCCGAAACTAACGGCCATAGGCAGATGGCAAAGTGTAGTTTTAGTGGTAGGAGTTCGCCACCATGCGGATTTCTACAAAAAAAGAACTCATCATCAACCGATCGTCTGTCCCACTTGCGTCTCGCGACGACCCGCGGTCCGCTTTCCCACTTATTAAATATAGCGCGTATGCTAGTGCAATATCGTCAACGTACATGAGCAACCATGGAGGGTGCTCATGCGAGTCCCTAATGCTGTCTACAATATTACTACAATAGGCCTAATATCACACTAAACAGAGGGTTTCATATTTTTTTATTAAAGTGGAAAAAAGACAATTTGATTCGAGACAGGGATTGAACCTGTGACCTTTGCCTAACTAGGGCAATGTTCTAGCCAGGTCACAGGTTCAATCCCTGTCTCGAATCAAATTGTCTTTTACCACTTTAATAAAAATTTATGAGAAATTTAGCAAATAATTGCTTTAAAAATTTATCAGAGGGTTTCATGTCGCCAACAGCGGTCTGAACCACTGCATCAGAGTCGCGGTTCATGTCCCGGATAGTGTCAATCTAAATCTCTGTAACCGCTTTTAACCGCAGTGCCCACCAGATCAACGCTCGAGAAACACACAGTCGAAGGCCTCTGTGGCGCGGTGGGAGTGCATCCGACTGCTACGCAAGAGGTCCCGGGTTCGATTCCCGGGTCGTAACAAATATTTGTGTGATCCACAAATGTGTGTTTCGGAGTTTGGGTGTTTCCTATGTATAATATGTATGTATTTAGAAATATATAAGTATGTTTATCAGTTATCTAGATCCCATAACACAAGCTAATATTAGCTTACTTTGGGCTAGATTGCGCTGTGTGAAAAGTGTCCAACAATATTTATATTAGTTATATTTATTTCTAGGAACAGACAGTGCCGAGGCGTGTTCTTCGTCCTGTATTTCTCCACAACAACCCTTATGGCAAAAACAGGTTACGCTGTCTCATGACCAGAGCGAAACCCATATTGATACTCCGAGAGAGTGTCAATATTGACACTACGAGATTTTTCTGTTTTGCCTTAGGCTATATTTTATTCTCGTAATTAAATCGGAACGGGTACTAAACGGGAGAAATCGAGGGGCGTAAGCCAGCATAAAATATAAATGAATCCGTTATTTAAGTGGATAAGTGTGGTTATAAAAATATTTACTATATTTGTGATAATTCTGAAAGTGAAGGAGATAAATTTTATCAACTTTCTGCAGACGTGTACCTATTGACATAACTATAGTTATCTACCACAGATAATGTAATATTATGTTGTAAGGTTGTACTTATAAATATTAACATAACATATTGTCACGCCTTTATCCCCGAAAGGTTAGGCAGAGGCATGCTATACGCCCTCATTTCACCAAGCCGTTGCTTTAAGCCGTTGGTCCCGGTTGCCAGTAACATGGCAGTTGTTAAGCCCAGTTGAAGGCTTTATGGGCGGCTTGAAAAATTTCAACAGCAGGTCGTCACAACCGGCACCTGTCCATTTCTACACGGCAATGGGCTCGCCACCTGTTACGTGGGACAAAAAAAAAGCATACAGTGAAATGTGGGCGTATAGTACTTATTCATCATCATCCGAGCGTTTGTCCCAGTTGCGTATCGCGACGCCCGGGGCCCGTGTCGTCGGCATCCCCTGTAGTGAGACCATAAGTACGCATGACATCCCTTACGACGTCAAGCCAGCACTTCTTGGGTCTTCCCCTTTTACCGGGACCCGGCGGGGCTGACATGGCCAGACATTTGTTTTCCACGTAGCCCGGCGGTTGCCGCAAGACGTGACCATACCAACGAAGGCGACACTCTTGCAGCTTATCTGAAATGTCACGGACGTGAAGGTTGCTGCGGATGCGGGAGTTCCTCACGCGGTCCATCCGCGTGACTCCACACATCCACCGCAGCATCTTCATTTCCGTGACACGCAGCTCCTGCTCGTGTCGCTCCAATATTGGCCACGTCTCACTGCCATGTAAAAGGACAGGTCTAATGATGGTTTTGTAGATTTGTCCCTTTAACCCGATCGGCATTTTTGGGTCACAAATGTCACCAGTCATCTCCCGCCATTTGGCCCACGCGGCAGCAATGCGTGACTTGACATCGCAATCGATGTCACTGGACGTGTGAAGTACAGATCCCAGGTATTTAACCTGGTCCGTGCGCTCGACCATTTCACCGCCTATGCGGTCGGATGTGGGATCCGTATAGACCGCCGTTCTCAAGCGTCTCCTTCCACGCTTTCACACGTTTCACCAATCTGCCCCTGTCCGCGTCTGCCAGCGCGATATCGTCAGCATACACGATGACAACCATGGAGGCTGCTCATGCGAGTTCCTGATGCTGTCCCACAATTCGTCTAATATCACACTGAACAGAAGCGGACTATGGACCGAACCCTGGTGTACCCTGACGGTGATGGGGAAGGGTTTCATGTCACGGTACATGTCAGTCGCGGTACATGTCCCGGATATTGTCAATATAGACCTTGGAAACCCCTTTGGACCGCAGTGCCCACCAAATCATCGCTCGAACAAAAAACAGTCGAAGACCTGCATGTCTAGAAACATACAGTGCAGAGGCGTGTTCTTCGTCCTGTATTTCTCAGCGACAACCCTCAGGGCAAAAACGGGGTCCGTGGTCCCATGACCAGGGCGAAACCCATATTGACACTCCGAGAGAGTACACTTCTGCCGGATCCGGGAGTCTATAATTCTCTCGAAGATTTTAATGGTTTGGGACATAACCTTTATACCGCAGTAGCTCCCGCACTCCTGCACTGACCCCTTACCTTTGAAGACTGGAGTAATAATACTCAGTCTCCATTGGTTTGGTTTACTAAAACTACAAAAGGTTTACTAAGATGCCCACACCGCGAGGACCCATCGCCTTCCAGGCTTTGATGGGGACTCCATCGGCTCCGACAGCTTTCCGATTCATCATGCGGCGAAGAGCAATCTGGACTTCTGCAGGCGTTACCGGTGGCACTAGTCCCTGATTCGGAGAGAGGTCCGGAGGCTGCACCTCTTTATGCTGCTTATTCAGCAGTTCGTAGAAGTACGAGCGCCATCTCTCCTTCACGCGAGGTCTTCGCATAGCAGGGTGCCTTCAGGATCTTTTATACATCGGCACTTGGAGATATCCTGTTACGCTTTGATCCTGGAGCGCGCCAACTTATAGATAAGCTTATGCCCCTCAGACGATTCCAACTTCTCATATAGAGGTTGTAAGTGGTCACGTCTGGACCTGGCTACAGCATGTCGCGATCTTCAGGGGATCCGGACGCTTGCCACTTTTTTAAAGAGGGCTTTCTTCTCCCTAGTCTCCCTCTGGACTGTGTCGTTCCACCCCCAGGTTTCCTTGTCACATTTGCGTCCACCCTTAGACTCACCGAGCACCACCTTCGACGCTCCAATGATGGCCGCCTGAATTCTGTTCCAGTAATCTTGAACTGTTTCACCTTCAGTGTCGATGCACTTGTCACCGACAGCTGAGACGAACTCCTGGGACCTAGTTTCCTCAAGCAACCACCATCTGATGCGGCGCTGGCACCGCTCGATGCGTTTGCCTTTGGGCTTCACGCAACGGTCCATGCGTATAGTACTTATTAATGTGTGTAAAGGTCCCCCTAATGTTCTAGCGTGTTTTTGCGCAGGAAATGTGACAAATACCAGACGCTTGCTATATATTATTTTCGTAATGCACTATATTTATGTATGTAAATGATGGATTGTAAGACATAAAAGATGTGTCAACGTGCTATAGTGAAAAACGCATATCATATTTCGCAGTGAAATTAAACTATTTTACACCTTATCGCGCAAATTTCGATAAAAGCTTTGCAGAGAAGATTTGCAAAAATCACAGTCAATCAAAGTGGACACCAAGGTTGAGATGATAGAGACAACCGTGACCGTAAGCTAAGATGAATAGATGATGTCAAGTACTGAAAGAGACATACTTAACACATTATATCAGTTACGTAAGAAATAAAAATATAGGTGATGAGTAGCCAAGTTATAAATGACAGCATCAGGTTGTGATTTCTTGCTGTTAGAAAATTTTTCATTCATACATATTGTTATGACGAAGGGGATTTTATTTGGCGCGGGAAATGCATTAGACGACCTTCAATTCGGCATAACGACCTTCATACCTACTGACAGCCAGGACCAAGGGCTAAACGTACCTTTCAAAGCACGAAATTCTCTCAAATTTACTTCCGAATGGGTTACCACTTTGTGTCATTTACATTTGCGAGCGTTTCCGTTCTTCGGAAGGCACGTTAAGCTTATGTTTCCGGTTGCCAATAGCATACCAGTCGATAAGCCAAGTTGAAGGCTTTATTGGCGGCTTGAAAAACTTTAACAGCTGGTAGCCACCACCTGCGTCTGTCCACATCAACACGGTAATGGGCTCACCACCTATTACGTGGGACAGGAACACTCGGTGAAAAGTGGGCGTATAATATTAGTAAACATAAAAAAAATCCCTGTTATAACGTAAAATGACAATGCTATACGGGGAGGAAATCGAAAACGTTTTTACGATTTCTCTATTTCGTTTTTCTAGATATTATAGTTTCCAAGATATCACGATTTTAGTTAATTAGGTCATAGGTTAATTACAAAAAATGCGCTGCTCTGGCAGCGGGAACGGAAAGTGAACGTTTGAGTGGTTATAGTCCTGTATGCAACTGTCAGTAATTAGGTATTAAAACACTTATGTAAAAAAAAGATGTTGGTACAACTCACACAACGCAATCTAATTCCAAACTAAGCAGAGCTTGTACTATGGTAACCATATAACTGATAAAGATACTTTCTATATATTTCTAAATACATACAAATTATAGAAAAATAAAACCCATAGAATATGTGAGACATAATAGATTATAATAGCATCATATGAGTGTTTAAATTCCCTTTATTATATAGCAGTTGCATAAATAATTAATTATCAAGACGCCATCCAACAGCTGCCAATATGCGTTGTATTATTTGTTGAAAAAGCACTGATAATTGTTTCATACAATTTAATAGCAATCACATTTTTCGCTATTAAGTTTATGAACATTAAACACATTGGTAAAACATGTGGAAGCGTGGTGCACAAACCATACATTCTGACGATCTTCGGGGGTCACAACCTGAGATGAGATAAAAACATTAATAAACAACAAAAAGACACCTTGGTTCAGGCCGGGACTTGAACCCGTGACCTTTTATTCGATATTTAAGTGTAAATCAGAGCCATTTATCAAGCTACTACCGATCTATCTTTCTCTCTCTCTGGCACTCTGATATCAGATTTCAATCAATGGGCTCAATCTTCGTCCTGAAAATAGTTGACTTTTATTTCACTTTAATAAAAAAATATATGAAAGTCAGCATATTAATTAATTTGAAGAAACAATCCAATATCTAATCATTAAACTTAGAAACTTAACTATTCCCGTGGCTCCCTCTGCGTAAAATTCAGGCAAATCCACGAGGAGAAACGGTTATGGATGAAATTATAGGTACTAGCTGACCTGGTAAACATTATTTTGCCATTTAAACATTTGGAGAGAGCCACCTGTGTCACATATTGAATACCAATATGTTACAAACCACATGTTACCAATATGTTATAAACATACGAACTATTTTCGGACGTAGCAAATATAACATAACTTAACATAACATACTGACACGCCTTTATCCCCGAAGAGGGTAGGCAAAGGCATGCTGTACGTCCACATTTCACCGTATGCAGTTTTGTCTCATGTAACAATTGCCGTGTTAAAATGGACAGGCGCAGGCTGGTACGACCTGCTGTTGAAAATTTTCAAGCCGCCCATAAGGCCTTCAACTGGGCTTAACGACTGCCATCCTACTGGCAACCGGGACCAAAGGCTTAACGTAACTTCCGGAGTAAGGAAATGCTCTAAAATGTAAATACCACAGAGTGGTCACTCATCCAAATCCTTTAACGAAAGTTGCTTAACGCAGTGATCGTTTGCAGAACACAGAGTTAGAGCAGCCACGAGCGCTGTATGAGCTACGCTACAATTTTAGCTGTATTTGACCGTAATATATTGACCGTTTGTGTTCTCCATTACGGTGCGGTCCGATAACTAACATTTTAACATGGGATGTTTTTATAAATAAATAAATATCCATCACGCCTTATGCGTGGCATTTGGCTTATTAGTGGCAGAGGCATATTATATGCCCACTTTTCGCCGTGGGGATTCCTGTCCCACGTAATAGGTGGTGAGCCCATTGCCGTGTTGAAATAGACAGACGCAGGTTGTGGCTACCTGCTGTTGAACTTTTTCAAGCCGCCCATAAGGCCTTCAACCAGGCTTAACGACTGGCATTTTACTGGCAACCGGGACCAACGGCTTAACGTGCCTTCCGAAGCACGGAAACGCTCGCAAATGTAAATGCCACAAAGTGGTCACCCATCCGAGGACCAGCCATAGTGTAAGTTGCGTAACTCAGTGATCGTTTACAGAACACTGAGACCGCGGGGCCACGAGCGCTTCTCTGAGGAATTGTTTGTTTTTTTGCTCTTTGGAATAAAGGTATGGATTTTCCGCGAAATATTTACTTTAAACATTTTTACACGTGTTTTCAAAAGATTTAAAGCACCATGCCGAAATAAAAACTTAATAAATATTTTGCTAATGGTTAAGCTCAACTAATATAAGTAATAATTACTAAACTAATATAATATAGGGAAACCCCACGAGGATGACTGGGCTGTCATGATAACACAATGGTTGTTAGCGCTGAGATTAGTTTAATAATATTCACCAAAGATATTATACAAAGAAAGATAAGAATGTGGATGCTAACTATCTATCTTTACGCTGTATCCCTGACGAGGTAGTCAGAGAGGACAGATCGCCAGGCTTCACGATCCATGCATACTTCTTTCGCTTACTGCTGATTCATCAATCGCTTTATACTGCACGTCTGGGTATCCGAGTACGATGTGGATGCTTGGAAACAAATTAATTTTGTTTCAAACGAAATAAAATATGTAATCATTTTCAGATGTGTGAATAAAAATCTAAAATTAAATCACGCTAAAATTATCTTCTGGCCAGAGACAAATGGAAGGGCGCCGTGTGGTTTTAGTCGGTAAGAGTCCGGCATAGCATCCATGAGGTATTCCACAAAAAAAAAATACAACTTTTCTCATCAATCCGAACGTTAGTCCCTGTTGCCTGTACATCAATAAAACGAATATTGCGGTCATTTGTTGCCTTTATTTTTATATAGCACTAACTGACCCTCGCGGTTTCGCCTGTGACATACCTTGAATCGCCTTCGCATCAATGTAATCCTGTGGTTATTTCTATTACAAAAATGTATGAAATCGCACTTAATACTATTACAAAAATGTATAAAATTTTATCAATTTATTTACATTTATGAATACTCAATAACGTGATTTTATATAGCCTATAGCCTTCCTTGATAAATGAACCTCCAATGAAGATCCTATTAAACACAAAAAAAAATCAATATTACTTTTTAGATTTAGGTATATTTAGAGTAAAGATTTCTGCAATACTATGCCCCATTTATGACGTAGTATCTTGGTGAGACCTCTTTTCATACATTCTATAAAGTTATCGCTGTTAGTTAAAAACTCGACAACCGACTTGGTTAATAGTCCAGTCATTATATACATTTGGAAATGTTAATGAACCGAGAAAGCCAAATTTTGGATAATACATGGGGGGTAAAAAATTCTTATCTCAACGGGGAACCGAGTTATGATGAAAAAACTGAATTTAACCCTTTTTTCAAGATTGACAATCAAGGTCGACAATTTTAACTTAAGCTTTTCTAGAACGTAATATCCAAAATTTGGCTTTCTCGGTTCATTTGCATTTCTAACCCGATTTTTCCGACGTAATGACTGGACAATAAAAGTTTATAAGAAAGAAGATATTGGTGAAGTTTTCAGATTGAATTTTATTGGCACAATGATACGGACGCCGTATTCCGTATTTAGTTTAGTAGTTTAGTTAGGATAAATACTATCATTATATTTGTTTGATTTTCAAATTTAACCTTTTTTTTTTGCTGGTTGTAAATATAAGTCTTACCTAAACTGTTTGGTTTCCAGGCTTCGGCATGTACAACTTACTGCACATGCTGATGTCCGGCGTGATCCTGATGGGCATGATCATGCAGAGTTTGGCGATGGGGTACATATTGCCCGCAGCGCAGTGCGACCTGGAGTTATCACTCACACTTCGAGGGTGGCTATCGGCTATCCCGTTTATGGGTAATATTTATTTATTAATCAATTACGTCTTATCCCCGAATGGGTGGCAGAGGCATATTATATGCCCACTTTTTACCATGTGTATTCGTGTCCCACGTGATAGGTGGTGAGCCCATTGCCGTGTTGAAATAGGCAGACGCAGGTTGTGGCGACCTGCTGTTGAAAATTTTCAAGCCGAACATAAGGCCTGTAACTAGGCTTAACGACTGCCTTTTTACTGGCAACCGGGACCAAGGGCTTAACGTGCCTTCCGAAGCACGGAAACGCTCGCAAATGTAAATTCCACAAAGTGGTCAAATTTAACAAAAGACAATTGATTTTCACCATTTTGGCGCTAATTGTCACCGATTACTGTTAGTCAGCGTCTATGGGACTTCTTTTACTTGGGCTTCCTTGACCAGTGTTTTTGTCAGTCAAGTAATTTTAATTACCCTTGTTATTAATATTTCGTTTTAAAGTCGTTATTTTACATTTACATTATATTAATTATGCATCACTTCGTTTAAAAGAGGTATATTCTTGTAGGTAGCAGAGCATAACCATGTCCAAATATTGTCAATATTCTACTCCAGTAAAGTGATAACACAAATTAATAATGGCAAAGCTAATATTTCACATCTCGACATCGGTTGTGATGTGAATCTGCTGACTCTCTGTCTTTACGGTCTACTTCTTTGATCGTAACCATCTGATATCCTCGTTTTCGACGTTATGTTTAAACGTTGTGCGGGCGCGACCCCCTGGCTCTCTTGAAACTCTCTCAACCGACTCCGAAGGCAAGTGGGCCGGTGTGAACTTAATACGAGCTACATGAACGTAGAAAACGACAGAATGTTGGTGACGCAAAAAATTTAATCTTTAAAAAAAAAACTAAACTATCTTCACGCTGTATCCCTGACGGGGTAGTCAGAGAAGACAGATCGCCAGGCTTCGCGATCCATGCATACTTCTTTCACTTCTTCGAGATTCATCAATCGCTTCATACACGCACGTCTGGGTCTGACATACCCAGGTTTCACTACCGTAAAGCAAAGTTGGCACTAGCACTGCGTTATGAATCGCCATTCGTGCTTCTTTTACGATGCTTTGTCACTTTACTAACTGGGACAAAGCACCGTTAACTTTGTTTCCGGCAGCTACTCGCCGTTCTACATCCGAATCACATCTTCCATCCGCGCTAAACATACTTCCTAAATACACAATTTCATTCACTTGCTCTAGACGTTCCTGGTTCTAATCTTTAACGCACTTGTTGGTATGCCCAGAGTAGCAGAGGGCTGCTACAGATGACGGTGTCCATATCATATAATGCTTAATATCAAATGAAAAAATTAAAGTCAATAATACTTTATTTTTATTTGGTTCCTACTACACTACGAAGAAGGAGTACTTTTGGTTGTTGTACCTAATACCATTTTATTTAAATTCCAGCTATAATCTTGACCTCGTACATCTGGGGGTACTTAGCAGACACGCAAGGCAGAAAGCCCGTCATGCTGTTCTCCATGCTCATATCAACTGTGTTCTCGGCATTTGCAAGTTTCGCGCCAGAAGTTATCTCTTTCGGGATACTAATTTTCTTTTCGGCTGTGTTGTAAGTATTTTATGCTATGATTTTGGTAATGTAACTTTTACACTTGCTCGAAGCATTATATTTTTGTTCAGTTTTCAGTACATTTGGGTATGAAAACGATAAATTGAATTACTTTTTAATAAATACTAATAATAATAATATGTTTTTTTAAATAATTAACTTTTTTAAACGAAAAAGTAAAAGTACTCGCATACCCAGACGTGCGTGTTTGAAGCGATTGGTGAATCTATAAGAAGCGAAAGAAGTATGCATGGATCGCGAAGCCCGGCGAGCTGTCCTCTCTGACTACCCCGTCAGGAATACAGCGTGAAGGTAGATAGTTTAATATTATCATGTTTAATTACTTCTAGCATGTCAGGATCGTCTGCAGTGGCGTACACATATTTAGGAGAGTTCAACAACCTTCGGCACAGAGACAAAATGGTTGCATTTGGTTCATCATTCGTCGGTATTGGCACCGTCATCCTGCCGTGTAAGTGTTTAGTCATCATCTCTAAAGTCATGCAAATTCAAGTACCTCTATCTACCACGCTTGCATGCCAGTTACTTGCACGTGTATATGCTATACTAGCATTTAGTCACTAGCATGAATTATTATCCTTCTGAACACACATTTTACGTGGGACAGGAATACAGATGGTGAAAAGTGGGCATACAATATGTAGATATGCCTCGGCCACCCTTTCAGGGATAAGACGTGATAGATAAATAAAAAATAAAAATTATAAACTATAAATATTTAAAACTAGTTTATAAAGATGTTTGTTATTCAATCATACTCTTACCCTTGTTGGGATTTAGATGAAATTGAGCATATAGGTAGATGACACCCTGGATTAACACAAAGGCTACTATTTATCCCAGAATGGTGATCCCTTCATATTATATTTATATAAAGGGATGGATGCAACGTCCATAGGCTACGGTGGTGACCACGTCAATGTGTTCAGGTGTCTTGTCGCTTTGGTGGTATAAAAAATTATACCTGCTCGTATATATGGCAAGCGTGGAACAGCAAGGCCAATAAGCAGGCCTTGCTGTTCCACGCTTGCCCTACGTGCCGGTATAAGATTGAGTTTCTTTATTTTTTCTATAACCAGCTTGATGCACTTATTTAAAGTACTTATGAACATTACTTTAAAACAAAAGATCTGGCCCAAAGGTATTAGTAATTAAGCCATATAATCCACAAAAAAAAGTACTTACTTTTTAATATCGGCCTAAAGGTCTTAGTATCCAGGACAGATAACCACCAATTCAACAACATTTTTTTTTCCACAGGCATATCCTGGCTAATTCTTCCCTTAGAATTCGCCTACCCTATACCTTTCTTGGGCATCGAATACCGGCCCTGGCGGTTACTGGTGGTGGCCTGCGCGATACCCTTCGCTCTTGGCTCGGTTCTGCTGTTCTTCGCCCCTGAAAGTCCTAAGTTCCTATTTGCCAATGGCAGTCATGAAGCGGCCTTGAATGTGGTGAAGAGAATATACGCTGTTAACTCTAGGCAGTCGGCGGAAAACTTTCCGGTTAGTAATACCACATATAATAAATACTAATGTCTAAATAAACTCATAAAATTGTAAAAGTTTGCATTTTGTTCAAAACCTACTTTGAGAATGGATTAGATACATACATATTGTCACGCCTTTATCAAAAGTTTGTTAGTCAACAGAAGTTTTTGGATCTAATGATGATATACAAATATTCGTTACCCTTTTATAATGATATTACTTAAGTAAAAAAATGTAAACACTTATCTATGCCCTTCCATGTCGACTAAACATAGAATGTGTCCGAAAACTGGCACACTAATAATAGCTAATAACGAGGTTTAGCACTTAAAAAACTGAAATCAGTATTTCAGTTGATATTTTTGTGAGTTGGAAGACACCCAGCCATAAAAATCTATCATAATATTATTGACTTCACAGAATTCATATTTTACTATATTCAAAATTTTAAGCGGGAAATACTGACAGTTATATTTACTTTTTCTAGATCAAGACCTTAGCCGTAGACAGCAATTCAACGAAGGTTACTACTAGAAAAGGATTAGCTGCCGTGTGGTCATCCATGAAGGATCAAACCATTCCACTGTTCAAAGCTCCTTTATTGCCATGGACTGCGCTGACATGCTTTGTGCAGTTTGGTATTTTTGCCACGTAAGTTTGCTTAAAAATAACTATACTGATAACTTTGCATGTGGTTTTGTTATTTTACTAGCTCAATATTTGAAAATTGTATCAAAATTTGTTCACAGATAAATAAATTATTAAATAAATATTGTTGGACACTTTTACAAAGCGCCATCTAGCCCAAACTCGGCTTGTGCTATGGAATCTAGACAACTGATATACATTCTTAATTATTTCTAAATACATACATATTATCCATAGGAAACACCCAAGCTCCGAAACCAACATTTGTGGATCACACAAATTATATGTGTTCCGAATACTACGGGAATCGAACCCGGGACATCATGCGCAGCAGTCCTGAGCACTACCACCTCGCCACCGAGGCAGATGTTGTTTTAAATCTAAACTAATTGAAGTTCTTTAGTTAAAGTTTTAAGAAATCTAATTGTCGACACGTTCTCTATTACAAATTCATGGCAATGCTTTGTAATAGTAACAAAATATAAATACTTAATGTTACAAGTACCTTTTTCTTGACTTTTGGAAATCCCCGAAGATTTCTTCGAGTCATAAATCTATTACAGTGTTCCCCGTAGACTTTGGCTACTTCCCTCGGCCTCACCTAATGTTACTTGTGACTGAATTTAACTTTTTTTTTGTCTTAATTGCCAGTTTTTTTGCACCTGTTTTATTTGAAGATTGTAATAAAACCTACTAAAACCAATTTTCAGAACCAACGGCTTTTACGTGTGGTTTCCATCCATCTTGAACTCCTTGGCCAACAACGATGGGGAGGCAACTAGGATCTGTGACGTTCTGGACGCTAATAGGGATCTCTCTAGTAACGGTACATTGGTAAGTTTCAATTGTCGAAATCTGTCTATTTTTCACGATTTTAAATTTATATACTTAGGAGTAAGTTCACGTAAGTTTGCTTAAAAATAATTATACTGATTATAAACTTTTCATGTAGTTTTTTAAATTAGCTATCTCAATATTTGGGAATGGTATGAAAATATGTTCATAGATAAATAAATAAATTAATTAATATTGTTGAACACTTTTTCTCAGCGTTACCTAGCCCAAACTAAACTATAAGCTTGTACTATGGAAACTAGACAACTGATAAAAATAGTAATATAATTTCTAAATACATACATATTATACATAGTCAACACCCAAACTCCGAAACAAACATTTGTAGATCACACAAATATTTGTTCCGGCCCGAGAATCGAACCCGGAACCTCAGCGCGGCAGTCGTATACACTACCAATGCGCCACCGAGTCAGTCAATATTTAAACTACTATTACTAAACTTATTGGTCTGTTTTTCTAGATCTGCGACGACACAATCCACACATCAACCTTCGAGCGCTCCATATACATTGGTCTCGTCTTCTCCTCCATGTACGTGATCGTGGGATTTCTCGTAGACTACATCGGCAAGAAGATCATCGTAGTGTGCATTCTGTTCGTGACGGGCTGCTGCGGTATCGGCGCCCACTTCGCGTACAACCAGCAGTTGGCCGTGGTGTTGTTCGCGATATTTCAGATGTCTGGGGCGTGTATTGGCTTAATGAACGCAGTCGCTGTGGAGTTGTTCCCTACTAAATATAGGTGAGAATTTTTACTTCAATATGTATTCTAGTACATCAAAATGGCGCCACCTGCCTTATGGAGAGAGATGACGACTCGTGATTGAAGGTCGCCATCTTAACCAGCAAGGCTTTATTTTCTTTTTTTTAACTAGTTATACGGTTATACACATGTGGTAAAACCGTTTAATCCTACAACTTTATATTAAAAATGTGAAAGTTTATATGGATAGTGTGGATGAATATTTGTTAAGTACTTTTTCACGCAAAAGCTGATGAATAGATTTTAATGAAACTATACAGTAAAAAAGTCGATTTCGATCGACAATTATTTCGGCTTCATCGGAAGCCTTTGGAGTACTCGGCGGGACGCAATGGCGAACGCCCCTCTTTCAAGATCTTGATGAAGGCTTCCGGATGAAGCTGATACGCTGATAAGTGTATTTAAGCAAAGTCTGGTTTTGTTTAATAATTTACAATCTGCGTGAGATTTAATAAAACGCTTATATTTACTTTAGAATAAAATATGGGCTAATTATTATCTCGAGAACGGGAACTAATTAGTATAGAAGATAGTTAACAACTTTTTTAACGAAATTATTATTCAGTTTTGTGTTCAATTTAAACCGTAATAGGCAGATTGTACGACTTATATGTTCCCGAGGGTTCTTCCTCGTACTCCTATTTTCTCCTACTAGTAGGAGCACGAGGACATATATGTCCTGATGCTCCTACTACAATAGAAATCATAAAGTGTCCAGTAGGAGCATCAAGACATTATAAAAATATAATTCCTCGTAAGCATACTTGGATTCAAGTACAGGTGAATGTAGCTATTATCTACAATTTTATTTAAGAGGCACTATAGTATAGTTGTAAATGCTTTTTAAATATAATTAGGAAGAATTCCTTATGTTTTTTGATTGTATATGTAGAAAATAGTAGGAGTACAAGGAAGAACTCGTTCCCGATATTGATTGCGTACCGAAAGACAAAGTGCAGGTACAAAGGCTTTGTAGCTAAAAGGTCATGAAATACTTCTGGACACCTTCTGGACACTGTCCGATAATCGTAACTGTCTTTAGTAAATGTGATGGCTAGCAATGGCCTATCCTTAGGTGCTATAATTATGATACGGTATAGTCCGACCCGGTACAGTTATCGACCAGTTGCTGGAAAAATGCCGCTTTTTTGGCTCCATTATTTGTTTTAAGCAAGTGGAGGTCCGAGAGTCTTCCACTTAATATCATAATCTCTTTTCGTTAATACGTGGGGAGTAGAAACTTGTATGGTACCTTTGCTGTATAATTTGGATTACATTTCCAGCGGTTGTCTAAGCGATATTGTACATGCAACGCCATCTTTTATTTATTACTTTTATTTATCTATCACGCCTTGTCCCTTCGGGGACAAGGCGTGGTAGGTGGTAAAGGCATATATATTATATGCCCACTTTTCACCATGTGTATTCCTGTCCCACGTAATTGGTGGTGAGCCTATTGCCATGTTGAATTTAATGGTTTTATTCCACCCAATTCTTTCAACCCAAAATTTCTTACGGTTTTACTATCACATATTTTTCTGTTCGGTCGCGCAGCAAAATCCCTATCTCCTCCATACCTGCCATAAGAAACTTCGTTGCAATAAAAGCTTTAGTATCCGTAAATAATCATTTCGAAAATGTATTAATTTTATGATTTATCTTTTCAGGGCCATGGCAATCTGTCTGTCAATGATGATGGGACGTGTTGGCTCCATGGTTGGCTCCAACCTGATTGGTCTGTTTCTGGACATCAACTGCGGTGCTGGTTTCTACATGTTCGGGTCTATTCTTATAGGTCAGTTCATTAATTTTATACAAAGATAAAAAAAAGCTTTTTACATTAAGTAAGTCTCATTCGTTTCTAAATCAGATCTTGCTTAGTGATTTTTAAACGATGACTGCAAAATGCATTTTACTCTATGCCTAATCTAAAGATACGATTTAAAGTACAAACGTTTTCGTGTTTCGAAAGACACAATAGTCATTGATCTCAACTGTCAGTAACAGGGTTTGGTTTGATACTAGTCTAGATAAGACTGCATAAGATGTCTCTGTTCGGTTCAACTCGGCAATATCAGCTAGTAACAAATAAGTTATATTCTAAGATTTTTTTTGTGTTATGTTATCTTGACAACCTATGAACATACTTATATATTTCTAAATATCCAAACTCTGTGGCTAAGAGTTGTGGATCACACAAATAATTACCAACACGGGAATAGAACCCGAGATAGCAGCGCGGATATCGCATTTACTAACACTTACGCCACGGAGGCAGTCAAATTCAAATAAGCTTACTTGTAAGTAATTCGAATTTTTTATTCCTTTCAGTTAACTCACTGTTTTGCATCACACTTCCAAATAAGAAGCAAAAATCTTCAGACAAGACGGTTATCGTAGAATCAACGCAAAACGAGACTCATGAACCAGTATGAAGATTATTACTCCATGTCATTGGACAGAACTGAATCATTCTGTTGAACTGTGATGAGAATATTATAAGTCGTAGGTACTTGTAGTTAAATGATTGTATTTCTATGCATTAGCAATATTATATATATATATAAAAAAAAATAGATAAAAAATAATGAATAAACGAATTGACGATATTGTACGTACAACGCCATCTAGTTTTTAAGTAGGAAAAGCTCTTACTAAGAGAAGTGTTTAACATGTTTAAATGCTTTAACTAAGTTAAGAAAATACATAATTATATTATTATGTATTTCGATAAGAACTCAATATTTATTTATACTAACTATGCTTGCGTATTAAACACGTAAAAACACTAGTTATAGGTTTTACATTTTATGCGCAGACCTTATTTTTTTAAAGTATAAAAGCTCCTAGTCTATGCCAGCTGTTCCGGCGAATCTTAAGAAAGTAATATTCGAAAAATGTAATAGATTTTTTTTGTGTTCTTGCTTTGTGTAGGTACATCAAGAAGTATTTAGTAAAAATAAATTAATTGGATATTATAATATTATAACTCCAGGTTTATTTATTTCTATAGAAATACTCCTAGAGTAAGGAATGTCGCTTGCGTCTTAATAAAGATGAAAGCAATAATAATACCGCATTCAAGTTTACGTCCGTCTGTAATAATTAGTGTAATCGTACGAGTAAATGGTGACACTCACTGACTAACCGCTTGGTTGTATGAAATAAATATATAGAGTAAGGCGTCTGTAGTGAAACGCGAGTGATATTGATTCCTTACTCTGTGGAAATACTAATTTAAGACTCGACATAATTAACTAGGAGAAAGAACCTCTTTACGTCGCCTTAAGACGTAAAGAGGTGAAAGACGGGATAGGAAACTGGACCGCCAACGTGGCGGTTCACCGACTCGACCCCAGTCTCAAGCAGGTCACGGTGGAGTAGTTGGTAAACGTATCTGGTGTGTTGAAGTTGGTTTGAACCCAAATCGTGCATGAAATTTTTTCCACATAAAAAAAAATAATTTAGGAAAATTTAGCATTCTATTTGCTTTTCAAATTTTTTTCTAATACTTAAATAACAACATTTTGTTGAAGACTAGTGTTGTACCAAAGTTATAACCAAAGCTGTGACTCAGTACCTATACGATAGGTGCCTAATTAAGTATTATTTTAATATTGTAAATAAAATAAGTAGATAAGTAAGTAGTTATAATAAAAAACACCGTCAAGCTCTTTAAGATTGGATAAATTTTTAAAGCAATTATTTTGCTAAATTTCTCATAAATTTTTAATAAAGTGGAAAAAGAGAATTCGATTCGAGAAGGGGATTGAACCCGTGACCTTTGCCTTACCAGGGCAATTTTCTAGTCACTTGAACTACCCGAACCGTATCGAATCAAGTTGAAATTCTCCACCATATTTTTAAGCGTCATTTCATCTCTTTAAGATTAATAAAATTTGTAAAATAATATGCAATTGTAAATTAATTTTATATTTTTGGAATGTAACTTGGCTAAATGGCGATTTTGGACCATTCGTCTTAAAGACGTAGACGAAATTTTTTGGTGCAATGTAATTTTCATGTAAAAATAAACAAAATTCATTAAAAAATCAAAAAAAAACTCCGATTCATGAACATCAACTACTCGTTGAGCTCGTTTTAATTAGACCAAATATAGAATAATATCTGTAATTTTTAAAGTACTTAGTTGTGTATCCCGCAGAATACTTGATGCAGTAGCAAATTCGTGGTTACCATGTCGTGGAAATGCAATGAAAGTAAGAGTACCTATACGGAATTTCAGATCAATCTGACTTGTGGACTTTAGTGAGCTCCCTTCATCATGTAGAAAGTCAGTTGATGATCTTCAAAATTTGTAGCTAAAAACCACACATAGACTTTCGAACAAAAAATCCAGTGTGCCTTAGAGCACACGATTGAAGTAAATCTTCTTTATCTCCATCTACTGGCTATGGTAGAATGAAAATGTGTGCTCGCACCTCTCTTTCTTGCCCCTACAGTAATATACGAATGGTAACTCTCTGTCTTTTAGTAGTAAACATCGAACATATGGAAACCCAAATAATAATTCTGTAGAAAAACTGAACACGAAAGTGTTGTACTAGGCGTGTATACATATAGGGACCTATATAAGGATTGCTTGCTTTTTTAAATATTCTTGTAAATATTTTTGTATGATTATACAATTACACTCATTTTATAAGCCATAGCTAATTTAATAAAAAAATCAAAAGTATTTCTGAATAACATCAATCAACCTATTAACTTATATTCTTTGCCCACGTACAGTCAAAAATTTCTATTTGACTACTGTTGGGGTTGAGGTACACTTGAACGTCATAAAGCAACAATGACGATTTTCCCTTGCAGTAATATTATGACCGTTAGAAAAATCAACCTTTGTGACACAGACTAGTTCACAGAAAGTCTTGTCAAAGATGGTAGATCACTTCCTTTGTCGACCATTTGTTCCATTGCGTATCCGGAGTCTTGACAACTGGAGATATATCTCTGTTTTTTTTTATTGTAATTCATAAATACGTTCCTGTTTAACTCCCGACGCAAAACGAGGGTTGTTATAAATTTGACGTCGATGCCTCTCTGTGTGTGTACATTAATGTGTGTGTGGCATCGTAGCTTTCAAAAGGATGGAAAAGTACATGGATTTCAATTTGGTTTCTATTTTTCATTTGAAAGCCAGTTTCCTTGCGGTCGTTCTAAGCCATGTTTGGTTACTATCGGTCTAGCAGTGTAAGAGTTTCAGATTATGAGAGTAGTAAGAGAGTATCATCATCTTTTCCGAAATGATGTAAGGCATTTTTGGAGTATTATTACTCGATTAAATGCTTAGCGCGTGCCAGTATATCGTTAAATGACAATTAATTGATAACTTCGACCTGATGCTGCAACCAGAATGGTCTCTAGAAAATACTTTTCGAACTCATACTTTCTAATGGTGGTACCATAAACTATACCTAAGTATTTCTAGGCTTATAAAATTTTAAATTTTTTAATATTTTTTCTGAGCTACATAATGCAAAATACCGTACTACGCTCGTAATCCCGCTTACTCAGTGGAAACTGTGTCAAATATCGTACGCACGAAGTCGGTGGTTCTGAGATGAGTGCCTGCTTCTGGCTTTTTTATTTTCCTATTTATGTATTCCGTAGGTGTAACATGGTAATCTTTAGTCCTTTATATGCGATTTAAAAATTGCATGTATCCACATCCTGCCCTGTCTGTTAACAAACACGGCAATAGTCCCACCATCATAGAAGTAAATACAACGTAAATAATAATATCTACAGAAGTAATAAGTATGTCTTTGCTACCTCTTCAGGGAAAAGGACTTAACAAAATATTTGAGTATAAACTAGATACTACTAAATGATGTGTACCTACTGCACAATTTTGATTCAGACGTTTATAATTTTTGATAATATTGTAACACTCAAAAAGTTGTTATTAAGGGCCGTATTCCAGAACGTTTATCAATACTCAAGAAACACTTGAGATTAGTATTTATGGTCCGTATTCCAAAACGTTTCTCAATACTCGATCAACGCTTGAGACTAGATTTTGCTTTATAAAATCTACTCTCAAGTGTTTCTTGAGTGTTGATAAACGTTCTGGTATAAGGCAAAGTCTAACCTCAAGCGTCGATTGAGTATTGAGAAACGTTCTGGAATACGGCTCTCAGATTTCTGTGGTCCAGCGTCACTGATAAAAATGTTGTATTTATTTATCACAAGATGGCGCTGTACCAAATTGTTGTGGTGCAAAACTTGCATTTCGTGTGTCATGTTTCTGCGTGATGCGAGTTTCGTGTTTAAACAAAGTACTTATGTATTAGAAATACGTATGCAAAAACAATGAATAATGTACTGAAGAAGTAAGGACAGTTGTTACACGGATAAGACATTAATAAGACATCACAATAATATTTTATGAACTAGAACGAATAAATTATTTTTTAAACATGTTTGTTTCATTCAGTTTATTACATTGCTTAATCAAAAAACTCCTTTTGAGATGTAGGAGCTTGCAACCCGTACTTTATAAATAAAATATTGAACATAATGATTAAGTACCAACCATAACTGTTCTCTTTTCTGTTTGATTATGAAAAGTACCTACCTACGCATGAATACCTGGGTGAATATTTCATTTCGTGCATATTGCATGCAACACATTAAACATTTTACACACATATATTGTTTTCGTTTAATTAACATAGGCCTGCGTTAGGCGCAATCCTTAAAATATCTTGATTTTTGTTACAAATGCATGAAATTTTGAAAATAAAAGACAAAATCTAATCACCATCCGTGTCCCTTTTCCCAGTTTTTAATAAATTTATGAGTCTTTCTAAAAAGTCTATTGGGAGAACGATTTTTTTTAAAACGTTTTCGATTAATAGATTATTAATCCATTGCGAGTTGCGTTGCGTAGGGCTAAAGTACAGACCACCTCGAGATAGAGGCCCATCAGGTATAGGTAGATGGTTGTTGCCGGTCAAGAGCAGCCACGTTCACGACAGGATGGGGGAATGGAGGTTCATTAATGGACATACTTATCCGCATCCTACAGGTGAATCTAAACCACTGCTCTGCTACTCAGGATCTCCTGTGCTAGAACATTGCGCAGTGGTCATTTGTCTACCAGAAGTAGTTATCAAGGAAGAAGGAAAACTCTTCTTTTACAACTGGTTGCGTAACATGATTGCGATGACCAGAGGTCTGTTAGGTTCTATAACGTGGTCACCGTTGCCAAGCCGTACTGGGTCTACCACGGGAATCCAGTTACCATAGACAGCTTAGCTTTTTTTAGCTTTGGGTGTTGACGCGGACACCTCGCGCCTTGCAATTATTGCTAGGAGCCGATGCTGCGTTGCAGCTGATTGCAGCGTAGTAGTTATCGCGACCGCTTATTTCTCGCCAACCTGTGAGCAATATCAATTCGAACTATGGTTCGCTGATAAAACGTCATTCTTACCGCATTTCGTCCCAGTCCTGGAAAATTTCAACGCCTGAGGGTGACACTTTAGGGCTCCCTAAAAACCACTGGTAGGGGGAGAGCTACGGCGGTCTCGGTGGCCAATCCATGACCTGAAAAATATCACCACCTTTGTGTGGCGTGTGCGCGGTTCGATCGTAGATGTATCGTTTGCGACCCCTGATCCCACATGCCGGGCATGTGGCGGAAGGAGGGGTCGTTATTCGTCCATAGTTATATTTATTTTTGACGTCTCCGGGATGCAGCTATCGTGCAGGCCTGATTCCCGATGGAAATCATAATGTGTACGCAGCGTGCATCGCCGCTATCGGTACACCAGGCACTAAGGCCCGAGAGACGGAGCACACGAGTGTTACAAGGGTGCCGAAAGGTCCCTCTAGGAGACCATTAAGCTGGCCAAGAAATTGGCCCAAAAATAGCTCCTAGAGAATCTGGAATGGTAAGGCCTGTAGCATACGGTTTGGAAATGCATACAAATAATTAGCACTTGATGATTTATTATTTTTAGATACATGCGACAATTATCAAAAATATATATTTTCGAGGCGACTGTACGAGTGTGGCAAGGAGCGACGTGTGGTCGCGCGACAGTATTTAAGCGCACTGTCCGACGTTCTCTTCATGCTCTGGCGCTCCGCTGATCTGCGTGAGAGGCGGGGCTTGATTAGGACTCAAATGCATACGGAAGCAACTGCATTCTGTAACAAATTTGTCAGAATTTTAATGAAACCACATCACCCCCCCCATGAATCACATGGTACATATTAAACATAACATTCTGGGAATCGAACTCTCCTGCCTGAACGAGTATTATACTCTGTATTTTCACGTCTGGTGATATCAGGTACTTTGTTACCTACACTATCATCCTCACTTATGAAAGCAGGCTTCACTCTGTCAATTGAGACCTTGACGACTTTCTGACCGATGATTATGTCGATTGTCTTAGAGCTTCGGTCTACGACCTTATAAGGTCCTGAATATGGCGGTTCCAGTGAACCACGGAGCAACTCTTGAGAAATACGTGACTACTGTTGGCTAATACCCTGTGCACAAATACTTTTTGTCTGGAATGAGCTGATGCTGGGGTTGGTTTAAATTTAGCAATCCTTCCACGCAACTGTGATACAAAATCAGGATACTCCACCTTATCAGTAGCGGTAGAAAAAAACTCGCCAGGGATGCGCAGCTGCTCGCCGTATACCAGCTCCGCAGGTGAACTTTGGAGATCCTCTTTCCACGCTGTACGTATACCTAAGAGCACTACAGGTATGATGTTAACCCAGTCCTTACCACCATGGGCCATAAGGGCAGCTTTAAGGGTACGGTGTTGGCGTTCTATCATTCCATTGGACTTTGGATGGTAAGCGGTTGTCTGCGCTAATTTTATCCCAAACATCTTGGCCAGGTTTTTAAACAGAAGGGACTCGAACTGCCTTCCCTGATCCGTTACTATAGTTTTAGGGCACCCGTACCTAGAAATCCATTCTGCTACGAAAGCTTTTGCCACAGTCTCTGCCGTTATATTATGAAGAGGTATAACCTCCGGAAATCTGGTGAATCTTTCTATAATTGTCAAACAACATCTGTAACCGCAGGATATCGGCAGTGGTCCTATTAGGTCCATATGAAGCTCGGCGAAACGCATATCTGGAATACCGAAACTACCTGCTGGTGATATTGTGTGCCTTGTCACTTTTGACGTTTGGCAAGGAATACACTCTCTAACCCAGGTTCTGATATTTTTCCTAAGTGATGGCCATATGAAACGGTCACTCACCAATTTAATTAAAGCCTTTGCACCGGGATGGCTTAAACTATGCAATGTCTCATACACTTGGCGTCTATGGGCAGCAGGTACATAAGGGCGAGGTTTATGAGATACATCACAATAAATAGATATGTCCGTACCTGAAATCTCCTTTTTTCTAATTTCAGTGAACTGTTACCCTCTAGTAGACTAAGCAGCTCAGGATCATCTTTTTGAGAAGACGCCAGCTCCGTGATGTCCACCGGTGTCCTTATAGACTCTATTCGGGACAATGCGTCCGCCACCTGGTTCTCCTGTCCGCATATGTGTTGAATGTCCGTCGTAAACTGTGAAATATAGTAAAACTGGTTAATCTGCCTTGGAGAACCTTGTTGACTTTTTTGTTTAAAAACAAATATTAGCGGCTTATGATCGGTGAATATAGTAAAATGCCGACCTTCTAGCATGTGACGGAAATGTTTTACAGACTCGTAAACTGCTAGGAGTTCCCGATCGTACGCACTGTATTTTTGCTGTGTTGGGCTCATCTTTTTTGAGTAAAAAGCTAGGGGTTGCCATATACTGCTGACTTTTTGTTGTAATACTGCGCCTATAGAGACATTAGACGCATCAGTAACTAAGGCCAACTCCGCATTTGAAACTGGGTGTGCTAGTAAAACTGAATCAGACGGACTTTGCTTACATTTCTTAAAAATTTCGAGAAGATCTGGCGTCCATTTCACTGGTTTAGAGCCCTTCATATTTGTACCACAGAGCAAGTCATTTAAAGGAGCCTGTAATGCTGCGGTACTTCTTAAAAACCGCCGGTAAAAAATTAGCATGTGAAGAAATCGTCTCAGTCCTTTTATAGTTTTTGGTGGTGGATATTCTTGTATGGCTCGAAGCTTATCTTGCAAAGGTTTTACTCCTTCTGCAGAAACTGTTTAACCTAAAAAGGTTACCTGAGGCTCTCCAAATGTACACTTGGCCGTATTTACCACGACGCCGTATTCTTGAAAGCGGGAAAAAACAGTTCGCAAGTGCTCCAGGTGCTCCTGCTTATTTCTGGAAGCAATAAGTATGTCATCAATATACGGGAAACAGTAGTCTAAATCTCGCACTATTCCATCTATAAATCTTTGAAACGATTGGGCCGAGTTACGCAATCCAAAACTCATGAAGGGGAAAGAAAATAATCAGAAGGTTGCGTGTCCAAATCACGTCAGGGTCACCACTTGTAGCATACGGTTTGGAAATGCATACAAATAATTAGCACTTGATTATTTATTATTTTTAGATACATACGACAATTATTAAAGACATATATTTTCGAGGCGACTGTGCGAGCGTGGCAAGGAGCGACATGTGGTCGCGCGAAAGTATTTAAACGCACTGTCCGACGTTCTCTTCATGCTCTGGCGCTCCGCTGATCTGCGTGAGAGGCGGGGCTTGATTAGGACTCAAATGCATACGGAAGCAACTGCATTCTGTAACAAATTTGTCAGAATTTTAATGACACCACAAGGCCATCCGCTTGCCCAAACCCCAGCCAATGTTAGGGATTACGTCGAGAACGACGTGCCCGCAGTCACCAAAAGCTGAGGTACTGCGGCTAAGAACGGCAAGAGAACCACTCCGGACCAGATAGCATTCCGGGGTGAGTATGACTCCTGGATCTCGATGAACGTTGATTATTAAGGTTTTGGCTTATCCTGTAATAAAGACCGGTTTCCCAAGGTGTCGTATACGAGGATATTGGTCCTTATCCAAAACGAGGGCGGCCAGCGGCCTCGTCTTCCGGCTATTGGTAGCTCGTATTGCTCGATGAGGTATGCAAGCTCTTTGAGCGTCGCATATGTCGCATATGTCACAGTCATGGGGTTCTGGTACATAAGTAGTTTGGTTTCCATCAGTCGGAGTCCTCGCAAAAGGAGCGTCATCATAGGTGAGGTAGTCATGGCAGTTTCTCATGACATAATCAACGCCTTGCCGTGGAAATGCTTTAAGAAGACGTTCATTTACATATAGTGCCTTCCTGCCCCTTTCATTGTCGGGTCTTATTTTTCCGAAAGAGCTAAAGCTTACCACAGCTAGGCCTGGCATGGCGAGTAGTGTTGTGTTTCCAGGGATCGGTCCTAGGACCACTTCTGTAGAACATCAACTACGATTGGATGCTGCGCGGTCCGTTGCTGAGAGGTCACTCTCGTGATGGCGCGAGCAGGAATGCATCAAGATGCAATCCTAAGGACCACGTCAGGTGATGTTCCAGTGCTGTGTCGAGGTTATTTTTAAAACCTTTGATTTTATTTCCATTTCAATTTATTTCACTAGCATATCTCGAGATCTAATTACCGTATATGGGAAAACTCATTACCGATTTTCTAAAAAAAAAGAAACGTCAATATCTCTTAGCAGAAAAGAGCCTTTCATAAAATTCAGTTTCTATCATTAAATCCTTTTCGAAAAATTCAAAAATATATAAATATGTTCATTTATTTTTTTATTCTCCAATACGTCAAATATGCTCCAAATGAAATATTCGCCCACCTACTCTATTTCGCACGAGTTGATTTCTCTGAGATTATTTTGACACAATAAAATCTTAATCATTATAAATGCGAAAGTTTGTGTGGATGTTTGTTACGTAATTATAATAAAAAATGTCGAATACTGTTAATATGATAATGACGCGTAAAGCCTTAGCTAATCAGCAAGAGAAAAGGCTCCAATTAACGTTGAAAGAGTTACAAATTATGAGGGAGAAATGCGATAAACTAGAACTGCTTGGTATTTTAAGTAAGAACGGACAGCTCAAGAAAGAACTGGCACAGTTGCATTCACTGTATACTGATACCTTACAGGATCGGGATAGGCTACAACTTATAGTTGATAGTTTTGACTCTTGTAGGGATCATTATGAACAAACATTGAACCAAATTGCAGTACTTAAGGAGGAGCTACAACGATCAGACATCAAAATATCACAATTTGAAACTGAGAAACAGAGCACCGTGGTTCAATCTAATCAGAGTTTGTTCGATGAACTGATGGCTACAAGCATACATACTGCTAAAGCTCACCCTTTCATTATCATAGACCTCACCTCTGATGATGAATCCGGGGGCAGTTCTAAGTCATTGAAAATTATTAAATGTAGTAAAAATAAGTTAAAGAAATATTTAAAAATTAAAAAGTTTATCACTAAATCAAAAAAAAATGATATATAAATATAAGTTTTTATAAAAATACTATGTCACTTAATAAACAGAGATTGCAACTGATTGACCAGGTGAATATGTATATGTTAGAACTGGACACTGTCGCACTACAGTACAAAACTGATACACGGGCCCTTCAATATCAGATTGACCGGCTCCAAGACTCTTTAAAATCAATTACATATAAATATGAAACGGCAGAGAAACAGAGTAGGGAACAGGTGTTAGCTATAGGTAAATTAGTAAACTCATGTCATTGTCAAAATGACCAATTGATATGCGGCCATGTTCCCTCCTCACCCTTGAATTGTAAAAACATTATACGCAGTGATGGAATTGGTGAGCAAACAACTTCTTCAATCCTAAGTGAAAATATGTGCGGTGGTACATTGCATAGTAATATATCACTGCAGCCACATTCAATAACATCTGGTGATAAACTCACTTCATCACCAGTTAAAACTGTGTGCAGTGTGGATACTAGTATACTAAGTTCAAGCAGTACCTGCGAGGTATCTGTAATAGAACAGTTGCAAATAAAAAATAATGAAAAAATCTTAGTGTATTGCGAAGAAATAGGTAAAATTTTTGGACATCATTTATCACAGTTAGGTCATTCTGTAATAAATCATACATATACAGGTGCTTCTTACTCTAAAATTATAGATTTTATTTTGACTGGTACTCACTGCATGCAGTCCACTATAGTGGTGCTGGTTGGTAGAAGAGGCAATATTAATAGAGACAAACATATAAAAAAAATTGATAAGTTATCAAGTCTAAATGTAAAACAAGTCATTTTGTCCACCCTTGCCATACAGCACTGCTATGAGCCACAAGGAAAACAACTTAAGATACAAATTAAATAATGAAACTACATACCATGGTATCATATTCCAAAAAAATTGAATTGTTTGTGTGTGAATGTGAATTATTTTCAATAATAATAGTCTGTTGACATTAGATAGATATTTTCTATCAAAAACTTTACAACGAAAGGTAGCTCTGTTACTATCAAATTTTTTAGTTTTTCAAGCCAAATTATTGGCAAAAACAACTGCTTTTATTGAGCAGGATAATTTTGACACTTCACATTTGAAAAATGAAATTCCAAAAAACTAGTTTGTAGGACAACAGATAATAAATCTGGCCAATTTTATCAGCTTTGGCCCCTGAGAATAATCATAATAAAAATATTGTTTTTATAAATCTGGTGCACCATAATGTTAAAGGTTTAATAAATGGTAAAGATTTAGAGTTGGAGCTATACATTAATGCAAATTCTATTAATATTTTTTGTGCTACAGAGCACTGGTTAAAAGATCATGAAATCACATGGTTGAACTTCATAAATCACCAGGTTGCTAGCTCGTTCAATAAAAAACATTCTAAACGTGGAGGCTCTTTAATATTAATTAATAAAAACTTAAAATTTAAGGAACGTAAGGATTTAGTAGCCCTCTCCATTGAGCGAGTTATTGAGATTGCCAGTATTGAGTTTGAGCATTTCATCTTGTTAAGGGTATACAGTCCCCCTAAAGCTCCGTACATTAAATTTGAAGAAAAGCTCGAAGAAGCACTGTTCAAATGCCAATGTTCTAAGAAATCTATAATAATTTGTGGACATTTTAATGTTGATATACTAGATACATCATTAACTCCATCAGAGAGAAATAAAATGAAAAATTTATTAAAATCTTTTAATCTGCATAGTACTTTCTTAGAACTCGTATTACAGCCACCAGTGTAAAATGTATTGATAATATATATATATCCATCACGCCTTATCCCCGAAGGGGTGGCAGAGGCATATTATATGCCCACTTTTCACCGTGTGGATTCCTGTCCCACGTAATAGGTGGTGAGCCCATTACCGTGTTGAATTAGACAGACGCAGGTTGTGGCTACCTGCTGTTGAAATTTTTAAGCCGCCCATAAGGCCTTCAACCAGGCTTAACGACTACCATTTTACTGGCAACCGGGACCAACGGCTTAACGTGCCTTCCGAAGCACGAAAACGCTCGCAAATGTAAATGCCACCAAGTGCTCACCCATCCGAGTACCAGCCATAGTGAAAGTTGCGTAACTCAGTGATCGTTTACAGAACACTGAGACCGCGGGGTTTAAATATTAAACCAATAAATAAAGGTATTGTGGATCCTGTAGAGTCAGATCATCGTGGCCAATGGATAAAGTTTCCTAAAATTAGTAATAAAGTCTGCAAAAAACAAATTAAATATGTACCAATTAACCAAAGTCGTATGAATATTTTTAAAGAAAATATAGTAAAGAGATTGCCATATCTACCTGACTTTACTAGTGTAGACCAGTCATATACAAACTTATTTAATTTGATTAATGATGAGTTTGGCAAAGTTTTTACCTCAAAAACTCTACAGATTGGTGGTCGTCCTGTTTTCAGTGATTGGGCTACACCAGGTATTTTTAAAAGTAGAAACAAATTATTTGAATTATATTCAGTAAAATCATATAATTTTAACCAAACCTTTCAGGAATATGTTAAAAATTATTCTAAGATATTTAAACAAACATGTTATCTTGCAAAGTCAAACTTTATTAAAAATAAAATTTCTAATTCTGTGAATAAAATAAAAATGACTTGGAATATCATTAACTCTGAATGCGGTAGAACTATGGTGACAGAAAGGGATTTCCACTTAAAAGTAAATGATTGTCATGTTACAGGGGACCTGGAAGTGGCGACGGAAATTGAATTTTTTTTCGAAAATGTACCTATTTTGACGACTAAATCTCTGCAAGCGTCTTCCAGTTCCTCTGAACATTTATTAGAAGAATCTGTTCCTTTTTGCAGGGATGCATTTGTATTCACAGATATTTGCGCTCAGGATATTATAAAAACTTTTAAATGTATTGAAATTAAGAAAACCGCGAACCTTTGGGGTCAGTCAGTCTCATGAATCAGTCAAAACTGCATCATGTATCATTGAGGTCATTGCGCCGCATCTAGCAAATGTGTTTAATGACTGTGTTTCCAGTGGTATATTTCCTGATTTAATGAAACACAGCAAAGTCATACCCTTGTTCAAGGCTGGCAGCGCTACAGACCCGTCTAATTTCCGACCAGTGTCAGTGCTGCCAACTTTGAGCAAAGTATTTGAAAAAATAATTTTGAATCAAATGCTATTCCATTTTGATATTCATAAAATATTTCATACAAAACAGGGCGCTCAACTTCCGATGCTGGTGTTGAGTTATTAAAATGTATTCATGAAGCCTGGGAAGACAAGCAAGAGGCATTAGGTATATTCTGCGATCTATCCAAGGCTTTTGATTGCGTTCAACATGAAACATTGTGCAAAAAATTACATCACTATGGAATAAGAGTCAAATCTCTCGACCTTCTGTCTTCATATTTGAACAATAGAATACAAAGGGTCGATATTAATGGTACACGTTCTGTAGGATCCATGGTTACAATGGATGTGCCACAAGGCTCGATACTTGGGCCATTCTTGTTCCTCATTTATATTAATGATTTACCATTTTATGTAGGGGACAGGAATAGGATTGTTTTGTTTGCAGATGATACCTCATTGATTTTTAAAATTAGTAGACAATTAGATAATTTGGACGATGTAAACAATGCAATCACGAGAGTAGTTCATTGGTTCAGCTCAAATAATCTTTGCCTAAATGAAAACAAAACTAAATGTATTAAGTTTACTCTACCAAATGTAAAACAAGTTACGGCCAATGTTCAACTTAATGGACAAGTGTTAGAGTTTGTGGAATCAACTGTGTTCCTTGGTATAACTATTGATGCCAATTTGCAGTGGGGCCCGCACATAGAAAAGATGGCCTCTAGGTTAAGTTCGGCTGCATACGCTGTAAAAAAGATCAGGACTCTAACAGATGTAGATACGGCTAGAATGGTTTACTTCAGCTATTTTCATAGTATTATGTCTTACGGTATTCTCCTTTGGGGGAGTGCTGCAGATGTAAATAACATTTTTGTTCTTCAAAAGCGGGCTGTACTATATTTAATTTGGGCCCCAGAGTCTCCCTCCGAGAAAAATTCAAAGAAGTAAATATTCTAACCGTAGCATCACAATACATTTTTGCCAATCTTATGTATGTCCAGAAAAATCTATCACAGTTTACTAAACTCTGTGATATACATAATATAAACACTAGACATAAAAACAATCTTTTAGTTCACCACAGTCGGCTGCATAAGATTGGCGATTCTTTCCAGGGTAACTGTATACGCTTTTACAACAAGCTTCCCTGTGACCTGAGAAATTTACCATTAAATAAATTTAAAAAGTTTATTAAAAGAAAGCTTTGTGAAAAAGGTTATTACTCTATTCAAGACTATTTACAGGACAGGGATGCCTGGAAATGATCTGCTGGCAAATAAAATATTAAAGTCATAATATATTAAATTGTAAATAGGCCATCAAAAAAAAGCCTTCCTAAGTTTCTTGCCGGTTCTTCTCAGGTGGGCCGAGTTCCGAACCGGTGGTCACTTTAAATATACAATGTTTTTCTTTAGATTTAGTGTATGACATTTTGTAAGCGCCGTTGAAATGGTCTATGCCAAATAAAGACATTTGTATTTATTTATATTTATATTATCACATAGGCTACTTTTTATCAACAAGTTCCTGTCGGAAACGGGAACTGGAAAACGTCAACTAAAACAGTAAATTACCTTTAAAATAAAGAACGCGGTACGTATTTTATCTTTTAACAACATTTTTTTTTTCAATGTTTCCTTTATTTGAACAAAATAAGTGACAACACTAGGCCATTTTCCTTAACATTAGGAAAGGTTTTTCAATGCTTTAGCTTTATCAATGGTACCTGCACTACCTACTACTGACGAAGAGGGATTTTTCGGGTTCCGTTGTATGTAAGGAACTAGGAACGGTTCTCATAACGTCATGTACCTAAGTACGTTCGATCGCTTGTCGGCACTCTAACTTAAGAGAATGTTAGAAAGCGCTTAGTATTGAAATAAGATGCTATGAGTCGAAATATTTTTCTCTTTATACCGATTTCTCGAAATTGACAATGCGAACTCTAAAACTTTACGTAACTTAACTCAGTGGTTGCCTCTAGGTACGTACAAACTATGCTAGATCAATATTTCTTTAGTTCACTTCACGATATTCCACCTTAGATTTGTCTCAACTTATTATAAAAGTTCGTGCAACTCGTGCCACTGCTAGCTATGCGCAAAAAAGTTGCGCAGTAACATAACCTCAATCGTGTGCATCCGGTTTGCACTTACATTCGGAAATACAAGCACGTTTTCAGGAAAAGTGTCCGAAACTGAATATTCCGCCCTACAAAGCGGAAGTCCCATGGTTTTCTCTTCCGTAGAACCTGGAGGAGGGCAGGAAAATTTCAGAGTTTTGGGCGCCGTTACCAGGATAACATGAGTTCGAAGAGGTAAAAAATACGCGGGAGTCTTGAAGTTTATACGCATGCGCGAGTAATGTGGCCGCCTGACCACGCTTATTTATTGATTTTCTACATTTTCCCCTCACCCTCTTTATTGTGTACACTGAGGTAGGAAAGTAGTATACTTAATAGAGCGGGCATTATTATTTTTAATTATAATATCTTTTTTAACATCTTTGGGACAAAATTAGAGTTGTTATAATACTTACTAGCTTGTTAATAATATTCGCCCATCTTGGACAGGCAAAGGAAACTCAGTCCATTCAGCCTTATCATTAGTATTTTACTAGTAGTAGTACCATAACAATTATTTTTCATAAAGTTCGCCGACATAGGCGCATAGAAAGTTCATTTATTAATATTTTTACTGCACCGATTTTTGGCCCATAATCCTAGATATGACCACTTTCCATCAGGAGAGCCGTATGCTTGCCTGCCTCAGCCTGCCTTTTTCTTGCCTGCTTTTTTATGCCACCTCAGTGGCATAAAAAAAATCGTGCTATTTGCAGGATATTATCGCACGAGTGCCTTTGGTTTATTAACTCGGCCAATTTACATTTGTTCCCTAGTACCAAGTTGTAAGTACAAAGAAGAAGCGATATAATTAGTCGGGTTATAACTATTTTTGATAACAAACAGTCTTTAAGCGTCAAATGTAACTACAAATTTGTTATAATTCATTTTAAAAATAACTCAAATTTATTAATTCATTTTAAATTATCTGTAAGAAATTTGAGTTTTAAACGCGAATTATTACATTTTTAATCTTTGCTGTTGGCGATCTCCCTTGCGCGCTATTACCTTCTGGTAAGCTAATGAGTGTCCATGTATTATTCTTTATCAATGATTGATATTCCTCACCTATAGCTTTCTTTCATTCATCAGCCATTTTATTATTTAGGGCTTTTTGTAGACTCTATGGATCATTATTTAGTAAATTCTATGTTGATTTAATTTTTGATGAGTATAGGTGATGAGGAGTTTAAATTATCATTACATCTCATTCTCTGCTGCCGTAGTCTCAATATCATATTAGATACCGTAGGGGAGTCAAGTATTCTATCAGGTAAGTAAGTCATATCATTGACATCTTCAAATTGATCCAATTCATCTGAAAGACTAACACTTTGAGATGCAGCTTGTGTTTCTCTTATTTCGTGAACTTTAGATTTATATAGATTTATTAAGTTCACTGCATCTGTGCAGTGAACTTAATATTTATAATTTATTTTAATTGAAGCTTCTAGGAATATAGCATCTCTACTTAAAACTCCTTTTTTATTTTCAGAATCTATGAATCGATAGTTTTTGTACTGTCACTGTAACCAACAAATATCAATTTAGACTTCACGTCAATCTTGGTTCTGTTTTCCTTAGGAATAAGTACCAACATCCATATGTTCTTTAAAAAAAGAATAAACAATATCCACGTTACTTCTAATACCTCCAAGAACATGTGTACAAAGTTTCATGATGGTCGTTAAAGTAGTTTCCACGTGAAAATGTAACAAACAAACTTAAATTCACGTTTATAATATTAGTAGGGATTAAATTGTAAATAGCTGAAAAAAAAATTACAGGAGTGCCGACAGAAGTGAAAACTATATTTGTTAATAATTTATTTATCTAGACGCGTTTGCTATATGCGATATGTACATGCAAATATGCACACACTAATAGCTGCGTCTCGTAACGGTGTCGCGAGTCCAGAGATTTAATCTCATTTAAAAATATGCATACCGCGCTAAAAGACGTTTTCTCTTCAAAAAAATGAATATCACGCGCGGGCACGGTATTCAAAAGTATAATTTGTATCATAATGTACTATATTATTTTGTGAAATACGAACATGGTACCTCAGTTTACATACACAATACACATCACCGTAGAACTATATTAATGCAAAAAAATTAACATAAAAGTTTATAATCCAAACGGAACCACCACATTTTCGTAGCTCATGTTCAAAAGGAATGTCTTTACCTCTTCGTCAACTTGCGCGCCTAGTAATTCAGATATCGGGAAAATGTCTGTGATGTCAAGCGACTTGTAGAGCGGTTGGAATGTGAAAATTCACGAAGTATTTTAAGATGTGAAAATTCCCATTCCCGGATATTATGGGAATCTTCTCTTAAGTTTGTCCCAGGGCACGGCAGAAGTATAAGACGATGGAAATTAATGAAGATACTTATTCGTCATTCGTAGTGATAATATTAAAGATTATTTAAAACCTAACTAGGTATTGATAGCCTATTGTTCAAAGAACGTTAGTAAGCTTGCCCCAAGGTGAATAATTGTATGTTCTGTCATGTAATTGTTTTATTTTTACTTAGCTTTCTTCTTTTCTTTTTTTTTCTTTTTAAGTTTTGTTTTGTAATTGAGTAGAAAAAAAATATGTGACGTGTTCCTGCGACCATGGTGCACAATCAAAATTGTTATTTTTTTTGTTTCATTTGGGTACTCCTTGTCTTCCATTTGTAACATTATGTAAATCACTTTTTTTATATAATGACTGTTTGTAACAGATTAATTAAAATTAAAATAAATAGAACGAGAAAAAAATACATAAAAAGTAGCTACGTGCACTTCAAACTTTAACTCTATTAAATTTCACATTCATCCTATCGCAAAATTGTCTTAAAAAGGGGTACAAAGTGTATAAACTTGAGTGACTACTGGACTCTCATTTTTTTTCCTATTTTACATAGGAATAAATAGATAGCTGACACCCTGAATTAACACATAGGCCTTTTATTCCGGTGGGACGTTTCCCACCGGGATAAAAGGCCAAACGTGAAGTGCGCTGGCTAGTACCTAAGTTATACCAATTGAAATATTAAAATCAATAATTGCAATTGAGTTTAGAATAGTCAAATGCATTTCTAATAACCGCAACGCCACTGCGATCTTATTCCAGTCCGTCACGGATCCGCCATTTTCGTTGTTTCTACAAGGACGACAGAAAATTTGAAGAGCTCATCGATTTTCGAACGCGACACAAGATGTCAAGACCTGCGTGCGCACGTTACAAGCGATTTATGGCTTGGTATTCCTGCCGAGGCCACGCTTTTGAGTTTTTTTAAACCATCGGAACTGAAAAAAGGGTTTTTGATTCTGATAAAGAGATATTATGTTAGTTAAGGATAGGCTAGTCAAAGTCGAATTCAGTTACAAAATTTAATGAACTTCACTTGATAGAAAAACATCCCAAAGTTGCCGCTTTTCGAAATAATAAAGTAAAATTTCGGCAAAATAAAAAAGTCAAGAATTAAGGGTATTCATACTGATTCTCCTATTGTAAGGAAGCTCATACAATTTGAAGGTCTTGATTAATTGGCACTTACCTCACAAAAATATTATGGCGGTAAAATGGGTAGGTACGAAACCCTCGGCGCACGAGTTCAACTTGCGCTTAACTGGTTTTTTTTCATTTGGCTTAATTTAAAAAAAAGCTCTATCTGCACCTTATAATTCCAATGTAACTCGTATTCCAGTCGGACTTACCGTGGCTAAGTTTCTGCCAGCTGACTCCCGACCTAAACAAGATATTATAGATAATGGAGAAAGTAATGACGTTAGTGTGAAATACACTCCCGGACACTTAAATCGAGCCACCTTGATTTTTTTGGTTTGGAGTACTGTAACTTATAAAAGATGTATGTAGAAGGAAAATGTTTTGATGCAGTTTTGGAGCTGGTATACTCATCATTCATTTAGAGTGCCACTGTTCTAAATTTGAACTACAGCTTATTAAAAAGGTCGAGTTACGTTGAAACAAGTCCATATTGGCTTTTTTCAAGGAAAAAAATTTAATCGATTTTTAAATAAAGACATGTTTTACATGAAAAGAAATGTTTATTTAGTAACTTGTATTGCCTCCCAGTGCATTTATCTCATACGGTTTGGCATAGAATTAATCAATGTCGTTATGACATGTTGAGGAATGTCCTGCCATTCTTCCAAAATTACATTTTTGAGCTCTTGCATGGTTTGCGGGGCAGGATGATGAGCTCGAACACAACTCTTCAGATCATCCCATAGATGCTCTATAGGATTCATATCAGGACTTCGCGCTGGCCATCTCATAACAGTGATACCAATGTCATTTCAATACTCCCTGACGATTCCCGCAGTATGGGCCCTTGCATTATCATGCATTAAAACGAAATCTTGGCCAATAAATCCAGCATATGGCATCACGTGGTTCTCAAAACATTGGCGAATGTATCTATTGCCATCTAGGGGCAGCAGTCGTGGTCCCGTCACTACCTCTAGCTCAGTTTTGCCTTCCGTAGAGATTCCTCCCCAGACTGTCCATAATCCTTCACCATAACTCACTTTCTCGTCAATACAGCATTGCGCGAAACGCTCGTTCTGTCTTCGGTACACACCGACCTTACTCGTTCCGTCATTACCGTATAGCATTATCTTGGACTCATCTGTGAAGAGAACCTGGCTCCATTGATGTCGAGTCCAATTTAGATGTTCGCGCTCAAACTCTAGACGGGCTATTCGGTGTGCTCGTGTCAATTTGGGTCCATTGGCTGGCTTATGGGGCTTTAAACCACGTTCATTGAGTCGCCTTATAACGGTCCGAGCACTTACAGCCACTCCGTGAAAGTCCCTGAGCTGTTCTTGTATCTGAACAGAGTTAAGGCGTCGATTTCGTAAGCTAGTAGTGACAATGTATTGATCTTGTCTCGCCGTTGTCACTCGGTAACGAGGTCCTCCTGTTCGCCGAACGAAGCCGCCAGTCTCCAGGTATCGGTGGTACACTCTTTGAACAGCGGAACGACTTATGTGAAGATGTGAACTCACATCCCGCTGACTTAGCCCAGATTGAAGAAGTGCTACAGCTTGCGCGGCTACTTCAGGTGAAGTATCCATAATTTTATAGCCAAAAACGGTTCAAATTATAGAAAAATAACTAAACTAAACTTTGGTTAACAACAATTGCGAAAATTCAAACCAAATCGACATTAAATTGCTTCAAAAGCAACTTTCAACTGTCATTATTTTTTTCAAATCAGTGACCAAGCTCGGCTTTTGTTCTTTATTTTATTTTCTAAAATTCAAATTTGGGATAATACATACGGGAAAGACGATGAAATATGCCAGAATTAAAAATGCATAAAAACTTTTTTGTTATATTATATATTTTTTGTGTATTGGGCTTTTAGGCCCGGGAATGTAAAGTGGCTCGATTCAAGAGTCCGGGAGTGTAATTTCCAGTTAATATGTGAATTGATATTGTTAACAGACTGCTAAAAGAATTGACTGTAAATGTGTTTCAATAAATCGATTTCAAATATTCATTTATTGTGTAAAGGAACGAGTGGATACGTGCCTATGTAGTATGCTTTATACACAACATACATACATACATATTCTCACGCCTTTATCCCCGAAGGGGTAGGCAAAGGCATACTATACGCCCACATTTCACTGTATACATTTTTGTCCCACGTAACAGGTGTTGAGCCCATTGCCGTGTTGAAAAAGGCGATCTGCTGTTGAAAATTTTCAAGCCGCCCATAAGGCCTTCAACCAGGCTTAACGACTGCCATTTTACTGACAACCGGGACCAATAGCTTATCGTATCTTCCGAAGCACGGACGCGCTCGCGAATGTAAATTCCACAAACTGCGAATTTTGCTTAACGCAGTGTCAATCAGCTTAAAGCAGTCGTTTCTCCCGAGTCAGCGGGGCCACGAGTGCTTCAAGTTTTTATATATAACAGCGAGTGAGCGAGTATAGGTACTTGGGACTTAAGGTGGACTCCGCATTCTCGTGGAAGACACATATCACAATGTTATGCGATAAAGCGAGCTGTGATGGTGAAATTTTACCATCTTACATTGGTACTTGATAGGGCGACTTTATATACTGTCTATTATGCTCTGGTTGACTCGTTGATATCATTTATGGTCGTACATTTAAGTCATATTTAGATAAAATTCAGTCATTACAAATAAGATTTATGAAATTATTGGTAGACGAAAATACTAAGCGTCGCTGCTGTAGGAGGACAGGTTATAAACAGCTGTTTCGAGAATGTAATATGCTCCCCGTTCACGAGTATGTATTGTTACTGTTAGCAACAGAGCAATATTGTAGTGAGGAGTTTAAGATATATAAGTCACGCCCTAGGAGAACAAAAACAAATCTTCTAGAAAAACTTGCTTGCAATAATTATTTTGGTGAAAGAAGGAGAAGCTATTTAGTGCCTCATTTATTTAATGATTTACCAGCCACTCTGCTGACTAGTACTACCACAAAACGAGCATTCAAAAATAACACTAAAAAGCTTCTCTTAGCCGGTATTAGTGTTTGCAGCAGTTAATGACACGCGGCAATGTGTTGATCTTTATGGTGCAAGTTGTATAGTACCTATGTATAATGTGGGTACAATACAATAGTTGTATAAAATAAAAGTGATTGATATAGTTTGAACTAAATAGTAGGTTATGTTGTTGCATGCCATTGCATGCAATGGGTATAAACTGTATTTGTAATAGAAAATGGTACTTAAATTATCATAAAGTTATGTAGATATTTATTAAACGTAGGCTATTGTTTTAGCTTATGAGGTAGAAAATATCAATGTATTATATAAATACATTGAACTATTGTTTAAAATAAATAAATAAATATCCATCACGCCTTATCCCCGAAGGGGTGGCAGAGGCACTTTTCACCGTATGGATTCCTGTCCCACGTAATAGGTGGTGAGCCCATTGCCGTGTTGAAATAGACAGACGCAGGTTGTGGCTACCTGCTGTTGAAATTTTTCCAGCCGCCCATAAGGCCTTCAACCAGGCTTAACGACTGCCATTTTACTGGCAACCGGGACCAAACTAAATATAATTGATTTGTTAATGGTTAAATTCACGGGAGTTGCATCTGCCAACAAACTGTAATGCAGTTTGGCGAAGGTAAAATTGTTTTGATATAATATTTTTTATGTGAATAAACGATTTCATTTCATTTCATATATAACAGATTGTATTATTCCTTGAATGGGTACATATACGTAAAAGAGCTAAGGGTGTAAAGGGATCCAACAAGACCAAGGGTACAAGCGATATCATCTAATGTAAGGCGTTGCCTCGTGCAATAATAATAATAATAATTTTAATAATAATAATAATAAGTTTTCATCAATAGCTTAAATCACCAAATCCATTTAACACCCAACCCAATAGCCCATTTCATAGTTAGCACATTTAACAATAGTTTAACTCCCATTGGAGGTTATCCATTACCGTTCTTCTACATAAGGCGAGCGTGGACTATCTGCAGTGAGGGTCCCATTCCCTATTAGATTAAAATTCTCAAAGGGCCTCTGCGTGTTGGACCTATGTCTCCATGTAAGCCTACCAAAAGCCCGGGTATCTTCAAGAAAAAAAAAAGAAGATACCGGAGAAAAGAAGAGACATAATAATAATAATAATCAACCTGGCAACCCTACACGTCAAATGTCGTTTTGCTTATAATATTTTAAATAATATTATAAATTAATTAAAATTACTGCAGAAACTGTGTATGTATTCACTTTAAAGGAAAAAAAATGATTATGATTCATCAAATTAACGGAATAAAACCTAAATATAAATATACCATAATATTTTAATGATGATGGATAGATATGACGTTTAATGTCATGTTTTATAAGGCAAACGAAAATAAATATAATGCAACGACAAAATGATTACAAGATCCAGGAACAAACTCAAAGCACCAGTAACACCTCCGGACTCGTCGCACAGCTCCGCCTCGCAGCCCACGGTGAGCACATTAGCTACACCGACTGCTGCTGAGGCGTCGAGCTCTAGTTCCAGCGACGAGTTCTTCTCTCCGCCGTCGTCACCAACACCAGCGCGGCGGCGTGGGAGAGGCCGGCCACCGACTTGCTTATCGTCCCGAGGCCCACAGGCTTCGAATAGGGCTCCCGCTACCGGTGGTGATGTGCGCCGCATGAGATGGACTAATTCTATAAACGAAAACGTCATGCGGGCATATTTTGTGGCTACAGAGGGGGGAATCAACCTTACTGCGTACCGTAGTCGGCTATTAACTGTGTTTCAGGATCTTGAACCAGCTGTTAACGTCTCGGCACAACGATTATCGGATCAGGTACGGGCTATTCAACGTTGTAACATGTTGGATAGTGTTGTACTTGAGCGGCTACGTTCTGAAATACGAAATAACCTCGCCTGTCGAACTTCATCTCAGGTTGCAAGTTTAGAGGTAACAAACACACCGCATAATGATGAAGTTGTAGCTGTGGAGGCTATTGCCGTAAGTAACCAGTGCAATGATAAATTAAGGAGTGCTTTGGAAGATGCGATGCTGGAATATCGATCTATGAGTCCAGGCTGTAGACCTAGCCTACCGCGTTTGCCTATGCATAAACGAAATATGGCCCTGGTGTGTGCTCTAGATTCGCTATTATCTGAATATTTGGATAATAGTGAATACCTTAGTGATACGCACTCGATTCTATACTGTGCAGCCGTTGCAGCATGTAGAGTAGCTGGAGTGATTTTTTTTGAAAAGAAACTTGCTGCTCCTCCTAAACCTGCCGTGCCAGCTTGGCAGTATAGAATTGAGCGTCGTATCGCTCGGGCTAGGGCACTCATCTGGAAGCTAATCTGTTTTAAATCGGGAAATACTCGACCGAGGGTCATGCGCTTTGTGAGACAGGCGTTCTCGGGCACTAACATCACGCCTCAAGAATTTATGAGTATGTCATGTGTCACAGAGCGCATTGACTTTCTAAAACAGAAAGTTTATGCATGGGCCAACCGGATTCGACGTTATAAAAAACGCGTAGACCGATATACCCAGAATCGCATGTTCCAAAAGGATGAAAGGTGGGTTTATCGAAAATGGGAGAAACCCGATTCCGATGTGAATGATGGACCGCGACCAAATGCTGATGCCACAAGTGCATTTTGGCGTGGTATTTGGTCGAGGTCCGTTAGTCATATTGAAGGCGAATGGATGAGAGAGGTTGAGCGGGCAAGTGAATCTATTCAAACAATGAACCCAATTAACATAATAGAAGACGATGTAGCAAATGCAGTCCGTTCATTGCCCAACTGGAAATCAGCGGGACCGGACGGACTGCATAATTTTTGGCTAAAGTGGTTCCGTAGTTCACATGCTCGCTTAGCAACTCAATTCCAGTCGTCTGTAGAGTCGGGCTCTCTGCCCGATTTTATAACGACTGGAATAACCCACCTTCTCTATAAATCTGGCGATGCCTTGGATCCCAAAAATTATAGACCAATCACGTGTTTACCAACAGTCTATAAACTTCTAACATCCATTTTGAGAATTAAAATTACTTCACATTTAGATAAAAATTCAGTCTTGTCTTTGTCTCAAAATGGATGTAGAGGTGGGACCCGAGGCACCAAAGAGCTCCTTATTATTGATATGACCATTAACCAACAGGTACGCCGTAATCGTCGCAGTCTGGCGACATGTTGGATTGATTATAAAAAGGCTTTTGACTCTGTGCCTCATACCTGGCTTCTGAGGGTGCTGGAGCTGTACAAAGTGGATGCAACTCTTTGTACTTTCCTGCGGTCATGTATGAGGCAATGGAGAACAGACCTTTGCTATCCAGGATGTCGTCAGATTGTAACAAATGGCTTGCCTATTGAACGGGGCATATTCCAGGGCGACAGTCTCAGTCCTTTATGGTTTTGTCTAGCACTGAACCCTCTTAGTACTATACTAGAGAGTTCAGGGCTAGGCTTTCAGTTGCGGAGAGAAGGTCGAGTTATATCCCACCTACTTTACATGGACGACCTTAAGCTATTTGCCACCACCAAATTGGAACTGATAGAACTATTGAAGTTAACAAAATCCTTCAGTAGTTCTATTAGAATGGAATTTGGCGTTGACAAATGTGCAGTCATGCATGTAAAGAAGGGTGGGATTGTGGAGTCTGAAGGTGTTGAGCTTTCGGATTCCATAATACTCAGATCTCTCTCCACTACTGAGACCTATAAGTATCTGGGTATATCACAGGCATTTGGTCTGAAACAAACATTGAAGGAGCGATTCTTTGGCCGTCTGAAAAAAGTACTGAAAAGTCTTTTATCAGGCGGTAATAAAGTGCGTGCCTTCAATGGGTGGGTCATACCGGTCCTAATGTATTCCTTCGGTATACTTAGATGGACTCAGACTGAATTAGATGCCCTGGATAGGAGAGTGCGGTCTCTGTTGACCACATTTCGAATGCATCATCCTCGTTCATCAGTAATGAGGTTGTATATCCCTCGGAAGTGTGGAGGTCGAGGCTTTTTAAATGTCAAGACCCTCCATAACCGTGAGATATGCAACCTCAGAGAATATTTTCTCAATGCTGACACGAGGTTGCATCGCGATGTGGTTGCAGTGGATAATGGACATACCCCGCTCTCGTTGGCTAAAGAGAATTGGCATAAACCTATAGTACTTGGTGTTACTGATCGCAAGGAGGTATGGAAGAGTAAGGAGCTGCATGGTCGTTTTTATCAGGCCTTACACAGGCCTGATATAGACTTCAATGCATCAGTATCTTGGCTACGATTTGGTGATCTCTTTGGAGAGACTGAAGGGTTTGTTTTTGCAATTACTGACGAAGTTGTAATGACAAAGAACTACAGGAAGTATATCCTGAAGGATGGTACGGTAGACATCTGTCGGGCATGTTATCGTTCCGGAGAATCCCTTAGGCATATTATTTCTGGTTGTTCGAGTCTTGCAAACGGTGAGTATTTGCATCGACACAACCAAGTAGCCAAGATCATTCACCAGCAACTTGCTCTTAAGTACAATCTTGTTGATTTAGAGGTACCATACTATAGATATGTGCCCGACCCAGTTCTCGAAAATGGTCATGTCACATTATACTGGGATCGATCTATTATCACGGACAGGACTATTGTCGCCAATAAGCCTGACATAGTGGTAATAGATCGATTAGAACGCCGTGCAATTATTGTTGACATCACCATACCTCATGACGAGAACCTCATAAAAGCCGAGGTAGACAAACAAAAGAAATATTTAGACTTGGCTCATGAGGTTGTCGACGTGTGGGGTGTGGATTCAGCGATCATTGTACCGATAGTCATATCTGTCCATGGACTTATAGCCAAGAGCCTTGACCAACACCTACAAAGGCTCGCGTTAAACAGCTGGATCAAGGGCCTGATACAGAAAGCAGTTCTTCTCGACACGGCACGTATTGTGAGGAAATTCCTTTCTCTGGAGCCCTAACCACCGGTAGCTTGGTCCCTGTACCCGATACCGGTGGGTCACTATTTTTTATATTTTTAAATGTATTTTTTATTTTATAGATATATTTAAAAATGTAATTGATATGTTGTATAAATAAATAAAGAGAATAATAATCAATTTATTTACTTAAAGTTTACAAGGCAACAAAACATAATCAAACAGTGTCATATACTTTACAGTAATAAACTATAACATTATAAACAAAAGCTTAATTACATTTGGTACATAAAAGTCTTTAAATTGACCTATGATATAAACACTATGTTGCTATGTCAATGGTTTCCGAACCCTGCCCCTTAAACTAGGCTATGCCTGTATCTTAAGGGACAGTCTTCAGCCTGAGATATACAAAATATAATATTCTTGTGACTTTTCAGCTGCTGTATCGCCTTATTGTGATCGTGTATATATAGATATGTGTGTGTGTGTAAGAGTGTGTGTTCATGTTCATGTCAATACTAAATGGAAATCTCGATACGCAGCAAAAGGACATCAAATGGCGGCGCTTATCTCTTCGTAGATTCGCGTGTGGTTTATCGCCGTTCTCTTTGACATATCTAATGAATTATTCGTTCCTCTAGCTATCGAGTAGTGTAATTGAATTTTGGATGAAGATGACAGGTATGTAACTGCAACACGACTGCAACATACGATTGCCTTCTAAACAAAACTTTCATCGTATTACTTACATTTTTATTCTGTTCTGTCAGAGCGCAGTAACATAACCTCAACATTTAAAACTAAAGTAGCTGATACCTTTTAAGGCGATGCTTCGGGAACTAGCAACAATTAGACGACTACATTCTGCCCTACGTACACCGAAAATGTGAGGTATCATCAGGGAAACCTGGAGGAAGGCAGGAAAATTTCAGATTAGTGGGCGCTGGTACCAGGGGTGCATAGTGTCGAGAAGATTTGCCTCGTAAAATGAGAACTGACATTAGACGTCATTATGCGCATGCGTGAATCCGCGTGTCTGACTATGCGGTTCGCGTATGAGCTATTTCGCTAATCAGCAGATGCACCATAAGCAGTTGAGGCTGGCTTTAGCCCCAAAGACCTCGGTAGTTCTCTGTCGTACCTCACTATTTTTATTGGTAACACGTAGATGTTTAGAGAAAGGAATTACTCTACCTCTACGCGTAACTGAACGCCTAGTACCTCAGATGTCACGGAAATGTGTATAAAAAGTTGTCAATGTATTTTCCGGTAGAAGGGAAACTTTTAAAAATGACTTTTACCCACACAATATAGAAAAGCATGAGTTCCAAAACCTGTGATAAGGAGGAACAACAGAGGTCATCTTTAGTTTGACCACAACCGAGTCTAAAAATTACTTTTCAGACGACGAAAATGTATCAGGCCATTCAATCATGCTTCCAATAAATTAAAATGTTAAATTTAATCTTTAATTTTTATACTGTCGTATTATCTCAGCCTACAGAAATTTACTGCTGGGCTTAGAACTTATATTTTCATGGGAAAGAGAACAACGGGGGTGAAACCACACACAGCCTAAACTATCAAACATACATACCTGAAATTTGGTTAAGGAATCCATTAGGTACCTTGAATCAGCACTAAGAAAGGAATATCCGGTATACCCATGGGAATGGGAACTACGTAGGTAAAACCACACACAGCCAAAACTATTAGACATATATACCTGAAATTTGGTGAACGTATTCTTTACGTACCTACCTACGTTAGATAGCACAAAAAAGGAATTCCAAGTATTCCCAGGGGAATGTAATCCTACTAATATGTATTATAAGTGTGAAAGTTTGTGAACATTTCTATATGCTTTGGACGTTTGTTGTTTAATCCATTAAGATGAAAAACGGCATATAGATAGAACATTTCCTGAATATACATTTACACATACATAATAGATAGATAGATAATTCTTTATTGCACACCATTACATACAGTATTTACAGGACTTAAAACTACAAGTGAGAGTACAATGGGCGGTCTTATCGCTAAAAGCGATCTCTTCCAGACAACCTTAGTATGGAAAGAGATGATCAGGAAAACAAAGAAAGAGGTAGTTGATGGCGTACTTACATAATATATAACTACAGATTAGTATGATTGCAAGGATAATAGTTAAGTTGTACTCAATAAAGAAATATAGAAATAAAAGAAACAATAAATACTACAAGGGAAACTTAGTTAGAGGACAGAAAGTGGTTTTTAACCTTGTCCTTAAAGATAGCAAGTGACTTTGCGAGACGTATATCTAATGGCAGCGCATTCCACAATCGTATACGATTTCCTAAGAATGTTGTGGAATGTGACGGCATTTTTAGTCTCAGATTCTCCGATGATCTTAAGCACTTCGAATGAGTATCATGAAGGAATTTCTAAACGTCTTTTTAATAATACTTTGTAAGAAACCGGAGAAACATCTTTTTCCCACGTTTTGTGCACTAGCCAAACTTCGCGTGAGCGGAGCCGCGGGCAACAACTATCGCAGATACATACCTAACTATATTGAAAATTGTTTTAGTAGTACATTCTACTATCGACCATCAAGCCGAAACTACTTGATCAATTTAAATTAAATTTGGCATCTGAGTTTATATGCGCGGTTCCTTTGGTAAAGAGGGTAAAAAACAAAATGTAAAATTAGTTCCTGCAGCTTCGCCCGGGTATTTATCATTCATTTCATTCAGTTCTTTGTTGTCAGAAAGAGGATATTTCAAAACTTGTTTTTGTTTAATAGATGCCTACGCACCGCCCTTTTTAACTAATCTCTCTTTCTTTGTCTGTTCCTCTTATGTGAATTTTTAAAACACCAGGTACCTGCAAGGCTCTGCATAGCTAAGGTCATAACCAACGACTTTAGACAATAATTTACGAAAGTTCTGTCATACATTGAATCGTCGTGAACTGCGTCATAAGGTAGGTATACGTTTTATTCGCTGATGGATTTGCCTGAAACAACTCCCGAGTCTCTCATCGTCACTTACTGCATACCTCTAAAACAAGGGAGGCGCCAAAGACTACAATAGTATAACTGATCTATAGACGGGAAACTAAATAGTTTTTTTTTTTCAGTTCTTGTATGTACCGCCATCTAGTGGTTAGTTAACCGATTCGTGTTTGTACAATATTCTAATAAGATTTCATTGAACAGATTATATTCAAATGTAACTTAACTAATAAAACTTAAAATGTAACCTCTCATCCTGTTTTTATTTAAAATAAAATTATTAGTATATTTACGTAGTTAACATACAAATGTCAGTAATGCGAGCAAGATTATTATGCATTGGCATCAGTTTATACTATAGGTCCTCTCTATCAGTTTCATATAAAGATTACTGATTACTGATATCACTCACTCGTCTATCTCTCGGAAATTTATAAAATTTATTTGCTGCTTACGCTATCACGTAACAAGTCCACAGATAGCGCTGTAATAAAGAAATACTAACATCCACTGTTCAATGTTCTAAATTACAATACCAAGGGAGGCGCGCTGGTCTTGGCAGGTGTAACGTTACATTTTTCCGGGAGGGGAAAATGTAAGGTCAAGGAGGAAACTGTCACCAGAACTGGAGGAGTCCCGGCTTAAAAAAAAGTATAAGAGGAAATGGTAAAATAATTTAAGGCCAGGGAAACCGGGGGAAAAGTTGAAGGTTCAAGTATTTCTTCTATAGAGGCTCGCAGGTTGTGAAGAAGGGGCCTCGAGTCAGGCCTCCACGTCGCCGAACCTCGGAGGGGCAGGCCCTGATAGAGAGGGCAGGCAGAGGGCTGAGAGCTACCAGTCGTCGGCGTCACAAAATTACTGCAGACAACGACGTTATCCTACAACATATTACGTAAGGTTATGTCGCGCTTGAATTCTCTGCGTCAGTGTCCAGAACTGACGCCAAGGGCAGCCATCGCCGGTCTAGCGACTTTCGAACGATGTCCGGTGTCAAAAGACGCGTAGACTTGTTTGTCTTCAAGCACAGCCCACACTATCAGAGGGCACAGCCCTCCCACCGAGCGCTAATTAATTCCGGACCTCCTGCCAAGGCGAGCACCAAGATTAAACTGTTCTGACGGCCCCGGCTGCCTTCCTTTTCAGATTGGTTGGCGTTTTAAAATTTTAACAATGTGATTCTAGAACATAAAAGAAGAATAATAATTTATAACAAGGTCTAATACCTATACAACCTAACCTACTGGCAGCTCTAGCAATAAATTAAAAATAAAACATTGGGAGAGCACTAGAAAATCTAAATAGCTCAAAATATAGAGGCCTAGAAATGCTTAAACTACAGACAATGGCTATGCAGATAATTGGAGAGAACGTATAATAAAAGATCTAATTAAAATAGCCAAAACGTAAGTAAAAAAATACGAACATTACACAGGTTACTAGTGTTTTACAAATGACCTTTTTATTTCTAAATTGGTACATTCATAAAGTACATAGTAAACACTCAAACTTCAAAATCAGACATATATTTGTTCCGACTTAGGATTCGAATGAGACCTCAGCGCTGAACTCGCATACACTACCACTTACGCCACCAAGGCAGTCACAATCCGCACCAGTTACGTCACCAATGGCAGTCCACTGCCTCCCAATTATATGATTGCCTACGTGGCGTAAGTGGTACCTAGTGTTTGCGACTGCCGCGCTGAGGTTCTGGGTCGGATCAAATATTTGTGTGATCCGCAAATATTCGTTTCTGAATTTGGGATTTTCCTATGTATAATATGTATGTATTTAGAAATATATAAATATGTTTATCTGTTGTCTAGATCCTTCACCACAAGCTTATATTAACTTACTTTGGGCAAGATAGCGCTGTGTAAAATAAATGACCCACATATTTATTAATTTATTTCAGGCCACAACACATGTCCTGTGTCTTCCGTATCCAGTTCCTCTCTGCGACCTTTTCTAGTTCGTCGGTCCATCTGGGTGGGACCACGACCTTACTTACATACAGTATTACTTAATTGTTACGCTCCAAAACGGGTATCGACACCAACGCGGTCAAGGTCAATGATACTTGCTTTGTATTGTACTAACTATAGCACTCGACTTTGCCCGTAACTTTGAAAACTCGTTGTATAACTTTATCTTATAATGTCTGTAATGTAATTTTAAAATAATATAGGTACAGAAAACTATCACATATGTCGAAATTAATTATTACAGCTCCGCTCAGCTTAAGTATTAGCGTGATGATAGCTTATAGCCTTTATCAATAAATGGGCTATCTAATACATAAATTATTTTCCAAATCGGATCATTAATATCCGAGATTAGTTAACAAATAATCCCTGAGAAAGTATCCCTGTCTGACGGTGCAGTCGGAGAGTACAGATCGCCAGGCCTCGCGATGCACGCATACTCCTTTGCTTCCTGCAGATTTATTAATCGTTTCATACATGCACTTCTGGAAATCATACTTCCTACTTTTAACATTTTTGTTTTTGAGCATCCTCACTCGTGGTCTTGTTTGTAAGTCTTGATCTACCCTGAATAAGTGAATCCATCTATCTTATACTTTCGCACAATAAATATTCTTTGTCACTCGTTCGACACTCATTCGTTGACGTAACCAAACCAACGAAGTACGCTCCAGCTTAATGCTGACACTTTCATTTGAATATTGCGTATCATTAGGTACGTTTTCAGTCGGCAAATCTTTCTCAATGAGTTCAACCAAACAAACAAACTTTTTATCGTTATATATTAAATAACAGTAGTATAAATAGATTTCTTCATAATTATTTATGCAACACGAAATTTCAAAAGATTGATTTTAGTAAGTAGATAGTGCTGAGTGCAATGAGTCGGTATCATAATAAGTCGAATATATCTATAGTTCTGTAAATTAGAAAAGTGACATCTTGCATTTCTAGAACAGTGGTTTGATTATCACTTACATAATAAATTGTACATTAGCAATATCAAACAAATTTTATTTATTAAGAGAAAACGACTTTAGCGGCGTTGTGCACTTTTTGGGACGGGTAAAGAAATGTTAAATTCGCGTCAGGACAAGTGATCTGAACGAAAATTCGTAACACGGAGGGAGAGTATACCGACGACGGTGCGACGTAGGAGAGGAAGTAATATCCCCTTTCTTTCTACCGCGTGGCGAAAATATATCTAATGTATATATCCTGCTGTTTCGTTAAAGCGGCCCAGGGTGTTTGCGCGAGTATGCATGTGTGTTTGTACGGTACCGTTAGCCCGCTATGCGCATTAACGGATGGTGACTGCTGATGGGTCGACCGTCTGAATAATTCCTTGTAAAATTCGTGAATATAAAGTGTTTATTTATGGAAATTGAACAAAGTGCATCTATTAATGAAAAAAGTTGCATCGGTTTTAGAGATTGGCGATGATGATGATGGTGATAGAGTCGTTTAAATTATGGATGAAAGTTGATTTTTCTCAGAGAAACAATTTTTAATGTAAATAAAGTTGTAATACCTAATAGTCCGGTCAATTTAGACATTCGAAGCTACCTAAATTGTGGGAATTTAGTTAGCTTCGAATGTCTAAATTGACCGGCAAGCTGAAAATCAGTGTTATAAAAAATTAAATTTGAAAGTTTCCCAGCTTTCCCATGTATGTAAAAAAAATATTCAAATCCAAAGGTGAAAAAATGAGATTTTCGCGATTTTCAGCAAAACGGTATGTTTTATCATAAAAATACTTGAGACAAAATTGTAGATCATAAAATTATCTACACAAAATGCTTAAATACTTTTTTCCTTCGAGCCAAAATTTTTAAGATAAATATATAGATTCAAAAAGTTGTAATCGTCATAATATGCACACGTGTACACGTGTACACCTCTGAGGTAGTAAACTTAGTGGTTTCCCCAGTAGGCCTATTTCACGGGTCAGTTGTGATCCTGTGCAATTTGAAACTATTGACAAACAATGGATATTAGCAGATATCTAGTAAATCTTATAAGGGTTCAGGTTCATTTCGATTAAGCGTTGTCGAAATCAGTTTCACCTTCAATATTGTGTAATACTACTAAGGCAGAAAAAGAAAGTGTCAGTGATTTTACAAGCTGATACCCGCCATTACTTACAATTACCCCTTTACAATTTAAGGGCATACAGTTCCTATGTGCACAAGCACAAAGACTCATAACAAGGCACAGGGGCAGACACAGTGTCAGTTTTGAATAAGGACCTCAGGATATGTAAGTTGCATTTAATGTAATCTGGAGTAATCGATCTTCAATTATCCCCACAACTGTACATTTTTATCCTGCATCACCAGTCCCTTTAAACCTTTTTACCTGTGCTATTTGAGGCACTCATGAATGTTTCCATACTTATATACTTACATGTGCGCTAAGTATAGACATCTAACTATAGTTTTAAATAGAAATTAAAACAATTTGGCAGAAGTAAGTTGTTTACATTATATATATTACTAGCTGACCCGCTCGGCTTCGCCCGTGACATACTTCAAACCCCGTAACACCCATTTAATCACGTCGTTTATAAATTTCACAATAATGTAAGAACTTTTCCAAATTAATTGATTACTTCTGCGCTCTTCAAGACGCCCGTACGGCTCGGTTGAATCATGGTAAACTTAATTTCTTTGCGCATTGTTTTGATTTTGCTATATCTCCTAAGATATTAATTTGATTTGCATGGTGCAATTACATTTTTTTATTATATCTTAAAGGGTTTAGGCAGCGTTTTCGGTGACAGCCCCAGACGGTTTTTTTTTCCGACACCCTCAACAAATATCGTTATAATTTAGTCAATGTACACAAAAACTTAACAAATTATACACAAAAACCTTCCTTATGAATCACTCTATCTATTAAAAAAACTGTATCGTAATTCGTTTTATATATGCATAGTTATATATATGACTGCCTCTGTGGCGCGGTGGGAGTGCATCCGACTGCTACGCAAGAGGTCGTGGGTTCGATTCCCACCCAGGATAAAACTTTGTGTGATGAGCACGATGTTTTATTCTGTGTCTGGGTGTTATTTATCAATAATATGTATGTATTTAGAAATATATAAGTATGTTTATCAGTTATCTAGATCCCATAACACAAGCTAATATTAGCTTACTTTGGGCTAGATGGCGCTGTGTGAAAAGTGTTAAAAAAAAAAAAAAAAAAAGTTTTAAAGAACTAAGCACACATAGGGACAGACAGCGGGTAGCGACTTTGTTTTATAACATGTAGTGATAAAGGGTCTTTTATTTGGGGAATAATTATGCAGATATCATATCTTGATAAATACATATAATTTGTCTGGTACCAGTATCACAATACATAATTTACTTTACGATACAATATGAAACGACCTAACCCATAGTGTACGGGGAGATGACTGCTGCGCATAACGAGTGCTTTCACTTTGGTATATAAAACTCCTGCGTCAGCGTGTGTCCCTACATCATTCCACCCTTTTAAAAAGAAAAGCATTTTACCAATTAAATACAAATTAAAATCAAGTTAAGTTAACACAGTTCACAATCCATAAAATAAAACAATCATTAAAATAAATAAAATAAAACTCTGATCATACATTGCACTACAACTCGTACAGTATCAAATTACTTGAGTGGCTTCAAGAATGTTGAATCTACGTAAACGATATACCAACAGACTGTTCCTATGATGAACTTTATACTCTCTCTCTCTGGTCGGTCCCACATGAATCGTGGTCAGCATGTAGACTACATCTGGAGCGGATGATCTGCTCCCACCGGTTTCTGTCCAGCACGTCTCTTACAACATCGTAGAATTTAGACGATTCTTTTATTTGGTCGGTCCATCTAGTTGGTAAACGACCGCGCGATCTTTTGCCTTCAGTGTTCCCAACAACAATCATTTTTTCCAAATTGTCGTCACCTCTTCGCACTATGTGGCCGAAGTACAATAGGATGCGCTGTACCTATGGTTGACAAACAAGTCTCTATGTGGAGTTGACTCAGGATCGATGCATTGGTGCGAACTTTATACAATTGAATGAAATATGAATACTTGTATTATTACGCTTCTTTATATTAAGGATACAAAACACTAAAGTTATATAGGTACACAAGTACATAAATGCGTTTCACAATTTTACTGTTTGTTCTTCATAAGACGCTGTTGAGGCGTTACGTACGAAGAAAGAAATCTCAGACTTTGGATTGAGTATCTGCCAGCGAAGTTCACCAATAGTTCACAATGAGCAATGGACTATATTTTTCTGGATGCTGTAGGTTGCGCCATCCAACACTGTAGTGGCATTTGCCGTCGCGTCCACGTGTGATGCACCATTACAACGCGTGCTCTGTACGAGAAAGTGCCACCGTCGTGTCCTGCAGCTTACGTGTTCATCCTTGGGTATGCTACGATTCTCGTCTTGGGGTTACAAAAAGCCACGCACCAAGTAGTAACACCTTATGCGCCGTCCCGGAAATTCCATGTCGCTCGTATACGTCTCCTATTATTGGTATTAATATTGGTCGCTCTAGAATTTCTGGTCTGGTCGCTGGCGGACGGGTGAGGTCCCAGATGACAGGCGAATAGCAGTTGTAGTACCTATTTACAAAGGGAAAGGCTCACGCCTAAACTGCTCCAGCTACAGGGCGATCAGCTTGGTCAGCTTAGCTGGTAAGGTGTACGCAAAGATTATAACGGCAAGAATGCAAGAAAAGTCTGAAAGGTATTTATGGGAGGCTCAATGCGGATTCCGACGTGGAAGAGGTTGCATGGATCAAGTGTTTTTTCTCCGCATGATCGCGGAGAAGTTTCTGGCTATTAGCCAGAGGGTTTTCTGCGCTTTTGTGGATCTGGAGGAAGCATTTGATAACGTTGTGAGGGAAACTCTGTGGGATTTGCTGCCCGGATATGGTGTGGACGGCTCGCTGCTGCGGGCAATACAGTCGCTTTATAAGAACTGTAAGGTTTGCGTGCGAGTAGGGGGGGATGTGTCACCTCTTTTTGATGTCTGTACAGGCGTCAAACAGGGGTGTGTCATGTCCGCCTGGCTGTTCATAGTGTATCTGGACAGTTGCCTGCAGAAGTTGAAAGATTGTGATATGGGTGTGAATTTGGGTGACTTTTCAGTAAACTGTCTGCTGTACGCTGATGATGCGGTGCTCATGGCCTCATCAGAAGCCGACCTTCAGGCATTAGTCATTAATATGAAAGAGGAGTGTGAAAGTAAGGGTTTCGCTTGAATGCAAGTAAGACTAAGGTTCTAGTATTTGAAAGAGATGACGTAAGAACTAAATGCCAGATTAGGGTAAACCAGGAACATCTAGAGCAAGTGAATGAAATTGTGTATTTAGGGAGTATGTTTAGCGCGGATGGAAGATGTGATTCGGATGTAGAACGGCGAGTAGCTGCCGGAAACAGAGTTAACGGTGCTTTGTCCCAATTAGTAAAGCGACAAAGCATCGTAAAAGAAGCACGACTGGCGATTCATAACGCAGTGCTAGTACCAACTTTGCTTTACGGCAAAACGATGTGGCAAAAGTCCACATGTAGTGTGGAAGACACAAGGCTCCTTCCGTGAAGCCTTAACTGGTGCAGTGCTGCGCTGAGCGACACTTCTCTGCTTCCTCCCCTTTGTTGCTAGGTTTCTGGCCGTTGCAGCGTCGTAGTCACGTGGCTGAGGAGTTGGCAACGTGACAGTAGTCGGCACCTTCACGGGGTCGGAGGGGTGCGAGGCACACGCCACGGTCACCGGAGCCTCGGGCGGGTCAAATTCTGCTGACTCGAAACTGCACAGTGACGCATTTTGCGCGCCTCGCCGTACGTTGACATTATTAGAGGCCACGTTTGGCGACTACTAACTTTATTACGAAGTAACAATATTTCCGTTTGTAGCCCACTGACAGTTTTATTAGAGGCCTCCAATTTTGCCATCACACTGGCAAGGCTGGATTTCAGATATTACGCCCGGACGATACATCTTACTTGATGTACCCTGGCTACAAGCTTGAGTACAACTTTAGGCGACAAGCCGGGGTATGTTTGTACGTTCGGAATTATATCTGCTGTCGCCGTCTTAAGAGCCTCGAAGACAGGGACCTGTCTACGTTATGAGTGCGTGTGGATCACGGGGGCCACACCCGGATCCACGCGTGCATTTACAGGTCTCACAGCGGTGACGCAGACACAGTTCGTCCACGGCAACTTTCTATCATCACATCGCTAATTCATCCTCACACTTAGTGTCCGATTTGCTACCTTAGTAATATAAATAAAATGGTGGGCAATAATCATAGATGCTTATGTCAATTTTAATTGTAAGACTATCGGCCTCTATGACCTTAGGCTGAGTACGGCGGGTGGGCTGCTCACCGTCCTTATAGAAGCAGGCCCAAGACGGCCAGCAAACGGGATAACATCCAAACCATTAGGAGAGGCCGCAGTGGTAGCCAAAGTCTGAGGTGCCATGCGCTAGACAGATAGGTTGGGATCGTGTGGTTAGTCGGTTCCAATCCGGCATAATATCTTTACATACATATTGTCACGCCTATATCCCCAAAGGGGTGGCCAGAGGCATAATAAACGCCCACATTTCACCGTATGCTTTTTTGTCCCACGTAACAGGTGGTGAGCCCATCGCCGTGTTGAAATGGACATGCGCAGGCTGTGGCAACTTGCTGTAGAATTTTTTTTAAGCCGCCCATAAGGCCTTCAACTTGGCTTAACGACTGCCATTTTATTGGCAACCGGGACCAACAGCTTAACGTGCCTTCCGAAGCACGGAACTGGGGTCTAAAGGGCCGATTAAATTTAATAAAATAAAAAAAAGAAAATGTGTCTATTTTAGATGTTAAATTTGGAAGAAATTTTGAACCCGTTGCCTTTTTAGTGAGGTGGTAACAAAAAGGCTAAAAGGTCTTATGTGCTACACACTAATTAGCACGACCAATTAAAGTCCTGCTAGTCTCGGACTTATCTATATATAATATCTTTGGGTATTGAAAAAGCTACAAAGAAACGTCCTTCCGCTTCGAGATTTCTACAACAGTTTTATTATCTACACTAATATTATAAAGAGGAAAACTTTGTTTGTTTGTAATGAATAGGCTCAAAAACTACAGAACCAATTTTAAAAAATTCATTCACCATTTGAAAGCTACATTATCCACGAGTGACATACGCTATATTTTATTTTGGAAAACAATAGAGTTCCGTAAGATATTTGGGTTTTTCGGACACAAAGTGTAAAATATCTGATTTTTTTTGTACTGCATTCAAACGCGTTTATTTTACTCATGCCATTAATCCTTATCAAAATAAATTATTTCATCACTAAGTACAGTAAATATTATCTACATAAACTGTACTTAGTGATGAAATAATTTATTTTGATAAGAATTAATAGCATGAGTAAAATAAACCTATTTAAATGTAGTCCAAAAAAAATTTAAGATTAAAAATAAATGGCTTGTGTGCCTCACTCGACATAGATAGGTATAGTGTGTCGCGGACTTTTTTGTAGATATTTATAAGATCTACAATTATTTAGAACATTTTCTGGATCTATTTTTTATAGTTTTGGCAGTGTACGCAAGATAAGTAACTTTTCTAGTTGATTTTTTATAACTTGTGTCCGATAAGAATTAATAGCATGAGTAAAATAAACCCATTTAAATGTAGTCCAAAAAAAATTTAAGATTAAAAATAAATGGCTTGTGTGCCTCACTCGACATAGATAGGTATAGTGTGTCGCAGACTTTTTTGTAGATATTTATAAGATCTACAATTATTTAGAACATTTTCTGGATCTATTTTTTATAGTTTTGGCAGTGTACGCAAGATAAGTAACTTTTCTAGTTGATTTTTTATAACTTGTGTCCGAAAACCCAATTTTTTTTCAAAAATAAAATATGGCCTATGTTACTCGTGGGTAATGTAGTTTTCAAGTGGTGAAAGAATTTTTAAAATTGGTCCAGTAGTTTTTGAGCCTATTCATTACAAACAAACAAACAAAGCTTTCCTCTTTATAATATTATGTGTAGAAAAAGATGTTAAGGACCCTCGTCAGTTCAAAGCAAAATACCAAAATAATGATGATAAGTTGTTTGTAGTAGGCTTGATCACACACGCATACATACACAGCATACGGGCTTATCGCACTACCCGTAAGCCGTTCGTTAGAAAAAACAAACTACTTACCAACTTTGTCCATGGCCGCTTCGAAAGGCAATATTCCATTTTGTGTCTCATCATTTTTGTCCTTTTCCATAATTATCACAATAAACGAACTAAACAGTTTCAACAACCAGCATTTAGAAACACTTATTCCAATTAAAATGTAGGTATTCTTTTAAATTCACCTTTTCTTATTAATGCACCTCATTTCGTTCGATTGTAAGCATTTTGTAAGTAATTTATTTGTAAATTATCGTAAACAAAACTGTGAATCGCATAGATGTTAAGATAAAACAATTGTTTTAATCAATAAATGATAGCAGTATCCAATGACGCGTTCTAATTCTGAATCATTGTAATCTCAAAAGGTATTAAATAAAGTATTATCAGATAATTTTATTTTGTAATTATGAAATAATATTATTTCGTTAGTTTATTTATTTATTAACGGGCGCCACCCGGTTTCACATGTGTTTTTAAGTACGTCATACTCAATGTAGGTGTAGGGACACACTGCTGACGCAGGAGTTTTATATACCGAGAGGCGCAAGCATGCGCAGCAGTCGTCTCAGTGTACATTATGAGTTAGTAATATTTCAAATTCAAGTCCAGTCATAATTTACATTTGGAAATGCAAAAAAACGAAAAAGCCAAATTTTGGATATTACGTGGGGGGAGGGGGGGCTAAATTCTTAACTCAACGGGGAACCGAATTCTGAAGAAAAAACTGAAATTAACCATTTTAAAAAAATATCTATAGTAAAATTGTAAAAAAAAAAAATGCCTATCTCAACGGGGAACCGAGTTATGATGAAAAAACTGAATTTATCCCTTTTTTCAAGATGGCGGAAAACCCATCAGGTTATTTTGGTCGACTATTTGAACTTAACACGTTAAGCGCCACGTGTATACAGTAATATACACCCTAGTGGAAAGCTCACAGGCCGGTGTATATCTAGTTATCCACCTCGAGTACTCAACTTCGGAGGCCAGTGTATTGGTTACTATACACCGCACTGAACATTTTCTTTGGCAATCTTGTAGGCTTGGCCCTGACAAATCGTTTGGAATATCTGGGGTATAGAAATATTGTATAGTTTAGGAGTTACAGTTTTTTTAAGAATGAAAATTTAATCTATTTTTCCATATTCAGCCTTTTATTATTTATGTTTTACACAATCATCTCAGCCTTTTTATTTATTTATTTTAATTAGTTTTCAGTCATAATCAGCCTTTTTATTTATTTATTTTTCTTATTCTACTTCCACTTTTTTCTATTTACTGTGAACTTCGTTGAAACAGGGTCTGCAATAAAAATATTTACACATAGAGCAAATGGTTGCTACTTGGGCAGCGAATTTTCTTTGGCCAGGTTGAGTTCCTTTGTGCCACATTTCATGTAGCAATTCTTGCACCTTCCTCTCTTCATTTTCGGAGGAATTCCGACCAGATTGTCCACCAATAAGTGTTGTGTGACCCTGGGAGTTGGGGTTGGTGCTGGCACAGGAATGGCGCAATATTTCATGACCATAGTATCAATAACTTTCTCCCGGAAAGCTGTGATTGTCATTTTAGGCTTTCGCAAATATTCGTGGTACAAAAAGTACGCGTTGACGAGGGTCGGTCCCCACACCAGTTCAATCATGAGTTTTTTGTACCATTTAGTACAACGGCGCAGCGCGGAACCATATGACGCCGTTGGTCACTGATATCGATTGACGATTTACCTCCGTTGTAATCTACTATAGCCATAGGTTTCAAAACAGCAGGCCTCCTCTTCGTTTTCACCATCTTCACGTTCTTCGCTGAGTGTTTTGTTGATAGCACTGAAACATATCTTCGATCTTTCCACTTAGTAACTCCTATCTTACCGTCTTTTGTCTCCATAGCTATCAATTCTCATTTCTTCAACTTGGTACTGACAACATTTGGTGGCAAGTGTTTTCTGTTCAGTCTCAGCGTTCCAACCAGGGCAGTTTTTCTATGGCGTAGTTGGTAAGCCAATGGAATGCTCATATAATAGTTATCGGTATAGATAGTACTTCCATGGTTCAGCAATTTCTCAGATAAATCCATAACCACTTTTTCAGACACATCTTTTTCATTAGTCTTTGACTTTCCACAGTATACAATTATGTTCCATGTATAGCCTCTGTCAGTACACAACTTGAACAACTTGATCCCGTATTTGTGTCTTTTGTTCGGGATGTATTGTCGGAATAGCAGCCTTCCACGCCAGGGTATTAGGCTTTCGTCTATGCAAATTTTCTCAAAAATAAGCTCAAAAATGCAGGGAAAGTAGTGTGTATTATGTAATATACACTTTTGGCCTTTGAGACTGAATTTTCTAAAAGTCTATCTCTGGGGCCAGTGTATATTATATGATACATAAAAAAAAAACCAGTTAGAAGCATAGGAAAAAAAACCAAGTTCAAATAGTATTTTAGGACCGAGAAGGCATTTATGCAAGAAAAAAAAATCATTTCCACAACATTAGCCTCAAAGGTGCCTTGGCGCTTAACGTGTTAGGAACAGAACCCAAAGTGTCGAAATCAACCGTCTTAACTCGAAAAAGGCTTCTATAAACTATCGGTCGGCATATAAACTTAATGAGACCGGCGTCCCCCAGGGAAGTGTGATGGGGCCTATTATACATTAACGATCTCCCAAACTCTGTAAGTCAACAATGTATATTGTTTGCTGATTACGTGTCGGTAACGATTCCAAATCATGATCGTTTTAATCAAGATTATGAGTTAGTGACAAACAAAGTATTATCTGACATATTAGAATGGCTAAAATATAATGACTTGAGTGCAAACCTCGCGAAGACTAAGTATATACAATTTTGTAAAAATAAAATGCAAGTACGGTAATATTATTGACAAAATAGTTTACATATGAAATTTTTGGGTATCACAGTGGATAATCTTTGTACCTGAAAACCACATACAGACGAAGATTCAAATAAAAACAATAAATTTGTCTATGCGTTGCGTAGCCTGCGAAAACTTGCTTCTGAAGAAACAGCAATAACTGCCTACCATGGCGTTTTGCGCTACGGTATAATATTATGGGGCAATTCAACGAACAGTAACCGAGTTTTCCTATCGCAAAAAAAAGTGTACGGGCAGTGTGTGGTGCGGGGCCCTTAGACTCCTGCAGACCTCTATTCTTTTTGAATAGAGGTCTGCAGGAGTCTAATTATACCGTAGCGCAAAACGCCATGGTAGGCAGTTATTGCTGTTTCTTCAGAAGCAAGTTTTCGCAGGCTACGCAACGCATAGACAAATTTATTGTTTTTATTTGAATCTTCGTCTGTATGTGGTTTTCAGGTACAAAGATTATCCACTGTGATACCCAAAAATTTCATATGTAAACTATTTTGTCAATAATATTACCGTACTTGCATTTTATTTTTACAAAATTGTATATACTTAGTCTTCGCGAGGTTTGCACTCAAGTCATTATATTTTAGCCATTCTAATATGTCAGATAATACTTTGTTTGTCACTAACTCATAATCTTGATTAAAACGATCATGATTTGGAATCGTTACCGACACGTAATCAGCAAACAATATACATTGTTGACTTACAGAGTTTGGGAGATCGTTAATGTATAATAGGCCCCATCACACTTCCCTGGGGGACGCCGGTCTCATTAAGTTTATATGCCGACCGATAGTTTATAGAAGCCTTTTTCGAGTTAAGACGGTTGATTTCGACACTTTGGGTTCTGTTCCTAACACGTTAAGCGCCAAGGCACCTTTGAGGCTAATGTTGTGGAAATGATTTTTTTTTCTTGCATAAATGCCTTCTCGGTCCTAAAATACTATTTGAACTTGGTTTTTTTTCCTATGCTTCTAACTGGTTTTTTTTTTATGTATCATATAATATACACTGGCCCCAGAGATAGACTTTTAGAAAATTCAGTCTCAAAGGCCAAAAGTGTATATTACATAATACACACTACTTTCCCTGCATTTTTGAGCTTATTTTTGAGAAAATTTGCATAGACGAAAGCCTAATACCCTGGCGTGGAAGGCTGCTATTCCGACAATACATCCCGAACAAAAGACACAAATACGGGATCAAGTTGTTCAAGTTGTGTACTGACAGAGGCTATACATGGAACATAATTGTATACTGTGGAAAGTCAAAGACTAATGAAAAAGATGTGTCTGAAAAAGTGGTTATGGATTTATCTGAGAAATTGCTGAACCATGGAAGTACTATCTATACCGATAACTATTATATGAGCATTCCATTGGCTTACCAACTACGCCATAGAAAAACTGCCCTGGTTGGAACGCTGAGACTGAACAGAAAACACTTGCCACCAAATGTTGTCAGTACCAAGTTGAAGAAATGAGAATTGATAGCTATGGAGACAAAAGACGGTAAGATAGGAGTTACTAAGTGGAAAGATCGAAGATATGTTTCAGTGCTATCAACAAAACACTCAGCGAAGAACGTGAAGATGGTGAAAACGAAGAGGAGGCCTGCTGTTTTGAAACCTATGGCTATAGTAGATTACAACGGAGGTAAATCGTCAATCGATATCAGTGACCAACGGCGTCATATGGTTCCGCGCTGCGCCGTTGTACTAAATGGTACAAAAAACTCATGATTGAACTGGTGTGGGGACCGACCCTCGTCAACGCGTACTTTTTGTACCACGAATATTTGCGAAAGCCTAAAATGACAATCACAGCTTTCCGGGAGAAAGTTATTGATACTATGGTCATGAAATATTGCGCCATTCCTGTGCCAGCACCAACCCCAACTCCCAGGGTCACACAACACTTATTGGTGGACAATCTGGTCGGAATTCCTCCGAAAATGAAGAGAGGAAGGTGCAAGAATTGCTACATGAAATGTGGCACAAAGGAACTCAACCTGGCCAAAGAAAATTCGCTGCCCAAGTAGCAACCATTTGCTCTATGTGTAAATATTTTTATTGCAGACCCTGTTTCAACGAAGTTCACAGTAAATAGAAAAAAGTGGAAGTAGAATAAGAAAAATAAATAAATAAAAAGGCTGATTATGACTGAAAACTAATTAAAATAAATAAATAAAAAGGCTGAGATGATTGTGTAAAACATAAATAATAAAAGGCTGAATATGGAAAAATAGATTAAATTTTCATTCTTAAAAAAACTGTAACTCCTAAACTATACAATATTTCTATACCCCAGATATTCCAAACGATTTGTCAGGGCCAAGCCTACAAGATTGCCAAAGAAAATGTTCAGTGCGGTGTATAGTAACCAATACACTGGCCTCCGAAGTTGAGTACTCGAGGTGGATAACTAGATATACACCGGCCTGTGAGCTTTCCACTAGGGTGTATATTACTGTATACACGTGGCGCTTAACGTGTTAAGTTCAAATAGTCGACCAAAATAACCTGATGGGTTTTCCGCCATCTTGAAAAAAGGGATAAATTCAGTTTTTTCATCATAACTCGGTTCCCCGTTGAGATAGGCATTTTTTTTTTTTACAATTTTACTATAGATATTTTTTTAAAATGGTTAATTTCAGTTTTTTCTTCAGAATTCGGTTCCCCGTTGAGTTAAGAATTTAGCCCCCCCTCCCCCCACGTAATATCCAAAATTTGGCTTTTTCGTTTTTTTGCATTTCCAAATGTAAATTATGACTGGACTTGAATTTGAAATATTACTAACTCATAATGTACACTGAGACGACTGCTGCGCATGCTTGCGCCTCTCGGTATATAAAACTCCTGCGTCAGCAGTGTGTCCCTACACCTACATTGAGTATGACGTACTTAAAAACACATGTGAAACCGGGTGGCGCCCGTTAATAAATAAATAAACTAACGAAATAATATTATTTCATAATTACAAAATAAAATTATCTGATAATACTTTATTTAATACCTTTTGAGATTACAATGATTCAGAATTAGAACGCGTCATTGGATACTGCTATCATTTATTGATTAAAACAATTGTTTTATCTTAACATCTATGCGATTCACAGTTTTGTTTACGATAATTTACAAATAAATTACTTACAAAATGCTTACAATCGAACGAAATGAGAAAAGGTGAATTTAAAAGAATACCTACATTTTAATTGGAATAAGTGTTTCTAAATGCTGGTTGTTGAAACTGTTTAGTTCGTTTATTGTGATAATTATGGAAAAGGACAAAAATGATGAGACACAAAATGGAATATTGCCTTTCGAAGCGGCCATGGACAAAGTTGGTAAGTAGTTTGTTTTTTCTAACGAACGGCTTACGGGTAGTGCGATAAGCCCGTATGCTGTGTATGTATGCGTGTGTGATCAAGCCTACTACAAACAACTTATCATCATTATTTTGGTATTTTGCTTTGAACTGACGAGGGTCCTTAACATCTTTTTCTACACATAATATTATAAAGAGGAAAGCTTTGTTTGTTTGTTTGTAATGAATAGGCTCAAAAACTACTGGACCAATTTTAAAAATTCTTTCACCACTTGAAAACTACATTACCCACGAGTAACATAGGCCATATTTTATTTTTGAAAAAAAATTGGGTTTTCGGACACAAGTTATAAAAAATCAACTAGAAAAGTTACTTATCTTGCGTACACTGCCAAAACTATAAAAAATAGATCCAGAAAATGTTCTAAATAATTGTAGATCTTATAAATATCTACAAAAAAGTCTGCGACACACTATACCTATCTATGTCGAGTGAGGCACACAAGCCATTTATTTTTAATCTTAAATTTTTTTTGGACTACATTTAAATGGGTTTATTTTACTCATGCTATTAATTCTTATCGGACACAAGTTATAAAAAATCAACTAGAAAAGTTACTTATCTTGCGTACACTGCCAAAACTATAAAAAATAGATCCAGAAAATGTTCTAAATAATTGTAGATCTTATAAATATCTACAAAAAAGTCCGCGACACACTATACCTATCTATGTCGAGTGAGGCACACAAGCCATTTATTTTTAATCTTAAATTTTTTTTGGACTACATTTAAATAGGTTTATTTTACTCATGCTATTAATTCTTATCAAAATAAATTATTTCATCACTAAGTACAGTTTATGTAGATAATATTTACTGTACTTAGTGATGAAATAATTTATTTTGATAAGGATTAATGGCATGAGTAAAATAAACGCGTTTGAATGCAGTACAAAAAAAATCAGATATTTTACACTTTGTGTCCGAAAAACCCAAATATCTTACGGAACTCTATTGTTTTCCAAAATAAAATATAGCGTATGTCACTCGTGGATAATGTAGCTTTCAAATGGTGAATGAATTTTTTAAAATTGGTTCTGTAGTTTTTGAGCCTATTCATTACAAACAAACAAAGTTTTCCTCTTTATAATATTAGTGTAGATAATAAAACTGTTGTAGAAATCTCGAAGCGGAAGGACGTTTCTTTGTAGCTTTTTCAATACCCAAAGATATTATATATAGATAAGTCCGAGACTAGCAGGACTTTAATTGGTCGTGCTAATTAGTGTGTAGCACATAAGACCTTTTAGCCTTTTTGTTACCACCTCACTAAAAAGGCAACGGGTTCAAAATTTCTTCCAAATTTAACATCTAAAATAGACACATTTTCTTTTTTTTATTTTATTAAATTTAATCGGCCCTTTAGACCCCAGTTCCGTGCTTCGGAAGGCACGTTAAGCTGTTGGTCCCGGTTGCCAATAAAATGGCAGTCGTTAAGCCAAGTTGAAGGCCTTATGGGCGGCTTAAAAAAAATTCTACAGCAAGTTGCCACAGCCTGCGCATGTCCATTTCAACACGGCGATGGGCTCACCACCTGTTACGTGGGACAAAAAAGCATACGGTGAAATGTGGGCGTTTATTATGCCTCTGGCCACCCCTTTGGGGATATAGGCGTGACAATATGTATGTAAAGATATTATGCCGGATTGGAACCGACTAACCACACGATCCCAACCTATCTGTCTAGCGCATGGCACCTCAGACTTTGGCTACCACTGCGGCCTCTCCTAATGGTTTGGATGTTATCCCGTTTGCTGGCCGTCTTGGGCCTGCTTCTATAAGGACGGTGAGCAGCCCACCCGCCGTACTCAGCCTAAGGTCATAGAGGCCGATAGTCTTACAATTAAAATTGACATAAGCATCTATGATTATTGCCCACCATTTTATTTATATTACTAAGGTAGCAAATCGGACACTAAGTGTGAGGATGAATTAGCGATGTGATGATAGAAAGTTGCCGTGGACGAACTGTGTCTGCGTCACCGCTGTGAGACCTGTAAATGCACGCGTGGATCCGGGTGTGGCCCCCGTGATCCACACGCACTCATAACGTAGACAGGTCCCTGTCTTCGAGGCTCTTAAGACGGCGACAGCAGATATAATTCCGAACGTACAAACATACCCCGGCTTGTCGCCTAAAGTTGTACTCAAGCTTGTAGCCAGGGTACATCAAGTAAGATGTATCGTCCGGGCGTAATATCTGAAATCCAGCCTTGCCAGTGTGATGGCAAAATTGGAGGCCTCTAATAAAACTGTCAGTGGGCTACAAACGGAAATATTGTTACTTCGTAATAAAGTTAGTAGTCGCCAAACGTGGCCTCTAATAATGTCAACGTACGGCGAGGCGCGCAAAATGCGTCACTGTGCAGTTTCGAGTCAGCAGAATTTGACCCGCCCGAGGCTCCGGTGACCGTGGCGTGTGCCTCGCACCCCTCCGACCCCGTGAAGGTGCCGACTACTGTCACGTTGCCAACTCCTCAGCCACGTGACTACGACGCTGCAACGGCCAGAAACCTAGCAACAAAGGGGAGGAAGCAGAGAAGTGTCGCTCAGCGCAGCACTGCACCAGTTAAGGCTTCACGGAAGGAGCCTTGTGTCTTCCACACTACATGTGGACTTTTGCAACATTTTTATTTCTATGTCGAGCCATATATACAAAAAGGGGGTAAAGAAAGTGGAGGTTAAGGTGTGCCTGTGTACCGGTGGCGTAAGAGACAAAGTGAAGCTTCAAGTTTCCAGAGGAAGGCACAAGTAATACAGCTGGCTGGCACGGCGCGGGCGAAAGCGCCCCCGGTCACCCCTAATGCAGTGGCCGGGTCCACCTCGGTCTCCTTCTCCTCCTCTTTAGAAGATTTTATTTCACGACCACGGCATCAGGGACTTTACACAGGCTGCTGGTTCAGCCTCCTGAGGCGGAGTTTAGGTGATCCCCAGCTTCGGGTTCCATACAACCTGCGGGGGGCCAGTGGACAATTATTTTACCGGGTCTCGCTGACCGTCGTACCAACATTCCGCGCCTATACCAGTCAATGGAGGCAGATAAGCCTCCGGTCTCGCCGTCAAAGGTACAGATTCACCCCAATGAGCTCTAGAACCCAGCTTACCGAAGAAGAACAGAACCCAGCAGGGCCAGGTTACTAGTACCGCGCAGGGTGGATGCCCTCCCACCTAATGTGTGCGTTTTCGTCGATCCCTAAGAGATTGGATCTTATTGAAGAAGCTAATTTCACTGTACCCTCAGGGTGTTGCGCTAGCCTCATAATGAAGTTACGTCGATCCCCTGATCCCCGAGGGATGAACTCATCATCGAAATTTTCTTGAACTGAGTAGCAGCATTTAGTTATAAGTAGTTCTAGTGGCATTTTTTTAAAGGTTTTAGTTTAGGTTTATTTCTAATAACTGCTGGAGCTTTATTATATGTGTTGTGCTGTGCCAAATATACTGTCATATATCAGTGTGGTGGATCTTTTCCTTCTTCTAAACCTCCTCCACCATAATCTACATTTCATAAGAATAATTTTTAAAATGGAATTAGCTGTAGGTTGAAATTTTTTAAATGCAAACCATAAATTTTTCAGGTTTTGGACCCTACGCTTGTTTACTAACAGCATTGGCTGGCTTTGCCAACATCTCTTACTCCTGCGTGATGTATTCCAGTAGTTTTATAGTGCCCACATCAGCTTGTGAACTGGAGACCACTGTCGGTCAGCAAGGATTGTTGGCTGCGGGACCTATAGCTGGTAATTACAATCCTATTGTAATAATAAATAAATAACAAATATCATTGAGACAACTCAAACAACGCCATCTGATTCCAAACTAAGCAGAGCTTGTACTATGGTAACCAGATAATTGATGAACATACTTATATATTTCTAAATACATACATATTATAGATAAAATAACACCCAGACACAGAATAAACCATCGTGCTCATCACACAAAGTTTTATCCTAGGTGGGAATCGAACCCACGACCTCTTGCGTAGCAGTCGGATACACTCCCACTGCGCCACAGAGGCAGTTGTTTATGTTTGAAGTAACTAACTATTTTTTACTTAAAAATAGTTCTCCATATCTGATAAGCAACTTTCACTACAGCTGGTCCTTGGATGGGTGACCACTTTGTGGCATTTATATTTGCGTTTCCGTGCTTCGAAAGGAACTTTAAGTCCCGGTTGCCAGCAAAATGGCTGTCGTTAAGCTGAGTTACAGGCCTAATCAGCGGTCTGAAAAATTTTACAGCAGTTCGCCACAGCCTGCCCTTTCTATTTAAATACGGCAATGGGCTCACCATCGGTTACGTGGGACAAAAATGCATACGGTGAAATGTGGGCGTATAGTATGCCTTTGTCTACTCCTTCGGGGATAAAGCCGTGTCAATATGTATGTTTAATTTAAGAAAAGAATATCTTTTTTGTTGCAGCGTTAAATATATATGCTATACGCAGTACGCTATCATCACATTCATACTGAGACACACAACTACTTTTTTTTTAATAGTACGACTTTGACTACTCAATTGCTGAGATTGAACTGTACTATAAGGCGCGGATTCTTTTCCAACTTAAGGCACAGGGCTTCACATTTGTTGTACAGTTATTCTTAGGGCTAGCGCATATGTACAACTTTTGCATCGACTAAATTGTTTTGTCTAGCTTCGTAGTTCTAGTGATTACCACACAACTAAACCGTTTAGTTGATGAAGGTGCGGATACAATAGATGCAGTCGTTCGTCGATTTTTTTGAAATGGAACTTCTTTATAGACGATGAGAGAAATTTTATAGCTGTAAAACAATAAATCGTCACGTTTTCCGGTCACGCGCCATGTTTTTTTTAAAGTGAAACTACTTTATCATAAGTGAAACTTGTTTATCGACGAATAAGAGAAACTTTATTGCTGTAAAAAAAATTAAAGTAAAAAAGTAAAAAGTTTCACTTCTTACCTGTGTACTCTGGTACACACACATTTTTTTATATCCTCAAATCAACCTTTGTGCTTTGCTTTATAGACATTTTAAAAGAGAAACGAATATAAAATACTGTGTACTCAGTATACTCAGGGACAGATTATCTAGTGGAATATTTCATATATATATCATGTTCATATATCATGTTCATCACCAAAGACATGGCGCCGCTTCAAATGCTTTTGCGAGACTAAAAAGTCGCGGATCGACAGGTTAAGTCGATGGTATGTGCGTTTTATCAATAGTTGTCCATTTTTTTAACCAAAAGCTGATCGATACAGATTTTTTATTTATTTGTCGAATAAGTCAAAAATCTGTTTCTCCAATATAGTGCTATAGACATATGATACACAACTAAATAGTTGTTCAACTACAAGTTGTATATATGCGTTAACCTTTTGTTACTTAAAATTGTTCTACAATATGTTCATATTTTTGTTAACAAATAAATATATTCCTTTTTTTTAAGTCACACAATATTCACACAATCGATCTAAGATTATATCTATCAATCTTTCAGCGACACTCGTAGGTGGAATAACGTGGGGCTACCTGGCCGACACTCGTGGCCGGAGACAGATGCTGCTTGTAGCATTCGCAGGCGCCATCACCCTCAACGTCATTGCATCCATCTCCGTCAATTGGATCATGTTGTTGATATTACAGTTTTTAGCTACTTTTTTGTAAGTATATACTAATATTATAAAGAGGAAAGATTTGAAGTTTGTTTGTAATGAATAGACACAGAGACTACTGGTCCGATTTTAAAAATTGGGTAAATTTCACCAAAATTATTTTTTACCTAATTATTGTGGCGAGTTTTTTTAATAATATTTAAAGATTCATTTGAATAAAATATAGCTAATTTAACGTACTATTAGATGGTATAGTAGGAATTTAAAAATATTTACTGGTTATTGAAATATATGAAGAGTACAGGGAAAAAATGATCAAAACCACTTTTTATAAATTTGAAGATAAATGATTTCTTAACTTAGAACTTGAAGAAATTACAAAATAATAATAATATCTGTCTTAAAATCACTGCAATTTGTTTGGTTTCATTAATTACTAAAAAAACAAAATATTTTATAATTTTAATGAGAATTATTTAATATTTTTCAAGTTCAGGCCCAAACGTAAATCATATAAATGATCAAAGACTTAGTGGAAATATTCAAAAATTATCAGTCACTGTGATTGTGGCAGATTAGTAAAATAATCTTGAGCTTTTTGGCAACAAACAAAACGTCCTTTAAAACCCCAAAAAATCTTAAAAACGAAATAATTTACTGGCGAAAATAACAGCAAAATTAAAGAAAAACGAATGTTACCTACTCCTAGAAATTACTATTCATTGACTATTCGTTCTTCGTTCAAAAACTTGTAAGTTTTTAACTTTTACTTCTTAGACTAAGATCACTAATAACATTTATGTAAATAAATAAAACGTGATTTATCGTGTAACGTTTATATTCTTTTCACGCCTAGTGACAGGCAAGCTTAGCGTCTTACGAACTAGATGGCGTTATTAACCTCAAAGAAATTTTAGGGTGACTTTGATCGTTCTTTCCCTGTGCTCTTCATATGCATTTGAAATATTCGAATACCACCAAAATTGCTTTTTATCCACCATAATTGAAAACCGCTCCATGGAAATTGACTAATACCATCGGAAATAGGATTATCAAAAAAAAGTGGTATTTAAACCAATATTACTAAATTAATACGAATTAATCTTAGTCAATAATCACACAAATTCTTATAAGTGTCGTTCAGGTTGCATCACCATCATCCGAGACGTATCTCACGACTCTATTTGTCCACTTTTCTACGCGCTCTTTTTCCTCCACTTCGCATAAACCCCAGCATATCGCGTAGTGAGACCATTAGCACGCATAACATCCCTTTCGCCATTAAGCTATTTGAGTCTTCCAATTATACCGGGACCCGGCAGGGACAGCATGGCTGGACGTTTGTGCCTTACGTATCCCGGCAGGTGTCGTTAGACACGACTATACCAACAAAGGTGACATTCTTGAAACTTTTCACATTTTCCTACATTTTCATTTCGCCATCACGCCTTACGGCCCTGTAAAAGAACAAGCCTAATAATCGTTTTATCGCCCTGATCCTTCAACCAGACGGATATACGAACCCCGTCATTGAAATTTTGGCTCATGTCCCTGATATGGTCTAAACTTCTGGAAACCCTTTGGATAGCAGTGCATCACCCGATGCAGTCATCAAGTACCACAGTCAAATGTCATCTGCATGCCCAGGAACATACAGTGCAGTTTACAGGCTGCATATTCTTCGTCCTGTATTTTCCGCGAAAATCCTTTCGCAATTACAGAGGCGGTGGTCTCATAACCAGCGTGAACCCTCATTTTGATATTTCCGAAGAGTGCACTCCTGTTGAATTCAGGAGTCAATAATCCTCTTGAAAAATTCATGGTGTGGGATCCAATATCTGTACCGATCCCTTGACTTCAAAGACTAAACACGTCACACTCTTGCACGATTAGACACAGTTGGTACAACAGACCACCAGGATACCACTTGTGGCAGGTTATGCGCCCGCTCTGTTGGACCTTCTGCTGACCAATAACCCAGCCCAGTATAGTGTTTTGATTGGTGCTCCGTTTGGTACTTCCGATCACTGAGTCGTGCGGGCCGAAATGCAGGCGTTATCTCCTTCGGTTCCTGTGGTAGCAGAGCACTACTCGGCAGCAGATAGACATCAAGTGGTGCATCAGTTTGTCCTCTCGCAAGCTCGGAGTCCTTAACATGGTGATCCGGGTCTGGAACAGAGATGCTGATTATGCAAAAGTCTCAGATTCGTTTGAACCTGGAATACTGCTCACATCTCTGGGATGGCTTCGCCGGGTACTGGCCTGAAGCGTGCAGTGACGTGCTATCTGCATCATAGATTGTCCAGAGGTCACTGGCAGTTTTGAACCGTTGGAGATGCGCAGAACGGCCGCCAGCTTAGCTGCATTTTACAGCATAATTCACAGTGAGTGTTCTGAAGAACTCTTTCAATTGGTCCCACCCTATATGGGCTTATAACCGAGAGTGTTTCCTGGAACTATCTGCCGGCCCACGTGTTTCCCTCCCTTAAAATCCTGGGTCCTTTAAAAGAAGCGTGAAAAGGCATATTTCCGAGTCATCAAATGCTATCGGAGCCCTCCTGGCTGAGATAGCGTCCCTCAATCATAAGTCGTCGCTTTTGCTTTCCATCAGGCGGGCGACACCATTTTGACCAACTAATTATAAAAAAAAGAAGAGCAGTCTAGACTTCTGCAACTTTCACCGGTGGTAACCTTGATTTGGAGGAAGGCCTGTTTCTTTATGCTGCTGATTCAGTAGCTCGTGAAAGTAATAATACTACGAGTATATCTCTTTCACCACGAGGTACTCGCATAGAATGTTGCTCTCAGGATCTTTTACACAGCCGCCTTAGGAGATATCCTATGCCACTTTTACCCTGGAGTGCACCAACTTATAGATAAGCTTCTGCCCATTTTCAACTTATTATATTGTAGTTGTAATTGGTCACTTCTAGCTACAGCTTTCATAATGGTGCGCTTTGCAACTATGTGCACGTCTTTTAACGGATCTAGACGGTTGCTACTTTTTAAAGAGCGCTTCCTCCTCTGTGGTCTCTCTCTAAACGGTGTTGTTCCTTTCCTTTTCTCTTGCTGCTCCACATTTCCTTGTGCCATTTGCGTTTACTTTTGGACTCGCCACGTATCAATTTTACCCCTCTAAGGATAGCCGGGGCTGATAAGCATTCCAGTAATCTCAAACTTAGCACCAACCTTCGATGTAAACTCCTGCGACATAGCTTTATTTGATTGCCGCCATCTACTCTGGCACCACACGGCTCATTTAATTGCCTTAAGGATTCGGACAGAGATCCATGACGCAGAGACGGCGTTGTGAAGTAATATTCTCTCCGGAAATAACCTTGCAGTTGGCTACTGTGCCGATATTGTGTCTCCGTGTGAGTGGATATGACGTCATTTTGCCACCGGAGCCACTGGGATTGCACCATCAGAATTAGAAAAAGTGATTTTTTTAAGTATTGAAAATTCTATCATCAATTCTATCTGAGAAACCGGTAAATAAACATTTTGTGCAAAAAAATAGAATATATCGAAATTAGAATTTAGTACTTTTGGATTTTTTTTTAAATATGGTGGTAATTGTTTAGGCATTTAAATCGATTTGTAGCGTATAAAAGACAGTTAAAACAATGCATATAAAAATCTATGTCACCATAGACAAACATCGCACATCGATTTTCATCTCCGCTGCGCAAAAAATGTGAAGGGGAAAATCAACTTATTCTTTTACTATTAGAAAGCTCCATTTTTCGTGTGATTTTCATAAAGTTTAGATTTTCGTACGAAATTTTGGCACCGTGCGAAGCCGGGCCGGGCCGCCAGTAACTAAATATAATCGATAGAAAGTTTTACAATCGCTTGGGCATAAGGTATGTATTGTAAGCTCAAAAGGTTGTAAAATGTTTAAACGAATTAAAGAAAAACAGAACAAAGACAAACAAAGACACCTAATTAGGTGTCTTTACATTTTTTCTAAGAGATAGGCTAAGCCTGATTTAAATCTATACACAATAAATAGATTAGATTTTTGCACATCCTGTATTATTCTCACTATCTCCTTTTCTTTATATTTTGTAATACATCATCTAATTAAACTCAACTAACACTTAACAAAATACATATCATTCAACTTTTTATAAACAGTTTTATGTCAAACTGTTGTTAAATTTCTATATAAAATATGTGAATTGTCGCTAAAAAATAAAATAAATGACAATGCTGATTAATATATAAAAAATTTACAGATAGGTACACCCAAATACTTAATTTCAACATAAAAATATAATTTTTATATCTGAACCAAACAAACTCTTCAGGCTTATAATTCTGATTTTTAAATATAGATTATATACGAGACGCAACTGGGACAGACGCTCGGATGATGATGATGAGTATGGATTATATACGCTACCTGTATATTTCAGCGCTTGAAGCGCTCCTGGCCCCGCGGTCTCAGTGTGCTGTAAACGATCACTGAGTTACGCAACTTTCACTATGACTGGTCCTCGGATGGGTGACTGCTTTGTGGCATTTACATTTGCGAGAGTTTCCGTGCTTCGGTAGGCACGTTAATCCGTTGGTCCCGGTTGCCATTAACATGGCAGTCGTTTAGTCAAGTTGAAGGCCTTGTGGGCGGCTTGAAACATTTCAGCAGCAGGTAGCCACAACCTGCGTCGGTCTATTTCAACACGGCAATGGGCTAACCACCTTTTACGTGGGACAGGAATACACATGGTGAAAAGTGGGCATACAATATGGATGCCTCTGCCACCCCTTCGGGGATTAGGCGTGATATATAAATATTAAAAATAAAAATATTTCAGCGCATCAGGGATATACTCGATGTCTATGTCGCTGCTCAGTGAGAGCGTGCCCTTAGCCAAGAGGAACCAAGTCATCATGATGGTTTATAACATATTTCTTCTTGTAACAGGACTTATGGCCAGTAAGTATAATGAATAATATCAACAAAATTTTAAAAATTTCAACAGCAGGTAGCCACAACCTGCCTCTATCTATTTCAACACGGCAATGGGCTCACCACCATAAAACGTGGGACAGGAATACACATGGTGAAAAGTGGACATAATAATATGCCCCTGCCACACCTTCGGGGATAAGGCGTTATAGATAATACTGATATTGCGTACTGATATTATTTAGCAAACTAACATTGCATTTTAAAATTAAAACTTAGTAAATTGTCATGTTGTTGCTGGGTGGCTTTTTCCCGTCGTTCATCGGAAAAAAAATTGCCCGTGGTCCACCCAGGTGGACTACGCAGGTGGACTACGGGCAATAAACGTTCTGTACATCAAAGGGACCATAGGGGGGGGGGGGGGGGGGCTTAAATTGACTTAAGAACTGCCATGTTACTGGGAACTGGAACTAACAGCTTAACGTACCTTCCGAAGCACAGAAACGCTCGTAAATGGAAATGCCACATAGTGGTCACCCATGAGCCATAGTCAAAGATGGTTAAACCAGTGATATTTTACAGAACACTGAGTTAGCGGGGCTACAAGCACTACATTTTATTCCAAGACTAAACTAAACTAACTAACTATCTTCACGCTGTATCCCTGACGGGGTAGTCAGAGAGGACACATCGCCAGGCTTCGCGAGCCATGCATACTTCTTTCACTTCCTGCAGATTCATTAATCGCTTCATACATGCACGTCTGGGTGTCCCGAGTACTTTTGATATTTCCGTTTTGTGCAATCTGCTCACGTGGTCTATAATGTAAGTCTCGGCCTGCCCTGACTCCTTCTACCCTCTACTATCGCACAATATATTTCTCGGCAATCGTTCCTCACTCTTTCGTAGGACGTGTCCAAACCAACCAACATTTTATTCCTATTACAAATAATGTCTTCTTCATTTTGTTTTCTAGTGATAGCGCTGCCCATAATTCCACTAAGGTTCTCCTACTATCTACCGACCCTGGGAATCTACTGGAACTCCTGGCGTACTCTACTTCTTGCATACTCCGTGCCAGGCATAATCTCAGCTGCCTGCGTCTTCCTGGTACACGAGAGCCCCAAGTTCGTTTTTGTAAGAGGAGACGAAGAGCGAGCCCTACGCATACTGAGGAGCATTCACAGATTCGGTAGATCAAGATCCAATAGTGAGTTAGAGGTTAGTGTCATCTCTCTTTACATCTTATGTGTATTGCTAACAAAACGCCACCTGAATTTAGAACCTGCTCCACTTTTATTTGGATACGTTGTATCGTTTAGATTTTGATTTCATTTTTGATTGCTTCTGACATCCTAACCACGTAACCGTTACCACCTGGGCCGATGCCTCGACGCTTTCTTATCTTTTCTCTTTTGGGGCGAGTAGCACAGCAGTTCATCCACTTATTTTATGTCTCTCGCCACTGAGATGGCAGACAATCATACGGCCCACCTGATGGAAAGTGGTTACCGAAGCCTATGTACGTTTGCAACACCAGTGCAGCAGTCGAGCTGCCGACATTTTAAAAACCTCCTAAGACCGCTTTTGAAAAACTCTATACTGTAGACTGATGTAAACTTTTTGCTACTTTCTTTGTACCTATTAACTTATTATAATAGTCATAGTCAACATAATGTAATTCACTAATGTCTAACTAATATTACCCATACTGCGTTTACACTCTCGCGCGAGCCACGAGACTAACTGTAGGACGAGATGCCTGCGCGGTGCGCACACTTGCGCTACCGTTTCATTAACTTACTGACGTTTGACCGTGCCAGTTTGTTTGTATTGTGCATTGTTTAATTCTTTTTAAGTGCACACTGTCTAAGTGGTGGTGTATGCGACTGCCGTGGTGAGGTCTCGGGTTCGATTCCTGGAGGGTAAATGATAATATGGAATCCGGAGCACAAATACAACAAAAATTAAAAATAAAGTAAATGATTCCTGGTTTTCTAAATTACTTGCTTAGTAGTAGTAGTAGTAGTAAAAGCTCACAAAACTTAAGAGTCGATACTGATAATATTTTGGATCGACATTCGCCATCGTAGAAAGGTCACTAACAAATGCGCACGCTGCGAGCGTGTAAACCAAGCTCGTGTCGTGGCCGGCTCGCGCGAGCCACGAGCCGAGCCACGAGATGAGCCGCGAGTCGTGAGTGTAAACGCAGTATAAGGTTTGCTATTATTTTAAAGACGTTCCGGAAAAATCCAGCCAGCCATTCGACAATCAAAGCGTACGCGAAATAAAGCCCCTATCAGACCTAACGCAATGCGAGTGCTCCGGACACAAAGTGTGATGGTGAACACCCTGTTTATGGCGAGCAATGCAATGATAGAAGGTAGTCGTGGGCATCATATCAAACAACTCCTCAGAACACAGACTGTTGTACAGGCGATATAACACGCATAAGAAGCACCAGACGACTGACAAAACTTTCCCTCGGTGGCTTTGGCAAGCGACCAAAATTCACGGCTCCATTCCGGGTTTACCAATTCTGCCGATGAAATCGATTTTAGTCCTGACAATTGCTTTTTTCCTGGCCCTCGAAGCGGCATTCAGTTTGCGTTTCATTTCAGAGATGTTGATGACATTTTAGCCCGAGCCGTGATCCAAGCTTTATAAGCGGAGTCCTTTAGCATTCTAACTTCTCTGGAAAGCCTATTAAGCCCCAGTCGCTTTTTGGCCCCTGCGGGAATCTAGCGGTGAGGAATATAATTTTCCATACCCACCAAGGTCTCCTCAGCAACTGCTGAATAGCAGTAGTCCACATCGTCTGAAATGAAGCAAAGCCGCCTTCACGGGTAATATGCAAAGAATTCTCGCAGTCAGAACGCGAGTCACAGATGCGAAGGCTGCCGCGGATACGAGAGTTCCTCTCGCGGTCCATCCGCGTGACTCATCACATCTTCTTCTTCATCTTCTTCTTCATCTTCTTCTCTCAGCATCTTCATTTCCGTGACACGCATCTCCAGCTTGTGTCGCTCCAGTAGTGGCCACGCCTCATTGCCATGTAAAAGGATTGGCCTAATGATGGTTTCATAGACCTGTCCTTTTTTGTCTTTTTGAAGATTTTACAAAAATAAGAAATTAAGCTATGCATTTGGCTAAAAACTTGCTTTAAAAATCACATCGTTATTGACTATTTGCAATTATTTCTAACTATAATAACAAGATCTACTTTGTAATTACTTTTCTTATTTGCGTTAAATTTTCTCACTCTTCATTACCACCAACAATGAGACTACTGGCAAGTATACCATCCTTGGGTGCCGTCCACTTGGCTCCTTGAAGACAGTTCCATCACGTGGTGAACTTTTGCTAGATCGCAGTGAATTCACTTTTTTGGCTTATCCTGTGGCCAAGTTGAAGAGAGGCGGGACACCGTGGTAATTTAATTGGTAGCTCTACACTGGCTGGGAGACGCAAACTAATTCCTACCTGCTAATCTGGCTGGGTAGCGAAGCGTCGCAATGCATTTCACCACCTAGAAAAAAACATTTAGATACAGTCGATCTAGGGTTTTTAGTGTCAGCATTCAAAAGAACAAAGATTAATTACCATGAATAATTTTCAGGTGAAAGGTCTGCTAAAGGATGAAAAATTAGGAGTTGAAGGTCCCATAGCAGTGAAGGACCAGATAGTGCCAATATTCAAGGCGCCACTACTCAAATACACACTCATTATATTTTATCTCTTTTTATCCCAACAGTGAGTAAAATACATATATCAGTAATAATAATAATTTTTAAGGGGTTTTACTATAAAGCACCCTTTTACCTACCTTTCACCCATTAAGTCATTATAAACATGAATATTTTTGAGTTTATAGATGATGATATTTGAGAGTATAAACATGAGTACAACACAAGTACATAAGCTTTACACAAATTAAATAAAAGAAAGAGAAATATTTACATATATTAAAAAAAATTATGGCGTCGAGAACCAGGTTATGAACCAGTGTACTTTTTGACCTTTTTTGAAAATATGATGTTTTGAGAATGTGGTGTTTAGCGAATATGGTCTTATAAGATTATGTAATTTTGAGAATATGATGTTTTACGAATATCATGTTTTGCGAATGTGGTGTTTTACGAATATGGTCTTTTGAGAATATGATATTCAGCGACTGAGCCGTCTATATATATACAGGATGGCCTATTTAAAACGCAATTTGTATAGGCAACTCTGAAACTATAAGACATAGGAAGATCTCTTCTAAGGAACCATGTCATCGATTTTGGTGAAAAGAATAACTGCATTCATAAATATATATATATATTGTCACGCCTCTATTCCAGAAGGAGTAGGCAGAGGCATATTAAACGCCCACTTTTCACCGTATGCAGTTTTGTCCCACGTAACAGGTGGTGAGCCAACTGCCTTGTTAAAATGGACAGGTGCAGGCTGCGGCGACCTGCTGTTGTTTTTTAAGCCGCCCATAAGGCCTTCAACTTGGCTTAACGACTGCCATTTTATAGGCAACCGGGACCAACGGGTTAACGTGCCTTCCGAAGCACGGAACTAGGGTGGGTCTAAAGGGCCAAATAAATTTAATAAAATGTTGCTATTTTAAATGTTAAATTTGAAATAAATTATGTACCCGTTGTCTTTTTAGTGAGGTGGTAACAAAAAGGCTAAGTGACTGATTTTTTTTTTCACTTTAAACTTTAAAATACATATTGTCACGCCTTTATCACCGAAGGGGTAGGCAGAGGTATATTATACGCCCATATTTCAGGGGACTTAAATCTAACCTAGAGGTGTACACAACACGTTGAGATCGAACCTCTAGGTTAGGTGATGCTCATATAGACCTGGATAGATTTATTATTTATTGAATAATTTATCTTACAGACAAAATTAACCTGTCAATTGCATAAAAATCTTGATATTCTAAATACATCGGACTTTAGTTGCCATATTTAGAACCTCACGGAATTGGGTGACTTTACCTTAGTAAGCCTTTGCCAACCCTTTAATAAAGGCGTGTCTGATAATAAGCACTTAATATAAAAACCAGCTGACCCGCGCTACTTCGTAAGTGCCACATAAGAAACAGACAAAAAAATAAACAGACCAAAAATAAACATTAGTTAAAGTGGGTGGTGCGTAGGCTATTATTATGAAACAACTTCTGATGTATTCGCTTTTTAACAACAAAAAACTGAATGAAATCGGAATACTTGTTGATGAGTTACTTACAACTGTAACTGCTTGGGCTGAATACTGTGTGAGACATTTCCTGAATTAATACATAGGGTACCTACTTTATATCCCGGGAAAACATCATTTTTCCGCGAGAAAACCTTTTTGTGTTCTAACGACTTCACGTGACGGAGCCGCGGGCATCAACTTTCGGAAATGCTCTACCTATATGCCGATTTTGATCAAAATGTAATTAAATAAAAAACGTCCAAATAATATAGAAATCTGTACAAACTTTCACATTTTTAATATTAGTAAGTCTACATTCCCGTGGGAATACCGGGAATTCTTTCTTGGTGCTCATCTAGGTACGTAAAGAATACGTTCACCAAATTTTAGGTTGCGTATGGTTTTACTTTTACCTACGTAGTTCCCGTTTCCGTTCCCGTGGGAACACCGGGTATTCCTTTCTTAGTGCTGTTTCAACCTTATAATACTTTCACCAAATTTCAGGTATGTACCTATGTTTGTGTGTGGCTTCATCCGCGTAGTTCTCGTTTCCATGGAAATATGGGGAAACCCGTTTTTATTGCTTATCCAAAGACTTGAACTATACATTCACCAAATTTCAGGTTTCCATGTTTAAAGTTTAGGCTGTGCGTGTTTACTGACATAGTTTCGGTACCCGTGGGAATACCGAACTCGCTGGTAATACAGGCCTTAGGAGATTCTTTTAAAACCTACACCTAGGTACGTAAATACCTATATGTTACTAACTTTAAAAATGACAATCTTCCATACAACCGTTTATCCCTTATTTACGTCCTTAGGGGTAAAAACTCGCAAAACTCCTTCATAGGGGGCACAGTGTTACAACGAATCCCAATGCGAAGTTTGGACTTTATAGCTCCATTAGCTTCATGAATTTGGTGATTAATGAGTCAGCTAGTACAACCTCTGTTGTACATCCTAATAGGTAATTATTTTTTAACCGCGATTACACGTGCCCCTTTATTTGTAACCAAAAACAGGTGTTCGTAAATTCATGTTTCTAACTTTAAAAATGACGAACTTCCATACAACCGTTTATCGCTTATTTACTTCCTTACAGGTAGAATTTCGATAAATCCTTTCTTAGGGGAGACCAACGTAAAAAAGGAACCCCCATGCAATGTTTGGGCTTCGTAGATTTGTTACTGTTTTAGGTTTCGTGATCAATGAGTCAGTTATTACAACTTCTGTTTTTCCCCCTCAGCGGTAGAAATCATCAAAATTCCTTAACACATTTTCTTTTTAAAAAGAATCAGATATAAAAAATTCGGTGCTGCTATGTTTGAAAATAAAGAATTTTCCATATAAACTTTCAACCCTTGTTTACCCCCTCATAGGTAAAATTTTGCAAAACCGCGACATACGTGCCCATTTATTTGTAACTAAAAACAGGTGTACATAAATTCCTTTTTTCTAACTTTGAAAATGACGAACTTTCATACAAACATTTATCGCTTGTTTACTTCCCTAGTGGTAGAATTTCGCAAAATCCCTTCTTAGCGGAAACCTACGTATTAAAAAGAATCTCCATGCGAAGTTTGAGCTTCATAGCTTTGGTAGTTTCAGAGATTTCGTGATCGATGAGTCAGTCAGTGATTTTGCCTTTTATGTATATATATACCAATTATATGAAAAACACTTCTACTCAAAATTATTTGCATCCGCATTTATTTTTATTTGTTCTATGTTTTCGATTCCTGATGTAATATATATTTATTGTTGTTACAGGGTAGCGAGTTTTATGGTATGGCTGCCATCTATCTTAGACCAGTTTATTCGCGTAGTGCAGGAAGGCGAGAGCTCTGATCTCACAGTGTGTCGGGTTTTGAGCATGCAGCCCGAGGAAGACGTAAGCCTTTCTATATTATATAAAATATTTTATATATTTCTCTTCAATAATTTTGATTCACCATTAAGATTGCACTTGCGGGGTAGTCAGCATCCATGCATACTTCTTTCACTTCCTAATTCGCAGATTCATTAATCGTTTTACACCTGCACGTCTGGGTATCTTGCTTTTAAACTTTCCGTATTTGAGCAAACAGCTCACGTGGTCCAAACCTGATATATGTCTACCCTGATTCCTTCTACCCTCTTTCGTACATTATATACACACATCAACACGGTCTAGGGATATTTAATTCTCTTCTCTTCTCAATTAAATAACTCGAAAAGTACTGGCCGCATTGGGATCTTTTATACACCGATTTGTTTGTAATTTATCTCAGACTAATTCCAAATTCAAATTTTTGAAAATTCTTTTGTTTCGGTGGCATAAAAATGTCTTGATGTGTAAGAGAGGGAATTTTCATTTGTGCGAAATTTAGAAAACAATACGAATTACGTTTAGTTACAGTTTTTTTTCATTTTTAAACGAAAGATAAAGTTAAAATTGAGGTATTGTAGCCATGCAACGCCAACATTTGACGAGGGCGGAGATGTTACGAGCTGTGGGAATGCTGGAAGCTGGGTCTGTTCAGCGTAATGTTGCTGAGGCCATAGGGACCCATCAAAATGTAATTTCAAGATTGTGGACACGCTATCGTGCCACAGGTGAAGTAGCGGAGAGGCACCGGGGGCCAAGTCGCATCACTACCCCCAGACAAGACCGATTTTTGCAAATTACTGCGCGAGCTCAACCAAATGCAACGGCGACTCAATTGGTCCAAAGGCTGCGAGTGGAACACCAAGTGCTTGTGAGTGACCAAACTGTAAGAAGGCGACTGCATGAAAGCAATCTACGCTCTCGTAGACCACTCCGGGTCCCACCTTTACGGAGAGGCAATCGTGGACGACGATTAGAATGGGTTCGGAACCACGTGGACTGGGGCCGTGAGCATATAAAAATAAAAAATAAAAATATCTTTATTTTGCATAGACCATTTTAACGGCGCTTACAAAATGTCATACACTATTTAAAATATTTAAAGCGACCACCGGTTCGGAACGCGGCCCACCTGAGAAGAACCGGCAAGAAACTTAGGAAGGCTTTTTTTTTGATGGCCTATTTACAATTTAATATTATTTCATTTTGCCAGCAGATCATTTCCAGGCGTCCCTGTCCTGCAAATAGTCTGTAACGGAGTAAAAACCTTTTTCACAAAGCTTGTTTTTAATAAACTTTTTAAATTTATTTAAAGGTAAATTTCTCAGGTCACAGGGAAGCTTGTTGTAAAAGCGTATACAGTTACCCTGGAAAGAATCGCCAATCTTATGTAGTCGACTGTGGTGGACTGAAAGATTATTTTTATTTCTAGTGTTTATATTATGTTTATCACAGAGTTTAGAAAACTGTGATAGATTTTTCTGGACATACATAAGATTGGCAAAAATGTATTGTGATGGTACGGTTAGAATATTCACTTCTTTGAATTTTTCTCGGAGAGAATCTCTGGGGCCCAAATTATAAATAGCGCGTACAGCCCGCTTTTGTAGAACAAAAATAATATTTAAATCTGCAGCACTCCCCCAAAGGAGAATACCGTAAGACATAATACTATGAAAATAGCTGAAGTAAACCATTCTAGCCGCATCCACATCTGTTAGAGTCCTGATCTTTTTTACAGCGTATGCAGCCGAACTTAATCTAGAGGCTGTCTTTTCTATGTGTGGGCCCCACTGCAAATTGGCATCAATAGTTATACCTAGGAACACAGTTGATTCTACAAACTCTAACACTTGTCCATTCAGTTGAACATTGGCCGCAACTTGTTTAACATTTGGTAGAGTAAATTTTATACATTTAGTTTTATTTTCATTAAGGCAAAGATTATTTGAGCTGAACCAATGAACTACTCTTGCAATTGCATTGTTTACATCGTCATAGTTATCTAATTGTCTTTTAATTTTAAAAATTAATGAGGTGTCATCTGCAAACAAAACAATCCTATTCCTGTCCCCTACATAAAATAGTAAATCATTAATATAAATGAGGAACAAGAATGGCCCAAGTATCGAGCCTTGCGGCACACCCATTGTAAACATGGATCATACAGAACGTGTACCATTAATATCGACCCTCTGTATTCTATTGTTCAAATATGAAGACAGAAGGTCGAGAGCTTTGCCTCTTATTCCATAGTGGTGTAATTTTTTGCACAGCGTTTCATGTTTAACGCAATCAAAAGCCTTTGATAGATCGCAAAATATACCTAATGCATCGTGCTTGTCTTCCCATGCTTCATGAATACATTTTAATAACTCAACACCAGCATCGGAAGTTGAGCGCCCTTTCGTAAACCCAAATTGATTCGCATGGAGTATTTTATGACTATTAAAATGGGATAGCATTTGATTCAAGATTATTTTTTCAAATACTTTGCTCAAAGTTGGCAGCACTGACACTGGTCGGAAATTAGACGGCTCTGTAGCGCTGCCAGCCTTGAACAAGGGAACGACTTTGCTGTGTTTCATTAAATCAGGAAATGTACCACTAGAAACACAGTCATTAAACACAGTTGCTAGATGGGGCGCAATTACCTCAATTATACATGATGCAGTTTTGACCGATAACCCCCAAATGTCCGCGGTTTTCTTAATTTCGATACATTTAAATGTTTTTACAATGTCCTGAGCACAAATATCTGTGAATACAAATGCATCCCTGCAACAAAGAACAGATTCTTCTAATAAAAGTTCAGCGGAACTGGAAGATGCTTGGAGAGATTTTGTTGTCAATATAGGTACATTTTTGAAAAAGTGTTCAAACTCCGTAGCCACTTCCAGGTCCCCTGTAACATGGCAATCATTTACTTTTAAGTGGAAATCCCTTTCAGTCACTAAAAATCTACCGCATTCAGAGTTAATGATGTTCCAAGTCATTTTTATTTTATTTACAGAATTAGAAATTTTATTTTTAATGAAGTTTGACTTAGCAAGATGACACGTTTGTTTAAATATCTTTGAATAATTTTTAACATATTCCTGAAAGGTTTGCCTAAAATTATATGATTTTTCTGAATATAATTCAAATAATTTATTTCTACTTTTAAAGATACCTGGTGTTGCCCAGTCACTGAAAACAGGACGACCACCAATCTGTAGAGTTTTTGAGGTAAAAACTTTGCCAAACTCATCATTAATCAAATTAAATAAGTGTTTATATGACTGGTCTACACAAGTGAAGTTAGGTAGATATGGTAATCTCTTTAATACATTTTCTTTAAAATTATTCAAACGACTTTGGTTAATTGGTACATATTTAATTTGTTTTTTGCTGACTTTGTTACTACTTTTAGGAAATTTTATCCATTGGCCACGATGATCTGACTCCACAGGATCCACAATACCTTTATCTATAGGTTTAATATCAGTAAAAATATTATCAATACATTTTGCACTGGTGGCTGTAATACGAGTGGGTTCTAAGAATGTACTATGCAGATTAAAGGATTTAAATAATTTTTTCATTTTATTTCTCTCTGATGGAGTTAATGATGTATCTAATATATCAACATTAAAATCTCCACAAACTATTATAGATTTCTTAGAACATTGGCATTTGAACAGTGCTTCTTCAAGCTTTTCTTCAAATTTAATGTAAGAAGCATCAGGGGGACTGTATACGCTTAACAAGATGAAATGCTCAAACTCAATACTGGCAATCTCAATAACTCGCTCAATGGAGAGGGCTACTAAATCCTTACGTTCTTTAAATTTTAAGTTTTTATTAATTAATATTAAAGAGCCTCCACGTTTAGAATGTTTTCTATTGAACGAGCTAGCAACCTGGTGATTTACGAAGTTCAACAATGTGATTTGATGATCTTTTAACCAGTGCTCTGTAGCACAAAAAATATTAATAGAATTTGCATTAATGTATAGCTCTAACTCTAAATCTTTACCATTTATTAAACCTCTAACATTATGGTGCACCAGGTTTATAAAAACAATATTTTTACTAAGATTATTCTCAGGGGCCAAAGTCAACTGGCCAGATTTATTATCTGTTGTCCTATAAACTAGTTTTTTGGAATTTCATTTTCCAAATGTGAAGTATCAAAACTATCCTGCTCAATAAAAGCAGTTGTACTTGCCAATAATTTGGCTTGAAAAATTAAAAAATTAGATAGCAACAGAGCTACCTTTCGTTGTAAAAATTTTGATAGAAAATATCTATCTAATGTCAACAAACTATTATTATTGAAGATTATGTTCCAATCGAACAATTCAATTTTTTTGGAATATGATACCATGGTATGTAGTTTCATATTTAATTTGTATCTTAAGTGATTTTCCTTGTGGCTCATAGCAGTGCTGTATGGCAAGGTGGACAAAATTACTTGTTTTACTTGCAGACTTGATAACGTATCAAAAATTTTTAAAAGTTTGTCACTATTAATATTGCCTCTTCTGCCAACCAGCACCACTATAGTAGACCGCATGCAGTGTGTACCAGTCAATATAAAATCTGTAATTTGAGAGTATGAAGCTCCTGGATATGTATGATTTATTACAGAATGACTTAACTGTGATAAATAATGTCCAAAATTTTTACCTATTTCATCGCAATAGACTATGGTCTTTGCATCACTTTTTATTTGCAACTTTTCTATTATACTCGTAGATGCCTCACAATTACTACTTGAACTTAATATACTGGTGGCAATGGTCCAATGTGCTGTTCACGAACGAATCCAGGTTCGGCTTCCATCCAGATTCACGAAGGACGTGTGTTTGGCGAGTTCCTGGACGATGGAGCCGTCTTCAGAACCCTCAGGAAGTTCACCCATACCAAGGAGGAACAATTATGATTTGGGCAGGAATTCGTCTTGGAGGACGGACGGATCTCGTTTGGGTGCGGGGCAATATGACGGCAGAACGATACGTCCAACAGGTGCTGGAGCCCGTAATCTTGCCCCACAGAACACAAATGGGGCAAGATTTCCTGCTCATGCACGACAATGCCCGGGCACACACGGCGAGAACGGTAGCAGCTTGGTTACATACACACAATGTTAGGGCCTTAGACTGGCCTGCTCAATCGCCAGATCTAAATCCCATTGAGCATGCGTGGGATATGCTGCAAAGAAGAGCTCTGAAGGAAGTTCCTGAAAATCTGGCTACAGAAGATTAACTTTTTGCGCACCTCAGAAGGACATGGGACAATATTCCGCAGCAAGACATTGACAACCTTGTTCTGAGCATGCCGAATCGTTGCCGATGTGTTATGAACATCATGGGCGCTTTCTCAGACTACTAACTTCAAGTTTATAAACACAAATTATATGATTTTTCTATTTTTTTCAGTTTTTACTCATAAATTAAAAGTTAATTCATGTACGGTTTCCGTCTATGCTTCATTTTTTTCCATAAAATCCTGAAATTTTAATCGAAGTACCTTAACCATTATTAAAAAATGGTAGAATATTAAATAACGTATCTTTTAAATATATACATGTCATATAAATAATTAACACATTGATAGTAATTCGCTTTTTTAAAAATATCCCTAGACCGTGTTGATGTGTGTATTTCTTCGTCAATCATTCCTGACTCATTCGATGGACGTGTCTAAACCAACGGAGCACGCAATTTTTCTTCTAACTCATTATTAATCACTTTTTAATAATTCAAACTTATTATTAATCACTTTTCAATAATAAAAACGCTCGTATGGTATGTAGGTACTCAGTGAACACAAACTATGCGTTGAACATCGTTTACAAGATGGTAGTTTGCAGTACTTCCATTTACAAGACTTACTGTATTTCGAACAGTACGTGAAGCCGTTAGTCCTGACTACTAATAACATCAATCTATAAATCACGCCATTATCCTAAAAGGAGAGGCAGAGGCATATTATACGCCCACATTTCACCGTGTGCATTTCTGTCCATTTAGCCCATGGACTGTGGACCATCCATTGCCATGTTGAAATCTTCAGACGTTGGTTTTGGCTACCTGCTGTTGAAATTAACATGTATATATGTTTATCATCATTAATGTTTACAGAACACTGAGGAAGCGCTCTTGGCTCCGCTGACTGGGTGTTCAGTAAACGATTAACGATTACTGCGTTAAGCAACATTCGCTATAGGTGGTCCTTGGATTGGTGACCACTTTGTGGAATTTGAATTTGTGGAACATTTGCGAGTGTTTCCGTGCTTCGGAAGTCACGTTAAGACATTGATCCCGGTAGCCAGTATCATTGAGCGGCTTGAAAAAAAAATCAATTTGTAATGGTCCCATCACCTATTACGTGGGACAGGAATACACATGGTGAAAAGTGGGCATACAATATGTATGCCTCTGCCACCCCTTCGGTGAAAAGGCGTGATAGATAAATAAATATTTAATCTGACTAACTAGAAGTGTCGAACTCAGGCTGGCAACATTTTACCCCCACTTGTTGATAAAGTTATAAAAGGTACCTCACGAGCCAGGTTCGGCTTTGTTCCGGCAGTCATAGAGTATTTATTGAAAAGCCCGCTAACACATTTGTGTGACCCACAGATGGAAAGAATTTTGAATTCGGCCCAGTAGTTTCTGAGCCTATTGATTACAAACAAACTTACAAATCTTTCGTCTTTAGAGTAATTAGTATAGAAAACTATTATATTTTTCAGCCTGACGCTACCCCCTGTGCCCTGGACGAGACCTCTCTGATGATACAACTTTATATAGCAGTAATATTATCGATTGTCAACTTATTTATCAGTTTGGTAAGTAACGATATTTATCTACGTAAAGGACGTTTCTCTCGGAACATTTTCCCGGGACAATATACTATAGCATTTAGGGGTAGTAACAGTAATTTATTTATATAAGGTACCTGAACAACAACTGAAGGCAATACTGAAAATGTTTAGAACTGGCCAGAAAGAAATATTGCAAATGCAAACTTTTTTGAATTTCAATTATAGAACTCTTTGGTAACCTAATGTAATATATTGCATTCATTTGTCATTTGTTTTTGTGAATTGGCGGCAAATGTAAAACTCTTGTTAAACGTGAAAATGAACTTAAGGCGAGAAAATATTCGGTCAATGATTTATTATGACTTTCGTTGTGGGCTTACTCAACAACAAAGCTATGATAGGCTGCGATTAGCATTTCATAATGAAGCCCCATCTCGTGCCACTATTTACAATTGGTTTAACGAGTTTAAGCGTGGACGTAGCAATCTCAGTGATGATCCTCGTGAGGGACGTCCTTTAACAGCGACTACTAAAGATAACATCAGTGCTGTGCGACGTATGATAGAGGAAGATAAGAGAGTGACCTATCAGCAGATACGGGCAACCCTAGGCTAATATTTTTTGAATTTGACTCGTACCAATGAGTCAAATTCAAAAAATATTACACGGACATTTAGGCGTCAGGAAGCTTTGTACCAGATGGATTCCCCATACTTTAACCGAAGACCAGAAACGCCTTCGCATGGACTGGTGTCGCGAAATGTTAGATAAGTTCAATGGCGCTGACTCAAATTTGACATCGTCACAGGTGATGAAAGCTGGATATATTGCTACGAACCCGAAACCAAAAGACAATCAGCTCAGTGGTTGTTTCCTTTTGAGGATCGGCCAACTAAGGTAAAGAAAGGAAGAAGTCAAGGAAAAAAGATGATAGCCTCGTTCTTTGGTCGGAAAGGTCATTTCGCGACAGTTATGCTAGAAGATAGAAGAACAGTTACTGCAGACTGGTACGTCAATCACTGTTTGCCTGTTGTCTTGGAAAAAAATTGACAGCAGCGCCCTCGAAGCAGGATCCTTTTTCACCACAACAATGCTTCAGCGCACTCCGCAAAACGGACTGTTGAATATTTGACTATGGCAGGTGTCGAGATAATGAGTCATCCGCCATACAGTCCCGACCTGGCGCCCTGCGACTTTCATTTATTCCCAAGAACTAAAGATAAACTTCGGGGTATTCGCTTTACGAGCCCTGAAGATGCGGTGAAAGCGTACGAAAATGCTATAGAAAAGAGACCCCTAAGGAAGAATGGGCCCACAGCTTTTCTCAGTGGTTATATCGAATGCGACGATGTGTAGAGAGGAACGGAGATTACTTCGAAAAACAATAAAAGTATTAGCAAGTTTCTACATTAAGCCGTTTTTTATTTTCTAAACATCTTCAGTGTTACCCACGTAATATAACTGACTAACAAAATATTTCCTTATTGTGGCTAATAAAGCCAAAAATAATACTCTTTTAAGAGCCGTATTATCGCTAATAAGAGTGCGTTGGGCACAATTTATAAGCACAGTAATCTTATAATCCCCTTATTGTGGCTTTAGTTATAGCTTTTATTTCTTTTACGTGTTTTATTATGGCAAGTAACAGGACAGTTAAAGTTATAATGGCCACGAAAATGCAAATAAAAGGTCAATGTATTTATAAGAAATATATTAATAACGTTAATAAGGGCGATCACTCTTATATGTATTTTATTATGGTCAAAAACAAGAGAATAAAACTTATAACAGCAAAACAAAGGCTTTTAAAAACCTGTTCAGTCTAAAACTGTGTGTTTAAAACACTGCAATAAGTATTTTTGTTTAGTGATCTATAATCTCGCAACAAAACTTAAAAAAAATGAAAAAGTCAACAAATTTATTAAAAATAAAACGGTAAGTTATGATTTATTTTATGAATTTAGGTCGATTATGTTCTTGGTTGTAGTGAAAACTGTGTGGGAAATTAAATGCATGACAAAATGTGATACGCAGTATCTTTTATTATCAACGCGCCCTTGATTTAAGCGGTTTTTTGTTATAAATATGGTTAATTTATCGAGTCACGTTTTATAAAAGTCTACTATAAGAGAAAAAGCAATTCGTACATCGTTTACAAGGAGACTAAGAAATTCAAAACTTTGTAATGGTTCCATTTGTGGCATAAGATTCTACCATTTTACATATAGTTAGGGTTCCTTTCTTACAAGTATAATCCCGTACCCGTACCATAGGTACTACTATTATTTAGATAATATTTTCTTTGTTCGCAGATTTCACAACGGTAGGCAAATATCTAACAAAATTTCTTTAGATAATGCCCGATTTGAGAACCAGCCTCCTTCTACGTGTATAGGAATTTTGAAATTCGGCAGTCAGAAATAAAATGAAAATGATGACTAATACAAATACTTGATTTTCAAATTTGTTGTTTTTTTTTACAAAGAATTTAGAGTAATGGTATAAAGTACACTACTGAATTATATTTAATAATTATCATTAAATGTCAGCACATGAAATTGTACAAGTAATCTATTATGCCAGAAATGTCCAGTATCAATTTTTTTAATGCATATCTACTTAAACTTCGGAATGAGCGTATCCGTCAGAGGACCAAAGTGGTCGACATAGCTCGCAGGGTAAGTACATTAAAGTGGCAATAGGCTGGCCATATCTGTAGAAAAACCGATTGGCAATAGAGCAAGCGAGTTCTGGAGTGGAGACCGCGACTCGGCCAACGTACTGTAGGACGACCCAGGCCAGATGGAGCGACGACCTGGAAAATGTCGCTAGGAGGGACTGGATGCGGAAGGTGCAGGACTATGTGGCGTGAATTGGGAGAGGCTCACGTCCAGTAGAGGAATGCCATAGGCTGATTTAATTGATTGCTACGTCTACTTTATTTTTTTGAGCAATGTACACGCATCCAATGGCATTAGGTACATCATGTAGTATTTTCTGCGGAACCACTGGATGATTCATTGGTAACAGTTGACCTTGGAAGTTGCGGGATTAGGCACAACCATGTTATAGTTTTTTTTTTCCTTTTTTTATAACTACTACTCCTTTATCTACTTATTTTTAACTTAAACTTTAAAAACTCAGTAATCAATTCACATCTGCTGAACTTTCAACATGGCAAATATTGTTATGTAAAACATTGAAATATAACTGCATAAAGAACTATGCCTTTATAATTAGTATATAAGTAAAGTTGGATTGCTAGCATTCTTGTAAAGATCATGAAAAATGCTATTATTCGTTTGTTGGATAAACATCATATACATCGCTGCTATAAGTTAAAAAGTATCATAGTTATCTTGTGCATTATCTTAATAATAAGAAATGGACATATTCAAAACCTTTATATGAGTATGATTATTATACGGTTAAAAAGCAATGTAACTAGGCTCTATAAGGTGAGTGAGGTGAGTGAAGATTTAAATTTTTGATGAAATCTATTATACAAGTAGGGACCAAAGAAGTAGAAAAATCTGCGTATAAAAGATGTATCAAGTAATTGGTCTTGACTCAACCACAATTTGATTACGTCTTGATTGGTCACCATCGTGGTCTGTCAAACGGGATTAAATGCATGAGACCGGGATACAAAGTATGCCACGGGCGAAAGTTAGGCCACGTAGTATTAGGTATAAGTATAGAATTTCAAATAGTTTGACAAAGTAATAAATTCCTTTCAGATTATCACGTATGTGGGCCCTCGAAATATGTCTATAGTTGTCATACTAGTGAGCGGAGTGAGCGGAATTCTCGTGAACCTGGTGCCTAATGTCATCGGCAGTGGAGTGCTTTTCGTTATTATGACAATGGGCGTTTTAACTGATGGGCTGTACACTGCAATGGGAGTTGCTTTGTTTCCTACACATTTAAGGTAAAAAAGACCAAGTAGCATTTAGTAGAGGCACTCAGAGCCCGATTAACTCAATGTTCTGGAAACGATTACGGCGTTATTTTGTCCAACGAAATTGGTGTTCAATCTATTGCTGTGTTAAAAAAAACAGGTGCAAATTGTGGTGACCTGCTGTTGAAATTTTTCAAGCCGCCTATGACGGCCTTTAAATTGGCTTAACTACAGCAATGTTACCAGCAAACGGGACCAGTACCTTAATGTGGTTTGTGTAGCACACTATTTGTGTAGAAATGCTCAAAAATTAAAATATGTACCAGAAAACTGACAACCAGCCACAAAGATGTTTAATGCGGCATAGGTTGTTTACAGAACACAGAGTTAGCGGTGTTACGAGAGCTTCAATTAAAATGTACATAATTCTTTAAGAAAAATTACACTAACCCCTTGCTATTTTATTTTCAGAGCAATTGCCATGGAATTCGTAATTTTAGGTTACCACATAGGTAACATTGTCTCCGTTCAGGTCACCAACTGGTTACTGAATACGAATTGTGAAGCTGGATTTTATTTGTTTTGCTCCATATTTTTAGGTCAGTATTGAATGACTGACTTTTTTGTAAGAATGTAACTTTACAAAAAAGTCAGTAGGATTTCGTTGGGTTTGATAACGTTCAGCAAAATGCGCCTATTCTGCAATGTTAAAAGAAGAAAGTGCATTGCGTTTGACTGACTTACGATATTGAGACGTGGTAACTTACAGTGGAACTAGTCCAAAGGACCTAAGTCCTGCAGGCAGCAATGGACAAAGCCATGCTGCAGCTGTGCTTGCAGCCTATTTTACACAGAGTCAAAAAACAACTTACCGAGGCAATGGACTAGATATTTTTATCGAAGAACAGATTGCCGATGAAGCAGAAAAGTTCTGGATAGGACCATGAGTTTTCAAACGTAATGTAGGATAGAACGAGGATTTAAAAAAGGCGGCATTGAGGGACTGGATGCTGAAGATGCAAGATCGTAGTTACGCCGAATGTTCTAAAATGCTTTTCGACTTAAGCACCCACTCCTTTTTGATTCCTAACAACGCGTGCCAGGCAGAGGTGTTACTCTCATTCAATAACGATAACCTTCTCCAGAACTCAGCAAATAGAAGCAGCGTTTCTCCATCAATCCATAGAGACTCGGAGCGAAATAAAGAAGTACAGTTTGCTTTTGAGAAAATTTAAGTTATAAGTTTTTTTAGCAAGACTGTATGTTAAACAAGTTACTTTGTAAAGGATTGTAAATCTTAAAATTTTTAAATCTTGGCAGTCCACAAATGTTTTAAATAAAGTCATAAATATTACACTTGTGGATTGCCAGGATTTACCAAATAGTTTCTAATTAGGTAGGATGCAGAAGACCTGACCAAACAACTTATGAATCAGTTAAAACTGTTAAACAGTTTTTGGTGTCTGCGCTTGTCCTTTTCAACATGGCAATGGGCTCACCACCTGTTACGTGGGACAAAAATGCTTACAGTGAAATATGAGGGTGTGGTATGCCTCTGCCACCTCTTCGGGGATTAAGGCGTGATTGATAAAGCTAGAAGGCGCTAGAATCTCTGTAGGGTTGAAAACAATACGTTGCTTCTTTTTACTGCTTAAATTGCAAATTACTGTTTAAACGACCTCTTAATAATTTTTCAGCATCAGCTATAGCCGTATTTTTCATTCCCGATGACCGCAAGGCAAAAGATCCTGATCTCGACACACTGAAGAAATCTGAAATATCCTGAGAATTGATTGTAATAGATATACCTAAGCAATCAACTAAATATTCCATGGTTTTATTTCTACTATATTAAATATTAGTATTATATATTTCAGTGCTCCGGAAGGCACGTTAAGCCGTTGGTCCCGGTTGCCAGTAAATTGGCGGTTGTTAACCCTGGTTGAAGGCCTTATAGGACCTTGAAAATTTCAACAGCAGTTCGCCACAGCCTGCGCCTGCCCATTTAAACACGGCCATGGGCTCCCCACCTGTTACGTGAGACAAAAATGTATACGGTGAAATGTGGGCGAATAGTATGCCTCTGTTAACCCCTTCGGGGATACATGCGTGACAGTATGTTTGTATGTATGTATTAAATATTCAAGTATCCTTTGATGCGTCGACCCACCGCGTTAATAGTTTTACCGATACAGCATTGTAAAACTTTAGAGTAGTTTTGGTCAGAGAATTTCGACCGGGATAAAATGTAGCCCAAGTTACTTCTTATAACATCAGTTATACGTCAGTAAAAGTTCCCGTTAAAATTGGTCCAGCTATTTCAAAGATTAGCCGAAAAAAAAGACAGACAGACAGAGAAATTATGACACAGAACTAATCCGGTGGACTGAGTGAGATGCTCGTTCGTCTCACTTACAATTATTCTTTTTTTATTACTCGTATTATTCCCGCCCGGTAAGCCGGGCTCGTGACATACTTCGAACCCCGTGGCACCCATTTAATCCCGTCGTTTATTAATTTCACAATATTGTATGAACATTTTCCAAATTCGTTGATTACCTACTTTTCTGATGTCCAGTACCTATCTACGCCCGCTCGAATTATGGTTACAAACAATTTCTTTGCGCTTTATTTTGAATTTGATAAAGCTCGTAAGATATTCATTTAATTTGCAACGTCTAAACGGACAAAATAATCTTCATGAAATGCTGAAACCAAGTTTTGTATAAAAATTATAAGGATTAATAACCTTATATTTTATATACTACTCGGGACTTCACGCGAAACAATTTTGTACTTACATTCACCGACGTTTCGAGCGCGTTGCAGCGCCCGTGGTCAATATTTTCTAATGCATGCTCCAATTGTACGAGTGACTCATCAGTTCTTAGAATTCTGACATTGTATGTTGCTATATTCAATTTTGAACTTTTATTATGCCCTTGTTTCTCTGTGACTCTGGAAGGATATGGTCTGAAACCCCACGGTGACCAACCGGGTTAGGGAGTGTAGTTTTTATCAGTGTTCTATTACTATTTTTTTCCCTGTCCTGTTTTGTAATGCTTATGTTAGTCTTCATTTGGTTTACGTTTCTGTTTGCAGCTAATTGCTATTTTATTTTGCAGTTTTTGTTCATGCCTGACCCCGAGGGTCTCTGCCTTGTGTTTATATAAGCCTCAATTTTATTCTACTTCTGTGGATTTGATATGTGAGGGTTTTGCACGCTTAGCTTATTTGGTGAAGTTACTTCGGGCCTTTTCCTTTTCTCTTGGTCATGTTATTATCACTTTTATTATTTTCTTTAATGAACAATTTATCATACTTTATTACTGCATAATTTCCCTTCTGTCTTTCCTCCTTCATTTGGACGAATAGTTCTTTGCGTTTGTCTAGAATTTCCTTTGGTCTTCTGTCATATATATATTGTTTGGCAAACTTTTCTTGCTTTTCAGAATCTCTATTTTTTCCATGATGATGTAAGTGTAAAAATTATTGGCCTTTTTTTCCCCTCTTTATACTTGCCTAATCTCCGGACACTACTTATATCTCGTAATCGCTTAATCAACATTATTAGTTCATTAATGCTATCTTCTGTTTCTCTTAAGGATAACATACCATATCCATTTTATTGCAGTAAAAACCAGCAATTATAAAGCGATAATTTGCAGAATGAAGCGCTCGTGGCCCCGCGGTCTCAGTGTTCTGTAAACGATCACTGAGTTACGCAACTTTCACTATGGCTGGTCCTCGGATGGGTGACCACTTTGTGGCATTTACATTTGCGAGCGTTTCCGTGCTTCGGAAGGCACGTTAAGCCGTTGGTCCCGGTTGCCAGTAAAATGGCAGTCGTTAAGCCTGGTTGAAGGCCTTATGGGCGGCTTAAAAATTTCAACAGCAGGTAGCCACAATTCGCAAATCAGATCGCCGATTTCAACGCATTAATATAGATAGAATTTTCGCATTCTCGGACTCGACCGTCGCTTTGTGTTGGACTCATTCTTCGCCCCATCGTTGGGATGCATTTGTCGCAAATGGGGTGGCCAAAATTCGGTCAGAATTGGCGCCGCGAAGCTTTTATCACGACTCAGGTACGAACAACCCTGCCGATTGTTTGTCTCGTGGGTTAACACCTGCACAGATTTTGGATCGTCCGTTGTGGTTCTATGGCTCTTCCTGGTGCCAAGCCCTACTTGATGAATGGCCTGTTGGCCCTTTCAACCCCGCTACTGTGTCCACGCCGCCAGAGGAAAAGAGCCTCTTTAGTTGCTACCGCACCGCTCGAAAAATCGCCTATCTTAGAGTTGGCTAGCCGTGTTTCGTCGTGGTCGATTCTTTTACGTAGTGTTGTTTTTATTTTCCGATATTTGAAAATCCTTCCTCGTCGCGAGCATGTTACCGCCTTTGACTTAAACAAGGCTGAGTTAATCGTGCTTCGTGAACTTCAGAGATTTTATTTTTCGTCTGAAATTAGAAATTTGGAATTGAACAAGCGCCTTGTAGTCGCGCTTTTTAGCCTTTGAAACCTTTTTTGAAGGACGGCATCATTCGAGTTGGTGGTCGTTTGAGCCAGTCCGCATTGGAGTACGATCAAATGTATCCTCGTGGTATACGCTCCACGAAAGCTTATGTTCGTCTTTTTGTTTGTATGACGACTCGCGCCGTTCATATAGAATTAGCTGGTGATTTGAGCACGCCATGCTTCATGGCTGCATTTAAAAGATTTTTGTCGCGTCGGGGTTCCGTATCTCGAATGTATTCGGACAACGGTACGAATTACGTCGGAGCTCGTCGTAACCTTTCCGAACTACATAATTTTTTGCGTTCCAAACACTTTACGCTTGAAGAGCTGAGCACCGTGCTCACTCAAGTCGAGGCCGTAATGAATACGCGTCCTCTTTGTAGAACCTTGTCTAGTGATCCCTCGGAGCAGCTTGCACTGACTCCAGCGCACTTTTTGAATGTTACACCGTTAAAATACTTGCCCGCTTTTGAAATAGAGGAAGATCGACTTCATTTAATTCAACTATGTAGTTGAAACACTATTAAATATGAAATATAAATCATGTGATGTACATACATTTTATTAAATACATTGACCTCCACACTAGGATCCCCTGTGTCGTGGCGGCCATGCTTCTTTGGTACAATGACACAAGTAAAATGGACATGTGAAGGAATTTCTAAATCGCAAGAATCACAGGTGATATTACAGACCAATTACATAGATAAAAACAAAAAATAATAAAACATAATAATAACAATAAAAACGAAAAAAAAAAAATTACTTAATTAAATTTTACAATTGAAAGCAATTAATGAACTACATGCATACATGATTTTGGAAAATATGTGTGTGTGAGTATGTCAGTGGTGTGGTGTGTGCGTGTGTGTGTGTGTGTGTGTGTGTGTGCCACATTCTCTGCGCTAAAAATTTAAAAATTAATATGCATTACATTTTCAGTCTCACTATAACTTTTAGTGCGCAGCCATTTGAAGACGGATCGTTTGCAAGCACGTCGAGTCATGTTCAGTATGTTACTGTTGATGTTGTATAATTTTGAGTAAAGGTACGGGGCCATAAATTTGTACGATCTCTGTGTGAAGCTTAGGCGAGCCCTAGGCCGATCCCATTTCAAGGTTCTATACGCAGTCCGAGTCAGCAGTTGTGCATTTTTATGAAACCTCAATATTGGTGCAGCTATAAACAGCTGTCTCACTCTCAGCACCGCACAGTCATAATAAAGTGAGTTCGTGCTGTAGCGTATGACTGACATGACGCTCCCCAAGCTACTAGGCAGTAGTTAAGAATGGACTGGCAAAGACTCGTGTATATTAGTCTTAATAAATTATTGCAAGCAATCAAACTTAATTTCTTAAATAAATGACTTAGTTTCCTAAGTCTTTTGTACAGGGTATCTATTTGAGAGGTCCATGTAAGTCGTCGGTCAATAGTTACACCCAAGTACTTGACAGTGTCAACTTATTCGAGTATGTCACAATTGCATTGAACATCCTGGGTAGGATTTGTGTTGTATGGACAGTAATGTAATTTAATCTGAAAAGGTGCATCAGGTACAGATTTCTCGGTTACCATAAAGTTGATGAATTTCGTTTTTGCCGTGTTTAGGGTGAGTAAGTTGTTAGCCAGCCAAGAGCCCACAAGTGCCAGCCCCTGCTGGACCAGAAGAGCGGCCTCATCTCAGGTTTCAGCGCTGAAGATGATGGCGGTATCGTCTGTATACGTGAAAATTTTTGCATTTGGTAAAGTAATGGCGCATAGGTCATTTATATACACCAAGAATAGGGTTGGTCCCAGGATACTACCCTGAGGCACGCCAAAACTCACACTTTTGAAATCGCTTATAAATTCTCCAATGCAAACTCGCTGTTTACGTTCGTGGAGGTAGGAGTGGAACCAGTCCAGAGCAAGCCCTCTCAGTCTTCTCAAGTTTTTTCAGCAAGATTGGCCAAGATAAGGTATCAAATGCTTTAGCTAGGTCCAGGAAGACGCCGACACATTTCATTCTTGCGTCTAAGTTGTGTGTGATAAAGTCAACAAGATTTGTGACTGCGTCCGTGGATCTGCCGCAGCGAAAGCCAAATTGATTTTCAGCAAGTTGACCATTTGCTTCAAGGTACGTAACCAGTCTAGCGTTTACAACCTTCTCTAACACCGTTGACAAGGTACTTAGAAGAGAAATTGGCCTATAGTTAGCTGGGTCTTGTGCTTCACCTACTTTGAAGATTGAAATTACATTTGCCACTTTTAGGGTATCTGGAACCATACCACTTGACATACTGAGGTTACAAATGTCTTTTTAAACATATTATTACTGATGTTATCAGGTCCAATGGCAGAGCTAGACCTGAGTGTTTCAATCAGGGTGACAATTTCCACCTCATCTGTCGGGGTGAGAAACAGAGATCCAGTAAACGCATTGACTGGACACGTGGTGTCCTTTGAAAGAGCCTGCTCTGTTGCATTTAATTTACTTAGTAACTTATTGGTAAGCTGATCACCAACAGTACTGAAATATTCATTCACCTGATTCAATGACTCCTTAGGATTAGGCTTAAGTGTTAGTAGTGTATCACTATTTTTGTCACAACTCAAAAACAAAAATTACAAATTGTCTTCACTGTGTTCCAGGTTTTTTTGATATTACCTTTACTGTCCAAAAACAATTTTCTATTAAAAGATTGCTTTGCATTATGTAAAACATTATTACAGTGGTTTCTATAGGCTTTGTTTTCTTTTTGTACTAAGTCGTTCTGAGGATTTTTTCTAGCCTTACTATGCAATTTATCTCGTCGTCTGATACATTTCAGCAGACCTCTTGTGATCCAGTCTTTAGTTATTATATTTGAGCTCGAAAGTTTCTTAATTATTTTACTTTTATTGAGAGCTGAGTTATATTCGCTAATGAAATATTCGGTAGCCAACTGAATGTTGTCCTCTTTATAAAGGAGTGACCAATCCACTTCTTTAATATATCTGTCAAGCTTATCTAAGTCAATCTTGGTATAATTTTTTTTTGTTTTCTGTTTGCGCATCGCATGACAAAAGCCCAAGGCACACAGGACTGTGCAATGGTCAGTAAGGCCAGCGTGGCACACTATTGTAGTAGCCGTTAAGTTAGATTTAATCATACAATGGTCCAGGCTTTTTAAATCTCTAGTGGGAAAATTATGTCCCGGAACATAACCATAGTGGGCCGTGAGTGTTAGATATTCCTCAGCCCGGGTGTCAGTAGAAGTGTCTCCAATGTCCAAATTGAGGTCGCCAATGATCACGCTGTGGGCTGTTCTACAGGTAATAATGATATTTTCTAACGACGTCAAGAAATTTTCTATATAATAAAAAGATGGTGATCTATATAACGCTATTATAGTATACATATTAGAGACCTCAATCAGTATGCAGCTGGCGTCTTGGAATGTAGGCTCCACAACAGATACACTCAACTCAGGCCTGCAGTACACAACAATACCATCATTTTTATTTAAGTAGGACTTTGAGTAAGTGCAGTGGTAATCGTCCAAAGGAATGCCACCAAATGAGTCACCAAGAGAGCATTTTGTCAAAATGAGTATGTCCGGTTTAAAATGCAAGCGGGCTAGAAAAACTACGAAATTGTCAAGGTTTTTTCTTATACTGCGTATGTTTTGTGAGACAATAGTGAGGCCACTAGACGTGGTATCAATATGCTTTATGCATAGCTCAGGGGCATCTAGCTCAACACTAGTGTTAAGTTTCGTTTTGTCGATGTCCTCCAACATTATTTTACTGTCATCCATTACAATAGAAACAGACAAATATAAGCACAGTTAAAGCTGATGTAACCTTATAGCAGTAAGCCCAGCACAATAGAAACATCAATATAATAATATATACTAATATCAATATAACATTAAAATAGTAACACATACATACCGATACTATACTCGGCACTCTTGTTATATTATAAGAACGAGGGAACAGTTCACCACGGAGCACCCTTTTTCTTGTACCTTGCGGCGTTCGTCTTCGAATGCTGTCGCAGTTAACAGTCGAAAGAAATGTAAGCGCACATTTCACAGTGTTTGCCATCCGATGCATGTGTTGAGTTCACATGCATCGATTGCCGACGGATCAGACATGTGCTATAATAAGAAACGTGCGTAGGCTTAATTGTGTCCTGATGAAGTGACGATTGAGAGGTTATGCTGTTTACTTGCTGACATTTATAGTGCGAATTTGGTTGATTAAAACGTGTGATGGAAGTGGATGTGTGTAATGTGTGCCCGCCTGTTGAATTTATGGAATAGAACATTAGTGTGTTTGTGTATATATGTATTTTGTGATAGTTGATATAGTATAAATTTGTAAAGTGTGTCATTATGTAAATTGAAATAGTACACTCTTTATTACTAGCATACATACTATAGTTTACAAAATTATATAAAACAAAATGGCGTAAAGCTTCTATTCTACTGCATAGTCAATTAGTAGAAGTTCTCATCGTATTGAGTTGTTCTTCATTGTTGATCAAAATATATCGCATTCCTTCCCGTTTCTTCAGATAGACGAGTCCGTTCGAAGTCCAACAGTACGATTAATAGTAAGATTTCGCGAAATCCGAGCCAAAAATAGAAGCCGTCTAATTTTATGTGTTAAATGTTCTGATATGTAAATAGGCTGCTTGATGTCTTTTAATCCAATATGGGTGGTGCTTAGTGGATCCCTAGGATTTTCGCGATTATATTTCTTAACTGACTAAAGAAAATCGGTCTTATTAAGAGAATTTGCAAACTCCAACACGACAGTGGATCTTTTTTTATCGGAATTAGATGGCAATCTATAGGCATCCCGCAGCTCCCCTGGGTTTTGTATATGCAACATTTTTACAAGTGAGTGCATGAATTCGAATAGTTGCTGTTTTGTTTCCTTATCTAGTTTTGGAGTGTTACGAATCTCTGCGCAGGTTTTTATGCTTCTTTTATCGATCTCGTCCATTCTTACCTCAAGAGAGCGCATATACGCTCTCAAGTCTTTGCCATCATGCTCCAATTTTGAAATTTTTGTCTCAATAGAATGAATAAGTTCCGATAAGTCCTTTGTTGCTTTTTCAATATCCCTATTGGTGGTCTGGATCGACATGTTTATGTTTTTAACTTCCATTAAATGATTCTTCAAGGATTCAATTTTCAATTTCTGTGAGGCAATTAGCGATTGAATCATTTCAATCGCTAATTGCCTCACAGAACGCGAGACTATATTTTTTTGGTAAAGATTTTATACAGGTTTGATGTCATGCTTATGGGCCGGTAATTGTTTATATTATTTTTATCTCCCTTTATATGTATTATAGTGGTTGGTTGAGCGGGCGAGATAAATAAATTCAAAATGGACTGTATTTGCGGGGAAAGACAAAAAATGAAATTTACACGCGATTGTCGACGGAAAAAGAAATGGAAAAACAGGAATGGGTACACTACCTTGCTGCTTGCTGCGAGATGCTTAGGTGGAGGCTGCCGGGGGCGTCCCTGGACTTGAATTCCTGGTTTCCTTGCACGAAATCACTATTTATCCATGGAAAATACAATTATTGCGATAGTTGGTGCGGGCGCGCGCGCGTGGTGTAGGACAGACTGCCAGCCTTCAATCGTGGTCGCTGCCCGTGAGGCTAGCGGCGCGAGTTCAGGTACATGCGCGCGTAATACAGCTGTCTCGCTCCTCCTTTATGCGAGACAAGGTAGGTGCGAAAGAGAAATGGAATAAAGGGGAGCGGGGGGAGTTTCGACAACTAATTAATTAAAAACAAATGCAGATCAGCGATGCAACATAGAAAAAATAACGCGGTTACTCTTTTATCGCATGCCGGCGCAACCATTTCCCCCCGGCTTGAAGGGTTACCTTCGAAAAAGGAACAACTGACTATACAGTTGCCACGAAGCTTTAGCTGCTAAATAAACAAAATGCTATCGAACAAAACTAAACTAAACAAACCTAATCGAACAAGCTAAATTTGTTATTGAAGTTACTGTTGATTAGGCAAAGGATAAAGACGAATAACTGGTCGCAAGTACGAACCAGTTGCGGTTTTAACGCGAACTATACGGGTGATCCCATTTGACCCAGGGAAAACTTCCAAGAGGCCAATGTAATGGAGGCATATTTTGCATCTGACCAAGGATATTGCACAAAAATACGCATACTAAATCGCTATTGGCCTATTGTTATGAACTAAAATTCTCGTTTATTATTTTCTTGTTGGGGACGCCGGCACCGCCGAGCGAACGATCCGACCGCATCTCTTGCCACCCACTTCGCTCATTTCCCCGAAATCTCCTCCTTGCGGTTTGGATTGGGTATCCCAGCAGTCTTCACGGCGCCCCGTCGAACCTTCTTGTTTCCTTGCAGAAGCTTATTATCTGATCCACCTTCAGATGTTCTATGTCTTCTTCTCCTAGTCTGTCGGTGCCCATAATTTCCCATCTTGTTAACGAATACATGGGGCACTCAGCTAGTAGGTGGACGCTGGTTTCTTCTTCCTCCATGCATTCTGGGCATAATGGGTCATCCATTACTCCTATCACTGTTAGGTGCCTGTTGAGGCGACAGTGTCCTGTGATGATCTCTATGACAAGCCTCATGTTTGCTCTGGTAAGTTTGACCAGTCGGCTTATCCTTTTCGCATCCGTTCCTCTGATGAAGATCTTCGACTGTCTCATGCCTATCGAGGACCTCCATCTGAGGGTAGTTTCTACTGTTATGCTTCTGGTAATTACTCCTTTCGTGATCTTAAGAGCGATTGGAAGCCATGGCTCCGGTCCGATCACGCATTCGTCAGCCCCTTCCCGGGCTAGTTTGTCCGCTAGTTCATTGCCCGGGACTCCCTCATGTCCGGGGACCCAGGCAACGTGGACTTCAGTTCTTTCCGCCAGCTTTTCGAGTGATTTTTTGCACTCCTTGACTGTTGCTGACATTGTCTCTACTTTATTTAGGGCTTTCAGTGCTGCTTGACTGTCACTGTAGATAGTCACCTTTTTTATGTTTGTATGGCGATGTATAGCTTGCGCACACTCTGTGATGGCGCATATTTCCGCCTGAAAGACACTTGCGAATTTGCCTAACCGTATTGATCTATTATTCTCCGTTCCATTTGCACATTGTGTGTGCACTCCGGAGCCGGAGAGCTTAGTAGATTCCTTTCTAGAGCCGTCAGTGTACCAGATGACGCCTCCGGTGTCTTCCGTCTGCCAGCTCTCTCTTTGTCCTATATGTATTCTATACTTTTTGTCAAAAACCCTCTCCTTCTTGATTAGGTCATTGTTAGAGAGAATCATTGACAATTTTGTCTTCGTATTTCTTATTGATACTAGCATGTCCGCCATCTTGAGGATTACCTCTCCATAGGCCCACGCTTTTCAATTTAAACCATTGTTCAATTGCTTTCTTTTTAATTTCTAGATCCAGAGGATGGAGTCCCAATACGATCTCTAGCGCAGCTGTGGGAGTTGTCCTCATAGCACCTGTTGTCATCAGGGCCGCCAGCCTCTGTACCTTGTCTAATTCTGTTTTGTTTGTCTTGTTCGCTGCCTTGTGCCACCATACTATGGCCCCGTGCAGTATTCTGGGTAGGATAATTGATTTATATATCCATATGACTGTTGCTGGTTTCGTTCCCCAGGTTCTTCCTATTGCACTTTTACATTGCATCAACGCCATTTTGGCTTTTGTGCATGTGTTCTTTATGTGAGTCTTAAAAGTCAATTTGCTGTCCAGTGTGACTCCCAGGTATCTGATATTCTCAACCACCTCCAGGGTGTGGTTGTTCAGTCTCACCGGTCCAAAATTGTCTTTCTTCCTTTTATTCGTAAATGTCACTACCTTTGTCTTGTCGGGATTCAAGTTTAACCCTTTGCTTTTGCACCATGTTAGAGCTACCTTCAGTCCTCTGTTCATGATGTCGCACATAACACTTGGCGCCTTGCCGGTGACCAGGAGCACGCCGTCGTCGGAATATGCCTGTCTGTATATGTGCAAACTGTTAATTTTCTTGATAAGTTCATCTATTAGCAGGCACCATAGTAAAGGCGATAGGCATCCTCCCTGTGGGAAGCCTCTGCTTGCCTCTACTTTTAGGGTCACGCCTGCCATCTCTGCCTGTATCAGTCGGTGCCTCAGCAAAATTCTCGTTTACTCATTAAGTGTTTAAGTGGCCAGACTCGACCCCTCGAAACAGATAGAACGCAATTTGTAAGTGATACTGCAGACTACAAACTAAATAGTGACTTGTGACTGGTGAATAATGCACTCGTCGGTTGATGTCTGCACTCGGGGCAGACATCAACCGACGGTCGCGCCGTGCACTTCTCTTAACGCGTATTGAATGAAATGCGGCGTGCACTTCTACAAACAACACAGTGGATATCTAGGCAGGTTGTTTAACCCTTTGCTTTTGCACCATGTTAGAGCTACCTTCAGTCCTCTGTTCATGATGTCGCACATAACACTTGGCACCTTGCCGGTGACCAGGAGCACGCCGTCGTCGGAATATGCCTGTGTGTATATGTGCAAACTGTTAATTTTCTTGATAAGTTCATCTATTAGCAGGCACCATAGTAAAGGCGATAGGCATCCTCCCTGTGGGAAGCCTCTGCTTGCCTCTACTTTTAGGGTCACGCCTGCCATCTCTGCCTGTATCAGTCGGTGCCTCAGCAAAATTCTCGTTTACTCATTAAGTGTTTAAGTGGCCAGACTCCACCCCTCGAAACAGATAGAACGCAATTTGTAAGTGATACTGCAGACTACAAACTAAATAGTGACTTGTGACTGGTGAATAATGCACTCGTCGGTTGATGTCTGCACTCGGGGCAGACATCAACCGACGGTCGCGCCGTGCACTTCTCTTAACGCGTATTGAATGAAATGCGGCGTGCACTTCTACAAACAACACAGCGGATATCTAGGCAGGTTATGTTTACCTGTCTATTTAACGCCGCCGTGAGTATCTATTGGCAGTATTTAGAATGTCCAAAACACCACGCACGCCCCCTAATAGTTTCAGCTGTTTGACAACATCGGTGTCCGAATCTAACGTTACTAATGTGAATGAAGGGGAGCTCACAAAGATAATGCCTAAAATGACATAACGTCCGAAGCGTCGGCGGTGTTCGGACGACGAAAATACAATGAACACTCAAATTGTTGATTTAAAGTTTTTGACATTTAGAGTTTTTGACATTTATTAATGCAATCAATTCTAATATATTATTTACAATCGAAATAGGACATAATACAATTAATTTTCTTGACATTACCATTAATTTAATTAATCATAGACATAGTTTTAAAATTTATAGAAAGCCCACATTTGCTGATAATGTTATACATATAAACTCTAGGCACCCGACAAGTCATAAACATGCTGCCTTTCACTCAATGGTGCATCGATTACTTTCGACTCCAATGTCGCAAAATGACTTCAAGGAGGAATTAGCATGCATAAAAACAATAGCGATAAATAATGGTTTCCCATTTCAATTAATAGACAAAATGGTGAGTAGAAAGAGAGCAAGGGCTGTCACAGATTTAGCGTATAAAGGAGGAATACCCACGACCGTGAATACACAAAGAAAACGATGGGCTCGCATACCTTACATAGGTAATATTTCATATCAATGCGCTAGGAAGCTATCTGAATGCAAACCGGCTTATTATACCACGCATAACCTCAGCAATGTAATTGGTAACAATAAGGATATAACTCCCGTGGAACAAAAAAGTGGTATATATGAACTGACATGTGCCAATTGCAATAAAAAATACGTTGGCCAAACTGGCAGATGTTTTCAGACTAGAGTTGCAGAGCATGTCAGTGGCTGGAGACTCAAAAAGGCTGATTCCAATTTTGCAGAACACCTAGTAACAGAAAAGCATTGTTTTGACCCAAAAGCGAATTTCAAGGTGCTCCATTCTTGTGACAAAGGAAGGAAAATGAATGCTCTCGAAGCGCTCGAGGTAGATATATAAGTGCAGACCCAAACATTATTCTAAATCAACAGTTGGATTTAAATCGTTCACCCTTATTACATTATTACAAGTGATGACATCTATATATTTATACTGTTAACGCAGAATATGTAAATTTTAATTTTAGTTAACCAAAAAATGTTTGTAATTTGTCTAGTTAATGACATAGTTCAATATGGCAAATCTTAGTAATTTAGTTATTTAATAATTGTGACAATTTAATATCTTGACATTTAATACTTTTGACATTTTAATTTCTTGACATTGAATAATATGACACTTTGACATTTGCAATTCTAATATTTTAAATAGAATTAGGATTCGTAGTATTTAATTTTTTTCAAATTTTAAACTCTATTCTCCCTAATTTTGGGGTAATTTTCTAAACTGGTAACTTGTAATGTCGATATACCTACATTGTACGGTTATTAGTTTTAGTATAATTTCTAGGTCCAGCCGTCATATTGTGTACCTTTGAGAATGCCGTGAGGCGAAACCGGTCAGGTTTACAAAGTAAATGTTGTGGAACATTACAAGTGGTGCTATTTAATATGTGTCTTTTTCCACTTTATTAAAAACATAAACTTGTTGTAAAACAAATAATAGAGAAATACAATGAATATGGAAAAGAATTCTAAATGGCTTTCATAGAATATAACAAGGCTTTTGACTCCCAGAAACATAAAGCTATTTGGCAGTCACTTGGAGAACAGGGAGTACACCCTAAATATATAAATATAATAGAAAAAATATATGAATCAAGCAAAGCAAAGATTAAATTAGAAAGAGAAGGAAAATAATTCGCCATCAACAGGGGTGTACGGCAAGGAGACCCACTATCTCCGAAAATTCTTACTGCTGTCTTAGAAACTATATTTCGACACCTAGACTGGGAGGATAAAGGTCTGATCATCAATGGCGTCAGACTGAATAACCTCCGATTTGCTGATGATCATATAATAGTTGAAGAAGACCCTTCCATGCTGCAGTTAATGCTAATAGATTTGAACCTAGAAAGTAGAGAAGTAGGTTTAACCAAGAATATGTCAAAAACAAAAATAATGACAAATGCCCAGAGGTAGAAGGCACAGAAATTGACTATGTTGACCAATACACACCTCGGTAGCATTATATCACCAAAAAATACAGATGAAAGGGAAATAGAAAGCAGAATAAACAAAGCTTGGCATAAATTCTGGTCATTGAAGGAGGTTCTGAAATCTAAAGATATGCCACAAAAGTATAAATTCCTGGATACTTGTGTTCTCCCAGTGGCAACATATGGGTGCCAAACATTGGCACTCACAAAAAGAAATATAGTAAAACTAGAAGTTTGTCAAAACGACATGAAGAGGAGTGTGCTACATGTAAAGCTAAAAGACAAAGTAAAACTAACAACCATAAGAAAGAAATCAAACAGTAAAAGAGTGACAATAGTAACAAATCAACAAAAATGGCGATGGGTCGGCCATTTAATCCGGTCAAAAGAAGAAAAATGGGCTAGGGACATAATAGAATGGTACCCTAGAGGTAATAAAAGAAAATGTGGCAAACCAAAATGTAGATGGGAGGATGATATTCGTGCGACAGCAGGAACAACATGGATGCAAAAAGCACGACAGAGAAAAGATTGGAAGGCTCTGGAAGAGGCCTTTGTCTTATGACAAATTGAATAACTACAACATCTTATAAACAAAATATATAATAGTGAACACAAAATTAAGGTATCTAAATAATGTAACGAATATAAAAGTAAAATGAATTGTAATTATTTCATTAAATATATTTATTTAATATAATAATGTAATGTAATGTATAAAGAATCTAATTTGATAATTGATAATATTATAATGAATTGACATGAAGTGAAGTATGTAGCTAATAATGAAATTAACCGAATTTAATATTGTATTGTGTATTTAATATTGTAGCGAATTTGAATAATAAGGCATGCAATGAAATGTAGCTGTTTTTAATTATGTTAATCAATAATAAAGGCTGTAAATACCGTAGCGGACTTGTTTTTAGGCCTATATTAGATACACAATTCCACCATACATTATTTTGTTATACCTCAAAAGGTTTAGGCAGCGTTTTCGTTGAAAGTTTCCAGACGGTATTTTTTCCGACACCCCTAACGAATACATACATACATATTGTCACGCCTGTTTCCCATCGGGGTTGGCAGAGACTATGGTTTTCCACTTGCTACGATCTTAACATACCACTTTCGCTTCTTCCACTTTCTTGAGTGTTTTTATACACGCTCGCCGGTTAAGGGTACTCTTGACCTGGTCTTTTTCCAAAAGGTCTTCGATTTGGTTGACAAACGTCTGCCGAGGTCGAACTCTACCAGTTTACCCATTCACTCTAGCCACATAAATCTGCTTCGTCAGTCTATTTTTATTCATCCTCTACACGTGTCCGAACCATTTAAGCATCCCTTTTTTTTATATTAGTCACTACATCTTTTGTCATACCGCAACGTTCCCTAATCGCGCTGTTCCTTTCTTTATCCATCAACTTCACTCCAGCTATACTTCGCAGACTTCTCATTTCCACTGCATTATTTTACTTTTTTGCGTCTTCTGCCATACTCAACTTTCACTACCAAACATAAGTGTGGGGACCAGCACTCCCCTATGTACAGCCAGTCTTGCCTTCTTAGAGACGTTCTGACTGCTGATAATTGTACAAAAATATCGTTATAATTTAGTCAATAGATATAAAAACTTAACAAATTATAAATAAAAACCTTCCTTATGAATCACACTATCTATTTAAAAAAACCGCATCGAAATTCGTTGTATGGTTTTAAAGATCTAACAGACAATGGGAAGCGACGTTGTTTTATAATATGTAGTGATGATGCTACGTTAGTGATAATTATATTCTCTGTCTCTCATGAGTAATAAACCTCGGAGTAAAGGCAAATTTTTGAAAAAGTCCTTGGGAGCGTTGATCTGGACTAGCCTCACACAATCCTGAATAAGGTAAGGATATTCTTCACGCGGCACTAACAGTGATTTAGATAAGACAGTGTAGTTCTTCCTAGACTTGCTCGACGCAATGTATCGATGTGGTATTCGCATTATGATGTAGCGTAGCAATGATAATGTTGCAAAAAACGTGAGTGGAAGTCGTGCGCCGAGGGTTCTGTAAAAAAATAGTGGGTACCTTATTCTGGAACCAATATTTCTGTGAACCACAAATTTAATGTTGGTATGTATGTTAAATATGAATAAAGTATGAATATCAGTTGTCTAGTATCCTATAGTACAAGCCTATAGCTTAGTTTAGGCTAGATAGCGCTGTGTAAAAAGAGTATCCCACAGTATTTATTTATAATAATAATAATAATGGTGGTACTAAAGAACTTATTATTATTGATATGACTATTAGGCAACAGGTTTGTCATAAACGAAGGGATTTGGCGACATCTTGGATAGACTATATTCTTATAGTTTTTAGGGTTATGACTCCGTGCCACATTCATGGCTCATGAGGGTGCTAGAGATGTATAGGATTGATGCAACTCTATGCACCTTCTTGGAGCCATGTATGAGACAATGGTGTACGGTCCTTTGCTATCCGGGATGTCGAGAAGTTCTAGGTGACGATGATACTATAAAGATAAATATTGGGCGACATTATTTTTTACACAGCGCCGTTTTACCCAATTTAAGCTAATAGAAGCTTGTGTTATGGGATCTAGACGACTGATAAACATACTTATATATTTCTAAATACATACATATTATACATAGGAAACACCCAAATTCCGAAACAAACATTTGTAGATCACACAAATATTTGTTCCGACCCAAGAATCGAACCCTGGACCTCAGTCGCGGCAGTCGCATACACTACCACTGCGCCACCGAGCCAGTCAAAAATAAACAAAAGTCAAAAATAAAGCGGGGTATTTTCCAGGGTAATAGTTTAAGTCTGGTTGTGTCTAGCACTTAACCCTCTGAGTACAATATTAGAGGGTTTAAGGCTAGGCTATAATTTGCAGGGAGGTGGTCAAGTGATATCCCACCTTTTAACATGAATGATTTGAAACTCTTTGCCTCCAACAATATCCAATTGACAGTCTTACTAAAAGTAACTGAAAACTTTTGTAATTCTATCAAGATGGAGTTTGGTGTAGATAAATGTGCAACCGTGCATGTTAAAAGAGGGAAGATTATGAAATCTGATGGATTGGAACTTTCAGATTCCACAAAACTTAGATCCCTTTCTGCGAATACAACTTACAAATATTTGGGTGTGTCATAGGCATTAGGAATTGATGACAGGGGTATGAAACAATCATTGGTAGAGCGTTTCTTGGGCCACCTGAAGAAAGTACTGAAAAGTCTTTATCAGGTGGGAACAAGGTTCGCGCCTATAATGATTGGGTCATGCCATTGTTAACCTACTCCTTTGGCATACTCAGATGGACTCAAACTGAGTTAGACATCCTCGACAAAAATGTTCGTACTCTGCTTACTACATACCGAATGCACCTTCCACGTTCGTCTGTTATGAGGTTGTATGTCCCGCGGAAGTTTGGGGGTCGAGGTTTCTTAAATGTTAAGACTCTCCACAACCGCGAGATATGCAACCTTAGAGAATATTTTCTGTAAGCGAATATGGGTATGCATCGGTGTGTGGTAGCAGTAAATAATGGACTTACCCCGCTTAGTCTGGCTAAAGAGAACTGGCGCAAACCTGTAGTACTCACTACTGATGATCGCAAGAAGATATGGAAGAGTAAGGAACAGCATGGACGATTTTTTCGGGCCCTATATGGGTCCGATTTAAATTTAACATGTCTTTGCAATTACAGACGAAGTACTAATGACGAATAACTACCAAAAGTATATCCTGAATTCTGGTACGATTGACATTTGTCGGGCATGTCATAGTCTGGGTGAATCTTTAAGACATATATTATTTCTGGTTGTTCGCGTCTTGCTTATTTGCATAGACACAATTAAGTAGCCAGGATCGCCCATCAGCAACTAGCTCTTAAGTATAAACTTGCGGATTTGGAGGTGCCCTATTACAGGTATGTACCCGACCCAGTTCTTGAAAATGGACGCAGGGGAGGGGAAATGGTTCCGAAGTGGTTGGCAAGAGCGCTTAAAACTAACACGTTTACCAAAAAAAGATTTAGCCTTTTTCCTCAATTTACTCCGAAGTCTACGGTTCACAGAACCATTAGTCTTAGGTTAGGTCGGTGGTGGCCCTGTTGGTCACGAAGAACAGGGCGAGTCATCTCCCATGGACTCACCTCCTGGTACATTCTTGGTCGCCACGCGTCGCATCCGCCGGCCACGTTGCTCCGATAGTGACGCGTGCCTTCATACCACGTTGTATCAAAATCTGTTGAGTAGGCTCTGTGTCCATTGTCTGTGGTCACCAATTGTAGGGGTTACATATGTGGGGTCTTCTGATATGGGAGAATATAAATGAAGGTCATCTTCTTGATAAATATAATAATTCTCTGGTAATATAACAATTTGATATATCCTAACCTAAAATAGTGCACGGGGAGACGACTGCTGCGCATAACGAGTGCTTACGCTTTGTTATATAAAACTCCTTCGTCAGCAGTATGTCCCTACACCAACATTGAGTATTACGTACCTAAAAAACTTATGATATTTTCTATTTAGAAAATATCATAACTACTCAACAGTTTTTGAACAAACAATCGTTTGTTCAAGCACAAGCATCATGGAAAAACCAATGGTCCAATTTTAACTATTAGTATTATAATACTACGCACGCACAAGACATCATTTATAACGCTACTTTGACTAGGCGCTAGAGAATAATTAAAATTTTGCTTCATGACACAATTTTCACGCGGACGAAGTCGCGGGCAACAGCTAGTGTATATATTTGTATACATTACACACGTGAAACCAGGGGGCGCCCGTTAATTAATAAATAAACCAAGGAAATAATATAAAATAAATATCCATCACGCCTTATCCCCGAAGGGGTGGCAGAGGCATATTATATGCCCACTTTTCACCGTGTGGATTTACCTGTCCCACGTAATAGGTGGTGAGCCCATTGCCGTGTTGAAATAGACAGACGCAGGTTGTGGCTACCTGCTGTTGAAATTTTTCATGCCGCCCATAAGGCATTCAACCAGGCTTAACGACTGTCATTTTACTGGCAACCGGGACCAACGGCTTAACGTGCCTTCCGAAGCACGGAAACGCTCGCAAATGTAAATGCCACAATGTAATCACCCATCCGAGGACCAGCCATAGTGAAAGTTGCGTAACTCAGTGATCGTTTACAGAACACTGAGACCGCTGGGCCATGAGCGCTTCGATTGGAATTCGAATTGAAATAATATAATATCATAATTACATAATTAAATTATCTGATTATGCTTTATTTAATACCTTTTAAGATTAAAATGCTTGAGAATTAAATCGTTAAGATAGTTAAATTAAAACGCGTCATTGGATACTGCTATCATATTGATTAAAACAATAAAATTGTTTTATCGTAACATCCATGCCATATTCACAGTTTTGTTTACGTAAATTTTCAAATAAATTACTTACAAAATACGAACCAAATGAGGTGCATTAATAAGAAAAGGTGTATTTAAAAGAATACTTACACTTTAATTGGAATAAGTGTTCCTAAATGCTGGTTGTTGAAACTGTTTAGTTCGTTTATTGTGGTAATTATGGAAAAGGACAAAAATGATGAGATACAAAATGGAATCTTGCCTTTCGAAGCGGCCATGGACAAAGTTGGTAAGTACAGTTGGTTTTTGTAACGAACAAAAATTAGCCGAATGCTGTGTGTGTGTGCGTGTGTATATCGAGCCTACTACAAGCAACTGAGCACATGAGTACGTAAGTTCCTCTGTCCCTGTCTTATTGTCATTATTTTGATATTTTGCTTTGAACTTTGTATCTGCCGAGGGTCCTCAACATCTTTGTTTTATTTGTTTAAATAATAAAAAGACTGAAGTCTCAAAGCGGTTAGAAACGACGTTATTTTGTAGCGTTTTCAAATTCCCAAAGATATTATTCCGAATTGGAACCGACTAACCACACGATCCCTACCTATCTGTCTAGCGCTTGGCACCTCGGGTTCCCGACAAACTTTGGCTACCACTGCGGCCTCTCCTAATGGTTCGGATGTTATCCCGCTTGTTGGCCGTTTTAGGCTTGCTTCTATAAGGACGGCGAGCAGCTCACCTGCCGTACTCAGGCTGGGGCCTGAGTAATAGCCTCTATGACCTGGGGGTCATATTGCATAAGCAATGTTGCTTTAATGCTTTCTTATAATTTTTTAAACATACGGAGAGATCTTTACGGTTGCGACGAACTTGCTGGCTGATGGTCATATCAATGAGGAGGAGCTCTTTTGTACCTCGAGCTCCACTTGCACATCCATTTTGCGAGACACTCATTATCGCATTGAAGCTAACATGTTTAACAATCTTGTCTCTCAAAATGGAAGTTAGAAGTTTATAGACCGATGGTAAACAAGTGATCGGCCTATAATTACTGGGGTTCAAGGTACTGCCGGTCTTATGGAGCAGGTGAGTAACTCCTGTAGTCATAAAAATTGGCAGCGTATCAGATTCAATGGCAGCCTGAAATTGAATGTTTTTTGTTATTATTATTATTATAATTCATAATGTATTTATGTAAGTACTTGTGGTGTGCATGAGTATATTTTATATATCTATCTTTTATATATAGTAGTGCAGTATCCCGTGACTTGCAATTAAAGTTCAACCTCACTATAAAGGAACTGGAGATTTGCAAAAATCTAAACAAACAGTTGCTAGAGGAACGGGATGATAGTGAAAAAGAAATATTAAATGTAATTGACAAAAACACCCAACTCAAACAAGAGTTGGCTGAGCTACATACGCAGGTCATGGAGCTCACCGTTCAGCGAGATCACCTTCAGTCAACAATGAAGGGTCTAGAAGAGTGCAGTAACACCCATGAACATGCTCTAAAACGTATTAGCATTCTAGAGTGTGAGCTGAGTGATGCTCATAACTCCATCACTCTTAGGTAAAACCTTAAATCGATAGATCAGGCTGCCCTTTCGAACAGTCTGTATAATGAGCTAATGTGTGGGAGGTCAGAGCCAGATCATATTTGTCTTGATGAGCCCATCACCTCGCACCTGATAGTTAACTCATTGAATATTCCTATTGCAACAATAGACAAAACTGGTGACCACTTGTTATCGACTAACACCAACACATCAATAAGATTAGTTAGTAGTAGCAGGAATTAATTAAAAAAATACATAAAACTCAATAAATTTATTTCCAAATCACAGAAACACATTAAAAAGCTTAGAATAGGAATGAACAATTATCTTAGGACTTGTAAATCAAATGTACAGTTAAAACAACTAATAGAAACAAGTAAAAATCGTATATACACCCAAACAGAGCAATATGAGATGGATATACATCAATTTAAGACTGAAATTATGTGTTTAAATGATTCCTTAGAGTCAATAACTTTAAAATACAAAACATCACAGAAAGAAATTGGGGAGTACATTAAGGCATTGAATAGCTTGGTGGAGTCTTGTCACAGCAATGAACAAAGGTTCTTATCACTTGAAAAATTCTATAATCAAACACCTGACTGTGATAAATCCCTTCCATGTTCTTCATTGTCAATAACATCGCAGTCCGAGTCAACTTCTCCAATGGTTGACTCTGTAGGCAGTATATGTGACAATATTGTAAGCACTAATAACATTTACTGTGATAGCCCTGTAACAAAAATTACGCAACCATTAAATGTTGGAAAGACTTACTTGACGTTATTTATTGTGATGAAATTGGCTTAATTCAACATCTGGGTAACTCGGTTATAACAATTTCATTTCCTGGGGCATCCTACTCTCAAATAATTAATAAGGTATTAACCAGTACACATTGCCCACAAACAACAATAGTGATACTTATTGGCAGAAGAGATAATGTGAACATTAAAACTATCATAAAGTTTTATGAACAGTTGTCAAACATGCAAGTTAAACAGGTTATACTGTCTACACTGCCATATAGCAAATCTTTTACACAAATTGAAAATAACATTAGATACAATATAAATAGAAAGTTGCATACCTTGACCACATATTGTAGGAATTTAGAATTGTTTGACTGTAATCCTTTATTACAGACTTTTTATTTTTTGACATTAGATAGTTGTTTACTATCAAAGTTTTTACGACGTCAGATAGCTGTACTGTTATCCTATTTTTTATTAAATCAAGCCAAATTATTGGCTTATAAACCAGCTCCTTTTGAGCGTATTAGGAATGACTTACTAACTTGGGAAATAATCTCAAAAAACTAGTTTGTAAGACAACAGGTAAAAAATCTGGCCATGGTTATAGGTCTTTTGAGCCCATTCAGTCAATTTTTTTTAAAGACACTGAAAATAATATTTTTTGTAATAATTCTGAGTATATTAACAATACTTCTAGTAGTTTTAACTTAGTTCACCAAAATATTGAAGGCATATCTGAAAAACTACTACAAATAGAACTTTATATAAAGGAACACAATGTTCACATTTTTTGTATTACAGAACATTTTATTACACAACACGGTTAAAAAGTCATGAATACTGCTAAGTGAATAGAATTCATTGTTCAACAATGAATTCTATTCACTTAGCAGTGCGTTCTCTAGAAAGAAAGCTATTCGTGGTGGCTCTCATATATTTGTATCTAATTATTTAAAATGTAAAGAACGTTATTGTGGCCCTTTCTATTGAGCGTACTGCAGAATTTTCCTGTGTTGAGCTTGAGCAACTCATTGTCCTCTGTGTCTACAGTCCTCCAGATAGGGATTATAATTTATTAGAAACTGTAATGGAAAATGTATTGAAGCGTTTGTTCACTAATAGAAAACATGTTGTGGTGTGTGGTGATTTTAAAGTTGATTTAATTGTGCAGTCTTTGAAATGTATTAGATTTAAAAATTTGTTTAACTCTTTTGGCTTAAAAAAAATATTTTGTGAGCCAACTAGAATCACCTCACATTCTAGAAAATGTATAGATAATATATTCTGCAACTGTGTATCAACAACAAGGGAGATAATAAGTAACTTTCCATCAGATCATCTTGGTCAGAAAGCAGCATTTCCTATTAATGTCACTTCTAAAAAGAATAAAATTGTATGTAGGCCAATGAGTGCACATCGACTTAAACAATTTAATGTTAATGTTTCAGCAAAAGTCACTTATATTGACTTTAATCAGGAAGATCCAAACAGCTTATATGACTCCTTATTTAATACAATTAAAGCTGAGTACAACAACATATTTCGATTCGATTACTACCCCGTGATAATAACATTGAGTTAATTATAAATAACGAAGTTTAATTGAGTTAAATATAATAATAAATTAGATATAGCACAAACTTTTAAAAACTATTTTATAGACATACCCACGAAAACAACTAGCTCCTTAAATTCTTGTCCAATAAAAGCTCAACGCATGCTTGGGGGCAGTGTGGATCAGTGTAGTGTCTTATTTGGCTTAAAATATGTAAACCACAACAATTTCGTTAAAGTATTCAAGTCACTTAACTCAAAAAAGACAGCTGACTTGTGGAGTATTTCTGTAAAATTGATTGAGTCTATCATTGTTAATATATCACCACATCTAGCTGAAATATTTAATAAATGTGTTGATAAAGGAGTGTTTCCAGATTTAATGAAACACAGTAAAGTAATACCTCTATTTAAATCTGGATCCAAAACCGACCCTGGTAATTTCAGTCCAATTTCAATATTACCAGCCATTAGCAAAATTTTAAAAAAAAATATTGCAACAATTACAAGCTCATTTTAATTTAAATATGCTATTACATTCATGCAGGTGTGACACTTCTGAATCATATATATGACGCCTGGGAGAATAGACAAGATGCTATTAGTGTATTCTGCGATCTCTCCAAAGTATTTGATTGCGTTGACCATAAAACACTGTTGGGAAAACTCTTTTATTATGGTATCAAAGACTCAGCACTGAACCTTGTTGCCTCCTACCTAAATGATCGAATACAACATGTTGATGTCAATGGAATTCGCTCCTCTGGAGCATCTGTTTCTATGGGCGTATCGCAGGGATCAATTCTGGGTCCGTTTCTATTTTTAATTTATATTAACGATCTGCCATTCTATATACACACTTGTGCCACATTGTTCTATTTGCTGATGATACGTCACTTATTTTTAAAGTTGATCGCACGCTTAGTAATTTTTTTTTGTAATAGTTTTAATAATTGCGTAAAAAAATAATTGCGTAAATAGTTCACTTGCCCAAGTTGTAGATTGGTTTACGACCAATAATTTGCTACTAAACGCTAAGAAGACAAAATGTATCAGATTCAGCATGCCTAATGTCAGGAATTTCGGTACAAATATAACATTGAACGGTGATACCCTTAATCTTGTAGAATCAACTGTATTTTTGGGGATCACTTTAGATAGCAAACTGCAGTGGAATGCCCAAATAACGTGTCTTGCAGATAAACTCAGCTCGGCAGCCTTTGCCGTTAGTAAAGTCAGGCAGCTTACTGATGTGGCAACTGCCAGGCTGGTATACTTTAGTTATTTTCATAGTGTCATATCTTACGGCATTTTGCTGTGGGGCAAAGCAGCTGATCTACAAGTAATTTTTGTACTCCAGAAGAGAGCTATACGTGCAAAATATAAATTGAGTGCTAGAGTGTCTCTTAGAGAAAAATTTAAAGAAATTGTCATTCTAACGGTTGCATCACAGTATATATTTGCAAATATTATGTTAGTTAAACAGAACATACATTTATACAATAGACACAGTGACATACATTCGATAAATACTAGAAATAAGCATAAATTAATTGGAACGCATCATCGTTTACAGAAGGTTCACGACTCATTTGCAGGAATTGGCGTACGCCTAAATAATAAAATTCCTTTAAACATTATGAACATGCCGTTACATAAATTTAAGGCGGAAATTAAGACGCACCTCTTGAAAAGGGCCTATTACACAATTAATGATTAATTGAATGATAAAAATAAATGGAAATGAGTTGCTTGCTCTTAGCTCGAGCTATTCAATTTTCGAATGAATCTTGTGTTATATTCTACTTGTCTTGAATCTGCATATATATGTTGTTTTCTTTTTTTTTACATTCCAAAGTATAAATAATTTGAAACGCCAGGCAACTAAAGGTATGGCTGCGTTTAGTCCCGGTAATAACTACATAATTATATGTAATTTGACTTTGTTGTTGTGTGAGTACCATGTAGACTTATTTATTGTTTTGAAATTGACATGATAGTTGCTGTGCAGTTTTTAAGTATGTCATGCTCGCCTAAGTGTCCTGGCAGTGGTGGCGTATATATCGGGTCGCCTTATTCCCTATAATACGGTTGAGTAGGGCGATGGCTGATATAATACGTCATACCCGTGAACGGGTGCCGTCTGTTGGGACTGGTCAGCTCATAGCTGTTATAGCAATTATTACAAATAACCTTATTTATATTTAAGGTACACTTAAGTTTAGTCGACTGTTCTCACATAAATCCAAAGGAACAATGTAAGTGTAATTTTAATGTTGTAAGCCATTCCTACATTTTAAAATGGCATCCATTGACTTTCTTGCCAGATTCTTCTTCTTCAAGGGTAGGCTGCCCTTAGAACCGGCAACTATAATCGCTCTAATTTTAATATGATTTTAAACACAACATTGATTTTTTTTTGTTTGTATAAATTCATTACTATATTATTGGTCAAATATCATGTTAATCAAACTAATGTAATTACTGGCGTTTAGAAAAGAGTGGCCATGAGTTTTATTGCCAGGTTCTTCCTCAGGCTCTACCTATTGCTTTGCGAATCTGGCAGTAAATGTAAATGTAGAAGCATTATTCTTGACGTTCATAAGTGTTACTTTGTGAACTAAATGAATAAAGATTTATTATTATTATTATATAATATTTACATATGTACGATATTATAAATCTACATTCATCTATGTTAAATTACTTTTAGAATTCTCCATAGCCTGGGATGCAATATTTCATATTATGTCTCATACCAACCATGCATACGCACAAATATATATAAAATTTCTTAAACCCCAAAACAACTCACAACGTCATTCACACATCTTCTGCCCATAATAACACAACCAAAAACCATTGAAGATACATTGTCTGACGTATATAATCGCCTTACTTTGTACCTTATACCTTTGTATCTGGAAGGGCTGGTGGCCTCGCAGACTCAGTGTTCTGTAAACGATCACTGCGTTCAGAAACATTCGCTATATGTGGTCATTGGAAGGGTGACCACTTTGTGGAATTCAAATTTTGCTAGCGCTTTCGTGCTTCGAAAGGGACGTTAAGCCGTTGTCCCGCTTGTCAGTAAAATGGCAGTCGTTAAGCCTGGTTGAAGGCCTGATAGGCGGCTTAAAAAATTTCAACAGCAGGTATCCACAGCCTGCGCCTGGAAATTTCAACACGGCAATGGGGTCACCACCTGTTAGGTGGGACAAAAATGCAAACGGTGAAATGTGGGCGGTGAAATATGCCTCTGCCGACCCCTTCGAGAATAAAGGCGTGACAATATGTATGTATGTAACTTTCAAGGTAAAACTTAGAAAAAAATGTGTGTTTTCTCGTCGATCCCTAAGATATTGGATCTTAGGACACTAATTGAAGAAGCAAATTTCACTGTACCCTCAGGGTGTTACGTTAGCCTAATAATGAAGTAACGTCTATCTCCTGATCCCCGAGGGATAAAAATCATAAGCCAAATATTCTTAGACTGAGTAGTAGCATTTAGTTATAAGTAGCGCTAGTAGCATTTTTTAAAGATTTTAATTTACTATTAATTTTAATATCTACTGGAACTTTATTATTATATGTTTTGTGCTATGCAAAATATACTATCATGTAACAGTGTGGTGGAGCTTTTCCTTCTTCTAAACTTCCTCCACCATAATCTACATTTCATAAGAATAATTTTTAAAATAAATAAATAAATAAATATCCATCACGCGTTATCCCCGAAGTGGTGGCAGAGGCATATTATATGCCCACTTTTCACCGTGTGGATTCCTGTCCCACGTAATAGGTGGTGAGCCCATTGCCGTGTTGAAATAGACAGACGCAGGTTGTGGCTACATGCTGTTGAAATTTTTTAAGCCGCCTATAAGGCCTTCAACCAGGCTTAACGACTGCCATTTTACTGGCAACCGGGACCAACGGCTTAACGTGCCTTCCGAAGCACGGAAACGCTCGCAAATGTAAATGCCACAAAGTGGTCACCCATCCGACGACCAGCTATAGTGAAAGTTGCGTACCTCAGTGATCGTTTACCGAACACTGAGACCGCGGGGCCACGAACGCTTCAAGAAGAATAATTTTTAAATTAGAATTAACTATAGGTTGTAATTTTTTTTAATGCATACCATACTTTTTCCAGGTTTTGGACCCTACGCTTGTTTACTAACAGCATTGGCTGGCTTTGCCAACATCTCTTACTCATGCGTGATGTATTCCAGCAGTTTTATAATACCCACATCAGCTTGTGAGTTGGAAACCACTGTCGGTCAACAGGGATTGTTGGCTGCGGGACCTATAGCTGGTAATTACAATCCCATTGTTTATGCTTACTATTAATTTTGGTTAAATTTTTCCGAATCGACTAACTATTTTTTACCTGAAAAATACTTCTCTGTTTATCTGAGCGTATTTTCAATAGCTTCCAAACCTTACCTGGACTTGGAGCATAAACTCCACCATGGAGATTGGAAAATCAAGAGTAGTGGCGGTACTTGCACGTGTCACATTAATATGTGTTGTTGTACCTTGTTTTTTTTATTATATTTTTTATCTAGGCTCCTCTTTATTTGGCTGCTATTGTATATACAGTCTGACATCCCAGCTCCGTAAAATAGCCTAAACTGCGTCGTAGCCTCGTGCTGTAGTCAGCAGGTTTACCGCTATCAGGTGAGGTTGCTTTGGTCACGGATATTTTGAAGAGTCTTCTTACACCCATGTTAATAAATATATTAAAAAGGATCAATGAAATCCTAGGTACATGATATCCTAGACATGGCGACTAATATTAAGGAAATAAAATAAAATAAACGTTCAACTCGACAAACAGTTGCAGTTATATCTTAACCTAACCTAATCGAAGGTTAGGTTAATTTGTTCACGTGCATGAGATGGACGGGTAAAGCGAGCATGCTGCGGCAGCGCCTGGCAAGTGTTTAACTCGTAGACAGAGAATACTATAGACACATAGTCAGCGTGCCGCAGAAACGGACAGCTTGTATTATAATTGGGTTACCATATGAAGAAATTTTCCCCATATTTTGTATTATTAATATTCTAAAGTATCCACCTACGATCCGTTGATCAATCGGCTTTTAGTTTTCGGAATTGTTGTGAGCGACTGCCGTCTGACTTCCCAATCCCGTAAGAGCACATGCGAAGTGGTGAGGGTATTTGGAAACACCCTTACACTCACATAGAAAATTCCTAAACTCATTACTACCAACTGCACCACAGAGGCATGATAGGTTCTAGTTTTCGTGAGTAAATAATACAGCATGTTATTTTTTTAATACGTTTATTTAGTTTTGCAGTTAATTAACATAATAAACATTTGTAAGCAAGCAGAGACTGTTATAAAAAAACATATCTACCAAAAAATATATATTATTATGTCTTTTAAATTCATCACTATGTAATAGTCTTTTTCTTCTTTTTGAATAATAACTTTTGTTCAAAATGTTTGCTGCAAATTCTTGAAGTTAGTTCTGGTTACCAATTGGTTCGTCCTGTAGCTGTTATCCAAATCTGACGCGATAATAATTATTTAATTAAACACAACACAATGCTTAAGTATATTCACATACAATGCAAGCTGATACACCTGCTGACAAATGAACAAGGTTGGGCACAGGAGCGGATACCTACTAAAAGAGATTGGGATATTAGGCAGCAGTCGTTTCTAACAGCACCGACAACAAAGATATTACAGCTGCTACTATTAGTCTAGCATAGCAGACACCGACCACTAAAGTGGAAAATTTGGGCGAACCGAGACCTCACGGTTAGGTAATACAATATTTAAAATAAAATATTGAAGTATAAAGCAGTTCCGAAAACATCTTAGGTATATAATGTAATAGCGTGTCTATAAACTACTTCTACTTGAATCGCAATCCAGATCTCCGCCTCGCCTGCATGTTGGTGCTAACTGAATAATGAAGCCAGGGCGCTGATACACGTAGTATTACGGTTGGGAAGTCCGAGAGTAGTTATTTCCAATATACCCCAGGCCTAAACTTATGTCGCACAAAATATAAATAACGTTAATTACGTGGTAAGTGGGCTAATATATATTTCAAAGTTAATTTTCTGTACGACTCCCATTTTTGTGCGTCTATTATGTTTAAATAAATGTAGCATGTACGACACGACCAGCATTTTGTTTTAAAATAAAATCAGATCTGGGGAAATTTGCATACATGATATGGTGACCCTGACTTTTATTTATGTTAGGTGTTTGACTTTTTAAATAATGATATTTGATCTTATTTATTAATAAAATTCCATCTTGAATGCAAGATGCACAATATACTTCTATTAAAACTTAGTAACTCATAAAACTTGGTAGTACTTACGAATGAAAAGATTTCACCATCACTCTTACATCCTAAAACACTACATCGCATTAACTTTTATTGATTTGAAATAATATTTCGTTCGTTATATTACTCCACAATGAAATATAACACAGTTTTGTACCTTTAAACTGCTTTAAACCATCTTTAAACCATTTATAGCTATTTTTTTACAATAATGACAATGAACTGCAAAACAGCTGTCAAACTTTGTTTCGCTCAATCTCAAGATTGTGCCGGATTGTGACGCTCGATGAAATAAAATATCTAATCATTATGTTTCTTTACTTCACACTACACCGGCATACGTTGCTTTCTTTCTTGTGTGAGTGAAACACAAGCTATCAATTCGTCTATAGTATTCTCTGTCTACGGTTTAACTCATATCATTATTTTTAAATTTATTTGGGGAAAAAAAACAGTAATTTCACTGTCTGTTTGCGAACAAGTATGATTTTCGACATCTGTATCTATTCCTACTGTCGTTATAGTGGACGCAAAGAGGCCATTACAATGTGTAAGTTAATAATGACGGAATCAATATAAAATTCATAATGTTTTTCATGATTTGTTATATAATAAAAACCATCCTAGTAAGAAATAGATAGACCAGATGGCGTCCAACGCGGACGCAATGTGGCTAATGTATACATCAGTGCAGTGCAGTACGCGTCCAGCGTTATTTTACCTGTTAATCAAATACAATTTCAGCACAAACATCATTACTTTATGAAATGGTTCATTGTTAAGGTTTAGAAACAATAATGTATCCCGAATTTGAAATAAAGTCATTAAAACATTCCCGTAAAACGCGCTGCTGCTCACTAATGTTTTTGCAAAATATCATACGACCGCAAGCATTTGTATCATACAAGATTTTAGTAAAGCTTTTATTTATATGCATATACCTACCACATATCTAAGCTTTCATAGAAATACCGTTTCTTTTTTGTTAGTGACTCGGTATGGTTAGTTCCCTCTGTTTTTGAGGAGTGCCCCATCTTTTGAACGTGAACTGGGCTGTGGACGCGAACAGGCTACATTACCCTATATGCGCTAGCCCTTATTGTTATTGAAAATTATTACAGTATGTAAATATTTTTGTTAATAAATAAATATATGCCTATTTTATGTGACTAAGAAGGCACACAAGATATAAGTATTCACACAATCGATCTAAGATTATATCTATCAATCTTTCAGCGACACTCGTAGGCGGAATAACGTGGGGCTACCTGGCCGACACTCGTGGCCGGAGACAGATGCTGCTTGTAGCATTCGCAGGCGCCATCACTCTCAACGTCATTGCATCCATCTCCGTCAATTGGATCATGTTGTTGATATTGCAGTTTTCCGCTACTTTTTTGTAAGTAAATACAGAAGAAGTTTGTTCGTAATGAATACACATTACTGGTCCGATTTTAAAACTTCTTTTATTATTAAAAAGCTCAATTTTACGCGAGATTTTCATAAAGTTTAGGTTTCCGTACGAAATTTTTGCCACCGTGCGATGCCGGGCCGGGCCGCTTGTACCTAAATATAACCGATGGAAAGTTTTATAATCGCTTGGACATGAGTTATGTATTGTAAGCTCAAGCGGTTGTTAAATTTATTTTACTTTTATTTATTTATCAATCACGCCTTATCCTCGAAGGGGTGGCAGAGGTATAATAAATGCCCACTTTTCACCATGTGTATTCCTGTTCCACGTAATAGGTGGTGAGCCCATTGCCGTGTTGAAATAGACAGACGCAGGTTGTGGCTACCTGCTGTTGAAATTTTTCAAGCCGCCCCTAAGGCAACTGGGACCAATGACTTAACGTGCCTTCCGAAGCACGGAAACGGTCGCAAATGAAAATGCCACAAAGTGGCACACACCCATCCGAGGACCAGCAAGTTAGACTAGTTATAGGACTAGCAGACATAGTGAAAGGTGATCGTTTACAGAACACTGAGTCCGCGGGGCCACGACCGCTTCATTCACAACTTTTCTATTGGGACTTTATTTTTGTTTTTTACACAGCGTCGTCTAGCCCAAAGTAAGCTAATATATGCTTGTGTTATGGACCCTAAACGACTGATAAACATACACATATATTTTTAAATACATACACATTATACATAGCAAACACAGAAACTCCGAAACAAACATTTGTGGTTCACACAATTATTTTTTCCGACCTGGGAACACAATTTAGGCGGTGAGGCCGGTCATGGAGGAGTGGCTGGAGAGGCAACACGGCAGCCTCACCTACCGGATGTCACAGATAGCTCCTAAACGTATAGACCAATTTTGAAGCAGATATTTTGTTCGAAAGACTATGTGATCGAGATGGTTCTTAGCTATAAATTTTGTATATCATCAGCTTACTTCGTTGATCACTAAGGGATCTGACTAAAAATCCACAAGTCCGATTGATCTGAAGTTTGTTGAACTGCGTGTTTATACGACATGACAACCTGAAACTTACTGCTGGCTGCATTGTAATAAGTCTATGGGTTGCCAACTTCTCAGAAAATTACAGCATTATACCATGTTTGAGCTTATTACAACGGTCTCATCAATTAGTTTCACACAGTTCTTGGTTCGGGTGTTATATATTAGAAACTAATTGACGCCTGCGGCTCGGCGCGTAGAAAAGTTTTCCTGATCCCGTTTCCCACAGGAACTTGTTCCCGGGATAAAAAGTAATGTTATTCTAATAATGTATCTAATAAATAAAGTTATCTAAGATGTGTTATTCTTGTATAAGCTATATTATTGTAAAGTTTCATTAAAATCCATTCTTTACGTGAAAGCGTAACAAACATCCATATTAATAGGATTTTTATAAAATACTTGGTAGAAGGTAAGGTGTAGATATTATTAGGAAACTAGGTGACGCCCCATGGTTGCGCCCGTGACATACCTCGAACTCTCGTCGCAACAATTTAATCCCGTCGCCGTCGCTTATAAATTTTACAATATGCATAAAAATTGGCGCGATTGGTCGACATTTATGATTACTGCTTCGCCCTCCACGGTAGTAGCATAATAATTATAAACTTATAGCCTTTCTCGATAAATAGGGCTATCTAACAGAAAAATATATCTACATACAGTATGTGGTTTATCAAAAGGGATCTTAGGTTTATATTATAAAGAGTCGGCAGCGCGAGTGCTGCACCTTTGGCGTTGCAAACGTCCATAGGCTACGGTGACCACTTTCCATCAGATGAGGGCCTTATGCTTGTCTGCGCCCTCAGTGGTATAAAAAAAATCTGACCAGTAGTTAGTGAGATTAGCGCGTTCAACCAAACAAAGAAACTCTTAAGCTTTAAAATGCTGCAGTATATATTATAGACGCTACCTGTATATTTCAGCGCATCAGGGATATACTCTATGACAATGTCATTGCTCAGTGAGAGCGTGCCCTTAGCCAAGAGGAACCAAGTCATCATGATGGTTATGAGCATATTTCTTCTTGTAACAGGACTAATGGCCAGTAAGTACAATGAACGCGTATAGTGGGACTTTATTTTTGTTTTTTACACAGCGTCGTCTAGCCCAAAGTAAGCTAATATAAGCTTGTGTTATGGGCTCTAAACGACTGATAAACATACTCATATAAATATATCTAAATACATACACATTATACATAGGAAACACACAACCTCTAAAACAAACATTTGTGGATCACACAAATATTTTTTCCGACCTGGGAATGCAACCCGAGACCTCAGTCGCGGCAGTCGCATACACTACCACTGCGACATTGAGGCGGTCATATTGTACAGCAGCATATACAGGAGGTATTTGACTAATGATTACGAGCATTGTTGGAAACAACTCTGATCTGACCTTTCAATGTCGTAAAGACGCCTGTGTCATTATCTCATCTGTTAATCGACAGAAGCGCTCGTGGCCACACTGACTCGTGTTCTGTAAACGATCACTGCGTTAAGCAACATTCGCTATAACCACCTATAGCGAATGTTGGCAACTGGGACCATCAGCTTAAAATGCCTTCCGAAGCACGGAAACGCTTGTAAATGGAAATGCCAAAAAGCGAAAGATGGTTAGGTTAACGCAGTGATCGTTTACAGAACACTACATTCTATCCCAAAACTAAACTAACTAATTAACTTCACGCTGTATCCCTGGCAAGGTACTCAGAGAGGACACAGCACCAAGCTTCGTGATCCATGCATACTTCTTTCGCTTCCTGCAGATTAATTAATCGCTTTATACATGCACGTCTGGGTTTCGGAGTACTTTTGACATTTCCGTTTTTGTGCAATCTGCTCACGTGGTCTTCATGTGTAAGTCTCGGCCTGCCCTGACTCCTTCCACCCTCTGGTATCGCATAATATATTCTTCGTCAATCGTTCCTCACTCTTCAGTTGAACGTATCCAAACCAACCAACATTATATTCCTATTACAAATAATGTCTTCTTTATTTTGTTCTCTAGTGATAGCGCTTCCCATAATTCCACTAAGGTTCTCCTACTATCTACCGACCCTGGGAATTTACTGGAACTCCTGGCGTACTCTACTTCTTGCATACTCCGTGCCAAGCATAATCTCAGCTGCCTGCGTCTTCCTGGTACACGAGAGCCCCAAGTTCGTTTTTGTAAGAGGAGACGAAGAGCGAGCTCTACGCATACTGAGGAGCATTCACAGATTCGGTAGATCAAGATCCAATGGTGAGTTAGAGGTATGTCAGTGTCATCTCTCGCTCTACGTCTTACTTGTATTGGTAGTTGCTTCAAAACCTCACCTGAATTTAGAGCCTGCAGTCCACTTTTATTTGGATGCGTTGTATCGTTTAGATTTTATTTCCGGCATTCTCGATTGCTTCTGACATCCCAACCACGTAACCGTTACCGCTTGGGCCGATACCGATCGACCCTTTCTTATCTTATCTTTTTTGGGGCGAGTAACACAGCACTTCATCCACTTATTTTTTGATCTCTCACCACTGAGTTGGTAGATAATCAAACGGCCCTAATGGAAAGTGATTACCGCAAACGTCCATAGGCTGACTATGGACGTTTGCAACACCAGTGCAGCAGTCGAGCTGCCGACCTTTTAAAAACCTTCTAAGACCGCTTTTAAAAAACTCTACTGTAGACTCATAAATTTTTAATAAAGTGGAAAAAGACAACCCGATTCGAGACAGGGATGGGATAAAATGACGATATAAATATGGTGGAGAATTTCAACTTAGTTCGATGCGGTTCGGGTAGTTCAGGTGGCTAGAACATTGCCCTGGTTAGGCAAAGGTCACAGGTTCATTCCCTGTCTCGAATCGGGTTGTCTTTTTCCACTTTATTAAAAATTTATGAGAAATTTAGCAAATAATTGCTTTAAAAATTTTTATCAATATACTGTAGACTGATGTCAAATTTTTGCTACTTACTTTGTGCCTATTAACTTATTCATAGACCTGTTCCTTTTTGTCATTTTGAAGATTTTACAAAAATAAGTATTTAAACTATGCATTTGGCTCAAAACTTGCTTTAGAAATCACATCGCAATTGACTATTTGCAATGATTTCTAACTATAATAACAAAATCTGCTCTGTTATTACTTTTCTTATTTGGTTTAAATTTTCTCACTCTTCATTACCACCAACAATGAGACTACTGGCAAGTATACCTACCATCCTTGGGTGCCGTCCACTTGGCTCCTTGAAGAGAGTCCATCACGTGACGTTCTTTGCTAGATCGCATTGAATTCACTTTTTTTGGCTTATCCTGTGGCCCAGTTGAAGTGAGGCGGGACACTGGTGGTTGTTTAATTGGTATCCAAGTAGGCTCCTCTGGCTGGTAGACCCAAACAAATATCTACCTGCTAATCTGGCAGGTTAGCGAAACGTCGCAATGTATTTCACCACCTAGAAAAATAGCATATAGATACAGTTAATCCAGGGTGAGTGTCAGCATTCAAATGAAGAAAAGATATATATATATATAATAAACAATAAATAATTTTCAGGTGGAAGGTCTGCTAAAGGATGAAAAATTAGCAGCTGAAGGACCTATAGCAGTGAAGGACCAGATAGTGCCAATATTCAAGGCGCCACTACTCAAATACACACTCATTATATTTTATCTCTTTTTATCCCAACAGTGAGTAGATTACTCTTATCGACCTATATTTACAACACAGAGATTGTTGACTCTTCCTTGTTTATATTTGTATGAGATGTGTAGATTTGTTAAAGACAACTTCTCCCAATTTGAACAAGATGAAAATGCCTGTTTTAAACTAAAAATTGTGCAGAAGCCATTAGTAGTGCCAAGAAATAGATTAGTATTGTGTGATAAAAACTGCTATACAATGGCAGTAAAAATATATAACAAATTACCTATAACAATCAGAAATCTAGAGAAAAAAAAATTATAAAACATTATTTGATTGGTTATGTGAGAGATGTTTTTATTCTGTTGATGAATATTTTGAATTTAAGGGGCAATAACTTATCGACAATTTAAAAAAAAAATGTTGACATCACTAATTTTATATTCAGACTATGTTTTAATTTTAAATAATTTTGAATTAGGTATTATTATTTTGGAATTAGTTAATTTATAGATATTTTTGACATTAATTTATATACTAACTTTTAAACTATCGCGTTGCATACTATCAGTATATTTGTTAATAACGTCAGGCACCAAAGGTATGTGGAATAACCGCGTTTAGCCCCGTTATTAACAAATATACTGATAGTATGCAACGCGATAGTTTAAAAGTTAGTATAGCAAACCGCTACGGGCCGGAAATTGCAAAACAAGTGCGTCATCTAGAATTTTTACGTAAAAAACGAGCGCGAGTGGAAACATCGTTGATATTTCTAGTGAAGTGTCGTGATTGGAACTTATTACCTTCGTGTGTTCGAATAAAACCGCGTAGTGATATCGCATTTTCACGTAGAATTCTAACAAACGCGAGTGTACGCCTTTTGAGACAATTAATTCGAAATAAACACAGTGAACTGGGATGTATACAGAGGGAGTTATATGCGTTACAATTATAGTGTGGTAATGATCTAACTCAAGCGGACTATGATTTGTGTGATCGGGTTACATTTTTACAAGCAAGTCGCACCTTTGATTTAAGCACTGCAAACTTTGAGCGAAAGTTCTCGAAAGAGTATAATCGGCGGTATGCGGAAAAGAAAATGTCAAATGTTGTACCCGAGCAAGCAGACGTAGTTGTGAATTTGTCGAATGTGAGTTTGGATGAAACTACTGTAAGTATCTTGGCTAAAGGTATGAATTTTGCTCCAACACCTAAGCGAATACCGATCGAGACCGTAATTAGTAGTGTTGAGGAATCTATTGCGCGTAATAAGGTACCGCCCGGCGATGCTGATATCCTTAGACAGGACGTTGCGGTGATCTTACGTAAAGCAAGGCTTCCGACTAGTAACATCACTAGGAAAGAGCGTCAAGCGCTGAATAACATTCGGGATAACCGGGATATTTTAGTGCTTAAGGCCGACAAGGGAAACGCCACCGTAGTGATGAACACAACTGATTACCAAAGAAAAATACTCGAACTGTTAAGTGATAACGAGGTTTATAAACCGGTATCATACAACCCTACGGCCAGAGTGACGCGAAAAATACGAACTCTAATCCGGAATTACGAGGACCTGTTTTCAGAAGACGAGTACAAACAACTGTATACGCCAAAAACACATCAGCCACCAAAATTGTATGGTCTGCCTAAAATACACAAGGCCAACGTGCCGTTGCGGCCCATTGTAAGTCAAATTGCTTCTCCTACTTACGATCTTGCAAAGCACGTAGCGTCCGTATTACAACCATTGGTAGGTAAAACATCGTCTTTTGTAAAAAACTCACGGCACTTTATAGATATTTTGAAAGATATAAAATTGGAACCTGATGAGGTCATGGTAAGCTTTGACGTGGAGTCGCTTTTTACCAACGTTCCAATAAAAGAGTGCTTAAACGTCGTGAAAGACCTACTGAGGGACAACGAGTTTCCATTAAATTATGTTGATCTGCTTGAACACTGCTTGGATGGCAATTACTTCCTTTTCCAAGGTCAGCATTACCTTCAGATTGATGGTGTCGCAATGGGAAGTCCTGTAGCCCCCGTACTTGCCAACATCTGGATGGAACATTTTGAAAAAAAGGCGCTGAATCTCGGCCCAAAGACCATCAGACTTTGGAAACGATATGTGGATGACATCTTCAGTATTGTTAAAGGAAACAGTAATGAAGTAGAACAATATGTACACCATCTTAACTCCATTCACACGAAGATGCGGTTCACATTTGAATTGGAGTCGGAGAGGTCGTTGTCCTTCTTAGACGTGAAAGTGACCGTGAGATTGGATGGGTCCTTGGCACACTGTGTGTACCGCAAACCGACTCACACGGATAGGTACTTACACGGTACCTCGCATCATCATCCCCGACACCTGCAGTCCGTTGTGACATCTCTCAAGAATAGAGCTTACGATCTGTGTGACCCTGAACATTTAGAGCGAGAGCTGGACCATGTTCAGGAGGTACTAAAAAGCAACGGGTATCAGGTAAAAGGACAAATGAAGCAGCCGACAAGCAGACGCAAACATCCAGAAGTGAACCGACAGCCAGCCTACATGCCTTATGTCAAAGGGGTAACGGATAAGATCGGCTCCATCTTAAAGAAATACTCGATAAAGACAATTTATACACCCGGCATAAAGGTTCACAACATCGTGGGTTCGCCAAAGGATGTAGTTCCGTTACAAACCCCAGGTGTTTATAAGGTGGATTGCAGCTGCGGTAGTTCGTATATAGGCCAAACGAAGCGTACTATAGCTGAAAGGCTCAAGGAACATATCGCAGCTGTAAAGAAATGCAACACTAGTAAATCCGCGATCGCAAAACATTTACTTGAAGCAGGCACTAATCATTGGATTGAATTTCATCACACGCAAGTCCTCTCTACTGAACGGCACTATTATGCAAGAGTTGTACGTGAAGCGATTGAGATTAAAAAAACATGAAACATTCAATCGGGAAGAGGGGTTTAAATTATCAGGAGCGTGGAATCCAGTGATTAGTAACATAAAATCTCGCTTTTGTGCACAGTCGGGTAAACATCAGAATAGGCGCGCGTCGGTTAGCTTACAGAATAGGGACACCGTGAGTGTAGTGTGTGACGGTACGTGGAGAAAAAGTAACATCAAGAATAACGAAGATGTGCGGGTGGATGGAGAAACTTCTACCACGCGTACTCGACGACGGAGGGCGTGCGCCGCTGAGCCAGTCAGCCTGTGACCACGGCCGGTGCAACCTGGTCGAAACGTCAGGCACCAAAGGTATGTGGAATAACCGCGTTTAGCCCCGTTATTAACAAATATATTAATTTATATATGTTTTGTCAATATGCTCTGACTGTAATGTAAAACTGTTTTAATATAAAATAATATTTGCACAACTTCTATAGTTGAATATGGTGAAACAACCATCATGTAATGTAACTACTAACAAATTAATGTACCCATGTTCTTGCAAATAAAGCGTCATTCATTCATTCATTCATTCATTCATTATATATATCGGTAATAATATTTGTTAAGGGGTTTTACTATAAAGCACCCTTTAACCTACCTTTCACTCATCAGGTTATTATGAACTAGTATATTTTGAAAAATAATTTATTTCGTAATACATACATTCATAAGCTACACAAAGTAAAAGAAAGCTAGGTAAGAAATATTCACTTACATATATTTAAAAAATATTAAGGCATCGAATACCTTATCTATACATTTACAGGTGGCCCATTTAAAACGGTCAACGGTCACCGATTAGGGTGAAAAAACGGCATTAGGGTGGTTCTTTAAAATTTAGTTAACCTGGTGTAGCAGTAATTTTCACATATTTAAATCTATTTTATCCTATTTTTCAAACTCTTAAGCGATATTATAGAGTCCATTTCACTTTTATTTATATCACATTATTTTTTACCTCCGAAAATCGGTTCATCATACCCCAAATATCCAGTCCCTAGCCATGTGAGATCTCCCAAATTTAGCAAGCAAATCATTGTTATTTTAATTTTATAATAATAATTTGATTTAACTCGACTTTAACACGTTTATTATTACATTACTAACCTGTTATTGATATTTACTTTTTATCAACAATATTTATTATTAGATTATTTCAACAAAAGTGTAAAAGCGTTAACAAATATCAGTCCCTAGCTATTTGCGAAATTCAAAAATACGCGGCATCCAACCTTATGGTGCATTTTATAACTTGCCCAAGCAAAAGTATCGAAGTGAAGTTAATTGTATACACGACAAATGCCGCGATGGATTGGTGTGGTCGCCAACGTTGTTACGGATACACGTGCTGTGCCAGTCAAACTCTCAGACCCTGGGTAAGTCGTTTCAAAGATAGTTAATTCGTAATTAATTTTGTTACTTAATGTGAAAATTACCTTTGTCTGTCTTATTATTTTGATCACCTGCTGATTTTGATGTTTATTTAAAATAATAGGTTATGTGTGATTTTGCTTGGATTCGTCAGTCCCTAGACCATCAAGACCTAGTCGTAAAAGTAACTAAGCCTTGACGCCACACCTAGGAACTGACGGTCATGCTGCGTGATCCATTATTTTAATTATACAAATCTTAGGTATATTTGTTGTAGTATGGCGCCTATAAACAAAAGAAAAGAAGATTGGAAAAACATTTTAACGATCCTGTTTGCTACTGGAGTACGAAGAAAAAGAATTACAGAAATATCTGAAGAATAAAGACTATAACTTTATATTAATATTTAATGAGATAAACAGGGTCATGTGTAAGACACCAGCAACCTGCTGGGACTAGATACCTAACATCATAAAAAATATGTTTTTTTTTATTTATTTTTTTATTTTACTTTATTTTGATGTACTGATTGAATTACAGTAATACGCAACTCGTGCAAATCACAGGGGATGGGGATGGGCCGGTGATAGTTCCTTTGACCTACCTTGACCTATTTGAACCACATAAATGCGCGCTCGTCCATCGTTCATCAAGGCATGCAGTACGTCACGAAAAAGAGAACCAGTAATTCTCTTAAACGAATCCAAAACCAAAAATCTATAACGCAGCTCTACTTTTTAATTTAAGATAACACTCTTTTCGTAACGAATTTTCAAAAGCCGTAAAACAAGCGTTGTTGGTTATGACCTTGGCTATCTACTCCTAGCAGGTTGCTGGTGTATTACAAATGACCCTGTATAATATTAATTAGACTGAAACTAATCACTAATTTTGCAATAAAAATGTGATTAAGCACTCTAACCGTGTTTGGTGTCAGTCCTATCATGTCTCGTCAGTCCCTAGAATACAGATTTCAAATAAACTTGAATTGCTCTTGAAATACTTATTAAAGTGAAGCCCTTTGAGATGTAACAAATTAGATAATATACCCACAGTCATCATCATCATCCGAGCGTCTGTCCCAGTTGCGTCTCGCGACGCCCGGGGTCCGCTTTCCTACATTTTCATTCATTAGATAATATACCCACAGTATAGAATAAGAATTTTATTGGTAACCTAAAAAAAATACCTTTATCATAATTAGGTAAGAAGTTAACCAAATTTTGAAGAACCATCCATTCATAGATTTAATATAATACTTGTACTCGAATCTTGCTCTTGCATTATTTAAAATTCAAAATCAATTGTGTAGATCTTAAGCAGTAAATATTACTATGAAACCAGATATCTAAAATGAATAAAATGCATCGTTCTTCATATCATTTAATATAATTTTGCAGGTGTTCAAAATGATCATCTCTTTTTTTCAGTACCACATTCGATTCATTAGTTCGGGTTATCAGTAATATAGCAGTCAGTAAAGAGGTGGATTAATTCGTCAGTTTCGAGCAGGTCACGGTGGTGTAGTTGGTAATCGTGTCTGGTGCGTTGAACCAGAGGACGCTGGTTCGAGTCCAGCTCGTAACTGAAATTGTTTTTCCACCTTAAAATTTTAATACAAAGATACATATTGTTTTCACGCCTTTATCCCCGAAAGTGTAGGCAGAGGCATACTATTCACCCATTTCACCATATGCATTTTTGTCCCACGTAACAGGTGGTGAACCCATTGACGTACTGAAATGGACAGGTACAGACTGGGGCGACCTGCTGTTGACATCTTTCAAGTCACCCATAAGGCCTTCAACCAGGCCTAACGACTGCCATTTCACTGGTACCCGGGACTAACAGCATACTATAAACAAATCATACAAACTTTACACTACAAACTGGGAAAAATAATGAACCTCCCGTCGCACCTATTTAATCCCGTCGCTTATAAAATTCTGTAACATCGCATAAAAATTTGCCCGATTTGTCAATATTTGTAATCATTTCTCGGCTCTCGAGGGTAGTAGCGTGATGATATATAGCCTATTGCCTTGCTCGATAAATGGGCTATCCAACACCAAAATAGTTTTTCAAATCATATAATATATTATATGTTTGGCACCTAACGCTGCGATAAATACTGATATTGTCCTTAGTTTTTCAGAAACATACTCAAGAAAAAAATACTCAAATATGATGTGGTATCGAAAAAAACATAATTCTTTAATTATTTCATTCATAAGAAAAGTCAAACAGTATATAATTATCCTTTTAAACACTATTTAGAAAATCGTAGTTCTCACGGGTATACGTTCCGAAATGAATGAAGAGCGCGTACGAGTCGGCTGCCGGCGTCAAACATTGCGATTATTTTAAAATGTACACAAATCAAAGCTCCCTCTTGCTTATATATACATAGATTATTACAGACAAAATGAACCTGTCAATTGCATAAAAATCTCGATATTCTAAATAGGTACATCAGAATTTAGAACTCATGGAATTGGGTGACTTTACCTTAGTATGCCTTTAATAAAGGCGTGTCTGATAGTAAGCACTTTATATAAATAAATACCAATTATATAAAAAACACTTCTACTCAAGATTATGTTTTTTAATTCAAAGGTCACATCCTCATTTCTTTTTCTTAGTTCTAAGTTTCGATACCTGATTTAATATATATTATATTATTGTTACAGGGTAGGGAGTTTTATAATATGGCTGCCGAGTATCTTAGACCAGTTTATCCGCGTAGTGCAGGCAGGCGAGAGCTCTGATCTCACCGTGTGTCGGGTTCTGAGCATGCAGCCCGAGAAAGACGTAAGCCTTTCTATATTATATAAAATATTTTAAATTTTTCACTTTAATGATTTTGATTCTCCATGAAGATATTCACGCTGTATCCCTTACGGGGTAGTCAGCATCCATGCATGCTTCTATCGCTTGCTAATTAGCAGATTCATAAATCGTTTTATACATGCACGTCTGGGTATCTTGCTTTTAAACTTTCCGTATTTGAGCAATCTGCTCAAGTCGTCTTTGTATGTCTACCCTGATTCCTTCTACCCTCTACTTTCGTACATTAATATTTCTTCGTCAATCGTTTCTGACTCATTCGATGGACGTGTCTAAACCAACGGAGCACGCCATTTTCTAGATTAATGATGAGACTCTTATTCAAACTTATTGCATATCAGTTTTCAATAATAGATACCCTTGTTTACTCAGTGACAACAAACTATACGTTGAACATCGTTTTCAAGGTGGTAGTTTGTAGTATTTCCATTTACGAGACTTTCTGTGCTTCGAACGCTATGTGAATACGTTAGTCCTGGCTACTAATAACATCAATCTATCAATCACGCCTTTATCCCCAAAGGGGTAGCAGAAGCATATTATACACCTACATTTCACCGTGTCCATTTCTGTCCCACGTAATAAGGTCCATTGCCATGTTGAAATAGACAGACGGTGGTTGTGGCTACCTGATGTTGAAATTAACATATGTGTTTTTCAGTTATCCTATTTATAATTGATAGCACAATAAAATCTCAAAGAAGTGTTGATTTGACTGCTCCGGTGGCGTAGGTGGTATATAGTGTAAACGACTACCGCGCTGAGGTATCAGGTTCGATTCCCGTGTTGGAACAAATATTTTGGTCCCCCACAGATGTGTGTTTCGGAGGTTGGGTGTTTTCCACATATAGAAATATATTAGTATGTTTGTCAGTTGTCTAGACCTCGCCATACAGGCTTATATTAGCTTAGTTTGGGCTAACTAGCGCGGTGTAAAATAAGTGTTCTACGTAATTTATATATTACTAGCTAATGCCCGCAGCTTCGCCCGCGCGGTGAAGTTTTCCTATTCGAGATTTTGTATGGGACCCTAAACTTTTTGAAAATCCAGTATAGCCTATGTTGCTCACGAAAAATGTAGCTTTACTAACAGCTACTGGTAAAGAATTTCGAAAATCGGCCCAGTAGTTTCTGAGCCTATTAATTATTAATATGGAAAACTCTTATATTTTTCAGCCTGACGCTACCCCTTGTGCCCTGGACGAGACCTCCCTGATGATACTTTATATAGCAGTAATATTATCGATTGTCAACTTATTTATCAGTTTTGTAAGTAACGATATTTATCTACGTAGAGGACGTTTCTCTCGGAACATTTTCCCGGGACAATAACTATTAATTTTGTTTAATGGGACTAATCCCACCCGCATTCCTAGTACTGTGACTCCTGTAAACCAGGATCGACAGCAATGACCAAAACACCAGAAAAGTTACACCGAGTTCGAACTCTGTGAAGTCCCAGGAGAAGTTAACATGTCTTGGAACCCGCAACGAAATTAATCAGAAGATAATTTGTGGAAGTAGGAAAAGAACGGCAATAACTAGCCTGTAGTATTTAGGGATAATACACTTTTATAATAATGAAAAAATTTTCAAAATCGATTCATTACAATCAAATATTACTTACCTCCATGCAACTTTAAAAATTATCTTACTAATATTATAATTGCCAAAATTTGTAAGTGTGGATGGATGTTTGTTACTCTTTCACGTAAAAACTACTGAATGGATTTAAGTGAAACTTTACAATAATATATCTTATACATCAGAATAACACATGGCTACTTTTTATCCCGGGTACAAGTTCCTGTGGGATACGGGAACGGCAAACTTCTCTACGCGGGCGAAGCCGCGGGCGTCATCTAGTAATCTATTCTTCTATATCTATACTAATCACTACATAGTATATATAACAAAATCGCTTTCCTGTCTGTCTATCCCTATTTATACTTAGGTCTTTAAAACTAAGCAACAAATTTTGATGCTGATTTTTTTATAGATCGAGTGTTTCATAAGAAAAGTTTTTATGTATAATTTATTAAGATTTTGTATACATTGACTATTGTAACGATATTTGTTGAGTGTTTTGGAAAAAAATGAGCCGTCTGGGAGCTTTCAACGAAATCGCTGCCTAAGCCCTGAGATATAACAAAATAATGTTTTATGGAATTGTGTATCTAATACAGGCCTACAATGTATATGGCCTATATGTCTATCTCTTAAGAATAACATACTATATCCATTTTAATACTTTATAAACCAGCAATTATAAAATAAGAACTAAATGCGAGATTAGGGTAAACCAGGAACGTCTAGAGCAAGTGAATGAAATTGTGTATTTAGGAAGTATGTTTAGCGCGGATGGAAGATGTGATTCGGATGTGGAACGGCGAGTAGCTGCCGGAAACAGAGTTAACGGTGCTTTGTCCCAGTTAGTAAAGCGACAAAGCATCGTAAAAGAAGCACGACTGGCGATTCATAACGCAGTGCTAGTGCCAACTTTGCTTTACGGTAGTGAAACCTGGGTATGTCAGCAGATGCATGAAAGTAAATTGAATGCTGTGGAGATGCGATCACTTCGAAAGTTGTGCGGCGTTACCTTGGCTGGCCGAATACGTAACGAAGTGATACGCAATTTGGCAGGTTTGAATGAAAGTGTCAGCGTTAAGCTGGAAAAGGGCGTGCTCCGTTGGTTTGGACACGTCCAACGAATGAGTGAGGAACGATTGACGAAGAATATATATTGTTCAAAAGTAGAGGGTAGAAGGAGTCAGGGTAGGCCGAGACTTACATATGAAGACCACGTGAGCAGATTGCTCAAAAACGGAAAGGTCAAAAGTACTCGGATACCCAGACGTGCGTGTATGAAGCGATTGATGAATCTCGAAGAAGCGAAAGAAGTATGCATGGATCGCGAAGCCTGGCGATCTGTCCTCTCTGACTACCCCGTCAGGGATACAGCGTGAAGATAGTTAGTTAGTTAGTTAGTCAATTATAAAATGGTAATTTGAAGGCTATTTACACAAATACGTTATTAAGCCTAATCATATTTAATACGTTAGATGACTTCAGCATTTCATGAAAGTTATTATGTGTCTTTCCACCTAGCAAATTATATGAATATCTTAGGAGATTTGGCTAAAACAAAATAATGCGCAAAGAAATTAATTTCGAATAACCGTAATAAACGTAAACGACCGGGTCGTGCGAGTGTACTGGAGAGCGGAGTAGTTATCCACTAATTTGAAAATGTTCATACATTATTGTTAAATTAATCAACGACGATTAAATGGGTGCCACGGGGTTCGAAGTACAGCACGGGCGATGCCGGGCAGGTCAGCTAGTATATGTATAAAGCTGAAGAGTATGTTTGGTTGAATCTCAAGGTTTGCGCTAATCTCAGGAACTACTGGTCCGAATTATAAAAAAAAAATGTGTTGGCTAGTCCATTTATCGAGGAAGGCTATTGGTTAGATAATATCCGGCTGCTACCCAGGAGGGCGGAGAAGTAATCATAAATGTAAAAAAATCGGGCAAATTTACAAACGTATTTGTAAAAGTATTAAGCGACGGGATTAAATGGATGGAACCGGGATTCAAAGTACGCCACGGGCGAAAGTTAGGCCACGTAGTATTAGTATAGAATTTCAAATAGTTTGACATAATGATAAATTCCTTTCAGATTATCGTGTATGTGGGCCCTAGAAATATGTCTATAGTTGTCATTATGGTGAGCGGAGTGAGCGGAATTCTCGTGAACCTGGTGCCTAATGTCATCGGCAGTGGAGTGCTCTTCGTAATTATGACAATGGGCGTTTTAACTTCTGGGCTGTACACTGCAATGGTAGTTGCTTTGTTTCCTACACATTTAAGGTAAAAAAAGACCAAGTAGCATCTAGTAGAAGCGCTCGGAGCCAGGTTAACTCAATGTTCTGGAAACGATGATTGCGTTATTTTGTCCCACGAAATTGGTATTGAATCTATTAATGTGTTAAAATGAACAGTTGCAAAATTGTGGTGGCCCCTAAGGCCTTCAGCTTGGCTTAATTTCAGCAATGTTACCAGCAACCGAGACCAACAGCTTAATGTGGTTTTTGAGGCTCTGAAATGCTAGTTAATTAAAATACCAGAAAACTGAGAACCAGCCACAAAGATGCTTAATGCGGTATAGATTGTTTACAGAACACAGAGTTAGTGTTGTTACGAGAGCTTGAATTAATTTGTACCTAATTCTTAAAGAAAAATTAATTAACTCTTTGATATTTTGTTTTCAGAGCAATTGCCGTGGAATTCGGACTCTTAGGTTACCACATAGGTAACATTGTCTCCGTTCAGGTCATCAACTAGTTACTGAATACGAATTGTGAAGCTGGATTTTATTTGTTTTGCTCCATATTTTTAGGTCAGTATTGAATGACTGACTTTTTTGTAAGAATGTAACTTCTTACAAAAAAGTCAATAGGATTTCGTTGGGTTTGATAACCTCTTCGGGGATAAAGGCGTGATTGATAAGGCTGGAATGCGCTAGAATCTCTGAAGTTTTGGAAACAATACGTTGCTTCTTTTTACTGTTTAAATTGCAAATCACTGTTTAAACGACCTCTTATTATTTTTTTCAGCATCAGCTATAGCCTTATTTTTCATTCCCGATGACCGCAAGGTGAAAGATCCTGATCTCGACACACTGAAGAAATCTGTAATGTCATGAGAACTGATTGAAATTGATTTAGGCAATCAACTAAGTATTTCATGGTTTTATTTCTATATTCAAGTATCCTTTGACGCTTCGTCTTGCCGAGTTCATTGTGCTACAGACGATATAGAGTCGAAAAACTTTAGGTGAAACTCCAGGAGGTGAAACCCCAGTGGAGTTCAATTTTTTTTTTTTAAATTCTATCTTCTTTTGGCCTACCTACGGAAAAATCTGTGTACAGTGCACACAGATTTTTCCGTAGGTAGTAAGGGTAGTAAGTTAGGCTGATCCGTTTGCTCTGAGGTGAAAGGCTCGATCGGGTGAACTCGGAAACGCCGAGTGTAGCCGAGCGGGAAAGATACAGTCAGCTGCTCTTCGCTGTTGTGGCGCTGTGTTTAGTATATTCAATTTATACGTAACTAGTTGACGCCTGCGGCTTCGCCCGCGTTGAGAAGTTTTCCCGTTCCCGTTTCCCACAGGAACTTGTTCCCGGGATAAAAAGTAGCCTATGTGTTATTCTGATGTATAAGCTATATTATTGTAAAGTTTCATTAAAATCCATTCAGTAGTTTTTACATGAAAGAGTAACAAACATCCACACAAACTTTCGCATTTATAAAATTACTAGCTGACCCGGCGGACTTCGTATCGCCTATTAATTTATAAATTTTATGCTTAGTTAGCAGCCAAATGAGTAACGCATAATAGTAACTTTTCTGGTTAATTTTTTACACCTTGTGTCCGAAAAATCCAAATATCTTACGTAACCCTATTTTGTACCAAAATAAAATATAGCCTATGTTACTCGTGTATAATGTAGCTTTCAAATGGTGAAAGAGTTTTTAAAATCGGTCCAGTAGTTTTTGAGCCTATTCATTACAAACAAACAAACAAAGTTTACCTCTTTATAATATTAGTGTAGATAATGATTGCGATTGCCAATGAAGTTCTCACTTCTGCCGTCCGGTCTTATGCACACACTCCTAATTTTTTTTAAACGAATGAAGTTTGTTCCTGACGGCGATCCCAGCACACAATTTTTTTTTAATTTGGTAATATTTCTTGGCGAACACTATTTCCAATAAATACTTAAACAAAATATCACTGTATGGTACGGAAACATTTACGCAGACTAATATATGTATAGGGAAAACCGCATAGGTACCTTACTACTGAATGTATTTGTCCGGTAAACATTGTAATTTATTTATTTCATATTTAATACAATGACTTGCTTACTTATACGACATCATCCCGATTATGACGAACAGCGTCAAGTAGTAAAGAACAAATTTGAATTATGAATCCTGCATCGCACCAAGAAATGATTTGATAATACACTCCCGGAAACCTAAATCGAGCCACCTTGATTTTTTTGGTTTGGAGTACTGTAACTTATAAAAGATGTATGTAGAAGGAAAATGTTTTGATGCAGTTTTGGAGCTGGTATACTCATCATTCATTTAGAGTGCCACTGTTCTAAAATTGAACTACAGTTTATTAAAAAAGTCGAGTTACGTTGAAACAAGTCCATATTTGCTTTTTTCAAGGAAAAAAATCTAATCGATTTTTAAATAAAGATATGTTTTACTTGAAAAGAAATGTTTATTTAGTAACTTGTGTTGCATCCCAGTGCATTTATGACAGCTCTCATATGGTTTGGCATAGAATTAATCAATGTCGTTATGACATGTTGAGGAATGTCCTCCCATTCTTCCAAAATTACATTTTTGAGCTCCTGCATGGTTTGCGGGGCAGGATGATGAGCTCGAACACGCCTCTTCAGGTCATCCCATAGATGCTCTATAGGATTCATATCAGGACTTCGCGCTGGCCATCTCGTAACAGTGATACCAATGCGTAGACAGAATACTATAGACTGCGGTATAATTCCTTTTCATTCTCACAAGAAAGAAAAGCAAATACATGCTACACTGGAGAAAGAAAAGGATAGTATGACATTGTGGCCAGCCGGTTTTTTCAAGGCCGGCTCCAGCTTGGAACTAAATAAATTTGACGTTTAGGAATTGTGCGGATCAAAATATTATATTTTTACAAATTACAAGTGTTGTGTTCCGTGTAAAAAGTGTAGTAACATATTAAAAAAAAAAAACTAACCATCTTCACGCTGTATCCCTGACGGGGTAGTCAGAGAGGACAGATCGCCAGGCTTCGCGATCCATGCATACTTCTTTCGCTTCGTCGAGATTCATCAATCGCTTCATACACGCACGTCTGGGTATCCGAGTGCTTTTGACCTTTCCGTTAGAAACTTATTACTTTAATATTTACAATTGTGCGTTCTAGTATTATTGACTGCTAATGTGATGGTGATAGGAAGATTCTCGGATTGTCTTTCCATCGGTAAGTTGAATGAAAACTTTGTAAAAACGTCATCCTTTTACTATTTTTAACCTTATAATTATTTCTTAAACATTACAGTTTTAGATGTGTTTATATAAACAGAATAAACAATCTTTATTGTTAATTAATATTATTTCATAACCTATATTCGTTATTGCCAGGATCCGATAACAATACTCCCGGTTTTTTTTATAAATTGTTCCAATATTACATAATTTAGTATAATACCTTGACATACATGTATTATTTATTACAGTTTCCCGACTAAGACAAGATTATGTTTAATATGGATAGCTGCCACTGGTCGTAAAGGATGGGTACCGAAAAAAGTTCCAAAATATGCAGTAAACATTTTGATACTGCTTTTATAATGAAGAAAACAAGCAAGTCGTACCTAGATTCAGATGCTGTTTCAACTAAGGTAAGGCCTACATTTATTTTTTATAACAAGGTGATTGCCTATATTGATAATATTTACTTACATCGGCAAACTATAATAGTACTTATTTTAAGCAATTGTCACGTTTATGTATTTATTATTAAATCTGATAATTTTGATGGAAGCTTTATTAAAAGTTTCAATGCTTATTCCAGTTCCTAAAGTGTACAGCCTCAATAACGAATGAGAATTCTTTGCCATCGACTTTTACAATGGAAGTAGACAATGATAGTTTTGAATCCGTAGTACTTGTAACTTTTACCTTTTAGTTTTGAATAGTTTTGAATGTATACCTTGAGGTAATAGGTGGTGAGTCAATTGCCTAGTTGAAATAGAAAGACGCAGGTTGTGGCTACCTGCCGTTGAATTTATTCAAGCCTTATACGTTGCCGTTGAATTTATATGGCCTTCAACTTGGTTAAACGACTGCCATGTTACTGGCAACTGGGACCAACGGCTTAGCGTGCCTTCCAAAGCACGGAAACACTCGCAAATGTAAATGTTTGTGTTAAGTGGTCACCCATCCCTGACCAGCCATAGTGAAAGTGGTTTTACAGAACTTTGAGTCAGCGGGGCCACGAGCGCTTCAATGCTAGTTTGTACACTTGCTAAACAATGAACTAGCCGGCTTTCTGGGTTGGGTGGACATTGTGCTTCATAGTATCAACAGCAATCGCAAATATTGCTATGATGATGAGGCATATATATGCTCAGCTATGGAACTGCTGAGAATTTTCATATCTAATAATATTTATTAAATTTTCTTGCGCATTTTAAGTATATTTAAATGCCAATGCTGTATGCCTCTACCTTGTTCGTTTGTGAGCAGGTGTATCAGCTTGCATTGCATGTGAAGATACTAAAGCACTTGTTATGTTTTTTATTGTGTTGTGTTTAGTTAAATATTTATTGGTTTCTTGCAGCTTAAAGTGACCATTCACGTCAGATTTGGATAACAGCTACAGGACCATCCAATTAGTCACAAAAACCAACTACAAGATTTTTTTATTTAACAAGAAGAAAATGACTCTATTACTCGAGATGCTAGACCCCTTGGCAATAATCGTAATCAATTTAAGAGATAATTATTTTTATGGGTTAAACTTTATTTTATAACAGGATCTGCTTACTTGCAAATGTTTATTATGTCAATGAACTGCAAAACTAAATAAACATAATAAAATAAATTAAAATACTGTATTATTTACTCACGAAAACTAGAACCTATCATCATGCCTCTGTGGCATGTATTATGTGGTAACAGTGGGGACAAATATTTGTTTGATCAGCAAATGTTTGTTAAGGAGTTCAGTATTTTCTATGTGAGTGTTTCTGCTGACTAATGGATAAGACAACTACGCAGGCGCCCATACGGGATTGGGAGGTCAGACGGCAGTCGCTCACAATTCCAAAAATTAAAAGCCAAATGATAGCTACACTTAGCAATGAAATAATAGTGGATAAGTGGTCCCTGAAATATTACTAGACTAGAGTTTACATACACTAATATCACAGCCTAACAGGGTTTCTCTCTTTATACTATACTAAGTTATAAGAGAACGTGTTTCATATATTTAAATGTTTGCTTTCAAGTATGTTTGTCAGTTGTTTGTCTTAATTTGGACTACACTATCTTGGTGGGTCTTGTAATAATGTCATTTTATCTACGGAGCGTAGGTGGATACTTAGCATTTTAATAATACAAAATATGGGGAATATTTCTTCATATGGTAACCCAGTTTTATCACTACCTGTCCCTTTCTGCGGCACGCTGACTGTGTGTCTATAGTATTCTCTGTCTACGTACCAATGTCATTTAGTACTCCCTGACGATTCCCGCAGTATGGGCCCTTGCATTATCATGCATTAAAACGAAATCTTGGCCAATAAATCCAGCATATGGCATCACGTGGTTCTCTAAACATTGGCGAATGTATCTATGGCCATCTATGGGCGGCAGTCGTGGTCCCGTCACTACCTCTAGCTCAGTTTTGCCTTACATAGAGATTCCTCCCCAGACTGTCCATGATCCTCCACCATAACTCACTTTCTCGTCAATACAGCATTGCCCGAAACGCTCGTTCTGTTTTCGGTACACCTTACTCCTTCCATCATTACCGTATAGCATTATCTTGGACTCATCTGTGAAGGGATACTGGCTCCATTGATGTCGAGTCCAATTTAGATGTTCGCGCGCAAACTCTAGACGGGCTATTCGGTGTGCTCGTGTCAATTTGGGTCCATTGGCTGGCTTATGGGGCTTTAAACCACGTTCATTGAGTCGCCTTCTAACGGTCCGAGCACTTACAGCCACTCTGTGAAAGTCCCTGAGCTGTTCTTGTATCTGAACAGAGTTAAGGCGTCGATTTCGTAAGCTAGTAGTGAAAATGTATTGATCTTGTCTCGCCGTTGTCACTCGGTAGCGAGGTCCTCCTGTTCGCCGAACGAAGCCGCCAGTCTCCAGGTATCGGTGGTACACTCTTTGAACAGCGGAACGACTTATGTGAAGTTGTGAACTCGCATCTCGCTGACTTAGCCCAGATTGAAGAAGTGCTACAGCTTGCGCGGCTACTTCAGGTGAAGTATCCATAATTTGATAGCCAAAAACGGTTCAAATTATAGAAAAATAACTAAACTAAACTTTGGTTAACAACAATTGCGAAAATGCAAACCAAATCGACATTAAATTGCTACAAAAGCAACTTTCAACAGTCATTATTTTTTTCAAATCACCAAGCGACCAAGCTCGGCTTTTGTTCTTTATTTTAAATTCTAAAATTCAAATTTGGAATAATACATACGGGAAAGACGATGAAATATGCCAGCAATAAAAATGTATTAAAGCTTTTTTGTTATATTGTATATTTTTTGTGTATTGGGCTTTTAGGCCCGGGAATGTAAGGTATAATATTTAAATACATATTATAACAGCGTCGTATAGTCCAAATTATGCAAACATAGGTAACCTTTTACAATGGTATCTAGACAATATGGTATAAGCGGACGCCCCGCGGTTTCATCCACCATAATTGTTGGACATTTGTGGATTTTTTTTACACAGCGCCATTTTTTTACATCAGCTTTCTTTGTGCTAGACAAAGAAAGCTGATATAAGCTTGTGTTATTGGATCTAGACGACTGATAGACATTTTATTTACTGATTTTTTTTTTTTGATGTGTCTATCATAAATAAAAAATGACTTACTAAAATATTTCTAAATACATATTTATTACATATAGGAAACACCCAAACTTCGAATCAAACCTTTGCGGAACACATAACGAACGTCTGCTGGACTAAAGAACTTCAAAAGTTCACATAAAAATCTATCCAGGTTGAATGCATAATTAATTGTCATGCGTAGGAATGAATCCAAAAACGTCACAGCTGTAGGCGTACACATATAACTTACATATATAGATGCAAGTGTTTTCCTTATACAATTTATATAAATCCTCTACATTAAATACAGATTAGAGCATTTATATAATGGTTTCTGTGTCGAATTAACGTTACAGTTCCAGAATTATGGCAGTGTTTCTAACAATCCAAACTATATTTTACAACTAAAAATGATTTGGTAAACAAAAAAAAAATAGTTTCGGTTTTCAAATTTTAGCGGCAAAAATATACAAGTAAAGAGGTTAGACGTTTTTATTCAAAAAAATGGATAGGAAAAAAAGTGTTACGATGTCATCAGAAAAACTGTCCTTTGAGGCGGCTATAAATGAAGTTGGTATGTATTTGAGTGATTTACCTAAGAATATGTTAGTGTATATTATAGTGTATATATTTTAGAGGTCTTCTAGAAAAACCTTCTGGAAAAACCAGAAGGACAGCATAAGCTGAATCTACTTATTATACTAGCGGACGCCCCGCAGTTTCACCTGCTTAGTGTCCGTTCCCGTGAGAATATTGAGATAAAATGTAACCAAAGTTACTCCTTATAACATCAGCTATCTGCCAGTGAAATTCTCGCTAAAATCGATTCAGCCGTCTTAGCCGGAACAGACATACTTTATATCATAGTAATTACAAACGGACTTCAATTTTATTTATCTGAATAGATACGGAAATGCGGGTGATCTAGTCTCCATAGCAACTCTCTCGTATGTTTTCTTTGCAGTTTATAATCTTAGAGTAATGTTTTTTCATAGTAACATATATTATGTTATCAAATGGAAAACGCTCGCGTATCCGCTTGCGTGGTAATGTTTTCCCCGACCCGATTCTTCCCGGGATTAAAATTCCTTTCCTATGCTATCATTCCAGAATGCTGTTTCATGTTTACCAATATTCAGCCAAAGTGGTTCAGTAGTTTGATGGATTGATTGGTAAAGAAAGATACTTTTTCATTTAGGTGCAATCTTTTTTTTATCGTGAGGAAATCCTCCGCCTGTCATGCTGGACTCGAACCGGCTAAAACCATACAGTCCCTGTCTAACTGTCTATTGCCGGACGCCCCGGGTAACTCCTCGGAAAGATGTCCCGGTGCTCCCGGCAGACTTTGGCTACAGATAATAGTAGAAGCAGCAGACTAAATTGTCGGTATGTCTCTATTTTGAACATCGGACAACATTTTCAACAAACTTGGAGCATTCGATTCCTCAGAATGACCGATTTGGACCGAAAGCAGTTTTAAATTTGTTTTTTTCCATAACGTATGCTAATTATATTTTGTCCTTATATGCAACCAAAACTTGCAAATTGGAGCTCGATAATTGTTTACTATCCACTGAAGATCCGAAGACCTGGTTAAATTTTTCAATAATGCTGGTGGTGACTGTAATCTGGTTTCTCCTTCTTTATCATCTGCACCAAAGCCTCATCTATAAGCCAATAGCTTACAGGCGATATTAGTTTAGATTATCCATATACCATTATTTTTATCTTTCAAAACATAACTAGATTAGGACCGTAGGGTCCATATTAGGGTTACACGCACGTAGTTCACTCCCTCAAGGAAGTGGCATATCACCCGAATCGCCCAAAGAAGCGAGATAACACTCAAACCCCCCAAATAGGCAGGATACTCACCCGAACCCCTTCCCGAACGAGCTTGCGGTAGCGGACAAAATCTGTCGGGAGCTCTGGGGCTATCCTTCCGAGGGCTCGCCCGGGACTCATGGCCATAGACAGATCGAAGGATAACGTGTGGTTTTAGTCGGTAAGAGTCCGGAATAGCATCCATGAGGATTTCAAGGCGAAAAAAATAGGGGTCCATATTAATTTGACTGCTAGGAGCAGCTGTTATGGCTTTTGATGTTCGGCATTGTTCCAAGTGACTGTCTCCTGACCTCCCGATTCCGTATAGGCGCCTGCATCTTTGCCTTATCCATCTACGTGCATCGCTACCAGGTGAGGTCGTTTAGGTATCGAAGATCTTGATGGGGCCTCTTAAACCCATAAATATGATCGCTTCTTTTACATCGATAAGAAAGGAAAAATTTCAACAGCAGACAATAGGGTCGACAGCACGAGTATAGCACCTCTGGTGTTTTTTGCTTTTATTAATTCTGTGTTCAGCGCTGTTGACAATTTGACATTGATTGACAGCATTAAGCTGAGAGAGGGCCGAATTATTGCGCAGGATAGGCACAATATAAACGCAACGGGGTCGTTTTAGAAATAAGGGGGTGCCTATCGGATGCTGGATTTTTAATTATTATTTATAATATTTATATATTTTTTCTTTTACTTTTACAAAAAATCTTTCATTTATAGTATGGTTATGGTTTTTATATATCAGTATTTTTTTTTCTTTTTGCATTATTCTTTTTTTGCGAAAATTTAATGCGTTTTCTTCTTCTTATTCTTCTTACTCTGTTAGAGGGTAAAGATATTCTGAGATAAGTCGGGGTAGTGGATGCTCTCGGATTTTTCTCAAACTAAGTTGCGGTGGTGATGTCGGATGTATATGTGGTAAGAGTGAGGTGTAATACGAGTGGTGGAGATTAAGAAGAGTGTAGGAAGGCCCTTCCGGTGTTGCGATTGTCTACAGGCTACGGGAGCCACTTTCAATCAGGTAGGTTGATGCTTGTCTGTCACCTCAGCAGTATAAAGAAATGGGTGATAGGTACTATACGCCAAGCTTTGCAATTGCTCCCACGCAATATGCGGTGAGCTTATATCACCTGAAATGTCATCTACAATCATCCGTATCTGGACCACCCCAACTTAGCGTAAAATGTTTTTTTAGCCAAAGCCCAAAGTACGCTAACATATGCTTGTGATATGCAATCTAGACAACTGATAAACATACTTATATATTTGTAAATACGTACATATTATACTAGGTAGCCGCAGTCGCAAAGGTAACATATGCTAGCAGCATAAATTTGAGCGAAACGTTAAATCAAACTAAGTATTTTCCCATAGACAACATGATTCTTTTATTAGATCGAATTTGAAATTCGGGCTTCGTCACGACCGGCATAATTTGAATAGATTTCCGTAGCAGAAAAAAATTCCGAAAACGGATAAGAATTGTCGTTTGTAACACAAACGTTAAAACTACAAACGCCATTGAAGTCGCTCCATGGGAGCTTCGCTTCGCTTCGCTTCGCTTCGCTCAACATAGGAAACACTCAAATTTTGAAACAAACATTTACGGAACACACAAATATTTGTGCCGATCCCCGAATCGAATCCTCAAATCGACAGTCGCATACAGTACGACTTACGCCACTGATGCAGTCAATGATTAACGCACTGATGGTTTTATTTAACAATTTATTTAACAATAAATTGTTAAATAAAACCATCTAAATCATTTAAATAAGGTACGGAATTCTCCAATACTACAATACACATTGTTTCAAAGTATTATTTCCTAGAGATACTCGTAACATGCTTATAATAATTACAATAAATAATTACAATACCAACGAGGAAATCAGGACAATACTGATGTAAAATACGCCAATAATAGTATTTATAACTTAATTTTTTTTTATAACTAATTGAATCGGGCGTTACATGGCGGAAATCCATCGTAGAACGATAATAAAGGAGGGGAGGAGGATCCCACCACACACCCTCGATTCGTCAATCCTAACGCACAACGGTCAAGGATAACCTCCACCAATTGTAACGGAGGAATGACGAACCGAACTCCTCAAGGAAAAGGATGTAGGAGAGGCAAAAGGAAACCCTACCCTCCAGGTTGTCAAAACTTTTGCAATATTCCGCTTTACTTGCTCGCTTGTAAAGCGGAATATTGCAAAAGTTTTGACAACCTGGAGGGTACCATTTACCACATACCATTTTTTTTTATACCAATGATGTGGTAGACAAGCCCACCTGATGGAACGTGGTCACTGTAGCCTATGGACGTTTGCAACACCAGAGGTTATATTACTCTTATGCAACATGAAATTTTATGAACACGGCGCGGCGGACAGATGGGATTGCAAAATAAACTCGAAATTCATACTCAGCATACCAAAATACCTCTTATATGATACCCAACATGAAATTTTATGAGCACGGCGCGGCGGCCTTATTGGATTGCAAAATAAACTCGAAATTCATACTCAGCATACCAAAAAACCCCTTATACGATACCCAACATGAAATTTAATAACCACGGCGCGGCGGCCATATTGGATTGCAAAATGAACACGAAATTTGTATTCAGAATATTAAAAACCCCATAAATTATAAATGTACCCTACATGATAATTTTATAACTAACTAACTACGATTTACGACGCCGCAGCCATTTTGTAAACGCTTTCTAGTAAAAAGAACTATTCAAACGACATGAATACACTTACCTTTCTTCCGTGTGCGGCAATTGATGAAGTCGCAGATCCTTATTTTTCCGTGATGATGATTTACAATCTCTTACAGTACAATTCGTATGAAACATTTATACTTTTTTGTAAATAAAATAATTAGTGCACATAAAAATTAAATAATTTTTTTGCAATCAAATCATAATTTCAGGTATCTAGTAAATAAGGGAAGCTAATTAGGAGTGCATGGCGATCTGTCTTCTATGATTGCCCCGTTGGGGGTGCAGCGTGAGGATAGTTAGTTAGTTGGTTGGATATTTAGTAAATATTTGTATATTTTACAACTTACCGTATATTTTTTCATTTCACGGCTTCTCTTTTATTCCTTTGATAATGTAACCAAAAATGATTCTTATTGCGGATGCTAGGTAACAATGCTATCAGTGTCCTGGTACGTATTCCAATCTATGATGTCGATCATGTCCTTTCGACGAGCATCTTATTCTATTTTATGGTACATTCAAGCCCTAGGCGTCGATTTTCCGGCTAGGCGGCCATTTTATAGTGAACTTTGTCTTCAAGTACTCTGAACACAACTACGGGTTGACACTCACTTAACAGATAATCACTCACTTCGGTAATGGTAGAATTTATCAGTTCTTGCATTTTGTACTTCGCTTGAATGTATTGTCAGTGCTATGAGTCCCAGAGTATTGCCAGTATAATTGTGGTTTGACGATTAAGTATGGTGAATTTAACATCTAAAATAGACACATTTTTATTATTCACATTTCAATTAAATTCATTCGGCGCTTTAGACCCACCCCAGTTCCGTGCTTCGGAAGGCACGTTAAGCCGTTGGTTGCCAATAAAATAACAGTCGTTAAGCCAAGTTGAAGACCATATGGGCAGCTTAAAAAATTTCAACAGCAGGTCGCCGCAGCCTGCGCCTGTCCATTTCAACACGGCAATGGCCTCACCACCTGTTACGTGGGACAAAAATGCATACGGTGAAATGTGGGCGTTTAATATGCCTCTGCCTACCCCTTCGGGGATAGAGGCGTGACAATATGTATATATGTATGTATATAATAAAGAATGATATACGAGTACAATAGCCTAACATCAATCGGGGGCAGCGGCAGACCAGACACGATCACCTTACTAGGTCGGAGGAACTCTACTCGTTCCTTCACAGTATAATAATCATGTGATTCCTCTTATTCTGTAGTTACATTTGCCTTTAAAGGTAATTATCCGTGGTGGTTTAGTTAGTTTTCTAGCCCCGCTCCAGGGTCGGTAGTTACAAAAGTGGGTTACGATGACGTGCCCAAATACATTCTAAATTAAAGAAAAAAAATTAGAAAAATCCCTACCTATTCTGAGCATTCTATTTTCAGACAAATAACAAATTACATAGATACCAATTGAGATTATATTCCAAATTCAAATGTCTTATTCTCAGGTTATGGGCTCTACGGGTTCTCTTTGACAGCTTTCACGAGTATAGCGATGTTTGCGTACTGCTGCGTTGTCTACGGCGCAACATTCATAGTACCAACCAGCGCCTGCGAGCTGAGGACGACGCCTGTGCAACAAGGCATACTTGCTGCGATGCCTATGGCAGGTAAGTACTAATATTTATTTTAAATGCAGAACACACTGTTACTGTGTGTACTGAGGGATAAACAAAAATCTGCACCTGCTAGTTATAGATAAGGCAATAGAGTAGACAGTGATAGCACAGAGGAATCAAGAGTTTGGAAGGTACCTGGTTCAAGTATAATAGTTATTGAAAGGCTTATGTTGTATGCGATTCTGAATCAATGACACACATTTTCGACGTACCTTTAGTTGGGCCCAAAACTTATGTTCGGTGCCAATAAAATATTAAGAGAAAAGGGCCCATCCTAAAGAATCAAGATCTATAACAATTCATTGCAAGCGAATCATTGGTAGGGGTTGAAGTGTCAAAATTTAGTCACTCCTAAGGAAGTCAACAAATCTATCTTCTAGCGCGAAGTGTTGAGATTGAGGAAGTGCAATGGGAAGAAATGGATTTAATTCTCTCGATTATTTTAGGTCTGCTCCTCGGAGGAACAATATGGAGTTATCTGGCTGAGAGTCGTGGATATCGATCTATGATACTAATATCCCTTATTGGCGGGGCTGTGTTCAACGCCATTGGTAGCATTTCCGTCAACTGGATCATGTTGCTATTTTTTCAATTCTTCGGTGCATTATTGTAAGTAACTTTGACTAGTCGTTATAAACGATGTTGATAATTGATCATCTTCTTTGTTAAAGAATGGTATTCAAATTAATTTTATTTATGGTGTTCAAATACCTTGCAATTGGATAGAGTCGGGAGACTCCTATAGCTTCCCTTTTTGAGGGTCATTTTTTATAATAGTCGTGTACTATTTTGGTACTACACGTATACAGCTGTCCGCGTTACTGCAATATCGCACAATATAATTCAAATATCAGGCACTTATCGTCAGCGTTTGACTTTCAAAAGGTCCGGACCACAGTTGAAATAAACTTGCCAGCGGGTCAGTTTGCTGACATCTTTCATGAACTATCTCCCTGACGGTGTAGTCAGAGAGGATCGACAAACATGTTTTCTTTTGCTTCCTACAGATTCATTAATTGTTTCATATATAGACGACTGCGGGTATACGAGTACTTTTGAACTTTCCGTTATAGAACAATCTGCTCACGTTTATAAGTCTCGGTCTACCCTGACTACTTCTACCGTTCTTCTTAAAGCGGCCAAGTCGAAATTAAAGCGCGTACCTGTCTATAAAACATTATGGAACCTTTTTTATACAGCGTACTCAAAGTATGGTCGCTTTAAATATTTTAAATAGTGTATGACATTTTGTAAGCGCCGTTAAAATGGTCAATGCAAAATAAAGATATTTTTATTTATTTTATTTTTATTTTATAACCCAAAATATTGTTACGTTTGTAGGGTGGGTACTAATAGGAATTGCACTAATACCACAAATTTAAAAGAAACACTTTAATTACTCTAAATAAAAACAATAAAACCACAACTAATAATCGTCACCAAATACACTAGACACAAATTCTTCTCTAAGATAATCGCACTGTAACAGTATCGCACTATTTAGCTTCGATCACTTCGATTCGCACTGTTCGCTTCCTCAAAGGAGACTGTCCTGTAGCCGCAAGCTCAGCCCTTTATATACGCCTAGTAATGTTCTGGAATATTCGGGAGAATTCGTTCGGTACCTACAATCGGGTACATCTCTAGAATGTTCCACACGATACTAGTTGCTCCTTCGTAATGTGCCGGAAGGTTCTCGACCTATTGCTGTCCCTTCTGGTGCTATCTCTATCACATAGCTCTAGAATGTTCTTAGTGTAGCAATCTCTTTTAATAGTGCTATCCCTGTCTAATAGCTCTGGAATATTCTGAATGTAGGTCTCTCTTTCTAATACTGCTATCCTTGTCACTCTTTCATGAAATTACGTTATATACTGAAGTGGGCTTCAAAGGCCCATAAGGGGTCCTGAAAACGCCTCAAAAAGGGTTTTCAGGTTATGATGGCATGTGATAGGGAGTGGTCTGAAACGAACTGAAAACATGTTTCAGGCGCCTGAAAACAACGGCAACTGGGGTGAAATTTAAATAATTTGATATGTAATAGAGCCTCCTCGGAAACGGCCTGAAACCGTTCCCAATGTCCAGAAAATGACGTTTAAAGTTGTTCACTAGTCCGCCGGCGTAACAATATAACCATACCTATACTGGGGTAGTTTGGCAATTCAGTGACTGTAGGATGAATATAAACTTTTTTAATAATTCTTTTATTTAATCTTAATTTTGAACTTAATACGAAGCTAACACTGTTTGTTTTTCAAATTTGGCGTCGAATTAAACTTTTCAGTAACAAAAAAGTGAGACGACGACTAAGTATTCGTTGAAAATGGAGAAAAGCGAGTTTTGAGTGTTAATGAAACACGTCGTGGTAAAAATATTAAACAGACCGAATAGAAATAAAAAATATTTTTGTGATTCTACTCCTTCTCATGGGATGGTACATAAGTGGTTCACTGAATTTCGTTGTGGACGTACTACCACCAATAACGCCGAGCGCCCAGGAAGGCTGATTGAAGTCACCACTGAGGGTATGGTTAACAAAATCCACGATATTGTTTTGGCAGACCGTCGAGTGAAGATACGCGAAATAGCTGATGCTGTGCAAATCACGACTGAACGAGTTTTTATATTTTGCATAGCTTTACGCAAGATGGCTGCCGCGTTTACTGACAGTGCGGAACAGAAACGAAACCGTGTAACCGCTTCTAAGGAGTACCTGGACATTTATAACGGCAGTCCGAATGAATTTATGCTTCAGTACGTAACAGCTTGATGAAACGCGGGTCCATAATTATACACCAGAGACTAAGGAACAGTCTAAGCAGCGGACTTCTACCGGGGAACGTGCCCCAAAGAAGGCAAAAACGATTTTCAGCCGGTAAAGTTATTGCCACAGTCTTTTGGGAAAGCCAAGGGGTCATTCATATCGATTTTTTGGAGAAAGGCAGGACAATAACCGGAGCTTACTATACTGCATCGTTAGACAGATTCAATGAATAGTTAGTCAAGAAACGACCGCATCTTGCATGCCTATTTTTCAGGGTTTGACATAAAATATTTTTTGATGGGTTCAAAAGGACTGGTTGACTAAGCGCCGTATTTCAGAACGTTTATCAACACTCAAGTAACACTTGAGAGTAGTTTTTATAAGGAAAAATCTAGTCTTAAGCGTTGATCGACTATTGAGTAACGTTCTGAAATACGGACCTAAGTGTGTAGAGTTGAAAGGAGATAATGTAGAAAAATAATTTTAAAAAATCGAGAACCGTGCGCTTCTTCTTTTCAAAGTCACGGACTTATCATACCACCCTCGTATAACTTTGTGAATCTAGTCAAGTGAAAAACATACTTACGACTTAATCATAAGATGCAAGGCTTATAAAATAAATGAGAATAATACATACATATTGTCACGCCTTTATCCCCGAAGGGATAGGCAGAGGCATATTAAACGCCCACATTTCACCGTATGCATTTTTGTCCCACGTAACAGGCCCATTGCCGTGTTGAAATAGAAAGGCGCAGGCTGCGGCGAACTGCTTTTAAATTTTTTTAAGCCGCCGTCTTAATGTGCCTTCCACAGAAACACTCGTAAATGGAAATATCACAAAGCGGTCACCCATCTGTAACCAACGATAATAGAAGTTGCTTAGCGCAGTGATTGTTTACAGAACACTGATTCAGCGGAGTCACGGGCGCATCTATAATATACACTAAAAGTACACAAAATACGAAACAAACATCAGCAACTCACACAGATATTTGGTCCCATTACTCAAGACCTCATGCTGCAACACTACCAAGCAAAGACATATTTAAAACTCGAGACACCTTGCTGCGAGTATTAATAAGTCTTTTTATATAATGTAAGTTAACTTTTCAGCTCCTCTGGACTATATTCGATGTCGATGTCACTACTCAGCGAAAGTGTTCCTCAGGCCAACAGGAACTCTGTCGTGCTCATAGTATCCAGCGTCTTACTCGTGTCGCAAGGATTGATGGCCTGTAAGCGTCCTTTTTTTTCTTTTTTGCCAGATCCAACTCCAGCCATAATCAAATTAGTTCAAGGTCTTCTCGGTGGTACATTATTTAGTATGCAGTTTCCAAAAATTCACAAGTTATGTTAACATACTAGATATAGTTAAGAAGACTATCAGCCTACACTGTACCTATTTTAATGACTACAAATAATATATTTGAGGTAACAAAAAGCCGACAGCCGTTCGCGGATTCTGGAACAATAAGTTTTTGGCTGCATTGTGGGACACCGGAGCTAGTGTTCTTTACAGGTTTTTCTACACTAATATTATAAAGAGGAAAACTTTGTTTGTATGTTTGTTTGTTTGTAATGAATAGGCTCAAAAACTACTGGCCGATTTAAAATTAACATAGGCTATATTTTATTTTGGAAAAAAATAGTGTTTCGTAAGATATTTGGGTTTTTCGGACACAAGGTGTAAAAAATCAACCAGAAAAGTTACTTATTTTGCGTACGCTGCCTAAACTATAAAAGATAGATACATAAAATGTTATAATTAATTGTAGATCTTATAAATTTCGTATATGCAATTCTTATTGGTTAGAAAAAAAACACGTATTAGTAATGGAACACGTGTAAGTATGTCACGGGCGAAGCCGGGCGGCACAGCTGGTGTCTTATAAAGAGGAAAGATTTAAGTTTGTTTGTAATTAATAGGCTCAGAAACTACTGGGCCGCTACTGGAAACTGGAAAGCTACATTCTTTGTGAGTAACATAAGCTATATTGCATTTTCAAAAAGTTTAGGGTTTCGTACGAAATCTCGAATAGGAAAACTTAACCACGCGGCTGAAGCTGCGGGCATCAAGTAGTCCTACTAATATAATAAACGTGAAAGTTTGTAAGTATGGAGGTTTGTTACTCTTTAATGCAAAATCTACTGAATCAATTTATAAGAAACTTTACAATAATATAGCTTACACCTCAGAATAACACAAAGGCTACTTTTTGCCCCGGGTACAAGTTCCTGTAGGGTTCCTAACTAACCATCTTCACGCTGAATCCCGGAAGGAATAGTCAGAGAGGACAGATCGTCAGGCTTTACGATCCATAAATAATCTCGTAATTCTACAAATCTAATAATTTTTTTTCAGTAATGGCGAGACCCATAATTCCCTTGAACTTTTCCTACTACATACCGACCCTGGGTATTTACTGGACATCATGGCGTTTGTTAATGTTGTTGTACTCTGTGCCTCACGTTATCACTGCCGCTTGTATCTACTTCATGCAAGAGAGCCCCAAATCCTTGTTCAGCAGAGGACTTGAAGACAAAGCACTGGAAGTTATGCAAACAATACATGGTATCAATAACTGTAGAAACGAGAAAGTGTTACAGGTAAGTGAATATTAATCTTACCCGCTTAGTGGTCGTTTCCGTGGGAATAAAATGTAGTCTAAGTTACTCCTTATAACATCAGCTATCTGACAGTGAAAATCCCGATAAAATCGAACCAGCCGTTTCAGAAATTAGGGGGAACAAGCAGACAGGCAAAATTTTATAATTTTTTATTTAAGTAGGTACCGTATACAGTTTCATATATATTTAGTGCAATATTTCTCGTTAGTAGTGACGTGATGATGTGTGTAGCCAATATAGCCTTCCTCGATAAATAGGTTATCCAATATAAAAATATTTTTTCTATTCACATTAGTAGTTACTGAGATTAGTAGGTTTAAACAAACAAACTCTTTAGTAATCTATACTAAAATTATAAAGCTGAAGAGTTTGCTTGTTTGTTTGGTTGAACGCGCTAATCTCAGGAACTACTGGTCGGATTTGAAAAATTCTTTTTGTGTTATTTAGCCCATTTATCGAGGAAGGCTATAGGCATTTTCATTACGCTACTTCCCTGGAGAGTGGAGTAGTAGTCATAAATGTCGACAAATTGGGCAACTTATAATGCATTATTGTAGAATTTATAAGCAACGGGATTAAATAGGTGCGAAGGGAGTTCGAAATATGTAACGGGCGAAGCCGTGGGAGTTATCTAGTATAAGTAAAGATGGCTAGAATCGAATCAATTTCGATTCCTAACCAACAGTTTATTCTTCGTCCGCCTTAAATTCTAAAATTATTTCTTTTGCAGGTGTTATCTTTGATTCACGACGACGCCGTATCCTTACCAACAGACTCATTGGCGTCTGAGGAGCAACTGTTGCTGTTTAAGATGCCTCTTCTCAAGTACACAGTCATTATGCTTGTCCTCAGTGCAGCCCAGCAGTAAGTGTTTTACTTTACAGAACAAACTTATTTCATTGCATCTGAGAAGCACTAATAAGTCTGTCCGAGTCTTAAGTTTAAAACAAGTTGATTTGAACAAACCAACTAGTTTTAAACTTAACTTTCCAACGATTGAATGAGAAACGATTGACGAAGAGTATATATTGTGCGAAAGTAGAGGGTAGAAGGAGAAAGAGCAGATTGCTCAATAATTTAAAAGTCAAAAGTACTCGGATACCTAGACTTGTATGTATGAAGCGATTAATGAATCTACAGGAAGCGATAGAATTATGAATGGATCGCGAAGCCTGGCGATCTGTCCTCTCTGACTACAACATCAGCGATACAGCGTGGAGATAGTTAAGTTAAAGTTATAAACGCATGATGAAGCTTACGATTTTTCCACAGTGTATAGTAAGTTTACATATCTCTCACGCCTTTATCCCCAAAGGGGTGGCAGAGACATACTACACGCCAACATTTCACCGTTTACATTCCCGAAAATTTTAAAAATTATTTTAAATATGGTGGAACATTTTTTTTTACGCAGTGCCTTCTTGCCCAAAGTAAGCTAAAGCTTGTGTTATGGGATCTAGACGACTGATAAATATACTTATATATTTCTAAATACATACATATTAGACATAGGAAACTCCGAAACAAACATTTGTAGGTCACACAATTATTTTTTCCGTCCCTAGAATCAATCACAGGACCGTGTATGCGACTGCCGCGCCTGCGGTGCCGTGATTGATTCCACCAATTCTACACTGATGGCAGCAAACATGATAACCAAGTTGGGGCCGCATGGGTATTAATCCGCCAAAATCAGACTATCACCACAAAAAATATAAACTACATAATAGCTGCTCAGTTTTTCAAGCCGAATTATATGCGATTCTACAAGCCTTACAGTACATCCTCACCAACCGATCATCCGAATCATCCATAATATCCGATTCCAAATCAGGTCTTATGGATCTCACAAACCCAAACTCTACCGATCATCTAGTCTCTCAAATTCAGCAACTACTCTTCACTGCCAAGCATATTGACTTAAAAATTCGTTTTACCTGGATTAAAGACCATGTCAATATACCTGGAAATGAACTAGCCGATCAAGCCGTAAAATCCGCCGCCCTCCTCCACAAAGCCCCAGACTACTCTTACTTCCCAATCAGTTATATTAAATATAAAAATAAATTACTCTTACAAAAAGCCTCCTCAGATCTTTATCAAAAAGGCACACACATACTCACCCTGTTCAACAATTACACCGATCTCCAAAAAAATCTCAAGATAATCAAACCCTGATTATTATTAACTGAAATTTTAACCAACCATGGATACCATAAAACCCACCTACACCGATTCAAAATCACTCCAGATGACCTATGCCACTGTGACTTTACTACAAGGCAAACGATCGATCACCTAATAAAAGAGTGCCCAAGGTTTATCCAAACAAGGTTAAACTTCACTACCGTCACTCCAAACAGCATAGATCCATTTAATTTAGTCCAACTCATCACACGCCCCACAGCACTCAACGCATAAAATATATAAATATTGTACGATATTATAAATCTACATTTATCTTTGTTAAATTACTTTTAGAAGTCTCCATAGCCTAGGATGCAATATTTCATATGATGTCTCATACCAACCATGCACACGCACATATACTATATTAAATTCTTTAAACCCCAAAACAACTCACAACATCCTTACACATCATCTACCCATAATAACACAACCCAAAACCATTGAAGGTACATTGTAGGACGTATAAAATCGCGTTACTTTGTACCTTTCAAGGTATAATTAAAAAAAAAACCATACGTCTGTCTAGCTTCACAATTTATAGCTATTTAATCATAGTAAGGGATATAAAGACATGGCATACAACAGACTCACACATTTAAAAGCAAGCTCACACACGCACATACATATATTAAACTTAAACTTATAGATCATTATGTTTTATAGACTCATCGCTTTCATTGTGTGGCTGCCGAAGATCGCTGATCTGTTCATACGCAACGTTCAAACTGCGGAAACCTCAAACATCACTATATGCCGTGTACTGCAAATAGATACTACCTATAAAGTAAGTACCATTGAAATCAGAATCGCTCGTAAAAGAAGACTCATTGTTCTGTAAACAATCACTGCGTTAAGTAACTTTCGCAATGGCAGGTTTCGGATAGGTGATATGAGCATTTTGGTGCTTCGGATGGCTTATTTAGACGTTAGTCCCGGTTGCCATGGCAGTCGTTAAGCCAAGTTGCAAACCTTTTACGCGAGGTAAAATATTTCAATAGCAGGTAGAAACAACCTGCATCTGTCTATTGCAACACGCCCATTGCCATGTTGAAATGGATAGGCACAGAAAGTGACGATCTGCTATATAAGTACACATTTTTCAAGAAGATAGTTACGGAGCCTCGCCAAGATCTTCAGGGTTTGGACTCTGTCGCCTTAACTTGCTGTTCCTGGTGGATCTAAATCGACCTTGTATTAGGACTTATTACTTGCTTTTTTTTCAGGTTGACGAAACACCGTGTGGCTTAGACGAGACAGCACTGCTGATTGTATTCGGAGTCGGATTATTACAAGCCATTTTTAACTTATGTCTCAGTTTTGTAAGTACGAATAGCACTTTTAGAGCTCCATTTCTAGGCGATGATTTCTATTTTTTTTTCTCGCATTTATTAAATGTTCTACCTTATGAAAAAATATTATATTTGACTCTTCATAGATACACTGTTACGAGTACTACAGTATCTCAAAAAGTCTCAAGCTGAATTCTTAACTAGAACTTTAATGTCACATGTAATAATCTTTACATACATACACATTGTCATGCCTTTATCCCCGAGGGGTAGGCAGAGGCATATTGAACGCCCACATTTCACCGTATGCATTTTTGTCCCACGCAGCATGTGGTGAGCCCATTGCCGTGTTATAATGGACAGGCGCAGACTGTGGTGACATGCTGTTAATTTTTTTTAAGCCGCACCTAGCTTAACGACTGCTTTAAAGGGCCGAATATATTTAATAAAATGTGTCTATTATATATGTTAAATTTGGAAGAAATTTTGAACCCGTTGCCTTTTTAGTAAGGTGGTAACAAAAAGACTAAAAGGTCTTATGTGCACTAAATAATCTTTACTCGTCACAATGGCTCACAACAATAAAGGACAACCGAATCTTGAAGTTTTCCCTTACCCATCTCACACACGAACCTGTTTCCGCGATAAAAAATAGCCTATGTGCTAATCCAGGATGTCAGCTACCCATAAATCAAATTTTATGCAAATTGGTCAAACCGTTTGAGCGTGAAGAAGTAAGAAATACTTAAAACTTTTTCACCCACGAATCATGAAATTCTCCGGTACCGGTTTCCCACAGGTAATTGATAATGAGATAAAAAAATGCCTAGGAACATATACCTAGGCATTTTTTATATTAGTGCGTAGTAGTGGGACTTGGGCACTCTCTCAATAATTTTGGTAATACAATTGGTCTTACACGCAAGCCAGATAGGTTGTAACTGAATTATGCTTCGAGTTTTCAGGTTTCAGCCATATACTGCAAGTGGTGCACCAGCTAAGTAAAGTACATTACTTAACTGGTGCACCACTTGCATCTGGGTTGGGCTCCAAAAACCAGATAGGGGCGCATTACACCTAACATGACTTACTCGTACTAGTGTTTGCTTCTTACTTATTGACTATACTTCTCCGAAGCGCTTTTAATCCAATATTCTTGTAAACGATCTTTCGCTATGGCTACTCACGGATGGGTGACCACTTTGTGGCATTTCCATTTACGAGCGTTTCCGTGTTTCGGAAGGCACGCTAAGTCGTAGGTTCCAGTTGCCAGTACCAGTTGCTGTCCATTTTAACACGGTAATTGGTTCACTATCTGTTACGTGAGACAAAACTGCATAGGTTAGATGATAACCCCTTTGCCTGATTTTTCGGAGATAATAGACGTAACTGATAAGTATACTTCTTCTAAGCATTCTCATTTTCACAAAGAATGTATTGTTAAATTTCTTACCACTTTTCCATTATATTTAAGCTGATCGACTACGTGGGCCGCCGGAACATAGCCATGATCATGTTCATGGTATGTGGAGTGAGCGGGATTCTCGTGAATCTCGTACCCAACGTGGCGGGGAGCGTGGTACTGTTCACTGTGATGCTGATGGGAATCGTTCTAGTTGGACTGTGCGCTACTATCTGTGTGGATTTGTTTCCTACGAATTTGAGGTATTTATTGCGGACCAGCGCCACGTAGCATAATGGAGTAACCGGCCTGCTTTGATACTAACACAGATAATATAATATAATTCTTATAATACTAAGGATCCTGTATCGCTTCAGTGGGTTACACCAAAATCTTAGAGACTAAAGTAACCTCACCAGCTAGCGGTGCACCTGCTGACTAATGGATGAGACAAAAGCACAGTTGCCTTTATGGGGTTCGGAATTCTGACGTCAGTTATTCCCAATAATGCCGAAAAATAAAGCCAAACGATAGCTGCTTGGTGGTGCTTCTAGCAGTCACAAAGTGGATTCCAGGCTCCAACTCCAACAAGGGTTTGGAAATACACTAAAATGACAAACAATTTGAGGTATTTATGTAATTGTAAATTATTTTAAACGAGCCTCATCGAGATCTCCGGAGCCTAAATCTCAACTTAATTAAAGTAAGTCCTCATATTAGTATAAAATGAGTCCTCATATTAGTATAAAGTGAGTCCCCATCTAAGTATAAAGTGAATAAAATAAATAAATAAATATCCATCACGCCTTATCCCCGAAGGGGTGGCAGAGGCATATTATATGCCCACTTTTCACCGTGTGGATTCCTGTCCCACGTAATAGGTGGTGAGCCCATTGCCGTGTTGAAATAGACAGACGCAGGTTGTGGCGACCTGCTGTTGAAGTCTTCAAGCCGCCCATAAGGCCTTCAACCAGGCTTAACGACTGCCATTTTACTGGCAACCGAGACCAAAGGCTTAACGTGCCTTCCGAAGCACGGAAACGCTCGCAAATGTAAATGCCACAAAGTGGTCACCCATCCGAGGACCAGCCTTAGTGAAAGTTGCGTAACTCAGTGATCGTTTACAGAACACTGAGACCGCTAGGCCACGAGCGCTTCAAAAGTATAAAGTGAGTCCTCATATTAGTATAGCTCGAAGCGAAGGAGTTCGTAAAACTTTTGGAATGTCGAACAGCAGAAACTTCAATCCAAGGAAAATATTTCAAAAGGTATAAGAAAGTTATAAGGATGAGTATAAATCAGAACCTGTTGTTTCAAATTGAATGCTTTGGATGCAACTGGGATTAAAGCTAGAATGTTAATGATTTAGATTCTTAAGGATAAAAACATAACAGAAAAATGTTAAATCAAGCGATTTTAATTTACAATAAGCTTGCTCTTTAAGAGGAGATTCCCGGGGCTTCTGGCAGTCTATCGCCACCGGGATAATAGGGACCGTGTGGTTTTAGTTGGTTTTTCGTGGGTGGGTTATCCCTTCTGTCCTACGATCTACCATCTCGATTCACTAGTGGATCGAATAGCACGCAGGAGTGCACTGTGATCCACCACTAGTCTGGGTGGGTCCTGAGATACTTTCATCTCGTAATATGATCCACCAGTGGACCGAACAGCACACAGGGAGTTCGGTAAGATCCACCATTTGTCCCAATGTTGTTTATGATATGAACCAGTTATTAAACAAAACCTTTATTTTCCACTTTTATAATTAAGCTAGTATGTCCTAATATTAGATAAATAATATTGAAAGATGTACTGATGTGAATTTTTATATTCGCAAGTGCCACTTAGAGTATGTATAAACAGTATGAGTTTATTTGTAGATGCGATCACTTCGAAAATTGTGCGGCGTTACCTTGGCCGACCGAATACGTAACGAAGTGATACGCAATATGGCAGGTTTGAATGAAAGTGTCAGCGTTAAGCTGGAAAAGGGCGTGCTCCGTTGGTTTGGACACGTCCAACGAATGAGTGAGGAACGATTAACGAAGAATATATATTGTTCAAAAGTAGAGGGTAGAAGGAGTCAGGGAAGGCCGAGACTTACATATGAAGACCACGTGAGCAGATTGCTCAAAAACGGAAAGGTCAAAAGTACTCGGATACCCAGACGTGCGTGTATGAAGCGATTGATGAATCTCGACGAAGCGAAAGAAGTATGCATGGATCGCGAAACCTGGCGATCTGTCCTCTCTGACTACCCCGTCAGGGATACAGCGTGAAGATAGTTAGTTAGTTAGTTAGTTAGTTTATTTGTACATGATCCACCCAGACCAGTGGTGGATCACAGTGAACTTCTGCGTGCTATTCGATTCACTAGTGGATCGAGATAGTGGATCGTACAGGACAGAGGGGTGTTATCATTAGCCTTCATTTACTCTTTTCTTTTCAGAATACTAATTGTCTCCCTAACAAACACGGTCCAGTATTTAAGCATAATTGCGTCGATTCAAATCCTCAACGTCATATTACGGAACTACTGCGAAGCTGGATTCTATTTATTCGGCTCGTTACTTACGTGTGAGTATAATACATATATATTAAAGTATGTAAAGTGGAATTATATAAAACACCAAAATTCCCAGACCCAAATCAGCCACACATGTAAGAGGTGCTTGGCTTTTAAGGAGGTTTTGGCCCCTTAAATGTCCGAAATTGTTTTCAGCAATCTTGAAGAAAGCAAAAATCAGCTGTGATTTTTGCTCTGACAATCAGATAAAGTAGACCGCGGACTCTAAGTTTGGCTTTTGGATGCAATCGGGATTATACGCTAAGATAGAAATATAACGAAAAATATAATATGATCGTCATTTTATATTATGTACCTATATTCTTAGCAAATAAGAGATTGATTGATTGAACCGATAAATCAATAGGTTGAAATGATTGACTTTGCATTTCTTAGTTTCGGAAATTATTTTTTGGAACACGATTTTTCTTTATTATTCCTCTGTATTAAGGAGGTTATTGTATTAATTTACGTATTATTGTATGTTAATGAAATTACCTTAACTGAATTCTGAAGTGTATTAAATCATATTTATATACATTTTCATTTATTGCGCGTAATTGTAATCAATAATTTCATACGAGTATTATGACCTCTCGGTGCATGCATGGGTACATAACTGAGTTTGCAGTAGGTACTCTCTTTGAGTAGGAATAATGCACGTTTACTACCTTTAAATAAAGCGTTTTTGACTTTTTCGAATAAAAATTCAATTCACAACAAATATGTATGGACACATTACAAATTGACAGGCTATACCTATGAAATAATCGTAAAATAATTCGGTACCAACATTCCGGTATCAACTTGTATCAGAATGTCAAGGCAAAATAAATCGTACTAATATTATAAAGCTGAAAAGTTTGTATGTTAGTTTGTTTGTTTGGTTGAACGCGCTAATCTCAGGAATTACTGGTCGGATTTGAAAAATTCTTTTTGTGTTAGATAGCCCATTTATCGAAAAAGGCTATAGGCTATATATAATTACGCTACTACACTGGGAAGCAGAGCAGTAGTCATAAATGTCGACAAATTTGGCAAATTTTTATGCATCATTGTAGAATTTATAAGCGACGGGATTAAATAGGTGCGACGGGAATTCGAAATATTCCACGGGCGAAGCTGTGGGGGTCCTCTAGTCCTACTATAATATTATAAACGCGAAAATTTGTAAGTTTGGATGGATGTATATTATTACTCTTTCACACAAAATCTACGGAATGGAATTTGATGAAACTTTACAATAATATAATATAGCTTACACATTAGAATAACACATTTTGTATCCCGGGAACAAGTTCCTGTGGGAAACGGGAAAACTTCTCCACGCCTGGGGAGTCGCGGGCGTCATCAAGTGATTTCTTGAAAAATGTTTTTTTACAGTTGCAGCGTTCGTTGCGTTCTTTCTGCCAAATGATCGCTGTAGAGCGAAAGAACCAACAATCATGGGACCAAAACCTGGAAGTTTTCGAGAAGAGAGACGTGTTAGCATCTTGAATTACATGTAATTCATGATTCAACAATCTATAAATAAACGATTACCATAGCTTTTGCTCTTGCTTACGTCATTTCTCCCATTTGACTTAATGTTAGATAACGGAAATAAATGTAATATTAATCAATTTATTCGTACAAAATGTATCTATTATCGGCTAAGAGCATCGCCACATCATCCTTAAAAGTATTATAAATGTGAATGTACGTTTGTTTGTTACGGTTTCACGCGAAAACTGCTTAACCGCTCAACATGAAACTTTGTACACATATTCTTGGAGGTATTAGAAGTAACATAGAATACTTTTTATTGAAACAATTAAGAAAGATAATGGTCTATTTCTCTTATGTTGCGCTAACGAAGTTGCGCGGATCAGCTAGTCCTACTAATATTATAAACGTGAAAGTTTGTAAGAATGGATGTTTGTTCCTCTTTCACGAAAAATCAACCGAATGGCTTTGATGAAACTTTACAATAATATTACTTACACATCAAAATATAATATAGCTTACACATTAGAATAACACATTTTGTATCCCGGGAACAAGTTCCTGTAGGAAACGGGAACGGGAAAACTTCACTACGCGTGCGGAGCCGCAGGTGTTAACTAGTAATATATAAATTAAAACGTTACCTAGTACTAATCTATGGGAAATTCTAGTTATGACGCTCCAATTTATCCACGAGGTATATAGCCACAAAGAATCATCTTGTGATTTAAGTAGGTTCGAGTCCGACTGCCCAACTCACCCTGGATTTGTAACAAACCTTTTTTTATTAACTTGCAATACCTATTGCAAGTATTAAAAAAAGAAAAGAAATGGTGCAAATACGTATATGCACTATTAAGTTTGTTAATGTGGAATCTTGTAACTGAATTTCAAATCCCATAATTTTCTTCAACAAATTTTGTTCACCGTTAGTTTTCATGAATAATTATTATATCTATACTAATATATAAAGCTGAAGAGTTTGTGTGTTTCTTTGTTTGGTTAAACGCGCTAATCTCAGGAACTACTGGGTCGAATTGAAAAAATATTTTGTGTTGGGTAGCCCATTTATCGATGAAGGCTATAGGTTATATATCTTCACGCTACTACCCTGGAGAGCGGAGCAGTAGTCATAAATGTAAACAAATCGGGCAAATTTTCATACATTATTGTAAAAGTAAGATACGAAGGGATTATAATGAGTAGGAGGCAGCGACGAGGATTCGAAGTTTGTCGCGGGCGAAGCCGCTGGGGTCAGCTAGTATTATAATAATTATGAATGGTTAGCTGTGTGACGTCATTCTAAATCACGGACAAGTTTTATGCTTTCCTGCAGCATGGGTATGAAATGAAAGGATTTGCCGAGAATTATTCTGTATTATACTAAAAACTTATAAACTAAAAAATTAAAAACTTGTTAAAAAATAAGGAAAAAAATAACCTATAGAAAAAAAGTGTGTGTGTATGTACACGCTTTAGAAGTTTAAACTTCTTTGGCGTAACAAGAGAAAAATCTGTTTAAAATTTTTATCTTTCACCTTATCCTACGTTTATAAAAAAAACTAATATGTTGTAAACTAATATGCGAACTTCAGGGTGTTTGAAAACTACTTTGAATTTAGTTATAAGTTGTCATGGAAACTCTTATTAACTAACTTCATTTCATGACGTCGGTTTTTTGTGACGGTCTGCGCGCGCATCGGTAAAATTTACTCTCATCATTTTTTCCTAACGCGCCAAAAGAATTATAACAACAAGAATATTTTCATGAGTTCGAACATGGACTTGTGTGAACATTTTTCTCATTTACTATAAAATAATCTCTCTAATTCGACAATCAAACTAATAAATCGAACTTTTGATCAAATGGGGTGAGGTCCATAACGGGTTCTACAAGTAAAAAAAAACGTAATGTGAGGATGATTACATTGTATGATTGAGAATGACGGATATAGTGCGAAAACTCATTAATTCATTGAATCGAGGTGAACAAGTTCATTCCTTTATAACTTCCTTCGGAAGGTTTTTACCTTGAACTATAACTTGCCTATTGGCAGATGCGGAAGTTCTTCAAGGCACGGAAAAAAAATACAGGTAAGACATTGGTTTTATTATTTTGATTCTCGCATCGTTGGATAAATTTTTAATCCAATTATTTTGCTAAATTTCTCATAAATTTTTAATAAGGTGGAAAAAGACAATTCGATTCGAGACGGGGATTGAACCCGTGACCTTAGGGAGAAATTTAGCAAAATAATTGCTTTCAAAATTTATCCATAGACTGAGTGGAGTCCATCAATGTTTAAAAATGGTTGTAACACTGTTCATTGGTATCGAATTGTTCAAATGACGGTTAAAATATGGTCGAGAATTTCAACTTGATTCGATACGGTTCGGGTAGTTCAGGTGGCTAGTACATTGCCTTGGATAGGCAAAGGTCACGGGTTCAATCGTCCCCGTCTCGAATCGAATTGTCTTTTTCCACTTTATTAAAAAATTATCTCGCTTCGTTGTTGAAATAATTCTACTCAAATAGATAATTATTTCACTGAAGTTAATTATATTTATCACGCACGCCTTTATTTTGGAAGGGGTGGTAGGGTCATATATTAAGCCCACTTTTCAGTGTGCATTTTTTCCCACGTGAGCCCATTGCCGTGTTGAAGTGGACAGACGCAGGTTGAGGCTATCTGCTATTGATTTTTTTCAAGCCTATAGCTTAACGACTCTGCCATCTTACTGGCAACCAGAGGGCCAAGTCTACAAGCAGAATAGAAATTGTCACTCAATAGAGAGCCGATAGAAAATATCGACTACTATTTCTTATTATCTTATTATCTACTATTTCAATTGCGCTCCAGTAAAATTCTATCGGCGGCCGTCCGATAGAATGTTATTAACACGTGTAGCGCATGTAAGTAGCTCTTAATTAGCATTTTTTGTAGTCTAATTAGTCTGATACTAATATTTTGATAGTTAAAAACAGCTATTTTGCTTCTATTCTGCAGCTTCAGAAGTGTAATTGTGAAATATATGATAGTTTTAGTAAACTACTTAATTTTGGACTAATCACAATAGAACCGCTATAGAATATAACCAAAACGACTTTTTATTGGAAAAAAGTAGACTCGGCCCCCAGGACCAACGGCTTGCATTCCCAAGCACAGAAACGCTCGTAAATGGAAAGTTGCTTAATGCAGTCATGGTTTACAGAACACTGGTTGAGCAGAGCCACGAGCGCTTCATACTGCTTTCTTTGCTTGTTCAGCCTGGAAGTCACAACAAAACGATACCGAGTGAAGGAAAAAGGACACATTTTAAATCTATGTGCTACCACAGAATAAGGAATAGTACTACGTACAGAAGTTTCACGAAATAAAAAAAGTCAGTTTTAGGTATGAAAACAGAACTAGACCACGCCGCCTACAAGAAAAATTTATACTTATAACTGCGCACGAATGTTGAGTATTCTTTGCGCGCCAGAGTTTTAGGACCGCGCTGCGACGTCCGCGCGGGGTTTGACTGCAAACAAGGGTATGACCATGGCTACAAAAAGAAGCATAACAAAAAGGCATAGCTTGACATGCCTTAGGGATGACAATGGGTGACGATGATCCTACTGTTATCTGAGATGCTGAAGAACATAGAGAAGTGAAAAAGAAATAGTCAGAAGTCTCTGGTGAAATAAAGCCGGAAATCAACATTTAAGTGTTATGACGTGTTTAGCTATGCACGTGTTACTGTCGATGGAAACGGCAATAGATCCAAAGATATAAATAGCTTAGATTTGGCCTTTGATAAACATTTACAAAACTAAAAAAAATCGTTTCAAATATTGAAATGTTTGTCGCATTTATATTTGTGCTCGTGACGAAAAGTGACTAAAACAAGTGCAAAAACCTTTTGTTTCTTATACTACTGAGGTGGCAGACAAGTATACAGTCCACGTGATCGGGTAATGTTACCATAGCTAATGGATGTTAGCAACACTAGAAGAGCTATAATACTGTCTGTTGAAATGGACATGGGACATGGCTACCTGAAATTGAAAATTTTCTTTCGTTCTACTTAAAATTTTCTGCTTTCAATTTGACGTAACGACTTCTCTGTTAATTCTTCAAAGACTCGGATTTTCGCATTGTCCTCGAACTCTTCCTAAACCACTCAACCATTTTTTGAGCAAATTTGACCCATAATACGACATCTAGCCATAGATGGTTTAGAAAAAATAAAATCGAAAATCGGACATACCATGGAGGAATAATCACTGGACGGAAAATAGACATCGACAAAAGAACTCGAAAAATGGCAAAACGCTTCGCTCCATTTAGAGTTACCGGGACGGCAATGCAAATAGTAAATAGGGGAACAACAGCTTAACTCTTATAAACATGCCACAAACATTTAAGCTACAATCGAAATCGATTCTGAGATGCCATCTCAGAAGATGGCATCTCAGAATCGATTGTTGCGTAAATTGCTTACTTAACTCAGTGATCGTTTACAAAACACAAGCTATTAGTAATTTTCTTATTTCATATCAATCATCATGCGTAAAAAAATACGTTTCCACTCGCTTAAGCTTACGGGACCAAGCGGGAGTCCCACACTTCCGCCTGGTTTTGTCCGGTAGGGTTCCGGCAAGGCATCCATGACGATTTCTGTACATAAAAATCTATTTAAATCATTGATTAAGTAGATCTACTTTTCTTTATCGCTATCGGCGCCGCCGTCTGCCCAGCGTTGTCATACGTTGTCATCTATATTAAAAAGATTACCGGGTGATTCACTTATCTATCAACGCCCAGCCGAAAATATCGAACCTAGAAACTTCAAATTTTTTTGCTAAGCCATCCTTTTAATGTAGGCAAAGTTTTTTTTGAGAGTAAAATAGTGGGTTAATGGTCGTCTTTATATCATGTTAAATCATGGGCGCCGCCTAGGAGCTGGGGCCTTGTCCTTATATATGGTACCTCAAAACTTCGTTATTGACGAACCGATTTGGATAATACTAATTTTTTTTTAAATAGTTGTAAAGTAAAGGTTATGTTAGAGGCGGCTGTTAGAATTTTTGTACAAATTACAGAATCTTTATATCTGTTTTTCCTGTGACTTGAACACCTGCTCCCTATTTCGTGGTATCACCAAAACTACTGAAAGTTTGGGTGTGTAAATCACCTTTGTCTCCTTGGATGTGTTTGACCGGTCATGTTTCCCCTTCTCTTTAGTGTATTCCAAGTTCTAACCCCACCAGGGAACCTGTGGTCAACAAAACTGATTGACAGGTTGAGTGTTGGAAGGTGATTTTAAACTTTGGATGAAAAATATAAGATTGTAAATTATATCAGAATGTAAGGGACTTTCCGATTTCTTTAATACAAATAGTGCTTTGTGTCTTGAACATTATTCATACAGCATACTGTAAAATATGCGTGTATAGTATGCCTCTACCAACCCCATAGGGGATAAAAGCGTGACATATTCATAATAATAGCAATATGGAATCCGTGGTTCTAAAAATAAATATAATCTTTACACAATCAGCTGTGTGGCCATCATGGCCATGTCCTTTGCTGGCACGTGCTTGAAATGACGCCTATTTATTTATATTCGTGTTGCTTCAATTGGTTGTTGACCCACTAAAGGATAAGTGGGCGACGGATTCGCTATTCCTTATTCTACCTGAATCCGGCTCTTCTTTGATACAATGTACTCCTTAAAGTATCTCATGTTGGTCTTTTAAATATCTTCCGAGCGCTTTTGCCAATTAATCTAAACCATTTTCAGTTATAATAATTCGACCTATGTTTCTAGGAGTTATAATTGATTTTTAGGTAAAATAAATCATGATTAAGGTAAAAACAGTTCTCGCCTTAATGCACTTTATTTTTATCCGACTGCACCAGAAGGAGAGTTATGATTTTCGAAAGAATGATGTGTATGTATAATTGTTTGGTACGCTCTGCAGCCTGAACTGCTTGCTGGAGAGTAACACTGGGTATATCAAAATACAAAATCAAAATAGCGGATTTTGGGCGCTAATTACAATTGTGTTATTTGAAACGTACAGGCTCAAAAGGACTACCATCATTACCATCACCAACCATTGTAGGCGAATAATGAATGTGTGATTCTTCTATGTCGACGTCTATACTAATGCGTATGCCGTGTGTCCCTACAAAAGTATCATCATATAACAGGAGGAAAATCACCTGTTGAATATTGAATGTTGAATTTTTACTAACAGTTTTTTTAATGTAAAAGTTTATTCTTACAGTATCAAAAGAGATACAGTTTATCCACACTATCACTACTTAGATCTCAATAAACCTCTCCGATGTGAAAAAAAGTGTGTGTGTACTGGTGTGTACTTATGTACACGCGTTAGAAGTTATACTTCTTTGGCGTAACAAGATAAAAATCTTTTTAAACATTTTATCTTTCGCCTTATCTTTCGTTTGTAGAAAAAAAATAAAATGTTGACTATAGCTAACTTTGAAAACTACTTTGAATGTAGTATAACTACAGTTGTCATGGAAACACAATCAGCTAAATTTAGGGCGTCAATTTTTCGTTACGATGTGCGCGCGCATCGAAAAAAATTACTCTCATAATTCTTCTCTAACGCGCCAAAAGAAGTATAAATACAAAAATAAATACTATACAAGTATCTATACAAGTAGGCACACAACATCAAACCGCTAAGCTGATAATAGGCGTTTAGTCGCGTGTCATACCAAATATTCACACAGATGGCGCTTGAACTTCAGCTAAACGCGCGAGGTCATTTGCATTGTCATTCTTCACCTTCACAGTATTTGATTGATATTTAACTTCCTTCCGCTGACCTATTCACTGAATCTATACTAATATTATAAAGCTGAAGAATTTGCTTGTTTGTTTGGTTAAAGCGCTAAACTCAGAAACTACTGGTCGGATTTGAAAAAATCTTTTTATGTTAGATAGCCTATTTATCGAGGAAGGCTATAAGCTATATATCATTACGATACTACACTGGGGAGCATAACAGTAGTCATAAATGTCAACAAATCGGACAAATTTTTATGCATCATTGTAGAATTTATAAACGACGGGATTAAATAGGTGCGATGGGAGGTCGAAATATTCCACGGGCGAAGCTGTGGGGGTCATTTAGTGAATGATAAATGAATGATTTTGAATAAAGGATGAATAATTTATTTATATCAAAGAATATGGTAAGTACATTAAGATCATCACATTAAATCACTGTGACTCCTGTTAACCAGATTCTACAGCAATGACCAAGACCGACGAGACCAAAAGTTACACCGAGCTCAAACTCGGTGAAGTCCCATCGGAGAAGTTAGCATGTCTGGAAACCTGCAACGAAATTAATCAGAAGATAATTTGAGGAAGCTGGAAAAAAGAACGTAACGCCTCTTCCCTCCTTTGCAAAGCGGGAGACCTTGAAAGCAACTAGATGTAAATCCTATAGGAAAAGCACTACGGTGATAGAATATACGGGTCCTATGTGAGCTATGTTTGATTCCAGTAATATGTATGGCAGAAACGTTTAAAAGCACGAAAATTCACCCTTGATGCCACGAGATCCGCTTAGTAAGTAGTAGATTTGGGACATGTAGGTACCTGATAATTTAAATGTGTGGGTATTCGTAATAATAATAATGAGTTGGCAAGTCACCGTCCGTCAGAAGAAGGCGGGCGTGGACTGTCTGCAGTGGGAATCCCATTTCATATTAGATTTAAATTCTCAAAGGGCCTCCTCGTGTTGGACCAGTATGTCCCAGTCTAAGCCCACCAAAAGAAACGGGTATCTCCGTAAGAAACAAAAAGAAGATACCAGAAGATGCCATCTAGCCCAAACTAAGCTTTAAGCTTGTACTATGGGATAACTGATATACATACTTTTATATTTCTAAATACATACATATTATACATAGGAAACACTCAAACTCCGAAACCAACATTTCCGTTCACACAAATATTTGTTCTGACCCGAAAAGCAAACCCGGGACCTCAGTGCATACACTACCGCTGTGCCACCGTGGCAGTCAAAGATAAAAAATATTTTACAAACATCAGGCATAAATTCGACAATCCGCCTACCATTTTTCCTATGGCCATGTGATATCAGTTAGCAGGTGTAATTTATCAATTACACCTATACACGATAAAATCAACATCAACGACCTGTCACCAGAATCATGCATTTGATTTAACCAATAATATAATAGGTCCTATATATAAAATTTCAACAGCAGGTAGCCACAACCTACATCTGTCTATTTCAACACGGCAATGGGCTCACCACCTGTTACGTGGGACAGGAATCCACACGGTGAAAAGTGGGCATATAATATGCCTCTGCCACCCCTTCGGGGATAAGGCGTGATGGATATTTATTATTTATATATTATTGGTTATATATAACCTCTAACCCGGACACTGGCGAAACTGCGGTTTCTAATCCGCAGTCACAATAAAGCAAAAAAAAACTGACTTAGAAGCGTCAGGAAAAAAATGGTATGTGAAATAACCGCCTAATACCGGTAGTAACAAATATACTCGTACTAATATTCTTCCAAAAAGTAAAAATTTATACGGAGATAAGAGTTGATGATAGTTAGTTACTTAGTTAGTTGTAATGACTCATTTGTACTCAGATAGACCCTGTGAGGTCTTCGTAGTGCCAAACTTATATTATGTATCCTATGTCTAATCGGAAATAAATAAAAAAGAATTGAAATGTAGGAATTACATCACTTCAATACCCTTCGCTTACGACTTATGAACTTGTCGGTATTATTTGCTGACCGGTGTATACCCGCGGCTATTCGACCGCGGCTAGGCCTCGGCGAACGTTCGCATTGCGAAATGCATACTGCTACGTTATTGACAAAACGATTTAATGCGCAACAGTTGATTTTTTTACGCAACTCGTCCGTAACATTTGACGATTCTTATCTATACTAATATATAAAGCTGAAGAGTTTGTTAGTTTGAACGCGATAATATCAGCAACTGCTGGTAAAAAATTGAGGAAGGCTCTAGCCTATATCATCACGCTACTAACTACTCAGGAGAGCGCAAAACCTTAATGTCAACAAACCGAGAAAGCGTTTTTGTAAAATTTATAAAAGACGGAATTATTAGTACTATTTTGAAGCACATGTCTTCAACCGATTGAGCTGGGCATTTTGTATACACGTATAGTTTGGATGAAATTGCTTGATTGCCTACGCGGAGAAACACCCAATATACAAGCTAATTATTATTAATACACTGCTACAATATGGATATCAAATGACAGTACTTACTGAGAAAAATCAAAAATAACTGCTAGAGATGCAAGACAATTTTTTATGCTTTTACGTGTTTTTTTATCAAATGAAAGGACTTGGTGAGAATAATTCGTTCATTTCAACGCATTTAAATAACAGCTTGATTTGTAAAAATAAAACTATTAATTTAACCGACGGCCTTGTCTTACAAAGAAACTATTAAATTATGTCTTCTATGTACACAAAGGGCTAATATGACAATGTATGGCTTGTCCTACTCTTCTTCTTCATCTAAGTGTTTTCCCAATTGCTTGCAAACCCCACTCGGATTTAGAGCCTATGAACAGCTAATGTCTGGCTCTTGACTTTCGGTATTGTCTATAGCGACTGCCGTATAACCTCCTAACCTTTTATGGGCGCTTCAATAGTTGCCTCACCCGTCATTCAGCAGGTGCACGCTTACAGGGCGCTTGGGCCCCGGAGATCTTAGCTGAGCACGTTACACCATGGATATTTCCTACTCTTACTCTTACTACTGATCAACAGACAAGCGTACAGCCTACCTGATGGTCATCGTAGCCTATGGACGTTTGCAACACCAGAGGTGCAGAACTTGCGCTGCCGAACATTTATAAACTTTCTAAGACGCCTTTTGAAGTATGTATGTACTCTACCGCACATTACTCATCACTACACGTCCATAGGCTACGGTGATTTCTTTCCATCAGGTATGCTTGTTTGACACCTTAATGATATAAAAAATGTGTGTGTAGTAAAGTACACAGGTAAGAAGTGAAACTTCTTAGCGTGCTGCTCTGGGGGCGGACTCACCCAACGCTATATAAATTTAATAAGTACCCAAAAATTGTATATAATAGCTATATACTTGTAGAGTCAATAAAAAAATAGGTATATTAATAGTTTTATTGTATAAAAGGAAATCGAAGTGGGCCCGCTAGTATGCTCCACAGCGGACCACCAGGATAATTCTGTTTCTGAGAGCTTTTTAAATTTGTATACGACACCAGAAAATTGTATGATATATATTTAACGAATCTACTACAGTCAATTTGATTTTTAGTTAATGTAATCCAATTTACGACCACTTAGAAATTTCAAATTTCAACGCTTAAGCACAAGCGTCTGGTTAAAGAGAAGACAAAGAAAGTGAGCGATAATAATTCTAGATAATGGGTATATTATTGTATACTCAATAAAAAAAAATGTATATCAATAGATTCGTGGTAAATCTTAAATTAATATTGGCTAAACCACTATTGACTAAAACCACACATTACCCTTCCATCTATCTATGGCCAGGAGACCTGCATGAGCCCTCGGACGGATAGCCCAGGGGCTCCCGATAGACTGTCCGCTACCGCAGGCTCGTTAAGGGGGGTTTGGGTGTGTATCCTGCCTCTTTGAGGGGTTCGAGTGTTATATCACTACTTTAAGGATTCGGGTGTTATATCACTTCCTTGAGGGAGTGGACTACGTGCGTGTAACCCTCACGCTACGCCACCTTCCATGGCCTACTTCTGTGAGAACGGTGAGCAGCCCGCCTTCCGTACTCAGGCCACCGGTCACGGAGGTCGCTAGTCTTGGGCGAAGACAAGTCTGCGGAACTCGGGAGGAAGAGATCTTTATCGCTGTCTCTCCGCGCGCTGCCTCATTTGCGAGCATAAATCGCTCGCAAAAAGACGCAGCGCCGTCGCACTGACACGTCAAAATGCAATGTCAGTGACGACGTCGCTGAAAGATGAATGAGGGTAAGTATTTTATCAAAAGTTAGTCATACAAACGACTGTTAATCTATACAGATAAATAATAGTAGGAGTGAAGTATCTGTTTGTAATTTCTAATTAACAGCATTTCACTAAATGTATATAAAAGATCATTACGGTAGGTACTTATATAAAAAAACATTACTTATTTGTTTTTTGTTCCCGCTAATCTCTAAAACGGCTGGACCGATTTTAACGGAACTTTCACTGGCAGATAGCTGATCTTGTAAAGAGTAACGTAATCTACATTTTTTTCCCAGTATACGCTGGCGTCCGCTAGTTAGCGAATAAATGCTTTCGAAAATGGAATATTGAAATAAGCAAAAGAAGAGGATGTGAATGTGTTATACATTTTTTTTCTTACTTAACCAAGCTATAACAATATCTATTATTTACAGTATTAGAGTTCCTAAGCCCATTACATTCCATTCAGCTTCCCTTTCCATTCTGCCAGTAACAATACTCAGGTGCAAGACAAGACTCCATACAATGCTTTGTACTCGTACACGACGGTACTCGCTGTCCGTCACTTCATTCGTGTATTTATTTGTGACCCTATTAAAAAAGCACGTGTAAGTTTTTGTAGTAAACATTTATGTAGGTCATTATACCTATTCATTCATTTAAGTGCCTACACAACTTCTCAATAGCTGTAGTATTGTGTAAGAATGATTGTGCTTAGAATGTCATAGTACTAAAACCTTTGAAATAATATCTCAGCAATTGAATCCGCAGTGCAATTTGAAACTCACTTAAAAACAATAAAAAATAGTACTTGAATTCTTACTGCGAAATTTTATTCTTCTTCTTATGCAGTTTCAATGTATGGTTCTTCTTACAGAGTAAAGACTTATGCTTAGATCTAATACATATTAATATTACTATCAATGATGATGAGAAAAGGAGTAAATCTAGATTGATATTCTAGAATCCTTTATGATAAATCATGTCATAGTACCACAATTTATTGATACACTGACATTAATTTTTTAATTGTTTTTTTAAGTACCTTGCATAGGTCGATAATCCAAACATACTAAATTGCCTCATCCGTAAGGTTGCTACATATTCAATCATGTTTTGATTCAACAGCAACGTCCATAAAAATAAGATGTAGGTAATTGTGTAACAATATCTTAAGATTATATAAATATATAGGTAACTGTCAAACGAATTTAGTCTTAGTACAATCGCTGGCGATTGCACGTAGTAGGATTTAAGGCTTAAATATTACGTTTCGAAAAAACTATTTAACTATAAAGTTTATGTTAGTGTTTGTTGTTAAAAATGATTGGTGAAAAAAGTGCCCAAATGGATTCTGATAAGCTGCCTCTAGAGGCAGCTATGGACAAAGTTGGTATGTATTATTTATTTACCTTTTTTGACTATTTTTGTACTGTGGATAAATTTTTAAAGCAATTATTTTGCTACTTATTAAAAAAATATTTTTGTACTTATCAACTACTACATTGTTTAATTAAAATTTAATGACTTATGGTAGTTAAGTCTTACCGTGAAACCAAGTATTTATAAAATTTCTTAACACATAAACTCGATCTAAATAGAAAAAAATCTAATTTCAAAATTCTAAATCTTTGTTGACGGTTTTTTGCCCTTGGTGTATAAAGGGATTGTTTTAACTTTCACCTGTGTATATTATTTAAATATATGTATGGAATATTACCACAGATCAGAAATAAATGAACTGATGTTGTAATTTTTGTTTGACATTTGAACATTGACTTGAGGGAAAGAGGTTTTATTTTATAATTTATGATGATATATTCAAACCATTGAAGATGTTAAGTTCTTAGTTCTCATACTAAATTCAACAAAATCAAATGTTATTTAAATACAAAATGAAGTTTAAATATTCAGAGGCTTTTTTAATTTAGAATAGTAATTAAACGGTTATAAAATTATTTTTATTATACGTTGTTTTAAACCGTATGTTAACTAATTTAAATTTTGTAAATGCTTCGGTTAAGTAGGTACACGGTTCAAAAATGATATAAATTAAGGTAATACAGGAATAAAATGTACATAATTGGGCCTTAACTACAACTTATGACATCAGCTATCGCAGAGAAATTTGTTTGGAAAAAGAATCCTTTTAGAACTACAAACATATTATTTCATTATATCTTTATAGATAGGAAACACCAAAACTCCAAAACACATTTATGGATTATATAAAAATAATAAGTGGGGGGCCACAGTTTTGCCCGTGACATACTTCTGTGACATGCCTATTAAATCTCGTCGCTTATAAATTCTACCATAATGTATAAAAAATCGTCTGATTTGTCAACATTTTTATGAATACTTCAGCTGTCCAGGGTAGCCTTCCTCTTTAACACCAACAAAAAAAAGGATTTTTAAATCCGACCAGTAGTTCCTGAGTTTATCGCGTTCAACCAAACAAACAAACTCTTCAGTTTTTTTTATATCAGTATAGATGTACCTACCCGGGATTCGAACCCGAGACTTCAGCGTCTATCACTAGCACTTACGCCACCGGCACCGAGGCAGATAGGCAACTAAGTAACTAGGCCTGTCAATATCTTCTATAACTATACTTATATATAAAGCTAAAGAGTTTGTTTATCTTTCACGCCTTATCCCCGAAGGTGGCAGGGGTGGCAGAGGCATATTATATGCCCACTTTTCACCATGTGTATTTCTGTCCTACGTAATAGGTAGTGAGCCCATTGCCGTGTTGAAATAGACAGACGCAGGTTGTAGCTACCTGCTGTTGAAATTTTTCAAGTCGCCAATAAGGCCTTCAACTTGACTTAACGACTGCCATGTTACTGGCAACCAGGACCAACAGCTTAACGTGCCTTTATTCCGAAGCACGGAAACGCTCGCAAATGTAAATGCCACAAAGTGGTCACCCATCCGAAGACCATCCATATTGAAAGTTGCGTAACTCAATGATCGTTTACAGAACACTGAGTCCGCGGGGCTACGAGCGCTTCAATTCAATTGTTTGTTTGGTTCAACGCGCTAATCTCAGTAACTACTAATTCGAATAGAATTATATTTTCGTTTTGGATAACCCATTTTGGAAGGCTATATATCATCACGCTACTAGCCAAGAGAGCGGACCAGTAATCACAAATGTTTACAAATTTGGCAAGATTACGTACATTATTGTAAAATTAATTAAATGTCCCGCGCGAAGCTAGTAAAATATATTTTAAAACGTGGTAATGCCCTTGAGAAAGGTTTTAATAATTATAAAATATCCATCACGCCTTATCCCCGAAGGGGTGGCAGAGGCATATCATATGCCCACTTTTCACCGTGTGGATTCCTGTCCCACGTAATAGGTGGTGAGCCCATTGCCGTGTTGAAATAGACAGACGCAAGTTGTGGCTACCTGCTGTTGAAGTTTTCAAGCCGCCCATAAGGCCTTCAACCAGACTTAACGACTGCCATTTTACTGGCAACCGGGACCAACGGCTTAACGTGCCTTCCGAAGCACGGAAACGCTCGCAAATGTAAATGCCACAAAGTGGTCACCCATCCGAGGACCAGCCATAGTGAAAGTTGCGTAACTCAGTGATCGTTTACAGAACACTGAGACCGCTAGGCCACGAGCGCTTCTTTTAATATTTAATATTTAATAGTATAATTTTAATATTTAATAATCTTAAAACGAATTCGGAATGAAAACCAAGTGTTGACGTAGAGATCAACTTACAAGTGTATTATATTTATATTGATCAAGATAACTGAATATATCTGAGTAAATAAGGCATTGAGCGTGTTACATTGTTGTACATACCTACCTACTCAAGAGATAATTTTATTTAGAGACAAGATGTCCCCCACAGCTTCCCCCGTTGCATAATTCGGACTCCCGTCGCACCAATTTAATCCCGTCGCTTATAAATTCTACAACAATGCATAAAAATTAGCCCGATGTTCGACATTTATGACTACTGTTCCGCTAATCTGAGTAGTAGCGTGATGATATATAGCCTATAGCCTTCCCCGATAAATGGGCTATCTAACACAAAAATATTTTTTTCAAATCCGACAGAGTAGTTCCTGAGATTAGCGCGTTCAACCAAACAAACACACAAACTCTTCAGCTTTATAATATTAGTATAGATTTTTATTTTGTTTACTAGATACGTCCCGCGGTTAACCCGTGTAGTGACAGTTCGTATAAGAATAATGATATAAATTGTAGCCCAAGTTATTCCTTATAACACCAACTATCTGCCCTTGACACTCCCGTCAAATCGGTTCAGTATTTTCAGAGATTAACCTGAACAAAGGGATAGACAAATATTTTTCTTAAATGGATATTTTTAGTATATTATAAAAAGAAAATTTGGTAATTTAAAATTATATACAGACACTTAAATTTTCATTATCTATATAGGTACTCGTAGATATAAATTTGTAAACATGTTTGTTACTCAACCTCACTCAAAGCCTGAATTAATTTGGGTGAGGTATATATAGATGTTGCTAACTCTATATATACATATATAACATACTAGCTGACCCCCACAGCTTCGCCCGTGGAATATTTCGACCTCCCGTCGCACCTATTTAATCCCGTCGCTTATAAATTCTACAATGATGCATAAAAATTTGCCCGATTTGTCGACATTTATGACTACTGCTCTGCTCCCCAGTGTAGTAGCGTGATGATATATAGCCTATAGCCTTCCTCGATAAATGGGCTATCTAACACAAAAATATTTTATCAAATCCAACCAATAGTTCTTGAGATTAGCGTTCAACCAAACAAACAAACACTCTTTAGCTTTATAATATTAGTATAGATTGAAGCGCTCGTGGCCCGGCCGACTCAGTGTTCTGTAAATAATCACTGCGTTAAGCAAGTTTCGCTATGGCTGGTGACGGATAGGTGACCATTTTGTGGCATTTACATTTGCGAGCTTTTTCTTCGGAAGGTACGTTAAGCTGTTGGTCCCGGTTGCCAATAACATGGCAGTCGTTAAGCCAAGTTTCAAGGTTTATGAGCGGCTTGAAAAAATTCAACAGTAGTAGGTAGTGGCTACCTGCTGTTGTATTTATTGAAAAACCTGCGTCTGTTTATTTCAACACGGCAATGGGCTCACCCCCTATTCCGTGGGACAGAAATACACACAAACAAAACAATATAGGTGTACATAGGCTACCTATTATCCCGGGAACAAGTTTGTGGCCGAAACAAGTACGGCAACTAATGCAAAAATAACAAAACTAAGTACTATGATATGATTTGAGATCTAGACGATATTAGTTTAGGTTTTAAAAACCAAAAGTTCAGAAATTGTGAAATATGGACAGAAAAACACAGTTGCATCTTTTCAAAAACTTATCTAACTATGTAAGCAATAAAAGTTTTCGGTATTTTTGCCTCCCCAACATCCCAACAAGAGAACCAATTAAATCGATCGTAATCATTAAATCGTGCTTTAAGATGGTACATGTTAACGGGCATGTTGTTGATTCGAAGAAGAGTAGGCGAGTTTGACATGAACTCCGAAAATGCAACCAGGTCTAACACCAGAATCATGTTGATCTACTGTGACAACCCTGACGAGATGATTTAATGACATGCTATTAAATATTATTGAAATAGCAGACTCGGCCCCCAGGCCTCAGTTTTTCTCAGTGGGTTATACCTGAATCCTCCAATTATGAGCTGGAGAAAAGATTGCATATTGTTTTACTAAGACCATTCAACTCATTACCTGTGTACATTGACAACGATTTTTCACACATGAAGTTGTTAGTGATAAACTAATCACACAAACAATTTAGTTTGGCGTCAATAGTAACGATAAGATAAATAGCCCGTCATAATAAACTCCAGTCACGTTGAACTATAGAATTTTGTAGTTTTAAAACAAAGTAACTATTGAATTATAGTGACCATATAAATAGTAAAACCTGGGGACCGAGTCTACTATTTTGAAATAGAAAGCCGTTCTAGTTCTACACACGGTGCCCTTCCATTTGTCTATGGCCAAGTAAAACTATTATTATTTCACAATGACACTTCTCAAGCTGCAGAATAAAGACAAAATAGCTGTTTTTAGCTATCAAAATATGAATAAGTCTTCAAAGCTGAGGACATAACTGATGCTATGGATGCTATCAATAACGATTTGCATAATATTGGTCAATGGGCAAAGTCTTTTGGACTTTTGGTGAACCCCGCAAAATCACAAGCTGTCATTATTGGTAGCAGATTCATGGTGAATCGGTTGAAGGGCGAGTCTATACCACAAATAGTCTACGATGCAACTCAAATTGCTTTTACCAAACATGTAAAAGATCTGGGTATCTATTTAGATTCTCACCTAGCGTGGGATACTCAAATTTCAGAGGTGAGTAAAAAAGTGTTTCATCATTTCAATCGCTCAAACGTCTCCAGAAATTCCTGCCTTTCGAAACTAAAGTTATTCTTGCGCAATCCCTCTTTCTCCCCATTTTAGACTGTGCTGATGTCTGCTATCTTGATGTAAAGGAGGAACACCTTAATAAACTCGAACGTTTGCAGAACCTGGGTATTCGCTTTATCTATGGTCTTCGAAAGTTTGACCATGTCTCCGAATATAGAGCGATATTAAGGTGGCTGCCTATTCGGCAGCGTCGAGATTCCCATATCCTTTTCCTTCTTTTTACTTTACTCTAAAATCCTAATTCACCTCCCTATTTACGAGAACGTTTTGAATTCCTTGTTCCTAGAGGTGAACCTTGCCGCACTTCTTCCTCACTTCTTCTTCGAACTCCTTCTCATCGCACCAGTTGTTATGACAACTCATTCACTATTCGAGCTGTACGATTGTGGAATTCACTGCCTCGTTCTGTTCGCAATAGCTCTTCTTTGGCTGTATTTAAAGACAGGGTAAAATAAATATTCCTTTCGCAAATAAAATAGATTAGGCTTAGTTAAGTATGGTAAACATTGTAATATATTACTATAATATAGGGTATTGTATATGTTTATATTTATGTACCTATATGTGTATGTATGTATATCATACCTATATGTATTACCAATTAACATATGGGATTAGAGTGTAAAATGTCAATTCAATAATGATTGAAGTGATCCAGAGTTAAACTTCACCTACATAAATAATTTCTAACATAACATGTATGTTTTAATGTTTGTTTTTTTCTCATTACATGTATTTCAACACAAGACTTGACTTTTGGACATTCTGGCCTCGCTTACCTACTTTTGTACGCTTACAAAACTAAAGTCCGTATTCCAGAACGTTTCTCAATACTCAATCAAGCTTGAGGCTACTTTTTGCCTTATAAAATCCATTCTCAAGCGTCGATTGAGTATTGAGAAACGTTCTGGAATATGGCCCAAGATTCCTACGCGTTGCGCAGTGGGGCTTCGGGGAAAAAGCTGCCTCGTAGGCCCACCAGTGGGGTGCAGACTAGTGTAATTACTGGCGGTTAGAAAAGAGTGGCCATGAGTTTTATTGCCAGGTTCTTCCTTTGGCTCTACCTATTGCTTTGCGAATCTGGCAGTAAATGTAAATGTAGAAGCAGTAATCTTGACGTTCATAAGTGTTACTTTGTGACCTACATGAATAAAGATTTTTTATTTTCAGTGATTGAAGAAGCAATAGCAACGGCACAAGAACAAAAAAATATAAGTAAAAAAAAGTTTGTTTTAAAAAGGGGGATCAGTATAATTAAGATACTGTTCTCTCCTTTTTACCGAATTAGCTATAATTTTGACTTTATTGTCGGTAATATCAAATCGCAGTTACTTTCGCAATCTTAGTCCAACCATTAGACTTAAGTTAGAACCAACAAATACACGTTAGTTTAGCATATTTCTAGGGAACAAGATATGGCCGACTACCAAGCTACAGATAAAATCACGTTCTAAAAGGTAAAAAACAATCAATGTACCTTCCGATAATATCAAAATTTCAAAATATATTGTTAGAAATATGGAAATTAAGCCCTTTCATTTGTTACGAAATACGGTACATTTTACTTTGTTTGTTTTGGTTCATCGCCTTATTAACTAATTCCGTTCACTTATAACCGCAAAACTTTATATTAAATTAAAGGCCGAAGCCCTTCACCGAAGGTATGCTTCATTGATTGCACTCGAAGGTTGTTATTACGAGAACATCTTTTGTCGACATAAATCATTTCTAGACTGCATGGTCATTATTTCCCATAAGAACAGGGGGCCGAGTCGAAATCATCGCTCAATAGAAAGCCACCGGTACAATTTTGACAGTTTTTCGTAGTCTACTATTACAATCGTACTCCAATAGTCTTCTATCGGTCGGCCGATAGAATTCCACTAACACGACCGTTAGCCAGTTGCATTTTTGATAGTCTACTAACATTTTGACAGCTAAAAACAGCGATTCAGGTTCTATTCTACTGCTTGTCAATAGTAGACTCGGCCCCCTGGATCTTGAAAGTACCGGAACCCAACCCTGCTTATAAGTTGGTGCCCTACATGCTCAGGAACAACATCAGCCTGTAAAGTGACATCATGAATCCCGAGTCGCTCCCGCTGTCTGTACCTACGCTTAGATCGTTTAAATTATTTAACGGATTTTAATGCAGTTTTCAGTTTATGAATAATTATTTTAAGTATACTTAGTATCTATATGGCGGCCATGCGAATCCAGGCCAAGTCGCTAGTAAGTTTAATCGCTATTATGTATATACTAGAAAATTATTCTTCTATGTCCTATGCCGTCGTCACTTTGAGTGGTATGGTCACCAACAAAACTGCAATCTCTTTTTAATAATTGCACGCCTCATAAGCGAAGCGTTGAGGTGGGTACTACTGTCACTTTGCGAATAACATCTGATTTTTCAAACTTAAAATGTCTCTTTTTATCATATATTGCACTTGTAAAATAATATATACACACACATATCAAGAAAAAACACTATTTTTAACACTCATGATATTTTTGATGCCATTTTTGTTATTTAAACTAGTTAAAAAACTGTTTAAAAAAGTTCCGTCTTGGACGTCCGTCTGTATGTTATGGATATTTTCTTGTTAACACGATAACGACCGAAATACTTTACTAATCGAGTCCTTTTAAGCTATTGCATAGTTTTTATCGCGGGCTTTGAGTGGACTTTAATCAAGCAATTCCGTAAGGAAAAAACCTGAGACGAAGCTCGAGACGAGGTCACACGAAGTTCACCGCGCACGGCCGAACGTTGGCTTAACGTGTATGTACATATATTATATGGTACGATTGTAAGAAGCTCGCACGGATCGAGACGTGATGATAGTGAGAGTGGGGTGAGGGTTAGAGTGAGGGTGAGAGTGAGGGATGGGGGTGAGGTTGAGAGTAAGGGTGAGGGTGAAGGTGAGGGTGAGGGTGAGGGTGAGGGTGAGGGTGAGGGTGACGTGTTGTTTCTTTTTTTTTTTTGGTTTTTTTTTTCGTAGTTTTTAGTGTAACTTGAATTAATATCAAAGAAAAACAAAGGTATGCTATGTAATAGCTTTACCGCGGCAGTCTCCGAGTGCCACACGTCATTATTTTCTCTTACATTTGAATATAATTAGGAATAGAACCCTTTCAATTTTCACGGTCTGATTCAATGTGGTTTAATTGTTATTATCTTTACTTTATTTATTTCATAACCCCTACGCGATAACTCATAGCAAAGTTTGTAAGCTTGTAATTCTATTTTTATAATATTATAAAAGCGTGTGAGGCGTGCACTTTTGGGGTCTCCAATTTTTTTTTTGTTATATTCGTGTGTACTTCGTGTGTAAGTATTCTATTCTGTAATTTTGGATAAAAAATATTTGATTCTCCTTTGTACTCATTTGTACCTCTCAAAAATGAGTTTACTGCTATTGTAAAAATCTTCTAAATGGTTTGTTGAAGAGCTTGTAGTCTAAGACAATCGAGGCTCTGCTGCAAACAAGTGGTGATAGCACAATACCTTTCGTTTTCAGTAGTCTTCTTCATCATAAGGTGTTTTCAAATCCTACCTTAATTTAGAGTCAGAGGTCCATTTTTATTTGTCCACTTGGGCAAGAAATCTTGATATAGCCTCTTACACCTTTCGTTTCCCCTTACACAATTTAGATTTCAACAGTGTCTCGTGCAAATTAAAATTAAGTCCCGGTTACCAGGTTAATCAAAAACTTGGTGCCAGCAACTGCACAGGTGTCATAGCATTTCCGTGTGTTTTAACATGTTAATAGGGTTGGCAGCGCCAGTTTTGGAAGGCCGTATACTTGTCTACCATCTCAAAAGTATATCTATGTCAGAGATGGTGTGGTAATAGATGTGCCGCTGTGACTCAATCGACAGAATCGTGATTCTTTCATATTTTATGTACGGCAATGGGCTCACCACTTGTTACGTGGGACAAAAATACATACGGTGAAATGTGACCATCTAATATGCCTCTGCCTACCCCTTCGGGGATAAAGGCGTGACAATATGTATGTATGTATGTATACTTTATATAGAAAATTGGAAATTTTCATTACCAGCGCACGTGTTTACCTTCTCTTACAATCTCGGGTTCTTCAAGTCAAGACAGAAGAAGTTGAATTAAATCGTCAACTTCAAGGCCGCGTTTAATGATTTATTACCAATTTATATAATTAAGTATAGATTTTTTGGTTACTAGGTGCTTAAAAGTGAGGTTGAAACTGTATATGGCGTCGCGTCGTATAGACATTTCCAGGATCAAGTTTTATCAAAAGAATGGAAATTGAAGAATAATAATTATTATATTGTGAAGTATAGGGCAGAAGGAGTCAGGGTAGGCCGAGACTTACATATGAAGACCATGTGAGCAGATTGCTCAAAAACGGAAATACAAAAATACTCGGATACCCAGACGTACATGTACTCGTATGAAGCGGTTAATGAATCTACAGGAAGCGAAAGAAGTATGCATAAATCGCTATGCCTGGCGATCTGTCCTCTCTAACTACCCCGTCAGGGATTAAGCGTGAAGATAGTTAGTTAGTTTTAGATTGATAAACGGTATACTGTTCAGGTCATGGTCTTTGCTTAATCGATTTTGCGTGACTGATTAACAAACAAACAATCCTTCGTATTTAATACTAGTACTGAGAGCGCGTTAGAAATAATCACATTGATAAGTAGATAATTGAAGCGCTCTAAGCCCCGCCAACTCCGTGTTCTGTAAACGATCATTGCGTTAACCATCTTTCGATATGGCTGGTTCTTAGATGGGTGATCAATTTGGTTATGTACTTCGGAAGGCACGTTAAGCCATTGGTCCCGGTTAGTCTCGGTTGTCAGTAACATGGCAGGCGTTAAGCTGTTATACTTATTTACTATTTTAACCTGACCGGTTTCGCCTTACGACATTTTCAAAGGTTAACACATATTTAATGTATCTCGTATATCACTGAGTATAATAAGCATAGACCTTTATAATAATAATAAGTGAAGTTTACTATCTCTTAGTAGTCTGTGGTGAAGTTGTAACAACAACAGTTTGACTGAGGGTAAATAGGAATATCATGATACCACTTAATAATTCTTCTCCAAAATTTGGGAGAATCCCAACAAATAAATATAATAAATAAATAAATATCGTTGGGACAACTCACACAAGGCCATCTGATTCCAAACTAAGCAGAGCTTGTACTATGGTAACCAGGTAACTGATAAACATACTTATATATTTCGAAATACATACATGTTATAGATAAATAACACCCAGACACAGAATAAACCATCGTGCTCATTACACAAAGTTTTATCCTGGGTGGGAATCGAAGCCACGACCCTTGGCTTAGCACTCGGATACACTCCCACCGCGACACAGAGGCGGTCAAAAAAATAATGAAGTGTAAAACGCGAGCTTACACTCTGTAAGATGTCTACAATTCTTGTATGATATTTAATCGATATACCGGTGTTGCAAACGTCCTAAGGCTACGATGACCACTTTCCATCAGGTGGGCCGTACGTTTGTCTGCCACCTCAGTGGTATATAAAAAAAATTAAGGTATGTGTGCCCATCGTTTTTTAATATATCCATAAAACACGATACTAATATCTAATAGTCTAATGTCTGGTTTTATCCTTTGAGATTTGTACGTTGACTATCTCAAGTGCTCATGATAATAGAAAAACTCGTATTTACGAATACAAAAGTCGCAAATACACAGTCCACTTACCTATGTCTAAAATAAATCACAAGTGAATAGGCCTCCTATAAGGTGAACGGGCGGAAATTTCCAATAATTCCACTTGAAAGCTTAAAAAGAAATTTACGCGTAAAATGTCAGGCTAGCTTATAATCTCAGGGTCGTGGGTTTGTGCCCCACGTTGGGCGCCATTGTAACGTTGGAGGGGTAGGCTGGGGGTAAATTTAGGGTGACTTGCGCACAGAGATGAAGGAAAGGTGCATTTACAAGTGCTTTATTAAGCATATTTAACGTTATACAAAGCATATGATAAGATGGTAGGAATTTAGAAAATAATTGTGCTAAGAAGATAATATAAGAGGAGGTAGGCGAGATCGTAAGGTCGCGGGGGAAAGCACCGCTCGAGCTCCTGGCTCGCGCGCTGGGCAGCAATTAGCTATGACATCACACCTTTATATTTCGAAATGGCGGCGGTGCGGCGATTATAATATTTCCTTAGTAAATTTTCGTTAAGTCTTGTGGTCGAGACTTTTCAACTTTCTTTCCACTTGAACCTCACAGGGGCGCATGCATGCGCTGGATGCAGGCAGCACAGTACTAAACATTGATGCCGTCTTTTGAGGCTGCTTAGCATAGTTATAGGAAAGCACAGATAACAAAACTTTGTTAAATTACGTGGGACAGGAATCCACGCGGTGAAAATTGGGCATATATTTATTTTTTCCTTGTGGCAACCCTAGGTATAACAGCTGATTTGAATTGGCTCCGTATTTTATATTGTAATATTGCAAAAATAATTATAATTTTAATTAAAAACATCATTGCCAAATAATTCCATATTGAGTGTTAAATAATCAGTTTTCACCATTTATTGTGCTAAAAGTAGATAAATATAAACTTAAAAATTTTACCGGTGTTGTGACAGTTAGAACATCGGAAAAATTTTCAATATTTGAAATTATTACTTGGATTTGGCAAGATTTATAAAACTAATAGTTTTTTCAATCAAGGTTTGTGAGTTTATTTACTTTTACATCCTCATATGTCCATTAATAGTGCGATTTTGTAATTTTCTATGAATAAAACATAACCTCGTTTTGTTTCGCATTTCTTTGCTCTAAGTCTACTTTGCTAATAATTACTGATTCTGTAGCACGTAATTATAACAAAATGTCGAATACTAATAACATGATAAGGACGCGTAAGGCCTTGGCTCATCAACAAGAGACAAGGCTTCAATTAACGTTGAAAGAGTTACAGATTTTCAGTGAGAAGTGCGATAAACTGAACAAGGAAAGGGACGAAAATGAGTTAGAACTGCTAGGTATTTTAAGTAAGAACGAACAACTCAAAAAAGAACTGGCACAGTTGCATTCACTGTATACTGATACCTTACAGGATCGGGATAGGTTACAACTTATAGTTGACAGTTTTGACTCATAGGGAACATTATGAACAAACTCTGCACCAAATTAGAATACTAAAGGAGGAGCTACAACGATCGGAAATCAAAATATGGCAACTAGAAGACAAGAAACAGAGCACAGTGGTTCAATCTAATCAGAGTTTGTTCGATGAACTGATGGCTACAAGCTTAGATACTGCTACAGCTCACCCTTCCATTGTCATAGACCTCACTTCTGATGATGAAACCGGGGGCTGTTCTAAATCATTAAAAATTATTAAGTGTAGTAAGAATAAGTTAAAGAAATATTTAAAAATTAAAAAGTTTATTACTAAATCTAAAAAAATGATACATAAATACAAGTTTTTTATAAATAGCATGTCACTTAATAGACAGAGATTGCAACTGATTGACCAGGTAAATATGTATATGTTAGAACTTGATACTGTTGCACAACAGTACAAAACTGATACACAGGCCCTTCAATGTCAGATTGACCGACTTCAAGACTCTTTGAAATCAATTTCATATAAATATGAAACAGCAGAGAAACAGAGTAGGGAACAGGTGTTTGCCATAGGTAAATTAGTAAATTCATGTCATTGTCAAAATGGCCAATTGATATCCGCAGGCCATGTTCCCTCCTCACCCTTGAGTTGTGAAAGAATTAGATGCAATGATGAATTTTCACCAATTAAAACTGTGTGCAGTGTGGATAATAGTATATTAATTTTAAGTAGTAATCATAGAAAGGAGGCATCTATAATAGAAAAGTTGCAAATAAAAAGTGATGCAAAGACCATAGTCTATTGCGATGAAATAGGTAAAATTTTTGGACATTATTTATCACAGTTAAGTCATTTTGTAATAAATCATACATATCCAGGAGCTTCATACTCTCAAATTATAGATTTTATATTGACTGGTACACACTGCATGCGGTCTACTATAGTGGTGCTGGTTGGCAGAAGAGGCAATATTAATAGTGACAAACTTTTAAAAATTTTTGATAAGTTATCAAGTCTGCAAGTAAAACAATTAATTTTGTCCACCTTGCCATACAGCACTGCTATGAGCCACAAGGAAAATCACTTAAGATACAAATTAAATATGAAACTACATACCATGGTATCATATTCCAAAAAAATTGAATTGTTCGATTGGAACATAATTTTCAATAATAATAGTTTGTTGACATTAGATAGATATTTTCTATCAATTTTTTTACAACGAAAGGTAGCTCTGTTGCTATCTAATTTTTTAATTTTTCAAGCCAAATTATTGGCAAATACAACTGCTTTTATTGAGCAGGATAGTTTTGATACTTCACATTTGGAAAATGAAATTCCAAAAAACTAGTTTATAGGACAACAGATAATAAATCTGGCCAGTTGACTTTGGCCCCTAGGAATAATCTTAGTAAAAATATTGTTTTTATAAACCTGGTGCACCATAATGTTAGAGGTTTAATAAATGGTAAAGATTTAGAGTTAGAGCTATACATTAATGCAAATTCTATTAATATTTTTTGTGCTACAGAGCACTGGTTAAAAGATCATCAAATCACATTGTTGAACTTCGTAAATCACAACTCAATAGAAAACAATTCAATAGAAAACATTCTAAACGTGGAGGCTCTTTAATATTAATTAATAAAAAGTTAAAATTTAAAGAACGTAAAAACTTAGTAGCCCTCTCCATTGAGCGAGTTATTGAGATTGCCAGTATTGAATTTGAGCATTTCATCTTGTTAAGCGTATACAGTCCCCCTAAAGCTCCGTACATTAAATTTGAAGAAAAGCTTGAAGAAGCACTGTTCAAATGCCAATGATCTAAGAAATCTATAATAGTTTGTGGAGATTTTAATGTTGATATATTAGATAATTCATTAACTCCATCAGAGAGAAATAAAATGAAAAATTTATTTAAATCTTTTAATCTGCATAGTACATTCTTAGAACCCACTCGTATTACAGCCACCAGTGCAAAATGTATTGATAATATTTTTACTGATATTAAACCTATAGATAAAGGTATTGTGGATCCTGTGGAGTCAGATAATCGTGGCCAATGGATAAAATTTCCTAAAAGTAGTAACAAAGTCAGCAAAAAACAAATTAAATATGTACCAATTAACCAAAGTCGTGTGAATAATTTTAAAGAAAATGTATTAAAGAGATTACCATATCTACCTAACTTCACTTGTGTAGACCAGTCATATAAACACTTATTTAATTTGATTAATGATGAGTTTGGCAAAATTTTTACCGCAAAAACACTACAGATTGGTGGTCGTCCTGTTTTCAGTGACTGAGCAACACCACGTATCTTTAAAAGTAGAAATAAATTATTTGAATTATATTCAGAAAATCATAAAATTTTAGGCAAACCTTTCAGGAATATGTTAAAAATTATTCAAAGATATTTAAACAAACGTGTCATCTTGCTAAGTCAAACTTCATTAAAAATAAAATGTCTAATTCTGTAAATAAAATAAAAATTACTTGGAACATCATTAACTCTGAATGCGGTAGATCTTTAGTGACACTTAAAAGTAAATGGTTGCCATGTTACACGGGACCTGGAAGTGGCGACGGAGTTTGAACATTTTTTCAAAAATGTACCTATATTGACAACAAAATCTCTCCAACCGTCTTCCAGTTCCGCTGAACTTTTATTAGAAGAATCTGTTCTTTGTTGCAGGGATGCATTTGTATTCACAGATATTTGTGCTCAGGACATTGTAAAAACATTTAAATGCATCAAAATTAAGAAAACCGCGGACCTTTGGGGATTATCGGTCAAAACTGCATCATGTATAATTGAGGTAATTGCGCCCCATCTAGCAACTGTGTTTAATGACTGTGTTTCTAGTGGTACATTTCCTGATTTAATGAAACACAGCAAAGTCGTTCCCTTGTTCAAGGCTGGCAGAGCTACAGAGCCGTCTAATTTCCGACCAGTGTTGTCAGTAGTCAGTGCTGCCAACTTTGAGCAAAGTATTTGAAAAAATAATCTTGAATCAAATGCTATCCCATTTTAATAGTCATAAAATACTTCATGCGAATCAATTTGGGTTTACGAAAGGGCGCTCAACTTCCGATGCTGGTGTTGAGTTATTAAAATGTATTCGTGAAGCTTGGGAAGACAAGCACGATGCATTAGGTATATTTTGCGATCTATCAAAGGCTTTTGATTGCGTTCAACATGAAACGCTGTGCAAAAAATTACACCACTATGGAATAAGAGGCAAAGCTCTCGACCTTCTGTCTTCATATTTGAACAATAGAATACAGAGGGTCGATATTAATGGTACACGTTCTGTAGGATCCATGGTTACAATGGGTGTGCCACAAGGCTCGATACTTGGGCCATTCTTGTTCCTCATTTATATTAATGATTTACCATTTTATGTAGGGGACAGGAATAGGATTGTTTTGTTTGCAGATGACACCTCATTAATTTTTAAAATTAAAAGACAATTAGATAACTATGACGATGTAAACAATGCAATTGCAAGAGTAGTTCATTGGTTCAGCTCAAATAATCTTTGCCTTAATGAAAATAAAACTAAATGTATAAAATTTACTCTACCAAATGTAAAACAAGTTGCGGCCAATGTTCAACTGAATGGACAAGTGTTAGAGTTTGTAGAATCCACTGTGTTCCTCGGTATAACTATTGATGCCATTTTGCAGTGGGGCCCACACATAGAAAAGACAGCCTCTAGATTAAGTTCGGCTGCATACGCTGTAAAAAAGATCAGGACTCTAACAGATGTGGATACGGCTAGAATGGTTTACTTCAGCTATTTTCATAGTATTATGTCTTACGGTATTCTCCTTTGGGGGAGTGCTGCAGATTTAAATATTATTTTTGTTCTACAAAAGCGGGCTGTACGCGATATTTATAATTTGGGCCCCAGAGTTTCTCTCCGAGAAAAATTCAAAGAAGTAAATATTCTAACCTTACCATCACAATACATTTTTGCCAATCTTACGTATGTCCAGAAAAATCAATCACAGTTCTCTAAACTCTGTGAAAAACATAATATAAACACTAGACATAAAAATAATCTTTCAGTCCACCACAGTCGACTACATAAGATTGGCGATTCTTTCCAGGGTAACTGTATACGCTTTTACAACATTCCCTGTGACCTGAGAAATTTACCATTAAATAAATTTAAAAAGTTTATTAAAAACAAGCTTTGTGAAAAAGGTTTTTACTCCGTTACAGACTATTTGCAGGACAGGGACGCCTGGAAATGATCTGCTGGCAAAGTGAAATAATATTAAATTGTAAATAGGCCATCAAAAAAAAGCCTTCCTAAGTTTCTTGCCGGTTCTTCTCAGGTGGGCCGCGTTCCGAACCGGTGGTCGCTTTAAATATTTTAAATAGTGTATGACATTTTGTAAGCGCCGTTAAAATGGTCTATGCAAAATAAAGATATTTTTATTTTTTATTTTATTTTTATAATATGCCTCTGCCACCCCTTCGGGGATAAGGCGTGATGGATATTTATATTTATTCTATTTTAAATTGCCGTCAAATCATCAAGATCGCTAGAAAGTGTCGGGATACTTATTCTATTTCTCGTATTTTTTTAAGTAGCTGTGCCTTTCGTCTATGCGTGTAACACATTTAACCCATATACTTGTATTCCGTTATTTATATATTTTTTATTTAAATTACTTCTTCAAATTAAGAAACATCAAACTTCAGCTTTATTATTGACTGAGGAGGCGAGCGAAGCGACAAAAGTCTCAGTTTTAACTCCACTGGTACATGAAAAATGCTATTGATGTCCGACCGTCCGTCCGTCCATTCAGCCTACAGGTCGCATAATGGAGGTATGGCTAACCGTTTAAATCATAAATGAATAATAATTTTGACTGCCTCTGTGGCGCGGTGGGAGTGCATCCGGGTTCGATTCCCACCCAGGATAAAACTTTGTGTGATGAGCACGATGGTTTATTCTGCGTCTGGGTGTTATTTATATTATAATAGGTATGTTTATTTATTTATCTATCACGCCTTATCCCCGAAGGGGTGGCAGAGGCATACATATTGTATGCCCACTTTTATTATAGTATTTCTGGTCCACAATAAGTGAAATGTTGAAATGGACAGGCGCAGGCTGTGGCGACCTGCTGTTTAAAGTTTTTAAGCCTCCCATAAGGCCTTCAACTTGGCTTAACGCCTGCCAGTTTATTGGCAACCGGGACCAACGGCTTAGCGTGCCTTCCAAAGCGCGGAACTGGGGTCTAAAGGGCCGAATAAATTTAAAAAAAGATGTTAAATTTAGAAGCAATTTTGAACGCGTTGCCTTTTTGAGTGAGGTGGTAACAAAAAGGCTAAAAGGTCTTATGTGCTAGACACTAATTAGCACGACCAATTAAAGTAGTCCTGGTAGTCTCGGACTTATGATATGTATGTATTTAGAAATATCCAAGCACTAGTTGACGCCCGCGGCTTTGCTCCCGTAGAAAAGTTTTCCCGTTCCCGTTTTTATTGTGATGTATAAGCTATATTATTGTAAAGTTTCATTGAAATCTATTCAGTAGTATTTACGTGAAAGAGTACCGAACAAACTTTCGCATTTATAATATTATTAAGATGTTTACCATTTATCTGGTTACCATAGTACAAGCTCTGCTTAGTTTGGAATCAGTTTGCTTTGTGTAAGTTGTCCCAACGATATTTATTTATTTTTTATTATGTTTTATATGTATTTTAATTAGATGTCCCGGCGAACATTTTAACGCTTTAGAATTCGGTTCTATAGAAATTGTATTCTTTATAGTTCTGGGGGCCGAGTCCGAACCTCTATGCTATCTCTTTTTTTCTATGGTCACGAGAAAATTTCAGAACAGTCGCTTTGCGATATTTCTATATAGCGAACGCCCAAAAGTGGGCATACATATTGTATGCCCACTTTTCACCATGTGTATTTCTGTCCCACAATAGGTGGTGAGCCCATTGCCGTGTTGAAATAGACAGACGCAGGTTGTGGCTACCTGCTGTTGAATTTTTCAAGCCGCCCATAAGGCCTTCAACTTGACTTAACGACAGCCATATTACTGGCAACCGGGACCAACGGCTTAACGCGCCTTATGAATCACGGAAACGCTCGCAAATGTAAATGCCACAAAGTGATCTGAGGACCAGCCATAGTGAAATATTATTAGTGGAATTAATCAATCTACAGGACACGAAAGTATGCATTGGTCGGTGATCTTTACTCTCTGATTACCCCGTCAGGAGTACAAAGTGATGATAGTTATAGTTAGAATTGAACTTACTGTTCCTCTGTGACTGCATCTGTGTGTGTGTCAAGGTATCTAGTTGTTATTGCATGAATTTTAAAGACACATTAGAGGTGCGCCCGCGCTGATTTATGTAATACTTCTTCGCCCGTGACATACTTTGCATTCCCTTCGCACTTATTTAATCCCGTCGGTTGTAAATTAGTATAGTAATGTATAAAAATTTGACCGATTTATTGACATTTTTGATTACTGCTCCCCAGTCCTGTATAGTAGCGTGATGATAGCCTATAGCCTTCCTCAATCAATTGGGCTATCTGACACTAAAATATTTTTACAATTCGAACCACTGGTTCCTGAGATTAGCGCTTTAAACCAAACAACCAAATAAACTCGTATGGAAGTATAACTTAATTTAATTTAACTAGCTTCACGCTGTATCCCTGACGGGGCAGTCAGAGAGGACAGACCGCCAGGCTTCGCGTTCGTTCGCTTCGTTGCTTCTTGTAGATTCATTAATCGCTTCAAATATATGCATATAGTTTAAATCATTATGTAAATAAAAGTAATGTAATTACTAGAGGTTAGGGAAGAGAGGCCATGAGTTTTATTGCCACGTTCTTCTTCAGGCTCTACCTAATTGGCCTATTATATATATATAGGGATATATATTTGCTAAAAGGCCTTGTGAATTTGGCAGTAAATTTAAATATAGAAGCAATAATGTCGTTGTTCATAAGTGCTGTGGTGCTACTTACTTTGTGACCTATATGAATAAGAAATTTATCTTTTACAGTTAAAAGCTGTTAATTTGGAAATACCACGAAACATATCAATTTTACTATTTGTTTAGTTTACCAATTATGGCGTAGAAAACTGCATATCCTACACCAAAGTCGATCCATATTGTGATAATAGTCGATAACAACATTCGTTTTAGGGTTTTGGTTTGTTTCCTGACATAAAGCATGAATTTTGAAATAGGGGTTTATAATAGAGTATTCATCTTGTACTCTGTGCTAAAGTTTGAAATAAATAAATGAAAAAATAGAAATCGTCGTACGATAGAGAGCCGACAGAAAAAATTACAGTTTTCGTAGTCTACTATTACAATTGCGCCCCAATAGAATTCTATCGGCCGGCCGATAGAATGTTATTAACACGTGTAGCGCCTGTAAGTAGCTCTTAATTTGCATTTTTAGTAGTAAATATTAATATTTTTTCTATCCATCTATTTTTATTTATTTATTTAAGTTTATTTAGAAAACCAACAGCGATACAGTTATATAGTACAGAATTTGTTACTTACTTTAGTATGGCCAATAATAGGTTTCCCTGCATAACAAGCATTGTACAAATCAATACAAACGAACTAAAAAGTAAACTTATTTAGGTACGTTTAAGTTAAGTACAGAAGTAATTTGTAACAATATAAGTTTTTGGTTAGTGTATATTGGTGTATATCCACCAAATACAGCAGTTATTCTAATATTACATAACCATAAAATTAATATTAATTATGTTATTATAGTTCTACAGGTCAGTGAATAGGAATCCGAACTGACAATTCCATTTCTGGGGCAGCAAGGGTACTCTTTTATTCACCAATTATTTGCCCGTCAATCATCCCTAATTAAAAAAAAAATTAAAAAAATTAAAAAAATATCTTTATTTTGCATAGACCATTTTAACGGCGCTTACAAAATGTCATACACTATTTAAAATATTTAAAGCGACCATTGTTTTTACAAGTTGTTGCTTAAAAGTATTCTTAGTAAATAGAAATATGTCTATGTTACTATAATATGTATTATCATCATATTATAGTAACATAGACATATTTCTATGTTATTCATATCATTTCACTATGGCTGGTCCTCCGATGGGTGACCACTTTGTGGCATTTACATTTGCGAGCGTTTCCGTGCTTCGGAAGGCACGTTAAGCCGTTGGTCCCGGTTGCCAGTAAAATGGCAGTCGTTAAGCCTGGTTGAAGGCCTTATGGGCGGCTTGAAAAAAATCAACAGCAGGTAGCCACAACCTGCGTCTGTCTATTTCAACACGGCAATGGGCTCACCACCTATTACGTGGGACAGGAATCCATACGGTGAAAAGTGGGCATACAATACGCCTCTGCCACCCCTTCGGGGATAAGGCGTGATGGATATTTAATATGTATTATATAATCGAGCGATACGAGTTAAGACACAGTTATTAGCAAAATTTGTTGAGTGTCGCGGTACATGTAACATTGGTGTGACGAGTGCGACGCCCTGGGGCACAGATTTTTTTTTTGCGATAGCATCTTTGGGCAATCTATACGTCCATTCAGTATGTCATAAACTAAGCACATATCGAGCACCCTCCTCCTGTCCTCGGCTGTCAGTAAACCATGCACCCGACAGCTACTCTCGTAGGACATTTGAGGCACACGGCGATGATAGTTAAGGTAGGCAACAAATTTGATGTATTGGGGGGACCATACCGGACAAGCATATTCTAAGACGCTACGCACATATGCAAAGTATACTGATTTTATAGCTCCAACGGCACTAAATAATTTACAAGATCTAAGAACAAATCCCAAAAGCTCATACGCTCAAGTGCTTTTAAATCTACGTGATCTAAAAATGTTAGTTTACCATCAAATTTAACGCCTAAGTCTCGAATTATATCAACTTTATTAATAGTTACACCATTAAAGCAATATAAATACATCACCGGATTAATTTTACGTGTAAAAGTAATAAATAATAATATTGTTGGGACAACTCACACAACGCCATCTGATTCCAAACTAAGCAGAGCTTGTACTATGGTAACCAGATAACTGATAAACATACTTATATATTTCTAAGTACATACATATTTTAGATAAATAACACCCAGACACAGAATAAACCATCGTGCTCATCACACATAGTTTAATCCTGGGTGGAAATCGAACCCACAACCTCTTAGCGTTAGCGTGTATGTAGCGCGGTGGGAGCCGCCCACAGAGGCAGTCAATTTATTAATTGATAAATTAATTTATTATTTACATTCACATTTATTGATATTAACATTAATCTTGTTTTTTATATAATAATCACTCAAGCTATTCAAATCTTCTTGAAGAGCCTTACAACCATCTATTGATTTTATTATGTAGTATATTTTTTTGTCATCAGCGTACATGAGTTGTTCGGAGTGATAAGAGAGTCAGATATATCAAAAAGGTATGCATTTTACAACAGAGGCTCTAAATGGGAACCATTGGGAACCTCGCTGGAGACATTAATAAAGTTGGAACGGTATCCTCCTACCACCACAGCCTGAGCTCTGTTAAAAAGATATGGTTGTATCCATCTCAGTAGGTCACCACGTATGCCCAACGTATATAATTTGGTTAGCGATCAAAGGCTTTTTCGTAATCCGTTCGCTGTATTTTCTAGAAGGAAATTTGAAAATATTGCTAGATTCGACAGAGTGGACCGTTTTCTTATGAAACCGTGTTGCTTGCTACTACGAACGTTTAAACCATTTAGTGACTTTTCTACAACACTGGAGGAATAAATTATAATCTAGAAATTACATCACAGTAAATTTCCTTCAGTTCATCAATCACGGAATTAAAAAGGTTGTGATTTGAAGGCTCACCAAATCTTCTTCACGCTGTATCCCTTACAGGCTAGTCAGAGAGGACAGATCGCCAGGCTTCGCGATCCATGCATACTTCTTTCGCTTCATGCAAATTTATTAATCGCTTCATACATGGACATGTGGGTATCCGAGTAATTTTGACTTATTATTATTTTTATTCTTTATTGTACACAATAACAACATTAACAATATTATTAAACAATACACAGCTATGTTATGTCCAAGGCGAGCTTAACTCAATAATGAGTTTTCTACGAGCAAACCTTTGCGTGGAGTAAGTAAGTGTAAAAAAACAAATAAAATATAATGTTATATCGGGGTTAAAGGTGTACAATATTGTAATCTATCATAATTATCATTACATAATCATTACATATACATAATTAAAAATTACATAAATACATGCATACATAAATACATATACATATATACACATGCACACATAAGGGGAACACGCCTTAAATTTCAACTTTTTTTATTTTTTGGAATTTTTCCTTTATCTGTGCTATAAGACCTTGCTTCGGACCAAATATCAAGATTCTGAGTTCACGGTAAAAAGAAGAATCCCCTTCACGCGTTCCTGAGAAAGAGGCAGACTTGTCAGACAAACAGACGGACAGGCAACAAAGTGATTCTATAAGGGTTTTGTTTTTTCCATTCGTGGTACGGAGCTCTAAAACACTAAGAAGTAGGTATCATTTCCGTTCACATCTATAATACTATTAGTCAGTTTAAAAAAAATGGTACTTTACATACAAAAAAATATAATATTTATTATAAATTAGTATAGATTTATCTATACTAATTTATAATAAGTTAAATTAAGTTAATAAATTGTAGTCATAAATGTCGACAAATCGGGCAAATTTTTATGCATCATTGTAGAATTTAAAAGCGACGGGATTAAATAGGTGCGACGGGAGGTCGAAATATTTCACGGGCGAAGCTGGGGGGGTCAGCTAGTATAGAATAAGATCGAATAGAACTTAAGTATCTCCTTTGGTTAAGTAATAATTATTCAATTAACCTTGAAAAAGTCAAAAGTATTCGGATACCCAGACGTGCGTGTATGAAGCGATTGATGAATCTACAAGAAGCGAAAGAAGTATGCATGCATCGCGAAGCCTGGCGATCTGTTCTCTCTGACTACAACGTCAGGGATACAGCGTGAAGATAGTTAGTTAGTTAGTTAACCTTAAAAATGTGTTTATGAAAGGTTTTTTAGTTAAAGTAGGTGATGTGCGATAATAATATCTATTGAACTTGAACTGCAGCGCTCGTGGTCCTGCGGACTCAGTGTTCTGTAAACGATCACTGCGTTAAGCAACTTTCGCTACGGATGGGTGACCACTTTGTGGCATTTACATTTGCGAGCGTTTCCGTGCTTCCGTTGGTCCCGGTTATCAGTAACATGGCAGTCGTTGTCAAGTTGAAGGCTTTATGCGCCGCTTAAAAAAATTTTACAGCAGGTAGCCACAACTTGCGTCTATCTATTTCAACACGGCAATGGGCTCACCTCCTATTACGTGGGACGGGAATACACATAGTGAAAAGTGGGCATATAATATGCCTTTGCCCCGTCTTCGGGGATACGTCATGATAGATAAATTAAAATAGATAAAAATATCCATCACGCCTTATCCCCGAAGGGGTGGCAGAGGCATATTATATACCCACTTTTCACCGTGTGGATTCCTGTCCCACGTGATAGGTGGTGAGCCCATTGACGTGTTGAAATAGACAGACGCAGGTTGTGGCGACCTGCTGTTGAAGGTTTTCAAGCCGCCCATAAGGCCTTCAACCAGGCTTAACGACTGCCATTTTACTGGCAACCGGGACCAACGGCTTAACGTGCCTTCCTTCAAAGTGGTCAACCATCCAAGGACCAGCCATAGTGAATGTTGCGTAACTCAGTGATCGTTTACAGAACACTGAGACCGCGGGGCCACGAGCGCTTCCGCTTTTTTTAAAAATATTGAACTTGTTTTACGCTAAAAATACCACTAACAGGTTATGCTCTTTATTTTGACACCGCGTGAATATAATATCCAGTTATCTATCTATCTATCTTAGGCCCACTTGCGCGATCTTAGGTTAACGTGTATAACTCGGAGGTATGGACTAACCCCGAGTTAAATCATTAATTTATCTCGCATCACCCCGTGTTAAGGGTATACCTAGGGTTAAATCGCTAAAATTTTAACTCAGTGATTTCTGAGGTTTAATTTGTCAAACGTTGGGTTAGTAGCTGACAGACATTACAGTGGCACTTGACACATGCGTGACACGGACTCCTCAAAGAGACACGCCGCGCAAACATAATACGATAAAAATAAAATGCACTCGGCTGTCATGTTACATTCATTCGTGTAAGAAATAGTCTTATGTGGCAAAATGATAGACTTACCTGTTTCATTCTTTGTTCAATCATTAATGTTTAATTGGATGACATAGAGTGACATAAAACACTGGGTTAGTTAACCCGATGATATTTTTCTACGGTGCAAGACATGATTAGGGTTAAAAAGTTATTTACTTAATTCCGAATTAACTAACTCTATAATTATTTATTTAACCCCAGTATTCATGCAAGTGGGCCTTATACCTACAACTATAACCTTAACTTTTTCTTCATCTTACTCCAGTTATTTCTACACCCTACCAGGATTTAGAGTCTGGGGTCCACTTTCTTTACGGTAGCAGCTCCTAGCAGACACCGTTTAGGTACTGATTTTTAGCATTTTCAGAAGCGACTGCCGACTGACCTCTCAACCCTGCGTGTTTGCCTCTTCCGTTAACCAGCTGGTGCACCGCTAGCACAGTACACCCACGCTGCGTGGGTAGGTCTCGCGTAAGGAGTACTGAGAAACTCATTAAGCTGCTGAATGTGGGCAGCAGAAGAACGAACGTTCTGGAAATCCATGGGGGTATCCTGAGCACAATAGTACACTTCATTCTACTGAGAAAGTGAAGTTTGGGCTACTACAGTAAATTATTTTTTTGTATTTATTTTATGGCTTGGTTACTAAGACCTTTTAACCAAAATCTTATTTTTTATATCATATTTCTTCAATCTTATCTTCTAATTTGGTCCTGTCCAGTCCTTTGACGATGTCTAGTCCAGTCATAGGTCCAGTGTCCTTGCCTCATTAATGTAATAGAGCGTTATTGGGGCTTTCAGTGGAATTTGCACGACAAGTTGCAAAATAGCTTTTCACTTCCTTTCACAATAGCACGTTTCCACAACTTTTATGTCTAAGAAAGTACCAATTTTACACATAAAACAAGGTTAATGCACTAGTTTTGGAAAATAATATACATCAAGCGACCGCCATTTACCAAGATCCCGCGCAAATCCTGTGTAGACATAATTTAAAGAGATGAGATAATAAATAGTAATCGCTACACATCTTCCATCATTGGAATTTCAATCAGCAAACATACAACAATACTCGTTTAATTCCAAGGTCAAAAACAGTCAACAACTGTGTGTGTGTTATTTATTTATCTATCACGCTTTATCCCTGAAGGGGTGGCAGAGGCATATTATATGCCCACTTTTCACCATATGTATTCCTGCCCCACGTTATGGGTGGTGAGCCCATTGCCGTATTGAAATAAACCGACGCAGGTTGTGGCTACCTGCTGTTGAAATTTTTCAAGCTGCCCATAAGGTTGACTTAACGACTGCTATGTTACTGGCAACCGGGACAATTGGCTTAACGTGCCTTTCGAAGCACGGAAACGCTAATAAATGTAAATGCGAAATAAGAAATAAAATATCGAAAGATGTTCCAGAAAACTGAGTCCGCGTGACCACGAGCGCTTGTGTGTGTGTGTGTGTGTGTGTGTGTGTGTGTGTGTGTGTGTGTGTGTGTGTGTGTGTGTGGTGTCAGTACAGAAATAACATGAAAGAAAATAAAATAAGAATACATTGAACAAAATTACGAAAATTTAAAGATACCTCGAGATTATGAAGATGCAACTAAAGACGATGTGTTGAGTTGATAAAGTATTAGTAAACTAAAAGAACAAATAGACCACTGTAATAAAATCAACGTGGTATAGGTAATCAATTAATTACTAGTAGCTCCGAAAGGGGCTTAGTCCGCGCACTCGTACGAATTGTGAAATGAACTCCCTGCCTGTGCTTTCACTAATGTCTAAACATGGAGTTCTTCAAATGGAATCTTAGAAAGTCCGTACAGGGTTGGCAGTGCGAGTGCCGTAAGTAGCCTCTTTTCATCAGGTATGCCTGTATGTGATTGTCTCTCACCACGTGGTATAAAAATAATTGGTCAAAAATCGATCATTTAATAATTTTAATTACCATAAAAGCATGGAACTCTCTGCCGGCTCACGTGTTTACCTCCTCTTACAATCCTGGGTCCTTAAGAGACGCGTGAAAAGACATATTTCTAGGCCGTCAACCTGAGGGGTCGCATTTGGGCCCATACCGGCTGGGATGGCGGCCCTCAATCACGGATCGTTGTCTCTGCTTTCCATTAGGCGGGCGAAGCCATTTTGACGTGTCGAATATATAAGAAAATTCACGCCTTTATTTCTGAAGAGGTGCCAGAGGCTTATATACTTTACGCCGTCATTTCACCGTAAGCATTTTTGTCCCACGTAACGTGGTGAGCCCATTGCAGCGTTGATATGAACAGGTGTTGGCGACCTGCAGTTGAGGTTATTCTAGCCTAGCCCATAAGGCCTTTAATTTTGCTTAACAACTGCCAGGTTACTGGCAACAGGGACCACCGGCTTAATGTGCCTTCCCAAGCACGGCAACTCTCGAAAATCGATAATTATGCCACAAAGTAGTTAATGCATCCGAGGACCAGCCATAGCAATAGTTGCTTAACAATGTGATTGTTTGCAGAACAGAACATTGTGTTCGCGGGGTTACGAGCGCTTCTCAAATTTGAACTGTGTCAAGTTTCATCACGTCTCGCGCAATTTTGTTAAAAACGTTTCATTTCTAACTTCAACACTTACAAACTAGTATTTGTTTCATGGTTTAGTGACCGCAAGGCCACTCAGTATATGTCAGAAGATGCATGAACGTAAAATTAATGCTGTGGAGATGAGATCACTTAGAAAAGTGTACAGTGTAACGTTAGCCGAAGTGATACACAATATACTCGTAGAAGGTTTGTGTGTTTCGAATAAGAGTGTTTAAGCTGGAAAAGTGAGTGGGGAACGATTGACGAACAATATTTATTGTACTAAAGTAGAGGGTAGAAGGAGTCAGGGCAGACCGAGACTTACATACTACGACCACGTGAGCAGATTGCTCAAATACGGAAAGGTCAAAAGTAGGTACTCGGATGGCCTGGGCATCCGAGTACCTACTTTGACTACTTACATTGAATAAAACGATTCATGAACGATTCATAACGAAAAGTGAAATCGGCGATCTGTGTTCGCTGACTACCCCATAAAGAATACAGCATAAAGAAAAATATTTAGTTTGTTTTACTTTTCTTGTTCCAGGATTTGGTTTCTATGGATTCTTAATGACATGCCTGACCGGGTGTATGCTATTCTCCCTCTCATGTGTTGCATATGGCAACCCGTTTATAGTGCCAACCAGCGCTTGCGAGTTGCAGACTACGACTTACCAGCAAGGGATCCTGGCGTCATCAACTATTGCCAGTGAGAAAACCTTCATAAATTAGCCATGTAATTGTTTCTTATAAATTCTATTCTTACACAAAATCTTTACTGAATAAGTAGTAGTAAAATACAACGTTTTTCATTGTGCCTGTAAGGGGCCCCACCTGGATCTCCAGGTCTCAAACTGCCTCACATGTTAGTGGTGCACCTGTTCACTAACAGATGGAGCGAGATCTAAAACGAAAATATGGATGTAGATCAGGCACTTTAAATAGCCATGACAAAAATTAAAATAAGAGCGATTCTAGTTGTCAGTTCCAAAGGCAGCCTACCATTTAGGAACCCTTTTGGAGAAGAATATGGCAAGAAACTCCATGAATGCTATAACAAAATGTAGTATGGCTTACAATGTCACCACTGCCAGGACACTTTGGCTAGCATGGCATACTCAAACGGCACAGCAGTCACCATGTCAATTTTTAAAATGGAATATAATAGTTACATGGTGCAGGACATAGGCACGGGAAGGGGTTATGGGAAGGATTACGGGGCATTATGGGAAGGAAGATGAGACGCTGCAAACTATGTCAAAAAACAAAAGCCAAACGATAGCTGCTTATGACTTGACTGCCTCGGTAGCGCAATGGTAGTGTACCTGTTTGTACTGTAGCTGGGTTTAAATTTCTGGGTCGGATTAAATATTTGTGTGATCCACAAATATTTTATTTCATGGTTTGAGTGTTTACTATGTATAATATGTATGTTTGTATTTAGTACTATATAAGTATGTTTATCAGTTGTCTAGATCCCATACCACGAGCTTATATTAGCTTACTTTGGGCTAGATGGCACTGTGTAAAAAAATGTCCATCAATATTTATTTATATCACTCAAATAAAAGTAACACACTTGCGACTATTCTGCAAAGAGTGAAAAACCTTCGCGAATTCCAGGTCTTCTATTGGGTGGATGCGTATGGAGCTACCTGGCAGATACAAGAGGAAGACGTGCCATGCTGCTAATAGCTCTTATAGGTGGTGGTGTGTTCAATATAATCGCAACTCTATCCGTCAACTGGATTATGCTTTTAGTCTGCCAGCTGACTGCAGGACTTTTGTAAGTGTGATTTATTTGTTAGTAATAGCACAGATAATATAATATAATTCTTATAGTAATAGTCTATGCTATCTTCCTCCTGAACAAAGTCGTTGAAACAATTTGTATTTTTGACGTTATACTTCTATTGGCAAAATTATAGGACTTGAAGATTTTTACGATGCGCGCGCACACCGTCACGAAAAACTGACACCATAAAGTTAGCTGATAAGTGTTTCCATGACAACTTATAAAACAACTTTGAATGTACAAAGTAGTTTTCAAATACCCTGAAGTTAGCTACAGTCAACATTTTAGATTTTTCTACTAACGCAGGATAAGGCGAAAAACTTTTTTTAAAAAAAAAATTTATCTTGTTACGCCAAAGAATAACTTCTAACGCGGGTACATAAGTACACACACAACTTTTTTTAACTTGTGGATATTCTCATGGATGCCAAACCGGACTCCTACCCACTAAAGCCGTGTCCACTAAAGGGTGCCCTACCAGAGTGTTATCCTTCCGAGTGAGCCCTCGGAAGGATAACTACGGCTCCAGACAGATATTGTTTATCATCACAATTCTTTGGGTATAAGGGGGTATTATCTACTGATAGTACATAATACATTTAAAAATGAAAAATAAATAAATAAATATCCATTACGCCTTATCCCCGAAGGGGTGGCAGAGACATATTACGAGTATATGCCCACTTTTCACCGTGTGGATTCCTGTCCCACGTAATAGGTGGTGAGCCCATTGCCGTGTTGAAATAGACAGACGCAGGTAGTGGCTACCTGCTGTTGAATTTTTTCAAGCCGCCCATAAGGCGTTCAACCAAGCTTAACGACTGCCATACATACATTTAATGGCATAACCTAAATATCATTTATATGTTTCAGTTTACTTGTTTTTCGTAATATTATAAGTACAGTTAACAGTCCATATCGTTTTCTACATGACACACGTCAAGATCATGAATTAATCAATCAAGCCGTCTGTACGTCTATCATAACCTTGAGAGCAGATAAAACTAATACAACACGTGAATCTATTCACAAGCAATCTTCTTTCTAAATATGTCTATCATAATGTTTCTTTGTTTCATCTACAGTCGGTTTTATCATGATTGCGTCGTTCAAATGCTTTAGTAATATCAAGGCTTAGCACTCCCTTGCCTATTGGGTAATAGAAGAAGTTTAAATATAACCCATTAATCTTTCTGCACTAAAGCCTTATTTTTACCAAACTATGGTAAAGCCAAAAGAAAGGGTAACGATTTTACTAAAATTAATTTATAATGACTACAGAAACCTTTAAGACACTATTGTTGCCTAGTTCTAAATTAACTTAGGTATTCTGATCTAACTCTAAATGATCACATATATGTACATCATTGCGGTGCGTTAGGATATTTTAAAATAAAGTGATTTCCATATTCAGCTGTAATCTTTCTTCCCATCGAAAATCATTATTTGGTTTCTCCTGGATTTACTGTTGCAATTTTTTTTCTTAGGACACGTGGTGTAATGTTTGAATTCTCAACACTTCTAAAGGTGATTAATCCAGAGTCTCCTCCGTTAGTCAATAGAACCGACAAGATGAGATTGACTTGGAGTTTCTTCATAATGATAAAAACAGAACTAAACTCAACTTTCCATAAATCTTAATCCATATGTATTTCAATAATTTCAGTGCAGCAGGAGTATACTCAGTGTCGATAACGCTGATCAGTGAAAGTATACCAATGGCCTATCGGAATACCATCGTATTGATCGTTTGCAGTATCATGTTGCTCTCATATGGATGCATGGCATGTAAGTAAAACCTTATCGGTCTTTAATTTTGGTCAAATAAAAAAGAAGGTATATTTACAACATAATGAAGTGAAAAAGTATATAAGAGGAGCCAATATGCTACCTTGTGGAACACCTAATTATAGAAAAAGATTTACTTTACATACTGCAGGTACTAGAGCCCCACCAAGATCTTCAGTCAGCCCAAGTAATCCTCACCTGCAAGTAGCGCTCCTGCTGAACATCGGATGAGACAATGAGGGTTGACAGATCAGGTGACAGTCAGTTCCAATAATACCAGAAATGAAAAAAAAAACAAATCAATTTGGACTCTAGGCTCCCATTCTAGAGTCTGGTTTACGTTTAACGCGAAGTTCGGCGCAAAATGGGTGCATTTTCATGTGACCAATAGTAGAAGAATCTTGACAGTATAAGATATTTATTGTCCTTAAATAATAATATTTTTTTTAGTATTGGCGATACCCATAATACCTTTAAAATTCTCCTACTATATACCGGCACTGGGAATCTATTGGAACTCATGGCGAACACTAATGCTGGTATACTGCATCCCAAACATCGTTAGCGCGATTTGCCTTTACTTCATGCAGGAGAGCCCTAAGTTCGTATTCACCATGAAAGATGAAGTTAAGGCTTTGGAAGTGTTGAAGGCTATATACAGGATCAACAACTGGAGATCTAAGGAAGAATTACAGGTACTTGATGATTTAGTTAACATTCTTGACCATACCTGCTGATATTGACTGCTGAGTTTCTATGAAGCATTTTGACTTCGACTCATTAAGTGATCGTTGACTTAAAATAGTAGTCAAACTTATAATACTCCTACAAGTTAGGCTACTATGTGAGTACGTATCTGTCAGTGACTCTATTGTTGATCTCTTAAACAGGTAAATCGATTTGAATACATTTTTCTTTATTTGATAGCAGGTTTTATAGCTGTGGTAGATATGTTTTATCAAAAGAAGTTTAGTTTACTTCGGTTCCATCGTTTACTTTTATGTGTATTTTTGTAGTGGATATTATTTGATTCCCATCACAGTCTAGCTTGATCTTAAAGCTACTAATAAATTAAGAAAATTAGAGCAACTGAACCGATTCTATTGCACGGTTCACCAAAATTACCAAAAATCATTGTGTATTTAGTTAGTTCCATCATTCCATCATTACCTACAAGTGATACACATGTATATTTAGCGCAATGACAATGTCGAAAATAAAACCGAGTCACAGGTGCTTCCAGCCACTAATCAAAGCGAACCTTGATCAAATTTGAGATCTTGAATGCCACCGACATCTAAAATTCACATTAAAAAACTATTTATTATATTTGTTTAGTCCGAGACTAACAGACTTTAATTGGTCGTGCTAATTAGTGTCTAGCACATAAGACCTTTTAGCCTTTTTGTTACCACCTCACTAAAAAGGCATCGGGTTCAAAATTTCTCCCAAATTTAACATCTAAAATAGACATATTTTATGAAATTCATTCAGCCTTTTAGACCCACCTCAGTTCCGTGCTTCGGAAGGCACGTTAAGCCGTTGGTTCCGGTTGCCAATAAAATGGAAGTCGTTAAGCCAAGGTGAAGGGCTTAAAAAAAATTTCAACAGCAGGTCGCCGCAGCCTGCGTCTGTCCATTTCAACATGGCACTGGGCTCACCACCTGTTACGTGGGACAAAATGCATACGGTGAAATGTGGCCGTTTAATATGCATCTGCCTACCCCTTCGGGGATAAAGGCGTGACAATATGTATGTAAGTATGTGGCCCCGCGGTCTCAGTGTTCTGTAAACGATCACTGAGTTACGCAACTTTCACTATGGCTGCTCCTCGGATGGGTGACCACTTTGTGGCATTTACATTTGCGAGCGTTTCCGTGCTTCGGAAGACACGTTAAGCCGTTGGTCCCGGTTGCCAGTAAAATGGCAGTCGTTAAGCCTGGTTGAATGCCTTATGGGCGGCTTGAAAATTTTCAACAGCAGGTAGCCACAACCTGCGTCTGTCTATCAACACGGCAATGGGCTCACCACCTATTACGTGGGACAGGTAAATCCACACGGTGAAAAGTGGGCATATAATATGCCTCTGCCACCCCTTCGGGGATAAGGCGTTATGGATATTTTAATTTTTTAAGTATGTAAAAAAAACTATTACAAACGAAAATAAAATGAGACTGAGTGTGATGAGAAGAATACGAATTATAAGTTATGATGAAATGTGAAATTGTTGTGTATAAACTTACAGATAAAGGGACTGATCAGGGATGACAGTATGATAATCGCAGAGCATAGAGCAGCTAAGGACCAGATCGTACCCCTGTTCAAGTATCCACTCCTTAAGTACACAATCATTATGCTCTTTATGAATATCGCTCAACAGTAAGTATTTCGTTACCATTCGCTCCATACCTGAAGTGTCTGGTGACATCGTTTTAAATATCTTAATTAAATAAGTATTGGGCTCAACATAGCTCAATGCTATATCTTAAACCTCATTCACAACAACCCAGTTGTGTCTGTTCTAATTACTGATTAAATTGCAATACATTGGATCTTTACGCTGTATCCCGGGGTAGTCAGAGAGGGTAATACGCCAGGCTTCGAGATATATGTATTTTTTCGCTTTCGGCAGATTCAATAATCGTTTCATACATGCACGTCTGGGTATCAGAGTGCTTTTGACTTTACCGTTTTTGTGCAATCTATTCATGTGCTTACATTACATGTAATTAATCCAATATCGTGCTCCATGGTGGATGAAGATATATCATACTATAACGTCTTAAAGTCTTACGTAATGTTTCAGACTTACCGCCTTCACAATGTGGATCCCGACGATCGCAAACCAAGTCGTTCGGATCATACAAGCTGGTGAAAACACCAACCTTACCGTGTGTAATATGTTAGACTTGGATCCTATACCTGATGATGTAAGTATCCTTAAAGTATATAATTGTGCTTCTAAGTCTAGTTCTTATAATCAATATACTGTAACAATCGACAGTCGTCATATACTTAGATAGATCTATCAAGTACTAATTGTCAAATTACTACTGATCTTTTGTACTAATTTAAATTGTAAATTTTTTTATTAAATTCGTATGCGTTGATTCTATTACGGACATTAACTATTTTGACATTTTGGTTGTAAATGGGCATTATATTCTTAAGGAAAGAGCCATTACAATCTCTATAGTTTAGATTTTATGTTGAGATATTATGTTGAGATTCGTATTACTAAATACGAATCTGGCTCGAAGGATCAAGTGTGACCACAACCATTGATAATATTACGGTATTCTCGGCTGAACCGTATACGCCTAAAGTTACCTATTTTGTAGATTAAATTTAAAGCAAGTTAGTGTAGTTTAATGTTTCATTGTGATATTTCTTATTTCAGCCTGACGCAACACCCTGTGCTCTGGATGAAACATCTTTGTTGATCGTGTTTGGTGTTGGAGTTTTGCAAGCAATGTTCAACCTTGTGAATAGTATTGTAAGTTCATTGTTATAATATATACTGCTTGCTTTAGTCAGTTCTTTATGTGGATCACACAAATTAAATATTAATGCAGTTGGTAACAATTTCAATGGCTTCAGTAGGCTGATGTCTGGGTCCCGTGGAATTTACGAAGTAAATGTATATTATTGCATTCTTTGAGTGGGCCGTTGAATGACATTTCGCAACCGACTTTACATTGTTTTTGCATAAAAACCTAGTTATTTAGTTTTTGTTGTTTTTTTAACTTGTGTAGTAACTGCGCCCGTATCTTAGTTTCTAACTCTCTTCACTGCACCCTATTACCCCTTGCCTGTAGTTTATTTCAATTCAATGATTTCTGGCCGATTTACGACATTTTCTTTCACAGCCACAGGCCATCCATTTATTTTTTTCCAATTTTTCCCTACGAAATTACCATACTAAGTACACACACCGGCGCAATTAACGGAATGTAAAATAATGCTAAATATTTTCAAAACAATTTTATTTTAAAAACTAATAAAGACATCCGCTGTCATAAATAAAATGCCATATTTTAAAATTAAAAGGTACTTTATTTGTTGCAATTTAATTGAGAAAAATAAACATTACGGAAATATAAACATTCTTGAATTTTCATGGTGACTAAAAAAATTTAAAAAAACGATTATACATTTTATTTTTCATTAGAATAAAGGATAAATCAGTATCGAGTATTTGCTCCGCGTGCCCTTATCAAAGTTTCTACCCATCTTGGCATGCTAAGAATGATGTTGTCTATCGTTTCTTCGGAAAGTGTCTGCTATTCCTGCAATACGGCATTTCATCCACAGTCACAGGAGCGGGTATTCTGGATTTCACCCCACGTTTTAGTAAGTCCCAGACATGTTTAATCGGATTCCTGTCTGGTGTCTTTGCTGGCCACTCCATTACTGCGATGTTCACATGATTAAGGTACTCACGAGTTCGCAGTGCGGTATGAGGCCGAGGATTATCTTGCATCAACACAAAGCCGTCACCGATAAAGGGGGCAAAAGGTACCACGTTTTCTTCAAGAACCTCCGTTATGTATCTATCTATCTCTATCGAACACCACTAAGTCCGTGCGAGCTCCCAAACATATCCCCCCCCCCCCCCCCCGCAACCATTGTGGACCCTAAGCCTTATGCTACCGTAGTTTCAAAATTTAACTGATTGTATCGTTCCCCTTCACGTCTCCATAATCTTTGACGTCTATCAATTTGGTTTAAAAGAATTGTACACTCATCACTGAACAAAACTTTACTCCATTGGTCCGTGGTCCAAAGACAATACTCTCGAGCGAAATTAAGTTTCTGCGAATCTAGTTTTGGAGCCATGGCGGGCACTCGTGAACGCAACTTCTTCGAACCGTCTTCGTACCGTGCGTTCACTTACTGCTACTCCTCGAACTTCTTGAAGAAGATTTCTGGATTCTTTCGAATAAAATGATCATCTCTCCTCGATGTACGCCTATTTCTGCCTTGCCCGCGACGTCTAACGAGAGAATTAGTCTCCCTTGTTTGTTGAAACAGATCGAAGAAGCATCCTGGCGATATCTCTGACGATTTCAGTCGGGGTTAAATCAGGCATAATGATTCCCTTATTCTTATGTTGTGTATGTGTAATATAAAATGTCCAAAAAGTCTTGAATTAAATAAAAAAATAAGATCTTTACATACAAACTTGTGCACCCGTAATATGGAACACTTACTCGAAATTATTAAAACAATTCGATTAAAATTTAAACAATCACAGAAAAAAGTGACATTTTGGGAAATTAAAAAGTCAACATTTTGGGAAATCAACTTGGTGAGAATGTAAATTTATGCGAATTCAACTCAGTGGTCCTAAAGGGTAATTTTATTAATATAGAAGATGAGAAAAGGAGAAATGCCAGATAAGACTCGTTCTCATTCCAGGTCATAAACTACGTGGGACGACGAAACCTCACCATGATCATCACATCAGTGTGTGGAGTGAGTGGCATCCTCGTGAACCTGGTTCCTAACATATTCGGCAGCGGAGTGTTCTTCATTATTCTGATAATGGGCATCGTTGTTCCAGGATTATGCGCAGCCATTTGTGTTGCTCTATTCCCTACTAATTTGAGGTAAGATCATCACCATGTTGTGCTTAAGGTAAATGAAGGTATATTAGTAACAGTCACGCCTTGTATTCCCAAAAAGGTAGGCATGTGCATACTGTATGCTCACATTTTACCGTATGCATGTTTGTCCCACTTATCAGATGGTGAACCGTGTTGAAATGGGCAGGCAATGGTTGTGGTGACCTACTATTGAAATTTTTCACAAGGCCTTCAACTTAGCTTAACGACTATTATGTTACTGGCAACTGGGACCAAAGACATAACTAAGAATTTCGGAGGTAATGAGGTGGAATCCAAGAAAAAAACTAAATACTCAACGACACAGGCAGTCCAATGAGGTCAGGAGGTCAGATGGACTGCCATTGCGATAACTATTCCTATGAGACTAACTATGAAGACCAAGTAAGCAGATTACTCAAAAACGGAAAGGTCAAAAGTACTCAAATACCAAGACGTGCAATAACATATTCATAAAATCAATAAAGCGATTAATGAATCTACGAGACACAAAAGAAGTATGGATCGCGAAGCCTAGCGATCCGTCCTCTCTGATCTTCACGTTGTATCCGTCACCCTGTGACGGATACAACGTGAAGTTATTTTAGCTGATACTAGTAGCTTAATAAAAGTGAACCCCAGGTTCCAAATCTAAGTATAGTATTAAAGCAACTATAACATTAATTTATGTTTATTCATTTAAGAAAGTAAAGTACCCATTAAATGACTTTTACAGGGTAATGGCTATTGAAATCACAATGGTAGCTCAATACCTGGGAAATTTTGCATCTATACAGATACTTAACCTGCTACTGAAAGTGAACTGTGCAGCTGGATACTACATTTTCGGAACTCTGTTCGCATGTGAGTACTTACTATACCTACTAGAAACTACAACTACACTGCTTATTATCTTCTACTTTTTCTTCTTGTTCCTCTCCAATTACTGGAGGTTGGACATCAGCCTGAAAACCTCACTTTGTCCCTGGTGAGGTAAACAATTCCGAGGTGCTCGTGACTCCGGTCTACTCGCAAATGTTTCGGAGCCACGATTTTTTCCGACGGCCTACTCGACGTTTTCCCGCAATTTTGCCCATCATAATGAATTGCAGTAGATCGTATCTCTCGTGTCTGAATACATGACCGAGTAGGCAACTTTCTTGTTATGATGCTCTGCATCAACTTGCGGGTTTGACCGGCCCGTCTTAGAACCTCAATTTTGGAGATTTTATGAGTCCTACTTATTATATCAGAAAATATTTACGTACACAGTGGATATTTTAATAATGCCCTTAAGCGTATCGTAAAAAGTTAGTGTATAGAAAAAGAAACAGGCAATTCTGTGGCTGCTGTTGAAATTGTTCAAGCCTTAATAAAGCCTTCAACTTGCTTAACGACTGCTATGTTACTGGCAACCGGGACCAATGGCTTAACAAGCCTTTCGAAGCACGGAACCATTCATGAATAGAAAGCCTACAAAGCGGTCATCCATCGAGTTGCTACACGCAGTGATCGTCTACAGAACACTCGTTAGCAGGGTTTCGAACGCGTCACAGACTGTCATTGATTGGATTTTTTTTAATAACAAATGTCCAAAATACTTACTAATACACAAAATAATAAATATTTTCTCTTCCATCTTTCAGCAATCGCAATAGCCGCGTCATTCCTGCCAGATGATCGCCGGTATCAAGTAGTTACACCAGCGCCAATAAAAGCCGAGAGTTCACAAAAAAAGACAGCTTTTGAGCACAGATATTGAATTAAAACATCACAGATTATTATGAAGAATATTATCAATTTAAGTTCTATTTATGTACTACATAATGGCTTGGTGGATACTGCGAATATCGAAGTAGCGTTAAGACTGTTAAAAATTTGGTAAACACAACATTAATATTTTTATATACGGGAGACGACGAAATATCGAAATTGTAATTCTGAAATTGAACTAAACAGAATTTCTCGCGGTATTATATTAATTCTTAAGATAAATACCTCTTTTATTCGATGTATCGATAGGGTTATTCCTGTGGTGGTCCAGGAACTAATTTAATTTCACCAACCTTTGATTAAAAAAGGTACTTAGAAGAGAGAAACGATTATATGAAATAGTGAATTTGATGAATACGAAAATAATTAGAGTAGAGTTCATCATACACTGAATTAAAGGAATCAGACCCATAATACAATATGATACTTTATAATAACACAATATAATAATCAGACATGCTTGAGGGTAATTTTCGCCTTATAAAAAGTTATTTAATTGTGTTTTGTTTTCTTTTTTTATATTTGGCACGTCATAAAGGCGTCGCCCGCCTTATATTACTATAAGGCGGGCGACGCCTTTATGACGTGCCAAATATAACACATTATAAGCATAGACGACGACGACCCGTGAATGAGGGTCGCTACCACAACACAGGGCTTCAAAAGCGACCCTCATTTTGACGGCTGAGAAATAAGCCTTAACAGGCTTCTCTTAAAAGACCCAGGATTCTCCTGGGCAAGCCGTGCTATGTGCTGGGTTGTTTAAGAGCGTGGCTTGCGCTAGCCAGAGTATCCGTTTTCGGCTTAGGTTTTCGTACGCATTTTAATCTCTTTATGAAAATTATAAATATTGGTCCAGTTTCGGACCTTTTTAAGAAATTCTTCCCCTTTTTAATTTTCTTATTTTAAAATTATATCCGATCTCTGTTTTTTGTTTTTAGCTACTTAATTATTTTTTCAAATTTCGTCTACATGCCATTGCAAAACGAAATACACCTTAATCATAATTTTCTTAAAATAAGAATAAAGTGACCTAAAATGCACTGGTTGATTAGACTAAGCTGACGTTAGGTATGTACACAATGCTCAAGAGCAGGGAGCAATAGCATTTGATATAATACTAATATACGTAATAGTTCTTTAATTCGCTTTTAGTTTTGTTGAAAATTGTCTTTTTGCCAATTTATTTTATTTGTCTAATTACTTATTTATCTATCACACTTTATCTCCAAATGGGTGGAAGAGGCATATCATATACCCGCTTTTCACCATGTATATCCCTGTCCCACGTAATATGTGGTGAGCCCATTGCTGTGTTGAAATCGACAGACGCAATTTGAAATGCATGTTGACATTTTTCAAGCCGCCCATAACTTCAACTTGACTTAACGACTGCCATGTTACTGGCAACCGGGACCAACGGCTTAACGTACCTTCCTAAGCACAGAAACGCTCGCAAATGTGAATGCCACAAAGTGGTGACCCATCCGTGACCAGCCATAGCGAAAGTTACAGAACACTGATTCCGCGGGACCAAAAGCGCTTTATTTTAGTTATAGAAATCTATCACGCCTTATCCCCGAAGGGGTGGCAGAGGCATATATATTATATGCCCACTTTTCACCATGTGTATTCCTGTCCCACGTAATAGGTGGTGAGCCCATTGCCAAATCTACCCTATATTAATGTGTTAGTAAATAATACAGTACTGTTAGGACCTAGTATGTTCACTGTAGGCCTAAGTCACAGACTACAACCCCATTCATTCATCTCAGGCCTAAGTGAAATGGTGGTAGTATTGTATAGTGTAAAGGGCAAAAAATTAAATAAACTTGCTATCTTCACGCTGTAGTCCTGACGCGATAGTCAGAGAGGAGAGATCACCAGACCTCGTAATCCATGCATAGGCACTATACATCTTTCGCTTCCTGCAAATTCATTAAATGTTTGATACTTGTACGTTTGGGTATCCGAGTAGTTTTATCTTTCCAATAATAGATATATACCTATCTTTAGTAATTTGCTCAATGATTTTTAGGGCTGTATTCCAGAACGTTTCTCAATACTCAATCGATGCTTGAGAGTAGATTTTATAAGGCAAAATCTAGCCTCAATTATTGAGAAACTTTCTGGAATACGGACCTTAATATATGTAAGTCTCGGCAAATATGTATGTTTAAATATGTACTATGTTTATATATGTGTGGTCTCGGTCTAGCCTGACTCCTTCCACATTCTATTTTCGCACAATACATATTTTTCATCTATCGTCAAACCAACGGAGCACGACCTTCTTCAGTTTAATACTGACACTTTCGTTAATACCTGTCATATTGCGTAAAACTTCGTTACGAATTCGGTTGGCCAATTTTACACCGCACATGTTTTTAAGTGATCGCATCTCCACAGCATTCAAATTACTTTCATGCATCTTCTAACATACCCTGGTTTCATTACCGAAAACTAACGTTAGTGCTATCACTGCGTTGTGAATCGCGCGCAGTTCACACGCAGATTGGCCAATCGATCATAGTGTTTGTAAGCGATTACTTTTATTATTTCAATCAGTAAGGTCGATAAAAGCATGTAAATGTATCGGGTAGCCCTAGTCAACTATTTTAATACATTATAAGATAAAAGAGGTTCGTGCTGCACAAGTATATCTACTGGTATTTTGTAAGTTGCTGTCTCGTAATTATAGTTTTCAAAAGCGTCTCAGCCTGATGGACCGACGACCTAGAAAAGACACTAGATACGGAAGGCAGAATACCGTGTGTTTTGGGAAAATTTTGGAGTGGCTTAAGTCCAGAATGGACTGCGATATGCAGGTTTGGTTGATTGAAGGGCTTGTTATGCAAACTATCAAAATTTTAGAGCAACACGGTACACACACTTTATTCTGAAAGGATGCCTCTGTGTTAAAATACAAATATATCTCTTTAACTTGACCCGAAACATCTCAATGTGTATCACAAAAGTTACAACTTATAAGAATACCACCACACCACGTCGAGGTGATTTGTAATGGTGTATGTGAGCAGTATGCATGAATTGTTTATTTTTTTTATAAACCACTTGACAGGCTTGATTTAACTACGAAATGACTGTATTAACTTAAATTACGATAAAGATTCAAATAAGTATTTATAAAACAATATTGTTTTTCTATGTTACCAACAAATAAAATAAATGTTACTAAATTGCAGTACTGTGATGTTACTTTATTATAATTATTATAACACTGATTCACTATCAATATAAATCAACTTTTTTTAATTGCATAAAACGATTAAATCACACGTACCTATGAACATACTATTTTGTCTCCTTTGTGTTGTATTCATTTTTGGGACCAAGAATGTCATTTTGATATGGAAAGCTGAAAACTACCTAATTTATAGAAGTAACATTTTATCCTTTACCATTTACTAGGTGACCTCCCCAGCTTCGTCCATGACATACTTCGTATCCCGTCGCGGCCTTCGCATATATTTAATCCCGTCGCTTATAAATCTTGATAATATTATGATAAATGCGCAAGTTTGTATGGATGTTTGTTACTCTTTCACGTAAAAACTACTGAATGGATTTTAATGAAACTTTACAATAATATAGCTTATACAATATAAATATACAACAACACATAGGCTACTTTTTATCTCGGGTACAAGTTCCTGTGGGAAAGGGGAACGAGAAAACTTTTCTACGCGGGCGAAGCCGCGGGCGTCAACTAGTTCTACAATTATGCATAAAAATTTGCCCGATTTGTTGACATTTATGACTATTGCTCCGCTCTCCAGGGTAGTAGCGTGATGATATATAGCCTATAGCCTTCCTCGATAAATGGGCTATCTAACACAAAAGGATTTTTTGACTTTTTTATACATTATTGTACAATTAAAAAGCGACAGGATTTAACAGATGCGACGGGAGTTCGAAGTATGTCACGATTGAAGCCACGGGGGTCAGCTAGTTGAATATAAAATTTTGGGTGTAAGAGGCAGCCCCAAGTCCTCGGCCCGACTGACCTCACCTGCACTGGTACACCTGCTGATTAACATACGAGGTCACAACGCAGGCGCCCTTACTGGGTTGAGAGGTCAGATTTGAACGTAATCGAACCCAAAAAGCGAACTGAAAGTCAAGCCGCTAAGAGCACCTGTCGCTGCTCTTAGTAGCAATAAGTACAAGTGGATGGACCCCAAGCCCCAAATACAGGTAGGGTTTGGAACCAACTGAGAATACACTAGAGAATAGAGAGAGAAGACCGGAGTGAGTCGTTTACTTGAGAAGTTCGTTCGAACTGTCACTTTTCGTTTTCAGTGACAGAGTTAGTTGAGGGCTGGTGGATTCCTAGGACAATTTTACTCAGTGCCACCTACGTCAAATTATGCTAATCTAAGCTTATACTATAGGATCTACAAAACTAAGAAACTTATTTATACATTTTGAAATCAATAAATACATTCTACATTCCGGGATAAGGTGTAATTGATTAAAAAAATAAACATGAAAAAAACTCCGAAGCAATGCTGATTACAGAAATATTTTTCGACTCGTCTAAAACGCGACGTTACGAGAGTTAAAAGTCGTATTCAGACATCTGTAACGACGACAGAATGACAGAAGGCAGTTATATGTATAGATGTTTATACTTAGTTTTATAAAAATACTAGCTGACCCGCGCAATTTCGTCAGTGCTTGAGTTTTGACAAACAATTTATTTTAATATTTTATTTTTTTTTTCCATCAAAGGTATCCTATGTTACTTCTAATACATCCAAGAATATGTGGATCGGTTTAGTACTTTTCTCGTGACAGCGTAGCAAATAGTAGGGATTGTAGTAGACAACACTTTTTTGTTGTCACATTACGTCATTGTCAGATTGACTGTCAGTGTCACCTACCTGTGCTTTCAGTCTGCTGCTCTGCTGAATTTGTGTCTTCAATCAAAAGTTGTACAAAGATTTTTATTATATAGAATGGTTCAGAATAAAATAATTCTATCTTGAAACATCGATCGCGATCTTCAGCTGATCCCATAGTGCATCGTCCAAGGGCATACTTCTGTGTGATAAGGTGAAAACAATTTACTTGTCGAAAACTGTTCAGCGCATTGATTTTTCTATTAACCGAGACAGTAAAGATTTGTAGATGCTCGTTAATCACTATTAAAGGCCTTAGAAGTTAACTACTACACTGGTTCATGCGTTTGCGGGCTTGTGTGTTTCCATGATATGTTTTTTTTTTACTTTTTGTAATGAGAATGAATGATGTGTACTTTCCGGTAACTCAAATGTGAAATAATTTATCCCTATAAAACATTATTTTCTATTCAACATAAAAATGTCTATTCAACTGAAGTTGAGAAAAATATTAGTTTACTATTTTAGTCATAATACTTATCATTCTTACATATCAGTACTTATTTTAGTAGGTATATATTGACTTGACCTTTATATCAGCCTAGAATCTACAGTCTACCAATCTGATGGTTAGATTTCTTTTGTATATAACCTTTACAACAATTTAAAATTGTGCAACTTATAATAACATTGTGCATATTGCATCCCTAGAGTATCACATTCAGAGATTTTTTCTAATACTACTAATATTAATAACACAACAATTTTGTAAGAATGGATGTTTTTACTCTTTCATGCAAAATCTACTAAATGGATTTTGATGAAACTAGAATAATATAGCTTACACATTAGAATAACACATAGGCTACTTTTTATCATGGAAACAAGTTCCTGTGGGAAATGGGAACTTCGCTGTCTGTCCCTATGTATGCTTAGATCTTTAAAACTACACAATGAATTTCAATGTAGTTCTTTTAAATAGATAGAGTGATTGTAATAGAAGATTTTAATGTATATTTTGTTAAGTTTTTGTATATATTAACTTAATTATAACGATATATGTTGGCGGTGTCGGAAAAAATCAGCCGTCTGGGAGCTTTTAACGAAAACGCTGCCTAAACCCTTTGAGATATAACAAAATAATGTGTTGTATCTAATATAGGTCTAAAAAAAATTATATCCATTTTAATACTTTAAAAAAACAGCAATAATAAAGGGGTAATTTTAACGCTATTTACACAAAAACATTATTAATGCTTATCATTTTTAATATGTTAGTTGGCTTCAGCATTTTATGAAGATTATTTTGTCTCTTAACACTTTGCAAATTAAATGAATATCTTTGGCGATATGGCAATATCAAAAAATGCGCAAATAAATTAATTTCGTATAACAATAATTCGACCGGGCCGTGCGGGCGAGTGCGGGCGTAGTACTGGAGAGCGGAGAAGTAATCAAGTAATTTGGAAAATGTTCATTGTTCATAAATTATCGTGAAATTAATAAACGACAGGATTAAATAGGTGCCACAGGGTTTGAAGTATGTCACGGACGAAGCCGGGTGGGACAGCTAGTCAATAATAAATCCAAGTAGTGTAAATAGAGCCTCTCTTACTAAGTCAATCTACTATGCTGCTATGTAAGATGCTGTCACTTGCATTATATATGAAAACCCCGCCTCTGCAGCCCTGGCTTTTGATACATCTTCTAATGAAGAGTATCCTTTAAAACAGTATTATATTATGATTTGGATAGAGTGATGGGATAATTCTTTTTGTACCACTGAGGTGGCAGTATAGCCTATGGACATTTGGAATACAATAGCTCATGCAGGTGTAAAATCTCCAGGTTACCCAATAACCATTTGGGAATCAAAAGCTGCACCCAAACTCTAGATGAAATTTATTACACCAGCGGCACGATCTGAAGGATGTTTTGACATTGTGCTTTTGGATGAAACATGGCTTAATGCTAACCACACGGTAAGCTGTTCTTGGACAGATGACACTGCAGCATCTATGTCCAAAGTTCACAAAAAAAGATTTCACATCACTATTGTAATATGTCAAAACGGCCATCATAGAGTGCCGCTAGTATAGCTGCAGGTGAATCCTGTAGATATTTATGAGAGTTATTAGTTCACATTATGTCTTGAGATAAGTAAGACCCAAAGTAATTGGAATACTAGAAGGCTGCTATTTGGCCACTAGATCTTCGGTTTTACTGACATTGCTCATCACAATAGTTTGACAGGACCTTTTGTTGGGGCTGTAGAAGCTTCTAACCACTTGTCTACAAACAAAGCTTATCACTTCATATTGTGTGTGCTGCATTTATACTCGTGTGTATACTCTTGGATTAAAAAATATGCCATCCTATAGTTTGAACACGACCGCTGTACCGGTACAACGGTTGTGGTCAAACTATAAATATTACAACCTGTACTACCCATGTAAATTTCCCAAATTGTGAATTTGTATTTGTTTATTGTATTCATTTGTGACAGCCGCCTATCTCTATAGATTGATCTATGTAACATTCTAACATAATGATTTTGTATACAAATTTCTCAAAATGTGTGTGGAAAGGAAACTTACATTGTCAGCTGGTGAATGCTTGATACAAAAAGTGGATGAATGGAAATGTGAACACTGAAGGCTATGGTATATTTTTGTGTTTCTTCATCTTGAGTATTCTCAGTTACTTCTAAACCCTACCTGAATTTGGAACCTGGGGTTCACTTGTATCTGGTTGCGAGCATCTATCATTTGGAATTTGGTTTTTGGCATTGTTGGGAACCAAATAACACCATAAATACTCAGCACGTTATATTTTAAAATACTACAAAAATAATATATATTTACAAATCATATTTCTGCTTAACATGTTAGACATATTATAGTAGATACCTAAATGGGAGATGTCTGGCTAATCTTGACCCTTTGACCCTGACCAGAAGATTTCGAGATCGCTTGAAAACATAAAGTCGCGTCCCGATTATGCGCAGCAACCGTGCGGGCCTCGACCTCAGGCAGATGATAATTTGCCGCGCAAGCCAATATTTAGATTGAATTTTGTTAAGCAAGATTGCCGCGCTCGCACTGCTTTCCAGATTCCGCGATGCAGACCCACTTTATTTCGGCACACCGTGCAGTTGTGGGAGTTGTCGCGTGAGCCAACTTACAAAATTGACGAAACCGTCCCAAGAGTGCGCGTGCGAACCTTTTGATGTGGTCTCAAAACCGACAGCAATCGGTTCGCACCGTACACGTTCGAACGCAGGAATATTCCAGCACTAGTTGACGCCCGCGGCTTCGCCCTCGTAGAGAAGTGTTCCATTCTCGTTTCCCACAGGAACTTGTTCCCAGGATAAAAATGTGTTATTCTGATGTATAAGCCCATATTATTGTAAAGTTTCATTAAAATCCATTCAGTATATACTGCGTTTATAATATTCAGATATCTACATGGGGTTCTGAAAACCTGGTCGATTTCAGTGCGCGCAAAACACAGGCGTGTGCGTTTACAGCTAAAAAGTCCCCTTTCCTATCTTTACTTTTTCTTCAGAACGTTTCAATACCAATGAAGGACACCCTCGGCATAGACGTTCGTCGTGAGCTCTAACTAATTAACTATGTGTTCTGAAGTCTGAGTCCGTCCTCAATCTAATCCCACCTCCTTTTCGATCCCCAACAAGTCGTCACGGTCAGAGGTGCCACTGAAAGAATTTTGGCCAGAACAGGGATACAAAAGATCGTTTCTCAGTAGAACCATAGAAACTTGGAATGCCGTACCTGATTCCCTCCTCTTACAACTCAGGGTTCTTCAAGCGGAGTGTGAAGAGGCACATTATTGAGCCGCCAACTTGAGGGCCACTGTCAATATTCTTGTAGACTGTGATAGTGGCCCTCGATTCGCTGATGATGCATCGGCGTCACTTTAGCAAACTAAATATAAAAAAGCTATATCTGCCGAGTATTTCATGTTGAAAGTATTTAAATGTTTAAAATAATCAAGACAAGTAATATTATCACGTTTTTACTATAATCCTAATTGTTTAGCTAATGTGAAGCCGTCTAAATGAGCTGTAATCCCATATATCACCTTTCCCATGATTCATTTTTCGTCAAAGTAATCTAATTAGCATAGTACTCACATTGGCCCTACGTTGTTTATATAAAGTATTGTATAGAAGCAGTCCATATTAGAAATTTGCTGTGTTTATTTATATTTTGATTAATTCATAGTCACAGTCTGCTTGACCAATATTCACAATCTTTGTTGTTCAATTGTCCTTGCAGCTTAAATTTTGTTGAGTTTCATGTTATGATTAAATTTTTTAAAGTGGATAAGTTACTGGGAATATCTGCAAGGATGTGATACCTATTCAAAAATATGTAATTTCCAAGTAGATTGCTTCTTACGACTCGCAATTGAAAGTAAAAGGAGTACTTATTAAGAAATTACCTATTCTCTGACAATCTACGTACTTATACACAATAATGCTTCGCAAAACAGATGATTACAAAGTGGTTTTTTTTTCTACAGCCCTACATAAATAACAAACTGACCCACCATGGCTAGTGGCACTTGGGAAGAGTTCTTTGCTGTTCATCTGCCTCCACCAGACTTTGAAGACAACCGATCGCTATTGAAGGAATTTTGTGAACGACACGATCAGTACGGCAACAAAATTGTGCTGGTTACTGTAAGTATACGGTATATAATCCATATCCTTGTTGTCCTCTCCAAACCCCTAAATGACTGAAACTGACATTGACAAAAATAAAAATAAATGTAAACATACTTTTTTAGATTATTGCAAATATTACTCACAATGCGTTTCATGACTGTAGTACTCTATACCATAGTATCCCTGACTACCCCGGCAGGTATACAGCTTGAAGATAGTTAGTTAGTTAGTACATATACCTTTCAAAACACACTAAATAAGTACCTACTTCTATTTCACCTCCTAAGAGTTGTAATTTTCTCAAAAGGTAATACAATTTTCTTGCAATCAACGCTAATACTGCGGTTCTTTACGGTCGTTTTGCGTTGAGCCCTAACCGTTTCTAAAATTGCTAAAAACTTCAATCCCCTTTTTACCCCCATAGGAGTGGAATTAGGAAAAATCCTTTCAAAATGGGTGCCTACGTTACAAGGGTAGCTTGCACTACAAATTGTAAGTTTCTAGGTGTAATGTGTGTGGTTTCGGCTGGGTATTGACATGAGTGAGGCACTTTTTTTTTGACATCAAAATTTTCAGTTCAAATTGGGACACTCCCTCTCCCTCTCCCTCTCCCTCTCCCTCTCCCTCTCCCTCTCCCTCTCCCTCTCCCTCTCCCTCTCCCTCTCCCTCTCCCTCTCCCTCTCCCTCTCCCTCTCCCTCTCCCTCTCCCTCTCCCTCTCCCTCTCCCTCTCCCTCTCCCTCTCCCTCTCCCTCTCCCTCTCCCTCTCCCTCTCCCTCTCCCTCTCCCTCTCCCTCTCCCTCTCCCTCTCCCTCTCCCTCTCCCTCTCCCTCTCCCTCTCCCTCTCCCTCTCCCTCTCCCTCTCCCTCTCCCTCTCCCTCTCCCTCTCCCTCTCCCTCTCCCTCTCCCTCTCCCTCTCCCTCTCCCTCTCCCTCTCCCTCTCCCTCTCCCTCTCCCTCTCCCTCTCCCTCTCCCTCTCCCTCTCCCTCTCCCTCTCCCTCTCCCTCTCCCTCTCCCTCTCCCTCTCCCTCTCCCTCTCCCTCTCCCTCTCCCTCTCCCTCTCCCTCTCCCTCTCCCTCTCCCTCTCCCTCTCCCTCTCCCTCTCCCTCTCCCTCTCCCTCTCCCTCTCCCTCTCCCTCTCCCTCTCCCTCTCCCTCTCCCTCTCCCTCTCCCTCTCCCTCTCCCTCTCCCTCTCCCTCTCCCTCTCCCTCGGTGTGTGTCTCTCCCCTTCGGGGATATAGGCATGGCTATATGTATTAATGAATACAAAAAAGTGTCGTGACAACTTTTCGTAAGAATTTTTTCCGTCTAGCCCCCTTTCACTACGCGCGATAAGGAACTTCGTTCCAAAATTGCCCGATTTGTCGACATTTATGACTACTGCTCTGCTCCCCAGTGTAGTAGCGCGATGATATATAGCCTATAGCCTTCCTCGATAAATGGGCTATCTAACACACAAAGAATTTTTCAAATCCGACCGATAGTTCTGAGATTAGCGCGTTCAACAAAACAAACAAACAAACTCTTAACAGCTTTAAAATATTAGTATAGATTTATAACTATTTCTTGCAGTCTGGCGGTACTACAGTTCCCCTCGAACACAACACAGTCCGTTTCGTTGACAACTTCAGCGCGGGCACACGTGGCTCCTCATCAGCTGAGTACTTCCTTGAGCACGGCTATGCGGTGATATTCATGCACAGGCAGAAATCTCTGGAGCCTTTTACTAGGCACTTCACAGGACAGAAGTTACTGGATATGCTCGAGATACAGGATCGAGGACCTAATACCACGATTTCAGGTTATTATTTTCTTTTATTGAACTAATTATACATATTTATGTATATTTAAATGATTTTTACATAACATTACAAAGCTATGTTACATTGTTATGAAATGCGCTAACGATATAAGGCTTATTGTTACCTTAGGAAAATCTATAATGCGAATAGTATGTCTCTGCATAGTTTTCACTTTAAAATCCCCATTATGAGGTGAAAACTACTTTTAGCTGAGATAAAATATCTGGACTGGCGACACCGTTACGAGACGCAGCTATAGTGTGTGGATATATGCATGTATACATATATAGCAGACCGCGAACGCGTAGGTAAAACCATTTTTAATAAATTTAGTTTTCATTTATCTCGGCACTCCCGGAGTGCATCCTGTAATTTTTTTAGCTGTAAACGCACATGCCTATCTTTTGCGAGCATTCAATTCGAACAGGTTTTCAGAACCCAATGTTTTCAATACTAAATAGGTTTCTGAATATCGAGACGTTAAGCGACTATTAATCAGCTGATACTTTAATAATAGTCGTTTACACGTGCTTACAGTGAAACCGGATAGCGTAGACGTGCTAGCCCCTATTCTCTTGCGGTACAAAGCTGCACATGCAGCGGGGGCGATCCTACACGTGTCGTTTACGTCGGTGTCCGAGTACTTCTGGCTTCTGCGCGCTGCGTGTGAGTGTCTCGCTAATGTTGGCGCCCGTGCAATGCTGTATCTCGCCGCAGCAGTTTCAGATTTCTATATACCTAAGGACAGAGTGGTAAGTACTATTTAGGCTATGATTGGTCAAGCCTGAAATGTGTTTCAACTTGTTAACAGACTCAGTTGCGCAGTGGTAATGCGAGTGCAACTGCAGGAATCCTGGGTAATATAAATATTTGTGTAATCCGCAAATGTTTGTTTGGATGTTTTCTATGTATAATATGTATTTAGAAATATATATTAAGTATGTTTATCAGTTTTCTAGATCCCATAACACAAGCTTATTAATATATTGATATATGATGATGTAGAAGGCGTTGTGTGAGAATGTGCCAAAATACTTTTTATTAATCCAGTGACCGTTGTGTACTTTAGTTTCTTAATTATAAATTATGTACTCAAGTGCAGCCAGCAGCCTCTGCTATTTCACTTTTTCTGTCTTTCTCTCCATCCTCTCTCTAGGAGGCAGAGAGAAAAATCTATAACCTATTAAATAACATTACCAGTAACGATTCCCAAGCATCTTTGGTACGCCATTTATAGTGTTTTTGCTGCACTCGCGCTGCCGACCCTATGCACAATGTGATTTATAAAATTCCTTAAAAACCGAATATCCGTAACTATCGGATAATCCAAAATAATTACATATCCGTAACCGTAATTGAAACCGGTATAATATTATTCTTATATCCGTAACCGTATCCGGAAATCATAACATTATAATCCGAAATTTTATGTCTATTACATCCCTAATTGTGGGACAGGAATACACACGGTGAAAAGTGGGCGTATAATATGCCTCTGCCACCCCTTCTGGTTTTATATAGTTCTGCTAGCTTTCATTAATCAAACTTCTTGTTGTACACAGCCAACGCACAAAATTCAATCTGCAAGCGGAGCTCCGATCATCCAGCTACAGCTAGTACCAAAGATGCTAGCTCCTTTAGTCAACCTTTGGGTACCTGAAGCCTACGTGGTTTCCTTCAAACTGGAGACTGACGAAAGTTTGCTCATACCGAAGGCCAGGGCTGCCCTGGACAAGTATAAACATAAGGTATGATTATCGAACCTATATGATATACAGGGTCATTTTAAAACACCAGCAACCTGTTAGGAGTAGACAGAGGCGTGCACAAATATTTCGGATAGGGTATGCACTTACCCGAAAGCCCTGCAAGAAAGTGATCTCAATGAGATAAGCTAGCATATATACATTTCATAATAAAAAAAAACAAACTACAAATATTTATCTATTTATACTTATCATTAATGAGTTATCTCTGAAGGGGTGGTAGAGGCTTATACATATACACGTAACAGGTGGTGAGTCTATTGCCGTGTTGAAATGGACAGGTGCAGGTTGTGGCGACCTGCTATTGAAATTATTAAATCCTTGGCTTCTAACTTGGCGTTATTTGCGAAATAAGCAAAAATAAATAAATAACATTTCTTACATACTTTAAAATTATTTAAATCTGAATATCCGTTAAAGGTCCAAACTTTATTTTGATCTTGTATAATATAATTTTTAAAATAATTTATTTGTGTACACAGCTTGCCAGCCAGATTTACGTAATTATCTTAATACTTGTTATTAAAAGAACGTAACTAGTGGTATTACCCTTTAGATCCAAATCGTAAACTAACGTCCTTTAACATTTTTTTTATCAAACACGAGTTTTGGATTTATTTATTAAACACACATCACCAACACAGATCTCACAGCTACAATTTTAAATATTTCACAGTTATTCTAGTAAGGTAACAAATTAATTATATGCGCTCAAAATCACTCGAAAGATATGTGAAGTGAAACAATATTACGACAATATTATGCAAGTAAATTAAATAGGCTTAACCCATCCACCAATTATTCTGTTTTTGATAGTTACTTAAATCGGTCGCTTTGTCAAAGAAGCACTGCTTAAATCATGTGTAATAATTTCTCACATAATTGTTCAATTTACCCACACAAACAAAGTATCTACTGTATTCATACGAATGCTGAGTAGGCAAGATTAGTAAGTGGCGTTGGGCTCGACGCGTGACGTATATGTACTAGTTGTTTGTTAAGTTCGCTGAAGGACTCATAGATGGCAGGGGCACAATACACACATCGGATAATTTTATTGCGTATTTATTATTATACAACTTGTTGTTTTTAAATAATAGATTTAGATTATATAGATTGGGCTAGGGTATGCAGTGCTTATTTGCATGTATGAAGCGCACGCGCCTGGGAGTAGATAGCCAAGGTCATAACCAACAACGTTTGTTCTACCACTTTTGTCAATTCGTTACACAGCGAGTACTATCGTACTTTGAAACTTCGAGCTTCGTCATAGGTTTTTGCTCTTAGATTCGCTTAAAAAAACTCCTGGGCCTCTTTTTCGATACGTACTGCATGCCTCGATGAACGAGTTTTTTTTTTTTCCAAAAAATAAAATTTTAAATTAACAAAAAAAATCGTAGAACATGTTTTTATGATGTTAGCTACCTAGCCCTAGCAGGTTGCTGGTGTTTTACAAATGACCCTGTATAGAACAGAGGTATTAAAGTGATCATGCTTATAGAGTCAACTTGTGACCACTGCTGGTGCAACCCAATCGAAATTAAAAAAGTCAAGCGATTTATGGCAATGGATTCACCACTTATTACGTGGGACGGGAATACACATGGTAAAAAGTGGGCGTATAATATGACTCTGTAACCCCTTCGAGGATAAGGCGTGATAAATCTTAATTCTTAATATTCTTAATAATATTATAAAAGTGAAAGATTGTATGGATGTTTGTTACTCTTACACGTAAAAACTACTAAATGGATTTTAATGAAACTTCACAATATAATAGCTAATACATCAGAATAACACATAGGCTACTTTTATCCCGGGAACAAGTTCTTGTGGGAAACGGGAACGTCCACTAGTAAATAATAATTTAATTAACTAATGTGCATCACACACTTTAGACCAACGTTTCCCAAAGTAGGCGATAACGCCCCCTTGTGGGCGCTGCAGGCCTAAATGGGGGCGGTATAAGACCCAGAAAAAAATGGGGGCGTTGTGTAGGCTTCGGGGGGTGATTTCATCTAGCTAGGAGGACTCTTAGACACCGACAGAGCTCACGACTCTCGGCTACAACTTGTGAACATCAACTAATATTAATTAAGAGATTGCTCAAACTCGGTTCGATATTTCTCTCCGCGTATTTCATGTATCTGTGCTGTTTTATTCAATAAATAGAAAAATCATGTCAATCGGTCGAAATGAAAGTAGACACAAACAAACAAATAAAAAGGCAATAGACACACTTTCGCATTTTAATAGTTATTAGTATTCCTAGATAGGTAATCGTAGAGCGAGATCGTTTTCGTAGATAATAGACCGCGGGCAATAATAAAACATGATTGCCCGCGGTCTATTTACAAGTTTTTGTTAAATAACCCGATTTGTGCATTCCTGTATCAATCGACTGATTCATAGAATACTTGTTCTTACTTGTTGAGTACAATTGAGCGTCGAATGAGATAAACGAGTTAATGCATGTTTGTCCTATTCCTGTCGGTGCGTGCTGCTTATGCAATCCTATATAAACAACGGAATATTTATTTTATTTTCATTTGCCGTTTCGCGCGTAATAGATAAGCAGTACTTAAGTTCAACACTTACTTACGTATTTCTTAAAACAAAACAATGTCGGAAGTAAAAAAGAAGAGACGGTAATACTCTGTGGAATATATTAAATTCGGATTCATTGAAAATCCCACAAACCCATCGTCGCCTCAGTGCCTAAATGTCTAAAAACATTTTCGAATGAAGCAATGAAGCCTTCAAGACTGCAAGATCATTTGAATAAAATGCATCCAGATAAGAAAGACAAGAATGTAGCATATTTTCAAGACCTTGAGATGAAGCATAATACTCAGCCAAGTGTAGCAAAACTATTTTCGGCAGCTGCTAAGCAAGATGACGACGGACTTCGAGCTTCGTACAATATCACTTTGTTAATTGTTCAAAAAGGCAAACCACACAACATCGGAGAAGAGCTAATTTTGCCAGCAATAAAGGAAGTAATAACTACTGTGCTTCATAAACCCGCCGCAGATATTATCCGAAAAATTCCTTTGAGTAATAATTCTGTGCAAAGACGAACTGATGAAATGGCTGAAAACATTGAAGGATCATTGTGCAATTATCTGAAGACTAGTCAATTCTCAATTCAGGTCGATGAGTCCACTTTACCTACTAATGAAGCATTGTTGCTGTCTTACGTGAGGTTTATTAAACATGAGAAAATATGTGAAGAACTATTGTTTGCTAGAAATTTAGAGACCGATACAAAAGGCGAAACCATATTCAATACATTGGAAAAGTTTTGTGATGAGAAAGAGATTCCCTTGAAAAATATTATATCAGTTGCTACGGATGGCGCTCCGACTATGACAGGGTGCCATAAAGGATTCATAGTGTACTTAAAAAATAAAATTCCAGATGTACTTGCTGTACATTGCGTTATTCATAGACAACATTTAGTTGCTAGAAACTTAAGTGAACGACTATTTCAATCACTGCAATATGTCATCGAAGCAGTCAATAAAATCCGTACCAGCTCTTCAAATGATAGATTATTTCATCATCTTTGTTTACTAATGACGAAGATTCGTTTGCTATCAAGAGGCAATTGTCTGACTCGATTTTACAACCTGTTTGACTCTGTGATAAAGTTCTTGGAAACTAAAGATACAGAATTGCGTAACAAGCTCATTACATCAAAAAATTATATAGCTTACATGACAGACCTGTATAAATTGTTTAACGACATGAATCTCCAACTGCAAGGCGATGAACTAAATTTAATTAAAATAAAAAATGTCGTTGCTGCTTTCGCAGCAAAACTGCTTCTACACAAAAAGAATATCGGCAGACGAGAGTTTAACAATTTTCCGAATTTATCAGTATCTTGCAGTAACGACAACTTGTTTGCCTACTGCCAACATTTGGAAAACCTCCACATTGACTTCACCGAACGATACCAGGACATTTTGAACTTTGGAAATACCAGGCTGGGTGTTAGATCCGTTTTCAAATGTCAACACAGCAATCTCACCTCAGCTAGAATAAGAACTTATAGAATTGACAACAAACGAGGAAATAAAAATTTTATAAAAGATACTCTGTCTGAATACTATAAAGTTGCGTTTCAATAATCATTCTCATTGGCAGGTGTAGCCCGTAAGAGTTAACTTGATTCCTAAGCGTCGTTATGTACTACCTACTGTGCTTAGGTCTCAAGTTAACTCTTGCGGATTATAGTAAAAGTCTATTTTAGAATGAATGTTTAATCTCCGCTCATATAGCTCACAACAATTAATTAATTTAATTTCAAGTTATAGTGGTTTTTAAGTAGGTGAAAAAATGGGGACGCTAAAAATTTATTTAGTCTTAAAGTGGGCAGTAGACAAAATAAGTTTGGGAACCTCTGCTTTAGACTGATGTCACTTATTGGCTTTCACACATTTATAATTGACTGAAGTGACATTGCGAAAGCCATTTTTTCCTGATGCTCTGTATTTATCTCCTTCTCTAGCAGCACTAATTTACTGAACGTGAGCAAGAAAACGACTCCCACCTGAGTGAAAGTATAGTTACCAAATTCAATGGATGCAACTTTTATGTCTATTCACAATTTTTACTCATAAAACAATATTAATGTACTAACGGCACGCTATGATGGCCATTTTGACATATTACAATAGTGATGATATTTTACTTGTTTTACATAAGTAAGTACTCTGTTTTCTACCGTAGTATAAATACCCTCTTTACACACATACATATTGTCACGCCTTTATTCCCGAAGGGGTAGGCAGAGGCATACTATACGCCCACATTTCATGGGTGGTGAGACCATAGCCGTGTTGAAATGGACAGGCGTAGGGTGTGGCGAATTGCTGTTGAAATTTTTCAAGCCGCCCATAAGGCCTTTAACCGGGCTTAACGACTGCCATTTTACTGGCAACCGGGACCAACGGCTTAACGTGCATTCCACAAAGTGGTCCCTCACCCAAGGACCACCTTTAGCGAATGTTGCTTAACGCAGTGATCATTTACAGAACACTGAGTCAGCGGGGCCACTAGCGCTTCTAATGTGTAAATAAATACCCTCTAATGTGGTCGACTATTCACATATTTCTACAAATAAAATTTATTTAAAATTAATTATAAACTTCATGAAAAGACAAACGTCAAAACGGCCATCATAGCGTGCTGCTAGTATAGTTTTAGAAAATAATTAATAGCAAGCGTCCGCCATTCGTCACATTTCCCGCGCAATCTCCGATGTTTCGCTGCAAGGTTGTGTGTGATTGGCAGATGGTGGTAGCGAATCTGCTGCAGACCCGCCACCACCGCGTGATCCTCGTGTCTCCGGACGTCACGCAGGAGATCGTGCTCACCAGGGAAGAAGTGCATGCTGGTAAACTCATTTATTTGCCAGCTCTCCTTAGTTTTTTTAACTTATTTATTTTATGGCCTGGTTACAAAGACCTTTTAGCCAAATCTTATTTTTTATATTATATTTCTTCCATCTTATCTTCTAATTTAGTCCTGTCCAGTCCTTTGTCGATATCAAGTCCAGTCATAGGTCCTGTGTTCTTACCCCATTAACGTGGTAGAGCGTTAATGAGGGGTTTCAGTGGAATATAGTATATATAGTCGGCCTTCTGTCTGTCAAGATACTTATTCTCGGGAATGCGTGAAGTTCTCTTGTTGAAATTAATTCTATATACTCAGGTCTGTGGTTCCTTGAACTTGAAGAAAAAATCAAAATATTATGTTAAATTAAAAAAATGAAACCCGAAATTATGACGCAAAAAACGTATTGTTACAAAACCCTCAGTGGGCGATTCCGACTTGCACTTTATCCGGTTTTTTTATCCATTCCTAATATATAGGAAAGGGTATTTGTTAGTTTGTATCATCTGTCCTGGCTGGATCAATTTGAATACAATTTATTATTGATGTAGCTCGCACCCTGGATTACCACATAACTACTCTTTACTCCGGGAACAGGTTCCTGTGTAAAATAGGTACGGGAAACTTCACCACGGGGAATCGCGAGCGTCCTCTAGTGTAATAATATTGAGAGAAAGGCTGTCGAAAAGGCACCGTAGCCTATGGACGTTTAAAGCACCAGAGGTGCAGCACTTGCGCTGCCGACCCTTTATAAACCTTCTAAGACCCCTTTGAAGAACCCCATATTGTAGACGTTCGGGAAAACCCAGGCAAGGAGTTCATTCCACAATCTAAGCGTACGCGACATAAAGCCTCTATCAGACTTAACCGTATGCTTGCGCTCCGGACGCAATAACCGAATTTTACTACCTCTAGTTACGTTGTAAGGGTCTTTTTAACTTCTTCTTTCCAATGCATTCCCAGTTGCTATCAAAACCCGACCTGGATTTGTCTAGGGTCCACTTTAATTCGGCTAGCTTCTGTCGTCCGTTAATCTGGTGCACCGCTTGTAGGTGAGGTCGCTTTATCCCCGGCAACATATCAGTGGGGTTCCTTATACTATGCTTTCGTACAATATGGATATCAAAATGAAGGACGTGTTGAGAATAAACTTATTTCTACATTTTGGTAAAGGCGTGGACATCGAATCATCACTGGTGAGCGAAATAGTTCGTCTACACGCGCTCCACATGTGCTCTCTCGGCGAGCGAGTCTCGCCCCCGCGTCTCGCGCCGCGCTGATCCTCGCGAGTGCCACCCCGGCGCCGACTTTACCTCAACGACGAGTAACTCTGTGTCACTCCCACGCACTGCGACACTACCACAAACGACACTGTGTGTTTTAGCTGGAAAACAACACCCTCGCTGTAGTGTCCGAACACTGTGTGCTTACTTGTTGGAAAACGATGCGCTCGCTGTGGTTTTGTATGTGTATTAAAACTATTATACTAGTGTTTCAATGTGATTATCGATATCGACTTTTTACATTTTGTATCTGTCTATCTACAATCATGTGACTCATGTCTGGCTCTAGTTTTTATATCGATTTTAACGATAATGTTAGGGGCGTCTGAAAATAAAAACTTTTTTTTACTTATGAGACACCCAACAGACCAATATCACAGAATATTTAAATACAGAAGGTCAATTCGTTAAATTTTATACCTAAATTTTACACTAATTGGTTGAAAGTCCCTTATGTTTGGTGAAAGTTTATGTTGTAAACATCATAATAATCTTTGCATAAATTTTTAAATCAATTGGTATGCTAACTTTCACATTTTTTTTTGATTAAATTGAAAAAAGACTTTTACTTTTACTTTGACAGTACAGTACGGGGATTGAAGCCGTGAACTTTGCCTCTGGTCATACTTTTAAATGACGGTCATAGTGAAGAATTTCAGCTTGTTTCGGTAAGGTTCTGGTAGTTCCGTAGCTAGAACATTGCCCTGGTTAGACAAACACTAATAGTTCTTTACCAGTACATAACAGATTTGTATAGGGTATTTTCAACTTTTTTTTTTGGAAACTTTTTTTATTTGTGCTGTAAGACCACGCTTTTAACCAAAATTGACAATTCTATGTCCCCATACATACATAGTTTATACCTATTAACATAGACCTTTGATTTGTATGGGCGCTTATACAATTTGGAGTTTCAGTTTAATTGGCATGTTATAACTATTGGTTCCACCGCTACCAGACTGACTGACGGTCAAATCTGTTATGTATTGGTAACGTACTATTAATCTTATGAATATCAGCCGGTATAAAATTCCTAGTGAGCATTAACGCTACCTACCTACTATAAATAAATAACAGATTTATAATTACCTTTGCTGATTGACGCTCAGAGCTGGTCATAGGCTTACCCCAAAAATCGTAACTACGTTCGGTCTTATGCCGCCCGCTCCCAGCAGGCTCATCCGTGAGATGCATACTTTGACAAAAGCATCGTCGTTGGCAGGTGAAGGCCTCTACTTATTGTAGATACTATGGTGAGAGCCTTCTTCTCTTCATACCAAGTGGGACGCTACAGCGTATTTTTGCGAGCAAGTTATGCTAATAAAAGAGGCGACGGAAAAGGACCGGGAGAGAGCTGTTCCCTTCCGAGTTCGACAGTCCGTGACGAAGGCGCCGCAGTCTTGTCACAGAATAAGTAACAAAACTCTGTTTAGGTATGAAAACGTACCTAGACTCCTGCAAGCAAAATTGATTCTTATAACTGCGCGCAAACGTTGAGTTTTCTTTGCATGCCATAGTTTTATGGCCGAGCTACGAAGTCCGCGCGGGGTTATCACTTGAGAAGTTTTTGTACCCTAGTTGATTTATTTAGAGCGCTTGTGTCGTGCGAGCCGAGTGGCAGCGGCAGCCTACTGTCATTAGCCGCTCCGAGCGGTGCGCTGCCCAAATTTACCTAAACTGCGGAGTGACACCCACCTGGTCTTGTCTTCACCCAAGACTACCGACCTCCATGAACGAGGGCGTGAGGACGGCGGGGTGGGCTGTTCGCCGTCTTTATAGAAGCAAGTAATGTAGCTTGAAAGCTACATGCACTTTCTTTCAGGTCTGACTGCTCCGATACTGGATCGTGTTCCGCAGATATTAGTGTGTCGAACTGCCAAAAACGACTGCCGCGATTGCATTATTAAGGGCCACCGCAGACTAGATCTAGCTTAATTTGGGCACATTTTAGAAGCTAAATACGTCGATACAGTATTAGAATCGCTGTTTGCAGACACTAATAAAAGTAGCAAGTCTGCTGCGTCCTAAGTGTATGGTGTGAAACGTTTGAAATTTTAAATAGCAACAAAATCGTCAGTCCCTGAAACAAAACCAGCTAGTTTGCTGTCTCTTCGAGTAAAACCGAGAGAGAGAGAGAATGCATAGTTATTCAGTTACAAATATAACAATAATTGTAACAGCTGCAACATAAATGTGACCAAACTAATGACCACACTGATTGAAATTGAGATTAACTTAAACCGAGATTATTCATTGTCAATTTTTGAATTAAACTAACCTTCTGTATTTATTTATTCTGTGTCACTGCGCGTTTAATAGGTATACTAGATCATTTATAAACTATCGGCTAACTAAATGGTATATCCTTTTTTTATCCTATATAGAATGTGGTATGTAGAAAAGAGATCCAACACTGTATCAATGTTGTGACTAAATCTGGGTATATGAGGGAATAAATCATAACTTTTTATATCAATATATTATTATATATATAAGGATATGTTTTAAAATATAAGAAATAATATTTATGTATAAGCGAATTTTTTTTTAGAGATATCAGGCAAGTTTTCATTGTTTGTTTGTTTATCTTTAATATATACTTACAGGCAAAAACTTCTTATACATTTTTACATGCTGGCAACATTGTTTAAGTCAGGGATGGCCAATCTGTCATCTGCGATCGAAGTCGATAATTCAGTCAATCGTAGCGAGGTATAAAACATAAATTTGTATTAACAATAGTTTACAGTTTTATTTAAGCTTTCAGTCAATAAATGTTTTGTCGTTAAACAGTAGTTTTTGGGTCTAATCAATTTGATCACCAGCAATCTTAACGCTATCAAGTCATTGAACAATTGAAGTACATACAATTCATCTAAACCGTTTCACCGAATAAAACACGACACTTTTACGGGTTGCCATTATTTTCTTCTCCTATTTTTCATGATACATTTTTAACTTCTTTCATCTAGATTGCCAATAAATCAGGTAAACACAGTATATCTGCCAGTTACACTTCTAAGTATCAAAACTTAATATAACAAATAGCATGTAGCACTCGTTATTTCATGTAGCCAACCTATCTCAAAAACTTCAATCACCAGTTTTTGAGTTGATTGACTGTTTTGTATCGCAGTAGGTGTGTATTGTAAATCATTCGATATAATAGCCCTTGCTCGTCTACAATGTCACTTATGAAAGATATCGAGGTATGTTAAGGAATTAAAAAGTTATTAATGCCAATTTTATTGCAATAAAAAAAGTTCTGGTTCCACTTTTTAAATAATACTCTAATGTTGATTTTCTATAGCTGGGGAGGCCATCTCTTTTAGACTGAAGAACTACTGGTTACTGACGAATTCCAATTTCAATCTACCAATTATATACTTCTTTTAAATTTTAAATGTAACTGTAGATTTTTTGTTTTAATAAGAACGACAACAAAAAAAATATAATTATTATTAATAACTACCTAATATTATTACGTAACAAAGCCAAATAAAAAAAAATTCTTTGCCGCAGTCGACTGGTTGAATACACCTGTTTTATATCTATTTATTAAATATCATAACTTACATAAGTAAGTACAGTGTGGAAAAAACTATTCGAAATGGAAGTATTACTTTTACATACTAGCTACTTTTTCAAAATGACGTCAATACGCCACTTATTTCAAATCAATAAACTTAAAACACAACAACGTGACAACGTCTATACCTCCGAAAATATAGGAGGTAGTGAATTTCAAACCCACACTTCATCAGTAGGTTTGTTCGTCCCACTTAATATGGGACAAGCCTATTGCCGTCACTTGGCAGTATATACTGGAGAAAATCTAAAAGGAATTCTGTAATCCGACACAATAACTGCAGTCTGAACTTTAAAAAAAATTATAAATTAATATATTGAAAAAAATACAATACTTCTCGCAGTCATACAACTCCTTTTTTTCGAGCTATTGAGTATACTAAATCTAATATCAAAGTCTGTAAATAGTGAATTTAAACAGCATAATACAACTTCCAATTGAATTTTGAAAGTTTTATCTCATTATAAAATATATCAATGAAGAATTAATATCAGAATAATAACTTTCGTGAGCGTTGTTTATTATTACTAACTAAACTATAGTTAGTTAGTTAGCTCTGATATTCAAAGGTGTAGAGACTTGTGTGTTTTAAATATTTATAAAACCTTCATACTATAATATTTATAATCTGTATTTGGGTGTCGGTATAATCGAATGTTGTGCAGTAAATAGTACGCCCGTGTTTCGGTAGACGTCGTTAATATAAAAAATATAAACCTATATCAGTGTTGCTATTATGAATATATTATTAGATTATAAGTTAATGGGTTTTGATGTGCTAGATCTAAAGTAATATTTATTATTGTGTATATCAGATTATATTAGATTTAAGCAGTGTATTTATATATTATGGTCATATTTTGTAGAGATAATGTGTCTTAAAAGTGTAACAACTTTCAGGAAAAAATGTCTTGTAGTGTATTGCCAGTTGCATCTAAACCTTACCCGAATTTAAAGCCTGAAGTCCACATTTTTTGGCTGCTACGAGCAGCTATAGTATGTTTTATTTTTCAGCGTCGTTGGTAGCGACTGCTGTCTGACCACCGAACCCTTTAAGGGTGCCTGCGTCATCGACTCGTCCGTTGCATAGCAGGTGCACCGCTACCAGGTGAAGTTTCTTTGGCAGAAAAACCTTACACCCTATTTGTGTGTACAACTATTGTAAATTATTAAAATTTTCTACCAAATATAATATAAAATCCCTTGCTACAATACTGCCGTAGATAATCGAAATGATTTCCAATTAATTATTTTTTTTAGACTGCCTCTGTGGCGCGGTGGGAGTATATCCGACTGCTACGCAAGAGGTCGTGGGTTCGATTCCTACCCAGGGTAAAACTTTGTGTGATGAGCACGATGGTTATTCTGTGTCTGGGTGTTATTTATCTATAATATGTATCTATTTAGAAATATATATATTACATATATTGTGGGACACTTTTCACACAGCGCCATCTAGCCCATAGTTAGCTAATACTAGCTTGTGTTATGGGATCTAGATAACTGATAAACATACTTATATATTTTTAAATTCATACATATTATAGATAAATAACACCCAGACACAGAATAAACCATCGTGCTCATCACACAAAGTTTTATCCTGGGTGGGAATCGAACCCACGACCTCTTGCGTAGCAGTCGGATGCACTCCCACCGCGCCACAGAGGCAGTATGTTAATCAGTTCTCTGGTTACGATGCTACAAGCTCGGCTTAGTTTGAAATCAGATGGCGTTGTGTGAGTTGTCCCAACGAAATTTATTTATTTTTATCTGCATGAAATAATTATTAACAAATTATTTATTATTTTCTAAGAGAAATGGTTAGAAATAAGCGGACCATTTGTACTACTTCTCTTTTACATGTCACTATGTCAGAATATTTGTGTACAATAAATTAATTAATAAAAGTTAACACTTCATTGGTGCAGTGTGTAAGATTATCATATTTTCTGTAACAAATATAAATGTTGTCCCATGTAATGTTATAATATAAAATGATATTTGTATCTATATGTATTATAGAGGAACAACTTTTAATCGCAAAATGTAGTCACGATCGCGTTGTTGCGATTTTTTGTCGTCGCACACACGACTTTATTTCGATGTTTTAAACCACTGCAAGCAATCAACGTCGCTCGCAATCTACTACTAGCGGTACGCTATGATGGCCGTTTTGACATATTACAATAGTGATGAAATTTTACTTGTTTTTATAAGTACTCTGTTTTCTACCCTAATGTGGTCGACTATTCACATATTTCGACAAATAAAAAGTAATTAAAATAATACGAAACTTCGTGAAAGGATAAACGTCAAAACGGCCATCATAGCGTGCCGCTAGTATAGAGACTAATAGGGTGCGAGAGAGAGGAAACGAGCAACATTCCTTCCTCTATGTTTTTAATTGTTTTATGATTAAACTATCTGGATTTTAGAAAAAATAATTAACTTGTTTAAACTTTCTGGATTTTAGAAAAAAAAAATAACTCAAAAGTTGATTGTATTAAAAGTTTAACATATCATGTTGACACAAATGTACCTGTCTGTCTTTTTATTTTGTCGTAGTTTCAGTTGATTGAAACTGATTATAATGTATAGACGATTGCCCAACTAGATATGATACACACTCCTCCTCATCCGACATCCTCTCGTAGGCACAGCCAGACACCCTGAAACACATATAAAAAAATAGTGTGTGTACCAGAGTACACAGGTAAGAAGTGAAACTTCTTTACGACATATTTTTACAACTATAAATTTGTCTCATACCTCTTGGGCATTGCGGTTGGACGAGAACTGTTGTTGAAAAAAGGAATCTAACGTAAGACGGCAGCAATATAATTAACTAGCTTTTTTTATAATTATTTTATGGCCAGGTTTTTGGGCCAGGCCAAAGACCTTTTAGCCAAATATTATTTTTTAAATCATATTTCTTCAATCTTATCTTCTAATTAGTCCTGTCCAGTCTTTGTCGATGTCGTTCCTCAGTCCTAGGTCCTGGTCCTTGCCCTCAGTATAATGGTGATTCTTATACTGAGGTTTTCGGTGGACTTTTCGCGAGAGAAATTAGCATTTCACTGTATATAAATCATTGTCTTTCACTATAGCACGCTAACACAACTTTTCTTCTTCTTCTTCCAGTGCCTCTTCAATCCTGAAGGTTGGCCGTTAGCTTCCTGTATTCATTTCTATCAGCAGCCAGCCGGAACAGCTGTTCGACGGAGGAAATACCGGTCCACTCCCGGATATTCCGCAGCCATGACTTGTTTCTTCGCCCAGCACGCCTCTTTCCGTCCACTTTGCCCATCATTATCAACTGCAGAAGTATGTATCTATTGTTCCTGAGCACGTGGCCGAGATATTCTATCTTACGCTTTTTGATGGAAGGTAACATTTTTCGGGACATATGAACGCGCTGAAGCACGGTTTCGTTCCTTACCCTTTGCGTCCAACTAATGCGTAACATGCGACGGTAGCACCACAACTCGAATGCCTGTGGGGTCCACATTTCGCAACCATACATGACGATAGGCCAGACATAGCACATGATTAGCCTGACTCGGAGCTTTATATTCAGTTGACGACAGCAAAGAACTTTCCTCATTTTATTGAAAGAGGCTCGAGCAATTTCTATCCGGGCTTGATTTCTTGATCAGATTCCCATGCTTCATTTACCCAAACCCCCAAATACTTGTACTGTCGTACCCGCTCTAGTTGTTTCCCAGCTACAGATACGCTTGAACTCAAATCCGGGTTTCTTGATACTACCATGAACTTGGTCTTGCTTATGTTTATCGACAAACCGGCTTCCTCGCTGTACTCATGAACCTTATTCACAATTGTTTGCAAATCGGCTTCCGATGCTGCAATAAGGATAGTGTCGTCCGCATAACGCAAGTTGTTAACGACCCTGCCGTTGATTCCTATTCCCACTTCAAGGTTTCTAAGAGCTTTTGACATCACAGCCTCTGAGTAGACATTAAAAAGCAACGGAGATAAGATACACCCCTGCCGGACCCCACGACAGATCTCTCACAGGTCGGTTTCCTCATTTTCGACCCTTATCGTAGCCACCTGCTTCTCGTGCAGGTTGCGGATGATTCTGACGTCCTTACCATCAAGACCAATGTCACATAAAAGGCTGAAAAGTTTATGATGTTTAACTCGGTCAAATGCCTTTTCGTAGTCTATGAAGCACAAAAAGACATCGGTTTGCATGTCTCTGCATTTCTGTACGAGAACGTTGAGAGCGAAAAGAGCTTCTCTGGTGCCAACACCAAATCGAAATCCGAATTGGGTATCGCCCAGTTGTTCGTCACATTTTGGCCGTATTCTATTCTGTATGATGTTCAAGAATACTTTTAGGACATGGCTCATCAGACTAATCATACGATACTCGCCACATTTTTTTGCGTTTTGCTTCTTGGGTATCGTGATGAATGTGGATTTTAGCCAGTCACTAGGAAGATTGCCAGTTTCGTATATGTTATTGAAGAACTGTGTGAGAACGTCCAGTTGGTCTTCTTCCAGTAACTTTAGTATTTCGATCGGTATATTATCAGGACCCGGTGATTTACCTGTTTTAGCAGCTTTCAAGGCCCACAAAAACTTCAGATTTTAACATAGCTGGACCATTCCGATCAATGATCGTTAAAATGTTCCTTGATGAGTCCGCAACATCTCTAGCTGCAACATAATCACACCACACTCTCTTTTTGCCATCGGTGTCAAGAATGAGTTTCCCATTTGTATCGGTCAGGGCACAGATAATATAATATAATTCTTATACAGATGCACGAACAGGAACAAAAAATTGTCACTGCCCTAACTTGCCCAGGCAGGCAGGCAGTCGGAAATTCGTATCAAATGTCACTAGGTGGCGACGATATTTTGGCAAACTGTTCTTATTATCTACTAGATGGCACTACAAACAAATATGTTTCTGTATTGAATATTTTGTCTGTGAAATCTATATTATCTGTGGTGAATAGTCGTACACTAAATAGGTACTTATTGATGTTTTTACTCTGGGGTGCCAGTGGGATGTCAAGGTCAAGTTATTATGCGAACTTTCTTGATTATTTTACTTTATAGAGCTATCGATTTTTCCTGACATGAACTGTAACTTAGTGTAGTGGGCATTGTCTGATGATGAAGTCGAAATGTGGCCATTGGGAACTATGCAGTCGTGTTTGGGTTCGTTTGAATTGTACTGACATGAACTGTAAACTGATGTTGTGGGCAGCGTCTGATGATGAAGCCGGAAGGTGGCCATAGGAACTTCACAACTAAACATGATAAACCCTTCGTGTTTGGGTTCGTTTGAATTGTCCTGACATGAACTATGACTTGGTAAAGCGGGCAGCGTCTGATGATGAAGCCGGAAGGTGGCCATAGGAACTTCACAACTAAACATGATAAACCCGTCGTGTTTGGGTTCGTTTGAATTGTCCCAACATGAACAATGACTTGGTGTAGTGGACAGCGTCTGATGATGAAGCCGGAAGGTGGCCATAGGAACTTCACAACTAAACCCGTCGTGTTTGGGTTCGTTTAAATTGTCCTGACCTGAACTATGGCTTGGTGTAGTAGACAGCATCTGATGATAAAGTCGGAAGGTGGCCATAGGAACTTCACAACTAAACATGATAAACTCGTCGTGTTTGGGTTCGTTTGAATTGTCCAGACATGAACTATGACTTGGTGTAGTAGACAGCGTCTGATGATGAAGCCGGAAGGTGGCCATAGGAACTTCACAACTAAGCATTATAAACCCGTCGTGTTTGGGTTCGTTTGAATTGTCCTGACATGAACTATGACTTGGTGTTGTGGACAGCGTCTCATGATGAAGCCGGAAGGTGGCCATAGGAACTTCACAACTAAACATGATAAACTCGTCGTGTTTGGGTTCGTTTGAATTGTCCTGACATGAACTATGACTAGGTGTAGTGGACAGCGTCTGATGATGAAGCCGGAAGGTGGCCATAGGAACTTCACAACTAAACATGATAAACCCGTCGTGTTTGAGTTCGTTAGAATTGTCTCGACATGAACTGACTTGGTGTAGTGGACAGCGTCTGATGATGAGGCCGGAAGGTGGCCATAGGAACTTCACAACTAAACATGATAAACTCGTCGTGTTTGGGTTCGTTAGAATTGTCCTGACATGAACTATGACTTGGTGTTGTGGACAGCGTCTCATGATAAAGCCGGAAGGTGGTCATAGGAACTTCACAACTAAACATGATAAACTCGTCGTGTTTGGGTTCGTTTGAATTGTCCTGACATGAACTATGACTTGGTGTAGGGGACAGCGTCTGATGATGAAGCCGGAAGGTGGCCATAGGAACTTCACAACTAAACATGATAAACACGTCGTGTTTGAGTTCGTTTGAATTGTCTCGACATGAACTATGACTTGATGTAGTGGACAGCGTCTGATGATGAGGCCGAAAGGTGGCCATAGGAACTTCACAACTAAACATGATTACTCGTCGTGTTTGGGTTGTTCGTTTGAATTGTCCTGACATGAACTATGACTTGGTGTTGTGGACAGCGTCTGATGATGAGGCCGGAAGGTGGCCATAGGAACTTCACAACTAAACATGATAAACTCGTCGTGTGTTTGGATTCGTTTGAATTGTCCTGACATGAACTATGACTTGGTGTAGGGGACAGCGTCTGATGATGAAGCCGGAAGGTGGCCATAGGAACTTCACAACTAAACATGATAAACACGTCGTGTTTGAGTTCGTTTGAATTGTCTCGACATGAACTATGACTTGATGTAGTGGACAGCGTCTGATGATGAGGCCGAAAGGTGGCCATAGGAACTTCACAACTAAACATGATATACTCGTCGTGTTTGGGTTGTTCGTTTGAATTGTCCTGACATGAACTATGACTTGGTGTTGTGGACAGCGTCTGATGATGAGGCCGGAAGGTGGCCATAGGAACTTCACAACTAAACATGATAAACTCGTCGTGTTTGGATTCGTTTGAATTGTCCTGACATGAACTATGACTTGGTGTAGGGGACAGCGTCTGATGATGAAGCTGGAAGGTGGCCATAGGAACTTCACAACTAAACATGATAAACACGTCGTGTTTGAGTTCGTTTGAATTGTCTCGACATGAACTATGACTTGATGTAGTGGACAGCGTCTGATGATGAGGCTTGAAGGTGGCCTCAGAACTTCACAATTAAACATGATAAACCCGTCGTGTTTGGGTTTGTTTGTATTGTCCTGAGATGAACTATGACTTGTTGTAGTGGGCAGCGTTTTATTATAAAGCCGGAAAGTGGTGGAACTTAGGTGTGAAATCATAAATAAAAGACAGATGAATTTTAGTAATTGATTTATTTTAAATTGACAACATCGGTACCATTATTATTTTATTAAAGGGACAACGACTCTATCATTCCCGTGAGGTAACAAAGCGCTTGTAGCCTTTGTTAACATAGCGCTTTGTAAAAGACTAAGTTAAGCATCTTTCGCTTTGGCTGATCCTCGGATGGGTGACCGTTTTGTGGCATAACAATTTTCTGAGCGTGTTCGGACGGCACGCCGTTGGTCCCGGTTGGTAATTGGTATTTCTACCACACATTACATTACGGTCTTTCAGTCAAGCAGGTCGCCACAACCTGCGCTTGTTCATTTCAACCCGGCAATTGGCTTACCACCTGTTACGTGTTCCTGCCTAAATGATAAACAAATATAAAATCATATCATATCAATTTATCAATAAAATCAATTAGGATTGTGGACGCCTATCTATGTTCTAATATCCTTAACTTTGCTCTTCCCTGATAATTTCTTTTTTTTGTTTTACAATAATCATGAATTTTAACTTCTAATAATTTAATTATTATAAAATCAATATGATTGTAATCATGGTATTGTGTTGGCAGAGTTATTTTCATTTTTATATCTTGCGTCAAATCAGATAGTATATTTCTTTTATGTATATTGACTATACTGGCATTAAATAAATCAAGTGAATGTTGGACTAAATTAAATAAAAACGTACTAGGGGACTTAAGCGTTGGCAATATCAAATTAGAATAAGTTTTATTAAGCAATAATAATTGTTTTGGATCATTTAAATCAACTTCATTGTTAATCAGCAAATTTTTGCATTCATTGCAATAAAATTTTTGTATACAAATTTTGGCCAACCAGCCCGCAAAATACACAACAGAACATGTTTCTAAATTAGCATTTGGTGTATTCGATGTATCTGCAACTGCATTTGACAGACCACCAACTGCATGGTTTGCATTTGATGGACCTGCAACTGTATTTGAAGGACCAGGGATTGCATGATCTGCATATGACGGGCATGCAACTTCAAGATCATCGGATGAGATTTGTGTATTTTGTGGTGTGGTTGGCATAGCCAAAAATATCTCTTGATCTGATTCACAATTTGTCTTATCTAATTTAATCAAATTATTTAATAAATTAGAGCGAAACATAGCTCTGAGATTTTTTGAGGTAGGATTGCGATTACACCCACTTTTTATTCGGAACATACCAAATAGATTTTCTATTACGTCTTGGTTTAAACGATAAGTCATTATAAATTTAACCTCAGTGCCTTGAGAAAATTTTTCAGCCGCGAGTTGTAGTACAGCATTAATAGAGTGTTGTATACCATCAAAACAAGGGGGTCGTATAAATGATTTTCTATTATTTTTATATACAATTTTTTGTAACACATTAAATGTTTCTAGCCCTGTCATTAATGATTTATAAACATAAGAATTACGATTTTTGGTAATGGCACATTTGAAAGGATTTTTATCAAATTTATTTTTGGAGTTCAAAGAATCAAACATATCATTGACGATTTTTACAAAATCAGCCGTATGTTTTGCCGAATCACTTTTCAACTCTCCACTTGCTACAACTGTCTCTATTGCTGCTGCTACTTACGTACTAAATATTTGTGTGGCGTACTTAACTTTCATTTTTTGAAATGAATTAGGCTTCAAGTGCACTGGGGTCAATTTTCTAATTGATTTGCTTTTATTCTGTTTATCTATGTCATAAACTTTAATTATGTCATTAAACGAAATCACATTACCATTTAAAATAAAATCATGATCAAGTAAATTATTTCTAACATTTTTAATCAAATGCGGAACATCTATCACGGAGAAAATCTTTTTACTATCAATAAAGAAGAAAGGCTCTTCTTTGGTTACTCCCAATAATTTCACTGCTTTCACATTTGTTGTAGCTTGATCGCAAACAATTACTTTAGGCAATAATCCACATTCAAATAATTTACTAATAATTTTTTGTATAATCACAATTAATTTATTTGCATGCACATTTTGATGTGATAAAAAATATGCTAATGGAATTTTCCAATTGTTGTAAATTCCCCTAGCAATAAATACTAAATCATATTTTGCTTCTTTCGAAGAACGTTCACCAAAATCTTCAAACCCTTCAATAATATCATGCTTTCTTGTGTATTCCAAATCAACCTTTATGCTCATTTCATCAAAACAAACACTACAGCATTTTTCTTTGATTGTTTGGGAAGAAAATTTTAATGAAATATTTTCAAAAATATCATCATTGAATCCTGGTAAACAGCTAGTGACTTGGAGCCAGTACTGAATGGTAGAGGGAGATGCCAGTACAATACCTGTACTTAATAAATATTTATATGCCGCTGGATATTTATAATATAAACCTAAACAAAATTTCTTTTCTTCGTCAGACCAATATTTTTTTGATATTTTTAACTGAATTTCTGTTAAAAGTTTTGACGCATTACTTTTAAAGTTATGGTTATCAAGATCTATGATATTTTTACCTTTTCTATTTTTTTTTATTAATCTATTTAACTTAGTTCTTTTTTTTTTCAACATATTGGAAGAACTACGTAACACCATTTTTAATTTTTTACATTTTGGTGTGTCATGATCTGTGTTAGATTTTCTTTTTTTTGGAGTGTCAATCTGGATACTTGGATCAGGCTGTTCACTTCGCCCGGATGATCGTCGTCTTCTGTATACTTTCTGTGGTGTTAAAACTTTCATTTCAGGTGATGCTTCATGATCTAAAAGGATAATTGTATTCATATAATTTATATTAAATCTCTGGGAAAACCTTTATAAACTGATGATTGTGAAGACAGTAAATACCTTGTAATGGGACTGGAGATGATGCATCCAATACAAAATCTTCCCTATAGTGCCTAGGCACTGCTTGTTTTAATAACTTGGTTTTCCGTCCATTACCACGAATTACAAATTTGTCATCAAAGTGCTCACTACATATGTATCTATTTTGCAGTCGCTCATGAGTCAGATGAGTGATAGACAAATTACCTAAAATCAGACATAATATTAATTAGGTTAATATTCCATTTATCTTTTTTTTTTAATCATATTATAGAATACTATATTTTGAAACAACAGTGAGAGACCTTTCATATTACCTGTCCTCATCTATTCAAGATAAGGACAGCTAACATGAAAGGTTAAAGTGAATTATTTTCTAGTTTGTATTGTAAACAGCTAATTACACCCACTCATAATTTTCTCTTGCAAGTCTTGGTCTGTCTGGACTTAGGAGTATACTCTTTCAAATAAAAAAATAATCATTTTGAGAATTTGAGAATCCATAGCTAATTGACTGAACTGATAGCTAAACTGAGTATACATAAAAAAACATACTAATAAGCAAAAAATATTCCCATGGACCCAATAGTGGGGTCAAACAAAACCATGTATTTTATTTTGTGTAGAAATAAAGAAACCAATTTATATTTTTTTTCTTTGTAATTCAGTCATGCTACGACAGGACAAATTGAATAGTAAGCTGTAGCTATATATAAATCAACTTACCACAATTTGTCAACCAAATATCCAGACGGTGGGCATCTTTCGTTGGGAAACGAAACATTGACACATCTTTTGATGTGCTATTATTACAATTTACATAGCAACACTTTTGTGGAGCCATAATAATTTGATTCTATGGGTGTTTAAATTAAAGTTCCAACTGTAAGCCGATTTGTAATCCCAAGAAGAGAAATTCCAAGATGTAAGCCGTGGTCGTATGTGTGCAAATTCGTCAAAGTACCGAGTTGTATGCTGAGGTCGATACAGATATATACGAATGTCGGTGTCCAATTTCAAATCCAAGTCGTAAATAAATATGTGCTTCCCAAAATTCAGTAAAATTGTTCTAAAGCTCTACAAGACGAACAACAGAACAGACAACAGCAGGTACTCTACTGTCAGTCAAGCAGGTGTCAAATTTTGCAACTTCGTTGCAGTAATAATAGTTTATCTGTGGTACAACCACCAGTGGTACAAAACGGATATAATTTGTAGAAATTATTTATGAAATACACCAGTATTTATTATATTATATACAATAGTATTGAAAATAACTGAATAAAATTATAAAGTCAATTTTTATTGATTCTGTAGTAATAAAAAATATATGTGGAAAAAAATATTAAAACGCCATCTATTATCATAAAATAACACTACTGAGAAACAACTTTTTACAGTTTTCATCTTTAATACAGTATTAATGGGTTTTATATGCTAAAATTTATGTCAATAACATAGTCTTAATTTTTGAAGTCATTTACCAGACTTTAAATGGTTAAATAAGCTTTTTGGATTTTGTAATATTGATAATGTGACTAGTACTGCCATCTGTTGATATTTTATATAAACTAAAAATAATTTGTACTGGTTGATACCCCCTGGTCAGGGTATTCATTGATTTCCGTCTATAACCAACCATTTCCTTGATGTGCTTGTGCGTATTGAAGCTGTCATGTCTACGAAGGAGATCTTCCAAGTGCGCGCACTTATTGCTGTAGTAATCATTCTTGGCTTACGCAATCTTTTTTCGAATGGTGACATCGACTTGCTTATACCGTACTGGATTTGTACCCTTAAATTGCCTCCTGTCTTCCAAAAGCTGCAAAATTGAATATGTCATCCAATCTTGTTTTTTGACCATTTGTAATGGTTGGAGATATTGGTGACATATATCTTTTACATTTCGCTTTAGACTAGTCCACGTGTCGAGGTCAGAGGCATTGGTACGTTTGGCCTTCTATCCATTCTCTTTGGCTGCAACTTCTTCAGCTTGCATACTACGTCTACCACCACTGGGTTATGATCTGACCCAATGTCGGAGCCGGGGTTGGTTTGCGCCTTCTTGATACAGTTTCGATACCTTCTGTTGATCATAACATAGTCAATTTGGTTTCTTACTACGCGGTCTACTGTGTGCATTGGTGATGTCCATGTGTACAGCTGAAGTGGAGGTAGCTTAAAGAAGGTGTTCGTAATTATAATTATAAAAATCAATAAGCGTATCACCTCTATCGTTTCTGTTTCCAAGGCCATAAGCACCAGTCACTCCAGGAGTAATGGTCGAACCCACCTTCGCATTCATGTCACCCATAACGATCACTAAGTCGTGACTCTTAGTTGGTTTTAATAAGGTATCAATAGCCCTATATAAGTCCTCTATCTGGCCCATTGGTTTATCCCCTGTGGGCGCATAAACTTGGATAATGCTGATGTTAAATGGTTTGGCTTCTAATTTAATCAACATGGCCCGGTTTGAGAGGGGAACAAAATTTGTGATTGATTGAACACAACTTTTATGTCCTAGAAACCACCACTCCCGCACATAAAACAAGATAAATGCACTAGTTTTAGAAAAAAATATACAGCAAGCGTCCGCACTTGTCACTCTTCCCGCTGAAAGTCCAAGTAACTAGCTGAGTCTGCAGCTTTTGCGTGGTAAAGTTTTCCTATTCAAGATTTGATAGATAGATAGATACTACTAGAACTCTTTATTGTACACCATAACATACAGTATATTTATGACTTAAATCTATTGATCAGAGTACAATGGGCGGTTTTATCGCTAAAAGCGATCTCTTCCAGACAACCTTAGTATGGAAAAGAAAAGAACAGGAAATAAAAAGGTAGTTGATGGCGCACTTAAACATTATATAACTATAGATTAATATATCAAGGATAGATAATAGTTGTGTTGTACACAGTTTATACAAATTTAAAATTACAAAAAGAAAAACAAAGGTATAAATATAAATACTAAGTTATAAGGACAGAAAGTGGGTTTTAACCCTATTTTTGAAGATGGCTAGGGTCCTCGCACGTCGAATATCCAACGGCAACGCATTCCACAATCGTATTGCCAAAACTGTGAAAGATTTGTCAAAAAATTTGTGGAATGTGATGGCATTTTTAGTCTCAAATTCTCTGATGATCTTAAGCACTTTCAATGAGTATCATGAAGGAATTCAAATCTTCCTTTGAGATAAGTAGGTGTAGAAGGGTTGAACAGTATACTGTATAACAAGAAGAGAATATGAGCATTCCGGCGATGACGAATATGTAGCAACTCAAGCTTTTTTCGAAAATCAGAGATGTGATCATATTTGCGTAGTCCAAATATAAATATGATGCAAAAATTCTGAAGTCGCTCGAGCTTATCTAACTGGCGCTCGGTGAGATCTGGATAGCTGACATCGGCATAGTCTAGGATAGGAAGTAGGAGGGTGTTTGCAAGCGCAATCTTGGTAGCAGTCGGTAGGAAACTTCGCAAATGTTTTAGGGTCCCGCAGCTGCAAACATTTTACGGCTGGTTTCTTGTACTTGAGTATCCCAGGACATATTCGGGTCAATATATATTCCTAAATTTTTAAGCCGATCGCTAATTGGTATTGTGGTACCATTAAAGATAACAGGTGGTAGTAGTGACCAGTTAGTCCTTGAAACTAGCCAAGGACTGCCAACAATCGAGGCTTGAGTCTTCAAGGGGTTCACCCTGAGTCCATAAGAATTGCTCCAAGCGCTTACACTGGCCAGATCATTGTTAATGGCATCAATAGCATCTGTAATTGATGCCAGGGGTGCTTGGCTGTATATCTGCATAAAGGTGGTAGGATGAACTAAGTTGATCTGTATCAGTGAGAGCAGAGATCAGTAGCATCTTCCGTCTTCCATACGTTTCCATCACATCCAACTGGTTCGCAAGAAGCTGTATTTGCTGCTGCAATGTGTTTAGAGTGTCACTGACAAAGAGCTTAAATGAAGAAAACTCAGCAGCCAGTGTCGGTGCTGAGTGAGCAGTACTAGGTTCTGGTAACTTGGCTTCAAAAATTAGTCATCCTTGTGTGGAATGAAGACACCAGTTCAGCCATTGAAGTTTTCAGTGTAGCAACATCCGTGTCTTCAATTGCTGTATAATTCAGGAGTGAGAGCAAGGAGATAACAGATTACTGACAGGTAGAAATCACATACAATGTTTTAAGTACAACTGTAGTGTAAATTGATTGCAAATAGAATTTAAAAATCATTAAAAACAAGAGCAAAAAATTTATTGGTGTTTACAATTCAACTACCCCCGAACGAAAATAAGATTTCGTAAGGAACCCTAAACTTTTTAAAAAAATCCAATAAAACATATGTTACTCACGTACAATGTAGCTTTCTAATGGTGAATTTTTTAAATGGTTCTATAGTTTCTAAGCATATTCATTACAAACCAACTTACAAATCTTTCCTCTATATAATAATATTCTAGATAAATATTTTGGACATTCTCATACAAGGCTGCCTAGCCTAGAAACTACGCTTTTATTTATAATCCCATCATCATCTAAGTCCATTCGACGCCAACTGCTGCGCATAGGTAGGCCAAAGATCGCTACAACGTTCGGTTCTGTGCCGCCCGCATCCCCAAAGAGACTAGACAAATTAATACTACATACATACATATTGTCACGCCTTTTAATTTTAAATTAAATAATTAAAATAAAATAAATAAATATCCATCACGCCTTATCCCCGAATGGGTAGGCAGAGGCAAACTATACGCCCACTTTTCACCGTATGCATTTTTGTAACATGTGGTGAGCCCATTGCCGTGTTGAAATGGACAGGCGCAGGCTGTGGCGACCTGCTGTTGAAATTTTTCAAGCCGCCCGTAAAGCCTTCAACCAGGCTTAACGACTACCATTTGACTGGCAACCGAGACTAACGTGCCTTCCGAAGCACGGAAACGCTGGCAAATGTAAATTCCATAAAGTGGTCACCCATCCCAGGACCACCTATAGCTAATGTTGCTTAACGCAGTGATCGTTTACAGAACACTGAGTCAACGGGGTCACGAGTGTTTTAAATTAATACCTAGGTATTACGAAAATGATTTTCTAACGGGCAGCTCAGCTTATGATATATTGGAGATAGGCCTTACTTTGCTTTACGGTAGTGAAACCTGGGTATGTCAGCAGATGCATGAAAGTAAATTGAATGCTGTGGAGATGCGATCACTTCGAAAATTGTGCGGCGTTACCTTGGCCGACCGAATACGTAACGAAGTGATACGCAATATGGCAGGTTTGAATGAAAGTGTCAGCGTTAAGCTGGAAAAGGGCGTGCTCCGTTGGTTTGGACACGTCCAACGAATGAGTGAGGAACGATTGACGAAGAATATATATTGTTCAAAAGTAGAGGGTAGAAGGAGTCAGGGAAGGCCGAGACTTACATATGAAGACCACGTGAGCAGATTGCTCAAAAACGGAAAGGTCAAAAGTACTCGGATACCCTGACGTGCGTGTATGAAGCGATTGATGAATCTCGAAGAAGCGAAAGAAGTATGCATGGATCGCGAAGCCTGGCGATCTGTCCTCTCTGACTACCCCGTCAGGGATACAGCGTGAAGATAGTTAGTTTTTTTTTTTTTTTTGGAGATAGGCGAGGGTAGGATAAGGTAAGGTCATACTAATAAAGGCCACAATACAATTTGCTGTCAAGCAGTACTGGGGATGCTGCGTATGAAGACAAAACGCGTCAACTTAAGTCACGTTGCAAATTGGAATATTATATATTACTAACAATCTAGAGGGTAAGGATGTGTTAGTTGGCTTCAGCATTTTATGAAGATTATATCGGGCCCTTTACACCTTGCAAATGAAATTAATATCTTGGAAGATATGGCAATATCAAAAAAAATATGCAAATAAATTAATTTCGTGTAACAATAATTCGACCGGACCGTGCGGGCGTAGGTACTTGAGAGCGGAGAAGTAATCAAGTAAGTAATTGCCTGCCTCTGTGGCGCGGTGGGAGCGTTTCCGACTGCTACGCAAGAAGTCGTGAGTTCGATCCCACCCAGGATAAAACTTTGTGTGATGAGCACGATGGTTTATTATGTGTCTGGGTGTTACTTATCTATACTAAGTATTAAGTTTGAAGCTACTTCTTAAGCGTACTAAGCATTAATAAAGTCTATGTAAGGCATAGACTAGATATTAATGCTGAAAGGTTCTAAAAGTTGAAAGGTGTATCTTAAGTGTTAGCCGCTTTTCACATGGTCAGCTATTAGTGTATAGAGCCACCACTGCTGCGTGTTGGTACCTCGAGGGTTGTTGCTACATCGACAATCGACGATGTAATATAGGGTACAGAAAAGCTTCGCAATAAATTAAATAACAATTGTCTTCTAAGCTATTTCTTTAAACTACGCAAATACAGAGTGAGAAATTTTATGCAATTATAAGAGTTAAGAGAAATATCAAAGATTCAAACCGAAGTTAACTCAAATCGCGGACAGTATTATAAATTATTTTTAAAAATAGTAAATAACATGGTAAAAACGGGAACAAGGGGACAAATTAAAGGGTAGCTTTTCCACGCTTGCGGAGCTGCGGGCAACAGCTAGTTGATTTATATAATTATATACATTGATTAGTTAGGGCTAGATGGCGCTGTGTAAAATAAATAAAAAAAAGGCTATAATATTTATTTATTAGGTATTATTCGACCTCACTTTACCTAGTTAAACGGCATAAAATATAGAAAAAATATATTAATGACATTTTCTCTGTTCAAAGTTGTCATAGCCTGTCAGAATCGCACTGAAATATTTGTAAATACATTAAAGAATACGTGTTCATGTGGCTACATTAGCGGCACCATTTCGAATTCATATTGTTTTTGTTCAAAATTCTTTAATAATGGTAAGTACAATGCTTTAAGTACAAAAATTACTCGATTAGACACTTTAACCTAACTGTCCTGTATTATGCTTGCATGTCATTTGGTTCAGTGCTGTGTTTAATGTCTTTTCAGAACTTAAAATTCAGATTCCCTATAAGAATCAGAACCCCTTGGTACATAGGTACATCACACAAATTCAGTAGTAATCCTATTTGCATGGTACCTACCTATTAAAATTCATTCACATAATATCCTTTTGAGTGGTCTCACTACAGGGGATGCCGATGACCGCGCAAAATGGAGGAAAATAAGTAGGAAAGTCGACCCCTCGAGGTTCGACTAGAACAGACGCTCGAATAGTGCTTAGAAGCAAAATTATAGTTGTGACCAGCTTTTAATATTTACAGTATTTTAAAATTTCAGGATGAAGAAATAGAAGAAGTATTAGAGAGTGTAAAGCAGACTGATTCGCAAAAAAGTGTAGCCACTACGAACTTGTATTCCCTGGACTTCACAGATAGCAGCTCCGAAAAACATAATTCCTCAGGAATGGATACCTACGTTATAGACTGGGACAGTGAAGGAACTGATTCACCACGAATTAAAAATGTCGCTCTAAAGAAGAATAACTCATCTAAATCTGTGAATATAAGCAAAGATATACAATGCGATGTGACTAAAACATATTGTACAGAATGCTCCACAAGTTACAACAAATGCTCCATTGTTTCACAAGAAATATACACGCAAACCAGTAAAACCATAATAGAATTAGCTCAAACGGATAGAGGTCTAATAAACAATATAGATAAAAGTACATTACAGACTCAAACCTCATTCATATCAATGAAATCTAACAAAACTATTGAATATCAGATTGAAGTGACTGGTAAAAGTAACTCGAAAACTGAGATTGTAAGTGATTGTGGGGATCATTACAAAATTCATTCGTGCAATCAATTCATTAACAATTCCTTCGAAGATGCTTCTTCAAAATTGCATCATTCAGAAAGTGACTTTGAAGGGAGTAACAATACAATGAGTGCACAAAGTTCAGAAAAAATAATAAAAGTAGTAAATGAAGAATCGAAAGTAAGCTTGTCCCGTGATGAGCAAAATGAGTCTGATAATAGTGATTTTAACCGCTCAGCTTCTGATTTTGAAGAAGACTCGCTAATAGAAACCAGAAACAGTGAAAATCATAAAAGTAATCCTGATAATGATTGTGATACGCCAAAATCTGTGGACAAAGATGTTGCCGAACTATATAGCAAACTCTACGAGACCACGGATTTTCAGTCACTTAGATCATTTGAACAGGAAAGAAAACGTTTTGATCAATTAACATCTTTAACAGAAGAAACATCAGTTAAAAAGGACAGTTTACAGGACATAACATCAACAAACGTTAGTAGTTTAAATGATGAAGATAATGATGTACTATTTACCAACAATGCCGGAATAAAAGTCAAATTATTCCCAAATGAAAACAATCGTAATTCTGAAGTGCTTAAACTGCCACCAATTTTAGGCAATTACTCTTGTCCTAGTAGTCCTAGTAAATGTGGGAATGCCAATTTTATATTTTCACTGAATCCTAATAAACTACAATTGAGATCGGGTACGCTGCCATGCGTGTTCGAAGAGCGCAGAGACGACAAAGGTTTTGATAGATGGGAGATAGGAACAAGAGAACTAGCATCGGGAGAAAGTCACCACATCAGTGACAGAAATGGTTTGTTTAAGATTTAAAACAGTTAAATCCTCAATTCACATGACCTCTCCCCGAAGGAATAATAGACAGAGGCATACTAATTGCCTTCAGTACGCCTGTTACCTATTTTATCCTACGTAATTGGTAGTGAGACTATTGACGTGTTTCTTCAACTTAGCTTAACTATTACCATGTTACTGACAACCGGGACAACGGCTTAACTCGAATTCCGAAACGCATGTCTCTCATTTGGGTTAACCGTAACTTAATACTTTATGCTCTCGCATTCATTTTTTACAGATCAGCTGCTGTTTTCTTAATGTTGCTGTAAAATAAATTGCGATTATACATACGATATAATAATTTACAGATTGTGACAGGGATACTCAAGGTACAATTCAACTTCCCTCAATACACCTTGATGTTGGCTATATGGGTGGTTCAACCAGAGTAAACAATACTGAACACAAAAATACAGACGTTCCCAGGTTAAACTCTCTTGTAGAGTTACAGGCTCCTATCAATATCACAGATAAGATCAAAGAGTTGAAGATTAGCAACAAAGTGAAAACCTGGAGCCAGTCCAGGTATAGCGACCGGTAAGTGTTAAATACGAATATTAGGGACAATAATAAATTTTACAATAATGTATGAAATTTATATGCTTTCTAGAATAATGTGCTATCGTACACAAAAATAATATTTCAATTCGAAACCAGCAGGTACCTACAAATTTTATGCGAATAGTGCGTTTAACCAAACAAATAAACTCTTCGTTTTTATAATATTACTATAGACTTCATCCTCTTAGGGTATTACAAATACCGTTAGTGAGTCCCTTATTATAAGGGTAGCTCACCGTAACTAAATATTTCAAATTTGTACGAGTAAGAGTTCGGCGTTCGTTGATAGGTGAGCGAGTCGCCCGGTAATTTTTATTACAACGATTGCATTTAGAGTTACATTCGGTGCGTGAGGGCCCAACCGAGTTCTTTGGAGACCTAAGCCAGTTTCGCATACACGTGGGACACCTACTGACTATAGGATATGGTCATGGTTAAGTAAAAAGAAAAAATAGTAACAAAACCCTGTACCAACCCGTCCAACCCTACCGAGACCTCCGGGACATAAGCGATCCTACTAGTGGTGCACACTAACGAACGAGATGACACAGGCCTCTTACGGGGTTGGTAGGTCAAACGGCAGTCGCTTCTAACAAAAAATATAATCTAAACGATAGCTGCTAGAAACAGCAAAGTTTGCAATAAAAGTAGTTCCCCGGCTCCAAATTCAAGGTAGGGCGAGATAAATAGAAAATGTATTGGTATCTATCAAACGATCTTCATATTATAATGCAATTTACATAATATCTACACATTTTACGACAGAAATTCGGACAGCAGAAGTGCATCTCCCAGTTCTATCTTAGACGATTGTAGATTATCGGAGAACGGCGATAGAGGCTGTGAACTCTTATGCATGGAGTTACTAAAGAGGCTTCGCTCACCATCTTGGTAAGAATTATAATAAAACTAATGTTCGTTTTAATCTTCGGCTGTAAGCCAGCGTAACCTACGAACCTAACCAGGTTAACCCTTTTTTTTTATACCACTGAGGTGGCAGACAAGCGTACGGCCCACCTGATGAAAAGTGGTCACCTTAACCTATGGACGTTTGCAATACCAGAGGTGCAACACTTGCGCTGCCGACCCTTTATAAACCTTCTAAGACCCCTTTTGAAGAACCCCATACTGTAGACGTTCGGGAAAACCCAGGCAGGGAGTTCATTCCACAATCTAAGCATACGCGGAATAAAGCCTCTATCGGACCTAACCGTGTGCGTGCGCTCCGGACGCATTGTGAGGGTGAACACCCTGTCTATGGCGATCGGTGCGATGATAAAAGGCAGCCGTGGGCATTATATCAAACAACTCCTCAGTTCACACACCGTTATACAGACGATAGAACACGCATAAGGAGGCAAAGTCTCTCCTGTCGCGAAGGGATTCGACACCGCCCGCTAGTAGAGGATTGTTGACAATCCTCATAGCACGCCCTTCTACCGAGTCAAAAGGTCGAAGCTGGTATTCAGGTGCTCCAGCCCAAAGGTGACAGCAGTACTCCATGCACTTGCGTCTTATAGAGGACCACTGTTTGCTCTGCAGTAAATTACTGCCGCGCCCTGTTGAGCACTCCGAGCTTTTTGGACGCCTGCTTGGCCTTGTCCTCCAAATGACTACGGTATTGGACGTCACTAGAGATCTCAACACCAAGGATCCCAATACTATTGGAGATGGAATTGCGGCACTACAGTAAATGGTTTTTTTTTGTTTATCAATAAACGAATCCCTAGAGCAGATGAATGCTTCCTCCTCCTACAACACTGGATTCAACAAGAGAAGCGTCTCTTAGTGCAGCAACTTAGGACCACTGTCTTTCCTACCAAACTAAATCAAAACCAACTATCGTTTATCTCCACAGAATTCATGGAATGAAGTTTATTTGGTGTCATGTAAATCGGCTAAGTCTCTATAACTTTTTTGTTTTGTGACTTGAAATTGTGACTGGAACAGATAAAAATAATAATATTTCACTTATACATGGTTTATTTTCCTTAGGTTTGAGGTGATGGATACTTTAGATGATATTCCAAAGGTTTTGGAGAAGTTCTGGGGCGGCATAGTTGAACATCGAATTGCTGATCTACTGCGACAGGTAAAATACAATTTCAGTTACTAGCAAAATAAATTGAACATTACTGATGTTTCTGTAGATTTTGTTTGCAGACGTTTTTAGTAGACTAAAGGCCCAGGCCCTATTGACACCATGAACCAGATATATGTAGAAATCTGGAGTTTTGATATTTACTATGGATAATATGTATGTATTTAGAAATATATAAGTATGTTTATCAGATGTTTTATCCCATAGACTAAGCTTATACTTATTAGATTAATTTGGGCTAGATGAAGTTGTGTGAGAATGTCAGTAAAACAAAACTAATAATATCGTTGGGACAACTCACACAACGCCATCTGATTCCAAACTAAGCAAAGCTTGTACTATGGTAACCAGATGACTGATAAACATACTTATTTATTTCTAAATACATACATATTATAGATAAAACACTAATACACTAAACTTTCTCTAATATCTTTTATGTACAGGTGATCAGTCATGTAGAGTCTCCAAGAACACAAGTAGCTCGAACTGCATGCAATACTCTCGCCGCAATACTGACAAATACCAACTACACAAAAAAGCCTGTAAGTTCTAGCTTGAGGCAAAATTTAATCGATTATAACTTTTTTTTACCTCCTCGGTGGCGCAGTGGTACTGTATGCGAGTGCCGCGGTGAAGTCCCGGCTCGGAACAAATATTTGTGAGATCCTCAAATGTTTGTTTCGGAGTTAGGGTGTTTCCTATGTATAATATGTATGTATTTAGAAATATATAAGTATGTTTATCAGTTATCTAGATCCCCTAACACGAGCTTATATTAGCTTACTTTGGGCTAGATGGCGCTGTGTAAATAAATTTTCCACAATATTTATTTATTTTTTATATTTTATACCTACTTTCAGAATTTGAAGTCTTGAAGCTAGTTTCTTTGAAAACTGTCATATTGCCTGTCCGACGCCAGTATTTAAAAAAAGCCAAAAGTTTGTGTGTACATTTGTTATTTCTGCACTCTCAAATTTGCTGGACCAATTTAAATAAAATTTATTGTGTAGGAGTTAGCTGACATCCTGGATTAACATAATTATGTTTATTGTTAATCAGTCACGCCTTTTATAGGTGGCGAGGCCATTGTCATAGAGGTTGTGGCTACCTGCAGTTATAAATTCTCTAGTAATTTCTCAGCCAAGTTTCTGGCAACCGGGATCAACGGCTTAGCGTGCCTTCCAAAGCACGGAAACGCACGTAAAGGGCAATACCACAAAACGGTCATCCATCCGTAACTTAACGACGAAAGTTGCTTAACTCAGTGCTCGTTTACAGAACACTGAGTTAGAAGACTTTGAAGCGCTCGTGGACCCGAGAGCTTCAAATTAACATATAGGCTGCTTTTATCCCAAAATGGACTGTAGCTGGCCTTAAATAAATATTGAGAGACTTTTTTTTACACAGCGCCGTCTAACTCAAAGTAAGCTAATATAAGCTTGTGTTATGGAATCTAGGTAACTGATAAACATACTTATATATTTCTAAATACATACATATTATACGAGTATATAGGAAACACCCAAACTCCGGAACATACATTTGTGGATCACACAAATATTTCTTCTGACCCGGACCTCAATCGCAGCAGTCGCATACACTACCACTGCGGCACTTAGGCAGCAGTTTGGAGTTAGTTTGTTACGACTTGCGTTAGTTATATAGTAGACCTACTTCGACCTGCAGGACTTCTATGAAGCGGTAACGATCCTGCTGATCAAGACTGGCAGCTTCAGCCGTCCCGTCCGTCGCGCCGCCAACATGGCGTTAGACGATATAGTATGTAGGTTGGATTTGAGCCACGTCGTCACTGCTCTTTGTATTCATGGTGTTACGTGAGTATACTTTTTACATATTGTCACCCCTTTATCCCCAAAGGGGTAGGCAGAGGCATATTAAATGCCCACATTTCACCATATGTATTTTTGTACCACGTAACATGTGGTGAGCCCAAGTTGTGGCGACCTGCTGTTAAAATTTTTCAAACCGCCCATAATGCCTTCAACTTGACATAACGACTGCCATTTACTGGCAACCGGGACCAACGGTTTAACGTGCCTACCGAAGCACGGAAACACTCGCAAATGTAAATGCCACAAAATGGTTTTTTTTATTTATAATTTATGTTCTGTAAACGATCACTGCATTAAGTAACTTTCGCTATAGCTGGTCCTTGGATGGGTGACCATTTTGTAAATAAAATAAATAAATATCCATCACGCCTTATCCCCGAAGGGGTGGCAGAGGCATATTATATGCCCACTTTTCACCGTGTGGATTCCTGTACCACGTAATAGGTGGTGAGCCTATTGCCGTGTTGAAATGTACAGACGCAGGTTGTGGGTACCTGCTGTTGAATTTTTTCAAGCTGCCCATAAGGCTTTCAACCAGGCTTAACGACTGCCATTTTACTGGCAACCGGGACCAACAGCTTAACGTGCCTTCCGAAGCACGGAAACGCTCGCAAATGTAAATGCCACAAAGTGATCACCCATCCGAGGACCAGTCATAGTGAAAGTTGCGTAACTCAGTGATCGTTTACAGAACACTGAGACCGCGGGGCCACGAGCGCTTCACATTAATTATATGCATTTAAAACATATTTTTGTAATTGTACGTACCTTTTACCGTTACCTACTTAGTTTGTTTGGTTGGTTTGAACTTTAAAACATAGATATCTTAAAAGAGCTAATGCAGCGTTTACTATGTTAATCTTAGTCGCCAATTTTCTCCCACTACAGTACTACAAACGGGTCATATACAAATATTAATTCGCACACTAATGTGTGCACACACTTTAGACTAATGTCACTCATTGGTTTTCAACGTGAACGTACTACTACATTGCAAAAGCAAATTATTGTTTGAACTCGAAATTATGAACGTTCGTTCTGAAAAGGGAGACAGCGCCGCGCGCTTGTTTCATGTCTCTTTAGTTCAGATATCTATAGTTTGAAACATTGGTTGGCTTGACTGCATACTAAATCCTATATTCTTAAGCGTTTCATATTCTTCTTCTTCATCTCTCTTCATCATGTCTTCATCATTCCATATCTTACCTGGATTTGGAGCCTGGGGTCTACTTTTATTTGGATGCTAGGACTTGCTATCATTTGAATTTTGTACATTTTCGGCCGCGACTTTCGTCTGACCTTCCACACCTTGTAAGAGCGACTGCGTCGTTGCCTTGTCCATTAGTCAGTAGGTGCACCGATAACAGATGTGGTCGCTTAGCCCGAGAGATCTGGGTAGATTCCGTTGTACTCATACTAAATCCAATATTGTAGACTAGATATTTTATAAACTTTGATCGACGAACGAGGGTCTGGCGCTGGCACAATTATCGGTGTGGGAAGATCAGACGGCGCTATGGCATCCGATAATGTAGCAAAAGAATTAAAAACAACGTGAGTTCGGTCGCCATATGTAGCGTTTGATTTGATATGAAATTTTGGATGATTGAATTGTTGCCTTGTGCGATAAGGCCGCCAACTGTTATACCAACATGTCTAATATTAATCTGTTCACAATAAACAGAACAACACACATATTATGTCTATGTGTGTTTGCTTTTGTAGAATTAAGAGCTATTACTTTTTATTTTACTAGTCACAAGAGCCCTCTAGTTCGCTGTGCATCAGCAAGACTTCTGGTAGTGTGTTGCGCGCTAGGCGGAGGAGGCCGAGATCTTTTGCGCACGAGACCTCCTACTGCTGCGTGCGCACGGAAACATGCTTTGCGCTCTCTTGCCGCGCTCTTGGATGATAAGAACACAGAAACCAGGTAAAGTGGGCAATTGGTCACTTGCCTATCAACTCACTGCCTCCGTTTATTGCTATACCAAAGACGTGGCAGACAAGCATACGGCCCACCTGATCGAAAGTGGTCACCGTAATCTATGGATCTCTGCAACACTCGCATTGTACAGTGGTAGGTTTTGCGACTGCCAAGTTGAGGTACCTGATTCAAAGATTATTCTCATACTATTCTTTATTTATTATTATTATTATTCCCAGTAATAAACTTTCCTGCCCGTTCTTCTCAGTGGTCGCTTTAAAAATATTTAATTTATTTTTAGTTCTAGTGTTGACATTTTGTAAGTGCCGTTAAAATGGTCTATGCAAACACATTAAACATAACATAACATTTTTTTATACCCACACTCGAATTATTTAGATTTATGTAAAGCAGAACCAACAGCAATGACCAAACGCAAAAAAGATACACCGTGCTCTCAAAATCCCAGAAGAAATTTTAATGTCTCGTAGAAAGAAAAGCCGCTTCCCTCCTTCGCAAAGTGAGAGACGGGAAAGCAACTAGGTGTACATATTAAAAGGAGAATTATTCAACAGAAAATACGCTGAAAGACTGTACTCCATGCTTCGGCCACTCACTAACTTTGAGGCATTTTACCTGACTGATGTGGATGTGGAACTGGCTTCGAGACAGATGAAGAAGTACGACAGCGTGTTGGTATTTACCACGCAGGATAGCAGGTGACGTCACATACCACACAGGGTACCATACATGTTGTGAGATGTTTGAGCTAGAACTGTTAGTCGATATTAACAAGTTTTATTTGCATTTATATTATGTAGAAAGTGTGCTCCTGTCATGATTCCAATGTCATATTATCCGTTAAACAACTGAATTTTAAAAAAATCTAACAAGTTTTAAAAAGATGATATTAGGCTGCATACGTGTGTTTCCTTTGCCTATTTGATTACATTATTGCAATGTTTGTTAATAAATCAACTGTTAGATTTTCTTAATTATTAGTAATCAATTATTCTGTTCTGTAAAATATCTTTAATCTTTAACAAAGGAAGGCTTAAAATCACCGCTAATGAGATGATTTTGATTTTTTTCTTGCCTGTAACTGTATCCTAACAGATAACATGTATTTCGAATCTTTTAGTGCTGTTCTGATTGCGACTATAATATTTATTTAAAAAATGCATTTTAGTTGCATATTTTGGTGAACCTTTTAGAATAAGGGTTCTACATGAAAAAATTGGTGTTTGTGGAGCAAAAAACAACATATTCCGTAACTGAATTATCTTTTCTATGACAATTCAAATTAAGAATGAAGGTTTTTAATAATTTTGTCTAAAGCTGCATGGACTGTAATTTTTGTACGTACTTAGAGACAGTAATTATTATATTCCTAACTCAAAAGCTGCCTAAATTCTATTGGTTAATTATTAGTTTTGTAAATACTTGAATGTTATCGCCATTTTCTTTGATTTTTAACTGTGTTTGTTAAAAATGTCTTTGTAAAAAGAATTTATATTGTAAAATAAAATTATGTTTCTCACGTTCAATAAATCTTGTAGATATGTCGACGATGACAATAAATAAACACAGAGTGGTTTTATTTGGTTCTGATGAATAATATTACCTACAAAATTTTTTTTCCGTGATAATTATACACAATAATTGTTTTTATGATGTAATAATAAGCATCTGGACCTTAATTATTACTATATTCGTGAGTTAGAGATACACTTTGAACTATTAATAGTTATGTTATAAATAAAACTAGAATATAGGGATGCAACGCATTGTAGGTACTTACTTCACAAAATACGATTATTCAAGGAACAGAAACAATAAATTCAAGGAACAGAAGAGCTCGCGGCCCCGCGGTCTCAGTGTTCTGTAAACGATCACTGAGTTACGCAACTTTCACTATGGCTGGTCCTTGGATGGGTGACCACTTTGTGGCATTTATATTTGCGAGCGTTTCCGTGCTTCGGAAGGCACGTTAAACCGTTGGTCCCGGTTGCCAGTAAAATGGCAGTCGTGTCTGGTTGAAGGCCTTATGGGCGGCTTGAAAACCTTCAGCAGCAGGTAGCCACAACCTGCGTCTGTCTATTTAAACACGTCAATGGGCTCACCACCTATTACGTGGGACAGGAATCCACACGGTGAAAAGTGGGCATATAATATGCCTCTGCCACCCCTTCGGGGATAAGGCGTGATGGATATTTATTTATTTTAGAAACAATAAACAATTTTGATTAATAAATATCCTTATACATCTATACAGATTAATAAAACTGTATCTGTTTGTAATCCAAGTTAAAAACTTAAAGCACGTATATACATAAAGTAACATACATGAAAATAATGATTGAATTATTTCTCAGTCCTATGGTCTGTCTGTTTGTTCGAACTAAACTCTGAAACGACTGAACCGATTTTAGCGGGTCTTTCACTGGCAGATAATTGATGTTATAAGGAGTAACTTAGACTATATTGTATTCTCAGATAAACGGGAGCTACGCGGGTGAAACTGCGAGGTGTCGGATAGTTTTAGATAAAATTAGTATAATTAAAATAAAAAGGAGTTTTTTCTTTACATTTGCAAGTTTTTCGACCTCAGTCTGTTATCTTGTTTGTACCTCTGTTAAAAATACAACTTCTGATTAGACGTGGAAAAAAACATTTTAGCTAATATCTAAAACTTCGGGAAGTAGGGTATTAGTTATTTATGCCAATATAGCGACAAGTTAGAAAGCTTCAGCTAATTATGAACTTGTGAATTGTGTAAAAATAGGTAGAATTAGTAAATATAGCAACGCATCAACTCAACAATAAGTTAATTTAAAGATATTTATACATGAAAGTTAAATTATATATAGTACAGTGACCGGCAATTCATAAAACGTATAAAATGAGTCATAAATTTTATTAATTAATGCATTTCAATCTTTCTATATTTTTTTATTATAAATATTATTTTGATTTGAAAACTTCTTTTAGCGCGGTACGCATATTTTTAGATTAGATAAAATCTCTTGACTCGCGACACCGTTACGAGACGCAGCTATATATTATGCACGTACATATAGCAGACTGCGAATGCGTCTCGATTTTTTTTTGATAGTTAAGGGCCGGTTAGCCAAGTCGCGTAGGCACCACAACGCTTCCTCAGCCCCGCCAAGATAGATCGACGATGTATTTTCTGCTGGCACGCTACAGTAAAAATGATTGGCAGTAGCATGGGCGTACCCAGGGGGGTCAGGGGCGGGCAGCTGCCCCCCCCCCCCCCCCCCTGGATTCGGTTTATGTCTCCGACTTTTATCGATTAAAGTAAAAAGAAATAACTTTTAGATGATTATGGTCGTATAAGATACATGTAAAAGTTGCAGGACCGTGTGTTGTGGGCCCAGTAGTAGACTGCCATAGGCTGATTTGATTGATTCATGGTCGTCTACATTAAAATTTGTTAACACTATATGTTATTCTGCCAAGAATACGTCATAAACCGTTCTGCCGAAGGCCCTCAGAAGTTACTTTTAAAATAGCATTTTTTACGTGGAAATCCCATAGATCTCTTAGTTTTAGTTATGATATAATCCCCAAGGATGTTTTGTGTGATGTGTGTACGACGTTTAACGCCGGGCGCCCCGGGTAAATCCTCTGAATGTCCCAGATGTTGTAGCTGACTTGGCTACCACCGTGGCCTCGCCTGATGGTTTGGTGTTATCCCGCTTGCTTAGAAGTTGATTTGGGTGTTACCCTGCTTGTTGAAGCATAAGCGTGCGTGAATTTCTCTCACGTCAAGGCGTCGTCTTGAGCCTGTTTCTGTAAGGAGAGCGGGAAGCCTGGCCACCGTACTTTTAAAATAGATAATTACTAAAGAAATTATACAAAACAATTACCTATTTTAATTTTATTTATTTATTTATGTAATAAATAAATAAAATCGATTTGAACCTAACTGTATAAATGAAAACAGGTAGTTTTAGACTCATCAGTCATGCCTTTATCCCCATTGCGGTGGCGGAGGCACATTATACGCCCACATTTCACAGTAAACATTTTTCTCCCAGATGGTGAACCCATTGCCTTGTTGAAATAGACAGACGCCGGTTATGACTACCTGCTGTTGATTTATTTTAATAAGACCTTCAACTTGGCTAACGACTGCCATGTTACTGGCAACCGGGTCCAACGGCTTAACGTGCCTTCCGAAGCACGGGAACGCTAGTAAATGGAAATACCACAAGGTGATCACCCATCCGTAACCAGCCATAGCGACAGTTGCTTAACGTAGTCTTCGTGTTTACAGAACACTGAGTAAGCGGGGCTACGAGCGAAAATTTCTTAGGAAAATCGGATTTTCCGTCCGCGCTAAACATTCTCCCTAAGTACACAATTTCATTCAATTGCTCTAAACGTTGTCGGTTTACCCAAATCTTGCTTTTAGTTCTTACTTTTTCTTTTTCAAATACCCGATTCTTAGTTAAACATGCAGCGAAGACCTATACTTTTATATTAGTGACAATGCCTGAAGGTCGGCTTCTGATGAGACCATCACTACCGCATCATCAGCTTACAACAGACAATGTACTGTAAAATTTCCAATTTTGCAACTTTTGCAGCCACACTTTTGCACAACAATCCAGATACACTTTGAAAAGCCAGGCAGACATAACACAACCCCGTTTGACGCCCGAACAGACGTCAAAAAAAGGTGCCAGGTGAACATCTCCCTTGGTGAACATCCCCCTTGGTCGCACGCAAGCTTTACAGTACCTATAAAGAGACTGTATCGCCGGCGGACGAGTACCACAGAGTTTCTCACACAACGTTATCAAACTCTTTCTCCAGATCCACTAAAGCGCAAAAAACCTTCGCGATAAAATGTTGGGATTATTAATTATTAGTTACATAAAATGTTATACATTGTTTAAGGCTACTAACATAAAGTAAAAATATAAATAAAAAGCGCTCGTAGCCCTACTAACTCGGTTTCTGTAACAGATCACTGATTTAAGAAACTCTCTCGGATTTTGATGGATGACCGCTTTGTCGCATTTTCATTTACCAGCGTTTTCGTTCTTCAAAGGACACGTTAAGCTGTTTGTCCCGATTGATAGTAACGTTGCAATCGACACTCGTTAAGTCAAGTGAATACTCTTTGGGCGACTTAAAAATTACAACAGCGAGTCGCTACAATCTGAGCCTGTCCATTTAAACATAGGCATTGTGCTCACCACTATATGCCTCTGCCACATCTTCGGGGATAAAGTCGTAGCTAATAAATTTATAAATATACTTAAATAATTAATACTGAAAGCATAAAACAAATACCAGAAAATGGTTGAGCGGGCGAGATAAATTAATTCAAAACGGACTGTATTTGCGGGGAAAGACAAAAATGAAATTTACACTCGATTGTCGACGGAAAAAGTAATGGAAAAACAGGAATGAGCACACTACCTTGCTGCTTGCTGCGAGATGCTGAGGTGGAGGCTGCCGGGGGCGTCCCTGGACTTGAATTCCTGGTTTCCTTGCAGGAAAACACTATTTATCCATAGAAAATACAATTATTGTGATAGGTGCGATAGGGGATGAAGAGTAGAAGCGTGCACGTTGCCATCCCTGCCAGCTACGGCTGCAATTCTACTCCAACACGAGCACCGCAAGGACGAATAATACTAGGGCGTGCCCCCGAGGCGACGCGCACCGCTGGCTTAGGGGAGGAATGGCAGATAAGATGAATGAGTTGATGGATATTATGAATGAGAGAAAGTTAGATGTAGTGTGCTTGACAGAGACCAAACGCAAGGGCAGTCGGGGAGCTCCCGGGTGGGGTGCTCGCGCTATGGTCTGGAGTACCAGAGAGCGAGCATGGCAATCGGGGGGTTGGAATTTTGTTGTCCTCGCGATTGGCCTCCGGTATGTGTGAGTACAAACTGGTAGGTCCTAGAATCCTCTGGATCCGTCTAAAACTTCGTTTGGCTGCTTACGCGCCAGTATCTTCGTCGAACGCAAGTGAGATAGAGGACTTCTGGGAGAGTATGAGAGAAGCTCTAAATGTGATAGAAGGAAATGAAAAACTTATAGTATGTGGAGACTTGAATGGATGGGTGGGTACCGCTCGCGATGGTTTTGAGTCGGTACTCGGGAAGTATGGGGATAAAAGGGTGAATGACGCTGGCAAGCTTATACTGGCATTTTGTAAGGAAAAGGATTTGTTTGTGGCGAACACAATGATTAACCACAAACAAATTCATATGTATACGAGGAGATGTAAGTCAAAGAGAAGCATGTTAGATCTATTTCTAATGGATAGTCGGCTCCGTAAACAGGTGATGGACACAAGGGTTTTTCGAGGCGCTGAACTAGGATCAGACCACTACCTAGTAATAACTAGGATAAGGGGTCTGTTCGCCGGTTAGCGTCATCGTACCGAGTGTCCTGAACCAGAGCCGACTCATAGCATCAAAAGCTGGAAGCTGCAGGATGCATCCATTAGGGATAAATATAAAGAAAGGGTAGCCGAAAAGCTTGACGACGTCAATGTTAGTAGTGAGAATGTGGAAAGTGTATGGCAGAACCTTAGGGATAGTATGGTAAATGCCGCTGTGGAAGTGTGTGGAGAAACGAGAAGAGGCAGTAGTAATAAGCGTGACGCATGGTGGAATGAGGAAGTGAAAAAAGCAGTTCGAATGAAGAAGAAAGCATGGTTAGACTACTAAGCCTCGCGGAATGATTTTAATATGAAAGAGAGATACAAGCTGCAAAAAGTTAACACGAAGGCACTGATAGAAGAAGCTCGTGAAAGGTGCAGAATGAAAACGGATGAAAGGTTGTCGTCCAATTTCCGGGATAATGCCAGGCTCTTCTGGAAAGAGGTAGGCAAGACCCGGAGTTGTTCGGCAATCTGCAGTATGAATAAAGTGCTTAGTGTTAACAATGACGTCCTAACAGACCAAACTGATGTCCTGCAGAGATGGAGTGAATATTATGGAAAGATGTATGCAAGAAAAGACAGAGATGCCACATCGGGAAGTGGAGTTCACTTCGATGCTCCGGATCCCGATGTCATAGTAGTCATTAGTATGAAAGAAATTGAACAAGCGATAAGAAGTATGAAATGTGGTAAGGCTGAGGGAAAAGACAGAGTTACTGCTGAGATGATCAAGTACGGTGGGTCGCGCGTCTGGGACACTCTATGTCAGTTATGCAACTTGTGCTGGCGGACGGGTGAGGTCCCAGATGACTGGCGAATAGCAGTTGTAGTACCTATTTACAAAGGGAAAGGCTCGAGCCTAAAAGCCTTAAACTGTTCCAGCTACAGGGCGAACAGCTTGGTCAGCTTAGCTAGTAAGGTGTATGCAAAGATTATAACGGCAAGAATGCAAAAAAAAGTCTGAAAGGTATTTATGGGAGACTCAATGCGGATTCCGACGTGGAAGATGTTGCATGGATCAAGTGTTTTCTCTCCGCATGATCGCGGAGAAGATTCTGATCGCATCTCCACAGCATTCAATTTACTTTCATGCATCATTTCTGCTGACATACCCAGGTTTCGCTACCGTAAAGCATAGTTGGCACTAGGACTGCGTTATGAATCGCCAGTCGTGCTTCTTTTACGATGCTTTGTCGCTTTACTAATTGGGACAAAGCACCGTTAACTCTGTTTCCGGCAGCTACTCGCCGTTCTACATCCGAATCACATCTTCCATCCGCGCTAAACATACTCCCTAAATACACAATGTCATTCACTTGCTCTAGACGTTCCTAGTTTACCCTAATCTCGCATTTAGTTCTTACGTCATCTCTTTCAAATACTAGAACCTTAGTCTTACTTGCATTCAAGCGAAGACCCTTACTTTCACACTCCGCTTTTTGGTATTAGTGACTAATGCCTGAAGGTCGGCTTCTGATGAGGCCATCTGTGGCGATCTTTCCTTTCTGACTACCCTGTCAGGGATACAGCGTGAAGATAGTTAAGTTTCATAAAACAAAGGTCCTGGATACAATTTTAATAATTTATGCGAAGCGAACGTTCAATATAACAACTACACTGATTACTTCAGCCAGTGGCAGTCGGTATGTTTATTGAATTGAAAGTATACGCTACAAAATATTTTTTTTAAATTCGTCAGCATTTAGCGGAAAAATAGGTAAACATACATTGAACGGCCCACTGGCTCAGTGGGTTATATAACTGCCTTCTAACCTGTGGGTACCGAGTTCGAATTTATACTACTTACAGGGATAATTCTAACGGTTCTGTGAAGTGTAGGTATTTTATTTTATATTAACACTCTCATATATTTTATTTATCTATCACGCCTTATCTCCGACAGGTTGGCAGACTTTTCACCATGTGTATTCCTGACCCACGTAATGGGTGGTGAGTCCATTGCCGTATTAACTCTCATATATATACACTATATAAAGCTAAGTCCGGGCGTCGCAAGATGCAACTGGGACAGACGCTCGGATGATGATGGAATGCTTACTGCTCTCATAAATATACTGTGACATTGCGAAAAAATAGCAAGGGGAGCGCAACGAAAAAACCTAACACAGGTCCTACCTCAGTAAGCGACAGCGCGCGACTGATCAGGCCACAGAGCGTCGCGAATCTGATATTATTTAAACATTTGTACTATAAAAATCACTGTATATAGTCAACGTAAGTCATTATGTCTAAAAATATTTAGTACCTAGCTATAGTTGTGTATAAAAATTTCATGATAATTATCTGTAGTTTATTATCGTAAAATTTCATATAATTAGATTTGGCATTGAAAAAAACATTTCGAAAGGGGGCAACTTTGGGATGTTTTTCTATCACGCGAAGTTTATTAGATTTTGTAACAGAAAGCCATTTTGACTAGCTTAATCCTTAACTAACATATATCTCTTTTTCAGAATCAAAACCCTTTCTTTTACGATTCGCATTGTTTTAAAAAACTCAAAAGAGTGGCCTCGGCAGGAATACCAAGCCTTAATTGGTAGATTTAATACATTGCTATTAAATAATGTAATAATCATCATTATCTAACGTTGATCCCGGTCATCTACAGGTCTTATTAAATAATATTGTGTAATCAATTAAGACTATACAGTTTAGAACATTTTTTTCATTATCATCATCATCATTACGGCGATACCGTCAATTTTTCAAGTGAAAACTTATTTTAGCGTAGTACGCATATTTTTAGATGAGATAAAATCTCTGGACTCGTAAATAAATTATTAATAAATTTAGTTTTCCCTTCTGTCAGCACTCCCGGAGTGTTTTTATTTTTGGACTGTTTTTGTTATTCACTTAATACGAATAATGGTATTTGTTGCATTTGTATTCCTAAACTATTAAAACTTCTGGGGCAACTTCATGGTGGTACTAAAATAATTTTAGGCAATTTGTAGCGCTCGTAAACCCACTATCTCAGTGCTTAGTAAATGGTCACTACGTTAAGCATCTTATGGCAGTTCCATTTACGAACGTTTCCATGCTTCGAAAGGCACGTTAGCCAATGGTCCTAGCTCCCAGCAACCTTGTTATCCAGCAAAGTTGGAAGCCTTTTAGGTGGTTTGAATAATTTAACATCAGGTAGCCACATTTTGTCTGCTCATTTTAACCCGACAATTACCTCTCCACCTATTTACTTACGCTAAATAAATCTGGTGAAGTGTGTACCTACCTATAACCAAGTAGGTCCCACATGGGCGCCAGTGTGACGTAGATGGAAGGTCAACGTGTTAGGACGTATGAACTTCTTCTATTTAAGGTCTATGTACTTTAAGTGATTAATTATCCGCAATAGCCAGTAACAATTTGCACTGATATATTTAAGTGAAAACAACTGATGATCAAAATAAAACAAGATAAACTCACACTATATGGAAGATTCAGGGTAGAGTATGGAGACCATGACGTCTCCTGGCTATGTCAGCACAATTAACTTTAAACCGCAACTCGGTACGATATAGCCTGGTGCACCCTCGACGGCGTCCAAAATTTGAACCCCGCGCTGGTGTGGTGTGTGAGGAAGGTGTTGACGCCGCTATAAGGGAAAGGTATGTTTTGCTTTCGATATTTATAGTGTTTCGCAACACCAGCAGAAGGTATCTAGCAGTATTAGTTTTTAATTGTTTACAGTATTCCCTGCAACATGTAGAAAAATCGATCCACAGAGTATAAGTAATTTGAGTAAGATTGTTACGCACCTTTTGTACCAGATGCTTAAGATTTATTTTAATTGTCCATTTAGCGGGTATGTAGTATACGTTCTAATAACTCGATTGTACATATTTTATCCATTAGAAAATAAGTAAAGTCTGACGGCCTAGGACGATATAACCACTGGACGCGAAACGGAGTCAATAAAGTATGACATCCCGTTTAACCAACTTTCGTGCGGGGGAAAACTGCACACAATACTCACTTTTATATATTTAATACTCACGATCATAAATAGTTATATTCATGAATGCACTCACTCGCAGTTCTATTTATGTGTGATATATTGTTTTGCTTCTCTTGCATGAAGTGTTATCACTGTCTAATAACCAATAAAAATACAACTGCAAATACAACACCGACGCTAGTGCTTGACCCACTCATAACTTGGTATCGACAACGAATTTGGTTAAATCGTCCTAGCTGGCGGCCCTAGGAGCTTGCTCTATTAGTGCAGTCGTACTCGGCCCGTGCCAGCGAAAGAACCCAAGGCGGCGTAGATAATATGATTGATCAATAATAAGTTCTGTTGATAATTTCTTACAAATACCCAATATTGGTGTACAAATTTCATAACAACGTGGTATATCTGGTGTCAACGATCTGACCTTTGGTTTCAAAACATTGAAGTTGCAAAATAACAAACAGGTTGCGAAACTGACAGATTTAAAAAAAACTCAAGGAAAATACGCTAATGATATCTTGAGCTACCTTACTTTTACCATGACAATAAAAAATCAAATCTATACTTAATATTATAAAGTTGAAGAGTTTGCTTGTTTGTTTGCTTGTTCGGTTGAACGCGCTAATCTCAGGAACTACTGGTCAGATTTGAAAAATTATTTTAGTTTCAGATAGCCCATTTATCGAGGAAGGCTTAGGCTATATATCATTACGCTGCTACACTGGGGATCAGAGCAGTAGTCATAAATGTCGACAAATCGGACAATTTTTTATGCATCATTGTAGAATTTATAAGCGACGGGATTAAATAGGTGCGACGGGAGGTCCAAATATTCCACGGGCGAAGCTTTGGTCATCTAGTCATGTATAAAAATAATTAAAGTTTTAGTTAAATTTATTACACTAGACATATATATTTACAAGACGGTTCAATTGGATTTGACAGTGGTTCGATATTTAAAGTATCTGGCAATAAATACTGCCGGCAGATTCTGTGTTGCAGTATTAATTATGACATCTTATAACATAAAAAAGGTACAATTGGTACAATTGTGTGTGGTTCTCTTCTTTAAATGGTAAAAACAGACAAAGCTTGCATAACAGAATCGCGATCATTATGCGCGTTTATGCTCGTTTGCTTGTATTGAAGACTCTCTCAATATCACCACTTATGGGTGTAAGGGGCCAACAAAGATCTCCGGGGAACCAGCGTCCTCACCTACTAACAGTGAACCTGCTAATCTTCAGCCATTCTAATGGGAATGCTTGGGGTACATTATTTGGATGGTTGAGATCTATAGCAGATGTACAGTCGGCCTCAGAGGTGGATTGACACAATAAAAGATTAAAGAGTAGATCTGTCAATAAAGTATGTAGTTTTGTTCTTGGTTATGTCAGTAATTGTGTTTGAACAGTGTTTTCTTGTTTAAAATAGTCGAACTATCTTATACTAAAGCTTAATTTTATATTTTTAGAAAATATTCTGCTATCCTAGGCTGCTTTTATTGCTGACCATGCACCATCATTTACCGTGAATCACATAAGGGCCAGTTGAAAATCAACGCTAGGCTTCTGTCTGGCATTATGCTGAACCAGGTCCTGTTTGGCTAGTTGTAAAAATATAGTCTAGCTTTTTGTGCAAAGCGTCGGAAGCATAAGTAGGTAGTAGGTAGCTGCATGTACTTGACCGTGCCATCTCAGAGATATGTGCAGTACGTATTCCATGCACGGTCGCACGAACGAATCTGTGATTCCTGCCTAAAAGACTGCCTCGTCCTGTTAAGGGCTCTAAACTTGATGCACCTCTTGAATGAAATTTTTATAGTTTAACTCTCGACGAACATCTAACTCTAGAATGCTGAGGTAGTTTTTCAGCGGTAAAATAGCTTTGTGCACGTTCGTCAGTTCGCGCAATTTTCTTAAAAAGATGTACCTACTATGTTTTCGCTTCGCGTATGAACATATAGATATTTATATACCTCATTTTAGTACATCATATCATCATAATATATGGCATCCGCTCGTCTGATACTGTAGAGCATAAAATGGGTAATAAATCATATTGATACTTGCACTATCTGAGCGCCCCACCCACGTCGCCTAGATGACAGTGAAAAGAACTGCAGGTCAAGAGGCAAGCGATGACAATCCTGCAATCCGTTATTTCCAGACCCCAACAGAACCTTTATTGCAAAGAAATAAGTTTCAAAATTGCGTAAATCAATATTGACTTTTCTTTGTCGTTACAATCGTACGATTTAACTTATGACAGGCCGCGATAGCTTCGTTTTTAGTTCACAGAATGAGAAATAATATCGTTATAATATATGTTCGATTATCAACGGAAAGAGTGCGTCAATACGTAAACGAAAGAACGCATCGGAAATACATTTTATTAGGATTGAGGAGCGAATGCGACAAAATATAAGTCCTTAATGTCAGTAGTACTATTGATCAGTAGTATCATTGACGGTACTACTGCTGACACATTTAAACGTTACTAGTACCATCAATTTGACTGCCTCGGTGGCGCAGTGGTTAGTGTATGCGACTGCCGCGCACGGGGTTTGGGTGTTTCCCATGTATATGTATGTATTAAGATATATATAAGTATGTTTATCGGTTGTCTAGATCCCATACTTACATTTGCTTAGTTTGGTCTAGATGGCGCTGTGTAAAACATGTTTCACAATATTTATTTATATTCTTTGGCCATTGTACTTCGGTGCACAACCTTTTTAGTAGGTAAGTAACGTAAGTAAGACCCACATAGTGCCATGAGGCCTTTAACAAGATCTTCGAAGCTTCAGCCAGCGTTACCTGCAAGTGGTGCACCTGCTGACTAACAAATGAGCTCATGGTAAAGAGAAGGAAGGCTCGAAACAAAACCCTGTAACTACCTGTTTGGTTAGCGCGGTACAGTAAGGGCAATCACCTTTCCAAAATGTTTGCGAGAGGTGTACGTTCGGCAGTGGACTGCAATAGGTTAATTTGTTTAATTTCAAACGAACGTTTTACGTTGTCGCAAACTGCTAATAATAAATCTAAGATGAACCAATTTATTAACATTATTAACATCTTATCTTCGAGGTCGTCAGCAGTCGGTTCGCGTCGATAAGAAATCATCGACTTGGCTCAATCTAGACGCCGGTGTTCCTCAAGGCGAAATACTCTCTCCTCTTCTATTTTATTGAGCGAGTCTCCCATGAAGCGACTTTAATGGCGTTTGTAACACCGGGTAGAACTTCGCCAGTTCTCATCTGTTTTCGGAATTTTTTTCTGCTACGGAAATCTAATCAAATTATGCAGGTCGTGACGAAGCCCGAATTTTAAAATTCGATCTAATAAAATAGTTATCCGCAAAAATCATGTTGTCTCTAGGAAAATACTTAGTTTGATTTAACGCTTCGCTCAAATTATGCTGCTAGCATAGGTTACACCTTTGCGACTGCGGCTACCTAGTAAACTATGCTTATAAACTTTATAACTCAAGAACTTCAGTGTGCGTATCACCTGTATGCAGACGATCTGCAGTTGTATAGCCAGGCTAGTGTAGATAATCTTACGGAAGCCATTACTAAAATAAACATTGATCTAAATGCTATGGGTCACTGGTGTGACCGCTTTGGACTTACCGTTAACCCTGATAAGTGTCAAGGTATCTTAATTTGGAAGTAGTCGAATGATAAGCAGATTGAATGCCATAAATTTACCATTACCTTTACCACTACCTATTACCTTTAACACAAAAATTATTACTGTTAGTGTTAGGAACTTGGGCCTGCATCTTGATGATACCCTCAATTGGAGGGCTCAGGTCACTAATGTTTGCCAGAAATTTACTGGAATGCTACGTGCGTTTTATCGACTCAAGAACTTTCGTCTGTCTAAAACCAAGGCAATGCTTGTTCAGACTCTTAAATTTCCCGTAATAGACTATGGTGATGTGTGCTGACTGATCGAACTGAATGCAGATCTTCTCAATAAACTCGATCGGCTTCTCAACAATTGCATTCGATTCGTTTACAATCTTCCAAAATACGATCATGTGTCGTTCGGTTGTTCCGAGTTGGGTTGGTTGCGTATACGTCCGTCGTAGGTTGCGTGCCTTTTTTCACTAATAAACTATCCAAATGCTCCTTCTTACTTGTCATCACATTTCCAATTACTATGTTCTAATCATGACAAAAATTTACGCTCTTTGAATAATCGCCTTCTTCTCTGTCGCCCTCACACTTCAAGTGTGACAGTGTGAAGTCAGGACATGCACCAACCGTTTTACATTTAAAAGTAAAGTACGTGAGTAAATAAATAACATGCTTTTATTTACTTGACTTGTACCTATGTATGTATCAATCAAAATCTTTGGGCTTATCCCCGACAGACGAGCACGGTAGACCTCGAGATCTGAAGTGAGCACCCACCTATACTTTAATTCAACCGGGACTTGAATAGGTTGCTCGAATCGAATTGAGAACATCTTCAATTTTCTAGTCAATTTTAAATAAGTCGTATGCTGGCATAACATATTTTGTTTTCATTTGTGAACGAGAGAGTTGCTATCTTAAGACGTATTACTAAAGATGAACGTCACATTTACGTGTGTGATGTAGCTCATTTAACTTTAATGGCTGCTACGCAATGGTTGATTTCATAATAAGTAAATAAATAAATATCGTTATAAATATCATTTGGACAACTCACACAACGCCATCTGATTCCAAACTAAGCAGAGCTTGTACTATAGTGACCAGATAACTGATAAACATACTTATATATTTCTAAATACATACATATTATAGATAAATAACACCCAGATCTGTGTCTGGGTGTTATTTATCTATAATATGTATGTATAAACCATTGTGCTAATCACAAAAAGTTTTACCCTGGGTGGGAAACGAACCCACGACCTCTTGCGTAGCAGTCGGATACACTCCCACCGCGCCACAGAGGCATACAGTATTCTTAGTAATGTAAATCCAATACTTAATATTGATGCTACGGAGATGAGGCAACGACGCCCTTATGGGTTTGGAATGTCTGACGTCAGCTTATTATACGCCGCTATAATCTAAACGTAAGCTACACCTAGCAGTCAATTACAATTGGACAACCAGGTTTGAAATCCATGTAGGGTTCGGCAACAGGCGTTTTTTATTTATATTAGCTGACCCCCGCCGCTTTGCCCGTGACATACTTCTAAAACCCATTGCACCATTTTATCACTTTTACAAAAAAAAATATGAAAGTTTGCCCGATTTGTTAACATTTATGATTACTCCTCTGCTCTCCTGCGCAGTAGCGTAATGATATATAGCCTATAACCTTCGTCGATAAATGGGCTATCTAACACAAAAATAATTCTTCAATTTCGTCCCGTAGTTCCTGAGATTAGCGATTAGCAACATATATTTTGCGTTTCTTTTTTATTTATATAGATTACAGTCTTGGATATAGAACTTTGGTTCGCATTGAACGCAAGATGTCTTTAGTTCCATCCTCGCGTTGCACTGTTTCTGTAAAGACAAAACCTGATATCCTATTTTAAAGGAGACGTTTCTTGACATATGGGACAGTTCGAGTTCAGTACACAATATAAATAACGGAAAAACTAAAATGTGACATGTTCAACATTGTTGATGTTAATAAATAATAATAATAAATAAATATCGTTGGGACAACTCACACAACGCCATCTGATTCCAAACTAAGCAGAGCTTGTACTATGGTAACCAGATAACTGTTAAACATACCTACTTATATATTTCTAAATACATACATATCATAGATAAATAACACCCAGACACAGAATAAACCAATGTGGTCATCACACAAAGTTTTATCCTGGGTGGGAATCGAACCCACGACCTCTTGCGTAGCAGTCGGATACACTCCCACCGCGCCACAGAGGCAGTTATTCAATTATTCAGTTCCATCCTTCTTTTCCTTCTTTTGATTTTATGGCCCCATCGTTTCCCGACGATTCCACCAACGCGGCAACGTCAAGGTAGAGAGTAGATTTATATCTAGTTATGGGCCACTTGCTCGGTAATTTAAACGTTTTGTATTTTGAATGAGGACGACATAAGTGTTTGTAATCTTTGTTAGTTCCCACACATGAATCAAAATAAGGATATATCTACTGCTAGGCCAGTGCTAGGATGAAAGAATAGAGTAACATGGTGCAGTGATTAGTGAAATGTTAAGACAAGAGGGGGAGTAAAGGAGGCAAGGTTATAGTTAGTTCCATCCTTGCATGGTGATGTTACAGTTGTCGTCTATACAGTTCTATCCTATACTTTTCCCTTCCAGCCTATAGACAGATGGAAGAGAAACGTGTGGTTTTAGTCGGTAGGAGTCCGGTATAGCATCCATGAGGATTCCCACATGAAAAAAGTAAAAAAAAGACTGGTCATGTTGCATCCGTGCTGTAGTGTGACAACGTGACTATCAGTAATTTACTTAAGATATTTTTTTCCCTACTTATCACGGTTTCTACAGCAGTTCTACCTAAACTTTAATTTGTTTTAGGTATACTCACAATACAATGTTTGTTTATCAATCACGCCTTATCTCCGAAGGAACGGCAGAGGCATATTTTACACCCACTTTTCACCGTGTGTATCCTATCCCACGTAATATAGGTTGAGAGTCATGTTGAAATAGACAGACGCAGGTTGTGGTTACCTGCTGTTGACATTTTGCAAGCCTCCCATAAGACCTTCAACTTGGTTTAACGACTGCCATGTTACTGGCAACCGGGACCAACGGCTTAACGTGCATTTCGAAGCACGGAAACTCAATACCTATTTCATGCTTTTTATCGCCAAATCCTACTTATCCTACTAATATTATAAACGTGATTTTTTTATTTTGGATATTATGTGGATAGAGGTTTGTTACTATTGTATGCAAAAACTACTGAATGAATTTTAATAAAACGTTACAGTAATATAGCTTACTATTTGATCCCCACAGCTCCGCCCACGTAGTGAAGTTTTCCCGTTTCCATTTCCCACAGGTTCCCGGTGTTAAAAGCACCATCTGATGTTTTTGGTATATTTCTGAAAAATGTATTCATTCATTAACAGTTTTTTTGCATTTATATTTTCTAATTTTAAAAATAAGTCGGTTTTCTAGAAAAATTCAAATATTTTAGGACTGTGTATAATTTTTTAATGCAATTAGTATGCTAACATTCACATAAATTTTGATTAAAGTGATAAATATCCTCACGCCTCTCTCTCTCACATGACCATTTCAGATTCAGTTCAGTACAGATCATCGCTCAAAACAATTCCCAGTCATACGATGAAGCACTCCTGCAGACTCTGATAATCACTCCTTCGATTTGGTCCCAGAACTATCGTCAGCAGCGTCAGCAACTGTCGCTACAGCCGGCCTGTGGCGCATAGTGCCTTTTTCAGATGGGTGATAATCCTATCGATAAGCACCATCACGATCATAAGCGGGTCACTACAACGTTTTCCCTACAGGATGCCGCTCTGACCACGGTCATTTCATTGTCCCAACCAGGTGCATCCGTCCGTCCGCCTTCTGCACAGGTCAGACTCTGTTGCCTTTCCACCGAGACTCCTGTAAGAACGCCACGTCCACTTTCGGCCTCGAAAGTACTTGGCTAACTCTAATGCACGCCCGGTCAGCGTGCCAATCGGGATATAAGTGGAAGCTAATTTCTTTGAATGCCGTGGGCTGCTTTGTACGGGGCCAACACTATCCTACACAAGGCATCCCTTACTGTTGCCACAAGAGTCAGGGTAGGGCTCGCTGGCTATTATCCCTTTCCTCTTCCTCCTTTATTGACTAAAATAAAATAAAAATATCTTTGTTTTGCATAGACCATTTAGCGGCGCTTACAAAATGTCATACAGTATTTAAAATATTTAAAGTGATCACCTGTTCGAAACGCTGCCCACTTGAGAAGAAGATTTTTTTGATGGCCTATTTACAATTTAATATTATTAATATAATACTGTCATAATTTCGAAAAAAGAATACGCGAAGTACCGCATTTGCGGACAGAGAAAATGAAATTAATTGCTAGTGTTTTTTGAATTTGGAACGATACAACGCTCCAGCAATGTTGTATGAAACAGCGCGCTAGGGCTATTAGATACTCTTTGATTAGATTTCTTTATCATTCTTCATTAGCGGACGCTTACTGTAAGTACATTTATCTTGTTTCATATGTGGGTGTGTTGGATTCTGGGACATAAAAGTTGTGTCTACGTGCTATAAATAATAAATTAATATTCTGGGACACTTTTTCACACAACAACAATCTAGCCCAAAGTAAGCTATAAACTTGTGTTATGAGATCTAGACAAGTGATCATCATCATCCGAGCGTCTGTCCCAGTTGCGTCTCGCGACGCCCGGGGTCTGCTTTCCTACATTTTCTCCTCCACTTCGCACGGTCGTCGGCATCCCCTGTAGTGAGACTATTGGCACGCATGTCATCCCTTACGACGTCAATCCAGCACTTCTTGGGTCTTCCCCTCTTACCGGGACCCGGCGGGGCTGACATGGCCAGACATTTGTTTCCTACGTAGCCCGGCGGTTGCCGCAAGACGTGACCATACCAACGAATGCGACACCCTTGCAACTTGTCTGCAATGTCACGGACGTGAAGGCAGCCGCGGATGCGAGAGTTCCTTACGCGGTCCATCCGCGTAACTCCATACATCCACCGCTGCATCTTCATTTCCGTGATACGCAGCTCCTGCTTGTGTCGCTAGAATATCGGCCACGTCTCACTGCCATGTAAAAGGACAGGTCTAATGATGGTATTGTAGACCTGTCCCTTCAACCGGGTCGGCATTTTAGGGTCACAAATGACACAGGTCATCTCCCGCCATTTGGCCCACCCTGCAGCAATGCGTGACTTGACATCGCAATCGATGTCACTGGAGCGAGTTCCTGATGCTGTCCGACAATTTGTCTAATATTACACTGAACAGAAGCGGACTAAGGACCGAACCCTGGTGTACCCCGACGGTGATGGGGATGGGTTTCGTGTCGCCAACAGCAGTCCGAACCATGGAATCGGAATCACAGTACATGTCCCGGATTGTGTCAATATAGACCTCTGGAACCCCTTTGGTCCGCAGTGCCCACCAGATCATCGTACGAGAAACACAGTCGAAGGCCTTCTGCGTGTCTAATAACATACAGTGCAGAGGCGTGTTCTTCAACCTGTATTTCTCTGCGAGAACCCTCAGGGCAAAAACAGGGTCCGTGGTCCAATGACCAGGGCGAAACCCATATTGACACTCCTAGAGAGTACACTCCTGCCGCATCCGAGAGTCTATAATCGTCTCGAAGATCTTCATGGTGCATTCTCCCGCACTCCTGCACTGACCCCTTACCTTTGAAGACTGGGGTAATAATACTCAGTCTCCATTGGTTTGGGATCTGCCCGCTAAGGAGTATGCGGTTAAAAAGGTTTATTAAGATAGCCACACCAGGACCCATCGCCTTCCAGGCTTAGATGGGGACTCCATCGGGTCCGACAGCTTTCCGATTCTTCATTCGGCGAAGCGCAGTCACGACTTCTCCAGGCGTTACCGGTGCACTAGTCCCTGATTCGGAGGGAGGTCCGGAGGCTGCACCTCTTTATGCTGTTATTAAGCAGCTCGTGGAAATACAAGCGCCATCTCTCCTTTACCGCGAGGTCTTCGCTTAACAGGTTGCCCTCAGGGTCTTTTACACAACGACACTTGGATATATCCTGTGTCGCTTTGACCCTGGAGCGCGCCAACTTATAGATGAGCTTCTACCCCTCAGACGATCGACGAGACGATTCCAGCTTATCATACAGAGGTTGTAAGTGGTCTCGTCTGGCTCTGGCTACAGCTCTCTTTGTGGCGCGCTTGGCATCCCTGTACGCGTCGCGGTCTTCGGGAGATCCGGTCGCTTGCCACTTTTTAAAGAGGACTTTCTTTTCCCTAGTCTCCCTCTGGACTGCGTCGTTCCACCACCATGTTTCCTTATCACATTTGCGTCCACCCTTAGACTCACCGACCACCACCTTTGCCGCTCCAAGGATGGCGGCCTGAACTTTGTCCCAGTAATCTTGAACTGGTGCGCTTTCAGTGTCGGTGCACTTGTCACCGACAGCTGAGACGAACTCCTGGGACCTAGTTACATCAAGCAACCACCATCTGATGCGGCGCTGGCACCGCTCGATGCGTTTGCCTTTGGGCTTCACGCAGAGGTCCATGACAAGGAGACGGTGTTGTGCAGTAAGACTCTCTCCGGGTATGACCTTGCAGCTGGCCACCTTGCCGATGCTGTGTCGCCTAGTGAGTAGGAAATCGATCTGAGTTGCCTCCCGATCTTGCAGGTGATGAAATGTTTGGATTTCTTTTTGAAATACGTGTTCACAATCACAATGGCCAGATCGGCAGCCGCACACGTTCTGAGGATAGTTTCTTCTTCAGCGTTGCGGGTGCCGTATCCAAAACCACCATGAACACGCTCAAACTCCTCACACCTTTCACCCACATGACCGTTTAGGTCGCCGCCCAAAACGATTCCCTGTGACAACGGAATGCTCCGAAGGACTCCCTCGAGTTGGCCCCAAAACTACATCTTTTCGGCGTCGCTACAACCGACCTGTGGCGCGTAGGCACTTATCAGGTGGGTAGTAATCCCATCGATAAGCACCCTCACGATCATAAGCCGATTGCTACAGCGTTTCACCTCCAAGATGCCGCTTTGCAGCCCCTCGGAGAGCACCACGGCCACCCCGTTGTCCCCACCAGGCGCACCCGTGTAATGCAGCTTGTAGCCCTTCTGCAGAGGCTGGGGTCTGCTGCCCTTCCACCGAGTCTCCTGCAGGAACGCCACGTCCACCCTCCGCCTGGAGAGTACTTCGGCCAACTCTACCGCACGCCCAGTCAGCGTGCTAATGTTCCACGATGCGAAGCGGATACGGGTTGCGGCTAACTTCTTAAGCCGTGCTGGCCCGACACACGGCAGCCCTAGCCCACTTGCCACAGGAGTCGGGCGGGGCTCCTGCGCGCCGTTTTACGGCGGCGCCCTATCCCTAGCAATTTTCCTTTTATTTCTATTTATACGTTGTTTCGGCGGGTGGCTTTTATGGGAGCGACGCCCTCAGACCTCCCAACCCCAGAGGGGAAGACCAGCGCCAGAGCCTCGTCCGTTAATCAGCAGGTGCACGCACTAGCACGGGAGGTTGACTTGGGCCCCGAAGGTCTTGGTGGGGCCCCTTACACCCAATGAGGTCTAGACAAGTGATATAGAACCTTAAATATTTCTAAATATATACATATATGAATATAAGGATACACAGAAACTACGAAACAAACATTTATGGGTCACACAAAAAAATTGCTCTGACCCGGGAATCGACCCTAGAGCTCAGCGCGGCAGTCGCATTTACGTTTTTTTTTAGATTTTCCATCTTGCTGACTATTATGCACTGAAGGAAAATTAACAATATTTCCCTATAGTAGTTAATTGCCCAATTTGGCTAATGTAACTTTTAATATTAATTTAATGTATAATTTAAAATGTATGTTTTATTTCCATGCATTCTTTTGAGAAAAGCACTGTATAGGTATCCTCGGACGGAATTGTAATTGCCTTTGCATTTTTACACATATCACATGCCTCGGTGGCGTAAGTGTACGGGTTACGTAAGTTACCGAGCACTCGGGTTTAATTCCCGGGTCTGAACAAATATTTGTGTGATCCTCAAATGTTTGTTTCGGAGTTTTGGTGTTTTCTATGAATAATATTTGCTGCTTCGGTGGCGCAGTGGTAGTGTATGCGACTAACGCGCCTGAGGTACCGAGTTCGATTCCCGGGTCGGAAAAAATATTTGTGTGATCCACAAATGTTTGTTTCGGGGTTCGGGTGCTTCTTATGTATAATATGTATGTATCTAAAAATATATAAGTATGTAGGTTTATCAGTTGTCTAGATCCCACAACGCAAGCTTATATTAGCTTACTTTGGGCTAGACGGCGCTGTATAGAAGAAAATGTCCCACTATATTTATTATTTATTATATTTAGAAATATGTAAGTACTAGTTGACTCCCGCGACTTCGCCCTCGAAGAGATGTTTTCCCGTTCCCGTTTCCCACAGGAACTTGTTCCCGGGATAAAAAGTAGCCTATGTCCGTCTCCTGGCTCTAAGCTACCTCCCCACCAACTTTCAGCCAAATTGGTACAGCCGTTGTTGCGTTATAAATAGTGTAACTAACACGTCTTTCTTTTATATATAGATGTTTATTAGTTGTCTAGATTGCACTAGCCCAATCTAGATGGCGCTGTGCAAAAAATGTTCTACAATATTTATTCAATTTACCATCAATAAAATGAAGCGCTCGTGGCCCCGGTAACTCAGTGTTCTGTAAACGATCACTGCATTAAGAAACTTTCACAATGGCTGGTTACGGATGTATGATCGTTTTGGTTAAGCCGTTGGTCCCGGTTGCCAGTAACATGGCAGTCTTTAAGCCAAGTTGAAGGCATTGGGTTTGAAAATCCAATAGCAGCTTGTCACAACCTGTGTCTGTTTATTTCAATATGGTAATGGGTTTACCACCTTTTACGTGAACGGAGATGCACACGGTGAAAAGTGGTACTATTATATAATGCCTTCTTTTTTGTATCCCAAAGTAATAAGCTTGTTTTATGGGATCTAGACAACTGATATACATACTTATATGATATACATACTTCTAAATACATTCATATTATACATGGAAAACACACAAACTCCGAAACAAACATTTGTGGATCACACAAACAATTATATTTTACAACCCGGGAATCGAACCTTGGACCTCAGTCGCGGCAGGCGCATACACTACCACTGCGCGACCGAGGCAGTCTTTGCTACACCTTCGAGGAAAAAAAACGACACTAATTTTAAAAAAAAAGATATTTCTTTGACAACCCTTATTCCAAGGGCATTGGATGAATATTCCTTGCCAACTATTGTAAGTTGCCTCACATTATTTTGAAACTGCATGTATGCAGCAAGAACGTACAACATCAATTATGATAAAGTGAATTGTCGACATCTTCCCCATCCCTCCTTTTCCTGCCTTCTGACTCCTGCCATTACTCATCAACTGCTCTTGTGATAAGCCATCTTTTTATAACAAAGTTGCGTAGTAAGTCAGTAGGTATCACTGGATTAATTGAACTCAGTAACTTTTAAAGAAATAATGAGACAGATATATCATATACCAAGACAATTTAATTTAATTGCCTATAAAATCATTATCTTAAACAAAACAATAAATATTTAATCCATATTCTACAAAAAATCATAACAATACTACATTTTACGTAACTACAGGTCAATCTTATGATTATAATTTATTAAATCTCATTAAATACACTAAGAAATATATAGGAACATTCAACAGAGCATATCTACTGATATCTCCAAAGACATCATTATATCTAGTACTAATTTATCAATCTTAAATCCTAAAATATCAATACTACGATTACAATATTAAGTACAGATTACTTCTGTTAGGCGGTAGCCTAATATAGGCTGAATAAATACAAATTCTTCTTCGTCAAAACTGGCCATTTAAAAAAAACATCATCAATTGTTTTTTTTTGCTCAAATATTTTCGGATTGGTTACGGGACTTTTCTTTTCTTGACAGCATATTTACTTTTAGACTATTTAACGATATAGACAGCATGGATAATCAATGTTGAGCTGTCTGTAGATAAAGTTGAACGCCTTTAAGTGCGACCAGTAATTCTTCGCGATGATCGCGTCACGGTGCATTCCCTCCTCAAGTCAGCTTGCATTATGTCAACTGCTCTACCCTGTGCGTGAATCGCGGGAAACTGCAGACCTTCATAAGGCAGAGTGAGAAGGAACGCTTCTCCAAATGTTTGTGATGATGTGGACGTGCTTCACCCACTTGCACCAACAGCAACACACTCAATGCAACGAGTATATAATAGTAAAAACGCATCTTGATTTTTTTTCTTTCACGAAAAAGAATTTGAACAATTCGTAGTAGTTCAGGCTAAGTTAACTTTGTTGTTTATCGTCTACCGCTTGGTTGTACACTGATGGTCGTGTTAAGATTCTCGTTTATATAGGCAACAGTGTTATCTAGCGCGTGGCCGATAACCCGCCTAAACAAGATGATGATATAAGTTCGATGACTGCCGCTCAATGTCACTGATAGTCATTGTAGTAAAATTATCATTATTAGGTAAGCTAGCACGCGCCACTACGTGAGATCTCTAGATATTTTACTAATTTTGTCGTCCTGTTTCCATTTGTCTTGGCATTAATTACATACACAAATAATAATATTAATGTCTAGACATAATAAAAAAATAAAGAATTTGACATGACTAAAGTCCAAAGTCCTACTGTTTAATTTTTTGTTACATGTAGCCAGTCTCACAACCAAATATTAAAACTACGAGTTACTTTTTTCAAATATATTTTTGGCACGTGTGTGTATAAATAGATTATTAAAAATGAAAATATATTATTTCTGATTGGTAATACAATTCTTTATTGTCTTCAATGAAAGTCGAAGTAAATATTTAAGCGCTTTAAGTATATTGGTGCTTGTTTACGCACTCAATATACAAGGCAACAACAACAATCTAATTAGTTATGCCGTGCGTGATAGTGAATCACTTTTTGCTCAACCTACCTCAATTTCTTTGAGACTTATCAGCTATCATAATACACTGATAAGTTACCACAAATTCACTTCGTATGATATTGATACCTATAAGATTGCATCATACAGTTCTAATACCGCCACACCATAGATAAGGTTTTTTTTTAATCAATATAGGTAGCTCGTGTTCAGCGTCTCACAGCTTACTCTTCTATATCTGTGGACAGGACGTGTTTCCATCAATGCTGTTTAGAAGGGAGCCAGTTACCTATAACGTGTATATAGCCAGTTACCTACATTTACATATTTTTAACATTAAAGCTATAAATAGGGATATAACTTTATTGTGTGGGATGGTGTTGACTCTTTTTACAGAAATAACATAACATATTGTCTCGCCTTTATCCCCCAAGGGGTAGGCAGAGGCATACTATACGCCCACATTTCACCGTATGCACTTTTGTTCCACGTAACAGGTGGTGAGCCCAATGCATTGCACAGAACACACAATTATATATACATAGTGAAATTATTATCCGAGACTTTTCTCTTCGTAAGTATTATCGTATTCCCAGTAACTTCCAACCCTACCTGGATTTGTCTGCTTTTATTGAGAAGTTTGGTTTGACGTTTTTTTTCGCCATCAATAGAAGCGATTTCCGTCACGATCGCTTGAGAGCCTTGGAATCAGATAAAACATTGTCTCTGAAATCTTGACCAGCGCGGCGTCCACCACCAATTCAGACAACATTAGCACGTTATTTTGTCTATACATAAACGCGCGCGAAGATAACGGGAAAGACACAGTTTTAAATTTTCAAAAATCTTTAATTTTTTTTTTAATTTTCAAATCTGTGGTAAGACCAACTGGAGTCCTAATTCATAATCATAACTCTGTGTACCTACTGTGGTTTACATTTATCGAATTATTAATGAACTATCTTTATAGGAGGTATGTACATTGCAGTATCAGTGGCGTGATCCTAAATAACCTCTCGAATATTATAACAGCTACAGCCGTAGGCATTTTACAGAGTAGGTACTCGCCGGTATAGTGGAAGCTAAACTTTAAAACCGCTTTGAAGATAGTTTTATTGTGGTTAGGCATTTTTTTTTGGCGTATACACATCAAACTATAACAACATAATTTGTAGCTAATATTTTACGAACACACTTTCTGGTAAGAGGTAGAGAAACGAAACAGATAGTGTAAACATTATATACTTATGTAAAATAAGAGAGAAATCATTTGCAACACACACTTATAGATATATACTCCACATATAGTCACTTACTGTCGACATGCGAACACATTTCAGCAAAATGGACTTCTGAGTTGTCAAGATTATGTGTCAAATCACCCAAAAGTGGTGTCTATTTCCTGTGTGGTCCATACAAACTTCGGAGAGGTCATAATGTTTGGTGAACTCAGTACTTATATTACCCAACAGCCTACTTTATTGAGTAAGTTAAAGCGAGACAGTCACTTTGTTTCTGTTTTGGGCTTTCTAGAATTTTCTGTATAGGACTAGAGCTGCTCCATTGAAATTCATAAGTGCAGTCGTTTGGAGGCCCACTAGGCAGGAGAACCGTAACGTAATTTTCCCTTTTTTTTAAATGTGTAAATCACATCATTTAAATTAAATGAAATTGAAGCGCTCGTGGCCCCGCGGTCTCAGTGTTCTGTAAACGATCACTGATTTACGCAACTTTCACTATGGCTGGTCCTCGGATGGGTGACCACTTTGTGGCATTTACATTTGCGAGCGTTTCCGTGCTTCGGAAGTCACGCTAAGCCGTTGGTCCCGGTTGCCAGTAAAATGGCAGTCGTTAAGCCTGGTTGAAGGCCTTATAAGTAGGTAGCCACAACCTGCGTCTGTCTATTTCAACGCGGCAATGGGCTCACCACCTATTACGTGAGACAGGAATCCACACGGTGAAAAGTGGGCATATAATATGCCTCTGCTACCCCTTCGGGGATAAGGCGTGATGGTTTTTATTTTATTTTACTTAAATTAAAGTTGCTGATTTTTTTAACAATTTTATGAAACCAATAATAAAAAATATTACAGCATTAAAAAAATATATATTTTACAAGTTGAACAGAAACAGACACACAGAAAGACCTAAATTACTTTATTGGTTTACTAATTATGCACAACCACAGAATAATTAATAGTAGGTACTAACGTCGCGACTTTAGTACGTCGTAAAAACAGCTATCAGTGTGTGAATGAATATCACTATCATTTGTTTATTTTTTCTTTTTTTTATGTTTGTAGTTTTTTTTATAGAAATACTATTAGAAACGGGTGTGTAGGTAGAACTTTACAATATTAAAGTTATAGGTACCTCTTTATAGTTTTCTGACCCTGGTTTATCAAAATTAAGGGTGTTCTTGTAAACCAAGTTAGATAAAAAAGAAGAAAAGTAGACTTCCGACAGGTTCTACCTGTCGGAAGTCTACTTTTCTTTATCTAACTTGGTCTACGAGAACACCCTTAATTTTTTTTAAAAGGTATGAATGGAGGTGTAGTTATACATCCCTGGATCTAAAAAATAGTTCAGATGTAACCTCGACTTATTACGTGCAAATCATTATAATGGCGCCAAAGTTGTGTGTATGCACCTAGAAAGAAATGATCGGTATTCTCACAGGAATCCTATATTATACATGTGAAAATTCGTGAAGGTTTTTATCGAAAATCGACGCATAGCTTTCTATTTATGCACGGTAAGCCGGGTAGCGGTAGATTTAATTAGCTTTATTTATTGACTGAGGAGGCGAGCGAAGTGAACCGACGAAAGTCTTCGTTTTAACTCCACTGGTACGGGAAAAATGCTGTTGATGTCCGACCGTCCGTCCGTCCGTCCATTCAGTCTACCAGGTCGCATTTTTCATCGGATTTGCATGGAACTTGGCATGGTCAATCCTTGATGTACCCAACATCTTTTAGCGAGGGGGTTTTTCGATCGGGCGGGGGGAATAGAGGCAGGTGAGGGGTAATGGTCCCGTCGTGGTTGGCAAGAGCGCTCAAAACGAAAAAAAAGGAAGAACCACTAGTATATACATCTTATTTCCACATGTAATACTTAATAACCGAATTTGAGAGCAATAAAAAAATTGTAGCGTGAATTTTCGTTTACACATATAAGGCGTATGGACGATGTATTTGGTGGCCTTGTGGAAACGTCAGGCAACAAAAAATGTGTTTATCACTGTAGAATTTAAAAGTTTAATGTACTTTAAATTTGGTACGTAATTTTTCCGGTTTGAACGTGACGTCAAAGTAACGCAGCTCACCTGACGGAAAGTCATGGCGCCATCTAGCTAATTCAAGGACACTGTCACATTCCACCTCATTCCACAATATTATTAGTGGCCCTTAAGTTGGCGGCACAACGATGTGCTTATTCACGCGCCACTTGAAGAACCCAGGGTTGTAAGAGGACGGAAACTCGTGTGCTTGCCGAGCATTCCAAGTTTCTATTGTTCGACGAAACAGTCTGAAACAGAGAACGAAAAGGAGTGGGTGAGATTAGGTCGAAGAGCTCTTGCCGGTGGTACATTCGGTAAAATCTTAATAAAAATTCGGTTTGGCTGCACCAAAGAGGTTACGTTCTACATTGCGCCTGCGCTTGAACCGCAGGCGCAATGTAGAACGCTTCCACCACAAGGCTTCTTGTTACCTCAGGATAATCTATAATGTGATTTTTTTTAAATTGATATTTATTTTAATAGATTTTTACTATGCACTTTTTAATTAACTTGACTTTATTAATTTGTATGTCACTTGACAATTTTTTGGCGATCTTTTTAAATATTACACTAATGTATTGCGTAGTGTACGGGTGTTCGAAATCGGCTTGAAATTACTTATTGCTAATATGTATATCGATAGATCATAAAAAAGATTATTATTTTTTAAATTAGATTTTGTTTACAAAGTTCTTGTGTACCTACTTAGGTACCATTATAGACACTTAAAATAATAATATATACTTTTATACTAATATATGAAGCTAAGGAGTTTGTTTGTATTTTTGTTTGGTTGACGCACTAATCTGAAGAACTTTTTTTGAATTGAAAAAAATTTTTATTGCATATCCCATTTATTGAAGAAGGCTATATATCATCACGCTACTACCCAAGAGAGCGTAGCATTACACATACATGGCAATAAATAAGGCAACTTTCATACAATAGGTATTGTAAAAGTAAATAACGACGAAATTATATGGGTGCCACAGGATTTGAAGTATGTGTCACGAGTGAACTGGTGCCTAGCTAGTAACATTATTTCCATGAGCTTCCACATTCTGTGTAATTTAGGACCGTACCATAATACACAGGTCAGAAATCAATGTCACTAGCGCGCTCTATACTGTAGTCGCCTGGTAGGCAACTGACAGATCGCGCATGCGACTTTCGCAACAGCATGACGTAAACTCGTGCGCTTTCTATTAGAGAAGCCTGGTAGGCAACTAACAGGTTGTGTATGCGGTTTTCACATACATTGTGACATAAACTTGGCACGTGGTATTATTATTATTTGAGATTCGTTTCTATTAGGCGCGATCGAGAGCAACCATTTTCTTAGTTTATGAAAAACTTTTTGTAATAGATACGATCCACAGAGTATTTTTATAAGGCAATATCTTCTTTTTTCAACTTACTCAAACTATTTTTACAACGAATCTGTTATCAGAATAAAAAAGTAGCAAATAAAAGACAGAGACAACCCTAACGCTTCTGAGGAGTGTAGGTACTTAATTTCAGATTTAGGCCTAGTTTCCCTACTGTTTATAATGTACTGTGCTACAGTGGTAGAATGTACATGGGGCTTCGTAATTATCAGATCATCATTGTAATACCTACCTACATTCTCGTAAATAAATGAATCTGAATTGTTTAAAATCAAGTAGTCATTAAAGAAACCACGAAATACGCAAGTATAATACAATCTAAATCCCTATCATAACATTCATTCATCTTTCACGTTAAGTAGGACGACTTATTACAATTAAGATAATATGTGCTGCTATCTAAAGTTTATTTAATAAAACATTTTCTTTTTAATTATTTAAACAATGTAATATAGGTACCTACCTATCTACTTTTTGTCCGATGACAGAGGCGGTTTCAAGAGCGTGTATGTCCATTTTTTATTAATTTATTTATTTAGAAACTTAACGGCTTGTTTAGATTTGACAAGGTATAATAACAGTGACATAAGATTCTTAAGCTAATTACAGAGTTTCATGACATTCATAAAAGCACATGAACTAGAAAATGGTAGTAGGTATATCAAAATTTAAAAAAAAAGCTTAGGTACATTAAGAGTAACAAAAGTATCAAAAAAAATAAAAACAAAATTACATTGCAACAAAAAACAAAGAAAAGGAAATAGAAACAGAGAAAACAAAAACAAGAGCAAACCAAATCCAATCCGGGTGGTTTCTCGATTACTAATTCAGATAATTTTTTTTGGCATAATCCGCTGATTGAAAATGTGAACCATGGATTTAAATACACACATCGTACAGTCTGAGCCGTTTTACGTGTTTAAACATTTTGTTGGCCGTAAAATGCTAGTCGTTAAGTCACGTTGAATGTCTTATGCAGCAGGGCAGCTTGAAAAATCAACAGCAGGCAGCCACAACCTGCGTCAGTCTATTTCAACACGGCAATGGGCTCACCACCTAATATGCGTGAAGTGTGAAAAGTGAGCATATAATATGCCTCTGCCACCCTGGTGATAAGGTGTGATGCCCGGGCCTTATGGCCTTCAACTTGACTTAACGACTGCGATGTTACTGGCTACTGGAACCAACAGCTTAACGTGCCATCCGAAGCACGGAAACGCTCACGCTTTTGCTGAATTTCGGGATAGCTCCGATTAGCAATTTATATGCTTGCCAATGGTTTTTTAATAACTACTTATTTCAGATTCCGAAAACCGAGAACCTGGCACCCACCATTTTTACTCTCGGTGTAATTTACTCGGTGGCGCAGTGGTAGTGTATGCGACTGCCGTGACTGAGGTCCTGCGTTCGATTCCCGGGTCTGAAAAAATATTTGTTTTATCTACAAATGTTTGTTTCGAAGTTTAGGTGTTTCCTGTGTATAATATGTATGTATTTAGATAATAAAGTATGTTTATCAGTCGTCTAAATCCCACAACACAAGCTTATATTACTAAAATACAATTACTAACACAAAACTAGTTTGAAGTAGATAATTCTTCATATCTCAAGTTCGTGAGGTTAAAAAATCAATCAACACAACTCAAGAGATAATTTTGAATGATAACAGTGGGAAGTTTATCCTTGAAATATTAATTTAAGCAGCTACAACTTTGTATATGGAAGTTCGGTGTAAGGGCCCACCAATATCCTGAGTAACGGAGAAGGCAACGACGCGACCTAAAGGTCAAAGCTAAACAGCAGAAGCCAAATAAAGTGAAATAATTTTGATAAGTAATTAGTATGCTAACTTTTTCTAAATTTAAATTTTAATGCGTAATTATTTTGTTTAAAAGCCAAGCAGCCGCAGCCAAACAGTGCCGCAGTGAAACAATTTTGAAAAGCAATTAGTAGGTACCAATTGCAATACTATTAGCAATTACTTTTTCTAAGTTTAAATTTAAATGCGAAAAAATTTGTTTCAGTCTCGAGACATTTTTTTCAGTCTGGACCCTAACCAGCATCTTCTGTCTCTTTACGTCTTAAAGCGACTTATATTATTATATCAATTATCAATCAACTGAAGCACATGGACTTGGAGACACAAAGATGAATAGCTAATTTAAAAAGAAAGGAGAATTATACTAGTCGGGCTATCCCGAAATGTATTTATATAAATAAAAATGAATTGCAAAATATGTTGCTAAGCGCAAAACTCGAAATGAGCTGGACCAATTTAAGTATTATTTTAAAATGATTCCTTGCACTCTAAGAAAGGTTTTTACGAAGAGAAAAAGTGGAAAAATTGCAAGGATGGTAAACGAAAACGGAAAGCTTTATTACGCGGGCGGAGCCGCGAGCATCAACTAGTAAGTAATAAAGAAAGGAGAGTATTTATATTAAATTTTTTGTTTGTTTAATAAATTATAGGGATTATTTATTTTATATTTAAAAACATGTCAATTCTATTACTATAAACTAATTAATTAACCCGCTCCTCATCGTATCCGGTATATTTAAATTCACTAAAAAGGCAACGGGTTCAAAATTTCTTCCAAATTTAATATCTAAACTAGACACGTTTTATTAAATTAGGCCCACCCCAGTTCCGTGCTTCGGAAGACCTTAACGTTGGTTGCCAATAAAATGGCAGTCGTTGAGCCAATTGAAGGCCTTATTGGCGGTTTGAAAAATTTCAGTAGCAGGTCGTCATAAACTGCATCTATACTACACGGCAATGACAACCACCTGTTACAAGTTACTGTTACTGTAAAAATGCATACGGTGAAATGACGCCCTCATTTCACCGTATACATTTTTTAAAGGCATGACTGATAGTTAAGGAAGAAAAATTCTCGCAATAAAATAAATCATGTTTTATACTAAGAAATACAAATAAGGAAAGTTACAATCGACTATGCTAGGGTCACCGGTCGCCATTAGATGTTGAACCGACCGATACTTCTGATTATTTAGGTCAATGAGATCGGTGGGACCTTGGTACATTTTACTGTAAATAGCGTGAACACTTAGTTCCAGTATATCTTTATCTAACTAGGTTAAAGCGGCGTGCCATCGATGTAATCAAGTGAGAAATTAAATTCATATCAGTTAACGGCTGCTCACTTTCCGGTTGGTAACAGACGTCTGGTGACCAAGGATATAGTCAAGGATTATTATAAATAAGAATATTTAACTAAATGCTAAGCAAAACATATAGTTATCTAACGTCTTCAGCTATATTTTAGAGTAGTTTTAGAGTTTTAATATTAACTAACTATCTTCACGCTGTATCCCTAACGGGGTAGCGCTGACTACCCCTTCAGGCATACACAAATAGATCGCCAAGGATATACAAACGGATCGCCAGGCTTCGCGATCCATGCAGACTTCTTTCGCTTCCTTCAGATTCATTGATCGTTTCATACACGCACGTCTGGGTATCCGAGTACTCTTGACCTTTCCGTTTCGGTCTTCATATATAAGTCTCGGTCTACTCTGACTCCTTATTTTGCACAATACACAGGGTAGTCCATTTAGCACGGTCAGTATGGGTAACTCTGTAATTACAAAAAATAGTGAGATCTGTTCTAAGGAACCACGTGATTTTAGTCAAAAGAAAAACTGCACTCAATGATTTCGAACCTACCGACTAAATTCAATAAAATGAACGTGAAAAACAATGTGTGTTTATTCGTTTTAGATCATATTTGATGGTAACAGCTTAAAACCTACACAATGTTGAAATAGAAAAATATAAGTTTTTTTTTTCAAAATATTTGGGTTCGATTCCCAAGATTGATATTCACAAGTTTTATTTGAAATCTTTTGATTTTTATTGAATGCAGTTTTACTTTTTCACTAAAATCGATGACGATTGATGATGGTATCGATTTTAGTTAACTTAGAAAGGATCTCTCTAAGTTGCCCATAAAGATCGTTCCAAATGGGTCACTATATTCTTCGTAAAATGTTTGTCAGATAAGATGAAAGATAAGACCGTTTTTGGAAAGACTCAACCCGTGACCACGTCTAGTGTAATCCGGTCGAAACGTCGGGAGGTATAAGGTAGGCTTTGTACCTAATAATATACGTCGCGAATAAGACCTGAAATATTAAAAATATGATGTTTTTGAAAATTTTACGTAAAAGAGTAAAATAGCAGTTTGAAGTTATTAGCGAGTTTGGAAACACTTATTGCTATTATGGTCATGAAACGCACCATGAGTTAATAGATTACAAATATACTTTTAAAGTTATACTTTTATTGGCACCTTAGGGAAAAATGATAAGCGTAAATTTTTACGACACGCACGAAAAACCGACACCAAGAAGTTAGCTGATAAGTGTTTTCATATGACAACTATAAACACCCTGAAGTTAACTGATAAGTGTTTCCATGACAACTTATAACTACATTCTAAGTAGTTTTCATTAGTTTGCTGTTTTTTTCTTACTAATTTATCATTTCTGTTACAAACAAAGAGTTGTGGTATATGTCATGAAATCTTATAAGACTAAAGCAGTGAGTGGTGGGAGAGCTCCATTCACACTGGTCCAGACTTTTTAACATTGGGTAACATGAAAAAAATATGACATAATCTTCAACTTAGTATCAATCACATTTATTATAAGGTTGCTATCATAGTGCTCTAAAGTTCATCGCGTGCATTTGCAATAATATAATTTACGCAATCAAAGTTTTCTTTCTTTAGATAGATGACAGTTAGGTATATTAAAACTAAATTATGGCAAATATACACACAACAAAGTAACACATAACAAAGTTAGTACAATGTAGAATAGTAACTTAATTAGCTGAATACGTTAATATTTTTTCAAATTCTTACTTTGTTATGGGAATTTAAAAAGTTTGCAGAAACTTCTTTTGAAATGATTTAATGTTAATTTATTCACAAAATCTTCTATTTAATGTTAATATTTAAAAAAAAGTGTGTGCGTACTTAGTTACACGCGTTATAAGTTATACTGCTTTAGACTAATAAGATTTCATCACATATACCACAACTCTTTTTTTGTAACAGGAATGATAAATTAGTAAGAAAAAAAACATCATAAGAATGAAAACTTCTTTGAAGTTGTCATGAAAACGCTTATCAGCTAACTTCAAGGTGTTTATAAGTTGTCATGGAAACACTTAGCAAACTTTATAATGTCGGTTTTTAGAGACATCGTATCGCGAAAATAGCGCATCGTAAAAATTTACTCTCATAATTTTTCCCTAACGCGCCAAAAGTAAATTTTTCCATTTTTATAAAGGCGTGGAAACCATTATGGATTTAACCCCATCAGGACAGCTGACGAGTCGGGTATGTAGGACTCATACCGATTATACGATGGTGTACCCTAGGATGTTTATAGGGGCCCTGACATCTAGTCACCGTCAGCTTACCTGCTAACCACTTCCTGAGAGATGAGTGTAATCACCCCCGCTTTAAAACGTGGCGACCGGAGCACGACACGTCGTCTTCTTGAACCTGTTTCTCCTAGAGCAAGGGGCAGTCCTACCCGTTACCCCCAGGTGGAGTTAGCAAAGTTACGAGTGCTTTTCATCTGAAATTCTGGTTTTTTTTTATATATGAATATGTACGGATTGACGTGATGACCTTTAGGAAGCCTTTACCTAGCAGTGGCCTTTGAGAAAGTAGTCTGGGAGTAGAGATCGCCAGGCTTCGCGATCTGTTTGTTTAGTGAATTGGAGTATTATTGACCATTCCGTTTTTGAGCTATATGCCTACGTGATCTTTATATGTAAGTATTTTGCATGACTGACCTTCTACACTCTACTCACAATTAATTTTTTTCGGCAATCTTACTTCACTCATTTCATTCACACTTCAGACATTATACTTAAACCTGCGGAACATGCCCTATTCCAGCCTTATGCTTACACTTTCATTCAAACCTTCCATCTTTTTATTTTGGCTGCCTATGTGGCGCGGTGGGAGTGCATCCGACTGCTACGCTAGAGGTCGTGGGTTCGATTCCCACCCAGGATAAAACTTTGTGTGAAGAATACGATGGTTTATTCTGTCTGTGTGTTATTTATCTATAATATGTATGTATTTAGAAATATATAAGTATGTTTATCAGTTATCTGGTTACCATAGTACAAGCTCTGCTTAGTGTGGAATCAGATGGCGTTGTGTGAGTTGTCCCAACAATATTTATTTATTTGTTTATCACTTTGTTACGTATTCGGTCGGCCAACGTTATACCGCACAATTTTAAAATTTGATCACATCTCCACAAAATTCCAATTGATATTATGCATCTTCTGACATACCCAGATTTCATTTCGAAAAGCTACGCGTTATCACTCGCAGTGCGTTGTGAATCGCGAAGCATGTTTCTTTAACGACGCTCTGCCTTTTTACTAATTAAGAGTAGCTACTATTCGTTTTACACCCAAAACCTTAGACCATCTAACTAAGATGGCCTAAGCCCAAAACACATCTTCCGTTCGCGCTAAACATTCAAACTATGTACACAATTTCCCTCAAGTGCTCTATACGTTCGTGGATTACAGTTCTTCTCTTTTTATTTTACTAAAATATCAGTACTTTACATTTTACTTGCAAATACCTTTACTTTCACACTGTCTTAAGGACATCATAGAGTGAACTGGGCTGAACTACCAGCATCTAATGCTGTACGAGATTGCAACAAATTTTGCCAAGTGACCTTCAAACTTTGATATAAAGATGGCACAATGATTATAATATTAGGTACAGAGTTCATTTACTTTCAATTGACGTCTTTATTGTCGTAATATCAATATTTATACAAATAAGAATTCGTACATGCGAGTAGCAATTACGATACTATTCGCCTAAGCTTCAGATAGATATCTAAAAAAAAATCAAGAAGTTGTAGGCACATTGAAGCTGTTATACTGTAATCTTTCATATCAATCATTTGTACTTAATAAGTAATTAATTAAATTGATTAGTAATTAAATACCTCAATCAATTAAATCAGTTGGCTGTCGTTTCTAATAATTTCGAACATCAAAGGTCAAACATAGCAGTTGCTCTTCACAATCAAATGAAAGTCGACTTGGGCTCCTAATCCAAATGGGTTTGGAGTCAACTAGAAATATCCTAGAATTTTCCTTTTTAACTAGACGGTATCCAAAAGCAGCTGTGCGTAAAGTGTTCTTCATAGGTAGTGCAATCGAGTAATATCTTGTTGAAGTTCGGGAACTTGTAGTATCTCGTAGCCAGTGTAGCCGTTGTAGCACACTTTGTAACTTCCCCCGTAGCAGATAGTTATTTAGCGAGCAAAAGATCATTAAAGAATTCTATCAAAACTTTTATTAGTTTTGGTAGATTGGTTGATCATAAAACTAGGTTCCTACATCTCTGACTACCTCAGTGGTTTAGTGGAATCTCGAATCAAATCTAGTATGTTTATCACTTGTCTAGATCCTTTAGCACATAGTTATATTGGCTTAATTTAAGTTAGATGGCGCTGTGTAAAAAGTCAACAAACTTATTATTTACTACAATCATGCAGTTTCCCTAATTAGGGAATCTTTCTTTTAATACACCATCCTGCCACTAATTACTTATGCTCTTGATATTCGCTAATCATCTGGGACCTTACCCGCCTGCCAGCAAACCCAGAAGTCCGGATTTCTCCTTGGCACTCTGAGTCAAACTATTGCCGGGTTTAAATAGGGATAGCCCAGAAGAGTAGCTAGTCGTGCACCAATTCTGCCTACGAAATCGAATTTTGCCCTGTTAATTGCTTTTTTGATAACCCTCGAAGCGGCAATCAGTTTATGTTTAACTTTAGAGATGTTGATGTCATTATTAGCCCGAGCAGTGGTCCAAACTTTATAGAGTCCTTTTCGTTCCTGAGATGAGCGTGGGTTCAACCAACACACACTCTTTAGCTTTACATATTAGTATCGATTATGGAGGTGTAACGAAAAGCGGAAGACCTCGCGATTGGGTCCCGTCTAAGCTCACATAACAATAGTATAAGATTACAGGAGTTCAAAGCCTAACAGTTCTATATTTTACGAACAGTAGACAACGCTTGACCCAGACTACCAATCTGAGCCACTGGTAACCCTGACCAATTACAGATAGATGCGAGTCTCGTGAGACAGCAACACTGATAAGTGGTGTAAAAATAACCAAATAGCTTTATTTGTGGCAATAGGGGCAACCTGCCGCCCGATTAATTAGTGTTATCGTCCCTGGGTATACTAATTTACTGACACATTTTGTAAACACTGTTATTTCATAGTCAGTCCTTAATCATTGTATTATTATTGGCATGACTTACTTCCAACTTTTGTTTTCTTGATGAGTGTAAGTAGGCCCGTCAAGATTGCCGGGGTTTAAATGATCTCACCTGATAGTAGTACCAGGCAAAGGATGGGATGTGAAAATAGCTGCCCCTAGCAGTCAAATAAAAGTGAACTTCAGGCACTTCAGGCTCCAAATCCAGGTAGCCTTGGGAGCATCTAGGAAAAAACTTAAGATGAAGAAGATTTATTTTCGCATGATCTCAAATCCAAATCTAAATCTTACGCATTGCGGATCTTTGAGACTGTCCCGTCTCAAAGATCCGCAATGCGTAAGATTTAGATGGGATGTCAGACTGCAGTTGCGCAGATAATCCAAAATTAAAAGCCAAAAGATAGCTGCCCCTAGCAGTCAAATGAAAGTGAACTTCAGGCACTTCAGGCTCCAAATCCAGGTAGGGCTTGGGAGCATCTAGGAAAAAACTTAAGATGAAAAGATTTATTTTCGCATGATCTCAAATCCAAATCTAAATCTTACGCATTGCGGATCTTTGAGACGGGACAGTAAGGGCAGGTGTACCTTATCGTTATAGTTACAGTTAACATTCCAAAGAGACTTATAAGGTTTAAACTGCATTCATAGTGGCTCTGTGGCGCGGTGGGAGTGTATCCGACTGTTACGCAAGCGGTCGTGGGTTCGATTCCCACCCAGGATAAAACTTTGTGTGATGAGCAGGATGCTTTATTCTATGTCTGAGTGTTATTTATCAATAATATGTATGTATTTAGAAATATATAAGTATGTTTATCAGTTATCTGGTAATTACAAGCTCTGCTTAGTTTTGGAATCAGATGGCGTTGTGTGAGTTGTTCCAACGATATTTATTATATTTTTTATAATTTATAGATTTTGGAAAAAGTTACCGTTAGTAAGTAAATGCCAAATGCTAAAATATTTCATGTGAGGATCACGATCAAACATTTGGACCAGAAACTAACTTATAGTAGCACCATAGATATATTTAATAAAGATATCTATGGTGGCCTAGGACAAAACAAGAAATAAATTAAAAGAAAAACTAAGAAAAGATTTTTAATAGGGGGTTATTTTTTTTTAAGTATGTCGTGGCCGATGCCATCATCATCAGCTGTATCATATTAAAATCTTTTATCACCGTGTTTGTGATCGAAGTCCTCTGAAACGGTTCGGCGAATTTCAATCTATATCCATACTTATATATAGAGCTGAAGAGTTTGTTTTTTTTTTGTTTTTTTTTTTTACAACTTTGCTTTACGGTAGTGAAACCTGGGTATGTCAGCAGATGCATGACAGTAAATTGAATGCTGTGGAGATGCGATCACTTCGAAAATTATGCGGCGTTACCTTGGCCGACCGACTACGTAACGAAGTGATACGCAATATGGCAGGTTTGAATGAAAGTGTCAGCGTTAAGCTGGAAAAGGGCGTGCTCCGTTGGTTTGGACACGTCCAACGAATGAGTGAGGAACGATTGACGAAAAATATATATTGTTCAAAAGTAGAGGGTAGAAGGAGTCAGGGTAGGCCGAGACTTACATATGAAGACCACGTGAGCAGATTGCTCAAAAACGGAAAGGTCAAAAGCACTCGGATACCCAGACGTGCGTGTATGAAGCTATTGATGAATCTCGAAGAAGCGAAAGAAGTATGTATGGATCGCGAAGCCTGGCGATCTGTCCTCTCTGACTACCCCGTCAGGGATACAGCGTGAAGATAGTTAGTTAGTTAGTTGGTTAGTTTGTTTATTTGGTTGAACGCGCTAATCTCCAAAACTATTAATTCGAATTGATCATTCTTTTTTTGTTTGTTGGCCTATTTATAGGGGAAGGCTTGGCTCATTATATATCATGACGCTAATACGAAGGATAGTGGAGCAGTAATTATATATATGTCAACAAATCCGGCAAATTTTCAATCTCTAATCGAACTTCGAACGAAATTCGAACGCTAATCTCAGGAACTAGTGGTCGGATTTGAAAAATTATTTTTGTGTTAGATTGCCCATTTATCGAGGAAGGCTATAGGCTATATATCATTACGCTGCTACACTGGGGAGCAGAGAAGTAGTCATAAATGTCGACAAATCGGGCAATTTTTTATGCATCTTTGTAGAATTTATAAGCGAAATATTCCACGGGCGAAGCTGTCGAAGCTGGCGAAGCATCTAGTTAATTATATTACAAATTATAGTTAAAACATCAATAAAAAATAAATTAAAATTATAAAAATTAAAAATTAAAGATGCAATAAATATAACATTCTAACCTACTAACATTATTTAACACAAAAATTAAATACAATATTAAAAAGATAAAATTGAAATAAATATACTACCTAATCAAAAATTTATTAATATCATTATTACACAAAAATAATTGAAATATTAAAGAAAATGAAAAATTATTATTAATTGTTAGAGGCCGCATGAACTAATCCTACCCGCACCATACACGGCCTTTATCACAACGTTCTTCGAGTCCCTGATAAAAGACATAAATATATGATAATATATATGGAATTTTTTTTTTAGTTTATGTATGTTTGGCACGTCAAAATGGCTTTGTCCGCCTGATGGAAAGAAAAGACGACGCCCCATGATTGAGGGCCGCTATCCCAGCCAACAGGGCCCTGACAGCGACAGGTTGACGGCCCAGAAATATGCATTCTCACGATTTTTTTAAAATACCCAGAATTGAAGGAGCAGGGAAACAAGTGTGTCAGCAGAATGTTTTATGCTTTTATCGGAATTTTGAAAAGCAATTAATGCGCTCGTGGCCCCGCGATCTCAGTGTTCTGTAAACGATCACTGAGTTACGCAACTTTCACTATGGCTGGTCCTCGGATAGGTGACCACTTTGTGACATTTACATTTTGCGAGCATTTCCGTGCTTCGGAAGGCACGTTAAGCCGTTGGTCCCGGTTGCCAGTAAAATGGCAGTCGTTAAACCTGGTTGATGGCCTTATGGGAAAAATTCACAACCTGCGTCTGTCTATTTCAACACGGCAATGGGCTCACCGCCTATTACGTGGGACAGGAATCCAAACGGTGAAAAGTGGGCATATAATATGCCTCTGCCACCCCTTCGGGGATAAGGCGTGATGGATATATACATATATATATATATATATATATATATATATATATATATATATATATATGTATATATCCATCACGCCTTATCCCCGAAGGATATATATATATATATATTAATTTGCTGGCTATATAAACTGAAAACTTTTGAAATGGACATACGTCACTTTACATAACATTTTTTTACTCTACAATCGAATCTCCTCTTCAACACTTTCGATTATCATACCTTCTCATGGTACTACGCAGTATTAAAGCATTTTTAATCAACTAGGCTGTCAATCTGATTTAGATTATAAGCAATTTATCATCCTTAAAAGGCAACGTAAATGTTGCGTAAGCTCTTTTTTACGCGTAAATTATCAAAATTCCTCAACATTAATTACTGCAGAAGTTTAAAACTAATTGCGCGTAAATTGGACATAAGTATTCAGCCACACCCAACATCATATAATATTGCATCATACACGAACAACCGTTATCAAATTTCGTCATTTTTGGCCACCTGTGGATTTATTTTTAAAAAAGGTTTTTCTGCGTAGTTTAAAGTGTAGAGATATTATTATGTATCGTACGATTCTAATTTTAGAATGTGGAAAATTAAACACCTATCGTAGATAAATATACTTAATGCCTAATAATATATTTAAGTATATAGATTACGTTAGGATTACATGATTTATTATAATATATGTGGTAATCACCTGTCCAGATCTGCGCTTCAAACTTACCAGGAACTAAAGATCAGCTTTGTACCAATTCGGATCCAGATGAAATACCGATTTAATACCATGAATACCGATTTAATACATTGTATAGTAGACGGACACTGGAGCGAGTTAGTTAAAAGTGTTGGAATTGAACGCTTTCAACAAACTCGCTCCAGTGTCCAGTGTCTTAGAAGACCCAACCTGAGTCTCAACCTAAATCTCAATCTGAGAGGATGCAGCCTCGATTGTAGAAGGTCACACATGTTAGTTCTTCGGTCAATCGAGGCCTGACAATTTAAATTAGGATCTGTCTGACTCTGTAGCACCCTCAAAGATATTGAGAGAGGCACTGCACCTTTTTAACAGTTTCAGAAGAGTTTCGTGGAAGACGTGTAGCCTTAAATATTTTAAAGTGGTAATATTGTTCAATCTCGAGCTGGACTCGAACCAGCGTCTTCCGGTTTAACGCACCAAACGCGTTACCAATTACACCACCAAGACTCGAGTAAGTCTTGGTGGTGTATTGGTACTGGTAACGGACGAATTAATCCACCTCCTTGAAATACGTTGTGTTACGTTGTAAGTCATCTAGGCTAAAGGCTTCAAATTCTGGTTTCATCATCGAAGAGGTCTCCAGACAGGTGCCACAGAAAGTACTTGCTTAAGGTTACGAAGATACGTTAAGATTTCCAAAAAGCAACAAAAGCACGTAAAGATAGAGTTCATGGTTAGATATCTGGTCGTACAGGTAACTATGGAAACAAAGCTGTTACGGGGAAAAGGCTAAGGGTCTGGTCTCGGAGATTGGTAGTAGGTTACGGAATAAGGCTCAATAGTCCCATCTGAAAATAGGTAGCCTTTGATATCCAGCGAAGGAATGCCGTGGTGGATGTGATGTGATGTTTTGTAAAGGAACCACATATTTATTTTATTTATAGAAAATAAAGAATGAATAAATTATTACGACTAATTTAAATCATGCATGATATGGTTAATATGTATGTAAAAAATATGAATTTATTTTTAACCTCCGACGGAAACTGCGTCGTATTTTTACGTGTGGGAATCCCCTCTGATAATATGACTCAAACCGGCTAAAAAAAAACGCGATCCCTGTCTCACTGTCAATTGCCAGACATCGCCGGGTAACTTCTCAGAAATAACTCCCAGTGCTCCTGGCAAATTTAGGCTACCACCGCCGCCTCACTCAAGGGTTCGGGTTTTAGCCCGCTTCTTTGGAGGTTGGTTTACGTGTTATCCTGCTTTTTGGGGGGATGATTCGCATGTTATCCCGCTTCTCGGGGTGTGAGGCGTACCTACGTGAAATATTCACGTCATGCCACTATCTTGAGCTGACTTTTGTAGGGACAGCGAGCAGCACACACAGACACACACACACACGCACACACACGCACGCACACACACACACACGCACGCATACACAAACATCTGTTTTGTATCTTTTCTGAGACAATAAAATATTATTATGCTGCCATGGTTACCAACGAGAATGTTTATGTCCAGACACACCACGAGGTCTTGGCGCAGCCACACCCACGCAGAGCACTCCACCAAATATGTAGAGCACTGAATCCTTGCTGCGTTTTACGCAGTGCTGGCGCTCGGCAGTGGTCTACCGGTGTATATGCTACAGATACTTAACGAAGCACCCGTCATCTCGGTAATTATCTGTGACAATCGGTAGGAGAGTTTGCCATGGCTCCTCTCCAGCTACTCGTCCAGAACCGGTCTGACCGCTCCGAAAATCGCGGGTTAAAAGTTTTACCAGTATACCTGTCTGTCTGTGGCACCATAGCTTCTAAAAGTATTGACCAATTTTGACGCGGATTTTTTTGTTCGTTGAAGGGATCACATTGAAATCTACAAGTCCTTTTGATCTGTTTGGTGCAGTAGATACTTTGATGGTCATTCCACCTGGTTATCTGCAACTTCCTGCTGCATCATGTAGTATCGAACTGAAAATTGCAGCATTATGTAGAAAACCCATATATTGTAAAGAGCAGATTATTTTTAGTAAAAGTTATTTGCTACCTGACAAATTTTTCAATGTTATCACATAACATTTATTAACGTAAATAAGGTTGAAGTTTCTTTACAAAATACTTGTGTGTATACAAAGCTTTCATTGGTTGATAGCTAATATAAGGTTGATACTTACATTAATTTACAAAAAAATAGATGCCATGCAAAAATAATCCTACACAATGTCGAATGATTTCACACGTAAGAAGTCGTGGGCATCAGCAAAAAAAGATAAAAATATACGTGAGTTTCAAGGCGTAGTAATTGACACAGATAAAATATAATTTGATGTAATAATATCTTTTGTAAATAGTTCAGCATACAGCACTTACAGGCCACGTGGTATCCAAGCATATACAAATTTATTATTTAACAAGTCATAATAATGAATACTTAATTGGACTTTGGAATTTGGGGCAGTTTCACACAACATCTTATATATTAATACATATTATATATAGAAAACCGAGTACTTGGCATTAAACTCTACAGATTTCACGTCCGTTCGCATAGCCGATGATTTGGTCGAGCGCACGGACCAGGTCAAATAGGTCTGGGATCTGTGTTTTACATGTCCAGTGACATCGATTGCGACTAGACACGCATTTCTGCCGCGTGGACTGAACTGTGGGAGATGATCGGTGTCATTCGTAACCCAAAAATGTCAGTCAGGTTGAAGGGACAGATCTATAAAACCATTATCATGACAGTGAGACGTGGCCGCTATTGGAGCGATGTGTGGAATCACGCGGATGGACCGCGTGAGGAACTCTCGCATCCGCGCAGCCTTTACGTCTGTGACATTGCAGATAAGTTGCAAGGATGTCACCTTCGATGGTATAAGCATGTCTTGCAGCAACCACTAGGCTACATGTGGAACAAATGTCTGGCCATGTCGGACCCGCCGTGTCCCGGGAAGAAGAAAAGATCTAATAAGTGCTGAACAGATCTTTCTATGTCTTATAGTTTCAGAGTTGTCCATACTAGTTGCCCATACTGACCGTTTTAAAAGGGGCCACCCTTCGAACAAGTTTACGGGTCAAACAAGTATTGTTCCGAGCCGAGATCCCGAAGCAGTCGCATACACAAGTACAAATTATAACTTTTCTTTTAAACCACTGAGGTGGCAGACAAGCATACGGCCCACCTAATGGAAAATGGTCACCGTAGCCTATGGACGTTTACAACACCAGAGGTGCAGCACTCGCGCTGCCGACCCTTTAAAAACCTTCTAAGACCCCTCTTGAAGAACCCCACACTGTAGATGTTCGGGAAAACCCAGGCAGGGAGCTCATTCCACAACCTAAGCGTACGCGGAATAAAAAGCCTCTACCAAACATCAGCTATCTATCAGACATCATATCAATAATTCCTCAGAGCACAGACCGTTGTACAAGCAAATGTAAATGTTACTGCGCCAACGAGGCAAAACTGACGACGCGGTTGCGACCAAATGAGCCTTTCATGTCGCTGAGTTTTGTCGGACACATTTGTGTGTATTGTCATCGATCCTAAGAAGATGTGGAGGAACGGGTGGAGATGTTCCGTCGACACAAAGGGAGGATCCTCTGTCCAGGAAAGGTGATCACGCCTGGCGGGCCGCCAACAGTTGATGTTGGGCTATTATCATTCTTCAGCGCGAGAACTCGCATAGCGCGATGTAGGATTCTTAGTACCCATGTAGTTCGATAACTCTTTTCTATGTGGCTCTGGTCGCCACTAAGAAGTAACTAACTAGTATTTCAAGGATTAGAATAAGCTTATAATACTTAAGTAGGTGTGGCACGCCAAGATTTTTGTATTTCAAATCATTGGGTTCGATTTCCGGCTAGAATTATTGATTTTTCAAAAATCCAACGATGTAGTTTTTATTTTCATAAAAATCAGGCTCGCGACTCCTTTGAGCATTTGTCGATATTCCTTATAGTTTAGGATTTGTCCCTGAAGGCCCACTTGAAAATTCACCTGTATATATCACTTCATTTAATCTTAACATAATTATAAAACAAAGTCGTACGCCGCCTTCAGTAAGCGACAATAAAAAAAGATTATAAATGAAAATGGATTGGTCTTTACTTCTTGGTAAACCTTTTCTTCTTTGAATACCATGGCATCTCAAGAAATACAGGTGTATAAAATATTTATTTATCTATCACGCCTTATCCCCAAAGGGGTGGCAGAGGCATACATATTGTATGCCCACTTTTCACCATGTGTATTCCTGTCCCACGTAATAGGTGGTGATCCCATAAATATTCAGACAAATTTTTCCTTTTTTATTTTTTTATTTTATATTGCTATCTCTTTGCGTGTGCGCGCGACATGAGGAGACTTGGAGTGATGTAACATGTTCATATTCTCAACGGGCTTTAGGTAACTATAGTGGTCATGCGAGGTCGAGAGCTTGCCATTACTTCATAATATTCATGCTCAATGTATGAATGTTTATATTATATGTCTGGACATTTTTTATTGCTCTTATTAAGATGGTTTGAGACAAATGTAAAGATAATATATCATCATACGAGATTGTTGATAGTAGGCGCCATGTTTATCAGATGTTATTACGCTGCATTTCCATCAAATAAGTAATTGCGATGGTTTACATGCTTGCGGTATTACACTAGGTTATACCGTGTCTTTATACGTGTACCTACTCGTTATACGTGTCTCGTATTAGTGAAGTCCTCGCTTGCGGTTCGGCCTTCAAACCCATACTCATCCTGCAATTGCATATTTTTCCGGCCTTTACAATAATGTAGTAATAACAAGCCTGTTTTCTCTCAGCCATGTTCTTTCCCAGCTTATACAATTGTTGTGGGACTTTCGCAGTCGAGTAGCCAAAAGGAATAGGTAATTAGGCTAATTTCCAAACAGATGACTCGAGATATATTTTTCACACGAACGAATTTGCGGGCGTTCGCTTATACATAAATAAAACTTTATCGACTTTAGCGGTAATACATCATCGCGAAGATTGCCGATGGTAGGCGCCATCTTTATCAGATGGTATTATACCTGCATGCATATCAAACAAGTAATCCTTGAAGATTAAAGAAATTTAAAAACGCAGCATTGTCTTTACACGCTTACCTACGCTTGCCACTATGACCCATCGTGTCTAGATAAACCTACTCTCTAGCCAGCAGTAGGTAGGCTGAATGCCGATCACACTATCACTCCTCGTATAATAACAGATTTGTTGAGTTCCAAGAGGTTAGAGTTTCACTTGTTGAATCAGACGCCATTTTACTTCCCTTAAAAATTATTAGCTGTTCTACTTCAATGATATCAAAAAAAAATGTCTTTTTTCAATTTTTTCAGACTACAAGGTTTTCAGTATAAACGTTTCAACTCTAACTGGTTTTATAGGGATAGATACTCATACAATTATTTTCCTGAGATTTCGATATCGCTTGTTGGGCTCAAAGTCTTTACTCTACTACCATAGAATTGACAATAGGCTATCTCAGGAACCAGCGCTAGCAGTCCATAGTTGACTTGAAACTTGAAATTTGATGACCTTACTTTTACCAATAGGTTGTTTACATGTAAAATCAGACAAGGTTTTGGACGAATGATTTTGTCGGAACTAGAAGGGAATTTTTATGGCATTTAGAGGTTACTACTACAGGAATATTACTATTAAGACTTCCGACTCCCTCAATTTATAAGCTGATTAAGTTCCAAGACATTCTTTTAACTTACCTGAAATTTGGTCATGTTCAAGCTCTGTATCATTTTTTGGTTGGTGTTGGACATTGCTGTAGATCATGGTTTATAAGAATGGTGTTTTATTCGCTTTCCACAAATTATATTTAACTCATTTTTGGGTTGATCCTGAAAATAGATCGATATATCTATCTTCCTCGGTGGCGTAGAGAGTCCGACTGCTGGTGGTCTCGGGTTTCAATCCTGGATCAGACCAAATATTTGTATGATTATCAGACATATTTCGGAGTTAGGATGCTAGCTTTATACATATAAATAAGTAGGTAACGTAGGATGCTAGCTATACATACATACATACATACATATTGTCACGCCTTTATCCCCGAAGGGGTAGGCAGAGGCATATTTAACGCCCACGTTTCACCGTATGCATTTCTGTCCCACGTAACAGGTGGTGAGCCCATTGCCGTGTTGAAATGGACAGGCGCAGGCTGCATGGACCTGGATGGAGGATAGGACATATATAGGACCATCAATAGGATGCTAGCTATATACATATAAATAAGTAGGTAACTGTGTAAAAGACCCTGAGGGCAACCTGTTAAGCGAAGACCTCGCGGTAAAGGAGAGATGGCGCTCGTACTTCCACGAGCTGCTTAATAAACAGCATAAAGAGGTGCAGCCTCCGGACCTCCCTCCGAATCAGGGACTAGTGCCACCGGTAACGCCTGGAGAAGTCCTGACTGCGCTTCGCCGCATGAAGAATCGGAAAGCTGTCGGACCCGATGGAGTCCCCGTCGAAGCCTGAAGGCGATGGGTCCTCGCGGTGTGGGCATCTTAGTAAACCTTTTTAACCGCATACTCCTCAGCGGGCAGATCCCAAACCTATGGAGACTGAGTATTATTACTCCAGTCTTCAAAGGTAAGGGGTCAGTGCAGGAGTGCGAGAGCTACCGCGGTATAAAGGTGATGTCCCACACCATGAAGATCTTTGAGAGGATTATAGACTCTCGGATCCGGCAGGAGTGTACTCTCTCGGAGTGTCAATATATGAGTTTCGCCCTGGTCATGGGACCGCGGACCCTGTTTTTGCCCTGAGGGTTGTCGCAGGGAAATACAGGTCGAAGAACACGCCTCTGCACTGTTTGTTTCTAGACATGCAGAAGGCCTTCGACTGTGTTCCTCGTGCGATGATCTGGTGGGCACTGCGGTCCAAAGGGGTTCCAGAGGTCTATATTGACACTATCCGGGACATGTACTGTGACTCCGATTCAATGGTTCGGACTGCTGTTGGCGACACGAAACCCTGCCCCATCACCGTCGGGGTACACCAGGGTGGTTCGGTCTTTAGTCCGCTTCTGTTCAGTGTAATATTAGACGAATTGTTGGACAGCATCAGGAACTCGCATGAGCAGCCTCCATGGTTGCTCATGTATGCTGACGATATTGCGCTGGCAGACGCGGACAGGGGCAGATTGGTGCGACGTGTAAAGGCGTGGAAGGAGAAGCTTGAGAACGGCGGTCTGAAACTAAATGTGGCGAAGACCGAGTACTTGGCACTAAACTCGACAGATCCCACATCCGTCCGCATAGGCGGTGATTTGGTCGAGCGCACGGACCAGGTTAAATACCTGGGATCTGTTTTTCACACGTCCAGTGACATCGATTGCGATGTCAAGTCACGCATTGCTGCCGCGTGGGCCAAATGGCGGGAGATGACCCGTGTCATTTGTGACCCTAAAATGCCGATCCGGTTGAAGGGACAGGTCTACAAAACCATTATTAGACCTGTCCTTTAACATGGCAGTGAGACGTGGCCGATATTGGAGCTACACAAGCAGGAGCTGCGTGTCACGGAAATGAAGATGCTGCGGTGGATGTGTGGAGTCACGCGGATGGACCGCGTGAGGAACTCTCGCATCCGCGGTGGCCTTCACGTCCGTGACATTGCACACAAGTTGCAAGAGTGTCGCCTTCGTTGGTATGGTCACGTCTTGCGGCAACCGCCGGGCTACGTAGGTAACAAATGTCTGGCCATGTCAGCTCCGCCGGGTCCCGGTAAGAGGGGAAGACCCAAGAAGTGCTGGCTTGACGTCGTAAGGGATGACATGCGTGCCAATGGTCTCACTACAGGGGATGCCGACGACCGTGCGAAGTGGAGGAGAAAATGTAGGAAAGCGGACCCCGGGCTTCGCGAGACGCAACTGGGACAGACGCTCGGATGATGATGAAGTAGGTAACGTAGTAGGATACCTATAGTAATTAATAAATAGGCCTGTAAAATCAAAATGTAAATGTAATAAAATAAAAAGGTAAGCAGTGCGATAATAGAAAGCAGCAGTGGACATCATATCAAACAACAGAGCACACACCGGTGTACATGCGATAGAATACTTGTCATGAAGTAAAGGGCAACCGCTTCTTTATAACTCACCCTTGTACCGAGTCAAAACATCAAAGCTGGTAATCCACACCCAAAAGTGACGGCAGTATTAGATGTGTGGCCGCACTTGCGACTGCGGCAAAAGCAGTGTTTGCACCGCAGTAAAGTACCTACAACGCTCGGTAGAGCACTCTCAGCTTTCTGTCACAACAGGACACCAGCTTGATGTCCTGTTTATTATTTATATATATGACTGCGGTATTGGACGTCACCAGAGTTCTCAACTGAGATTCTGATACTACTAGATATCGAGAGCGGTGTGCCCTAGAATTGCGGCGCTACAGTAAATGAAGCTATTTCAACAGTGAATACACACACATGACTTTCCTTAGGGTTAAATTGGACAAGGTTTTGTCTACCCCAATCGGATACTCTGTGAGAATTGCCTCGGTTCTGTGCTTTATTATTATAGACAATGCTACACGTGCTTGCCGTGTAACCTAAGACACGTCACCTGTTCATGACAGTTGTGTGCGCTGTGTGTCATCATTCGTATATCATGTCGTAACCTGTCAGAACTCACGCAGTCATATGTCATATTGGCATATCGGGTCGGACGCCAATGATAACGAAGTAGTATTAGATTTTTTTTTTATTATTTAAATTATGCTGGTGTACTTTTATAAGTTTTTTATACCTATAAAATGTTTATATTTTTAAAAGGAATGATAAATTAATAGAAAAAAAAACATCAAATGATTAACAACACTTTGAATGTTGCTAGGAGTTTTAACGGAGACAGTTAGCCAGATTACTTCATTATGCAACAGTTATTAAATAACTACTTAGTGTGGCTTTTAGACCTCTGCCACCCCTTCGAGAATAAGGCGTGATAGATAAATAACATAAAAAATTGAACTATACGATAAAAGCGCTGCTACTAAAATGCTTCAAGGGAGTCTTGTCTTAATATAATGTTTAATGGAACAGAAGCCAGACGACACACAAAACCACCACGATGCACCGCCTCGACTCTACCGAGTCGCAGAATATATTAGAGGTAAGTCACTGTCTGTTGGGACTGGTCATAGCTGTTATAGCAATTATTTTATTATAAAAATTTAAGGTAAACTAAGTTTAGTCGACTGTTCTCACATAAATTTAAAGGAACAATGTACGTGTAATTGTATCTAATATTGTAAGCCATACCTACATTTTAAAACAATCACCTTCCTCATAGTTATTGAGATCAAAGTAGAACACACAGACTGATCTAATGTGATCTGTCTTTATCCAGGTTTCATTTCAATGTAACCTTTATGATCCTAAGCATTTATACTAGAAACGTCACTCACAAATAGATCCTACGCATTCCTTCATCCCTCCAACTAGGAACAAAGAAAGGACAGCTAGAACGAGGAGAATTTCCAAAGAATAAGTACAAAGTTTATTGACTTGTAACATCTTTTCTCGCGGTTACTGGATATTTTTTTGTGGGAGCTTTAGAAAAGGGACTGAGATATAACTAACTGCATATGGTGAGAACATATTAGAATACATACTCGTATATTCGACGAATAATAATATGATATTGAACTATACGATAGACAAACATTGATGATCGTCAGTCAAGTATAGCTGTGCCAACAGGATGTGTGATGAAATTATTGAACTACTGTAGCAGCCACAGTTAGAAAGTTAAACAACCGATCTTTCTAGCTGCTAAGTTTAACTTTTTTTATTGTCTTCGCCCTTATCTTGGGCAGGCAAAGGAAACTCGTTCCTTACAGCCATAATAAATATTTTTGCTTAGTCTTCTTATTACTTAATGTCTTGGATTCCAGTCAAGTTAGTCTTAGGTCAAAGTCAGTCTTGCCCTAGTCGTTACTAGTGTTAGAAGTGTTTTCAGTGGAATTTGAGGGGCAAGAAGCTACCGTCCCTACAGCACGTTTTAGAAAATAATATACAAAAAGCGTCAGCCATCTACCAAATGCCCGTGAGAAAACCTGACCATAGATATTTTATAGCCATACAATATTTTTATCTTACCCTAGGTAAATGGTATTTACATACAACAATGTGTTGATCCGGCTGATGTAACTATTTGAAGTATTACATAAAAGATAAAATAAAGGTACTGAGTCGGTCATTTTACAGTCAATGACACTATAAAAAAAAGGCGGACAAGTGTAAGTCCGGCTCGCTTACCGAGAGTTCTAAGTAATTTACTTTAAAATATTTTGTTATATAAGTAATTTATAGCTTTCCGATTTTCCCTATACTCGTACTTCTAGTAGGTAGACGGTATTACTTGCCAAATTTTATATCTCTAGGTCAACGGGTAATATCAGCCAACCCGTGACCACGGCTGGTGTAATCCGGTCGAAACGTCGGTAAGTATAAGGTAGGCTTTGTACCTAATAACATACGTAGCGAATAAGACCTGAAATATCATAAATATGAGTGACAATCGCGAACGTTTAAAAACGTTAATACCTTATAAAAAAATATTATATAGCTGAATAGTTTGTTTGTTTGTTTGTATGTTAGGTTGAACGCGCTAATCTCAGGAACTACTGGTCGGATTTGAAAAATCCTTTTTGTGTTGTGTCCCATTTATCGAGGAAGGCTATAGGCTATATATCATTACGCTAATACACTGGGGAGCAGAGCAGTAGTCATAAACATCTACAAATCAGGCAATTTTTTATGCATCATTGTAGAATTTATAAGCGACGGGATTATATAGGTGCGACGGGAGGTCGAAATATTCCACGGGCGAAGCTGTGTAAAAGGTACTAGATAGTATTTATAAAGGTACTATCTAGTACCTTTATAAAATTTAAATTGCTTGGGTATCTTCTTTCCGTTTACTTGAAGTTTATTTTCTTTAAAGCTTAGACCTGATTTTCATTTACGATTCCGAGATAAAGGATTTTGTCAGTCATACGGGCGGACAAGAAACTGATCGTAAAAAGACTCCGTTTTATTCTTTTGAGGTACAGAGCCCTAAAAACTATCAAAAAAAAAACATGTTTTGATACCTCAGTCAATTAAAAGTCAGGAAACCTGTATTGGTACAATAACAACACTATTAAGTACATAATCTTTGCCCAAATGTGAACTAAAAATAGACAAGTTCGTTGTAAGTCAGTGTGCTGTAAACGATCACTGCGTTAGTTAACAATAGATTTTTTTTGGATAAAAAGGTATGTGGGTGTGCCAGATTACACAGGTAAGAACAGAAACTTTCTCTCATACGTCGATAAAGAAGTTTCGCTTATGATAAAGAAGTTTCACTTCAAAACAACATGGCGCGTACACGAAATACCTTTTTTTTTTCAGCTATAAAACTTCTCTCAACGTCGATAAAGAAGTTACAATTCAATAATTATTAGCATCCTTCACTATGTTTGGTTCTCAATCGAGTGACCGCTTTGTATTGCCATTAACGAGCTTTTCGTTCCGTTCGGAAGGCACGTTAATCCGTTGGTCTCGGTTGCTGAAAGGCTATGAGCGGTTTGAAAATTGTCAACTGCAGGTCGCCACAACCTGCACCTATCCATTTCAGGCTCACTACCTGTTAGGTAGGACAAAAATGCATACGGTGAAATGTGAGCCTCTACGACCCTTTCGGGGATAAAGGCGTGAAGGATGAATACTATAGAAATCTAGCATTCCTAAGTCTAGAAGTCCTTAATGAGCTTTTTGAAATTCTGCCGATGTTTGACCCTGTTCTGTTTTTCCATACATAAAATGTTAGTTATTTTAAAATATGAACCATCCCAGTTCATGTTTAAAATAGATACCCGCCAAAAGTCTATAATAGTTTTCATCGCTTTATTGAGGTAGAATTACGACTAAATATGGAGAAAAATACGCTGCTATCTATACAATAATTATTAACATCTTATAAAAGAACATACATACATACATATTGACACGCCTTTATCCCCGAAGGGGTAGGCAGAGGCATATTAAACGCCCACGTTTCACCGTATGTTTCACGTATAAAAGAAGTGATACGCAATATGGCAGGTTTCAATGAAAGTGTCAGCGTTAAGCTGGAAAAGAGCGTGCTCCGTTGGTTTGGACACGTCCAACGAATGAGTGAGGAACGATTGACGAAGAATATATATTGTGCGAAAGTAGAGGGTAGAAGAAGTCAGGGTAGGCCGAGACTTACATATGAAGACCATTTGAGCAAATTGCTCAAAAATGGACACCCAGACGTGCGTGTATGAAGCGATTGATGAATCTTGAAGAAGCGAAAGAAGTATGCATGGACCGCGAATCCTGGCGATTTGTCCTCTCTGACTACCCCGTCAGGGACACAGCGTGAAGATAGTTAAGTTTTTTTTAAGATTAATAATTGAACGTATTCAGTTCAAGACATAAAAACATTGAAGCCGAGAAAGGCCAAGAAGAAAAAAAAATTTATCAGTCTGCAAATGTAGCGCTGGCACTCCCCGGCTAAACACAGATAATAAATTATAACGAAATGTTGTATTGCGATCATTCTATTTATATTTATGTTAAATTGTATTTATTTTGCAGGTATAAGGCCTTATGGGCGGCTTAAAAACTTTAACATCAGTTCGCCACAGCCTGCGTCTGTCTATTTCGCCTAAGTGTATTTTTTTATACCACTGAGGTTGCAGACAAGCATACGGCCCACCTGATCGAAAGTAGTCACCGTAGCCTATGGACGTTTGCAACACCAGAAGTGCAGCACTCGCGCATTCGACCCTTTAAAACCCTTCTAAGACCCCTTTTGAAGAACCCCATACTAAAGATTACTTTACCTGGATTTGGAGCTGGAGCCTATAGTCCAATTTTATGTGAATGCTAGAGGCGGCTCTCGTTTGGCTTTTAACCGTTATGTTAGCAGAAACTGTCGCCTAAGCTCCCAACCTTAAGTTAAGTTTTTAAATTTTTCGCCAATTTTTCGCTGAGGAATCGACACCCTATCTTGCCATACACCGTTTGCCATAATAGAAAATTAAACTGAATTGAATGTGTATTGTGTTGTGTATTTTGACCAATAAGGGACACCGCGGATTAGCTACTTTTGGCAGACTATTAAAACCATACGCTGACGAGCATACGGTACTCCTTGCTTTTAGCATTAGAAACCGGCGATTTTGGGACATATCGATATATTTAGCTTTCAAAAAGCAACTAAATCGACGGTCGGGAAAGTTAAAAATAGACAGTCTGCGGGGAGCGGGGAAAATTAATCGGGAGAACAATTACCAATATTAAAAAACTGCTTTCTCCAATGCTTCCTAGGTCAATCGGGTATAAATTTGGGTAGTGGTTGATTGCAGGTCAAAAATCTTGGTGATAATAAAATTATAAGTATCTTTCCATTCTTGTTCTTGTCATTTGTCATCAAATTACGGAACTACAAAACGTCTCAATTCGGACAATCGTGAAAAAATTCCACCGCACTGTTAACCCTAATTTGTTATAAAGTTTGTATTGAGGATAAACGATTTTACGACGTTATAACATAACGTAATTGTTACAATACAAATGAGGAAAAAATTAAAATAAAGTTTACTTTGGAAAATAACCGCAAGAGCACATATTTATTGTGTTCTTGAGGTTATTTTCCAAATAAATTTTCTGTGCAAAAATATCACATAAATAAGTCATCTCTCATCAGCTCGCCGTCCTTACAGAAGTAGGACCAACACGGCAGGTGGATCATCGACTAAACTAGTATTTATTGTGGCACATATATTATCATTGGTTCAGCTCAAATAATCTTTGCCTTAATGAAAATAAAACTAAATGTATAAAATATACTCTACCAAATGTAAAACAAGTTGCGGCCAATGTTCAACTGAATGGAGAAGTGTTAGAGTTTGTGGAATCAACTGTGTTCCTCGATATAACTATTGATGCAATATGCAGTGGGGCCCACACATAGAAAAGACAGCCTCTAGGCTAAGTTCGGCTGCATACGCTGTAAAAAAGATCAGGACTCTAACAAATGTGGATACGGCTAGAATGGTTTACTTCAACTATTTTCATAGTATTATGTGTTACGGTATTGTCCTTTGGAGGAGTGCTGTAGATTTAAGTATTATTACTTTACAAAAGCGGGCTGTACGCGCTATTTATAATTTGAGCCCCAGGGTTTAAAAAAATCAAACAAGTAACTATTCTAACCGTACCATCACAATACATTTTGGTCAATCTTATGTATGTCCAGAAAAATCTATCACAGTTTTCTAAACTCTGTCATAAACATAATATAAACACTAGATATAAAAATAATCTTTCAGTCCACCACAGTCGACTACATAAGATTGGCGATTCTTTCCACGATAACTGTATACGCTTTTACAACATTTTATAACAAGCTTCCCTATGACCTGAGAAATTTACCATTAAATAATTTAAAAAGTAAAAAACAAACTCCGCTAAAGACTATTTGCAGGACAGGGACGCCTGGAAATGAACTACTGGCAAAGTGAAATAATATTAAATTGTAAAGAGGCCATCAAAAAAAAAAGCCTTCCTAATAATGTATGACATTTTGTAAGCGTCGTAAATTGGTCTATGCAAAATAAAGATCTTTTTATTTTATTTATTTATTTTACACAGTGCCATCTATCCCAATATAAGCTTGCGTGAGATCAAGACAAAAGACAACTGACAAACATACCTACTTCTTTTTTGTTGACACGGGAAGTGGGTTTCGTGCCGTGGTGTGCCGCCATCTTCCCAACCGACATTCATGGCGACCCGGCTAAGGGAGTGCCTCAATATGAGGCTCTACTCGGAGGAGATTAGCCTGTGCCTGCTTATAGCCGCCCTCGAAGGTTCCTCTGAGATCACGGGTGTGGAGAGTGATCGAGCGGACACTAGAATGCCTTCTGACATTGACTCGAGTAGAGTCGAGGGGTGACTGCGCCGGATGGCCAATGTGAGCGGGTTCCCCCGACCTTCCGCCCACGGCAGAAAACTATACGGGGCGCTCATTAGTAACGCCCGGCGTCGCCTCCAAGCTGTCGGCGGGATGGGAGCATGCGTCCTGCTCACTCCCGCACCCGCAACTCCTTTGACCATCATCACTGTTCAGACCAAAATGCACACTGCAACACTGCCATTGAAACGTTGACGTTTGACGTTGACAAATGTCGGTATATAGAAAAAAATAGTTAGTTTTTTGTAATAACTGTTTAGGCCCACAAGAACAAAAAAAAAAAAAAAACTGTTTAGGCAGTTGCTTCTGGGTTAGTTAGACTTTTGTGAGGTCATGGTGGAATTTTGTCGCGCGGGCACGAAACAGAAAATGTGAGAGGTTTCACGTATTTAGTTCAAACTCTCGCCAGAGTAATTAGCGCTGAAGGTTCGGCCTTTTAAGTAATAAGATTTCCCAAATCGCGACGGGTCGCGTTGTATTAAACAAATATTCTTTGAAACAGAGCTAGGGTTTTGTGCTAGTTTAGTCTAGATCTAAGTTGTGTGCAAATGAATGTTTGGTCTGTTGTGAGACAAGTCTATTGCGAGTGTAGTGCGTTAAAATCAAGGGCCCTGGTATAAGTGACGGCATCTCGCAAGACAGAGAGATTGAGAAGACTTTAATCTAGCGGTTAATGTAAGACCTTAAGAACTTAGTTTAGTATATGTAGGTACTGCCCGTATTTGGCACTTGGTAGCAGACTGCGTGTGTGTTTTCCTTTTAAATTTTGAGGTTTATGAGGTTTACAATACAATCACCTTGCTGGCGAAGGAAGCGCCGGGACAAACATACTTATATATTTTTAAATTCATACATATTATACATAGGAAACACCCAAACCCAAACATTTGTAGATCACACAAATTTTCGGACCCGAGACCTTAGATACACTACCACTTACTCCACCGAGGCAGTCATACCTAATAGTATACGTAGGTCACACTATAAGTTTTGCGTAACTTAAAAAAACAACATGTTATAACCAAAATATTATGTTTATTGCTTTTAAAAATACTCTCCTTTACATTTTAAACAATTTTTCATGCGATCGAACAATTTTTTAAAACAGGAGGACCACAGATCTGAAGGCATGTTTTCTACGTGCTGATTGAACGCTATAACTGCCTCTTCGGAGTTGGTAAAAGTGAAACCTCTTATCAAATCTTTGATTTTGGGGGAAATACAGAAGAAAATAGGCCGGGGCTATGCGCAGAATGGGTGACGAGTTGTACTTTTTCGGAAGCTAAAAATGACTTTGTTTTGTTGGCCGTGTGTGAAGAAGCGTTGTCATGATGTAGGAGAACGCGGCTTTTGGTCGTCTTTCGCGAACTTTTTCTAACACCCTGGGTAAATAAATGGTAGAATACCACTCGGCATTGACACTCCTTTGATCTTCAAATGGAATTGTACAGCTGGCACCCGTAGCTGAGAAAAAAAACGCAATCATTTTTTTACGTTTCTCGCCTGCCTCAGTTTTATTGGCCTGTTCTCATTTTCAAACACCTATTTACAAGATTGCTGTTTTTTTTCGGGTTCAAAACAATAAATTCACGTTTCGTCTCCTGTGACAATCTCATAAACCGCATTAGAATGTCCGTGGGCGTACTTCAGTAGCATCTGTGAGCACCATTCCACGCGAGCCCGCTTCTGCTCCTCTGTCAGTTCAAGAGGGATACAACGACATCAAAGTTTCAGAACTTTCAATTCTTTGTGTAATATTTTCTGAATTTGACTCATACTAATCCCCAATAGTCCTCGAATTGTCTCATAGGTAATCCGCGGGTTTTCTTCAATTAGCCGCTTAACAGTAGCCACATTATTTTCGTTGACGGCAGTTCGGCAGTTTTCTTCACGATATTCGTCATGTAAAGAAACTTGACCTCTCTCAAATTCAGAAAACAATCGCCTCGCGGTTCTCAAACAAGGTGCTTCTCTCCGAAAAGCATTTAGAAGACGAGCGGCACAGTCTTGCGGAGAGAGAGAACTTTTAAAATAATAAAAAATCACCATCACTCTATCACAAGCTCAATCACAAGCTCTAAAATCTTTTTGACTTAATTCCATTTTCGTTCCGTACGTAGACTACGTAGAACTTAGATGCGTGATAAAAAGCAATTGACAAATGATTTCCCGCCAATAGTTTTTTTCTTATAAACAAGAAGGTTGCAACGTTTCAAAAATATTACATTCGTAATTCAAATAGTTCCGATTAGCTAGAAGTGCAAAACTTTTAGTGTGCCGCAAGTCCTTTCATGTGTTATCAATATTGTAACAGTACATTAAAAATAATTAGTCCGCTATCTTAAATCCACCACAATGTTGAATGACGTTACACCAAAGACCTTATACTTATAAGTAGGTATGGTCTTTGCGTCACACAGCTAACCCTGAATTGTCATCCAAACCACAGATATAGAAGAGTAAACTAAACGTATACCAAAGAGTTAATATATTGCAGCTCGATCGGTTAAAGGTATCAGCTTTAAAAATGATAATATACTATAATCTACTAGATGAGCTTCGCCCGTGGAATATTTCGACCTCCCGTCGCACCTATTTAATCTCGTCGCTTACATATTCTACAATGATGCATAAAAATTTTCCCGATTTGTCGACATTTATGACTACTGCTCTGCTCCCCAGTGTAGTAGCGTAATGATATATAGTCTATAGCCTTCCTCGATAAGTGGGCTATCTAACATAATTTTTCAAATCCGACCAGTAGTTCCTGAGATTAGCGCGTTCAACTGAACCAACAAACAAACAAACTCTGCAGCTTTATAATATTAGTATAGATAGGTACCTAAAAATTCCTGCGGAACCCTCGATGAGAAAGTCCTACTTGCACTGTCCGGTTTTTTATCTGAAAATTATAATATCAAAACAAAATGTAGGCGTGGTTCTACGTCATACGACTATCTTGATGAAGATAACTAGCATACTAACTGGAATAATGTCTGACTCATGGAATATTTATGAATGGTTTATTAAAAACATGTTATTGATAATACCATTGCTTAATACACAAGGGGCCCCAACATCATCTCGAACGAGGTAACAGGCATGGCATTATGGGGTTGGGTCAGATGACAGTTGCTCCCAACAACGTCGAAAAACAAAAGCCAAATCATAACTGCTCCTGGCAGCCAAGTAAAAGTAAACCCCAGGCTTGCTCCTCCTAGCAGTGTTGATTTGGTGTTTTTAATAAAATAATGTTATTGACAATACCGAAAATTAAGACGCAATATTTTAAAATTTTTCACGGTTTTCCTCTCAAATTACATTTGTGTTATCGCTTATCAGTTGTAGGTATAACAATTTATTTATCTTAATTGTTGATAAAAGTTGGTAATGAAGATAACTTTAAATAAAACAAAATCTATTAATGCTGATTGCTCGTATGCTCGTATAATTACTACTTTTCCATTACTTTTCGCAGTTTTGACCTTCCTATTGTTTTCTTTCTCAAAAGCGACTTCAATCAGCTTGAAATCAAAATTGAGTGCTGTTTTCCTTACTTGTCTTTTCTTAAAATCAGGAGCTTTCTCAGTCACCTGGGAGGCAATTCTCGTTTTCTTCGAAATAATCTCGAATTCGAGTTCACTCTTCGAATCCTTTTTCGACCATAAAATCTCGTAAATCGAGATGGTTTTTTCGAATGTCTTATTCTCACCACTATTCGAACTAAAGTTCGAGATTATTGTGTGAAATGTTGCCATTTAAGAACCATGTCACATTACGATGCGTTCCGTTCGACACGTTTCATCCGGTTTTAAAACGGTTACAACAAGACTACTCTTATAAAATGTTCTAAAAGGTTTTTAAACTTATTTTACACGTTTAAAGAATAATTACGTATTTAATAGTAATTATTAAAGGAAAAAATATTGTAAACTGCATATAGTCCAGTAAAAAGTAAAAAAAATAATAATAATAAAATTGTAAAAAAAAAAAATGTTCGTATCTCAACGGGGAACCGAGTTATGATGAAAAAACTGAATATAACTTTTTTCAAGATGGCGGAAAACCCATCAGGTTATTTTGTTCGACAATTTGAACTTAAGCTTTTCTAGCCTCCCCCCACGTAATATCCAAAATTTGGCTTTCTCGGTTCATTTGCATTTCTAACCCGATTTTTCCGGCGTTATGACTGGACTATGTTACTTAATGTATATTTTAAAAATTGTTTATACCGTCCCGTAAAATGAAAAATATCTGAATGTGTCACTGTCACTGTGTGTTGTCTATATTATTGAAGACTGTGTTATTTGTAATCACAAATCAAATTGCTGAAATTTCCATATTGCTGAAACATCGGCGACGACGTGTTTGAAATTGAAGCGAGTTGCAATGTGTTTTGCACGTATTAAACTATTAATTAAAATAAATATCCATCACGCCTTATCCCCGAAGGGGTGGCAGAGGCATATTATATGCCCACTTTTCACCGTGTGGATTCCTGTCCCACGTAATAGGTGGTGAGCCCATTGCCGTGTTGAAATAGACAGACGCAAGTTGTGGCTACCTGTTGTTGAAGTTTTCAAGCCGCCCATAAGGCCTTCAACCAGGCTTAACGACTGCCATTTTACTGGCAACCGGGACCAACGGCTTAACGTGCCTTCCGAAGCACGGAAACGCTCGCAAATGTAAATGCCACAAAGTGGTCACCCATCCGAGGACCAGCCATAGTGAAAGTTGCGTAACTCAGTGATCGTTTACAGAACACTGAGACCGCTAGGCCACGAGCGCTTCAAACTATTAATTCATTACTCATTTTGATATTTATTAAATGTAAAATCTAATATAATGCTAATTTAGGGTCGGTCACTTAAGAAATGTCCAAAGATCATAGTGATTGGACTTCGAAATCTGCGTCTCGACTGCTACCCACCATTCGAAGCAACTCGAGTGGCTTCCCTTCGAGAAAAGTCGAGTTCGAGATTTTCAGAATAGCTAAACGTCAATAAAACTCGAATAAAGTTCGAATTCGAGATTTATCTCGAAATCGAGACTGTTTCGAAGGCATGAGAATTGCGGCCCTGTATGAAATTTTGGATTCTTGGCCGGTGGCCAGATATAAGAATTTAAACTATCATGGTCATTCACATAAGTAAAATATTGATATTCGGGATATTTACCATGTAGACTTTCACGCGGAAGCATCCGATGTTTCGGCACTGTTACAAGAGCCATGATCACGGAGTAACTGGAGCCACTGCTGTTAAAATATTGTCACTAGCATATATATCATTCTACCCTCCTTCTAGTTCGTTTACACGAAACGACTCCACTACCACAGTTTATTCGAGCTCGCTCACGACACACCAGACTCACTGTATCGACACGCATATTTGGCACGGTTTGTTTTTGTTTTTGCACAATTGAACGGTGGCCTGATGTGGAATGCATTACATGTTCGAATTGAGACGATGATGTAGTCTAGTTCAGGAATTGTGGGAATAGAATATTGTTCTAACCACAATCGAATGCATCCCAGTGATACGGATACCACAGTTGGTCGAGTTTGATTTCGTTATTTCGTGTTGAACACCATTGCCTACTGACTTTGATTACCTATATGACATATCTCCCTACTACTCTTCAACAAACAAACAAAAAACAAGGTTGTCAGGAGATTTTGCACAGCTCATCTGCATTCTGGTGTGTCTAGTGAGCGATGGGTGACACTCTGGCAGAGGCACTGTTTGAGATCAGATGACAGTGACTCTCAAACAACTTTGCTCCAAAGTATGTCACTGACTTTACACCACCGTAGATAGTGGGCCTCTTTCATACAAAAGGGATACCCGACCAGCCTAACAGCCTACTACCCAAGCACTTCATAGTTTCTAGACTCATTTTCATATTACGCTTGGTGTACGCCTGCTTGCAATCCACTAAAAAAAACTGTAGTAACTATAAAACTTCCTGCCGAGAGGAAGCAATTAAATCGTTATACCTAAACATAATATCGGCCTCAAAAGGTATTTACACGTTCCTTTATTTGAAAAATTACGCAAACGCGCGCTTTGGAGGCAATAGCAGCTACGAGTATTGTCAGGTTTTAAATTATGTTCGTTGCCTCGTCCGTTTAGTCAGGATGTGCACCGCTAGCAGGTAAGATCAGCCCTTCCCCACTTAGGACCCTCTGTTTACCCGGTCCGGATAAACTTATAAAGAGACGGATACGCCAGTGGTTGTACAATTTTATGACAATGTTCTTATTTAGACAGATCCGCGTTTCTTCTACCCACGCTGCCCCCGGGAATCACCTAGCAAATAATCAAAAATCATTCTGATGTCGGTGCACGTGCAAAACGCTTGTGCTTTTATATCGTTTGTCAAAAATAAGCTGTTTTGTGGGACAAAACAGATAAATAGGATGCACTCAATATTTTCTTTGTCTTCTTCTTATTAAATACCACCATAAGAATGGGATGTTGTTGTCATCCATCGTGAACGAAGGCTGAACGCAAACTGATTGTAGCCAGCTGTTGCATGTGAGAAAAAACACGTCGGGCCGCCGTCTTCTCTCTTAAACAGACGGTCCGCGTAAGTGGCAAACGTGTCCTGAGATCTGTTTAAGTCCCGGAAATCAGTTGGGAACACTAAACGTATTTTTACGGGAGGATTGCTTGGTATGCACACTACACCTTATCCTGACTGACGTCTTTCCCTTTTTACCGACTGAATCCCGCCAAGAATGGGGTAGAAGCCTATGGAATACATCAGCAACTCCTTTTTTCCTTTTTTTTAACATGCGGAATCCTCATGGACTTCACATCGCCGTGAGCTAGCGGCGAGTTGGGTATGTCGGACTCCTACCGACTAAACCGCACGGTGTCTTCCAGTGCCTTGTGTGCTTGAAGACCCGGGTATTACCGTGGAGGATATCCCCAGGACCTCGAAGGCATGGCCGCTGGGGGTCCAGCGCGGCATACTTATAACCCGATTCACAGTTTATCACAAACATCATGTCTGACCGGGTGAGCGGTTGACTGGTACACACTGCATGCAGTCTACTATAGTGGTGCTGGTTGGCAGAAGAGGCAAAATTAATAGTGACAAACTTTTAAAAGTTTTTGATAAGTTATCAAGTCTGCAAGTAAAGAGCGAGTTATTGAGATTGCCAGTATTGAGTTTGAGCATTTCATCTTGTTAAGCGTATACAGTCCCCCTGATGCTTCTTACATTAAATTTGAAGAAAAGCTTGAAGAAGCACTGTTCAAATGCCAATGTTCTAAGAAATCTATAATAGTTTGTGGAGATTTTAATGTTGATATATTAGATAGGTACGTCATTAACTCCATCAGAGAGAAATAAAATGAAAAATTTATTTAAATCCTTTAATCTGCATAGTACATTCTTAGAACCCACTCGTATTACAGCCACCAGTGCAAAATGTATTGATAATATTTTTACTGATATTAAACCTATAGATAAAGGTATTGTGGATCCTGTGGAGTCAGATCATCGTGGCCAATGGATAAAATTTCCTAAAAGTAGTAACAAGTCAGCAAAAAACAAATTAAATATGTACCAATTAACCAAAGTCGTTTGAATAATTTTAAAGAAAATGTATTAAAGAGATTACCATATCTACCTAACTATTTTAATTCTAATATAATTCTACTCCAACACGAGTGCCACCAGGGCGAACTATGCTAGGGCGTGCCCCCGAGGCGACGCGCACCAGTTCGTCCCCGCTGGTGCGAAAAGTGTGAGCCAGAGCGGCGTAGGGGACCGCCACCCTACACGCGCGGCCCGACACGGCGGGAAGTGGAGGATGGAGTGCAGGGTAGCTGCGTGGAATGTTAGGGGAGGAATGCAAGATAAGATGAATGAGTTGATGGATGTTATGAATGAGAGAAAGTTAGATGCAGTGTGCTTGACAGAGACCAAGCGCAAGGGCAGCGAAGTCTTGGAGCTCCCGGGTGGGATGCTCGCGCTTTGGTCTGGAGTACCAGAGAGCGAGCATGGCAGTCGGGGGGTTGGAATTTTGCTGTCCTCGCGATTGGCCTCCGGTATGTATGAGTACAAACTGGTAGGTCCTAGAATCCTCTGGATCCGTGTAAAACTTGGTTTGTCGAAGATTTTCCTGGTAGCTGCTTACGCGCCAGTATCTTCGTCGAACGCGAGTGAGCTAGAGGACTTCTGGGAGAGTATGAGAGAAGCTCTAAATGTGATAGAAGGAAATGAAAGACTTATAGTATGTGGAGACTTGAATGGATGGGTGGGTACCGCTCGCAATGGTTTTGAGTCGGTACTCGGGAAGTATGGGGATAAAAGGGTGAACGACGCTGGCAAGCTAATACTGGCATATTGTAAGGAGAAGGATTTGTTTGTGGCGAACACAATGTTCAACCACAAACAAATTCATATGTATACGAGGAGATGTAAGTCAAAGAGAAGCATGATAGATCTATTCCTAATGGATAGTCGGCTCCGTAAACAGGTGATGGACACGAGGGTTTATCGAGGCGCTGGGCTGGGATCAGACCACTACCTAGTCATAACTAGGATTAGGGGTCTGTTCGCGGGTTGGCGTCATCGTACCGAGTGTCCTGAACCTGGGCCGACTTATAGCATCAAAAGCTGGAAGCTGCAGGATGCATCCATTAGGGATAAATATAATGAAAGGGTAGCCGAAAAGCTTGGCGACGTCAATGTAAGCAGTGAGAATGTGGAAAGTGTATGGCAGAACCTTAGGGACAGTATGATAAATGCCGCTGTGGAAGTGTGTGGAGAAACGAAAAGAGGCAATAGTAATAAGCGTGATGCATGGTGGAATGAGGAAGTGAAAGAAGCAGTTCGAATGAAGAAGAAAGCATGGCTAGACTACTTAGCCTCGCGGTATGATTTTAATATGAAAGAGAGATACAAGCTGCAGAAAGTTAACACGAAGGCACTGATAGAAGAAGCTCGTGAAAGGTGCAGAATGAAAGCGGATGAAAGGTTGTCGTCCAATTTCCGGGATAATGCCAAGCTCTTCTGGAAAGAGGTAGGCAAGACCCGGAGTTGTTCGGCAATCTGCAGTATGAATAAAGTGCTTAGTGTTAACAATGACGTCCTAACAGACCAAAGTGACGTCCTGCAGAGATGGAGTGAATATTATGGAAAGATGTATGCAAGAAATGACAGAGATGCCACATCGGGAAGTGTAGCTCACTTCGATGCTCCGGATCCCGATGTCATTGAAGTCATTAGTATGAAAGAAATAGAACAAGCGATAAGAAGTATGAAATGTGGTAAGGCTGCGGGAAAAGACAGAGTTACTGCTGAGATGATCAAGTACGGTGGGTCGCGTGTCTGGGACACACTTTGTCTGTTATGCAACTTGTGCTGGCGGACGGGTGAGGTCCCAGATGACTGGCGAGTAGCAGTTGTAGTACCTCTTTACAAAGGGAAAGGCTCGCGCCTAAACTGCTCCAGCTACAGGGCGATCAGCTTGGTCAGCTTAGCTAGTAAGGTGTATGCAAAGGTTATAACGGCACGAATGCAAGAAAAGTCTGAAAGGTATTTATGGGAGGCTCAATGCGGATTCCGACGTGGAAGAGGTTGCATGGATCAAGTGTTTTCTCTCCGCATGATCGCGGAAAAGTTTCTGGCTCTTAGCCAGAAGGTTTTCTGCGCTTTTGTGGATCTAGAGAAAGCATTTGATAACGTTGTGAGAGAAACGCTGTGGGACTTGCTGCCAGGATATGGTGTGGACGGCTCGCTACTGCGGGCAATACAGTCGCTTTATAGGGACTGTAAGGCTTGCGTGCGAGTAGGGGGGGATGTGTCACCTCTTTTTGATGTCTGTACAGGCGTCAAACAGGGATGTGTCATGTCCGCCTGGCTGTTCATAGTGTATCTGGACAGTTGCCTGCAGAAGTTGAAAGATTTTAATATGGGTGTGAATTTGGGTGACTTTACAGTAAACTGTCTGCTGTACGCTGATGATGCGGTGCTCATGGCCTCATCAGAAGCCGACCTACAGGCATTAGTCACTAATATGAAAGAGGGGTGTGAAAGTAAGGGTCTCCGCATGAATGCAAGTAAAACTAAGGTTCTAGTATTTGAAAGAGGTGACGTAAGAACTAAATGCGAGATTAGGGTAAACCAGGAACGTCTAGAGCAAGTGAATGAAATTGTGTATTTAGGAAGTATGTTTAGCGCGGATGGAAGATGTGATTCGGATGTAGAACGGCGAGTAGCTGCCGGAAACAAAGTTAACGGTGCTTTGTCCCAGTTAGTAAAGCGACAAAGCATCGTAAAAGAAGCACGAATGGCGATTCATAACGCAGTGCTAGTGCCAACTTTGCTTTACGGTAGTGAAACCTGGGTATGTCAGCAGATGCATGAAAGTAAATTGAATGCTGTGGAGATGCGATCACTTCGAAAATTGTGCGGCGTTACCTTGGCCGACCGAATACGTAACGAAGTGATACGCAATATGGCAGGTTTGAATGAAAGTGTCAGCGTTAAGCTGGAAAAGGGCGTGCTCCGTTGGTTTGGACACGTCCAACGAATGAGTGAGGAACGATTGACGAAGAATATATATTGTTCAAAAGTAGAGGGTAGAAGGAGTCAGGGAAGGCCGAGACTTACATATGAAGACCACGTGAGCAGATTGCTTAAAAACGGAAAGGTCAAAAGTACTCGGATACCCAGACGTGCGTGTATGAAGCGATTGATGAATCTCGAAGAAGCGAAAGAAGTATGCATGGATCGCGAAGCCTGGCGATCTGTCCTCTCTGACTACCCCGTCAGGGATACAGCGTGAAGATAGTTAGTTAGTTAGTTACCTAACTTCACTTGTGTAGACCAGTCATATAAACACTTATTTAATTTGATTAATGATGAGTTTGGCAAAGTTTTTACCTCAAAAACTCTACAGATTGGTGGTCGTCCTGTTTTCAGTGACTGGGCAACACCAGGTATCTTTAAAAGTAGAAATAATTTTTTTGAATTATATTCAGAAAAATCATATAATTTTAGGCAAACCTTTCAGGAATATGTTAAAAATTATTCAAAGATATTTAAACAAACGTGTCATCTTGCTAAGTCAAACTTCATTAAAAATAAAATTTCTAATTCTGTAAATAAAATAAAAATGACTTGGAACATCATTAACTCTGAATGCGGTAGATCTTTAGTGACTGAAAGGGATTTCCACTTAAAAGTAAATGGTTGCCATGTTACAGGGGACCTGGAAGTGGCTACGGAGTTTGAACATTTTTTCAAAAATGTACCTATATTGACAACAAAATCTCTCCAAGCATCTTCCAGTTCCGCTGAACTTTTATTAGAAGAATCTGTTCTTTGTTGCAGGGATGCATTTGTATTCACAGATATTTGTGCTCAGGACATTGTAAAAACATTTAAATGTATCGAAATTAAGAAAACCGCGGACATTTGGGGATTATCGGTCAAAACTGCATCATGTATAATTGAGGTAATTGCGCCCCATCTAGCAACTGTGTTTAATGACTGTGTTTCTAGTGGTACATTTCCTGATTTCATGAAACACAGCAAAGTCGTTCCCTTGTTCAAGGCTGGCAGCGCTACAGAGCCGTCTAATTTCCGACCAGTGTCAGTGCTGCCAACTTTGAGCAAAGTATTTGAAAAAATAATCTTGAATCAAATACTATCCCATTTTAATAGTCATAAAATACTCCATGCGAATCAATTTGGGTTTACGAAAGGGCGCTCAACTTCCGATGTTGGTGTTGAGTTATTAAAATGTATTCATGAAGCATGGGAAGACAAGCACGATGCATTAGGTATATTTTGCGATCTATCAAAGGCTTTTGATTGCGTTCAACATGAAACGCTGTGCAGGAAACTACACCACTATGGAATAAGAGGCAAAGCTCTCGACCTTCTGTCTTCATATTTGAACAATAGAATACAGAGGGTCGATATTAATGGTACACGTTCTGTAGGATCCATGGTTACAATGGGTGTGCCGCAAGGTTCGATACTTGGGCCATTCTTGTTCCTCATTTATATTAATGATTTACCATTTTATGTAGGGGACAGGAATAGGATTGTTTTGTTTGCAGATGACACCTCATTAATTTTTAAAATTAAAAGACAATTAGATAACTATGACGATGTAAACAATGCAATTGCAAGAGTAGTTCATTGGTTCAGCTCAAATAATCTTTGCCTTAATGAAAATAAAACTAAATGTATAAAATTTACTCTACCAAATGTAAAACAAGTTGCGGCCAATGTTCAACTGAATGGACAAGTGTTAGAGTTTGTAGAATCAACTGTGTTCCTAGGTATAACTATTGATGCCAATTCGCAGTGGGGCCCACACATAGAAAAGACAGCCTCTAGATTAAGTTCGGCTGCATACGCTGTAAAAAAGATCAGGACTCTAACAGATGTGGATACGGCTAGAATGGTTTACTTCAGCTATTTTCATAGTATTATGTCTTACGGTATTCTCCTTTGGGGGAGTGCTGCAGATTTAAATATTATTTTTGTTCTACAAAAGCGGGCTGTACGCGCTATTTATAATTTGGGCCCCAGAGTTTCTCTCCGAGAAAAATTCAAAGAAGTAAATATTCTAACCGTACCATCACAATACATTTTTGCCAATCTTATGTATGTCCAGAAAAATCTATCACAGTTTTCTAAACTCTGTGATAAACATAATATAAACACTAGAAATAAAAATAATCTTTCAGTCCACCACAGTCGACTACATAAGATTGGCGATTCTTTCCAGGGTAACTGTATACGCTTTTACAACAAGCTTCCCTGTGACCTGAGAAATTTACCTTTAAATAAATTTAAAAAGTTTATTAAAAGCAAGCTTTGTGAAAAAGGTTTTTACTCCGTTACAGACTATTTGCAGGACAGGGACGCCTGGAAATGATCTGCTGGCAAAGTGAAATAATATAAAATTGTAAATAGGCCATCAAAAAAAAAAGCCTTCCTAAGTTTCTTGCCGGTTCTTCTCAGGTGGGCCGCGTTCCGAACCGGTGGTCGCTTTAAATATTTTAAATAGGGTATGACATTTTGTAAGCGCCGTTAAAATGGTCTATGCAAAATAAAGATATTTTTATTTATTTTATTTTATTTTAATCCCGCTTCGTTGGGGCTCCGGGTGTAATCCCGCTTCGTTGGGGCTCCGGGTGTAATCCCGCTTCGTTGGGGCTCCGGGTATAATCCCGCTTCGTTGGGGCTCCGGGTGTAATCCCGCTTCGTTGGGGCTCCGGGTGTAATCCCGCTTCGTTGGGGCTCCGGGTGTAATCCCGCTTCGTTGGGGCTCCGGGTGTAATCCCGCTTCGTTGGGGCTCCGGGTGTAATCCCGCTTCGTTGGGGCTCCGGGTGTAATCCCGCTTCGTTGGGGCTCCGGGTGTAATCCCGCTTCGTTGGGGCTCCGGGTATAATCCCGCTTCGTTGGGGCTCCGGGTGTAATCCCGCTTCGTTGGGGCTCCGGGTGGCTCTGGAAGTAATCCCGCATCTTTGGGGAGGATTCGGGTGCTGTCCTACTTTCTTGAGGGGGTGGAAGGCGTACGCGTAGTTGTCACGTCACGCCACCGTCTAGGGCCTGCTTCTGTAAGGACGGCGAGCAGCCCACCTTTCGTCCTCAGGCCCCTGGTCATGGAGGCCGATGGTCCTGGGTGAAGATCTGCGACGCAGTCTGCGAAGGGTGCGCCACAGACTGCGGAATTCGAGAGGTAGAATTCTTTCCCCGCATCCTCTCCGCCGCCTCTTTCGGGAGCATTACATGCATATATAAGATGCAGCAACGTCCTACTGGCTCTCACCGGAGACTATGACTCTCACCATGGTTTCCAGCGTGAGGACGTCCACACCCAGACCCGCAACGAGGTCCCGGCGCTGCAGCGATAGAATACCGTGTAACCTATCTTGATCGCTTCTATGCAAATATAGCCAGCTTTCACTACACAATATAGAGGCTAGTAACCCTTTCATTCCGTGGTCAAATTGCATTTGCATTGATGGAACGACGGAAAAGTAACCGTCGCTCGTCGTCTGATTGGCCAAGGGGTCATAGTACGATATTCTATATAAGTATTCTACTACACTACTTTGGTAGATATTATATATATTATATAATATTATTTCTGCTTTCTTTATCATTAACGAGTGTCGCGTAACATGTAAACGCTCCTAAACTAACCTTACCTACCTCTAGTAAAAGTAATTTCTCGTCGCGGTTATCAGCGGATCATCATAACAATACGTACGTATAATATAAACACAACGCACGTGGTGGGGTGTGTCTCGGTGACCCATATCATACCGATTAAAGCGCTTTTTTATACACATATGACTTATTGACTCTACTTGCGCGGCAATAATAACAACTATGTGACGTAAGCACAGTGATTATTTGATATCAATATATCTACGCATATCACTGCGCGGTTCTTATCGATAGATCCTTTCACAACCTTGGGAAATTACCTAACTAGAAATAAAAATTGTGTCACAGATTTACAGGGTGATGGCAAGAGAATAGAGATATGCTCTCCTAGTCTCCTTGCCTGGACTACTCAATAGTTGAGTACCTTGCAACAGTGTATGCTGTGGCAGAAAGAGACGTGATCTGAGATCTGTACAACAATTCCAGTTCTACCAGGTGGTCATGTCGGGGTAGAAATAAGGTCTTATCTAACCAAGCGCAGGCCACAAACTCGTTGAAGTCAGCCGATGAAGAATCCTTTAATTGTAGAGCTATAATTATATTACATCTCCGACTGAAGTGATACAAGACTAGTTTCTAAATCATGACGGCGTAAGTTAAGGTAAGAGTCCTCGCTTTCGCACGTAATGTACGCAGTCGCACCTATTTAATCCCGTCGCTTATAAATTCTACAATTATGCATAATAATTTGCCCGAGTTGTCAACATTTATGACTTCTGCTCCGCTCTCCAGGGTAGTAGCGTGATGCCTCGATAAATGGGATATCTAAAACAAAAAAAAATCCGTCCAGTAGTTCCTGGACTATCCGCGGATCGGATCGTAAGCATTTGATCCGATACTCAAAAATCGATTGGATCGGGTCCTGGTGACCATGGCCAGCTGCGTAATATTTTCCATTCCTATGGCCGCTGCAAGGCCAATGAGGTATAAGTCATTCCATATTTTTCAAACAAAGTCATACAACACGAAATTTTTAATACTCACAAAAATTAAGATCATATGTAAATTATAATCACTCTTCATTCTTTACTCTTCAAGAAGCGCTCGTAGCCCCGCGGTCTTAGTGTTCTGTAAACGACCACTGCGTTAAGCAACTTTCACTATGGCTGGTCCTTATATGGGTGACCACTCTGTGGCATTTTACATTTGCGAGCGTTTCCGTTCTTCGGAAGGCACGTTAAGCCCTTGGCCCCGGTTGCCTGTAACAGGGCAGTCGTTAAGCCCAGTTAAAGGCTTGAAAAATTTTAACAGCAGTTCGCCACAACCTGCGCCCGTCAATTTTCAACACGGCAATGGGCTCACCACCTGTTACGTGGGACAAAAAGTGCATACGGTGAAATGTGGGCGTATAGTATGCAGCTGCCTACCCCTTTTGGGATAAAGGCGTGAAAATATATCTATGTCATATTAAGTGTAAAAAAATCTCTAATCATTACCTACCTAGTTGATTATCTCAAAAGCGTGTGCAGAGTGACAGTTTTATCTTAAAAGAACATTTCAGAAGCTGACGTTAATCTTATTCTCATTGAATCAGACCCCTGCGATATAAAAACGAGAAAAAGATATACCTATTGTCATAATTAAAACGCAAAATGTGTCTGCAGAGGTTATCTCCTCGTAGAATGTAAGTATATGAGTTACTCTTAAGTCAGTTGTTCTGATTTAGAGGTCAGTTACCCGATATGAGGAGATACAATCCGATTGATAGTACATTGTAACTTTTAGGGTTCTGTTCCATTCCTGTGGCAGTGGAACTTTGGTACTTTGGTATCTAAGGCAACTTGAACTAGAGGTCCTAGATATCTCTCCTCGTGAGTTGTGATAGTGGCCCTAAGTCTCTGGACTTTCATCAGACTTTGTAAGTGTAAGTCTAGGTCTCTCTCTGGATTGACCCGATTAATTATCTGTCCCATAATCCTAAACATGCTAACCCGATTTTGAGATATGAGGGAACTTTACACGGACATTAATTCTGACATCTTGTCTTCTGCAAGCAATACTAAAACTCTATTCTTATCAGACTTGCTAGACTGCATTTAAGTGTAAGGCCAGCAACATAATAGTTTATGTACATAACTGATTAAACATTCTGCGTGAATTCGGCGCTAGAAGTACAGGTATACTAGTCAGCAAGTGAAACTGAAATGAATGAAATAGTATTGAATTGTAAAAAGGCCATAAAAAAAGCCTTCCTTAGTTTCTTGCCGGTTATTCTTAGGTGGGCCGCGTTCCGAACTGTGACTTTAAATATTTTAAATTTATCTTTAGTTTTAGCATATGACATTTTGTAAGCGCCGTTAAAATGATCTATGCAAAATAAAGACATATTTATTTATTATGAATCCTTTCAGAAACTACCATCACATTGTAACTTTGGTCGTCGTACTAAAAAGTTAACACGGACTCTTTATAGTAGCCTGGAGATGGAACCCAGACTTCTGGACGTCGACTCACACTTAGCAATATTTTTTAATCATTTTAATTAATTGTTACATTAAGGTCGTGGCCTAAGTAACAACGCAGAGCGGACGTTTAACGTTTAATAAATATCTTTGAGGAAACCTAATTGCTTCTGATTTCTACATTATTTTTGAAGCGCTCGTGGTCTCGCGGACACTGTGTTCTATAAACGATCACTGCGTTAAGCAACTTTCGCTATGGCTGGTCACGGATGGGTGGCCACTTTGTGGCATTTACATTTGCGAGCGTTTCCGTGCTTCGGAAGGCACGTTAAGCCGTTGGTCCCGGTTGCCAGTAACATGGCAGTCGTTAAGTCAAGTTGAAGGCACTATAGGCGGCTTAAAAGTTTCAACAGCAGGTAGCCTGCGTCTGTCTACTTCAACATGGCAATAGGCTCACCACCAATTACGTGGGACAGGAATACACATGCTGAAAAGTGGGCATATAATATGCCTCTGCCACGCCTTCGGGGATAAGGCGTGATAGATAAATAAATATAAGTGCGGTAAGTGGTGGCTGAGCGGATATCGGATCCCGGGTTGGGACAAGTATTTGTGTGACCCGCAAGTGTTTGTTTGGGAGTTTGGGTATTTCCTACGTACAATAAATATGTATTTAATGTAACTTGCATGTTTATCATTAGGAACAGTAGGTAGAGAATCCAGAAAAAATCAAAACAGTGTCTTTCTAATCAGCCTATCGCAGTCCTCTGCTGAACTAAGCCTTTTATTTTGAAAGGGTGATTACCCTTACTGTACAACGGCGGCCTGACGGGTAAGTACCGGACTTTCTTTCGAGTTTACCTTCTCTTCGCCACTACCTTGTCTGTTGGTCAGTAGGTGCACCTTTTGCAAACTGGTTTAGTTTAGGCCCCAAAGATCTAAGTAGGGTCTTATAGTACCTACCTATAACTATCTTCAATTTGGGTTTACGAAAGGGCGCTCAACTTCCGATGTTGGTGTTGAGTTATTAAAATGTATTCATGAAGCATGGGAAGACAAGCACGATGCATTAGGTATATTTTGCGATCTATCAAAGGCTTTTGATTGCGTTCAACATGAAACGCTGTGCAGGAAACTACACCACTATGGAATAAGAGGCAAAGCTCTCGACCTTCTGTCTTCATATTTGAACAATAGAATACAGAGGGTCGATATTAATGGTACACGTTCTGTAGGATCCATGGTTACAATGGGTGTGCCGCAAGGTTCGATACTTGGGCCATTCTTGTTCCTCATTTATATTAATGATTTACCATTTTATGTAGGGGACAGGAATAGGATTGTTTTGTTTGCAGATGACACCTCATTAATTTTTAAAATTAAAAGACAATTAGATAACTATGACGATGTAAACAATGCAATTGCAAGAGTAGTTCATTGGTTCAGCTCAAATAATCTTTGCCTTAATGAAAATAAAACTAAATGTATAAAATTTACTCTACCAAATGTAAAACAAGTTGCGGCCAATGTTCAACTGAATGGACAAGTGTTAGAGTTTGTAGAATCAACTGTGTTCCTAGGTATAACTATTGATGCCAATTCGCAGTGGGGCCCACACATAGAAAAGACAGCCTCTAGATTAAGTTCGGCTGCATACGCTGTAAAAAAGATCAGGACTCTAACAGATGTGGATACGGCTAGAATGGTTTACTTCAGCTATTTTCATAGTATTATGTCTTACGGTATTCTCCTTTGGGGGAGTGCTGCAGATTTAAATATTATTTTTGTTCTACAAAAGCGGGCTGTACGCGCTATTTATAATTTGGGCCCCAGAGTTTCTCTCCGAGAAAAATTCAAAGAAGTAAATATTCTAACCGTACCATCACAATACATTTTTGCCAATCTTATGTATGTCCAGAAAAATCTATCACAGTTTTCTAAACTCTGTGATAAACATAATATAAACACTAGAAATAAAAATAATCTTTCAGTCCACCACAGTCGACTACATAAGATTGGCGATTCTTTCCAGGGTAACTGTATACGCTTTTACAACAAGCTTCCCTGTGACCTGAGAAATTTACCTTTAAATAAATTTAAAAAGTTTATTAAAAGCAAGCTTTGTGAAAAAGGTTTTTACTCCGTTACAGACTATTTGCAGGACAGGGACGCCTGGAAATGATCTGCTGGCAAAGTGAAATAATATAAAATTGTAAATAGGCCATCAAAAAAAAAAGCCTTCCTAAGTTTCTTGCCGGTTCTTCTCAGGTGGGCCGCGTTCCGAACCGGTGGTCGCTTTAAATATTTTAAATAGGGTATGACATTTTGTAAGCGCCGTTAAAATGGTCTATGCAAAATAAAGATATTTTTATTTATTTTATTTTATTTTAATCCCGCTTCGTTGGGGCTCCGGGTGTAATCCCGCTTCGTTGGGGCTCCGGGTGTAATCCCGCTTCGTTGGGGCTCCGGGTATAATCCCGCTTCGTTGGGGCTCCGGGTGTAATCCCGCTTCGTTGGGGCTCCGGGTGTAATCCCGCTTCGTTGGGGCTCCGGGTGTAATCCCGCTTCGTTGGGGCTCCGGGTGTAATCCCGCTTCGTTGGGGCTCCGGGTGTAATCCCGCTTCGTTGGGGCTCCGGGTGTAATCCCGCTTCGTTGGGGCTCCGGGTGTAATCCCGCTTCGTTGGGGCTCCGGGTATAATCCCGCTTCGTTGGGGCTCCGGGTGTAATCCCGCTTCGTTGGGGCTCCGGGTGGCTCTGGAAGTAATCCCGCATCTTTGGGGAGGATTCGGGTGCTGTCCTACTTTCTTGAGGGGGTGGAAGGCGTACGCGTAGTTGTCACGTCACGCCACCGTCTAGGGCCTGCTTCTGTAAGGACGGCGAGCAGCCCACCTTTCGTCCTCAGGCCCCTGGTCATGGAGGCCGATGGTCCTGGGTGAAGATCTGCGACGCAGTCTGCGAAGGGTGCGCCACAGACTGCGGAATTCGAGAGGTAGAATTCTTTCCCCGCATCCTCTCCGCCGCCTCTTTCGGGAGCATTACATGCATATATAAGATGCAGCAACGTCCTACTGGCTCTCACCGGAGACTATGACTCTCACCATGGTTTCCAGCGTGAGGACGTCCACACCCAGACCCGCAACGAGGTCCCGGCGCTGCAGCGATAGAATACCGTGTAACCTATCTTGATCGCTTCTATGCAAATATAGCCAGCTTTCACTACACAATATAGAGGCTAGTAACCCTTTCATTCCGTGGTCAAATTGCATTTGCATTGATGGAACGACGGAAAAGTAACCGTCGCTCGTCGTCTGATTGGCCAAGGGGTCATAGTACGATATTCTATATAAGTATTCTACTACACTACTTTGGTAGATATTATATATATTATATAATATTATTTCTGCTTTCTTTATCATTAACGAGTGTCGCGTAACATGTAAACGCTCCTAAACTAACCTTACCTACCTCTAGTAAAAGTAATTTCTCGTCGCGGTTATCAGCGGATCATCATAACAATACGTACGTATAATATAAACACAACGCACGTGGTGGGGTGTGTCTCGGTGACCCATATCATACCGATTAAAGCGCTTTTTTATACACATATGACTTATTGACTCTACTTGCGCGGCAATAATAACAACTATGTGACGTAAGCACAGTGATTATTTGATATCAATATATCTACGCATATCACTGCGCGGTTCTTATCGATAGATCCTTTCACAACCTTGGGAAATTACCTAACTAGAAATAAAAATTGTGTCACAGATTTACAGGGTGATGGCAAGAGAATAGAGATATGCTCTCCTAGTCTCCTTGCCTGGACTACTCAATAGTTGAGTACCTTGCAACAGTGTATGCTGTGGCAGAAAGAGACGTGATCTGAGATCTGTACAACAATTCCAGTTCTACCAGGTGGTCATGTCGGGGTAGAAATAAGGTCTTATCTAACCAAGCGCAGGCCACAAACTCGTTGAAGTCAGCCGATGAAGAATCCTTTAATTGTAGAGCTATAATTATATTACATCTCCGACTGAAGTGATACAAGACTAGTTTCTAAATCATGACGGCGTAAGTTAAGGTAAGAGTCCTCGCTTTCGCACGTAATGTACGCAGTCGCACCTATTTAATCCCGTCGCTTATAAATTCTACAATTATGCATAATAATTTGCCCGAGTTGTCAACATTTATGACTTCTGCTCCGCTCTCCAGGGTAGTAGCGTGATGCCTCGATAAATGGGATATCTAAAACAAAAAAAAATCCGTCCAGTAGTTCCTGGACTATCCGCGGATCGGATCGTAAGCATTTGATCCGATACTCAAAAATCGATTGGATCGGGTCCTGGTGACCATGGCCAGCTGCGTAATATTTTCCATTCCTATGGCCGCTGCAAGGCCAATGAGGTATAAGTCATTCCATATTTTTCAAACAAAGTCATACAACACGAAATTTTTAATACTCACAAAAATTAAGATCATATGTAAATTATAATCACTCTTCATTCTTTACTCTTCAAGAAGCGCTCGTAGCCCCGCGGTCTTAGTGTTCTGTAAACGACCACTGCGTTAAGCAACTTTCACTATGGCTGGTCCTTATATGGGTGACCACTCTGTGGCATTTTACATTTGCGAGCGTTTCCGTTCTTCGGAAGGCACGTTAAGCCCTTGGCCCCGGTTGCCTGTAACAGGGCAGTCGTTAAGCCCAGTTAAAGGCTTGAAAAATTTTAACAGCAGTTCGCCACAACCTGCGCCCGTCAATTTTCAACACGGCAATGGGCTCACCACCTGTTACGTGGGACAAAAAGTGCATACGGTGAAATGTGGGCGTATAGTATGCAGCTGCCTACCCCTTTTGGGATAAAGGCGTGAAAATATATCTATGTCATATTAAGTGTAAAAAAATCTCTAATCATTACCTACCTAGTTGATTATCTCAAAAGCGTGTGCAGAGTGACAGTTTTATCTTAAAAGAACATTTCAGAAGCTGACGTTAATCTTATTCTCATTGAATCAGACCCCTGCGATATAAAAACGAGAAAAAGATATACCTATTGTCATAATTAAAACGCAAAATGTGTCTGCAGAGGTTATCTCCTCGTAGAATGTAAGTATATGAGTTACTCTTAAGTCAGTTGTTCTGATTTAGAGGTCAGTTACCCGATATGAGGAGATACAATCCGATTGATAGTACATTGTAACTTTTAGGGTTCTGTTCCATTCCTGTGGCAGTGGAACTTTGGTACTTTGGTATCTAAGGCAACTTGAACTAGAGGTCCTAGATATCTCTCCTCGTGAGTTGTGATAGTGGCCCTAAGTCTCTGGACTTTCATCAGACTTTGTAAGTGTAAGTCTAGGTCTCTCTCTGGATTGACCCGATTAATTATCTGTCCCATAATCCTAAACATGCTAACCCGATTTTGAGATATGAGGGAACTTTACACGGACATTAATTCTGACATCTTGTCTTCTGCAAGCAATACTAAAACTCTATTCTTATCAGACTTGCTAGACTGCATTTAAGTGTAAGGCCAGCAACATAATAGTTTATGTACATAACTGATTAAACATTCTGCGTGAATTCGGCGCTAGAAGTACAGGTATACTAGTCAGCAAGTGAAACTGAAATGAATGAAATAGTATTGAATTGTAAAAAGGCCATAAAAAAAGCCTTCCTTAGTTTCTTGCCGGTTATTCTTAGGTGGGCCGCGTTCCGAACTGTGACTTTAAATATTTTAAATTTATCTTTAGTTTTAGCATATGACATTTTGTAAGCGCCGTTAAAATGATCTATGCAAAATAAAGACATATTTATTTATTATGAATCCTTTCAGAAACTACCATCACATTGTAACTTTGGTCGTCGTACTAAAAAGTTAACACGGACTCTTTATAGTAGCCTGGAGATGGAACCCAGACTTCTGGACGTCGACTCACACTTAGCAATATTTTTTAATCATTTTAATTAATTGTTACATTAAGGTCGTGGCCTAAGTAACAACGCAGAGCGGACGTTTAACGTTTAATAAATATCTTTGAGGAAACCTAATTGCTTCTGATTTCTACATTATTTTTGAAGCGCTCGTGGTCTCGCGGACACTGTGTTCTATAAACGATCACTGCGTTAAGCAACTTTCGCTATGGCTGGTCACGGATGGGTGGCCACTTTGTGGCATTTACATTTGCGAGCGTTTCCGTGCTTCGGAAGGCACGTTAAGCCGTTGGTCCCGGTTGCCAGTAACATGGCAGTCGTTAAGTCAAGTTGAAGGCACTATAGGCGGCTTAAAAGTTTCAACAGCAGGTAGCCTGCGTCTGTCTACTTCAACATGGCAATAGGCTCACCACCAATTACGTGGGACAGGAATACACATGCTGAAAAGTGGGCATATAATATGCCTCTGCCACGCCTTCGGGGATAAGGCGTGATAGATAAATAAATATAAGTGCGGTAAGTGGTGGCTGAGCGGATATCGGATCCCGGGTTGGGACAAGTATTTGTGTGACCCGCAAGTGTTTGTTTGGGAGTTTGGGTATTTCCTACGTACAATAAATATGTATTTAATGTAACTTGCATGTTTATCATTAGGAACAGTAGGTAGAGAATCCAGAAAAAATCAAAACAGTGTCTTTCTAATCAGCCTATCGCAGTCCTCTGCTGAACTAAGCCTTTTATTTTGAAAGGGTGATTACCCTTACTGTACAACGGCGGCCTGACGGGTAAGTACCGGACTTTCTTTCGAGTTTACCTTCTCTTCGCCACTACCTTGTCTGTTGGTCAGTAGGTGCACCTTTTGCAAACTGGTTTAGTTTAGGCCCCAAAGATCTAAGTAGGGTCTTATAGTACCTACCTATAACTATCTTCACACTGTATCGCAAAGCCTGGCGATCTTCACAGATCGCCAGGCTTTGCGATCCATGCATACTTCTTTCGCTTTCTGCAGATTCATTAATCCCTTTATACTTACATACACGTGTGGGTATGCGACTACTTTTGACATTGCCTTTTTTGAGAAGTCTGCTCACGTACATATGTGTAAGCCTCATCCTACCCTCTACTTTTGCACAATATATAAAATATATTCTTCGTCAATCGTTCCTCACTCATTCGTTGGACGTGTCCAAAGTGAAAAGTGAAAAATCTTTATTCATGTAGGTCACAAAGTAACACTTATAAACGTCAAGATTATTGCTTCTACATTTACATTTACTGCCAGATTCGCAACGCAATAGGTAGAGCCTGAGGAAGAACCTGGCAATAAAACTCATGGCCACTCTTTTCTAACTGCCAGTAATTACATTAGTTTTATTTTCATGATATTTGAACAAATTATATAGTAATGAGTCTTTACAAAAGAAACCAAATCAAATCAAAATGAGAGCGTTTCTAGTTGCCAGTTTTAAAGGTAGCCCACCCTTATGAGGAAGACTCCGGCAAGAAACTAAATGGCTGCTATTTTAAAATGCAGGTATGGCTTACAATATTAAACTTACATTGCTCCTTTGGAGTTACGTGAGAACAGTCGACTAAACTTAATTTGCCTTAAATATAAATAGTTTTATTTGTAATAATTGCTATAACAGCTATGAGCTGACCAGTCCCAACAGACGGCACCCGTTCACGGGTATGACGCATATATCAGCCATCGCCCTACTCAACCGTATTATAGGGAATAAGGCGACCCGATACATGCACCACCACTGCCAGGACACTTAGGCGAGCATGATATACTCAAACTGCACAGCAACCATCATGTCAATGTCAAAATTTATAAAAAGCTATGTGGACGGTGTTCACACAATAACAAACTCAAATTACATATAATTATATTAGTTAACCTGACGTTTCAGATCACTTATGTTGAACAAATGTACATTATATTTATAATGTTTCTTTATTATTATTATTAATTATATTTGTATATTTATGTGTGTTGACTTAGAGCAACTTACTCCCATGCATTTTTATCATTTAAATAGTCTGAAATTTTATAATATGCCTTGTTACACAATTTGGCCTTGACTGTTGTTTTAAACATATTTATTGACAATATTCTAATTTCATCGGGAAGTTTGTTATAGAATCGTATACATTGCCCCATAAAAGAATTGCTGATTATTTCGAGAAGAGTAGAATGTAATACAAGATTATCTTTATGCCTAGTGTTTATATTATGTATATCACTTTTTTTAAGAAATGTGTCTATGTTTTTGTGCACATAAAGTAAATTCTCATATATATATTGTGATATAACGGTAAGAATATTAAGGTCTTTGAATCTTTCTCTTAGAAATACCCTGGGACCAAGCTGGTATATTGCTCTCACGCTCTTCTGTAAAATAAATATCGTATTAATGTCCGGGGAGACTCATCTCCCCATAGAAGAATTCCGTATGACATAACGCTATGGAAATAACTGAAATAAACTATTCTAGCCATTTCAACATCAGTGAGCCGTCTTATTGTTTTTACTGCATATCCAGCAGAGCTTAATTTGTCTGACAATTTTTCTATATGTGGTCCTCACTGCAACTTTGAATCAATAGTTATACCCAAAAACACAGAAGCCCCAATAGTATCCAACCCTGATCCATTAAGTTGCACATTGGTCGCCACCTGTCTCACATTAGGTGTCGAAAACTTAATTACTTTTTTTATTGCTTAAATAAGAAGTCATAAGGTCGAGAGCTTTATTTCTGATACCGTAGTGGCGTAATTTCTTTACAAGAGTTTCGTGATGAACGCTATCGAAGGCTTTAGATAAATCGCAAAAAACACCTAATGCATCCTGCGAATCCTCCCAAGCCGCATAAATACTTTTGAGTAAAGCAACTCCTGCATCCACCGTAGAGCAACCCTTTGTAAATCCAAACTGTTTCATGTGTAGTATATTATGTATATAAAAGTGACTAAGCAACTGTCCAAGCATTAGCTTTTCAAATATTTTACTTAGTGTTGGTAGTACGGTAACAGGCCGAAAGTTAGAGGGATCTGCATAATCGCCGGCTTTAAATAAAGGAATTACTTTACTATGTTTCATTAGGTCAGGAAATATCCCAGACTTGACACAGCAATTGAACACAGCTGCCAGATGTGGAGCTATTACAGTGATAATATGAGAGACAGTTTTAACAGATAGACCCCACAAATCTTTAGTGTTTTTCATATTAATTGCCTTAAAAGTTTTTAAAATATCTCTAGGACTAACAGCTGAAAATTCAAAGTCTGTGCCACATTCCACCACGCCTTGTTTTAAAAGTTGTTCGGCATCGTTAGAGCAAGACGAGAGAGTTCTTGTAATTGAAAGAGGAATGTTAGAAAAATATTTTTCAAATTCAGTTGCAACTTTAAAATCTTCTATAATATTTACGTTATTTATTTTTAAATGAAAATAATGACTGCGCACTTTGGATTTACCGGTTTCAATATTTATAACATTCCAAGTTTCCTTAATAACATTATTTGAATATTTGATTTTATTTTTTAAATAAATTGATTTTGCTTTCAGGCAAGTTTGTCTAAATGTTTTTGAGTATTATTTTAAACTAAAAATTTAAACTCTTGAAAATTTGTATTATGATTATAGGACTTCTCTTCGTATAGTTGATTCAATTTCTTACGACTATTATAGATTCCTGGAGTTGCCCAGTCACTGAAAGTTAGACCTTCACTCATAGATAAGTGCTTAGGAGTAAAAATTGAGCTGAACTCACCATTAATCAAGTTGACTAATGAGTTGTATAAGTGATCCACATTTCCGTGACAGGGCAAAAATTTAACTTTTTTTGTAATATTACATTTAAAATTTTCTATACGGTTCTCACTGAATGGTTTCACATTTATTTGTCTTTTTACATTACTTTGAGAATTACAAAAGGAAACCAACTGCCCTGTGTGGTCCGAGTCAACCTTATGAATTATAGATGTATGTATTGGTTTCACACTACTAAATATGTTATCAATACATCTTGCAGTAGTGACCGTTATTCTAGTGGGTTCCATAAAATTGTGATATAAATTAAATGATTTTGCTAAATTCAGAAAATCTATACTTTCTGAAGACTTATCTAAAACATTTATGTTAAAGTCTCCACATACAACAATTGTTTTATGGCTATTATACTCGTATATATTAAGGCTTCCTCCATTATTTCAAAAAGAGACTTAACTGGCGCGCATGGAGGTTTGTACAGTACATTCAACACAATGAATCGCTCCAATTCAACACATGAAATCTCCACAACTCGCTCAACAGAGAGGCTCACAACATCCAATCTTTCTTTAAATTTAAATATTTTATTTATTAATATTAAAGAGCCACCTCGTTTATATTTCTTTCTATTGAACGAGCTCGTCGTCAATCACCAGATTATTGAAGCTATGAGTGAATTGATGACTTTTTAGCCAGTGCTCATATAAACATACAATATCAATACTGTTACAATTCATTAACAACTCCAATTCTAGCTCTTTATAAAGAGCTAGAATTGGAGTTGGTATACCTTTTAAACCTCGAATGTTTTGATGCACCAGGTTGAGACACTTCTATATACTGTTACAATTCACAGATATGTTTGATGGGTTCATATTTTTATTAGAAACCCTAGTTATACATTTTATTTCTTTAGCCCCAGAATAGGGAGGTACATATGTAGGTACTATGCAAGAAAAATTATCTGTTGTCTTATTACTCAGTTTAAATTAAGTAAATTTGAATTGTCAGTAGTAAAATTACTGACATTGTGAATGTCATATAAACATTGCTCAATAGGAGCAACTTGTTTAGCCAAGTTCTTGGCTGATATATCTAATAAATATGATAGCGAAGTAGCTATTTGTCTTATAGAATAATTGGAAAGATAATAATAATTATCTTTTGTCAAATAAAATGAAATGAAATGACATATGCAGCAGAGCTTAATTTGTCTGACAATTTTTCTATATGTGGTCCCCACTGCAACTTTGAATCAATAGTTATACCCAAAAACACAGAAGCCCCAATAGTATCCAACCCTGATCCATTAAGTTGCACATTGGTCTCCACCTGTCTCACATTAGGTGTCGAAAACTTAATTACTTTTTTTATTGCTTAAATAAGAAGTCATAAGGTCGAGAGCTTTATTTCTGATACCGTAGTGGCGTAATTTCTTTACAAGAGTTTCGTGATGAACGCTATCGAAGGCTTTAGATAAATCGCAAAAAACACCTAATGCATCCTGCGAATCCTCCCAAGCCGCATAAATACTTTTGAGTAAAGCAACCCCTGCATCCACCGTTGAGCAACCCTTTGTAAATCCAAACTGTTTCCTGTGTAGTATATTATGTATATACAAACCAATGGAGCACGCCCTTTTCCAGCTTAACGCTGACACTTTCATTCAAACGTGCCAAATTGCGTATCACTACGTTACGTATTCGGTCGGACAAGGTTAAGCCTATCGTACCAATAGAGTATTATGTAGACCTCTATTCTTGTTCTCCATCTGAAGTGATTTTCCTGTTTCATGTTCTGCTTGAATTTAGAGCCTGGCGTCCTCTTTTATTTGGTTGCTAGGAGCAGCTATCGTTTGAGTTTTAAATTGTTTTCATGATCAAGGGCACCTGCGTCATTGGCTCGTCCGTTAATCAGCAGGTGTACCGCTCTGCTAGCTGTTACTTGTGCCCTTGGGATCCTGGCGGGCCCCTTGCATCCAAGCATATCTCTATGTTCCTGATGACAAATATTTAATCACGTAAGGCGATGAACGATCACTGCGTTTTAAGCAACTTTCGCTATGGCTGGTCCTCGGATTGATAACCACTTTGTGGCATTTACATTTGCGAGCGTTTCCGTACTTCAGAAGGCACGTTAAGCTGTTGGTCCCGGTTGCCAGTAACATGGCACTCGTTAAGCCAAGTTGGAAGCCTTACGGGTGGTTTAAAAATTTTCAACAGCAGGTACCTACAACCTGCGCTTGCCCACTTCAACACAACAATGGGCTCGCCACCTTTTACGTAGTACAGAACTAACTGCATACGGTGAAGTGTGGGCGTATAGTATGCCTCTGCCTACCCCCTTTAGGGATAAAGGCGTGACAAAATATAAGTATGTATGCTAGGCGATGCTTTTTTTTATTACCCCGCCACCGCTCGCAGTGTGACCTCACCACAAACTCATTGACGTAAATTACAATTGTTGAATGACGAGTTATAAATAAACCCAATGGAAAATAACGTAACTATAATATTTGTGTTTATTCATCAATATCAATGATCCGATATAAAATATCGGCGACGACCTTTACGGACTATTGATAGCGTCATGAAAATCTGTGGATTAAGTTCTAAGAAGCTGGGAAAATGTAGGCAGTCAACTACGCCACAAAACGCATTCTGATTTTGCTTGTTCAAGAAGTTTATTAACCTTTAATTATAAAGGCAATCAAATACAACAAAAACAAAATCCTAACCAAAATGCCTATCAAACTAAAAAAAAAAAGATTTAACTTAGGGTGTAGATAATTTGGAATATAGTGTTCCAAATTATTATCATATTTTTTCTTTGACAATTGCTAACATTGTTTCTTAGAAACTAATAGATTTCTTATCTTTGTAACAGCAAACTCTTTAGTACTCTAGTTAATCAATCATTTTAAACAAAATACTTAAAAATAACATCAAATTTATCAGTAATCAGTCACAATCTGATTACTGATAATCAGTAACCAGTTTAACTGTTGAAAACACTTTTGAAAAAGTGTTGTTTAAACTTACAGTCAACTATTCTTTAGTTAAGTCTTGCAATAATCACAAATATATAGGATTTATAACCACTATAAGCAACGTGAACACACAATTCGCACATTAAGCATTGAACCCACTCTTCATCCCTTTTATCTTCGCTATATTTTCCGTTACAGAAAAAGCATTTGGCGTCTTCGTCAGTCACATCTCTCGTTGCTACATCGTCAAAAGAGTCTGTCTTATTTTCTAATATAGCCCCAGAATTTGGATCTGATGAGTCTGTCATATTTCTTTTATTTTTTTTCCTTTTCCTTTAATTTTTTTTTCTTTGTTTTGTTTTCTTTATCAGTTTTTTTAAGTTGTGCATTGCAACTTGAGATTATTGCTGATCTTGCTGGCTTACGGCCTCTTTCTCTTTTTGTATTTGTGAGATATTGCCATTTCTAAAATAAAACAGAATAATTAATATCTACTCATAAAATTGTGCATACAATTTTCAATATGCCAAATTATGTTCATATTCGGTATTCCAAATTAACAAAATACCATCCTAACCTAAAATTCCATCACACATTTTTTAATCTAGAAATGTCCACAAAATCATAGTTACATCATAAACTAAAAAGGTCACTAAACAGTTTAAATAACAACCATGAAGATTTAAAGTTATACAGTAAATGATTATCACTGATTGCTTTCTTACCGAAAAACTTTTCACAGCAGGCGTTTCGTTCTCTTGGGGTTTGTAGCCGGAATGTCAAAGATGGCGTCCTGTTTTAGTACCCCATAGCTACGTGTATCACTCTGATGTTATGTTTACGGCAACAAAAAACAGATGCCGTTTATAGTAATTTAGATATCTAAGTATTCCAAGTTACCTGCAGTATTCCAAATATGCTGCAGTTCCTCTATAGATAATTTGTAATAAAATACTTAACCCACATTTTCACAAACTTTCACATTAATAATACCTAGGTACATTTAAAGAGTAAGTAGGTGACCCTAGTTTCTTTCTACCAGACCTAACTGATGTGATCATAATAGATAGCCTATGGACGTCTGCCACCAACGACCGACGGCTACCCCGTACAATACGTACAATACATTTAGACATTTGACGTCTAGTATGGGCTACTTTCAGATCACGATATTTTGCTATTGTTTTCCGATCATCATGTTTTGAGAATATGATGTTTCGTTAATTTATATTTTCATGGCATTCCCGTCTGTCACGAAACGGCTCTGACTCCGATAAGCGCTCTGCACCCTGGGCCTCTTTCTGCTAGCTAACCTAACAGATCAAAACAGGATCATCATAGCGATATGTTTTCTCAACACACTTGCTCAAAACGACGTTTTTATTCCAGGCTCATAATCCTATATAATAAACACGCGTGCTTTTTCAGTACATATATTATCGTTACTAAACCCAACCTTGAAACCAAGTTGTAAATACGAAGAGATGTAATTTATTAGGTTATAACTTTTTATAGCTATACAAACTCTTTATGCGGCAAATAACAGTACATACCTACTTATCTACATATTTCTTTGTAAAACTAGCTATATTTCTAAAATGATTTTTAATCTTTGTTGTTGGCTTATCTACTTGCCTAAGAAAAAAAAATTTCGTGAATAATTGACGGCTGTGACGAAGTTTAAATTATTACAATTGTGAAGTTTTTTACTAACGAAAATGTTTAGTCCTAGTGAAGAAAATTAAGAATCCTATTATTAAATTAACTCCACCGGACATATCTCTATACCAATATTTTATTTCTCATTGTATCAACAAAATAAACATGTCTCTTAAATATGATCGTTATAGAGACCCGAAATCGTCTAACAATGACTTGTGGAACTTCTAACAATACGTTCTAGCACTGCATGATTTTACAACATCAGTAACCTTTAAGCCTGCGCCCACGAAGCGTAATCAAATTACGTCCTTTTGTGTATTGAGAGGTCAGACGTCGCTACCAACAATGCCTTAAATCAAATTCCCAATAGAAGCTTCAAATTTAGGTAAAGTTTGGACACAACACAAGGTTAAGAATTAAAACAACGACGTTATAAGTTCTTAATATAATTTATTGCAGACACAAACTGTTCAGTTCAGTGACCCCGCCAAACTGAATTTGGTGTACCACCCACGTGTTGAAATTAAAAAATTACCTAAATTATTTACACATAAACTAAAAACTTAATAAAATAAAATAAATAAACAATTTCTTCTAATAACCGAGTTAGAGCAAGATTACATCTAGGTACCTTATGTCGTCTAGCCTCGTCACATACCTTCGAATTTTGAAAAAGTTTGCGGTTTGTATAATCTTTATTGAAATGCTGTATGGACCGAGGTTATTAGCCTGCTCAAAAATTAGAGCTAAGAAAAATAAAAAAATGTCATTTATAAAAAACATCGGACTGTAAATTTATTTTTGTATGAAGAAATAACAAAACCGAACATATATGACGTGGTTTCTGCCAAGTCGACAACTAGGAATGATAAAAATAATATTATAATGACAGATTCATTATGTGTTATGGCAATACCATTTTCAGCTGTCAACTTAGCCTACAAACGATTCACAAACTAAATAAAACTTTAATTTCTTTTACTTCGTTTTTTATATAATACGAGATCATTGTTTTATGTGTAAAAATGTATACGATAATCATTTCAGCGCTCAACACATTTAGAAACATCGAATTGTTTTGAAATGAATCTACTCAAACATGCTTTTGTTACTAGTTTCAGTTTTTACTTTTATTTTATCACGTCAAGGCCTCATAGATTCAGGGTTAGGTAGTGCCACTTTTAGTGGTAGAGCATTCGTTCTCTGTTAACTTGATTCTTAGGTTAAGTAGAGCAATTTTATAACCGATTTTTATTTTTTCATTTACCCTCTCAAACTTCCATACAGCTATCGTAATTTTTTTGTAGGTTATATGTGTTGTTTACAGAACCTTTGAGTCAAGTTAAATTGGGACACACGGACCACAAAAACACATAGTAAAACGTCTACCTGTTTGACCAACACGATACGTTATTACGTCAAGCGTGCTAACTGAATTATTCAGTTAAGATTCATTTCAAAACAAGATTGTCGATTCTTAGTTCCTCTGTTTACAGAGTTTTTAAATGAACACAACTGGTGTGACATATCAGAAAGTTAAGATCAATATCTAAATATATACCAGCAATCATTCCTAAACTAACTGTTAAGTAGCATTGATACTTATTCACAAATATATTCGCAGAAGCTTGGTAAAGAGTAGACAAAAAATCCGTATATGGTAAACGATCGAGTTAACTAACTATCTTCACGCTGTATCCCTGACGGGGTAGTCAGAGAGGACAGATCACCAGGCTTCGCGATCCATGCATAATTCTTTCACTCCTTTAAGATTCATCAACGATCGAGTTGAGAAGATAAAACGACTTAATACAAAATTTGTCAGGTCTCTCCAGTAAATATATTCGAGGCCCCGTTTTCTACCAAAGCGGCGGGAGAGGCGAGAGAGGCGAGAGCGACCACGATAGAGCGGTGTAATATGCATTATATTTACATCACTTTACTTGATACTTCAATATTTTAATCGCAATTCACAATTTCTGCCGCACCGCTTCTGCGGATATCCATTTTTTTTTTCCAGAATAATATAATGTATATTGTATCAAAGCACCGCTTCCGCCATTGTTCCAGTGTCACTCGCCGCTATGATTAATGACTGCCTGTGTGTTAATTATATTGATATCATTATGTATTAGAACTTTTTGATTATTTTTATAGATTTTTTTTTTGTAATATCTCAAGATGTTTAGAATATTCTAGACAAAATAATATTGCTGTCTTTATTAAATAAATGATAATTATGCTAAATTTACTCATCTTTTTAGACATTTATGAGAATTTATGTCAAGCTTCGGTGAATATCATATCAATATTTAATTTTACTCACGAACGCGACGTCGTATTTAGAGTCAAATCGACTTTAACTATAAAAGGTCAACGCGTTACTAGAGTAAACATAGCCTTACTAATTTTAGTTATTTTCATTCTTAAGCAAATAATGGTATTCCTATCAAATGATAAATAAGAATTAGTCGACACTTTCTTTAATATTTACACAAATACCGAACAAATGTAAAAAAAAGGTTGAAGGAAATTCAAAATACACAAATAAAATTTTAACATGACACTGGTAATGTGCTTTTTTGTACTAGCAACACATCTCAGCACAGTGTTCCTGCTGGCAACTCCATGAAGAGTTTTTATTTAGTAACCAATACTACGCTAAAGAAATAAGCCTGATTATATTGACATTAATTGAATAGTACAGAAGTTTATAACATAAATTCAGTCGTATTTATTTTTGCACTTGAAAAATGCCGTAAAACACACCACAGGATCTTGTTCCAAGGATAAAAAGTCCCAACCGATATGGTTAACACTTTGTACAGATATTCTTGTCAGTCACGTCTTATCCCCGAAGGGGTGGCAGATGCACATAATATATACATTTAACGTGGAGAGCCCATTGCCGTGTTGAAATGGACAAGCGCAGCTTGTAGCGATCTGCTGTTGAAATGTTTTAAGCCCATAAGGCCTTTAACTTGGTTTAACGACTGTCATGTTACTTGCAACCGTGAACCAAGGCCTAACTTGCCTGCCGAAGCACGGATATTTGTATATAAAAAACTGATAAACTGGATTTACAAATAGGTTACTTTTTATCACCGAAACCAGTTCCTGTGGGAATCGAGTAGGGGAAAACTGCACCACACAACTAGAACCGTGTGTCTTGGCTGTAATCAAAAAGACAGTAGTAAAATTTTAGTCTACCATGGAGTCAACATATGTTACTAGTACATCAAACAATATGTGATGGCTTAAAGTGAACTATTATAATTGCAAAAAAGTCACAACTTTAGTGACAGCATTGTAGAGTAAGTTACAATTCGTGAAATAGTGGCGAAAAGTTTAAATAACTTTAATTTTGGAAAAAAATCGTAAATGATATATGAAATGTCTGTCTCGATTTATTGCTAAATACAAAAATTATAGGATAATTTGAACTTCAAAGCGGCCCTAAAACGTGGACATATTTTGATAATTACGAAATGAATATGTCACAATTTATTGAACGGCCCCACGTTGGGCGCCACTGTAATCCTTAATGAACGTTTTATTTTGCTTATCTTTTTAACAATCCTAGCCTGTCTATTTAAAATAATTAGCACCATACTAATTTCTTAGGCTAAACTATAACAAAAAGACCTAACTTACTTTACAATATGGTTGGTTTTTAAGAACACGTTAAGGTCACATATTACCTGACTTAAATTAAAAGAGCCAGACCTAAAACACAAACAGTAACAACAATATTAAAGTGTAGTAAGAATAAATTAAATATATTCTAAATATATACAAAGTAACTTAAAGAATGTAAATATAAAAATACTTTAGGGATGAGTTATTATTATAGCCCTAGGGGTGTCAAATTCGACAAATTATTAAAAAAGCTTAGTAATTGATAGGGCTATCTCTATCCTGGACTAATGCTAACGTAGAAACGTTTTAAATACTTTGTTTGAAATAGAAGATGATTTTGACTGATTATAAAATATATTGTTCTTTAAAAAAATTTTAGAATACTATAATTATCGTACTTCGTTTAGGGTTACTTAAATGACACGCATTACGAAAAATCTATTTAGTATTAACTAAAAATCGAGATAATCGCGCTGCTGTTTCAAATAAGTCTAAATCTAAACTCCATTTCAGCATAAAGATACTTTGAGTTTCAAACAAATTAGAATTAAAATATCTATGTTTTTTATCATTGCCCAAACAGCATCATTCAACTATCGATATCACAGAATAAGTATAAGTACTAAGTAATAGTACAGAAGTGTCACTCCCTAACAAAAGTCAGTTTTAGGTATGAAAACATACCTAGACTCGCCGCCTGCAAGCTAAATTGAAACATATAACTGCCCGCGAACGTTGAGTTTTCTTTGCGCGCCAGAGTTATGACCTAGCTGCGGAGTCCGCGCGGGGTTGTCACTTTAGAAGTTTTGTATCTAGCTGATTTATTCAGAGCGCTCGTGTCGTGCGAGCCGAGCGACAGCGGCAGCCCACTGCCATTAGCCGCTCCGAGCGATGCGCTGCCCAATATACCTAAACTGCGGAGTGACACCCCCTGTCGATAACAACAGCAATCGATTATATTCAAAAACTATAATCATTCTATTTTAGACAGTATAATTTTATAAAAACTATCAATGGTTGGAATACTAAATAATTACAATACCGTTAATTGGCAGTGAACAATTACTATTATAAAAAAAAAACATTGTTAGCGTAACCTAAACACGAAAGTACAATAAAAATTACCTATTCGATAATACGGAACTGAAAGGTTATTTTTATGCTATGTTTACACACATAACAGCATAGAGACAGCCCTCATCAAATATATAAAAAAATGGAAGCATAGATAATTACAAAAAAATTAAAGAAATAAGTAGAAAATTAGAGCAGCGGGGTACTTATACTAATATGCCCTTTATATAATTTTACTAAATTATGAACCCTATTACAAAATGTTACTCAATACATCTCATACTCAAGTAACACTTAAGGTTAGTTTTCGGCTTATGAAACTACGCTGCTTGGGTTTAGAGAATCATTTTGTAATATGACTATGTCAGCGATTCGCGGTAAACCGTACACATGAAGCTATCACACATTATATTCCTAAATAGTAACACACTAACTTTTAAATATTGCTCGATACACATAGCTTTATCAACAGCTAATAATCACAACCTATAGGATTTATATTGTAAAAATGACATTTTAAGACGTTACCAAAATATCTCGTTTAATTTTTAACACGTTTGTGAGCGTAAAAAAGTGACCTAATCTCGAAATAGTACAATATTTCCTAAATCACATTTAGCAACATTAGTTACATTTTCAGATATGTTACGCCCGTTATTTTTTGCAAGTTAAGGAGAGAGCGTTTTTAAAATGAGGTACTAAGATAATAAGAAATAAGTCTAATTGGATTTTGAAGTATTACAAAAATAAAAAAATAAAAAAAATATCCATCACGCCTTATCCCCGAAGGGGTGGCAGAGGCATATTATATGCCCACTTTTCACCGTGTGGATTCCATTCAAAACAAAAAATATTACAAAATATTTTATATTGCGTTACAGACATTTTTTCATGTAACAGTTGTATTCAATCAATCAACCTTTTGTCTAAAACAGACACAATTCAAATTCTTTTTATTTTTTTGAAGTACTTTGAATATCTTTACATGGGTTACAATGTATCCTAAGTTTCTATCATAAAACTCTACAAAGCCATAATTCTGCTATTTATGTTACTCTGGAAAAAAAGCGCAAGCTACATAAAATTTTAAATAAAATTTCATTTACCTTGTGAATTTATCAGAATACTAATAAATTCACAAAATAAATAGCATATTTTGCAAATTACATTCTAAAACAAAGTCATTTAATTTGAGAATGTACCAGTATTTCTTAAAGTAAATACCATTTTTTTAGATTGGTACTGGAATTTACAGTGGTTAAAATTATATAGCAGAATAAAGGCTCAGTTTTGAGTTCATTAGTAAGCTGTATGCAGATTTGCGGGCACGTGAAAGGCGAAGGAAATTAAATGATTGAATGAAACTAGTATAAGTATAAGAAAATAGTATACTTATGAAACTATATACCAATGATTTTATGTACGGTTTATCGCATATCACATGTGAATCTTCAAACAGCAGATCATGTTATATCTTTAACCCCAATGTACATACGATTGGTCCTGTATTTACAACAATTACAATTAAAATTCAAATTCAACTAGTATTTACATCGGCGGTACGCCCGGTGGCGTTGTTGCGACCATGACAGTTAGGTACTGCATAAAGATAACATAGTTTAATTAATAGTATAAATAAAGCTGTAAAAAATTGACTTTCATATCATATACGGATTTAAGACCCAGCGTAAATTTTCCTAAAATAATGGGTAATGTGTCTTTTTTCAAGAGAATGGTGACACATTTAAAAATAGAAATATTGTATTTCATTGCTAAGAATGATTGGTGATTAATATTTTTTATAATAATACTCAATTACTACAATAATTTGCTGCTGAGACGTATACGTAGTCATGCGCGTGTACGTACCGCTGAGTTGTAATGTTCATAATATTATTTCACGTATACGTAAAGCGTACCTTTACGCGTATTAGTTCTCATACAATAAAGATCATTTCAGAGGTGCACGCGCTTCATTCGCTCGTGTCTACGTACACGTGCACGTTCCGTAAATGCAGCCAGTGTGCTGAAATTTTTAAGGTTTAATATTATATTGTCTGAGAGCTTAACAAGATGAAACAGGGTATATGACAGATAGTGATCGCGAATGGGATGACAATATGGCGGGAGAATATAAGTCGTAACAACGCCCCGGTCGGCCTTACGCCTCAGTGGCGATCGGCTCTCTCGCGTGGTGTATCTTAACATGCTTGTTATGATTAGACTTATTACTTGAAGTCTTCCCGCAGATGTTACAAGAGAAAGGTCTCGCACCGCTGTGTACCTTCATGTGTTCAGATAAGTAATAACTACGGTGGAACGACTTACCACACTCGGGCACTTTACAAACGTACTTCTTGGCCGTCTCGTGTTCACGGACGTGTCTTTGACAGTTGTATTTGCGTATGAACTGGCAGCCGCAGTAGTTACACGTGTAGGGACGTACGCACTTGTGAGCGTTCATGTGCGATATGAACTCTGAATGTCGGACGAAGGCGCTGGTGCACAGTCCGCATTTGAAGGGTTTGGACGAACGCGACATGTGCGTCCATCGGTGTAGTTTGAGGTTCCATTTGGTGGTGAAGGACTTGTTGCACACGACGCAGGGGTACGGCCTCGCGCCGCTGTGGGTTAGGAGGTGGGCGCGGAGATTCGATCTGAGGTACACCTGTAGCACATCAGATATATAAATTAGTAACCATTTTTAGGACTTTGCCACTCGACGCCATCTATCTCAAATCAAGCTATATGTATATTAGCATTGTAGGCTACCAAATCCTTCACGGCATTTCACACAGTTTTAAAGCCTCTTTGGCTTTTCATATCGATGGTCCGATGTTGACAGCGATGACACACGATTACGACCTTAAAAAAGAAGTGCATGTCTAAAAGAATTGTGAATAGAGATTTCTTATAAATATACTAGTTAGATGTTAGTTATAATTATTAAGCTATATACTTAAGCTTGCTGTTGGTGGACAACATAATATAGTGACCTTTTCACCACGAGCAAATCACGTCTTATTTAACATCCTGTTCGATTGCCCAATATGCTGAAACCGTGAGTACTATAATAAATTGCATCTACAGCATAATTTGAGATAGACACATACTTAGATAAACACATACTTATATATTTTTAAGAACATTTAGATTACACATAGAAAAAACAGAATAATAACTTTCGTTAGCGTTGTTCATTATTACAAACTAACTTTACTAACGTGTGAATTGCGGGCTCAGTCGCTGTATATCATATTCTCAAAACACCACATTCGCAAAACATGATATTCGTAAAACATCATATTCTCAAAATATCATAATCTTATAAGACCACATTCGCAATACACAACATTCTCAAAATATCATATTTTCAAAAAAGGTCTAAAAGTACACTGGACATCAAACATAATAATGCTTAATGCAGCTTTATGCAACAGTACATTAACACCATCATTAAAATATCAGCACCACGTGTCTACAAATGTCTAGTTTACCTATTTCAACAGCCAAAGCTAGTAGAAGGTAAGTAGTGATATATTATTCTGCCATAACCAAAAGAATCGAACAACAAATGATGTTGAGGGTTTAGCATCACCGAATCAACTCAAGAGTTCCATCATACCCAGTATGTACCAGTTCATTTCACTGACAAAAAAGGAAGTCAAATTGCAATATGCAGAATAAAAAAGAAATAATGATTTATATGAAACTGGTGTAAAACGAAATAGAAAACTAATGATTCATAATGAGATTCATGATGAATTAATGATTGTGTAAAGAAAAAATATGCCTGGAATTGTGTTTGGAACGCTTAAGTGCAATTAAAACTCTCTTCCGGCGCACATGTTTCCCTCCTCTTAAAATATTTCTGGGCCGTCAAAATGAGGGTCACTATCGGAGCTTTGCAGGCTGATATAGTGGCCATCAAACACGGGTCGTCGTCTTTGCTTTCCATCAGGCGGGCTACGCCATTTTGACGTGTGAAATATACAAAAAATTGTAAAGAATAAATAAAATAAATAAATAAATATCCATCACGCCTTATCCCCGGAGGGGTGGCAGAGGCATATTATATGCCCTCTTTTCACCGTGTGGATTCCTGTCCCACGTAATAGGTGGTGCGCCCATTGCCGTGTTGAAATAGACAGACGCAGGTTGTGGCTACCTGCTGTTGAAATTTTCAAGCCGCCCATAAGGCCTTCAACCAGGCTTAACGACTGCCATTTTACTGGCAACCGGGACCAACGGCTTAACGTGTCTTCTGAAGCACGGAATCGCTCGCAAATGTAAATGCCACAAAGTGGTCACCCATCCGAGGACCAGCCATAGTGAAAGTTGCGTAACTCATTGATCGTTTACAGAACACTGAGACCGCGAGGCCACAAGAATAAGAAATACACACATAATAAGAAATAAAAAATCATTTAATTTAAATAATTAATTTAATTATAATTTGGATTTTTAATTGGAATTTAATTTATGTTTTGTTAAAGAGATAATTTAATTTTTGTGTAGTTCAAAAGCAGTACGCGCGGTAGTTACTCCCGTTTTTAATAAAAATTAATTAAATCATCGAGACTACTATGAATGTGACTGTACTTTGAATGTGGGATCACAAGAATGTTGTTTTGCGAATGTGGTCTTATAAGATTATGATATTTTGAGAATATGATGTTATGAGAATATGATGTTTTACGAATATCATGTTTTGCGAATGTCATGTTTTACGCATATGGTCTTTTGAGAATATGATATTCAGCGACTGAGCCGCATTGCGGGATAGCCCGACTTGTTTCGGACCTAACGGAGGTCCTTTTTCAAGCGGAACGTCAAGCTAAGCAGTAGTACAGTATGTCATCAAACACTGATATACTAAATATTAACTACTAGTTGATGCCCGCGGCTCCGCCCGCGTAATTAAGCTTTCCTGTTCCCGTTGCAATTTTTCTATAACAAACCTCCTTAGAGTTCAAGGTATAATAAAAAAATATAACTCGAATTGAACTCCAGCCGTCTTCGAGTTTTGCGCTTAGCAACATATTTTGCGATTTATACAGATATTTTATTTATATAGATAGACTAGCGACCCGCCCCGCTGCATTGAGTCTCTACCCAGATCTTTGGAGCTCAAGTCAGGATCACAAGCAAGTCTTGCACCAAGTGGTTAACAGACGAGGTGATATGACGAAACCAAAGAAAACTTAAAACAAACTGTAACAACTTGCCTGGTTCGCGTCATGCTAGTCATATAATGATTGGGAGAGGTATACATCCAGCAGCTGACTATGATGTCCAGATTTGATTGACTGATGATTGAACGACCATGATAGTTACAGTAATTTTTTTTTTAATACTATTTGTTTGTGAGGAGATATATTTATGTTTACGGAGAAAAACGCGATAGGACAATACGCTTTTTCTCAAACATGTATGGAAATGTTGTAATTATATTCGAAAAAAGAACACGCGAAGTATCACATTTTTTTGTTGTTGTTGTTTTGGCGATGTCCGGCTTGGACTTAGCCACGACGCATATTATATTAAATTTTTATTATAGTGATAATTTTCAAGTAGATTATGAATATTCTTCATTCAAAAGTAGTAAATTATTCTTATTGATAGCAGCATATTGATGTATAGGTTTGTTCAAAGTTCTAATTTCTACTGCAGTAAAATGATGGTAAATTTTACTGCAGTTATATGTGGATTTTGAAAGGTAACAGAAAATAAGTTATCCAATTTCACAACACTTGTGCGCGTTGTCGAAGCTTTTATGTTTAAAACACCATCATTTTTACACACAAACACCCGAAAATACACTAGTTTGAAAAATTTATAACGGAGTGCCGACCGCGTCATTCGCTTTCTCCCGCCAAATACCAGTATCGCATTTTACGGACACAGAAAATGAAATTCATTGCTGGAGTGTTTTTTGAATTTGGAACATTACAACGCTCCAGCTGTGTATGTTCTAAATTCAATTCAAGCGTTGTATTGTTCATACAATATTTGTTCTGGCCCGGGAATCGAAGCCGAGACCTCAGTGCGGCAGTTGCATACACTACCACTTTCGCCACCGAGGCAGTGAAAAGTGAAAGGCACTGGTATTTTCCATCTTACCGCGTCAAATACTGAAGGGAAATCAATCAATCGGAAGTAGATGGCAATGTCTGTGATTAGTAGCTGAAATTAAGCTACTCATCACAGACATCGCCAACTACTTCAACGCCTTGCCCTGAAGCTGCGTTAGGGACGGTCATTTATCACTGAGAGCTTTTTTACCTCCGTCATATTGTTCCCGAGATTAGCGCGTTCAATCAAACAAACTTATCAGCGTTTATAATAACTATGCAAATAAATAAAATTGTAGTATCTGTTTGTAATTCTAAATTATCAGATTTTCGTTAAATGCATATGAAAGTATATGTAATACGGTACTTAAATAAAAAAATCTCTGTTTATTCTGGCTAATCTCTGAAACGGCTGGACATATTTTAACGGGACTTTCACTGGCAGATAGCTGACATGACAAGAAATAACTTAGGCTACATTTTATCATGCACCTCTGGTGTTACAAACGTCCATAGGCTACAGTGACCACTTTTCATAAGGTGGGCTGCTTGTCTGCCACCGCAGCAGTATAAAAAAAATATACAGATAAATGAAATCGAAATTTTTCCTCTGTTTATTCCAGCTAATCTCTAAAACCGCTGAACGGATTTTAAGAAGACTATTATAACAAAAACGGCACACACTATATAATATTATTAGGAGTAATTACAGTAGGTTAATAATAATGTAGTGCTGTTCATAGATTACCCGAAGATTAAATTCAGATTCAGAATTAATTGGTAGATAGCTGATGTTACAAGGAGTAACTCAGGCTCCAATTTATCCCCGTATTTCCACGGGAACCGAAACAAAGCTGGTGAAACTGCAAGTTAGTAGATACACGGCGTGACATACCTGCTTGCAGACGGGGCACGGCACGTTCTCGCCCTTCTTGAGCTTGAGCTTGTCGGAGAGGTAGTACTCGTTGTGCGTGCGGCGGATGTGGCGCGTGAGAGAGCTGGCGTGCACGAACTTGTCGCTGCAGTACGGGCACGCCTTGGGCCGCTCCTCGTGCGTCTCCTTGTGCCAAAGTAGCTTGGCGCGCGAGTGGAACACACCGCCGCAGCCGCACACGTAGTCGCGGACTTTCACGCGCTTTTGGAAGTGGTGGCGGTTCCTGACGCGAAACTTTCATTAGTATTTAGAAAGAAAAATCATTTATTCAGTGCATTACAATTGTTTGATAACTACTATTCTACCAGTTCAGCTATATGCAGAGCACATTACATTATTTTAGTTAAGGCGCGTCTAACACCCCCGAAATAACGGAAACACGTAGGGTGCGTTCCACTTAATGCAACGCCCACGACCGCGACCAATGTTTTTTTTTTTATTGATTTATTCTCTCATCACAAATTGACCCCTGTATTCGATCTTGATAGATGGCGGCCGCTTGCTGTATTGTATAATATTTTCCAAAACTAGTGCATTAACCTTGTTTTATGTGTAAAAATGGTAGTTTCTTAGACAAAGGTTGTGTAAACATGCTATAGTGAAAGACAGTAATGTATTGCAGTGAAAAGCTATTTTACAACGTGTCGTGCAAATTCCACTGAAAGCCTCATTAACTCTACCACGTTAATGGGGCAAGGATACATGACCTATGACTGGACTTGACATCGACAGGACTAAATTAGAAGATAAGATTGAAGAAATTTGATATAAAAATAAGATTTGGCTAAAAGGTCTTCGTAACCAGGCCATAAAATAATTACAAAAAAATATTGTATTTGACTGCCTCTGGGGCGCGGTGGGAGTGCATCCGACTGCTACGCAAAAGGTCGTGAGTTTCATTTCCACCCCGGATAAAACTTTCTGCGATAAGCACGATGGTTTATTCTGTGACTGGGTGTTATTTATCTATAATATGTATGTATTTAGAAATATATAAGTATGTTTATCAGTTATCTGATTACCATAGTAGAAGCTCTGCTTAGTTTGGAATCAGATGGCGTTGTGTGAGTTGTCCCAACGATATTTATTTATTTGAGTTAAGGCGCGTCTTACACCACCGCAATAATAGAAATACGTAGGGTGCGTTCCACTTAACGCAACGACCGCAACTGCTGTTTTTTTTTTTTGATTCTTTCATCACAAATTGACCACCGATACAGCACAATTGATTTTTATAACATGAACTCAAATTTGTGAGAGAATGGTGCCTGGAGTAGGTTTGCTAACAAACCTGTGTTAGCCCGGGGTTTTATCGAAAATTAGTTACAATTTGTTTCATTTATGGCAATACTTTTGGTACAATTTTCTTCAAATTTCATAGCACTAACACACACAGACAATTGCCGTTCCACTAATGTAAAAGGGCCCATCTTGAACGCTCTGCCCATTCCGACCCACCAATATTTTTTGAATGAAGTGGCCGTCATGCGGTCGCGAACAGTGACGTCATGTATAACGTCAAGCGATCGCTCGCAACGACCACGAGCTTTAGGTGAAACGATACAGAAGGTGTTACGATCATTGCGGACGTTAAATGGAACGTAGCCGTAATCTTTTTTATACAAGTCAATTCCCAAAGGGGATTAACTATTTATTATCATTATTCCTTCATTATCATTATTTTACATATAAGTAATAAAATTAAAGAGTCAAAAAACAAGGCAAAAATTACTTGGAATGTAATCAATACTGAAACCGGTCGATTACTACCCCGTGATAATAACATTGAGTTAATTATAAATAACGAAGTGTGTAATAATAAATTAGATATAGCACAAACTTTTAACAACTATTTTATAGACATACCCGCGAAAACAACTAGCTCCTTAAATTCTTGTCCAATAAAAGCTCAACGCATGCTTGGGGGCAGCGTGGATCAGTGTAGTGTCTTATTTGGCTTCAAATATGTAAACCCAAATGATATCATTAAAGTATTCAAGTCACTTAACTCAAAAAAGACAGCTGACTTGTGGGGTATTTCTGTAAAATTGATTGAGTCTATCATTGTTAATATATCACCACATCTAGCTGAAATATTTAATAAATGTGTTGATAAAGGAGTGTTTCCGGATTTAATGAAACACAGTAAAGTAATACCTCTATTTAAATCTGGATCCAAAACCGACCCTGGTAATTTCAGACCAATTTCAATATTACCAGCCATTAGCAAAATTTTTGAAAAAATTATATTGCAACAATTACAAGCTCATTTTAATTTAAATATGCTATTACATAAGGAGCAGTATGGGTTCACAAGGGGTCGTTCTACCATTAATGCAGGTGTGACACTTCTGAATCATATATATGACGCCTGGGAGAATAGACAAGATGCTATTGGTGTATTCTGCGATCTCTCCAAAGCATTTGATTGCGTTGACCATAAAACACTATTGGGAAAACTCTTTTATTATGGTATCAAAGACTCTGCACTGAACCTTGTTGCCTCCTACCTAAATGATCGAATACAACATGTTGATGTCAATGGAATTCGCTCCCCTGGAGCATCTGTTGCTATGGGCGTACCGCAGGGATCAATTCTGGGTCCGTTTCTATTTTTAATTTATATTAACGATCTGCCATTCTATATACAGAACTTGTGCGACATTGTTCTATTTGCTGATGATACGTCACTTATTTTTAAAGTTGATCGCACGCTTAGTAATTTTAACGGCGTAAATAGTTCACTTGCCCAAGTTGTAGATTGGTTTACGACCAATAATTTGCTACTAAACGCTAAGAAGACAAAATGTATCAGATTCAGCATGCCTAATGTCAGGAATTGCGGTACAAATATAACATTGAACAGTGATACCCTTAATCTTGTAGAATCAACTGTATTTTTGGGGATCACTTTAGATAGCAAACTGCAGTGGAATGCCCAAATAACGTGTCTTGCAGGTAAACTCAGCTCGGCAGCCTTTGCCGTTAGTAAAGTCAGGCAGCTTACTGATGTGGCAACTGCCAGGCTGGTATACTTTAGTTATTTTCATAGTGTCATGTCTTACGGCATTTTGCTGTGGGGCAAAGCAGCTGATCTACAAGTATTTTTTGTACTCCAGAAGAGAGCTATACGTGCAATATATAAATTGAGTGCTAGAGTGTCTCTTAGAGAAAAATTTAAAGAAATTGGCATTTTAACGGTTGCATCACAGTATATATTTGCAAATATTATGTTAGTTAAACAGAACATACATTTATACAATAGACACAGTGACATACATTCGATAAATACTAGAAATAAGCATAAATTAATTGGAACGCATCATCGTTTACAAAAGGTTCACGACTCTTTTGCAGGAATTGGCGTACGACTATATAATAAAATTCCTTTAAACATTATGAACCTGCCGTTACATAAATTTAAGGCGGAAATTAAGAGGCACCTCTTGAAAAGGGCCTATTACACAACTAATGATTATTTGAACGATAAAAATAAATGGAAATGAGTTGCTTGCTAGTTGCTTGCTCTTCGCTTGAGCTATTTAGGATTCGAATGAATCTTGTGATATGCCTTGAATCTGCATTTATATGTTGTATTTTTACATCACTACATTATTAATAATTTGAAACATCTGACAACTAAAGGTTTCTAAATTGGCTGCGTTTAGTCCCGGTATACAATGTAATTTGAGTTTGTTATTGTGTGAGCACCATGTAGACTTATTTATTTCTTTGAAATTGACATGATAGTTGCTGTGCAGTTTTTGAGTATGTCATGCTCGCCTAAGTGTCCTGGCAGTGGTGGCGTATGTATCGGGTCGCCTTATTCCCTATAATACGGTTGAGTAGGGCGATGGCTGATATAATGCGTCATACCCGTGAACGGGTGCCGTCTGTTGGGACTGGTCAGCTCATAGCTGTTATAGCAATTATTAAAAATAATCTTATTTATATTTAAGGTAAACTTAAGTTTAGTCGACTGTTCTCACATAAATCCAAAGGAACAATGTAAGTGTAATTTTAATGTTGTAAGCCATTCCTACATTTTAAAATGGCATCCATTGACTTTCTTGCCAGATTCTTCTTCTTCAAGGGTAGGCTGCCCTTAGAACCGGCAACTATAATCGCTCTAATTTTGATATGATTTAAACACAACATTGATTTTGTTTTTTTTTGTTTGTATAAATTCATTACTATATAATTGGTCAAATATCATGTTAATCAAACTAATGTAATTACTGGCGTTTAGAAAAGAGTGGCCATGAGTTTTATTGCCAGGTTCTTCCTCAGGCTCTACCTATTGCTTTGCGAATCTGGCAGTAAATGTAAATGTAGAAGCAATATTCTTGACGTTCATAAGTGTTACTTTGTGACCTAAATGAATAAAGATTTATTATTATTATTATTATCCTTATTTTGAATTATTATCCTGAATTTAAATGTCGTCATCAGTGGCATGATATCTACGGGGCTTAGACTTAATAAATACCTAACATGTTATATGACAATGTGCTTTTGTGCTTTATTTCCGTTCCTAGGGTGTTACTGCCAAAGGTTGTTCACATTTTGCCTGACATACTATTCAATTTTGATTACTGGCGATTAAAAAAGTGCAGCCATTAGCTTTATGGCAAGGTTCTTTCTCAGGCTCTACCTATTGATTTGCAAATCTAGCAATAAATGTGGAAGTGGTGGTCTTGGCGTTCATAAGTGTTTCTTTGTGAATAAAGAATTTTTTTAAGTTCCATTTTCAGTCGTAAGTAGTGATCACTAACCCTATTGCTCCACATATCGATTTAAAAAAAAAACAAATTAAAGAAAAAGTAATTAAATTAAAAAAAAAAGCCTAGAGTTCACTTTTATTTAGCAGCTAGAAGCAGATCCCGTTTCGATTTTCGTTTTCGGTATTGTTAGGAACGACTGCCATCTCAACTTCCAACCCCATGAGAGCGCTTGCGTCATTGTCTCCTTTATTAATCAGCAGATGTACCGCTAGCAGATGAGCTTACTTGGGCATCGGAGATAGATAGATAATTCTTTATTGCCCACCATTACATACAGTATTTTTACGACTTAAAACTACAAGCGCTAGAAGCGATCTCTTCCAGTCAAAGTATGAAAAAAGATCAGGAAAAAAAACGGTATTTGATGGCGTACTTACATAATATATAACAACAGAAAAATATGATAGCAAGGATAATAGTTATGTTGTACACAGTAAATATGAAGAAATAAAATAAAAGAAATACAAATAAAACTTAGGAGTGGTTTTTAAACTTGTCTTTAAAGGTAGCTATAGTGGAGCCATTATAATAGTGTCAGTTTCTGCTTCATAGTGAGATGACACGATTAAAAATATCGATTATTGTGAACGAACCAATACGGACTTCAAGCATATATGAATCGAATCAGTTACTTCGAAAAATCAAGAAGAAAGTATAGTATTTCAGTTGAATCCCTGTCCAATTATTGTTATAATTTTTCTATTGCATATTTAGGAACAATATCTGAAAATTTAACGATTAAAAAATATAATAAATGTATAATTATCAATTCAATATAAGAATAAATAATATTAAATGCCAGGTAATTTATTTTTCCAGAAATTAAATAAATAAATAAGACGTGACAGTACCAATATTACGTTTAGTTGCACAGAAATTATTAAAATAAACAAAAAAAAATCCTGGAGTAGGTATGTATTTCGAGAAAAATATTATTGTTTTGTACGCCGGACCTTCATATGTTGGAGCTCTAGAGCACTAGATCTGGGACAACTGGATGTGAAAAGCCAGCTGATTTTCTACACGGCTAAAAAAACACTACCTAAATTATGTTGATAGAACTGTGTTAGGATCATATTTCAAGAGATCAAAAAAATGTGTTGAAGGGGCAATATTGCAAGCACATTAGACCTTAACCAAACATCCAGAAACCAAATATCGATATAAAATCAGCAAACATACATACATATTGTCACGCCTCTATACCTAAAGGGGTAGGCAGAGGCATTCTATACGACCACATTTCACAGTATGCAGTTTTGACCCACGTAACAGGCGGTGAGCCTATTGCCGTTTTGAAATGGACAGGCGCAGGTTGTGGCGACCTGCTGTTGAAATTTTAAGCCGGGCATAAGGCCTGCAACTGATCTTAACGACTGCCATGTTACTGGCAAAAATCAGTAAACAAGTCAAAATAAGAAAAATATTTCAGTCAAAGAAAAGTACGTTAAAGAAACATGAAAATAATGAATATTATATATCCTACTAATATTATAAACGTGAAAGCTTGTAAGTATGCATTTTTGTTACTATTTCACGTAAAAACAACTGAATGCATTTTAATGAAACTTTACACAATTATAGCTTATACATCAGAATAACACATAGGCTACTATATATCCCAGGAACAAATTCCTTCGAGAAACGGTAACGGGAAAACTTCTCTACGCGGGCGAAGCCGCGGGCGTCAACTAGTACTACATAAGAATTATAAGAAATAAGTAGGTGTAATTAAAACATAACTTTAAAAGTGGTGGACTATTTTAAAATCTCACTACATTCGATTCTGCTAATAAACTTTCGATTTTCTTGGTAACCTCCCTAGTGTTTAAAAAGGACAAGGGTCCACTGCCGCAACGTTGTAACGACGTTCTGTTCTTTAGAATATAAATTGTTTATTTTCTTTACAATTGTTTATTTGTGAACGTAGATAGTAAAATAGCCTTCTTTGGGCATTTAGACAATAAAATATGTATGTGTGTAACTGAGAAAAGTTCAGAAATTGTGTAGTGCTAACTTCGAAAAATTAATTGATATTTTCTACCCGCCGTTACAAGGATACGTTGGGGATTTTAGATGAAGTGTCAAGTGTGGCTTTTTAAAATGACTCGACTATAGTGACTTCGCAAGACGTATGTCCAATGGCAGCGCATTCCACAATCGTATAGCCAAAACAGTGAAGGATATTTCCAAGAATGTTGTGGAATGCGACGGCACTTTTAGGGCCGTATTCCAGAACGTTTATCAACACTCAAGAAACGCTTGAGAGTAGATTTTATAAGGCAAACCTAGTCTCAAGCGTGGATCGAGTATTGAGTAACGTTCTGGAATACGGACCTTAGTCTCAGACTCAGTAGGACCACATACACCCCTCTCAATTACTTACCCAATTAAGAAAATTATATGTACATACCTGTGTTGCACCATGTTGGAGAACCTCCGGAAGGTTTCGTCACAGATAGTGCACTTGACTGGTTGTCGCCCTGTGTGTATGTTGTGATGCTCCATCAACTTTTGTCTTGTGATAAACCGTTTCTCGCACACTTCACATCTATCAGAAAAGTTATAATAATGTAAAAGAAACCTAGAAAATATTTTTATCGAGTTATTTCCTGTGGAATACTTCTGTTAGACAATTCTCAACTATGTGAATTAGAAGTGTAAAGTTGTACTGTACTGACAAAACATCTTGTCAAAGAATGCGAATAGAGATGGGCGGTCAGATAATACTCCTTCAGATAAATATCGTGTATTATCCCTAAATCTGCATACATACATCCATAATTATTAGCTTACAATTTTCTGTTTTGTATGCTTTTCAGTCTAGAAGTCAAATACCTGGGTGTAACCATCGGCCAGAAACTGACATGGAACTCGCATATAGACAACGTCACTCATAAAGCATTGTTGGCTGCAGATGGGGACAACTCCAGGAGCAGCGTTAGATGCACTGCTGAACCTCACTCCCCTACCCCTCCACATACAGGAAAGAGCTAGGGCTGGCATGCTCCGCTTAAACTATCAGATAGGAACAAAATGGACCTCTCAGAAACTTATATCATCATTTAACTCTCTGATGACCAATCATATTCTGAGCATGCCGGAGGACGATATTATCCCAGAATATAACTTAGTTAAATTATACACAACTAAAATTTCTAACAGAGGTGACTGGGGGAAAACATACCTGTCCCACTCAGAAACCGATCTCATCTGGTTCACAGATGGATCCAAAATGGCAAATGATAAGGGATGTGGAATTTATGGGCTCAAATCGGAGCACCAAATCTCACATCACTTGAATAAATATGCCTCAATCTTTCAGGCGGAAATATTGAGGCATATTGAGATGCCTGGAGACAAACCTAAGCCAAAATTACACCAACAAAACATTTACATCTATTTGGATAGTCAGGCTGCTCTTAAAGCACTCAGTTCATTCGAAATCAATTCTGACATTGTTAGAAGCTGCGTAGGTCTACTATCTTATCTTATCTTATCTTTTCCGGGGTCGGTAAATACCGTGGCACTGCGTCCCTTCCGGAACTATTGTGCCACACCCCATCGCATCACCCATCCCCCCAGCGCCTATGCAGCGCCTCCATTAACCTCAATATGTTCCCTAGGGGGATGTGCCTGTAATCTTCCGGAGTCGGGTATGCTTGACCCAGAAGACTCATTCTTCTTGCACCAAGTGCCACACATTCGCACAGCAGGTGGTGCATGGTTTCGCCAGCGTCCTCACAGGCCCTGCACGTCGGGTCTGCCGTCAGCCTCATCCTGTGGAGGTGCTGCCTCGTTGCGTAATGCCCCGTGAGCGCTCCGGTGATTCTTCGCAGCTGCTCCCTGGTATGTGTTCACAGTTTCTTGGACCATCCCTCTCTGATGCTTTCCAGAAACATCTTTGCGTGTCTTAGACCTGTTGTCGACTGCCACTGGTTTGCATGTGCCTTAGTGGCTGCCTCCTTTAGTTTTCGTCTTATTACTCCATAATCTAGTCCGACGAACGGCTCCGGTCCAATGAACCCTTCCTCCGAGCCCTTCCTTGCGAGGGCGTCCGCCCTCTCATTACCCTCGATGCCCTTATGTCCTGGCACCCAGACCAATTGGATTGTATTGCGTCTTCCCAGCCTATTTAGGCTTTCAATGCACTGCAATATCAATCCGGATTTCACATGATGTGAGCGCCTTAAGTGTAGCTTGGCTGTCACTCATAATATACTGTCTCATCAGTGACCCGTCTATCTAACATTTCTAGCACGCATGTCAGTATATCATAGGTCTCGGCCTGGAAGACCGTTGCATACTTGCCCATGCTTTGACTAATGTTGCAGTTGTCGCTGTGAACCCCTGCACCTGAGCCGGTTTCCATCTTGGATCCGTCCGTGAACCATATCTGGATATTTCTGTCCTGTGTCCGCATTCCACACTTCCCCTCCTCTCTCGTGGGGATGTGCACTAGGTCTACGAAATGACCTAGGTAATAGAAATAACCTGTTCCTAAGAAGGATTCCAGGCCACTCTAATATAGAGGGCAATGAAATTGCTGACCAACTGGCAAACGAAGGATCTACCTCCATCCAAATGGGACCAGAACCATTCTATGGCGTCTCCCGTTCCCTCAAAATCCAGTATCTTAAAGAACAGACGACTAGCGATGCCAGAGAACGCTGGCGTCACCAATCAGGTATGCGACACTCCAAAGCCCTCATCAAGGGTTATTCGCATCGTTACTCCAGCGAGGTCATGAAATTGAGCAGAAGCAACCTCTGTGTCCTGACGAGGGCACTCACAGGTCATTGCAGGCCGAACAAACACATGGCCAACCTTGACCTCAGCCCAACCGGCCTCTGCAGATTCTGTAATGAGGTCAATGAAACGCCTCAGCACATGCTCTGCGACTGCGGCCCTCTCAAACACAAACGAAGCATCTCCTTTGGCAATCACCAGCTAAAACCAGAGGAGTTACAGCACATCGCTGCTAAAGTCATCTTCAAATTCCTTACTCTCATATGAATCAGCAGCGAACTCTTAAGATTTAGGCGAGCACAATAGACCTTTTTAGGTCACAGTGCTACAGGACTTTCTAGCCTGCCACAGCCTATCTTACATAATAATAATACTTTTCAGTAGTTTGGGTTTTGATTGGGAACTGATTTTTACCTAATTATTTTATTAAACTATTTCCAATAAGGAACACAGGAGACTAGCTATTTTTAGCATTGGCAACTCGCGATTTTGTCGCTTTATAGAAACTAAATGTAGCGTTCAAAAGTTCGGCGATAGAGTCACTTTTTGGAAGTGACTGAATGCTGTACCCAGCCAAAGTTCAGATACCAGACGCATCGATGTTGATGACTGCCCTGATGCAGAATCGTGCCACGCACGATTCCTTTGCCAGAACCCGCATTTTCAATACTGCGTCCCGACGCAAGATGTTGTGAAATCACGATGCATCGATTCATTCGCAAAAAGTACCCACCATGTACAAAAAAAAAAAAACAGAACCATTCCAAGTATACTAAAATCCAGAGAAAACCGGTAACATACACATTACACATTACACCACCATTGACGCAGTATTAACTCTATAGTTCAAAAAGATAGTACTCACTTATAATTCCTAATGCCTAAATGGGTTTTCATGTGCAGAACTAGGTTTACTCTTCTAAAGAAACACTTTCCACACGTCAAACATTCCAGGGGATGTATCTTGAGGTGGGCATTAAAAGCCTGATCACTCCCCTGGTCCACTTTGCATGTCGGACACACAAAGTCCTTCCGCCTCCTTTTGGTCTCTTGCTTAATAATAACCTCGATCTTCGGTTTGGCTTCTTCCAAAGTGTCATAGACTTGTAAGATAGTCGATGCGATGGGTTCCTTTGTGTCCATAGATAGCAGGTTGTCTGAAAATATAATTTAATGGTAATTACTCATTCAACATCGTAATTCACATTTCATCAATACATATCATAAAACTAAGTCCTCCATCAGGTCTGTCTGTCTGTTAGCAATAAACTCAAAAACTACTGCACTGATTTTTCTGCTGTTTTCACCAATGGATAGCCTTTAACCTTTTGAGATATAACAGAATAATTTATGGTGGAATTGTGTATCTTATAAAAGTCTACAGGAAAGTCTGCAATGGCATATGTCTATCTCTTCAGGATAATATACTAGCTTATTAATAGCTTATTGAAATAGCTTATAGAAATAGGTACAGGAAAACTTCACCACACAGGCAAAGCTGTGGGCATCAGCCAGTTTATCTTTTACCATAAACTTAAGGACCTCTGTTAATGCCTTTCCAGAGATGAAAATGGCCTGAATGGAGATTGATGGCCACTAATATAAGATCAGAGGGCCGAGTCTACTATTGAAAATCCATAGAATAGAACCACAATCGCTGTTTTCAGCTGTCAAAATGTTAGTAGACTATCAAAAATGCAACTGACTAGCGGTCATTGGCGTGGTAGGTGTTAGTAGAATTCTATCGGCCGACCGATAGAAGTCTATTGGAGTACAATTGTAATAGTAGACTACGAAAAATTATCAAAATTGTACCGGTGGCTTTCTATTGAGCGACAATTTCGATTTTATTTCGACACGATTGAAATAGCAGACTTGGCTTCAGATATACAGTATAATTTTGACTTAAAGCTAAACCTTAATCATCGAACCAAGCATTCGACAGTGGTTATCTTTTACGAACGACTTGTGAAAGTCATATAACAGCCCTAATTATTCCCTACACTTATAATCTCGGCATCTTCAAATGGCAAGCAAAAAGGTCTCTTACAGTCAGCTAACAAAAGGTACACACCAAGCTACCGTTAGCTACAGATTTTGGTAGGATCCCTTCACAACCTATACCTGACTAAACAACTATCATAGCTCAAATACTTACTGGGCAAGACCTCATCCTGTGACTTATCTTCCTCCTTTTTAATCTTTCTATCGGTGACGAGGCGACTGTAGGTGTGTGGAGCGTGTTTGAACGGACGCCTGGACGTCTGAGAGGTGGCAGAACTAGTTGGCAGCGCGGATATGCCGTGGACCGTCGCCTTATGAGCTCGGAGCTCCTTCAGCGTGGTTGCTTTCATATCACATGACCTGCACGTGTAAATGCGGGGCAAGGACTTGGGGAACTGAAGTTCTACTTCCCTGTAAGATATAAATTTTTTTTTTGAAATGTTTAAAATTAATACTTATTTATTTTCGATAATATGAGGAATTAGTCTTCTACTAATATTATAAGCGTGTAAGTTTGTAAGTATGGATACTTGTTACTCTTTCACGCTAAATCTACTGAATGTATTTTGATAAAACTTTACAATAATATAGCTTAGCATCAGAATAACACATAGGCTACTTTTTATCCCTGTGGGAAACATTTGTTCCTGTGTGAAACGGGAACGGGAAAACTTCACGCGTGCGGAGCCGCGAGCATCAACTAGTTTTTTACTTTCACTAGATGACCCCCACAGCTTTGCCCGCGGAATATTTCGTCGCACCTATTTAATCCCGTCGTTTATAAATTCTACAATGATACATGAAAATTTGCCCGATTTGTCGACATTTATGACTACTAGTCTGCTCCCCAGTGTAGTAGCGTAATGATATATAGCCTATAGCCTTCCTTGATAAATAGGCTATCTAACACAAAAAGAATTTTTGAAATCCGACCAGTAGTTCCTGAGATTAGCATGTTTAACCTAACAAACAAACTCTTCAGCTTTATAATATATGATTAGTATAGATATGCATTTAGTGAAAAGCTGTTGATATGGAATTACAAATAGATGGTTCTATTATCTGTATAGATGAAAATATACCCACTTTAAGGCTTAAAAACTAATATGTAAATTTAATTTTTCAGCCTGTGCTAATAAACGCTAAGGGTCCTAGTAATGTCACTTTGGGTATATTGAGAAAAAATGAGAGTAAAGAAAAGTTTCAGATGTTATTTCGCAAGAGCAAAATTATGCGCATTCAGAACTGCAAATGCTTGTTAAAAATCTTAATAAAAAAGTGGTAGAAGATCATATTCATTAAGGATATCTTGACATTCATAGCGGTGGCAGCACTCAGCAGATCAAAACAAAGTATTTATACTCACAGGGTTTCTCGCTTCTCATTAACATCAACATCAGATCCATCTGAAACCCAGCTTTCTCTAGCGATCAAATCATATGGTTCCGACGCTGGTACTTCCGTATACATCTGTGGAGATACAAACACACCTAAAAATACACCATCTTGCCAAAATACACAAGTCTAAAGAGGTTTTGTTGGATATAGGTAGATAAGTTAACAAGAAGTTTCAAGTTAAAGAGTTCTATTTTGAGTCTCCTACTCCAAAGATACAATTACTTTATTAATTATTCTACTACTTATTTCTTCTCTATGAACTTTTTATTTCTTTCTTACACTTGGGAAGAGTCTAATATTGGCTCGGTGGCGTAGTGGTAGTGCATGCGCCTGCCGCGACTGAGGTCCCGAGTTCGATTCCCGGGTCGTTAAAAATATTTGTGTGATCTATAAATGTTAGTTTCGGAGTTTGGGTGTTTTCTATGTATTATGTAATGTCATAGTCTAGATCCCATAACACAAGCTTATATTAGCTTACTTTGGGCTTATATTAACTTACTGGCGCTGTGTAAAAAAAAATGTACCGCAATATTAATAGCTTCATCATTTGCAATACTCAGGTACTGGACCAATATACCATTTTGTTGGATGTATGAAGATGGCTCAAGAGGAAACCTCGAGATATAGTGGATATTTTGTAATATGTTATATCTATAAAAATATTCAAATGAGGTAAGTTGCTCATCATGCTAGATGTTGTGTGTGTGCAGGCGAAACGGCGCATAAAATATAGCGCCAAATTTATTTGGTTTGTCGTGATATATATATATTGACATCAAGCAATAAAGACAAACAAAATATTGTTTTGACACCATCATATTATACATACCTATAAATAGGCATTATGGATCTCGACAGGTTCTGAGACCTTTAAAAAAGTAAAAGTGCTGGCAATGGCTATCAAAATACCATTCAAAACAGTCTGCACTGCTTGACTGAATACAACAACACTATGATGGACTTAATAATGAGTTCAAGTGGTTTATCTTCAACATAGATGGAAATACACCCTCTGGATTGGTCTGTCACTCACAGCCTAGTGTTTAAACCTTAACTCTCTTGTATCAAACTTACTATTATAATATTGTCTCACTCACTTTTAATGAACTAGACGCCTGCAGCTTCTCCAGCGTTAAATTTAGCTATCCCATTACACCACCTTAAGGATGGAATTTTGAATATCTCCTTTTTAGTGGATGCACTATACCTATCATAAATTTCAAGTAAGGGTGTAAAGGTTTCAGTTGGGGGTTGAACGTGAATGAGTCTCTCAATAATATTTAATTAATTAGTATAGATTGGAATCTGATGGCAATAATACCCATAATATTTAATACACTTACCCCTGCCCAAGGTGACTCCATGTCTCCATTGCTTTCCTGGCCACTAAGTTCACCACGAGGTGGCATGCGCTCATCCGCGCAAATGTTTAGCGGCGCTTCGCTCTCACTCCGCCCTTCGCTCAAAACATCCACCTTGCTATCTCGTTCGCACCCATCTCCTTCGACATCCCCCTGTTCCTCTCTACTGATCTCAGAATAATCTATTGCACTACTCTCTGCTATTTTGTAACTCTCGTGAATAAAGTTAGGTAATACAAACTCATTCTCCTTTTGTGATGGTTCACCCCAAATGTTATACATACCATCTTTAGGACCCTCCTTGAATCCTGCTGCTTCCCTTACTGCTTCAAAGCTCTCTACACGGTCTGGTGTAAAATAGTCGGCATAGATGTTATCACCAAAATAATTCTCATTCATCATATTGACAAACTGTTTGTTCTTTGATGTTGTTTCAAGGTCTAGTAATTCTCTATCATTCGAGTCATCTTCAAATTCCCTTGACATATTAGCATAAGAAACAACATTAATAGGACGCAATGTTTCCAATGGCACAAGGTCTTTGTCTGATGTTGTGGTGTGATTACTAAATCCACCTTCATTGCTTGTATTTATTTCCTCTTTCACATGTACACATTGTAATTCTACAGTTGCAGTAAACTGTGTTGGTTCATTCATGCTAGAAGTAGCTACCGGTTCAATATCCATTGACTGTTCCTCAGTATCAGCATCAAACTCATGGTTGTCATCAATGTCCTTGATCTCCTCCACTGATACAGTTTGCAGTACAGACTTTTCCTTGCTTTCAGTTTTTTCTATATGACGCAGTTTATTCATTGTAAAATCTTCAGGAGCCTTGCTATTTGATGATGATGCTATGGGTTCTATTCTCTTCTCAGAATCATTCAAAGCACCCCTTTTTGCATTTTTTATATGCAATATTTTTTTGTGTTTCTTTACATAAATATTATTCAGTCTTAATGTATTTTGCCTATAAGGTTTTTGATGAAGTTGAATTTTACTTTCCATTTTGTCTATATTATTATAGCTAAGTTGAATACTTGCAGGTTTAGGAGACATTAAAGTATGATCAGTCGAATTATCACCATTCTCTGACAATTCACTACAAGGTGATATTGAAGGTTTCTCATTACAAATTAAGTCTGGAACTGGACAACTATCAGAAAATTCTGTATCAATTTTGCTGTCATCATTATCTTTTGACGGTTTACTTTTTATCACAGAAAATGTGGAATTGACACTGTCTGAACTAGAAATTGATGGTTGTATGCAATCATCAGACAACATGTTGGTATTATCATTGTCATCTAAATCAGGTAATATCTTTTCTGGTGATGGTACTTGTTCTACACGGTATTCTGAATCATTAGGTCCTGTAAGATCCATGACAGTGTTCACCATATTTTTGTGATGCTGCACTGGAACTTCAACTTTGATGTTACTAAGAATTTTTAAACCTTTAGTGGCACCCGGAGAATCTACTTTGACTTCTGGGTTCTCATTTATTGATTTCTCAGGTTTCTCCATTTCTCTATTTGCTTGTGATGGTGACCTAGCAGATGCAGAAGGTTCACATATACTATCAGTAGCTGCATGTGCTATAGGGCCAACCTCAATTATCAATGGCTTTGGATCAGTTACTCTTGGAGGTGATTTTTCAACTTGTACAGTATTAGTTGATACAGTTGCAGTGTCATTGTAGATTGTTGTCGGACATTTAGCTAATAATTGTGGAGGTGTTGCATACATACATGATGCATTTCCAAACTGATCAACCACCATTAGGTTTTGGTACAATGAACTGGATTGTGCAAGATTTGTGACGCTATCATTAGTATTCAATACTGGCATATTAGCAATGAATGATTTACCATCTATGTTGTTTACCATTTCTCTATAAATAATCTGAGAATTTTGAGTGACAACGGTAGTGCCTGGATTAAATGTACTGGAACTCATTTGATTGAGGTGGTTGTTTGCCACAGGAGGCACAACTGTTTTGTTTTCTAATTGGATTTGTAGGTTAGGCATGCTACCTGTCATAATCATATTGTTTTGTACATTTTTTTGGACAAATGTAGATGCACTAGGCACCACAACATGCATTGGCTTGGTTCCAGGACTTATATATTGCACACCACCCATATTTTTAAGAAGTATATTATTTGGTTTTGGTAAAATTTTAGTGAGGTCATTCCCCCTTTTAGGTATGGCTGATACCAATTTAACAGCTTGCCCTACTGGTGGTACCATGTTATTGTAGGTAAGCATGGTGTTGGGACTACTAATTGGATTATATTCAGCACTACGTGAATATTTGATTTCTCTATCCTCTTGTGGGTCATAGTAAGCATACTGTGAGTCATAATCTGACAAGGGTGAAGGTTGGTACGTCTGCTGAACTTTATCAGCCTTTATTACAAATGGAGTGCCTGTCATATGACATGTACTAGAAGAACCACTATTGTTTTCAAAATTAACATCACTCATTCGTACATCAGGTGTTCCATTTCTTGATACGCTAGGTATAGTATTAGACTTAGGAGTTCTACTTGGTGTTCTCCGCCAGTATCGATCATCACTTCTATGGGATCCATTCCATCTACTGTCTTCTGCTGCAGGAGTCCGTGACCTACTTCTGTATGACCTTTCTGAATGTAACGGAGTGGAAGTTCTGCTTCCATAGTTGGAAGATTTGTTTGTCAGACTACACAATGCCTTTATAACCTGGTCTTTAGGATGTGTGTCCAAATGGGACTCTAGGGTCATTCCATTATGTAGGAATAGCGTACACACGGGGCACTGCATAAGCTGATCCATGTTGACGTCACTGGGTTGGTCAAACAGCGACAAAGACGGCAGCGGCGCGCCTTCGTTTCGCCTTGTACCGATTATATCAATATATATATTTCAGCACGCACACTCAGTCTGTACAGGCTGTCCACACAATGTCGGTGACGCGCATATCTACTATTCACACGTTATAGTCTCGCTCAATCCACAACAATACATAATATCTTCCTTGAACGTCGTTTTCTTATCGATCTGTCAGACAAAATATTCTGTATAAATATATCACATTAACTCTACAACATTACGGTCTAAAAACTTGTTCAGCGAGCAAACAGAAGACAAAAGAAAACAAAACTATGAGATAAAGGCCATTGAGACATAAAAAAGTCAAGCATTATATACTTATAGAATTAAACGTATAGCGATAAATGCGGCTAACCATTGGTTTCGAGACTCACCTATTATATTTTTTTTGTGTCATGTATAGTCCATGACATTCATAACTCAAGATATATTCTTATTTATTTACGATTAAGCTATATCTAAAAATATTTCCAAATAGTCAGACATATTGCAGACGTCTTGTTCACGTTCACAGTTCACTCACACACACAAATCTTTTATATTCCGGTGCATGCACGAAATTTAACACCGATTGTGCTCGTGCCCGGTGCCCACAGATGTATTATTATGTCTTATGACCTCTTATGACTTTATATAGAAATAATAAATACATCAGGAATATGCAGTGAGCCATAATAAAACCAAATAAACGTACCAAGGAAATAATTGGCACTTGACTTCGGTCAATATAATTCAATCTCCACAGGCAGCTGTGAATTTTTATCGACTTACTAGAGTCTAACGTTGACCGAACTTGGACATGAATACACTGCTATTTACAAGACTGTACCACTTATAAATAGGAAGATTAAACAAACTACAAATAAGAAGCAGGAAAGAAAATCAAACTATTTTACAAGGAACTTTTTAATACCACATTTACACTCTCGCGTGAGCTACGAGACGAGCTGCGAGAAGAGCCGCGAGTGTAAGTATAGTAGTACAGTAGTCTAATTAATACCTTTTTTTCGACCTCGCGGCTCGGCTCGTGGCTCAAACGAGAGTGTAAGTGGGGTATAATTATAGGCTGCTAAGCCGAGATAGCCCGCATAGAAAAGAAAAAATAAGCCAAGTGACTAAAAATTCAAAAAAGATAACAAACATAGTCGATTCTACCCAGGAAAAAATAAAAGCAAACGCCTGCTGTATATTTTTTTCTAAAACTAGTGCATTTATCTTGATTTATGTACGGGAGTGGTGGTTTAGTGGACATAAAAGTTGTGTTAAAGTGCTATAGGTAGTGAAAGACAGTGATATATTATGTGAAGTGAATTGCGACTTTCTTTCTTGCCTCGTAAAATCCACTGAGGTTTTCAGTGAATTAGATTAGTATAACAACCACTGTTATACTGGGGTGAGACTAACCTTGACTCAAAACTAGACTTGGCTAAGACGTAGAGGAAGGGGACATTTTAGATAGGTAATAAGAAAGAATATTGAAGAAATATTAATTAAAATTTGGCTAAAAGATCTTAGTAACCAGGCCATAAAGTAACTACAAAAAACGTCATTATAATGTTGCAGTGAACAGCGGTGTTCTATGTGTTAGTGCCAAATCTCCATAGAATGCTCTAGTAAAGGGTCCACTGCTTTACTAGGGCAAGGACTAGGTCCTAGGACCTAGGACCGAGCTGTTGCCGTTCTTATGTCGTTCCTGTATCCGTGTGATCCTTTGTATATTGTTAATAATGTCATAAAAATGAAAGTCACAGCAAGTGTATGTTTGGCAACGTCACACTGTCTGTGTGAAGTGTATCCACTGTTGTAACCGAAGGGTATCAAACTTTGTGATTAGGTGCCGGTTACAGCTTATTTTCCGAATAACCTTATTAGATATTTATTGCCAAATATCAATAATCCGTATAATGTTGTGTGTTGCAGTATTCTGTTACTCGAGAGTTAAGAAAACATTCGTGAAAACCTTAGAAATCGCATTTCATTGGTAAGTTTTCAATAAGCATTATTTCGCAAACAAGTTTCAATTTTAAATAATAAAAAACAAAATCAGCAGTTTAAATGTTCTCAGTAAGATTGTTTAAGATTGCATTGGTTAAATATCATGTTTAATATCAATAGCCTACTTGACATCGACAAAGGACTAGACCAGAGGTTCTCAAACTTATTTAGTCTACTGCCCACTTTGAGACTAAATAAATTTTTAGCGCCCCCATTTTTTCACCTACTTAAAACCACTATAACTTCAAATTAAATTAATTAATTGTTGTGACCTATATTAGCGGAGATTAAACATTCATTCTAAAATAGACTTTTACTATAATCCGCAAGAGTTAACTTGAGACCTGAGCACAATAAGTAGTACATAACGACGCTCATCGGGGCTCTTTCGGGCTACACCTGCCTATGAGAATGATTATTGAAACGCAACTTTATAGTATTCAGACAGAGTATCTTTTATTCAAAATAAAACAAACATAAATCGATTCCTATATAAAAACTAATGTGAAGGATGAATCTGATGCTGTTTAATAAGTTTGTTGATATCAGGTTCCAATTTACTCAAGAACAGCCGCAAGTCGCCACGTTCGGTAATATGCAAACGATTTCTCTTTTTAGTAAGCAGCGTTGCCACAGCACTAAATCCACGTTCACACAAATATGACGATGGGAATGCTATCAAGAATCGTTGAACGATTGACCACAATCCAGGGTACAATTGCGGGGTCGGTTTTTGTAGCCAAAATTCTTGATCGCCATTTTTGAACTTGATTTTTATATCTTCTTGTTTATTGTCAATTCTATAAGTTCTTCTTCCAGCTGAGGTGAGCTTGCTGTGTTGACATTTGAAAACGGATCTAACACCCAGCCTGGTATTTCCAAGTTCAAAATGTTTCCAAGAACTCTATCACAGAGTCAAACAGGTTGTAAAATCGAGTCAGACAATTGCCTCTTAATAGCCAACGAACCTCAGTATGAAGCAACAAACGATTGGAATCTTTTTTTTTTGTTCTTGTGGCGATACTATTGCTCCGCCAATAACGTTTGGAATTTTCGTCATTAGTAACACAAAGCTGATGAAATAATCTATCATTTAAAGAGCTGGTATGGTATTATTGACTGCTTTGTTGACATATTGCAGTGATTGAAATAGTCGTTCACTTAAGTTTCTAGCAACCAAATGTTGTCTATGAATAACGCAATGTACAGCAAGTACGTCTGGAATTTTATTTTTAAGTACGCTATGAAGCCTTTATGGCACCCTGTCATAGCCGGAGCGCCATCCGTAGCAACTGATATAATATTTTTCAAGGGAATCTCTTTCTCATCACAAAACTTTTCCAATGTATTGAATATGGTTTCGCCTTTTGTATCGGTCTCTAAATTTCTAGGAAACAATAGTTCTTCACATATTTTCTCATGTTTAATAAACCTCACGTAAGACAGCAACAATGCTTCATTAGTAGGTAAAGTGGACCCATCGAGCTGAATTGAGAATTGACTACTCTTCAGATGATTGCACAATGATCCTTCTATGTTTTCAGCCATTTCATCAATTCGTCTTTGCACAGAATTATTACTCAAAGGAATTTTTCGGATAATATCTGCGGCCGGTTTATGAAGCACAGTAGTTATTACTTCCTTTATTCCTGGCAAAATTAACTCTTCTCCGATGTTGTGTGGTTTGCCTTTTTGAGCAATAAGACATAGAAGGCACTGAGAAGACGATGGGTTTGTGGGATTTTCAATGAATCCGAATTTAATATATTCCACAGAGTATTGCCGTCTCTTCTTTTTTACTTCCGACATTGTTTTGTTTTAAGAAATACGTAAGTAAGTGTTGAACTTAAGTACTGCTTATCTATTACGCGCGAAACCCCAAATGAAAATAAAATAAATATTCCGTTGTTTATATAGGATTGCATAAGCAGCACGCACCGACAGGAATAAGACAAACATGCATTAACTCGTTTATCTCATTCGACGCTCAATTGTACTCAACAAGTAAGAACAAGTATTCTATGAATCAGCCGATTGATACAGGAATGCACAAATAGGATTATTTAACAAAATCTTGTTAAACATGAATGCCCGCGGTCATCGACGCTCATTCGACGCTCAATTATACTAAAAGTATAAACAAGTATTCTATGAATCAGCCGATTGATACAGGAATGCACAAATCGGGTTATTTAACAAAAACTTGTTAAAACATGATTGCCCGCGGTGAATGAATACTAATAACTATTAAAATGCGAAAGTGTGTCTATTGCCTTTTTATTTGTTTGTTTGTGTCTACTTTTATTTCGAAACGGAGCGACCGATTGACATGATTTTTCTTCAATTTATTGAATAAAACAGGACAGATACATGAACTAAGCGTTGGACTACACATATAAATATACTCCTACAGATCGATCTTACAGGTCACCATACGCCCGCAACTCGTGCTAACTTTTACTCAAATATAAATCGCAGCTAGCAATAACGCAACCAGTATCGACCAAGTCCTTAAGACCCGTAAATACGTGCGACATTACACCAATTTTAATCAAATTTTGTGCTCAAAGTACAATTGAAATGACTTACTGTCAAAAAAATGGTGTGACACGTCATATAAAACTTCAAACAATAAAAAAGATGGCATTACATTTCACCGGTGAGTAATTTTTATTAAAAGTAAACAAACCATCTAGCCCTTGTATTATTAATAACTTCCAACGTCCCTTACCCTCATTACGTAAGTTACTACAGGTGTCCTTGTCTATCATTGGCACGTGTAATCATAGCGATGCGGTGCCAAGCATTATCGACTTAATCTATGATTTATCGTATGCATTCGAAGTTTTACCTGACTACGGCAGAAAAAGGATAACGTTTTTCGAGTATATGTATGTATACATATATATTTCTTTGGCTCATTAGATTAATCTTAAGTAAAAAATACACTTAAGTACAAAATAATAATAAAAAATGGAAAGTTTTAGTTTATGATTATACAAATTACATTTTTTTTCTTCACTTCCTATCCAGTGGGGTTTCGAAGTGAAGGAGGGACTTAAAAAAAGATTACAGATCTATACTTCTATACTAATATATAAAGTTTAAGAGTTTGTTTGGTTGAACGGGCTATTCTCAGGAGCTACTGGTTGGATTTGAACAATTATTTTTATGTGGGTTAGCCCATTTATCAAAAAGTCTATAAGCAATATATCATCACGCTACTAATCTGGAGAGCTGAGCAGTAATCAGATATGTTGACAAATTTTATATACATACTTACATGTTGTCACACCTATTTCCCAAAAGGGGTAGGCAGAGGCACACTATACGCCCACATTTCACCGTATGCATTTTTGTCCCACGTAACAGGTGGTGAGCCCATTGCCGTGTTGAAATGGACAGGCGCAAGCTATGGCGACCTACTATTGAAATTTTTCAAACCACCTAAAAAGCCTTCAACTTGATTTAACCAGGACCGACGGCTTAACATGACTTCCGAAGCAAGGAAACGCTCGCAAATATAAATGCCACAAAGTGGTCACCCAGCCAAGGACCACCTATAGCGAACGTTGCTTAACGCAGTGATCGTTTACGGAACACTAAATCAGCGGGGCCACGAGCGCTTCTGTAAAATTTAATTTACTAAATTACTAATTTATATAAAAAGTATGTTTTATTACCCGACATAAGACGGTTCTTGAAAATCTTTATGTCATGAATCGAAATCATTTTGGATTTTCGAACTTATCGATAGACGTCGTCCCATCGCTATATCCCGGTCCGTATAAAGTTCACTTCAGGGCATTCTGCGCTGGCCTTGAAATAACCAATAACAGCTTATTTGTGACTGCCCGCGCTACCCATGCCTACAACCAAATATTGTAAACTCGATTGGGAACAAATGTTCAACAGTTATCGGTCTCGGGGGGGGGGGGGGGTTGTCTATGACTAGACATGACTAAACAACACAACAATAAGAAAACATTAATACTGAAGATAAGGCTGAACCAAATTTTCTTTTGCCTGCCCAAGATGGGCGAAAACAACTAACAACAACAAACGTCGGAATTTGCGCGGGATCTGGGTAAATGGCGGCCTCTTGCTGTATATTATTTTCCAAAACTAGTGCACTAACCTTGTTTTATGACTGTCATTCGGAGTGTTGTTTGGACAGCATGTGTGAATAATTTTTCTGACAGATTTTCTGGATTTCTTTGATCACCCTGATCTTATTTGTTTTATTTTGTGTTTAAATAAATAAATAAAAAAGTGTGAAAACTGTGTTGTCTCTGGTAATTGGTGAGTAGTTTGTGTTTGTCGCTTATCTGTTATCCGACCACAATGGCCGATAAACCCCCCGACCCTCCTGATCCCCCAGATCCCTCTATGGATACCGCTCACTCAACCCCAATATTTTCGCCCACTCCAATCTTCCCATCTTCCATATCTGACAGCCCTCTTTCCCAGTTAGCTTCCGCTGCCCTTAACAGCTCCCCTGTGGATCTCAATACATCTCAAACGCGACCTCGCAAACGTCCGGGCTCTTACGGATGCTCTTACGGATGAGTTTCCTACTTCCCGACCAACGAAACAGCAAAGGAGCCAAATTGCCAGATCGAAATATACAGCAGACGACAAAGGTCCTTTCCTTGTTCATATTGCTCGATGTGAAACACTATCAAACGCAGGCACTACCGTCCACCCTGTTACTTTCGGAGCATTTCTATTTAAAAATAACTTCTAACTCCTATCAATCCTACAACCTATTCTTATGCCCAAGCCACCAAATCTACCCCGCAAACCCAATCCTATAAAAAAACAGTATTTCTAAAACCTAAAACCCATGCTCCGCTCCCCCCCTCATATGACAGAGTTGCTCACTCCCAAATTATCTCCCAACCCCAATCTTCACAACCTAATGGTCATGCTAGCCCTATCTCGAACAACAAGTCCCTAATAATTGATCTTCTTATACAGCTCTTAACTTCATATATTTCTACCAACACTTCCCAATCCCCTTCCACCCCACAGAAATCCTCCCAAATACCGTCCAACGATGCCCTAACCTTAATATCTCTTCTTTCCAACAACAACATTCCCCCCCCCCCCCTCTTGTCTTTCTCCAGTGGAACATGAGGAGCGTGTTTTATAAAAAACACGACCTCACGTTCCTTCTAAACAAACACAACCCTGCAATCTGCGCTATCACAGAGACTTTGCTAACTCCAAGTCTTAATTTTCATATCCCACAGTTCATAACCGCTAGATGTGACAGATCTGACGGTTATGGAGGTTCAGCTCTCATTGTTTCCAACCAAGACCCATTTTCTCCTATCCCCTTGCCCTTATCTGGGCTTAGCTATAGTGGCTGCAAAGATTCAAAACATCTCTGTTCTCTCTATATATATTGCTCACCCGCAAATAAATACTATCTCCTCTCTAAAGGTGCTATTACAGTCCGAAGAAGGCCCCCTAATTGTTATGGGAAATTTCAACTGTCACCACTTTAGGTGGGGCTCAGAGCGCTGTAATTCGGTAGGAATAGCCTTGGTTGAAGTTCTGGACGAGCTCAACCTCTGTATACTGAACACTGGTTGCCCAACACGAAAACCTATACCAGGACAGAGGAAGAGCTGTGTCGATCTAACTTTCTGCTCCCCTGAGCTGGCGGTAGCTGCCCACTGGGTTTGCGCGGATTTGACGCATGGCAGTGACCACTACCCTATTACTATCACTCTGACTAACAGAACCTTTCTATCTAAAGCTCCCATCCCTCTACTTAAATATAAATTGTCACAAGCTGACTGGCCTAAATTTAAAATACAATTAGATTTAGAAATAGATAACCTTCCAAATTTAGACACTCATTCTATTGAATATAGTGGTCACTGCCATGTACAAAACTGCTATGACCTTCTAGTCTCAGCCATTAATTCGTCTGCAGAAGCTACCTTCCCAATCAAAAACAGTGCCCGTGCAAAGATCCCATCTCCCCCTTGGTGGGACCAAGACTGCACTAGGCCTATTAGGGAAAGAAAGGAAGCAGAGAGGAATTCCAACTAGGCAATGAATGTTGAAAATTTTATTGAATACAAAAGAGTCCTTGCTAAATCATGAAGACTACTCCGCAAGAAAAAGCGCCAGGGGTGGATGGAATTCTGTTCTTCGCTATCCCCCTCTACTCCAGCATCCGTAGTATGGAAGCGGTTAAACCGATTTAGGACCGGCTGTTCCCCCGCCTCTATCTCTCCTATTTCACAGGTGACTGCTGAAGCCTTCTTTGCCAAAGTGGCCCCTCCCTATGTCCCTTCCTTAGAGGAAGTCCAACTACCTCCCTCCCCGGTACCAGTTGACCCATTGGATGCTCCTTTTTCTGAAGCAGAACTGGATACCGTCCTCAGCCATGTAAGGGATTCGGCTCTTGGTAGAGATGGCATCCCATACTCCTTCATTTCTCATTCTGGAAGCAAGACAAAATCATATTTATTAAAAATTTTAAATTACTGTTACAAGTCTGGCTGGGTACCAGTACAATGGAGAACTCAGGTCATCATCCCAATCCTAAAGCCGGGAAAAAACGTGGATGATGCTAATGGCTACCGGCCCATAGCCCTCTCTTCAGTTCTGATAAAAATATTAGAACACCTCATTAAAAATATACTTGAGTGGCTTGTTGAGTCCCAAGGGTTACTGCCGAGCTCCCAATTTGGGTTTAGGAGAGCTCCCCCCATGCAAGAAGGGGGCTCTTGCTCCACTGGATAAAATGCATATAAGGCAATACAGGTGTCTTCGCATAATTCTTGGATGCATGCAATCTACTCCTACTAATGCTCTCCAAGTGGAAAGTGCAGATCCTCCACTTTCTCTACGTAGGCAATATTTGGCGACCCGATTTGTAAGCAAGTGTGCAATGGTCTCATCCCACCCCCTCTTGCCAAAGCTTAAGGAACTGAACTCCCTATATACTACCACTGACTACTGGCACCACAAAGTCATTCCTCTCACCTTGCGCAGGCAAACCACCAATGGCAATTACCAAATCACTAAAAACTTAGATTTCCCTATCATGTCAGTAGCCAAAGTACCTATGTTCTGTACAGAGTATGAAACCTTGTGCTTCAAACCTAACATCGTGCTGGATATAGGGATTTACAAAAATACACCCTCAGCAAACAGTTTGTTTAATGCCACTGTAATATTAATATTGTTTCAATTGTCTTAATATGGAGACATGAACTAACAAACAAACAAAAGTTATAATTCGGTTCAGGCGCCAGGAGGATAAGTCCTACCAACTTTATGCACACGGATATCGGCGATAGAGATTGAGCTTCTAATCATAAGAGCAGGAACCAAAAATAATGGAATACATCTCTAGAAGAAAGTTTCTATATTTTTATAGGCGAATTGATTGAATATACATTATCACTATTGGTATAATCTATTCCAGTGATTTAGTAAGCTAAAGATTAACTATTCACAGGGTTGAGGCGTGAAATTTAGAATAGTGAGATCCAGCATAAGGCCAGCTTATGAGTCAAAATATAAATCGTAACATGATTCAAAACATGAGCCAAATCATTGAGTCATTACATGGGCCTGATCATTGAGTCGTACATCATTACTAGATTAATCTACACAAAAACAATTCAAACTAGGTACCTGAAGGCGTGGTTAAATTACCACGGGATTCGAAATCACATCTGCAGACCGCGACAGGTGCCGTCTCCACGAGAATGACGAGCCCGAAACCACATGGTCAGCATTTATGGCAAATTTCATCCGAGAATAAAGTCAATATAAAAAAAGTGCTTGTTCAGCTGCAAAGAAAAGAAGTAGTTCCATTAGATTTGGAAAAACAATTGGAGATTTGTTCGTGATTTGAACACATAAAGAGAACTTACCACTTTTTTAAAGAAAAACCAATAAGTCTTGGAGAGCAGGCAAATATTCCATTAACGCTGCTCCAAGCTTCGTAATAAGCTGTAAAAAAACGAATAATCTTTCGTCAAAATACTAAAGATCACCAAGGCTAGAAACGTGGTTTCAAAAATCCAAAGTTCTTACCGAAATACATAGTTATTTTGGTATAACCATTTATAAGAATTCACAGGCGGGATCTTCCATATAGAATTTATAAAATATTACTTCTTTTAAGCGAAGTTTAAAAAATATATTTACAATCGACATCTTTTTGTCGATGTAGCTAGGCGAATGACGTTCCAATTTTTAAAATACTTTTTCGTTGGCATGGCTGCCAAGACATTGACCAATTGACAAAACCATTTTATTTCATTCGTTCTAAGAACAGGCTAAGACATTCAAAGCATCCTGCCTACTCAAAACGTAAATTATATAAATTCGATGACAAGTAGTGAGAAAGAGTCAACAATCTACTCTCCTCTCTCTCTAAATCTCAAGACTAACAATGACATTCCAATGTGACGTTTTACAACGTTACATCACACCCCAACCAGCAATAAAAGAAAGGAACTTTCTTTTTCAAACAATAAAGCTCTAAGAAAGAAATGGAAATAATACCAATAAAGGAAAACCAAAATCCCTGTAACAGGAATATATAACCAACAAACCATAAGTATAGTTCCAATAAAAATCTAGTAAACAAGCCAGACCATTCACAATCCACGAGTTCAGAAAAACATCCGACTCTACCAACACTAAACTAAATACGAAAGTACGGTTGAGCACCATAGCCACCGACTCTATCATCCAACTCTTTACAAATAAGAATATCAAAATTGATACAACAAAAAACTTAAAGTCAAAGCATAGACTTAACGTAAGTACAAAGAATAACAAATCCAACCAAGTTCTCAAACCAGGAGTTCAGTTAAGCTATCTAGCCACTGACTCTTTCATCCAATCTTATCCTTATATATACTGAAAATGAGGTTGAGCCCTATCGCCACCGACTTCTATCACTTACAATCCCATATAAAAATCAAAATATCAGCAAAACAGTGTTGTAACTTGTAATCATTACAAAGTCAAACAGCAACTGCACAAAGTGTCGTGACAAACGAACAACTTCAATATCAAACAGCATCACCAACGTGGCTGTGACAAACAAAGACACAAAGGCAAACAGTAACTAGTTAGTACAGTGACGAACAAATTATTCCAACAAAAAATATTGTGGAGAAATACACCAAGCAGATGTGATCGGCTCAACACCACCGAACTCCCGAGCACAAACGCTGTAACAAAACCAAACAGATGTGATCGGCTCAACACCACCGAACTTCCGAACACAAATGCTGTAACAAAACCAAACAGATGTGATCGGCTCAACACCACCGAACTCCCGAGCACAAATGCTGTAACAAAACCAAACAGATGTGATCGGCTCAACACCACCGAACTCCCGAACACAAATGCTGTAACAAAACCAAACAGATGTGATCGGCTCAACACCACCGACTTTCCGAACATAACAAAACCAATATGACAAATGTGACCGGCACAACCCTACCGACTTTCCGAACACAAATGCATATATAAACATGTGATCCTATAGTCAAAAGAGACAGATATCAACATCAAAAGGTATTTCAAAAGTCATATCCGGGTAACTTTGAATTACTTAACAAACAAACAAAATATATACAATATGCGTGGGTCAGCCCTGCGACATGGCCTCGGGATCAGAAGAACTGAGATACAGCTACTTTTACCAACCCAGAAACGCAACATCAAAACTATTCTTAAGGATTCATCATCCCAATATAAGAATACAATATGTACAAAATAAAATTTAGGAGTAATAACCTAAACATACAAACAAAACTAGGAAAATTTCCTACAAAACAGAACAATATCATTCCATAATATAAGTGGAATAATAATGTTTTAATAACCAATAAAGGTTCCAACAAACAAACAAAAAGATAAGATCTTTCGATGTGTATGACAGTTATTTGTGTGAAAAAGTTAATGTTATTTCTAAAAGGTAAATTTTGATAATCCAAGGGGTAAATTGATAAATTTTTATTCAATTTGTAATATCCTAAGTTCTACTTTTGAAAGATTCAGAACTTGATTCTAATAAAAAGTTGTGAAGTAACCTAACATACATCTCTTTCAAACGGTCATTCCCTCTCATACGTCGTACTAACAAAGACCAATTTCTCCCAAACCAATACCAGAACCAAGACCAAAGTCCGTAATTTTCATAACAAAATAATTTAACATTTTATTACATCTTTAACATGGTAGCGACCTGTGGTACCTTTATTCAGGTCCTCCAAAAGGTAAACGTTAGGTGAAACTTTAGAAACAACTTTACACTTAACGAACTTAGGTGCAAGTTTAGCAGAAAAATATGCAGGAACATTAGACTGCACAAAACTTCTCCTCCACACAATATCATCAACACCAAAAGAAATGATTCGCCTCCCTACATTATAATAACTAGCATTTCGCTTATACGCTTTCAACAAACAAGATTGCACTTTAACAAAGATTTCACTTAATGAATTGAGTGAAGTTGCAAAAGAACTTCTATCTACTATCTCTAGTTGATCTAAATTATCAATAGAGGTACTAACACGGTGCAAAGATGCATCAAAAATATGTTCTCCACCGAACATCAAAAAGTTAGGAGTAAAATCTGTAGCCAGATTCACACTATTATTCAAAGCTAGTTGAATATGAGATAAAAACTTCGACCACATTCTATGATCATCTTTAACAAAACATGCTATACATATCTCAACGGTTTTATTATATCTTTCAACTGGATTATTTTGAGGAGTATACAAGGAATTATAAAATATTTTATTTATATTATAACCATTAAGAAACGTAACAAACTGTCTAGCAGTAAATTGAGTTACATTATCACAAACAAATATTTTTGGAGTTCCAAGGAAAGGAAAATAATCCAAGGTTAAGGAAAATCTCCTTCTCAAGAAGTTTACAAATTACATTAGTAGTAGCATTTATCATTGGGAATAACCAACAGTATTTAGTAAAAACATCTACAACAGAAAGTATATATCGATGACCAGAATAAGTTCTATTATTTATAAGAAATTCTAAGTAAGGTATCTATCTTTACTTTTAACAAACCAAATAGGAGCAGAATCTATGTTTATAAAATAAACTTTTAAATAATTTAACCAATGACTGCGTTCTCTTTCATTAGTTGCAGCATCAGGAGCATAACTAAATTTCTTTAACATCGAGTCACTATCAGTTCTTACACAAACCTGTGCTCGATGGGACCTAATCAGTTTTTTGAACTGTTATCATTATTTCTCCTTCTTATCATCAAGCAAGGGTGGAAACTGCACGCTCTTGTCCATAGTTGACAAGTAAAAGATCAAAGAAATTCAAAAGCTAAAACAATTAATTGCAAAAATATACAAAGGCAACCGAGACCGAATGGTAAGATGATAGTAATAGTCAGCAGTCAGCTATTAACATCCAAAAGCCAAAACAAATTCAAAGAAAGCACTGAAATCTCAATTAAATCAATCACTGCTATAGTTAAGCAAAACCAGGCCTTGACGCTCAGATGATGATTGTCAAAAAGCAAAATATTATCATTCAAACAAGTTTCAAAAGCTTCGAACACTCCGCTGTAAAGTTATACAAGTGTGATTGGAAAGACCTCAGATGAATAATTTTAATTTAAATGGGTATGTTCTATTTATATTAATATAACCTATTAATAGGCTGTAAAGCAATATGCTGTAAAAATGTTAAACCATTAATGATGCATGGCTCGTAAAAATAGTAAGGCTAAATAATTAAGTTTGTCACAAAATGTATTACTTTGTAAACACAAATTATCATTTAAAACATTGTTATGTTTTAAATGATAATTTGTGTTTTTTTATAACAATTCACTCATATTTTTATATCATAAAAAGCAAATAATAGTAATGAAAGTCACATCAATATGTAGATACAATTAGTACACAAACTAATTACTTTGTATTATTAAAAGTTAAGTTATGGGTTATTTTCAAGAAATCATAATTACTTCAGTTTAAGATTACTCCAGTTTTAGATATATATATACCATTAGAACAGTATTTTTTCATTTGTTGAGAATGTTTCCATAACAAAATAGTTTAATATACTCTAAGCAAAATATACAAGTATATATTTCAGAGCAAAACAATGTAACAATAACAATACCACTATAAGATGCACGACACACTCACTCACTACAAGCAAAATATACTCAAATCAATCCTTCAAGTCTCTGTTCATACGCGCCAATTGTAATAATAATAATAATAAAGAAATTCCTAATAACATATAATTCCTTTAGTAGTTCTATTAGAATGGAATTTGGCGTTGACAAATGTGCAGTCATGCATGTAAAGAAGGGTGGGATTGTGGAGTCTGAAGGTGTTGAGCTTTCAGATTCCATAATACTCAGATCTCTCTCCGCCACTGAGACCTATAAGTATCTGGGTATATCGCAGGCATTAGGAATTAACGAATCTGGTGTGAAACAAACATTGAAGGAGCGATTCTTTGGCCGTCTGAAAAAAGTACTGAAAAGTCTTTTATCAGGCGGTAATAAGGTGCGTGCCTTCAATGGGTGGGTCATACCGGTCCTAATGTATTCCATCGGTATACTTAGATGGACTCAGACTGAATTAGATGCCCTGGATAGGAAAGTGCGGTCCTTGTTGACCACATTTCGAATGCATCATCCTCGTTCATCAGTAATGAGGTTGTATATCCCTCGGAAGTGTGGAGGTCGAGGCTTTTTAAATGTCAAGACCCTCCATAACCGTGAGATATGCAACCTCAGAGAATATTTTCTCAATGCTGACACGAGGTTGCATCGCGATGTGGTTGCAGTGGATAATGGACATACCCCGCTCACGTTGGCTAAAGAGAATTGGCATAAACCTATAGTACTTGGTGTTACTGATCGCAAGGAGGTATGGAAGAGTAAGGAGCTGCATGGTCGTTTTTATCAGGCCTTACACAGGCCTGATATAGACTTCAATGCATCAGTATCTTGGCTACGATTTGGTGATCTCTTTGGAGAGACTGAAGGGTTTGTTTTTGCAATTACTGACGAAGTTGTAATGACAAAGAACTACAGGAAGTATATCATGAAGGATGGTACGGTGGACATCTGTCGGGCATGTCATCGTCCCGGAGAATCCCTTAGGCATATTATTTCTGGTTGTTCGAGTCTTGCAAACGGTGAGTATTTGCATCGACACAACCAAGTAGCCAAGATCATTCACCAGCAACTTGCTCTTAAGTACAATCTTGTTGATTTAGAGGTACCATACTATAGATATGTGCCCGACCCAGTTCTCGAAAATGGTCATGTCACATTATACTGGGATCGATCTATTATCACGGACAGGACTATTGTCGCCAATAAGCCTGACATAGTGGTAATAGATCGATTAGAACGCCGTGCAATTATTGTTGACATCACCATACCTCACGACGAAAACCTCATGAAAGCCGAGGTAGACAAACAAAAGAAATATTTAGACTTGGCTCATGAGGTTGTCGACGTGTGGGGTGTGGATTCAGCGATCATTGTACCGATAGTCATATCTGTCCATGGACTTATAGCCAAGAGCCTTGACCAACACCTACAAAGGCTCGCGTTAAACGGCTGGATCAAGGGCCTGATACAGAAAGCAGTTCTTCTCGACACCGCACGTATTGTGAGGAAATTCCTTTCTCTGGAGCCCTAACCACCGGTAGCTTGGTCCCTGTACCCGATACCGGTGGGTCACTATTTTTTATATTTTTAAATGTATTTTTTATTTTATAGATACATTTAAAAATGTAATTGATATGTTGTATAAATAAATAAAGAGAATAATAATAATAATGGCGAGGAACCAAAAATAATGGAATACATCACTAGAAGAAAGTTTCAATATTTTTATAGGCGAATTGATTGAATATACATTATCACTATTGGTATAATCTATTCCAGTGATTTAGTAAGCTAAAGATTAACTATTCACAGGGTTGAGGCGTGAAATTTAGAATAGTGAGATCCAGCATAAGGCCAGCTTATGAGTCAAAATATATATCGTTACAGGATTCAAAACATGAGCCAAATCATTAAGTCATTACATGGGCCTGATCATTGAGTCGTGCATCATTACTAGATTAATCTACACAAAAACAATTCAAACTAGGTACCTGAAGGCGTGGTTAAATTACCACGGGATTCGAAATCACATCTGCAGACCGCGACGGGTGACGTCTCCACGAGAATGACGAGCCCGAAACTACATGGTCAGCATTTATGGCAAATTTCATCCGAGAATAAAGTCAATATAAAAAAAGTGCTTGTTCAGCTGCAAAGAAAAGAAGTAGTTCCATTAGATTTGGAAAAACAATTGGAGATTTGTTCGTGATTTGAAGACATATAGAGAACTTACCACTTTTTAAAGAAAAACCAATAAATCTTGGAGAGCAGGCAAATATTCCATTAACGCTGCTCCAAGCTTCTTAATTAGCTGTAAACAAACGAATAATCTTTCGTCAAAATACTAAAAGATCACCAAGGCTAGAAACGTGGTTTCAAAAATCCAAAGTTCTTACCGAAATACATAGTTATTTCGGTATAACCATTTATAAGAATTCACAGGCGTGAACTTCCATACACAATTTATAAAAGATTACTTCTTTTTAGCGAAGTTTAAAAAATATATTTACAATCGACATCTTCTTGTCGATGTAGCTAGGCGAATGACGTTCCAATTTTTAAAATACTTTTTCGTTGGCATGGCTGCCAAGACATTAACCAATTGACAAAACTATTTTATTTCATTCGTTCTAAGAACAGGCTAAGACATTCAAAGCATTCTGCCTACTCAAAACGTAAATTGTATAAATTCGATGACAAGTAGTGAGAAAGAGTCAACAATCTACTCTCCTCTCTCTCTAAATCTCAAGACTAACAATGACATTCCAATGTGACGTTTTACAACGTTACACCACAGTGGATAAATACTGGAGAGACGTTGAAAAAATTTTCCCCGATGCTTCAAAACTTGATACCAATAGCCACACAGGAATAGCTGTTTACTACCAGACATCGAAAATAGTTTTCAAATTTAAGGCACCTCGGGAATCTTCAGTGTTCACAGGAGAATGTATCGGTATTTTGGAGGCATGCAGATACATTGAATCACACAACATCTATAAGGGAGTGATATTCAGTGACTCCCTTAGCTGCATTAAGGCCCTGGCTCAAAGCCCATTTCGAGCCAGACAACATAATCCATCCATAATTTATTAGAGATAAAAAAAGTACTCTTCAATTGCTCTAAGAATCAGAAGCTAGTTCAGATTGTTTGGATACCTAGCCATAGTGGTATTACTGGAAACGAATGTGCTGACGCCTTAGCCAAAAGTGCAATTGTCTCTGATATTTCTGGCCTGGGCCACTCGGTTGTCCAGGTATATGACATGATGGGCGTCGCTCGACGGAATCTTCTTGCTTCCTGGCAAGCGGACTGGAATGATAGCTCCACCAGAAAAGGAAATCCTACTATACTATCCAACCCTTTATCAAACCAAAGCCATGGTTCTACAGTTATAAAAAAGTACCTAAAACGGTTATATCAGTTATTTGTAGGATTTGTCTGGGTCACTGCTGCTCTCCTGTATTCCTCCACAAAATTCGCATACGGGATACATCGCTGTGCGAGTGTGGCATCGACGAGGGCACCCTGGAACATAATTGTTTCAATTGTTAAAATAATAACCAGAGTTTTGATCTTTACATCCGCCTCCCTAAACTTATTGTTCCAAAGGTGGTAACATCCCCTCATTATTAACTTTCTCCTCTCCAGAACTCCTTGAGACGTTGATGAGCTTTGTTCGAAGTAATAACATTAGATTGTGATTGTTTATTTGTTGCTTTATGTGTTCGTAAATATAAATATGCTTATTCTCTACTGATATTAACCTACTGTGTATACATATAATTTTTTATTGTGCTGTACGCTAGATAAACTCACCGTAGTATGTACTTGTTTCAGTGTTCTAACCAACCAATGAAACACAATAAGTACCACAATTTTTTTTTTTGTTTTTGTGTCGATACTATTGCTCCGCCAATAACTCAGTGTGGATTTGGTAGGGGTTTAGTAAGTCGGTCCACACTTAGGTACGACATCCTTGTTGCTTCGTTTATTGACAGATCACACGCATTTCCATCCGTAGACAGAGAATACTATAGACTGCGGTATAATTCCTTTTCATTCCCACAAGAAAGAAAAGCAAATACATGCTACACTGGAGAAAGAAAAGGATAGTATGACATTATGGCCGGTTTTTTCAAGGCCGGCTCCAGCTTGGAGCTAAATAAATTTGACGTTTAGGAATTGTGCGGATCAAAATATTATATTTTCACAAATTACAAGTGTAATAAGTTTCTACACTTTGTACACGGAACACACGTGTATAAAGTGTAGAAACTTATTACGTTAATATTTACAATTGTGCGTTGTAGTATTATGGACTGCAAAAGTGATGGTGATAGGAAGATTCTCGGATTGTCTTTCCATCGGTAAGTTGAATGAAAACTTTGTAAAAACGTCATCCTTTTACTATTTTTAACCATTATAGTATTAGATGTGTTTATATAAACAGAATAAACAATCTTTATTGTTAATTAATATTATTTCATAACCTATATTAGTTATTGCCAGGATCCGATAACAATACTCCCGATTTTTTTTATAAATTGCTCCAATATTACATAATTTAGTATTACCTTGATGTTACATACATGTATTATTTATTACAGTTTCCCGACTAAGACATAATCACGTTTAATATGGATAGCTGCCACTGGTCGTAATGGATGAGTACCGAAAAAAATTCCAAAATATGCAGTAAACATTTTGATACTGCTTTTATAATAAATAAAACAAGCAATTCGTACCTAGATTCAGATGCTGTTCCAACTAAGGTGCCTACAATTTATTTTTTATAACAAGGTGATTGCCTATATTTATAATATTTACTTACATTGGCAAACTATAATAGTACTTATTTTAAGCAATTGTTAATTATGATGACTGATAATTTAGATGGAAGCTTTATTAAAAGTTTCAATGCTTATTCCAGTTCCTAAAGTGTACAGCCTCAATAACGAATGAGAATTCTTTGCCATCGACTTTTACAATGGAAGTAGACAATGATAGTTCTGAATCCGTAGTACTCGTAAGTTTTACCTTTTAGTTTTGACATTTAGTTAATAGTTTTGAATGTATACCTTGAGTGGTTCCAGGCCAGTTGGTTCATCAATCACACCTTATTCCTGAAGGGGTACCAGAGGCATATTACACGCCCACTTTTCACCGTGTGTATTCCTGTCCCACGTAATAGGTGGGGTGAGTCAATTGCCGTGTTGAAATAGACAGACGCAGGTTGTGGCTACCTAAATAAATAAATAAATATCCATCACGCCTTATCCCCGAAGGGTTGGCAGAGGCATATTATATGCCCACTTTTCACCGTGTGGATTCCTGTCCCACGTAATAGGTGGTGAGCCCATTGCCGTGTTGAAATAGACAGACGCAGGTTAGACGCTACCTGCCATTGAATTTATTCAAGCCGCCCATATGGCCTTCAACTTGGCTTAACGACTGCCATGTTACTGGCAACCGGGACCAACGGCTTAACGTGCCTTCCAAAGCACGGAAACACTCGCAAATGTAAATGCTTGTGTTAAGTGGTCACCCATCCCTGACCAGCCATAGTGAAAGTGGTTCTACAGAACTTTGAGTCAGCAGACCCACGAGCGCTTCAATGCTAGTTTGTACACTTGCTAAACAATGAACTAGCCGGCTTTCTGTGTTGAGTACAAAACAATTAGTGGACATTGTGCTTTATAGTATCGACAGCCATCGAAAATATTGCTATGATGATGAGGCATATATATGCTCAGCTATGGAACTGCTGAGAATTTTCATATCTAATGATATTTATTAAATTTTCTTGCGCATTTTAAGTATATTTAACTGCCAATACTGTATGCCTCTACCTTGTTCGTTTGTGAGCAGGTGTATCAGCTTGCATTGCATGTGAAGATACTTAAGCACTTGTTATGTTTTTTATTGTGTTGTGTTTAGTTAAATATTTATTGGTTTCTTGCAGCTTAAAGTGACCATTCGCGTCAGATTTGGATAACAGCTACAGGACGATCCAATTAGTCACAAAATCCAACAACAAGATTTTTTTTATTTAACAAGAAGAAAATGACTCTATTACTCGAGATGCTAGACCCCTTGGCAATAATCGTAATCAATTTAAGAGATAATTATTTTTTTGGGTATAACTTTATTTTATAACAGGACGCTTGCCATACGACAAAATTAGAATAGAACCTTGATTTATGTGTAAAAATGGTAGTTTACGTTAATGGTGCAAGGACACATGACCTATGACTGGACTTGACATCGACAAAGGACTGCACAGGACTAAATTAGATGATAAAATTGAAGAAATCTTAATAATATTATAAATGCGAAAGTTTGTATGGATGTTTGTTACTCTTTCACCTAAAAAAATCTGAATGGATTTTAATGAAACTTTACAATAATATAGCTGATACATCAGAATAACACATAAGCTACATCCCGGGAACAAGTTCCTGAGGAACCGGAAACGGGAACCTTCTCTACGCGGGCGAAGCCGCGGGCGTCAACTAGTATCATAAATAAATAAGATTTAACTAAAAAGTCATACCAACCAGGCCATAAATAACGTATAAAAAAGAAAAGTCTAACGTCAATTAGGTTAGCGAAAATGTATTTGTCAATGTCAAATTAAGTGAATTCAATTCAATACCTATATTCATTTTTGATGAATCTTATCATATTAGAATAAATACAATCGTTTCGCGTTCGTGTACCGAAGTGTGAAACTTAAACTTTAGGAAACTGCAAAATCTGATAAAGTCCTACAGAGTGTAAACACATAGTTACTTTCGGATTATAAAATAAACAATAATGTCGTACAACTTCGAAGAGTTATCTTTCACTGGTATTTATTATAATATCTTAATTCAACATTATAACATTTTGAGTGCATGTAAATAATAGTTACTTTAGGCAAGTAGTAAAATATAATTCAATTACAGGTTCTTACCAGTTAACTTAAATTGTGTATCATACATAACCTTAATTAGGTTATTTATTATTTATAACGATATACAAAAATTAATATGTGGTAGCCTTTCCACAAATGCCACAAACTAAAAGATAATGGATATTATTGTTTGTATATTGTTATAAATAATAACGCATGTTGCTAGTTTTTACCAAACTAAAGTGACAATAATGGGCAGAGCTTCCACACGCTGCGACAATCGACAGAGAATAAGCAGAAACTACTCTGCTCTCTTTATATAATCTCCTGTCTTGTAAAAACTTCATTTTGTATCTATCAATATTGATACTGAAGTAGTTAGGATTGTGCAAATGGAAAAGCTACCTTACACTCATACCTCATTTCTTTATAATATTAGGTAAAGATGAATTCAAACATCTTGGTCCCTCTGAGTTGTAGCGAGTCACTTGCGCAGAACGCAATATTAGGTGTCGTAGGCGCGGGGAGCGGGAGGAAGCTCGTGCTATGTAATCACACGAACATTTCCTAACGCCGAAAATTCGGGGGTGTCATCACGCCATACAAGCGAGCGCGAAGAAAGTTGAATTAAACGTAGCTCTTGTTATTCTGCTGATTCGTTCCTAGAATATGTTGGGAATAGATTGAATAATTAATGTTTTTAAAATTTAATATATTATAGGTACTTTCAGTGTTTGTTGACTATTATTGTTTTTAGTTTCAATTGGTTCATTTACTTTTAATTTCTAGCTTTTTTTTAACAAAAAATAAAACAAAAATACAAATAGAACCTTCAATATAGATAAAATATTTGAACAAAATAACCATACCATGTTACGGCTGGCCACCCTATCATCCAGACTTAAACCCTATCGAGATGGCCTGGGCAGCCATAAAAGGTCATGTAGCGAAAAAAAATGTGACTTGGAACATAACCCAAGTAATGGACCTTATTAAGGAAAAGATAAATATTATGGGATAAAATTATGCTCAAAAGTGAAGAAAAATGAGGAAGAATACAAAAAAAGTGATCACATAATTGATGCCTTGACAGAAGAATTTATTATACATGTCAGTGGAAGTGAATCGGAGAGTCAAGTCGATTCGGAGAGTAATGAAAGCGATTCAGATTCAAAAGACTTAAATCCTGAGGATACACCATGCTCAAGCAAATCATTAAGTGATTTTATAGACGGTGTAAAACCCTTGTAAACATTTTATTAATAAATATTTATTTAAATAATTACTTTATTTATTTGGATTTAACACTACCAGGCTGTATTTTTTTATTTAGCAAAATTTCAGGTATCTAGTCCAAGGGTTTGAGCTGGGCGTTGATTGTCACCAGTGACTCAGGACTTTACTTTTATATAATACTAGATGACTCGCCCGGCTTCGCCCTTGACATACTTCGAACCCCGTGGTACCCATTTAATCCTGTGGCTTAATAATTTCACAAAAATGTATGAATATTTTCCAAATTACTTCTCCGCTCTCATGTACCTACGCCCGCACGGCCCGGTCGAATTTGGTTCCACGAAATTAATTTCATAGCGCATTTTTTTTTATTTTTCCATATCTTCGGAGATATTCATTCAAATTGCTAGGTGTAAAGGGCCAAAATAATCTTCATAAAATGCTGAAGCCACCTAACATATTAAAATGATAAGGATTAATAATGTATTTGTTTAAATAGCCTTCCAATTACCGCTTTATAATTACTGTATTTAAAAAAAAAAACATGTAAAATGGATACAGTATGTTATCCTTAAGAGATAGACATATACCGTCGCGGACTTTTTTGTAGACCTATATTAGATACACAATACGATACATTATTTTGTTATATCTCAAATGGTTTAGGCAGCGTTTTTGTTAAAAGCTACCAGACGGCTTATTTTTTCCGACGCCGCCAACATATATTGTTATAGTTAAGTTAATGTATACAAAAACTTAACAAATTATACACCTTCCCTATAAATCACTGTAACTATTAAAAAAAACTGCATCGAAATTCGTTGCGTAGTTTTAAAGATCTAAGTATACATAGGGACAGACAGCGAAAAATGACTTTGTTGTATAATATGTAGTGAGGATAAATTTGTAAGCATTGTCTACTTAACTGTACGTGCGCGAACCGAGCGCGGCTCCAACTTCAGAGGGACCAAGATGTTTGACTTAGACTGTATAAGACTGAAAGCTTCTCTTTTTCTGACTTGAGAAATGGTTATATATGAAACCTGGGCTAATATTTAAACTGTATTAGCCCAGGTTTCACATTTAACCTCCCATACAACCCATTTCCTTAACAAGTTTAGTGTTGGATAACCTTTTTTTTTTAATGTTGAGTCATGTACAGTATTCTGTAATAGTATTTTTAATTAACTATGATATGTCAGATAGAGGTTTAAAGAAATTAATAATGACTAAGAATTCTCAGGAGTTCCACTGCTGTCGAAAAAGATTTACAGCTATATTTATCTCTGCCACCCTTTCGAGGAAAAACAGCCTGACTGATATTATAAGATCTTACTGGTGCCTGCTGTATACTCTACCTATAATGTATATTTAACATTTCAGAAGCAATAGATCAGTTACGTCAGTGGCGAGAAGGTAATGAACGAAGAAGTGAAGATGTTATGCAGTTGTGGTGTTTGATTGTTACTTATGATTTGAACAAAATAGGAAATGAAAGTAAGTAAATATTATTTTTTTGTTATATTTACAACCACTGAAGTAAGTATTTAAAGATTTACCAATAAAGAAACATTTTTGGAGTCACAAAAGACACCAGTCATCTCCCGGAGCATGTGGCAGCAATGTGAGTCTTGACGACGCAATTGATGTCACTGAACGCGTAAAATACAGATCCCAAGTATTAAACCTGGTCCGTGCGCTTGACCAAATCATCAAACATGTGGCATCTATAGTTCATTAGTTTCAGACTGCCATTCTCAAGCGTCTCCTTCCACACCTTCACACATCGTACCAACCTGCACCTGTCCGCGTCTGCCAGCCCTTTATCATCAGCATACATGAGCAACCATGGAGGCTGCTCATTTAAGTCCCAAATGCTCATGTACTGCATTTCCGTGGTTCGGACTGCTCGGATAATGTCAATATAATGTATCGCTGACAGCAAAAGTCGTGATTAGTAATATAAAGTTGAGCTTTCCTACAGAGTAAAGAATAAATGTTACTTGCGCCCTACAAGAGACGCCATACTCGAAATACCGTTACTACATATTACAAAACAAAGTCCTCCGCAGCGTCTGTCTCTGTGTGCGCGATTATCTCAAAAACTACTGTTACGATTTTCATGCTGTTTGCACCAAATAGTGGTTCTTAAAGAAGATTTTAGTATATAACTAGATGACCCGCCCGGCTTCGCTCGAGACATACTTCGAACCCAATGGCACCTATTTAAATCCCGTCGTTTATTAATTTCACAATAATGTAATGAACATTTTCCAAATTACTTGATTACTTCTCCGCTCTCAAGTACCTACGCCCGCGCCCGCACGATCCGGTCGAATTATGGTTACACGAACTTAATTTCTTTGAGCATATTGCCATGTCTCCTAAGATATTCATTAAATTTGCAAGGTGTAAAGGGACAAAACAATCTTCATAAAGGCACGTTAAGCCGTTGGTCCCGGTTGCCAGTAAAATGGCAGTCGTTAAGCTAGTTACATGCCTTATGAGCGGCTTGAAAAATTTCAACAGCAGGTCGCCTCAACCTGCACATGTCCATTTCAACACGGCAATGGGCTCACCACCTGTTACGTGGGACAAAAAGCAAAGCATACGGTGAAACGTGGGCGTAGTACGCCTCTGCCTACCCTTTCGGGGATAAAGGCGTCAAAGTATGTTATGTTATGTTTTATAAAATGCTGAAGCTAACTAACATTAAAAAACAAAAAGGATTAATAATGTTTTTGTGTAAATAGCCTTCAAATTACCGCTTTATAATTGCTGTTTTTTTTAATTATTAAAATGGATTTAGTATGTTATCCTTAAAAGATATACATATACCGTTGCGGACTTTTTTGTAGACCTATATTAGATACACAATTACACGATACATTATTTTGTTATATCTCAAAGGCAGCGTTTTCGTTAAAAGCTCCCAGACGGCTTATTTTGTCCGACACCCACAACATATATCGTTATAATTTAGTTATTGTGTACAAAAACTTATCAAATTATACATAAAAACCTTCCCTATGAATCACCCTATCTATTTAAAAAAAACTGCAACGAAATTCGTTGCGTAGTTTTAAAGATCTAAGCATACATAGGGACAGACAGCGATAAATGACTTTGTTTTATAATATGTAGATTTATTAAATAAACCCTTTGAAATATAACAAAATAATGTATGGTGGAATTGTGTTTCTTCTATAGTTCTACACAAATTTCGACGATGACATATGTCTATCTCTTCAGGATATCAAATTAGCTTACTATAACACAAGGGGTAAATGGGTGCGGGAAAAATTCACCACGCGAGTGAAGCTGCGGGCATCAGCTAGTACTCTATATATTACATACTAACCAAGCATGTGTAAGCGTATGCGACTTTCGCCTACAGTTTGAAGTGAACTTGGCACGGGTTATTATTATGAGTTTCGTCTCTATTATGGTGCGTGCGAGGGAGCGAGCAACATTACTTACTCTGGGGGATTATCTATGGTGGGTTTATTACTGCACAAGTCTCCTGGCAAGGCTTAGAATGCATAAAGCAGAGTTACTAAACGGTTTTACTCACGTGTTTCTAGATAGCTCGTCTAAACTAGTACCGACCTAACGGAGGTCCTTTTTAATGAGGAGCGTTAAGCGAAGTCGGATTCTGCGCTGGCACTCAGTGCCTTCTCTCCTCTTCTATTGAAAAAGGACCTCCATTGGATCCGAAATTAGTCCGGCTATCCCAAAATTTACACGTGAGTAAAACCGTTGAGATGGTAGGCTGGAGGTGAATTTAGGGTGACATACGCACAGAGAAGATGCATTTGCAAGAACATGAGCATATATTCGGTTAATCAAAGGTTATACAAAGCAATTTAGAATTTACGTTTTAGATAAGCTAGGGTGATAGAAGAAGAGGGGTGGGTTCAGTAGGCAAGATCAGCTTGCCTGGTTGGAGGATCCTCCCTTTGTGTCGGAGGAACATCTCCGCCCTTTCCTTCGCATCCGCATGACGCCTTTTGAGAATAAGGCAGTGGTCCGACGGCCACCGAGAAAACGACTAACTATCGGCGTTTTTCTCTCTCAAGAAACGCACAGTAAATGTACATTCCGTGTAAACGAAAGAGATGCATATATTAAAAGTTGCTCTCTGACTGTTCACACCGCCGGCGAAGACTCGCTTTACTAGTATTGTCGCTGAGCTTTCAACATCTATAGACTCAGCCAGTCTCGATCTTTGCCATTGTTCGCAGTGGTGTCCCTTTGCGCCTCCTGCATGCCCGTACCCAGGGAGGGGCAGCTGCCCCCCCCCCCCCCCCTGACTTTGGTATCGTCGATAATAGTACAAAAATAACTTTTTGCCATTTGCAATACCCTACTTATACATGTTTTAAAAATCGTGAGGCACGCCCCTTTTAACTGTTTGTTAGCAGCGTTATGCCGAACTTGAGGGGACTAAAAACACACGATCTCTACTTATCAGTTTAGCACCGGGCGCCCCCAGTAACTCCTCGCAAATCATCCCTGGGTTCCCGGTAGAGTTTGGCTACCATCGCGGCCTCTCTTAATGGTTTGGCGTTATCTAGCTTCTTTGGATTTTGGTTTGGATCCCGCTTTTTGGGGCGAGGAGGTCAATCCACCGTCTTGGACTTGCTTCTGTACAAACAACGGGTCATCCAGCGTACTAAACATAGTTATTTAAGAAATTATATAAAAAAATACCTGTTTTAATTTGTATGTATTTCTTATTTACTAGTGGACGCACATCAGTTTAAACTAAAGAACTGGATAGAAGTAGCCTAAGTTACTTCTTCTACATATTATAAGAGTGCCAGTGAAAGTCCCGTTTAAATCGGTTCAGTTGTGTCAGAGATTAGCCGGAACATACAGACAGGGAAACATTTTAAAAATAGTTCAAAATCTAAAGACAAGTAAGATGCATTAGGTGTATTCTGCGATCTATCCAAAGCTTTTGATTGCGTACAACATGAAACGCTGTGCAGAAAATTACATCACTATGGAATAAGACGCAAAGCTCTCGACCTTCTGTATTCAAATTTACTCTTCTGTTAACAAAAAAAGCTTTGTGAAAAAGGTCATTACGCTGTTAAAGACCTTTTTCAGAACAAGGACGCCACACATACTGGACGCCACAACAAGGGACGACAGAAAATAAATTAAATATCAAAATCCCCCTACGCCAAAATATACTAGTATTTCAGGGAACAACCCTGAAAAAGTAATATTGCACCCAAACACCATATCTGCTGTGAGTTTTCGAAGAGTCGGGTTCTCTGGTGTTCATTTTCATTGCAGCATTTGGTCAAAGTTAACAATTAATTGTCATTTAACGATTATTCTGAGACGCGTTAAGCACTTAACAGAGTAAAATTAACGCAAAAATTAACGCCAAAAATGCCTTACATTATTATGAAAAAACACTGCTGGACCTATATAAACCAAAAATAGCTAAGAACTACCACCAAGAAACAGGCTTTCAAATGATAAAACCGCATTGAAATCGGTCCGTCCGTTTGAGAGCTACGATGCCACAGACAGACACACTCACACACCGAAATCTACGTCTTACTTATAACACCCCTCTTTTTGCGTCGGCGGTTAAATACAGGTAATCTTATAAAAAATCTGAGTTGCCACCCCCTGGCCCAGATCCTGGGTACGCCCATGGCCTCCTGTAATGTGTTACATTAAAATAGTGGATCTTACCTTTCAGAATATTTGGTGATGGAACAAGTTATATATGCTGCACTTGACTGCCACATGTTTTCGGCAGCCACAATGTGCATCCGCCAATTGGAGGTAGAATTCCCAGGCAGTCTACGCGTCTTGCGCTACAAGGCGGCATTATTAGAGGCTGAAGAAAAGTTAGTAACCATCTATTTCTAACACTCTATCTCCCATAGTTGTTATTTTTTTCAGGTATTTTTGATAATGAGTTCGTAGGATAAAGCGCTTGTCGTTCTATAAACGATCACTGCGTTTAGCAACTTTCGCTGGTCATTGATGTGTGACCGCTTTGTGGCATTTACATTTGCGAGCGTTTATAATTAACTATCTCTACTCGGTGTCCCTGACGGGGTCCTACTACCTAGTCAGAGCGGCGTCAACAGGCTTCGCGACCCTTTTTTTATTATTGTGTGGATTTTATCATCGCCATATATGAAAAAAGTTATTCAGAAAAATAATACGTGATATATTTTATCCACCAGATATGACGACGCGCTAGAATTATTAGATCGTATTGTTAAAGCCGATGAGACTAACTCGGCCGCCCGAAAGCGACGCATCGCCATTTTGAAAGCTCAAGCACTCATTAATGAAGCTATCAAGGACCTAGTTGACTATCTAAAGAAGTAAGTTAATTCTATATCCTGCCATATTAAGGTGTATTCTAGCAATTTCTGTAAACTAATTAAATTGCTATAATTGTTGCATATAATAAGTGATTTTAATGATTTTTGCATTGCAAGTTGAGTACAAGACGAACTTTAATGAACTAACTAACTAACTATCTTCACGCTGTATCCCTCACGGGGTAGTCAGAGAGGACAGATCGCCAGGCTTCGCGATCCATGCATACTTCCTTCGCTTCTTCGAGATTCATCAATCGCTTCATACACGCACGTCTGGGCATCCGAGTACTTTTGACCTTTCCGTTTTTGAGCAATCTGCTCACGTGGTCTTCATATGTAAGTCTCGGCCTACCCTGACTCCTTCTACCCTCTACTTTTGAACAATATATATTCTTCGTCAATCGTTCCTCACTCATTCGTTGGACGTGTCCAAACCAACGGAGCACCGCCTTTTCTTGCATTCTTGCCGTTATAATCTTTGCATACACCTTACTAGCTAAGCTGACCAAGCTGATCGCCCTGTAGTTGGAGCAGTTTAAGCGCGAGCCTTTCCCTTTATAAATAGGATCTACAACTGCTATTCGCCAGTCATCTGGGACCTCACCCGTCCGCCAGCACAAGTTGCATAACAGACATAGAGTGTCCCAGACCCGCGACCTACCGTACTTGATTATCTCAGCAGTAACTCTGTCTTTTCCCTCAGCCTTACCACATTTCATACTTCTTATCGCTTGTTCAATTTCTTTCATACTAATGACTTCAATGACATCGGGATCTGGTGCATCGAAGTGAGCTCCACTTCCCGATGCACCATCTCTGTCTTTTCTTGCATACATCTTTCCATAATATTCACTCCCATCTCTGCAGGACGTCAGTTTGGTCTGTTAGGACGTCATTGTTAACACTAAGCACTTTATTCATACTGCAGATTGCCGAACAACTCCGGGTCTTGCCTACCTCTTTCCAGAAGAGCCTGGCATTATCCCGGAAATTGGACGACAATCTTTCATCCGCTTTCATTCTGCACCTTTCACGAGCTTCTTCTATCAGTGCCTTCGTGTTAACTTTTTGCTGCTTGTATCTCTCTTTCATATTAAAATCATTCCGCGAGGCTAAGTAGTCTAACCATGCTTTCTTCTTCATTCGAACTGCTTCTTTCACTTCCTCATTCCACCATGCGTCACGCTTATTGTCTGTTGTACTGCCTCTTCTCGTTTCTCCTCACACTTCCACAGCGGCATTTACCATACTATCCCTAAGGTTCTGCCATACACTTTCCACATTTTCACTAATAACATTGACGTCGCCAAGCTTTACGGCTACCTTTTCTTTATATTTATCCCTAATGGATGCATCCTGCAGCTTCCAGCTTTTGATGCTATAAGTCGGCTCAGGTTCAGGACACTCGGTACGATGACGCCAACCCGCGAACAGACCCCTAATCCTAGTTATTACTAGGTAGTGGTCTGATCCTAGCTCGGCGCCTCGATAAACCCTTGTGTCCATCACCTGTTTACGGAGCCGACTATCCATTACGAATAGATCTATCATGCTTCTCTTTGACTTACATCTCCTCGTATACTTATGAATTTGTTTGTGGTTGAACATTGTGTTCGCCACAAACAAATCCTTTTCCTTACAAAATGCCAGTATAAGCTTGCCAGCGTCGTTCACCCTTTTATCCCCATACTTCCCGAGTACCGACTCAAAACCATCGCGAGCGGTACCCACCCATCCATTCAAGTCTCCACATACTATAAGTCTTTCATTTCCTTCTATCACATTTAGAGCTTCTCTCATACTCTCCCAGAAGTCCTCTAGCTCACTCGCGTTCGACGAAGACACTGGCGCGTAAGCAGCTACCAGGAAAATCTTCGTCAAACCAAGTTTTAGACGGATCCAGAGGATTCTAGGACGTACCAGTTTGTACTCATACATACCGGAGGCCAATCGCGAGGACAACAAAATTCCAACCCCCCGACTGCCATGCTCGCTCTCTGGTACTCCAGACCATAGCGCGAGCACCCCACCCGGGAGCTCCAAGACTTCGCTGCCCTTGCGCTTGGTCTCTGTCAAGCACACTACATCTAACTTTCTCTCATTCATAACATTCATCAACTCATTCATCTTATCTGCTATTCCTCCCCTAACATTCCACGCAGCTACCCTGCACTCCGTCCTCCACTTCCCGCCGTGTCGGGCCGCGCGTGTCGGGCCGCGCGTGTAGGGTGGCGGTCCCCTACGCCGCTCTGGCACACACTTTTCGCACCAGCGGGGACGAACTGGTGCGCGTCGCCTCGGGGGCACGCCCTAACATTGTTCGCCCTTGCGGTGCTCGTGTTGGAGTAGAATTGCAGCCGTAGCTGGCAGGGATGGCGACGTGCACGCTTCTACTCTTCATCCCCAACTTTAATTAAGGCTTGGTATTCCTGCCGAGGCCACGCTTTTGAGTTTTTTAAAACAATGCGAATCGTAGAAGAAAGGGTTTTTGATTCTGAAAAAGAGATATATATTAGTTAAGGATTTAAGCTAGTCAAAATGGCTTTCTGTTACAAAATCTAATAAACTTCACTTGATAGAAAAACATCCCAAAGTTGCCCCCTTTCGAAATGTTTTTACAATGCCAAATCTAAACTACAGATAATTTAATGAAATTTTTAAACACAAATTACTACTAATAAGTACTAAATATTTATAGACATAATGGCTTACTTTGACTATATACAGTGATATTTATAGAACAAATGTTTAAATAATATCAGATTCGCGACGCTGAGGCCTGATAAGTCGCGCGCTGGCGCTTACTGAGGTAGGACCTGTGTTAGATTTTTTTCGTTGCGCTCCCCTTGCTATTTTTTCGCAATGGCACAGTATATTTATGAGAGCAGTAAGTATCCCGTCATCATCCGAGCGTCTGTCCCAGTTTCATCTCGCGACGCCTGGAGTTAGCTTTATATAGTGTATATTTATGAGTTATATACGGCAATGGACTCACCACCCATTACGTGGGACAGGAATACACATGGTGAAAAGTGGGCATATACTAATATGCCTTTGCCAACCTTTCGGGGATAAGACGTGATAGATTAATAAAATATATAAGAGTTTTAATTTAAAATAAAGTACCTACACTTCACAGAAGCGTTAGAATTATCCCTGTAAGTAGTATACAATCGAACCCGGTACCCACAGGTTAGAAGGCAGTTATATAACCAACTGAGCCAGTGGGCCGGTCAATGTATGTTTACCTATAAACAAATTTGATCAATAGATTCTGAACCTTATACATACCCACTGCCACTGGCTGAAGTAATCAGTGCAGTTGTTATATTGAAGCTTCGCTTTGTTTTATGCTTTCAGTGTTAATTATTTAAGTATATTTATAAATTTATTAGCCACGACTTTATCCCCGAAGGTGTGGCAGAGGCATATTGTGGTGAGCCCAATGCCTGTGTTCAAATGGACTGGCTCTCATTGTTTCTGCGACTCGCTGTTGTAATTTTTAAGTCGCTCAAAAGATATTCACTTGACTTAACGAGTGTCGATTGCAACGTTACTATCAACCGGGACAAACAGCTTAATGTGTCCTTCGAAGCACGCAAGCGCTGGTAAATGCAAATGCTACAAAGCGGTCATCCATGCAAAATCTGAGAGAGTTTCTTAAATCTGTGATCTTTTACAGAAACCGAGTTAGTAGGGCTACGAGCGCTTTTTATTTATGTTTTTACTTTATGTTAGTAGCCTGAAACAATGTATCACGTTTCATGTAACTAATAATTAATTAAATAATAATAATATAGCAATTATTACAAATAATATAATTTAAATTTAAGGCAAACTAAGTTTAGTCGACTGTTCTCACATAAATCCAAATGAACAATGTAAGTGTAATTTTAATGTTGTAAGCCATACCTACATTTTAAAAGAGCATCCATTGACTTTCTTGCTAGATTCTTCTTCTTAAAGTGTAGGCTGCCCTTAGAACTGGCAACTAGAATAGCTCTAATTTTGATATGATTTCAAACACAACATTGATTTTGTTTTATTGTTTTGTATAAATTCATTACTATATAATTGATCAAACATCATGTAACTCAAAATAATGTAATTACTGGCGGTTAGAAAAGACTGGCCATGATTTTTATTGCCAGATTCTTCCTCAGGCTCTACCTATTGCTTTGCGAATCTGGCAGTAAATGTAAATGTAGAAGCAATAATCTTGACGTTCATAAGTGTTACTTTGTGACTTACATGAATAAAGATTTTTCATTCATTCATTCAATTAATAATCCCAACATTTTAACGCGAAGGTTTTTTGCGCTTTAGTGGATCTGGAGAAAGCATTTAATAACGTTGTGAGAGAAACTCTGTGGTACTCGTTCGTGTAGCCTGGCTGGCCGTCTACACCATATCCGGGCAGGATATGGTGTGGACGGTGATACAGTCTCTTTATACGGACTGTAAAGCTTGCGTGCGACCAAGGGGGATGTTCACCTGGCTTTTTGACTTCTGTTCGGGCGTCAAACGGGGTTGTGTCCGAGCCTGGCTTTTCATAGTGTATCTGGATAGTTGTGCAAAAGTGTGGCAGCAAAAGTTAAAAGATTATGATGTATTGTAAAATTGTGGAAATTTTACAGTACATTGTCTGTTGTACGCTTATGATGCGGTAGTGATGGTCTCATCAGAAGCCGACCTTCAGGCATAGTCACTAATATAAAAGCAAAGGTCTTCGCTGCATGTTAAACTAAGAATCGGGTATTTGAAAAAGAAAATGTAAGAACTAAAAGCAAGATTTGGGTAAACCGGCAACGTTTAGAGCAATTGAATGAAATTGTGTACTTAAGGAGCTACCGTTACATTAGCGCGGACAGAAGATATGTTCTGAAGAACAACATGACTAGCTGCCGAAGACAGGAACATAACATTATGATTTTTTGATTATAATATTATTTAAAAAAAAAGTATTATGAGTACGGGACATTTTATTTCGTACTTGTACATAAAGCCTAAATTTGTTATTAAATATATCATCATTAACACCTACTAATATTATAAACGCGAAAGTTTGTAAGTATGGATGTTTGTTATTTGCACGTAAAACTACTGAATGGAATTTAAATAAACTTTACCATAAATATATATTATATATATAATAGCTTATCTATCAGAATAACACATAGGCAACTTTTTATCCCGAAAACAAGTTCCTTTAGAAAACGGGATCGGAAAAACTTCATCACGCGGGCGGAGCCGCGGGCGTCAACTAGTATATCATAAACCTAAAATAAAATCCAACACAATAACAGAGATGTTCCATTTCGATTGCTACTCCCAATCATTTTTACTGTGGCGTGCCAGCAGAAAATACATTGTCGATCTACCTTGGCGGGGGCTGAGGAAGCGTTGTGGTGCCTACGCAACTAGGCCTACCGGCCTTTAATAAGACCCTTAACACTACAAGTTTTCGCAATTAAAGAGCGTTAATTTGAGCGGTGTTGTTTTTTACAATAAGTACTTCTTTTAATGTCTGTATGTTGTGCTTGCGTGTATTATAAGTGCAGAGGCGTGATCTTCGTCCTGTATTTCTCCGCGGCAACCCTTAGGGCAAAAACAGGGTCCATGGTCCCATGACCAGCACGAAACCCATATTGACACTCGGGTAGAGAACACTCCTACCGGATCCGGGAGCCAATAATCCTCTCGAAGATCTTCATGGTGTGGGACATACCGGGGTATACCGCGGTAGATTCCGCACTCCTGCACTGCTCTGTTTCCTTTGAAAACTGGAGTAATAATACTCAGCCTCCATTGGTTTGAGATCTGCCCACTGAGGAGTACGCGGTTGAAAAGGCTTACTAAGATGCCCACACCACGAGGACCCATCCAGCTTCGACAGCTTTTCGATTCAACGAAAAGCAATTAGGCGAAAAGCAATCTGAAGATCGGCAGGCATTACCGGAGGCTGCACCTCTTAATGCTGCTTATTTAGCAACTCGTAGAAGTACGACTGCCATCTTTTCTTCACCGCTATGTATATAAATGTGTATGTATTTATATATATTTAAGTATGTTTACCAGTTCTAGATCCTATATAGCACCAGCTTAAAGCTTAGTTTGGGCTAAATGGCGCTGTGTGAAATGTGCCCCACATTTTTTTATTTATTTAATAAATAAACTGATCTCTGAACTGGCGTAGGAATCATAGGTAGACTATTGTATCCCAGCCGTGTGCAGCAAAGAAAACATACAAAATTCGGCAAGAATGTGCTCATAAAATTTAATACTACACATTCCGTCTCACAGGTTTATGTCCGACGTTGAAGCGTGGCAGGAGCTATGTGAACTGTACCTACAGGTGCAGGAGTATTCTAGAGCCGCCTTCTGCGCCGAGGAGTTGATTCTGCATCAGCCACACAATCACCTCATGCATCAAAAACTTGCGGATATACGGTACACAATGGTATGTCATCATAATATTGATATTTTGTTACTTGGTTACAAAAATAGTACAATACTAGGGGATTCCCGCTTGATTATACTTTCCTGTACCCGTTTCGCACAGGAACCTGATCCCAGAATAGCTAGGCTATCTGTTAATCAAGTGTGCTTACCTTCTCAACAAATTGTAAAATTCCACCAAAAACATGTTGTTTCATACAAACTTTACAACCCCTTTTCATCCCTTTAGGGGTAAAATTTTTGAACGTTAACCACTTAAGGAATAATTGTGCGAAATTTTATAGTTCAAACCCAGCAGTTTCAGCTGTGCGTTGATCGATCAGCCAGTCAAATATCTACCTTTGTACTCGTATATAATAGTAGCCTCTGCAACTCCACTTGTGTGGTGAAGTTTTCTCGTACCCTTTTCCCACAGAAATCTGTTCCTGGGATAAGAAAAATCCTGTATTCTTCGAAGAAGTCAACTACTTGCAGACAAATTTTCAGCCAAATTGGTTCAGTGGTTAAAGTTAGGTAGAAAAACAAACAAATAAATAAGACAAAACGCTGTGAGAAAAGTGTCCCACAATACTTATTTCATTATTTATTATTTAAAAACACATTCTTATATTAGAGATTATAAATTATTAATGCCTGGAATAATGGGTCTGACAAACTATTTTACTTTAAATGCCAAATAAATCTACAAAAAAGTATGAGAAAAACGGTATCTTTGTTGTCGTTGTAACTTCGGAAATACTGCATGAATTGAAGTTAGCTGTATTTGGCAGTAATATTTTGACCCTTTTGTGTTCTCCGTTGTTTTAGGGTGGTGTAGAAAACATGGAAATAGCGAAAACGTATTACTGTCATGCGTTGAAGTTGAACCCAGACAATATGAGGGCACTGCTTGGACTATTTTTGGTAAGTTTGTGCACAAAATTATAGTAAGCTTGTGTTGGAAAAAAAAAACAGGAGAGTTATAAGTTTAAGGTGTATGTGTTCCTCTCACTCCTCATTCTGATTGTGTGTTATACACAGAGAGAGAGGCAGTGGAAGATTTTCTCAGGAACGGGAGGCCATATCAAATTAATATCAAATACTCAGCTCATATCCTCAAGACATATAATAATTCACATCACGGATCTCATTTATAAACTATCGTTCCGAAAAAAGGAATTACTTCATATTGAGAAATCGTACAATTTCCACGCGAGCAATGCAAGGTTTTCAAGTACCATTAGAAGTTTGTATGGAATCGTTGGTAGATGTGCAAGTCTGACTAGCACTTGTGTGGCATTACATTTAAAAAAAATCTGGATAACACGCTGTGTGACAGACTCCTGCAATTTTCCTGCAGCATAAAATGAATAAAATAGTAATCCGCCATTTTCGGCGGCGGCAATCTTGTATTGCTTTTCACTAAAACAGACTAATTTACATTTCAAACCAAAAAAAAAACAATCAATCGGTCCGGGAGCGACCATACCACAGACAGACGTACACACAAACACTTCAAAGTCAAACTTATAACACCCCGTCGGTTTTGCGTGGGGGGGTTAAAATAGTCTAAGAAGGTACGCCGCCGTCGCTCTGAACTGCATTCTATATTAATTTCAACTTGATATAGCCATCCTGTAAAAAAGGACCATGAGATATAGATCACCTTTTTTTTATATTTATCTCGCCAAAAATGACGGTACCCTTCTAATGGAAAGTCATGGCGACATCTAGCGAATGGGGAAGAAATTTCAAAACTTTTATGTAGAGGGCGCTGTGTGTTTGTTACACAAAAAACATTAAGTTTCAAAACAAGTCAAGTTGCAACATCTATAGTCTGCTTCGTCTTGCGTTTTGTTTTTGCTCTAAATTTCTTTTTTTTTAATGAAAAAGCTTTACAACATGTATTCTACCTGGCGAGTCGAAGAATTCAAAAAAAAGAAAAAAGAGTTACGTTTAAAAGCCACACAGCAAATCAGTTATTTGACAGTTTTCTTCCCCATTCCAAGCGAATAGCGACTGACAAGAAAGTGATCCTCTAAAGGCCTATGTAATAGGCCTAACGTATACATCAGTGTCAGTGAAAAAATATTTTGTTGCATACATTTTGTACGACGCTATCCGCACTCGTAAGTGACAGTGCGCACTGACACTGATGTGTAAGTTACTGATCGGCACGTGTCTGCACTGTGCCGGCACTGTTGTGTGCGGATAAGTCTTAATGTTAGTTACTTATTAGAATGTACCACGGCAGGTAACGAACAACCTCCTGGGCCAGTACAAGTCTTCAGGCGCAGCTAGCAAGCGCGCAGAAGTATTGAAGATCAACCAGTGGGTTCAGGCTCGTGCCGCCCGCAGATCCTCGCGGGGTCTCGCGGCACTCCGGGGCACCACCGCCCAAACTCCTCAAATAACCGACATGTTGCAAACGCTCGCAATCAGCGAATAAATTCCGACGTAAAGAGGTAGATTAATGAGTATGTCACGATGGTGTAGTTGGTAAACGCGTCTGGTGCGTTGAACTAGAAGACGTTGGTTCGAGAGAAAATGTTTACACTTTATAATTTAAAATTTAGAAATAGCATACTAATTGCTTTCCAAAAATTGTTTCGAATAAACTCCGGTCAATGCCGTCGTGACGATATAAGCTACCAATAATGTTTAACCTGTATCCTCTATCTTTGTCCTACTTAAGGTACAAAAAGGTATGGGTATAATATATTAGAATTATTTTTTAATTGTTTAGAACGTTCGTAACAAACCAATAGGTATAATCCACAATCCCTAAACTGCTAAGTCTACGAAGAACTCACCGCGCCACGGCTCTATTGCCAAAACATTACAAACTAATTTATATCAACCAATAGACACATCGCGCTCTAGGCTGATGTCAAACCTACTTACACTATCTATGTACAGTACACTCAAGCAAATGCAAAGCTCAGCTTAGGTATCGCGGGTAAAGGGTATTCGGGTTTAGAAAATGAGATATTAACAGTATTCTCAAGGGCTCTGTTCTTGATTCTAAAGCGATTTTGGCGCAAACGTGAACCATGGCGCACGGCTGCCGTGCATTATTTTTCAAAACTAGTATATAATTTGTGTTTTAGATCCGTATTCCAGAACGTTTCTCAATGCTCAATCGACACTTGAGGCTAGATTTTGCCGTATAAAATCTACTCTCAAGCGTCGATTGAGTGTAGAGACGTTCTGGAGTACGGCCCTTAGTGTCTGAAAATGATGGATTCTTCGACATAATGAGTTCAAAAATGTGCATGAGAATAGGAAAGTGATATGTTGCAGTGAAAAGCTTTTTTTATGTGTTGTTTCCAAATCTCGATAGAAAGCCCTAAAGGACTTTACTAGGACGGGACATTGAATTTGAATACTAATGACAAGGCTGTATGAACTGAGTTTCCTTTGCCTACATTAAGGCTGTATGAACTGAGTTTCCTTTGCCTACATTACGGCGACCACTACAAAAATAATCTTGTCATTCTTTAATAATAGTAGTGGATCCCCAAGTGGCTAAATATGAATCGTCATAGCGACTATAATTATAGTAATTACTTTACCGAAATATTCGGCAAATGGGTGGTGAAATGGTGTGGTCCCCCCTTTTTGATATTCTACCGCGCACGAGTATATCCAAAATCCATAACACTCTTTAACATCATCACGCATCATATTTAAAACGTGAAGTGTTATATATTTTATACCAAATAGCGTTAAGTGTAAGGCTATTGTAAGGTTCCGGTTCGAGTCCGGCATGACATCCGAGGTGATTTCCACACATTAAAAATAAAAAAAAGACTATGGTAAGGTTATGTTTATCATGTGTACAGGTGTAATGTATTTTTGAAATTATTTATATTATATTAGTAATAATTGTTGTGTAAATGTACAGATCTAAAAAAAATTCAGCCCAGCATGTAAAAGTAAACTACTGGGTGTAAGATTTCTCTGGAGCAGTCTGTACATCTTAATTTCTATATTCAGCATATTGTTATATTTAACAGAATAAATAATACATTATAATGAGTTCAAAAAAACTGTTGTTATTATTATAATACTGGGTTATCTGTAATATGCTTCTCGTTAATATGTTCCTACGACGAGCTCGATATAAGATTGGTGGTGGAAATTTCCATATCGCGATGCAGGATTCCTAACATTGATATTGTTCGATAGCGCTTCGCTATGTGGCGATGACTGCGACATACTAGCCACCTCTTGTTGGCCAATTTTGTACACCGAATTTCAGTATAATATAGAGACGACCTGTTGAATAGGATGCAACAGGGTCCAACGACTTAACGTGCTTTCCGAAGCACTCATCCAAGGACCAGCTATAGCGAAAGTTGCTTCAAGCAGTGATCGTTTACAGAACACTGGAAAAGCGGAGCCACGATTGTTTTAATCCAATTTCGAATCATATATTTTTTTATTTCAAAATATTCATTCAGCTATTTTTTTCATTTTTTTACAATATGAATATTCTAGACTGTTATTACTAACTAAACGGATTCTTCGCGGGAAAATTGACAAATGCGGACGCTTGCTGTATATTATTTTCTAAAACTAGTGCATTTTTGGTTAACTAATAAACTAGTGGTTTTTTGGACGTAAAAGTTGTGTTAACGTGCTATAGTGAAAGACAATGATATATATGCAGTGAAATACTATTTTCTTTTTGCCGCGTAAAATCTACTGAAAACCTCAATATAACAACTACCATTATAATGGGGTGAGACTGAACTTGACTTAAGACTAGACTTGACTAAGACTTAGAGGATGAAAGAAGATTGAAGAAATATGAATTAAGAAATGGCTAAAAGGTCTTAGTAACCAGGCCATAAAATAATTACAAAAATACTAACTAAAACTGTTTTTCTCATTTCATCTTGGTGGGGCCCCTTACACCCATAGAGTAAGATCACCGGGGCCCAAGCGAGCTCATTGGCTAGCAGTGCACCTACTGATTAACGATCGAGGCCACGACGCAAACGCCCTTACGGGGTTGGGAGAGTTATGAATATCAATGACATTTGCGCAGTAGAGAATTTGGATCCGAGATTTGTGAATTACTACAGCGCAGGCGTCAGTCGCTCCCGTCAATGTCGAAAATTCAATTCAAACAATAGCAGCCCAATAAAAGTAAACCCGAGTTTCAAATCAGGATTTGGAAGCAACTGGGAAAATACAAGATGAAAAAGAGAACCTTGTATATATTTGAAAGACTTCAGTACCCAAATTGCAGTTAGGGTTGTGGGAAAATGATGGTTGGTAAACGCTACATCAGTTAAAACAAATTTTACATTTATTTAACTCATAGACATCATAACTATAGAGATATGGCAAATGCAACGTTTACTATACAAACGTGTGTCGTCAAGTTCGTCGGCCTTCCGTGACGTGTGGATGTACTAGAGATCGCAACACAATGACTGTTTATCGCAAGCTTTGCATTCCATTGCGTGTTTAATTGGGAAACGATATCTTGAAAGCATACAAAAAAAGTAAATGATATTGTTTATAGTGTTATGCAACTGAGTGAATAATGTACAGTATAATCGAAACTCAGAATGCTAATTCTACAAAGGGAGACAGGACCGCGCCTATTTCGTATCTCTTTAGTTACGATATCTATGATTCAACTTTATTTTACAACAGTTGTATGTTACAATATAAAAATTTACCCTTAAAGACCTGAAAAATGTAGGCATATACCACAGAGCAAGGAATGTGGCTTGTTCCATCTCGCTCGCGCCTAATATATAATACCGCGTGACAAGTTTACGTCAAATTGTATGCGAAAATTGCATACGTGCCCTGTCAGTTTCCTACCATTCGCGTGTGATATTAGTGTAATCGTATGATTAAAGGGTCACGCCCCCAGTGACACCCTTGCCTTATGACTTGGTTGTATGTTGTGATATGAGTATGACATTGATTCCACGCGCGACACACGTAGCACTATTTTAGCATACAATTTGACGTAAGCTTGGCACGCGATATTATTATTACTTTCATTTCATCTCCTTTAAGGCACGAGAGAGGAAGCGACAACATTCCTTACTCTACTCAGTGGAATCGAAGGATAAAAAGAGGTGAAACGATGTTCGCTCAGCTCTCTCGCTCACTCGCTCGGTAACTAATCGTGGCTTTAGCATAATATCTTCAAAGTGTCACGATTTTTTTATCTGTGTGAGTGCATTTCTTGTAAACTAAAATTGTGTCACAGTTACATATTCACGGCGTTACAATGTTACACTCCGCACTTCTTTAAGGTCGGTAGTGACATTATCCATATTTCTCGCGGCCCTCCACAACGGGTTGGTGGCTAGTTCTTCAGCTTTCCTCTCCTTCCTCTCGCGTCGCGTTTGCTCACCGACGGAGAAGTACTTTTCTCTGTTCAGTACATAATACACATCCTGGTTAAGTTACAACAAATATGTAACGCGCCCTTTACTGTAGTAGCCAAGGAATCAGAAAAAATCAACATTATTTTTATTAAACGATTGAGTGAGGAACGATTGACGAAGAATATATGTATTGTGCGAAAGTTGAGGGTAGAAGGAGTCAGGGTAGGCCGAGACATACATATGAAGACCACGTGAGCAGATTGCTCAAAAACGGAAATGTCAAATGTATTGGGATACTGAGACGTGCGTGTATGAAGTGATTGATGAATCTTGAAGAATCGAAAGAAGTGTGCATAGATCGCGAAGCCTGGCGATCTGTCCTATCTGACTACCCCGTCAGGGATACAGCGATAAGATTTTTTTTTATTTATGTATACCAGTTTAGGCACTTACCAATAGTCATGACAATAATTAAAATGAGAGTAATTCTAGTTGACAATACCAAGGGCAGCCTACCCATCATGGAGAAGAATCTGGCAAGATACTCCATGGATGCTCTTTTAAAATGTATGTAACTAACTAACTATCTTCACGCTGTATCCCTGACGGGGTAGTCAGAGAGGACAGATCGCCAGGCTTCGCGATCCATGGATACTTCTTTCGCTTCTTCGAGATACATCAATCGCTTCATACACGCACGTCTGGGTATCCGAGTAAAATGTATGTATGGCTTACAATAATTCATTTACGTTGTTCTTTGAAGTTATGTGAGAACAGTCGACTAAACTTGGTTTAGAGACGACTTCTAAACCGAAACCAGTTTCAAAACCGCAAGTGGTAGAAACTTCAAAACCGCCTAGCCTATGCATGTTTTAATGGTATCCTGAATCGAATGCCGCAAACAGCCTCTCTCTCTTATAATTCCTGAGAAATATATGCGTACAGACATACTAAGCCGTTTTATTATACTTTTCTAAACATTAGGGTTTAAAGTCTAAAAATTCATAAGAAATGGTTCACCCGTTTCCGAGGAGTGTGTCCTCAACACAATGACACGAGAATTTGAGAATTTTATAGATTAGATTTACTTCACTTTATCCAGGGTTTTACTGGGTTACTACGTTCTCTGACCTTGGTTCCAGTATTAATTTTTTGTAAACTACTGAGGTGGCAGTTAGGTATAGGCATAGATGTATGGGCGGTGGTCTGTGGGTATATGGCTTTGCCTTGGTGATTCGCCATCTGTACGCATACCATACCGTCGTCTGTACCAACCATAAGCAAAAGAGACAAACGGTTCGCGGCATTTGATTTAGTACACCATGATTACCTGAATGACTGCCTCGGTGGCGCAGTGTGCCGCGACTGAGGTCCAGGGTCGGAAGAAATATTTGTGTGATCCACAAATATTTGTTTTGGAGTTAGGGTGTTTCCTATCTAAATATGTATATATTTAGAAATATATAAGTATGTTTATAAGTCGTCTAGATCCTATAACACAAGCTTATATTAGCTTACTTTGAGAAAGACGGCGCTGTGTAAAAAAAAATGTCCTACAATATTTTCTTATATTTTTTATTATTTTAAATGCTTGGAATTTTCTAAAACTGAGTCTCATCTGATTCCTTTGCTACGATAGTGAATGGATGGATAGTGAATACTTGTTTTGTGTACCTACATTATTTGAAATCTTTTTTTCAAAACTCCTCGATACCACTAACGTACTTACCTAAAATTATAAACACTAGCGTTAGGGTCGACCGGCATATGCGGCACGTCGTCGTGTACTTTCTCGTAAGTGAGCAGTCTTCGCGCAGTCAGTTTGGACAACACCTGTTCCGAGTTCGACACCAGGGTAAAGCATGGATGATGAGGCAGCTGGTCTTCGTTATACTCTTCTCTGAAAACGACGTTCTTTATAATTTTCGTTGTGTGTAAGCCTATAGCTCAATGCTCAACCTCTTACATGCAAGCTTGGCATGCAGTATTAATATATCCATTGCATTCAATCTAAATAATATAGGTACGTTAAGCCGTTGGTCCCGGTTGCCAGTAACATGGCAGTCGTTAAACTAAGTTGAAGGTTTTAAATTTCAACAGCAAGTGGCCGCAGCAGCATTTCATCGTAAGCATTTTTGTACCACATAACAGGTGGTCAGCCCATTTTCGTGTTGAAATGGACAGACGCAGGCTGTGGCGACCTGCTGTTGAAATTTTTCAAGCCGCCCATAAGGTCTTCAACCAGGCTTAACGACTGCCATTTTACTGGCAACCGGGACCAACGGATTAACGTGCCTTCCGAAGCACGGAAACGCTCGCAAATGTAAATGCCACAAAGTGGTCACCCATCCGAGGACCAGCCATAGTGAAAGTTGCGTAACTCAGTGATCGTTTACAGAACACTGAGACGAGCGCTTCACAAAAAAATGTTTTAGGAAAAAAATGTCCCACTCACCGAACTAAAGGGTACCAGCACACCAGTCGCCTGCCGACCTCCAGGTGCCTGGCTGCGAAGTTGAACAGATCGCTGAACAAATGCGGCAGACCATACTCCACTTTAGCAGGAACGTGGTTCACCAGGTGGTCTTCTCTTAGAGTGTAGTTATCACGTTCAATACCAATCCGTTCTGTTGGTTCCCGTACACCGTAGGGTGCTAAAAACAATAAATAAATATTGTGGGACATATTTTACACAGTGTTATTTAGCCCAAGCTAAGACAACTAGAATAGAATAGAATAATTTATTTGGTACAAAAAGATCTACATAAGTATATGGGTATATAGATTAAAAATTAGATACAAAAAGAGATTTGCGTTACCGACTGTTCGTGATAGAACAAAGACAAAATAAAAGAAGTTCTTGAAGTATAAAATGCTGTAATATTTCGATATTTGTTAAAATTACAAATCCTTAGAGCGTCTGGTAGTACTTTAGTTATTCGTATAAGGTAGTTCTAGTACAAAATTGACAATTTGACTTAACAAGTACTTAGTAGTTTAAGTTTCGTTCGTAAACTGAAATACTTAAATAGTAGGCAACACTGACGAGTTTGATGAATTATAGTAACAAACAAATGTTTAATGAGTTAGAATTAATAATAATTTATATAAACACCGTGCATGTCGGCGTAGACAGCGACTATACTAGTACTAGATGACCCCCCACAGCTTAGCCCGTGGAATATTTCGACCTCCCGTCGCACCTATTTTATTCCGTCGCTTATAAATACTACAATGATGCATAAAAATATTCCCGATTTGTCGACATTTATGACTACTGCACTGCTCCCCAGTGTAGTAGCGTAATGATATATAGCCTATAGCCTTCCTAAATGGACTATCTAACACAAAAAGATTTTTTTAAATCTGACCAGTAGTTCCTGAGATTAGCGCGTTCAACCAAACAAACAAACAAACTCTTCAGCTTAATGATATTAGGTATAGCTTAACTGTGTTACAGTCGCCATAAAACTGATAAACATACAACATATTTATAAATGCAATACATATTTATAAATACACTAAATACATACACCCAAATTCCGAAACAAACATTTGTGGATTACACAAATATTTGTTCTGACCCGGAAATCGCAATGTAAAGGAACAATTTCGATATTTTGCATAGACACCATTTAAACGGCACTTACAAAATGCCATACACTAGAACTAAAGACAAATTAAACTAGTGTTTCTGTGAACCGTAGACTTCGGAGTAAATTGAGGAAAAAGGCTAAACATTTTTTTGGTTAATGTGTTAATTAGAGAGCATGGCTTACCTGTTGCGCGCCCATAATGTATCATGTAGGTACATTTTTTTTTACTAGTGGTTTTTAAAAATAAAAAACGCTTTGCTCAGCAGCACACTTCAAGCCTATATCACCACATACCGTTTTGAGCGCTCTTGCCAACCACTACGGCACCATTTCCCCTCCCCTGCCTCCATTTCCCCCAGATAGAAAAATGCCCCCGCTAAAATTTTGGCTATTTCAAGGATTGTCCATGCCAAGAATGCAAATCCGATGAAAAATTAATTCTGTAGATGATCTAAGTATCACCCAGCCCGTTCAATAAATGTTGATTTTTGATCGATTACGTAATAACAAGGTTCGGAGTGACAAAACAGTGATTGAAGAAAGTTGGCACAAACTTAAGTTATATTTTTGTATGTGGGTTTTATAGTGGAATAGTAAGATGAAAACACAGTGGCGTACTTACTTGATATATGTTCTACTGATCTCTTACATTGACTAATGACAGGTCTAATTATCGACTATAGTTGAGTCATTTTAAGAAGCAACATTTGACACTTCACCAAAAATCCCCAACATATCCTTGTAACGGCGGGTATAAAATATAATTTAATTTTTCGATGTTAGAACTACACAATTTATGAACTTTTCTCAATTACACACATACATATTTTATTTTCTAAATGCCCTAAGAAGGTTTTTTTTACTATCTACTTTCACAAATAAACCATTGTAAAGAAAATAAACAATTTATATTCTAAAGAACTAAACGTCATTACAACGTTGCGGCAGTGGACCCTTTTCCTTTTTAAACACTAGGGAGGTTACCAAGAAAATCGAAAGTTTATTAGCAGAATCGAATGTCATGAGGCTTATTTGAAATAGTCCACCACTTTTAAAGTTTTGTTTTAATCATACCTACTAATTTTTCGTCATTTTTATGTAGTACTTGTTGACGCCCGCGGCTTCACCCGCGTAGATTAGTTTCACCGTTCCCGTTTTCCACAGGAATTTGTTCCTGGGATAAAAAGTAGCGTATGTGTTATTCTGATTTATAATCAACTAGATGACCCCCACAGCTTTGCCCGTGGAATATTTCGACTTCCTGTCGCACCTATTTAATCCCGTCGCTTATAAATTCTACAATGATGCATAAAAATTTGCTGGATTTGTCGACACTTATGACTACTGCTCTGCTCCCCAGTGTAGTAGCGTAATGATATATATTATAGCCTATAGCCTTCCTAGATAAATGAGCTATCTAACACAAAAATATTTTTTTTAAATCTGACCAGTAGTTCCTGAGATTAGCGCGTCAACCAAACAAACAAACTCTTCAGCTTTATAATATTAAATATATAATATGATATATAATATGGTATAGTATAGATATTATTGTAAAGTTTCATTAAAATCCATTCAGTAGTTTTTACGTGAAAGAGTAACAAAAATGCATAATTACAAACTTTTGCGTTTATAATTTTAGTAGGATATATTGATTATTTTCATGTTTGTTTAACATACTTTTCTTTTACTAAAATATTTCTCTTATTTTGATAGGTTTACTGATTTTGCCAGTGACATGGCAGTCGTTAAGCTCAGTTTAGGGGCCCGGCTTGAAAAACTTTAACAGCAGGTCGCCACAAACTGCGCCTGTCCATTTCAACGCGGCAATGGAGTTCACACGGTGAAATGTGGGCGTATAGTATGCCACTACCTACCCCTTTGGGGATAAAGGCGTGACAATATGTATGTATGTATGTTTGCTGATTTTTTTTCGATATTTGGTTTCTAGATGATTGGTTAAGGTCCAATGTGCTTGCAACATTGCCCCTTCAACACTATTATTCCTGATAACTTAAAATATGATCCAAACACAGTTCTATCAACATATTTTGTAGTTTTTTTTTTGCCGTCTATAAAATCAGCTGGCTATTCACATCCCCTAGCTCTCGAGCTCTGACGTATGAAGGTGTACAAAACAATATTTTTTTCTCTAAATACATACCTACTCCAGGACTTTTTTTTTGTTTATTTTTATTATTTCTGTGCAACTAAACGTAATATTGGTACTGTAACATCTTATTTATTTCATTTCTAGAAAAATAATTTACTAAAACTATCTTCACGCAGCGTGAAGATAGTTTAGTTCGGCCAGGCTTCGCGATCCATGCATACTTCTTTCGCTTCTTCGAGATTCATCAATTGTACTCGTACACTTCATAAACGCACGTCTGGGTATCCGAGTACTTTTGACCTTTCCGTTTTTGAGCAATCTGCTCACGTGGTCTTCATATGTAAGTCTCGGCCTACCCTGACTCCTTCTACCCTCTACTTTTGAACAATATATATTCTTCGTCAATCGTTCCTCACTCATTCGTTGGACGTGTCCAAACCAACGGAGCACGCCCTTTTCCTGCTTAACGCTGACACTTTCATTCAAACCTGCCATATTGCGTATCACTTCGTTACGTATTCGGTCGCCCAAGGTAACGCCGCACAATTTTCGAAGTGATCGCATCTCCACAGCATTCAATTTACTTTCATGCATCTGCTGACATACCCAGGTTTCACTACCGTAAAGCAAAGTTGGCACTAGCACTGCGTTATAAATCGCCATTCGTGCTTCTTTTACGATGCTTTGTCGCTTTACTAACTGGGACAAAGCACAGTTAACTTAGTTTCCGGCAGCTACTCGCCGTTCTACATCCGATTCACATCTTTCATCCGCGCTAAACATACTTCCTAAATACACAATTTCATTCACTTGCTCTAGTTAAATAATTTACCTGGCAATTATTATTATTTTTTATTATATTGAACTGATAAATTATATATTTAATATATTATTTATTCGTTAAGTTTTCAGATATTGTTCCTATATTTTGTAGATTCATCAATCGCTTCATACACGCACGTCTGGGTATCCAAGTACTTTTGACTTTTCCGTTTTTGAGCAATCTGCTCACGTGGTCAGACGTGCGTGTATGAAGCGATTGATGAATCTCGAAGAAGCGAAAGAAGTATGCATGGATCGCGAAGCCTGGCGATCTGTCCTCTCTGACTACCCCGTCAGGGATACAGCGTGAAGATAGTTAGTTAGTTAGTTAGGTATATATATTCTTCTTCAATCTTTCCTCATTCATTCGTTGGACGTGTCCAAACCAACGTAATTAAAATAATGTATAAATTATGTTAAGGCATGTCATTGGACGTGTTCTGTTAAATATTAGTGTTGCTTTCTACATAGTATCACGTTCAACCCTGACGCTCTAAACGAATCTAAAAATTATTAATGACATTAAAAGAAGAGACTTACGATCAGTAATAATAGCGTCAAACTTCAGTCCTTGGCGCCACATCGGCATAGAGAAGTCGCTGACCACCACATCCAAGTACTGCGACTCGATGCCATACTGCTTCATGTTGCCGCGAATACTCTCATCTTTTGTACGCACCTGAATGTTAAACAGCACACAGTTGTAGCATAACAGTTATTTATCAGTTGTCTAGATAGCATAGTACAAGCTTATGGCTTGGTTGTGCTCGATGGCGCAGTGTAAAAAGAGTCCCACAATATTTATTTATTTATTGATAGCTACCGATTTTGTCGCTTTTTAGACGCTGACAAATCGATAGTCTCAAAAATCGCAGGTTGCGAATACTAAAAGTAGCCAGTTTATTAAGCCTGTGAAAGCCGATGCTGATAAAAATACAGATTGACGCCAATGGACATCACACATCACTGATGTAATTCACAAATCTCTAATGCGCAAATGAAATCGAGTTCTATGAATATGATTTGGATCCAAGATTTGTGAATTGAGCTGCATGTGGGCTGTATATTTGTCTGCCACCTCAGTGGTATAAAAAAAAGAAAAGAAACAGGGGAAGGTGGGAATTGAACTCACGACCTCCGGTTTCGTAGTCAGACACTTTAAATACTAAACAACGAAGCTAGTCGTTATCGCTGTCAAAGAAGGACTAGATAAATACAGAAATTCTTGATTTTTACCCATTAATATAGTTATGATTACGCGTCTCTCATATTGCTAATGCTATAGTGAAGGCTTCGTCTTAGTATGGATCCGAATCCAATCTTGCTGTGTTACCAATAAGGTCGAGATGGGCATTCGCCGTGAAGTTTGAAACTACGAGAAAGGGGAATATCTTTGAATTCGATTAAAGAGTAGTGTCTTTTTTAGTTGCCAGTGATTACATACGGCACTGAGATCCTTGACAGTCAGTTGTCCTGATTGAAAATCATGCTGTCACAGCTAGGACTTCACCGAGGACTTCGGTGGAGAAGTAATTGTCAGGGAACACACATTGCTTGTAGAACAGACTGCCTTTCACGAGGCGAAAAGACTGACAGAAAGTAAGCTGCGCATCCGAAACGTTGTGGTAATCCTGGGTTATTCCTAGTCTGGCTCGCAGAATAGTCGTCCGATCGAGCGAGTGGAGCGGCACGAAGGCACAAATTTATTTAACTTGTCGTCTTCTGGTTAATTTCGTTGGGGGTTCCAAGACATTCTAACTTCTCCTGGGACTTCACTGAGATCGAGCTCGATGTAACTTTTCTGGTTTTTGGTCATTGCTGTAGATCCTGGTTTACATGAGTCACAGTAATAGGAATGCGGGTGGGATTAGTCCCAAATGTCGTCAACTAGTACGATACATAAATTCTATGGTAGTTAGGTACTGGCGTATTGACGACATAAATAATAGATAAAACCAAAATGTGCCATCTCGCCCTATAGGGTGAGATTTTTGCTCCTTGAGAGAGATCTATTGTCACTGTCAAGTGGCCGAGATGATTTTGAGACGTCACTAAAGCAACTTTGTTAGTTTGTCTGCTAATATAAAGGTAGTCACTAGGACTCTTATTTTACAAACAGCTAACCTACACATACAATACATACTTTGTTACCTTTTGTCCAAAGCGAGTAGGTCGGGTCCGAGAGTGTAACATCATGAAATCAATGTCTGAACCCCACACATACCCTGGAAACGTAATGAAGCAATTATACCTTAATAGAGAAAATACGAACTTGTCACATAGGCTGAAGTCTGTTAGTAGTGAAGTAACAATTTTTTTACAGTACTTTTTATCTCTGCACTTTTTGGGCCCTAAAGTGGGCATTCTCTTTTAATACTTTATTTATATACCACTCGGGACTTTATACGAAATTAAGGTACTTTCGTACACCAACAGGATAATTCACACTGACACAATACTCTTGCATTTATAATATTAGTATTGATAAAACAATTTTTAACATACCTCCAAAATGAGCAGCTGGTATGAGCAATGACCCTGACCCAACAAATGGATCGAGCACTACGTCACCCGGCTTCACTTGCGCCTGATTTGCCATTATAATAGCAAGTTGTGCATCCATGCTGGTATTGCCGATAAACTGACGCTTTTTCAGTGAATGTACTTGTATTAAGTCACGTTGTCCATCTGCAACCTAAGTATTTTCAATTGCACTCTATTAATTGATGCACATTCTCATGTATACAAACATAGGGGTGTTTATCAACAAGACTTCTGGGGGCCGACCGAGTCTACTATTGACAAGCCTAGACTAGATTAGAACCAGAATCGCTGTTTTTGCTGTCATAATGTTAGTAGACTATCAAAATTGTCACTGACTAGCGGCCACTGTTGCGGTATGTGTTAATAGAATTCTATCGGCGTTTCTAGTTCTATTCTATGGCTTGACAATAGTTGACTCGGCCCCCAGCTAGCGGTGTATCTGCTAACCAATGGACGAGGTCTATACTATAATCCTCCCAATAATAAAGTCAGATAACAGTGGACCCCAGGCTCTAAATCCAGGTAGAGTTTGGAAGCAATTGGGAAAACACTTATAACTATCTTAATGCTGTAACCCTGACGGAGTAGTCAGGGAGTACAGAGCCTTTGCGGTCCATGCATACTTCTTTGGTTTCTTGCAGATTCATTAATCGCTTCATACATGCACATCTGGGTATCCAAAAATCCTCATGTGGTCTTCATATGTAAGTCTCAGCCTACCCTGACTCCTTCTACCTCACTCATTTGTTGGACATATCCAAACTAACGGATTCAGATCTCCCATTTTGCGTATCACTTCGTTATGTATTCGGTTGGCCAACGTTACGTCGCACTATTTTCGAAGTGATCGCATCTCCACAGTATTCAACATACTTTTATGTATTTTGTGACATATTCAGGTTTCACTAGCACTGCACTAGCACTGAGTTATAAATCGAAAGTCGTGCTTCTTTTATTAAACACTAGGCTTGGCTTTGGCAATGCTTTGACACTTTATTAAACACTAGGATGAAGGCTCAAACTATACACCCACATTACACCATCACAGTAATAAATTTATCTTACCCACTTTCCGAAAAACACGTCATAAGGCTCCTCTGGAACATTATTCGGGTCTACTCCATAAAACTCCACATAAGATAAGGTCACGTCTGGTGCTTTTAGTTTCACAGGGCCCTCTAACGGTAAATAACTAAATGTCTGCAATAGAAAACTTTCAGAATAAAAGTTTGTCAATGTTAGGAAGCGGTAGTAGGGGTAGTAGTTAGGAGTAGCTGTTGTTTGATAGTTGTCTATTGATGGTTGCAGCAAAATAATAATAATAATAATCATTATCAACAGGGCTACTGTTGTCAATAAACCTTATAGTGGTGATAGATTGATAAGAGCATTGCGCAATGATAGTTGGTATTACCATCCCACATGACGTGAAAGTAGAAAAAGAGAAACAACTGAAATTATTGGACTTGGCTCACAAGGTTGTAGACATGTGGGATGTGGATTCAGCAATCTTTGTCCTGATAGTCTTATCAGCACATGGGTTGACAGCCAAGAGCCTCTATCAACATCTCATGAGGCTCGCATTAGGCAGTTGGATCAAGGGCTTAATGCAGAAGGCAGTTCTCCTGGACACGGCATACATTGTGAGGTGGTTACTCTCTCTCATTGAAACCATAACCACCGGACCATGAACCTGTTACCAGTGGGCTACTATTTTAATATCTTTAAATATTTGTTTTTAGATATATTTAAAAATGTAATTTATATGTTTGTATTGTATTAATGAGTATAATAATATAAGCTAATAATTAAAAAATAAATATAAGCCTTTATTCACTGAAAAGCAATAGTATTGATAAGTAAAGTTCAGGTAAAATTTAATTAACTATCAGTGAGCAGTATATTGATACAATTTTACCAAACTGATTGATACAATTAATCAAAAGTTCTACAGTAAATGATTTGCAAGATTAAGTATCTGAAAAGCAATGGCATTGATACAATTTTACTAAAATGATCGATATAATTAATCAAGAGTTCTACCATAGATGATTTGCAAGATTAACTATCACTCGTTTAGCACCACTAGGGGACTAGACTCTGCAAACTAGACATCATTGACTAGCCTTAAGGTTTGGTATTTTTTAAATTTACAATAATACCTAGTATTACATAAACATAATTATCTTTAGCTCAGTGTTAGACCTTTATAGTTATCATACATAATACAAGTAAGTTATAATTGTGAAACAGCTGGTTTATAATAATAATAAATATTCTTTACTATTACACAGGGGTTATAGGGAATAAAGAGAAATGATGACTTGATTGACGTCACAATTTATGTCAATATTAAACATGTTGTCTGGTGTGACGTGAACTTATTAAATGCTATTAATTCTGTTTAATGATATTAATCTCCAGATGAAGATATTAAAAATTACAATCTTACCTTATACTGATATATAAAAAGATAAATTTGATACCTATTACTTACTTCAATTTTTTCCACTTTTTCTTTAATGGTAAAATGTTTACAGAATGTCTCAACTTCCACTTTAAATGATAAATTTACTAAACAACATGATTCTATTAATTCATTGGGACATAAATGGTTAATATTGGTGACATCATTAATCTCACCAATCCATTTTCCTGTTGAATTATGTAAGGAATTCTTTAAATTTATGTGTAGTTGTGATTGAGATTTTGCTCTAGACCACAGCTCTATACAGTTCTTGACCAGCACAGATCTTGAAGCAATTTTTTTGACACAATCTTCAGAAGGCAATTCAACAATCCAGTATGGTTTTTGTATACAGGGTTGCTCTATGAATTTAATTGGTATACTAAACAGAGTCAGTATACTAGTTATTTCCTGAAAAGTTATAAGTATGTAATTGTTCCTAAACAGTAGCAAATGGGTAACATTGATATAAACTTACAGCATGCCGGAAATCAACATGTTCATGTGCAAACCACAATAAATAGCGGCGCCACATTTTATCATCGCTATACATGTTTAATAAGAAGATATTGCAATACTTTTTATCTCATCATCTCACGTATTTTTTGTAAACATAACAACCATAACATAACCTATAACAAGAATGACATGTTGTTGTTCTTTATGTCTAGTATTGTCACGTAAAGCGAAGGTGTTTCATACTATACCACTAACTCTGGTTTTAAATAATATTATTAAATAAATAAATATCCATCACGCCTTATCCCCGAAGGGGTGGCAGAGGCATATAATATGCCCACTTTTCACCGTGTGGATTTACCTGTCCCACGTAATAGGTGGTGAGCCCATTGCCGTGTTGAAATAGACAGACGCAGGTTGTGGCTACCTGCTGTTGAAATTTTTCATGCCGCCCATAAGGCATTCAACCAGGCTTAACGACTGCCATTTTAGTGGCAACCGGGACCAACGGCTTACCGTGCCTTCCGAAGCACGGAAACGCTCGCAAATGTAAATGCCACAAAGTGGTCACCCATCCGATGACCAGCCATAGTGAAAGTTGCGTAACTCAGTGATCGTTTACAGCAGTTCAGTTCAACCAATTATAAATCTGTTGTGTGATGGAAACTACAATAAAAAATGTTTTTTCTAGGCGGGAAATTCAACCGACGTGGTTCGAACAAAAATTTTCATTAAATATTTTATTGAAAATATTCGTTCTTTTTAGGTATTTTATAACTTACCTATCTACTAAATAATACAAAAATGGATGGCAACGAGGAGGAGCCAGCGGATGGTCCTAGTTTAAAGAGAGTGGCCAAGAGACCTCTTGGCGACAAACAACAAGAACCACAGGAAAGTACAAGTTACTTACCGTATTTTAAACCCTCATATATAAGATTATATCCTGAAATCTCTACGAATACCGATTTTAAAGTGTTTGTAGAATCAGAAGACAAAAAAGATAGAATCGGTAATAAAAGCCCGATCTACCTGAACCATATTTTTACCACAGAGATAAAGGGTATGGAGTCTCTACAAAGGGTAAACGCCACTAAAGTAGTTGTTCATTTTAAACTAGCGAATACAGCGAATAACTTTTTGGCCAATTCTACCTTTTTAAACAAATATAAACTGTCTGTCTGATCTGTCCTCTCTGACTACCCCGTCAGGGATACAGCGTGAAGATAGTTAGTTTTTTTTTTTTATAAACTAAGAGCATTCATACCAGCAGCCCTAACTGAGAGAACCGGAGTCATACGCTTCGTCCCTACAAACATTTCCAATAAAGAGCTGTACACGAAATTATCATCTTACTTTGAAATTATAGCAGTGCGACGGTTTACCAAGAAAGTAGGCCGCAACGAGGGCCATTACAGACTGTTAGTTTAACATTCTTATCGAAAACTCTACCGTAAAACGTGGCAACTTGACCAAACCTGTGGTAACTTTACCACATCATAGGTATTTGACATAAACACAAATAACTTTTCATTATCTGTAGATAGATACTTCGTCGTAATGGTGATAGTTTTTCGATATCTTCCGGCAACATTTTTGTATTTTTGTAACTTATAACACAGATAGTTTCTTCAATAGGGCTGCATCAAGTCGGCTATAGTGATAACGTATTTTGGTAATAGGTGTAAAATTGTGGTCTCAGAGGCTAAACTATATGTTGTAGGTTAGTGAAATTTTGATATTATGTGTAAAAAACGGTTGGCATTTCTCTTACAAGATCAGCTAATTGTTATTTCTTCGCTTTATTGAAATATCTCTTGGGGTATTGTTAATAAGGTTAGGTAAAGTTACCACTGGGTGGGTCTTGGCAACTTTACCTGGTTGTCTCAAAAATCAAACATTTATATTTATAACTAGTTGCCGCCCGCGGCTTCGCCCGCGTAGAAAAGTTTTCCCGTTCCCGTTTCCCACAGGAACTTGTTCCCGGGATAAAAAGTAGCCTATGTGTTATTCTGATATATAAGCTATATTATTGTAATGTTTCAACATATTAGTAGTTTTTCCGTGAAAGAGTAATAAACATCCATACAAACTTTCGCATTTATAATAGATATTATTAAGATTTTCTTTAGTCATATATAATAGTTTTTGATATAATTTCGAAGGTATTGTAAAATAATCTTAACGAGATTGCTTGTAGTACATAATATTAAATGAACCATATCCGTCCGTTTTACTTCATGCATGTGCATTGTTTTAGAACAAAAAAAAAACATTCATTCATATAAAAAATAAAATGATGAAATGACGGCCCTGGCTATTGAAATTCTTAAAATAAACAAAATATCTTCCTATGAGGCCGACTAAAAATTTAAAATGCTACGTAGGACTATAAAAATAAAGATAAAATATCTCCATTCAGAGAAAATCAACATCAGACGAAGAATTGTACTTCAATAAAAGCCTTATTGTGATCTTTGATTACGGTTCTCCTCTATCACAACTAGACTTCAGAATAGCCGTTAATGAATTTTTGCAAAAAATAAGAGGACTGATACATTTGGCGATTCGCCTGGAGAATGGTGGAAAAAGAACTTTGTTGAGCGACATCGAGACCAATAGTTCAAGAGCGGAATATAACATTAAAAGAGCACAAGCGGAAAAAAAAGTAAATAAAAATTTAACACTTGAATTTTTGTATTTTCACAACCCTACGCGATAAAACTTTTTGTATGTAAATTACAAAAATTTCAGTGGCAACTATACCTACGGTCATTTTTGGGTCTCCTTCATTGAATTATATCCTTATTATTTTTTTGATAGTAAAGATAATCTTTGATACAATCATCTTTACCTAAATTAGTATTAAATATGCAATAGTTTATAAAAAAATATACAAGAAAAAAATGTAGGTAAATTTACCAATTTCGTGTCAATTTTACCTGTGTTGTTTATTCTTCTCTATAGCTTTAATTAATAAGTTTTAGATAGCGACTTATACAGAAAAGGGTACCCAATAGTGTATTACGTATATAAAAATTGATTTCTTATTCATGCAACATTTAGTTAAAAAATAGAAGAAAATTTTGTGAAAAAATATGGTCAAGTTGCCACGTTTTACGGTACCTGATTCCGTACAATATGACTTGTTTTCCTATAGAGTCTTTGAATATATTCCCCCTTTACAACAATGTTACAAATGTTTAAAGTTCAACCACTCTGCAAGAGTGTGTAACGGAAAACAGCGATGCAGCAGCTGTGGGGGTGAACATCTCTACACAGATTGTGACAAGCCAAATGAGCTTTGCTGCACAAACTGCAGTGGACCTCATGTGGCAGTGTCCAAATCATGTCCAGTTAAAATTAATAAAATCTTAGAGAAACGTAATAAAATAACATATTCAAAAGTTACAGATGTAAAGAAATATCACCAGGACTTCCCCACAATTGCTGAAACAGCCAATAAAAAACAAATTATTAAAGATAGTTTTAATAAGAATACCATACACAATGTCACTAAATCTAACTCTAATTCTAACATTAACCGTAGCTTAAGTTCTGTATCTAACTCTAGGGCCGTATTTTAGAACGTTACTCAATACTCAAGAAACACTTGAGAGTAGTATTTATATGGCAAAACTAGCCTCAAGCGTTTCTAGAGTATTGAGTAACGTTCTAAAATACGGCCCTAATTCTAACATTAACCGTAGTATAACTTCTGTAAATACTGTAGAATCCCCATCAAAAGAGATGAGTTAAAGACCAATTATTAAGTAACGCTGACTTAACTTCAGCAATTATTCGTATAATTTTAGATATTAGTAACAAGGTTGACACCACACTAATTAATAATAAAACAATTAAAGAAATGTTACACAAAAACCTTTCCTAACTTTATGGATAATTACAACTCACAACAATCACACTTAAAAATAGCACAATATAATATACAAAGTGCATACAACAAAAAACCCTTACTAATAGACTTCTTAAGACAAGAAAACATAGATATTTGCCTTTTAAATGAAACTTGGTTTAAAGATAGCAAATCATTTAGTATCCCAAGTTACAACTTACACTTTTGCAATGCTAAGAATGAGCATGGAGGTGTTGCAATATTGATCAAACCTTACTTGAAATATAAACAGTTACACACTACTTTTTATGAGGAAATACAGAACAGCAATTTCACTATCAACTGAACTTGGAACACTTTCCATTTTATGTGTTTACTGTCCACCTAGTAGTAAACATATAAGACTGGATAGATTAAGAAATTTAATTAATTTATTACCAAAACCTATTTTTGTAAGTGGGGATTTTAATGCCCACCATATAGCCATGGGCTGTATAGCCACAAAAAGTCGTGGACTACAACTTTACGATATTATAGATGATTCTAATTTATGCATCCTTAATGATGGTAGGTACACTACACTTCCTTATCCATCTCGTAACCCATCAGCTATAGATGTCACCTTTAGTAGTCCCTGTATCGCACCCTTGTCTGAATGGTCAGTTTATGACAATAATATGGGTAGTTATCATTTTCCCACAATCACTACTATATCACTTAATATTGATCAATACAAAATAAACCCACCCATTGAAAAATACCTATACAAGAAAACTGATTGGAAGAAATTTTGCGAACTTTCCAAAGAGTATTTCAGTGATATAACAGTAGATAGTGAGTTTAACAGAAGTTTATCAGAACTTCCAACTACAAAATCAAACTACCTGCACCCTGGTGGAATGATAAGTGCAAACAGAGTGTCATCAACTCATATGAGGCATTAAAATATTATAGGAATAATCCCACTATTGAAAATTTTATAAGTTACAAAAGGTTAGATGCTCTTAAAAAGGAGTAATTGCTGAGGAAAAGAAAAATGGTTGGAATACTTTATGCAATAGTTTTAATAGAACTACACCTATAAGTACAATCTGGAAACAAATCAAAATGTTTAAACATAATCGGAAGATTAATAATCGGTCTTATTCAGATGAATTCATTGACGCCTTCTTAGATAAATTAACAGATAAAGGGCTAGTAGTCTCTAACTTACAAACATATTTCAACATGCATAATGATAATGAAAATACGAAATTTCTTCTAGAAAAGTTCTCGCTTCATGAATTTCTTGTCTCTTTAAGTTCACGTAAGGATTCAAAACCCGGCTTAGATGAACTACCATATATACTAATTAAAAATCTACATAAATCGATTCAGATACTGTTTTTAGAAATACTTAATAACTTATGGCTTAAAAAAAATATTCCTGAGACATGGAAAACCCAGTGTGTGATTCCCATCCTTAAAACAGATAAACCTCCTGAGAATCCAGATTCATATCGACCAATCTCATTATCATCTTGCATGGGGAAAATATTTGAAACTATGATTAAAGCTAGGTTAGACTGGTTTATTGAATCAAATAGTATCATTCCAGATATACAGTATGGCTTCAGACGAGGACGTAGTTGTGCTAACAGCTTTGTATCACTCGTTTCAGATCTAAAATATGCAAAAAATAGTAAATATAATGTCATATGTGCTTTCTTAGATGTACAAGGGGCATTTGATAGTGTTCAACCAAATTGTGTGTAAATGGATATATGACTTTACGTTAGACACAATAATATTATGCATGGCCCTAGAACTACATCAAAAGGCACGATGCAAGGAGCAGTATTATCTCCTTTACTCTATAATGTGTACACTAGTCAAATTTGTAAATATATAACTAATAATGAAGTCAAGATCCTTCAATTTGCTGATGATCTTGTAATATATTGCAAACATAGAGATATTGATTTAGCAGCATGTATTTTGAATGATGCTCTAATGAAATTAAAAACATATTATAGTCTCCTTGATCTTAAAATAAATACAAGCAAAAGTACAGTTTTAAGTATTGGACCAGATGCTGTAAATTCAATATTTATAAAGTATGGGAATGAAATTATTCCACAAGTAAATAGACACAAATTTTTAGGTGTAATTATTGACAGTAATCTTTCATTTGAGCATCATATGAAGTACATAGCTCAAAATTCCTTAAAAAGCCTTAATATCCTTTGTTATCTAGCTGGAGTATCATGGGGGGCTGATCCTAAAACACTAACAAATTTGTACATATCCATTGTTAGAAGTCATTTTGACTATAGTTGTTTAGCCTATATTAATAGTAGCTTTGTAAATAGACTAGATATTATACAAAATAAGGCTCTTAGAATTATAACTGGTGCCATGTGCTCAACACCTATCAGAGCTATGGAAGTTGAAGCATCAATAATGCCACTTCAATTCCGTAGGTTACTCTTAGCTCAACGTTTTTGTATAAAATTGATATCCTCTAATGATCAATTAGTTATTAACAAAGTGTTGCCTTACCTTACTCATTTCAATGCTCCTGAGGTTTCTAGTCAGAATTCTCTTCATCATTGTCGAGATCTCTCCTAAATTCTTCTGCAAGTCAAAAATAAATATCTCCAAATTTACTCTAATTCTGTTTGACCATGTTATTCTATTCAGTTCAATGTACTATATCAACAACTCAAAACAATTGATGCCTCTGTTTGTACTAATAAAGAACTCCTATATTTTTAGATCACAATAGAGATTATTATAAAATGTACACTGATGGTAGCAAAGGAAATTCTCATGTTCGTAGTGCTATTTACGACCCTCAAATTAAATTTGTACAAAGTTTTACCCTAAACAACAAGTGTAGTGTCTTTTCTGCAGAGGCATATGCTGTTTTAAGGTCACTAAAACATATTTATCATTTAGATTCTTGTAAAAAGGTTCTTATAGTTACTGATTCACTTAGTGTAATTGAAAGCTTAAAAGGTGTAAATATTAGTTGTAAATCAAACTATATTCTCTTTAAAATTAAATTAATATTAATTTCAACTTAGCTTATGTATGACAGTGAAAGTTGGGTATGGCAGAAAACGCATAAAAGTAAAATAAATGCAGTGGAAATGAGAAGTCTGCGAAGTATAGCTGGAGTGAAGTTGATGGACAAAGAAAGGAACAGCACGATAAGGGAACATTGCGGTATGACAGAAGATGTAGTGACTAAGATAGAAAAAGGGATGCTTAGATGGTTCGGACACGTGGAGAGGATGGATGAAAGTAGACTGACGAAGCAGATTTATGTGGCGAGAGTGAATGGGCAAACTGGTAGGGGTAGACCTCGGCGTACGTATTTCAATCAAATCGAAGAGCTTTTGGAAAAAGGCCAGGTCAAGAGTACCCTTAACCGGCGAGCGTGTACGAAAACACTTATGAAAGTAGAAGAAGCGAAAGTGGTATGTCAGGATCGTAGCAAGTGGAAAACCATAGTCTCTGCCTACCCCGATGGGAAACAGGCGTGATAATATGTATGTATGTATGTCAACTTAGCTGTAAAGGAACAGAAACATTCTTTATGTGGGTTCCATCACATAAGGGAATAACTGGGAATGAAATTGTTGACGATGTTGCACGCAGAGCCGTTAATTGTATAGATTTAAGTACCAGTGTTAATATCCCATTCACAGATTGCTATAATGACATTAAGGAGAGTGTTACAGAGTTGTGGTACAGTTTTTGGAAAAAGGACCAAGAATATAAAGGCAAATGGTATGGAAGTATCCAAACAGACTTACCCACTAAGCCATGGTACTATGATCTCAAGATCGCAAGTCGAGATTTTATTACAATAATCAATAGACTCCGGTTCGGGCATAACGCCACACCCGCACATTTGGTCAGATTTAACATAGTGGAAGATCAAACATGCACTAGCTGTTACAAACAGCCCGGAACTTTAGAACATATAATTTATTCCTGTGAAAAATATAACCTTCAACGTTTGCTATTAGCCAGTGACATCAATGAATATGTCAAAAATAACGAGGCCCGCCAGCTTCACGTTCTACTTCAAAAGAAAAGCTGTTTTTTGCCGATATACAGATATATAAAGAACACTATTGGAAAAATATGAAACAGTCCTGTAGAGACTCAGATTCCTGAAGAAATGTTGTTAATCAATGTAGCATAAAACAAAAAAGCATCCAAATTACCCAAATGAAGATATGGCACAAAGGCCTAAGTAGCCTTGCCATTAACATTAATAAAAAAAAAAACCTGTTTCACTCTTGCATTTCAGTATACGTTTTCGATGTATTCTTTTATAGACATTTGGCGGGAAGAGTGACAAGTGCGGACGCTTGCTTTATATTATTTTCTAAAACTAGTGATTTTATCTTGTTTTATGTGCGGGAGTGGTGATTTCTTGGACATAAAAGTTGTGTTAACGTGCTATAGTGAAAGACAATGATATATATGCAGTGAAATGCTATTTTCTCTCTTGCCGCGAAACGTCCACTGACAACCTTAGTATAAGAATCACCATTATACTGAGGGCAAGGACCAGGACGGACAATGAGGACACGACATCGACTGAACAGGACTAATTAGAAGATAAGATTGAAGAAATATGATATAAAAAATAAGATTTGGCTAAAAGGTCTTAGAAACCAGGCCATTAAATAATTATTAAAAAAAAAATATTTATAAATACATTTTCGATGTTTAGTAATGCAATACTAGTGAAAAAATATACGGCAATGGCTACGTCTGCCGTTGTTCATGGCCTTCTTTCTCCAACAGATAAGGTAGAAATAACTGAGATCAATTCTGTACTGTTTCCGAGACATTTGGAGTGAGGAACGAAAATCATAGCAGCAGGTGTATTATGTAACTAAAATGGATATCAGTTTGATTGCGATTTGCGCCTATCAGCTGTCAAAATTCAATTTTGGTATTATAAGTTCAGTGGCCAACTGAAATGACGTCATAGATGCGATATTCATTAGGATTCAAATTTGACAGCTACTTTCGTATCGATAGTCCTATAAACGCGTGAAATTGGTATTATCTAAGCATAATGGACTTCAAACTTATAACTAAAATCGTTTTGAAAGCAGTTCGGTGACTTTGCCGAAAGCGGTTGCTAAAGAGATGCGTATATGAAGTTTTGATGAAAAGCAACTATTATGCGGTCGATTTAAAAATTGTCAATAGCCTAAAAACTAATAAACATTGAAGTACTTGTAATTTGATGGGATAATATCCTTACACGCTTTGTCGTTGTGGCTTCAGAGATTCACAAGTGTGATAACTGCAAATCTGTACGTTTTTATATTTTTCAATAAGGCAATGGGCTCACCACCAATGCATTTAGGGAAATGTGGCTGTAAAATATGCCATTGCCTTCGGGGATCTGCGGGACTTATAAACTTATAACTATAGGGTAGCTTGTGCCATATTTTGGGATTTGCCGAGGAAGAAAAATGGGAGAGTAGGTAGGTAAAGTAATAAATTTATATATTATTAGGATGAAGCGCTCGTGGCTCGCGGACGAAGTGTTCTGTAAACGATCACTGCGTTAAGCAACTTTCACTGTGGCTGGTCCTCGGATGGGTGACCACTTTGTGGCATTTATATTTGCGAGCGTTTCCGTGCTTCGGAAGGCACGTTAAGCCGTTGGTCCCGGTTGCCAGTAACATGGCAGTCGTTAAGCCAGTTGAATGCCTTATGGGCGGCTTGAAAAAATTCAACAGCAGGTCGCCACAACCTGCACCTGTTCATTTCAACACGGCAATGGGCTCACCACCTGTTACGTGGGACAAAAAGCAAAGCATACGGTGAAACGTGGGTGTATAGTACGCCTCTGCCTACCCCTTCGGGGATAAAGGTGTGAAAGTATGTTATGTTATATTATTAGGAGCTAGGACTTGGGCAAAAATTAACGCTTTTGTATAGAAACGATACTTGGGCAATTTTTGATTGATTTTATATGAAGTTGAAACTTAGGATAATTTTGGGCGGTTATGTAGGTTTATCGAGACATGTAAATATTTCGCGATTTGGACCCATGTAGTATTGGTAAAACGGCTCTTGCGTTGTTGGTGGCAACACTAATTTAACCTATGGTTTATCTTACACAAGCAGGTCCATACTTACCTAACCAACTTTTACACATTTTTTGCCATATCTACAAAACGGTGCGTCTGAGCTTGAAAATAATGAGATTTTTGGTCCCCTTTGTAACCGCCAAAACCCTCCTTCACTACTATTTAAAAGATAAAAAGTATAGAAATTTGACGTATTTAATTTTTTTCTCAAATAAAAAAAAAATAAACGAGTATTTCAAATAATGTTAAAACAAAGTTGGTTACTTTGTCTACGACCAAGTCACCTTTCTTACGCCTGTCTTTTGCGATTATTATATTACCATTGCCATAAGTCATAATAAAAAAAACGATGTACATTGGAAAGTTCTGTACCTAAATACTTTACTATAATTCGGAACCTTCTTCTGCATCGATTTTTTCTGTACAAAAATCTTGTTACTATTAAACTAAAATTGTCTACGATGTACATAAAATAATTGACTCACATTATAATATTCAATGAACAGTAGAAAACAAAAATGCAATAGCTTTCGGATGCCAATCATTTCACAAGGTTTTTTTAAATTTGCCGCAAATAACCAACATTCCATAAATTCTCGGTGTCTATCAACTATAAACCGTTCACGTTCAAATGTTTGTGAACTCTACAAAGATAACGGCTAAATAGGTATAATTTAACATGGCCGCGTAATGTCGATAAAATGGTAGAGTTGTCAAAAGGTTTGCTGAAAGCCACTGTGCCTCGGTCGCTTTGAATTGTAATACGTAATACCAATTTCACACAACCTTCTAGTTGCTTTCAAAGCGTGGTTGCTATCGAACAAACCAAAGCGACATGAACTGTTAAACTTACATAATAGCAGGGCAGGAGAGGCGATCCAAAAATAGTATAAGAGTATGACATAAGTGCTGTTGACCTCTACGAGGATGATAATTATATCGCCTTACTCATGGAACATGTGGCTTCATCATGCGTAACAAGGTTACCCTTCCAGAAGCGACATTGTCAGAATTGACAAAGCTCCAAAAAAAAAAGGGTTACCCTTCCCGTTCTTTAGACAAAAGGTTGTAAATAAAACATTGGAATTATGTATGTAGTTATGTTCTCGAAGAAGCGAAAGAAGTATGCATGGATCGCCAAGCCTGGCGATCTGTCCTCTCTGACTACCCCGTCAGGGATACAGCGTGAAGATAGTTAGTTAGTTAGTTTTTTATAATTATGTACACATATTATTTATGAGCATGTAATATTTTAGAGTCCTGCCATTCATTCACACAATATTAAATCTATTATACTAAGCACTACGATTCTTCTTTTCCTTCTACATCATCTTGTTTTATCAATTCCTGGTACTGATCACATAGGAAATCTTGGTATGCGTCTTTAATAACTCCAGAGCAGGCAACATAATGCCCACCAGAATGTTCTGCCACAACAGGCTTTATAAATAGATTTATAAGGGACTCGCTCATCTCTAAAAAACAAAAAAATAACAATTTACAATATTAGTTCTGATGGAATTATAGTGAAGTAATAATATGATATTGATTCAATGGAACTGAGGAAAACATACCAATGAGTGCACCACATTTTACATGGGACAGACACAACTGGTAAATAGTGGGCATATGGTATGCCTCTGTCTACCCCTAAGAAAATACAATTTTAGTGTGTTCTGTAATCGATTATAGCACCAAGCATCTTATGCTATGGGCGGTACCAGTAACATGATAGTCATGATAGTTGTTAAGTTGAGTCTTATAATATGTTAGCTTGATAAATTACAACAGAAGATAGCCACAATCGTCTGTTACTCCACGAGTGTATCGGTTCATCATATAAAAAAATGAGTTTAACTCACCCTTAGGTATAATAGAATCACTCTCTCCATATACATGTAATGACGGCAATGTAATTTCTTCATCATAAAATCCTTTATGTACCAGACTACCTGATCGAAAACCAGATGCAAATATTGCAAACTTAAAAGTATATGGTAGATCTGAAAAATAAGAAGAAGATTTCTAAATTAACAAACATTTCCTTCCGAGTAGAATCTATAAAACTTGTTTCCTTAAGATCATAAATCAATCTTGTACCTAAGTGTGCTTTTAATTCATAAAAGAAATATTGAAAAAGTACTACTAATCAATATAAATAAAAAAAGACCAATCAGTTCAGTATGGGACTCAATTCTGTGATATTTGCCTAACCAGCACAATGCTCTAAGATACTAGAACAGTGCTAAAACAAGTTGAAATGTTTCACTATCTTTGTAAGCACCATTCATAGTATTAGGCCAGAGCCATCTGTTGAACTATAAAGCAACTTTGATATTAATGAACAGTGTTACAATGGGCATTGCTTTTTGCAATTGGTTATGCAAACAGCAACAGTTTTAAGTCCCGTCCTGAAGAGAGTTGTACAATTAGACTATGCATTTTCCTTTGGTATATATTTTGCAAATATAGTATGTAGTTTAACTTTTTTTAACCGGGTGTCAAACTTGGGGCCTGAAAAAGGCTTACAGTCAAAAACTAAAGGTATGCTAACAGGGTATAGAGAGAAGCATGCTACACATAAAACTGAAACACAAGTGGTGACTGACTAAAATCAGAAAGATCACAGGTGTGACATATGTTTAAAAGAAAATCAAGAGTGTTTAATGGTGTTGGATTGGTCATGTGGTTAGATCACCCAAAGAAAAAATAGACCAGAGGTCATATTCACGTACCCCAGTGGGAAGAGAAAAAGAGGATGGCCATAATGAAAATGGGAAGTTGACCCATCACAAGGAAGGCGCCTCCCGATTTTATTAGTAGGTATAAATATACAGCTAGTTAGTAAGAGAATAAATGGTTTATTTTATTTTTAGTTTAACTTACATCCTTTCTGCTGCATAGCAGCTAACAATCCCACTAAACAGGCTCCCTGAGAAAATCCCATGAAACCGTCAAATGGCCCATGATCTTTTACCACCTTTTCTATAACAGCTAAAGTGTTCTCAAAGCCAAGTGCTGGCCCTCCTAGACACTTTCCACTAAAAGTGTTGTCTTCTGCATTAAACCACCATGATCTGGAATCTGTAATTTAAGAAATCAACCTCCTTGTATACAATGCAATTTTTTTAACTGTGACAGTAGAGGAATATAGCCTGCCTGAAACAAGTATTATCTAAAAATATGTCTTAGTGCCTATAATGTAGCTTGACTGACACCAAGCTTGTTCAGATGATAAGCAAATTTGCACAAAATAAACACCCAAATTATAAAAAATTGCTAACCTTTATTCAGCAAAAAGTGAAGTCTTTTTTACAATTTTCAATTTAAAAATTATGTCTCATTCAAAATTTACAATTTCAAAGTATTTGTGCTGTGATGTGTAACACAGATCCCAACAAATATTCAGATAACTCAGTCATTATCTATTATTTTTCATTATTCTGTAGAAAGTTCAATTTCACGAATTATAGTAGAGTTAATTTAGTAATTTTAATAAGTTTATGATTTGTTCTAGTCTCAATTTTCTTGTAGCATATAATTATAAGTAACATTTTTAAGAAATGCTACCTGTGAGTTAATGCTTGAGGTGTACCCTTGATAAAGATAATCAATAATCCATTTAGAATTTTCCATAGAAAATATAGTAAACACAAAGCATCTTATGTTAATAATAACATAGCTATGCAGCAATTCGCATGCCACACTTTTTTGTGGAATAGGTATTATATTTATAACAAGTGACTCCGACTTAAAAAACTGTTCAAAACAGAGCTGATGCTGAGCTATGGCTTGTAATTAAATCAGTTCCAGTATTGATAGTGTAAATATTCGAATACGGCAATTTAATACGTTTAATATACGGCATTGATAACAATGTCATTAGGGCCCGTGAAATACGGCAACCGATTTTTAAGATATCATCACTGCTACGGCCCTCAATTTAGTAGGAGCACTAAATAAATATATGAACTTGTTATAGATAAAAGAATATGATAAAAACCTTCGTCACTGCCGCCGTCGTCACTCATAACTTTATGTGGTGCTGATATAAACACTAGCTGTGCATATTTAGCAACAGCTTTACGAAATGAACCAATTTTTCCTTTAAAAACAGTTCCATTCTGCCTGTACCCATGAAAAGCGAGAATTTTTAATTTCGGACGGTTTGTCGGCTCTTGGCTGATTTGTGGTGGCAGTGGTGGAGATAACGAATTAACACTTGAGTTTGGATCAGACATAGTTACAATATTTTTTATTGTCAGATAAACTACGACATGAGACTCATCTGTTTTTATTATTAAATAAATTTAAAGGTTATTTTATTGTTTGTTTGTTGGTTTTCTTTGGCCATCTTGGGCAGGCAAAGGAAACTTGGTCCTTACAGTATTTATATATTTAAAATAAATAAATAAATATCCATCACGCCTTATCCCCGAAGGGGTGGCAGAGGTATATTATATGCCCACTTTTCACTTATATTACTTTTTTTTTTTTTACTTTTTTTTTTTTCTCTTTTTTTTTATATTTTTAATGTCTATATTTTTAATTTATTATTTTATATTAAGTCCTCAGGACTGAGGCCTAGTAAAGCAATGGACCCTTTATTGTGACATTTTATGGAGATTTGGCCGACATAATACACTTTTTAGATTAATAAGCAGTATAAATAAATGTTGACGCTATGTGTGATTCTTTCACGTAACACAAATCATAATCCATTCTGCTGAAGACCCCCGTAAGTTCTCTTGAAGTAGAATCACCATAGATATCTTTATATTTAGTTGATTCCCAAGGATTATTGTAAGTATTCGAAAGACTCGAACCAACTATAAAACCACATGGTCTCTACCTATCACTTTAACACCGAGCGCCTACGTAACTCCTCGGAAGGATGGTCTCCCAGTGTTCCCAGTAGACTTTGGCTATCACCGCAGCGTCTCCTAATGGTTTGAGTGTTATGCCGATTCTTGGGGCGTGAGGCGGGTTCATTCTCACTAGTTCTACTGAATAGTTCTACGATAGAACTAGTCAGACTTTTTTTCTCTCTAATTTCGTAAATATTTCAGGTCAAGTTTACCCCCACCGTCGTGGGCCTGTTTCAATAAGGCAGCGGACAGTCCATCCACATTACTTTTACAAATTTATAATATACCTGTTTTAATTTATATTTATTTATTTTTTGTTTCACGTAACAGATGATGAGCCCATTGCCGTGTTGAAATGGACATGTCAACTAGGCTGCCATAATTCAAGACTGCCATTTTACTGGCAACCGGGAACAACGGCTTAACGTACCTTCCGAAGCACGGAAACGCTCGCAAATGTAATTGTCAGAAAGTGGTAACCCAGTTATAGCGAAAATTGCTTAACGTAGTTATCGTTTACAGAACACTAAGTTAACTAAACGACTAAAAACTGTGAAACTAAACAGGATAAAATGTAGCCTAAGTTACTTCTTATAGATATTATAAGAGTGCCAATGTAGGTAAACTTAGCTCGGCAGCCTTTGCCGTTAGTAGTCAGGCAGCTCTCTGATGAGGAAACGGCTAGGCTTGTAAAATATCATTTATTTTCATAGTGTCATGTCTTACGGCATTTTGCTTTGGGTTAAAGCAGCTGATATACAAGTAATTTTTGTACTCCGGAAGAGAGAGCTATACGTGCAATATATAAATTGAGTGCTAGAGTTTCTCTGAGCGAGAAATTAAAGTAATTGGCATTAAAACGGTTGCATTACAATATATATTTGCAAATATCGTGTTAGTTAAACAAAACATACATTTATACAATAGACACAGTGACATACATTCGATAAATACTAGAAATAAGCATAAATTACTTGGAACGCATCATCGTTTACAAAAGGTTTACGACTCTTTTGCAGGAATTGGTGTACGCCTATTTATTAAAATTCCTTTAGACATTATTAACCTTCCGTTACATCAATTTAAGGCGGAAATTAAAATGCACCTCTTGAGGGCCTATTACACAATTAATGATTATTTGAATGATAAAAATAAATGGAAGTGAGTTGCTTGCTCATCCCTCGAGCTATTTAGGTTTCGAATGAATCTTATGTATAGATTCATGGGAGAACCTGAAGGGTGCTTTTGAAGATAAGGGTCTAAATAATAGATGCAGGCTACTTTCAAAGTTGGTCAATATCAAATTGGAACAATTCTCAAGTGTACAAGATTATGTGACAGCCATGATGACGGTAGCGCAACAGCTATATGATTTAGGCAAAGAAGTGGATGACGAACTTCTTGCTACCCTGATCTTACAGGGCTTGACAGAGACGTTTCAACCCATGAAACTAGCAATAGAGAACACAAATATAGTTTTAACAACGGATTATGTTAAAACTAAGCTATTTCATATGGAAGATACATATCAAGCGGGTTCTGGTACTGCAAGTAATGCACTGCAAGCCAACAATAAAAATCACAAACAAATGCAGAGAAGTGTTAATAAAACTAGACAAATAAAATGCTTTATCTGTGATGGACCTCACAAAGCCAGGGAATGTCCGAAGAATCAGAAGACAAAGAAGGATGCTTTGACGTCATTGGCAATGGCAACTGCAGGGAAACAAGGATCTGGAGAGTGGATTGTTGATTCTGGAGCTTCTAACCATATGACAAATAGAAGAGATTGGTTAACAGACTTTAAAGTATTAGATAAAAAAATAGAGATAGCTTGTGCAAATGGAGAAACAGTCTATGGTGTGGCTTTTGGTAATGTTGTTAATAAGGAAATGGACGTGTCAATAAGAGATGTATATCATATACTGGGTTAGCAGCTAATTTATTAAGTGTGAGCACAATAGTAAGTAGAAATCTGAATATATTTTTGACAAAACTGGTATTAAAATATTGAAAGCGGATGGATGCTGTGTAAATGGTGATGTTTCCCATTCAGGTTTAGTAGAGAATGGCGTGTACAAGATTCAATACTGTTCACAGGAGGTGGCGTTAACTTCAACGACTTGCGATAAAATGATTTTGTGGCATAGGCGAATATACCTTGGTGTACGAAACCTTAAACTGTTAAAAAGTAAGATGGCGAAATGGGTAAGTTTTTGCGATACCATATCTAAGCTTGAGTGCGAAGCGTGTGTTATAGGAAAACAAACAAAGAAGCCATTTGAAAAAGTTAGAAACACTAACAGGGCAAAGGAGGTCTTAGAGTTAGTTCACACAGACGTGTGTGGACCAATGAATGAAAGTTCCTAAACGGGATATAGGTATTTTCTTACTTTCATTGATGACCTAACCAGGAAAACCTTTGTTTATTTTTTAAGAAGTAAAGGATAGGTTCTTCTTAATTTCACAAATTTTCAGAATTTGTGAAATTAACAGAGCGTCAAACTGGAAAACAGATAAAAATTATCCGGTCTGACAACGGCAAAGAGTTTGTCAATAAGAGGATGGATGAATTCTGCAAAGCTAGGGGAATCCGTCATCAGCTGACAGTTGAATATACCCCTGAACAAAACGGCGTAGCAGAACGGTCAAACAGGACTATAACTGAAAATGCTAGAACTATGCTGGAAGAAGCTGGTTTAAGCAGAAAATTGTGGACAGAGGCAGTTAGTACTGCAGTTTATTTGAAAAAACCGTTCACCCAGAGTTGCTCTAAAAAATAAGGTACCAGAGGAAGCGTGGACTGGTAGAAAGGTAGACCTTAGCTTCGTAAGAGTTTTCGGGTGCAAGACTTTCCTTCTTGTTCCAGATCAAAAGCGCAAGAAATGGGACCCTAAGAGTAAAGCTTTGGTTCATGTTGGCTACTGCGAAGAAACAAAAGGCTATCGTTTAGTTGATCCTGCAACTGGCGAGTTGTTTAAAGGCAGAGATGTTGTATTTTTCGAGAATCAGATGTATGGACGCAAAAAAAGAAGCGTGTGTAGAGCAAGCTGTTCCACTTCCATTGACAGAAACGGTCGATGAACTGGATGGAGTTTCAGAAACAGCTCAGGAGGGACAAGGTTCTGTAGAAGGTATACACTTGCCAATTCAGGGAGATCCTGAGACTAGAAAGGTCGTGCCTGAAAGTGAAGCTATTGAAGCTGACGATGACGAGTTAGGAAAAATCTGATGAGAGAGAGGAATCAGAAGTTGAAAGTATCATGTCAGATCATGATGATGGTCGCTCAGCTAGGAGATACCCACAGCGTCAAAGGACTGCAAAACAGTTTCCAGATTGTTACTTATCAAGCAACTACTATGTGCAACGATCCTTTAACTGTCAAGGAAGCACTGTCCAGATAGGATAGAGCAAAGTGGAAAGTTGCAATTGAGGAGGAGCTAGAGGCTTTAAACAAAAACAAAACGTGGACACTTGTGAAGCCACCACGAGCAAGCAACATCGTTGATTCTCAATGGTTATTTAAAATCAAAGAAGAGGCAGGGGGAAATATTCGTTATATAGCACGACTCGTTGCAAGAGGCTTCAGTCAATGCAGAGGCATTGATTTATTTTGACACATTTTCACCTGTAGTAAGACACAGTTCTTTGAGAGTGTTAATGACTTTGGCGGCTCGAATGGGATTAAAAGTTGATCAAATGGACGTAAAGACAGCATTTTTAAACGGTGACCTAACTAAAACCGTTTATATGAAGCAACCTTTGGTTTGTTTGAAGTTTATATGAAGCAGGCTTTGAGGTAAAAGGCAAAGAGGATTGTGTCTGTCTTTTAAAGAAGTCACTGTATGGGCTGAAGCAGGCTCCAAGAGCATGGAACTCAAAGCTTCATTCGGTACTTATGAGGTTTAATTTCAAAAGATCAGAAAATGAGCCGTGCGTGTAACAAAATCACAGGATGGTAAAATAATTATCATTGCTGTGTATGTTGATGACATTTTAATCTTCTGGAATAATGAGGAAGAAATGCTCAACTTGAAGAGTTAACTGAAATCCAGCTTTGACATGAAAGATCTTGGTAAAGCTGAGTTAATGCTTGGATTCCAAATTGTACAAGATGCTAGTGGGATTAAGCTACATCAAGAGAAATATGTAGACAAGGTTTTGAGAGTATATCACATGGAAGACTGCAAACCAGTAGTTACACCAGCAGTACCAGGCCAAAGACTAGAGAAGCCTGTACATGGTAGAGAACCAAATAAGAACATTCCTTATCGAGGATTAATAGGTTCACTTATGTACCAAGCAGTTTGCACGAAACCAGATATAGCTCATGTGGTTAACTACTTAAGTCAGTTTTATGAGTGTTACGAGGAGCAACATTGGATCGCAGCCAAGCGTGTACTACGATATCTCAAAGGGACAAAGGCTTGAGATACATGAGAGGAAAACAGGACGAATTGCTAGAAGTATTCGCTGATGCCGACTATGCAGGAGATAGCGATCGTCGTTCATATTCTGGCTCAGTGTGTCTTATTTAAGGCTTAGCAGTTTCATGGCAAACCACTAAACAGCGCACAGTAGCGCTCTTAGTACTGCTGAAGCAGAATATGTTTCACTATCTGAGGCAACTAAAGAAACTGTATTTCTTAGAAGATTTATAGCAGAGATGATTGGTAAATAGGTACAGTGTTGGATGGTCGTGATGCTGTCCACGTACATTTGTCTATGATGTACTACTGCATTTGAATTTTGGATTATGTTCTTTTATTTTTTGATGTGCGGTGTCATTATGTATTATATTTTTCTCATGTACAAGTAAACAAAATGATTTTAGGTATTATTTACGTTTTAATTAATTGCTATAGCCGCTAGTCCACCCTATCAGTGGTAGCAGAGCGTGGTTGAATAAATATCTAGTGGCAAATGGAAGAAGCATATTTAAAATCGTAAGTAAATGAAAAAATAAAAGTTTTAAAATGAGCTCGACTATCAGAAGCATAGAACCGTTGAACAAATCAAATTACGATACCTGGTGCTTACAAGCACAGGCGATTCTCATAAGATACGATTTGTGGGAATACGCTAGTGGTAATAAAACGTTAGCGGCAACTGCGACTTCCGAAGAAAAGAGTGCGTTCCTAAAGGAAGACTTAAAAGCAAGGTCAGAGCTATTTTTACTTATATCTCCACCAGAACTTAAACAAATTAAAATCTGTACATCAAAGTTCAGGGCCGGCAAGAAAGGCTACGCTATTAAAGCAACTAGTATTGAAGAAAATGACTCTACACGAAGATGTGAGAGACCATCTCAGTAATTTTATGGATGTAGTAGGTAAATTAGAAGACATGGATGTCAAAATTCATCCAGAGTTATGAAGCATAATGATGTTGTACAGTTTACCTACAAATTTCGAAAGCTTCCGAACGGCAATTGAGTCGAGAGATGTTCTGCCGAGTCCTGATAATTGAAAAATAAAAATTAATCTTTCTGACACATTATATGTACCTGATTTATCGAATAATCTAATTTCTGCAAGCAAAATTACGGATCATGGCTATAGGGTTCTATTTGAAAAGGATCAAGCTAGTGTCAAAAAAGGCGGGAAAACTGTATTAAAAGCTAATAGAAGAAATGGATTATACTACCTTGAATTTGATAAACTGGAAGAGACAGCAAACTTCACATCTAGTGATGAAAGCGAAATTATGAAATGGCACAAGAAATTAGGTCATATTAATGAAAGAGACCTAAAAGAAATGGTTAAAAATAAAATGATGCTAGGATTTGACTTTAAAGAAAAAAACTTTGGGTACCTGTGAGACTTGTATCAAAGGAAAATTTTCCACTCTACCATTCCAAAGCCATGGACAAATAATCTCTACCGAAGTGCTCCAGATAATTCACAGTGACGTGTGTGGCCTATTTGAGAATGAATCAATGGCCGGATCAAAGTTTTTCGTAACATTTATTGACGATTATACAAGATACTGCTGTGTATATTTTCTTAAAAGAAAAGAGCGAAGTAATTGATAAATTCAAGGAATATAAAAACAATGTTGAACTGTTTCATAAGAAGAAAATTCAAAATCTACAATCTGATAATGAAGGCGAATACAGGTCTAAAGCGTTTGACAAATTCCTCAAAGATAACGGTATAAGCCGAAGACTATCTGCACCTTATACCCCACAGCAAATTGGCATGAGTAAAAGAAAAAATCGGTCGCTGATGGATAAAGCCAGATGTCTGATGCTAGATGCCAATATACCTGCAAAATTTTGGGCAGAAGCAGTAAACACTGCTAACTATTTGATAAATAGAAGCTCAGCAAGAGCTCTCAAAGGAAATTCCCCATATGAGAAATGGGTACAACGAATACCATCAGTAAATCACCTACACGTATTCCGTAAAACGTAAAACTGAATAGGAAAATTCACAGCCAAAGCCACAGAAGGAGTATTCTTGGGATATGCGGAATATACAAAAGGTTTTAGAATCTATATACCCGAAAGGAATAATGTTGTTATCAGCAGAGATGTAAAAGTAATCGAAAAGATGCATTATGGCGGTACTCCTGCTGAAAAAAACGCGAAGATCTTACTCCAGAACCTGAAACAGAACAAATCGACATTTATATTCAAGAAAAAAGAAACAAAATTGATGAGAACTTACCTTTTCAGGAATCTAACTACCTTTATTCCAGCTCTAGTCAAGATCCTGTTGATGAACCATCTCCCTCAAGTGGAAGACCACAAAGAGACGTGAGACCACCAGCATGGACCAAAGATTATGAGTTAAGTCGTTGCGTGACCATGTTCACGTCAGAAAATAATGACGATTTTGACTGCTCTTTACTCACATACAAAGAAGTTGTGACTGGCACCGACAGACGAAATTGGGAGAAGGCGATTAAAACTGAAATGGAATCATTACAGAAAAATACCACCTGGGTATTAGTTGACAAGTCAGAAGCCAAAGGACACAAAATACTATCGAACAAATGGGTATTTCGGATTAAAGATGACGGTACGTACAAGGCTAGATTAGTCGTACGTGGATGCGAGCAGAAAGGAAACCTGGATTTCGAAGACATTTATAGCCCAGTAGTAAGTCAATCTGCATTAAAAACTTTATTAGCAATTGCCGCATCTAAATCTTACTACTTCATGACATTTGACGTCAAAACAGCTTTCTTATACGGAGAGTTAACAGATGAAGTTTATATGAAATTACCTGTTGGTTATGAGACTGACTGCAATACTACTGAAGTAGTTTGCCGATTAAAAAAATCATTGTACGGATTAAAACAAGCTCCATTTACATGGAACAAAACTTTTACCCAAGTGATGTTTGATTTGGGATTCAAGACAATCAAAACAGATGGATGCGTTTTCATAAACGAAGATAAGTCAATAATAATCGGACTATTCGTTGATGACGGACTTGTTAAAGTTAAAGTTATTTTGAAGAAACTTGAAACCAAATTTGAAATGAAAAAGAATGAAAATTCAAGTACTTATCTGGGTATGGAAATAAAAAACTCAAAAGAAGGAATAATTCTTACTCAGAGATCCTACATAAATGACGTACTGGAAAAATAAAACATGAATAATGCCAAACCTTGTGACACGCCCGCGAGTAGGGATTCAACGTCGATACAGGAAACTGCCCAGGAGAAGGAATATCCCTATAAGGAAGCAGTGGGAAGTTTACTGTACCTGTCTACCAGAACCAGACCAGATATCGCACAAGCGGTCAATCTAGTTAGCAGGAAGGTCGAAAACCCCACTAGAGAAGACGTCACAAAAGTCAAGAAAATATTCAAATATTTAGTGGGAACCAAAGAGAAAGGCATTTTGTTTAAACGAAACCAACCGATAGAGAACATTGATGCTTACAGCGACTCGGATTATGCTGGAGACCCATTGACGCAAAGAAGCACTTCTGGCTCCGAGCTTATGATAGCCGATGGACCAATATCATGGGCATCCAAGAGGCAGCCTATAGTAGCGCTATCGTCGACTGAAGCGGAGTACATAGCCGCAGCAAACTGCTGCAAAGAGGCATTGTATCTGAAATCTCTATTACAAGAAATAACCAAACCGGTTATAAAAATAAATTTGCATGTTGATAATCAAAGTTCGATTCAACTTGTGAAGTATGGCCAAACAGTCGTCATCACTTTTAAAGGGCAAGTTCTTCCCACTCGTATTTACTCAAATTATACCTCTCTGTCTGTTTATCCCTACCACTTCCCCACTATACATTGTCTTAGCTGCAGTATTCGGCCACATTGCTTCCCAATGTCGCACTAAACCAAGATGTTACAGGTGCACTCAACCTCATGTGGGTCGATCTTGCACTATTGAGGAAACTAGGTCTACTTGTCTTTTTTGCTTAAAAAACCACTTTTCGATTAACAAGGTGTGCCCTGAACAGGATCGACAAAGGGAAATTAAACTAAAGATTTCCCAAGAAGATGTGTCTTACTTGGAGGCTTCAAACTCGGTTCCCAAGAAACAAAAATCCTTTGCTGTAGTCACCAAGTCAGCGATTCAATCTCCTATCACCCCCGACCCTTCGATATTGAGATCATCCTACAAAAAAACCACCTTCACTAACCCTCGACCCAGAGCTCCTCTGGCAAAATCATATGATAGGATTACTCATCAGGTAATAGTTTCTGAGCCATCATTCTCCTTCGACAATGGTTGTGCCCTTACAAACCCCCAATGTTCGGCTCATCTCTCCCAACCCTTTACTGAATTCACTCAAGATCATCCAATGTCCCAAGATCTCCTCCTTACCCTACTACAAACTTTACTCTCAATAATTTCCCAATATAACATTACATTACCGCCCAACGTTGCCTCTTCACTTTCCCAAATGTCCTTATCTATTCATTCCAATGGATTCCCGAAAAATAATTCAATGGAACACCCAGAGCATCCGCTCTAAAAAATCCGATTTAAGTCATCTCATAAGCAAATATAAACCATTGGCCATTGCAGCCATTGGTTAAAACCTGTATATCGTTTTCATATGTCTGGGTACTAATGCCTCCGGGAAGATATGGATAATGGATATAATGGTTGTTGCCTTTTACTTAACCGTAAGTTTTCCTTTTCCCGAATCACCATCCCCACTCACTCTCCTCTTTTCAACATAGTAGCAGCGAGAATACAAAATATTACCCTCATTTCACTTTCTATCCCTCACCCTTGCTCTTCTCTCATTCCAGATCTTTTATTATTATTCAATTCTGTCCCCCCTCCGGTGATCATCATGGGTGACTTTAATGGTCATCACACCTCTTGGGGGTCAAGTGACTGTAACTCATTTGGCCACGCACTAATAGAGATCTTTGACGAGGCTAATCTGTGTGTATTAAATGATGGATCGCAGACTCGTAGAGTCCTCCCAAACCAAAATCCCAGTGCTGTTGATCTTACAATATCGTCACCGGGCCTTGCTTCCCTAATATCCTGGAACATCCTACCTCACTCCTATGGTGGTGATCATTTTCCTATAATAATAACACTTTCTACAACCACTTCCCCATCTATCAACCCTTCCCCCTCGTGCAAGTATAGGTTGTCAGGAGCAGACTGGACTGCATATGCAGTATCCTTGGAAAACAAAATTAATGCCATTCCCCCCCCCCCCTCTCTCTAACAATGTTTTAAATTCCTACTCCGATTTACGGGACTTCATTATAGCCTCTGCCAATTATCCACCCCATGGTGGGATGCTGAGTGCACAGAGGCTGTTAGGCTTAGACGGGAAGCGGAAATTACTTATAATTCAGCAATGACAGTGGACAACCTTCTATCATATAAGCAGAAGGCTGCTAGAAATAAATGGAAATGAGTTGCTTGCTCTTCGCTTGAGCTATTTAGGATTCGAATGAATCTTGTGATATGCCTTGAATCTGCATATATATGTTGTATTTTTACATCTCTACATTATTAATAATTTGAAACATCTGACAACTAAAGGTTTCTAAATTGGCTGCGTTTAGTCCCGGTATACAATGTAATTTGAGTTTGTTATTGTGTGAGCACCATGTAGACTTATTTATTTCTTTGAAATTCACATGATAGTTGCTGTGCAGTTTTTGAGTATGTCATGCTCGCCTAAGTGTCCTGGCAGTGGTGGCGTATGTATCGGGTCGCCTTATTCCCTATAATACGGTTGAGTAGGGCGATGGCTGATATAATGCGTCATACCCGTGAACGGGTGCCGTCTGTTTGGACTGGTCCGCTCATAGCTGTTATAGCAATTATTAAAAATAATCTTATTTATATTTAAGGTAAACTTAAGTTTAGTCGACTGTTCTCACATAAATCCAAAGGAACAATGTAAGTGTAATTTTAATGTTGTAAGCCATTCCTACATTTTAAAATGGCATCCATTGACTTTCTTGCCAGATTCTTCTTCTTCAAGGGTAGGCTGCCCTTAGAACCGGCAACTATAATCGCTCTAATTTTGATATGATTTAAACACAACATTGATTTTGTTTTATTTTTGTTTGTATAAATTCATTACTATATAATTGGTCAAATATCATGTTAATCAAACTAATGTAATTACTGGCGTTTAGAAAAGAGTGGCCATGAGTTTTATTGCCAGGTTCTTCCTCAGGCTCTACCTATTGCTTTGCGAATCTGGCAGTATATGTAAATGTAGAAGCAATATTCTTGACGTTCTTAAGTGTTACTTTGTGACCTAAATGAATAAAGATTTATTATTATTAGAGCAAGAAAGATTCTGGCCTCAAAAAAAAAAGGATGGTTGGTTGAACTTCTGCGAAAACTGCTCAACCAGAATTCCATCCACAGTGGGGTGCAAACAAATCAAAAAATTTAGAGGTGCCTGTTCCATTGAGGATGTTAACTGTAATGACTTGTCATCATGGGTTGACGCCTTTGCTGAGAAGCTGGCCCCACCATGGGTTCCCACAGAGGACTCAGTCCCCAATCCCTATCCCTATTCTCTTCCCTTGCCCAATCAAAATACAATAAATGAGATTTTCACTTTTAATGAACTCGAACTGGCATTGGATGGATTGAAAGACTCCACCCCAGGTCAAGACCAGATATCATTCTCTTTTATAACAAGAGCTTCAGATAAATCCAAAGTGTTTTTCCTGGATATTCTCGCAAAAGCGCTCGTGGCCCCGCGGTCTCAGTGTTCTGTAAACGATCACTGAGTTACGCAACTTTCACTATGGCTGGTCCTCGGATGGGTGACCACTTTGTGGCATTTACATTTGCGAGCGTTTCCGTGCTTCGGAAGGCACGCTAAGCCGTTGGTCCCGGTTGCCAGTAACATGGCAGTCGTTAAGCCTGGTTGAAGGCCTTATGGGCGGCTTGAAAATTTCAACAGCAGGTAGCCACAAGCGTCTGTCTATTTCAACACGGCAATGGGCTCACCGCCTATTACGTGGGACAGGAATCCACACGGTGAAAAGTGGGCATATAGTATGCTTCTGCCACCCCTTCGGGGATAAGGCATGATGGATATTTATTTTATTTATTTATTTTACCATGGATAGCCTAGGCATTCTTAACACTGAGATACGTATATCTCTCCTTCAAAAGCGGTACCTTGTGGCTGTATTTCTAGATATTCAATCTGCATATGACAATGTCTTGCTGCCAGTATTCAGGACGAAACTCCAGCAGCTGAGTATACCTGAGAAGCTCGTACAGTTCTGTATTGGTCTTTTGATGGAGAGATCTATTGTGATAAAGAATCAGAATTTCGTCCTCCCCCCTAGGACTATTTGGAAGGGTCTTCCTCAAGGCTCAGTATTAAGCCCACTTCTCTACAGTCTCTATACCTATGACTTGGAATCAGTTGTCATCCCACCTTGCCAAATTCTTCAGTACGCGGATGATTTAGCTCTCTATATGACGTCTGGCTCAATAGAAGATATATCTAATAATTTGAACATCACCCTTAACCTTTTAAACACTTGGCTACGGAAACATGGTTTATCTTTGTCCCCATCGAAAAGCAAGGCGGTGGTATTTACTCTCAAGAGAAACATTCCCTCTATAGACTTAATGATAGAAGACCAATCCATCCCCCAGTGCTCCAGTGCAAAATTCCGTGGAGTCTGGCTTGACTCAAAAATGACAGGAGTCACTCATTTTGACTATATAACTTCTAAATGCGAGAAAAACGTTAATATCCTACGTTCGTTATCTCGAGCATGGTGGGGTTGTCACCCTTTTACACAAAAACTCCCTTATAACTCCATCATCAGGAGTCACATGGACTATGGCGCCTTTCTCCTTGAATCTTCTAATAAAAGATGTCTTGAAAAACTGGACAAGATTCAGTATAAGTGCCTGCGCATTATTCTCGGGGCAATGAAGTCATCTCCTACCAACGCTTTACAAGTTGAAGCTGTAGATCCCCCACTTTTTCTTCGCAGACAGTACCTATGTGACAGATTTCTCTTTAAACTTATTCAAAATTCTCAACACTTACTCCTTGATAAATTGAAATTCCTTTTCGATTACTACAACTCAAATTCCAGGCCTAATCAAAATAATTTTCCTTGTCTTGTAAATAGTTTCCTAAAGTACACTCGTCTTCCACATCCGGTAAATCAGAGCCAACTGAACCCACTTTACTCTCTCCCCTTCAAGGCTGCTATTTTCCTCCCTAATATACAGATTGATTTGGGTATTGAAAAGGGTTCTATAGATGCGAATGCGATTTCCAATAATGTTATATCTAATAATTTTGATGGTTGGCTAAAAATCTGTACATATTCTTCCAAAATAAACAAAAACGAGCCTGTTGGTTCTGCAGTGTGGATCCCGACATACAAAATTATATTGTGCTACCAATGTCCCCCTATGTCTTCTATTTTCACCGGAGTGTCAATAGCAATTCTAGAAGCCATTCAGTATATTAAATCTCATAATCTTAATAAATCCCTGATTCTATCTGACTCCAAAGGCTGCCTACAAGCCATACTTGCAAATCCCTTCCGCTCCAAAACTAAATTCCCCATCATTTTTAAAATAAGAGAGGCTCTACTGCATTGCCACGAACGTGGTTTGCTTGTAGTATTAGCATGGATACCAGGTCATTCCAACATACCAGGTAATGAGACTGCAGACTCTTGCGCAAGAAGTGCCATTAGGTTAGGAACAACTGAGCACTCTTACCTTTTAACGCATGACTTGATGGAATTTCTAAAAACCAGCCTTACTCTTGCTTGGAATGGCGAATGGCGGAAATCCAAAAAAATAAAAGGGAAATATTACGGAGCAATCCAATCCACCATACGTAATAAACCTGTATAAACAAGCATGCCATTTCTGTAATTTGTCGCCTCCGCTTAGGTCACGCCTGTACTCCGGTTCATTTGGCGAAGATTAGGGTAAGGGATCATTCTCTCTGCGAGTGTTGTTTAGATGAAGGTTCCGTCAATCACATCCTCTTCAGTTGTCCCCTCTATAGAATATCACTGTATGATTTTCTTCCGGACAATATCCCTCGCCCCGCCTCTGTTGAATGCCTTCTTTCCTTAGTTTTCACTCCCTTTGTAAAATCCCTGGGTAAAGTTATTGAAATTAATCAATTAAACATTTAATTTATACTTTGCTCCCCATTACTTATTTTTGATACCTAGCTAATGAATGGCCCTGGTCTAAGTTTTTAGTGTTCTTTTCGTTTATTGTCGGTCCATAGTTGTCGCTGATATCAAAAGTTATATACCAATCGATTCGTATACTCTTGCGCTACACGTTTTATATATTTGTTTAAAATAATATTATTGTATATAATAGATTTTTACCGTTTTCCCTTGTTATTCGCACGGTACAGTGTCAGTGCATATCTTATTGATATATTGTATAGACAAAAATGTATGACAAAAAAAAAATGTATGGCCCTAAATCTTTAGTAATTAATATTTATTATCTGTTTGTGTTGGCTTATATTTATTATCTGTTGTATTTGTGAGTGTGTGTTGACTTTTGACATTTGGCGGGAAGAGTGACAAGTGCGGACTTTATATTATTTTCTAAAACTAGTGCATTTATCTTGTTTTATGTGCGGGAGTGGTGGTTTCTTGGACATAAAAGTTGTTTTAACGTGCTATAGTGAAAGACAATGATATATATGCAGTGAAATGCTATTTTCTCTCTTGCCGCGAAACGTCCACTGACAACCTTAGTATAAGAATCACCATTATACTGAGGGCAAGGACCAGGACGTAGCCTGAGGACACGACATCGACTGGACAGGACTAATTAGAAGATAAGATTGAAGAAATATGATATAAAAAATAAGATTTGGCTAAAAGGTCTTAGAAACCAGGCCATTAAATAATTAATATAAAAAAAAATGTGTTGACTTTTTCATGTGTAATTCTGGCTGAGTTAACTTCATATCCAAGGCCACCGGTCAAATCCCGAGCCACTGTATGCCGCCTTCGTTACTAGTTCTAGCTACGGGACACTGGCAAGTTGCTGCAAAGAGCACAGAAAGCCATAATAAGAATTGAATTGACGTGCGGTACCATTTTATTCATGAACACTTCGTGCATGGATTAATAAATATTAGCTACTGTCCCACAGAATTTCAGTTTGCTGACGTAATGACAAAACCATTGTCAAAAGTAAAGTTTGAAAGACACTGTGCAAGATTAATGCATGTATAGAAACGTGTCTCGGCAACATGAGTGAACATCAGGAGAAGGTGTTGGATGGTCGTGATGCTGTCCACGTACATTTGATGATGTACTGCATTTGAATTTTGTATTAGGTTCTTTTATTTTTTGATGTGCGGTGTCATTGTGTATTATATTTTTCTCATGTACAAGTAAACAATGTTTTCAAGTATTATTTACGTTTAAATTAATTGCTATAGCCGCTAGTCCACCCTATGATACAGAACGCAATTACAGTTTTTTCAGATAGCCAATCAGTCATTGTTATTGCTAACAACCCGGTGCATCATCAACGTACCAAACATATTGATATCAGATACCATTTTGTGAGGGATGCAGTCGAATCTGATATCATAAGGTTGAAGTATCGACAAACTGAAAGAATGATTGCCGATGCCTTGACCAAACCTTTGCCAAGAGGCAAGTTTGAGTGATGCGTGAATGTTAAGGGATTGAGTGAATGAGAGATGAGTGAGTGATGCATGAGATTTATCGGAGGAGTATTGAAGCAAAGAGGTTTGTTTCATAATTATAATCTCATAGCAATAAAATGTAAAAGAAAATATAATTTTGTATTGACAAAAGAGAATGTCACAAAAGAGATGTAAAAAAAATGTTAAAGAAAAATATTTTTTCTGTTGGTTGTTAATTTGTACCCATTTGCTAGTATTATATATGTTACCAAGTTTTGATATGTATTTCCTTGCTTAAGTATCCTAGAGAGTGGTGCTACCACTGTCGCCCTGCCTTATACTATCAGTTTATCAATGGTGGATTGTCATACATAAATGAAGATTTCGAAAATGTGCATACATGAAGTAAAGTGATTGTTGTGTGATATAGAGTGTTAGTGCTAAATCTCCATAGAAGAAACAATATAGGTTCCGTTGCCTTACTGGGCAAGGACACAGAAGTTAGGACTGAAATTGACTTCAAGAAATGACTGGACCGTAGACAGAATTCTCTGTCTACGGACTGGACATAACCAAACACAAGGTAAACTGTAGACAAGGCTGTAGGGACTAAGTTACCTTTGCTTGCCCAAGATGTGTGAAAACAGTTAACAACAAAAGATTGGCGCCAAAAACTTTTACTGTCAAATTATTATAAAAAAAGTTATATTGTGCGTGCGGTTGAGCTTTGATGTTACTTTATTTTTAATTGATTTGTTATCAAAATGGAAGAAGGAGACTTTGATCAACGTTTGCGAGATTTACAAAGAGAATATTTAGAGTTTTTAGACGATGAGGTACGTAATTTGCTTTGCAGTCTAGGATTGCATAGATCAGGCACCGGTATTGTAATGCATCATTGATATTTTCAGGAAGATCAGGGAATATATATGGAAAGGGTTAAACAGATGATAGCAGACAAGTCCCAGCGCCTTAACGTTAACGTAAATGACCTTCGAAGAAAGAATCCTGAACGTGCCAAGAATCTACTAGAAAACGCTTTTGAGGAACAAATAGCTTTTCAACGAGCTCTAAAAGAATATGTGTCTTCAATTGATCCCACTTATGCTAAGGTTCAAGAAGAGTTCTTTGTTGCTTTTAGTGGCAGCTTTGGAAATAAACATGTGACACCCAGGAGTTTAACATCTCGGTGAGTAATTTGAATGGTGAATCCTTTTTTTCAACAGGCAGTATTCATCTTTTACTAGATCCATTTATAGACTTTTCTTTGGTAACAACAGCACTCAAAATCAAACAAAACTTCAATCTAAATCTGGGTCACCAAAAACTAGCAAAATATAGCTAAAATATTTGTTCTAAGAACTGATCTAACCATGAAAAAAAAATCACTTCAGTTTCTATATCATTAGTGCTGTTCTGTTAACACATTTCGTTTTTCCATAGAGATCTTAAATTGGGAACCTGATTACAATGGTACCCAATAGACTTACTTACTATTATATATTAATGCCCCTAAAATGTTTTATTTGTGTTAAATAAAAAGACATCATTTAACAATTTTACAGGTACTTAGGAAACCTGATCTGTGTGGAAGGTATAGTGACTAGAGTGTCCCTAGTGCGGCCAAAAGTAGTACGTAGTGTCCACTACTGTCCAGCTACTAAGAAAGTCATGGAGAGGAAGTACACTGACCTCACATCATTTGAAGCATTCCCTACTTCTGCAGTGTACCCTACAAAGGTAAAATATTTTAATTTAAATGATTTGCTTCACTAACATTAACTTCAAGCTGATAAAGAAATGCAAAATTGATAAACATCAACATTCTCTATATTTACTCTATGTTTAACGGCAGTATCATAAGTTGTTTGCTAAGAGCCTTAGAAGATAATTGAATTGCCTTTGAAATGGGCAAAAGCATTTATTTAAGAACAAAATCTCTAGTTTTATTATTGGAGTGTAACAAGCCCCACCACGACCGGGACTCAAGCATCCTCACAAAAAGACCAACAAACAAGGCAACAATGCAGTTTGGGTTAGGAGGTCAGTCCAACAGCACCAAAAAGCGCATACCATACAATATTATGAAACATGAGAAGTGCTGCAGCACAGACTCTTAATCCCGATTGTGTTTGGAAGCAAATGGAAATACCCTAAGATGAAGAAGACTAGATTTATTATAGCTCCAACTATCTCTGGTGTTGACGACATCCATAGGCTACAGTGACCATTTTTGAAAGACCTACAGATTTCTACTATTTGTTGTAATTTATCCACGATGATATGATGTAGTGGGAGCAGATAAATACAAAATTGTGAGACAACTTCTTCTGTCCTCCATGTTTGATTTTAATTTGATTTACAAAGGCTAATATAAATTTGTTTTAAAATTTTTATATCGTATTATCTTCAGGACGATGAAGGCAATCCTCTAGAAACGGAATATGGTCTATCCCGTTACAAAGACCATCAGACTCTCACAGTACAGGAGATGCCTGAACGGGCTCCAGCTGGTCAACTACCGAGGAGTGTGGACATCATCTGTGATGATGACTTGGTGGACCGCTGTAAGCCAGGGGACAGAGTGCAGATTGTTGGAAATTATAGATGCCTACCTAATAAACAAGGGAGTTTTACTGCTGGGACTTTCAGGTAGAAAATATAAAAAATTGCTTTTAGGTGTGTCTTAAGATATGATAAAATAGTTGACTTATGTAATTTTTTTTTCTTCAGAACAATCTTAATAGCCAACAACGTAACACAAATCAACAAGGATATGAACATGAATATTACATTAGAAGATGTGAAACTATGCAAGCGCCTTGCTAAACGTGGTACTGTGGATATGTTTGAATTATTAAGCAAGTCACTGGCTCCAAGTATACATGGGCATGATTATATCAAGAAAGCTATATTGTGCTTATTACTAGGGGGCATGGAGAAAGTGCTGCCTAATGGAACCAGACTTAGAGGGTAACCAGACATTAAATTATTTTGTTATATGAAACTTCTTATCCATCTTCACTTTATCTTTGTGTACTCAGCTGCTAGGAGCTTTTTTTTTGTAACTATTTTTTGGCCTGGTTACTAAGACCTTTTAGCTAAATCTTATTTATTTCTTATTCTTCAATCTTATGTTTTAATTTAGTTCTGTCCAGTCCTTTGTCGATGTCAAGTCCAGTTCTAGGTCATGTGTCCTTGCCCCATTAACGAGTTTTATTGATGCGTTCAGTGAAATTTGCGCGACAAGAAACATATACATACATAAAACACGGTTAATACACAAATAAAAAAATAATTATATTCAGTATATGTTCAGATGAAGCATTTAAATACTGTACACATCACTTAGGTATAACTACATTTTATTATTTGTTTTCATTGTGACGCCATAGATGGCGCCGTACACTTGTGTTAAAAGTCGTTATGGTTTTGTTCGTGATACCTACGTCTATTTTATATTGATTGGTGTGAATCGTTTACGATTGCGAAAATACATTTAGTGTTCAAAGTAACCTGGTGTATAATTTACTCTTTGGACCCTTTGGAAGTTTGTTAATTTGTTCATGGTCCTTTCGAGTCGGGTGACTGCTACTACGAATAGCAGACACATTCAGCGTGGTAGTAGTGAATACTACCGAGCTACACTTTTACTGGTCAGTGGATTGCTGCCAGAACACATCCCGCAGGCAGAGGGCGCTACGTGCTGTGTCCTAGCCAGCTGTGGAACTAGGAAGATACCCGTAGGAGGAAGTGTATGCAGAGGAGGTGCGTGTGTTGTTGAGTGCGACATCCACCAAAGGGCGGCATATATATCAAACTATGCGTCGAAGTCTTTCAGTGAAGTGAGTGCTGTGAAAAAACCGTGAGTACATTTTCAATATTATATGTCAAATAGAAGAAATCTATTGAAAGTGATATTGCTTCGAATTTGATCCTTAAAGTCAAGAATAAATAAACTTAGAAACAGTGAGTGAACTTTTGTTTAGAAATAGTCTTTAGTAAATAATTATTTTTAGACTTGTAATAGTTTTAAGTAAAAACTTGTTGAGACGGGGAATCCATGCCCGATTTTACTTAGAATATTTTAGATCTAAAAACACTTGTAAATTTTTACAAAATTTACATAGACTTAGAGAATGACTTGAGCACTTTGGAAAAGGTGAACTTACCGAGACGTATATTTTTTTTGAATTTGGTACATACTTGCACAGTGTTTTTGAGACTTAGAATTTCTACTACATTATTATAAAATAAGACAGGGCTAATTTGTTGAATATTTTGTGTACATTATTGGGATATTTGGGTGTTGTTGAACAGTAAACATTTTGTTTGGATAACAATTGTTTTCCACAGCTTAATCCACATCTAAAATTTTATCTGTTGTGTTTTTATAGTTTAGTGCCCTTTTGTATTAATTGTTTGTAAGACTTGGTTTCCAACATAAATATGGAATCGTTTAGTGACTTGCAAGAAGACATTAAAGGTAACATACAAAGGGTGCAAACTAACTTTAAGAAAACCCCCAAAGATCGTTTGACGCTTCAATATGTAGAAACTAGTTTAGGAACGTTGGAAAAGCAATGGGTATTATTTACAAATACTCATCATCATCATCCGAGCGTCTGTCCCAGTTGCGTCTCGCGACGCCCGGGGTCCGCTTTCCTACATTTTCTCCTCCACTTCGCACGGTCTTCGGCATCCCGTGTAGTGAGACCATTGGCACGCATGTCATCCCTTACGACGTCAAGCCAGCACTTCTTGGGTCTTCCCCTCTTACCGGGACCCGGCGGGGCTGACATGGCCAGACATTTGTTACCCACGTAGCCCGGCGGTTGCCGCAAGACGTGACCATACCAACGAAGGCGACACTCTTGCAACTTGTCTGCAATGTCACGGACGTGAAGGCTGCCGCGGATGCGAGAGTTTCTCACGCGGTCCATCCGCGTGACCCCACACATCCACCGCAGCATCTTCATTTCCGTGACACGCAGCTCCTGCTTGTGTCGCTCCAATATCGGCCACGTCTCACTGCCATGTAAAAGGACAGGTCTAATAATGGTTTTGTAGACCTGTCCCTTCAACCGGATCGGCATTTTAGGGTCACAAATGACACCGGTCATCTCCCGCCATTTGGCCCACGCGGCAGCAATGCGTGACTTGACATCGCAATCGATGTCACTGGACGTGTGAAAAACAGATCCCAGGTATTTAACCTGGTCCGTGCGCTCGACCAAATCACCGCCTATGCGGACGGATGTGGGATCTGTCGAATTTAGTGCCAAGTACTCGGTCTTCGCCACATTTAGTTTCAGACCGCCGTTCTCAAGCGTCTCCTTCCACGCCTTTACACGTCGCACCAATCTGCCCCTGTCCGCGTCTGCCAGCGCAATATCGTCAGCATACATGAGCAACCATGGAGGCTGCTCATGTGGGTTTCTGATGCTGTCCGACAATTCGTCTAATATTACACTGAACAGAAGCGGACTAAGGACCGAACCCTGGTGTACCCCGACGGTGATGGGGAGGGGTTTCGTGTCGCCAACAGCAGTCCGAACCATTGAATCGGAGTCACAGTACATGTCCCGGATAGTGTCAATATAGACCTCTGGAACCCCTTTGGACCGCAGTGCCCACCAGATCATCGCACGAGGAACACAGTCGAAGGCCTTCTGCATGTCTAGAAACAAACAGTGCAGAGGCGTGTTCTTCGACCTGTATTTCCCTGCGACAACCCTCAGGGCAAAAACAGGGTCCGTGATCCCATAACCAGGGCGAAACCCATATTGACACTCCGAGAGAGTGCACTCCTGCCGGATCCGAGAGTCTATAATCCTCTCGAAGATCTTCATGGTGTGGGACATCACCTTAATACCGCGGTAGCTCCCGCACTCCTGCACTGACCCCTTACCTTTGAAGACTGGAGTAATAATACTCAGTCTCCATTGGTTTGGGATCTGCCCGCTGAGGAGTATGCGGTTAAAAAGGTTTACTAAGATGCCCACACCGCGAGGACCCATCGCCTTCCAGGCTTCGATGGGGACTCCATCGGGTCCGACAGCTTTCCGATTCTTCATGCGGCGAAGCGCAGTCAGGACTTCTCCAGGCGTTACCGGTGGCACTAGTCCCTGATTCGGAGGGAGGTCCGGAGGCTGCACCTCTTTGTGCTGTTTATTAAGCAGCTCGTGGAAGTACGAGCGCCATCTCTCCTTTACCGCGAGGTCTTCGCTGAACAGGTTGCCCTCAAGGTCTTTTACACAGCGACACTTGGATATATCCTGTGCCGCTTTGACCCTGGAGCGCGCCAGCTTATAGATGAGCTTCTGCCCCTCAGACGATTCCAGCTTATCATACAGAGGTTGTAAGTGGTCACGTCTGGCTCTGGCTACAGCTCTCTTTGTGGCGCGCTTGGCAGCCCTGTACGCGTCGCGGTCTTCAGGAGATCCGGTCGCTTGCCACTTTTTAAAGAGGGCTTTCTTCTCCCTAGTCTCCCTCTGGACTGCGTCGTTCCACCACCAAGTTTCCTTGTCACATTTGCGTCCACCCTTAGACTCACCGAGCACCACCTTCGCCGCTCCAAGGATGGCCGCCTGAACTTTGTCCCAGCAATCTTGAACTGGTTCGCCTTCAGTGTCAGTGCACTTGTCACCGACAGCTGAGACGAACTCCTGGGACCTAGTTTCATCAAGCAGCCACCATCTGATGCGGCGCTGGCACCGCTCGATGCGTTTGCCTTTGGGCTTCACGCAGAGGTCCATGACAAGGAGACGGTGTTGTGCAGTAAGACTCTCACCGGGTATGACCTTGCAGTTGGCCACCTTGCCATGCTGTGTCGCCTAGTGAGTAGGAAATCGATCTGAGTTGTACGCCTCCCGCTCTTGTAGTTGATGAGATGTTCGGATTTCTTTTTGAAATACGTGTTCACAATGGCCAGATCGGCAGCTGCACACGTTCTGAGGATAGTTTCTCCTTCAGTGTTGCGGGTGCCGTATCCAAAACCACCATGGACACGCTCAAACTCCTCACACCTCTCACCCACATGACCGTTTAGGTCGCCGCCCAAAACGATTCCCTGTGACAACGGAATGCTCCGAAGCACTCCCTCGAGTTGACCCCAAAACGACATCTTATCGGCGTCGCTACAACCGGCCTGTGGCGCGTAGGCACTTATCAGGTGGGTAATAATTCCATCGATAAGCACCCTCACGATCATAAGCCGGTCGCTACAGCGTTTCACCTCCAAGATGCCACTCTGCAGCCCCTCGGAGAGCACAACGGCCACCCCGTTCTCCCCACCAGGCGCACCCGTGTAATACAGCTTGTAGCCGTTCTGCAAGGGCCGGGCTCTGTTGCCCTTCCACCGAGTCTCCTGCAGGAACGCCACGTCCACCTTCCGCCTGGAGAGTACTTCGGCCAACTCTACCGCACGCCCAGTCAGCGTGCCAATGTTCCAAGATGCGAAGCGGATTCGGGTTAGGGCTAACTTCATTAGCCGTGCTGGCCCGACACACGGCAGCCCTAGCCCACTTGCCACAGGAGTCGGGCGGGGCTCCTGCGCGCCGTTTTGCGGCGGCGCCCTATCCCTAGCAGCATTCCTATAGTCCTTTTCCATTTTTGTTTCGGCGGGTGGCTTTTATGGGAGCGACGCCCTCAGACCTCCCAACCCCAGAGGGGAAAGCCAGCGCCAGAGCCTCGTCCGTTAATCAGCAGGTGCACGCACTAGCACGGGAGGTTGACTTGGGCCCCGAAGATCTTGGGGGGGCCCCTTACACCCTTTTTTACAAATACTCATGCTCGACTATTTACCGAAGTTAAAAGATCTGAACTTAGGGAATCCGAGTACTATAGGCACGGATTGTATAATGTAGTAGAGGACTTAATGTACAGTTTAAAAGTGAATTAAAATTATTGTTACACAAATTGCAAGCTGATGAGTCGAATGCTAACCTCAGCACACCCTCTCACAGCGAAGATAAAAAGAACCGTGTGAAGTTACCTGAAATTAAAATTCCAGTTTTTTCGGGAAAGTACACTGAGTGGCAGACGTTTAGGGACTTGTTTTTAGGGTTAATCCATGAAAATAGGTCTCTGGACGATGCCCAAAAGTTTTATTATCTTAGGGGGCACTTGACAGGAGAAGCCGAACAATTATTAAGAAATTTCAAGGTGACTTCAGACAGTTATAAGTCTACTTGGGAAAGGTTAGATCAAATGTATAATAATAAAAGATTTTTATCCAACGGGATTTTAAAAAGACTTTTGAATCAAACGAGTTTGTTGTCTGAGTCGGCTGTGGAAATCAAAATCTTAATTAGTACAACATCTGATTGTTTAGAGGCCATTAAAAATATAGGTGTGGATGTTTCATCGTGGGACATTCTGATTATACATATAATCAGTGCAAAATTAGATAACGATACGCGAAAGGCATGGGAATTGAAAATATCATCGGATTCCAGTGATGAGTTACCCACCTTTAGCCAGTTCTCGGATTTTTTGATAGGTCGATACAGAGGTTTAGAAAATTTAGGTCCAACAGAAAAATTTAGAGTAGAAAAAAAGGTTACCAAATCATTTCATATAGTCAAGGATAAAAATGTCGGGTTGTTTTGCCAATATTGTTCAGCAGCTCATAAGATAACTTCGTGTAAAAAGTTTTGCAAGGAGTCTAGTGATGTGCGACGTAAATTTGCTCTGGAGAAAATGTTGTGTTTTGTCTGTCTGTCTGTCAACCACATTTTTTACATTTTTTGAAATTGAAATTTAAATTTATTTATTTGCGGAAGTATGGTACATAAGCTGTAATTGTTATAATGAATTTGAACACACACTCCATCAGTTCTTTTCTGACATGCAAACCTTATTGCTTAATAAACATAATCTTTACCAACTAACGTCAATTAATATAAAATTAAGTAAATGTTTTGCTAAATGTCACGTCAAATAAAATAAATAAAATACAAGCTACACAAAATTTAAATAATATTAAATAATTTGTCTAATCCTTGTGACAATACAAATGACAACCATATCAGAAATTACTTTTCATTTAAAAAGTCATTGATGCTGTATATATTTTTTTCAATTAACCATATTTTTAATTTGACCTTAAATTTTTTAACGGGTAATTTTTTTATAACCAACGGTACCCTATTATAAATTTTTATGCACATGGCGTAGCAGTTTTTTTGGAAAATTGTGGTTCTTGGTGTAAAGTCAAGAACCAGCCTATCGCTGTCACGCGTGCTACGTGGATATATATCTTTAGCTTTTTTAAATAAATTAGGATTTGTTTTAACAAATACGCTTACTTCGAAGACGTACATACCCGGCAGTGAAAGTATCTTGTATTTTTTAAAGTATGGTTTGCAAGACTGGTACGGCGGGATACCTGCTATAGCTCTGATGCACCTTTTCTGGGCTAAAAATGCCCGAGTGGCATCAGTTGAGTTTCCCCACAACAGTATACCATAACGCAGCACAGAATTGACGTGTCCATGGTACGCAAGAAGAACTGTTTGTAGAGTAGATGTTCTTCGTAATCTGTTAAGCACATAAACAAATCTACAAACTCTCTTGCAGACTGACTCTACCTGCACTTTCCAGTTGCAATGCTTATCTAAATTGATGCCCAAAAACTTAACAGAGTCTGCTTCTTTTATTATAGTATCATTGTATCTTATCTGTCTAGGGTTTAGATTCTTACCTACAGTTTGGAACTGTACATAGTTGGTTTTTGCCAAATTTACTTTGAGGTTATTCTTATCCAGCCATTCCATTATCGATCCAATTGTATTATTAATGTCTGTATCGAAATTTATTACATTATTGGATGTTATTAAAATAGCTATATCGTCGGCAAATAATATGCATTTATGTTCAATTATATCAGGCAAGTCATTAATATATATCAAAAATAAGAGTGGCCCGAGTACACTCCCTTGAGGTACACCGCATTTCTTTTTCAAAAATGTTGACCTTTCACTACTTATAACAGAGTTATTACCGTCTTTTAAAATCTCTACGCATTGGTCACGATTTTCAAGGTAACTTTTGATCCACGCATGTGCTAGCCCTCTTATTCCATAATCTTCCAGTTTTTCTAAAAGGGTTTTATGTGGAACATAATCAAAAGCCTTTGTCATATCAAAGAAAACAGTCACCGTGTGTTTCTTATTCTCAATATTATATAATACATTATAAATTAAATTAAAAGTCGCTAGTGTAGTTGACTTGCCCTTCTGGAAGCCGTTTTGTTCCGTTTTAATTAGTCCAAGACTATCAAGATATTTTGTAAGATGCCCATGCATAGCTCTTTCAAAAAATTTTGAGATGATTGGGATAAGTGTAATTGGCCTATAGTTATTTACTTCCAATTTGTCCCCTTTTTTATATAATGGTTTTACCAATGATCTTTTTAGTCGTTCTGGGAATACTCCTGTTTCAAATGAGAGGTTAATCAGATAAGTTAAAACTGGTACTATTTCATTGATACATTGTTTCAATATGTTGGTGGTAATTTCATCAATGCCTACGGAACTTGTATTGTTTAGAGACATTATTATATTTTTAACCTCTATGAAACCTAAAGGTTTCAAGAATATACTATTCAGTGACTTCTTCTTATTAGTATTTGAAATAATGTTTAAATTTCCTTTCGCTGCTTCAATAAAATACCCATTAAAATAATTTGCAACATCTTTTGGATTACTAATTATTCTGTCATTTACTGACCACACAGCCAAGCAATGTAAAAACATAGCACGGTGTCAGGTTTGTAAACGCCGCCACTATTCATTGTTGCACCTTGTTGTTTCTGGGTCTGAAGGGGATGACAGTAAATCGATTCACCAAGAATCTTTGTCTGTCGATTCTGATGTTGATAGTCATAAAAACGCCGCGCAAGCGCAGAGTCTTAGAAGCCATTGGTGTCTTGTCTTTCGACAGGGAACAGTTGTGAAACTGTTCTATTAACTACGGCTGTGGTGCAAGCCGAGTCAAAAGACGGCAGTTATAGATTGTTAAGTGCTTTATTGGACCAGGGGTCACAAGGATCCTTTATAACTGAGTCTATGGTCAATTATATAGGTCTAAAAAAGTCTTCAGCCAAAACCATCATAACCGGGGTTGGTTGTAACAAGGATGTGACTTCAAAATGCATGGTTACATTAAAAATAAGGTCTCGATTTGATCCGAGGCACCAATTTGAGGTAAGGGCTTTCGTGCTAAAGTCAGTCACAACCCTTCTTCCTGTTACGAAGGCAACAAGGATAAAATGGCGTGACCTGACATTAAATGATTTGGCTGATCCTGAATATTACAGGCCTAATAAAATAGACATTTTATTGGGTGTTGAAATGTTTAGCAAAATCATTCAGGAAGGCATTAAGAGGAGCCCCACCGGTTCTCTCTTGGCTCAAAATACGGTTTATGGATGGATTCTTTCTGGATCCTGTGAGGTGGATAATTCATCCCATATTCACTCTCAAATTACGGTCATGCTTTCCTGTTTCACTGAGGAGGATGAATTAAAACGGTTTTGGGAGCTAGAAGCTGAACCCTCAAGGCAAAAGCGATTCTTATCTGAGGATGAAATTAAGTGTGAGAAGCAGTTCGCAGATACTACCACTTGGGATAAGTCGGGACGTTATATTGTTCGGTTACCCTTTCGTGACATTTATCCGATTGTCGGTATGGTGGCTCACGACGAATTGCTGAAAGGAGATTTAAAAGCTTAGAATATAAACTACAAAAGGATGACAAGTTGAATGCTGAGTAATGTAAGTTATTCTTGAATATTTGGATCTTAAACATATGGTAAAACTAACCGAGCAAGAAAGAAGAAAAAAACATGAAATCTACTTACCTCACCATGCCGTGGTCCGGGAAGATAAGGATACGACAAAGGTCCGGGTCGTGTTTGATGCTTCCTGTAAGGGAACTAATGGGAAGTCATTAAATGACAATTTGTTGGTTGACCCACCCTTACAGGCAGAACTTCGTCATACAGTTATGAGCTGGAGAAAACATAAAGCCTGCCTTGTCGCCGATATTATAAAAATGTATAGGCAGGTTTTAGTGAATAGACAAGATTCGACGATTTATCAGCGTATTCTGTGGCGAGATGACCCGACAAAAAATATAGAAGAATACGAATTAATTACCGTCACTTTTGGAACTGCATCAGCTCCATATTTAGCGGTACGCGTTTTACAACAAATCGCTTCTGATGAATGCGAACATGAATGATTTTTATATGGATGATTTGATGACAGGCGCTGAAACGATAGAGTAGGGTTATAAAATTTATGAAAATATAAAGAGGGTATTAGGCAAAGGAGGATTTGAGTTGCAAAAATGGATTAGTAATAGTCAAGAGTTGTTGGAACAGATTAGACGGGATAGTCAATCGGAAGCGGAGAAGTTAACTATTAGGATCGATGACATTACTAAGATACTGTTTCTTACCTGGAACCCACGTACAGATTTATTTCAATACTTTGTTAATCTGGCACCGATGACAGGTACAGCAACAAAAAGAAAAATTATATCGGACATTTCACGGCTCTTTGATCCCTTGGGCTGGTTGGCTCCCAGCATTATACTAAGCCAAGATCCTAATTCAAAAGATATGATTGGCAGGCATAGATTGGGATCAAGAAGTACCTAGTAACATACAAACCAAATGGGTTACGTACCGTAATAATTTGACGTCATTAGTCGATATTAAAATTCCACGATAGCTTAGTACAAATCTAAATACGGGGCATGTTGAGTTGTATGGATTTTCAGACGCCTCCAAATTTGCCTATGCCGCCGTTGTATATCTCCGAGTGGTGGACGAAAAAGGAAATATTCACGTCTCGCTAGTGACTTCCAAAACTAAAGTAGCTCCCATAAAACAGGTTTCTATCCCTCGACTCGAGTTATGTGGAGCAGTCCTGTTGGTTAAGTTACTAGTTTTGGGAGTGAAAACGGCTAACCTACATGCATTCACAGATAGTAAAGTTGTGTTAGCTTGGCTCAATGCCCATCCCAGCCGATGGAAAACTTTTGTGGCCAATAGAGTATCCGAAATCCTAACTACGTTAGACACCCACCACTGGTCTCATGTGTCATCGAAACAAAACCCTGCGGACTGCGCGTCTCTAGGTGTTTCTCCTGTAGATTTACCAATACTGGCGATATGGTTTAAAGGTCCCGAATTTCTACAGCAAAGTATGATAGAATTTAAAAAACCAAAACATGGGATTACCAACTTAGAACAGGTTCGAGTGCATAAGGTTACAATAGATAATTTTTGGGAAAGATTTTTTTCTTTTTCAACTCTGGTTCACGTAGTCGCGTACTGCAGACGATTTATGAATGTAAGGAAATCATCTACAATTGCGCATAAGACACGTTTTTATCGACCCAGGAGATTGAACAAGCTCAACGTATTTGTATTAAGAAAAGTCAAGAGCAATCATTTGCACAAGAATTAGAGGAATTACAAATTAATAAAAATAAATTAAACGCAAAAAATAATAAGTTAAAATGTCTTTTTAGACTCAGAAGGTATAATTCGTGTTGGGGGAAGATTAGAAATGTCGCAGCTACATTATGAGGCAAAACATCCAATACTTATAGGAAAGGACTCTTTCATGACCAAACCTCTAATTACGGACGCACATAAGAGGACGATGCATGGAGGTCCACAATTAATGATTACATACTTGCGAAGCAAGTATTGAATCATGGGAGTTAAGGTATTGGTCAAGGGTTATTGCAGAAGCTGTGTAACTTGTATAAGATATTCCGCTAAAGCCCGTTCACAGCTCATGGGGCAACTACCTACACCTCGTGTAACGCCTAGCAAACCGTTCCTCGTTAGTGGAGTGGATTGAAACATTAGGGTGTCAAAAGGTAGAGGACATAAGTCATATAAGGGAAATATTGCATTATTTGTTTGCATGTCTACGAGAGCCGTTCACCTGGATGCAGTTAGTGATTTATCTACTCAAGGCTTCCTGGCTGCCTTCAGGCGGTTCGTAGCAAGGCGTGGTCGTTGTTCTCATCTTTACAGCGACAACAGAACAAATTTTGTAGGTGCTGCTCGAGAGTTGCAATTTTTATTGAATAAAGAGAAATCCGAGTATATATTCGGAAATAGCCGATTACTTGGTCAATAATGGGACCGAGTGGCACTTTATACCTCCGCGAGCACCGAATTTTGTGAAATATGGGAGGCAGGCATAAAGTCCACCAAATATCACCTCAAAAGAGTGATAGGTAACTCAACTCTAACCTTTGAGGAGATATCCACAGTCTTGGCACAAATTGAGGCTTGCCTCAACTCGAGACCACTATCGTATGTGCCGAGCGAGGCTGAGCCAGTAGTACTTACTCCAGGTCATTTTTTGGTAGGTGAACCACTTGTCGTGGTGCACGATTCTAATTATATAAAAAATAATATTCACAATCTACGGCGATTGCAACTCTATCAACGAATGATGCAGGACTTTTGGCGCCGTAGGTCGCAGGGCTATTTGCATCAGTTTTTGCAAAGACCAAAGTGGACCCAACAAAACCCTGAACCATTAATTGGTGATGTCGTCTTAATTAAGGAGGACGATCTACCTCCTGGTAAGTGGTTGTTAGGCAAGATAGAACACAAGCATCCAGGACCAGACGACGTAACGAGGGTAGTTGCAATACCGACTAAGGATGCTTTGATAAAGAGGCCTGCGTCTAAATTGTGCATACTGCCAGTTACTGTTTAGTTAAGTTTTAAATTTAGTATAAAATGTAGATCAATATTCTTTTATATTTATTAATTTACTTTATGGCACGATGGGCGGATTTATAATAAGGACATTCTGCAAAGTGTCCTTGGTGGGCGGAATGTTCAGATGAAGCATTTACATACTATACACATCACTTAGGTATAACTACATTTTATTATTTGTTTTCATTGTGACGCCATAGATGGCGCTGTACATTTGTGTTAAAAGTCGTTATGGTCTTGTTCGTGATAACTACGTCTATTGTAAGATTTTATATTGATTGGTGTGAATCGTTTACGATTGCGAATATACATTTAGTGTTCAAAGTAACCTGGTGTATTATTTACTCTTTGGACCCTTTGGAAGTTTGTTCATTTGTTCAGTATGCCTTCGCAGTTTACCTAGATCCCGCGCAAAGAACAGCTGCTAGTAGCAGTTATCGTTAGGTTTTTTTTCGGTATTGTGTGAAGCGAATGCCGTTGATCTCCCAACCCCATAAGGGCGCCTGTCTCGTTGCCTCGTCTGTCAGTCAGCAGCAGGTCCGTTGCAGGTGAGGTGGTTTGGGCCCTAAAGATCTTGTAGCTGCCCATTACTTTGAAAAATTTGTTGCCTCTCGTCAAGCTGATTTCTTTAAGAAGGGCATCAATAAACTGCCACTGCGTTGGCAAAGATGCATTGATTGCATGGGTGATTACTTTTTTCATTAATACAAATAAAAAATATATTGTGTCCTGCTTCTATCCATCTCAACCCAATATTGTGACTCTGAATTACAATTATGAGATTCATGTAGCACAAAATGCTATATCAAATTTCTCAATATGCAGTGACATAAACATACTCCTCATCGGTGACCCGTCAGTGGCGAAGTCTCAGTTGCTCCGCTACGTGTTACAAACAGCGCCTCGTGCCATCACCACTACTGGCCGAGGCTCATCAGGTGTCGGTCTCACCGCTGCTGTCACTACAGACCCGGAAACTGGGGATCGCAGGTTTGTATTTGGGTTTTGTTCAAGTTCATTAATCACGCCTTTATCCCCGAAGGGGTGGCAGAGAGAGTTTTGAAGTATTAGATTGATAATTTCGAACTCAGTTATCAACCTTCGATAGCTCAGTTGGTAGAGCGGTGGACTGTAAATGGTTATAAAATGGAATCCATATGTCGCTAGTTCAAATCCGGCTCGAAGTAACTTTTTTCGGATTTTTTGTCTTTTTCTTAAAGAAATTGGGTTTCAAAATAGTAAAGTTTTCATAATCATCCTCATTTACGTCGATCCCGGTCAACTTTGAAAACCGCGAATGCGTCTAGATAAATAAATTTAGTTTTCACTTCTGTTAGTTCACGTGAGCTCACGGAGTGCAACCCGTTATTTTTTTTTAGATTAGAAGCTGGTGCCATGGTTCTAGCGGATCGCGGCGTAGTTTGCATAGATGAGTTCGACAAGATGTCGGACATAGACCGCACAGCCATCCACGAGGTGATGGAACAAGGGCGCGTTACGATCGCGAAAGCGGGAGTGCATGCGACTCTGAATGCAAGGTGCTCTGTGTTAGCTGCTGCCAACCCCGTGTACGGTCGGGTGGGTATTCCTTTATTATTATAAACATCAACTCTATTGAAAAATAAATGTCATATGCATAGACCATTTCATCTCCATCCAAATCATCTCCTTTCATATTAAAATGGGGTATTTATTATTGAAGTAGGGTAAAATTGTATACTAGACAAAATTATCGAACACCAGAAAACATAAAAGGGATAGAAAGTGGTGCTTCCCTTTTTCTGTAAGGATTTACACCTAGTTGCTTTAGCGTAACGTTTTTTTCCAACTTACTCAAACTATCTTCTGATTAATTTCGTTGCGGGTTCCAAAACATGCTAACTGCACCTGGGACTTCACCGAGATCGAGCTCGGTGTAACTTTTGTGGTCTTGGTCATTGCTGTAGATCCTGGTTAACAGGAATCACAGTAATAGGAATTCGGGTGGGATAACTCCCAAAAATGACCATTTCAAGGGTGCCTACAAAATGTCTTACACTAGATCTAAAGATGTGTCCACCGGTTTAGAACGCGGCTCATCTGAGAAGAAAATTCACGAAACTCTTTTTGATGGGCTATTTACAAATATTATTTTATGCAGCCAGCAGATTATTTCCATATTGGGTGGAAATTATCTGCTGGCTACCTCATTTACTAATGATGCACATGCGTGGCACTTGGTGCAAGGAGAATGAGTCTTCTAGGAAAGGCATATCCAACATCTGACTACTACAGGCAGACCCCTCCAAACAGAACATTGAAGTTTATGAAGATGCTGCATGAGCGCTGGGGGGATTTATAATGGGTAAGGGGTATAGCACAAAAGACCTAATAGGGTCGAAGTGCTTGGGTAAGGCTGAAATAAGACAAAAATGATGCACATGCTGACTGGTGGACGATGGGAGCCAGCTAAGCATCCCATTTTCTATCACAGGCACACCCTCTGTTTCTTAAAAGGAATCTCACTTGATAAGTATATATTCCACAGTATGACCAATACAAGACGCCCATGGAGAACATAGGGCTGCAAGACTCTCTGCTGTCACGTTTCGATCTGCTGTTTGTGATGCTGGACATCGCCGATGCAGACCACGACAACATGATCTCCGAACACGTGTTGAGGATGCATAGATACAGGTAGGGTTTTATAACTAACTAACTATCTTCACGCTGTAATTCTGACGAAGTAGTCAGAGAGGACAGATCGCCAGACTTCGCGATCCATGCATACTTCTTTCGCTTCTTGTAGATTAATCAATCGCTTCATACATGCACGTCTGAGTATCAGAGTACTTTTGACTTTTCCGTTTTTGAGCAATCTGCTCACGTGGTCTTCATATGTAAGTCTCGGCCTACCCTGACTCCTTTTACCCTCTACTTTCGCACAATATATATATCTCTATGACTATTATTAGTATTATTTATAATAAAATAATACTAATAATAGTTCATTATTAGTATTATTTATAATAAAATAATACTAATAATAGTCATAGAGATACATATTGTCACGCCTTTATCCCCGAAGGGGCTAGGCAGAGGCATACTGTACGCCAACATTTCACCCTATGCACTTTTGTCCCACGTAACAGATGGTGAGCCCATTGCCGTGTCATTAAATGAAAAGGGGTGATAGTTAAACCGACATCTATTTTATAGCATTATTCGCCTTTAAAAATCTACTTTGTCTTCTGTATTACAAGTCAACTACCATCAATGCGCGTCTCATAAATTTTATCTGCACCCAAGTTGTTTTAAAACTGTTAGCTTATTGCCAACATTAAAACACTCAATGTCATAATAACCATTATATCATCCAAACAGATTATATGCTGACTGATCAAATTACTTTATTTAGTAACAACATTTCAAGAAAATGGAAATTAGAGTTGTGACAGTACTGTAATGGGATTTCATCTTCAACAACCTTCATCTGCTGAAACTCATCAAAAACCTTAATCAATTAGAAACAATTTTGAACTGCAATTAGTATGCTAACTTTTTCTAAATTAAAATTTCAAAGTTTTACGTCGCCTTAAGACGTAAATAGGTGGATTAATTCATCAGTTTCAAGCAGGTTACAGTGGTGTAGTTGGTAAACGCGTCTGGTGCGTTAAACCAGAAGACGCTCTGGTTCGAGTCCAGCTCATGCCTGATAAATTCTTCAATTGAAACCTTTATCAATCTTTTGAATCAATTTTTTTGTCATAATAGGAATCCCAAAGAACAAGATGGCGAAGTGTTACCCATGGGTTCATTAGTAGAGATGCTGACTACTGAGAATCCCGACAATGATGAAACCGAGGTACGATACATTATAAACAATAAGAATGAGGCCGTGGCTAAGAGTAGCAAAACTCTGAAACAAATTTTGTGCCAAGCCATGGACATCCTACTAGTATTATAAACGCGAAAGTTTGTAAGAATGAATGTTTGTTACTCTTTCACGCAAAATCTACCGAATGGTTTTTAATGAAATTTCACAATAATATAGCTTACACATCAGAATAACACATAGGCTACTTTTTATCCCGGAAACAAGTTTCTGTAGAAAAATATTGAACGGTAAACCTTAACCACGGGTGCGGAGTCTAGTAAAGTCGTCTAGTAAATAAAAAGACTAATCATGCACCCAAAAGAATCGGCCTAAGTGCAATAGTGAACTGCGAAAGGCTGATTTGATTAAACTATACGGTTGTACGCATGTCTTTATACTAGTAGCCCGACTAGTTTCTGTCTCAATGGAGATCCTTCTTCAAAAGAAAGTCAAGATTCACTGTTGTTCAGATTTAAATGAAAAGTGTCGTCATATATACGTTTAACAACCAATCTACACCACAGTCAACTCTATTTATTTTCCACACATTTTTGTGAAACTGTACGCAGTTTTTAAATTATTGTAGTCTTTTCCGACTTCCTTCCTTCCTCCGACTGCCTCTGTGGCGCGGTGGGAGTGTATCCGACTGCTACGCAAGAGGTTGTGAGTTCGATTCCCACCCAGGATAAAACTTTGTGTCATGAGCACGATCGTTTATTCTGTGTCTGGGTGTTATTTATCTATAATATGTATGTATTTAAAAATATATAAGTATGTTTATCAGTTATCTTGTTACCATAGTACAAGCTCTGCTTAGTTTGGAATCAGATTGCGTTGCGTGAGTTGTCCCAACGGACAATGGAGATCATTTTTCAAGAGAATGTCAAGTTTCCTCCCCACTGTCATTCAGATTTAAATGAAAGACGTCTTTAAAATACTAAGATACATTTAACAAGTAACCAATCTACAGAACAGTCAAATTTTAATACTAGTTTCTACACCTTTTTGTCAAACAGTACACAGTTTTTCAATTATATGTATTTTTTACACTTGACTAAAAACTATGGCATTCAATAGACCTATACATTTTACAGGAAACCAAACAGTCAATATATGAGAAGTATGACCCCCTACTGCACGGAAGCACACGGAACAAAAAGGACCAGTATTTAAACACAAAGTTCATGAGAAAGTTCATCCACATCGCTCGGCTCATGAAGCCCAAACTGACTCAGGAGGCGTCGGACGCTATCGCTGATGAGTACGCGCGGCTTCGGAACCAGGACATGATGGACAGTGACGTAGCCAGGGTACGTATCACACCAACTTTATCCCCGAAGCGGTGGCAGATGCATACTACACACCTATATTTCACCGTAAGCATTTTTATCCCATGTGGGAAATGGTGAACCCATTGCCGTGTTGAAATGGACAAGTGCAGATTGTGGCGACCAGCTGTTGACATTTTTCATGGCCTTCAACTTAACTCAATGACTGCCATGCTACTGGCAACCGAGACAAACGTCTTACCATCCCTTTCAAAGTATGAAAACGCTGGAATAGAAAAGCCACAAAGCGGTCACCCATCCGAGGACTTGCCATAGGAAAAGTTGTTTAAACGCAGTGATTATTTACAGAAAACTGACTTTTGCATGTCTCTACATTTTTAATCTGTTTTTTTTAACGTGTGAATATCATCACGAAAGTCGACAAGTGCGGACGCTTGCTTTATATTATTTTCTAAAACTAGTGCATTTATCTTGTTTTATGTGCGGTTGTGTTTTATGTAAAGTTGTGTTAACATGCTATAGTTAAAGACAATGATGTATATGCAGTAAAAGGCTATTTTTTATTTTGCCGCGTAAACCTTACTGAAAACCTCGGTACAACACCTACAATTACTGGGGTGAGACTGACCTTGACTTAAGACTAGACTTGACTAAGACGTAAAGGACTAGGACATTTTAGATAGTAAGAAAGAAGATTAAAGAAATATGAATTAAGATTTGGCTAAAAGGTCTTTGTAAACAGGCCATAAAATAATTACAAAAAATAAATCACCACTATAGCAAGCCATGAGTTTTTTTTGGCGCGAAGATGAGCAGTGACGCACGTTTGTCGTATATTATTTTCAAAAACTAGTGTAAAATTCGTGTTTTTGTGTTTAATAATGGTGGAATATTATACATAAAGAGTTCGGAAGTGCATTAGTTAAAGAAAGTGATATATTGCAATGAATAGCGGTGTTGTTTGTGTTAGTGCCAAATTTCCATACAGAGCTGCAATAAGGGATCCACTGCCTTATTGGAGCACGGACTAGGACCTAGGACTGAGGACTTGACATCGACAAACGACTAGACAGGACTAAAACAAGAAAATAATAAATACTAATGACTAGGCTGTATGGACTATGTTTCCTTTGCCTGCCCAAGATGGGCGAAGACAACTAAAAAAAAAAATTTAAAAAAAAAAGCGAGCCATGATAACAACCGCGCGACACCAGCTTGCGCCACCGCTCGCTTCATTCCCTCCACGCCACCGATACGTCATTCGGCTCGCCTTCGTTCTCGCCAGTCACTGAGTCACACAGTGATTACACGTATGTGCGTGCGAGGCAGCCGCGCGGCGGCCGATCGCGCGTTTCATTATTTTGTATTTGTACCTACCTACATACATACATATTGTCACGCCTGTCTCCCATCGGGGTAGGCAGAGACTATGGCTTTCCACTTGCTACGATCCTGGCATACAACTTTCGCTTCTTCCACTTTCATAAGTGTTTTCATACACACACGCCGGTTAAGGGTACTCTTGACCTGACCTTTTTCCAAAGTGTCTTCTATTTGATTGACATATGTACGCCGAGGTCGCCCCGTCACTCTCTTCTGATAAATCTGTTTCGTTAGTCTACTTTCATCCATCCTCTCCACGTGTCCGAACCATCTAAGCATACGTTTTTCTATCTTAGTCACTACTTCTTCTACCATACCGCAATGTTCCCTTATCACACTGTTCCTTTCTTTGTCCATCCATTTCACTCCAGCTATACTCCGCAGACTTCTCATTTCCACTGCATTAATTTTACTTCTATGCTTCTTCTGCCACACCCAACTTTCACTGCCATACATGAGTGTATGAACAAGTACTCCTCTATGCACAGCCAGTCTTGCCTTCTCAGACACGTTCTGACTGCTCATAAAGGCCTGCATGGCTCCATTCACTTGATTTCCAGCCAAAACTCTTCGTTCAATGTCTCAATCACACTTTCCATCTCTCACAATTTTGAACCTAAATATACAAATTCTTTTACCTGTTCCACTCGTTTTCCTTCCACAAAAATCGAGCAATCCGTCATACTTTCCTCTCTTTCAAAAACCATTACTTTTGTCTTATTTACATTCACTTTCATTCCTTTGCTTTTTAGCGTATCATGCATAATGTTAACCATCAACTGCAACTCCTCCGCCGATGATGCCAGTATTACCTGGTCATCAGCGTATAGGAGACATTTGACAGTCAGTTCATTCATTTTTAAACCATACGCACTCTCTTGCAGTTCTTTCAAACAACTGTCCATGTATAGGTTAAACAGCGCCGGTGACGCTACACAACCCTGTCTCACACCTTTTTCAATGTGAAAAAAGTCTGTGCAAGCTCCGTCGATCCTGACACAAGCACTGGAACCCTCATAGAGAGATTTCAGTGCTCGTATCAAGTGACTGCTTACTCCATACTTGACCAGTGTTGTCCATAGTTCATGCCTCACCACATTTGTACCTATATATTCTAAAATGTCCAAGTCCTTTACGTGTTCTCAAATTATAGTTCTGTATGTGTTGTGGAATTTAATATAGTTCTACCAGTTAACCCGTAGTTTAACTTACACACCCCTATACCACGGATTATCATCATTATCACAATGTAATATTCTCTCGTCCCCAGACACAGCCAGTGACCGCTCGTACCCTGGAGACTCTGATCCGCCTGTCCACAGCACACGCCAAGTGCCGTTTGAGCTTCCAAATAACGCAGGACGACGCCCACGCTGCGATAGAACTAGTGCAGTTCGCTTATTTCAAAAAGGTGAGTTAGAACAAAAGTAGAGGGTAGAATGAGTCAGGGTAGGTCGAGACTTACATATGAAGACCACGTGAGCAGATTGCTCAAAACGGAAAGGTCAAAAGTACTTGGTTACCCAGACGTGCGTGTATGAAGCGATTGACGAATCTGCAAGAAGCGAAAGAAGTATGCATGGATCGTGAAACCTGGCGATCTGTCCTCTCTGACTTCCCCGTCAGGGATACAGCGCGAGGTAACAAAAAGGCTAAAAGGTCGTATGTGCTAGACACTAATTAGCACAACCAATTAAAGTCCTGGTAGTCTCGGACTCACTTCGTTACGTATCCAAATTAATACTATAATAAAAATAATAAATACTATTATTTTTATGATTTTTATAGGTGTTAACGAAAGAAAAACGTCAGCGCAAGCGCCGCGCGTCGTCCGACGAAGAAGGTGAAGCCGAGGAGCCCTCTCAACCTAGAGCCAAGAAGTCGAGACGGACTGCGGTATGTATTTTTTTTTATATAACAATATATACTAGGTGACCCTTACGGATTCGCCCGTGACAAACTTCGAACTCCCGTCGCACTTATTAAATCCCATCGCTTATAAGTTCGACAATTATGTATATTCAACAATGTGTTCTTTAACATGCTGGGCACCCGCTTTATAGCAGGAGGGGACTGGAATGCCAAAAATGTTCATTGGGCATCCAAACTCACTAACACAAGAGGCAGAGAGCTCAAGAAAAGTATAGACAAAAACCATCTAAGGACAATCTCGACAACGGTACCAACTGGCCAACAGACCCAAACAAACTCCCGGATGTGATAGACTTCTTTATTGTAAAAGGCTTATCCAGGCTGTTTCATCGTATAGAGCGAGAGATAGATATCATCATATAGAGATTGAAGCGCTCGCGGCCCCGCGGTCTCAGTGTTCTGTAAACGATCACTGAGTTACGCAACTTTCACTATGGCTGGTCCTTGGATGGGTGACCACTTTGTGGCATTTATATTTGCGAGCGTTTCCGTGCTTCGGAAGGCACGTTAAACCGTTGGTCCCGGTTGCCAGTAAAATTGCTGTCGTTAAGCCTGGTTGAAGGCCTTATGGGCGGCTTGAAAACCTTCAACAGCAGGTCGCCACAACCTGCGTCTGTCTATTTAAACACGGCAATGGGCTCACCACCTATTACGTGGGACAGGAATCCACACGGTGAAAAGTGGGCATATAATATGCCTCTGCCACCCCTTCGGGGATAAGGCGTGATGGATATTTATTTATTTATAACAAGAGGACAGACTGGTACTCGTTTCGCGAATGTGTCAAAACTCTATGAAAAATCCCTACTACAGAGAATGTTACCTATCCTCAAGGAGAAGTTCATAGTCCCAGATCATCAATTCGGATTTAGAAAAGAGCATGCTACAGTTGAACAAGTAAATAGGGTGTGCAGGACAATTAGAAAATCCTTCGAGATAAAGAATACTGCTCAGCCGCTATCCTTGAGGATACAACAAGCCTTTGACAGAGAGAGATAAGGGTCGTCTCTACAAAATGAAATCTCTTTTACCACATACATTCTACAGTATACTAAAGTCCTACATAACAAATAGACTATTTCAAGTAAAAGAAAATCAATCCACCTCGAGACTTCATGATATATTTGCAGGAGTACCACAAGGCTCGGTCCTCGGACCTGTATTATATACACTGTTTACTTCTGATTTGCCACAAAGCACGTAGATCACAATTGCCACCTTCGCGGACGACACAGCGTTACTTGCCTCGAACAAATGTCTAATACAAGCATCTCGCATCCTGCAAACTAGCCTGAACGAGATTGAAGAATGGTTAGCCAAATGGAGAATTACTGTCAGTGTGTCCAAATCCGTGCATATTACATTTACACTTTGCAAAAATAATTGTTATCCGGTTACCTTAAACAGCACCCAACTCCCACATCATGTCTCATTGAAGTATCTGGGAATGCACCTTGATCGCAGACTCACATGGAAGAAACATGTCGAAACAAAAAGAGAAGAAATGAACCTCAAATACAGGGGCCTATACTGGCTACTAGGAAGAAACTCAAAACTATCCATCGACAAAAAATTGCTGATATACAAGTCTACCGAATGGCGCCGACGATATCACATTAATTTGAACCACCAACAGTACATGTTGTCTTCTGCGAAAATACCCCAACATGAACCAAAAATACTAATCAGTTTAGCCAGGATCCGCTTATGTTTGTTTAATTTATTTCATCATGTGTTTTTTAGAAAAGAACTGACCTAGGCAATACCTACATTGCCTAGGTCAGTACCTCGGACATCGACCTGACACGTTGCCGCTCTTACTAAGATATTTTTAAATATAATTCAACCACATTTCAATGAAATAAAGTTGACAATTCTCAGTCGTTCGTTAGAAAGTGCGAAAAGGAAAATATTTTTTTTCTCTATCTGACCTAGCCGCATAGCTAGGGAGTTCAGCAGTGAAACAAATATCGATATTTGGATATTTATTAAAATATCACCGTCTAATAAAATCTCTACCACAAGCATAAAATATCGATACAAAAGTCACATAGCAAGAGATTATGGTTTTAAAATAATAATGTATTAATAATTGGTACGTTGGTATAATTTCTACAGTTTAATCATCACGGCAAGTAAAATTAACTACTATGTACGTATTATAAATTCGTATTTTTTACAGACTGTTTACACTAGTGATTGATAGCACTTGGTAGAACTTGCTACACATCTTGAACTAAAACACTTGTACTGTTCCACTTATTTATTACTTAAACCTGACCGTTAGCACATATTATTTGTATTTCGGATGTCGTTGATAAGATAAGTTACCATAATATATTGTACTCAATGACATCCGAAATACAAATAATATGTGCTAACCTTTGAAAATACCGTAAGGTGAAACCGGTCAGGTTTGAGTAATAAATAAATGGAACAGTACGAGTGTTTTAGTTCAAGATCGTAATTTTTTATTACTTTCTTGACGTTCTCTTTCGATACTCAGGTTGTGTTTTCAGAAAGCGATCACTCTTAGCGATAAGACTGTCATTGTAATCTCTAAACTTTATAGTTTTTAAAGAATATTATAATTATGTTATTAAATAATGAGTATAGGATTATCTATCTTATGCAAAAAGAACCCACATTGGGTAAAGTGAAATAAAATGAACAATGGTCGCCACATACACGCAACACAAATAAAACATACCATACCAGTCAGACAAAATACAATTACTTTAAATTTGGTTTAATAAGACTCAAATTTAAATATTTTGTTTCGAAATGTCGATACTTTTTGAACAAGGCCGCTCTAGCTCATGGCGGCCGGCTGCTTTGATGTGTTTGAGTTATTGCTTGTTGCGGCTGATTTGAGTTATTCAAATTAACAACTATTTTAGTCTCTTAAAAGTTTTACGATTTAAGATGAATACAATAAAAAAAATCTTACTATCAGTGTATTGATTTATGGTGTATTTGGGAATTTACATTTCACTTACAATAGAAAATTATATTAAGCATAAGGCAGTTGACCTTGTAACTTCCGTAGTCGCCATATCGTTAGAAACACCAATTTTCACACTATTTTTGTTAAAATACATTTTATTAGGTACTATGAATTATTATAAAATCCAAAATACATTAATACATTCTTAGTAGCACTTCGTTGGTTTTAGTTTTAAGATTTAAGTGACAATATATTTATTTTTGTAACTTGTTCGTGTGGAGGGAAGTCATGTAGTGACTGTATTTAGTACCCCTATGCCGCCGCGCCGACCGCCGGGTTGTTGTGACAGTTAAGTGTGTGATTATTAGGTACCGAAAAAGTTATTAGTTACCTAGTTGAAATTTGACGTGATTTTTGTTTATTTTCTGTTTGAGACGATGCCGCGAGTGAATTATACCGCCTCTTAGTTCACTGGCATGATCCTCATTTACGGCAAATGCAGCCTTAGCGTTAAGGTAAGGACATACCGTGAGAAGTTCGGAAACAGTCGCACATGTCCTTTTGAATCCCGAATCTTTGTAAGTAATAGCTGTGCAAAGATTGCGGGATAACCAGCACAAGCCAAGCCAAGCGTGCCAAGGAGACCGCGGAGACCATATTATACGACGATGTCTGCGGTGCATAGACGTAAATGGTGAACATATTGAGAACATAAAAATTTAAGTTATTTAGGTATAAATGTGTAAAGTAAAGTAAAGTAAAAAACTCTTTATTGTACACCAGGAAACATACATATGGACATATTAACATTAACTTGTTGGTATAACAATTGGCGACCTTATCGCGCAAGGCAATCTCTTACAGGCAACCTTTGGATGGAGACTGTAGAATGGGGAATATTGTTAGGCAGTGTACATATAAAAAATAAATAAATAAATGGATGCATAAGAGGATGCATCCATTAGGGATAAATATAATGAAAGGGTAGCCGAAAAGCTTGGCGACGTCAATGTAAGCAGTGAGAATGTGGAAAGTGTATGGCAGAACCTTAGGGACAGTATGATAAATGCCGCTGTGGAAGTGTGTGGAGAAACGAAAAGAGGCAGTAGTAATAAGCGTGATGCATGGTGGAATGAGGAAGTGAAAGAAGCAGTTCGAATGAAGAAGAAAGCATGGCTAGACTACTTAGCCTCGCGGAATGATTTTAATATGAAAGAGAGATACAAGCTGCAGAAAGTTAACACGAAGGCACTGATAGAAGAAGCTCGTGAAAGGTGCAGAATGAAAGCGGATGAAAGGTTGTCGTCCAATTTCCGGGATAATGCCAAGCTCTTCTGGAAAGAGGTAGGCAAGACCCGGAGTTGTTCGGCAGTCTGCAGTATGAATAAAGTGCTTAGTGTTAACAATGACGTCCTAACAGACCAAAGTGACGTCCTGCAGAGATGAAGTGAATATTATGGAAAGATGTATGCAAGAAAAGACAGAGATGCCACGTCGGGAAGTGGAGCTCACTTCGATGCTCCGGATCCCGATGTCATTGAAGTCATTAGTATGAAAGAAATAGAACAAGCGATAAGAAGTATGAAATGTGGTAAGGCTGCGGGAAAAGACAGAGTTACTGCTGAGATGATCAAGTACGGTGGGTCGCGTGTCTGGGACACACTATGTCTGTTATGCAACTTGTGCTGGCGGACGGGTGAGGTCCCAGATGACTGGCGAGTAGCAGTTTTAGTACCTATTTACAAAGGGAAAGGCTCGCGCCTAAACTGCTCCAGCTACAGGGTGATCAGCTTGGTCAGCTTAGCTAGTAAGGTGTATGCAAAGGTTATAACGGCACGAATGCAAGAAAAGTCTGAAAGGTATTTATGGGAGGCTCAATGCGGATTCCGACGTGGAAGAGGTTGCATGGATCAAGTGTTTTCTCTCCGCATGATCGCGGAAAAGTTACTGGCTCTTAGCCAGAAGGTTTTCTGCGCTTTTGTGGATCTAGAGAAAGCATTTGATAACGTTGTGAGAGAAACGCTGTGGGACTTGCTGCCAGGATATGGTGTGGACGGCTCGCTACTGCGGGCAATACAGTCGCTTTATAGGGACTGTAAGGCTTGCGTGCGGGGGGGGGGGGATGTGTCACCTCTTTTTGATGTCTGTACAGGCGTCAAACAGGGATGTGTCATGTCCGCCTGGCTGTTCATAGTGTATCTGGACAGCTGCCTACAGAAGTTGAAAGATTTTAATATGGGTGTGAATTTGGGTGACTTTACAGTAAACTGTCTGCTGTACGCTGATGATGCGGTGCTCATGGCCTCATCAGAAGCCGACCTACAGGCATTAGTCACTAATATGAAAGAGGGGTGTGAAAGTAAGGGTCTCCGCTTGAATGCAAGAAAAACTAAGGTTCTAGTATTTGAAAGAGGTGACGTAAGAACTATATGCGAGATTAGGGTAAACCAGGAACGTCTAGAGCAAGTGAATGAAATTGTGTATTTAGGAAGTATGTTTAGCGCGGATGGAAGATGTGATTCGGATGTAGAACGGCGAGTAGCTGCCGGAAACAAAGTTAACGGTGCTTTGTCCCAGTTAGTAAAGCGACAAAGCATCGTAAAAGAAGCACGAATGGCGATTCATAACGCAGTGCTAGTGCCAACTTTGCTTTACGGTAGTGAAACCTGGGTATGTCAGCAGATGCATGAAAGTAAATTGAATGCTGTGGAGATGCGATCACTTCGAAAATTGTGCGGCGTTACCTTGGCCGACCGAATACGTAACGAAGTGATACGCAACATGGCAGGTTTGAATGAAAGTGTCAGCGTTAAGCTGGAAAAGGGCGTGCTCCGTTGGTTTGGACACGTCCAACGAATGAGTGAGGAACGATTGACGAAGAATATATATTGTTCAAAAGTAGAGGGTAGAAGGAGTCAGGGAAGGCCGAGACTTACATATGAAGACCACGTGAGCAGATTGCTCAAAAACGGAAAGGTCAAAAGTACTCGGATACCCAGACGTGCGTGTATGAAGCGATTGATGAATCTCGAAGAAGCGAAAGAAGTATGCATGGATCGCGAAGCCTGGCGATCTGTCCTCTCTGACTACCCCGTCAGCGATACAGCGTGAAGATAGTTAAGTTAAGTTAAATAAATAAATAAAATATACAGTTTAATTTATACATATAAACACATATATATTAATATATTATTTTTAACTATCCACAATTATTTAACGTAATTACAAAACATATAAAATATAGTAGTGTTGTATTTTAGGAGACATAGTTACTATATAACAAGTTACAAGTTGTTAGCGGCACGCAGATAGAAGTTCCTAACTAATGTCTTAAAAGTATGTGACGATTGTGCTCGTCGAATTGTAACTGGTAGTGCATTCCATAAGCGAACCGCTTGGACAGTGAACGAATTGTCCATGAAGTTTGTAAAGTGGCCAGGCATTTTTAATCTCAAATTCCCCGATGATCGCAAACTTCTAGAGTGGCAAAAAATCTAAGTTCAAAAAATTAAAACGTTTTTTTAGGTAGGTCGGAGTAAAAGGGTTAAAAAGGATACTATATAAAATGGAGAGAATATGAGCATTCCGGCGAAGGCGGATAGGTAACCACTTGAGTTTTTTGCGATACTCAGAGATGTGAAGTGTTTTTATTAGAACTCTTATAGTGGCAAGCAGTCATTTAGAAAAATAAAAGTGCAGTAGGTAACTAGGTATTAGTTTGATCATTCTGCCACCTTTTGTCAACATAAACACGCGTTGTTATGGCAACCGTAACGTTGCCAGTTTTCTCAAAGGTGAGAGTACTTTCATTATAAATAAAAAAAAACGGGATGTTCTAACTTTCGACTATTTTTATTCTATTTATGGTATTCTAAAAATGCATTTTTTTTTCTCCAAAATATTATTCTATAGATATGACTAGGTTTATATCAGGGAGTGTTATTAGGCATTTCAGTTAATGTGATATGAAAGGAACCGCCCGGTATACTAAAACCAATATGGACATATGGCATCCAACTGTGGGGATCAACCAGTGCCTCTAACATAATGAAAGTGCAAAGGGCACAAAATTATATACTAAAACATATATCCAATGCACCATGGTTCATAACTACAACAGAGTTGCATGAAAATCTCATCGTCCCAATATGGTACGAAATAAGTAGTCATGCTGATAGATACAAAGCCAGACTGGCCAGGCACCCGAACGAGCTCAATGGACAGCTTACCATCCCCGAGGCCATACGCCGACTTAAAAAGAAGAGAGACCTCTTTGACTAACCCAGCCACCGGGAGAAGTGGCTTGTATCAGGAAGGGGTGGACTCCAATGGGAGTATCGCCCAACACGCCATTACCGTCATCCAATCTGCTCATAGTCCGAGGGACTGGTTGCATGATAAAATGCCAAAAAAAAAATATGTATAGAATTTTGCCAGATTTGTCGATATTTATGATCCCTGCTCCGCTCTTCAAGGTAGTAGCGTGATGATATATAGTGCCTTCCTCGATAAATGGGCTATCCAACACAAAAATATTTTTTCTAATCCGACCAGTAGTTCCTGAGATTAGCGTGTTTAACCAAACACACAAAAAACTCTTCAGCTTTATATAGTAGTATAGACACAATTAGGAATTTCCATTAACAAGCGTTTCCGTGTTTCTGAAGGCACGTTAAGCCATTGATCCCGGTTGTCAGTAACATGGCAGTCGTTAAGCCAAGTGGAAAGCCTTATGGGCGGCTTGAAAAATATCAACAGCAGGTCGCCACAACCTGTGCCTGTTCATTTCAATACCGCATTAGGCTCACTATCTGTTACGTGGGACAAAAAATGCACGTGGTGAAATTTTTGTGCCTCTGCCACCCCTTCGGGGATCCAGGCGTGACTGATAAAAGACAATTATCTATCAATATCGATATTATCAAACTAATATTATAAACTAAAAAATGCTGTTTGTGTAGTTAAAAATTATTGCTATAACTAAACTTATAAATGGTCGCATAATTAAATAAATATCATCGTTTAATTTTTCTACGATGCAAACTATGCTCGTGCTCTTCTGACTCGCCTCCAGTGCCATAAGGTAATCTCACTCACACCACTACGTTTTAAACCGTAGCGCATGCTACGGTTTAAAACGTTTAAAACGTTAAACGACCATGGTCTAACTCTATTTGATCGAAGTTTTATTCTGTAACTTTGTTGCAGTTTGTGTTTATCTACTCCTGACACTGACTATGTAAAAATGTGATAATTATTGACTTTCGGCGGGAAGAGTGACAAGTGCCGACACTTGCTGTATATTATTTTCTAAAACAAGTGCATTTATCTTGTTTTATGTGCGGGATTGTTGGTTTCTTGGACATAAAAGTTGTGTTAACGTGCTATAGTAATAGACAATGATATATAAGCAGTGAATTGCTATTTTCTATCTTGCCGCGTAAAGTCCACTGAAAACTTCAGTATAAGAACCACAATTATAATGAGGGCAAGGACCAGGACCTAGGACTGAGGACTCGACATCGACAAAGACTGGACAGGACTAAATTAGAAGATAAGATAAAAGAAATATGATCCAGGCCATAAAATAAAAATAAATAAATATCCATCACGCCTTATCCCCGAAGGGGTGGCAAAGGCATATTATATGCCCACTTTTCACCGTGCGGATTTCTGTGCCACGTAATAGGTGGTGAGCCCATTGCCGTGTTGAAATAGACATATGCAGGTTGTAGGTACCAGCTGTTGAAATTTTTCAAGCCGCCCATAGGTCCTTTAACCAGGCTTAACGACTGCCATTTTACTGGCAACCGGGACCAACGGCTTCACGTGCCTTCCGGAGCACGGAAACGCTCGCAAATGTAAATGCCACAGTGGTCACCCATCCGAGTACCAGCCATAGTGAAAGTTGCGTAACTCAGTGATCATTTACAGAACACTGAGACCGCGGGGCCACGAGAGAGAGAGAGAGAAAATAATTATAAATAATGTGATAATTATTTTTTCACATGTCCAGGGCACGAACGGGCAAAACGGGGACCCTTACGAGTTCTCTTCGGACGAGGAGATGGAGCCAGTACTGAGGGCGGCGCATTCCTCACAGCCTGAGCCATCACAGAGGACCACTCGCTCTTCGGGACGAACCATTGACGACAACAGGTGAGAATTTTTTTGCTATCTTTAAGCTTCACTTGTAGATATATAACGGGCTACTTAAACACGATTATTCCCAATAACGTTGACGGATCTCACTGTCTTAAATTTCCCAAATGTTTACTGTATGGGGTTGTTCAAAAGAGACCTTTGAAGGCAAACATTTGTCATGGGTAATGTTTTTGAAATTTGAACGAATGTCGTAACTCCTCAGAGTCAAAAGTTACAATGAAAAGAAATATTTTTATTCATATAGGTCACAGAGTAACACTTATGAACGTCAAGATTATTGCTACTACATTTACTGCCAGATTCGCAAAGCAATAGGTAGACCCTGAGAAGAAATCTGGCAATAAAACTTATGGCTACTCTTTTCTAACTGCCAGTAATTACAATAGTTTGATTTACATGATAATTGACTAATTATATAGTAATGAGTTTATACAAAAGAAACAAAATCAATGATGTGTTCAAAATCAAATCAAAATTTGAGCTATTCTAGTTACCAGTTCTAAGGGCAGCCAACCCTTTATCAAGAAGAATCTGGCAAGAAAGTCCATGGATGCTCTTTTAAAATGTATGTTTGGCTTACAATATTAAAATTACACTTATATTGTTAAATTATACTAAATGAAAATCTCGATACGCAGCAAAATGACCTCAAAATGGCGGCGCTTCCTCATCCGCCGTGCACGATTTGTCAGTCTTACTTAGCGTAATAAATTCTTTGATCCGTTAGCTATCCAGTGCTGTAATTGAAGTTTCAATGGAGATGACAGATGATATATAGCTCCAACGCCAAAATGTATTCCCCTTTAATGTCCTCTAACCGGGATTAAAACCTGAGACTTTACTTACATCACCGAGGAAATCCGTTTATATATAGTGTAATGATGGCTACTTCTCTATCCACAGATTGACCCAGTTCAAATCAGCCTTGCAACAATTATTCCGCGAAGAACGAGCCAACTCACTTCCGTTGGCGCAGATAACCGCTTACCTAAACGAGAAGTATTCGCACGAGCCGTTCGAGTCCCCGGAGGTGCAAGCCGCGCTCGACAGAATGACGAGCGACAACCAAGTCATGATGGCGGATGATATTGTGTTTTTGATTTAGTGTCTTCAGTGAATCAATTTTAAAGAAAGTTCTGTAATAGATAATAGTATAAAGTGGCCTTAACATCTGTGTGAGTGAAATGACAATATCAAATGCGCGGGAGTAACAGAGACAGCTAGTTCGGGATCAAGTTGTACAAAATTGCATTGTGATCAAATATTGCACTGTTGCCATTCTTGTATCCTCGTGACTATCTTTGTTTATCTTTAACAACATTGCTACCATACTTTAGAATAACCTATTAATAGGGTTTTTACGAACCGCTCATTTACTATAAACAAACTAATTTATAGAAAAAGGTTTCAAACTGTTAACAAAAGATCTGTATTAATATAGAAATGAATACATAATAGTAAAATCTTGTTCCCGCCGGAGTAAGCAGAGGCATACTATAGGTATGTTCACATTTCATAAGTTGTTTTGATAGATATAAAAAAATAGAAGTTATTTGTTGTGTACACCCAACTAAATCGAAATAAAAAAATTCTGTACAGATATAAAATCATTAATTTGAAAAACTAATGATATTGATTTTGAACAACATTAAAATTTGTAATGTTCGAAAAACAAAATTTAATAAGTGACTCGCTGATCCGCGCAACTTCGTTAGCGCCACCAAAAATATGATAAATGAAGAACCGCTCGACCGATTTTGTGCAAACTTCACATAAACCGTCTACTATAGTCCGAACAAAGCCTAAACATTTGGTTTGGATAGGTGAGCCCATTCTTGAGTTATAAAATTACAACGAAAAGTGGCATTGATTTCTATATAGAGATAACTTACTAAATAAACAAGTGCCTTCTTCATTTTATGTATTTGCAGCTGTTTCTCAATCATGGATTTGGAGCCTAGGGTTCACTATGTTAATGTGTATTAAACTCACTGCATCATATCCTACTACAGGACCACATGATTAATGAACGGAATTATTCTGTTTAGTTACTCATGTGAAATAATCTGCATAGTATCCCACTATAGGACTACATGAGTAAATAAACAGAATAATTTTGTTTATTTACTCATGTGACAATCTGTAATAGTGCAACTTATTGCCACAAAATGGATTGATGTTATAAGTAGTTATTATTTTTACCATCATGTTTGTTGTATTTTAATAATTTCAGTTGTAATTAAATATAGATACCGCCTGTGTACCTATATGTGTTTTATTTTGAAGTACCAAATTTATCAAGATTTATGTAGTGGAGTGCATTTAGATACTTCAAGCGATCTCATCTGCTGACCAACGAAGGAGGTAACACCGCAGGCGCCCTTACGGACTTGGGAGGTCAAACGGCAGTAGCTCCCAACAATGCCGAAAATCAAAAAAGTTATATATATAATAACTAATCTTAGCAGCCAAATAAAGTCGAACCCCAGACTTCAAATAGAATATGCTAAAAGCCGCGCGCACGAGCAACTAAGTTGCACGGAGATGTATTTGTCTCTGTCGCCATCTCCTTCCTGCGATTTTAAATGTGCGAGAGCGAGAGTGACACAAAATAGTAGCAGAAACAAAAGTTACACTCTGTGTATCAAGATCACTTTTCGTGTGGTAGGTACTCTCTTCTCAATCTGTGGTACTATAGTGTGGCAGGTCTGGCCGCCAGACTGCCCACCAAACTACTGACGGACTGTACTCGAGGTAGCCTTCATGTCCGTTACATTAGAGACCGCTAGGCTATGTGGGTTTCAAAAGTTGACCATGCCACCACCTCTGTCAGGCCCCGGTGGAAGGGGTAGACCTAAGAAGTTCATGGCTCGGCGTCGTAGATGACATGTGTGTCTATGGTCTCCCTACAATGGATGCCCAAGACCCTGCGAATTGAAGAAGTATAATAATGTTTTTAAACTCACACGACTTTTACTATTCATTTTATGTTTTTCGGGTCCTTTTTCGTTTTTCGGGTCATTTTATGTTTTTCGGATCTTATCGGGTTCAAATCACTGGATGGAGTTACATGCACCAGAAGTTCTATCCACTGAACGCCGTTACTACCCTCGGATTGTTCGTGAGGCGGTTGAAATTAAGAAGCATCACAATTTCAACCGCGAAGGTGGATACAAGCTTTCCTCCACTTGGAATCCAGTAGTCAAAAAGTGCAAGTGTCGAGACAAACCGCCTAATGAACGTTCGGACGTCGTGAGTGTAGTGTGTCGTGGCCCTAATGACTGTTTGTGAATAAGATGTGGGTATCTGAAGAACGTACAAGATGATGACGCCCGCCGCTTTCCCCAGTCTACTCGTGACCACGGCTATTGCAATATAGCCGAAACGTCGAGAGGTGAGAAATAAAATATTACGCGAAAAAGACCCGAAAAACATAAAATGAAGAAGTATAAGTTGGAAGCGGGTCCTGGACTCCCAACCTGGATTAACGCAAAGTTGATGATGATGACTCAAGATAGAACATCAATTTTTCATATTGGAGCACTATGTTCACGCCTGTGTGAGGAGCGGGCTTAGAACAAGTCCTGTGCCACGGTGCGGTGCGGCGCGAGACGAGAGTGACGCGCCGGCGCCGACGACGGAACGGATCGACTCTGCCACCGGCCACTTGCGTCCCGACAGCCATGCTCGCTAGGTGGGCGCAAGTCGTTTTAGCATTGTCGGGTTACGAACTGTATACCTATAATAGCATAATGTTTAATTAATACATTTTAATCGTCACAGCACAAAAACTGTTTTTTATGTCCTCGCCGACACACCCAAATTAGATATTTTGGATCACACAGCAATGGGTAGGCCGAAACTCAAAGAACTGAGATGTTCAATAGGTACTTGTTCTGAGTATTAAATGTAGGAAGAAAATAAATAAATGAAACACGACAAAACAAATCAAAACAGCTTTATTTCTTGCTGACTTATCTGTGGATTTTTGAAAACTACAATAGTTATTTTTTGTTAATGTCTCAATATATAGTTTTATACGGTTTTGTTCAATTCACTTCATAATGGTATAGATACAAAACCCTCCCATGTTGAGACCTAAGATTGTAAACAGCTTGCTTACTTGTAGTTTTACATAACTAAGAATTCCCACCACAGTTGTGTCTGGAGCAGGGTAGTAGCAAGATAATCTCCGACCCGTCACAATGACAGTTCTACGCGCGCCAAACTCAATATAAATTAGGTATTTACACTTTTGACGTCTTTTCGCAGCCGATCTACTCTTGAGCATAACTGCCGTTCGAAATTATTAGTTTTGTAAAACTGTCATACATAGTAAAAAAAACATATTTAAGAAAACTGTTGCCGCGTAAATCACAGTGGGATTTGTATCAGCTTAACCAAACCAAGTTAACATTCAACCACACAGGTGAGATTCAAGCGTTTGGTTCTACAGTGGATGATATGGTTAGACCCTTGTCAAATCTAACGTTTATGTATCTACAATATTGTATGGACTTTATTGTTAAGAGTTATCTGATCTACATACTAAACGATTTACATTCCAAAATTCTGTGAATGGTTACGAACGCTATTGTCCTATACCGACCACCAATTATATAGTAAGATTTAAAAGCGTAGTTATGCACCGAAGACAAACAGTATTTTTGCAGGATATGTAATACAGTATGTAAAACATAAATAAATCCGTTCACAACACCGACACCGGCTAACATTTGTTGCCTTTTGGTTTCTATTGGTTTGAGGTAAAACGTTGAAGATTCTTTTTTAAATAAATTGAACGTTACATGTCGAAAATTAAAAAAATATTAAGTGAGGGTTTTTGTATTCTTACAGTGAATGGTTACAAGACTTTTTCGCGCACTCACCGAACAATGTGCATTATCGTGTAAACTTCAATTTCTATATTATTAAAACTGTATTACCCCATTCACACTCTCGCGCGAGCCACAAGATAAGCTGCGAGACGAGCCGCGAGTGTAAACGCAGTATTATGATACATTCCATTTCAGCTCGCGCGGGTATAAGTATGAATTCATCATGAAAGCCAAACTGACTTGTAACCTTCTATTGCATATCTCCTCACATTTTACTATGTCGAAACGGTTCACGGTCGTGTTAATTTTGAAAACAGACAAATACGAGTATAAATCAAATGAGTTTCGATTTTCACGTTGTATTTATAACAAATTCCACCAATTGCCAACAAATGTAGATCGTAAATTTATTTAGATGAATTGACCCAAAGCGGTTTAAATGTTTTTAATATTAAAGTACGGAGTAAGACAGGAGACCAAATGAACTTGAAACTCACCGTGTAGCATTTCAATCGAGTCTACAATTTGGGGCGAGATTTTGCCCCACCACCTGCTACCACGATTTACTCGAACACATATTAGTATTACATAAATATAGAGAGAAAGCCAAATATCACGAGACACAAATACTGTTAGTAAACGCATGGTAGTGGTGACTCGAAAGCAAAATTAGTTTTATTCAATTTTCTACCTTATCATAAGTGCATTAAGTGCGACATCGATACTACACTAATATTTTTGGATTTGTGTTTAAAACGAAATTGTATTTGGTAGCAAGATTTTTTTCTCTAAGAGATTTTTTCGTATCTATTTAGCGCACCTCATACGGTATGACGAGAGTCAGACATTTATACTCAGTTTTTTTTCATATGGACCCGAAAAACAGATTTTTTTGACGTGATATGCGCGTGCTCTGAACCAGGCTGATGGTTTGATAACTATTAGAACATAATCATTTGTTCTGGTAGAGACATTAGACGTCTGTGGATGCGAGGCCAAGTGCCTTACAGAAGAGTCGGCCGAGATAAGAATGAAATGAGTTTTGCTCCGGAGCGATCCTTGTGCAGGGGGTGGCCATTCCATTCAAAGGCAAACCTAACTGTGTCATAGACACCTTTATGCTGGAAGCTATGCGAGACGGATTATTTTGATGAACAATGACACTGACAGGTTACTATTTTTTTTAATAAATACTGATCTAGACCTTTGTTTCAACTCGCACGTCAGATACATTTACGCAACGTTAGGTACGTGCGCCTCAAGCACTAGCAAGCACTAAGGACTAAGGGTGTATTAGCGAACAATATTCCACGTGACCAAAGTCGCGTGCGTCCGCTAGTCTATTTTCGAATAAACGTATGTTATTAATTAATTATATTTTAAAAAATTTCATTCAATACTCCTTGAAATTGCATAAACACAATTTCAAACTAATAAACAAATTTCCCATTAATTTCGATCACGACACTATTTTTCTATTACGATAAAGCGGCAACACTCCAAATGTCATTCCAGTCCACATACAAAAAAATCTAAGTATAATCAGTTAGTGCGCTGACGTCAATACTTGACGTATCTGTATCTCTCTGCGTCAGTTATGCAGCCCAACTGTATATAATGGATGACCCATCAAACAAAATATACAAAACATCTTACATTTAATACGTGCATTAGAAAAAGTACATAAAAATAAGAGAAAATAAAAATAGTTTTTCGTTGAAAGGAACTAGGTAGATTATTTAATTTCATATCGCGACATTTTCATACCCGCCTCGCCGGCATGCAATAGATGATTATCTACATTGAGAAATGTTTAAGACCAATATATTTTATATTTTTATAATGACCAAATATAAAAAAGCCCCTTATTTTATCCCTATTAAATTAGCTACTATCGATACTCCATTCTATAACATATCAGTTATAAATACCGTATCATTAAATTGTATTATTTAAAATCATATTTATGTGTGTACATATGAAAATGGCTAAAGTCCAAAGTAACACTGATTACATACTCTGTCAGTAAACGAAAGTCAGGGCTCAAACATTAAATAAAAATTTAGAATTCGAAGTTTAAAATCGAAAAGCTACTTAGAACGGATTTGTGAATCATATTTGTTCTTATTTATATCAATTTGTTTAAGAACAGTGTATATCTGTTTAAATTGCTGAATCTTATATTTAGATTCGTAAAAAATATTGTGCTATTCTAAGCGACAGTCGTTGCTGACTGTACCAAAATATTTCATATGGCAACATTAGTTTCCATTACGTATATTCTGAAAAGTTCTAATTGACAGAAGGTTTAAAGTTCACTCACCAGAAATATTAATATCGATGCTTGTACGCCATAAATAGGGAAGGAAACGAAAAACTTTTATGTAGAGGGCGCTGTGTGCTTGTTACACAAAAAATGTTAAGTTTCATAGCAAAACCTTCATCTGCTTCGTCTTGCGTTTTGTTATTGCTCTAAGTTTTATTTTAATGGTGGAAAAAAGCTTTACAATATGTATTCTACCTGGCCAGTCGTTAATTTAAAGGAGAAATTGTAAAAAAGAAAAAAGAGGCACATTTAAAAGCCAAACGGCGACCCATTCTTTAATAAATAATTAAAAACTCGTTTTTTTCTTACGACATAGTATGAAGATTGACCGAGTTGCTTTGTAACAAACATTTATCGCCCTCTACAATGAACTATTTGACAGTTTTCTTCCCTATTGTAATGAAATATATTGGTGAAACGATACCTATTGACACAATCTGCATTACTGAGATATCAGTATTGGTTTTTAAAGGATTTTTATGAGCCATAACCCTTGTTATATTAACAGTATGTAAAACATACTGTTAATATACACAATTAAAACCACCGTTTAGCTGCAGCGTCACAAGGGTTGAATAAATAAACTTAACAGTTTTTTCTTATGAACACAATAAGCATGGATAAGTAGTCGATTTTCTAATCGACTAGTTTCCATAATTATAGAATTTGTTAGGAAATTGCATAAAGTCTGTTTCATTAGTAATCAAAAAAAGAAATACACTCTTTTATATATGGTTTACCTCTACTTACGTATTACTAAAACACGACGAGATTGTAATTTATTACCGGGGTTAATATATTTGTTATACTTTAAAAGGATCGAATGTACGAGTAAAAGAAGAATTAAAAATTGAACCACAATATGCATTAGCACATTAGCAATGCACAAAAATAAGACCGTGATCGCAAAATACATACATATTGTCACGCCTTTATCCCCCTATCTCCCCGGTAGGCAGAGGCATACTATACGCCACAATTCACCGTATGCATGTTAATTACAGCCATGGGCTCACCACCTGTTACGTGGGGTAACAGGTGGTGAGCCCATTGCTGTGTAATAATCGCAAAATACGAAGTCCACAAATCATACTGCCATTTAAACATGACAAATATTAATATTATATTTTTTTATTGTGTTTCTGGGATGACAACTTCGGTAAGCCTATGGTAATAAAAAAAAAGTTATAGATAATAATGTTAACGAGATCCGTCGCAGAGAAACGTGACCAGTATTACTTTAGCTACTTACATACCTGACATATTTACTATTAAAATAAACCCATTTATTTGCTGCTCAGTTTTGAAACTAAAACATTTCAAGGTAGTTCTTTAAAGTTATTTATGCGAATTGCCAAGACATACACAATTCATTCACAACCTCTACATTCGCATCAGTTCAGCTACAAACAAACAGATCTGCACACAAAATACGCATACGTGAGTGTGAAAACGAATATTATAAATATGTATTAGCGTCTACCTTCATTATAAGACATAGTGGTACAAAGATAAAGCGTCAAGCTATTGAAACATAAATAGTTTCGCGGAATTAGTAACGCAGATTTTAAATCTAAGTTAAGTGCAAAGAATTGCCGCGAATTTTCTAATGTTCCGTATTTGACGTTTATATTTTTTTTAAATAGTATTCCGAAATTGTATGAAGTCGTGGCCTAGATAATCTAATAAAGCCATAATAGATGAATGACTAATATTCAATGTACCTATGTTTGTAATCTGCCCGCACCGCGTACGGTTTCTATTTCTATAGGTAATCTATTTCGCTAGGGATGTGCCGATTTCGACACGTCATCCAACTACCGAAATAAATAATAATAGTATATCTCTACTAATTAATTTGGGCTAACTTAATCCATTAATAAACCTGTAATATTCCCTGCGATTCGTTAAGTTAAATAGTGGTGAACGAATTAAATAATAATCGGTTGACTAATCGACTAATAGGCACACCCCTAGTTCATACTCTTGGAATAGGACCGTGCGGGGTGCGGCCCCTCACTCGTCTAACGTACATATGTAACAAAACTAGAGTGTAACCTGTAACCTCATTGGATGCGGTCGAGGTTATAGTAATATTTTACAAAAAGCTACACTCCTTTCGTACAAAGCATCACAAAAATACTACAAAGAAACGTGTAGACGTAACAGAATATGTTAAAATCGAGCAAAATGATCGATAAATTACTAACAAAATAATGTTATATGCAAAAAAATATAGTTAAGGTTGTCGCGCGGGCCACTGGTGGAAGCCCACGGGCAAGATAGTCCAAGTTAATGAACCGGATATTTTACAAAATCGTTGAGATGCCGTGTTGATGCCAGCATCAGTTTCATCCAAACCATAGCCATGCCGTTTAGTGTTGATCCATCTGGAATATAACGTCTTTCAGTTAATATGTGAAAGACAAGTATCTGAAATAGTGTGTAAAGGGTTTTTTTCACAATCCCACCGCTAAGGAGGTAAAATACAGGGTTAAAGTTTTTCGAATTACGCCGTATGTTAGCAACAAAACTAGGCGTACCCTCAGAGCGGGGCAAATCCGATTTTACTAAGAGCATAAAGCGCTCGTAGCCCCGCTAACTCAGTGTTCTTAAAACGATCACTGCGTTAAGCAACTGTCGCTATGGCTGGTTACGGATGGGTGACCGCTTTGTGGTATTTCCGTTTACTAGCGTTTCCGTGCTTAGATAGCAGTCATTAGCCAAGTTGAAGATCTTATTAAAAAAAATCAACAGCTGGCAGTCACAACCTGTGTCTGTCTATTTAAACACGGCGCAGAAAAATGCTTACTGTGAAATGTGGGCATATAATATGCCTACGCCACCGCGTTGGGGATAAAGGCGTGACTGATGAGCCTAAAATTACCTGTTTTTATTTATACAGTTAGGTTCAAATCTCTGTCTGTTTGTAATTTTAAAGTTACAACTTAATGAAATATACGATATATACACGAAAAAAAAGTCATATTGTTTCAGTCTGTTTGTTCCGGCTATTCCAAATCTGAAACGGCTCGACCGATTTTAACGGGACTTTCACTGATAGGTGGATGTTATAAGGAGTAACTTAGACTACATTTTATCCCCCTATTCTATTATTAGCATAAATTAAAATGGGTAATTGTTTTGTCGTCGTTCTGTGTTGTTAGAAACCTTTATCAATATGTATTATTCCTTGGAATAATACATCCTGCGTGACGTGCTACGACGACGATACCTTCGTTAGGGCGCGAGGAGCAACGCACCGAAACGCAGGCCTAAAGGCCATGGCAGGTGTTGCTCAGGTCGTGGGCAGCTGGGAGTGGAGGTAGCCCTGCACAAACCCAAAGCTCTGTTTTCACGGGCCTAGGAAGCGGCTTCCCCAAGGATCCAGCATAACAGTCAGAGGCGTTAGCATCGGCATCGAGCACTCGATGAAGTATCTGGGGCTCGTACTCGATAGCCGATGGAACTTCGGACATAACGTTGGGAACCATGGTGCAAGCCATGGTCTCCAGCAGGAGCAAGTGTAACGCCACTGCGTCTTTCTGCGAGTAGGACATACTCGCGAAAGAGGCGGCGAAGAGGGAACGAGAGAAGACTCTCCCACCAGACAACGCCGCATACTTATGCGAGTGTCTTCTCCGTCTTAGCCCAAGACTACATGACAAGGGGCCTGAAGACGGCGGGTCGGCTGCTCGCCGTCCTTACAGATGCAGGCCAAAGACGGTGGCAGTTCGTGAAAATTTTTCGCACGCCTCACGCCCCAAGGAAGTGAGATAACACTGAACCCTTAGGTGGAGCCGCGGTGGTAGCCAAAGTCTGCCGGGAGCTTCGGGACATCTTTCCGAGAAGTTACACGCGGTGTCCGGCAATAGACAGTTAAGCTGGGATCAGTGGTTTTAGCGGGTTTGAGTTCGGCATGATATCCGAGGGGATTTCTACACATTAAAAAAAAAGCTGTCAGCTACCTTCACACTAAATTTAATCCACATTGTTTCAGTTATTTGAATAAGATAAAGTAACAAACATATTTAGCGCTCACAAACTTTCGCCTTTATAATATTACTACAGATAAATAAGTAAAAAAAAATATGTGCCAACTTCTACATAGACCCTGTCTGATAATATATATTATGCGTACCTGTTCCTGTCCGTTAGTCTCCTGGGATTTCATAACATCTGGCAAGTCTGGTGGCGACGAATAGGCAGTAAGATCCAAAGCTTCAAATTCACCATTCTCCTTTCTGTAAAATTAAAAAATATGTATAAATCACTGTGCTTAGAAGTAGTCGAAACAAAACAAAATAACTATGTAGATTGCATAAGGACATGTTATATTATCATAAGAGTTTACATATAATATTGATTCATGTTGTATAGTCAAATCCTTAGCCAGACCGGCGTCAGATTTACGCGATACGCACCCCCTTTTGGTGAGGCGCGAAAATGTGCGGTAGTCTGCACCAGAGAAATAGTGCGTGTAATTATTATCAGATCCTCGTCCAAGACAGATAGGCATCGTGTGATCGATAAGTTAATAAAAAAAACACACTTCTTTTAATCAAAGCAAGTACCAGCCGTCAATCATACCAAACCCCAGGGTGTTAATCCTTTTTATGGGTAGATTTTTTAAATGCTGTTTACAAGGGTTTAGTGAGCCAATCATACCGTAAAGCCAATCCAATGGGCGCTGGAGACTGGGCCTTAGCAGTAGCAGATGTCAAGCCATATTCAGCAAGTGTTTTCTCATCCTCCATAAGCTGACTGTCCTTATTGAAGAGCATCTGAGCTGGTGGGGTTACCTTTAAGATTCCTGTGGATTATAATAAATAAATAAATATCCATCACGACTTATCCCCGAAGGGGTGGCAGAGGCATATTATATGCCCACTTTTCACCGTGTGGATTCCTGACCCACGTAATAGGTGGTGAGCCCATTGCCGTGTTGAAATAGACAGACGCAGGTTGTGGCTACCTGCTGTTGAAATTTTTCATGCCGCCCATAAGGCATTCAACCAGGCTTAACGACTGCCATTTTACTGGCAACCGGGACCAACGGCTTAACGTGCCTTCCGAAGCACGGAAACGCTCGCAAATGTAAATGCCACAAAGTGGTCACCCATCTGAGGACCAGCCATAGTGAAAGTTGCGTAACTCAGTGATCGTTTACAGAACACTCTTTTACACTGCACCATGCAGCCCAAAGTGGGGCAATACAAGTTTGTGGTTTGGGATAAACATATTTCTAAGTACATACCTACATATTATCACAGATAATATAATATAATTCTTATACAGATGCACGAACAGGAACAAAAAATGGTCACGGCCTTAACTTTCCAAGCAGGCAGGCAGTACGGGAGTTTGTATATAGATGGCGACAATGTTTTGGCAAACTATTCTTATTATTTACTACACTACACTAGATGTCACTATAAACAGAAATACTCTGCCGTATGCCTTTTCTAGCTAATTGACGTTATCAATGTTCTGTACTTTTGGGCATGATCAAGAAAGGTCATGTTATAAAGCAACAAATGGGGGTTTTACTTTTTTGGATATTTTATCTATAGGTACTAATATTATAAAACTAGAGTTAGTTCATTCAGTGTTTTTTAGTTACGTAGGTACTTGTAAGTGACCATTTGTAACTTCCATGCATGGAGATTGCTTGTAGAGGACACTGGAAGGTGGCCATAGGAACTTCTAAAATAAACATGATAAACCCATTCCAGGGTTCATGAATGTTCAGGGGCCAGGATCCAAGTTCGAGGACGTAGAGCCCATATTCTCGACCCGGGGCCTGGGATCCCGAATTCCGGCTTCTGTGTCTTAGATCGAGAGTCCAAGGTCAGCTACTCCAGATCCTCTGTTTAGAGTCAAGGGTTGGGTTCTCCATCGAGGGTATGCAGTAGAGGCTCTAGAGACCTCACAGTACAGGGGCTAGGATCCAAGGTTAAGGGCCTAGGGTTCATGATCCTGTTCCCGAGATCCAGGGTCCACGGTCCTGAGTCAAGATTCCAGAGTCTTAGATCCGAAGTCCAGGCTTCTGGGCTAGAATCTGAATTTGTGAGCTTAGAGCCGGTAGGGCCCCGAGACCTTAGATCCTGAGGTCAAGGTCAACTGTCTAGAGTCAATGGATGTCTATAGCCCTTGACTCCAGGGTAGCTAAGTCTATGGTCGAGATCTCGGGGTTTAGGTTGTAAGATATACCTATTGTCTACAGTGCAGGCTACAGAGACCGAAACCAGGGGTCAAATAAACCCTTAAGTTCTATAATATAAGTAGATAATCTATTGTATCAAGCCTCCGAACGTGAAATGTATAATTAATTAATGAAAGCAAAATAAAAGAAAGTACCTAGATAGATTATGATTATCTTAATGTTAATAATATTATAAATGTGAAAGTTTGTATGGATGTTTGTTACTCTTTCACGTAAAAATTACTGAACGGATTTTATTGAAACTTTACAATGTGGCTTATACATCAGATTAACACATAGGCTACTTTTTATCCCAGGAACTTGTCCTGTGGGAAAGGGGAACGGGAAGACTTCTCTACGCGGGCGAAGCCGCGGACCGGACGTCAACTAGTTTAATATAAATATTATAAGATATAAATATTATAAAGTGGAAAGATTTGATGTATGTTTGTTAATCTTTCACGTAAAAAGTACTGAATGGATTTACAACATATAGGCAACTTTTTATACTGGGAACAAGTTCCCATCACGCGAGCGGAGCCGCGGCCATCAACCAGCTTTTTTATATTTTTATAAATAAATAAATAAAATAAAATAAATATCCATCACGCCTTATCCCCGAAGGGGTGGCAGAGGCATATTATATGCCCACTTTTCACCGTGTGGATTCCTGTCCCACGTAATAGGTGGTGAGCCCATTGCCGTGTTGAAATAGACAGACGCAGGTTGTGGCTACCTGCTGTTGAAATTTTCAAGCCGCCCATAAGGCCTTCAACCAGGCTTAACGACTGCCATTTTACTGGCAACCGGGACCAACGGCTTAACGTGCCTTCCGAAGCACGGAAACGCTCGCAAATGTAAATACCACAAAGTGGTCACCCATCCGAGGACCAGCCATAGTGAAAGTTGCGTAACTCAGTGATCGTTTACAGAACACTGAGACCGCGGGGCCACGAGCGCTTCCTTTATATTTTTAACTTTTCAAAACGCAATGTATCATCGTATACGATGCAGCGCGTTTGAAGTAAGAGTAGTGCCGGCGCGGCGGTCATACCACTTTGAACCTTATTATCAGGTAGACAGAGACCAACAGTTATTACGCGCTTCTATTTTGAACTTTATTTTAAGTACAATATCGTTTACTTTGGCGGATCGGATCACTGGATTTGTTTTGATTACAATTTAGATGCCACATCGCGTTTTGATATAAAATAAAACGATTTAATTTCTGCAATCAAAAAAAAATATTGGGCCAGAAAGGCAGTGATAGTCATTTTTTTTAATGAAACTTTACTCGATCTGGTACGTAATAAACACTATATTTAGTAAATTTCTATAAAACCAAAAAAAAAGTATTACTTTTTCGGCGTTTTGTATTCATATTGTTAATATTTATTTTAAAATGCAAAAACAAAAATCAAACAATGAAGATTCGATCTTGGGACTCTATACTTGGGAAAAATACTACAAGTCCTAATACTTATACTTACTTTATACTTCTCGCCATTAACCACCAGACCACACAAACAGTTAGGAAATGTGGTGAATTTATCTACTGCTTGATTATTGCGGAGCAATCCTCGTCGTCGATATCACAATATTTTTACAAATAAGAATTATTCTAGCGTGCATCGCTGTGACGTGCGCGACCGAAAGAGATAGAATGCTCTTTTTTTTTTTACAGGTACTATTGGCATAGAGAGACGAATGTTAGTGGAGAACTGTTCAACTTATTACGTCGCCATCTATTATTATAAATGAACAGTATCGAGAACCAATTATTCACGCAATCTACATTAATTGTATTATTAACGAGTTTAATATGTTAATATCACAGATTATAATATGGTTTTTATTTTAGAAATCAATTACCGGACTTTAAACAGCTAAATAAGATTTATATTTTTTGTAATCTTGAATTTGATACCATTACTGCCATCTAGGGATAATTTAATGTTATCAAAAATATTTTGTTCGCATTGGTACCCCCTGATATTATACATAGGAAGCACCCTAACTCACACACAAATATTTTTTCCAACCTAGGAATCAAACCAAAGATCTCAGCGCGGCAGTTGTATACCCCACCACTTACGCCACCTAGGCAGTCTTATCATGTTATGAAACAATTCCTTTAAATATCCCTAGTAAAATTTGGACTTACCTTATCACCTACGATTTGTTTGATATTTACAACAATACCAATACATTAATATCCCTGGTACAGCTATTATTAATATCACTGGTGCCGTAGCCAGAAGCCCTGGATGGGTAGGGTATTTGGCCTTAACATAATCAAGAAGAAGATAATCAGCTGGTCAGACATGTGAGTACAAGGGTTTCATTCGATATTTCCTTCTGTTCGCAATGACATCAGAAGATGCAATACTGCAGGCGAGGCTTGGGTTCCAAAGACCTTGGTTAACCCCTATTGCACTTTATACTGTAGTCTTTTGTAAGTAACTAGTGTCTCATTCCCACAAGTCCCTTTCCAGTACTATAGTCTGTACTAGCCCACTTTATTATTATCATAATGCCCAAATGTCCTTAGGTGAGTTATTTTAATCAACAATTATGTGGAGCTTCATGTAACTCTTTCCTGTTACATTGTATAAAGTGAACTGTCAAAACACGCTTCATCTATACTAATATTATAAAGCCGAAGAGTTTGTTGCTTGGTTCAAATATGCTAATCTCAGGAACAGCTAATTAAAATTAAATATTATTTTTGTGTTGGATGGACCATTTGTCAAGGATGGCTGTAGGATAGAGAGATATACATAAAGATAGCTTTATGCCCAGCACCCAGGAGAATGGAGCAATAACAATTAATGTTAATAAATTGGGTACATTTCACATATTATTATAAAATGAATAAATAAAATAAAATAAATAAATATCCATCACGCCTTATCCCCGAAGGGGTGGCAGAGGCATATTATATGCCCACTTTTCACCGTGTGGATTCCTGTCCCACGTAATAGGTGGTGAGCCCATTGCCGTGTTGAAATAGACAGACGCAGGTTGTGGCAAAAAATGAATAAATGACGTGATTAAATGAATGACTCAGGGATTCTATGGAAGTATGTATGTCATGGACTAAGCCGCAGAACTCTAGCCGAGTCTTTTTTATATTTATTCTTGAGTATTTCTCTACTACTATAACTCAGATTTTTATTCATGTTTGTAACGTTGTAAAACGTCACATTGGAATGTCATTGTTAGTCTTGAGATTTAGAGAGAGAGGTGAGTAGATTGTTGACTCTTTCGCTCCGTGTGTCATCGATTTGAAACAAATTGCGATTTCTGTAAGGCTGTATGCCTGCCTTAGTTTCCATGCCATAGGGAAGACTTGGAATGAAAAAAAAAAAAGGAAAAAATGTCTTTTGTCTGTGGTGGCGGAACAAGCATACGTCTAGCTACATTGACGTCAAAAAGATGTCGAATGTAAATATATTTTTTAAACTTCGCTAAAAAGAAGTAATCTTTTATAAATTGTTTATGGAAGTTCACGCCTGTGAATTCTTATAAATGGTTATACCAAAATAACTATGTATTTCGGTAAGAACTTTGGATTTTTGGAACCACGTTTCTAACCTTGGTGATCTTTAGTATTTTGACGAATGATTGTTCTTTTGTTTACAGCTTATTACGAAGCTTGGAGCGGCGTTAATGGAATATTTGCCTGTTCTCCAAGATTTATTGGTTTTTCTTTGAAAAAGTGGTAAGTTCTCTTTATGTGTTCAAATCACGAACAAATCTCCAATTGTTTTTCCAAATCTAATGGAACTAATTTTTTTTCTTTGCAGCTGAAAAAGCACATTTTTTTATATTAACTTTATTCTTGGATGAAATTTGCCATAAATGCTGACCATGTGGTTACGGGCTCGTCATTCTCGTGGAGACGGCACCTGTCGCGGTCTGCAGATGTGATTTCGAATCCCGTGGTAACCTAACCACGCCTTCTGGTACCTAGTTTGAATTGTTTTTGTGTAGATTAATCTAGTAATGATGCACGACTCAATGATTAGGCCCATGTAACGACTCAATGATTAGACTCAACGATTTACGACTCAATGATTTGGCTCCTGTTTTGAATCATGTTACGATATATATTTTGACTTATAAGCTGGCATTATTATGGATCTCACTATTCTAAATTTCACGCCTCTACCCTGTGAATAGTTAATGTTTAGCTTACTAAATCACTTGAATAGGTTATACCAATAGTGATAACGTATACAATGTATATTCAATCAATTCGCCTATAAAAATATAGAAACTTTCTTCTAGAGATGTATTCTATTATTTTTGGTTCCTGCTCTTATGATTAGAAGCTCAATCTCTATCGCCGATATCCGTGTGCATAAAGTTGGTAGGACTTATTCTCCTGGCGCCTGAACCGAGTTATAACTTTTGTTTGTTTGTTAGTTCATGTCTCCATAATAAGACAATTGAAATATTATTATTCTAGATATACCCTCGTTTTTCGTAACAGTTTTCGTAACAGCTCTTGTTTACAAGTTATAGCTTTCACAATAAAGTCGACGTATGACCGTTTTAATTAGCTTATATGTGTTATTATTATTTATTTCGTAAATAAAATTTGATATGGCGTCGTCAACACGAGTGTGTGTGTGAATGATCCGAATCATTTTTGTTTCATTTACGGAGAGTATATGTTTAAAGAATACAGTTTGAATGTTACTACGTTCGTAAATGAGGCTTACAAAAAAGAAATGAAAAACAAGCCTTGGATTCCGCAAAAGGTATGCAAAACGTGTGTTGAGTTTTTACGTTTATGGACTAATAAAAAAAGGAATAGATTTAGGTACGAAACAGCTATGTTCTGGAAAGAACCCGTCAACCACCACAATGACTGTTATTTTTGCTTTGTGAACATAACTAGTATTCACCGAAAAAATCGAGTCAAATGGGAATATCCTTCCATACGGTCAGCAAATAGACGTGTTTTGAGCCCTAAAATATCACCTGAACCTCAAGCCGGTCCTTTTCAGGAGGAAGCTATGCATTTTGAGGCGAAAATTGATAGTGATAGTGACTTTGAATGTGACTCAAATGCGCCAAAACTATTTAACCAAGATGATTTAAACGACCTTATCAGAGATCTGGGACTGTCAAAGTCTGCTTCAGAACTTTTGGCTTCTAGGCTAAAAGAAAGAAACTTAGTAACAAAAGAAACAAAAATTTCTTATTACCGCACAAGAGAACGAAATCTCCTCAAATATTTTGCTGAAGAAGATGACTTCGTATTTTGTAAAGATGTACCTGGTTTAATGGCTGCAATGCGTTTACAAAATTACATTTCTTATGAGTGGCGTTTATTCATAGATTCATCGAAACGGAGTTTAAAATGTGTTCTCTTACACAATGGGAATAAATTAGGGTCGTTGCCTATTGCGTGACCTGAAGCGTAGTAGGATCAATTATGATGGTAAATCTTGCGCATTCCACAAAAGTAAAAGAAGAATAATCAATTATTGCTTTGGTTTTGAACAAAATAAATATGTGGAGCACAACTGGCTTATGTGTGTTGATTTAAAAATGGTAAATTTTCTTTTAGGCCAACAAGGAGGTTATACAAAGTACCCCTGTTTTCTTTGCTTGTGGGATAGTAGAGCTAAAAATCAACATTGGATTAAATAAGTTTGGCCTCCTCGCGAAGCGCTAGTTCCAGGAGAAAGAAATGTGGAACCCACCTTTAGTATCAAGGGATCGTATAATTTTGCCTCCGTTATATATAAAACTAGGCCTTATAAAACAATTTGTAAAAGGTCTTAACAAAAATGGAAATTGTTTCCTTTTCCTGTCAAAAAAGTTTCCAAAACTGAGTTCAGTAAAGATAAAAGCGGGAATTTTTGATGGGCGACAAATTAGTCGCAAATTTAGCAAATAATTAGTGTCTGTAGTAGACAATTGAGAGACAATTTGATTCGAGACAGGGATTGAACCTGTGACCTTTGCCTAACCAGGGCAATGTTCTAGCCACCTGAACTACCCGAACCGTATCGAATCAAGTTGAAATTCTCCACCATATTTATATCGTCTTTTTAAGAGTATGACCAGAGCCATCTATCGAGCTAATGAACAACTCGATACCAATGAACAGTGTTACAACTATTTTTAAACATTGATGCAATGGACTCCACTCAGTATATTGATAAATTTTTTAAAGCAATTATTTGCTAAATTTCTCATAAATTTTTAATAAAGTGGAAAAAGACAATTTGATTCGAGACAGGGATTGAACCTGTGACCTTTGCCTAACCAGGGCAATGTTCTAGCCACCTGAACTACCCGAACCGTATCGAATCAAGTAGAAATTCTCCACCATATTTATATCGTCATTTTAAGAGTATGACCAGAGCCATCTATCGAGCTAATGAACAACTCGATACCAATGAACAGTGTTACAACTATTTTTAAACATTGATGCAATGAACTCCTCAGTATATTGATAAATTTTTTAAAGCAATTATTTGCTAAATTTCTCATAAATTTTTAATAAAGTGGAAAAAGACAATTTGATTCGAGACAGGGATTGAACCTGTGACCTTTGCGTAACCAGGGCAATGTTCTAGCCACCTGAACTACCCGAACCGTATCGAATCAAGTTGAAATTCTCCACCATATTTATATCGTCATTTTAAGAGTATGACCATGATCATCTCACTATTCTAAATTTCACGCCTCAACCCTGTGAAAAGTTAACCTTTAGCTTACTAAATCACTAGAATAGGTTATACCAATATGATAACGTATACAATGTATATTCAATCAATTCGCCTATAAAGATATAGAAACTTTCTTCTAGAGATGTATTCTATTATTTTTGGTTCCTGCTCTTATGATTAGAAGCTCAATCTCTATCGCCAATATCCGTGTGCATAAAGTTGGTAGGACTTATCCTCCTGGTGCCTGAACCGAGTTATAACTTTTGTTTGTTTGTTAGTTCATGTCTCCATAATAAGACAATTGAAATATTATTATTATTACTTGTTCCAGAAAAGAGTAGTCCGATTTTAGCAAGTAATGGAGATTTCAATTTGTGAAAAAAAATGTGTAGACATGAAAAATGTTACCCTGAGTTTCATATGTGAGTATTTAGTATACTCACATATGAAACTCAGGTACTACACTGTATTATATATACACTCACTACACTGTATTATATTTAGTAATTAATTATTTTGATAATTTTTATCTTTTGATAGTTTATCTAATTATTTGTCTTACAATCAATATAATTAAATCAATTACATAAACATAACAGGTAATCATTCTATGTGCAGAGTTAGTCTCAACTCACATGATACTGACTGCAGGAGAGATAGGGAACGAAAGAGAGAACACTACCTATAAGGCAGAGATGTATCAAATATGGTCAAAAAATTGACTGCACTTTAGATTTTGTTTTAGTTTAGTCAGGTGAGAAGTATTCATAGACTGACTTGCACGGTTTTCAGTTAACAATCACTTCATTAAGCTTGTTACTCTATGGTCAGTTCAGAGATGGACTACCATTTGTGGCATTTTCATTTTTTATGTGCATTTCTTTTAAGCCATGCATGTGCGGCCAATAATATCGTTGTCACCATAAGCAGCTTGAGAAATTTCAACTGGAGGTAGTCACAACCTGCCCCTCCGTTTCAATCTTAAATTACCTGGTTTAATGGCTGCAATGCGTTTACAAAATTACATTTCTTATGAGTGGCGTTTATTCATAGATTCATCGAAACGGAGTTTAAAATGTGTTCTCTTACACAATGGGAATAAATTAGGGTCGTTGCCTATTGCGTGACCTGAAGCGTAGTAGGATCAATTATGATGGTAAATCTTGCGCATTCCACAAAAGTAAAAGAAGAATAATCAATTATTGCTTTGGTTTTGAACAAAATAAATATGTGGAGCACAACTGGCTTATGTGTGTTGATTTAAAAATGGTAAATTTTCTTTTAGGCCAACAAGGAGGTTATACAAAGTACCCCTGTTTTCTTTGCTTGTGGGATAGTAGAGCTAAAAATCAACATTGGATTAAATAAGTTTGGCCTCCTCGCGAAGCGCTAGTTCCAGGAGAAAGAAATGTGGAACCCACCTTTAGTATCAAGGGATCGTATAATTTTGCCTCCGTTATATATAAAACTAGGCCTTATAAAACAATTTGTAAAAGGTCTTAACAAAAATGGAAATTGTTTCCTTTTCCTGTCAAAAAAGTTTCCAAAACTGAGTTCAGTAAAGATAAAAGCGGGAATTTTTGATGGGCGACAAATTAGTCGCAAATTTAGCAAATAATTAGTGTCTGTAGTAGACAATTGAGAGACAATTTGATTCGAGACAGGGATTGAACCTGTGACCTTTGCCTAACCAGGGCAATGTTCTAGCCACCTGAACTACCCGAACCGTATCGAATCAAGTTGAAATTCTCCACCATATTTATATCGTCTTTTTAAGAGTATGACCAGAGCCATCTATCGAGCTAATGAACAACTCGATACCAATGAACAGTGTTACAACTATTTTTAAACATTGATGCAATGGACTCCACTCAGTATATTGATAAATTTTTTAAAGCAATTATTTGCTAAATTTCTCATAAATTTTTAATAAAGTGGAAAAAGACAATTTGATTCGAGACAGGGATTGAACCTGTGACCTTTGCCTAACCAGGGCAATGTTCTAGCCACCTGAACTACCCGAACCGTATCGAATCAAGTTGAAATTCTCCACCATATTTATATCGTCATTTTAAGAGTATGACCATGATCATCTCACTATTCTAAATTTCACGCCTCAACCCTGTGAAAAGTTAACCTTTAGCTTACTAAATCACTAGAATAGGTTATACCAATATGATAACGTATACAATGTATATTCAATCAATTCGCCTATAAAGATATAGAAACTTTCTTCTAGAGATGTATTCTATTATTTTTGGTTCCTGCTCTTATGATTAGAAGCTCAATCTCTATCGCCAATATCCGTGTGCATAAAGTTGGTAGGACTTATCCTCCTGGTGCCTGAACCGAGTTATAACTTTTGTTTGTTTGTTAGTTCATGTCTCCATAATAAGACAATTGAAATATTATTATTATTACTTGTTCCAGAAAAGAGTAGTCCGATTTTAGCAAGTAATGGAGATTTCAATTTGTGAAAAAAAATGTGTAGACATGAAAAATGTTACCCTGAGTTTCATATGTGAGTATTTAGTATACTCACATATGAAACTCAGGTACTACACTGTATTATATATACACTCACTACACTGTATTATATTTAGTAATTAATTATTTTGATAATTTTTATCTTTTGATAGTTTATCTAATTATTTGTCTTACAATCAATATAATTAAATCAATTACATAAACATAACAGGTAATCATTCTATGTGCAGAGTTAGTCTCAACTCACATGATACTGACTGCAGGAGAGATAGGGAACGAAAGAGAGAACACTACCTATAAGGCAGAGATGTATCAAATATGGTCAAAAAATTGACTGCACTTTAGATTTTGTTTTAGTTTAGTCAGGTGAGAAGTATTCATAGACTGACTTGCACGGTTTTCAGTTAACAATCACTTCATTAAGCTTGTTACTCTATGGTCAGTTCAGAGATGGACTACCATTTGTGGCATTTTCATTTTTTATGTGCATTTCTTTTAAGCCATGCATGTGCGGCCAATAATATCGTTGTCACCATAAGCAGCTTGAGAAATTTCAACTGGAGGTAGTCACAACCTGCCCCTCCGTTTCAATCTTAAATTAGACACTTCTGTCTACAATTTCAAGGAAAAATTTATGTATGTAGTTTGGTTTACAGTTGTTTTTGATTGATTAATATTATGGGACTCTGTAGATTATACAGGTATATATTTCACATCTGTACTGCCTTTCTGTTGAAATTTTGTTTCAGAGTACTGAATGGTGGTTTTCTAGCAAATGTCGTGACTAAACAGAACCAACAAAGTACATGACAGAGCTGTATTCTCAAATTGTTCTTGATAACATAAATTTTTATTCTCTTTCAGGGTCCCCACTTATTGAAGAGTAATCTAATTATAGTAATGATGACTAGGTAGCATGGCCTCTGACCTTAGTCTTTTGGAATATTAACTATAGCCATTTGGAATATTAACTATAGCCATTTGGAAATAATAATACAAAAAAATAAACAACACAGACATAGTCTACAAGCTATACAACTTGGTATGCACTGAAATTTACTTTTAAAGTTTACTAAAATATCCTTTAGTTAATAGAATTTCATAGGCCCAATCAAAGTACACAGACAAGAAATTCAACTCTGTGCAAATACATAAAATATAGTTGTTTCCAAAGTTTAGCAATCCTTAAATGCATGTAGGTATTTTAAAATTAAATCTCAATGTTGGCTACTTTTAATAACTATTTACCAAAGTTTAAAAAGTGTTCTTCAGTTTTGTAAATGGGACTAGCCTTTGGCCCTAAAATATGAGTAAATTAAATGCTTATAGACATATACAAATAAGGCATAACCACTACTGTCCCAGCACATTTCAAATATAATATAGATACAATTAAAATAATAAAGAAAACACAAAACTGGACCAACAAAACCTACGCTGCGCTCCCGACATTGTATCCTGACTATAAATAGAATTTTCTCATACATTCACAATCAGACTCACCTTCGATCATTTTCTTCAATTCTAACACCGTTGTGGTATCCTTTGCATCAGTAAAGATGGTTAATTTTTTTCGCCTAATCATTAAAAAGACGTCCTGAAAACAAAATCAGTTTTTGAGGTTACGTCTTTGAAGCTAAATTTGCTTGTCAATCTTTCACCAATTGAAAACTTTATCAAGCACAACCACTATTAACTAATTAACACTTTACTAACTTACCATATTCAGTTTTTAATTATTTAATAATACTATTTACTTTTCACAAAAAACAGCTCAAGGCGTAGATACCTACAAATGAAATTAAAACGAAATGACAGACAAGTGAGACAAGACAGATAAAACTATTTGCTGCCAAAGAGAATGTAACACTACGTTTAAAAGACCTGAAGACTTCAACATTAATTTGTTGATTGAGCTAAAAATCAATACCAATATTTAGAAAAATAACGCCTTTCTGTTTTATTTACAATCAGAGGTGCCAACTAACAGAATTTAACCGAAACTTTTATCAATATCGTTTCGGTTTTACACCACATACAATTTTTTTTAAATGGACCCGCAATTGTTGAACCATTCATATTTATATTATTATCTATATAATACCTATTAGGTCTTTACCTATGAAATTGCCGTTTGGTATGAAAAAATTTTAACGACTTTTTTCATGTATTTTTTATTTGTATTAATCGAAGTAATCACCCATACAGTTTATTGATGCCCTTCTTAAAGAAATCAGCTGGACAGGTGGCAACAAATTCTTCAAAGGCATTTTGTACTGCCTCTCGGGTATTCAATTATTTTCTCGCCAAGTAGTTATCCAAATTCTAGAAAAAGTAGTAGTCTGTAGGCGCAGGGTCTGGCGAGTAGGGTGGATGACGGAGTGCTTCCAACTCCAGGTCTTGCAACTTGGAGACCGTCTGCTGTGCAGTATGAGGTCGCGCGTTGTCGTGCAAGAGCAGCGGAGACGAGCGATTGAAAAATGCTGGTTGGAGATGTGCCAACTTCTCCATCATTGTGTTCAGTTCTTCACAGTACACATCTGCAGTAATGCTCACCCCGTTAGGTAAGAAGCTGTGATGAATCACACCGGCGCTAGACCACCAAACAGTGACCATCACTTTTCTAGGGGTAAGTTTTCATTTAGGGCATTGTTTAGGTGCTGAACCAGGATGCAACCAACGTGCTGAGCGCTTGCTGTTATTAAACAGAATCCATTTTTCATCGCAGGTAACAATGACGTTTAAAATTTCTTCATTTGTGTGTCTGTTGAGCAGTGCAAGGCACGTCTCGACGCGTACTTCGCGCTGGCGATCATAGAGTTCGTGGGGCACCCATTTGTCAAGCTTTTTTACCTTGCCAATTTGACGCAAATGGACCAATATTGTTATGACACTAACGTCGAAATGTGCTGCTAATTCAGCCGTAGATTGCGTATGATCAGCTTCCACAATCGCCTTTAATTCGTCATTGTCGACCAAAGTCTTCGGACGACCGCGAAGTTTATTTTTTAAGTCGAAATTTCCAGAACGGAATCGAGCAAACCAATAACAGGGGGTGCGTTGATTTGTAGTGTCAGCTCCTGAAACGTCGTTGATGTTGCGGGCCGCTTGTGCCGCGTTGCTGCCACAACGGTACTCATATTCCATAATTACTCGAATTCTTAACGTATCCATGATGATGAAAATGATTGAAATGCGATGAAAATGTAACACTAATCAATACCTAATCAAATGACTACTTTTGGAAAAAAAATTCCATGTTTTTAAAATACAATGAATTTGAAATTAGAATTCTTAGCCAAACAAAAATTATTTTGATTTGATTATAAAGAGGAAACATTTGTAAGTTTGTTTGTAATGAATAGGCTTAGAAACTACTGAGCCCGCCAAACATCAGAAAAACATCTAACAATGTTAGGAGATTTGTCACATCTTTGTACAATTACAATGAGCAATGCCAGAGTGTTTAGAATCTAAGATAATGCCTATAAATTTAACACTTTCTTGTTTTTTGATTAATTTGTCATCAGAATATACGAAATAAGAAGGAAAAGGCGCATCCTTGAAAATAGAATAACTAAACTCTTCTGAGGGGAGATTTCCAGACCTATCAGAGAAGGCTATCAGGATAGGCTAACGCAGGCTTGGCTTGACTGATAGAGTAGTGAGGATAATAAAATAAAATTAAATAAAAAAAAAAAGTCTTTATTATTTGTTTCGTATCAATATCCGGAATCCATTTTAGTCAAGCACCTGTCTTTTTTACCTTAAATCAGTCACTTCCGCTTTCTCTCCGACGGTGGCGCCCCTATATTGCTGTTTTGCGTCCAGATCGAGATTGCACCGGTGTTGGTTAGTCATTATAGCGTCGTCTTTGGAGCCGACAAGTCAGAAGTATATGCCGTAATAAAACGCGAAAAAAGTATTCCTAGCAGCTTATATTCGCTAACAACTATTTCTCTCCGATAAAATGGAGAACGAAAATATTTCGAATTTAGAGTCAGTGTATAATGAAGAAGATTCTAGTTCACGAATACGTGACCGTTCTCCATCGCAGTGTAGAGATTACAGTGATTCATCGATGAGTCAAGATTTTCGTTGAACGCCTTCAAAACACTTGAACGCGGCTATATATTATATAAAAATTTATATGTACCTTTACAAATCTAAATGCACCAAAAGAAATATGTGGATATATAAATTTTTTCGATAACGGTATTCGCATTCCATGCACCGCTGATATACCATAGAAATTACGGGTTCTTACAGAACAAAAATGCTTAAATCAGCATGTTCTTACCGCTTCTAATCATGAATCATCTCTGGCTACCAAACTAGTGTAGATTTGAGCAGTCTACTTCTATGTCCCAGTCGAACAACAATCTCGAACAACATCGCAAGTTTCGACAGCAGCAACAGATCGCGTCTATGTCATCAAAATCAATTAAGAGCAGTTGATTATTCCTCTCTTCGGCGTCAAAACCTAAACTATCTTCACGCCGTATCCCCCACAGGGTGGTCAGAGAGGTCGGATCGCTAGACTTAGCGATCCATGCGTCTTTCGCTTCCTGCAGATTCATTAAGTTTCATAGATGCACGTCTCGGTATCAAAAAAAAAAGACGTATGGCACTCGGAGACTGCCGCGGTAAAGCTATTGCATAGCATACATTTGTTTTTCTTTGATATTAATAACATTAAAAAAAAATAACACCCTCACCCTCGACCTCAACCTCACCCTCGCCCTCACCCTCACCCTCACCCTCACCCTCACCCTCACCCTCACCCTCACCCTCACCCTCACCCTCACCCTCACCCTCACCCTCACCCTCACCCTCACCCTCACCCTCACCCTCACCCTCACCCTCACCCTCACCCTCACCCTCACCCTCACCCTCACCCTCACCCTCACCCTCACCCTCACCCTCACCCTCACCCTCACCCTCACCCTCACCCTCACCCTCACCCTCACCCTCACCCTCACCCTCACCCTCACCCTCACCCTCACCCTCACCCTCACCCTCACCCTCACCCTCACCCTCACCCTCACCCTCACCCTCACCCTCACCCTCACCCTCACCCTCACCCTCACCCTCACCCTCACCCTCACCCTCACCCTCACCCTCACCCTCACCCTCACCCTCACCCTCACCCTCACCCTCACCCTCACCCTCACCCTCACCCTCACCCTCACCCTCACCCTCACCCTCACCCTCACCCTCACCCTCACCCTCACCCTCACCCTCACCCTCACCCTCACCCTCACCCTCACCCTCACCCTCACCCTCACCCTCTCCCTCACCCTCACCCTCACCCTCACCCTCACCCTCACCCTCACCCTAACCCTCACCCTCACCCTCACCCTAACCCTCACCCTCACCCTCACCCTCACCCTCACTTCTCACCCTCACTTCTCACCCTCACTTCTCACCCTCACTTCTCACCCTCACTTCTCACCCTCACCCCACTCTCACTCTCACAGTCACCCTCATCCTCACACTCACTATCATCACGTCTCGATCCGTGCGAGCTTCGTACAATCGTACCATATAATATATGTACATACACGTTAAGCTAATGCTCGGCCGTGCTCGGTGAACTTTGTGTGAACTCGTCTCGACCTTCGTCTTAGGTTTTTTTGAGTTCCGGAATTTCTTGATTAAGGCCCGCTCAAAGCCCGCGATAAAAACTATGCAATAGCTTAAAAATATCTTACCTTTCCGTTTTGAACAATCTTAACCTCCTCTGCTATAACCAACTGGATGTCAGAATATTTGAGAACTTACGGCGTCATATACGAAGTCTACTTAGATTTTCTCCTTTCAAACATGCCAAAGTATCAACTACGAGGAGATATAGCATTTCCAATGAAGCACATCGGGAAACACATCGCAACGCGATCCCTGTCGGGGCCTAAGTGCCTAACGCTACGCAGGGCACTTCAAGAGCAACTCGGCAAGTGGTCCCCCCATACAGTATCAATATCTAATGGGGCGACTCAACTTTGCCACGTTCGAGAGTCGCAGAAGCCGGCTTAGCTGTCAAACGCTGCAATTTTCAGCCGTCAGTTGCCGCAAAACCACCCCTACCACAAAATTCAAGTTCGGGTACAAGTCCACTCAAACGTCGAACAGCAGTGGCGTCACTAAATTTTGTTAAAATGTTTCCTATATAACAAATTCTTGCTATATAGGATGCTATATATTAGAAATTGATGTATAGAATTATTATCAGAGAAAATTGAATGGAGACTTAATTCTGTTAATTCTAATAGTCAACCAGTATCGCAGTCATATTATTTACAACCAGTTTATCTAACTAACTAACTATCTTCACGCTGTATCCCTGACGGGGTAGTCAGAGAGGACAGATCGCCAGGCTTCGCGATCCATGCATACTTCTTTCGCTTCTTCAAGATTCATCAATCGCTTCCTACACGCACGTCTGGGTATCCGAGTACTTTTGACCTTTCCGTTATTGAGCAATCTGCTCACGTGGTCTTCATATGTAAGTCTCGGCCTACCCTGACTTCTTCTACCCTCTACTTTCGCACAATATATATTCTTCATCAATCGTTCCTCACTCATTCGTTGGACGTGTCCAAAACAACGGAGTACGCCCTTTTCCAGCTTAACGCTGACACTTTCATTCAAACCTGCCATATTGCGTATCACTTCGTTACGTATTCGGTCGGCCAAGGTAACGCCGCACAATTTTCAAAGTGATCGCATCTCTACAGCATTCAATTTATTTTCATGCATCTGCTGACATACCCAGGTTTCGCTACCGTAAAGCAAAGTTGGCACTAGAACTGAGTTATGAATCGCCAGTCGTGCTTCTTTTACGATGCTTTGTCGCTTTACTAACTGGGACAAAGCACCGTTAACCTTGTTTCCGGCAGCTACTCGCCGTTCTACATCCGAATTACATCTTCCATCCGCGCTAAACATACTCCCTAAATACACAATTTCATTCACTTGCTCTAGTCGTTCCTGGTTTACCGTAATCTCGCATTTGGTTCTTACGTCATCTCTTTCAAATACTAGAACCTTAGTTTTACTTGCATTCAAGCGAAGACCCTTACTTTCACACTCCTCTTTCATATTAGTGACTAATGCTTCTGATGAGGCCATGAGCACTGTATCATCAGCGTACAGCAGACAGTTTACTTTAAAGTCACCCAAATTCACACCCATATAACAATCTTTCAACTTCTGCAGGCAACTGTCCAGATACAATATGAACAGCCTGGCGGACATGACACAACCCTGTTTGACGCCTGTACAGACATCAAAAAGAGGTGACACATCCCCCCCTACTCGCACGCAAGCCTTACAGTCTCTATAAAGCGACCATATTGCCCGCAGTAGCGAGCCGTCCACACCATTTCCGGGCAGCAAATCCCACAAAGTTTCTCTCACAACGTTATCAAATGCTTTCTCCAGATCCACAAAAGCGCAGAAAACCTTCTGGCTATTAGCCAGACACTTCTTCGCGATCATGCGGAGAGAAAACACTTGATCCATGCAACCTCTTCAACGCCGGAATACGCATTGAGCCTCCCATAAATACCTTTCAGACTTTTCTTGCATTCTTGCCGTTACAACCTTTGCATACAGTTTACTAGCTAAGCTGACCAAGCTGATCGCCCAGTAGCTGAATCAGTTTAGGCGCGAGCCTTTCCCTTTGTAAATAGATACTACAACTGCTATTCGCCAGACATCTGGGACCTCACCCGTCCGCCAGCACAAGTTGCATAATAGACATAGTGTGTCCCAGACGCGCGACCCTCCGTACTTGATCATCTCAGCAGTAACTCTGTCTTTTCCCGCAGCCTTACCACATTTCATACTTCTTATCGCTTGTTCAATTTCATTCATACTAATGACTTCAATGACATCGGGATCCAGAGCATCGAAGTGAGCTCTACTTCCCGATGTGGCATCTCCGTCTTTTCTTGCATACATCTTTCCATAACATTCACTCCATCTCTGCAGAACGTCAGTTTGGTCTGTTAGGACGTCATTGTTAACACTAAGCACTTTATTCATACTGCAGATTGCCGAACAACTCCGGGTCTTACCTACCTCTTTCCAGAAGAGCTTGGCATTATCCCGGAAATTGGACGACAACCTTTCATCCGCTTTCATTCTGCACCTTTCACGAGTTTCTTCTATCAGTTCCTTCGTGTTAACTTTTTGCTTGTATCTCTTTCATATTAAAATCATTCCGCGAGGCTAAGTAGTCCATTGTGTTCGCCACAAACAAATCCTTAGCCTTACAAAATGCCAGTATAAGCTTGCCAGCGTCGTTCACCCTTTTATCCCCATACTTCCCGAGTACCGACTCAAAACCATCGCGAGCGGTACCCACCCATCCATTCAAGTCTCCACATACTATAAGTCGTTCATTTCCTTCTATCACATTTAGAGCTTCTCTCATACTCTCTCACATACTAAAACTAGAGAAAAAAATAATATTCTTATAGTGACCACCGGTTCGGAACACGGCCCACCGAGAAGAACCGACAAAAAACTTAGGAAGGCATTTTCTTTAATGGCCTATGTACAATATAATATTATAATTATATATTTTATGATTATTAATATTATGTCACTTTGCCTGTCCTGTAAATAGTCTTAAAAAGCGAAATAACCTTTTTCACACATCTTTCTTTAACTTTAACACAAATTTCTCTGGTCACAGTGAAGCTTGTTGCAAAAGCGTATACAGTTACCCTGGAATTGTCAATCTTATGTCAAGTCAATCAATAATAAAAAAAGAAGCGCTCGTGGCCCCGCGGTCTCAGTGTTCGGTAAACGATCACTGAGGTACGCAACTTTCACTATGGCTGGTCGTCGGATGGGTGACCACTTTGTGGCATTTACATTTGCGAGCGTTTCCGTGCTTCGGAAGGCACGTTAAGCCGTTGGTCCCGGTTGCCAGTAAAATGGCAGTCGTTAAGCCTGGTTGAAAGCCTTATAGGCGGCTTAAAAAATTTCAACAGTAGGTAGCCACAACCTGCGTCTGTCTATTTCAACACGGCAATGGGCTCACCACCTATTACGTGGGACAGGAATCCACACGGTGAAAAGTGGGCATATAATATGCCTCTGCCACCCCTTCGGGGATAAGGCGTGATGGATATTTATTTTTATTTATTTTATAAAAAAAGCAAATCATCTGCATATTGAAGGACATCAACGTTTGGATCTAGAGAAGGTTCCAAATCATGGGCATAAATATTATACAAAATTGGACTTAACACTGACCCTTTGGGAAGACCCTGCTGAGCCTCCCGTGGACCGGTCAAAGATCCTTCTAGATGAATTTCTCTTTCTATTAATGATCTGATAATTAAAGTGTTCGGGAACGGAAATGAAAACAACAACAGCGTGCGGTCAGCTTCGTGTGTATTTCGAGACTAAATAAAATGCGAACGGTTAAATAATATTATACAATGCTCACAGCTGCGGTAGGTAGGTATATTAATACAACATTAGGTGCGTATCACACAAGCGAATCCTCACGTACATTACACCTTCACCATTATCGGCGATTATCATTTAGTAATTGGAGCATTTATTTTTATTTCAAAATAAGGCAGACACTATAATTATTACAATAAAATTATTAGATACAATATTACTAGCACTATAATAGCATAATACCCATACAAAATAATAAAATTTTAATTTAGATATTAATTAGTTTCCATTTTTATTCTACTGACATTTATTATTATTATGTTATTTACTATTATTTACAGGTTTAATACAATTTTAATATTTCAAACAAGTGTTCACAGACATCAATACAATTTAAACACTTCGTCTATGCCGTAACGTATAGACGGTCGTCGAGGTCTTTGTGTGACCTCCCTACTTGGTAAGCTACTGGTCAATACTGACCCCGCATTACTGACGGGGAGTACTCGTGCCTCCGTCTGTTCTCCGCTCGCTGGTGTAGGCAAAGCATAAGTCACAAATGGATTTGTTGTATCTTCATGTGAAATTCATTCAGTAGAAGGCAAATTACTCAAGTCTGTACGTGCCTAAAGTTGATCTACGTGTCGATGTATCACAGTTCCATCCCGCGTGGTAACGGTATAATTAGTCCCTCTTAACCGTTTATCTATTACCCCCGCCGACCACTTCGGTCCTAGCGCATAATTCCTATAATAAACGGAGGCACCCGGCGTTAGGGAACGTTGTGTGCCACCAGCATGGCGCAATTGTGCCGCCTGCGACGGATGTACACGCGGCTCACATTCAGCCTCCCGCACCGTCATCGTTGCCGTCGGCTTTGATTTAACAGCGGTCTGCGACGGCGTCTCGGATCGCAAGGCATCTAACCGCGTACGGAGTGCACGGCCTTGTAACAGCTGTGCCGGGCTCTCGCCTGTCGTACAATGTTCGGTATTACGATATATCAGTAAAATCTGTTTAAGGCGGTTTCCACATCCGTTTTCTGAACAAAGGCTTTTTTTATTACTCGTTTACAGATTCGCACCGAGTTTTCTGCAGCCCCATTTGACGAGGGCATATATGGGGCTGAAAATAAATGATCAATACCGTTTCTTTTCACAAAATTTTTAAATTCCGGGCTAGCAAAAGGAGGACCGTTATCTGAAACGATTTGTCTAGGTAACTTAAACCGAGCGAATACCTCCCTTAATTTTCTTATTACATCACTCGCAGTCGTTGAAGTCATTTTAAATATTTCTATCCATTTAGGATGGGAGTCCACCAGTACCATATAGGAAGCACCTGCTAGTGGCCCTAGGAAATCCACATGCAACCTAGACCACGGATGCGCCGACCAAGGCCACGGCCGGGGTTCGTGTACAGGGGACGCGGCCGCCACCGCTGCGCAAATGGAACCCGTACGACACTGCATGGCTATATCCTCGTCCATGCCCGGCCACCACACGTAACTTCTGGCTAATGCTTTAGTCTTGACTATACCCATATGGGACTCATGAAGTTCTTTTAGGACAGATGCACGACACTTCGAAGGAATTATGACCCGATGACCCCACAATAAACAGCCTAACTCGGAGTAAATTTCCTTTCGCCTATTGAAATAAGGTTGCAATTCCCTTACCTGAACCCTGTTCGGCCAACCGTCCTCAACAAAAGATAATACTGTTCTCAAAATAGGGTCGGTATTTGTATTTTTCTCTAAGGCCACGTTGTCGAGGAGTAAAGCGTCGCTAGCGAAATGAAGATGCGTTAACTCCGGCAGCGATTCACTGTCATCTGTTTTGCTGATTTGAAAACTTTCCGCCCTATTAGCCCCAATCATCCGTGATAAACAGTCCGCAGTATTTTATCCGTACTTACAAATTCTATGTGAAAATCGTAAGCGGATAGTATGAGGGCCCATCTTTGTAACCTATTCGCTGTCATATTGGGTACACCTGTCTCCGCCCCAAAAATAGATATAAGTGGTTTATGGTCGGTAAGCAGTGTAAAACGTTTGCCATATGGCACGATTGCTATGGTTTCCTAATGGATTTGACTATAGGCCCGCTCGGATGCTGTGAGCGCGCGCGAGTCGTACCCCAGGGGGCGCTCACATCCCCGCGAATCCCGGATAGCTAATACCGCGCCTATGCCCTCCGCGCTTGCATCGCATGTTACTATGAGTTCTTTATTTACATCGTAATGTGCTAGTACCTCTGTACTTGTTAAAACTTGTTTAACTTTTTCGAATGCTTGCTTTTGTGGATAATCCCAACGCCAAGGGTTATGTTTTTTTAATAACTCATATAAGGGTTTTACAATGAAACTAAGGTTTTTTTATAAATCTACCGTAGAAATTCACCCTACCTAAAAAAGACCTAAGCTCCGACACATCTTTTGGCCGTGGCATGGCTAAAATCGGTTCTACTTTACTCTGATCTACCCTTATACCTTGCTGATCTATGACATATCCTAGAAATTTAACCTGGTTTTCAAAGAACACGCACTTATTCTTCTTTAACTTCAGTCCAAATTCACTCAATCGGTTTAGCACTTTCAATATGGTATCCATATGGGAATCTCTACACTTGTTAGCTATTAGAATATCGTCTAAAAATATAGAGATATAGGGTATATCTTTCAGCATATTTATCATAAATCTTTGAAATATACCCGGACTAGAAGAAAGACCATAGATTAATCTTTTATACCTGAATAGGCCTCGGTGTGTATTTATTACAGCAAAATTATTCGGGTCACTTAATTCCACTTGATTGTATGCCTGAGAGAGATCAATCTTACTATAAAATTTACTACCCTCTAAATTTGTCAGTAAATCTTCGATTTTTGGAACTGGATACTTATCCACCATTAGAAAACGATTTAGTAACCTTAAAATCTGCACAAATTTGTAATGCCCCATCCGCCTTACGCACTATCACCAACGGCGTAGCCCAGTCGGAGGTTTCGACGGGTTCAATGACTCCCGCTGCCAGCATGCTGTCCAGCTCAGCGTCCACGCGGGCGCTTAGCGCGTACGGCAGAGGTCGAGCGCGGTAAAACACAGGCGTCGCCCCCTCCCGCACGTGAAGCCGGGCCTTCCCGCCCGTGAAACAACCCAAACTCCCATCGAATAGATCACCAAACCTTTTAAATATATTGTTAAGATTAGTGTCTTGCTTTGATTTACTTAATCCAATGTTGTGCACGCTGAGTTTGGGAATGCTTATTTCGAAGTAGTGCCTTTATCTATTATACACTCCCGGACTCTTGAATCGAGCCACCTTACATTCCCGGGCCTAAAAGCCCAATACATAAAAAATATACAATATTACAAAAAAGTTCTTATGCATTTTTAATACATACATACATACATATCGTCACGCCTCTCTCCCATCGGGGTAGGCAGAGACTATGGCTTTCCACTTGCTACGATCCTGGCATACAACTTTCGCTTCTTCCACTTTCATAAGTGTTTTCATACACACACGCCGGTTAAGGGTACTCTTGACCTGACCTTTTTCCAAAATGTCTTCTATTTGATTGACATATGTACGTCAAGGTCGCCCCTTACCAGTTTGCCCATTCACTCTCTTCTGATAAATCTGTTTCGTTAGTCTACTTTCATCCATCCTCTCCACGTGTCCGAACCATCTAAGCATACCTTTTTCTATCTTAGTCACTACTTCTTCTACCATACCGCAATGTTCCCTTATCACACTGTTCCTTTCTTTGTCCATAAACCACTCCAGCTATACTCCGCAGACTTCTCATTTCCACTGCATTAATTTTACTTCTATGCTTCTTCTGCCACACCCCACTTTCACTACCATACATAATAAATATCCATCACGCCTTATCCCCGAAGGGGTGGCAGAGGCATATTATATGCCCACTTTTTACCGTGTGGATTCCTGTCCCACGTAATAGGTGGTGAGCCCATTGCCGTGTTGAAATAGACAGACGCAGGTTGTGGCTACCTGCTGTTGAAATTTTTCATGCCGCCCATAAGGCATTCAACCAGGCTTAACGACTGCCATTTTACTGGCAACCGGGACCAACGGCTTAACGTGCCTTCCGAAGCACGGAAACGCTCGCAAATGTAAATACCACAAAGTGGTCACCCATCCGAGGACCAGCCATAGTGAAAGTTGCGTAACTCAGTGATCGTTTAAAGAACACTGAGACCGCGGGGCCACGAGCGCTTCTTTACCATACATGAGTGTAGGAACAAGTACTCCTCTATGCACAGCCAGTCTTGCCTTCTCAGACACTTTCTGACTGCTCATAAAGGCGTGCATGGCTCCATTCACTTGATTTCCAGCCAAAACTCTTCGTTTAATGTCACAATCACACTTTCCATCTCTCACAAATTTTGAACTTAAATATACAAATACTTTCACCTGTTCCACTCGTTTTCCTTCCACAAAAATCGAGCAATCTGTCATACTTTCCTCTCTTTCAAAAACCATTACTTTTGTCTTATTTACATTCACTTTCATTCCTTTGCTTTTTAGCGTATCATGCATAATGTTAACCATCAACTGCAACTCCTCCGCCGATGATGCCAGTATTACCTGGTCATCAGCGTATAGGAGGCATTTGACAGTCAGTTCATTCATTTTTAAACCATACGCACTCTCTTGAAGTTCTTTTAAACAACTGTCCATGTATAGGTTAAACAGCGCCGGTGACGCTACACAACCCTGTCTCACACCTTTTTCAATATGAAAAAAGTCTGTGCAAGCTCCGTTGATCCTGACACATGCACTAGAGCCCTCATAGAGAGATTTCAGTGCTCGTATCAAGTGACTGCTTACTCCATACTTGGCCAGTGTTGTCCATAGTTCATGCCTCACCACTCGGTCATAGGCCTTTTCCAAGTCTACAAATATGCAATAGACCTTTTGACATTTTGCCAAAAATTTTTCGGCTATCGTAAGGAAAAGACCTGATCCGTGCATCCTCTTCCTTTCATAAATCCTGCTTGTACATCCCACATTTTTCCTTCAGTTTCATTCATTACTCTTTTTATCAAAACTTTTGCATACAATTTGCCGACGATGCTGAGCAAGCTTATGCCGCGGTAGTTTTTGCACTCTTGCTGTGACCCTTTTCCTTTGTAAAGCGGCACGATGACAGCCTTGCATCAATCTTCTGGCACGCTGCCATTCCTCCAGCAAAGATTAAAAAGGCGGTACAGCTGGCAAGCTACCACGCCATGTCCCGCTTTCAGTATCTCGACAGAAATCCTATCAAATCCAGCAGCCTTACCCAATTTCATACTACTCAATGCTTCCACAATTTCTTCCATATTATGATGCTTTCATTGCTTAGTTCATTCCTTTCCCAAGAACTCGTTTGTGCTTCCATATCCTCTTTTTCATATAAGCTTTCACAATAATCTTTCCATCTTTTTAGCACACATTCTTCTCCTTTTAGAAAACTGCCATCCTGGTTTCTGATATTACTGAGTTTCGATGATGTTTGTTGACCTCTCACAGATTTTATAGATTTCTAAAAGAATTTTATATTCTGCTGGAAATTATCAGATAACCTACTATTAAATTTATCCCTATCATTCTCTTTCTCTCTTTTTATAACTTCTTTTGCAACTCGTTTATACCTTTTATATTCATTATTTGCCATTTTTACATCCTCATCCGTTGCCCTCTGCATTCTTTGATTCACCTTTGAAGTCAGCCAGTCTAACCATGCCTTCTTCTTGTCGCACAATGCTTTCATGACTTCTGCACACATTCTCTTCACCTTACATCCTTGGCTTATTTTATTTACCCCACACACTTCCACCGCAACTTCCACTAGACCTTCCTTAAGCGTCTTCCATAATTCTTCAATCTCATCTAAATTTTTAAATTTCTTACTCAATTTACTCACGAATCCTTCTTTTATGCTCATCTCTTGCAAATTTTTTGACTTTTATGCGCTCTAGTACAATTACAGGTTCACACACACGATGCCGCCACCGTTGAATCAATCCCGGCACCGCGGTATGCCCGGGTGTCTAAGACTTTCGTTCTTAGTCTTGCATCTACAATCACAAAATCAATCATACTTCACTGATTTCCCTCTTGTCTAGTATACAAATGAATCTGTTTGTGGTTAAATATGGTGTTAGTTACCACAAGATTCCTCTCCAAACATACTTCAAGCAAACTCTCACCATTTTCATTCACTAGTTCATCACCAAACTTGCCCAATACACTTTCATATCCATCACGCTTCACTCCAACCCAACCATTAAAATTACCTAACATTACAATTCTCTCGTTCCGTTTGCATTTACTCAGAATATCGCTCACACTCTCCCAAAATGCCTGTCTCTCACTTTGGTCTTGGTCTTTGGTCTTTGAAGATCGGCGCCACCGCGCATCTTGCGGAGCATAAACGCCCAAAACAAAGATGCGGGTAAGTCCAACCTTCAACCTCAACCAAAGGAGTCTTGGTCTCACACATTCATAGTCAGTCACACATTCATTCATTCTCGCGGACAGTAGAACACCGACACCCTGGCTCGCTGTACTGGTTGTGGCTACACCTGACCAGTAGGCTGTATAGGGCCCATGTGTAGTGGTGTTACATTCTTTCCTCTTTGTTTCATTCACACACAAAACATCAAGTCGTCTTGCTCGCATCATCTCGCATACCTCATCAATTTTGTCTTTCATTCCTCCTCTAACATTCAATGTAGCAAAGTGGCTATCCCTAGCCCACTTTCCGCCTCGATCGGAGACGGCATAATTCATCGTCTTTCCCGTATGTATTATTCTAAATTAGAATTTTAGAATTTAAAATAAAGAACAAAAGCAGAGCTTGGTCACTGATTTGAAAAAAATAATGACTGTTGAAAGTTGCTTTTGAAGCAATTTAATGTCGATTTGGTTTGAATTTTCGCAATTGTTGTTAACCAAAGTTTAGTTTAGTTATTTTACTATAATTTGAACCGTTTTTGGCTATAAAATTATGGATACTGCACCTGAAGTAGCCGCGCAAGTTGTAGCACTTCTTCAATCTGGGCTAAGTAAGCGAGATGTGAGTTCACATCTTCACATAAGTCGTTCCGCTGTTCAAAGAGTGTACCACCGATACCTGGAGACTGGCAACTCAGGAGGACCTCGTTACCAAGTGACAACGGCGAGACAAGATCAATACATTGTCCCTACTAGCTTACGAAATCGACGCCTTAACTCTGTTCAGATTCAAGAACAGCTCAGGGATTTTCACGGAGTGGCTGTAATTGCTCGGACCGTTAGAAGGCGACTCAATGAACGTGGTTTAAAGCCCCATAAGCCAGCCAATGGACCCAAATTGACACGAGCACACCGAATAACCCCGTCTAGAGTTTGCGCGTGAACATCTAAATTGGACCAGTCCAAGATAATGCTATACGGTAATGATGGAAGGAGTAAGGTGTACCGAAGACAGAACTAGCGTTTCACGCAATGCTGTATTGACGAGAAAGTGAGTTATGGTGGAGGATCATAGACAGTCTGGGGAGGAATCTCTATGGAAGGCAAAACTGAGCTAGAGGTAGTGACGGGACCACGACTGCCGCCCCTAGATGGCAATAGATACATTCGCCAATGTTTAGAGAACCACGTGATGCCATATGCTGGATTTATTGGTCAAGATTTCGTTTTCATGCATGATAATGCAAGGGCCCATACTGCGGGAATCGTCAGTGAGTACTTAAATGACATTGGTATCACTGTTATGAGATGGCCAGCGCGAAGTCCTGATATGAATCCTATAGAGCATCTATGGGATGAGCTGAAGAGGCATGTTCGAGCTCATCATCCTGCCCCGCAAACCATGCAAGAGCTCAAAAATGTAATTTTGGAAGAATGGGAGAACATTCCTCAACATGTCATAACGACATTGATTAATTCTTTGCCAAACCGTATGAGAGCTGTCATAAATGCACTAGGAGGCAATACAAGTTACTAAATAAACATTTCTTTTCATGTAAAACGTGTCTTTATTTAAAAATCGATTAGATTTTTTTCCTTGAAAAAAGCTAATATGGACTTGTTTCAACGTAACTCGACTTTTTTAATAAACTGTAGTTCAAATTTAGAACAGTGGCACTCTAAATGAATGATGAGTATACCAGCTCCAAAACTGCACCAAAACATTTTCCTTCTACATACATCTTTTATAAGTACTCCAAACCAAAAAAATCGAGGTGGCTCGATTTAGGTGTCCGAGAGTGTGTATAGATCCAACGTTTTAGTAACACCTTTGTAAGTAACGGGCACTTCGATGTACCCAAAAAGGTTTATCACGTTACCGTCATAAAAACGTAAGTTAAGTCGACATGATCTTACAGGTACATTGAAAAATTAATATTATAAGTATTTTTACTAATACAAGACGAAGCAAATCCTGTATCAATTTCCATGACTATTTCTATATTTTTTTTAGATAATAAAATATATTATTTATAGATATATAATTTATAGATTATAATATTTGTTTGAAGCGCTCGTGGCCCCGCGGACGTAAGTGTTCTGTAAACGATCACTGCGTTAAGAAACTTTCACTATGGCTGGTCCTCGGATGGGTGACCAGTTTGTGGCATTTACATTTGCAAGCGTTTCCGTGCTTCGGAAGGCACGTTAAGCCGTTGGTCCCGGTTGCCAGTAAAATGGCAGTCGTTAAACCTGGTTGAAGGCCTTATGGGCGGCTTGAAAAATTTCAACAGCTGGTAGCCACAACCTGCGTCTGTCTTTTTTTTTTTTTTTTTTTCGCGGTGAATGCATTTACGCACCGTAATCCCTGCTGCGGGGGCAGCAGGGACGGTGTGTGGGGCTCCCGGCCCGAGAGAGAGGGCCGTCCTACCCACTAAACCCCGCGGTGTCCCGCCTCACCTTAAAACCGACTCGCAGGGTAGGCCTGAGGTTAAATCACTGCGAGCCGGCAAGGGGCACCCCAGAACGGAGGGGTCCGTCTCGGGGCGGTCGATAAGCGACCACCCCGGAGCTCCCTAAGGAGCTGATGAACTAGCCCGCACCTCCACCGCTCTCGAGCGCTCCTCTGTAAGCAGAGGAGGTGAGAGCGGCCGGTACGGGCGTGCGCAAAAAGTGGGCACCCCCTGGAACACAGAAAGGGTGCCCGTCGCCAAGTGACCAGTTGGGCGGGGTCCCCCGACCTTCCGCCCACGGCCAGACATTATTCGGGGGCGCGCATGTATTGAGCACGTCGACGCCCCCGAACAGGACGGCGGGGTGGGAGCGTCTGTCCCGTACGCTCCCGCACCCGCAACTCCTCACGTTTCGCCGCCATCACCTCGCTAGCAAACGAGGCGACGGCGGCCCAACACTGTTGGCTGCCGACCATGGCTTGCACCACAGCCGGCAGCGACAAATCAAATCCGACAAGGCCCGTAAGGGCGATACGCGGCCCGTCCCACGCCGTGCACACGGCGAGTGTGTGCTCCGCCGTGTCCACGACGCCACTCGGGCAGTGACGACACACGGGGTCCGGCTCCACCCCAGCCACCTCCCACAGGTACTTGGCGAATACGCCATGCCCTGTGAGGAGCTGACTGAGGTGAAATGTCGGCGCTCCGTGTGCCCTCTCCACCCAAGCCCGCAGGACGGGCCGGACAGCCCCCACGAGTCGGGGGCTAACTGAGGGGCCTACCAACCTCTCGGCCCACTTCCGGAAGAGATCTTCGCGAGCCGACTGTCTCCAGCGGTCGATCTCGTTCGGAAGGGGCCGTCCACCGTTACTTCGCACCAGGGCGCTCTCTTCATACACCTTCTTGAGGACTCCAGCCTCGAGATCCCAGGGGAGACTTCCTGCAATTAGGCACGCTCGTGCCGCCCTCTGCGCAATCGACCGCTGCGGACGCCGCAGCAGCGGGATTGTCTTGGCGCAGAGGGCGTGCGCCCAGATGGGCGCTCCATACAACGCCTTTGAGCGCACTACACCGTCGTAGAGGCGACGGCATGCACTATTTGGGCCTCCCCGATTGGGGAGCAGCCTCGCCAGCCTTCCGGCGTACGACAACAACTTTGGCGACAGACGCCGGAAGTGCTCGACGAAGCCCCATCGGCTGTCGAGTACCAAACCAAGATACTTAATACTCGACCCGACAGCGATGGGGGTGCCGCTCACCACAATCTGACAATCTCGAGGTGGCCCTCGCCGAGGCCCGTGAAAGAAAACGGCCTCGGACTTTTCGAGGGCCACCTGGAGTCCTAGCGCCCTGATGCGACTGACCACCTGGGCAACGCCCGCGGTGGCCAGGACTTTCGCCTCGCGAAAATCTGGGCCCCGCGCGGTGACTAGGGTATCGTCGGCGTAACAGAGGACGCCGACTCCCCGAAGAGTAGCACCGCGCAGGACCCAATCATATCCGATGTTCCACAGGAGCGGACCCAGAACCGACCCCTGTGGAACACCACAAGACATACCAGAGCGGACCACTCCCGACCGGGCCGGATAGGAGATGGCCCGGCCGACAAAGTAGTCCGCGAGAATGCGCCTGAGGTACCACGGGACATTGTGGTACCTCAGCGCCTCAGCGATGGTCTGCCAGGGGATGGTGTTGAAGGCGTTCGCGATGTCGAGCAACACCGCCAGCATCACCTCCCCCGACAGACCGCCTCCTCGACGCTGTCCCGGAGCCGGGAAATGGCGTCCAGGGTCGACCTCCCGCGACGAAAACCGTACTGGCCGTCACTAAGATTGGGCCCCGCCCCCTCCAGGTGCCCGACGAGACGCGCCGCGAGCACCCGCTCGAGCAGCTTGCTCATCTCGTCGAGCAATACGATGGGGCGGTAGGCCGACGGCGACTCGGCCGGGCGCCCGTGCTTCTTCAACAGCACGAGCCGCCCGGTTTTCCACTGTTGCGGGACCTTACCCGACGCCAAACACTCCGACAGCAAGGACAGCGTCTCCTCCTCGAACGCCGGCATGACCAGGGCGATGACGCGCCCAGGGATGCCGTCCGGACCGGGGGCGTGGTTCCTCGTTTTGAGTTTGAGGACCGCCGCCCCGAGCTCGGCATCTGACACGGGCGGAATCATAGCCTCTGTGTCCGCCGGCGTCTGGCTTGGTGCCATCCGCGGTGGGACCCACTCTTTCCGCGCAGGGAAGAGGGAACTGACAACGTGCCCGACGAATGAGGGCTCGAGAGACTTGGTGAGGGGAGGCGCCCAGGGCCGGAGTTTGTCAGTCATGGCTTTGTACGGGCGCCCCCATGGATCTTCATTAAGGGTCTCGAGCCACTCCTTCCAGGCCGCCTCCCTGGCGGCCTTGATCGCCGAGCTGAGGGCAGCTCGGGCAGCCCGGTATGCGGCGAGTAGTTCTTCTTCACGGGCAGGGTCCCTGTTTCTTCGGGCGCGTTGGCGAGTGTACCTGCGCTGGGCTGCGTGACTTGAGGTTCGCAGCCCAGCCAGCTCTTCGTTCCACCAGTACACTCGCCGCCGCGGCTTGACAGACCCTGCCCTCTTCATGGCCGCATCGCAGACACGAGTCAGGGCGCCGGAAAGCCGCCCAGCCCTCGCGTTCACGTCCGGGCTAACGTCGCCCGCGGCCCATCGCTCGACGATGGCCGCCTCCTTTGCCAGTTCCCGGTCCAGCGTCCGCAGACGCCACCGCGGACCTTCCTCAACCGAACGGCGGTCCCCGACCGCCGGGGTCCCGGAGCCGGTGTCGACGATGTCGAACCATATGTAGCGATGGTCCGACAGCGTCTCCACCCCCTCGACCACTTTCCAACCACGCGTGCGGCTAGCCAGGCCAGAACTGGCAAAGGACAGGTCGATTATACTACGACCCGTCCCCGTTCGCCGCACGAACGTGTGGACCGACCCTCGGTTGAGCAGCACCAAGCCATTGGACACCGCCCATTCCTCGACCATCTCACCCCGGCTATCGGTTTCTGGAGATCCCCACGCCCGTGAGTGTGCGTTGAAATCTCCAGCTACCACCACCGGGGTGGGGTGCGCTTCTGCCAACAGAGCCCCGACCTCAATCAACCAACGCTCATACTCAGCGAGGCTTCTGTTGGGCGAGAAGTACACCCCGACTACTGCAACGTCTCCCAGCAGCGCGAGAACGCAACCGCGTCCCTGGAGCACCCTATCAAAAGCACCCCGCTGGGAGACGATAGCCACCAACTCGTCGCGGCTGCCAGCCCAGTTATCGCGGGCGCGAACCGCGTACGGTTCGGCGACTATAGCCACAGTCGCCTGTAACTGTGCGACAGACTGAAGCAGCAGATCTTGGGCCGCCGCACAGTTACCGACGTTGGCCTGCAGTACCGAGATGGGAGCCATTTAATTTTGGGAGATGTCCATCACCTCCTCTAAAACCTGGGTGGGCTGACGCGTACGTCCAGCACCACCCCGACGCCTCCTCTTCGTCGATGCCGCCAAACAGGCCTTCGTGCCCAGGCGGTGCGCAGCGACACCTCCCGCCGCCGCGCAGACGGGACACTGGGGCTCCGCTGAGCAGCCGGCCGCTTTGTGACCGGGCTGGCCACAACGGAAGCAAAGTGCGCTGCGATCGACTCCCGCAGCGCACCGGGCCCCCACATGTCCGACCTCAAGGCAGCGGAAGCAACGCTGCGGCCTGGACTCCAGCAATGTTACACGGACGCGGGACCATCCGATCGCAACAGGGTGGCCATCGGTTAGGATTTTGGCAGCTGCGATCGGGCATTTTACCCACGCCGTGCCTTCTTGACGGCCCGCTTGACGGACAATCTGTCCAACGAGAACGCTGGTGGTGGCGCACCCTCCTACGTCCGCCACCACCCGAGCAACGACCTCCTTAGTGGCCGCGTCGCCTAGACCGGAGATGCGCAGCTCCGGCCACTTCTCCGGCCTGGCAACACGGACATCCTCTCCCAGCACCACCTATTACGTGGGACAGGAATCCACACGGTGAAAGTGGGCATATAATATGCCTCTGCCACCCCTTCGGGGATAAGGCGTGATGGAATTTTATTTATTATTTATTTATTTTATAGATATTAAAATACTGACCGGTTTGTATTTCTTGAGCGACATCTGATACATTGGTTCTTCTTGTTCCTGGTCACAACGGCGAGGAGGAGCCGTTTATTCGAGCTCGATGAAGCTCCTCTTCTGCTCCCGAAGCAGAACCCACGAGGAGGTGGGTACGTGACGACCCATGCCAACTACCGCGCCCTCGGTAAAAGTGACCCCCTTGTGGTTTTTTCCTTGTGGCAACCCTAGGTATAACAGCTGATTTGAATTGGCTCCGTATTTTATATTGTAATATTACAAAAATAATTATAATTTTAAGTAAAAACCAATTCCTCATTGCCAAATAATAGTATATTAAGTGTTACATAAACTATTTGTGATAAAAGTAGATAAATATAAACTTTAAAATTGTACCGGTGCAGTGACAGTTATACATCGGAAAATTTTTCAATATTTAAAATAAGTACTTGGATTTGGCAAGATTTTTGAAACTTATAGTTGTTTAAATCAAGGTTTGTTTGTTTATTTACTATTACATCCTCACATATCCAGTAATAGATTGATTTTGTAACTTTCTATGAATAGAACATAACCTTGTTTATGTTTTGCCTTTCTTACTCTTTTTTGCTAATAATCACTGATTCTGTAGTATGTAATAATAATCAAAAATGTCGAATACTGTTAATATGCTAATGACGCGTAAGGCCTTGGCTAAACCGCAAGAGACAAGGCTCCAATTAACGTTGAAAGAGTTACAAATTATGAGGCAGAAATGCGATAAACTAAACAAGGAAAGGGACGAAAATGAGTTAGAACTGCTTGGTATTTTAAGTAAGAACGGACAGCTCAAGAAAGAACTGGCACAGTTGCATTCACTGTATACTGATACCTTACAGGATCGGGATAGCTACAACTTATAGTTGACAGTTTTGACTATTGTAGGGATCATTATGAACAAACTTTAAACCAATTTGCAGTACTTAAGGAGGAGCTACAACAATCAGAGATCAAAATATCACAGCTTGAAACTGAGAAACAGAGCACCGTGGTTCAATCTAATCAGAGTTTGTTCGATGAACTGATGGCTACAAGCATAGATACTGCTAAAGCTCACCCTTCCATTATCATAGACCTCACCTCTGATGATGAATCCGGGGGCTGTTCTAAGTCATTGAAAATGATTAAATGTAGTAAAAATAAGTTAAAGAAATATTTAAAAATTAAAAAGTTTATCAAGAAATCAAAAAAAATGATACATAAATATAAGTTTTTTATAAATACTATGTCACTTAATAAACAGAGATTGCAACTGATTGACCAGGTGAATATGTATATGTTAGAACTGGACACTGTCGCACTACAGTACAAAACTGATACACGGGCCCTTCAATATCAGATTGACCGGCTTCAAGACTCTTTAAAATCAATTACATACAAATATGAAACGGCAGAGAAACAGAGTAGGGAACAGGTGTTAGCTATAGGTTAATTAGTAAACTCATGTCATTGTCAAAATGACCAATTGATATGCGGCCATGTTCCCTTCTCACCCTTGAATTGTAAAAAAATTTAATGCAGTGATGGAATTGGTGAGCAAAGAACTTCTTCAATCCTAAATGAAAATATGTGCGGTGGTACATTGCATAGTAATATATCACTGCAGCCACATTCAATAACATCTGGTGATAAACTCACTTCATCACCAGTTAAAACTGTGTGCAGTGTGGATACTAGTATATTAAGTTCAAGCAGTACCTGCGAGGTATCTGTAATAGAAAAGTTGCAAATAAAAAATAATGAAAAAATCATAGTGTATTGCGATGAAATAGGTAAAAATTTTGGACATCATTTATCACAGTTAGGTCATTCTGTAATAAATCATTCATATCCAGGTGCTTTTTACTCTAAAATTATAGATTTTATTTTGACTGGTACTCACTGCATGCAGTCCGCTATAGTGGTGCTGGTTGGTAGAAGAGGCAATATTAATAGTGACAAACTTATAAAATTTTTTGATAAGTTATCAAGTCTAAATGTAAAACAAGTAATTTTGTCCACCTTGCCATACAGCACTGCTATGAGCCACAAGGAAAACAACTTAAGATACAAATTAAATATGAAACTACATACCATGGTATCATATTCCAAAAAAATTGAATTGTTAGATTGGAATATTATTTTCAATAATAAGTCTGTTGACATTAGATAGATATTTTCTATCAAAAACTTTACAACGAAAGGTAGCTCTGTTGCTATCTAATTTTTTAATTTTTCAAGCCAAATTATTGGCAAGTACAACTGCTTTTATTGAGCAGGATAATTTTGACACTTAACATTTGGAAAATGAAATTCCAAAAAACTAGTTTATAAATGGTAAAGATTTAGAGTTGGAGCTATACATTAATGCAAATTCTATTAATATTTTTTGTGCTACAGAGCACTGGTTAAAAGATCATGAAATCACATTGTTGAACTTCATAAATCACCAGGTTGCTAGCTCGTTCAATAGAAAACATTCTAAACGTGGAGGCTCTTTAATATTAATTAATAAAAACTTAAAATTTAAAGAACGTAAGGATTTAGTAGCCCTCTCCTTTGAGCGAGTTATTGAGATTGCCAGTATTCAGTTTGAGCATTTCATCTTGTTAAGCGTATACAGTCCCCCTGATGCTCCGTACATTAAATTTGAAGAAAAGCTTGAAGAAGCACTGTTCAAATGCCAATGTTCGAAGAAATCTATAATAGTTTGTAGAGATTTTATTGTTGATATACTAGATACATCATTATTTTTTCTATCAAACTGGTTTTAAAGGTGCTCCAATCAGCATCCTTTAATCTATACTTAAGGCGAGTGATTAAATGAGAGGAATATATAGTCTTAAAAATAGCGAAATGTAGAATTATTGGGAAATGATCACACACCATGGGTAGAGGTGAGACAGGTCCATGTAATCCCCGAAGCGAAATTTGATGAATATATGGATAAATCAGGAGCACTTTCTCCTATATTAGGGTTATTGCGACGTGTACAATAACCTATATTGAGTAAACAAAAATTGTGAGTATTTAGTCTACATTACATTTATTTTTACTACATTTCCAAAGCGGTTTCTGGAACTACCCCAAGACGGATAATGGCAATTTAAATCCCCAAGAACTATAAAAGGTTAAGGAAGATTAAAAAAAATGTTACTTAGTAAATTCTTCACTAAGTATCGAAGAAGGCTGAGGTATATAAATTGAGATGTAAAAAAAATTATTTAAAACGGCAGCAATCACAGAGAAATCATTAGTGAGAAGCAATTGGTACATGCATTTTACTCTTTTCTCTTATTCTATTCTAAACGAATTATTTATGTGTTCATACAAATAAACTGCTAAACATTTAATAGCTACCATATTTAAAAAAAACTTAACTATCTTCACGCTGTATCCCTGACGGGGTAGTCAGAGAGGACAGAACTAAGTACCATATTAAATTATTATATTTGCTTAACCTTAGATTCCCCATAATATCTGCTAAAAAGAACTTACACAGAATCTATGAAGAACACAAATATTTCAATTAAAACTATTAAACTACAATATATTTACAACTTATTAAGTATATTTACTCAATATAACTAAAATATTTACAATAATAATGACCAATCCACAAAAAAAAAGTTAAAATACTGCGACCGCCAAATCCAAAGATTCCCGCCCTTTTCGAGTGTAATAATTGGCCGCGTATGAGCTTATTAATCGGTGATTGAGACTGGTGAATATGGCAACTAACTCATTCTTTGTGGGTAAATTCGGTTTATTATTATTTTTTCAAATTTCTCTAGGCTGGCTATACTGCTTTGATCGCGTTTGATCGCCAGATTCGCAAGTGGTCAGTCAAGATATTGATATTCTTTTAATCTCCAAATAAAAAATATAAAGCCTGTTTAATGCTGATAAATAAACCTACATGTGTCTACGCCTACGTTCGTAGACAGAGTAACCAGATAGAGTAACTTTTATCGTTTTGAACTTTTTTGGTAGACTGCATCCTATTTGACAACAAGCTGCTATACGTAGCTGAACGTAGACGGCTGTCTACGTAGCTGAAGAATTAAAAATTAAAAAACTATAGCTTCAAAAAATAAAAGCTGGCCCAAACGTCTTAGTTACCAGGCCATATTATGCATAAAAAAAAACAAATAAACAAAACAACGAAACATATTTTACGAAATTAAAAAAAATACGGACTTTACACGGGAATGGACGCTGGATGTATATTATTTTCTAAAACTAGTGCATTTATCTTATTTTATGAGCGGGAGTGGTGGTTTCGTGAACATAAAAGTTGTGTTAATGTGCACAATACAAGTATATATAATAATATGCTGAGAATGCTTTTTCTTCTTCTTCTTAATAATAAGAAAATATAAACCTTAATAATAAGAAAATATAAACACCAATGACACGGATGTATGGACTAAGTTTCCTTTGCCTGCCCAAGATTGGCGAAGACAACTAACAACAACAGCCTTTATCCCCTTCGTTATAAAGGCGTGACAATTTGTATGTATGATAATAAATAGTTTATTAAAGTATTTAATTGTCTGTTTATTTCTACATAAACCACAGAATAAACCCTACTAATGTACTGATATTAATGTAATATATACGCTGTATAACTGACGGGGTATTCCCTGGGGTGTAAGGGGCCCCACCAAGATCTTCGGGGCCCAAGTTAACCTCCCGTTCTAGTGCGTGTACCTGCTGACTAACGGACGAGGCCCTGGCGCTGCCTTTCCCCTCTGGGGTTGGGAGGTCCGAGGGCGTCGCTCCCATAAAAGCCACCCGCCGAAACAAAAATGGAAAAGGGCTATAGGAATGCTGCTAGGGATAGGGTGCCGCCGCAAAACGGCGCGCAGGAGCCCCGCCCGACTCCTGTGGCAAGTGGGCTAGGGCTGCCGTGTGTCGGGCCAGCACGGCTAAAGAATTTAGCCCCAACCCGTATCCACTTCGCATCATGGAACATTGGCATGCTGACTGGGCGTGCGGTAGAGTTGGCCGAAGTACTCTCCAGGCGGAGGGTGGACGTGGCGTTCCTGCAGGAGACTCGGTGGAAGGGCAACAGAGCCCGGCCTCTGCAGAAAGGCTACAAGCTGTATTACACGGATGCGCCTGGTGGGGAGAACAGGGTGGCCGTGGTGCTCTCCGAGGGGCTGTATATCGGCATCTTGGAGGTGAAACGCTGTAGCGACCGGCTTATGATCGTGAGGGTGATTATCGATGGGATTATTACCCACCTGATAAGTGACTACGCGCCACAGGCCGGTTGTAGCGACGCCGATAAGATGTCGTTTTGGGGCCAACTCGAGGGAGTGCTTCGGAGCATTTCGTTGTCACAGGGAATCGTTTTGGGCGGCGACCTAAACGGTCATGTGGGTGAGAGGTGTGAGGAGTTTGAGCGTGTCCATGGTGGTTTTGGATACGGCACCCGCAACGCTGAAGGAGAAACTATCCTCAGAACGTGTGCGGCTGCCGACCTGGCCATTGTGAACACGTATTTCAAAAAGAAATCCGAACATCTCATCACCTACAAGAGCGGGAGGCGTACAACTCAGATCGATTTCCTACTCACTAGGCGACACAGCATCGGCAAGGTGGCCTACTGCAAGGTCATACCCGGAGAGAGTCTTACTGCACAACACCGTCTCCTTGTCATGGACCTCTGCGTGAAGCCCAAAGGCAAACGCATCGAGCGGTGCCAGCGCCGCATCAGATGGTGGCTGCTTGATGAAACTAGGTCCCAGGAGTTCGTCTCAGCTGTCGGTGACAAGTGCACCGACACTGAAGGCGGGCCAGTTCGAGATTACTGGGACAAAGTTTAGGCGGCCATCCTTGGAGCGGCGAAGGTGGTGCTCGGTGAGTCTAAGGGTGGACGCAAATGTGACAAGTAAAACTTGGTGGTGGAACGACGCAGTCCAGAGGGAGACTAGGGAGAAGAAAGCCCTCTTTGAAAAGTGGCAAGCGAACGGATCTCCCGAAGACTGCGACGCGTACAGGGCTGCCAAGCGCGCCACAAAGAGAGCTGTAACCAGAGCCAGACGAGACCACTTACAACCTCTGTATGATAAGCTGGAATCGTCTGAGGGGCAGAAGCTCATCTATAAGCTGGCGCGCTCCAGGGTCAAAGGGCAACCTGTTAAGCGAAGACCTCGCGGTAAAGGAGAGATGGCGCTCGTACTTCCACGAGCTGCTTAATAAACAACACAAAGATGTGCAGCCTCCGGATCTCCCTCCGAATCAGGGACTAGTGCCTCCGGTAACGCCTGGAGAAGTCCTGACTGCGCTTCGCCGCATGAAGAATCGGAAAGCTGTCGGACCCGATGGAGTCCCCATCGAAGCCTGGAAGGCAATGGGTCCTCGCGGTGTGGGCGTCTTAGTAAACCTTTTTAACCGCATACTCCTCAGCGGGCAGATCCCAAACCAATGGAGACTGAGTATTATTACTCCAGTCTTCAAAGGTATGACGATATTGCGCTGGCAGACGCGGACAGGGGCAGATTGGTGCGACGTGTAAAGGCGTGAAAGGAGACGCTTGAGAACGGCGGTGTGAAACTAAATGTGGCGAAGACCGAGTACTTGGCACTAAACTCGACAGATCCCACGTCCGCATAGGCTGTGATTTGGTCGAGCGCACGGACCAGGTTAAAAACCTGGGATCTGTTTTTCACACGTCCAGTGACATCGATTGCGATGTCAAGTCACGCATTGCTGCCGCGTGGGCCAAATGGCGGGAGATGACCGGTGTCATTTGTGACCCTAAAATGCCGATCCGGTTGAAGGGACAGGTCTACAAAACCATTATTAGACCTGTCCTTTTACATGGCAGTGAGACGTGGCCGATATTGGAGCTACACAAGCAGGAGCTGCGTGTCACGGAAATGAAGATGCTGCGGTGGATGTGTGGAGTCACGCGGATGGACCGCGTGAGGGACTCTCGCATCCGCGGCAGGCTTCACGTCCGTGACATTGTAGACAAGTTGCAAGAGTGTCGCCTTCGTTGGTATGGTCACGTCTTGCGGCAACCGCCGGGCTACGTAGGTAACAAATGTCTGGCCATGTCAGCCCCGCCGGGTCCCGGTAAGAGGGGAAGACCCAAGAGGTGCTGGCTTGACGTCGTAAGGGATGACATGCGTGCCAATGGTCTCGCTACAGGGGATGCCGACGACCGTGCGAAGTGGAGGAGAAAATGTAGGAAAGCGGACCCCGGGCGTCGCGAGACGCAACTGGGACAAACGCTCGGATGATGATGACCTGACGGGGTATTTAGAGAAGGCAGATCGCCTGGCTTCGCAATCCATGCATACTTCTTTCGCTTCTTGCAGATTTATCAATCGCTATATACATGCACGTCTGGGTACTCGTTTTCGAGTACTTTTGACTTTTCCGTTTTTGAGCAATCTGCTCACGTGGTCTTCATATGTAAGTCTCGACCTACTCTGACTCCTACCATCTACTTTCCCACAATATATATTCTTTGTCAATCTTTCCTCACTCATTCGTTGGACGACGACCGTGTGTCTCAGCATTTATTCCACCTGAAGATTTTTTAAATATATATATGGGTACAGTATCAGAAGAACTAGATTTCTATAAAATATCACGCACTTATACACATACAATAACTTATGTAGATATCTATACTTTATCTATTACGAATTTTTATGCAGACAATTAGCATATTATATAGAAATATTTGATTATTGTTTGTAGTGTCAAGTTGACTGCAACGTCATTACGTCTGTTACAGTTACTATAACCGACGAAATAACTTTAACCACCAAGTATGGGCTTGTTAAAGTTAGTGTCAGTTGTGACTTCATTTTAACCATTGTTAGATTGGTGCAATTCAAATATTGTTTAACCAGAGATTTGACGGCTGGTTTGGCTTTGGCTATTGTTATAGTTAGTTCGTGTAATCCACCCTAACGCTTTAATTAATTATTTAACCCCAGCATACATACAAGAAGATTTGAGAAATATGAAATAATTAAGATGAGCTAAAAGGTTGAGGCAACCAGGCCAGAAAATGTAATTACAAAAAAAAATTGAGTGTAATATTTGAGTGTTTTGCATTTGCACAGTGCAAAAATGGGGAGTTTTTGTTATTTTGTATTTTTGCAGTGAGTTATAAAAACCTAAAAAAAGTTATAAAACTTCTACAATTGCACAAATAACTTTCTTGTGATGAATTTAAACAGTTTATTTTGATTAACTGTCACATAATTTCTCTATATAACCTCAAAGCTTTGTTTGCGAAATGGATTCACAAGTTTGCGTGATATGTCATAACAAAAAGCCCGTAAATTCTACCGATAATAGATTGGTAACAGAAAGTTGTGGACATGTTAAATGCATGGGATGTCTAATGTTGGAAAAGACTGGTTGTCTTGCTTGTGTAAAACCGCAGCTCGAAATTAATTTAGACGATGGTTTGTATGAAGATAGCGAGCCGGCGTCTGCTAAGGAGACTAATGGCAAGTCCCATGACGATAAAAACGTTCATTGTGAAACTCAAGACGCCACTAGGAAGATAAAGCCTGAAACATCCCATATCAAAGTGGAAACTGGTGAGTCTCAGTTCCTTCTACAGATTAGAATAATGTTTGTTTTGAATGTTTGTTATTAAACAAGATTTTGGGTTATGGGTCACGTATATTTAGTGCATTTTCAGTTGCTTTCAAACCCTACATGAATTGTAGCATAGGGTCGATTTTTAATTGGCTGCTAAGATGCTGCTTTTGATGTTCAGCATTGATAGGAGTAAGGTTGCCTACTTTTTTTTTCAATAAATAAAGTTTATGTAGGTCTGAGAAAGATATTAAACAGTATTTTAGAAAAATGAACAGTATTATATTTATTAATTAAACGTTTTGAATACATTTTTCTTGACATTCTCGCAGAACTAATTAATCCTTTTGGAAAATTTCATATACATAATATATCATAATTCTACACATTTTTTATCAAATTGATATTGGCTCTATTTCTATCGTCCCACCACTTCGCATTCATAACTGAAAATACCCTTTCAGTAAATGCTGAGGTGATGAAAACAAACAGTAAATATGATATTTAGATTATTTTATTTATATTGTTTCATTCTTGGTCTGTATGAGCTAGTAGGTAAATAGCTCCAATTCTGGCCAGTACTCATTTCGATATTTTTTTTTATCTTGTGATGCATTTTCAAAATTAATTTCTTAATTATTTTCTCAAAATGGTCGACTGTGACCACAGACTTATGAGATAAGCAACAAATTAGAGAAAGCCAACTGTTAGTCTCACTAAAATTAACTAATTTAAATGGTATTATCAATGAAATGAATGTTTTTAACAGTTTTAGACTCTTCGGTGTTGCCAACTTCTAGTAATTCGAGTTGCTTGACTCAAAGTCAAAAGAAAACAGTATTTTGGATACTTTATTTTTGTTCAACAGTAAAAAGTATAATTCTGAGAAAAACAGTATAGTTGGCAACCCTAGATAGGAGTGCTGTCTGATCTTCCAAACAACCCCATAAGGGCATGCATCTTTCCGGGCATACTTTGACTCACTCTATTTACTTGCCGCATTTATCCCCAAAGGTAGTGTATAGGCTGAAGCATACTTTAGGTTCACATTCTTCACTGATTTAAATTAATGTTATTCATGGCTGTTTTTTGTTACTGTCGTCTGTAAAGAACTTTCAATGAAATAAAACAGCTAGGTTCTGATGTACTGCAAATTTGATTTGTAAGAAGTATAGACTAAGCAAAAGCAACAATTTCATATACTTTAAAATTACTTGATAACTTTATGATTTGCTATGATCATGAATAGAATAGAATAAACTTTATTGCACACCATTATTAAAATAAATCATGCAAAGAGAGAACAATTTTATAAATGTACAGAGGGCGGCTTATAGCTAAAAAGCAATCTCTTACAGGCAACCTTTAATTAATTTATTTCATGTTACAGATGCTAATGGCAAATATTACGAGTGCACTGTGTGCAACAAGAAATTTCATGCCCGTAGTCAGGTGGCATACCATGCATATTGCAATGGACAAAGGAAGCCATACCAGTGTCCCGACTGTGACAAGGTATAGTCCAGACACAATTTTATTTTAGAATCAATCTCGTTTAGTTCTACTGTGTGTGTAATGTTAAACTTGTACTTCACAGAGCTTTGCTACACAATCTCACTACAAATATCACATGCGGGTACATCGTAATGAGCGCACATATGCCTGTGATGTCTGTGACGACAGATTCTTTCAAATGTCTAAGCTGCAACGACATAAGTTAAAACATACAAGTTAGTATTTCATAATTTATAAATAAAGTAAATTGTAATATCATCTGCTTGGTTAAAAATGTTACTAACTGCTCCTTGTTTGGAACTGTTATATTATCATTATAGTGTTAACTGTTATATTCTATTAATGACGATTTTATAACATTTTGTTGATAACAATGATGATAAATGGTGTTGATTGGTCATAGTTGATTCCATTAAAATTAACTATCTTCACATTTCATAAAAACAAAATCTGTCTTCACGTGTTTTCCTGATTAGTTAGTCAATAGGACCAATAGCCTGACTTTGAGATTCTTGCATACCACTTCTACTTCCTGCAGATTTTTAATCCTTTATACATGCAAGAGATGGTGTTAGTAATAGCAGTAGTAACGCACCAACGTAAATAAATAAATTACTAGTAGATCTTTCAAGATTCTGTAACAAATCGTAAGCATCTGTCTATATGATCAATCCTGATCATTAACATAAAATTCTTTAAATGTTTCATACCATATGCATATAGTAGTACATACCATAACAGTAGGGTATAGTATAGATAGTGTCTCTCAAAACAATGAAGGTAATGCATTTTATCATTTTATTCAAATAATAGATTTCTCTCTTTTGGCATTGTTTACAAAAAGGCAGGTAGCACCCGCAGCACACCATAACTGCGCAGTTAAAGTGTGCTGTTGCTGAGAAAACACAATTACAGACAAATATTTGTGTTATCAGTTTAGTTTGGGTGTTTTCTATGTATAATATGTATTGTATGTATGTCTATGTATGTATGATATATTCCTCAGTTGTATAGTATTAAAACTAATAAAAATTTACATAAATGTAAAACTTGCTATGGATAACTTGTTTCAGAAGAGAAAAAATATGTTTGCAGCCAGTGCAATAAAGCTTTCAACAATCTATCATCACTGCGCAAACATGGTCTGACTCACACTGAGGAACGGCCATACCGTTGTGCCACATGCGGAAGGTGTTTTCGAGACAGCTCAAATTACAGAAAACATGTGGCTAAGCATGGTAAGATTGATGCAACATTTTTTTATGCATTGATACTACATTTTGATGGATTATAAATATTATTGTTAGTATTTAATTGATAATCTGTATTAAAAATTAAAGTTAATTGTATTCTATTCCATTCTATTCTAATAATTGTAGTACAAGTTTGAGATACATCTGTTTTAAAATAGCTTTTATAAATTATGTTCTTCTTAAAAAAAATATAATAAAATAAACTTTATTGCACAAAAATATAAAACATGATGTATACTTCTAACACAAATTTTACAACCAGAATTTAGGATATATGGTTTCTCTTTGACAGTCCATTATTCTGACACTAGGCAACATGGCAGTGGTTAAGCCAAGTTGATCCCGGGCACAAGTTTATGTGGGAAACGGGCAAAACTTCAAAACGCATGACGAGCCGCGGGCGTCAACTTGTACATACATACATTTTTTCGAAAAGGCATATACCAAAAGTGATTTACAGTTTCTTGTATTGTCAGCAGACAAGAAATGCTTATGCGGCAGTTGGATCAGTTGGGGCTCATGCCGCCGCGCCGGATGCACGGCGAGTGGGGCGCGAACAGTTCGACGTCCGCATCAGTGCCCGCGTTGTCCGCAGGCCTTCCACTCCAGCAAGGACATGCGCAGGCATGCGGCCGTACATACTGGTACGTACATTCTCATTGGTTTCCAAGGCCGCCAAGGCTGTTCAGGGTTCTTTTATAAGTCGACATTCGGTGGTTCCTTTGGCCAATGGGACCACGGTTAAATGAATTTTTCCGTAGTCTCATCAATGGGACTTTCAATGGGACCACGGAATGGAAGCGGTTATTTTAGTTAATTGAAATTTGAGACGCCCATTTTAGCGTCAGTTTTGGTAGGTTAAAGCTTGTGGCGGGTTACGTGTACAAAACTATGTCGTACCTTCCTACCTTAGTACTCTCTAAATACCAGAACCCGCTTTTAACATATTGTTTTGGAATTTGTGGTTTGAGTTTATACTCCCATGATATTTATGAGATTTAAAAAAAATTACAGATACGAAACCGTTTCTATGTAAAGTTTGTAAACGGCGATTCCGAAGAAAAGATAACTTAGAACGACATATACGTAATACTCATCCAGATTATGATCCGCCCAGTGCCGTGGAATGCGACGAAACAGCTCTCATTCAAATAGCTAATAGTAACAACTTGCTTAAACAGAACTATCAGAAAGATGAGAAAACAAAGTTAAAAATACTGAATCCTCTTCCACCCCTGCCGCAAGATGTAATACTAAAACTGCAGGAAAAGAAGAATGACACCGACAACTGCAATGGGAACGATACCAACAAAAAAGATAAAGTCAAAACTGTAGATATTCACAAAAAAGAAATGGGAAAAAAGTCTTTAGAAACTGTAGATACATCATATATTTTAGTCGCAAATAATGCAAGAGAAAGTGTAATAGTTAATAAAAAACTAGTTGTGGAAACTAAACCATCGAGCCCTAATCCGGTGTGTGAATATGTGCATAAAATAAGAAAAGCTATGGTACCTATGGTAACTTTACCACCAATAGACATGAGAAAAATGATAGAATTAGAGGAAAAAAATAAATTAAATAAACTTAAATTTGGTACACCTGCAAAGGAGAAAAAGAATGTGTATGAAAAAATCTTATATGGCGATAAAGATAAAAAAGAGATTGAGGAAACAAATGATACTGGAGCTGAAATTCACTGGCGAAGAAAAATTAAGCAATCTGTTTCTATTGGTAAGTAGATGATAATTATTGTATGTGTTTTCTGAATATAAATATGTAGAACAGTGTGTTCAGGATATAAGTGTAGCCCTATAATGATTGATTTTTTTCATAAACATCCATGTATTTTTATGATACTCGTAGTTTCTATGGTTATTAACTATCTGTACTCTGATTATCCCTGACAGGATATTCGGAGAATATAGACCGCCAGGCTTCGCGATCGCTACATACAAAATAAACAATAGTGTAACCATACAAACTGGTCAAAGGATTGGCTTATACATTTGAACACCTTAAAAACTTGACGCCGTCAAAAATGACGCCGTCTTCATCAATAGTTCAAATCACCTAGTAAATCTAACCCCCAACCCAATAACCCATTTTGTAGTTAGCATATTTCACTATAGTTTAACTCCCATTGGAGGTGGTCCATTACCGTTTTCTATTTGATTAAAATTCTCAAAGGGCCTCTGCGTGTTAGACCACTATGTCCCCATGTAAGCCTACCAAAAGACCGGGTATCTTCGTGAGAAAAAAAGAGGATACCCGAGAAGAGAAGAGACTAATAATAATAATAAAAATGTCATAAAATATATGTTCAGATTTTTTTAAAGAAACCTTATAAGGTGACCCCGTATATATCTTTACCTACTGTACACTATATTAGTAAGTAGCACACATTAATACATTCAAATCAGTTAATACATACATAATAGGACAATATTAAGAAACTGCATAAGGTGTATCTTGTATCGTGTGTAGGTCTTATAGTTTATAATCAGTAAAGCCAGTTCTCTAGTGCTGATTAGCATCTTTTTTTATCGGACCTGTTAAGGTGTAAAGGATTTTCACAGGGTGCTGTTCTAGGACCATGTCATAAATCCATTATTTTTTTCCGAAGATATACCCTCACATTTTATAATTTGTATTGTCACTCATGTACTCATTAACTCTAATATTTTTTTGGATTTCAGATTTGAAGTAAATCAAAGGCTGATGTTGTAAGATGTATACCAAGGAGGGTAAATAGTTTATTATATAGTTAATCTATTTTATATGTATTTGATGCATACATTAGAGTAATAATTTCTACATGGTATTGCTGGGTGAGATATTTTTTTATAAAGATTCTTATATAAACGTAGCAAGAGAAGTATAATGCTAATTAAACGGCAATGCAATCACTGTTTCGTATTTAATGAACGTGGCTATTTAAAAATGTTTTTTTTTTATTATCAATTTGTCATGATAATAATTTTGATTCCTTTAATGTAACTGGTGCACCTGCTGACTGACAATGGAGGATATGGCGAAAAACCCAATGAATCTTTGGGGATTTTGACAATAATAACGCAAAATTAGCCCCAGTCCAAAGTGTAGAGAGAGAGAGAGAGAGAGAGAGAGAGAGAGAGAGAGAAAGGGAGCAGGAAGTTTATAACTGTCTTATAATCTATAATATCTTGTTGCTGTAGATACAAGTAATTATCAGTCAATATGTTACTAACACTAGTTCATAGAGGCGTCCAAGACGAAATATTTGTATGTCGTAAACTAATGCTGTGAGTTTTATTTCTTTTTAGCAATGTATTTTATGTGTATTTGAGATTTTAAAACGTTATTCTTATTATTGTATAAAATGAAATATTCGAATGAAGCCGGACCAAATTTTCATTTATTTTGATCTCATGCGTGGCACGGCACTAATACATTAGTTTGTTTTGAAGGGTTATTGCATTTGCTTTTGCTAAATCGGATAACAAAAAAAATTATTCGACGGACATGGTCGATTTGATTTTTTCATTTATTATTGACGCCAGAGCATTATCCTAACATATTTTAATTCTAAAACCATGCCGTATTTTGTGGAACTATATTAAAAAGTAAATAAAAAAATAACAATAAATATTAGTTCCATTAGTACACACTGCGATCAGCATCAGCAAAAGTTAATGGTGGCTATTAACTTTTTGAATGGAATTCATGCCATCGGTGATAAACTCAATGCGCTCAGTGTGTACGTCCATGGAACTAATATGCAAATTAATACATACATACATATTATCACGCCTGTTTAGGCAGAGACTATGGTTTTCCACTTGCTACGATCCTGACATACCAGTTTCGCTTCTTCTACTTACATGAGTGTTTTCATACATGCTCGCCAGTTAAGGGTACTCTTGACGTGGCCTTTTTCCAAACGGTCTTGGATTTGATTGACATACGTACGCCGAGGTCGACACCTACCAGTTTGCCCATTCACTCTCGCCACATAAATCTGCTTTGTCAGTCTATTTTTATCCATCCTCTCCACGTGTCCGAACCATCTAAGCATTCCTTTTTCTATCTTAGTCACTTCATCTTCTGTCATACCGCAACGATCCCTAATCGCGCTGTACCTTTCTTTATCCATCAACTTCACTCCAGCTATATTTCGCAGACTTCTAATTTCCATTGCATTAATTTTTATTATATGCGTATCGTTTTTTTTCGTCTTACAATATTTTACTGACATGGCTACTCTTGGGAATTGAGTATGCATGGTGGAAATGTTAAGTGTACTCACTAAAACTTATCCAAACAAAACAAGATCCTCAAAGTACAGGTTCAGATTTTTTTTAAATTTGTTTTTGTACGATTTGACAGAGCTCGTGCAGTACCTACTATCAGGACTTTGTATGATTACATTTTCACCATAATTAGGCACATCCCTACGGCTTCGTTCGTGACATACTTCAAAGTTTCGAACCCTCGTAGCACAAAGCCCCTTTAATATAAGCCCCGTTTTGAGACCAAAATCGAAATTTTAACCGATGTAAAGAGGAAAAGAAATTGTCAAAAGAGGTTCTAGACTGATAAGCAGAAAGTAGATAGATATATATTTGAAATTTACTCATAATATAGATAAGGATAACTTGTGATTAATGCTGATTTTGATAACAAGAAAATGCTCAGTCACATTCACAGGGAGTCAACGTTTTTGTATCATTTCTAGGTTATGACACGAGTGTTACAGTATTACCATACGTTGGGGTTCAGCGAAGGACATATTTCATATACAACGAGCTTCTTATACAACGATCTATCTCGTATTTAAATGCTAAAGTTGTTTTTATTTGTTACAATTTCAAGGTTAATAGTCAACAGATTTTTATGACTTTAGACATATTTCATTCCGGAGACGGTCATAAGTTATTTTTGACCGCGTACCATTTATTCAAATTTGATGTTACGATTAAAGTAATTCAGCAAACTAAGCAATTTTTATTACAGATATTGTTTACACTGTTGATTGATGGCAATTGGTGGAACTTGTTACACATCTTGAACTAAAACACTTGTACTCTTATATTGCAATATGTGCTAACGTTTGAAAATGCCGTAAGGCGAAACCGGTCAGGTCAAACCAAACAGGTCACTGAAAATGTCGGGAATCAAGGAAGTGACACAACATTACTATTTAAAAATGTATTTATTGCTTTTCGAAGTATTCTCCGCGAAATTTGACACATTTTTCCATACGATGGAACCAATCATTGAAGCAACCATTCTATTCGGAAGTTGGGGTATCCAAAATGGCCGTTTTGTAGGCGTCCACAGCTTCTTCAGGTGATGAAACTCTCTGACCACGCAATTTATTCTTTATTTTAGGGAAAGTACAGAAATCATTAGGGCTTAGGTCGGGGCTGTACGGCGGATGGCCTAATAATTCTATGTTTTCTTGCTCTAAAAACTCTTTTGTTCTGTGCGCGGTGTGAGAACTCGCATTGTCGTGATGGAGGATGATGCGGCGGTTGCAGTTTACGGAGTTCAGAAACGACCTGTGGCAAACAAATGCTAGCATACCATTCTGCATTAACCGTTATTTGTCCCTCAAGAGGAATAGTCGCAACATGGCCGGTTTTGGAGACAAACGTGGCCACCATTTTTTTTTGCAACACTCCGTGAACGAACAATTTTTGTTGGCTTTAACTCATTTTCGAACACCCAAACTCGTGACTGGTTTTTTGTTTCGGGTTCGTACGCGTATATCCAGAATTCGTCACCTGATACGATGTTGTATACAGCATTTGAGGATCCTGCGTGGAATCTTTTGATCTTTTGATTTTTTTCTAGACCATTTTAACGGCACTTACAAAATGTCATACACCAGTACTATTTAATATTTTTAAAGTGACCACTGGTTCGGAACGCGACCCACCTGAGAAGAATCTGCAAGAACATTAAGAAGGCCTTTTTTTGATGGCCTATTAAAATTTTAATATTATTTTACTATGCCAGCAGATCATTTCCAGGCGTCCCTGTCCTGCAAAAGGTCGTTAACAGCGTAATAACCTTTTTCACAAAGCTTCATTTCAATTAATTTAATGGTAAATTTCGCAGGTCACAGGAAAGCTTGTTGTAAAAGCGTATACAGTTACCCTGGAAAAAATCGCGAATCTTGGTCACATTGCGACTCGCCGATCGTAATATATTTGAAATAAGAGTAGTATAACCTCTTTCGATATGTCCTTCGCCTAACCAGTACTCATGTGCTTCAATTACACATATGAAAGTATGAAACTGACTCTGTAGTGTCTTAATCTTCGTTTTATGTGATAACAAATTTAAAAGAAAACCTGTTAGTTTTATAATATCGACTGAACATCATGATCTCTTATGTAAGCTGATCTCAAGTATTTTAAGTGATGTTAAATTTGTGACAAAGAATTAGCGGGGAAAGCAGTTAGTCGTTTTAGCTCATTTTAGTATTCATAGAGATGACATTTTGTGTGTAATCCGTCGACGGAGATACAATAGTAAAGTTAATATAAAAAAAAAACAAAATACGGGTTGCACTCCGGGAGTATTGACAGAAGTGAAAAATAAATTAATTAATCAAATTGATTTATCTAGACGCGTTCGCGGTCTGCTATATTTACATGCATTATGCATGTACATATAGCAGACCCACACACACATAGCTGCGCCTCGTAACGGTGTCGCGAGTCCTGAGATTTTATCTCTTCTAAAAATATGCGTACCGAGCTAGGCCACGGTCGTTTTCACACGCCACCCGCGGCAGATGGCAGCTCACGCCACACGCCGAACGCGGCGTGCAACGGGTGCAGTTCAGTAGCTATCAAAGTCCCCCGCGACGCACGTTTATCAGTTCAGCTATCAGATGATATTTATATGAAAAGGAAAATAATACAAAGACAAAAAGCACGAGATGTTTAAAATAAGGAAAAGGATATTATTTATATATTATTATAGAATGTTTTAGTAAAAAAACATTTACAAGACACTAGATTACAGCTAAATTTTATTAAAAGTTCGTCCTTTTCCATGATAAATTTGTGATTAAATTTGTCCATGATGTTTGAAAAACTGGCAGCGTCCACCCGCCGCTATGCTTCGAAATAAATAAAGACGTCGCGGCGGGCGGTAGTCGCGCCCGGCGGGTAGTCGTCGTACGCGGCGGACAGGAACGATCATTCCCGAATATTCCCTTACAGAGCATATATAGACGCGGGCGGCGGTGAAAACGACCGAGGCCTAAAAGAAGTTTTCACTTCAAAAATTGCATCGCGAAGTCCATTCGTACGTAACTTGTTACTATACCTATTTTTATCGTATCGGCGTAATAGCCACATCTGCGTAAGTGACATAGCTATATAATGGCGCGGGTGTAACAGAGACAACTAGATTTGCAATTCAACCATAGAGCAAGAAAGATAATAGCAAAATGCAAATAGCACCATCTTTTTTGCTCTAGTTTGTAATCTCATTGCGAGCTTGATAAAGTTAACCAATTTTTCAATACGGAAATGTTGTTGATGCTTTGCATAAAGACCTAATTTCAACATTGAATTTGTTTACAATCTCCGTCGAGTGCCAAAGCATTAATTTCTTAAATTAATTTTAAAACGACTCGCTATCTTTTGTTACTAATCATATGTACCATTTTTGAGTTTGTTAAACATTTTTTTTTAATTTTTCTAATAAAATCAAATCTTCAAATACATATTTTATTGGTTTTTGTATTTTACTAAGATTTTATGTAACTTTTTACAAATGTATTGAATACAAATAAATGAATTGAAACTATCGATTTGTTTGATTTATTGTATTAGATATTAGTGTTTAGTTCCTGTATTTACCTACTGCCAGAAACAATATCTTGGGCGGTGGCCAATTTATGTAAGGAAAAAATACAGAGATGGACTTGTACGTATTATTATTTAGGCCTTTATATAAATAAACAAATATCGTTGGAACAACTCGCATAACGCCATTCGATTCCAAACTAAGCAGAGCTTGTATTAAGTCATGGTGAAAAGGAGAACTCGAAACAACACTTCACCACACCAACCCGCCTCGCCATATTAGTAAAGTATCTACCTAACAAACAGCCGCCAGGGCCCTGTACTGTTCCCGATTCCATTAGCGATCGGAGTTACGGTGACCAAGCACACAGCAAGCAGAGACATAGAGAGAAAGATGGCGTCGCAGCGCCTAAAACTAAGTTGGTAGTGATGTGACATTGCACCTACAACAGAAGCTACCACAAACGAGTGACATAGGTAACCGTGACCTCAACGTTCGATGAAATCAAAGATCGACTGCTGAAGATTATAGTTCCTTCTCACTAATATGTCATATAGGAAGTGCTAAAGAGTAGTCACATACCAAGTTTCGTCAATGGAGCAAGTTGGGTTTCGAAAAGGCCTGAGTGCTGGAGCTTAGAATCGATTGCCGAATTACCTTTGTCCGATAAATTGTACACTGAAAACTTCCTTCGTCCGTTGACAGTCCTACAAACGTACACCTTATCGGGCAGATCCCCAACCAATGGAGGCTGAGTAGTATTACTCCAGGCTTCAAACGTAAGGGACAGGTGCAGGAGTGCAGGTGCTACTGCGATGTAAAGGTCATGTCCCATACTGAAGATCGAGAGCCTGAGATGTACGTATTCTAATCTATGGCCTGACTGAGAACTGAAACGTGTTCGGCGCAGAGTGGTGGACAGTAACTCGGCAAACGCTAATAAGACCGTTCACCTAGAAATAGCAGGTGGATGTGAAAGAAACAGGATAGTCGTTATGGCGAGAATTGGGAGAGGTCATACGTGGAGCAGTGGACTGCGATAGGGCCCATCTTCGCATATATCACCAAATCGCCTATCGGACAGAGGCTGATTGATTTAATACAGTAAATTGGTATGTTGAAATATCATATCATTGGATTTTTTATGTCACTATTGAGCCGGGTAGCTGGCGCTGCGGTCGGGCTCTAGGTTTGAAAGTCCCCGGTAACAAAGAACACGCAGAACAGTAACACAAAAATAATAACTATAGGCGGCTGATTCCGGCACTGTACATATGCATCACAGTAAGACTAATTACGTAGGGTTGTGTAGATATTGTGTAAGCAGAACCAGTTTTAGTTTCAAAGTCAATGTTACCTGCTCATAAAGTCTTGATATAAAAATGGACGTGATCTCAGATATAATAGATTTGTACAGAAAAAGTGATTGGAAAGAGATAGTCCACAAGTATCATAATGATCCCGATAGAAATAAGCTGCTATGGGTATACCCTAGTGAAGAAAATTTCGAGTTTTTGAAGAGGAGTTTGAAGGAGTTAGGTTGTGATAGCATTTTGAGTATTGGTTGTGGGAGCGGTTTGTTGGAGTGGATGGTGATGGAGACTACAGGTAAATATTAATTTAGTGATATAGTCTCGGCAGTATTAAGTAAGAGCGAAACGGATTTGCTGCTAGGGGCAGAAGTGTATTGATAGTTTTGAAGTGAAAACTTCTTTTGGCGCACTGCACACAATTTTTTTTGTTAGTAGTATAAGTTACGCTGTTCTTCTGCCGTGTGGTCTGAAGCACACTCTTTTATTTTTCGTCAGAATTTCATCTTATATATATAATTATGAATCCAAATTTCCCTTGGTCACGCCATCACGCGTGAACGGCTGGACCAATTTGAAAAATTATTTTTGTATTGGATTATGGAGGTTATATATTGGAAGGTTCTAAGCTATATATCATCACGCCGCTACACAGGAGAGCGGAGCAGTAATCATAAATGTTAACAAAGGGGGGATTTTTTATACATTTTTGGAAAAGTATAAAGCGACGGGATTAAATGGGTGCCACGGGAGTTCGAAGTATGTCAGCGAAGTCGTGCGGGTCAGCTAGTTTACTATAAAAATAATTTCCTCTAATTTTAGGTATCCCAGTAACGGGCATCGAAGTAGACTGCGCGTGGTGGTGTTGTAAATACGCCCCGCCCACTTTTATACCTCTCCACTTCACTCAACCTGAATTAGACAAGGACACCATAAATATAATCCAGAGAGACAAAACTACTGCTCTCCTATTCTGTTACTTCAATAATCGGAAAGCTTTTGAAGACTATCTGAGTCATTTCATAGGAAATGTGATGATCATTATTGGACCTCGTAAAAAGGGGGTTCATACTGACCCATTGCCGTTTGATGACGTCAGTGAAGACTGGATCCTGTACAGATCTCAAGAAATCAGAAGCAGTGGCGATCATATAGCTGTGTATAAAAAGACAGTATAGAAACATTCCATTTAATAAATATCATTATATACAATTATATCAGTAACAGTCTTTTAAGTAAAATATTTTTTGCTTAGCCTATATGTACAGATTTTTACATATCATCAATTTGAAAATAATTGTTGCTATAGAACCATAAACAATCCCCCGGAACCGATAACTGTTGAACATTTGTTCCCATTCGAGTTCACAATATTTGGTGGCAGGCAAGGGTAGCGCGGGCCGTCACAAATGAGCTGTGATTGGTTATTTCAAGGCCAGCACAGAATGCCCTGAAGTGAACTTTATACGGACCGGTATATAGCGATGGGACGACGTCTATCGATAAGTACGATAATCCAAAATGATATCGTAAGATCGATCTGTTGGAGTATATCTATGTATAGAACTTAAACGTTATCTCATTTATCTTATTTAAGCATTAAGTGTTTGTCTAGGTATTAAGAACTACATACTTAAATATATACTCAAAACTATTTTTTTTTACTTTCACGGTGTATACTCATTTTTTATATACTACTCGGGACCTCACGCCAAACATAAATTCTACTTACATTCACCGTCGTTTCGAACGCGTTGCAGCGTCCGTGGTCGCGGCTGGACTGTCCAGCTGCGACGAGAATTTTGTTTCGCGTAAAGTCCCGAGTAGTATATAATTTACAAAACTTTTTATAGTATTATTTAAGGATTTAATATTTTTTTGTCTTTTAAATACTGTTAGTCTATAATGATTCTTGGTTCAAATTAACAAGTAGATCTGTCTGTTGAGCTGTACATTGTTTTGTAATTCATACTAGTATATGAAGCTGTTAGTTTGTTAGGTTGAACGCGCTAATCTCAGGAACTATAGTTGGATAGCCCATTTATTTATCATCACGCTACTACCCTGGAAAGCGGAGCAGTAACCATAAATGTCGACTAATTTGACAAATTTTTATGCATTTTATTAGACGGGATTAAATAGGTGCGACGGGAGTTCGAAGTATGCCACGGGCAAAGCCGTGGGGGTCATATAATGCTATACTACAACTATACATTCTTTATACAAATATGTTAACACAAACTAGTATAAATAACAGATCTGAAACAGTGTCTAAGCTTGTGAGACGATTATACCAATACTAGATGACCCCCACGGCTTCGCTCTCCAGGCCCACTCCAGGGTAGCAGTGTGATATATTCTATATACATATATAGCCTTCCTCGATAAATGGACTATCCAACACAAAAAAAAAAAATCGACCAGGTAATTCCTGAGATTAGCACGTTCAACCAAACAAACTGACAAACTCTTCAGCTTTATATATTAGTATAGAGTATAGAAATAGATTATGACTTTTAAAAAATAAATTAAAAAGTAATTCCAGTTTAGTTTTTGTAACAAACGTATCGTTATCTAAATCAGAAGCTAATATAACAATATTAATCAAAGTTACACTTAGGTAGATTTTGGATTTAAGTATAATTGATACCTACTGCAATAAAGTACCAGTTTATTAATGCACTATTTCGCGTTATTTAATTTATTGTCAAAGGAAATTATTCCATTTTTCATGAGTTCTTCTATATTTTTAACATTAATTTTGTTAGTCGTTGGCCTCACAGTGGTATTCATTATAGGGTCGGTCAAGCCTTGGAGACCAATAGGCAACTCACTAGAAGAACAATTTTCACTAGAAGATTCCATTGCTTCTTTCTGGTTTAAGATCGGCACTTCGACAATTCTATCTTCATCAGTATCGTTAGTCATAATGTTTGATTGCATCTCATTGTCCAGGAAATGAAAATCATTATGCATCGGATATATAGACTCCAGTGGAAAGAACATGTCCAGCCGCGGTAACAGTTTATTATCGTCGGAATTATCATCAATTTCGATAACATCACTTTCCTGCTCCGATATTTCTTGAAGAACGACACCAGAAAGATCCATTAGACCATATTTTTCACCTATTAAGTTATCTATTAAATATTGATCTAGAATTGGCTGACTAGTCGAAGGCGCATTCATAGGTATGTTGTAAAATTGGTCTGATTTCACTTCGTTTTTAATTTCATTCATATTTTTGTGAATATCTTCTAAAGGTGGCGACGCTTTGTATTCACGACTTATTGATGGATTGTTCAGTAAATTTGCATTGCACATTCTTTCTAGACTGGGCGACTGTGTATTTTGTTTTATTGTGGCTTCCATTTTGATGTAACTCGGATCATTGGTAGTTATTTTTTGCGGTGGTGGGAGCAATGTTAATGAATTTACGTTCATCTGCTGGTTGAACGAGAATATTTGAGGGTTATTGTTCATTTCGCTGTCGACTGGTGTAGTGGGTGCGTCTGCGAGCATCGGCTCTTGAGGATACGACATCATGTTGTTTGGAGAGTCACTCAATGTAGGTTGTGGTTGTAGCTGCAGGAACTGTGTCGTGATTAAGTTGTTAAATGTCACAGGACTTTCAAGTCCAAATCTTTCATTGTTTTCTAACCTCCTAAAGGCCATTTTCTGTTGTGAATGAAACATATTGACCTGATCCGGTCCTTTGAGTATTAAATTACTTTTGACAGAAATCTTAGGTTTCTTCCTAGGCGCCCCTTCGTGTTCTAATGAGATATTAACTGGAGAATTGCTCGAAGATGGGACAGGCAATTTTTGGGTTGGTTTTATTATCGGACCGGTAACTTTTGTAGTAGCTAAGGATATTTTATCGACAGGTTTTAACGTAATATTGTTACACAGGGATACTTGAGGGACAGAGGGTAGTCTGATAGGGAAATTGCTCATGATGTTATTGCTTATACTGCTTGGTATAACGCACTGATTGGACGCTAAAGAATTGACGTTACTGTTTTGTAATAGATTCTGCTCTATTGACGTGGGAGTATGAAGGAACTCGTGGAGCGTTGACTGATTCGTATCGTACGTAAGTAATGGGTGTTGCGGCTGATACTGATGTCTGTCCATCATGATATCGTTGGAACTCTCAGATATGAGGCAGTCTGAATTGTTGTCATCTTTACTAAGATCTGTTACCATAGCCAGGTTGTTGTACTCGGCTTGCTGTGTTTGGTCATTAGGTGTTGTACAATTGGAGTAGTTCTGTGGTATACCATCTGAAAGGCTATCACAATCATACAATTCAATGGGTATTTCTTTGTCAGTTTTAAGAGAACTGTCGTTGCTTTTGTCATCATTGACAATAGTACTTTTGTTGTTCTTTTCTGTTTGATTGGGTATCGTCCAACTTGGTTTATTGTTTTTAGCCATATCTATGAGGAGCTGTATACCTTCTTTATCACTGTGAGTAGAGAGGTGTGCGTTATATTTATCTTTACTAACTGTCTTGAATGGACAGTAATTACAAAAATGTACTTCGGTATTGACGTTGGGGTGTTTTGTGATCATGTGTGACGCAAACACAGTGGACTGTATTGCAGTGTAAGGACAATGTTTGCACTTATAAACACTGTCATTTGAATGTTGTTTTTTATGGCGACGTAAAGAATTGTGGTCGCCTGATCGAAACTCGCAACTGTCGCACGCGTACGGCTTGATACCTGGGAAAAAGGTTATTTATTAGTTGAAGAATACTCTCTTTATCAATCACACCTTTATTACCGAAAGGTTGGCAGAGACATACTATTCGCCCACATTTCATTGCATGCAATTTTTTACCACATAATAGGTAAATAAATAATAAATAAATATCCATCACGCCTTATCCCCGAAGGGGTGGCAGAGACATATTATATGCGTACTTTTCACCGTGTGGATTCCTGTCCCACGTAATAGGTGGTGAGCCCATTGACGTGTTGAAATAGACAAACGCAGGTTGTGACTACCTGCTGTTAAAATATTTCAAGCCGCCCATAAGGCCTTCAACCAGGCTTAACGACTGCCATTTTACTGGCAACCGGGACCAACGGCTTAACGTGCCTTCCGAAGCACGGAAACGCTCGCAAATGTAAATGCCACAAAGTGGTCGCCCATCCAAGGACCAGCCATAGTGAAAGTTGCGTAACTCAGTGATCGTTTACAGAACACTGAGACCGCGGGGCCATGAGCGCTATATAGAGATAATAGTTAGTTAGCCCATTGCCGTGTTGAAATGGACAGGCGCAGATTGTGGCGACGTGCTGTTGGAACTTTTCAAGCCACAAATAAGGCCTCTAACTTCAACAACTGCCATATTATTGGTAACCAGGACCAAAGACTTAACCAGGACCAAAGCACGAAAACGCTCGTAAATTTCTAAACACAGTGATTGTTTACAGAACACTGAGTTAGCGTAGATGCAAGAGATGGCAGACATAGCGTAGAAAAGGACAGCTAAAAGCGTAACCAGTCTCGCTAAGGTCAATTCAACTGAATTTGGTAGACTGATTTGGTTTAGTTATTACTAGCATAAAACAAATTACCTGTATGTGACCTTAGATGCATCTTCAGCTGTGCCTTTCTAGCACTAGAGTAATCACATTGAGAGCATTTGAACTGTTTCTCTTTGCTATGCACTTCAGCGATGTGGATCTTCAGTCGCGTTTCATTTCGTAATTCTAGCAGACACTGAGGACACTGCACTAAACTGTCATCATTTTTATGGATCAGCTTGTGCTTTGATAACTGGTTGGTTGTTTTGAACATCTTTGAGCAAATCGGACCTGTAGACATATTATATTACACCATTATTACCATGTTTACTATCGTACAAAAATCTGCTAATGGTTTGCCAACTCAATCACAAGATAGAGCAAAAAAATTGCTAAATGAGAGTATGAGTTATGATAAACATAATAGATCATTTTCTAGTTCATAATTTACATACATAACCTGTAAGTTTGGCAGTGTGAGTGTAACAACTCTGGTGTTAAAAACATACATAGGCTACATTGACCACTTTAAAAAGACTTACCCATTTACATTTTGAGAATATCCTATAGATTTCATATGTGTGTAATCTATATACATTAATATAATGATATGCTGAAATGTCATTATATCAAATAAGTGTGACAGATACGTAAGTAAATAAAACATAATAACTTACACATATGTGCCCTAGTCTTTCTATGAGATTTCATATGTGAATTACGTAGCCTAGAATTGTTAGCGGTCTTGAACCCACATATATTACAGGTTGGTAACCCTACGTCGATCATGTGAAGCTTCCACAAATGCATATGTAACGTTTCTACAGTAGCATACTCTTCAAAACACTCAGGACATATTAGTTTGCCATTTTGGTGACATTTTCTGTGATATATCAGATTTTTTTCCTCTTTTAAATATATTCGGCAATTATCTACTAAACACATTGTTCCTTTCTTACGACTATTAGGATTTGTCTCTTTACTTTTAGTATCCATTTGCTGAGGACTATGAATAAGTGGCACGTGAGAAGTTTTATTATCTCTCATTTGTGACGGAGAAGACTTCGTTTCAAAAGGAGCGATACGAGGTTGTATTGAAGAAATTAAATCAGGTGGGACATTTGGTACTTGAATTAAATTATGTGGTGCCTGTGAAGTACTTGCTTCTGATATGGTACGGACATATTGTGTTGAGATATCATTAGTGTATACTATGTTGATACTAGCTTCCTGTATTATTTCTTTAGGATCTACCTTTTCAAAGTTTGGTGTACTCATTCTATGCAGTTCATCTACCGATATAAATGCTACTCCTTTTGGTAAGTTATTGTTGGCATTTACAGCATCAGGTACTATTTCAATAACCTGTGGAATTTTTATATCTGGAGTATCTTGTCTCTGAGGAGTTAACGGTGGTGTTTCAGGTTTGAGGTTGTCATTCTTCAATTTTGCATCTTTAAGAGCTATTTGTACTAGACTTTTAATCATTTTCTTAACATCTTTAAAGCCCATTTTGTGATGATTGCGTAGGTGAGTCCTAAGGGTTTCTTCCGTCTCAAAAATACTCGTGCAACCAGGACAGGGTATTTGGACGTTGTCTGCAAGGCCGTTGCTCTTCGCCAGGTCGGGGTGGACAGTGAATAAGTGAAATTTTATATCGTCCACAGCTAGTGCCATGTAAGGACATGCTTCACATTGGAAAAATGGAGTCGAGCCTACCGATTTTTCTTCGTAGGACATAACCTTTTCTTTTGGAGCTGGTTTCACTTCGTTTATAGTCTGATTATGCATTTTGTTTACGTTTATAATAAAACACTGGCCAGACATTATTTAAGGTTGAGAGTATGACGAAATATAAGTCGTTCTTTTTAGATTATTTGACCTTATCATTGTGCTACACCACCCTAGAGCTAAACTTTTGAAAACAGCTGTATTGTAAACATCAGCAGCTCCATTATTCGCTGCCTTTTTATTTTGTTAGTTGTCTGCACCCATCTTGGGCAGGCAAAGGAAACTTAGTCCATACAGCCTTGTCTTCAGTATTATTTATTTTCTTGTTATTATGTTTTAGTCCTGTCTAGTAGTTTGTCGATGTCAAGTCCTCAGTCCTAGGTCCTATTCCGTGCCCCAATAAGGCAGTAAATCCCTTATTGCAGCTCTCAATGGAAATTTGGCACTAACACAAACAACACCGCTATTCATTGCAATATATCACTTTCTTTAACTAATGCACTTCCGAACTCTTTATGTATAATATTCCACCATTACTAAACACATAAACACGTTTTTTACACTAGTTTTTGAAAATAATATACGACAAACGTGCGTCACTGCTCATCGTCGCGCCAAAAGTCCTATTCGCTGCCTATTCCTTCCTTCCGTTGCTGTTTTGGATTTGGGTGTTCTTATGTATAATATTTATTTATTTATAAATATATAAGTAACTACTGAATAGATTTTAAAAATTTCTTTTACCATAAATTAGTTTTTTTTCTGAAGTAGCTTTATACTATATCCCTGACGAGGTAGTCAGAGGGACTGGACAGATCGCCCGGCTTAGCTATCCATGCATATTTCTATCGCTTCCTGCAATTTTAGCACAATATTTATTCTTCGTCAATCGTTCGTCATTCATGCTGTTAGCTACCTGGTCTTGACATTTTGCTGGAGGTTTACAAATGGTCTACTTTGTATTTACCTACTAAAACCTATGCCGTGATTCACTGCATCGATTATCGTCTATCACGGTGGCGTAAGTGGTGGTGTATGCGATTGCGGGATCGATACCCGGGTCAGAACAAATGGTTGTATGATCCACAAAAATTTATTTTGGAGTTTGGGTGTTCTTATGTATAATATTTATGTATTTATAAATATATAAGTATGTTTATCAGCTGTCGAGATTCCATAGCACAAGTGTCCCCCAATATTTATATATTAAATTGCTGTTCAAAACCGGGTTCCGAAATCTATGTCATAATGTGTCAAAAAGCATCTTGTTGTTTCGATTTGAAACTCCTTTATTGCCGACTCATTTCATTACTTATAACCTATCAACACGGTTATTTATTAAATGATAGCTGAATGCGACCTTGGATTAAGCTACCTGTTGAATGTGTGAAATAGGCTACGCTATTTTTCGCAAATGTTTGATCTGCTTACTCTTCTATATCTGTGGTTTGATCTGCTTACTCTTCTATATCTTTGGGTTGTAACCTGTCATATTTTTTTGAAAATGGGAGACATTTTCAAAAGTTCAGTTTTATCGAGATTTTCTGGAAAGGATTCGAGGGCCCCCAGAGCTTGAGGGCCCCGGGGCGCTGCCCCGCCTATCTCCTGGGTAGCTACGCCACTGACAACATACATCCACCCCAACAAAGGTGGCATGGCATGGTACAGTGCGACATAAAAGAGTTGACAATAAATGAGGGCGTCACTATCGCTTTTGTATCTTGCATGTAGCAACACAGTTAGTAAGAAACAAACGTTTTTGATACTTGTATTATTTTGCAAGTATAATATTTGCAAGACACGAATTCTCATTTAAACAGAATAAAATAAGTATCTATAAATGATATAAATATAGTATGTAAAGGGCAATTCAGAAAGGGCATGGAAATCCGAAAAGAGGTCAGTGTACCCATCAATACGACTACTTTGCTAATTGAACATTTTGCTAACCTTCCTGCTCTTTAGACGTTTTCCTAAGTCGACGTTTGATCGTGAGCGCAACTTTTACAATAGCATCAACCAAAACAATGAGAACATTGATATAAAATATTAAAATATAAATCAGCGTCATACATACACTCACACAAACTTTCGCAATTCAAAATATTGTTCTTTTACTCATTATTTTACCTACTATATTTCATTTCTAAAATATGCAATTTGTATGCATATATTACTTCTATACAAATTCTTCTTTATTTATTTATATGCTTATTTCTTACTTGCATTATTCATTGAGTGAAAACAAGTATCAAATGCAGTAGTCGCGCTATAAATACTTTTTTTTGGTGTTGCCTGTAAGAGTGACTAGTTAGTTCTTAAATAATTAATTTCTACTCTTTTATGTCGCACTGTAACTTATAAATGAAATTGTAAAATGCGTATGCGTAATGCGTATTCAAATGTCTTTGATCATGAGAGCGGCACTAGCGGGTAAGATCGTTTTAGGTATTGCCTAGCCATTATAGACGGCGCGAGCGGCGTTCCCGATAATATAGTTGGCGTTTTAGATGGCCAGTAACGAAGTGAATCGTCGTCGCACTGTACGGAAGTTTGTCGGGATGTTTGTTAGTGACCGTTTAAAACTCGCTTTATTGGAGGTCAGTGGAGGTCAGTATTGCAGTGCAGGCATTGTCTTGTCAATATAATTAACTGACGTATCCTATTATTCTTGTCAGTTGTCAGTATTTAACATCGTGTAATTATTTTATTAACGAAGTCCAACGCAACTAAAAATATGAGTGTAAGTATTACAGTATTTTGTATAAAACAATTCTATTGTAGTATCAGACGACATAACACATTGCTATTTGTACTTGCAGCTTGAAATCGAGTCAATGGTTCGGTACACGTCTCCTATCAACCCGGCGATTTTCCCGCACCTAACTCTTTTATTACTCGGCATTGGTATATTTTTTACGGCCTGGTTCTTCGTCTATGAAGTTACAAGCACGAAACTATCAAGAGACTTGTTCAAGGAACTGCTGCTATCGCTAGTGGCCGCTCTTTTTTCAGGATTTGGAATATTGTTCTTGTTGCTATGGGTGGGCATTTATGTCTGATAATTTATAATATAGTTTGTAAGTGATGTACCTAAATATAATATTTTAAATGTGGCTGGGATGTGGTCAGAGTTGACCAAATGTTTGTTTGAATTATATAAAGTTTTATAATATGAAATAGTTTCATTTATTTTTCTTTGATGGGTTTAAATTTTTATGGGCTACTTGATAGCCAACAAGTGGACCAATCAGAAGTTTTACTTTGCTGTCTTGTGTTTGTAGACTTTCCAGTCCCTGGAGGATTAGTTTAATGGCAATATTTCTTTATTAAATTTAAATAAATATACTAAAAAATAGTACATTATTTTTATTTAATTTGATTCATCAATTTCATGTCAGTTAGCAGGGTTCCCATCAAAAGCACCTATGGTGGTGTGCAATACAGAATAGTAAGCATTCACTTTTCTGCCAGTGCACCATAAATTTGTTAACAACTATAGTGGTATAAAGTATAATAAAAGATATCTTCCTATTAAAAAAAGATAATATATTTACAAAGGAAAATAATAATCATCTCCAGGGTGTGATGGGCTAGTGTCGAACACCTTCAGCATGCTGGTCCACACTTGCCTAGGGTATTGGCGTTACTGTAAAACCTTTACATTAGCCATACTTACCTGCCACCTGATTTTTTGAAAGCTATTTGGTTTCTGGGGGGTTTCCAATACTTGTAATAATGTGTAAATGTTTGGATAGTACACACTTATTAAGGCATTCTACAGCAGATTTTGGGTGCCCTACCTACATTTCCAAGGTCCTTTTCTAGAAGACTGGTGTATTTCAGGAGGGTGATTTAAGGCATTCCTCTGAGGGGCAGTTACGGTAACTGACAGGAAGTGTATATTTAGAGAAGTTTCTGTAATAAACAGGTTCATTACCAGAAGTGATCACAGACTTGTCTGAGCAATTTAAATTTTCGTGCCGATAGGGCCCCCATGATGAAGCCTGCTTTCTGAAGTTTTAAATAGACTTGGGGTTCGAAAAGTTTCATTTGTAACTTCAAAATCGTTTCGATCTGGTGTACCCCGATCAGTCGTTAATCCGTGACTCCATGGTTGCTCATTTAGATATACTAACAATATCGCGTTAGCAGACTCGGAAAGAGGCAGCTTCTGGTCAGGTCTATCTATAAAACCTCTAGCGTCTGTTGGAGCTACACAAGTAGGTGCTGCGTGTAGCGGCAATGAAAATACTGCGGTGGATGTGTGGAGGAACTCTCGCATCGACGGTCTCGCTACTAGGGATGTCTATGACCGAGCGAATTGGAGGAGAAGAAGTAGGAAAGCAGATCGCGGGCGCCCTGAACACAACTAAGACAAGACGCTCAGATGATGATTATTAACATCATTAACATTCCGGGTTTGTGGTTAACCCCAAAACCCTCCCACTGGCTACGCCCATGGTGGTTCCTAATGTAATGTCTAAAACGAGTGATCTCCCGAATATAGGGAACAGACATCCTTAGCAACCACAATAGGTAAAGTACTTGACGGACTCCGTGATAGTACTTAGGTAGGTATCAAGGAGATACACCATTAAATTAATATTTGTCATTGCACGATACCCAGTTTGGTTTTTGATCTGGTCATGGTCTTTTGTCAGAAAGTGAAACAGCTTTTTAAAATATGTTAAGCATAATTTTATTTTTATTCTTACTTATGTTCTTAAGCTAGGTATTATGAAACAAAATGTCTACCTTGGCACCATTAGCACCACAATAATAAATTAATATGTAGCTACTTAACTTAGTTAACATACCTACTACACATTTCACCGCATGCATTTTTGTCCCATGTCCTTGGTGGTGAGATGAGCTCATTGCCGTATTGAAATGAACAGGCGCGGGTTGTGGCAACCTGCTATTGAAAATTTTCAAGCCATTCGGTCTTCAAGTTGGCTTAACGACTGCCATGTTACTGGCCATCGGGATCAACGTGCCTTACGACGTACGGAAACGCTCGTACATGAAAATACCACAAATCGGTCACCTAGCTGAGGGCCAGCCACAGTGAAAGAAGCTGAACGCAGTGATCGTTTACAGAACACTGAATTAATGAGACTACGAGCGCGTCGTTTTCTCAATAAATATGTAGTTCCGTTTATAAACTATGGGGTTTTAAAAAGTTTTAATTTTTTATGTCATCTAAATAAGTTTTTTTTCTCTCTTGGCGCAAAGCCTCATCTACAAGGACGGTCTCGTGCATGCGACGCGATGCTAAAGCTTCGATGCGTTCGCGCAAGATGGAATGCGTCATTAGGTAGCGGCTGGAAGAAAATAAAAAGAGTTATTGGAGTGGTTTTAAAGCTCTGTGTGTGACAGCTGCATTTTGTAATGATTTTTCATTTTAAACCTTTAAGGAAAAAGGCTCAGAATAAAAGAAAAGGTATGGTCAAGGCTGGCCTAAATTGTGAAGAGAAATAAGAGTATTTAGGTATTGTTCCACTAGGATTACGCAACAGCGTACCTACAGTAAATAAATGTTCACATACCTGAAGTCCTCAGCATTCAGTCGGTACAACTGGGTAGTCTCCACAGCAACAACAGTGGCTGGCCGCTTGTGATCCTTCATGAGCAGTGCCACCTCACCGAAATGAGCGCCGTCTTCGAGGTGACATATCTAAACATTTTTTTTTCATAATCATCTTTGGATACAATTTTAGAGCAATCTACTTATACGAGTACTAATAGATATTATAAAGAAGAAAGATTTGTAATTTTGATTGTAATGAATAGGCTCAGAAACTACTGCAATTTTTTTAAAATTATTTTACCATTGGAATGCTATATTCTTCGTGAGCAATATTTGCTATATTCGATTTTCAAAAAGTTTAGAGTTCCGTACGAAATTTCGTATAGGAAAACTTCACCACGTGGGCGTAGCTGTGGGCATCAGCTAGTTTAGTTAAAATAATTTTAAATTATTTAACGATAAATTTTTCATTGGCACGGCCTTTGCCTAAAATGCATCCAAATCAAGTTAATTTTTCATTATAAATAACATTTTATATAAAATTGTACTTCATTCCTAGTCTTGTTCAGACGTTCCGACCCAATATTCAGGGTTCGTTTAAAGTTTTTACATTTAGTTTTTCTGGCATCATTGGAACCGATTGCGGATTGAATTGCCAGATCCTCATCCGTCGATCAACAGGTGCTTACCGTGCTTAAAGCTTAAAGGTAAGTTTTGATTAGACTCCTTAGATCATGATGGTGCACATTTTCAATACCTATATTCATTTGAGTAGTATACCTACACATAATTTGGCAAACAATTTAATGAAAGATTCTAGACTTTTTTTAAAGAAATGTCTACGGTTTGCCTGATTTTATAAGTCACAAATGTTTTAACAAATAAACTTGATACTATTTATAAACCTTATATATCATTACCTCCACGCCCTTTAAGGAGTACATAGCAACGGTGCCGGTTGATATGAAGTACATACTGTCGCCATAGTCGCCTGCAGCGTGCACCAAGTCGTTCGCTAGGTACACCTCAGGATGTAGGCAGCCGAGAACAGTCCCTACCGTAGACGGGGATATGTTTTCGAAGAGTTTCACCTTCTCAATGAGTGACCGACTCGTGTGCAATTGTACCTCGTCGCGCAGTTGTTCTGATTGGGGAAAAAATGGCGCTGAGAATCGTCGCGTTCGAAACTTATGACACATACCCTTTGCACACAATTTCACTCTTCATCGACCCTCTCCACTTTTAAACTTTGATGTAATTTATGGATAGCCAACAGACCATCGATCATCACACATTTTCCTGATGATTCTAGGGCACACTATACTTAATGGGCGCGTTCCACTAAAGGCCCGCAACGATCGTAACACCTAATGTGTCGTTCCACCTAAAGCTTGCGGTCGTTGCGGGCGATCGTATGACTGTGGTATGACTCATACATTACGTCACTGTTTGCGACCATGACGCCCACTTCGCCCACAAAATATAGGTGGGTCCAAGTGGAACGGCAATTTCAGCGGTAGCGGTCGTGGGCGTTGTGGGCGATAAGTGGAACGCGTCCAATATGTGATGGTGAACTACAATATTTGATATACCAGTGCCTTTCCTACCTAGACTTTTGAGTAACCGATGTAGGTATATTGAATAATACTGAATTTGGCTTCTTCTGTGGATTTCATGTTTGTGCTTCGCAAGTAAGTTTATTTCTGGTGCGTTTATATTTTGCAGTGTCACGATTTTTTTACGCAGGAAATGCGGTTATGCATCATCATCATCCGAGCGTCTGTCCCAGTTGCGTCTCGCGACGCCCGGGGTCCGCTTTCCTACATTTTCTCCTCCACTTCGCACGGTCATCGGCATCCCCTGTAGTGAGACCATTGGCACGCATGTCATCCCTTACGACGTCAAGCCAGCACTTCTTGGGTCTTCCCCTCTTACCGGGACCCGGCGGGGCTGACATGGCCAGACATTTGTTACCTACGTAGCCCGGCGTACATACCAGCGAAGGCGACACTCTTGCAACTTGTCTGCAATGTCACGGACGTGAAGGCTGCCGCGGATGCGAGAGTTCCTCACGGGGTCCATCCGCGTGACTTCACACATCCACCGCAGCATCTTCATTTCCGTGACACGCAACTCCTGCTTGTGTCGCTCCAATATCGGCCACGTCTCACTGCCATGTAAAAGGACAGGTCTAATAATGGTTTTGTAGACCTGTCCCTTCAACCGGATCGGCATTTTAGGGTCACAAATGACACCGGTCATCTCCCGCCATTTGGCCCACGCGGCAGCAATGCGTGACTTGACATCGCAATCGATGTCACTGGACGTGTGAAAAACAGATCCCAGGTATTTAACCTGGTCCGTCCGCTCGACGCCGACATCCGTCGACGGGATGTGGGATCTGTCGAGTTTGGTGCCAAGTACTCGGTCTTCGCCACATTTAGTTTCAGACCGCCGTTCTCAAGCGTCTCCTTCCACGCCTTTACACGTCGCACCAATCTGCCCCTGTCCGCGTCTGCCAGCGCTATTGCGCATCGTCAGCATACATGAGCAACCATGGAGGCTGCTCATGCGGGTTTCTGATGCTGTCCGACAATTCGTCTAATATTACACTGAACAGAAGCGGACTAAGGACAGAACCCTGGTGTACCCCGACGGTGATGGGGAAGGGTTTCGTGTCGCCAACAGCAGTCCGAACCATTGAATCGGAGTAAGGAAAGTAATCGGAGAAATGCGGTTATGCATCCAGCCCTTAATTGGGAAGATCTAGTACGTGTGTAGAACTTCAGAATTTCCCGTCTACTAACAGCTAACAGCACTATATCTCGATGAAGGGAGGAGTTCCAGGAACGCATCTTTGGCAGATTGATGCGTTTCCGGAATACTTTACTTTTTACTGAAATATTAAGTAGGTAGTCGATTACAAACCTGACAGGCACGCAAGGTTGACTTCTTCTTTGAAGTAATTCATTTGGTACCTGTACTCGAAGAAAGCTCGCACACGTTTCTTCAGCGCGACTGGAAACTGTCTGTACGTCATGTATTCCTGTCGGATAGATATATCGATAAAACTACGTCGGTGGCACAAGAGTAGGTAAGTGTATAGTGGCGGCCATTGCTGAGGTCTGGGGTTCGAGTCCAGGAATATAATATTCACTAAAAAGTATTTGAATCAACAAACTACAGGTTACTGAACTTGTAGCTTGAACTAGTATTTGACGCGCACCTTATGCCTGAGTGCGCATTCACACAGCCAGCGCGAGCGGCCCGTTTCACAGGTTCGTTTTATCGGTTTCAGTTCACGGCAGTGGTCCAACGGTTTTATGCGGTTATGGCGTATGTAGTTGTAAGAGCCAGTTCATTCTCATTGATTCACGTAAGTATTATTGGTAAAAGTGACCATTTTGTGGCATTTATATTTGCGAGCGTTTCCGTGCTTCGGAAGGCACGTTAAACCGTTGGTCCCGGTTGCCAGTAAAATGGCAGTCGTTAAGCATGGTTGAAGGCCTTATGGGCGGCTTGAAAACCTTCAACAGCGGGTCGCCACAACCTGCGTCTGTCTATTTAAACACGACAATGGGCTCACCACCTATTACGTGGGACAGGGATCCACACGGTGAAAAGTGGGCATATAATATGCCTCTGCCACCCCTTCGGGGATAAGGCGTGATGGATATTTATTTATTTTATTTTATTATTGGTAAAACCAGTCGAGTTCTCATTGCAAATAGCAAACTATTACAAGATGATAAAAGAAGTGTGCTTTAGACCACGACCTGGGACGATTTAACCACTGGACCACGTCTGATGTAATACATAAAGCTTTACCTACTGTCTATGAGAGAATTATCCCTATTGTAATATACTAAACGTAACATACTCTTTTTATCTTCACTAACTTATATATCCCTCTGTCAACTTTAGTTCATCTCTCCTGATCACACTTTTCGTAATGATCTCGTCACGCATTTACCAGCTTATTCGCTAAGTCAAGGGTGGGTAAAGATGTTTTACTTAAAACATGTGTCTTGTTTTTTTATGTAATATTGACGAGAAGTATAGTCAGTCGTCTGTGCAAGTATTGTACAGTTACAAAATCAATTCTATAAGACAGTATGTTGTACCTTTAGTTTTAAAAAATATTGAACAATACAGCTCGAACTTACTTCTACTTGATTCATAAGCCCATGAAAGCGTATTGTCGACTCGTATACAATTAAATAGGATTTGATGAGGAACACTGCAAAAATGAAAATATGATTAAATTGGTACATCCACCATTCGGTGCATAAATTATAAGGGTTTCTACCATAAAAAGTAAAAGTTATTTAGTTGGGTCACCCCGTAATTTTAAAAATGTACTTAGATTGATGAAACAGTATGGTGAGTGGGTGATGTGCATGTCTTACCTATAGTGAATACCATGAATATAGCTGCGTAAACAATGATGCATGAATGTACCAACAACTCGTCCGGTAAATTTGAATGAAACATGGAGAAACCTGTGCCTGAAAATAATGACAAGTCGTCAAAGTTTGACTATCATTTTTCATAAACTTTACCTACTTACTACTGAGAATGAAAGGATTATTGCTTCTATACTTACTGCCAGATCCGCAAATTATTATGAGTTTGTGAGATTGTAAGGGGTACCTAATCTCTAGATTTACTTACTGAACCGGTTTCAAAAATTCTTACATAGAAAGGTGTATTTCAAGCGACCGTGTAGTTTTAGTTCGAGATTGATATTCCCTAGTCATCTTAAAGTAGATCTATCCTAAAAAGCTCGTAGATAAAAGTTTGCACCAATAAAAATTATAATTACTAACCAAGAAATGCCGAGATAACAATGATAAGCGCTTTGCTGTATCGGAGACCAGCGTTGAAATCCATCAAGTTGACACCATGGCTTCCTTTACGTAAATAACAACTGTAATCACTTGACATACTGCCAGTCCCTGTAAATATATATGGAATTTTAAGAATACTTTAGCCATCTTGAATTAAATTTCTTGTACTTTTCCACATTACTATTCAAGTGATAACTTGTTTTAGCGCGGTACGCATATTTTTAAGGAGGATTAGAGACATTCGATAATACCAAAGGTGCTGGGTTAGATAATCTCCCCCCTATCTTTCTTAAAAATACAGCCTAGACCATATGTAAGCCACCGTAAATCATTTACAATAAGTGCCTAGATGAGGGTAGGTATAGTTTCTGAAATATGGAAATCAGCTAGAATAACACCAATAAATAAGGGTGGTATAAAAAGAGATATAGCTAACTATCGCCCAATTTCTATCATACCTACATTATCCAAGATCTACTATTATACTACCTACCTACTATTGCTTAGAAATATACTGCCGCAACAACATGGTTTTGTCTCCAAACGTTCCACTAACACTAATCTCACTATATATATTTGCCGGTGGACTGTAGATGGTTATAAATTGGAATCCATATGTCGCTGATTCAAATCCAGCTCGAACTCTGCTTTGTGTATTTAAACACAGTCAAATTATAAATACTATACTGCTTTATAACCCGATTAGTACTTTTATTCTTAAAGTAATTGGGTTGCACCCTAGTATCCATCTAATAAATGTCTAACGCACCAAAATAAGTTTTCACCTTTGTCAGCACTACCGAAGTGCAACACGTAATTTTTTTTCAATCGCTATGTATCCCTTGGTACAGGTTCTTGTGGGAAACGGGTACGGGAAAACTTTAAAATATTTCAAAATCATTATCTAGAGTATAGTATACGGTACTAACAGTAGTGCAGAATGACGGGCGGCATGTACATCATGCAGACGCACCAATGCACGCTCAGAAGCAGCAGCACTGGGATCCGAACGATTCCTCGCACGATGTAGGAGCCGCTGAACAGCTACACATCAAAATTTACCAAACTATCTATTAATAATACATACCTAGTGCACAAAATGTTGACAATAAAACGGATATTTTTTTTAAACGCTACAGGTTTAGTATATTATGATACAGAACATAACCTACCATCTACTTTCTTAAGAAGTTCTTATAACGCGGTAGAGTTGGGTTAATTGTAAGGGGTCCACCAAGATCACTGGCCCCAACCTAGGATTTTACGCGAGAAAATGGTATGGCAGCAGACGCTTGCTGTATGTTATTTTCAAAAACTAGTGCATTCATTTTGTTTTACCTATGTGTGGGAGTGGTAATTTCTTGAACATAATTTTTTTATCAATCTGCATAAAGTGCACTGAAAACCTCAAGATAGCAACCACTACTATACCGGGATAAGACAGATTTAGAGTTGAAACTATATAAGACGTAGAAAACCAAGTCGTTTTAGGTATTACAAAGATTAAAGAAATATGAAATAAATGAGATTTTCCTAATAGGTCTAACCAGGCCATAAAATCATTACAAAAATGTTGGCCCCAACCAACCTTACTCGCTAGCGGTAGACTAACGGACGCCGCAACATCGTAGACCGGTTACGGGGTTCGGCAGGTCAGAGGGCTACGACGAGTCCTGTCTGTTGCCTGTCATTTGGTCTGTAGTAAGTTGCCAGGCCCAGTTAAAGGCTTTATGGGCGGCTTAAAAAAATTCAACAGTAGGTCGCCACAGCCTACGCCTGTCGATTTCAACACGGCAATGGGCTCACCACCTGTTATGTGGGACAAAAATGCAAACCGTAAAATGTGGGCGTATGGTATGCCTCTGCCTACCTCTTCGGGTATAAAGACGTGACAATGTGTTTGTATATATGAATGACAGGCAACAGACAGGCTGCGTATGGTAAGGTGTGGCGCATAAATTGGCACGCGCTATTATTGTTACTTTCGTCTACCACAGTCTTAAGATCATAATAAAATAATAGGTTTACTTTCTTTATACTCTGTGCTATTACGGTGCGAGATAAGATCTGGCTAAAAGGTCTTAGTAACCGAGCCATAAAAAGAGGAAAAAAAAAAGAGAGGGAGGGACCAACATTAGACGCCAAATTTAAATTTAAAGTGGAATTTATTTTTCAATCTCGAGCTGGACTCGAATCAGCGTGCTGTTTCAACGCGCCAGACGCGTTACCAACTACACCACCGAGACCTACTTTGAACTGACAAATGAATCCACCTCTTTACGTTTTAAGGCGACGTATGGTACCATCGACCGGCACTTAGTAAAGTAACACGGTACGAATGTATATAATTGCATCTATAATCATTCGTTTTGTGATGACACCTGCCTTAACATTGGAAACAATGATAATATACTAGATTCTCAATTTAAAAAGTATATAATACTAAATAAATGTCTAGAAGCTCAAGAACACATAAAAGATTTATCCGCTCATGTGGTGATTGTGCTACTCCGCATGTGCTTCCCAAGGCTAACATATCTCTTGCGAACGGCGCCTACTTGGCTTTTCCCCGCCGAGGTTTCAGCATTTGACGATGCTTTAAAGTCTATTGTTGAGGCTGTACTAAATGTCGCCATGGATGAGCCCCAATGGATACAGGCGACGCTCCCTATTAGGTGTGGTGGAGTACGGCGTGCCAATGATGTGGGTGTGCCGGCTTTCTTGGCGTCGGCGCATGTGGTGTCGCACCTTGTCACTTTAATTCTTGGTACCAATGGTGACGAGGCGAGCGTGCCCTATGCAGCTGATGCCAAGTCTGTTTGGGCGGTCCGCAGTTTGGGGGCGGCGTGTCCTGCCCTTCCAGGTGTTCAGCGTGCGTGGGACTACGTACTTGTTGAGCAGGTTAAGGCGCAATTGTTGGAGGGCGCATCGGGAGCGGAATTGGCTAGACTTCGGGCCGTGACGCAGACTGAGTCGAGAGCATGGTTGCACGCTCTGCCTTAGCCTCACCTGGGCACGTTGCTTGACGATGAATCTTTGCGGATGGCCGTTGCGCTCCGCCTGGGCTGCAGAGTGTGTGAATCAAATAGGTGCACCTGTGGCTCCACGGTGGACGCCGATGGTCATCACGCATTAGGCTGTCGTAGATGCGCAGGTAGTTACCGCGGCAGCATGCTCTCAACGACATAATCCGAAGGGCCTTAGTTTCTGCGGACGTCCCGTGCTTGCTTGAGCCGCCTGGTTTGAGCAGGACTGATGGCAGGAGACCGGATGGTATGACTTTGGTGCCGTGGAGGGGCGGCAAATGTCTTGTCTGGGATGCCACGTGCGTGAGCACTGTTGCTCCCAGCCACCTCAGTCGTACGGTCCGTTTTCCGGCCGCTGCGGCCGAGGACGCTGCTTCTGGGAAGCGACTCAAGTACGAGCCCTTGCTGAGTCGGTATCTCTTCGTACCTTTCGCGGTGGAGACGATGGGCTGTTGGAGTCTGGAGGCCAAGCGATTTGTGGATGAGTTAGGGCGTAGACTGAGAGAGAAGTCGGGAGAACCCCGCGCCGGATCGTGGTTGGTGCAAAGGCTGGCCATTGCCATCCAAAGAGGTAATGTGACCAGTGTGATGGGCACTTTTAGGTGCGGTTAGGCTCTTGGAATAAAAATTGACTTGAGGTATGAGTAATACTGTTTTTGTGACTATGTATATTAGAGGATTAAACTGAATATGTGACTTATAAAATTTATTTGTTATAGTTTTTATGGCTTTATTGTTAATTTATGTAATATTGTACTCAAATGACATCCGAGATGCATAAAATAACTAACCTTTCAAAATGCCGTAAGGCGAAACCGGTCATGTTTAAAAAGTAAGGAAGCCTCATTATTATATTAGGTTTAACCTGATAGTGTTAAGGGTGAGTAAATAAATAAATAAATGTTCGTGAGTCATACCTTAGTGATAATCTTCAGAGAATTGATGACGGAGCAGATTCTAGCAATTCGGAACAGCGGCAGCATGTGGGCGACAAGAATAAACCGATGTTTATTAAAACCCAGACTCAGCATAGCAAAAGTTATTGGCGAGCACGAGATCAAATCGACCAAAAACCAGGTTCTCAGATAACGGCTGTAAAAAAATAGAATATCTATAGACTTTATTTACGCCGTTTTTCTCTGTTCTTGATCGGGGTGCAACAAGCCTCTATCGTGATCATCGGGCACAAACGTTACCCAATGTTACCCCACTTGTTAGCGGTGCATCTGCTGACTAACGGATTGGCTGACTAGTCCATGTCTAATGTACCGCCTTAAAATCCGGTAAAAAACATTTGATGAAAAGTATAATTTTTTTTTTCATGATGTTTCAAGTTATTTACTTATTCAGGTTAGAGACAAATCCAACAAATCAATGATCATCAAATTCGACCCACCCGTTCATGATGTTTTTATATTGTGTTACTAATACATACGGAACACGACTTTGTTTTATGTAGATATGTGAGATAGAAAATATACCATCACGTGTTTATTTGCAATTTTATAATATATATTGACTTTTTGACTGCCTCGGTGGCGTAGTGTATGCGACTGCCGCGCTTGAGGTCCCGGGTTCAACTTCCGGGTCGGAAAAAATATTTGTGTGATCCATATTCATTTTCGAGTTTGGGCGTTTCCTATGTGTAATAATATTTGGAAATATATAAGTCAGTTATTTGGTTACCATACCACAAGCTTATATTAGCTTTGGGCTAGGTGGCGCTGTGTGAAAAGTATCCCACACTATTTATTTATTATTTATTTATTTTATATTGTTTAATATTGACACTTGGTTTAACTTGCTGCACATATTGAATGATAACACTTGTACTGTTTCACACCTTTTTACCTGACCGGTTTCGCCTTACGGAATTTTCATAGGTTGACGACACGACACATCTTAAGTAAAGATAAATAAGATGGAAGTATATGCTTGTAATTAGAAATTAACATATTTTCCCTAAATGCATATGAAATTATATCATCAATCAATTTTTAAACTTGTGCTCTGTCTGTCTAATGGTTACTGCTAATCTCTGAAAGGGCTGGACAGATTTTAACGGGACTTGCACTGGATGTTAGCTGATGTTATAAGGAGTAACTTAAGCTACTTTCTATCCCCGTATTCCCACGAGAACGAGCACTACGTGAGTGAAACAGCGGGGGTCCGCAAGTAACATATGTTTTTTTAAAGTAAATAGGTAATGTGGAATAGTGCAAGTGTTTTCATTCAAGATTATAATAGTATAGATAGGGTTAATACTATACATAGCGATGGCTTTTTTGTCCAAAACAATAGTCGAGAATCTTCTATCGATATATCCGAGGTTGAATTTCACAGCGATGTCCAACATGCACAGAATATTGAAGATCAACAACTGAATATCCGTGTTCTGCAATTCTAAATGGTGTATCGGCTCCAGCACAATGAACAGTCTGAATGGCGATAATGACATATGGCCTAGGTTCACGAATATCATGAATCCTGACCAGTATAAGCTGAAAATCGATTAACAGATCAATTCGCTAGATTCTTACAAGTGAAATAAATTAAAAAATATGTTTTCTATATTAAGCACGTCAAAATGGCGCCGCCCGCCTGATGGATAGCAGAGACGACGATCCGTTATTGAGGACCGCTATCCCAGCCGGTAGGGGCCCGATAGCAACCCTCAGGTTGATCGCCCAGAAATGCCTTTTCACGCTTCTCTTAAAGGACCAAGGATTGAAAGAATAGGGAAACACGTGCGCCGGTCTAGTCTATTTACTTTAATTATATATTGTGCGAACGTAGAGGGTAGAAGGAGTCAGGGTATGCTGAGACTTACATATGAAGAACACGTGAGCAGATTGCTCAAAAACGGAAAAGTACTCGGATACCAAAACGTGCATGTTTGAAGCGATTAATGAATCTACAGGAAGCGAAATAAAAGAAATATGCATGGATCGCGAAGCTAGGCGAAAATGCCAAAAATTAAAAGTAACAGGAAGGCGGTTTAAATCCTGGTAGAGTAGAAACCATCTGGGAATAAATAGGTACCCCAGGTAAGCTTGTGCTCCACCTTGGTAGGTCTCCGAAGATCGTCTTCTTATACCGTCGTACTCGTAGATGTATTGTATGGTATATATACTGTCCCAAGCACAGAGCAAAGAATGTAGCTCGTTCTCTCTCCTTATAATAGAGACTAACTAACTAACTATCTTCACGCTGTATCCCTGACGGGGTAGTTAGAGAGGACAGATCGCCAGGCTTCGCGATCCATGCATACTTCTTTCGCTTTTTCGAGATTCATCAATCGCTTCATACACGCACGTCTGGGTATCCGAGTACTTTTGACCTTTCCGTCCTTGAGCAATCTACTCACGTGGTCTTCATATGTAAGTCTCGGCCTACCCTGACTCCTTCTACCCTCTACTTTTGAACAATATATATTCTTCGTCAATCGTTCCTCACTCATTCGTTGGACGTGTCCAAACCAACGGAGCACGCCCTTTTCCAGCTTAACGCTGACACTTTCATTCAAACCTGCCATATTGCGTATCACTTCGTTACGTATTCGGTCGGCCAAGGTAACGCCGCACAATTTTCGAAGTGATCGCATCTCCACAGCATTCAATTTACTTTTATGCATCTGCTGACATACCCAGGTTTCACTACCGTAAAGCAAAGTTGGCACTAGCACTGCGTTATGAATCGCCATTCGTGCTTCTTTTACGATGCTTTGTCGCTTTACTAACTGGGACAAAGCACCGTTAATTTTGTTTCCGGCAGCTACTCGCCGTTCTACATCCGAATCACATCTTCCATTCGCGCTAAACATACTTCCTAAATACACAATTTCATTCACTTGCTCTAGACGTTCCTGGTTTACCCTAATCTCGCATTTAGTTCTCACGTCACCTATTTCAAATACTAGAACCTTAGTTTTACTTGCATTCAAGCGAAGACCCTTACTTTCACACTCCTCTTTCATATTAGTGACTAATGCCTGAAGGTCGGCTTCTGATGAGGCCATGAGCAACGCATCATCAGCGTACAGCAGACAGTTTACTGTAAAGTCACCCAAATTCACACCCATATTAAAATCTTTCAACTTCTGCAGGCAACTGTCCAGATACACTATGAACAGCCAGGCGGACATGACACATCCCTGTTTGACGCCTGTACAGACATCAAAAAGAGGTGACACACCCCCCCCCCTACTCGCACGCAAGCCTTACAGTCCCTATAAAGCGACTGTATTGCCCGCAGTAGTGAGCCGGCCACACCATATCCGGGCAGCAAGTCCCACAGCGTTTCTCTCACAACGTTATCAAATGCTTTCTCTAGATACACAAAAGCGCAGTAAACCCTTTTGGCTAACAGCCAAAAACTTTTCCGCGATCATGCGGAGAGAAAACACTTGATCCATGCAACCTCTTCCTCGTCGGAATCCGCTTTGAGCCTCTCATAAATACCTTTCAGACTTTTCTTGTATTCGTGCTGTTATAACCTTTGCATACACCTTACTAGCTAAGCTGACCAAGCTGATCGCCCTGTAGCTGGAGCAGTTTAGGCGCGAGCCTTTCCCTTTGTAAATAGGTACTACAACTGCTACTCGCCAGTCATCCGGGACCTCACCCGTCCGCCAGCACAAGTTGCATAACAGACATAGTGTGTCCCAGACACGCGACCCACCGTACTTGATCATCTCAGCTGTAACTCTGTCTTTTCCCGCAGCCTTACCACATTTTATACTTCTTATCGCTTGTTCCATTTCTTTCATACTAATGACTTCAATGACATCGGGATCCGGAGCATCGAAGTGAGCTCCACTTCTGGCATCTCTGTTTTTTTTTTGCATACATCTTTCCATAATATTCACTCCATCTCTGAAGGACGTCAGTTTGGTCTGTTAGGACGTCATTGTTAACACTAAGCACTTTATTCATACTGCAGATTGCCGAACAACTCCGGGTCTTGCCTACCTCTTTCCAGAAGAGCTTGGCATTATCCCGGAAATTGGACGACAACCTTTCATGCGCTTTCATTCTGCACCTTTCACGAGCTTCTTCTATCAGTGCCTTCGTGTTAACTTTCTGCAGCTTGTATCTCTCTTTCATATTAAAATCATTTCGCGAGGCTAAGTAGTCTAGCTATGCTTTCTTCTTCATTCGAACTGCTTCTTTCACTTCCTCATTCCACCATGCATCACGCTTATTACTACTGCCTCTTTTCGTTTCTCCACACACTTCCACAGCGGCATTTATCATACTATCCCTAAGGTTCTCACTGCTTACATTGACGTCGCCAAGCTTTTCGGCTACCCTTTCATTATATTTATCCCTAATGGATGCTTCCTGCAGCTTCCAGCTTTTGATGCTATAAGTTGGCTCAAGCTCAGGACACTCGGTACGATGACGCCAACCCGCGAACAGACCCCTAATCCTAGTTATGACTAGGTAGTGGTCTGATCCCAGCTCAGCTCCTCGATAAACCCTTGTGTCCATCACCTGTTTACGGAGCCGACTATCCATTAGGAATAGATCTATCATGCTTCTCTTTGACTTACATCTCCTCGTATACATATGAATTTGTTTGTGGTTGAACATTGTGTTCTAAATCCACAAACAAATCCTTTTCCTTACAAAATGCCAGTATTAGCTTGCCAGCGTCGTTCAGCCTTTTATCCCCATACTTCCCGAGTACCGACTCAAGACCATCGCGAGCGGTACCCACCCATCCATTCAAGTCTCCACATACTATAAGTCTTTCATTTCCTTCTATCACATTTAGAGCTTCTCTCATACTCTCCCAGAAGTCCTCTAGCTCACTCGCGTTCGACGAAGATACAGGCGCGGAAGCAGCTACCAGGAAAATCTTCGTCAAACCAAGTTTTACACGGATCCAGAGGATTCTAGGACCTACCATTTTGTACTCATACATACCGGAGGCCAATCGCGAGGACACCAAAATTCCAACCCCCCGACTGCCATGCTCGCTCTCTGGTACTCCAGACCAAAGCGCGAGCATCCCACCCGGGAGCTCCAAGACTTCGCTGCCCTTGTGCTTGGTCTCTGTCAAGCACACTGCATCTAACTTTCTCTCATTCATAACATCCACCAACTCATTCGACTTATCTGTCATTCCTCCCCTAACATTCCACGCAGCTGCACCCTGCACTCCATCCTCCACTTCCCTGAGTGTCGGGCCGCGCGTGTAGGGTGGCGGTCCCCTACGCTGCTCTGGCACACACTTTTCGCACCAGCGGGGACGAACTGGTGCGCGTCGCCTCGGGGGCACGCCCTAGCTGTATTCGCCCTGGTGGCACTCGTGTTGGAGTAGAATTGCAGCCGTAGCTGGCAGGGATGGCGACGTGCACGCTTCTACTCTTCATCCCCAATAATAGAGACAAAAGTAATAAAACCGCGGGTGCGTTCCACTTATCGTTGCAACGCCCATGACCGCGGTTGCTGAAATTGCCGTTCCACTAAAGTAAATGGGCGTCGTAAGGGATGACATGCGTGCCAATGGTCTCACTACAGGGGATGCCGACGACCATGCGAAGTGGAGAGGAAAATGTAGGAAAGCGGACTCCGGGCGTCGCGAGACGCAACTGGGACAGACGCTCGGATGACGATGATGATGATGAAACGGGCCGCGGGGGTTGTGGTTGAAATTTATAAGTGGAACACACATCTTAGGCGCTGTAAGCCCACTTGGAACCATCTATATTTTGTGGGCGATGTAGGCGTCGTGCGATCGCAAACAGTGACGTCATGTATGACATCACGCGATCGCTCGCAACGACCACGAGCCTATGTGGAACGATACATTGGGTATTACGATCGTTGCGGGTGTTTAGTGGAACGGAGCCCGCGTACTAAGCTTACGTCAAAATGTTTACCACAATTGTATATGTGTCCTGTTGATTGCCGAACATTCGTCTGTATTAATTAGTGTAATCGAATGAAAAATGGGTGACGCCCCCTGACACGCTTAGTTGTAAAAAATAGATAGAGTAATGTGTCTCTAGAAGAGCGAACGACATTGAATCCTTGCTCTGTGCAGAAGAGTAGGACAAGAAGATATGTATTATGTATATAGAGAGAAGGAAAGAGACAAAAAGAGATCAGTTACCTCAAATTACTTAAAGGATGGATAACACGTCCACCTTCTTCGAGAACACTGCGCTGTCGTTCAGCTACCACTGCGGAGTAGCTTCGGAAATAATCGGATGTTTCAGGGTGACTCATAGATACCTGTTTGATTATTTGCCAATTGCGATTGATATTACCACACCAAGTATCACTTTTTGGTAGCATACTATCTGATCCTATAAAGAAGATTGTATTAAAAATATTCAACGCCTTCTAGCCCAAAAATCAACCATTTGTAGATCTCAGAAATATATTTTCGACCCAGAATTCGCACCCGAGACCTTAGCGCGTAAGTCTCCACTTACGCCACTGAGGCAGTCACATCAGTATAAAGTATCAAAGTCTCAGTCAAGCATTGCACGGTTGGGGGAGAGAGAAAAAAGACGATTCCTAGAACCTAAACTTTTGTTTTGAAGGAATAAATGAGATTAAAGTATAAGGAGCTATCTCCTAGTTACTTTTAGTTCCAGCAAGCAAAAAACCTATTTTTATGGAACCCTCAGCAGTGGTCCTTGTACACGTCAACACATAAACACATGTATAACATGTATATTCTTTGCGCTGTATGACATACACGTTGGACGGCACTTTTTAGATGGATAAAATCTTGTACCTTCACATCACCGCGGCACTATGGCAACCTATTTTTTTTACTGAATTACCTATAGTTTTATCAAGATATCCTAAGTGTAAGGAGCCCTTCCAATGATCTCCGAGGTCCGTCCATGCGACCTACAAGCGGTGCAACTGCTGACAACGGACCAGATAATGTACAGATTCGGGAAGGTATTTTTTTTTTATTTTAGATTTGGCAAGCCTGCTGATTAACGGACGAGGCAACAACGCAGGCACCCTTTCTAGGTTGGGAGGTCTGACAGCAGTCGCTTCCAATAACAGCCAAATCCAGTGGACCCCAAGCTTCAAATCCAGGTAAGGTTTGGATGCAACTTGACTTTATTGATATAAATTAATATCATAATGACCTACTTACCGAGGTTAAGTGCACACAAATGATGTTTAATATCCATTATGAGGTTTAAACCTTCCGGTCAATATATAAATTCAACTCAATGCAGTTAAATTTTTAATTATGGCATGCGTTGTTGTTTTTGATGCCTGCAGATAGAGCGAAGTATTTTGTAAAAAATCAGTGATAATATTTAAAGAGACAACACAGAAAGAGTAGGAATTTTATATTTTATAAGAAACACTCCCTCTTTCACATAATTTTTTAACAAGATGACGTTTAATGAAATTGACATTAAAACTCAAATTCATTTTTCTTTTGTCCTCTTACCGAAATCGGCGACGTGTTTTTAGCATCAAATACTGTAGAAGTATTATGGACGTGATCTTTCAGAAAAATAACGTGCTACTGCGTATTTTATATACATCCATCCATTATTACTATTTCTCAGGAACCGATATAGACAAATAGTTTTGGAGATATAGCTGATGACACGACGTTGGTTTTTATGGAAAAAATAAATGGATATATCAAATATATAGCATAATCTTAAATAACGAAATAATGCTTAATAGCATTATTTCGTTATTTAAGAATTGAGTTTGATGATTTGTTTTATTTAATTCATAGGTTTTTGAGAGGAAATGATTTCAGTTCTTTCTGAGAAAATCAACAAATATATAAACTTTAAACAGAAAATGTTTTGACTTGTGGTTTTCTTCAGTAAAACATTCCAATTCACATTTTAGCTAAAGTTCGTGCATTATAGGCAGTTTTGAAGTCAGTTTGTGTTTTTTAAAAAAAGAAACAGCAGCTAAATATTGAGGTGGGTTTGTCAAATTTCATGTAAACCATCATAACTCATTATATACCTCTCCTCACGTAACTAATACCGCCTTGATTACCACAATTCGGCGTCCAATAGCTTTCACCTCACTGGTGACAGCTATTGAACCTCACGCGGTCTACGAGTGAATGCCTCGTATTCCATTATTATGTAATGGAACACACCAATAATCACACAATCTATTGAACTATGATCTTAAAACAGTATGACGCTCACAGCAGCTGAGGGTAGGAGAATCAAGTCAAAAGGCTGAAATTCATGTCAATCTTTGGTTGGGGTTAAAACACCTATCCTCTGATCGGGTACACTGCACACACACTGACATGCTGCTATCCTAGATTGACTTCTGTTACTGCGAGTAGTACCAGAGTCCTCGATCGACTCCATCTTTAGGGATTCAATGCGTATTTGTTTCAATAATAGATAGATTTAGTTGTGCCCGTAGCGACTTCTCGGATTACATCGTCTTATCATGGTCTTAAAAGGAAAAAGAAATATGCCTTGTTTGCTTTACTTATCTTTTTATTGCTATAAGTTTTCTATATGTTGTTTCTAACTAATTATTTGCATATACTAATATTATAAAGCTAAAGAGTTTGTTAGTCATAAATGTGTAGTCATAAATGTCGACAAATCGGGCAAATTTTTATGCATTATTGTAGAATTTATAAGCGACGGGAGGCCGAAATATTCCACGAGCGAAGCTATAGCTCATCTAGTTATTACAATAAAAATGTGTAAAAATGTATAATTTATTTATTTTATCATATTACAATTTATTAATAAAAAAAGGGACTTGCTCCTTTTACGTGTGCCCCTATACAGTCCCCTCTAATTTCTTTACTTATTTAATGTAATTACCCTATCTAATAATTTTCTGATTTGCAACATGAAATAGATACATAATGATTTACTGCACATATTTCATCGTATTTATAGAGGTTTATCATCGGACGTTCCTGTTACCAAACTCTGGGCTGAACGGGTTAGCCTTGAATCCAAAATTGTTGTTGTGGCTGGTCACCCTATTTGCGAGCTGAAATAAAGACATACGAATAAGAGTGGTTTATGTTAATCTATACTAATATTATAAAGCTGAAGAGTTTGTTTGGTTGAACCCGCTAATCTCAGGAACTACTGGTCGGATTTCAAAAAATCTTTTTGTGTTTGATAGTCTATTTATTGAGGAAGGTTATAGGCTATATATCATCACGCTACTTTTCTGGAGAGCGAAACAGTAGTCATAAATTTCGACAAATAGGGCAAATTATTATGCATTATTGTAGAATTTATAAGCGACGGGATATAATAGATCCGACGGGAGAATGAAATATGTCACGGGCGAAACCGGGGGTGTCATACAATATAAGGATAAGCCGCCATTGTCGCATATACGGACGAGCTTAATCTCATTAGAGTTATAGGCTAAGTACTCAGTATTTGTTTCATTTAGTAGTGTCTGAAAGTAGAGGGTAGAAGGAATCAAGGTAGACCGAGACTTGCATATGAGGACCAAGTGAGTAGATTGCTCAAAAACGGAAAGGTCGAAAGTATTCGTATAGGTACCCATATGTACATGCGTAAAGTGATTAATGGATTTGCAGGAAGTGATAGAAGTATGCATGGATCACGAAGCCTGGTGATCTGTCCTCTCTGAATACCCCGTTAGGGATACAGAAAGAACTCCGTTAATTTTGACAAAAAATTTTAAGCGCTTTAAACATTTACAGGTCGCACCAACGTTCTCCTGTCAGAGTCACCATAGCGATGACGTCAGCAAGCGTGAGCAATCAAAATCAAACAATGCTGCTTTTGTGGTTCCCTAATACTGTAGACAGCACATTAAACACCACATTGAATGAAAAATTTGGGGTCATAACCCACCAGAACCTTTTAAGCCCAAATTACATCACCTGTTAGCGGTGCACCTACTGACTAACGGGCGACGCAGGGGATATCATTCCCAGTAGTTCTACGATAGAACTAGTGAGATTATTTTTCTCACTAGTTCTACTATTTTTTCTCATTGATATAAAAATCTTACATAAACTTAAAAACAGACATCGTTCGGCTTTTGATTTTTGGGAGCGACTGCTTGTATGACCTTCCAAGTCGGCAAGGGCAATTATTCTCGATAGTTCTACTGAATAGTTCTACGATAGAACTAGTGAAATTTGTTTTTCTCACTAGTTCTACAACAACAAAGTAATGAGTAGAACTAGTGAGAAAAAGAGTCTCACTAGTTCTATCAAAGAATTATTCAGTAGAACTACTGGGTATGATCCCTAGGACTGATTGCAGGTTATGTTAGTGCTGACGATGTTACAATTACCTCGTTGTTGACGATGCCCTGCCCGTCGAAGTCATCAGCTGAAGGGAAGTAGTCAGTTTGGAACTGCGGCAGATCCTCAATACCGATTAGATCCGAGTCATTGGATGCATTACTGTTGACATTTAAATATAATAAATTATTATGACACATTATTACTACCTAACGGTTTTAAGAAAAAAAATGTCGATTCTGATACTGATTTCGGAAAAAAGGCCGAAACTAGTCGGGATATCCCTAACTTTTCGTGAGTAAAACCGTTTAGTTAGTAATAAATAAATAAATATCCTAGAGATAACTCACACAATGCCATCTGATTTCAAACTAAGCAGAGCTTTAGAAACAATTTTGAAAAGCAATTAGTATGGTAACTTTTTCAATTTTTTTTTAGTGTGGAAAAAATTTTCAATCACGAACTGGACTCGAACCAGCCTCTTCTGGTTCAACGCACCAGACGCGTTACCAACTACACCACCGTGACCTGCTCGTAACTGACGAATTAATCCACCTCTTTACGTCTTAAGGCGACGTAAGGCGCCATCTACGCAATTAAAAAAAAAATTAAGCAGAGCATGTACTATGGTAACCAGATAACTGATAAACATAACTATATATTTCTAAATACATCCATATAATAGATAAATAACACCCAGATACAGAATAAATCATCGTGCTCATCACAAAAAGTTTTATCCTGGGTGGGAATCGAACCCACGACCTGCGTAGCAGTCGGATTCACGCCCACCGCGCCACAGAGGCAGTCAATAATAATAATGAACAACGCTCACAAAAGTTATTATTCAAATTATTTTGACACAGTAGAAGTAGATTTTCTTGAAACTTAACTAGGTATTATAAGTATTTTAATTAGGCTTACCTTAAGGTATCGAAGTTAGGTGCTTTGATAGTCTCGTTCCAGATTGGATTTGAACCCGCGTCCGCGTACATGTTGGTGCCCGGGGTTTTACCTACACGGTTAAGACCCGAGTCTATGGAGCCAAACTTGATTGGTACCGACAGAGCTTCGAGGCGACGGTTCAGCCTGTGATAGATAAATGAATACGATTACGACGAGTACGATGAAAATATAAGTCTAATAAAAATCCAAAAATATTTATGTGTGTGAATGGAACTATTCGTATGTTATTATCATCAAAATATTGTAGGTATAAGTATGAGTATGACAAGAGTATGAGTATGACAAGGTTGGTGAGGAGCAACAGTATCGCCACAAGATCAAAAAAAAAAAGGTTGGTGACAAAGACATTGATGTTGTTGTTATTTGTCTGCGGCCACCTTGGGCAGGCCTATGAAACTCCCATACAGCCTTGTCGACAGTGTTGATTTTATATTTTAGTATTTAAGGACATTTATGTTTTAATATAATATCTGTAAAGTACGTTGTGCTCTTTCAATAAAATATATTTTCTTTTTTTCCTTTTTCTTTATGAGTATGAGTATGAGTATCAGTATCAGAATCGAGATAAGTATAAGTATAAGTATCAGTATAAGCATGAGTATGAGTATGAGTACGAGTACGAGTACGAGTACGAGTACGAGTACGATTATGAGTATGAGTAAGAGTACAAGTACGAGTATGAGTATAAGTATATATTTAGGTAGGTATCTTGAACTAAAACACTTGTACTATTCCACTTATTTATTACTTAAACCTGACCGGTTTCGCAGCAGTCGCGTTAAGTAATAAATAAGTGGAATAGTACAAGTGTTTTAGTTCAAGATGTGTAGCAAGTTCCACCAAGTGCCATCAATCACCAGTGTAAACAGTCATTTATGTAGGTACTCACGTCCTAGTCCTAATGATGAAGGTGAAGAGCAGGACCAGACAGATAAAGCCGAGCAGCGTGGTGAGTCCGGCCAGCACGTACACGGCGAGGCGCGCGCTGTCCGGCGGCGCGGGGCTGCCGTCCGTCAGCAGGTCCGCCAGCACCACGCCCTGCTGCCCCAGCGTCGTGCGGATCGAGTGCAACAGCACCGTGTTACCGCGCAACCTGCCCAAAGTTCACTCTTTTAGACTAATTTTTATTTATCTTTCACGCCTTATCCCCAAAGGGTTGGCAGAGGCTTATTATATGCCCACTTTTCACCGTGTGGATTCCTGTCCCACGTAATAGGTGGTGAGCCCATTGCCGTGATCAAAATCCAATTAGTAGTTTTTGCGTACAAGAGCAACAAACATACATACGTACAGTTTTTAAGAAGCTCTAAATGGGTCGTCCTTCCACTGACTCTGTGTTATGTAAATGCGTTAAGCAACTTCGCAATGGCATGCCACGGATGGCAATGAGGCATTTCCATATACGAGCGTTTCCGTGCTTCGGAAGCACGTTAAGCCGTTGGTCCCGGTTGCCAGTAACATGGTAGTCGTTAAGCCAAGTAGAATTCCTTGAAAACTTTCAACAGCAGGTCACCACCTGCGATGGTCACGGCAATGAGCTCACCATTTGTTAAGTGGGCCTTAAATACTGACGGTGAAATGTGGACGTATAGTGTGCCCCTGCTACCTCTTCGGGGATAAAGGAGTGAATTTTTAATAAAGCGGAAAAAGACAATTCGATTCGAGACGAGGATTGAACCAGTGATCTTTGCCTAACAAGGGCAATGTTCTAGCCATCTGATCTTCGGGGATAAGGCGTGATGGATATTTATTTATCAAAGTAACAATAATATGACTAACACATCAGAACTACTGGTATACATAGGCTGAAATTTATCACGGAAACAAGTTCCCGTGGGAAACGGGAATGGGAATATATCAACACGCGAGCGATGGCGCGGGCTCAACTTGTGTATTATATAAATGCCACCTGTTACACGAGACAAAATGCTTACGGTGAAATATGAGCGTACAATGTGCCTCTGCCACTCCTTGTGGGATGATAGCATGGTAAAACTAAAAAGCCTTGAACTTGGTATAACAACTACTATGTTACTGGTTATCCAGGATCAACGGCTTAACCGTACCTTTAAAAGCACGGAAACTCTGTGGAATACAATGTTTGTAAAATACAAAAATGCAACGCCTGATGTAAATTCATTCGAAGTTTAGGGCATAACATAGCCCGTAATGCTACTGACAAGTTGACGACCTAAGATATAGCCTTTCACGCTTCAATTGAAGACCCCGGTATTGTAAGAGCGAATGGAAACACTTGTATTGGTAGACAGTTTCAAGTTCCAGTTTTAGTGTACAAATTTTACGGTTTTCCCGAACGTCTACAAAATGAGATATTGGAAAAGGTTCTTAAAAGGCTTTTGCTATAGTTTCCAGACTACGGTGAACCCTTACGATAAGCTTATCTGCTATCTTAGTGCTAGCCTGTGAAGATATGGGAGGGATAGGAACGAAGGATGTATTAAATTAGACTAAATAATGTTACCCCTCTATTTCCGAGGCTAGCACAGGCAAGTTGTCCCTGATGAAGTGAGCCCACACTTCTATGCTGTTTTCGATCACCATTCCTGAATCGGGGTCTGTGGTCGGCAGCAATTGGTCGATATTGCACGTCATATTGAAAGCAATTGAAAATGTTGACGCAATCTGTAATAAAGTGTGACTTTTTAATGTAGGTATTCTGCATATATGGTTCTTAGGATTCTGTGCTGTGACCGGGATTTAACCTACTTCGTGAATTTAATACTATGATGTGAAGAATTTTGCAAATCAATCAAATGATTAACGAGTTGACTAATCATTTGATTGATCAATAACAGAATCGATTAAAACTGTTAATATGAAAAAAGTGTAGTTTGTACACAATAATGTGAGACAAATAATATTTTTCACTTGATCAAGTATTTTATTTATTTATTTATTTAAAACTTTAGCACAAAGTACAAGGCGGACTTAATGCCTTAGGCATTTTCTACCAGTCAACCTTAGGGTGATGCAGAGATGATATTAGGTAGGTGCTCAGGGATATGAGAAATTGTACAGCATACTATATGATATACATAAACACGATTTACACAGTATTGTGGGATATTTGTTTTTACCATAACCCCGCCTAGCCCAAAGTAAGACAATATAAGCTAGTATAAACAGTGAAATTAATATTTTTTTAACTTGTAAACTTTAATCGACAGTTCAGTAGACTTGAGAATTTGATATAAATTTTAGTTTGATACCTTCACGCGTTCCTGAATAAAAGGGTCTTGACAGACAGACTCATAGCGTAGTTACACCAGCCATAGCGAAAGTTGCATAACAATGATCGTATGACAGAACAAAGAGTTAGCGGAACCACAAGCGCTTCTTCCATAGTAACTAGGCCATAAAATAAAAATGAAAAAAAAAAGCCTTGACAATCATTCTCTTAGCTGAAGAATGAATATCTCATCAGGGTCTTAATGCACTTTTCAGTTACTCAAAAACGTATTTATTATACTTACAAAGGCGATGTTAGATTCTATTTGCTCTATTGTGTTATTGAACCTGAAGATCACTCTGTTGAGCGACGAGATCACGTAAATCTTGACCTCGGCTCGGTCGTAAGCATCATCTGAATAAGATATTAATTACTTAGTCATTTAATTATGAGTTGGTTACAGCTAGTAGAATATTTAGGCCTAATGCCCCTCTAGTCGCGAGCATAAAAGGCTGAGTATGATAAAATTAGTGCTATCTCACACAACATGGTGTAAAATCGCGGTAGCGCCAAAAATAAGCAGTAAAAAGTTCCGTAGTAGATGCTGCAGAACTTTATAGTGTCATGGTTTAAACAAAATTTCTTCTAAATTTAACTTCTAAAATAGACGCATTTTATTTTACTAAATTTATTTGACCCTTTAGACCCACCCCAGTTCCGTGCTTCGGAAGGCACGTAAAGCCGTTGGTCCCGGTTGCCAATAAATGGCAGTGGTTAAGCCAAGTTGAAGGCCTTATGGGCGGCTTGAGAAAATTCAACAGCGGGTCGTCACAGCCTGCGCCTGTTCATTTCAACACGGCAATGGGCTCACCACCTGTTACGTGGTACGAAAATGCAAACGGTGAAACGTGGGCGTTTAATATGCCTCTGCCTACCACTTCGGGGATAAAGGCCTAACAATATGTATGTATGGTTTAAACAATGTCATGTTATTTCACATTATTTCAAAATGAAGTCTTTAGGCTTGTAGGAGATTAAACATAAATATAAATAACCAAAATCAACGTATTCTATGTTCCAGTTGCTTCCAAAACCTTCCTGGTATTTGAAGAGTTGGGTCCATTTTTATTTAGTTGCTAGGAGCAGATGTCATTTGGCTTTTGATTTTTTGACATATTTGGGTGACGGTGGGCTGACTTCCCAAAACCGTAAAGGCACCTGAGTCCGTTACATCGCTAGCAGGAGAGGACGTGGCTCCGTAAATCTAGGCCGTACCCCTTACACCCTAAAAGACGATGACATATTGACGCAAGATTATGACCATGCTCTATCTGTACAAAATTATGATAGGAAACTCACTTGCATCAGTAGCAACAACATCAAATTCGAACATCCCGTGCATAGATGGGGTGGGCTGTATGTCCAGGGTCAGTACCCCCGTGGTAGGGTTCAGAACGAAGGCAACCTCCTTGACAGCTTCGAGCGAGGTGTCCACGACCATTGTGGAGTAGTCTATCGTGTAGGTGACCTCAGCTTCTTCTTCAGTATGGGTGGCCTAGACAGAAGAATTATAGGTTAAGAAGCCGCGGAATAGCCACAAACGGTTATCGATTTCAAGATTCAATTCGCTTTCGTTTACAGAATACGAATAAGTGGGTCTATGAGTAACCCAACGCTTTCGTCTGTGACATACTTCAAACCTTGTATACATACATATTGTCACGCCTTCATCCCCAAAAGGGGTAGGTACAGACATATATACGCCCACATTTCACCGTATGCGTTTTTGTCCCACATAACAGGTGGTGAGACTATTGCCGTGCCTGTGTGACCTGCTGTTGAAAGTTTTCAAGCCACTATAAAGCCTTCAACTGGGCTTAACGACTGCCATTTTACTGGCAACCGGGACCAACGGCTTAACGTGCCTTCTGAAGCTTTTTTTTAAGCTTTGTTTTACGATGCCTAAAAGGTCTCATGTGACACCTTTTCTTAATCGACGTAGCATACTCAAGATGGAAGCGCGCAGAAAATTACATATGGCAAGCCTTTTATTTGGAATCATTCAATCGAAGAAACCGCACTATCTCTTTACTAAACTGAGGTGGACATCTGGCCGAAGAAATTGTTCCCAGTTGTTATCGATCCCTCATCATAGGACTGCTGCGTTTAGAGGAAGTTTCTGTTACTCTGCATCTAAGTGTTGGAATAACATCCCACCTCTAATAAAAAATAGTGGTGGTGTTTTCACTTTTAAAAGAAAATTAAAAATATTTTTATTACTGCATCAAAAGGAATTTGAAAACATTAGAGTAACCTTGTGTGCTATATAGAGGGAAAAATGTTCCAACAGATTTATTTAGATAGTGCCTTTATAGTATTCTCTTCCAGCTTATGTGTTTTATGTTAAATCCTATATCTGTTTTATTTATGTATTTTATTTATATCTTTGATATGTATCTAATTAGAATTATAGAAATGTGATGATTTTTGACTATTTTTTGAAAAAAAAAAAAACTTAACTATCTTCACGCTGTATCCCTGACGGGGTAGTCAGAGAGGACAGATCGCCAGGCTTCGCGATCCATGCATACTTCTTTCGCTTCTTCGAGATTCATCAATCGCTTCATACACGCACGTCTGGGTATCCGAGTACTTTTGACCTTTCCGTTTTTGAGCAATCTGCTCACGTGGTCTTCATATGTAAGTTTCGGCCTTCCCTGACTCCTTCTACCCTCTACTTTTGAACAATATATATTCTTCGTCAATCGTTCCTCACTCATTCGTTGGACGTGTCCAAACCAACGGAGCACGCCTTTTTCCAGCTTAACGCTGACACTTTCATTCAAACCTGCCATATTGCGTATCACTTCGTTACGTATTCGGTCGGCCAAGGTAACGCCGCACAATTTTCGAAGTGATCGCATCTCCACAGCATTCAATTTACTTTCATGCATCTGCTGACATACCCAGGTTTCACTACCGTAAAGCAAAGTTGGCACTAGCACTGCGTTATGAATCGCCTGTCGTGCTTCTTTTACGATGCTTTGTCGCTTTACTTTACTTTCGTATTTTTTTGGTTATTATAATTATTTGTTTGTTTTTCGCTTGCGTATAAAATTATTAAAATTTAAGTTAACATATGCCACAACTCCGGGCGGCAGCTGAAAACCAGCGCCTAGTGTGTACTTGTGCACACTAAGCAAATGCTGAGCTGTGGCCCTATTGATACGTTAATATCTAAAATAGATTTAGTAAATTATTTGTAACTTCATGATGGTAATCTGTATCAATTAAACGTTTCTTTCTTTCTTTCTTCTTTCTTTCTTTTCTGAAGCAGGCAAACGCTCGCAAAAATTTAAAAGCCACAAAATAGATTTTTACAGCTATAACATTTCTCTTATACGTCGATAAAGGAATTTTACTTATGATTAAGAAGTTTCACTTTAAAACAACATAGCGCGTAACCGAAAAAAGTTACATTTTTTTTAAAAAGCTATAAAATTTCACTTCGTCGAAAAAGAAGTTTTACTTCAAAAACAAACAAAAATGTCGAAAATACAATAATTTTGTAAATTGTTTATGTGTAGCAACACAGGGTTAAATTATTTAGATTACTAGTTGACGCCTGCGGCTCGCACACGTGGTGTAGTTTCCCGTTTCCCACAGGAACTTGTTATTCTGATGTGTAAGCTATATTTTTGTAAAGTTTCATAAACATCCATTCTATAGATTTGGCGTGAAAGAGTACCAAACATCCGTTTTTACAAACTTTCGTTTATAATATTAGTAGGATTATACGAACCTGGACTGTGAGTAGGACCTTAGAGATAAGATCTGTTACAGAGATACCGGCTGTGTAGAGGTGTCTCAGGAATATAGGGCGCGGGTTGGCCTCCCTCACCTGAAATTAACGTTAACAATAATGATTAAATAACTAATTACATCGGGCGTTACATGGCGAAAATCCATTTTAAAAAACTATTTTTAATTTTGTTTTACACACGAGGCATTATCAAGACTGTTTGGGCTGCCAGTCTTGATAATGCCTCGTGTGTAGGCGAAACAGGTCTCGACAACGTACGACAATTTAAAAAAGCTAAATATTGCAAAAATAACATTTAAAGCAAAATAATCATAGTTTAAAAAAAATAATATAATAAATAAATAAATATCCATCACGCCTTATCCCCGAAGGGGTGTCAGAGGCATATTATATGCCCAATTTTTACCGTGTGGATTTACCTGTCCCACGTAATAGGTGGTGAGCCCATTGCCGTGTTGAAATAGACAGACGCAGGTTGTGGCTACCTGCTGTTGAAATTTTTCATGCCGCCCATAAGGCATTCAACCAGGCTTAACGACTGCCATTTTACTGGCAACCGGGACCAACGGCTTAACGTGCCTTCCGAAGCACGGAAACGCTCGCAAATGTAAATGCCACAAAGTGGTCACCCATCCGAGGACCAGCCATAGTGTAAGTTGCGTAACGCAGTGATCGTTTACAGAACACTGAGATCGCGAGGCCACGAGCGCTTCATAAAAAAAATAATCGTTTTGAAATTGAAATGTTTTGTCTCTGTACATTGTACATTTGGTGGAGCTGTGGGAGTGTCTTCGAATTCCCGTCGCACCTATTTAATCCCGTCGCTTATAAATTCTACAATAATGCATAAACATTTGCTCGATTTGTCAACGTTTATGACAACTGCTCCGCTTTCCAGGGGAGTAGCGTGATGATATATAACCGATAGCTTTCCTCCATAAATGGGCTACCTAACACAAAAAAAAATTTCAAATGTGACCCGTAGTTCTTGAGTTTAGCGCGTTCAACCTAACAAACAAACAAACTATTAAGCTTTATATAATTAGTATAGATATAGAGTAAGACGTCTCTAGTAGAGAGCACGCGAGGGATATTGATTGCCTGCTCTATGGTCCCACGTGACAGGCGGTGAGCAAATGGACACGCAATTTTCTAATAGCATGCAGTTAAAATTTGTCAAGCCGCTTATAAGGCCTCAACTTGGCCTTACGACTGCCATGTTACCTACTGGCAACCTGGACCAACGGCTAAGTTTGCCTTCCAAAGCATCGTCTCATAAATACATACATATTGTCACGCCTTTATCCCCGGAGGCGTAGGCAGAGGCATACTATACGCCCACATTTCACCGTATGCATTTTTGTCCCGCGTAACAGGTGGTGATCTCATCCGTGTTGAAATGAAAAACGCAGGCTGTAGCGACCTGCTGTTGAAATTTTTCAAGCCTTCAACCAGGCAACTGGCGACCGGGACCAACGGCTCAACGTGCCTGCCAAAGCAGGGAAACGTTCGCAAATGTATATGCTGTGATCGTTTAAAGAACACTGAGTTAGCAGTCACCCATCCAAAACCAGCGATTAAACTAATATTGACGCCACAATCGACTGGTTGGCAACCCCTTCTATACAAAAACGATATACTATCCGCTTACTTACATTAACAGTGACAATGAGTGTATTGCTCGATAGCGAGTTGATGTGGTCGAGTGAATTAGTAGCGACCACTTGTAGAGTATGAGCGACACTCTCAGCGCGGTCCAGTGGCGTCACCAATCGAAGAACATTGGTCGTAGGTTCGACGGTAAAATGTCCGCCTGCGTTTCCTCCTGTACAAATCGGGCATTGTTAAGTATATGGATAGTTTTTTTTTCAATTAAATATGTTGGAGTTGAGGAATCACTTCAAAACTAAGTACAGTCTACAAAGAAGATTCATGTTTTATATACTACTCGGGACTTCACGCGAAACAAAATTCTACTTACATTCACCGACGTTTCGAACGCGTTGCAGCGTTCGTGGTCGCGGCTGGACTGACGTCGGTGAATGTAAGTAGAATTTTGTTTCGCGTGAGGTCCCGAGTAGTTTATAAAACATGAGTTAAAACCGCGAAAGTTTAAAAATAACATTTATAAAGAAGATTCTTTTAGTGTGTACTAAATCAAACCATTATAAAAGAGGTATTAGATGTTTGGCTACATAAAACATGTTTAAATGTATCGACATTAATTTTTATAAATTAATATGAGCGAAATATTTGCCAAAACCGTAACACAAATGTAACAGTGTTATTAGAATAACAGTTATTGTATGCTGAGATTTAAGTAAAGCTTTTAATTTTGATGATACTCATTACAAAACCTTATTTGCACTGTTATGGGTTAATCCATAGCTCTTATGATATTATTGACTTATGAAAATATATTTCTATACAGTTGCAAGGTATATTAAAGAGCAAATTCTGCAGTTTTAACAACGAGTTGCTCAAGGGACCGCACTTGGACCAAGATTCTTTGCTAATAATGCAAGAAATATACAAATCCAGACTAAACTTAAAATTTTGGAAATCTTTTTGACCTTCTTTCTTAAGGAACCAATAGATTGAAGTGATTGAAAGACTAATTTCCAAAATTAGTGGGACAAATATATATCTTTATAAATACATACCTATGATAGTATAGAAAGTAGTATAGCAGTCATCTTCACAGAGGTGGTTCTTGTCATCATGCGCATGAGGCAGCTCGAATTGCTCCAACATACCGCCTTCCGCCTCTATTAACATAACAATTTCAACGCAATTTTTATACCATGGGACTTGTGGGCTTACACTTAAGGAGTTTAGTTTTTTTAGAGAAAGTCTGCACATCTATTAGTATTTTGGCTTTATATGCAAATGCAGGTTACATATGAATTTGAATCAGTGTTCTGTAAACGATCACTGCGTTGAGCATATTTCGCTATGTTTGGTGCTCAGATGGGCGACTGCTCGGTTTCCATTTACGAGCGTTAGCTTCGGAAGGCACGTTAAGTCGTGGGTCCAAAGGTATCAGTAACATGTAAGCCAAGTTGAAGGCCTTATTGGCAGCTTCGAAACTTACAATAGCTGGTTGCCACAACCTGCGCCTGTCCATTCAATATGACCATAGACTCACCATTTGTTAAGTGGCTCTAAATGTGCATACGGTGAATTGTGGGCGTATGGTATGCGTCTACCCTGCCTACTGCTTCTTCAATATGCCATTGGGCAAAGTGCACTCCGGGCGTCGCGAGACTGAGGCTCGAATGATGATGATAGACCAGGAAGTTTCTGGAACCTTTTGTTCTGAGTGAGCAGTCGGAAGCATTACTCCAGGGCTCCTGACAGACTGTTCGCCACCGCGGCCTGGCCACAAAGCGTTCGTGAGCTATCTCACTTCTTTGGGTTGTGTCCGGATATTTCTTGGGGGAGGGTTAGAGAGTTATTCCACTTTTTGGGGGTCGAGTGTTATACCACTTCGTTGAGGAGTTCGAGTGTTATCCCACTACTTTGGGGTTTTGAATGTTATTCCACCTGTTTTAGGATTTCGAGTGTTATCCCACTTTTTTGTGTGGTTTGAGGGTTATCCTACTTTTCTTTGGGGGTTCGAGTATTATCTCACTTCTTTGGGTGGGGTGACGAGCGTGCGCGTGACTGTAACACCACGCCGCAGTCTGGTTTCTGATTCTACGTATGTAAGTTCTTACTTTCATAGTACATATTATGAGTTTAATAAACTTAAATTGATGATACATTAGTAAACAAGTGATGTTTTGTCAATATAGAGAGCAGGTAAAACTAATAATTTTGTATTAAGCTGTAGTTTTCGACTTACCAATAAAAGAAACAGTAGCAGTAGTCACATCAAAAACTGGCTCGCCCTGCGTGGGCATGAACACTAACGAGAACGTGACGTCACTGGAGCGAGAGCCAGGCTCCGTGCCGCCGTCCGTGCCTCTGATGGTTACCTGAGTTGATAAGCATAGTGGATGTTAGTTTTGTAGCCATGGTTTTGATGTCTGTATTTTCTTTTGCACTTATACTGCAGGCATTGATATATTCTTTTTGCGTAAACAATATTTGAAGTGATCTAAAGAGTTTGGCATAGAATTAATTATTATTCTTCCATTTTAGTACTTAATTTTATCCTGTTCTGTTTTTTACTAACCTATATTATTGCATTTTCTATTTAAGCCTCCCCCTATCACATGAGAATGTGTTTTATAATTCTTAATCTTATCTGTATTATTCCCTTTACTCTCTCTTCATTTTCGACCCAGTTAAGATTTGCAGCCAGGTCCACTCTTATTTTTCTTCTAGGACTTGTTGGGAGTGAATACCGCCTCACCGCCCAACTGCGTCTCATAAATTAGTCAACAAGTGCACCATTAGCATAGCTGATGAGGTCCCACCGATCTTAGTGAAGCTTCGTATTCCCTTTCCTATTCATCCTTTTTCATTTTCCTATCTGACCCCAACTCTCTCAAGCTCTCTCAAGGAGAAACAATTAAGTAGGTACTTTAACCTCGTTGCCTTGAGGGCAAAAAATATGTGCGTGAATTTTTGCGCCACCATTTGACAACTCAAAGGAGAGTCCTTTCTATTGTGATTTATGAAAATATATTAATATCATACTGTAAATTGTCGGATGTTATCTTCAAAAGTTTTCCGTAGAATGAGTGAAGCAGCGTTCACGCCATCGGGAACTAATCCGAAGTATTCTATTGCTTCAGCTGTTGAAAAAAATAAACATTAGTTTTTGCCTAGTACACGAAAATTCATATTTGAGAGAGTTACGATAGATAAATAAATGATAAGATATAATAAAGTATATAAACTTATGATAAGATAGCTAAATGTTATGAATCGTAGCAACTAGAATTGATACTGGCATATAGCTAAGTTTCACCTATTCTATTAATTAAATTAAAAGTATTTTCGTCGTACTTCTGCACCTTCTTTTTTGGCTTTGCACGATAACGTGATTGCCAAGATTGCGTCCCATTAGCAAAATTAAAGAAAAAAATATTTTTTCATTTGGAACGCGTTTATATCACATCACACGCTCGTGGCCCTGCTGACTTAGTGTTCTGTAAACGATCACTACGTTAGGCAACATTCGCTATAGGTGGTTCTTGGATGGGTGACCACTTTGGGGAATTTACATTTGCGAGCATTTCCGATCAGAAGGCACGTTAAGCCGTTGGTCCCGGTTGCCAGTAGCATGGCAATCGTTAAGCCTGGTTGAAGGTCTTATGGGCTTGAAAAATATCAACCGCAGGTCGCCCCAGCCTGTGCCTATCCATTTCAACACGGCAATGGGCTTACCACCTGCGTATAGTATGCCTCTGCATACTATAAAGGCGTTATATGTATGTTAAATCACACAAACTGTGTAATATTCGTATTTTAAAACATCTTTATACAAAGTAGTGGTGATTTATAGATTCTTGGCCATACAGAATAAAGATATACTTTATTTCATTTGTAACACAACTTATGCTTGAACTATGATTGGTTAAATACGAATTGGTCGATCAGTAGATACCCATTGTACTATTGAAACCCACCAAATAAAATTGTGTCATCAATAGGCGGGCTATGGAGCTTCTAAAACCATTATTTTTCGTTGCACTGGTAAATTTCTCTCTGTTATTGTATACGTACCATTCTCGGCAATATGGAATGTAACAATGCCAGCGTTCAGACCATCTTCATCTGTTGCCCGAATGCTTTCCAGAAAGGATCCTTGCACGGTCACCAGAACACCGTTTACGGAGGTTCTTTCCTACAACATAAAGAGTTATACTTCTAATACCCCATTTACACTCTCGCACGAGCCACGAGATGAGCCGCGAGACGAGCCGCGAGCTCGAAAAGAATGTACCATACGAGTATTATTGTGTTTACACTCGCGGCTTGCGGCTCGTCTTGTCGCTCGTTAATGTGATCATGCTTATTTCTCTTAAAATTGGTTGCGAGCTGGCTCACTAGCTGCGGTCAATAACAAAGTCGAGTTTGTTCGAACAGTTGTTAACTATTAACGGATGGGCTGATTTTTATGATCCTTGCTTTGTTGGAATAATCTCTACTTTGAAAGGCAGAATAAGAAAAAAAAAAACAGTAAATAAAATAATAATTATAGAAGAATATTTTTCTCAAATATTCAGGCCGGGTTTAATAACCATACGTTTTTCATAAAACATTTTACTTAGGTAGAATAAAAAGCAGCATAAAGTTCTGTAGTTACTATTCATACGCAAGGTGCGGTACATCGGTTGCGGTTAAACTATAGCCATATGTATATACCTATATTACTGTAAAGTTTCATTAAAATCCATTCAGTAGTTTTTGCGTGAAAGGGTATCAAACATTCATCCTCACATCCATACAAAATTTCACATTGATATTATTAGTACCTACGATATTATGCTACGCTAGGCTACGGTGCCCGCTTTCGATCAAGAGGCCGAATTTTTTTGTTCGTTTTGAAATACTTTCAAATGTCATGCCGGACTCGAAGCGACTAAAACCACACGGTCCCTGCCTATCTGTCTATTGCCGAACGCCCCGGGTAACTCCTCCCTGGGCGCCGAGTCTACTATTGACACGCCGTAGAATAGAACCAGAATCGCTGTTTTTAGCTGTCAAAATGTTAGTAGAATATCAAAACTGCAACTTACAAGCGGCCACTGGCGCGGTAAGTGTTAGTAGAATTCTATCGGCCGACCGATATATTTCTATTGGAGTACGATTGTAACAGTAAACCAAGAAAAACTTTCAAAATTGTACCGGTGGCTTTCAGTTGAGCGACGATTTCGACACGATTGAAATAGCAGACTTGAACCCCAGGCTGCATGCTACACAAGCAGGGGTAGCCTCTAAATAGTATAAGAAATGAAGGTGCCTTTGGTTAACCTCCCCCACAGTCCAAGTGACTTCGCTCGTGGGTGAGACATTGATTCCTTAGTCTGTGATGTATTTCCACAAGGTAATAAATAATATCATTCGAAGCCATTACACGTTATTACTAAACTTGTAGGCATGACAAATAAAAAAGAAAATTGTACCATTTTGTTTGCCATCTCATATCATGCATTTAGTCATTCCAGACTATAAACAGATGAGTTGAGTGCTTTTCATCGATTAGGATGGTACTCCCAGCGGAGCCCGCCTTTTCCTGTTCATTATCTGGCTTAAAACCATATAATTATCAAATTTAAACCGCCGCATTTTAAGCCAGCGTATGGTTTCAGGGAAATCTCCACATAATATAAAGAAGTAGTCTTACCCTCGCGAGTCTGATGATAGCATCCGTCTGTGGGAACACAAACACTGGATCGTGGAAGTTGTAAGGTCTAATGACCAATCGATATGTCTCCTCATCGCATAGCTGCGGATCACCGTGGTCGAACGCCTGATATAAATATGAAAATCTTTCAAAGGATGCTTAAAAAATACCTTTCTGATCTCCCGTTTTACAAATGAGGGAAGTGGAGATCTTTCTTTTCAACTCTCTCATTTAAATCAGTTTTGGTTTCCAGTGGGGCAGCATTAAGCTGAGAGGAAGCCAGGTTTCGAGCAGAACCTTGCAACACATGCACATTATATTACTGGTATTTGTTTTTTTTTTCATTTCATATAGATTTATATTATTTGCTTTTTATCACTAAACAGGATGGCCCATTTAAAGCGGTCAGTATGGGCAACTCTGAAACTATAAGACATAGAAAGATCTCTTCTATGGAACCATGTCATCGATTTTGATGAAAAGAAAAACTGCATTCATTGATTTAAAATAATACTTGTACTCGAGTCGGCTATCGAACCTGGAATTATCTAAGAACGAAACTTGCATTATTTTTAATTGAATATTGATTGTGTAGATCTTTAGCAGTAAATATTACTATGAAACATGAAATCTGAAATCGGTGTCGCAACTTGTAACATTAAACAAGAGCTTTCACAATTAAACAAGATGGAGCACCGGCTCACAATAGTCAAATGGCTAGAGATTTCTTGAATTATGATTAAATAAAATGGATTTGTACAAATGACCCTTCCAAATGACCCGCGCGCGACGTCACCTATTACCACCATTTAACCCCACTAGACAATTTCTTGTGAGGTTGCGATTGGGAAGAAGTGTACAAAAAATCTATGTTACCATTGAATACCATAGATTCAATTTAAAGTCTAATTCACCACCTAAAGATACAAAATCCAATAGTAAAATCAGTACTTAAACGAATTGAATTTCGAATACCTTCAAAATTAAATTAAATGATATGACGACGTCTTTTATTCATTTTAGATATCATGTTTCATAGTAATATTTACTGCTAAAGATCTACACAATCAATATTCAATTAAAAATAATGCAAGTTTCATTCTTCGATAATTCCAGGTTCGATTCCCGACTCGAGTACAAATATTATTTTAAAACAATGAATGCAGTTTTTCTTTTCATCAAAATCGGTGACATGGTTCCTTAGAAGAGATCTTTCTATGTCTTATAGTTTCAGAGTTGCTCATACTGACCGTTTTAAATGGGCCACCCTGAATGTTCTGCTGTGAGTGAAAAAAAAAACAGTTTTTAAAATGCGGGTTTCAAAACATTCTAACTTCTCCTGGTAATTTCTGTCTTTTTTATATTTATTTTATGACGTTGGATACATGTCCTTTAGAAGGAATCTTGGAGGTACTCTCTGGTTTTGGTTATAAGATTGCACATTTTTTACTCAAATATTTTTTTATGATAAGAACCGGATAAGTCCGAGTCTGACTCGCCCAACGAGAGTTCTGCACAAATAGTTTTAAATTAATAGACAGTATCTTCTCTTATAGTGACGCTTTGCACCGTTAGACAGTAGGGGCACCCCTAGCATGTGAGGTCACTTATACCCTGGAGATTTTGGTAAAGCCCCTTACCTCAAGAAAGAGTACATACCCTTATGTGAATATCGTAAGTGCCCCAGTACCCTTGTAAGTGCCTTGTCGTCTCTAACTCGCCAGTGACATTCTCTATTTGAATCATGGTGAACAATTCGGGCAACTCAATGTCGCGATCAACGATTGTCAGCCATTTTATCTCGTACCCGACACGAGAGTTGTCCGTGTCGGGATCATCTCGGTCTGGCGCGTATATGTCTGGCTGTATTCTTGAATTCTGAAAAAAAAAGTATTTTGATCTAGTCAAGGAGTCAAGGATTATGAAAGCTTAGACGAAATTTACTGATTAAGTGTCTTTAGACTTTTGTTTCGTCGTTTCTAAATATGAAATAAATGACATTTTACTGGCAAATTTTCGTCTACGCTTTCAAGTCGTATTGTCGAGAATTGGGTCCCTGCACTGCTTTTTTTATTTAAAGCTGGTGTAAATTTACAGTAAAGTTATAAAATTAAATATAAACTTATATAGTGTCTAGCTTAATCCCGTGGCTTAGCCTGTGACAGAATTTAAACTCCGTGGCCATTACTCCTGTTGTTTATTAATTTTACAATATTGTATAAAAAATGCTCGATTTGTTGATATTTTGAACTAGTTTCATCTGTTTTGTAACTGTGTTAGTCAACTTCTGAGACTCACTGAACACCTGCACTGACTGACTCTTGCGTAGGTGCTCTAACAAGTGCCTTTCCACTTACACTCCCAACCCTAGGGAGTGACTACACACTAAACCACCACGGTGTTCATCTTTGCCTTAACCGAGCAATTCCAAGGTTAAGTCTCCGCGAGAATTAGAAGATTTGTGTTCCATTTCCATAGGGATCTGGATACATAACCACTTCTCGCGTTCAAAAGAATGCGCTCGTGGCCCCGCTGATTCAATGTTCTGTTAACGATCACTGCGTTAAGCAACATTCGCCATAGATGGTCCTTGGATGGGTGACCACTTTGTGGAATTTACATTTGCGAGCGTTTCCGTGCTTCGGAAGGTTCCTTAAGCCATTGTTTCCGGTTGCCAGTAACTTGGCAGTGGTTAAGCAAAGTTGAAAGACTTATGGGCGGCTTGAAAAAAATTTAACAGCAGGTCACCACAACTTGCCCTTGTCCATTTCGATACGGCAATGGGTTCACCAGATATTACGTGGGACAAAAAGTGCACGCGGTGAAACGTTAACGTTAAAATGCCTTTGCTACCCCTTCGGGGATAAAGGCGTGATTGATGAAAAATCTTTCTTCATCTCTCTCCATCCATCACATTACCATTTCTTTATTTTCTTCTATCATACCTGTGGCTTGTTCTCCGAGATGCTCCAAGTTAAATTAGCAGGCGTAGGCAGTTCTGGTGCGTTGTCGTTTATATCCAACAGTACTACAGTTATGTAAGTTGTCTCTTGGTTAGTGACGCCATCTGCAAAAAGTGTTTGCTTTAAAAAATATGAAAATCTGATTATGTCACTTGATTGATGGCACTTGGTGGAATTTGCTACACATCTTATTAGAAAACACTTTTACTCTTTCACATTCCTTAATACCTGACTAGTATCGCTTTACGGATTTTTTAAAGATTGACTGATTGATATCATTTTATATAAGGGTGAGCTGCCTTTAAAACTGGCAACTAGAAACGCTCTCATTTTGATTTGATATTGTTTGTTTTATATAGACTCGTTACTATATAATCTGTTCAAATATCATGTAAATAAAACTAATGTAATTACTGGCAGATAGAAAAGAGTGGCCATGAGTTTTATTGCCAGGTTCTTCCTCAGGCTCTACCTATTGCGTTGCGAATCTGGCAGTAAATGTAAATGTAGAAGCAATAATCTTGACGTTTATAAGTGTTACTTTGTGACCTACATGAATAAAGATTTTTCACTTTCACTTTCACTCACTATATCTCAAATTTTATTCAATACTTCAGTTTCTGCCGTAAATGCAGTAAATGTCGTGTGTTGTGGCCGTGGCGAAAGCGTGTATGGGAGTCTCGGCCTTTAGGGGTCGTTCTACCAACAGAACCCCGCTGTATTCCGCCTTTTACTCTGCTGGGCCGCAGAATATTTCTAAGCGACACAGCGATTACAGCGACCCGGCTAGTAAATGCCGGTCAGGTTGAAATAGGATGCTAGTTAAATAACTCACTATAGTAAAGTTACTGATGGCCCGAGTGGTGAAGAGATGTGTGTGTACAGATGTCACCACCGCAATTCATCCTGTGGTTGCCGTAAAGGTTGTCGAAGGGAACACATTCGCAAAAGCGCGCAAAAGTGACTGCCTCGATGTCAAGTCACGCATGCGTAAAAAGAAGGTTTACTTCAACAACTTACCTCTTTCTCTCAAATGGTTATCAGTTAGAATGAAATAGATTATATGCGTCGGCTCGTCGCCGTCTCTGTCTAACATTTCGTCGGTTTCGTAGTTAACTGTAACTACACCGGTGTCAGAATCCACTGCGAAGAAGGTCCGCAGACGAGGGTTCATTCGGAAGTCAATTTGATAGTGAACCGTTTTAAATATGTCTGGAAAAAATTAAAAGCGTTATATTTTGTCTGCCTTGGTGTATTCGATTGTCGTTTCCATAGAAATCGAGGAATTAGAGAAATGGTATGGCAGTGCTTCCACGGCCGCACAATATGCTCAACAATCAAGTACGAACTTTCACCAGTCCTGTAATCGCGTATTATACAGATATTATCCATGGCTTGCGAAGTACATAAGTATTTTTATTAGTGGTTTATATCCAATAGCACAAGCTTATATTATCTTAGTTTAGGTTAGATGGCGCTGTAAAAACAAGTGTCCCGTCCCGTCTCCGCCACCGCGCGCGATCATTAGTCAAATCAAATAATGCGCATTTCTCCGGTTGCCTATTACACATTTCCGTTCCTTTTCCAAAATCACTTCCACAAAAAATATCCAGCGACCGAGGGTAAGGTACATACACATAAAAAGAAGCCCCGCTAACTCAGCGTTCTGTAAACGAACACTGCGTTAAGCAATTTTCGCTATGGCTAGTCACGGATGGGTGACCGCTTTGTGGCATTTCCATTTACGAGCGTTTCCGTGCTTCGGAAGGCATGTAAAGGCATGTGCATCATTCACGTTCCTAGTTGAAAGTCCTATAGGCTCACCACCTTTTACCTGGGACAAAAATGCACACATTGAAATTTGGGCGTACCTATATATTTATTCTGGGATAAAGGCGTGATTGATAAACATTAAAAAAGTAAGCAAAGTGCAAAATGCTCACCATCTCTGTCTAAATCTCTGGCCACAATGGTTTCTATAATAAAACCTGTCGTCTCATTCTCATACACATATACAGTCTTGTCGAAAAGATCTACCTGTTCTTCGGGCACTTTGTTGTTCGTGTCTATTATCTCGATCTTTATCTGTTGACAAATCATTTACTTTATTTTAACACTTTCAAAAAAAAATCCTAGGATACCTTTTTTATTATATTCTAGCTGATGCACGCATCTTCACCCGCGCTATGAAGTTTTCCCATTCGAGATTTCGTACGGAGCCCTAAACTTTTTTAAAATCCAATATAGCCTATGTTACTCACGAAGAATGTAGCTATCTAATAGTGAAAGAATTTTTAAAATCGGCCCAGTAGTTTTTGAGTCTACATTATAAACAAATATTTTGCAAATATATTTTATTTGTTTAAATTCATTACTGTATAATTGGTCAAATATCATGTAAATCCAACTAATGTAATTACTGGCGGTTAGATAAGAGTGGCCATGAGTTTTATTGCCAAGTTCTTCCTCAGGCTCTACCGATTGCTTTGCGAATTGGCAGTAAATGTAAATGTAATCAAGCAGTAATCTTGACGTTCATAAGTGTTACTTTGTGACCTACATGAATAAAGATTTTTCATTTCATTTTCATTTCATGTCAATGTCATTTTACAAACAAACTTACAAATCTATCCACTTTATAATATTAGTATAGACTTACTTACATACTTATCATTCACACCTTATCCCCGAAGGCTTACCACCCCTACGGTGATATAGCATATTTTATTGTAAGTATCTTTCCCCAGTAGTGAGTCTGATGCCGTGTTGAAATGAACAGACGCAGGTTGCGGCGACCTGCTGTTGATTCAAGCCCCTATAAGGCCTTTAACTTGACTTGACTACCATGTTACTTGCAACCGGTACCAACAGATTACGTACATTCCGATGCACGGGAACGCTCGCAAATGTTAATGCCACAAATTGGTCACCCATCCATGACCGGCCATAGCGGAAGTTGCTAAACGTTGTTAACTGAGTTAGCGGGACCACGAGCGCTTCAACTAAAAAATGCCTATCTAATGCCGAAAATAAGTGGATAAGTAAGTTTGAGAGATTAGTGTGTTCAGTCAAAAAAAAGCAGACTTATTTGGTTTACACATAATTACGATCTTTTTGAACTAGTAAGGGCAAAGAATACGTGCACCTGGCTCTGAAATGGAAATTAATATTAGTTGCCAAACTAGACTTTGCTAGATGGCACGCAATGGAAATTATATTAGCTGCCGTCCTAGAACTAGGTTTATGATGACGAAAATTCATCTTAATTAAGCGTGAATTTCAATTAGATTTAAAGACACTGTTGCCTAAAGAATTTAAATGTTTTAATTGCTTTTTCTAAGAGCACAAAGGCTATAAAAATACTTGAATAAATTATTTTTCTCATTGGACTGCCGTCGGACTTCCATCCCGATCTTTGTCGTTGATCTGTTGGCTGCTTTCGACCCTGTAAGTTTTGTGAAGCGTCAATTTGATGAGGTCATCATCATTTTTGCGAGTACTTACGTATCCATCGTTATAGTTGTAGTGCAGGTCTGGTGGGCAGCTCTCAGTATAACACCTGTCACTAGCTCTCAGCCTATATAACAAGTTTTCCCGAGGTTCATCAGCGTCGATGGCATCCGATGTTTTCACCGTGAGCTGGCCAGTGTAGAAGTTGATGTCGACCAGGTCATTGGGTGTATCGTCTACAGGGCTGGAAAAGAAAATCACGAAGTCAGAACTGGGCCGCAATTCTCATGCCTTCGAAACAGTCTCGATATCGAGATAAATCTCGAATTCGAACTTTATTCGTATTATCGTTTACCGAACACTGAGGTACGCAACTTTCACTATGGCTGGTCTTCGGATGGGTGACCACTTTGTGGCATTTACATTTGCGAGCGTTTCCGTGCTTCGGAAGGTACGTTAAGCCGTTGGTCCCGGTTGCCAGTAAAATGGCAGTCGTTAAGCCTGGTTGAAGGCCTTATAGGCGGCTTAAAAAATTATAACAGCAGGTAGCCACAACCTGCGTCTGTCTATTTCAACACGGCAATGGGCTCACCACCTATTACGTGGGACAGGAATCCACACGGTGAAAAGTGGGCATATAATATGCCTCTGCCACCCCTTCGGGGATAAGGCGTGATGGATATTTATTTCAATTATTGTTTATAACGTGCAAAATAAGCTTAAACAACTTTTAGAACATTTTGTAAGAGTAGTCTTGTTGTAACCGTTTTAAAACCGGATGAAAAGTGTCGAACGGAACGCATCGTAATGTGACATGGTTCTTAAATAGCAACATTTCACACAATAATCTCGAACTTTAGTTCGAATAGTGGTGAGAATAAGACATTCGAAAAAACCATCTCGATTTACGAGATTTAATGGTCGAAAAAGGATTCGAAGAGTGAACTCGAATTCGAGATTATTTCGAAGAAAACGAGAATTGCCTCCCTGGTCGGTTACTGGCAAAGTATTTGAATGCTCGAAGAACAGACGTTATTCCTGCTCGATTTCTTATATCTTTTTGGAGGTTTAGGTCTTTAATAGTATTATTATATTCTATATCACAGATGACAACAGGATACAGAATCCTGTTCCTATAATCTGCAGGAAATTTATTATACTATTAGGGGAAGTACTCGCATACGGTAAGGTCCAATATATTCTTCCGCGTACGATCGAATTGTGGAATGCTTGCTGTCTGGATTTCACCAAACGTCTTCAGTATGGGGTTCTTCAAAAGGGGTCTTAGAAGGTTCTCACAGGGTTAGCTTCGCAAGTCCTGTACCTCTTGTGATGCAAACGTCCATAGGTTGAGGTGACCACTTTTCATCAGGTGGTCCGTATACTTGTGTCTGCCACCTCAGTGGTACAAATAAATCTTTTTTACTAGATGGCTTATATGCTGGATCAATGATGAGACTTGGGCGTAGCGTAGTAGTTTCGTGTTAGTGGCTAACTAATTATAATACTGTCTACTGAGTTTATTGAAAACCTGGAGAATATAATATGATGACTATAAAGTGAAGATTTTTCATACGTGCGGATGGTCTTATTACAGGGACCGTGCAAAGTTGTAGACAATAAGTAGGAAATCCGCTTTCCTACTTCTTGTCCACCACTTCGCTCGTCTCGAGACGTAACTGGGACAGACGATTGGATATTGATGGTGATGACTCAGAGGCATATTACAAAAGACGAAAAATAAATTTACTACTGTCTGTGTTCTCCCTAGATACTATTTCTTCCCGAAAAACCTATATAGAAGGTAAATGAGATACACAGTTGGTAAGTAATTCTGGTTAAAACTGATTTTCACAGCATGTCGTTAATATGTAGCAAAACAGGATCGGTAAATGTACCAAAGGATACAGACTTTATATCCTTGAAGTCGGTTCAAAACGGAAAACATAGATTGCATTGTTCCAAGGGATCATCGGAAGTGGTCGTCAGCAAAGATGGTGGCTTGGTCTAGCAGGGCCCTTAGGGACATCCTCACTAGTACTCAATCGGCACCTTGAAATAAGGCTTATTTCAGTGGTTTCAGTCGTTACGACTTAGTCAAGAGTCCTTACGGTATGAAGTCCATGACGATACCGCGATGGCCACAAGGCCAAAGCGGAAAAGGGGGATTACAAAATAATTATTTGAGCAAAACATCAGTGCAATTCATCATAGAAAAGAAAGAAAGGTTTGGGTGTCCAATCTACGGAGGCCAAGTCGACCTCACCTGCACGTGGTGCACTTGTTGATCCACGGACTATGCAACGGCGCAGGCACTCGACATGTAGCAGGTGGTACTAAACTGCGCGATTCTAAAAGTTATACTACTTGACACTCTACAAGTAAACCTTGGACTTTGGACTATGTTCGGAGTTCAGGCTTTAGTGAAAAAGCATATTTAGGGGCCGTCAACCTGAGTACCGCTATCGGAGCCCTAATGAATTTAATAGTTGCCTTCAATCACGGGTCGTCGTCTCTGGTTTCCATCAGGCGGGTGGCGCCATTAGACTTGCCAAATATAAATAAAAGTAGTTTCCACTAAAATAAACATTTATACTCACAATATGGTGTACCGCACTTGGTTGTAAAGAGGTCCATCAATATCTCTGGCCAGCACGGATCCTATGACAACACCGCTGTCGGACCTCTCGCGAACTCTGAACGCTTGGGTCAGAGTGCCTTCGGCCCATAGCGGCTTATTGTCGTTCATGTCCAATATAATAATTGTCAGAGTTGCTGAGGAGAAATGGTATTCTATTAGACTTTAAAAACGGAAGAATCTGAACTTTAAGCGTGATGTTCTCTTGTAAAAGTCACGAATGCGAAGCGGCTTATTGTCGTTCATGTCCAATATAATAATTGTCAGAGTTGCTGAGGAGAAATGGTATTCTATTAGACTTTAAAAACGGAAGAATCTGAACTTTAAGCGTGATGTTCTCTTGTAAAAGTCACGAATGCGAAGCGGCTTATTGTCGTTCATGTCCAATATAATAATTGTCAGAGTTGCTGAGGAGAAATGGTATTCTATTAGACTTTAAAAACGGAAGAATCTGAACTTTAAGCGTGATGTTCTCTTGTAAAAGTCACGAATGCGAATAAGAGTAGTACGTACGCAGGTACGTACTACGCAGGTTATCGTGGCATTTACGAAGTGGAGGATTTAAAATTTGACGAATAATAGCAAACTTAGGGGTCTAAAGGAATCCACCACGAACTCGTTGTACGAGATGTGGCAACAAGCCTTCTGTAACAGTGGTGAGATGGCCGACCATAATTAAACTTGAGCGATGATGGAAACGAGGTGGTTTCTAGTTTTACATACCTTCGTCATAGTCTAAGCCAATTTCGGTATTGCGATCGATGACTCTCACAGTGAGGTACAGAACCTCAAATTCTTCAAAATCAATGGTCACCTCTGGTCTAATATTCTTCACAATTAGAGTGCCAGTGGCGACACGTTTGTTATCAGGGTCCGGATATTTCGTTTGAATCTCAAGGCAACTAAAATTAATTTAAATAAATAATAATTATTACTAAAGCATGAGTTTTAGCCCCACTTGCTAAGTGTTCTGTAAACGATCACTGCATTAAGCATATTACGTTGTTACTAAGATGAGTGACCGGTTGAGGCTTTTAAATTTACGAATTTTTACGGACTTCCGAGTTGTGTCAACGTGCTATAGTGATAGACAAAGATATATCACAGTGAAATACCACTTTATATCTTACCGGGCAAATTCCACTACAAGCTCCAGTAGAGGTATTACCACATTACTGGAGCATTATTGACTTTGACTTAGGAAAATACTTGACCATTACGTATATCGTAGAAGATGATGATATTATGTAATAAGAAGACTAAGAAAAAATATGAAATAAATAAGATTTAGCTAAAAGGTCTAGTAACCAGACCATAAAATAATTATAAAAAAACGAGTTCACACAGGGTAAATTCGTTATTCAGTAGGTGTTGCACTTGTAGATGAGCCTGCATGGGTTCTTTAGACCTTGATTAACGAAGATTACTCACCCGTGGAATTCTTCCGTTGGTGTTTCCTGTCCTTGCTTAGTAGCGTACGAAGAATCCCAGTCAATTTCGAAGTGCAGTTCCGCATCAGTGTCGAGGTCAGTACCGGTGATCTCAACAGGTATTATAGTTCCTGCTTCAACATTCTCTTCAACTTCGGGACGTATCCGAGGCTGTAGAAATAATATTAGAGTGGTTTTGGTTTATATTATCAGATTCTTGAATGTAACAGGAAGAACGATTATTTATAATGAATGTTGCTCTTACTAGGGGTTCTTCGTCTTCACCTTAACGTTTTTCCAGTTGCTTCCAAACCCTACCTGGTGACAAAGTTTGGTGTCCACCTTTGTTTTTTATTCATCTCTTGTTTCTGATTGGGTAGAGGCATATTATATGTCCACATTACGCCCTAAGCATTTTCGTCGTAGCGACAGATAGTGACCCCATTGCCGTGTACAATGGCCAGATGCAGATTGTGGCATAGTCTACTTTCGAAAATTTTCAATCCTTCCACTTGGATTAACGGCTACTAGGTTACTAGCAACTGGGACCAACGGCTTAACATGTCTTCCAAAGCACGGGAACGCTCATAAATAGATATGACATAGGATTGGAAAAGATTGGCCGTGAAAATTCTTGCCAAATGTTGCTTGGCGAATCTGGCAGTAAATGTAGAATCATTATAACGAAGTTCATAGGTGTTATTATTTTGTACCTAATACGTACATACAAATAACTTAAACCTACCCGATACATATGCTTATAATACGGTTCCAGTCACATATCGGCTTTATCCTGATATAGGACTGGAACCGTATTACAAGTTCTACTTTTGCTGCATAACTGAAAAATACATTTTATCCCGCTGTGGGGCTGGACCCGTAATACCAATTCTGCTTCTGCTGAATAACTAAAAAATAAATTTTATACCGATATGGGGCCGGAACTGCATTACAAGTGTAACGGAACTCTTGCTTACCAATCTAAGATTAGGTGGAGTATTATTGATATCTATAAGTTGAATGACTAATTGCGACGTCACTGAGTGATATGGTTCGCCCAGGGTATCAACAGCTTGTACCTGAAACATAAAAACAAAATTAAGATGCTGTCACGGCAAATAAAGAGGCTTCCTATTTAAGCAATTTTTAATTGTATGCAACGACTTTCGATCAGGTGGGGCCATATGCTTTTATAATTGGGAATAATCCTACCCGCTTGCACATTACTGTAACTCCTGGAAACCAGGATCTACAGCAATGACCAAGACCAGTTAAGTTACACCGAGCTCGAACTTCGTGAAGTCCTAGGAGAAGGTGGAAGCCACATCAAAAATAATCAATAGATAATTAAAGGGGGTTGGAAAAAGAACGTAATACCTCTTCATTTCCGAAAACCTAAACTCAAATGATAGCTGCTTCAACCAGAAAGGTCAAACTAAGTGGACAGCAGATTCCAATGGTAAAGTTTGGTAATACAAGATGAAGAGATACCTGTATAAACAGTTCGCTTTGTACATGGTAGTCAAACGCGTCGTCAATCGCCACGGTGATGCAACCAGTTTCTTCGTCTATATTCAAATAATTGCCAGCATTACCCAGCAGTTGATGGCTGAAATAATAAACATAATAATTTTTGGTTTCACCACCTATTAAGTGGGACAGGAATACACACGGTGAAAAGTGGGTGCATAATATGTGGCATATTATGCGCCCACTTCGGGGATAATTTTTGTAAACGCTCGCTTGTGCAACCTTAAAGAAATTTTCTTCTTCGAGTCAATAGCTAATAATTTTCTAACTTCTTGTGTTGGGCCCAATACTTTTCCACGTCACAGACCTTTGTCCTACACATTTCTTCAGTTGTACAGGTGGAGGGGTACAGTGGGCAAGAAAGCAAATGCGATATGGCCTGGAATGCGGCCCCACTCTCGTTTGCCATATTTTACGCGGAATAGAAAATTTTATAAGCGAATCTGGTTTATACTTTACATCATTTGCTTTGTAAACAAAGCAAATGTTGTAAAATATAGTTTCAATCAACTGTATATATAATCAGAGAGCTGGTAGACAATTTTTATTGTCTCACACCAATCTGCCTGAGGCACCTACCTACAAATGGCTACCAGGGGTCCAAATCTACTATGTATTACAATTGTGACTGAAAATCGGTACTCCACAGAAAGCCGACGGTACAATTTTGACAGTTTTTGTAGTCCACTATTACAATCACGCTTCAAATACTTCTTATACGCTTCAAATAATACTTAATCAATTGATAGAATTCTACTAACAAGTGACGCGTCAGTGGAACTTATAAGTTGAATTTTTGGTAGTCTATTGATATTTTGATGGCAAAAAACAGCGATTCTGGTTCTATTCTGCGACTTGTGAGGTGCTATTGTGATTTAGTAGACTACCTAGTTATGGGACAACAGCCATAGAATCGATATACAATAGAAATAAAACGGATTTCTATTGTAAAATAGTAGCCCCAGCTCTTGGAAAAGGTACTTACACAACAGAGTCATCAACATCCCTGTCTGTCGCACGCACTGTTGCTACAAAGAATCCAGCTCCTACAGTTTCGTTAAATCTAACTGTCTGCAATCTGTGCTCGAAAATCGGCACCTCATCATTCCAATTGATAAGATTAATATTTACAGTCATCTGTCCAATTTTGGTAGTATTGTTTAAATCTGTTGCTGTTACCTATAGATGAGAAGATTCATGAAATCAATAGATACTCGTATGTAGTTCGAAATAAATTGGACTCCTCAACATGATCTCATTATATGTGCCACCTCGAAGTTAATGTTAATAGTCTGCCTCATGTGCCATCCAGCATAAAAATTATAGACGTTACTATTGCTTGGTACCACGAGAATGTCAAATGTTTTTTATACCCCTGAGATGGCAGACAAGCATACGACCTACCTGTTGATAAGTAGCCACCATAGCCTATCGACGTTTGCATTACCAGAGGTGCAGCACTCCCGTTGTCGACCCCTTAAAAACCTTTTAAGACCACTTTTGAAGAACCCCATGCTGTAGACGTTCGGCAGGCAAAGAGTTAATTCCACAATCTAAGCGTATGCGTAATAAAGTTTAAATCGGACCTAACCGTATGCGAGCGCTCCAGATGCAAAGTGTAAGAGTGAACACTCTGTCTATGGCGAGCGGTGCGACGATAGAAAGTATTCATGGGCATCATATCAAACAACTTTTCAGAGCACAGACCGTTGCACAGGCGATAGAACACGTATAAGAAGACAAGGTCTTTCCTGTCGCGAAGAGGTTCGACACCGCCCGCTAGTAATTGATCGTTGATAATCCTTATAGCTCACTAATCTACCGAGTCCAAAGGTCGAAGCAGGTATTAGGTGACATCAGTACTCCATGTGTGGCCGCTCTTGCACCTTATAGAGGAGCAGTGTTTGCTCCGCAGTTAAGTAGGTACTGCCGCGCCCTGTTGAGCACTCCGAGCTTTTTAGACGCCAGCTTCGCCTTGTCCTCTAAATGGCTACGGTATTGGAAGTCACTAGAGATCTCAACACCAAGGATCGCACTACTATTGGAGATGGAAAAAGGAGTTCCCTGGAATTGCGGCGCTATAGTAAATGGGGTTTTTAGAAGTGAATGCACAAATTTAAGTCTTGGTAGGGTTTGTAGGGTAAAACCACACGGTCCCTGCCTAACTGTCTATTGCCGGACGATCCGGGTAATTCCTCGGAAATATGTACCAGTGAGGTGTCGCGCTCTAGTTCGACATGACATGTCACCTATACTATACATGTTTACTCACACAAATGCAAATCTCAGCTTAGGCCTCGCGGATTGCAGTGATATTGTCGAACACTTGGTGTATAATAAACGTATATATAACGAAAGTTGATAACGTAATATAGTTTGCGGAGATTTGAAGTGTTGGATGCTGAAAGTGAGTCAACATTTACATACCTTCAACACAATATTTTGGAATATCGGCACATCGTCTTCAAAATAGTCGTAATCAAGTAAATTGTGGTCCAAAGTAGTCATAATGAAGTTCTGAAGCTGGTAGCCAGACTGTGGTGCTATTTGAAATCCATTGAAAGCTTCCTTAGGCGAATAGGCTTCTAATTCCACTGAGTACTGAGCGTGTTCTCCCTGACGATTGAATTGAAATACAAACATTAGGTTTACAATTTCTAAAAGAAGTACGCCTTGCGATTCAAAACGCAGTGCAAGTGTAAACATGACCTTATAGTAGTAAAACCTGGGTGTGTCAGAAGATGCATGAAAGCAAATTGAACGATGTGGAGATGTAATCACTTTGAATATTGTGTTGCGTAAAGATGGCTAATAGTATACGTAACGCAGTAATACGCAATATGGTAGAATTGAATGAAAGTGTCAGAGTTAAGATGGAAAAGAACGCCGTTAGGTTGGATATTTGCAACTAATGAGTGAGGAATGATTCATAAATAAATAAAAGTAAACCAGCTTAAAGTAAAGTAAGTGCCATCTTCTGGCAGTTAGTAAAGTTACACCGTCTTAGTTTGACGGCCCAGATATATTCTAGATGGGGCTGTGTGAAAATTCTCCCACAATATGTATTTAATTTAATTTATTATTCTTCATGCCTCTCTTAAAGGATTCAGGATTGTGCGAGGAGGGAAATACTTGCGCCGGCCGAGAGTTCATAGTTTATTGGCTGTATTTTCATGGTGCAGAACGGTAGTATCACCTTTTAGGGATGGTTTACCGAAACGTTGTCTATCTCTTTAGCACAAGCTTATGGCTAAGTTTATTTACTTATTTATAGATCTATCACGCCTTATCCCCGATGGGGTGGCAGAGGCATATTATATGCCCACTTTTCATTATGTGTATTCCTGTCCCATGTAATAGGTGGTGAGCCCTTTACCGTGTTGAAATAGACAAACGCAGGTTGTGGCTACCTGCTGTTGAAAATTTTCAAGCGCCCATAAGGCCTTCAACTTGACTTAACGACTGCCATGTTACTGGCAACCGGGACCAACGGCTTAACGTGCCTTTCGAAACACGGAAACGCTCGCAAATTTAAAGCCACAAAGTGGTCACATATCCGTGACCAGCCATAGCGAAAGTTGCTTAACGCAGTGATCGTTTACAGAACACTGAGTCCGCGTGGCCAAGAGCGCTTCATCCCATCGACAAGGATGGCTTAGTTTGGGCAAGATAACGCTGTATAGAAATATGTCCCACTACACAGATGTGTACTTATAAACTACTAGTTGAAGCCCGCGACTCCGCCCGCGTTATGAAGCATTCTCGTTTCCGTTTCCCAAAGAAAATTGTTACTGGGACAAAAAGTAGCCTATGTCCTTTCTTGGACTCCAGACTATCTTTGTACCAAAGCTAATTTAAATCGGTTCAGTTGTTTTGGCATGAATAATATACATACAGTCACGGTTACTTTTGCATTTCCAATATTAGTAAGGATAAATAAATACTAAATACATACCAGATCGGTATCATTGAATCCAAATTTTTCGAGATTTAGCGTAATGGCTGTTTCCTCTCGTATAGTAATATTGTGGACTTCCTGCAACGGCTCAGGATATTGGTCGTTGACGTCATCCACTATAATGATGACATCGGCTCTCGTCGAGAACGCCTCATTCCCATCATCATCATTTTTGAACGCAATTATTGTCGCATGAAATACTTCTCTCCGAAGGTAATCCCTGTCGATGGGATCAACGAGGAACAGAGCACCTTCTCCTATTGTCTCAATGCGGAAGAATGGTTCTGAAATTAAAACACACATTAGGTTTATTTATTTCTTAATTGAAAACTTCTATAGGCGCCTTGAGCGTTTTATCGTAGGGAAAATCGTTTGGGTTACAATATGTAAATGTATACATATTGTAACGCCTTTACCCCGGAAAGGGTAGGCAGAGGCATACTATACGCCAACATTTCACCGTATCCGTTTTTGTCCTACGTGGTGGTGAGCCCATTGCCGTGTTGAAATGTACGGGCGTAGGCTGTGGCGACCTGCTCTTGAAATTTTTCAACCCGCCCATAAGGTCTTGAACCAGGCTTAACGACTGCCATTTTACTGGCAACCGGGACCAACCAATGTGCTTTCCGAAGCACGGAAACGCTCAATGTTAATTTCACAAAGTGGTCAGGGTCACCCATCCAAGAAGCACCTATAGCGAATGTTGCTTAACGCAGTGATCGTTTACAGAACACTGATTCAGCGGGGCCACGAGTGTCACCCCAATTACGTACAGATATATATCGACACATACTATGCGTAAGATTTTTTTTTATTGAGTTGGCAGACAAGCGTACCTGATGGAAAGTGGTATTATTACTATGATGTGTGTACTATGCGAAAGTAGAGGGTAGACCGAGTCAGTGTAGACTGAGACTACCACAAAAGCAGATTGCGCAAAAAGGGAAGGTCAAAATCACTTGGACAGCAAGACTTACATGTATGAAACGATTAATGAATCTGCAAGAAGCGAAAGAAGTCTGCATGGATCACGAAGCGTGGCGATCTATCCTTTCTGACTACCCTGTCAAGGGATACAGCGAGTATATTTAACAGCACCATATTTCCTAAAAAGTGGGGTGTGGATGTAAATAAACAAAAAGTTGTAGTAAAAAGCAAAATTATCTCAAAAATTACGATTTTCTAACATTCGCAACACACTGACACACAATGCTAAACGAAATTCTTTAACTCTTTTATTTTACCTTTACTCCTGTAGTAATTATTTAAATTTTCTCACCATAAAAACCTTCCTAAAGACTCGAAATTAGAGTTCAAGGAATAAATAAAAAATAAATCGAATTGGTTCAGCCGTCTTTTTAACCGACGAAAAAATGTAGGAGGTTCTCAAGTCGACGCGTATATTTTACTAGATGACCCCCACAGATTCGCCCGTAGAATATTTCGACCTCCTGTCGCACCTATTTAATCCCGTCGCCTATAAATTCTACAATGATGCATAAAAATTTGCCCGATTTGTCGTCATTTATGACTACTGCTCTGCTCCCCAGTGTAGTAGCCTATAGCCTTCCTCGATAAATGGGCTATCTAACACAAAAAGAATTTTTCAAATCCGACCAGTAGTTCTTGAGATTAGCGCGTTTAACCGAACAAACAAACAAACTCTTCAGCTTTATAATATTAGTATAGATTTAGTTAACAAATCACGCCCCCAAAACAAGAATCCCCGAAGAGGTGGCAGAGGCATGTGAGAACGCACACATTTCACCGTGTGCATTCCTGTCCTACATACAAGGCGGTGAGATCATTGCCGTGTTGAAATAGTCGGTCTATTTCAACACAGCAATGATCTCACCACCTTTTATGTCGCGGATTTTGTCGACCAGCTTTTCACTAAATACATATGAAAGTATACTGTACTTAAATAAAAATCTATCTTTAAAATTATTTTCGCCTGTCTGTCTGTTTGTTACGGCTCATTTCTGAAACGGATGGGGACTTTCACAGCTGATGTTATAAAGAGTAACTCGTAAACGAATCGGGCAATTTTTTATTTATTTATTATTTAATTGCATCATTGTAGAATTTATAAGCGACGGGATTAAATAGTGCGACGGGAGGTCGAAATATTCCACGGGCGAAGCTGTCATCTAGTTCTACATAATAACACATTCCACTTACCGTCTGTCTCGATTCTGTAGAAAATAGGTCTGTTGATGCCCGTGTCTCCATCAACGGCTCTCACAGTGAATTGTTGAGGTGTTTTCTCTTTAAATTGCTGCATTGTAAATCTTTCCACCCATCGTGGTTCTCTGGACTCGATATTTTCTACTTCAATCATTACCGTCACTGTATGTGTGTTAGGTAACGAATCCTGTAAAAAATGTAGTTGACATAATTTGTTACATATTTTTGACTGCTTTAGTGTCGAGGGCTTACGGTACTTCGACATACTACCTCACTCAGCTAGAGGTTCAAAGCACAAGCTTAAAGCTTAGTTCGGCCTAGATGGGCGCTGTGGGAAAAGTATACCACAGTATTTATTTAACCACCTATATGTCTGGCTCAAGCTTCACCTGCTAGAGCTGCACCTGCTGATTACCGGACGAGGCAACAACAGTGGCGCACTTACGGGGTTGGGAGGTCAGAGAGCAGTAGCTCCCAATAATAGTAGTAGCCAATATGTGTCGACCCCAGGCAAATCCAGGTTTAGTTTAGCTATTCAAAGGGGAACGCTGCCAGTATCTTCGGAACCTTGCCTAAAGGGACTCCTTATATTAATATATTTTAAATTATCATATTTTAAATTTATTTAATAATTTGTTGTTTATTAATATTAAAATGTTAAAGAGGATATAATCCAGGTGGGTTTTGGAAGTAATTGGGAACACTCAAAGTTATTATAGAAGAAGGTTAGAATTGTTACGCCGATGGACTGGTGAAAAACATCCGACATCATTTTCTGTGCCTTGGAAGTGTTTTCAGCAGGTTAAACGCGGTTTTACCACATTTTCTGCCTGTTTCTGTTTGGGCTGTTTTAGGGAAGGTTTATTACATACTAGTTTATCGAAATTGTTGCCGTTGTTTTCAGGCGCCTGAAACACGTTTTCAGTCCGTTTTAGGCCACCCCATCACTCGCCACCATAATCTGAAACCCTCTTTCATGCGTTTTTATGACATAGGCCTTTGAAGTCCATTTCCGTATATCACGAAATTTCCAAAAGGGAAATATATTAGGTACTAGAAATAGTTATGCTTAGAATGTTCTAGACCTGTATGAGCTTGCTCTAGAAGGGACGGCAAAAGATCGCGAAGTTTCGAGCAACATCCCGAAGAAGCACCGAGTGTCGTACGGAACATTCTAGACAAGTACAAGAATGTATCCGAGAAGTAATGGAAGGAGCCATTCCGAAGTTCCAAGACTCTAATGGAAAGTATATAAAGGCCTGGGCTTAGGACAACTATACAGTCTCCTTTTGAGAAGCGAACAGTGTGAATTCGAACGATTCGGAGTTCATAAGTGTATTCACACTTATGATATTTATGAATGTCAGAAGAAGCAATTTGAAATATAAAACAAAATTATTTTAAAATGGAAAACCACAATTAAATTGTCACTTGTCGGTCGAGACGCTAACTTCACTTAGCTGTCATCTCTAATTCATTCTCCCGCCCGGTCTCAAGGAAATTAAAATCATAACTGCAAAAAAAGAACGAACACTCACCAACGCTGTAACTCTAAAAATATGAATGGCATTTTCGGTAAAATTCAAGTTAGTCTTGAGTTCCAACTTAAGATACATCCACATCCACTCATTGGGCACGTTGACCCCTACAAGATTGAAAAACTCTCCGTCGTTACGATCGCTGTCTAGTCTGAAAGTCATGTCAGAAGTACTGATTTTTCCATCCGCATCAGACACAGTGTACACGCAACTAGTCAGGTCCAGTTCTGCGTTTTCCTAGTGAAAAAAAAAAAGATTAATCTATATTCTATACTAATTTATAAAGCTAAAGTGTTTGTTTGTTCCGTTGAACACGGTAATCTCAGGAACTACTGCATATATTTGATTTTTTTTTTGTGTTGGTTAGCCCATTTATCGAGGAAGACTATAAGCTATACATCATTTCGCTACTACCATGGAGAGCGGAGCAGTAAACATAAATGTCGACAAACCGGGCAATGTTTTATGCAATATTGTAGAATTTATTTATTGGTATTAAATAGGTGCGACGGGAGTTCGAAGTATGTCACGGGCGAAGCCGTGGGAGTTCACCTAGTTAATCATATAATCGCGTCCATATACGATGACCACTTACCATCATGTTCGTGTGCTTGTCTGCCACCTCAGCGGTATAAAAAAGTGTGATCGGGCGAGGCGAACGGAACTAGAGAGGGGGATTAAAGCCCGTCACACACGTAGCTATAATATAGGTAAATATAATTTTTTTTTTTGAGATTGTGTGTATATTCACAATTTTGAACAATGAAATGAAATGAAATGAAAAATCTTTATTCATGTAGGTCACAAAGTAACACTTATGAACGTCAAGATTATTGCTTCTACATTTACATTTACTGCCAGATTCGCACAGCAATAATTAGAGCCTGAGGAAGAACCTGGCAATAAAACTCATGGCCACTCTTTTCTAACCGCCAGTAATTACATTAGTTTGAGTTACATGATGTTTGACCAATTATATAGTAATGAATTTATACAAAACAAAATCAATGTTGTGTGTAAAATGAATTTATACAAAACAAAAAAAACAAAATAAATGTTGTGTTTAAAATCATATCAAAATTAGAGCTATTCTAGTTGCCAGTTCTAATCTCTTAACTCGTATGGTTTTTTCCCACAGTATTTTTTTGTTTCGGAGTTTGGGTGTGCCTATGTATAATATTTATGTATTCAATTATAATATAATTACACTCAAAAATAATATATAATTATAAAGCGTTGTAAAATACAAATGGCTACACCCATCTATTCCCTATTGAATAACCCACCCCTGACCATACCCGATACAAAGGTGCCCAATACACTTGCGGCATTGCCTCGTTGGATAGCAATGGCACCAGGTACGACCCGGCGTGGAAGTCACGAGTCTTGCTATAATATTATATTTTATAGAACGTGTAGCTACCACACACTGAGACGATGCTATATTATATATTTTGCCTTCATTCATAGATGGTTGGCTTAGCGTTTGTATATATAGTAGCTATAATAATAAATTACGGTATACGGTGGTGACGTCACAGATATATATATTATGGCTGCGTGTGCTGTCACTTGAAAATATTTGTTTACGAAATAAATCGTAATATACCTTGTTATAATTTACATTAATATATTTTACTATTTGCATTGTTATCCAAACTAAATGTGTTGGTACCTGAACAAAATTTCAGCTCAAACGGTTAAGATGGGAGAGAGCATCTAAATTGAGTTGCAATATACAACCCGAAGTTCGGGCTCGAACACACATACAGATTATTGCAAGTTAATATTTTTAACGGAGTGCTCTTGGCCCCGCTGACCAGTGTTCTGTAAACGATCACTGCGTTAAGCAACATTCGCTATAGGTGGTCCTTGGATGGGTGACCACTTTGTGGTATTTACATTTGCGAGCGTTTCCGTGCTTCGGAAAGCCGTTGGTCCCAGTTGCCAGTAAAATTACACCCGTTTAAGATTGGCTGAAGGCCTTATGGCTTAAAAAAATTCAACAGCAGGTCGCCACAGCCTGTGCCTGTCCATTTAAACGCATTATAGTAAGCCTCTGCCTACCGCTTCGGGATAAAGGCGTGGCGGCTTTTTCTTTTCTTCTTTCTTCAGTTTGGCAGAAATAACACAATCTGCGATATGTAAGCCGCATCCTGGACCAAAAGGAGTGAGTTGTGTGATCATTAAATTATCATCTTAAATGTACTTAATTGTAGCGGGAATTTTGACTGAGTGTGGCAGATTTTTATGACTAGAATACCTATCATTTATACCCACACCCGCAACAAAATGGCAGTCTCTGGTGTGTTTTGAGGAAACTATCAACCCTCTTCAAAGTCACTGCTACAATAGCCCATATTGTAGCAGTGACTTTGAACAAGGGTTGATAGTCAAAGAAAGGTATGGCTCTTAAATCAAATGACTTCCTGAGAATGATTCTTATCAACTTATTCTAATAATACTTACAGGTATACTGCACGGCCCGAATACTTGCACAACAGGAGGATTATCATCTATGTTAACAATGTGTAACGCTACTCGGACATTAATGAGCTCAGCCTCAGGAACTTCTATAGTGAACAGGTAAAGCTTACTCACGAGCTCTTCGTAATCTTGTCTTGAAACAAAAAAAATACATAAATCTTTATCCTGACTCGTTACTCAATAAATAAATTAATGAAATCAGTCTTTCGCAGTCTACTGTTGGGAGTGGACGTCTCATTTTATATTAGGAGTGAGATGGTGTGGCTGGCCGGGGCTCTTGGAACGGCCCCGTAGCACCTTGAGTTATTGGTAGATGGAAATATAGTCAAATGTATCAGTTAAGTTATCCTTAGATGGTTTCAGGATTTAAAAATACTACTCAGAGTCTAAGTAGGGACACACCACTATTGAGACGGTGAAGCCGGCCATCAAAGAGCGGCTGGAGAGACAACATGGTAATAGCCTTACCTACCGATCGTTGCATATACTTACCGGGCACGAGTGTTTCGGTAAGTTTCTGTGACGTATAAATCGGGGGGTACTGCCAGTATGCCAGTACTATGCCAACTGCAGCGAGGATACGACGCTGCATATACTGGCAGAGAGATCAGCGTGGATGCTGCAGCGCCGGGACCTGGTCGCGGGTCTGGGCGTGGGCGCCCTCCAAAAAAGCGGGATAACATCCGAACTACCTTGAGATGAGATCGCAAGGACCACGGATAATACCTCGCGATAAACTCTGTCAGAAGTGCTGGGGCTATGTGTCTAGTGAGAATTCCTATATGTCATTCGATCTTGGAAATGCGAAAGAACTACTTATTTATTTATTGATTGCTTCAAATATGGTCGCTTACATAGATGTCATATCATAATACAATTGAATCACATATTTGGCTTAAAAATAGCATGCATTATGTTTTTTAACATAATTGTCCTGGATGTTAAGAAGAAAATATTTAATTCAACAATAAAAACACACTACTACTTAGTTAATAAAATGTAAGGATTCGTACCTTTCAGTAATAATGAGGTTCCAATATCCTGTCTCCTCTTCTCTCCTGATTACAGGCCCAAGCATGCGGAGAAGGTTGATATTCTGTATAAAAGGTTGTCCATTACCTATAACAGAAACAAGCAATAATTTTGCAATATTTTTTTTTACGCCTTGTCCCCGATGGTGTGGCAGAGGTATATTAAATGCCCACTTTTCACCATGTGTATTCTTGTCCCTCGTAATAGGTGGTGAGCCCATTGCTGTGTTGAAATAGACAGACACAGGTTGTGGCTACCTGTTGTTGAAAATTTTTAAGCCATAAGGCCTTCAACTTGACTTAACGTCTGCCATGTTACTGGCAACCGTAAACAGCATAACGTGCCTTCCGAAGCACGAAAACGCTCGCAAATGTAAATGCCACAAAGTGGTCACCCATCCGAGGACCAGCCATAGTGAAAGTTGCGTACTTCAGTGATCATTTACAGAACACTAAGTCCGCGGGGCCACGAGCGCTTCTGAATAATTTTGAAAACCAATAATAATATTCATTTATTTCAGGCAACATTAGAAAAGTAACAGATGATATTATGGCCCATATGTATTTATTGGCCCATAGATAAATACCTTAAAAACTAAGAATACATATAAATATATCACACTGTGTTAGTATATACAATCTTAATACTAATACTTTGTTATAATCTTAATACTAGTACTTAATACTAAAACTGTATTAGAAAAATTATGCCATAATCGTAACGAGAAGAAATCTGTGATCTTTGCGTACCCTGATTTGAAAGAGTCATGATCATAATTATATATGGAACTAGAGCGCTTGATAGGTGAGTGATGAGGTACCCAGTACTTTATATACTATTCGGGACTTCACGCGAAATTCACTCGTCCGCAAAATACGATAGAAGGGACAGGGTGTATCGACGTCCTGGAGAACGTTTTGTTTAAGCATGTTTTAAGCAAACGGTCTCCTATGGCGGCGAGTGTGTCCACCTATTGAAACCTAAATTAAATACTTTGATGTTTTCGTCAACTGAACACTCGTTCATATTTTACCCAAGATAACAACAATTTACAGTCATGCAGATTAATTTTGAGTCGTAATCTTTGTATGTATCACTTATAGAAAAAAATTAATTTATTAAAAATATATTTTATAATAAATAAATAATAAATAAATATTGTGGGACACTTTTCACACAGCGCCATCTAGCCCAAAGTAAGCTAATATTAGCTTGTGTTGTGGGATCTAGATAACTGATAAACATACTTATATATTTCTAAATACATACATATTATAGATAAATAAAATGATATGATTTAAAGTTTATTATTATTAGTGACATACCTTAAAAAAACACAACAATACCTATATTTTGATGAGTTACATTGAATTTATGAAATGATTTTTCTATGACTGTGTGTGTGTTTTTATGTGATGATTTTTAGTTATTAGGTATATTTAGATTACAATTATGTATATTTTTATTCGTTATTTCTGTGGAAATCGAAGTGATAGTTTAAATTACACAATTATTAGGTGTAGTCCCCGGCCTTGCCCGTGACATTCTTCAAACACTCATTGCACCCGAAATCTCTAACCCACGTCATTTATTATTATCAAATACTATCATACCAACCTTGATTCCCCTTTTTTCCTAAAGGGTAGAATTCTGAAACATGTGTTTATTTCTTTTCAGAAGCAGGCATACAAAGAAATTTGATGTTATTATCTTTTAAAATGAAAAATTTTCCATTGACACACAAGAAGGGATAAATAGGTAAAATTTTACTAAACCGCTAAACACGTTTACCTGTAACCAGGTCTATAGGTATACATACTTTCATGTTTCTAACTATGAAAATTACGAAGTTTGATATGACTGTTTATCACTTATAAGTAAGTGCCTTTTTGTAGTAGGTAAGTGCCTTCTTTTAAAGGCATATTTTTATAAAAAATCAATTTTCTAGGTGTAAGGCTTTTATCTGGGCGTAGAAAAATGAGTGGTTCTCCTCATAATTTTATAAATATATTAGTTTTACCTCCCGGCTTTGTCCGTGGCTTATTTTAAACTCCCTTTACATCCCTCTGACCTTTGAATTTTGCTTTAGAAATAGAAATGAAAATTAATTAAAACGACCGATCGCTACAGTCGGCGTCTATCTATATCAATACGGCAATAGGCTGACCACCTATTTCGTGGGACAAAAATAGTCAGTATAGTGGGACAGTAATAGCGTAGCTGTATGTATGTTGAGGTGCACATTATAAACACTTACCCTCATAATTCAGCCTGGCTATGACCACCTCGTCTTCTCTTTCTTCATCGAGGTATATATTTTGGAGCGATACTGATAGATGAGTATCGTACGTATCCATACACAAATCTTCCCTAACTTCTGCAGGAAGAAGTGGCCGCTCGTTCCATGTCATTCCTGCGCAATCATAATAATTTAAGGCATATTGCCAATTATTTTACACCTAGTCTAGGGCTAGCCTTTACACCTAGTCTAGGGCTAGTGATACCCAAAAAGCGGCCAATTCCCTGCGAGTACAATATAATAATGCCTTCAGGGCGCTGTTGAAGCTTCCACTTTATTGTAGTGCGTCAGGCATGTTTACTGATGCTCATACGGATGATTACTTTGCAATTATGCGGAAGAAAGTATAGGGTTGATTTTACAAAGAATATCAAAAAGCACTAACAGCATCCTGCAGACATTTGCAGAGAGGATGGATGGTCCATGGGTAAATTTAAAAAGAAATCTGCTGATTGTGGCTATTTATATCTTGTTTTATTTTATGTTATTTGATCAGTAACATAGTTTATTAGTCATTTTACACGCTATGAGCCTTTATGTTGCTTGGTAATAAAAGTTGTTTTTATTATTATTATTATAAATAAATAAATAAATATCCATCACGCCTTATCCCCGAAGGGGTGGCAGAGGCATATTATATGCCCACTTTTCACCGTGTGGATTCCTGTCCCACGTAATAGGTGGTGAACCCATTGCCGTGTTGAAATAGACAGATGCAGGTTGTGGCTACCTGCTGTTGAAATTTTTAAGCCGCCCATAAGGCCTTCAACCAGGCTTAACGACTGCCATTTTCTGGCAACCGGGACCAACGGCTTAACGTGCCTTCCGAAACACGGAAACGCTCGCAAATGTAAATGCCACAAAGTGGTCACCCATCCGAGTACCAGCCATAGTAAAAGTTGCGTAACTCAGTTATCGTTTACAGAACACTGAGACCGCGGGACCACGAGCGCTTCTTTTTATTATTTATAATTATTATTATTTATAATAATAGTACAATAATTATTTTTAAGAAGGACCCGGTGACAGGTCTAGAGAATTATCTCGCTTCAGTGTTCGTAGGGAAGGCACATTCCTCATAGACATGACAGCCTTAAAGATGAACAAATTAAGTGGCGACCGCGCACCGGATCGAGTTTACATTTAGTTTACAATACAGAAGTTTATTCCGGTTTCATAGGTACACTAATCTCTAAACCACTGGGCCAGTATACCCACTAACCCCCAGATTTGATAAATTACATGTCCTAAGACTGGTTTCACGTCCATTCCCTCTACAAATTCACCCTGGTTACAAATCCAATCACCCTAAGTTCCTAACCCCTGATAATATATCTGATGGTACTATACTCTCGTAGGCATCCAAAGCCCTCGCTTGTAAGGAGTCCCACCAAGATTTCCGGAGCCCAAGCAACCTCACCTGGTAGCGGTGCACCTACTGACTAATGAGACAAAGATGCAGGCACGGGATTCGGAGGTCAGAAGGCAGACGCTCCCAAAAATACCGAAATTCAAAATCCAAACAATATTTGCTCCTTGTGATAAAAACAAGACCTTTAAATTCGAAAATTTCCAGTGCCTCGATCTTCAGCATACAGAAGAATCGATTTTAATTCTCCTACGATATCAAGTCATACGTTTTTAGGTCAACTGTAAACACAATAACGTGGCATGTTGGTATTTTTGTTCTTACCAGGAAAGTCAGGCTCGGGTCGGTCAGGCCTTGGTTCTCTCGGTATGGCTACCATATGGCGACATAAATCTGAAACTATATAAAACCATTATTTATTAGCTACTTTTTGTAATACATCTTTTCTCTTTTCTTCGTCCAAGAAGCTGGGTTGAATGTTAAATACACTTCTCATCAAAAATATCGAAACCCCTTTGTTGTTTGGTATTGGATGACTTAGTTGTGTGGATGCTAGTTAATACCAATAAAATAAGAAATCGTTTAAATTTAAATTGTTGATTATTTTTTTAAACTATCGTGGTTTGTGGCATGATTTAACCTGCTAAAAGGATTTGATCATATGATAAAACAGCGATATAAAACAAAAAAAAAATGTGGGCTGTGACTGACTGACTTCCATTCGCTCCATCGTGTATTGGACGATGCGACTTGAGCAACCAAGGCGGAAAACGCCGCAATCGGGGGCGGTCATATTGGACATGGATGAGTGGATAGAGAGGAGCCATGGCAACCTCTCCTACCGGATGTCACAGATAATTACCGGGCACTGGTGCTTCGGTAAGTATCTGTGGCGTATACGCCGGGAGACCACAGCCGAGTGCCAGCACTGCGTATTACGCAGCGAGGACACAGCGCTCCACACATTGGTGGACTGCTAAGCGTGGGTGCAGCAACGCCAAGTCCTCGTGGCGAGTCTCGACGTGGACATTATCTCGTTGTAAACCATGATGCGAGGCATGATCTCCAGCGGGAGCAAGTGGGACGTCACCGCGTCCTTCTATGAGCAGGTCATGCTTGCGAAAGAGGCGGCAGAGAAGGAGCGGGAGAGAACTCTCCTACCCAAGTTTCGCAGTCTTCAGGCGAGAGTGCCGCAGACTTGTCTTCGCCCAAGACTATCGGCCTCCATGACCGGGGGCCTGAAGACGGCGGGTCGGCTAGTCGTCATCCTTACAGAAGCAGGCCCAAGACGAAGGCGTCGAGGAATAATTTCCCGCACGCCTCACACCCCAGCAGCGGGATTACACTCAAATCAACCCTTAAATAAGCTGAATAACACCCGAACCAACCCCCAAAAAAGCGGGATACCATCCGAACTCTTACGCGAGGTCGTGGTGGTTGTCAAAGTCTATCGGGAGCCCGGGGACATCCTTCCTAGGAGTTTACCCGGTATGCCCGGCGATAGACAGATAGGTAGGGACCGTGTGGTTTTAATCGGTTCGGATCGCTTTAATGCAGCTGCAAGACAATCTCCATCTCTCTGACACACCTTTCTATTTTCTGTCGTATTCATCATGATCTTAGTCTTGCCCGAAAAGAGAATTTTGTTTTATTGAAGGCAGGATCAATTTCTTGCTTACATGTAAAGTTGAGGGTATGGCGACAATTTATGTCCATTAACTGGCTGGTTTATGAAAAAAATATTAACTTTTACTTCAATACATAAATTTTCTTCTAATAGTAGAATCGCTCACAAATAAATTGTTTGATATGATACCCACGGCTACCTCTATCATCGCACAGCTCGCCAAAGACAGGTAGTTCACTTTTACACTGATAGAGGTTTTATTCCGCGTACGATTAGATTGTAGAATGAAGTCCCTGCTGCTGCCACCTCAGTGGTATTAAAAATAAATAATCCGTGAACCACACGGAGCCGCTACTGCAGTTGAATAGGGTTAAACCGGTCATGTAGGTCAGATGTACTCGATTTCTAGCAGATCCTAGGTGGCGAGTCTCAACAATACACTCTATTCAGAACAGATAAGCTAAGGTGCAGTTATGCAGCCACAACACGATGCCTAAGTCCTAAGTCCAGCAACGGCACAACTTGGCGGCTACCGCGGGCGGGAATTGCAATATTATTGGGAAAAAATGAAACTAACATTAGGCTCTTGGGTGGTAAAAGTGTTGCTCCCCCATTCTTCCGAAAGAGATTAGCCTATGTCTGCTTCAAGAGGTCTCTGAACGTCCCTCTGAGAACAAAGGGGGTGGAGAGCGATTGAGCGGGTACCTACTAGAAGGCACCCGGGAACACGAGAAGTACGAGCCGCCAGCACCACCGTGGGAGAGATTACAACAGTTAATATTTTACCGTATAGTATGCTCTTTGGGGAAATAAAGCGAACATACGTACATGTATAATATCTTCTCAAGACTGTGTATTTTATATGTTTCCTATTCACTATCCCTCATTTATCATCGCATTTGTTCCAGCAGTTGATGATGGTGATTTTTTTCTTAATAGTAAGATTGTAAGTTTTACACAAATATTAATAATAGTATCTTTGATTACGGTGGTAAAAAATTGAATCTTTCGCCCATATGATGAAATATCATCACCGTAGCCCATTTACAACACCAAGGAGATTACACTTTTGTCGCAGTTGTCGCCCTGTAAAAACTGTCCCACACCTACTGTTCTAATATTCTTTTAGAATTACTCCATACTATACATACATACATATTGTGACATTTATCCCCGAAGGGGAGGGATATGCCCACATTTCACCGTATCCAGTTTTAAATAAAATAAATAAATAAATATCCATCACGCCTTATCCCCGAAGGGGTGGCAGAGGCATATTATATGCCCACTTTTCACCGCGTGGATTCCTGTACCACGTAATAGGTGGTGAGCCCATTGCCGTGTTGAAATGTACAGACGCAGGTTGTGGGTACCTGCTGTTGAATTTTTTCAAGCCGCCCATAAGGCTTTCAACCAGGCTTAACGACTGCCATTTTACTGGCAACCGGGACCAACGGCTTAACGTGCCTTCCGAAGCACGGAAACGCTCGCAAATGTAAATGCCACAAAGTGGTCACCCATCCTAGGACCAGCCATAGTGAAAGTTGCGTAACTCAGTGATCGTTTACAGAACACTGAGACCGCGAGGCCACGAGCGCTTCAATCCATATTAGTATCCAGTTTTGTCCCACTTAACAGGTGGTGATCCCATTGCCGTGTTAAAATACACAATCACACGATCTGGCGACCTGCTGTTGAAAATTTTCAAGCCATTCATAAGGCTTTCAACTTGGTTTAACGACCGTCATGTTTCTGTAATGGAATGAACTCCCTGCCTAGGTTTTCCCGAACGTCTCAAAACAGGATTCTTCAAAAGAGGTCTTGGAAAGTTTTTACAAGGTCGGCAACGCGAGTTCCGTTCTAGTGATGTAAACGTCCAATGGCTACTATGGTAACAATTTTTCATCAGGTTGCTCGTATGCCTGTCTGCCCCGTAGTCACGTGGTGAGCCTTATTTATTTATTTGTTTTTTCCTGTGGAAATTCTCATGGATGCTATGCCGGACTCCTACCGACTAAAACCACACATTTCCCTTCATCTGTCTATGGCCAGGAGTCCCGGGTGAGCCCTCGGAAGGATAGCCCCAGGGCAGTCACGTGGTGAGTACTATAAAAATCGGACAAGAGCGAGTCAGACTCGCCCACGTTCCGCACAAATTAGTAGATGTAACTGTACATGTTATAAATAATTTCCATTTTTCTGTTTTTCTTTGTGATTTAACTAGTTGACACCCGCGGCTCAGTCCGCGTGGTGATGTTTTCCCATTCTCATTTTCCACAAGATCTTGTTCCCGGGAATAAAAGTAGCCTATGTGTTATTCTTATGTGTAAGCTATATTATTGTAAAGTTTCATCAAAATCCATTCGGTAGTTTTTACGTGAAAGAGTAACAAACCTACATCAATACATTATTACAAACTTTCACGTTAATAATATTAGTAGGATTACAAATGTATAGTTTTAAGATTTTTCCCCACACTTTTGGTATAAGACGGTATTACGGTATTACTTCACTACACTTAAATTTCACAATTCTAGGTCAACGGATACTCTATAAATCTTTATTCCCTTGAGATTGCCGAATTGAGTTTTCTGCAAAACTACCCTTATTACGTTTACTTAAAAGTTTATATATTTTACAGCTTCAAGGGCTGCAGACCTGAGTACATGATCTTAATTTCATCCACATACCTCGACGCGAAACGTAAAACTTGAGAAGTACTATGCGGGAACACTTGTCCCCGCGACATGCACAACGGCGATTATTCACAAACGGCGCATCGGACAAAGAGTGTATTTTAATCGCCACCGCGAAGTCTGTTTAAAATATGGTATTTTCATGTAAACACTGAATTTATACCCTCCATAAGCCGTACCTATTACCATCCGCGAATCCAGTACTAGTGAAGGTTTTAATCGTATTTGAAAATTGTTGTGCATTTCGCGGCGCCACACAATTATTCTCGAATGGCATTTCTCGTGTTTTTACGATTTCTATGATATTGACAGTATTAATTTTTTTTCCTTTTGAAGTATATAAGTAACTCGAAAACGACCAGTAAATTAATTCGAATGGAAAGAAAAATACCTTGCGCAAACGCTGTGTTAGCTGCGAGGATCATGAACGCAGCTGTGATTAACCGCACGTCAACCGCCATTTCGCATGTTCGGAATAAAGTACTTAATATCCTTGTAGATCTGGAATAGTAAATCATGCGTATAAATTTAAACAAGTTCGAAACCAGTCCAGACCTCTTGTGTGGAATAGTGAATCATACGTATAGATTTAAGATGAAAGTAGTATGTTAGGATCGTAGCAAGTGGAAAGCCATAGTCTATGCCTGCCCCGAAATAGGCCCGGGAAATAGGCGTGAAAATATGTATGTATGTACGTAGATTTAAACAAGTTCGAAACTGTAAGGGGTGTATGGTTTAAGAAGCCCCTGCTAGAACCTTCAACCATACTATAGATGCACCTGCAAACTGACGGGCGAGGACTAAGCGCCTATACGGGATTGGGGAGGTAAAAAGCGAAACCATATCTGTTTCTAGCTGCCAAATAAAAGTGGACCCAGACTCCAAAACCAGGTAGTGTTTGGGAAGCAACCGGTAATACACTAAGATGGAGAAGGAGAAGCAAGACATTGAGTAAATCGTAGTTGGATCGAAAAGTCAGACGGCTATCGCAGCCGTTCGCCAAGCAACAACTGCTCTTTAACAATCATAGTGGACTCTGGTCTCCAAAGAGGAATAACTTGTGAGAGAACAAAAAAAATCATCTTGCCGACCTCTTTTGAAATAAGCAGCTATTGATAGTATATATAATCCGGAAATGATGCATTATAATATCTACGAAGGCTCATTGTTAAATATTACATAGATTAATAGATAATTATGTGACGTGTGACGCGTGACAATATGTAAGTATGTATGAACTACATATTGTCACGCCCTTATTCCCGAGGAAGTAGGCAGAGGCATACTTTACGCCCACATTTCACCGTATGCAATTTTGTCAGACAACTCTTGAACAACTACTAACTACTATTACAAATATTTTGTGTAATTTTATGTTTAAAATTACAAGATGTTAATTTATACTAAGTCTATTTTTAAACTGCCAAGGGAAGGCATTCAGGTTATGCAGGAGAAAGAAAATGGGCGTCAAGGTGGACCACTGTGACACTCAACCTGATAAGAGCAAGAAGCCAAGCAATCCATTCAGAAAGCTGGCTATTCAGCTCCAGGTCACCTTAAATCTGTGTTATGTATGCTAGGACACCACCTGTCGATAGCTTCAATCTAAAATCATAATGTCAAAAATTGATTTCGACTGTTCTTCCAGGAATGCATACATTAAATAATAAATAAATTAATAAATATTGTGGGACACTTTTCACACAGCGCCATCTAGCCCAAAGTAAGCTAATATTAGCTTGTTTTATGGGATCTAGATAACTGATAAACATACTTATATATTTCTAAATACAAACATATTATAGATAAAATAACACCCAGACACAGAATAAACCATCGTGCTCATCACACAAAGTTTTATCCTGGGTGGGAATCGAACCCACGACAATACATTCTTCATTAATGCTCAACTGCATATCTAGAAACAGGCAAGGTAGAGAGGTCTATTCTTTGAACTGTTTTTCCTTAAAACAGTCTTAAGTGCAAACAAGTTACGCGCCTTTCCATTGAAGGGCCGTGGCGAAGGAATCAGACGACTTCTAAACCAAAACCAGTTTCGTGGTGGATAAATTTGAGTCCACTGGTTCGGTAAATGATCGACCAACACCCGTACGTCAACGAAAAGCAAGGTCTGCCGAAAACATCGCCGCTGTCCGTGAGAGTGTGCAGGAGAATCCGTGGCAGTTGAATTCGCGTCGCTCACAAGAACTCGGCATTTCACAGACTCCAACTTGGCGAATTTTGCGTCGTGACTTGGGCCTGCACCCGTATAAAATTCAACTCACCTAGGAATTGAAGGTAAACGACCATAGACAACGACGTGTGCTCGCTGAACCGGAGCAGTTAGCAACTGACCGTAATTTCACAGAAAAATTATCTTCAGCGATGAGGCCCATTTCTGGATGAATGGGTACGTAAACAAACAAAATTGTCGAATTTGGGACGATACCAATCCACATGAGATCCAAGAGCGTCCAATGCATCCCGAAAATGTTACAGTTTGGTGTGGGTTTTGGGCTGGCGGCGTTATCGGGCCATATTTCTTTGAGAACAACGTTGGCCAGGCCATCACTGTCAACGGCGAGGGCTATAGGTCGATGATTACCAACTTTTTTTGGCATGAACTGGATCATCTGAACACCAACCACATGTGGTTCCAACAAGACGGCGCTACGTGCCATACAGCTCATGCCACATTGAATATTCTGCATGAGAGATTTGAGGTCATGGCCATCTCACGTGGAGCTGATGTGAACTGGCCACCGAGATCGTGTGACTTAACCCCGCTAGACTTTTTATTGTGGGGTTTTCTTAAGTCGCAGGTCTATGCGAATAAACCACAAACCACAGCGGCCCGCTAAGCCAACATAACCTATGCCATAGGTTAAATTCAGCCTGATTTATGCGCAAAAATCATGGAAAATTGGACATCTCGCATGCGCTCCACCCAAAGAAGCCGTATTTATTATTTTACACATAATGGCATCACTACATCTTTCAAATAAATGAATAATTTCGATAATATCTCACACACACTTTGTTTTATTTAAATTTAAAGATAGGACACGCTTAATGAAAGACCCGTATAATTAAAATCAATCGTAACGTATGATTCCTTGATCAGAGAGGCACCCATACTGATGCTCGCTTAAGAACTAAGTAAATTAAGACGCTTAAATAATAATAATAATAATTGTTTATTTAGAAACCAAATTAAATCCTTCGGAGTTTCATGTTGTGGAACATAAATCTTTATTCCTCCATAATTTACACACTTCTATTCTGATCCCATATCTCTGAGGGTCGGGAAAATGATTCCATTTAAGTAATGTTAATTTTTTTTTTTAGTTTAGTTAATGTTCAGTAAGGAGAACGGAAAATACGGTCGAAGAGGTTTCCAGCTACGAGTCTATCGGCTTCTATAGATTTCCGGTTCTTTATGCTGGGAAGATCTTCCCGGAAGATATGCGTTATTTGAAAAGACATTTCGTTGCTACACTTCTTTTGCTCAATGTTGAGCAGTTCTTAGCAACATCTCCAAAATTATTTCTCTTACACCGCATGTGCTAGTCAACTAATACCTAGATGGCCGTTAGGGTCCTCTATTGATTTTTTAATTTCTCCCTCTCAGACAATTCCAACTTTGTAAAGTTTTTATACTTGTTGCAAATAACGACGTCGCCATTTTGATATTTGTGGTTATTACTTTGCAGCGATACTGTTTGTAGTAAATCTAATGTATACTTTTGTTTTATTTAAAGAAATACAATATACATCGAAAACGTCGTCCTATTCCGATTTGAAAAAGCACCGTATTCCGCAATGACGACATCTGGCACTCACCCAGTAATTTTATCACAAGTCTTCGAAACACTATGCAAGCACTAGATTTCAATAGGTATTTAATAACGAAGCACTATACGTTTCACTTCATCAAACAGAACTGATTGGTATTTTTGTCAAAATTGGCGATGTAGATAAGATTGAGTGATAATTACTAATATGTACAGATTAACTTATTGAGATATGATATCAAACGAAATCAGCATTTTATTGTAATTGTATATATTGTTTACGAAAAGTTCCCTAAGGCTTAGGCTGTGTCCCTAATATGTTAGTAAACCAAAGCCTTGATGTTCGCGGTTATCGTACTAGCCAAAGATTTCGAATGAAAATTTAATAATAAAATTAATATCCATCACGCCTTATCCCCGAAGGGGTGGCAAAGGGATCTTGACGTTCATAAGGGATACTTTGTGACCTACATTAAAAAAAAGAACCTCGTGCCTGCATTCTTACTTCGTTTCGCGATACATTACTCTAAAAGGATCAAGCGCTCGTATATGTTGAGGTCCAATGAACTCCCTGTTCTCCCGTGACCTCCGTATCCGACCTTACCATCCCGAACGTAATAAATATGGGTTATTTTTCAAATGGTGTGTGGAGACAGCATTACACCTCAAACAGTAGTCACATAGGTTTACATAGAAATGAAATACTTCATATCCCATTGCCTCACTTCTCCCTCATTAGACCCCGAGGCTCAATAGTGGAAACTCTTCTGCGCAACAGGTCCAGTAGTGATACTGTTTTGTAGAAGAGCAAACATATGCCCAACAGCACTACCAGTAATGTGACTTGGTAGTATGATCAGAAGGGAACCCCGACGTGAGTGGTATAAAGTACTATACTAGTCTCTTGGCTGTGACTATAGCAATTGTAATATAACCCAAACGTTAAAAGATGAGCAAACAAAATGTTGACAATACGCGAAAAGGACCTGGAAACCTTAATGTGTTATACGAGTTGTGCGAGTTCAAAACCACGAATACTTAGTACAGTAAATAAAATTATTTAAGCAGTTTGCTTTGTATAAGTGTGTGGTATTGCATTCGTATTTCTTGCTGCACTTGCCGCGCATCAGTAGGAATGATTTCATACACAAATGATAATTATAATAGATATTGCTGCCAGAATGCCATTGTATAGGACCCGTTATATCTACGGTGGCACTTTAGGAAATGACGTCACTGTATGGTCAGCTTATGTTCCTTCAGGTGCGAAAGGTTGACTGTTATAGAAAAAATTTAGCTGGACAGGTAACCCCCGCGGCTAGTAAGACGCCGCTGCGTTTAAGGTGGCGGAAAGGGAGTGGGAGAGACCTCTTCCGCCCGAGTTCCGCAGACTATTCTTACCCAAGACTACCGGCCTTCATGACCAGGGGACTGAGGACGGTGGGTGGGCTGCTCGCCTTTCTTACAGAAGCAGACCCTAGACGGTGTAGTGGCGTAAAAGCTACGCACGCCCTTGACTCCCTCATTGAAGTGGAATGACAACCGAATCCCCAAATATTAGACATTTTTGATCACTGCTCCGCTCTCCAGGGTAGTAGAGTGATGATATAAAACCTACAGCCACACTCGATAAATGGGTTATCCAACACAAAAAGGAATATACAATTGGATCTTTTAGTTCCTGAGATTATCGCATTTATCCAAACAAAAGCTCTTCAGCATTATATATTATTATTATTATTATTTTCTTTGCGTTAATATCGACTTAACCTTGTACTTATAGTATCCTGATATCTACTGATAAATATGCAGATCTTCGTCATATTTTCTATCAATTCTAAATGATAATAATGTCTGACGAAAGCCTGATAATGTAGATTAGTTAAATACCAACGTACTAGAGGTTCTGTGAACCGTAGACTTCGGAGTATTTTTTTATTTGATCAATTTAAAAAAAAAGACATTGCTTTTTTCGTTTTGAGCGCTCTAGCCAACCACTATAAAATAAAATAAAAAATTAAAAAAGCCTTATATTTCACACCATAGTTTACACATTGTTACAGTTATCTTTTCATTAAACAATACAATTTTTCTTTAATTTAATCAATCAATCTGAATGTAAAAATTTACAAAAACATCATGCATTGAATTTGAATTTTCTCATCTTACAAAATTATTAATTCATATTTTTTTTTATAAATTATACCTAATTTTTTGTTATTTAATTGAATATTAGCGTGAACCTCTCAATTCGAGGGTGAAGGCCTCCTCCAAAGATGATTCTCTATCTGCGGCGTTTTCTTTCCACCGTTTTCCAGCCGTCCTTTCAATGTCGTCAGTCCATCTGCTTCTAGGTCTTCCTCTTTTTCTGTTTCCCCGGGGTCCTGGCCATGACTTCAACCAAGAAGTCCATCAATCGTCGCTCATTCTTGCTACGTGGCCCGCCCATCTCCATTTCAGTCTCATAGCATAGTTTAGTGCGTCTATTACGCCTGTTGTTTCTCTTATAGTAGAATTTCGAATTTTTTGAATTCTTCGAATTTTCATCATGCTTCTTTCCATGCTCCGTTGGCATGAGTTTATTTTGTTTTTAACATCGCATGTGGATTTCTACGTTTGGCAAGCGTATGTGAGTGATGGTAGGAGACAGGTATTCATGACATTTCTTTTAATTTTGATTAACATTTGACTTTTGAAAATTTCCTTTAGGCCCCAGTATTTTTTCCATGTCCCTCTTATTCTTCTTTCAACTTCCTGATCGTTACTTTTATTTTCGAAAGAAAGTTGTTTGCCAAGATAAATGTATGACGAATTCGATCGACGTATTGTCAACTTTTATTTCATTTTTCAATGGATTTGTCATCACTTTGTTTTGTTGAAGTTGATTTCTAGGCCTGATCCTCTACTTGATTGTTGCAGTGTAATTATCATGTGTTCTAGCTCTATGCTGTTCTCAGATAGTAAGACAAGATCATCAGCGAATCTTAAATAATTTATATACTTTCCGTTTATATTTAAGCCCATCGTATTCCAATTTAGTTTATTTATTACAGATTCTAATACGGAAATGTTGGTGAGAGAGGGTCCCCTTGCCTTACCCCCCTTTTAACTGGAATGGGGGTTCCAGTTGTCTCTAGTTTAACTTTGCTAGTGTTGTTTTTATATATATATTTTAACACTTTGGTGTATTTAGCCTCTACATTTTGAGAGTTCAGGGCTTCCCAAATTGATGAATGGAGTATAGTGTCTAAGGCTTTTTGGTAGTCTATAAACCCTATGTAGAGCGGTCGCTGGAATTCCTGATACTTCTCAATAAGTAGCTCTACAGAATGAATATGATCGACTGTAGAGTATACTTTCCGAAAGCCTGCTTGTTCCATTCGTTGGAATGAATCGAGTGTAGCGCAAATTCTATTTTTATAGCCAACCACTACGGGACCATTTTCCCTGCCCTGCCTCCATTTGAAAAACCTATGATAGTTTTTGGCTACATCAAGGATTGTCCATACCAAGTAGCATGCAAATCCGTTGAAAAATGCGACCTGTAGACTGAATGGACGGACGCATGGTCGGACATCAATGGCATTTTTCACGTACCAGTGGAGTTAAATTTCGTCAGCTCGCTTCGCTCACCTCCTCAGTCAATTATATTTTTCAGTTTTAGGCCCGTATTCCAGAACGTTTCTCAATACTCAATCAACGCTTGAGAGCAGTATTTATAAGACAAAATATACTATGACGATCGCTGTCCGCGTGATGGCAGAGATAGGCAAATTGTACCCGCGGTTCCTTTCTTAGGGCCTTATTCAGTACAAAAGAATCATTCGGGGTTAGTTTTTATTTGTTTTTTTTTGAGACACCTTTTATAAAATGACTAGCTGACTCCCAAAGCTTCGCCCGGGACATACTTCGAACCCCTGTCCCCATTTAATCTCATCGTTTCTTACTTTTACAAAAACTTATATTATGTGAACAAATCGGTTGAACATAAACCGCTCTCCAGGTTAGTAGCGTGATGATATATAGCCTTCCTCGATAAATGAGCTTTCCAAAAAAAAAAGAGTTCTTCAATTCGGACCAGTTCCTGCGATTAGCGCATTTACCAAAACTAACAAACAAACTCTTCAGCTTTATATATTAGTTTAGATTTAATTGTGAGTGGGATGTTTTTACATAAACTGAAAGGAAGCCCCCCCTATCGGACCTTACCGTAGACAAGCGTTCCGGACGCAAAGTGTATTTAGATATCCTTATAGATACACAAAGATGAATCAGTTAATATTTCAAAGTAGATAAATATTTTCATTGTTGTCTCTTCCAACAAAATGGCGACTAGATACGATAATAATAATTATAATTTGATATCACTTTTATTTATAGATTGTTGTGATAACAAACGAATTGCTGTTGATTGCAAAAAGTTATTCGGAAATATAGATATTCGGAAAAAATACACCGAGCTTGAACTCGGTGAATTCCTAGGAGAATTTAGAATGTCATGGAACCCGCAACGACTTTACGAAAAAAAGTAAACGAAAGTTACTTAATATTATAAAGCTGAAGAGTTTGTTTGGTTGAACGCGCTAATCTCAGAAACTACAGCCTCGATTGAAAAAATCTTTTTGTGTTGGATAGCTCATTTATAGAGAAAGGCTATAAATCATCACGCTGCTATCCAGGAGAGTGGGGCGGTAATACAAAATGTCAACAAATCCGGCAAATATTCATAGATTTTTGTGAAATTGAAAGCGACGGGATTAAATGTATGCGACGGGAAATCAAAATATGTCACGAGCGAAGCCGCGGGGATTAGCTAGTCAGCAAAAAATTTGAACGAGTTGGAAATACTAAATTATAATAATGCACCATTGACAAAACTTCTATAGGCGCCAGAGACTGGTTGGTCAGAGGTGATGGTTATTATAGGGGGCTGATTAGCTTGATTAGTACAAATACCTGCTAATATAAAGCTGAAGAGTTTGTTGGTTTGGTTGAACCCGTTAATCTCAAGAAATACTGGTTTAAATTTATCAAGCCAATTTATCTAGGAAGGTTATATGCTATATATTATCACGCTACTACATAAAGGAGCAAAGCAGTAATCATAAATGTCAACAAATCGGGCAAATTTTCAGACGTAATTGTAAAATTAATAAAAAATGAGATTAAAAGGGTACCACAGGGCTCGAGATATCCGCGGGGATCGGCTAGTAGATAATAATACTGTGCCCAACGATTTTTTTCCTTGATTGTCATATTACTGACGTTCCACTATAAACTTAATTAGAGTATCGTTTAGTAATCAGAAAAATCGTTTAATATTTATCAAAGCTGTACAAGAGAATGCTTTTTATGATCCTATCTATTTTTAATTCTGGCCACGCACGGTACGCGATTGCCAACAACAAAATTTATTGATATAAATACTTTACTTTTCTAGAAAAATAAATAATTACGGAAGTATTATTTTTTTCTTCAATAGTGACCATTCAGAAGTTAATATGAATCATAAATTAAAAAATTAAAATTATTCTTATGGCTGGCAGCGTATTCATGTATAGGTTTGTTCAAAATTTCCATTAACGCGGCAAGATGTAAAATAGCATTTCACTGCGATATATCACTGTCTTTCATTATTGCACGTTTACACATCTTTTATGTCTAAGAAACTACCATTTTTACACATAAAACAATGTTAATGCACTAGTTGTTAAAAGTTTGTTCCACCATCGTTGTTCGAATTTCAAAAATCCCCCAATATTTTTGACAGTTTCAATTATCTTATCTTATTGAAAAATGTGAATATTCGTGGATTCGGGATATCTTCGTGCAATTATTTTTTGACGACGATTGTTTGGACACATTGGGTTCGATTACCGCGTCGTTACCAAAATTTGTGGGTTATATTTATGGGATATTTCGGAATTTGGGTGTTTCCTATGTATAACATGTATGTATTTAGTAGATAATATAATTAGTATGTTTATCAGTTATGAGGATCCCGTACCATAAGCTTATATTAGCTTCGTTTAGACTAGCAACGCCTGTGTAAAAAATGTCTGACAAGTGCGTATCCTAGATTTATCAATACGACGCGGAAACAGAGCGTCACCCCTTTACCCCCGAAAAGATGGCAGAGGCATACTACATGCCTACAATTTTACCGTAAGCATTTTCGCAGGGCAGGTGATGTGACCATAGCCGTATTGAACAACTAGCCTTAAGGACTGCCATGTTACTGGCAACCGGAAAACCCTCGTAAATGGAAATACCATAAAACGGTCACCAATCTGAGGACCAGCCATAGCGAAAGCTAAACTAACTAACTATCTTCACGCTGTATTCCTGACGAAGTAGTCAGAGAGGACAGATCGCCAGTCTTCGCGATCCATGCATACTTCTTTTGCTTCATGAAGATTCATCAATCGCTTCATACACGCACGAAAGCTGCTTAACACATAATCGTTTACAGAACACTGAGTGAGCGAGCGCTTTGAGTACGAGTGGATATTCATTCAATAAAAATGTAAACGGAGTGTTCAATAATATCGACAATATGTTGACCTGTGATAATGGCAGAGAGGTTGATCGCATGCGGGTGACGAACCCGGGTCATGCGTCAGTCCCACCGACCACGCATTCACATCTCAGTTGAGAGCAGACCGTTCTAGTATCAAATACCCTTATCAACAAGTGAGTACAATCATATTTTTTTGCTATTCAGTATTGTTGTGTGTTTAATTAACATTAGTTGCCTATTGCCGATTCATATTCAACCGAAATTCGTCATAACAGGATTTTGCTATATCTACATGATTGTGACTTATTATTTAACTAGCTGACCCGCCCGGCTTCGACCGTGACATACTTCCAACCCATGGCTCCTTTTATTAATTTCACAATAATGTATAAACATTTTCCAATTTAGTTTATTACTTATCTCCAGTACACCCGTACGGCCCGGTCGAATTATAGTTACACGAAAATAATTTCTTTGCGCATTATTTTCATTATGCTAAATCTCCTAAGATATTTATTTAATTTGCACGATGTAAAGAGAAAAATAATTTTCATGAAATTCTTAATAAATCAACTAACGTATTTTAATTGATGAAGATTAATACCATATTTGTGTAAATAGCTTTCCATTTACCACTTTATAATTGCTTGTTTTTAAAGTTTTAAATGGTCTTCAATAAGCCATCGCGATTTTTTCTGTAGACCTATATAAGACTAGGTGACCCACCCCGGCTTCGCCCGTGACATACTTTCAACTCCCGTCGCACCTATTTAATCCCGTCGCTTATAAATTCTACAAAAATGCTTAAAAACTTCCCCGATATGTCGACATTTATGATTGCTGCTCCGCTCTTCAGGGTAGTAGCGTGATGATATATAGCCTATAGCCTTGATAAATGGGCTATTCAACACAAAAATGATTTTTCAAATCCGACCAATAGTTCATGAGTTTAGCGCGTTCAAACAAACTCTTCAGCTTTATAATATTAGTATAGATACACAATTCTATCATACATGATTTTGTTATATATTATTTATTTCCATGCATACTTTTGATAAAAGCACTATATGTATATGCCTCGGCCGGAATGGCAATTGCCTATTTCCCGGCCTTTGCAATAATGTACTATTATCATGTTCTATGGAGCATTCTCTATGATTTACAACCCATATTTGGTAGTAAATACAGCAGAATAGAAAAATAAACACTTAAAAATTGGTTTGAAAATTGTTTTTATTTTTCGATTTTCGGCCAGTGAATCACCTTGACGTCCGTTTTTTTTTAAATGTGCAATGATCAAGACGCGTCACTTCTCTGGGTCTACTAGCACGCTAGCTGTCTGCTAGCACGATAGCCAAAGCTAAACTGTTAACGTTAGCTAGATCCACGCATAGAAGTTTCGAGGATATTTAATTTGAGTCCCGCCAGCTCAATTTTCTGAAACGTTGAATATCTTGGGACATTCTTACATAACGCCGTCTAGCCCAAATTGGGATCTAGACAACTGATAAACATAGTTATATATTTCTAAATACATCCAAACTCCAAAATAAACGTTTGTGGATTACACAAATATTTGTTCCGATCCGGGACTTGAACCCGAGACTTAACTGCGGCAGTCGTCTACACTACCTCTTACTCCATCGAATAGAGATAGTGCGATAACATCACTTTTTATCATCAGTTATTTTACATAGTGTTTTTGCGCTTACTGGTGCGGACACAACGTAACTAATAAGATAGAGTTGCTGGACCGTCCAGCTGTCTTCCGAGTCCAAGGAAACATCCTCCAAGAGACTCGGGTCTTTGAGCACACAGGTGAAAAGACCCCACCGAAGGCAGATACCTTGTGGCGATGTGAGGGGAAATCCATGAGGATTTTGCATATTAAAAAAGGCAGCAGATTAATGCCTATTGTTAACTCCAGCACTCTGTATCGGACACAATGTTTACATACACAAAAATTTTCTTCTGTATACAAACGCATCAGTGATATCATTTATAATTTCATAGAATAACAACGTAAATTTCCCGCAACAAAGAGCAAAATCAACGCGTGATCCGCAATCTGTCCTCACGTGATAAACAGTACTGGTGATTAATCATGATTGAACTCATCATCATCATCTGTCTCAAGAAGCTAGCTAGACCTCGTAAAGGATAACATGCGAACTTCGGACTTCCCTTCTTACTGGGACTCGGCGGGGCCGACATGGTCAAACGTTTCTTGCCCACGTAAGGTAAAGGCACCCAATTCCGAATGGTCCCAAATTTTTTTACATTTTTTTTTTTTTTTTTATATTTAGTTATGTGCTGTATTAGCGCATCATATATATTACAATCTAGCTAAAAGACTAATAAGTAATTACACTTTAACCTAAACTGCTAATGTAGAGTAAAATTATAAAAATGTGTCCATTAACACGTTTCTTAATGTCTCTATTAAGGGAAAGTTACTTTGTTCATGTGTTCTTTAAAAGTTGCACTTATTACACTGACACTTCACTAAACTAATTCTAAGGGTTTTGTCCTTTTTAATCTTTTCACTAAATCTGTATGGTCAAGGAGTGGAATAACCTCGACATTTACATGATGATGAAGTCGTTTTTGATGAGGTTCGGCGTACTTTTGTACTTCATTAGCTACGAGGTCCACTTTAAGGTCTCTGTGGAGGTCGTCATTCTAAAGTACCAAGAAGCTATAACGATGCCCCTAAGTACTTTGTTTTGACATTTTTGTATCACTTGGATGTTACTTGATTTGGTACAGCCCCACAGTTGTATCCATAGGTCCACACTGGCATTTGGACTTGTTTGTACAATAATAATTTGTTGTGCACTGACAGTGAGGAATGTTTGCCTAACAGCCATTGCAAATTTTTGTAGCGAAAATTAAGCTCGCTGCGTTTCTTTTTGACATGGACCTTCCACCTAAGTTTTGCATCTAGTGTCATCCCTAGATATTTTGCTGAGTTCTCATATGGAATTGTTTTTCCATTTATATACAGTGCATGGTAGTTGACACTTTTATTTGTAAAGTCAATGTGAATTGATTTGGCATCGCTCAGTTTTATTTTCCATTTTTTTTTGTCCAGTCATATATGATATTGACAGCTGTTTAAATCTTTGCCACTGCATCCGCATGAGTGACCCCTGTGGCCATAATGGCTGTGTCATCTGCAAATGTTGCTATGGTGTGGTTTTCTAAAATCGGGATATCGCAGGTGTACAATAGGTACAGGACGGGACCTTATACACTACCCTGGGGTACTCCAGATTTTGTTTCCTTTAAGTCTGAGTATGCATCTTCTTATCTTATTCGGAACATTCTTTGGGTCAAGTAAGACTTTAAGATATCCGCAAACTGTTTCGGAAGCATATTATGAAGTTCATGTATAAGACCTTCATGCCATACTTTGTCAAACCCTTGAGCTACGTCTAGGAAAACTGATGAACAGACTTTCTTATGTTCTAATGCTTTTTCTATGATATTAGTGATACGATGTACTTGATCTATGGTAGAATGATTTTCTCTAAACCCAAATTAATAGCTTGGGATTAGGTTGCTTTCTTCTATAATGGGCTTCAATCGTTTTAGGGGTAGCTTTTCAAATAGTTTTTATACAATAGGTAGTAAAGAAAGTGGTCTATATGAAGCTGTTTCATGGGCTGGTTTGCCGGGTTTGAGCATCATAATAATTTCAGCTACTTTCCATATTTCAGGTATATGTTTTAATCTAAATGTAGCATTAGTAAGGGTGGTGAGTTTAACAATCGCTTTAAGTGGTACATACATACATACATATTGTCACGCCTTTATCCCCTAAGGGGTAGGCAAAGGCATATTAAACGCCCACATTTGACCGTTAGCATTTTTGCCCCACGTAACAGGTGGTGAGCCCATTGCCGTGTTGAAATGGACAGGCGCAGGCTGTGACGACCCGCTGTTGAAATTTTTAGGCCGCCCATAAGGCCTTCAACTTGGCTTAACGACTGCTATTTTATTGGCAACCGGGACCAACGGCTTAACGTGCCTTCCAAAGCACGGAACTGGGTTGGGTCTAAAGGGCCGAATAAATTTAATAAAATAAAATGTGTCTATTTTAGATGTTAAATTTGGGAGAAATTTTGAACCCGTTGCCTTTTTAGTGAGGTGGTAACAAAAAGGCTAAAATGTCTTATGTGCTAGACACTAATTAGCACGACCAATTAAAGTCCTGGTAGTCTCGGACTGGTAAGTTGCGCTATTCCTAATTAGGTCATAACCTGGTGATTTCTTTGGGTTTAAACGTTTTATTTCATTGAATACCTCTTTTGGAGTAACAAATCTTATTTCTAATTCGTCACACGATGCTTCACTTACAGGTTTATTGCCCAGCTTCCTTTTGTATCTTTAATTGGAGTGATCTGCGTAGTCGGCTTTTTGAAACTCTTTATACATTTCCATAACGAGTAATTTGTCGTCTGGTCACTTGTTAGTTGACTGGTAACTATTCACCGTGTCGTTAATAAAATTTTGAATTTCTCTTCGCAGTCTTTTTTTTTGCTGATATTATTGAGTCGAGTTTTATCTGGTGGGAATATTTTTTTTTAGGTTGTGTTCTAAAAATGGCATCTAATTCCGATGTATTTAGACTCGTATTAAGATTTTTATGCAATTAACAGGTTCTTTTTGTCTGTAAGATAAATTATTTAATAAATAATTTATCTATCCATGTATATATGAGCAAGAGGGAGCTTTGGTTTGTGTACATCCTACTAATATTATAAACGCAAAAGTTTGTAAGTATTGATGGACGTTTGTTACTCTTTCACGCAAAATCTACTGAATGGATTTTGATGAAACTTTACAATAATATAAGCTATATTATTATAAAGTTTCATCAAAATCCATTCATCAGAATAACACATAGGCTACTTAATATCCCGGGAACAATTTCGTGTAGGAAACGAGAACATAAAAACTTCACCACGCTATAATAATCGCATAGTTGGACGCCTGCAGCCTTTATACATTTTGGACCTTATGGACGTGTGAACTACGATTTTCTTAATTGTTTCACTTTTTTTTATGAATGAACTATTGGAAGAGTTATACATATTTTTTAATGATACCACATCATATTTGAGTATGTTATCAAATAATTAAGGAGATAATCAGTATTTAAAATACCACAGCATTAGGTGCCAAATATTTTAGTTGGTTCCTAATTTCCGATGTATACCAAGGAAATGCGATTCCATAGACGTTTACGTTTTTGTTAATTTTGGAGGAAGTTTCGTGATTAAGATTTTGATGTATTTTTTATTACTTAATAAATCCATAAATTTACAAATCAATTTGGGATGTTCAATGTGGCTTCGCATTTACTAACTGTAGCAGGTCAAAGAATATCTATTTAACTATTTCATTATTTCGTTGTATGGAAAAGTTAAGTAAAAAAAAAGACGTGTGGCAGTCGGAGACAGCCGCGGTATAGCTAAAAAAAAACACCCTCACCCCTACCTCTCACTCTCACCCTCACCCCACTCTCACTCTCACAGTCACCCTCATTCTCACACTCACACTCACTATCATCACGTCTCGATCCGTTCGAGCTTCGTACAATCGAACCATATAAATGTACATACACGTTAAACCAACGCTCGGCCGTGCTCGGTGAACTTCGTGTGACCTCGTCTCGACCTTCGTCATCGTTCTCGGTTTTTTCCCTTACGGAATTTCTTGATTAAAGTCAACTCAAAGCCCGCCATAAAAACTATGCAATAGCTTAAAAATATTAATGTGTTCTGATATAATCTTCGGCGGCAAACACTAAAATCTGGGGTAAGTCATCTTAACAATTTTATTTGAAAATTTGGAAAGGTACCGAAAATATAAGTAAGTCCATCTTTTACCATATTAAGCTGCCTTCACACCATTATCTTTATGGATCTTTGATCATCTAACCTTCTTTGTAGCAAATTAGTACGCAACCTCCCGTTGCCGTTAGTTGTTAGTGACCATCATCATCATCATCATCATCCGAGCGTATGTCCCAGTTACGTCTCGCGACGCCCGGGGTCACATTTTTATATACATTTTCTCCTCCACTTCGCACGGTCGTCGGCATCCCCTGTAGTGAGACCATTGGCACGCATGTCATCCCTTACGACGTCAAGCCATCACCTCTTGGCTCTTCCCCTCTTAACGGGACCCGGCGGGGCTGACATGGCAAGACAGTTGCCGCAAGACGTGAACATACCAACGAAGGCGACACTCTTGCAACTTGTCTACAATGTCACGGACATGAAGGCTGCCGCGGATGCGAGAGTTCCTCACGCGGTCCATCCGCGTGACTCCACACATCCACCGCAGCATCTTCATTTCCGTGACACGCAGCTCCTGCTTGTGTCGCTCCAATATCGGTCTCACTGCCATGTAAAAGGACAGGTCTAATAATGGTTTTGTAGACGTGTCCCTTCAACCGGATCGGCATTTTAGGGTCACAAATGACACCGGTCATCTCCCGCCATTTGGCCCACGCGGCAGCAATGCGTGAATTGACATCGCAATCGATGTCACTGGACGTGTGAAAAACAGATCCCAGGTATTTAACCTGGTCCGTGCGCTCGACCAAATCACCGCCTATGCGGACGGATGTGGGATCTGTCGAGTTTAGTGCCAAGTACTCGGTCTTCGCCACATTTAGTTTCAGACCGCCGTTCTCAAGCGTCTCCTTCCACGCCTTTACACGTCGCACCAATCTGCCCCTGTCCGCGTCTGCGCAATATCGTCAGCATACATGAGCAACCATGGAGGCTGCTCATGCGAGTTCCTGATGCTGTCCGACAATTCGTCTAATATTACACTGAGCAGAAGCGGACTAAGGACCGAACCCTGGTGTACCCCGACGGTGATGGGGAAGGGTTTCGTGTCGCCAACAGCAGTCCGAACCATTGAATCGGAGTCACAGTACATGTCCCGGATAGTGTCAATATAGACCTCTGGAACCCCTTTGGACCGCAGTGCCCACCAGATCATCGCACGAGGAACAAAGTCGAAGGCCTTCTGCATGTCTAGAAACAAACAGTGCAGAGGCGTGTTCTTCGACCTGTATTTCTCTGCGACAACCCTGAGGGCAAAAACAGGGTCCGTGGTCCCATGACCAGGGCGAAACCCATATTGACACTCCGAGAAAGTAACTCCTGCCGGATCCGAGAGTCTATAATCCTCTCGAAGATCTTCATGGAGTGGGACATACACACATTTATACCGCGGTAGCTCCCGCACTCCTGCACTGACCCCTTACCTTTGAAGACTGGAGTAATAATACTCAGTCTCCATTGGTTTGGGATCTGCTCGCTGAGGAGTATGCGGTTAAAAAGGTTTACTAAGATGCCCACACCGCGAGGCCCCATCGCCTTCCAGGCTTCGATGGGGACTCCATCGGGTCCGACAGCTTTCCGATTCTTCATGCGGCGAAGCGCAGTCAGGACTTCTCCAGGCGTTACCGGAGGCACTAGTCCCTGATTCGGAGGAAGGTCCGGAGTCTGCACCTCTTTGTGCTGTTTATTAAGCAGCTCGTGGAAGTACGAGCGCCATCTCTCCTTTACCGCGTGGTCTTCGCTTAACAGGTTGCCCTCCGGGTCTTTTACACAGCGACACTTGGATATATCCTGTACCGCTTTGACCCTGGAGCGCGCCAGCTTTAGATGAGCTTCTGCCCCTCAGACGATTCCAGCTTATCATACAGAGGTTGTAAGTGGTCTCGTCTGGCTCTGGCTACAGCTCTTTTTGTGGCGCGCTTGGCAGCCCTGTACGTGTCGCGGTCTTCGGGAGATCCGGTCGCTTGCCACTTTTTAAAGAGGGCTTTCTTCTCCCTAGTCTCCCTCTGGACTGCGTCGTTCCACCACCAAGTTTCTTTGTCACATTTGCGTCCACCCTTAGACTCACCGAGCACCACCTTCGCCGCTCCAAGGATGGCCGCTTGTACTTTGTCCCAGTAATCTCGAACTGGCCCGCCTTCAGTGTCGGTGCACTTGTCACCGACAGCTGAGACGAACTCCTGGGACCTAGTTTTATCAAGCAGCCACCATCTGATGCGGCGCTGGCACCGCTCGATGCGTTTGCCCTTGGGCTTCACGCAGACGTCCATGACAAGGAGACGGTGTTGTGCAGTAAGACTATCTCCGGGTATGACCTTGCAGTTGGCCACCTTGCCGATGCTGTGTCGCCTAGTGAGTAGGAAATCGATCTGAGTTGTACGCCTTGCGCTCTTGTAGGTGATGAGATGTTCGGATTTCTTTTTGAAATACGTGTTCACAATGGCCAGATCGGCAGTCGCACACGTTCTGAGGATAGTTTCTCCTTCAGCGTTGCGGGTGCCATATCCAAAACCACCATGGACACGCTCAAACTCCTCACACCTCTCACCCACATGACCGTTTAGGTCGCCGCCCAAAACGATTCCCTGTGACAACGAATGCTCCGAAGCACTCCCTCGAGTTGGCCCCAAAACGACATCTTATCGGCGTCGCTACAACCAGCCTGTGGCGCGTAGGCACTTATCAGGTGGGTAATAATCCCATCGATAAGCACCCTCACGATCATAAGCCGGTTGCTACAGCGTTTCACCTCCAAGATGCCGCTTTGCAGCCCCTCGGAGAGCACCACGGCCACCCCGTTCTCCCCACCAGGCGCACCCGTGTAATACAGCTTGTAGCCTTTCTGCAGAGGCCGGGCTCTGTTGCCCTTCCACCGAGTCTCCTGCAGGAACGCCACGTCCACCCTCCGCCTGGAGAGTACTTCGGCCAACTCTAACGCACGCCCAGTCAGCGTGCCAATGTTCCACGATGCGAAGCGGATACGGGTTGGGGCTAAATTCTTTAGCCGTGCTGGCCCGACACACGGCAGCCCTAGCCCACTTGCCACAGGAGTCGGGCGGGGCTACTGCGCGCCGTTTTCGGCGGCGCCCTATCCCTATATATCGCCAGCATTCCTATAGTCCTTTTCCATTTTTGTTTCGGCGGGTGGCTTTTATGGGAGCGACGCCCTCAGACCTCCCAACCCCAGAGGGGAAAGCCAGCGCCAGGGCCTCGTCCGTTAGTCAGCAGGTGCACGCACTAGCACGGGAGGTTGACTTGGGCCCCGAAGATCTTGGATCTTTTACACCTACTAGTTGTTAGTGACCAAAGTGCCTCAAAATGTAATTCAAAGTTATAGGGTGTGCTACAGTCACTTTACATATGTAAAGTCAGTGATCCTAACGGTATCTCAGTTGTTTGGAACACATATATAAAAGCAGTAGAGTTGACTGCCATGCTGCCTGTAAGCAATGCCATGCCACTGCGTCTCTGTAAGTACAGGAAAGGAGAGTAAGAAGTAGTCCGTAGCAGTTTCCTAAGAGATTATTATTATTACTAGCTGACTCGCGCAACTTCGTTAGCGCCGCATAAGAGAAACAGACATAGAAAGAGTCATAAACAGTGGCAGGCGCGTAGGCTATTCTAATGAAACAAATTCTGAAGTAATCGCTTTTTAACAACAATAAACCGAATGAAATCGGAATACTTATTGATGAGTTACTTGCAACTGAATAATATATATAAAAAAAAATATGCGCGGGTGAAACTGCTTGAACTGAATATCCTGTGCGAGACATTTCCTGAATTAATGCATAGGGTACTTACTTTATATTCCGGGAAAACATCTTTTTCCAGCGAGTAAACATTTTTATGTACAAACGACTTCACGTGAGGGTATATTAATAAAATTAAATAGGTAACTTTCGGAAATGTTCTACCTATATGCTATTTTTTATCCAAATGTGATTAAATAACAAACGTTCAAAAACGTCCAAACGTACGTTCACCAAATTTTAAAATCAAGAATCAGCACTAAGAAAGGAATACCCGGTATTCCCACGGGAACTTGAACTACGTGGGTAAGACCATACACAACCACATTCGGTAAACACATACCTTGGTATGTGTTTACCTAATGATGTACCTAATAAATACATTCACCAAATTTCAGGTATGTACCTATGTTTGATAGTTTAGACTGTGTGACTTCATCCGCGTAGATCCCGTTTTCATGGAAATATCGGGAATTCTTCTTTTATTGCTTATCCAAAGACTAAAAGTTTACATCCATGAAATTTCAGGTTTTCATGTTTAATGTTTAGGCTGTACGTGGTTTACTGACATAGTTTCGGTTCCCGTGGGAACACCGAACTCGCTGGTAATACAGGCCTTAAGAAATTCTTCTAAAACAGGTGTAGGTACGTAAATACATGTTACTTACTTGGAAAATGACAATCTTCCATACAACCGTTTATCCCTTATTTACGTCCTTAGGAGTAAAAATTCGCAAAACTTTTTCATAGGGGGCACATACGTGTTAATGGAACACCAATACGAAGTTTGGACTTCATAGCTCCGTTAGATCGCGATACATGTGCCCATTTATTTGTAACCAGAAACAGGTGTACGTAAATTCATGTTTCTAACTTTGAAAATGACCATTTTTTGAATTTTTTGAACTTCCATATAACATTTTATCGCTTATTTACGTTCTTAGAGGTAGAATTTCGCAAAAAAATCCTTTGTTAGGGAGCACTACGTGTTAAAAGGAACCGCCATGCGAAGTTTGGGCTTCGTAGCTTTGTTAGTTTTATAGGTTTTGTGATCAATGAGTCCGTTATTACCACTGCTGTTTTACCCCCTTAAGGGTAGAATTTATCAAAATTCCTTAAACCGTATTTTTTTATTCTTATACAGTAGCAGGTATGAGAAATTTGGTGTTGTTATGTTTGAAAATGAAGAATTTCCTATATAAACTTTCAACTCTTGTTTATCCCCTTATAGGTAAAATTTTGCAAAACCACGTGCTCATTTATTTGTAACAAAAAACACGTGTACATAAATTCATGTTTCTAACTTTGAAAATGACGAGCTTCCATACAACCGTTTATCGCTTATTTACTTCCCTAGGGGTAGAATTTCGCGGAAACCTACGAATTAAAAAGAATCTCCATGAGAAATTTGAGCTTCATAGCTTTGGTAGTTTCAGAGATTTCGTGATCAATGAGTCAGTCAGTAATTTTGCCTTTTATATATTTAGATAAGATTAGTATCGATTTCGTTAGATCTGGTATTGGTAGTGCCTTTCCATTCGGGGTGAACTTTGAATGCTTTTAGACGTTTCTGCTATACTTAATACTAAAATCAAACATAGCTCACATAGGACCCGTAATATACTGTTACTGTGGTGTTTTACTTTTAGTAAAGGAATGGACACCTAGTTGCCTTCCAGGTCTCTCGCTATTCAAAGGTCTCACACTTTTTCAACTCCCTCTAATTATATTCTGATTAATTTCGATGCAGGTTCCAAGACATTGTAACTTCTCCTGGCAATTAACCGAAATCGAGCTCTGTGTAAGTTGATCTTGGTCATTGCTGTAGATCCTGGTTTACAGGTGCCACAGTAATTGGAATGCGGGTGGGATTAGTCCTAAAAAAGCTCTTATCCCGGTTTAAATAAAATAAATAAAATGTCTTTATTTTGCATAGACCATTTCAACGGCGCTTACAAAATGTCATATACTAAAACTAAACAAAAAATTTGTATATTTAAAGTGACCACCGGTTCAGAACGCGGCCCACCTGAGAAGAACCGGCAAGAAACTTAGGAAGGCTTTTTTTTGATGGCCTATTTACAATTTAATATTTTATGACTATAATATTTTATTTGCTAGCAGATCATTTCCAGGCATCCCTGTCCTGTAAATAGTCTTGAATAGAGTAATAACCTTTTTCACAAAACTTTCTTTTAATATACTTTTTAAATTTATTTATTGGTAAATTTCTCAGGTCACAGGGAAGCTTGTTGTAAAAGCGTATACAGTTACCCTGGAAAGAATCGCCATCTTATGCAGCCGACTGTGGTGAACTGAAAGATTGTTTTTATGTCTAGTGTTTATATTATGTAGATTTTTCTGGACATACATAAGATTGGCAAAAATGTATTGTGATGCTACGGATAGAATATTTACTTCTTTGAATTTTTCTCGGAGGGAGACTCTGGGGCCCAAATTATATATATTTCCGACGCTGCCTCAATTGAGCATCTAGATTGCCATTTAATCTGCGATATTTCTGACTTTTTTGAGTTGAGGAGCTTCCTGCACGAGCCATGAATTAGGTTTCGTAGCATGGAAAGTTACTATAACTATGCGTTCATAATAAGTAGGTCTACAATAAAATAATAAATAACCGGACTCTGCATTCAAAGTACCTATAACCAGATAAGGTCAATTCCGGGTGAGAAAACTACTCATTCGTAGACATTTATTACACAATACAGTTGAGAGTTATTAATATCGGTGTGTGACTTATACTGATGACCTTCGTGTGTTGAGAGAATTCAGATTTTTCTTGTGTCGAATCCCCTACGGGATTTTATTTTGAGATGAATGTTTAGAATTGAATAGACTATAAACGCATGGTGGATCCTCCTGCTTGTCATTAGCTGGGAAACCAGAAACCAGTGTGTTCTAGAAGAAAGGTTCCTTGGTCGAGACCAAAACCTCAGCGTTCTGCTTCAGCAGCTCGATATTTATTTATTTATTATAAATAAAACATTTTATCTTCTTAACCATTAGTGTATCAAAAATCAAAAAGATTTAGATGTATAATATTTGTCGCTCTATAAATACGCAAATTTCTCAGAAAAATAAACGTATATAATTTTTATTATTGGACTGCGTCGGTGGTGTAAGTGGTAGTGTATGTGGCTGTCACGCTGAGGTCTCGGGTTCAATTCCCGGCTCGTAACAAATATGTAAATAAATGTAAATGTTTGTTTCAGGGGTGTTTGTCGCAGTTTGAACAGTTTTTTCTAAATTCCATAGCACTAGCTTATATTAGCTTAATTTTGGACTGGATAGCGTTGTGTGAGAATGTCCCAAATATTTATTTACCTAAATCCTATTCATTCACGAAATTATTTATACATAGTTTGTTAAGTTCCAATTGTGCTGTCATTATTTATGCAAGTATCAATACGATATCACCAGAATTGAAAGCTTAGATAACCTTTGTACGTATTTAATAAACAATATTAAGCATCGATATGTACCGCATATCGAACAGTCTTCTCAGTGAAAATTAGCAATAAACATCGTCCGAAATATCAGTGAAAAAAAAAAAGAACGAATGACATTTGAAATTTTCGAATATAGCGCTAAAATTACTGTGACCAAAATGGCGGCGAATGGTGAAGTTTTAAAAAAAAGTTTTAATGGCACCTGCACTGTAGGTGTCGAAAAAAAGGTTTCACGGTCTATAGCGAAAAAGGCTGAAGCGTATTTGGAAGCAGTTAGCAGAAGTCAAGGAAAACCTTCAGGTTAGAGAATGATTTAAAAATATAATGATTTAATAAGTAGTTCGATTTTTTTAAATAATTTCAAATCTTATATATTTTAGCGGAGAAACAGATTGATTTTGGTAGTTAATATTTTAAATAGATTTCGATAAAATTTATTAGAGAAGGGAGAACAATTACTATTATACCTATATAGTATCTTTTTTTATAATAATTTTATAACCTGGTTACTAAGACCTTTTAGCCGAATCTTAATTAATATTAAATTTATTCAATCTTCTTTCTTATTACCTAAAATGACCCCGTCCTATACGTCTTAGTCAGGTCTAGTCTTAAGTCAAGGTCAGTCTCACCTCAGTATAATAGTAGTTGTTATGAATATAGTTATGAAAAAAATTACAAACAAGGCTATAAGCTTTATATTATTATCATTACGCTGCTACCCTGGAGAGTGGAGCAGTAAACATAAATGCCAACAAATCGAGGAAATTTTAATACATTATCTAAAAGTAAAAAACGTCGGAATTAAATGGGTGCGTCGGGAGTTTAAATTACGGGCGAAGTCGCGGCGGTCAGCTAGTTAGTTTATATTCCTATTCCTAGTCAATACGATGTATTAGTAAAAAACCGGACCAAGCATTTTGTGTATTATTGATCTTTTATCTGTACTTTTTAACAGAGTAGTGTCCGATGACAGAAATAGGCTGGCCCCTATTACGTCAGAGTTGGGACCAACATAACAACTCGCCTGTAATTCACCTCTGTTTTCTCCCCTCGGGGATATTTGTTGTATCATATTGAATGTATGTACGAATCATAGATATATCTATACTACTTAATATTATAAACCTAAAGAGTTGGTTCCGTTGAACGCGCTAATCTTAGAAACTACTGGTCGAATTTGAAAAAATCTTTTTGTTTGATAGCCCATTTATAACTATATAACATCACGCTACTGCCCTGAAGAGCGGAGCAGTATTCATAAATGTCGACAAATCGGGCAAATTTATATGCATTATTTATTGTAGAATTTATAAGCGACGGGATTAAATAGGTGCGACGGGAGTTCGAAGTATGTCACGGTCGAAGCCGGGGTGAGGTCACCTAATATCTTAACTAAAAAGATATGAAACAAACGCATGGCACTATTCACAACGAACATTCCTAATTTGGATTTAAAATTTTAATGTACATCAATAATTTGATTTTGCAATGTACTCGTAGTAGTAGTACGTTCACTTCAGTCAATTATTGATGTGTGAAAGCCAATGAGTGATATTAGGTTAAAGTGTATGATGCATATTAATATTTGTATATGTCCCATACGTGGGACTGTAGCCAGTACTGGGAGAAACTTGGCGACAAAGGTTCGCTGAGTAAACGCTGCGTAGTCGCCATATCTCTTTAGTTAAGATATCTATGGTATGTATATTGTATAGTCATCGTTAATAATCATTCGAGATTATACCAGAATCGGCAGTGCCCCTCCCCTGAGCTCTAGCGCTTGACTCAGAATCGAAAGTAGTTCTAAAATGTAACGACCAACCTCCAGTAACGGAGGGACGCCAGAAAAAAAAAGAAGCTATATAATCGGACCACGCTCAGGTTATGGTCCCATTCTTCTCTCACCTTCGTACAATTTAAGGTTACAACGTTTATTCAACGAGTAGATTCTGCAAAAACAATGATAAAATAGTCGTTAGTTTCAATCTGTGCGGTATAAATATGTTTAGGTAGGTACTGATGTAATGTATTATCAGTTAAAAATAATTTGGAAGGGTACCTACCTACTTCGCTGGCTCGCTCAATAACAAAGTAAAAACCAGCCAAGTGCAAGTCGGGCTCGCGCACGATGGGTTCCGTACTATTTTCAATAAAAAATACCATTTTTATTTATATTTAGTACGCCAATATACCGCCCGCCTGATGGAAAGCTATGATGACATCTAGTGAATTGAGGGGCACTCTCTAAGTCTACATGACTACTGACAGCGTCCCTCAAGTTGACGGCCCTATTATGTCCCTCGTCACGCTCCGCTTGAAGAACCCTGGGAAGAGGAAGGAAACAGGTGCGCTGGCACAGCGTTAGAGGTTAATATAATTTTACAGAGAAACGATCTTTTAAATAGTTCCGATCTGGCGAAAATTCTCTCCACTCTATGAACTCTACCCGTATCATCATGTCTGTTGTATGGGAACCCCCAAAAATATTTGTTCTATTTAAAAATTCAATATTTATTACTAGTTGACGTCCGCAGCTCAGCATGCGTGGTGAAGTTTTCCCGTTTCCGTTTCCCACAGGAACTTGTTTCCGGGATAAAAAGTAGCCTATGTGTTATTCTAATATGTAAACTATATTTTAGTAAAGTTTCATCACAATCTATTCAGTAGATTTTGCGTGAAAGAGTAACAAACATCCATTCTTACAAATTGTCGCGTTTATAATATTAGTAGGATTAAAGACAATTTTTTACATACGAGTTTACGTAGATCACACTATAAGTTTTGCGTAACTTAAAAAAACAACATGTTATAACCAAAATATTATGTTTATTGCTTTTCAAAATACTCTCCTTTACATTTTAAACATTTTTTCATGCGATCGATCAAACCATTTTTTAAAACAGGAGGACCACATATCTGAAGGCATGTTTTCTACGTGCTGATTGAACACTATCACTGCCTCTTCGGAGTTGGTAAAAGTGAAACATCTCATCAAATCTTTGATTTTGGGGAAAATACAGAAATCACAGGGTCCTAGGTCGGGGCTAAGCGCAGAATAGGTGACGAGTTGTACTTTTTCGGAAGCTAAAAATGATTTTGTTTTGTTGGCCGTGTGTGAAGAAGCGTTTGTCATGATGTAGGAGAACACGGCTTTTTGGTCGTCTTTCACGAACTTTTTCTAACACCCTGGGTAAACAAATAGTAGAATACCACTCGGCATTAACACTTCAAGTGGATATGTACAGATGGGACCCGTAGCTGAGAAAAAAAACGCGATCATTTTTTTACCAACGTAATTTCTCGCCTGCCTCACTTTTGTTGGCCTGTTCTCACTTTCAAACACCCATTCCCAAGATTGCTGTTTATTTTTGGGTTCAAAACAATAAATCCACATATAGTCTCCTGTGACAATGTCATAAACAGCATTAGAATGTCCGTGGTCGTATTTCAGTACCATCTGTGAGCACCATTCCACGCGAGCCCGCTTCTGCTTCGCTGTCAGTTCATGAGGGATCCAACGACAACAAAGTTTCCGAACTTTCAATTCTTCGTGTAAATATTTAGTGTTATTGAATTAGGCTCATACCAATCCCCAAGAGTCCTCAAATTGTCTCATAGGTAATCCGAGGGTTTTCTTCAATTAGCCGCTTAACAGTAGCCATATTATTTTTGTTGACGGCAGTTGAAGGCCGCCCTTCACGAAATTAGTCATGTAAAGAAACTCGACCTCTCTCAAATTCAGAAAACCATCGCCTCACGGTTCTCAAGCAAGGTACTTCTCTTCGAAAAGCATTTAGAAGACGAGCGGCACAGTCTTGCGGATAGAGAGAACTTTTAAAATCATAAAGAATCATCGCTCTAAAATCTTTTCGACTTAACTCCATTTTCGTTGCGTACGTAGAACTTCGAAGTGTGATATAAAACAATTAACAAATGATTTCCCGCCAATTGTTTTTTTCTTATTACTAAGGAATACCGAGTGCATTAGAACCCCTTGGGGATCATAGTGAAATAGCGAGTGCTTTCCATTCCCTAGGGGATTAAAATAGGGTATCCTAGTAGAACGCGCCACTAATTGTACTCATCAAATTACATACATACAAACATATTGTCACGCCTTTATCCCCGAAGGGGTAGGCAGAGGCATATACATTTTTTTTTACCACGTTACATGTGGTGAGCCCGTTGTCGTGTTGAAATGGACAGGCGCAGGCTGTGGCAACCTGCTGTTGAATTTTTTCAAAATCCCATAAGGCCTTCAACCAGGCTTAACGACTGCCATTGTACTGGCAACCGGGATCAAAGGCTTAACGTGCCTTCCGAAGCATGGAAACGCTCGCAAATGTAAATGCCACAAAGTGGTCACCCATCCAAGGACCACCTATAGCGAATGTTGCTTAACGAAGAGATCGTTTAAAGAACACTGAGTCAGCGGGGCTACTCATTAAATTGTTATAAATAAATGTTTTATAACTGACAGTGGCCAAGGTCCAGAGGCCAAGTGTTCCGAAACTGGAGGTGGTGTCCAGGGTCGCAGCGATTCCCATCGTTGAATCTGGCATCGGCGTCACAGAAAAGGTGTATCACAAGATCAGGGTGAGTTTTAAAATTTACGTTTGATGTTTATCAATCACGCCTTATCCCCGAAGGGGTGGCAGAGGCATTTCATACGTCCACATTTCATCGTGTGATTTCCTGACCCTCGTAATAGGTGGTGAGCCCATAGCCGGAATTATTTTCATCACGTCTAAATGTCGCCGCTGCCCGGCCTGATTGAAAGCAGAGACGACGATCCGAGACTGAGGGTCGCTATCCCAGCCGGTAGGGCTCCGAGAGTGACCCTCAGGTTGACGGCCCAGAAATATGCCTTTTAACGCTCCTTTAAAGGTCCCAGGATTGTAAGAGTAGGGAATCACGTGCGCTGGCAGAGAGTTCGATACTTTTATGGTGCGATACAAGAATGACCAGGGGAAACATTCAGTGGCACAATAGTCTCCAAAAAAAAGTATTGAAATAGACATACGCAAGCTTTTGAAAATTTACAAGCCGCCTATAAGGCCTTTAACTTGGCTAAACGACTGCCATGTTTTTAAATTTTTAATATTTTCAGCTTAGTGTCTTTATTAATTTGGTTGTAAGCTTAAGAACTCCAGAAGTAATGTACCATTCAGGATCACCAGGATTCTGACTCTATATATTTATTTATTCATCTATCACGCCTTATGCCCTAAGGGGTAGCATATTAAAATACCCACTTTTCACCATATGTATTCCTGTCCCGCGTAAGCGGTGAGCCTATTACCGTGTTGAAATAAATAGACGCAGGTTGTGGCTACCTGCTGTTGAATTTTTTTAAGCCTTCACCTTGATTTAACGACTGCCATGTTATTGGCAACCGGGACCAACGGCTTAACGTGCCTTCCGAAGCACAGAAACGCTCGCAAATGTAAATGCCACAAAGTGGTTACCCATCCGTGACTACCCATAGCGGAAATTGCTTAACGCAGTGATCGTTTACAGAACACCGCGGGACCATGAGCGTTTCACACTATACATATATACTAAATATATGTTCAAGTCTCACTGCTGGGTTTGTCAATTCGAAGAAAGCGTCTCTCGGGTTAAAATAGTAAGGGTTGCAACTGGGGCTAATGCTGATGATGATTGTGTAATATATGCGACTGCTGCGCTGAGATGTACTTATATTTGAATCCTGTGTCACTCGGAACAAATATATGTGTGATCCGCAAATATCTGTTCGGAGTTTGGATGTATGATATGCTAGGTGCCCCTCTCCCCCGGCTTCGCCCATGACATACTTCAAACTCCCGTCGCATATAAATTCTACAATAATGCGTAAAAAATTACCCGATCTGTTGACATTTATGACTACTGCTCCGCTCTCCAGGGTAGTAGTTTGATGCTATATCATATAGCATATAGTCTTCCTCGATAAATGGGTTATCAAACACAAAAATATTTTTTCAAATCCAATCAGGTGTTCCTGAGATTAGCGCGTTCAACCAAGCAAACAAACTCTTCAGCTTTATAATATTAGTATAGATATACATCTATACTAATAATATTATACAATATGTATGGATGGCGCTGTGTAAATAAAATATCTATGTACACATATCTGTCACCTTAGGCATAAAATATACTAGGTGTGCCCCCGACTTCGCCCGTGACACCTTTGAGCACATCTCGTCGTTTATTATTTTTACAATAATGTATGACAATTTATCCGATTTTTATGATAACTGCTGCGCTCTCCTGGATAGTAGCCTTCCATTCAACTAAACAAACAAACAAACTCTTTAGCATTGTAATATAAGTATAAATTATTAAAATGTGCTCTTCTACGACCAGGAGTCAAATTCTCTGATCCGCTGGTACCTGTCCCTTGGTGAGAAGTCTCTCGCAACAGGCGTGCAGTTGGCGCTTCCAGCAGTACTACTCTTCGAGACCCCGATCCACCAGCTCGACAGGTTCCTTTGCAAGTCGCTGGATGTGGTAGAGAAGACTGTGCCTTCCATCAATATGCCACCTCAAGCGGTGAGTATAAACCCTGCCCTTCTACTTACATTACTACTAGATGACCCTCCGGCTTTGCCCGTGACATACTATGAACTCCAGTCGCACAATTTCCCCTATTTGTCGACATTTATGATTACTGCTCCGTTCCGGTAGTAGCGAGATGATATATAGCCTTCCTCGATAAATGGGCTATCCAACACAAAAAAAAGTTTTCAAATCCGACCAGCAGTTCCTGAGATTAGCGCGTTCAACCAAACAAACAAACAAAATCTTCAGCATTATATAGAAACATGGACAAAGTTACCCTGTGAAGTAGCCCAAAGGGTATTGCGATTAGAAGGCTACTATCGTATAACTCGCGTAGTGTCCGTTTCCGTGGAATTACTGGGATAAAATAAAGCCTTAGTTACTCCTTACAACATAAAATTCACGTTAAAATCGGTCTTACCGTTTCAGTGATTAGCCGGAATAAATGGATTATAATGTCAAGTCATAGTATATTATACATATAGTGCCTCTGCATAACTTATCACTATAGAATTTGTTCAAATATCATGTAAATAAAGCTAATGCAATAGGCAGTTAGAAAATAGTGGCCATGAGTTTTCTTGCCAGGTTTTTTCTCAGGCTCGACATATTTTGCTTTGCAAATCTGACAGTAAATGTAAAAGCAATAATCTTGACGTACATAAGTGTTACTTTGTGACCTACATGCATTAATATTTTCATCTCATTTCTGAAGTGAAATCTAAGAATGTGTCACTAAGGCTATGATATCAAATTTGTGAAAGGTTTATCAGCGATCTCTCTTAATCAATTTTATAAACTGTACTCCACCCAGATGTACACCGAAACCCGCCAGTATGTTCTTCGAAGAGCGGATTCCGTCAAGCAGTTGGGTACTGCGGTACTGGACTCCAGGGTGACAGCCGTCACCGCGACAGCACTAGACCGGGCGTTGACAACAGCTGATAAATATGTCGACAAATATCTCCCGCCTGATAACCAGGATATCAGTGATGGTAAGAAGATAGAAATATTCTGAAAATTATTGCAGGCTAAGGTAAAGTACCCCTTACACACCTTAGCCTGCAATAATTTTCCTTTTTTTTTCGTTCATACTTTACTTAGCCTCTGCTGTCAGCGGTAAACCTGCTGACTGACGGACGTGGCAACGATCCAAGCACACTTACCTACAGGATTGAGAGATCAGACGGCAATTGCTCCCAACAAGCCGAAACTTAAAAATCTAATGATATCTGCTCCCAACAGTTGAATAAAAATGGACCTCAGGCTCAAAATACAGAATAGAATAGAAATATATTGTACTGTAGACGCCCGCGGCTCCACACGCGTGGTGAAGTTTTCCCGTTCCCACAGGAACTTGTTCCCGGGACAAAAAGTAGCCTACCTATTTGTTATTCTGATGTGTAAGCTATATTATTGTTATGTTTCATTAAAATCCATTTAGTAGATTTTGCGTGATAGAGTAACAAACATCCATACTTACAAACTTTCGCGTTTATAATATTAGTATTATGTAATTTATGAGCCTGGGCCTCAATTCAAAGTTTAAAAGATCTAAGCGAACAGACGGCGAAGGCGACTTCATTTTATACTGTAATAAATATATGACTATCATTCCGTTTGATTTCTAAGTTCGTCCTGCGTTGGTCATTCTGCTAATTGGACGTTTTGCGACCTATTTTGAGAATTGGACATTTTGCGCCAAATGATATGATTGACTAGTCGGACCAACCCTCACGTTAGACTGTAATAAAACAATATGGTAGAGCAATAATCATTAATTTTCGATATCAGTTTTGTTCTTAATTAACGGAGAGTATAATAAAAGTAACTTTAAACTGTTATCTGTGTCTCATACGGTGACCAATTAAACTCAACGCGTGGACTTTGACTCCATGGAAGTGTGTTAGTTCAACCCAAGAGTTCGTGATAAATTATCTACGTGGCTGTCTAACATGCCGTCTACAAGACTTTAGACATAGACATGTTGTTACGCCTTTATCCTCGAAGGGGTAGGCAGAGGCATACTATACGCCCACAATTCACCGTATGCACTTAAGTCCCCCGTAACATGTGGTGAGCCCATTGAATGATGATGAATGATTTAAAGAATCTACCCACTGCAGCGTCTTATACTGTGTTAGGAAAATGTTCGACAAAAAAATGTGTGTGTACCAGATTACACAGCTAAGAAGTGAAACTTCTTTACGACATTTTATTTAACTGCTATAAAATTTCTCTCATACGTCGATAAAGAAGTTACACTTCAAAACAACACGGCGCGTAACCGAAAAACGTGGGGTTTTTTACAGCTATACACGGTAAAAAAGGAATTGTTCCATCAACAAAAAAAATATTGTTAGCAATACCAAGATAATATTTACTTAATTTACCAATATATAGTTACTTTGACAATTTCCATTTCCTTCAAAATACAAAAAAATATTGTTGATTTGCTGTCTCAAATCAAGTAAATATTGTCAGGTAAACATTTTGAAAATTTTAGTATAAGATAACGATTAATCTAGTATTAATAATGCTAGATTTGTTATCCGGACGCTATTATATTGTTAAATTGACGATTTACATTGTCCTATCGAGAATATAGTGAACTTTGTAACATTAAGATAAATTAATTGTCAAAGTAACAATGTCGTTGTTCTTCCGAAACACTACAAATGATTCGATCAATATTTCACAATTGCTCATATTAAAACATGGACTTTTTCATAAGATATCTGACAACTTCTCAGACGAAGATTAAACATTTTCAATGCGAGAATATGTTCAATTGTTATTAGGAATAACAAGTGGTTTTGATTGAAGATCGATTATTTCTTAGAACAACAATATCAATTGTTCAGTCAAAATTTATCTAATTTTCAAATAAGTTTTTACATATACTTGTTTTAAAACAAGAATATTATAAAATATTGCGACAAATTATTTGATAAAAATACAACATTTTCAATGCGAGAATCTGTAAAATGGTTATTAGGAATAACAAGTGCTTTTGATAGAAGATCGATTATTTCTTAGAACAACAATATCAATTGTTCAGCTACAATGTTTTTTATTTTGTAATAGATTATTACATATACTTGTTTCGAAACAAGAATATTATATAAACAGCGCGACAAATTATTAGATGAAGATTAAATATTTTTAATGCGAGAATGTGTCAAATGGTTATTAGGAACAACAAGTGGTTTTGATAGAAGATCGATTATTTCTTAGAACAATAATGTCAATTGTTCAGCCTAAATGTTAAATATTTTGTAGTAGGTTTTTACATATACTTGTTTCAAAACAATAATATTATATAAACAGCGCGACAAATTATTAGATGAAGATTAAATATTTTTAATGCGAGAATGTGTCAAATGGTTATTAGGAACAACAAATTGGTTTGATAGAAGATCGATTATTTCTTAGAACAACAATATCAATTGTTCAGCCAAAATGTTAAATATTTTGTAGTAGGTTTTTACATATACTTGTTTCAAAACAAGAATATTATATAAACAGCGCGACAAATTATTAGATGAAGATTAAATATTTTTAATGCGAGAATGTGTCAAATGGTTATTAGGAACAACAAGTGGTTTTGATAGAAGATCGATTATTTCTTAGAACAACAATATCAATTGTTCAGCCTAAATGTTAAATATTTTGTAGTAGGTTTTTTACATATACTTGTTTCAAAACAAGAATATTATATAAACAGCGCGACAAATTATTAGATGAAGATTAAATATTTTTAATGCGAAAATGTGTCAAATGGATATTAGGAACAACAAGTGGTTTTGATAGAAGATCGATTATTTCTTAGAACAACAATATCAATTGTTCAGCCAAAATGTTAAATATTTTGTAGTAGGTTTTTACATATACTTGTTTCAAAACAAGAATATTATATAAACAGCGCGACAAATTATTAGATGAAGATTAAATATTTTCGATGCGAGAATGTGTCAAATGGTTATTAGTAACAACAAGTGGTTTTGATAGAAGATCGATTATTTCTTAGTATAACAATTTCAATATTTCTGCCAAAATGTTTATACTTTGTAATAGGTTTTTCACACATTCCTATTATATATATTATTGTTATATAAATAGCTGTGCCCCGCGGTTTCACCCCCGTGGATCCAATATTCCAGGATTATCTGGGATAAAATGTATAAAGTAAACAGTAAAGGAGGAAAGGATCCAGGAGTAGGTATCATATATGTAGCTAATTCAGGATCTAAACTATCCGTTTTATATTAAAAAGTCCTGCGCGAAAAAAAAAGGAAAATCTTTTCCCGTTCCCGTTTCCCACTGGAACTTGTTCCCGGGATTAAAAGTAGCTTATGTGTTATTCTGATGTATAAGCTGATATATATTATTGTAAAGTTTCATTAAAATCCATTCAGTAGTTTTTTGCGTGAAAGAGTAACAAACATCCATTCTTACAAACTTTCGCGTTTATAATATTGGTAGGATTTTGTGCCTGAACTCGACAAGTTGAGACATGTAAAGTACGGTTAGCGCAGGTACCTAAGTATCTATTAATATTATTCCCGACAATACTGTAAGTTCTTCCGTTAAAATTTTGAATATTCAATCAACAATATTTTATTTTCAACGAAAAGATAGTTGATTCACAAGAAAACATGATTTTTGTTGATTCAATAAATAATATTGTTGATTTCACCGACGCGTCCACAGATTCACAGAAATATCCCAAGACCCTTCAGTGTTTGCATTTTCGGGTATTTTCCCATAATTCTGGGAACTTTTTAAGTATCAATTAAATTTTTATACCTATACCTATAATTAAACAGTAACGAGGCCGCGTCTGTACATCGAATATAAGCGCATTAGCGTTATTTTGAGGCAATACATCACTACTTATCATGCTTCTTTGGTGTTTCTGCAAGTAGTCCGATAAACTTTAGCGGATTTAACACTACACTATTATTAATATAGGCTTTGTTTCAACAACATCGGCTCAAGAACAGCAACAACGATACAAAAATGTCGTTGCATGTCTCCGCGCTCAAGATGAGTTGGGGAGGTCAAAGCAAGCAATAAAAAATAGATTTTAATGTAAAACAGGTGGATATTAGCTCATAACCTTGAATGACATTTAGATCCCTTTTTCCAAACGCTCAAGTGCGTATGGCACCAAAGTATGGAAATAACTTCGTGATCCCTTTACCTTCATTTTTATACACGATTAGATATGAAAATATATCATTTCCTAAGCGTAAAATAATTAAGCTCGTGAAATGGCAAGGTGAGTCGGCTAATGTAGAAAATGAAATCAAACTAATAGTTATTTGTATAAAACAAAAGTATTAATCGACAAAAAGTAGGTAAATAGTTGGTATTGTAACTTGAAAAGTATTTGGGTTTACGGAGATTGGGTGTTTTCTATGTATAATGTGTTTATTTTCCTACAATATTTTTTATATATTTATCTTTGTTATAATTAAAGATAAGTCAGCGTGAAGCTAGAAAAGGGCTTGCTCTGTTGATTTGGACACGTCCAACGAATGTGTGAGGAACGATTGACGAAGAATATATTTTTTGCGAAAAAAAGTAGAGGGTAGAAGGGGTCAAGGTAGGCCGAGACTTACATATGAAGACCACGTGAGCAGATTGAAAAGTCAAAAGTACTCGGGTACCCAGACGTGCATGTATGAAGCGATTGATGAATCTGCAAGAAGCGAAAGAAGTATGCATGGATCGAGAAGCCTGGCAATCTGTCCTCACTGACTACCCGTCAGTGATACAGCGTGAAGATAGTTAGTTTTTTTAGTTTAGTTTTGAATTAAACCCCTGTTGGGGAAACATACAGCTAGAAGGCTTTTTTTTGGGCTTGAATCACAGTCATGGTGAATATCACCCATAAACGGAAATAGTCAAATTAAAAAGAAATATTTAATTTACCTATAGGTATATTAATTAAAAAAATGTTTTTTACATGAACTCCAAACAGGCACTTACGAAAGATAATGACTTCAATTCAAGCACTATTCTAACCTCTTCATATTAATAAATATAAAGAAAAAGTACTTTTATTAAACGGGTAATTTCTTGTGATTCGATTTTGGACTTTAACTGTTTGACAGCCGGCAACACTGACACACGACGACTAGCCTATTAGCAGTGCACGTGTGGTGCGGTGCGCGGTGCGGATGGGATAAAACGAGTTTATGTTGTGTGTTTGCAAGCATTATATTGGTGAGTTATAGGTTTTATTAAACTAGATCTAGATATATATTAGCTAGGTAACTTTATTTTCAATAAGTTCTTCTTCGTTCTTCTTTTATTCTCATGTAGGCTGGGCTAATCTAAAATATAAATGTGGACGCCGGTGCCGGCGATCGACATCTTGATGCAGAAGAATATGTTGATCAGAAAGCCATTCTGGAATTGCATTCTAAATGGCAAATGCCGTTTGATGACTCACGCGCCCTTTATAAAGTAAAAATCAATCAACTAAGTAAGAATTTTTAAATGTAGCTTATTATTTATTCATATATAAATAAATATATTAATAATTATGTAAATTCCAGGTATTAATGAAGATATTGTTTGGCTGAAAAATAATCATGAACCATGGGATGTTGTAATGCAGAAACGGATGAACACTAATGATGAAAGAATATTTTGCGCGCAAGACAACCTGAGAGTTTCTAGCTAAATGGCCAGTACTAAATGACTTAAGGAGTGCATTGGTAAGTTTCTCTTGATTATTTCTGTCTACCATAGAATCATAAAAAATTATGATTGTTGTCCTTCACTTTATCCACTTATATGTGGCTAGTGCTGAAAAGATTAGTCTCCTATTGTTACTGGTTGATGGTGGTGAAAATTGTAGTGGTAACCGAGACAGAACCTTATTTATATTGTAAGATTTTGGTATCAGTCAACATATTTTTTATCCTTTAATTTTTTTCAGACTGCATGTGGTCCATACTAAGGACACACTTGGGGCACTTAATCCCGCCAAAAGGACAGGATGTATTGGAAATAAATGAAAGCTTTCAACAGCTGAAGCCATTGATGGCTTGCTGATACCTGTTAAGGTAACACATTATAAAGTTATTAAAGACACATACTCTTAATAAAACTCTAAGTTTCTTTCAAATTTCCATTATTATTTGTTCACAGAAGCCGAGCGAAATAGAAGACGCTATTACCTCTCAGCAAAAAAAGGCACTCAAGAAAATACAAACAGTTTAACATTATGTTCTCGTACAGGGTTCAACATTAGACAATATATAAATAAATTAAGCACTTTCATAGTTGTGGATAAACTTAGTTCTTTCACATCTACAGGCAAAACTTTTGACGCTTTGTTCAAATTGTATCACACGTAGGTACCCAGTGTCTTATGAATACTTGTATTAGTTAATTCAACATTCAGTTTATGGAATCACAACACAGCACGATAAAGTGATTCCATACATTGTTGATGTGACGAATCTTACCTAAATCTATAACTATAGTTAAATATAAAATTGAAACGATGGAACTTAATTGTACTGAATGTGGTATTTTTTTTTCTGAATTCAAATAATATGTATTCCATATTGAAGTTCTTCATAATATCTCTATTCATGTGTTCAATTTATCATACTGCTCATTTCTTAAAATATTATCTTACAGCATCCTTTAGGGGAACAAAAACCTAAAAGTACATTTACTTGTATTACCTATTAGGTATTAGTACTGAATTTTCTGATACAAATTCAAACAAAGCTGCAGTTGCCCATGTTGTTGTTAAAGTAGTAAGTTTTGTAGTAATGTTTTTGTTAAAGCCGATGGTCTGACTCATGGCGCCAAATTCTTGCAAGCATTGTTTTTGACTATTTGAGTCTCATTATTCCATTATCAGGTGAATCTATTTCCCAATAATGCCAAGGGTCGGTCCACTCGTCTTAAGAATGGTTATTTTTAAGAGATATATATATAATCCAGTAAATGAAATATAGCTAGACATATAAATAAGTATTGAATTGTAAGAAATTAAGAATTTATTTAAACCTACAGCTTTATCAATCTTAGTTATCTTACGGGAAGCGCTTACGAATGGCTGGAAATTCAAATTTCAGTTCAAACAGTTCTTTGTCGTTACAGCTACGCTATAACTCTCAATAATGATGATCAAAAGATCTCAATAATGGTGGGGGTGTATGATCATTATTTAATTCTTCACATTATGAAGTAGACATTTTATTTTAATGAATAATAATTGTTTGACAATTGATTTAGTATTTAATATTAATATTATGAAAAAGAAAAAAGAAAAATATTTAAAGTTTAATAATTAATATTAAATATTTTTCTTTTTTTCTTTTTTGAATTATAATCATTGCCTCTTGTGTGCGCTTTTCCTTTAGGGACGAAACGAAAATATGCCCACAGCAAGCTCAATGTTGGCATTTATGGCGCAATTAGCATTTTTTTGCTAAGTCTAATATATTGTCGGTTCAAATAAATTATTCTTAAATTACTGGCAATTCAATTTTGTTATTTCAAGCTATGTTTCATTAACAGGACAATAATACTGTTTTGAAGTAATAATGTAATTTTTAAAGGAATAAATATATATTTTTAAATGCAACAACCGGAGTTTTAATTGAAGTAAATATATTGTTAGATTAACACAACTTTAGTTTCAAAACGAAATATATTATTATTGTAGGTCTAATTGAACTATATTGTTCAAACAACATGTCGTGTATTCTTATACAGACAATAAAAATTACTGAAACAAGTAAAACAAAAGGTTTGAACGGAAATATCTGTTTTTGGTTCAAATAAATCATAATTTTAAAACAAGCTAAGTGTATTCTCCTAAAGAGAATAAATATTCTTGAAACTAGTAAACCATGCGTATGATAACAAAAATCTGTTATGTAGAACCAAGTAAATCTTAAGTCTTGAAACAATAATCAGGTATTCTCAAACTAGCTGCCGCAACAAAATATGTATATTGTTGAAGCAAGTAAACATCTACTGTTATACGAATAATATGTTTACACTCAAACTAACTAAAGCATAATTTTCAAGCTAATGTAATTCGTGTTGTTAGAAAAACAATATCGATATTGTTCCAATAAGTAAACCACTAGTATCAAGTTGAAACAATATTTTGTTGGTGTACAAAAATCTATATTGTCCAAACAATCTAATGTATATTATTTTAAAGACAATATACATATTTTTAAAACAACAGAATATAGTGTGTTGAAATAAAATTTTAGATTTGTTTATCTAAATAAACTAAAGTATCACTTCAAATCAATAAGAATGCATGGCACAAGCAAACTATTATTGTTACAACAACAAAACATTTTTTTTTAATCTAGCAATATGGTTTTATTGAGTGAATACAATTTTCTTATCAATATCATATTGTATGTTTAAGTAAATATAGTCTTCCTCGTATGGAAAACACGATTTGCGTTGAATTAAAGCAATTTGCTTTAATTTGACAATTCCTTTTTTTCCGTGTATTTTCTTAACATCGTTAAGGAAGTTTCACTTCAAAAATATTCTTTGCACTGAGAATTATCCGATCCTCACTAGATATTTCCAATACCTATCAGCAGATCGGACGATCGAACTGTCTAGTGGGGATGCCGTAGCATGCCATACATGGAGTGTTATTAGCATTGAGGTACAATACTATAGAGTCACAATGAGACAAATAAAAGCCCTAACACACGACCGGATTTGATCCGGCCAGACCGCGGATTTGATTTGCCACCCGACCAAATCTTACCGTGTGTACAGCTGTCCGGCGGACATAATTATTATTAATTGAGTACGCCGCGATCCGCATCGGATATGATCAATGTTGTCGTTCTAGCTACTTTGTCGTAAATTTCCCCAGATTTAATTTAAAGACACTTTTCATAATTTTTTTCCCAATGTTGCCATCTTACCGATACAGTACCGATTTTACCTTTCCCCAAAAATTACTTTTTCATACATTTTTTGCCAGAAAGAAAAAAGAGCTACGTTAATACATAACGTAGTGTTTATTTACTCTATGTAGAGGAATACTATGCATACCAGTTATATACATAGATAAGTAAAATTGAAATGAGTGTGTGTGTAATTTTAAATTTGCAGCTTTTCACTAAATGCATATAAAATAATATACTTTATTAGAAACTATTCATTTCCACAAAAGTTCCTTAAAAAAAATTTACCCTAGAATAGGGAAAAAGCCCCTAATCTGAACACCCTGTCTGGTCGTCTGGTCGTCCGGTGCGGTCTGATCCGGTCGTCTGTTGCGACAACAGATTTGGTCGGCGGACTCGGCGGATCAGATCTGTCGAGGTCCGGCAGACCAAATCTGAACGTGTGTTATAGGGTTAACACACGACCGGATTTGATCCGTCCAGACCGCGGATTTGATTTGCCGCCCGACCAAATCTTACAGTCTGTAGAGCAGTCCGGCGGACATAATTATTATTAATTGAGTCCGCCTCGATCCGCATCGGATATGATCAATGTTGCCGTTCTAGCTACTTTGTCGTAAATTTCCCCAGATTTAATTTAATTTATCGCCAAATAGACACTTTTTTATAATTTTTTTCCCAATGTTGCCATCTTAGTTAATTTGTCAAAAATGTCCCCAGTACATTTTACCTTTCCCCAAAAATTACTTTTTCATAAATTTTTTGCCAGAAAGAAAAAAGAGCTACGTTAATACATAACGTAGTGTTTATTTACTCTATGTAGAGGAATACTATGCATACCAGTTATCTACATAGATAAGTAAAATTGAAATGAGTGTGTGTGTAATTTTAAATTTGCAGCTTTTCACTAAATGCATATAAAATAATATACTTTATTAGAAACTTTTCATTTCCACAAAAGTTCCTTAAAAAAATTTTTACCCTAGAATAGGGAAAAAGCCCCTAATCTGAACACCCTGTCTGGTCGTCTGGTCGTCCGGTGCGGTCTGATCCGGTCGTCTGTTGCGACAACAGATTTGGTCGGCAGACTCGGCGGATCAAATCTGTCGAGGTCCGGCAGACCAAATTTGGTCGTGTGTTAGGGCTTTACACACGACCCGATTTGATCCGACCAGACAGCGGATTTGATTGGCCGCCCGACCAAATCTTACCGTCTGTAGAGCAGTCCGGCGGACATAATTATTATTAATTGAGTCCGCCTCGATCCGCATCGGATATGATCAATGTTGCCGTTCTAGCTACTTTGTCGTAAATTTCCCCATAAATAATTTAATTTTTCTTCAAATAGACACTTTTTCATATTTTTTTTCCCAATGTTGCCATCTTAGTTAGTTTGTCAAAAATGTCCCTAGTACTGATTTTACCTTTCCCCAAAAATTACTTTTTTATACATTTTTTGCCAGAAAGAAAAAAGAGCTACGTTAATACATGACGTAGTGTTTATTTACTCTATGTAGAGGAATACTATGCATACCAGTTATCTACATAGATAAGTAAAATTGAAATGTGTGTGTGTGTAATTTCAAATTTGCAGCTTTTCACTAAATGCATATAAAATAATATACTTAATTAGAAACTTTTCATTTCCACAAAAGTTCCTTAAAAAAAGTAATTTTACCCTAGAATAGGGAAAAAACCCCTAATCTGAACACCCTGTCTGGTCGTCTGGTCGTCCGGTGCGGTCTGATCCGGTCGTCTGTTGCGACAACAGATTTGGTCGGCAGACTCGGCGGATCAAATCTGTCGAGGTCCGGCAGACCAAATCCGGTCGTGTGTTAGGGCTTTAAAGCTCTAACACACGACCGGATTTGATCCGGCCAGACCGCGGATTTGATTTGCCACCCGACCAAATCTTACCGTGTGTACAGCTGTCCGGCGGACATAATTATTATTAATTGAGTCCGCCTCGATCCGCATCGGATATGATCAATGTTGTCGTTCTAGCTACTTTGTCGTAAATTTCCCCAGATTTAATTTAAAGACACTTTTCATAATTTTTTTCCCAATGTTGCCATCTTACCGATACAGTACCGATTTAACCTTTCCCCAAAAATTACTTTTTCATACATTTTTTGCCAGAAAGAAAAAAGAGCTACGTTAATACATAACGTAGTGTTTATTTACTCTATGTAGAGGAATACTATGCATACCAGTTATCTACATAGATAAGTAAAATTGAAATGAGTGTGTGTGTAATTTTAAATTTGCAGCTTTTCACTAAATGCATATAAAATAATATACTTTATTAGAAACTATTCATTTCCACAAAAGTTCCTTAAAAAAAATTTACCCTAGAATAGGGAAAAAGCCCCTAATCTGAACACCCTGTCTGGTCGTCTGGTCGTCCGGTGTGGTCTGATCCGGTCGTCTGTTGCGACAACAGATTTGGTCGGCGGACTCGGCGGATCAGATCTGTCGAGGTCCGGCAGACCAAATCTGAACGTGTGTTAACGCTATAAAAGCCCTAACACACGACCGGATTTGATGACCCAATGTTGCGATCTTAGTTACTTTGTCAAAAATGTCCCCAGTACCGATTTTACCTTTCCCCAAAAAATTACATTTTCATACATTTTTTGCCAGAAAGAAAAAAGAGCTACGTTAATACATAACGTAGTGTTTATTTACTCTATGTAGAGGAATACTGCATACCAGTTATCTACATAGATAAGTAAAATTGAAATGTGTGTGTAATTTCAAATTTGCAGCTTTTCACTAAATGCATATAAAATAATATACTTTATTAGAAACTTATCATTTCCACAAAAGTTCCTTAAAAAAAATAATTTTACCCTAGAATAGGGAAAAGCCCCTAATCTGAACACCCTGTCTGGTCGTCTGGTCGTCCGGTGCGGTCTGATCCGGCCGTCTGTTGCGACAACAGATTTGGTCGGCAGACTCGGCGGATCAAATCTGTCGAGGTCCGGCAGACCAAATCTGAACGTGTGTTAACGCTATTAACGCTATAAAATGTCTGCGCCGAAACTCGGCGCACGCTGCGAAGTGCGCATAGTTTTTGTTTAGTTGTAAGGCGACCGCAATCCTCGTACAACGTCCGTGATGCCAAATTGTTCGGTTGTTTCCTGCCCAAATAACAGCAGATACGTGACAAAAAAGGATGGTGTCTCATATTTTAGGTAAGTATCAAAACGAATTTACGTATTTATGTATCCACAGTGCGTGTTTACATTTAAATTTCAAAAAAATCATTTTCTTAGCAAAAATAAAATGCTGACCGCCCAACCGCGCATCGCATCTATAGTGTATCTCTTTCACACTTTAGATAAATATGCAAGAGTAATAATAATAAATAATAAATATTGTGGACACTTTTCACACAGCGCCATCTAGCCCAAAGTAAGCTAATATTAGCTTGTGTTATGGGATCTAGATAACTGATAAACATACTTATATATTTCTAAATACATACATATTATAGATAAATAACACCCAGACACAGAATAAACCATCGTGCTCATCACACAAAGTTTTATCCTGGGTGGGAATCGAACCCACGACCTCTTGCGTAGCAGTCGGATGCACTCCCACCGCGCAGGCAGTCGTAAAAGAGAAACAAATAGTGTCGCGTCCCAGAGTGACTTGCAAATTGTGTTCTAACGGAAAGCTATGGAGCGGATTGACACTAAATATTTTTAGAGTTTATGAACTAAATATTTATACTTATGTATTACCATGTTGCTGAATGTTTTATTTTTTAATTTTTCGTACTAAAAATAGGTCGATTGCGTTTTACTACGAGTATTTTAAAGTATACTAAATTAATTTATAAAGGTGTTCTTAATAGTATTCTTAACAAAAATGTTGTTTAGGTTTTTTACTATACAACAATACAATTTAGAAACGTTGTTGTATTTATCCTGCTATGTTCATGAAAAGTATTTTTCCTATCTAATGTAATTATTCCAGATTTTTCGGTTCATTAATTAAAGTTCTAATACATAAAACCTTTATTCCTCATATTAATTTTGTTTTATTCTGCTCTCTGCTCCACCCATAACCACTACTTACTTAATTTACTAGTGCAATAATATGATAGGTAGATAAAATAAAAATACTGAAACCTTTTTTAAAATCAGATGGTAGTTACGGAGTTCTTCTAGGTATATTTTAAACTCTTTTATACAGTCTAATTTTGTTATATATTACTCTTTACATTTTACATTATACACTCTTTCTATTCTTTAATTTGAGTATCAAAAACGTCTCCACTGCTGACTTGTTCCCTATTCGTACGCAAGCCCATAGTGAATGATGATGATATTGCATACGAGCGATTTTGAACATTATGCAATCGGCCTAACGCCTAAATTCGAGCAAATGTCATTTTGAACTTTGTTATATTTAATGTATAGGTATGTAGAACGGCGCTCGGACATTTTTTGAGTGTTGTCTGTTCATGATTGTGACTCTATAGTATTGTAATGGTTATTAGGTAATAATACATTTATAATATTTTATTGTTACAAATTTTATTGAAAATATAATTTATGATGTACTATATAAAACCGTCCGTTGAATTTAAGTTAACTTAAACATACGTTTAGATATGATTGTGTATGTAACCTATAACTTATATGTGTGGTGCTATACTGTTAGTATAAGTTGGTTAATAAATAAAATTTGTTTGCGAGAAAATTTTGCCAGTGTCAGTACGCTGCAACGGTGAGAATAAGAATTATAACCGCGCAAGATAAATAAAAAAAAATCTCTTTATTTTGCATGGACCATTTTAACGGCGCTTACAAAATGTCATACACTATTTAAAATATTTAAAGCGACCATAACCGTTACTAAGGCGTAGTAGAAGCCTTTATTAAACGTTACTCCCTCTCTCTCGTGCTTAATAGAGAAGAAAGTAATAATAATCAATCGCAGCGCATCGAAAATCGCATACGTGACCTGTCAGTTGCCTACCATTCATCTATAGTTATTATTGTAATCGTATGAAAAATGGGTGACGCCCCCTGATACGCTTGTTACTGTGAAATATATACAGTAATAGGTATGTCTCTAGAAGTGAGCTCATCATCATCATCATCCGAGCGTCTGTCCCAGTTGCGTTACGCGACGCCCAGGGTCTGCTTTCCTACATTTTCTTCTTCACTTCGCGCGGTCGTCGGCATCCCCTGTAGACCATTAGCACGCATGTCATCCCTTACGACGTCGTCTCTAGAAGAGAGCGCGCGAGTGAAATTGATTCCTTACTCTGTGACCGACAACTAATGGCTACTTCTTCATTTTGGTGGATTTGGCAACATTTTATATAACAATAGGTGGCCCGTGACATACTTCGAACTCCCGTCGCACCTATTATATCCCGTCGTTTATGAATTCTGTTAAAATGCAAAAAAAATGTGGACATTTATGACTACTGCTCCGCTCTCCAGGTAAGTAGTGTGATGATATATAGCTTATAGCCTTCCTCTATAAATGGGCTATCTAACACAAAAAATATTTTTCTAAACCCGACCAGGTTGTTCCTGAGATTAGCGCGTTCAACCAAACAAACAAACAAACTCCTCAGCGTTATAATATTAATATAGAAACGGGTACACGCCGCGTACTTGTGACAGAACGTCGCGCCGTCGATTCGTATCTGTGTGTCGTGAATAGACTCAATACGGACCTCAATCCTTAGAAGAGAGTCGTGTCGATAATTATAGTGTACTGTTCTTACCATAGTGGTGATCATAGTGACCAGCGCGGACGTGGTGGACGGCGCCGGCGCCGAGGACGCCGGCGGGCGGGCGCGCGCGGCGCAGGCGGTGCAGCACGGCGCGCGCCTGCGCAGGAAGCTGCAGCGCAGGCTCACCCGGCAGGCCCTCGCCGAAGCCAAGGCTATCAAGGAACAGATCCACGTGCTGGTCTATGTCGCTGAACTTGTAAGTTCATTTTTAAACACGTTTTTATTACATTTGTCTCTTAAAATTCAGAAATAACTTATTTCCCAATTTGTGAAGTATTTAGTCCGAGACTTCCAGGACTTTAGTTGGTCTTGCTAATTAGTGTCTAGCACATAAGACCTTTTAGCCGTTTTGTTACCACCTCACTAAAAAGGCAACGGGTTCCAAATTCTGGTTCTGGTTAGTACTGCAGTCTTTTCAGTGGTGGAAAATTTACTATTGGTAGATTCATCGAAGTGTTGCAGTGCTTGTACAAAAACACCAAATTTCTCAAATACAAAACCAGACCTCGACACGCATTCAGTACCAAAGAGAGAGACAGGGTGTTGAAACTTTTGAACTGGGATAGGAAAAATATCAGTATATTACAGGCGGAAAATATCTCACTTATATTACGTTTATAGATGATAGCAGACCCTGGAAGAACTTCTCATTTAAATGCTAAGAAACTTGATGTCACGCAACCACCCTAGCTATCTTTCGTACTTCGGTCCGCAGATGGCTCCACCTAGCAGGTTGACTTGAACTTAAATTTTAGTTGGATCTCTTAAGATCTGCAGGAGCGTATTAGAATCTCAACTGTTCTTGTTTAGGTAGCAACAGACCCTGTTCTCGCATGGAAGAAAGCGAAGGAATTATACGGCACCCTGAGTCAACCGGAACCAGAGAACCAAGCACGGCCCGCGACCTTGGAAGAGCTGGTAGTACTTCTCACCCGGGAATCAGCCAGGAAGATGGTGCATCTGATCAACTATACGCATACGGAATTACCCAAGTAAGTCATTTGGTCAGGATTAAACTTAGTCATACTTTCAGCGCAGATTTTGCCCCTATCTTGGAAGGGGGACATCTTACCCACTAAACCACCACAGTGTTCTGCTTCTACTGAGCCATAGAATAGGCTAGAGGTTAAGTGAGACTAGGGTACATCAAATCGGACAGTTTAGGCAAGAAAGGGATTGGTAACGCATTTACCTTGCTAAACCTTTCGTTGTTATCCCTACTAATATAATTCAGGACCAAAAAGTATTTTTTTATACCACTGAGGTGGCAGACAAGCGTACGGCCCACCTGATGGAAAGTGGTCACCGTAGCCTGTGGATGTTTGCAACACCAGTAGTGCAGCACTCGCGCTGCCGACCCTTTACGAGAATAAACCTTCTAAGACCCCTTTTGAAAAACCCCATACTGTAAAGTATGTTTTTGTTTAACCTTTAATCGTCTTACCACTGAACTAATTTGAGTGAAAATTGATGTGCAAAAGTTGCTGACATCCTGAAAAGAAACACAAGGACTATTTTCCTGGGAAAATGTTCCAATGGGAAACGTGTGCGTTACGATTGCTTCGACACGTTTCTCCAATCATTGTAAAGTTACTTTGTATGCTGATACTTCACTACCTATTTTGGTTTGAACTTCCATTCATTTGATACTAGTTGGCGCCCGCGGCTCCGCACGCGTGGTGAAGTTTTTCCGTTCCCGTGTCTCACGGGAACTGTTCCCGTCATATAAGGTAGCCTATGTGTTATTCTGATGTGTAAGCTATATTATTGTAAAGTTTCATCAAAATCCATTCATTAGATTTTGTGTGAAAGAGTAACAAACATGCATCCATACTTACAAACTTTCGCGTTTATAATATTATTAGGGTTATATTAACCTCATTTGAATAACATATTATTGGGAAACGGGTATGGGAAAAGTACACCAGGCGGCCAAAGCCATGGGCGTCCTCTAGCTCTACTACAATTAATGAAAAAACTCAGTAAAGTGTATGTATTTTTCAGGAATGTCCACCAAGGATTGTCATTGATCACAAAACATTTATCTGCAACAGCTGACTCGCTTTGGAAGGTAGGTACCTATTAATTTGTTCCACATTGAATATTTCTGAACCATTACAACTACATTACCTACTCGTACTTCCAAAGGGTAAATTTGACGGTCTGGGCTTGATAGTTACCTTGATCATATATATACCTACATAGCGTGCAATGAGAGTGAAGCACGTTCTTTTAGTCTTCATCTTAGCGTTTTCTCCGTCGCTTCCAAACCCTACCTGAATTTAAAGCAAGGGATCGAGTAGTTGAGATGTTGCTTTTTATTTTAGACATTGTGAGAGTTGAGTTCGTCAACAAACGAGCCTGGCTTGTGCCCTGAACTTGTGCATTTAGTGAAAAGTTGGTACTTTGAAATTACAAAGAGACAATTTGTAAAAAAATGTAAAAGCTGTCTTTTGCTCTTTACTTACAAAATCTTTGTATTTATAAAGCATTCTAAGAAACTAATTGGAATATTTTTGTTAACTATATTGTATTTAATTTTATTTATGAAATTTTAATATTTCTAACCTTGTGCGTTTTTGTACTTTATTTCTATGCAAAGATATTACTCCCGTAATGCCAATGATGATTTCATTTGAACGTTAAATGACTGTTATTCACATTATGCCTGAAATACTATACTGCCTATAATATACGATACCAATCCTATATTATTTTCCATATCTATGTCATAAACAGTGATGATAGTGTTAGTAACGAATCTTTACAAAAGTAATCTGTATCGATAGTAAATACATACATGGCAATACTTTTTAATCCCACCCGCATTTCCATTACTGTAGCTCCTGTAAACCAGGATCTACAGCAATAACCAAGATCAAAAAAGTTCGGTGAAGTCCCAGGAGAAGTTAAAGTGTCTTGCACCCGCATCGAAATTAATCAAAAGTAATTCGAAGGAGTTGGATAAAGAAATTAACGCCTCTTCCCTCCTTTGCAAAGCGGGAGACCTGGAAAGCAACTAGGTGTACACCAGAAAAACATTTAAAATCTTTACAAGTCACGAGTGCTTAAGATTCTGCGTTACTTCCAGACGTTGCCGATTGAGACTGCAATCACTGAAGTGAACGGCTGGAGCAGTAAATTGGTGGCGCTCCTGCAACAGCTACAATCAGCTTCCAAGACTTATTTGGTAAGATACACTTCCCAATAGAGAATTCTTTTTAGTGCCTCGGTGGCGCAGTGGTAGTGTTTGCGACTGCCGCACTAAGATCCCTAGTTCCATTCCTGGGTCGGATCAAATATTTGTGTGATGCACAAATATTTGTTTCGGAGTTTGGGTATTTCCTATGTATAATATTATGTATTTAGAAGTATTAGTCTACCAGTTGTCTTCATCCCATACCACAAGCTTATATTAACTTACTTTGGGCTAGATGATGCTATGTAAAAAACATCTCGCCGGTGATTTAGTTGCTTATTAGAAGTCAAACGTAGCGGCCGAGTGCTCAAAAACAAAGCACCAAATGCCAGTCTAGGCGATTAAAGCACTAATAAAAAGCGCGACTCTGATACCGCATCGGAACTAGAGGGTGGCCAAAAACGCGAGCAACATATAGTCGATAAATCGGCGATCGCCAATGTTGCAGGTCTGCGGTGTCTCTTATGGCGTTCATCCTGTTAGATTGTCTTAGTCATTCCTCCCCACACGACCACCCGATGCAGGATACCTGCCCAGGTAATCATGTCGCACCATAAAAGCATGGAACTCTCTGCCAGCGCACGTGGTTCTTCTTTCTTACAATCCTGGGTCCTTTTTTGGAGCGAAGCGAACGCAGTGAAAGTATCTCCCATTCATCCCCGATTCGGATTTTCACTTTGTTCTCGAACTCCTTCCAAACCACTCAACACTTTTTAATCAAATTTGACCCATAATACGACATCTAGCCATAAATGGTTTAGAAAAAAAAACGTAAATCGGACATACCATGGAGGAATATTCACCGAAAGGGAAATAGACAAAAGAACTCAAAAAACGGCAAAACGCTTCTATCCATTTAGACTTACCGGCGACGGCAAGTGCATCTAGTTCAGGAAGCTTGAAAAGGCATATTTCTTGGCCGTCAAAATGAGGATAGCTATCGGGCCCTGCGGGTTGAGATAGCAGCCCTCAATCGAGGGTCCTCGTCTTTGTTTACCATTAGGCGGGCGACGCCATTTTGACGTGAGAAATATTAATAATAAAAATTAAAAAAGAATACAGGAATGGAATTTGGTGAATTTCGTTTTAACGTGTAATTTGTTGTTCACAGGAACATCTTGCAATATTTCTAGCGGGGAATGAAGAACGTGAGAAAATAACACCGAGGTCATCTTACGAACAGCGTGACGACTTAGCAGAGATCAACGGATTGAACTAAATTATAACTTATTTATTCTTAGAGTGTATACCTATGTACCATATGATATACCTAATATAAACTGTATGTACTAACCTAATGTCTTACTTATTTATGTCCATACTAAAACTATGAAAGTTGGTATGGTCACGTCTTGCGGCTACGTAGGTAACAAATGTCTGGCCATGTCAGCCCCGCCGGGTCCCGGTAAGAGGGAAGACCCAAGAAGTGCTGGCTTGACGTCGTAAGGGATGACATGCGTGCCAATGGTCTCACTACAGGGAATGCCGACGACCGTGCGAAGTGGAGAAGAAAATGTAGGAAAGCGGACCCCGGGCGTCGCGAGACGCAACTGGGACAGACGCTCGGATGATGATGATGACTAAAACTATGAAAGTTGTGTTGAAGCGGTCGTGGCCCCGCCGCCTCAGTGTTCTGTAAACGATCACTGAGTTACGCAACTTTCACTATGGCTGGTCCTCGGATGGGTGACCACTTTGTGGCTTATACATTTGCGAGCGTTTCCGTGCTTCGGAAGGCACGTTAAGCCGTTGGTTGCCAGTAAAATGGCAGTCGTTAAGCCTGGTTGAAGGCCTTAAGGGCGACTTAAAAAATTTCAACGCAAGTAGCCACAACCTGCGTCTGTCTACTTCAACACGGCAATGGGCTCACCACCTATTACGTGGTACAGGAATACACACTGTAAAAAGTGGGCATATAATATGCCTCTGTCACCCCTTCGGGATAAGGCGTGACGGGTTTAGACGTTTTAAACGAGTAGTATACACTGCTCTTAAACATATAGACATGAATAGGTACCAACAAACATGCAAATTTTCTTTTACAAATGTATTCTGTTACTTTGGATTGTGTGTTATTCTACTTTTGAGCTTGACACAAATGTTTCCGTCCGCTGCCCGTACGAATACCAGAAGGTTGTGAAGATCTGTGTGTGGGGAAGGCGAATAGTATCGTCCTAGAAAGTTCTAGGATCAGTGCGTTAAATACTCTTTTCAACAACAAGACTTGTACCAGTCTTGTACCAGTCATACTGAGATCAGTGATACAGAGTCAGTGATACCTATTCACTCTACATTTCAATATCTTCTAGATAGAACTGTCAACTTGCCGTCAAAAATTTTGACATTTTATCCCTAATCTAACTTCTATTTTGGAGTCTTATCATGGTCTATAGTACAAAATTATTGTTTCTATATTCTGTGAGTGTTAGGGAGAAAACTCCCTAAAAATATCGCCTTTTAAATACTCACACAAACCATAATGTATGGAAACGGAAAGCCTCAAATTTTCCTGGATCAAACATATGTAAGTATGCTTTAATCCCACGGAGCAAGATATCATTGTTACAAGCGCTCTACTAGAGACACCTTAGGCCCTACAGGCGGTTGCCGCAAGTGAATATTTCTACAGCACGGTACGAAGGCTCTCACACAGATTATGCGGTAGATAAACGCAAGGCAATGTGCGCTAGCACCTAATGTATATGTCGCCGTCATCAGGTTGAATCTGCTATTTCATTAAATGACTAGCGCGTTCATTGAATGCCGAAATTCAATTGAATGACTAGGCCGAACGTTGATTGAACAAGCGTTACACAACGTCCAACTAGTTAGCGGATGGTAACATAGCCCTTTGAACAGAGCGGACTTAAAATCAGTCAGGTGATTGAAATTTCCCAAAATGAATCAAATCGAAAAGATGCAAACAAACACAGAGGGGATCGTGCACTGTGCATTCTGGAGCGACGCGCGATGGTGTTCGGTGATGAGGTATAGTCAATGTAACAAAACAACGAACGACTATTTGGATGTTAGGATTGCTTCTTCTGATGTGGATGTCTTCCTATTTAATGATAACTGCAGCTACGTCATTCTTTGACGTCAATTTTCGATCAGCGGAAAGCATTTCGGGTATAATTCGTTAGTTTAATGGATCTACCGCTGTATTTGCCGAAGAAAGCTTTGAAGTAATGCGAATAATTTGAATAAGAATACTATTAAAACCTTTTATAGGTGTGTATTGATCTTTTAATATTCCATTCCATATTATGCACTATCCAGGTTCGGATCCTCACCGGTCTATCTAGTGATATCTCAATCCGCTAATCAGAATTCTGCACCGCACTAGATCGAAGATTTATTAAATACGCGATTTATTTGCAAAAGCTATTATTTAGTGTTTTTTTTTTAACTGGGACTTTCTTTCTTTCTTTTTTTGTGAAAAATAATTTGGCTTACTAATTGTTTTGGTCAAGCGTGTGTACTAAATAGAAAAGAGACATTTTGAAAAAAAATTAATACATTCGTAATACTTAGAAATTTCAAGCTAAATTTAAACGATGTTCATATCGGTGTTGCCAACTATATTTTCGATGAGATCGTACCAAAGACTAGAAAAGATCGTATTTTACTGAGAATTCTAAGAAAAAAATAGTACCCAAGGTAATATTGAAAAAAAAAATGTTTTAGAAACACCATGGATGATAGATCGGTAGGAGACTGGTATCCATGAGGATTTCGACAAGTAAAAAAAAATCCAAGGAAATTTTAATATTTTTAAGCAATTCTAAATAGTTTTTTAATTTTTTTTTAGTTGCCTTCGCCCATCTTGGGCAGGCAAAGGAAACTTAGTCCATACAGCCTAGTCTTCAGTATTTATTATTTTCTTGTTATGTTTTAGTCCTGTCTAGTCGTTTGTCGATGTCAAGTCCTCAGTCCTAGGTGATCCTAATCCGTGCCCCATTAAGGCAGTGGATCCCTTATTGCAGCTCTCTATGGAAATTTGGCACTAACACAAACAACACCGCTATTATTGAAATATATCACTTTCTTTAACTAATGCACTTCCGAACTCTTTTTGTATAATATTCCACCATTATTAAACACAAAAACACGAATTTTACACTAGTTTTTGAAAATAATATACGACAAACGTGCGTCACTGTTCATCTTCGCGCCATAAGTCCATATTTTTTTAAGTAAAATACGAGTTTTTTTTTTATAATTATTTAATGGCCTGGTTTCTAAGACCTTTTAGCAAAATCTTATTTTTTATATCATATTTCTTCAATCTTATCTTCTATTAGTCCTGTCCAGTCAATGTCGTGTCCTCAGGCTACGTCCTGGTCCTTGCCCTCAGTATAATGGTGATTCTTATACTAAGGTTGTAAGTGGACGTTTCGCGGCAAGAGAGAAAATAGCATTTCACTGCATATATATCATTGTCTTTCACTATAGCACGTTAACACAACTTTTATGTCCAAGAAACCACCACTCCCGCACATAAAACAAGATAAATGCACTAGTTTTAGGAAATAATATAAAGCAAGCGTCCGCACTTGTCACTCTTCCCGCCAAATGTCAAAATACGAGTATATTACCTGTAAATGTAGACTAGATAAATATTAATGTATAAACTGTCCGAATTAAGAGGTTATTCTATTCTAATTATCAAAATTAATATTATCAAAAATAATAGTTTATTCGGGCCCAATCGCATAATCGGTAAGTTTGAAAGTTGGGTGTATGCTAAATTCTGATGCAAAAATGGGAACAAGAGAACCTTACTGGATGGCACTCTAACTGACGAAACGACGGGAATTGTTAGATACGTTCATTAAAAATAAAAATAAATGTAGGTCTCGTCTAGATTTTTGTTATCTGGGCCGACACAATGAATTTGATTCAATATTAATTTATGTACTGTTATGAGGATACTAAGCATTGAAAAGATCGTATGTTTTGTGTACGATTTCGACAAAATGATCGTACATCGTACCAGGATCAAAAAGTATATATACGATTAAAATCGTACGGTTGGCAACACTGGTTCATATAACCTTCAAATGACGTCATTGTTATCATTATGTAACACCTTTGCCTAGAACCTCAAATCAAATCTCAAAAAAGTATTTATAATAATTTTCAATTCTTTGAGTATTATTCAAAGACCTTATTATACCTATAACTAGACTGCACTACTGCGAAATAATCGATCCGCGTGAGATGGCTCTCGGCAGTGGCGGTGTCCCTTTCTAAATTAGTGACCATGACCATTTAGAACACAGGACAAATTCCTTGAACGATTGTTCGAAGCTACTGAATTTATTGTAAGTAAAAAATAACATAACATAACATAACATACTTTTACGCCTTTATTCTCGAAGGGGTAGGCAGAGGCGTACTATACGCCCACGTTTCACCGTATGCTTTTGCTTTTTTTTTTCCCTCGTAACAGGTAGTGAGCCGATTGCCGTGTTGAAATCGACAGATGCAGGTTGTGGCGACCGGCTGTTGAAATTTTTCAAGCCGGCCATAAGCCATTCAACTGGCTCAACGACTGCCATGTTACTAACAACCGTGACCAACGGCTTAACGTGCCTTCCGAAGCACGGAAACGCTCGCAAATATAAATGTCACAAAGTGGTCACCCATCCGAGGACCTGCCATAGTGGAAGTTGCTTAACGCAGTGATCGTTTACAGAACACTACGTCGACGGGGCCACGAGCGCTTCAAGTAGAAGTAAAAAATATTAATAAGAATATATAAAATATAAAAATATTATACAGTCGGGGACCCCCGTCAGAAACGAGGTATATAGGTATACGTTACAAAAAAAATATAATTGCAAAAAATACGTGTATTGAAACAAAGAGAGAGAGAGAGAAAGTTGTGCACCCGGCTGCGCACTCACTTGCTAATGTGCACATTTGTAGGTTCGATACACACACGCATAGGTACACACATGGCTAATGTCATTTCATTAATATGAAGATTTCTACTAAATGGCACCATCCCTGAGCCGCTTTCAAGTTCGTTCTAAAAATCAAAATGTTAGGTTTTGCCCCTTTTCACACATCTCCAATTTAAACAGATGCTGCGTATTATATATAGTATACTTACCTAATACTAAGAGATTGAAAAAATCTTTAATCAACAAAATTCTATGTTACTTAAAAAATATGGTTGGTGCTGTTTACTTACCCGTGGAAAGAAAAGCTGCTACCGTTATAAGAGTCATTTTTGCACCTTGTCACATGAACAAACCATATTTCATGAATTAACCTTATTTCATGAAATCTAACAGGTTTAATATGGAAATTTACACAATCGCAAATCGAAGCACGAGCATACAATGACCTTATAACGGTACATCTCCAATTTAAAACAATCGATACGTAAGCATATACCTACCTACTATTATGAGATTGTAAAAATATTTGATCAATAAAATTTATGGTGACCCTACACTTTAAGCAAGATGGCGGGTCCAGGCGGATCTTGCATTTAGTATTACCAAACTCAAACATTTAAGTACTACTCTTACTAAGTATTAATGAGAATTTTTTTTAATACTATGAAGTTCTTATTCATAATTATAGGAACTGTAGAAATATTTAGATAAGTTCCAAAGTATATAAATAATTAATTTTACTAAATCATTAAAAAAGTAATATATAAAATTTTCTACCATTTCTACCAAATCCAATGGTTATTAGAGCTGGCAGCGCATTAGACAAGGACACAGCACCTTTCGTAGCTCTCTCGCTAGAACCGTTTTAGCTAGCTACCGCTTATAAGGAAATAGCTACCCTAAATGTAAGAAAATAGATGTCACTTTAACTCGACGAATTTTTTGGTAATCAGTCTAGTTGTAAGTGTAAAGTCTTTGGTATTTTTAAGGCTTCAACCCAACGATTTCATGTCAGTAATGACGTCATTGGGAATAACCTATTTTAAATTCTAAATATTACGCAATAATATTCGAGATTCAAATTTAATTCAAATCTATATCAAGACACAGATAATATAATATAATTCTTATACAGATGCACGAACAGGAACTAAAAATGGTCACGGCCTTAACTTTCCAAGCAGGCAGGCAGTACGGGAGTTTGTATATAGATGGCGACAATGTTTTGGCAAACTATTCTTATTATTTACTACACTACACTAGATGTCACTATAAACAGAAATACTCTGCCGTATGCCTTTTCTAGCTAATTGACGTTATCAATATTCTGTACGGGCATGATAAAGGTCATGTTATAAAGCAACAAATAAGGGTTTTACTTATTTGGATATTTTATCTATAGGTACTAATATTATAAAACTAGAGTTAGTTCATTCAGTGTTTTTAAGTTACGTAGCGTAGGTACTCGTAAGTGACCATTTGTAATTTCCATGCATGGAGATTGTTTGTAGAGGACACTGGAAGGTGGCCATAGGAACTTCTAAAATAAACATTATAAACCCATTCCAGGCTTCATGAATGTTCAGGGGCCAGGATCCAAGTTCGAAGACGTAGAGCCCATATTCCCGACCCGGGGTCTGGGATCCCGAATTCCGGCTTCTGTGTCTTAGATCGAGAGTCCAAGGTCAGCTACTCCAGATCCTCTGTTTAGAGTCAAGGGTTGGGTTCTCCATCGAGGGTATGCAGTAGAGGCTCTAGAGACCTCACAGTACAGGGGCTAGGATCCAAGGTTAAGGGCCTAGGGTTCATGATCCTGTTCCCGAGATCCGGGGTCCAGGGTCCTGAGTCAAGATTTCAGGGTCTTAGATCCGAAGTCCAGGCTTCTGGGCTAGAATCTGAGTTTGTGGGCTTAGAGCCGGTAGGGCCCCGAGACCTTAGATCCTGAGGTCAAGGTCAACTGTCTAGAGTCAATGGATGTCTATAGCCCCTGGCTCCGAGGTAGCTAAGTCTATGGTCGAGATCTCGGGGTTTAGGTTGTAAGATATACCCATTGTCTACAGTGCAGGCTACAGAGACCGAAACCAGGGGTCAAATAAACCCTTAAGTTCTATAAAATAGGTAGATAATCTATTGTATCAGGCCTCCGAACGTGAAATTTATAATTAATGAAAGCAAAATAAAAGACTGCACCTTGATAGATTATGATTATCTTAATGTTAATAATATTATAAATGTGAAAGTTTGTATGGATGTTTGTTACTCTTTCACGTAAAAATTACTGAACGGATTTTAATGAAACTTTACAATGTGGCTTATACATCAGAATAACACATAGGCTACTTTTTATCCCAGGAACAAGTTCCTGTGGGAAACGGGAACGGGAAAACTTCTCTACGCGGGCGAAGCCGCGGACGTCAATTAGTTTAATATAAATATAAGATATAAATATTATAAGTTTAAAAGATTTGATGTATGTTTGTTACTCTTTCACGTAAAAAGTACTGAATGGATTTACAACATATAGGCTACTTTTTATACTGGGAACAAGTTCCTATCACGCGAGCGGAGCCGCGGCCGTCAACTATCTTTTTTTATATTTTTAACTTGTCAAAGCGCAATGTACTATCGTAATATATGATGCAGCGCTAATAATATTTTGACGTAAGAGTAGTGCCGGCGCGGCGGTCATACCACTTTGAACCTTATCAGCAGGTTGACAGAGACCGACAGTTATTACGCGCTTCTATTTTGAACTTTATTTTAAGTTTTATATCGTTTACTTTGGCGGATCGGATCACTGGATTTGTTTTGATTACAATTCAGATGCCACATCGCGTTTGATATAAAATAAAACGATTTATTTCTGGAATTAAAAAAAAAATGTAATAAACACTTATTTAGTAAATTTCTATAAAACCAAAAAAAAGTATTACTTTTTCGGTGTTTTGTATTCACAATTGTTAATATTTATTTTAAAATGCAAAAACAAAAATCAAAACAATGAGGATTCGATCTTAAGAATCTATACTTGGGAAAAATACTAAATTAACAATATTACTACTTCTCGCCGTTAACCACCAGGCCACACACACTGTAACGTAATGAAATGAATTTATCTACTGCTTGATTATTGCGGATATTTATTAATCCTCGTCGTCATATCACAATATTTTTACAAATAAGTTTATTATTCTAGCGTGCATCGCTGTGACGTGCGCGACCGAAAGAGATAGAATGCTCTTTTTTTTTACAGGTACTATTGGCATAGAGAGACGAATGTTGGTGCAGAACTGTTCAACTTATTACGTCGCCATCTATTATTATAAATGAACAGTATCGAGAACCAATTATTCACGCAATCTACATTAATTGTATTATAAACGAGTTTAGTATGTTAATATCACAGATTATAATATGGTTTTTATTTTAAAAATCATATACCGGACTTTAAACAGCTAAATAAGATTTTTATTTTTTGTAATCTTGAATTTGATACCATTACTGCCATCTAGGGATAATTTAATGTTATTAAAAATATTTTGTTCGCATTGGTACCCCCTGATTATGGAGGGTAGAGGTAAGGAGGACTATCTCTGTGTATGAAAAAGTGTCCGTCGAAATGCGTAAAATTAGGGTGGCGCTACAATCGCATCAGTGTAAATTTTAAAAACCACGCCAAAAGTTATTAGAGTAAGATAGAAAAATAAACAAGGAAAGAACAACTTCCGCTTCGTTTCGGCGCACTTTTTTGAAATAAGCATAAAGTAAGAAACAATGGTATATAATTAAAGTATTGTGTATTATTTTTCAACGCTTATTTAGTCAATATTAAAAAAATTAATATATTTATTTACTCAGCACACTTCAATCTGTCTACAACTGCTACATTCATACCGTACACTGCTGCTACATTCATACCGTACACTGCTGCTACGCCAGCGCCATTCTGGAAGGTTTTTGAACTGTTACTTACAGCTTACAGCTGGACACTTTTTCAACTTGTCCCCCATATAAGATAGTCCTCCTTACCTCTACCCTCCATACCCCTGATCAAGAGGAAGAAAAAAAAAGGTAGGTTGATATTGACATTTGAGTCTTTGTGCGGAAACTTTATCAATGGAGGACGTTTAACTCTTTAAAACTGGTGCATAAACCTTGTTTTATTTGTAAGAAATGGTAGTTTCTTAGACATAAAAGTAGTGTAAACGTGCTATAGTGAAAGACAGTGATATATTGCAGTGAAATGCTATTTTACATCTTGCCGCGCAAATTCCACTAAAGCCTCAATAACGTTCAACGCTCTACCACGTTAATGAGTCAAGGGCAGAGGACCTAGATCTAAACTTGACATCGACTAAGGACTCATCATACAAACGTCTGTCCCAGTTGCGTCTCGCGACACTCGGGGTCCGCTTTCACTGTCTCTTCAACCGGATCGGCATTTTTGGATCACAAATTACACCATTAATCTTCCGCCACTTGTACCATGCGGCAGCAATGCGTGTTTTGACGTCGTAATCGATGTCGACATTGACAAAGGACTGGAAAGGACTAAATTAAAACATACGATTGGATAAATATATGATACAAATAAGATTTAGCTAAAAGGTCTTAGGATCCAGGCCATAAAATAATTACGAAAAAAAGATTGACATTTGTGATTTGACATACATACTGTCACTGTCAGTAAGTGTGGATTTCTCTGTAATCGGCGTCGATTTGTGTTTTCTTTAAATTACTTTTCTTATTCTTTATTTATAATACCTTTGACAGTCTGCCTAAAATACAAAAATAATAAGTATATAACGGTTTACCTTATAAATGCCTTCAATCGACGTGATGCCCCCAATGGGGCCGCCGCTCGATGTGCCACCAGACGAGCCCCAAGCACCACCTCCACCTGTTATTGGCATCATCTATCCACCACCAGAAGTGAGGAGTATCCTTTTACCAAATATTAATGAGGTTGAAATACCCAAAAAAGACACAAACAGTAATTGGAGGCTAAACTATGTACATAACCTCTTCATTGTTTATATAGTTTATTGACGCATTACATTTTCTACATTTTAGCTTTATACTCGTAATGTTCATACTCATACAGTTGTTCATCTCTGCCATGCCAAGACTATATTATTTATTAAAAAGAGAAGTTGTGTTCTCAGATTTTTTATGGAGCAATGCTATTTTTTAATTTTATTTTGTGTCTGAACAAATTTTCGTGATCCGCATATGTTTGTTTCGAAGTTTGGATGCTTAATATGTAGAATATGTATGTTTTTAGAAATAAATAGTATTTTTTTTAATTATGAACACACAAGCTTATTAGCCTAGTATGTGCTAAAATGTCCCAAGAGTCATCTATCTAGCTAATTAGCAAGTTCTATAAAATATCCATCACGCCTTATCGCCGAAGGGGTGGCAGAGGCATATTATATGCCCACTTTTCACTGTGTCGATTACTGTCCCACGTAATTGTGGTGGTGAGCCCATTGCCGTGTTGAAATAGACAAACGCAGGTTGTGGCTACCTGCTGTTGAAATTTTTAAGCCGCCCATAAGGCCTTCAACCAGGCTTAACGACTGAAATTTTACTGGCAACCGGGACCAACGGCTTAATGTGCCTTCCGAAGCACAGAAACGCTCGCAAATGTTAATGCCACAAAGTGGTCAGCCATCTGAGTACCAGCCATAGTGAAAGTTGCGTAACTCCGTGATCGTTTACAGAACACTGAGACCGCAGAGCCACGAGCGCTTAAAGTTCTATAACATTGAATTGTATTACAAATATTATTATAATATTCTACCTTTTAGAAAATATCCGTATCATACTTGTCAATGGGTGTTAGGGGCCCCACCAAGATCTCCGGGACTCAAGTGACATCATCGCGAGCAGTGCCTGCTGACTAAAGGACAAGAGTTTTGTAGTTTATGATAAATTATCTTTTGGTGTATAACAATTATACATTTATGCTGATTAAAATTATGATTAAGAAAATTATTTTATAACACTGCTTATTATAATTTATGTGAGAAAACTTTATGCTGATACTGTTATACCGATCTACTTTATGCTGAAAAAGATTATGAGATCCAAAGGGCTCCCCATTCTCATCCACATAGAACAAAAATCTGAGTTTAAGCTCAAAATCTAGCTAGGAAGTTTGGAGGCACCTAATACACTAAAATGAACAAGTACATAAAGTATGGAAATGAACAAGTACATACTGATGTATTCACGACCGCTTGCTATGATTATTTTAATTATGTATCGATGTCTTTAACTCATGAGGTTTTTAACAGCCACGCCGTGGTCATAAAATTTCATGTTGGGTATCGTAGAACGGGTTTTTTGGTATGCTGAGTACGAATTTCGTGTTAAATTTGCAATCTAAAATGGCCGCCCCATGATTTTATAATTTCATGTTGGGTATCGTATAAGGGCTTTCTTTAGTATGCTGAGTATGAATTTTGTGTTAATTTTGTAATCCAATATGGCTGCCGCGCCGTGGTCATAAAATTTCATGTTGGGTATCATTTAAGGGGTTTTTTGGTATGCTGAATTTGAATTTAGTTTTAATTTTGCAATACAATATGGCCGCCGCGCCGTGTTTAAAAATTTCATGTTGGGTATCGTATAAGGGGTTTTTTGGTATGCTGAGTACGAATTTCGTGTAAATTTTATAATCCAATATAAAACCGCAACGTGGTTATAAAATTCCATCTAAAATAAAACCGCAACGTGGTTATAAAATTCCATGTTGGGTATCGTATAAGGTGTTTTTTGGTATGCTGAGTACGAATTTCGTGTTAATTTTGCAATCCGAAATGGCCGCCGCGCCGTGGCTATAAAATTGTATGTAGGGTATCGTATAAGGGGCTTTTTGGTATGCTGAGTGCGAATTTTATGTTAATTTTGCAATCCAATATGGCAAAAAACCACGGCGCGGCGGCTATATTGGATTGCAAAAGTAACACGAAATTCGTACTCAGCCTACCAAAAAACCCTTTATCCGATACCCAACATGAAATTTTATAAGAATGGTTCCGTTTCCTTTTCCGTTTTTCCGTTTCCGTGTGCGGCAATTGATGAAATCTCGATTCTTAGTTTTTCTTTATTATTGATTTATTATATATACATACTGGTTGACGCCCGCGGCTTCGCCCGCGTAGAGTAGTTTCCCGTTCCCGTTTAAAGTAGCCTATGTGTTATTCTGATGTATAAGCTATTTTATTGTAAAGTTTCATTAAAATCCATGTAGTAGTTTTTACGTCAAAGAGTAACAAACATCCACTTAAACTTTCACATTTTTAATATTATTAAGATAATATTATATTATATAATGATAGTTGATTGCGAGTACGAGTCCATTAATAAGTTATAAATAACTACAGCTTGTATACTTGTGACAACCCTACAAGCATAACTGTCTAGACGTTCTCGGCATTTATGTCAACTTTAAAGGCGTAACGCTACAGATCGCGAAAATTTTTAAGTACCTTAATATTTAACTATTTTTATTTTTGGGAATTTTGCATTTACATGTTATGTAAGACCTTGCTTTTAACATAAATTGACTAGGTCAACTGAAAGTACCCCATAGGTTTTGAGTCCAAAACCTAAATGATAGTTCCCGTTGAATCACAAAATTTGGCAAAAAGCAAGGTCTTGCAGCGCAAATAAAGGAAAGAAAAATTTAAAAAACATTGTCAAATGGAAAATTAAGCTGTGTCCCCATACGTTCAAGGTTAATGAGAACCAATTAACACCTCTGAGTTGTATGAGCCCTCATACAATTTGGAGATCTAGCTTAATTGGCATTAACTTCAAATGATCAAGATTTTATTTTCTTCTACAAAATTATATTATATTATTTATTATTTCTCCTTATTTGATTACATTTTAATTTTTGGAAGGTGTTACAATTGATTATTTCAAAAAAATGGGTGTTAATGTGTTATGTATTAATTTTTATTTCTAATAAGGATCCTGTTAAGTTGTAAGCCTCCTCCATCTCAATCCAGAGCAGCATGTTTTCATTAAGCCTTATTCAGTTCTTTCCTGCTTTGTCTGTGACTCTACCACTTTTTAGGCTTCCCAGTGTGTTGATTGCCTGTATAACTTGTCCATTCAGTGATCTGTATAATCCATCTTAGAGCACTGAGACCTGAGGAACGAGTCTACTTTTGACAAGCCGTAGAATTAAACCAGAATCGCTGTTTTTAGCAGTCAAAATGTTAGTAGACTATCAAAAATGCAACAGACTATAGGCCACTGGCGCGGTACGTGATTGTAGAACTCATCGGCCGACCGATAGAAGTCTATTGGACTACGATTGTAATAGTAGACCACGAAAAATGGACAAAACTGTACCGGTAGCTTTCCATTGAGCGACGATTACGATTATTTTCTGACGTGATTGAAATAGTAGACTTGGCCCCCTGATGATTTCCATTTCAGTTTCAACGTGTGAAGGAGACCATCTATAAGCTTAGTTCTTTTCCTGATATCGTAGTTTCTCACTTTATTGATTCTTCTTAGCTTTAAGATCAATCTCTGCAAAGTTGTCACAGGTTATACCTACATTTATCTAATTCAAACACCAAAGTGCTGCATTTCATTTGAATATTTCAGTATTCACTTTCATTTAAATTACTTATTTTCAGATATCCAACCAATATTTCCTTAACCATAGTTCATAGATATTGTTGACAAAACAGCCAGTTTCGTAGCCCGTAATGGTCCAGAGTTCGAGGCCAGGATTAGACAGAATGAACTTGGAAATCCTAAATTCAACTTCCTTAACTCCGGAGACCCATACCATGCATACTATCAACACAAAGTCAAGGAGATTAGAGAGGGGAAAGGTAAGAAATTCTGCCTATATTTTCTATCTAAAAGTGTTTGTGGTAGGGGGACAAAAAAATCATCAGTTATTGACGTTGACTGGAGATTGAGAACTTGTGGACGTTATTTAAATTAAATTAATTAGTCAATTAGTCACATATTTTTTATATATTTGCCAATGGAGTACCAGGCCTTCCTCTAGTTTATTTATTACATTTCTGCCGTGTGTCCGGCACCATGACTTGCTCTTCTCCCCCCCCCCCCCTGCAATCTCTGAGAGTATGTCAACCTTACCTGCAGTGAAGCACAGTTATGGACGAGAATATGATGTAAAGAGTTGGGTGTCAGAGAGCATCCCAGGCTTCAGATATTAGGTTTAGTTGCAACAATTCTGTATGATCTGGGATCATGATCATGGCAAGATGATGTTTACCCATTAATTATGAATATTTTTTTAAATGTTGCAGGTCCTGATGCATCAGCCCTGGTCCCCTTAGCACCACCGATACAACGGCCAGGTTTAGCGCCAGCAACCGCAGCGCGACAACAGGAACTTCTGAAAGCTGCTGCGCCTGCGGAGCCTCCTCCACCACGTGATCCACCTCCAGACTTTGAATTCATTGCAGATCCACCTTCAATTAGTGCACTTGAACTTGACATAGTTAAACTGACAGCACAGTTCGTCGCGAGAAACGGCAGGCAGTTTCTCACAGACCTTATGAAGAAAGAAGAACGTAACCATCAGTTCGATTTTCTTCGCCCTCAGCACTCGCTTTTCCAGTATTTCACAAGGCTGCTTGAACAGTACACCAAAGTGCTTCTTCCACCCAAAGAACTAGTTAGTAAATTGGGAGCAGAAGTACGTAGTGGCGTACTTGAGCAAGCTCGGAGTCGTGCCGCATGGCACTCTCACCAGGCCCGACGTAAAGCAGCCGATGAAGCCAAAATTGAAAAAGAACGACTTGCTTATGCCTCAATTGATTGGCACGACTTTGTAGTAGTGGAGACTGTGGACTATCCAATAGGTGAACCAGGTGATTTCCCTGCGCCAACAACTCCTCTTGAAGTCGGCGCAAGAGTTCTAGCGCAAGAAAGAGGAGAGGATATAACAACACACGCATTAAATGACGATGACGACACTGAGATGCAGCTTGAATCGGATTCAGAGTCTGAATCTGACGATGATTTAGCAGAGATGGAGGATCGCACACAGCAACAGCAAAGACCTGATGATAATCGTGTACAGGATATGGAAGAAGATAGTTCGTCGTCTGACGATGAAGTCATTGAAACTACTAGGGCGCCGGGTGAAGAAGCTACGTTACCACCTCGACCAGACAGAGTGGTTGTCAAAAAGTACGATCCTAAACGTTCACGACCTCAGCCTGCACCTGTAAGCGAGGAATGGCTTGTATCGCCCATAACTGGAGAAAAGATCCCAGCCAACAAAGTGGCGGATCACGTTCGGATTGGTCTGCTGGACCCGCGCTGGTTAGAGCAGCGTGATAGAGCAGCAGCTGAGAGAACGGATAGGGATGAAGCTCTTGCGCCGGGAGCGGCCATTGAAGCTTCGCTTAAACAGGTATTTGGTGATTGCATTAGTACACAAAAATAACTAATATTTAGATCTTCGGTAGCTTAGTTCGATAAGCAGTTCACCGGGCAGGAGTCGCGTTTTCGTGTACATGCCAATTCGTAATTTACTTAGACACTGAACAATTACAACCCACTTTTCTCATTGCACATGTAGCCACAGTATTTGTTTGTGAAATCCTTCTAGAATAGCTAACAACATATTTTATATGTTTAACACTTGTAAACTGATTTAACTTGATTTCTCTTAATGTATCTTGCCACTCATTCTATGTCCACAGCTCGCCGAGCGTCGTACTGATATCTTCGGTGTAGGTGACGAGGAAACTGCCATCGGTAAGAAGATCGGTGAGGAAGAGAGACGCCGCGACGACCGCGTCACGTGGGACGGACACACATCCAGCGTGGAGGCTGCCACGAGGGCCGCTAGGGCACACATCACGCTTGAGGACCAAATTCAACAGATACACAAGGTATGGTAATATGTTGTAGATTTCAATTAAACGGGTTTCTTAATTTGGTTTTTCTTATAAAAATTTCATCATGCATCGTCAATTTAGGGGTTTCAATCGAAGAATATTGCCGCAGGTAAATTCTGGGTATTAAAAAATCCATTTAAATATCACTGTGATGGAAGAAAATTTAAATGTTTTCTTTTAATTATTTAAATTTTTCTTAACAAGAATTAATCAATTAGGTATTCAATCTTTTATGCTGAGTATTATTGCCTACACTAGGGCCTCGTCTGTCTGTAGGTCATGCACCGTCTTACAACTAAAGTTGTCTTGGGATATTTTAATGGAACTTAGGTATAGTGTGCGTTCATTTCCCATTGTTGGAGCAGATTTAAAGAAAAGTTTGCTTTGACAGGTCAAGGGTCTACCTAACTTCATCTTGTTGATAGGTCAAGGGTCTGTTACCGGTCTTACAAGTAAAGTCGTCTAGAGATTTTAATGTAACTTATGTATAGTGTACATTTGTTTCTTATTGATGAAGCAGATTTTAAGAAAGGTTTACTTTGACAGGTCAAGGGTCTGTTACCGGATGAGGAGAAAGAAAAGATAGGTCCAAAGCCGGTAGGACCTGGTGGGCCCAGTGTGCCAGGCTTGTCCCGACCGCCCGCGCCTCCGCCTAGGCCCGTCCCGCCAGCACCGGCGCCTCCGCCAGTACTCCTGCAACCGTTACCCTCGCTCATGGTACTGCCTCCGATGGCACCTCGGCCGCCGTTGATTCCGACACCTGTTGGTCCCGTAGGTCAGTATAACTGCATCAGTAAGCTGAAGTACGTCTTAATAAATGTAAAATGTATCACAGAATACTCTGTATTAGGGTTTATAATTTATTCCGCGTTTTACTTTTGAACAACTCTTCATATTGCTCCTTCGAGCCGGATCTAAAATAAACATAGTTTAAATTTAGGTTGTATAGTGCCATTGATATTAAGCAATGTCTCCATGCTTCGAAAGACACGTTAAGCCGTTGTGAGTAACATGTTGAAGTCGTCATGGGCGGTTTGATAAATTTAATAAATAATAATATAATAATAAATAAATATCGTGGGACAACTCACACAACGCCATCTGATTCCAAACTAAGCAGAGCTTGTACTATAGTAACCAGATAACTGATAAACATACTTATATATTTCTAAATACATACATATAATAGATAAATAATACCCAGACACAGAATAAACCATCGTGCTCATCACACAAAGTTTTATCCTGGGTGGGAAACGAACCCACAACCTCCCACAGTGCCACAGAGGCAGTCAGACTATATGAAAAATGAAGACTATATGAAGATACTATACTATAAGTTGACGCCCGCGGCTTAGCCCGCGTAAAGAAGTTTTCCCGTTCCCCTTTCCCACAGGAACTTGTTCCCGGGATAAAAAAGTAGCCTATGTCCGTCTCCTGGCTGTAAGCTACCTCCCCACCAATTTTCAGCCAAATCGGTACAGCCGTTGTTGAGTTATAAATAGTGTAACTAACACTGTTTTATATATATAGATTAAGATAATGTCATGTATTACCAGGTGGAGTGTCGGCAGTGCCGGCCGGCGCGTTCCCGTTCGGGGCCCCGCCGCTGCCGGACGACGACGAGGGCCCCGCGGCCAAGCGCGCCCGCACCGAGGACGCGCTGGAGCCCGAGATATCCTGGCTCTCCAGGCACCCCGGACCTGCGCCTCTGCAGGTAAATGTGTTTCTTACATCACCGAGGTGGCCGACAAGCGTAAGGCCCTCCTGATGGAAAATGGTCACCGTAGCCTATGGACGTTTGCAACATCAGAGGTGCAGTCGACCCCTTATAAAACCATCTAAGACCCCTTTTGGAGAACCAAAACAAAGAAAATGTTGCTGTACTATTCTTTGATCAAATCATTATATATTATAAAACAAAGCCGCGTTTTCTCTGTCTGTCTGTTCGTGTTAAACACAAAAACTACTAAACCAATTTTTGTGAGGTTTTTACTAATGGATAGAGTGGTTCTCGAGGAATGTTTTAGTTTATAATTTGTCTAGTTTTTGTATATATTGGCTAAAATATTACAATATTTGTTGAAGGTACTGTCTGGGATCTTCCAACGTAAACGCCGCCAAAACCATTTTGAGCTATAACAAAATAATGAATCGTAGAATTGTGTATCTTGTATGGGTTTACAGAAAAGGCCACTATGGTTAGAAATATTAAGTATAAGTCCACTATGGTTAAAAATTGGTTAGAACATACTAGCTACTATAACACTGGGGGAAACGGTTTTAATTCGAGTGCCAAGATTTGACTTTCTTTTGTATGGAATTGTGCTATATTTTATGTGAATGCTTTTAGCTTTAAGTGAAATTCAATTATAATCTAAAAATAAAATATCTTTGCGAGTTGACGAAACGTAGCGAAGTGTAGAAGGCAATGAATGTGTATTATAAGTCCTATCGTCAAAGGAAAAGTATCTTAGCCTACGTTTTTGAACTGATTAAAGCTCTCGACACCGTTACGAGACGCACCTATAGTGTGTGCTTAATGCTCATACATATAGCAGACCGCGAACGCGTCTAGATAAATAAATTTATTCATAACTAGATGACCCCCCCCCCCCACAGCTTCGCCGGTGGAATATTTCGACCTCCCGTCACACCAATTAAATCCCGTCGCTTATAAATCGTCGTCTACAATGATGCATTAAAAATTGCCTGATTTGTCGACGTTTATGACTACTGCTCTGCTCTCCAGTGTAGTAGCGTAATGATATATAGCCTATAGCCTTCCTCGATAAATGGGCTATATAGTAGTTCCTGAGATTAGCGCGTTCAACCAAACTAACAAACACACAAACTCTTCAGCTTTATAATATTAGTATAGATTTAATTATTACACGTATTTTTTTTTCAAATTTCCTTTTGTCTCCAGGTGGCACTGCCAGCTGCACCAGAACGTACGGAGTGGCGGCTGGACGGACGGACCCTGGCGCTCAGCCTGCCCCTGGGTACCAGCGTGGCTGAGCTTAAAAGTCTTCTGCAGCGGTCTACCAACATGCCCATCGCCAAGCAGAAGCTGCACTACGAGGTCAGTACTTGGAACACTTGACATTTCACTACGAAATCAGTACTGTGCACACCTGGTCGCCGAGTCTATTATTGACAAGCCGTAGAATAGAACCAGAATCGCTGTTCAGCAGTCAAAATGTTAGTAGACTATCAAAAATGCAACTGACTAGCGGCCACTGGCGCGGTACGTGCTGGTAGAATTCTATCGGCCGACCGATAGTAGTCTATTAGAGTACGATTGTAATAGTAGACTACGAAAAACTGTCAAAACTGTACCGGTGGCTTTCTATTAAACGATTTCGATTATACTTCGACACGATTGAAATAGCAAACTCGGCCTCATTGGCATTCTGCTGAGATGTCAGTACTGTGTGTGTACATCTGACATTGCACTTGTGCACTCATATCGCTGAACTAGGATTTGTCTAGTTTTTAATTTGGAACGACACTATCTGACCACCATCCTTTTTGCGAGTGCTTGCCCCATTTGCCTTGCTTCCTAATGAACTTGGGCCTTTTAGTTCCAATTATTTATATTTATAATAAATATATAATCATTTCCAGGGTCTGTTCTTCAAAGACACTAACACATTGGCATACTACAACGTGCCGCCCGGAGCAATACTACAGTTGCAAGTCAAGGAGCGCGGTGGCCGGAAAAAATAATCACAAAAATTATGATTATGACTTATACAACCATATTTTCTTGTGGACTATTAAATTATATATTGGAAACTGGCTGGGTCTTGACACCAGCCAGTTTTTAATGATATGTGAAATGATATTTAAATAAAATATCAAAAAGAAAATATATTGTTTTTGTTATTCCAATTACCAACTTGGGACCCTGCCGTAACAATAAAATAGAGAAAGTACAATAAGTCACGCCTTTATCCCCGAAGGGGTAAGCAGAGGCATACTATACGCCCACATTTCACCGTATGCATTTTTGTCCCACGTAACAGGTGGTGAGCCTATTGCCGTGTTGAAATGGACAGGCGCAGGCTGTGGCGACCTGCTGTTGAAATTTTTCAAGTCTCCATATGGCCTTCAACCAGACTTAACGACTGCCATTTTACTGGCAACCGGGACCAACGGCTTAACGTGCCTTCTTAAGCACAGAAACGCTCGCAAATGTAAATGCCACAAAGTGGTCACGCATCCAAGGACCACCTATAGCGAAAGTGGCTTAACGCAATGATCGTTTACAGAACACTGGATCAGAGGGGCCACGAGCGCCTAAAAGCTCCTTATTCACGCTTTCTTGAACAAGTTTTCACTATTCGCGTTGATCTTGATCACATTTCGTATTCAAGCGTATTTTTGGTCTTATTCGCGACGTATTAAATACAAAGCCTACTACTTCCCGACTTTTCGACCACACCAGCCATGTTCACGAGTAGACTGGTGTATTCAGCGCAGCCTCCTTGAAGCTTGACCTTCAAAGGTCATGAACCAGTACGGGCGTTGTGTTGTTACAATCTAAGTAATTTACAGTTTTTTGTAAATTCTACATCTAAATGAGTAAATTAGGTCATGAAACGTGGACTTATTTCATAATTTCAACATGTTTTATGTGCAATATACAATTAGTCACTGTTTCATCGGCTGTCGAGATACAGGGACGCGAGTTTTCCTTGAGGATTACAAGGGTTATAATATTTTATTAAAACAACTAGATAAATAGCAAACATTTATTATAAAATGTATAAAATATGTAACAAAAAATATATAAAAACAAGATTTCTGATTACATTCATTAACAAAATTATAATGTCTAATTTTGTGTACAATTGGCGAAGAGTAATATTGAACTAAAAGAAATGAAAATTATTGTCTAGATTAGTGTTCTTTTTAAAATTATTGCGGTGTATAATCAAACTTTAAGTACTGTTCGGGACTTCACGCGAAAGTTTACTTAAAAACACCGAAGTTTCGGACAATACAGACAACTATAATTACGTCAGTTTTCTATGACAACGGAAGAGACGTGCCAAACAAAATTCACATAGCGAGTGGTGCGTATTGCCAGCCTCATTCATTACAATAATAATGGAGCGTCTCCATGCATCCTCTCGACTCTCACCGCAGTCCAACCGCGATCACAGGGCGCTGCAACGCGTCCGAAACGTCGGTGTATGTAAGTGAATATTTTTTGCGTGAAATTCTGAAAAATATATATCTAGTGTCATATAAAGATTATACAATCATAAAAGTCATAAAAAAGTATAAATTTCTTTTCAGTTCAGAAGCTAATTTATAGTAATAAAACGCTAGACACTGTGTTTAGACGCCTTTAACCCCGGTCTCCTCTTGTCTATTTTCCAACAAAACAAACATTTGTTAGTCCGGGTGCGCAGCGACAATTTTCTAACAACAAACATTTGTTAGGCCGGGTTCGCAGCGCCAATTTTCTAACAACAAACATTTGTTAGTCCGGGTCCGCAGCGCCAATTTTCTAACAACAAACATTTGTTAGTCCGGGTGCGCAGCGCCAATTTTCTAACAACAAACATTTGTTAGGCCGGGTTCGCAGCGCCAATTTTCTAACAACAAACATATGTTAGTCCGGGTCCGCAACGCCAATTTTCTAACAACAAACATTTGTTAGTCCGGGTGCGCAGCGCCAACTTTCTAACAACAAACATTTGTTAGGCCGGGTTCGCAGAGCCAATTTTCTAACAACAAACATTTGTTAGTCCGGGTCCGCAGCGCCAATTTTCTAACAACAAACATTTGTTTAACGGGTGCGCAGCGCCAATTTTCTAACAACAAACATTTGTTAGGCCGGGTCCGCAGCGAAAATTTTCTAACAACAAACATTTGTTAGTCCGGGTGCGCAGCGCCAATTTTCTAACAACAAACATTTGTTAGGCCGGGTTCGCAGCGCCAATTTTCTAACAACAAACATATGTTAGTCCGGGTCCGCAACGCCAATTTTCTAACAACAAACATTTGTTAGGCCGGGTTCGCAGCGCCAATTTTCTAACAACAAACATATGTTAGTCCGGGTCCGCAACGCCAATTTTCTAACAACAAACATTTGTTAGTCCGGGTGCGCAGCGCCAACTTTCTAACAACAAACATTTGTTAGGCCGGGTTCGCAGAGCCAATTTTCTAACAACAAACATTTGTTAGTCCGGGTCCGCAGCGCCAATTTTCTAACAACAAACATTTGTTTAACGGGTGCGCAGCGCCAATTTTCTAACAACAAACATTTGTTAGGCCGGGTGCGCAGCGCCAACTTTCTAACAACAAACATTTGTTAGGCCGGGTTCGCAGAGCCAATTTTCTAACAACAAACATTTGTTAGTCCGGGTCCGCAGCGCCAATTTTCTAACAACAAACATTTGTTTAACGGGTGCGCAGCGCCAATTTTCTAACAACAAACATTTGTTAGGCCGGGTCCGCAGCGAAAATTTTCTAACAACAAACATTTGTTAGTCCGGGTGCGCAGCGCCAATTTTCTAACAACAAACATTTGTTAGTCCGGGTGCGCAGCGCCAATTTTCTAACAACAAACATTTGTTAGGCCGGGTTCGCAGCGCCAATTTTCTAACAACAAACATTTGTTAGGCCGGGTCCGCAGCGCCAATTTTCTAACTACAAACATTTGTTAGGCCGGGTGAGCAGAGCCAATTTCCTAACATAACATTTGAGCATAACATGTTATCCATTCGTCGTCATACGCGTTACGTTATGTACCTTCATTTATCAACATAATTGTAAAAATAATGCAACATAAACCAAATCTAAAGAGATGGAAGGCAGACTCCTTTTCATTTTGTAACAATTCGTATAAAACAATTTTTTACAAATATATATCTTTGTACAGGGTTAAACGCGGTTATGTTGCATACATTTTTTTGTTTGAATTTTAGCTCAGGGCTCAATTCTGGTATCCATTTTATGTTAGCGCAAAAAATACCATAGAATACTGATAAATTCTCAAAGTAAATGCCATTTTTTTACTATGTTCACCGTCATAATTAGACATTAATTTTGACAATTAATAAATTAATTAATATTAAATTAATAAATTAAATTAATATTAATTTTGACAATTTATCGGTATTTGTCAAAATGATATATTTTTTGAGTGGCAGTGAAATTAACTTACGCACTACAGTCAGCCTGTACAAAATAACCGCGCTTAATCACGAACATAAAGACATTTTTCTTATGGATAAAATATTAATGTAAATGTATGCAATCATACTTCTGAAAACAATTGAAAAAATAAAGCTTTAATAAAAATCTTTTAAACTAGGATGTTTAATCCGTGGAATAAGAAATAATATAAGAATCGAATCCTGTATTATACTACATCATGGTTGTGGTTAGAGCTATTTAGTATTTAGAAAAAAAAATGCAGGATGGATATTGTTCACTTTTGAAAACGTCTTTAATCAAAAATATTTTTAATTTCGAAGTATTATAGGGTTACTGATCACTACTACTTATAAGTTATTAATGGAAATTAATGAAGGATTATTAGTATTTCTGGCAAAATGTCAACAACCTTCATTTAACCTTTAAATGGCGTCATCGAAGACCTAACGGCAGTAACGCCTTAGCCTAAGAACGGAAATTAAGCAAACAAAAATGCACATGAAATATATTTATTTAAATTTTTTAAGCTGGTCATGCCATGTCATTGTGAATTAACTATATATAATATAACAAAAAATATTCGAATTATTCTTAGAAAGCTCTATATTTTCCGAAAACTAAAACAAAAATAAGGGTAATAAATTTCGTTTAAACCGCATAGGTTTTTGTTGCATTAATATACGCCACAAGATCCGAAGTTTCTATAATTATATTATTATATATTCTCACGTATCATGTTATAAATACCTGTTGTATTTAAGTAAATATATTATTCTCTTAAGTTTATTATGTAAAAGTCATGATTTTCTGGAATATTGTAAAGGAATGTATTAATAATATTGCACAGCAAAGCACCATGAGATATGTCAGAGATAAATATTTAAAATATATGCGTATATTATATATACATTATACATATTATATATACACATATATTTTAAACTTATATTAGTATAATAAATCTATATAAAATTAATCGATTATTTTCTATGATCACAAAATCAGATTCCAAGAACAAATTCAACGATATCAACGAGTTATAAATAACCATAAAAATGCTACTGCTAATAAATAATGCTGGGAACGCTACCACGTGAGGACTGCGATGCGGAGAAATTTTATGACGCATGTTAGGTCTTTGTTTCTTAGTTATTTTTAGTAAGTTTAGAATTAATTTACCATAAAAATCGTAAAAACATTAGAAATGCTATTCGGGGACATTTTTCGCACCTATTTAATCCCGTTGCTTATAAATTCTACAATAGTGCATAAAAAAATTCTCGATTTGTCGACATTTATGATTACTGCTCCGCTCTCCAATGTAGTAGCCTAATGATATATAGCCTTACTCAATAAATGGGCTATCCAACACAAAATGAATTTTTCAAATCTGACCAGTAGCTCCTGATTCGCGTTCAACCAAACAAACAAACTATTTAGCTTTAAAATATTAATAGTATGTATACATTTTTTTATATAATAACAATGGAGTGTTTGTTGCCATTGATTTTCTTACAATAAAAAGTTTATTCAATTCACAAAAGACAGAAGTGAAATTTTAGAAAAGTAGCCTGCGAGAGAATGAGTTAAATAGTGTTAGTATAATTTTAAGGTTAATTATTTTTATAATTTATTGTTACGGTAACAAAAGTATCGGGACAAACAGACTTTGAAATATCTTTTCTATACTAATATTATAAAAAGGGAAAGATTTGTAAGTTTGTTTGTAATGAATATGCTCAGAAACTACTGAATATGCTCATAAAGCTACATTCTTCGTAGTAAGATAGGCTATATTGGATTTTCAAAAAGTTTTCCGTACGTAATGTCGAATAGGAAAACTTCACCACACGTGCAAAGCTGCGTTACGTATCTTTGAGTAATGAATATACTATCAAAGTTCTAAACTTAAAAATGTATACTATATTCACTGTACCTCTGATTACCCCGTCAGACATACATCGTGACAACCTAAGTTTGTAGCAATCAGTATACCACCATAAAACATTAAATACGTTTACTTTCAATAAATAAATAATGATAATATTTTTTTACACAGCGCCATCTAACCCAAAGTAAGCTAATATAAGCTTGTGGTATGAGATCTGGACACCTTATAAATATACTTATAATTATATTTTGTTACTCATACATTGGTGTACTTATTTAGAAATGTTTTAAATATATGTGTATAAATGTTTCCAATTATCGAAACTTCAAAACAAATATTTGCTGAATACACAAATATTTGTTCCAACCCGGGAATCAAACTCGAGACCTCAGAGCGGTGGTCGCACACACTTACGCCACCGAGGCAGTCAGATCTTTATCTATCACAATATATACATCTATATATAAATATGTTTATACTATCATACATCTTTAGTAAGCTTATATGCATTATAAATATACAAATGATAATATATCGACGCTGGAAAGAGATTTTGTCGTATCTCAAAAAATGGCATTTTTTTTTATTGCATCATTGAAATAAGAAAAAAATACTGCGTCGGACGGTCTGATCAACGTTTGCCTACGATGTGTTTTTTTTTTGATACGTCGTTGACTTTTTCTAAACTTTTTTAACAAAAGATACTTCAAAATGCTGTAAATACCATAAAATCAACTATTTTTAAGTTATACTTAGATACATCAAAAACGCTACAAGTATATTTAATCGCAGTCAAGATACACGGTCTTCGTTTGTATGTTACGAAACACTTACAGTAGTATGTATTTATCACAAATCAATGTTCTATTGAGATACAGCAATTTCACCGCCTGAGTATTTTATGCCAGTTAGAGATACTGCAATTCTATTGCTCGTATTTTGAATGTGCTTTAGACTTACTACGTTTTATTCTACCCATTTTATAATAAATATTATCCATAAATCATTAATAATAGTTTAAATTTGCACAAAATTATAATTACGCTAAAGTCGCATACCCCCACCCCCGTGTCTTCCCTCGGGTACGACGTTTCCCAATCGTATCGCAGTCGATGTGCGAGCGCGCAAGCGAGAAAGCGAGTACGTAGTCTGCGAAATTCGGGTGTGTTTTACGTATTCATCTGAAGTGAATCCTAGGTAAGTCATGGTATTTAACTATTTTAATTACTTTATGTTATTGATAAATTTATTCTTGTCATTTCGTTTTCGAAAATAGGTACCTGATACACCAACACAATTGATAACTAGTAGTTTGCTCCTAATTAAGATCTCGCGATGTTTCGTTTTGTAGTACAGTAATGAGTAAATAGAGAGCTAAGCTTCCTTCACACTTAGTTCTTCTTAGGTTCTTACCGACTGGCTTATCGCGCCTTCTGATGCACGGATATAAAAAAATAACTAAAGCACTTCTTATTTTATTACATTCACAAATTTACGGTTATCTCTACTAAACCTAACCTAATATAAAACAATTATTTTAGAATAAAAAATTACCCTAATAAGTATTCCTATTAAATCAATAATCGATTGAGACTTAAGATCAGAACTATCTGTCCTTATTTCACGTCTCACGATATCTCACGTTTGTTTTCGTGTTTCGTGACTTTGTTTGCATACTTTTAAATGTAACTGCAGTTTTAAATGTAACTCTTGTGGTCGCAGGCACGGCTACTGAGCGTGGGGAACTGGGTTCGATTCCCGGGTCGCGCAAAGTGTTATTGAGTTTTTCCATTAGGAATTTCTTAGTAACAGGCCGGAGTTTGGAAATCAGCTGTGTGATACCCCTGTGCACGTTAAGCCGTTGGTCTTGCGTCTGATCTCTCTCCGGTTGTGTCGGATTGCCGTCCCATCGGACTATGAGAGTCAGGGAAGAGGGGTGCACCTGTGTCTCCGCGCACACTAGTGCACTATAATAATAAATTATCTCCCGCGCCGAAGGCTAGTCTTCGTTGAGATTCGCCGCCATGGCTGAAATACGGTATGAAGAACTATTTCATTTTTTTTTAATTTACTCAATTTTTTTTTTTTCAGGTATTAATTTGATCCGAGATCAAATTACGCTTAGTATCGTGAAACTGAATATTTTATGAAAAGATGGCGAAACGTCGACAATGGAAGGATGAGTTAAAACCACAGCGAGACACTTGCGAAGACGTTGAAAAGAAGAAACGTAAGATTGAAATCATCAGTGATATTACCTATAAACATGGAAAACCAGTTCGATCAGAGAGGTACATTAGCGAAGACGCAGGTACGAGTTCCAAATATTATTTCCCAGAACAGTCTTCATTTCCGACGACTCCTCATCACTCCAAATCAGGAGTAGCAGGAGATGTTAAAGATCTCACACCCACTTTTTGGAAACCAAAATATTACATGTCTGAGACGAAGCGGATAATTGAAAACATTCCTTCGACGCATTTCGTACCTCATAATAATGATAATTTAATACAATGTGCTGAACGTACCATTATAAATGATGATGTTAACGAAAGTGACCTGGAAAATATTGCCCAGAGCGTTCAGCCTATCTTGACCACAAGTACAATAGCTGAATCGATATGAAGTTTTAGTAACTTGTGAATCTGATCATAGTTTGGAAAGTCCAGAAATTTCTCAGAATTTAAAAAATAATAAAGTAACAGAATTCAATATTACTGATTCTTGTATTGCTTATAATGACGCAGAAAATAATAAATGTGAAATTTTTCACACTTGTAACAACCAACCCATTGAAGATCATACAGGTGTAAATTCAGTACAACTCGTACTTGAAACAAGTAACAACCTATTTCTTGATAGTCAGAAATATCTATGTGGAGTTAAAGTTGTTTCTGAAGTAAATGTGAACCAACCTCAAAATGATCAGAAATATCCAATCCAAGATTTTCCTGAAATAAATAATAAACCTCTTAATGATGCTCAATTATCGCCAAATCTAATCAAAACAGTTCCTGAAACAAATGTCAACCCTCTTCTCGATGCTCAGTTATCACCAAATAGAATCAGAGTACTGCCTGAAACAAATGGCAGCCCTCTGCTTGATGCTCAGTTATCGCCAAATTTAATCGAAGAAGTTCCTGAAACATATGGCAACCCGCCCATTGAAGATCTAAAATCCAACCACAGTGACGAACCATACCAAAACAATAAATATAACCGATAATGTAAAAAAAAACTACACTTTGACAAAATCTACTTAGATTTTATTGAAGAAGAGGATGCTGACACGTTATTATTGAACGAAGCATTTCCATCAGATGATTCTAGTATATCATTTAGCGAAGGTGAAACATCTGATGATTCGATATCGAGCAAAAAAAGAAGAAAAAAATCAAAAAAGCAAGAAGTTATCTCCTACCGTCTTAAGGTGACGTAGGCGTAGGTTAGATACGACGGAACCGGTAGATAAATTCGTCAGTTTCGAGAGTCTTCGATAGCTTAGTTGGATAAGCGTCTCACCCGGAAAGCGCGAAGTCGCTGATTGTAATGTATGCCACTTTAAACTTATGATTTAGTTAGCAAAATAATTGCTTAATAAAATTGTTTGTTAAGCATACAATTACTAAAACTGTGACGCTATATAAATAATTGTTTATCTTCTGTGGAAGCGATTGAATTTCGTTTCGAAAGCTTGAACTAAATTATAAAACTGACAAAAATGTTCAATTTCATTTTGTTGTCAATAGATGGCGCTATTAGAGAAATGTAAAACTCGCTATGGTTTTGTTTGCATCTGTCCCTTATACAGAGATTTTTATTCTTTATAGCTTGCTTGCATCTTTTTGCCACGGCAGTGGGAATTACATAGTGTGTAAGTGTGTGAAGTGTGTGAAGTGTGTTTCATTGTAGCGCCCCCTAGTGAACCTAACTCGTAATTAAACAAACAAGTTGTCAAACAAATTGGTTATCATATTATTATATAAACGAAACTGACAATTTATTGAACAATAAGTAGAGTTATTGGTTTGACAACTGGTTGAGATCCACATGTTGAGAAATTAGATTGACTGGGTGATGACCTACAAATTTTTTTTTTGGATTATCGTTTATAAAGCTATAACTTTTTCTAAGTATGTTTGTAGGTGTTTACGCTAGCTTAGGTATGGTTTCAATGATCTCTCTGTACCGGGTCAGCATGGGAGAGTAGACTGAGTCATAGTCGGGGTATGGAGTCGCCACTGGAGACACAGTCTGATCTGAATCTGGGAAAGAAAATAATACGATTAACTATGTATCCTTATATTGGTACTAGTTGAACCCCGCGGCTTCGCCTGTGACCTACTTTTAACCCCCATTTAATCCCGTCGCTACTTATACTAATAATAAGTGACGATAATAATATACGAAAAATTACCCGATTTGTTGACATTTATGATTATTGCTCAGCTCTCCTGCCTATAGCCTATAGCCTTCCTCGATAAATGGGCTCTCACAAAAATAGTTTTTTAATTCGAACCAGTACTTCCTGAGATTAGCGCAGCGCGTTTAACAAAACAAACAAATTCTTCAGTTTATATTATATTAGTAGTGTTTTTTTTTATCGTGTGGAAGGGAACTGCCACCATGATCTCCAAGATCTAAGCGATTTCAACTGCTAGCGGTGCACCAGCTCACTAATGAACGAGGCAACGACGCAAGCAGGCATTACGGCCGCTTTCGAAACCACGGACGTTGCAACGCCTTTAAAACGTCGGTACAAGTAAATTAATGTTAAAATTAAGTCGATGATATAAGTAGAATCGTCATCATTATCATCTGTACGTTAGTCCCAAATAAATCCAAATCTTTGACTTCTATTGCCCAGTTTCGGCTTTCCTACTACATTTTCTTTTATATTTACCTACAGACCAACCATGGCGAAAGTCCATGATAGTGCATCATGGACTTCCGCTATGGTTGGTCTTCAAATGGGTGACCGATTGTGACATTTACATTTACGAGCGTGCTTCGGAAGGTACGTTAAGCCATCGGTCCCGGTTGCCAGTAACATGGCAGTCGTTAAGTCTAGTTGAAGGCCTTATGGGCTTCAAAATTTCAACAGCAGGTCGACAAAACCTGCGCTTGTCCATTTCAACACAGCAATGGGCTACGTGGGATAAAATGTATACAGTTAAATTTTGCCTGCCTACCCCTATGGCTATACGTAAAAGTCTCATTAAGCATCTGGTTCCGGCTGCCAAGTTACAATAGCACTTTAAGCCAAGTTAAAGGACTTATGGGTAAACAACAGCAGTGGTTCCTTTACATATAGTACAAGGTTTAGTTACCAGGTAAAGATATTCCGACGGCCGCAGCGCTAACTTCCGCTGCTCGTCTCGCGGCTCCCAGAAGAGCGGCATTGGCATGTTGGTCCTGCAAACAACACAATGTTACCAAAGAATTCAAGAAGTCTTAATCTATACTTATATATAAAGCTGAAAAGTTTGTTTGTTTGGTTGAACGCGCTAATCTCAGGAACTACTGGTCCGAATTGAAAATTATTTTTTGTGTTAGAACACCCATTTATAGAGAAAGGCTATAGGCTATATATCATCAAGCTACTACTTAGGAGACCAGAGTAGTTATCATAAATATCAACAAATCAGGAAAATGTACATACATTTTTGTAAAATTAAATAAGCGACGGGATTAAATGGGTGCGACGGGGGTTCGAATTATTTCACGAGCAAAGCCGTGGGGGTCAGCTAGAAAATTATAAATAAACTAGCTGACCCACCCGGCTTCGCCCGTGACATAGTTCGAACCCCGTGGCACCCATTTAATCCCGTCATTTATTAATTTCACAATGTATGAAAATTTTCCATATTAGTTGATTACTTCTTCGCTCTCCAGTACCTACGCCCGCACGGCCCGGTTGAATTATGGTTACACGAAATTAATTTCTTTGAGCATTATTTTGATGTTGCTATATCTCCTAAGATATTCATTTAATTTGCAAGGTTTTTTGAAATATAAAAACGTAAAAACACCGCATTTAAAGTAAAAAAGTTTGTCAGATCCATTATTTATAATCCCAAGCCATAAGTATTGTTTAAAAAAGTATGAACAACTAACCAGTACATAAACAGGCGTGTCGAATACATCGGCGAAGATTTGTAGAATTTCCTTGTTGACGGAGGCGCCGCCTGTCGCGATCACTCGAGACGATTTATCTATACATTCATACCAATATTATTTATACAATACCGTCACTGTTTTAAACGTTAACACTGAACCGATTTCGATGAAATATAGCACAGACATTGCTTGAATACTAAGGCAAGACATGTATGATGGCGTCGAATGTGTTAAAGTGTTCGCAATGCAATATTGTTATCAACGAAGTGATTTCGTTTATGCAAAATAAAATAGAAGTAATGAACGAAGAAAATATTGTGCAAATATAAGTTTTCGGAGGAGGAAGTGGAGAATACGAAATGTTTATTATTTGAACCCATTCCTACTAATTTCTTGTAGTTATTATTATCTATTTTGAATTGTTTTTGTGTTCACATTTACTATGGATTTTATCTGAATTAAAGAATTATTATTATATTATATGTTGCTATAACCGACATAGTATGCGATCTCAAGATAATCCTACTAATATTATAAACGCGAAAGTTTATATGAATGGATGTTTGTTACTCTTTCACGCAAAATCTACTGAATGGATTTTGATGACACTATACAATATTATACTAATAATTATTATACATCAGAATGACACATAGGCTACTTTTTATCCCGGGAACAAGTTCCTGTGGATCCAGGCAGGGATTAATTTTAGGGCTATTGTCCACGCTGGCCAGTGTCGTAATTTGTAATAGGGATTAATTTTTTTTTCTTATGTCGTAATGAGTACTTTGTGTGAAAGTAATTCTTAAGTAGCTATTTACGACGCCCACGGGATTAATCGGCATTGTGAGTGTGACCTTTGTACTCTTTGTTAGACTATGGTCTCGGGAAAGTCCCAGGAGAATGTAGAACATCTTGGAACCCGTATCAAAATTAATCAGAAGATAAGACACGGCTTTAACCCCGAAGGGTTAGCAGAGGCATACTATTATCCTTACATTTCACTGTAAGCAATTTTGTTACATGTAACAGGTGAGCCCATTGCCCATTTTGAAATGTTGTGGCGACCAGCTATAGAAAATGTTCAAGTAGCCCAAAGGCCTTCAACTTGGCTTAATGACTACCATGCCACTGGCAAATAGGCCATTAATAAAAAGCCTAAGTTTCTTGCCGGTTCATCTCAGGTGGGCCGCGTTCCGAACCGGTGGTCATTTTAAATATATTAAATTTATTTTTAGCACTTTTTTTTTTTTTTAATCTTTATTCATTTAGGTCACAAAGTAACACTTATGAACGTCAATAATATTGCTTCTACATTTACATTTACTGCCAGATTCGCAAAGCAATAGTAGAGCCTGTGGAAGAACCTGGCAATAAAAGTCATAGCTGTGTATGACATTTTGTAAGCGCCGTTAAAATGGTCTATGCAAAATAAAGACATTTATTTATTGAGCGAAGCGAAGCGAAGCTCCCATGGAGCAACTTCAATGGCGTTTGTAACACCGGGCAGAACTTCGCCATTTCTTATCCGTTTTCGGGTTTTTTTCTGCTACGGAAATCTATTCAAATTATGCATTACGAAGCCCGAATTTCAAAATTCGCTCTAAAAAATAAGTTATTCGCAAAAATCATGTTGTCTATGGGAAAATAGTTTGATTTAACGCTTCGCTCAAATTTATGATGCTGGCAGAGGTTACACTTTTGCGACTGCGGCTACCTAGTTTATTTACTGTTGATGGAAAAAGGTCAGGTCAAGAGTACCCTTAACCGGCGAGCTTGTATGAAAACACTCATGAAAGTAGGAGAAGCGTAAGTTGTATGCCAGGATCGTAGTAAGTGGAAATACATAGTTTCTGCCTACCACGTATGTATGTATGTATGAAGGAGAATGCTCACCAAGTTTGAAGCCCATATCCTCAGAATGTGCCCTCCTGGCCAGGGCCTGGCCCTCGAGTAAGGCCCTAGCTTCGAACTCCGGGGGAAGGTTGTCTGTGATCCGACCATTGTCGTCCCACAGCGAGCACTGCTTGCCGGCTCGAGGGACTATTTCTGGCGTGTCGAAGTATATGCCTGGATATACAGTTTTATATTGAAGCAAATATACTTAAATATCTTCAAGTTGTATTCCTAATGCAGTAGTTAGAGAGGACAGATCGCTAAGCTTTGCCATCCATGCATTCTTCTTTCATTTCATACAGATTCATTAATCGTTCTATGCATACATCTGGGTATCCGAGTACTTTTGACAGTTTCGTTTTTGAGCTATCTGCTCATGTGGTCTTCGTATGTTAGTCTCGGTTTACCCTGACTCCTTCTTTGTGTTAGAATTTATATTATAACTTAAAAACTTAACTATCTTCACGCTGTATCCCTGACGGAGTGCTCAGAGAGGACAGATCACCAGGCATCGCGATCCATGCACACTTCTTTCGCTTCCTGTAGATTCATTAATCGCTTCATACATGCAAGTCTGGGGAAAAAATAACTTTATGTTTTGCTTTTGGATGTAAAGCTCCAAAATTTCTGGACAGATATCCGGAAGATTTCCCCATCTCCGATAGAGATTTCCTCATCCCGATTAGTGAATTCCTCTTCTTGAAAGAGATTTCCTTTTCTTCTTTCGCATTTTTTTTTCGTGTGCTATGCAGACTCTTACCGACTAAACCACACGTATCCCTTCCATCTGTCTATAGCCCGGAGTCCCGAGTAAGCCCTCGGAAGGATACCCCCAAGGCTTTTTTCTTTCCCTAAGCAAGATGCAGACATGAATGATATTGAAAACTTACCCATATAACCCAGATTTCCTCGCACAGAGGCTCTCAGAAGTTCGTTGAACGCGTCCCAACTGGACCCGACGAGTCGGTCTCGATGGTTCTGCCTGGTCAGGGATCCGTTGGCAAAACACAGGAGGGCCATATATGGGGCGGCCGGAGTGGGGCCCACGAGCACGTGGCCGGCGCTGGGGGCGGCGGCCGACTGGAGCCCCAGGAGTAGAGTGTCGCTGGTACCCAGGGAGAGACCCATCCAACCAGAGCGGAGGCGAAGACCTACATATTTACAGTTTTAGTTTATTTCAAGTATTATCATGGGGGTGTCACTCCGCAGTTTAGGTATACACTATATAGGACTTTTATTAGGGAGTGACACTTCTGTACGTAGTACTATTACATATTCTGCGGTATTAGTGATTCTGCTTGGGTAAATGTGGGCAAGGCTTTTGCCTGCAGTCGGTCAGTTAGGCACTTTTTTTTTAACTTGACTGTCAATATCTAAAAATCGTGGCTCTATGAAGTTGGTAACATCAATAAAACCTTGCAAGTATTTGGAAAAAAAAGCGTCAGTATGATGAACACCAGTATGTTATTTTGTGTTAGATAGCCCATTTATCGAAGAAGGTTTATAGGCGTATAACCTTCTTATATAATTATTTATTCTTATATATATCATTACGCTACTACCCAGGAGAGCATAGCAGTGATTATAAATGTCAACAACGCCGGTATATTTAGATACCAATATTTTAAAATTAATAATAGACAGAAAAAGAAGCTTTTCGGTAGCGAAACCTGGTTATGCCAGAAGATGCATGAGAGTAAGTTGAATGCTGTGGAGATGCGATCACTTCGAAAATTGTGCCGCGTAACCTGACCGAATACGTAACGAAGTGATACGCAATACGCAATACTGGAAAAGGGCGCGCGCCGCTGGTTTGGACACTTTCAACGAATGAATGAGGAACGATTGATGAAAAATATATATTGTGCGAAAGTAGAGGATAGAAGGAGTCAGGGTAGGCCGAGACTTACATATAAAGACCAAGTGAGCTGATTGCTGAAAAACGGAAAAGTCAAAAGTACTCGGATACCCAGACGTGCATGTATGAAGCGATTGATGAATCTGCAGAAAGCGAAAGAAGTATGCATGGATCGCGAAGACTGACGATCTGTCCTCTCAGACTACCCCGTCAAGGATATAGCGTGAAGATAGTTAATAATAGACGGGATTTATTGGAGGCTACTGCATTCGAAGTACGTGAATAGCAAAGCCGTGAGAGCTAGTATAAACAAACCCGTCTTTTCCAGTCGATATTCAATGGTTACTTGCGACCTTTACGAGTTCATCATACAACCTTGTAATTTTGATTACCATTCCGTCAATAACGTGTCTAAATAATAATCAAAAGTAAATAAACTATATCTGTACGACAAGTGGGATCAACCGTAAACATCTTTAAATAGCTGTTAAGAGATAACACGTTATCGGCAAAGATTATATTATACTCGTATGCTCTTATCGACAGAAAAAATCATTCGAGTCATTGTCAGGGTAACTTTTTAACAAGTAGTAACTATGAATTTCAAGTGCTTGAATACTGAGATATTTGATAATTTTATCTGTACAAATATTGGTTTGTTATGTTATTGCTGGAATGAAGTTGATGGATAGGGAAAGGAACAGCGTGATAAGGGAACAATGTGGTATGACAGAAGATGTAGTGACTAAGATAGAAAAAGGGATGCTTAGACGGTTCGGACACGTGGAGAGGATGGATGAAAGTAGACTGACGAAGCAGATTTATGTGGCGAGAGTGAATGGGCAAACTGGTAGGGGTCGACCTCGGCGTACGTGTGTCAATCAAATCGAAGACGTTTTGGAAAAAGGCCAGATCAAGTGTAATCTTAACCGGCGAGCGTGTATGAAAACACTCATGAAATTAGAAGAAGCGAAACCGGTATGTCAGGATCGTAGCAAGTGGATGACCATAGTCTCTGCCTACCCCGATGGGAAACAGGCGTGATAATGTGTATGTATGTTATGTGTAAACTTTTTAAAACTGATGAATCGATTTCAAAACAAAACATCGAGAAGAACCATTTACGAGCGTTTCCGTGCTTTTGAAGGAACGTTAATTCGTTGGTCCCGGTTGCCAGTAATACCTAGGTAACACTGAAAATGTTTAGAACTGGCCAGAAAGAAATATTACTAATGAAAACTTTTTGAATTTCAATTATAGAACTCTTTGGTAACCTAATGTAATATATTGCATTCATTTGTCATTTGTTTTTGAGAATTGGCGGCAAATGTAAAACTCTTGTTAAACGTGAAAATGAACTTAAGGCGAGAAAATATTCGGTCAATGATTTATTATGACTTTCGTTGTGGGCTTACTCAACAACAAAGCTATGATAGGCTGCGATTAGCATTTCATAATGAAGCCCCATCTCGTGCCACTATTTACAATTGGTTTAACGAGTTTAAGCGTGGACGTAGCAATCTCAGTGATGATCCGCGTGACGGACGTCCTTTAACAGCGACTACTGAAGATAACTTCAGTGCTGTGCGACGTATGATAGAGGAAGATAAGAGAGTGACCTATCAGCAGATACCTACGGGCAAGCCTAGGCATTGGTATGAGTCAAGTTCAAAAAATATTACACGAACATTTAGGCGTCAGGAAGCTTTGTACCAGATGGATTCCCCATACTTTAACCGACGACCAGAAACGCCTTCGCATAGACTGGTGTCGCGAAATGTTAGATTAGTTCAACGGCGGTGACTCAAATGCTGTATTTGACATCGTCACAGGTGATGAAAGCTGGATATATTGCTACGAACCCAAAACCAAAAGACAATCAGCTCAGTGGGTGTTTCCTTTTGAGGATCGGTCAACTAAGGTAAAGAAAGGAAGAAGTCAAGGAAAAAAGATGATAGCCTCGTTCTTTGGTCTGAAAGGTCATTTCGCGACAGTTATGCTAGAAGATGGAAGGACAGTTACTGCAGACTGGTACGTCAATCGCGGTTTGCCTGTTGTCTTAGAAAAAATTCGACAGCAGCGCCCTCGAAGCAGGATCCTTCTTCACCACGACAATGCTTCAGCGCACTCCGCAAAACGGACTGTTGAATATTTGACTATGGCAGGTGTCGAGATAATGAGTCATCCGCCATACAGTCCCGACCTGGCGCCCTGCGACTTTCATTTATTCCCAAGAACTAAAGATAAACTTCGTGGTATTCGCTTTACGAGCCCTGAATATGCGGTGAAAGCGTACGAAAATGCCATAGAAGAGACACCTAAGGAAGAAAGGGCCCACAGCTTTTCTCAGTGGTTCCATCGAATGCGACGATGTGTAGAGAGGAACGGAGATTACTGCGAAAAACAATAAAAGTATTAGCAACTTTCTACATTAAGCCGTTTTATTTTCCAAATATTTTCAGTGTTACCCACGTATAGCAATTGTTTAGCCAAGTTGAAGGCTTTATGGGTGGCTTGGAAAATTTTAGCCACAATCAAAGCTTGTCCATTTCAACATGGCAATAGCTTCACCACCTGTTACGTGGGACAAACATGTACACGGAGAAATGTGGGTGTATAGTATGCTCCTGCCACCCCTTCAGTGATAAAGACGTGACTGATAAACAAAGATAAGAAAGTAGACAGAGACGTTACGCGCTGATTACAGAGTCGAATAACTAAAGCCACATTTTCTCGGTACATGGACTATCTAAAAAAAGAACATTTTTGTACTAAAACTAAACATACAAACCTTCAGCTATATAATCATAATCACTACATATTATAAAACAAAGTCGCTTTTCGCTGTCTGTCCCTATGTATGCTTAGATCTTTAAACTACGCAACGAATTTCGATGCAGTTTTTTTAAATAGATAGAGTGTTTCTCATAGAAGGTTTTTATGTATATTATAACGATATATGTTGGCAGTGTCGGAAAAAATGAGCCGTCTGGGAGTTTTTAACGAAAACGCTGCCTAAACCCTTTGAGATATAACAAAATAATGTATTGTGGAATTGTGTATCTAATATAGGTCTACAAAAAGTCCGCGACGGTATATGTCTATCTCTTAAGGATACCTACAATATATTATTAGTACTATTATTATTGTCTCTTCTTTACACGGGTATCTTCGTTTTTTTTTCTCATGAAGATGCCCGGACTTTTGATAGGCTTACATGGGGACATAGGTCCAACACGCAGAGGAACTTTGAGAATTTTAATCTAATAGGGAATGGGACCCCTACTGCAGATAGTCCACGCCCGCCTTATGTAGAAGAACGGTAACGGATCACCTCCAATGGGAGCTAAACTATTGTAAAATGTGCTAACTATGAAATGGGCTATTGGGTTGGGGGTTAAATGGATCGGATGAATTAAGCTATTGATGAAAATGGCGTCTGCCATTTTAATATATTATTATTAAACTACTGGCAGACGGTGACTCGCCAACTCACTAGATGGGCCCCCTATACAATCGCCATAGGCATGATAGGCCTGTAAGGCGACAGAGGGCAACACCGGTGTGAGCGGCTTGGGGTGTCGAGCGGTGCGGCGCCGGTTTCACCTTCGCGGGACAGGCCCGGAGCGGGCTTCCCCGTAGTTATGCCCTTGAAAATGACACTTCCACCCCCGAGCATATAGCTCTGGCTCCCTCCCTCTGACCTGCCAATTAAGGCAAGCGAAGAGATTTGCTGCACTCCCGGGAGAAGCACTCTCACTGCTCTCCCGTTAGGCCATTAAATCCTAACTGGTGCAGAAGAGCAACAAATCTCTAAGGAATCGGGACCGATGTGTAGCCACGCACATTCAGCTCGCCACAAGCTGCCCTGCGGATGTGAGCTTTTCAATAACTTACTGATACATTTTTTGTTGGTATCAGAAAGTGTATAAATCAAAAAGCGAATCTACTATCTCTCTATAATCTCATAGGGTTGCGTTAATCCTATAAAAGTTAACGACTGTCCTCGAGGGGTTATTATTATTATTATTAGATAATACATTATTAGTATTATATCCATTTTAATACTTAAAAAAAAACAGCAATAATAAAGCGGTAATTTAAAGCCTATTTACACAAATACATTATTAATCCTTATCATTTTTAATATGTTAGTTGGTTTCAGCATTTTATGAAGATTATTTTGTCCCTTTTCACTTTGCAAATTAAATGAATATCTTAGGCGATATGGCAATATCAAAAATGCGCAAATAAATGAATTTCGTATACCAAAAATACGACCGGGCTGTGCGGGCGCGGGCGTAGTAGGTACTTGAGAGCGGAGAAGTAATCAAGTAATTTGGAAAATGTTCTTACATTATCGTAAAATTAATAAACGACGGGATTAAATGGGTGCCACGGGGTTCGAAGTATGTCACGGGCGAAGCCGGGCGGGTCAGCTAGTAATATTATAAAATTAAAATGTTGTAAAAATGTATGCATGTAGGTTTGTTACTCTTTCACTGAAAAATTATTGATTGGATTTTAATGAAACTTTACAATTATGAAAGCTTACACATCAGAATAACACATAAGCTACTTTTAATCCCAAGAACAAGTTCTTGTGAACAAGAAAACTTCTCTACGCGAGCGTCACCAAAATTATATAAATTTCATCAAAAGCTTACCAGCTAAAGCCGAGCAATTGTCTCCAGTGAAAGCTATAACTTTACACTCGGGCATGAACCCGTATCGTCCGACGAAGTACGGGTTGATGGTGCCCACCACTGTGGCACTGGGCACTGGGTCACCCAGTTTACTTGCCAATGTCTCATCGCCACACGCCTGCAATTTATATACTGTTTTTGATGGGTATTCTCAATCAGGCAAATCGTCAAATCGTAAAACTATGCATTTACGGCCACAGAAAACAAAAATCCTTGCCGCAGCGTTTTTTGATTTTTGAAAATTACAACGCTCCAGCTATGTTGTATGAAACGGAGCGCTTCATACAACATTGCTGGAGCGGGTTATTAGATATGTCAGAAGATGCATGGAAGCAAATTGAACGCTACGGAGAAGCGAACCTTTCTACTTTAAGAAGCCCGTTACTTAAGACGCCAGTAATATGGTAGCCAAGCCAAATTGTAGAACAAAGCAAACGCACGAACCTCCCCTGTCCATTTGAACACAGCTATAGGCTGATCACATATTATGTCGCACGCACGAAATATTACTTGCGAAATGTGGGCGAAATTTTGTAAGCTTGTGCCTCTTCGAAGTGAAGATGTGATGGGGTGTATTATATGTATCGACATCGACATATTGTCACGCCTTTATCCCCGAAGGGGTAGGCAGAGGCATATTTAACACCCACGTTTCACCGTATGCATTTCTGTCCCACGTAACAGGTGGTGAGCCCATTGCCGTGTATTATATGTATGTTAATATAAAAAAACAAAGGTGCTAACATATTGGACAGGTATAATAAATTATACCTGGAAAAAGTAAATTAACTTACTTTGAAACTTCCGACTCAGTATTCTGTAAACGATCACTGCGTTAAGCAACTTTCGCTGTGAGTGGTCACGGATGGGTGACCACTTTGTGGCATTAACATTTGCGGCCGTTTCCATGCTTCGGAAGGCAGTTTAAGCTGTTGGTTTCGGTAGCCAGTAACATGGTAGTCGTTAAGCCAAGTTGAAGGCCTAAGGGCGGCTTGAATAATTTTAACATCAGGTAGCCACAACCTGCGTCTGTCTATTTCAACACGACAATGGACTCACCTATTACGTGGGACAGGAATACACACGGTGAAAAGTCGGCATGCCTGCCACCTCTGCCGCCCCTTCGGGGATAAGGCGTGATTGATGTATGCACTGCAAACATGCCTGAAAAATGTAAATGAACTTACTTTTAACGCTTTGTCATCCCACTTCATAGTTCTGATGTCCAGTAGATTCATTCCGGAGCCATCGGACAGGTCTATCGGCGCGATCTTGCCTAACAGTAAAGAACACGCGAAAGACGACACTAGCGAGATGCGGGAGGCAGCGTGATACGCTTTAGGTCTGGTGCGGTATTTCTTGCGGATCTGTGGACCCGTGAACCGCTCATACGCACGAGACCCTGTTATTTTGGCGAGTTCCTAAAAAATATACGTAGTGGCTAAAAAGAGTTATACTAGCGACACGATATGATGGCCGTTTTGACGTTTGTCCAGTCATGAAGTTTCGTATTAATTTTAATTACATTTTATTTGTAGAAATATGTGAATAGTCTATCACATTAGAGGGTATTTTCTACTACGGTAGAAAACAGAGTACTTATGTAAAACAAGTAAAATATCATCACTATTGTAATATGTCAAAACGGCCATCATAGCGTGCCGCTAGTTTTTTATCGTGTATCTTTTCTGTAGGATCAGCAAAGTGAGTGTTGTACGACTGGTGTTGCAAAAGGTACATAGGCTACTGTGGCTACTTTCGATAAGGTAAGTAGGCCGTATGCTTGTATGCCAGTGTTCATGAATCCCCCAGGGGTCCAAGTGTAATAAAGAAACACAATTATTAGGCACATACAATAACAACAATAAAAATAAGAACAAGTTAAATAAAAAACCCTTATAAGTAATAAAAAATAAACAAAATTATTAAATGTGCCTAAAAAGCTACAGCTTAGCATAATGCTGAGGAGTACCACAGCGCTGAGTTTCAGGTGAAGCCCGCCAGTTACTCACGGACAATCTGAGAGTACCAAATAAAGTAAAAAAAAAAAACATTTTTGGACTCGATTAAGTAAAGAATACTTAGGCAACTTTATATTTTTCCTTGTTAAGTATCACGTATTTTATTAAGAATTAATATCGTTTCTATAGTGTTGTGTAATATAACTATACAGATTACTACATATATCATTATGTACTTACCTCTGGTCCCCCCACAGCTTCTTCCAAAGCCTTACAATCCATTGTAGTACTGGAGTCCATCCATACCGGCGACTCACATACGAACGCGGTCGCCAACTGTGTATGAAGGAAGTCGTCTGAGGACAGCTTGGATAGCCGGCTTTCAGCGCTTTTGGACCACCAGACCGATCCGTGTTGCTGGAAAGGGTTAAGTAATCTATACTGAAAAGGGTTAAGAAATTTTAAAGGTAAAAGAAGGAAAACACGTGCACGTGTTAAAGCGCGTCTCCTACGAATATTTTTTCGAAACATTACACAATAAACATAAAACAAAATCATTTGTTTTCATAAACAAACCGTCTGTTGCAGGAAAATGTTACTGTGTTTTTGTTTCAAAAGTCATCCTGAGTTCTGACGAGGAAGACATGCTCTAATCGTGCTAAAGTAAAACATTGTAGATGCAGTTTCAGGCAAAGAACATAGATTCAGGGTTAGGTCATATTTAAGGTATCGTAATTTTAATGCCAATCACCCTTATCCCCGAAAGGGTTGCAGAGGCATATAATACGCCCACTTTTCACCACGTGTATTTCTGTTCCAAGTAATAGGTAGTGAGCCCATTGCCGTGTTGAAATAAATAGACGCAGGTTGTGGCTACCCCTGTTGAAAATTTTCAAGCCGGTTATAAGGCCTTCAACTTGGCTTAACGACTGTCATGTTACTGGCAACCAGGACCAACGGCTTAACGTGCTTTCCGAAGTATTAATTAATTTTAATATTTATCAAGAGCTTAAAATAGAAGATCTCTTTGGAATTGATAATTTTATTTCGTGTGTCCGAAACGAATTTTGAAAAAATGGTCAGAGTGATAACGTCTGATGTTTAAAAAAATCAACATGAAATAATGACGTTATCGAAATGCTACTTGGACTAGATCCTAATGTGATTACACTAAGATTGCTGGTATGCGTGCGTTTTGTCACTTGCCAAGAAATGAAATAAAACCCTTCCCCTCTCTACCCGCGCAGGGGATGTTTTCCGTTGAAAGCGGAAAGTTTGTATGCATACGCAAATGTGTATAGTCCCGCCCCCATGTTTTGATATTTTTGTGCAATGTTTCCAAAAAAAAAGCAGGAGACCGCCTTTAGAGCAAACATTGATCTTCACAAACTTTCACATTAAGGTATAAATATAAAAGTATGAAGTATTGTAGGAAAGCGGAACCCGGGCGTCGCGAGACGCAACTGGGACAGACGCTCGAATGATGATGAATAGAAAAGTAGGAAGTACTTTAATATTTCTGTTCGCACTTAATTTGGTAGGTTTATTACATTGAATACAGACGTACCAATAGATTACTAAATGTTAATTTATGCTCGTGAACTTTCTTTGTACGACGCAAATTGCCAACATTTCTGTGATTCATATTTAAGTGCCTGTTGAATAAAATAATAAAAAAAAAACTGTAGTGTCACTATGAAAGTACAATATATGGTACAGTTACATAAAAAAAAAACATTTTTCTATGTCTCTTTATTACGGCTGATCTTTGGAATGTCTGGGCCTATTTCAACGGGACTTTCATTAGCAGATAGCTGATAAGTAACAGAGCACAGAGCTCATCATCATCATCCGAAAGTCTGTCCCAGTTGTCCGCTGTCCTACATTTTTCTCCTCCACTTCGCACGGTCGTCGGCATCCCCTGTAGTGAGACCATTGGCACGCATGTCATCCCTTACGACGTCAAGCCAGCACTTCTTGGTGCTGACATGGCCAGACATTTGTTTCTCGCGTAGCCAGGCGGTTGCCGCTAGACGTCACCATACCAGTCAGATGATTAAAATTATAAATGTTGTCCAAAGTAACTATTTCCCGGGTAAAAGTTAATATTTATTAGCTTCGTTCACATGTTCACATTTTTACACAACACTAAATTATTCATTATATCATATAATATATTCAGTCAAATTATGAACGCGAATGTTTCTAAGAACTTATGGATGTATGTTTGTTACTCTTTCGCGCAAAATCTACTGAAAATAAGCTATTACTTATGTTTCATCAAAATCCATTTGGATTTATTTGGAGATCAAATGGATTTTGATGAAATATTATAATAATAGCTTAGGTACACATCAGAATAACACATAGACTACTTTTTATCCCGAGAACCGCTTCCTGTGGGAAACAGGAATGGGAAAACTTCAGACTGTAAATCACAAACAATGTAATTTTACCTGTCCAGCTCCTGAAAGAGCTTCAATAGTGGAGAAGTCCACACCAGCGACGACGAGTCTGTCCATGACCATGTCGAGCGCCTTCACCCACAGCAGAGGGGGGGCAGTCACCTCCCCGCGCTCGCCCCGCACCACCCCGCCTGCCGTCCTGTCCATGTGTGTCCATATTACAGTATTGCTACACTACAAGTCCATGGACAAAATTACAGGCTTCAGTTCTCTCTAGACATAAGATACGATTAATAATATAATTGGGGTCAATAAAACCCTCAAAAATTTATCGATACAGATATGGCGTTCGACACAAACGCTATCTCAGTATATAAACAAAATGCTACCTAATAATATTCTAGAAATGCTTGAGGTTGATGTCACCGTACGAATACGTAATACGAATACGGCTCTGAGAAAACTCAATACAGCCCTAAAACTGATATGCCTCTTCTTTTTTCCGCATGTGCCTTACTCAAAAAACAAGGCAGCTGAATTCCACGCATTCTTACTGCGATACTTCTCGCTCCTTCGGCTGCAATCAAGCCACATCCTAATCTACACTCGACATCGCTAAACTGAAAATCTTATTCGCGAATTATATACTAGAATGCTTGTCTGCCACCTTAAAAAAAATGGTCCACCAAGCACAGTAATTAAACACATCAATTCTCATCTAGCAATTAGCGAAATAAATGGAGTTGCAAAGAATGCATTAACCGTTTGCAGTCAATTTATAATTCGTCAGGCACTTCGACAGCAGTGAGCTTTCCGCATCAGTGCGCAAAAGTAATTTTGGTAAATAAACGAGCAATTGAAATAGCAGGTGTTAGCAGAGCCTGCAATTACTATGTCATTCAAAGAAATTGATGTTTCTTGCTTCAATTGTCTGCTTGCTCACACTAATCACCGCCGTCCTTATTGTTTTAAGATTAATGAGATTTCAAAATAAAAAAACGCGATGTCCATGCTTAGCAGTGAAGGTGAGGAGGGGGAAAGTTCATGTGTGTGTTACCGACGTAATTACCGTTTAAATCTACACCATCATAGGCCCAATACTCTACTACACTATGTTCCACTACTCAATTTAAAGGAAATTTCCGCTGCCTTTAGTGGCGCAGTCGACGGGACACCTTGTATATCTGTGTCAGTTCAGTTCAACTGGTGATTTCTGGTGAATCTGGTGATTCAATTTTTCATTATATTCTGGTGAATAAGAATACAGAAAAATAAAGTGTAGAGATAAATAAGTGGAGGAGAGATTCTTACACTCATAAATAGCCAATGAGTACAACTTTTGCTAATTGGTAAGGGGCCTCCCATTTCATACTTACTGTATAAATTGTTCAGTAAATTTATGCGATGAAACAAGTACCTATCTTTAAATTAAGGCCCGTCTTTGTCTGAAAATATTTTTTTTAGATGAATGTTATGAAAACTCCTTGAAACAGAAGGACTAATTTATTTGCATGCTGGCGGCTTTGCCAAAGTGATGTCAAATAATTAGTTATCATATTTGAATAAATAAAGTAATAAATAAACTTGTTACTGCAATTATGTGATACTTTTTATCTGGTTGTCATACTAATAACAGAGTGGCGCCTCCATTCTTCTCTTTATGTTAGTGTCTTCCCAGTTGCTTCCAAGTGGCTTGACATCGTAAGGGATGATATGCTTGCCAATGGTCTCACTGGCAAAGCTAGCCATCAATAAATAAATTACTTTTGTTTCAAGAAGTTCAAAGTCACCATCTAGCATTTCATTACAAAAAAAATAAGACATTTATCTAAAAAAAATATGCAGACAAAGACATACCGTAACATAACATAATTTTGATTATGATTATTGAGACAATAATAATACTCAATACATACTTACTCAAAACCCTGAATTCACCACAAGAAAAATGTTCTATGTCTGTTTATTAATGTCCTAATTCCCAAGGTTCGGCAAGATTGCTTCTATTGATTTGAATCTCTGTCTAATACTACATAGTGGAGTACCCAAAAGATTGCGTTGCATGCTATTCCTGATCTAATGAATTCACTAGTATCCTTTTAGGTAGTGGTTTACAATTACCATTCCCAAAGTAAAAATGCCTTAAAAATCCTCTGCCTGAGGATAAGTTGTGGTAAAAAAAACAACATTTATACTGATCAAAAGATAAAAAATGGACTAAAGACATAAAAGAATGGTACCAAAATAAAGTGAAAAAAAATGTGGTAAACCAAAGTGCAGATGGGATGATGATATACGGAAGACAGCAGGAGCAACATGGTTGCAAAAAGCAGGAAGAAGAAGGAAGGATTGGAAGACTCTGGAAGAGGCCTATGTCTCTGGACAAATTGATTAATAACAAATATAATTAAAATAATGTAATAAACATTAATTATATAATGAATTGAATAATTGAATGATATATGAGACCATGTAATACTATTATGAACCAAATTAAATAACATTGTAATGAATGGAATGGAAGGTAAAAATTGAAATGAATAATATAATAATGAAATTAATCAAATATAATATTGTATGTGTAATTAATATTGTAATGAAATTAATATAATAATGCATGAAATTATACATAGATAGGAAGTAAAATGTAAAAATATTAATCAATAATAAAGGCTATAAAATAAAATAAATCAATGGTCAGCCAAGAGACAGAGGGTCAACTTTGGTGGCATAACCTTTTATGAACCTACTAATTTATATATAACTTGCTGACCCCCACGGCTTCGCCCATGACATACTTTGAACCCCTGTTGGACCCATTTAATCCTTATTACTTTTACAATAATGTATGATGCTCCGCTCTCCAGGGAAGTAGCGTGATGATATATAGCCTATAGCCTTCCTTTTTACTGAACTGGTTATTTTTGGAATGATTATAATCAGATAAATACATAAATATTGATTTTATTAAATAAACTATTTTATATATTTTCTAAACAAATAACAACATAGTAATCATTCAGAGCCTACTATTTTACTCTTTATCACATACTCTCTTTGAACGACCTTGGCCATGAGTTAAGTTGTTAAAATATTTATAAAAAAAACACTCACCTGAATTCTGGGAGGTCAACATCAAACTCAACTTCAGCCTCATGCAACACACCATAATCATCTCCAATTACAATAGCTTTCAGCTGAAAATTAATACAAAATTAAGGTCCGTATTCCAGAACGTTTCTCAATATTTAATCAACACTTGAGGCTAGTTTTTGCCATATAAAATCTACTCTCAAGCGTTTCTTGAGTATTGATAAACGTTCTGGAATACGGCCCTAAGTCACTGATTACATTACCTCACTTCCTACCTAAGTTATCTGGTGTCAAAAACACATGTATGATTGATAAAAAATATTAATTAGGTATGCCAATTTTAACTAAGCGCCTAATATAATTATTACAGAAAATATCCAGTTTGAAAACTCTTAAATGGACATTAAAATAAATTACCCCTTTAATAACTACACACCCAAAACTAAAGAAATTAAATAATTGTACAAAACTGGGTTTAATTAATGTTAAATCGAATTGAATTAAATTTATAAAAACACATAAAAACAGCTAGAAATAACGATGTAAAATTTCGTTCCTATTTTAAATTAACTCACCCTTTGAGTGCTAAAATCAAATCCTAGAAAAGTTTTTTTTCTTGATTGTCCGGTCATTTTTTTTTATGTTTTGACAGCGCGGGCGGATAATGACACCACAGATCTACTGTGCGTTCGGGAACGGAACGCGATATCTACTTTTTAACTTCGTGACTGACTGTCGTTTTGTAAAATTCCAATGCGATTTCACGATATCATTTTTGTATTATATTAGTCTCAGCGTACAAATTAATCACTTAGAACGGCGAGTTGGTTTTGCTTGATAAAGAAGTAGGCCCAAGGTTGTTGTTATCTGTTACGTTACACACTCATAATATTCATTCGAATCAGTAAATACGTAACCTAATACCTATCATTTTTAATGAAGCCAAAAAACATCGTTTGAATGAATTTTATTCTTAATTTATAAACTGGTTTATAAAGTGACTCACAGATACTAGCAAAGGATATGACTGGACTAGGTACATAAGGTAAATAAAAATTGCGTCAATTTAGCTTCAACTAAAGTTCAGCGGAGCGTAACGACATGCCTACCATATAACGGCACACATTGCATTGTTGGCTTTTTTAAGTTTATGGCTCTATGAATCACACGAAGACTGACCAAGCCAGTGGGTAGGACGGGTTCACTGACCTATTTACCTAAGTTATTATATTCTGTGCTTATAAATATAGGTAATATAAAAAAATAAAACATGCGTCGTCATGATGTAGGTTTAATCTAGGTTGAATATTTTGATAAAGTTTAGTTTCTGATACACAGGCCGAGTCCTAGCAATACTGGGCTAGTAGAAAACCAAGATTAAAATAAAAAAATATTTATATTTTTATTTAAAGATTGATTTGTAAGTTTGTTTGTAATGAATAGGCAAACTACTGGGCCGATTTTAATAATGCTTTTAGTAAGCTACATTCTTCGTGGGTAACATAGACTATATTGGATTTTCAAAAGCTTAGGGTTCCGTACGAAATCTCAAATATCAAAACGCCACCACGCGGGCGAAGCTGCGGGCATCAGCTAGTCTTATATAACTCGGTTGAAGCGCTCGTAGTCTCGCTGACTTAGTGTTCTGTAAACGATCAGTCGATTAGGTAAGCATCTTTCGTTATGGCTGGTCTTCAGTTGGGACACCTCTTTGTGGCATTTTTTTATACCACTGTGGTGGCAGACAAGCGTAAGCCCACCTTATGGAAAGGTGTCACCGTGGCCTATGGACGTATCATTAAATAGCATGTCATCTTACCTTCGTTTCCGCTCTTCAGTAGGCACCATCCCGGATGCCCGTAACATGGCAGTCCTTGGCTTTGGTCGCCAGGTCTCCACAAGCTGCGCCTGTCCATTTTAATACGGCAATAGGCTCACCGTCTGTTACGTGGGACAAAAATGCATACAGTGAAATCTAAGCGTAAAGTATGCCTCTGCCACCATATTGCGAATAAAGTGAGTGACTGATTACCAAATAACTGTCGTAGATACACTGCTTATGTAGGAAAATTTGGAGAATGAGCAAAGTAGGCGGCAAATCGGTCGGATCGCTCGCCTGGCAGAGCTTAAGAGTCCAACAAGAAAACTATAATAATAATAATAATAAAACCCCTCGAGGACAGTCGTTATCTTTTATAGGATTAACGCAACCCTATGAGGGCATAGTAGATTCGCTTTTTGAGTCATCCACTTTCTGATATCAACAAAAAAATGTATCAGAAAGTTATTGAAAAGCTCACATCCGCAGGGCAGCTTGTGGCGAGCTGAATGTGCGTGGCTACACATCGGTCCCGATTCCTCAGAGTTTTGTTGCCCTTCTGCACCGGTTAGCATTTAATGGGCTAACGGGAGAGCAGTGAGAGTGCTACTCCCGGGAGTGCAGCAAAACTCAACTCTGGCTTGCCTTAATTGGCCGGTCAGAGGGAGGGAGCCAGAGCTATATGCTCGGGGGTGGAAGTGTCATTTTCAAGGGCATAACTACGGGGAAGCCCGCTCCTGGCCTGTCCCGCGAAGGTGAAACCGGCGCCGCACCGCTCGACACCCCAAGCCGCTCACACCGGTGTTGCCTCCTGTCGCCTTACAGGCTTATCATGCTTATGGCGATTGTATACGGGGCCCATCTAGTGAGTTGGCGAGTCACCGTCTGCCAAATTTTTGATAATCAGATATTAAAATGGCAGACGCCGCCTTCATCCATAGTTATTAATCACCTAGTTCATCAAACCCCCAACCCAATAGCCCATTTCTTAGTTAGCATATTTTACAATAGTTTAACTCCCATTGGAGGTGGTCCATTATCGTTCTTCTACATAAGGCGGGCGTGGACTGTCTGCAGTGGGGGTCCCATTTCCTTTTAGATTAAAATTCTCAAAGGGCCTCTGCGTGTTGGACCAGTATGTCCCCATGTACGCCTACCAAAAGCCCGGGTATCTTCATAAAAAAAAAGAAGATACCGTTGAAAAGAAGAAACATAATAATAAAAATAATTCATTTATTTGCAAAAAATATGGGTAGGGAACATGTTATATAAGATTACAGCAAGTATCACCATATTTTACATCAAGCATGCAAACATTTATAATAGGTGATGAATAAGTAAAGAGTCCGTTCTAAAGAAGTCCGAACATCTCATTAATTAGTGAAGGACCTAGCTAAAAGCACTGAACTTAGTGGTTGCGCCGGCATGCGATAAAAGAGTAACCGCGTTATTTTTTCTATGTTGCATCGCTGATCTGCATTTGTTTTTAATTAATTAGTTGTCGAAACTCCCCCCGTTCCCCTTTATTCCATTTCTCTTTCGCACCTACCTTGTCTCGCATAAAGGAGGAGCGAGACAGCTGTATTACGCGCGCAAGTACCCCCGGCAGCCTCCACCTCAGCATCTCGCAGCAAGCAGCAAGTTAGTGTGCCTATTCCTGTTTTTCCATTTCTTTTTCCGTCGACAATCGCGTGTAAATTTCATTTATTGTCTTTCCCCGCAAATACAGTCCACTTTGAATTTTTTTTATCTCGCCCGCTCAACCACTTAGGGTTAACGGAAACTGGAACCAAAGGATACTTGAAGTGAAGATAAAATGTTTATCAGTCAAAAGGTAACAGAATTGGGCTACGTAAAACGTCTTGGGTCTCTCACATAGGTTTTGAGATATTCTCACACAACACCATCTAGCCCAAATTAAGCTAATATTAGATCCTTACCTATGAAATTGCCGTTTTGTATGCAGAAATTGAAACTAATTTTTTTCATGTATTTTTTATTTGTATTAATCGAAGTAATCACCCATGCAATCAATGCATCTTTGCCAACGCAGTGGCAGTTTATTGATGCCTTTCTTAAAGAAATCAGCTAGACGGGAGGCAACAAATTCTTTAAAGGCATTTTGCACTGCCTCTCGGGTATTGATTTTTTTTCCAGTTAAGAAGTTACCCAAATTCTGGCAAAAGTAGTAGTCTGTAGGCGCAGGGTCTGGTGAGCAGGGCGGATGACGGAGAGCTTCCAACCCCAGTTCTTGCAACTTGGAGACCGTCTACTGTGCAGTATGAGGTCGCGGGTCAATCGAAAAAATAACAAAAACAATCAAAATTCTTTATTCATGTAGGTCACAAAGTAACACTTATGAACGTCAAGATTACTGCTTCTACATTTACATTTACTGCCAGATTCGCAAAGCAATAGGTAGAGCCAGAGGAAGAACCTGGCAATAAAACTCATGGCCACTCTTTTCTAACCGCCATTTTACACAGTTTGATTAACATGATATTTGACCAATTATAAAGTAACGAAATTATACAAAAAAAAAGAACAAAATAAATGTTGTGTTCATTAAAATTACACTTACATAGTTCCTTTGAATTTATGTGAGAACAGACGACTAAACTTAGTTTGCCTTAAATTTAAATAATATTATTTGTAACAATTGCCATAACAGCTATGAGCTGACCAGTCCCAACAGACCGCACCCGGGAATGACGGGTATGACGCATATATCAGCCATCGTCAAATTACATATAATTATGTATATTAGTTATTACCGGGACTAAACGCAGCCATACCTTTAGTTGCCTGGCGTTTCAAAGTATTTATACTGGAGAATATAAAAAAGAAATAATGTAAAAAAATACAACATATATATGCAGATTCAAGGCAAGTAGATAATATAACACAAGATTCATTCGAATCCTAAATAGCTTGAGCGAAGAGCAAGCAACTCATTTCCATTTATTTTTATCATTCAAATAATCATTAATTGTGTAATAAGCCCTTTTCGAGAGGTGCGTCTTAATTTCCGCCTTAAATTTATGTAAAGGCAGGTTGCAGGCAGCAAGCAACTCATTTCCATTTATTTTTATCATTCAAATAATCATTAATTGTGTAATAAGCCCTTTTCGAGAGGTGCGTCTTAATTTCCGCCTTAAATTTATGTAACGGCAGGTTTATAATGTCTAAAGGAATTTTATTATATAGGCGTACGCCAATTCCTGCAAAAGAGTCGTGAACCTTTTGTAAACGATGATGCGTTCCAATTAATTTATGCTTATTTCTAATATTTATCGAATGTATGTCACTGTGTCTATTGTACAAATGTATGTTCTGTTTAACTAACGTGATATTTGCAAAATATACTGTGATGCAACCGTTAAAATGCCAATTTCTTTAAATTTCTCTCTAAGATACACTCTAGCACTCAATTTATATATTGCACGTAGAGCTCTCTTCTTGAGTACAAAAATAACTTGTAGATCAGCTGCTTTACCCCATAGCAAAATGCCGTAAGACATGACACTATGAAAATAACTAAAGTATACTAGCCTGGCAGTTTCTACATCAGTGAGCTGCCTGACTTTACTAACGTGTTGTCGTGGAGGAGCAGCGGAGACGAGCGATTGACCAATGCTGGTTGGAGATGTGCCAGCTTCTCCATCATTGTGTTCAGTTCTTCACAGTACACATCTGCAGTAATGCTCACCTCGTTAGGTAAGAAGCTGTGATGAATCACACCGGCGCTAGACCACCAAACAGCGACCATCACTTTTCTAGGGGTAAGTTTTCGTTTAGGGCATTGTTTAGGTGCTGAACCAAGATCCAACCAACTTGCTAAGCGCTTACGGTTATCAAACAGAATCCATTTTTCATCGTAGGTAACAATGCGGTTCAAAATTCCTTCATTTGTGTGTCTGTTGAGCAGTGCAAGGCACGTCTCGACGCGTACTTCGCGCTGGCGATCATTGAGTTCGTGGGGCACCCATTTGTCGAGCTTTTCTACCTTGCCATTTTGACGCAAATGAATGGATGTTTTGATGCTAACGTCGAAAGCTGCTGCTAATTCAGCCGTAGATTGTGTATCATCAGCTTCCACAATCGCCTTTAATTCGTCATTGTCGACCAAAGTCTTCGGAATACCGCGAGGTTCATTTTTCAGGTCGAAATTTCCAAAACGGAAGCGAGCAAACCAATAACAGGTGATGCGTTGGTTTGCAGTGTTAGCTCCGTAAACGTCGTATTTGTTACGTGCCGCTTGTGCCGCGTTGCTGCCACGACGGTACTCATATTCTATAATTACTCGAGTTTTTTACGTATCCATGATGACGAAAAAGATTGAAATGCGATGAAAATGTAACACTAATCAATAATCAAATCACTACTTTTGGATTAAGAGTTCAATGTTTTTTTTTCTTTTTGTTTTGGCGATGTCCGGCTTGGACTTAGCCACGACGCATATTATATTAAATTTTTCTTATAGTGAAAATTTTCAAGTAGATAATGAATATTCTTCATTTAAAAGTAGTAAATTATTCTTATTGATAGCAGCGTATTCATGTGTAGATTTGTTCAAAGTTCTAATTTCTACTGCAGTAAAATGATGGTAAATTTTACTGCAGTTATATGTGGATTTTGGAAGGTAACAGAAAATACCACGCTCCACTAAGTTATCCAATTTCACAACACTTGTGCACGTTGTCGAAGCTTTTATTTTTAAAACACCATCATTTTTACACATTAACACCCGAAAATACACAAGTATGAAAAATTAATAACGGAGTGGCGACCGCGTCATTCGCTGTCTGCCTCCAAAAACCCGAATTCCATGTTATTAAAATAAAATAAATTTGAAATTAGAATCCTTAGCCAAACAAAAAATATTTTGATTTAAAATGGCCAGTCCTGCAGAACGGCAATTTCATAGGTAAATACTTATTATAATAAACTAGATGACCCCCCAGCTTCGCCCGTGGAATATTTCGACCTCCCGTCGCACCTATTTAATCCCGTCGCTTATTAATTCTACAATGATGCATTTAAATTTATTCCCCTTTTTTGACATTTATGACTACTGCTCTGCTCACCAGTTTAGTAGCGTAATGATATATACCCTATAGCCTTCCTAGATAAATGGGCTATCTGACACAAAAATATTTTTTCAAATCCGACCAGTAGTTCCTGAGATTACCGCGTTCAACCAAACAAACTGTTCAGCTTTATAATATTAGTATAGATTTGTATAAGCTTCTCCTCTGGGATCTAGACAACTAGTAATGATAATGTATTTCTACGCAAACTCCGAAACAAACATTAACAGATCACACAGAAATTTTCCTTACGACCCGGATTCGAAACCGAGACCTCATCACCAATGCAGTCAATAAAAAGGTTGAAGTGTTATATGTGGACTGTCTTGATATCATACCGTTAATATTTATAAAAAATATAGAGTCCAAAGAGATTAGTGTCTGTATATGATTGTATTCTATTGTTCACGTCACTTTGTATAAAAGCAAATTGTGTATTTACTTTTATTCATTTTGAAGACCGTTCTTAAATTTAAAATATACCCTTTTGATTTAAATACACGTTTTTATCGATTCTCCCCTTCATAATATAGTAGGTAACATTATTATTTTATTTCACACAAATGTAGTATTTCCTCAATAAATAATTAAACGTCAAAAATATTCGTTATAGTAAATTCGAAATTGACCATCAACTCAGGATTCGGTTAAGTAATATAAAATTTCAACTTTATTGATTTTTCTAGCTTTCTTTTATTTACCTAACGGACGGATATGTAGGTATCTGTTCGATTGACCCCCGATGGCATAGTGGTAGTGTATGCGATTGCAGTAGTAGACGACCAGTTCGGAACCGGCAAGAAACTTAGAAAGGAACTTTTTTTTGATCGGATATTTTCATTTTAAAATTATTTCACTATGCCAGCATATTATTTCCAGGCAATTATCCTGCAAATAGTCTTTAACAGTGTAACAACTGTTTCGCAAAGCTTTTATAAAATTAACATTTTAAATTTATTTAATGGTGAAATTCTCAGGACACAGGGAAGCTTGTTGTAAAAACGTATATGTTACCCTGGAAAAAATCGCCAATCTTATGTAGTCGACTGTGGTGGACTAAAAGATTGTTTATATAGATATCAAGTGTTTATATTATGTTATCACAGAGTTTAGAAAACTGTGACAGATATTTCTGGACATGTGATACTACGGTTAGAATATAATTTATTTGAATTTTGAGTGATACGCTGGGGCCCAAATTATAAATAGCGCGTACTGCCTGCTTTCAAAAAACAAAAATATTATTTAAATCTGCAGCACTCCCCGGAGGAGAATACCTACCTTAAGATATAATTCTATAAAAAAATAGCTAAACTAAACCATTCTAGCCGTATCCACATCTGTTAGAGTCCATCTTTTTTACAGTGTATGCAGTCGAACTTAACCTAGAGGCCGTCTTTTCTATGTGTACTGCAATTTGGCATCAATAGTCATACCAAGGAACACAGTTGATTCCACAAACTCTAACAATTAATAAAAAGATGTAATATGACATATGATGTATATACATGACTATGAAAATTTTTATTTATACCAATAGACATAAAAACATGTATATAGTTAAAGTAATATACTTTGCAGACGTCATGGTTCGTTAGTTTAATATAAAATATAATTAGCTTAACATCTAGATTACCCGTTATGCCCACTTTTATACACTTATGCAATTGTAACACCTTTTTATTATTTTACTTTTTTTTTATTCTAATTTCGAATATGGCATATAATGTTGCCGATGCTGGCAACGACGTCCCTAACATTTATTTACCGGCACGGCAACGTCTCAGAGAATTCAGTTGTTATTCTGCTTCTTTGGAGGGATTCGGGTGTTATCCCATTTCCTTGGAGAAATAAACAGAATTAGTCATTAATTTATTTAAGATTCCATTATCGGATCCTTACCTGACGACAATGGAGGAACATGGAAAATATAAAAAAATATTTTTCCAGATCAGACCCGTCGTTTTACTTACCCAACTTTCATGTAGATAGTCTTTTTTTGAAATCGGCTAAAAGGAATGACTGACATATTATTAAGTAATTTGAAGTTGAAAGGCGTAAGTGTTCGTTTCAATGGGTCCAAGTGACCGCACGACGCCCGTCGCCTGGTATGCCTGTTATATTTAGCGCCGAGAGCGGGCCGAGCCAGCCGTGTAGGTTTTCCATACGATTAATTCTGTTACATGCTACCGCTACACGGGTAATGAAAATTATGATCCGGAGCTGAACCTGTGTGGGCGGCAAGTACACAACATTGTCGATAAAATGATTTTTTTTTGTCATAATAAACTTAATATCGTATCCTAGGCTTTTTAACCGTGTGGAAATCCCCACGGATTTTATGTCGCACTCGAATCGATTTAAACCACACGGTCCGTTCCTATCTGTCTGGCGCTGGGTACCCCGGGTAATTCGGAAGGATGTTTCAAAGTGTCCGACAGTAATACGTATCTTATGCTGTCAACTAAAGAATACCACTGTACGTACATACATTAAAGATTACCACATGTTGAGATTACAGTCGATTTAACTGGTTAACCAATTGTCATAAATATCAAGTAACAACTAGAGATTTTTAAATTATAACATTGATGTGGCCGACAAGCATACGACCCACCTGATCGAAAGTGCATCATTTAGCCTATGAACGTTTACAATACAAGAGATGCTATACTCATAATTATCATCATCCGAGCGTCTATCCCAGTTGCGTCTCGCGACGCTTACCTACATTTTGTCCTCCACTTCGCACCGTCGTCGGCATCCCCTGTAGTGAGACCATTAGCACGCATGTCATCCTTTACGACGCCAAGCCAACACTTCTTGGGTCTTCCCCTCTTACGGCGACCAGGCGCGGCGGCGGGGCCGACATGGCTATATTTGTTTTTCACGTAGTCCGGCGGTTGCCGCAAGACGTGACCGCGGTTGCCGCAAAACTTGAAGACGACGAGACTTTGAGAACTATGAAGGTGACACTTGCAGCTTATCTGCAATGTCACGGACGCCGCGGATGCCAGAGTTCCTCACACGGTCCATCTGCGTTACTTCACACATCCACCGCAGTATCGTCATTTCCGTGGCACGCAGCTCCTGCTTGTGTCGCTCCAGTAGTGGCCACACCTCACTGCCATGTAAAAGGACAGGCCTAATGATGGTTTTATAGACCAGTCCCTTCAACTCGACCGGCATTTTTGGGTCACATATGACACCGGTCATCTCCCGCGGCAGCAATGCGTGTCTTGTCGTCGCAATCGATGTCACTGGACGCGTGCTTATTTCTTAAAGAAATCTCTTCTAGCAGACCGGCGAGAGGTAAGCTTCAAGAAATAGTTTTTTAGGAAAATTACCAAAATTCAAGAGAAATCCTTAAAAATAAAAATAAATACTGGATGCATGGATTTTATTTTTATTTTATCTGATTGCTGGATAAATTATCCATAAAATAAAAACATCAAATGTTATGAATCAGTTAAAATTTTAGAGTTATGAGAGCTAAAACTTGTAACAATAAAAAAAAATTGCTTTATCGAAATTTCAATTGATTTTAGTGAAAAATATCCACTCCGAACTGGTCGTACAAACGATGTCATTAAATTTCTTGTTTCCTTAGCTTTCTAAAAAGGTATAATAAGTGTACAAAATTCTAAGATAGCGCCCAACAAACTCAGTTATTGCCGAGTAGGTAATACGTAAACTGCACATTAATAACATTATTAGCACTTTACCATACTACCCTGCTAAGGTTTTTTCTTTAAGTGTCATTAATTTACCTCGTAACACGTCTCATTGATTTGCTTTAGTGGACTTTATGAATGCATTGTGTATTGTTGCCCATTTGGTTCTCCAAGCAAGTAAGGATGACTATGGTTAATTTTACTAAGAGTAGTATGAAAAAAATATCTAATGTAGATGAAATAATACTCATACTGATACAAAATAATAATATTTAATTAGAAAAAACGCAAGTTATCTTTACAATTAAAATACTCAAGTTATTTATTTCTTCCCGGTTAGTTAGTGGAAATTCTTCCCGAACAGGAACATCTTCGAGAAGGTTGAATAAATGGTTTCGAAGAAAATCCTCGTAAGCTTCGCCATTTAAGTTGTTTGGTAAGAAATATGGCCCCACCAAGTATCTGTCAATAACGCCCATCCATACGTTTACAGAGAATCTTCTTTGATGAGCTCCTTCCTTGGACTTTCTTGGACTTTCTCCCCGTGTAGTCCAATAGTGGAGATTGTGATAATTCGTTACACCGTCTCGGTCAAACTTGGACTCATCCGTCCATAAGATTTTACTTAAAAACATTGCGTCTTCAGCGTCCATATGCTGCATGAAGCGACAGAAATCTACTCGTCTTGCAGGGTCTCCCTCCTATAGCGCTTGAACAGGTGTGTAGTGGTATGGGTACTGTCGCGCTGCATGTAAAGTAAACCATACTTTGCATTGAGATAATCCCATTTGCCTGGCTACTATGCGTGTAGATGTAGTGGGATCTCTCGTAAAACGATCCAGTATTTCTTCTTCGTGCTCTGCATCCACTTGACGAGGTCTACCAGCATCGTGACGCCGCTCATGAACACTTCCACTTTCTCTAAGCCGTTGAAACGCCGCAGAAAAGACACGTACACTAGGTGCGCGACGATTTGGGAATCGGTGTATGTACTCCCTTCTGGCCGCTGCAGCATTACCGTCACAGAATCCGTACACAAACACAATGTCTGCGTACTCTTCGCTACTGTAGCTTGCCATTGAAATAAAGCAAAGAAACAGATGGATGAAATAACTAGTACGAATAATAGGTACGTCCGGCACGCGTCAGTATCTAAGTAGTACTAGACAGTGGTCGCGCAACTTGGGGCCCAAGCGCAAGGCAACGGCCAACCGTCAACAATTGCTATCTCACTCACACACGTTGTGCTATTTATCGATTCTCTCACTCTCGCATAGTGAAACCGTGAGAAAGGTTTTAAGAATTCCAGGTATCGGCTCGGCTTGCAATACATTAACAATAGGGATCATAACTACCTGCTCGGGACTAACTGAGTATGTTGGGCGCTATCTGAGAATTTTGTACACTTATTATACCTTTTTAGAAAGCTAAGGAAACAAGAAATTTAATGACATCGTTTGTACGACCAGTTCGGAGTGGATATTTTTCACTAAAATCAATTGAAATTTCGATAAAGCATATTTTTTTTTTATTGTTACAAGTTTTAGCTCTCATAACTCTAAAATTTTAACTGATTCATAACATTTGATGTTTTTATTTTATGGATAATATATCCAGCAATCAGATAAAATAAAAATAAAATCCATGCATCCAGTATTTATTTTTATTTTTAAGGATTTCTCTTGAATTTTGGTAATTTTCCTAAAAAAGTTAAAGTATCGTGTATTTCCGAAACCAGTAGATTTCGACCAGGTGTTCCACACATTTTTGAACATCCCATGGGCTGTACTCTTACCCCCTTAAAACAATTACACCTATTTAAAGTCACCCTGTATAAATATATATATATATACATATATATAAACTTTATCGATAGTTCAAGATAAAGAGGAAATATAGTGTTCACGGACTCTCTTTTTGAAAGAGGAGATAGTGTTAATTTCGCTCTGCATGAACAGTAAAGGAATAGGAATAGAAATCCGTTTTGTGGACAGGGAATTTGAGGTTGGATCGGAGATGAGAGCTTTAGGATTGTATAAAATATTGAAAACAAGGTAAAGTATTCGAGTGTTTATGCAAAGGCGGATTGGGAGCCTATGTGACGCCTATGCGACGGATGTGGGATCTGTAGAGTTTAATGCCAGGTACTTTTACTAAGTTTCAGACCACCGTTCTCAACCGTCTCCTTCCACGCCTTCACATGTCGTACTAACCTGCCCCTGTCCGCGTCTGTCAGCACGATACAAGCAACCATAGAGGTTGCTCATGTGAGTCCCTGATGCTGTCTAACAGAACCCAGGTGTACCCCGACGGTGATGTGGAAGGGTTTCGTGTCGCCAACAGCGGTCCGAACCACGGAATCGGATTCTCATTCTCGGATATTGTCAATTTAAGCCTCTGGGACCCCTTTGGTTCGCAGTGCCCACCAGATCATCGATCTCGAGGAACACATTCGAAGGCCTTCTGCATGTCCACGAAAAGACAGTTCAGAGGTGTATTCTTCGGTATTTCTCCGCGACAACCCTTAGGGCAAAATCAGGGTCTGTGGTCCAATGAACAGGGCGAAACCCATATTGACACTCCGAGAAAGTACACACAAGAGATGCTGCACTCAATGCTACAAAAAGAATTTACGATCGAGGCTCTAGTAGATGCCCGAAGTCAAAGACTGAGGGCTTTCTGAAGCGAGGTTCGTAATTGCGGGGATGAAGAGTAGAAGCGTGCACGTCGCCATCCCTGCCAGCTACGGCTGCAATTCTACTCCAACACGAGTGCCACCAGGGCGAATTATGCTAGGGCGTGCCCCCGAGGCGACGCGCACCAGTTCGTCCCCGCTGGTGCGAAAAGTGTGTGCCAGAGCGGCGTAGGGGATCGCCACCCTACACGCGCGGCCTGACACGGCGGGAAGTGGAGGATGGAGTGCAGGGTAGCTGCGTGGAATGTGAGGGGAGGAATGACAGATAAGATGAATGAGTTGATGGATGTTATGAATGAGAGAAAGTTAGATGCAGTGTGCTTGACAGAGACCAAGCGCAAGGGTAGCTAAGTCTTGGAGTTCCCGGGTGGGATGCTCGCGCTTTGGTCTGGAGTACCAGAGAGCGAGCATGGCAGTCGGGGGGTTGGAATTTTGCTGTCCTCGCGATTGGCCTCCGGTATGTATGAGTACAAACTGGTAGGTCCTAGAATCCTCTGGATCCGTTTAAAACATGGTTTGACGAAGATTTTCCTGGTAGCTGCTTACGCGCCAGTATCTTCGTCGAACGCGAGTCAGCTAGAGGGCTTCTGGGAGAGTATAAGAGAAGCTCTAAATGTGATAGCAGGAAATGAAAGACTTATAGTAAGTGGAGACTTGAATGGATGGGTGGGTACCGCTCGCGATGGTTTTGAGTCGGTACTCGGGAAGTATGGGGATAAAAGGGTGAACGACGCTGGCAAGCTAATACTGGCATTTTGTAAGGAAAAGGATTTGTTTGTGGCGAACACAATATTCAACCACAAACAAATTCATATGTATTCGAGGACATGTAAGTCAAAGAGAAGCATGATAGATCTATTCCTAATGGATAGTCTGCTCCGTAAACAGGTGATGGACACAAGGGTTTATCGAGGCGCTGAGCTGGGATCAGACCACTACCTAGTCATAACTAGAATTAGGGGTCTGTTCACGGGTTGGCGTCATCGTACCGAGTGTCCTGAACCTCAGCCGACTTATAGCATCAAAAGCTGGAAGCTGCAGGATGCATCCATTAGGGATAAATATAATGAAAGGGTAGCCGAAAAGCTAGGCGACGTCAATGTAAGTAGTGAGAATGTGGAAAGTGTATAGCAGAACCTTAGCGATAGTATGATAAATGCCGCTGTGGAAGTGTGTGGAGAAACGAAAAGAGGCAGTAGTAATAAGCGTGATGCATGGTGGAATGAGGAAGTTAAAGAAGCAGTTCGAATGAAGAACAAAGGATGGCTAGACTACTTAGCCTCGCGGAATGATTTTAATATGAAAGAGATACAAGCTGCAGAAAGTTAACACGAAGGCACTGATAGAAGAAGCTCGTGAAAGGTGCAGAATGAAAGCGGATGAAAGGTTGTTGTCCAATTTCCGGGATAATGCCAAGCTCTTTTGGAGAGAGGTAGGCAGGACCCGGAGTTGTTCGGCAATCTGCAGTATGAATGAAGTGCTTAGTGGTAACAATGACGTCCTAACAGACCAAACTGAAGTCCTGCAGAGATGGAGTGAATATTATGGAAAGATGTATGCAAGAAAAGACAGAAATGCCACATCGGGAAATGGAGCTCACTTCGATGCTCCGGATCCCGATGTCATTGAAGTCATTAATATGAAAGAAATAGAACAAGCGATAAGAAGTATGAAATGTGGTAAGGCTGCGGGAAAAGACAGAGTTACTGCTGAGATGATCAAGTACGGTGGGTCGCGTGTCTGGGACACACTATGTCTGTTATGCAACTTGTGCTGGCGGACGGGTGAGGTCCCGGATAACTGGCGAGTAGCAGTTGTAGTACCTATTTACAAAGGGAAAGTAAACTGCTCCAGCTACAGGGCGATCAGTTTGGTCAGCTTAGCTAGTTAGGTGTATGCATAGGTTATAACGGCACGAATACAAGAAAAGTCTGAAAGGTATTTATGGGAGGCTCAATGAAGGAAGAGGTTGCATTGATCAAGTGTTTTTTCTTCGCATGATCGCGGAAAAGTTTCTGGTTGTTAGCCAGAAGGTTTTCTGCGCTTTTGTGGATCTGGAGAAAGGATTTGATAACGTTGTGAGAGAAACGCTGTGGGACTTGCTGCCCGGATATGGTTTGGACGGCTCGCTGCTGCGGGCAATACAGTCGCTTTATAGGGACTGTAAGGCTTGCGTGCGAGTAGGGGGGAATGTGTCACCTCTTTTTGATGTCTGTACAGGCGTCAAACAGGGATGTGTCATGTCCGCCTGGCTGTTCATAGTGTATCTGGACAGTTGCCTGCAGAAGTTGAAAGATTTTAATATGGGTGTGAATTTGGTTGAAATACAGTAAACTGTCTGCTGTACGCTGATGATGCGGTGCTCATGGCCTCATCAGAAGCCGACCTTCAGGCATTAGTCACTAATATGAAAGAGGAGTGTGAAAGTAAGGGTCTTCGCTTGAATGCAAGTAAAACTAAGGTTCTAGTATTTAAAAGAGGTGACGTAAGAACTAAATGTGAGATTATGGTAAACCAGCAACGTCTAGAGCAAGTGAATGAAATTGTGTATTTAGGAAGTATGTTAAGCGCGGATGGAAGATGTGATTCGGATGTAGAACGGCGAGTAGCTGCCGGAAACAGAGTTAACGGTGCTTTGTCCCAGTTAGTAAAGCGACAAAGCATCGTAAAAGAAGCACGAATGGCGATTCATAACGCAGTGCTAGTGCCAACTTTGTTTTACGGTAGTGAAACCTGGGTATGTCAGCAGATGTATGAAAGTAAATTGAATGCTGTGGAGATGTGATCACATCGAAAATTGTGCGGCGTTACCTTGGCCGACCGAATACGTAACGAAGTGATACTGTAATGATGCGTGGTTGAGCCGCGCCATCATACGACTAACGCCATCTATCGGACTGATGCGGCATTGAAGTTACTCCCGCATAAGCGTGGAGGGGAGTTCGAGGTCCCGTCTCCCGCGCCTCGATCCACCCCTGGGCCCTATATAAGCAGTTGACAGGAAGTTTCGAGAACAACCTAGATTTGTCAATTACGATACTGTGTACTACCACACAAAAGTATTTTCCTAAAACTATATAAATTCATAAAATAGTTTAGTTTCTAATTATAATCAATCATCCTTACTAACTTTTGTTGCCTACAGGAAGGAGTGTTTAAATCTAATTCTATCTATAGTGTTCTTACCTATTTCCTTTTCAGCGTATGTATTACCGCAATTAATAGCTATTTTTATAAATGCCAAATCTATTACAATCGCTAATTTACAGCCATAGCTATAATAGGAATACGTTTAAAGCTTTAATTTTCACAAGTGTGCCAACCAACCCTTACTAAATTTTATTCTATGTACCTACCACCTACAACCTATATGTAAGACTTCCCGCCTCTCCAGCCCACCTGGGCCTGAAGAGAAGCTGGAAGCCTTTTAGGTTTCCGGCTGAGGTTCTTACCCCAGGCTTCTGTCTTCCAGGGTCCTTTGTTACGGGTGAACCTTGACGGTTTCACCACTATACCTACTACTTGTTGGCCGAGCGCTGCTCCGAGGCTCCTTCTGGTCGCCCCTAGACCGGGAGTGAAAGCCGTCGCCCAGCCGGAGAACCCTACGACTGCGAGAGGAACAACATCCGACCCGTGGAAGATCACCTGGCCCTCCCTCAGATAAGTCCAGATTCCGCGGCCTCTCGCGGCAGAGTCCATCTTACGGTTGCCTACCTATATTCAACACCCGCGATACTATTGACTATACTACTTTTGGCCCTATCGGGAAATATATACTACTTTGTAACTACTTCTACTTTTATTTATCTCCCGTAGAGTCCTGTACAACCATAAGGTTTACAATACGCAATATTGCAGGTTTGAATGAAAGTGTCAGCGTTAAGCTGGAAAAGGGCGTGCTCCGTTGGTTTGGACACGTCCAACGAATGAGTGAGGAACGATTGACGAAGAATATATATTGTTCAAAAGTAGAGGGTAGAAGGAGACAGGGTAGACCGAGACTTACATATGAAGACCACGTGAGCAGATTGCTCAAAAACCGAAAGGTCAAAATTACTCGGATGAAGCGATTGATGAATCTCGAAGAAGCGAAAGAAGTATGCATGGATCGCGAAGCCTGGCGATCTTTCCTCTCTGACTACCCCATCAGGGATACAGCGTGAAGATAGTTAGTTAGTTAGTTGGGTTCGTAATTTCCGTACCGCCCTTGAAACATAATTTTTTTTCATCACATTTGCGAGTACTTTAATAAAATTACAGGGCAGGAAAAATGTATTTACTAATAAGGCAAACGTTTTTGCCGCATGGATAATATCTGGCTGTGTTGCATAAATTTACATCACAGTCATCGGACGACGATGACGACAGTTTATATAACTTTTTTACTTGTCTATTAATACAAAATGTTAATAATTATGAATTAAGTAATTATTAACTTTAATACCCAAGTCAGCACAACTATTATTACGAAATACTTGAATTTTTTTAAGTTGATGGCTTTGTTTTTCCCACGCCTCAAATTATACAAATGTTGTTCAGAAACGTTAAGGGCAAATACTTACGTAGGGGGGTCCATAAACCGTGAGATGTTTAAGGGGGGGGGGGTCGAGTCAAATCTCATCTAAACTTACGTTGGAGTGAGGGGGGGACGGTCTCGGCAAATACCACCCAATTTTTTTCTGATTGGAACAAAAAAATAATACATTATTGGTGCATTTAATCCAGATTGTCCATGCTTAAGATTTAATCTTAAGCGTATATCGTAATACGATTAAGATCATTCAATAATTCGATCAAATGAAAATCATTTCATTCCTACTTCGACGCTATACATCTACTGACTATCAAACCACCATATTCTTTTTTTTAATTACAGTAGTCACGATTTAAGTATTGTATTGTTAAATTTTTATTACACTTATAACTCTTAGCAATATTGATTACAAGTCTTAACTAGTCGTAAATAAAAGCACGAAGCAATTTAATTTTCTTTTTACAATAACAATCCAACACATTTACGTAAGAAACCCACTTATTGAAAAACCTCACGTGACATTGGGGGATGGGAGGGGGTTGAATAAAATCTCACAACATCTCACCTTCAGGGACAGAAAATTTTAACAAACACCTCACGTAATTTATGGACGCCCCCTAGGTTACGCAACTATGACGGAGTGTAAAAAAAATTACGACGTTTTGATTAAAAAACCTATTAAAATCGATTATTAAGAACAGCGAAATTGCAATGAAATTCTTGATTAGATAACATTTGAAGACAATTTTTCAATTGCATGTACCTAAACTCCTTGTTTGAACTTGCATGATCTGTGCTATAAATTAAAAAAAAAAATTAGCTGACCAAGGGTTTCATGACATATAAAAAATTCTAGGGTTTTAGGGGTATTACGGCCCAGTTAACCTGTATGTTTAGATATCTACTGTTTACGTGCAAAATGTGATGAAAATGGTGGCTTGGAACTACATCGATTAGATGTCATCATCTCATCATTGTGCTTGTACACCTCACAATGTAGTATATTTAGTTTACCGGGTATGTTTTTTATATTTTTTTATAAAATCTATTAGTTAACCGGGAACTACTCCACCTCGCCACAGTTGAAAGCTTACTCCAGTTTTACATGTAATGTACCCTACCCTGCCTATTGCTACTTAAACAATGTAGCGCCATCTGTTACCAAGTTGCAGCACAAATTTCCCACAAAACAATATTAGGCACTGATATGATAATTCAGATTATACAATCCAGTAACTATAATGGATTTATAGAAACTCCAGATCGTTGACACTTGGTGGAACTTTTCATTTTATTTAACACAATTTGGACGAAAAGCCAACGACAGAGTTGAGGAATGCATAACGCCTATCAAAATAATATAGCAATATAAAGCGAATGTGACTATGAGTTACACAAACTCGTCGTGTATCCGGCGCGTAATAAATTTTTTAACCACATTTAGTCCGAGACTACCAGGACTTTAATTGGTCGTGCAAATTAGTGTCTAGCACATAAGACCTTTTAGCCTTTTTGTTACCACCTCACTAAAAAGGCAACGGGTTCAAAAGTTCTTTCAAATTTAACATCTAAAATAGAAACACTGGGGATGAAGAGTAGAAGCGTGCACGTCGCCATCCCTGCCAGCTACGGCTGCAATTCTACTCCAACACGAGTGCCACCAGGGCGATTACTGCTAGGGCGTGCCCCCGAGGCGACGCGCACCAGTTCGTCCCCGCTGGTGCAAAAAGTGTGTGCCAGAGCGGCGTAGGGGACCGCCACCCTACACGCGCGGCCCGACACGGCGGGAAGTGGAGGATGGAGTGCAGGGTAGCTGCGTGGAATGTTAGGGGAGGAATGACAGATAAGATGAATGAGTTGATGGATGTTATGAATGAGAGAAAGTTAGATGCAGTGTGCTTGACAGAGACCAAGCGCAAGGGCAGCGAAGTCTTGGAGCTCACGGGTGGGATGCTCGCGCTTTGCTCTGGAGTACCAGAGAGCGAGCATGGCAGTCAGGGGGTTGGAATTTTGCTGTCCTCGCGATTGGCCTCCGGTATGTATGAGTACAAACTGGCAGGTCCTAGAATCCTCTGGATCCGTGTAAAAATTGGTTTGACGAAGATTTTCCTGGTAGCTGCTTACGCGCCAGTATATTCGTCGAACGCGAGTGAGCTAGAGGACTTCTGGGAGAGTATGAGAGAAGCTCTAAATGTGATAGAAGGAAATGAAAGACTTATAGTATGTGGAGACTTGAATGGATGGGTGGGTACCGCTCGCGATGGTTTTGAGTCGGTACTCGGGAAGTATGGGGATAAAAGGGTGAACGACGCTGGCAAGCTAATACTGGCATTTTGTAAGGAAAAGGATTTGTTTGTGGCGAACACAATGTTCAACCACAAACAAATTCATATGTATACGAGGAGATGTAAGTCAAAGAGAAGCATGATAGATCTATTCCTAATGGATAGTCGGCTCCGTAAACAGGTGAAGGACACGAGGGTTTATCGAAGCGCTGAGCTGGGATCAGACCACTACCTAGTCATAACTAGGATTAGGGGTCTGTTCGCGGGTTGGCGTCATCGTACCGAGTGTCCTGAACCTGGGCCGACTATTAGCATCAGAGCTGGAAGCTGCAGGATGCATCCATTAGGGATAAATATAATGAAAGGGTAGCCGAAAAGCTTGACGACGTCAATGTAAGCAGTGAGAATGTGGAAAGTGTATGGCAGAACCTTAGGGACAGTATGATAAATGCCGCTGTGGAAGAGTGTGGAGAAACGAAAAAAGGCAGTAGTAATAAGCGTGATGCATGGTGGAATGAGGAAGTGAAAGAAGCAGTTCAAATGAAGAAGAAAGCATGGCTAGACTACTTAGCCTCGCGGAATGATTTTAATATGAAAGAGAGATACAAGCTGCAGAAAGTTAACACGAAGGTGAAAGGTGCAGAATGAAAGCGGATGAAAGGTTGTCGTCCAATTTCCGGGATAATGCCAAGCTCTTCTGGAAAGAGGTAGGCAAGACCCTGAGTTGTTCGGCAATCTGCAGTATGAATAAAGTGCTTAGTGTTAACAATGACGTCCTAACAGACCAAAGTGACGTCCTGCAGAGATGGAGTGAATATTATGGAAAGATGTATGCAAGAAAAGACAGAGATGCCACATCGGGAAGTGGAGCTCACTTCGATGATCCGGATCCCGATGTCATTGAAGTCATTAGTATGACAGAAATAGAACAAGCGATAAGAAGTATGAAATGTGGTAAGGCTGCGGGAAAAGACAGAGTTACTGCTGAGATGATCAAGTACGGTGGGTCGCGTGTCTGGGACGCACTATGTCTGTTATGCAACTTGTGCTGGCGGACGGGTGAGGTCCCAGATGACTGGCGAGTAGCAGTTGTAGTACCTATTTAAAAAGGGAAAGGCTCGCGCCTAAACTGCTTCAACTACAGGGCGATCAGCTTGGTCAGCTTAGCTAGTAAGGTGTATGCAAAGGTTATAACGGCACGAATGCAAGAAAAGTCTGAAAGGTATTTATGGGAGGCTCAATGCGGATTCCGACGTGGAAGAGGTTGCATGGATCAAGTGTTTTCTCTCCGCATGATCGCGGAAAAGTTTCTGGCTTTCTTTTCTTTTTTTTTTTTTGCTTTAAGATTTTCTGCGCTTTTGTGGATCTAGAGAAAGCATTTGATAACGTTGTGAGAGAAACGCTGTGGGACTTGCTGCCAGGATATGGTGTGGACGGCTCGCTACTGCGGGCAATACAGTCGCTTTATAGGGACTGTAAGGCTTGCGTGCGAGTAGGGGGGGATGTGTCACCTCTTTTTGATGTCCGTACAGGCGTCAAACAGGGATGTGTCATGTCCGCCTGGCTGTTCATAGTGTATCTGGACAGTTGCCTGCAGAAGTTGAAAGATTTTAATATGGGTGTGAATTTGGGTGACTTTACAGTAAACTGTCTGCTGTACGCTGATGATGCGGTGCTCATGGCCTCATCAGAAGCCGACCTACAGGCATTAGTCACTAATATGAAAGAGGGGTGTGAAAGTAAGGGTCTCCGCATGAATGCAAGTAAAACTAAGGTTCTAGTATTTGAAAAAGGTGACGTAAGAACTAAATGCGAGATTAGGGTAAACCAGGAACGTCTAGAGCAAGTGAATGAAATTGTGTATTTAGGAAGTATGTTTAACGCGGATGGAAGATATGATTCGGATGTAGAACGGCGAGTAGCTGCCGGAAACAAAGTTAACGGTGCTTTGTCCCAGTTAGTAAAGCGACAAAGCATCGTAAAAGAAGCACGAATGGCGATTCATAACGCAGTGCTAGTGCCAACTTTGCTTTACGGTAGTGAAACCTGGGTATGTCAGCAGATACATGAAAGTAAATTGAATGCTGTGGAGATGCGATCACTTCGAAAATTGTGCGGCGTTACCTTGGCCGACCGAATACGTAACGAAGTGATACGCAATATGGCAGGTTTGAATGAAAGTGTCAGCGTTAAGCTGGAAAAGGGCGTGCTCCGTTGGTTTGGACACGTCCAACGAATGAGTGAGGAACGATTAACGAAGAATATATATTGTTCAAAAGTAGAGGGTAGAAGGAGTCAGGGAAGGCCGAGACTTACATATGAAGACCACGTGAGCAGATTGCTCAAAAACGGAAAGGTCAAAAGTACTCGGATACCCAGACGTGCGTGTATGAAGCGATTGATGAATCTCGACGAAGCGAAAGAAGAATGCATGGATCGCGAAGCCTGGCGATCTGTCCTCTCTGACTACCCCGTCAGGGATACAGCGTGAAGATAGTTAGTTAGTTAGTTAGTTAAAATAGAAACATTTTAGTAAATTTATTCGGCAATTTAGACCCGCCCACAATCACCTTTATAAGCGAAGAAGCTCTCGTGGCCCCGTGGACGCAGTGTTCTGCAAACGATCACTGCGTTAAGCAACTTTCGCCTGATCATTTCAACACGGCAATGGGCTCACCACCTGTTACGTGGGACAAAAGTGCATACGGTGAATTGTGGGTGTATAGTATGCCTCTGCCTACCCCTTCGGGGATAAAGGCGTGACATTATGTATGTATGTATTTAGCTATCGTGGTGTACAAAACTGCCATTTTAAGAATATATTTTCCGTCTCTTCGCTAATAGTAGGTCTGGAATACCTAAAAGTCATGTCTATCACCAAAGGAGTAGACAGATGCATACTTTTCACCTTCATAAGTGGGTTTCTTTTTTAACTCACGTAAATTAGTGGTGAGTCCATTGCCGTGTTGAAATGAATTGGTTTTATTTTTTTTCAAGCCGTCTCACTTCCACAATGCGGTCATCCATCCGCTAGCGAAAGCGAAAGTTGCTTAACGCAGTGATCGTTTGCAGAACATTGAGTTAGCGGACCGCTTCATCTAGCACAATGTATATGAATTTAAATAATAATTATCTAAATACATACACATAACAAATGAATATGCGCACTCACGCACTCACCCTCGCCCTCACCCTCACCCTCATACTCACACTCATACACACTCACACACTCTTTCACACACTCTTTCACACACTCTTTCACACACTCACTCACTCTCACACACACTCAAACACACACACACACACACACTCACTCACACACACACATTTACACACACTCATACACTCACACACACTTACACTCACACACTAACACACTCGAACACTCACACACTCACACACAGTCACACACACTAACACACACACACACACGGAATCTCTTGATTCGGTCGCTGCGCTCAAAGCCCGCCATAAAAGCTTATAAATAGCTTTAAAAAAAATCCACAATATATTTATTTATTTTATTTATTAATTCCAACCCCGTATAACCTGTATTTTGTTTTTTCATCAGTTATTTTCTTTTTAATATGCAGTGATACATAACTATGAGTGATACGTAATATAAATAGAATTCGTTGGGACAACTCACACAACGCCATCTGTTTCCAAACTAAGCAGAGCTTGTACTATGTAACCAGATAACTAATAAACATACTTATATATTTCTAAATATAGATAAATAAAACCCAGACTGTACGATGCAACCGTACACTTAAAAATAATGCAGTTTTACTCAAATAAGTCAGTACACGTAAAGCGGTCGTCGCGTGTGCTCCCCCGCTCCTTTGTATTATTATCATTATTGGTCACGGCAATAAATTACTTTTTGGGTTATAAGTGTTTCTTACTGCACCAACCCCCAACCTCCAACATTGGTCCTTCGAGCCGGAATATATAAAGGAATGATACTTGGCGTAGGTGAAGTTGAGAATAATTGTAATGGTGTAGTCACACTGAACTGCTTATCAACATACAACGAGTTTTCGTTCACCTCAGACGTACTTGTTATGAACAATATACTCAAAGATATTCCGTCTAAGTCCTTTGATGCATCGAAGTGGTCTTATTAGGAAAACCTGAAATTAGCAGATCCTTACTATAAAATGAGTCGTTCAGTGGACTTATTGCTAAGCGCCCAAGTTCACGGATTGATATTGTTAGGTAGATTAATAAAAGGTGAGAGCCTATCCCAGCCTGTGGTACAAGAAACACAACTGGGGTGGATTATATACGGCGGCGGCGAAATGTCGTCTTATCAATGTAACATGGTTCTTAATAATACTCAAGATATTCAGCGTTTTTGGGAAATTCAGGATATTAGTGAACATTCAAGCTTATCATCAGAAGAACAGCAGTGTGTAGATTTCTATATGTCCACCACGAGAAGACGTGAAGACGGGCGTTACGAGGTAAAATTGCCTCTGAAACCTGACATAGATGAAAAACTAGGTTCATCTAAGGAGATAGCTATAGCCCAGTTTAAAAATATGAAACGAAAATTTTGTAAACAACCAATCTTAGCCGAGCAATATAAATCGTTCATCAATTAATACATAGCTTTAGGACACATGGTACCGAGTTTCAACAATTACAATAACAAGGTGCTATCATGTTACTTGCCGCACCATTCAGTGCAACGATTGGAATCAACAACTACTAAGTTATGCGTAGTTTTTGACGCGTCAGCAAGAACATCTAGCGGATATAGTATGAATGATTTTATGTTTAAAGGTCCTAATTTACAGCGGGATATTCTGGAATTACTCATAAAATGGCGTCAATATCGTTATGCTTTTACATCCGACATAGAAAAAATGTACAGGCAAATTATGGTCTGTGAAACCGATCAAAGATATCAGCAAATCGTATGGAGAGATGACCCTATACATACATATACGCTTACTACCATAGTGTATGCGACAAAATCGGCCCCATTTTTGGCGATGATGACTCTAAGACGGCTTGCGTCAGATGAACAAAAGAGATTCCCGGAAGCCGCTAAGGTCCTGGAGGAATCCTGTTATATGGACGACGTAGTCCATGGGCCTCACTCTATTGCAAAAGGTCAGCAGCTAATAGAAAGCTTGAACAAGTTATTAAAATCTGGAGGTTTTACACTGAGAAAGTGGTGCACAAATAAACCAGAACTCCTGCAAAACATTGAGCACAGTGCCGGAGAAATAATTTATAATTTTAAATCAGAAAGTATGTCAAAAGCATTAGGGCTGCGATGGAACTCCTCTAATGAAAATTTCACTTTTAAATATATTCTAGCTAATTCCAATGTTAAAACAACTAAGAGATTACTCTTATCGGAAATATCAAAAATATTTGACCCACTGGGATGGTTATCACCGTTTACTACTAAACTAAAATTACTATTTCAACAGCTGTGGCTCAATAAAATGCTTTGGGATGACGAAGTTCCGGAGTCCATAAAAAGAGAATGGACTGCAATCAATGCTGAAATGATATACCTAAACCAATATGAGATACCACGCTGGATTGGGTATGAGCCTGATGATGTCATCGAACTCCATGGTTATTGTGACGCATCAACCAAGGCTTATGCAGCCGTAATATACGCACGAATTATGAGAGGAAGCGAGAAGCTTGTCACTCTGGTGGTGGCTAAAACTCGATTAGCACCCATATCTAAGAGTATATCGTTGCCCAGGTTAGAGTTATTGGAATATTAGTAGTAACTAATGCATAAAGTTGTTTCATGTTTAAGCGAGCTAAAGATACGTGTGTATGGATGGTCGGACTCTATGGTGGTCTTAGGCTGGCTACAAGGCGATCATAATCGCTGGAAGCCCTTTGTTGCAAATAGAACGGTATGTTGCCTCAAAGGACAATCCAGCCGATGCAGCTAGTAGAGGAATTTCAGCGGATCAATTGAAAAACCAAGACCTGTGGTGGCAAGGACCGCAGTCGTTAAAATTGTTTGACGAAAATGATTCAAAATGCAATACCTATAGCACTAATCAGGCAATAAAAACTAAATATACCACCAAGATAGTCAATACTACCCAGATCAGTGACGCTGAAAGCAGCATTATTTCTAAGTTATTAAGTAAATTTAGTTAAATACGTAAAGTAATTAAAGTACTAGCATGGATATTACGAGTCATTAAAATAATAAAATTTAAAGGGAGCAAAGGTACGTCTATAAACATTAAGTTATCTTTTTTTTTTACTATTTTTGAGCTTTAAAAAGCTAAGTTTCTTATAATTAAAAATATTCAGCGGTCGGAATTTTGTGAAGAAATTCTTTAGTTAAGGAAACAAGGGAAAGTACATAGAAAAAATCGCTTGCATAAATTTAATTCGTTTATTGATATCGACGACATTTTAAGAGTTGAAGGTCGTTTAAGCAACGCGCACCTCAGTAAGGAAATGAAACACCCAGCTATATTACCCCATAACACTCGGTTCACTACTCTGTTGATACAGCAGGCTCATGAACTCACCTGCCACGATGGACCGAGGCTAACCCTATTTAATCTTAAACAAAGTTATTGGATAATAGGTGGGAATAAAGCTGTGAGGAAAGAAGTAAGAAACTATGTTACATGTCGAAAACACGACCGTAAATTACAAACTCAGTTAATGGGAGATCTACCCGAATCTAGAAGCAACCCTGTCCCCTCATTCTATCACACCGGCGTGGACTACACCGGTTACGTTGAGGTAAAATATAACAAGTGACGGGGCATTAAGACAACAAAAGGGTACATCGCTCTGTTCATTTGTATGGCTACTAAGACTATACATTTAGAGCTTGTATCCGATTTAAGCAGTGCTGCGTTTTTAGCAGCACTACGTCGAATGGCAAATGGGTTAGTAAGAGTAGTTAGTTTGGAAACGAAAGGAGGAATCATTAAACGACCCGTTGTTAAATTATCAAAGTTTTAATTATCAAAGTACCAGTACCAAAATGCGTCATATAACACTGAAGACAAGTGTCTTCGAAAAGAAAAGCTTAAATGAAATCACAGTAGATCTGGTATGCCTATGTCAAAAATTGCAACGTTAGCAATTTCGTTATTATTCTTTATGTCTTTATTTACCAACTCCTAGGCAGCATTTAATATATCTCAATTACCTAGTAATAATTCCCTTTATTTTGAGTCTATAGACCGTATGCAAGTTATTCGCGATAAATGGAATCTAATAGTATATTACGATATGGGACCGTATTGGGAAGGGAATACTGCAGCTACAAAGTTTATAGAATATTTAAATAAGCTCTGCTTATCCCTAAGCGATAAACGGCATTGTAATACGATTACAATACAACTAAATCACGATTATAACGAATTACAGCACTATAATAAACGTATGCTTAATCAACACTTTAACGCGACACAGAGACAGCGTCGCGGCTTAATCAATGGTATAGGTTACGTGGCTAATAGCTTGTTTGGAGTATTAGATGAAAGATTCGCTGAACAGTATGCAAAGGAAATACTACTTATAAACCAAAATGAGCGTCATCTTGCCAACCTAGTACGAAATCAAACCTCAGTGGTCGAGGCGGAGTATAATATATTGAAAAGAACGGAACAAACTATACAGTTACAGCATAAAACTATAAATAAACACTTAATTGAATTAAATAAACCTGCAAATGTTTTAAAAAAGCAAGTCGAAAAAGTTTACTTAGTATGCAGAATTATGTCCTCTCTACGATTACAGCCATCAGTTTAATACAGAACCTCAGAAGAATTCAGGATACGCTATTAAACACCGTCACCGATATTTATCATGGAAAGTTTGATACGCACCTGTTAACCCCTGACCAGCTACAGCGTGAGCTACAGTTTATCTCTGGTCAATTGTCACATGATGTTACTCTACCTGTCGGAGATATACAGTTAGACCTCAAATATATCTATAGTATGTTAAGAGTTAAGGCGCGAATGATGGAAGATTTTTTTATATTTGAAATAACTTCCATTGATTAGTAGAGATAGTTACAAGATTTACAACGTCTTACCCATTCCACAGCAAATTAAAAGCTATATGATGAGCATTGGACCCATAGCAGAGTTTGTAGCTATAAATTTAAGAAAAGAGGCTTTCTTTACAATGTCTTTTTGGGAACTCCAATTATGTTCACATAATGAACACTAATTTTAAGCGAAGCGAAATTACGAAACCTATAAATCATTTAACTATCGAAGAAAAATTTTGCAAACTCGACAATAAAATTAAAACAATACACTGTTATTAGATCTATATGCCAAGACTCATGGTTGGGACTGAATGATCAATCTACATACTACTATTTTTGTTGTGACACTTGTACGGTGAGGATCATATGTCAAGATCAAGTTGCCGTTAAACATATGACTGGAGCTGGAATCATTGACCTCGATACTAAATGCGTAATCAAAGGAAAAGACTTTACGCTGTATTCTCATGCTAAATCAACTAATTCTATAAATTTATATTTAGGAATTCCAACTCCTCAGATAGCAGAACTAAACCACATAGTGAATGTGTCTCTATCTCACTATACAGAATATACTGACCCATTGAATAGCACATTAGCCGAGCTGGTAGAACAAATCGATCAGTTAAAATCTGCCAATCCTAACTCGTCAGATGACATTCTATCCACTAATGATATACACCAATATACAATTTCTTACGCTCTACTAGGCGCAGCCTTAGTTTTGGCTATTTTTTTTTTGGAAGAAGTGAAGAAGTGTGTCTATTACAGAAAGATCTTCAAATGTGTTAACTAGTGTAGTGTTTTCGCGAAAGCAGATTACGGCTGACCGACAGCCTGGTGAAGTGAATATATCAAGTGCGAACACTCTTTGTAAACAAAAGACGCGTGATCATTTTCAATTTTTTTTTGCCCGGGAGCATGTACGATGCAACCGTACACTTAAAAATAATGCAGTTTTACTCAAATAAGTCAGTACACGTATAGCGGTCGTCGCATAATGTGCTCCCCCGCTCCTTTGTATTATTATCATTATTGGTCACGGCAATAAATAACTTTTTGGGTTATAAGTGTTTCTTACTGCACCAACCCCAACCTTCAACACAGACACAGAAAAAACCATCGTGCTCATCACACAAAGTATTATCCTTAATATGGTAGGTTTGAATGAAAGTGTCAGCGTTAGGTTGGAATAGGGCGTGCTCTGTTGGTTTGGATACGTTCAACGAATCAGTGAGGTACGATTGATGAAGAATAATGTGAGAGTGTAGAGGGTAGATGAAGTCGGGGTAGGCCGAGACTTACTATAACGACCACGTGAGCAGCTTGCTCAAAAACGAAAAGGTCATAAGTACTCGAATTCCCAGACCTGTATGTATGAAGAAATTAATGAATGAAAGCCTGGCGATCTGTCCTCTCCGACTATGTAGAATTTCTAACAAAAAAATCCGCATCAAAATTTGGCCATCCGTTTGGGACAGACACACAAATACACAGGTTAAACAAAACACACCTCATTATTACAAAATAAACGGTTTTACTTACGTGTAAAATTTCGGGATAGCGAAATTTACACGTGGATTATAGATAGGATAGATAGCGTCAAGCTACGTTAGAAGTAGCGAAGTGTCAGCGCAGCTTCCGACGTAGCTTGACACTCCTCTTGAAAAAGGACCTCCGTTAGGTCCAAACTACTCAGGCTATCCCGAAATTTACACGTGGATTATAGATAGGATAGATAGCGTCAAGCTACGTTAGAAGCAGCGAAGTGCCAGCGCAGCTTCCGACGTAGCTTGACACTCCTCTTGAAAAGGGACCTCCGTTAGGTCCAAACTACTCAGGCTATCCCGAAATTTACACATGGATTATAGATAGGATAGATAGCGTCAAGCTACGTTAGAAGCAGCGAAGTGCCAGCGCAGCTTCCGACGTAGCTTGACACTCCTCTTGAAAAAGGACCTCCGTTAGGTCCAAACTACTCAGGCTATCCCGAAATTTACACGTGGATTATAGATAGGATAGATAGCGTCAAGCTACGTTAGAAGCAGCGAAGTGCCAGCGCAGCTTCCGACGTAGCTTGACACTCCTCTTGAAAAAGGACCTCCGTTAGGTCCAAACTACTCAGGCTATCCCGAAATTTACACGTGGATTATAGATAGGATAGATAGCGTCAAGCTACGTTAGAAGCAGCGAAGTGCCAGCGCAGCTTCCGACGTAGCTTGACACTCCTCTTGAAAAAGGACCTCCGTTAGGTCCAAACTACTCAGGCTATCCCGATATTTACACGTGGGTAAAACCATTTATTTAGTAACTAGGTGGCCTCCCAGGCTTCGCCCGTGACATACTTTGAACTCCCGTCGCACCTGTCTAATCCCGTCGCTTATAAATTCTACAAAAAATGCTTAAAAATTTCCCCGATTTGTCGACACTTATGATTACTGCTTCGCTCTCCAAGGTACTATCATGATGATATAGCCTATAGCTTTCCTCGATAAATGGGCTATCCAAGACAAAAATATTTTTTCAAATCCGACCAGTAGTTCCTGAGATTAGAGCGTTTAACCAAACAAACAAACAAACTGTTCAGCTTCATAATGTTAGTATAGTAGATAATGAACAACGCTGACGAAAGTTATCATTCGAATAACACCCCTCGTTTTCAGTCTTCATCCTACAAATTTCTTAGTCCGGTAGCGTAGTGTGTACGACTGTCACGCTGGGGTCCGTTTCCCGGGTTGGAACAAATATTTGTTAGATCCACAAATGTTTGTTTCGACGTTTGGGTGTTTCCTATGTATAATATACTAGTTGACGCCCGTGGCTTCGCCCGCGTAGAGAAGTACTCCCGTTCCCGTTTCCCACAAGAATTTGTTCCCGAGATTAAAAGTAGCCTAAGTGTTTTTCTGATGTATAAGCTATATTATTGTAAAGTTTCATTTAAACCCATTCAGTAGTTTTTACGTGAAAGAGTAACAAACATCCATTATTACAAACTTTCGCGTTTATAATATTAGTAGGATGGTATGTTTATCAATTGATCATCAGGTAACATGTTATTCACAATGGTTCCTTTTAATACGAAAACTTAAAAAAGATCACAAGAATCAAAGAAAATTGTGATAATTTTCTAGTATTCTTTTGAGCTAAAATATTCGTCTTCTAACTCCTAACGTAGGTAAGCTTAGCTAAGGGGTAAATAACAGAGCGCCTGGCATGTTTAAACGATAGGTACAGAACGGACCGTGTTGTATTAGTCGGTTCGAATCCGGCATAACCTCCCTGGGTATTTTTTATACCACTGAGGTGGCAGAACAAGCATGCGGCCCACCTGATGAAAAGTGGTTAACTTAACCTATGGACCGCAGAACACACAATACCAATTTTTTTTTCTGAATTATGAACGTTTGCAAAACCATTAGTGCAGCGGTCGCTGCCAACCCTATAAAACCTCCTAATACCTCTTTTGAAGAACCCTATACTGTACGAATTTAGGAAAACGTTCCACAATCTAAGCTTACGCGGAAGTAAGGTATCGGCCGTAAAAGAAAGTATTTACCCCTTAAAAAGGGGGGTATTTATACAAACTCTAATGCTAGTATTATATTAGTAGAACCGCAGTAAAAATAACATTGAGTTTGTATTTAGGTAGATACAAACTCAATGTTGACTGGCTCAATGATGACTTTTTGTCATACCTTTACAAAGAAGTGATTGTTTATAACTAAAATAATAAATAAATAAATATCCATCACGCCTTATCCCCGAAGGGGTGGCAGAGGCATATTATATGCCCACTTTTCACCGTGTGGATTCCTGTCCCACGTAATAGGTGGTGAGCCCATTGCCGTGTTGAAATAGACAGACGCAAGTTGTGGCTACCTGCTGTTGAAGTTTTCAAGCCGCCCATAAGGCCTTCAACCAGGCTTAACGACTGCCATTTTACTGGCAACCGGGACCAACGGCTTAACGTGCCTTCCGAAGCACGGAAACGCTCGCAAATGTAAATGCCACAAAGTGGTCACCCATCCGAGGACCAGCCATAGTGAAAGTTGCGTAACTCAGTGATCGTTTACAGAACACTGAGACCGCTAGGCCACGAATGCTTCAATTTTAATTTTTTAATTTTTTTTGTTTATAACTAATTACAAATTAACAGCTCATCAAGAACTGCATATAAAAGTACATACGAATGTTAGTACCGTATAAAAGTAAGTTCAGTACATTATTACCGTAAATAGTTTTAAATGCATTAATTTAAAAAAAACTATTTAAAAAATTATCTGTCTGTCAGTTTATTCCGGCTAATCTCTGAAACGGCCCGACCTATTTTAACGGGACTTTCACTGGCACATAACTGATGTTACGAGGAGTAACTTAGGCTTCATTTTATCCCCGTATTCCCTCGGGAACGGGCACTACGCGGATGAAACCGCAGGTAGTCGGCTAGTACATATAATAAAATGTATCGAAAGACTTAATAAATCTTCCGATACGCGTCAAAAGAAGTTCACTTTAAAAAGCCGTAGAGCTACTGAGAGATCTAATAGAAACACGGGAAAGAGTGAAAATGAAAAAAATAAAATAAATAATCTTTATTCATGTAGGTCACAAAGTAACACCTATGCTTCTATATTTACTGCCAGATTCGCAACGCAATAGGTAGAGCCGGAGAAAGAACCTGGCAATAATGGTATTTTACTTGTGGTACAATCACATCAATACAAAACAAATTAAGGTCGGTAACAACAAATTAAGATTTACTGCAGTAGATGTTCATTTGATTTGATTACCTCGGTAGTCCGTGGCACTGGCAGTGTATGCGACCACCGTGTTGAAGTCTCGGGTTCGATCCGGTGCAGCCCAATATTTGTATGATCTACAAATGTTTGTTTCGTAATTTAGATGCTCCCAGCGGGGAAGACAGAGAATATCTTGCTATGATCCTGACATACAAGTTTCGCTTCTACTTTCACGTGGTTTCATACGCTCGCCGGTTAAGGGTACTTTTGACTGGTCTTTTTTCCAAAAGGTCTTTGATTTGATTGCACCGAAGTCAACGCCTATAGAGATATATAAGTGCGTTCTCAGTTGTCTAGATCCTAAAGCACAAATTTATGTTAACTATATTTAAGCAAATAAAACATTCTAGGACATTTTTTACCAATCGATCTCTGGGTCGCTTGGTAGTTCTACGGAAAAATAATTTAAGTATGGTACACTGCAAGTAATACCAAGTAATAAAAGGGTAAAATAGGAAGGGTTCGTGAGTTCTGATTGTCTCACATCGGCTTGTGTAAATGCAATAAATGGCTGGTATATTTTTTTATTCATTTCAGAATAACACAATGATGGCCTTAATATACTCTATGTTTAAAAGAATTTGTGAAAGTGTCTGGGACTAACGCTAAGGCGAAGATATAGATAGGGTGCGTGCTTACTAGAGAGACAACAATGTGTAATGATTTTGGTGTAACTTTGTGAGTGTGTGTCAGCGCGAGTGGCGTCTGGCGGTCGGGTCGCGCCGTTCGGATGCTGCGCCGCGCCGCTTAATATTGTAAACAAGAGCTTTTTCGATTGGTAGGCGGCAACGCGCAAGCGCGGAGCGACGTGATCTTGTTACAACGTTGTCGATTTATTCTTTTTGATTTAATTTATTAATGGAAGAGAGTCGAATTCAGTCCTTTTTTAACAGACTTTATCATCAGCACTCTATACCTAATAGAACTTATAAGAGTGCTGTACGATGCCACCGTACATTGATAAATAAAACAAATAAAATAGTTATTACTCGTACAGGGGTCGTCACGTGGGCTCACGGCAATAAATTAGTTTTTTGGTAGTGTGTTTCTCACTGCACCAACCACCAACTTCATTGTTGATAAAGTCACCCTCAACATTTTTATATCCACAACTCTCTCTATCAATGAGAGTATTCATAAAAAAATATTAATATTGTGGGACACTTTAATCCTAGCTTTAAGCTTGTGCTATGGGATGTAGAATACTAATAAACATACTTATAGATTTCTAAATACATGATTATATGATACATAGGAAACACCCAAACTCCGCAACAAACATTAGTAGATCACACAAACATTTTTTCGACACGAGTATACCTACTTGTATAGTTAATTAAAAATTGTATGCCCATTGATATGTCATTATATAACTACAAAGGGAAGAGAGTTGCAGCAAATACAGACTGATACGTCACACCAATATTTAAAAGTCATTAAATAATCATCGCAGGAGGGTGACGGACTGCAGGGTGCGAGGGTTACAGATAGTGGCAATCTACTCGCACAAATGAATAGAAGTAGAAACTGTCTTTGATATCAAAATGTTTGGCAGGTTTTTTGGCAGTCGTGAGAGAGGCAAGAACTCAACTCAAAAATGTGTGACGAACGCAACCAACTAGTTGATCATTTCGTATATTATTGATTGCTTATTAGTGAGGGATTGTGTCTGATTAAAGCTTTTAGTTGCACGGATCCGACCGAAATGCTTTCTTAAGATGGGTCTGTCTACACTCTGACACAGCTTTTGCGGATGATGATGGTGGTGGTGCAGGCGTGTAAGTTATGGAGTTATCTCCGTTGCAGTATTTTCTAGTAGTTATTGTAAAAACGTTGTTTGATCTAGGACAGGAGTGTTCCAGTTCCAGGATACGTTATGTACGCGGGTGCGAAGTCGGCGGCGGCGGGCGCGGGGCGGGGGCCGGCTGGACGCGTGCGCTCGGCGGGCGGCGGGCGGCGGCAGACGCGCCGCGATGGTGGGCCGCGACAGCCGCTCGAGGAGCGCGGCGCGCCCTGAGGCGCCGCGGCATGAGTAGCGCGCAGCCCCGGCCCGCGCGCCCGCCATGGCGCAGGCCGCGCCCGCGCCCCACCGCAGCCACTCCTTCTCCAAAAGGACTTTCCACAAACCCACCTACTGCCACCATTGCTCGGACCTGCTGTGGGGACTCATCGGCCAGGGATACGGATGTGAAGGTACGCGCCGCGCATGCGCCCCGCGCGCGTCGATACGCCGCTGGTCGCGCTGCCGCCGCGCCGCCGGCACGACCAGCGCGTTATGCAACCCGCCGGCCCCGCCCGCGGCCGCTCCCGCCCCGATCGATACGCCCCGCTCCTCACGTGCACGACTCGCGTGCCGGCACCTAGCGCCTTGCACTTGAAATTTCAAGGACACGGTGAGGCTGCCGCGCCGCACGCTGACCACAAACTGGGGTTGGACGCCCCCGGTGGGGGAGCCGGGCTCCGATGCGCCAGAGTGTGGATAGACCAGCGGAAAGTCAAAGGTGTCGGTGGCAATACGAGTGTGAATTTGGGAGCTTGTAGATCGATATGTTTTTAGGAGGTTTTATCGTAGCGGCGCAGGGCGGGGAGCGGCCGCATTTCCCGCTCGTGTTTCCTTAGCTTTAAGCTCGTGCCGGCTCTCCGTGGTGGTAAGTGACACTTAAGTGCAGGTTGCAACTGCACCCAGGATTCGTAACTGGCAATCATATGAGAGGAAGGCTTGGATTAGCTTATTTTATTTTGATCATGTGCTGGTTTTCCGTGTACTTCATCCTTTATCGAACGACGCAGGTAGTAAAACACAGCTTGGTAACACAGGCACCTTGATCTACTTTGCGTCCAATCACCAAATTAAAATTTGACAACACAATTATTGCATGTATAAATCTGTATAATTAATATTAAAGTTTACCTATATGTAGGTGCACGATTTACATAAACACGTAACTTTTTCCCGTTGCTATCACAGATCTCGTCATTCAGGGAAAACATTCGATCCTGTTAGTCCGATATTAAACACTTTGACCGCTCGTAATCCTTTAAATTTAAACAAATAAACTAAACCATAGTAACATGAAATTGTTGTAAATCTACCTTTGGTTCTTGTTCGAAGGACTAAACTTAATTACTTCCGTGATAGAAAAGAGTTATTAGAAGTGGAGTATTTTTCATGAAAACAATATTTTAAGAGATCCTGCATAAACGAACATAAAGGTAAACAACTAACTGTAATCTATTTCAACACGGCAATAGGCTCACCATCTATTACCTGGGACAGGAATACACATGGTGAAAAGTAGGCGTATAATATACCTCTTCCACCCATTCGGGGATAAGGCGTGATAGATAAACAGAAAAACGACCTATAATTTAGGCAAATAGTCCTTTAGAAAAGGAAAAGAACCAAATTTTGTTACGCAACATTCGTTTTCGGTTAGCTATTAAAATATCTAATAATTCAATTTTTAAGGTAATTTGTCGAAGTACTGTAAATTAAAAAAAAAAATAAAATAAATATCCATCACGCCTTATCCCCGAAGGGGTGGCAGAGGCATATAATATGCCCACTTTTCACCGTGTGGATTTTACCTGTCCCACGTAATAGGTGGTGAGCCCATTGCCGTGTTGAAATAGACAGACGCAGGTTGTGGCTACCTGCTGTTGAAATTTTTCATGCCGCCCATAAGGCATTCAACCAGGCTTAACGACTGCCATTTTACTGGCAACCGGGACCAACGGCTTAACGTGCCTTCCGAAGCACGGAAACGCTCGCAAATGTAAATGCCACAAAGTGGTCACCCATCCGAGGACCAGCCATAGTGAAAGTTGCGTAACTCAGTGATCGTTTACAGAACACTGAGACCGCGGGGCCACGAGCGCTTCCAATTTTTAAGGTAATTTGTAGAAGTACTGTAAATTAACTTAAAGATAGTTTAAGTTAATTAGTTTGGCTCTTGGAACCCTGAAAGATTCCCTGGAGGTTTCATGAGGAAATTGTATTCAGGCTCTTTTTTAATACCACTTAGGTGGCACACTAGGTAGCATACAGGCCACCGGGGGCCTAGTCTACTATTGACAAGCCTTAGAATAGAACCAGAATTGCTGTTTTTAGCTGTCAAAATGTTAGTAGACTATCAAAAATGCAACTGACTATCGGCCACTGCCGCGGTACGTGTTAGTAGATTTCTATCGGCCGACCGATAGAAGTCTATTAGAGTAAGATTGTAATAGTAGACTACGAAAAACTCAAAAGTGTACCGGTGGTTTTCTAATGTGCTGAAGTTTGCTTCGTAAAGCTTGGTGCATATGCGTTCTCAGCATAACAAAGCCTTAAAGTACTTCACTGAGCTGTAATTTCTGCTTAAATTACGGAACCTTAGAGCATCGCAGTTGGATCACAACGTCCAAGGAGACATTATCTGTCTTCTGCCAACAATCTCACAGATAACAGGAACAAATGTTGCGATGATTTTGTCAATATGTTCAGAATTTTTATGGTATGTTACTATTTTAGCGCCAACCCATTTCCAAGTTCCAACCCATTGCAAAATACTTTTATAAAAAGATTAGGTAATGAAATTGTGGACATTGTAATGTAAAAACAATAAACAATGCCCAATAAAACTCTTTACCATACCAATGAGGTGGAAGTCTTTTCTGGCCCATATATTTCAGCTCTCTTACTATCCCGAGTTCTTTAAACAAAGTCGATAAAACCATTATTTTAGCTCCATGATTAGACATTATACGAGTGCGTTATTCTTGCATGCATTCGAAGCCGTAACTTTGTTGCTCAGATTCTGCTTTTCAGCTGTTTCCAATTTTCTTGAACTGTAGCTGTCTAACTGTGAGACTGTCGATAGCTTGTCATACTCTCATGACTTTTTGGATCTACGCCTTTCCCAAGATTCCAGAGCTTTAGTAGTAGCAGCGTAAAATTGGCAAACACATCTATAAATTCTCTTTATTCACAGTACTTACCGTAGTGAATGTATATTTGCATCTCGAAAGCCGACCCTAAGAACTCCATTTTAAAGACATTTGGAAAAATTAAAACTGGGAATACATTCCACAACCTAACTTTTACATTGTTAGGTTATCCATTTGGTAACGCACTCTCTTGACAACTATTGCCATTTCTTCCTTCTTCTTCGGTAACGACATCATTCCAACCGCCAAAATGACAATAATAATGACAGTATCTGAATAACTGGGAGCTACTATTACCTGATCTCCTGAACGGGCAAAAATAATACAATATTTAGTGGGGCATATTCTAAATTATTTTCTCATTTAGCACGAAGACAACTTAAAAATGTATCAATCAAGTAATCAAAAATTGAAATAAAGTTAGGAACCTGTGACGAAGAACATTTATTGTGCAAAGGTTGACAGTTGAAGGAATCAGGATAGCCCGAGACTTACATATGAAGACCATATCAGCAGATTGCTCAAACTCGGACGCTCAAAAGAACTCGGATACCCAGACATGCATGTATCTGTAGCAACCGCTAACTCGCCGCCTGGCGATTTATCCTCTCTGGCTACCCCGTTAAGGATACAGCTTAAAGATAGTTTAAGTTAATTAGTTTGAGAATAAGTTATTGTTTAATTTCCTAACATGTCTCGTTTGGTTGCCTATTCTTAGAGAAATAAGATAAGCAAGTTTAAAAAAAAACTTACATAAAGTAGCGTTCGTGGCCCCGCCGCCTCAGTGTTCTGTAAACGATCACTGAGTTACGCAACTTTCACAATGACTGGTCATCGGATGGGTGACGACTTTGTAGCATTTACATTTGCGAGCGTTTCCGTGCTGCGGTAGGCACGTAAAGCCGTTGGTCCCGGTTGCCAGTAACATGGCAGTCAAATTGAAGGCCTTATGGCCGGCTTGAAAATTTTCAACAGCACGTAGCCACTACCTTTGTTTGTCTATTTAAAGCACGGCAATGGGCTAACCACCCATTACGTGGGACAGGAATACACATGGTGAAAAGTGGGCATAGAATATGTATGCCTATACCACCCCTTCGGGGATAAGGCGTGATAGATACTCTAACATAAAAAATATGCTCTAAGTTTACTGAATCTTGATAAAAATACCGATAACGTTAGTTCATTAGCCGGCTCGTTATTTACAACCTTAATTAGCATAAAAAATAGCTTTACGTTTAGCAAGTGGAGGTAAAAAAAATACTTTTCGAGGGGTTTAATTTAAACACTATTTTATGCCCTAAAGGTGACCTATAAAGTGCCTAAGGTTTTAAACCTCTTTAAAACGACAGAAGGATTATAATGTTCCGTTCAGAAAAAAACAATAATTCAAATCATTTATTATAAATTCCGTAGCGAGGTCTGCGTAGCACATTGTAGACAGCGGCACTTAGTAGCACTTTCTACGTCGTAGTGGCAGAGTCTACGGAAGTTACGACAAGTTGCTTAGAGGTCTGCGTAGCGCGTTGTAGCACTGGAGAAGTAGTATTATTATATGTTAAATTTTATAGAAAATAATATTCAAAAATTTTTACGTTTAAGTTACTTCTCAAATTCATACTTGAAGTATTTTTGTTTAAAGTCAAACACATTAAGGGGTCTTAGAAGGTTTTTAAAGGGTCGGCAGCGCGAGTGCTGCGTCTCTGGTGTTGCAAAACTTCCATAGGCTGCGGTGACCACTTTCCATCAGGTGGGCTGTACGCTTGTCTGCCACCTCAGTGGTATGAAAAAAATACACATATTTATACATGTTTTGCATATTTACCTTCCGCGTACACTTACTATGTGGAATGAACTTGTGGCTCAAATTTTCCCAAACATCTACAGTATGGTTACAGTTTTGGTAAAATGAAAACTTTGGATTATGACCAAGTTGAATTAATGCTTCACTGTAATTTGTAACGAATCCACCTATTTGTTTACATAGAACATAATTTTGAACCCTATTAAATCACTGACCTTATAAATTATGTAAATAGGTAAGTAGTAATATTATGTTAACTCGAGAAAAAATATATTTACATTCGAGTATTAAGTCTTAAGATATTGTTATTGAGTAAAATGGAGTCTCCTGGTACAAGTAATCATAACTTAAAAGGAGACGCCTTGATATTGTACATTAAGCCTAAAACCTTGGAAATAAACAATTATATTATTATTATTATTCATCCTGCTAGGTTACACTCGGTCTGAGTGCACTAAAAAGTAATGACGTGACAAAGAAAAATTAAAACAAAAGCTCAAAGTGAAACAACAAATGCACAAACTGTCAATGCAATATGCACGACAGCTCACACAAAAGACTCGGAGAAGCACAACACTACAATAGCATCTATTATTCTGACTACGCTATCTCGACATACGCGACAATGCCTTGACAAGACAATGCACATCCCTAGTTCTGACACGCCCGCACAATTGTTACCGCTAGATAAGGGCTAACACGCGACGTGTGGAAGCGGAAAAGTTATTGTAGTCGCAAAATGTGGACTTAACATCCTTTGAATGTGGAATAAAGTGTGGCGTTGAGGATGAACGCTTGTATAGGATGTCATTGTCCAAGGATTTTACAACATGAAAACGGCTTTTCAAATTTGAATTTCGAGTTCAAAGACAGAACGTTTTTGTAAGAATACGTAAGTAGGGTTGACAAGGCAGATGACTACGGTCTGAATATTGGGGCTTTCGTCCCTAGGTATTTGGTCCAGTGTGCAAAACGTGTTAGCTAAACATGTTATCCATTCGTCGCAGCAAACATAATAAGGTGTTTTTTCTAACAAAGTCTTAGGCCACACCCGCGCCCTTAGTGTGGTAGCAAACAACAAACACGTTGCAGCGTTCCCGGCCTTCCAGATTCCCTGCCAGACACAGCCACTAAGAAGGTTTTAGTCGATACCAATACCATATAACTCATTCATCGTTCCGCAAGGGTGAAATAAGCTGTTGTTAAACAGGTCAGCTTACTTACTGATCTACGAGTACTTATTTCTGACATGCATATCAGCACATCTATAAAAAACTTTATCGATGCCTTTATACAACTTTTTGTGTTCCTCGGATTATAACTAGATAAACTAGATACTTTGTGCATGCAGTACTTCCCTTGTCTAATGTCACGTTAACGGCTTTTTAATTGCAGCTTCACTGATTCTCATGGAAAAACAAATATGTCTGCTTGTCGAGAACGTTGTAAGTCCTGAGTTACTCTGTCCTTTTCATCATGAAAAATTTTTGTGCAGTTGCCATTTTTGATGCTTAAAGAACTAAATTTTTTCCGTTCTCATCTACTCCTGTGCCTACCGCTCCCACGAAGGGCACGACGTGACAACGAGATCACTTTAAATAACTTCGTGAGAAGGCTACCAACTTAAAGGTGACTACGCGCGCCATCGAAGCCTTTACACTGCTTGACCGAAGTGTATCATAGAACTTGAGTCGATGACAGAAAATCACTTTTCAAACCGAATGGTTAAGTAAATAATATTTTTATAAGGGATGAGACGTGTTATAAATACATATAAGAAAAGAAGCCATCCTAAGGTTTAAAAAGTTCAATTAACTTATTTATTTTCATCAACTAATCAACTTTCACTAAGTAAAAATCCTACTACGAACTAATAACTCTATCGACTACTTTACAACACTACCGCTTATCAATCCAAAGAATCGTTTAATTTTAAATTGTAACTATCTTAAGCAGTTCGTCACGCGAAAATAAAACTACACCCACTCAAAAGAAGGTTAACAATCAGGTGTAAATTCGTAGGCGTAAAAACGCCACCTCGATATACTATTTACCTACTTTTGTTTGGATAATGGCTTTTGTGGGCAACTCGTTGTAAGCAGTGACATGTCTATTTTCGTGTTAACATTTACATACAATTATTATTGAATCATAAAAATAGAATAGAGTCCTTGTTTGCCAAAGCTATTAACTTTGTTTATAATTTTTATCATTTGAAACAGTTCTACTTACTAGTGATGTGCTGTTCATCAACATCCTATATCATTATCGATTTATTTGCTATGAACCCATCAAGGACAAAACTTAACAAAAAATAGAATAATAATACATAATTTTCACAGGGAAGCAGTTCTATAAATTGAGCACAGCAAATTTACAGAAAGAAAGCTCTTAACACCCAAAAAGTAAGGCTTACTTTGAAATTCATATAAGCAATGACGTTCTAAATATAGAATGCCTTGGTCTTGCAGTAGTCATGTTTAAAAAAAATGTATCAGTACAAGCAGCCGGTACCGGGGCCGCGGGGCTACGCCCGGTGTATGTAGGCCAGTACTGACGTCATACGGTGATGACCCAGTTCTGTTGCCATTGAGAGACGCGCGTCAATGGTGCCCCGTCCCGCACGTCTTGCATGCACCCAACAGTGCAGTACCCTCTGGCTGTCGAAGGGCGTGTCGAAAATATCTAACTTTATCTCTTGTCCTAATTATTTTTGAGATGATTTCCTTCATAACTCCTTATATTCCTCAATATAAGTATCTTGCGCGTAGAGCCAAATTTTAGCACCTGACATTGTTTTATCCTATATGCCTAAGGCATTAAAACTTAGGCAGTGCAGCTCGATGACGGCCTAAGAAATACAACTTATTGCAAACATTACTTTTCAGTCACATCCTATAGGTCTTTCTGCCAATCTGTATTTTCAGTACGAAGAAGCTGGCACAAATCAGATTTTCCATGCAGTAAAGTTCCATTCTAAAAGTTTCATTAAACCATTCTTACTACAACCAGTATGACACAAAAACTAATTCATAAATGTAGGTTACTGAACGAGCTTTTTCATTCAGATATAGTGAATGTGTTTTTGTGTTGAACTGAAGCCGAGATTAGTCAACGAAGCTTAGTTGGAGTATAGATAACACAATCATAATATTAAATGCTATGCTTATAATAGCAAGGAACGTTATACGCCTAAAGATACAATGTAATTAAGGTGGATATGTCCTTCCTATTCGTTCGAATAGTTGTATTAATTTTGCCAAAGAAAACAGAACACAAATTATTTACACTTTATTGTTGAAGCACTCCTAACTTTTATAATTTTCAATGTACAAGAAACCTTCAGCAAAGTAAAGCTCAAGCTCTTATTTCAAATTAATGGACATAAGAACCGCCAGAAAATAAGACTTCTTTCACATCATGATTTAAACCTAAACCGCTCCTTGTTTCGTCATTCACATTATCTTTGGTTTCTTGTAAAAGTCCTAGAAATTTTCTAACAAGATCACAGTTCCCGCAGGATACGTGCGGCACATCGTAGGCTTATCTAAGAGCTGAAAATTAGCGTAAAACTATCCTATTGAATGTACGATAACCAAAGTCGCCAATCAAAAGGAACAAAACTTCACGGTAACAGTAAATTCCTACCTTCCTGAATTCCCAGCTTTAGTGCAGCACAGTTTACAATCTGTTTTTTTATTTATATTTAAAAAGAGAAGAATAACAATATCTTTTGTTTATGCGTGACTAAGAAAGTCACGCCTTTCCCGCTAAAGGGGTGGCCGAAGCATATTATACGCCCATATTTACCGAGTGTTTGTCCCGAGTAATAGGTGGTGAGCCCATTGCCTTAATAAAATAGACAGACGCAGGTTGTGGCTACCTGATGTAGCTTTTTTTCAAAATGCCTATAAGGCCTTCAACTTGGCTTAACGACTGTCAGATTACTGGCAACCGGGTCTAACGGCTTAACGAGCCTTACGAAGCACGGAAACGCTCCTAAATGGAGTAAATATCTTTCCTTAGTGGAAACCGTGGAAAGATATTTATTTCCATTGACGAGCGTTTTCATACTTCCACACTTACCACAAAATAAATAAATAGCTTTTTTAGTTTACTATTTTGTATTTTTATTTGATCATTAGTTACATTCCTCAAAAGTTTTTTAGCATCTGAATCAAACAATAATTGAATTCAGCCGACCGCCGCTGAACGTAGGCCTGTGCCAATTATTTTCGTTACGTACAGTTAGTTACCTTTCATCCAATCCCTTTTCTAGGTTTCCGGTACATCAGGCTTGGTGGTTTTTTTTTTTAATCTTTATTTATTTATAGAGGGTTTGATACACAGAAGGCAGTGACCATGTCACCCCCGTAAAGCCACTCTTAAGAACTCAAAAAATATACAGTAAGAAAATTACATTCTAGCTCTTATTCCAAAATTAACCAATTTATACAGCTCCTTGGCTTTCTTGGAGTCTGGTTGACTCAAGATGGTATTACACCAGCCCACCTCAACGTGACAACATACAATATTATTTACTAAAGTACATCTCAGGGCTTCGTTCCGCACACATTCTATTAATATATGATGTACGTCCTCGATCACTCAGCATTCCGTACAATTTGGAGAGGCGACTTTTCTCATTAGGTATGCAAATTTATTAAGTGGAATGTGTCCAGAACGTAATCTGAAAGCTGTGACCAGAGAAGCCCTATTCAGACTACAGGATTCAAACCAAAGATAGCGGAAAGGCTCAGCCCGGATCTTCTTATACCAAATACTTTTTTCTAATGAAATATTTCTATAGTAGTCAGACCATAATTTAAAATTGTTATTTTTCAGTAGTGGTAGTGCGTCAGAATAAAGTGGCACAACATGGTTAACAATCCCGTCTGATACTGCCTCTTTTGCTAAACGGTCCGCTTTTTCATTACCCCATATTCCGACATGCGCTGGGAGCCATTGCATAATGACTTTTTTACCGCTCATCTTAAGTTTTTCCACGGAGTTTAATATTTTGTAAGCTTTCAATTCAATTCAATTCAATTATTTATATTCGTGAAACATCTAGCTATCTAGCTAGCTAACAAGCTATCGGAACTCCTCGAATGTTCGAGGTGCAACGAGCCACATGTTGAAGCGCACTCCTAGCATCAGTCAGTATAACTACTTTGCAGTGATTGATATCCTCAATGTATGACAGGGCCTCGAGTATTGCATATAGCTCCGCGTACATTATTAAGACATTAGTGCCAATTTTGTACTTAACCTTTATGTTCGCCTGTGGGTCAAACAAGGCCGCGCCTATCTCATCTTTTTCTTTAGAGCCATCGGTTTAGATTTTATAAAAATCTAAAAACTTGTCCGTAATGTATCTATAAGATTTCTCTCTTAAATAAGTAGTACACAAAGTTTGCTTAGACTCAGAGACCCCATCTATATAGCACCAAATATTGTCAGTATTAATATTTTGAACCCATGTATCCAAACTATACATTTCTAATATTTTTGTGGAATGAAGAGGGATATCGTTTAAAAGGTCGCATATATCAACCAGTAGGGGTTTTTTTCTACGAGTCCAAATCCCTGGTCTAAGGCATTGATTAGATAATTGAGTTATAAAGTTTATATTTACATTATCTACCTCTGAGCACGCTTTCAACCAGAATTTCCCACCAAGGTATCGTCTACGGAGATAAAGAGGTTGCAAACACAATTCACTTTGCATGACGTGTATTGGAGTGCTCTTAACAAACCCCCCAATTACACGCATGCACTGGTTTTGAACTTTTTCTAGTTTATATAAGAGGCTTGGTGGTTGTGGTTTCTACTCAAGGACATAGCGGCCCCATCTTCCTAATTTTCGACAGATATGGTCAGCCCATTGTTATTTTAACATATTTACTCTGTGAACTAAGTATATCTTACAAGGAGGCGCTCGTGGCCCCGCTGACTCAGTGTTCTGTAAACGATCACTGCGTTAAGCAACATTCGCAATAGGTGGTCTTTGGATGGGTGACCACTTTGTAGAATTTACATTTGCGAGCGTTTCCGTGCTTCGGAAGGCACGTTAAGCTGTTGGTTCCGGTTGCCAGTAAATTGGCAGTCGTTAAGCCTAGTTGAAGGCCTTATGGGCGGATTGAAAAATTTCAACAGCAGGCCACCATAGCCTGCGCCTGTCCAATTCAACACGGCAATGGGCTGACCACCTGTTACGTGGGACAAAAATGCATACGGTAAAATGTAGGCGTGTAGAATGCCTCTTTAGTATGCAATATGTATGTATGTATGTGAACTATATCGACCACTTTCATTATATCGCAAATAACCACGTTGATGATATGGACTCTTTTGAGTACCTATGGTAATCTAGTTCATTAAAAAAGGTTAACTAGTTCAATTTACTTTTCTCTAGTAATACCATGCTACCCGTAGGAAAAGTCATCATCATGGAAAAAGCCTGTTTATTGTTTAAAAAAGTTCGAACAATAAACAGTAGTTATTAGTAGATGCAATAAAAAAAGATGTCGACAAAATAGAAATGTAATTATTCTTCCAAAACTTGGCGCTATTAAAGTTTGGCAATGATGCATTATGTAGGTCAAACTCGGTACACACAATAGCTCTATTTATATCAAGTAAACTAAAATACATCTGTATTCCTGTACGCACGGACGGAAATAAACCATCTAGGTATATGTGTATGCATAGTAGTAGAAGTTAACGCTACCGAAACGCTCGACTTGTTTCCATTGTGCGTCTATTGGAACATTCGAATATTGGAATATTTAATAAAAATAAATATTTGGCTTTTCTACTCCGACCAATTAAAATAATCAACTGGAAACTGATCAATTATCCTTTTTCGTGACGATAACTATTATTTAGTCCTTTATCTTATATTAACTTAAATTGGTCAAATTGAAAAAAATGTTCGATAGGAACAAAATCACGTATTGAGTTCCACTCGGAACAACTGGTTGATCAGTTTAGATAGTTGGAAGAAGAAAGAAGTTAATATCGTACTGTGAATATTCTCCAAATCTTAGTACACCCAAGATCTGCAGAGTATTCACTGATAACCAAAATAACACTTCCTATTGTAGCCGAATGGTTATTATGTCAAAATGTGACAACGGCACGATGACGTCAATGAGATCTCACGCATACATCCTCGTAGATACACATGCCAATCGATCGCAAAGAAGCTTTTTTTTCTATGTTGTACAAGCACTAGACCCTGTTTACATCCAAAGAACACTAATGAGGATGGTTTCATAAATATTCTATTTCAGCCTGATAGGTTACATGGCGTCAGTAAAGACCTCAAGCAAGTCACTCCAGCAGTAACGCGTTCTGTGGCTAAACGAGTATTACAAAATGGTACTATGGCATTTAAAAAGTCATATTACTTATTTAAATTAAAATATTTTGAAATATATTAATATAGTTTGGTTTGAGATTGTAAAGCGTAGACAAAGTGCGTATGGAAGTTTACGTATTTAGTGCGTGGGCATTATAAAACAATACTCTGGTTCAAAGTTTCAGTTATTTATGATATCTGAAAGCCGACCTATAGATATTTGTGAATCGTGATTCGTAATTTAATGAAGTTTGATAAAATAATCAAACTTTTGATTTTTTTTTTATTTTGTTATGGCTTACATGCGCAGTTCGAATTTCGAATAAGGCTGAATATTTATTCTAAACATATTGTAATTTTTTTTTCTTAAATTGTACATAATGATGATCAGGTTATAATCAACAAGTTCTACCCTCCGGCTTCTCCTGTGACATCAAATTATGTCACAGGCTTGTCACCCTGAGTCACCTGTTGAAATCATGTGAATCCCTTTTTGGTTATATGTATTGGTGAGTCAAAGAATTGATTACGCATTAGTTGGTGATTTATAGCGAGATGTTGCAACGGCATGATATGTTATACTTACTACTCTTTTCTCAATATTCCTAAAAGTACTTAACAAAAAATATAATAATCTTCCTAAAACAACTATTATATACACACATGTTATTTTGTTTCTAGTTTCACTCGAAAACAGAGTATATTTAGTTAAAATGTTGGTGTACGACGATAGGGCGATAGATTTATTTGGTTCTGCGGAATAACCAGGTCGCTTCGGGAACTGTGTCACTGATGACGTCACGGGGCGGGCGGGCCGCATCGCATCGCTATTGCTTTGGGTCTGACGCCTTACCCGCTTGCAACGTTTCTTTTTTTATTTCATAACATTAATTAATTTGACTGCCTCAGATTGTTGGAAACTAATATTTGTATGCTTTCTTTGTATAATATGTATTTAAATATAATTATATTTATCAGTCGTCTAGATCCCAAAGCTTATATTATCTTAATTTGGACTAGACGGCGTTGTATGAGAACGTACATACATACATAATATTGTCACGCCTTTATCCCCGAAGGGGTAGGCAGAGGCACACTATACGCCCACCTTTCACCGTATGCCTATTTTGTCCCACGTAACAGGTGATGAGCCCATTGCCGTATTGAAATAGACAGGCGCAGGCTGTGGCGACCTGCTGTTAAAATTTTTCAAGCCGCCCATAAGGCCTTCAACCAGGCTTAACGACTGCCATTTTACTAGTAACCGGGACCAACGGCTTAACGTGCCTTCCGAAGCACGGAAATGTAAATTCCACGAAGTGGTCAGTGTATGAGATCGTCCCAAAAAATATTAAACGTTTCGAGTACAACATTATGAGTGATTATAGTAAGAGACAGCTAATAAATGGGTTAATGACCTGTCATAAATACCTACTCGTACGTATATTTTTTTAAACACGCATAGCAGTATGTGTCACGTCTTAGAATTTAATATGTCTATGGTTGATTTCAAATTGCTTTGAGACAATATCTCGACTTCAGATATAAAACATATTATTGTAAAGAATTACAAAATACCATTTAATGTACCGCATATACAGAGTACCTTAACTGTTATAGTTACAGGAAAACGTAGCAAAGCTTGTGGAATATAAGTACCGATCGGTAGCGAAGAGTGGAAAGGGTCAGACTCTAGGACGATTTAACCATTGGTTAAATCGTCCTAGGTCAGACTATAAGGTCTTAGGACAGAAATACTGACCATAAACAATATTATATTTTTACAATGTTCTAGTGCTTTGAAAAAGGAACGGCTCTTCAGTGTTTTTCCGGAGTGTTGTCTAAATTCTTACGAAACTGTTATTTTACGCTACACGTAAGTGTGTAGTAGTGCGTACGTCAGTAACGGTTAACTGATGGTTATTTTTAACCGTGTTTACTGTCGTAACGCTGTCTATTTCGGAAAAAGGGGATTATGTGTCGATTGGGTTTATTTTAAATGTTATAGGAATGAAACGGATATTAAAAAATGGATATTGATATTACCCGTATGGATTGTTTAAAGTGTGAGGTTATGTTGCGTTCTTTAATGTATTTAACTATACTGTGATAGATGTTTAAGGGAAATATAAATATATATTACTTTAAATAAATTTATACTCTTTATTTCATTCGCAAAATGTGCTGATGCATATTTAAATTATAAAAATAAATAAATAAATATCCATCACGCCTTATCCCCGAAGGGGTGGCAGAGGCATATTATAAATATATATATTATTATTATATTATTTAAATTATTATTATTAAATTCGTAATAATTATTAAATGATGCTCTTTATCAAATCTATTTCGATTATTTTTAAGTTTATGATGCAGGTTATGTGTATAGTTTTCCTTTTTAATTATTTTTACTTAACTTAGTTTCAAAATTTTGACTGCCTCTGTGGCGCGGTGGGAGTGCATCCCACTGCTACACAAGAGGTTGTGGGTTCGATTCCCACCCATGATAAAACTTTGTGTGATGAGCACGATGGTTTATTCTGTGTCTGGGTGTTATTTATCTATAATATGTACGTATTTAGAAATATATGAGTATGTTTATCAGATATCTAGATCCCATAACACAAGTTAATATTAGCTTATGTTGGGCTAGATGGCGCTGTGTGAAGTGTCCCACAATATTTATGTATTTATTATTTTATAATTATATTTTATCCCCTTTTTCGCAAATATCTAATATATATTAACTTAGATTGAAATATTATGTTTTGCAAACATGCGTATTGTTGCTACGGGCCTTAGAGAGTTTTTAGAGTCTCACTCGAAATTTAATGTCACACACATTGCGTGAAAGTAAGTTCTAGGGATACTTAGCTAACCTTTTTTTAAAGGAATCGCATAAATTTGCCGCCATTTTCATACTTCACCCATGACAAGTCGAGGTTACATCGCTGTTTTTTTAGATCCGTGATTATTTGATAGATTGTTCTTCGTGTTTGTTTTTTCTATTTAAAATATCTACGTATACGTAAATATTATAATAAAAAATATGTTTATCAGTAGCCCACTTCATGGAAAATATGCTAACTGATAAACAAACTTTTTCTATATATATAAAAGAAAGTCGTGTTAGTTACACTAGTTATAACTCAACAACGGCTATACCGATTTGGCTGAAAATTGGTGGGAAGCTAGCTTAGAGTCAGGAGACGGACATAGGCTACTTTTTATCCCGGGAACAAGTTCCTGTGGGAAACGGAAAAACTACTTTACGCGATCGAAGCCGCGTGCGTCGACTAGTTAAGCTAATATTAGCTAGCTATGGAGCACAGGCTAATATTAGTTTATATGGCGGGTTAGATGGCGCTATATAACTTTTTATTTTATAGTTTATTTTTATAATTATTGAATTTCAGGTACTTCTGATACCTACGTATAAAAAAAGAGCTAAATAGCTCATTTATCGAAGAAAACCATTAGCCAAACCAAGGGAGCAGAACACACATTTGTCAACCACACAATAATTTATTTCTATTCTGGATTTAAAACCTTAAAAGAACCTCAAAAGTCAGAACATACAATCACGCTTATGTAGGGTAGTAGGGTAGGCAGAGGTGAATTACACACGCACATTTTGTCAATAGTTTCATGGTCCTGCAAAATAGGGGGCAAGCCTACTGCCAGCTGTCACCCGGCACTTTTAAAAGAGAAATTGTATAATAGAGTAGAATAAAACTTTATTTGTACACCAAATTATAGCTAGATTACTTACTAATATTTTAGTCAGATAATGTACAAAGGGCGGCCTTATCGCTAAAAAGCAATTTCTTACAGGCAACCTTAGGATGGACAGAAAATAATGTTAATTGTTGGAAAGAGGGGTAGCATCGGTGTAAAAAAAAAAGAAATCAAATGATTAGCTACATTATACAATATGCACAATACATAATAATAATAAATGTAACATATATATATATATATATATATATATATATATATATACATACATACATACAATACACATAATACATACAACATATAAACATAGATACTTAGACATATACATACACACACTTACAAACTATATAATATAAATATAAACAAACATTTATAATAGAATAAGAATTATCGGAGTCGCAGCAATAAGAGAAGGAATTAACTATCGGGTCAAATAATGTTCTTTTACCATGTGCTTAAAGACAAACAGAGACTGAGCACTTTTAATTGGAATAGGCAATGCATTCCATAACCGCACAGCCTGTACGGTAAACGATTTATCATAATAATTAGTGGAATGAGTAGGTATTGCAAATTCCATAGATTCCGACGACCTCAAGGATCTTGAATGTGTGTCATTAAGGAACATGAATCGTTCTTTGAGATATGCTGGAGAACGCGGATTAAACAGTACATTGTAAAGCATAGAAAAGATGTATTCCGTCGAAGGCGAATTGGAAGCCACTCGAGCAAGTTGCGATATTCGGTTACATGATCATATTTGCATAACCCAAATATGAATCTTATACAGAAGTTTTGAAGCCGCTCAAGCTTATCAAGTTGCTCTTCGGTGATATCGAGATAGCTGACATCAGCATAATCTAGCAAGGGAAAAAGGAGAGATTGAGCGAGCGCAATTTTAGTGGCCGTTGGCAGTAAATTACGCAGACGATGTAAAGATCTTGCTGATGCGAACAGTTTCCGGCTGACTTCTTGCAGTTGGGGTCTTCAGGAAAGAGTGTCATCAACTAAAATGCCCAGATTCTTGACAGTTGTACAAATTTGTAGCACAACACCGTTAAACATGATGTCAGGTAGTTGTGACCTGTCTATTCGTGTCACCATATTGGGGCTGCCTATAACAGTCACCTGAGCTTTGGAGGCGTTCACATTAAGTCCATATAGCTTGCTCCACTTACATATCCGCCTTAAATCTGAGTTAATTATTGAAATTGCCTCAGTGATTTCATGCATCGGAGCTTGCATATAGATCTGTAAATCATCTGCGTAGAAGTGGTAGGAAGACAGTAAAGATTTAGAAATGGAATTTATAAAAATAGAGAAAAGTAATGGGGATAGAACGCCACCCTGTGATACGCCAACAGTCGTGTCGCACCAAGAAGAAATAGATTCTTCAATGCATACACGCTGTCGCCGCCCGAACAGGTAACTGTGAAACCAATCAATACCTGTTGGAGATATGTTAATCGAGCGCAGAATACCGAGCAGGATTTGGAAATCCACTGAATTAAAAGCGTTGCTAAAGTCAAGTAAGGATAGTACAGTTAGATTTCCATTCTCCATACCCAGCCTGATGTCATCAGTGACGTTGATCAACGCACTTGTCGTACTATATCCTGGTCGAAAGCCGGACTGGAATGGGTTAAGGAGGTGGTGGCAGCCAACTTAGCTCATTCCTTACTCAAAGGAATGAGCTAAGTTGGCTGTGTACAAGCCGTTCCAGGACTTTGGAAAGGAAAGGCAAAACGGAAATAGGACGAAATTCAGCAAAGGATGTTGGGTTAGGATTTTTGGGAATGGGAATAATTTGTGCCTCTTTCCACATTGAAGAAAAAACACCGCAAGTTATGGAATGGTTAAAGACATGACACAATATGGGAAGAACTTCATCCAGAATAGGCACGACCATGTTTCGACTCAAACAGTCGTTACCAACAGCATTGGAATTTAGCGACATTATGTACATCACAAGCAGATAATTGTTCAAAAACAAACGGTGGAAACGGAGGAGTTGGAAGTGATGGAAGATATTATAAAGTACTTAATAATAATAATAATAAATCTTTATTCATTTAGGTCACAAAGTAACACTTATGAACGTCAAGAATAATGCTTCTACATTTACATTTACTGCCAGATTCGCAAAGCAATAGGTAGAGCCTGAGGAAGAACCTGGCAATAAAACTCATGGCCACTCTTTTTTAAACGCCAGTAATTACATTAGTTTGATTAACATGATATTTGACCAATTATATAGTAATGAATTTATACAAACAAAAAAAAATCAATGTTGTGTTTAAAATCATATCAAAATTAGAGCGATTATAGTTGCCGGTTCTAAGGGCAGCCTACCCTTAAAGAAGAAGGATCTGGCAAGAAAGTCAATGGATGCTATTTTAAAATGTAGGAATGGCTTACAACATTAAAATTACACTTACATTGTTCCTTTGGATTTATGTGAAAATAGTCGACTAAACTTAAGTTTACCTTAAATTTAAATAATATTATTTGTAATAATTGCTATAACAGCTATGAGCTGACCAGTCCCAACAGACGGCACCCGTTCACGGGTATGGCGCATTATATCAGCCATCGCCTTACTCAACCGTATTATAGGGAATAAGGCGACCCGATACATACGCCACCACTGCCAGGACACTTAGGCGAGCATGACATACTCAAAAACTGCACAGCAACTATCATGTCAATTTCAAAATAATAAATAAGTCTACATGGTGCTCACACAACAACAAAGTCATATTACATATAATTATGTAGTTATTACCGGGACTAAACGCAGCCATACCTTTAGTTGCCTGGCGTTTCAAATTATTTATACTGTAGAATGTAAAAAGCAAAAAAAAAATACAACATATATATGCAGATTCAAGACAAGTAGAATATAACACAAGATTCATTCGAATATTAAATAGCTCGAGCGAAGAGCAAGCAACTCATTTCCATTTATTTTTATCATTCAAATAATCATTAATTGTGTAATAGGCTCTTTTCAAGAGGTGCGCCTTAATTTCCGCCTTAAATTTATGTAACGGCAGGTTCATAATGTTTAAAGGAATTTTATTATATAGGCGTACGCCAATTCCTGCAAAAGAGTCGTGAACCTTCTGTAAACGATGATGCGTTCCAATTAATTTATGCTTATTTATAGTAGTATAGCTCTTTTCTGGAGTACAAAAATTACTTGTAGATCAGCTGCTTTGCCCCACAGCAAAATACCGTAAGACATCACACTATGAAAATAACTAAAGTATACCAGCCTGGCAGTTGCCACATCAGTAAGCTGCCTGACTTTACTAACGGCAAAGGCTGCCGAGCTTAGTTTACCTGCAAGACACGTTATTTGGGCATTCCACTGCAGTTTGCTATCTAAAGTAATCCCCAAAAATACATTTGATTCTACAAGATTAAGGGTATCACCGTTCAATTTTATATTTGTACCGCAATTCCTGACATTAGGCATGCTGAATCTGATACATTTTGTCTTCTTAGCGTTTAGTAGCAAATTATTGGTCGTAAACCAATCTACAACTTGGGCAAGTTAAAATTACTAAGCGTGCGATCAACTTTAAAAATAAGTGACGTATCATCAGCAAATAGAACAATGTCGCACAAGTTCTGTATAAAGAATGGCAGATCGTTAATATAAATTAAAAATAGAAACGGACCCAGAATTGATCCCTGCGGTACGTCCATAGAAACAGATGCTCCAGAGGAGCGAATTCCATTGACATCAACATGTTGTATTCGATCATTTAGGTAGGAGGCAACAAAGTTCAGTGCTGAGTCTTTGATACCATAGTAAAAGAGTTTTCCCAACAGTGTTTTATGGTCAACGCAATACTACTTACTTTGCTAGATTGATCATAACATGAAGACGAGCAGAAATGTTGATATAGTGAATCAATATCAATTTTTTTAGGAATGTCCTGTTCTTTAGGGTTTCCAACCCCTAGCGTTTTAAGAAACTTCCAGATCTTTGCAGGGTCCCCGTTCTGAACCGATTTATGGATATGTTGGCGTTGTGCTTTCCTACACACCTTGCTGCAGATGTTACGCAATGTTATATATTTCTCGCGATTCTCAGATGTAGGCCGACGCTTAAACTTACATTTAGCTGCAGCTTTTTAGCAATAACCAATTTGATATCAGCTGTAAGCCAAGGTGACGGCAAGTGTCGCATCCTTACTGCGCGGATTGGAGCATGTACATCATAAAGTTCAATTAACTTATTTGTTAAGATGCTAACTTTCTCGTCAATACCATGAGCGGTGATTAATGAAGCCCAATCAATGTTAGAGGCCTTCTCACGTAGCTTTTCTAGATTCATGCCACCAAAATTGCGCTGCATAAGGATTTTGGCTTTATGTTTAGGGGGGCGGAGGTTATATGAAAGATAGATTAGATCATGGTACGAGAATTCATCAGCTGTGCACTGTCCATGCCTTACAACTAATTCAGTAGAAGATACGAGGATAAGTTCAAGAGGGATGGAACACAATTTGGAAAATGATGAGTGACGTTTAAAGGCAGGATAGACAAGTTGCAGGAGTGAACAATGCTAGAGAAAGTAGAGGAGCGAGCAAGGGAGGAGGGATCATTTTTTACAAGGCATGTATTAAAATCGCCCATTACAATAGTATGGCTGTAAGAGGGAGAAAGACGTTTAATTATATTTTCGAAGGACGAAAAGAAATTAATAGCAGATGAAGAGGAATAATACACACCAAGTAGGACCCTGGTGTAGTAAAGCTCCACCTCAATGAAAATTGATTCACCTGTATTTGAAGGCAGTGGCTGTGGTGACATTTCTAAGATTATGAAATTAATAATTTTCCTTAAATAAATGGCAACACCTCCAACCTCTAGAGAAACGATCATTGCGAATTAAGTGAAAGTGAGGCAAAGTGAACGAAATAGAAGAAAGACAGGGATTTAGCCACGTCTCTGAGACCAGAACTGCGTGGATATTTTTACAATCAAAAGTAGTCAGCATCTCTGGAAAATGGGCGGGAATACTCTGTGCATTTATATGGACTACATTAAAATTTTTGGGTACATCGGAAAATTGGGCCTCAATAGTTTCAGCCAAAGATGCTAGACTTGCAAAGCTATAATCCTGGCTGCTTGCAGTAGTAAAACTGTCATCACAATCACTGAAATTGTATGCATCTAATATCAGATAATAGCTAATTAAAATATGTAATGTATAAATAAATATATATTATTCAATATATAGGTATAAATAACAAGAGTAATAAATATACAATAAATAGATAGATAAAAGTGAATATTATAAAAAAAAACGATAATTTAGTCGTGAACGTAGTCTGTCCACCCGCCTGTTGTGCACAATAATTATAAAATGGAAGAATATTCATTTTGACTCATGTAGGGAACATTATGAACAAACTCTGCACCAAATTAGAATACTAAAGGAGGAGCTACAACGATCGGAAATCAAAATATCGCAACTAGAAGACAAGAAACAGAGCACAGTGGTTCAATCTAATCAGAGTTTGTTCGATGAACTGATGGCTACAAGCTTAGATACTGCTACAGCTCACCCTTCCATTGTCATAGACCTCACTTCTGATGATGAAACCGGGGGCTGTTCTAAATCATTAAAAATTATTAAGTGTAGTAAGAATTAGTTAAAGAAATATTTAAAAATTAAAAAGTTTATTACTAAATCTAAAAAAATGATACATAAATACAAGTTTTTTATAAATAGCATGTCACTTAATAGACAGAGATTGCGACTGATTGACCAGGTAAATATGTATATGTTAGAACTTGATACTGTTGCACAACAGTACAAAACTGATACACAGGCCCTTCAATGTCAGATTGACCGACTTCAAGACTCTTTGAAATCAATTTCATATAAATATGAAACAGCAGAGAAACAGAGTAGGGAACAGGTGTTAGCCATAGGTAAATTAGTAAATTCATGTCATTGTCAAAATGACCAATTGACATCCGCAGGCCATGTTCCCTCCTCACCCTTAAGTTGTGAAAGAATTAGATGCAATGATGAATTTTCACCAATTAAAACTGTGTGCAGTGTGAATAATAGTATATTAAGTTCAAGTAGTAATTGCGAGGCATCTACGAGTATAATAGAAAAGTTGCAAATAAAAAGTGATGCAAAGACCATAGTCTATTGCGATGAAATAGGTAAAAATTTTGGACATTATTTATCACAGTTAAGTCATTCTGTAATAAATCATACATATCCAGGAGCTTCATACTCTCAAATTATAGATTTTATATTGACTGGTACACACTGCATGCAGTCTACTATAGTGGTGCTGGTTGGCAGAAGAGGCAATATTAATAGTGACAAACTTTTAAAAATTTTTGATAAGTTATCAAGTCTGCAAGTAGAACAAGTAATTTTGTCCACCTTGCCATACAGCACTGCTATGAGCCACAAGGAAAATCACTTAAGATACAAATTAAATATGAAACTACATACCATGGTATCATATTCCAAAAAAATTGAATTGTTCGATTGGAACATAATTTTCAATAATAATAGTTTTTTGACATTAGATAGATATTTTCTATCAAAATTTTTACAACGAAAGGTGTGTTGCTATCTAATTTTTTAATTTTTCAAGCCAAATTATTGGCAAGTACAACTGCTTTTATTGAGCAGGATAGTTTTGATACTTCACATTTGGAAAATGAAATTCCTAAAAACTAGTTTATAGGACAACAGATAATAAATCTGGCCAGTTGACTTTGGCCCCTGAGAATAATTTTAGTAAAAATATTGTTTTTATAAACCTGGTGCACCATAATGTTAGAGGTTTAATAAATGGTAAAGATTTAGAGTTAGAGCTATACATTAATGCAAATTCTATTAATATTTTTTGTGCTACAGAGCACTGGTTAAAAGATCATCAAATCACATTGTTGAACTTCGTAAATCACCAGGTTGCTAGCTCGTTCAATAGAAAACATTCTAAACGTGGAGGCTCTTCAATACTAATTAATAAAAACTTAAAATTTAAAGAACGTAAGGATTTAGTAGCCCTCTCCATTGAGCCAGTTATTGAGATTGCCAGTATTGAGTTTGAGCATTTCATCTTTTTAAGCGTATACAGTCCCCCTAAAGCTCCGTACATTAAATTTGAAGAAAAGCTTGAATAAGCACTGTTCAAATGCCAATGTTCTAAGAAATCTATAATAGTTTGTGGAGATTTTAATATTGATATATTAGATACATCATTAACTCCATCAGAGAGAAATAAAATGAAAAATTTATTTAAATCCTTTAATCTGCATAGTACATTCTTAGAACCCACTCGTATTACAGCCACCAGTGCAAAATGTATTGATAATATTTTTACTGATATTAAACCTATAGATAAAGGTATTGTGGATCCTGTGGAGTCAGATCATCGTGGCCAATGGATAAAATTTCCTAAAAGTAGTAACAAAGTCAGCAAAAAACAAATTAAATATGTACCAATTAACCAAAGTCGTTTGAATAATTTTTAAAAAAATGTATTAAAGAGATTACCATATCTACCTAACTTCACTTGTGTAGACCAGTCATATAAACACTTATTTAATTTGATTAATGATGAGTTTGGCAAAGTTTTTACCTCAAAAACTCTACAGATTATCTCAAATAATCTTTGCCTTAATGAAAATAAAACTAAATGTATAAAATTTACTCTACCAAATGTGAAACAAGTTGCGGCCAATGTTCAACTGAATGGACAAGTGTTAGAGTTTGTAGAATCAACTGTGTTCCTAGGTATAACTATTGATGCCAATTTGCAGTGGGGCCCACACATAGAAAATACAGCTTCTAGATTAAGTTCGGCTGCATACGCTGTAAAAAAGATCAGGACTCTAACAGATGTGGATACGGCTAGAATGGTTTACTTCAGCTATTTTCATAGTATTATGTCTTACGGTATTCTCCTTTGGAGGAGTGCTGCAGATTTAAATATTATTTTTGTTCTACAAAAGCGGGCTGTACGCGCTATTTATAATTTGGGCCCCAGAGTTTCTCTCCGAGAAAAATTCAAATAAGTAAATATTCTAACCGTACCATCACAATACATTTTTGCCAATCTTATGTATGTCTAGAAAAATCTATTACAGTTTTCTAAACTCTGTGATAAACATAATATAAACACTAGAAATAAAAATAATCTTTCAGTCCACCACAGTCGACTACATAAGATTGGCGATTCTTTCCAGGGTAACTGTATACGCTTTTACAACAAGCTTCCCTGTGACCTGAGAAATTTACCTTTAAATAAATTTAAAAAGTTTATTAAAAACAAGCTTTGTGAAAAAGGTTTTTACTCCGTTACAGACTATTTGCAGGACAGGGACGCCTGGAAATGATCTACTGGCAAAGTGAAATAATATTAAATTGTATTTAGGCCATCAAAAAAAAGCCTTCCTAAGTTTCTTTCTAATATTTTAAATAGTGTATGACATTTTGTAAGCGCCGTTAAAAAGGTCTATGCAAAATAAAGATATTTTTATTTTTATTTATTTTATTTTATTTAAACAGTAATTTCAGAAACAACATTACCAAATAACAAAATTACCAATTATGCTATATATTCCTATTAATAATAATTATATTTAGATTAGTTTGAGATAGTTACACATGATAGAAATAAAGAAAAAAAAAGAATAATAAAAGTATTAGACTGTATGGTTGGTACTCATTGCCCGCCATGCAGGTGAATTAAGTGTAAGAGAAAAAAAAACGAAACGTTAAACGTCAATTGATCGGTTCTGCACTGTATGAATATTTTAGATTAGAAAAAGCTAATATCAAAACAATTTGAGTGCATACTCAGTTTAAATAAATATAAATATTACGTTGAACAATGTTAAAGAGGTTATCAGATATATGTTTACTAAGGAAATACTCAAGCATATATAATATAATCGCAGAGAGAGTTTATAGTACCCAGATGCAATGCCAAATCAAGCCGTCAAAGTTTACTGAAGAGCTGCTTATTTCTTATTTACATTCCGAACCAAATAGAGTCAGAACGTGGTCAGAACACGTTATTACCTCACAGACATAATTTAGGGCCGTATTACAGAACGTTTCTCAATACTCAAGAAACGATTAAGGCTAGTTTTCGCTTTAAAATACTACTGTCAAGTGTTTCTTGAGTTTTGAGTAACGTTCTATAATACGGCCCTCAATACTGAAGAAACACTTGAGAGTAGTATTTTAAGAAACTTTCTATAATACGGCTCTCAATACTCAAGAAACAGTTGAGAGTAGTATTTTAAGAAACTTTCTATAATACGGCCCATAGGACTGCCTATGGGCCGTATTATAGAAAGTTTAGAGAGAGAATAACTCAGAAACAGTATTTAAATATTCGTACACACTAGCGGACGGCCTGCGGGAATAAAATCTAGCTTAAATTACTCCTTATAACATCAGCTATCTGTTAGTGAAAGTTCCGTTTAAATCTAAGAATTGTTTTTTATTTACCCAAGTTCCGTATATACTTTCATTAGTATTTAATGAAAAATTGTTTATACTGTTGATTGATGGCACTTGGTGGAACATGCTACCATATATTGAATGATAAAACTTATACTAATGCAATTTAGTTAAGGAAATAATATTTGGAATTGCAAACAGATTTAACAAATACATCACTTGACTGCCTCTGTGGCACGGTGGGAATGTATCCGACTGCTACGCAAGAGGTCGTGGGTTTTTATTCTGGGTGGGAATCGCCCACCCAGAATAAAACTTTGTGTGATGAGCACGGTGATTTATTCTGTGTCTGGGTGTTATTTATCTATAATATGAATGTATTTAGAAATATCTATGTAAGTTTATCAGTAATCTGGTTACCATAGTACAAGCTCTGCTTAGATTGGAATCAGATGGCGTTGTGTGAGTTGTCTCATCGATATTTATTTATTTATCAATTTTATCTATCTGTATAGGTGTTAAAATGACAGTTGTTTTGGAGGGAAATTAACCTGTTCATCAGTTGTACCACCTTTTATTGTATAATCAGCTGTAGGTGCTGTATTATACAGATCTACAGTTTACGAGCGTCACAACGCAGGTGTCGTGTAGTTCCGCCTAACGGCCTGACACGCTGTTTGATCTACGCCCACGTTCCTCATAAACTATTTACAGTACCCTTACTTTATGGTCATCTATAATTGTCTATTGTTTGTGTATTCATTGATTAAAGGGAATGACTCAGGCACGTTGTTGAGCCTACATTGGAGATCTGTTCCTTATTCGAAAAAACAAACTTAATTAACTAGATTGATGCAGTTGCCAAGCATATGATCTTAAGCTGTGGTAATAGCCTTACCTTTAATAGATATTTATTTTGTAAAAAATACAACTATTAAATCAACAGGAAATAAAGTAAAAATGTATAGCAACAGAAGTTCTAAAAAGCGCGTGCTTTTTTAAAACTCATTTTCTATTCCATAGACATTAAGTTTTATGGTAATAAAATTTTTATTTTATTGAAATTCAAAATTCGGGCTCCATCACGATTTGGTCCTCGTCTTGTTGATTCGAATTAACCCAAAAACTAATTCGAAATATTATATTATATACATAAATATATCGTCATTGAAACTGATCCATGGGAACTCCACTGCATGGTCAGGATTGTAGATGTTTTACTAATGTGTCCATATTGACTTCATATCTCTGCCAATCGTTTACGGTCATATCAATTCGATTGTGAAAAGTATCAGCGTAGGTACCTATTTCAAATATGGTAAATTGTCACATTTGTCACATCAACGACACATACATCGTTGACTAAAACTGGTTGCAATAGCATTATATTTTTATTTAATCTAACACTAATTTAGCTGTAAAATAATATATATTTCAAATCCCCTTTTCAACCTAATTGCCTATACCCGGTAGGGTACACCCTAAATATAATACTGGAGCACCACTGGTAGATGAGGTAAGTTGTTGAACTCGTGTAAAGAACTTTCATTAATACCACTAATCAAATAAGGTTGTTATTTAATCCAACGTAGGTATTTTTGTTTTGTTGACTTTTATTTGTTTTCTTTTTATGTGCCATCAATTCATTAGGTAAGCAAAATATACACAAATCTGTTACCAGTCACCTAGTCCTGTGAGTAGGACACAAACCCAATTGGTTTCCTTTTCATCTACACGTAACATTATCCTGTTTACTCAAAATACCATAAACAATTACTATAATAAACTATTTCAGTGTTTTTGTGTTGTTCGGAGTTTTATTAAAAATTGCAATGACTCGTATTGTATTGTCTAATATACCTTATATTAGACAATGCAATACGAGTCATTGCAATTTTAATTAATTGTGTGAAACAAACAAAATAAAAAGAAGGTTTATATAAAGTGACCTACGAGAAAGTTCTATTCTAATTATGAACTTGATAATTTTTATCAACCAAATAGCATGCAATGGAATCCAAAATTATACAGCCAAGGTTCCCGACGGGGATAGAGCTAAGATACCCGCGACTAAGTCAAATTTCTAAACGACGAGGTGGAGCGCGTTTGGCCTGCGCGAGTGACGTCAATGCCGACCTCCCGCCATGACCCCGCGCACCCCTCGTGTCCCCCGCTGAAGACAGCGCCACGAGCTTCTGAAAAATAATCTCGATTTTCGGACGAAGCTATATATTTTCTTTTCCTTAGCACGTACACACACTTCATTGTTCCATGCGTTGATATCTAGGTGAAGGTGTTCTGCTATTACATTTTGCGTTGATGTGAAATGTTATGGTAAGCACGTGGTATTCGCACGTAGGCATCAATAGTTGCTATGAGAGTTACACACTATCACGTATATAACTGTGATTAGATAGTAAAATAATGTTTCAATAATAATAACGACGCGGCGGTATAGTACCTAAGGTACTTACCTACTCTCGACGTTCAGAAACATAAATGCCTCTTCATTGTATATCTTTCTTCATACTAGGGTATTTTGAAGTATAACACATATCTCCTGTTGTACAGCTTTACTAGTTTACAACTTGACCAAATCCGGAAATTAATACGCTGCTACCTATGATTTTAAATTAAGAAGATTAATATTTTTGTAAAAGAAAGATATAAGAAAATATAAACAAAACCCAGGAAAATTTAAATTACTTGACTCAGATAAAATGTTCAAACCAAAAAAAAAAAATACCGATCAAACACATAACCTCCTCGTTTTTGGAAGTCGGCTAAAAAGGCTAAGAAAGAAAAGAAAAGAAAGTAAATAGGTACATACTTTATAATACAATTATCAATTTAGGTTAATAGCAAGGTCTTATAGCACTAGTAAAGGAAATTTCAAAAAAATAGAAAAGTTGTAGATTGTGGTAGACATTGGTACTTACAAGTTTTCACGAAAATCTAAATTTGCCCATAACTTTCTAACGTATTGACTCGCGACCTTGGGTTCTATGGATCATTTTTACACAACTAATAGATAGCTTGCAGTATCTGGTATAAATTTCAACTTGCTAGGTCCTAACTTGAGAAAATCGATTGTGACACACAGACAGGCGAACAAACGGACAGTCAGACGGACAAAAATTGATTTTATAAGGGTTCCCTTTTTTACCTCTTGAGGTACGGATAACCCTTTTTTATTTAATTTTTTATATAGGTACCTAATATCCGTAACCGAAACTATCGGATAATCCGAAATAACAAATGCATATCCGTAACCGTAACCGAAACTGGTACATCATTCTTATATCCGTAACCGTAGCCGGATCCGAAATTATTTATCTATAACATCCCTAATAAAAGAGTGGTCCAGCCCAGTACCTAAAGTGTTGAAAAGTCGACTGCAGCTTTAAACTGCGTTTTACCACAGGTTTTACTGAATATTTACAATATCACTTTCCTTCACTCATGCATATTGTCCAACGCTTTTAAGTATTTATATTTTTTGCATATATAAAACATGAAGAATTATATACCAGTTTCGGAAAATAATAAATTCAAATGAGTATGTCGTAAAGAAGAACATACGACAATTTATTTATAACATTTTACGGACAACAAAATACTATAATTCCCAACTTCACCCAGTAAAATATCTAACCTTTTTTGGCCGTAATAGAAAGGAAGGAATTCTAAAAATTGAGTGATTCTTCCCCTGGTCATGTCCTACCAACACTTTTGTGCACTTCACTTCTTTGTAATTAAGGTTTCAGTTATTAAAAACTAAAACCATCAGTGGAAAATTATAATTTACCTTAAAGGGTAAACTATTTTAGTTACTTCTACAGTCACTAAAAGGCAACAGAGCCTCCGAGAGAAAGTACACGCGTATATTGAACTAAACCTATAGGCAGCGTATCTCAACATATCGTCACGCCTGTCTCCCATCGGGGTAGGCAGATACTATGGCATTCCAATTGCTGCGATCCTGACATACAACTTTCGCTTCTTCCACTTTCATAAGTGTTTTCATACACACACGCCGGTTAAGGGTACTCTTGACCTGACCTTTTTCCAAAATGTCTTCTATTTGATTGACGAGTACTTACTAGTATGCCCATTCACTCTCTTCTGATAACTCTGTTTCGTTAGTCTACTTTCATCCATTCTCTCCACGTGTCCAAACCATCTAAGCATACCTTTTTCTATTTTAGTCACTACATCTTCTACCATACCGCAATGTTCCCTTATCACACTGTTCCTTTATTTGTCCATCAATTGCAGTAGACTGCTAGGCGCCGAAACTGTTAATTTTGAATTGTTTATTTTACCCATTGCCACGCCTTTATCCCCGAAGGGGTAGGAAGAGGCATACTATACACCCACATTTCACCGTATACAAGTAAGAGATGGGTGAGCCCATTGCCTTGTTGAAATGGATAGGCGCAGATTGTGGCGACTTGCTACTGAAATTTTTCAAGCCGCCCATGAGGCCTTCAACTTGGTTAAACGACTGCCATGTTACTGGCAACCGGGACCAACGGCTTAACGTGCTTTCCGAAGCACGAAAACGCTCGTAAATGTAAATGCCACAAAGTGGTCACCTCAGGACCAGCCAAAGCGGTAGTTGCTTAACGCAGTGATCGTTTACAGAACACTGAGACCCGTATTCCAGAACGGTTCTCAAAACTCAATCAACGCTTGAGGCTAGTTTTTGCCGTATAAATACTATTCTGGAAACGTTCTGGAATCCGGACCTGAGTTTGCGGGGCCAAGAGCGCTTGTACTAATTGTACTATTTTTCAATTCACAAAGCCAATACGCCCAATCAAAGAGTTGGTATCGACGGAGGCCACCTAGGTATGAGTTCACGTGCGGTCGCAATCACAACAGGTGGCCTGAATTTTTACGATACATAATTAACTACCTGCCGCGGTAGGGGCACGGCCTTTACTTGCTCTAGTCAGACATTTACTACTGATTGTTCGTGCTATATATGCGTAGACTCTGAATAGATGTGCCTACTGCGCCATAGCTTCACGACGTACTAACATTGAAAAAAGCACAAAAAAAAATTGTGGCCACATTGGTTCCGTACTTCTATGCGTGTCTGTTGTAGGTAAGACCTGTCATAAATAAATAAAATAATCTTAACTAACTATCTTCACGCTGTATCCCTGACGGGATAGTCAGAGAGGACAGATCGCCAGGCTTCGCGATCCATGCATACTTTTTTCGCTTCTTCAAGATTCATCAATCGCTTCATACACGCACGTCTGGGTATCCGAGTACTTTTGACCTTTCCGTTTTTGAGCAATCTGCTCACGTGGTTTTCATATGTAAGTCTCTGCCTACCATGACTTCTTCTACCCTCTACTTTCGCATAACATATATTCTTCGTCAATCGTTCCTCACTCATTCGTTGGACGTATCCAATCCAACGGAGCACACCCTTTCCCAGCTTAACGCTGACACTTTCATTCAAACCTGCCATATTGCGTATCACTTCGTTGCGTATTCGGTCGGCCAAAGTAACGCCGCACAATTTTCGAAGTGATCGCATCTCCACAGCATTAAATTTACTTTCTGCTGACATACCCAAGTTTCGCTAACGTAAAGCAAAGTTGCCACTAGCACTGCGTTATGAATCGCCAGTCGTGCTTCTTTTACGATGCTTTGTCGCTTTACTAATTGGGACAAAGTACCTTTAACTCTGTTTCCGGCAGCTACTCGCCGTTCTACATCCGAATCACATCTTCCATCCGCACTAAACATACTCCCTAAATACACAATTTCATTCACTTGCTCTAGAGTTCCTGGTTTACTCTAATCTCGCATTTGGTTCTTACGTCATGTCTTTCAAATACTAGAACCTTAGTTTTACTTGAATTCAAGCGTAGATCCTTACTTTCACACTCCTCTTTCATATTAGTGACTAATGCCTGAAGGTCGGATGAGGCCATGAACACTGCCTCATCAGCGTACAGCAGAGAGTTTTTACTGTAAAGTCACCCAAATTCACACCCATATCACAATCTTTCAATTTCTGCAGGCAACTATCCAGATACACTATAAACAGGCAGGCGGACATGACACAACCCTGTGTGACGTCTGTTCAGACATCAAAAAGCGGTGACACATCCCCCCCCTACTCCGCATTCTTGCCGTTATAACTTTGGCATACACCTTACTAGCCAAGCTGACCAAGCTGATCGCCCTGTAGTTGGAGCAGTTCAGGCGCGAGCCTTTCCCTTTGTAAATAGGTACTAAAACTGCAATTCGCCAGTCATCTGGGACCTCACCCGTCCACCAGCACAAGTTGCATAACAGACATAGTGTGTGCCAGACGCGCGACCCACCGTACTTGATCATCTCAGCAGTAACTCTGTCTTTTCCCGCAGCCTTACTACATTTCATACTTCGTATCGCTTGTTCAATTTCTTTAAACGTCATTATGAATGATTCTGCATTTACATTCGGGTCGGCAGCGCGAGTGCTGCACTTCTGGAGTTGCAAACGTCCATGGGCTACGGTGACCACTTTCCATCAGCTGGGACGTATGCTTGTCTGCCACCTCAGTGGTGTAAAAAAAAGAAAATATATTAACTTCTAGATTCGCAAAACAAGAGGTGAAGCCTGTGAGTAAGAATCTGGCAAGAACTCTCACGGTGTCTCTTTTCCAATAGGAGTCGAATTCTAATTTCCATTGGAGTCGAAATCATAATCAATCCACCACTTTAAACGAGGTGGTGCCGTGGAGCCGGCCTAACATATATTGACGCTAGATATTTTTCTTTGACACTCCTAGCATACGGCATTCTTTACATATAGCTATCATAGCATACAGAGTTCATCAGCAATTGAAGTTGGACCAAAGGCAATGGTAGGTATTTGGTATAGTAGATTAAACAACTGCTGGTCATTTCTGTACTTGTAAATTGAGGATAATTATGAAATTTTGATAATTGTGACAAATTGAAGATAATTGTTACAATCTTTAGAGATGTCCTGCAGTGAATATCAATCGGCTTAAAAATGATATGAGAAACTGCATTTAACTTAGGTACCTATGTCAGTAGACTTTCAACAAACATCATTTTGTTGTGGCAAGATGGTGTTGTGGTACTGCGGAGTTGTACGAATCGTTCAATACGTTAGAAACTGAAGTATTCGGGGCAGCCTTTATGTTCGAGACGTTTCGGATAAGTACTAATTGCGGTAAGCCGCCATTATTGGCATGGAGAACTGACCAACTTAGAAAAAATATCAAAATATCAAATATGAACCCGTGGCCTTTGCTTACCTAGGGCGATGTTCGACGCCATGAGCTACCAGAAACGTACCGAAACAATTAGAAATTCTTTACTGTATTTAATCACCATTTTATTGTATGACCAGAGCCATCTAATCTATCGAACTACTTAGCAACTCTGATATCAAGGTACAGTACAAAAAAATTCATTAGAAATTTTTCTTCTAAACTTTAAAGTCTGACAAAAATTGGTGGCCACCACATTTTCAATAAAAAAGCTAGTTAAGTGTGAGTCGGACTCGCCCATTGAGGGTCATAAATCACGTCATGTCATAAATGGCTATAATTTTTTTAGGTCATTTTATAAGTTTTATTTATTCACAAAGGGTATATAGTTTTAATTTCAACTCGATAACCTTCACGCGTTCCCAAGACGGCCTTTGGGGCACCGTATTTTTTTTCCTTTTGAGGTACTTCCGTTGTTCAAGATCAAAAAAGAGTTTGTGCTTATTGTTATGATTAGTCTTTTTAGGGGGGAATCCTAAAAAGAATCTTTAATTTTTAAAGAAACACGTGCTAGGCAGTAATGCCACTTTCATACAGCAAAGAGAACCTTCGCTAGAACCGATATATTCAAAATATCGTTTCTCTGTCGAACCATAGAAACTTAGAACATTCCGCCAACACACATGATGTGTCGAACCTTTTACAACCATCAAATAGCGTGAAGAGGCATATCATTGGGCATCTGTGATGACCCTCAATTCGTTAGATATCGCCATCAAACACGTGTCCAAAATCAAAGTAATAAACCAATCTATATATAAATCGTGCACCCAATATGGAGTCATTATTACGAGCGCGTTCAGCTGCGTGCACGCATGTTTACAAGAGCCGCTATTTTTATACGAAGCTATTTGCGTGTCGCTGACTCATGCCACTAATTAGCTAAAAGAGGTTCCGGATTTCGGTGTCGGAACTTTTAAAAAGATAGTAAATAGTATTTAGAACTAGTTAATGTAAAGTATTCCTGTATCCCTTTTTAGGGATAGAAATAAAATTTCAAAAATTTAGGACTTATATTGAAAGTAAATAAAATATACATCCTCTGCCATTGATGGTAAATATCTCCATATTAATTATTGAATTTATTTTTTCAATTTTATGTTTAGGCCGTTATATATATATACAAGCGACTCAGCATAAAATAATATGTAATATGCCTCTGCCACCCCTTTGGGGATAAGGCGTGATGGATATTTATCTATTATCTAGCCGTTTGGGAGAAGTTTGGTACAAACAGTGTAACACGAGAATTTTATGAATACTTGTACTAGTTGACGCCCGCGGCTTTGCCCGCATAGAGAAGTTTTTTCGTTCCCGTCTCCCACAGGAACTTGTTTCCGGATTAAAAAGTAGCCTATGTGTTATTCTGATGTAGAAACTATATTATTGTAAAATTTCGTTAAAATCTATTCTTTCGTAGTTTTTACGCGAAAGAGTAACAAACATCCATACAAACTTTCGCATTTATAATATTATTAAGATTACTACGTCTTCTTTTAGATTACTACATTACCCGAAAGGGTAAGCAGATGAATACTATACACTCACATATCACCAGTTTAAGTGAAAGTTTCATGAACGGTGACCTTTTCGTGATTCGGTAGACAATAAAGCCGTTGGTCCAGGAAGCCTGTAACAAGGTTATGGGTGTTTTGATAAACTTCAACAGCAGGTAGCCACAATCTGCCCCTGTATGTTTCAACATCACAATAGACAGACAAAATAAAGCGGCATTTTTTTTTCACACATTGCACTTTATTACAAATGCAGTTTAGCTTAAATAAAGTAATATACTTATGCTTGTTCTAAAAGATCTAGACAACTGATAAACTTCCACATCCTCTCTAGGACACACCCATGATACCCGCCCCGTTAAAAGCGAGATGAAGTCTACGAGGGTTATCAAAAAAAACTGTATACTTAATTTATTATGCACGTACAAATACACAATTACAGACAAAACAAAATTAAAGTCAACTTCTTCCCAATTAAATAACCTAACAAAACAGCTGGGTCGCTGTAACTAGACCTGTGGTTTTCCCTGCGACCCGGTTTAAGACGAGACGGAACTTGGTCGAGTGGGTAAGACTCTCCTCTTTCAGGCCGGAAGTCCCATACACCGGCCTTACCTAAGCAGCTGCATTACAGTGCGTGCATTCCGCGATAACAAGTAAAAATCTTTGTAAAAGTACCTAAATCGTTAGCTTCTTTACTGCGCTGAATAACAATGGCCTATCCATTGCATGGAATGGAACGAAACGGGCAGGAATGGGATGAATATTTTACCGTAATCTACGTCCTACCTCTGATATGAGGGCCTAAACATACTTAAATATTCCTAAATACATACATAGAAAACATACAATAATGGATTCGACCTGCGACTCCAACCCGGGACCTCAGCACGACTGTCGCATACACTACCACAGCGCCACCCAGGCAATTCATAATCATGAACATTTATTTAATTCCTTCAGAATGACAGTGAGTTGTAGAAATTACAAATCCTTGTCATTCTGAGACGAAATATTAGCCAATGGACAAGATTGCATATCTGTACTACCATGTTGTTGCCTTGATTTAAAACTGGCCAGCGCCATCTGTCATTATTGTATATAAACTTAGGTATTCTTGAGAGCGACTGCCGCTAGCAGGTGAGGTCGCTTGATTCTCGGAGTCCTTCGAGGCCCCTTACACCCAACGTGTGTATTTACATTGTTTTAACGTATGCATCGTTTATTACTACAATAATGTATGAAAATTTGCCACTTTGTTGACATTTATGATTACTGATTTACTCTCCAGGATAGAAGTGTGATAACATTTATAATCCTAATAGCCTTCTCCGATAAATGGGCTATAAAACACAAAAAAATATCTATTGGAACCAATAGTGTCAGAGAGGAGCACATTCAAACAAACAAACTAACTTCCACATATAGTAAGGCCTTGATCTCCGAAGGGTTAGGCAGAGGCCTAATATTTTGTGTTTGTATCCGTTGTATACGTCATACCGCAAATAATCTGCGTAACGAGGTTTCTAGCCTATTTCTGAGTGGAAAATTCCTTCGTATGTTTGTCTACCTCAATACGGACACAGGCGAAATTGCATTAACTAACGTGCAAAACCGCAATCAGGAATTGAATTGAAGCGTATTTTCAGTGATACATGATAAGTGTAGGTTGAATGAAAATTTTTAAATTAAAAAAAAAAGTTAGCAGGCCTGGCAAATTATGTTCTGCCATTTGAAAATCCTTATCACCTAGGATATAGACATAACCTGCGACCATCCTTAGACCTACAAAATATATCTACTTAAAAATTTGATAAAAATTGAGTGCCTCGGTGGCACAGCAGAGGTAGTATATGTGACTGCCGCGACCGAGGTAACGGGTTTCATTCCCGGGTCGGAAAAAAATATTTGTGTACAAATGTTTATTTCGGAGTTTGGGTGTTTCGTATGAATAATATGTATGTATTTAGAAATATATAAGTATGTTTATCAGATGTCTAGGTCCCATAACACAAGTTTATATAAGCTTACTTTAGGCTAGACTTCGATTTCTATAACAAGATGTCCACGAAACTAAGCTGAAAGCATAGTGACACGGATTAAGCTTTCGGTTTAGTTTCGTGCACACTCGGATTATGCGAACAGATTCCATCGTTTTAATTGAAAACTATTAAGTTAGTTCGATTCATAATAAATTAATCAACGTAGTTGGTTATAAGTTTTTATTAAAGAAGAAATTATTACTTCAAAGTCAAACCAAATGCAGTAAGGTAGTCCTGAGTGAACCATCGGAAAGATAGCCTCAGGGCTCCTGACAGGCCGTGATTTGGGGATTCAAGTGCAGTAAGGTAGGTTCTTCTTTGAGAGTGGGGCAGTTGGGTGTCATCCCACTTTCGTGAGGAGTGAAAGGGGTGCATGTAACTCTCACGCCACTCCAACGTCTTGGGCCTGCTTCTGTAAGAACGGCAAGTAACGCACCTGCCGTCCTCATGGTACTGGAGGCCGGTAATCATCCTACAGAAAGCTTACCTATAATAGTGATAGATGGCGCTGGGCAGTAATAAATCGAGGTATCGACATGGTAGTACAGATATACAATCTTTTACATTAGCTAATATTTCGTCTCAGAATGATAGGGATTTGTAATTAATACAACTCACTGTTATTCTGAATGAATTCAATCAATATATAATTATATTATAACTAGTTCACCCTCTCGACTACGCCCGTCACATAGAACTTCGTCGCAACCATTTAATCCCATTGTTTATAACTTTTACAATAATGTACGAAAATTTTCGTGTGAGTGAATGTGAGAAAGTATCAAAAGTTTTTAATTAATTAAATTTTAAAAATATATTTTGTGTTCTAGATGGCGCACACCAAGTATTCGAAGGATTTCGTAGTTAGTCTAGTCTACAAGGCTAGTAAAATCCTAATACGAGTATTAATTATTGAGTATTCACTTATTAATTATACCTGGTCAGGTCATAAGTATTGTCACACAGTAAAAACTTTTCTTTTAGAATGCTGGCCACAAAAAAGTTTATTGAATTCGAATTTCGAATTGTTCATGAAAATAAAAATGTATACTTTTTAGAATTTTACTCATTTTTAAATATGGAATGGATGCTTAAAGAAGACCGTGTTGCAGTTATTGCGTTGCATCGTCGCGGTTACGAGCCAATTCAAATTATTGACATACTGAAAAATTTTAATATAACCAAAAGATTCGTTTATCGTACCATCAAACGATACAATGAAGAATCTAGTGTAGATGACAGGTCAAGAAGTGGTCGCCCTCGGTCTGTTAGGACTCCAGCAGTGATAAAAGCTGTGAAGGCGAGAATTCAAAGAAATCCCAAACGTAAGCAGAAACTGTTGGCCCTTCAGATGCGGTTAAGCAGAACCACGGTGAAAAGGGTGTTAAATGAAGACTTAGGGCTTCGGTCATATCGAAGAAAAACAGGACATCGTTTAAGTGCTCGTCTAATGGCTGAGACTGAAGAGATGCCGCGCTTTGTTGAAGCGGTACGCGGGAAAAAAAAATCGGGAAAATCTTTTTTCGGATGAAAAAAATTTTACCGTATAAGAGAGCTACAACAAACAAAATGATAAGGTGTACGCACACAGTAGTGAAGAAGCGAGCAACCGTATTCCGCGTGTCCAACGAGGTCATTTTCCACCCTCGCTCATGGTATGGTTGGGAGTTTCTTATTGGGGCTTAACAGAGGTACATTTTTGTGAGAAACGTGTAAAAACGAATGCAGTTGTGTATCAAAATACAGTCCTGACGAACCTTGTGGAACCTGTTTCTCATACCATGTTCAATAACAGGCACTGGGTATTCCAACAAGATTCGGCGCCAGCTCATAGAGCGAAAAACACAAGACTGGCTGGCGGCGCGTGTAATCGACTTCATATGGCACGAAGACTGGCCCCCCTCCAGTCCAGATTTGAGTCCGTTAGATTACAAGATATGGCAACACTTGGAGGAAAAGGCGTGCTCAAAGCCTCATCCCAATTTGGAGTGACTCAAGACATCCTTGATTAAGGCAGCCGCCGATATTGACATGGACCTCGTTCGTGCTGCGATAGACGACTGGCCGCGCAGATTGAAGGCCTGTATTCAAAATCACGGAGGTCATTTTGAATAAACTTTAATGTCATAAGAATCTAAGTTTTGTTAAGTTCATTTTGGTATTTAAATGGTTACATAATGAATAAACTTGTTTCAATTATTTTATATTAAACATGTGACAGAATTTATGACCTGACTAGGTATAGAAGCGCTCGTGGCCCCGCTGAACCAGTGTTCTGTAAACTATCGCTGCGTTAAGCAACTTTCGCTATAGCTTGGATGGGTGACCACTTTAAGGTATTTACATTTGCGAGCGTTCCCGTCCTTCGGAAGGCACGTTAACCGGGACGGTTGCTAGTAAAATGGCAGTCGTTGAGCTCAGTTGAAGGCCTTTAGGCGGCTTGAAAAACTTCAACAGCAGGTCGCCACAGCCTGCGCCTGTCCATGTCAACACGGCAAAGGGATCCCCACCTGTTACTTGGGCACAAAAATTGGTGGTGAGGTGAAATGTGGGCGCATAGTCGTATAGTTATGCCTCTGCCTACCCCTTCCGGGATAAAGGCGTGACAATATGTATGTATTAATTGATTTCTTTCAGACTGATAGTGAGTTGTACAAATTACAAATCCCTATCATTCTGACACGCAACGTTAGCTAATGTATAAATTTTCTATCACATATACTATAATGTTGATACCTCGCGTTCATACTGCCCAGCGCCATCTGTTATTATGAGAGGTAAGCTTACTGTAGTATTAGATTGGAGTCACCCACAACCATGTCTTTATAGAATCATAATATTTTTTTCAATAAAGGTTAGGTAGTATTCACCCTTCCACATAAAATAGCCGGTAGTCAGCAATAAGTCAGTAATAAGTCAGCTATTATCTCAAGAACGTCCTCTATCGGTTTATTTGTAAACAGCGACACGGCATCAAAACTCACCAACAATTCATCGTTATTAACAATTATTCCTTCTAACAACCGAATAAAGTGCGACGAATCTTTTTCGTAGCTACTGTCTCTGCTGAAACCGGTCGGTATACTCTGGTCATAAAACGTGAGTAATCCCGTTTACTTATCTATAATGTGTGATAATAATTAAATAATAAAATAGATAATAATAAAAATTAAGTTTTCTAATCAAAAGTACTTACTTTGGTACCTTATTATGAAAAATAAACTAGGTACTAGTTGACGCCCGCGTGGTGAAGTATTCCTGTTCCGGTTTCCCACAGGAACTTGTTACCCGGATAAAACTTAGCCTATGTGTTTTTCTGATGTATACCTTAGCTATATTATTGTAATGTTTCATCAAAATCCATTCGGTAGTTTTGATATATGCTTAAAAACTTTCGCGATAATAATAATAGTAGGTTTATTTTATATAGTACTAGATGACCCCCACAGCTTCGCCCGTGGAATATTTCGACCTCCCGTAGCGTCGCACCTATTTAATCCCGTCGCCTATAAATTCTACAATGATGCATAAAAATTTTCCCGATTTGTTGATATTTATGACTACTGCTCTGCTTCCCAGTATAGTAGCGTAATGATATATAGCCTATAGCCTTCCTCGATAAATGGGCTATCTAACACAAAAAGATTTTTTCATATCCGACCAGTAGTTCCTGAGATTAGCGCGTTTAACCAAACAAACCAAAAAACTTCAGCTTTATAATATTAGTATAGATTTGAAGTGCTTGAGACATATTTATTGGAAATGCTCTTAAGCCCCGCTAACTCAGTGTACTGGAAGTGATCAGTGACTGTAATAGATAAACAGATGGCGCTGCGCGTTATGAATCCGAGTTATCAATATTTTAGCAAACGTGAAAGAAAATCTAGTACATTAGCTAACATTTAGTTTTAAAGTGGGTGTGATTTGAATTTTTTACTCATATCACAGCCATTTAAAAACTCTTAATCATTATATCATAAGAAGCTCTTTCCGCGCTTCGTACGCGTGGTAGCGTTAAGTCGAACGAAATCATCGTAAATCAATATTTTGTAAATATATTAGATATAGATACACAAAATAATAAAACATAAAAACCACAGTGTAACTAAATTTTAAAAATCCTAATCTTTATTCAACATATCCGAATACAATGTTAATTAATTGAATACACTAAGGAGTTTTAATACCCATTTCGAATGCCTGATAAAAATATTATGCAACCCCTTTTATATCAAAAAACTATAATTATTTTGTTTTTAAATGTTATTTTTGCAATATTCCGCTTTTTTAGAATGTCGTACGATGTCGACACGTGTTTCGCCTACACACGAGGCATTATCAAGACTGGCAGCCAAACAGTCACAGTCAGTAAAAACAAAATAATTATAGTTTTTTTAAATGGATTTCCGCCATGTAACGCCTGATTCAATTAGTTATAAAAAACTATCTTCACGCTGTATCCCTGACGGGGTAGTCAGAGAGGACAGGTTGCCAGGCTTCACCATCCCTGCATACTTCTATCGCTTTTTGCAGTCTGGGCATCCGAGTACTTTTGACTTTTCCGTTTTTGAGCTATCTACTCACGTGGTATTTATATGTAAGGCTCGGCCTACCCTGACTCCTTCTGCCCTCTACTTTCGCACAATATATATTCTTCGTCAATCGTTCCTCGTTTATTTATCGTTTTAGGGGTTGATAATTGATCAGATCAAGAAAACACGTTGTATCATACAAATTTGCCGTTTCAACAGTGTGTTGTTCGATCAGCTGTCAGTTTCTACTTTTATGTATATAGAAAGACGATACCGTGATTGATTGGCGTCTGGACAGATCTACCTTAGTTTTAGTTGCGTTTTTTTCTTCCTTTCAGCCACATGTCGACTGGTATATTGTTGATTGATGGCACTTGGTGGAATTTACTACACATTTTTAATAAAAATCATAATGATATTTAATGAAATTTGTGTCAACCTTTGAAAATGCCGTAAGGCGAAACCGGTCAGATGTAAATATGGAGTAGTACAAGAGTTTTTTATTTAAAATAAAACTCGTCATTGTTTAAATTTTTTATTAAGACTAATCCCATCCGTATTTTCAAACCTGTAAACCAGGATCTATAGTAATGACCAAGACCAGAAAGTTATAGTCCCAGGAGTTGTTACTCATTACTATTTACGCCACCGACTATGTACGCAGTTCCCTCCTCTTATAATCCCAGATGCCTCAAGGTATTGCAATAGGCGTGTCCACCATTTATATCGCCGCGCGGTGCCACGCGGGCTGTACAGTTCACCGCGATCTTTCACGGCCCCTCCTTGCGGCTATTTAAACTCTCAGTGACGTACGCAATATGATGTTTATGTTCTGTGGTATCGCTATATCTGGAACCACGTCCACAGATATATTATAAGTACTCAATGCTGAATCAATGACTTGAATACTACCCAACTAACTGTCTTCTGCATCTTAAGTGTTTTCTCAGTTGATTCAAAACCGTATGTGGATTTGTAGACTGGCGTTCGCTTTTACTTGACCGCTAGGAATAGTACTTGTTTGGCTTTGTTGGAGAGACTGATTTCTGACGCCTCGTCTGTTAGCCAACAGGGGGCCAAGTCTACTAATTCAATCGCGTCAGAAGAGAATAGAAAACGTCGCTCAATAGAGTGGCCGACAGAAAAAAATGACAGTTCGTAGTCCACTATTACAATTGCTGATAGAATGTTACTAACATGTGTAGCGCTAGAAAGTAGCTCTTAAATTGCATTTTTAGTTGTCCATATTAATATTTTGATAGCTAAAACAGCTATTTTGTCTCTATTCTGCAGTTTAAGAAGTGTGATTGTGAAATATATAATAGTTTTAGTAGACTACCTAGTTTTGAACTAATCGCTAAAGAACCGCTGTAGAATAGAACTAGAACAGCTTTCTATTGGAAAATAGTAGACTCGACCCCTGGTGCACCGCTAGCTGGTTAGGCCGCTTGGTCCCCGGAAGATGGATTGGAGATCTTAAAGGGGCCCCTGACATCTCACTAGTATATTGGTTTATGTTTCTGTAAAGATATCGGCCCGTCGACATCGACGATCGACATCTTTGACAGCTATCTTGGTATAAAAAGATCGGATCGGACCGGATCGATACGGACTCACAATTGCTTTACTAATGCTCGTTTTAAGAAAATCTAGCCTATGCTAACATGGAGACCGCTAATTTTAGACTTCTAAACCCTAAAGCTAAAAGTCTTTTAAAACAGCTCAGTCTGTCGGTCCCTCCATCCGTTATTTCTACGCCAGGGGACAGAGTAATGGGTCCCGTTTTACTCTTTGTGTACGGAGCCCCAAAAAATACTGCCTCACTTTAAAAGTAGTACCTGTAACATGGTCCCATGCCATACGTGTTGAACCTGGCATCTTTTTATTGATATCAATTCACAACAAAGAATAACTGACACAATGTAATTTGATAACCACTTTTTGTATTGATAACCCCTTTTTAACTATTTCTTTTACGTATACAACAATACCTGCATTATTGATAATCATTTTCAATTTTAGTTATTTCTTTTGTTGGGAAAGTTAAATAACCTGTAAATATAACAATGTTTATGTTAAATGAGTGTAGTATTATGTAGTACTTTAATGTAATTTAAGTATTAACCGACCGTTTTTGACCGACGTACTTCCAGTTCCCTTGGGTATTAGGGAATAAAAATATAGCCTAAGTTACTTCTTGTAACATCAGCTATCTGCCAGAAAGTACTGATAAAATAGATCCATTTATTTCAAAGAATAAAAATATAACAATGTTTATGTCAAATAGTCAGACAGAAAAAAATTAAATCACCTATCACATCCTACATCCGTACGTTCTCTAATAAACGTTTAGTGAAAAGTTGTTAGTTTGAAATTACAAACAGTACTTCAATTTTATTTATCTCTATAGATGTCTGTATAAGAATGCTACTTTCGCACTGAACTAAATAATCTACAGTTTGTGAGAGGTCGAAGAATAGAGGTTTGAGGTCCAAGTTGCTTACCTACATACCTTGACATGATCCTCATTAGCTACCCATTTCGGTTCTGTTAGGTCTCTTGTTGGGATTGGGTCATCATTCAGTCATTGCTGGAACTAAGTTAATTTGGTTATTTGTTTACGCCTCAAACGAAACACATACTTCATTTCCAACTCTCAGTGTAGTTTACAACCACTTCTTCATCGAAAGGGTTTTTTTAAGTTCAATTTCTCTCGACGCGTTAGGGAAAAATGATGAGGGTAAATTTTTACGATGCGAGACCTTCACGAAAAACCGTCACCCTGAAGTTAGCTGATAAGTGTTTCCATGACAACTTATCTTACTTAACTACATTCAAAGTAGTATTCAAACACCCTGAAGTTAGCTATAGTCAACCTTTTAGTTATTTTACAAACGTAGGATGCGAAGAGAGGAAATTTTTAAAAAGATTTTTATCTTGTTACGCCAAAAGAAGTATAACTAGTAACACGTGTACATAAGTATAACTAGTAACACGTGTACATAAGTATAACTAGTAACACGTGTACATAAGTATAACTATTAACACGTGTACACAAGTATAACTAGTAACATGTGTACATAAGTATAACTAGTAACACGTGTACATAAGTTTAACTAGTAACACGTGTACATAAGTATAACTAGTAACACGTGTACATAAGTATAAATAGTAACACGTGTACATAAGTATAACTAGTAACACGTGTACATAAGTATAACTAGTAACACGTGTACATAAGTATAACTAGAAACACGTGTACGTAAGTATAACTAGTAACACGTGTACATAAGTACACACACACTTTTTTGTATCCTTAGTATAACTATCCTGTCTGGCAGTACCACTGGTAATTTTACACTATCCCTGGTGCTACAGCTCTATCTATACTAACCAATATATCAAGCTGAAGAGATTTTTTTTGTTTAGTTTGTACGCGTTCATTAACTGGTCGGATTTGAATAAAAATATTTGTGTTGGTTAGCTCATTTGTTAACAAAGCCTACAGACGATAAATCATTATCACGCTACTACCCTGGAGAGCGGAGTAGTAATCATAAATGTCACCAAATCGGGAATCTTTTTAAACATTATTGTAGACTAGGTGTCTAGGTGACGCCCGCGGTTTCGCCCGCGTAGAGAAGTTTTCCCGTTCCTATTTCCCACAGGAACTTGTTCCCGGGATAAAAGGTAGCCTATGAGTGTAGTATTATGTAGTACTATAATGTAATTTAAGTAATAACTAGCGGACACATTAAAATCCATTCAGTAGTTTTTACGTGAAAGAGTAACAAACATCCATACAAACTTTCGCATTTATAATATTACTAGTTGACGCCCGCGGCTTCGCCCGCATAGAGAAGTTTTCCCGTTCCCGTTTTCCACAGGAATTTGTTCCCGGGATAAAAAGTAGCCTATGTGTTATTCTGATGTATAAGCTATATTACTGTAAAGTTTCATTAAAATCCATTTAGTAGTTTTTACGTGAAAGAGTAACAAGCATCCATACAAACTTTCACATTTATAATACTATTAAGATTTTAAATTTTGAATAATAAAACTTAAGGTATATCCAGTCAGCCTCAGAAGTAGACTAACACAACCCAAAGTTACAGAGTAGATTTATAAATGAAAATTTGCATGTTCAAATTGTTTATGAAAAGTGTAGGTACCTGTTTAAAATAGTTAAATTTTGATATATTGAGTCCTAAAATTAACTTTGATAATATAGGATAATATAATGCTATGCTAAGCTACTTTCGTTGCTGACCGTACCTATTTAAGATTTACGCACGATTTACGAAGTAAGCATGTCAAATAGTCGACAGAACTGGTTCTTACTTAAAATTTACTGGAGCCGTTTTTAATATCTAATTTATTCAAACCCTATTGACACCTTCTTACGAGTACTATTCCTATACCACGATATTATCTCATTGCAAACAGTTGAAGAATGGTTAATTTCTCTTCTTTTTCTCTATTTTCTCTATTCTCTGTACAAAATCCTAAATATGGTCTCGAAAACACATTGACTCAAATATAATAATTACGTTATCCTTGTAGAATCATACAAATTACTCAAATGACGTCCCTACTAACATAACGTTAAAATATTACATTTACAAGTTATTTGGACTATACATTGTATAGGTTGGCAGCGCCGTGTCTCTCGAGATGGCGGGATGCGAGCATGCGCGCCCGTATCGATCCGCGCGAGATGACTACGAGAGTGCCGTCGTACATGCTCCCATCACTACAAATTGTCTATGCTCTGCTCGCCCTTAACATTCAACACAATCATGTTCTATTTACAAATACTTGATGTTCTGTTTTTTTAATTGATATTGTTTTTGTGACATTAAATTTTGTCAAAATACGATATTTAAAAAATAATTGAAATGGACATCCGTTATAAGTAAAATAAATTTTAGGGTTTCTCTTCCGATATGAAGTAAAAATATATATCCCACCATTACTACCTACTATGCTTTAAATGTTTAAAATTTAATCATTCAGCCCAGGTCTGTAGAAGAGAATAAAAATATGTGACAATCACGAGCTTAAATGTAAATGATTATCGAATTTAAATTAAGACCTAAAACCTGCGTCTATATTTAGAATGTCTTGAGAACTCTGATTTGTTCAGTTTTCTAAGAAAAAGTAAGTAGCAATCACTGTTTAGAAAATATTATGTTTAGTTTTCTTAAATTCCTATTTTTTTTAATACATCATAAATAATATATCTTACCTTTATTATAATTTAACGCTTTAAAAAAATGTAGCCCCTTTAAAAAATAGCTATGTCATGAATTTGTTTCTTAGCTAAGTACATCAATAATAAAAAAATAAATCATTTAGTCGATAAGGGCGCCGTCACACCCTTCCTGTCTTATATGTCTGTGGTCACACCAGGATAATTTTTAGCTGTTTTATATAATAATTACTTGAAACAGTCTACGTTTCTGTCTACGTCTGTGTTAATTCTGCTTTGCCACAAAAGCGTATTTCCGAGAGAAGAAATTATTTTTCGTGGATAACAAAGAGTCTATGGCGCTCTCCAGACCTACAACAATCCCGATTTAAAAAATCACGCCAATACATTGTTTGAATAAAGAACAAACAATCAAACACATTTTCAAGCAAAAGGCAAGTGTGACTGGCTGACCTATCGTCGTACAGTTCAATTCGTTAAGTAAGTAGGTCCCGGTTGCTAGCAATATGATAGTCGTTAAAACAAACTAAATCCTTGAATGAGGTTGGGAAATGTTCAACAGTCTGTTCCAATACGTTTCAACACCATGGCCGCGTTGCAGCCGTCCATATTTTTCGGTAACAGGTGGACCTCAGTTGTATAAAAATCACTAAACGAAAAATTATCACGTAGATATATATACAGAAAAGAAATTAATAGTTTTGAAAATTTCCACCACTAAGAGGTATTACGGTGAATCAAAGTAGGTGTGTCGCTGCTAAATTCAAGCATTAGCAGTTTTTATTTTGTTTTTGTTTACGCAAGTATTAAAATATTCGTAAATGCCAGGCCGCATGGAATGAGAAGACCGACTAAAAGGCTCCCCTTTTAGTCGGTCTTCATGGGTAAGATCTCGGTGTACCTAATAATCTCAGGTCTCCATATCTATACCACGCGGTACCTATAAGCTAAATAAACTTCGATATAAGTATTGTAATTTACATTTTAAAAACGTCTGATTTCAAAACATTCCAACATTATTTAAATTGTGGAACAGTCTTAACCCTGTCACCGGCTATGTTAGTTAGCGTGTCAAAGTCCCATGCGGGTAGCATGACCGGACCTGCTGGGGTGCATCGCGTGAGGGTTAATGTAATGCGTGCTCGCCCCCCTCGTGTAAATCCCTCCTTATTATTAAACTACATTTTAGATTAAACATTTTTATCGTACATATAATTTTTTATGATAATAAATAATTATGATTAATATTAAAAGAATTATGGGCATGCGTTTTATCGTAGTGATGCTAATTTGGGATCTACATATCATCATCATCCTCTTGCCCTTGTCACAATTTATTTGGGGTCGGCGCAGTATGTCTTCCTCTTCCATTCATCCCTGTTATTTGTCATCTGATCATTCACTCCTTTCATATTCATATCACTCCTTACACAGTCCATCCATTTTGTCTTTGGCCCTCCTCTGGCTCTCCATCCATTAACTTTCATATTCATAGTTCTTTTAGTGACATGACGTTCATCCCTTCTCATCACATGCCCATGCCAAGACAGACGGTTCCCTCTCATTAATTTGGCATCTACATATACTATCACATAATATCGTCCCTGTAGAGCGAAAAGTCACTAAGTCGAAAAACCAAGTTTTGAGATATTAACTCTTTACACTGTTGATTGATGGCACTTGGTGGAACTTGCTACACATCTTGAACTAAAACACTTGTACTGTTCCACTTATTTACGTGTAACATTACAAGTGTTTTAGTTGAGATATTGAGGTTTAAAGTTTTGAAAAATATAAATCGTCATAACTTTAACATACTTTAACATATTTCTCCGATTATAGTTTGATTTTGAAGGAAATTAAATCAAGCTGGCATGGTAATTGCTATTCCAAGGAATAAATAAGTTTTTACTGAGAATATTAGAAAACAGTTAGTTAATTATTTGTTCTCTATAAATTGTCTGATCTAGAGATAAATTAGTTAACTTTCGACCTTAGTTAATGATTTTTCACTCAGTTATAAATTATGTCAAAGAAAAATAACTCGAGTTGGTTAATTTGTGTCTAACTGATACATGTACGAAATATGCATTGTAAATAATATCTATCTTTAGATTCCAAGGCTAGAGGTTCAGTATCTTTTTAATTTTGAAGTTTATACGAATAAATTATTTATACGAATACATCCTGAAAAATAAGTGACGTATTGTTGATTTACTGGCAAAAATGTAGTTTAGCTCAATAGGGTTAAACTGGCACATCATCATGTTCAAAAGATAACGATACTGAACCTAAATTAATCTACGTTGTCTATGTCTGGCATAGCATTCGGATACACGCCAGTAATCTTTCTACCAACGCCGGGTAGTTAGGACTATGTTAAACCGACTATTCTTAAATATTCCTCAAAACACTAGAAATGTGAGTAAATTAATACATTAGAGGAAACGCACTGAAAAAGTACCCTCTTCATGAAATAAAATGAGTGTACCAACCTAGAAAGGCAACTGAAAAAGCACTACATAATGTGATGAGTAGGGTGAAATTGGTCCTGGGTAATCAAAAATATGCCTAGCTGGATTCGTGCATGCGAAATGAGCTTTTGATAAGATCATAGTCAGAACTATAAACACAGCTGTAGAAAGCTATGTATAGAATCCATATCAGTGTATGGTTGAATTTCTGAAGGGAAGGACAATACCCGCAGAACTCCTAGAGGACCAAATGAAAGTACAAGTATACTAACTGAGACTGAAGGCTACCCACAAGAGTTCTGTCCTCAACATTGTGGTAAATAATTTGCTCAACGATTTAAACTCAAGGCTATTACATACTATTGGTTATTCGAATGATCTCGTTGTAATGACAAACGGAAAAGTCAAGTGAGAGTGTTGGCCAAAAGGTGTGTGGATTAATTCAAATTATCAACCCAAAATAACTGTGATAGTAACATTCACAGATCACATCAACATGATTATATCAGTAAGGGCGACGTTAAAACTATTTAGTGAGAAACTAAGCATGTTCACAAAGGTGAATTATCTTAGTGTTACACTAGATAGTATGTAAATCAACGTGTTGAAAAGCAACCACGAAGGCAATGAGCCGTGCCGCTCTTTTTATGGAATGCCATGTCTTGACTCAAATCAAAGGTAGTTCATAGGATCTTCATTGGATCTTTATCTTAGGCCACCAAAAATATATTATGGTGGCCCAAGATAAATCTGGAGAGCTGTAGGCGGATGCTGTATAGGTAAAAGCAAGCAGCAGTAGAGGCAACGTAAGAGCCGCACCTCTGTTGTTGCAAACTTTCATAGGCTACCGTGACCACGTTCCAATAGATGGGGCCGTATGCATGTCTGCCACCTGTGGTATAAAAAAAATGCGGGGCGGTAACAGGAGCACTCCAACCGCAGCAACACTTTCACTCTACTACACATTAGAGTTTTAGGTGATAGAGAGATTAGAGTTTTAGATATAGATTTAGATGCAAGAAATGCCATTAACAGGCTCTGAACTGAGGATAGAACTTGACATTGCTGGCATTATGGCGCCTTAAGTGCTAAATAAATAAGAAAGAGTTATAAATATGGGTCTGGACAAGATACAGACAATCTAAAACTTTAATAGGGATTAAAATTCTGCAAATGCATACGAAGTTCAATTATAGTATTTAGAAGGATTGAAGCTGAGAACCGGCTCACGTGCAGAGGTATAAAATGATCAATTTGTGATAGTATACAGCGGTCTTCCAAGTGCAGGTCAAGCAGGAAGACCTTTCCATATTTACGTGCGTTTGGTAAACATTACAGAGCACTGATTCAGGAAACTGTGGCCATACAAATAGGGCATTATACAACAAGGTAGCACCTCCACAAGATTGAACTGATGGCAAACCTGATATGCAGACCTATGGCTATGGGAGCGGAACCATTCACCACCTGCTATGCAAATATGGCACATAGTGCAAAGAGATTGAGTTGCATAGGGCATGCATATCCAGTGCCGGAGGACTACAGGCTCATCCCCCTAAAGTATATACCCAAGTTTATGGAGGTGTTATAAATCCGCTGCCTGGGGGAATTGGTGATAGTGAGGGGTACAGTATAAAAGACCTAAAAGGATTGTAGTACTAGGACAAAGCTGGCCTCTAGACCGAGGTGTTGGAAGACGCCAGTGCCACAAATGAAAATCACCACATACTACGCTTGTAGCTCCGGTCGCGATAATATCACTAACTCGCAAGCTATATGTACCTAAGTGCATAAGATGCACGTCGAAGTTATTAAATAATAACTAAGAGATTTAAAGTATCATTCAGAATAAGTTTTTAATCCATTTTTATTATAAAAGAAGTAATTAAATGGAAATGATGACTTTTCACTTTGTCAGTATTTTACAAAATTATTTAAAACTAAAGAGTAAATAGACACTATATCGATTTAGTTAATTTTAGTTTTTGGGTGTTTTAGCAAACTACTGATACTACTACTACTACTGTTTTTTATTTTTTTTTTATTTATTTTTTTTTTTTAAGCTCAAAAGTACTCGGATACCCAGACGTGCGTGTATGAAGCGATTGATGAATCTCGAAGAAGCGAAAGAAGTATGCATGGATCGCGAAGCCTGGCGATCTGTCCTCTCTGACTACCCCGTCAGGGATACAGCGTGAAGATAGTTAGTTTTAGTTTTTTAGTTTTACTGATTTTAAAAACTCACTAAATGATTTAAGTGATTTTATTTTACTAAAAGACCACCGTATGCATTGAAAATTCAATAGAAGAAGTAATTAAGTCGTTTTATTTTCAAGATTCGTAAATTTTCAATAAATATAAATAATTAACAATGTTAGTTATATCTCTCATTTTTCTAAAAGGGTCAAATGGTAGATTTACTTACTTTTCACATTTCATAAATCGGAAACTAATGCACATACAAAAATGATTGTTAGACAGATCATTAGAGAAAAAAAATGCAGTTTTAGTGGCATCAATAACTCATTTTGGGCATTTTTCGACTTAGTGACTTTTCGCCCTACAGGGACGATATAGATAGTATTAGAAATCTTGATAGAATAAAATGCAAAAATAAACTTAACAAAATATATACTCAATACGATACATATATACTTACATTAACAGTATGGGGTTCTTCAAAAGCGGTCTTAGAAGGTTTTTTAAAGGGACAGCAGCGCGAGTGCCGCACCTCTGGTGTTGCAAATGTCCATAGGCTACGGTGACCACTTTCCATCAGGTGGGCCTTAAGCTTGTCTGCCACCTCAGTGGTATAAAAAAACACATTATAACTAGGTATTACTATTTTCACGCTGTATCCCGAAAATGATAATCAGAAAGGAAAGGTCACCAAGCTCGCAAGTCATGAAAACTTCTTTCGCTTCCTGCAGATTCATTAATCGTTTCATAATGCATGACTGGGTTCCCTGTTCTTTTGACCTTGCAATTATCTTTGAGCAATCAGCTCATTCAGGTCTTTCTATAGCACAGTAATATTTTTCGTCAATAGATAGAGGAATAAATTCGTCGTATGTCACAAACTCAAATTACAAGTCGCAGAAAATGTACCAGAATAGCTGTTTTTATCTGTCAAAATATTTAAATAAAATGAAAATTTTCAGAAATAAATTTGGTTTATTGTTCATTAACCACGCCTTATCGCTGTTACTGGCAACCGGGACCAACGGCTTCACGTGCTTTCCGAAGCACGGAAACGCTTGCAAATGTAAATGCCACAAAGTGGTCACCCATAGCCATAGCGATAGTTGCTTTACGCAGTAATCGTGTACAGAACACTGATTCAGCGGGGCCACGCACGCTTCTCTAAACTAAATTTTATTATATTTTACTTATACAGAAAAACTGAAAACTTTTTAAAACTGAAAGGCCAATTACAAGCTTAAACTTATAGGTTTAAAAAAAAACATTCCAAAATATTAGTATAGACTACCAAAAATGCAATTTACGTCCGTGCACTGGTGCGTCACGTGCTAATAGAATTCTATCGGCCGCCCGACAGAATTCTATTGGAGCGCAATTGTAATAGTGGACTTCGAAAACTGTCCTATTGTTCCATCGACATTCTATTGAGCGACGATTTCGGTTCTATTCTGACGTAGACTTGACCCTGATGGGAATCGAATACACAATTTTGATTAAAGAGACAGTATCACAAACCATTAAGTCAAAGAATAGTCAGGTAATAATCTACACTTATAATATAAAGAGGAAAACTTTGTTTGTTTGTTTGTAATAAATAGACTCAAAAACTACTGGACAGATTTTAAAAATTCTTTCACTATTTGAAAGCTACATTATCCACGAGTAACATAGGCTATATTTTATTTTGAAAAAATAATAGGGTTCCGTGAGATATTTGGGTTTTTCGGACACAAGGTGTATAAAATCAACCAGAAAACTTATTTATTTTGCGTACGCTGCCTAAACTATAAAAGATAGATCCATAAAATGTTCTAATTAATTGTAGATCTTATAAATATCTATAAAAAAGTCAGCGGCACACTATACCTATCTATGTCGAGTGAGGCACGACAACCATTCTTTTATCTTGAATTTTTTTTGGACTACATTTAAACGCGTTTATTTTACTCATGCTATTAATCCTTATCAAAATAAATTATAACAAACAACAAGTAGGAAACGGGAACGGGAAAACTTCTCTACGCGGGCGAAGCCGCGGGCGTCAACTTAGACTATAGAGGTAATCTATACTATTATTATAAAAGGGAAATATTTGTAAGATAGTTTGTAATGAATAGGCTCAGAAACTATTGAGTCGATTTTATAATTTCTTTCACCATTAGAAAGTTACATTCTTCGTGAGTAATATAGGTTATATTGAATTTTCAAAAATTGGATGGTTTCGTACGAAATCTCGAATAGGAGAACTTTAGACTAAAAAGAGGGTGTAAGTGCACAAACAAGATCTATGGGGCCCAAGCGGCTTCTTTTTAGCAGTGCATCTGCTGACATTTCCTCGACCTTTGTGACCTTCCAGCCCCATAATGCCTTCCTGCACCGTTATGGAAACTACGCAAACTAATTTTGATTAAATACACACACACACGTATACCTTGCACCCTAAGGAGGGAAAGACATACGAGTATATTTATATGAACGGACGTATTACGGAAACAATGCCTTGAGAAGGAACTAGTAATCTATGGACACAAGGACACCACCTCTTGTACGTACACCAACTACGACCTCAAATTCAGAAGGAAGATTTGAGGTCGTCATTGACATAATCTGAAAGACTTTTTTGTAAGACATTTTATTTTTGTTACACAACGGTGTCTAGCCCAATGTAAGCTAATATAATACATATTATACATAGGAAACACCCAAACTCCGAAACAAACATTTGTGGATCACACAAATATTTTTTCCGACCCGGGAAACGAAACCTGTACCACAGTCGCATACACTACCACTGCGCCACCGAGGCGATAATTATACTAATAAGACAAGATTCATTTTTATCAATCGCGCCTTATTACCCCGAAGGGGTGGCAGAGGCATATTATACGCCCATATTTCACCGTGTGCTTTCCTTTCCCATGTGTAACAGATGGTGAGCCCATTGCAGTGTTGAAATAAACAGACGTAGGTTATGGCTACCTACTGTTGAAACATTTCAAGCCCCCCTTAAGGCCTCCAACTTGGCTTAACGACTGCCATGTTACTCGTAACCGGGCACAACAGCTTAACGTTCTTGCCGAAGCACTTTTTTACCAATGTATTTATGAATTCGTATAGTTGTCCGAGTTTAATGGCATACGGTACCCAATTGGTAGTTAAGACTTTGAAGTGTGTGCCAGATGGTACAACTAGTTTATCGGGGGTAGGGAGGGGGCACAAAGGGATTTATTCATGATTTAAGACTTGTTCACTTGACTGCCTCGGAGGCGCAGTGGTAGTGTATGGAAGTACCGGGTTCGATTTCCGGGTCGGAAAAAATATATATGTAATCCACAAATGTTTGTTTCGAAGTTTGGGTGTTTCCTATATATAATATGTATGTATTTAGAAATAGATAAGGATGTTTATCAGTCGTCTATATCCCATAACACATGCTTAAATTAGCTTACTTTGAGCTAGACGGCGCTGTGTAAAAAAATATGACCCACAATATTTCTTTTATTTATTTACTTGTTGGTTCATCTACGTAAGTGCTACGTCGACATCAACGTAGAGGACGCTACGATGCTACGAGCAACTTACAACTGATATCTATACTAGCTTGTTTTAAAATATGCTTATCTACTCAAAAGCGGTAAAAATATTTTGAAATATATTGATACCACGTCGACAAGTAAAGTGAGGAAGCTACTTTCTTCGTTGGCCCCATGGGGGAGCTAAAGTAGAATAGATCTTTTATAGACATTACTGGGTTTCAATTTATCTTTAAATCTTAATATTCCACAAAGGAAAGAAATGATAAATTTCATCAGAGTGAAGTGTAGATACTTACCAGCAAAACGGGTATCTGAGAATAAATAAAAATTGTGCGATTAGGGACCGCTGTCCGGAACAAAGATGTTTTTAAGAAATAATTTCATAAAATAAACATAAATAAATAATCAGTTTCATTAAGTTGTAATAAAAGTGTGTGTGTACTTATGTATATGCGTTAGAAGTTATACTTACTTCTTTGGTGTAATAAGTTGTTTGTAGAAAAAACTATAATGTTGACTATATACACTACTCGTATATATAGGTATATTCAGGGTGTTTGAAAACTACTTTGAATTTAGTTATAAATTGTCGTGGAAACACATATCAGCCAACTTCATGGTGTCCGTTTTCCGAGACGACCTTTCGCGCATCGTAAAAAAATTCTTCTCATTTTTTTCCTAACGCGCCAAAAGAAGTATACCTTAAAAAAATAAATAAATGAAACATACATAGAGAGAGAAAGAGAGAAAGTTGCGCACCCGGCTGCACACTCACTTATTTTTAGTAGGCTCGATACATACGACAATTTTAATTAAATTGCACTATCCATAAGCCACGTTAAGGAACTCCGTCGAAAAATGTACGGTTGTAGTAACATAATAATGAACCCCCAATTTGTATATATTTTACGCCTATTATCTCCGAACGGGTGGGCAGAGCAATACTATACACCCATATTTCACCTTATGCATATTTTGTCCCACGAAACAGGTGGTGAACCCATTGCTGTGTTGAAACGGTCAGAGGCAGTTACAGCTATCCGCTGTTGAAATTCATGCTACCAATAAGCCTAAAGAATAACTTACCTTAATCACTTCCATTTTACTGGAACCAGCGTTAAGCCGTTCTTCCGAAACACAGAAACGCTTGTATAAAGGAAATGCTACGAGGCGGTCAACCATCTGGGCACCAGACATACCGAAAGATGCTTATCGCAATTATCATTTACAGAACACTGTGTTAGCGGAGCCATGAGGGCCCTAAAAGAATAAAATACATTTAGTTATTAGGCAATAGTGTATTTTACTTTTAAAGTGTAGTAATGATGTAATTTAATAGTGATTATTTTGATTGCAGTTTGCAACTTCATAGTCCACGAGCGATGTGTGGCGCAGGTAGTGACACCGTGCTGCGGCGTGGCACCGAGTTTAATCAAGGTATTTTTTTTTGTAATTATTTTATGGCCTGGTTACTAAGACTTGTTAGCCATATCTTAATTCATATTTCTTCAATCTTCTTTCTTAATATCTAAAATCTCCCAGTCCTCTACGTCTTATTAAGTCTAGTCTTAAGCCAAGGTCAGTCTCACCCCAGTATAATGGTGGTTGTTATACTGAGGCTTTCAGTGGATTTACGCGGCAAAATAGAAAATAGCATTTCACTGCATATATATCATTGTCTATCACTATAGCACGTTAACACAACTTTTATGTTGAAGAAACCACCATTCCCGCACATGAAACAAGATAAATGCACTAGTTTTAGAAAATAATTTCCAGCAAGTGTCTGCACTTGTCGAGTTTGCCGCGTAATCCTAATCAAGGTAAACTTCCATCTTAAACCGACAGCTGTACTTATAGAATACATGTACCATGTATGTTCGGGGGTACAAAGCCTCTCTGTGCCAAATTTCCAGCGATTCTTAAAAGCATTACAAACAAACTCACAGGAGGAAAATATGTGGGTAATTAAGGGAAATTTTCTATATTTACTTTTCTCGCATTGTTATTAACGCGAAATATAGATAAAAATAATACTAGAAGTGAGTTGTATAAGTAAGTAATGAGTAGTTAAGTTGTACTTTAATATTTTGATAATTTAGTATTAATTATGTTATGGCAGATGTCATCACAAATCGAATGATTATAAGTGCAATTCTATATCTTCATTCGTACTTTGTGCCTTAACTAAGACCGGTGTCCGGTGTCACCTTAAGGCGTAGATTTCGGAGGTACTCAGTAACTTAGTTGTATAAGCACGTCATCCGGCGACTTCAAATGAATTAATTATTACATACATACACACTGTCACGCCTTTATCCCCGAAGGGGTAGGCAGAGGCACACTATACGCCCACATTTCACCGTATGCGTTGTTGTCCCACGTAACAGGTGGTGAGCCCATAGCCGTGTTGAAATGGACAGGTGCAGGCAGTGGCGACTTGCTATTGAAAATTTTCAAGCCTTCAACCAGGCTTAACGACTGCCATTTTACTGGCAACCGGGGCCAACGGCTTAACGTGCGTACCGAAGCATTGAAAAATGGAAAGTAGTCACCTATAGCGAATGTTGCTTAACGCAGTGATCGTTTACAGAACACTGAGTCAGCTGGGCCACGAGCGCTTTATTTTTCATTACTTATAATGGTATAGGGTGTCCTAGATCTCCGATGCACAATCGTCCTCATCAGCTAGTGGTGCACCTGCTGACTGACGGACGAGGCAACAAGACAGGGGTTGGAAGGTCAGACGGCAGTCGCTCCGAACAATGCCGAGAGTCAAGAGTCAGACAATATCTGCTCCTTGCAGCCATGTAAAAGTAGACCCTTGGCTCTAAATCCGGAAGAGGTTTGGAATTAATTGGGAAAACACATAGATGAAGAATTATAATTATATATTCAGCATACTAACTGCTTTTCAATATTATTAATTGTTATTTTTTTACGTACAGAACCCGGTGGCGCACTGCTGGTCGGAGCCAACACACCACAAACGAAAATTCTGCACCGTTTGTCGCAAACGGCTAGATGAATTCCCAGCTTTACATTGTATGAGTAAGTACCCAGGTTTTTCCTACAACTTCAGCTTATTATAGGCTCCCCACAAAATGTCCTACAATGTTCCAATAAGTTGATTAGACGCAAGAACCATCGGATCGTGCAAAGTGGAGGAGAATATGTAGGAAGCGGAGCCCGGGCGTCGTAAGACGCAACTGGGACAGACGCTCGGATGATGATAAACCACTGATTACTGATAAAACGTTGTGAGATCTATCAATTACATTTTAAAATTGTGCATGGAACACAGCACAATTAAGTTGTATAGTATTTTTAATATGTATACCTTACTATAAAGTTTTATCCACCCAGGATAAAACTTTAAAAATTTTAAAGTTTTTTATATATTGTTGGGACAACTCACACATCGCCATCTGATTCCACACTAAGCAGAGCTTGTACTATGGTAACCAGAATAACTGATAAACATACTTATATATTTCTAAATACATACATATCATAGATAAATAACACCCAGACACAGAATAAACCATCGTGCTCATCACACAAAGTTTTATCCTGGGTGGGAATCGAACCCACGACCTCTTGCGTAGCAGTCAGATGCAGTCCCACCGCGCCACAGAGGCAGTCATCATTTATCTATAATATGTAAGTATTTAGAAATATATAAGTATGTTTATCAGTTATCTGGTTACCATAGTACAAGCTCTGCTTAGTTTGGAATCAGATGGCGTTGTGTGAGTTGTCCCAACGATATTTATTTATTTATAATCGAACTTTTGGTCCCCCTGATGATGTACTATAGCAACCGGCGCACTATAACGAAGAGTTATCAAACTACATCGATACTAACATGCCTGTATCTCCTTATGACATATACAACATCCCAACGCCAATCGAAACAAAATTTACCGATCACATTAATATTTGTTCCGACCGGGAATAGAATCCCAGATCTCAGCGCGGTAGTCGCACACACTACCACTGCGCCACCGAGGCAGTTATAACTATAAAATACACACAGCGTCATCTAGCTCAAGTTAGTCTAGTTTGCTGTTCCCACAAATGCCAAAAAACCAAATAGATTGGGACTTCTCACCGACAACTACAAAAACTCAACTAGGTACTCCTTTATAAGAAATTGAACTTACTTTTAAATGGGGAGGAGGAGGTCCTTAATTACGAAAACGAACTAGTGATAACTCTAACCACTCTGTTCTGTTCTCAATTGTATTGTAGTTCATTAAATTCTTTAATTTTGTTTATTCTATTCTACTGACACTTTGTGTAACTCAGTCTGTTGTACAATGTCCAGTTTGCGAGTACTATGTGCACGGCGAGTGCGTGGACTTTGCGGCCGCCGACTGCAGGGAGAATGCGACGTACAGCGCGGGCAGCGAGCCGAGGCACATCCACCACTGGCGGGAAGGCAACCTGCCGGCCAACTCCAAGTGCGCCGCCTGCCGAAGGACGTGCTGGTCGGCCGAGTGTCTCACCGGCTACCGCTGCGAGTGGTGCGGCAGCACGGTACAGTACACTTAGATCACTAGCTTACTACTCATATGATGGAAACCCCTTTAAGGTCTTCAACGGCTCCACGTGCTTTCGAAGCACAAAATCAATCATCCATCTCAAAACTGATAAAATCGAGAATCGTTGCAATTGAGTTTGCTAACATCATCATATGAGCCGTGAGAACATTACAATATTATAGGTAATGAATCTCGATGTTTGATACATAAATCTTTCTTCCTCGCAGTGCCACCCAGGATGTCGAGCTTTAATTTCTGACGAGTGCAACTTCGGAATGCTGCAACCCATATTTCTCCCTCCATCGGCGGTGTCGATACCGCGGACGGAGGTTCCGATGGAAGCCATCATCGGGGTGCACGTGCGCCCTCCACCATCACAGAGAGAATTCGGATGCCGTAAGTGTCCCGAAAGACCCGACGGGCCCGACCCCGCACCGCTTGCCGTCACCTACGCGCGCCAGCAGTCGGCGAGCTTACTTAGCATAGGCCTCGCTTGGTAGTCCGATAGACAGACACACACGGTCAGAACTCACCCGAAGAACTTCTAGCTCCTACCTCGATACACCACGATAAGTTTTGTTTTAAATCTTTTTTGCGTTAGTCGCCGAGTGGAAGTATTTGCATACTGTCTTCGTCCACGTTTGGTTTAGATCGATTCTAGTGGGGAGTAGGTAGGGGGAGAGGCTGATCGTGAGTGGCTAGTGCTCGGTGGCGTGGTGGCGGCGTGGTTGGTAGCTAGGCTGGAGAGCTGGGTGCCAGTGAGCGTGTGTGTTGGGGCAGCGGGTGAGACGCGGCCGGGCTGGGCGCCGGCGCGGCTGGCGCGGCTGGCGCGCCGCCTGCTGCCCGCCGCCTGCAGCCCGCACGGCGGCGCCTCGCCCCCCTACACCAGAGGTAACCGCCTTCCTGGAGCCTGTCCACCGCTGGTTGCCGACAGAATGCGCTTTCAAATCAGCTTAGTACTTGGATTGTGGAATAAACTTCCTACCTGGGTTTACCCGGACGTGTACACGTTGATGAGGTTCTTGAAAAGGGGTCTTAGAAGGTTTCCGCAGCGCGAGTGCCGCATCTCTGATGATGCAAACGTCCATATTATAGGCTACGGTGATCACTTTTCATATGGTGGCCGTAAGATTTTCTGCCGCCTCAGAGCTATAAAAAAAGATTATCATTGCGTCCAATCAAGGTGTGAGTCAGAACAGAAAATTGGTGACTTATAACACATTTAAAAATGTAAAACCTTCCATGTTAACCTATGTCCCAAACGCATTCTCTCGGCAATAGATAGCAGAGATGTACCGATTAAAAAGAATTTTCGAAACTTTGTGCGATTTAGTCGATGTGTCTACGTTTCATATGATCTTTCTATGAACAGCTGAATTCATTGAACAAATTTAGCTCAAATTTAATAAATAAGTAGATGGCTACTATTACATTAAGAGTGGATTTTAGAAAATTTTATAAATATAAATATAAATAAATAAAGGGGTTACGTATTTTGAAAAACTGCAGTTCAAAATGAACTGAGTAGCCTCAAGATAAACTGTGTTGTGTTTTCTGACTTGGCCGAGGCACTACCTCGCTCCTAAATATACCTACGTAGCTTAAACTAAAGTGTTAATTGGTACATCTCCCTGCATGCTATCTAACTGACATTTACGTTCATAATTCTGTGAAAATTTATGCGTTATGAATGCTTGCATGACTGCTTATACCTTCTTTCTACATGCTATTATTATGTATATCTCGTCACTAAACATGAACATATGATAAAAGAATGAACACAAGGATAGCAGACGGATACAAGATCTTTTGCCTGAAATAAATTGAAACAAGTCTTGCAAAATACTTACCTAAATGTATAAATTACTTTCAACGCGGAGTAATACAATTACAAGTGAAATAATCATATATTTAATTTAAATGTTAAAATATTTTATTAAACTACCTACATAGTTTGGCCATCAATAGTTCTACCACAAATAACTTGCCAATTGGGACTCTCCTGTGTTCATATCTTTATGAATAGAACCATCTTCATTAAGTACATGTTTTGTATCACATATTCAGTATGTCTACATTATAGTTAAAATAACTTTATATTTACCATAACTCTAGCTGCATGTAATAATCAATGCATCCTAATTCATTTCGCGACACCGTTAAGTCGATGTTTAGTCAATTATTCCATCCATGTATATACATATATATGGTCACTCCATTATCCCCGAAGGGGTAGGCAGAGGCATACTATTGGTACACCCACATTTCACCGTATGCATTTTTGTCCCACATAACAGGTGGTGAGCCCATTGCCATGTTGCAATAGACAGGCGCAGGTTGTGGCGACCTGCTGTTGAAAATTTTCAAGCCATTTTACTGGCAACCGGGGCCAACGGCTTAAAGTGCCTTTCGAAGCACGAAAACGCTCGCAAATGTAAATGCCACAAAGTGATCAGCCATCCAAGGACCAGCCATAGTAAAAGTTGCTTAACGCAGTGATCGTTTACAGAACACAGAGTTAGCGGTGCCACGAGCGCCATTTATGTAACTTTTATTAAATTATCAAAGTATTTGAAAGAAAATATTATTGACTGCTCTTTAAATTGTCACATGCCAGACTTTTTTCAATAAATTCTGATATTTTAGCAATTTGATAAGTTTTTTATTACAAAATAGACGTTCTTCTGCAATGAACAATTTCTTTTGATTGTTCGTTTAGAATTACTGTAATATCTCAACACTTATTTCGGTCATGTTAAATCGAAAGTCGAATTATATTCATGCTCATCTATCTATGAAAAATATTTCAAACTCTAAAATCACTACTATCTTTTTTCGGATACGTAGTATATATTTCAACCCTCTATTCGGAAACTGAATTGACAATGTTTCGCAGAAGTAGTTCTGCAATCTCGATTGCTTAAAGCTTTTCTTATAAACTTGTGCTCCGTGACCTATGGTTACTGTGGCTAAATCAAAATCACTTGAAACTAGCTGATTATCAAGTCACAAAATTCCTCTAAAGCTACAATCACCTTTTATACAGAGTAACATGATTTCATATTTCATTATAATATTTCACAGTATTATTCAACCCTGTACAAAATATTTCCCCACATTTTCTCAATTTTATCACCCTATCTTTTAGTAAAGTAAATCCTTCATGTCAATACTTTTCTTCAATACTCTCTCGAGTCTCCGTGACCAGCCAGCCAATGAATACTCATGATGCAGTATTCCAACGGCACAAAGGTAACAGATGGATAGATAATAAAGTAACATACATCGTATGTATATATGCTTAAGTATCCATGGCTGCTTTTGTGTAGAATGTCATTATTTAAAATTAATGAGCCACAGGTTTAAAAAATGAATGAATTGGCAAATACGCTACTACTTACTTACAAAAATAAATCAAATTACACCACAACACTTTGTATTGACGGACTTTTATAAAGAACACTGCTTTTGAACAATGACATTCTAAAATAATAGATAGGTAAGTGTATTGTAACGATACATTGCCTCAATATGTGTGAAGAATGTGTGTAATTTAATGGAATTTTGTTTTGCAGTGATATAAAAATGTATGTTAGTAGATATGTAGGTCTTGATATGAAATAAATTTCTGTACAGTAAGCCCTCGATAAAGATCTTATTGATTTACTAAGTGAAGTATATTACATAACACATACTAAGTGATATGTTTAAAATTACTATCAATAAAATTTTCACAAGTGATAAAGTGCAATCGATTTAGTATCTACTATATTCTGTATTGAAGAAGGGTTTTTAAATATCTTACTGTATGGAACAACTAAAAATTAAAGTAATAAAGTAGTTATAACTAAATGAAAATAAATGCTATCGTGTTAAGTATTGCTTTTTAGAGAAGCTGAACTAAAACATTCCCGATATCCGCTTTAAGTAACATTTCCACCCTTAAGATAATTTGAAACAAAAACACAAACAGCGTTTGACTTGGCTGTATTTTTACCAAAAAACTTTGTTTTTGTGATGTTACAAGACTTAGGACTTTGTTTCATTACAATGTGTTTTAAAAATAAGACGCACTTATGCAAATTAAAACTAACCCCCAGAAAGATATATATTCGGGAAAATTACAGTTTCAACTTAACTAAAACAAATACCAGGATGATAATTAGTTTTAAATTGTAAATAGGGAAAAAAAATCATAATTTAAATTTCAAAGTGCTAATTATTTTTCAGTCTCGACAGCGTCTTTTGGTTCAACGCACCAGACGCGTTCACCAACGTCACCACCGAGAACTACTCGAAACTGACGAATTAATCCACCTGTTGACGAATATTTCCACTTTAAAATAAAAATTTAGAAAAAGTAAACATACTAATAATATTATACTAAAGAATAGAATTACTTTACTGTACAATAGTAGAATATAACTGCGTTTCCTTAGAAATTGATTTATGTAAAATAAATAGATACAAGACATTTAAGTGGACTTATTTTTGACTGAATTAAGATCAGAAACAAATTTGAACAGCAATTAGTATGCTAACTTAATCCTGAATTTAAATTTGAAAGAAGATTAATTGAATATAACTGATAAAAAATTGATAACATTTGTAATATCTGAATACTAGATGACTATTCAATGACGCTTTAGCTAATGAAAATAATTAGGTTATTAAATAACTATTCATCAATTATGACAAATATGGGGGTCGATTCTCATTTGCATAAGTACGTCCAATTGAAATGAAGACTGTAATGTTCGGGTGTTGGGGCGATCGGGGGTGTGTATGTGAGCGACATGGGTGTTGCAGCTCGCAGCGTGAGCGAGGAGTTCAGCTCGGGCTGCGAGGGCCGCTCGGGCTCCGGTGGCGGGTCCACCGGCGCGCCCGCCGATCAGGACCACCGGCCTGACCACAAACAACACCGGGACAAAACGCCAGATGACAGGGATGAAGGTAAGACATTTATAAAAGATCGAGACCGAATTATTTTTTCAATAGTTTTTTTTTAAACATACATACATATTGTCACGCCTTTATCCCCGAAGGAGTAGGCAGAGGCATAATAAACGCCCACATTTCACCGTATGCATTTTGAAATTAAATGGACAGGTGCAGGCTGTGGAGACCTGCTGTTGAAATTTTTAAGCCACCCATAAGGCTTTCAACTTGGCTTAACGACTGCCATTTTATTGGCAACCGGGACCAACGGCTTAACGTGCCTTGCGAAGCACGGAACTGGGGTGGGTTTAAAGGGCCGAATAAATTTAATAAAATAATATGTGTCTATTTTAGATGTTAAATTTGGAAGAAATTTTGAACCCGTTGCTTTTTTAGTGAGGTGGTAACAAAAAGGCTAAAAGGTCTTATGTGCTAGATCATCTTCATGTCAGTGTATTCCCAGTTCGTCTCAAATCCTTACTGGATTTGAAGCATGGGGTCCGCTTTATTGACTTCTTGGAGCAGCAATCGTCTCATTATTGATTTTCGGTATTGTTGGGAGAGACCACCGTCTGACCTACCTACCTCGTAAAGCCGCCTGCGCCTTGCCTCGTTCGTTGGTCAGCAGATGTACCCATCTGTAACGAAAACCAGTACAATTTTTTTTTTTAATTAGTAATATCACGTCTCATCCACAATTGAGTGAGAAAAAAGTTATAAGTTATAGATGTGTTACAAAATTATAATCTCTGGTTATGTTAAACAGAAGTAGTAAAGGTGTACGACGGCGAAGCTGCGTGGACGCGACGACTGTACCGACCCGTCGTGGTGGGAAGAAACTGGAACGAACGCGAGCTGGTTTCCGCAGCTCTACGAGCCTTCCACGTGGCCCGTGACCCAGACCTGTTCGAGCTAACTGACGCGTTAGCCGGCGAAGAACCCCCACTCCGTGACCCTGCACCCCTTACAAGAGTTACACGGCTTCCGAATAAAAGACCAGCGCTTTTCCTACGCTTTAAGTACGTATTCAAGTGTTCCTCATCTATGTCGATTCCTGTACAGTCTTCACATGTAATAGTAACGGACTCTATGCGCACAATAAAGTATATATGATAAGATCCATCGGATTCCCTTACTACCAATAGCCTACTAAACAGTATGATGAATAGATAAATAAATTCGAGATGCCTGTGTGGAGGAACGTGTTGAAATGTTCTTTCGGCCAGACAAGGTCGCCTGGCAGGCGTCGGTCGAAGTTGAGCTGTTGAATATATCATTGTGGTGAATAATAAATAAATAAATTAAAAAATCATTATCAAGCACGGGAACTCTCATACCGTATGCAGAATTCTTACTATTGAAGTACCTAGTATGATTGTCTTCCACTTTGTGGACTGTGAACTACACAATTCAGTGCCAGATTGTGTAGTTCCAGTGAATCGGAATCCAGTGTCAGATTGTGTAGTTCCAGTGAATCGGACTCTTATGCCGCTGATTACAGTGAGTCGGGGTTGAGTGTACTGCTGCGGTACGCGGTTGGGTACCCCTAGTGAGTCGGGACATTTGTGCAGCAAATGTCCTCGAACGGCTGCGTAGATGGGAGAGATGTAATTCTTATATTAGCCGCAGTTTCAGTGTAAAATGTGCCTAGACCCTGATGAGTAAATAAATAAAAACTAAGAGGTAAACGGCGATACTGAAAGCACCGCAACTAGTACTTCCTATACCTACTTTGGGATCACAAATCCTATGACATCATTAGTCGTTTATCTCTGTATCTCCCATGCGATGGACTGATCACCAATACCATGAATGATGGTTTAGTGACATACTAGTTCATTGACACCCGCGAAAAGAAGTTTGCCCCTTCCCGTTTCCCACAGGAACTAGATCCCAGAATAAAAAGTAGCTTACGTGTTATTCTGATGTGTAAGCTATATACTACAATATAACTTTTATTGTACACCAAGTTATAAAGTTTACAAGATTAGAAAAAAATGCAAGGAATTGTATGAATTGAATTTGAAAAACAAAGGGCGGCCTTGTCGCTAAAAAGCCATTTGCTGCCAAACCCAAACCTTGGGATGGACAGAAAAAGATATTAGATATAAGATCGAGGCTGTATAATTGTAAAGTTTCATAAAAATCCTCTTAAGTTATAAGTTTATAATGTTAGTAGGATTGTTAGTATTTCAAGACACTTATACCACCTATACATATTTTTAGGGAACCAGAAGTTGGCGGAGGGGAAGTGAGAGTGTACCCTGGGCGCGTGGCAGGCGCAGGGGAGACTTTCGTGACGGTGTCCTGCTGTGGAGACGACGCTGTGGCCGACCTCATGGCCGCTGCACTCGAGCGCTTCGGGCTAGACCCAGCGCAGGCTGTGCAGGATTACAGATGCTCGGAGATCTTACTCGACCGGGGCGGTAAGTAAAAAATTGTAAAATTTACTATTTGTCAGATTTCTTGACAGTTCGTTAAGCCTCCCGTGAATTAAAAAAAACGTATGGTTGTTTTTCTTTAAGTTTGGATACTTTTTAGCATTTACTTATATTATGAGCATTTTGAAGAGGTAAAATATGTGTGAAGAATCTCCTTTTGCACAAGCAATGCTGCGTCAATTTTTATGTTTGTTATTCCTTTATGATTAGAATAGGCTATTTGTTAAATCAAGAACAAGTTCCTGTGGGAAACGGGAGCGGGCAAGCTTCACCGCGCAAGCGGAGCAGTGGCATCAACTAGCTAAATATATTTTCTTCTTGACAAAGTACCATTGAGAAGCTTCTACATTTACCCAGAAATTTATTAGCAATAAGATTTCAATTTACGATCGTAGAAAAGGAATCAGACGACTTCTAAACCGAAACCAGTCTCAAGTGGTAGAAAGTTCAAAATCGCCTACGCGCGTATTCATGGTGTCCTAAATCGAATGCCGCAAACCGTTTGTCTCTATCGCTTATGGTTCCTGAGAAATAGATGATGCGTACAGACGGACAGACAGAGCCATTTCATAAGAGTTATCTAAACTTTACGGATAGAAGTCTAAAAGTAATTTAAAGTTACTACAATTGAACGATGCTTCAATTGTAGTAGTTGGAAGCTATTGGTGATTATTTTATTGTAGGGTTGACCCATAGTGTACGTATGAGTGTCGAATGACCTCTCTGTCCCGTGTGCAGTGTCGGAGCGAGTGTTGGAGGCGGAAGAGCGGCCTTGGCGTATAGTGGTGCGCCTGGCGCGCGAGTCGGTGCGGCGGATGGAACTGGCGCGCTTCTACCTACAGCCGCGCCGCGATCCGCACGGACCCACGCTGGCTCTGTTCGTAGCCTCACTGCCGCCGGGGCTCTCCGAGCGCAACTATGAGAACATCCTGGTCGAGTTCCTAGGCACCGGTATGTATCGACCCTCACTCATTCTTTGCCTAACTGATACTAGTTTCTTCTTCATCACAACCGCCAACTTTCTACGGAAATGTCAAAAATATACGTTCAAACCGATTGAAATATAACTGTGACAGTTAGCTAAATAATGAATTATATGAATACCCTTAAAAAGTGTATTGTCAATTAAATTATTAAATGCGTAAATACACTTAAAAGTAACTTGTTCTGCAGGAATCCTTCTTAGACAAAAGATTGCCTGTAGTTTAAAAAGAAAGAAATAAGGAAAGCTTCTATCAAATCAAGAAGGTCGACGTTAAGACAAAATACTAATAATAATACACCCTCTTTATTTAATGGTTTCCAACCCCATTGTTTGATTTACAAACTTTGAAAGTCACTTTAATAGCTGGCAAGTATAAAATAAGGACACTGATATTGATATACTGCACAGAGCAAGTAGTCAATGTAACTCGTACTCTACTAGATACGCTTACTTGCTTACTCTATACAGGTGATTTTTTTAAGTGAAAGTGTTTTTTAGTTTTTTTAAGTGAAAATCCTATACAATGAGGAATATCGAAAAATGCTCAAAGGAGTCAAGACTTCCCAGAAATCGATCCTTATTAACAACACTATAGAATGGTGTAATAATACAATCTGTTTTTTTTTTCAAAATCATTAAGTTCGATTCCCGGCCAGATTTTTCAAAAATCCAATGTTCAGTTTTGATTTTAACTCACCTACAGCCGGACGTAAACTTGGCACGCATTACTAATTATTACTCTCGTCTCCATTAGGGCTCAAGCGTGTGGGAGCGAGCAACATTTTTTATTTATACCACTTATGACTTTGGTGGCAGACAAGCATACAATTCAATTAATATAAAATTCAAAAAATTCACCTGATAGAAAGTGGTCACCGTAGCCTATGGCAGCGCGAGTGCTGCACCTTTGGTGTTGCAAACGGCAACATTAGAGGTGCAGCACTCGTGGTGCCGACCTCTTAAAAACCTTCTAAGACCCCTTTTGAAGAACCCCATACTGTAGAACCCCATACTGTAGAAGTTCCGGAAAACCCAGAATCTAAGCATATGCGGAATAAAGCCTCTATCGGCCCTAACCGTATGTGAACACCCTGTCTATGGCGAGCGGTGCGATGATAGAAGGTAGACGTGGGCATCATATCCAACATTCCTTGTGCTGAGGTTTTTTCAAAAATAAATGTAATAATTTATTTGTGTTTATGCAGAGAACAAGTTTACATCAATCGGTCCCATCTACTACGAGTACGGGTCGATGGTCATCACGTATGAGGATGCAAGCAAAGCGGTGCGCGCGCTCTACGCACTCAGAGAGGCCAAATATGAAGATAAACCTTTATTAGGTAAGTTGATTGTCACACTATAGAAATAAAGCATCTTGGCACACATTAGGTACTGAATGTGACGGACGTTCTGCGAAGAGGTAATGCGTGGGATAGAGACAACAGACAATACACGGGAGAAGCTTCCTCACCTGTAGATATATAGAATCTTTAGCCTCCTTAAGGTGGACCTGGAAGCGAGGAATTAGGGGTTACCTTGACGTTTTAGAAGCCATCCAGAGTGGTAACCGGCCAGGGTGAAATGCATTCTGTCACTACAATGTCCTCAATGTGCGTACTTGTTGGATCGTCCAACGCTCATGCCTTTAGAGTCCTCAAGAATGTCTTCACCACTCTGAAGGCATGAATTCAATCTACGGAAATTGTTTTCGAGCTGAAAAAACACGCTTAGTAGTTTAGTTAGTACAAGTCGCACATGCCCACCTCGCCGAACGAAGATTCCGTATGTTAAAAAGAAAGTTATTATTTTGTGAACAAAACATCGGACTTGGCTTAGAGTTGGGTTGTAGAGGGTGGTAGTAGGACTTTGATTTCATATTTCAAGTTAACTTGAATGCCGTTAAACATATAGGGAGATCAGTCGTTTCCATTCTATAAAGCGGAATAAAAAGCTTGCTAATTCTAAATATACATAGGGTCAAACCATCCTTCTAATTTTATAAACGCGAAAGTTTGTAAGTATGGATGAATGTTTAATCTTTACAATAAAATATAGCTTATATACAAGTTCCTGGGAAACGGGGACGGGAAAACTTCACCAGGCGTGCAGCCGCAGGTGTCAACTATAGTTTCTAATAAGTTAGTTACAAAGGAACGTCCTACAAACAAACTACTAACTGATATAGAGAGGATCAATAAAACATGAAAATGTTGTATATACCTGAAATATCCGTCTACCCGGAGCTACAAGGAATATGTGCACATGAATTAACAGTCGCTACTATAACGACTGACTCGGTAGCATAAATGGTAGTGATACAACTGACGCGCTGAGGTCTCAGGTTCAAATCCTGGGTCTAAATATATTTGTGTGATACGCATTGTTTGTTTCGGAGATAAGGTGTTCAACTTAGTAAGCGGCAAACCACGTGGTCGGATCTTTGGTCCAGCCAGCGGGCGGTGCCGGCGTCTCCAAAAAAATAATAATAATAATTTGTTGTTTTCTATGTATAATATGTGGGTAGTTAGAAATATATAAGCATGTTTATCAGTTGTCCAGGTACCTTAGCATAAACTCAAGTATATTTACTTAATTTGGGCTAGACGGCGTTGTGAAAATTTTCTAAATATTAAATTTATTTGAAAAAGTCATATATTTTGTAACTAAACCTAACAATTTTTTGTCTATAGTTATGTTATTACCGAGCATTGAGCCTTCGATGGTACCAGGCGGCGTGAAACCACTTCTAGTTTTCGTCAACGTCAAGTCGGGTGGCTGTCAAGGACTCGAGCTCATTTCCTCCTTCCGCAAACTCCTCAACCCCTACCAAGTTTTTGATCTCGAGAATGGAGGCCCGCTACCTGGGTGAGTATTGATAAACCCTCTCTAACGATTCCTTAAATTATAGTGTATGGGCTAATCCGTACATGTCGGATCAACAATATTGCTAGCCAAATTGTTCAATAAATTACTATTTTCATTTCATTCAGTTCTTGAATAGTTTTCAAGTTACGTCCACACGCAGTACACGCTCTGGCAGTTACATTTTTTTATACATAAATATGTGAGTAAGATTCATGATAACCAAATACGGTAATTTTTACATCAAATCATTTTTTATGGGATATTTCTATATATTGGTCCTTCGAGCCGGAGCCCAAACACGAAAAGATCAAAAATCTACCGCTGTAAAGTTACTTTCTCATAATAAAATTAAATATTGAAAAACTCTTTTCTTTGACACCTTGAAGTAAATATCTTCAGCCGAATGAGGTGAATTTTTGCTATACACATTTATTGATAAATTTTTAAAGCAATTATTTGCTAAATTTCTCATAAATTTTTAATCTTAAAATGACGGTCTTAAAATGAAGGTCATACTCTTAAAATGACGATATAAATATGGTGGAGAAGAACTTGATTCGATACGGTTCGGGTAGTTCAGGTGGCTAGAACATTGCCCTGGTTAGGCAAAGGTCACAGGTTCAATCCCTGTCTCGAATCGAATTGTCTTTATCCACTTTATTAAAAATTTATACATATTTAGTTTGGATGAGAATGTAAGCTAAGAGATGTGACCTCATTCTAAATCCAACATGGTGGAGCATCCAAAAATGAAAGATTAACTTTTTTGCAATGCTCTGTTACAATATGGATATCAAGTGAACGGAACGAACTTGAAAAACAGATCCACATTTCAGCCCCACAGTAAATTTGGCCGAAGTAAATTAAATTTAAGCAGTTATGTAATGCTAAGTTTTTCATGTATTTTTTATTACAGTAAAGGCCTTATTCTCTCAAATGGCCGTTAGTACAGAATTTCAGTTTATTTCGGTATGGTTCTGTAGCTCAATGGGTAGAGCTGGTTAGGCTAAAGCCTCGGTTTCAAGTCCAGTCTGAACCAAATTGTATTTTTTCATTATAATACCAATTGTTATTTGTCGGTGTGTCAGGCTGTACGTGTTCCGGCACATCCCCAACTACAAGATCCTGGTGTGCGGCGGAGACGGCACCATCGGCTGGGTGCTGCAGTGCCTGGACAACGTGGGCCAGGACTCGCAGTGCTCCAACCCGCCCTGCGCCATCGTGCCGCTCGGCACCGGTAACTGCCGCCTTCGTTCATCCTAACTTTATCACAAATCGCATACTCCCGGCAATTACTAGTATTTTAGAAGCTGAATGCAGCGATCGAACGCCGGACACATAAAAACGCTCTTCACGGCGACTGAGTCGCTAAAACGGGCGACTCCGATACCATGTCGCAGGATTTCCAGGGGATATTGTGTCGAAATGGAATCGAAATCGTCGCTCAATAGAAAGTCACCGGTACAACTGCTTTTCGTAGTCTACTATTACAATTGTACCACAATAAACTTCTATCGATCGGCCGAAAGAATTTTACTAACACGTACCCCTCTTTCCTCCCCCCCCCCCCCCCCCCTTTATAATTGCATCCTCTCCTATATATTCTATCTACGATGATTTTGCGCCATGATTCTGGATATCGTCAAAAGGCTCACTTATGCTGTGTGCCAACAAATTCTAATAATATAATAGAATATAAAAATATAGTTACAGATTGTTATTGAATAATTAAAATGTACAATGGGTTAATTGTTAAATAATAATTCTTAGAGATTAATAATAGATCTGTACCTAACTGCCTTGGTGGCGCAGTGGTAGTGTATTTTAGGTCCTTTAAGAGAAGCGTGAAAAACCAATTCTGGGTCGATTATGTTGACTGGCTATGTTAATTTTTAGTCAGTTACCATCAGGCGCCATTTTGTCGAGCTAGACCATACGACTGAAATAAAACTTCTTTAACTCCATCTACTGGCTATGGGAGAAAGAAAATGTTTGCCCGCAGCTTTCTCTCTTGCAGTAGGTAATACGAGTATACGAATCGTAACTCTCTCTTTCTATCCACACTAATTTATATCTCCCTTTCAACTTTCTATTTTTCACTTTTTTTTTTATACCACTTATGTGGCCGACAAGCATACGGCCCACCTGATGGAAAGTGGTCACCGTAAGCTATGGACGTTTGCAACACCAGGTGCAGCACTCGCGCTGCCGACCCTTTAAAAACCTTCTTAGACCCCTTTTAAAGAATCCCATACTGTAGACGTTCGGGAAAACCCAGACAGGAAGCTCATTCCACAACCTAAGCGTACGCGAAATAAAGCCTCTATCGGATCTAACCGTATGTGAGCGCTCCGGACGCAAAGTGTGAGGGTGAACACCCTGTCTATGGCGAGCGGTGCGATGATAGAAGGTAGACGTGGGCATCATGTCAAACAATTCCTCAGAGAACAGACCGTTGTACAGGCGATAGAACACGCATAAGGAGGCAAAGTCTCTCCTGTCGCGAAGGGGTTCGACACCGCCCGCTAGTAGAGGATCGTTGGCAATCCTCATAGCACGCCCTTCTACCGAGTCGGAACGTCGAAGCTGGTATTCAGGTGCACCAGCCCAAAGGCAGTACTCCATATGCGGCCGCACTTGCGACTTATAGAGGAGCAGTGTTTGCTCTGCAGTAAAGTACTGCCGCGCCCGCGCCCTGTTGAGCACTCCGAGCTTTTTGGACGCCAGCTTCGCCTTGTCCTCTAAATGACTTCGGTATTGGACTTCACTAGAGATCTCAACACCAAGGATCACAATACTATTGGAGATGGAAAGTGCCCTGGAATTGCGGCGCTACAGTAAATGGGGCTTTTTTTTCGTAACGTAACCATTTTACTCCCCAAGTCGAACGTGCTCAAAGAAGTTTTACTTGAAAACGTAACTTACGAGACGAATATATATATTTTGTGATGTATGTATTGCCGAGAACCGAGATTGATGCACAGTATTTGCCGTATTTTAGAACGTTACTCAATACTCAAGAAACGCTTGAGGCTACTTTTTGCCTTTAAATACTACTCTCAAGTCTCAAGCGTTTCTTGAGTATTGAGTAACGTTCCAAAATACGGCCCTAAAACTGTTATTGTTATGTTATGAATAAAAAAATAGACACTCGGCGCAGACAAAGACCTTATACAAGTATAATGTGTGTGTGCGCAGGTAACGACCTGGCGCGCACGCTGCGCTGGGGCTCCGGGTACACGGGGTGCGAGGACCCGCTGTCGCTGCTGCGTGACGTCATCGACGCCGAGGAGATCCGCCTGGACCGCTGGACCGTGGTCTTCCACCCCGAGGACAAGCAGGACGAGCCCAAGGAGCTCTCCAAGCAACTGCCTGGTTAGTCTTATACCCACTTGTCATAGGTTTAAACATCATTTCTTAGAATACTGTTAAAAAGGAGTAGTTTGCAAAAAATCAAGATTTGTTTCTGAAAAGTAAATTCTTAGCACGCAATTTTATTTTTTGGATTTCAAGTGGTTTTTTAACTTTCGCAAATTCCCACGTCTGTCTTCTCGATCATGGTTAAAACCACACGGTCTTTACTTGTCCCAGTTTTATTAATTTATAAATATTAAGAGTTAGTGTAACTAATGTAAATTTATGTTTATGGGCTACACCCCTAGTCCAACGGAGCCCTTGTAATAAATCAAAGGATGTGCCAATGATTTCTACCATTTTTGTTACAAATTTAATTTTCTACGCCTTTGATTCAATTTTTTGTCGTAGAAACATAACTTTGTTATTGTTAACGAAAATAGATAAAAATTTGTTATAATTTTTTAAAAGCTCTTCAATAAAGGTCTTAAGTTTTTGCAGAGTTGGTAGCCCAAATGCTGCACCTCTGGTTATGCAAACGTCCATAGGCTACGGTGACCACTTTCCATCAGATGGGCCTTATGCTGTCTACCACCTTTTTTAAACAACTGTTGTATAAAAAACATTATAATATGGCTTTAACATTCTACTGACATCTCTGGATAAATAAATCTGCGTGCTTTGACGCTTACTTAAAAAAATGTAATGATTCAATGAGCTGGATATAAACAGAACCTTAGATAGCATTCCAATGGAAACCGTGAGTTGCAATCACGCCTCCAAACTCCATGTAAAGTTTCCAACCAACTAGAGTAGTGCTGACTAATGCTATAATATTCCAGCGTCTGTGACCACAGGGTCGCAGAGCGAGGACAACTCGCAGATATTGGTGATGAACAACTACTTCGGCATCGGGATCGACGCGGATCTCTGTTTGGACTTTCACAACGCGCGGGAAGAGAATCCTAACAAGTTTAATAGCAGGTAAGACGGATATTACTTACAGGAAACTTATAATCTATGTATAATATTTACGGTATTTTTGATTACTTTATTACGATATTTTATATTACCTGCTATCATGTTAATTTATTTAAAGTTTTGAAGTTAAGGGGTAGTGGCGCCATCTCAGGCCTGCCGTCGTTGGCCTCCTCTGAAAACCAGCGCTGTCAAACTGGTGTCCAGCGGTGACAGCATTAAGCTGAGAGGAGGCCAGGTTTCGCACATATTCTTGCAACGCATGCACGTTATATTACTAGTTATTTCTTTTTACTTCATGTGTTTTTTTGGTATGTTTATTTATTTGGTTTTGTTATCACTACGTGTCGTGTTGTTTCTGTTATGCGTGAAATTAAAAATCATTTTTTTAATGGAACTTGCTGACCTGATAAACCGTGTTTCCATATAAATATTCTAAAGACAGCCACCCTTATTACTTAGGAAATAGCCTAGGCCCTATTCTCAGGTCTACCAAAGTACAAACAAAAAATGTCGTAAAAATCGGTCAAGTTATTTCGGAGGAGCACGATTACAAGCACAGTGACAATTTTAATATTTTAAATTGTCAAATTTGCGACCTGTTTGTAGCAGCTTGTAGTTTTTAGGTTTTGCGCACGACGATACCAAGAGACCAACCCCCTTTTCTATATTAGTTACAAGTTGTTATAACTTGTAAACTTACGACGAATTCAAAGCCTCATCGGAATATTAAAAAAAAACAAAATCTTGTGTTCCCAGTTCTAAGATTTTTGAATATCGATTATTTCATACACCGATTTTTGATTTCTAGTTTAGAGAAGTCTTATAAATCTGTCGGTCCGTCTGTACTCATTTATTTCTCAGGAACCATAAGATAAGAACAAACGGTTTGCGGTATTTGATTCAGGACACCATGAATACGTGCATAGGCGATTTTAAGTTTCTGCCACCTCCGGTTTTGACTTGTTTGTTTAGAAGTCGTCTGATTACCTACTTCGCTATGATAGTGAAAGGTTGCGTTACTTGTTTAAAATTTTCAGGTGAACTGAATCACTAACAACAAAATTATGTGTTCCGCAGGCTTCGTAATAAAGGCGTGTACGTAAAGATGGGTCTTCGCAAGATGGTGGGTCGCAAGATGTGCAAAGACTTACACAAAGCCATCAGGTTAGAAGTGGATGGGAAGCTCGTGGATCTACCGGCGCTCGAGGGGATCATCATTTTGAATATACTCAGGTATGGAAGAATATATACTGTATTTTTATAGGTATCTAAACCGAGAGGTAGTGACTAAGATAGAAAAAGGGATGCTTAGATGGTTCGGACACGTGGAGAGGATGGATGAAAATAGACTGACGAAGCAGATATATGTGGCGAGAGTGAATGGGCAAACTGGTAGGGGTCGACCTCGGCGCACGTATGTCAATCAAATCGACGATCTTTTGGAAAAAGGCCAGGTCAAGAGTACCCTTAGCCGGCGAGCGTGTATGAAAACACTCATGAAAGTAGAAGAAGCGAAAGCTGTATGTCAGGATCGTAGCAAGTGGAAAGCCATAGTCTCTGCCTACCCCGATGGGAAACAGGCGTGATAATATGTATGTATATATGTATCTAAACCTTACACACTTGCAAATCAAATATGAAGCGATTAATGAATGTAGGTACAGGAAGCAGAAGAAATTTGCATTGATCGTATAGTCTGACAACTTGTCCTCTCTAATTGCCCTGTCAGGGATACAGTATGATAGATAGATAGATAGAAGATAGGTACAAAACCTGTGTCCACCGCCACCATAACCGCAAATTACATTAAACCAAAAAGTCGTAAATACGTCCGTTTTATGTACATGTTCTGCAGGAAGCGTAATTCTTAACCTAAAAACCTCATCACGACAATATAAATTCCACTTGGAAAGTCTGGACGTATGGCAGAGGTGGCCAACAGGCGAATAGGCAGTATAGTCATAATATGCATACCTATTATGAAAGGATTTTTTCTACAGGCGAAGATGTTCAGACATAATGCTTACACTAACATTAAGTAGATGTAATTGGTATCACACAAGGTTTCGTCAGTTAACAGTGGTTTTTGGGTATCAAGTTGGCCACCTTGACGTATGGTATACTTGCATGCCTATCGAGGGACAATGGCTTAATTTAATGTAGAAAGAGGCCTTACGTCTAGCATTGGACTACCACAACGATGGTTTATTGATGCAACAAACAAACTAAATGAACAATCGTCACGAACAGTTGGGGTTCCGGCGCGAACCCGTGGGGTCCGGAGAAAGACGACCAGTTCAGCAAGCCCAACCACTGGGACGGTATGCTGGAGATAGTCGGCGTCACGGGCGTGGTGCACCTGGGCCAGATCCAGTCGGGCCTGCGGGGGGCCATGAGAATAGCTCAGGTAACTACCACATCATATACCATTTTTTTTCTATTTACCCTCTAAGTCGCTGCCTGTTGTTTCACAGTCAAAGTGGCTCTTAAGCCGACTGCCCGAAGATATTTTCACCTCGTTTATAGAATCCTTGGTTTTCAAAGTGTCTACTTTAAAAACCAAGGATTCTAAGAATAGTTAATAGAACAGGGGGCCAAGTCTACTATTTTACAATATAAAACTATATATCGATTCCATTGCGATTGGTCCAAAACTAGGTAGTCTACTAAAACTATTATATATTTCACTATCACATTTCTCAAACCGAAGAATAGCGGACTACGAAAACTGTCAATTTTTCTGTCGACTCTCTCTTGAGCGACGATTTCTATTCTCATCTAAAGCGATGGAATTAGTAGCCTCGGTCCCCAGGTGCAAGAGGGTGCAACGGCCGAAGTGGCCTCATATGTGTGTGGTGCACCTGCTGAATAACGGACAATGCATTGATCACAATAGTCGCTCCTAATAGTGTATTGCCAGTTACTTTCAAACCCTACTTATATTCGGAGCCTGAGGTTCATTTTTATTTGACTGTTCATAGCAGCGATCGTATATAAATATTTATCCATTCGAAATCGCTATTTTCTTGTATTAAAATTCTCTGAACTAAACTGCAGACAAACTTGAATAACCGGAAGAGTTTCTTGTTTTTACACTTCTAAACCCTAAAGTTTATAAAAGTCTTATAAAGTGGCTCTCACTTTGGCGACCTTACAATGTGCCTCTTTTTCGATAAAAAGTAGCCTATGTGTTATTCTGATGTATAAGCTATATTAGTGTAAAGTTTCATTAAAATCCATTCAGTAGTTCTTACGTATACAACAGTATTAAGATTAATCTGCCTCTTCACGCTCAGCATAAAGAACCCAAGGTCTTTAGTAGAGCGAGTTTCATTTTTACATCTATTAACATATTTCGCAGGGCGGACACATTAAAATCAACCTAAAAAGTGAGATTCCAGTGCAAGTAGACGGCGAGCCTTGGGTCGCCGCGCCCAGCGAGGTGGTCGTGCTCAAGTCAGCCTTGAAGGTACGCACTGCTCTACTTATACTACTCTTAAGCGGCCCAGACACAGCCAGTTATAATGACATCAAATTACTGTAATTTCTTCTCTCAGTTATTACATTACTCCAACCAGCACATTACTACAATTTACTGTTATTATAAGTGGTCGTGTGGTCCACTTGACACCCATTTACGAGACTTCAGACATTTCGCGTCTGATCTATTGTTATTTAAAGGAATAAACTAAAAAAATCATCCCATTAAATCCAGTCCCTATTATAATTGTTTTCCAGTACGTAGGTCTCTCCCAATTTTGACGCAAATAGTCTTCAGAAAAAACGAATGAAAACAAAATCGAGAAATACAGTTTGGTGTTGCATCTACACTTCACTATATAGCTAAAGAATCAAAAATAATATTACGGTAAGGACTGAATCAATTCGCGCGCGGTGGAGGGGGAAGCGTCGCCATTTTAAGGTCATTTTGCTGCGTATAGTATGCCTCTGACTAACCCTTCGGGGATAAAGGCGTGATTAATAAGCATGTACATTAGGCAGATAGCAGATGATGCAGATAGGCAGATGCATGCTTTGCGCCCACATTTCACCGTATGCACCATTGTCCCACATAATAGGTGGTGAGCCCATTGCCGTTTTGAAAGGTTGTGGCGACCTGCGGTTGAAATTTATCAAGCTGCCCAAAACCCCCCTTAAACTGAGCTTAACGTCTGTTGTGTTACTGGCAACCGGGACCAACGGCTTAACCTGCCTTCCGAAGCACGGAAACGCGAAAAAATGTAAATGCTACAGTGGTGACGAGAACCAGCCATAGTGAAAGTTTACAGAACACTGAGTCCGCGCGGGCACTAGCGCTTACGTTGAAATCGTTCTAGTTTAATGATATCAGAGCGATCTCGTTTCATTCTAGCGTATCTATTAAGGCTAGTTCTGCATGTAGGTCCTCTACCATTCAATCTTGATCGGAATTATGAATTGACTCAGTGCAGCCCTTCCTTCCACTATCCCACGCCGATTCAAGAAATACTCTCAAGTCTTGTATAATATGTTCATATTTCAATGTTGTTCATGTGCTCGTTTGCATCCGAGCCGCGTCTTTATTTATCGTCGGTCATACAATCAAATTACGCGAGGCGTATTATTTGGTCGTTTTACGAAACCACATTTTCTAGCCAGCGATGAGTTAAAGCGGGGTAGAGGCGCGGAAACGAGAATAGAATATGAGAATGAATGAATGAATGAGAATAGAAATGAGATAGTGTAAATTTTTTCTTCTTTTCTTTTTTTATTCTTCTTTTACATACGTAAAAAAACAAGGCGATATACACACTAATGCTCGGTACTCACATTCAAAAGCAGATGGTCAAACTGCTATCTGCGTTGCGATGTCTATTTGGTTGTGTGATCGATGAAATTTATCAATCTAAAGTCACGTTCAGACGGCAACAATTATTTTCGCCAAATTTCATACTATTTCGAGCGTGTCGATAAAATCGTTTCTAGGCGCAACGGAATTTCTTATAAGAATTTTAGTAAGGGAAATATATTGCCGTCTAAAAGTGGCCTTCTGATCGGATTTATCAACTAAACTGTATTTAACATAATAAGCTCCGCTCGGTCTAAAAAATCACGCTCTATATTTGAGTTGACAAATATCACTTCATAGAACATAATAGATTGTTAGTTGTTTTTTAAATTGTAGTAAGTACTGTCAAGGCGCGTGGACCGAGCGGAACTTAGCGTTAATAACCATACAATGCCCCGAGTCACGTATCGCCCGAGCACTCAAACTCCACTCAGCACTTACGTCACCATTAGTTAACATAGAGCCGCGGTTTCATCGCTTCTCGTTACGCCGACGTCGAGGAGGGTGAAACCGCGGCTGCGACACACCCGTCAGACGACCACCCAGCTACACCTGACCCGCGTACCACTCCGACCTTCTGGCACACCAGGGCATTGTCGACACAAAGAGTCCACGCGATCATCGCGCGAATAAATAAAGGGATTATTGCGTACTTAGTCGCACGAACACAATTAAAAGTACTGTCCAATTTATCGCGCGAAGCGTATTCGTAACTTTAGCGGCGCCACGGTACGCCCGCACCGCTTAATCGCGCAAAGGACTACGCCTGCGACCTTAAAAGTTTGATCAAGAGTGTGTATCTAGTTCAAGTATTTGATCGCACAAATTCCGCGATGTGTGCGCGAGGTCGGGCGGGTGGGGTGTCGCGGCGGGTGCGGGCGGGGCGCGGCCGGGCTGACGAGCGCGTGTCGCTGCAGGCGACGATGCTGAAGAAAATCAAGCGCGGCGCCGGCGCCGGCGCGGCGTCGGGTGGCGCCGGCGCCGGCTCGGCGTCGGGAGGCGCCGGCGCGGCGTGCGCGGGCGGCCCCTGACGCCCCCGCCCCGCCGCTGCCAGTCGCGCCCCGTCCGCAGGCCACCATGCTGAAGAAGCGCGGCAAGGTGCGGCGCCGCAACACCGAGCCCGCCATGCCGCGCTCGCCGCCCGCGCCGCGCCCGCACCGCGAGCGGGAGCGGGAGCGGGAGCGCGAGAGGCAAGAGTCGCGGTCGCGCGACTCCTGAATCTGGCTGAGCGAGCGCCTCATCTAGCGCGCCGCCCCGGGCTCAGGGCGGCCGCGCGGCGCTCGCTGCCACGCGCGAACCTCCGTGTACATAAATTATTAACAAAAATATATAAACATTAAATAAAACTATAGTAAATAGTGTTGTTGTTTTATTTGGACGTTCCGTTCGATTTTCACTCGTACGAGACGAAACATGGGTGCCGTCTCCGCGTATGGCGCCCGCGTTTTGTATCCTTTGTAGCTAATTTCCCTGTTTAACGCGTGTACTGGGTCGAGAATATAGCGATTGCGTCGTGTACGAGGGTCCCGTAATGAATCACCTTTGACCTCTCACAAATCCTTTCAGCGGGATTTTTTTTAACACCCTAGGGCTCATGTTCAATCGGATTCTCAAATAAGGGAATGGTCATACATTATAAAGTCATAGGTTGTGACAGAGCCTAGAGACCAATGTGACCCCTAGTACCCAATAAAACTTAAAGTCTACGTCAAAATTATAAGAAAACCGGGCGTTGATTTCTGTTGATTTATACACCATTTTATTCCTCAATCTATTATTTCATTACAGACTGCGTTTGGATGCACAACGGGGCTTATAGCAATAGCCTATAAATTATTAATTAAATTAATTTTTTGATCTACCTCCTCAAGTTTTGTGATATTCACAAGTATTTTGTGATTATTTTAGAATAAGTAGAACACAGCAACGGCAACCTACGCCACATTTACCTGTACACACTGGCAAGTTTTATTTTAAAACCCCATAGCCGGATACGTGTAACATCACTTCACAACTTAGAAAAAGATTTGGTGTCTTAAATTAATTAGGTCAAATTTGTATTCAATACGATAGTTTTAGCTCAAGAGTCAATGGATTAAATTCGACAGATTTTAAATTCAATTATTATATTTCTCAAATTAATTTTATTATACTTATTTATATTATAAAATATTCTATATGTTATTATGTACATTATTAGCTGTCAAATAACGCTCATGTATGAAAGAATACATGATAAAATATCATGTTATTAATAAGGGTGAAAGACCCCGGGTTCTGTTACAAATGAGCGAGGTATCTAACGTAACATGCATTTAATATATATCTATACCAAAAAACTTTCTTGAATGTATCCTATTTATTTTTTTCACTTTTTTTTCGCGTCATATTATTTTAAATTTTATTTTTATTTTCCTACGGATATTAGGCATGCCATGTCTTAAGCGGTGTATCCACTAGTAACTAATCTTGCACATGACTTCTGCAAGTAACTTCCCGCTTGTAAAACGCCAGCACAAGCTGACTTATGCAAGTTTTACGTTTAACAGTTATTGTGATCTTGCATACAGTAGAAATAGAACGGCAAGTGCTTGCCTAATGAATGTAGCAAGAACTTGCAAGTGGATACATAGCTTTAGATATATGGCTCGCATAATAAGAGTAGTTTGTAGGAATATATCGTAATACACCGCAAAGGTGCCTGATCTCTTTTCTCTACGGTATTGTACATTGCGTACCCATAAAATGATTTTAAATAAATAATAATAAATTATTAATTAATATTTGTCTGCAATATATTACCCGTTAACAGTTGTCAGGCAAATTGTAAAGCAAAATCGTAGAAAGATATTAAATATAAGTATGTACAATTATATATTTAAATCTATATCTTTTAATTTATCCATAGTTTAATAGGTTACACCATAGCGATAATAAATTTGTATATATATAACAACCCAACTTAGAAACATTGTAATGAAGTTTATATTATTTGTAAGTAACTAACTATTGTTTCATTAAATTAAATAAAGAAATAAAAAATATAAATCCCTTTTATTTGTTACCCCGTAGATTGAGAATAGGAGGGGGCAGAATTGGTAAGTAGCAGAACAACAGTAAATTCCTAACTGTAGTTAATAATGGGAGTAGGAGTCAGGGTAGGCCGAGACGTACATATGAAGACCACGTGAGCAGATTGCTCAAAAACGGAAAGGTCAATGGTACTCGGATACCCAGACGTATGAAGCGATTGATGAATCTTGAAGAAGCGAAAGAAGTATGCATGGATCGCGAAGCTTGGTGATCGGTCCTCTCTGACTACCCCATCAGGGATACAGCGTGAAGATAGTATTTTATTTTAGTTAAGAATGCAGAGAATATACATTAATGTGTGTTACGCACGAAGGACACAACTACAATGAACTCTAATTCTATGATTATGAGTCACTTCATTCTTATCGCGTACAACCTATAGTGTTCATTGAAGATCTTATTCGTCTACAACGACCGAAGATAATAATATTTCAGCATCAGTAGGTATGTACAAAATATTATAGGTACATTGTTTTTTATACCACTGAGGTGGCCAAGTGGTCACCGTAGCCTATATACGTTTGCAACACGAGAGGTGCAGCACTTGCCCTGCCGACCCTTTAAAAACCTTCTAAGACCCCTTTTGAAGAACCCCATACTGTAGACGTTCGGGAAAACCCAGGCAGGGAGCTCATTCCACAACCTAAACGTACGCGAAATAAAGCCTCCATCGGACCTAACCGTATGTGAGCGCTCCGGACGCAAAGTGTAAGGGGAACACCCTGTCTATGGCGAGCGGTGCGATGATAGAAGGTAGCCGTGGAAATCATGTCAATTCAAAGCTGTCTCCGAACTTTCAAACTTGAGAGTTTAGAAGCAATTAGGAGAGAAAAAGATAGACAAAATAGTCTAAACTTGTTTCGTATGAATGCAGAATGGGCAAGATTCAACGTCCCTTATTGCATATAGACAGGAAAAGGGTCATAGCTAGTGTTGCTAGTATAAATTTTATTTACTACCACATAATTTTTTATAATTATTTTATGGCCTGGTTACAAAGACAAATGGTAAGTCTGCCTGCCTGTTTACTACACTATCCGATCCAAAGTGGACCATACTAGTTGTGCTCTTGGCTTCACTCGTCTTCAACGCCCTTTCCCCTATATTTTAAAAAAAACTTATTTGGAAAATCTCTTATTAGAATTTCTAACTTCTTTTTCTCGATCATAAAAATCTATATTATAGGTTATGTTTATTTATTTATCTATCACGCCTTATCCCCGAAGGGGTGGCAGAGACATATTATATGCCCACTTTTCACCATATGTATTACTGTCCCACGTAATATGTGGTGAGCCCATTGAATTTTAGGTAATATTGATTTCTAAAAGCTTAGCCACACAAAACAATTAAACCACATCATATCGTTTTAAAAAGTATATTTTTCAACTTAACTAATTTCAAGACATAACAGTAAGCAATTCTAAATTATTAGTAACCAGTGTTTTGACTATTTTCTGATTTACATAATAATTATATTAAATCTTTGAGACCTCTAACGATAGAAAAAAAAAATTATATATATAATGTCAACAAAATTTGAGAAAATTTGTACCGGCGCCATTTAGTACGTTTCAGGTCAAATATCTTGTCGGGTTAAATACTTTTTTTGCGCTATAAATTGTTTGTACAATAATTCATTTTTGCTACAAAACTTATATTACTTATACCAAATTTTAATAAATTATCGGGCAATTCTCATGAGAAGAAACATGAATATATTTGTGTTATTACTTCAAACATTGTTAGTGAATTTAAAAATACAAATTCAAATAAGACGAAAAATGTCATGGTCTTATAAAAGTACCCAAAAAAAGTATGCCTAGTTCCTTTAGAGCCTGTTTACTATACTATTAGGTGCTACAAGATTCATTTTAGAGCATGCTGTACAGTAAAATACATAATATGATTGTGTCAATTTCTCAAAACCAGCTGTAGAAGTCTTGTCTTAATAATTAAGTCCCAAAATTATAACAAAACATTATTTACACTGAAAAATAACTATTAAAATATTTCATTATAAAGTACTACAATATAAAATTTAATCCCAATAATGGGACAATTTTGTACTTTATCACTTAATCTAATACATTAACCATATATCAACTTTTATAATTTCGCGTTACATGATCCAAAAAAAATACAGACATTAATGCGATTATGCTTATTTTCAATGAATTCGCTTAAGTTTCGACAAACAACATAGTCGCAAGCGAACTTAAAGTAAACAAGTGAAGAAAGCCTATTGTAATTCATTATTGTATATACAATTTATATATTAAAGATCACAACAATTCCTTTGCGACAAAAGCAAGTTCATTATAACTATACAAACAAACAGCCATTACGAGGCTTCTAGAACCTTACAAAGATCAAAGACAGTTGACTAGCAACTCAGGTAAACAACCGCTCTCTCGGATAAATAAGCCCTAATAATAGGAAAGAGGTGGAGATGGAGTCACTCTGTGGTAAATTGTGTCCTTCCTGATGCGGCTTTAGAGCGATGTCAATATAAACTGACCAGCGGATGGCCCTTATAAAATAGCAGAATTCGAAAATCACCTGTATCTCTCAAATATGATGGCATAGAACTGAGAATTATGTTCTGACTAACAGTGTCCCCTGACTCCGCAAACTCCCGATTTTTGGATTGTAGTAATCAACGCTCATAGCACGAGTCATGACTATGCAGCTTTGGAAACGGTTATAGCTTTCCTAACAGTTTCCAAAGCTGCTAAAAACTTCAACCCCCTGTTTTAACCCATTGGGAAGAATGATTCAAAAAATGTAAAAGTACATTTTTTTATGTAGTAAACAACTCTCAAAATGTGTTTCATGACTGTAGCCCCAACCATTTACGAAATTGTTTAACCACTTCCACTCCCTATTTCATCCTCTTAGGGGTGGAATTTTGAAAAACCTACGCTACATTATAAACCCTAGCTTACCCTTAGGGTTTCGTCTGAGCCTTGATAATGAGTCGCCCGGTAACTTTATTAATATAAATATTGTAACATGTTTCTAAACATTATTTAAGTTGGGTGGTAGTACTTTTCTTCGTGGACTTATCTACACAAGAGTTGGTGAGTTTAGAGCATAGGGATAATCTTAGAAATTACTAACCAATTTGTCTATTTATCACGCAACTACTCAAGAAAGCGGAGCAGTTATAAATGTCAACAATCGGACAGACTTCTATATATTATTTGAAACGGGCATGTTAGGGGGTTGTGTAGGGTTAGGGGTGTGGGGTAGAACGAAATTATTTTAATATGTAAATTTTAAATTATTTCAGTTTAAGGCAACAAAGTCACAACACAACACATGCCTATAGGTATAATGGTCGCCCTATAACGATTATTTTTTTTTACAAAATTCTGTATTTGTTTTTAAAATAATAAGGTTTTGAATGATTACCAAATTAGTCATTCTTTTTTCAATTTCGAGTTCCAAGACATGCTAACTTCTCCTGAGACTTCACCGAGATCGAGCTCGGTGTTTTGTGGTCTTGGTCATTGTGTAGATCCAGGTTAACAGGAGTCACAGTAATGGAATTAGACAAAAAAGGTGGTATTAGACAAAATTATAAAAAAACTCTCATTTATCACAATAACCATAGCAATTGTCATAGTCAATTTAAACCTCACAAATCAGTCCTGGGACGATCAAGGATGTGGCTTATCTCCCGTCCATTAGGAAAATCCGTCGTTTACCTGTATGGCGTGCTTTTGAGGACATTAGGGCTGGAATTTCGCTCTCTAGGAATGTCCAAACAGCCCAGAATATTCGAAAATAATCCCAGATCATTGAAAAACATTCAACAACCCCGAAAGTGCGTTAGATATGTGAGGTGTAATGGGAGCTCGATGAATGTCACGGGCAAAAGCACTCGGCTTTTGCCAGTGACATTCTTCAAACAAAGGAAACGTTCTGGAATACGGGTCTTAGTTATTACTGGGTGTGCCTGGAAAAAGTTTATCTTATAAACTAATCTTAAAAAAAATAAAGGCCGTATTTTAGAACGTTACTCAATACTCAAGAAACACTTGAGAGAAGTATTTGTATGGCAAAACTAGCCTCAAGCGTTTCTTGAGTATTGAGTAACGTTATAAAATACGGCCCTTATATGTCCTTTGCCCCGTTTTTGTATTATTTAACCTTTCGTCAACCCGGAAGTTGTTTTTTGAAATAAACTTCTATCTGCGGCAAATTACTTTAAGTACTGTAATATTTAATTGAACAACTTTTTCTTAATATTATTGAAAACATGATGCTAGATCCATCGATGCGTCTAACGCAAATTTTAGTATTTACATTATTTTAATAATTGTGTATATTTCTTTTATAGGAATTCAAGCAAATTTCATTTAGATTTATAGATAAAAATATAAGCCATTTGTATCTTACTCTCACGTATGTTAAAGCTACAAATTCTTATAAAATTCACCAAATTTAGTACTTGCGCACATTCGTCACTGGGTCGGTGTAGAACTGCAATCAGTCTCATCTGCAGACAAACAATTATGAGTTACAGAGCAGTAAAACAGTTCATGTCAGTTTTAATATTATTTTCTTAGTACAAATGGTTTAAGTGGGTTTTTTCAACATCGATTTTTCAATGTGGCCACTTTTTGTAATTTTAACGTGGTTACTTCACGAGTTTAGCGACTACCCTGATCATCTGGCAGCTAACTTGATTTTGGAGCCTATTTCCTTTAAGAGGCTCCAAGCACAGCTCCCTCCATAGCTATATCAACCATCACTGCATGGTCTGCTGCTTGAGGATACACACATCCTACTAACATTATTATAAACGCTAAAGTTTGTAAATATGGATGTTTGTTACTCTTTCACGATCACTGAGTTACGCAACTTTCACTATGGCTGGTTCTCGGATGGGTGACCACTTTGTACTATTTACATTTGCGAGCGTTTCCGTGCTTCGGAAGGCACGTTAAGCCGTTGGTCCCGGTTGCCAGTAAAATGGCAGTCGTTAAGCCTGGTTGGAAGGCCTTATGGGCGGCTTGAAAATTTCAACAGCAGGTAGCCACAACCTGCGTCTGTCTATTTCAACACGGCAATGGGCTCACCACCTATTACGTGGGACAGGAATCCACACGGTGAAAAGTGGGCATATAATATGCCTCTGCCACCCCTTCGGGGATAAGGCGTGATGGATATTTATTTTTTATTTACTCTTTCACGCAAAATCTACTGGATGGATTTTGATGAAACTTTACAATAATATAGCTTACGCATCAGAATAACACATAGGCTACTTTTTATCACGGGAACAAGTTCCTGTGGGAAATAGGAACGGGAAAACGTCACCACGCGTGCGGAGCTGCGGGAGTCAACTAGTCTTCTATAATAGTTCACTATGATAAGTCACAGATAGATAAATAGATGGTATTTATTCACTAACTTGTAACTAATGCTAAGATGAGTGATAATGAGTATCGCGTATGAATATTAATTGTGTACCAACTGATTGATTTTAATGCTGAATAATATAAAATAATAAACAAATGGTGATGTATGAAGCACTTGGCCGCGGTGTACGAATTATTTATTTATTTTTAGTTATTTAAAACTTACACAGGCGGACTTAATGCCATAGGCACTCTCTACCAGTCAACCCGTGATGCAGAGTTAAACAAGGTAGGTGCATTATCGTGTATTAGCGAAACGGAGAAAATTAAAACTGATAGAAATACAAGTACCTAATGAAATACGTATTTACGTACATTACTATAAGAATATATATATAATACATTAATAACAAAAATAATATTTTTTTTTTAAATTAAGGCTCGTACAATCACAACAAAGACAGACAGACTCACCGCGCTAAGTGTAGGCATGGGTGGTAAGCAGCGGGGCTGCAGTGTCAGCAGTGTATGCGCGCACGCGACTGAAGGCGAAGGGCGGGAACTTGGAGGACGAGATGTCGAAGTGCGTCCACTGGTCGCGTCGCCCGCACACGGAGTAGCGGCGCCATGACAGTTGGAAATTCCGACGCGTCCGCACATTGCGGAGTTCCAACTCCTGGCACACCAATACGGTATAATTATGCTTCTGAGTTTTCTGGACTCAGGGTAGGCCGAGATTTACATATGAAGACCACGTGGTCTTCATATGTAAATCTCGGCTGGTCACGTGAGCAGATTGCTCAAAAACGGAAAAGTCAAAAGTACTCGGATACCCAGACGTACATGTATAAAGCGATTGATGAATCTGCAATAAGCGAAAAAAGTATGCATGGATCGTGAAGCCTGGTGAACTGTCCTCTCTGACTACCCCGTCAGGGATACAGCGTGAAGATAGTTAGTTAGCTAGTTTAGGCGGGAACGAGAGGAGATACGAAAGGTCACTCCTTTGTGTAAACTAGTGTAAAAATTATAGATGGATATAATCGCCCCAAAATAGATAGCTAGATAAAACCGGAACCGACAAGGTCGCGCTGCCGGATAGTCTGTCAGGAGCACTGGAGTTATACTTGTGAAGCTTGTGAGCCCGGGACTCCTGGCCATAGGCAGGCGGAACGGCACTGTGTGGTTTTAGTCGGTAGAGGTTTGAAATAGCATACATAACGATTTAACCTAACCTAGCCCAGCTAAGTGGAAAGTAAGGGAAAATCTCAATAAAGAACTTGTAAAACAGTCGCTGCCAGCAATGTCGGAAATCAAAAGAGACATATAAATATAGTAGATTCTTTAAACATACTTTGTAAAACAATAGTTTCGACTACATGCACAGATTTTAAGGAATGATATAACACAGGGCAACGCGGTCCTGGGTTCTGAATTCCTGATCCAGTTTTGTAAAAGGGAAACAGGTGCGCCGGCAGAGAGTTCCATGTAAAAACTCACCATGTGGAAGGTCTGTTCCTGTTGCTCTAACTCCTTGCGACGAGCGCGGAACCGGCCCGACGTCTGAGAAGGTTTCTTGTCAGCATTCGTCTTCTTCATTACTATTACTACCTGGCATCGTAACAAAGAATATATAGCCTATCCTATCCTAGAGTTTTATTGGTACGTTAGGTCGGGTTCACTGCACTTTCGTGTTTGCTAACACGCTAACATGTTTAACACACATTTTAGGAGCGTGGCTTAACAGTTTTGTTAAGAAAAACACCCTAACATGTTTGCCGCAACGAAAGGAGAATTTGTTTTTGTTAGAAAATTAGCGCTCTGAACCCAGTTTTAAAGGACTTATTTGTAAGATGTATTCTGAAAGACGCATTTGTTACTGGTGTTTTGTAAACGATCACTATGTTTAGCATCTTAAGACATGTTTAGGCTTGAGATGGGTTCCCGTTTGTGTCATTTCAATTTACGAGCATTCCCGTGCTTCGTGTAGTAGCCACGTTAAGCCTTTCGTCCCGGTTGCCAGTAACATGGTAGTCGTTAAGCCAAGTCGAAGGCCTTATAGGCTGCTTGAAAATTTCAACAGAAGGTAGCCACAATCTGCCCCTGGCCCGTTTAAACACAGCTATAGGCTCACCACAGGATTAAATATAACTGTTAATACAAATTTTATGTCCAAGAAACCCCCAATCCGACACATAAAACAAGGTAAATGCACTAGTTTTAAAATATAATGAAAAAAATGGCGGACAGCATGCAGCAAGTATGCTGTCCGCCATTTACCCGCCTGGAATCCATCTCGGGACGTTGCGCGGGATCACTGACAAGTTCGGACGCTTGCTGTATATTATTTTCTAAAACTAGTGCATTTATCTTGTTTTATGTGCGAGAGTGATAGTTTCTTGGACATAAAAGTTGTGTTAACGTGCTATAGTGAAAGACAATGATAAATATGCAGTGAAATGCTATTTTCTATCTTGCCCCATAAATTCTGCTGAAAACCTCAGTATCAGAACCACCATTATACTGAGGGCAAGGACCAGGACCTAGGACTGAGGACTCAACATCGACAAAGGCTGGACAGGACTAAATTAGAAGATAAGATTGAAGAAATATGATATAAAAAATAAGATTTGGCTAATAGGTTTTGATAACCAGGCCATAAAATAATTATATAAAAAAAAGAATCCATCTTGGTCACTTAGCCAGTGCGGTCACAGTTTATACATCGTTAGCTGGTCAAATTAAACAAAATTACCCAACAAACAAAAGCATAAGACAGTAAAATGTTGTAAATGAAGGTTCAGTACCTTATCACCAATAAGCCTGTAATGCCCAGACATGATCCCGAGCCCCGGTTTCGCGTACCGGTACTTCAGGTGACCCACGCTACTCGCAGGCTCTTCAGCTGTTGTCCACATCAGCACCAAGCCTTCGGGAAAGAACCTGTGCAATCAATGTACACACTACACAAGTCTGCTCATTCACTCAAGAAGAGGTTTGACAAACCTATGGTCCCAGTATACTCCCTTGAGGGAGCATCGCCAAAAATATCGTACTAAAATAGATGGTAAGTACATAATTTCTAACTTTAGTGTTTAAAAATAAGGGCAAACACTGTGTAAAGACGAGGGAGTAGGCTTCTTAACAAGTACGACTGCATCGGTGACGCAGTGGTTGTGTACGGAAACGTCAGACGCCTTCCCTCGGTCTGTGCTGCATATCCGTTTTTCTAATTAATAATATCTTTATGACTTTGTCTTATTTTTACGTCGCAAGGACTGTAGATATTGTGTAGAGATAGTCCATAGTCTGTATATAGGCAAATTTTAATCTTGGAAAAACATATTATTCCTCCAGGAAAATACAACAAAAAGAAACGTGGGCGGAGTCACTCGCATTCTTTAGCCATTTATAACTGCTACTAACCTGAGATATCTATAGTAGTCTATCAGATACCAGGGCCGGTAGAACTGGTCCTGGAACGAGTTCTCTCCGTGCCGTATGTAAGTGGTTTTGCTAATATAACACCCGTGGAGATGAAGGCGCGGCCGATCTACGTACATCTGACGCCATGACGTGAAACCAGACGCTCGGGGGGTGCCGCATTCTATACCCCAAGTCCTGTACAATCATTGGTAACATTTAACAGTGTGATTGCATTTAAAAATTGAAAACAGGAGTAAAAAATTAGGTGTGGTGTGTCGCCAGCCTTACATTATAATAATAATGGAGGGTAGTTATACACAACTCCATGCATTCTCTCGACTCTTATCGCAGTCCCGACGCGACCACGGACGCTCGGACGGTCCAAAACTTCGGTGTAAGTAAATAAATTTTATTTCGCGTAGAAACCCGAGTTGTATACAAAGTTTGAAAACGGGAGTCTTCCTAACATTAATGTATTCCCTTGATGCTTTTAATCCTACATAAAAAATAAAGTTCCTTACAAAAAAAAACACGAATTAACAACGGCGAGTTTTCTGATCGGAATACCACCCCTGTCCCATTCGGGCCACTCTCTTACAAGGAACAGAATCTTTTCCCGAACCTAAACGGTCCGAATTTTTTTATCTATGCCGTACAATAGATGGAATTGATGAAAGAGATGGAACACTACCAATATACATGTTTCGCTTCTTCTACAACCTGGACTATTCTAACGTGAAGCGTGAAGGCAAACTTTAGGCCTGTTAACTATTCGTCTTATTATTATATGGGTCCTTATCATCCGTTGTTGTGCCCCTCCTTGTTTGTTTTAAACATGGTAAAATAAAACAAATTATACAATTGGAGGGTGAGAAGGAAAGAACTACTTCAGATGTCTACCTTTAAAAATTACTTTTTAATGTAGCAATAGTAATTACTTACTTGACACATAAAGAGCGCCATATATCAGGCTCTCTGGCCGCCACGTAAAGGCCGCGACACACCGTCGACACTCGCTCCAGCGAGGCAGCATCGAGCTCTGAGCTCACCACCCATCGCAGAATTACAAGAATTACTTCATAAGGCAACCAGGAGATGTGGGCCCCCTGCATGAACAAAAGAAAACCTATGGCCTCAGAATACTACCATGTGGAACACTAATCTTAATTTATTGCTTCATAAATAAAATAATTCATAAAATAAAAAGTAGACAATGTGTTAATCCAACCAGGTGTCAGGTTCGTCCACACCTAATTGTATTCAAATTGATAACAGTAGTGAACAAGTAACAAACATACTCACACACATACACACACATTCACAAACTTTAGCCTTTATAGTTTTAATAGAACAAATCTAGTCAACTGATTTCATAATATGTATTTTACCTTAGCCGCAAACTCCTGTTCGCACAGTATTCCTTTTCTAGCGACAATCCTCTGCAGCCGAGTGAGCAAATCCTCACCCTCAATGGCATCCTCGTCATCACTAGGATGGGTATCATCCACCCGTGGTACGTCTTCCATCTCCGATTCCTCTGCATCGGAACGTTTACATCGTAAATCAGATAAATAGGTAAATATTAAAAATATCAGTCTTTAGCGATGCGCGGTCGGAAACGGTCGCGCTGCACTAATGTACAGTGTAGTAATTAATTACAAAAATTAATTCGTGATACGCGCTCACTCACGCGTCGTTGCGCTCGCGATGGCTACCAACAAGACGATCATCATGAACGAGCTACTGGCGTTCATCCAGAATGCAATCGACACTATGTACGAGATCAGCATAATGCAGATCTGCAAGTCCAATTTTAAGGAGGAGGACATCTGTAGTGGTAAGGCATTGTTGTACCAATCGGTCGGCAAAACTGCCCAGATGCCGTCCCGCAGGAGAGATGGAGGGGAACGAAGTGTGCAGGATATCATCACCCTGCTGAAAGAAAGTGATCCTGATGAAGTGCCCGACTTCGTCGCAAAGGAGCTGCACAAACTCCCACCCTTGGCATTCGACCATGTCGACGTGACAAGACTGCTGAAGGGCATCATCACGTACCTGAAATCCAGCCTTGCCAGTGTGATGGCAAAATTAGAGGCCTCTGATAAAACTATCAGTGGGCTACAAACGGAATTATTGTTACTTCGTAGCAGTAATTCAGTTAGTAGGTCGCCAAACGTGGCGTCTAATAATGTCAACGTACGGCGAGGCGCGCAAAATGCGTCACTGTGCAGTTTCGAGACAGCAGAATTTGACTCGCCCGACGCTCCGGTGACCGCGGCGTGTGACTCTAACACGAGCCCGCGCCCCGCCGCCGCCTCTTCCCCCGTGAAGGTGCCGACTACTGTCACGTTGCCAGCTTCACAGCCACGTGACTACGCCGCTTGAACGGCCAGAAACAAAGGAGAGGAAGCAGAGCAGTGTCACTCAGCGCAGCACTGCACCCGTTAAGGCTTCGCGGAAGGAGCCTTGTGACGCAGAGGGTTTCACGGTAGTGGTGAAGAAGAAGAAGAAGCCCTCCTGCAAGAACCAATGTGGTACTGCTTCAAGACCTATCGAGCAGCACTTCCGAGCAGAGGTACCGACTACGTTGATCTACGTATCGCGAGTTCACTACAATGTGAACGTCGTAGACGTCGTGGACTACCTCCAGAAGAAAACCAGGTTGGATTTAAGGGTGGAGAAGCTGGAATCACATCACAAAGTGAGTTTTAACTCTTTTGTGGTGAGGGTTCCCACACTACGCATCGCCACCTTCTTGAGTCCCGATTTTTGGCCGACAGGGGTGAAGTTCCGACGCTTCATAGGACGTCTGCCAACACGCGACCCCTCGCCCCGCGACACGTCGACGTCGCGTGTGAAATAGGTTAAGTTTATTTTATATGTATTTTTAGTTTTAAGGTATTTATCTATGGGCCGTAGAATAAGTTTATAACATCTGTAACTTTTCTCATGATGCCTAAAAATAAAGATATATTATTATTATTATAAATATAAGGAGTCTTTTAAAAACATATGTCATTGATAGACTATTCATTTTGCATACAATATCCTTTGACAAATATTTCAATACATTAGATTGTGGAATGAACTGCCTGGGTTTTTCCGAACGTCTACAGTTTAGGGTTCTTCAAAAGGAGTCTTAGAAGGTTTATAAAGGGTCGGCAGCGCGAGTGCTGCACCTCTGGTGTTGCAAACGTTCATAGGCTACAATTTACACTTTCCATCAGGTGGGCCGTAGGCTTGACAAAAAAAAATAAAATAAAAACAACATCCGAGATAGATGTCGGTCATCAACATCTTAGCTAACTCCATACCTTACCTGTCAAATTGTCGTGTGATTAGATATCGAAAGAACGTAAATCGCTGGCAGCTTTCATGGGATACATACGCTATTATTTTAGCAATATTACAAATACGTAGTTTAATTTGTTTGTTATGCTGTTACTCACAACTGCCAATGGTCTCACCACAGGGGATGCCGACGACCGTGCGAAGTGGAGGAGAAAATGTAGGAAAGCGGACCCCAGGCGTCGCGAGACGCAACTGGGACAGACGCTCGGATGATGATGATGCTGTTACTCACAACTCTGATGATCCACACCCAAGCCGCCTGCTTTTGGGTGGCGGCCTGATTTTACAGATCGATCGATAGCCTAAAGGTTTTCACAATCCCTCATCTAATCAACCGGCGGCTTAGGTGTGTAGACAGCGTTAGAGACCGAATACTGCTAACCTTCAATCACACACAAGACACTCAGATCAATAAAACTCTGATGAAATGAGGGACTGCGAAAGCCTTTGAACTAATCTTAATTACGATGAACAGACCTTCAGGTGAGTCGGTGCGCAACTCATCGTAGAGACGCGTTTCGACATCGGGTAGAATTTGCATAGCACGCTTATAGTGTTGAATCGCTTCATATAGTTTGCCACTGCGTTCGAGCTCCACGGCTCGTAAAAATAACTGTTTTGCCTGTAACAAGAAGTATTAGGTACATTATTATTTTCATATACAGCCCAAATCAATTTCGGTACTTCACACATTTTAATAATTTTGATGTTCTTAAAGGAATGTTATTAGCATTGTTAGAGACAAGGAAAGTGGGAATATGTTAACTAGTAAGCTTGGCGTCCAACGTGGATTGATAGACTACTTTAATGATTAACGTCCAGTTTTAACCTAGCAAATGCAATTTAAAATATCGTTAATGGCAGTTAATTTTAAATTGCGTATATTTTTACAGCACAAAATAATTACAGTTTTTAAAAATATTGAAGTGTAAGAGTAGATGTATGTTGACATAGCATCGTAATCCACAATATCATATAATGCTATAAGTACCTTTTCGTCATCTGTGAGGGGTTCACTCTCTGGTTTAGCAACTGGTGGGTAATCCCTAGTAGGCGTGGGCGTAGCCTCCAGTTCCCTTTGCCACTGCTGCCGGAACACAGACAACTCATCGTCGTCACCACCGCGCCCACTGTTCTGCAGAAGTACGTAATAAGCTTCAGAAATAGATAAAGAGTTGTTAGTCAAAGTCATGACATCGTTTGCGAACTTCAAGACACGCTTTTCTGCCACGTGGTCCAAGTGGCTGTCATTTGTGACCCAACAATGCCGTTTAGGTTAAAGGGACAGGTTTATAAAATCATCATTAGGCCTTTACATGGCATCTATAGGTGGCGATCTCACTACAGGGAATGCAATTTTTAGGGTTCCGTACCTCAAAAGAAGAGGTATATATAAGATCTTATAAGATCACTTTCTTGTCTGTCTGTCTGTCTGTCCGTCTGTCTGTACGGATAGAACTAGTATGTTGAAATTTATACCAGATTCTTTTTTTTTTCTTATTTTTACACCAACATGCGATCAGTCTCTCAGTTAGACCATAAGCAGTTATTATAAAAGTATTATTGGCGTGTTAGGCTTGCCCTCATAGGTGAGCTGCCTCCTTTGTTGCTTAGATGTAATCCCAGGTGCGAGATCGTTTAAGCCGTCTTATGTTTATGGGATTACTAAGACTCTGAGCTAGTCTGTTGTGGTGATTATTGATTCGAGTCTTATAGAGCTTTATGCTTTTGACCATTTCCTCCCTTACTGTGAGGATATTCAGATATTTGTGTACCTCATCAATTTTTGTAAACCATGGAGCATTTATTATTGATTTTAGCACGCAATTTTGAAACCTCTGCAGAATCTCAATGTTCGAAGTTCTTGCCGAACCCCAAATCTGAATGCCATAAGTCCAAATTGGCTTTAATATTGCTTTGTAGATTAGTAGTTTATTTTCCACAGATAGACGTGATTTTCTGCCCAGAAGTCATTCAAGTGATCTAAACCTAAGGTTCAGTTCATCACGTTTTTTTTGGATATGTGTTTTCCAGGTCTGTCTTCTGTCAAGGTGAAATCCTAGGTACTTACAGATGTGCTGTGCGGCAAAACAATTTGGCCTAATCTTACAGGTGGACAGTCTTCTTTTCTTAAAGTGAATGTGATATGGTTGGATTTAGTGCTCCTGTAGATTTCTGGATGCTAAGGCTGGGTCTTTATCGGTCGAAAGTATTGCAGTGTTATCTGCAAAGGTGGCCATAATCACATTTTTTGATTCTGGTACGTCTGCAGTAAACAGTAAGTAAAGTGAAGGTCCCAATATGGATCCCTGTGGGACACCTGCTCGTACGTTATGAAAATCAGAGGCTGCATCATCGATTTTGACATAAAAGATGCGATCATTCAAGTAGGACTTCAAGAGAAGGTACATATTGTGTGGCAAGAGCTTCTTTATTTTGTAGAGCAGGCCATTGTGCCAGACCTTGTCAAAAGCCTGTTGGACATCCAAGAATGCTCCAGAGCAGTACTGTTTGTCTTCTAGGGCATCTCTCACATAGTCGCATACCCTGTGCACTTGTTCTATAGTTGAATGGTGTTTCCGAAATCCGAATTGGTGTTCTGGTATAGCTTCATTTTCAGTGAGCATTTCAATTAAGCGAGTGGACACAATATTTTCTAGTACCTTCTATAAGAGTGGTAAAAGGCTTATAGGTCGATAAGATGATGTCAGGTGCGGTGGTTTTCCAGGTTTGAGGACCATTGTCACTTGCGATACCTTCCAGCAGCACGGATAATACGCAGTTCTTAGTATGGCGTTAAAAAGTGATGTGATAAAGACTATGCCCTTCCATGGTAATTTCTGTAGCACTTCTGCAGTGATAAGATCAAATCCTGGAGCTTTTTTCAGTTTCAGTTCCATCACTGTTCGCCTGATTTCAGATGGTATGCAGTGTCTAAGAGGAGGACTGAGCTGAAGGTCACTTTCTAGAAATGATGAAACCACCTCATCCATATTACTGATGTCATGATCCTGGTTTGGGGTGAACACATCAGCCAAAAACGATCTGTAGGCATCTGCTCTTTCCTTGTTTGTCCTTGCCCATGTGCCATCAGTCCTTTTAAGAGGATATTGAGCGACACGAGGCTTGTCTCTAGATTTTACAGTCTTCCACAGGGAGTTTTCATTTTTGGACGATGTAGTTGGTGTTAAATACTGCAGGTGTGACTCCAGGGTATCATTCTGCAGATATTTCAAGAGTTTCTTCAGTTTAGCTGCTGCCCTATTGAAATCCCTTTTGTCCATTGGATGCCGACTGGTATGCAATCTCCTAAGCCGTCGTTTTTCTAGAACCTTGTCTTTTATGAATTTTGGTACAGTGCGACATAAAAGAGTAGAAATTAATTATTTAAGAACTAACTAGTCACTCTTACAGGCAACACCAAAAAAAAAGTATTTATAGCGCGACTACTGCATTTGATACTTGTTTTCACTCAATGAATAATGCAAGTAAGAAATAAGCATATAAATAAATAAAGAAGAATTTGTATAGAAGTAATATATGCATACAAATTGCATATTTTAGAAATGAAATATAGTAGGTAAAATAATGAGTAAAAGAACAATATTTTGAATTGCGAAAGTTTTTGTGAGTGTATGTACGACGCTGATTTATATTTTAATATTTTATATCAATGTTCTCATTGTTTTGGTTGATGCTATTGTAAAAGTTGCGCACACGATCAAACGTCGACTTAGGAAAACGTCTAAAGAGCAGGAAGGTTAGCATAATGTTCAATTAGCAAAGTAGTCGTATTGATGGGTACACTGAACTCTTTTCGGATTTCCATGCCCTTTCTGAATTGCCCTTTATATACTATATTTATATCATTTATAGATACTTATTTCATTCTGTTTAAATGAGAATTCGTGTCTTGCAAATATTATACTTGCAAAAATAATACAAGTATCAAAAACGTTTGTTTCTTACTAACTGTGTTGCTACATGCAAGATACAAAAGCGATAGTGACGCCCTCATTTATTGTCAACTCTTTTATGTCGCACTGTAATTTGACTTCTTGTGATGAATTAAATTTTCGTACTAGTGATGGGGTGCTGAACCAAACTACACTTTGAATAATTTTAGTGATCTGCCCCACAGCAGTGTCAATGTCCTCTTGTGATTTCAGGCAGGTCTTCAGGTCTAACCTTTCATTTAGATATTTTTGAAATGACTCCCAATCAGTGTTTTTGTTATATAAGTAGGGTAGCGTGGGTTTATATATTATATTTGAGCTCATAGATACAATAATAGGGATGTGGTCAGATGATGAGTCGAAGCATTCTTCTATATCTAGGAAATGGGACTGTATTCCTTTGTTTATAAAAAAGTCTAATGGGTCTGGTATTTTTGTAGGATTAATAGGCCAATGAGTAGGTCGACCAGTCGATAGAATATTTAGGTTGTGCTTATCTATATTTCTACGTAGATTTCGCCCTCTTGTTGCTGTTATACCAGATACTGAAGTCTCTTTAGTTACTATTAGGTATAAAAATCAAGGTTCTAAGTCAACACGATAAAATGATATGGGCAAATTTAGATTTTCGCGAAATCCTGAAACTTAATTTTCAACGTTTTTAAATTTTATATTTATTTTCGTATTTTTACCTTCACTTGTGCTTTTTTTTGTGTTGTTTTGGCGATGTCCGGCTTGGACTTAGCCACGACGCATATTATATTAAAATTTACTCATAGCGATAATTTTCAAGTAGATAATGAATATTCTTCATTCAAAAGTAGTAAATTATTCTTATTGATAGCAGCGTATTCATGTATAGGTTTGTTCAAAGTTCTAATTTCTACTTCATTAAGATGATGGTAAATTTTACTGCAGTTATATGTGGATTTTGGAAGGTAACAGAAAATACCGTGCTCCACTAAGTAATCCAATTTCACAACACTTGTGCACGTTGTCAAAGCTTTTATGTTTAAAACACTAATAAATATATACTAAACACTAAATCTGTGAGAGGTCAACAAACATCATCGAAACTCAGTAATATCAGAAACCAGGATGGCAGTTTTCTAAAAGGAGAAGAATGTGTGCTAAAAAGATGGAAAGATTATTTTGAAAGCTTATATGAAAAAGAGGATATGGATGCACAAACGAGTTCTTGGGAAAGGAATGAACTGAGCAATGAAAGCATCATAAGTATGGAAGAAATTGTGGAAGCATTAAGTAGTATGAAATTGGGTAAGGCTGCTGGATTTGATAGGATTTCTGTCGAGCTGCTGAAAGCGGGACATGGCGTGGTAGCTTGCCAGCTGTACCGCCTTTTTAATCTTTGCTGGAGGAATGGCAGCGTGCCAGGAGATTGGTGCAAGGCTGTCATCGTGCCGCTTTACAAAGGAAAAGGGTCACAGCAAGAGTGCATAAACTACCGCGGCATAAGCTTGCTCAGCATCGTCGGCAAATTGTATGCAAAAGTTTTGATAAAAAGAGTAATGAAAGAAACTGAATGAAAAATGTGGGATGTACAAGCAGGATTTATGAAAGGAAGAGGATGCACGGATCAGGTCTTTTCCTTACGATGCATAGCCGAAACATTTTTGGCAAAATGTCAAAAGGTCTATTGCATATTTGTAGACTTGGAAAAGGCTTATAACCGAGTGGTGAGGCATGAACTATGGACAATACTGGCCAAGTATGGAGTAAGCAGTCACTTGATACGAGCACTGAAATCTCTCTATGAGGGCTCTAGTGCTTGTGTCAGGATCAACGGACTTTTTTCATATTGAAAACGGTGTGAGACAGGGTTGTGTAGCGTCACCGGCGCTGTTTAACCTGTACATGGACAGTTGTTTAAAAGAACTGCAAGAGAGTGCGTATGGTTTAAAAATGAATGAACTGACTGTCAAATGCCTCCTATACGCTGATGACCAGGTAATACTGGTATCATCGGCGGAGGAGTTGCAGTTGATGGTTAACATTATGCATGATACGCTAAAAAGCAAAGGAATGAAAGTGAATGTAAATAAGACAAAAGTAATGGTTTTTGAAAGAGAGGAAAGTATGACAGATTGCTCGATTTCTGTGGAAGGAAAACGAGTGGAACAGGTGAAATAATTTGTATATTTAGGTTCAAAATTTGTGAGAGATGGAAAGTGTGATTGTGACATTGAACGAAGAGTTTTGGCTGGAAATCAAGTGAATGGAGCCATGTACGCCTTTATGAGCAGTCAGAACGTGTCTGAGAAGGCAAGACTGGCTGTGCATAGAGGAGTACTTGTTTCTACACTCATGTATGGTAGTGAAAGTTGGGTGTGGCAGAAGAAGCATAGAAGTAAAATTAATGCAGTGGAAATGAGAAGTCTGCGGAGTATAGCTGGAGTGAAATTGATGGACAAAGAAAGGAACAGTGTGATAAGGGAACATTGCGGTATGGTAGAAGAATGGGCAAACTGGTAAGGGGCGACCTCGACGTACATATGTCAATCAAATAGAAGACATTTGGGAAAAAGGTCAGGTCAAGAGTACCCTTAACCGGCGTGTGTGTATGAAAACACTTATGAAAGTGGAAGAAGCGAAAGTTGTATGCCAGGATCGTAGCAAGTGGAAAGCCATAGTCTCTGCCTACCCCGATGGGAGACAGGCGTGACGATATGTATGTATGTATGTATGTAAACACTAATAAAATAATACTTGTAGTAATACGAACCTGTGAAACTGTTCGGACATTTAAATTGTCAAGGTTACTGGCTAGTTCCAGCACTTGATGCTGTGGGGAGGAAGAAGACGAGTCCTCCTGTTCTTCTCCCTCACATTCCCCCCCAGACACACCAGTATTGCCTCCAGAGGCCTGAAACAATAGTAGTGGCGAAATACAGCATTGCTTCAACTAACTTACAGAGCTCGAGTGCTCAAGTTTAACCCTTATGAACCTTATCTGGTTCTTGTTACTTAACCTGTGTATGTTTTTAAACAAAATAAATAAAACCTTTATTACCGAAATACATTTGTACCACTTTCTTTTAAAGTAACAATGTAAAAATGAATATAAAGTAAAAATAAGAAATATGATATAAATCTACACTTTTCACAAAATGTCTCTTATTTCTGTGTGCCTTTCGGCATAGGCCTCCTCCAACTCTTTCCATTGACTTCTGTCTGCTGCTACTCTTGTCCAAAGGGGACTTGCGGTAATTTGGAGTTCATCCTCCTATCTTCTCGCTTTGCAACCTCGGCTTCTAACGCCATCTCTTGGGTACCAACTTGTAACCAGTTCCTCCATTTCTCCTTCTTGCAACGGAGCATATAACCAGTCCACCTCCATTTTAGACTTTCAATATGTGACAGGATGTCTGTTAATTTTGTTTTGCACCTAATCTCTATACTTGGGCGGGGGGAGGATCTAGCAACATTAAGGTTGCTTGGTGCTCTCCCCATTCCCCATGTCCGATGCTGGGTTTGGCAAATGGTCTAGGGAGTAGCGCAGGTCGCAATGATCCTCTAGACAAGGCTAGTGGACTACCCTTCTCGAGGTTGCTGCCCGTTATTGGTCAAGTACCTTCTGTAATTGTCGTAACTGAAACCTCCGGCCGTCCCCCACTTTTCCCCTTTTTTTTCCTCTCCCATCCTAAATCCTATCCCTCCAAGACCCGGAAACAAGAAGAGTGAAGTGACGTCCACCGCAGCCGCGATAACGCAGCGCGAGTCGACGCCGACTGCAAAGTCGGACCCGTCACAGGAAATGCCACCACCAACGAACCAGCCGAAAAGGAGACGGAAGCCAAGAGGTTGCCGCGCACGCCGCGGTCGGCAGCACGCTGCGATGGATCCCCCCAGAGGAGAACCCACGACTGACAGTCACCCAGACGGACGTACTTCTTCGAAGCGCGAACGTTTGGACGACACCCAGTCGCCGAGGGGGGATTCCAAACGCGCGAAAACCGACACAAGGCCAAAGCGGGCAGCCCATCGCCCGCTTTGGCCTTGTGTCGGTTTTCGCGCGTTTGGAATCCCCCCTCCCCCCAATGCAGATGCGACTCAATCGCATCTGAGAATAGCTGTCACCACCGTCCCGCCGCTCAATTTCTCCCAGGCGCAGGCGGATCAGCTTAGGAAACCATTGACGATGGCATCCTACAAGCTGTTCTGTCTCCCCCGTCTCCTAACGTGTAAGCACCATCATTCTGCGGACGCCCTTTCCTCCTGGACGGGGTGCTGGCGATGTGGTGCGAAAATGAAAACGCGCTGAGCTGGATCCAGAAAACCGCGAAGACCATGACATCGCCGATCGAAGGGGACCACCCTGACTGTCATAAAATAGTCAGAGATGAAGAAGAAACTCAGAGCTGGGCTCCTACTTCACACGCGCATCACTGACGCTGCCACGCTACACAAAGTCCTTCGTGCCCAAAACCCATGGTACGAAGTTGACTCATGGCAGTGTTATGAAATGACGGCGGATGACCTACCGGAGAAAGAATCCAAGGATAAGGTAGTTCACCTTATTCTTGGGATTCCCGAAGACCAGAAGGAGACCATCTTGAGAAGAGACCGCCGAGTAGCCCATATGTCAGGAAGCGGATACATACGCTTCCTTGACGAAGCAAACCCGGCAGAAACAACGACGGCGACGAGTGAGGCCGCGGGAAAGACTCCGTACGCAGAGCCGTCCACCTCAGCTCCCGAAAAAGGTTCGAGCGAGATGGACACATCACCGCCGCTAGAGTCAGGGAGCGCTACCAGCGACGAAGATGCGTCCTGCGTAGCCCATAAATCCCTGAAAGTCATACAAACGAACCTCCAGCACAAACAAATAGCGGCGGCGACCCTGCGTAGAGTGCTGGAGATAGAAAACGAGACCGTAGCCCTGATCCAGGAACCCTGGATCCGAGATAGCAGGATCTGCGGTCTTAACAGCTTTGGCGGTAAGTTACTGGTAGATAATACTGTAGACAAACCGAGAACCTGCATCTTAATGCCAAAAAACATATCGACAACCTTGCTGAACCAATTCTGTTCTAGAGATGTCACGGCCGTGAAAATCCACACAGAAAACCAAACAGCCCTGGTGTTAGCATCGGTGTACATGCCAGGCGATGACGAAGTTCCTTCAAAAGAGCTTGCTGACCTGGTGCAATACTGCGACACACACGACTGGGACCTGATCATCTCCGCAGACTGCAACGCGCATCATCCACTGTGGGGAAGTAAGGACTCAAATACCAGAGGTGAGCAACTATCCGAATGTTTAGTTAAAACAAACCTTAATATCATGAATCGAGTACAGAGCCGACTTTTGTAACCTCATGGTCCCAAACGATTATAGACATTACCTTGGCAACACACGCGGCGGTGGACCTCATCCAGGGATGGCACGTATCTAGCGAGCAATCGCTCGCAGACCATCGCCGTGTGTGCTTCCATATTACCTATAATACAACATGCATATGGGACAGGATATCGTAATCCCCGTAAAACCGATATACCTAAATACAGAAGGCTAATCAGCAAAACACTAGGTGACACAGACATGACTGATATGGCACTTAGTACAGACAATATAGAAATAAATACAAAAATTTTAACCACAGCCCTAGTACATAGTTACCAACAGGCCTGCCCGGAAAAAACCCCAAATAGCATAGATAAAAGTTCATGGTGGGGACCAGAACTTGAAAGGCTTCGTAGGTGTCTCAGAACACTTCTTAAAAGAGCAAAAAACTACACTACAGACTAGGATATATACAAAAAAGCGAAATGTCACTACAAAAACCGAATCAGATTCCGGAGGACGGAGGCATGGCGCAACTTCTGTAGTAGCATAAACTCAACAAACCAAGCCGCAAGGTTAAAGAAAGTCCTCGCAATAGGTAACCTAAACCTTTTAGGATCTCTCAAAAAGGAAGACAGCACATATACTAACACAGACGACGAAACCAGTGCAGTATTGCTAGAAACACACTTTCCTGGCTGTCAAATCACCGACGACCACGAGTGGTCCGACGGTGAAAACTGTACACCTACACTAGAAAAATGGCAAGCCGCAAATGAGATAGTGACGATAGATAGAACAGAATGGGCCCTGAGGAGCTTTGAACCATTCAAATCCGCGGGACTGGACGGAATTATCCCAGTACTACTCCAGTGACAAATCGACCTAGTCACCAAGCACCTAGTACCCATATACAGGGCTTGTATAGCACATAAATACATTCCCAAACCGTGGAGAGAGGCAAAAGTAGTCTTCCTTCCAAAACCAGGAAAAGAAGATTATACACAAGCCAAGTCTTTCAGACCTATCAGCCTAACATCTTTTCTTCTCAAAACTCTGGAGAGATTAGTCGATAGACACCTAAGGGATGGAATACTGATTAGTAGACCACTACACCCTCAACAACATGCCTATAGACAGGGCAGATCCACAGAGTCGGCCTTGCACATGGTAGTGCACAAAATAGAATCTGCTCTCAAAAACAAAATCTTAACACTTGCAGCCTTTATAGACATAGAAGGCATTCGATAAAACCATCCACAACAGCATTAACCACGCCCTGAAAAAACACAAAGCTAAACCAGTAATAATAGACTGGATCACAGAGCTGGTAAGCAAAAGGGTGGTTCAGATAACGGTGAATACTACCACAAGAGCAAAGGTAGTAAAAGGATGACCTCAGGGAGTCGTCCTATCACCCCTTCTATGGAACATAGTAGTAGACAGCCTCATAAAGAAACTAAACAATCGATGATATACTACTATTGGTTATGCGGACGACCTAGCGATACTAGTCAACGGCAGCGCAGAAAAGTTACTATGCAAAGTAATGCGCTCGGCCTTACAAATTGTAGAAAAATGGTGTGATGAACATAAACTATTAGTAAAGCCGAAAAAAACTGAACTTATCCTTTTCACAAATAAGATGTGGTTGTTTTTCCAACCACAGAAGAGTGGTTGGAAAAAGATGGGGTCTAAACCCCAGAATCACTTTTTGGCTCTACACAGCAGTTGTCAGACCTTCCATTACCAACGGAGCGGTTGTATGGTGACCCCGAACACAACCACTCTAAAAACAAAGCTCCAGAGCCTACAACGCATGGCGAGTGTAGCAGCTACTGGTTGCATGAAAACTACTCCATCAGCAGCCCTCGAGTATCTTTTGAACTTGAGACCCTTAGATCTAGTCATACAAGAAGAAGCAAAAGCAGCCGCCTTAAGACTAAGATCAAATGACTTATGGAAACAAAACATAGAAACCACACATACCAAGGTTCTACAAGGCATCCTGAAGGACTACCCACTACTTGAGGCACCAACAGACAAAATCACGGGTTATTACGTCTTTGATCGAGAGTACAATATTCAACTCTTCGCTGAAACACAAGACAGCTCTGGTGTCGATGAAGTTAGAATATACACAGATGGCTCCAAAACCCAACGCGGCACTGGAGCCGGAGTTTTCTCAAATGACCTAAACATTCAAATGTCAACCACCTTAGATAAACTTAACACGATCTTTCAAGCAAAGTGTGTAGGTCTAATTAAGGCGGCACAAGCGGTTGCAGCCAGAGATGTCGGTGGTTTAAATATCAAAATCATAACAGACAGTGCATCTGTACTCCAAGCTTTACAAAACAACAGAATAACATCAGTCCTCATACTGGAGTGTCACAGTATACTCCAACAAATGAAAAAAACAGGGTAACTCTGCAATGGACAAAAGGACACAGCAAATCAATGGGTAATGACGCAGCAGATGAACTGGCCAAGAGAGGATTGGAAGAAGTAGTATATGGACTGGAACCATTACTACCCATACCTCAGGCTAAGATAAAAACATGGCTGCGCTCTAACACTGAAGCAACACACATAACAACATGGAAAAACAGTGAGGGATGTAAGCAAACCAAGATGACAGTTCCGGAGACATCTAAGAAAATCACCCGCAACCTCATCAGACTAAAAAGGGAAAGTATAGGCAAAGTGGTAGGTATCCTAACTAGCCATTGTCCCCTTAACAAACACTTATTTACCATAGGTGCAACAGACAGCCCCCTGTGCAGAGGAAGTATGGAGGCAGAAGAAACGCCGCAGCATGTGCTCATGGAGTGCATGAGCGTGGCAGACGACCGGGCGCACGTCCTCCAGTCGCCGCAATCACTCCCGGAAGCCTGCAAGGACCTGAAAAGGCTGCTGACCTTCTGGGATGGCCTTGGCTGGTTGGAGTGAAGAGCAAAAAAAAAAGAAATCACGTACAATGGCCCAATCAAGCAGCTAAGTGCGGAAACGGCCCAGACAAAACAAACAAACAAACAATTTCTATACTTCTTACTTTGTCTCTTAGTTTCAGACCTAGCATACTCCTCTCCATACTTCTCGACATCTCTCTGTATGTTTTTACAATATTGCAAAAACCAAGACTAGAAATTAATAGGGCATTCTTTCAATTTAGCCTGTATGCAAAAATATTAATTCTCTGCCACTCGGCAGAAGGCATTGGTCAAAAATCCCTTTTCTACTCCTTTCATTCCTTTCCTGTCTTTCAAAGTGCAACAGGACCATTACAGGACAATCTCAACATCCTCAGTATTTGCTTCGTGAGCTCAAAAATAAAACTATATTAAAGGCTCAATTCGCAAGCCCTACAGAAACTAGGATATTTTGATATGTCTGCTGTATAAGATGGGGATTAGGTAGTACTTACTTAGAAGCTTTTGATACTTGGCATCCGAGTGCCAACCGTATTATAGGTTGTCCTGTGGTAACAAGAAACCTGCTGGATAGTGAATAAAAATTATCTGCAGTAGTTGTACATATCCATCAGGCCTTATCCCCGAAAGGGGTGGCAGAGGCATATTATATGCCCACTTTTCACCGTGTGGATTCCTGTCCCACGTAATAGGTGGTTAGCCCATTGCCGTGTTGAAATAGACACACGCCGGTTGTGATGTTATCTGCAGTAGTGTTTTGAAGAATCCTCAACTTAATCCCTAACAACTTGTGAGAGGGTTTTGCTGTCATAAAGTGGAAATAATCTTCTCCTAAAACATTCAAGACATCTTTCCTCTTCAGCAGTTTAGAATCTCAAAATGCCGTACCAGTATAACCCTGGATTCTTCAAGCAAAACATGTAGAGGCTTATCTTTAGATCTGCCAATTTAAGGCCCACTGTCAACAGTTATAGTAAAACCAATTATGATAGTGACCCTATTTCCTGTGTCGCCATGGCTTTCCATCTAGTGGATGGCATCAGGTGGCCTAAATATTTATTTAAAAAAAACGCTTTACAATATTTCCACCTCAAACCAGATAAATTGACAAGTTTGTATGGAAATTTTTGGGTGCAGTTAAGTTAACCAGGTGAACTAGTCCCAGAGTAATTATTATGATGTTATACCTAAATAAGGATTACCAAAAGCTACGCTACTTCGCGATTTAACCCGCGGGGCGTGCGCATAGAATCAAATAAATGTCATTGAGTTGAGTATTTGCGTTATTGAAATGGATAATATAGCAGTGTGCTACGACACATATATATAAAACATAATGATTTTATTGTTGTGTTAGGTTATGTTGAACTTAAATATTATGTATGCATGCAATAATATAAAATATGGACAAATACTCGCAATTTTTGATAAAAATTTATTTTGAATTCAAATAATAGTTTTACCATTTTGAAAGTAATGCAGCGGCCACGTAAAGGCGACTACCTATTACGACACTATAGGATATTTAATAAAATAACATATTTGGTTATTATTAAACAATTATAAATATTTCGCTAAATTTTGCAATATTTTTACGGATGACATATGACTGTCACTGTCATATGTCATTTTTAACATTTATTTTTAGTTGTCTTTGCCCATCTAGGGCAGGCAAAGAAAACTTGGTCCATACAGGCTTGTCATCAGTATTTATATTTTCATGATTAAACACAAAATCACGAATTAAACACTAGTTTTGGAAAATAAAAACGGCAACCGTGCGTCATCTTCCGGAATTGGCGCCAAACTTCCTTCATTTTTATCATCCCAGTTCCCAGTCGTTTTTCTTAATTCACAGACAGGCGAAGGTCTAATGAATCGTCTACAAAAATTTGAAGTACCACCTGCATGTATACACATACTACGTACCTATATTTTTGATAAAATTAGAGAAAAAAATATTATATTATGACATACCAATGAACAAGTTATAGTCCATAGGTATTTAGCGCATTTTCTGTTTGCTCCATTGGGGCAGTTTCATCAGATGGTTTACGTAAAACGATCATGAACTTTAATTTGGGTGGGGTCTCATTTCCCCGCAATGTTGTTAGAAAATAAATGTTTTGTACATAGAGAGTCGAAAGCTTCAGTATTGTATTCTTTCAGGCGTTCCTCAAGGAATGTTTCTAGGACCTCTATGCATTGTTCTCAGCGGTTCAAAATACTGCTTTAAGCGACATGACAATCATAAAATACATAAACTACGTCGCAGAACACAGCTGAATTTGAACGGTTTACAAAATCATTGTGTTTTGAACAAATTTGACATAAATTTTCAAAAGCTACACTCTTAGCGATACACTTAAAAACCTCCCACCCTGTTGACTTTACTTATAAACTTATTGTTCAGAGTTACTTGTATTCGAAATCTCGAGTCAAGCAAAGGCGAGGCGAGTCGAGTGAACCTGCGCCAACAATATACAGAATATTTGGCAATACAGTTGGGTTACAATAACATTACTAAAATTTACTTAGGTTAAAATAACATTACTAGTAAGTCATGTTATTTTAAAATATCGCAGTGTAATATGCATACTTTCTAAATAAACAAAAATACAAAGTCCTCTCTACTGATAACCACTACGGAAGGGAAAATTGCGGCAAATAATAATAATAATAAATGAAAGTCAAAAGTAAATAATAAATATAATTATTATTAATTTTGGGTTCAATTCCCACCTAGGATAAAACTTTGTGTGATGAGCACGATGGTTTATTCTGTGTCTGGGTGTTATTTATCTATTATATGTATGTATTTAGAAATATATAAGTATGTTTATCAGTTATCTAGATCCCATAACACAAGCTAATATTAGCTTACGTTGGGCTAGATGGCGCTGTGTGAAAAGTGTCCCACAATATTTATATTTATATTTATTTATAAAGTCAAGACTCGTCAAAGTTATGGGCGAGAAATTATAGTCATCTTTTTAACAGCATCATCATAAAAATGCTTACGCCACAAGCTCGTTCAGTCTTTCGTAAGCCAGCCTTGCTGGTAGTTTGACTTGTACCTCGAGATTTTAATATGCACTCATTAATATAATGGCCAAAAGGCAATAAGTCATTGGGGTCAATAGGTGTTTTTGGGTATTACTATTGACTCAAGTTTGCAGTGGGGGCCACATATAAAATAAATGTCAGGCAAATTTAGCTCTGCTGCATATGCAGTAAAACCAATAAGACGGCTCACTGATGTTGAAATGGTTAGAATAGTTTATTTCAGTTATTTCCATAGCGTTATGTCATACGGAATTCTTTTCTGGGGAGACTCGGTGGACATTAATACGATATTTATTTTACAGAAGAGAGCTGCGAGAGCAATGTACCAGCTTGGTCTTAGAGTATCCCTAAGAGAAAGGTTCAAAGAAATTAATATTCTTACCATTATATCACAATATATTATATGAAAATTTGCTGTATGTGCACAAAAACTTAGACACGTTTCTTAAAAAAAGCAATATGTCTATGTTTAAGACACAGTCAAGACCAAATTGTGAGGCATAGTATTAAATTTCAGTGAGTAGAGACTACCAGGACTTTAATTGGTCGTGCTAATTAGTGTCTAGCACATAAGACCTTTCCTTTTAGCTTAGAGTATACATAAGCAAGCTATAGAGCGCGGGTGTCATCCCGTTCCGATTGTGCCGTGTTTGTGCCGACGTAAGCACTTGTGTTAAATATCCTTATCTGTGGCAAAGATATTGATAGTAAAGCGTATTAATAGTGACGTTCCATGCGTGATGCAGCAAAAATATAGGATATTAGGAATTAAAAATAATTAAAACTAAAAATATGAAATAAACAACAGAAAATGATAGTAACTTATTAAATAATGAGTACTATACAACATGTACCTACACGATATTACATGAGTAAAGTAGGTATAGGTTAGAGATTCAGTTTCAATAAATTAAATTCATTTTACTAATTTCCGAAATCCTTTCTTGGTTTCCGATATAGAGGAAATATTAATATGAATAGAGCAGAGGAAACTTCAACTATTCGGCTCCCCATTGGGTCTTTTTATTGCGTTGACCCACGCACCTATTGTTTCACGACTCTTCGGAAACCTAATAAAAAAGTGTTTGTTGGTAGGTACATAAAACTTTCCCATTAAGGTGGAGTGGTGGGCCATTTAAACGAGATCGCGATCTTGGTTGACTTTACACCACATCCTTCCGAGTTGGAACATTATTTAATGATCAAGTTGGTATAATGTAGTATTTACAAAAGGTTGTGCTGTTCTTAATGGGTAAAATGGAATCCCTTAACTGTGCGGAATGTAATGACATAGAGGATGCCTACCATTTCTAACGATGGAGTGTGTTCGAAACGAAACGCAGAGAAGAGATTTATTGATGTTAAATAACAAATTGTGCGAGACTGGAGCCTGCAATATTGTCCTTGCTTTTCCTACTTCAGAATCTGCAAGGAGGTACAGGCTCGTACATGTTGGAATTAAGCCTAGAAATACAAATTAATTTTATGTTTATACATACATACATTCAAATTGTAACGCCTTTATCCCCGAAGGAGTAGGCAGAGGCATATTAAACGCCCACACTTCACCGTATGCATTTTTGTCCCACATAACAGGTGGTGAGCCCATTGCCGTGTTGAAATGGACAGGCGCAGGCTGAGGCGACCTGCTGTTGAAATTTTTTGTGCCGCCCATTAGACCTGCAACTTGGCTTCACGACTGCCATTTTATTGGCAACCGGGACCAACGGCTTAACGTGCCTTCCGAAGCACGGAACTGGGTGGGTCTAAAGGGCCGAATGAGTACCCCCAGCTAGGAGCGTGCCTACTGCCCTTAAAGTTTCCTCAAATTAATGTTTTTGTTATTGTTAATTAATGTTATTGTGTGCATCATGCCGCTGCATGATGCACACAATAACATTAATTTGAAATTAACCGATTACTTGTTATAAAACTTAAATTTGACACAAAATAATGGCCAAAAACAACTGTAGGTAAATGAAACCTTCGGCCTTAGCTACCATTATGCCGCGTAAATATTTTTTTTTAATTAATTTTCTCAAATTCTAATTTAGAATTGTCCAAAAGGGTTTACAAAATAAGCTTTCTTTAAAAGAATTTAATACTGGCCAGTATTTTTTGAGTTTAAGAACTTTCTACAAAATATTTCTAGCCGGTGTTGATGTGTGTTTAAAAGTTCAAAATTGTGCTCTTAGAAGAAACTCTCTAGCTGATCTCTCTCTCCAGTTTTGAGAGCTGGTAAAACTTCTTGATGCAATTGACATAAGTGTTTGTCAAAAACTGGCACGTCCTTGTCGGTCGTGAATGGTTGTATTATCGAAGATATATAATTACCTGGTCAAAATGATATAATAAATCAAGCTATTTGAATATTTTTTCCTTCTATTTGCACCGCATATCAAATTAAAATGTCATTAAATAATAAAAGAAAATGCAGGAGTTCATAGGAAAGGTATTATCCAAGATCCCCGTGTTATCTCACTGTTGCTTTTATGTACCCATACAACCAGCCACATTGATAATTGGATTATTAGGAGTAGTACCTGTTATAGTATGTTTCATACTCGCTGCACCACCAGGTAATACATATTTAAGGAACAATGGGCTGCCAGCTTTCTGCAGTCCATTCATTGAATGTGTTTACGCTTTTCTAGGCACCGAATTATTGGTGTGTTCTGTGATTTTAATAGCTGGTGCTTTAGAAGGAATAATGAAATTTTGTCTAATTTATTTGTGGATGGTACCAATTTATATAGCTGGTAGTTTTGCAGCTGCTATATTCGTTGCTACTGAAACTCTCTTACATAAATACGTAGTTTTTGGTGTGTTATACTTAATGATTGGTATTGTACAAGTGTTAGTATCTATTTATTTTTGGATTGTAGTGAAAAGCATGTTATTTGTTAAGGAAGCTGATAATACTGTGATAAATATAAATATAACTATAATATGAAATGTTTGTATGTGGACTTGTTAATAAAGATGTTTCATCACATAAATTATTTATTTTTATTTATGTTTAATTCTGGCTACGCAAGATAACGCGATTGCCAACAACAAAAATTATTTTAATCTTTATGTATTAAATAGTTCTTCAGAAGTAACCATTTTCAAGTAGATGAATCTTCTTCATTCAAAAGAAGTAAATTATTCTTGTAGATAGCAGCATATTCTTGAAAAAGTCCGCGACGGTATATTTCTATCCCTTAAGGAACAAGAAGCGCTCGTGGCCCCGCGGTCTCAGTTTTCTGAAAACGATCACTGAGTTACGCAACTTTAAGTAGGGCTGGTCCTCGGATGGGTGACCACTTAGTGGCATTTACAATTGCGAGCTTTTCCTTGCTTCGTAAGGCACGTTAAGCCGTTGGTCCCGGTTGTCTGGTTGAAGGCCTTATGGCCCCGCGGTCTCAGTTTTCTGAAAACGATTACTGAGTTACGCAACTTTAAGTAGGGCTGGTCCTCGGATGGGTGACCACTTAGTGTCATTTACAATTGCGAGCTTTTCCTTGCTTCGTAAGGCACGTTAAGCCGTTGGTCCCGGTTGTCTGGTTGAAGGCCATAAGGCCTTCAACCAGACAACCGGGACAACAACCGGGACCAACGGCTTGTACAGCATGTAGCCACAACCTGCGTCTGTCTATTTTCAACCCGGCAATGGGCTCACCACCTATTACGTGGGACAGGAATCCACACGGTGAAAAACCCTGCCACCCCTTCGGGGATAAGGCGTGATGGATATTTATTTATTTATAAAGGAACATACTAAATCCATTTTAATACTTTAAATATCGATTTTGTCCATTTACACTTTGCAAATTACATGAATATCTTAGGAGATACGGCAAAATCAAAATAATCTGTTAATTTGTGCTAACAAGGCTAACATACTCTTACACGCGTTGAAAGTTTTGACGATAACAGCCAGCGCGACCGAGCAACTATGCTGCACAGCAATTTATTTGTCACTGTCACCGTCTTCTCGCTGCGATTTGAAAGGTGCGCGCACGAGAGTGACAGCAACACAACTTGTTCATTAAAATTTTAAGCAGTAATCAACATGGAACTCGAAGTGACGGTTGTGGTCTGTGCACTTGTTTTTAAAAAAGACGACCGCGAAAAAAGCATTATGGGGTGCAACTACAAATAATTGTTTCGGAGTTTGGGTGTTTTCTATGCATAATGTGTATCTATTTAGAAACATATATGAAAGTTTATCAGTTGTCTAGAATAGACCCCATACCACAAGCTAATATTAACTTGCTTAGGGCTATATGGTGCTGTGTAAAAAAAGACATGTCCAACAGTATTTATATTAATTTATTCAAAATAAAACAGTTTTCAAGTTTATTACTTAAAATTCATAGCTATGAAGTTGTCTTCATTATAAGGAATATTATGTTTAGAAGGTAGGTAACGTAGGTAAAGGTATTGATTACAATGAATGACACACGCTCGTGGCCCTGTAGACTTAGTGTTCTGTAAACGATCACTGCGTTAGGTAGCTTTCGCCATAACTGATTATGGGTGACCGCTTTGTGGTATTTCCATTGAAGAGTGTATCAGTGCTTCGAAAGGTACGTTAAGCCGTTGGTCCCGGTTACCAGTTACATGGCAGTCGTTAAGCAAGTTGAAGCCTTGGCTTGAAAAGTTTCAGCAGCAAGTAACACACAACCTGTATCTGTCTATTTCATCACGGTAATAGGCTCAGCACCTGTTATGTGGTACAGGAATGCACAAGGTGAAATGTGGCCTTATAATATGCCTCTGCCACCCATTCCAGGATAAGGCGTGATGTATGAAACACTAAATGACACCAACAAGGGAAGCGAAATAAATTGTTGAAGAATTAATTACTTTTACCAGTAACAAACATCATATATTTCTGATTCATCACTGTTATCGAAACCTGACAAGTATAATAGCAGTGTAGTAAGAAGCGTACGTGGATTTATACTTTGGTTACTACAAAGACACGCTATCACTGTGGCGAGCGATGAGTGGCAACTGCGCACACTTTTAAACCAACCGGTAGACTTTACGGAGACGGTAGACAGGTAATAGACAGAGTAATTGCAAAAACATAAGTTGCCCGTGCGCGCTAGCTCTAAAACGGTTACTTTAATGACTAAATTATACCAAAAAGTGAAAAATCGGCGTATAAAAGTATTGCGCTACCGGCAGCCACGAACTTTTTGCTTTGGACCGGGCACATGATTACATATGGTCTAATAACTAGTGTGTACGTTGAAAACGAGATAATTATTGAAAATGTGCACTGCAGGAATGTGATATGAAATTTGATTTTTCTTATTTCTCTCAAACCTTCTAAGAAAGGTCCAATAAAGTTTCCAGTCTGGTACAGTTTTGTTGGGAATAGGATATAAGTAGGATGGAACTGGACGAAGAGTAAGCAAAGTTGCCAAACATTTTACTAGCCAGCATGGTCTATGATTTAAGCCTGCTCGTGTGGGAAGATAAGGTAAAAAATGGACCTGAAACTAGAAATAAAAAGGTTCGGGGCCAATTCTTGAACGTGACGCACGGTTCCCGTATTTTACTTTCCAAAACTAGTGTATAATTCGTGAGTTTGTGGTTTCACTTTATGTATCATAATCATTGAGGTAGGAATAAAACATGGAGTGAGCGTGTTATTCTATATAAACTATCGGTTATACAAATATGATGCAAATCGATATTGTACTTATAAACTTATAGCCAGCTTGCTTTAACTCACTTGTAATATCCCATGTAAAAAGAGATAACAATATATTTTATTGACCTAGTTTTGGCAACATAAACACGTGACGTCTATTTTTATTTGCTTTCTTCATTTAGAAGAATCAAGTTTTAATCGAACTCTAAATATAGACACGATACCGTGCCATTACGAACATTTTTAGTAAGTATTTAACTAAACTTATCCCAAAGGTATAGCATGTAGACTTATATACTTAGATAGAAATAGGATATTCTCCTTTGAAAATTCATATTGTAACTAGCTGATCCACCCGACTTCTCTCGTGACACACTTCGAACCCCGTGGCACCAATTTAATCTCGTCGCGTCGTTTATTAATTCCGCAATAATGTTTTTAACATTTTCCAAATCAGTTGATTACTTCTCCGCTCTTCAGTACCTACGCGCGCATGGCTCGGTCGAGTTATGGCTACACGAAATTAATTTCTTTGCGCATATTATGATTTTGCCATATCTTCTAAGATATTTATTTAATTTGCAAGGTGTAAAGGGACAAAATAATCTTCATAAGATGCTGAAGCCAAATAACAAATTAAAAATGATAAGGATTTATAACGAATTTGTGAAAATAGCCTTCAAACACCGCTTTATAATTGCTGGTTTATTAAAGTATAAAAATGGATATAGTAAAATTCAAATTCAAATGATTTATTGCTATAAATGAGGTACATTGAGTGATGTTATAAACTGTTTAAGTGCTGAAGCATTTATTCAGGCCCATATAGCCATTAATGAGCAGGGGATGAAGAGTAGAAGCGTGCACGTTGCCATCCCTGCCAGCTACGGCTGCAATTCTACTCCGACACTAGTGCCACCAGGGCAAACAATGTTAGGGCGTGCCCCTGATGCGACGCGCACCAGTTCGTCCCCGCTGGTGCGAAAAGTGTGTGCCAGATCGGCGTAGAGAACCCTACACGCACGGCCCGAGGTGGCGGGAAGTGGAGGACGGAGTGCAGAGTAGCTGCGTGGAATGTTAGGGGAGGAATGGCAGATAAGATGAATGAGTTGATGGATGTTATGAATGAGAGAAAGTTAGATGTAGTGTTGACAGAGACCAAGCGCAAGTGTAGCGAAGTCTTGGAGCTCCCTGGTGGGGTGCTCGCACTATGGTCTGGAGTACCAGAGAGCGAACATGGCAGTCGGGGGGTTGGAATTTTGTTGTCCTCGCGATTGTCCTCCGGTATGTATGAGTACAAACTGGTAGGTCCTAGAATCCTCTGGATCCGTCTGGTCTAAAACTTGGTTAGACGAAGATTTTCCTGGTAGTTGCTTACGCGCCAGTATCTTCGTCGAACGCGAGTGAGCTAGAGGACTTCTGGGAGAGTATGAGAGAAGCTCTAAATGTGATAGAAGGAAAAGAAAGACTTATAGTATCTGGAGACTTTAATGGATGGGTGGGTGCCGCTCGCGATGTTTTTGAGTCGGTACTCGGGAAGTATGGGGATAAAAGGGTGAACGACGCTGGCAAGCTTATACTGGCATTTTGTAAGGAAAAGGATTTGTTTGTGGCGAACACAATGTTCAACGACAAAGAAATTCATATGTATACGAGGAGATGTAAGTCAAAGAGAAGCATGATAGATATAGTCCTATATATATATGGTATCCTATCCGATTTTCGGCTACGGCGACCAAACTTCGTTATGGGCTTGGGTGTTTTGCCCGTAAATGACTGTAGTATCCCATTTTAGCTGTAAAGGTACGCGCACAGTGATGTCAGAGTGCCGTTGATGAAGTTATAGTAGATGTTAGACAGCGGTTTATTCTTAAGATGGTCACGTTTAATATCCAGATCACGCCTTCTCTCGTCCTCGAATTTGTAGACCTGGTTCTGGACATACCGCCTCCATTCAGATCTTAGAGCAGCGACAGACTCCCAGCGTGAAGAGTCAATTTCGCATCTCTTCATGTGTCTATTCTGAACGTCTTTGAAACTCAAGAACTGGCCATAGCTTTTGCGTTTACCATGTTCCAGTTCAGAATAGAAGATGCGCTTTGCCTTTCTCTCGTCTGCCATACGAGACAGGTGCCCGCACCAACGCAGCTGACGCCGCATCAGATATGCCTCTATACCTCCATACCGCAAACGTTCTCTCTACGCAGTACCGTGGTGTTACGGACTTGATCCGATCACTTGATATTCATGATGTCGCGGAGGCATTTCAGATGGAATCTGTCCAACACAGGCACAAAACAAAAATACAGGCACCACGTCTCAGCCGAGTACAACGTGTTAGTCAGGACGACTGCCATATACACATTTATCTTTGTACTCAGTTTTAAGTCGTGGGTCCGGAAATCCTTGGTTCTAAGTTTACCAAAAATTGCCATTGCAGCACTGAGTCTGCTGTTAATTTCGGTGTCAAGGTCTCCCTTTGATGTTATGTGACTTCTGAGATTCTTAAACGAGTTTACCTGTTTCAGGGGCTGTGAACCGATGCACAAGTTAATTGGTGCCTGATCTGTTACATTCAGAGCCATCACTTCGGTCTTGGCGATATTGATTTTGAGTCCAAATTTGGAACATGCTGTATCAAGCCTCGTTATCAGGTTCTGAAGTCCCTCCATTGTTTCGGCGACAAACAGAGATCGTCGGCGTACATCAGCTCAGTGATAAGGTCATATGATACCTTTGTATGTGCTTTTAATCTAGATAGATTGAATATACTGCCATCTGTACGATAACGAATTCGTACACCTTCGCTTCTTAACTTAAGGGACTCCTTCACAACAACAGAAAAGTATAAGGCAAAAAGAGTTGGTGCCAGCACACATCTTTGCTTCACTCCACAGGTGACAGGGAAGTGGTCTGTTTGTTCACAATTGACGGTGACAAAACATGTCATAGAGTCATGAAGGAGTCTAATCATCCGAATGAATTTGTCCGGACAACCCAGCTTGGTCAGCACAATCCACAAAGCATCCCGCGGCACGCTGTCGAATGCCTTTTCGAGATCCACAAAGCAAAAGTAATGGTGTTGATTTTGCTCCTTATCCTTTTTCCGCAGTTGCCTGAGGGAAAATATGGCTTCACCTGTGCCGCGGTTAGGCCGAAACCCAAACTGAGTTTCAGGTATATACTATAGCCTCAGACAACTCAATAAGACGATTTAAAAGCACTCGTGCAAAAGACTTCCCCGTGGTCGAAAGGAGAGATATACATCTGTAAGAGCCACAGTTAGATCGTTCGCCCTTGTTTTTGTGTAGTGAACATATAAGTGAAACTTTGAAGTCAAGAGGAACTTCCTCAGTTTCCCACACTCGAACGAAAAGCTGCCAGAGTTTAGTATGAAGCTCAATTCCTACGTATTTAAGCAATTCTCTGGGAATACTATCAACACCAACAGATTTGTTATTCTTCTGTGCTTTAATGGCATCGATTACTTCCTGAAGAGACGGAGTATCGTCAAGCGTAGCCACCTGAGGATAATCAGGTAAGGATCGAATATAGTGAAGGTCTGCCGCACGATCCACCTTAAGCAAATTATCGTAATGTTCCGCCCAGCTGTTTAAAATATCTTCTTTACTGGTAAGAAGAGTGCCTTCATTTGATCGTAAAGGCACATTTACTTTTTGTGAACCACCCACCAGTTGTCTCAACTCACTGAAGAACTCACCCTGCTGGTTGGTGTCTGCCAGCTATTGCATCCGTAAGACTTTATTCTGCCACCATTGATCTTTAGTTAAACGAGTGAGCCTCCTAACTTCAGATGGTCGTTATCGTCAAAGCAGTCATTACGTTTACGAGGCTTAGACCCTAAAACTGTATAGGCTGCGTCAAGTATGCTAAAAGACAAATTCTTCCAGCTGTCACACACAGTTTCATCCCGGGGGGAGATGTTAACTATATTGCTATTAAAGTACCTATGTATTTAGATACATTCACCGGTGACTCTAGTTACTTAAGGTTTAAGAAATTTGGTTTGACCCTGCTTGATCTGCTACAAGGGCGAAGACGCAAACGCAATTTAGTTATTACAAGTTGATGGTCCGACCAGCAGTTTGAACCACGCATAACTCGTGTCACTAAGACATCAGCAACATCCTGCTGTCGAACAATAGCGTAGTCTATTAGGTGCCAATGCTTTGACCTCGGGTGCATCCAAGTTGTTTTATATTTAGCGGGAAGTTGGAACATGGTATTAGTGATTGAAAGATGAAATTGTGAACAGAGGGTTGGTAATAGTTGCCCATTACTATTCACGTTACCAACACCATGTCGCCCAAGCACCCTAGGCCAAGCGTCATAGTCACGTCCGACGCGGGCGTTTAAGTCACCTAGTACCAGTAACTTCTCCCCAGGTCGAACTCTAGTGATTGCTTGTGATAACTCTTCATAGAATTGATCTTTAATATCGTCGCTTTTGTCGAGACTTGGTGAATTAACACTTAATACGTTCTAGTATCTGTGCTGCTCAAGATGAAGATGCAGCGAATTTACTCGATCCGCTATACCAACAGGATATTCTATCAACTTAGAGTCTATTGAATTTTTTATAGCGAAGCCTACTCCTGAACGTCTGGGTTCAGAAGCTGGTGTCCCTTTCCAGTAAAATATATAACCGCCACCCCGCTCAATTAGCTCTCCCTCGTCAGCCAAATGAGTTTCCCTCAGTGCAGCTACGTCCACATTGTACCTCTTAAGCTCACGAGCGACAATGGCGGTTTTTCTTTTCGGACAAAGGTTGTTGGGCCGATCTAATCACTTCACAAATCTTGTTCTTCGAGTAGATTGTTTTTCTTCTTGTGTCCTGACCACGTGATTTGGGATGCACCCAGTGATACGCAATATGGCAGATGCATATATTCCTAAAGTCGACTTCGTAAACAGGTGATGGACACAAGGGTTTTTCGAGGCGCTGAGCTGGGATCAGACCACTACCTAGTCATAACTAGGATACGGGGTCGGTTCGCGGGTTGGCTTCACCGTACCGAGTGTCCTGAACCTGAGCCGACTTATAGCATCAAAAGCTGGAAGCTGCAGGATGCATCCATTAGGGATAAATATAAAGAAAGGGTAGCCGAAAAGCTTAGCGACGTCAAGTTTAGTAGTGAGAATGTGGAACGTGTATGGCAGAACCTTAGGGATAGTATAGCAAATGCCGCTGTGGGAGTGTGTGGAGAAACGAAAAGAGGCAGTAGTAATAAGCGTGATGCATGGCGGAATGAGGAAGTGAAAGAAGCAGTTCGAATGAAGAAGAAAGCATGGTTAGACTACTTAGCCTCGCGAAATGATTTTAATATAAAAGAGAGACACAAGCTGCAAAAAGTTAACACAAAGGCACTGATAGATGAAGCTCGTGAAAGGTGCATAATGAAAGCGCATGAAAAGTGGTCGTCCAATTTCCAGGATAATGCCAAGCTCTTCTGGAAAGAGGTAGGCAAGACTCGGAGTTGTTCGGCAATCTGCAGTATGAATAAAGTGCTCAGAGTTAACAATGACGTCCTAACAGACCAAACTGACATCCTGCAGAGATGGAGTGAATATTATGGAAAGATGTATGCAAGAAAAGCCAGAGATGCCAGATCGGGAAGTGGAGCTCACTTCGAAGCTCCGGATTCCGATGTCATTGAAGTCATTAGTATGAAAGAAATTGAACAAGCGATAAGAAGTATGAAATGTGGTAAGGCTGCGGGAAAAGACAGAGTTACTGCTGAGATGATCAAGTACGGTGGGAAGCACGTCTGGGACACACTATGTCTGTTATGCAACTTGTGCTGGCGGACGGGTGAGGTCCCAGATGACTGGCGAATAGCAGTTGTAGTACCTATTTACAAAGAGAAAGGCTCGCGCCTAAACTGCTCCAGCTACAGGGCGATCAGCTTGGTCAGCTTAGCTAGTAAGGTGTATGCAATGGTTATAACTGCAAGAATGCAAGAAAAGTCTAAAAGGTATTTATGGTAGGCTCAATGCGGATTCCGACGTGGAAGAGGTTGCATGGGTCAAGTGTTTTCTCTCCGCATGGTCGCGGAGAAGTTTCTGGCTATTAACCAGAAGGTTTTCTATGCTTTTGTGGATCTGGAGAAAGCATTTGATAACGTTGTGAGAGAAAATCTGTGGGATTTGCTGCCCGGATGTGGTGTGGACGGCTCGCTACTGCGGGCAATACAGTCGCTTTATAGGGACTGTAAGGCTTGCTTGCGAGTAGGGGGAGATGTGTCACCTCTTTTTGATGTCTGTACAGGCGTCAAACAGGGATGTGTCATGTCCGCCTGGCTGTTCATGGTGTATCTGGACAGTTGCCTGCAGAAGTTGAAAGATTGTGATATAGGTGTGAATTTGGGTGACTTTAAAGTAAACTGTCTGCTGTACGCTGATGATGCAGTGCTCATGGCCTCATCAGAAGCCGACCTTCAGGCATTAGTCACTAATATGAAAGAGGAGTGTGAAGTAAGGGTCTTCGCTTGAATGCAAGTAAAACTAAGGTTCTAGTATTTGAAAGAGATGACGTAAGAACCAAATGCGAGATTAGGGTAAACCAGGAACGACTAGAGCAAGTGAATTAAATTGCGTATTTAGGGAGTATGTTTAGCGCGGATGGAAGATGTGATTCGGATGTAGAACGGAGAGTAGCTGCCGGAAACAGAGTTAACGGTGCTTTGTCCCAATTAGTAAAGCGACAAAGCATCGTAAAAGAAGCACGACTGGTGATTCATAACGCAGTGCTAGTGCCAACTTTGCTGTACGGTAGCGAAACCTGGGTATGTCAGCAGATGCATGAAAGTAAATTGAATGCTGTGGAGATGCGATCACTTCGAAAATTGTGTGGCGTTACTTTGGCCGATTGAATACGTAACAAAGTGATACGCAATATGGCAGTTTTGAATGAAAGTGTCAGCGTTAAGCTGGAAAAGGGCGTGCTCCGTTGGTTTGGACACGTCCAACGAATGAGTGAGGAACGATTGACGAAGAATATATATTGTGCGAAAGTAGAGGGTACATATGAAGACCACGTGAGCAGATTGCTCAAAAATGGAAAGGTCAAAAGTAGGTACTCGGATACCCACACGTGCGTGTATGAAGCGATTGGTGAATCTTGAAGAAGCGAAAGAAGTATGCACGGATCGCGAAGCCTGGCGATCTGTCATCTCTGACTACCCCGCCAGAGATACAGCGTGAAGATAGTTAGTTAGCCATAAAAAATAGCATGCAATATTATTTTTACAAAGTTAGTGATTACCTTAAATAAAAATTATTCACGTTATTGGCACAATAATTAAATAGAAATAGCCGAAAGTCTATAACAAAAAAATCTTTGTGAAATATATGCCAACCCACTAAGCGTTCTGGAATAGAAACTAGTGCAACGTTAAATCATTCATCAAATCAGTCATCAATACAAATGTCACCAAAGTTATGCATTATCCTAATACTCCAAGAATTCATCTACTAAAAAGAGTTCTGAGACAGCCAGCCACTCAGGGAGTTTCTAAACCTGTTGTATGGTAGTTGTTTTAATGTGATTTGGTATTTTATAAAATATTTTTATTGACATATTGTAGGAGTTTTTTTGTATCCTACTACTTTTAGGTATCTTGTTATAATATCCTTATTGTAATATCCTTAAGAGATAGACATATACCGTCCCGCCGTGGTATTATGTAACTAAAATGGATATCAGTTTGATTGCGATTTGCGCCAATCAGCTGTCAAAATTAAATTTTGGTCTTATCTAAGTTCAGTGTGCAACTGAAATAACGTCATAGATGCGATATCCATTATGATTCAAATTTGACAGCTTCTTTCGTATCGACAGTCTTATAAACGAAACTGAAGTAATAAACTCAATAAAAAAAACTTAAATTCGAAAAAAGTCCTGTTACTGACAAGATCACAAATGAATCACTGAAATATGCTCACCAAATTTTGGCAACACCATTAACTAAACTGTATAACTCTATACTTCTAAGTTCTGAAACACCCATAGAATGGTCTGAAGCAGATATCATACTTATATATAAAAAAGGCGACCCAAAAAATATCAGCAACTACAGACCAATTAGTTTGTTACCAAATTTATATAAACTTTTCTCTTTGATTTCGATCGAGATCGATCTCCAGATCGATCGAGGCAAAACAACCTGTAGAACAGGCAGGCCTTAGAAAGGGGTACTCTACTTTCGACCACATCCACACCATTGAGTTAATTATAGAGATATATTAAGAGTTTCAAAGACCTCTCTACATAACTTTTATTGACTATCAAAAAGCTTTTGATTCGGTCACACACATAAGTATATGGGAAAGTTTAGAAGAACCAGAGGTGCCAGATCAATACATAGAGGTGATTAAAACTATATACAATAACAACAAAGGAAGAATAAAGCTCGAAACCTTAGGCCCAGCTTTCCATATAGAAAGAGGGGTAAGACAAGGGGACCCGCTCTCACCCACTCTATTCATAGCCATTCTCGAAAACATCATGAACAAGTTGGATTGAAGCAAAACAGGACTCTAAATAAAAGGCGCCTACCTAAGTCATCTGAGGTTCGCCGATGACCTGATACTACTGTCAGAGACAGCCAAAGAGATGCAATCCATGATAGACTCCCTACAACAAGCTAGTGTGAAAGTTGGATTGGAGATTAATCTGACGAAGACTAAGATAATGACAAATACACGAATAAAACCTATAACCATCAACGGTAATCCTTTAGAATACGTAGAAAATTATATCTACTTGGGGAAAAAAATAAGTTACGAGAAAAATAGCAACATTATTGAAATAGAGAGAAGAGTCCAGCAAACCTGGAGTAAAAATTGGAGCCTAAAAGAAATATTTAAAAGTAACTTACCAATAACTCTCAAAGCTAAAGTTATGAACTTATGCCTACTACCAAGCTTAACTTATGGAAGTCAGACTTGGAAATTCTCTGCACGAGATATGAATAAAATCAATACATGTCAAAGAGGTTTAGAGCGAAGCATGTTAAACATAAAGAAAATAGACAAAATAAGACACACTGGGATAAGAGACATCACTACAGTTACAAACGCTTTAACCTTTGCTCAGTAACTGAAATGGCATTGGGCTGGCCACGTAGCGAGAATGTCTAACAGAAGGTGGACCAAACGAGTTACCCAGTGGAAAGGACCATCGGGCAAGAGGCGGAAGGGGAGACCCTTACACCGCTGGGAAGATGATCTGAAAAGATCAGCTGGCATAAAATGGTACTCCATTGCACAAGATCGACAAAAATGGGCATCTTACCCAAACCGGTAAAAACTTAACGGGGTAAAAAGGTCCTGTTAATTTATAATTTTTTTTTTTAAAACATTTTTGTACTAATATTATTAACATAATCTAAGCTAACTTACTAATCAAATTTGTGTTTATTATAATATTGTTACTACCAACTATTGAAAATCAAGAAATAAAAAGGCTTATTATTATTATTATTTATTATTATTAGTCCTATAAACGCGTGAAATTGGTATTATCTAAGCATAATGGACTTCAAATTTATAACTAAAATCGTTTTCAAAGCAACTCGGTGACTTTGCCGAAAGCGATTGCTAAAGAGATGTGGATATGAAGTTTTGATGAAAAGCAACCATTATGCGGTTGATATATTGATGTACTTGTAATTTGATGGGATAATAGCGATTAATATATTACCATTGCCATAAGTCAAAATAAAAAAACGATAAAAATTGGAAAGTCTTTTTCATTACCTGACTATAATTCGGACCCTTCTTCTTCTGCATCGATTTTTCCTGTACAAAAATCTTGGTACCATTAAATACCTTACACGCTTTGTCGTTGTGACTTTAGAGATTTACAAGTGTGATAACTGCAAATCTGTACGTTTTTTTAGATTTCAATAAGGCAACTGGACTTGGACAAAAATTAACGCTTTTGCATAGAAACGAGACTAGGGCAATTTTTGATAGATTTTATATGAAGTTGAAACTTAGCCTAATAATAATAATACCCCTCGAGGTCAGTCGTTATCTTTTATAGGATTAACGCAACCCTATGAGGGCACAGTAGATTCGCTTTTTGAGTTATCCACTTTTTGATACCAACAAAAAAATTTATCAGTAAGTTATTGAGAAGCTCACATCCGCAGGGCAGCTTGTGGCGAGCTGAATGTGCGTGGTTAGACATCGGTCCCGATTCCTCAGAGTTTTGTTGCCCTTCTGCACCGGTTAGGATTTAATGGCATAACGGGAGAGCAGTGAGAGTGCTACTCCCGGGAGTGCAGCAAATCTCAATTCTGGCTTGCCTTAATTGGCCGGTCAGAGGGAGGGAGCCAGAGCTATATGCTCGGGGGTGGAAGTGTCATTTTCAAGGGCATAACTACGGGGAAGCCCGCTCCGGGTCTGTCCCGCGAAGGTGAAATCGGCGCCGCACCGCTCGACACCCCAAGCCGCTCATATCGGTGTTGCTCTCTGTCGCCTTCCTTCACACGCGTACTGTACTAACAAGTACTGGCGCGGCTAACATGGCTCTGGAAACCCATGTTAATGGAGATGAAATTAAGAAGTAAACGTATAGAGTCGCTGCCCGGGGATCGCCGGGGCACACCTGGAGCTGACGCTGGGTGTGACAGCATGCGGACCGTTGGTGACGGGGGACTGAGCAGGCGGGTTCCCCTCGAACAAAATACTACAGCCGACACATGTGATGATGGTACCACACATAATAATAGGACAAACACCCCTATAGAACCGTACAGCCCTAGCACAGTTTCATACACACCATCTAGAACATCATCACCTTCCATACCCCGTCACCCATAACTACCTTAAATACAGTTACACCAAACCTGGCCTTGGATGTTGCGCGGGAGGTGAATACCTTTTTACCTGCGTCCAACAAGGCTGGAAAAGCTAGAGTCCGCATGAAATGGAGCAAGGACGTTAACACATTTATCATGCGGAACTACTTTTACATTACAAAATTAGAAACTGATATGACTACTTACAGACAACAGCTGCATGAACTTAATATACGTCAATACCCCGAGGTTAAAGTCACTGAACAAAGAATTTCAGACCAAAGGCGAATCACAGTTAAAAACAAACTCCTCTCACAAGATGTTATAAATCAGATAAAAGAAGAAGTACGTTTATTACTATTAGAAGAATCGGCTAACACCCTCCCACAGTCACGAGATACACCTAGCTTAGATCTGCAATCACCTTTAATAACACAAGCACAAGGGCACTCACAATACTATCAATCACAAGTACATACACAAACATCACACATATCCACACAAACTGAATCCCTGACTACTTTACTAGAAAATGACATTGAGATCTTAGTTACAACAAATCAAAACACTATAATACAAACGAATCTTCAACTAGTACAAGATAAATTTAAAACAGCGTTAACCCAATACTCTGGTGTGGACCCAGCAGCTCGGCCAAAACTGCCCAAACTCAAATACAACCCACTCCTTTTCCGTTTAGTTAATTTATTTAACGTAAGTATACTACCAGAATTTCTATCCGATGATACACAACTAACAGACATACATACTCTCAAATACTGCACAGCATTAGTCGTGTCTGAGGAGCTTAACTTTAAAATTACAGATTACACAAACAACGCGAGACCAAAACATACTAACACACCACCATGGCAACAAAGGCTGGAAAAAGATATAGAAAAATTAAGAGCCGATTGTGGTAGACTTATATCAACAACAACAGGTCAAACAATGTAGTAAAGAGAGTGGAAGCTATATTTAAGACTAATTTTACTCATACTAAACATGAAAGTAGTAACAAAAAACCTGAAGAATTTTTAGATACACTCAAACAAAAATTAGCACTTAAAGTTAATAGGCTTAGAAGATACACAAACGCACGACAACGCAAAAATGATAACGCCTCATTTGGTACTAATGAGAAAATGTTCTACATAATTAATTCTAAGTAATTCTAAAGGATTATATAAACCGTTCACGTTAAAATGTTTGTGAACTCTATAAAGATAACGACTAAATAGGTATACTTATTTAACATGGCCGCGTAATGTTGATAAAATGGATGAGATGTCATTTACTCAAAGCCACTGTGCCTCAGTCGGTTTGAATTGTAATACGTAATACCAATTTCACGCAAACTGCTAGTTGCTTTCAAAGCGTGGTGGCTATCGAACAAACCAAAGCGACATGAACTGTCAAAGTTACATAATAGTACTGCCGGACTGTATTGTAGACCTAAATTAGATACACAACTATACCATACATTATATTGTTAAATATCAAAGTGTTAAGGCATCATTTTCGTTAAAAGCTCCCAGACGGCTTATTTTTTATATCGACAACAAATACATATAAATTTAAATATCGTTATAATTCAGCTAACGTATACAAGAAACTTATCAATTTAAAGATCTAAGCATACATAGGGACAGACAGCGGGAAACGAATTTGTTTTATAATATGTAGTGATGATGTGTATAAAAAACAGGAATATCATACCAATCCTTAGTAATTTGTTTTTGCAATATGAATATTTTTGTTTTATATACCTTTTATTTTTTTAATTTTAAGATTATAATAAAACGTTACCAAAATTACTATTTTGGGTGCCAAACTTCAGTAGCTACCTGTACTTTAAATATGGTTAATTGGACACAATGGTCTCACTACAGGAGATGCCGACAACCGTGCGAAGTGGAGGAGAAAATGTAGGAAAGCGGACTCCGAGCGTCGCGGGACAGACGCTTGGATGATGATGGACATAATCTGGGGTGACATCATAATTGTCATTTTTTGTATTGTTTTGTAGATAGTATCAAAATGTATCGCATTACACAAATATAAGGCACGTGTACAATAATATGCACATCTTTGTAGTGAGTTAAAAAACTGGTTAATTTAGCTATTTTTCAGTGAACTTTCTTGTAACTTAATTTTTTTTTTGTATGACATGTAATCATTTTTGAATTGATCAAGTATTTAATTTCATAGGCGTAATCGAAATCTTAAATACCTTTCAAAACAACCTTTTAAAAAAGACCTTAAATTATTAAATACCTGGCATTTCAAGAAAGAGAGATGTAGACAACTGGATGAATTTAAAGCCCTTAAATTGTCTCCGGTCGTAACCCGGACATACTGTATTCTAACTTCATCTTTAAATATATCGAAATACAATTGGCGATGCAAAGATTATCCGCGCGCCTCTAGCGGCGAAATTTGGAAGTTGTCTAAGAACGATACTGCTCTAAAAAGTTGAAGTTTGAAGTAATAAGCTTAGACCGCCTTTCAATATTACTTACTACTATGTTCAATATATAATACAATATTCAAAACTACTCTTTACCTCAGACTAATAATACTAGAAGGAGCTATAAACCGAACCGTTTTTAGTCTGTTTGCAAATGTCAATGGTATCACTGTGTGTAATAGTGTTGGGATGACAACGATATTGAAAACGTTTTATTTTATGTAACGATATTATTTCGTTAATAACTTTGTTTCAATTTCCCCCTCAAATTACTTTCTTAGTGAATGTCTACGCCCGCCATGTTCAGTAACACTTTTTCTCCAAAGGGTTAGACAGATGCGTATTATACGCCCACATTTCCCCAGTTGTACTTAGTGACACGTAGGTACTGTCATTGAAATTGACAGGACCAGGTGGCAGCTACCTGCTGCTGAAATTATCCAAGCCGCCTATAAGACCTTCAAATTTACTGCCATGTATTGACACCCAGGAACAACGGCACATTGAGCGCCTTACTAAACACGGAAACGCTCTTAAATATATAGACCAATATAGAGCTGTCACACTCATACCAGAACGGCAACAGCGCGAATTAACGTCAGCTCCGTCTAGTATTACTCCAAGAAGAAACCACATAGATCTAATTTATATTTAAAAATATTTTATTCCGTGACGAAAATTGTATCGAAAACTGTCAGTGTCGTTCTTAGACAGTTTCACAATTTTGACACTTGCATCGCCAATAGGGCAGCACTATGGAAAGGCGCCATTTGAGTTTCTTATTTTGAGTAGTATATATATATAGGTATACACACAGATTTCGTAGGTATGCCATATCTAGTTACACTAAGATCATAATCCAGCATTATTAATAAAAATGCTTTACTTGGGCATGGACCAGGACATTGGACTTGACATCGACAAAGGCTGACAAAGGACTGGACATGACTAAAGCTAAGGAAGTCTGTATAGACAAAGTTTCCTTTGCCGGCCCAAGATGGGCGAAGTCACTAAAATAAAATGAAAGATTGCCAGACTTTTGGCGGGAAGAGTGACAAGTGCTGACGCTTACTGTATATTATTTTCTAAAACTAGTGCATTTATCTTGTCTTATGTGCGGGAGTTTTGGGGTCTTGGACATAAAAGTTGTGTTAACGTGCTAAAGTGAAAGACAATGATATACGAGTATATGCAGTAAAATGCTATTTTCTCTCTTGCCTCGAAAAGTCCACTGAAAACCTTAGTATAAGAATCACCATTATAATGAGGGCAAGGACCAGGACCTAGGACTGAAGACACGACATCGACAAAGACTGGACAGGACTAAAAGAAGATAAGATTACAGAAATATGAATAAAAAATAGGATTTGGCTAAAAAGTCTTCGTAACCAGGCCATAATATTATTTTTTTTAAAGGATGAATGCTGCCAAATGATGAAAATATAATGTGAATTTTATTATTATAAAATTACATTTAATCTAAGCATTAAAGTGAAAATAAACATTCCATATTCTTAAAAATTTACACTACACTTTTAAGCAGTTTGCTAGTTGTCCTACAGTATTCACAAAGATGGTGAGCAATATTATTACCTACATTTTCAGAATACGATTTTACAATATTATAGTGCCTGTTTACTAGAAGAATGAAGACTCATTAATTTACCTAACGGATTTATCTGTTCCAGATGCAATTTATGTTACTATTCAGTCGCCAAGGCAAACTTCGACTCCAAAAGTGGTACGTTGCTCATCCAGATAAACTAAAAAAGAAGATCACAAGGGAACTGATCACGACTGTACTGGCTAGGAAGCCTAAAATGTGCTCATTTTTAGAATGGAAAGATGTCAAAATCGTTTATAAAAGGTAGGCGATATATATTACATACAACACTTGGTTGCCTGAGCAAATTTTCACTTTTTCTCCTAACTTTAAACTGTATAATATAACGCGAGGCTGAACTTTAGCACAATAGGTCCCAAAACACCTATTACGGCAGAATGGTAGCTGAAGAGTTTGAGATGACTCCTGTAAAAGGATCACTCCTTGTAAAAAAATGAGCTTGTACAATTTCACAATATCAATTAGCTTTGACCTTCTCCTAACATTACTACAGAGTCTATTCTTACACTGCCTTCATACTGTAGGATCTTGCTAACTTGCTGCTAGGTTGGCTGTCCAAATTACGGTAGGCCTACAAAGTATCTTTATGCATGTAATAAGGACTGCTGAGTTTGGTGCTGGCCCTTCATCTCTGCTGAATGGATTGAACATGAAATCATTTCATAAACAAATAGTACATTAAAGTTGTGTGTACACCTTTTCTTATGTCAACAGGTATGCCTCACTATATTTCTGTTGTGCAATGGAACAGGAAGACAATGAATTATTGACACTCGAGTTGATCCACCGCTATGTAGAGTTGCTTGATAAGTACTTTGGAAGTGTAAGTATAAAGACCAATTTGAAATATCTTGACAGATCACTTTTATTTACAACTAGCTGACCCCATCATTTTCAACCGTGACATAATTCATACTCACATCTCACCTATTTAATCCCAATGTTTAGAATAATGTATGAAAATTTGCCAGATTTGTTGACATTTATGATAACTGCTCTGCTATCCTGAGTAGTAGTGTGATTATATATAGCCTATACAAAAATATTTTTTTTAAAACAAACAAACAAACCTTAAACCCTGAAGGCATAGGCAGGGTCATATTATGCACTTACTTTGGACTAGTTGTATTTTTTCTCACATAATAGGTGGTTGAGCTTATTGCCTTGTTGAAATGTACAGGTGCAGGTTGTGGCTACTTGCTGTTGAATTTTTTCAGGCTCAAATAGACCTTCAACTCGCATAACAACTACAAACTTACTTGCAACCAACACCAACTACTTAACTTGCTTTCTGGAGTTCGAAAAGGCTCATTAATTTTATCCACTTCAATAGTGATTGTATCTGTGACCTCACTCACTGTATCTGCTCTCAAGACAGTAGTCAATTATAATATATTCTCAATATAATAAATAATAATATGATGTTTGAGCTTAATAATTTTAAACACAGTATATTTTGATTTTCCTGAATATCTTCCATTTAACCATTACAGGTGTGTGAACTGGATATAATTTTCAACTTTGAGAAAGCTTACTTCATTCTCGACGAGCTGGTACTTGGTGGTGAGCTCCAAGAGACCAGTAAGAAGAATGTTCTGAAGGCTATTGCTGCCCAGGATTTATTGCAAGAGGTCAGTAGTCAAGATAATGAGCTTGTTTAATCATATCACTATCAAAATATCATTTAAAAATCTAAGTCGCTATATGTCAATAAAAAAAACCTTGTTAAAAATTTAACATTTTGAACCGGAACATTGGCAGGGCCGTATTTAGAGTGTTATGTTGGTAGCAGGTGATATTTTTAGTCAGCATGTGGATTTTAATTCCTTTGCATGCTTGTGCTGATTGGTCAAAAATACTAACAATGTGTTGTCTATAATATATTTAACTGTCATCAATTCCAATATCGAGTCTATTTTAAATAACTACATTTGTTGTCTTTTGCGTGAGCTAGAGATGCTATGAGATTTTCTCAAGAAATGTGTGATAATTATTTGAAGAAACTCTTCAGTTCCTAAGATAATCAAGTATTAGTAAACAACATAGTGGATACTACATATAAATACCACAAGAGTTGATAATTAACAGTATGAGTTATTATTTAGGCCTCAATTTGATTGTTAAAAACACTGCTATAAGCTAATCTAATGCAAACCTAGTCCCACCTTTTTATTGTCATATAGAATAAGTGTATTATGATATTATTAGGAATTTAAAGTGGACCAGTTTTAGGACAGTGGCCTCAGTAGTGCCTTTTCATTATGTATTAGATATTGTATTCTTAAATGTATTAGTAGAAGAAAAATCGGCACCATGAATTTAATCAGCACTCATATTCATTGGGAAATATTTATATTTGAGTAGATTTTATTAGGGTCGCAAACAAAAAAAAACAGCTTGGTGATTAAGATTTTAAAAAATGTCTCTTAAATCATGACTATAATAATATACATATTAGAAATCTGCACTAATTACATATCATAAATATATATATAATATTAACCATAATATGTCAATGGCCATACAATTTATAGTTATGTTTTAGTCAACTAATTGCCTTTCTATGATTAAATTTTTAATTAGAGGATGTGTTGTTCCATAGGAAACATATTCAATTATTTATTAGAGGGTAATTAATATTAGAATATATCAATACAATATTTAGAAGTATTTTATAAAAGATAATGTAAAATTTATATTTATTAATTTGTATGTATTTTATAAATATATATATATATATATATAAAATATATACTCCCGAACACAAAATCAATCCCTCTGATTACAACAGTGTAGCTTAATTTAGGTGTCCAGCAGTGTAAATAGACATTGACAAGAACAAATTGATCATTCTTCTATGAAAATAAATCATTCTGATGTTATATACACAATAGACATACTAATGAAACCATATCTCTCGGCAATTGGTCATACTCTTAAAATTACGATTAAAATATGGTGGAGAATTTCAACTTGGTTCGATACGGTTCGGGTAGTTCAAGTGGCTAGAACATTGCCCTGGTTAGGCAAAGGTCACAGGTTCAATACCTGTCTCGAATCGAATTGGCTTTTTCCACTTTATTAAAAATTTATTAGAAATTGGCTTAAATTTTCCCTTTGTACTAACTTTTAAACATTGTGAAAATTTATATAACAAACTCCTCATCTTTATTATTGCGGAAAAAATTGACATTAACAAAAAATATTAAATAATTCATGTACAATTATTGAATCAAACTATATGTCCTCTCTGACTACCCTGTCAGGGATACAGCGTGGTGATAATTAGTTGGTTTTAGTTATTGAATGAAACAACGAATTTACACAATTTTAAGAAGTAGTACAATGATTGATAAATAACTCTTCAAAGACATTAATCAATCTCTGTTTTATTGCTCCTTTTATAATATGTCAATCGCCGGCAGTGAAATTACCAATTGCTTATGAAACTCTCTTACTTATTGCACTCTGCTAATTTTATCTTTTGTCTTGATGTGATATGCATGCACTGGTGGCGGTCAGGATCTGAACGATGGATTTTTGCACTGATGTGTTGCACAACTGGACATGAAACTTATAAACTAAGTTTTTATTTTATGTCTTAGTGCCTTTGTCGCATGCGCTTCACTTTACTTTCAATCTAATCATAATTATGCCAATTTAAAGCAATTGGCGTTGCAAACTCTATTTATAATTTTGTTGGGTTTACTTTCTCATATTTGATGAAGATCTTTTTATTTATTTTAATCACACACACATCACTCAATATATTTATACATTTAGGGTATATCGCAATAATCAGTAATATTATATAAAGTATGGATGATTGTTACTTTTTCACGCAAAATCAACTGAATAACATATAGGGTACTTATTATCTGTATACCATTGCTTTATGTGTAGTAAAATATTATTATGATACATTGTACTGGGACACTGCTTTACTAAGATATTTCTAAAATTCTTCTACCGCTATAAAAGTACTTCATCAATCACTTGAACTAAAACGCCAAAATTTTCTTATTGTAAACCAGTGTCCTGTGGTCTGGCTGTTTGTGCATTGATGTAATGAGTTGTCGAAATACATAATATAATAAAACTAATCTGTTTTCTTGCATGTACCAAATTCCCATACATATGCTTCCGTGGCATGAGTTAAAACTTTTCATATCATAGGGTTGTCATAGTCGAACTGGAAGTTTATTTTACCATACAATACAAAAATAAGTTTTAAAATTCTGTATATCCCAATAAATAATAACTAGTGCTCTCAATTTATTTAAAAAAATGAGAGCTCAAGCTAGCCAGATAAATATTAGAGAAAATATAAAGCTCATGTTACGGATTCCCCATAATTTAAACGGGCGTTTCGTCTTGGCATTGTTTTGGAAGCTATCCAATGCTTTCCTTTTGGTGTGGTCTGCCATAACTTATAACACTTAATAGCATGCACATTTCAATGTTTGTCCAACAACATCGTAATCTAATTAGGTACTACTGAATGTAACGTTTTGAATATCATCATATCAAAATAACTTCATATCATCCTTCAAAACCCATAGAACTGTTTGATGTATCAAATTTCAAGTCCGGCCCTGTATTAAGTGTTAATTTCTTTTTTCAAACTATGAACTTATATGCGCTTTCAAGCAAAGCATGTTGGTTCAGTTGAAATCATTTTTAACTATATTAGCTTAGCTGCATGTTTACGGCGTGAATTGTGTTAGGACGAGACAGTGGACGCGGCTCTCCGGGAGGTGGGGCTACTGTGAAACTCGCCGCCCGACGATGCCATCGATGGAGCTCCCGACATACTCCCAAGCACTGCAGTGCAAATGAACATGCAGGACTCCTGTTTTACAAAAATAAATATTCAAATTACAACTTAGAATTATAATTATACAGGGTTTATATCGTAACCATGTGATCTGTTGCCATTATACCATTTATGGCCATCTTAGAAAATAATTAAATACTTAATTACTAGAAATACAGGACAAAGTAAGGCTTAACGATGGATACTATGTGGACATAAGTGAAATATATTATCTTTATGACATCTATGGCGTAGATATACTCTCCAACAGTATGTATTTCAGAGAAGCCATACTAGCCATGCCAAACCTAACGTGTTCTATCAAAAAGTTTTAACACACTCATGACTAAATTAATTTTTGATATAAAAGAATAAACTTTGTTTAAAATACAATAATAAAGAAAAAGTTTATTTTTAAATACAAAAATGTAAAAGAATAAAAGATGTAAACGAAATGAATAGGTTAAATTTCTATAATGCTCCAAAATGGGCTAGTTATAATTCTCAACAATTGTGTGTCTATCTAAATATTGAGGGATAAGGGAGCCTCCTTTAGAGATACTAATGTTCCATTTTTTAAAATATAGGTAAGTTTCTACTATAAAGATATTGCCAATGCAAAAAATATAGAATCTACTGAAGATTTTTTTAATTTTATAATATTATGTTTTGTTGTACGCTTGAACGATTTCCATTTCTTAAATGTTAATAAGGTATGAGAGTTTATTTTGTTTTTAAGTTAGTATTTTTATACATCTAGCGAATGTTCATTGTTCAAATATTGTGTGGAACTCACGAATTTTTAATTGAATTTATTTACTTATTTTAAAGATTTTACTAGGTTAGTCAATGTATGTTCAAATATTTTAATAGTTTTCTGAAAACATAAACCAAACAAAGGTCAAACGTGATAATACAAAGCTTTTATACATTTGCTGTTCAAAGGTTCAAAAGTACCAAACATTTCATCAAGTAACAAAAAAGTCAGAAATAATGCTGGTACCTTCCATTTGCCAATGTTGCCCGTTATAAATAAATACATGTGATAAAATATTGAAATAAATTCTATTTTACATGTTATGTAATTTTTTTTTATTATAATATTAAGTACCTTCAAATATAAATAGTACATTTAAACATGCAGCGGTGGAACTTTACGTGCTACGAAAGAATGGGGTGTTTTGAATCGAAAACTAAAAACTTGTTAGGAAATTAGCGAAATAACTACAGACGCCCATCTTGAACAGTTTGTGGTTGTAAGTTTTACTATTGCCACCCAGCGTTATATTTATATCAAGATAGTTGCGGGATATATGTCCATTTATCTTTAAAATATTTTGGCCTTAGAAACTAATATCTTGTATGTTTTTTATTTAAATACGTGAATTTTTTGTTTATTTGGTTTTAGAAGCTGTTCTGTCTGTTTTTTGCTGTCTGTTTTGTTTTTTTTTTTTAAATACAGGCAGCCGTATTTTCGAAATATATGCATACAGTAACATACTAGTTGTAAATCCGAAAAGCGATTGCTCGGTCTAACACGGCCACGAGCGACACTGGCTCAGTGATAACCCTTGTTGCAGGAGGAGACACCACAGGGATTCTTCGAGGACCATGGCCTCGGGTAACCGTCTACCATTGCCCACACAACACCACACCATTTACGTATCCAGAAATCCACATACCAACATCAGATGTATTTTGATATTAGATTTATTAAACAAAATTATTGATATTGTTGACATCGCTGTATCCAAAAGACACTTGTACATGTTTGGCTGTTAATATCCTGAAAATCTTGAACAAGACTCTTTCGTAGTAGAGAATATTCTATCATTACTCTGTTGTACATATAATTAAACCAACTCATTACGTCATTGCAAGACGAATAATGCTACACCGAAAAAAAAATTGAATATTCTGAATCATATTTGAAATATTTTTGGATAACTTATATTCTCTTGCAATTCATGGATTCTAGTGCATGAGATTTTCTTCGAACGCATTGTTTATTTTTTTTTATACCACTGAGGTGGCAGACAAGCATACAAGCATTGTGAGTGACAATCACAACAATTTGTCGTCATTTTTTAACATTCAAGGTGTTAAACATTCCTCTGTACTTATTAGGCTTACATGTACAAGATTTTATCTTTAAGCTTTAGAAAGTATTAAAATTTTACGAAAAATAAATTCGGTAGAAAAGTGAAAATAAAAAGATTTTAAGATATCAACTTTCTTCCTGAATGTTATATTATTTTTTATTATTAATATGCTTGAGTATTATTTGTTAATTATGCTACTTTTTTTTTATATTATACATCACGTATACACTTGTATGTATGCCTATTATTAGACAAAAGGAAACAAAATCTATACAGGTTATTTTAAATAAATATAAATATCCATCACGCCTTATCCCCGAAGGGGTGGCAGAGGCATATTATATGCCCACTTTTCACCGTGTGGATTCTTGTCTCACGTAATAGGTGGTGAGCCCGTTGCCGTGTTGAAATAGAATAGAATTAACAATAATATGATATCATTTGTAGATATAGGTTGGCGGCAACCTAAACCCAACCAGAATTGATTTTATAAGAGATTAATAATATTGACAGCTAAATTCTCTGCTAAATTTGTCGTCGTGGCTGACATTAAAATGTTCTTACAAAATAGTATCGCAATCTTAGGTCCGTATTCCAGAACGTTACTCAATACTCGATCAACGCTTGAGACTAAATTTTGCCTTATAAAGTCTACTCTCAAGTGTTTCTTGAGTGTTGATAAACGTTCTGGAATACGGCCCTTAGACTAATTTTGTTTTTACAACGTACGGACAAGATTATTCATAGCATTTGCTTTTGGTTGTTTAATAGTAGATACAGATGTAAGGCCATTATTTAATTACATGCAATTATTCCCTTACATTGTGTGATCTACGAATATATTGAGGCTAGCTTAAGCAGAAAATAAATATTGTATTATAATTCATACTTATTTACCAGCATTAAGAACAACAATTCTAAAAAAACAATGCTAAAATATGCACAATTTATTCACATAAAATATCAGGCTCGATGACCAATATTAGTGGCATCCTAAAATTCATTGTGAACATAAATCATACAATATTTTGTTGATTGGCGCAGTGTGTTACTCTTGTATCCAATTCTTTTTAGATCACACTTCTTAAGGAAAGTATTATATTTAAAACGGCCTCCATTTTAGCTATTAGGTATACAGGTCGAACTTGTTTGGAACGATAAATTTTTCATGATGTGTCAATAAATTTATTGTATAATCGGAAATCAAAGGTTTTAGATATTTGAATATAACATCTGTCCCAGCTGTTGGAAAGTTGGAGTTGGGGTGTAATTTACACGCTGCTGGATATAGTCTTGATTGTATGTATGTATGTATAATACAAAAAAAATGTCGCGTCGCTCAGTCGCTTCAATCAAACAATATATTTATATTTGCAAATGTTGTGTGGTTTTAAAAATGAAACATTTTACTTTTAATATTTTTTAAGATAATATTTTGCTTTTGCTAATTATTATGAAATCATACCGAATGCAAAATTTTTCGCTCTTAAACGACTGTAAATTCACGGAGTATTTGTTTCGTTAATGCTAGTATTCAATTTAAAACTTATTATCAGACGCAAAATGAGGTCTGTAACTGATGCCGTGTAGGTAACCTGTCTGCCGATGGCGTGACATTCGTCAAACAAGTCGTTCTGACTGAATGATGAATGAATTCTTCAAACAACTCGTTCTGATTGAACGACGCGTTGTCATTTCACGAGAACACAAAACAACATTATAGATCGTACGAGCAGTTTGATCGTGCGATCGCTCTTTACTACTAATCTCTTTGTGACGATAAATCTGCAATTCTTCTCACCCATACCGATCGTAGATCTTAAAATTTAAATCCATTATATTTAGAACGTCCCTTTGCGCCTGATAATTCGTTTTCACCAGTAGATTGCTTTCTAGGCAGCTAATATTTAATTATAATTTTAAGTTATGGTACAGCTTTAGCGGCTTTAGTTATATTATTACTGAAATATACGTATTACTGACATAATAATTTTAAAAGTATTTATTATTTGCGAGCAAACCCTATCTCCATAACCTCCATATCATTTTGATTGGATTAATTGCATATGTGCCAACACATTTTGTCCAGTATGCACTAAACTTACACTAAGGGTTCCTATGATACGCCCAATGAAAAAATATAGCAACATCTTAAATAAGATTCTACGTGTGCAAATCTTCATAGGGCCATACCGGACTCCTACCGACTAAATCCAAACGGCCGATAGTCCCGGGTAAGACCTCTGAATAACACCAAGACTCCCGACAGTCTTATTCCGCCACCGCGGCCTCGTCATAGATAAGATGATGTCTTAAATTATGGCATGTCTGATGAATGATCAATTAGGCGACGCTTTTATTCCAAATTTTACCTATATTCATCAATAGCTGACCCCCGCGGCTTCGCCCGTGACTTATTTTGAACCACTGCGATACTATACCTAGACTTTCGCTTTAAATCCCGTCTCTATTACTTTTACAAAAATGTATGAAAATTTGCTTGATATTTTTTATTACTGCTTCGCTTTCCTGGGTAGAAGCGTGATATATAGCCTATACCCTTCCTCGATAAATGGGCTATCTAACACACAAAGAATTTTTAAATTTGGACCTGTAGTTCCTGAGATTAGCGCGTTTAACCAAACGAAAAAACTTCAGCTTTATATATTTAGATTTGGGTCGAGTGGAGGGTTTCGTAGTCAAAAATTTGGTGTTCAGGATCTAGGATCTACAAGCCGGACTTAAGGGTATTGGATCTAAAGTCCACAGTCCAGTCTCTAGAGTTCGATAACCGGTATCGAGGATTCCGAGACCAGGGTCCGAAGTCTAAAGTTCTGGATCCACGTTCCGGAGTGTTAGGTCCACAATCCAGGTTCTCGGGCTTGGGGCAGTATCCAGGTTTCAGGGTCTGGAGACCTGAGCCCAGGCTCTAGTGTCGAGGTCTGGGGCTCCAGAGTCCAGCCATCATTTCCAACTAAGGGTCTCACTTGGCCTAATTGGAAGTAACTTATTATCGTGTTTACTGCAATAGTGTGCATATTATTTTAAACGAGCCATAAGTAATAGAATTTAAATATATAAGGAAGAATATTGAAAAATATAATGAACAAAATATTGAGAGCTGACCATGTTTTGTTGAGTAGAATCAGTGACCTATTTTTTATACTACAAATGTACATACAGGCATACAACCCACCTGATGGTAAGTACCTAGTCGTGATTATTGCATTTAAGTGAAGTGAAGTGAAAAATCTTTATTCATGTAGGTCACAAAGTAGCACTTATAAACGTCAAGATTATTGCTTCTACATTTACATTTACTGCCAGATTCGCAACGCAATAGGTAGAGCCTGAGGAAGAAGGCAATAAAACTCATGGCCACTCTTTTCTAACTGCCAGTAATTACATTAGTTTTATTTACATGATATTTGAACAAATCATAAAGTAATGAGTCTATACAAAACAAACAAAACCAAATCACAATGAGAGCGTTTCTAGTTGCCAGTTTTAAAGGCAGCCCACCTTTATGACGAAGACTCCGGCAAGAAACTAAATGGCTGCTATTTCAAAATGCAGGTATGGTTAACAATATTAAACTTACATTGTTCCTTCGGAGTTACGTGAGAACAGTTGACTAAACTTAATTTGCCTTACATATAAATAGTAATATTTGTTTTGGAAGCGCTCCTAGCCCCGCGGTCTCAGTGTTCTGTAAACGATCACTGAGTTACGCAACTTTCACTATGGCTGGTCCTCGGATGGGTGACCACTTTGTGGCATTAACATTTGCGAGCGTTTCCGTGCTTCGGAAGGCACGTTAAGCCGTTGGTCCCGGTTGCCAGTAAAATGGCAGTAGTTAAGCCTGGTTGAAGGCCTTATTGGCAGCTTGAAAAAATTCAATTCAACAGCAGGTAGCCACAACCTGCCTCTGTCTATTTCAACACGGCAATGGGCTCACTACCTATTACGTGGGACAGGAATCCACACGGTGAAAAGTGGGCATATAATATGCCTCTGCCACCCCTTCGGGGATAAGGCGTGATGGATGTTTATTTATTTTTTTAATATTTGTAATAATTGCTATAACAGCTATGAGCTGCCCAGTCCCAACAGACGGCACCCGTTCACGGGTATGACGCATATATCAGCCATTGCCCTACTCAACCGTATTATAGGGAATAAGGCGACCCGAGATTTTGGCGGGAAGAGTGACAAGTGCGGACGCTTGCTTTATATTATTTTCTAAAACTAGTGCATTTATCTTGTTTTATGTGCAGGAGTGGTGGTTTCTTGGACATAAAAGTTGTGTTGACGTGCTATAGTGAAAGATAATGATATATATGCAGTGAAATGCTATTTTCTCTCTTGCCGCGAATCGTCCACTGACAACCTTAGTATAAGAATCACCATTATACTGAGGGCAAGGACCAGGACGTAGCCTGAGGACACGACATCGACTGGACAGGACTAATTAGAAGATAAGATTGAAGAAATATGATATAAAAAATAAGATTTGGCTAAAAGGTCTTAGAAACCAGGCCATTAAATAATTATTAAAAAAAAAAGGCGACTCGATACATGCACCACCACTGCCAGGACACTTCTTAGGCGAGCATGACATACTCAAACTGCACAGAAACCGTCATGTCAGTTTCAAAAATTATAAAAAGCTATGTGCATGGTGCTCACACAATAACAAACTCAAATTACATATAATTATATAAGTTATTACCGGGACCAAACACGGCTATCCTTCATACCCTTAGTTGCCTGACCTTTCAGATTACTTATGTTGAACAAATGTACATTATATTTATAATGTTTCTTTATTATTATTATTTCTATTTGTATATTTATGTGTGTTGACTTAGAGCGACTTACTCCCATGCATTTTTATCATTTATATAGTCTGAAATTTTATAATATGCCTTGTTACACAATTTGGCCTTGACTGTTGTCTTAAACATATTTATTGACAATATTCTAATTTCATCGGGATGTTTGTTATAGAATCGTATACATTGCCCCATAAAAGAATTGCTGATTATTTCGAGACGAGTAGAATGTAATACAAGATTATCTTTATGTCTAGTGTTTACATTATGTATATCACTTTTTTGAAGAAATGTGTCTATGTTTTTGTGCACATAAAGTACATTCTCATATACATATATTGTGAAATAACGGTAAAAATATTAATTTCTTTGAATCTTTCTCTTAGAGATACCCTGGGACCAAGCTGGTATATTGCTCTCACAGCTCTCTTCTGTAAAATAAATATCGTATTAATGTCCGCTGAGTCTCCCCAGAGAAGAACTCCGTATGACATAACGCTATGGAAATAACTGAAATAAACTATTCTAGCCACTTCAACATCAGTGAGCCGTCTTATTGCTTTTACTGCATATGCAGCAGAGCTTAATTTGCCTGACAATTTTTCTATATGTCGTCTCCACTGCAACTTTGAGTCAATAGTAATACCCAAAAACACAGTTACAGTATCTAACCCTGATCCATTAAGTTGCACATTGGTCGCCACCTGTCGCACATTAGGTGTCGAAAACTTAATTACTTTAGTTTTTTTATCATTTAAAAGAAGATTATTAACGTTAAACCAATGAACAATTTTTGAGAGTGCACTGTTAACATCGTTATAATTAATTAATTGTCTATTAATTTTAAATGTCAAACAGGTATCATCCGCAAACAGCACAATCTCATGTTTATCCCCAACATAGTAAGGTAAGTCATTAATGTATATAAAAAAAAGAAATGGACCAAGGATTGATCCCTGTGGAACACCCATTACAACTGGAGATCCTGCTGATCGTTTACCGTTTACTTCAACCTTTGAATTCTATTGCTTAAATAAGAAGTCATAAGGTCGAGAGCTTTATTTCTGATACCGTAGTGGCGTAATTTCTTTACAAGAGTTTCGTGATGAACGTAATCGAAGGCTTTAGATAAATCGCAAAAAACACCTAATGCATCCTGCGAATCCTCCCAAGCCGCATAAATACTTTTGAGTAAAGCAACCCCTGCATCCACCGTTGAGCAACCCTTTGTAAATCCAAACTGTTCCCTGTCTAGTAAATTATGTATATTAAAGTGACTAAGCAACTGTCCAAGCATTAGCTTTTCAAATATTTTACTTAGTGTTGGTAGTACGGAAACAGGCCGAAAGTTAGAGGGATCTGCATTATCACCGGCTTTAAATAAAGGAATTACTTTACTATGTTTCATTAAGTCAGGAAATACCTCAGACTTAACACAGCAATTGAACACAGCTGCCAGATGTGGAGCTATTACAGTGATAATATGAGAGACAGTTTTAACAGATAGACCCCACAAATCTTTAGTGTTTTTCATATTAATAGCCTTAAAAGTTTTTAAAATATCTCTAGGACTAACAGCTGAAAATCAAAGTCTGTGCCACATTCCTCCACGCCATGTTTTAAAAGTTGTTCAGCAACGTTAGAGCAAGACGAGAGAGTTCTTGTAATTGAAAGAGGAATGTTAGAAAAATATTTTTCAAATTCAGTTGCAATTTTAAATTTTATAAAATATTTACGTTATTTGTTTTTAAATGAAGATCATGACCGCGCACTTTGGAATTACCGGTTTCAATATTTATAACATTCCAAGTTTCCCTAATAACATTATTTGAATATTTGATTTTATTTTTTAAATACATTGATTTTGCTTTCAGGCAGGGTTGTCTAAATGTTTTTCTTGAAAATTTGGATTATGATTATAGGACTTCTCTTCATATAGTTTATACAATTTCTTACGACTTTTATAGATTCCCGGAGTTGCCCAGTCACTTTAAGTGAGAAAGAGAATGAGAAAGTTAAGCCCTCACTCTTAGATAAGTGCTTAGGAGTAAAAATTGAACTGAACTCACCATTAATCAAGTTGACTAATGAGTTGTATAAGTGATCCACATTTCCGTGACAGGGCAAAAATTGGACTTATTTTGTAATTTACATTTAAAGTTTTCTATACGGTTCTCACTGAATGGTATCACATTTATTTGTCTTTTTACATTACTTTGAGAATTACAAAACGAAACCAACTGTCCTGTGTGGTCCGAGTCAACCTTATGAATTATAGATGTGTGTGGTTTCACACTACTAAATATTTGTCAATACATCTTGCAGTAGTGGCCGTTATTCTAGTGGGTTCCATAAAATTGTGATATAAATTAAATGATTTTGCTAAATTCAGAAAATCTAAACTTTCTGAAGACTTATCTAAAACATTTACGTTAAAGTCTCCACATACAACAATTGTTTTATGGCTATTATATATTTAACTTAAGGCTTCCTCCATTATTTCAAAAAGAAACCTAAGTGGCGCGCATGGAGGTTTGTACAGATTCAACACAATGAATCGCTCCAATTCAACACATGAAATCTCCACAACTTGCTCAACAGAGAGGCTCACAACAGCCAATCTTACTTTAAATTTAAATATTTTATTAACTAATATTAAAGAGCCACCTCGTTTATATTTCTTTCTATTGAACGAGCTTGCAACCTGGTGATTATTGAAGCTATGAGTGAATTGATGGCTTTTTAGCCAGTGCTCATTTAAACATACAATATCAATACTGCTACAATTCATTAACAACTCCAATTCTAGCTCTTTTCCTTTTAAACCTCGAATGTTTTGATGCACCAGGTTGAGACACTTCTTCATACTGTTACATTTCACAGATATGTTTGATGGGTTCATATTTTTATTTGAAACCCTATTTGTACATTTTTTTCTTTAGCTACAGAATAGGGAGGTACATGTTGGTACTATGCAAGAAAAATTATCTGTTGTCTTATTACTCAGTTTAAATTAAATAAATTTGAATTGTCAGTAGTAAAATTACTGACATTGTGAATGTCATATAAACATTGCTCAATAGGAGCAACTTGTTTAGCCAAGTTCTTGGCTGCTATATCTAATAAATATGATAGCGAAGTAGCTATTTGTCTTATAGAATAATTGGTAAGATTTTAATAATTATCTTTTAAGCTATTGCATAGTTTTTATCGCGGGCTTTGAGTGGGCTTTATTCAAGAAATTCCGTAAGGAAAAAAACCTAAGACGAAGGTCGAGACGAGGTCACACGAAGTTCACCGAGCACGGCCGAGCGTTGGCTTAACGTGTATGTACATATATTATATGGTACGATTGTTTAACATTAATCAGGTGGGAAGTTCTGAGAACGGACAAACTCAAAGAAGAGGACCTGGAGTATCTGAAGGTGGATCAGATAGCAAGATTCTGCAAAGAAACAAAAAGATTCAACGGGGTGCCGTAAAACTGCTGGGATACCCAAACCCATCTGCCAGGAAGTCTGGGGAATGAGCGAATGAGGCGGCAGAATACGCGGTCGGATCGCTCGCTCGGCGGTTGCCGGCGTCCCTACTGGAAAATAATAATGGTACGATTGTACGAAACTCGCACGGATCGAGACGTGATGATAGTGAGTGAGTGTGAGGATGAGGGTGGCTGTGAGAGTGAGAGTGGGGTGAAGGTGAGAGTGAGAGTGAGGAGTGAGGGTGGGTTTTTTTTTTTTTTTTTTTTTTTTAATTGTAACTTGAATTAATATCAAAGAAAAACAAAGTCAATAGCTTTACCGAGTGCCACACGTGTTTTTTTGTTTTTTCAAATAAAATGCTTTTCTAACATAGTTGTTAGTAGGTATCAATTAAATTAAACTTTTTATTATTCATACATAATGTATGCAAAGTCATATTTAACTTATATCTAGTAATATTTTCCTTCTGTGACAAACTGTTACTATAGGGGAGTGTGAACATTATAATTTTCTTTACATTTAAGGAATCCAGTTTATTTATATAGTTTATCAAAGTGGACTTGTTCAAATTCCCCCTATTTCAAAAAAAATATCTAAAACTAACTAACTATCTTCACGCTTTATCCCTGACGGGGTAGTCAGAGAGGACAGATCGCCAGGCTTCGCGATCCATGCATACTTCTTTCGCTTCTTCGAGATTCATCAATCGCTTCATACACGCACGTCTGGGTATCCAAGTACTTTTGACCTTTCCGTTTTTGAGCAATCTGCTCACGTGGTCTTCATATGTAAGTCTCGGCCTTCCCTGACTCCTTCTACCCTCTACTTTTGAACAATATATATTCTTCGTCAATCGTTCCTCACTCATTCGTTGGACGTGTCCAAACCAACGGAGCACGCCCTTTTCCAGCTTAACGCTGACACTTTCATTCAATCCTGCCATATTGCGTATCACTTCCTTACGTGTTCGGTCGGCCAAGGTAACGCCGCACAATTTTCGAAGTGATCGCATCTCCACAGCATTCAATTTACTTTCATGCATCTGCTGACATACCCAGGTTTCACTACCGTAAAGCAAAGTTGGCACTAGCACTGCGTTATGAATCGCCATTCGTGCTTCTTTTACAATGCTTTGTCGCTTTACTAACTGGGACAAAGCACCGTTAACTTTGTTTCCGGCAGCTACTCGCCGTTCTACATCCGAATCACATCTTCCATCCGCGCTAAACATACTTCCTAAATACACAATTTCATTCACTTGCTCTAGACGTTCCTGGTTTACCCTAATCTCGCATTTAGTTCTTACGTCACCTCTTTCAAATACTAGACCCTTAGTTTAACTTGCATTCAAGCGGAGACCCTTACTTTCACACCCCTCTTTCATATTAGTGACTAATGCCTGTAGGTCGGATGACCTTCTGGCCTTCTGATGAGGCCATGAGCACCGCATCATCAGCGTACAGCAGACAGTTTACTGTAAAGTCACCCAAATTCACACCCATATTAAAATCTTTCAACTTCTGCAGGCAACTGTCCAGATACACTATGAACAGCCAGGCGGACATAACACATCCCTGTTTGACGCCTGTACAGACATCAAACACACATCCACACACATCCCCCCCTACCCGCACGCAAGCCTTACAGTCCCTATAAAGCGACTGTATTGCCCGCAGTAGCGAGCCGTCCACACCATATCCTGGCAGCAAGTCCCACAGCGTTTCTCTCACAACGTTATCAAATGCTTTCTCTAGATCCACAAAAGCGCAGAAAACCTTCTGGCTAAGAGCCAGAAACTTTTCCGCGATCATGTGGAGAGAAAACACTTGATCCATGCAACCTCTTCCACGTCGGAATCCGCATTGAGCCTCCCATAAATACCTTTCAGAATTTTCTTGCATTCGTGCCGTTATAACCTTTGCATACACCTTACTAGCTAAGCTGACCAAGCTGATTGCCCTGTAGCTGGAGCAGTTTAGGCGCGAGCCTTTCCCTTTGTAAATAGGTACTACAACTGCTATTCGCCAGTCATCTGGGACCTCACCCGTCCGCCAGCACTAGTTGCATAACAGACATAGTGCGTCCCAGACACGCGACCCACCGTACTTGATCATCTCAGCAGTAACTCTGTCTTTTCCCGCAGCCTTACCACATTTCATACTTCTTATCGCTTGTTCTATTTCTTTCATACTAATGACTTCAATGACATCGGGATCCGGAGCATCGAAGTGAGCTCCACTTCCCGATGTGGCATCTCTGTCTTTTCTTGCATACATCTTTCCATAATATTCACTCCATCTCTGCAAGACGTCACTTTGGTCTGTTAGGACGTCATTGTTAACACTAAGCACTTTATTCATACTGCAGATTGCCGAACAACTCCGGGTCTTGCCTACCTCTTTCCAGAAGAGCTTGGCATTATCCCGGAAATTGGACGACAACCTTTCATCCGCTTTCATTCTGCACCTTTCACGTGCTTCTTCTATTAGTGCCTTCGTGTTAACTTTCTGCAGCTTGTATCTCTCTTTCATATTAAAATCATTCCGCGAGGCTAAGTAGTCCAGCCATGCTTTCTTCTTCATTCGAACTGCTTCTTTCACTTCCTCATTCCACCATGCATCACGCTTATTACTACTGCCTCTTTTCGTTTCTCCACACACTTCCACAGCGGCATTTATCATACTGTCCCTAAGGTTCTGCCATACACTTTCCACATTCTCACTGCTTACATTGACGTCGCCAAGCTTTTCGGCTACCCTTTCATTATATTTATCCCTAATGGATGCATCCTGCAGCTTCCAGCTTTTGATGCTATAAGTCGGCTCAGGTTCAGGACACTCGGTACGATGACGCCAACCCGCGAACAGACCCCTTATCCTAGTTATGACTAGGTAGTGGTCTGATCCCAGCTCAGCGCCTCGATAAACCCTTGTGTCCATCACCTGTTTACGGAGCCGACTATCCATTAGGAATAGATCTATGATGCTTCTCTTTGACTTACATCTCCTCGTATACATATGAATTTGTTTGTGGTTGAACATTGTGTTCGCCACAAACAAATCCTTTTCCTTACAAAATGCCAGTATTAGCTTGCCAGCGTCGTTCACCCTTTTATCCCCATACTTCCCGAGTACCGACTCAAAACCATCGCGAGCGGTACCCACCCATCCATTCAAGTCTCCACATACTATAAGTCTTTCATTTCCTTCTATCACATTTAGAGCTTCTCTCATACTCTCCCAGAAGTCCTCTAGCTCACTCGCGTTCGACGAAGATACTGGCGCGTAAGTAGCTACCAGGAAAATCTTCGTCAAACCTAGTTTTACACGGATCCAGAGGATTCTAGGACCTACCAGTTTGTACTCATACATACCGGAGGCCACATACCGGAGGCCAATCGCGAGGACAGCAAAATTCCAACCCCCCGACTGCCATGCTCGCTCTCTGGTACTCCAGACCAAAGCGCGAGCATCCCACCCGGGAGCTCCAAGACTTCGCTGCCCTTGCGCTTGGTCTCTGTCAAGCACACTGCATCTAACTTTCTCTCATTCATAACATCCATCAACTCATTCATCTTATCTGTCATTCCTCCCTCACATTCCACGCAGCTACCCTGCACTCCATCCTCCACTTCCCGCCGCGTCGGGTTGCGCGTGTAGGGTGGCGGTCCCCTACGCCGCTCTGGCACACACTTTTCGCACCAGCGGGGACGAACTGGTGCGCGTCGCCTCGGGGGCACGCCCTAGCATCATTCGTCCTGGTGGCACTCGTGTTGGAGTAGAATTGCAGCCGTAGCTGGCAGGGATGGCGACGTGCACGCTTCTACTCTTCATCCCCAAAAAAATATCATTAAGGTTTTATTATTATTATATACATACTCAGTAGCTGATTTCAATATGTACTGGTGCGAGGCACCAGGCATACAACAGTTGATTGTGCAATGTCCCATCTTAGTTAACAAACAACCTAATTTTTTTCCTTCCAATTTCATCACTAAATATTACAATATTATGCTTGCTTTTAAATTTTCATTTTTTTTAAATAACTTAGTAGCAAGGTGCTTAATTTCTACAGACAGTGATACACTCAAGGAGTCTTTACTATTACTGGATTTATTTTGCAACATAGACGGAGAATCAGCTTCCAAAGAGGATTGCTTACATGACCGTTCATCACTTAAAAGCTGACACTCACAAATATGCTTGTTTGATAAAGATTCAAACCGTTCATTATTATAATTACTTAACCTAATTCGTTCATCCATAGCAAGAATGTGCTGCTGGATTTGTAGTCCAGACAGCTCATATTTTTTGGTTATTGAATGGAGTGAATCTTGGAGTTACTATATACATTGACATGATTTGGGATGCAGAGTTTGCCGAAACTAACAGGGCAGACTGTGGCTACGTGACTATTTAAATTTTTCAAGCCCCTCATAAGGCCTTCAACTTGAAAAACCCTATAATTGTAATCTTTACATGTTACATATTGGATTTTGAGACCATTGTACCTTTATAAAATCTATGGTATGTATAAATAAATAAATAAATATCGTTGGGACAACTCACATAACGCCATCTGATTCCACACTAAGCATAACTTGTACTATGGTAACCAGATAGCTGATAAACATACTTATTATATTTCTGAATACATACGTATTATTGATAAATAACACCCAGACACAGAATAAACCATCGTGCTCAACACACAAAGTTTTATCCTGGGTGGGAATCGAACCCATGACCTCTTGCGTAGCAGTCGGATGCACTCCCACCGCGCCACAGAGGCATGCACATCATGTCTTATCGTGTCGTACACTAGTCTATAGTAATTAACTTAGTATAAATATTTATTTTCCATGCTATATCTTAGGTAGTCACATTTTGCAATGGAAAATTAATTTATTGGTAGGTAGGTTTTCAACCTTATCATTATAATACAATCAATCAAATAATGGACCGACGACCTGGAAAAGGTTGCCACGGAGGGACTGGATGACTGGAAGGCGCAGGACCATGTGTTGTGGTGGGAATTAAGAGGCCCAGGTTCAGCAGTGGACAGCCTAAGGCCGATTTGATTGTAATTTATTTTTCATGCCATGAAATGTCCCTCCCTTAACGATCTGATAGTAGTGGTCTGGGGAATCGTCACCGAAAAACACATTAACGCAGAATCTGGATTAACCGCCTTCGTATCACATTGACTGGGACCATAGATTAGAATACGTACTACGTACTGGGACTATATTTTTAGAGAAAATGACTAGTCATGGTTCTTTAGCTAAGTTCCAACAGAAGCTTGACGTCGTGTCGTAGGAAATGATATACATGTCATTGATTTCAAGCTCCAGATAAGCCCCAGAAAAGTGTAGAAGCAAGCAGTGTCTGCATTCGTAAAGAGTGGGTACTCCGGACTACTGGAGGAGAATGATTTAATAAAAAGATTTGTTTTACTTCCATATAAAATCATTTATTACGATTCAAAATTTTACACAATACACATTTTTCTTACAATAATACACCATATAAAAACTATAACTATCTATTTAAATACAGACATCCTACCAGTCTTGCTAACAGACTTAACGGTCGCATTTGTACACTTATAATATCATTTTCTTTACTTGGAAGGCAAGACGGATCTTGGTCTGGATCGAAGTTCTTACAAAATGCAACATAATAAATACATTGAAACTGATCTTAATTAAAAGTGCCATAACAATGCTGATACAACCTGTATATCGGCCATGTGGCTAAATATAAATGATTATATAAATGATAATGATGATTATACTCCTATATTTAGCATTGCATCGCCATTTTGGCGATAGTATTCAAGCTTCATAGGCGCATGTACGCAATTGAGTAGTATTTTAAAGCAATGACCAATTGACAAATATTTCAAATTGACCAAATGACAAATTAATAAGTTATTTTTAAACAAATTGACAAAATCACAAATATCCACAGTATTTTTATCTTAGCTAATTCCAGAATATTACTGGTATTGACTTCAGCCAGCTTTTTGAACAATTTTGAACCACTCCATTGAACTGGAGTGCCAAAGTCTTTCAACCTTCCCTCAGGCAAGAGAAGCCTGTACTCTACAAGGCTAAAAATAGCAATATATTTGTATAAAACATAAAGACATATCATTCAGACTCATCTGTGGACTCTTCTGTAGAGTCTTCTGTAGACTCTGTGGCAGATTTAGATTCAGGTGTCGTCTTCACCTGATTGGTAGTGGTGGGGGAAGAAGTTGATACCTCTGTGTTAGAGGGGGGTGGAGTTTCGGGAGCGGGTTCGGCGTTGTTGTTCTGTGGCGTTCTCTCCCGGGTCTCCTGTTCTTCTCTCTCTTGCTGTTGGCTGGTGACCTTGGCGAGGTGTAACGCTGCTAATAAGGCGGTGATGTACCGACGCACATCCAATTCTACGCCTAGAAGGAACAAGGATTTAGATATAACGGCAGTGATATGATTATCTTAGTGATAAGTGATACTGATAAAGTTGTTTTCGTTTTTAGGTTCTTTTTATTTTTTTGTGTGTTGTGCTTATCATGCGAGCGTTAGTCCCGGTTGCATCAATCATTGCTTTCATAATTTTCTCTCCACTTCACACGCTCTTTAGCATCCAATTAAAACATAATTATTGTCCTAAATATCAGTCGTCACGATAAAAAAAAAACTCAAAATAACCTATGGGCGTTTGGAAAAGAAGAAGTGTTATACTCGCGCTGTCTGATCTATTTATTGCCGTATTGAAATGGACAGAGAGAAGCTGAGATACCTGCTATTGAAAATTGTCAAGCCAATAAGGCTTTCAACTTGGATGATCTACCATGTTACTGGCACTCGGGACTAATACATGCTATTGATTATATGGTATTTAGCATTATAACACAAAGTGAGATTATACCGGCGGTTTGATGTGGTTAATATTTTTTTGTGTCAGTAGAGTGCTTCTGACCTCATTAACCTCATATACGTGTTAAGATAACCCTGTCCGACCCGAAAGGGGCACATAGGCACTTCAATAACACAACCAAAAAAAAATAAAAAACATTATTTATAAGTATAAAATAGTTATAATTTTTTGGAATGCGTGTTTTTAGTATTAAAATTAGTCCAATTTCCTTAAAATATAGCAAATTTTCCAAACACTGACAACACCTTTGTTGGCATGCGGCGACGAGTATATATGTAATCAAAAAAAACCGCTGGCAGGTGTAAGCTGACCTTTTGACCTTGCATTTCCGAATAGCCCTTTCCCTGTGTTGCCATATAAGCTACCACATTATTTTAATTTTTAATTAATTTTATTCGGGGTAATTTTTTAGGGTAATATTTATGGGGTAATTTTTTGGGTGTACCGAAAGGACACTCGCGCCAATAAGGCAGTGGTGGTAATGTGAGCTAAATGTACAAATGCGGTGTCTTACCCGAGGTCCGCAGCTCGTTGACCTTGGCTGCCAGGTTGGCCCACACGCGACGAGCGGCCACTGCGCTGAGGCGGCCCACGGTCTGTACGGTGTGCAAGGCGGGCTCTTCCGCGGCCGCTACAATTTCATCTAAAATTACATCATACACCAATGCGTTCACAACACTTGCAAGCTATATTCACAAAAGCTGACATGCACTTATGACTCATTACAATTAAATACTGCACATTTGAAAACATATTAAGGGGATTCTCTAGCACCAGAGCCTGAGGGTATGGTACGAGTTCCCGTGGAGAGGTTGGGAGGTTGTTGCTTCCTCAGTATTACGTTATAAACGAAGTGCTATACGACCTATTTGTAATAGACGTCAGGCGCTGTTATTTGATTATAATAGGACAAAATATACTTGTATGGGACTGTCTTTAAATATGCAACATGTTAGGTTCGAGTGATAGTATCAGCATTAGGGTGAAAAAATGCGTGGTCCGTTGGTTTGGACATGTTTAAAGAATGAGTGTTTCCACACTTGAGATGAGCGATTGAATAAGAATATAAATAGTGCGAAGTAGAGGGTAGAAGAAGTCAAGGTAGACCGAGACTTACATACGAAGACTATGTGAGCAGATTGCTTAAGACTGGAAAAGTTTGGTTAAAAGTACTCGGATCGGAGACGTCTATTAAACGATTAATGAATCAGGAGGAAGCAAAAAAAGTGATATATCCTCTCTGACTACCCGTCAGATACAGAGTTAAGATAGTTCAATTTTAGGAAACATCAACTTATTTCATCTTAGGTTGATAATAATCCATAAATCTTGGAAAAAAGAGCGAATAAATCTCTATGTAAGTTGTTATTGTACAAAAATAAGTTTGCACACAAACTACATACACTTCAAACGGGCGAATCTGAACCATTGGACTAACCCAACCTAAATTGTAATTTAGGTTGGGTTATTCCACTGTGTCAGATTCGCCCGTTTAAAAAAGTTGCCTTGGAGATGTATCTCGAAGGCAACTTTTATTTTAGGATAACTTAAGCTAAATGGTACCTCTATCCAAGTAGACTTATCTCTGACCTATTTAATAGATATCATATAAGGTAGGTAAATAAATAGTTATATTTGTAATGGGCGATCTCTGTGATGCGCTGGAAAGATAAGGCGCAAGTCAGTTTCAGGTGTGAGAGACCAAATCGCAGACCGATTAAATACGACAAAAACACCAAATACCCCTGGCAAAAGAAGCGTATGAAGCGTTTCCAAAGGCAATTTAAAGCGTTTTATGCCTAACTATGTGGATAAGAATGGAAATACCAGATTAGTAATTTGGTTCAAACAGCTTGGATACAAGTAGGACTTAACTCTAGGCTGAGTATTATTGTATAGTTGGATAAGTTCATCGACAGACGATGCAATTTTTAAGTTAGGAAGTATATCTGAACACACAGTTGTTGTATCCAGACCCTCTATTATAAGAATGGTACCGCCTACGAGCGATCATTCCGCCTATTGCCGAGCTACGTGAATAAAACTACTACACAGTGCCCCTATTCATAGCTGTTTATGGCCTGAGGGCAGAGAACCAGATTCCTGACCAGTCGTTGGTATTCCTTACGAAGCAAGTATCAGTAAAGTGTCTATTTGTTACTTCTACATGTTCAAAGGGTTGTAAAAATGTTGTGTGAATGTAAGAAGCTTATCTGTTAGGGTGACCTACTCTTTATCTCAGGAATAGGTTCCTATGAGGAATGGGTACGGGAAAACGACAACAATGAATAACGGCTATCTCTAGTATTATTATAATGTACAATAGTTTTTCATAGCCGGTAACTAGTCTTTACCATACACTACAAATAATATTTGAATAAACACAAATCTGATACAAACAATTATTGTACAGGCACGAACTTTAATTTGGGACTCACTTAAGGTGGAATATCGTTTGACGTTTAGCAAACTGTAAACATTTCGAGCTAGTTTTGTTTATAGGTGTCTCGGTGAATGATATCACATTATGTGAATGTTGTAATAACATTTCGAAATAGGTTCCAAATTTAAGTTCGTGATCGTAAATTTTAGCAATACTTGGGAATGAATTAAATGCATTGATATAACACATGAGAATTGAACACAGAAAAGCCACTAATTGAATCCAAAATGTCATGTATTTTGGTCCAGAGTTAGTTAAATATTTAGTTTGTTATAAAAGCAACGAAGTAGATATAGACATGTACTGAATAGAGAAGTACGTTAAACTTACCGCTCGGTTCCTCTTGAGGTCCAACAGGAGGCAGATAGTGATCAAGGAGCTGCATTGCGTAAGTGGCGCCCATATCGACACTATGTACTGCTTTCTGGCCGTACGCTGTTGACAGTAGAGCGTTGGCTTTGGCCCAGGATAAATCCTTGAGGGACGCTACACGTTGCTGAGCAGCAACACGTGCACCGTATACCTGAGGTAGATGAGAATATCTTTATGTAGATTTATTAGCGAAAATGAGTGAAATTGTTACATCTTTTTTACTGATACGTGGCTTCCGCACTTCTGACAAAGATGAACTGTGCAAAGAATCGCACTTTGTACTAACTTATGTAATAACTGGCGATTACAAAATAGTGGCCATAAGTTTTATTGCAAGGTTCTTCCTCGGGCTCTACCTATTGCCTTGCAAATCTGACAGTAAATGTAAAAGCAATTATCTTGACGTTCATAAGTGTTACTTTGTGACCTACATGAATAAAGATATTTTCACTTATAATATTTTTCGCCACGATCCATGTACAACATACATACATACATATTATCACGCCTGTTTCCCATCGGGGTAGGCAGAGACTATGGTTTACCACTTGCTACGATCCTGACATACCACTTTCGCTTCTTCTACTTTCATAAGTGTTTTCATACACGCTCGCCGGTTAAGGGTACTCTTAACCTGGCCTTTTTCCAAAAGGTCTTCGATTTTATTGAAATACGTACGCCGAGGTCTACCCCTACCAGTTTGCCCATTCACTCTCGCCACATAAATCTGCTTCGTCAGTCTACTTTCAGCCATCGTCTCCACGTGCCCGAACCATGTAAGCATCCTATTTTCTATCTTAGTTACTAGATCTGCTGTTATACCGCAATGTTCCCTTATCGCACTGTTCCTTTCTTTATCCATCAACTTCACTCCAGCTATACTTAGCAGACTTCTCATTTCCACTGCATTTATTTTACTTTTATGCGTTATCTGCCATACCCAACTTTCACTGCCATACATAAGTGTGGGGACCAGCACACCTCTATGTACAGCCAGTCGTGCCTTCTTCGACACGTTCTGACTGCTCATAAAGGCGTACATGGCTCCATTCACTTTATTTCCTGCCAATACTCTTCGCTCAATGTCATAGTCAGACTCTCCATCTCTAGCAAAATTTGTACCTTAATATACAAACTCTTTTACTTGTTCTACTCTTTCTCCTTCCACAACAATTGAGCAATCCGTCATACTTGCCACTCTTTTAAAAACCATTGCTTTCGACTTGTTTAAATGTACAAATTTATAAATATTTGTGTTTATTTACATAACATTCTAGGTTTAAACCCAATCAAAGACCTGAAAGTAGCTAGTCATCAGTCAAAATCCTAACGACCTCTATCACAGGGGTGCAGTGTCCTTAAGGGTGTATCTGATAATAAATTGATAACCAATTTAAGTTACAAAATCAATAATCTAAAACTGATTATTTACACGCTCTTGGACTGTCTTCATAATCGTTTTGATTTATTATCGTTAATAATAATAAAAAAACAATATATAATAGGACATTGATAACTCGGTTCCGGCAAGGACCCATATTCCGGTTCATCGTCCACATCGTGATACGTATCACGCGCCTATCAATGCGTTATCTTATCACGCTGCAACATTGGTTGTGTTAGAAGACTGTTTTTGTGGTACCAAGTTATTAGACCGATATGGAGTAGGTATGTTTTATGTACGTACTTATTACTTTATAAAAGAACTTTTTATCGTACGGTCACGAACTTTAATTTGGGACCCATTTCGTCGAAATGCTAGAACTAGAACTTTCACACTGCAATAAGGTCAAAAATTTCACGTCACTAAGCGGTTGCCCCTAGACACGTCGGAAACTCAATATTCAATCTCTAGCCACGATATGATAGATTTGAGAACGCTATTCAAACATCCAGTGGGATCTATGAAGAACCTATCCTCTGTAAATCATGTTTTGAATCCTATTGACGCTCGGATGAGTTGATGAATGTTCGTCAATGTCCGTCGAATGGTTATAAGGGGACAGGGCTCAATTCTTAATAGGAAATTCCAAGCTACTTCAGTACAGAAGTAACATAAAATAGGTAGGTATTTATGATGATGTCATGGATTTCAGAATAACATATAATAATAATAAAAAAATAATAAAATAAGGAAAATCTACATAATGGCAATAAAATTGTCAGTTACAAATAGCGTGTACTTATACTTTTCTTTTTGGACGCGGAAAATACTTTTATGTGCCGTTGTCACTACTGCGGAGGCACCAGGAACAGTACGGGAACGAAACGGGAACCCCCAACTAATTAGGGGCCGCCCTACGTACTAAACCCAATGATGTTTCGTCTCTTCCCAACGGGGTCGCAGAGTAGGCCACGTCGAATTGCTACTCTCTAAGTATAGTGATTAATATTCTTTTTTTTTTCAAGACGCAACACTAATATTTGTTACCTAACTTTATTTTCCACAGGTCGTATAAATTGTTTAGGTAGTAGGTGCTCGTTTTTTATACAGCAAAACGAATCCAAGCAATTTGTTGCCTAATTGCGCAAAGATTCCGTATCTAATAAGACTAGATAATGATCGTTTGTTTGTTACCTGTTGCCCTTATGGGACGATATAATCGCTCAACGATAAAGTCCTTAAAACAATATCTTTAAAAAAAAAAGATTCCGTACCATAGCTGCATAGGTACCTATACAGCTTACCACCTTTACATTAAATAGAAATAATTGTATGCATTCACCCCATTTGAATGAATCTACACTTAAATAGTTCGGTCTTGAGCAGCAGTATCTTGACCCCTTAATCCAAAGCAATTTCTGTCCTCACTAGTTCTCTACTGTAGATGAAACCTATCAATTTGTCAATAGGTAAATAATAAAAATAAATAAATATCCATCACGCCTTATCCCCGAAGGGGTGGCAGAGGCATATTATATGCCCACTTTTCACCGTGTGGATTCCTGTCCCACGTAATAGGTGGTGAGCCCATTGCCGTGTTGAAATAGACAGACGCAGGCTGTGGCCACCTGCTGTTGAAATTTTTTAAGCCGCCTATAAGGCCTTCAACCAGGCTTAACGACTGCCATTTTACTGGCAACCGGGACCAACGGCTTAACGTGCCTTCCGAAGCACGGAAACGCTCGCAAATGTAAATGCCACAAAGTGGTCACCCATCCGACGACCAGCCATAGTGAATGTTGCGTACCTCTGTGATCGTTTACCGAACACTGAGACCGCGGGGCCACGAGCGCTTCACACTTTTTACGCCTATTACATTCGAAGAAATAAATCTGGTGGAATGTGGACGTGTACTAAGTGTGCCTCTGTCGTGGCTATATGTATGTAAGTAAACCAACAAAGAAACCGCAGCTCAAGGAAATACTTATATACTTGGTTTACGATTTTATCGGTATAATTATTTTATAACGCTAGCTAGCTAGATGGACAATTCGGTTCAAACGGATGTCGTAGCATTTGCCTATGAATACAACGCACTGACCATTTATCCATAGATTCCCAAATTGAGGCAATGACCATTGATAGATTGGGATCCTTTCATTACCTATAAAATTTAAAACATTTTGATTATCTTTTGAACAAAAAATCCGCATTAAAATTGGTCCCATCCTTTCGCGAGCTATTATGCCACTGACAGACAAAAGTTACATAGGTTAAACTTATTTTCCCGTCAGAGTTAAACGCCATTTATTATAGATAACTCTGGCCTTACTCTTAAAAGGCAATTAAAGTAAAGAATTTTAAAGTAATTTAGAATGTCGGAGCGTTGCCCTTGATAGGCAGAGGTCACGATTTAAATCTCGTCCTAACAAAGTTATCTTTAATTCACTATAAAAAACAAATACCCAACATCGACACATGCCCCAGATGCCTCCTTGCGTTACAATTTTGTTTGATAAACACGCAACCGATATCTCAATACACGAACGGCATCACTGTCTAACCTATACATAATGATATGCAACATCCGTACACGCAACGCTATTTATTAATTTATACTTTATACGTGGAGAAAGTGAATGCTATTACAGCAATACAAATGATTCAATGGCTTGATAATATCTGTAAACAAATGTTGATCTATTGTATATCTATAAGTATAGTAAAGCATTTGCAAATATTTATGCAAAGATTCTTACGGTGTCATGTCTGTGAAGCTCCTGGCAGGTGGTATTTCTTTATGAAGGTGACTATTTCTTCAAGTTCAAGTAAAATATCCACATTTTTTTTTGTGATGTAGTTTCAACGTCGTCCCTAACCGGGTTTCTCTAGGAGCCCCAGAAACACACCAATAAACCCTAAACCCTTATCAATGCTACTAAACAATGTTATAGAACTAACACTGACTGAAACACATTTCATTTCTAAGTTGTTTGTCGCTGTCTGTCCCTAACTACATGCTAAGATCGTCTACAGTTCCAGACTGGGCTTTACCCTGTACGACCGCTCTAGACGCAAAGTGCGAGGTAAAATAGAAAGTATTGAAAAAGAATATATTGCAGAAAAGCCGATCTCGAGCGACACTGGCTTTGTTTTCAACCGGAAATAAACCTCGGACGATGATGATGACCTAATCAACTAAATGCGAACGTAAACTATGAAGTGATTGAACCTGTAACATTTTTGTACCCAATGCATAATGCATTTAGCCAATGCCTAATTAATTTGCTAAATAAAGTACAGTTTTGTTGCTTAGCCTCAATTTAATAACACGCTAGAAACATCAGGGTCGGACAACTATTTACGCAGCATTCCTTATTCATAATGCAAGCTTACGTTTTTGTTTTTTTTTGCAGACAGAGGCCGTAGGTGTGTTAACGAAAACGTTAGCATTAATTCTCGCGCAAATTATTTTTACAATCAAGGTCAAATAAGCTTTTTTATCATAATATACCAGCAGAGTTGCCGGTACAGTAATTGAGCTGTATATAAATGCACTTCAAGCTATGATGCCGTTTTGAATTATATATAATTTAATATTTAGCTCTTTAAAATGATGCTCGGGCCTCAATTTAGCTATTTCATATTAACTATAGTTTGACGACGACCGCGACCACGACCGGTACAGCGGTGGTCAAACTATAAGTCATTGTAATTTCACTGTCATTGTAAAAAATGGGTATTTACTTTGAATGAATTGCTAACATAAAATAACAGAGGCCCTGATATAAAGCCATAATGCCCTCCGGAGAGGGCCGCTTATAGCCTCAATTTGACGGCCCTAAGATATCGCACCTACACGCTCCGCTGAAAGAACCCGGGGTTTTAATTTGGGCGCGCTTTCCGATCTCTCTAACAACTACGCTGACGGTCAAATCGCTGCTGCTCCTAGCAGCCATCCAAAGCGGACGGTTTTCTAGAAAATTTAGACGCAGACAGGCCTTTTACGTACAGATTAGAGAGTTGACATTTTAATATTATCTACATTTTAGTATCCATTTAGGCCAGGCCACGATAAAAAATGATAGTGCTTGCGTCATTGTTGGGTTGTTATAAGGGTTATTAGGTATTAAAGATTATTTTGCCATTTACTAAAAACTTATGTTTAAAATAATGATTCAGATTGAAGTTTAGGGCTTGTTTTATTTTCTCACCTTATTCACATGTGGAGAGATCTTCGCTATCACAGCTTGTTTGGTAGTTTCAACGATCACTTTAGGGGTCTCGGTGACGAGAGGGACCCTGCGTTCAAGTTCATCTAAAGCGGCAGCCACTTTCGCATCACCAACTGCTAAGGGTGCAGCTACATATGGAGCTGCTGTGTTCGCAGCGCATAACACTCCAGCTTCTGCCGTGGACAGTGCCCATTCTAGTAATGAGTGAGCTCCTGAAAAAAAAAAAATATTTTATGGTTGTGTTCACCAATTACCAATTCTTCTTCGTCATCTTCTTTTTTTTTATATACTACTCGGGACTTCACGTGAAACAAAATTCTACTTACATTCACCGACGTTTCGAACGCGTTGCAGCGTCCGTGGTCGCGGCTGGACTGAGTAAGTCCCGAGTAGTATATAAAACATGAGTATACACCGCGAAAGTATAAAAATAACATCATCTTCTATATCTTAATCACCTTCGCCTGTGCCTACGCCAGAGCCTCATCCGTTAGCCACCAGATGCACCACTTGCATATTAGGAAAAATAGAGGAGTTGTTTCGAATAAAGATCTATTTTTTTAGGTTGTATAATATGAATACGCCATTTGTAATTAAAATATTGTAAATATTGTAAATATGTCATTAAAGAGCTGTCGAGTGATTTTCAGCGCCGTGTTTGATATCTAATTAATAATTAATTACTTAGTTTACTAGAATTACTGTAAATTATAGAAAATTATAGCTGTGAGATCTGTGCTGGTGGTGTGTTTAAATAAATTAAAAACTCGCGATTTCTCGACGTTGTCGTTTGATGAAAAAAATAAATATTATTTTCAGAGGACGTTCTGTTCGCGATTTGAATCTAATTAAAAAAAAGGTAATGGCATACGTTATTTTAATTAAAAGTATTACGATAATTATATCTGGCTAGCGGGCTGTGTACACACAAATAAATTATTTTGTTTTCCTTGTATATTATTTTCAAAACAAGATTAAATATATAAATATTTAAATAATTTTTACAAAGCGGCTGCTAAACACGATTTGTCGAAAAAACTTATAGATTCTTGTTTAAAGTTCCAAATTTTTGGAAAAGGTAGAATAGAGTCTAGTTTGAATAGCCAGTTCAAATTATACGTTGATAGGCACAACGCAAAAGTTGATAGGAATAGAAATATTTTTAAACCATTGATAGACGATTTCGTGGTCTTAATGAACACGCTTCATCATATAATAAAGGTAATTTTTTGGAACTTGTAGATCTGTTAGCTAAATATGACGGTAATTTAGAAACTCATTTACAATCGACGTCTGGTAGCTCATTTACGGGGTTGTCGAATAGAACTCAAACTCTTGTTGACGAAACTCCGGATGTCAGCGGTCGCGAACAGTTAGTTCTTGTTTTGAGATATTTTCGCAACTCAGAAATAATAGATCGATGTTAGTTCTGATCGGAGAGCTGTCACTTTAAGCTTTATCAACGTTTTAAAGGAATTTAATTGCCTAAATAAAGTAGTTGCTCAAACTTACGATGGGGCGTCAGATTTATCTTCTGAGGTTAATGGAGTTTAAAGCATAATAAGACAAAAATGCCCACTCGCGACGTATGTTTGGTGTTCAGCACATGTACTTAATCTTATTCTTTCCAAGTGTTTTGAAAGAGTTTCGGAAACCAAACGTTTTTTCAGTATTTTGAGTTGGTTATTTTAAAAATATTACAGATCCTGTTAACGTGGCTACATCAGGATAACAAGTAGATATGTTAATCCAGGTCTTTAGCTATCTACATACCAAGTTTCAATGCAATCCGTTGCTATTTTTACACAACAAGCATCCATCCATCCAAACTTTCACATTTATGTTTATCGATCACGCCTTATCCCCGAAGGTGCCTGCCTTCGCATTCTGCATATTATACGCCCGATTTACACCGTATGTACTCCTGTGTCACGTAGAAGATAATGAGCCCATTGCCGTGATGAAATAGAGAGACGCAGGTTATGGCTACCTGCTGTTGAAATTATAAAGTCACCCACAAGGCCTTCATACTTGGCTTAACGACTGCCATGTTACTAGCCCCGGTTGCCAGTAACATGGCAGTCGTTATGCCAACCAACGGTTTAAGATGCCTTGCAAAGCACAGAAACACTCGCAAATATAAATGACTCAAAGTGCACGCCCATCCGTAACCAGCCATAGCGAAAGTTGCTTAACGCAGTGATCGTTTATAGAACACTGAGTCAGCGCTTCATTTCTCGCGGGGACTTCGGGTAGTTAGGGCATGCATACCCTATCCGAAATCATTGTGCACGCCACTGCTCACCACTTATGCAGACGGTGAAATGAGGGCGTTTAATAATGCCTCTGCCACCCCTTCGGAGATAAAGGTGTGATTGATAAACAAATATCGTCCAGAGTCCAGTCAGTCACTTATTTTTTGCCAATAGCAGTCTGAATTCCCAGGGCAATGATAAGAGATTACACCTCCTTTTATAGTCTTCTCCATCATCTTTATGGGAATGTAACTGGGAATACCAGTTGCTTCCATGCGTGGATTTGTACCTGGGGTCCACGGTGATTGGTTGCTAGGAGCAGCTATAGTTTGGCTTTAATTTTCGGTATTGCTGTGAGCAACTGCCGTCTGAGCGGGAGTCATACATATCACAAAAAAATATTTTCAGTTCAACTATTTAAATAATAAATACCCATAATATTTATCATAAAGTTTATATCTCCATATTATTATCAACATTTCATATCAGTGCTACCAACAAAACAGAGAAAACTCACATGGTTATACAGAAAAACATACCTTTAACTTTGGTGTAGAAAGCACCAACTTGGCCTACAGCAGCCTCAACGGTGGGAAGTGCCATAGCCTTCTGCACTGACTGCAGCTGTGGTAGTGTTGACCCTGAGCTCACTTCTGTCGCCATCTATCACAAAGAAAAACTACTTTAGAATCACTAGCATTCACCTACGGCATTGGATTATCCCTATTTCTATGAAGTAGAGACTGGTTTGGCTCATAATTAATTAAGGGCCAATTTTTAGAGCAATTAGTGTACGCTAACTTCTTTTACAGTTTCAACCTGTTCAGATTAAAGAATACAAAATTCTTTTCTTTGAAAGTGTAAGGTACCTAATACAGTTATTCTGGCAGCTGGCTACCCTCATGTTCTAGGGTGCCTTCTAGTGCCCAATCAATCGCTCTCCACTCGCTCTGTTTTCAGAGGGATGTCGAGGACCATACAAAGGGTAATCTCATAGTGGGAGGCAGCACATAGCACAAGCCTCCTTAAGAGTCTCATATTGGGACATTTTGTTAGTCGGGTCGCCATGAATAGCCCTCCGGTCTATCCCGTGACCCGGTTGGGAAGAAAGCGGAACACCGCGAGGTTTAGTAGGATGTCCACACGCCGTTTCTATTGGCTCTGCAGTAAGAATTAGGACACGTAAATGCATTCACTGCGTCAACAAAAACCTAATACAGTTATGTGAAATTATATTATTATATTATTTTTTTACTGTTTGCATAAACTAAATCTGTTTATTACAGAGGATCTATGTATAATTAAATCTATTAAATTATTCATACCACTGATGTGGCAGACAAGTATATGGCATCTGATAGTAAACTTACACAGTTAACCCTAAACCTTATAATAGATGCTCAGAGCAGAGCTACCTATAGTCAGTTCTCTTCTTGAGAGTGAAAGATGAGAAATAAAGAGTTGACATAAGGACAAAATTAGGCTATTAATTATGGAATCCAGGAGTCCAATCATAGACTTCAACTGCAGTTGCTAAAATAATGCCAAAACCAGCTACTTTATTTAAACATTTTTTTCTAATATATTTTAAAAATAAGACTGGAGTATTTCCTTATCCTCCACTTCCGGTATCATAAATTTCAAAAAAACGTTGTCAATTTATTTGTTTGCTTCACCAACTAAACAGCACATTAGCTTCACTTTTTATTAAAAAACATACTCAATCAAATATTCATATTGAAACTAAAAATTACTTGTGTAAATGGTATAAAATATTAATTATTGCTTTAATAATTATAAGTACTTCTGAACAGGCCTAATTATGTAGGTAGTTGAGAAAAAACAAAGGATAAGTTAAACTGAAGAAATTTGGAAAGGAAATAACTGAGTTAATACTTGGAACGGATTAACATTATGCATAAATATATATTTTTTATTACTGACCTCTTTAACTGCACAGAAAACTTTTGTCGACAAATTATAAATCTGAAATGTTCTTCAAATATTTCAACAAGTCTAAACTGAACTGAGGAATAACTTGTTCGCACTGATTCAGACAATTGACTGTAAATGAATCAAACGAGAGAGAGCATAAGTACACAAGAAACGCGATAAAGTCACACGATAATAATGATTAATTATTTATTAATAATTCTGATTCAAGAAATCGTGAGTCTCGCTTTTGGACTTTGATCGACACACCATCCAATCTATGGACAAACCACACGTCACTAAATGTCAAATTGTTTAGTGATGCTCATATAGTAAAATAGTTGACACCATCGAGTATAAATTACTCGATATATAAAACAGGGATTCTTGAAAGATTTAAAGCAGTTTTCATTTTGTTTATTTGAAGTTTCAAACATACAAAATATGATTAACCTTAAAAATATGATACATAACTAAAATATATTATTAAAAGAGGTCCCTTTAGGCAAGGTTCCGAAGACACTGGCAGCGTTCCCGCTTTGAATAGCTAAACTAATTCTTTGTCCGAGGTAGCTGCCAGCTCTTCGATCTCCTGTGATGTCGACTAACCTTTTCGCAATTTCCTTAAAAAGCCTTATAGCGCTAGGACCCCAAGGACCATGACTCTCGACACCGAATGGGACAAAATCATATTCGGAGCCAAGACCCCTGTATTTGAATGTTTTAGCTTTTTCAGCCGCTTCACAAGCCGCACCAGCTCTGTTGTTGGTTCCATGTAGATGGGAAGGGGCCAGCGTGTCTGAACAGGTTGCATCCTATACCAGCACCCGGCCCATCTTCCATGGAATCAAACTCATACCGTCCGGTCTCTTGCCATCGTCTCTTGCAATACAAGTTGGCTCAAGTAGACTTGGCACGTTGACGGTGGCAAGGGACCGGCGTAAGATATCGTTAAGGGCGGCGTGTCTCGAGACGCGGCTCGCACTTTTTTGGCATGACAGTCCGTGATGTCCTAACTTGTCGACATCACTGCCACAGGGACATTTATTAGGAGCGCAGACCGGAACCCCAAGCCGTAGACAGGTTGCGATTCGGAGCGTGTCAGGCTCAAGAAAAGTTCCTGTATTTGACGAAGGGTACGCGTAAAGCCAGTAGCCGGCCTCATGTGCACCCACGGCCAAAAGCCTAGCACGTGCCGAACCTGTACTACAGCTCAATAGATTGTCAAAAGTCAATTTGCAGTTTATGTCGTCCCAGCTCCTCTGTGAATTTGGAGAAACTGGAAAATTTTGACCTGGGCAAGCAATTAAGAAAGCGTTTCCAGCTTCTTCCAAGCCAGCAATGTCAAAGTTTGAAGGGGATGCCTTTAAAATTTTACTTATGAGATTTGCTGAACTATGGACAGAAGATAGAAAGGCTGGTAAAGCGACACTGGAAATTTTTCGAATCCCTAAACCACCATAACGGATTGGTAGAGATGCTTGGATCCAAGAATGCTCGGTTAGCTGCATATTAAGAATCGATTCTAAGCTTATTTTGATTAAGTTCTCTACTTGTGTCAAAAAATCTGGGTGATTCCAAAAGGAGCAGCAACGGAGCACATAAGTCAATTTTGGGGCGAAAAGACAGAATTTTAAGATGCAAAGTGCATAATGTGGACTAATTTCAAGGAGACGGTCAGCAGAATTTTGAAATTTAGTTATTGAATTATTTATATATTCAGAAATAGATTCATTCAAGATTGGAGAGCCTAAAAGGTAGAGGGAATTACTGTTAACCATTTTAAAATTTGGAGCCAAAATATTGAATTTTTGTTTAACGTCATTGAAATTTAATTAGAAGGCGAGGAGCTTACAGCACAGTTATCTTTTGTGTCAAGGATAAATTCGGTTCAACAGTTTTTATTATATGTAGTGTGCTGTATGAAAATAAAAATAGTTTCTGCCAGTCTTGAGTACAATTGCTTTTGTAACATTTCTGGATTAATTGTGACAAATGTGTAGCAACGGTTATTCGAGCTCCTCGAGGGATTCTTTTAACTATGGGTATACTATTTTTCAAATGGCTTAGATATGTGTGAAAAGGAGTTGGATCGTTGGCTACAAAAGTAGGCGCACTCGGAATTATGGGATGGATGTCCAAAGGGGAACTGTTTTGGCTAAAACATTTCCTGTGTGTTTTTGTAGTGTGTATGTTAAGGCCTTTTAAACATTTGAAAGACTTATTGCACTGTGTACATGTATGGGTCGCGTTCGACGTGCTATCACAAGATTGGTTAACGGATTGCATTCACAACAGTTATATAGATTCACAAAAAAGAACAAATTAAAACAAATTTAAAAACACAATAATGTACACTGAAAACATAAAAAAGTCAAAGTCAAAATATGAAGGCTGCTTGTTTTGGTAAAAACACGCACGCGTCGTTACGTAGGTGTCACAGGATGGTCTTGCAATTGGACGCTGCAGTGGAAGAGACCTAGCGACGCATGACGTCGCTAGGACAACCGATGGCAGCCTTAGCAACCGCGTCTGAGCCTGCTTGTCACTTTTGATATTATAGTGACAGCAAATTAATTCTTATTGATCCACTCATTAAATTGCACTTTATAGACTTTATTGGAGGATCAATGAATAGATAACAATAGTAGAGCATAAATAAAAATTGCTCGACACTTTAACAATATTTATATGAACATTTAAACATTGTTTTCTACAAAATTCTAATTATATCGAGGACCTCGATCTTAGCAACTTGACAGTTTTTTTTTTAATTTGCATTTGATTGTAGTTAATAATTTATTTTAAATTATTAACGAGAATCGAATAAATTATTCTTATCGTAAGTACTCTTTAAGATGGATGGATTACTTCACTATAAATGTCAAAACATTCTTGGATGCCTTTCATTCAAAGAAAGAGACAAAGATAGACAAGATAGTGTCTATTTCTTTCTTTGAACTGTTTTGAACAAAACGTGAACAAAATTACTGAAAATGAAATGTTTGATTTAAATTTTGTTTTTTTGAACTAACTTTTATGTATTTAACCATTATTAAATAAATATTTTAACGTATCTAATAAGAAATTAATCAAAATAGAATTTGTCACCCGTAGTTATGTTTAAACCAATGGGAACTCACGTAGATAATTTTGGTTGGTCGCCAAGCCATGTGCCAATAACAAACATGGACCGCATTTGTGGAACGAGGCCAGTCACCAACACCTATATATATGCATACAAACATTGGATGAAAGACCTTTTCTGATTGGTTCTCAAGCTCAGTCGCTTGTGTTTTGCATGTCAAATAAGACGAATTTTTACTTTTCGCATAAATATTTAATAATACTTTTAAAGGTATGTCGTGGACCAACGATGTTGTTTTAGAGTTCTTAGAACTTTATAGACGAGAACAGCACTTATGGGATCCAAAACATCCTCTACATAGAAATAGAAGTGAAGTAGCAGAGGCTTGGAACAGAATACGGGCTTCACTAAGTATACATTGCTCAGTATCTGATTTGAAGAAAAAAAAGGAATCTCTAATGACTTCGTTCAGGATGCACCTAGGAAAAAAGAGAACACAGGATGGTTACCGTACCACTTGGTTCGCATATCCATTAATGGAGAGTTTTCTTGGCGGCAAATACGAATGTGATAGTACTAACCAATTAGAAAATGAGGTGAGCTTATTATTTTAAAAGCTTAGTTTATTTTTAAATTGATATTGGTAGGTACGTAAAATAATACAAAAAAATAATGGCTTTAAAATGTTCAACGTTTTTATGAATGTATTGGTGCACATTTGATCCAATTGTGTGTTGGTATGGAGAATGGCGAAAATTTGTTTGTCCCAAATATGTTGGCCTATATGGGGTTGCACAAATATTTGATGATTTATTCTATTCTATTTGATGATTTATCAATTTAATAATATTGTTGTTATGTTATAAATTAAAACGCGTTAGATGATTACGTAATCAACTCTTTTTGTAATTTTTTTTTACCTAAATTACTCAATTATTCACTGAGGTATAAAAAACAAGATAGGTATAGTTACCTAGGACATACATTATCTAGACAGACAACTGTATACCTATATTATTAATGTTAATATTTCTAAACCCCTTTTTGAGTCCGTAAGTAACTAACAATCTTCACGCTGTATCAATGACAGGGTAGTAAGAGAGGACAGATCGCCAGGCTTCGCGATCCATGCATACTTCTTTCGCTTCTTCAAGATTAATCAATCGCTTCATACACGCACGTCTGGGTATTAGAGTACTTTTGACTTTTCCGTTTTTGAGCAATCTGCTTACGTGGTCTTCATATGTAAGTCTCGGCCTACCTTGACTCCTGCCCTCTACTTTCGTTCAAAATATATTCTTCGTCAATCGTTCCTCAGTCATTCGTTGAACGTGTCCAAACCAACGGAGCACGCCCTTTTCCAGCTTAACGCTAACACTTTCATTCAAACCTGCCATATTGCGTATCACTTCGTTACGTATTAGATCGGCCAAAGTTACGCCGCAAAATTTTCGAAGTGGGTAGGTAAGTATAGCATATTATACTTCATATAGTAAACAAGCAAACTCCGAAACACACATTATTGTGGATCGACCTGAAATTCGAACCCGCGACCTCATTTCGGAAGTCGCAAAGCCATCGAGGCAGTCAAACTTTTTTTTACTTTGCACACATAGATACAGATTCCAAAAATACAACTCGGCATTTGGTAACAATCCAATCGCTACTTTTGACTTGACTAATAAATCGAATGACTCGAATATGTATTAATTTGACCGTTATAGTTGTTGCACACTATTAGCGAGAGGTATCTTTTCATAAGTATAATAAATAGTATTGCTTCGTCCATCAGTTATTGCGTTGTAGTTGGTGTAGGCATACTCTTCTGTTTTGCTGCAATTTTTGGGTAATTTAACGCACCTGTGGTCTCCAAATTCTACGACATCTAGCAGCTTTCCGAACAGGCCCCTCCTGTGAAAGAGTGCCTCAATTCAGCTCCGAAAATATTGATGTAACTACATATTACAACATATGTCTTCTTACATTTACAGTTCTTCACGAGCGCTGATAATTATGCTGCCCAAACAGTGGTCCCAAACCATACCAATAATATTAATAGATCCATAAACATTTCTGATAAAACCATGACCATGGGAAAACAAAATAAAACGCTACCATCGTGCCAGAAAAATATAATGAATATTTCAACATTTCCGAAAAAGCGAATGGAAGAAAGTGTCCCTTATTTGAAAAATTGTGATGATGTTAAAGGTGAAATGGATGAGTATGATTTGTATGGCCAGCTGATGGCAAAAAAATTGAGAAAGTTAGACGAGCATCAACGTGATTTGGCAATGCATGAAATCGATAATGTCATGTTTCGCGCCAAAATGCAAAGTACAACATCACAGACAAGGAGTTATTCCACATCTCCATCTCCTGTTCCACGGAAGCTGAAATCTCCCGTGTTTATTGTTGCCCAACATAATATTGCCACAAGCATTCAGTACGAAGATGAGAATAATATACAATATCAGGAACAACCGCCATCTTAAAATGGTTTTTTTAATACCAGTGGGCATTTGATTGTTAACCTTGACTGCCAAAGGTTCCGAGCTTTGTTTATATAATCTAAGGCTCCAAGGTTATAAAATTGATCAACGCTTTGGCAGTCGAGCCTAGATATGAAGTGAGCATGAATTGCCAAATGGATAATAACGCAGAAATTACTCCAGAGGTGAGTATTGCGTGTTCAATGATTATGGAATGGCCATTTAGTGATTTCGGGATCGCGATTTATAAGAATAAAAAGATTTAACGTTCAACGACAAGTGTAGAAGTCAATTTTGGCGGGAACAGCGAAAGAAGCGGTCGCACTCCGTTAATGATTTTTCAAAAGTAGTGTATTTTCGAGTGTTTATGGGTAAAAAAATTCTTAAACATAACAGCTTCGACAACATGCACAAGTGTTGTGAAATTGTATAACTCAGTGGGCCGCGGCATTTTCTGATACCTTCCAAAATCCATATAATATATACGAGTAGGTAGTAAAATTTACCATCATTTTACTGCAGTAGAACTTTGAACAAAACCAGATACATGAATACGCTGCTATCTACAAGAATAATCTACTTCTTTTGAATAAAGAAGATTAACGTACGAAATTTAACGTACTAAGTATAATTGAAGATGTATACAATTTTTATGTATACAAGACTTTTGATATGAAATTGAAATAACATGAAAAAAAAGATTCAAATTACTTGATTTTGGCATTGCTCAAGCCGAGAAAGTCCAAAAAGAAGAAGAAGTGTAGAAGTGAGTAAGATTTGTCACATAATCATAATAGCCTATTTACCTTTATAATAAAGTTGAATAGGCTGTAAAATTAAAAAGTTAATTGTACAATAGATACGTATGGAGAATACAGAATTTTATTGAACTAAAGGTATATTTAATAAAAGTTTGAAGTAAACAAGACACGGATATATACCGCTTATATCTCAATAGCTTTCGGTGTTGAATCACTTTTACGTCATATCAAATCGATTTAATTGTTTTATTTTCTCTATTTAATCAGATTTTAAGATGTGATAAAGAGAAAAGGCGTCCGTAATTAGGTGATTACTACATAAGTAATATATACACATACAATAGTCACGCCTCTATCTCCAAAGGTGTAGGCAGACATGGTAATTGGACTATAAGCCCACTGTTCATTTTTGTCCCATATGCGGTGGTGAGTCCATTGCCGTGTTGAAATTGGCAGTCGCAGGCTGTGGCTACCTGCTGTTGATTGTTTTGACGCCCTTTAGTAATAGACGTTCAACTTGGCTTGAGACTGCCATGTTACAGGCAAAAAATAATAATAATTTATTTTTTAATAATATGTATATTTAAAAATATAAATAATATGTTAGTTACCTGAATAAAGAAAATAATAAATAAATTATAATTTAATAGAGATGAAAAATAACTTCCTATTGTATCGTAATTCGTATTATAAGCATCCAATCCAAGCTTCTAAAAGTTTAATGGGAAATTTGTGAATATCGGAGACCATGGGTTAATCCGAGGGCTCACCTGTGACTCCCGGCCACAGGCAAATGGTAGGACTCCGGCACGACATCCATGACGATTTTTGTTTTTTTTGTTTTGTATAAATTCATTTTACACACAACATTGATTTTGTTTTGTATAAATTCATTACTATATAATTGGTCAAACATCATGTAACTCAAACTAATGTAATTACTGGCAGTTAGAAAAGAGTGGCCATGAGTTTTATTGCCAGGTTCTTCCTCAGGCTCTACCTATTGCTGTGCGAATCTGGCAGTAAATGTAAATGTAGAAGCAATAATCTTGACGTTCATAAGTGTTACTTTGTGACCTACATGAATAAAGATTTTTCATTTCATTTCATTTCGATACCATACGTAAAAAATAATAGTCGTGTTTTGACGCTTGTGATAATTTTTCTGTACCCTTATTAGGAACCTCACCCGACTTTTAGCACAATCATGGAAATATTTAGGTTGAGTAGGTAGCTTTTACTTAGGTAGGGTAGGAGTTTAGTAGTAGTACCTACTAAAACCAGGATCTACAGCAATGACCAAAACACCAGAATAGTTACACCGAGCTCGATCTCGGTGAAGTCCCAGGAGATGTTAACATGTCTTGGAACCCGCAACGAAATTAATCAGATGATAATGTGAGGAAGTAGGAAAAGAACGTAATGCCTCTTAGGTAGGGTAGGTACATGAATCATAGTGCAAGTTGTACTCTGAACTTTGAATTGAGTACCTTGTTGACCCACAATGACGGTCGTCGTCATACGTAAGTTGTACGTGTAATTTGACTTTGACCACATGTAAACAAGAATTGCGCAATAACCAGCACTACGGTGTAAATAGGTAGATACTTAGTATCTATTGATGTCGAAATATACGATAAGTAGTTAGATTAGATCGATGAACGAATGAAGTAAGTAGGTACTTATCTACTAAATCTTACTATACCTATATATATATATATATATATATATATACCGCTATTTACATAAGCTAATGTGAAACACTTGAAACATCCGCCTGCTTTGTGTTCTTCATAAGCGAACACTGCACTACGGCTACATCTTACGATATTGCTCTTCGTGAGATGAGTCTGTTTGTCTTTCTGGTAGTTCAGTGGCTAGAACATTGCCGTGGTTAGGCAAAGGTCACGGGTTCAATCCCCGTCTCGAATCGAATTGTCTTTTTTCACTTTATAAGATATTTAGCAAAATAATTGCTACGGTTACTCGACACACGGGTTAGCTCATTCAAACCTGAAGGATCTCTCATTTATTAATGATCGGCAATTCAACTTTCGACCGAAACGATCAACAGCTTCTCAGCATACGTAAGACGTGTTTGTAGTGAGACCTTTGATTTCAGACTTCCGACAATGGTCTTCGGCCTTAATTTTGCTGCTAGATGGCGAGTTTCCTATACATGGGGTTTTTTTTTTATTTGACTTTCTCTGTTGCGCGGTGGGAGTGCATCCGACTGCTACACAAGAGGTCGTGAGTTTGATTCCCACCCAGGATAAAACTTTTTATGATTAGCACGACGGTTTATTCTGTGTCTGAGTGTTATTTATCTATAATATGTATGTATTTAGAAATATATAAGTATGTTTATCAGTTATCTAGATCCCATAACACAAGCTAATATTAGCTTACTTTGGGCTAGATGGCGCTGTGTGAAAAGTGTCCCACAATATTTATTTGTTTATTTATTTATCCTGTCTGATGATCAGGTTTTTTGGTGAAGAGTTCGTAACCCGGAAAATTCAGTCTTCTTTATACGATCGCCGCATTAAGCAACTCTTTCTATGGCTGGTCGTCGGAGCACATTAAAGCCAAGTTGATGGCCTTTTGGACGGCTTAAAAATGTTTGATAGCAGGTTGCCACAACCTGCTACTTACTATTTCAATACGGCAATAAACTAACCACCTATAACAGAATAAAATGCTTATGGTGAAATGTAGGTGCACAATATGATTTTGCCATTCTTTGGGGGATAAATGCGTGAATTATATTATTATCCAAGTTAAGTGATGGAGATATAAGAGGGGCTGCTAGGCTACTATTTAGCAGAGACGTGGTGGCACCTTTTTCATCGGAGACTCTTTTAGCTTTGGAGAACAAGCATCCCGCCGCTGCTAATAACCTTTCCTTTCCCGACCATCCCGATTCGTTAGACAAACTTACAGTTACAGCTCAGCAGGTGACCATAGCCATAAAATCTTTCCGCTGTGGTTCTGCCGGTGGTCTTGATGGCCTTTCTCCCCAGCACCTGAAGGACCTCACGGGTGTTTCCGCCGGAGAGGCGGGTGAGTCACTGCTGAGGGATTTATCGAATCTGGCCAACAGAATGCTCTCCGGTGATGTGAACGAAGCCGTCATTGATGTTTTATATGGGGCTAATTTGTGTGCCCAGCGTAAGAAAGATGGCGGCATTTGTCCCATCGCCGTAGGCTGCACATATAGGCGTATGGTGGCTAAGATTTGTTGCAGACATGTCAGTGACGATTTAAGTCAAAAATTCCAACCTATTTAATTAGGTTTTGGTTCTAAAGGGGGTTGTGAAGCTGCCATACATGCCCTACGTTCCTACTTAAATTTTGGTGATGGAGAGGTTATCCTTAAGGTTGACATTAAAAACGCTTTCAATTCTATTAATAGGGACACCCTTCTAGCAGAAGTTAAAAAAGAAATTCCTCAAATTTTCAATTTTCTTTGGCAATGTTACCGACACCCTTCTAAATTACTGTATCAACAAACTTATAGAATCTGCTGTTGGCTGCCAGCAGGGTGACCCGCTAGGGCCGGTTATTTTTAGTTTAGCTATTCATCCAATTATTAGACGAATAAATTCGAAATTTAATGTCTGGTATCTTGATAATGGTACTCTTGGAGGTGACATCGATACAGTTTTGGAAGACTTGCAGCTTTTAATACGTGAATTTGATAAAATTGGTTTAGAATTACATTTTTCAAAATGTGAATTATTTATCACGGACTAAACAGACCGACAAACTGTTATACAGAAGTTTAAAGATTTTATTCCCGAATTCAAAATTATGAACAAATGTACACTTAACCTCCTGGGATCACCATTTTTTTAAGAATGAGTTGCTTCGTTTTTAGATGAAAAAATTCTAAATTGTCAGGATACCAAAGAGCGGCTTTTCAAAATTAATATACATTCCGCTTTTACTATAATACGTGATTATTCTTTTGGCCCAAAATTGACATACTATCTTCGAACTTGCCGTTTTCGGAAACACAACAAACTTTAAGAAAATATAGATGAAATTATCCGAAATACTCTAATTGATATTTTGAATGTAAATTTAGATGACAGAGCTTGGTTTCAAACGTCCTTACCTATTCGGTTGGGTGGTATAGGTGTTCGCTAAATCTCCGATATTAGCTTACCGGCATTCTTGTCGTCGGTGTATGGTACAGATAAGCTGACCAGGAAAATTTTAGCTTCGTCACTGGTAAACTTTGAAGTGCCATATTTATCTGACGCCATGAATGTCTGGAAAATTACCTGCCCGAGCGCAGAGCTACCCATCAACTAATCTTCCCATCGACAGTGGGATTTGCCACTTTGCAAGTCAGTTCAAAAATAACTAACTAACTCTTCATCCAGTGCAGCAGAGCAATCACGCCTATTGGCTGTGGGGGAGTGGGAATCTGGTCTCTGGCTTCATGCGCTGCCGTCTGCCAATACTGGCATATTATTAGATAATGGCACTTTCCTCATTGCTACCTGTATACGCCTAGGTACTTCCTGCATCGTTCCACATCGTTATCACTGCGTTGAAACTGTCGACCGCCTCGGTCACCACGGACTGTCTTGTTTCAAAAGTGCTGGCCGTTTTCCGCGACATGCTAGTATAAATGACATCATCCGTCGCGCCCTTTCTGCCGCCGGCGTACCAGCGGTACTTGAACCCAAGGGATTTATTAATAATAATAATAATAGTTTATTTCCAAGAAAATTACAAATTCCACACAATATTACGATTAAAGGAAATGACATAATCAATAAATAGGTATCCTGGCTCCCAAACTAGGCTTATGCCTGTGACTTGGCAACCAGTGTCCCTTCAATAATAGTCTTAAGCGAATAGTCTTTGTGTCGGAAATGGCTGTCTACCTTATTAAAACAATGAACAATACTTTTCAAAAAGTTTTATGTGTAGTATGTACATTTGTGGGTGCGTGTATGCGTGCATGCGTGCGTGCGTGCGTGCGTGTTAGTGTTTGTGTGTGTGTGTGTGTGTGTGTGTGTGTGTGCGCGCGTATGTTTGTGTGTGTGTGTGTATGCATGTGTGTATATGTGCGTAGTTTGCGTTATGATGTATTGGGTATGAGATATGGTGCGTATTTATATTTGCGCTCCGTCTAAGTCGGAGTAAGAAGTAGTGCCTCTATACTATCGTAAGTCTGTTCCATCAACCATGACTTGATACGATTTTTGCATTGATAAAGACTGAGTTTGTGTATGTAGTGTAGTCTATTTATCTTATTATATATTTGTGTACTAAGGTAGGGGTACTGGTGCTTGATAAAAGTAGTGTAGATTCTATTACACGGGAAGACAATGTCGGCCCTACGCTTCGTAATTATTTTCATTGGAATATGATGTTGTCTGAAAATACACTGCAGTACAAACAGTTTCCTCACTGTTAGCACTTGGCATGTTTTTTATAGCTCCGTTGTGGGATACCTATAAGGCTTGCAAAACATTATAGGTAGCTTTATTATTATTATTTATTATTCCATTAGGACAGCTCTTTGAGCCCGCTCTAACTTTAGAAAGTGGGTTTTGCAAGCGCCTCCCCATACTGGAAGGCAGTAGGTAATCAAAGATTGGCAAAGTGAGAAGTACACGGTTCTAAGTGTCATGGTATCTACCGAATGGCGTAGTTTCTTAAACATGTAGATTAGTTTTCGAGTCCTCTCCACTACATTGTCTATATGCTGATGCCAATTGAGGTGCTTATCTATTAATACTCCCAGGTATTTAACGTTAGTTACCGTCTGGAGCAGAGGGCAGTTGCAGGGCTGGAGTCCAGGGCAGGTGTGGACCCTCAGGTTAAGAGGTATTTTAGGCTGAGTACGGTTACTTATTGAAAATGTTACTATTTTTGTTTTATCCGTGTTCAAGGTTAACAAGTTCTTATCGAACCAATCGACCACTACATTTAGAGCTCCTTGGGCAAGATAATTAGTTTCCTCCCAGTCCCTTCCGTGTACCAATAAGGCTGTATCATCAGCATAGGTAAAAAAGTAAGAGTTGGTCAATGAAAGGGAACACATGTCGTTTATGTAGATTAGAAAAAGTGAAGGGCCCAAAATACTTCCCTGAGGAACACCGTATTCAATTTTAGTTTTGTTACTGATCACATCGCCAATTTTAACGTGCTGGTATCTATTTGTGAGATAACTTGTGAAAATGTCTAGTGCACTCCCGCGTATGCCTGTTTTTTCTAGTTTGGAAAGGAGTATTGGAACAGAGACAGAATTGAACGCTTTCGATATATCCAGAAAAATCCCAAGGCACATATTTTTACTATCCATAAGTTGAGATATTTTTTTATAAAAACCAACAACGGCGTCCTCTGTAGCAATACCTGCCCTGAAACCGTACTGGTTTTCAGACAGCAAATGATTGGCCCGGATATAGCCCAGCAGACGAGTGTTTAGCAGTATTTCCAAAATTTTGGATAAGGCTGGTAACACTGATATTGGCCTGTAATTGTTCACGCTGTCTCTATCCCCTCCCTTATGGATAGGGTGGACTAGAGCTATTTTAAAGATATCCGGGAATACACCGGTCAAAATTGCTAGGTTACAAATATGGGTAATGTAAGGAACTAGTGTTTTGTTGGTTAATTTCAATATATTAACAGAGATATTGTCAATTCCTACAGCGGTGTCGGATTTAAGATTGCTAATGATATTCTCTACTTCACTGTAATCTGTTTCTAATAAGCATATTGAATTGCATGTTGTTATAGGACCTGGATAAGTAGGTATGATCGTGCGCTGTTTCTGTATTTTAGTGGCTAAAGTATGTCCTATGTTGGCATAATAGTTGTTGACCGCATTTGCCGCCTTGATTTCATCTGTTTCGGTCTTTAGCAGTTCTCTGGGTGGAGTTGATGTTGGTTAGTGTGTGTTATGGTTTTAATTAGTTCCCAGGTAACTTTTTGTGGATTATTCTTCCTATTCTCAAATTCGTTCTTTTCATAATTTGACTTTAATTTGCGCAATAACGAATTGCAAAAATTGCGATAGCGAGAGTACGTTAATTTTAAGATAGGATTTTCTGGTTGTAGTCTTAGCTCTTTGTGCATTTTGTCCCGATTGCGAATACAACGGAGTAGGCCTGGAGTGATCCAAGCCTTTATATTTCGATTTTTTTTCGGAACGTTCGTGTGCCGAGTATGCTTGGTTATTATTTGGCTTAATGGTTAGGATAAGATATTGACTGCTTCGTTTGCGTCATTAGTTAAAAGAACTGCGGTAAAGTCTGTACTTTCAATGTCTGCCTGGACACTTTTTATATTAGTAATTTTAGTTGTATAAAAATATCTTGGTTTCGGGCTCTCTAGTTGTAGACTTACAAATATTGATACATGGTCGGTTATAAGGGTCTTACAGCACAGGTAGCTAAAAGTCTGGTCTTTAAGAGGACGTGATCTAGGCAGTTTTTTAACCTTGTGGTGGGCTGGTAGTAATCCATGGGCAGCAGTAAATGTGAGATATTCATTCGAATGTTTATCTATGTTGTTGGGTTTGATATCAATATTTATGTCACCTATCAACGCAATGTGTGACGTGTTTGCTAAAGATACCAATATTGTATCCAAACTATACAAAAAGCTGTCAATATCTGGGTAAGAGGGAGATCTGTAAATGGCTAAAATTGCAATGTTCTCTCCTATTTTGCACAATAGGTTAGTTCCATCTATGATTTCTGGTTCCGTAACCGAACACTGGATAGTCGACTTAATGTACAATACTACTCCATCATTTAGATTTTTTATATTTGTAGTATAGTGTGAGTTATAGCCGATTATGTTTGGTTTTGTAGATGCTTTGCTTAGCCAACATTCAGTGAACACGATTATGTCACAGTCAAGCGTTGATTGCTGGAGAAAAACTATGAAGCTGTCAAAGTTTTTACCTATACTACATATGTTAATGTGTACTATTGATATTTGTTTCTCTGTTTTATTAACTAAATTAGAGCATTCGGCCACAGACACAGTATACGACTGAGACACCTGAAAACTATCCAATTCCTGCACAAGTTTGTCAACATGATCAGTCATTTATAAAAGTAGAAGAATATATCATGGGGGTCTTACATCTTATGTGACCATGTTTATGTTTCAATAGTAGCGGATGCTCGCTCAGTACTGCTCTGAGATCTACATTTACGGTCAACGTATAACCTGTAATCGTTCTAAATGATAGTGTAAGGTTATGTGAGTTTGTTAAGTGTTGTGTATATGATTGGTGCGATACGATGGGAAGAGACCTGACGGGATGTCACTGGTGCCTTGGAAGATGGGAAGGCCTCTTGTGTGGGATGCCACATGTGTGGACACCCTGGCACCTTCGCATATTCCTAGCACTGCTAGCTGTGCGGGAGCTGCTGCTGCGTCCGCTGAGGCACTCAAACGGCGCAAATACACAAATCTTGCAGGAAATTATGTATTTGAGCCGTTTGCGGTCAAAACTCTTGGTCCGTGGGGTCTTAGTACAAAGCTTCTTTTCAGAGCTCTATCTAAGCTTTTAGTCGATGGTTCTCATGATCAGAAAGCTGGCTTGTACTTTGGTCAAAGGCTCAGCATTACAATTCAACGTGGCAATGCTGCCAGCATTCTGGGTACGGTTGTGACTGACAGCGATGTGGAAGAATTTTTTGATGCATAAATATTTCTATTTTTTTTTTTTTGATATGAGTATGTAAATATTCCTTACCTTCCTTTTGTAATATGTGTAAAGTTTATAGTAGCTGTAAGTTGTAAATATAAATGTAATATTATTTTTTTAAACGCGAGGTTTAATAATAAAATGCGTGAATTATATTATAATTATAAATCTTGTTTCATGAATGTCGCAATAAAAAAATGGCATTTGATCAGCATTTTCAGTGTGATTAAATATTTTGAGACGTCTGCCGAACTTCATAGTAGTATATTGGCAGATGTGTGTGTAGTGCAACACCCCATAAATAAAATTAAACATGATAATAACTGACATTTTATATAAACGCAACACATGTCGCACGTTTATTTTATTTACCCACGATATATTCTGTAATTCACCAATGGTACCTTGTCGATGCTTGAATAAGGGATCAACGCTTGGACCTTGTTGAACATTCAAACATTGAACCGGCTCTATTCCAATCACAAATTCATGAAACACTCAGAAATTTCTTCTAAAGGTTTGTGTTACAACTGAGACTAACGCTAAGATGACATTGAACATTCGAACATCTATTTCAATCACAAATCAACTTTACTTAACTTAATATGAACATTAAATATAACCTTAAAAATATGATACAAATACAAATTCATCCAATTCTCAGAAAAGAGCAAAGGTTTCGGTTGCATTCGGGAATAACGCTGGGATGACGTCGTATAATCAAACATTGAACCAGCATCTATTCAAATCACAAATTCATCAAATACTCAGAAGAAACGTAAGGTTTTGGGTTGCAACCTGGACCAACGCTCAAATGACGTTGAACATTCAAACATATAACCCGCACCTACTTCAAAAATAAATTCATCAAATACTCGAAAACGCTCGGATGTCGTTAAACATTCCAAAATTCGAACCAGTATCTTTTCCAATCACAAATTCATAAAATACTCAGAAATTCGTTCGGTTGCAATCGGGACTAACGCTCGGATGACGAACTTTCAAACATCGAACGTCTACTTCAAACAAAAATTCAACAAATACTTATAGTTACAGAACGAGTGAACGGGACATGACATATTTCAGTAAACTCAGAATTTTGTCCAGTGACTCTTATGCAAACTGTAGGTATATGAGATGGAGATTAACTTTGCCCGATTCCGGTTGGTTAAGCGGTGCGCGGGAGTAGCAGGTACAGAATTTAATGAATTTCAAACATATTTCAGTAAAGCTGCCACTTGTATATCTTGTTTATATTGATAAATTAATTACAAATTCAAATGGGCAGACAGTTATAGCGGTTACAACATCATGGCAGAAACTTTGGAAAACTTGAAAATAAAAATTAAAGTATTTCAGTAAACCTGCAATATTGATATAAATGTTATGCTTGTTGTGATATATTAGCTTATATTTTTAAAGGCAGACGGTTTCTCCGGTTAAAAAAAATTACACATGCTTTTCTTAATACTATTATAAGCTTATATTTGTAAAGGCAGACGTTTCCTCCGGATAAAACTATCCGGCAGACAGTAAGAAAATATTATTCAGTACATCCACTTTAGTAAGTTTGAAACTTATAAATGCTGTTCCTTATACTATCATTAGCGTAAAATTTTATAGGCAGACGGATTCTCCGGTTAAAACTAACAAGCAGATCGAGAAAAAAAATGAGTACATCCACTTCAGTAAGTCTGAAATTTATACATGTTAATATTAATACTAATATTACCTTATAATTGTCAAGGCAGACGTTTTCTCCGGATAAAACTATCCGGCAGACAGTAAGAAAATATTATTTAGTACATCTACTTTAGTAAGTTTAAAACTTTATATGTGCTATTTTGACTCAGTCGCTGAATATCATATTCTCAAAAGACCATATTTGTATAACAACACATTCGCAAAATATGATATTCATGAAACATCATATTCTCATTACATCATATTCTCAAAAACCTGATTTAGTTATAAAATACTATTGGTTTCTAATTGAGAATGTGATACTCAGAATCAATGAGATTTAATTATATCTAAAATAAGGTATTATATTAACATTTTTTTTAACTTCAATATTGACAGACATTTGATTCAATATTGACAAGTAACAGTCTTGAGAAGAATAGCATATATAAGTTTTGAAGCGCTCGTGGCCCCGCGGTCTCAGAGTTCTGTAAACGATCACTGAGTTACGCAACTTTCACTACGGCTGGTCCTTGAATGGGTGACCACTTTGTGGCATTTACATTTGCGAGCGTTTCCGTGCTTCGGAAAGCACGTTAAGCCGTTGGTCCTGGTTGCCAGTAAAATGGCAGTCGTTAAGCCTGGTTGAAGGCCTTATGGGCGGCTTGAAAAATTTCAACAGCAGGTAGCCACAACCTGCGTCTGTCTATTTCAACATGGCAATGGGCTCACCACCTATTACGTGGGACAGGAATCCACACGGTGAAAAGTGGGCATATAATATGCCTCTGCCACCCCTTCGGGGATAAGGCGTGATGGATATTTATATTTATTTATATATAAGTTTCAAAATTTATTAAAGTGAATATTTTTTTCTTACTGTCTGCCGGATACTTTCAACCGGAGAAAACGCTTGCCTTTAAAAATATAAGCTAACTAGCTGTCCCGCCCGGCTTCGCCCGTGACATATTTCGAACCCCGTGGCACCCATTTAATCCCATTGTTTAATAATTTCACATTCACAATAATGTATGAATATTTTCCAAATTCATTGATTACTTCTCCGCTCTCCAGTACCTAGGTACCTACCTACCCGCACGGCCCGGTCAAATTAAATTAATTTCTTTGCGCCTAATTTTGAATTTGCGATAACTCGTAAGATATTCATTTAATTTGCAAGGTGTGAAGGGACAAAATAATCTTCATAAAATGCTGAAGTCAACTAACGTAGTAAAAATGATAAGGATTAATAGCATATTTGTGTAAATAGCCTTCAAATAACCGCTTAATAATTGCTGTTTTTTTTAAGTATTAAAATGGATATAGTATGTTATTCTTAAGTGTACAAATCTGCACAGACCCAGAGCCCTACTAGGTTCGGGAACAGTGGGAAATAATCATATATCCGACAACAGTTCTCGATACTGGTTTATTGATTAGAACAAAAAATAATTAGTTACAAATTAAGATCTCTTCATTACAAATAATCTTAATATCGCGATTCAGTGTTCGGGCTCAGCGCCATCTAGTGAACACTTTCGAACTTAAATATGCAAACTATTCAAACATACTACGACTTAAGTTATATTGAAACTTACACTTATACATTCCGCCCACCAAGGCACTATTTTACATAGGCCTTACATACTGAGGAAATATCAGTACCGCCCACCATTACACAATTACTTAAGTATACTACAAGCGAGAAACTTAATATTAATGAATCTTAACATTAAAGAAAATTTACAAAAACAATTACATAGGAATAAAACATTCAGTGAGTATTATGTACTATTGTGTGACAGGTAAAATACCTAACTTACAAACTGGTCTTTTTATGACTGAGCTTTGAGTACGCAAAGTAACCACTCTTGTAATATTATCTGATCCGGGATGTTTTGCTATAACCTTCGCCAAAAGCCATTTACTAGGTGGTAAAACATCTTCTCTCACCACTACTACATCCCCAATACTTGGTTCTGGATTAAGCGTAGCCCATCTGTATCTATGAAGATACTTAGTGAGGTATTCCTGCGACCAGCGACGCCAGAAATTTTGAGTCATTTTCTGTGTCAACTGCCACCTACGTAAATTTGATACCGTTGAACACTCAAAACTGTGGTCCGGTACTGCGACCAGGGGTTCACCAATAAGAAAGTGTCCTGGGGTTAAAACATCAAACGCATCCTGTTCAGTATTTAGTGCGGACAGTGGTCTAGAATTAAGACATGCCTCGACTTGAGCGAGGTCGGTAGACAGTTCCTCGTAAGTCAGTGTGGACTCTCCTATTACTCGTTTCAAACGAAACTTCACCGACTTTACGCCCGATTCCCACAGCCCACCAAAATTTGGAGCCCGAGGCGGTATGAAATGCCATTGCGTACCGTTAGTGGCCAAGGTTTCCGAAATATCTTTCATAAATTTGGATTTTTCTTTCAAAAATAGAATTTGAAGTTCTCTAGAAGCACCAACGAAGTTAGTTCCGTTGTCACTCCAAATATCTGTACATAAACCACGGCGAGAAACAAACCTTTTGAACGCAGCCAAAAATCCTTGAGTGGTCATATCACTGACCACTTCGATGTGAAGGGCGCGTGTAGCCATACATACAAATAGACAAACATATCCCTTATGAGCATGATGACCACGACCCTTTGTAGTCCTTATATTAATGGGACCAGCGTAATCTACACCACTACATTTAAATGGACGTGACGGGGTTGCTCTGGCTTCTGGTAGCTGACCCATTAACTGTTGGGATGGCCTCATTGACCTTTTTACGCATGGAACACATTTTCGCACAAATGATTTCACTAAAGATCTTGAACCAATTATATAATAACTTGTCGCCAAATATGTCAACATCAATTGAGGTCCACCGTGAAGGGTTTTGGCATGAGCATCAGCAATTAATAGATCGGTAAGCTTAGATTTCTTAGGTATCAATATCGGATGTTTAGAATCTAAAGAAAGGTGGGAGTTGTCCAATCTACCTCCTACTCTCAGTATTCCCTCTTGGTCAAAATAAGGATTTAAAGACTTAAGTGGTCCTTTCACTTTGACCAAATTTACCCGCTGCTGTATGATGGGTATGTCCTCCTTAAAACTGTCTTGCTGACACATTTTGATCACACATTTTAGCGATTTGTCTAATTCATCCAAAGTAAGATACTCACCATATCTGATTTTGTTTCGAAGTACATTAATGACCCGCCTGCAGTAAGCCACAACCCGTACCAACCTGGTAAGTGATGAATATCTGTTCATTATATTGAATATCTGTATGTCCTCCTTTACAGTAAAATTAACAGTCATTTCTTCTGTGGTCTGTAATGTCTTTGTCTTTTTATATTTTACGATGGGTTCGTGAAGAAATGCTGGACCGCTGAACCATAATTTAGAATTTGACAGTTCTGAAGGACTGACACCCCTTGATCCCATATCTGCAGGATTTTGCCCCGAAGACACATGAGACCACTGAACTGGATCAATATCAGTCAGTATCTCGGAGACGCGGTTGGCAACAAAAGTTTTCCACCTACAGGGATGACTATTAAGCCAAGCGAGGACCACGGTCGAGTCTGTCCATGCTCTTACATTAACTAAATCAATATTCAATACCGATGCTACTTCAACTAGAAGTTTAGTCAGCATTACCGCTCCACATAGTTCCAACCGTGGAATTGAGACCTGCTTAATAGGTGCCACTTTCGTCTTGGCGGTTATCAACGTGACATTTACGTTGCCTGACGAATCGACAACTCTTACATAGACTATTGCCGCATATGCATTCTTGGAAGCATCTGAGAACCCATGCAGTTCTACCAGAGTATCATCGGGTTTTGTGCCATGCCATCGTGGTATTTTTATTTGTGATAGCAGTGATAACTGGCCAAGGTAAGTATTCCATTCAATTAGTATGTTACTTGGCACTTCTTCATCCCAAGCCAATCCTGCTATCCATAACTTTTGAATAAATATTTTTGTTGTTATAATACAGAGTGATACCCATCCAAGTGGATCATATAATTTGGAAATATGTGAAATAATTTTCCTTTTACTTATAGGTCCAGATTCAGGACTTAGAGTGACGGCATATTGGAAATCATCACTGTGACGATTCCAGGTAAGACCTAATAATTTAACTAGTTCATCTTCCTTTATTTGTAATCGTTCTCCTATATCTCCCTGATTTTTAGACCTTTCTTTGATGTTCTTTATCAATTCTTCATTATTGCACATCCACTTTTGAAGTTCAAACCCTGCCTTACTTAATAACAAATTCATTTCTTTATAAATACTAACTCCTTCATCTACAGTGTTACAGCCCGTTAGCAAATCGTCCATGTAAAAATCGTTTATGACTCTTGAGGCAGCGGTTGGGTAATTTGCTCCTTCATCGTGAGCCACTTGTTGGAGGGCTTTCACAGCTAAATAAGGGGCTGCAGCAGTGCCAAATGTGACTCGCAGCATACGGTATTTTTCTATTTCACCAGCAGATCTTTCGCTCCATAATATTCTTTGATAATCGGTATCACATTCTGCCACTTTTACCTGACGGTACATTTTTACAATATCAGCGGCCAGACAGATGGGATATCTCCTCCAGCGCATTAATAAGTGACGGAGTTCTGGCTGCAATCTAGGTCCAATCATCAATTTATCATTTAACGAATAGCCATCTTTACCTTTACAGGATGCATCGAACACGACTCTTACTTTTGTTGTATCTTTATCATTTCTTACAACTGCGTGATGAGGTAAGTATATACAATTGTTCTTTTGACTTTCCTTTTCAGTAACCCTTTCCATGTGTCCTAACTGGACGTATTCTTTAATTACTTCTGTATATTTGTCTTTCAGGTGTAAATCCTTGTGTAATTTGTTGTTTAACGAAGTCAGTCTTTTTTTTGCAATCTCTTCAAACCCTCTAAACTGGTAAGCATCGTTTTTCTCCCGAAATGGAAATCTCACAATGTACCTTCCATCTTCATCCCGCTTAGTGGTAGCCACAAAAATCTCCTCACATTGCTTTTCTTCTTCTGACAATATTTTCTTTGGATTGCTAGGCTCCGACTCCAATTCCCAAAATCTTTTTAAAGCTGAATTATAATCACAGTGTGCATGCATGACCACAACATTTGCCGACAAATGACCAGATATATTTACTACTCCAGATATTATCCAACCAAATTTCGAACCCTGCGCGACAATAGTACTGTCTGAATTCTTTTTTATACCTGCCTCAATTATCTGGCTATAAACATCAGCACCTAATAAAAGATTTATTTTATTAGGCGTGAAGTAGTGTGGATCTGCCAGATTTTCTTCGTGCACGTTCAGCCCCTCTACTTCAGTTACTTTAGTAACTGGGAGAAGGGATGTAATAGACGTTAGAACATAAGCCGTAATTTGTATGTTAAATTCGGAATGAAACCTAGACTTTAAGTTGATAATGACAGCTGACCTTGATGATATTTGTTTATTTCCTCCTACCCCTCTAATAATACGAGAGGAAGGTATTTTCTTCAACCCCAGAAACTGCACAGTAGCTTCTGTGACCAATGACACTTGTGAACCTTGGTCAATTAATGCCCTAACCATCTGATACGTACCTGCCCTCGACTCAGCTCTAAGCAAAGCTGTGGCTAATAAGACAGTATTATTAGACTTTCCTGTCGAAAAACACGATATCAATGGTTTGTTATCACTCTCTATTTCTGAACAGTAATTATTTATAACCACACTGTTTTCCTTCGTTGGCATGTTTGTGCTGTCTGCCAAAGACCCTGAGTTTGACTCTAACTTTGAACAAGTAGCCCCAGTATCACTCCGGGGATGTAGCAGTGAATGATGACGACGTTTGCAAATATGACATTTTACAGTAGATTTACATGCCTTTGCCGAATGGTTGTTCCCTAAACAATTAAAACATATACCCTTTTCTAGAACGAACGTACGCCGAGCATTACCTGTCTGCACTAAGACAACTTATGAATCTCGGAACAGTAAGGGCAGTGATTACCACTGACATCGAACTATTTATTTTAGGTTGAACTGAACCTTTATAAGATTGAAACTTGAGACCCGACTTTTTATTATCTAAAAATTCCAAAGCCCGATACCTATTAGTTAAAAATTCGGTAAATTGTACAAATGTAGGCAGCTCATCTGAGGAATTATGCGAAGTAATATTAAACTCCCACTGTTTGCGGGATTCGGGATCTAACTTTAGAGTAATTATATGAATAATTATTATATCCCATGAATCAACGTTGATTCCCAAATTTGATAAAGATTTCAAGCAATCGTTGGTATTGTCAATCAACTCTTTAAGATCCGAAGCTGATTCGCTTATTAAATTCTTTTGACTAAGTAGTCTCTTTAACATAAAATGTGATAAATATCTTTTATTGTTGTACCGCGAAGTGAGTAAGTCCCAACACCGCTTGTAATTTGCATCAGTTATAGGAATTTGCCTAAGTAAACGTTCTGGTTCTCCAGACAAATAACCCTTTAAATATTGCAGACGTTGTACATTATCCAAACCCTTGTTACTATGTATAAGTGAAGTGAACAAATCTCTAAAAGTTACCCAATCATTGTACTGACCGGAAAATACGGGAATTATTATTTTTGGTAATTTTACCTGACACTGTTTAGGGCTGCTGCCAGCAGATGTCAACTTTTCGTCTTTAGAATCAATAGACTCTAGAGCCGTTTCAAGCTCAAATTTGTATTCGGTAAACGCCCCTTCGGCCAACTCATAAATATTTTTTCTAACATAATCACAGGATTTTATTTCATCGGGTTGATAATCAAACAATTGGCTATGGCCATCCAAAAATCGACTCCACAGTTGTTCTAAAGTCTCTAATCTTACTTTAACATAAGGGCGTGTAATTCGATCTTTGGGTGATTTTTTAAAGTTAACGTAAGCTTTCTTGATTCTGTTGAAAGTATCATCTTGTTTCATCGCTAAAGATTCCATTTTTAGGCTTAATAAAGATTACAAATATAAGGTAAATTCCAATAAGTCACAAACAGATACAGACTCAGTCCGTTTAAGTAAAATTTCAAGTATACTAACACTACACAGATAACTTACCTATGGTTATGGTAAACAAAAATATAAAAAATACAAGTGCTTTAGAGATAATTCTATACAGAAAAAAAAGCATAGGTTTCCTGTAATCATAAATTTTGGAAAACCATTCTAAGTCCTAGAGTAAAGTTAAACTCCTAAGTTTCAATAAATCGAAAATATTCTAAGTGTTTTAGTAATAGTTTCTCTAGTGGAAAACGGACATAGGTTCCCCGTCACAACCAAATTTTAGAAACTATTCTAAGTCTAAACTAATATTACAACTATTGTTAATGTCCACAAACTTCACTTATATCCTTTCAAGTTAATGACGCTATCAAAATAAAGTTCACTTTTGCTTGACTTTCTTGTTAACCTTGTTATAACTTAAAATATAAATTGTGCAACTCACAGTTTAAGTCCTTGTATCTTCAGAATACCTCAGTACGTTCACTCAGTTATTTCAGGAACCATCAGCTACAGCTGTTCCTCCAGGGTTTCCAGCTTCAGCTCTACTCTGCTCAGCTCAGCTCTCACCAGCACCTGGAAATCCTCCTGGGACCGCAACACTCCTCCAGATACTTCAGCACCTGGTACCTCTTAGCAGTCCGCTGAGAAGTTGTTCTGAACAGCGACCCATTGTCCAGTAATGTGCGGAGTTCCACACGGGATGTGATATCAACGTCAAGTTGATCACACAGCTGATACCACTACCGTAAAATGCCGAATCCGACTCTAAGGACCATGTACAAATCTGCACAGACCCAGAGCCCTACTAGGTTCGGGAACAGTGGGAAATAATCATATATCCGACAACAGTTCTCGATACTGGTTTATTGGTTAGAACAAAAAATAATTAGTTACAAATTAAGATCTCTTCATTACAAATAATCTTAATATCGCGATTCAGTGTTCGGGCTCAGCGCCATCTAGTGAACACTTTCGAACTTAAATATTCAAACTATTCAAACATACTACGACTTAAGTTATATTGAAACGTACACTTATACATTAAAAGATAAACATATGTCGTCGCGGACTTTTTTGTAGACCTTTATTAGATACACAATTGCACCATACATTATTTTGTTATATCTCCAAGGGCTTAGGCTGCGTTTTTGTTGAAAGCTCCCAGACGGCTTATTTTTTCCGACATCCCCAACAAATATCGTTATAATTTGGTCAATATATACAAAAACTTAACAAATTATACATAAAAACCTTCTATGATAATCACTCTAACTATTAAAAAAAAGCGTATCGTAATCCGTTGCGTAGTTTTAAAGATCTAAGCATACATAGGGACAGACAGCGAAAAGCGACTTTGTTTTATAATATGTAGTGATGATGATAGTGTTACGTTCGTAGGGTGGGTACTAATAGGAGTTGCACTGATACCACAAATTTATAAGAAACACTTTAATTACTCTAAATAAAAACAATAAAACCACAACTAATAATCGCCACTAAACACAAATTCTTCTCTAAGATAATCGCACTGTAACAGTATCGCACTATTTAGCTTCGATCACTTCAATTCGCACTGTTCGCTTCCTCAAAGGAGACTGTCCTGTAGCCGCGAGCTCGGCCCTTTATATACGCCTAGTAATGTTCTGGAATATTCGGGAGAATTCGTTCGGTACCTACAATCGGGTACATCTCTAGAATGTTCCACACGATACTAGTTGCTCCTTCGGTATGTGCCGGAAGGTTCTCGACCTATTGCTGTCCCTTCTGGTGCTATCTCTGTCACATAGTTCTAGAATGTTCTTAGTGTAGCTATCACTTTTTAATAGTGCTATCCCTGTCTAATAGCTCTGGAATATTCTAAATGTAGCTCTCTCTTTCTAATACTGCTATCCTTGTCACACTTTCATGAAATTACGCTATATACTGAAGTGGGCTTCAAAGGCCCATAAGTCGTCCTGAAAACATAGGGGGTGGCCTGAAACGAACTGAAAACATGTTTCAGGCGCCTGAACACAACGGCAACTGGGGTGAAATTCGGATAATTTGGTATGTGATAGAGCCTCCTCGGAAACGGCCTGAAACCGCTTTTCAGCCTGCTGAAAACGTTCCCAAGGCCCAGAAAATGACGTTTAAAGTTGTTCACTAGTCCGCCGGCGTAACAATAGTAACAAGCATAACATATTTCAAAAATAATTGCTTACTGAAATACATTTAAAATTTTAATTTTTTCAAGTTTTCCAATGTGTCTGCCATGATGTTGTAACCGCTATAACTGTCTGCCCTTTTGAATTTGTAATTAATTTATCAATATTAACAAGATATGCAAATGGCAGCTTTACTGAAATATGTTTGAAATTCATTAAATTCTGTACCTGCTACTCCCGCGTACCACGTAACCAACCGGAATCGGGCAAAGTTAATCTCCATATAGGTACATTTTGCATAAGAGAGTCACTGGACAAATATTTTTTGCGGTAGGATGTTGGGGGTACAATACAAGGTGTAGGTTTCTCCGCAAATAGTTTTCCAACCACGTGCTAACTACCAAAATCCTTCTAGAGTTTTCCTGCTATTATTATTTTGGATTCATATCGAGAGAGCGCTTCCATGTACGTCATGGACAAAGATAGAGATCACAGCTACTCAGCTTAGTAAAATTTTTGACAGAGTTATATTGTTTTAATGAATTGTATATTTTTATTTTTTACATAAGTACATATTAAAATAGGGGATTATAATAAAAGTTACATACATATTTATTGACAAATATGTATGGTTTAGTTTAAAATGTACACTTTAAAATGTACCATTTGTATTCCATTAAAAATTGGTAAACCATCGATATCGTTGACTATCTATTGACAACTCTACCGGCGACCCCGTTCAGTCGCCGGACTCCGACACCAAGATGCGGAACCGCGAAACAGTATCCGAACGGTTGCCAAGAGGCGGAATACCGTAACTGCGCCTGGATGCCGGCGAGTCGCCAAACCCGATACGGTTTCAAAGTTGCCGGTTTCGGCTTCTAAAAGAAGCTAGTCTGCCTAATAGAAAAAGCAAAAAAAAATCAGGCTGCTGTATATACAACATATTATCAAAATACTGAGGAACTATGTGAGTACGTGGTGGAAAAGATCTTCGAATTGTTTAAAAGCGAATGGATAAAGACTAGCACTCGCCTAAAAAAAATCACACACACACATAATAGTAGGTATATGCCTCGATGACGGTCGACCAGCTTAAAATGTGTGCGTTTCGATTGCTCCGCCACGGTGTCCAATCAAAAAAAGCACTCCGTCAAAAATTTGTCGAAATTTGTCAAAACCGAATGCAACAAACTAAAAATTTGTCAAAGTAGAAATGAAGAAGATATTAGGGTTTAAAGTTGGCCGTTAGAGATCTAATTCTTTTTGTCAATTAAAGATTGAATTTGTCCAAAATTGACGAAAATAGAAGTATAAGCTCTAGAGCTATATTTTACGAATTATTCGATTTTGAAGTTATGGCCGCGCAATCCTCCACTCATTGTTTCTTTAATGTTGATTATTTATTAAACCTTACGATTTCTTATAGTAAAATTAACACAAGAAGGATCTTAATTTGTCGAAACTAATGAAATCAATAAATACTACTAAAGTTTATTTAAACAGGAGATATCGATCCAAAACAAAAAGTCCGTGGCCGCGCGAACGAAACGCTTCTTTGTAGGCTCATATCTCACTACCCATAATTGCTAGGATTTTGGTCTGAACTTCAATTTATTCGGCATATTAACCTCATTATAATGACGTATTGTTTTACCCTCAAAACAGTTTACAACTCGTGTTAAATTAAAAATAATGATGTCTTATATAATGTTCTACCAGCGTGACAATTATTTAATTTTATTTAGGAATACATTTACATTCAATAACTGGAGGACAGCTATGAAATTGAATAACATCTAGATCGATTTGAAATAAAAATACGAGTAAATAAAAAACTTAATATATTTATTCATCATTAACATTAAAAATGAAATAATGGTAAAAATCAAAAGTAATATAAAAAAATCAACAAATAAAATAAATGCGAGCTTTAGTAGATTCGTGGTCATGACGTTTGTAACAGAACTGAAATATCTGATACTCGATGAAAGAATAAAATTAATGCATGGTAAATATCACGTTACTAGTAGTAGTAGTGTAAAGCGGCGTATCGACTTTGCGCGGCAAACGAACGAACCAGTAATTGTCTGGTTTTGAAAGCGCGGCAAAAAATGTCAAATTTTAAATAACGCGCGCGGTGAAAATGTGGAGTACGACATGGTACTAAACAATTTGTATGGAACCGTAAATGTAGTGATTACCGGAACATATATCACAATAATATGATGAACAATGACAAAAGCGGGCGCTGCTCGTCGTCGACGTACATTGTCCACGTGGTGTAACAATCACCATTAAAAATCTTTGCAGATCTGTACAGAACTATTTTGAAAAATGAATAATTATAATTAATTTCATAAATCACCTATCCGTCTCGCCTATGGCCTTAAAGGGGTAGGCAAAGAAATACTATACACGTCCATTTCACTTTCTGCATTTTTGTCTATATTTATCTAATATATAAACTTCTCGTTGGTAACAAACACCGCTTGTTACCAAACTATTCCAAAACGGCTTGACCGATTATTATTAAATTTCACATGTATATTTGATAGATCTGATAATCGATCGTAATCTATTTTTCATACCCCTTAGTGATAAGGGTAGGGTGGTCCACCCCAAATGTTTATTTTTAAACAATTATTTTTTACTTATTTTGATGTGGCATTAAAAATACATATATAACCCAAATCTAAGTTTTCTCCTTTAGAATTGTAATTTAAATTCGTACGCCCCACTCTTTTTCTCTCTCTGCCTCTTACGAGGTTGCACGGGTCAGCTAGTGTATACATAGATACAATAAGACGGTTCATCTCAGGTGGGCCGCGTTCCGAACCATATTAAAATATAAAAAACAAAATCCTTAGTTCTAGTGTATGACATTTTGTAAGCGCCGTCAAAATGGTCTATGCAAAAATAAAGACATTTTTATATTTAGAGTGTAATGTGAGCTCGAGAAATGGAAGTGCGATTATTGCTGGTGTGACTAAACTACTGTAACTCACCATAGTTTCAATGCACGCTTGTGCGACACACTGAAGCTCGACATCATGATGGTGTGGCATGCAACGTCCCTAGCTCAGTTAGTTCCAGCATTGGTAATATGATACATATCTTAGTGGCGCCATTTGCTTAAGCTTTAATAAAAAAAAATAGGATGATAAGCGAAAACTGCCGCAAATTGACCTGGGTCTGCAGTCTTCAAATAGATAGCCTCAGGTTACTGATTCTTGTGATGATTGTTTTAACGCATTCTATGAAATTCCATGGCTATCAAATTACAACAAAACAAAAAGTTTACAAGCTGAAGATAACTTTAAGTTATGATATAGGTAAATTAATTATTCTTAATAGATGGATTTAGTGTAGTAGAAAAGGTGTATGTCCAAATTATATCGAAATTATTGTCACCCTGGTAGAACATCATATGAGACATCATTTTTTTTTATTTAACACGTGTTGTAAACTGTTTTGAGGGTAAAACAATACGCCATTATAATGAGGCTAATATGCCGATGAAATGGAAGTCACACCAAAATCCTAGCAATTATAGGTATTGAGATATGAGCCTACAAAGTAGCGTTTTTACTTAACTTTAGTAGTATTTATTGCTTTCATTAGTTTCGACAAATTAAGATCCTTCTTCTTGAGTTAATTTTACTATAAGAATTCGTAAGGTTTAAAAAATAATCAACATTTAAGAAACAACGAGTGGAGGATTGCGCGGTCATAACTTCAAAGGCGAATAATTCGTAAAATATAGACCAAGAGCTTATACTTCTTTTTTTCGAAAATTTTTGACAAATTCCATCTTTAATTGACAAAAAGAATTAGATCTCTTGCCCATGTAGTTGCTGAGATCTCCGTGGCCGCGCAATCCTCCACGTTTCGTTCGTGCGGCCAACTTTAAACCCTAATATCTTCTTTATTTCTACTTTGACAAATTTATCAATTCAATTCAATTTTTTGGGTATGGCACTCGTCGAACGAACTCAACGATTCAGCCAAAAACAGACATGCGATGGAGATTATTTGTAAATGTGAAATTGTAAGAATAACAATTTAGCAATTTTGGTTTTGGTCCATATGTGAAAAATTCTTGAATAAACATAATAAGAAAAAAAAACACTAATATAAAAACAAATAAATACGAATAATATAGATAATAATAATTTTATAATAGGGATAAGGATCAGAGTCTGATGGAGTTACACTGAATAAAGGAAATTAAAAGTTTAAACAATTCAGGAGAAGAATAGGTTAGTAAGGAGGAGAAGTTAATGGGTAAAGGGATATCAAGTTCATTTAAGCAGGAATACAAGTTGGGAAATACATTATTTCTAGGGCAACTAAAAAAAATGTGGTCTAATGAACCTTCGTCCAAGCCACATTCACACAATGAAGAGTCACGAACGCGTATTTTATGAAGAAAGACTGGTGTGCAGCAAAAACCTAACCGCAATCTACAGATTACCGATATGATGCTTTTTGAAACTTTTTTAAAACGATAAAACCATGGTTTTAAAATGACTTCGTGCTGAATGGCATGGAAATGTTTCCCTTTCCTTCTGCTACTAATATTCCAGTGGGCCTGCCATGAGGACTGGAGATCCCCTTGGGGAAGACTTAACAAGTCATATCCTTGGTATGCAAGGTGTTTGAGGTCTGATGTTGACGACACTATAGCATTTTTGGCAAGAGTGTCTGCACACTCGTTGCCCTTAATACCACAGTGACTAGGAATCCAAACTAACTGGACTGTCTTTTGCTTGTTGGCACAGGAAAAAAGTACTTGTTTTATCTCCAAGATGAGAGCACTATGGAGTTTACTCTTAAGTGGGTTCTGTTCAAGAGCCTGAAGACAGCTTAGAGAGTCAGTGAAAATAACAGCATTGCTGATATCATGGGACTCTATAAAGAGGCATGCTTCCAAAACTGCCACGCATTCTCCTGTGAATACAGAAGATTCCTTGGGGCACCTGAATTGCAGAACGATTTTTGAGTTCTGGTAATAGACAGCAGCTCCTGTATAACTATCATTATTCAGTTTTGAGGCATCTGTGAAGAACCGTTGGTAACCACACCAACGGTTATTTAGTAATACTTTGAAGACAGAATCCGCCGAGGGGGTATTTTTGTATATTCCAGCGTCCAGACATATATCAGGTTTAAAATACAACACATCGAAGTCATGTCTGAACACTGGCAGTCTCTTAGATTTAATTATGGGATGCTCTAATGTTTGGAAGGAACGAAAGGTCTTAATAATAAGTGGTATGTCTTTACGCAGCCAAAAGCTGGAGTTACAGCATAACTCACTCAATAGACTTAATTTTGGAAGAAGAGGATGGAAAGATTTACTAATTAAACGATATATAAATCGTGAGGCTAAGTATTGGCGTCTTAAGGATAAAGGAGGTTCGGCGCATTCGACCTGCAAAGCATTGACCGGAGTGGATTTCATACAGCCTGAGATGAACCTTAGGCAGCTAGCCTGGGTCCTATCTAGTCTTGCTAGCGCCCCTTTATTACATGGAATGAGCAGAAAAGAACCATAGTCCATGATGCTGCGAACTAGTGCATTATAAACTAACTTCATGGTGTATGGATGCGCACCCCACCAAACACCAGAGAGAGCTTTCAGAATTGGAATAATTCTCTCACACCGCTTCACCTGATAGTTTATATGTGTTAGGCCAGACAGTTTAGCATCCAGATAGACCCCAAGGAATTTAACAACAGTGGCGTTTGGAATATGGAAGTCGTCGATAGTCACTTGAACATGAGGGAGCACACGTTTTCGAGTGAAAGTAACTATAGAGCTTTTAGATGGAGCCAACCTTAAACCATGGTCTAGCAGCCACTGACTCAATGAGTTCAGGGAAAGTGTTAGTGATGTAGCTGCATCACTGATGGAATAATCTGTAACATACAAGGCGAGATCGTCAGCATACTGTAAAATTTGACAATTGCTGTTTAGTGCTGAGCCAATGTTAGCAGAGTACAGGTTATATAGCAGGGGACTGAGGACTGATCCCTGAGGCAGCCCAGTCCACACCTTTCTCAGCCCCATCTCCTCTCCCTGAACTCTAAGCATCAGCGAACGAGACATAAGTAACTGGCATATGCATTGAATTATCCTTACCGGAAAATTCAGGTGTAGCAGTTTCTGCCTGAGAATTGGGAGAAGAACGCTGTCATATGCAGAACTTATGTCCAGGAATGCTGCTACAACAGATTGACCCTGAGATAAAGCAATACGGATATCAGCTATAAGTACTCCTACACTGTCCATAGTTCCAAGTCCCTTTCTAAATCCAAACTGGAATTTTGGCAGTAAACATTTTGATTCCACCATTCATTCTAACCGATTTTTTAATAAGTATTCCAAAATTTTTAACATTACCGATGATAAAGCAATTGGTCTAAAACTGTTTGGATCCTCAGGGTGCTTCCCTGGTTTCAAAATCGGGATTTTGAAAAATTGATTTTGATTTTTCAAAATTTCAAATTTATGGTTTGATGCATTCGATTTTGACAAATTTCGACAAATTTTTGACGGAGTGCTTTTTTTGATTGGACACCATGGTAGAGCAATCGTTTGTTTACATAAGATATCATGACATGACTGAACTTGTACAGACAGGTAACATAGTTCAACAATATTTGTGAAGCATTTTGACTATATAAAAAATTATACAATTTTTTCGAATGCTAAACATGTACGTAAAAAAAACCGAAACATTTAAATATTTTTTACACTAGTAATTCCGATCATAATGTGTCAAAAATTATTTGTTTTGAAACTGGGGGAATACCATGAAAGTTAATCGAAGTTATTGTTGGTTTCAAAAAACAGTGTTAGCCTTTGTTATTGTATAAGTTCCTAATAATATATTATATTCCCACCATGGCTACTATGATGAAAGAAAAACGTAAAGAGGTAAGTCGATTGGACAATAATGCTATTTTAAGTTTCTTTGTTTTACATTTACGCACTTTGTAATAATGCAAACTAGATTAATTTATTTAAAAAGTAACTTATAAGCGCCTTTTTATTATGTTTAACATAAAATAATATGCTATAAAAGCATCCTCATGAATCTCAACGGTGTTCTTCAAGCAGTGAATGTATCGAATTACATAAATACAAAACCATTCTTGGCAGTCAAGTAGTCACTTAAGTACTCTTTGGACTGTATCTAGAATGTCAGTTCTTCCATGTCGGTCTGTCTGAATATTATTCAGACTCAGTAGATTGTTTGTTCAGGCTCAACACATTGTTTTGAAGTTACTATGTATAAAAGTCTTTCAGCTTGAAAAAATCTATACTATGTCACTCTATATTTTAAATATCCACTTAAAAATAAAGTGTATGGTTTTAAAGAACTTACAAATAGTTCATAAATAATGTGGGACATAATTTAAACAGAGTTATCTAGCTGTAATTAAGCTATGTAATATATAAGCTTATGCTATGGGATTTAGAACACTGATGTTTCACAAATAACTGTTCTTACCTGGGATTCAAAGCATAATGTTTAATTAAATCCTGTAGAATAATGAAATTCTCAGGTCAAAATGAAAATTCGAGTGATTCGCAAATGTTTGTTTCAGGGTTTGAGTGTTTTCTATGTATAAATTAAGAAATATTTTTATCAGTTGTCTAGATCCCTTACTACAAGCCCATATTTGCTGGCCCAAAGTAGCTATATCTGGCTGTGTAAAAAAAATATCATACATAATTTACTTACTAAATTGTTTATGTATTATATTGTTTCAGAAAAAGAAGACTAAAGATAGTTCTAGAAGTAGAGTTGTTAAGGAACAGTCTACTTATGAAACTACAATACACCCTTTATCTGAAGAGAAATGTGATGATGAGCTCACCATATCCAACCCTGTTGAGTTCAATAAGCTAGTAGTTAAAGATAATCAAATTTACTGTGATATGGTTAGGACATTCACAGATGATATGGCAAAATCCAGTGTAGCATCAAATGTAGAAAATATACCAAATTTAGGACTGAATATAAATAAACAAGATGTAATGCTTAGTGTAAAGTCTAGTGATTTGAGCAACATTATCGCACCTCAAGTAATAGATATTGCAGATATTAGTCATACAGAAAGTAAATCAACTGATGATAGTTACGAAATATTAAATAAATCAAATGTATCTCAAATTTCATCTGTAAGTATAGAACATAATTATGCAGAACTGGCAAAACAATTAGAGAGGATGGCAATACCAGATAATGTTATTGAATCTTCACAAGAAAAGGAATTTGAAGTTGTAATACCTAACTGTGTCTTGCAACCTCAATATTTGAATAAAGAATCTCCAGTTGTCATTGAAGATATGCAGCCATCAGCACCATGTTTTGAAGAGATACCTCAAAGTAGTCCTTACCAAAATGTGATATTAGAAAGTAAGCCTAAAGTGAAATGTATGCAAATAGAGGATGTTATGAGACTGTTTAGTGGAGGGGAGATGGAAGATGTTAGAGCTATGAGCGAGAAAGAGGAGGAGATTGTGGAGGCAGGTCCAATAAGTGGACCTGAACATCCACTAGTTGATTTGCTGTCGACTTTTAGGTATGGTATAATACTATCTTAATAATATTATAAATACGAAAGTTTGTATGGATGTTTGTTCTTTCATGTAAAAACTACTGAAATTCAAATTCAAATGATTTATTTGCTGTAAATGGGGTTGTAGCGAGACGGCAAATCACAATTCACAATATTGTAGTACTAGCTCATTTAGCAATTTAACCAATAGCATGCAAAAATTCCTTAAATACTAAATTATAAAAGCATGTTGCATTTGACTTAATTAATTTCATATAAATTTACAATGTCATATGAATGGATTTTAATGAAACTTTACAATAATAGCTTATACATCAGAATAACACATAGGCTACTTTTTATCCCGGGAACAAGTTCCTGTGGGAAACAGTAACAGGAAAACTTCTATACACAGGCGAAGCCACAGGTGTCATCTAGTTTATAATAATTATTATGTTAGAAGGTGAAAAGGGGTCTTTCCAAGCATTTCTGATATTGTTTATTACTATGAATTACTAACAAGTTTTTATGTGTTTCCTGCTCATCACAGCAATCTGTAGAGGTCATTTGGCTGCTTCATTGTCTGAACTTGTGTGATTTTGTTTTGTTTGGAGCAGGAAAGTTGTCCTTTGACCACTCTCACTACTCCCTGAAGAATCTGATGTTAAGATTGGGAACATTCTCAGTCTAGAGTAAATAGTGCTCCCAGCACTCATCAGCAGAATCTTAAAAACAATCTGACAAACCGAATAAACTTTTCAGATGAGGTATTACACTTTGATCCATCTTTATTTAGTGTCCTTACATTACCTGTAACACAGGTTATTCTAAAAATATTAATCCTATGTTATTCAGTATTATGGAAAAATCCTGAATGGCAGGTCTGGTGCGGTTGAAATAGTGATGTGCTAGTATACTATTCACCAAACTTATTCCCTCATAGTTCTAGTGAGTAACTGCACAGAATGCAATAATTAGGTGTTAAAGGGAACGGAATGAGGATTAGTACGAAACTCTTTCTACATAAGCATCACATTTTTCTGAAAGCAAAGCATTAATAACATTAGAGAGACATAAGATTGGCGATTCTTTCCAGGGTAACTGTATACGCTTTTACAACAAGCTTCCCTGTGACCTGAGAAATTTACCATTAAATAAATTTAAAAAGTTTAAAAACAAGCTTTGTGACAAAGGTTTTTACTCCGTTAAAGACTATTTGCAGGTCAGGGACGCCTGGAAATGATGTAGCAAAGTGAAATAATATTGAATTGTAAATAGGCCATCAAAAAAAAAGCCTTCCTAAGTTTCTTGCCGGTTCTTCTCAGGTGGGCCGCGTTCCGAACCGGTGGTCGCTGTAAATATTTTAAATAGTGTATGACATTTTGTAAGCGCCGTTAAAATGGTCTATGCAAAATAAAGACATTTTTTATCAATCATCGCTTTGCGCTACACAAGCGAGGCTCAAGGAAGTTCAATGAAACTTGATTTGCTATCCCTCTTTTTTGTGACAAATATATACACTCCCATATTTTATAAGATAAGATAATTTATTTTAGTGATAACATGTGTAAATAGCTTTTACAAATAATATTATTAAGTTGCATCATGTTGTGTCAATTTAGACGTACAAATATTACTAAGCATGAGATGTACCTATATCATTTTCGAATTAAAACCGTTTTAAATGTTTTCTTAAACATATTTATTTTCATATCTTTGTTTTCATTAGGAATTTAAATCTTATCTGCCATACACTATATACTTACCCATGATGACTTACAACCACATGCACTGCACATAGCCTATAAGATATGTCACGACAATCAGAAAATTTGGGAAATAAAAGTGTATCCATCACGCCTTATCCCCGAAGGGGTGGCAGAGGCATATTATATACCCACTTTTCACCGTGTGGTTTAAAAGTATAAAAAAAATAAAAATATAAGTAGGATCGCCTTTATAAATACTGCTGTTGCATAAATATATGGCGATGGTTATGTTAAGATTTTATATGCTACAAAATACGATCTAAAGTTTTCAGCCCAAACATACTCATAACACCTTATTTCTCCTGTGTGATAATTACTTCTCTATGAATCAAATTTTCCCAAAAATTCATAATAAGTAGCTCGCAATAAATAATGCCGAATATAATAAAACAAAATTAAAGCTGCTCCTAGCAGCCAATGAAGGTGGACCTCGGGCTTCAGATCCATGCAGGGTTTGGAACTAACTAGAAATATTAAACAGCAAAGGGCCAAGATTGCTACCTTGTAGGAATACATAGTTTAAAATACATAAAATTAGAGATGGTCCTGAATACAGTAGCGCTTTACTTGCTCTTAAAGTTGCCAGGTCTCATTTCAAGGCAGCTGATGAAAAATCAAAAGGTAATTTGCTTCGGAAAATAGTGCATAGGCTAAATGGCGAGGGTCCGTGGTCGCTTATATACCATGAGTTTAGGGCTAACCGTTCTGTTAACCTTGCCTATGTACGCAACATCAAAATCAACAACTCGCATACTACAGGCTTGAAGGAAACTACAGATTACCACCTCTTGGATTCTCTTATACCCGACGACTGCTCGGAGAATGATTCTGACTATCACCGACAGATCAGACAGTGGGGTCTTGAGCCACCATGCTCTCCACCGTCAGACCTACCAACCTCTGTTGATGCATTTATGAGGGGGTGTTCCCACGCATTTGGCGTTGTGGTTACATTCGAATCATTCCCAAAAAAAGGCGACAAGCCGCCAGATGACCCTAAGTCGTACCGGCCGATCACCTCGTTGCCCTCACTGGGAAAGCTTTCACGAAAATCAATTCGGATTTACTGTAGCAAAGTCTATTATTGACGCAGCGATATCAGTGCGAAAAATTGTTACATCATCGGTTTGACAATATGTCCTACATATTTCTGGGACTTTTGATAACGCTTGGTGGCCAATGTTGTTAATGAAATTAAAGTCTCAAATATTTACTCATTTATTCATATTTTTCACAAGGCACAACAACCTTAAAATTAGGTCATTATTCTGCTACCAAAGCCCTAACAATGCTGTCCTCAGGGATCTGTGCTAGGACCACGTCTGTGGAACTTAGGTTTTGATGACTTTTTCACTTTGCCATTACCGGAGGGCTGTTCATTGACCGGATACGCTAATGACGGTTTGTTGCTTGATCAGTCAAACACGCGTGCGGGACTTGAGGTTTTGACTGATACGTGCTTGCGCGTAGTTGCAGAGTGGGGAGTACGAAATATTTTTTATTTTTATATTCATTTTTGCTTGTAGCAAAACATTTCAGCTGCTTTTAAAAGGAAATTTAAAGTACCACCGCGTATTAAAATCAATAACATATACATTAATAATAAAAAATCGGTTTGCTATTTAGGAATGATTTTAGAAAGAAATTTTGCTTTCGTTTAACACATAAAAACGGTAGGTGAAAAGGCTAAAAATAGCTTTTACGCGCTGTCGAAAATATCTACTGCTACATGGGGAATTTTATTCAAAACCCTAAAGGTCATCTACAGAGCTACTTATCTTGGCTGTATGTGTTATGGGGCGCCGGTATTGGCTGATAAGGCCACTCTCGGGGCTCCACGGTTAAAGTCAACGCCTTGCTTTGATATTTTTGTGTAAGGCCTACAGGACAGTAAGCACGGAGGCCCTACCTGTGTCTGCCGGTTGACCTTGACATTCTGAGACGCGCAGCTTTGTACTATTCAGCTAGGGTTAGTATTGATGATATGTTTTTTGTTAGAAAAAGATCGCCATAGAATTGCTAGATTGTTCCGAGATAATGTACGTTAAGAACTTTTAGACGAATGGCAGCTGCGCTGGAACACATCCATCAAAGGACGCCACCTTTACCAGTTTAGGTTTTTTGTTAGAAAAAGATCGCCATAGAATTGCTAGATTTGTTTCGAGATAATGTACGTAAAGAACTTTTAGACGAATGGCAGCTGCGCTGGAACACTTCCATCAAAAGACGCCATCTCTACCAGTTTTTCCCAGACGTTCGTGAACGCATGAGAATGTAATGGCTGGAGGTGGATCATTATGTTGCTCAATTTTAGGAGCAAACTACATTCGTTAAAGCTGGTGAAGTCACCGTTCTGTCAGTATTCAACAGTTGATGCCAAATATGATCAAACTGCTCATCACATACTCTGGGCGTGTAGCATTTGGCGAAACGAGCGAAATAACATGCTAAGCAGTTTACAAGTAACATCGGGAGTAGTTTACTATGCGGATCTCGTTGCATCTAGGGTGAATTTTTGTGCTTTTAGACGTTTCTGCCATACATATTACTGAAATGAAACATAGCTCACATAGGAACCGTAATGTACTACCGTGGTGCTTCCCTTTTTTTAGTTGCCTTCCAGGTCTCGCGCTTTGCAAAGGAGGGAAGTGGCGTTAATTTCTTTTTCCATCTCCTTCAAATTACTTCTGATTTAATTCGATGCGGTTTCCAAGACATTTTAACTTCTCCTGAGATTTCACCGAGATCGAGATCGGTGTAACTTTTTGATCTTGGTCATTGCTGTAGATCCTGGATTACAGGAGTCACAGTAATGGGAATGTAGGTGGGATTAGTCCCAAATTAATACATAGTTAGTAGTACAGGTCGCCACACCAATATTACCCCTCACGTTTTGCTACCATGTTCTTCATCAATATTGCTAATAACTGTTTTATAAACTTTCCGATACGAAACCATCAAATTTAAAATATTTGATGTTATACCATAGCGATCGAGCTTGTCTTTTAATGTGAAATGTCGACTCGAAGCGGACAGCTCCTTCGGGATATTGTGTGGGGCAGCACCATCAGGCCCCCGAGGAGAGCCTTATCTTGGTGCATTTCCTTAGCTGCGTCGCTATTAATAGCCCTCGGGCATATTCTGCGACCTGGTTGGGAAGAAGGGGGCATAATGGACAAGACGGCCCTCAAAGGACCTAGTCTCACACACCTGCAGGCAGCTGCGGGGGCAACAGAGATGACGGCGCGTAAACGCATTGTCCGCGTCAATAAATTGTTGATATTGTTAAACTTTCACATCTAACCATTTTTTACTATTATTGTTTTTAGTTTTAATGTTTTTTTCGTTATTCAGTTTTTTTTTTCATTTTTCAGCATTTTTTTGTTATCTTTTTATTGCGAATTTTAGACCGAGACTTCATGCTGAGATGGAGATTTTGGGACGTACCAAAATATATTTGGAATTATTAGAAGCTTCTAGTGTATCCCTCTCTGAAATTCAATCCATTTACGAGTGTTCTCTCTGCAACTTGATTGAGATTGTAGATATAAACTTAAAACTTTATCAATTACTTCGTTTCAGATCATCATTATTAGCAGTGGAACGCGAAAGAATTTCACTGGCGAACGGCTTTGCTAATGAAGAAAAAAATAGACAGTCCTTATGGAAAATAGAGAAAAGACAAGTAAACCAAGTAGAGAAATGTTCATGCGGTGCCAGTGTTACATTGAAAGCGACATACGAACATGCTCAGCTCGCTAAAGACAAACTGCCGCTGGCTAAAATGAGACTAGAAGCCTTGTTGCGGGATATACAAGACTCATACTGTCACCATCAGCACATTGCTCTGTTGGCTTATTATCAGGTAATAATTTTTAATTTTTTTATTCTGCGAAAGTAGAGGGTAGAAGGAGTCAGGGTAGGCCGAGACTTACATGAAGACCACGTGAGCAGATTGCTCAAAAACGGAAAAGTCTAAAGTACTCGGATACCAGATACGTGCATGCATGAAGCAATTGATAAATCTGTAAGAAGCGAAAGAAGTATGTATGGATCGTGAAGCCTGGCGATCCATGTCCAGGTAGTCTGAAAGAACTGGTTTCGCAACTGTCTTTTTTTCACTAAAAATAATAAATTATGTAAATGTTGCTCTAAAAATTTTATTAAGTATCCTACAAATATTATAAACGCGAAAGTTTGTAATAATGGATGTTTGTTACTCTTTCACGTAAATGGATTTCAATAAAACTTTACAATAATATAGCTTATACATCAGAATAACACAAAGGCTACTTTTTATCCCGGGAACAAGTACCTGTGGGAAACGGGAACAGGAAAACTTATCTAAGCGGGCGAAGCCGCGGGCGTCAACTAGTATTTTAATTAATAAATCTCTCTGTGGCATTTATTAACTAGTTAATCAGATGCTTATAAAGTTCTGCAACTTGGTCAAAGGCAAGCTTGGTCTTTGAATGTTAGTGGTACAGTTAGATCTTTTTATCGCTTACGCCTGGGCCCCGAGACTCATCCTTTAGTCTAGTTTTGTAAATGTGGTTGGCATGGGTCTGAATCTTCTAGGGGCCCTTCTTCTACACCTTTTTACGTTACTGTTACTCATTTTTATTCCACTAGATTGAGGAGTTAATATCAGAGACAATAAAAAGCAACAAGCCAGCGATTCGAGAAGCATTATCACTGGTGCTGGCCGCGCTGAGATTGAGTGCGAGTGCGCTGGACGCGCTTACAAGCGCTTTACAGCGGTGGGCTGTAGTGCTAGCGTCAGCGTTGATCGACCACCGGGATTTGCGGCAGCTGCTGTTTATATTACATCATTTGTTCAAGTGAGTCATGTCTTTGTTTGCTTTCAAAAATTTGTTCTAGATACATTTAAAGTTTATGTATTTTGCCAGGTTGCTATGAGACCACGTTCGGGTTTACAAGTTTGAGATTTCACCAAATTTTACTTTTTCTGCCTTTGTCATCTCTCGTCTGAGCCTAATGTCCTAGTTTAATATAACTAATTGAATCGGGCGTTACATTCCGGAAATCCATCATAGAACGATACTAAAGGAGGGGAGGAGAAAACTTGAGAGTGTGTGGTGGGATCCTTCTCCCCTCCGTTATTATCGTTCTAATATGATTTTTTCTCTCCTTTTAGATTGTCTACGCCATACCTTAATCAAAATTAGGTCAGACCTATAGAAATTATTCACACGAAGGTTGGCACAACCCTCTAGCGTGTTCCAGCAAATGAAAGACCAGTGATTCAGGCTGGCGGGTCGTGCTAGCTGTCTCGGTGTGTTCTTAACTTCCATGACTAATTGAATATATTAATAACATATGGACCATATGGTATTGTCACGGGGTAAGTCATACCATCTCCATAATTTTCCAGACAGTCGCGGTCAGTGCTATGGGCCTCCCGCGTTCTACACTTGCGAGCAGATGTAGAGTCTCCAGCAAGAATCCTTGCGGTACTAGACTTGTTGCTTGCCAAACAGAGGGTGGATGCTGCACAAGAGTGTATTGAAGGTTTGTCAGAACTTACTTATCCTACCCACGCATTCGCAATTACTATGTTCACCCTGAGTAGACACTATCACGCCATTATTATTATTATCATCTTCATTATTAGCAGTCGCCTTTGTGGCGCTGTGGGAGTGTATCCGACTGCTACGCAAGAGGTCGTGCGTTCGATTCTCCCACCCAGGATAAAACTTTGTGTGATAAGCACGATGGTTTACTCTGTGTCTGGGTATTATTTATCTATAATATATATATATATATATATATATATATATATATATATGTATTTAAAAATATATATGTATGTTTATCAGCTATCTGGTTTTCATATTGCAAGCTTTGCTTAGTTTGGAATCAGATGGCGTTGTGCGAGTTGTCCCAACGATTTTTTTTTTATTAGATGTTAGCACACTTCATCTCAAAACTTATACTACGTGTAAAATAAAACTTGTATACCTAAGAAACAGCTATCTCAAAGTTTAACATATTTTTTATGCATTTTAGATGTTATTGAGTACAATATTCATATCAATCACCAAGTGCCATCAATCAACAGTATAAACTGTATTACATTTCTAGACGCCGATGAAGTGTGGGAAGAAGTCGACAAGCGCGGCGATGGCAGCGCCGTCAGTGAAGGATCGCTGAGAGAGCGAGACTTGCTGTCCTTGTTACTCGCACTCCCAGTAAGAGATCTAGTCGCAAGGATACTCTTGTTCACACACAACGTAAGTAAACTATTTATATATTACTTAAGTTGTAGTAAGTATACTTCCATTGTACTCAAATTTAAATTATTTTCCCGGTAGAGCTATGCAGAACTAGCAAGATTTTTATTCCATTAGTTTTGTGGATATATAATACTACATTAGACCAACTACTAAATTGTAATTATTCCCAGTAGTTCTATGTTTCAGTTCTGAATACTGAACTTTTTAGTTCCGTACCCAAAACGTGAATTATTTAAAAATGAATGCCCATAATTCATTTTTATCTTCCTCTGTGTTTTGGAACACTATTCGGCACGTAAGCCTAAAAAACCGAGTATCTTTGGAAGAAAAGTGAAGAAGATACCTAAAAAAAAGAGAGAAATTAAGAATAAAGGGAAACTAGGTGATAAAGCAAACGAAACTAGTAAATTATGTGTCCTCTGCAAGCCATACAATATGTTTATTATAGATAGGTGATACAATTCTGATATTAGATGTGTTTGGAGCTATGGCACGAATTAAGCTTTAATTCATTAACAAATTTTAAGGATATCAAACAAGCCCGTCCATACGAGTGGGTCGACAGCAATGGCGGCCGCGGCGTGTTACGAGCATGCTACGGAGTGCGAGCTCTGCTACAAGTGCTACAACATGCTACGAACACGCACACAGGCTACGCACGCCTCAGACAAGTGCTACGAGACATTGCTGCACGAACATTGCATGGTCTCGCTTATTTGCACCTTTCAAATTGGTAAGTTGTTTTATCGTAAGGAAATAAGTATTAATTTTTAGGATTCCGTACATCAATAGGTAAAATGGCACTGTCCCCCTGGGGTTATCTTTTGACCCTGGAGTTATCCTTCCGACCCTGAGGTTATTCTTCCGACCTTGGGGTATCATTTCGATAACTCAATCGGGACTACTGGTGATAGGCGCACGGCACTAGACGGTAGGTACAGCACTAGACGCACTAGACGGTAGGGCACCGTGTGGTTTTATTCGTTAGGAGTCGGTCATGGCTATCATGAGGATTACAAAATAAAAGAAAAACACTCTATTTCACTAAGATTTCACTTTATTTGATATTGTTCGGACGAATGCCGTCTGACCTGCCAACTTCGTAATGGCGACTGTCAGATCCTCGTCCAGATGCACCAATAGCATCTTGGAGACGTAACAATGAGTCTGACAAACGTTTTTACTTTAAATGCCAAATAAGTCTACAAAAAATACGAGTAAACCGGTGTTTTTACTTTTTATATTTCAAAAAATAGCTGAAATATTTACGATGAAAGTGCGTATAACGCGGGCGACAGCATACGTCACAACCCTGCTCATTCGAGACGCCGCGCCGCGCCTTGTCGCAGACTGCGAGGCTGTGACGTCATAATGTGCGCGCCTAATCTCGGAAATTCAAAAAGTACTAAAACTTCTCGTTGTTACGAGTATAACTTTGGAAATACTGCATTAGGTATTAAAGTGAAATTAAAACTAATGTAATGTACATGAGCTACGCTCCAATGTTAGCTGTATTTGACAGTAATATTTTGACCCTTTTGTGTTCTACATTGCGACGGTAACTCGTAACAGATATACGTAGCTGTTTTCTTCGTAGTGAGTGCGTATGCATATCAAAGCGTATCCAATTCCAGGTACAATTTTAAAGCATCGGAAAACGCTAAGATGAAGAGTGTTGCTAAATATTGTGAGACATATTTTTTACGCAGCGCCATTCAGACTAAATTAGGCTTATATTAGCTTGTGCTATGGGATCTAGACAGCTGATAAACATGTGGTATGTCCATTTACGAGCGTTTCCGTGCTTTGAAAGGCACGTTAATCCATTAGTCCCGGTTTTTAGCCAAGTTGAAGGCATGGGCGGCTTGAAAAAAATTAATAGCTAGTAGCGTCAACATACATTTGTCTATTTCAACAAGGCAATGGGCTCACCACCTTTTACTTGGTACAGAAATGTGAGCGTATAATATGCCTCTGCCACCCCTTCGTGGTTTCAAGGAGTGATTGATAAACATACTTATATATTTCTTAATACATCTATACTAATATTATAAAGCTGAAGAATTTTTTGTTCGTTTGTTTGGTTGAACGCGCTAATCTCAGGAACTACTGGTCGGATTCAAAAAAATATTTTTGTGTTAGATTGACTATTTATCGAGGAAGACTATAGGCTATGTGTCATCACGCTACTACCCTGGGGAGCGGAGCAGTAGTCATAAATGTCGACAAATCGGGCAAATTTTTAATACAATATTCTAGAATTTATAAGCGACGGGATTTAATAGGTGCGACGGGAGTTTAAACTATGCCATGGGCAAAGCTGTGGGGGTCACCTAGTACATGATATACATAGACAATAACAAATTTTCTATACTTCGAGAAAAACGTTTTGTAGACCACACAAATATTTAGTCCGACCCAGGTTTCTGAATCGGGACCTCAGCGCGGCAGTCACAATCGAAATGAAACCAATCGTTAGTTCTGCCAATACAGCTGATGGTACGCCGCATAAGATTATTGGATCGATGGTGTTACCTATTACTTGTGATAATCTTAATAATATTATAAATGTGAAAGTTTGTATTTATGTTTGTTACTCTTTCACGTAAAAACTACTGAACGGATTTTATTGAAACTTTACAACAATGTAGCTTATAAATCAGAATAACACATAGCCTACTTTTTATCCAGGGAACAAGTTCCTGTCAGAAACTGGAACGGGAAAACTTCTCTACGTAGGCGAAGCCGCGGACGTCAACTAGTATTACAATACATTACCATTTACGCCACCGAGTCAGTCAATGAAAATAAGAAAATGTTAACTTTTCAATCGAATTTCTTTATTTCGCTGTAGTAATATCTTGTGTATTGTATCGCAGTTCTCAATATTTCGGCATAGAGCTGCGAGAGAAGATACACGCGGAGCTTGAAGCGTCGTTCTTCGCAGGGCTGCAAATGTTCGGGTCTCAGGACGGCCATCGACTGCCGGCCACCCTGCTGACTGATGATACAGCTAAACACTATTGTCTCACTCATATCGACCAGTTACATGGTAGGTCCTGCCTGTCGTAGCGAGATAACACTCGCACCCCCCCCCCCCCTTCCCAAAGAGGCAGAATAACACCCGAACCCTCCCTGAACGAGCCTGCGGTAGCGGACAAAATCTGTCAGGACCCTAGGGCTATCCTTCCGAGGGTTCACCCGGGACTCCTGGCCATAGAAAGTTGAAGGGAAACGTGTGGTTTTAGTCGGTAGGAGTCCAGCACAGCATCTATGAGGATTTTTTCACAAGAAAAAAATTGTCCTGCCTTGATTTATATCGTACGACTTCCTACTGATGATTATTATAAGTAGTACTGCTACACGATTAAACCGCTGCACCAATTTCGATAATTTAGGTAACTAACATACACACTCACAAACTTTCGTCTTTATAATATTAGTACTGATCAGATAACCTGGAGGATTCACTGTGATAGCACTTTCATTTTGGTCCGACATCTCTCTAGTACTCTCTGTCTCCCCCTCTACTCATCCTTCCTCCACCTCTTACCATGAGAGACTGTATTAAAGTCTCGGCCATTATTTAAATAAGATAATATAACGGTACACAATAATTTTAATTTCCTTACAATTATAGTGTGATTTGACATCTCTATATTTCGTGAGAAGTTCGATACGTATAATAAAGTTTAAAAATTATTCACCATAAAAGTTTAAAAATAATAAGGAAAATTTGCTTTGGTCCTTTTTTATTAGCTTTCTTTGAATGAAGTTAAAATTGTGTATGAATGAGACACAATTGACGAGGAATATTTAAGTAAGTAGAGGGTGGGTAAATGGAGTCAAGGAAGACCAAGACTTAACACACAAAGACCACATAAGCAGATTGTTCAAAAACGGAAAAGTCAAAAGTACTCGGATATTTAGCTGCATGTATAAAGCGATTAAAGAATTTGCAGGAAGCGAAAGAAGTATGCATGGATCGCAAAGCCTGGCGATTTCAGTGATCTGTCCTCTCTCAGACATAGAGTGTGAAGATAGATAGATGTTACTGACAACCGGAGTCGACAGTTTAACATACCTTCTAAAGCACAAAAACGCTCGTAAATGTAAATGTTACGAAATCACCGAAGCGCTCGTGGCCCCGCGGTCTCAGTGTTCGGTAAACGATCACTGAGGTACGCAACTTTCACTATGGCTGGTCGTCGGATGGGTGACCACTTTGTGGCATTTACATTTGCGAGCGTTTCCGTGCTTCGGAAGGCACGTTAAACCGTTGGTCCCGGTTGCCAGTAAAATGGCGGTCGTTAAGCCTGGTTGAAGGCCTTGTAGGCGGCTTAAAAAAATTCAACAGCAGGTAGCCACAACCTGCGTCTGTCTATTTCAACACGGCAATGGGCTCACCACCTATTACGTGGGACAGGAATCCACACGGTGAAAAGTGGGCATATAATATGCCTCTGCCACCCCTTCGGGGATAAGGCGTGATGGATATTTATTTATTTATTTAAATCACCCATCTGAGGACCAGTCATAGCAGAAGTTGCTTAATTTGAGCATTTATATTACAGTCCCATACTGAAAGCGGACCCCGGGCGTCGCGAGACGCAACTGGGACAGACGCTCGGATGATGATGATTACAGTCCCATACTGTAATATAAACGCTCAAATTAACTAATTATTATTGATATAACTAAATATAGCTGAGTATGTTTTTTTAAAGTTCCGTACCTTTTAAAGATAACCCTTATAAGGTCACTGAATTATTACATACACTATTACTAAATAAACGGCTTTACTCACGTGTAAATTACCTACGGACCTAACGGAGGTCCTTCTTCAAGAGGAGCGTCAAGAGTAAACGAAATGTACACGTGAGTAAAGCCGTTTATTTAGTAATAATGAACATCGCTCACGACAGTTATTATTCTAATATTACATACACTATGTGAAAAAGCTATATTTGCACGCCTCATAAGCGTTCTCTTCGAACTGTCACTTCGCGCAAAACATCTGAGTTTTCAAACTTAAAATGTCTTTATTTGTCATATATTGCACTTGTAAAATAATATATACACACACATATCAAGAAAAAACACTATTTTTAACACTCATGATATTTTTGATGCCATTTTTTATGTTATTTAAACTAGTTAAAAAACTATAGGCCGAATAATAGGGGAGAAAACTGGTGACTCTCGCTCCGGCTTGTACCTGGTGCAAAGGTTAGCTATTGCCATCCAGCGCGAAAAATGCGGCCAGTGTCCTGAGCACTTTTGCATCGGATACAATCCGGGGTGGGTTATTTCAGTAAGAAATGTTTAATGGTTATTTTTAGAAATTTGACAATAAATATTTGATATATAAAAACTGTGTTTAAAAACTGTTTAAAAAAGTTTTGTCTTGGACGTCCGTGTTTCTGTATGTGCGTATGTTAACACGATAACGACCGAAATACTTTACTACTCGAGTCTATTTTTTCCGCTTACGCTTCAGTATAATAAGGAATAGAACCCTTTCAATTTTCACGGTCTGATTCGATGTAGTTTAATTGTTATTATCTTTTTTTCAATATTTTCGAATATGATCGTATACTAGCGTCATCTATGGTAAGAGTTGTGTACTGTCTAATACACATTCTCGTAAAGTTGTTAACAATTGCGAATATAGATGTCGCTTGCAACTCTTGGCTGGTACAATAAAAAGGAACGACTTTAGTTTTAATTTTTAATATTTAACTTTTTGTTTATAATATAATAAAAGCGTGTGAGGCGTGCACTTTTGGATTTTCCAAACTTTTTAAATGAATGTTGTTGATTGTCGTCTACAGACGGAGCAATAGGGTGCAAGGATCGCGTGCGGATCGTGACGCAAGCGGCTCGGGACCGCGAGTTCGACCACGAGCTGGCCAGGATAGTGCTGGACTTTCTGCTGCAGGTATGTAACCTGTGGAATGTTCTAGATTGTGATTGCCTTGGAAATTAATGACCGTTTGCACTACAACACAATTTAAACGAAGTCAATCCTAACTATGAAACTCTTTAGTCTAAGCATTGCCTATGCTGACATTTCATTTGCACTAATGTTATTATCTTATGATAATCTTAGCTTTCTGGTTCATAGCTAAGTGAATGAAAATGAATGAAATTTTTGGTTGATCTATTTATTTTTAGTCTGTTGCTACTTATCACTGTCATCCTCTGTCAACAAAATAAACTTTTTTTTTTGTGGAATTTAGCTGTAACAGATAATATTTTATCCAAACTATTGTATTTTAAGCAAATAATTTTCTATTTCTAAATATTTTCAAGTGTTTATATGTAAAAAGGTGGAATATTAAACATAAAAGCTTCGACAACGTGCAAAAGTATTGTGCAATTGGAGAATCAATGGAATGTCGTTTTTACTACAATACATATAAAGCTCCAGCAAAGTTACAAACAGCAAGTAAACAAACAAACCTATACAGCAAAACGCTACTATACACAGAATGTAGCTTTAAATGAAGAAGATTCTGACTTATGACTTGAAAACGGAATATAAATAACAAGGAAGATTCAAATGATTTAAATCTGGCACTGGCTCAAGCCAAGAAGTCCAACAAGAACAACGGTCATGGTCGGAGAATTTTTAAAATTCTTATATCTCCTTGAAAACATGTATACATGTAATGTACCTAAGTAATTCAAACTTCATGTCTATTATTTTCCAAATCTGATGTATAATTGTATAAGCATTGCGATTCAACGTTGCAATGCTGCAGAATTCTGGGTACGGTTTTCGTCGACAGCGATGTGGAAGAGTTTTTGATGCCTATAAATTACAATTGTGTATATTTAGTGCTTTTATGTATGCAAGAAAAGACAGAGATGCCACATCGGGAAGGGGAGCTCACTTCGATGCTCCGGATCCCGATGTCATTGAAGTCATTAGTATGAAAGAAATAGAACAAGCGATAAGAAGTATGAAATGTGGTAAGGCTGCGGGAAAAGACAGAGTTACTGCTGAGATGATCAAGTACGGTGGGTCGGGTGTCTGGGACACACTATGTCTGTTATGCAACTTGTGCTGGCGGACGGGTGAGGTCCCAGATGACTGGCGAGTAGCAGTTGTAGTACCTATTTACAAAGGGAAAGGCTCGCGCCTAAACTGCTCCAGCTACAGGGCGATCAGCTTGGTCAGCTTAGCTAGTAAGGTGTATGCAAAGGTTATAACGGCACGAATGCAAGAAAAGTCTGAAAGGTATTTATGGGAGGCTCAATGCGGATTCCGACGTGGAAGAGGTTGCATGGATCAAGTGTTTTCTCTCCGCATGATCGCGGAAAAGTTTCTGGCTCTTAGCCAGAAGGTTTTCTGCGCTTTTGTGGATCTAGAGAAAGCATTTGATAACGTTGTGAGAGAAACGCTGTGGGACTTGCTGCCAGGATATGGTGTGGACGGCTCGCTACTGCGGGCAATACAGTCGCTTTATAGGGACTGGAGGCTTGCGTGCGAGTAGGGGGGGATGTGTCACCTCTTTTTGATGTCTGTACAGGCGTCAAACAGGGATGTGTCATGTCCGCCTGGCTGTTCATAGTGTATCTGGACAGTTGCCTGCAGAAGTTGAAAGATTTTAATATGGGTGTGAATTTGGGTGACTTTACAGTAAACTGTCTGCTGTACGCTGATGATGCGGTGCTCATGGCCTCATCAGAAGCCGACCTTCAGGCATTAGTCACTAATATGAAAGAGGGGTGTGAAAGTAAGGGTCTCCGCTTGAATGCAAGTAAAACTAAGGTTCTAGTATTTGAAAGAGGTGACGTAAGAACTAAATGCGAGATTAGGGTAAACCAGGAACGTCTAGAGCAAGTGAATGAAATTGTGTATTTAGGAAGTATGTTTAGCGCGGATGGAAGATGTGATTCGGATGTGGAACGGCGAGTAGCTGCCGGAAACAAAGTTAACGGTGCTTTGTCCCAGTTAGTAAAGCGACAAAGCATCGTAAAAGAAGCACGACTGGCGATTCATAACGCAGTGCTAGTGCCAACTTTGCTTTACGGTAGTGAAACCTGGGTATGTCAGCAGATGCATGAAAGTAAATTGAATGCTGTGGAGATGCGATCACTTCGAAAGTTGTGCGGCGTTAACTTGGCTGGCCGAATACGTAACGAAGTGATACGCAATTTGGCAGGTTTGAATGAAAGTGTCAGCGTTAAGCTGGAAAAGGGCGTGCTCCGTTGGTTTGGACACGTCCAACGAATGAGTGAGGAACGATTGACGAAGAATATATATTGTTCAAAAGTAGAGGGTAGAAGGAGTCAGGGTAGGCCGAGACTTACATATGAAGACCACGTGAGCAGATTGCTCAAAAACGGAAAGGTCAAAAGTACTCGGATACCCAGACGTGCGTGTATGAAGCGATTGATGAATCTCGAAGAAGCGAAAGAAGTATGCATGGATCGCGAAGCCTGGCGATCTGTCCTCTCTGACTACCCCGTCAGGGATACAGCGTGAAGATAGTTAGTTAGTTAGTTATTTTGAAAAATCGGTCAAGCGCGAGTCGAACTCATGCACAGAGGATTCCATACCTACCCATTATACCGACAATAAAATTAGTATGTACCTTATTTTAGGTATGCGCCGTTTAAGCTAGATCTCCAAATTATACGAGCGCCCATACAACTCCGAGGTCAACATTGATTAGATTTTCTAAGTATGTATGGACACCTCTGAATTTGCAATTATTTTAATTTTTTAGAATTTTTACTTTATTGATGGTGTAAGACCGTGCTATTTGCCAAAATTCGTGATTCCAAGTCAACGGGAACTAAAATTTAGGTTTTAGACCCAAAATTAGGCTGAAGAAGTCTCTTTACACATACTAAACATATTTAAAACTAATGACGAGGCTGTATGAACTGAATTTCCTTTGCCTGTCCAAGGTAGATAGATTGTTCGAACCTACTGAATTTATTGTAAGTAAAAAATATTAAAAAGAATATATACAATGTGTTAAGAAAACCCTATCCGACCCGAAAGGGGCACATAGGCACTTCAATAACATAATTAAAATCATATTATTTATAAGTATGAATCAGTTATATTTTTTTTAAATGCGTGTTTTTAGATTCAAATTTAGTCCAATTTCCTTAAAATATAGCAAATTTTCAAAAACTGTCAACACCTTTGTTGGCATGCGGCGACGAGTGTACGAGTGATATCAAAAGAAACCGCCGGCAGGTGTAAGCTGACCTTTTGACCTTGCATTTCCGAATAACTCTTTCCCTGTGTGGCCATGTAAGCTACCATTTTATGTTAGTTTTTGGAATAAATTTTTTGGGGTAATTTCTTAAAAGGATTACACGTATGAAAAATAAAACCTTCACGGATCGGACAGGGTTTTCTTAACACATTGTATAATATAAAAATATTATACAGTCGGGGACCCCCGTCAGAAACAAGGTATACGAAAAAAAAAAATTATAATTGCAAAAAAAAAAGTGTATAGCAGCATTGTTTCAAACAAATGAGAGAGTTTTTCACCCGGCTGCGCACTCACTTGCTTGTGTGCTCATTTGTAGGTTCGATACACACACGCGTAGGTACACGCATGGCTTATGTCATTTCATTATTACGACGATTTCTACTAAATAGTATTGGAAATAAAAATACAGTGGTTGGAATCAATTTATTGAGCGGCCACATTGACAGCAAAAAAAGGTAAGAGTGGTTAACAGAGAAAGGTGTTGCAGGATGCATTTCTAATCTACATATTTGTACATTCCAATACACACAGCACCAACACTATTAACAAAATATGCCAATGAATTTCTAAGAATTCATAAAACATTTTGTCATTTCAACAAATAGCACCACCCGTAAGCCGCTTTAAACAAGTTCGTTCCAAAAATCTAAATGTTAGATTTTGCCCCTTTTGTACACTCTGAGGGTGACAGGCACATCTCCAATCTAAACAGATGCTGCGTATCTACCTACCTAATACTAAGAGATTGAAAAAAACTTTAATCAACAAAATACTGTTTCTTAAAAAATATGGTTATCGCTGTGACTTACCCGTGGAAAGAAAAGCTGCTATCGTTATAAGACTCATTTTTGCACCCTGTCATACAACATGAATTCACCTTATTTCATGAAAATCTAACAGGTTTAATATGCAAATTTACACAATCGCTAATCGAAGCACAAGCATCCAATGACCTACTATAATGAGATTGTAAAAATATTAGATCAATAAAATTTATGGTGACCCTACACTTTAAGCAAGACGGATCTTGCATTTAGTATTACCAAACCCAAACATTTAAGTACTACTCTTACTAAATATTAATAAGTAATTTTTAATACTATGAAGTTATTATTAATAATTATAGGAACTGTAGAAATATTTAGATAAGTTCCAAAGTTTTACTAAATCATAAAAAAAATCTATAAAAATTTATATCATTTCTACTAAATCCAATGGTTATTTGAGCTGGCAGCGCATTAGACAAGGACACAGCACCTTTCGGAGCTCTCTCGCCAGGACCGTTTTTAGCTAGCTACCGCTTATAACGAAATAGCTACCCTACAGGTAAGGAAATAGATGTCATTTTAGCTCAACGAAAATTTTTGGTAATCAGTCTAGTTATAAAGGTCTTTGGTTAGGACATAGAGTCGCACAATCGATGTCATAACTTTAGGCATCGACTTAGTGTATTTAAGATACACCTAGTGTTGGTGCAATGTATTTTTTAATTAGGAGTGTCATAACAACTATAGGTGTGAACTTATGATACTCCTAAGAGACTAATGCTCATTTGCACTAAACAGATATTTTTTCTCCATGTGCAATAGTTGTAAGATGCCCTGTACAACAAATGCTATTTACCTAAGGTCGATATAATTGTATGTAATGTCTTGCCATTTTCACTCTCAAACAATGACTTATTTTATTTTCAAAACTCATAATAGTCATTATTTTAGAGTAGTGTATTGAATTTCCATAGATATCTTAACTAAAGAGATATGACGAACTAAGCGTGTGAACCTGTGTCTCCAAGTTTATCGGCCTTCCGCGACATTAACCAGTGCTATGTTCTACTTTTAAAGCTAATAAACATATTACTAACTTTATGTTATTCAAATAAACTAAAGAAAAAAAGTAAATTTAACGTGAAATTGAGACTAAATACAGTATTTTTACCTTAAAAATCCGATGCCAAAGTACCGGTAACCGTCAAACAAATTGTTCTGTAATTACAACAATTTAACACCACAAAAACACTAAAATAATACGCAACGCTACCCAATTATACTTTTTGTCTATTAATTTATTGACAACTAGAATTAAATGTGTAAAAATACAAATATATTAAAACAAAATTTGGGACAATTCAAAATCAGCTGTTAACAGTAGTGTTGCCACAGGAGAAAAAGAACAATCTGGTTAAAACCCCGCCTAATAAGTGGTAAGTTGAAACTATACCTCTTAAACTGTATTTCTTAACAAATGTAATAGTGAGGGTGATTGTGTTTTTCCAAATAACTAATACATGTATATTTCCTTTGTTACAGAGTTTTACGATTTTTACGTGTTTTAAATATGATCGATGCTCTGTTTATAGATATGATTGAGGCTATGAGTGATGCTCAATCCAGAACTCTGAGATCGTCTAAAATTTTACTTTAAAAATGTCCAGCCACTCAACTTTACAGACAAATCTTTTTCTGTTCAGGCGGTGAGGTTGTGGAATGACCTGCCTGTGAAAATTAGGCGAGCACAGTCTATGCCTGTCTTCAAGAAATTGGTGAGGGAACACTACTTGCGTAAAAGTTGATGTAATCATTGTTAAACACCTTGTGAACTATAGTGTTATGTGTATGGATGAATATGTATATTTATATATTTGTCTTTATGTATTTAGGTATGGTATGTATTATGTGTATATATTTATATATATATACACATATACAGTATAGTGTTATCTATATTTAAGAGTCTTAATTATACTTATCCTACATTCTCTGATTATGTAAGTAGTGGTGCTGAGCATTTATAGGCGAACACCAAACGGCCCCTAATATATTAACTTTATTTTTCTCTCCATCCCATGGTTGCCTGGAAGATATTGCTGTAGTGCGATAAGGCCGCCAATTGTACCTACAATTTGCACACATAATGGTGCTAATTCTGTTGTTGAGACCACTAAACTAAATTTCTCTAAAATTTTCTTATTTTTATTAAGACATTGCCAAATGCTATTTTGTTATTAAGTTAAACTAAAGTTGGTGATATCATAAATAGCACTTAATTTGTATCTGATATTACTAAAATTCATTTTATGTGATAAAATTGAACAAGATGTGAAGAATATACATAGACAGTCGAATGTAAATACATGCCGACTAACTTGATGATTGAACTGCCTATGTACATTTTTCACGTTACAACGTTTTACACGTTTTCACGTTTCAAACGGTTACTAAAATTAATAAACGTCCCACTAAAATTAGGCGTCACCTCGTAAGGTGACGTCTAATTTTAGTGAAAACGTCTTAATTTTGTGTGACGTTAAATTTATATCTGACATCACTAAAATTCATTTAATGTGATAAAATTCAACAAAAAGTGTAAATGTACATAGACAGTTCAATCACTAAATTAGTCGGCATCTGAATACATGTTTTGTTGAATTTTATCACATAAAAGGAATTTTAGTGATGTCAGATGCAAATTTAGTGCTATTTATGATATCACCAGGTTTAATTCGACATAATAACAGAATAGCATTTGGCAATCTCTCAATAAAAATAAGAAGATTTTAGAGAAATTTAGTTTAGTGGTTTCAAAAACAGAATTAGCACCAATGTAATCTTTATTTCATTGTTAATTAGGTGTAAAATAAAGAGATACGAACGAACGAACACTGTCCCTTATTTAGGTTGCCCTAGTTTAAGGGACAGGGTTTCCAACGTTTGTTAACATCAATTAGTAGGTAATAGAATACTTATATATACCTTGTTTTTGCTGTACTAAGTTAACTGTACATCTTTTTATGTAATAAAGTTTATTATTATTATTATTTATATATTATAATTGTGTGCCCTACCAGGACCTCTGGAGCCCAAATGATATTGGACTCCAGGCTCTAAATCTAGAAAGGGTTTTTGAAGCAACTGGGAATACAATAAGATGATAAGAAGAAGTAGAACAGCAGAATTGGGACCCAGTTTAGGTGGTTGGAGCTGAATAGGGTGCTTTGAGTATTGCTATCATTGGCAGACGGAATCTCTGATATATGAATACTAGGTGACCCCCCACGACTTCGTCAGTGACATACTTCGAACTCCCGTCGCACCTACGTAATCCCGTCACTTATAAATTCTACAATAATGCATAAAAAATTGCCCATTTTTTTGACATTTATGACTACTGCTCCGCTCTCCAGGGTAGTGATTATATATAGCCTAAAGCCTTTCTCGCTAAATGGGCTATCCAACACAAAAAGGAAATTTATATCCGACCAGAAGTTCCTGAGCTTAGCGCGTTCAACCAAAGTAACAAACTCTTTAGCGTTATACAATGTGTTAAGAAAACCCTGTCCGACCCGAAAGGGGCACATAGGCACTTCAATAACATAACAAAAAAAAACATATTATTTATAAGTATAAAATAGTTATATTTTTTTAAATCCGTGTTTTTAATATCAGAATTAGTCAAATTTCCTTAAAATATAGCAAATTTTCAAAAACTGACAACACTTTTGTTGGCATGCGGCGACGAGTATATTTGATATCAAAAGAAGCTGCCGGCAGGTGTAAGCTGACCTTTTGACTTTGCATTTCCGAATAGCCCTTTCCCTGTGTTGCCATGTAAGCTACCACTTTATATTAATTTTTAATTAATTTTATTCGGGGTAAATTTTTGGGGTATTTTTTGAGGTAATTTCTAAAATGGATTACACGAATAAAATTATCTAGATACCTACCAATACCTTCACAGATCGGACAGGGTTTTCTTAACATATTGCATATTAGCGCATTCAACGAAACAAACAAATTCTTCAGCTTGATATATTAGTTTAGATTGAAACTATATGAGGGGTTCCACAGACGGCTCTAAAACGTAAAGCAGTGCAGTGCAAAAGCGGGTGTGAGGAAGCTGCGCGTGAGTGTATGCCCCTACTGCTGACTGCCCATCGCTACCTGCACACTATCGCACTACATTTACTTGCGGATATGAACATGGGTGAGTTTCTACTATCGTTACTGCTAGACAACAATCACCAATCCCAACCAAGATATATATAAATGAAAATGAAATGAAATATTATTTATACTGTTGATTGATGGCGCTTGGTGGAACTTGCTACACATATTAAATGTCTGCCAGTCGTCATATTGTGTACCTTTGAGAATGGCGTGAGGCGAAACCGGTCAGGTTTACAAAGTAAATGTTGTGGAACAGTACAAGTGGTGTTATTTAATATATGAAATGAAATATCTTTATTCATGTAGGTCACAAAGTAACATTTATGAACGTCAGGTTACTTTAACGTACAGGTACTTCTACATTTACACTTACTGCCAGATTCGCTAAGCAATAGGTAAAGCCTCAGGGTAAAGGCTCAAAGCACAATTTTATGGATAGAGACTACCACCATGCAGCCACGTAAAGCCTCCTAAGTAACTTTTGTTGTAAGTAACGGTGTTCTCAGATTGAGGCCACTGTCACCAGCAAGACTAAATATGAACTAAAATATATACTAGTGGTTCTGTGAACCGTAGACTTTGGAGTACTATTTTTTCTTCTTTTTTATGAATTTAAAATATAAATTCAAATTTTCTTTTTTCGTTTTGAGTGCTCTTGCCAACCACTACGGCACCATTTCCCCTCCCCTGCCTCCATCCTCCCCCCACTGAATGGACGGTCGAACATCAATACCATTTTTCTCGTATCAGTGAAGTTACAAAGGAGACTTTCGTCGGCTCGCTTTGCTTGCTTCCTCAGTCAGTTATAGCTGATGCCCGCTGCTTCGCCCGCTTGGTGAAGTTTACCTTTACGAGATTTCGTACGGAACCCTATACTTTTTAACTATTCAAAATAGCTTATGCTACTCACGAAGAATGTAGCTTTTTAATTGCGTACAGGATGATTTTTAAATAAATATTAATTATGACACTTTTATAGAGAGATAATAAATGTTGATTGGACTAAGACAAAAAGAATGAACTCGACACATGAAATTTTAAATTTTATTTATAATTCTTTTAATTGCGCAAGGAAAAACAGTGAATATATGAATTGGCAAATATACGCCGAAAACAGTATAAAATGCCTTGGATTGATGAAAACATCACACGTTTGTGCCTTAAAAGAGATAAATTATTTTGTAAGTGGAAAAATGGTTTAAATGATAATAAAATTAAATTAGAGTATAATATAATTCGAAATAAAATTCATAAAATAATAGAAAGTAGAAAAAATAAATACTATATGCAAAAAATTAAAGATAATATTAAAAACAAAAAAAATATATACCAAGTTGTTAATCAGATGCTAGGAAGAGTTACATTAACAATTGATATGGCTATTCATAAAGCCTTTGATGCACAGGGAATATCTACCAAAAATATTGTTGATGGTTTTGCAAATTGTTTCGATAAGGCAGTAAAAGACATAATTCCCAATTGTAATATTAAGAAAACCAATTGCAATGATAACCGAAAATCCCTAGAATCGAGTATTTTGTTTAAAAAAGCTTCAGATAGTGGTGTGCTAAAAATTATTAAGAACCTAAATTCAAGGAAAGCTCCAGGCCTCGATAATGTAAAGGTTTCTGACATAAAAATGCTAGGCTACAGAATTGCTGACCCTATTGCTGACCTAATAAATCGTAGTGTTAAAACTGGTGTATACCCCGATGATCTCAAAGTGGGATGTGTAAGACCGATATACAAAAATGGTAAGCGAAATGATTGTTGTAATTATACTACTCTCATCTATAGACAAAATAATTGAAAAATATATATGTCAACAAATACACGAATTTTATAAAAAACATAACGTAATTAACCCGTATCAATTCGGTTTTCAGGCTAGTAAAAGTACCACAGCTTTGTTATCCAAGTTCACGGATGAGGATAACAAGCACTTAAACGAAAAAAAACATGTTCTTGCCCTATTTATAGACTTTTCCCGAGCGTTTGATACACTGGAACATAAACAGATCATTGATAAGCTGGATGATTGCGGAGTACGCGGTCCTTTGTTAAGTTGGTGTAGAAATTATTTGAATAACAGAAAGTTTACTGTTACGGTTGATAACACTTATAATGAACCTATTTTTACTACGAAAGGAACAGCTCAAAACTCAGTGTTAGGACCATTACATTTTCTGTCTTATGTTAATGATATGAGCAAATGCATCACAAAAAGCACGTGTTATCTTTAACACTAACAATCTAATTTAGATGCACTGGTAGAGTGGTGTCATGATGCTTGACTGGTGCTAAATGCAAGTAAAACCAAATTATTAATTATTAAATCCCCTTATATTAGACAAGCACCATACATTCAGTCATTAGTAGCTCATGACCACTTGTGCTTGCATGCTCCTAGCGTGATAAACTGTAAGTGTTCATTTATAGAAACTGTCAAAAATATTAAATATCTTGGGCTAATTATAGATGAAAAGTTCAGCTGGGGCCCCCACATCGAACAAGTTTGTAACAGATTAAGGCTATTTCTTGCCAATATCTCAATTCTCAACAACCGCATTCCATTCAAAGTCAAGATTATGCTTTATCATGCACTAGCAGAATCTCACATACAATATGGTCTTAGTAGTTATGGCCGAACCTATAAAACGTACCTGAATGACATATACAAGCTTCAATATAAAATTTAAAAAAAACTAGTTTGTAACAACATAAACTACAAATATTGTGACAATGAACTCGGTCTCTTTAAGCACTGTCAAATTCTGCCAGTATATACTCAAGTTCGTTTCTTAATATTAAAAGAAATTTTTTTTAACGAAAATCATAGAAACATTATCAAGCATCCTGTATGTACTCGGCCAGTGTCCGAGAGTCGGCTTCGCACGCAGCGCGCCAACAATAAGTATGGTGAACGAACTACCGACTATAATGTCCCTCGATTTTTAAATGATTTACCTTCAGACTTTTGCAACAAAACTTACAACACAAACTTAAAAAATACTTTTTAAATTTAACTTAAGTACCTTAATACCTATTAGTGTTATTAATTTTGGAATAAGTAGGAACCTATAATAATATCTATGTGTATTGTCTGTTATATTTTTGTTCGCATTTTGCTTTCGCTTATAATCTTGTTTGTTGTTTTAATGTTAGTTTTTATTTAAACTTATTTTTTATTAACTGCTGGCACTGTCTAGACTCTTGATAGCACATATTAAACCTTAGTGGTTTTTAGATGCTATTTAAGTACTGTTTTTTATTAACAAACTTTGTAACAATAAATAAATTAAAAAAAAAAATTGTAAAAGATTTTTTAAATCGGCCTAGTAGTTTCTGAGTCTATTCATTACAAACAAACTTACAAATCTTTCTTTTTTTATAGTATTAAGTATAGATTACAAAATGTTACTAACCATCTGTTCATACTTAATTACTTTTGTAAAAACTATTTGGCGACGTGAAAAGTTTTGAGAGAAATGCTAATCATAACTTTGGCCCACCTAATACGTACGAAGTGATACGCAATATGGCAGGTTTGAATGAAAGTGTCAGCGTTAAGCTGAAAAAGGGCGTGCTCTGTTGGTTTGGATACGTCCAACGAATGAGTGAGAAACGATTGACTAAGAATATAAATATAGTGCGAAAGTAGAGGGTAGAAGGAGTCAGGGTAGGCCGAAACTTACATATGAAGACCACGTGAACAGATTGCTCAAAAACGGAAAAGTCAAAAGTACTCGGATACCCATACGTGCGTGTATGAATCGATTGATGAATCTTGAAGAAGCGAAAGAAGTATGCATGGATCGCAAAGCCTGGAGCTCTGTCCTCTCTGACTACCCCGTCATGGATACAGCGTGAAGATAGTTTAGTATAACAATGTCCCTTCGAAAGAGAGTAAGGCCCATTACCCACGTAATTTTTGACAATTTTCTCCATCCAAAGGTTGCCTGTAAGAGAATGCTTTTTGTCTTAGTGATAAGGCCGCCCTCTGTACATTTATAAAACTGAAATCTCTTTATATTTTATTGCAATAAACCCTATATTCTATTGTTCCTATGTCGTAGTGGAAACTCTGGAACCGTCGTGCTTACGTGACATGCACGTGGAGTGTTGGCGGCCCAGTACGGGCGAGGTGCGTGCTATAATGGAAGACTTTGCGCGTCGCTGTCCGCTCCTGCTGCAGCGATTGCTGTTGTTACTAGACTTCACGCCGCACAGGTAAATATTGTGTGTCTACTAGATCTCACGTCACCTTAGTTTATCAATCACGCCTTATCCATGAGGCAGGTGGCAGAGGTATTCTTATTTTCCTATCCTATTATTATTACACGCTCACTTTTCACCGAGTGTATGCCGGTCCCACATAACAGGTGGTTGAGCCCATTGTCGTGTTGAAATACAGACACAGGTTGTGGCTACCTGCTGTTGTTGTTGAAAATGTTTTAAGCTGCCTATAAGGCCTGCAACTTGGGTTAACGACTGCCACGTTCAGTAACAGTGGTCCCGGATCCCTGTGGTTAGGCAAAGGACACGGGTTTAAGCCCCGTCCTGAACTTATTTGTGTTTTTTCACTTTATTAAAAAATAATAATATAAACTTGTAAGATATACATACATATATGAATACAAAACCTCAGTGGTATAAAAACAAATATATATAGAAAAACAGTAACAGTAGTTTAAACTATACAAAAATATTTCTGAGCCGGGATAAAACTGAGATTTCAGTAAAGCAATGTAGGATACACAAATAATGATTTAGCAATGTTGATTAAGCAAGTTGGACGGGACAAGTAAAAGGTTGTCGTTTGCGATTTCAATCAAATGTGTCTTTATTTTGTAACGTTACTATTTTCCGAGAGGGGAAAAAGGTAAAGTCAAAGAGAAAACTATCACCAGGACTGGAGGAGTCTCAGCTTAAAAAAAAAAGAAAGAAAAAGAATAATAAATATTAAAATAAGTAAAATATAAGGCCAGGGAAACCGGGGGTAAATGAAGGTCTTGAAGGTTTCTTTAAAAGAGCAGGTTATCAGCACACGTCGCTAAGAAGGGGCCTCGAGTAGGCCTCCACGTTGCCAGGAAGGGGTCTCAAGTCAGGCCTCCACGTCGCCGACCTCCAAGAAGCAGGTCGCGGTAATTCAAAGCAGGCAGAGGGCTGAAAGTTACCAGCCCTCGGCGTCACAAGCCACTGCAGACAATCACTTTATCATTTCAGAGGGCACAACCCTCTCACTCAGCACTATTCCGCAGAACCTCCTGACAAGACGAGCACCAAAAGTAGACTGATTTGACGGCTCCGGCTCCCTTCTTTTACAGAGCATTTCAAAATTTAAACAATAATTCTATACATATTTTACAAAACAAAACAATAAAGAATAAGATGCGCTCGTGGCCCCGCGGTCTCAGTGTTCTGTAAACGATCACTGAGATACGCAACTTCCACTATGGCTGGTACTCGGATGGGTGACCACTTTGTGGCATTTTACATTTGCGAGCGTTTCCGTGCTTCGGAAGGCACGTTAAGCTGTTGGTCCCGGTTGCCAGTAAAATGGCAGTCGTTAAGCCTGGTTGATGGCCTTATGGGCGGCTTAAAAATTTTAACAGCAGGTAGCCACAACATGCGTCTGTCTATTTCATCCCTTACGACGTCAAGCCAGCACTTCTTGGGTCTTCCCCTCTTACCGGGACCCGGCGGGGCTGACATGGCCAGACATTTGTTACCTACGTAGCCCGGCGGTTGCCGCAAGACGTGACCATACCAACGAAGGCGACACTCTTGCAACTTGTCTGCAATGTCACGGACGTGAAGGCTGCCGCGGATGCGAGAGTTTCTCACGCGGTCCATCCGCGTGACCCCACACATCCACCGCAGCATCTTCATTTCCGTGACACGCAGCTCCTGCTTGTGTCGCTCCAATATCGGCCACGTGTCACTGCCATGTAAAAGGACAGGTCTAATAATGGTTTGGAGACCTGTCCCTTCAACCGGATCGGCATTTTAGGGTCACAAATGACACCGGTCATCTCCCGCCATTTGGCCCACGCGGCAGCAATGCGTGACTTGACATCGCAATCGATGTCGATGTCACTGGACAGCTGAAAAACAGATCCCAGGTATTTAACCTGGTCCGTGCGCTCGACCAAATCACCGCCTATGCGGACGGATGTGGGATCTGTCGAGTTTATTGCCAAGTACTCGGTCGGTACAAATTACAAAAGGTAAACAAACATTAAGAGAGCATAAAAAATTTCGAAATTTAAAGCCTAGGAATGCTACAGATAATGGCCATGCAAATAATTTGAGAGAATGAATAATAAAAGATTTAACGTAAGTAAACATACATTACATTTCCCCGACAAACCCGGAAAATTTTTGATTGTAATGAAAAAAATTTTGTTTATTAGTAAGATGAAGCATTGACCAGCTAAAAATAACCTATATGACTAATTACAGTGGTACAGAAAGTTTTACAAAAGATTAAAATTACGTTACCCGATAACCCCTGAAAATTAACAACAGAAAATTTCGATGTTGTAAAAAAACCTTGCTCTTTTATACACCTTTCATCAACCCACATTTCATACTCCCTCAATCATACATCACTAACATACTTAGGGGATATGGTTCACATTCTATGACTCACACTCCACAAGGAAAAATTTTTTTTTTTTAATAATTACTATGGCTTATTTATTTAAATTAGGTGTCGTAATCCGCACCTTTTTTTTAAAAACCCGTTAAAATTAAAAGAAATATTTACAAAGCTTTCCCAGCTTAAGAAAAGCAGTCAAGGTTTGAAAGCATAATTGCTTAAGAAAAGCCTTCAAGTTTCAAGTAGTTTAAGTATTAAAAATAAAACTTTCCAGCTTAGGAAAAGTAGTCAAGGTTTGAAAGCATAATTGCTTAAGAAATGCCTTCAAGTTTCAAGTAGCTCAAGTATTAAAAAAGATAAAGGTAACGATACCCAAAGGCCTTATTTTACGAGTTATGCGACCGCTCGACGCAATGGCTTCTTTAAAGAGTTGTGTACCGCTCTACAAAAAAAAAAGTGGACTAAAAATGCCAAAAGTTTTTGGAGAAAGTAAAACTTGTGGAGTATTTACAATGAACCTAATGTTAAATGATAAGTTAAAAATTATTTCTAGATACATCGAGGAAAAAAACGACCGTTAAAACATTCAAATTTAAAAAAAAAAAAAGATAAAACAATTTTATATAAAAACACAGCAGATATAAAACTAAACTTTAAAATCTAAAACGTGCCATTTTCCTCTTAAGCACTCCAAAATGAAAAAAAGTGGTGACAGTTTCTCTTATATTTCAGATCAAAAACAAAGCATGATAAACGAAGAGTCCAACGTGCTAATCTCCCAGAAGATTAGATAAATTTTGTAAAGATTTTAAAATATTAAACGAGTTTATTAGTTTAGTCTAGGTTTAAGTAAATTTTCAAGTAATCTTCATACAGGTTAGAGTGAACCACATGTTACCATGGTAACAATGTTGCCGTGATAACAAATCAAAGTAAATGAAGTAATGTTTAAAGTATTGATTTATATAAAGTTTTGTATAAACAACCACAGGATATTGTCCTGCAGCCGTCGTGAAGTGTCCCAGCCCCCAACTAGTAAGAGACCACGAATGGTTTTAAGAACACTCACTAGCGAAGACTGGGTACAATTACCAGAGAGTAACCGCAGAGGTGTGCAAGTGTGTGGGATGCAGTATAGTGATGTATTAGTAGAGAGTTATAATGTGCCTAGGTGATAACGACTATAGGATAATGTCCTTAGTACGTCGTAGAGAATCCAAACCCCAACTTGTAAGTGACCACGAATGGTTTTAAGAACACTTGCAAGCGAAGAATGGATGACAATTACCATTGGGTAACCGTCGTGGTGTGCAAGTGTGTGGGATGCAGTATAGTGATGTAAAAGTAGAGTGTAAAGAAGTATTGTAAAGGTTGAGGTGGATGAGGTAATGAAAATATAAGCTTACCAAATAAAAATCTCTTGAGCAAGTTTGTTTTAGAATTTTGAGAACCTGAAAATAATTAAAGGGGGGGGGGGGACTGTAACGTTACTTTTTTCGAGAGGGGGAAAAAGGTAAAGTCAAGGAGAAAACTATCACCAGGACTGGAGGAGACCCGGCTTAAAAGAAAAAGAAAGAAAAAGGAATAGGTAAAATAATTTAATAAATGTTAAAATAAGTATAATTATAAGCCCAGGGAAACCGGGGGTAAATGAAGGTCTTGAAGGTTTCAAGTCAACTTGATAAGGTAGACTGATTTGACGGCCCCGGCTCCCTTCTTTTACAGAGCATTTCAAAATTTAAACAATAATTCTATACATATTTTAAGAATATAAATTTATAACAAGGTCTAATATCTATACAACCTAGTAGGTTAGGCAGCTCTAGCAATAAATTAAAAATTAAACCTAGGCTTGTCATTAACTGACATTACAAATTACAAAAGGTAAACAAACATTAAGAGAGCATAAAACTTTTGAAATATAAAGGCCTAGGAATGCTACGGATAATGGCCATGCAAATAATTTGAGAGAATTAATAATAATAGATTTAACGTAGGTAAACATACATTACAATTTTTTAAATGTCACCCTTTATTGTACCCTTTAAGTTAAAAATTTTAAATAAATAGTACTTCCTTAAATCTCTGACGTGACCAAGTTCCAGGTTGTCCCTTAGACACTTAAGCCTCTGTTGCTTGACTACCCACGTCGCGTTACCGATGTTGAAATTGTGTCTACCCTCATTTCGATCAGGTGCGACTTTGGCCTCAATTTGAACAAGACATTACCACTAATTAACTAACTTACTACCTTCACGCTTAATACTTGATAAGGTAGTCAGAGAGGACAGATCGCCAGGCTTCGTGATCCATTTATACCTTTTGCGCTTCATGCAGATTCATCAATCGTTTCATACATGCACGTCTGTGTGTCCGAGTACTTTTGACTTTTCTGTTTTTGAACAAACTGCTCACCTGAGGACCACCCTCATATGCAAGCCTACTGCCATATTGCGTATCACTTCAGTACGTAGACGGTCAACCAATGTTACGCCCAATAAAAATTGATTTCAAATTATCTCTATCTTCCAGCGGTCTCCCACTAGACGTGCAGCTAACCATAGGCACCTGGTTATGCTCCTACGTGCGCAGTATCAACAGCGACAGTGGGGGGTCGAACGGCACTGGTCCGGAGTGGTGCTGGGCGGCACTGCGGCGACTGAGGACGCACCGCAGCTGTTGGGGCCTGGCTAGTGACGCGCCGCCCCCTGATGAAGAACCTATGGACTTGTTCTCTACTGCGTACGCCTTGCTGTCAAGTTCCTGGGGACATTGTATACCTGTGGTACTAATTAGCTTTTATTTTTATCACACCTTTATCAATAACATATGAAATCACGTTCAACCAACTTTCGTGCTTTGGGGAACTACACAGATATCGTTTTGTTACTCTTGCATGAGGTCTCTGTACTATCTAACAACCAATAAAAATACAACTGCAAATACAACACATAGAAAAATGTAGGTATGCATTATGAATTTGACACAATATTATTCGGCTAATTAACGTATATTGAATATAGGCCGATTAAGTTGTTGGTATAAATAAAATAAATAAGTAAATATTGTGGGACACTTTTCACACAGCGCCATCTAGCCCAAAGTAAGCTAATATTAGCTTGTGTTATGGGATCTAGATAACTGATAAACATACTTATATATTTCTAAATACATACATATTATAGATAAATAACACCCGGACACAGAATAAACCATCGTGCTCATCACACAAAGTTTTATCCTGGGTGGGAATCGAACCCACGACCTCTTGCGTAGCAGTCGGATGCACTACCACCGCGCCACAGAGGCAGTCATAAGGTTAAGGTATGTTTCAATAATTAATGTTTTTTGGTAAAATTTGTTATGGAACTGATATAAAATTTTGCATACGAGTAAAGAGAAACATTAGTTGTTCGATCGCTATAACTTTTACACCATTTCACAGCACATTTAGTCATTTTCTGTTTATAAACTACCCTCCAAATGTGTACGATAGACTGAGTCCGCGGAACAGCACCCCAGTTAAAAGATACTTGCCGAATGTCAAGCGGGGTATAGGCGCAAACGGTAAGATAGCGCGTCCATTGATTTAATCGTTTTAGCTTTATCCCCAAAGGGGTGGCAGAGGCATACTATACCCACATTTCACCGTAAACATTTTAGTCCCATGTAACAGGTGGTGAGCCTGTTGCATTGTTGGAAATGGACATGTGCAGGTTGTTGCGACCTGCGACTGAAAATAAATCTTCGGGAAATAATTTACCGTCTGATAGCTTTTAACGAAAACGCTGCCTTAACCTTTAGAGATTTAACAAAATAATGTATGGTGAAATTGTGTATCTTATATAGGTCTAAGTCCAATGATTAGGCCAAAAGCCCGCGATGGCATATGTCTATCTCCTAGGCCCACTTGCATGAATGCTAGGATTAAATAAATAATTATGGAGTTAGTTAACTCGGAATTAAGTAAATAACTTTTTAACCCTAATCATGTCTTGCACCATAGAAAAATATCATTAGGTTAACTAACCCAGTGTTTTATGTTACTCTATGTCATCCAACCAAACATTAATGATTGAACAAAGAATGAAACAGGTATGTCTATCTCTTTTACACTAAAGTTTGCCACATAAGACTTTTTCTTACACAAATTAATGTAACATGACAGCCGAGTGCATTTTATTTTTATCGTATTATGTGTGCGCGTCGTGTCATTTTGAGTAGTCCGTGTCACGCATGTGTCACGTGCGACTTCATTGTCTGTCAGCTGCTAACCCAACGTTTGACGAATTAACCCTCAGTAATCGGTGAGTTAAAATTTTAGCGATTAAACCATAGCTATACCCTTAACTCGGGGTCATGCGAAACAAATTAATGATTTAACTCGGGGTTAGTCCATACCTCCGAGTTATACACATTAACCCAAGATCGCGCAAGTGGGCCTTAAGGATAACAACTAGCTCATATAACACTGGGGAAAACGGGTACGGGAAAACTTTATATTTACTGTTTTGTTTTTACTTTGATAAGACGCCAACAACCACCAGTTTACTCCTACCAATTTACTTTTCCATCCAAAGGTTGCCGGGCAAAATTGCTTTAAGCGATAAGGCCGCCCATTGTACCGCTATTTTGTATCATTTATTTTAAATTGTTATAGTATTTCGGCGTACAATAAAGTATATAAATAAATAAATAAAATAAAACTTTACCACACGGGCGAAGCTATTACTATCTAAAGAGATGGCGTTGTCTAGATATGCTCGGAAGGCGTGTCAGCGCTGACCGAGCTGTCGGGCCGCCGTCCACGCGACGCGGTGCATTGTCTCGCTAGCCTCATGCTCGTCATGGCGCAATCTCCGGAGTCGCTGGCACTCACACCCAAGTTAGTTTTACTTTTATTATGTTTGCTTGTTTTGTTTACTATAATGATTCATCTATCACGCCTTATCCCCGAAGGGGTGGCATACCATATGCCCACTTTTCACCAAATGTATTCCTGTCCCACGCAATAGGTGGTGAGCCCATTGCCTTGTTGACAATAGACAGACGCAGGTTGTGGCTACCTGCTGTTGAAATTTTTCAAAGCCGCGCATAGGGCCTTCTACTTGACTTAACGACTGCCATGTTACTGCAATGTTATTACTTTGTCGTAATTATATATACTGCCATGTTAACACTTTGTCGCAAATGTAAATGCGACAAAGTGGTCACCCAGCCATAGTGAAAGTTGCGTAACTCAGTGATCATTTACGGAACACTGAGTCCGCGGGGCCACGGGCGCTTCAATTATATACTATAATGATACTAGTATTAACTTAGACATATTGTATATAGTTACGCCTCTCTCTGTATAGCGATAGGCAGTGGTCATTTGTATTGTGTTCCACGTAATAGTTGGTGAGAATGACGAATCGAATTCCTTAAGAAAAGCAAAGCAAATCATTTGTAGTATTTTAAAACCGCCAGATCGTACTTATGTATATATTGACGTATAACACACAACGTGTCCATGACACAGCCATCATCATCATCATTCGAGCGTCATTCGAACATTTTCTCCTCCACTTCGCACCATTTTGTGACTCTTAAATACATTGTCAAGTGTGTGGTTTGATGTTCAGGTTCTCGGAGGTGTTGTCGCGCTTGCTCAGCTGGACGCCGTCTTTGGTGGCGCGTACTTTAGGGCGCGGTGGTGCTTCTGGCCCGGACCTACTTCTGCGGCTGATGTTGGCCCAGTTGGAAACTCAACAGTTAGTTCTATTTTTTTTGGTATATTGTGTCCTAGCTTATTTACAAATAACGAATCTGTCTAACGAGGTTGCGTAACAAGTATGCAAGAATCGCGAAGCCTGGAGATCTGTCCGCTCTGGCTACCCCATCAGGGATACAGCGTGAATATTAGTCACTTGAAAAACAACATTTTCTATAAGTATCACTACATATTATAAAACAAAGTCGTTTTCAGCTGTCTGTCCCTATGTATGCTTAGATCTTTAAAACTACGCAACGGATTTCGATGCAGTTTTTTTAATATATAGAGTGTTTCATAGGTAAGGTTTTTATGTATAAGTTGTTGCTGTGTTTTTGTATATATTAACTTCATTATAACGATATATGTTGGGGGTGTCGGGAAAAATAAGCCGTCTGGGAGCTTTTAACGAAACGCTGAACCCTTTGAGAAATAACAAAATAATGTACTGTGGAATTGTGTATCTAATATAGGTCTACATACAAGTCCTTGATGTTATATGTCTATCTCTTAAGGATTACATACTATATCCATTTTAATACTAAAAAAAAACAGCAATGGAGAACACAAAAGGGTCAAAATGCCCGTGACGTACTTTGAACCCCGTGGTACCTATTTAATTCTATCATTTATTCATTTTACAGTACTGTTACGGAAATTTATGATTTCTCTCCGCTCTCTTGAGTAGTAGCGTGGTAATATATAATCTATAGCCTATAAATGGGCTATCGAAAACAGAAATATTTTTTCAATTCAAGCCATTAGTTCCTGAGATTGTAACGTTCAACCTAACAAACATTCGTTACAACCTAACAGAAATTCTTCAGCTTTATGTATTAGTGTAGATATAAATTCTGTTAGGAATGCACATTGCACACGGGGAAATGTAGGTGTATAGTATGCCTCTGCCACCCTTTCGGGGAGAGGCGTGATCGATAGTTTTAAATGTTAGTAGGATGGTCAGTATACATTATGGTATGCATACAGGACAGCCGGGGGTGGATTGCTAAGCGCTTGGCTGCACTTGCTGTGGCGCCCTTCGATGCCTGCCACTGCACTAGCGTTGGCCGACTGCGGCGCCTGCTTGGTGCGTCTGTGGCCGCAGATCGGTGCCTACTGTGACTGGTTGCTACAGGTCAGTCGTTTATTTTATTTTATTTTATTGTTTTGATTGACAACTAGGAGTAGTGTAACTACTCCTAGTTGTCAATCAAAACAATTAGGCAACAACAACAACAAGGCTTTTTATTTAATCAACCGTCGGGGTTCGAGTCTCGGAAGAGTCGGGAATCCGGTAGTTACCTCGTCTGTTAGTTAGTGGGTGGTGAGGTCGCTCGGGCCTTGGAAACATTAGTGAGACCCTTTACACCCTTCTTCATCTTAGCTATGATTTTACTGTAAATTATTTTACAAAAAATTACCTACTGTGACCTTGAAGGCAGAGGCCCACATTTTATCAGTTGTAATTTGTTCTACGTAATAGGTGCCGTGTTAAAAATATGAACACGTGCAAAATTCTCGTCGCTTGTACCATTCGTTGTAGCTTAGCAACAACCACAGCACTGGCAGCCAGTACCAACGACTTCACGTTCGAACTGTCGCTTATCTCAGAACTACGTTTTATAACACTTTTTTTTTTTATAATTATTTAGTTGCCTGGTTACGATACGGTTGTTTTTTATATCGTATTTCTTCAATCTTATCTTCTAATTTAGTCCTGTCCAGTCTTTGTCGATGTCGAGTCCTCAGTCCTAGGTCCTGGTCCTTGCCCTCAGTATAATGGTTGGTTCTAATACTGAGGTTTTCAGTGGACTTTTCGCGGCAAGACAGAAAATAGCATTTCACTGCATATATATCATTGTCTTTCACTATAGCACGTTAACAAATTATGTCCAAGAAACCACCACTCACGCACATAAAACAAGACAAATGCGCTAGTTTTAGAAAATAATATACAGCAACCGTCCGCACTTGTCACTGTTCCCGCGAAAAGTCTTGAGGCGGTTTTGAGATTGTATCGATGTATTTCTCTTCCATAAAACGACGAAATCGCCGGTTGCTTATACTAACAGTAATTAGTCTGCGGTGATCCGACACTAACGCTAAAACATATTCGTACAGGAAGAAAACTCAAACGAGCACATAACGCACACGGTACAGAACGCGAGTACCGCTCCGCTCCTGTGCGAGTGTTTGCTCCGCGCTTGTCACGCGCAGCACGAGACCTTGGTGCACTTCGGCTACGGACGACTGCTTAACGCGTTACACCAACAACGGACCGCGGGACATAGGATACACGTCGACAACGCGTTGCAGGTTAGTTGTACAGCAACAAATAAATACCGTGGAAAACTTTCTAATACAGCTTTGGACGTTCGGGAAAGCCCAGGCAGGGTACAAATATATACCGTCGGAAACTTTACATAGCCTTTCTCTATCTTATTTAAAGAAAAGCAGTAGGTATAAGCGAAAGTATAAGATTGTACTATGGAATCCATGCCACTGATAAACATAAAACTAACTAACTATCTTCACGCTGTATCCTTGACGGGGTAGTCAAAGAGGACAGATCGCCAGGCTTCGCGATCCATGCACACTTATTTTGCTTCCTGCGGATTCATCAATCGCTTCAGACATGCACGTCTGGATATCCGAGTATTTTTGATTTTTCCGTTTTTGAGCAATCTGCTCACGTGGTCTTCATATGTAAGTCTCGGCCTACCTTGGCTCTTTTTAGCCTCTACTTTCGCACAATATACATTTTTCGTCAAGGTTCCTCACTCATTCGTTGGTCGTGTCCAAAACAACGTACAACATACTTATATATTTCTAAATACATACGTAGTAAACTCCGAAACAAATACTTGCGGGTCAAACAAACTTTTCCAATAAAATTTTGGGAAGGTCTTAGTTTGGGATAGATGGCACTGTGTAATGCTGAGTAGAGTCTAGAATGCGAAAGAGCAAATGAAACTTGCGGTTCTCATTTGATCTATACATAGATATATCATAAAACGAATATCCTTTATTGCAGAAAGTGTCAGCAAATATAAGTTCGGAGGAGCTAGTGATATACCGCGCGGCGACAGCGGCACTCGCTGCCCCGATGGGTCACCCATCGCACTTGACGTTGTGGCGACTCCTGCTGCACCTGTATCTGCAACGAGCTCCGGATTATATGTGAGTCCGTCTAAAAACCTATCCACACCGACTCCTTGGAACAATCCAACTAACTAACTAATTATCTTCACGCTGTATCCCTGACGGGGTAGTCAGAGAGGACAGATCGCCAGGCTTCGCGATCCATGCATACTTCTTTCGCTTCTTCGAGATTCATCAATCGCTTCATACACGCACGTCTGGGTATCCGAGTACTTTTGACCTTTCCGTTTTTGAGCAATCTGCTCACGTGGTCTTCATATGTAAGTCTCGGCCTACCCTGACTCCTTCTACCCTCTACTTTTGAACAATATATATTCTTCGTCAATCGTTCCTCACTCATTCGTTGGACGTGTCCAAACCAACGGAGCACGCCCTTTTCCAGCTTAACGCTGACACTTTCATTCAAACCTGCCATATTGCGTATCACTTCGTTACGTATTCGGTCGGCCAAGGTAACGCCGCACAATTTTCGAAGTGATCGCATCTCCACAGCATTCAATTTACTTTCATGCATCTGCTGACATACCCAGGTTTCACTAGCGTAAAGCAAAGTTGGCATTAGCACTGCGTTATGAATCGCCATTCGTGCTTCTTTTACGATGCTTTGTCGCTTTACTAACTGGGACAAAGCACCGTTAACTCTGATTCCGGCAGCTACTCGCCGTTCTACATCCGAATCACATCTTCCATCCGCGCTAAACATACTTCCTAAATACACAATTTCATCCACTTGCTCTAGACGTTCCTGGTTTACCCTAATCTCGCATTTAGTTCTTACGTCACCTCTTTCAAATACTAGAACCTTAGTTTTACTTGCATTCAAGCGAAGACCCTTACTTTCACACTCCTCTTTCATATTAGTGACTAATGCCTGAAGGTCGGCTTCTGATGAGGCCATGACCACCGCATCATCAGCGTACAGCAGACAGTTTACTGTAAAGTCACCCAAATTCACACCCATATTAAAATCTTTCAACTTCTGCAGGCAACTGTCCAGATACACTATGAACAGCCAGGCGGACATGACACATCCCTGTTTGACGCCTGTACAGACATCAAAAAGAGGTGACACATCCCCCCCTACTCGCACGCAAGCCTTACAGTCCCTATAAAGCGACTGTATTGCCCGCAGTAGCGAGCCGTCCACACCATATCCTGGCAGCAAGTCCCACAGCGTCTCTCTCACAACGTTATCAAATGCTTTTTCTAGATCCACAAAAGCGCAGAAAACCTTCTGGCTAACAGCCAGAAACTTTTCCGCGATCATGCGGAGAGAAAACACTTGATCCATGCAACCTCTTCCACGTCGGAATCCGCATTGAGCCTCCCATAAATACCTTTCAGACTTTTCTTGCATTCGTGCCGTTATAACCTTTGCATACACCTTACTAGCTAAGCTGACCAAGCTGATCGCCCTGTAGCTGGAGCAGTTTAGGCGCGAGCCTTTCCCTTTGTAAATAGGTACTACAACTGCTACTCGCCAGTCATCTGGGACCTCACCCGTCCGCCAGCACAAGTTGCATAACAGACATAGTGTGTCCCAGACACGCTTCTTATCGCTTGTTCTATTTCTTTCATACTAATTTAGACTTCAATGACATCGGGATCCGGAGCATCGAAGTGAGTCCCACTTCCCGATGTGGCATCTCTGTCTTTTCTTGCATACATCTTTCCATAATATTCACTCCATCTCTGCAGGACGTCAGTTTGGTCTGTTAGGACGTCATTGTTAACACTGAGCACTTTATTCATACTGCAGATTGCCGAACAACTCCGGGTCCTGCCTACCTCTTTCCAGAAGAGCTTGGCATTATCCCGGAAATTGGACGACAACCTTTCATCCGCTTTCATTCTGCACCTTTCACGTGATTCTTCTATCAGTGCCTTCGTGTTAACTTTCAGCAGCTTGTATCTCTCTTTCATATTAAAATCATTCCGCTAGGCTAAGTAGTCCAGCCATGCTTTCTTCTTCATTCGAACTGCTTCTTTCACTAGGTAGTGGTCTGATCCCAGCTCAGCGCCTCGATAAACCCTTGTGTCCATCACCTGTTTACGGAGCCGACTATCCATTAGGAATAGATCTATCATGCTTCTCTTTGACTTACATCTCCTCGTATACATATGAATTTGTTTGTGGTTGAACATTGTGTTCGCCACAAACAAATCCTTTTCCTTACAAAATGCCAGTATAAGCTTGCCAGCGTCGTTCACCCTTTTATCCTCATACATCCCGAGTACCGACTCAATTCAATTCAATTCTTATTATGGCTTTCTGTGCTCTTTGCAGCAACTTGCCAGTGTCCCGTAGCTAGAACTAGTAACGAAGGAGGCATACAGTGGCTCGGGATTTGACCGGTGGCCTTGGATATGAAGTTAACTCAGCCAGAATTACACATGAAAAAGTCACACACTTACAAATACAGCAGATAATAAATATAAGCCAACACAAACGGATAATAAATATTAATTAATACAGATTTAGAGCCGAACATTAGCTAGGTATCAAAAAATAAGTAATGGGGAGCAAAGTATAAATTAAATTTTTAATTGATTAATTTCAATAACTTTACCCAGGGATTTTACAAAGGGAGTGAAAACTAAGGAAAGAAGGGATTCAACAGTGGCGGGGCGAGGGATATTGTCCGGAAGAAAATCATACAGTGATATTCTATAGAGGGGACAACTGAAGAGGATGTGATTGACGGAACCTTCATCTAAACCACACTCGCAGAGAGAATGATCCCTTACCCTAATCTTCGCCAAATGAACCGGAGTACAGGCGTGACCTAAGCGGAGGCGACAAATTACAGAAATGGCATGCTTGTTCATACCGCGATATTTGAAAAACCAAGGTTTATTAGGTATGGTGGATTGGATTGCTGCGTAATATTTCCCTTTTATTTTTTTGGATTTCCGCCATTCGTCATTCCAAGCAAGAGTAAGGCTGTTTTTTAGAACTTCCATTAAATCATGCGTTAAAAGGTAAGAGTGCTCAGTTGTTCCTAACCTAATGGCACTTCTTGCGCAAGAGTCTGCAGTCTCATTACCTGGTATGTTGGAATGACCTGGTATCCATGCTAATACTACAAGCAAACCACGCTCGTGGCAATGCAGTAGAGCCTCTCTTATTTTAAAAATGATGGGAAATTTAGTTTTGGAGCGAAAGGGATTTGCAAGTATGGCTTGTAGGCAGCTTTTGGAGTCAGATAGAATCAGGGATTTATTAAGATTATGAGATTTAATATACTGGATGGCTTCGAGAATTGCTATTGACTCTCCGGTGAAAATAGAAGACATAGGGGAACATTGGTAGCACAATATAATTTTGTATGTCGGGATCCACACTGCAGAACCAACAGGCTCGTTTTTGTTCATTTTGGAAGAATCAGTATAGATTTTTAGCCAACCATCAAAATTGTTAGATATAACATTATTGAAAATCGCATTCGCATCTATAGAACCCTTTTCAATACCCAAATCAATCAGTATATTAGGACGAAAAATAGCAAGAGTACCGACTCAAAACCATCGCGAGCGGTACCCACCCATCCATTCAAGTCTCCACATACTATAAGTCTTTCATTTCCTTCTATCACATTTAGAGCTTCACTCATACTCTCCCAGAAGTCCTCTAGCTCACTCGCGTTCGACGAAGATACTGGCGCGTAAGCAGCTACCAGGAAAATCTTCGTCAAACCAAGTTTTACACGGATCCAGAGGATTCTAGGACCTACCAGTTTGTACTCATACATACCGGTGGCCAATCGCGAGGACAGCAAAATTCCAACCCCCCGACTGCCATGCTCGCTCTCTGGTACTCCAGACCAAAGCGCGAGCATCCCACCCGGGAGCTCCAAGACTTCGCTGCCCTTGCGCTTGGTCTCTGTCAAGCACACTGCATCTAACTTTCTCTCATTCATAACATCCATCAACTCATTCATCTTATATGTCATTCCTCCCCTAACATTCCACGCAGCTACCCTGCACTCCATCCTCCACTTCCCGCCGTGTCGGGCCGCGCGTGTAGGGTGGCGGTCCCCTACGCCGCTCTGGCTCACACTTTTCGCACCAGCGGGGACGAACTGGTGCGCGTCGCCTCGGGGGCACGCCCTTGCAGTAATCGCCCTGGTGGCACTCGTGTTGGAGTAGAATTGCAGCCGTAGCTGGCAGGGATGGCGACGTGCACGCTTCTACTCTTCATCCCCTATGGAACAATCCACCGGCATAAATATCTCGCTTACATTAATTTTGACGTTTTCGGTGTGAACACGCCTTTAGAAACTGTTTGTTGTGTGACTATTTGTGAGATTGCAAATAGTATCCATGCTGATTAAACCTTATAGTTGAATGGGGGGTTTTTTGGATATGTTTGACAAGAAATCAATACTATCTTTTTGGATAAGGCCAGGTCAAGAGTACCCTTAACCGGTAAGCGTGTATGAAAACACTTATGAAAGTAGAAATAGCGAAAGTGGTATGTCAAGATCGTAGCAAGTGGAAATACAGTCTCCGCTTACCCCGCTATATCATCTGCGTGGGGTATCGTCTCCCTAACAATATGTCAGATTGGGATGGGAAGACAGACGGCAGTCGCTGCCAGATACAGGAGGAAAGCGAAGGCTTCGAGTTCAAGAAAATACTTTACACTGAAAATACATACATGTAAAATAATAAGACATAGACATATTGTCACGCCTTTATCCCCGAAGGGGTAGGCTGAGGCATGCACTTTTGTCCCACGTAAAAGGTGGTGAGCCCATTTCCGTGTTGAAATGGATAGGCACAGGTTGTGGCGACCTGCTGTTGAAATTTATCAAGCCGCCCAAAAGGCCTTCAACTGAGCTTAACGACTGCCATGTTACTGACAACCGGGACCAACGGCTTAACGTGCCTTCCGAAGCACGGATACGCTCGCAAACGTAAATGCCATAAAGTGGTCACCCATCCGAGGACCAGCCATAATGAAAGTTGCTTAACACAGTGATCGTTTACAGAACTCTGAGTTCGCGGTGCCACGAGCGCTTCAAAATAATAAGGATATCATAAAATCTTACTATGCCAAATGAAATAAGTGGTATTATATATTTGTATTTCTTTTTTAACAGGTCGTCCGCACCAGTGGGCCCTCTGTTCTTCAGCGGATTAAAAAAATCTCGAACACTAGGTCACATCAAAAAACAGTTACAAAAGACTATAACCTATCATCATAACGAGGCCGAAACTTTAAAAGCAAATACCTCAATCGAATCAAATCAGGCACAATCGACTAAAAGTAATACTAAATCGAGTCCGAGTTTAGTCGATGATAATCTGTTGCCGGCGCTGACTATAGTCGATTTAGCGGGCGAATTGAGTAGCTCGAGCGATTTGGACGATAGTAGTGAAGAAACTGTGAGTAGTATAGAAGAAAGTTCTAGTACATCATCGGATACGAAGAAAAGTGTGGACAACCTGTCGTCTTATCACACAGCTGCGGTAAAGTAAGTGTTTTTACTGTTAGTAGTGAGCATTAGCTATTATTTATATTATTATTCTCTTTATTTACAATACAAACATATAAATTACATTTTTAAATATATCTATAAAAACAAATACATTATAAATATAAAAAATAGTAGCCCACCGGTATCGGGTACAGGGACCAAGCTACCGGTGGTGATGGTTCCAGAGACAGGAACCTCCACACAATGCGTGCCGTATCGAGGAGAACTGCCTTCTGCATCAAGCCCTTGACCCAACTGCCTAACGCGAGCCTCGTAAGATGTTGATCGAGGCTCTTGGCAATCAACCCATGTGCTGATACGACTATCGGGACAATAATTGCCGAATCCACATCCCACATGTCGACAACCTCGTGAGCCAAGTCCAAATATTTCAATTGTTTCTCTTTTTATGCTTTCACGAGATTTTCGTCATGTGGGATGGTAATATCAACAATCACTGCGCGACGCTCTAATCAATCTATCACCACTATATCAGGATTATTGACAACAATAGTCTTGTCAGTAATGATAGATCGATCCCAGTACAAAGCGATACGACCATTCTCAAGAACTGGATCGGGTACATCCCTGTAATAGGGCACCTCCAATTCCACAAGTTTATATTTAAGAGCTAGTTGTTGATGGACAATCCTGGCTACTTCATTGTGTCTATGCATATACTCCCCGTTAGCAAGACGATTATTATTATTATTATTATACAGCATTAGCTAAACCCATGAAGATAGTAAGTTAGTAGTAAGCATTAATTTGAAAAAGAAAGTAATCTAATCCCACCCTTCCATTTACCATTACTATGACTCCTGTAAACCAGGATCTACAGCAATAGCCAAGACCAGAAATGTTACACCGACCATCGAGCTCGGCAGTCTCAGGAGATGTTAGAATGACTTGGAATTAATCAGACGATAAATTGCTGGAGTTGGAAAAAAGTATGTCCTTTGGTCAGCAGGTGCACCAGCCTCAACTGCAAGTGGTGCACCTGCTTACTAACTTTACTAACTGTCAAAGAGTAGTAAAAGTCGAAACAATAGCCTGTACCAATCCACGGACAGTGTTATACAATAAACCCTATCACCTTAAAAAAGTGAAATTGAGAGAGGTCATATTCAGCAGTGGATTGTGATAGACTGATTTAATAGATTTATTATTCTGTAGAGGGTTCTATGATTTCTCATATTTTTTTTAATAAAGTGGAAAAAGACAATTCGATTCGAGACGGGGATTTAACCCGTGACCTTTGCCGAACCAGGGCAATGTACTAGCCACTGATCTACGATTGTCGCAACGTTCAGCAGGTTCCCCGACCTTTATCATCTTCTACCCACGCTGCAAATGCTTTTAGAGAACCATTTGAGGCCATTATAGATGACCTGGGTATGTATGAAAGTAAATTGAATGCTGTGGAGATGCGATCACTTCAAAAATTGTGCGGCGTAACTTTGTCCAACCGAATACTTAACGAAGTGAAACGCAATATGGCATTTATATAAGGTTAGAATGAAAGTGTCAGCATTAAGCTGGAAAAGGGCGTACTCCGTTGGGTTGGACACGTTGAACGAATGAGTGAGCTACAATTGACGAAGAATATATATTGTGTGTGAAAGTAGAGGGCACAGGAGTCAGTGTAGGCCGAGACTTACATATGAAGATCACGTGAGCAGATTGCCAAAATCGGAAAACTCAAAAATACTAGGATACACAGACGTGCATGTATGAAGCGATTGATGAATCTGCAAGAAGCGAAAGAAGTATGCATGGATCGTGAAGCCTGGCGACCTGTCCTTTCTGACTACCCCGTCAGGGATATAGCGTGAAGATAGTTAGTTAGTATGTGTAGTATGAAGCGCTCGTGGCCCTGCTGACTTATTGTTCTGTAAGCGATCACTGCGTTAAGCAAGCCAAGTTGAAGGCCTTATAGGCGGCTTGAAATTTTTTTACAGCAGATCCTTTTCAACACGGCAATGGGCTCACCACCTATTACGTGGACAGGAACACACACGGTAAAAGTAGGCGTATAATATGCCTCTGCCACCTTCGGGGATAAACCGTGATTGATAATTTATTATTATTGTCAGGATGCTAAGCGATTACTTAAGTTGGTTGGAAGAAGGCGACAAGGTGCGCGCTTTGCCGCAGCACGCCGACATCGCTCGGTACATTCCCGAACCTGTAAGTATATATCACATATCGCTACAAAAATTATAAAGGTGGAAGTTTGTGCGTGCCTATGTTTTTGTACATGTTTAAACGGCGGGGCCAATAAAGATAACATGTACATTTTATTATTTCATACTTTTTAAAGCCTGACTTTCAGTTGTAATATAATCAGAATTTAGTTGTTGAACGTTTATTTTGGTGTATCAATCCGCTTCTGGACATCTAATTTACAATTTATTTTATATATTCTTCTAGGTGTTGTCCCAGTTGTTTCCAAACACTACCTGGATTTATAATCTGGGATCCCCGTTTATGTGACTGCTAGGAGCAACTATCATTTGGCTATTAAAACAATTTCCATGGCATTGTTGGGAGCGATTGGCGTCTGACCTCCCTACCCCGCAAGTCGTGGCACTGTTAGTCAGGGGTGCACCGCCAGCAAGTGAGGTCGTTTAGGTCTCTAAGATTTTGGTTATATCCATTCCTAAGTAACCGTGAAATAATTCGATTTATTTATTCGATTCGAAATAATTCAAACTCCCGTCGCACCTATTTAATCCCATCTCTAATTATTTTTACCAAAATGTTTCAAAAATTGCCCGATTTGTGGACATTTATGATTACTGATTCGCTTTTCAGGGTAGCGATGATATAGCCTTCCTCGATAAATGGGCTATCAAACACGAAAATATTTTTTACCACCGACCAGTACTTCCTGAGATTTATTTGTAATAGTATCAACCAGAAACGCTTAACGATAGAAAGTAACAAAGATCAGTTTGATCTAAAGTAACACCTATGGACGTTTGCAACACTAGAGGACTAAATTCGCGCTGCTGGAACTTCAAGGACACCTTTTGAAGGACCCAGACGTTCGGGAAAACTGAGACAGGGAATTTATTCCACAATCAAAGCTCACACGGAAAAACGCCTCTACAAGACCTGACTCGGGCGTGTTCGAGCCAGGTCTTGTAGAGGCGTTTTCCCGTCAGGCGTCAAACTTGCGTGTCTAAACTTCCAAGTATGGGAGAATCAGTTTGAACTGACAGGGGCGACTGAACCGTATCAAAGTCGCCCCTGTCAGTTTAAAATGAAACCGGGGAAGCAGGGGTGGCAGAGGCATCTCACATTTCACCGTGCGCATTTTTGTCCCACGCAATAGAGCCCATTGCCGTGTTGAAATAGACAGACGCATGTTGTGAGTACCTGCTGTTAAAATTTATCAAGCCGCCCATAAGGCCTTCAATAAATATGCGTTAAAGGTATAGGCTTTTTATTGTATTCTCAGGCTCTGGAGGAAGCATGGAAGCGTTCAGTCACTCTTCCAATGCCTTCCGAAGATTTAGACAACTTTCCTCTGCCCACGCCGCAACCAGTACCTACCGTAACAGCTACAGATACACCATTCCACCGAGCTGTGGACAATATATCTAAGATCAAGGATCGATCGCGGAGAAGGTAATGCTCCACTCCCCTTATACCAAAAACCTTTTCTTCATCTAAAGTTTTTTTTTCTAGTTGCTTTGAAACCATACTTGAATTTGATGCCTGGGGAAGTCCACGTTTAGTTGACTGCCAGGAGCAGCTATCGTTTGGCTTTTAATGTTCGGGATTGTTGGGAGCATCTAGCGTCTGACCTCGTCATATACCTGATTTCCATTAATTTATGTTCAGTCTTCACCATCATCATATACCTGATTTCTATTAATTATCGTTCAGTCATCACCATCATCATATACCTGATTTTCATTAATTCTCGTTCTATCATCACCATCATCATATACCTGATTTCCATTAATTCTCGTTCAGTCATCACCATCATCATATACCTGTTTTACATTAATTCTCGTTCAGTCATCAACAACAACAACATACAACATATTGTCACGCCTTTATCCCCGAAGGGGTAGGCAGAGGCATATTTAACGCCCACGTTTCACCGTATGCATTTCTGTCCCACGTAACAGGTGGTGAGCCCATTGCCGTGTTGAAATGGACAGGCGCAGGCTGCATCGACCTGCTGTTGAAATTTTTTAAGACGCCCATAGTGCCTCCAACTTGGCTTGACCACTGCCATTTTATTGGCAACCGGGACCAATGGCTTAACGTGCCTTCCGAAGCATGGAACTGGGGTGGGTCTAAAGGACCGAATAAATTTAATAATAAAATTTGTCTATTTTAGATGTTAAATTTGGAAGAAATTTTGAACCCGTTGCCTTTTTAGTGAGGTGGTAACAAAAAGGCTAAAAGGTCTTATGTGCTAGACACTCACGACCAATTAAAGTCCTGGTAGACTCGTTCAGTCATCACCATCATCATATACCTGATTTCTATTAATTATCGTTCAGTCATCACCATCATCATATACCTGATTTCTATTAATTATCGTTCAGTCATCACCATCATCATATACCTGATTTTCACTAATTCTCGTTCTGTCATCACCATCATCATATACCTGATCTCCATTAATTCTCGTTCAGTCATCACCATCATCATATACCTATTTTACATTAACTCTCGTTCAGTCATTATCACTCTAATTCCGTTGTCCCAATTTATTTGGTGTCGGCGCAGTATGTTTTCTTCTTCCATTCATCTCTGTTATTTATCATCCTTTCATTTTCATGTCACTCCTTATACAGTCCAACTAGCCTTTTTTGCCTCACTCTGGCTTTCCATCCATCAGCATTCAAATTCACCTTTACGTACCAAGACAGACAGATTCTCTGTCACTTCAATTAATTGTTATTTACGAGGGCTGCACTAAAAGTATCGGGAATGGAACATTTCCTGTCATATTAAAATCTTTTTAATTGAAAACTCCTTGATTCTAAAAATCGAGTACCATTTATTTATTTAAAAAAAGATTAGGTCTTGTCACAAGGTTTTGTCAAACTTGTTTAGTCGTTGAGAAAATGGAATTGACTCGAGAAAATTCAAGAGCAATGATTTATTATGACTTTCGAAGTGGTTTGACACAAAAACAGTGTGTTGACCGGATGATTTCTGCATTTGGTTTTGAAGCCTCATCCAAAACCACAATTTATCGCTGGTTTGCGGAATTTCAACGTGGACGTGTCAAGCTCAGTGATGATCCCCGTCAAGGTCGTCCAAAAACTGCAGTCACCCAAGAAAACGTTGATGCTGTGCGTAAGCTGATTGAGGAAGATCGACATGTGACATACCGCGAAATTCAGGCAACTTCAAATAAAAATAATTTTGCATGAACAATTAGGTGTAAAAAAGTTGTTTTCCGATGGATACCGCATTCGCTCTGGGAAGAGCAAAAAGCGGCTCGCGTTACTTGGTGCGTCAGAACTCTCGAAAGATTCCACGCAGGATCCTCAAATGCTGTATACAACATCGTATCAGGTGACGAATCCTGGATATACGCGTACGAACCCGAAACAAAAAACCAGTCACGAGTTTGGGTGTTCGTAAATGAGTTAAAGTCAACAAAAATTGTTCGTTCACGGAGTGTTGCAAAAAAAATGGTGGCCACGTTCGTCTCCAAAACCGGCCATGTTGCGACTATTCCTCTTGAGGGACAAAGAACGGTTAATGCAGAATGGTATGCTAGCATTTGTTTGCCACAGGTCGTTTCCGAACTCCGTAAAGAGAACTGCAACCGCCGCATCATCCTCCATCACGACAATGCAAGTTCTCACACCGCGCACAGAACAAAAGAGTTTTTAGAGCAAGAAAACATATAATTATTAGACTATCCGCCGTACAGCCCCGACCTAAGCCCTAATGATTTCTATACTTTCCCTAAAATAAAGAATAAATTGCGTGGTCAGAGATTTTCATCACCTGAAGAAGCTGTGGACGCCTACAAAACGGCCATTTTGGATACCCCAACTTCCGAATGGAATGGTTGCTTCAATGATTGGTTCCATCGTATGGAAAAATGTGTCAAATTTCGCGGAGAATACTTCGAAAAGCAATAAATACATTTTTAAATAGTAATGTTGTGTCACTTCCTTGATTCCCGAAATTTTCAGTGCCGCCCTCGTATTAATTCTCGTTCAGTATAATATTTAACATGCAGGATTTGTTTACAGGCGCAAGTTGAACGAGATTACGTCTCCAGTGGAAGACGTGGACTTCAGAGACGCGCGAGGTCTCGCGGCACTCGTTGACAAACATCTCAAGGATATGGAGGCGCTTTCCGAGTGAGTACATACTTTTTTTTCCATAACTATAACTATCTTCACGCTGTATCCCTGACGGGGTAGTCAGGGAGGACAGATCGCCAGGCTTCGCGATCCATGCATACTTCTTTCGCTTCTTCGATATTCATCAATCGTTTCATACACGCACGTCTGGGTATCCGAGTACTTTTGACCTCTCCGTTTTTGAGCAATCTGCTCACGTGGTCTTCATATGTAAGTCTCGGCCTACCCTGACTCCTTCTACCCTCTACTTTTGAACAATATATATTCTTCGTCAATCGTTCCCCACTCATTCGTTGGACGTGTCCAAACCAACGGAGCACGCCCTTTTCCAGCTTAACGCTGACACTTTCATTCAAACCTGCCATATTGCGTATCACTTCGTTACGTATTCGGTCGGCCAAGGTAACGCCGCACAATTTTCGAAGTGATCGCATCTCCACAGCATTCAATTTACTTTCATGCATCTGCTGCATACCCAGGTTTCGCTACCGTAAAGCAAAGTTGGCACTAGCACATTTTTTCATAATATACTTATTTTTTTTTTTCTTATATAATTCTTATTTACGAAGCGCTTGTGGCTCCACTGACTCAGTGTTCTATAAACGATCACTGCATTAAACAAAATTGGTTAACCCTACAGGTGGTCCTTGGATGGGTGACCACGTTGTATAAATAACATTTGCGAGCGTTTCCGTGCTTCGGAAGGCACGTTAAACCGTTGGTCCCGGTTGCCAGTAAAATGGCAGTCTTTAACTCTTGTTTAAGGCCTTTTGGGCGACTTGAAAAACTTCAACAGCAGGTTGCCACAGCCTGCGCCTGTCCATTTCAACACGGCAATGGGCCCACCACATGGGAAAAAAATGCATACGGTGAAATGTGGGCGTATAGTATGCCTCAGCCTACCCCTTCGGGGATAAAGCCGTGACAATATGTGTGTATGTATTTGTTTTCTTATTTATTTTATTACTTTTTTATTTTATTCTCATTAATTTCGTGGCGTTGATAGGTTAATTAATGAAGTCGATTCTAAGCTTTGTTTGAAAATAAATACATATATACATATTGTCATGCCTTTATCCCCGAAGGGGTAGGCAGTGGCATACTATACGCCCACATTTCACCGTATGCATTTTTGTCCCACGTAACAGGCGGTGAGCCCATTGCCATTGCATTGAAAATGTAGTGTAATTTAGGATGTTGTTGTGTTTGGATACATCGAGTGTGGTGAAACTAATAGAGGGTGTGTCCAGGGAGTGGTGCAGCGAGGTGCACCGCATCTCCACTCTGGACAGTCAGCTGTGGGAACTGGTGGGGACACTGCGGGTGGCGCACCCAATACCCAACGTGCAGAAGCAATGCGCCAACAAATGCACGCCCATTGTCTTCACCATACCGGTGCGTATTCATAAACAGTAGTTATGTATAGAGCACCCTTAACCGTCGAGCTTGTATGAGAACACTTATGAAAGTTGAAGAATCGATAGTTGTGTGCCAGGATCGTAGTAAATGGAAAGTCTCAGCCTACTCCGATGGGAGACAGGCGTGATGATGTGATATGTATGTATTGATAACACTAGCCATGTGTAGGCCATGGGGTAGAAAATAATTAGTTCAGAAATAATAATAACTTGTGGGGATAACTACTTAAAACTTCCAAAAATCCCCACTAGGGTGAATTTATTTAAGTCGTGGGGATTACTAGAAAAATGAGTTACAATCCCCACTGGTGGTAAACCGTCGGTGGGAATTTCTGGAATAAACCGTGCTATCGCTTCGCTTACTAAACTTGGTCAAACATGTAAAGGGTATTATTTATCAATATATCTTTTTTTTATTGATGCCTAAGTCAATAGTATAGGTTAATATTTTTTTTTGTTTGACACCTCAAAATGGCGCCCCCAGCTTTATGAAACGCAGCTAGGACAACCCGTGATTGACAACCGCTATCATTGCCAGTCATCTTATGTCAGTCATGCCAGCACTCAGAATGTGCCAGTATGGCTCCGATAGCGACCCTCAATCACGGTCCAGAAATATGCTGTTGACAAAAGCCCGGTCTGCAAACGCTAAACCCCTCTGGTCAAGGATATATTTTAGTCCGGAGTGGTGCACCACGGTTCAAAAATTGTGCGACCTGGCACATTCTGCGTGCTTGCGTCGTCCGTTGATCAGCAGGTGCACCATGTGCAGGTGAGATACAGTTGGGCTTCACAAATTTTGAGGGGCGCCTAAAAACCAAAAACATATATAAATATCTTAGGGTTATTTTTGGGCGTAGACATTCTCTCGCTGGAAACTATGGTGCAAGCCATGGTCTCCGGCGGGAGCAAGTGGGACGCCGCTGCGTCTTTCTGCGAGCAGGTCATGCTCGCGAAAGAGGCGGCGGAGACGGTACGGGAGAGGACTCTCCCGCCCGAGTTCCGCAGTCTGCGGCGACAACGCCGCAGACTTATCTTCGCCCAAGACTACCGGCCTCCATGACCGGGGGCCTGATGACGGCGGGTGGGCTGCTCGTCGTCCTTACAGAAGCAGGCCCAAGACGTAGGCATGACATGAAAATGTCACGCACGCCTCATGCCCCAAGAAGCGGGATAGAACCCGAACCAACCCCCCAAAGAAGCGGGATAACACCCGAACCCCAGGTGAGGCCGCGGTGGTAGCCAAAGTCTGCCGGGAGCTCTGGGACATCTTTCCGAGGAGTTACCCGGGGCGTCCGGCAATAGACAGCTAGGCGGGGACTGTGTGGTTTTAGCCGGTTCGAGTCCGGCATGACATCCGAGGGGATTTCCACACGTTAAAAAAAAAAAATAAAGGGTTATTTTTTATATTCATGTTTTACAGCCATCTAGCCCAAATTAAGGTACTAAGCTTGTGCAATAAGATCTGGACAACTGAAAACATACTTAAATATTTGTATACATATATATAATATATAATATGACTGACTGACTGCCTCTGTGGCGCGGTGGGAGTGCATCCGACTGCTACGCAAGAGGTCGTGGGTTCCATTCCCACCCAGGATAAAACTTTGTGTGATGAGCACGATGGTTTATTCTGTGTCTGGGTGTTATTTATCTATAATATATTATTTATCTAATGTATGTATTTAGAAATAAGCTTTGCTTAGTTTGGAATCAGATGGCGTTGTGTGATGTGTCCAACAATATTATTATTATTATTATAGGAATTACCAACTCCGAAACAAACATTTGCCGACCGCACAGATATTTGTTCCGATTCGGGATTCAAATCAGAGCCCTCGGCACTGCAGCTGCATACACTACCGAATCAGTCAAATTTAGTTTAAAATATCTATACTAATATTATAAAGCTAAAGAGTTGTTTGTTTCTTTGATTCAATTAGTGCGTTCAACCAACCATGGTTAAACGCGCTAATCTCAGGAACTACTGATCGGATTTGAAAAATTCTTTTTGTCTTGGATAGTCTATTTATCGAGGAAGGCTATAGGCTATTTATCATCACACTACTACCCTGGAGAGCGAAGCAGTAATCATAAATGTCGACAAATCGGGCAATTTTTTTTACACATTTTGTTAGAATTTATAAGTGACGAAATTAAATAGGTGCGACGGGAGTTCGAAGTATGTCGCGGGCAAAGCCGTGGGGGTCACCAAGTTAGTAATAAGTCGTAAAATACATAGGTACAAGAGTGGTGTATATCAGTGGACGCGAACCGCGGCCTGAAGGAGAACAGATTTATCGCCAAGACCAGGATCAGACGCCTGGCGCGTGCGAGACCACACGCTGCTCGAACAGCTGCAGCACTACACACTATTGCCAGGTACGTTTCCAGGTATTTTATAGTTTACAACACCCGCGGCTCCGCACGCTTGGTGACGTTTTCCCGTTCCCGTTTCTTACAGGGACTTGTTTACGGGATAAAAAGTAACCTATGTGTTCTGTATTCTGATGTGTAAGCTATATTATTGTAAAGTTTATTTATTTATTTATGTACACATAAATGATAATAAAAGTAAAACAAATTAGAAGAAAACAATGTACAAAGGCCTACTTATTTCCACAGAAATCTCTTCCAGTAGGCCTGAGATAGGAGATGTTAAGGTAAGAAAGAATTTATATGTGTGTGCAGGTTAACATAAATAATATTTTATACATAAATAATAATAGCATACATATTCAAATACATACATCATAAGTTTCAAAATATATATAAAAACGTACACATATACATATAGATATATACATACATAATCTATTTATATATACATACATAGATAGTAATAATAATATTTAAGAAAAGATATTATATAATATTTAAGAAGGCAAAGAGGAGAGGTAATGTTCTTTCACTTTCTTTTTGAATAACGAAACAGTTTGGCAAGATTGTATCTTCGTGGTGAGAGATTTCCACAGCCTCACCACATGAACAGTGAAGGAATGGGAATAAAAATCTGTTTTGTGAGAAGGAAAAGTTCGATGTTTAAGGTGCGATCTACAAGGAGCATCGGGTGTATGCATATAAGAGAAACGCTCCCGTAGGTAGGAAGGACATAAGGGATTGTGGAGGACATTATAAAGGAAACACAATATCCGAGTATTCCTACGAAGTCGGATTGGAAGCCACTTGAGTTTCTTACGAAATTCCGAGACATGGTCATACTTGCGAAGATTGAAAATAAATCGTATGCAATCGCTCAAGTTTATTTAAAACCTCCTCAGTAGCATCCAAGTAGCAGGAGTCCGCATAGTCAATTATGGGTTGTATTAAAGTTTGAGAAAGTGAGATTTTGACATCTACGGGTAAAAACGGCTGGAGACATTTGAGTGTATGGAATGTGTAGTAAACCTTTTTGCTGACCTCTCCGACATGAGCTTCCCAGAACAAATTGCAATCTAGGATAATGCCAAGATCCTTGGCTGTATCAGTGTAAGAAATTGGGACAGCATCAAGTAGGAGAGGTGGAAGCAAAGCCATATCTAGATCGCATTTGCCTACTACCGATTACCATCGTCTGAGACTTTTTGGGATTAATTTGAAGCCCAAACGTCCTACCCCATTCACTAATAGCACCCAGGTCACGATTCATACTAGCAATGGCGCCTCTATATTCGTTTAAAGTAAAATGGCGGTACAGCTGCAAATCGTCTGCATAGAGATGGAAGTTGGAAGATATGACTCGATCAGCAGAGTTGATGAAAATGGAAAGGAGTAAAGGAGAAAGTACACCACCCTGAGGTACGCCAGCAATGAGATTGCGCCATTCCGAGTAAGACTCGTTAAGGCGAACACATTGCGAGCGCCCCCGAAGATAAGTGTCGAACCAGGTCACAGCCTCTGAGGAGAAATTAAGCGTTTTAAGAATACCTAGAAGAACATCTAGATTCACGGAGTTGAAAGCGCTGCTGAAGTCAAGCAGCACTAGGACGGTAAGAGATTTATTCTCCATGGCTAAACGGATATCTTCAGTCAACTTTAAAAGGGCCGTCACGGTACTGTGACCTGATCGAAAGCCAGATTGTAGAGGGTTAAGAAGATTTTTCTGGGTTAGGTAACTAGTTATTTGTCGATGTACTTAATGCTCAAGAACTTTGGAGAGAAAAAGAAGAATGTATATTGGGCGAAAATAGGACAGAAGTGTAGGATTCGTGGTCTTAGGCAATGGAATTATAAGTGCTTGTTTCCAAGCAGCCTGAGTTCATCGAGAAATTGAATAGATGAGTGAGGATAGGGATCACGCTGGGGAGTATGAGAGTAAACATTCTAGAACATAACTGATCGTTACCAACCGCAGAAGAAGTGATCGACAAAAGTTTTGACTTCTTGCTCGTCAACAGCATTCAAGTTGAATGCAGAACATTGTGGAATAGGCATAAGAGAGAGATCTAGCAGAGTGCTTGACTTAACAAGTGGGTCCAGACTAATAGGTGGAAGTGAGAAAGAAGTAAATTGTTAAGGGCACTCAAGTTGATATTGTGACAATCAATGTGGGGAGATTTGCCGATACCGTTAGCTTGAAGTAATTTCCAGACATCGGAAGAGTTACGGGTGTCAAGAGATTGATGGAAGTGGTGACGTTTAGCATCACGACACAGACGATTACATCGATTACGCCATGATTTAAACCTAACGAAATTTAAGTCTGTTGGACTACGCCGATACCTCCGATTGGCTTTATCTCTCCCAGCCATTGCCTCCTCGATGTCTGGGGTAATCCAAGGTGCAGGTGTATGTTTTATTTTAATTCGGCGTTTAGGAGCATGTCGATCGTACAACTCAGTTATGATACTCGATATGTTGATAAGTAAAACTTTTCCGTCAATGGTATCACTGTTAACAACTGAGGACCAATCAATATCCTCCGCATCCCATCTCAATGCCTCCAGTGCAATGCCCTTAAAATTACGAAGGACAGAAAATTGTGACTTACCCTTGGGGGGGCGAATAGAAAGAGATAGATAGATTAGGTCGTGATAAGACAAACAGGCAGTGAGTTGCCCATGAGTGGCAACAAGGTCAGGGGAGGATACTATAATTAAATAAAGAAGAGATGGGAGACAGTTTGGAAAATGATGCGTTGCAGAAAGGGGTAGAATATGAAGATTAAGGGAGGATACAAGAGATTGCAACGACTGGGTACGGTGATCATTCTTTATGAGACAGGTATTGAAATCACCCAATATTACTACGCGGCTGTAAGAAGGACAAAGATCGATAAGCAAGGTTTCGAGTGAGTCAAATTAGTTAACGTGGAGATCAGGACTGTAGAAAACTCCAAGGAGCACCTTGCTATGCCGAACTGTAATCTCTAAGAAGAGGTACTCCGCTGAATAGCTGTAAACCGACTGAGATGCAATTAATATTTGAAATGGAATATCCTCACGTTGGTAGACAGCTACTCCTCCGCAGCCCTTGTCAATCCTGTCATTGCGCACAAGCACAAATCCAGGAATTCCATAAAGCCTCGAAGGATGAGAAAGTTTTACAAATGATTCAGACACCAGTACAGCATCGAGATGGCTACTGCTAAAGGATGCCAGAAGATCAGGATGATGGTATGGGATACTCTGGGCATTGATGTGCGCTACGTTTAGGTTTTTAAAAACGTTGGAAATGACTGAGGATAGCTGATCATGCAATGTGGGAGCCGCAGAACCGTCATCGCCAGTACTAACAAAGCTTGCCCCTGAAAGGGAGCATGAGTGAAAGGAGTCATCACTAGAAATAGAAAAATTTCATCAGAATCCGTTCAGTAGATTTTGCGTGAAAGAGTACATACTTAGAAACTTTAGCGTTTATAATATTAGTAGGAATGTGGTACTCAGGGTCAATCTAAGAAGGGTTCGTAGCCCTGCTAATCCAGGGCAGACCCCTGTGTTTAACGGCAACTTACATTAAGTATCTTAGCACGATAAGCCGTTGGTCCCGGTTGCCAGTAACATTGTAGTTGTTAAGCTAAACCACCCATATTGGCTTATTTGGCTGAATGACGCCATGTTGCTGGCACCCGGGATTAACGGCTCAGTGTGCCTGACGGGTCGCTCAAAAATGGAAACGCTACAAAGTGGTCATAGCGAAAGTTGCTTTAAGCAGTGATCGTTTACAGAACTCTGAGTTAACGAGGCTACCAGCGCTTATATCCTACTAATATTATCAATGCGAAAATTTGGAAGAATGGATGTTTGTTACTCTTTCACTACTGAATGGATTTTCATGAAACTTTACAATAATATAGCTTATACATCAGAATAACACATAGGCTAGTTTTTATTCCGTGAACAAGTTCCTTTGGGAAACGCGAACGGGAAAACTTCTATACGCGGGCGAAGCCGCGGGCCTCAACTAGTTTTCCATAAATGTCTCTATAAATTGAATCTGTATTTAAAATTGCTTCCATTCCTATGGCAAAGTAATTCAAAGGAATTAAACAAAAACCGTGACAAATCGCGGGCGGCCAATTGGAAAGCGCTGCCATTTTGAGGTCATTTTGCTGCAGGACACAGTCACCCATTATTTTTATCACTATAAATTTTATCAAATTAATGGAGAATATATGTTTATCAATCACGCCTGTCCTTGAAGGAGTGGCAGAGGCATATTATACGCCCACTTTTCACCCGTAATATGTGGTGAGCTCATGTTGAAATAGACGGATGCTGATCTTTCGATTTAGCTTAGCGTGCCTTTCATAGCACGGAAATGCTCGCAAACGTAAATGCCTCAAAGTGGTCACCGATCAGTGATCAGCCATAGTAAAATATGCTTACACGCAGTGATCATTTACAGAACCCTTGAGTCAGCGGAGCCACGACCGCTTCAAACGAAAATAAATAATATAATATTTGAAAATATATTGGTGTTTGTGTATGCGAAGCGCTCATAACTCCGTCAACTCTGTCCCTGTACACGATAACTGCGTTAAGCAACTTTCGCTATAGCTGGTCCTTGGATGGATGATCACTTTATGAAATGGCCAGTTGCCAATAAAATGGCAGTCGTTTATCCAAGTTGAAGGCCTTATGGGCGGCTTGAAAAATTTCAACTGCAGGTCGCCACTTCAGCACGGCAATGGGCTTACCACCTGTTACGGGGGACAAATATGCATACGGTGAAACGTGGGTGTATAACATGCCCCTGCCTACCCTTCGAGGATAAAGGCGTGACGATATGTATGTGTATGTCAGACGCACTCGTACCAGTGAAGCGGGGATCCGCGTGGTGGAACGAGCGTGGCGCTGCGCCGGAGACGCGCGCTGCGGCGAGTGTGCGCCCGTGCGGACGGTACTCACGGCGCTCGTCACCGACCTGTGTGAGGTACGTACGGACACACTATGCACATACGGTCATCACTAAAAATTTTTATTTTACCTCTCCAGCAGCAAAAAGGCGCTTTTGCTTCGTGAAATCTCGAAGGAAAAGCGACTTTTGCTGCAAACGTGAGGCAAAGTAACTTTTTAAATAAATGTGAAATAAGCAATAGCTTGGTCCGAAACTCATGACTAGCGCTGGCCGTACAATTATGTAATTTAATTATTTTAGTTTATAGGTATAACTATATTAAATTATGGACGTTTTATTAAAAATAATGATAATTATACGAGTATAATTCATTTCACATTCATTACTCAACATGATCTTGTGGGGCTCTTCTTTTGATTCTTCTAAACGTCCTCCTGATTCGATCTATTAGTTTGCATGCCAATTTATTTGAATGCTCCCGCATACGTTTTTCATAGAGTATTAGTGATTTTTTTTACGTCTTCATTTACTGTTGTCATTACATATTATAAAACCATACATATCTTAACTAAAGACATATGAAACAAGCGCGCGACACTGTCTCCCTTTGTGGAACAAGCGTTCTTAATTTCGTTTACTATGTAAGATAAATATATAATAAAATAAATATCCATCACGCCTTATCCCCGAAGGGGTGGCAGAGGCATATTATATGCCCACTTTTCACCGTGTGGATTCCTGTCCCACGTAATAGGTGGTGAGCCCATTGCCGTGTTGAAATAGACAGACGCAGGTTGTGGCTACCTGCTGTTGAAATTTTTTAAGCCGCCTATAAGGCCTTCAACCAGGCTTAACGACCGCCATTTTACTGGCAACCGGGACCAACGGCTTAACGTGCCTTCCGAAGCACGGAAACGCTCGCAAATGTAAATGCCACAAAGTGGTCACCCATCCGACGACCAGCCATAGTGAAAGTTGCGTACCTCAGTGATTGTTTACCGAACACTGAGGCCGCGGGGCCACGAGCGCTTCACTTACTATGTAAGATATATCTTACTATGTAAGATATTTAATAAATTGCACAACACTATAAACTTTAAGATATTCTTTGCAAATTAAACACTTATGGAATGCAAAGCTTGCGATAAACAGTAATTTTATTGCGATGTCTGGTTACTGCCGGTAAACTTAGGCCAAGATTCCATAGACAGAACTTTACTTCGCATCAAAATAGACTCCGCAAAGCTTACTTTCACATCTCAAAGTATTCTTTGGCCGATTTCGATTTCATAGTCGTTGCTCTGACTTTAGTTAGCAAAGTGCAGCTTTATGGTGCACCAAAGTAAAACCCAAGCAAACTACGAAAGTGATACATTACTTGCAAGGTTATAAAAATGCTTGAAAATGCAAGGTTATGATATTATTTTTATGCAATAATAAACAAAGTATCATTGGTACTTTATTTAAAAAAAATTTGGTCGTATCGTCACACGAATAGAATTTCATATATTGCAGCTTATAAACTTTGCTATGAATGCAATTGCAATGAAATATCGCGTAGGGGTTATGAAATAAATAAAGTAAAGATAATAACAATTAAACCACATCGAATCAGACCGTGAAAATTGAAAGGGTTCTATTCCTAATTATACTGAAGCGTAAGAGATAAAAAAAGACTCGATTAGTAAAGTATTTCGGTCGTTATCGTGTTAACAAGAAAATAATCCGTAACATACAACACACGGACGGCCAAGCCGAAACTTTTTCAAACAGTTTTTTAACTAGTTTAAATAACAAAAATGGCATCAAAAATATCATGAGTGTTAAAAATTATGTTTTTTCTTGATATGTGTGTGTATACAACGTGCTACAGAAATGTGTAGTCATATTTGACCGTCGGTACACATGTCTGATAACTAGAGCCTATGCTCCGCCAAGATTGCGAAATGTCAATAAAGTCACGGCCTCGGTAATTTCATACAAATTAAAGAAAATGCTTTTTTTTCGATAGTATATTAAAATAATTACGTCGCAACACTAACTTAACACCTAATTTCAATTACGTTCATTGACCCGCGCTCAGCTGTGAGAGTTATGTACGCCTGGTAATTTACCTACTCGATACAATTCAGACACAGTGGCGTCATAACTTTGCATTTGCGGTCTAGCTAATGCGTGTTATCAGTTTACATAACTACAATAAATGCTAAAATGATAATATGCACTGACAAAAATACATAATTTTATTAAAACTCAGGCACATTGTAAAACTATTAACAAAAACGGGATCTTGCGTAAAAATACTCACGTGTTGATATCGATTGACAAATTGTTCCGCTTTATCCGGAAGCCTTCTTAAACACTTACTACACACACACACACACACACACACACACACACACACATACACACACACACACACACACACTACGTAAAATATTACACACTCTTTTTGCAATGTAATCTTTTTACGAGTTCAATGAAAGTGACCAAGTCGGCATGAACCTGTTTTGTAGGTAAAACTGATTTACCAAGTAGCTAAAATATTTCAGAGACTGAAACCACCGCCACACCGCGCCAAGTCAAACAAATCTTTCTCCATACAGACTAAATACTATCAGCGGTACCCACACAACGCATCATTTCATAATATTCACAATTACTTAAAATCGCCATAATCGCAACTACTAACTACACGCAACACAAGTTACTATAAAGAAATGAAATTCAGAAGTGACAGTGTTGCCATTATTCAAAGCCTATGTACCTCAGCTAAAAAGCTTTGAAAAAAATACATAGTTTTCAATTGATTCCAAAAATCCAAAATAAATCACCACTAATTAATACACCATATTTAAAGCATAAAAACATATAAAATACGTGAAAATAACCTATTAATTTTATTTCTGGATATCTCTTGATACTCTACGTTAGGATAGCTTATTTTCTGTTATTGTTAAAAACGAAAAAAAATCAATTAACTTCGATATGTCAAATCACCTATGCAGGGGGAGATGCGGACTTAAGCTAGTTCATTTAGCTAAGTACCTTCTCAATTATGCCAGCTTTCAATTAACGAAAACCGCCTTCAAATTCATCCATCCGTTTGGATGTTATGATACCAGAGATAAACTCAAACAACTAGTGATGAAACTTATTATCAGTGATCATTGTGATCAAGCTTCAAAATTCAGTTCCCGTTTACTAGGTAAAAAATCATTAAATGGTAATACTGGATACGGTACGGAATTTTAGGTATACCTAAAATTTGACCGCCACCGCCTTTGCAGAGTACCGCCGCGCACGACTCGTCTAGACTAATGTACCAGGAGTAAACTTCTTTTTTACGCATGAATTTATTTGGTTCCGTACAGATAAGTTGATTAAAACATTAACGCAATACTTTTTTTGTTGTAATATTTGCCGGATACGTGTTTCTTTAGATCTTTCTTCATCTTAGTGTCTTCCCAGTTGCTTCAAAATCGTAGATTGATTTGGAGTCTGGGGTTCACTTTTATTTGGCTGCAAGGAGAAGCTATAATTTAACTTTTTGTTTTTAGCATTACTGGTAGCTACTTCCGTCTGACCGTGCGACTGACCGTTGCCATATCCATTAATATGTGCACTTACACATCCATTAACATGACGATTCTGCACAAGTAAATTCATTTAAACATTCAACTGTGTATCGTGATGTCGCGGCAAAACCTGTGACACACCGGAAAACCATTCAAAAAAGTTGTCTCAAAATCGGTGAGACTGTTTAGACTACAGTAAGTCACAATGGAACGTATTAAATTAAACAATGGATTTAGGCGTAGTTTTCATCAGTAAGTAGATTTTTTCCAATATTTTCTAAACTTTTTCTTGTAATTAAATTATCAGAATCATAATATAACACTAGATGGTATCGAGAATAAAACACTATGCAAAGCCGTGCGGCACGTGCGTATAGTTATGCATAAAGCACACAGAAACGAACGAAAAGCCAAGGAAAAGCAGCTCCAAAACGTAAGTTTCATTTGCAACCGAAAAAAACCGCTAGAATGCAAACGATACCGACGGAACATATTAGTATAATACTCGGCTTACATGATATTTTTAAAGTGTCAGTGTTTACTGAAAATGGATTTACGGTACCCTACGACGATAGTTATAATATTGGGAAACGCCCACATCATACACTCACACAAAGAAAGAATAGGGTGAATTAACCAATAATTAGTCATGTCATAAAATTATTCTTCATTTCAGTGTCTTCACGGTTGCATCGAAAGTAATCGAAACCCTTCTTTACGAACTTGATAAACTTGATTTGATTTTTTAGGTATTAACACTATGCTGATTATGTAGTGTAGTATTTAAAATATGAAAAATGATGATAGTAAAAGTTGAATATTAATCACGGTTTTGTTCACCGGTAAGATTCTTGAGCGATATTCTCTTAAAAGTTAAAGTAGTCGGCTACCAGTGTTCTGCGTTTCCACGTTCCGTAAAACCAAAAATTATGACTTCTTTTAATAAGCTATTTTACCCTATTGTATCTTTGTAGTGGGTGGATAAGGGGCGTTTCCTAGTATTATTTTAGGGTACCGTAAAGCACGGTAAAAGTAAACACTGAGACAAACACTTTCTACAGTATTATGTAATCCTAGTCTGCCCTTCATCTTAGTGTATTTCCAGTTGCTTTCAAATCATACCTGGATTATTTGGATGGAGCATTCGGTTCATCGTTTTTGGCTCCTAGAAACAACTATAGTTAAGCGTCAAACCCTCTGACCCCGTATGGTCTTTCTTGCGTCGTTGCCTTGTCGATTGGTCAGTAGGTGAAGGTTTAAAATGTTTCGAAATGTTAGTCAACGTACCTTAAAAAGTATTTGGTTCCAATTACTTCTGCTACAAAAGTACACACAAATAAATTAAAAGAAAATGATTTAAATATGTAAGTAAAAATGTACTTACTTGCTGGTAAAAATTGTTATGTAATTAGACTCAGAGGAAGGGTATTGTTTTTTTTTGTTTGTATCCGTTCCTTTCATTGTAACTTCATGTACCCTAAACTGTTTCACCGATTTTGAAACAAGTGGTGTCATTCGATTAATATGCTTTCACAGCGTGTCATAAACTATGCGGCGCTCTTACCATAATCGGAACAATTTTTAATAAAAGTCACTTATGCACAACATAAAGTCACTTGTACACAAATAAAAAAATAATTTATTATCCAGAACCTACTTACATATCTGGCAAATATTGTAACAAAAACGGACAATGTTTTAAAATATCTGTACGGAACCAATTCATTCAAGCGTAAAAATGAAGGTGATATACGTTATTTTTACGCCTGGTACATGAGTAGGTTGACAATAGGTTTACGAAGCATTCAAGACAATCCGCAATCTACATTGATACCAAATAAGTTCTAAAAATGTTGTCTCTGTACTTAAATGATACTCATTGTTTTTTTATCTTATTTTATGGAATATTGTAAGTAGACTTCGTCTTAATTTGCAACATAAATTTACTATCTGAGCTGAGTTTAGCGTTTTGCACAGCAAAAATCAGACAAAGCCGTATTGATTTAAATATTTTGGTGAACCTACTCGGGTTCCAAGCTAGAGTTCATTCGAAGTAGGTATGTTTTATTGTTTGTGTTGGGTATGAACATAAATACGATATCGATATTTTGCACTGTCGATAAAAGATAAAAATCATTTCCCACGACACTATAAGTCTATGGGATTCAAAACCCCGAGCCGTGCATTACTGATATGATTCTCAATACCAACTTCAAATATGACTACACATTTCTGTAGCACATTGTATATTATTTTACAAGTGCAATATATGATAAAAAGAGACATTTTAGGTTTGAAAAATCACATGTTTTGCGCGAAGTGACAGTAGTACCCACCTCAACGCTTCGCTTATGAGGCGTGCAAATTTTTTTTTTCTGTATGGGTTTAAGGGGCCCCACCTGGTGACCTTACCTGAATGAACTTGTGAAAAACTTAAATGAAATGATATTTAAAAGCAAAGAGTCCAACTAAATTCAATTGACCATTTTAATATAAGTTTTACGTTATTTACAGGACTATTTAAATTAGAAACATAATCATTCAAAGTTTACTTTGACGCGTAAATTCATCAATATCGTGCACTTGTACTTTACTCAGCAAAGTAGGGTTTCGCAATATTATTTTGGCTCAAAGTGCGACTTTGTTGCAAAGTAAAAGCTTAGAGCTATCTATGAAGCTCGGCCTTAGAGACACATGTTCACATAGTAAACGCTGCATTCGCCATATCTCTTTAGTTAAGATATCTATGTATAAAACAAAGTCTTGTCTGTTCGCGATAAACTCAATTGACACCTACACTACAATGGATAAGATTAGTTCTCGAAGATGGCCGTAACGTAAATAGTGTCTCTGTATATTTTTATAAAGGAAAATTATAAATTTTAAAGTATAAAACCCTATAAAAGTGTTTAAAGTACAATTTAACACCTAGTATTCAAGTCTCTTAACTAAAAAAAGACAGCTGACTTGTGGGTATTTCTGTGAAATTGATACAGTCTATTATTGCAAATTTATCTCCACAGCTAGCTGAAAAATTTAATAAATGTATCGATAAAGGAGTTTTTCCGGATTTAATGAAACACAGCAAGGTAATACCTCTATGTAAGTCTGGATCCAAAACCGACCCTGGTAATTTCAGACCTATTTCAATATTACCTGCCATTAGCAAAATTAAAAAAAAAATCTTGCAACAAATACAAGCTCATTTTAATTCAAATATGCTACCACATAAAGAGCAGTATGGGTTCACAAGGGGTCGTTCTACCATTCATGCAGGTGTGACACTTCTGAATCATATATATGACGCCTGGGAGAATAGACAAGATGCTATTGGTGTATTCTGCGATCTCTCCAAAGAAATGCTTTGGATTACGTTGACCATAAAACACTATTGCGAAAACTCTATTATTATGGTATCAAAGACTCTGCACTGGACCTTGTTGCCTCCTACTTAAATGATCGGATACAACATGTTGATGTTAATGAAATTCGCTCTTCTGGAGCATCTGTAGCTATGGACGTACCGCAGGGATCAATTCTAGGTCCGTTTCTATTTTTAATTTATATTACCGATCTGCCATTCTATATACAGAACTTGTGCGACATTGTTCTATTTGCTGATGATACGTCACTTATTTTTAAAGTTGATCGTACGCTTACTGATTTTAAGGGCGTAAATATTTCACCTTACCAAAGTTAATAATTTGCTACTAAACGCTAAGAAGACAAAATGTATCAGATTCAGCATGCCTAATGTCAAGGAATTGCGGTACAAATATAACATTGAACGGTGATACCCTTAATATTGTAGAATCAACTGTATTTTTGGGGATCACTTTAGATAGCAAACTGCAGTGGAACGCCCAAATAACGTGTCTTGCAGGTAAACTCAGCTCGGCAGCCTTTGCCGTTAGTAAAGACAGGCAGCTCACTGATGTATAAACTGCCAGGCTATTATACTTTAGTTATTTTCATAGTGTCATGTCTTACGGCATTTTGCTGTGGAGCAAAGCAGCTGATATACAAGTAATCTTTGTACTCCAGAAGAGAGCTATACGTGCCATATATAAATTGAGTGCTAGAGTGTCTCTTAGAGAGAAATTTAAAGAAATTGGCATTATAACGGTTCCATCACAGTATAAATTTGCAAATATCATGTTAGTTAAACAGAACGTACATTTATACAATACATACAGAGACATACATTCGACAAATACTAGAAATAAGCATAAATTAATTGGAACATATCATCGTTTACAAAAGGTTCACGACTCTTTTGCAGGAATTGGCGTACGCCTATATAATAAAATTCCATTAGACATTATGAACCTGCCGTTACTTAAATTTAAGGCGGAAATTAAGACGCACCTCTTGAAAAGGTCTTATTACACAATTAATGATTATTTGAATGATAAATATAAATGGAAATGAGTTGCTTGCTCTTCGCTCGAGCTATTTAGGATTCGAATGAATCTTGTGTTATATTATCTACTTGTCTTGAATCTACATATATATGTTGTATTTTTTACATTATGTTTTTTTACATTCTCCAGTATAAATAATTTAAAACGCCAGGCAACTAAAGGTATGGCTGCGTTTACGCCCGGTAATAACTAATATACATAATTATATGTAATTTGATTTTGTTATTGTGTGAGCACCATGTAGACTTATTTATTATTTTGAAATTGACATGATAGTTGCTGTGTAGTTTTTGGGTATGTCATGCTCACCTAAGTGTCCTGGCAGTGGTGGCGTATGTATCGGGTCGCCTTGTTCCCTACAATACGGTTGAGTAAGGCGATGGCTGATATATGCGTCATACCCGTGAACGGGTGCCGTCTGTTGGGACTGGTCAGCTCATAGCTGTTATAGCAATTGTTACAAATAATATTATTTAAATTTAAGGCAAACTAAGTTTAATCGACTGTTCTCACATAAATTCAAAGGAACAATGTAAGTGTATTTTTAATGAACACAACATTTATTTTGTTCCTTTTTTTGTAAAAATTCATTACTGTATAATTCGTCAAATATCTTGTTAATCAAACTGTGTCAAATGGCGGTTAGAGAGAGTGGCCATGAGTTTTATTGCCAGGTTCTTCCTCTGGCTCTACCTATTGCCTTGCGAATCTGGCAGTAAATGTAAATGTAGAAGCAGTAATCTTGACGTTCATAAGTGTTACTTTGTGACCTACATGAATAAAAAAAAATGGTTTTTGTATATAATTTGTTAAGTTTTTTTATACATTGGCCAACATACAACGATATTTTATGGTGGTGTCTGGAAGCTTATAATGAAAACGCTGCGTAAATCACTTGACATATAACAAAATAATGGATGGTGGAATTGTGTATCTTATGTAGGTTGTTATGTAACTTGTATACACATGTTATCCCCATATTCTCATGAGATCAAGCACTACGCGGATGAAAACGCGTGATGTCGGTGTAGGGTGTGGCTGAGCACTAGGATTTTTTTTTATGTTGTGACAACTCACACAACGCCATCTGATTCCAAACTAAGCAGAGCTTTTACTATTGTTGTGGGACACTGTAGCATCCGGATACACTCCCATCGCGCCACAGAGGCAGTCAAAACTGTAGTAGTATTACTCTGTGTGCGTGCAGGATTTCGACCACTACTGCGTCCACGCTCCTATACTCCCGCTCTTCAGTCTGTCGAACCGCCAAACAAACCAAATATATGAGTTCTGCGCATTCCCTTTTTATTTTCTTACAGCTATTCATTCGCCACACGACCTCTTTTCAAAATGTTCAAAATTAGTCAAAATGGCTTCGCCCGCCTTATGGTAAGCAAAGACGATGTCCCATGGTTAGGGCCGCTGTCTCAACCCGCGCAGGGCTCCGATAGCGACCCTCATCTTGACGGCCCAGAAATATGCCTTTTCACGCTTCTCTTAAAGAACTCAGGATTGTAGGAGGAGGTAAAAACGCATGCGCTGGCAGAGAGTTCAATGTTCACTTATACCACAGAATAAAACTACGTACAGAAGTGACACTCCCTAACAAAAGTCAGTTTTAGGTATGAAAATACACCTAGACTCGCCGTCTGCAAGCAAAATTGAATCTTATAACTGCGTGCGAACGTTGAGTTTTCAATGCGCGCCTTAGTTTTATGAGCGAGCTGCGAAGTCCGGGCGGGGTTGTCACTTAAGAAGTTTTGTACCTAGTTGATTTATTTAGAGCGCACCTGTCGTGCGAGCCGGGCGGCAGCGGTAGAACAGTGTCATTAGCCGCTTCGAACGGAGAGCTGCCCGAATATACCTAAACTGCAGAGTGACACCCCCCTGCCTATACTAGAGTTCGTCTATATTTTTTTAGCGTTGGATATGCGACAACGGGGCCTTCTGTTCCCAACTGCTGAAGTCGTGGGGCAGTCGCAGCAGTACGTCGTTACAACAAGCGTTGTGCGGCGCCCTCATGTCGCCGAGACGTTTGGCTCCGGCCGACTGGCCGACCGTCTACATTGCCCTGTTGGACGCACAACTACCGGCTCACACTCTGTTCAGCTATCTGTCTAAGGTATGTGAAATGGTACGGCTTGACAAAAACTGCGCCATTTTTTTAAATTTACTTATTCATCTATCACGCCTTATCCCCGAAGGGGTGGCAGAGGCATATTATATGACCACTTTTCACCTTGTATATTTCTGTCTCCCGTAATAGGTTTGTAAGCCCATTGCCGTGTTGAAATAGACAGACACAGGTAGTGGCTACCTGCTGTTGAAATTTTTAAGCCGCCAGTAAGGTCCTCAACTTGACATAACGACTACCCATCCGAGGACTAGCCCTAGTGAAAGTTGCGTAACTCAGTGATCGTTTACAAAACACTGAGTACGCGGGACCACGAGCGCTTCTTTTTTGAATTTAGCTCGCCAATATAACACCGCCTACCAAATTGAAAGCCTCGTTGATTTCTAGCGAATTGAGAGTCACTCTCACACACAAGAAAGACAGTGGTCATCATTTGGTGACCCAAATATGTATTTCTTTATGCGTCACTAGAAGTACCTCTCCATTTGGAATTGTTAGAGGAGGGTAATACGAGTACGTAGGTAAAAAAGAAAGTATATAATATGATACTTACCATATTACTTCATTTATTCAATGAAGTACTGTCATTTTTTATTGCCAATATACTACACACATCAACACGGTCTAGGGATATTTCATACTCAATTAAATAACTCGAAAAGTACTGGCCGCATTGGGATCTTTTATACACCGATTTGTTTGTAATTTATCTCAGACTAATTCCAAATTCAAATTTTTGAAAATTCTTTTGTTTCGGTGGCATAAAAATGTCTTGATGTGTAGGAGAGGGAATTTTCATTTGTGCGAAATTTAGAAAACAATACGAATTACGTTTAGTTACAGTTTTTTTTTTCATTTTTAAACGAAAGATAAAGTTAAAATTGAGGTATTGTAGCCATGCAACGCCAACATTTGACGAGGGCGGAGATGTTACGAGCTGTGGGAATGCTGGAAGCTGGGTCTGTTCAGCGTAATGTTGCTGAGGCCATAGGGACCCACCAAAATGTAATTTCAAGATTGTGGACACGCTATCGTGCCACAGGTGAAGTAGCGGAGAGGCACCGGGGGCCAAGTCGCATCACTACCCCCAGACAAGACCGATTTTTGCAAATTACTGCGCGAGCTCAACCAAATGCAACGGCGACTCAATTGGTCCAAAGGCTGCGAGTGGAACACCAAGTGCTTGTGAGTGACCAAACTGTAAGAAGGCGACTGCATGAAAGCAATCTACGCTCTCGTAGACCACTCCGGGTCCCACCTTTACGGAGAGGCAATCGTGGACGACGATTAGAATGGGTTCGGAACCACGTGGACTGGGGCCGTGAGCAATGGTCCAATGTGCTGTTCACGGATGAATCCAGGTTCGGCTTCCATCCAGATTCACGAAGGACGCGTGTTTGGCGAGTTCCTGGACGATGGAGCCGTCTTCAGAACCCTCAGGAAGGTCACCCATACCAAGGAGGAACAATTATGGTTTTGGCAGGAATTCGTCTTGGAGGACGGACGGATCTCGTTTGGGTGCGGGGCAATATGACGGCAGAACGATACGTCCAACAGGTGCTGGGGCCCGTAATCTTGCCCCACAGAACACAAATGGGGCAAGATTTCCTGCTCATGCACGACAATGCCCGGGCACACACGGCGAGAACGGTAGCAGCTTTGTTACATACACACAATGTTAGGGCCTTAGACTGGCCTGCTCAATCGCCAGATCTAAATCCCATTGAGCATGCGTGGGATATGCTGCAAAGAAGAGCTCTGAAGGAAGTTCCTGAAAATCTGGCTACAGAAGATCAACTTTTTGCGCACCTCAGAAGGACATGGGACAATATTCCGCAGCAAGACATTGACAACCTTGTTCTGAGCATGCCGAATCGTTGCCGATGTGTTATGAACATCATGGGCGCTTTCTCAGACTACTAACTTCAAGTTTATAAACACAAATTAAATGATTTTTCTATTTTTTTCAGTTTTTACTCATAATTTAAAAGTTAATTCATGTACGGTTTCCGTCTATGCTTCATTTTTTTCCATAAAATCCTGAAATTTTAATCGAAGTACCTTAACCATTATTAAAAAATGGTAGAATATTAAATAACGTATCTTTTAAATATATACATGTCATATAAATAATTAACACATTGAAAGTAATTCGCTTTTTTATAAATATCCCTAGACCGTGTTGATGTGTGTATATACTACGCAATTTTTACCATTATTTAATATTACTGTTTTGAAAGCGCCACATAGCGAATAGCTATAACAACATCGTTATTAAGAATCCTATATCGCACTATGAGAGTTCTCGCGCCGAAGCATATACTCCACTCGTTCTTTCACACATCCAAAGTTTTTGAACATAAGACGCTAAATTGAGTCATTGGCCCCGTTAAGACTTCTTATCTTCCAAAATCTATTGTTCTAATTTACTCAACAGTTTGAAATGACCCGCTGGACGGAATCAGCGGACTTATCACAACGTCAGGAGGTACTCAACGCCCTCACCCGTGCCGTTCAACGCTACGGACCCACTCCAGCGCAGGAACATCAAATGTTGGTCGAGTTGCTGGGGGTGCATGCCCGTACGTCTGTCACGTCGCATCTCCTGTGTGCGCACGTGAAAGAATGCATGGGGGCCTCTCTACTCAACAAACTGCCTCATACGCACTGGACCCATGTTATCAGAGCTATTGATAGCAAAGCTGTTGAGGTGCCTTTTGATCAGGTAAGACTTGTGTTAGGTTTAACTAGTGGTTCCGGCAAAAATTGTACCGGCTTAGGCCTTTTGTAGTCATAATTAGGTCTATATGTAATAACGAACGTAATATGCACATTTGAATGAAAGTATCAGCATTAATCTGCAAAAGGGCATGCTCCGTTGGTTTGGACACGTCTAACGAATGAGTGAGGAACGATTGACGAAGAATATATATTGTGCGAAACGAGAGGGTTAGAATGAGTCAGGGTAGAACGAGACTTATTATGAAGACCATGTGAGCAGATTGCTTAAAAAACGGAAAGGTCAAAAGTACTCTGATACTCAGACGTGCACGTATGAAGCTATTAATAAATCAGCGACAAATAAATAAATATAGTGGGACATTTTTTACACACCACCACCAGCCCAAAGCAATACAAGCTTGTGTTATGGGATCTAGACGACTGATAAACATACTTAAATATTTCTAAATACATACATATTATACATAGGAAACAATCAAACGGGTGCCCTTTCGATCGCATAATTTTTTTCACCATAATGTAGTTTGGCATAACAGTTTCAGCATAAAGTTTTCTCACATAAATTATGATGAGCAGAGTGTTATAAACGCATTATGGTTTTATTGGCATAACATTAAATTACTCAATTTTTTTTATCATAATTTCAATCAGCATTAATGTAAAAATACAAAACGCATAATGGAGGTATGGATAACCGTTTAAATATAAATGAATAAGAATTTGACTAAGAATATTTAAGTAATGATAAGACACCATTGTAAATAATCATCTCACTCATGACAAGTTTTTAAGCTGTAACATATAAAACGATATCTTAAGTGTTATTTTTTTAGACTAGTCTCGAGCAAAGTCGTAAATAGGTACGACGACGCGCGAAGCGAGGAGGATTGTTAGGTCACTTGTGACCACAACGCGCGGGCCGAGCTAGCGAAGCGAGAGGGCCGCGGCAGCGGCTGGCGATGCGCCAGAATAGAATCGCTCGTTTTAATCTACCTACTTTCTTTTTGTATTTTATTTATATATCCTATATATAAGTGTTGAAATTTTGAACTTCAGTATAGTGACTATCGACATTTTTAAACAGTGGGCATTTCAATCTTAGACAGTTCAAGCTTAGATATATAAATAAGAATATGTACTCGTTAACATTATGGTATTCTATATGTATGGCTTGTAATCTTTATGCGAGAGTGAGTGAGATGCCAATAAATGTTATGATTAATAATTTTTATTGTAAAAAAAATTATGCGTACACATTTTATGCGGGTATATCCTTTATATAAAAAAAATATGGGAAAAACAAGTATGCCTATTGATTTATTCTGTTTGAACGTTATGCGAAACGAAGAGTATGCCAAAAAACGTTATGCAGTTTAAGTTATGCCTCTAAAATTTATGCAACTCAATACAGACCCCAACCAAACTCGAAAACAAACATTTTTGGATCATACAAATATTTGGTCCAACCCAGGAATCGACTAATCATCGAATACACTACCACTGCGTCACCAAAAAAGTAAAAGAAATATCAATACAAGGATCGCGAAGTCTGTCGATCTGTACTCTCTGACTATCCCGTTAAGGATACAGCGTTATGTTTTGATTTCAGCTGGGTCATTTGCTACGGGAACTGGGCGTGATGTTTTGGGAAGCTCGCACCGGTATCAAGGGCCCAAGTTCTACGACACATGTTATCGTCTACGCGCCGTACGTAGCAAAAGTGCTACACGCGCTTCAGCGGGCCTTCGTAGCAGTTGCCACTAGACTCAGCTACGAGCCGGAGAGAGGTATGTATTACCTTTTAGCCAAATCTTATTTATTTCATATTTCTTCAGTCTTCTTATTATTGTTTTAATTTAGTCCTGTCAAGTGTTTTGTTGATGTCAAAACCTCTTATAACATTGTAACATTTAGTTGAAACAAAGTTCGCCCGAATACCACTATACTTCATTTAATTTTATGTAAAACACTTATAACTTTACACCACCTAAATTTAATACAAATAATAAAATAACATTCTGTTACACTATTTTTTTGTAAATATATGTTATGATAAATTTATATTTGAACTTCAAAAGAAAGACATTTGCCTGTATTGAGGGGCGTGGATTGGGACGGAAGGCTCACCAGAACCTGTTTACGGCTCGGTCCACGCGCGCTTCTAACAGTGAAACAAATAAATAGGTGCTTGCTTTAGAGTTCGCATAGTTCTGGGTAGTTATTATTATATTAATTGTATTCATTAAATATTAGTACGCGATGCGGATGTTTTAATATCGAGACAAACCCTATGGTTTTTCGATATTAATTAAATGTTATATGTGTCGTATTTGTAAAGGATATAAATTAAATAAAAAAAAATAAACTTTTGATAAATTTTTAAAGCAATTATTTGCTAAATTTCTCATATTTTTTTTAATAAAGTGGAAAAAGACAATTCGATTCGAGACAGGGATTGAACCTGTGACCTTTGCCTAACCAGGGCAATGTTCTAGCCACCTGAACTACCCGAAACGTATCGAATCAAGTTGAAATTCTCCACTATATTTATATCGTCATTTTAAGAGTATGACCAGAGCCATCTATCGAGCTAATGAACAACTCGATACCAATGAACAGTGTTACAACTATTTTTAAACATTGATGCAATGGACTCCACTCAGTATATTGATAAATTTTTAAAGCAATTATTTGCTAAATTTCTCATAATTTTTTTAATAAAGTGGAAAAAGACAATTCGATTCGAGATAGGGATTGAACCTGTGACCTTTGCCTAACCAGGGCAATGTTCTAGCCAACTGAACTACCCGAACCGTATCGAATCAAGTTGAAATTCTCCACCATATTTATATCGTCATTTTAAGAGTATGACCAGAGCCATCTATCGAGCTAATGAACAACTCGATACCAATGAACAGTGTTACAACTATTTTTAAACATTGATGCAATGGACTCCACTCAGTATATTGATACATTTTTAAAGCTATTATTTGCTAAATTTCTCATAAATTTTTTAATAAAGTGGAAAAAGACAATTCGATTCGAGACAGGGATTGAACCTGTGACCTTTGCCTAACCAGGGCAATGTTCTAGCCACCTGAACTACCCGAACCCTATCGAATCAAGTTGAAATTCTCCACCATATTAATATCGTCATTTTAAGAGTATGACCAGAGCCATCTATCGAGCTAATGAACAACTCGATACCAATGAACAGTGTTACAACTATTTTTAAACATTGATGCAATGGACTCCACTCAGTATATTGATAAATTTTTAAAGCTTTTTTTTTTCGCTGGCAACCCCCGTTCGCGTAAACACATGAAATAGTGTCTCTGAGCTTGTAAATTCAAAATAATATGGAAAAAGTTTTCATACATTGTGATAAACAAAGTTAAAAGGTGCTTCAAATAACCTATAAACAGTGTACACTGATTTTAGCCGTGGAATCTGTCCGGACTGCGAGAAAAACTATTATTTATTTCTCAAAAAACAGTTACCTGAAATTTTCGAAGAACGCACTCACTCATAGCCATCTGTTTTCATGCTGTAAGTTGCCTAATGTTTTGGTAATTACCTACACTCACAGGCTCACAAACAATTTGATTTTGACATTATTATCAATACTGCCAACTGCTGTAAACCGAACTTCAAGTGCGTTTAGCAATTGCTTTGATTAATTTTAAGGGTGTGTTCCGAGATCATTCAAGAATTGGCGGAAGGTCTGATTCTGCAGTTGAATTAGTTACTTCGACTGTTAATTCATTCTCTTTTTTATATAAACAGCATAATTGCATAATTATTATAATCCGTAAAGGTTGAGATGCGTTGTCACGGTTGTCAAACTAAGCTAAAAGCAGCTTATTTTCTGAAATGCCACACTTGCAAATCCGAATATTGTTTTGAATGCCTAAATTTGTCGAAGGAAAGATATAATGAACTAACAAGGGCTGAAGTGGAAACGTTGAGCTGTCCTTGTTGTCAGAACGTTACTCGACGGATAAACAACGACGATACGCCCTGCTGCCAGCGTCGCCAGGCGCTGTCCATTGATGAATCTATGAACATCTCATTTGGGGATACACCACAGTCTACAAGCACGAAGACTAATGCCTGTTCTGCAATGGATTCTGGTTTAGCGTGTGAACCCGTCTCAATGGAAAGCATTAGCAAACTTTTTGATATGAAACTTTCACCTGATTCCACCATTATGACGAATTTGAGGTCAGCACTTAATAGGGATATTGAGAAAGTGGTGGCGGCATATGTAAACCGTGCTTTTGAAAAATTAAAAAGCGAGTTTTCTTCCACTACTGATTATCTAGCTGCGGAACAAAGAGACATAAGATCAGAGTTGAAAGAGAAAGACGATCAAATCAAAGAGCTACAATCTAATCTCTTGAAATCTCAATTATCGCTAGGGAAACTGCAATCTAAGGTTGCTACTGTGGAGAAGATTTCACGTGATTTAAATCTGGAAATTCATGAGGTACCTGAGGCTAAGAATGAGAACCTAATGGGTCTTTTCGGGAAATTACGAGAATGCCTTAAAGTGGATATCCCTGATTTCGAAGTAAGGGCCTGTCGCCGCGTTGCCAAAATGGACGCGTCTTCGAAGAGGCCGCGAAATATTCTCATCTCCTTGTCTTCGCAGCGACATCGCGATCTTATTATATCTGCAGTTACTCGTTTTAACAAAGCTTACCCTAAAGATAAACTATCCACCGCACATATTGGCTTTCCGGGAGAGACTCGTAGAATTTACGTAGCCGAACATCTGTCTCCTGAGGCAAAGGAAATACACAATGCTGCTAGAAAATACTGCAAAACAAATAATTTCAAGTTCGTGTGGATTCGATTCGGACAAATATACATTCGAAAAGATGAACAAAGCCGCGCCGTACATATTAAGGATATCAACTATTTTGGAAAACCCCTGTAAATCATATGTCCAATACCTTCTTTTTCCTATTAAAATAAGAATTAGTTATTATTATTTTTGTTAGTAAACTATTGCTATGATCAGCATATTGTATCAAAATGTTAACAGAATCCGTACTAAAATAACTCAATTTTATTTGAATTTGTTAAACACTGATTATGATGTAATTTGCTTGACGGAAACTAATTTGACCAAAAGCGTCTTTGATGCAGAATTTTTTGATTCGCGTTATAATGTTTTTAGACGTGATCGCTCTGAGAGTAGCTCATCTAAGGAAGAGGGTGGAGGCGTGCTTATTGCCATTAAAAAGACTTTCCAGGTTATCCGTCGAGTGTCTTGGGATAGTGACGTGGAGGACATCTGGGTTTCCATAATACCGGGCAATAGTACTGCCCCTAATTTGAATTTATGTGTCTGTTATCTGCCACCAGATTTATGTTTTTCGGCGTTAGAGGGTTTCTATTCGAATTGTCAGGTTGTATTATTAAACGAGTGCCTTGACGAAAGTATTCTGATTATCGGAGATTTCAACGACCATGATTTCACCACCATCACTGCTGGAGTGCCGTCTGAGGCCTCTTGTAGTAGTAAAACAGAACTTTTACGCGAACTTGTCTCACTTTGCCAACTACACCAATGTAATAAGATTCCTAATAGTAAGAATCATTTTCTTGATCTCGTATTATCCTCAGTTAAGGATCTGAAAATAGAAGAGACAAATCCGCTAAGTCTAAAAGATAGACACCACCCGGCACTGATGTTTGAGTTTCCTTTGCTGTCGTCGAATGTACCTCCAAAATGTTTGAAAAAGCCAAACAATAACAGACTGAATTTCGCTAAATGTAATTATCGGGAAATACGATGTAAATTAGGGAGTGTTAATTGGTGTAGTGTCTTATCTTGCTCTGATATAGATGACTGCACTGATGTATTTTACGAAACACTTTTTGATATTATTAAAAAATATACACCACTCTCGACTTCTAGACCACAAAACTATCCAATTTGGTACAGCAAACCCCTGATAAAGTGCAATGAAGAGAAAAATAGGTACCATAAACTTTTTAAAAAATTTCAATTCTCTCGTGATTACGACACATTCTCATTGTTGCGTGATAGATTTAAAAGAATGGCCGACATATGTTATAAAGAATATCTGACTTCCATCGAGGCATCCATGAAGAAGAACATTAAGTTGTTCTGGTCCTTTGTGAATGACAGGAAGGGTCACGCCTCAATCCCGAATACGATGTATTTCGGTGAAAAATCTTCCTCAAATGGTCCTGAGATCTGTGAGCTGTTTTCGGGTTACTTCTGTTCGGGTTTCGACGACAGTGAAATGAAGCGCGTTCGTGCACTATCTCCATCACCTCCATTAAGGGACAGAGCTTCGAATCTGCTCGCGCATATTGAGATTACCGAAAGTGACATACTTAAAAGGATTAAACAGCTTGATGTAGCAAAGGACCTGGACCAGACCAGCTACCACCGTCTTTTATAAAGCAATGTGGTGAAGAGCTGTGCATCCCGCTTAGCATCATATTTAATAAGTCTCTTGCCTGTGGAGTATTTCCGAAGCGATGGAAGACGGCCCATATTATGCCAATCTTTAAGAGTGCAGATAAGACCCGATGTGAAAATTATAGACCAATAAGTATTTTGTCTTGTTTGGCTAAGCTGTTTGAATCATTGGTGTATGACCAATTGTATAACTATCTAAAGCCTTTTATATCCGAAAAACAGCATGGCTTTGTCAAGGGTCGATCCACGGTCTCAAATCTTTTGATATACAAGGATTATCTATGCAAGAGATTTGCTGTTGGTAGGCAGGTTGACTCTGTCTATACGGATTTTTCAAAGGCGTTCGATAGAGTCAATCACACACTACTTTGCGCAAAGTTGGCTTCTTATGGCATTCACGGTAGCTTGCTCCGTTGGATGACATCTTATCTCAGTAAGAGGAGTCAGTTAGTCAATCTTAAGGGATTCTTCTCATCCCCAATACAAGTTACTTCTGGTGTACCGCAGGGGTCACATTTGGGGCCTCTTCTATTCATCATCTTCATTAACGATCTTATTGAGTGTATATCATGTGAATGTTTGCTTTATGCTGATGACCTAAAGGTATTCAATGCCATTTCGAGTACTACTGATTGTGATTTGTTACAAAATGATCTTAGGATTATTTCGAACTGGTGTAAGACAAATCATATGATTCTGAACATCAGTAAGTGCTTTAGCATAACCTTCACCAACAAGCGTGATACTATCGTTTATGAATACACAATTGGTGGTCAGGTTCTGAGGAAGTCTGGTGCGGCAATGGATTTGGGTATCTTGTTTGACAATGGACTGTCGTTTAGAGCACACTATGAACGCATAACAGAAAAAGCCCATCTACTCCTTGGGTTTGTTCTTAGATCCACGATAGCATTCAGGAACCCTCAGACACTACTGTTTCTATTTTTTGCACTTGTTAGGGGAACTTTGGAATATGGCAGCTCAATTTGGTCACCGTACTACAGGGTGCACATAGATAGAATCGAGAGGATTCAGAGAAGGTGTTTGCGTATTATGTGCTATCGTCATCAATTGGGTCGCAACATTCGCAGTCTTAGTTACGAGAATAGGCTTACCAGATTTCACGTACAGAAGTTGGAGACCCGTCGTGAGTACATCGACTCTCTTTATCTCTATAAAATAGTTCATTCTATACTTGATACTCCTTATTTGCTCTCTCAAGTGATTTTTACCACAAGATACAGCGCGCGAAGGTCAAATCAGACGAGTCTTTTTGCACTACATATACATAAAAACAACATATCATACTTTAACCCTATTGTTAGGATGGCTCGACAGTATAATGATTTAGCTAAAAAAGATGCTTCTCTTGATATATTTACTCCTAAGATAGCAGCATACATTGAACAGCTCAAAGGTGTCCTTTATTCCACGCCCAGTAGTTAGAATTATTAGTTACATTTTCATTTACTTTTTATATTATTTTTATTATAGAATAAAAATTAGTAATTATCACGTGAATCCCCAAGGCAGTGTTGCCATTTTGCTCTCGTTTTTGTTTATGTAGGGGTTTATTACGAAGTTCTCAAAGAACACAAATGTTTGGATTGCGATTCAGATCTGCACCATGTGATTTCATATTGTGTATTGTAATAGTTGTAATCTGTATTGTGTTTAATAAAATAAAATAAAATAAAGCAATTATTTGCTAAATTTCTCTTATTTTTTTTAATAAAGTGGAAAAAGACAATTCGATTCGAGACAGGGATTGAACCTGTGACCTTTGCCTAACCAGGGCAATGTTCTAGCCACCTGAACTACCCGAACCGTATTGAATCAAGTTGAAATTCTCCACCATATTTATATCGTCATTTTAAGAGTATGACCAGAGCCATCTATCGAGCTAATGAACAACTCGATACCAATGAACAGTGTTACAACTATTTTTAAACATTGATGCAATGGACTCCACTCAGTATATTGATAAATTTTTGTCTCAAATCGAATTGTCTTTTTCCACTTTATTAAAAAAATTATGAGAAATTTAGCAAATAATTGCTTTAAAAATTTATCAATATACTGAGTGGAGTCCATTGCATCAATGTTTAAAAATAGTTGTAACACTGTTCATTGGTATCGAGTTGTTCATTAGCTCGATAGATGGCTCTGGTCATATTCTTAAAATGACGATATAAATATGGTGGAGAATTTCAACTTGATTCGATACGGTTCGGGTAGTTCAGGTGGCTAGAACATTGCCCTGGTTAGGCAAAGGTCACAGGTTCAATCCCTGTCTCGAATCGAATTGTCTTTTCCACTTTATTAAAAAAATTATGAGAAATTTAGCAAATAATTGCTTTAAAAATTTATCAATATACTGAGTGGAGTCCATTGCATCAATGTTTAAAAATAGTTGTAACACTGTTCATTGGTATCGAGTTGTTCATTAGCTCGATAGATGGCTCTGGTCATACTCTTAAAATGACGATAAAAATATGGTGGAGAATTTCAACTTGAATCGATACGGTTCGGGTAGTTCAGGTGGCTAGAACATTGCCCTGGTTAGGCAAAGTTCACAGGTTCAATCCCTGTCTCGAATCGAATTGTCTTTTTCCACTTTATTAAAAAACTTATAACTTTAACAAAAAAAAATGCTTACCATATATACTTTTACTCTGTCAAATTTAACATTTTTCCTTTCGCGCAAGTTTCTTGAAAAGCTATATTCGGGTCTACCTTCACATATTAAAATATAGATTAAAATGTAAAATAAATAACAATACATATTTTGTGAATTATTTTTTCTTGTCTGTCTATTTTAACGCGGCAATGTGCTCACCATTACTGTGAGGCAGAAATGCACACGGTGAAATGTGGGCATATAATATACCTTTGCCACTCCTTTGAGTACAAGTGTAATTATTAAAAAAAATTTATACACCGCCATCTAGCCCACTTTATTTTATTTTAGAAATACTAAAAACAAACAACCTGCGTTTGTCTAACAACACGGCAATGGGCTCACCACCTATTACGTGGGACAGAAATACACATGGTGAAAAATGGGCATATAATATGCCTTTGCCACCCTGGGATAAGGCGTGATAGATAAACAATAAAAAAATATATAAGAACCTATAACCTTCGCAGTGCTAGTGCCAATGTTTCTTTACGGTAGCAAAACCTGGGTATGTAAGCAGATGCATGAAAGTAAATTGAATGCCACTTTGACAATTGTACGGCGTAACTTTCGCCGATCGAATACGTAACGAAGTGATACGCAACATGACAATATGGAATGAAAGTGTCAGCGTTAAGCTGAAAAAGGGCGTGCTTCGTTGGTTTGGATACGTCTAACGAATGAGTGAGGAACGATTGACGAAGAAAATACATTGTGTGAAAGTAGAGGGTAGAAGGAGTAAGGGTAGACCGAGACTTACATATGAAGACCACGTGAGCAGATTGCTCACGTGAACGGAAAAGTCAAAATTACTCGGATACCCAGACGTGCATGTATAAAGCGATTGATGAATCTGCAAGAAGCGAAAGTAGTAGTTAAGTTTTTAATGTAGCCATTAAAAAAACTGCTTTAATTTCAGCTGGGTCATTTGCTACGGGAACTGATAGTTAGTTAGTTTTTAAAACCTCAGCACCACAGTCACGTACACCAATGCACCATGGACGTTGTCAATTACACATTTTCAATTCCTATATTGTGTGTTATGAGAGGTTTTTTTTTAATAATAATTTATGTCCTTGTTTTTGTTAGCCAAATTTTGTTTTTTATATCATATTTCTTCAATTTTATATTTTTATTTAGTCCTGTCCAGTCTTTGTCGGTGTCGAGTCCTCAGTCCTAGGTCCTGGTCCTTGCCCTCAGTATAATGGTGGTTTTTATACTAAGGTTTTCAGCGGACTCTTCGCGGCAAGAGAGAAAATAGCATTTCACAGCATATATATCATTGTCTTTCACTATAGCACGTTAATACAACTTTTATGTCCAAGAAACCACCACTCCTGCACATAAAACAAGATAAATGCACTAGTTTTAGAAAATAATATACAGCAAGCGTCCTCACTTGTCACTGTTCTCGCTAAAAGTCTCACTCTTATGAGAGGTACGTTGATGTCGGCAGTGGCGTGGTACTCGTGGGCCACCCTCCAGGAGTCGTGGAGCGCCTGGGTGAGTCCCCACCCGGGTTCTGTACCGCTTCTGAGCGCCACCGGGGGGGATGACCACTACACGCCCATGCTTCGCCACTTCGTGGACAGCGTGCACCAGGTCATACTTGACTGTCCCGGTGAGTTACGTTTACAATTAAAATGTTATTAATTACAACAATATATCGTTGGGACAACTCACACGACGCCATCTGATTCCAAACTAAGCAGAGCTTGTACTATGGTAACCAGATAACTGATAAACACACTTATATATTTCTAAATACATACATGTTAAGGATAGATAATAAGACACATAATAAACAATCGTGCTCATCGCACAAAGTTTTGTCCTGGGTGGGAATCGAACCCACGACCTCTTGCAATCGGATACACTCCCACCGCGCCACAGAGGCAGTCACAATTATGTAGACATTGACTTGTAATAGCTACATTTTGTGTTTATCTATGTAAGTCTTCCATATCCAAATAAATAAATAAATGTATTTTCGGTACATTCATTTCCTAGAGTTAATAAAAAAAATACAACCTATTCATAAACAGGAATATAACGAAAAGACACTTGTTACTCTTTGTACAAACAATAGTACCTTTATAGATAGATACATTCTGGCTACTCATAAAGTTTGGCAATTCACTTTACTTACATCGCAATTTTTTAGAAAGTGAACAATACTCGGTGACGGCCATGTATTAAACGATTAATGACCCTGCAGAACTCTGACTACCCCGTCAGGGATATTGCGTGAAGTTTTTGGTCATAATAATAATCATACGAGTTGACGCCCGAAGTTTTCCCTTGCCTGTTTACCACAGGAACTTGTTCCCGGGATAAAGTAGCCTATGTGTTATTCTGATGTGTAAGCTATATTATTGTAAAGTTTCATCAAAATCCATTCAGTAGATTTTGCGTGAAAGAGTAACAAACATCCTTACTAATAAACTCATCCAACGATCTATGTAATGTACTAACACTTTTGTCCATTCCAGCCACGGACGTGTACCTATTACAGCACATATTCGAGTGGTGTATTCAAACCTACTTGATCGTGCAAACGTCCCCCAGCGTGACACCCGTGCTTAGCGCGCCGAGCGTGACGCAGGAGAGCCGCGTGCAAGCGTCCACGTTACTGGCCGAGCTCACCAAGCTACCGTGGACCGAGCACCAGTGGTTCTATGGGAAGAGCTTGCAAGTAGCTGTGCAGGTATACTATGTGTCTTTTATTGTGTACAAATAACTCTACGCTCGAGACCAGACACGCGTTTCAAACCTATATGGTATATAACGTACTTAATATTATAAATTTGAAAGTTTATAAAGATGTTCGTCGCTTATAATCTCTAACTCCAGAACCATAGTGACTGAAATTTCGTATACAGATTGCTGACAACCTAGCTATACAAGTTACTTTTTATCTCGCGATCAAGTTCCGCAATATTACAACAGTGGGTATTAGCTGGATTAATATTTTTTTAAGATGTCGGCGAACACGGACCGAGAGCTGACGTCGTGGTGCAGCAGGGCGTGGTCGGCTACAACAGCGGACACGCTACTGCGGGACGTCGGCGACCAACTCGTGCCGCGGCTCGCCTCGCTCCTGTACCTGTTCACCGGCACTTCGCTACCGCTGCCGCAGCAGGTGTGTACACCAGCAGGACCGAGAGCTGACGTCGGGGTGCGGCAGGGCGTGGTCGGCTGCAACAGCGGACAACAGTCTGCTTCAGATTTCTTGCAAAAACTTGTTCATTGCAGGTGTTCCAGTAGTTTTTTTTAAATATTGTGGGATATTTTTTTACAGCGCCATCAAGCCCAAAATATATTAATATAAGCTTGTGCTATGCTACAACTGATAAATCTACTGTAAAATTTCGAACTAAGTACCATACATATTATATAGATAAAACACCCAAACTCTTAAACAAACATTTGCTTGACAACTCAGCGCGGCAGTGGCATATTACACTACCACTTCCACCACCGAGACAGCGTACTTTTACTCTTATACGTTTAAATGTTTCTGACTGCTCTCATACTTGTAACACAGCCGAAAGACATACAGTCGGTCGACGAAGATGTCTAGAAAGAGCAATCGTGCGGGGGACAAGGGACGAGACGCGGGAGGGTTTGTCCCGAGCTGCGAACAAAATGTTGTTAGTAGCTCGGGACAGTCTTTCAGGGCTGACGCATTCAAGACCGCTTGCAATGATTTTTGAATTTTTGTATAGATTTCTTTAATTCGGTTTTTAATATTCGAAATACAAATTTCGTGTTCATTTTGCAATCCTATATGGCCGCCGCGCCGTGGATATAAAATTTCATGTTGGGGATCGTATAAGGGGTTTTTTAGTATGCTAAGTACGAATTTCATGTTAATTTTGATATCCAATATGGCCGCCGCGCCGTGGTTATAAAATTTTATGTTGGGTATCATATTAGGGGTTTTTTGGTATGCAGAGTACGAATTTAGTGTTAATTTTGCAATCCAATATGGCCGCCGCGCCGTGATTTTAAAATTTCATGCTGGGTATCGTATAAGGGGTTTTTTGGTATGCTGAGTACAAATTTAGTGTTAATTTTGCAATCCAATATTGCCACCGCGCCGTGGTTTTAAAATTTTCACCCTGGGTATCGTATAAGGGGTTTTTGGTATGCTGAGTACGAATTTCGTGTTAATTTTGCAATCCAATATGACCGCCGCGCCTACTGTTATAAATTTCATGTTGGGTATCGTATGAGGGGCTTTTTGGTATGCTGAGCACGAATTTCGTGTTAATTTCGCAATCCATAATGGCCAACGCGTCGTTATAAAAAAAATCAAGGGAATGGGAGCATGAACCAGGAATGAGAATTGACGATGAGAACTAGGGATGAGAAATGGGAACGGGAAACTGGGATGGGAACTGGGAATTCAAACAAGGGTGAGCTGACATATGAGATCTCATATTATTATGTTTCTTCTTTTCACGGGTATCTTCTTTTTTTTTATGAAGTTACCCGGGCTTTTGGTAGGCGTACATGGGGACATACTGATCCAACACTCAGAGGCCCTTTGAAAATTTTAATCCAAAAAGAAATGGGACCCCCACTACAGACAGTCCACGCCCGCCTTATGAAGAAGAACGATAATGGACCACCTCCAATGGGTGTTAAACTATTGTGAAATATGCTAACTACAAAATGGTCTATTGAGTTGGGGGTGAGATGTACTAGGTGATTTGAACTATTGATTAAGACGGCGTCTGCCATTTTAATATATCATTATCAAAATGTTGGCAGACGGTGACTTGCCAACTCACTCAGCATACCAAAAAACCCTTTATACGATACCCAACATGAAATTTTATAAGAATAGTTCGGCGGCCATATTGATTGCTAGAAACCTCATAATTTTATATCTACTACGCGGCAGCCATTTCGCAAAAACACTTTCTCATAAAAAAAACTACCGATTCGACATGAAATGAACCTTATTTACTTCCGTGTGCGGCAATTGATGAAATCACAGATCCTTTTTTTTAAACCGGTATTTTTATTATTAATTTATTATATATACATACTAGTTGACGCCCGCGGCTTCGCCCGCGTAGAGAAGTTTCCCGTTCCCATTTCCCATAAGAACTTGTTCCAGGGATAAAAAGTATATCTGTTATTCCGATGTATAAGCTATAAATACACCAAAAGTTTTTAATCATGGCAATAACTTCGGGGGCCTATTATATAAGGCCTTATTGTTAAGTAGGCGTAGTTTAAATTATTAATATTTGATATTGACAAATTTGTAAAGGTTTATTTATATCCCAAAAAATATGAAGTTATGGCCATATTTTCGAACTTCATTCATAACAATACTGCTATCTGTTTATCACGTGGTCTCGTTCTGACGCACAGTGACCTCGCGATGATAATATTATCAAATAGCTTAAAATCCAAATACTACACTTTATTCTATCCTTTCCTTCATACTTAACCGGGTTTAGGACCGGCAAAATTACTTTTCGTAGGTACTTGTTCAGTTATGAAAAATAAAAACTTATTAGACTGGAATTAAGTTTCAACAAGATAACTTAAGTTTTGAAATCTAAAGATTAAGCATTAATAAATAATTTTGGCGTATTTAAAAAGTTAGAAGCAACCGATTGCAATTTACAATAATTTACGTATTTACAAAACTTAACAAAATAACTTACATGTGTTTTAATTTACTTTAAAATGTCCTCCTGCATTATCAATACACACGCGAGCACGTTTTATTGAATTGTTTTTAAGGGAAAGAAGTATGGTTCTTTGGCGTTTCACTTCAGTAAAAGCGTCTATCTGTTTTAATTGTTCTAAAGTATTCGGCTCACTAAAGTACACCCGTCTTTTTATTTCACTCCACAAAAAAAAGTAACAGTATTATACAATTTTACACGCACATTTGGTACTGGACTGGCTTAGGTTAAAATGAGGAGCAACGTCTGCGTGCTACGTCTGGGATCTATCTTCATCAAAGTAGTTCTGTGGTCTGCCGTGGGCATGTGATGGTGTGTAAAAAGAGCCATGATCTAGTAATCACTGGTAAGCGTTTAGAACCGTTCTAAAGCTTGGCTGTCGAGCATCCGGGTATTCTTCTCGGTACATTGTTAAAGTAGCACTCACGTTCTCATCACATAAAAAGTACAAACGTACCATAGCCACATACTCCCGTGATCAAAACTGGTAAGCCATCACAATAAATTAAAATAACAAACACGCGCATGTTAAAAATTTCAAAAGCAAGAAATAATTATTACACAGTATCAGTTCACTGACACAACATTTAAAACAAAATGGTTGGTTTTGACTTGACTTGTCTCTTTCTTGAGCCAATCGTGTACTTGGGAAGTATGCCGCGATTTATCAATGAAAATCGAAATTCGAATTTACACTTGAACTGAGCATTTCAATAAAGGCTACGTTCCACTTAACGCCCGCAACGATCGTAACATCATCTGTATCGTTCCGCCTAATAGCCCTGACAAACGTTCGCATTTGGTTTGCCTCCAGTCCAAATCTTACCGTCTGTAGAGCATTCCGGCGGTCTCAATTATTATTAATTGAGTCCGTCTCGGTCCGGTTACTCGCACATCGGACATAGTCTGCTTCGCACTAAATCTGGTAAATAAATCAAAGTTGCCGTTTAGCTACTTTGTCGTAAATTTCCCCAGAACTGATTTTATTTTTCCCCAAAACGACACTTTTTCACACATTTTGCCCAATGGTGCCGTTTTAATTACTTTGTCGTAAACTTCCCCAGATCTGATTAAAAAAAAATCCCAAGAAGACACTTTTTTATACATTTTTACGTACCTAAAAAGGAATAAGAACTACGTTAATACATAACTTAGTGTCTTTTGTTCTATGGAGAGAAATACTATGCAAGCCAGGTATCTACTACATAGGTGAATAAAATTGAAATTCATTGTTTGTATTTCCAAGTTAACAGCTTGTCACTAAATGCATATAAAAGTATTTACATACTTTTGACAGATTAAAGGTGTTTTTCCATATTCTGGGGTTAAATAAAAATTTTGAGGAAAAGAAAAAAGTTTTTATTTTTTTTATTTTTTTTTTGCTCCCATAAAAGACACCTGCCGAAACAATTAATGGAAAAGCACAATAGGAATACTGCTAGAAATGGGGCGCCGCCGCAAAACGGCGCGCAGGAGCCAAGCCCGACTCCTGTGGCAAGTGGTCTAGGGCTACCGTATGTAGGGCCAGCACGGCTAAAGAAGTTAGCCCAATCCCGTATCCGCTTCGCTACGTGGAACATTACGCTGACTGGGCGTGCGGTAGAGCTCTCCAGGCGGAGGGTGGACGTGGCGTTCCTGCAGGAGAATCTGTGGAGGGGCAACAGAGCCTGACCTATGCAGAAGAGCTACAAGTTGTATTACACCTGGTGCGCCTGGTGGAGAGAACGGGGTGGCCGTGGTGCTCTCCGAGGGGTTGCAGAGCGGTATCTTGGAGGTAAAACGCTATAGCGAGCGGCTTATGATCTTGAGAGTTCTTATCGATGGTATTATTACCCACCTGTTAAGTGCCTACGCGCCACAGGCCGGTTGTAGCGATGCCGATAAGATGTCCTTTTGGGGCCAACTCGCGGGAGTGCTTCGGAGCAATACGTTGTCACAGGGAATCGTTTTGGGCGGTGACCTAAACGGTCATGTGGGTGAGGGGTGTAAGGAGTTTGAGCGTGCTCATGATGGTTTTGGACACGGTACCCGCAGCGCTGAAAGAGAAACTATCTACAGAACGTGTGCGACTACCGATCCGGCCATCGCGAACACGTATTTCAAAAAGAAATCCGAACATCTCATCACCTACAAGAGCGGGAGGCGCACAACTCAGATCGATTTCCTACTCGCTAGGCGACACGGCATCGGCAAGGTAGCCAACTGCCAGGTCATACCCGGAGAGAGTCTCACTGCACAACACCGTTACCTTGTCATCGACCTCGAAGTGTCAATATGGGTTCCGCCTTGGTCATGGGACCATAGACCCTGTTTTGCCCTGAGGGATGTCGCGGAGAAATAGAGGACGAAGAACATGCCTCTGAACTATCTGTTCCTAGACATGCAGAAGGCCTTCGACTGTGTTCCTCTAGCGATGATCTGGTGGGCCCTGCGGTCCAAAGGGGTTCCAGATATCTATATTGACACTACCCGGGACATGTATCGCGACTCCGATTCCATGATTCGGACTATTGTTGGCGACACGAAACCCTTCCCTATCACGGTCGGGGTACACCAGGGTTATTGGTATTGCGGGACAGCATCAGGGACGCGCATGAGCAGCCTCCATGGTTGCTCATGTATGCTGGCGATATTGCGCTGGCAGACGCGGACAGAGGCGCATTAGTGCGACGTGAGAACGACGGTCTTTAAGTGGCAAAGACCGAGTATTTGGCACTTAACAGATCCCACATCCGTCCGCATAGGTGGTGCACGAGTCGAGTGCACGGACGAGGTTAAATACCTGGGATCTGTATTTCACACGTCTAGTAACATCGATTGCGATGTCAAGTCACGTGTCAACCGCCGAGCTTCGTGGGAAACAAATGTCTGGCCATGTAAGAGTAAGGTAAAAAAGTAAAGAGGTAAGAGGGAAAGACCCAAGAAGTGCTGGCTTGTCGTCGTAAGGGATGACATGCGTGCCAATGATCTCACTACAGGGGATGACGACGACCATGCGAAGTAGGAGAAAATATAGGAAAGCAGACCTGGCGCGACGCGAGACGCAACTGGGACATACGCTTGGATGATAATGGCTTTCATATTGAATGAAAAGCTGTTAAATTAGAATTTTAAACAGACATTTCAATTTTATTTACCTGGATTTATGTAGATACCTGGATTGCATGGTATTCCTCTCCATAGAGCAAATAAACACCACGTTATGAATTAACGTAGATCTTATTCCTTTTTGGGGAAAATTTATAAAAAACTAGCTTATTGGGAAAAATTTTAATCAGATCTGGGAAAGTTTACGAAAATGTAACTAAAACGGAAACATTGGGGAAAATTATTGAAAAAGTGTTTTTTTGGGGAAAAGTAAATTTAGATCTAGGGAAATTTACGACAAAGCAGCTAAAACGGCAACATTGATTTATTTACTAGATTTAGTGCGAAGCAGACCATGTCCGATGAGTGAGCAAGAGGACCGAGACGGACTCAATTAATAATAATTATATTTTTTTTAAATTAGCTTTGACGGTACATTCAAAAAAAAAATAAATAAATGTAAGCGACTAATTAGGGGATTCTGATTTCAAAACTATAATTTTTTTCATTGTGTCTGTTTGTTTGTTTGTTCGGAGTTGGAGCAATATCCAGACAGTCGATCACAATTTTAGCATTAGAATATTGTGGTTATTTTCCAGCTTCAATACTGTGCTATATTTCATCAAAATCGATTTAGCAGAAGTAATAATTCAGCTTGAACTACTAGACTCGCAATACATTGGAGAGTTCAAAGTATTTTGGTTATTAGTTACAATTTCCTTAAGACAACATTTTTCAATCACATACTGGTATCAAGTTGCCTTCACTGATAACCAACCGATGAGTAAAGTTAAGCTATCTTAGTGTGGCCAAATTTTGGATGGGTGACCATGTATACTAAAAGTTTTGAACTTTATGTGAGTGACATACAAAACACCACGCGAGCGTAGCCGCAGGCAAAAGCTAGTCAACAATAATTGTGTCCGACTGACTACTCTACAGATGTTAAGATTTGGTCTGGAGGCAAACCAAATACGTTTTTAAGGGATATTAGGTGGCCCGATACAGAGGATGTTACGATCGTAGCGGGCGTTAAAGGGAACGTAGCTTTTATTGAAATGCGTAGAAGTGTAAATTTGATTTCCATTGGTAAATCACGGCAAACTCGCGTGTAAGCTCACGATTGGCGAAAGGGTTAAGCGCAAGAAAGAGATTGGTCAATTCGCAACCTGTGTGACCAGATTCAGTATTTTAATATCTTTTCGGTATTTTTATTGACTTTTCCGAATATAGGTATTTATTACTAGTGGTTCTGTGAACCGAGACCTCGGAGTAAATTAAGAAAAAAGGCTAAACATATTTTTAGTTAATTATTTATTATTAAATATAAATATCCATCACGCCTTATCCCCGAAGGGGTGGCAGAGGCATATTATATGCCCACTTTTCACCGTGTGGATTCCTGTCCCACGTAATAGGTGGTGAGCCCATTGCCGTGTTGAAATAGACAGACGCAGGTTGTGGCTATCTGCTGTTGAAATTTTTCAAGCCGCCCATAAGGCATTCAACCAGGCTTAACGACTGCCATGTTACTGGCAACCGGGACCAACGGCTTAACGTGCCTTCCGAAGCACGGAAACGCTCGCAAATGTAAATGCCACAAAGTGGTCACCCATCCGAGGACCAGCCATAGTGAAAGTTGCGTAACTCAGTGATCGTTTACAGAACACTGAGACCGCGGGGCCACGAGCGCTTCTATTCTATTTATTATTATTTATGTATTATTAAAGCAACAAATTACATTTATTGTAATGACGAATTTCAAAATCAGTATTTTTATTGGAATTTTTTCCTTATGTAAATTGGTATATTTTGGTATTTTTTAAGGTGCTTCGGTATTTTTGTAAACTTTTATCTGGTCACACTGGTCGCAACAACCATTGGTTTATATGTTGTTTAGTGAAACGGTACTGCGTAATAATTATTTCTTACTTATGAATTTTTTACCTACGCGTGTTTGTTTAACTTAATTTATTGTGATGGCTTACCAGTTTTCATCACGGGAGTATGTGGCTATGGTACGTTTGTATTTTTTGCTGTGTGAGTGCTACTTTAAGAATGTACCGAGAACAATACCCGGATGCTCGACAGCCAAGCTTTAGAACGGTTCTAAACGCTTACCAACGATTACTCGATCATGGCTCCTTTTACACACCATCATATGCCCAAGGCCGAGGGGGACCGGCGTACCCACAGAACTTGTACGAAAATGTCCTGGAGTACTTTGATGAAGATCCCAGACGAAGCACGCATGACGCTGCTCGTCATTTTAACATAAGCCAGCACTGTGCATGGAAAATTGTAAATTCGGTTGGAGCGCATCCATATCACTACCGAAAAGCACAAGAGCTAACCACCATCGACCGTGAACCTAGAATAACTTTTTGCATTTGGATCCTTAGTCATCCCGACGCGAATGTGTTGTACTCGGACGAATGCTTGTTCACGCGAATTGGATTGTTCAACCAACATAATGAACACTGGTGGTCAATACGTAACCCGATGCTTACTAGGCAACATTCCTTCCAGCACAGATTTAGTGTAAATGTCTGGGTGGAAATCCTGAACGACCATATCGTTGGTCCATATTTTATCACTAGGGAATCGTACTCGTATTTGAACTTGCTGCGAACCATGGTTTCTTCGATATTGGATGATATTCCGCTATCAACCTTACGAGGCCTGTGGTTTCAACAGGATGGCGCGCCTCCACACTATCATAGCGCAGTGCGTGAGTTCCTAACACAGGAGTTTAGTGATCGGTGGATTGGTCGAGGTGGGCTCAGCGGCGTTAGGTCAGGCAAACGTGCGGGCCAGGCAACCGTGCCTGGCCCGCACGTTTGCCTGACCTAACGCCGCTGGACTTTTTTTTGTGGAGTGAATTAAAAAGACGGGTGTACTTTAATGAACCAAATACTTTAGAACAATTAAAACAGCGCATAATAGGCGCTTTTACTAAAGTGAAACGCCAAAGAACCATACTTCTTTCCCTTAAAAACAATTTAATAAAACGTGCTCGCGTGTGTATTAATAATGCAGGAGGACATTTTGAAGGACAATTAAAATACATGTAAGTTATTTTTTAAGTTTTATAAATACGTAAATTATTGTAAATAGCAATCGGTTGATTCTGACTTTTAATATGCCAAAATTATTTTTTAATGCTAAAGCTTTAGATTTCAAAACTTAAGTTATCTTGTTTAAACTTAATTCCAGTCTAATAAGTTTTTATTTTTCATAACTGAACAACTACCTACGAAAAGTAATTTTGTCGGTCCTAAGCCCGGTTAAGTATGAAGGAAAAGTTAGAATAAAGTGTAGTATTTTGGTTTTAAGCTATTTGATAACATCATCGCGGGGTCACTATGCGTCAGAACGAGACCACGTGATAAATAGATAACACTAATGTTATGAATAAAGTTCGAAAATATGGCCATAATTTCATATTTTTTGGGATGAAAAAAAATTATTTTGAAAATTTTTAATATATTTTTTAACTATGCCTACTTAACAATAAGGCCTTATATAATAGGCCCCCGAAGTTATTGCCATGATTTAAAACTATTGGTGTATAGAAGAAGCGCTCGTGGCCTCGCGGTCTCAGTGTTCTGTAAACGATCACTGAGTTACGCAACTTTCACTATGGCTGGTCCTCGGATGGGTGACCACTTTGTGGCATTTACATTTGCGAGCGTTTCCGTGCTTCGGAAGGCACGTTAAGCCGTTGCCACATAATATTAATTTATGTGGCAACGGCTTAACGTGTTGCCAGTAAAATGGCTTGAAAATTTCAACAGCAGGTAGCCACAACCTGCGTCTGTCTATTTCAATACGGCAATGGGCTCACCACCTATTACGTGGGACAGGAATCCATACGGTGAAAAGTGGCCATATAATATGCCTCTGCAACCCCTTCGGGTATAAGGCGTGATGGATATTTATTATTTATTTAAGCTATATTAATGTAAAGTTTCATTAAAATCTATTTAGTAGTTTTGCGAGTAAGAGTTAATAAATAAATTATAAGTAACATCAGCCTTGTATACTTGTGACAACCCTACAAGCATCACTGTCTAGACGTTGTCGTCATTTTTGTCAACTTCAAAGGCGTAACGCTACTGATAGGTTTACTCTTTATACTGTGCTTGTAATAAAACTTTGAATCCGAAGTTACGAAGAAGCTGCTTTGTCTCATTGGACGTTTTATAAATCGTATATTCTGTATGCTAACCTTTTTGAGTTCAAAACTATAACAACAGCACTTACTCCGCAGTTGGTAGACAGCGCGTGCTGGGTCCCGTGGCAGCGCCTGCCCGAGCGAGCGCTGGATGAAGCGCTAGAGCACTTCTACCGCGCGCAACACAACGTGGCGCAACCGTACCACGACCTGCCGCACTTCAGGTAACCAGACAACCTCGATATCAATAACGGCAACAGAAGACGCTTCAAATATTCGTAGAAAATTTAATTGTATTGTGGGACATTTTTCTTTAAATTTTTTTCACTCTACAGCATCAAAAGGGCACTTTTACTTCGTGAAATCTCGAAGCAAAAACGGTTTTTGCTGCGAGCTCTTATTAAGGCTATGTCTTTAATCTAAACAATTGTAGTAATTTATTTGAATTTTTTAATAAAAAAAATAGTCTAATAGACGCTGTATTTAAATATTGTCTTGTTTTCTCAGATATAACAATGATCTCGCTGGAAAGGTGAATAGTAGTATGTTTTACACGAGAGCAATTTTTTTTAACTCGTGCCTTTAATTCACTCACTGCGCTCAGTAGTCTAATTGCAAATCACTCACAATGCTCGTGATCAATTTTAGTCTACTTCGCTGGTTCGGAATTTAACATCAGCACTCGGCGCAACATATATTTTTGCTCAGTTGTTGTACAAATAACTATTACACAGCTACATTAAACTTAAGTAAACTAATATAAGCTTGTGGTATGGGATCTAGACAACTGTTAAACATACTTATATATTTCTAAATACACACATATCATACATAAGAAACACCCAAACATTTGTGGATCACACAAATATTTGATCCCACTTTTGCAAATTTAACATTACAAACCCAAAGGACTATTTTGAGGTCTCCAAAAGTTAATTGACGTTATGTAAAGTAAAACGTGAGAAGAGATAATTTCTATTGTTTAGGTATCGAATATACATACATACATACATCACGCCTGTTCCCCATTGGGGTAGGCTGAAACTATGGATTTCCACTTACTACAATCCTGGCGTACAACATTCGCTTCTCCTACTTTCATAAGTCTTTTCATAAACGCTCGCCGGTTAAGAGTAAGTAAAAGGTCATCGATTTGATTGGCGAGGTCGACCCCAACCAGTTTGCCCATTCATTCTCGCGTAATTCTGCTTAGTCAATCTCTTTTCATCCATTCTCTCTACGTGTCTGAAAGTGGGAACGCTATGGTGTAAAATTCTAAAACCAAAGTGGCGGCGATGTGGTTCGCCACCCGTCACGTCCCGTTTCCCATCGAGGCGAAAAGTGGGCTATGGATAGCCGCTTTGCTACTATCGAATATATTCGATTTATTGTCTGTGCGATCGATATTTCATAGACAACGACCGTATACATGCACTATCAATTATCCCCAGGTTAATCCTCCTGGCCTGCGAGCTAGTTTTGCCTCCCGGCGCGACTTGTTTCCAAGTGAACGATGCGTCCCGGCGCAAGCGCGCCCTCGGTGTGTCGCAGTGGGTTCGCGCCGCGACTTCGCCCGGGTTACAATCTCACGTGTCTGCTCATACTAAGTGCTTATTGAAGACCATCGCGCTGTTAGGTAAGCATATGATGTACCTCGATATAGCCGGAACATATAGACAGGCAGAGAAAAAAATAAATAATTGATTTTTTATTTAAATATTTTGGAATTACAAACAGACACTTCAATTTTATTTATCTGTATAGATATAAACTAACTATCTTCACGCTGTACCCCTGACGGGGTAGTCAGAGAGGACAGATCGCCAGGCTTCACGAGCCATGCATACTTCTTTCGCTTCTTGCAGATTCATCAATCGTTTCATACATGCACATTTCCGTTTTTAAGCAATCTGCTCACGTGGTCTTAATATGTAAGTCTCGGCCTATCCTGACTCTTTTTTCCCTTTACATTCGCACAATATATTATATTCTTCTTCAATCGTGCCTCATTCATTCTGTATAGATAATGTAAATAATAAGAATATTTTCAGAAGCGCCTCTGACTCAGTCAGAGGGGGAACTTGAAGAGCTACTGTGCCGAGCTGTAGTGATAATGTGTATAGAGCCAGCCGCCTCTTCAGCTTTACCTGTAAGTGTATGCATTCTGGTTTTTTTTTTTATTTATTTACTTTTTTTTAATTTATTTATTCTATTTTTTTTTGTAATTATTTTATGGCCTGGTTACTAAGACTTTTTAGCAAAATCTTAATTTATATTTCTTCAATCTTTTTTCTTATTCTTGATTATATTATATACTTATTATTATTAGTGGGTTCGATTCCCACCCAGTTTAAAACTTTGTATGAGAAACACGATGCGTCTGAGTGTTATTTATTCATAAAATGTATGTATTTAGAAATATATAAGTATGTTTATCAGTTACCTGGTTACCATAGTACAAGCTCTGCTTAGTTTGGAATCAGATGGCGTTGTGTGAGTTGTCCCAACAATATTTATTTATTATCTAATCCCCGTCATCTACGTCTTAGGCCCACTTGCATGAATGCTGGGGTTAAATAATTAATTATCGAGTTAGATAACTCGGAATTAAGTAAATAACTTTTTAACCCTAATCATATCTTGCACCATAGAAAAATATCATCGGGTTAACTAACCCAGTGTTTTATGTCACTCTATGTCATCCAACCAAACATTAATGATTGAACAAAGAATTAAACAGTTATGTCTATCTCTTTTACACTACAGTTTGACACATAGGACATTTTCTTACACGAATGAATGTAACATGACAGCCTAGTGCATTTTATTTTTATCACTTTTGTCACTTTGAGGAGTCCGTGTCACGCATGTGTCACGTGCCACTGCATTGTCTGTCAGCTGCTAACCCAACGTTTGACGAATTAACCCTCAGAAATTGGTGAGTTAAAATTTAAGCGATTTAACCCGCGGTATACCCTTAACTCAGGGTGATGCGAGACAAATTAATGATTTACATCGGGGTTAGTCCATACCTCCGAGTTATACACGTTAACCCAGGATCGCGCAAGTGGGCCTTAGTCACGTCTAGTCTTAATTCAAGGTCAGTCTTACTCCAGTATAATAGTGGTTGTTATACTGAAGTTTTCAGTGGATTACGCGCCTATAAAGAAAATCGCATTTCACTGCAAATATATCACTGTCTTTCACTATATCACGTTAACACAACTTGTCCAAGAAACACTCCCGCACATAAAACAAGATAAATGCACTAGTTTCATATAAAACAAAATTATATACAGCAAGCGTCCGCTCTTGTCATTTTTCTCGCTTAAAATCTGTATCCCTTCGTAGCGATATAGGTAACGTCATCGTATTGGGAATTAGAGAAAAAGAGAATAAAAATAGCTGGCGTGAGCTCTGCTTATTTTGCTGGATATGCGGTGAGGGCTGAGATTATGCATGGACTTATTTCTAGTTTAAGCATAAGCTTTGGATAAGACCATAAAGGCCAGGTAAAGAAGACCCTTAACCGGCGGGCGTGTTGGAAAGCACTTATGAAGGTAGGAGAAGCGAAAGTTGTATGCCAGGATTGTAGTTAGTGGAAAATTCATAGTTTCTGTCTACCCCAATGGGAAACAGGCGTGATGATATGTATTTTGGATGAGACCGGCGACACACTCCCTCACTACGTCAGTTTTATTCGGCATAGGTTTTTTACGTTCAAGTTTCTTAATCACTGAATTCCATATCGCGGATAGCTTGAATCCATCTTCACTATTAGAATTACTGTGTTTTTTAATTTAAATAGCTTCACGCACAATCCTCCTATGATGCCCCCTCTGTTAAGGAGAGATGGTTTGGACTTATTTCCCCCATTGCCCTCGACGAAACCCGCATTGCTCTTCGCCACATGAAGAACCGGAAATCAGTCGGGCCAGACAATGTGCCAATTGAAATGTGCCAATTGAAAGGCGATGGGCCCACATGGTGTGGACCTTCTGACGGATCTTTTTAACCGCGTCCTGATCACCAAGGAAATGCCGAATCAGTAGCGATTTAGCCTGATTCTTCTTGTTTACAAAGGCAAAGGTAGCGTACAGGATTGTAGTAACTACCGCGGTATCGAGATCATGTGCCACACTATGAAGCTCTTCGAGCGCATCATTGACACACGGCTCCGTGGCGAGTGCACTGTCTCTGGGTGTCAATATGGCTTCCGGGCGGGTAACAGCACCATGGACGCAGTGTTTGCATATGACCTTTTTAGACCTGCAGAAGGCCTTCGACTGTATACCTCGGCAGTCCATCTGGTGGGCACTTCGCTTCAGGGGCGTTCCCGAGGCCTATATTGACACTATCAGAGACATGTACCGCGATTCAGTGTCCTCTGTCCAAACCGCTGTTGGCAAATCCAATGGCTTTCCAATATTTGTTGGCGTTCACCAAGGCTCGGCTCTCAGCCCGTTCTTGTTTAACGTGGTGCTGGATGTAGTTACGGCAAACATCCAAGATCAGCCGCCATGGCTAATGATGTATGCCGATGTCATCGCCCTCGTTAATCAAAGCAAAGCCCATCTTCAGCGCAAAGTCAACATTTGGAAGGACACGCTGGAAAACGGTGGTTTGAGACTAAATGTGGCAAAGACTAAGTACATGTCCTGTGGCAGTATGGATTCAAACACCATCCGAATAGGTTCGGACCCGATCACAAAGTCCGGTACGTTCAGGTACCTTGGATCCGAGCTGCACGAGTCTGGCAGCGTGGACGACGATGTCCAAGCACGTATAGGCGCGGCTTGGGCAAGTGGCGCGAGGTTACGGTCGTTGTATGCGACCGCAAAATGCCTCTGAAGCTCAAGGGGCAGATATATAAATGCATCATACGGCCTGTCCTCCTGTACGGCGGCGAGTGTTGGTCAGCACTAAGCAGGACACACTCAGGAGCTTCGCGTCACGGAAATGAAGATGCTAAGGTTGATGAGCGGAGTAACGCGATCCGATCGCATACGCAACTCATTCATCCGAGGTAGTCTTAGTGTCCGTGACGTGGGGGAAAAACTGCAGGAGTGTCGTCTGCGATGGTATGGCCACATCATGCGACGCCCTATGGAGTACGTTGGTTGGAAATGCATGCATATGGCTGTCCTTGGGGCTAGGTCCCGTGGTCGCCGTCGCAAGCGCTGGCTGGACGTCGTCAAGTCCGACATGATAGCCAATGGCCTGACTGAAATGGATGTTGAAGATCGGGCAAAGTGGAGGAAGCTCAGTCGGAAGGCGGACACTGGCCAAAACCGGGACTAATGTGTGGAGGTGGAAGAAGAAGAATAAGACTACCATGGAGAGCGGAGCAGTAATAATAAATGTCGACATATCGGGTATATTTTTATACATTATTATAGAATTTATAAGTGACGGGAGCCCGGCTTCGCCCGTGACATACTTCGAACCCCGTGGCACCCATTTAAACCCGTCGTTTATTAATTTCACAATAATGTATGAACACTTTCCAAATTACTTAATTACTTCTCCGCTCTCAAGTACCTACGCCCGCACGGCCCGGTGGAATTTGGTTACACGAAATTAATTTCTTTGCGCATTTTTTTTTATTTTGCCATAAATTCTAAGATATTCACATTTAATTTGCAAGGTGTAAAGGGTCAAAATTTATACTAATATTATAAAGCTGAAGAGTTGGTTTGGTTGAACGTGCTAATTTCAGGAACTACTCTACGGATTTGAAAAAATATTTTTGTGTTAGATAGCCCATTTATCGAGGAAGGCTATAGGCTATATATCATTTTGTTACAACACTGGGGAGCAGAGCAATAGTCATAAATGTCGACAAATCGGGCAAATTTTTATGCATCATTGTAGAATTTATAAGCAACGGGATTAAATAGGTGCGACGGGAGTTCAAAATATTCCACGGGCGATGCTGTGGGGGTCATCTAGTAATCTTTATAAAATGCTGAAGCCAACTAACATATTAAAAATGATAAGGATTAATAATGTATTTGTGTAAATTGCCTTCAAATTACTGCTTTATAATTGCTGTTTTTTTTAAGTATTAAAATGGATATAGTATTCTTACGAACAGGAGTGGATTTAATAAAGAAATACTCACAAGCGACTTAAGTATTTATTTTACAGCTTTTAATTTTATCTCTAAAATAATTACTAAAATTAGAACAAATCTCCAGCACTTTAGCAACGATACAACTCAACGAATTCACTAAATCACACGTACAAATAATCACAAAAGGAATGGCTCACGTATCCTTGGTAGTGACGTCTCGGGGACCGGCAAAAAAGGGCTTTGCTCGAATTGGAGCGTCTTTATATAGGGCGCACCCCTCTACACAGTAGATAGCGGGTATACAGCTAATAGTATGTTATCCTTAAGAGATAGACATATACCGTCGCGGACTTTTTTGTAGACCTATGTTAGATATACAATTCCACGATACATTATTTTGTTATATTTATATTTTTTCCGACGTCCCCAACGTATATCGTTATAATTAAGTTAATGTATACAAAAACTTGAAAAAATAAAAAAATAAAATAAAAATATCTTTATTTTGCATAGACCATTTTTTACGGCGCTTACAAAATGTCATACCCTATTTAAAATATTTAAAGCGACCACCGGTTCGGAACGCGGCCCACCTGAGAAGAACCGGCAAGAAACTTAGGAAGGCTTTTTTTTTTGATGGCCTATTTACAATTTAATATTATTTCACTTTGCCAGCAGATCATTTCCAGGCGTCCCTGTCCTGCAAATAGTCTGTAACGGAGTAAAAACCTTTTTCACAAAGCTTGCTTTTAATAAATAAACTTTTTAAATTTATTTAAAGGTAAATTTCTCAGGTCACAGGGAAGCTTGTTGTAAAAGCGTATACAGTTACCCTGGAAAGAATCGCCAATCTTATGTAGTCGACTGTGGTGGACTGAAAGATTATTTTTATTTCTAGTGTTTATATTATGTTTATCACAGAGTTTAGAAAACTGTGATAGATTTATCTGGACATACATAAGATTGGCAAAAATGTATTGTGATGGTACGGTTAGAATATTTACTTCTTTGAATTTTTCTCGGAGAGAAACTCTGGGGCCCAAATTATAAATAGCGCGTACAGCCCGCTTTTGTAGAACAAAAATAATATTTAAATCTGCAGCACTCCCCCAAAGGAGAATACCGTAAGACATAATACGATGAAAATAGCTGAAGTAAACCATTCTAGCCGTATCCACATCTGTTAGAGTCCTGATCTTTTTTACAGCGTATGCAGCCGAACTTAATCTAGAGGCTGTCTTTTCTATGTGTGGGCCCCACTGCAAATTGGCATCAATAGTTATACCTAGGAACACAGTTGATTCTACAAACTCTAACACTTGTCCATTCAGTTGAACATTGGCCGCAACTTGTTTTACATTTGGTAGAGTAAATTTTATACATTTAGTTTTATTTTCATTAAGGCAAAGATTATTTGAGCTGAACCAATGAACTACTCTTGCAATTGCATTGTTTACATCGTCATAGTTATCTAATTGTCTTTTAATTTTAAAAATTAATGAGGTGTCATCTGCAAACAAAACAATCCTATTCCTGTCCCCTACATAAAATGGTAAATCATTAATATAAATGAGGAACAAGAATGGCCCAAGTATCGAGCCTTGCGGCACACCCATTGTAACCATGGATCCTACAGAACGTGTACCATTAATATCGACCCTCTGTATTCTATTGTTCAAATATGAAGACAGAAGGTCGAGAGCTTTGCCTCTTATTCCATAGTGGTGTAGTTTCCTGCGTTTCATGTTGAACGCAATCAAAAGCCTTTGATAGATCGCAAAATATACCTAATGCATCGTGCTTGTCTTCCCATGCTTCATGAATACATTTTAATAACTCAACACCAGCATCGGAAGTTGAGCGCCCTTTCGTAAACCCAAATTGATTCGCATGGAGTATTTTATGACTATTAAAATGGGATAGCATTTGATTCAAGATTATTTTTTCAAATACTTTGCTCAAAGTTGGCAGCACTGACACTGGTCGGAAATTAGACGGCTCTGTAGCGCTGCCAGCCTTGAACAAGGGAACGACTTTGCTGTGTTTCATTAAATCAGGAAATGTACCACTAACAAATTGTACATAAAAACCTTCCCTATGAATCACTCTAACTTTAAAAAAAAAACTGCATCGAAAATCGTTGCGTCGTTTTAAAGATCTATACATAGGGACAGACAGCAAAAATCGACTTTGTTTTATAACATGTAGTGATTATCATTATGTCTATTTTGCAGGTATGGCAGAGTTGGGTGAGCGAGACAACACCTCGTATGGTGGTTGCGTGCGTGTCGGCCGCCGCGGCCGTCACTTCCTTTGACCATTTTGCCTCGCTCAGTGACGCCGCCACTAAGGCCGCTATACACAACACACGTACGTTCTACGAATACTTACTTAACACTCACGATTTTATCCACTAAGGTTTAGTCATAGACCTACTACATATTTTTGAAACCAACAGCTGAAATGGTTAATTCCGAATTTTGTAGCAAGGCATATTATTAAATATTAGCTGACCCGCGCGGCTTCGCCCGTGACATATTTCGAACTCCCGTCAGTTGAGCACTCACGCCGTCACCCCGTCGCGCCTATATCCCCGTCGCGTCGCAGCCATTTAATCCCGTCGTTTATTAGGTACCTACTTTACAATAATGTATGAAAGTTTTTCCGATTCTTTGACATTTATGATTACTGCTCCTCTCTCCAGGTCAGTAGCGTGATGATATATAGGGCGCATTTGAAAGCAGAGTAGATCCCAGAACGCACATCATTTCGGCATTGCGCCGATGACGCGTATGAGCGATATTTATTGGCCAGCGAGAGGCGACAACTATGCGCGGTCGCGCATGCGCTATCCGCTTATCTCGCGCCATTACATTAGTTGAGAACAAATTTGATTACAATAAAATGATTATAGTGAGCTTACCTTAAAAGATAGCCATATGCTATCGCGGACTTTATTTTAGAACTTTTAAAGAGGAATAATTATGTGATACATATTTTTTGCGTAACATTAATCGTTTAGGCAGAGTTCGTAACGGAAGCTTTCAAATAGAATATTTTTCTCCCGATTTCGCCACATATATCATTGCTGCTCCGCTCCTAATAGTCGTAGCGTGATGTTATATAGCCTATAGCCTTCCTCGATAAATGGACTATTCAACACAATAATATTTTTTTAAATAGAGCCCTTAGATGCTGAGATTAGCGCGTTCAACCAAACAAACAAACAAACAATCTCTTCAGCTTTATAATATTAGTATAGATAAATAAATTACAAAAATGTTGCTAAGCTCAAAACTCGAAGACGACTGGACCAATATAAGTATTTTTAGCACTCTAAGGAAGGTTTTTATGGCGAGAAAAAATTGAAAAATGGCAAGGATGGGACACGGGAACGGGAAAGCTTCATTAAGCAGGCATCAATTAGTAAATAATAAAAATACATGGAATTAAAGGAGAGAATATAAAGGAGCAAGTGAGAACAGGGGATGGCCGTAAATCAATTTTAGTCCAGAATATCAAATTCCCAAAAGCGGGTTTGAAATGTCAAATTCCTGAAATGTCTATTGTGTACTGATTATTGTGTTGTAAAATATAGCGAGCTAAGATAAAAATGCTTCGCCAATATGGTATAGGCATCGTACAGGGTTTATGAAATTAGGTCACAGCATGTTTTATTACGTGTGTTAGCAGAAAGCCCGACCCAGTGGTCGACAATAGCCAGTTGTTGGCAGCAGTGCCCATGGCGCGAAGCTAACGCTTTAGCCAGTCGAAGTCGCCTGTACGCCGCGTACGCGTGCGCCATCGCGCATGCGCAATCGTCGGAGCAGATTCTCGCCGCGCTACAGGCGTTACTTACCGCTGATATACACTTGTGAGTCACTTTGTCTAACATTTTACATCTCCATCTTTAGGTATTCCGGGATCATCAGCATTGGAAGCAAACAAGGACATATTAACAGTTTATTGTTACACTATTCGAACGACGTGAACTTTATTTATTTATCTATTACGTATTATCCCCGAAGGAGTGAGGCATATTAGATGCCCACTTTTCACCATGTGTATTCCTGTCCCACGTAATAGGTGGTGAGCCCATTGCCACTATATTGCCCATTGAACTTTGAGATAGTTACAAGTGCCATAGACAAGATGGCGGAATACAATGACATTTGTTTTACTTTTTAGTACTAGACTAAGGCTACATATTACTTTGTTTTTATCTCAACACTTCCAAACTACTTGGTTTTTGGAGCCTATAATCCGCATTTATTGGTTGCTAATGTATTGGCTTTTTATTTTCGACATTGTATGAAGCGACTGTTGTTTGACCTCCCAATTCCTGCGTCGTCGTTGCCTTATCCGTTGATCAGCAGGTGCACCGCTAGCAGGTGAGGTTGTTGGCTCCGCAGATATTGGTGGGGCTCCTTACACCTTTATTACTTTACACACCAGAAGCGCTCGTTGCCCCGCGGACTCAGAGTTCTGTAAACGATCACTGCGTTAAGCAACTTTCGCTATGGCCGATAATCGGATGGGTGAACACTTTGTGGCATTTACTGTATCGTGTATACCAGTATCGTGGTCTTCATTAAGCTAATATAAGCAATTTTTTTATCATTCTATCCATTCATTCATCATTCATATATCAATTCTTTTCCCACACCAGCAAAGACAACGAGCTAATAGTAGCAGTGTGGATCTGCTACACTAGTCGCATGGCGCGACTGGGTCTGACAGAGGGAGTCTGTCAGGCTGCCCGCGTGGTCCTGGCGCGTTGGGCCGAACCTGAGAAGCGCTCTTTGTTAAGTCGCGTCATGCAGACCAGCTCAGAGAAACCCTCGTGCAGGTCAGTAATCATTCTGCACACATGAGATATGGTTTAGGCCCTCAAGATTTTCGTAAAATTACTAATATTCTGTAATAAATTATACTCATTCTTAAAAGTGCCGTAGCCGCATCTCAGGTACAAAAAAGTATTTTATTTATCTATCACGCCTTATCCCTGTAGGGGTGGCAGAGGCATACATATTGTATGCCCACTTTTCAACATGTGTATTCCTGTCCCACGTAATAGGTGGTGAAGCCCATTGCCGTGTCGAAATAGACAGACGCAGGTTGTGGCTACCTGCTGTTGAAATTTTTCAAGCCGCCCATAAGGCCTTCAACTTAATGACGCCATGTTACTGACAACCGGGACCAACGGCTTAACGTGCCTTCCGAAGCACGGAAACGTTCGCAAATGTAAATGCCACGAAGTGGTCACCCAATGACGAACCAAAGTGAAAGTTGCGTAACTCCGTGATCGTTTACAGAACACAGTCCGCGGGGCCACGAGCTTCTAAACTATTATATAACTAAAATATTGCTTATTGGGATATTGGATTGCCTCTTTAACGCGGTGGGAGTGTATCCGACTGCTACGTGAAAGGTCTTGGGTTCGATTCCCACCCATTATAAAACTTTGAATAATGAGCACGATGGTTTATTCTGTGTCTGGGTGTTATTTATCTATAAAATGCATTTAGAAATATAAAATAACCATAGTATTAATTAAATAGTTACCATAGTACAAGCTCTGATTAGCTTGGAATCAGATGGCGTTGTGTGAGTTGTCCCAACGATATTTATTTATTTACATGTCTAATTTCTTGTGCAAGAAAATAGACATGGTAAATGAAAAAAAAGAATGAAATAATATTTATTTTTAGTAACAAAAGTATAATACATATTTAGTTATGCAAATAAAAAAAATATCCCGACAATCAATATTTTAGTTATGTTAATGGCTATGAGAATTTAAAAACTAAAATATCAGGATAAATGCATGACTTGCGAGAGATGGAAAGTATGACTATGGGCCGTATTCCAGAACGTTTCTCAATTCCCAATCGACGCTTGAGGCTAGTTTTTGCCTTATAAATACTACTCTCAAGTGTTTCTTGAGTATTGAGAAACTTAAATATAAAATAAATATCCATCACGCCTTATCCCCGAAGGGGTGGCAGAGGCATATTATATGCCCACTTTTCACCGTGTGGATTCCTGTCCCACGTAATAGGTGGTGAGCCCATTGCCGTGTTGAAATAGACAGACGCAGGTTGTGGCTACCTGCTGTTGAAATTTTTTAAGCCGCCTATAAGGCTTTCAACCAGGCTTAACGACTGCCATTTTACTGGCAACCGGGACCAACGGCTTAACGTGCCTTCCGAAGCACGGAAACGCTCGCAAATGTAAATGCCACAAAGTGGTCACCCATCCGACGACCAGCCATAGTGAAAGTTGCGTACCTCAGTGATCGTTTACCGAACACTGAGACCGCGGGGCCACGAGCGCTTCTGGTATTGAGAAACATTCTGGAATACGGCCCTAGGACATTGAGCGAAGAGTATTGGCAGGAAATAAAGTGAATGGAGCCATGTACGCCTTTATGAGCAGTCAGAACGTGTCGATGAAGGCACGACTGGCTGTACATAGAGGTGTGCTGGTCCCCACACTTATGTATGGCAGTGAAAGTTGGGTATGGCAGAAAACGCATATAAGTAAAATAAATGCAGTGGAAATGAGAAGTCTGCGAAGTATAGCTGGAGTGAAGTTGATGGATAAAAAAAGGAACAGCGCGATAAGGGAACATTGCAGTATGACAGAAGATGTAGTGACTAAGATAGAAAATAGGATGCTTAGATGGTTCTGACACATGGAGAGCATGGATGAAAGTAGACTGACGAAGCAGATTTATGTGGCGAGAGTGAATGGGCAACCTGGTGACCTCGGCGTACGTATGTCATCCAAATCGTACATATTATCACGCCTGTTTCCCATCGGGGTAGGCAAAGACTATGGTTTTCCACTTGCTACGATCCTGACATACCACTTTCGCTTCTTCAACTTTCATGAGTGTTTTCATACACGCTCGCCGGTTAAGGGTAGTCTTGACCTGGCCTTTTTCCAAAAGGTCTTCGATTTGGTTGACATACGTACGCCGAGGTCGACCCCTACCAGTTTGCCCATTACTCTGGCACACACACATGTATTTTATTGTTTCCAGACACCGCGCTCTATGTTGCTACGCCCAATGGACCCTGACCCCAGGACCTGACGACAATCTGCGACGCCAGTTCGAGGCAGCCTTTACGTCCGCGCTAGGGTCCAACAGCGAACTGGCCTCGTGGACCCTTGCGCCGCACTTCACCAAACTAGTCACCCTCGCCAATAGACTGTACCCTAAACATGACAATTATTTTCAATACGAACTGCAATTATTATAAGATTTGTAGCTATGTTTTATGTTAGACAGAGCAAGGTATATCGCTCCTTTTCGCTCTTGCCTTTTCTTCGTAAATAAAACAATACAAAATTAATAAATAATTATATTCATTATGTAACAAGTCTTATACTTATCTATTTTCACGCTGTATCCCTAACGAGGTAGTCAGAGAGGACCGATCGCCTGGCCTCGCGATTCATGCATACTTTTTTGGCTTCTTGCAGATTCATTAATCGCTTCATACATGCACGTCTGGGTATCCGAGTACTTTCAACTTTTCTTTATAATAGCAATAATAATACCGCGTGCCAAGTTAAAGTCAAACTGTAGGCGAAAGTCGTGTACGTGGCCTGTCAGTGGCCTGTTTCTATATAGTAAATATTGTAATTGTATGAGCAAAGAGTGCATGTGTATGTGTATGGAATACATAAAGTAAGGCGTTGCTAGCAAAGGGTGTCATTGATTTCTTGTTCTGTAATTATGTTACAACGAATTTTAATTTAAGCAATTCAATACACATCCTACCTAATATTATAAATGCGAACATTGTTTATTATTCTTTCACTGTTAAACCATTAGTCCGATGTTCATAAATTTTAGTAAACTGCGAATCTAATTTAGATTTTAGAAATTAATGAAAGTGTTGGATAGCCCATTTATCGAGGAAGGCTATATATCTTCACGCTACTACCCTGAAGAGCGGAGCAATAATCATAAATGTCGACAAATCGGGCTTATTTTCATACATTATTGTAGAATTTATAAGCGACGGGATTTAAAAGGTGCGACGGGAGTTCGAAGTATGCCACGGGCGAAGCCGTGGTGGTCACCTAGTCGATTAATATGATTTCTCGTATTGTATTTAGAAGAAAAGTGCCATAAACTATTTTTTATTCCGGAAAATCTTAATTCCTTTTTTCCAAAAGTAATTCTTTATTTTTTACCTAAGGAAAATTAGGTCTTATTATTCTTATATGATTTTCACGTGTGCTTAAGCTTACGCGGGCAGTGGGAATCCTTTAAATATTATATAAATCGATGTGATATTAAGGACTGATTTTGAAAGGAATACAAAAAAAATGGAGGTAAATAAAGTTTCTATAGATAGGTTATATTATTTTTATAAATCACTTCTTAAAAACTCCCCTCATAAACACTCCCCAAGGGATGGTAGAGGCATATTATTCGCACACATTTCACCATGTGCATTTCATCTCTTTTGTTTGTTGTTTCTGGTCAATGATTATTATGTAAAATTATTATAAATATTTGCTTGCCGAAGAACAAAGTAGGCGAAATATGAAGATCCAAAATTAATTATGTAATTCTAAGAACTGTAATACCATATTTCATGCGAATAAATATATCTATCTATCTATCTCACGTAATAGGTGGTAAGCCCAATGTCGTGTTGAAAAAGACTGACGCAGGTTGTGGCTACCTGCTGTTAACCCGTTGGTCTCTGTTGCCAGTTACATGTTAGGCGTAAAACCAAGTTGTCTTCAACCTTAAGATCTTTCTTAAGGTCGGCTTGAATTTCTACAGCTGGGTAGCCACGGTCTGTTCCTGTCTGTCTCAACACTTCAATAGGGTCGGCGCAGCAAGAGTAACACCTGGCGGCCAGTCTGCTATTTCAATCGTGTCGAAATCGTCGCTCAACAGAAAGCCACGGTACAATTTTGACAGTTTTTCGTAGTCTTCTATTATAATCGTACTCCAATAGACTTCTATCGGTCGGCCGAGTCCAATAGAATTCTACTAACACGTACCGCGCCAGTGGCCGCTTGTCAGTTGCATTTTTGATAGTCTACATAAAAAAAACGGTTTTCTCCCCAATAGCCGGATCTTACGACCTAAAAAAAGTAGTTTCATTGGTAGATATCCCCCATATTACGCGGAAAGAGAAAATAAATTACGGTTTCGCGCTAAATATATATAAAACCTATTAAATATTGGGTAACTACGCGTCAAAGGTCGTGGACATCAGCTAGTTATTTTAAGAAAAAAAGCAATTTTGAAATAAAAAAGGTTTTTTTTAAATTGTATCCTGTTCTCCTTTTTCTCCAAGTGGCGTAGCTAGGTAACCAAGGACCCTGTGGCAAATCAAAGAAATTAGGGTCCCCACTGCTATCTAAACTGGTTAGATTTTATCAAGTAAAAATATATAAATATACAAATACTTTAAAATGCTTGGCTACTTTATTATCAGCTCTTTTTCGTGCACTGCAGGGCAGGTATGAAAATATTAAGCAGTAAATTACAATTAATAAATACTTGGTGTAGATATTGGGCAATAAAACGAAATAGAAAAGATTCAAGGGTTTATTACCTAGTCTTGTCATAAATTTAGGGTAATTCCCTAGGTGTATAACTTTCGAATTTCTCTTAAGCCTCTAGGTAGCTAAGCCACTGGAGGCAAACTATATGCCTATATTTTACCAGTTATAGCTAGTTTGCCCCACGTAGATGGCGTTATTTTAGCTTTATTATTAGTTTTTAGCCGACTTAAAAGAGCAAGCTGTACTCAATTAGACAGATTTTATATTAGAATTGTAAATTCCAATGGGCTTCCCTTCTTAATCTTTTTTTTATATTTATAACACTTTATTTTCAGCCAAAGCCTATTCTAATACATTCAATGTATTCAAAAAGGCAGACTAGTGTGATATTATTCCACAGAACAAGGAATATATTGTTGGCTCCCTCGCTCGCGCGCTTAAAGAGACGAAGTAATAATAACAATCTTGCCAAGTTTACGTTCGGCTGTAGGCTAAAGTCGCATACGCGGCCTGTCAGTTGCTATTCGTCAGTAGTAATTATTATTATCGTGTGACTAAACGGTGACGCCCCCTGACGCGTTTGTTATGTATGAAATATAAAAAATAAGGCGTCGCTAGCTAGTAGAGCACGGGTGACATTAATTCCTTGTTCTGGGTATATAATTTCTTCGGTGCAGTAATGAATTTTTTTCTAAGTACGTTTTTCAAATGGTTGCTAAAACGAAGTTGTTGAATGATAATTATTATGCTAAAATAAATGAATATAATTTCGTACTATTGGTTTTATTTATTTTCAACTGTTCAATAATTGATCTGTGTCGCTAACGTTGTTGGGTCTTTCAAGATGATAAAAGTTCGGAGGACTTAGTGGGCCTTTGAAGACATATCAGTATGCATCTTTTTGGACCTTGAAGACCTGGAAGGATCTAAATAGGTGTTACGAATCTTCAGTACCCAAAAATACCTCACCTGCAAGGTCGTAGAATAGTGACTGTTGTGGAAAGCATGGACATTCGCGATCAAGAGTACAAAGCCTTATCTCAGTAGCTCCTACCAACTTTGGTGAGTGCAGCCTAGGTTTCAAATCGGGTATTTCGTTGTAAGACAGTAGAGGAACTATCATTTGAAAACAAATCTGTTGAATACTGGTGTATACAGTTGAATACGGTGTCCAACATTTATTTTAAAAATACAATAATTGTTTATATCTGAACTACACAAGAAAATAAGGCAATTCTTATATTTTTAAAATCCACTAGCCTACCTGGCATGTTTTTAAATTATTAAACAAATTTAATAATAAAAAAAACGACAAGTTTTATCGTATAAAAAAAATCATTTTAATTAGTTGATTTCTGAATAAATTATATTACGCAGTAGATTTATTGTTATTTGAGTCATAAAAGAAAATGATTACAATCTGACTGAATATTCATGTTTGTGCAAATCCATTGTTTTTGTTCTACTCGATACTTATCTATTTGCTATTGTTTTAGTTTCTTGCGATTTCACACATTTTATTGTATTTTTTTTTTCTAATCTTATGAAAGAAATTTCTGCTCTAATTTAGTCAACTGAGCTAGCAGTAATAAGTGATGATAGCCTTTGCAGTCTGAAACCCTAAAGAGGTCAGAAAATCTTAGGTTTCTGTTGGCTGGCCGATACCGGTACACCAGTTAGGAACTTAACCACCATTGGATCAGAATAATAAGTTATTGAGATATCATTTGCAGTTACAATTGTAACACTAAAACTTCAATTTCGTTGTAGGTGGAAAGTAAAAAACAAAAGTAAATCAAGTAATATTAATTTTTTGTTATGACTTAATATCTTGTATGGCTACCATAAGCTGTAGTTTAAATATAGGTACACCTACTATCTTAATGCCCGGACTTCAGAGATATTTATAAAGGAGTGCAACAACTGTCCTGGCAGCTGGAATATTTGGTTTTGAAAGACAGAAGGTAATGTTAGATATACCCTATTCTAGCCCCTCTTCTTCCTCGTCCTTCTCCCATCCCTAAATCCTTTTCCTACCTCATCCTCTTCCAATCCTCCTTCCGCCAAGCCAATGGTTGCCGTGCCTATGTGCTGCGTGGCTAGGGGCGAGCCTAGTCTGAACGTGCCTTATTGCCCTGGGACCGGGCGACCCCAGAACAAGGCTAGCCTTACCTAGATAAGCGGGGCTCTGTCTAGGTGGACGTGATATCTCCCTAGGTAATAGTGGGAACGCAATGGTTTTAAAAAATAAAATCCAGAATGGCGGCGACGTACATACGTACACCACCCGTCACGTCTCGTTTCCCATCGAGACGAAAAGTGGACTGGCGATAGCCACTTTGCTACTTTGAATGTTAGAGGAGGAATTAAAGACAAAATTGAAGAGGTATGCGAGAGAGACGAAGTGATGTTCTGCGCGTAAATGAGACAAAAAGGAAAGGGTGTGACACCACCACACATGGAACCCTCACGGCATACTGGTCAGGTGTCACTACTACCAGTCCAGCGTGCCAGGGTGTAGGTGTACTACTTTCTGCAAGAATTAATGAATGTGTGACTGAATATGAATGTGTAAGCCCAAGACTCCTTTGGTTGAGGTTGAGGTTGAAGGTTGGACTCACCCGCATCTTTGTTGTAGGAGTTAATGCTCTGCAAGATGCGCGGTAGCGCCGATCACCAAAAGACCAAAGTGAGAGACAGGCATTTTGGGAGAGTGTGAGTGATGTTTTGAGTAGATGCAAACAAAATGAGAGGATTGTAATGTTAGGCGACTTTAATGGTTGGGTTGGAGTGAAACGTGATGGATATGAAAGTGTATTAGGAAAGTTTGGTGACAAACGAGTGAATGAAAATGGGGAAAGTCTGCTTGAAGTATGTTTGGAGAGGAATCTTGTGGTAACTAACACCATGTTTGACCACAAACATATCCACTTGTTTACGAGACATGAAGGAAATCACAGAAGTATGTACGACTTTGTGATTGTAGATGCAAGGATGAGAAAGAAAGTGTTAAACACCAGGGAATTCCGCGGTGCCGGGATTGACATAGACCACTTCTTGGTTGTTAGTCGAGTAAGAGGTCTGTTTTGACGGTGGCGGCATCGTATGTATGAACCTATTAGTGTATTAGAACGCATAAAAGTTAAGAATTTGCAAGAGATAGGCATTAAAGAGGAATTTATGAGTAAGCTAAGCAAGAAATTTGAAAATTCTGATAAAGTGTGTGAGAAGACACACTTTATCAGAATTTGAGACGACGTATGGAAATCATTTAAGTAAGGACTCGAAGAAGTTGCGATTGAAGTGTGTGGGGTAAAAAAGAGAAGCCAAGTATGTAAGGGAAAGAGAATGTGTGTAGAAGTCCGAAAGGCATTGTCTGATACGAAGAAAGCATGGTTGGATTGGCTGACTACAAAAGTCAATCAAAGAATGCAGAAGGCAACGGATGTGGACCTAAAAATGGCGAAAGAGGAGTACAAAAGGTATAAGTGTGTTGCAAAAGAGGTGATGAAAAGAAAGAAAGAGAATGACAGAGATGAATTTGATAAAAGGTTATCTGATGACTTCCAACAGAATATGAAATTCTTTTGGAAGTACATAAGAACAGTGAGGGGTCAACAGACGATATCGCATCTCAACCATATCAGAAACCATGATGGTAGTCTAGTGAAAGAAGAAGATTGTGTTTTAAAAAGATGGAAGCTTGTTTGAAAAAGAGGATATGCAAGTACATACTAGTTTCTGGGAAATAAATGAAATTGGCAAGGAAGAAGTCATAAGTATGGAAGAAATAGTGGAAGCATTGAATAGCATGAAATTGGGAAAGGCCGCGGGACTTGATAGGATCTCTGTCGAGATGCTGAAAGCGGGACAAAGCGTGGTAGCTTGCCAGCTGTACTGCCTTTTCAACCTTTGTTAGAGGAATGGCAGCGTACCAAGAGATTGGTGTAAGGCTGTCATCGTGCCGCTTTATAAGGGAAAAGGGTGACCCTTTTCCCAAGAGTGAAAAACTACCGCGGCATAAGCTTGCTCAGCATCGTCGGCAAATTGTATGAAAAAATTTTGATTAAAAGAGTGATGAATGAAACTGAAGGAAAAATGTGGGATGTACAAACAGGATTTATGAAAGGAAGGGGATGCACGGATCAGGTCTTTTCTTTACGATGCGTAGCAGAAAAGCTTTTGGCGAGAAGTCAAAAAGTCTATTGCGTATTTGTAGACATGGAAAAGGCCTATGATAGAGTAGTGAGGAATGAACTGTGGTCAACACTGGCCAGGTATGGAGTAAACAGCCACTTGATACGAGCACTGAAATCTCTCTATGAGGGCTCCAGTGCTTGTGTCAGAATCAACGGAGCTTACACAGACTTTTTTCACATTGAAAAAGGTGTGAGACAGGGTTGTGTAGCGTCGCCGTTGCTGTTTAACCTATACATGGACAGCTGCCTGAAAGAACTGCAAGAGAGTACGTATGGTATAAAAATGGATGAACTGACCGTCAAGTGCCTCCTATACGCCGATGATCAGGTAATACTAGCATAATCGGCGGAGGAGTTGCAGTTGATGGTAAACATTATGCATGTTCCGTTAAAAAACAAAGGAATGAAAGTGAATGTAAACAAGTCGAAAGTAATGGTTTTTGAAAGAGAGGTAATAACGACAGATTGCTCAATTCTTGTGGAAGGAGAAAGAGTAGAACAAGTGAAAGAGTTTGTATATCTGGGTACAAAATTTACGAGAGATGGAAAGTGTGACTATGACATTGAGCGAAGAGTTTTTGCAGGAAATAAAGTGAATAGAGCCATGTACACCTTTATGAGCAGTCAGAACGTGTCTAAGAAGGCAAGACTGGCTGTACATAGAGGAGTGCTGGTCCCCATACTTATGTATGGCAGTGAAAGTTGGGTATGGCAGAAGACGCATAAAAGTAAAATAAATGCCGTGGAAATGAGAAGTCTGCGAAGTATAGCTGGATTGAAGTTGATGGATAAAAAAGGAACAGCGTGATAAGGGAACATTGCGATATGACAGTAGATGTAGTGACTAAGATAGAAAAAGGGATGCTTAGATGGTTCGGACACGTGGAGGAGAGGATGGATGTAAATAGACTGCCGAAGCAGATATAAGTGGCGAGAGTGAATGGGCAAACTGGTAGGGGTCGACCTCGGCGTACGTATGTCAATCAAATCGAAGATCTTTTGGAAAAAGGCCAGGTCAAGAGTACCCTTAACCGGCGAGCGTGTATGAAAACACTCCTGAAAGTTGAAGAAGCGAAAGCTGTATGTTAGGACCGTAGCAAGTGGAAAGACATAGTCTCTGCCTACCCCGATGGGAAACAGGCGTGATAATATGTATGTATGTACTATTTTAACCTAGCTATTTACAAAATCCTTAATTCGAGTACAGGCAGGTATTGTGTACCTAACACATTACAACACTTCAACCATATTGATATTGTGGGGACATAAAGCTAAACTGACTTGCTGCGGGAGGCGCAGCGAAGTGAAGGGATTTGAAGAGATATAAGTATAAACCTATTTATTTCGCAACGCGTTTACAAAAAAAACATCATGCACATGATTAATAAGGTAAATCTGTGGAGTTATGATCACTTCCTGATCAAATATTTTAACCCTGTTTTAGTTAGCAAAAATAAAGCAAACCGTCTGTTAACAGACGCACGTCATACTGGCAGAAAGGAAAGGAACAAAGAGACCAAAATCTTTCATAAATCGTTACTAGCCGTACGATACTTGATACCAATCGGTCCCCTTGCTCAAAACAAAAATATTCCCGTTTTCCGAATGCTAAACAAGGTGCTAGCTACTTTCAACTAGAACACATAGATCTATTTTGTATCGCTAGAACCTTTTCCCATGGTAATGTATGACAAGACCCATTACAGCTGCCGCGGTAGCTACGCCGCTGGCCTGCTGGGTGGTGAGCGCACTGCCCCAGAGCCACCCGGTAGGCAGCCAGCTAACAGCATGCACTGTGTCCAGGAGAAACTTAGTGGTGGTGAGCGAAGCGTGTGTAAACCGCGCCGGCGTGCATTTTGTGCGATCTGGTGACTTGAGAGCGTTTGAATATGTGTTGAGGCTTCGGATTGACCTAAAAGACATACATTTTTTAATCAAATAAAGAATTAATAAAAAAATAGACTTTGATCTAGTCTATGCTATGTCTGCTTTGATTGACTACGGAGAACAATTTCAATTTCTGCAATGACTCGTTTGATCAGATGATCAGATCATGTATGTAAAGAGTTTTCACCGCATAAAGATTAAATAATTGTACAAAATACTGTCAATACTCTCCATCAAACGTAGGTAAGTAAATACAAACCTGATAAATCCGAAGAATGCAGAGAATGACCAAAAAAGTTTATGTGCGGTCCTTATGATAAACTCTGTGTCCTTAGAGACAGTCAGAATACCGGTGTCTATAAGCCAACACAACTTTTCTGCTTGCAGATACATGAGAGTGCTCGCACCCGCTGCCACACCCACGGAACCCCAAGCTAAGCCTTCCTGTAAATTATTGACAAAAATAATTACACTGATATTTTTACCTAATACAAAAGTTACAATATGAAGTGTTTTGGTCCTTCGAGTCGGAGTTGTGACAACTATATAATGGTACAATTATAATATTAGCGAATAATAATTTTGTATATAATACCTATTGTTAGATAAGGTAGGTAATTGCAATATCAAATCGTAATTAATTTCCTGGTATGCTCCGACATGGAAGCAAATTTAAAACAAAGGTATCCAGATCGAAACGAGCAATATCCTCAGTGATAGTGTCATTCTACCCGTGAGTATCGCATAACCATGTTTTTTACTTGACTTTTTACATCAAGGGTTAACTGGATAAGTTCCATAATATCGACTACTTATAATGTGATATGCACTGACTTACCTGTGCACCGAATCCGTACTTCACAACAGCCTTAAGAGCAAGCGCGTCATCGTACAGCCTCATTGATGCACGTGCAGCGGCGAGTCGCGCGCTAGCTGCTAACAACTCTTGTCGGTTGGCTGATGAGCCCCAGAATTTGAGACCATAGCTTACTAAATTTATTACCTAAAAATAGAAATATTTTTTTACCATAGCAATGCCTTTATGTATAGATGCTGTTCATGATTATAATAATTCAGAAACCTTCGAAACCTGCTCTTCTGACAGTTTTATTTCAATCGAGCAGTTGTGTCATATACACTCCCGGACTCTTGAATCGAGCCACCTTACATTCCCGGGCCTAAAAGCTCAATACACAAAAAATATACCATATAACAAAAAAGTTTTTATGCATTTTTAATGCTGGCATATTTCATCGTCTTTCCCGTATGTATTATTCCAAATTTGAATTTTAGAATTTTAAATAAAGAACAAAAGCCAAGCTTGGTCACTGATTTGAAAAAAATAATGACTGTTGAAAGTTGCTTTTGAAGCAATTTAATGTCGATTTGGTTGGAATTTTCGCAATTGTTGTTAACCAAAGTTTAGTTTTCTATAATTTGAACTGTTTTTGGCTATAAAATTATGGATTCTTTACCTGTAGTAGCCGCGCAAACTGTAGTACTTCTTCAATCTGGGCTAGTCAGCGAGATGTGAGTTCACAACTTCACATAAGTCGTTCCGCTGTTCAAAGAGTGTACCACCGATACCTGGAGACTGGCGGCTTCGTTCGGCGAACAGGAGGACCTCGTTACCGAGTAACAACGGCGAGACAAGATCAATACATTGTCACTACTAGCTTACGAAATCGACGCCTTAACTCTGTTCAGATACAAGAACAGCTCAGGGACTTTCACGGAGTGGCTGTAAGTGCTCGAACCGTTAGAAGGCGACTCAATGAACGTGGTTTAAAGCCCCATAAGCCAGCCAATGGACCCAAATTGACACGAGCACACCGAATAGCCCGTCTAGAGTTTGCACGCGACAATCTAAATTGGACTCGACATCAATGGAGCCAGGTTCTCTTCACAGATGATTCCAAGATAATGCCATACGGTAATGACGGAAGGAGTAAGGTGTACCGAAGACAGAACGAGCGTTTCGCGCAATGCTGTATTGACGAGAAAGTGATAGCAATAGATACATTCGCCAATGTTTAGAGAATCACGTGATGCCATATGCTGGATTTATTGGCCAAGATTTCGTTTTAATGCATGATAATGCAAGGGCCCATACTGCGGGAATCGTCAGGGAGTACTTAAATGACATTGGTATCACTGTTATGAGATGGCCAGCGCGAAGTCCTGATATGAATCCTATAGAGCATCTATGAGATGAGCTGAAGAGGCGTGTTCGAGCTCATCATCCTGCCCCGCAAACCATGCAGGAGCTCAAAAATGTAATTTTGGAAGAATGGGAGGACATTCCTCAACATGTCATAACGACATTGATTAATTCTATGCCAAACCGTATGAGAGCTGTCATAAATGCACTGGGAGGCAATACAAGTTACTAAATAAACATTTCTTTTCATGTAAAACATGTCTTTATTTAAAAATCGATTAGATTATTTTCCTTGCAAAAAGCAAATATGGACTTGTTTCAACGTAACTCGACTTTTTTAATAAACTGTTGTTCAAATTTAGAACAGTGGCACTCTAAATGAATAATGAGTATACCAGCTCCAAAACTGCATCAAAACATTTTCCTTCTACATACATCTTTTATAAGTTACAGTAGGTACTCCAAACCAAAAAAATCAAGGTGGCTCGATTTAGGTGTCCGGGAGTGTATTACGTTTACTCGAGTAGGTCAAAAATAGATGTCTCGCGGTGTTCCACAAGGATTTATTTTCGGGCCTTTTAATTTGTATACCTTTTTTCCTGGAACATCGACTACGATTTTATGTTTTGATACGTTTTTGGAGAGGTTCACTAGTGTCACCGTAATATTGATTAAGGTGTGCGCGTCGCCATTCAGCCCTTCATGCTGATCTGCATGGATCTCTTTTCGAAGGCCTACCTGGTTTTCTAAACACACAGAGCCGAGAAGATATACCGTGTGGTTTAAGTCGGTTTGATCCCAACATGGCTGTCTCAGACTCTTACCGTTAGCTCTGAATGTCCGCTGGGGAGAAGTCGATAGGGCTTTTTCAAAGGAGGTTAATCTTGGTAATTGTTTATCATGTAAATAGTGTTTAAGCCAACTATTCTGTTTTGAACTCACTATTATGATAGATAACAAAAATAATCTAAATATTAGGATTAAAGATAATTTCGATCGCCAGCCGAATACTACAGTTTTCATGTAATGTTCAATATAAAATTAAAAGTGTAAAGTTAAGTTTTAAAATTTATAGTACATTTTAGCTATATCTTCTCATAGCTATGATATATTTTGGAATAATCACAGTAAAATGAAATATCAGAATGTATGTTCAAATTATAATTTGACAATGCAAATAAATAAAATTATCAAATGCAGATCCTACTAATAGCTATATCAATTGCATTCACAAACATATTCATTATCGTAAACATTATAATCTAAACACCTACCTTATCTCTATTGGCATGCGTTTGCAGCAGGTCAGCAAGTTCGTCCACAAATTCCATAGTGTTGTCAACAGGCCGTTTACTAATACAATGATTGGTAGCAGCCGTTCCACACTATCTTACGATAAGATACTGTTCGCAATAGATCATCCGGAAACTATGTATTATTATATAAAACCTAGATATCGTGAGAATTCGAGATAGGGATAAGATTATAATTGACATTTTCAATCATAGTCCAACTCCCTCAATTTTACAAGTAACTGAAGTGGCTCAATTACTTTGTCAAAATTAAAGAGACTAGGTTTTTTTACGTGTGGAAATCCTCATGCAGGCTACGCCGGACTCTTACCGACTAAAACCATACGGTGCTCTTCCATTTGTCTATGGCCAGGAGTCCCGGGTAAGTAGCAGATTTATCCGCAAACGCGGTATCGTCTTCGGGGGGGGTTCCAATGGTAATTCCGCTTCTTTGGGAGTCCGGGTGTAATCCCGTTTCTTTGGTGAGGATTCGGGTGCTGTCCTACTTTTTTTAAGGGGGGGGGGGGGGGAGGAAGGCGTACGCGTGTCACGTCACGCCACCGTCTAGGGCCTGCTTCTGTAGGACGGCGAGCAGCCCACCCAACCTAAGCGACTGTGTGTAATGTAGATATTCGAGGGGCCGTGAGATTTCTTGCCAGATTCAAAGGCTCTACCTGTCGCTTTGCGAATCTAGCTTTAAATGTAGAACCATTATTGACGTTCATAAGTATTAATAGGTAATAAAATAAATAAATATTGTAGGACATTTTCACGCAGCGCCATCTAGCCCAAAGTAAGCTAATATAAGCTTGTGGTATGGGATCTAGATAACTGATAAAAATACTTGAAAACTATCTTAACTTATATATTTCTCAATACATATATACACATATATGTATTGAGAATCATACATACATACGAAATACCGAAACTCCGAAACACACATATTTTATTTACTACTCGGGACTTCACGCGAAACAATTTTGTACTTACATTCACCGACGTTTCGAGCGCGTTGCAGCGCCAGTGGTCTCGGCTGGACTGATGGTGAGGGTCGAGAGTATGCATGGAGTTACTTTTGTTTGTAGCTACCCTCCATTATTATTATAATGCAGGATACGGCCGGCGACACACTTCACTTACTACGTCAGTTTTGTTTGGCACAGGTTTTCTACGGTCAAGTTTTTTCATCACTGAATTCCACATCCCGGATAGCTTGAATCCATCTTCCCTATTAAAATTATTGTATCTTCTAATTTCAATAGCTTCACGCACAACACGAGGATAATAGTGGCGATCAGTGGAGAGGACTTTGGGTTGATGGAGTTCGATCCAGTGATTACTACCCGACTCGAGGTGTTCCGCTATCGCCGATTTGTTGAACTGACGGTTTTTCACAGCTGCGATGTGTTCTTTGACCCTTTCTGCGATGGTTCGTTTTGTTTGGCCTATATTATGAACGACCGCAGCTGCAATCCACTTTGTAGACACCTAGTGTTTGCAGAGGGATGACGTCCTTTGGTGTTCGCACATACTTCGCTACTTTGGCTAACGGTTTGTATATTGTACGAATGGAGAACTGCCGTAAACACGATCCAATCTTGTCCGTTATACCTTTCACATACGGCATATAAGCCGGTTGACGGTCAACACCCGGTTTCATCTTCCTCGGTGCACGTCGTGTCTTCCTGCTACTCGCATCATACCCATTCATCCTAAGTATCTCCTGAACATGCTCCAACTCCTGCTGTAGATGCTCAGGGTCGCAGAGGTCATTGGCTCTCTTGATGAGCGTGGCGCTTACTGATTTTAGGTGAAGTGAGTGATGATGCGATGAGGCGTGCAAGTATCAGTTAGTGTGAGTGGGTTTCCGGTACACAGTATGGGCCAAGGAACCATCAGTTCTCACCATTAACTTAATGTCGAGAAAAGATAATGAACTGTTGTTCTCAATCTCATACGTAAACTATGTTTTCACATGTAATGAGTTGAGATACTCAGTAAAACAAATCACCTGCACTCTGTTGCCTTTAAATATGCAGAAAATGTCATCTACATACCTTTTCCACAACCTGATCTGGTTTTGGGCATCCTGGAATACCATGTCTTTTATATGCTCCATCCAAATATTCGCAACCACTGGTGCCAATGGACTTCCCATAGCAACGCCGTCTATCTGGAGGTAGTGTTGGTTGTGGTAAAGGAAGTAGTTTTCTTCTATGCAACTTCGCAAGTGTTGTGTAACTGTTCGGCAGAACATTCTCCCTCAATTTAGTCTCAACTATACTTCCCTTAGCAACGCCGTCTATCTGGAGCTTGTTTCGCGTTAAGTCCCGAGTAGTATATAAAATATGAGTATAAACCGCGAAAGTTTAAAAATAACATCCGAATCACACAGTTGTGGATTACATAAATATTTGTTCCGACCCGTTTATTGAACCCGACTTCAAGCGTGGCAGTCACATTCACTACCACTGCGCCACCGAGGCAGCCAAAGACACCTACTTTGTGAGTGTAAATGAATAAAGATTATTTTGTTTGTTTCTTTGATTAAAGACATTCGATCAGCAATCACGAGGCTTCATCCAGGTCTTGTAAAGTGCCACACCGTGAATCAGATTTTTATCCTTTATTTCAGCATGGGTCATTATATAACTTACCTACTCCTTGAAAAAAAGATGTTTCTTTTTTCAATTTATAAAGGTTTGATATTGTGGAATTCAATCAAGTTTTGTGTACCCAAACTTGAACCATTAACTTGTAATATTTTTATAAAGCTTGTGACGTATAGATCGCAAAATATTTCTTACTAAAATGTTTATCAATCACGCCTTATCTCCTCGAAGGGATGGCAGAAGCATAAGTATTATATGCCCACTTTTTACCGTGTGCATTCCTGTCCCACGTAATAGGTGGAGGGCACATTGTCATACTTTTAAATTGCTAATTTAGCATTAAGCGATAGGAATTATAAGGCTTTTGAAAATGTTGATCGAAATTATGTTTAATATATTTTCTATCAGTGCGATTAACTGATAAGATTTATATAAGGCTTTTAAGACAATAATGACAGTGACTGCGAAAAGCTTCTAATCGGTAGGTCAATAATAAGTATTACGAGTTTTTTTATAGGTATCTTGGTAAAATCTTTATCATAAGGATAACCAAAATCGGCTAAGGGTATTTAAGGCGCATTTAATTGGTCGATAAGTTGGACGTTAGCCCGAATATGTGGGCTCCCCGCGTATGAGCTATCGCATACGGGGACTCCTTGTATTCAGGATAAGGACCAATGTCATTATTCAAACGATAACTCTACGATACAAAGCATGCGGTGACTCTATAATTAGCAGACATCATCATTTTACTCGCTACCAATGTGTTTTTTTTACGGTGCGTGAGGGGAATCCTGCTAATATTATAAACGCGAACGTTTGTAAGTATGGATGTTTGTTACTCTTTCACGCACAAGTATTCCCCCAAAATCTGCTGAGTGGATTTTAATGAAACTTTACAATAATATAGCTTACACTACAGAATGACACATTAGGCTACTTTTTATCCCGGAAACAATTTCCTGTGGGAAATGGGAACGGGAAATCTTTACCACGCGTTCGGAACCGCAGGCGTCAACTAGTATGATATATTTTATTCAAAGAACTTTACTTAACTTCTTAAAAAAATATGTACAAATACTTGTAATATGGAACACGATAGTTTAGATTACATGTAAGGTATCGTCATTAATTAAAAAAAATAACACAGTAAATCTCAGATATTTTTTTATTAATTGACTTGAACAAAAATTTTGCAGTGAGTGATTAACTATACCAAATTCAGACGTTTTCCACCATAACTGACAGTTTCGAATCAATGCTATAAATATGAGTATTTACCTAAGATACCTAAATTGTATAAAAGTGAACTGCTATTACTCAATTTTAATATACTACACTATGGCATAGGGTTCATGTTAACTAACTATCTTCACGCTGTATCCGTGACGGGGTAGTTAGAGAGGACAGAAAGCGAGTGCAGGTTCATAATGGAAATAAAATAATTTTATATATAAACATATTATGTACACTTGATCACAGTTTATATATACCTACACTTAGTTATATACAACTGATTAAAATACTTATATATTTCCATATACATACACATTAAAAATATAAAACACGCTAACTGCGGAACAAATGTCGGTGTATCACACAAATATTTGTACCGATCCTCGAACCCGTGACCTCAGTAACGAAGTTGCATACACTACCACTGTGGCACTGAAGCAGTGTGCAAACTTTTAAATTTGTACTTTTTTGTTGTGAATTTGGTAACAGTGCAACTCTGTATCGATTGCGTATATTTTACACACCTACTCCTTTCTATTTACGCCATTACTATACCTTCATGAGCGTTCATGCATGTCAGTTGCGTGTTTAAGCGTCATCACCGAAATCTCTAGATCTATATAATATTAAGGTTTCATTTTAATCCGATTGGACAATGGACGATTTACGTAGTGTTTACTAGACCAGGTGAAAGCGGCCATCCAACAGTTACAATTATTATAATATAATACAATTATACTAATGTCTAAATTACATGTACATACCGTATTCGACAACGAAGAATAAAATTAATATCGAAGTTACTCAAAGCAGAGACCAAAGGCCAAATCAAGAAGATTATAAAAGATTTCAGGCCTAATGTTAAGATTTTGTATCTACAAATGTATTTTAATAATACGTTAGACACAATGAACTTTACAATAAAACCTATGTTCAGCTGAACTGCTCTCAGAGTTGTTGCTTGTTTTTTTTTATATAATATAGTACTTGTAATTCCTAATATCCCTATTAAATACTCTAGGAGTGGGTAATGGCTAAGAATTGAATCCAGACTGTGAGAACGAAAGTCTGACGCCTAAACCTTAGACCGCTGCTTCGCTGCCCTAGACCCTTGTTCTACGATACCCTTGGAACATTATTTTCTATTACCAAATTATTTTGATACAAAAATTTCCTCCAATAAAAAATATTTAACAATTCTTCTACCTAGAATACAATTACATTTAAATTCTTAATGAACAGCAAATTGCATCTAAATAATTATATTTGAGCAAATCACTTTAAATATTAAACACTCACTCATTTTAACATTCTCTTTTTTGCAAAATACATAACCAGTCCTATAACAGATGATGTGGTTGCTATGCCGGCTACTTTGGTCGCACCGATGCCCCCACCCCATAGCCAGCCATTGGGCAAACAGCTGACAGCATGAGTAATATCCAGGCAGAGTTTCCCGGCGACGACAACTTGTAAAGCAATTCTCACATCAAAATTCTTCCTGGCATCAGCGCCTCCGTCTTCTGAGGAGTTTTGGAGGCAGTCACGACTCCACCAGAGCTGACGAATTGAGCATGAAGTCCTGGGAACAAATAACTGTTTAAGCACAGTTAGAAAGCGGACGTAATAGTATAAGCACAGTAAAAGTAACAGTTATTCCCGAAGATGTAGGCAGAGTATACTTACTAGGACCCATATTTCTACAAGTACCATGTAAGCGCTTCACAAACGGCAGCTATATAATGTACATCACTAAGGATATACCTTCAAGTATCTTAGTCTCACACATAGAACAGGTAAGAAGACTTTTTTATCATTCTTTTAGTCTCGATTGACGCACTTTCCAGCTGCTAAGGTATTACCACAGAAACATTACATTATAGCTGTCGTGTGTGAAGTACTATAAGTACTGTGGGATTCTATTGCCATGTAGAAACGAACAGGGGCAGGCTGTGATAACCTGTTGTTGATAATTTTCAAGACTCTAATTTGGCATAACGACTATCATCAACTGGGGCCAACAGTGTTAAACTGTGTGTGCCTTTAGAAGTACAGAAACGCTTGTAAATGGTCACGGTGTCACAAATTGCGCTAAGCATCTGACGTCATGTCATCATTGAGTATAACTGAGCCTAACTGAGCTAATGGGGCTACAGAAAAATAACAGGTATGAATAGAAACAGGTACGGTGAAAAAGATTCGCTGTTTATAGGGATGGTGTACCTATGCCACAAATCTATTAAAGATGACAGATAGGGTGTTTTTTTTATACCACTGAGGTGGCAGACAAGCATAAGGCCCACCTAATGGAAAGTGGTCACCGTAGCCTATAGACGTTTGCAACACCAGAGGTGCAGCACTCGCGCTGCCGACCTTTTAAAAACCTTCTAAGACCTTTTTGAAGAACCCCATACTGTAGACGTTCGGGAAAACCCAAGTGAACTCATTCCACAACCTAAGCGTACGCGAAATAAAACCTCTATCGGATTTAACTGTATTTGAGCGCTCTGGACGCAAAGTGTGAGGGTGAACACCCAGTCTATGGCGAGCGCTGCGATGATAGAAGGTAGCCGTGGGCATCATGTCAAACAATTCCTCAGAGCACAGACCGTTGTACAGGCGATAGAACACGCATAAGGAGGCAAAGTCTCTCCTGTCGCGAAGGGGTTCGACACCGCCCGCTAGTTGAGGATCGTTGACAATCCTCATAGCACGCCGTTCTACCGAGTCGATAGGTCGAAGCTGGTATTCAGGTGCACCAGCCCAAAGGTAACAGCAGTACTCCATATGCGGCCGCACTTGCGACTTATAGAGGAGCAGTGTTTGCTCTGCAGTAAAGTACTGCCGCGCCCGCGCCCTGTTGAGCACTCCGAGCTTTTTGGACGCCAGCTTCGCCTTGTCCTCTAAATGACTTCGGTATTGGACGTCACTAGAGATCTCAACACCAAGGATCTCAATACTATTGGAGAGGATAGAGGTGTGCCCTGGAATTGCGTCGCTACAGTAAATGGGGCTTTTTTTAGCGGTGAATGCACTTCACACACAAGATTTAGCCTACCCCAATCGGACACTCTTGCAAGAGTAGCCTCGATTTCAGACACAAGTTGTTCACGACTTTCTTCCACTGCAGACCGAAGGATATGGAGCGACCCGTGTAATAAGTGTCACCCGTACCATCATCTGCATAGCAATGAATGCCGTCAATGGACAGTATGTCATTGATATGCAGCAAAAACAGGGTGGGTGACAACACTGAGCCCTGCGGGACCCCAGTATTTATAGCTATGTAGTCCGAACAGCAGCCGTCAACAACGGCTCTTATAGTTCTACCGGCCAAAAAGCTGGATACCCATTCGCAAAGTCCCCCGGGTAGTTCATAGGAGGGCAGTTTCGATAGAAGACCACAGTGCCAGACCCGATCAAAGGCCTTTGAGATATCAAGCCCTACTGCTAAAGCCTTTCTCTTACTCTCGATAGCCGTCGCCCAGCGGTGTGTGAGGCACACAAGAAGATCACCAGTCGAGCGACCGTGACGGAAACCGTACTGCCGGTCACTGAGCAGGTAATGTTCTTCCAGGTACCTCAGGAGCTGTGTAGCACGCTCCATCACCATCATCAGGGGAGGTAACGGCTATCGGCCTATAATTGGACGGATCGGTCCTGTCTCCCTTCTTAGGCAAAGGATGCACATTCACGGTCTTCCATGAAGCCGGGACTTGTTTTGCGGAATACGAAAGTGTGAAAAGACATGTAAGTACGGGACACAACTCGGGATCACACTGCTGGAGTACCACCGCAGGTATACCGTCTGGCCCACTCGACTTATGAACGTCGAGGGACTGAAGCTCTCGCCGGACCACCCGCTGTGTGAATTTAATTTCCCGCATGAAAGTTCCACACTACGGGACGTCAGGCGGCAAAGCGCCCCCATCGTCCATAGTCGAGTTAGAGGCAAAGAGAGAACCCATAAGATCGGATTTCTCCTTGGCACTCTGAGCCAAACTACCGTTGGGTTTAAGTAGGGGTGGTAAACCAGACCGACAAAAGTTTCCCTCGGCAGCTTTGGCAAGCGACTAGAATTCACGATAATTTTGTATTGAACGGGATTTCGCGCGGCACTATATTACAACTAAAAGGTTAGTATACCTTTTTATTCCTCGACGTTTCGACAGTGTTGCACCTGTCGTGGTCCCGAGGCAACTGATGCACGTAGGCTGGAGCGACCGCTATGCACCGAGAGTTTTTAATGTACCCTCGGAATTGTTATTTTTTGGAAACACACGACACACAACACTGACCGTATCCGCGGACGCGTTCACTGATCTATTGCAGGGCTTTAAGGTATTAATTATCGGATTCCAAGATGTTGAAAGCTCATATCCGTCTTCCCGGTTGAAAGTTACCGAAGCCAAACCCCTAAAACCTCCCCGCAAAGTCAGTGCGCAGAGAACCCAACCAATCAACATGGTGACCGTTGAAGTCCCCCAGCATCACTATCTCTGCGGAGGGATACTGCTCAATGACTTTGTCAGTCGTGTTTTGCAGGTGGTCAAACAGGCGAACTGTGTCCGTGTCACCGCTGTGAGACCTGGAAATGCACGCGTAGATCCGGGTGTGGCCCCCGTGATCCACGCGTACTCATCGTGTAGACAGGTCCCTGCCTTCAAGGCTCTCAAGACGGCGACAGCAAATCATCCCGGACGTACATACATACCCCGGCTTGTCGCCTGAAGTTGTACTCCAGTTTGTAGCCGGGGTACATCAAGTAAGATGTATCGACCGGGCATGATAACTCTGTCTCCGTCAAGAAAAATAAGGTCGGCTGCGCAGTCTCAAGGTGGTGGTGGACCGCGTTGATGTTTGTGTGTATTCCCCTGATGTTGCTAAAGTCCACATGCAGTGTGGACGACGATGCGTCTGTGGAGCCATTTTTTCTTACATTAGGAGCAATGTATTAAAAAAAGAAAAAGGGATTTAGAAAGATGATGATGGAGGGGTGCCTGTGTACCGGTGACGCAGGAGACTAAGCGAGGCTCTAACACTCCAACGGCAGGCAAAGGAAATGCGGCTGGCTGGCACTCCGGCACGACCACAGCATCAGGGACTTTACACAGGCTGCTGGTTCAGCCTCCTGGGGCGGAGATTAGGTGATCCCCAGGTTCGGGTCCCGTACAGCCTGCGGGCGGCCAGTGGACAACCGTTTCACCGGGTCTCCCTGACCGCCGTACCAACATTCCGCGCCTGTACCTTCCAGTGAAGGCAGATAAGCCTCTGGTCTCGCCGTCACCGGCACATAGTCACCCCAGTGAGCTCTGGAACCCTGCTCACCGACGGAGAACATAACCCAGCAGGGCCAGGTTACTATTACCGTGGTATTCTGCAGGGTGGAGGTGATGCGCCAGGCGGGCTGCTCGTCGAAAGGAGTACCGTTAATGCCCTCCCTCCTAAAAAATGTATTGGATTGGATGAGGTGTATTGGAGCCAGGCCCTGGAACGTAGTAGAAATAATGAGAGAAGGTAAAACAGGGCGCTAATTAGTTCCAGGGAGTAGGACAACCTTATTTGGTGGTAGGTACACATACTGCCCGCTGACTAACGGACAAAGTTCTATGTCAGGCGCCAATTAAGGTCAGAACACTCCTAGCATCAATCGGACTCCATAATATAATGTTTATATGTCAATGACATAGAATTGTCAGTGTGTGTGCTTGACTGCGGATGCAATACGTGTGTGGGTAGGGTACGTGCGTGCGTTAGTAGGTGGTTCTGTACGTGCTTTCGTGTATGTGTGTGCGTGTGTGAATTGTCAATGTTTACAGAACATAACAGCAACAAAATTGCTGCATAGAAACAAACACACAAAAAGTTTCAATTTCCAATGCAACATTTGTACTTAGGTACTGACAATATCTGGACATAATAATTTTGTTTATTTATGACAAATCGATATCTGCGTTATCTTTTAAAACACAGATATAGAATGGATATAGAATATCTGTAAATAAAATTTAATATAATCTTGTTATGTAGATGCTTGTAGCATTTAGTAATAATATAACCAAAAACAAAAATTTTATATTTGTACATGTAGTACTTACGATTACTCGTACTCTTACATCTTTGCTTGTACTAGGTATTATATCTTTGTACAATTATCAATTGTCAATTTTCACCATAATCTGATATCATATTTAGACAGTTTTACTATATTTAACTTTTTAAGGCAATGTACAACTTTATCATATGTTTTACTAAAGTGAAAAAAATTACATTTCTATTATGCACAGGATTTAAACCTGTGTGACCTTTGAAAAGTGGGCGTATTGTATGCCTTTGGGCCCCAAAGTTTAGGGGGAACCGGTGGCGTGACTTTGGTTGGTGTGACATTGAGGCATTACTACGGAAGTAAATGGAACAAAGAACTTATGAATATTTACTTGAATCTACAAGAGAAATAGGAAGAGGAAGTCCATTATAAATGTCATGGAAAGTGTTCACCGCAGCGCGTACCGCGTGTGATTGGCATTGGATCAGTAACCTTAAGGCTTGGTGTTCCAGCCGAGGCCACGGTTTTGAGTTTTTTAAAACAGTCTGTGTCGTAGAAAAAAGGGTTTTTGATTCTGAAAAAAAAAATATATGATAGTTAAGGATTGAATCTAGTCAAAATGGGTTTCTGTTACAAAATCTAATAAACTTCACTTGATAGAAAATCATTCCAAAGTTGCCCCCTTTCGAAATGTTTTTCAATGCCAAATCTAAACTACAGATAACTTTAAAGAAATTTTTATACCCAACTATAGCTACTAAATATTTATAGACATAATCGCTTACTTTGACTATATACAGTGATTTTTATAGTACAAATGTTTAAATAATACCAGATTCGCGCCGCTGACGCCTTATCAGTCGCGCACTGGCCCTTACTGAGATAGGACCTGAGTCAGTTTTATTCGTTGCGCTCCCTTGTTATTTCTTTGCAATGGCACAGTATATTTATCAGAGCAGTAAGCATTCCACCATCATCCGAGCTTCTGTCCCAGCTGCATTTCGCGACCCCCGGAGTTCGCTTTGTATAGTGTATATGAGAGTTTTAACATAAAATGAGCTACGTACACTTCACAGAAGCGTTAGAATTATCCCTATAATCCCGGCACCGCGGTATGCCCTGGTGTTTAACACTTTCTTTCTCATCCTTGCATCTACAATCACAAAGTCGATCATACTTCTCTGATTTCCTTCATGTCTCGTAAACAACTGGATATCTTTGTGGTCATACATGGTGTTAGTTACCACAAGATTCCTCTCCAAACATACTTCAAGCAGACTTTCCCAATTGTCATTCACTCGTTTGTCACCAAACTTTCCTAATACACTTTCATATCCATCACGTTTCAGTCCAACCCAACCATTAAAGTCGCCTAACATTACAATCCTCTCATTTTGTTTGCATCTACTCAAAACATCACTCACACTCTCCCAAAATGCCTGTCTCTCGCTATGGTCTTTTGGTGATCGACGCCACCGCGCATCTTGCGGAGCATAAACTCCTACAACAAAGATGCGGGTGAGTCCAACCTTCAACCTCAACCAAAGGAGTCTTGGGCTTACACATTCATATTCAGTCACACATTCATACATTCTTGCAGAAAGTAGTACCGGGGAGCCACATCGGCGAACCATTCTGGATTTTATTTTTTAAAACCATTGCGTTCCCACGATTAGCTAGGGAAATATCACGTCCACCTACACAGAGCCCCGCTTATTTAGGTAAGGCTAGCCTTGTTCTGGGGTCGCCCGGTCCCAGGGCAACAAGGCACGTTCAGACTAGGCTCGCCCCTAGGCACGCAGCACATAGGCACGGCAACCATTGGCTTGGCGGAAGGAGGATTGGAAGAAGATGAGGTAGGAAAAGGATTTAGGGATAGGACAAGGACGAGGAAGAAGAGGGGCTAGGATAGGGATAGCCTGTCTTTCAAAACCAAATATTCCAGCTGCCAGCACAGTTGTTGCACTCCTTTATAAATATCTCTGCAGTCCGGGCTTCAACCGGAAACGTTTAGAGCAGTTAAATGAAGTTATATACTTAGGGAGAATGTTTAGCGCGAACGGAAGATGTGTTTTGAGGTACAACGGTGACTAGCTGCCTGAGACAGGGACATATCATTATGATTTTTTGATTTTAATAATATTAAAAAAAAGATGAGGATAATGAGGACGGGACATTTTATTTGGTACTTTTACAAAAAGCATAAATTTGTTATTAAATGTATCATCATTAACTCCTACTAATATTATAAACGCGATAGTTTGTAAGTATGAATGTTTATTAATATAATTAATATAAAAACTACTGAATGGAATTTAAATAATCTTTACAATAATATAGCTTATCTCTTAGAATAACACATAGGCTACTTTTTACCCCGGGAACAAGTTCCTTTAGAAAACGGGAACGAGAAAACTCCATCACGAGGGCGGAGTCGCGGGCGTCAACTAGTATATCATAAACCTTTAATAAAATCCAACACAATAACAGAGATGTTCCATTTCGATTGCTAGTGCCAATCATTTTTACTGTGGCGTGCCAGCGGAAAATACATCGTAAATCTATCTTGGCGGGGGCTGAGGAAGTGTTTTAGTGCCTACGCGACTTGTCCTACCTGCCCTTAATTCAGTCCTTTATGAATGTGGTTCAAACGGTTCTATAGTCATTTACTTGTTATATTATTTTAAAATGTTTAAAACAACATTGTGCGCAAGTTAAGCTAACAACGGATCTAACAACTGATATACATATTTATAAATAATAAATATTAAAATAAATAAATATCCATCACGCCTTAACCCCGAAGGTGTGGCAGAGGCATATTATATGCCCACGTTTCACCGTGTGGATTCCTGTCCCACTTAATAGGTGGTGAGCCCATTGCCGTGTTGAAATAGACAGACGCAGGTTGTGGCTACCTGCTGTTGAATTTTTTCAAGCCGCCCATAAGGCTTAACGACTGCCATTTTACTGACAACCGGGACCGAGGGCTTAACGTGCCTTCCGAAGCACGGAAACGCTCGCAAATGTAAATGACACAAAGTGGTCACCCATCCGAGGACCAGCCCTACTTAAAGTTGCGTAACTAAGTGATCGTTTACAGAACACTGAGACCGCGGGGCCTCGAGCGCTTCTCCGCACATATTTATATATTTCTAAATACATCAATATTATAAACTAGTTGATGCCCGCGGCTCCGCCCGCGCAATTAAGATTTCTCGTTCCTGTTCTAAAGGTAAATTTTAAAAAAGATTTTTTTTTAAATGCAAGGATGGTTGGTCCATGCAATTTTTTAAATTTTTCTCTCCATAATAGCTTTCCGCCTGAGTTAAAAAATAAATAAAAAATAAATTTATTCGAATTTGTCCAGCCGTCTTCGAGTTTTGCGCTTAGTAACATACTTTGCGATTCATTTTTATTTATGTAGATAGATAGATGGAAAACATAAATAAAAATGTTTTGACCCAGGATTCGACTCCGAGACCTATTCAATGGAAGTCGCATACACTACCACTGCACCGCCGAGGCATTGATCAACGACGTGACATTTAAATACAGTAATTAGTAGTGACATTGTTCTGTTTTTTTTTATTCAAGGCAAAAGGAAGAACAGCCGTAAATCGATTTTGTAATTACTGATACTACCGCTTAAAATTAACACTAAAGACTTTTATTTAAGACTAGTTGACGCCCGCGACTCCACCCGCGTGTTAAAGCTTTTCCGTTTCCCACAGGAACTTGATCCTGGGATAACAGTAGCCTATGTATTATTCTGATATATATACTATATTTAAAAAAATATCAATTTCCATTCAGTAGTTTTTGAGTGAAACAGTAACAATCCTACATTCACACAGTTTTACAAACTTTCTAGTTTATAAGTAGGATAACAAAGATACTTACTGTATGAGGGCTATCAAGAGACTGCCCGCCCAAAGTGAGGTGCTGATAGTATCCAAGATTTCTCCATTACGATCGCTCAGTTTCAGCACCCCCAGCTCATATAACCAGCACGCTTTCTCAACTGGTAAGAAAGCCTGGTCCACTATGTTGGCTAATACTCCTAGAGCCGCTGCTGTTGTTGTAGATTCCTAGAAATAATTAAAGGCACGTTTATAGGACGAACACCTCATCCATTTTAATTCTTTACATTCGGAAATCATAATCATAGTCCGGTTTATAAAGCTGTCAAGGACTTAGGACTATACCAAGGGGGTGTCACTCCGCAGTTTAGGTATATTCGGGCAGCGCACTGCTCGGAGCGGCTAATGACAGTGGGATGCCGCTGCCACTCGGCTCGCACGACAGTCACGCTCAAAATAAATCAACTAGGTACAAGAACTTCTCAAGTGACAACCCCGCGCGGACTTCGCAGCTCGGTCATAAAACTGGGGCGCGCAAAGAAAACTCAACTTTCGCGCGTAGTTATAAGTTTCAATTTTGCTTACAGGCGGCGAGTCTAGGTATGTTTTCATACTTAAAACTGACTTTTGTTAGGGAGTGAAACTTCTGTACGTAGAATATTACCATATGGGACCATATGTGGTTTTAGTAGATTTTGAGTCTGGCGCAACTTAAGAGGTGATCTCCACATGTTAAAAACATATTTTTTTAAGATATATATAATCTAAAGAAAAGAGCGTTCAAATGGTGAGTCTGTACCTATATTCATGGTACGTCATAATCTATAGGGTTACAACTAGGAGAGAAATTTCATAGCTGTAAAAAAAGTCGTCACGTTTTTGGCATACACGCAATGTTGTTTTGAAGTGAAACTTCTTTATCATAATTGAAACTTCTACTTCTTGTAGGTGCGAGAGATATTTTACAGGTGTAAAAAAAATATCGTAAAGAAGTTTCACTTCTTACCTGTGTACTCTGCACACGCATATTTTTTTATGTCATAAGCAGTCGATCGTCGTACGTTTACCTTTTTGTAATCTTATTGTTATGGATAAGGGGCAGAAAACCAGTTTAAGGTATCACGACGTGCAGTCGAGGACATTTAGCCCTATCGTACCCGAAACAAGTAATAAGTACCTATAGTTTTACAATTTTTTATGCAGTGAGCGGTACAGCCGTCGTAGTCAAACTATACTTATAAGGTCACGGTTGTCTCCATTGTGTCAGTTAACTGAGTTTTATCCTAAAAGACGATTTGGAGCGGAGACTCACTGACGCCTGTCGCAATTTGAAATAGTAATTTTTTTATAATCGTTGGTGCCGCATCTTCTGTACTTTCACAGTACTTACCTCAAATTATTGCGATTGATACAACATTATAGTACTAAATAATTATAGTGATGGCAAAACATACTTTCGGGAGTAAGTAGCCCCATCGGGATATCCGAGGCTCAATTAATCTCATCAGCTAGTAGTACACCTGCTGACTAATGGACGAGTCAACGTCGCAGGCACCCTTAAGGGATTGGGAGATCATACGGCTAACACTCCCAACAATGACGAAAATATTAAGCCAAATGATTGCTAAACCCAGCAGCCAAATAATAAATAAATATTGTGGAACATTGTTTTTACACAGCGCCATCTAGGCCAAAGTAAGCTAATATAAGCTTGTGATATGGGATCTAAACAACTGATAAACATACTTATATATTTCTAAATATATGTATACAAATTATATTATTGCTCAAAAACAGAAAAACGTGCATGTATGAATCAATTAATAAATCTACAGAAAGCGAAAGAAGTATGCATGTATCGCGATGGTTGGCGATCTGTCCTCTCTGACTAGCCCGTGAGGGATACAGCGTGAAGATAGTTAAGTCAAGTTTTTATACATAGGAAACACCCAAACTCCGAAACAAACATTAGCGGATCAGTCAAATATTTGTTCCGACCCGGGACCTCAGCGCGGCAGTCACATACACTACTACTGCGCCACCGAGGCAGACAATATACTCTGTGTACAGGTGGGGTTTGGAAACCACTGACAATACACTGAGATAAAGAGAAGAAGAGCTAAACATACTTACATGTCTTCCTAGGCCATAATTATATGTGTGCCTGATCATGGGTATATCATCAAACAATCTCAAAAGCATTCTGGCATGGGAAAGCTGTGATCCCGCTTTCTGCCAGGGCTTTTCATCTTTAGCACAACCATATAGTTTACTTGCATAGCAAGCTAACCGGACTACCTGCAGTAAAGAAAATATAATTTGTAGATACCTTTTTATAGTATTGTATACTAGCTCATGACCCATGCTTAACTGGTTCTTCTTCGAACTTCGAACCCCTATCCAATTCAACAAAGTGGGAGTTTTTTTTTTAAATTTTGTGTTGTTGTCTTTGTTATAATCTTATATCTCTATCAATATTTTAACCTATGTTATAGATCTATCAATGCATAGCATAATCTTGGTCAGCAATTTAAGCTATGCATTGCTAGATCAGTCGATCACAGTAACCTCAGATTTCATACATACAGACAAGGCGGAGGCATTTCTGTAGCTCGACAATAGAAAACTGTTACGTTTCTCTAGTCCTGACTAGGTTTTGTAACCTTGATTTGATTTGCTTTTGAATATTATAATATAGTGAAGTATGTTGATTTGTGCAGCTGACGACTTATGAAGTAGTTTTATGAGTTAAGTTTCTTTTGGGTAGAAATGCCAGTTCTATAACTACACATACATGATTCCATCCTTTGTCGACCAAGTACCAGTTGCATCCAGAATCTCTACTTTGGAACCCAGAGCCCACTTTGGTTATTTGTTAAAAGAAGAAGTGAACTTTAGTCTTTTTTTAGAACTGTTAGATGTATCTCCCTTGTAACCTTTAACCTAGTATCCTGGCGGCTGGCATACTTGCTTGTGAGCCTCACTCATAAGTTAGCAAGAGTATTTAATTTTCAGAGTAAATTACTTTTACTGCCAATCTTTTTTTTCATATACTAATAGACTGATTTTAGATGTAGGATGTATATGAATGGGTAAATATGTAGGAAGTGTATGAATGGGAATAATGAAAAATTTAAAATTGTGGAATATAAGTACAAGTGACTTTGGTTTTTTGTGATCTATAAAATATAAATATTGCATTAGTATTATAAATTGTACTCCCAATTCCATATTTATTATCTGCAATTTATTATTCATCTCTTTATCAAATTCAATAACATATTGACTTACATAAACATACAGGTATTAATTAAAATTTTAAAATATATTAAATATAACAAAATTTATTGAAAATAATATAAAGACAGAACAACTAAAATACTGGCAGTATTATAATTTAGTAGGTACCTGTATTATAAAATATTAAATTGGGACTTTAAAGTCATAATATGTAAAAGGCTATCCACATATAAAATATGCACATTTACAAATCCGGTTATTGACTGGTATGACCGGTGTAAGTATGTAACTAGCAAGGCCGATTACCTTCCGCATACCTCACCTTATCTCTCCCACTGTAGCTGTCCAGCAACTCGCATACGTCTTCGACTATCGAAGACATTTCACTGAATAAAAACACACTTTGCAACCTAACTTCTTTAAACGACAACTGCCTGATAAGGTATCACAGGGAAATTATAACTCCGCGCAAGGCAGAGGTGTTTCTGTACCTCGACAATAGATAAGTGTTACATTTCTCCAGTCTTGATTCGGTTTCGCAACCTTGATTTAATTTGCTTTCAAAAATTGTCGTGAAGTTTGTTGATTTCTACAGCTGTTAGCAGCTGTTATTGACGTATCCAGTGTTGCCACCTTAGATTTTTTTAAAGCGCTGGGTCTAAAGTAAAATGTCGCCAGAAATTACAGAAATTGGGATTAAAGAAACCACTAAATTCCGCTAAATTTATTGCATTTAAATTTCAGACTAAAGAAACACTTCTTTAAATAAAATACTAACGAATATGCCTAAGATGCTAAAAAATAGTTTTTAATTTTATAGGTAGTGAAATAAAACAACATAAATAGGTATATTCATTTGTTAATCAAGTAAGAATCAAGAGAACAAGTTAGTCGGATAAGTCGGTAAATAACATAAAAAAAATGTAAAATTTAAAATTCCAGATTATTAAATGTTATATCTTCTATAACTTCATCATCATTCACATACGACGACGCCGACGCCGATGCTGAAGTTGTTGTTGGTTGTGGTTTTTGATTTTTGAAGAAGTATTGTGTGTTTTTGCCAATAGCTGCATTGACGTCGTTTGGTAATTCATAATTGTAACATTTTATATCAATAACTTTTAGTCTATTTCTGATAAAAATTATGGCATTTAGAAGAGGACCAGCCATCCTGTTCCGTAGTTTGTTTTTCACAATACTCATGACACTGAAATTTTTTTCTATACCCGCATGGGAATGGGGTAAAGTTAACGGAGATATGGCAAGATCACCTAGTTCTCGAAAGACATTTATACCAGCTGGGTTTCTGTACCCATCTACCTCAAGCCAAAATTTTATAACATCATTTGTATTTTCCTAGGCTAGTTGATAAAATATCGATATATGAAAATATCGATATTTTTATTTAGAAATATCGATATTTATTACTAATATTTTTTTGGACAGTGATGAAATGACGAAACGTTAGGGGTTTTCCCTCTCAAAAATGTGTTGCCAGATTCTATATTGAATACCGCTATAAACCGCTAAAATAAATAAATACGCTACATAATGAAAACATTCCACTAGAAGCCTTGAAAAAGCACCAGTACTGGTGGGAAAACCACCAAGGTGGCAGCACTGGACGTATCGTGTATTTTTTTTTATAATTATTTAATGGCCTGGTTACAAAGACCTTTTAGCCAAATCTTATTTTTTATATCATATTTCTTCAATCTTATCTTCTAATTAGTCCTGTCCAGTCTTTGTCGATGTCGTGTCCTAAGTCCTGGTCCTTGCCCTCAGTATAATAGTGATTCTTATACTGAGGTTTTCAGTGCCCTTTTCGCGGCAAGAGAGAAAATAGCATTTCACTGCATATATATCATTGTCTTTCACTATAGCACGTTAACACAACTTTTATGTCCAAGAAACCACCACTACCGCACATAAAACAAGATAAATGCACTAGTTTTAGAAAATAATATACAGCAAGCGTCCGCGCTTGACACTCTTCCCGCTAAAAGTCCTGACGTCAATGCAGCGCCAACGCCAATGATTTTTATATGGTCTGGTTTTTAAGAACTTTGGGCCAGCAACGCCAAAGACTGTAGTTGATGTTTTATTCGGCCTAAGGACAGGCGAAGGTTATTAAAACCATACTATCAACGATTTCGTCCAGTCTTGAGTCATTTTACTTTATCAAGTCCAATCTTAGGCCACTACTAGCTTTCGCCCGCCGCTTCGGCGAATGTAACTTAACATAAATTTCAAAACTTGTTGGCATCGAGTTTTACGGGCATACTAATAGATATCATGAGTATATTTATAGGTACGTACTTATTGCGCTGTAGTAGGTAATCTAGAAAGTGTTAAGCCAGATAAGTAGGTACCGGGTTTTGATTAAAGTTTTATTTTTCTTAGCCATGACCTCGTCTGTTAGTCATCTGGGGTTAGGGGTTAGTGTTAGGGATTTGGGGTTATACGTTACTTCATCATGAGGTTAACACTACACCCTGAGGGCACAGTAAAATTAGCTTCTTCAATTAGAGCCCTAAGATCCAATATCTTAGGGATCGACGAAAAAGCTCACATGAGGAGGGAGGGCATTAACGGTACTCCGTTTGACGAGCAGTCCGCCTGGCGCAGCACCCTGCTGAAGACCTCGGTAATAGTAACCTGGGCCTGCTGGGTTATGTTCTCCGTCGTTGAGCAGGGTTCCAGTTCCTCATTGGGATGATTCTATAATAAGTATATTTTTTAAGATTCTATAATATTATTAAATAAGTGTCCCACAGTATTTATTTATACCGGTAACGGCTAGACCAGAGGCTTATATGCCTCAATCAGCTGGTATACGCGCGGATTGTTGGTACGGCGGTCAGGGAGACCCGGTGAAACGGTTGTCCACTGGCCGCCCGCAGGCTGTATGGGACCCCGAGCCTGGGTATCACTTAATCTCCGCCCCAGGAGGCTGAACCAGCAGTCTGTGTAAAGTCCCTGACGCTGTGGCCGTGCGAAGGAGGAGACGGGGTGGACCACACCACTGCATTTGGGGGCGGTAGGACCGCGGGCCCTTCCGCCCGCCACATTACCTTTGCCTGCCGTTGGAGAGTTGAGCCACGCTTAGTCTCCTGCGACACCGGTGCACAGGCACTCCTTCACATTCCCCTTCTTAACCCCCTTTATTAAAATTACCACAGCGGCAACTTCGTCCACACTACATGTGGACTTTTGCAACATCAGAGGAATGCACACCAACATCAACGCAGTCCGCCACCACCTTGAAACTGCGCAGCCGACCTTATTTTTCTTGACGGAGACGAAGATATCATGCCCGGCCGATATATCTTACTCGATGTACCCTGGCTACAAGCTGGAATACAACTTCAGGCGACAAGCCGGGGTATGTATGTACGTCCGGGATGATATCTGCTGTCGCCGTCTTAAGAGCCTCGAAAATAGGGACCTGTCTACACTATGGGTGCGCGTGGATCACGGGGGCCACACCCGGATCTACGCGTGCATTTACATGTTGTGTAAATTTATTCTTTGTATCCATTAAATAAAAAATATAGTGTGGCAACCCTTTGCCTATGATGGCAGCTCTGCTGTTCCGTTCTGACCCTTTCTGTGTAGCACAGGCCAGACGGTATACCTGCGGTGGTACTCAAGCAGTGTGGTCCCGAGTTGTGTCCGGTTTTTACACGTTTTTTCACACTTTCATATTCCATGAGACAAATGCCGGCTTCATGGAAGACCGCGAATGTGCATCCTGTGCCTAAGAAGGGAGACAGGTCCGATCCGTCCAACTATAGGCCGATAGCCGTAACCTCTCTTCTATCTAAGGTGATGGAGCGTGTAATCAATACACAGCTCCTGATCCTGGAAGATCACGACTTACTCGGTGACCGGCAGTACGGTTTCCGTCACGGTCACTCGACTGGTGATCTTCTTGTGTACCTCACACACCGCTGGGTGACGGCTATCGAGAGTATGGGAGAGGCTCAAGGAGTGAGTCTTGATATCTCAAAGGCCTTTCCACGAGGAGCTTCAATGGCAACTTCAATAGAAGACCACGGTCTTCTATTGAAGTTGCCCTCCTATGCGATCCAGCAAAGGCATACTATATGCCCACATTTCGCCGTATGCATCTTTTGTCCTACGTAACAAATGGTGAGGCTGACTGAGGCTATTGCCGAGTAGGAATAGACAGGCGGCAGGGTGTGTCGAGTTGCTGTTGAAATTTTCAAACCACCGTTAAGGCCTTCAACTGAGCTTAACGACTGCACTGGTAAATCATCGTACAAATTCCTGGCAGCTAACCCCATTGCATGAGAGCATCATGGTATGGACGCTCCCGGCCTGACTGGTAGAAGTGAAAGATAGGAAGTGTTTGCGGCATCGTTGGTTTGGCTTGCCAGCTAAATTCCGACAGAACTTAACTGGCAAGTTCGGTCACGGTGCTCTCGTTCGCCAGTGCCACCATTAAGCCCAGTTGAAACCATATGGGTGGCTTGAAAAATTTCAACGGCAGGTCACCACAGGCTGCGCCCGTCCATTTTAACACGGCAATGGGCTCACCACCTGTTACGTGCGACAAAAATGCATACAGTGAAATGTGGGTGTATAGTATGCTTCTGCCTACACCTTCGGTGATAGAGGCGTGACAATATGTACAAGCATGTTTGTGTGCAAAACATTATACATTAGTAGCAACTGCATTTGACCTACCGACATCCTGAGCTTTCCGAGGCACCTTCACCAGAACCTCTAACCATCAGTTAGCAAGTGCTGGTTAAGCAGGATTGGTCCCAGTGAGTGTTCCTTTAGTGCAAAAATATCATTGAAGTTGTTCTTGGATAACTTCAGAGTTCGCAAAGTCGTCACCCATCCAAAAGAAGACCGTGCTTAGATTACATTTACGTCACCGATCTTTTACCCATTAATTAACAATTTTTTCTGTCATTAATTTAAAAATTAATGACAGAAACTTTTTATGTTCGTAACTGAAAGCAAAGTGTCTGCTGAAATGTGTTTCACATTCTTTCAAAGTGGTCACCCATCTAAAAGTTGAACGTGCTTAGGACGCTTACCTTAACTGGTTTTTTACCTATCAGAGACTGTAACTGAAAAAATGTATCTGCTGAAATGTGATACACCTACTTTTGAAGTGGTCTACATAAGTTAGCTTCACTCATCATTTAGTCATTATTGAAGGCAACTTGATATGAGTATGTCATATGCATAATTGAAAACCAGCTAAGATATGAAAATTTGAAATTTAGGGAAAACCAAACGTAATAACCAAAATACTTTGACCTTTTAAATGTACATATATAATAGTTATGGTATCCTATTTGACAGCTAGGATCATATAGGATCATATCTATATCTGTCTACAAAGAATCTCAAAAAATTTCTTCCAAATCAAAGAGTTTCGACTGGAATAACGAAACTATACAAAACGTGAATTTGGTAGTAAAACGTAATCCCAAATCAATGCAATCTAAGTTGTTCGAGTTAGAGTTCTTGCCAGATTCTTCTTCTTCAAGGGTAGGCTGCCCTTAGAACCGGCAACTATAATCGCTCTAATTTTGATATTATTTAAACACAACTTTGATTTTGTTTTTTTGTTTGTATAAATTCATTACTATATAATTGGGCAAATATCATGTTAATCAAACTAATGTAATTACTGGCGTTTAGAAAAGAGTGGCCATGAGTTTTATTGCCAGGTTCTTCCTCAGGCTCTACCTATTGCTATGCGAATCTGGCAGTAAATGTAGAAGCAATATTCTTGACGTTCATAAGTGTTACTTTGTGACCTAAATGAATAAAGATTTATTATTATTATTTACTTAGTTTTCTTTTCATCTCGATGTATTTAGGACACATCGGTAAATATGAGACCACGGGCCTAAGCCAAGTGAGTTTCATTGTCTGCTTCGTGTTGGATGTTTAAGTCTTCTTGGAGAAACTTTCGGACTATGCGGCAAGAATTCAAAATTACGGCGTTTCCGTAAATTATCCTCCCCTTTAAGTCTTCTGTGAACTCTATCTTCACAGGTGAAGCGATTGCCATACTTGAAGCCATTTTATATATAGAGTCGCATAACATAAGCAAGTCAGTAATTTTTACTGACTCTAAGAGCTGTTTAATGGCTATTCGGCCAGTAAAGTTAGTTCTCCTTTAATCCTCCAAATAAATAACTCCCTTTTTAGATGCCAACCTAAGGGACTATTAGTCTGTCTGATCTGGATTCCTGGGCATAGTGGAATTGTTGGCAATACAATGGTTGACTCACTGGCCAAAGATGCTATTACTAATGGCTCTCTTAACCAATACAGAGCCTATCCTCAAGATCTTACCTCTCTCTCTAAATCCAGTCTATTTTCAAAATGGATGGACCTCTGGACTATATCCAGTAAAGTTAAGGGCTTACATTATGCTTCCCTTCAGGGTGATATCCCAGCTAAGCCTTGGTTTTTTAAATTTCGAGAAGCTAGCAAGAGAGCAACATCGATTATTTGTCGTTTGCGGTTAGGTCATGTTTGCACTAACGTTTTTTTAACGAAAATAAGGATTAGGGATAATTCTTTGTGTGAATGCGGTTTGGACGAACATACTACAAACCATATCTTCTTTGAATGCCTGAGAAGGAATGGATCCTTATATGACTCTCTGCCTACAGAACATTTTCCCCGTCCTATTAATTTTAACTCCCTCCTGACTTATGTTGATTCTCCTCATATATACCTTATATGTGACTACATTGACTCCAACAACATAAAGCTCTAGAACATTGTGTGTTTTCTCTAAATAACTAACATAACTCGTGTGCTTTAATGTTGTCTTTTTTTTCTTGTTACATGTACCTACTTCAACACAAAACTTGACTGTTGAACATTTCGGCCTTCGTTACCAAATTCTTATCTTTTACCTTGTACACTCACAAAAGTTGGATCGTACCTAAGTGTGGACCGACTTAGTAAACCCCTACCAAATCCACACTGAGTTATTGGCGGAGCAATAGTATCGCCACAAACACAAAACAACAACAACGACTACCGTGACAGATACGTAGTATCCCCTAGCTAGTCTGTGCGTGACAGAGGTTGACTGAAATGATGTGTGAAGAGAATGTTTTCGTTTTCCTAAGGTTTTTACTGTTCAGTTGCAGCATGAGTGAAATAAATAAATAGGATATATTTTTATTGCCACACTCTGCAGTACAAATCTAATATCTTTTACATATCGTAAATTTACAAAATGAAATCGTTCTCTATAACTGATATACCTGAATTTTCCAAGAAGCAACGTATTGTGGTGGTCGGTGTTATTGGAAAGACCCCCTATCGCTATCCGAACAAAACTAGTCCACTTTTGCCTTCAACGCAGACCGATGAAGTATGTTTGTCCTTTACTTTTTCTCTACCATTTATATAAATCAATTCACCATGCTTATAGGTTACCAGAGGTGGTGTAGGCCCATGTATGTAAACTTTAACTAAGCAGAGCTTGTATTAAATGTTACTAGATAACTGATAGAATTAGAATGGTAGTAGGCTGTATGTAGTATATATAGCATAGTAGGCATATGGTAACCCGGCTCTCATTAATCAAATACATCATGTAATTTACCATTAATAGGTTCTTACACTAGCAGAAATTTGTCATTAAAATATTATCCTGTCATTTAAAAATTTGTTTTATTATTCTTCATGGGGTCCTTTACCCATGGGATACACACAGTATCTGGTGCTTTACCTCTATTAATTTCCATCTTGATAAGAATAATATTCTTCACTAGCTATTGTTGTGTAGCCCGCAGCTCTGCAAGCATTTTATATTACCCACATTCACTAAATAAAAAAATGGTTTACGCTGCCTTTTACTAGATGTGAATTTTTGAAATTTCGCAAATTCTCACTGTATAAAATTTTCATTCTGTATTTACCTAATTTCTAAGAAATAGCATAGAAGACAATTGTTATCAATTTTACTGCGAAGTCGATGAAGCTACACGTGAGGTACCAACATGACTCTTGAAAAGTAGTTTTCTATCCTGATAAGAATAATATTCTTCATTTCACACGGATGTACGATTTTCATTACTTAATAAAGCAGATATTTATTATTAAATTTACCTTCTTCACCTATGTGTATCCCCCAGCACAAGACTTAATAGGGTTGAAGTGCTTGGGTAAAGTGTATATACCCCAATAACAAGTGTATCGCTAATCGCTCCCAAACACTACCTGGATTTGGAGCTTCTCATATTTAACTGCTTAGAGCATATCGTTTGACTTTTCTTTTTAGTATCGTTGCAAAAAACTGCTGTTTTGGTCTCTTCACAAGATAAAAATCTAGCTATTTTTTCTACATCTTTTATTGGAGCGGAGCTCTCATAGATCAGCTTCAATGACACAATGTATGTAATGCCCTAGCTCATAGAGTCTTCAACTGATTTTCATGGCCAACCTTTAAGTCTTTAAATAGACTCTCAACACAGATCGGCCGAAGTAATGAGAACCTGTTGTATAGGTGGGGCTTCTCGGATGGCTTGAATCTGCAGTGCATATGTGGGGCTGTCCCCCAGACAATGAAACACCTGATGTATTGTCCTGCTTGCCCTTCTAACTGCATGCAGGAGGACCTAATTAATGCTACAGAAAATGCTATTCTTTTAACTTAGTTGTTAGCAATACGAAATGACGAAGAACTGATTTTCATAATTTTAATTTGAATAAAAATACGGACACCAGAGATGATTGCAGAAAAAATCTCGAAAAATAAAGTGACATTGAATGGTCACGTAGTGGACTATGCTTCTTATGACTTCCTAAAATATGGGTATCAAATAAAAGGCTAAGAAATATAATTCAAATAAAATCTTGTTTTTAAAAAAAAATTTTTACCTAATAATTTATTCATATAAATTTATTAATTTTCAGAATGATATACAGTGCTTTTGGGATGAACGGCGCAGCATTCTGTTTTTGCATGCAGTCACTTATCTCGATACTAGACGCTTGACCTCCCTTGCGGCAAATCTTAATGATGATCCCATGAGCTCAGAGAAAGAGGCTGATGCAGCTAGTTGGCTTGTGGCATCAGGAGAACTGGCTGCAGAGTCCTGTAAAGCTATAGCTCTTATCTTCCATTTGTGCCATATTGTAGTACTGTCCTCACCAACATCTGTATTTGATCTTGGATACCTTCAACTTTTTAAAGCTATTGATGCTTACAGGTCAGTAGAAAATTAAATTAAAGCACTACACATACAGTCTGTTTCAATGTGACAATTGACATATGAATGTGACAAGGTAATAATATTATTACAGAACGGAATTGATAGCTCGCACCACAGCAGCTCTCGTTAAGATCAATGCACCAGGTGCTTGGGAGACGCATGGTCGCTGCTGTTGCCCGCGCTTGTTGTTTCATTTCCGACGCGCTCCCACTCCTCTGAGAAAGGCGCCAGCTGCCCTGAAAAGGCTGGAACATGCTGTGGAGGATCAGCTGTATTTTATTTTGAGGAAGGCTAGGATTATCACTAATGTGTGGTGAGTTATATTTGTTATAAATAAAAATACAGGAGTTTTGTCTCCGTTAGTACAGTTACATTTTGCCGCAAACATCGGGGTATGAGGAAGAGAAGTGTGTGAGTAGACCATCTTCTGCTGGAACGTGAAAATAAGAAGGAAACATCCCATTCTGAATGGACATTTGTAATAATAATATTTCAATGTCTTATTATGGGGACATGAACTAACAAAAGTTATAACTCGTTTCAGGCGCCAGGAGGATAAGTCCTACCAACTTTATGCACACGGATATCAGCGATAGAGATTGAGCTTCTAATCATAAGAGCAGGAACCAAAAATAATGGAATACATCTCTAGAAGAAAGTTTCTATATTTTTATAGGCGAATTGATTGAATAAACATTATATACATCATCACTATTGGTATAATTTATTCCAGTGATTTAGTAAGCTAAAGATTAACTATTCACAGGGTTGAGGCGTGAAATTTAGAATAGTAAGATCCAGCATAAGGCCAGCTTATTAGTCAAAATATATGTCGTAACATGATAGCCAAATCTTTAAGTCGTTACATGGGCCTGATCATTGAGTCGTGCATCATTTCTAGATTAATCTACACAAAAACAATTCAAATTAGGTACCTGAAGGCGTGGTTAAATTACCATGGGATTCGAAATCACATCTGCAGACCGCGACAGGTGCCGTCTCCACTAGATTGACGAGCCCGTAACCACATGGTCAGCATCCATGGCAATATCCAAGAATAAAGTTAATATAAAAAATGTGCCTTTTCAGCTGCAAAGAAAAGAATTAGTTCCATTAGATTTGGAAAAACAATTGGATATTTGTTCGTGATTCGAATACATAAAGAGAACTTACCACTTTTTTAAAGAAAAACCAATAAATCTTGAAGAGCAGGCAAATATTCCATTAACGCTGTTCTAAACATCGTAATAAGCTGTAAACAAATGAATAATCTTTCGTCAAAATACTAAAGATCACCAAGGCTAGAAACGTGGTTGCGAAAATCCAAAGCTCTTACCGAAATACATAGTTATTTTGATATAACCATTGATAAGAAGTCACAGGCGTGAACTTCCATATACTATTTATAAAAGATACTTCTTTTTAGCGAAGTTTAAAAAATATATTTACAATCGACATCTTGTTGATGTCAATGTAGCTAGACTAATGACGTTCCGTCACCACTGTCAAAAGACATTTTTTTGTTTTTGTTCGTTCTTACCAAGTCTACCCTATGGCATGGAACTAAGGAATACAGCCTTACAAAAATCGCAATCTGTTAAAATCGATGACACACGGAGCGAAAGAGTCAACAATCTACTCACCTCTCTCTCTAAATCTCAAGACTATCAATGACATTCCAATGTGACGTTTTACAACGTTACATCACACCCCAACCAGCAATAAAAGAAAGGAACTTTCTTTTACAAACAATAAAGCTCTAAGGGCCGTATTTTAGAACGTTACTCAATACTCAAGAAACACTTGAGAGTAGTATTTATATGGCAAAACTAGCCTCAAGCGTTTCTTGAGTATTGAGTCACGTTCTAAAATACGGCCATAAGAAAGAAATGGAAATAATTCCAATAAAGGAAAACCAAAACCCAAAAAACAAAATTCTTTAACAAGAATAAATAACCAAATAACTATAAGTATAGTTCCAATAAAAATCTAGTAAACAAGCCAGACCATTCACAATCCACGAGTTCAGAAAAACATCCGACTCTACCAACACTAAACCAAATACGAAAGTACGGTTGAGTACCATAGCCACCGACTCTATCATCCAACTCTTTACAAATAAGAATATCAAAATTGATACAACAAAAAACTTAAAGTCAAAGCATTGACTTAACGTAAGTACTAAAGAATAACAAATCCAACTATGTTCTCAAACCAGGAGTTCAGTTAAGCTATCTAGCCACTGACTCTTTCATCCAATCTTATCCTTATATATACTGAAGATGCGGTTGAGCTCTATCGCCACCGACTTCTTTCACTTACAATACCATATAAAAATCAAAATATCAGCAAAACTGTGTTGTAACTTGTAATAATTACAAAGTCAAACAGCAACTGTACAAAGTGTCGTGACAAACGAACAACTTCAATATCAAACAGCATCACCAATGTGGCTGTGACAAACAAAGACACAAAGTCAAACAGTAACTGCACATATCACTGCGACAAGTAAAATATTCCAACAAAAATTTATTGTGGAAAAATACACCAAGCAGATGTGATCGGCTCAACACCACCGAACTCCCGAGCACAAACGCTTTAACAAAACCAAACAGATGAGATCGGCTCAACACCATCGAACTTCCGAACACAAATGCTGTAACAAAACCAAACAGATGTGATCGGCCCAACACCACCGAACTCCCGAGCACAAATGCTGTAACAAAACCAAACAGATGTGATCGGCTCAACACCACCGAACTTCCGAACACAAATGTTGTAACAAAACCAAACAGATGTGATCGGCTCAACACCACCGAACTCCCGAGCACAAATGCTGTAAGAAAACCAAACAGATGTGATCGGCTCAACACCACCGAACTCCCGAGCACAAATGCTGTAACAAAACCAATATGACAAATGTGACTGGCACAACCCTACCGACTTTCCGAACACAAATGCATATATAAAGATGTGATATATAGTATAGTCAGAAGAGACAGATATCAACATCAAAAGGTATTTCAAAAGTCATATCCGGGTAACTTTGAATTACTTAACAAACAAACAAAATATATACAATATGCGTGGGTCAGCCCTGCGAAATGGCTTCGGGATCAGAAGAACTAAGATACAGCTACTTCCACTACCCCACGAACGCAACATCAAAACATTCTTAAGGATTCATCATCCCAATATAAGAATACAGTATGTACATAATAAAATTTAGGAGTAATAACCTAAACGTACAAAGAAAACTAGGAAAATTTCCTAAAAGCAGAACAATATCATTCCATAATAATAATGTTTTAATAACCAATTAAGGTTCCAACAAACAAACAAAAAGATAAGATCTTTCGATGTGCATGACAGTTAATTGTGTGAAAAAGTTAATGTTATTTCTAAAAGGCTAATTTTAATAATTCTAAAAGGTAAATTGATAAATTTTTAATCAATTTGTTATATCCTAAGTTCTATTTTTTAAAGATTCAGAACTTAATTCTAATAAAAAGTTGTGAAGTAACCTAACATACATCTCTTTCAAATTGCCATTACCTTTCACTCATCATACTAACAAAGGCAAAATTCTCCCTAACCAATACCAAAACCAAGACCAAAGTCTGTAAGTTTCAAAACAAAATAAATTAATATTTAATTATATCTTTAACATGGTAGCGACCTGTGGATCCTTTATTCAGGTCCTCCAGAAGGTAAACATTAGGTGAAACTTTAGAAACTACTTTACACTTAACGAACTTAGGTGCAAGTTTAGCAGAAAAATATGCAGGAGCATTAGATTGCACAAAGCTTCTCCTCCACACAATATCATAAACACCAAAAGAAATGATTCGCCTCCCTACATTATAATAACTAGCATTTCGCTTATACGCTTTCAACAAACAAGATTTAACAAAGATTTCACTAAGTGAATTGAGTGAAGTTGCGAAAGAACTTCTATCTCCTACCTCTAGTTGATCTAAATTATCAATAGAGGTACTAACACGGTGCAAAGATGCATCAAAAATAAGTTCTCTACAGAACATTAAAAAGTTAGGCGTAAAATCTGTAGCAAGATTCACACTATTTTTCAAAGCTAGTTGAACATGAGATAAAAACTTCGACCACGTTCTATGATCATCTTTAACACAACATGCTATACATGTCTCAATATCTTGGCATAGTGTTGGATGAAAACTTAAACTTTAAAAAGCATATTACTACACATTCAGGTCGCACAAGAATATTAATATATATATTTAAAACTCTACGATATGTAGCAAACTATTATATTATTCGAAGTGTATACTATGCACTATGCCAGTCAGTAATCACTTACTGTATATCCGCCTGGGGAGGGGCTGCAAAGACCACCCTGATGCTGGAAAGAACTCACCGTGCTATACTGAAGGTGGCAACATTTCGACCTATATTTTTTTCTACCACAGAGTTATATAAAGCATGGAACGTTCTAAACGTAAGACAACTTTACATTTTACATTTGACTATGCTACAACATCGTAAACTGCATTATAGATATTACCAAGCGTCGGAAAGACAAAATATGTACACTGCCCCCTGCGCGGACTTCATTTTTTCAAAGATTCTCTATTTATCTTGGTCCTTCTATTTATAACAAAATAAACGCTAAATGTCCCATATTCGGAATGACTCAATTCAAATGCAAAAGGAATGTAATGAATTTACTATTTAAACTAAATTACGAGGAAACTGAGTCACTCAATGTAAGTGAATTAAAATAAATATTATATGTGCCAAGTATACACACACACTCGCTCAAAACACACTTCAACACACACACACACAAACACACACACACACACACACACAAACACACACACACACACACACACAAACGCACACACACTACACACCGCACGCTCGTACTTTTTGTTATTGATTGCACCTGCAGCTTTTATTTTATTTTTAATTACATGTATTTTTGAAAACACAGCACGTGACACAATTTGATATAGAAAGGGGACTAGCACTGTATCTCCTAAACACAGGCTGCTTTGTAGCCTATCTAGGGGGACAGTACTCCACCCTCCCAATTTGTGAATTACAAATATACTATATATCTAAGTTTTTAACACATACAAAACTGTAACATAATATTGTAATTCAAAAATGCTGTTACTTGAATAAATTAAAAAAATAATCTAAATGGCAAAAAAACAACTTATTATATATTAAAAGATCAAAGAAATTCAAAAACTAAAACAATTAATTGCAAAAATATCTAAAGGCAACCGAGACCGAATGGTAAGACATAATACACATAATATTGTAATTCAAAAATGCTGTTACTTGAATAAATTAAAAAAAAAATCTAAATGGCAAAAAAACAACTTATTATATATTAAAAGATCAAAAAAATTCAAAAACTAAAACAATTAATTGCAAAAATATCTAAAGGCAACCGAGACCGAATATATATATAGAATAGTCATATATATAATAGTCCGAATAGTCAGCAGTCAGCTATTAACAAAACAAATTCAAAGAAAGCACTGAAAAATCAATTAAATCAATCACTGCTATAGTTAAGCACAACCAGGCCTTGACGCTCAGATTATGATTGTCAAAAAGAAAATATTATCATTCAAACAAGTTTCAAAAGCTTCGAACACTCCGCTGTAAAGTTACACAAGTGTGATTGGAAAGACCTCAGATGAATAATTTTAATTTAAATGGTTATGTTCTATTTATATTAATATAACCTATTAATAGGCTGTAAAACAATATGCTGTTAAAATGTTAAACCATTAATGATGCATGGCTCGTACAAATAGTAAGGCTATATAATTAAGTTTGTCACAAAATGCATTATTATGTAAACACAAGTTATTATTCAAAACATTGTTATGTTATTTATAACTTTATTTTTATTCACTCATATTTTTATATCATAAAAAGCAAATAATAGTTATGAAAGTCACATCAATACGTAGATACAATTAATTCACAAACTTATTACTTCATATTATTAAAAGGTTAAGTTATAGGTTATTTTCAAGAAATCAAAATTACTTTAGTTTAAGATTCCTCCAGTTTTAGATATATATATACCAGTAGAACAGTATTTTTTCATTTGTTGAGAATGTTTCAATAACAAAATAGTTTAATATACTCTAAGCTAAATATACAAATATATTTCAGAGCAAAACAATGTAACAATAACAATACCACTATAAGATGCACGACTCACTCACTGCTCACAATAAGCAAATGTATACTCAAATCAATCCTTCAAGTCTCTGTTCCCACGCGCCAATTGTAATAATAATAATGGCGAGGATGACTACTAGGTCCCTAAAGGGTGCCAATTGTAATAATAATAATATTTCAATGTCTTATTATGGGGACATGAACTAACAAATTAACAAAAGTTATAACTTGTTTCAGGGGCCGGAGGATAAGTCCTACCAACTTTATGCACACGGATATCAGCGATAGAGATTGAGCTTCTAATCATAAGAGCAGGAACCAAAAATAATGGAATACATCTCTAGAAGAAAGTTTCTATATTTTTATAGGCGAATTGATTGAATATACATTATATACATAATCACTATTGGTATAATTTATTCCAGTGATTTAGTAAGCTAAAGATTAACTATTCACAGGGTTGAGGCGTGAAATTTAGAATAGTGAGATCCAGCATAAGGCCAGCTTATTAGTCAAAATATATATCGTAACATGATTCTAAACATGAGCCAAATCATTAAGTCGTTACATGGGCCTGATAATTGAGTCGTGCATCATTACTAGATTAATCTACACAAAAAAAAATTCAAATTAGGTACCTGAAGGCGTGGTTAAATTACCACGGGATTCGAAATCACATCTGCAGACCGCGTCAGGTGCCTTCTCCACTAGATTGACGAGCCCGTAACCACACGGTCATCATCCATGGCAAATTTTATCCAAGAATAAAGTTAATATAAAAAAAGTGCCTTTTCAGCTGCAAAGAAAAGAATTAGTTCCATTAGATTTGGAAAAACAATAGGATATTTGTTCGTGATTCGAATATATAAAGAGAACTTACCACTTTTTTAAAGAAAAACCAATAAATCTTGAAGAGCAGGCAAATATTCCATTAACGCTGTTCTAAACATCGTAATAAGCTGTAAACAAATGAATAATCTTTCGTCAAAATACTAAAGATCACCAAGGCTAGAAACGTGGTTGCGAAAATCCAAAGTTCTTACCGAAATACATAGTAATTTTGATATAACCATTGATAAGAAGTCACAGGCGTGAACTTCCATATACAATTTATAAAAGATTACTTCTTTTTAGCGAAGTTTAAAAAATATATTTACAATCGACATCTTGTTGATGTCAATGTAGCTAGACGAATGACGTTCCGTCACCACTGTCAAAAGACATTTTTTTGTGTTTTTTTTCTTTCTTACCAAGTCCACCCTATGGCATGGAACATACAGCCTTACAGAAATCGCAATCTGTTAAAATCGATGACACACGGAGCGAATCGATGACACACGGAGCGAAAGAGTCAACAATCTACTCACCTCTCTCTCTAAATCTCAAGACTAACAATGACATTCCAATGTGACGTTTTACAACGTTACACATTGTAGAGTATGACAATATAGGGATTTTATAACTTTTCCAGAACGATAACAAACTTAATTTATAAATAAAACTAAATATCCGAGAGTAGAGTCACTAAAGTAGCACAGACTCTAGATGACACCACAGCTTATCTAGATGACACAGATATTAGAAGTTGATTTCAATAATATTGACTGATCAAGCCCAGCCTGTTCCTCAATTTTCTATGCACACAGTGTATCAATTCAAATGTAGCAAATTTTAATTTTATCAGAAGCACAGACTTTACTAATTGACAGTGCCCAAAATACAATCTTAAAATTAACCTAATACAGCATCATTTTAGCTTTGTATACCTAAACTAAGGTTTACATTACATGGTCCATTAATAATGTCATTTCTCTTGATGAGTGTAAAAATATTATTGAAGGGATATTAAAATTGTTACTTGTATATTTTTCATTCAGTGCAAAATCGTTATTCGCCATACCGAAAAACGAAGAATTTGTATACATAAGTGGCGACGAGGAAAATTCAAACGCCCGTGAAGTGAGCTCACTAGTCCTAGGACTGGCGGCGAAGTGCGCAGGAGTCGTAGAAGCACCGCCAGACCGCCCATTGTTTAGACACTTCCTGCAGACGCACATAGACCTGGCGTTCAACGAAGGATTTGACGATAATGTTGGAAAGTACGCTATGAGCACCTCGTTCTTTGAGGTAAGATATAATTCTGGTTCTATTTTGCCAAGGGTCTTTGCTCCGTTAATAATTATGTAGATCCCCATTGTAGTTTTATTTAAGATGATCGTTTTGCTCGTCGAGTGTATCGGCACGGCGACATGGCGCGCTGCAGCGACATTCGACTACTCTCAATGCGCTTGCCGCGCTTTCTAGTCGTGGCGAATGAGTCGCTAAATTGTGCGACTGTGATACCCCGCCCGAACGCATTAAGTCCTAAAATCAAGATGCAGTATTGGATATTACCAAAACGCGCGATTCCGATACTGGGGTCCAGATACAGATGGTCGCTAAAACGCCATTTAGCATCAATGCAGTTGCAAAATCGCCAGTCGCCGATGCTTAACGTCCTTTGTATCGCGACGATCCGCTGACAGAATTGATATCTTCTCATGGATATGACACGACGAAAGTTGTCTCCTTCATATCACATTCACATTGTTAATCACTTAAATCAACCAATCACATTTCACTGCTGGACGTGCCTCTCCCAATAATTTTGGGAGGTGCTAATGTACCGTGCCATACGGGTTGGCATAGGGATTTTGTTGTGTATGTATGAGGTAACCAATAATATGTACTTATTATATCAATGAAGTTTAATTATACCATGTAAAAGCTAACGCCATTAGAGAACAATGTAATTATTTATTGTACGTAGACCGGCAGACGGCGCCGTCTTTCGTCCAGGAACTGTCAGTGTCATCGTAGTCGTTCAGGAACGCCTTGATGTAACACTCTCCCTTGTTATTAATTATTCTGTTACAGGTCTAATCGTGTAGGTGGTCTTCTCATTCTCATGCTGCGTCGTAACAGCTCTTCAGAAGGTCTTTCAACAGGTACTACTGTAGTAGTTTCTACAGGTCTAGTTTCTTCTTGCTCATTCGTAGGTGAGGATATGTTTTCTGGTGTCGTATTAGGAGTCTTATCTCGGCTTTCTGTTTGAGTGCTAGGTTGCACTGTAGGTAGTACTTGCGGCTGACCAGGTGTAGGTATAGTTCCGTTTTGTACACAGGTAAGTGTTGGTCTGAACAAGTACTTGTTAAGTATCTATTCGCTGCATGCTGTCTTTCGAATTTGATCCACATGTCTATGGTGTTCTCTGCCTTCAACTTCCACGGTGTAGTGTAATTTCCCTCTTCTTTCGATTATCTTTCCAAATTTCCATTTATTACTGTCATACATTCTGATTTGCACCTTATCTCCATTTTTGAATTGTTTATGAATTACTATTTCTTGATTATTTGTTCTTTTCATATCTGTTCCTCTTTTCACCAAACCTAATCTTGTTCGATAAAGTCTTTTAAACATAATTTCTGCTGGACTTAAATTTGTAGTACTGTTAGGTGATTTTCTATACATCATCAAAAATTTATTTAATTTATCTTGTAAAGAACCTTCTTCATTTGCCATTGCCTTCAACTTATATTTTACAGTTTGTACATATCTCTCTGCTTGACCATTCGTGGCTGGATGAAACGGTGCTGTAAACTTTGGCTGAATTCCATTTTCTTTTAAAAATCTTTGCATCTTCTGAACTAAATTGTCTTCCAATATCTGAGACTTGAGATATAGGTAGACCAAATGTGGTATACAACTTTTTTAGTATATTTATTGTGGCTGTAGCAGTAATTGATGTTGTTGGTATAACTTCTAACCACTTTGTATAAGCCTCCACAACAATAAGAAAATATAGGTTCATGAATGGTCCGGCATAATCAATGTGAATCCGGCTCCATGGCTCTTTTGGATACTCCCAACTATGCACAGATACTTTTGTAGGATTCTTTTTTAACATACAACACCTTAAGCATTGTTTCACCATATTATCAATGTCTGTGTCAATATTTTGCCACCATATGTAGCTTCTAGCTATAGCTTTCATTTTAGCTATGCCAGTATGAGCTGTGTGTAATTCTTCTAACAGCTTAGGTTGAAGTTTCTTTGGTATCACTATTCTTATTCCATAAAAATACAGTTATTCTGTAATGAGAATTCATGAAGTCTTTTTGGATCCTCTCTTCCAGACTGAATATCTAAGTAAAGTTTTTAGAAAATCTGGGTCTTTCATTGTAGCTTCTTTTATTTCTTGTAGGGTTATTGGCATTTCTGCAATTTGGTTTAAATAGAAAACATCATCATCTGTTAGTGTGGTTTTGGCTGTATCAGTGGAATTTTGTAGTCTTGATAGGTAATTAGCATTCGCATGTTCTGTTGTTTTTCTCAGTTTTATTGTGTAATTAAAACCAGCTAAAAAATTGGCGTAGTGTACTAGTCTCATAGCTGTAGTCACAGGTGTAGCCTTTTCCGGATGAAGTATTCTTGCTAATGGTTGGTTGTCAATAATCAGTATAATCTTTCTACCATAGCAGTATTGAAAGAATTTCTTTCATCCCCATATCAGTGCTGCAGCTTCTTTATCCAGCTGACTGTACCCTTTTTCAGCTTTAGATAGGGATCTAGATGCAAATGCTATAGGTCGTTCAGTCTTATCGGGCATAATGTCTGATAATACTGCTCCGAATCCAGTAGGAGATGCATCTGTAGCTAGTGTAACAGGTAAGTTTCCATGAAATGTATTAGAACTTTTTCATTGCTAATTTCTTCTTTTAATTCCTTGAAGCTATTCTCACATTCTTTCGACCATATGAATTTTGTATCCTTTTAAAGTAGTTTATACAGTGGGTGTAATTTTGAGGCAAGGTTTGGAATGAATTGTTGATAATAATTGATCATTCCAAGAAATGTACGTAGAGATGAAATATTTGTAGGTTGTGTACTATTCTTTATATCTGTAACTTTATCTTACATTGGATGTAAACCGTTTTCATTAATAGTATGTCCTAAGTATGTAACAGATTTCTGGAAAAAATTACATTTCTTCTTATTTAAATGTAGTCCACATTATTGTAATTTGTTGAATACTGTTCTAATTCTTAGCAACAGCTCAGTGTATGTTCTTCCTTGTAAAGCAATATCATCAAAAAACATGCTGTACCTTCCATTCCCTGTAAGGTCTGGTCCATGTAACGTTGCCATATGTTTGGGGCAATTTTGACTGCGAACATTAGTCTTTTTACCTTATGCATGTTCTGATAGCTTGCATTATTGCAGTTTCTTCATTGGTTGACATAAATGTAGATAGGCTTGATTTATATCTAAGGTACAAAAGTATTTACCACTGCTCAGTTTTGAAAATATTTCTTCTACTCTTGGAATAGGATAATTATCAATTTCAAAATTTTTGTTTAGTGTAGCTCTGTCATCGGCACATAAGCGTACTTTTCCATTTTGCTTCATTACTGGAACTACAGGTGTACCCCATTGTGAATATGTCACTTTTTTTAATATCCCTTCTGCTTCTAATCTATCAATCTCAGCTTCCACTTGATTTTTAATTGCAAATGGAACTGGACGTGGTTTCAGAAAGATAGGTACAGAACATTCCCTTAATTTAAATGAAGCTTGATTGTTTTTTATTTCTCCTATCCTCTCAGAAAACAATTCTTTATATTCTTCAAGTAAGTTCTCTAGTTTAACTTTAAATTCTTTTTCTGTAATGACATTTCCTTTCTGTCTTATTGAATTTATTTGAAATTGTATGTTTAATTTTCTTAACCATTCTCTTCCAACAACTGGGTCGACTTTCTTGTTAATTACAAATATTCTACCATATATCTCTTTATTTTTGCATTTAATTTGTAGGTTACACATTGTTGTTGTTGTTACACAGGTTGTATTAATTATCCAGTGTATGTTCTTAACTTGACAGATGTATTGTATAGTTTCAGGTTTTTAAAATTTTCCTTATAGTATTTCACCGAACATGTTGTAACAGCGGCACCTGTATCTAATTCCAGCGTATGTAATTTTCCTTTTCCTTTTTATTTGTAATGTAATATTAAATTTATCGTTGGTATTCATATTCTGCTGTAGTGGTCATTTATGTATTTCATATAATTCTTATTCGTTTTCATAATATAATGACTCATTGTCCATTTCTAATTGTTGTTGATCCTTGAAACAAACAGTCTACAAATGTCCTTTAGTTCTGCATTTCTTGCAATATAATTTGTCTTTCAACCTACATTGTATAGCATTATAGTTTGGCTTTCCACACCGGAAGCACTTCTTTTCTTTCATATTATGTGTAATATTTCTATTTGTACTTGTACTTTTTTTGTAACTAAACTAACTAACTATCTTCACGCTGTATCCCTGACGGGGTAGTCAGAGAGGACAGATCGCCAGGCTTCGCGATCCATGCATACTTCTTTCGCTTCTTCGAGATTCATCAATCGCTTCATACACGCACGTCTGGGTATCCGAGTACTTTCTTTGTATGTATTTGTATTTCCACTGTTCCACTTTTTATTGTATTTTCTTATAGATATTTTATTTATATTTGTTGTATGGACAAGAAGTTGTCCCATTTCTTTACTTTCAGATTTGGACGCCTCTATGGCTAAAGCAATTTTCATAATTTCATCAAAAGTTGTAGTTTGAGATTCCTGTAGAAACGTCCTTTAATTTCTGTATTTCTTAAACCTCTTATGAATTGAACTCTGAGGTGAGTTTCAAATGTTGTCATTCTATAGTTGTTACAGTTAAAGTTACATTTACCTCCAATTTCTTTTAATGCTGCTACATAATTAGCTAAAGATTCATATTCATTTTGAGTTCTCAAACAAAATTTATGTTGCTGGGCAACTTCACCAGATTCTGGTGCAATATGGTTGCTAAATAATTGCACTAATTCATTATACGACTTGGATTCTGGCGTACTGGGGGCAGTAATGTTCTTTAAAATTTTAAAGTATTTTGGTCCAATGCAATTTAGAAAAATTTGTCATTTTGTGTCGTCGTTTGTAACTGCTTTAAGAGTAATATAATTTTCCAATCTATGCAAGTAACTAGTAAAAGATTCATTTACCTCATCGTATGTATGTAATGTAAATACATACATACATATCGTCACGCCTGTCTCCCATCGGGGTAGGCAGAGACTAAGGCTTTCCACTTGCTACGATCCTGGCATACAACTTTCGCTTCTTCCACTTTCATAAGTGTTTTCATACACACACGCCGGTTAAGGGTACTCTTGACTTGACCTTTTTTCAAAATGTCTTCTATTTGATTAACATATGTACGTCGAGGTCGACCCTTACCAGTTTGCCCATTCACTCTCTTCTGATAAATCTGTTTCGTTAGTCTACTTTCATCCATCCTCTCCACGTGTCCGAACCATCTAAGCATACTTTTTTCTATCTTAGTCACTACTTCTTCTACCATACCGCAATGTTCCCTTATCACACTGTTCCTTTCTTTGTCCATCAATTTCTCTCCACCTATACTCCGCAGACGTCTCATTTCCACTGCATTAATTTTACTTCTATGCTTCTTCTGCCACACCCAACTTTCACTGCCATACATGAGTGTAGGAACAAGTACTCCTCTATACACAGCCAGTCTTGCCTTCTCAGACACGCTCTGACTGCTCATAAAGGCGTACATGGCTCCATTCACTTGATTTCCAGCCAAAACTCTTCGTTCAATGTCACAATCACACTTTCCATCTCTCACAAATTTTGAACCTAAATATTCAAATTCTTTCACCTGTACCACTCGTTTTTCTTCCACAAAAATCGAGCAATCCGTCATACTTTCCTCTCTTTCAAAAACCATTACTTTAGTCTTATTTACATTCACTTTCATTCCTTTGCTTCTTAGCGCATCATGCATAATGTTAACCATCAACTGTAACTCCTCCGCCGATGATGCCAGTATTACCTGGTCATCAGCGTATAGGAGGCATTTGACAGTCAGTTCATTCATTTTTAAACCATACGCACTCTCTTGCAGTTCTTTCAAACAACTGTCCATGTATAGGTTAAACAGCGCCGGTGACGCTACACAACCCTGTCTCACACCTTTTTCAATGTGAAAAAAGTCTGTGCAAGCTCCATTGATCCTGACACAAGCACTGGAGCCCTTATAGAGAGATTTCAGTGCTCGTATCAAGTGACTGCTTACTCCATACTTGGCCAGTGTTGTCCATAGTTCATGCCTCACCTTATCATGTCATAGGCCTTTTCCAAGTCTACAAATATTCAATAGACCTTTTGACATTTCGCCAAACATTTTTCGGCTATGCAACGTAAGGAAAAGACCTGATCCGTGCATCCTCTTCCTTTCATAAATCCTGCTTGTACATCCCACATTTTCCCTTCAGTTTCATTCATCACTCTTTTTATCAAAACTTTTGCATACAATTTGCCGACGATGCTAAGCAAGCTTAGGCCGCGGTAGTTTTTGCACTCATGCTGTGACCCTTTTCCTTTGTAAAGCGGCACGATGACAGCCTTGCACCAATCTCCTGGCACGCTGCCACTGCTCCAGCAACGATTAAAAAGGCGGTACAGCTGGCAAGCTACCACGCCATGTCCCGCTTTCAGCATCTCGACAGAAATCCTATCAAATCCAGCAGCCTAACCCAATTTCATACTACTCAATGCTTCCACAATTTCTTCCATACTTATGATGCTTTCGTTGCTTTCATTCCTTTCCCAAGAACTCGTTTGTGCTTCCATATCCTCTTTTTCGTATAAGCTTTCAAATAATCCTTCCATCTTTTTAGCACACATTCTTCTCCTTTTAGAAAACTGCCATCCTGGGTTTCTGATATTACTGAGTTTCGACGATGTTTGTTGACCCCTCACAGATTTTATAGATTTCCAAAAGAATTTTATATTCTGCTGGAAATTATCAGATAACCTACTATTAAATTTATCCCTATCATTCTCTTTCTCTCTTTTAATAACTTCTTTTGCAACTCGTTTATACCTTTTATATTCATTATTTGCCATTTTTACATCCTCATCCGTTGCCCTCTGCATTCTTCGATTGAGCTTTGAAGTCATCCAATCCAACCATGTCTTCTTCTTGTCGGACAATGCTTTCATGACTTCTGCACACATTCTCTTCACCTTACATCCTTGGCTCCTTTTATATCCCACACACTTCCACCGCAACCTTCACCAGACCTTCCTTAAGCGTCTTCCATAATTCTTCAATCTCACATACTTCATCTAAATTTTTAAATTTCTTACTCAATTTACTCACGAATCCTTCTTTTATGCTCATCTCTTGCAAATTTTCGACTTTTATGCGCTCTAGTACACTTACAGGTTCACACACACGATGCCGCTACCGTTGAAACGGACCTCTTACTCGGCTGATAACCAAAAAGTGATCTGTATCAATCCCGGCGCCGCGATATGCCCGGGTGTCTAAGACTTTCTTTCTTAGTCTTGCATCTACAATCAGAAAATCAATCATACTTCTCTGGTTTCCCTCTTGTCTATTATACAAGTGAATCTGTTTGTGGTTAAATATGGTGTTAGTTACCACAAGATTCCTCTCCAAACATACTTCAAGCAAACTCTCACCATTTTCATTCACTCGTTCGTCACTAAACTTGCCCAATACACTTTCATATCCATCACGCTTTACTCCAACCCAACCATTAAAATCACCTAACATTACAATTCTCTCGTTCCGTTTGCATTTACTCAGAATATCGCTCACACTCTCTCAAAATGCCTGTCTCTCACTTTGGTCTCTTGAAGATCGGCGCCACCGCGCATCTTGCGGAGCATAAACGCCCAAAACTAAGATGCGGGTAAGTCCAACCTTCAACCTCAACCAAAGGAGTCTTGGGCTCACACATTCATAGTCAGTCACACATTCATTCATTCTCGCGGACAGTAGAACACCGACACCCTGGCTCGCTGTACTGGTTGTGGCTACACCTGACCAGTAGGCTGTATAGGGTCCATGTGTAGTGGTGTTACATCCTTTCCTCTTTGTTTCATTCACACACAAAACATCAAGTCGTCTTTCTCGCATCATCTGTAATGTGATGTCATATGTAATGTGATGCCACTAACAGGTCTGCTTGTAGTTTGTTCCATTAAATCTCTTTGTAAGTTGGCTTGCTGAGTTTGCATACCGCGCATCGTGTCCAACATGTGTGACAGCACTTGTGCTAACTGTCCCTCCATCATATTTCGGTATTTCTGTGATTATTATGATGGAAAACAGGAATAATGTGAAGCGGGTTATCATCACAGAACTTGGAACCCTTGTACACAAGGAAAAAAAAAGGTTGGGGATATATTCAGGTAGGTACGAAATTTCTTACGGCGTAATTTGTTTTTACAATGCACTTTTCAACAAATATTTACCTCCGCGTAGATAGTTTCACCGACTTGTCGCCATTTGTTGTGTATGTATGAGGTAACCAATAAAATGTACTTATTATATCAATGAAGTTTAATTATACCATGTAAAAGCTAACGCCATTGTAATTATTTATTGTATGTAATTATTTATTGTACGTAGACCGGCAGATGGCGCTATCTTTCGTCCAGGAACTGTCAGTGTCATTGTAGTCGTTCAGGAACGCTCGGGTGTAACAGATTTGTTTCGAATTTTCCTTATTTTCGCCATAATCTCCCTAGGTTTGATTGGACTGACTGACTTAAGCTCTTGGTACGCCACCCACTCTATACGTACCCCATACTAGAGCTAATCGGCCTATATTACGTACTGCAGTTGCCCAGCGCATCGTCGTGGCGTGCGGCTGCATCAGCGCTAGCGCCGGTGTACCTGGACTCGCCGCTCCGAGCCGACGACGATCAGTCTTCGGCTCTCTATGATGCACTCGCCACTGATGTGAGGTTCTCGCAAGCCAGGTGCGCTAAAGTAAGTCAATCCTTTATTATCCCCCTTGACACGCCCTTTTATTATACACGGCAATGGGCTCACCACCTGTTACGTGGGCCTCTGCTTCGGGGATAAAGGCGTGACAATATATACGTATGTATGTATCCCCCCTTGATATTCCCCCACCACTTTCTGATAGGCTGCAAAAGTGAAAATTCAGTTAACAAATACTTCTAGACATCCATCTTTCTTAGGCACCAGTCCGGGTAGTCAATATTTGAAAATGACCCTACGGATGACTGAATGAATTAACCTTACTAATATTAACTCTTGTCTTTCTGTTTATCGCGCTTTCACGCCAAAACTACTGAACCGATTTTGATGAAATTTAGTATAGAGAAGTCTAAAGCCCGAGAAAGTACAAAGGTTACTTTTTGTCTCGGGAACAAATTCCTGTGGAAAGCTGGAAAGCTTTATTACGAGGGCGAGCCGTGGGCTACAATTACTAGTAGTATATCTGTCCAGCCTATCCCCGTGTTGCTTCGTTACAACGAACAGGATGTGACACCCGGCGATAGTGTTCCGACTCTTTTTATTTTGCTTACTGCCTCCCTATAATCTCCAGGTGCTGCCCATAGCACAGGCATCGTACGCAGAGGGTCTACCGGCACATTACTCCAGTCAACATCATGCTCACAAGGTTAGTTCCGACACTAAAAATAATTTAAAATGTATTTTAATATTTTGTATATTAAATATAGTACTTAATTAATCAATACATGTAACTTCAGAGCTTGAGAACGGCGGTCTGAAACTAAATGTGGCGAGGACCGAGTACTTGGTTTAGTTTAGTTAGGTTAGTTTTTTGCATTTCGATTTTGGGCACTAAACTCGACAGATCCCACATCCGTCCGCATAGGCGGTGATTTGGTCGAGCGCACGGACCAGGTTAAATACATCTAAAATGCCGATCCGGTTGAAGGGACAGGTCTACAAAACCATTATTAGACCTGTCCTTTTACATGGCAGTGAGACGTGGCCGATATTGGAGCGACAGAAGCAGGAGCTGCGTGTCACGGAAATGAAGATGCTGCGGTGGATGTGTGGAGTCACGCAGATGGACCGCGTGAGGAACTCTCGCATCCGCGGCGGCCTTCACGTCCGTGACATTGCAGACAAGTTGCAAGAGTGTCGCCTTCGTTGGTATGGTCACGTCTTGCGGCAACCGCCGGGCTACGTAGGTAACAAATGTCTGGCCATGTCAGCCCCGCCGGGTCCCGGTAAGAGGGGAAGACCCAAGAAGTGCTGGCTTGACGTCGTAAGGGATGACATGCGTGCCAATGGTCTCACTACAGGGGATGCCGACTACCGTGCGAAGTGGAGGAGAAAATGTAGGAAAGCGGACCCCGGGCGTCGAGAGACGCAACTGGGACATACGCTCGGGTGATGATGAATCAATACATGTAACTGGTCATCAAATCATATATAATATCAAGATGATTTAATATTATTCCGTCATATCCCCACTGTATGAGAGTGGCACCTCTGTCCATTACGCGTTGTTCGGGAACAAAAAGGAGATGATGAGATTAAGTCGAAGAGCTGGTCATAACACTTGCCGTGGTAGATAGCAGTCAGGGAAACGATTGCTTTACACTACGTCAGCGGCTTGAGGCTTTTTGTTACGTCAATTTATATATTTATTGGAAAATATAGTGCTTTGTAGTAAAATTAATAAAATTTACATAATATAGTACATATAATATTGCTTAATCTTTGTAGAGTGAATGTAAAATATTGAAAAAAAAATACTGAGTTGTCCCTTGGAGGGACGAGTTTACAACTGTCATAGAAGCAATAAGCATCATCATCATCCATTATACCAAGGATTAAGGACGTATAACTACTTATAATGTACCAAGAAAATGTTGTGAGACATTGTTTTACATAGCGCCATCTAGCCCAAAGTAAACTAATATAAGCTTGTATTATGGGACCTAGACAACTTATAAACATACTTATATATTTCTAAATATAAACACTCAACTCCGGAACACACATTTGTTCATCACACAAATATTTGTTCCGACCCGGGAATCGAACCCGAGACATCAGCGCGGCAGTCGCATACGTAGTGTACATGTACACTGCGCCACTGAGGCAGTCTTATGTACAAAGCTCATTACTTCCATGGTGACGGTATACACATTTTGCATTTCGATTTCGTGCATTTCTACAATACAGTCTATAATACGTCTTTACATAATGATGACGATGGTTCGAAAAAAATTTTTACTTTAAAATTTTAATTTAGAAATGTAAGTATAATAATTGCTTTAAAAATTGTTTCTATTGAAGAATACCATAGGATATTGATGTACATGTATATGTAGGTGAGCGTGGCCCTGGGCGTGTTAGACAGCATGGCCCGAGGGCCACTAGCAGGCGGTGCACGTGCACGTCTCAGGGCCGCATGCGCTGGCGTGTGGCGAACACGCAGTCTTTGCGAGGCGCTATCACTCACCGGCCACGTGTGCATCGAGCCCGAACAGTCAGTACCTTGTGCTTTATTTATTTACTAGTTAATAATTTTATTTATTTATTTAATAATTATTTTTACGAATGAGTGAGGAACGATTGACGAAGAATATATATGGTGCGAAAGTAGAGGGTAGAAGGAGTCAGGGTAGGCCGAGACTTACAAATGAAGACCGCGTGAGCAGATTGCTCAAAATCGGAAAGGCCAAAAGTATTCGGATACCCAGACGTGCGTGTATGAAGCGATTGATGAATCTTGAAGAAGCGAAAGAAGTATGCATGGATCGCAAAGCCTGGCGATCTGTCCTCTCTGACTACCCCGTCAGGGATACAGCGTGAACATAGTTTAGTTAACTTTAGTTAATACCCGCCTGCGTGTTGAAGTTTTCCCATTCCCGCTTATCACATAAACTTGTTCCCAGCATAAAATATAAGATAAGATTCAGTTCAAGTTTTCTTCTGCGTACGCTCAGATTGAGCTATGAACTCCCTACCTGGGTTTTACCGAACGTCTACAGTATGGTGTTCTTTAAAAAGGGGTTTTGAAAGTCTTTACAGATGACGTTGCAAGAGTTCATAAGCTACGGCGACCACTTACCATCCCGCGGCTCCGTATGCCGCCTGATTGGAAAAATAAAAAACAGTTTTAAAGCTGCATCATCTGAGCGATCGTAACGACTGCTCACAATCACAGAATCTGAGTCGTAGTGTTGGAACTGTTCACAAATTTTCTTTATTTCACAAATGTTCGATTATAACACTTTACGACACAGTTTAGTTTACGACAGTTGGATTTAAAGTTCTAGTTCTATTCAAAGTATCAAGTTTGAATGAAAGATGTCGTAAATTAAATTCACAAATTATTAAGTGCCAGTCATCCTTTTTCACCCCTATCTATCTACCTTCACATTGTATCCCTGATGGGGTAGTCAGAGCATTGATAGTCTTCATGCTTACTATAGAAATCCATGTAAATATCAGTCTTCAAAAAATATCAACACAGGACATTGTGTAATATAATGTCAGGGGGTGTCATTCCGCAGTTTAGGTATATTCGGGCAGCGCACCACTCGGAGCGGCTAATGACAGTAGGCTGCCGCTGCCGCTCGGCTCGCACGACTCGAGCGCTCTAAATAAATCAACTAGGTACAGAAACTTCTCAAGTGTCAACCCCGCGCGGACTTTGCAGCTCGGTCATAAAACTATGGCGCGCAGTGAAAACTCAACGTTCGCGCGCAGTGAAAACTCAACGTTCGCGCGCAGTTATATGTTTTAATTTTGCTTGCAGGTGGCGAGTCTAGGTATGTTTTCATACCTAGAACTGACTTTTGTTAGGGAGAGATACTTCTGTACGTAGTACTATTACATATTCTGTGATAATGTATATGCTTCATGGAGAGTGATATGCAAAGGTTATCTGTAAGAGATTGCGTTGCCCGATAAGGCCGCCAATTGTAATACTAACAAATCTTAATTAAACTGATTATATGTGTGTTTCCTGGTGTACAATAACGATATTTTTATTTTAATATAACTCAGCGTACCATTTGCAGCGACAGCAGCAAGGAGCACTCTTCAGGCGTCAGATACGTGTCGGCGTGTAACTGCGGCCGCAGCAAATGTTCGCGCGAGGACCCCTACACGGTTCGCAAGGCCAATAGCACGTTTTATGTGATCGCGGCCGAGGAGTGCGGCGTCTGTCTCACTCTGCAGGCTATCGACTTCCCTGTGTTTCAGCCTTCGGTTGCTACTTACAAGTTAGTAGGAATAATAACTTTTAAACTTTTGCGTTGCATGATTAAAATTAGTGTAAAATACAGATATTAACGCGATTTACCTTAATTAGCTTGACGTTTCGACTGGGTTGCACGAGCCGTGGTCACAAGCAAACTATAACAAGTGGTCGTGGTCACAAGGAGTCTGCTTGTCAACGTCAAGCTATTTAAGGTAAATAAGCATGATCGCATTAATACCTGTATTTTACACTAATTTTAGTAGAAATAAGTTCTAATGATATGTGGGGCTCCACCTACGGGGCCCAAACCAACCTCTGCTGCTACAGGCGTTGGTAGTTCAGGTGCTCTAATTCGTTCAGAAAGCGATGCAGGTTTCCAGGGTTTGGATGCTGGTTTGGAAGCAATTTCATAAGCAAATTCGTAAAACATGATCCTTCTGGATTAGTTTGTGTTTTATTCTTAAAAAGTAATGAAAAAGTAGGACTAAAACGGGCGAAGTATATTTTTAAAGACGTAAATTTAGACATTCATCTTGACGTTAGTAGAAACTGGGATTCCAAAATCTGTTTAATAGTTCCTAATGCCATCTATACCTTGATTTTTTTCTTTATATACTAGAATGACATTTCTGTATGTCATTATTTCTTTTTAATGTTGCATTTTTGCAACCGTAGACTAAGTAGGGCAACTAAATCGACTAAGTAGGGCACTTAGTCGATTTAGTTTATGAATGGAACCACTCGACTAGTAGGAAAGGATTAATAATATTCTATTAATATTCCATCATCATCCGAGCGTCTGTCCCAGTTGCGTCTCGCGACGCCCGGGGTCCGCTTTCCTACATTTTCTCCTCCACTTCGCACGGTCATCGGCATCCCCTGTAGTGAGACCATTGGCATGCATGTCATCCCTTACGACGTCAAGCCAGCACTTCTTGGGTCTTCCCCTCTTACCGGGACCCGGCGGGGCTGACATGGCCAGACATTTGTTACCTACGTAGCCCGGCGGTTGCCGCAAGACGAGACCATACCAGCGAAGGCGACACTCTTGCAACTTGTCTGCAATGTCACGGACGTGAAGGCTGCCGCGGATGCGAGAGTTCCTCACGCGGTCCATCCGCGTGACTCCACACATCCACCGCAGCATCTTCATTTCCGTGACACGCAGCTCCTGCTTGTGTCGCTCCAATATCGGCCACGTCTCACTGCCATGTAAAAGGACAGGTCTAATAATGGTTTTGTAGACCTGTCCCTTCAACCGGATCGGCATTTTAGGGTCACAAATGACACCGGTCATCTCCCGCCATTTGGCCCACGCGGCAGCAATGCGTGACTTGACATCGCAATCGATGTCACTGGACGTGTGAAAAACAGATCCCAGGTATTTAACCTGGTCCGTGCGCTCGACCAAATCACCGCCTATGCGGACGGATGTGGGTTTTGTCGAGTTTAGTGCCAAGTACTCGGACTTCGCCACATTTAGTTTCAGACCGCCGTTCTGAAGCGTCTCCTTCCACGCCTTTACACGTCGCACCAATCTGCCCCTGTCCGCGTCTGCCAGCGCAATATCGTCAGCATACATGAGCAACCATGGAGGCTGGTCATGTGGGTTTCTGATGCTGTCCGACAATTCGTCTAATATTACACTGAACAGAAGCGGACTAAGGACAGAACCCTGGTGTACCCCGACGGTGATGGGGAAGGGTTTCGTGTCGCCAACAGCAGTCCGAACCATTGAATCGGAGTCACAGTACATGTCCCGGATAGTGTCAATATAGACCTCTGGAACCCCTTTGGACCGCAGTGCCCACCAGATCATCGCGCGAGGAACACAGTCGAAGGCCTTCTGCATGTCTAGAAACAAACAGTGCAGAGGCGTGTTCTTCGACCTGTATTTCTCTGCGACAACCCTCAGGGCAAAAACAGGGTCCGTGGTCCCATGACCAGGGCGAAACTCATATTGACACTCCGAGAGAGTACACTCCTGCCGGATCCGAGAGTCTATAATCCTCTCGAAGATCTTCATGGTGTGGGACATCACCTTTATACCGCGGTAGCTCCCGCACTCCTGCACTGACCGCTTACCTTTGAAGACTGGAGTAATAATACTCAGTCTCCATTGGTTTGGGATCTGCCCGCTGAGGAGTATGCGGTTAAAAAGGTTTACTAAAATGCCCACACCGCGAGGACCCATCACCTTCCAGGCTTCGATGGGGACTCCATCGGGTCCGACAGCTTTCCGATTCTTCATGCGGCGAAGCGCAGTCAGGACTTCTCCAGGCGTTACCGGTGGCACTAGTCCCTGATTCGGAGGGAGGTCCGGAGGCTGCACCTCTTTGTGCTGTTTATTAAGCAGCTCGTGGAAGTACGAGCGCCATCTCTCCTTTACCGCGAGGTCTTCGCTTAACAGGTTGCCCTCAAGGTCTTTTACACAGCGACACTTGGATATATCCTGTGCCGCTTTGACCCTGGAGCGCGCCAGCTTATAGATGAGCTTCTGCCCCTCAGACGATTCCAGCTTATCATACAAAGGTTGTAAGTGGTCTCGTCTGGCTCTGGCTACAGCTCTCTTTGTGGCGCGCTTGGCAGCCCTGTACGCGTCGCGGTCTTCGGGAGATCCTGTCGCTTGCCACTTTTTAAAGAGGGCTTTCTTCTCCTTGGTCTCCCTCAGGACTGCGTCGTTCCACCACCAAGTTTCCTTGTCACATTTGCGTCCACCCTTAGACTCACCGAGCACCACCCTCGCCGCTCTAAGGATGGCCGCCTGAACTTTGTCCCAGTAATCTTGAACTGGTTCGCCTTCAGTGTCGGTGCACTTGTCACCGACAGCTGAGACGAACTCCTGGGACCTAGTTTCATCAAGCAGCCACCATCTGATGCGGCGCTGGCACCGCTCGATGCGTTTGCCTTTAGGCTTCACGCAGAGGTCCATGACAAGGAGACGGTGTTGTGCAGTAAGACTCTCACCGGGTATGACCTTGCAGTTGGCCACCTTGCCGATGCTGTGTCGCCTAGTGAGTAGGAAATCGATCTGAGTTGTACGCCTCCCGCTCTTGTAGGTGATGAGATGTTCGGATTTCTTTTTGAAATACGTGTTCACAATGGCCAGATCGGCAGCCGCACACGTTCTGAGGATAGTTTCTCCTTCAGCGTTGCGGGTGCCGTATCCAAAACCACCATGAACACGCTCAAACTCCTCACACCTCTCACCCACATGACCGTTTAGGTCGCCGCCCAAAACGATTCCCTGTGACAACGGAATGTTCCGAAGCACTCCCTCGAGTTGGTCCCAAAACGACATCTTATCGGCGTCGCTACAACCGGCCTGTGGCGCGTAGGCACTTATCAGGTGGGTAATAATCCCATCGATAAGCACCCTCACGATCATAAGCCGGTCGCTACAGCGTTTCACCTCCAAGATGCCGCTCTGCAGCCCTTCGGAGAGCACCACGGCCCCCCTGTTCTCCCCACCAGGCGCACCCGTGTAGTACAGCTTGTAGCCTTTCTGCAAAGGCCGGGCCCTATTGCCCTTCCACCGAGTCTCCTGCAGGAATGCCACGTCCACCCTCCGCCTGGAGAGTACTTCGGCCAACTCTACCGCACGCCCAGTCAACGTGCCAATGTTCCAAGATGCGAAGCGTATTCGGGTTGGGGCTAACTTCTTTAGCCGTGCTGGCCCGACACACGGCAGCCCTAGCCCACTTGCCACAGGAGTCGGGCGGGGCTCCTGCGCGCCGTTTTGCGGCGGCGCCCTATCCCTAGCAGCTTTCCTATTATACTTTTCCATTATGTTTTGGCGGGTGGCTTTTATGGGAGCGACGCCCTCTGACCTCCCAACCCCAGAGGGGAAAGCCAGCGCCAGAGCCTCGTCCGTTAGTCAGCAGGTGCACGCACTAGCACGGGAGGTTGACTTGGGCCCCGAAGATCAAGAGATTATACCCAAATAATAGTTAATTAATATTTACAACATTATTGTAGTATTAATATTCTCCGGACCTCCCTCCGAATCAGGGACTAGTGCCACCGGTAACGCCTGGAGAAGTCCTGACTGCGCTTCGCCGCATGAAGAATCGGAAAGCTGTCGGACCCGATGGAGTCCCCATCGAAGCCTGGAAGGCGATGGGTCCTCGCGGTGTGGGCATCTTAGTAAACCTTTTAAACCGCATACTCCTCAGCGGGCAGATCCCAAACCAATGGAGACTGAGTATTATTACTCCAGTCTTCAAAGGTAAGGGGTCAGTGCAGGAGTGCGGGAGCTACCGCGGTATTAAGGTGATGTCCCACACCATGAAGATCTTCGAGAGGATTATAGACTCTCGGATCCGGCAGGATTTGCCCTGAGGGTTGTCGCAGAGAAATACAGGTCGAAGAACACGCCTCTGCACTGTTTGTTTCTAGACATGCAGAAGGCCTTCGACTGTGTTCCTCGTGCGATGATCTGGTGGGCACTGCGGTCCAAAGGGGTTCCAGAGGTCTATATTGACACTATCCGGGACATGTACTGTGACTCCGATTCAATGGTTCGGACTGCTGTTGGCGTCACGAAACCCTTCCCCATCACCGTCGGGGTACACCAGGGTTCGGTCCTTAGTCCGCTTCTGTTCAGTGTAATATTAGACGAATTGTCGGACAGCATCAGAAACCCACATGAGCAGACTCCATGGTTGCTCATGTATGCTGACGATATTGCGCTGGCAGACGCGGACAGGGGCAGATTGGTGCGACGTGTAAAGGCGTGGAAGGAGACGCTTGAGAACGGCGGTCTGAAACTAAATGTGGCGAAGACCGAGTACTTGGCACTAAACTCGACAGATCCCACATCCGTCCGCATAGGCGGTGATTTGGTCGAGCGCACGGACCAGGTTAAATACCTGGGATCTTTTTTTCACACGTCCAGTGACATCGATTGCGATGTCAAGTCACGCATTGCTGCCGCGTGGGCCAAATGGCGGGAGATGACCGGTGTCATTTGTGACCCTAAAATGCCGATCCGGTTGAAGGGACAGGTCTGCAAAACCATTATTAGACCTGTCCTTTTACATGGCAGTGAGACGTGGCCGATATTGGAGCGACACAAGCAGGAGCTGCGTGTCACGGAAATGAAGATGCTGCGGTGGATGTGTGGGGTCACGCGGATGGACCGCGTGAGAAACTTTCGCATCCGCGGCAGCCTTCACGTCCGTGACATTGCAGACAAGTTGCAAGAGTGTCGCCTTCGTTGGTATGGTCACGTCTTGCGGCAACCGCCGGGCTACGTAGGTAACAAATGTCTGGCCATGTCAGCCCCGCCGGGTCCCGGTAAGAGGGGAAGACCCAAGAAGTGCTGGCTTGACGTCGTAAGGGATGACATGCGTGCCAATGGTCTCACTACAGGGGATGCCGAAGACCGTGCGAAGTGGAGGAGAAAATGTAGGAAAGCGGACCCCGGGCGTCGCGAGACGCAACTGGGACAGACGCTCGGATGATGATGATGTAAATATTTATTAACTATTATTTTTGCTCTGTGAAACTCTGTTGGACATGCTGCCCGAATGTGGTGTGGACGGCTCGCTACTGCGGGCAATACAGTGCTTGTGTGCGATTAGGGGGGATGAGCCACCACTTTTTGACGTCGGTACAGGCGTCAAACAGAGTTGTGTCATGTCCGCCTGACTATTCATAGTGTATCTAAACAGATGCCTGCAGAAGTTGAAAGATTGTATTATGGGGTGAATTTGGGTGACTTAACAGTAAATTGTCTGCTATGCGCTGATGACCTCACCAGAAGCCGACCTTCAGGCATTAGTCACTAATATGAAAGAGGAGTGTGAAAGTAAAGGTCTTCGCTTGAATGCAAATAAAACTAAGGATTTAGAATAATATACTAATTAATATAATAAAGATTTAGAAGTATTTGAAAGAGATGACTTAAGAACTAAATGCAAGATTTGGGTAAACCATGAACGTCTAGAGCAAGTGTATGAAATTATGTATTTAGGGAGTGTGTTTGGCGCGGACGAAAGATGTGTTTTGATGTAGAACGGCAAGTAATGGCAGAAGCATAATTAACGTTGCTTTGTCTCATTTTGTAAAGCGACAAAGCATCGTTAAAGAAGCACGACTAGCGATTTATAACGCAGTGCTAGTGCCAACTTTGCTTTTGGGTAGCGAAACCTGGGTGTTTTTCACACACAATTTTCGAAGTGATCGAAAATGAGTCGGCCAAGGGGCCGGGGCAGACCGAATACGTAACGAAGTGATACGCAATTTGGCAGATTTGAATAAAAGTGTCAGCGTTAAGCTGGAAAAGGGCGTGCTCCGTTGGTTTGTACACGTCCAACGAATTAGTGAGGAACGATTGATAAAGAAGATATATTGTACGAAAGTAGAGTGTAGAAGGAGTCAGGGTAGGCCGAGACTTCCATATGAGAACCACGTGACCAGATTGCTTAAAAAACGGAAATGTCAAAAATACTCGGATACCCAGACGTGCATGCATGAAGCGATTGATGAATCTGCAAGAAGCGAAATAAGTATGCATGGATCGCTAACCCTGGCGGATGGATGGATGGATGACTCCCCATCAGGGATATAGTGTGAAGATTGGTAATAATTTTGCTCTTGGACGACGATAGCACTGCGGTAGCAAGTACGTCATGCTCGCGAAAGAGGCGGCGTAGAGGGAGCGTGTAGTAACTCTCCAAACCGATCCGCAGTATGTCGTCGTAAACTAATTCGATACGTTATTAGGTGACAAACGAAACAAGCGCCATTGTGCTCAAAAAAACTTACGTAGTTTTGAGAATTGGTGTTTCCACTGTTGATTATGTTAAAAGATATAAAAGAGAATGTGATGCTGACTTCGCCGCAACGATCTGGCCATAGGCTGTCTTTTAAAGACAAGTTAGACGAGTTCACATTTTCTGCCATTCAACGCAAAGCGTACAGTTTTTAAAACGTCGTTTATAAACTTCTAGTCATAGTGAAATCCGATTTGTTGCTGATCCAGAGGGTACCTTTTTTCTCGTGCGTCAAAAATAAGCAACTTCAGATAAACGAAGTCGCGTATCTGCACACATATATACATAAAATTTCTCATTCAATAATCCATGAATTTGCATAGACACAATTTCAAACTAATCAACTAACCACCTATTATTTTTGGCCACGACACTATCTTTTTATTGCGATAAAGCGGCAACACTACAAATGTCATTCTAGTCTATAAAGAAAAAAATAGAGTATAAAGGTTGTGGAGCGCGAACGAAACTAAGAATATAGAAGGCCGGCTTAGAGTTAATCTGTAATAAGTAACATCCGATTTGATTCTCACTCTAACGGGATAGTTCGCGCCACAAGCGCCTAATTTAGGTCCAGTGGCGTAGCTTAATAAGATAAGACTCTTCAAAATAAACCTTGCAACTTGTGCTGTAACTTTTCAAACAAATCGCTGACATTTCCAACATTTTTCAAAAAAGTCCATGACCTAATAAAAATTAGCTTCTTGCCCTTCTCAGATCTAAAACTATCCAAAAAATAATCATATCAATAGATTGCTCCCCGTTGACGACAAAGAATGACACACAAACAAATAGTGACACTTTCCTACCTGTAATTAGTATCATCATCATCCGAGCATCTGTTCCAGTTTCGTCTCGCGACGCCCGGGGTCCGCTTTCCTACATTTCCTTGTCCACTTCGCACAGTCGTCGGCATTCCCTGTAGTGAGACCATTGGCACGCATGTAATCCCTTATGACGTCAAGCCAGCACTTCTTGGGTCTTTCCCTCTTACCGGGACCCGGCAGGCTTATTAGTATGAATACATGTAAACCCAAACCAAACTTGCTGTTCAACTCTCTAGAGCCGCAGCACTAAAAGGCGTCCAGCCTGATGAAGCTTCAGACTCCGCTCGTCACGACTCCCCCGTGGGGTCCGGCGGCTCTGCGGGGTCAGTCACTTCGGAGGCAGCTGGCTGGTCGGCGCCTGACGCCCTGTCGCCAGGGTCAGCTAAAGATGAAGACGATGATGATGATAAGTCGCATTCGTCTGACAAATATGTTGTTCCTGTGCGAGACTCGGCCACGGGTAAGTAAATGTACTTTTGTATAATTAATTTTGTCAATTTCAAAATATGGCAGCAAAGTAGATTGTGGAATGAACTCCCTGCCTGGGTTTTCCCGAACGTCTACGGTATGGGGTTCTTCAAAAGGGGTTTTTTAGAAGGTTTATAAAGGGTCAGCAGCGCGAGTGCTGCACCTCTGCTGTTGCAAAAGTCCATAGGCTACGGTGACCACTTTCCACTTGGCTGCACCTGTGGTATAAAAAAAAACAATTTTATCATTATCCGGAAAATGCGTTGCTCAAGTGACTACATCTATACTAATATTATAAAGAGAAAAGATTTTTAAGTTTGTTTGTAATGAATAGGCTCAGAAACTACTGAGCCGATTTTGAAAATTCATTCACCAATAGAAAGCTACATTCTTTGTGAGTAACATAGGCTATATTGGATTTTCAAAAGGGTTCCGTACGAAATCTCGAATAGGAGAACATCACCACGCGGGCGAAGCTACGGGCATCAGCTAGTATTTAATAAGTAAGAGGAAGAGCAATGTACCAAGAATACACCCTTGTGGTACTCCGGGTGTTGTGATATCTATGACAGATCGGTTTTGGATTTAGTCAAATTCGCGTGTTCCAATTGTCACATAAGACTTGAACCACCTACATTAATCAATATACATATATGATAATTTTTTTACAGTAATCCTTGAATTACTGTAAAAACAATTTATCAACGAGATTTCAAACTAAAGTTGATGATCTACCTGGTCAATTGCCTTGCAAAAATCTATATAGGCTTTATTTTATCACCATGTAACCAAATTATGAAAAGTTTAATAAATAAGTAAAAAAATATACATGCAATGTCTATCTTGATAATGCCTCGTATGTAGGCGGTTTCGCCTACGTTACGGTTTCGCCACGTGTTTACGTGTCGACTAGAAAACAGTAAAAAAAGCGGAATTGCAAAATTAAAATAAAAAGAAAAACTGTTTAAAGATGTCTTGTTTGAAAATGTGTATTGATAAAAACTTATGTCTTTAAACATTTGTCGTAGTAATTGTTGCTTGTATATCACAACGTCTCATTAAAATATGTCGAAGTCTTTTTTAGCGAAAGATCAACAGCAGTATTGCAGTTTTTTTTTTAAACCACTGATGTGGCATACATCCATACTGCCCACCTGATAGAAAGTGTCTCGTAGCCTATAGACGTTTGCAACACCAGAGGTGCAGCATTTGCGCTGCCGACCCTTTAAAAACCTTCTAAGACCCCTTTTGAAGAAACCCATACCCAGTTATGTTTTGTACAAAGATTATAAACGTCTTTCTAATTCTACTTATATTATAAATGGGAAAGTTAGTAAAGATATTTGTAACTCAATCACGTTATAACACGAATTGATTGCTCCAGTTATAAAAATCCTCCCTATTCCCGATTTCAGAAAAGATAATTAGCCGTCAGCCTTCAACAACGGAATACCTCCCCGGAATGCTCCACACGGCGAGTCCGGCAGGCCTTCTTCCTGCCTTTTCTTCGTGGAGTGTGATATGCTTAGGGGCTTCCTCGCTGTACTCCCACAGCCTGGGCCTGCCGGAGCACCTGCAGCCTGGCTTTCTTCCGCATACTAACTATCTGTTGCCGTGGGATTGTGCAGTTCGGTGAGTTGACATTTAGGCAGTTAGATATAAGTGATAAAAAATAAATAAATATAAAAACAACAATAAAATATATAAAAAATATCGAAAAATTCTCAAAAGAGTCGCGAGCCCGATTTTGAAGAAAATCAAAACTGCATCATTGGATTTTTGAAAAATCAATAATCCTAGCAGGAATCGAACCCAATGATTTTGAAAAAAAATCGTTTATATGATATACGGGAAACTAGTAGTACTTCCCAGAAATCGATCCTTATTAACAACACTATCGAATGGTATAATAATACAGGCTATTTTTTTTTATCTAATAACTAGCTGACCTGCCCGGCTTCGTCCGGGACATACTTCCAACCCCGTGGCACACATTTACTCCCGTCGCTTATTACTTTTCTAAAAATGTATGAGAGTTTCCCCGATTGTCGCTTTAAATATTTTAAATAGTGTATGACATTTTGTAAGCGCCGTTAAAATGGTCTATGCAAAATAAAGATATTTTTATTTTATTATATTTATTTATTTATTTGTTGATATTTATGATTACTGATCCGCTCTCCTGTGTAGTAGCGTGATGATATACAGCTAAGAACCTTCCTCAATAAATGGGCTATCCAATACAAAAAGAATTTTTCAAATCGGTCCAGCCGATCACGCGTGATGTCGTGACAACGGAAAACGGGTTTCATTTTTATATCGAAGATTTTAAATCAAAATCGGGCTCGCAACTCCTTTGAGCATTTTTCGATATTCCTTATTGTTTAGAATTTGGCACTGAAAGCCCAATTGAAAAATTCACTCTGTATAATAAGCAATAAAGCGCAAAGTAATAGAATTTTAATTGATACATTGTGCATTTTGTTTGGTTTGGGTGTTTCTATAATATGTATGTATTCAGAAATATATAAGTATGTTTATTATAGTTGAGTCATTGTAATAGGCCACATTTGACAAGTGTCAGTTTTATCTTCATAGTGAGATGACATGCTGTAAAATATCAATTAATGTGAATGAACCGATACGGACTTCTAACATATATGAATCGAATCAGTTATTTTGAAAAAGTAAGCTATCAAGAAGAAACTAGTATAGTATTTCAGTCAAATCCCAGTCCAATTATTGTTAGACTTTTTCTATCGTAAATTTAGGAACAATGTTGGAAAACTAAATGAATAAAAAATATATTAAATATGTAATTATCAATTCAAGATATTGATGTTAAATGTTTATAATTGTTATTTTCTTCGAGTAATCTATAACGTGAAGGCTGGCAATGTGGGTATTCATTTATAGTGAAATATTCCTGCACAAAAACGGAAAAAGATTAATTGCCAGGTAATTTATTTATCTAGAAATGAAATAAAAAAGTAAGATGCGTAGCAATATTACGTGCAGTTACACAGAAATAATAAAAGAAGTTTCGGAGTAGGTATGTATTAAAAAAATAATGTTTTGTATGCTGGACCTTCATATTCACACGTCGGAGCTCTAGAGCACTATATCTGGGACAACAGGATGTGAATAGCGACCAGGGGGCCTACCATAAACTTTTGCTATATCTGCCAAGCGCAGAGCAGCTCAACTTGACACGTAACCTGGCAGGTTTTCAATTTGTACCATGAACCTTTTCGGTTGAGCTGCAATGTATCGAATTCTGACACGCGTATTTATCTCTGGTCAATTTGGTAGCAAGTCACTTAGTCTGACGTCATAAGACTAATCGTTCTAAAACAGTACCGTACTCATTATCGGTTTACCGGTTTTATGAACCTAGAATATAATAATTGGATAATTATAGTTTATTATTAAGTTGTTTAAACAAACTGTGTTTATTTTCGATAAAAACAACCATAATACATCATTTGAGACATTGGGGACTCTTAGAAGGCACTTCATATACTCAACTGAAAAAGTTATCAAGTGTTACAATTCTTGAACGAAATTTAATAAGACTTATGTTTACAATTGGAATGAAATTTACGAGGGAATTTGAAACTCATATGTGGATTGCTTTTTGTTATGTTTTAGTTTAGTTTTTTATGTCCTCTAGCCTCTAAAAGCTTTTTGACTGTGTACATTCATTATCGTTTATACGTTTGTCTCGGTCACATCCGTGCTAAATATTGTGTGTGTTTACAACTAGGAATAAAATAAAATAAATTAATACTATTGAAGTCAAAACACTTTGAACTCACTTGTTGTAAATAATATATACCTACTTACGTACCCACCTACCTACGTTATAAAATAATAAAAAAATGTTTAATGGTTCAAAGCAGAGTCGTATTAAACTTGATTCTTTGTGTAACAATATTGTGCGCGAATATACATGCGCAAACTATCCCCACTAATTTTTGTCAGAGCTCATCATTCGCCGCGCGACCTGGGAGGCAATTCTCGTTTTCTTCGAAATAATTTCGAATTCGAGTTCACTCTTCGAATCCTTTTTCGACCATAAAATCTCGTAAATCGAGATGGTTTTTTCGAATGTCTTATTCTCACCACTATTCGAACTAAAGTTCGAGATTATTGTGTGAAATGTTGCCATTTAAGAACCATGTCACATTACGATGCGTTCCGTTCGACACGTTTCATCCGGTTTTAAAACGGTTACAACAAGACTACTCTTACAAAATGTTCTAAAAGTTTTTTAAGCTTATTTTACACGTTATAAACAATAATTACGTATTTTATAGTAATTATTAAAGGAAAAAATATTGTAAACTGCATAATAAATGTTACTTAATGTATTTTTTTAAAATTGCTTATACCGTCCCGTAAAATGAAAAATATCTGAATGTGTCGCTGTCACTGTGTGTTGTCTATATTATTGAAGACTGTGTTATTTGTAATCACATATCAAATTGCTGAAATTTTCACATTGCTGAAACATCGGCGACGACGTGTTTGAAATTGAAGCGAGTTGCAATATGTTTTGCACATATTAAACTATTAATTCATCACTCATATTGATATTTATTAAATGTAAAATGTAATATAATGCTAATTTAGGGTCAGTCATTGGAGAAATGTCCAAAGATTATAGTGATTCGACTTCGAAATCTGCGTCTCGACTGCTACCAACCATTCGAAGCAACTCGAGTGGCTTCCCTTCGAGAAAAGTCGAGTTCGAGATTTGCAGAATAGCTAAACGTCAATAAAACTCGAATAAAGTTCGAATTTGAGATTTATCTCGAAATCGAGACTGTTTCGAAGGCATGAGAATTGCGGTCCTGTACATAAGAATGACGAAATTACGAAGATGAGATGAATAAAACAAAACTTTAAAAGTGGTGGAATATTTGAAATAAGTATCATCACATTCGATTCTGCTAATAAACTTTCGATTTTCTTGGTAACCTCCCTAGTGTTTAAAAAGGAAAAGGGTCCACTACCGCGACGTTGTAACGACGTTCAGTTCTTTGTAACAGAAATTGTTTATTTTCTTTACAATGGTTATCTAGTGAAAGTAGATAGTAAAATAGTAGCTAAATTCTTTACGCATTTAGACAATAAAATATGTATATGTGTAACTGAGAAAAGTTCAGCAATTGTGTAGTACTGAAAATTGAAAAATTTAATAATATTTTATACCCGCCGTTACAAGGATACGATGGCGATTTATGATGAAGTGTCAAATGTGGCTTCTTAAAATGACTCAACTATAGCTGTTTAGTCCAATCCTAAAGCGTAAAGCTTAGTTTGGGCTAGATGGCGCTGTGTGAAAAGTTTCCCTCAAATTTTATTATTTAAAGGAACACTGATTCATGCTCAATGGAAATGTTTGTAAACATATTATTGTTTTTTCGTTTCTTTTTATTAATTTGCAATGTTTGTACGCTGTGTCCGTTGGAATCTTGCTACTTAATTTTGAACCGGATATCTTTAACCGATTGAGCTGCAATTTTGTATACAAAATTATTTAGATGACCATATATAGTTAGCCGTGACGTCATTCTAAATTAAACATGGTGGATCACCCAAGACGACTATCTATTTTTTAATGGACTGTTACAATATGGGTATCATAAGGCTCGCTAAGAATAACTTGAAAATATTATTATTTATGTTTATGAATCACGAGTTATTGCCGAAGAGGTGGCAGAGTATTATAGGCCGACATTTCACCATGTGCATTCCTATCCCACTTAATAGGTGGTGAGCCCATTGCCGTGTTGAAATAAAAGATGCAGGTTGTGGCTACCTGCTGTTGAAATTTTGTAAGTCACCCATAAGGGTTTTAACGACTGCCATGTTACTGGAAACCGGGAGCTTAACGTGCCTTCCGAAGCACGGAACCACTCGTCAATGGAAATACTATAAAGTGGTTATCCATCCGTTACCAGCAAGTTGATTAACGCAGCGATCGTTTATAGAACACTGACTCAGTGAGGCCACGAGCACTTCAATATTTGTAATACAAATTTTTTATCAATATATATAAAAATCAATGCCACTTTTCGTTGTAATTTCATAACTCAAGAACGGGCTCACCTATCTAAACCAAACGTTTAGGCTTTGTTCGGACTATTTAGTAGATGGTTTATGTGAAGTTTGCACAAAGTCTGTCAAGCGGTTTTTCATTTATCAAATTTTTAGTGGCGCTAACGAAGTTGCGCGGGTCAGCTAGTAACCATTACATGTGGTGTTCCAGTATGGAGTCGGTATCGGCTTGGCGGGTCCAGCAGGCCAGCGCTCGCGGTAGAGGCAAACCGCAGCTGCATCATCACCTCACTGTCAAAATCTTCATCGGCTTCGAGTACGAGTGCCCCAGGGGACACAGGTGACAAAACATACATAGATATTTTTTCATAGTACATCATTACATTATGATTTATTTAAGAAGACTAAAAATCATATGATTTATAACACATTATGTTCGGATTTCGAATTTCTATTGAAGTAATGTATCTTTGCAGTTATGAGGTTTTGGCGGGAAACAGCGAATGACGCGATCGCCGCTCCGTTATTAATTTTTCAAACTAGTGTATTTTCGAGTGTTTATGTGTAAAAATGATGGTGTTTTGAACATAAAAGCTTCGACAATGTGCACAAGTGTTGTGAAATTGGATAACTTAGTGGAACGCGGTATTTTCTGTTGCCTTCCAAAATCCACATATAACTGCAGTAAAATTGACCATCATTTTACTGCAGTAGAACTTTAAACAAACCTATACATGAATACGCTGCTATCAATAAGAATAATTAACTACTTTTGAATGAAGAAGATTAATTATCTACTTGAAAATTATCACTATAAGAAAAAGTTAATATAATATACGTCCTGGCTAAGTCCTAGCCGGACATCGCCAAAACAACAAAAAAAAAGTTATGAGCCACAGTAAAAAAGTAAACATATACTATACAATATAAACATGTAGGATGCGATATCATTTGTAAGGTGATGCGTGGAACGGAGTACATAAGTAGTATGAGCGAGAGGTAAGATGAATGTATAGAATGTTAGAGTGAGAGGGAAGTACGTGTTTAATTGAAGTTAATTTATAAAGGAACGACGAGAGCAACGAAGCGATACATACGGAATAAGTAGTGCTAAGAAATAAAAGTTTATGCTGAAGAAGATTACGGCCTTCTTATTGAGTTATCCCACAAACATATACTGTATAGGTTCATGATGTCGGCCCCGGACACGGTGATGAGCGGCGGCGGGCTGGGCTGCGGGCGGGAAGCGGGCGCGGCGGGCGCGCGCCTGGCCGCCAGCGCCATGCCGCTGCACGCCGCGTGCCTGTGCCGCGCGCAGCCGCCGCTCAGCGCGCAACTCATGCGCGTGCACGTCGTCACGCCCAAGGCGCCCGTGCACGTCACGCTCGACCCCAAGGTACACACCTATCTTATGCTTTTACTAGACCAACTTCGCCCGTGAAATATTTCGCGTCGCACCTATTTAATCCCGTCGCTTATAAATTCTACAATAATGCATAAAAGGTTGCCAGATTTGTTGACGTTTATGACTACTGCTCTGCTCCCCAGTGTAGTGGCGTAATGATATATAGCCTATAGCCTTCCTCGATAAATGGGCTATCTAACACTTAAATTTTTCAAATCCGACTAGTAGTTCCTAAGATTAGCGCGTTCAACCGAACAAACAAACAAACTCTTCAGCTTTATAATATTAGTATAGATAACATAACATACCGGGAATAAGCACTGCATGCCGAGATACAAGTTCCGACCTAGTTCGGCTGTAAACGCTCCCAATAGCCATACTAAACAACTTAAATGGGTCTGACAAACGTTTTTTACTTTAAATGCCAAATAAATTTACAAAACAATACAAGTAAAACGGTGTTTTTACTTGTTTTATATTTAAAAAAAATGGCTGAAACATTTACGATCAAAGTGCGTATAAAGCGGGTGACCGCATACGTCACAACACTGCTCATTTAACAGTCGCGTTCTCGTTCGCATCTGAAAGCCGCGCCGTGCTTTGTCTCAGTCTGCGCTACGTTGTGACGTCATAATGAGCGCGCCTAAACTCGGAAATGCAAAAAATGGCTATAACTTCACGTCATTATAACTTCCGAAATACTGAATGTATTGAAATGAAATAAAAACTAATTTATTGTACATGAACTACGCTCCAATTTTAGATGTATTTGAGAGTAATATTTTGACCCTTTTGTGTTCTCCATTATATTTATTCTTTGTACATTTAACATAAATTGCTAGTTATTTGTGTCAAAGCTTTATTGTGAAATACTGAGTTGTGATTGATTGTACGTAAATAAATAAAAGAAAAATACTGTCACGCCTTTATCCCCGAAGGGGTAGGCAGAGGCGTACTATACGCCCACGTTTCACCGTATGCTTTGCTTTTTGTCCCACGTAACAGGTGGTGAGCCCATTGCCGTGTTGAAGTGGACTGGTGCAGGCTGTCGCGACCTGCTGTTGAAATTTTTCAAGCCGCCCATAAGGCCTTCAACTGGCTTAACGACCGCCATGTTACTGGAAACTGGGACCAACGGCTTAGCATATTCGAAGCACGGAAATTTAAATTCAATAAAATGAGTCAATTTTAGATGTTAAATTAAAAAAAAATTTGAACCTGTTGCCTTTTTAGTGTGGTGGTAACAAAAAGGCTAAAAGGTCTTATGTGCTAGACACTAATTAGCACGACCAATTAAAGTCCTGGTAGTCTTGGACTGAATATATTCTAGCTCCTATACCACTTATTCCTATGCTTAAAAATAAGATTTGTCACAAAATAAAAAGCATACTATCTTCACGCTGTATCCCTGACGAGGTAGTCAAAGATAACAAAGCGCCTATAAATCATATTCATAAACTATTTTAACCAGAAAATATCTTTCAAAAGCTGTCAATCACACCGCTAGTACCAAAATCATTATACGGAATGAACTAAATGCAAAAACAAGTGCAATTATTTTATATTTATAACGTCTATGTTATAAATCCACGGCAATGGTCTAACCACCTGTTACGTGGGACTAAAATGCATAAGGTGAAATATAGGCGTATAGTATGCCTCTGTCCCTTCGGGGATAAAGGCATGACAATATGTAAGATTAATGCCATTTAGAGTGTCCCAGGGCGCACATTTGACACCTCTTTTGGTGATACAATATAATATATTATGTTTTGTTACAATTATTATTATACTATTTTTAAATTATTATTCTCTTTATTTACAATACAAACATATAAATTACATTTTTAAATATATCTATAAAAACAAATACATTTAAAAATATAAAAAATAGTAGCCCACCGGTATCGGGTACAGGGACCAAGCTACCGGTGGTTATGGTTCCAGAGACAGGAACCTCCTCACAATGCGTGCCGTATCGAAGAGAACTGCCTTCTGCATCAAGCTCTTGACCCAACTGCCTAACGCAAGCCTCGTAAGATGTTGATCGAGGCTCTTGGCAATCAACCCATGTGCTGATACGACTATCGGGACAATGATTGCCGAATCCACATCCCACATGTCGACAACCTCGTGAGCCAAGTCCAAATATTTAAATTGTTTCTCTTTTTCTGCTTTCACGAGATTTTCGTCATGTGGGATGGTAATATCAACAATCATTGCGCGACGCTCAAATAGATCTATCACCACTATATCAGGATTATTGGCAACAATAGTCCTGTCAGTAGTGATAGATCGATGCCAGTACAAAGTGATACGACCATTCTCAAGAACTGGGTCGGGTACATACCTGTAATATGGCACATACAATTCCACAAGTTTATATTTAAGAGCTAGTTGCTGATGGACAATCCAGGGTACTTGATTGTGTCTATGCAAATACTCCCCGTTAGCAAGACGAGAACAACCAGAAATAATATGTCTAATAGATTCTCCCGGACGATGACATGCCCGACAAATGTCAATCGTCCCATCCTTCAGAATATACTTCCGATAGTTATTCGTCATTACTACTTCATCTGTAATTGCACAGACAAAACCTTCAGTTTCTCCAAAGAGGTCACCAAACCGTAGCCAGGAAACAGATGCTGTTAAATCTACGGCGGACTCATATAGAGCCGGAAAAATCAATTATTATTATTATTGTACAAATGCGGTCTAAAGAAAGGAAAAAAAGCTCTCGAGAGTTAAATAAAAGTAGCCCATACCCAGAGAATGCGCTGGGGCCTGCCGTATGTTAATATAAAATAGTTTACATAAAAATATTAAACATAAACCTTATTACAACGACAAACAATTTAATTTCCAGGTTCAGCCAGTGTCCGGAGGCCCAGTATTCATTCCGCAGCCAGTAGGCTCTCCACCCATCAAGCTATCAGCATCTGCCTATTGGATCCTGCGTCTGCCGTACATGTATAGCGACGAAAGAGGAGTCTTGGCCCGTCCGAGACCTCCATCACCCCCTGGGTTGCTACTAGCGCCGCTGTTTGGACTTCAGGACTGACGCTGGACTTACGATTATATGGCGAGTGATCAATATTTTCGTGAAGGAAGTTTCTGAAGACATATCTGAGGAGTATTACGTTAGGTGCTTCTCTAAGGTCATGTTTTGAAGGTCGATTGTAGGTTTCGTAACCGCCGGGCGATTCAGATATCAATATCTATGTCGTACGATACTTTAAACAAATAAATAAACAATTTTTCAACCTGTTCAGACATGCTGGCCCCTTCCCAGCTGCATGGAATCAAATAGAGCTGGTGCGGCTTGTGAAGCAGCTGAAAAAGCTAAAGCATGCAAATACAGGGTCTAGGCTCCGTATTTGACTTTGTCCCATTCGGTGTCGAGACCCTTGGTCCGTGGGGTCCTAGCGCTATAAGGCTTTTTAAGGAAATAGCGAAAAGGTTAGTCGACATCACAGGAGACCGAAGAGCTGGCTACAACCTTAGACAAAGAATTAGTCTAGCTATTCAAAGGGGGAACGCTGCCAGTATATTTTAACAAGTATTTTAATATATTACCTGTCAAAGATCTAAGCGTTCGACATATTTGACAACTAATTCTATGTCGTTTGATTAGATATCGAAAAGCAGTGTCTTGCGGGTCTTCTAACTGCCCAACCAATTATCAATACTGGTTATTTTCGAAAATGATCTATTTTGTGTATAGAGCCATTGAACTGAGTTGAATAATAAGTACCATTGCCTTAAACTACTTGATGTTAAGTATTTGTACTTTGGTACCCTTCTACAAGCGATGGATCACCTCTTATCGTGTTCACTGTGTCCTAGTACCTGCTCTATGGAAAACAAACGGTGCGACCAGAAGAGCCATTAATATCGCTGAGTTTTCTATTGACTGCCTCTGTGGCGCGGTGGGAGTGCATCCGACTGCTACGCAAGAGGTCGTGGGTTCGATTCCCACCCAGGATAAAACTTTGTGTGATGAGCACGATGGTTTATTCTGTGTCTGGGTGTTATTTATCTATAATATGTATGTATTTAGAAATATATAATATATGTTTATTAGTTATCTAGATCCCATAACACAAGCTAATATTAGCTTACTTTGGGCTAGATGGCGCTGTGTGTAAAGTGTCCCACAATATTTATTATTATGTCTCTTCTTCTTCACGGGTATCTTCTTTTTTTTTCTTATGAAGATACCCGGTCTTTTGGTAGGCTTACATGGGGACATATTGGTCCAACACGCAGAGGCCCTTTGAGAATTTTAATCTAATAGGAAATGGGACCCCCACTAAAGACAATCCACGCCCGCCTTATGTAGAAGAACGGTAATGGACTACCTCCAATGGGAGTTAAACTATTGTGAAATATGCTAACTACAAAATGGGCTATTGAGTTGGGTGTTAGATGTAATAGGTGATATGAACTATTGATTAAGACGGCGTCTGCCATTTTAATATATCATTATCAAAATGTTGGCAGACGGTGACTTGCCAACTCACTAGATGGGCCCCCTATACAATCGCCATAGGCATGATAAGCCTGTAAGGCGACAGAGGGCAACACCGGTGTGAGCGGCTTGGGGTGTCGAGCGGTGCGGCGCCGGTTTCACCTTCGCGGGACAGGCCCGGAGCGGGCTTCCCCGTAGTTATGCCCTTGAAAATGACACTTCCACCCCCGAGCATATAGCTCTGGCTCCCTCCCTCTGACCGGCCACTTAAGACAAGCCAGAGTTGAGATTTGCTGCACTCCCGGGAGTAGCACTCTCACTGCTCTCCCGTTAGGCCATTAAATCCTAACCGGTGCAGAAGGGCAACAAAACTCTGAGGAATCGGGACCGATGTGTAGCCACGCACATTCAGCTCGCCACAAGCTGCCCTGCGGATGTGAGCTTTTTAATAACTTACTGATACATTTTTTTGTTGGTATCAGAAAGTAGTTAACTCAAAAAGCGAATCTACTATGCCCTCATAGGGTTGCGTTAATCCTATAAAAGATAACGACTGTCCTCGAGGGGTATTATTATTATTATTATTGCCATCAATACGAAGAAGGACCCAGAGGCCATTCTTTCGGCCGCCCTATAGAATTCTATTGAAGCGCAATTGTAATAGTGGACTACGAGAAGAGATGTTTTTTTTTTCTGTCGGCTCTGTGTTGAGCGCCGATTTCTATTCTCTTCTGACGCGATAGAATTAGTAGACTTGGCCCCCTGTAGGCTTGCTGGTTGTAAATTCAAGGATTGTCAATTCAAGAACACTTTCGGTTCGCTACCTCTATGCGTCATCATAATCTTCCATCAAGCGGACGGTGTCGTTTAGACGCGTTACGTTTTAAAAAAAACAGCGCCTTGTATTTCTGAAGTTATACTTCTTTTGGTGCGTTAAGGAAAAATTATGAGAGTATATTTTTACGATGCGCGCGCACACCGTCACGAAAAACCGACACCATGAAGTTAGCTGATAAGTGTTTCCATGACAGCTTATAAACACCCTGAAGTTAGCTGATATGTGTTTCCATGACAACTTATAACTGCAAAGTATTTTTCATTCTTTTGAGGCTTTTTTTTCTTACTTAGTTATCATACCTGTTACAAACATAAAGTTGTGGTATATGTGATGAAATCTTATTAGACTAAAGCAGTATAACTTCTAACGCGTGTACATACACACACACACACACACTTTTCTATGCGTCGAACAACGGTCTGCTATTACATTACGTTCATGCAATTTTTGCAATTTAAATTAAAAAGCATCATTCATATGGAGCACAAAACAAGAAGTCAATGTCAGTAGCGCCGTTCTAGAGACGCCTTTCTCTATTTCATACAAAGCAAGCGTGTCAGGGGGTGTCACCGTTTACTGTTACGATAACACTAATTACTAGTGACCAATGGCAGACAACTGAGCTACCTACAGCCGGACGTAAACAAGGCGACGAATTGCTTTTCACAATTGTTTCTAATATTTAGGCAGGTGTCATCACTAATTTAATTATTATTAATGCAATTCTATACATTCGTACCGTGCAACTTTGCTAAGTGCCGGTCGATGGCGCCTTAAGACGTAAAGAGGTGGATTAATTCGTCAGTTTCGAGTAGGTCTCGGTGGTGTAGTTGGTAAACGCGTCTGGTGCGTTGAACCAGAAGACGCTTGTTCGAGACCAGCTCCGAAAACTTTATAATTTAAATTTAGAAATTGTTTTTAATTTTTTATTAAAGTTAAAAAAAGTCAACTTGATTCAGGACGGGGAATGAACCTGTGACTTTTGCCCAACCAGGGCAATGTTCTGGCCACTGAACTACCTGAACCGTACCGAAATAAGTGTATATTTGTCGCACTCATTAATCCCGTCGTTTGTTACTTTTACAATCATGTATGAAAGAATGTTTGCCCTATTTATTGACATTAAATATTACTGCTCCGTTCTCCGGGGTGGTAGCGTGATGATATATAACCTATAGCCTTCCTCGATAAATAAGCTATCCAACACAAACGGAATTTTCAATTTAAACCAGTAGTTCCTGATATTAGCGTGTTCAACCATACAAACATCTTCAGCTTTATATATTAGTAAAGATTAGAGGACAGAAGTTTCCTATTGCCTGATTCCAACAGAAACCTGTTTCAGAGTTTTAATTCGATGGAAATATTTTTTATGTACGTTACTCGAAGAAAACTCACCCATTAAAAAACTTTTGTTACGACAAATCAAAGTTGGATTGGGTTGTGAGCTCTATGCGAAGGTAGTTTATTACGTTTGGACATCCCAGATACCTAAAATGGCTACCTGTTATACATTACATGCTGTATTTTAGTTGATTTTCTTGTAAGGCAAGGATTACACAGTCAATAAATATCGCGATACTTGCGATCTCGAGATATTTATTGATGTGTAAACTGAATCTGAAACTTTATTGACGATATTGACAAAAAATCTGGATATTTTGTGATCCATCAATAATAGTCCATATTTATTGACTATGTGAGCGCGCGTGGATCGCGATACTTTCAGTACCCGCCCGACCTGCGCACCGTGAATATGTCAGACGATGCATTAATTGAGGATTGGGTGGCTTCGCCTGGTTCAGTGGACGAGTCAGAAGCAGAATGTTACAATGTTGTTCTTAAACAATTTATAGAGACATTCGAAACGCTTATTGAGATGGGAATGGTTAGAAATCCAACTTTTGACTGAAGTCGGGGACAAAATACTGGTGTAACTCAAATCTATGAGCATCTTCCCTTTAGCAAAGTAACGCAGTCACTGCTAACTTCTCTCTCTTCTTCTCAAATGAGTATCTTGTTTGGTAACATATGGCGGTATGCGGTCTAATAAATTCTCAAAAATAGATTATAAATAAATTATTCATACGAAAGTAATTCCTATAATTTTCAGAGTCCGAAAGTTTTATTTAATTTAATAAATTTAAATAGGTACGTATATTTATAACGCATGGACATCCACATTTTTGTTTTTCCTACATTTAATGCTAACTAACATAATGGCGATACAAACTTTTGTTTTTAATTCCATAATGTAATTGTAGGTAAACCTATTGTAAACACGTCTACAAGGAATGGTGAACCAATGAATACTGACAAATTTGTTGTCAATATTTATTGAAAGTGTAATACGCTATGAGATTCAATATTTACTGAGACCGGTATCACGATATTGGATTGCGATATTTATTGACTGTGTAATCCTTGCCTAATTTAGCTACTGAAAATTGTTTGTTAATCTACAATTGTATATGTTGCAATATTAAATACATTATTAAAATAACACGTGTTTTATATCTCTATTTTTTTTTAATCCTCATGCTTATTGTATATCTATCCTTTTAGGTATGGTACTAATCACCGACGAATGCTGCTGAATTTTATGACAAAACCTGGATGAAATACTTTCAATCGTGTCTCCATGTAGAATATGTATGTATTTAAAATAAATAAGTTTAAAATAAATAAGTTTGTATATTAGTTGTCTAGATCCCACAGTACAAGCTAAGCTGTATTAGTTTGGGCTAGATGGCGCTGATCAGCCACTTGAGGAAACATTAGAAATTTTACAAACAAGGCGTACAAAGCTAATACTCTGTCCAAAACATAATAAGAAATCTTTGCAATTAACCTTGCAATGGTCTATGCGTTCATTCATTGTAAAGTTACCCAGTAGAAGCAAGCAAGCATATGGTACAATCATACGTAGACCCGTAGTTCAATTATAGAAATACTTCAAATCATTTGTCCTCTCTGACTACCCCGTCAGAGATACAGCGTGAAGATAGTTAGTTTTTTTATTTTGATAGAACACGAGGAGCTGGATTTCTGTACTTTCTAACACATAAATTGACTTGGTAAGTACCATTCATTCATTACCTATTTAAAGTAACAAGGTACATGCCTTGTTACTTAAAATTTTAATACTAGTTTTATTGCCAGGTTTTTCCTTGGCTCTACCTATTGCTTTGCGAATAGGGCAGTAAGTGTAAATGTAGAAGCAATAATGTTGACGTTCAAAATTATTACTTTGTGACCTACATGAATAACGATATTTTCATTTTCATTAGGGTAGAAAACATAATTGTTAACTGTCGTATCTGCGTAAAGGGAACAATAAAGGTGAAGTATGTAATTTATTTCTATCAGTCACACCTTATTCCCGAAGGGCGGGCAGAGACATACTAAACTTTTTATACCACAGGTGGCAGACAAACGTACGGCCCACCTGATGGAAAGTGGTCACCTTAGCCTATGGAAATTTGCCCACATTTCACCGTATATATTTTAAATACCAAAAACTTGGTAATTCAGATTTTGTGAGCTATGAGAGTATGCACATAAGACTGACTGCCTTGGTGGCGTAGCGGTAGTATGTGCCGACTGCTGTGCTTAGGGTTCGAATCCCGGGTTGGAACGAAATTTGTTATGCGCAAATATTTGGCTAGTTTCCTGTGAATGATATATATGTATTTAGGAATATAAGTGTTATCAGTTGTCTAGATCTCATAGCAAAACTTGTATTAGCTTAATGTGAACTGGCGTTGTGTAGAAAAATGTTTTTATCGTAGTTCTTTACTTTATATATTTCTCTTGCAATTGTCATCAACGCCTCTGACTTACAAGTCATTAAGCTATAGCAGATAATATAGTTTCTGCAAGTCATACACTCTACACAAATTCTTCTTCAGTTGTCGGGGAAAAAAAGCTTGTTACAAAAATATCAACAACTATTTAAAACTAGCTGACCTGCCCGGCTTCGTCCGTGACATACTTCCAACCCCGTGGCACCCATTTAATCCCGTTGCTTATTACTTTTCCAAAAATGTATGAAAGTTTCCCCGATTTGTTGACATTTATGATTACTGCTCCGCTCTCCTGTGTGCGTGCCGCGACGTGATGATATATAGCTAAGAACCGTCCTCAATAAACGGGCTATCCGATACAAAAAGAATTTTTCAAATCGGTCAAGCCGTTTTCATGCTATGTCGTGACAACGGAAAACGGGTTTCATTTTTATATATATAGATTATTCCTTTTTTAATCTATAGGTACTGGATACACAGGGTTCTATTCCTAAACAAAATCAAAGTCCTAAATAAGGTACCCATGTATATGGCTAACCTATGTATACATTTTCTGTGTATTTAGACCGTTCCTGAATTATTAAAATGGGTTGACAACGCTGTAATTTAGAACTTAATTGCTTCTAAATTTAGCTATAAATATCAGTTCATAAATAATTACATTGTGTATTTAAATTTAAACGGACATGCGCATTTTGACTCAAACCACGTGCTATCCGCCGCCATATTGCGCGCGCATATCGTTTGCGTATTTAATTATTTGAAACATAAAAACTTTGGCTGATTGTATGATTTTTTGATTCCGAGTTGAATTTAAAAGAACTTAAGAAGATTTTTTTAAAATCAAATTAAATTTTCTACATATTTTACAATTGAAAGTATTGTAATGTAGGCGTGGCTTACGATGGTGGGAAATGTAGAGGTGGGGAAGTGAGGGCTTCTTGCTGCGAGGAGCTTGTCTGTGACAGTCAGTCGTGTGTGCGCCGTCGCCGCGAAAGTATCCCAGCTCGGCACGCTGCTTGTTCGTGGTTCAGTTTTGCTATCGAAACTTCTGAAAACTTTTTAGCGGCACATATGCCGCTTCTACATCAGGTAAGTGCAATATTTTTTTTAACGTTTTCATTTCGATTCTTGTCAATGTTCATTTGTGTAATTATTAAAAGTCCTAAGTAAATTTCTAGGCATTTTATTTCTTTTTACTGTGCTATTTATTTTGAGCGTCTAATCCATATGGCGTAACAAATTTAAGTTCTTTAGTTTTCATGTACCCACATTTTTTTACTGTTTATTACTAGTCCAGTAAAATTTCTTCAAGCTTTGGTATACCCACACTGGTTATTTGTGAAATGTAGGTTACGGTTTTTTTTAATTTTTATGACTGCTGTCTTGGACGATGCCCATGCTCTTCCCTTTCACGAGAGGGCCTTATTAAAGAAACATTACCAGTTCGAACTAAATGTAGGTAGTAGAAAATTTTCTCATGTCACTGAGCTCTGAAGGTGTTATAAAAGTCTGTTTGTTCTGCAGGACAATAGCCGCGGTGGCGGTGGCCCTAGCGAGAATCGTCGCTCTATAGCGGACTTCTTGGGCCTCGACACCTCTCACCTTGGCGAAACTGCAACAGCACCTGCAGTACACCATCGCAATGTAAGTACCTACAATTTTATTTTTGTACATTAGGGTAGATATTTTTAATTTAATAATTAGTACCTTACTTCGTGCACTGTTTTTTTTTTCAAAGGAATTTAAACACAGATCTTTAAAATGATAGGTCTTTAGGAATATTGAGTATTTAGGATAGATAAGATCAATCTTCAAACATTCTGACCTGAAATAGGCGAGTTTTAAAAACGCGCGTTCAGAATTTACTATTCACATTACCACGTGATCGCCGTAAAGACCTAAGAAATCTTTTAAAACTCTTTGTATTTGTCTTTAAAACTCTTTGTATTTGTCTAGTCTCGAATCCCATGTTGGGCGCCAATTATTTTTATCGTTTCTATAGCGATATTCATACAGAGCCAAGCCTTTAAATCAAATTTAAGTACAAAGCACTATGTACGTTTTATTGTCCGTTCATAATGTACCGTACGACATCCGTTTTGATGCCAGTTAATGTTAGCCGAGATTGGTGCCAACAGTGGCTCGTATTAATGGGTGCGCGGTGCCAAATAATGCAGACTGGATCGCTTCGAGTAGTGCACTTAACTTTCATGGCAGTTCAATTTCGTCCCCCATGTCTTCAAACTACACATCCATTCCCTTTAATGTCCTATTTAATGCTAAATTACATGCAAATGTTCGGTACGTACATATCTACCCTCGAATTTAATTATAAACACTATTTAGAGCTCTATATCGGGGATGCGGTATTTGTAGATTTTACGGTAAATATTCAATTGCCTACTTAGCATAAAATTGAGATCCACAACTATTTTCACTCTGTTATTTATAGAAATAGAGGCTTAGTGGCTATTTCTCGCGGTATGTTAGGTCATAGCTGTCGGAGATGGGCTCGTAAAATTATTGTTTACGCTCAATTGGTCTTTATTTAATTGACAAGATAAAAGCATTGCTGATAAAATAACTTTTTGGCTACTTATTTTCAGGGCCCAAATCTTTGGTTAGCAACTTCATTGTTTGGATTCCAATAAATCTATAAGTTAATAAGTCACATTGCTGGTATTATACCATTTGGAAGATATTTTTACTTCCAGCTAAGGTGTTTTGTTAGTGGGCTTTCATCTTTATGAGCAGGATAAGTAGACTACTCAGGATCGCAAGTTTAAGGTCTCTCTCAAGGACACATATAGATACCTTCACTAGCCCTACCTATTTTATTAGACAAGCATTCGCGGCTCCGCTCGCACTATTATTTCCGTACCCAATAACTGTAAGAACATGTTCCCGGGATAAAGTGGCCTATAGCAGTCTGAAATAATTCAGCGGTAATTCGGTGTTCTGCGTTAAGCAACTTTTGCTATGGCTGGTCCTATGGCCTTTGTCGAATTCTATTTACGAGCGTTTGCGTGCTTCTGAAGGCATGTTAAGCCTTTGGTCCCGGTTGCCATAACATGGCAGGCGTTAAGCCATTAATGGGAGACTTGGAAAATTTCAACAGCAGGTCACCACATCCTGTCTTATCTAACACTGCAACGTGCTCATCACCAGTTACGTCGGACGAAAATGCTATAGTATGCCTCTCCCACTCTTTGAGGAACAAAAACTCTTAATATAAGACTCTCTTTGTAATATACTTAGATTGTATTTAAATTATACCATCATCCGAAGTGTACTCCCGGTTGTATTTAAAGAATCTCTTCCGAGCTCTATTCGCTTTATTGCTGTTGTTTCCACCACTATCGTAAACACCGCCGATCATATCCACTACAATTACATCGTAAGAGACAACCATTAGTTAATTTCTTGAGAACGCTTCTACGGCCATCTATAAAATTAATCTAAATAGATTTCCAAAGACGCACAGGGCGACACAACATATAGTCCTTATTGAAACTAAGTTAGCAATCTGCCTTTTGGCAAGTCTGGCGGCCTTTCAGAGTATTGGCATGCATCTGGCAATTTAATATTATTTGTATAGGCTTTGCCAAGGCCTCGTGCGTTTAATCGGCCGCCTCCTCATGCTAGCGATCCGGAAAACTACTCGTATCTTGGATACATACGCGGTGTTTCATGCTTGTTAAACTTTGGATAAGTATGTTTCTTTGTGCACGAAATGTACAGATTGTTTGTTTGTACCTATGTAAGTCTAGCGAGTTTGGTTAACGATTTTCGTGTAACTATATACTTGCGTATAGATATATTTTCTATTATATATCCGGTTTCTGTCCCTAAAGGTGAGAATATAATTCTTATTACTACATACCCTTTAGTATGCTCTATATACTTTAACCCGGTTAGTAAGGAAACGCTAATTTTCCACCATTTTAAGAATATTTCCTCGAACGGCGGCGGTACTATATTTTTGATTAATTTGGATATTGTGATTATGTATGTACTGTAGGACTAACTGTCCTTTTGTTTCAGTCGTTGCACATTTCATTTCCGTATTTTTACAATGTATGGAAGTAACAGATTTAACATTTATAATAAGATAGATACTAATTCGCTCCTATCGTTTGTAGCGCGATGTTCTATAGGTTTCCTCAATATTCGGTCTATCCAACTATTATCGGGTTTTTATTTAACTTCTCATGTAAAAATAATTAACGTTCGTTGAACTTGAGTTTGCGATCAATTTCCTCGAATCTTGGTTAAAACATTGACAATGCAATGACAAAAGTGCGAAGTCGAAAACTTCGTTACTAAATTGCCAGTTTGTACGATATACCAACTTGTTGGGTTTAAAATTAAAGTTCGTGACAGTACCTTCTCAACGTTACTTAGTTCCGAGCGTTTCGTTAGTGTAAGTGCCGAACTATGGCAATATCTGATATTATCTTAGCCCTTTATGCCGAGTCTTACTCAAGCTGGCGTTGACGTATTTTCCTTACCGTTTTTGTTTCAATGTTGTGTGATAAACAAAAGGAAAACAGGTGAGATATATACGGGAGATATCTAACCTACTTATACATATGTAGTTCCCCAACTGTCGTTCAGCGGCTAAACGAACCCTGTATTTTACCCCAATATTGGCAAAGCTAAGTGCGTAAGTTTGTACCTACTTACCTTAATTACCGTCTTGAGACAAAAGTTCTTGTTTATGATTTCTTACCGAAATTACTAAGTACTTGGGCAGACAAACTGCGTATTTTCATCAGTGTTAATCTCGGTTGCGTCTAAAACCCTCTAGGTCAGCTAACTACTTCTTTTGGAGAAAGCCAAACGCTCGTGTACTCACTTTAGTACTCGACAACTTCAATGTTATAGCGCTAACTCGCGTACGAATTTGGTACGACCCGACCACGGATTTGATTTGCCTCTATACGAAATGCTAGTCAGTAGAGCAGTCCGGCGGTCATAATTATTGACACCGCCTCGGTCAGCTTGCTTGGCCATCGGACATGGTCTGCTTCATACCAAATCTTGCTTGGACCAATGTTGCCGTTCTAGCTACTTTCTTTTTGGGAAAAAATTAAAATCAGATTTAATTTTTTCCCAAAAAGAAATTTTTTCATACATCTTTACCCAATTTTGTTGTATTATTTAATTACCCCAGATCAGATTTTACTGTTCCCCAAAAATACACTTTTACATACTTCTTTCTCCTAAAAGGAAAAAGAACGGTAATACATAACGTAGTGTTTATTTGCTCTATGGAGAGAAAAACATGCAATCCAGTTATCTACACGGCTATATAAAATTGGAATGTATGTTTGTAATTTTAAATTTACAGCATTTTCACTAAATGCATGTGAAAGTACATACCTTATTACATACTTTTCACTTCCCCAAAAGTTCCCCAAAATTTAAATTTTACCCCAGAGTAGGGAAAAGAACCCCAAACTGGACACCCCGTCCGGTCGTATACTGTCCGGTGCGGTCTGATCCGGTAGTCTGTTGCAAAAACAGATTTGGTCTGTCATACCAAATCCGAACGTGTGGTAGGGCTATTATTGGATCTGCTTCTCCAGCTAGGGGAGGAGGCGTTTCCAGACGACATATTCCTACGCGATTTTAGCAGCAAAGAGTGCTCTTGTTTCAATATCACCGATATGAAAGCTTTACCTCGGATGCTTCCTTGCGCGGTCCTACAGACAAACTTGATATTTTACATACATAGGTACATACATATTGTCACGTTGTTACGTGGGACAAAAATGAACGTGGTGAAATGCGAGCGTACAGTATGCCTCTGCCTACTCCTTCGGGGATAAAGGTGTGACAATATGCATGTATTTATAAACATCACTAAAGTCATTCAAATCTGCCAATCTCAGTACACGCTGAACGTAGGCCTCCCCAATTTTCTCCATGAGCGGGGATGATTAACGCCACTGCACCCCACTGGCCAGATGGGTGACCACTAGTTAGGACACTTGGTCTAAAAGCAAACCCTTTTTTAGACAAACTGCTCTGTATTCTATCGAAAGTCTTATTAAACTAGATTTAGAATTTAGGTACTATCTATGGAAATAAAAATCTCGTTTTAATTAAATAGTGTTAGATTCCAGTTCATTCAGTTTCAATTTCGATTTAAGTTGCAAGATTATCCGATATCACTAGTTCAATTGATTGTATTGAGAACTGTCTCCACGAATGAGCTATGGTAGTTGTACAATACACCAGTTTCATAGAAATATTACTTGATCAATCCTCCTTTACAACTTATTGTTGCGGTAAAAACTTTACGCAGGCATCTTATAAGTAAACCGTATACATAGTTTCTAAATCGCCAAAGTTTGTGGTTTCAATAGAGCGTTCGCTTGTTATATTAATGATATAATCTAATATAGAAAGCTGAAGTGCTTATTTGTTTTTTTGATCGAATGCGCTAATTTCAGGAATTCCGGAAATCTTTCCAAAAAATATTCAGGAATTAATCAGGAATTATACGGCCGAATTCTAAGTGTTTATTAGGTACTCAACTTAACGAGGAAGGCTATAGGCTAAATAACATCACGCTACTACCCAGGAGATCAGAGCAGTAATCATAAATGTTACCAAAACGGGCAAATTTTCAACTAGCCGCTAGGGTCAGCTGGTTAAGTATGATGTATGAACATAAATTATATTTTTTTTCAAAAGGAGTGTAATGACGAATGGCGCTGGGAGGAGCCGGGCAGTCCTGAGGTGGCACAAACTCCGCGTGCCCTGGTGCCGTCAAACTGCTTCCCTCCTAGACATCCCAATGCGTTCACCAGTTTCAGGTAAGTATTCTATATTCTTCACTATTTGCTTTATTGTAATGTTGAAGTGTTGTGCTAATAAAGGACCCCGCTGCGATAACCCCATGCCCTATATAAAATCGAAGCTTGGGCTGAGAGGCGACTATGGAAGCGACTTTGGCCCATGGTTCAATAGGTTAGGTACACAATTAGGATTGCCAAAATAATACTAAATCAAAAACTATCACTATTTAATTTCCGCTAGAATCGCGCACAGGTTACATACGACCGGGACTAGTGCTTTCGATAAGACAATTCAAAACCACTTAACTCATAATTCCAACACCTGCTCTTAAACTGTTACCGTAAAGATAAAAATCTTTAATATTCAAACACTCGCGGGTTGAAAGCGTCATTTTTCTTGTTAACACTTTGTGGCGAGCCATTATTTCTGATTATGAAGTTGTGCGTGCATTAAACAAGGCTGCGGAGGGACCAAAGTAGTACTTTTACCTCTCTTTATAAGTAGTAGACCATGTATTCTAATGAAAAAACATTATATTCCGACCGCAGAGAAAATGTTAATTTTAAACTTTGCTCTATATGCGGTCTGTTTTAATTAGGTGCTTTTTACCATAAGATAATAAGTACAATTAAGCTGAGTTTTAACTGCATTAAATCCCAGGATATACATTCATATCGTTCACCTACTACATAACTGTCTTCACGCTGTATCCCTGACGGGAAGTCTAAGAGGACAGATTACCAGACATCGCGATCCATTCATACTTATTTCGGTTTCTGCAGATTCGTTAGTTTCATACATGCACGTCTGGGTTTCAGAGTACCTTTACGTTTTTAAGCAATCTGCTGACGTGATTATATGCAAGTCTCTGCCTAAGCGAAAGTAGAGGGCAGGAGTCGGGTCCTTCTACTTTCTACTTTCGCACAATATTTATTTTTCCGTCAATCGTTATTCACTACAATGATATAAATTACTAGATGACCCCACAGCTTCGCCCGTGGAGTATTTTGACTTCCCGTCGCACCTATTTAATCCCGTCGCTTATAAATTCTACAATGATACATAAAAATTTGCCCGATTGGTAGACATTTACGACTACTCTGCTCCCCAGTGTAGTAGCGTAATGATATATAGCCTATAGCCTTCCTCGATAAATGGGCTATCTAACACAAAAAGAATTTTTCTAATCCGTCCAGTAGTTCCTGAGATTAGCGCGTTCAACCAAACAAACAAACCAACTCTTCAGCTTTATAATATATATATATATAATAAATAAAAAAATCAAAACTAAATTGTTTTTTTTATTTTTATTTATTATATATATCTACATAAACTGTACTTGTTAATGAAATAATTTATTTTGATAAGGATTAATAGCATGAGTAAAATAAACGCGTTTAAATGTAGTCCAAAAAAATCAGGATTTTTAAATAAAAAAATGGTTGTTGTGCCTCACTCGACATAGATAGGTATAGTGTGTCCCGGACTTTTTTGTAGATATTTATAAGATCTACAAATAATTAGAACATTTAATGGATCTATCTTTTATAGTTTAGGCAGCGTACGCAAAATAAGTAACTCTGGATGTTTTTTTACACCTTGTGTCCGAAAAACCCAAATATCTTACGGAAACCTATTTTTTTCCCAAATAAAATATAGCTTATGTAATCGTGGATAATGGTGGTGGTGGTGAATGGTGAAAGAATTTTTAAAATCGGTCCAGTAGTTTTTTAAACCTATTCATTAGAAACATACAAAGATTTCCTCTTTATAATATTCGTGTAGACTAGATGTGGCCCCGGCTTCATCCATGACATACGATAATTTCTCTAGAAGTCTGGTCGACTCTACATTGTCAGACTGAAAAATTTGACTTGCAGGCATTAATATTGCGAATGTTAAATAAACAAAACAATGTTTTAAACCTAAATCGGAATCTCAATTTTGGCATTAGAGTAAAATATATTTTAGGATAATGTACGGAACAGAAAAAATTGTCTTACATGGGTGTAAGAGTCTTAACTCTGGCTAATTATCTAATTAGATCTTCTGGGCCCAAGCGACTACGCCTGCTAGCGGTGCACCTGCTGACCAACCGATGATGCAACAACGCAGGCGCCGTTACGGAGCTGAAAGGCCAACGGCAATCGCTCCTAACAATAGCGAAAATGGAGAAAACTAATTTCTCCAGAAGCCAAAAAAATTAACCCATTTGGGACACAATAATGAGAACAGAAACTAGTCCTACATAGTTTTACCTTGTGATATTCTTTAGTGTAAGAAAAAGTGTGTGTGTGCTTATGGACACGCGATAAAAGTTCTTATATAAGATAAGATCTTAGATAAGACTTCATTGGCGTAACAAGATAAAAAAAAATATCTTTCTCATTATCCTACGTTTGTAGACAAAAGTAAAATGTAACTCGCGTAGCTAACTTAAAGATGTTCGAAAACTACTTTGAATGTACTTATAAGTTGTCATGGAAACACTTAGCAACTTCATAGTGTCCGTTTTTCGTGACGGTGTGCGCACGCATCGTAAAAATTTACTAATCATTCTTCCCTAACACTCCAGAAGTATAACTTCAAAAATGATTTCAGTGAAAGCGCCCAGCCTGGTGCTCTGTGGGCTGAAGAGTCTACATCTGGAAGAGGGATTACGGACCTTGTTGCTTCCTTAGTAAGTACTAGTTTTGCTTCTAGTTCACAATTACTTACCAAACTTCATTTTTTTACGGAAAAAAAATTATAGGTTGATGTTTAATGGTGTGCTAATGTGCTGTTGTAAACTCGAAAGTTAAGTGAATGACTTAAATATGTCAGTTCTTTTAAGGGATAGATACCGCTGTATTCAATTCATAGGATACTTAAAAAGTTTATGTTCTACTGTAAGCTGTCGAGATGACCAGATAATATAAACCTACGTAGATAAACTTTACTGTCGTATCAATTGAATATTTAATCCGGATTTACTTTTAGTACCCTGTAGGCTATCTAACCTGTTGACAAACTTTCGTGTTTATCAAGCAGTTTGAAAGTAAAAGGTTTGTTTCGACGTAACATATTGGCTAAACTATTGGTCTTCATCAGGGTGCTTATTATTTGTTTTGGCTATAGAGCCGTACGATGTACAGTTATATCGTACGGCTTGTTAAATTTTAACGATTTCTCGTAGCGTGTGTGACTCGTAAGGATCTTGCAAGATCTTAGGTGTGTGAGAAATCCCGTAGAGGGATTGAGATCAGGTTGTCGAAATGGTGAGATACCCAAAAAGACCTAATCATAGCTGCTTCGAGAATAAGTATGGGGGTACTAGCTGGTATGTTTTCGGGAAGATAGATGTGGGGTTCTAGGGTATGTGGGTACAAGCTATTGTTTTCGAGAGATAGATGTGAGAGTCGAGGGTGGGTACTAGCTGGTACGTTTTCGAGAAGATAGATGTGAGTGGAGGTTATGTGGGTACCAGCTGGTATGTTTACGAGAGATAGATGTGCGAGTCGAGGGTGGGTACTAGCTGGTATGTTTTCGAGAAGATAGATGTGAGTGGAGGTTATGTGGGTACCAGCTGGTATGTTTTCGAGAGATAGATGTGAGAGTCGAGGGTGGGTACTAGCTGGTATGTTTTCGAGAAGATAGATGTGAGTGGAGGTTATGTGGGTACCAGCTGGTATGTTTTCGAGAGATAGATGTGCGAGTCGAGGGTGGGTACTAGCTGGTATGTTTTCGAGAAGATAGATGTGAGTGGAGGTTATGTGGGTACCAGCTGGTATGTTTTCGAGAGATAGATGTGAGAGTCGAGGGTGGGTACTAGCTGGTATGTTTTCGAGAAGATAGATGTGAGTGGAGGTTATGTGGGTACCAGCTGGTATGTTTTCGAGAGATAGATGTGCGAGTCGAGGGTGGGTACTAGCTGGTATGTTTTCGAGAAGATAGATGTGAGTGGAGGTTATGTGGGTACCAGCTGGTATGTTTTCGAGAGATAGATGTGAGAGTCGAGGGTGGGTACTAGCTGGTATGTTTTCGAGAAGATAGATGTGAGTGGAGGTTATGTGGGTACCAGCTGGTATGTTTTCGAGAGATAGATGTGCGAGTCGAGGGTGGGTACTAGCTGGTATGTTTTCGAGAAGATAGATGTGAGTGGAGGTTATGTGGGTACCAGGTGGTATGTTTTCGAGAGATAGATGTGAGAGTCGAGGGTGGGTACTAGCTGGTATGTTTTCGAGAAGATAGATGTGAGTGGAGGTTATGTGGGTACCAGCTGGTATGTTTTCGAGAGATAGATGTGCGAGTCGAGGGTGGGTACTAGCTGGTATGTTTTCGAGAAGATAGATGTGAGTGGAGGTTATGTGGGTACCAGCTGGTATGTTTTCGAGAGATAGATGTGAGAGTCGAGGGTGGGTACTAGCTGGTATGTTTTCGAGAAGCTAGATATGAGTGGAGGGTATGTGGGTACTAGCAGGTATGTTTCAGAAGGCCCTGGCGCTGCCGTCAGCGCGGACGGGCGGCGCGGTGCCCGTGCGCGGCCGGGACGACGCGCTCGGCATAGAGCGGCGCGCGCCAGCCGACCGCACCGCGCTCATACCACGCAGAGCCTCTTTTTGTGAGTTTTTACATACTATCCTAGATACTACCATATTAAAAAGGTAGGCTTTGTATCTAATAATATACGTCGCGAATAAGGCTCGAAAAATCGTAACTATATTAAAAAGGGTTCTTTATGCATTATGCAATTTAACAAACTGCTTTTAAAGTAAATTATAAGTAAATAAATATTGAAGTGAAACTTATTTATCATAATTGAATCTTCTTTATCGACGTACGAGAAATTTTTTATAGCTGTAAAAAAATGCTTAAAAAAGTTAAGTTTCCCTTACCTGTGTAATCTGGTACACACTTTTTTTACTTAATTTCAGCCGCTACCGGTTTACTATTTGTTTTAAAGTTGAAAACATTCTATAACTATTTTCATACTCGTAGCTAGGCTACGACGTCGCACTACCTACGGCGTAGGTAACTTGATTCTATTGATTACATTTATAACTGGTGCTTGTGTTCTTGAATTAAATTAATATAGCCAGCTCTTTATTGGTGAATTTTATTACCAAAGGTTCTTCCTGTATAGAATATAAATTTTCTAAACTACTAGCTTACTTTTTTCTTTAGAAAAAATAAAGTATTTTAATCGATTTCTAAATTCATATAAGTCAATATTGCAGGTGGTGTAGTATCGAGCGGTCGCAATGGGGGCGAAGTCCTACGCTGGGGAGGCAAGCTACCGCCACGATGTGCGGACCCAAGTGGGGGCTTCTCCGCAAAGGTGTTCCTGGGAGGGCTCCCGTGGGACATCACGGAGCATGCTCTCATGCATACCCTCAAACACTTCCAGCCAGTGCGGTGAGTTGCTTTCCAGTACCCTGAGTATATTGACGCATATTAGTCTTTTTTATAAACTTTCGCGGTGTATAGTCATGTTTTATATACTACTCGGGACTTCACGCGTTGCAGCGTCCGTGGTTCGAAACGTCGTGTGAATGTAAGTAGAATTTTGTTGCGTGAAGTCCCGAGTAGTATATAAAACATAAGAAGTCTAGTGAATAATTCACCAATGAATGAAAACATATATGCTCTGTTAACGTCCTGTTCTTTAAGAATATTGTAGTGCTTTTATTACAAACTCTTGCATTATGAACAAAAAAACCGGAGTAGAAACTTGTTTAAGATAATTTATAATTAAATTTATTATATGCAGCCTACAAAAATGTTAGTTCTATTAGTTTTTTCTAAGCACATACTTTTTAGAAGTAGAACCGTACCCAATGAAATTAGTATAGAGTTACAAAAATTGTCTTAATTGTAAATTAAAGGGAAACTTTTTTAGATCTTCCATAATCTTTACAGGTATTCTGAACTGCATTAATCAGTTAGCAATATGGCACATAATTTTAATTTTGTGCTGTTTTAAGTTATTACAAATACCTTCGAGGATTCACATTCTTTTAGTATTTTTATTTCAAGTTATTAGTAGAAATAACGGAAATCGCAACGGGTAGATTGACCCTGACTGCCCCGTCTCAAAAATTCAGCGTGTTTTGTTATAGCCTTAACACACGTTCGAATTTGATTAGACCCGACCGCGGATTTGATTAGCCGCCCGATCAAATCTTAAGTCTGTAGAGCAGTCCGGCGGACATCATTATTATGGAGTCTGCCTCGGACCGCATCAATCCGAATCAATGTTGCCGTTGTAACTATTTTGACGTAAATTTCCCCAGATCTAATTTTATGTTTCCCCAAAAAGACACTTTACATTTTTGCCCAATGTTGCCGTCTTAGTTGATTCGTCGTAAATGTCCTCAGATTATGTCCCCAGATTTGATTTAACTTTTCCCATAAATATACTTTCTCATACTTTTTCCCCAATAAGTAAAAACTACGTTAATACATAGCCTCGTGTTTATTTTACAGATAAATAAAATAGAAACTTCAGTTTGTAATTTGAAATGAACAGCTTTTCACTAAATGCATATGAAAGTAATAGTATAGTATATACATAGTACTCCGTTGGGAGTACATACTTTTCATGTACTAGTTCCCCGAATTTTTCATTTTATCCCAGAATAGATAAAGCCCGCAAGCTGGACACCCTGTCTGGTCGTCTGCTGTCCGGTGCGGTCTGAGCCGGTAGTCAGTTGCGAGAACAGATTCGGTCGGCGGACTCGGCGGATTAGATCTGTCGTGGTCCGTCATACCAAATCCGAACGTGTTAGCGCTATTAGCGAGTATAGTGTGAGCATAAGGCAGCAGTACCGACTAACAGCTTGTCTGCAGCGTGGAGTGGCCGGGTCGAGAGGTCGGCGCGGGGTCGGGCGGGGCTCCCCGCGGGTACGCCTACGTCACGTTCGAGAGCGAGCGGCGCGTGCGAGCCTTGCTGGCCGCCTCGCGCCGCGACGGGCACGACTGGTTCTACCGCGTCGGTTCGCGCAAGATGCGCAGCAAGGAGGTACGTTTTTCTGCCAAACTAGATTCAGCAGGGAGCAGAGTCTACTAACGGCCGGTCTCAATAACATATCTATCTTTTACTATTGTCTGAAATGTCAAAATATACCATCGGTACCTATAGATGAAGATTTCGGTTGCAATAACCAAAGCTAGATTGAAATAGTTACCTACGACATTGAACTATGTCACTGTTTTATATCATTCAACTGTTTATCTGTGGTAGCGATCTATGTTTAACTGAAGAATATTGAAACCGGCCATAATTCAATCGCGTCAGAAAAGAATAGTAATCGTCGCTCAATAGAGAGCAGACAGAAAAAAATGAGTTTTCGTAGTCTACTTTTAATTCTTCGTAGTCAATAGAATTCTATCAGCCGGCCGATAGAATATTAACACGTGTAGAGCTTGTAAGCAGCTCTTAAATTGCATTTTTGGTAGTCTATATTAATATTTTAATAACTAAAAACAGCTATTTTATATCTATTCTGTAGTTTAAGAAGTGTCATTGCGAAATATATAATAGTTTTAGACTACCTAATTTTAGACTTATCGCAATAGAAACGCTATGGAATAGAACTAGAACGGCTTTCTATTGGAGAATATCTGCCTCCTGGTGATCTGTCCTGACTACCCCGTCAGGGATACAGCGTGTAGACAGAGAATTTCTTGTGCCTGTTTCCTGCAGGAATCATTTCTCAAGATCAAAAGTAGCCAGGATTGAGAATGTCTGCTATTTCACAACACATCAGTTTTCAGTCAAATCTGTTCAGCGGCTAAAGCTTGATTGGATAACAAAAAAGTAATAACAAAAAAGTATCTAATATAGTGTATACATAAGTAATGTTATCTCTACCATTACAGCTGACTACAACTTTGTACTTACTTTATGATTTTGTTAAAATGATTTCGGTATTTAAAAATATTTTGTGCACATCAATTGTAACAGGACTGGGACTGTCGAATCTTAGTCTATGTACATACTTCGGAACAAAAAATGTTCTCACATCATCTTTTGGAATGGAATAAGATTGACTTTCGTACTCCTAAACCTAGTTAGCGTCAGAATGGCTGGTTTATTATGGTAAGTGGGTTAGAAAAGTATATTCAATCATGGCTATATAATTGATTATATTTGCTAAATCTAATGAATTCTGAGAAATAAATTTCTGACCAGTCATCCTGATGTCAGCGTCAGAATGGCTGGTTTCTTGTGGCAAGCGGGTTAGAAAAGAATATTCAAGAATTGCTAACTAATTTCTTATATCTGCTAAATCTAATGAATTCTGAGAAATTTTCTGAACAGTCATCCTGACGTCAGGATGGATGGTCGCCTCAGTTTTAAGCATGAAGGACGCAGTCTCATTATATCAATAATTGCTTTCTAATTAGACAATAACAAATTTAAGTTATTAATTAGGTAATAAAATGTAGCTTTTATTGGAATTTCTACGAACAATCTCCTTATAATTTGTGATAACAAGTTTCTTTACTACACCGTCCTTGTGTAGTTTCCAGTTTCCATTTCCTACATAAACTCGTTCCCGGGTTGGATTCTGTAATAACATTAAATTTTTTTTAATTATAACTGTGTATATTTATAACAGTATATTGCCACTGATAATCCTATCTGCATTTTGGTCAGAAACTTTTTTCACTGCGTATATACAGGGTCACATTTAGTATCAACCTGCGATTTTTAGGATTTTCGAATCTAAATCCTACAAATATTATAAACGCGAAAGTTGTATGGATGGATGTTTGTTACTCTTTCACGCTACGCTACTGAACGGATTTCGATGAAATTTTACATTAATATAAAGCTATATTAATGTAAAATTTCATCATATGCATCATAGCCTATGTGTTATTCGGATGTGTAAGCACAAATCCGAATAACACATAGGCTACTTTTTATCCCAGGAACAAGTTCCTGTGGAAAACGGGAACAGGAAACCTTCGTGCGTAGGTGCAGTGTATGTAATGGCATGTCGCGGTCGCAGGTGCAGGTGATCCCGTGGGCGCTGGCGGACTCCAACTGGGTGGTGGGCGGCTCGGTGCGGCTGGAGCCGGCGCGCACGGTGTTCGTGGGCGCGCTGCACGGCATGCTCAGCGCCTCCGCGCTCGCCACCATCATGAACGACCTCTTCTCCGGAGTCGTCTACGCCGGTCGGTACCTACCACCACACCGCACCACACCACACTACACACACCACTAATAGTCCGGTCAAATTAGACCAAAAAATAACAGTAAAGCTACGTAAATTCCCACAAACTAATAATCAGGACGATTGTTTAAAATATGATTAGAAATCAAATTTGAAAGTTCTCTATCATTCCCATATATCAATCTTACGGATTTTCAGAATGAGTGGTGGGAATTTAGGTAGTTTCGAATGTCTAAATTGACCGGACTATAAATAGCTTAAGTGATACATATCAAAACCAAGAAAATTATAAAATTGAATGTAGAAAAAAAGGATGTTTTTAAAGTTTTTTTATTAAATTGATTTGTTAAATATTTAACTTAAAACATATTTTCTTATCTGTGCAAAGATTTGAAACTTGCATAATTTAACTAAGTGACTATGAACATAATGTATTTATTCGAACGTTTTCAGGTATTGATACCGACAAGTACAAGTACCCGATAGGGTCCGGACGTGTAACGTTCAACAACGTACGTTCGTACGTGCGCGCTATCTCCGCCGCCTACGTTGAAATACATACGGACAAATTCACTAAAAAGGTAATGAAATACTCAATGTACTTTACTATTTTGAGATAGTGTAAAGTAGGTTACCTTTAGAAATATTTTATGTATGGTTTAATTTCAAGGTACAAGTCAACCCTTACCTGGAGGATTCGATGTGTTCGGTGTGTAACTTGCAGCAAGGACCCTACTTCTGCCGCGAGCCGACGTGTTTTGGGTATGATATCATGAACCTTATTCGTATGTATAAATTTTAATACAACGTACCTTGGACTAAAGTGAAACCGATCACTGTATATGCTTAAGTCGAATTCATGTATTCGGAGAGAGACTAGAGGGAACAAAATTTACAGGACATATGCGTTAAAACTATGTTTACAAACTTAAACCAGAAGTGCTCAAAGTTAAAGTATATCACTATTCAAACAATGTCTGTGCATTAAAAAACTGCGTAAAAGGAGGTATCTCAAGTCGTCGTCAGATTGTCACATGGTCTTAAGAGTCGGTTTAAATATTAAAATAACTAAAATACTTGATTTATAGAGAATTTGTTTACATTAGAGATTTGTCCTACACCATACGGACTATTCTTCCTTAGCCCAATTCGATATAAGACTTCTTGGAATGAAGCTACAATTGTTTTATTTTACAAACAAGTTGTGCAACTGTACAAAAAATAATAAATACTTAGATAAAATAAGAGGCACTCTAATTGTAAGTAGAATATTTAAATTCACTTTATAGATGTTATTTCTGTAAGTTATCATTTATTCTTAAATAATTTTTCAGTTCTTCGCATTTTTGCGGGTAGATAAAAGCTTTTGAGTATTGCCTTATTTAATTACTGTATTTTTCGTTTATGGAATTTTGCGTATTTGTCATTATGACTTAACGATTTTGCGATGAAGTCTTTTGATAATGACAATATGCGTGTATATCATTTATGTATGTTAGAGCCTCCGCAGACTAGCTACTTTTAGCATTCGCAATCGGCGACTTAAAAGTTAAATACATTGATAATCTGAAATCACCAAATCTATTTTTTTAAAAAGTGAGGTCTATTGGATCGAGACAGGGGCCTTTGCCTAACTAGCCACTAAACTACCCGAACCGTATCGAATCAAGTTGAAATTCTTCACCATATTTTAATCGTCATTTAAGAGTATGCCCATCTATGTGTCCTTCTTTGACTTTTTAAAAAAAAAACATTAGAAATTTAGCATATTAATCACAAAAGTAGTGTCTGCGGTGTCCTTTAGTGGCATGTTGTCAGTATTGTGTGGATGCGTGTTGTGCAGCTACTTCTGCCGCTCGTGCTGGTCGTGGCAGCACGGCGGCGGCGGCGCGGGCGCGGGCGGCCACGCGCCGCTGACGCGCACGTCGGCGCGCCACGAGGCGGGCGGCGCCGAGCTGCCCGCCAACCTGTTCAACGGCATGTTCACGCACGCGCACACGCACCCCCACGCGCACGCGCACGACGGTACGTACTACACTAGCACACGCATAACTATTTTAATATATCTTAATCATTTTTGCTACGTTATTTGGCTTTAGCATTTCATGGATGACTTGTCCCTTTGCACCCTGCAAATTAAATAAATATATTACGAATTATAGCAATATCAAAATAATGCGCAAATAAATTAATTTCGTGTAACCATAATGGGTGGGTGCCACGGGGTTCGAAGTATATCACTGGCGAAGCTGGGCAGGTCAGCTAGTTATATTATAAATGCGAAAGTTTGTGTGGACGTTTGTTACTCTTTCACGTAAAAAGTACTAAATGGATTTTAATGAAACTTTACAATAATATATAGCTTACACATCAGAATAACACATGGGCTACTTTTTGTCCCTGGAACAAGTTCCTGCGGGAAATGGGAACGGGAAATCTTCACCACGCGTGTGGAGCCGTGGGCGTCAACTAGTGTATAATACTTCTAAACACTTGTTAATATTCCAAGTTACACAACTAATCGAATCAGCCTATGGCAGTCCACTGCTGGAAGGGCTGCTTTCCCAACTCACGCCACAACACACGGTTCTGCGCCTACCGCACCCAATCCCTCCCTGGTCCATCTGACGAGGATACCGTGTTTACAGAAACTTGGTCTCCACATTGAAACTCGTTTGCTCTATCGGCCCGTTGGTTTTTATACCGATGTGGCTAGCCCACCGGGTTCTTATTACATACTCGTATATAGAAATCACAGCAGTCAGAGTATTTAACGATAACAATCAATCTCTTTATAAGGCTATTAGATTCAGAGAAAAACGCCTACTCAAAACAGCGATGTACGATATAGTATATTTCCTCATATTAAATATGGTAGGACTTTTTTTAGGCCGTCTAGCCCAAAGTAAGCTAATGTAAGCTTGTGTTATGGGATCTAGACAACTGATAAACATATATAAATATTTCTAAATACATATTTACATAGAAAACACAAACTTCGAAACAAACATTTGTGAATCACACAAATATTTGTTCCGACCTTGGAATCGAACCCGGGACCTCGGGTGCGGCAGTATCATACTCTACCACTGCGCCACCGAGGCAGTCAATGTTTAAAGTGTGTTTTCATCAAATCGGCATGATAGTAAGTTTCCCCCGCTCGGCAGCAGCGAGCACACCGTCGCCCGCGACGAGCGGCTGCTCGGACACGTGCGACGCGGCCGACGCGAGCCAGCCCGCCTGGCTGCACTAGCCAGCCCGCCTGGCTGCACTAGCCAGCCCGCCTGGCTGCACTAGCCAGCCCGCCTGGCTGCACTAGCCAGCCCGCCTGGCTGCACTAGCCCGCCCGGGCCCGTTGTCGACCCGCTATTAAGTTCGGCGCTTCGCCAACATGCTTCCATCGACTAACCGCGCCGTGTGAGCCCACACTCCATTTCGACGTTTCCAGCTAATATTGAAAGTAAATTCGACTAAAATACTAATCAAACTATTACATTTTTGGACGTGTTACCTATGCTATTATTTTTTAGTAACAATATTTAAAAAAAATTGTATAATGCATTAGGTCTCTGTACTCACATGGTCGTTATGAAAGGTCTGATTGTGATTTTTTTTTATAAATATTTGATTGTTGATTCTGTTAATTATTAAAGAAATGTTTGTTTTTATAAGTTTTTAAATGAGGAAGTGCTCAAATCTTTTTGTTTGTATTGAAAAATCATCGAATCATATATTGTTATATTCTTACATATTACGCTATGGGCGTAGAGATGTTCCTTAGACAGTTTTAAATATGTGCCTATTAGTGTTTAGGGGATTTTACTCTATTTTAATGTGCCTCCTGTACTTGCCTTTAGGCCTGCGAGTATCGTCTTAAAGTTTTAAATGGCTTTTAAAAAGTAGAATTGTGATTTTAATATTTTAATGTTCATAATCGAAACTATGAAATGATGATTTTATCATAAATCGCTTGTTTGGTTTCTAAGTATATAAATATACCTATTGTTATTGGAATGTTTATTTTTTACTTTACCCAATATTGCGATTCCCAGGCATCTGTCAAGCTAGAGTGCTATTTAAACTACGCTATGATAGCGTAATATATAATATCCTCCTACGCGGTCATTGACCATATGTACGCATGTTTTAGTTCTATATAGTATCACCATTTGCTGATGTCACTACTAAGTCTAGCGGTGCATCGATCCTTAGGAGTCTAGAGTCCAAAAATCCAATTGCACTCTACTCTTAAACAACACGCGCGAACATCTCTCACGAATGCAAATTACCTCTTTCAGTACAAACCTGCGATGATAACGCATTTCCGTTTCAAGGGTTAAGCTGCTGTCCGCATCAAATTTCACTCTGAGGCCGCAGTTAGACGACACAACATACAAATTCTTAGCAGTTACCGAACCGCGCGGCATCACGCGTCGTCCTCGTAATGCCCGGCGAAATTTTTAGTGCCTTAGGGCCGTATTTTAGAACATCACTCAATACTCAAGAAACACTTGAGGCTAGATTTTGCCTTATAAATACTACTCTCAAGTGTTTCTTGAGTATTGCGTAACGTTCTTAAATACGGCCCTTAGAACCGTCATTTACTAGAGTACGATTCAGAGGCCTCTAAGGGCGTATAGAGAAGTGATATAACAGCAGGTAAGGTATGTTGACTTACATTTATTGCTTGACTTGCAGCGACAGAATGACAGAAAAACGGGTGCACACGCTATTTAATAACTAGAGGTAAGCTTTGTCGCACACTGTGGTTAGGAAATGACGTCACCACTTATAAACTACTATTATTAAACATGTCTGGTGTGGTGAGAAAGAGGAGTGCGACAGCACGCGGCGGTATCGATGACGCGCTAGCACTTCCGCTCTCTTGCTCACGTGCAACTAGAAGTAGTTGCCTACCACCTAGTTCAACCCTAATTAGGACAAACTTTTGATGTCTACACTCGCAAGAGCCGTTCAGGGAATTACTTCAGTTTGTTCCAGAGAATCCTTATCCTATCCTACGAAAACTAAGCTCGATATAAGCATTTTTTTGTATGATCGATTGAAAACTTAGTTTAAGATCAATCTTAAGTCTGCCAAACTTTAATTCTCTGAACCACACATGTTAGCGTCAGAATGGCTGGTTGCCTGTGGCAACCGGAAGTATATTCAGGAATTGCTATTTGTTTGCTTGTATTTGCTACACGTCTTCAATAATTGCGACATATAAATCCCGCCCGGCTTCGCCCGTGACATACTTCGAACCCCGTGACACCCATTTAATCCCGTTGTTTAATAATTTCACATTCACAATAATGTATGAACATTTTCCAAGTACATTGATTATTTCTCCGCTCTCGAGTACCTAGGTACCTACCTGCTACGCCCGCACGGCCCGGTCGAATTAAATTAATTTCTTTGCGCTATATTTTGAATTTGCGATAACTCTATAGATATTCATTGAATTTGCAAGGTGTGAAGGGACAAAATAATCTTCATGAAGCCAACTAACGTAGTAAACATTATAAGGATTAATAGCATATTTGTGTAAATAGCCTTCAAATTACCGCTTGATAATTGCTGTTTTTTTTAAGTATTAAAATGGCTGTAGTACCGTATCCTTAAGAGATAGACATATACCGTCGCGGACTGTTCTGTGTCGTAGACCTGTATTAGATACACAATTCCACAATACATTATTTTGTTATATCTCAAAGTGTTCAGGCAGCGTTTTCGTTAAAAGCTCCCAGACGGCTCATTTTTTCCGACACTGCCAATATATATCGTTATAATTAAGTTAATGTATTTAAAAACTTAACAAAATATACATAAAAACTCATCTATAAGAATCACTATCTATTTAAAAAAACTGCATCGAAATTAGTTGCGTAGTTTTAAAGATCTAAGCATACATAGGGACTGACAGCGAAAAACGACTTTGTATTATAATATGTAATGATTCTGAGAATTTTTTCGACAGAACCGGCCATTCTGACGTCAAGAGGGATGGTCGCGTCCGTATTCAGCATGAAAAACAATTTCTAAATTGTAACAATACTTTTGGGCTTGACTTCCATTGGCACAAAGTCAAAGCGATTGCGTGTTTAAATAAATAAATATTCTTGGACATTTTTTGACAACGCCATCTAACCCAAAGTAAGCTTGTGGTAAAGGATCAAAACAACTGATAACCATACTTATATTTTTTAAATACATACATATTGTACATAGTAAACACTCAAACTCCGAAAAATGCTATGATTATATAACTAACTAAATATGTATTTTTTAGATAAAATCTGTTGTTACGAAACTTGTCTACGTTCCATTAGTTATGTCGATTAAGAATAAATAAAATACAAAGATATGGTCTTAAAATAATAATTTATTTTCATTTACAGTAGTGCTACAGTTCTTTATAATCAGTACTTACCCGTGGTACTACCGGTGTAAACCGGTGTAAATTTATGAAGAATACCACAACAAACGGTTGCTTGTCAATTTTAAAAAATCGACGTCATAGTGTAGGACATGGGATGACAAAGTATGCCACGGGTAAAATTAAAATAACGTTATTAGGTATTTTATTACAATAAATATTTCGGTACTGACACGTGGTACTACTTTTTTCCATTTTAAAAAATTGACACTACTATTTGTTGTGGTATTCTTCACAAATTTGGATTAACCTAGCCACAAACTGACGCGCTCAGCTGCACAAAATAGTCTTCTTACCGGTCAATTCATATTGATGGGTTGCGAGCTCAAAGGGTTTATAAGCTCAATACCCTCACTCTACATTTCATACGTACAAGAAAAACCTCCTGCTATCTTATATTATAATCCATTAAAATATTCTTTTTAGTTTTAGTCTCCTATTTTTTTCTCCTGTTTAGGTTGCGATTTATGCGCTGGGTATCCGCTCTCGATTGCAATTTATGTAGATACATAAAACATAAAGTATTTCATATTATTTATTAAGTAGTACCAGGGGTAATATAAAATCTCCCGTGGTACTACTATACGTCATAGTAGTACCACGGGCAAAAAATATTTCCCGTGGTACTACCAGTAGTACCACCAATAGTACCACGGGTAAGTACTGCATGTATGTTACCTTAATAATAAGTCACTACCGAGATCGTTTGTCTATCGACGTCCATCTTGCAATCAAAAGGTTACAACTAATCGAAGCTCATGCTCATGTCAGAGTTGTTGGTGACGTCACCAGTTGGAGTAGTCGGTGTCGCTATCGCCGGAATACTGAGGCTTACTGTCGGGAACGGAAACTGAGGGATTTCTTCGTCTGAAACAATAACTTTGTTATAGAAAGAAGAATTCGCGCATAGTAAAAGGGGTCTTAGGTCGCGAGTGCTGCACCTCCGGTGTTGCAAATGTCCATAGGCTACGGTGACCACTTTCCATCAGGTGGATCGTATGCTTGCAGTGGTACAAAAAAAAACAAACTACGTGGTCTTCTGCAGGCTTCTTCTCCCTGCTTAGTAGGGCCAGACAAAGGCTTATAGCGGTAAAATCGGGCCGGTCGAAGAATCAAGGCAGAGTGTCTTCGTAAATAGAGTAAAATATTAGGTGTAAGTGTAATATTTGCGAAAAAAAAACTCTTCACTATCGTAGCGAAGTAATCAGGCGACTTCTAAACCGAAACCAGTTTCAAACAAAGAGTGGTAGAGACTTCAGAATCATGGTGTCTTGATCAGAAGTGAGAAGATCAAAGTGCTCAAAATCTGTTTCGTGGGGTTTTTGAGCACAGTTTTGAGTGAGTTTCCACTGATGCGAAGCTGACCAGAGTAAAGGAGCGGACCGTCAATTCGCCATTCTCAGCATAGAGTCCGATCTGATTGTCTAATTCACTCGTCCAGCTCTGCGTTAGTGGAAACACATGAGACTATTTAAGTGGTTGGTGCGCGGCATGCTTATAAGGTTTATGGTTAGGTTAAATAAAGGATTTAAGAGTAGCTTGGTGTTCTGTTAACTGTCTGCGTTGCATCTTACGATTGACAATAAGGTGGGCAGCGCAATGTAGTAAATGTAACACCGGTGTAGTTGGAAATGTCCATAAGTTACATCAGTGACCATTTTTTTTTGTTTCGATCAGGCCGACTGTAAGCTCGTTTGGCATTTTAGTGGTGTCAAATAAAACTTTAAAAGAGACTGAACTATCTTTACTTTTTATCCCTGACGGGGTAGTCACAGAGAACAGAAAAAAAAACAAATAAAAAATATTACGGGTTGCACTGCGACGGAAGTGAAAATTTAATTTATTAATAATTTCTTTATCTAGACGCGTTCGCGGTTTTCACTTCAAAATTTTACCAGGTTCGACGTTAATGATGATGATGATAAAAAAAATATATAATAATAATAAAGTTACAAGCAGAGTTACAGAACGCATTGATTTCCTAAAGCAGAAAGTTTATGCATGGGCAAAGCGCATTAGACGATACAAAACTAGAACAGATAGATATATCCTAAATCGCACATTCCATAGAGATGAGCGGTGGGGTTACAGAAATTGGGAGCAACCTGATGCAGTGGGTGACATGCATTTACCTGATACTCAGGCTACAAATTCATTTTGGCGTAGTATTTGGTCAGTGCCTGTCACCCATACAGAAGGTGAATGGATGAGAGATGTCAAACGAATGTGTGACTTCATTCATCCAATGGAGCCACCATCAATAACATCTGATGATGTTGCAAATGCAGTTCGTCAACTTCCTAACTGAAAAGCTGCAGGACCGGACGGACTGCACAATTTTTGGTGGCTTCCGAGTTCACACAGTCATTTGGCATCTCAATTTCAATCATCCTTAGAATCTAGGTTGCTTCCAAGTTTTATGACCACTGGAGTAACCCATGGGCTTTATATAAGTCAGGTAGTACCAAGAACCTCAAAAATTATAGACCTATAACGTGTCTTCCCACGTTATATATACTTCTTACATCTATTCTGAGAGTAAAAATAAATTCTCATATTACTGAAAATTCAATTTTATCAGGCTCTCAGAATGGATATAAGACTGGGGCCCGTGGTACTAAAGAACTTCTTATAATTGATACGACTATTAGCCAACAGGTTCGTCGTAAACGGAGGGATTTGGTATGGATAAGAAGGCTTATGACTCACGTGCCACATTCATGGCTCATGAGGGTGCTGGAGTTGTATAAGATTGATGCAACTCTATGCACCTTCTTGGATACATGTATGGGGCAATGGCGTACGGTCCTTCGCTATCCAGGATGTCAAGAAATTCTGGGTGATGATGAACCTATAAAGATAAAGCGGGGTATTTTCCAGAGTGATAGTTTGAGTCCTTTGTGGTTTTGTCTAGCACTTAACCCTCTAAGTACTATATTAGAGGGTTTAGGGCTAGGCTATAATTTGCAGAGAAGTGGGCAAGTTATATCCCAGCTCTTTTACATGGATGATTTGAATCTCTTTGCCTCCAACGATATCCAATTGAAAGTTTTACTAAAGGCAACTGAAAACTTTAGTAATTCTATCAAGATGGAGTTTGGTGTAGATAAATGTGCAATCATGCATGTTAAAAGAGGTAAGACTGTAGAATCTGAAGGGATGGAACTTTCAGATTCCACAAAACTTAGACCCCTTTCTGCAAATGAAACCTACAAATATTTGGGTATGTTACAGGCATTGATGACAAGGGTATGAGACAATCGTTATTGGAGCGTTTCCTGGGCCGCCTGAAAAAGGTACTGAAAAGTCTTTTATCAGGCGGAAACAAGGTGCGCGCTTATAAAGATTGGGTCATACCATTGTTAACCTACTCCTTTGGCATACTCAGATGGACTGAAACAGAGTTGGACACCTTTGATAGAAAAGTTCGAACTCTGCTTACTACGTACCGAATGCATCACCCACGTTCGTCTGTCATGAGGTTGTATATCCCGTGGAAGTTCGGAGGTCGAGGCTTCTTAAATGTTAAGACTCTCCACAACCGCGAGATATGCAACCTTAGGAAATATTTTCTGTCAGCGGACGTGGTTGTGCATCGGGATGTAGTAGCAGTAGACAATGGACTTACCCCGCTTAATTTAGCTAAAAAGAACTGGTGCAAACCTGTGATACTTGAGAATGGTTGTATCGCTTTGTACTGGGATCGATCTATCATTACTGACAGGACTATTGTTGCCAATAAACCCGATATAGTGGTGATAGATTGATTAGAGCGTCGCGCAATGATTGTTGATATTACCATCCCACATGACGAAAATCTCGTGAAAGCAGAAAAAGAAGACTTGGCTCACGAGGTTGTCGACATGTGGGATGTGGATTCGGCAATCATTGTCCCGATAGTCGTATCAGCACATGGGTTGATTGCCAAGAGCCTCGATCAACATCTCACGAGGCTCGCGTTAGGCAGTTGGGTCAAGGGCTTGATGCAGATGGCAGTTCTCGATACGGCACGCATTGTGAGGAGGTTCCTGTTTCTGGAACAATAACCACCGGTAGCTTGGTCCCTGTACCCGATACCGGTGGGCTACTATTTTTTATATTTTTAAATGTATTTATTTTTATAGATATATTTAAAAATCTAATTTATATGTTTGTATTGTAAATTAAGAGAATAATAATAATGGATATACACATCGGTCCCGATTCCTCAGAGTTTTGTTGCCCTTCTGCACCGGTTTTTTTTTTTGGGACTAATCCCACCCACATTCCCATTACTGTGACTCATGTAAACCAGGATCTACAGCAATGACCAAAACACCAGAAAAGTTACACCGAGCTCGATCTCGGTGATGTCCCAGGAGATGTTAGCATGTCTTGGAACTCGCAACGAAATTTAACAGAAGATAATGTGAGGAAGTAAGAAAAGAACGTAATGCCTCTTCCCCCCTTTGCAAAGCGGGAGACCTGGAAAGCAAGTAGGTGTAAATCCTATAGAAATAGGGAAGCCCCACGCTAATAGTATATTACGGGTCCTGTGTGAGCTATGCTGTGAGCTGAGTGAGCAGTAATATGTATGGCAGAAACGATTAAAAGCACGAAAATTTACCCTCGATGCCACGAAATCCGCATAGTAAACTACTCCCGACGTTACTTGTAAACAATTAAGCATATTATATCGCTCATTTTGCCAAATGCTACACTCCTAAAGTATATGATGGGCGGTCTGATCATATTTGGCTAAAGCAGTTGAACACTGACAGAACGGTAACTCAACCAGCTTAAACGAATGTAATTTGCTCCTAAAGTTACCATGTCCCGTAAGAAATTGAGCAACACAGTGATCAACCTCCAGCCAGGACTGCACCGGTTAGGATTTAATGGCCTAACGGGAGAGCAGTGAGAGTGCTACTCCCGGGAGTGCAGCAAATCTCAACTCTGGTTTGCCTTAATTGGCCGGTCAGAGGGAGGGAGCCAGAGCTATATGCTCGGGGGTGGAAGTGTCATTTTCAAGTGCATAACTACGGGGAAGCCCGCTCCGAACCTTCCTGATGCGAAGGTGAAACCGGCGCCGCACCGCTCGACACCCCAAGCCGCTCACACTGGTGTTACCCTCTGTCGCCTTACAGGCTTATCATGCCTATGGCGATTGTATAGGGGGCCCATCTAGTGAGTTGGCAAGTCACCGTCTGCCAACATTTTGATAATGATATATTAAAATGGCAGACGCCGTCTTAATTAATAGTTCATATCACCTAGTACATCTAACCCCAAACCCAATAGCCCATTTTGTAGTTAGCATATTTCACAATAGTTTAACTCCCATTGGAGGTAGTCCATTACCGTTCTTCTACATAAGGCGGGCGTGGATTGTCTTTAGTGGGGGTCCCATTTCCTATTAGATTAAAATTCTCAAAGGGCTGCGTGTTGGACCAATATGTCCCCATGTAAGCCTACCAAAAGACCGGGTATCTTCATAAGAAAAAAAAAGAAGATACCCGTGAAGAAGAAGAGATAATAATAATAATATGATTTAATGCCAAGAATAAATTTAAAAACTAAGAAATCAAGCCCGCTCCGAGCCTATGGCGATTGTAAAATGCCAGTAAAATATATAGTAAGTTGAAGCGCACGTGGCCCCGCGGTCTCAGTGTTCTGTAAACGATCACTGAGTTAGGCAACTTTCACTATGACTGGTCCTCGGATGGGTGACCACTTTGTGGCATTTACATTTGCGAGCGTTTCCGTGCTTCGGAAGGCACGTTAAGCCGTTGGTCCCGGTTGCCAGTAAAATGGCAGTCGTTAAGCCTGGTTGAATGCCTTATGGGCGGCATGAAAAATTTCAACAGCAGGTAGCCACAACCTGCGTCTGTCTATTTCAACACGGCAATGGGCACACCACGTATTACGTGGGACAGAAATCCACACAGTGAAAAGTGGGCATATAATATGCCTCTGTCACCCCTTCGGGGATAAGGCGTGATGGATATTTCTTTATTTTATTTATTCACAATGGGCGGCCTTATTGCAAGCGGCAATCTCTTTCAGGCAACCTTTTGATGGGCAAGACTGTATTAAGATTTAATATAGGGCTTAAAGTTTGGTGACATATAATACCAGTAGATTCCAACGCATATTTTATACACATACACACATAAAGATACATACATATACCTACATAAACATACATACATACACATACATCCATTACATACATATACCTACATTTATAAACAAATATACATACTTAAATACAATCAAACACTTATGTAATACATAGCTTAGTATACGGTAATTTATGTTGAAAGATAAAATTCTTTAACCCTCACTTTAAACGGTGGTAACGTTTGAGCCCGTCTGATAGTGACCGGTAGTGCATTCCACAGTCGCGCCGCCTCAACAGTAAAAGACTTATCAAAAAACTTTATTGAATGTGCCGGTATATGCAGTCGCAAGTTCTCTGACGACCTGAGGAACCTCGAATGCGTGTTACCTAGGAACTCAAAGCGTTCCTTGAGATAGGAGGGAGCTAGTGGGTTAAATAAAATATTATTTAATAAAGAAAGGATATGAGTATTCCGTCGAAGGCGAATCGGGAGCCACTTGAGTTGGTTGCGGTATTCAGAATCGTTATCATATTTGCGTAAATCAAATATAAACCTTATGCAAAAATTTTGAAGGCGCTCAAATTTATTTAGTTGCTCCTCCGTAAGATCAAGATAGCTGGCGTCAGCATAGTCTAATATTGGAAGAAGAAGTGATTGTGCAAGCGAGATCTTCGTCGGAATCGGGAGAAGGCCACGCAATCTTCGTAAAGAACCTGCCGAAGCAAATGATTTACGATTGACTTCTTGTAATTGAGGCCCCCAGGACATGGTTTTATCGATATATATATCCCTAGGTTTTTAACCATATCACTTACCGGTATCGGTATGTCATTAAATGTTATTATTGGCAACTGAGCCCAGTCAAGTCTAGAGATCATCCAGGTACTGCCTTTAAGGATTACCTGAGTTTTTGTGGGATTTACTTGCAAACCATAGTTTTTACTCAATGCACATATCTGTTCCAAATCGCAATCAGTTACCCTAAAAACCTCATGTAAATCATTGAGTGGAGCTTGTGAGTATATTTGTAAATCATCTGCGTAAAGGTGGTAGGATGAAACTAGTTGTTTTGTAATGGAATTAATAAATATTGCAAACAATAAGGGAGATAGAACGCCACCCTACGGTACACCAACCGAAATATTGCTCCAAGAAGAAAACAACTCATCAATGCAAATACGTTGGCGGCGACCAGACAGGTAACTACGAAACCAATCAATCACTGGTGGAGATATGTTAATAGAGCGTAGAATCTCAAGCAAAATACGGAAATCTACAGTATTAAAAGCATTACCGAAGTCAAGTAGCGTCAGTAATGTAAGCTTTCCATTCTCCATGCCCTGATGTCATCTGTAATGTTAATAAGGGCTGTAACTACTATGCCCCAAGCGGAAACCAGATTGATACTGTTACGTTCGTAGGGTGGGTACTAATAGGAATTGCACTGATCCCACAAATTTAAAAGAAACACTTTAATTACCCTAAATAAAAAAAATAAAACCACAACTAATAATCGCCATTAAACACACTAAACACAAATTCTTCTCTAAGATAATCGCACTGTAACAGTATCGCACTAGCTTCGATCACTTCGATTCGCTTTGATTCGCACTGTTCGCTTCCTCAAAGGAGACTGTCCTGTAGCCGCGAGCTCGGCCCTTTATATACACCTAGTAATGTTCTGGAATATTCGGGAGAATTCGTTCGGTACCTACAATCGGGTACATCTCTAGAATGTTCCACACGATACTAGTTGCTCCTTCGGTATGTGCCGGAAGGTTCTCGACCTATTGCTGTCCCTTCTGGTGCTATCTCCATCACATAGTTCTAGAATGTTCTTAGTGTAGCTATCTCTTTTTAATAGTGCTATCCCTGTCTAATAGCTCTGGAATATTCTGAATGTAGCTCTCTCTTTCTAATACTGCTATCCTTGTCACTCTTTCATGAAATTACGATATATACTGAAGTGGGCTTCAAAGGCCCATAAGGGGTCCTGAAAACGCCTGAAAAAGGGGTTTTCAGGTTATGATGTCATGTGATAGGGGGTGGCCTGAAACGAACTGAAAATATGTTTCAGGCGCCTGAAAACAACGTCAACTGGGGTGAAATTCGGATAATTTGGTATGTGATAGAGCCTCCTCGGAAACGGCCTGAAGCCGCTTTTCAGCCTGCTGAAAACGTTCCCAAGACCCAGAAAATTACGTTTAAAGTTGTTCACTAGTCCGCCGGCGTAACACTACCCCCTCCTAAGACATGCTTGTCCCGAGCATCGTTGTCTCCATGATATCTGGCAAGTCGGTCAACCTGAACTATCTTGCAGGGGCTACGAGGACTCCGCTGTATTCGATACGTGACGTCATTGATTCTAGTAACCACTTTATACGGTCCTTCCCAGTTAGGGGATAGCTTTGGGGACTTCTCTTTCCGCATAGGATTATGTAACCACCCCAATGAGCTTTCATCAAACCCAACTTGGTTTGATCTCCGATCATATCGAGTTTTCATCCTTTCACTAGCTTGAAGCCCGTATTCACGAACAAGTTTGTTAACATCGTCGATCAGATCCCGTAACTCGCTCGCGTACTCGGTGATGGATCTAGGTGAGTCTGGAGGACGCCCAGATAGAAGATCTGCAGTTAGACGAAGTTCTTTCCCAAAATTCACGTATGCCGGGGTAACAGCTGTGCTTTCATGAGTGGCGGACCTATACGACATCAAAAAGAGCGGAATGTGTCGGTCCCAATCTTTCTTGTGACTCTCGACAACTTTGGCCAAGTGTCTTTCCAGTGTCTGGTTGAATCTTTCGATCATTCCATCCGATTGTGGGTGATATGCCGTCGTTCTCGTTTTATACAAACCCGTTATCCGGCAAGTTTCTTGAAAGACCATAGATTCAAAGTTCCTGTCCTGGTCGCTATGAATTTCAAGTGGCACTCCAAACCGACAGAATACCTCATTCACTAATTTTTCCGCTATGGTGATCGCTTCCTGGTTGGGAATGGCAAATACCTCTGGCCATATGGTGAAGTAATCCATCACCACCAAAATGTACTTATTCCCGGAGTCTGATGTTGGAAACGGGCCCGCAACATCCAAAGCAATTCTTTCCCAAGGTACTCCAACGTTGTCCAACTTCAGTACTCCTCTACTGCGGGTATGTGGACCCTTGACTGATGAACAGCTAGTACACTTTTTACACTAGTCTTCAACGTCTTCACTCACTGTGAATCCAGTAAAACCGCTGGCGAATTTTCATTAGCGTCCTTTTCATTCCAAGATGTCCGCCGGAAGTTCAGTCATGAAAACTCTTCAAAACATCTCTCACTCTTATTTTTGGAACAACAACCTGCAGGTGAGCATCTTTCCCATTCGCAGACACCCATTTCCTGCACAGTACGCCATTATGCATGACCAAGCTATCCCATTGTGCCCAATAGCTCTTTGTTACTGTGCTCATCGGGGCTACTTCACACCATCTCGGTTTGGGTATTCCTGCGTTAATCGAATTGAAAATGGGTTGAATATCTAGGTCCTCTTGCTGCGCTTGTTTCATGACTTCATCGCTCCACTCTTCGCTCACAGTGTCGGTCCTTAACATTCTCACACATTCCTTGTCTTCTTGCCTTAGACAATGTTTGCAGTCGTCAGGACAAGGTCTTCGAGAGAGAGCGTCTGCATTTCCATTTGACTTCCCGCTACGGTGTTCGATGACGAAGTCATACTCCTGCAGCTGTTCGATCCATCGTGCCACCTGTCCTTCGGGGTTCTTAAACTCCAACAACCACTTCAAGGCAGCATGGTCCGTTCTGATACGGAATTTTCGCCCGAGCAGATATTTACTGAAGTGCTGCAACGTCTTGACAACTGCCAGTAATTCTCTTCGAGTGACGCAATATTTTTTCTGGTTTTAATAGCGACTTACTAAAGTATGCGATCACGACTTCCTGATCTCCCTTCTTTTGTGACAAGACTCCGCCTATACCAGTATTGCTGGCATCCGTGTCCACAACAAAATCAAGGTCCGGGTCTGGATAACCCAAAATGGGTGTTTCGCAGAGACTTCTTTTAAGATCTTCGAACGGCACACTGTTCATTCCAATCGAATTTTCGTTTTTCTTCCGTCAGCTGATGCAAGGGCTTTGTTATATCGGAGAAATTCTTCACAAACCGTCTGTAGTATGAGCAAAGTCCTAAAAAGGCACGTACTGCAGTTTTGTCTCTCGGTATTGGCCAATCCTTAACGGCACTTATTTTCTCAGGGTCAGTCTGTATACCGTTCTCCGAGATCACGTGACCTAGATAATTCAATTTGCGTTTGAATAGCGAGCATTTTTTCGGACTCAATTTAAGATTTGCATCTCGCAACTTAGATAACACCTGTTCCAGTTTTCTGAGGTGGTCGTCAAAGTCTCTTCCAACGATAATGATGTCATCCAAATAGACCCAGCAAGTGTCGCCAAGAAGACCAGCAAGTATTTGTTCCATTAATCTCTCAAATATAGCCGGTGCATTACATAAACCAAACGGCATCACATTAAACTGCCAGAATCCCTTTCCGGTTGAAAAAGCCGTTTTCTCCTTATCTTTATCCTTGATTTTCACTTACCAATACCCACTTTTTAAATCCAATGTAGAGAACCATTTCATTCCATTTAAAGTGTCCAAAGTATTGTCAATTCGTGGCAAAGGATAACAGTCCTTCTTGTTCACATCATTAAGTCGGCGATAATCAACCCAGAATCTCATGGTTCCGTCCTTCTTCTTAACAAATACTACGGGAGAACACCATGGGCTAGTTGATGGCTCAATAACGCCACTGCTTCTCATCTCTTCGACCATATCGTCTACATCTTTCTCCCGAGGTATTGGAACTCGGCGAGGTCGCTGTCGGATGGGCATTATTTCACCAGTATTGATTTCATGCTGTACTACTCTAGTTCTGCCAATATCACTGTCATGTGTAGAAAAGACATCTTTGTATCTCAGTAGTAACTTGTGTGCCTTAGAAAGTTCTTCCAGGGTGAGCTCGTTCTTGGAATCGTCCAGTAGTCTCTCCACATCCACTGACGGTACAGCACCATCAGGTTTCTCGATTTCGTCCGCTCCTTGACAGCTCCGTATCCAAGAGATCTCCTCACACGACCTATAAGAGTTCCTTTCTCGAGGACACATTTAGTACTGCTTGGATTTAGAACCCTTACGAATGCGGTAGGTGATGTCGGTACCATCGTACGAGCGAAGATCCAAGGCCTTCCGTCGTTTATCTTCTCTACCAACACACAACGGAGGGCCCCGCGCTCTGCGTGATATGGCAAACTTACCGGAACCAGCCCTTGAGACTTCGGTTGGAGAATGGTCCTTCGTGCACAGTACACATTCCCATTTATTCCGCCTTCCATAGGCACCTCGTCGGATCCGAATTTCAGAACTCCAACTTTCAAGTCGATCTTGCAGCCGTAACCTCTCATGAAATCTAGTCCAACAATGCAGTCGTCCACAATGTCAGCTACGATAACTTTATGCCGGTAGTTCTTTTCACCAATTCCAAACACTACCTCCCGCTCACCTTGGATGGGAATATGCTGGCCGGTAGCTGTTAGCAGCTGGAGTTGCTTAGGTCGGACTAGATGATCTCTGGGCAGGTACTTCAGTAGCCGAGAACTGATTACTGTCCGAGAAGCTCCGGTGTCGATGGTGAGGTGACATGGTATTCCACCAATGTCTCCTGTAACAACCAGACTATTCCCGTCGTTCGCCTGTGAGATCATAACTGGAACATTTCGACCACCAGCCAGCACTCGTCCCGTAGTCCTGGCTTTTATTCGTTTCCCTGCTGCGGCGCAGGGGCTGAGCCTGACGTCCTTGTTATCGGGGCTGGGTCGCGAACTTCTCTCTTCTTCTTGGGGCAACCGGACTGTATGTGCCCTCGTTCGCCACAATTGTAGCATCGTGGTCCAAACTCACGGCGAGGTGTAATTGGCTCCCTAACAGATACTTCCCGCACCCTGTAAGGCCTCGACGAATCCTGCCGTGCAGCCTCCACTTCCAGTGCGTGGGCAAATGCGTCCTTAAGACTCCCGTGGTGCCCCAATCGCACTGCGGCTCTTACCTCAAGGTCCCGTATCCCGTCAATAAAGGCTTGCACCAGCATGCTGTCCACCAGAGACGCTGAAGCTCGTTGATAAGCCTTCCTGACCAATTTCTCTATTTCTAAGGCCCACTGTTGTAAGGACTCATTACGCCCCTGGCTTCGGTCCTTCAGTTGTGCTCGATACACGTGCTCCAAGTGACCATCGCCGTAACGCGCCTCCAGAGCTTCAACAAGACGGTCGTACGTCCTGTCGTCTCCCAGGGCCTCCAAGATGGTGAGGGCCTCATCACGTAGAGCCAACGTTAACGCCGTCTTAGCTTGCTCCTTACTCCAGCCGTTAGCCTGGGAAACGGACTCTGACTGTAGCTTATATGCAGTCCAGGACGACGTACCTTCAAAGGGAGGTGCTTTGAATCTTCAGCGTCCCGACATGGTAGTCTCATGCACACAGGAACTGGTGACTGTTTTTGCCTTGGTCTCCAATTTCTGCAGGCGGTTCTCGTGCGTCTCCACCTTTTCATTCACGTCGTGAAATCTAGTCTCAAATTTGACGTCCATGTCGGTAAGTTTCTCCTGGACCTCTTGCATTTCTTTTTTCCACGCTGCACTATTTTCTAGAACTTCACGCAGAACTCCGGATTGTTCTCTGACCTGTTCATCGTGTTTTCTAGCCTGATCGTCCTGTTTTCTAGCCTGCTCGTCCTGTTTTCTAGCGAGTTCCTTTAACAGGACTAGAACGCTGCTCAAGTCCACTTCTTGCTTGGGAGTGGTCCGCGGCTCCGATGTTCCAGCCACCGGGGTAGATTGGCTCCCGTTTGGCTTCGGGTTTGAACCCCCCTGGGCTCGGTTTCACGTGGCATAATCGGCATTTCCTAACCCGCTTCTGACACCAAATGTTACGCTATCCTTGTCACTCTTTCATGAAATTACGATATATACTGAATTGGGCTTCAAAGGCCCATAAGGGGTCCTGAAAACGCCTGAAAAAGGGTTTTCAGGTTATGATGTCATGTGCTAGGGGGTGACCTGAAACGAACTGAAAATATGTTTCAGGCGCCTGAAAACAACGGCAACTGGGGTGAAATTCTGATAATTTGGTATGTGATAGAGCCTCCTCGGAAACGGCCTGCAACCGCTTTTCATCCTGCTAAAAGCGTTCCCAAGGCCCAGAAAATGACGTTTAAAGTTGTTCACTAGTCCGCCGGCGTAACAATACTATTTTGAAACCAATTACTTTAAGAAAGACTAAAAGAAATTCGAAAAGAATTACAAAAAGAGTTACTTCGAGCCGCATTTGAATCAGCGACCTATGGATTCCAATTTATACCCATCCACAGTCCACCGCTCTACCCACTGAGCTATCGAAGGTTGTTAACTGAGTTCGAAATTATTAATCTAATGATTCAAAACTTTTATAGTGTCTCGGTAAAGGTGTAGCAAGTCTAGAGATTTTATCTTATCTAAAAATATGCGTACCGCGCTATAAGAAGTTTTTACTTCAAGAAATAACTATTCCCAAATCCAGTAATCAGACTCACCTGTGAGCGCGGCGTCCAGTCTATCGACTATACTGTCTAACAGAGCAACCGCGACCACGTCGTCCGGGTCCTTGGCCAGTGCAGAGTGCAGTACGTCCGCAGCTTCCCTCTCCCGGCCCAATAACGCTAGACAAAGCCCGATGGCAGAGAGAGTGGCTGGCCGCGCCGGCCGAAGGGCCAAGGCCCGCTTGTGCCAGAGCAGCGCGTCCTCGGCGCGGCCCATCGCGCGGCACACGTGGCCCAGAGCGTCTAGCGTGGCGGCCCAACGGGGCTCTAGCTGTCATATGTACACATAAAAGGAAATAAATAAGTTGTATTTAGACTTAAATATGAAGACACGTGAGCAGATTGCCCAAAAACGGAAAATACAAAAATACTCGAATACCTAGACGTGCATGTACGAGTATGAAGCGATTCTTCCTCGATCGATCTGTCCTCTCTGACTTACCCGTAAGGGATACAGCGTTAAGATAGAGACAGAAATAAATTGTAAGGCATTTATTTTACACAGGGTTACCTAGCCAAATTAAATTACTATAAGCCTGTGCTAGGGTCTACACAATAAGATATAAATTTAAATAAATAGTAATATTCAATGAAATCAGTCTTCCGCAATTCACTAATGGACGTAAGGTTCTCACAATCTTTTTGGGATGGTGATTATTATATAATGGTCCTTTTCGTTTCTGACAAACATGTTATTCCTGATAGTAAGTGACCAGGAATAACATGTTTTTCGTACGTGGTCGTAAATGGCCTAAGGTTCACCACAGACTACCTACTTCTAGCATAGGCGACGGGCGATTTAGAACCTCCACACCGCACAGCTAATAACGCCAATCGACAAAACAATCGACTCGGATACTCCGGAACGCAGGAAGTCGAACCATCGGAGCAATCATTAAAACGCTCGATATCATTCCTGCCTCAATCTTCGCGTGCTATCGATGCAGCAATGATTGCAAAATCGCCGGTCGCCGATGACAAAAGTAACTAGTCTCTGTGTCCCAACTGACCGGTTGGTTGGGTACGGTGGCCAGCTCCAGAGCTTCGGTCCAAAGTAGATGCGCCGTATCCAGGTCTCCGTCCGCGAAGGCGGCAGCTCCTGCCTCATGTGCCACGTGCGGGTCGCGGACCAGGTGTAAAACGCGGCCCCAGCAGGGACTCTCGCTCACTACTGTTTCTTCCACTACCTACAAGTACACAATTCTACATCTGATGACAATCCTTCAACACCTTGGAGTCCGGGGTACACAATGATGCTTTTGACACCGTGGAAAGGAATCGTCACATATCAATGAAATAATTTGGTTTATTTTCATTTTAATAACGTTGACAGAATATAATAAACACATGATTTCATAACTGTTGATATAATATCGATATACTATAAAACTTTGTTAGATATTACGTTTATTTATTGGTATATTTAGTCAATCGTTCAAAAATACATTTTGACATTTTTAAATGCAAATTCATTAAATATTTTTATATCAAAATAATAATTGTTTTGCAAGCAAACCTTTTAAAATAATACTGATTGAACATCAAATTGGCCATCAAACAACCACCAATTGTGAGACATTTTTTTTTACACAGCGCCATCTAGTCCAAAGTAAGCTAATATAAGTTTGGCATTTTTTTACAGCTATAATTTTTCTCTCAAACGTGGATAAAGATGTGTCACTTATGATAAAGAAGTTTCACTTGGCGCGTAACCGTAAAAGTGATGATTTTTTTTACAGCTATAAAATTTCTCTCCACGATCGTCGATTAAGATGTTACACTTCAAAACATATTTTGGTATGTAGGCAACGTGGTTATTGGACCGCCACTTTAAGGTTAGGTTAAGTTAAAACTACGACCCTTTGTTATCTTGGGCCTTTGCAGACTATCTTCTTTTAGTACCCGCGACTTAGGTCCGTATTCCAGAACGATTCTCAATACTCAATCGACGCTTTTTAGAAGTCAAATGCAGCGACCGAGCGCTCCCCTCGCACTTTTAAAGATGCCAGAAGCGGCGACTGAATTACTTTTCAAACACCGAAACATTATTCGAACAGTCGCCAAGATGCCAGATACCGATGCTGTGTCCGGATGCCAGAGAGTCGTTCGAACACGACGCAGCATCGACACAGTTTCAAATAGATCTGACAAACGTTTTATTTTTTTACTTTAAATGTCAAATAAATCTACGAGATAAACGGTGCTTTTACTTTTATATTTCAATAAATGGCTGAAATATTTACGATCAAAGTGCGTATAACGCGGGTGACCGCATACGTCACAACTCTGCTCATTCGACAGTCGCGCTCTCGTTCGCACCCGAACGCCGCGCTGCACCTTGTCGCCGTCTGTGCGAGGCTGTGACGTCATAAAGGCGCGCTTAATCACGGAAATTCAAAAACTTCTCGGCGTTATAACTTCGGAAATATTGCATGTATTGAAGTGAAATAAAAACTAATGTAACGTACATGAGCTATTAGTTGTATTTGACAGTAATATTTTGCCCTTTTGTGTTCTGCATTCGCCGGTTGCGGATGCTAGAAGAAGCCAGTGTGCGGTGGCTTAAAAACTCAAATTGTTGCTAAAAGAACATTGTAATTTGCACTTATGGAGATTTTTAATCTATACACTTTGTACACATGCAGATTTATATTCATCCTTCTTTTATGACCTTCCAGAAATTAATTTTACATTGTGTTTTTTAACCAAGTATTAATTAAGTAAGTAATTTATGTAATGTTTATAAGTAAAATAATTTTAAAAATCATATCATTCGTTTATTAAATTCAATTATCGTCATGTCAAATAAAATTATAGACTAAGTTGTTAAGTCTTGAAAACTTGTAAAACGAAATTCTTAGAAAATAATTAAAATTGAATTGTAAATATAAATAAATATCGTTGGGACAACTCACACAACGCCATCTGAATACACACTAAGCAGAGCTTGTACTATGGTAACCAGATGACTGATAAACATACTTATATATTTCTAAATACATACATATTATAGATACAAAACACCAACATAATTGAATTAAAATAAATCACCTTTTTTATAATACTAGGATTTTTTAATTATAACTCACCTCACTGGAAGCGATTATCATCTAATGTCCATGTAGCAGCGAAAGACAAACATAACATTATATTATTTAATAATATATCACGCCTTTATCCTCGCAGGGGTAGGTAGTGACATACTATACGCCCACATTTCACGTCTGCATTTTTGTTCTACGTAAGAAGTGGTGAGCCTATTACCGTGATGGGATGGAAGGCGCAGGCAGTCACTGCTACATGCTGTTAAACATATTCAAGCCATATAAAGCCTCAACATGGCTTAACGATTGCCATGTTACTGGCAACCGGTACCGACGGTTTGCACGGCTGGCACTCTAAATTTTTATGTAAAAAAGTTATTTTGGTATTTATATAAATATGTATAATTACGAAGGTTCTCTACCACCCCTTCGGGGATTAAGGTGCGATTGATAAATTACTATATATGTTATAAATAAATTACGCACCACCCTGTATACTATATTCTAACTAACAAGGCTGTTTCATCCAGTAACAGTAAATAAATAAATATTGTGGAATATTCTCACACAACCGCCGTCTAGTCCAAATTAAGCTTGTGTGTTTGTGTTTTGATTTAAGTTTGTGCTATGGGATCTAGACAAATGATAAACATACATACATCTACATATTGCTAAATACATAAAGATTCAAACTTCAAAACAAACATTTGTGGATCACATAAATATTTAGTTCCGAAATCGAACTCAGGACCGCAGCGCATCAGTTTCATGCAGTACCACTTACACCATCGAGGCAGTCAAAGTGAAAACAGTGGAAGCTGATCAATGTCGAATCCTGACTGAACGACGGTCGGAGCCAGTGTGCCGTCAGTGCTATGGAAAAGGAGGTCGCTTATAAATTCTAAATCCGATTTGTCGACATTTATGGCTACTACTCCGCTTTCCAGGGTAGTAGCGTGATAATATATAGCCTAGAGTATTCCTCGATAAATGGGCTATTTAAAACAAAAATATTTTTTTAAATCCGACCAGTAGTTCCTGACATGAGCGCGTTCAACCAACCAAACAAACAAAAATCTCTTCAGCTTTATAATAACCTAGATGACCCCCACAGCTTTGCCCGTGGAATATTTCGACCCCCGTCGCACCTATATATTCCCGTCGCTTATAAATTCTACAATAATGCATAAAAAATTGCCCGATTTGTCGACATTTATAACTACTACTCCGCTCTCCAGGTTGTAGCGTGATGATATATAGCCTATAGTCTTTCTCGATAAATGGGCTATCTAACACAACATTATTTTTTCAAATCTGACCGTAAGTTCCTGAGATTAGCGCGTTGAACCAAACAAACAAACTCTTCAGTAGCGCAATTCACAAATCTCGGTTCCAAATCCTGTACTGCGCAAATGTCGAATATCGATGATATTTGCGCAGTAGGGGATTTGGATCCGAGATTTGTGAATTGCGCTACTGATTTATAATATTAGTATGGATATACAATACCTTGGGGCTATGGTGTAGAGCGGCGGCTCTGGTGAGGAACTTGGAACACATTAAGACGTTATTGAGCAGCGAGCACTCCACCCCCACGTACAGCGGCGGCAGATAGCATCCGGCCATTAGCTGACTAGCCTGACAACAATACCACTTTTACTAGCAACTGTTTACAGGGCAGTTATTCTAAATCACACGAAAAATTAAAATAGTATAATCAAAAATATCGTATTTAGCACAGACTATTCAAATGAAAGCATAATTAAGTAAATTTATGAAATATTTCCAAGCATATATATTACAAGTTGACGACCGCGGCTCAGCACGCGTGGTGAAGGTTTTGCCGTTCCCGTTCCCCACAGGAACATGTTCCCGTGATAAAAAGTAGCCTTTGTGTTATTCTGATGTATGAGCTATATTGTTGTAGTTTCATTAAAATCCATTCAGCAGTTTTTACCTGAAAGAGTAACAAACATCCACACAAACTTCCGCGTTTATAATATTACTAGATGACCCCCACAGCTTCGCCCGTGGAATATTTCGACCTCCCGTCGCACCTATTTAATCCCGTCGCTTATAAATTCTACAATGATGCATAAAATTTTGCCCGATTTGTCGACATTTATGACTACTGCTCTGCTCCCCAGTGTAGTAGCGTAATGATATATAGCCTATAGCCTTCCTCGATAAATGGGCTATCTAACACAAAAAGATTTTTTAAATCCGACCAGTAGTTCCTGAGATTAGCGCGTTCAACCAAACAAACAAACAAACTCTTCAGCTTTATAATATTAGTATAGATTAAGACTAGAATGAAGCGAATAATAAATCAGCAAAAAGCGAAACAAGTATTCATGGAACGCGAAGCCTGGCGATCTGTCCTCTCTGACTGGATACAGGGATACAGCGCGGCAGCGTGAAGATATTGAAGTTACTTTTAAAATATTTCTTTTTTAAATTATTTAACAGTATATCTACACACGTGTGTTATAAAAAGACGTAATTAGTAGAAAGAGCACCACGGCATTGCATATTTCTAAAAGAAATCTCTTCCATTAGGCCGGCGAGAGGAGAGTAGGCATTGAAATAATTGAAAAAGGTAGAGAAGTATGAAAGAGGATCTTGAAAAAGGATCACGATTTTATACATACTTCATTATACTTATATAGCTACTAAATAAATTTGAAACAACTATTTTACATAGACCCAATATGTATTGGGGCGATGTAGAATAGTAGAAAGAGCGCGTCTTGGGATCCTGCTCGAGCAAATTTTTTTTTAGGTAAATTTACGGAAATTCTCTAATGAAATGTAATTTGCCTCATATTTAGAACAGGTATAACATGTGACAAATAAAATTTGCCTGTAAATTTCTATTTGCCAAGTTTCAAGTTGCTTGTTAAACTCCTATGATCCAAAATTGCCACACTGGCTGCAAATTTTATATATATGTCTAACTATAAACTAATTGGCTTAACCAGACAAATTCTTATTCTTTTTTATTTGGCTACCTTAACAACAAACTTCTTCTTACTTTAAATTTTACCACTTTAAAATTAATATTTAGAAAAAGTTAGCATACTAATTGCTTTACTAAATTGTTTCTAAAGTTTAGGCAGGTGTCATCACAAATTGAATGATTATAGATGCAATTCTATACCTACATACTGTGTAACTTTGCTAAGTGCCGGTCGATGGCGCCTTAAGACGTTAAGTGGTGGATTACTTCGTCAGTTTCGAGTAGGTCTCGGTGGTGTAGTTGGTAAACGCGTCTGGTGCGTTGAACCAGAAGACGCTGGTTCGAGTCCAGCTTCTACATTTACATTTACTGGCATATTCGCAAAGCAATATGTTGAGCCTGAGAAACAACTTGGCAATAATTTTCATATCGCCAGTTATATTTTATAAACTACTCGGGACTTCACGCGAAACAATTTTGTACTTACATTCACAAAATTGTTTCGCGTGAAGTCCCGAGTAGTTTATAACTCACCATCAGTCCAGCCGCGACCACGGGCGCTGCAACGCGCTCGAAACGTCGGTGAATGTAAGTACAAAATTGTTTCGCGTGAAGTCCCGAGTAGTTTATAAAATATGAGTATAAACCGCGAAAGTTTAAAAATAACATGACCTACATTAGTTTGGTATTCATAATATATTGTATTATTATATATTAAGAAGTTTGCTTTCTAGGCTAGAGGAGTTGTACAACCTCTTGTGTCAGTTACTTCGATCCCCAGACTTGTCCTTGCAGAACCGCGAGAGTACATACCTTGAAGTAGGCGGCCATGGCCTGGTCGTGTTCGCTGTCGGCTGCGAAGCTGTGTCCATAGGCGAGCCAGACGCAACCCGCGCTGGGCTCCAGGCTCTTGGCCTTGCTGAGGTACCGCCGGGCCAGCTCGCTCTTACCTAACATTTACCAACTACAATTACAACATACACATATGTGCTACTAGTTTCGGACTTAATGGAGGTTATTTTTTCAAGAGGTAGCAGCGTCCATTGTGGCTTGACGTAAGTCCCCCCTGGTGTCACTCCGCAGTTTAGGTATATTCGGGCAGCGTACCGCTCGGAGCGGCTAATGACAGTGTGCTGCCGCTCGGCTCGCACGATACTAGCGCTCTAAATAAATCAACTATGTACAAAAACTTCTCAAGTGACAACCCCGCGCGAACTTCGCTGCTAGGTCATAAAACTCCGGCGCGCAAAAAAGTTTCAACGTTCGCGCGTAGTTTGAATTTCAATTTTGTTTGCAAGCGACGAGTCTAGGCATGTTTTCATACCTAAAACTGGCTTGTTAGGGAGTGAAACTTCTGTACGTAGTGCTATTACTTATTCTGTGACGTAAGTAATAATGAACAACCCACACGAAAGTTATGTATATTAATATTATTAAGCTCGTAAACCATTTTTTTTAAATTTTTATTTAAAAAATGGTTTACGAGCTTTATTTGGAAATCTGAAATAACTATAAATCAAGTTAAGCTTGAGTATGTATGGGATATATGACTATGGTATGTACATGTTTGTATTTATGTGTATATACAGTATATATATATATATATATATATATATATATATATATATATATATATATATGTATGTGTTTATTGATGTATATCTAACTAGTCTCTGCTAGTCTATACTACAGTCTCTGTATCTCTACATGTTCCTGTTCATCCAAAGGTTGCCTGCAAGAGATTGCTGTGTGCAATTACTTAACTTTAAGAAGCCACTGTATTCCTGTAAATTTTGTCTTGTTTTTTTTTTTATTTTGAACTGTGATGATGTTAGTACAATAAAGCATATTATCTATCTATCTATTATAAAGAGGAAAGATTAGTATGTAAGTATGTTTGTTACGAAGTGGCGCAAAAAGTACCGGATCCATTTTATAAATTCTTTCAATGTTTGAATGCTATATTAGCACTGATTAATATAGGCTATTTTAATTGCCAAAATGTTTAAAAAACGGTCCACCCGTGCGAAGCCGGGACGGGCTGCTAGTTATTCTAATACTAGTTGACGCCCACGGCTTTTCCCACAGAAACTTGTTTTCGGGATAAAAAGTTGTATTCTGATGTATAAGCTATATTATTGTAAAGTTTCAATAAAATCTATTCAGTAGTTTTTACGTGAAAGAGTAACGAACATCGATACAATTTTTTACATTTATAATATTGCTAAGATAAGGTCGATTAGTTGAGAGACGTCACGTTTGACTCACCTATAAGGTAATAATAGCATCCAACGGCATACCAGGAGGAGTAGGAGTCGGGGTAGGTGTCGACCAGGTCGTGCGCCAGCGCGAACAGCTGCGAGCTCCTGCGCAGCTCCACGAGGCACGCGGCGCGCACGTCCGCGCCGCACCACGGGTCCACGCCGTCCAGCGCCGCCAGCGCCTCCGCCCAGCGGCACGCGGCCGCCAGGCGACGCGCCTTGCTCTGCGCCGACTCCAGCATGCGAGACCCGACGGCTTCTGCCTCTGCAGTCGCCTAGTCGACGTAACATGGATTCATATTATAGAAGCGCTCGTGGCCCCGCGGTCTCAGTGTTCTGTAAACGATCACTGAGTTACGCAACTTTCACTATGGTCACGCTGGTCCTCGGATGGGTGACCACTTTGTGGCATTTACATTTGCGAGCGTTTCCGTGCTTCGGAAGGCACGTTAAGCCGTTGGTCCCGGTTGCCAGTAAAATGGCAGTCGTTAAGCCTGGTTGAAGGCCTTATGGGCGGCTTGAAAAAGTTCAACAGCAGGTAGCCACAACCTGCGTCTGTCTATTTCAACACGGCAACGGGCTCACCACCTGTTACGTGGGACAGGGATCCACACGGTGAAAAGTGGGCATATAATAGGCCTCTGCCACCCCTTCGGGGATAAGGCGTGATGGATATTTATTTACTTATTTATTTCAAATTTTATTAACTAACTAACTATCTTCACGCTGTATCCCTGACGGGGTAGTCAGAGAGGACAGATCGCCAGGCATCGCGATCCATGCATACTTCTTTCGCTTCCTGTAGATTCATTAATCGCTTCATACATGCACGTCTGGGTATCCGAGTACTTTTGATTCTTCCGTTCTTGAGCAATCCGCTCACGTGGTCTTCATAATGTAAGTCTCGGTCTACCTTGACCTCGGTCTCCTTCTGCCCTCTACTTTCGCACAATATATATTCTTCGTCAATCGTTCTTCATATTTTATTATTTAATTAATTTGTAATTATTTTTACTTCATTTCACATGTCTTCTTTTAATTAAATATATTTATTAATTACATAACAGCGTCTCTTATCTATTTTCTCATAGAAAGGGGATGAAAAGTAGTGTATATAACTCGAGAGCAAATTATTTTTCCCTCAGGCGATATACTTAGAATCCTTCACTTCGCTCGTGCTTCAAAGTAGCGCCCTCGCCATAAAAATACTATTTTCCTCCCTTGTTATACAATCTACTATCCATACCTCGACACACACATATTTAACATAAAAACAATGTGTGTGTACCAGAGTAAGGTAAGAAGTGAAATTTCTTTACGACATATCATTTTCTACTATTTACAACTTCATGAAAATTGGGTAGATGCGCATAGATATCTATCCATATCGACGCATAGGTACGGCGATAAAGGAGTTTCACTTACGTCGATAAAGAAGTTTCACTTACATCAATAAAGAAGTTTCATTTCAAAACAACATGGCGAGTAACCGAAAAACGTCACGATTTTTTTTGACAGCTATAAAATTTCTCTCAACGTTGACAAAGAAGTTTCACTTCAAAATACATTTGACTTGAGACTGACTCCTTTTCTGAGAGACGGATAATAAATTAGACATATCTTGTACATACAGGGCATTCAGTTTCAGAAGTCGGCGATACTGCGGGAGCAGGTGAATACTGGTTTAACCTCTCTCTGTAAGCGGCTTTGAGTAAAATACCCTCGCCTGCACTCAGCTGACTGCTTATTGGGAGAGATTCTATCAGCTCCTGCTCTGAAATAATTAAAGAGCCTAACTTAATGCTGCGGCAATATGAAAGATCTCCAGAGTTCATCTAATGAATAGGCTTAAAAACTACTGGGCCGATTTTAAAAAATCTTTCACTATTAGAAAGCTACATTCGTGAGTAACATAGGCATAGGCAAAAGTTTAGGGTTCTGTACGAAATTTCGAATAAGAAAACTTCACTACACGGGCGAAACTGTGGGCATCAGCTAGTATCAAATAAAATGAAAACATGCTTGCTACATAAACAGAATTGCAATAAGAACTTACCTTGTTGAGGCATAAGTGCATGTTGGTCCAATAATAGGTCTAAAGCTTCGTAGCAAGCACAATCTGCTCTGAGCGCGGTCACTAAGGCTTCCGCTGCGGCATCCCGTCGCTCTAAGGCTGAAAGGGCCCGGCCTTGCCAAACTAGCACAGCTGCTAGGGCACGCTGAAATGTTGTATTTCGTTGATTATTACCATTACAACTATATCTACTTACAAGGAGATATAAAAGCGAGAGTTATCACTATATTTCGAGTCCATTGCATTCTGCTCGAAGTAACATGTGCACTATCATGTTTGTCACATTAAACCTTTTACTAGTGCTGTCACGGTCGCAAATTTACAAATTTACAAATGTATATGACCTCTTTAGGAAGGGCTCTTTCGCTGCGAAACTAACATTAAGTTTAATAGATTTGGTATCATTTAACGAAAACTAACTAACTATCTTCACGCTGTATTACTGACGGGGTAGTCAGAGAGGACTAATCGCCAGGCTTCACGAACCATGCATACTTCTTTCGCTTCTTGCAGATTCATAAATCGCTTCATACATGCAAGTCTAGGTATCCGAGTACTTTTGACTTTTCCGTTTTTGAGCAAACTGCTCACATGGTCTTCATATGCACCACAGTCGACTACATAAGATTGGCGATCCTTTCCAGGGTAACTGTATACGCTTTTACAACAAGCTTCCCGGTATTTACCATTAAATAAATTTAAAAAGTTAAAAAATAAAAGCTTTGGGAAAAAGGTTATTACTCCGTTAAAGACTATTTGCAGGACCGGGACGACTGGATATGATCTGCTGGCAAAGTGAAATAATATTAAATTGTAAATAGGTCATCAAAAAAAAGCCCAAGTTACTTGCCGGTTCTTTTCAGGTGGGCCGCGTTTCGAACCGGTGCTCACTTTAAATATTTTAAATAGTGTATGACATTTTGTAAGCGCCGTTAAAATGGTCTATGCAAAATAAAGATATTCTATTTTATTTTGATTTTATGTAAGTCTCGGCCTACCCTCTACTTTCGCACAATATATATATTCTTCGTCAATCGTTCCTCACCCATTCGTTATCATCATTTAAAAATAATTTATGTAATTATTTTTTCAACTTACATTGTGAGTCTGGTCTGTGTTCCTGGGTTCCAGCAACATAGGGTCGCACTCCTCCATTAACTTAATGGCGGTAGCAGGCTCGCGAGCTGCTAAATAGGCTCTCATCACCACTCCCAGGCATAGCAGGTGTCGTCTAAAGATAGACCAAAATACAATATAAGCACAATATTTTAAAACATTCTACAAAAGCGGACATGGTATCAATTAATACCATTGGCTACCAGCGCCATCTAACAAATAGCATTAAAAAAGTAATATCATAATACGAATCCTGCATCACACTATTTAAATGCTCAGGCTGGATGAAAATATAATAGCCCTACATGAACTGTAGAGTGTGATGAACAATGGATTACAGCAGGTGATCTGGTTGGCCCCAAGGTTTCATCACACTCAGTTCCTCTATGCTCTGATTAGTGCATGTAGAGATGAAAGATGTTAATTGCACTTCCATCATCAATATCTAACACTCCCTATTATACTAGCTTCTGAGCACAGACACCACTTTGTAGTCTTCAAGAAATTATTCAATTAAAATAATTTACCTGTGCAACCCTCTAGACGTTATAGCGTGAGCGGCTCTGTGTAACTCTCCTCTAGCAAGCATCGCACTTGCCAGCAGCCAAACATCATCACCACTCTGATTGTCCAGGCCCCCTCCAGTTGCTGCTGCAGATGCATCAGCCCAAAACAAGGCACTGGTCCATTGTCCCTTTAGCATAATATTTATGTGAATTAAAGTGAAACTTATCTATCACGCCTTATCCCCGAAGGGGTGGCAGAGGCATATAAAACGCCTAATTTTCATTGTGTGTATTCCTGTCCCACGTAACAGATGGTGAGCCCATTGCCGTTTTGAGAGAGACAGAAGCAGGTTGTGGCTACCAGCTGTGGTAATATGTGTAATGTGTAATGCTGCTCATAAGGCCTTCAAGTGGGTTAATCCACTTGAAGGCCTTATGAGCAGCATGACACAAAATACTCCATAAAATACTCCATGCGAATCAATTTGGGTTTACGAAAGGGCGCTCAACTTCCGATGCTGGTGTTGAGTTATTAAAATGTATTCATGAAGCTTGGGAAGACAAGCACGATGCATTAGGCATATTTTGCGATCTATCAAAGGCTTTTGATTGCGTTCAACATGAAACGCTGTGCAAAAAATTACACCACTATGGAATAAGAGGCAAAGCTCTCGACCTTCTGTCTTCATATTTGAACAATAGAATACAGAGGGTCGATATTAATGGTACACGTTCTGTAGGATCCATGGTTACAATGGGTGTGCCGCAAGGCTCGATACTTGGGCCATTCTTGTTCCTCATTTATATTAATGATTTACCATTTTATGTAGGGGACAGGAATAGGATTGTTTTGTTTGCAGATGACACCTCATTAATTTTTAAAATTAAAAGACAATTAGATAACTATGACGATGTAAACAATGCAATTGCAAGAGTAGTTCATTGGTTCAGCTCAAATAATCTTTGCCTTAATGAAAATAAAACTAAATGTATAAAATTTACTCTACCAAATGTAAAACAAGTTGCGGCCAATGTTCAACTGAATGGACAAGTGTTAGAGTTTGTAGAATCAACTGTGTTCCTAGGTATAACTATTGATGCCAATTTGCAGTGGGGCCCACACATAGAAAAGACAGCCTCTAGATTAAGTTCGGCTGCATACGCTGTAAAAAAGATCAGGATTCTAACAGATGTGGATACGGCTAGAATGGTTTACTTCAGCTATTTTCATAGTATTATGTCTTACGGTATTCTCCTTTAGGGGAGTGCTGCAGATTTAAATATTATTTTTGTTCTACAAAAGCGGGCTGTACGCGCTATTTATAATTTGGGCCCCAGAGTTTCTCTCCGAGAAAAATTCAAAGAAGTAAATATTCTAACCGTACCATCACAATACATTTTTGCCAATCTTATGTATGTCCAGAAAAATCTATCACAGTTTTCTAAACTCTGTGATAAACATAATATAAACACTAGAAATAAAAATAATCTTTCAGTCCACCACAGTCGACTACATAAGATTGGCGATTCTTTCCAGGGTAACTGTATACGCTTTTACAACAAGCTTCCCTGTGACCTGAGAAATTTACCTTTAAATAAATTTAAAAAGTTTATTAAAAACAAGCTTTGTGAAAAAGGTTTTTACTCCGTTACAGACTATTTGCAGGACAGGGACGCCTGGAAATGATCTGCTGGCAAAGTGAAATAATATTAAATTGTAAATAGGCCATCAAAAAAAAAGCCTTCCTAAGTTTCTTGCCGGTTCTTCTCAGGTGGGCCGCGTTCCGAACCGGTGGTCGCTTTAAATATTTTAAATAGTGTATGACATTTTGTAAGCGCCGTTAAAATGGTCTATGCAAAATAAAGATATTTTTATTTTATTTTTATTTTATTTTATGCCATGTTACTGGCAACGGGGACCAACGGCTTTACGCACCTTCCGAAGCACGGAAACGCTCGCAATGTAAATGGTACAAAGTGGTCACCCATTCATGCCATAGTGAATGTTGCTTAACACAGTGATCGTTTACAGAACAATGAGTCAGTCAGCGGGGCCACAAGCGATTCCTAATCTATGCTGTGCAACTAAAAATGGCCACAACACTTCTATATCATAAAAGAAAATCTCTATTAAAATTGGGTGACTCACTCATTTAACAATGCCCAGCTACACCCAGAAATGGTTGGCATGACAAAAACAAATTGTTTTAAAACACATGTTTAAATCAGTGTTTAAAACTGTTTGAATTAAGACTGTATTTTTTATGATGTGTTTTAAAACAAAGATTAAAGATATTAATTCAATAGACTAGTGGGTACTCATTTCTCTTATTTAAGTAGGTATTAACTAATATGGTGCATACACGGCAATGGGCTCACCACCTGTTACGTGGGACAAAAATGTATATGGTGAAATGTGGGCGTTTAAGATGCCTCTGCCTACCCCTTCGGGATAGAGGCGTGACAATATGTATGTATGTATGTATTAACTAATATAAATATTGGGGTTTCCCCTAATAAAAATGAACATTATTTAAAACATACAGGTGAATGTAAAGTGTTTAGTACTATTTAGATTTATGATCAGAGATACGCACGCAACATAATTATAATAAATAATTTTCTATAGATTGATTTTTGTAAATATTAAATTTACTATGGAATTTAAAAACACCTAGAAATGAAGTGATACAGGGTAAATTTGATTTGAAATTAATGACCTAATCTAAAAAGATAAAGAAAATATAAAAAATAAAAAACACTTGTTTCAAAAAATTTTTACTGTTTGTAATATTAAAAAAAGTAAAATTGAAAATAAACTGGTTTTTTCGACCCTGAAGGGGCCCCAACAAGATCTTGAGGGCTCATGTGACCTCACTTGTTAGCGGAGCACCTGCTGACTAACGGAGGAAGCAACAATGCAAGCACTTACAGGATTGGGAAATTAGACTAAAGTCATTCTCAAATATGCTAAAAATTAAAATGCTAAATACAACTGCTCCCAGCAGTCAAATAAAAGTGAACCATAGTAGTGAAGTATAGGTAGGGTTTGGAAGTAACTGGGAATATACTAAGATGAAGAAGAAGATCAAGAGTATCATAACTTTTTTTTTTAGATAAAACTCACTGGTACTTTTCCACTAAATTCACAATTTGTGTTTTCATAAAAGTACAAGTGTTTGTATTGAAAATGTGTAGCAAGTTCCGCCAAGTACCATCAATCAACAGTATAAACAGCATCATTACTGACAGAGCTTTCTAGTCTGTTTTATATAAAGCTTATGGGTCACAGCGAATTACTTGCAAAATACAGCATTTGCCATTCGTACTATACTACTGAAATATCAGTGGTTTTCACAACATTTAAATGGCCATTTATTATTAATTGCTTGCCTGATGGCATGTACACTGATGAGATGGGATTCCTGGCAAAATACTTGGGCATACTCACTAATTCAGAATATTGCTTCACAAGTGATCGCATAAAATCTATGTTCATATACCCCTCTATACTTCTGCCTGTTGTATCTGCTTTTGCCATTGCTCAGTTCTGTTGTAAGCAAACTTTTAGCACGGGAACGTACAATGTAGTGCTAAAATCACATTAAGATTGGACTCAGCAATGACTGCAAACTTTACAAGATTGTCATTACTGTGTTATAGACCGTAATAAAGCAAAAAGACTGATTGTTTTGGTTTATCACTGTTGAGGTTAAATATGTTTATGTTATTTGAACTGTCAACTGTCAAACTGACAGTAGTAATGGTGCCAACATCTATCGTAAAAAATGCTTGAATCATAGCAATAAGTTGGTTTGTCTCCGAGACAAAGTATTTTTACGTTAGTGGGTTTATCTTAAGTATAAAGTTTATCTACACAAATGCAAACCGTGTTTATACAGCGTCATCTAGCACAAGTTAAGCTAATAATTAAGAGATCTAAACAACTCATCATCATCATCCAAGCGTCTGTCCTAGTTGGATCCCGCGAAGACCGGGGAATTTCGCCTGCACTTCGCACGGTCGTCGGCATCCTCTGTAGTAAAACCATTGGCTCGCATGTCATCCCTAACGATGTCAAGCCAGCACTTCTCGGGTCTTCCCCTCTTACCGGGACCCGGCGCGGCGGGGCTGACATGGCTAGACATTTGTTTCCCACGTAACCCGACGGTTGCCACAAGACGTGACCATACCAACGAAGCCGACACTCTTGCAACATGTATGCAATATCTTGGCCGTGAAGGCCCCCGCGGATGCGAGAGTTCCTCACGCGGACAACCGCGTGACTACACACATCCACCGCAGCATCTTCATTTCCGTGACACGCAGCTTCTGCTTGTGTCGCTCTAATATTGGCCACGTCTCACTGCCATGTAAAAGGACAGGTCTAATGATGGTTTTGTAGACCTGTCCCTTCAACCGGATCGGCATTATAGGGTCAGAAATGACACCGGTCATCTCCCACCATTTGGCCCACGCGGCAGCAATGCGTGACTATACATTGCAATCGATGTCCCAGGTATTTAACTTGGTTTGTGCGCTCGACCAAATCACCGCCTATGCGGACGGATGGCGGATCTGTCGAGTTTAGTGCCAAGTATTCGGTCTTCGCCACATTTAGTTACAGACCGCCGTTCTCAAGCGTCTTCTTCTACGCTTTTACACGTCGCACCAATCTGCCCCTGCCCGCGTCTGCCAGCGCAATATCGTCAGCATACATGAACAACCATGGAGGCTGCTCATGCGAGTTCCTGATGCTGTCCGACAATTCGTCTAATATTACGCTGAACAGAAGCGGACTAAGGACCGAACCCTGGTGTATCCCGACGGTGATGGGGAAGGGTTCCGTGTCACAAACAGCAGTCTGAACCATGGAATCGGAGCCACAGTACTTGTCCCGGATAGTGTCAATGTAGACCTCTGGAACCCCCTTGGACCGCAGTGCCCACCAGATCATCGCACGAGGAAAACAGTCGAAGGTCTTTTGCATGTCATATACAGTGCAGAGGCGTGTTGTTCGACCTGTATTTCTCTGTGACAACCCTCAGGGCAAAAACAGGGTCCGTGGTCCCATGACCAGGGCGAAACCCATATTGACACTCCGAGAGAGTACACACCCGCCGGATCCGAGAGTCTATAATCCTCTCGAAGATTTTCATGGTGTGGGACATCACCTTTATACCGCGGTAACTCCCGCACTCCTGCACTGACCCCTTACCTTTGAAGACTGGAGTAATAATACTCAGACTCCATTGGTTTGGGATCTGACCGCTGAGGAGAACGCGGTTAAAAAGGTTTACTAAGAGGCCCACACCGCAAGGACCCATCGCCTTCCAGGCTTCGATGGGGACTCGGGTCCGAAAGCTTTCCGATTCTTCATGTGACGAAGCGCAGTGAGGACTTCTCCAGGCGTTACCGGTGGCACTAGTCCCTGATTTGGAGGGAGGCTCGGTCCGGAGGCTGCACCTCTTTGTGCTGTTTATTTAGCACCTCGTGGAAATATGAGCGCCATCTCTCCTTTACCACGAGGACTTCGCTTAACAGGTTGCCCTCAGGGTCTTTTACACAGCGACACTTGGATATATCCTGTTCCGCTTTGACCCTGGAGCGCGCCAACTCATAGATGAGCTTCTGCCCCTCAGACGATTCCAGCTTATCATACAGGGGTTGTAAGTGGTCTCGTCTGGCTACAGCTCTCTTTGTGGCGCGCTTGGCAGCCCTGTATGCGTCGCGGTCTTCGGGAGGGCTTTCTTCTCCCTAGTCTCCCTCTGGACTGCGTCATTCCCCTACCAAGTGTCCTTGTCACATTTGCGTCCACCCTTAGACTCACCGAGCACCACCTTCGCCGCTCCAAGAACGGCCGCCTGAATTTTGTCCCAGTAATCTTAAACTGGTTCGCCTTCAGTGTCGGTCTACTTGTCACCGACAGCTGAGACGAACTCCTGGGACCTAGTTTCACCAAGCAACCACCATCTGATGCGGCGCTGGCACCACTGGATGCGTTTGCCTTTGGGCTTCACGCAGAGGCCCATGACAAGGAGACGAAGAGATAAGAGATCTAAACAACTCATGACCTGCTATTTATATCTAATAAGATACCTTACCATTACACGACCGAAGCTGGTGGCAAACAACAATGTATATTCTAATTGATATAATATAACATATTGTCACACCTTTTTCCCTGAAAGGGATAGGCGTGATAATATTTTATGTTATATCTACTACGTGTATGCTATATGCCCACATTCCAATGTATTCATTTTTGTCCTAGGTAGTGAGCCTAAAGGCTTTATACTTATAACTAGACTGATTACCAAAAAAATTTCGTTGAGCTAAAATGACATCTATTTTCTTACCAGTAAGGTAGCTATTTCCTTATAAGCGGTAGCTAGCTAAAAACGATCCTGGCGAGAGAGCTACGAAATGTGCTGTGTCCTTGTCTAACGCGCTGCGAGCACAAATAACCATTTGATTTGGTAGAAATGGTAGAAAATTTTACATATTTCTTTTTTATGATTTAGTAAAATTAATTATTCATAAACTTTGGAACTTATCTAAATATTTCTAATAAAATAAAATAAATATCCATCACGTTTTATCCCCGAAGGTGTGGCAGAGGCATATTATATGCCCACATTTCACCGTGTGGATTCCTGTCCCACGTAATAGTCACCACCTATTACGTGGGACAGGCCCATTGCCGTGTTGAAATAGACAGACGCAGGTTGTGGCTACCTGCTGTTGAAATTTTTCAAGCCGCCCATAAGGCATTCAACCAGGCTTAACGACTGCCATTTTACTGGCAACCGGGACCAACGGCTTAACGTGCCTTCCGAAGCACGGAAACGCTCGCAAATGTAAATGCCACAAAGTGGTCACCCATCCGAGGACCAGCCATAGTGAAAGTTGCGTAATTCAGTGATCGTTTACAGAACACTGAGACCGCGGGGCCACGAGCGCCTCTAAATATTTCTACAGTTCCTATAATTATTAATAAGAACTACATAGTATTTAAAAAAAACTCATTAATACTTAGTAAGAGTAGAACTTAAATGTTTGTGGTTGGTAATACTAAATGCATGATCCGCCTGGACCCGCCATCTTGCTTAAAGTGTAGGGTCAACATAAATTTTATTGATCAAATATTTTTACAATCTCATAATAGTAGGTAGGTATATACTTACGTATCGATTGTTTTAATTGGCGATGTACCGCTATAAGGTAATTGTATGCTCGTGCTTCGATTTGCGATTGTGTAAACTTTCATATTAAACCTGTTAGATTTTCATAATATATTGTTAATTCATGTTGTGTGACAAGGTGCAAAAATGACTCTTATAACGGTAGCAGCTTTTCTTTCCACGGGTAAGTAACAGCACCAACCATATTTTTTAAGTAACATAGTATTTTGTTAATTAAAGATTTTTTTCAATCTCTTAGTTTTAGGTAGGTGCTTAAATTGGAGCATAGCATGTGTTTTAATTGGAGATGTGTGAAAAGGGGCAAAACCTAAAATTTAGAATTTTGGAACGAACTTGAAAGCGGCTCACGGATGGTTCCATTTAGTAGAAATTGTACTATTAATGAAATGACATAAGCCATGTGTGTACCTATGCGTGTGTGTATCGAACATACAAATGAGCAAGTGAGTGCTCAGCCGGGTGCACAACTCTCTCTCTCCCTCTCTTTGTAAAATACACGTATTTTTTGCAATTATATTTTTTTTGTAACGATACAGTTTTTGTAACGTTTCTGACGGTGGTCACCGATTTTATAATATTTTTATATTATATATATTCTTATTAATATTTTTTACTTACAATAAATTCAGTAGGTTCAAACAATCGTTCAAGAAATTTGTCCTGTATTCTAATTGGTCATGGTCACTTATTTAGAAAGAGACACTGCCACTGCCGAGAGCCATCTCACGCGGATCGATTATTTCGGAGTAGTGCACAGTCTAGTTATAGGTATAAGGTCTATGAGTGAGCCCAATACCGTGTTGAAATCGACAGGCGCAGGCTGTGGCAACCTGCTGTTGAAATTTTTCAAGCCGCCCAAGATCTTCAAGTGGACTTAACGACTGCCACTTTTATTGGCAACCGGGACCAACGGCTTAACGTACCTTCTGAAGCACGGAAACACTCGCGAAATGTAAATGCTGTAAAGGAACCACATTCATTACAACCACAGACATTAAACCAAGCGATGCCACATCGCTTATGTTTAATGTCTGTGGTAGTTATTGCTCTTTACTCTATGCGTGTGGCGGCTCTGTTATAATGATTAGGGAAGTTTTAAGTTCCTTGCTGCATTTTTCCTGCTGACTCTCAACCATCATTTAATGCTACAAAGTGGTCACCCATCCAAGAACCAGCTATAGCGAAAGTGGCGTAACGCAGTGATCGTTTACAAAACATGAGCACTAAGCTACTACGTATTATAGCTTATAACCACTGAACATTAAAGCATAACGCAGTGCTAGTGCCAACTTTGCTTTACGGTAGTGAAACCTGGGTATGTCAGCAGATGCATGAAAGTAAATTGAATGCTGTGGAGATGCGATCACTTCGAAAATTGTGCGGCGTTACCTTGGCCGACCGAATACGTAACGAAGTGATACGCAATATGGCAGGTTTGAATGAAAGTGTCAGCGTTAAGCTGGAAAAAGGCGTGCTCCGTTGGTTTGGACACGTCCAACGAATGAGTGAGGAACGATTGACGAAGAATATATATTGTTCAAAAGTAGAGGGTAGAAGGAGTCAAGGAAGGCCGAGACTTACCTATGAAGACCACGTGAGCAGATTGCTCAAAAACGGAAAGGTCAAAAGTACTCGGATACCCAGACGTGCGTGTATGAAGCGATTGATGAATCTCGAAGAAGCGAAAGAAGTATGCATGGATCGCGAAGCCTGGCGATCTGTCCTCTCTGACTACCCCGTCAGGGATACAGCGTGAAGATAGTTTTTTTTTAACATTAAAGCATTAAATGTAGGAGAGGACCATTTAGAAGTAATTCACTTTTTTAGCAGTACAATTGCCACATGCCAAACTCATTAAAGCTAATAATTTTAACACCTTTTAATTCCATACTTGGAGATTGGGTTGGGAATATTTCCCCAATTTCACGTAATATTACTAAATCGGCAATACTGCACTTCGCAATAAAAAAAACTAACTGAAATTGATTACACATGATTTTGCGTTTAGTTAGTTTATTTAAACGACATAGGTTTACAAAGGTTTATAACAAATTACGAATAACTCTCAAATTAAAGAATTTAATATTAAAAATCATTAGTATAATAATTTTATTACTATTGTTAGGGAGCGGAGCAGGATAAGGATTAAAAAAAGAAACAAGAAAGTAATTTTATCAGAAAATCATTAATATGATTTTATGAGAAAACTTTGATTTTAAAATTACATTGATATAAAACAAAATATTAAAATGGCTTACAGGTTTATTTTCGTAATGAGGTGTCCAGTTTATACAATACAATTCCAATTACCTACCTACCGTCCCATGCTGTCATTTGACAGATTTGAATTTGATGACGGAAAGAAAAAGGTTATACACACAAAAAGAGGGAATAGGCTGATTTTAATATTTATTTATTATCCGTCACTGAATATTATTTAGGTAATCGAAGTTTTATATCGTGTAGTGATTAAAAAGAAACATAGTCTGAGTTTTGTATATAATCTGATAACTGAAATAAAGCAACGTGTCCTAGGTTAGGCCGTTAGTAAAACATGTTAATAACTTTGAAATAACATGACTGAGAGGAAAATGTGCAAGTTTTACAATTTAAACGTGCCTGAACGTCGATCCGGGGAAGGTGGGCAGGGTGGTGGCCCTACGCAGAATCATGGAACGAACGAGGAAGACGATAGAAATTCTGAAGAGGCAGTGCCTCCACCAGTGCCGCCTCATGAGCACAAACTCGAGTATTGTTATTGGATGTGGTTTTCGCGGCGGCCCCCGGCGCGCGAACTTTCCGCCTCCACCACTGGTTATGTCCAGGTCTGTAACTCTAAACACTTAATTTTTTCGGTTTAGTACACTTCCATCTGGTTTGCAATACTGAATTTAACCTCTATTTTATGCAAACAGAGACTCCTGATATAATTGAATAATGTATACAGAGAACTATAAAAAATGTATTAACAATTTTTATGTTTACTAATATTAGAATGACTCATTGAAGCTGATAGTGTGTATAGCTTTTCATTATAATATTATGTAAAGCGTCCATTGTTTACAGTTTTTGCAGTTTTTCAAGTAATATATTTTTATTGAAGTTCTACAAGCATAACCTAATTTGCGATTAGGTTGAAATGCATATTCAAATTGAAAAATTGTTGAATTTATTTGTTGTAACTGATGTATTTTAAAGGTTTATTTTACAATCTAACTTACATTCTCATTATAAGTTCTGGTTAAATTTGAAATATTCAATAAGAAGCCTGGGCCCAATAAGAACATAATTTTTTTTGTACTTTTGTTGATGTCAACTTCTGCACTCTATGGACAACTGTTCAGACTGACTTATCAGATGCACTTGCATTTGCTTGGGCAACAGAATTAGTAAACTCATGAGTGTATAATTAACATTATTAAGATCAATAAAGTTCTTAATACTTATATAATGCAATGCAATTACATTATGTAGACAAAAAGAAAAAGGTCAAAAGTACTTGGATACCCAGACGTGCGTGTATTAAGCGATTGATGAATCTTGAAGAAGCGAAAGAAGTATGCATGGATCGCAAAGCCTGGTGATCTGTCCTCTCTGACTACCCTGTCAGGGATACAGCATGAAGATAGCATTACAATTATAATACAACATTTATTGTATAATCTTATTAGCTATCAAAGTTGTTTTTACTTCCTATCACGCTACCGATGGTTGTCTTTTCATATCTGTATGTTCAACCAAAATTGTGGTTATCATCATGATAGTATAGGTACTATTACCTGCGAGTGGTTTGTTACAGTTAAGAAAAGAGACATGAATCTGTTTCTGTATGAAGTGGAACCATCTTTACCATGTAAGGATGACACCAGACCATAGTATGCAGTTTTAAAAAAACAGAGGGTGGAATTAACTGCAAGGATCACCGGAACACTTTTAGTATTTATACTAAAATGTTCTGCCATAAAGAGGCCATTTTCAATCTCCTATATTTTAAAGAAGATGCTTGTAAAGAAGGGATCTATGCTCAACTCTATCAACCACTCATGTTACAACTTGTTTATCTTATACCTCATCCCAAAAATTCAGAAATGTTGGCTTAGATTGATCTGGGCCTGAAGCTATGTTATGTTTAATTTTTGTCGCAATGTGTTTATGTGCAGGAGACCTTTGGGATATTTGTTTATAATATACTTTTATGGTTGCTCACATTAAACTTGCATAGGGTGTGCCTTGTTTGCCATTCTTAGTTTCTATTGACTTAAGCGAGTATTGGGTTCCCCAGTTGTAGCATGTCTTAGCTGGTAAATAACTTTTGGTTATTGTTCAGGCGTTACGTCTGGTGGGTCGGGTGGCCAGCGTGGAACAGTGGTGGGGGCTGTATACGCATCTCGCACGACCCTCGGAACTTCCTCCATTGTCAGACTTGCACCTTTTCAAGATCGGCATCAAACCCATGTGGGAGGACCCCGCCAATGTTAATGGTGGCAAATGGGTAAGCCTACATTTCATTTGAGTAGTTTTAATTGGAATTTTCTTATTTTAGTGTTCAATCTTGGCTCCAAAATGATTACTCAGAAGTAGGAGTATAGGCTTATTTTTTTTATTTTTTTATTATGGTTTATAAAACTGGGTACAATCTTCAATTTAATTAAATCAATTTAATTTAAGCTTTTATTGACTACTATCGGAATAGGTAGTTTTCAGGTTTGTTAAAAGTGCTGATTTGCCAAAAGCTCGCTGCAGCCTTATCTTTGAGTCAGCAAGTGCTAGTTCTATCTGTTCAGCATGTTGGTGAAGTGGCTGGACAGGGCTCCGGCAATCTCAGTGTAGTAATCTCATTATTTTGAACGACAATTACTACCAAAGCAAAACTTGATACAGACTCCCAAGCCATGATCTTAGCACATAATATGAACCTATCTAGTAAGCAGCAAGGAAGCAACTAGTGGGCTCTAGCAGGATACAGGCATTATCAGTTGTTGCAAATGCCTGCCTGATAATACATACATACATATTGTCACGCCTTTATCCTCCAAGGGGTAGGCAGAGGCATACTATACACCCACATTTCACCGTATGCAGTTTTGTCCCACGTAATAGGTGGTGATAATATTAAATTCTACTAGTCAGAGTTAACCTAATTTCTGTGATGTTCCAGGTGGTCCGACTACGCAAAACACAGACAGGTCGAGCGTGGGAGGACTTGTGCATGGCGATGTTGGGCGAACAATTTATGGTTGGGCCCGAACTGTGTGGGGTAGTGCTCTCCGTGCGGTTCCAGGTACATACTGAATTTTGAAGCACATGTGTACAGACTAGAGTCTCACACTACCCTATTTGGACAATATTACATGCCTGATTTTGTCTACACAGCATAGTTTTCACACTTTTTCTATTGCAATTATTTTATACTTGCTGAATTCTGTTCAGATAAACGGCAATTCAAATTCAGTGAAACTATGCAATATGATTGCATTTGTTCTTGGTGAAAGGTTAAGACATGGGTTGAAGTATTTTATAATTGCAAAGCAATACCCAGTATACTCACTTGTACCGCCCAACTTTCAACACGACAATAGGCTCACCCACCACCTGTTACGTGGACAAAAAGAGCACTGTGTTGACGTATAGTATGCCTCTGCCTTTCCCTTCGGGGATAAAAGGCGTGAGTAATAAGTAAGTAAAGAATTATTCTGGGCTGTCACAAGAATGTTAGAGAACCTTTAAAGCTATCAGAGTGATGTCCTTTTAATAATGACGAATCGTCGATATGATTGTATAGATACGCCTTTGCCCAAATCATTTAGGAAAAAATAAGCGTTATTTCCAGTTACATTTAAAACTCACTTCATAGCTGGGTTCACTTACCTCCTGGTACGTTTCCACTTCTCGCGATTTTTATTTATTTTAAAAGCGATGCTCTTAATGTAAGATCGTTGGCAATACCGATGGTCATCCCCTACGACGACTTCAAGCCTAGCTTTTTGAGCCTGCTTCTCTTCTCATGTGACTGTATGTATGTATGTTTAAGCAGACGAAAAACTACTCGTTTTAGAGTTCCTTAGTACTAGAATTCGGTAGAGGTATACAATACGCCCACATTTCTCCATAAGCATTTTTGTTTAAGTAACAGGTGGTGATATGGTCATTATCGGGTTGAAATGGATATGCACAGATTTTATCAACCTACTGTTGAAGTTTTTTAAGCCCCCTTCAACTTGACTTAACAACTGCTATGTTACTGGCAACTGGGATTAACTCCATCTGAAGCACGAAACTGCTTGTAAATGGAAATTCCTCAAAGAACTTATCTAAGGACTAGCCATAGCAAAGGTTGCTTAATACAGTGATCTTTTACAGAACACAGCAGGGCTACGAGTCGTTCAGCCTAGAAGGCTGTAATTTGATATAATTTATTATTCAAAGAAATATTGTAGAAAAATAAAATCACGCTTGTATCTAAAGTGGAAATGCTATTTTCTTTGTTGTCTTTCCCATGGTGAAGGTTCGTATGATGGATATTTCAAAAATATTGTAGGCCTTCTATCGGCCGGTCTCAATAACCTACTCGTATCTATCTTTTACTATTGTCTGAAATAATATCAAAATAGTTACCATCCGACGGTACCTATCGACGAAAATTTCGGTTTCAATAACAATAACAATAAGATAGATAGAAATATTTACTTACGACATTAAACTATTTGACACAAAAGTTAAAAATCAACTTTATCTGTGGTAGCGATCTATGTTTAACTGAAGATAGAATATTGAAACCGGCCATAAGTTGTACGGATTGACTAAGTAATAGGGGTTGAGTAACAATTAGCAATGACGTGTCCGCAGGACGACCACCTAGCGGTGTGGCACCGCACGGCAGCGGACAGCGCGGCGGCGGCCCGCGTCCGGGACGCGCTGCGCCGCATCCTGCAGCTGCCGGCCAGCGTGCCCATCGAGTACAAGGCGCACGGGGACTGCCTGCGCGCGTCCGCGTCCCGCACGGGCGCAGACGCGGACGCGGACCCCCGCCCGCACCCCGAGCCCGAGCCGCCCCGCTCCTAGCGCCGCCCGCCCCCCCCCGCTCACTCACTCGCCCCCCACCTCCCCGGACTCGTCCTCCGACGGCCGGCGCAGCCCGACCGACGAATGCGTGAGATGGCTCTCCTCCACCTTCGAGGAGGCTCGCCTTTCAAGCTTCTGGTCGTAGCCCGCTCGTACACTCTATGCTCGTTATATATTTCGATAAGTAAAACCCACACGATTAAAAAAGTAACATTTTATATATGGAACTAAATGGTATCTGTCTGTCGTTGTGTCATTATTTTCTATAAATGTGCAACTATTTCTTATCTATTTATTATAAATCTATGCTGGTTACCTTTGAACGAAGTACGGGTCGACAATCGGGCTCAGTCAGTCGGCGTTGTACGCGGATTTCAGTTCAGTAAGGTCGTCATAATATTTCATATAAGGCTCTATTCTGTCGTTGCCCAGTCCCAGAACCCGAGTGAGATGTAGACCTCAATAGTCCAGTCGGTGGGTCCCGGCCAGTCGCTGTAGCGCCATGTACATATAGTGAATGTGAAGTAATTAGACAATTTGTATGCGCTGACGTTTCGCGCCACCGCCCGCTGTCACATTGTACAGATAACATCTGGATTTAAATAAATCAGAATTTGTATACTTTCATGTTTGTTTTTCTTACCTACACTCTACGACAATGCATGATATGAAGTGTTACACTGTGTAACCTTGGACTGGAACCTGAGTATACAGTCCCACGTTGGGCGCCATTTAATTCATATCCCATAGGCAAGGATTACACTGTCAATAAATATCGCGATACTTGCGATCTCGCGATATTTATTGATGTGTAAACGGAATCTGAAACTTTATTGACGATACTGACAAAAAATCTGGATTTTTTGTGATCCATCAATAATAGTCAATATTTATTGACTATGTGAGCGCTCGTGAATTGTGATACTGTCAGTACCCGCCCGACCTGCGCACTGTGAACATGTCGGAGGATGTAGTAATTGAGGATTGGGTGGCTTCGCCTTGTTCAGTGGACGAAGCAGAAGTAAAATGTAACAATATTGTTCTTAAACAATTTATAGAGACTTTTGAAACGCTTCCTGAGCTGTGAATGGTTACTAATCCAACTTTTGAGTGAAGCCGGGGACAAAATGCTGGTATAACTCAAATCTATGAGCGATCTTCCTGTAGCAAAGTAACGCAAAGCCACTGCTAACAGCTCTCTCATACCTATAGCACTTCTCAAATGAGTATCTTATTTGGTAACATATGGTATATGCGGTCTAATAAATTCTCAAAAATAAATTATAAATAATTTATTCATACGCAAGTAATTTCTATAATCTTCAGAGTCCGATATTTTCATTTCATTTAATAAATTTAAATATGTATATTTATAACGCATGGACATCCACATTTTTGTTTTCCCTACATTTAATGCTAAAATAATGGCGATACAAGCTTTTGCTTTAAAATCCATAATGTAATTGTAGGTAAACCTATTGTAAACACGTTTACACGGAATGGTGAACCAATGAATACTGACAAATTTGTTGTCTCTCGTATTTATTGAAAATGTAATACGCTATGAGATTCAATATTTACTGAGACCGGTATCACGATATTGGATTGCGATATTTATTGACTGTCTAATCCTTGCCATAGTCAAAAGCTGTAGTCAGCAGCACAAAACCATTCATTCCTTTCTCTTTATGTAAAACTAGTCGACCTCCCGCGGCTTCGCCCGCGTAGAGAAGTTTTCCCGTTCACGTTTCCCACAGTTTTACGTGTTACCGGGACAAAAAGTAGCCTATGTGTTATTCTGATGTAGTTTCATTAAAATCTATTCAGTAGTTTTTACGTTAAAGAGTAACAAACATCCAAACAAATTTTCGCCTTTATAATATAACTAGCTGTTGCCCGCAGCTCCGCATGCGTGGAAACGATTTTTACTAACCTTAAATTCATTCACATCACATCACATTAAGCCCTCATTGTTCCCGTATTTAGTATGTTAAAAAATTATCGTTGATGCTGTCCGCAACTTGGGTTAACATTGGCTTTAATTTTTGAGATTTCTCTTAACTTCTGACTGTACAAAATTTCTCATTATACATTTGACTAGTTTAAAGAAATAGCATAGAAGACAATTGTTATGTTATTTATTGCGATGCTTCTATGTACTCTAAATTAGATGTATATTAAATTGTCGATGTAGTAACAACAAGAGGTACCAACACGCAACAGAGGTGGCTCTATACGCTTATAGCTAATCGTGTGAAAAGCAGCTAACACTTAATATACACATTTCAACTCAGCTTAGGGCCCAGACTTTATTAATCTAGACTCGCTTCAAACTAAATGTTTGACCTACGTCTGTGGGCGGAGAAGGCGCATGGAAAACCGACATACACCTCACACTACTTTTCACATGGCATGACCTTATTGCCAAACACGGAGAAGTCTACGCTTGACTGTGCGTGGCGTGGGACAGGTGTGTGAGCCAGGGGTGTCCCCTAGCGCTTAGTTGCCCGTTCTCTACCTCTCTGATCTCAGCTATCCATATCCATCCCGTCAAAAGCGGAAAGTGAGCGGAAATGCTACTTAAGGAGCTTGTGGAGGGAGAGGAGAGGGGCGTCCATCAGGCCTCCAAACAAACCTCTTATCCCGGTTTGTCCTTTTGCTGTATCTCTAGCTATTCGACCGCTGCGTAGGGAGCCGATCTCGCGTCCGAGTCTGAGCCTTGAGCGCGACCTTACTCATAGATCTAAACGGGGAGTTTAGATCTATGAGTAAGGTCCCGCACGCGCACCCCCGCTTTGGTGACGCCCAATTCGCAACGGGCCGAAACGTCCAATTTTAAACATTCAAAGACCAAATATTATCACATAAACTGTACTTAGTGTTGAAATAATTTATTTTGATAAGGATTAATAGCATGAGTAAAAAAAACGCGTTTAAATGTAGTCCAAAAAAAATTCAAGATTTTTAAATAAAAAAATTGTTGTTGTGCCTCACTCGACATAGATAGGTATAGTGTGTCGCGGACTTTTTTGTAGATATTTATAAGATCTACAATTAATTAGAACATTTTATGGATCTATCTTTTATAGTTTAGGCAGCGTACGCATAATAAGTAACTTTTCTGGTTGATTTTTTACACCTTGTGTACGAAAAACCCAAATATCTTACGGAACCCTCTTTTTATCAAAAATAAAATATAGCCTATGTTACTCGTGGATAATGTAGCTTTCAAATGGTGAAAGAATTTTTAAAATCGGTCTAGTAGTTTTTAAGCCTATTCATTACAAACAAACAAAGTTTTCCTCTTTATAATATTAGTGTAGATTATCAATTTTTCGAGGTGTACCCCAATGGTTACATCCACAAATGATCAAATGGAATACAACAAACACTTGACATACTTTTTTGATCTTACTCTGTAGTATTTGTCATGCACATCATCGTTCATCGCTCTTGCACATCACTACTCTGAAGGCCCAGACTATGGTCCAGAGAGGGATTCACTGTGCATTGACAGTCCACGGAAGCTGACAGTCGGAGTGACCACTTTGCGGCATTTATATTTGCGAGCGTTTCCGTGCTTCGGAAAGCACGTTAAACCGTTGGTCCCGGTTGCCAGTAACATGGCAATCGTTAAGCCCAGTTGAAGGCCTTATGGGCGGCTAGAAAAATTTCAACTGCACGTCGCCACATCCTTACGCTCTCCACCTGTTACGTGGGACAAAAGTGCATACAGTGAAATGTGGGCGTATAGTATGCCTCTGCCTACCCCTTCGGGGATAAAGGCGTGACAATTTGTCTATCTTTTACGGTTCTGTTAAACGGTACAACGGAGTAAGTGACCCTAGTGATGTGCTTCGGTCTAGGACGATTTAACCAATGGACGCGCTATCTTAACGTTTGCGCCTATACCCCACTTGCCATTTGCTAAGTATTTTTAGCTATGTCGTTGTTCCGCGGACTCAGTCGAATTTATAAAGAAAATATGACGAAATGTGCTGTGAAATGGTGTAAAAGTTATAGCGGTCGAACAATTAACGTTTCTTTTCACTCGTAAGTAAAATTTTATTTCATTCACTTAACTATTTTTAACAAGAAGTCGGTAAAAAACCATTAATTATTGAAACATACCAACAACTTAATCGGCCTATATTCAATAAAGTTTCATTATCTATAAACATAGACATATACAAAGAGTTACAGTTACCATCTCAAATTAGCCGAATAATATTGCGTCCAATTCGTATTGCATACCTACATTTTTCTATTTGCAGTTGTATTTTTATTTGTTGTTAGACAGTGACAACACTTCATGCAAGAGTAAGAAAACAATATGTGTGTAGTTTCCCCCCCGCACAAAAGTTGGTTGAACGTGATTTCATACTTTATTGAGTACATTACGCGTCCATTGGTTAAATCGTCCTAGGCTTCGGTCCACCATCGTAACTGCTATGGTAATCAGTTTCAAAAACCGAAAAAAAACTGGCTCAGTATGGTGGACCAATGGGTGATACCTATCTATCTTTTGTTTTTGCATTGTAGTCAAGTAGGTAATAGATAATACAGATACTATATAGTATCGTAACTTCATCAAATATTCATATACATCTGAATTGAATGGTTTGCGTACAATATTATTCAGAAAATAATGAGATGAAATGATATTGTGGAAGGTATCTCGATGAACAAAATTTTATTAAAATAAATTGCGGAACTTTCCTTCTTCATAACTACCGCTACTGCGAACTAACCACAGCCACAAGACATACACTGATGCTTTATGGCGTTGTTCATCATATTATACACTAAAAGTAAAAATGTTGTCACGAATTTAAAGGTAATAATCATCAAAAATGTTATATTGACAATTTATGATTCTTGTAAATAATTATAATTTACAAGCGCGTATTTTATGGATACATTTGATAGTGCACAAATAAATAAAAACAAATATATTTGTCTAGAAAATATATTTTAATACATCAAATTTCAACAGACATTCACGTTAGTTTAATTAAAAAATAAAGATAAATATGGCCATAAGACATACGTTATTCGACTACACACGAACACGAGCCATCAACATCGATAAACGTAATGTCTAACAGATTCTATAGGCTACTAAATCTAGAAATTTCCACTACTCTCTAAAATAAGTTTCGCTATAGTTGCGACCACACTTTAGATCTAGGCCTTGTTGAGTTCATATTCATTATAATCTATTTCATTTTGATCGATTCATTGCTTCGGAAGTGTGTTCACAACCTAAAACTGACATTTAGACGAAGATATTCCTATAGACTAGCTTATAAGTATATATTTACATTTGGCAACATTACTTAGTCTATGTGTGTTGATATGCACACGGCATAGGTAAATCAAAAATCATAATGATTTCCTATTTCTTTTGATATCTCAATTATGCTCTAAAATCACAATTTTTCATCAATGATATTTCGATAAGTTGATACGCTGACGTTACTTTATACAATGACAGCCCGATACTAGGGTTGCCAATACGAAATCACGTAAGCGGATAACATCACAGTTATTTACAGATAAAATGTGCTCATGATATTCTAGTTTTCTCATATGAGAGCGGACTAGTATGTATAGTCTCTCGTACAAAACTTGACTAATCGCTAACCCTAACCGATCCGGTCTATGGCACAATATGAACACTTAAGTGTCTGCAACACGTTTGTAATCTAGTGCACCAATAGAGGATCTGCGATTGGTCCCACCCAGGACGTAGAACGTCATAATGTAATTTGACTTACATTTGCGTTCATCCTTGTATGACAACAAGGAATGTCCAACCTGGTTGAGGCGCTAGATTACAACCGTGGAGCAAACGATTAACACTTGCAAATAAAATAGCTGCCATTAGGGCTGTCCCATTCGCAATCATTATTTTTTTTAGAGCAGATAATTTTCAACAAACATATCATTTACAAAATTAAAATCGTTCATTATTTGTAAGATCATTGACGTGGTAATAAAATTTATTCGCGTACTCAAACGAGACGTTCTAGTATTTATTTTACGTTTTAGATTATTTCGTTTACTGAGTTCCAACTTACAGTGCTTGGTCGTAAATCAAACAAGTAACTTGAGTGCGTATAGCACTGATAGATACGAGGCACGATACTGATTAGCGCTAATCAACAGTTAAATTAACTTAGCAAATGCTATCGACTTGAACATTAATATAAGCGATTTGATTTCATCAATTTAGCACGTCGTTTCGCTAACTCCTAATAAACTAAGTAAATAAAGCCAATTATAAGAAATAATACCAGTCTTACATATTAGCGGGTCGTTTATATTATTTTAATTATACAGGCAAGATTATTTTGGTTATGGAGGGAAAGAGAAGGTAAAGCGCCAACTTATTTGCGACAAACTTAAAAATACGTACTTTCATAAAACATTATCCATAATGTTGACTGAATGTCAGTCTAACTAAAATCTACACCTTACTAAAAGTTAATCAGTACAAAATAAATATTGTTTTCTTAAACTACTGGCGCTTTAGCCATTTTTGTTTTTATTGAGCAAATTTAAATACATTGATGAAAAAGCTGATATTATAAAAAGCGAACATTTATTTAGGTATAATGTGCGTCAGTGATCTTTTTAAATATTTTATAATTATATAAATAAAAAAAAAAGTTTCAACCAGATTTATTGCTTAACCTGTAATCCGATGTTGTTAAAATTTAAAAAAGAACAACATAAAGTTTACAAAAAATAAAACAATATTCGGATTTACTAATGAGGTAACAACAAATATATAAAAATTGCATAGGCGTTTTAAAATGCTAATTTTTTAAAGGCTTGATTGAATTGAACTGGAGTTAATACAAAATGTGTAAAAAACTTAAAAAATTCAAGCAAAACGATAAAAAAATACCAAAAATATAGGAGTATTTATTTATCTATAAATAATTATATAGCTGCAAGAATATAACTCTACCTCTCATATTTGGTAGTATAATAATCGTGGAAGCGCCGTGAAATGATAAAATTACCACTTTTCTCGATTTAAACATTAATCTACGATAAAAAAATCTTAGTACATCTACTGTTATTCCATGAATTAATTCCTAATATTTAATAAAATTCTTCAAAACACCTTAAAACTGTGGAATTTTTTGATCGAGATACCTACTTGTCTCGTGGACACTCCTGCTACTTTATTTACTGCGATGATTATGTTTAAGCAGCCAACTGAAATTGATGGCGCGAAAAGCGATTTTATATATAGCAGCGAATAAATACATAACTTTTATTTTTGTTATTAAATTAGTTAGGAACATTTACACCAGCAAATACTTGTTAAAATAAAGAAATCACGCGATATATTGCAAAATTAAATTATATCTGAATATTTGCTTTTACTTCGTTACTTTTGAGACGAAATCATTACTATGTTGATATCCAAAACAGGGCGTAATCTTTAATTAGGCAACGACATTTTAAAAAGTCTTCTCTTAAAGTCAAGAAAATGATATTAGCTCACCGATAAACTTAATGTTTAAGAGCCGTATTACAGAACGTTTCTCAATACTCAAGAACGCTTAAAGCTAGTTTTCGCCTTATAATACTACTCTCAAGAGTTTCTTGAGCATTGAGAAACGTTCTGTAATACGGCCCTTAAACAGTCAAAAGCAGCTGTTAGGCACTTATGTCCGCTCCGTTCAATACCGCGTTAGACGCTCGCTCATATACTAAACTAGCAACCTTACAGTACAACTGCCAGGAAATCACGCTGGGCTATGGAAAGGGAGCCGAGGCGACAACGATTACAATACATTACGTTACAACAAGTGTATTACGTTTGCAAAGGATGTTTACGTCTGTAAATTATATTCGCGCGACAATTGACTGGAACCCACATGAATGGATAGGTACTACTAAGTACTTAATGAAAAGAAAATTTATTATTGCCTGCGTAACCAATACTAATGGTTTTTTACGTCGAAATCTAAACCATAAAGGACGCTGCAACAGTAAATTCGTAGCACCTGTTGTCGCTATGCGCTGTATCTTGCATGTTAATTAGTAATAACTAATTTAATCAGGCGTAACATGGCGGAAATCCATTTTAAAATACTTTAATTATTTTGTGTTAAATGTTATTCTTGCAATATTCCGCTTTTTTAAATTGTCGTACGATGTCGACACGTGTTTCGCCTACACACGAGGCATTGGCTGCCAAACAGTGTTGATAATGCCTCGTGTGTAGGCGAAACACGTGAGGACATCGTAGAACAATTTAAAAAAGCAGCATATTACAAAAATAACATTTATAACAAAATAATTATAGCTTTATTTGTTAATTAGTAGTAAAAAATGTCTTAAACTTTATTGACATTCTGACTATAATAGTTTTCTGCACTGTTTCTCTATAATATAAATAATATATTGTGGGACATTTTTTTTTACATAGTAGCGCCGTCGAGCCCTTAAGTAAGTCAATATAAGATTGTGTTATGGGATCTAGACGAATGATAAACATACTTATATATTTCGAAATACATACATAATATACATAGGAAATAAAACTGATTTATTGGACATAATATTTACACCTTTTTTTATTCCTTTAAAGGGTTTCAGAGATTTATCTAGACGCATTTAAATTAAATAATACAAAATCCACCTTAGCGTCCTTTGAACCCTAAATTATAGCAGATAAAGAATTATCACAAAACATGTTTTGGCTAACGTAAGGGGGTTATCTGAGGAAATACACAGATCGAATCATTCGATGCATTTATATCTAACCGCTATCGTTTACGTAACGTTGACGTAAACACATCTTTATTTATATTCAGTATTGCTTATCGAGTAGTATCTAATAGATTGACCTCTTCAACCAACGATTACTGTATACTATCATGCCCGCTGTCATTATCCTTAGCATATCAGCCAATTGGCGCCCAGCACTATACATAGGACTTTAACAAAGATCGGAGACGCTCTTCTGTATGAGGGTATAGTAAAAAAACTGCGTCACAGTTCTATGGTTACAGTTCGAGTCATACTTTTTGGCGGCTCAGAAGTTATCAGTCAACTATAAAAGTCATCTATAAGCTCAAAGTGCAAAGGGTTCTTACTAAGAACTATGTATGTGACGGATAAAGCGAAAAATCCATTACATTCGTTAATATCTTATTTTGATGATCTGCAAAAGGCGCGATGTTCCGAGCTGCCATAAAGTTTGAATCAAGTTATAGTGTTTAGATCTATTTTAATTGCGCGTTTACACAAAACATGACTGCTTATATCGAATTGTTTGAGGATTTTTTCATCAGGCGGGTGGCTTTATTGCTGAATATAAAAAAAACTACGCAGAAGTCTGTGCAATGCTATTCTGAATTGAACATTTTAACATCTGAATCTACTATGGACATCCGATATCATCATATATTCTATTATTATTATGTATTTTATATCATTACATACTATAATATGTAGTCACTGGATGATTAAATATAAAATTCTTTGATATAAAATGTACGGCTATAAAATATTGTAATGAAACTTCATTTAACTAAAGACGGAATAAACTTTATACTACTATAAATCTAAATATAAAATTACTGTTAGTTTTATTAGTATTTCAATATTTTTTTCGTTGTTCGCGCGTGCTGAGAATATTGTGACTGATAAACTACGGTTAAACTGAATTTACACCTTTATTTATAAATTAAATTTTCATTTTAATAAAAAAATATATAGAGGTATTTTTCAATTCAACCAAAATATTTTTGGTTATCACTATGGGCGAGTTTATAAAATTAATTAAATAATCCATCTTTTACTTAATTTTTTTTAAATATTATTTTTGTTAGTAGCATAAAAATATGTTATACTGTGAGTAAACTACACAAATTATTTCTCATTTAGTTAACAGACCTTCTTTATTAACTTGGCTTTGATTTTTTTTAGGTAAAGATATCAAAGACAAATTAAAAGGATATCTCTCAAATGCTGAACCACGCAAACAAATAATTATATTTTAAAAAATAGTAACTTCCGTGAGCGCTGTTCCTTATTATCATATCAACTAAAATATTGTACTCACGTGGGACTTTCGGCATAACCTGACTTGCGGGGAGAAATCAGTAGCGCAATTCACAAATCTCGGATCCAAATCCTCTACTGCGAATATCGATGACATTTGCGCAGTAGAGGATTTGGATCCATAATTTGTAAATTGCGCTACTGAGGTCCTTGAATGTCAAGGCAAGTCAGTAGTAAAGGTGTAATTCTCGACATGGCTTGGATTGACGCACCTCTGAAAAAGGACCTCCGTTAGGTCCGAAATAGTTGGCTTATCCCGAAAATCCCACGTGAATACAATCGTTAGTAATAATATAAGACTCATCTTAAAACCTTAGTGGTTTTTGTTGCTGTTATCATATACATAAAATAATATTTTATTTTTTAAGGATAAGTAGGACAGAATAGAATTGATTCCGGCAATTAAAATAAATATTAGGCAGCACACACAAGAATACAGGCATATTTTAAAAAAATAGTAAAAGAACTGACATAATTACAGTTTTTTTTTAAAATTTTAATTATTAATCTTCCATCCAACCATTGACATTTAAATGACAGATTTGACATATAAGAAGTATTTTACTATCGATAGGATTATTTGTCATTTCCAATTTTGATATTCAAGAATAAGAAGCTAAATGCGGTAGAGCACAACCAACTAAATTCAATAAGCATCTCTTCTTTAATATCCGCAATCGCGGCAGCCTTGGTATCTGCGACAATGCAGATAAGTTGCAAGAGTGTCGGCGTCCCTGGGGTGGTCATATATTGTGGCAACTGTCAGGCTACGTGGTAAACATATGTCTGGCCATGTCAGCCCCTCTGGGTCCCGGTAAGGAGGACCCAAGAAGTGCTGGCTTGACGTTGTAAAAGATGACATGCTTGCCAATGGTCTCAGTACTAGGGCTGTCGAAGACTGTGAGGAAAGCGGGAGCCGTGAGATGCAACTGGGATAGACACACATGTGTTTAATGTCAAAACGGAGAATGGTATAAATATTGTAGTGGTAAAAATGTGGTAACGCTGCGGGAAAAGACAGAGTTACTGCTGAGATGATCAAGTACGGTGGGTCGCGTGTCTGGGACACACTATGTCTGTTATGCAACTTGTGCTGGCGGACGGGTGAGGTCCCAGATGACTGGCGAGTAGCAGTTGTAGTACCTATTTACAAAGGTAAAGGCTCGCGCCTAAACTGCTCCAGCTACAGGGCGATCAGCTTGGTCAGCTTAGCTAGTAAGGTGTATGCAAAGGTTATAACGGCACGAATGCAAGAAAAGTCTGAAAGGTATTTATGGGAGGCTCAATGCGGATTCCGACGTGGAAGAGGTTGCATGGATCAAGTGTTTTCTCTCCGCATGATCGCGGAAAAGTTTCTGGCTCTTAGCCAGAAGGTTTTCTGCGCTTTTGTGGATCTAGGGAAAGCATTTGATAACGTTGTGAGAGAAACGCTGTGGGACTTGCTGCCAGGATATGGTGTGGACGGCTCGCTACTGCGGGCAATACAGTCGCTTTATAGGGACTGTAAGGCTTGCGTGCGAGTAGGGGGGGATGTGTCACCTCTTTTTGATGTCTGTACAGGCGTCAAACAGGGATGTGTCATGTCCGCCTGGCTGTTCATAGTGTATCTGGACAGCTGCCTACAGAAGTTGAAAGATTTTAATATGGGTGTGAATTTGGGTGACTTTACAGTAAACTGTCTGCTGTACGCTGATGATGCGGTGCTCATGGCCTCATCAGAAGCCGACCTACAGGCATTAGTCACTAATATGAAAGAGGGGTGTGAAAGTAAGGGTCTCCGCTTGAATGCAAGTAAAACTAAGGTTATAGTATTTGAAAGAGGTGACGTAAGAACTAAATGCGAGATTAGGGTAAACCAGGATCGTCTAGAGCAAGTGAATGAAATTGTGTATTTAGGAAGTATGTTTAGCGCAGATGGAAGATGTGATTCGGATGTAGAACGGCGAGTAGCTGCCGGAAACAAAGTTAACGGTGCTTTGTCCCAGTTAGTAAAGCGACAAAGCATCGTAAAAGAAGCACGAATGGCGATTCATAACGCAGTGCTAGTGCCAACTTTGCTTTACGGTAGTGACACTTGGGTATGTCAGCAGATGCATGAAAGTAAATTGAATGCTGTGGAGATGCGATCACTTCGAAAATTGTGCGGCGTTACCTTGGCCGACCGAATACGTAACGAAGTGATACGCAATATGGCAGGTTTGAATGAAAGTGTCAGCGTTAAGCTGGAAAAGGGCGTGCTCCGTTGGTTTGGACACGTCCAACGAATGAGTGAGGAACGATTGACGAAGAATATATATTGTTCAAAAGTAGAGGGTAGAGGGAGTCAGGGAAGGCCGAGACTTACATATGAAGACCACGTGAGCAGATTGCTCAAAAACGGAAAGGTCAAAAGTACTCGGATACCCAGACGTGCGTGTATGAAGCGATTAATGAATCTCGAAGAAGCGAAAGAAGTATGCATGGATCGCGAAGCCTGGCGATCTGTCCTCTCTGACTACCCCGTCAGGGATACAGCGTGAAGATAGTTAGTTAGTTAGTTAGTATAAATATTGTACAAAATAATTTCGCCATGGCTTAAAATTAAATTTTGCTTTAATGAGATACTGTTTGGATAGGTGATTTAAAATCAATAAAATAAAAGGAAATATAATTTTGACACTAAATATTCTATTTTCAACGCTCACAGTAAAACTATGTATTTCAACTGTAGGAAACTACCCTATTGACGTCACATCCTTACTTTATCAGACAGTCCTATTCGAAATATAGTTACACACTCACTTCTCAAAGTTCTATAAGCGGCAACTCTACATACTCGTTGTATGGTCGTCAGCACAGCTGTTGTTCAGCCAGTTCGTGTATCAGCAGGGGTGTGGTGTCGGGTGTCAGAGACGCGGGTATTGTGGCAGGCTGTTGGGCTGCAATGCGTTCTAAGACGCAAGAAGCTGATAAACGCGCCTCTGCGTCATGGTCCCAGCATTCTTCCATAGTGTCGCAGAGGACAACTAGGCCCTGTTGGACATTTGATAGAAGAATATAGACGGTATTTATTCTATATGCTGAGAATATTGTGGGACATTTATTTTACACATGGGATCTAGAAAACTGATAAACATACTAATATACTTCTAAATACATGTATATTATAAACACAAAACTCCGAAATTCGGATAATCCGGGTTCAAATCCTGAGTGGAACAAATATTTGTGTGATCTGCAAATGTTATTGTTGTTTTCATGTACCTATATAATGCCGATATAAAGAACAGAGCATTAAAAAAACAGCTTTTATTTTAATGTGCTAAAATAATAATTAACAGCAAGTCTTTTAATCCGATAACCATATTGTACGAAAGCATAAAATACCTAGTCTATCTTTAGTAGGCCGCAGTAGATACAAGTTGACGCCCGCGGCTTCGCCCGTATAGAGAAGTTTTCCCGTTCCCGTTTCCCACAGGAACTTGTTCCCGGGATAAAAAGTAGCCTATGTGTTATTCTGATGTATAAGCTATTTTATTGTAAAGTTTCATTAAGATCTATTCAGTAGTTTTTACGTGAAAGAGTAACAAACATCCACACCAACTTTCGCATTTATAATATTATTAAGATTAAGATAGTGACGTCACTTTTTTTTATGAGTTAGTCTCATTGATTCCTTTCATTTGATACCCATAGTTTTAGCAGTACATTAATAATAATTAGTCCGCCATCTAGGGTGCTTCACCACTTTGGATTCAGAATGACATCACACAACTAACCATGCTTTGTCATTCAAGCTAAACTTGATTGCAAAATTTTTGCTCATTCGGTTGAATTAATTCAAAGTTGTATGATTCCATTCGAACATATCTATTTAGCAAGTTAATATAAGCTTGAAAAAAACTAGACAGGACTATACCGCTTGCCATATAAGAAAAATATGCCATATAAAAATTGTATTGCAGTTAAAATTACTTACGGGATGAGTTGTCCAATGGGGTTGTATAAATGGTCTGAGCTTGCGCTGTACCACAGCCTCCTGCATTTCTTCCAGACTGGGGTGGGATCCCACCTCCTCCTCTAACGGTAACCGATATTGGCCAGGCGGTTCGGGGCTACCGTCGGTGCACCTGCAATAGTGGTGAATATAGACAAGTGTTCACACACGTCATATTAAAAGGGCAATTACACTGGAGAATTTAAAGTAAAGATATTCAAAACATATTGCAATAAAGTAGCTTTCAAAAAAGTGCATGGCTATTTAACTGTTTCGATAAACACCACATAAAATTAGGTTTGATGTTGTTCCCTTTTTGTATGTATGTTAGTATGTTTATGTGTGAGAGAGAGAGAGAGAGAGAGAGAGGTAAGGAAATCTGTTGTTTCAAGTAGGTATAGTTTAAATATAGAGAAATTTTGAAAATCAGTCTCCTATAGAAATGAATTAAGTCTAGTTCAAATAATAATATTTAAATTGTCTTACCTAGAAGTGATCTCCCACAGTACCAGCGCACACGCATACATATCTATCCTCAGGAACGCGTCTTTTGTAAAGTTGATCGCACCATCCAGTACTTCCGGAGCCATATATCTTCTAGTACCGACTTGACCATGGGCATCCCCACATCCTAGACCGGATACGAAGATCAATGCGAGTCCAAAGTCCGCAATACAAGCCGTCAGGTCCGCTTTCAGAAGTACGTTTTTGGATTTGAAGTCCCGATGAGCTACAGCCGGTTTGCCTCCGTCCTCCTCGTGAAGATGGGCCAGACCGCGAGCTACGCAGGCTGCTATACGCCAAGCTTCTGGCCACGTCAATGTATGGCCTTTCAGGTAGTCACATAGGGATCCCTGTTAAAAATGAGTTTACAAATATTATAGAGGAAATATTTATTTGTTTGTATGATAGCCGAAACTGAGATACGATATGAGCAAATTTTCAATAATATTATAGTTCGTGAAATATAATGAATTTAAAAATTTTTAGCACTCAACACGACTACCGAGGAAATTGCCACACGAAAAAAAAACTCAACAGATTTTTTAAATATATTAAAGCCGACTCTCGGCTCATTATCCGTCCGAACATCTGAAATTGCTATATAAAGTTTGGTTGCATCTCGTGAATGACTCTCCTGAATATAAAATTAAAAGACTTATTGTCATAGGATAAGTTTACTTTGTCTTTTTACGAGTAGCTACGATAGGACGACATGTCCATCAGGATAAAAAAAATCTTATAATAAAGATAAAGAAAAGACCCTAAACGAGGACTTTGGTCGTAAATCTAGCTTATCATTATGAGAGAGAGAGAAAGCTATTGGGCTAATCTTCTTTCAACGATTTCAACCCCTCAGGTACCAACCGATTTCATAAAAGTTTAATTGAAACCAACAGGTTTCAAATACAAATAGAATCATCGGAAAAGGTTAATAAAATACAAACTTGAAAAAATTTACGAACTCGAATCTTTGACGAAATAGAAGACGATTTTCGCGGACGAACGAAACGCGATATTGCGATACATAGTATAAAAAAATATGAAACCCTAAAAACAAACATGGGCCTTCGTTTCTGGGTCTACCTACATCGATCTGGCCTACAGTCATATTTATTTTTAACTAACATTTACTCTATCTGAGGGTCAATTCTCATATAATATTTAACAAAGGCCAGTTTAGTGTGATGAAGCTCTGGTATGGTTGACGATCATGAATGTACAGTTTTTTTGATACATTCTTACTTGTCTATACTAATATTATAAAGAGAAAAGATTTGTAAGTTTGTTTGTAATGAATAGGCTCAGAAACTAATGGGCCGATTTAAAAAAATCTTTCACCATTAGAAAGCTACATTCTTCGTGAGTAACATAGGCTTTATTGGATTTTCATAAAGTTTAGGGTTCGTTTTGTTATTTCTTTATACATCAGCTAGTGATGTATAAAGAAATCTTTGTGGGAATTGTACACAATATTTTATATTGAATTTGCATATATTTACAAAGAATTTGGATTTTTTACCATTTCTAGAAAAGAATATGACGGAGTTAACATTAATCGCTTTATATATAAAAGGCCTGATCCTTTTAAAACCGATAATGAGGTATTTATAAGTGAACAGTCGATAAATACAACCACGCTAGATGTAGAATCGCGCCAGTTTGCGGATTGTATTAGTGTTTTTACGGTACCAACCAGGCACATCTTTATGACTGAATTTGGAGGTGGGAAATTGTCATGAAATAAAAACGTCAGAGTTTTATTTGGAAGACATCGAAAAGTTGTGAAGCCGACATACGTACCTTCTCATGATAAGCAGTCACCAGCCAGTATTCAGCTTGAAGATTATCTCCTTTCTTGTCCACGCCAATATAGTGTAATATGTCTGGGTGATCCATTCGTGGAAGTCTAAAGATTTCCTGTTCAGCGAGCCACGACTGTTTATCTTGTAGTGGAAAAACTTTGACGGCGACATCTTTCTGACCAAGCTTTGCCCTCCACACAGCTCCAAACCTTCCCCGGGCCCGAACTTCGCACAATGTCACTTGTCCCACTAATCCGTACACTTCGCTATCCATTCCCGCTCCAGCGGATGGAGGTCTCGATAATGAAGCTTCTCCATTAGCCAGTTCAGCGAAGGATGTGCCTTTACGTTTTCTATACAACAAATAGCAGCCAACAAGAATAGCAAACAGTAAAAATAACGGAGTCAGTGTGTAAGCGATTACTGCTGTCGTATCATCTGAACCAGGAAGTTCAGTTGCAGGAATGCGTTCAGGTGGAGCTTCTGTTTGTCCTGCTTCAATGCCTGGAAATTCAATATTTTGGTTGCACATGTCTCCTTCGCAGCAGCAGTGAAGAAGGAATAGCTTCGTAAAGTGAAGTCCGCATTTATTGGGTCTGTCGGCGCAAGATACGGTATCGACGAAACATCCTTTGAATTTGGGATAGGCAGTATTAGTAATATTGTCATACTGCCACAGTACAAAGCAATGGTTGGATTTATCTCCTTCGGAAGGTGCACATTCTTCTTTCAGAACATTGGAAGTGCAATTGGAATTTGTTGATTCATCGCATGTGGGTTGCGAGCCATTGTAGAACTCACAAACTCTGGTAATAACCCTGCCTTCTTTAGGGCGAGGGGGAGGATTTTCTTCGGTTGGAGGAGCTGCCAGTATTACTGGTATACCTATTGGACAAAACAATAATTATTTCAGTAAGAAAAAAAAAACTTGAGGGGCGTAAGAGAATCATATGAAAGTAAAAAAATGATAGGAAATTAAATATTTTAAATATTGTGAAACAATTTTTTTTTAACACAGCGCCAGCCAGCTCAAAGTAAGCTAATATAAGCTTGTGTTATGGGATCTAGACAACTGATATACATACTTATATATTTATAAAAACATATTATACATAGGAAACACCCAAACTCCGAAACAAACATTTGTGAATCACACAAATATTTGATCCGACTCGGGAATCGAACCCGGGACCTCAGTCGCGGCAGTCGCTTGCAGTACCACTGCGCCACCGAGGCAGTTTAAATAACGGGTCTCTTCTTCACATTCAAGTCTTCAGACTTTATTTCCATCAATGACCAAATAAATAAACTGTAACATTAATTCTATTCAAAAGTCTATCGTCCGTCATTGACAAAGTACGCCTCTTGTTTTTCTCCAAGTTTTTTGGAAGTGTAAATTGCATAAAGTCTTGTTGGCTCATTCTGATATTACGAATGCTGCTGATCGGCAATAGACCATCGATGGGAATGAAAGTGTACCTAAACAGACTACTGCGGCATGTAAGTCACTAATTCGAAGCTCTAGCATCGCTTAGGATCCATTTACACATTGAAAACTCCAACAAAATGTCAAAATCAAAATGTCGCAGACTTGGACTAGGACGAGAACAAGGTCTATAGAAAGTTAAGCAAAATCAATGCTTGGCAGACACGCCTTTCTTATTCATAGGCACTGTTTAGGCCGCGTGCTCAACCAAAGTGCGGGCGGAATTTAGCAAATAATTACTTTAAAAATTTATCAATTTGTAACGTTGTAAAACGTCACATTGGAATGTCATTGTTAGTCTTGAGATTTAGAGAGAGAGGTGAGTAGATTGTTGACTCTTTAGCTCCGTGTGTCATCGATTTTAACAAATTGCGATGACTGTAAGGCTGTATGCCTGCCTTAGTTTCCATGCCATAGGGTAGACTTGAAAAAAAAAAAAAAAGAAAAATATGTCTTTTGTCTGTGGTGACGGAACAAGCATTCGGCTAGCTACATCGACGTCAAAAAGATGTCGATTGTAAATATATTTTTTAAACTTCGCTAAAAAGAAGTACTCTTTTATAAATTGTATATGGAAGTTCACGCCTGTGAATTCTTATAATTGGTTATACCAAAATAACTATGTATTTCACTAAGAACTTTGGATTTTTGAAACCACGTTTCTAACCTTGGTGATCTTTAGTATTTTGACGAAAGATTGCTGCGCTGGTACTCCATCCATCGGAAGCTTCCGACGTGGCTTGACGCTTCTATTGAAAAAGGACCTCCATTAGGTCCGAAACTAGTCGGGCGATCCCGAAATATACACGTGAGTACAACCGTTTACTTAGTAATAATGAACAACGCTCACGAAAGTTATTATTCTAATAGATAATCCTTGTATACCAAAAGATTCGAGACCGTGGATCGACCCTTGACAAAGTCATGCTGTTTTCGGATATAAAAGGCTTTAGATAGTTATACAACTGGTCATACACCAATGATTCAAACAGTTTAGCCAAACAAGACAAAATACTTATTGGTCTATAATTTTCACATCGGGTCTTATCTGCACTCTTGAAGATTGGCATAATATGGGCCGTCTTCCATCGCTTCGGAAATACTCCACAGGCAAGAGATTTATTAAATATGATGCTAAGCCGGATGCACAGCTCTTCACCACATTGCTTTATAAAAGACGGTGGTAGCTGGTCTGGTCCAGGTCCTTTGTTATTATCAAGCTGTTTAATCTTTTTAAGTATGTCACTTTCGGTAATCTCAATATGCGCGAGCAGATTCGAAGCTCTATCCCTTAATGGAGGTGATGGAGATAGTGCTCGAACGCGTTTCATTTCACTGTCGTCGAAAACCGAACAGAAGTAACCCGAAAACAGCTTACAGGTCTCAGAACCATTTGAGGAAGAATTTTCACCGAAATACACCGTATTCGGGATTGAGGCGTGACCCTTCCCGTCATTCACAAAGGACCAGAACAACTTAATATAATACAAAAACTTAATATAAACTTCATGGATGCCTCGATGGAAGTCAGATATTCTTTATAACATATGTCGGCCATTCTTTTAAATCTATCACGAAACAATGAGAATGTGTCGTAATCACGAGGGTTTTGAAATATTTTAAAAAGTTTATTTTTCTTCGTCGATTGTAGCTAGACGAATGACGTTCCGTCACCACTGTCAAAAGACATTGACCAATTGACAGAACTATTTTAATTCATTCGTTCTAAGAACAGGCTAAGACATTCAAAAACATTCTGCCTACTCAAAACGTAAATTATATAAATTCGATGACAAGTATGGAGAAAGAGTCAACAATCTACTCTTTTCTCTCTCTAAATTCCAAGACTAACAATAACGTTCCAATGTGACGTTTTACAACGTTACAAAACATATAGAAGAATAGTTGTATAACAGAGGAACATCTGAGATGGAGTGTCATCAATCATCTTACCAGGAGGCAAAGGCCTTTAGGTGTATCAGTCTCTCCTCTTTCCTACTCAAGACACTGGAAAAAATACTAGACAGGATAATAAGAGAACAAATAGATAAAAGTGAATCACCTCTGCACCTAAACCAACATGCGTACATGGAGGACAGATCAACGGATACAGCCCTCCACAACCTGGTGAACTGGGTGCAGAGATCGATAGAAAACAAGGAATATGCACTAGGATGCTTCTTTGACGTCGAGGGAGCCTTCGACATGGCCACTCCCGAATCGATAGAAGCTACCCTCGCTGTGGAGGATGTTTATCGATTTTAGGGTCACGCCTGCCATCTCTGCCTGTATCAGTTGGTGCCTCAGCATTAGTTTCACCCATTCTGATATGTCTTTATCTATTCCTTCACGGTCGAGGGTAGCTTCTATCGATTCGGGAGTGGCCATGTCGAAGGCTCCCTCGACGTCAAAGAAGCATCACAGAGTGTGCTCAAACTATACACCGCCATACAGACATAAAAAAGGTGACTATCTACAGTTGCAGTCAAGCAGCATTGAAAGCCCTAAATAAAGTAGAGACAATGTCAGTAACAGTCAAGGAGTGCAAAAAATCACTCGAAAAGCTGGCAGTAAGAACTGAAGTCTACGTTGCCTGGGTCCCCGGACATGAGGGAGTACCGGGCAATGAACTAGCGGACAAACTAGCCCGGGAAGGGGCTGACGAATGCGTGATCGGACCGGAGCCATGGCTTCCAATCGCTCATAAGGTCACGAAAGGAGTAATTACCAGAAGTATAACAGTAGAAACCAACCTCAGATGGAGGTCCTCGATAGGCATGAGACAGTCGAAGATCTTCATCTGAGGAATGGATGCGAAAAGGACAAACCGACTGGTCAAACTTACCAGAGCAAATATGAGGCTTGACATAGAGATCATCACAGGACACTGTTGCCTCAACAGGCACCTAACAGTGATAGGAGTAATGGATGACCCATTATGCCCAGAATGCATGGAGGAAGAAAAAAACCAGCTTCCACCTACTAGCTGAGTGTCCCATGTATTCGTTAACAAGATGGGAAATTATGGGCACAGATAGACTAGGAGAAGAAGATATAGAACATCTGAAGGTGGATCAGATAGTAAGCTTCTGCAAGGAAACAAGAAGGTTCGACGGGGCGCCGTGAAGACTGCTAGGATACCCAATCCAAACCGCAAGGAGGAGATCTCGGGGAAATGAGCGAAGTGGGCGGCAAGACATGCGGGGTCGGATCGTTCGCTCGGCGGTGCCGGCGTCCCCATGTAACGTTGTAAAACGTCACATTGAAGTTTCATTGTTAGTCTTGAGATTTAGAGAGAGAGGAGAGTAGATTGTTGACTCTTTCTCACTACTTGTCATCGAATTTATATAATTTACGTTTTGAGTAGGCAGAATGTTTTTGAATGTATAGCCTGTTCTTAGAACGAATGAAATAGAATGGTCTTGTCCACTTGGCCAATGTCTTCGCAACCATGCCAACGAAAAAGTATTTTAAAAATTGGAACATCATTCGCCTTTCTACAGATCGACAGAAGGGATGTCTGTCGTAAATATATTTTTTAAACTTCGCTAAAAATAAGTAATCTTTTCTAAATTGTAAATGGAAGTTCACGCCTGTGACTTCTTATCAATGTTTATATCAGGATAACTATGTATTTCGGTAAGATCTTTGGATTTTTGGAATCACGTTTATAACCTAGATGACAAGGTGATATTCTGACGAAATATTATGCGTGTTTACAGCTAATTACGAAGTTTACGAAGCTTGGAGAGGTGTTAATGGAATATTTGCCTGCTCTTCAAGATTAATTAGTATTCCTCAAAAGAAAGTGGTAAGTTCTCTTTATGTGTTCAAATCACGAACAAATCTCCAATTGTTTTTCCAAATCTAATGGAACTAATTTTTTTTCTTTGCAGCTGAAAATGCATTTTTTTTATATTAACTTTATTCTTGGATGAAATTTGCCATAAACGCTGACCATGTGGTTACGGGCTCGCCATTCTAGTGGAGACGACACCTGTCGCGGTCTGCAGATGTGATTTCGAATCCCGTGGTAATGTAGCCACCCTTCAGGTACCTAGTTTGAATTGTTTTTGTGTAGATTAATCTAATAATGATGCACGACTCAATGAACAGGCCCAAAGACTCATGATTAGGCCCATGTAATGACTCAATGATTTGGCTCATGTTTTGAATCATGTTACGATATATATATTTTGACCCCTAAGCTGGCATTAAGCTGGATCTCAATAGTTAATCTTTAGCTTGCTAAAACACTGGAATAAATTATACCAATAGTGATAATGTTTATATGTATTATCTAGAGATGTATTCTATTATTTTTGGTTCCTGCTCTTATGATTAGAGGCTCAATCTCTATCACTGATATCCGTGTGCATAAAGTTGGTAGGACTTATCCTCCTGGCGCCTGAAACGAGTTATAACTATCTTTTGTTTGTTAGTTTGTTTGTTAGTTTGTTTGTTAGTTCATGTCTCCATAATAAGAGATCAATTATTATTTTTGGTTCCTCGCCATAATAAGACAATTGTTAACATTTTTTATTATTACAATTGGCACCCTTTAGGGACATAGTAGGTCAAATCTCATCGCCATTATTAAGTAAATTTTTTATTATTAGACCCATCAAGAAAATAATAATACCAACAGAGTTGAAGGCACTACTAAAGTTTACCTACTGTTGCCAAAAAAAAATGCTATACCTATGATAGCACATTACTAAATAAATAGAGAATCAGACTGACTTATGTATGCAAAGACCTGTTGGAACCTAGATTGATAAAATTAAGTAAGCTCTTTTTATTACCCAACATTTTACTGCAAGCATTCTTGTCCCACGTAACAAGTGGTGAGCCCATTGTCATGTTGAAAATGGACAGGTGTAGGTTGTGGCTAAATGCACTTGAAAAATTTCAATACCAAAAGGCCTTCAACTAATGTTACATGTTAAAAGCACATTTGAGCCAGTAAAGGGTTGAAGTCTTTGAATTGTTGTTTTCAATTAGCCAACCCCATTAAACCACAGAACACTTAATTATGTTTGCTTGAAAATGGCGAGGATCTCACTAGTATGGTGTGAATGTGAACTGAATACCGTATCAAATTTCAGTACAAAGGAACTCTTCAATGTTTAATGACACCAACTTAAAACTTTAAATACTTTCAGGAGATAAAAGAATGATTTTTTTTATTAATCTTAACTTTTTTTATGGCAGTCGGAAAGGTCTCTGTATTTATAGCTAAATTACAAACATAAGTGAGTGAGTGGTAATATATAATAATATCCACATATTATTTAACAAGTTCACTAAATAAATTGTCACAGTCCACGGAACAGTTATTTTTTTAGGTCATAGATTAATGATCTGACATCACTTTCGTCTACCGGCAGAAGTATAAATGAGTGAGGTGGTGGTGCTGTAGACTTTGGTAATGTTAGTTGAGTGTTGTTTTTATTAATTGAATCAGCTAAATTTTAACCTACACTTACAAAAAAATTGTTAACTACATTTGCTAATTGTAACGGGTTTGTTTTTGAAATACAAATTCTAATGCCGCTTTTTTTATCTTGATAGTACCTCCTTCATCTATAGTTCAAATCACCCAGTACACCTTAGCTCATTGAATATGAACCACTTCTATATTCTATTATATGTATTTAGTTAATGTTAAATGTAGTTCAGGAAAAAACCTTGCTAGCTAGAGTTTAGTATGTGAAACATTGAACTGACAATGTTACTTAAATAAAAAAGAGTTACAATAAAAAAAAAACTTTCATATGTCAATGACTGAATAAGAAGCCAAAACTAAATACAGTTTAGTAGCAACACTCAAATATAACATATTCTGATTGCGAATGAATAGACTCTACCATATCTTTTCAGAATTTATTTTATAAAATATTGTGGTAAGCTTACCATAACTTTAAAGTTCCCAAAAGTATATGTATATATATTTTAGATGTATTTATTGAAAATGTATAACTATAGATGGTAAACCTTTAGTTGCACATTGTGTGACAATTTTTACACTGCCATCTAGCCCAAACTAAGCTATAAGCTGGTACTATGGGATCTACACAACTGATGTACATACTTATATATTTCTAAACACATACATAGGGCAAGAATATTTTTATTTATGTATTTTATCAACATAAATAAATGCTTTGAAACTTACAACTAACTCGCAAAAATAATGAAAAAAGAGAAACCCTTGTAAAACTTTATGTTGAAGATCTACTCATTAACAAGAGTTATACCATGAACTTTTGTTGACATGTAGAAATATTCATGTAACTTCAACCAGCACTAGAAACAGCATTCGAAACGCAGGTTACAAACCTGTTTGGTTATTAAAGTGTCTACAATACTCACCCAAAACAAGTAAAACTGTAAGGTACATCTTTGCAGACATCACAGCCATGGCGCAGGCGGGATCAGCACTCCCGATCCAACGCGACAATTCAATGTTATTTTTATACGCGGCCCCGACATCAAACGTCTAGTCTATTTAGGATATTCCGACATAAGTACATGTCAGTAACAAAACGCACATCCGAAGCAACTGATCAAAACACATTCACTAAAACGAAACAATCACACAATAAACAATGAATTATAAACGTCTTTTAATGTAAAGTGATTCTAGCGTTGGTTTTAATTATTATTGACGTGAAAAACATTAATGAATCGTATTCAGAGCATACTAGTCTGGCTTCACTTTTTGACATTTGTTACATTCTTTTTGATTCAACCTAATCTTAAGAAGGCAAAGGAAACTCAGTTCATACAGCTTATCTTCACTTAGAATTCGTTCAGTCCTTTGTCTAATTTAAGTCGAGTCATAAGTCCTGTCTTCCTGTAGTGGTAATATCTAGGAAAAAGTATCAAAATGGACCGAGCAAAAACCACAGATTTAGAAGAGTAAGCAGATTAAACATATTCCTTTGTTTATGGTGTAATACTTCATCCTTTTCACTCTTCATATTTGTTGCATAACGCTATCTTCTTTTGTCATGTGTAGCAACATGTAACTCACACATTGACAGCGAACAGCGCGTAGCCTTATTTTCTACATAAGGTCAACTACTGGCGCCTTTTTTGAATCAGGAATTTGTTAGTGTTTTGTGCCGAAGGGAAAATATTGTGTATATTTATTTAAATAAAGGTTATAAAAGTATAAAAAACATGGTAAAGTGTTGTGTAAAATGTTGTGTCACAAGAAATCACCAGGAATCACTTTTCACAGGTAATTGATGTTTTAGTTACAACTACGTGTTATTATTCTTAATATTTTTTTAAAAAATGGTGATTCTTCTAGACGAACCCTTGAAAAGTTGTTAATATATGGTTCATAGCATCTGTTCCATAAACCGTTTGGTCACTATCGTCATCTATATCTAAGATTTTTGTTAATCTACATACATTTTGTACTGTTATGGCATGTCAAGTACACAGGGACGAATTCAGTTCAGAAAATTGTTTGAAATCCAAAGTCAAGCTGAATGTAGTGCCCGATTCAATTAATTATGTTAATATTGTTTTAAGTTTCCTAAGGATACCATTAAACAAGATGTTTGGTTAATAAACATAAATTATGAAAGATATTAAAATTATATGATATGATAGCTGAATGCGACCCTGGATTAAGCTACCTGTCTATATGTGTGAAATAGGCTACGCAATTTTTCGCAAACGTTTGATCTGCTTACTCTTCTATATCTGTGGCATAAACATAAGCCATGCTGTTGCCGTTCTTGTATCCGTGTGACCGCTCTATCTTTGTCTATCGTTATGAATGTTAAGAGTGACAGTTACAGTAAGTGTAAGTTTAGCAACGTCACACTGTCTGTATGAAGTGTAACCACTGTTGTAACCAAAGGATGATGAATCTTTGTGTTTTGGTGCCAGTTACAGCCTATTTTCTATGTAACCTTATGAGATATCTATTGCAAATTATCAAAAATTCATGTTATGGCGTGTGTTGCTCGAGATCTAAAAAACGATCTGACCGGTAAATATATAAATATAAATACGCATCACGCCTTATCCCCGAAGGGTTGGCAGAGGCATATTATATGCCCACTTTTCACCGTGTGGATTCCTGACCCACGTAATAGGTGGTGAGCCCATTGCCGTGTTGAAATAGACAGATGCAGGTTGTAGCTAACTGCTGTTGAAAAATTTCAAGCCTATACGGCTTCAACCAGGCTTAACGACTGCCAATTACTGGCAACCGGGACCAACGGCTTAACGTGCCTTCGATCGAAACGCTTGTAAATGTAAATGCCACAAAGTGGTCACCCATCCGAGGACCAGCCATAGTGAATGTTGCGTAACTCAGTGTTCTCAGAACACTGAGATCGCGGGGCCACGAGCGCTTATTTCATAGGTAAGTTTTCAATAAGCATTATTTCGCTAACAAGTTTCAATTTTAAATAATAAAATACAAAAATCAGCAGTTTTAAATGTTTTCAGTAAGATTGTTTAAGGTTGCATTGGTTAATTATCATATTTAATATCAATAATTTATCGATGAAATATGCTTGAATATTGTAGTCATTTGTTGGGATTCAACACCTAGTCACGCAGCTAATGCACCCCGAAAGTTGCACTAAAACATTACCCGGGTTAGGCATAGGTCAGGTATTGAGTCCCGGTCTCGAATCAAGTTGACTTTTTTCACTTTAATAAAAAGTTATAAAGTAAGGCCTTTCGGCTTGGTGACGTCAATGTTAGTAGTGAGAATGTAGAAAGTGTATGGCAGAACCTTAGGGACAGTATGATAAATGCCGCGTGGAAGTGTGTGGACAAACGAAAAGAAGCAGTAGTAGGTAGGCGAGACTTGGAGTTGTTCGACTATCTGCAGTATGAATAAAGTGATTAGTGTTAACAATGACGTCCTGCAGAGATGTAGTGAATATTGTGGAAAGATGTATGCAAGTAAAGACAGAGATGCCACATCGGGAAGTGGAGCTCACTTCGATGCTCCGGATCCCGATGATCATTAAAGTCATTAGCATGAAAAAGATTGAACAAGCGATAGAAAGTATGAAATATGAAAGACAGAGTTACTGTTAAGATGATCAAGTACGCTCTCGCCTAAGCTGTTCCAGCTACAGGATGATCAACTTTGTCAACTTAGCTAGTAAGGTGTATGCAATATGCGTTATAACGGCAAGTATGCAAGATAAGGTAGTTATGGGAGGCTCATTGCGGATTCCGACGTGGAAGAGGTTGCATGGATCAAGTGTTTTTTCTCCGCATGATCGCGGAAAATTTTCAAATTTCCTACTTTGCTTTTGTGGATCTGGAAGAAGCATTTGATAATGTTGTGAGAGAAACTGTGAAAGTTAGGATCTTTGCTTGAATGCAAGTAAAACTATGGTTCTAGTATTTGAAAGAGATGATGTAAGAGCTAAATGACATAAAGTTGTGACTTACTATCTTGCCGCGTAAAATCCACTAAAAACCTCAGAATGAGAACCCCCATTATACTGGGGGCAAGAACCAGGATCTAGGACTGAGGACTCGACATTGACAAAGTGACTAGACAAGACTACATCTAAATAATAAGAAAATATAAACACTAAAGATAGGCTGTATGGACTAAGTTTCCTTTGCCTGCCCAAGACGGGCGAAGACAAGACAACAACAACTAAAAAAAATGTAACGGCATCTTGATAAATGGCCGCTGCTTGCTGTATATTATTTTCTAAAACTTGTACATTAACCTTGTTTTATGTGTAAAAATTGTGGTTTCTTAGATATAAAAGTTGTGTGAACAGTGTGTGTACAGTGAAAGATAGTGATATATTGCAGTGAAAAGCTATTTACAACGTGCCGTGCAAATTCCACTGAAAGCCTCATTAACCCCTTACCGCAGAGGTTACCAAACTTATTTTGTCTACTGCCCACTTTGAGACTAAATAAATTTTTAGCGCCCCCATTTTTTCACCTACTTAAAAACCACTATAACTTCAAATTAAATTAATTAATTGTTGTGAGCTATATTAGCGGAGATTAAACATTCATTCTAAAATAGACTTACTATAATCCGCAAGAGTTAACTTGAGGCCTGAGCACAGTAGGTAGTACATAACGACGCTCAGGTCTCAAGTTAACTCCTACGGGCTACACCTGCCAATGAGAATGATTATTGAAACGCAACTTTATAGTATTCAGACAGAGTATCTTTTATTCAAAATAAAACAAACATAATCGATTCTTATATAAAAACTAATGTGAAGGATGAATCTGACGCTGTTTAATAAGTTTGTTGATATCAGGTTCCAATTTACTCAAGAACAGCCGCAAGTCGCCACATTCGGTAACATACAAACGATTTCTCTTTTTAGTAAGCAGCGTTGCCACAGCACTAAATCCACGTTCACACAAATATGACGATGGGAATGCTATCAAGAATCGTTGAACAATTGACCACAATCCAGGGTACAATTGCGGGATCGGTTTTTGTAGCCAAAATTCTTGATAGCCATTTTTGAACTTGATTTTTATTTCCTCGTTTGTTGTCAATTCTATAAGTTCTTCTTCCAGTTGAGGTGAGATTGCTGTGTTTACATTTGAAAAAGGATCTAACACCCAGCCTGGTATTTCCAAGTTCAAAATGTCCTGGTATCGTTCGGTGAAGTCAATGTGGAGATTTTCCAAATGTTGGCAGTAGGTAAACAAGTCGTCGTTACTGTAGGATACTGATAAATTCGGAAAATTGTGCCCATATTATTTTTGTGTCGAAGCAGTTTGGCTGCGAAAGCAGCAACGACATTTTTTGTTTTAATTAAATTTAGTTCATCGCCTTGCAGTTGGAGATTCATGTCGTTGAACAATTTATACAGGTCTGTCATGTAAGCTATATAATTTTTTGATGTAATGAGCTTGTTGCGCAATTCTGTATCTTTAGTTTCCAAGAACTCTATCACAGAGTCAAACAGGTCGTAAAATCGAGCCAGACAATTGCCTCTTGATAGCCAACGAACCTCAGTATGAAGCAACAAACGGTTGGAATCTTCGTCATTAGTAACACAAAGCTGATGAAATAATCTATCATTTAAAGAGCTGGTACGGCTTTTATTGACTGCTTTGATGACATATTGCAGTGATTAAAATATTCGTTCACTTAAGTTTCTAGCAACCAAATGTTGTCTATGAATAACGCAATGTACAGCAAGTACATTTGGAATTTTATTTTTTAATTACGCTATGTAGCCTTTAATGGTACCCTGTCATAGCCGGAGCGCCATCCGCAGCAACTGATATAATATTTTTCAAGGGAATCTCTTTCTCATCACAAAACTTTTCCAATGTATTGAATATGGTTTCGCCTTTTGTATCGGTCTCTAAATTTCTAGCAAACAATATTTCTTCACATATTTTCTCATGTTTAATAAACCTCACGTAAGACAGCAACAATGCTTCATTAGTAGGTAAAGTGGACTCATCGAGCTGAATTGAGAATTGACTAGTCTTCAGATGATTGCACAATGGTCCTTCAATGTTTTCAGCCATTTCATCAATTCGTCTTTGCACAGAATTATTACTCAAAGGAATTTTTCGGATAATATCTGCGGCCGGTTTATGAAGCACAGTAGTTATTACTCCTATTTTTTACTTCCGACATAGTCTTGTTTTAAGAAATACATAAGTAAGTGTTGAACTTAAGTACTGCTTATCCATTACGCGCGAAACCGCAAATGAAAATAAAATAAATATTCCGTTTTTTTTATAGGATTGCATAAGCAGCAGGCACCGACAGGAATAAGACAAACATGCATTAACTCGTTTATCTCATTCGACGCTCAATTGTACTCAACAAGTAAGAACAAGTATTCTATGAATCAGCTGATTGATACAGGAATGCACAAATCGGGTTATTTAACAAAAACTTGTTAAAACATGATTGCCCGCGGTCATCGACGCTCATTCGACGCTCAATTGTACTCAACAAGTAAGAACAAGTATTCTATGAATCAGCCGATTGATACAGGAATGCACAAATCGGGTTATTTAACAAAAACTTTTTAAAACATGATTGCCCGCTGTCTATTATCTACGAAAATTACCTATCTAGGAATACTAATAACTATTAAAATGAGAAAGTGTGTCTATTGCCTTTTTATTTGTTTGTTTGTGTCTACTTTCATTTCGAAACGGAGCGACCGATTGACATGATTTTTCTTCTATTTATTGAATAAAACAGGACAGATACATGAACTACGCGGAGAGAAATATCGAACCGAGTTTAAGCAATCTCTTAATTAATATTAGTTGATGTTCACAAGTTGTAGCCGAGAGTCGAGTTCTCTGTCGGTGTCTAAGAGTCCTCCTAGCTAGATGAAATTACAAATCGCCCCCCGAAGCCTACACAACGCCCCCATTTTTTTTCTGGGTCTCTTACCCTCTCTGCCCCTCTTTAGGCCTGCAGCGCCCACAAGGGGGCGTTATCGCCCACTTTGGGAAACGTTGCCTTACTGCATACGAATCCATATATAGCTGCGGAAGTTTACGAATTTTTTAGGAGCTAACGATATACCTAATCTTAAAAAACTAACTTAAATCAGGACAAGAATTTCATCGTGAAACGGAATATCAATAATTTCATTATTGCAAATGTCACCTGTCAAATAATTTGTAGGTTATGTGTTATGTGCTGCACACGTGCAATTGGCCGGGAGCAAGGAAAAAAGTGCTACTTTCATTATTAAAAAAAAAACCAAAAAGGTGAGTAAAGGCAACAAAAAAAAAATAACTATATTCTCTAAACTTTCTAAAATACGGGAATCGTTTGAATTTTGCAGTGTTTTGCTTTTTTTTCTTACTTTTTTAAATGTGCCAAATTTGGCTTCGTATGCATTCCGGTCTAAATGTTTCCTGTCATATGTGGCTTGGTATGCATTTAAGGTTACTTTTGCTTATTCCAGAAATGAATCCTGCACGCTTTTACGGCATTGCTAAGCATGTTAATGTTATTCCTGGCGATGGCAACTTGAGTGACGATGATATTGCTTCAAATGGTGATGATGATTATGAACTTGCCTCAGTTCGTTTTCCTCCAAAAAGACATATTATTGTTCCTGATTCTAAATTTGATTTTTCTGAAGAAGATAACATTCCTCTATTAAATTTACAGTCTGCATCTACATCCAAATCTGAGGGAAAAAAAGGCTAAAAAAACAGGTTATTTGGAAAAAGGGAAAAATGCCAGCTTACAATATAAAAAATTTGGAATTCATGGGTAACACAGATTTACCTGAGGTTATAAAGCAACTTGTTTCTCCAGCAGACGTTTTCAAGTTTTTGTTAACAGCTGATATGGTTGCTTTTATAACTGAACAATCAAACCTTTACTCTATTCAGGATAATATCAATAAACCAGCAATGATCACGAAAGAGGAAATGGAAAAAAATATTGGAATCGTCATCTATATGTCCTGTGTGAAGTTACCGGCAACGAGGAAGTATTGGTCAAAAGAAGTAGGCCAGTCGCAGGTTTACGAAATAATGACGTGTAACAGATTTGAATTAATAAAAAGATTTTTGCATTTTAATAATATAGAGAACTTTATACCTAGTGGCGAAGATGGACATGATAAATTATTCAAAATTCGGCCTGTATTAGACATGATTCGTGAGCGTTTAAAGTTAGTCCCTAAGGAAGAGTTCTTAGCCGTGGATGAACAAATAATCCCTAACAAATGCCGTCATGAATTAAAACAGTATAACCCTGCTAAACCTCACAATTGGGGTTACAAAAACCAGGTACTGAGCGGCGTTAGTGGTATATCTCTATACCACTAACTAACTTAACACTAACTAACATATAAGTATATCTCTACAAAAATGGTTTACTTCCTCTAGGAACTGTGAGACTCAATCGTGTGGCGAACTCAAATATGCCTTCTGAAAAGGAACTGAAGAAACGTGGACGCGGAAGCATGGAAGAAAAAATAGCAGTCATAGATGAAGTTAAGTTAGGCCTTGTTTCATGGTTTGATAACAAGTGTGTGAATCTTCTTTCAGCATACGTTGGAAGCGAGCCTACGACCACAAAACGGCGTTATATTCGACAGGATAAAAAATATGTTGACATAACTTCTCCCCAAGCTGTCGATGTTTATAACAAGTATATGGGTGGAGTAGATTTGCTTGATGTTAAATCAAGCAAAGCAAAGCTGGGTTATTACAGGATCCAATTGCGGTCTCGCCAGTGGTACAGGAGGATTTTTTTTCACATGGTGGATTTGTGCATTGTAAATGCTTGATTGTTATGGCGCCAAATCAATGCTGACTCCTACATGCCATTGTTTGATTTTAAACTCGCTGTGTCCGAGCATTTGCGAAAGGCTGGAAAAACTGTAATTCCCAAGAAACATGGTCGTCCGTCTAGTATTCTTGGAACACCTACATCCAGCCGAGGTGGTACTCCCTCCAGCTTGCCTAAGACATCAAGAACTGCCTTTGGACTCGGTACGTGCAGATGAGATTAGCCATTATCCGATTTGGAAGAAAAACACCCGACAATTATGCCAGTATTGTTTGAAATTCCGCTCTTTCACAATATGTGACAAATGTATTATTTTTCTGTGTTATAACGACAAACGCAACTGTTATAAAGAATTTTACGAAATATAAAATAATATTATCCTAAACGCATACGAAGCCATAATTCAGTCATTTGGAAGACATGAAGCTGGTGGGAACGTCACGGCAACCGAACAGACATCGTATTCGAATGAATCCACTATTATTAAGTGATAAGGACTTCAGATATAAATATAGATTTAGCAAACGATTTTTTATAAAAATAGTGGATTTGTTGCGGGATTATGTATACTCTGATCCTCGAGGATACCCTATATCACTAGAGATCCAAGTTGCTTGTGCTTTAAGAAGCTGGGCTCGACATGAAGTAAGCACCACGCTTAATGAACGAAGTATTCACGTAAACCATTGACGCTACAATATACCTATACTTTTAAATCTATTTACAGATTCAAGATGATACAGCTGACTTGCATGGTGTATCTCAGCCTGTAGGGAGCAAAATCTGCAAAAAAGGTGCTGAATCTTAAGCTCGTCTAGCTTATAAATATATAAAAATGCCATCTACACTAGACAGCCAGGAATAGACGATGAAAAAATTTAGAATTGTGGCAAATTTCCCAACTGTTATTGGTGTAATTGATTGTAGCCATATAAGAATAAAAAAAAACAAATGGTGGTCTGTTGTATATAAACAGAAAAGGGTACTCCTCCATAAATGTACAGGTTAGTCATTATTTAGTGTTTTAAAAGTACAAACATACATATTATTTAATTTTACATCATATTATTGGAGACATAAATAATACTGATAAACCCTAATATCTCATTTATTTTGAACAATTAAGAAATTAGTACTGTTAAAATCATGATGGACCCATTCTCATAATAGTGGAGACAAAAGGATTATAAAATCCAGTTGGACCCATCAATGGAACTTTCCAATGGAACAAACAGTCCTGAACTAATTTAGACAGTTTGGAAGCAACTAGGAATAAACTAAGGTGAAAAAGAATGTTATGATACAGACTGTTTTTTGTCCTGGTACTTAATATTATCTCATATTTACAGGAAAACATACTTGTGAGATAAGAAATAGTTAATATATAATATTATGACTGTTGTTTTCACACAATTCATAATCGTGCCATGGTTATTATACATTAGCATTATACTTATCCTTTTATTTTTGCAGATGGTTTGTGATGCAGACTTGAAAATCATGAATATAGTGACAAGATGGCGTGGAAGTGTACATGACTCGAGAATTTTCAGGGAAAGCAGAATAAAACAGAGGTTTGAAGCTGGTGCAATTCGAGGAATATTGCTGGGAGATAGTGGCTATCCTTGCATGCCATACTTATTTACACCAGTATTAAACCCAACCACTCCTCAAGAAGAAAGATATAATAGGTCTCATATTCGAACCCGGAACACAGTAAAGCGTTGTTTTGGACTGTGGAAGCAAATGTTTCGTTGTCTCTTAAGAGGCATGTATGGAGACATTGAGACAGCTAAAAAAACCATAGTTGCATGTGCTGTGCTTCATAACATAGCCATTGATATGAAGGAAGATATTTTCCCTGGTGAGGTTGAGATCAATGAACCCATAGCTATTCAATCTCCAAGAGCTTCCAACTCTATCCGTGGGACAGTAAGGAGAAGGCAATTTATGAATAGACATTTTATTACACAATATAATTTTTTATATAAAAATCAGTACTTTTAATTCACTTTTTCTTTCCTGTAGTTCACGTTCAGTACCTGTAAATAATAGCACTTTAGCCTTTTTGTCACTAAAAAGGGCAAAGGGGACACATTTTTATGGAATTTATTTGGCCCTTTATACCCACCTAAGTTCCGTGCTTTGGAAGGCACGTTAAGCCGTTGGTCCCGGTTGCCAATAAAATGGCAGTCATTAAGCCAAGTTGAAGGCCTTATGGGTGGCTTAAAATATTTCAACAGCAGGTCGCCGCAGCCTGCGCCTGTCCATTTCAACACGGCAATGGGCTCACCACCTGTTACGTGGGACAAAAATGCATATGGTGAAATGTGGGCGTTAAGTGTGCCTCTGCCTACCCCTTCGAGGATAAAGGCGGAACAATTAGTATGTATGTACATAAAACAGTCAGTATCTACAATAGAAAGTGCCTTACTTATTTGATATTTCTTCCACTCTTTCATTTATGCTAACGTAACTGGTGTTTTTGTCGACTTATCTTCTAATATTTGAGCAGAGTTGGAAATTAGTTGAAGTAGTATTTCCTAGAAAAGATGTTAGAAATTATCTATTAGGAATATATGTGGACTATCATTGGCTTTTTAGACTGAATTATACAATTACTTACTTTCTCTTCAGGAGTCCAATTTTCTCCTCTTTTTCTTTTTTGCTGATCCATGTTATGAATGTGAAAGTACATATATATAGTGGACAACAATCCAAATTATTTTTTTACAAAGTTTCGCGTTTAAACTACTCCATTGATTCCATTTCACGCTTGTTGTCGATTTATGTAATATCAAAAAAATAACGTTACAACTACTAATATTTACAATAGTTAATATATAATATAAATCACAAAATATATTTATTCATATTCATAAAATCCAAAACAGTCTTATTTCGTGTATTTAAATATTATAATAGTTATAATTCAAAATTGATTCTTAAACATTGTGGCAAACGGAACTGCGTAATGAATGAAATAACGATTTCCATTTATTATCTGTAGATAAAATAAATAAATAAAATAAATATCCATCACGCCTTATCCCCGAAGGGGTGGCAGAGGCATATTATATGCCCACTTTTCACCGTGTGGATTCCTGTACCACGTAATAGGTGGTGAGCCCATTGCCGTGTTGAAATGTACAGACGCAGGTTGTGGGTACCTGCTGTTGAATTTTTTCAAGCCGCCCATGAGGCTTTCAACCAGGCTTAACGACTGCCATTTTACTGGCAACCGGGACCAACGGCTTAACGTGCCTTTCGAAGCACGGAAACGCTCGCAAATGTAAATGCCACAAAGTGGTCACCCATCCGAGGACCAGCCATAGTGAAAGTTGCGTAACTCAGTGATCGTTTACAGAACACTGAGACCGCGAGGCCACGAGCGCTTCTGTAGATAATATTTAAAAACGTAGTGTTACGACATTTGGCGGGCAGAGTGACAAGTGCGGACGCTTGCTTTATATTATTTTCTAAAACTAGTGCATTTATCTTGTTTTATGTGCGGGAGTGGTGGTTTCTTGGACATAAAAGTTGTGTTAACGTGCTATAGTGAAAGACAATGATATATATGCAGTGAAATGCTATTTTCTCTCTTGCCGCTAAACGTCCACTGACAACCTTAGTATAAGAATCACCATTATACTGAGGGCAAGGACCAGGACGGACAAAGAGGACACGACATCGACTGGACAGGACTAATTAGAAGATAAGATTGAAGAAATATGATATAAAAAATAAGATTTGGCCAAAACCAGGCCATTAAATAATTAGTAAAAAAAAAAAAACGTTGTTTTACATTCTCTTTGCCATGAAGTTAATACAGTACTAAGTAGTCGGGGTTTAATTCTAGTTTTGTAATATGGACAGCATTTAGTGCTTGTACTAACGTTAGTCCCGTAATAAGTTAAGACTAACTAGTCCTGGTTTAAAGCTGGTTTATATTAAGTTTTTGTAATAAGACGGAATAACGAAAATAATTAATACTGAAGACTAGGCTGTATGGACTAAGTTTCCTTTGCCTGCCCAAGATGGGCGAAGACAACTAAAAAAATGCAATATTTCATATCACTTTGCAATTTGCAAATATTGCTTGTTTGATGTAAATTAGTTAAATATATCGCTGACTATAAAAAATACATTTGCTAAAGTAAATAAGAATATGTCATTCTTTTATTTATCACCAGTAAAAGGCGAATTACCTGTACATTTATTAGAAACAATTCTCGATAATAGGTTGGAGCATTTAAAAAAGATATATCAAAGGGAGTCTGTTGTTTACAACGAATATGTTGTTGAAGGAAGCATATACGACAATGTTGGACATTTTATGTTGTGCATTATTACAATATTAAGTAAAAATAGAGAGCTTCTTCAGTTTTTTCTCAAATCGGAATTGGAACAGTTTAAACTCAGATTAGAATCGCTCACTGCATATGAAATGAGGTACTTTTCGAAGAAATTGATACGAACTATTAAAAAGTACAAAAATGTACCTATATTTATTGAAGCACTTCAAACATTATGTTGTCATTTGATGTTAAAACATGTAGCTCAGCATCTGTGTTCAACATTCTGCACAAAAGACTGTAATGCTTACAATATAAGCTTAAAATTTACACATTGCCTTCATTTAGTGGCTAAAAGGCAAGTAGAATTATGTAAAGGTAATGCTGTCATTCCTTGTGGAAGATGGAAACAATATCTAGCAACACTATTTGTTGAAAATTTAAAATGGCGAATTAACGAAACAAATTTAGATGAACTTCACAGCGACCCTAGAATAATAACATTGTTGAAAAAAGTGGAAGTGGAATTTTGTTTAGTGAAAGAAAAGAGTAATGGATTAGCAAGTAAAGATGTTGATACTGCAGCTAGATATTTTCCGCCATGTATGTTAAACTTACATCGAAGTTTAAGAATAAAGCATAGACTATCTCACTCACAAAGGTTTTATTACAGTTTATTTCTTAAAGACATAGGAATGCCCATTGAAGAAGCAATAAGTTTTTGGAGTGCAGAGTACAGATTACATCCTAATGGCCATCACAGCTGCGGTCACAACTGGGATAAAGATGAAAAAAAATATTTGTATGGTATCAGACATATGTATGGCTTGGAAGGGAGTAAAAGAAATTATAAATCAGTTAACTGCCAACGTATTCAAAGCATAGACAATGCTTGTTCTGAAGGTGGTTGTCCATTCAAGTCTTTTGACAACTCAAAAATGATTCCACTTTTAAAAAATTGTACGGAACTTTTATTGTCACAAATAAATGAGTTAAAAAGTAAACATTTATATACAACTGCATGCATGTTATATATGCAGAATAGTCATTTAAAAATAAACAAGTGTGATAGTAGTTTTAGATTTAATTTTACACCTGTTAAATATTATCTAACCATTTCCAAAAATCATCCTGAATTATATTAAATGTTAAATATTTAAAAAAAATTATTATTTGATTGAATTCAAGAGTGCAGTTTGTATTTAGGCTCAGGTCAAATTCAGCTGCCAGCTATGAATTTAATGGAGTTGGAAGTGAACCCCAAGCATCAAATTAAAATAGTGTTCATCATACTTTCTGATGGATAAAACTTTAACAGATCCTTTGATATCTTAACTAAGAGATATGAAACAAGCTCTTTTCAGAACGAATGTTCATAATTTCAAATTATTATTTATAATAATAAATAATTTGCTTTTGCAATGTTATAGAATGTTCATTCCATTTCATTATTGATTTGTTTTGAGGGAGATTTGTTTAAAGTGTGTGATGCACATTAGTGTGCAAATTAATATTTGTATATGACCAATATGTACTACTGTAGGGAGCAGCGGGAGAAACTTTACTACACTGGTTCTCATAGTAAACACTGCGTTCGCCAAATCTCTTTAGTTAAGATATCTATGTACAGATCGCTTAGTAAAATTATAGTGCTGTAAGGTCAGAAAGTTAATCAATAATAGCGAAAAATACATAAATTTTCCTCTCTATAAGTACTTATTTTAAATTTTTGAAGTAACAGTTGTCCCATTGTTTATTAAGTAGACGTACAAGTTCTGCTTAGATCCAACAAGATTAGATCCTTCAGTTGGTAAAGCCTGAAATGTCTCCTAAACCACTGAATGACTCCGGAGACCGTAAACACTGGCTGACTGTCTAGATCTCCAAGAGAAGTTTGCGACGCATTCAGCCATTACATAATACCGGCCCTAAAATAGAGCCCTGTGAAACACCATACTACCTCTATCACTGTTCGGACAGTGATAGGTTGACAGTGACAGTGAAGACAAATTATACCCGAACCATCCAAAGACCTGGACCGAATACTAGAAGAAATCTCATGAAGCACCCACTAACAATTGGTGACCAACATACCATGATAGTTGCTCTAGGCTGAGCCCAATATGTAGAACACCAATATCAGAATCAAGACTTTTACGACTGCTATAATTTTTAGCACAAGTTTACGGTAAGTTGACGATCATATCTAAGCAGGTTGACAGCGTTTTCGTTAAGAGACATTAAAAGATCAATTTTCACACTCTGTATTACTAACCTAACCCTGAAGTGATAGAGATAAACCCGCGCTCGTAAATAAGCGAGTTTTAGGTCACTAGGGTATCTACCCTAAAACTCGTTTATTTACAGGCACGTGTTTTCTGTTGAAAATAAATATACCTAGTGGAGGAATAACCAATGGTGATAACAAAGAATATGCACGAACAATCGCGTTGTACCGTGGTCACAGGTTGACATCCTGTTCTGTTCATCATTTATCTAGTAAGTATTTAAGATGTATTCTGTAGCACGGTAACGCTCGTAAATAGAAATTTTACATAACGGTCATCCATCTGTGGACCAGCCGTAGCAAAGGTAGCTTAACAGGTCGTTTACATAACACTGAGTTAGCGGAGCTAGGAACGCTTCTTGTAAAGCGCATCATTATTTTGTGCTTATTCATGTGCTACATTAGTGACCGGTTGGATAATTAGTTATACTCGTAATTTTTGTATGAAATACAAAACCAAAAACAGACTGAAAGTCGTATTGATTGAAAGCGACAGTACGCTGAACGAACTCTTGTGCGTAGTGCTACGGTGTTATTTGACGTAAAAGTTTAATTAAACCGCTTTGATCTAGCGGCGACGCGACCTAAATAATGTGCCATAGTTACAGCGCCAAGAAATACTATTTCCGAAATATATTTACAATCTTACTGCACTCATAATTTCAACTGTCTTGTTTAGTTATGTATCAACTTTTGTCATTTCCAAGAACAGTAAATATTACATACATTTTGATACACCTATTTAAGGGGTAGGTATACTATAAACCCACGTTAATCCAGTTGTGTTTAATTTTAGTTAAGTACCTATCAACAGCGTAAGACAATGATCGTTAAAATACTGAACGGTGTTACGAGCTACGAGGCCTTTAGTTCTTGCTCAGTGATTGATTCTTCAACGCACAGCTTAAACTGTACGAGTAGAATTCTTTGTCTTTGTTGAGGATCAATGCCCACCCATCTAAATCTATGGTTGTTGTTTTTTTAATCTGTGGCAACCCTCAAGGCTTCGTTCGTGACATCCTTCGAACTTCCGTCGCACCTTGTTGATCCCGTCCAATAATTTTCTTTACAAGGTAATGTATAAAAATACGCCCAATTTGTCACATGTATTATTACTGCTTCGCTCTCCAGGGTAGTAGCACTATTCCGCGGTAAATGTGCAATCCAATACTATTTTTTTAATCTAACCAAACCAAAAAATACTTAGGTACTTTCGTCTTTATTAGGCGCGAGCGACAGGAAGCGAGCAACGTTCCTTCCTCTGTGGATACCTAAATATATACGTGGGTGTTCACTAGAAAGGAGATTTGAAAATTCACCATTTTTTTTATACCACTGAGGTGGCAGACAAGCATACGGTTCACTTGATGGAAAGTGGTCACCGTAGTCATTGGACGTTTGCAACACCAGAAGTGCAGCACTCGCGCTACCAAAAATTGGACCATTGAAGGCCCCTTGAAAACGGAGATTCATATTAAGCCATAGGTGAAATTTTCGTTCCGACGAAAATCCGTTGCATTTGTAGCTTTCAATCCGTATTAGATAGATATTATTAAATAGAGAAAAACAGCTTTCTAATAGCACTCTATTAGTAAGATAAAACGATGTATACACTGCACTTCAAGTTTTTTCAAGGTCCAGCTATGCAATTCACAAATCTCGGATCCAAATCCGCTACGGCCGAAATGTCATCGATATTCATAGAACTCGAATTCTCGACATTTGCGCGGTAGCGGATTTGGATCCGAGATTTGTGAAATGCATAGCAGGTGTTATCCCACTTTGTAGAGGAAGTGAAGGGCGTGCTTGTGACGGAATTAAAAATTATTGTTGTATTATTGTATTGGAGTAAGGACTAGATGACCCCCACAGCTTCGCCCGTGGAATATTTCGACCTCCCGTCGCACCTATTAAATCCCCGTCGTCGCTTATAAATTCTACAATGATGCATAAAATTTTTCCCGATTTGTCGACATTTATGATTACTGCTCTGCTCCCCAGTGTAGGAGCGTAATGATATATAGCCTTAAGCTTTCCTCGATAAATGGGCTATCTAACACAAAAAGAATTGTTCAAATCCAACCAGTACTTTCTGAGATTAGCGCGTTCAACCAAACAAACAAACAAACTTTTCAGCTTTATAATATTAAATATTGATATATCATTACGCTACTACCCAGTAGAGTGGAGCAGTAATAATAAATGTCAATAAAACGGGCAAACTTTCATACATTTTTGTAAACGTAATGAAAAAGTGATAAATTAATTTAATATCTAATTACGTTCCTTGTCAAATGCAGCATTGGCACCTAACGCGCGCCAGCAGCTTGCGTACCTTTTTTATAATTATTATGAAACTCTTTTTATATTTAGATCAAATCTTTCTATATAATAAGTATCTAATACTGGATATCCTACTTCATAACAATTAATGTATAAAAAATATTTTATTACGTAAAATGGTCTTTTTAGATACCTACATTTAACTACAGCTACACACTCTGTACCTATTTAACTATTAACGGAATTATATTTCATGTATTTAGTCTGCTGAAAGGAGCACAAGTGTACGGTTGTGTCTACCTTTCCGCCATCATGGATTCCCGCGAGTCCTTTCCGGTCAAATTTGACGGCGAAATTTACGATTTGCAAAAGTTTTTACGCGATCATCCCGGGGGTGTAAATACTCTAAAATTTTATAAAGGAAGGCCAATTATGGATGCAATGGAAAAATTTGAACATAGTGCTAGTGCTTATCACATGATGAAGGATTTTAAATTAAAAGATGATGAATTAAAAGATATTAATTTGACTGGTGAACTGAGTGAAAATGGGCGAATTATCACCAGTGAAGAGAGTTCGAGGGATCTAGAGGAAATTAAGTTTTTAGAAGAACTTGAGGTATGTGCGATTCTGTTGTTCAGGTGTAAAAGGAAATTAACAAAATATGTACTTAATATATTTGACTGCGGTGAAGGCAGTGCAAGTTTATGCGACTATCGGTAAGGTCCCGGGTTTTAAGTCCACTGGTACGGGAAAAATGCTATCGATGTACGACCGTTCGTCCGTCCATTTAGTCTACAGGTCGCATTTTTCATCGGATTGGCATGGACAATCCTTGAAATAGCCAATAACTTTTAGCGAGAGGTTTTTTCGATTGGGGGGGAAATGGAGGCAAGGGGAAATGGTCCCGTGTGGTTGTTAAGAGCGCACAAAACGGTGTGTTTAGCCTTTTTCCTCAATTTACTCCGAAATCTACGGTTCACAGAACCAATAGTTAGGTATAAGACGTTATTTTTACGCAACGCCAATTAGCCCAAAATAAGCTTTATGGTACAGGATCTAGAAATCTGATAAACATTTCGATCACAACACAGAAACACCCAAACTCCGTAACAAACAGTTGCGGATCACACAAATACTTGTTCCAACCCGGGAATCGAACCCAGGCCTCAGTGCGGCAGTTGCATACTCTACCCTTAGGCCACCGGTTCAGATCAAATATTTGAAAGCTTGTGCCTCGGAGTTTGAATGACTTCTAAGTTCTATGTAGGTTTAATATCTATATATATAAAACTAGCTTACCCCCACGGCTTCGCCCGTGACGTAGAACTCTCGTTGCACCCATTTAATCACGTTGTTTATTACTGTTACAGTAATGTATAACACACTCGCCGTGTGCCCAGCGTGGGACGGGCCGCGTATTGCCCTCACGGACATAATTAAATAAAATAAATAAATATCCATCACGCCTTATCCCCGAAGGGGTGGCAGAGGCATATTATATGCCCACTTTTCACCGTGTGGATTCCTGTCCCACGTAATAGGTGGTGAGCCCATTGCCGTGTTGAAAGAGACAGACGCAGGTTGTGACCTGCTGTTGAAATTTTTTAAGCCGCCTATAAGGCCTTCTACCAGGCTTAACGACGGCCATTTTTCTGGCAACCGGGACCAACGGCTTAACGTGCCTTCCGAAGCACGGAAACGCTCGCAAATGTAAATGCCACAAAGTGGTCACCCATCCGACGACCAGCCATAGTGAAAGTTGCGTACCTCAGTGATCGTTTACCGAACACTGAGACCGCGGGGCCACGAGCGCTTCATTTGCTCTTCGGGCATGGACTTCGGACGGGCATAATTGGTGTCGATATCTGCCGGCCGTGGTGCAAGCCATGGTCGGCAGCCAACAGTGCTGGGCCGCCGTCGCCTCATTTGCTAGTGAGGTGATGGCGCCCAAACGAGAAACAGCGGGTGCGCGAGCGTACGGGACAGACGCTCCCGCCCCGCCGTCGTGTTCGGGGTCGTGTGCAATCACGGCGACGTGCAGAGTACATGCGCGCCCCCGAATAGTGTCTGGCCGTGGGCGGAACCCACCCAACTGGTCACTTGACGAAGGGCACCCCTTCTGTGTTTCACGGGGTGCCCATTTAGCGCACGCCCGTACCGGCCGCTCCCTACCTCCTCCGCTTACAGAGGAACGCTCGAGAGTGGTGGAGGTGCGGGCTAGATTCTTCAGCTCCTTAGGGAGCTCCGGGGTGGTCGCTTTCCGGCCGCCCCAAGACGGACCCCTCCACTCTGGGGTGCCCCTTGCCGACTCGCAGTGATTTAACCTCAGGCCTACCCTGGGAGTCGGTTTTAAGATGAGGCGGAACACCGCGGGGTTTAGTGGGTAGGACGGCCCCTCTCTTACGGGCCGGGAGTCCACACTGTCCTTGCTGCCCCCGCAGTAGGGATGACGGTGAGTAAAGGCATTCCCCGCGTTACAAAAAAAAACAGTAATGTATAATATGCTCGATTTGTTGACATTTATGATTACTGCTTCGCTCTTCAGGGTAGTAGTATGATACATACAAATGGTCACGCATCAATCCCTGAAGAGTTAGGCAGTGCCATACTATACACCCACATTTCATCGTATGCATTTTTGACCCACGTAACGGTTGAGTGAGCCCATTGCTGTTTTGAAATGGACAGGCGCAGGCTGTGGCGGCCTGCAGTTAAAAGTCTTCAAGCCGCCCATAAAGCCTTCACTGGACTTAACGACTGCCATTTTACCGGGACCAACGGCATTTCGTGCCTTCTGATGCACGGAAACACTCGCAAATGTAAATGCCACAAAGTGGTCACCCATCCAAGAACCAGCCATAGTGAAAGTTGCTTAACTTCGTGATCGTTCACAGAACGGAGTTAGCGGGCCACAAGCGCTTCGTAGCGTGATGATATGATTTTTCCTTGAGCCTTTCTCGATAAATGTAAAAACTAACACAAAAATAATGATTCAATTTCGCGTACCTATATCTCGATGATCTCAACCCTCAATCATGTCACCATCACAAAATTTATCCAAATCGGTTGAAGTGTAAAAGCATAAACAACACTAACTGCATTTTATTCATTTATATTTGTAATTCGCGGATCGCGGAATTTTTTTCCCGCGGGTATACGGGAACAAAATGTAGCCTCAAGGAGTAACTCCTTTAACATCAGCTATCTGCCAGTGAAAGTCCCGTTAAACTTGGTCCAGCCGTTTCAGAGATTAGCCGGAAGAAACAGATAGACACAGAAAAAAGTTAAAGCTTGATATTTTTTTACCACCGACGCAACAACGATGGGGTGTTAAAAGTTTGACGTGTCTGTGTGTGTCTGTGATGATCTGTCTGTGGCTTCGTAGCTCCCGAACGGATGAACCAATTTTTTATTTTTTTGTTTAAAAGGTGAATTATTCGAGAGTGTTCTTAGCTATGTTTGATAAAAATCGTTTCAAGATGGCCACCGCCCCACAATGGCGGCACATATATTTTTAACTACTTCCTCAATATGGATATCAAATGAAAGGTCTTGAATAGTAGAATAATGTACAATAGGTAATAATAAAAAGAAACTCGAAAAATATATTTGAGTGAAGCTATGCGGGAAGGACTTAGGGCCGTATTTTAGAACGTTACTCAATACTCAAGAAACGCTTGAGGCTAGTTTTTGCCTTAAAATACTAGTCTCAAGTGTTTCTTGAGTATTGAGTAACGTTCTAAAATACGGCCCTTAGTTTGACAATGACATTGTCATGTTGCTACTTTTATTATATTTTTAAGCCCCGCCGAAAAGAGGGATGTAACAAGTTTGAGGTGTCTTGTCTGTGGCATCATAGCTCCCGTACGGATGAAGCGATTTCAATTTAGCTTTTTTACGTATTAAAGGTGACTTATGTGCGAGTCTTGTTAGACATGTTTGATGAAAATCTGTTAAGCCGTTTAAAAGTTGTGGGGGTTGAAAGTGGGGAAGAATAACCGAATGTCTCCAAAATATACTCGAGTGGGGTCTCAAATGAAAGCGCATCACGTGCACATTACGCTGTGAAAAAGCTCTGCGGTGAAAGGGGGGAAACATACCCAATGTCTGCATATATATATATGTATGTTTTTTTAAATGAAGTTATGTATTTACAACTTAACTTATCTACTTAAAACTTAATTTAATAAGTATGTACCTATAAAAAGTATTAAATAAAAAAAAACAAAAATTAAAAAAAAAACTGTAGGCAGTTTTTTTTTTAATTTTTGTTTTTTTTTATTTAATACTTTTTCCTGGTAAACGGGAACTACACCACGCGTGCGGAGCCGCGGGCGTCAACAAGTATTTCATACATTGTAGAGCATCGCGTGAGAGTTACGGCGACAAAGCTATATATAGGTTATGTTCAACTAATATTTCATGTCATAAAAATAATAATTATATTTTAAAAGGACGGGTATGTCCAGAACACGGAGTTCGGACTAAAACTTATTCCGTTACTTTAACTATTAATGAAAAGTCAAGAAAAATTCAGGATGTTCTTTGCCAGGACTGTACCTCTACGCGACGTATTTAAAAAAATATGTTAATACATAGGTACTTTAAGATTGAGTTTCGTTTATATTTTTTTACTTTTTAAAGGGAACTTAGGTTATTAAGTAGGCTTAATAACCTAAGTTCCCTTTAATTTAAGTTATTTTTAAGTTATTAACATATTTTTTTAAATACGTCGCGTAGAGGTACAGTCCTGGCAAAGAACATCCTGAATTTTTCTTGACTTTTCATTAATAGTTAAAGTAACGGAATAAGTTTTAGTCCGAACTCCGTGTTCTGGACATACCCGTCCTTTTAAAATATAATTATTATTTTTATGACATGAAATATTAGTTGAACATAACCTATATATAGCTTTGTCGCCGTAACTCTCACGCGATGCTCTACAATGTATGAAATACTTGTTGACGCCCGCGGCTCCGCACGCGTGGTGTAGTTCCCGTTTACCAGGAACTTGTTCCCGGAATAAAAAGTAGCCTATTTAATTATATTTATTCTATGTATTAAATTAAAGTAGTTGCTTTTGAATAATTAACTAATTATTAAACTTGTTTATAATAATTACACATTTTAGCTAATAATTGTACACATTTATTGTCCTGGCTACAAGAATAGTGTTCATAAAAAAATACGAAATATGTAAGTGCCGTTCACATGACCATCAGTTCAGTCTGTAATGGGATTATAGAGAATTTGAGGGAATTTATCAACAACCAATAGCAAAATATTTGCAATTGATATGTGATGTATTTTACTTATCATTTCATTATATAACATCGCGCCTGTTGGAATTCAAGTGGTAAACGTTTATACTCGTAGTAGGCACACCATAATATTTTTGCTAGGTATGCAGTAGACTTAATTTTTTAAGCGCCTTCTTTCAATTCCTCGGGGTAATGCATACGACTACTACTGTCTTCTGTTGTTCCTCTCTCTCGTGATTTCAAATGTCGGCTTGGAACTAATATTTGTGTGATAAACGGTGAATGATTCTACGTTAATTCGACGTCTTTATTATACCAAGTTAACGACCCTCTTTGCGAAGGCAGAGATGAGATAGAACGAGATGAGATGAGATAGTCTAGTGGGTAGTCTCAAGAGGGTAGGAACTTAATGACTATTATAGGTGTGTGTGTAGGTATGCGTAAGTTCGAAATATATCACTAGTCGGAAGCCGCGGGTACAGCTAGTTCTTTCATACTGTACCAGCAAGTGATTCCAAACAAGAATTATAACCCTGTCATCAGTCATTTACGAACAGCATTATATTTTGTACTCTATCTATGTTATATTGTATTTACGATGTGCAATAAAAAACAAAAAAAATACAACACCATTTTATGATTTGTTACATTTAACAAGTCTTTAAATATGTATTACATGCTGTTGATTTGCAACTATGCTATATAGTTCGTTTGGTTAGAATAATAATTTTCGTTATCGTTAATCATAAATGCTAATTAGACGGTTATAGACACGTGTCGGAGATATTGGTGGGGCCCTTTACACGTGTAAGGGGCCCTTTCTACGTGTAAGGGGCCCCACCAATATCTCCGGTGCCCAAGCCACTTCACCTGCTGATCAACGGATTAGTCATCGACACAGGTATTCTTACGGGATTGTTAAGACAGAAGGCGGTCCCCTAACAATACTGAAAATAACCAAAAAAAAAATAGCTCCTGGCAGCCAATTTGATCGGACCTCATGCTTCAAATCTAGGTAGGGTTTTAGGAAGGGAAGTATTTTATTTATTTTTACAGAGGCTATGACAGGCTGCTCCTAGAGGATCCAGGAAGGTCCTGTGACATTTCGACGTGAAAAAACGGTCTATTGTGCTAGCCTCAATGATTAAAGTTAATTAATTTATTTTTATTAGACAGGAATCTAAACGGTGAAAAGTGGGCATATAATATGCCTCTGCCACCCCTTCGGGGATAAGGCGTGAGGAATTTGAGGATGGTTTTGGAAGCAAAGAATTTACCTCTGGTTGGAGCAGGTGCTTGCCTAAGGACGCGCACCGTTTGTGTATTGAGGGGCCGCAGTTGCAGAGAAGATGCTGAGGCGTTTCCTCGTGTTTGTGGCAAAATCTGCAAAGTCTGGTTGGGCTGAGGCCAAGGTAGGCCATGTGTTTATTTAGCCTTCAGTGACCTGTAAGTGCCCTCGTCATGATACAAAGGTTACTTCTGCTCTGAATGGAAGTAACTGGGAATCTTCAAAGATGAAGAAGAAGATGATTGTAGTCACGTGCCGTTCCTTTTTTTGAAATAGCCTGACTAAATTAAAAACCTTACAGACGTTATATTTTCACTTAGCGATAGATGTGTTTAACGCAATTAAAAAGAACATTTTATGTTTGTTTTTACTAGTCTTTATATCTCTTTGTTACATTGTTACTTTGGATTTTTTTAAGAATTTAATTAAGTAAACTTTAATTTACATTATTTTTTTACTGACTTTAGGAAAGATTTAAAGGATTTTTTTTAAATAAGTGGCTGGCAGCACTAAGCGTGTCGCCGCTAATAATTTTATCAAGGCCTTTTTTTTGACGTGTGCAAATTCCCTCGCATGTCATGTCGTACTCAAACCGGCTAAAACCACACGGTCCGTTACTAACTGTCTATTGCCGGACTCCCCGGGTACCTCCTCGGAAAGATGGCCCAGAATTTTTGTTCAAGGCTGTTTAGGTATTTATAACACAACAAACTCTCATAAACAATACCAGCGGTATGTTGTTTTATTTTTACGGAAATATCGTGTCAATACACTTACTCATAATATGGCTCTAATCTCACGGCAGTTAGGCACATAATGATATCTACCTATTATCAAACTGTGGTTTTGTGATTGTTAATAATTCACGAGTCAAAAAAAAATCAAAAATCTTTATTCATGTAGGTCACAAAGTAACACTTATGAACGTCAAGATTACTGCTTCTACATTTACTGCCAGATTCGCAAAGCAATAGGTAGAGCCAGAGGAAGAACCTGGCAATAAAACTCATGGCCACTCTTTTCTAACCGCCATTTGACACAGTTTGATTAACATGATATTTGACCAATTATACAGTAAAGAAATTTTACAAAAAAAAAACAAAATAAATGTTGTGTTCATTAAAATTACACTTAGGTACATAGTTCCTTTGAATTTATGTGAGAACAGTCGACTAAACTTAGTTTGCCTTAAATTTAAATAATATTATTTGTAACAATTGCTATAACAGCTATGAGCTGACCAGTCCCAACAGACGGCACCCGTTCACGGGTATGACGCATATATCAGCCATCGCCCTATTCAACCGTATTGTAGGGAACAAGGTGACCCGATACATACGCCACCACTGCCAGGACACTTAGGCGAGCATGACATACCCAAAAACTACACAGCAACTATCATGTCAATTTCAAAATTATAAATAAGTCTACATAGTGCTCACACAATAACAAAGTCAAATACATATAATTATGTATATTAGTTATTACCGGGACTAAACGCAGCCACACCTTTAGTTGCCTGGCGTTTCAAATTATTTATACTGGAGAATGTAAATAAAAATAATGTAAAAAAAAAATACAACATATATATGCATATTCAAGACAAGTAGATAATATAACACAAGATTCATTCGAATCCTAAATAGCTCGAACGAAGAGCAAGCAACTCATTTCCATTTATTTTTATCATTCAAATAATCATTAATTGTGTAATAAGCCCTTTTCAAGAGGTGCGTCTTAATTTCCGCCTTAAATTTATGTAACGGCAGGTTCATAATGTCTAAAGGAATTTTATTATATAGGCGTACGCCAATACCTGCAAAAGAGTCGTGAACCTTTTGTAAACGATGATGCGTTCCAATTAATTTATGCTTATTTCTAGTATTTATCGAATGTATGTCACTATGTCTATTGTATAAATGTATGTTCTGTTTAACTAACATGATATTTGCAAATACATACTGTGATGCCACCGTTAAAATGCCAATTTCTTTAAATTTCTCTCTAAGAGACACTCTAGCACTCAATTTATATATTGCACGTATAGCTCTCTTCTGGAGTACAAAAATTACTTGTAGATCAGGTGCTTTACCCCACAGCAAAATGCCGTAAAACATGACATTATGAAAATAACTAAAGTATATTAGCCTGGCAGTTTCTACATCAGTGAGCTGCCTGACTTTACTAATGGCAAAGGCTGCCGAGCTGAGTTTACCTGCAAGACACGTTATTTGGGCGTTCCACTGCAGTTTGCTATCTAAAGTGATCCCCAAAAATACAGTTTTTGATTCTACAATATTAAGGGTATCATCGTTCAATGTAATATTTGTACCGCAATTCCTGACATTAGGCATGCTAAATCTGATACATTTTGTCTTCTTAGGGTTTAGTAGCAAATTATTGGTCGTAAACCAATCTACAACTTGTGCAAGTGAACTATTAACGCCGTTAAAATCAGTAAGCGTACGATCTACTTTAAAAATAAGTGACGTATCATCAGCAAATAGAACAATGTCGCACAAGTTCTGTATATAGAATGGCAGATCGTTAATATAAATTAAAAATAGAAACGGACCTAGAATTGGTCCCTGCTGTACGCCCATAGCTACAGATGCTCCAGAGGAGCGAATTTCATTAACATCAACATGTTGTATCCGATCATTTAAGTAGAAGGCAACAAGATCCAGTGCAGAGTCTTTGATACCATAATAAAAGAGTTTTCGCAATAGTGTTTTATGTTCAACGCAATCAAATGCTTTGGAGAGATCGCAGAATACACCAATAGCATCTTGTCTATTCTCCCAGGCGTCATATATATGATTCAGAAGTGTCACACCTGCATGAATGGTAGAACGACCCCTTGTGAACCCATACTGCTCTTTATGTAGTAGCATATTTGAATTAAAATAAGCTTGTAGTTGCTGCATAATATTTTTTCAAAAAATATGCTAATGGCAGGTAATATTGAAATAGGTCTGAAATTACCAGAGTCGGTTTTGGATCCAGACTTAAATAGAGGTATTACCTTACTGTGTTTCATTAAATCCGGAAACACTCCTTTATCGATACATTTATTAAATATTTCAGCTAGATGTGGAGATAAATTAACAATAATAGACTGTATCAATTTCACAGAAATACCCCACAAGTCAGCTGTTATTTTTGAGTTAAGCGACTTGAATACTTTAATAATATCGTTGGGGTTAACACATTTAAAGCTAAATAAGACATTGCACTGATCTACGCTGCCCCCAAGTATGCGTTGAGCGTTGATTGGACAAGAATTTAAGGAGCTAGTTGTTTTCGCGGGTATGTCTATAAAATAGTTGTTAAAAGTTTGTGCTACATCTAATTTATTATTAATCACCTTGTTATTTATAATTAACTCAAAGTTATTATCACGGGTTAGTAATCGACCGGTTTCAGTATTGATTACATTCCAAGTCATTTTTACCTTATTTTTTTAATCTTTAATCTTATTACTGATATGTAACGACTTGGCAGCAGCACAGGTCTTTTTGAAGGTCTTGGAATATTTTTTTACATATTGAATAAAAGCAGGATCAAAATTAAATTGCTTCAAACCATATAGTTCGTACAACTTAGCCCTACTTTTATAAATACCTGTAGTTGCCCACTCACAAAATTGCAGGTTTTTGTTTTTATAAAATGTTTTTGATTTAAATATATTGTTGTACTCAGCTTTAATTGTATTAAATAAGGAGTTATAAAAGCCGTTTGGATCTTCCTGATTAAAATCAATATTAGTGACTTTTGCTGAAACATTAACATTAAATTGTTTAAGTCGATATGCACTCATTGGCCTACATACAATTTTATTTCCTTTTGACATTAATAGGAAACGCTGCTTTTTGACCAAGATGATCTGATGGAAAGTTACTTAGTATCTCCCTTGTTGTTGTTGCACAGTTGCAGAATATATTATCTATACATTTTCTAGAATGTGAGGTGATTTTAGTTGGCTCACAAAATAAATTTTGTAAGCCAAAAGACTTAAACAAATTTATAAATCTGATACATTTCGAAGACTGCACAAGTATGTCAAAATTAAAATCCCCACACACCACAACATGTTTTCTACTAGTAAACAAACGCTTTAATACATTTTCCATTACAGTTTCTAATAAATTATAATCCCTTTTTGGAGGACTGTAGACACAGAGGACAATGAGTTGCTCAAGCTCAACACAGGAAAATTCAGCAGTACGCTCAATAGAAAGGGCCACAATATCTTTACGCTCTTTACATTTTAAGTTATTAGATACAAACATAAGAGAGCCCCCACGAATGGCTTTCTTTCTTGAGAACGCACTGCTTAGTGAATAAAACTCATTGTTGAACAATAGTTCATGACTTTTTAACCAATGTTCTGTAATATAAAAAATGTGAACATTGTGTTCCTTTATATAAAGTTCTATTTGTAGTAGTTTTTCAGATATGCCTTCAATATTTTGGTGAACTAAGTTTAAACTACTAGAAGTATTGTTAATATACTCAGAATTATTACAACCAATATTATTATCAGTGTCTTTAAAAAAAGTAGAACAATATTATTATCAGTGTCTTTGAAGAAAGAGTGATTTTTTTAAGCTATTGCATAGCTTTTATCGCGGGCTTTAGCGCGGCGACCGAATCAAGAAATTCCGTAATGTAAAAACCTAACACCCGAGCTCACACCAGCTTCACCGAACTCGGCCGAACGTTCGCTGAACGTGTATGGATCAGTATGGATTTGGTACGACTGTCCCATAGACTGGGGGACAAGAATACACATGGTGAAAAGTGGGCATATAATATACCTCTGCCACCCCTTCGGGGATAAGGTGTGATAGATAAATAATAGTATATGAAATAGGCACTTCACATACCCTATTTGGTTAGGTACAGTAGCCCGAAGAAGACGGAGGGCTTCGACCGAGGATATCGACAGAGCACGGCGAGAATATGGAGCTGCCGTGAAAGCTCTTAGCGAGGCTATTGCTGAAGCTAAGTCTCGTTCTTGGAATGAACTCATCCAGGGACTGGACAGGGATCCATGGGGGCGCCCATACAAAATGGTCCTGGGTAAGCTGAAACCATGGGTCCCTCCGTTGACGGAAACACTGGACCCAGAGTTTCTGAGAATAGTGCTAGACACGCTGTTCCCAAGGGTCCAGGACAGTTTTTCAATTCCTCCATCACAGTTCCATCAACAATTCTGGTCCGAGGAGTACGAGGTGACATAGGGAGAGTTGGAACGAGCTGTACGGAGACTGGCGTCCCGAAATACTGCGCCGGGACCGGATGGTGTTCCGGGTCGGGCACTGGTGATAGCTCTGTCGGTATTAGGGGATAAGCTGAGACAAATTTTCACGGACTGTCTCCGTCTCAGTGTCTTTCCTCTCGACTGGAAAGAAGCGAAACTTGTGCTCATAAAAAAGGAAGGAAGAGCTGCAGATTCTCCATCCTCGTACCGACCAATATGTCTGCTGAACGAATCCGGGAAACTTTTTGAAAGAGTTATATCCGATCGTATCAACGGGCATCTGTCACGTGTGTGCCCTGATTTATCAGACTGCCAGTTTGAATTCCGGCGGGGTCGATCGACAGTGCAATCAGGTGCGTTCGCTCCCTGTCGGAAACGGCAGTCCGGTCGGGGGGAGTGGTGTTAGCTTTAAGCCTGGATATCGTCAATGCTTTCGGCACTCTCCCCTGGCAGGCAATAAGGGCTTGTGTACTATGACGTGCCTCCATACCTGCGGGCCTTCATAGGGGAATATCTTCGCGATAGGACAGTGAAGTTTGTAGGTCGGAACAAAGTTCAACATCGAAGAGACGTTTACTGTGGGGTACCCCAGGGGTATGTTTTGGGACCATTATTGTGGAACCTCGCGTACGATGCGGTCCTTCGCACAGGTCTGCCCACTGGTCTCAGTGTCGTCTGCTATGCGGATGACACACTTGTATTGGCCAGAGGATCAAACTTCGAAGATGTGCTTCGGCTCGCCGAGGTCAGGATGACTTGTGTCATAGGCAAAATTCGCGAACTGGGCTCAGTAAAGTGACAGTGTCATGAAAACTGAGGTAATATGGTTCCATGGCCTTCGCAGAGGCCAGGAACCACCCAGCTCGCGACTCAGGGTAGGTGACGCTGAAGTCCAAGTAGGTCGGTACATGAAGTACCTAGGTCTCATCCTAGACAGTCGCTGGAGCTTCGAAGAGCATTTCGGACGATTAGTCCCTCGGGTCCGTGGGGTAGCAGGTGTTCTACAACGCTTGTTGCCTAATCTGGGGGGACCACGGAAAGACGTTCGCCGTCTCTACGGGGGCGTCATTCGCTCCATGACCCTCTATGGGGCACCCGTCTGGTCTCAAGACCTGGCGCGATCCTCACGTTGCCGAGCTCTACTTAGGAGCCTGCAGCGCTTGGTGGCCATACGAATCGTACGGGGTTACCGTACCATTTCATACGAGGCGGCAACGGTGTTGGCGCGACAAACGCCCCTCGACATTCTGGCCAACATGGACGCAAAAAATTCGCAGTGTGGGTCGGAGTGACGACGTGGAAGCGTCGGAACTCGGGTTCGGAATGCTTCGGCGGAACGCACACCAGCAAGCTCTGCAGGAGTGGCGGGTGCGGCTCGACAACCAGAGTTGTGCTCGCCAACGTGCGGTTGGAGCTGTTCTGCCAAACTTCGAAGCGTGGGTAGGAAGAAAAGACAGCGTCACCTACCGATTGACTCAGGTGCTCACAGGGCATAGCTGTTTTGGTGAGTACCTGAATCGAATCGGGCGGGAGGACACAACACAATGTCACCACTGCGATTACGAGCGGGATTCAGCCCAGCACACTCTGGAGGATTGTCCCACATGGGAAGTCGAACGTCGAGTCCTGATCGGACGAATTGGAAGCGACCTATCACCGCCAGCATTGATCGCGGCAATGCTGTCAAGTGACGAGAGCTGGAAAGTAGTCGTCTCTGTGTCCCACCCATGGGCGATGTTATACACGCCGAGATGTGCTCTAGTCATGGAGCATGGCAGGGAGAAGCGGCTGATGTGCGTTCCTGGGGTTCCTCCCATTTGCCGATGTTGGCTCCCCGGAGTTTAGTGGGTAAATCGGGGAAGCCGGGAGTCCCACACACGTCCACCGTCTCCCCAACGGTGGATATGGTGCATAAGAAGCATACTCCGCGCAAATAAAAATAAAAAATTTAAAAATACTTTGTACCTACCACACCAACCTATTATCAATAATTTCATTCCATAACCGCATACACGAACGCGGTAACATCGAATTTTAACAATTCTTGGCGAATTGAGCGCGCACACAACATTATGCCGTGCAGAGGCCTGGGTTCACCCCGGGTCTAATTACACATATCAGTCATGCCTTTGTTTCCGAAGGGGTGGCAGTGGCATATTATACACCCGCATTTCACCGTGACCATTTTTGTTCCATGTAACAGGTGGAGAGCCCACTGCCGTGTCGATATGGACAAGCGTAGCTGTAGTGACCTGCTGTCAAAATATTTAAGCAGCCCATAAGGCCTTCAACGTGCCTGAACCACTGCCCGGGACTGACTAACCGGGACCAACGGCTAAACGTGCCTTCCTTAAAACAAATTTTCAACCTGGCAATCCTAAAGGAAATAATTTCGGTGGTAAATTAAGTAGGTGCCCAATTTAAGGAACACTAGGTGACGTATAGTTTCTTGAGCTGCCAGATTCACCTAGTAGAAAATGAAGCGAACTACCTAATTCTTGCTACAGGACTGTTTTTTTATTTTTTTCGTAGTATTTTTCAACCTGGCAATGTTAAAGAAGCACCGTGTTTGTAGAACCTCGTTGCGGTCGAAATCTGTGGGAATTATACACATTAAAAATGAGATATTTAACTTAATGTTAATACTATACCAGAAAATAAAAGAGTGCCGCATTCGTTACTCGATTAGATACCAACTATCTTTGTTTACAATTATTAGGATTGCAGATTAGTACTGATGACGTACGTAGAAATCCATTGTTGGACTTTTTGTTTTTACATGGAGGTTTTGCATGGAGGTTGTAATCAGTGGGTTATTCAGCTATTGATAACAGACGCGTACGTGATAAATATGGCTTAATATAACCGCTGTTTCCTCGTGTTCATACTAGTTTATCTTAAGGAAACAGCGAATATAACGCGTATATAAGCTCCTATATCTCACCTATACTAGTGGTTCTGTGAACCGTATACATCGGAGTTTTTTTTTTATTTACGCCTTTATTAATTTATGCCTTGCACTCTAAGGAAGGTTTCTATGGAGAGAAAAATTGCAAGAAAGGGAAACGGGAACTGGAAGGTTTCATTACGCGGCCGTTCCGCGGGTATAAACTAGTTTAACATAATATTTGAATGAGTATTATTTATGACAAGTGACTAAATTAATATAATGGTAGTGTAAGATGCTATGCTGATACTAGCCAGAACATAATTATATGTAAAGTGCCATTTAATCGATTTCTTAACGAAAACAAACTAAATTATGATTAAAGGTTCATTTGCAGCAACTACTCTAATGTATCGTTTATTGATTTGATCGTTGCCCATCAAATTAGTTATGTTGATTGTTTGAGCCGTAATTTGTTGAAGGAGGTTTTACGCCTATCTTATAAAAAATCATATTATGTGTATAAAAAGGAAACCAATAAGTGTATAAGTGTTAGTACACAAACTGTTTTCCACAGGGAACCCATTCTTGTAGATGTTCCTGCTGTTAAACTGCCTAAGATTGACTCTGTTAGTAAATCACCCGTTAAAAATTGTTTATTTCGATGATAGTGTAGCTGAAATTTTGTTTGGTCCTTGTTTGGAACCGTTTAATATTTATCATCAGAACTTGTGTGGTGTAAGAAATAAGATTAATGAAATCAAAATTTATATCCAAAATATTCAAGGTGAGATGCATTATTTATGTATTAGTGAACATTTTCTGAACTCTGCACTGGTGGCACTACTTAATCTCAATAATTATCAGTGCTAATCATGTGCTTAGTAACTAATGCGAGAGTGAATAAGTTGAGAGTTCTTTAATGAACTGCCTTATATAAAAAAATATATACAAAAGGGATAGTTTTGAAGAATGTGGCGTCAAAGATGCCTCAACGGGAAATGTAGTATGCTGTTGCTATCGCACTCCATATGAATCAACTTTAGATGATTTTATGGATAGACTTGAAATGCTATTGGAATATCTATTCAATATTAAATGTTGCATTTGTGGTGATTTTACCATCAATGTACAAAAGGACTCAGACAAAAGAACAGACTTTTTAAATTTACTTTAGACCACTTATTGACTCAACTACGTTTATTCGAAATGACCGTAGCTCTTGTATTGACAATTTTGTGACAAATACACTCCCGGACTCTTGAATCGAGCCGCCTTACATTCCCGGGCCTAAAAGCCCGATACACAAAAAATATACAATATAACAAAAAAGTTTTTATGCATTTTTAATGCTGGCATATTTCATCGTCTTTCCTGTATGTATTATTCCAAATTTGAATTTTAGAATTTAAAATAAAGAACAAAAGCCGAGCTTGGTCACTGATTTGAAAAAAATAATGACTGTTGAAAGTTGCTTTTGAAGCAATTTAATGTCGATTTGGTTTGAATTTTTGCAATTGTTGTTAACCAAAGTTTAGTTAAGTTATTTTTCTATAATTTGAACCGTTTTTGGCTATAAAATTATGCATACTTCACCTGAAGTAGCCGCGCAAGCTGTAGCACTTCTTCAATCGGGGCTAAGTCAGCGAGATGTGAGTTCACAACTTCACATAAGTCGTTCCGCTGTTCAAAGAGTGTACCACCGATACCTGGAGACTGGCGGCTTCGTTTGGCGAATAGGAGGCCCTCGTTACCGAGTGACAACGGCGAGACAAGATCAATACATTGTCACTACTAGCGAAATCGACGCCTTAACTCTGTTCAGATACAAGAACAACTCAGGGACTTTCACGGAGTGGCTGGAAGTGCTCGGACCGTTAGAAGGCGACTCAATGAACGTGGTTTAAAGCCCCATAAGCCAGCCAATGGACCCAAATTGACACGAGCACATCGAATAGCCCGTCTAGTTTGCGCGCGAACATCTAAATTGGACTCGACATCAATGGAGCCAGGTTCTCTTCACAGATGAGTCCAAGATAATGCTATACGGTAATGACGGAAGGAGTAAGGTGTACCGAAGACAGAATGAGCGTTTCGCGCAATGCTGTATTGACGAGAAAGTGAGTTATGGTGGAGGATCATGGACAGTCTGGGGAGGAATCTCTATGTAAGGCAAAACTGAGCTAGAGGTAGTGACGGGACCACGACTGCCGCCCCTAGATGGCAATAGATACATTCGCCAATGTTTAGAGAACCACGTGATGCCATATGCTGGATTTATTGACCAAGATTTCGTTTTAATGCATCATAATGCAAGGGCCCATACTGCGGGAATCGTCAGGGAGTACTTAAATGACATTGGCATCACTGTTATGAGATGGCCAGCGCGAAGTCCTGATTTGAATCCTATAGAGCATCTATGGGATGAGCTGAAGAGGCGTGTTCGAACTCATCATCCTGCCCCGCAAACCATGCAGGAGCTCAAAAATGTAATTTTGGTAGAATGGGAGGACATTCCTCAACATGTCATAACGACATTGATTAATTCTATGCCAAACCGTATGAGAGCTATCATAAATGTACTGGGAGGCAATACAAGTTACTAAATAAACATTTCTTTTCATGTAAAACATGTCTTTATTTAAAAATCGACTAGATTATTTCCTTGAATAAAGCAAATATGGACTTGTTTCAACGTAACTCTACTTTTTTAATAAACTGTTGTTTAAATTTAGAACAGTGGCACTCTAAATGAATGATGAGTATACCAGCTCCAAAACTGCATCAAAACATTTTCCTTCTACATACATCTTTTATAAGTTACAGTACTCCAAACCAAAAAAATCAAGATGGCTCGATTTAGGTGTCCGGGAGTGTATCAATGATGATGACATCGGATTGGGTGACGGGCATGCGGGTTGATTTGTAAAATGACCATGAGTAGTAGTAAACGTAATAAAATGATCCTATGACATTCATTGAGAAAAGGATATTTGATTGTAACAGTAAATATATATTTAGACAATCTCGTATTGACAAGAATTGGAACGGAATGGGTATTAATTCATAAAAAAAATATTCATTAAAAAAATTTAGGATTTATTCAAACAGACCTTTAAAAAAAGAAAAATACGAATTCGTGTAAATTCCACTTCAAGCGTAAGCTGGGTCACGAAAGGAATTAAAGTTTCAAGCAAATTGAAACGAGTTTTGGCTCTCGCTAAAAGTAAAGCAAATGATTTCAGTGTAATAAGTTATACAAATAAATATATTAAAGTAAATAAAAGAGTTTTGAAACATGCAAAAAAATAGCAATACAGAGCGAGATAACACGGAGTAAAACATTTCCAAAAACATTTGGCCATGTACAGACCTATATCAAATCTTCCAACATTGTCTAAGATATTTGAAAAGCAGACCAAAACGAGGTTAGTATGGCATCTACATCGTAATAGGATAATACACAGCAGACAATTTCGTTACCAGAGAAATATTGGTACTCAGGATGCCATAAGAACATTAACTGAGGATATACTTGGTCAATTGAATCAAAAGAAGAAAGTAGCGGGGCCCTTCTTGGACCTAAGTGCTGCCTTTGATACTGTAAATCACGAATTGCTGTTAATAAAACTGGATCATTATGGGATAAGAGGCAAGACTAAGTGCCTCTTACAATTATATTTGAATAATATAAAGATGTTCGTAGAAATTCAAGATATGAGCAGATTACAAAATGGTGGAATGTCTGTTCAGTCGTATGGGTCTAAAATGGCAGATATTAAAACTAGTGTACCACAGGGCTAAATACTAGGTCCTATCCTGTTTATAACTTTCATAAATGATTTAATAAACTATGTAACCAAAGTATCACCACAGGAGATGCATTTAGTAATGTTTGCAGATGATACTAATGCGGTGATATCTGCAGATAATTTATGCACTCTTAAAGTGAATGTGAATGATAGTCTGCGTACGTTTTCTGCTTGGTTTACAGCAAATAATTTTTAAACTTAATTCTAATAAGACTAACTTAGTATTATTTAAAATCACGGCCAAAAATAATAGCTCTCTCAATTGCGAAGTGGATGGTGAAAGGGTGAGTGCTGTTGAAGTCGTGAAGTTTTTGGAGGGTCATGTCGATGAATATATATATTGGAAACACGAACTTGCCTTCTTAGAAAGCGCCATAAGCTCAGCTTGTTATGTTTAAGAAGTCTTCGTAATGAGGTGAATATAGAACACCTAATATAAATATAATATAATAGTTTACTTCTACGCATTTTTCGAGTCTAGGCTAAGGTATAGCATTCTTTTCTGGGGAGGTAGCTATAATTATAATGTCCAGAGAGCTTTTACTTTACAAAAACGTGCCATAAGGATCATAGTTAGTATAAGGCAGGATGTGTCATGCAAGAAATACTTTGTGGAGTTGGGTATATTGACTGTTCCTAGTCTATATGTGCTTATTTTACTGACAAATTTTAAGAAGTATATCCAGGAATATGAGTCCGAAGAAGAAAGAAGACAAAGAGAAAGCTCTCGCAGATTGGACTTTTAGAGTGTAGCCGTGCCTCGTCTTGACATTGTTAAGCATGGGTCTGTTTATAATTCTGTCCAAATGTTCAATAAGCTACCAATGAATTTAAAACGTCTGCACAAAAGTGGATTTGAAATAAAACTAAAGGCATTTTTATTGAGGGGGTGCTACTATTCCATTCAAGAACTATGAGTAACAATTCAATTCTTTTTCTAATTTTACTCTGACATTACTGCTATATTAAAAATATTAATTATTATTATTAATTTTAATTTGAGTACATACCTACATTTAAACATTTTTTTTTGTAACTACTGTATTAATGATGGGACTTGTATAATGACATATATTATTGTTGTAAAAATATAGACATGATAAATTATTCAATTAATGCTAATGATTTGTATTTATATTTTATGTAGTATTTTGTAAGTATTTCAAAATTCAAACACAATGTAAAAATTGTTCCTGAATTAAATAAATAAATTGATGTTTTTAGACTTAATACTGACATTAATATTTGAATTATGATTTGTGTGAAACGAATCTCGAATTTTCTAACTACTCGTTACTATCTTCACGCTGAATCCCTGACGAGTATATAAGAGCCGGTAGTCAGAGACGATCATATATATCATACAGATCTATTCATATTTCTTTTGCTTCCTTCAGATTCACTAATCGCTTCGTACATGCACATCTGGGTATCTTTACTTGTTTTTTTATTTTTTTTACATTCTGGGTTCTTTTAACCTTTCCGTTTTTGAGGAATCTGCTGACGTGGTCTTTATATGTATAAGTTGAGGTCTACTTTGACAGCTTAATGCTGACGCTTTTATTCAAACCTGCTATCGCTTATCGCGCGTAACACTTCGTTGCGTATTCGATCGGCCAATGTTACGCCGCATAATCTTGAATTTTACGTGTAATGTTTATTCAATCATCAATTGATCAATCATCCTATCCAAAACTGAATGATAAGTGTTGCATCTTTTTGGGAGTGTGATTGATCTTACTGGACCGCGTTGGCTAGGTGATGAAATGGGAATTCTTCTTTCATTCTTGACGTATCGTCTTTTATCCAGCAGGTGCAACACGTGCAAGTGAGGCTGACTTGAGCCCCGAAGATCTAGGTGCGGGGCCCTATCGCACTCGATTACGAAAATGTCGGCTTAGGTCTTGCAAAATGCCTTATATCTCAAGAGATCATAAGTAATGCAGTAGTTAGTACATAAGTAACTTACTTACGTACCAGTCACGCCTTTAATCGCCAAAAAGGTAGGCAGAAGAATATACTAGACGATTTGATCGTTTGTATTTTTGTCCCACGTAACAGGTAGTGCGACTTGAAAAATTTCAACAGCAGGTCGCCACAACCTGTGCCTGTCTATTTCAACACGGCAATGGCCGCACCACCTTTTACGTGGGACGAAAGTGCATACGGTGAAATGTGGGCGTATAGTATGCCTCTGCCTAGCCTAAAGTAGTAAGAGACAGGATTAAATTGTTGCGACGGGGATTTAAAGTATATCACGGCCGAAGCCACGGGTGTCAGCTAGTTAAACATGTGTAATGTAACTGATAACAACAGAACGATTTCTCATAAAGTTAAACTAAAACGGATACAATTAAATTTCTAGTTATATTTAATTATTGGTATCTAAACAACAGAACGATTTCTCTTAAAGTATAACTAAGTAGAATGGAAATTAGAACAATTAGTTCTGGCTATAAACTAATTATTATGTACCTTCTCATCTATATTGATTTTATAAAGCTGAGGAGTTTTTTTTTTGTTTGGTTGAACGCGCTAATTTCAGGAACTACTGGTCGGATTTGAAAAATTCTTTTTGTGTTAGACAGCCCATTTATCGAGGACGGCTATAGGCTATTTATCATTACTCTACTAAACTGGGTAGCAGAGCAGTAGTCGTAAATGTCGACAAATCGGGCTAATTTTTATGCATCATTGTAGAATTTATAAGCGACGGGATATTTATAGGTGCGACGGGAGGTCGAAATATTCCACGGGCGAAGCTGTGGGGGTCATCTAGTTTAGGTATATAAGTATTTGTTAAATACATTTATAATTGTTTTCACAGTTCCGTAGCGACAAAGCCCTTAAAAAGTAAAATAAAGTATTTAAGGGTGCTGCAAAAATTTTTTTGACGACACCGAAAATGCCGTTGTAAGTTCGACTGTTTTACGTAAGAAAGAGTTACAATTAATGACAAAGTTTGTTTTTGAAAACTATTAAACTAAGCACAATAACTACTCGTTGATAGCGCTCTAATAAGCATAAACATGGTACCTATAATGCTGTAATTTTTTTTGGAGTTGTGTATCTCACAGACTACTTGACGCAGCTAAATTGGCGTTTAGTCCCGGTAATAACTAATATACAAATATGTAATTTGAGTTTGTTATTGTGTGAGCACCAAGTATACTTATTTTGAAATTGACATGATACATAGTTGCTGTGCATTTTTTGGGTATGTCATGTGTCAAGTGTCCTGGCAGTGGTGGTGTATATATCGGGTCGCCTTATTCCCTATAATACGGTTGAGTAAGGCTGATATATAGTATATACGTCATACCCGTGAACGGGTGCCGTCTGTTGGGACTGGTGAGCTCATAGCTGTTATAGCAATTATTACAAATAATATTATTTAAATTTAAGGCAAACTAAGTTTAGTCGACTGTTCTCACATAAATCCAAACGAACAATGTAAGTGTAATTTTAATGTTGTAAGCCACACCTACATTTTAAAAGAGCATCCATTGACTTTCTTGCTAGATTCTTCTTAAAGTGTAGGCTGCCCTTAGAACTGGCAACTAGAATAGCTCTAATTTTGATATGACTTTAAACACAACATAATAATTTTTGTTTTGTATAAATTCATTACTATATAATTGGTCAAACATCATGTCATCATCAAACTAATGTAATTACTGGCGGTTAGAAAAGAGTGGGCATGAGTTTTAGTGCCAGGTTCTTCCTCAGGCTCTACCTATTGCTTTGCAAATCTGGCAGTAAATGTAAATGTAGAAGCAATAATCTTGACGTTCCTAAGTGTTACTTTGTGACCTAGACGAATAAAGATATTTCATTCATTCATTCATCAAAATCCAGGTTATCAGGCCGAGGGAATAAAGGTTTTCCAAAATACCACTATTACCAGATAAATAATTTTTAATCTTTGATATGAAGACTCCGCTCAATTCTATACTAATATCATAAAAGCTGAAGAGTTTGTTTGTTTGGTTGAACGCGCTAGTCTCAGGAGCAACAGGTCGGATTTGAGTCGACAAATCGGGCAATTTTTTATAAATTATTGTAGAATTTATAAGCGACTGGATTAAATAGGTGCGATGGGAATTCGAAGTATGTGACGGGCGAAGTATTTGTCACACAATATAAATACACAGAAATACACATTAAACTTTTAACACGATAGACGTAAAAATTAAGCCTTATAGGGCAGTTCAATGAATATAAATACTTAGACTCTTTGCCCACGGTACATATTTTTTACTCTTTTAAGTACTTTTTATGATCACTTTTAATCTCGTCAAAGTTCCAGATAGTTAAATTCTAATGAATGAAAAGTCATATTTATTTATTTATGGAAAACTTACAGCTTTGTTAACGTTTATTTCAAACTTATAAATTACAGAAAGCCAATAATACATTTACAATTTTAGTTTTCTCGTTAAGTGCAGACAGAAATAGCGCACATCTCACAGTAGACCACAAATGTAAAGAGTACCAAAACAATACAGAATGAGCACTTTTTACCTATTTAGTCAGGTATACCAAAAAACCTTAGGTTTAGAGTCTTCTTATAGTTTGTAATTTGCAACATTTGTTTTAAATAATTTATATAAAATATGTTAAGAAAACCCTGTCCGATCCGTGAAGGTATTGGTAGGTATCGAAATGTGATTTTATTCGTGTAATCCATTTTAGAAATTACCCTAAAACATTACCCAAAAAAATAACCCCAAAAATTTACCCCGATTAAAAGTACTGTGGTCCAGAGGTCGTGGTCAAACTATAATACATATTCAACAAACTCAATATACATTTTTTTTAAATTTAGGTACTTCCCACGCACTTAAACAATAAAAAAAAACTCGTAAATTATGTTATAAGTAACTAGCTGCTACACAGCTAGTTATTTATAATATAATTTATCTGCATATTTTTACGAGACCCGCGATGGGCGAGTTTTTTTTTATTGTTTAAGTGCGTGGAAGTACCAAAATTTTAAAAAAAAGTATATTGAGTTTGTTGAATATGTATTATAGTTTTTTTATATTATAGTTATTATAGTTTAATTAATTATATGTATTATAGTTTAATATGTATTATAGTGTAAATTACTAGATGATATATAACACAAAAATATCTTTTCAAATCCGACCAGTAGTTCCTGAGATTAGCGCGTTCAACCAAACAAACAAACTCTTCAGCTATATAATATTAGTATAGATTATAATATGTACTGTGCTTATTTATATATTTTGGTAGAAGTGTAGAAAAATATTTTTTTTTGCGTCATAAAGGGCCATTTTTTATACTATCTCAGAAGTTATACAGACCGTATAATTAAAACTATATACTCAGATATATAGTTTTAATTTCAGCTCGACATCTTTACGCGTTCCTGAGATAAAAGGTCTTGACATACAGACTGAATAACGGACAACAAAATAACCAATTAGGGTTCCGTTTTATGCTTTTAAACGTACGGAACCCTGAAAAAGAACTCTTTTAGACAAAAACTAGATAGGTATAATAGCCATTAACTCATTATTCATTCGGGCATGGTTTACCATGTGGTGGCCATGTGTTGCGGAACAGGATTTTCCCATGAGATTTTGTGGCTTAAAATTACAAACTTCATAATTTTTAGCCTGCCTGCATTTCCGTAGCCATCTTCGATTTCTCTTGTAGTATTGCTATTTTTGGGTTCCATACCTCAAAAGGTAAATCGGAACCCTTATAGGATCACTTTGTTGTCCGTACGTCAGTCTGTCTTTCAAGAGCTTTATCTCGAAAACGCGGGAAGATATCGGGTTGAATTTAAAACAATATAATCCATCTGGGGACCGAGACTACTATTGAAAACCCGTAGAATAGAATCAGAATCGCTGTTTTTAGCTGCCAAATGTTAGTAGACTATCAAAAATGCAACTGACTAGTGGCCATGCACTGGTGCGGTACGTGTTAGTAGAATTCTATCGGCCCACCGATAGAAGTCTATTGGATTACGATTGTATTAGTAGACTACGAAAAACTGTCAACATTGTACTAATGGCTTTCTATTGAGCGACGATTTCGATTCTATTTCGACACGATTGAATTAGGAGAATCGGCCCAGAGCTCTTCGGTCCCTGTGAAAATATCTAACTTCTAAATTAAGGAAAAAAAAATTGTGGCCGTTTATGACGCAAAGCACCTATTTTTCGACACTCTCAGGGAAATCAAAATTCGTCTCAGGTTGGGACACAGTTATACATACATATGTAACTACACATTTTTACGGAACTTACGGCAGACAAATTCGACTTGCACTTGTCCAGTTTTTTTTTATAAGTAATCCGAATTAGTAGTAATATTTATTTTTTGATCCAGACGCGTGATGTCTCAACATCCTAAATCTGGAACAAACATTAGTGGATCACACAAATATTTGTTTTGACGAGATACGAACCCTAAACCACAGTAACGGCAGTCACCATACACTACCACTGCGCCATCGAGCCAATCTCCAGAACACTTTATTAAAATGTAGAGCACGCTTAAGAATAACTTACTATCATCTTACTTAGCATTTGCACTCTAATTTCCTCCAGAGATGCCACACTATGATCTCTACCAAAATCTCTGGGCCCCATGTAACCTCAACTGCCAGTGGTGAACTTGCTAATTATTATAACGGACGCGCGGACGTGACCACGATGTAGGGGTCCTTAAGTGGTTGGGAGGTCCGAAAGCAGTCGCTCGTGGAGAAAATCAAACGCTAAACGATAGCTGTTACTACATACATAGGCATATTGTCACGCCTTTATCCCCGAAGAGGTAGGCAGAGGCATACTATAATCCCACATAATTTCACCGTATGCATTTTTGTTACACGTAGCAGGTGGTGAGCTCATTGCCGTGTTGAAATGGACAGGGGCAGGCTGTGCCGACCTGCTGTCTACCAGGCTTAACATCGACCTGTCAGGTTAACAAGGACCTGCATAATCACGTTTTTGTTTTGTTTAAACTCATATACGGTTGTTCCAAGAAAGCGGTTTTTTCCCTTTAGGAGGTGTAACGTTACTATTTTCCGGGAGTGGAAAAAGTAAAGTTTAGGAGAAAACTATCACCAGGACTGGAGGAGTCCTGGCTTAAAAGGAAAAGTAAAAGAAAAAGGAGAAAAGGTAAAGTTAATTCAATGTAAGTTAAAAATGTTAAAAAATAAATCCAGGGAAAGCCGGGGGTAAATTAAGGTCTTGATTCTTCCTTTAACAGAGCCGGTTAACAGCACACGTCGCTATGAAAGGGCCAAGTTAACAGCACACGCCGCTAAGAAGGGACCTCGAGTAGGCCTCCACGTTGCTAGGAAGGGGCCTCAAGTAAGGCCTTCACGTCGCTAAAAATGCACATGCCACTGCAGACAATCACTTTATTATTTTTGGAGGGCACAACCCTCTCACTCAGCACTTATTCATCAGCACCTCCTGACAAGGTGAGGACCAAAAGTAGACTGATCTGACGGCCCCGGCTCCCTTCTTTTACAGAGCATTTCAACATTTAAACAATATTATTCTAAACATGAATATAAATTTATAACAAAGTCTAATACCTATACAACATATCCTACTGGCAGCACTAGCAATAAATTAAGAATAAAACCTAGGCTTGTCATTAACTGACATTACAAATTACAAAAGGTAAACAAACATTATGAGAGAACTAGAAAATCTAAGTATTTCGAAATATAAAGGCCTTGGAATGCTATAGATAATGGTCATGCAGATAATTTGAGAGCACGAAATAATAAAAGATTTAACGTAAGTAAACAATCATACATTACAGAGGTCAAAGTTACAATGTTCCAAAAGGGTCTAGTTAATACTGAGAAATATATTATCGATCAAATGTCAACTATTTCTAAGTAGGTGCTTACTATTTATTTACGTTCTAGATTGTTTTTGTATGCACACGTCGATAAAAGCTTAGGATGTTGAATATTTATTATTACTATAGTGCTAGTTGACGCCCGCGGCTTCGCCCGCGTAGATAAGTTTTCCTGTTCCCGTTTCCCACATGAACTTGTTCCCAGGATAAAAAGCAGCCTATGTGCTATTCTGATGTATAAGCTATATTACTGTAAAGTTTCCTTAAAATCTGGTCAGTAGTTTTTACGTGAAAGAGTAACAAACATTGATACAAACTTTCGCATTTATAATATTATTGAGATTAAGATTATCAGACAGGCAGTTAAGTTGCAAGAGTGTATGGTCGCATGTCTGGCGGCTACGTGTGAAACAGCCCCACCGGGTCCCGGTAAGAGAGGAAGACCCAAGAAGTCGACATCGTAAGGGATAACATGCGTGCAAATGGTCTGATACAGGGGATTCCGATGACCGTGCGCAGTGGAGGGAAAAAAATAGGAAAGACACAACGGAGACAGACGTTAGGATGTTGATGATTATCAGGCAGGCAGTTGCAACATCTAATAGTGCCTGTATCCTAATTGGTTCTTTGCGGTTTATGACTAATAGAAACAGGTGTCACCTAGCTAAGTACTCAATCTCAACCACATGGTTAGTGAGTATACAATTTGTGCTGGTTTTGTAATACGTCCTAAGTATCCGCTCGGTACTATTGTAATGCTACGTAGTCAAGTAGTTTAGATTATTATTTGTTTTGTCTACAGGTTAAAACAATCTGGTACTATAGGTACATAAGTGATTCTTGTTAACTGGGCACTTAAATCAAAATTATAAATAAAAGTTACTTTTTATTTAATTAAGTATGTAAACAAAATGTCTTATAAACTTTGTATTTTAAGTACAAGGGAAAGAGCTAGCTTGTAAACCCGACTACAGCAAATAAATTGCACGGAATTTAAATAAAAGACTTTTTTTTTTTGGAATTCAAAGAGAAAATGACCGGAAATTTTTTTACAGTTACTTCGGTCACAGATTCGGTCACAGAGTTGTATTTTGGCGGTAATAAAAATTACTTGTGTATCGTTTTATATGCAATATTTTATCCAGTTGACGCCCGCGACTTCGCCCGCGTAGAGAATTTTTTCCGTTTCCGTTTCCTACAGGAACTTGTTCCTGGGATAAGAAGTAGCCTACGTGTTATTCTGATGTATAAGCTATATTATTGTAAAATTTCATTAAAATCTATTCGGTATCTAGTTTTTACGTAAGGAGTAACAAACATCCATTATTACAAACTTTCGCGTTTTTAAATATTAGAATGTATAATTTGTATTGAAAACTTTAAAAAAATAAATGACAACAAACTTGACAAATATGACTATGATATATTATAATATGTTTTAACTATGGAGGGTTTATGGCTTCGATAAGCGTTTTATTATGATAAGACCAGTTTAAAAGATCATTAATGCTAATTTAATTGATCATACGGCGAACCTTAACTGAATGACGTACTCTCTTCTCTGCCTGGCCTAAAAATAACGCTGTAGGTGTGTTTTACTAATGCATATTTTGAGTTATAAACAATTATCGTAGGGTGAATCGCTATGTATTAAGATTTCCTTTGGAATATAATACGAATATTTGAAATAATGAAATATAATTGCGTGGGGTTAAAATCATGTTGAATTTTGGAAAATAAGGGTAAATAAATTATTCATAGTTTTGAAAACCGTTTATACAATAAATTGTCCCGCTTTTTCGCCAGAGTCTCCTTATTTTACTCTAACCCAGTTTATATATTATATTTACTATTTGGTAGAGTTAGGTCGCTACTTCCGTTCCTGGAAGGCTTACTAACGTTTCTTCTCACACAAGGGGCAGTCCCTATGATTAAACAACGTTATCAGTAACCAGAGTAGCGAAGCGTACATACAAAGTAGGACTTAGGCAGTCGGGGTAGTCCGAGAGGACAGATCGCAAGGCTTCGCGATCCATGCATACTTCTTTCGCTTCTTGCAGATTTATTAATCGAAAGTCTGGGTATCCGAGTGCATGTGACTTTTCCGTTTTTAAGCAATCGGCTCACTTGGTCTTCATAATATTTCACATTAAGTCTGGGCCTACTCTGACTCCTTCTACCCTCTACTTTCGCACAATATATATTCTTCGTAAGTGTTCCTCACTCATTCGTTGGACGTGTCCAAACCAACGGAGCACGCCTTTTTCCAGATTAACCCTGATACTTTCATTCAAACCTGCCATATTACGTATCACTTCGTTACGTATTCGGTCGGCCAAAGTTTCGCCGCAGTTTAGTTATTTGTTTATAGTACAGTCCCCTTATATTCTGGCTGCAAGGAAATTACTGACTCGGTAAATCAAAAGTACCTAAGAGTACATGATCGTTTTGAATTAGCTGACAGCTTATTATTGACTTTACAGAAACTTTTACTACTACCTGCATCTCGCCACACTGTGAGTAGGTCAATCAAAGGTTAAAAAATTCGCGTGACGGTGTTTATTTTCAAATTCCTTTAAAATAACTTGACTGATACTTATGATTTTTGAAAGTTTCTTTTAGCGCGTTAGGGAAAAATGATGAGAGTAATTTTTTACAATGCGCGCGTACGAATACCGAAATACCGACACCATGAAGTTAGCTAATAAGTGGTTCCATGACAACTTATAAACACCCTGAAGTTAGGTGATAAGTGTTTTCATGAAAACTTAACAAAGTAGTTTTCATTCTTTTGATGTTTCTTTTCTTACATATTTATCATTCCTGTTCCACATATACCACAACTGTTTGTAACAAAGAGTTGTGGTATATGTGATGAAATCTTATTAGACTAAAGTAGTATAACTTCTAATGAGTGTACCGTACCGTGGGTGGTCCTAGGGCCGAATCTGCTATTTCAATCGTGTCGAAATAGAATCGGAATTGTCGGTAAATATAAAGCCACTGGTATGGTAAAATTTTGATAGTTTTTCGTAGTCTACTATTCCAATCGTACTCCAATAGACTTCTATCTGTCGGTCGATAGAATTCTACTACACACGTACTGCGCCAGTGGCCGCTAGTCAGTTGCATTTTTCATGGTCTACTAACATTTTGACAGCTAAAACAGCGATACTGGTTCTATTCTACGGCTGGTCAATAGTAGACTCGGCCCCTTGGTGATGGGTGACCGGTTTGGGCATTTCTATGCACAAGTGTTTCCCTGTTTTGAAAGACATGTTAAGCCGTTGGTCCCGGTAGCCAAGTTGAAGACCTTATGCTTGAAAAATTTCAACAGCCTCTAGCGTGTGCCTTTCCATTTCAACAAAAACCGTCACCACCTGTTCTATGGTTATGGTAAAATGTGAGAATATAGCATGCCTCTGGAAAAGCACCCCCATGGAAAATATATGCGAGATAAGTAAATAACAAGTTCTAACAGTTTACGCTTGATGAAAAACTCGGTCCTGTTCCAAAAGTTTTCACAAAAAAAGAGTAGGTAAAAATTTAATTAATATTTTGTAGTATGATATTATTTAAAAATTTATTCCTTTTATATATGAATAAATAAAAATAAATTACATAAAAAACGACGAAATTTTCAATTCGACAATTAGTAATTTTTTTGCTAGTAAAACATTTATAACTCGGTAAAAAAATTATCGAAACATTTAATTGCCAGCAATTTTTTTACGTAATTTTATTGTTAATCGCATGCACTTTAAAATTCTTGTACTTAAGACGATAATGTGAACATTTTATTATTAATTAATTATAATTTGACGGCTTCACCTCGGTGGCGTATGGCTGTGTATGTTATGTTTGCGATTACCGCGCCGAGGTCCCGGGTTCGTTTCGTTTTCACAAATAGGTATTTGTGTGATCCGCAAATGTTTCGGAGTTTGAGTGTTTCCTATGGATAAAATGTATGTTTTTAGAAGATATAAGTATGTTTATCAGTTGTTTAAATACCACACATGTTTATATTAGCTTACTTTGTGTACAAAAAATGTCCCAAAATATTTATTTATTTATATATATATAATCACCGACGAAATAGTGAAAAAATAACATGGTATTTCTGTTTTTTTTTTACTTAGTCTCCTCTGTTTTATTAAAATATCAAGTTTTAATTTTTTTTGTGTCAGTTCAATAATGTGAACGCGTAATAAATGCGTTCAGCGCAGTGGTCATTTTTCGTAAACCGATTTTTCGACGTATAGTTTTAAAGTCGGTTTTTGTTTTTATAAATAAAAAGTGTTAAATTATCGTTTCCTGCTTCAACAATGCCAAAAAATAAAAAACCATGTCCAAATCCAAATATGATTTGATTGTAGGAAATTGGATTTTTTCTAATTGCCTCCAAGGTGGTAATTAAAAATGGGTTTTTTTTCATCAGGACGAAAAAATGCCTAAAACCTTTGTGTGTGATGAAATAAAGAAAAAGTGTCCTAAGTTGATTACAATTTTGTTGCTTTCTTTTAATTATGTTTACTTTTGTTGTTGTATCATTCTCACCACTTGTTACGTGGGACAAAAATCCATACCTACGGTGAAATGTGGGCATGTGGTATGCCTCTGTCTACCCCTTGTAAAGGTGTGACAATATGTATGTATGTATCTTCTCCTTCTAAGTTTAAGAGTTTTTGTTTTACTTTCAAACACTTTGCAAACTTGGAGCCTGAGATCCTCTGTTTTTTGCTGCTAGAGCAGCTATTAACTTTTATTTTTTAGCATTGCTAGGAGCGACTGCCGTCTGACCAACCAACCCCATTGCTGCCTTTTCCTCTAATCAGCAGGTACACCACTAACTGCTGACGTCGCTAGGGTGCCATAGATCTTGATGGGAGCTCTGTACCTGTTGCTCCCTGTACCAGTATGTCCATAATTTGAATTATTATCAGTTTCCTTCTATCTCTTACAAATTTTTTTATTTTTTCAGGGTAGACTGGACTGGTCGAAACCCCTCATTAATCAGCTAGATGCCATAGCGCCTCATTACGACAAGTGGATGAACACAGCCGTGTACAGACAATGCAGATTGTTCAGTAGTCCTTTACTTGAGAGCTTGACTTACACCCCATGGTACCTTGTCCCTATATTTTGGATACCGATCATACTGTATCTTGGAATCACACAGTATTTGGAGCTGGTAGTGTGTGGAGGTAAGTGTCCTTTATTCTTGATGTCAGTCGAGAACGCTAAAAGTAAGGGGATAAACTGCTAGGGGTGCACCTGCTGACTAATGGACGAGGCAACGATGCAGACCCCCTTACGGGGTTGGGAGGCCCAACGGCAATCGCTCCTTTCAATGCCGAAAATCAAAAACCATACGGTTCATTCCAGGGTCCAATGCCTCGTAGGGTTTGGAAGCAATTGTAAATACACATAGATGAAAATTAACAAGTGACGGTAGCCTAGTGTATGAGGTACATAAACCACCGTTTGAACGGCTTAAATTCGATTACGGACGAACACAGCTTACCAACATGTTATGTATCACCTACTCTACTTAATAGTTTTTTATTATAATTTTCGTTACGTAGATGGCTTAGCGGGAAAAACAACGGAAAGTGTGAGTGTGCAATTAACACAAATCAGTAGTGAAACTTGAGTAAAGTAGCCTGCGAGAGTATGAGATAAATATCGTTAGTATTGATAGTATAATTTATACGGTAAATCAATGAATTGTAATGCGCTAATGCATATAAATGATACACGTGATTGATACACTTTGTAGCCTGTGAGGCTTTTTCTCAGCTTCATAGCACGTACGTGATCGAAATTGCAATGAACAAATCCAAAGCAGAACCCAGGTTACAGACATAGCCGAGAGAATGGGACTTAAGTGGCAGTGGGCGAGCTATATTGCTCGTAGAGCTGACGGCTGATGGGGTCAAAAGGTTCTCGAATGGCGGCCGCGTTGCGGTAAATGCAGAGTGGGTAGGCCTCCCGCAAGGTGGACAGACGAACTGGAGAAGTTTGCGGAAGGTGGATGCCATGGATGCGGACTGCATAAGACCGAACATTATGGCGATCTTTGTGGAAAGTCTATGCCCAGCAGTGGGTTGATAATGATGATAACACGCAGGAGCAAAGACGATAACAAAAACTGGTTTTTATTTTCGGTCTAATTCTCTCATGTGATCAATCCAATTTATGATTATGTTTGTCTCGTTTTCTTGTTGCTTTTCGTTTCATCAAAATTTCGTTTCACAAAAAACACAAAAATATTGTTTAAATTTCAGTTGGGTGCCAACAAAAGCCGCTCACCAACTTGCAGTACACGAAGCATTTGGTACTGGGCGTGTTCATTTGGACTGCGATAGAATATTCACTGCATAGGTGGGTGTTCCACCTAAACCCTGGCTCCTCACTTACCATGATCAAGATTCACTTCCTAATTCACGGTATTCATCATAAGGTAAGGTTTAGAACTTAAATTAATCGTTTTTTTAAAAATATATTGTATTGTATTGTATTGTCAGGCCTTTGTCTCCTAAGTTCTGTAAATAGTGGGCATACTATCTGCCCACTTTTCACCGTATGCATACTTGTCCTTGTTGTAAATTTGTAAATTAGAGTATGGATTCGCCGCACCTCATTAGATCTTACCATAGACCAATGACCTTCGCACCCTACTAGAGACGCTTTACTCCATATACATACATACATATTGTCACACATTTATCCCCGAAGGGGTAGGCAGAGGCATACTATACGCCCACATTTCACCGTATACACTTTTGTCTCACGTAACAGGTGGTGAGCCCATTGCCGTGTTAAAACTCCATATATTTCATATAAATAACCGTTTACTCATAGGATTGCACTTATTACTACAAACGAATGGCAGATGACTGGATTGCGTGTGCGATTTTCGCCTACAGCCGGTCGTAAACTTGGCAGGTGGTATTATTATTACTGTCGTCTCTATTAGGGTGCAAGCGCGGGAGCGAACAAAATTCCTTGCTCTGTCGTTTTTAAGGCCACAAGTTGGTTAAAAATCATACTATTCACATTATTGGTTGCCTGTTGAATATAAAAAAATACGGTTATAACTTTAATTTTGACATTGACATTTATATGCAGGCATCATACAAACCAATGATGGAAAAAAAAATAAAAAAAAATTCACTCGTATTAGTCACAAAAATAATAGTCGTATTGTTTCCGAACGCATCGGCGCATCATTAGGCTTAGACAAGTTTTCTACTCTGAAAGTTTCCTCGTATTTATTTCGTCTGTGTTTTATAACTGTAGCTTAATCTCTGTAATCTTAGCATGAGCTCCCAGTTGCATCTAAAATCGCAACTTTCGAGCTCATTCATTCCATTTTAATGAGCTGCTAGGGACTTCTGTGTCCCATCAATTTACGGTCGCCTACGATACGCCTCGTCCATCAGGTAGCAAGTGACATCATTCTAGATTTAAGTTGGGTTAAACATCGGAGAAAATGTTTTTGAAATCTAATCGAACGGTAACTTGACAGGTAATACATGACGTTAGCTGTCAAAGATGGCGGGCATCGAGATCTGTCAAAAGATATCCTACGATATCACTGTGATTATAATGATTGATTTTTATAATTGTGAACATGCTTGCAGATGCCGTTTGATGGTCTTCGCCAAGTGTTTCCTCCAATACCGGCGTCAATTATCACAGTATTCTTATACTGCATTTTGGGATTTGTTCTGGCGTATCCATTGATTACGACAGCGGGTGCTCTGTGCGGTAAGAATTATTTCAAATTCGTTTTTCAAACATGTTTAATATAGCGCTCGTAGCCCCGCGGTCTCAGTGTTCTGTAAACGATCACTGGGTTAAGCAACTTTCACTATGGCTGGTCCTCGGATGGGTGACCACTTTGTGGCATTTACATTTGCGAGCGTTTCCGTGCTTCGGAAGGCACGTTAAACCGTTGGTCCCGGTTGCCAGTAACATGGCAGTCGTTAAGCCCAGTTGAAGGTCTTATGGGCGGCTTATAAAAATTTCACTTACACATAATAAACAGCAGGTCGTCACAACCTGCGCCTGTCCATTTCAACACGGCAATGGGTTCACCACCTGTTACGTGGGACAAAAGTGCATACGGTGAATTGTGGGCGTATTTGTATACCTCTGCCTACCCCTTCAGGGATAAAGGCGTGACAATATGTATGTATGTTTAATCTGAAGACACGATTTGAGGTCACGAATTTGATTTTTTAATAATAATATTATACTTGTCTTGTTAGTGTTCCGTCTCGCGAAGGATGAAAAGGAACCCTTTTAGGATCACTTTGTTGTCTGTCCATCTGTCAAGCTCTTTATCTCGAGAACGCGTGAAGGTTTGAGTTGAAATTAAAACTATATACGCTGGTCTACGGTCTCTTGAAGCTGTGAACAAATCAAACTTCTTAGTCAACGTAAAAATAGGTATTAATGAAAAAGTGTGTGTTTGTGTACTTATGTACACGCGTTAAAAGTTATACTTCTTTAGCCTTATAAGATTTCATCACATATACCAGAACTCTTTGTTTGAATGATAAATTAGTAAGAAAAAAAATCATCAAAAGAATGAAAACTACTTTGAATGTAGTTATAAGTTGTCATGGAAACACTTGGCTAACTTCAGGGTATTTATAAGTTGTCATGAAAACACTTATCAGCTAACTTCATGGTGTCGTTTTTAGTGTCGGTTAGCGCGCGCATCTTAAAAAAATACTCTCATCATTTTTCCCTAACGCGCTAAAAAGTATAACTTCAAAAAATGTATTACGGAACCCTCAGTGGGTGACTCCGACTTACACTTGTGCAGTATTTTACATATTCATACTACACATTACACATGTAATTACTTCTCTCAGTTATGATTCATTAAATTTGACGATACGTAGCTGTAGTTCAGGCGCGGATCCAACCCCTAAAAAAAGGTTGTGGGCACAGCCACTCGAAAATCAGCCAACTACGAGTCGATATAAACTTGTTCATCATCGATGTAGTGCATGCCTACAACCAGCGTCTTTTGACTTGCCGGGTCAGACGCTTTAACCAACTAGGCTATTGAAACCCACTCGAAACCGAGAAATTCGGTGAAAAGGTCGCAATAGACCGATAAAGTGTGTTATCACAGGTCATTTGGGTTGTGTGCATGTCCTGAGCTGTTAGTGTATAGTCACACTAACAGCTGTCCCGTGGAACATAGTTTTGCAATATGAAAAGGCAACCCTTATAACTAGGGATTTAAAAACATACATAAGTTTTATTTTTGACCTTTGACGGTTGTTTTGCCTTGCCTTTATATTTTAGTGTTGCTGACCCGACCAGTTAAGAATTTACCGAAATTTGAGACAATTGAAAATAGGGAAATAAGAGAAAGCACGCGCAGGAAAGACTTACCTGTTAATTTACAAAGTAAGCTGAATGGAGTTCGACATAGTCCAAGAGTTCAGTCAGTTTGTTTATACAATAAGCTATCAATTAATTTTAAATCGATTCGAAGTGCATATCTGTTTAAAAACCAATTAAATCTATATTTGTCGGTGAAGAGCTATTACAGTGTCGTAAGTTTATAATATTTTTCGATGTCATTAAATGGAATTACAAAATGTTTTAACACAAGTAATTGTTATGAAATAAATGACTTAAATGATTTATTGAAATTACATAAAAAATCATAAAAATCACTCAAGCTATTTAACCTACGTAGCAACGACTCAGGCGCCTTTAAAGATTTAGGGCCGTATTACAGAATGTTTCTCAATACTCAAGAAACACTTGAGAGTAGTATTCTAAGGCAAAACCTAGCCTTAAGCGTTTCTTGAGTATTAGGGCCCGTATTAATAAATCGTTATCAGTCTTGAGTAAACTCTTAAGTTCATATTTGAGATGCTGTAAACAAAACTTGAGCTATAACTTAAGTGCAAGCTATCACTCTATCACCATGTCTAGTACGCCCTAAACTGCCTAACCTAACATTAAATCTATTATGGTTGTCTGGAAGAGATCGCTTTCAGCGATAAGACCGCCCATTGTACTTTCATTTATATTTATTGTTTAATTTCTTTTAAGATTTCTTATGGTGTACAATAAAGTGTTTTCTATTCTATTCTATTCTATTCTATCACTCAATATGTCACTAATTAATAAACAACACAGATCTCAAGAGCGATCTTGAGATCTCCATTGGGATCGCGTTGTGAGTACAGACCATTCGTGACTTAAGTGCGAAAATGTACCTATTTTGACGACTAAATCTCTGCAAGCGTCTTCCAGTTCCTCTGAACATTTATTAGAAGAATCTGTTCCTTATTGCAGGGATGCATTTGTATTCACAGATATTTGCGCTCAGGATATTATAAAAACTTTTAAATGTATTGAAATTAAGAAAACCGCGGACCTTTGGGGATTATCAGTCAAAACTGCATCATGTATCATTGAGGTCATTGCGCCGTATCTAGCAAATGTGTTTAATGACTGTGTTTCCAGTGGTATATTTCCTGATTTAATGAAACACAGCAAAGTCATACCCTTGTTCAAGGCTGGCAGCGCTACAGACCCGTCTAATTTCCGACCAGTGTCAGTGCTGCCAACTTTGAGCAAAGTATTTGAAAAAATAATTTTGATACTAATGCTATCCCATTTTGATATTTATAAAATATTTCATACAAAACAGTTTGGTTTTACGAAAGGGCGCTCAACTTCCGATGATGGTGTTGAGTTATTAAAATGTATTCATGAAGCCTGGGAAGACAAGCAAGATGCATTAGGTATATTCTGCGATCTATCCAAGGCTTTTGATTGCGTTCAACATGAAACATTGTGCAAAAAATTACATCACTATGGAATAAGAGGCAAATCTCTCGACCTTCTGTCTTCATATTTAAACAATAGAATACAAAGGGTCGATATTAATGGTACACGTTCTGTAGGATCCATGGTTACAATGGGTGTGCCACAAGGCTCGATACTTAGGCCATTCTTGTTCCTCATTTATATTAATGATTTACCATTTTATGTAGGGGATCGGAATATGATTGTTTTGTTTGCAGATGATACCTCATTGATTTTTAAAATTAGAAGACAATTAGATAATTATGACGATGTAAACAATGCAATCACGAGAGTAGTTCATTGGTTCAGCTCAAATAATCTTTGCCTAAATGAAAACAAAACTAAATGTATTAAATTTACTCTACCAAATGTAAAACAAGTTACGGCCAATGTTCAACTTAATGGACAAGTGTTAGAGTTTGTGGAATCAACTGTGTTCCTTGGTATAACTATTGATGCCAATTTGCAGTGGGGCCCGCACATAGAAAAGACGGCCTCTAGGTTAAGTTCGGCTGCATATGCTGTAAAAAAGATCAGGACTCTAACAGATGTAGATACGGCTAGAATGGTTTACTTCAGCTATTTTCATAGGATTATGTCTTACGGTATTCTCCTTTGGGGGAGTGCTGCAGATGTAAATAACATTTTTGTTCTTCAAAAGCGGGCTGTACGCGCTATATATAATTTGGGCCCCAGAGTCCCCCTCCGAGAAAAATTCAAAGAAGTAAATATTCTAACCGTAGCATCACAATACATTTTTGCCAATCTTATGTATGTCCAGAAAAATCTATCACAGTTTACTAAACTCTGTGATATACATAATATAAACACTAGACATAAAAACAATCTTTTAGTTCACCACAGTCGGCTGCATAAGATTGGCGATTCTTTCCAGGGTAACTGTATACGCTTTTACAACAAGCTTCCCTGTGACCTGAGAAATTTACCATTAAATAAATTTAAAAAGTTTATTAAAAGAAAGCTTTGTGAAAAAGGTTAGGTTACGATAGAGTAGACTATTTACAGGACAGGGATGCCTGGAAATGATCTGCTGGCAAATAAAATATTATAGTCATAATATATTAAATTGTAAATAGGCCATCAAAAAAAAAGCCTTCCTAAGTTTCTTGCCGGTTCTTCTCAGGTGCGCCGCGATCCGAACCGGTGGTCACTCTCTTCAATTCCCATTTCCAACTTATTAACATTTTTACCTTTCTTTTTAACTAAAATGGATTACGTACATTTGGTGAAGATAAAAAAAAATTAAAAGAAACAATACCCCCCCCCCCCCCCCTTTTTATGGGGCTGTCACCTACAGGTGACACTGGGAATTGTGTATAGTTAGACACTAAAGGACACACACAGTATTTTTCTTATTGCTTTCGTGCAAATAAAACGTTTTTATATTAGTATTAATTTATTTGAAAATTTAATATGTAAGTATACACTTATTTACTATGAAAACTGTACCAACACTTTAGGTGTAAACCGATATTGCACTTGGCATACATTTTTCTAGTGCGTTGGTGACATAATCCGCATCTTCGTTGCGAGCAGTCGATTTGTGAGTGTTCATTCGCACTTCCGGCACTCCTCACCTCTGTAGGCACTCTTATCTGCATAGGAACGCCACATGCAGTATTGCGGGTTGGAGGCTTGCCATATGTTTGCAGATAGATAGTTGCCACATTTCGCCGGAAATCGCAGTAAGTCCAGTTGTTTTCTGACTGTCTTTTGATAAGCCATGCATTTTGACAAGCTGCATCTAAACCAAAAGCAAACAGAGGAAACCACCACTTTTTGCCACGAAGACCTACCCTCATGGAGTCAACGTTTTCGTCGAAACGGTCCACCCCGCCCATGTACTTGTTATACATTTTGACAACGGCTGGACAGTCTACTTGAATTTTAGTTCGCTTTTTATCTACAAATCCAATCCGATCCACTTTTATGATAGGATCTAGGCCGTGGCAGTTAGATGCAATGGTGGCGATGCTGTTGTCATGCCACTTAGCAGCAATAATTTCTTTAGAAGCTTTATAACAAAGCTTACCTCTTGGCTCTTTTTTCTGCTCTCGTAAAAACTTTAGCAATGGTAAACCAGTAAAAAAATTATCAAAGTATAAGTTGTATGGTCCTAGCTCTTGTGGTAATCTTGTATGGAGCTCTACAATTACAGCAGCTCCTAACCCCAAGTCGCACTGCATATTGAGGCCCGGGCCGTAAGCACCCTGATAAGGCTCACAAGTGACTAAATATCCATGGCGAGTAGCTGCTGACCAGAGCTTGTAACCGAACCTTATTGGTTTCCCGTGGATATGTTGTTTGGTACCGTGCCTCCCAAAGTATGGTACTATTGTTTCGTCTATAGAAATGTGTGAAGAACCAGCATTTTTGAATTTTGCAGTAAAATTTGCGTTCAATTTCGTGAAATATTCTCGAATTTTAGCAAATTTGTCGTTGGACGGCAAGGAAATCGTAACAGAAACATAAAGATATTGTTGAATTTCAAAAAACCTGTTTCCTCTTATGCTAGATGCTACTAGATCATTGTGTGTGTCACTCTTTACTTCCTAGAACATTCTCATGTACTTTGGCGTCAAATATCCTGTTAGTAGCAGTATTGCAATGTACACTTTAATTTCATCAGCAGTATTTTTTTTATAGTATTGGTTTTTTTTCATTTTTTTCTTTTTCGCAGATACTTCGATGCCTTCTTCTTCTTCCAGGTAGTGTATACGATTTTCTCCAGAGACAGAAGGCCTATTTTGTAATTCTACTGCAGATCGGAGCATGCGACTAGGCAAATGAAGAATATTAGCTTCGTTTTCATCCCCACTGTCTTCGTCAGTCACCACACCATAATCAGGAGGAAATAAAATAATATCGCCTAGGTCATCCCCAGCTAGCAACTCCTCGGCAATCTCATCAAGCGTCAACCTGTAATAACGTAAACAAGCTCTTAAACACTAACACCACATAGCGATAAGATCATTCATAAATATTCAACGTAACATAAACAATATTCGTGTAGGTAGAGTTTTTGTATTGCCCAGTGTCACTCGCAGGTGACACGGCATATTCTCAACGTTGTAGCAATGATACTAAAAGCTATTATTATCACAAAATACGGTTTTATCATAGCATATTTATTCATTTATTATATGTAATAGAAAATAAACTATACTTACGGTCTGGGCATTTTATTTCACTTTATATCGCAAGAAATGACACAAACTCAGAACGCTCCAATAACGCGCGAAACAACTGAATGAATTTGACAAATGACATTTTGTGGGTGTTACCTAAAAAAAGTAACGAAAAGTCCTACTAATTGGCTTAGCTACAATAGTGGCAGAATTAAAAAAAATAATGTCTATGTGGTAGAAAAAAAATATTAAACTTCTGTCATCTACAAGTGACACTGGGAATTGAAGAGTTAAATATATAATTTTTTTCTTTAGTTTTAGTGTATGCAAAATAAAGACATTTTTATTTTTTTTATTATTTTTATTTTAGAGTGAATTTGAGATCCGTTTATTAATACGGGCCTAGGAAACGTTCTGTAATACGGCCCTTAGGAAGTCAAACGGAACTACCGTTTGTCTTCCTAAGGGCCGTATTACAGAACGTTTAAAGTAAAAAATCATAAGTCGTACGATGCTACTCCTGTCTTCACGCTGTATCCCTAACGGGGCAGTCGGAACAGATCGCCAGGCTTCGCCATCCATGAATACTTTTTCGCTTCCTGCAGATTCTAACATGCACGTCTTGGTATCCGAGTACTTTCTACTACTAATTTAGGGTCGTCAGCGCGAGCGCTGCACCTCGTGTTTTGCATACGTCCATAGGCTACGGTGACCACTTTCCATCAGGTGGGCCGTACGCTTTTCTGCCACCTCAGTGGTATATAAAAAAAGCTTTTAACGTTTCCGTTTTTGAGTAATCTGCTCACGTAGTGTTCTTATGTGAGTCTCGGTTGGTCTCGGTCTACCCTGTCTCCTTCTACCCTCTACTTTCGCACAATATACTCGTACATATATTCTTCGTCAATCATTTCTCATTCATTTGTTGTACGTGACTGAACCAATGGAGCACGTCCTTTTCCAGCTTAATGCTGACACTTTCATAGCTGCTCCATAGCTGCCAAATAAAAGAGGACCCCATACTCCAAGTCCAAGTATTTTATATTTATTTTTGGAATTATTTTATGGCCTGGTTGACCTTTTAGCCAAATCTTATTTATTTAGTATTTCTTTGATTTTACTATCTAAAATGTCCGCGTCCTCTACGTTTTAGTCAAGTATAATCTCATGTCAAAGTCAGTTACTATCGAAAATGTCCCCGTCCTCTACGTTTTAGTCAAGTCATCACTCATGTCAAAGTCAGTCGTACCCTATTATCGTGGTAGTAGCGTTAATGAATTCAGGGGAATTTGTGCGGCAAGATGTAAAATAGCATTTCACTGCAATATTTCACTTTCTTTCACTATAGCACGTTTATACAACTTTTGTGTGTAAGAAATTACCATTTTTACACATAAAACAAGGTTAATGCACTGGTTTTAAAATAATAAAGAGCAAGCGTGTGCCATTTGAGAAGTTCCCGCGCAAGTCCAGGTAGGGTTTGGAAGCCACCAGTACAAGAGGAAAGATGCTTAAATTACGTAACAATGTTCCAAGTTGGAGAAAGGACAGGTCAAGAGTACCCTTAACCGGCGATCGTGTTAGAAAACACTCTTGAAAGTAGAATAAGCGAAAGTTGTATGTTAGGATCGTAGCATGTGGAAAGCCATAGTCTCTACCTACCCCGATTGAAGACAGGCGTGATAATATGTATGTATGTACAAAGTTGCATTAAAAAAATTGTTTAAAGCGATAAATAACCAATAAATAAAACAAAAGATCTACTCCAAAAATTTTGCCATAACACATACACAATTACTATAAATTCCTTTGTTTTAACGATTAATTGAACCACTGTCGGGAATGACGGTCATACCTATGCATACCTTCCATAATATCGGTTAATAGCACACGGAAGGCATGTGTGCTCCGAACTCGATACTAATTTGGAGCTCTGACCTATTTCAGGGTTGTCAAGGTTGGTAAAAGTTATTTTCGCATGCACTTAACCCAATCCATCTTTCATTGATGTTATCAATAAATCAATCTTTTATCAAGCAACACGTTCTTCTTAATTTTAGTGTATTGTCATTTATTTCTAAACCGAACTTTGATTTGTAGGAGGTAATGTCAGTGATTGTCGCGCTGAGGTCCCGGGTTAGATTCCCGTGTGTGATTCGCAAATATTTTGTACGGGACGGGCAGATCGTTACGGCACGGCGAACGAGCTGCTTACGCCCCGAGGAGAGCGAGTTTGACTGTAGGTTCCGGGGGTCGGAAACCAGGGTATGGCAGGTCGGACGTGGACTCCTCGTCGGCGGCACAAGACGTTCAGCGAGGGCGATGAAAGGAAACACCGATGACTATAACACGCAACCAAAGAGAAGGGTTCTGTCAGCTCCTATTATCGCGACTTGAGCTCTATAATACTATACTATACGGAAATACGACGAGCAAACGTTTCACTATAACTAGTTCACTTCTTGTAGTTCTTCCAGTCTTCTTTTTTTATTGCTGTATTTCCGCTCGATTGTTAGCCGCGCTTGCTCATCGAAACGTGTTTACTATCGTACCGCGAAACTTTACCTTAACGTGAGCCGCGTCAAAACCCTTAATTAAGATTGCATAATTTATTATTCATTATCAATTAAATCTGTTATAACTCGAAAAGTATTTATGCTACATTTACAATTCAGGTACTATTTTATAGGTTTTACAAAGACCTATCGAAATATGCTAGTCTTAACTACCTACCGCTATCAGTCATGACCTAGATTCCTAAAAATCTAGCTCAGTCTAGGCAACTCCGACACATCCTACACCTTTATCTATGAATTTCTATTTATCTATAATCTGTACGTGTAGGAGCACTATTATTCATTGGGTTACCTAGACCGGCTACGAAATGAAACTATTCGTGACAGCGCAGGTCACGCGGTGTAGGATCTAGGTCCAAAGCAAGGTTCTAACGTAGGTAGAAATTGTACAAATTTAGAACATTACACTAACGAAATCACAAGACATTACTATTATTTAGCAACAAAAGGGAACACTAAATATATAAAACTAGGTCACCTATCTAGGAACTATATGAAAACACTAGATTTCTTATCTAGGCACTATGCAAACACTAGACTGTTGTCTAGGCACTATTAACACTAGATTGTTTATCTAGGCACTGTATAAACACTATTTACACGAAACGATTTACTATTATCACGGTTTTTCTATTTCACTATTGTTATGTTTTAACTAACACTATACACTATACACATAATCACACACGTCTTCACTCGTTGGCGCGTGGATCTGTCGCGAACATCTTTGCTTGTTACGGAGTTTGGGTGTATCCTATGTATAATATGTATGTATTAAAAAATATATAAGTTTATTTATTTATTTATTTCTTCCAACCCTATTATTACAGGTGTGTACACCCACACACCTGTAATAATAGGGTTGGTTATTACAGGTGTGTGGGTGTACACACCTGTAATAATAGGGTTAATAATACGATAGAGTGGGTGATTTTACACTATTCAAAAACATAAATAGTAATAGAGAAACACCATTAAAACCATAATACAAATGATAAATACAAACTAGAAGCGCTCGTGGCCCCGCGGTCTCAGTGTTCTGTAAACGATCACTGAGTTACGCAACTTTCACTATGGCTGGTCCTCGGATGGGTGACCACTTTGTGGCATTTACATTTGCGAGCGTTTCCGTGCTTCGGAAGGCACGTTAAGCCGTTGGTCCCGGTTGCCAGTAAAATGGCAGTCGTTAAGCCTGGTTGAAGGCCTTATGGGCGGCTTGAAAATTTCAACAGCAGGTAGCCACATCCTGCATCTGTCTATTTCAACACGGCAATGGGCTCACCACCTATTACGTGGGACAGGAATCCATACGGTGAAAAGTGGGCATATAATATGCCTCTGCCACCCCTTCGGGGATAAGGCGTGATGGATATTTATTTATTTTATAAATACAAACTACTTATGTTAATTAGTTGTCTAGATCCAATATGAATATCGCAAGTTTATACTTACTTTAAGCTAGATAGCGTTGTTAAAAAAAAGACAAAAGATGTCCCGCGTAATTTCTTAGACTTTTATTGAGCCTATTTTGGCAATGTTGGGAGCTTACGTCTGACTTACCAACTCCGTAAGGGCACCAGATCGTTGCTTTGTCCTTTAGTCAGCAGATATACCGCTAACAAGAAATGCACATTATTTTTACCATTAAATAAATTTAAAAAGTTAATTTAAAAAAAGTTTCGTGAAAAAGGTTATTACGCTGTTAAAGACTTTTTGCAGGACAGTGAAGCCTGGAAATGATCTGCTGGCAAAGTGAAATAATATTAAAGTGTAAATAGGCTATTATAAAAAATCCTTCTTATGTTTCTTGCCGGTGGGCCGCGTTCCGAAACGGTAGTCACTTTAAATACATTAAATATATCTTTAGTTCTAGTGTATGACATTTTGTAAGCGCCGTTAAAATGGTCTATGCAAAATAAAGGCATTTTTATTTATAATTTTTTATTCTATTAATTTACACGGAGAGCTTGATGATCCATCAACATCATACATGCGTTAATCATGATTGCATCTCCAACCTCCGCTACGAAAACCAGGGTCTTGATTTCTATTACCCCCTCTCCATTTCGCAAGGGCTTCTTCATGCGACAAATTCTTCATTCAACTTCATTCGGGCTAATTTCTTTTCGTGCGACAGCCCTATGGATGCTGACGTAATATCGTTTCATACGCAATTATTGCGAGAAGTGATCACTGCTATTATATCTATTAAATATTTTTATAATTTATATTCGCTGTAACATTCGTTGCTATAATAGGTGATCACGGTCGCACTGATTGACCTGGTCAAGGAGACGCTATAAACAGTCTGAATTTAAATTTTTACTGAGAATTTGTTATTTGACAAGTTCAATTACAGGTTACAGTAGGTATTTTGTTAATTAATCTACACTCACTCTTTTAAAGGCGGTAGTGAATTGTACATGAATTTACTGCCGCCATATTCGTAAGCGTGGGTACGTGAAATTGTAAGGAGTCGCCATAAGTTCCCGCGTTTACTACTAGACAGCAGTGTCTGATTCCATACAAATTTGCACCAATAACTCACAATATAAGCAGTCAGATCGCATTCGAGATACCATAGATTACAATACGTACTACGTACACGAGATACCTAGTGCGCGATATTTAACGTTGACCTAAGTCAATAAAAAAATTAACTTCTAAAAGTTTTATTTTTCACAGCTTTAAGGGCTCTCAGGATGGCCCACTTAACACGGTCAGTATGGGCAACTCTGAAACTATAATATATAAAAAGATCTGATCTAAGGAACCATGCCATCTATTTTAGTGATAAATACAACTGCATTCATTCACAACAAATGGAAACAGTAAAAAAGAATGAAGTATTACTCCATAACCAAAGGAATATGTTTGGTCTGCTTACTCTTGCACGTTTGTGACCACCTTGTATAATTTACATTACAACACGATATATCAGGCGTTCTCTAGATAAAGGGTCTTAACAGACTGACGGATGGACAATAAAGTGATCCTATAAGGATTTCCTGAAAAGGTGCCGCTCCCGGACAAGCTTGGTTGTATGAAATATATCGAGTCGGCGTCTTTAGGCGGTGGTAGCCAAAGTCTGTCGGGAATCCTGGGACATCCTTCCCGGCGATAGACATATAGGTAGGGACCGTGTGGTTTTAGTCGGTTCGAGTCCGGCATGACATCCGAGGGGATTTCCACAAGAAAAAGAAAGAAGTCTTTAGTAGAGAGCGCGCGAGTGACATTGATTCTTTGTTCTGTGAAAAGAACTAATATATACATTTCCAGGTTACCTAACGTATGACATGATTCACTACTACGTACACCACGGCGCGCCTGTCGCTGGCTCGTACTTCTATGCTATGAAGAGATACCATTCCAATCACCACTTTCTCAACCATGATAAAGGTAAGCGTGATGATGATGATGATGATGATAAATATAGTATGAACTACACTTGCTTTTTTTTTGGTTTTATCATATAGGAGTGAAACACACAGTATGACGTCATTATTTCAAAGAACGTTTCGCCATATCGCTTTGTACTGCAATGCATTGTGACGTTCATTCAACGTTATGGGTTTTGCGACTTATTATTTTAAAAGCCCGTAAGAATCTGAAATCTGTTTTTTTTATTACAACTAAGGTGACAGATAAGTATAGAACCCTCCCAATCGAAAGTGGTTACCGTAGTAGCCTGTGGAGGTTTGAAGCAACAAACGTTTTATACCGTGTTGAAAGGTATAGAGACAAGCCACGGCTACCTGCTGATAAAATATTTAAGTTTCGTGTTTATACCAATATATCAGTTAATTATGATTAAAATTCCAAATTATTATAGCTATAAGTTTTATCTTTATATATTTTACGATTTTTCAGTAATAAAATTTTTTTGTCTAGATATTATAGTTTCCAAGATATCACGATTTTAGTTAATTAGGTCATAGGTTAACAACAAAAAATGCGCTGCTCTGGCAGCGCGAACGGATAGCGAACGTTTGAGTGGATAAGTACTGATTGATATTTATTTATTTTTTCAGCATACGGCATAAGCAACAAATTGTGGGATTACGTATTTCAAACAGTAGTCAGTGTGAAACAATTAGGCTTCAGTTTGCATTGGTAGAATTTGTTTACTAAGGTATTTTGTTTTGTTTGCAATTGCAATTGTTGATATTCCAGCCAAAGTTGTTTTTAGACTTAGCGATTTTACTTTTGTATTTTATTTGTGACATGTGTGTGAGATATTTTATTATAAACGCTATATTAGTTGGTACCTTATTAGTATCTTAAGATTTTAACATTCCTACTTGTGAAATAAAATTTAAACAAAGAAGTGAATTGTTTTTTGCCACAGAGAATTATTACGCTATAACGTAATGTTGCTAAGTTTTTTTTTAATCTGTCGTTCTTTGTTTCATTAATGTTAGTTATGATGGATTCCAGGGATGCCTGGAAAAGATCTGCTGGCAAATAAAATATTATAGTCATAAAATATTAAATTGTAAAAAGGCCATCAAAAAAAAGCCTTCCTAAGTTTCTTGCCCGTTCTTCTCAGGTGGGCCGCGTTCCGAACCGGTGGTCACTTTAAATATACAATTTTTTTCTTTAGTTTTAGTGTATGACATTTTGTAAGCGCTGTTCAAATGGTCTATGCAAAATAAAGACATTTTATTTTTATTTTATTTAGGAATAAGATCGAGTGCCTGAGCCTAAACAATATTTTATGTTTAGGCTCAGGCACTCGACAGATAATTCCAACAACAAGTTTGACACTTAAATTAAAAATCAGGGACCCCCAATTGCACCTCATGTTAAGTTTAGGAAGATTATCTCATATCCAAAGGGAAATAAGAGTGGCTTAAGGGTAAATTTTAGTTATTTTTTTAAAACTTAGAAATTATATAAAGTATCATAGCACATTATATAAATAAAAATCTTTGATAAAATTGTTGTTACTTGGATGAGAATACATTTAATAATCCTATTAGTTATGTTTTTGATTACCTCTTTAAGAAATTTAAGTATAAAAGATGATATTTTGTAACAGAACTTCCAATGTTATTGTATACCTACAAAAAAAAAAGTAGTACCAAACAGTTAATGTCAAATTAGTACAATTTTAGGAATAAGGTTGTCTTTTTGTATCCCAACCCAATATGTGATGAATGTGATCCACGTAGTTTTTAAAGGTATTTAAGTACATAGTAACTTTTTTAAACACCATTACTTATTCTGTGGCGAAATAAAGTAAGAATTTTCCGTCACGAGTGTCACGAACTTAGGCGAAGTACAAAGTCACGCCTTCGCGTACCTATGCTATTGACTGTGCCCAGTCATAGATGTACGCTTATTGGTTTTATATTTAAACCATTTACGGAGCCATTGAGTTTGAAAAAAAGATCTGCCTGGTTTCAATGCCCATTAAGATAATGTTTACATCAAAAAGAAAACCATAGAGAGTAGAAAAGCAGTTGATTTCTACGATCATAAATCGTAAAGAAAACAAGCGAGTGTTCCTTTGGAGCAAAGACCTGCATTTCTCTAATGGCGATTTGTACGTTCATAAATACTTTTAGTGATAAGAAGGTGCTACTTTGATTACAAATAAAATTTTTAATTTACAACGATATACATTTATACAAAAATGTCAATGCAAATATCACAGGGACCCTCATTTGCACGTGGTGCACCTGAAATGACTTGACAGAACGAGGATTATGATGTTAAGATTTGCAAAGGGGCCGGGAAATGTGATGGCAGGTGCTGCGAACAATGAAGAAAAAAAACAATTAAAACCTGGTCCAAGTCCTAGTAGCTAAACAAAGTAAGCCCCTGGACCCAAGATTGAGAGATTGATTACAACCGGGCTTATACGCTCAGATGAAGATGGCAGCCGACTGTCAAGATTAAGTTAACAATGTCTTTGTGGCCAGTGTCTTAAAATAGTGCCTTATTTTATAAAAATCACCATTAGGGTTGCTAGCGGTTAATAGGTACAAGACGGTTTACTTTTTTGAGAATCTATAATATTTTTAAAATACTTATGTAATTATAAGACGGTTAACTTTTTTGAGAATCTATAATATTTTTAAAATACTTATGTAATAAATATAAAAATTTACACGTTGTTTTTTTCCCTCACATCAATGTCATACCTACTATTAGTATATGAGTCATAGTTTGCTACACATTTATTGTTTTTTTTTATTATCAGAATTGATTTTGCAATCGATTAAGCAAAGAAATGTGAAAAATAAATTAATTATGAAATTCGAGATAACGATTGATCCATTTTATGAATATCTACCTGTGTTAGGAAAAAAGTATGTAAAGTACGTGACATGATTAGATGTTAGTAACACATTATTTACTAATTCTTTCAGTTATCCATCAGATAACATAACTACTTACGAACTTTTTGGAACATCAAACCTTTTTCATTTTGCTTTATTTTAAACGTGACAATCCTGAGTATAACATAGACAAACACTGTAATTTTAAAATTAAGATTCCAAATTCAAAAACAGTTCATAGCCTTTTTAAATATAATTCAATGTTGTTTAATTTATTTATTGCTTTTCATAGCGTGCCAGTAATATGATTATTTCGAGTAATTTTAAGAAAAGTGCGTTAAGCGTGTGCGTTTTATTTTGTTTTTTACTGACGGTTAATTGTTCATTACTACATGGATGGGACTTCTTAAGTGAACTAACAGACGAGTTGAACTCTATCTGTCCTATTTTGGAGAAAACTTCGTCCATAATCACAGATTTATTTGGAACTTATTCTGGTTCTGGTAAGTTGCTTAGTGTACTGCGATCCCCTGCATTCTGAGGTTTTATCTACGGCTGGGTTCCATTGAACACTCGAAACTGACAAATTTATGACGACGTAGGTGCCATCTAGCAAGTGAATAGCCGCGGGTTCATGTCCCGCTCAAAGCTGAAAATATTCCATTCTAAATTTGCGATATTGGTGGTCAGTACACTCCATTGATATAAAAAGACGGACACGAAGTATTTTATGGAACTATTATAGTTCAAAAAATTACTTCTAAAGAGATACAAATAGATAAAACTCCGCTCCGGAGCCCAACGCTCTTTGAATGCAACCTGGACTTAAAGCTTAGATTAAGATATCTTCCTTTTAAGTTAAAAATCTACTCTTTATGCAATGTCAAATCTGTAACGATAAAAATGATTTTATTAGTCGGATAATTGCTGATGGTATCGCCAGCATAAAGAATGCATCAAACTATTTATATAATATAGAAATAGCATGGGTCCATGTATACTGCCCTGAGGTACACCGCACTGATTTGGGCGATTTGTGGTTCTGTGTGTTGCTTCTTACTATCCAGTAAGTTTCGCTATGTCCACGTATTATGGACGGTTAGTTAAATAACTATCGCTCTAGTTAATATATATAGTATTGCATCGGACACCATTGTTTTAGTTTCATTAGAAGCATATCATGATTTATAAAGTCGAAGGCCTTTGACACATCTAAAAATATAGGTCATGTAATAACTAGTGTAATTTACACTCATGTTAACTGTTTTCAAGAAAGTAAAACATGCAAAAAACAGTAAATAATTTTTTCTAAAACCGAATCGCTCTTCATTAAATATACTTATTGAATTTTAGGCAGAGGCTTTGATGTATGACTTTACAACAAAATTATAATTATAATTATTGGATGAAATTATTCATATGGTTTTCTCTCTGTTCTTGTGGAGAGATAATTATAAAATAGGGAATATTACTTCTGGGGGCAAGCTACTATTTCAATCGTGTCAAAACAATCGAAATCGTCGCGCAATAGAAAGACAACGGTACAGTTTGAAAGTTTTCGTAGTCCAGTTGTGTCATTTGTACCATCAATGGTACTAGTTAATGGTACTACGGATTTGCATTTTGGTAGTCTACTAATATTTTGATTGATGGCATGAGAAGTAATAATAAATGACTAAAGATTTCGTAGATTTCCTTGTTTTGTACCAACCGCAATAACAGCTTTTTATTGTTAAATAGTAGACTTGGCCCTCTGAATTCGTTATGGCCAGTAAAAACCTAAATCTATCTGTTCCTTTCATCATCTGCTCACATCAACATACAATTTAAAATAGATAACCTATGTGGCGCGGTGGGAGTGTATCCGACTGCTACGCAAGAGGTCGTGGGTTCAATTCCCACCCAGGATATAACTTTATGTGCTGAGCACGATGTTTTATTTTGTGTCTAGGTGTTATTTATCTATAATACGTATGTATTTAGAAATATATCAGTATGTTTATAAGTTATCTGGTTACCATAGTACAAGCTCTGCTTAATTTGGAATCAGATGGCGTTGTGTGAGTTGTCACTACGATATATATTAATTATTTAATTTTATTTATCGTTATATCATGTTTCGAGAAGAAGAACACGGGCCGATACCATCATACATCGTAGATGAATGTCTCAAAAGAGGGCGCGAACTTGCCCGGTCTGCAAGACGAAGGGGCAACGAGCTCATCAACAGTGGCGTCAACCTGGATGCGTATGCTCCCGCAATCCGTCACTTCTTCTCCCCAGACATGTCACCGGATATCAAGAAGGCATCTGAAATGTCCAACGAAATTCTGACTGCTACTAAACTATTGCAGATGAAAATGCATACCAGGTACTGTACGAGTTAATGATTCTTGTTGAAGTACAACTTCTTTACACACGCTTGACTTGCGAAGTAAGCTGGTGAATGCGTTACTTGTGATCAGGAGAGACGAAAGAAAGTGGAGAGGGAGATATAATCTTATAAAAACTTTCTCTCATAGCCTGTAGATGAAGATTAAAAAGTTTTACTTTAGTCGTGTTGCACTCAACATTTTTATAGCCATCTATCCGTTTCCCAGTTTATTTTGAGCGTTACTCCTGATTCTCTTATGAAGTGTTGGAAAAAATATTTGAATAGATATTGTCGAGTGCCTCATGTGACGTAAGCAGTAGTGTGTGCAACTGCCGCACTGAGGATAGGAACAAGTATTTGTGTGATCCGTAAATGTTTGTTTCGGAGTTTGGATGTTTCCTATGTAAATTATATATGCTCGACGTGGTGGGGGCACTATCAGTTGTCTAGATCACATACCACAAGTTTATATTGAGCTAGATGGCGCAGTTTAATAATAATAGAAACAATAGGTATGTTTTGGTTTGTTAAGGTTGGTGCTGTAAGCGGCCTTGTGAGCCGGTTGTAAGTTTTGGTCAGGACACGACGCCGTCTGCTATAGTCGCTAGTTATCTACTAATATACATACATACATATTGTTACGCCTTTATCACCGAAGGGGTAGACAGAGGCATACTATACACCCCAATTTCACGGCAAGGAAATTTTTGTCCCACGTAACAGGTGGTGAGTCCATTGCAGTGTTGAAATAGACAGGCGCAAACTGTGACGACCTGCTGTTGAAAATTTTTAAACCGCCCATAAGGCAATCAACTGGGCTTAACGACTGCCATATTACTGGCAATCGGGACCAACGGCTTAATGTGCCTTCTGAAGCACGCCCGTAAATGTAAATACCACAAAGTGGTAACCCATCCGAGGATCAGCCATAGTGAAAGTTGCTTAACGCAGTGATCGTTTACAGAACACTGAGTCCGCGAGGCCACTAGCGTTTTTTTAATATTTAAGCATTATATATCTACTAATATTTAAGTAATTATTTTGATTCCTAATTTCAGCATTCCTGCGAATATGTTTAACTCATACCTCGAACAGCAAGGTATTTGTCTTCGGGCTCCATACTGCCTCCCATCCTTGGTCAGCTGCTGTACCTTGACCAACAAGTACCGGAGTATCGACGGCACTTGTAACAATGAGGAGCACCCCGAATGGGGGCGGAAGGGGGCGCCGTTCACCAGAATAGCAATACCTCGATATGCTGATGGTAAACTCTTATACTTTACTAACTAAACTAAGCCTTAATTTTAACCTTTGACTAACTTCTAACCTTCTTGGTAGCCATTTAATCTCGTCGTTTATAAATTTTTCTATGATGTAGGTATGAAAATTTGCCCTATTTTTGACATTTATCATAAGTAACAGCGTTTCTTATATATGTATAGCCAGCCTATGGCGTTCACCGATATTTATCGATAGCCCATTTATCCAAAACGAAATGAAATTGCCATGACCTCGTCAGTTAGTCAGCAGGTGTACGTGTACCACTGGAATTAATTGTGAAAGCAATTAGTATGCTTTCTATATTATCTTATGACATAAGAGGTGGAAAATTCATCAGTTTCAAGTGTTCCTCGGTAGCTTAGTTGGTTAAACAGCTAGGTTGGTTAAACCCAGGCAGTCACGGATCCTGTTCAAGGTTGAAAGCAGGTGAGGGTGGCGTGGCCCCGAAAATATAGCCTTACGCAAGCCCAAAATAAACTAAAATAATAAATTTATATTTGGGCAAATATAAATTTATTATTTTAGTTTATTTTATAAATTAGTTTCATCGCATAGCTCCTACCCTATCCGCCATTTTGGTTCACGACGGACGTGCGGAACCTTCCATTCTAGTCAATTCTAGCCTTCTACTAGTAAAAAACTTTCTTTTTAGGAATATACACAATGCCAGTATCCCGCAGTGGACGTCCTCTACCAAACGCGCGGGTGTTGTCAACGAGGCTGTTCTCAGACCAGCCGATCAACAGTCGCGCGCTGACGAACCTGAATATGCAGTGGGGACAGTTCGTTACACATGACATGGCACTCCGTATCATGGAAGTTACTGGTACGGTACCAGGCTTTATTTGTTTGTTTATCAACCACGACTTTATCAAAGAAAGGGTGGCAGAGGCATATTATACGCTCACATTTCACCGTAATATTTTTGTCCCACGTAATAGGTGGTGTGCCCAATTCCGTGTTGAAGTTTACAGACGCAAGTTTTGTCGACCTGCTGTTGAAATTTTTCAAGTCGCCCATAAGGCCCTTAACTTGGCTTTTATTTATATTTATGCTCGCCAAAATGACGCCGTCTGCCTGATGGGAAGCCATGACGGCATCTAGCGAATTGAGGGGCACTCTCTTAATCTACATGACTACTGACAGCGTCCCCGTCCCTGCGAACTTTTCAAGGTCATCGGTCCATCTGGCGGGAGTCGTCCTATTGTTCGTTTGCTTATTCAGCTATGTCGACCACACCACCACCCATTAATCAAATACCTAAAAATGATAGCTATGGGTATTATTACCATATTTAAAAAAGTACAGCTAGAAATTCTGTTTAGTTTGTCTATGAATCGGACTCTTATCAATCCCATCATCATCCGAGCGTATGTCCCAGTTGCGTTTCGCGACGCCCGGGGTTCACTTTTCTACATTTTCTCCTGCACTTCGCACGGTCGTCGGCATCCCCTGTAGTGAGACCATTGGCACGCATGTCATCGCTTACGACGTCAAACCAGCACTTCTTGGGTCTTCCCCTTTTACCGGGGCTCGGTATGGGAATCTGACTCTTATCAATGTGTGACCTTTATATTCTCAAGTGTATAAGAATGGGTAGAGTGTTTGAGATTACTACTCAGTTGGCAAAACAAACAGACAATTTTGCAATAAAAACAAGGGTGCGCATTACCATCCGTTCCAGACGAAGGTGGTATCCAATGCTGCCTGGGCGACGGGCGAGACGTGCTGCCACGCGAATGGCAAAACGACAAGTGCATTCCAATAACCGTGCCAGATGACGATCCCTTCTACTGGCAACATGGCATCAAGTGCCTTAATTTCATCAGGAGTGCAACTACTCCTAGAGATGATTGCAGTCTTGGACACGCTGAACAGGTTCGTATTGAGTAGAGGAACTCTTTTGTATTTCGGACAATTTTTTATTTTTGAGTTCCGTAAGTCAAAAGGAAAAAAACGGAACCTTTATAGGATCACTTTGTTGTTCGTCTTTCTGTCTGTCTGTCACGACCCTTTCTCTCAAGAACAATTAAAATCAAGCTGAAATTTATATCAAATACCAAGTCTACTGTCCTTAGAGCTGTGAAAATATTGAACTTTTAAGCCAACGCAATCAAAAGATACAGCCGTTTAAGAATATTCGACACTCGCAAGGGAATCAAAACCTACAGGGTACTCAGAATCTTGACTATTAGTACGGAGCAACGTCTTATAGCACAGACTTAGACCATCTAATAAATAAGAGCATAGATAAAGCAAAAATTCCAAAATATTAATGTTGAAAATTAAGGCGTGTCCCCATGCATACGTAAAATAACCAATTAACATATAGGTAGAATAAATATAAATAATAAAAAAAATACTTTATTTTGCATAGACCATTTTAACGGCGCTTACAAAATGTCATACACTATTTAAAATATTTAAAGCGACCACCGGTTCGGAACGCGGCCCACCTGAGAAGAACCGGCAAGAAACTTAGGAAGGCTTAACACATAGCTCTAACAACTAACAACAGACCTCTAAGATGTATGGGCGCTGATACAATTCAGAGGTCTAGTTTTGGCATACCACTTTACTTATAAACATTTGCAATACCAGAGTTGAAAGAGGGGAGGAGGATCCCACCACACACCATCGATCCGTCAATCCTGGCGCACAACGGTCAAGGATAACCTCTACTAATTGTAACGGAAGAATGACGAACCGAACTCCTCAAGGAACTGCTTGAGGAAGGAAAGGGATGTAGCATCTGTCCAACTGTCCTGTTGTTTGGTTGAATGAAGAAATGGTAGTACAGGTTATCCTTGACCGTTGTGCGTTAGGATTGACGATACCCACCACACACTATCGATTGACGATCGATAGTGTGTCTTCTCCCCTCCTGTATTAACGTTCTGTGTACCTTCGTCTGTAGTACCTAATTAGTGAAATCCAACTAATAAAGGGAAGCCCCCCTTGACACGCTTGATTTTATGAAATACTAGATGACCCCCACAACTTTCAAATCGGGCAAATTTTTATATAACTAAAAAATATAACTAGTAATGTACTAGTGGACGCCCGCGGCTCCGCAGGCGTGGTGAAGATTTTCCGTTCTCATTTCCCACAGGAACTTGTTTCTGGGATAAAAAGTAGCAGTTATTCTTATGTGTAAGCTATATTATTGTAAAGTTACATCAAAATCCATTCCGTAGATTTTGCGTGAAAGAGTAACAACTTTTATCCACACTTACAAACTTTCACGTTTATAATATTAGTAGGATTGTAGAATTTATAGCGGCCGCATTAAATAGGTGCTTCGGAGTCACCTAGTATTAGTATAGAGCAGAGGTTCCCAAACTTATTTTGTCTACTGCCCACTTTGAGACTAAATAAAATTTAGCGCCCCCATTTTTTCACCTACCTAAAAACCACTATAACTTCAAATTAAATTAATTAATTGTTGTGAGCTATATTAGCGGAGATTAAACATTCATTCTAAAATAGACTTTTACTATAATCCGCAAGAGTTTACTTGAGACCTGAGCACAGTAGGTAGTACATAACGACGCTACACCTGCCAATGAGAATGATTATTGAAACGCAACTTTATAGTATTCAGATAGAGTATCTTTTATTCAAAATAAAACAAACATAATCGATTCTTATATAAAAACTAATGTAAAGGATGAATCTGATGCTGTTTAATAAGTTTGTTGATATCAGGTTCCAATTTACTCAAGAACAGCCGCATGTCACCACTTCGGTAACATGCAAACGATTTCTCTTTTTAGTAAACAGCGTTGCCACAGCACTAAATCCACGTTCACACAAATATGACGATGGGAATGCTATCAAGAATCGTTGAACGATTGACCACAATCCAGGGTACAATTGCGGGATCGGTTTTTGTAGCCAAAATTCTTGATAGCCATTTTTGAACTTGATTTTTATTTCCTCGTTTGTTGTCAATGCTATTCTTCCTATGCTCTTCTTCCAGCTAAGATGAGATTGCTGTGTTGACATTTGAAAACGGATCTAACACCCAGCCTGGTATTTCCAAGTTCAAAATGTCCTGGTATTGTTTGGTGAAGTCAATGTGGAGGTTTTCCAAATGTTGGCAGTAGGCAAACAAGTCCTCGTTACTGCAGGAAATATTAAATAAATTCGGAAAATTGTGAAACTCACGTCTGCCCATATTATTTTTGTGTAGAAGCAGTTTGGCTGCAAAAGCAGCAACGACATTTGTTTTAATTAAATTTAGTTCATCGCCTTGCAGTTGGAGATTCATGTCGTTCAACAATTTATACAGGTCTGTCATGTAAGCTATATCATTTTTTGATGTAATGAGCTTGTTGCGCAATTCTGTATCTTTAGTTTCCAAGAACTCTATCACAGAGTCAAACAGGTTGTAAAATCGAGTCAGACAATTGCCTCTTGATAGCCAACGAACCTCAGTATGAAGCAACAAACGGTTGGAATCTTCGTCATTAGTAACACAAAGCTGATGACATAATCTATCATTTAAAGAGCTGGTACGGATTTTATTGACTGCTTTGATGACATATTGCAGTGATTGAAATAGTCGTTCACTAAGTTTCTAGCAACCAAATGTTGTCTATGAATAACGCAATGTACAGCAAGTACATCTGGAATTTTATTTTTCAAGTACGTTATGAAGCCTTTATGGCACCCTGTCATAGCCGGACCGCCATCCGTAGCAACTGAAATAATATTTTTCAAGGGAATCTCTTTCTCATCACAAAACTTTTCCAATGTATTGAATATGGTTTCGCCTTTTGTATCGGTCTCTAAATTTCTAGCAAACAATAGTTATTAACATATCGACGGTTAAGAATCAATAGTGTCTATCTCAAAAAAGTCAACTTTACAGTAGATAAAAAAAACATTTCTTCGCTTCAGCTAATTAGCTACCAGAAAAGTTTAAATCACTAAATAGGGTAAATAAATGCTCAAAACTTTTAAGTAAACTTAGATTGTCTTAACATTGTCATATACCAAGATATCGTGAGATAGGTGGTATTGGTTCAAAATAGTTAAAATTATTTTATTTATCTACTAGATAGGTGTTATTGGATGAAAATAACATAGTATAAAAGCAAATCGTTTATTAATCAATAACACGGAATTAAGGTATTTTCCATACCTTACACTTGGTATCTTACAAATGAGGCAATGAGTCATGGCACTCTGCTGGTAGAATTTGTTTGAGTTCTTGCAGATGCTGGAATTTTGACGCAGTTATGGCAATCATATTAGTATGTAAGGGCAAATACGATACATCATGATTGAAACGTTTTGGTCGCGCTGGCAAGGCGTACCAGTCTTGGTCGAAATGGAGTTTCACATCAATAATATTTTCTTCATAGTTGTATCGAATGGCTCGCAAGTCAGTGATGGTGTGATCACCTGCTTTACGTCCTGGCCGTATGGATTTATACATCCATGAAGTTGCATCAGCATAATTTTTAACAAAATTATGATCAATCTGAATAATTTCATAAGGATTAGATGCCCTTGCTTCCAAAGTTGCAGAAATATAGTCACATGGCAAATGAATTACGCTATTGGTGAGTCTTCGCTCTATTGCGCTATGGACAGAGTCGCACTCCATTTGCGTATGACCACGTTCGAGAAATTTTTGAGTTATTAAAACTTGGTGTTTAATACTTAAGTTAAGAAGCGCATTTGCTATAATAACGTTTCGGTTTTGGTAAGGACATCCGTCTGAATAAATTATTATCGGTATTTTCTTTTGCAAGCAATGTCGCTCTAAATAGTCCACAACAAATGAAGTAAAAGTACTCGCAGTGAGGTCTGCTGCCGTTTCTGTAAACCAATAACATGTGCAATGGCGAGATATAAGATCAAAAATCGTAAAATTATGGCATGTCAGCTTGGTTTTGAAATACAAAGCGCTAGCCGTGGAGTAAGGGCAGACTTCAACCGATTCCAAGTCCATTGTAAGTATAATACAGTGTCCCAATTCTGCTTCCTGTTTGTCTTTAGCTTTTTCTTCCCTGGCTCTATTTTTCTTGATTTTGTGCTCTTGATAACTGTGATCATCTATATTACCTGCCTGGTGACCAACGCAAATATCGCACATATCTTTTTTGAGGGTATATAATGCAAAATTGTTTCTATGAAAAGTTTTATCAAATGTGTATCTAGATACAGCAGGGGTATCAATTTCTCTGCAGTGTTGTTTATATGCGTTGAATACGTCAGTCAGAGTACGGTAAATAGGCTCTAAGTACAATTTTCGTGTTTCTTTCCTTGCATAATGTGAAGGCATTTTTGGAATTATTTTCAAATAATCATTTAAAACTATTTTTTTTTGTATTTTGTCTTATTCTGCTTTCACTTCCGTGGTCATTCTCTTGACTTGAGTTGAAAGAATTTGTTTTGACCCAAATCTGAACAGTAGTAGGCTTCAATGACGTAAATTTTTCTTTCATCCCAATTCAATTTTTTCCAAAAGTAGGTATGGATCGATATACGCGTCTCTTCGTCAAAGCTATTGCAACCTCTTAATTTACTTTTTCTACAAAACTCTGAAATACAAGTCTCACCCATTTGCTTTGCTGGTCTTGTCTGATCTTGTCGCATCTTCTGGTTTCGAGGCTTTGAATATCCTAAATATTGTTCTCCACGCAGTCTTTTTTGTTGAGCTTTAATTTTCTTCCATTCCTCTTTCTTCGCTACGTGACGACGTTTTCGTCCTTCGTCAACATTTCCATGTTCATCTTCACTTGTCTCACAGTCTGTCATCAAATTTTCATTTATATTTCCAACCAAGGAGCTATGATTATCTATATTATTAAGGTCAGTTATAATTGAAGGACTTATACAAAAATGTCCAATCTTTCACTTGTAGAATCTAATATTACACTCACTGTTGGAGCAGACAAGGATCTTTTAATAGAATATGTTTGAGTATCATGAGTTAAGTCACTCAATGATAAAGATTTTGGAGTACTTAACGTAATTTTAAAAAAGTTTTGTTGGTCCAAAAGGTCGCACTCAAATTTTTCAAGTACGATCATTTTAATCGGGGGATTAAAATATGTACTATTCTGTGTCGTTGCTGACGGTCCAACCGAGTTAATATTCTCTTTGAAAGTATCTGTAATTAAAAATAATAATATTTACTACAATAATAAGAATAATCTAGCCCTAAACCAATAAAAGTATACAACGAAATATCTTACCCTCTCCGCCGTTATTGTTGGTTTTATCACCATAGTTCAGTAGACTTAAGATCCTTTTTGATCTAATTCCTTGATTTAACTTATTCGCCATTTTACTGCAATAAAATTAATATAGCCGAAATTATTAACACAAACTTTTTTTTTTTTTTCTGGAAATAACATCTATCTCATGCACTTCTGATTATCAACTTACAATTATCACATTCTCATAGGCTAAAAATGTAATTAAACACGTCTACTACACAATGAAATTAAAATATGCTGAATAAAGTAACTTTTTACCAACTTTCTATAATAATTAAAACAAACAATTGAATCACTAACCTGCCGAAACCGGCACCACAACAAACTGACAGTTTGAACCAAACCAAAAACTAAAATATGGCGACTCGCGGTGCACAAATCTATTAACTATCTCTTTCTAATTTGAATGTTGCGTTGCGACCGACGATACAACCAACTGACAGTTCAGTCACGCACCCACAGCTGCGAGGTATAGACCCTTTGAGGAGAGATAGACAATATTGGCAGAAAAATTTATGCGCTCGTAACATAGGTGGTATTTCTATAGCAAATAACTTAGGAAGTACTATGAATATTGAAATAACTGCTTGAACAACCTATGCCAAATTGGACTTTAGATCTATTACCTTAAAAAAGTAAACACAGCCAAAATTTGAGATAGACATTATTGAGTCTTAACCGTCGATATAGTTCTTCACATATTTTCTCATGTTTAATAAACCTCACGTAAGACAGCAACAATGCTTCATTAGTAGGTAAAGTTTACTCATCGAGCTGATTTGAGAATTGACTAGTCTTCAGATGATTGCACAATGATCCTTCAATGTTTTCATTCAGCCATTTCATCAATTCGTCTTTGCACAGAATTATTACTCAAAGGAATTTTTCGGATAATATCTGCGGCCGGTTTATGAAGCACAGTAGTTATTACTTCCTTTATTGCTGGCAAAATTAACTCTTCTCCGATGTTGTGTGGTTTGCCTTTTTGAGCAATTAACAAAGAGATATTGTACGAAGCTCGAAGTCCATCGTCATCTTGCTTAGCAGCTGCCGAAAATAGTTTTGCTACACTTGGCTGAATATTATGCTTCATCTCTAGGTCTTGAAAATATGCTACATTCTTCTCTTTCTTATCTGGATGCATTTTATTCAAATGATCTTGCAGACTTGAAGGCTTCATTGCTTCATTCGAAAATGTTTTTAGACATAGAAGGCACTGAGGCGACGATGGGTTTGTGGGATTTTCAATGAATCCGAATTTAATATATTCCACAGAGTATTGCCGTCTCTTCTTTTTTACTTCCGACATTGTTTTGTTTTAAGAAATACATAAGTAAGTGTTGAACTTAAGTACTGCTTATCTATTACGCGCGAAACCGCAAATGAAAATAAAATAAATATTCCGTTGTTTATATAGGATTGCATAAGCAGCACGCACCGACAGGAATAAGACAAACATGCATTAACTCGTTTATCTCATTCGACGCTCAATTGTACTCAACAAGTAAGAACAAGTATTCTATGAATCAGCCGATTGATACAGGAATGAACAAACCGGGTTATTTAACAAAAACTTGTTAAAACATGATTGCCCGCGGTCATCGACGCTCAATTGTACTCAACAAGTAAGAACAAGTATTCTATGAATCAGCCGATTGATACAGGAATGCACAAATCGGGTTATTTAACAAAAATTTGTTAAAACATGATTGCCCGCGGTCTATTATCTACGAAAATTACCTATCTAGGAATACTAATAACTATTAAAATGCGAAAGTGTATCTATTGCCTTTTTATTTGTTTGTTTGTGTCTACTTTCATTTCGAAACGGAGCGACCGATTGACATGATTTTTCTTCTATTTATTGAATAAAACAGGACAGACTGCCTCTGTGGTGCGGTGGGAGTGTATCCGACTGCTACGCAAGAGGTCCCGGGTTCTATTCCCGGGTCGGAACAAATATTTGTGTGATCCACAAATGTATGTTTCGGAGTATGGGCGTTTCCTATGTATAATATGTTTGTATTTAGAAATATAAAAGTATGTTTATCAGTTATCTAGATCCCATAACACAAGCTAATATTAGCTTACTTTGGGCTAGATGGCGCTGTGTGAAAAGTGCCAAACAATAAAAAAAAAAAAAAAAGATACATGAACTACGCGGAGAGAAATATCGAACCGAGTTTGAGCAATCTCTTAATTAATTTTAGTTGATGTTCACAAGTTGTAGCCGAGAGTCGAGAGCTCTGTCGGTGTCTAAGAGTCCTCTTAGCTAGATGAAATTACAAATCGCTCCCCGGAGCCTACACAACGACCCCATTTTTTTTCTGGGTCTCTTGCCGCTCCCTTCAGGCGTACAGCGCCCACAAGGGGGCGTTATCGCCCACTTTGGAAAACGTTGGTATAGAGTATAAATTTTGACTGCTTCTGTGGCGCGGTGGAAGTGCATCTGACTGCTACGCAAGAGGGTTCGATTCCCACCCAGGATAAAACTTTGTGTGATGAACACGATGGTTTATTCTGTGTCTGGGTGTTAATTATCTATAATTTGTATGTATTTAGAAATCTATAGGTATGTTTATCAGTTATCTGGTTACAACAATATTTTATTATATAGACGTCTCTATTAGTGTACGAGTGACATGGATTTCTTGCTCTGTGGGTTTACGATACTTTAATCTGGTAACTATTTTAGTTGTGGGAGAGAACTTCAACAGGCTTTTGATTTTTGGTCACTTTAAATATTTTAAATGGTGTATGACATTTTGTAAGCGCCGTTAAAAAGGTCTATGCAAAATAAAGATATTTTCATTTATTTTATTTATTTATTAACTATTTTTACCCAGATAAACACAGTAACGAGTTACCTCGACGGCTCTACAATCTATGGATCTGACAAGAAAGTATCGAGCAAGCTCCGCACCTTCAGTGGGGGGCGTCTTCGGCAGGAGGATCGTACGGACTGCATCAGAGGGTTCCTGCCTAGCGTTAAGGACAAGTCTACTGTGTGTGATTTGAGGAATACGTCTGAACCATGCTATTTAGCTGGTAGGTTTGGTTTGGTAATTACTAGTTTACACAAGCGGCATCTTGTAAAGTTTCATAAAAATACATTTAGTAGATAGATTTTGCGTGAAAGAGTAACAATAAACTTCCATCCATACTTACAAACTTTCGCATTTATAATATTAGTAGGATGGAAATACTCACTCATGAATTCCATACCCGGCTCCTACCTACTAAAACCAAACAGTGTCCTTCCATTTCCGTAGTCCCGGTGAGCCCTCGCAGCATAACCCCAGGGCTCCAGACAGACTTCGTCTCAGGGGGTTTGAGTGTGATCCCGCTTCTTAGTGGGAGTTTTGCGTTTTAATCCACTTCTTTGGACGTGAAAGCACTGCATGCAACTCTCACACCACGCCACCGGGCAACCCTCCCCGCCGTCCTCAGGCACATACATACATACAAACACACACACATACACACATACGTACGTCAACGTCGGCACTCGGCGGCCGCGACATATATGTGCTTACCAAGAGTTACATAATTATTTATGTAGGAACCATGTTACCTGCATGCACCTCACCTTAGTAATTATTTTGCAGGAGACAACCGAATCAACCAGACCCCAACTTTAGCCATGCTACAAACTTTGCTACTCCGGGAGCACAACAGGGTCGCGAAAAAACTGGCGAAACTGAATCCGCTATGGACCGATGAGAAACTCTTCCAGGAAGCTAGAAAGATCGTCATAGCTGAAATCCAGCATATTACCTATCAGGAATGGCTGCCGACTAACTTTGGTAAGCGTTCGAACTCACTGTAAGCACCACCCGGTACCTACATAACCACATCTGCACTGTATGAGGTTACAATTGGAGTCCATCTGAATAGATGTTTACATTTCCGACATTTTTGGAAACAATTGCCTGATGGCCTCCCAACTTCGATCGTTGTTTAACAGCTAAGGGCCGTATTCCAGAACGTTTCTCAATACTCAATCAACGCTTGAGGCTAGATTATGCCTTATAAATTCTACTCTTAAGCGTTGATTGTGTATTGAGAAACGTTCCGGAATACGGACCTAAATGATGAAGTTAATTTTGAAAAAAGCGCTCGTGGCCCCGATAACTCGGTTATTTGTAAACGATCACTGCGTTAAGCAACATTCGCTATAGGGGGTCCTTGGATGGGTGACCACTTTGTGGCATTTACATTTGCGAGCGTTTCCGTGCTTCGAAAGGCACGGTTAGCCATTGGTCTCGTTTGCCAGTAACATAGCAGTGGTTAAGTCAAGTTGAAGGCCTTATGGGCGGTGTAAATAATTCAACAACAGGTAGCCACAACCTACGTCTGTCTATTTCAACACGGCAATGGGCTCACCACCTATTACGTGCTACAGGAAAACACATGGTGAAACTTCGTTAGCGGCAATATATGAAGAACCGCTCGACAGATTTTGTGCAAACTTCACATAAACAATCTACTAAATAGTCCGAACAAAGCCTAAAATTTGGTTTGGATAGGTGAGCCCGTTCTTGAGTTATAAAATTACAACGAAAAGTGGCATTGATTTATATATATATTGATATTCTCAGGCGTAGATTACCTCCGCTACTACCGAATCTCACCATCGACCCTGTACAGTCGCGATTACAACCCGGAAGCGAACCCTGGAATTATCAACAGCTTCGCAGCGGCTGCCTTTAGGTTCCTACACTCTACGATCAGTGACAACATCGTCACCTGTCCCGAGGGCTACGATAAGATGTATTTACACAGGTATTTATTTACTTCAATTGTGATATTATAATTCGTATACTAGGAATGCAGAGATTGTATTTGTAGATAACTATTTAAAAAATTTCCTAGCTGTTGAAATTTTGATTTGGTTTAAGAATGATTAGGTAGTAGGTAGGTATGTTTTCTCCTATGACGGCAATTCACTAAATAAAACTACTGGCAACGTGAGAGTGTGTAATTCACCTTTGCCTACCCCTTCGGGGATATTACGTGTGTCCTTTTTCTTTTGAGTGTAAGGCACTAAGGGTGTTTACCCTTACACTTTACGTCTGAAGCGCTCGCATACGGTAAGGTTTGATAGGGGCTTTATTCCGTGTACGCTTAGATTGTGGAATATACTCCCTGCTTGGGTTTTTCCAAACGTCTACAGTATGGGGTTCTTTAAAAGGGGTCTTAGAAAGTAATACCGGGTGGCAGCGCGAGTGCTGCACCTTAGGTGTTGCGAACGTCCATAGGCTACGTTGACCACTTTCCATGTGTGCGTTTCGATTGCTCCGCCACGGTGTCCAATCAAAAAAAGCACTCCGTCAAAAAATTGTCGAAATTTGTCAAAACCGAATGCAACGAACCAAAAATTTGTCAATGTAGAAATAAAGAAGATATTAGAGTTTAAAGTTGTCCGCGGAAACGAAACGTGGAGGATTGCGTGGCCACGGAGATCTCAGCAACTACATGGGTTAGAGATCTAATTCTTTTTGTCAATTAAAGATTGAATTTGTCAAAAATTGACATAAAAATTATTTGTTTTGGTTCTCAACCCGCGTACATTTTGATAGCATATATTTAAACAATTAACATTAGCCTACGTACCAATCAAATCAGGCAATCAAAGTCAACGTACCAATTATAGCATAAACACGCATAATAACAATGAAATAATAGTCAAACAATATAGAAATAATCCATTTGAACCATAGACCATCATAATAAGAATATATAAGTATAAGGTATAAATCGATCCCTTCGGTAGGTAGAACAAAAACAAATGTCGCCCAGTAACAAGTTGAGCGAGCCAGCATATGCGCGCAACTAAGACAGTATGCTACATCTGCAAGTGTGAGTAGGCAAAGTATAATTCCACAATTAGTGCATTCAATGCAATCGGTGCGATAATGACCAACATAGGCGGCGTGAAGTAAGTAATAATAAATTGTCAAGTACAATAGCGCGCCAGGGGTACCAAACCTTTTACAACAACATATAATAGTACGTGTATAACCCAACTTAGTAAAATATAAAATAGTAAATATAAGTAGTTTGCGGTGAGTTACAATAATTAAATATACAGCACAATAACAGTTCATACCAACTTGTTTAAATCAGATTATTTTTTAATAACAAAGGATTTTGAATTATTATTCTTACGTACGTGAATTTTCCCATGTTTAACCCAAATGTAATCATAGTACTTTTCTCTGGCAAATGTTTTAGTTTTGGTAAGTAACTTTTTTGAGTCCATACTGAGATGATCATTTACATAGATACATGCGCTTCCTTGAATGTCCGACAACTCTTTAACCGAGAGTGCTGCAGCTACAAAATTTTCCTTTATGTAACGATTCAGGAAGCTTACTATAATTATAATTTCCTTAGCTTACTATAATTATAATATTCGCCTTTGAAGTTATGGCCGCGCAATCCTCCACTCGTTGTTTCTATAATGTTGATTATTTTTTAAACCTTACGATTTCTTGTACTAAAATTTACACAAGAAGAAGGATCTAAATGAATTTGTCGAAACTAATGAAAGCAATAAATACTACTAAAGTTTAGTTAAACAGGAGATATCGGTCCAAAACAGAAAGTCCGTGGCCGCGCGAACGAAACGCTACTTTGTAGGCTCATATCTCACTACCTATAACTGCTAGGATTTTGGTGTGAACTTCCATTTATTCGGCATAGTAGCCTCATTATAATGGCGTATTGTTTTACCCTCAAAACAGTTTACAACTCGTGTTAAATCAAAAATAATGATGTCTCCCAGGGTGACAATAATTTCGATATAATTTGGACATACACCTTTTCTACTACACTAAATGCATCTATTAGAAATTAATTTATATCATAACTTAAAGTTCAATCTTTAGCTTGTAAACTTTTTGTTTTGTTATAATTTGATGGCCATGGAATTTCATAGAATGAATTAAAACAATCATCACAAGAATCTGTAACTTGAGGCTATCTATGTGGAGACTGTAGACTCAGGTCAATTTGCGGCAGTTTTCGCTTATCATCCTATTTTTTTTTATTAAAGCGTAAGTAAATGACGCTACTAAGATATGTATCATATTACCAAAGCTGGAACTAACTGAGCTAGGGACGTTGCATGCCACAAGCGCACAAGCGTGCATTCAAACTATGGTGAGTCGCAGTAGTTTAGTCACACCAGCAATAATCGCACTTCCATTTGTCGAGCTCACATTACACTCTAAATATAGAAATGTCTTTATTTTGCATAGACCATTTTAACGGCGCTTACAAAATGTAAACACTAGAACTAAGGATAAATTTAATATTTTTAAAGTGACCACCAGTTCGGAACGCGGCCCACCTAAAAAGAACCGTCTTATTGTATTTATGTATACACTAGCTGACCCGTGCAACTTCTTAAGAGGCAGAGAGAGAACGAATTTAAATTACAATTCTAGAGCAAGAGAGAAATTAGATTTGGGTTATATATGTATTTTTAATGCCACATCAAAAAAAGTAAAAAATTGTTCAAAAATAAAATAAAACATTTGGGGTGGACCACCCTACCCTTATCACTAAAGGGGTATGAAAATAGATTACGACCGATTATCAGATCTCTCAAATATACATATGAAATTTAATAATAATCGGTCAAGCCGTTTCGGAGGAGTTCGGTAACAAACACCGTAACACGAGAAGTTTATATTGTAGCTAAATATAGACAAAAATGCAGAAAGTGTAATGGGCGCGTATAGTATGTCTTTGCGTACCCCTTTGAGGCCATAGGCGAGACTGATAGGTGATTTTAGAAATAAACTTATTATTAACCATTTTTAAAAATAGTTCAGTACAGATCTGCAAAGATTTTAAATTCATGACATGGTGATTGTTACACCGCGTGGACAATGTACGTCGACGACGAGCAGCGCCCGCTTTTGTTCATCATATTATTGTGATATATGTTCCGGTAATCATTACATTTACTGTTCCATACAAATTGTTTAGTACCATGCCGTACTCAATGTTTTCGCCGCGCGTGATAAAATATGAAATTTTTTGCCGCGCTTTCAATAACAGACAATGACTGGTTCGTCGCCAATGTTTGATGGTTTGCCGCGCAAAGTTGATACGCCGCTTTACACTACTACTACTAGTAACGTGATATTTACCATGCATTAATTTTATTCTTTCATCGAGTATCAGTTATTTCGGTTTTGTTACAAACGCCATGACCACGAATCTACTAAAGCTCGCATTTATTTTATTTGTTGATTTTTTTATATTACTCTTGCTACATTTTCAGCATTGTTAATTTTTTTATGATTTTTAATGTTACTGATGAATAAATATATTAAGCTTTTATTTACTCGAATTTTTATTTTCAGATCGATCTAGAAATAGATGTTATTCAATTTCATAGCTGTCCTCCAGTTATTGAATGTAAATGTATTTATCAATCACGCTTTATCACCGAAGGGGTGGCAGAGGCATATATATTATATGCCCACTTTTCACCATGTGTATTCCTGTCCGACATAATAGGTGGTGAGCCCATTGCCGTGTTGAAATAGACAGACGCAGGTTGTTGCTACCTGCTGTTGAAAATAAATGTAAATGTATTCCCAAATAAAATTAAATTATTGTCACCCTGGTAAAACATCATATGAGATATCATTATTTTTGATTTAACACGAGTTGTAAACAGTTTTGAAGATAAAACAATACGCCATAATAATGACGCTAATATGCCGAATAAAAGGAAGTTCACACCAAAATCCTAGCAATTATAGGTAGTGAGATATGAGCCTACAAAGTAGCGTTTCGTTCGCGCGGCCACGGACTTTCTGCTTTGGACCGATATCCTTTGTTTAACTAAACTTTAGTAGTATTTATTGCTTTCATTAGTTTCGACAAATTAAGATCCTTCTTCTTGTGTAAATTTTAGTACAAGAAATCGTAAGGATTAAAAAATAATCAACATTATAGAAACAACGAGTGGACGATTGCGCGGCCATAACTTCAAAGGCGAATATTTCGTAAAATATTGCTCGAGCTTATACTTCTTTTTTCGAAAATTTTTGACAAATTCAATCTTTAATTGACAAAAAGAATTAGATCTCTAACCCATGTAGTTGCTGAGATCTCCGTGGCCGCGCAATACTCCACGTATCGTTTGCGCGGCCAACTTTAAACCCTAATATCTTCTTTATTTCTACTTCGACAAATTTTAGGTTTGTTGCATTCGATTTTGACAAATTTCGACAAATTTGTGACGGAGTGCTTTTTTTGATTGGACACCGTGGCGGAGCAATCGAAACGCACACCTTTCCATCAGGCATGCTTGTCACATCAGAGGTGTTAAAAAAAAACAAGGTTACCACCCTGCAAGTGGTGCACTTATTAGGGTATGTATAATATGTATGTTTATTGTATGTGCGTTTATTTTTTTTAATGATGTGCATGCACGAATCGATTAATGAATCTGCTAGTAGGAAAAGAAGTACTTATGCAAGAATCATGAAACTTGGCATGGTCCTCTGTGACTACCCCGTCAGCTGACTAATATTTATCTATATCTATACTACTATATAAGTCCGAGACTACCAGGACTTTAATTGGTCGTGCTAATTAGTGTCTAGCACATAAGACCTTTTAGCCTTTTTGTTACCACCTCACTAAAAAGGCAGCGGGTTCAAAATTTCTTTCAAATTTAACATCTAAAATAGACACATTTTTTTTTATTAAATTTATTTGTCCCTTTATACCCACCCCAGTTCCGTGCTTCGGAAGGCACGTTAAGCCGTTGGTCCCGGTTGCCAATAAAATGGCAGTCGTTAAGCCAAGTTGAAGGCCTTATGGGCGGCTTAAAAATTTTCAACAGCAGTTCGCTGCAACCTGCGCATGTCCATTTAACATGGCAATGGGCTCACCACCTGTTACGTGGGACAAAAATGCATACGGTGAAATGTGGGCGTTTAATATGCCTCTGCCTACCCCTTCGGGGATAGAGGCGTGACAATATGTATGTATGTATGTATATAAGAAGCGAAGGGTTTGTTTGTTTATTTGTTCGTTTGAACGTCCGAATCCCAGGAACTTTTGAATTTTTTTTTGTTGGAGACCCCATTTATCGATATTGTCTATATCTCATCACGTAACTACCCTGAAGAACGGAACAGTAAATAAAATAAATAAATATTGTGAGACTAAGTTAGTTAATATAACCTGGTGATATGGAATCTAGATAATCAGTTATCTAGATTCCATATCAATATCATTCAAACATACTTATAAATCTCTAAATACATAAGAAACACCCAAACTTCAAAACACATATGTGGATCACACAAATATTTGAACATAATCGAACCCGGAACCCCAAGCGCGGCAGTCGCATACTCTACCACTGCGCTACCGAGGCAGTAATCATACATGTCGACAAATCGGGCAAATGTATAAACATCATTGTAGAATTCATCAACGACGGGATTAAATAAGTGAGAAGGTAATTCGAAGTAGGTATGTCACGGGCGAAGCTGTATTGGTCAGTGAGTTAGGTCTAAATACCTGCTTTATCTTTCCCAATATTTCAGATTAAGTGACTACTATTCTAATCCATGTCTTCTGGAATCTTCTCCGGACTCTTTTGACGACGTAGTACGAGGGATTCTCTCTTCAACTGCAGGAGAGTCGGATCCTTTCTGTTCGGGCGAGGTGACCAACCTGCTCTTCAAGTCCCATAACAAGTGGGGGTTGGATCTCATTGCTATGGACATTCAGAGGGGTCGTGATCATGGGATTGCGTCTTATAATGATTTCAGGTACGTATAGAAACGTTACTAAACGTTTCTCATACATACAAATTGTCACGCCTTTATTCCTGAAAAGGTAGGTAGAACCAAACTATACGCCCTTACGTATGCATTTTTTGTCCCACATGGTGAGCATGTCCTTTCCATACAGGAGGCGGATCAATCATCCAACTCATTTCAGACAGGCGGAGATAGTGGCGATCTACTGTTTAAAGTTTTTCAAGCCGCCGAATAGGTCTTCAACTGGCTTAACGACTGCCATGTTACTGGCAACCAAGACCAACGGTTAAACGTTCTGGAGCCTGGAAACGCTCGTAAAATTAAATGCAACAAAGCTGTCATCCATCCGAGTACCAACCATAGTGAAAGTTTCCTAACGCAGTAATCGACTGGGTTAGCGGGACTACGACTACTTCAATTAAGCGTTTCTCAAACCCAAAGCAAAAGCTTGACCGGCCCTAAACGGTTTCCGTGGACAGCTGTTCCTATTATTTACATACCAGGAATGGCCGACCGAAGTGATACGCAAAATGGCAGGTCGGAATGAAAGTGTCAGCGTTAAGCTGGAAAAGGGCGTGCTCCGTTGCTTTGGACATGTCCACAACGAATGAGTAAGGAACAATTGACGAAGAATATGTATTGTGCAAAAGTAGAGGGTAGAAGTAGTCAGGGTAGGCTGAGACTTAGGTATATGAAAACCACGTGAGCAGATTGCTCAAAAACGGAAAAATCAAACGTACTCGGATACCCAGACGTGCATGTATGAAGCGATTGATGAATCCGCAAGAAGCGAAAGAAGTATGCATGGATCGCGAAGCCTGGCGATCTGTCCTCTCTGACTACCCCGTCAGGGTGAAGATAGTTAGTTAGTTAGGAAAGAAAATTTAAATGATTGCCTACCCACTTACACTTTATTTTTTAGGGAAATATGCGGCTTGCCAAGAGCTAGATCATTCCAGGATTTAACCAATGAAATGTCACAAGATGTGAGTATACACGCCTCAATTTTATCACGAGTATTGATAAATCACGCCAATGTGGCCTGCGTCGCGGCCTCGTCCCCTAGCTTAGTAGTTTTGGGTTAGATGACGCTGTGTGAAAAGTGTCCCACAATATTTACTTATACTTACAAAGTGTCCCACAATATTTACTTTTACTTACAAAGTGTCCCACAATATTTACTTATACTTACAAAGTGTCCCACACCATTTACTTATACTTACAAAGTGTCCCACAATATTCACTACTTATACATACTTACAAAGTGTCCCACAATATTTACTTTTACTTACATACCTACTTAATTTGTCTAGGATTTAAAATAGCAAAAATACTGCCAACTTAAAGCAGTTTAAAAAACTATACTGCCCTTGCGCTAACAAAATGGCGCTGACAAAGATAGTGAAGAATTTAAACTTGTTTTGTTACGGTTATGGTAGCTCAATGGCTTAGACTTAGAGCAATGAACTGGTTAGACTAAGGTCATAAGTTAAAGTACTGTCCTGAACAAAATCGTCTTTTTTCACTTGATTTGGGTTAAAATTCAAAATAATTATAGCTATATGTAGTATCTGAATATTTTTTACTATTTTTAAGTAGTTTAAATTTTTCGTGTATTTAATAGTTTCCAAGATATCTCGATTTTGGTAAATTAATCCAACATTTAGTAAAATCGCGTCATCTAAAAATCGGGACGTTGTTGTAGTGGCAAATAACAAATATCTGTAAAGTTAGCATAATATTTAGGCAAAAAATATTCATTTTATATTCATACTTATATTGTCACACAATCAAATAATTCACTCATTTGTTCAAATTCGTTACCCTCTCTTTCAACTGATTGTAGTCGGGTAAATATACATTCATGTTTCAGCGTGTAAATGCTCTCCAGCATCTCTACGAGAGCGTAGATGATGTTGACCTGTTCGTGGGCGGGGCCTTGGAGCGAGACGTGCACGGTTCGATCCTCGGCCATACATTTCAGTGCATTGTCGCGGAGCAGTTTTACAGGACCCGGATAGGGGACCGGTACTTCTATGACCACGGGGAGATGCCGCATTCTTTTACTACAGGTGACAATTTTTGATAATAATCAGAGGTGATGGGATGACATACCCAATTATTGCCACATCACCAAATTATGGACACCTAGGCAATAATTATTTAAATATTATTTCTAATGCAAAGTATATTATATGCAAAGTAATATATTACTGTACTTGTTAATTTTGTTAACATTTTCCGTATGTCCACGTTGAAATGGCGTTGCGACGCCGTTTTACGATGCGCGCGCACACCGTCACGAAAAACCTACACCATGAAGTTAGCTGATAAGGGTTTCCATGACAACTTATAACTACATTCAAAGTAGATTTTATTCTTTTTATTGTTTTTTTTTCTTACAAATTTCATAAAAAAATAATCGTGACGTTTTTCGGTTACACGCTATATTGTTTTGAAGTGAAACTTCTTTATCATAATTCTTTATCGAAAATGTCGTAAAGAAGTTTCACTTCTTACCTGTGTACTCTGGTACGCACACATTTTTTTTTATTTAGTGGTTCGAACATGTTATCGCAAGAATGCCTATGTCCAGCAGTGGAGCCCTACTACAAGCTAATCCTTTTTTTTTTCTCACTTTCCAGATCAATTAAAAGAAATAAAGAAAGCGTCAATGGCTCGCTTGATCTGCGACAACACGGACGGCGTCCATTTTGTACAGAAGAAAGCCTTCGAAGTGGAGTCTGGTCACAACCCTAAATTTAAGTGCAGTGATTTTGAGAACATTCCTTATGTGGACCTCACTGCGTGGAAGATACGTGATATTTTTGATTAATGAAATATTTATGTTGAATTTTAGTTAAATTATTGTTAAATTAAGAATGTAGGTAATATAATAAATATGTAATTTAGTTTTATTTTATTTTGACGTCTGACTCTCCGACTCACTCGGGGACTCTAAAAATATATATTTAAATAATTTGTAGTTTCAAGCCTCGGAAAGATTATATCAAATTCAATACCTACTGAATATTAAGATGGCGGAATACTGGCAACAGGTTCCTGTAGGAAAAGATTACGAGAAAAATTAACCTCGTGTTTTAGTTTCAAATAAAATCATAAATAACTTAATTATAATATATTATTAACAGTCAATATAAAATTACAAATTATATATATTAAAAAATAGTTGACCTTAAAGCTAAACCCTGCTTAACAATCATTGTAAATTATAGACTACTTACTTCGTGCTTGAATCAATGTTTTCAAGGCAAATCTTGTTTCGTTAATGCCATTCTGGTCACTACTATAGAAATAACCACAGATGCTCATCTGTGAGAAGCCTTTCGTAGGTTTTTTTTTAAATTTTAACTTGAAAGGTACAAAGTAACGTGATTTTGTATTTTAATGTACCTATAATGGTTTTGAGTTGTGTTATTATGGGTAGATGTGATATAAGGATGTTGCACAGACGTACAAGAGTAAGCAGACCAAACATATTCCTTTGCAGCAATACTTCATCCTTTTCACTCTTGACATTTGTTATTGCTGTGTAGCTACATGTAACTCACACTTTGACAGTGAACAGCACGTAGCCAATTTTTCTACTACAACTAAGCTACAAACGTGTTATGGCAACCGCCGCTGTCATCTTTAAATGAAAGTGTTATGAGTCGAAGTGAAAATATTACATAAAATTACAAAAAGGTGTTGTGCGTAGAGTGATGAAGTTTCATTACCAAGAAATCGATGTTGCGAGTTATTTTGGGGTTGAAAGAATGATATATAAATATCTGTGCGTGTTAATGATTGGTTTGAGAGAGATTATATGAAATATTGCATCCTTCCATAGGCTTGTTATAATCCGAAATTTACAATTATAAAATATACTATATTTGTCAGATTTTAAAATTTCGGTCTAGCTTCGGCACTGGAGTCGGCTATGGCATCTGTACCTGCAATTTTGGTTGCAAGGTCATACATAAAGTGATTACACAATATTTTGGTACAGAAGAATTGAAGATGTGTGTACCAATTACAGAATAATTGTAATACAAAATTTGAATGAATAATTTACAGAATTTTACTTGAAAATATCATAATTTTTAAAACACCAGAAACCTGCTAGGATTTTATAGTAAACATTATAAATTATCTATCTATTTGTCGTTTTTTTTAGAGGTTAGGTGGGTAGGAGTCAGGGTAGACCGAGACTTACATATGAAGACCACGTGAGTAGATTGCTCAAAAACGGAAACGTCAAAAGTACTCGGATACCCAAACGTGCATGTATGAGGCGATTGATAAATCTGCAAGAAGCGAAAGAAGTATGCATGGATCGCGAAAACTGGTGATCTGTCCTCTCTGACTACTCCGTCAGGGATATAGCTTGAAGAAGGTTAGTTTTAATTGTTATTTAAAAAGAAAAAAAAAATTCAACTTTATTTTAATGTAGGTACTGCTTAAATTACAGTACTGGGAGGCAATTCTCGTTTTCTTCGAAATAATCTCGAATTCGAGTTCACTCTTCGAATCCTTTTTCGACCATAAAATCTCGTAAATCGAGATGGTTTTTCGAATGTCTTATTCTCACCACTATTCGAACCAAAGTTCGAGATTAATGTGTGAAATGTTGCCATTTAAGAACCATGTCACATTACGATGCGTTCCGTTCGACACATTTCATCCGGTTTTAAAACGGTTACAACAAGACTACTCTTAGAAAATGTTCTAAAAGTTTTTTAAGCTTATTTTACACGTTATAAACAATAATTACGTATTTTATAGTAATTATTGAAGGAAAAAATATTGTAAACTGTATAATAAATGTTACTTAATGTATATTTTAAAAATTGCTTATACCGTCCCGTAAAATGAAAAATATCTGAATGTGTCGCTGTCACTGTCACTGTGTGTTGTCTATAGTATTGAAGACTGTGTTATTTGTAAACTGCTGAAACATCGGCGACGACGTGTTTGAAATTGAAGCGAGTTGCAATATGTTTTGCACGTATTAAATTATTAATTCATCACTCATTTTGATATTTATTAAATGTAAAATGTAATATAATGCTAATTTAGGGTCGGTCACTGAAGAAATGTCCGAAGATTATAGTGATTCGACTTTGAAATCTGCGTCTCGACTGCTACCAACCATTCGAAGCAACTCGAGTGGCTTCCCTTCGAGAAAAGTCGAGTTCGAGATTTGCAGAAAAGTAAACGTCAATAAAACTCGTATAAAGTACGAATTCGAGATTTATCTCGAAATCGAGACTGTTTCGAAGGCATGAGAATTGCGGTCCTGAACTGGATTGATGCGCGATCGTCAATCGTTCATCGAGTCAAGCGGTACGTGACGAAAAAGAGACCTAGGAGTTCTTTGAATCGAATCCAACAGCAAAAAGCTATGACCAGCTTGACGCTTCAATGTATGACTGCCTCAGTGGCGCGGTGGTAGTGTGGGCGACTGCCGCGCATGAGGTCCCAGGTGAGATTCCCGGGTCGGAATAACTATTTATGTGATCCACAAATGTTGGTTTTGAAGTTTTGGTGTTTTCTATGTTTAATATTTAGAAATATATAAGTATGTATATCAGTTGTGTAGATCCCATAGTACAAGCTTATAGCTTAGTTTGGGCTAGATAGCGCTATGTTAAAAGTGTCCCACAATATTTGTATATTTTATTTAGATAGTATTTGCTTCATAGCGAATTTTTTTTGTATATTTTGCACGTCAAAATGGCGTCGTCCGCCTGATGTGCCATGTTATTGTCAAAAGTCGCAGAACAAACGTTGTTGGTTATGACCTTAGCTGTTTACTCCTAGCAGTTTGCTGGTGTTTTATAAATGATCCTGTATAAAGTATATTCTAAAGCAAATTAAAGTATTTGTTTCAAATTAAAGTACTACATTGAACAGAATAGCACCCTCACCGCATCAAGTGTTAACCAATGGTAGGAATTAAAAGTTAGCTCTCACCCACCACAGAACAAGGATTGTTACTAGCTCTCTCTCGCTCGCGCATAATAGAAATAAAATTAATAATATTACCGCGTCCCAAGTTTACGTGAAACTGTAAGCGAAAATCGCATACTCGACGTATCAGTTGACTATCATTCGTGTGTAGTAATTAGTGTAATCGTATGAAAAAAGGGTGACACCCCCGACACGCTTCGTTGTATGAAATATATAAAGGAAGGCGTCTTTAGTAGAGAGCGCGCGAGTGACATTGATTCCTTGCTCTGTGGAACTCGCCGATATTATTCTTTGAAGAGGGGAGAAGACCAATCATTGTAATGTAGGTACAGTCAGTAACGATATACATATATAGTAACTTAGCGCCAGTGGCGTGCACAAGGATTTCGGATAGGGTATGCATGCCCTAACTACCCGAAACCCCCGCGAGAAATGAAGCGCTGACTCAGTGTTCTATAAACGATCACTGCGTTAAGCAACTTACGCTATGGCTGGTCACGGATGGGCGTGCACTTTGTGTCATTTATATTTGCGAGTGTTTCCGTGCTTTGCAAGGCATCTTAAACAGTTGGTTGGCTGAACGACTACCATGTTACTGGCAACCGGGGCTAGTAACATGGCAGTCGTTAAGCCAAGTATGAAGGCCTTGTGGGCGACTTTATAATTTCAACAGCAGGTAGCCATAGCCTGCGTCTGTCTATTTCATCACGGCAATGGGCTCATCATCTATTACGTGACACAAAAGTACATACGGTGAAAATTGGGCGTATAATATGCCTCTGCCTGCCTTCGGGGATAAGGCGTGATTGATAAACATAAATGTGAAAGTTTGGATGCATGGATGTTTGTTGTGTAAAAACAGCAACGGATTGCATTGAAACTTGGTATGTAGATAGCTAAAGACCTGGATTAACATATCTACTTATTATCCTGATGTAGCCACGTTAACAGGATATGTAATATTTTTTAAATAACTTAACCAACTCAAAATACTGAAAAAACGTTTGGTTTCCGAAACTCTTTCAAAACACTTGGAAAGAATAAGATTAAGTACATGTGCTGAACACCAAACATACGTCGCGAGTGGGCATTTTTGTCTTATTATGCTTTAAACTCCATTAACCTCAGAAGATAAAACTGACGCCTCATCGTAAGTTTGAGCAACTACTTTATTTAGGCAATAAAATTTCTAAAAAATTACCTTTATTATATGATGAAGCGTGTTCATTATGACCACGAAATCGTCTATCAATGGTTTAAAAATATTTCTATTCATGTCAACTTTTGCGTTGTGCCTATCAACGTATAATTTGAACTGGCTATTAAAACTAGACTCTATACTACCTTTTCCAAAAATTTGGAACTTTAAACAAGAATCTATAAGTTTTTTCGACAAATCGTGTTTAGCAGCCGCTTTGTAAAAATTATTTAAATATTTATATATTTAATCTTGTTTTAAAAATAATATACAAGGAAAACAAAATAATATTTTTGTGTGTACACAGCCCGCTAGCCAGATATAATTATCGTAATACTTTTAATTAAAATAACGTATGCTATTACCTTTTTTTTTAATTATATTCAAATCGCGAACAGAACGTCCTCTGTCAATAATATTGTTTTTTTCATCAAACGACAACGCCGAGAAATCGCGAGTTTTTAATTTATTTAAACACACATCACCAGCACAGATCTCACAGCTATAATTTTCTATAATTTACAGTAATTCTAGTAAACTAAGTTATTAATTATTAATTAGATAACAAACACGGCGCTAAAAGTCACTCGACAGCTCTTTGTAGTGAAACAATATTTTAATTACAAATGGCGTATTCATATTATACAACCTAAAAAAATAGATATTTATTCGAAACAACTCCTCTATTTTTGACAACTACTTAATTATGTCGCTTTATACTCAGAGGCAGTGCTTCCTCCGCGACTTATAATTTCGCACACAATCGTAAAATTGACACACACAATCAAATGATTTGCCCTATAAAAATATGATTACAAAAAGCAAACATCAGCTTTGCATAAATCCGCGCGCAGCACTGCTCGTCGCAAGCACTGACCTCCATACATACTCGTATTGCTAGGTGTCATATAAGTAGTTCCTTCAAGTACTAATAGACGGCACTATCACATATTTCATTGTATAGGGAATTAATTATTTATACAACTTGTAGTATTGGGATTGGGCAAGGGTATGCAGTGCTTATTTGCATGTATGGACCGCACGCGCCTGCTTAGCGCAGCAGTACAGTCAGCCTCAGAAGTAGATTAACACAATCTAAAATTACAGAATAGATTTGTGAATAAAAAAATTGCATGTTTGTTCATATTGATGCTAATTATTTAAGAGCAATTTTTTCAGAGCTCTTACCGATTCTATATTTAGATTTAAGATAAATAAACATTATGGTACGCTTCTTTGTTAATATTATAGATAGTTCTGCTATGCTAAGCGATTTTCGTTGTTGACCGTACTTTTTCTACATACAAATGTTAATATAGCATTCAGTATATCACGACTATTTAAACAAATATACACTGATCATTTCTTTTTATATACCATTGAGGTGGCAAAGAGGCATACAGCCCACCGGATGGTAAGTGGTCTCCATAGCCTATGAACGTTTGCAACACCAGAGGTGCATCCTTTTAAAACCTAAGACCCCTTTTGAAGAATCCCACACTGTAAAAGTTCGGGAAAACCCAGGCTCATTGCACTATCTAAGTGTACGCAGAAAAAAGCCTCTATCGGACCTAATCAATCAAAGTTCTTAAACAATTTAACATATTATGATAACTAAATTTTTTTAATATTTTAAAGCTTAATAAAATAACAATGGAATATGAGTTGTAAAAATGGAAACAACTGTTTTTATTAATTCTAAGTGGACGTGGTAGGTGTTGCTACAATATGGCACCAGTTTCTCCATTCAATTTCCACAAATTTAGGGAAGTTTTTACATTACAGCCAATTACCGAAACGGTAACACTTCACACAAGCATAGACAGACGAACAGACGAACACATACAGTTTGTTGAAGCGTGTCCTATATCAATAAATTTCTATCCCTTGATTTGTCCTTACCTAACAAAGAAGTTAATTTATTCTGGACATTATTCCACTTCGCCGAGGTATTGATGAATTGGGAGATAGTGGCCCCAGGGTTCACGATCCTCTCGAAGAACGGCCTTTTGTAGAGACGTTGAGCTTCTATCCTTTGGTCTTCAGTCACTTGCCTGTCGTCCAAATGGGTTAGCGCTGGGAACTGGGATATTACGAAGAGCCTGAAACCATATGATGCATAGTTATAATTAGGCAGAAACGTCAAGCCAATGAAAACTTTTCTAAGGCCACACTTTTTTTTAATTTTTCTGAGCCCTCAGATGGGTGACATTTCCATTTGTGAGCGTTTCCGTGCTTCGGAATGCACGTTAAGCCGTTAGTCCTGGTAGCCAGTGGCATATCATTATGACAGTTGTCAACTCAAGTTAAAGGCATAATGGGCGGCTTAAAAATTTAAATCACTTAAGGCTTCTTCGTTCCAACACTGCAATGAGCTCATGACTTTTTAAAAATGCTGACGGTGGTCTGTGGGTGTATAAAATGCCTTTGCCACCCCCCTTTGGGGATGAAGACGTGACTGATGATAAATAATTAAAAAATACTTAATGCAAAGCTACTATCAAAACCATTTAATTTCGGAAGAATCGAGCGTTTCAAAATAACGTTTCTTTGTCATCATAGAAAAGGGTTTACCTCTCTCTTACAAACCCGGATTCCTAAAGAGAAGTATGTAGAGGCACTTCATTGGGCTGCCAATTTAAGGGCCGCTGTTAATAGTCTTGTGAACTGTGAGACTAGCCCTCGATTCTCTTGATATCAAAGGCTTTCCATGACTTTAGCTTGTTAATAGTCTTGTGAACTGTGAGACTAGCCCTCGATTCTCTTGATATCTCTTGATATCAAAGGCTTTCCATGACTTTAGCTTTCTTCGGGCCCGGCATTGGCGAACGAAATGTATTCAATAAACTGGACAAGTGCAAGTGGGACTCGCCCAATGAAGGTTCCGTACAAATAACAATTTTGCATCACAAACAGCCAACTTTTTTTACCTTACTTAGAAGTTTGATTGTTACATAGCTTCAAGGTTTACACCTGAGTATATTGTTTTAATTTCAACTCAATACCTTCACGCATTCCCGAGATAAAGGGTCTTGAGTGGTCTTTACAGATGGACGAACGAACGGAGGGGCAACAAAGTGATCCCATAAAGGTTCCATTTCTTTTCTTTTCGAAGTACGGAACCCTAAAAAGAAGTTTAATTTACTGCTACAGACAGAAGGCAATACCTACATCTCAGGATACTTACCTATATTGAAGGTACTCGTAGAAAGTGCCTCCGTTGAAATAGCTGGGCGCGGCTGGGTTTCCCATGAGCGAGATGTACTGCAGGTTGGGACACGACTCCTTTAGTTTGCCCACCCATGGGTAAAGGGAAGCGATTTTACATCTATTAAGCCTGTAAAGTTAGATTAAAAAGCATTTACTGTTTGTGCCACCAGATATTGATTAAACAGTAGGTATCGAATTGTATTCAGAAGGCCTGAGTTCCCTGGCCGTTATTCCTTCCTCTGTTAGTATTGGAGAAACTTTGACCTCAATCTTCCACATAGGGCACCCCGAAATAAGTTTTCAGTAAGTAATACAAGCAGCACGGTATCACGGTATCACCGACCCCGGAAAAAGATAAGTATCTTTCTCCGGGGTCGGTGATACCGTGGCAACTTAGCTGAAGGTGTTAGCTGGGACATTTCTTATTAGAAAAGGTAAAATCAACTAGGTGCTCTTGCCGTCCCAGTAAGTCTAAATCGAGCGACGGTGAACGAACTTTCGGTGATTATTCCTCCATGGTATGTCCGATTTTCGATTTTATTTTTTTAAACCATCTATGGCTAGATGTCGTATTATGGGTCAAATTTGATCAAAAAGTGTTAAGTGGTTTGTTAGAAATTAGAGGACAAAGCGAAATTCCGAATCGGGGAATAATGGAGCTACGCTCTAATAAACCACTTGCGAAGCGTGGAGTCGCGCGCTACACTACTAAGAAAATTGGTTTCAGCGGAATTTATGACGGCAAAGAGAGAAGCGCTGCGTGAGCAGGAGCAGGGTGATTTCGCTTAATCAACGGCGGCAACTTTGTGCCAGCCGACTGACTAAGGTGTGCCCGTCGTGTTCCGAGGTTTAGGAAGGATGGTCATATTGAAACCCCAAATTCGAGCCTTGCCTTTACTATGACCCAATACTATTGATAAGAAGGTACACTCTAGGCTTTTAGTGGATATACTAATACCAACTTTACGGAATACTACTTAACTACTCTGCCTAACTTATATAAGCAAGAAAAATAAAAAGATATCCCTGGATGTACAAAAGAAACTGTTATTTTACTAAATACATACACCTAAAAGTACAAAACAAAACTTAAACATAAACTGAGGCAGTTTAAAAATACAATGAAACAAAACAAATAAGGTTAGAACAATAAGTCTTACCATAATAATTCTAATTTAGGCAGTGGAGGAACATGGCAGTCTTCTGTAAGTGGATTACCATCAGCTATCAGAGATGTCAGGTTTTTGAAGTAAACTAGGGCATCGAGATTTCTGTAAATATAATTCATTTTATTAAGTAGATATATTTTGGGACTTAATATGCATGGATGGATTGACTGAAGTAATGATCATACAGGAGATCACAATCCAGTGATTGCCTGATAGCTTCTGTTGGGTTAAAATCCAGCAGTGGACTTGGGTCTTAAACTCAGTCTCATATTACTCAATATACACACTCTTGATTTCTTCCTCAAGGAAGGGCCACAGTTAACGTTAATTTTTTTTTTACAGATAACAAAAATTAATTACAACATGCAAATTTTAACATCGTAAAAAAAGCGACTTCGTACAGACGACACACTTTCATAACGAAGTGCTAGTGCTAACGTTGCTTTTCGGCAGCGAAACCTGGGTATGTCAGAAGATGCATAAAGTAAGCTGAATGCTGTGGAGATGCGACCGAAAACGCAACGAAGTGATACGCAATATGGCAGGTTTGAGTGAAAATGTCAGCGTTAAGCTGGAAAAGGGCGTGCTCCGTTGGTTTGGACACGTTCAACGAATGGGTGAGGAACGATTGACGAAGAATATATATTGTGCAAAAGTAGAGGGCAGAATGAGTCAAGGTAGACCGAGACTTACATATGAAGCGCATATGCCCTTCATACGTGCAAATAAGCACTGCATACCCTAGCCCAATCTATATAATCTAAATCTATTATTTAAAAACAACAAGTTGTATAATAATAAATATGCAATTAAATTATCAGATGTGTGTATTGTGCTCCTGCCATCTATGAGTCCTTCAGCGAACTTAACAAACAACAAGTACATACACGTCACGCGTCGAGCCCAACGCCACCGTGCCGCGCGCCGGCTGTAAGTAGAATGTAATCTTGCCTACTCAGGAATCTTATGAATACAGTAGATACTTTGTTTGTGTGAGTAAATTGTACGATTGTGTGAGAAATTATTACACATCATTTGCAGTGCTTCTTTGACAAAGCGGCCGATTTAAGTAACTATCAAAAACAGAATTATTGGTGGATGTGTTAAGCCTATTTAATTTACTTGCATAATATTGGCGTAATATTGTTTCACTTCACATATCTTTCGAGTGATTTTGAGTGCATCTAATTAATTTGTTAACTTACTAGAATTACTGTGAAATATTTAAAATTATAGAGATCAGTTTCTTGCAGGGTTTTAGGGTAAGTGCATACCCTATCCGAAATCCTTGTGCACGCCACTGAGACCACGTGAGCGAATTGCTCAAGAATGGAAGAGTCAAAAGTACTCAGATACCCAGACATGCATGTATGAAGCAATTAATTTATCTACAGGAAGCGAAAGAAATATGCATGGATCGCAATGCCTGGCGATCTGTCCTCTCTGACTACCCCGTCAGGGATACAGCGTGAAGATAGTTAAGTTAGTTAAGTAAAGTTTATTACTTACGTGATCTTATTGTGACTTAAATCTAAATACTTGATATGATCGGCAAATCTTTGCACTATAGTCTTTGGTATCTCATACAGATTTTCATACGCTAAAGTTAGTTTGGTATCATCACTATTTTCTGCAGGTGTATCCACAGATCTGAAATTGTAAGTACAAGAAGTATATACCACTGTCTTCAAATATATATATGTATTCAAGCCATTCTTTGATTGAATACATATATGAGTTATTTTATATATAAAAGTAAGTAGATTAAAATAGTACAGAAAGATTAGTCTATAATGTAATTGTATTTTATTGTAGTATGTAATGTAATGTTGAGTGTGACCGCACTAACCCAAGGGAGATCACCTACTGACTAATAGAGGAGGCAAAGACGCAGGTGTCAGATGGCACTCACTTTCAAGAGTACCGAAAATCAAAAGTTTAATGATAGCTGTTACTAACAGAAAAAATAAAAGTGGACCACAGACTCCAAATGCAGGTAGGCTTTGGAAGCACCTGGGAACACACTCCATTGAAGAGAAAAGGTAAATATACTTATATGCACTTGACTGCGTCAGTGGCGCAATGGTAGTGAATGCGACTGCCGCGCAGGAGGTCCCGGGTTCGAGTCCCGGGTAGGAGTGAATATTTGTGTGACCCACAAATGTTGGTTTCGGAGTTTGGGTTTTACCTATGTATAATATGTATGTAATTAGCAATATATAGGTATGTATGTAATTAGCAATATATAGGTAAGTATGTATGTATATCACTTGTCTAGATCACTTAGTACAAGCTTATAGCTTAGTATGGGCTAGATGGTGCTGTGTAAAAAAAAAGGTGTACCACAAAAGTGTCCCACTTAACTAATTTCTAATGGAAAGTTAGTGAAAGCGCTGCTATACTTATAGATAAGACTATCCTACTTGAATAGAACAGCAATACTCACGTTATTATATCAGGAGGAATCGGAGTTTCGGACATATCGGTCATAGAGTCAACTAATACATCCCGTGAAACGTCCACGGATATCACACCTTCATCTGATGCGTGAGACGTAGAGGGGTAACTAAAACCAAAAGAAAACAACTAAATAGGAGTGTAACAAAAACATAAGTGGGTTCTTCTTAAGTTTGGAACTCACAACCTAAACAATCAAATTTTCCGGTTTCCATCCAGTACATTGAACTTATTTTCTTGAAAATATACACATTAAAATAAAATGCATATACCTATATAATCCGAAGATACTATAATCCAACGAGCGATTTCGTCAAATTTAACTAAAAATTAAATAATTTGTATCTAATTTTCCGTACCGTAAGGATTGTTTCCCTCTATTGCTTGATATGTAAGATATGTAAGTAGCAATTTAAAACTTTTAATGATTTTTTATATGATATCAAAGTAAACTGATAATTTAAATACTAAACTGATGATTGTAAATGTAAATACGAAAGTTCAATGAATCGGTGTTGTCAATGTTGTCATACTCAAGAAGTCAAGAATTCTACAGTATTAGAAATAAAACTTTTGCATAATATTCTTATGTTCTTGTGGCTTAAGAACATAATTGGTTGTTGTACTTAATTTTGTTATGGCTCTCTTTCTTTTATCATCTTATTCCCAGTTGCCTTCAAACAAATCTGGAGTTTTCCACTTTCATTGAACTGTTGAAAGCATTAATCGTTTGGATTTTGATTTTCGGCATTGTCGAAAGGGGCTTCTACCTTACTTTACATTTCACAATTACACATGGGAGCCTGCGTCATCAAATCATCCGTTAGTTAACAATGAATCAGATCCAAAGCGTAATTATAGCCGAGTGATAGGTATATAAAATAAAGCTAATACTTAAATAAAATTATACTTTTATTTCTATCTTACAAGTTGAAGTAAAACAGAATGACATTTTAAAAACACAATTGACAAGTAAAAATAATGTAGTATTAAAGGAGTATATAACATTCCTCCTGGCTTTAGTTGATTTCCTCAATGAGATGATGCGGTGGCCGTATAGTTTGCTTGCTTCGTCTCAATCCAGGAGTCTGGTCTTGAGCTACCGGTGAGACCTCAACCAGACTTTTCCCCATTGGTGTTGAGCTGGCAGCAGACTGCTGCTCGCGCTGAGGTGTGGTATCTAACTGAAGTGTAGATGGAGTCTCCAGTTGAGGTGTGGTCGCACTGGCAAAGGTTGTTGATGCCGTGACTGATGTTGGTGTGGTTTCCCTCGAACTTTGCGTCTGTCTAAAGGACGATGTTTGTTCAACACTGGTCTGCGGTCGTATATGATCAGCATGTCGGCGTTTTAGAAGGCCCTCCGGAGTTCTTATGATGTATGAATATCTATGTTTTCTTTCCTCTATCACACCAGGTTCCCATTGTTTCTCAAGTTTTGTCCTAATGTAAACTGGTTCCCCATTTCTATAATTCGGTGTCTCTCGTTGCGACTTAATGTTGGCTTAAACATGTTTAAATCGTAACGACCTTCTCATATTTGGTCTTATGTTATCTAATAAACAGTTCAATTGCCGACCAAACATCATTTGAGATGGTGACTTACACGTCGTAGAGTGAGGGGTGTTGCGATACGAAAATAAAAAAAATTGTAGTTTTCGCTTTGAGCTGATCCTGTCAGACTCGCTTGCAGCCATTCTTGTCTTAAAAGTCCTAACGAGGCGTTCAGCTAATCCATTGGTTCTTGGATGATAAGGCGATGATGTTATATGTACAATGCCATGCGATTTACAATATACTCGAAAGTCTTGGGATATAAACTAGGATCCATTGTCTGAAATTATAATTTGGGGCAATCCAAATGTAGTAAAAATACCATCTAATTTCTCACATAAAGTTTTAGTAGTAATTTTGACCATCGGTTTGATTTCAATCCATTTCGATAGTGCATCTGCTAGAACTAACCAGTACTTCCCTTCAAAAGGTCTGGCAAAGTCAACATGAACTCTCTCCCATACCTTCTCTGGTATGGACCATGAGTATACGGGAAGTTCTGGGTTATTTGGTCTATGCCCTTGGCATTTTAAACATTTTTTTACAAAGTTGTCAATATCTTCTTCGATTGTAGGCCACCACACATAGAAGCGTGCAAGAGCTCTCATGGAAGAAATTACAGGATGGCCAGTATGTAAATAACGTAATATTGTATTGTTTAACCTGTCTGGTATTACAATTCTACCTTGCCACATGATTATATTGTTCTCTATAGATAGCTTCTCACGTTTCCTGAAAAAGGGTTTAAATTCATTCAACGTGCTCGACTGCGCCGACCAATCAGTTTTAATGCAATATAGGACTTGTTTCAACGTGGCATCCTGATTGGTTTCTGTTTTAATGTATTCTTCACTTAAAGTCAAATCCTCTATTTTGTTCCGTTGTAAATCTTCAGTGATTCTACATATTGATACCTCTGAAAAGTGGGGCTTTTCTTCACTATTTGGCATCCTAGACAAATAATCAGCTATGATATTATGTTGCCCTTTTCTGTAAATAATCTCATAATTATAATTCCCAATCACTAGTGCCCATCTAACCAATCTATTGTTAGCTATCTTTGGTAGTTTCCGTTGCGTACAAGGGTGAATTTAGTTCTTTTGAGATATTGGTAAAATTTTTGGATGCCATAGAATATAGCTAGAGCTTCCCGATCAATAACAGAATACTTGCTTTCCGCTGGTTTGATTTTCCTTGACCCGAATGCAATAGGCTGTTCAATATCTTTCTCTTTGTGGTACAATACTGCTCCTACACCTTTCTCAGATGGTCACAGGCTAAGAATAGAGGTTTGTTTTCGTCAAATGCAATGAGTGCCTTAGATTTTACTATTAGTTTCTTCAACAAAAACACTTCCTGTTGGTGTTCATTCCATTTCCATTTATGTCGAGATCCTGTTAATTTGTGTAAATCTGCGTACCGACTATGCAAATGTGGAATAAATCTTTCGTAAAAGTTAACTAGACCCCGAGAATGCTCGTAGTTCCTTGGTATTTGTTGGAGGTGGAGCTTTGGCAATTGCTTTTATTTTGGATTTCGTTGGTCTCACTCCATTTTTGTTAATCGTGTGTCCTAAATATTCTATTTCTGGTTGTAGAAAAGTACATTTCTTAAGATTGACTTTTAAACCAGCTTGTTTTAGCTTGTTCAAGACCATTGACAGATTATGTACGTGTTCTTTGTCATTTTTCCAAGTGACAGCAATGTCGTCAAAAAATACAGCTACATTGGGTATCCCATCCTCGTCGCCATTGAAATAAAGCTAATACTTAAATAAAATTATACTTTTATTTCTATCTTCAATTCAATTTTTTGGGTATGGCACTCGTCGAATGAACTCAACGATTCAGCCAAAACCAGACATGCGATGGAGATTATTTGTAAATGTGAAATTGTAGGAATAACAATTTAGCAATTTTGGTTTTGGTCCATATGTGAAAAATTCTTGAATAAACATAATAAGAAAAAAAACACACTAATATAAAAACAAATAAATACGAATAATACAGATAATAATAATTTTATAATAGGGAGAAGGATCAGAGTCTGATGGAGTTACACTGAATAAAGGAAATTAAAAGTTTAAACAATTCAGGAGAAGAATAGGTTAGTAAGGAGGAGAAGTTAATGGGTAAAGGGATATCAAGTTCATTTAAGCAGGAATACAAGTTGGGAAATACATTATTTCTAGGGCAACTACAAAAAATGTGGTCTAATGAACCTTCGTCCAAGCCACATTCACACAATGAAAGAGTCACGAACGCGTATTTTATGAAGAAAGACTGGTGTGCAGCAAAAACCTAACCGCAATCTACAGATTACCGATATGATGCTTTTTGAAACTTTTTTAAAACTAAAACCATGGTAAATGGATAAATCCAAACTAACTGGACTGTCTTTTGCTTGTTGGCACAGGAAAAAAGTACTTGTTTTATCTCCAAGATGAGAGCACTATGGAGTTTACTCTTAAGTGGGTTCTGTTCAAGAGCCTGAAGACAGCTTAGAGAGTCAGTGAAAATAACAGCATTGCTGATATCATGGGACTCTATAAAGAGGCATGCTTCCAAAACTGCATTCTCCTGTGAATACAGATTTCTTGGGGCACCTGAATTGCAGAACGATTTTTGAGTTCTGGTAATAGACAGCAGCTCCTGTATAACTATCATTATTCAGTTTTGAGGCATCTGTGAAGAACCGTTGGTAACCACACCAACGGTTATTTAGTAATACTTTGAAGACAGAATCCGCCGAGGGGGTATTTTTGTATATTCCAGCGTCCAGACATATATCAGGTTTAAAATACAACACATCGAAGTCATGTCTGAACACTGGCAGTCTCTTAGATTTAATTATGGGATGCTCTAATGTTTGGAAGGAACGAAAGGTCTTAATAATAAGTGGTATGTCTTTACGCAGCCAAAAGCTGGAGTTACAGCATAACTCACTCAATAGACTTAATTTTGGAAGAAGAGGATGGAAAGATTTACTAATTAAACGATATATAAATCGTGAGGCTAAGTATTGGCGTCTTAAGGTTAAAGGAGGTTCGGCGCATTCGACCTGCAAAGCATTGACCGGAGTGGATTTCATACAGCCTGAGATGAACCTTAGGCAGCTAGCCTGGGTCCTATCTAGTCTTGCTAGCGCCCCTTTATTACATGGAATGAGCAGAAAAGAACCATAGTCCATGATGCTGCGAACTAGTGCATTATAAACTAACTTCATGGTGTATGGATGCGCACCCCACCAAACACCAGAGAGAGCTTTCAGAATTGGAATAATTCTCTCACACCGCTTCACCTGATAGTTTATATGTGTTAGGCCAGACAGTTTAGCATCCAGATAGACCCCAAGGAATTTAACAACAGTGGCGTTTGGAATATGGAAGTCGACGATAGTCACTTGACATTTCTATCTTACAAGTTGAAGTAAAACAGAATGACATTTTAAAAACACAATTGACAAGTAAAAAGAATGTAGTATTAAAGGAGTATATAACAATAGAGTACCACAATTTACAGTTCAGTATCCACTTCCTTTGCCACAAGATGAAGATTTTGATAGTTTGCGTTTGCTCATCAACTTATTAATGTATATTAAAGCATTTTTGTTTGAAATATTTACAATGACTTACTTATTGCCTAAGGCATTTTTTTCAGGCATATATAGGATGAGACAAAGATTCATATAACAGCCGAATTCTTTACAAACCCTGGTTTTCAAAATTCAAACTCGGGAAACAGTCTACAACCACCTTAATTAGAATGAGAGTACCCTTCCCACCTAGTCACATTAAATATTACTCAATCTGATAGATGCGCATGCGGGGAAGTGGGTGGCACCCACCACATCATACTTTCCGATCACAGGTATGAGCATTCTTTATTATTTCCTTCCTTAATTTCAGCCTCTATCCCACGGACTACAATCACTTTCCTTATTTATATCTTCTCACTATATTAAGATTTAAAATATTCGTATAGTCGTCTATATCATATTACGTTAGTTTGGCAAAATCCTCAAATCGAGAAAGCCCAAGAATAAAGAAAAAAAGATATTTTATAAATATTTCTTCCTTTTCCAATACATAATTTTATAAGAAGTCGTGGTAGAAGGTTTTTATTTTTTTTTTCTCGATCTTGCAATCAGTCTTCATGACTATGAGCAGATGTGATGTAAGGATGGCAGTGGCAGTTCTTCATTTATAGTGGTTTAGTTGGTGTTGCCGAGTTTAAGGATTCTCCGTAGTTTCAACCGGTTCATGCAATCAGGCAATGTGAGCTGAACTGCCAGCCGGTTAGGATAATTTTCCAATCTGATTTTGTATTTCTTAAGACATGCCTTGATTTCCTCTTTTATCGTCAGAATGTTTAGATATTTATGAATCTCTGTGTTTCGTATGAACCAGAGTGTGTTGCCAATTTGTTTGAGTATGGAGTTTTGAGTTCTTTGGATTTTGCTTATATTGGAGTTACATGTAGCTTCCCACAACTCTAAAACATAGGTCCAGATTGGTTTAATTATAGTCTTGTAGATTAAGAGCTTGTTGTCAATGGATAGTTTAGAGTTTCTGCCCAGCAGCCAGTATAACCCTCTATATTTTAGGTTGATCTCATTTCGCTTATCCTCGATATGTTTGCGCCATGTCAATCGTCGATCCAAGCACAGTCCCAAGTATTTGACTGAGTCATTGTGAGGGAGCTCTTTGCCACCCAGGCTCACAGGAGGACAAGTTTCTCTTCGTAGAGTAAAGGTAACTTGGACTGATTTATTTGTGCTCACTTTAATTTTCCACTTGTTAAACCATTCGTTAATGTCACTTAAACTTTTCTACAATATATTCGAGGCTTCTATTTGACATTTACTAGAGGCTAGTATAGCCGTGTCATCAGCATACGTAGCAATTGTGACACCTGGCGTTTGTGGTAAGTCTGCAGTGAAGATAGTGTACAAGACTGGGCCAAGGACTGACCCTTGGGGTACTCCAGCGTGAATGTCGTAGAAGCCTGATGTGTATTCTGCCTCTTTCACTTGGAATATTCGGTCAGTGAGATATGATTTGAGAGATTGGTAGAAGATGTGATGTAGAAGCTGTTTAATTTTGCATAGTAAACCCGTGTGCCATACTCGATCGAAGGCCTGCTGGACATCTAGGAACTCTGATGAACAGTATTTATTTTGGTGGTAGAAGGTAGTAAAGCCTTCTTCATTTCCTTGCACAATCTATGTAAGTAACATCTTAGTATTTAAAACTTTATTATTCTAGGTTAAATTAGTGGATAAATAAACAAACAAAAACAAAAAATTCAACTGTAAAGGTCTATACAGTTAAATCGTTTATAAAATAATAAAATAAAAATATCTTTATTTTGATATACTACTCGGGACTTCACGCGAAACAAAATTCTACTTACATTGACTGACGTTTTGAAAGCGTTGCAGCGTCCGTGGTCGCGGCTGGACTGGCGGTGAGGGCCGAGAATATGTATGGAGTTACTTTTGTGTGTAACTACCCTCCATTATTTTAATAATGAAGGATAAGGCCGGCGACACACCACAGTCACTACGTCAGTTTTGTTTTGCACTAGTTTTTTACGTTCAAGTTTCTTAATCACTGAATTCCACATCCTAGATAGCTTAAATCCATCTTCCCTATTGAAGTTATGGTGTTTTCTAATTTCAATAGCTTCACGCACCATACGTGGATAGTAGTGGCGATCAGTGGAGAGGACTTTGGGTTCATGAAGTTCGATCCAGTGATTAGTACCCGACTCGAGGTGTTCCGCTATTGCTGATTTATTAAACTGAAAGTGTTTTACAGCTGTGACGTTAACACATCGCAGCTAACTAACGTCCGCTATGCGATGTGTTATGCGCTATGGGTAGTCCGCTAGCACCAGTTATAGCCAATATTTGGATGGAGCATATAGAAGATTTGGTATTTCAGGATGCCCAAACCCAGATCAGGTTGTAGAAAAGGTATGTTGATGACATATTCTGTATATTTAAAGGCAACAGGGAGCAGGTGATTTGTTTTACTGAGTATCTCAACTCCTTACATGTGAAAACACAGTTTACGTATGAGATTGAGAACAACAGGTCATTACCTTTTCTGGACATCAAACTAATGGTGGGAACAGATAGTTCCTTGGCCCATACTGTGTACCGTAAACCCACTCACACAAATAGATACCTGCACGCCTCCTTACATAATCACCCATTTCACCTTAAATCGGTAAGCGCGACGCTCATCAAGCGAGCCAATGACCTCTGCGACCCTGAACATCTACAGCAGGAGTTGGATCATGTTCAGGAGATACTAAAGATGAATGGGTATACTACGAGTAGCAGGAACACACGACGTGCAGCAAGGAAGACGAAACCCCAGGTGTCTACAAAGTGGATTGCAGCTGCGGTCGTTCCTACATAGGCCAAACAAAGCGGACCATCGCGGAAAGGGTCAAAGAACACATTGCAGCTGTAAAACACCGTCAGTTTAACAAATCAGCAATAGCAGAACACCTCGAGTCGGGTACTAATCACTGGATCGAACTTCATGAACCCAAAGTCCTCTTCACTGATCGCCACTACTATCCACGTATGGTGCGTGAAGCTATTGAAATTAGAAAACACCATAACTTCAATAGGGCAACCACCGGGCTACGTAGGAAACAAATGTCTGGCCATGTCAGCCCCGCCGGGTCCCGGTAAGAGGGGAAGACCCAAGAAGTGCTGGCTTGACGTCGTAAGGGATGACATGCGTGCCAATGGTCTCACTACAGGGGATGCCGACGACCGAGCGAAGTGGAGGAGAAAATGTAGGAAAGCGGACCCCGGGCGTCGCGAGACGCAACTGGGACAGACGCTCGGATGATGATGATGAGTTACACACAAAAGTAACTCCATACATATTCTCGGCCCACACCGCCAGTCCAGCCGCGACCACGGACGCTGCAACGCTTTCGAAACGTCGGTGAATGTAAGTAGAATTTTGTTTCGTGTGAAGTCCCGAGTAGTATTTAAAACATGAGTATACACCGCGAAAGTTTAAAAATAACATCTTTATTTTGCATAGACCATTTTAACGGCGCTTACAAAACGTCATAAAGGTACCTACCATTAAAAATATTTCAAGTGACCACCGGTTCGGAACCGGACCTGAGAAGAACCGGCAAGAAACTTAGGAAGGCTTTTTTTGATGGCTTATTTACAATTTAATATTATTTCACTTTGCCAGCAGATCATTTCCAGGCGTCCCTGTCCTGCAAATATTCTTTAACGGAGTAATAACTTTTTTCACAAAGCTTTTTTTTTTCACTTTTTAAATGTATTTAATGGTAAATTTCTCAGGTCATAGGGAAGCTTGTTGTAAAAGCGTATACAGTTACCCTGGAAAGAATCGCCAATCGTATGTAGTCGACTGTGGTGGACTGAAAGATTATTTTTATATCTAGTGTTTATATTATGTTTATCACAGAGTTTAGAAAACTGTGATAGATTTTTCTCTATATATCAAGTTATCAACTAATATCATTCAAATGCACATAAGCATAAATAGCTCACTGATGGCAAGCTCAGTGGGTGACATTGTGATTAGGTATATCCCGTATATCTTTAAAACAGTTTATTCAGTGCAAATAAACTTCATTTCAGGTAACATAACCCATATATCATAAAATACAATAATTTCAATAAATGGAGTTACCTAATTTATATTTGAAGGCAAAGAAGTATGCATAGATCATGAGGCCTGGCGATCTGTCCTCTCTGACTACCCCAACAGGGAAACAGCGTGAATATTTTATATTATTAATAAATATTTTTAAATTAAATTCAATTGGATTTGTAATTCTTAATCGTGAACTGGTTTAGGTTTATTTAATTATATTGATTGTAATTATTTATACATAAACATATTATTTTTTTGGAAATTATTACTAAAGATGAGTTTTATTTTTTGCTAAGTATAAAATGCTTTGGTAACTTTATTATTAATACGCACTCATAAATACAGTATGTACTTATTATTATTATGTACTTTGTGGCATTTATATTTGCGAGCGTTTCCGTGCTTCGTAAGGCACGTTAAGCCGTTGGTCCCGGTTGCCAGTAAAATGGCAGTCGTTAAGCCTGGTTAAAGGCCTTATGGGCAGCTTAAAAAATTTCAACAGCAGGTAGCCACAACCTGCGTCTGTCTATTTCAACACGGCAATAGGCTAACCTATTACGTTGGACAGGAATATACACGGTGAAAAGTGGGCATATAATATGCCTCTGCCACCCCTTCGGGAATAAGGCGTGATGGATATTTATTTATATAGAAGGAAAATATAATCCGTACTTTATCTGCCTAAGTAAGTATGTACCTAACCTTATATATCTTTGTCATCCTTGTTGTAATGTACTTTTTTACTTACCTGTCTTTGTACGGTTGATTGTCGTCCATCATGATGAAAGTTAGATCAAATTTTCTATTTCACACGAATTTAATTTAAAAAATAAGCTTCAAATTAAACTATTAAAGAATAAATTATTGAAATGAGGAACATCTAGCTATGTGCGCTGTTATCTATCGACTTGAACGAAGCAATACTGAGGAAGAGATAAGCTAAATATTGTTTATTTGTGTTATGAAATATATTGATAAGGCACTGAGGTGAATAGTGAGATAAATATTCGACCATCAATAATAAAGATGACGCGGTTCTCACTTCCAATAACGCAGTTAAAAGCGTTTTGGGAAAATGAAAAATACTATTATATTCAACTACTCTAATATTTGACACCACCTTCAACGTTGACTTAATATTATGCTACTCACCATCTATATGATTATCGTGATTAGTTAGGGTCCGTGATGATCATGATATTACCTAAATGTATTATTATTAATTGATGCCCTCGACTATGTACACGTGTAAAATTTGCTAGGGAGAGTTTATTAAAAAAATAGGCCATTGAAATGTGACTTTAGCTTATAAATGACGTAATTATTATCCAATAAACACGGTGAAAAGTGAGCGTATAATATGCGTCTGCCACCCCTTCGGGGATAATGACACGCTTGGATAATAATTTTGTTTCATCAAAAAGTGATTGATAAACAAACAAAACACTAAACCTGCAATTAGCTTGTGGTTCGGGATCTAAACAACCGATAAACATATTTATATATATGTAATACAGAAGCATGGGCGTATCCGGGGGGAGAGGGGGGGAGGGGGGCAGGGAGGGGCAGCTGTATTCTGCGATCTATCCAAAGCTTTTGATTGCGTTCAGCATGAAACGCTGTGCAGAAAATTACATCACTATGAAATAAGACGCAAAGCTCTCGACCTTCTGTTTTCAAATCTGTTCTGCATATACTTAATTTAAAAAAAGTTTTGTGAAAAAGGTTATCATGCTGTTAAAGACGCCTGGAAATTATCTGCTGGCAAATAAAATATTATAGTCATAAAATATTAAATTGTAAATAGGCCATGAAAAAAAGCATTCCTAAGTTTCTTGCCGGTTCTTCTCAGGTGGGCCGCGTTCCGAACCGGTGGTCACTCTAAAAATATTAAATTTATCTTTAATACTAGTCCGGTCTCTTGCCATCGTCTCTTGCAATACCAGTTGGCTCAAGTAGACTTGGCACGTTGACAGTGGCAAGGGACCGGCGTAAGATATCGTTAAGTGCGGCATGTCTCGAGAAGCGGCCTGCACTTTTTTGGCATGACAGTCCGTGATGTCCTAACTTGTCGACATCACTGCCACAGGGACATTTATGAGGAGCGCAGACCTGAACCCCAAGCCGTATACAGGTTGCGATTCGGAGCGTGTCAGGCTCAAGAAAAGTTCCTGTATTTGACGAAGGGTACGCGTGACGCCAGTAGCCCGGCTCATGCGCACCCACGGCTAAAAGCCTAGCACGTGCCGAACCTGTACTACAGCTCAAAAGATTGTCATAAGTCAATTTGCAGTTTATGTCGTCCCAGCTCCTCTGTGAATTTGGAGAAACTGGAAAATTTTGATAAAATAAATTATATTACAATATTCAAAAAATTAAATTAAAAAATATACTTGTATTTTAAGGAACAACCCTTAAAAAGTAGGTACTATTGAACCCAAACACCATGTCTGCTGTGAATTTTCGAAAAGTCGGGTTCTTTGGAGATCATTATCAATGCAGCATTAGGTCAAAGTTCTCAATTAATTGTCGTTTAAAAATTATAAGGCAAAAATGCCTTACATTAATATGAAAAAAAAACTGATACACTTACACAGCTGGACCAATATTATCCAAAAATAGCTTAGAACCACTACCAAGAAACGGGCTTTCAAATGAAAAAAAGCTGCATTGAAAGCGGTCCGTCTGTTTGAGAGCTACGATGCCACAGACAGACACACTCACACAACCGAAATCTACGTCTAACTTATAACACCCTTCTTTTTGCGTCGGGGGTTAAAAACAGGCAACTTTATAAAAATCTGAGTGCCCCCCCCCCCCCCCCCCCCCCCCCAGCCCAGATCCTGGGTACGCCCATGTACAGAAGCACTCGTGGCTCCGCTACTGTACTGTACAGTGTTCTGCAAACCATCACTGCGTTAAGTAAGTTTTGCTATGGCTGGTCTTCGGTGACTGTTTTGTGGCAATTCTATTTACGAGCGTTTCCGTGCTTTGGCAGGCACGTTAAGCCGTTGGTCCCAGTAGCCATTAATATGGTAGCCGTTTAGCCCAGCTGAAGCCCTTCAAAAATTAAAAAATCTTTTTAATGTTACTTAGGATTTCACCTTAAGCATGTTACGTGGGATAAAATGCTTAAGGTGGAATGTTATATGCCTCTGTGATTCCTTCGGGGATAAAAGTGTGAATGATAGACACCCAAACTCCGAAACAAACACTTGCGGATCACACAAATATTTCTTCTGATCCGGAATTTAAAACCGAGATCTCAGCATGAAATTCACTACCACTGACGCCACCAAGGTAAGGTCTTAAGCATCCCTAGTAGTGCCACTTATTGTGGTATCGCTAGTGTTTTTAGCGTGAAAGAGATATTGTTTCAGGTTGCAGGTAGCCTTTTGTACTGAACTTTCCCCAAAAAATACTTTATACATTTATATATATATATATATATATATATATATATATATATATATATATATATATATTTATTTATTTATTTATTTAAACTTTATGCACAAAGAAAGTACATTGGCGGACTTAATGCCTAAGGCATTCTCTACCAGTCAACCATTGGGTGGTGCAGAGCTAAATACGAGGTAGGCGCATTTATGTATAAACAATACAATTTGAAGTTTATTAATTAGCATTAACAAAGTACAAAATATACACAAAATATTATGACCTAAGTATATATACTTATAATACATAATATAAATTCATATATATATACTATTAAAAAATGTATTCTATATGAAGTCCATTTTACGCAGGATTCTTGATGCATATATATTTATAATTTAACAAGTTACAAGGGATAAAATTAATCTTAGATAATTTTAACACAACTAATTGAATCAGGCGTCACATGGCAGAAATGCACTTTGAAAAACTATTATTATTTTGTTTTAAATGTTATTTTGTGTAGGCGAAACACATTTCGACATCATACGACATTTTAAAAAGCGGATTAATGCAAAAATAACAATTAAACCAAAATAATTATAGTTTTTTAAAATGTATTTCCGCCATGTAACGCCTGATTCAATTAGTTGTGTTAAAATTATCTAAGATTAATTTTATTATAATCATTGTTTTTTTTTTTTGACATTAGACCATAGTGAGAACAAAAAACTTAAAGACAAAAAGATGTACACTAAATAATTAAAATTAACATTGTCATTTTTGACACGGCGTATAATATGGGAGGCTGCTTTTTTAAATTTACTTTAACTTTAGAGGTACAATTTAGCTGAGCATTGTTACTTTCCAACGGAGAGAGCCAGCGAAACCCAATGGAACCTGCCAAATTATAAAACCGCTTTAAACCCACAGATTTATAAGAGTAAGCAGATCAAACGTTTGTGACAAATAGCGTTTGCGACCTATTTGACACATACAGACAAGTAGCTTAATCCAGGGTCGCATTCGGCTATCATATCATATCATTTTAATATCTTTCATAATTTATGTTTAACATCTTGTTTAATGGTATCCTTAGGAAACCTAAAACAATATTAACATAATTAATTGAATCGGGCACTACATTGCTTGACTTTGGATATTGACATTTCAAACAATTTGCTGAACTGTATTCTTCCGTGTAAATTAACGGAAATCTTAGATATAGATGACGATAGCGACCAAACGGTTTATGGAACAGATGCTATGAACCATATATAGTCAAGTGTTCGTCTTGAAGAATCACCATTTTTGAATAAAAATCTTAGATTAATAACACGTGGTCGTAACTAAAACATCAATTACCTGTGAAAAAGTTATTCCTGGTGATTTCTTGTGACTGGCTTGTGACTATCACAACATTTTACACAACACTTCACCATGTTTTTTATACTTTTATAACCTTTATTTAAACATATATACACAATATTTTCCCTTCGGCAAAAAAGAAAAACAAATTCCTGATTCAAAAATGGCGCCAGTAGTTGACATTATGAAGAAAATTATGCTACGCGCTGTTCGCTGTTGCTGATGACAAAAAAATATAGCGTTATACAACAAATAAATAGAGTGAAAGGGATGAAGTATTACACCATAAACAAAGGAATATGTTTGATATGCTTACTCTTCTAAATCTGTGTTTAAACCCAGGCCCTAGGATGTAATCCGCCACATCACACGTAATCAGACTAAAATTTTGTAAAAAAAAGGAAGTAGGTACTAATTAAAAATTATAGTATGGTAATCTTTTGCTACCTGTTCTGTCATGCTGGGGACATTTGGCGGGAAGAGTGACAAGTGCGGACGCTTGCTTTATATTATTTTCTAAAACTAGTGCATTTATCTTTTTTTATTTGCGGGAGTGGTGCTTTCTTGGACATAAAAGTTGTGTTAACGTGCTGTAGTGAAAGACAATGATATATATGCAGTGAAATGCTATTTTCTCTCTTGCCGCGAAACGTCCACTGACAACCTTAGTATAAGAATCACCATTATACTGAGGGCAAGGACCAGGACGGACAATGAGGACACGACATCGACTGGACGGGACTAATTAGAAGATAAGATTGAAGAAATTTGATATAAAAAATAAGATTTGGCTAAAAGGTCTTAGAAACCAGGCCATTAAATAATTTATTAAAAATTAAATTATTGTTCTGTCATGCTAATGTTTGACTGACATTCAAGGTGAACTGACACCAGTTTTCAGCTCTGCCCGGACTTTTTTGGCGGGAAGTCAAACGCGGCAGTTTGAAATCGCAATAAAATATTTTATTTTGATTTTTATACTGAAATTGCGTACAGTTAAGTTAAATTAAATAGGTTGCTCGATAGTATAGCGATTGGTCTTCACAGCGACGGTGAAGGACCGACGGAACAAAGCAAAAAAAGAAAGTACGACGGGTCCGGCAGCAAAAAAGGCGGGACAGCGGATAAATTCAAGGTATATGCAAAACCTAATTATAAAAGACTATTTCTAGAAAATGGCAATGCGGATTTCGTAGTTTTCGTCGAATCCACAGAAAACGAAAAAATTGGAAATAAGAACCCCATAACCCTGACTAATCTGATCTCAGGTCAGTCAAAGGAAGTCTTAGGGATCCATAGAATCAACGCACATAAAATTGGCATTACATTTAGAAAGGCAGCAGCAGCCAACAATTTCCTTAAAATGGAAGATTTCCTCGTAAGAAACAAAATAAAGGCCTTTATCCCAGTATATCTTACAGAAAAAATAGGCATTTTTAAGTTTGTACCAAAAGATCTTTCAAATGAAGAAATTTATAAAAACATAGTTAGTGATGCCGAAGTTATCTCTATAAGCCGGTTTATGACTAAAGATGATGGCAAACTAGTACCACTTAACACAGTTTCCGTCACATTTGCTTCCACTACCCTACCACAGTATGTTTACATCAACCTCTTCCGATATGAAGTAAAAGTATATATCCCACCATTACTACAATGCTTTAAATGTTTAAAATTTAATCATTCAGCCAAGGTCTGTAGAAGCGAACAACAGTGCTCTTGCTGTGCTGGTCGCCACTCTTATAAGGATTGCGATGCTTCAGAAACCATCTGCATAAACTGTTCAGGGAATCATTTAGCCATATCACGTGACTGTCCTGTTAAAAAACAAAAAATGGAACAAAAGAAAGCCAAATACCAACAGACATATGCCACTGTAGTGAATACACCCTCATTTAATGAGAAATCATTTCCCCCATTAGCCAAACAAACACCAAGTAAATCTAGAAATTACGATACTATTACTGTTTGTTAGCTACTATTAATGTTAGCTATTTGTTATGTCAAACAAATAGCTAACATTATAATAAATGCAATTATCAAATCACTTGTAACATTAGGCAATAAGTCTGACGATGATGGCCCACTTACAACTAAGAAAATAAGATAAATATTTTTGTCACATTTAATTTAATGGATAAGTATTTGAATATATTACAGTATAATATACAAAGTTTACAAAGTAAAAAGAGCCTCTTACAAAATTTGTTAAAAGAAAAAAATATAGATGTTTGTATTATTAATGAAACTTGGTTTAAGTCAAATACAATAATCCCTCACTTTCCCACTTACAATATTATTTACAAAAATTCCTGTAATCCCTGTAATGGAGTAGCTATCTTGGTGAACCATCATTTAAGGTACACATTAGTTGAAACAGTTTTTTCAGGATCAATACAAAACATATGTATCACCATACAATCACAGTTTGGACCAATAGCAATAGTTTGTGTATACAGCCCACCAGGTGGCCGATTTGATGAAACAGCTTTAAAAATTTGATTAACAGAATACCCCAACCATGTATTATCATGGGTGACTTTAATGCACATAATGTAGCCTTTGGTTGTCTCAATGATAACACTAGAGGTAGGTGTTTATATAATATAATTGATGAATTTAATTTATGTATCATGAATGATGGTTCACAAACAACAGTTCCCTATCCCAACAAACAGGCTTCTGCTATAGACCTTGCTCTTGTCAGTCCCTCCATTGCTCATTTATGTAACTGGTCTGTGCATGATGACTCCATGGGTAGTTATCATATCCCAACATTACTTGAGGTCAACATTCAGCCTTCTATGTATGACACATCACCATCTGTGGATCAAGAAAAATATATCAAGGCAGATTGGAAAACATACTACAACCTGTCAGAAACTGAATTTTCCCATATAGATGTAATTAATAATTTACCTATTTGTTTATATAACAATTTTGTAGATAAAAGATCTAAGAAACAAAACTATTCCCAAACGTAAGTTAAGTTCAAATAAGGAAATCAGTCCCATGGTGGAACCAAAACTGCAGTGATGCTGTCAAGAATTCTAAAAATGCATTAAAATGTTATTTTTCTGAACCTACGGTAGCTAATTGGATTAAGTATAAAAAATTAGATGCCATTAAGAAAAGAATTCTGAAAATAGAAAGGAATACTTCTTGGCAAGACCTATGTAGTAGTTTCAATAGGTTAACACCAGTGTCACGTATATGGGGATACATAAAGAGATTTAAAAAAATTGGAGCTAACAGAAACAAGAATTTTAATGATGAATGGGTTCCAAATTTTTTAGATAAATTGTCAGATGCTACTCAGATAGATTACAATAAGTTACATTTTTTATTTGAAAATGCAACAGAAAATAATGTAAATATATTTATAAAAAAGAATTTCACTTCAGATGAGTTACAAGCATCTGTAAAAAGTAGGAAAGACACAACACCGGGATTGGATGATATACCCTATATGCTAATAAAAAAGTTACATTTAAATGCACAGACCATACTACTCAGCATCTATAATAAGTTATGGGAAGAATTAGTTATACCTGAGTCTTGGAAAACACAATGTGTCATTCCCATACTAAAACCTAATAAACCAGTAAATAATACATCTTCATACAGACCTATATCTTTATCATCTTGTTTAGGTAAACTCTTTGAAAATATGCTAAAGTCAAGGCTAGATTATTTTGTTGAATCTCAAAAAATAATACCCTCTGTACAGTTCGGCTTTAGAAAAGGCAAAAGTTGATGTGAAAGCTTTGTATCTTTATTGTCTGACTTAAAGCAAGTTAAATTAAGTCACTCTAATGCAATATGTGTCTTTTTAGATGTAAAAGGTGCATTTGACAATGTAAATATACAAGAACTAATTCAAGTGTCACATTATATAGGTATAACAGGACACATTTTAAAATGGATATATTACTTCCTAGAGAATAGAACTATTTTTGTAAAATATAATAATAAATTACATGGACCTAAAACAGCTAACAAAGGCACAATGCAAGGTTCTACTTTATCTCCCCTGCTTTACAACCTGTATACATCTGAGATATTAAAATATGTGGACATACCAGATGTACAAATTTTACAATTTGCAGATGACTTACTATTGTATAGCATAAATCAAAACATAAATATAGCAATAGCTAATATTAACTGTGCTTTAAATCAATTATATAATTACTATAATAATAAACTTAAATTACAAATTAGTCCTGAGAAGAGTTCTGTTTTAATTAAAGGTAAAAATCCAACTGCTCGAACAAGTGTCAAAATACTGTATAATAATTTAGAGATTAAAATAGTTGAGCAACATAAATTTAATGGAGTAATAATTGATGATAAATTAAATTTTGATAAAGATATAGAGTATATAAGAAAGAAAGCATTAAAAGCTGTTAACATATTAAGACATTTAGCAGGGACTTATTGGGGATCTGACCCCAAAACAATGAGTATATTGTACAAAAGTATAGTGAGAAGTCACTTTGATTATAGCAGTTTAGCATACATAAATGCCAACAGCATCTTATTAAAAAATAAGATGCTGTTGGCATTTATATTTAGGGGCTATGCGCTCTACACCTATAAATACGCTAGAAATTGAGACATGCATACCTCCTTTGATATTACGCAGGTTAATGTTAGCAGAGAGATTCTGCTTAAAAATCTCATCATTAAATGATAATCTGATACTTCAGAAAATAGCTTTACATCCAGAACTTTATCAGTCAATACCAACTGGCATTATCTCTGCAGCTACTTTAGCCAGTGGAACTTGGCCTGGAATTCAAACAATATTAAAACATGTTAATAATTATTCAAGAGATGTTTATAAAAGTGATATATGACCTGTATACAAGACTACCTATGGTGGCCTGTATAACAGTTCTATAATTATTCATGTAAACAAAGTACATAATAACTTTGAATTTTTGCAATTTAAAGATCATAGACCAGAACATTACATAATATACACAGATGGCTCTAAAACTAATGATTGTGTAAAAGCAGCTTATTATGATCCACAGTTAGATATCACTAAATCCATCAAACTAAATGCTGCATGCAGTATATTTTCTGCAGAAAGCTATGCATTTATTGTGCACTCCAATACATATCTAGCTTTGTAAATAATGTAAATAACGTACTGATAGTCACAGATTCAAAGAGTGTTTTGTCTGCTTTAGAAAATGTAAATATTTCATTTAAGTTAAATTTTATTGTTTATGATATAAAAGAAAAGATTCTAGAATTACAACAGAAGCTAATTAATATAGAATTACTGTGGGTACCATCACACAGTGGCATACAGGGCAACGAAATAACTGATGCATCAGCTCGTTCATCACATAATGAAGACCAATCTGAAGTAATGAAAGTTCCATTCACGGATTAATACAGCATTTTTAAAGAGCATAACAGACAAATGTGGAAAGAGTACTGGGACATGACCCTAAAAGTCAAAGGCAAGTGGTATGCGGGCATACAGAAACAATTACCTACAAGACCTTGGTATCATAGTCTCAAGAACATAAGCGCAAATAGAAAATTAATAACTACGATAACACGCATGAGATTGGGACATTGCCAAACACCAGCTCACCTGAACAGAATTCATGTGTATAGTAACAGCCGTTGCAATTACTGTGGATCCGAAAATGCTGATCTAGAACACGTAAAAAAAAATAATAATAATAAAATAATAATAAATAAATAATAATCATAATATAATAATAATAAATTTCAGCCCTACCAACTAGGCTTTGGCTCCAAAGGAGGTTGCGAGGCAGCCTTGCACGCTCTATCCACGTACCTTGGCAGTAGTGAGGGAGAGGTCATCCTGAAGGTGGACCTGAGGAACGCCTTCAATTCATTAAACAGGGATACCTTGCTGAACCAAATAAAATAAGAAACTCCTAAAATTTCTAGATTTCAAAATAAATAAATTTAAAGCAATTGGACTTCAACTAAATTCGGATAAATGTAAACTTTTTATCACTGAAAAGGCAGACCATCTTTCGACGATACATAAATTTAATTCTTTGGCACCAAATATTAAAATTTTAAATAGCGCATCACTCCGCCTCTTGGGTTCCCCGGTTTTAGATGAAGGTTTTAATTCTTTTTTAGAAGAAAAGCTTACACATTTTAAAAATATTTCAGATCGTTTACTTAAAATTAGCATTCATTCGGCTTTCACTATACTTCGGTTTTGTCTATTCGTACCAAAATTTACTCATGCAGTTCGTTCATCACAATTTTGGAAACATTTGCCACTTTTGGGAAAATTGATGACACTATTCGACACACCTTAAGCAAAATTTTAAATGTGGCCTTGAACGACCGAGCTTGGCTCCAAGCGTCTCTTCCAGTTCGTATGGGTGGGCTCGGCATTCGCAAAATTTCTGACATTAGCCTACCAGCGTTTCTGTCGTCAGTTCACGGCACTGAAGATTTAACCAGAAAAATTTTAATAAACACACTGGTTAATTCTGAAGTATCGTGCAAGACTGACGCCATAAATGCCTGGAAATTGGCGTGCCCTAATACTGCCTTGCCTGTTAACCCATCCTCTCAGAGACTCTGGGATGTGCCGCTCTGTAGCTTGGTAAGAACTGCTTTAATCAATAGTTCTCCCAATGTTGCAGAGCGTGCGCGTTTGCTGGCTGTGGGAGAGTGGGAGTCAGGCTTATGGATTCAGGCGCTTCCATCACCCCACATAGGTACTAAGTTGGATGATACTACTTTCCGTCTTGCCACTTGTCTTCGTTTGGGTGCTCCGTGTGTTTCTCCGCATCATTGCCACTGTGGAGAAGTTGTCGATAGTCTTGGACGCCATGGCCTCTCGTGCAGCAGAAGCGCAGGTCGTATATCTCGCCACGCCAATCTCAACGACATTATCCGTCGCGCTCTTGCCAGCGCGGGCGTACCAGCCGTTCGAGAACCAAACGTGTTGGTGCGTGACGACGGTAAGAGACCTGACGGTATGTCTCTGTTGCCTTGGAAGATGGGTCGGCCGTTGGTGTGGGACGCCACATGCGTGACACTCTGGCGCCATCACATCTTCCAAGCACAGCAGGTTGTGCGGGTGCCGCAGCTGCTTCTGCTGAAAACTTCAACGTCAACAAAAACAACCCAGAAAACTAGACAAAGGCCAATGTTACCGCTGTGGAAGCGGTGATAAACACAACAGCCGTGACTGCCCCGCATCAAATAATAAATGCAGGGCCTGTGGAAATATAGGTCATTTTGAAAGCTGTTGTATTAAAACAGGTAAAGCTTACATTATTTCGAATAAAATTAACAGACAGCAGTTGAGACATGCACGCCGCATTGAAACAGAGTCCCAGATCTACTATGTCTACATCCATCATAGATAGTAATGAATCATCTATTGACAATGATGACGGTGATGTATACAGCATTACACACAAAAAACATTTGACATACTGCAAAAAAATCGACGTTATTATTAACGGTCGGAAGTGTACAATGGATTGGGACCCAGGATCTGCATACTCTATCATAGACACTAGATTCTGGAGACTAATCGGCTCTCCACCGCTTGGCAAAAGTCCCAAACTTCGTGCGTATGGCAATAACAAACTAAGACCTAGAGGAATAACTGATGTAGAAGTACAAGTCTTAGACGAATTAAAAATATTACCAGTTGTAGTAATGGATGAAGCGAAACCCATGTTGTTTGGTCTTCAATGGTGCGAAATGTTTGATATGCCACTGCCCGCACCGGTGTATACAATTACCACAAAACATAGTATGAATACTTCGTTGGAGCTAATTTTAAAACGATACAATGTACTTTTCGATGGAAAACTTGGTCATGTCAAAAATTATCTAGTAAACATACATCTGAAACCAAATTCAGAGCCCAAACATTTTTCTGCAAGACCTATTAAGTTTGGCTTAAAGAAGAACATAGAAAAAACAATTGAGCGCCTTGTCTCTGAAGGCATTATATCACCCATTGATCCAAATTTAACACCAATAGAGTGGGCAACACCCACGGTTAACGTTGTCAAGAAAGATGGTCGTATTCGAATATGTGGTGATTACAGAATTACGATAAATAATGCATTGATTACACACACACATCCAGTTCCCGTTTTCGACCAATTACGTCAACGCCTAGCCAACGGTCAAAAATTTTCAAAAATTGATCTTAAAGATGCCTACCTATAGATTGAAATTGCACCAGAATCAAAGAAGTTTCTTGTAATTAATACACATAAAGGTTATTTTCAGTATAATCGAATGCCTTTTGGTATTACTACTGCACCGTCAATATTTGCGCTACCTCGAAACATTATTGGATGGTATCCCCAACGTCGCTATCTATTTTGACGACATTGCTGTAACCGGAAGGAGTGACAGGGACCACATTAATATACTAGCAGCAGTTTTTGACGGACTAACAAGAGCTGGTTTTAAGGTAAATTTAAATAAATGTACATTCCTGAAACCAGAAATAGAATATTTGGGACATATATTTAATTGCAATGGAGTTCGTCCGACTAGTAATAAAATAGCAAGCATCACTAAAGCACCAGCTCCCACTAACGTTAAAGAACTACGTTCATTCCTTGGATTTATTAATTTTTATGAGCGATTTATACCCCATTTACACAGCCTTTGTCAGCCCACAGACTACATACTTTAACTGCCAAAAATACTAAATGGCGATGGACAGAAAGGGAACAAGTAGCGTTTGAGAAAACAAAGAAATTGATAGAAAATTCTAAACCACTTATATCGCTAGACCCAACACGTGACCTGTACCTCTCCTGTGATGCCTCTGAAAAAGGTTTAGGTGCTGTTCTATATCACAAGGATAGAAAAGGAATTGAAGAACCAATTGCCTTTGCATCTCGTAAACCTAAACCAGCAGAGACTAAATATTCCGTAATAGACCGAGAAGCACTAGCGATTCTTTTTGGAATACGAAAATTTGATCAATACCTGCGTGGAGTGAAGTTTATACTCATCACCGACTACAAACCATTAATATACATTTTGGGAACACATAGACAACTAGCAAAAATAGCAAACAATAGACTAGTTAGATGGGCACTCATAATCGGAGGCTATAATTTTGATATCAAATACAGAAAAGGAGAATTAAATGTTACCGCAGATTATTGCTCAAGAATGCCAAACCCCGAAGAAGAACCATCTAACTGGGAAACAAGGGTATGCAAAATACAAATGAAAATCATCCAGGATCAAATGGCGGATCTCGACCTAACAGAAGATAATATAAGAAAAGAAACAAAGAAAGATGAAACACTTAAATTGATCCGCCAGTATCTACGTACAGGGTGGTGTCACTCAGACATTTCACCCCCTCACCATCTGAAACACTTCATCAGTAAACGACAAGAACTCTCCCTAGAAAATGACATCATTTTGTGGCAAAGGAGAATAGTTATACCACAGTGGTTAAGGAATGCTATACTTCAGCGCCTACATACGGGACACCCGGGAACTTCAGCAATGAGAGCACTAGCCTGATTTTATGTATGGTGGCCACTTATAAACGAAGACATTGACTTGTTGACCAAAAAGTGTCAAACATGCCAGGAAAACCGACCGAATCAATCAGAACAACCAGTATTTTTCTGGTCAATCCCAGACAAAGCCTGGGAGAGAATACATATTGATTTTGCTGGACCATTTCAAAACAAATACTGGTTAGTACTTTGCGACGCCTTTTCAAAATGGGTAGAAATAAAGCCTATGGACAAGATAACAACAGATAAGCTCATAGAAGAACTCAATGAAATCTTCACTACGTTTGGTGTACCAGAAATGACAGTGTCTGATAATGGCCCCCAATTCACAGCAATGGATTTCAAGAGATTCTGCGACGAACTCGGCATAGCACATGTGAAATCAACACCATATCATCCAAGAACCAACGGTCTCGCCGAACGTCTGGTTCGTACTTTTAAAACTAGGATGAGTTCCAGTCACAAGGACAAAGGCAGTCTTAAAAGACATTTACAAAATTTTCTATTTTCGTATCGCATCACACCACATACAACAACTGGTGTCTCACCAGGCGAACTCATGTTTGGACGTCGTTTAAACTGTTCTTTGGGTAACATTCGTCCCAATAGGGCGCGAAAGGCTCGTTACCAGCAAGCACTACAAAATTTGGAGATGACACCATCATATACTCCAGGACAACCTGTGTTCACAAAAACACGGTTAGAGAAAATGTGGCAACCGGCAACAATAGAACGTCGTACCCACAAATATTCATACATTATATCTACACCCAGGGGAAATTCCATACGTAGGCATGCAGACCAACTCCGACCGCGACAACCAGAAGAAAGTTCTAGTATACAAGGTGCTCCAAGATTATATGCTGATCACCTTCATCAGCAAGTAGAAGCGAAGGAGAGTAACAGCACACCAAAAGGTACAATTGCCCTAGAACAACTAGCAATGACACCGGTAATAGTAACACCAGGAACGAAACAATGTGGCATGACACCATTCAGGACACCCTTATCTACATCTGTATCGGAAACACCAACACCTGAAGGTTTGCCAGGAATATTACCATCGGTAGCTGCATCAGCCGTTACAGAAACTGCACCGGTACCAGGAGTTTTTCGACGTAGCATACGAATTAGACAGCCTCCTAGACGTTTGAATCTTTAATAGAGAAGAAGGTGGAAGGGGAGGAATGTTACAACCTCATTGATTCAACGTTTATATGAATATCTCTTCTGTACCAGAGATACAGTGATATTATGTCACTTTGTACACAGTTACCATATATAAAAGATTATTGTGCATTGTGTATGTATTAGTACATGAACATTTTATGAACTAATTGTATATTATTTCAATGATGCGGAGGAATTTTTTGACGCGTTGTAGGTAATGTATATTTATTTAAGTTTAGTTAGTTATTTTTTTTATATTTTTAGTGTTAGATTATGTTTATAATTGTATTTGTATTTATAATTCAGAACACGTTATATTACAATGTTCGAATTTTAACTTACAACGTCTAATTTTGATAAGTGAATTGAGCGACAGTAATGACAATGACGTGTGTAGTGACAGTGACATTAATAGCCAACAAAGTGTTCCCCGCCGCCTTCAGGATTTATTAGAAAATAGAATTTATTACAACGCATTGTTTAAATATATCTGCAACACAGTAGAAAAAAATTGAAATAGACATATTGTAATACATTTTAATACTAAGTGCCAAGTCTAAGTATTGTAATGAAAATTGTGTTAAATGTATGTACCAAACATCTCTATGTATGCGACTGAAAGGCGCTGTTTCTATGGTCATGAAATAAATTAAAAAAAAAAAAAACAGAAATGTTCTGTCATAATGATAACACGTCATTGATGACAAAATGACAGCCACTTTGTAGTAAATCTGTTGTGAAAACAGCTGATCAGCATCAGCTTGTTTGGGAACATTTGACTATAGTCCAAATTAAAATAATAACTACAACCAAAACTCATACTATAATTGAGGTACAAAACAATGGACGTAAGTAATATAATATATAAATAGTATCACACCTACAAACAGGTTATAGGTACTTGAATTTTAAAATCACTTTACATTATAACTTCATTGTTTTTAGGAGAGTAATATTCCAATTGATATAAACATCGGTAAATTACAAGACTGGCTAGTGAGCCGACGTCATGTGAATAAAGAGTGGCTGAAGAGCATCCAGCCAGTTCGAGAAAAAATTAACAATGCTTTGCAAGACATGCCTGCACATGACAATATCGCGAGCTTACTAACTGGGAGCTACATTAACTATTTTCATTGTTTAAAGATAATTGAAATACTGAAAGAGACTGAGGCTGACACGAAAAATCTGTTTGGAAGGTATGTAATGCCTTAGTTTGTTCTTTCAAGGTTATGGTGAATAAGGTTTATTAATTTATTCATACTAGGTATTAGAAATAGTATATTGAAAGAAGTGAAGGGAAAATATTGGCCTAAATTTTGACTACTAAAACCTGTAAGCTAAAGCACAATATGAGTTTTGCTGCAAACTTTCCTTTGGGATCTTGACAACTGTTTAAAATACTTATATTATTATTATTATTTAACTATGGACGAGCAGCAAACTTGCTGATATGTCCACATCACTGTACTGAGTAAAGTCCATTATACATAATGTGTAATAACATAATTGTTTAGTCAAGTAGGTTGCTTTCTTTCTATTTCTAGTCCCGGTGAAGAGTTTACTTTAAGATTCTCCAACACTTTGACAACCTCTTTATCACTAAATGTAATATTACATAAAGAGGCTTCAACACATGCAATTGCATAAATTTTTAGTGGGTTATTTATAACTGATTCAATAGAATAAGTTTAGAGGAATTCTTTAGCAAATGCATTGGCAGTGTCCAATGGATTCACTACAAGGTTACTCCATGAGCTTTTAACATCTAAAATAGACACCTTTTTTATTAAATTTATTCGGCCCCTTTTGATATGAAAATTATATTATATTTACCCTATCCTAGCCCCTCGCCTACATCGTCATTTTTCTATCCATAAATCCTTTCCCTTCCTCATCCTCTTCCCATCCTCTCTCCGCCAAGCCAAGGTTGCCGTGCCTATGTGCTGCGTGGCTAGGGGCGAGCCTAGCATTAACGTGCCTTATGCCCTGGGACCGGGCGACCCCAGAACAAGGCTAGCCTTACTTAGACAAGCGGGGCTCTGTCTAGGTGGACTTTTGTTTTCCCTTGCCACTCGTGGGTGGGAACGCTATGGAGTCTCAAAATTTTAAAACTCAAATGGCGGCGATGCGGTTCGCCACCCGTCACGTCCCGTTTCCCATCGAGGCGAAAAGTGGGCTATGGATAGCCGCTTTGCTACACTGAATGTTAGAGGCGGATTAAAAGATAAAATTGATGAGGTATGTGAGATGATGCGAGAGAGACGAATTGATATTGTGTGTGAATGAAACAAAGAGGAAAGGATGTGACACCACTACACATGGGCCCTATACAGCCTATTGGTCAGGTGTAGCCCAGACCAGCGTGTCAGGGTGTGGGTGTGTTACTATCCACGAGAATGAATGAATGTGTGACAGAATATGTATGTGTGAGCCCAAGACTCCTTTGGTTGAGGCTGAAGGTTGGCCTTACCCGCATCTTTGTTGTAGGAGTTTATGCTCCGCTAGATGCGCGGTGGCGCCGATCTTCAGGGGACCAAAGTGAGAGGCAGGCATTTTGGGAGGGTGTGAGCGATATACTGAGTAAATGCAAACGGAATGAAAGAATAGTAATGTTAGGTGATTTTAATGGTTGGGTTGGTGTGAAGCGTGATGGTTATGAAAGTGTATTGGGAAAGTATGGTGATGAACGAGTGAATGAAAATGGAGAAAGTTTGCTTGAGGTATGTTTGGAGAGGAACCTTGTGGTAACCAACACCATGTTCAACCACAAGGATATCCATTTGTTTACGAGACAAGAAGGAAGCCAGAGAAGCATGATTGATTATGTGATTGTAGATGCAAGGATGAGAAAGAAAGTGTTAGACACTCGGGCATACCGCGGTGCCGGGATTGACACAGACCACTTCTTGGTTGTTAGTCGAGTAAGAGGTCTGTTTCAGCGGTGGCGGCATCGTGTGCATGCACCTGTTAGTGTACTAGAACGCATAAAAGTCGAGAATTTGCAAGGGATAGGCATAAAAGAGGAATTTAAGTGTAAGCTGAGCAAGAAATTTGAAAATTCTGATGACGTATGTGAGATCGAAGAAGTATGGAAGTCATTTAAGGAAGGTCTAGTGGTAGTTGCGGTGGATGTGTGTGGGGTAAGCAAGAGAAGCCAAGGGTTTAAGAGAAAGAGAATGTGTGCAGAAGTCCGAAAGGCGTTGTCTGATAAGAAGAAAGCATGGTTGGACTGGTTGACTACAAAAGTCAATCAAAGAATGCAGAAGGCAACGGATGTGGACCTAAAAATGGCAAAAGAGGAGTACAAAAGGTATAAGCGTGTTGCAAAAGAGGTGATGAAAAGAAAGAAAGAGAATGACAGAGATGAATTTGATAAAAGGTTATCTGATGACTTCCAACAGAATATGAAATTCTTTTGGAAGTCCATAAGAACAGTGAGGGGTCAACAGACGACATCGCATCTCAACCATATCAGAAACCACGATGGTAGTCTTGTGAAAGGAGAAGAATGTGTGTTAAAAAGATGGATGTAATATTTTGAAAGCTTGTTTGAAAAATAGGATATGCAAGTACAGACTAGTATCTGGGAAATGAATGAAATTGGTAAGGAAGAAGTCATAAGTATGGAAGAAATAGTGGAAGCATTGAATAGCATGAAAGTGGGAAAAGCTGCGGGACTTGATAGGATCTCTGTCGAGATGCTGAAAGCGGGACAAGGCGTGGTAGTTTGCCAGCTGTACTGCCTTTTCAACCTTTGTTGGAGGAATGGCAGTGTACCAAGAGATTGGTGTAAGGCTGTCATCGTGCCGCTTTATAAGGGAAAAGGGTCACAGCAAGAGTGCAAAAACTACCGCGGCATAAGCTTGCTAAGCATCGTCGGCAAATTGTATGCAAAAGTTTTGATAAATAGAGTGATGAATGAATCTGAAGGAAAAATGTGGGATGTACAAGCAGGATTTATGAAAGGAAGGGGATGCACGGATCAGGTCTTTTCCTTACGATGCGTAGTGGAAAAGCTTTTGGCGAAAAGTCAAAAAGTCTATTGCGTATTTGTAGACTTGGAAAAGGCCTATGATAGGAATGAACTGTGGTCAACACTGGCCAGGTATGGAGTAAACAGCCACTTGATACGAGCACTGAAATCTCTCTATGAGGGCTCCAGTGCTTGTGTCAGGATCAACGGAGCTTCCACAGACTTTTTTCACATTGAAAAAGGTGTGAGACAGGGTTGTGTAGCGTCGCCGTTGCTGTTTAACCTATACATGGACAGCTGCCTGAAAGAACTGCAAGAGAGTACGTATGGTATAAAAATGGATGAACTGACCGTCAAATGCCTCCTATACGCCGATGATCAGGTAATACTAGCAACATCGGCGGAGGAGTTGCAGTTGATGGTAAACATTATGCATGATTCGTTAATAAACAAAGGAATGAAAGTGAATGTAAACAAGTCGAAAGTAATGGTTTTTGAAAGAGAGGTAAGTACGACGGATAGCTCAATTCTTGTGGCAGGAAAAAGAGTAGAACAAGTGAAAGAGTTTGTATATCTGGGTACAAAATTTACGAGAGATGGAAAGTGTGACTATGACATTGAGCGAAGAGTTTTGGCAGGAAATAAAGTGAATGGAGCCATGTACGCCTTTATGAGCAGTCAGAACGTGTCTAAGAAGGCAAGACTGGCTGTACATAGAGGAGTGCTGGTCCTCACACTTATGTATGGCAGTGAAAGTTGGGTATGGCAGAAGACGCATAAAAGTAAAATTAATGCCGTGGAAATGAGAAGTCTGCGAAGTATCATTGCCGTATGACAGAAGAGGTAGTGACTAAGATAGAAAAAGGGATGCTTAGATGGTTCGGACACGTGGAGAGGATGGATGAAAATAGACTGACGAAGCAGATATGTGGCGAGAGTGAATGGGCAAACTGGTAGGGGTCGACCTCGGCGCACGTATGTCAATCAAATCGACGATCTTTTCGAAAAAGGCAAGGTCAAGAGTACCCTTAACCGGCGAGCGTGTATGAAACCACTCATGAAAGTAGAAGAAGCGAAAGCTGTATGTCAGGATCGTAGCATGTAGAAAGCCATAGTCTCTGCCTACCCCGATGGGAAACAGGCGTGATAATATGTATGTATATGTATGTATTAAACATACGAAACACATATAGCCAACACCAATAAAAATGTTAACAGCTGGTAGCCACAACCTGCGTCTGTCTATTTGAACACAGCAATGGGCTTCCCACGTATTATGTGGGACAGGAATACACAGTGAAAAGTGGGTTTATAATATGCCTCTGCCACCCCTTCGGGGATAAAGTGTGATTGATAAATGAACAATATGTAACTAGAGGTTAACTAATGAAAATCTCTCACTTCAGAGTCTCACTTGTTAGTATTCATCAGCTTTGGATTCAGCGAATACTTTAGTTTCATACGGAGACATTGCGTTACAGATTATATTCTCTTCAAATTAATGTTAAGATTAAAGTGTTCGCAATTGCTTCCAAATTGTACATGGATTGAAGCTTGCAATCCGGATCTTTTTGACATTGACAAGCAGCTAAGATTTATTGTTGTAGTAGTATTGGGTACAATGTTTATCAGACATCCCATCCACACAAAGGTGAAGTTAGCTTATTGGTAGACTCCGGTACATGTAATATTCACCATAACTCACCAATTATTACAGGTATGGGTCACAGCGAATGAAGGACTGGCAGGATGTAGTACGGACATATGAAAAAGAAAACCTATACTTAGCAGAGGCAGCTCAGATATTTGTAAGAAACATCAACTATGAGATACCTGGATTGAAGAAACAGATTGCCAAGGAAGAACAGTTGCAGACTGTTAGTATAATACATATTTTTTCCATTTCAATTGAACTTATTCATCGTCAAACTCCTAATAGAAGGATATATAAAGGAAGGGATTCTAAATTAATAGAATATGACAGGAAGGTGGTTGTCAAAGGGAGGGATTTGGAATTCCTGATGAATAGACCATTAAACTTAATACATTTTCGAGCCCCTTAAAATAATAAACAGATACCATAATGAGGATGTATTTTCAGGAATGTGAGAAGAAGCATTTAGATTATCTAAAGAATGAAGCATCTATTAAGTCAGAGTTTCTGACATTATGCAAGCAGTTAGGAATCCATGGAGACAGGATTAAAAAGGAGCTGGTAGACAGGCTCCAGGAACTGCCTGATATTTTTGATAAGGTGTGTATGTGCTTTGAGTGTTATATACTCTAACTCGCGCTAGTGGCCCCGCGGACTCAGTGTTCTGTAAACGATCACTGCGTTAAGCAACTTTCACTGTGTCTGGTCCTCAGATGGGTGACCACTTTGTGGCATTTTCATTTGCGAGCGTTTCCGTGCTTTCGGAAGGCACGTTAAGCCGTTAGTCCCGGTTGCCAATAACATGGCAGCCGTTAAGCCTAGTTGAAGGCCTTATGGGCGGCTTGACATAAGCAGGCTTCAACAGCAGTTAGCCACAACTTGTATCTGTCTATTTCGACACGCCAATGGGCTCAAAAAGGAATACACATGGTGAAATGTTGGCATATAATATGCCTCTACCACGCTTTCGGGGATATTGATAAATAAATATTAAAAATAAAAATTCTAAATCCAAGATTATTTTTAATTTCGGTATTTTTGAAACTTAAATTAATCGACGTTTAGTATTTATATAGATTTTGGATTTTTACAGATAGGCAAATCTCTGAAGCCGTTATTACCGGGTATTGAGTTATATTCCGCATTCTCCAAGTACATTCTAGGCGACAGATATACTGAAGTGCTACCATTATTACAATATGTGGTGGAGCATGGCAACACAACAGTATATGAGTGGAGTTATGGAGAACCACCACTCAGTGTAGAGCCAGATCCAATACATATTGAAATGGATGATGAGGAACAAGGCGCAGGGGATCAGGTAAGACCTCAAAGTTATAAGCTACTACTGGTCTTGCAATGTACCAATACGCCTGCGTATAATAGTTTACATTGTGCTCGTAGCCTATGTACAAAAAAATACTGTGGAGTATGGAGAGTCAATAATCTATACTAATATTATAAAGCTGAAGAGTTTGTTTGTTTGTTTGGTTGAACGCGATAATCTCAAAAACTGCTGGTCGGATTTGAAAAATTATTTTTGTGTTAGCCCATTTATCGAGGAAGGCTATAGGGTATATATCATTACGCTACTACACTGGGGAGCAGAGCAGTAGTCATAAATGTCGACAAATCGGGCAAATTTTTATGCATCATTGTAGAATTTATAAGCGACGGGATGAAATCGGTGCGACGGGAGGTCGAAATATTCCACGGGCGAAGCTGTGGGGGTCATCTAGTAGGTTAAATAGGTCAACATAATATAGGTCAATAATAGAGGTCAGATTAAAATCAATATGAATGTTATATTACAGATTGATTTTGGCGACGACAATGCTATAGATTTTAGCGCCATCGATGTAGCTGGCGGTGAAATTGATTTCGGAGAAGGAGATGCTGGCGCAGAGATTGACTGGGGAAACATAGATGTTGGAGTAGCTGATAATATTGTAAGTCAATATCAGAATTTAGTAAATATTTTATTTAGATAGATTTATACTGTGTGCTTGTTTTACTTAGTGAATAAAAAAATATTTGTGTTGCATTTTGTTACTATTGATATGCTTTTGATTGTGTAGATCGTAATAAAATACTACCCATTGATTCAAAAGAATGTAAAACACAGCTATTCACGTGATCTTGCCTATTTACCTTAAATTCGTTTGACTTTACACCTGGATTACACCAGCTGTTTTCACAACAAGACTGCTTATGACCACAGCTGGTACAACATAGTTGCAACACGGCAGTTTAATTCAATTTATAGATTTTTCAAATTCAGGTTAGACAGACATTTCAAATTGATGTCTTAAATGTAAAGTAGAATATGTTAATTTTAAAGTTATTTAATCCTAATGCCTTAGTATGATTATGGGTGTACCACAGGGATCTATACTCGGCCCTATATTTCTATACATTCTATTAATAAGTTCAACACACATATGTACTAATTCAAATTGAGCCTTTCAGGATATATCAGCGAATTTGGGACACGTGTCATTGGAAGAGTCGGGTATAGTAGTTGAGGAGCAAGGTGTATGTGGAGGGATAGCGCGTGGAAAAGACGCACTCACTCTGTTGGACAACCCGACCACTAGGAACCAAATCATTGATCAACTTGTTGAGGTAAGTTGCTGTCTGTTGGTACGTTTAAATATCGAGGATAGGTAGAATTCTTTTTTTTCTTTTTGGTGTACTGAAAGAAGCTGAAATTCTTAATAACAGAGTAAACGCCATTTATGAGTAAGGCTAGAGCCATTTATCGAGCTTCTTAGCAATTTATAGTCAAGTTAATTACTATATTCGTTAACTAAATGAAAACTAAACACATTACATTGAGAGATGTCTGTGATATCGACTTTTAAATGTTGAATGCCGCCATTTTGAAATGTTTACTAACGTCTAGAAACGGAACTTACTCTTTTACTTACTGTCTATATCGTCACAGTTATGTCAGTGTTCAGTAAACGATCACTGCGTTAAGGAACTTTCACTAATCTGGTCCTCGGCTGGGTGACCACTTTGTGGCGTTTACATTTGCGAGCGCTTCCGTGCTTTGGAAGGCACGTTAAGCCGTTAGTACCGGTTGCCAGTAACGTGGCAGTCGTTAAGGCCTAGGTGGCTTGAAATAATTCAACAGTAGTTCGCCACAACCTGCGCTTGTCCATTCAACACGGCTATGGCGTCACCACCTGTATAAAAGTGCATATGGTGAAATGTGGGCGTATAGTAGGTATGCCTCTGCCTACCCCTTCAGGAATAAAAGCGTGACAATATGTCTATGTATGTCATCAAAAAAATACGACACTTTCGAACTTCTTGCAAAGGGCTCCCATTAATTTCTACTATTTTGTTAATCTGTATGTATAAATGTATGAAAACATACCATAATGTACAGAGTTGCCAAACCATATACACATTCCAGTTAGAATCGTTCCTCAAAATGCGTCTATACGAGACAAACACATCCGGTGATAGCCACACATTCACCCTGCTGCAACAGTTGCCAACGGAGAGTTCGGCCGCACTCACCGCCATGTTAGATGCTGTACAAGTGGCCACTGCACGACTCACCGCACCTGAGGTTAACCATCTACACAATGTTAAACACTCGCCTAGGTAAGTAAATTTAGCACAATAACTACAAATAGAATAAACCTTTACCCATTTCTCACAGGAACCCGTTCCCAGGATAAAAAGTAGTCAATAGGTTAATCAGGGGTATCGTCTACTTCTACACTTAATTTGATTAAAATTGTTGCAGCCGTTTGAGTCTGAAAAGGTAACAAACATGCATACAAACTCTTGCCATTAACAAATTAGCTGTCGGCCACTACGATGTTATCAAATGTAAGCCTATTAAGTATAAAAAGAGATGTAGAATTATAGAGAAAACTAGTGAATAACACGGGAATCTGCTCTAGATTGTTTATGGTCCAGAGATTAGCAAATTAGAAAAATAAAGTAAAATAATCTTTATTCATTTAGGTCACATACACTTGTAAACGTCATTATGAATGATTCTACATTTACATTTACTGCCAGATTCGCAAAGAAACAGTTAAAGCCTGTGAGTAAGAATCTGGCAAGAAATCTCACGACTACTCTTTTTCAGTTGCCAAAAGTTATAATACATTACAGTGATCGTAAATTAATATAATAAAAGAAAATGATTAACCAATTACAAAAATTATGACCTAAATTATTCTCGCATCCATGTTTCTGTATCATTTAAATAATCACTCGTTCTTAGACCTCAGTCTATCCATTTGACGCTCAGTTTTTCACCTTAGTTGCCTTAGTGGTATAAAAACAATACTTTTATCACTCGTAGTGTATTGTTGCTATTCAACGTAGTATCTGGATCGGGAGCAATCAGAGGCGGGTTATTTCATTGATACATTTTAATGTAATTGCCATAAGCTATGTAAAATGAACTTTAATAATTAGTGATCAAAAATAAAAGAAAAAAAGGTGTGTGTACTTATATGTACACGCGTTAGAAATTATACTGCCTTAGTCTAATAAGATTTCATCACATATACCACAGCTTTTTGTATGTAATAGGAATGATAAATTAGTAAGAAAAAATAACATCAAACGAAAGAAAACTACTATAAGTTGTCATGGAAACACTTATTAGCTAACTTAATAGTGTCGGTTTCTTCGTGACGGTCCGCGCGCGCATCGTAAAAATTACTCTCATAATTTTTCCCTAACGCGCCAAAAGAACTATAACTATGGCCTTAAGTCCATATATTACATATTAGTACATAGTTGTGCATGAAATTTTAAATAGATTTAATATATAAATAAATAACTTAAAAAACAATACTCCTTTCTATTTCAGATACGTAGATGTACTAACCGCTCAATTGAAACAAAAGCTTGCCCTTTGCGAGAAACTATCACGGTTGGCCAGTCGAGCGGCCGAACAAAGGGCCGCTTCAAACACAAGAGCTGCCGAACTACGGCCCGTGCTGACTCGCATTGTAGACAGGACTAAGGAACTACAGGCGCAGGTACCCTATTTGATGCACTATCTATACTTCTAATAATAGATAGATAGTATGTTTGTTTGGTTGAACGCGCTAATCTTAGAAACTACTGGTCGGATTTGAAAAATTCTTTTTGTGTTGGATATCCAATTTATCGAGGAAGGTTATTAACATTTTTCCAAACACTAACTGGATTTGAAGCCTGGGGTTCACTTTTATTCGGCTGCTATAAGCAGCTATCGTTTGTCTTTGAATTTTCGCCATTGCTGGAAATGAATGCCGTCTGACCTTCCATCCCCGTAAAGCCTGCCTCAGCAGTTAATCTGCAGGTGCACCCCTATCAGATTCCTGGAGGTATTGGTGGGCCGCTTTCATTAAATATTTATACAGCGCATTTTAGTCCAAATTATTCTAATATAAGCATGGAACTCTCTGCTGGCGCACGTGTTATACCCTCCTCTAACAATCTTGGATCCTATAAGAGAAGCGTGCAAACCGATATTTCTGGGTCGCCTTCGGAGCCCTTCTGGCTTAGATGACGGCCCTCAATCACGGGTCGTCTACTCTGCTTTCTAGCAAGCGGGCGACGTCATTTTGACGTGCGAAATATAAAAAAAGCTTGTGTTATGCTTTATACGTATGTTGAGAAATGGGGTGGAGGTGTTCTTCTGACACAAAGAAAGAATCTGTCAACCATACTAGGTGATCATTGCCAAGCGGACCACGGCTCAACGGTTGATGTTAGCTGTTGTATGTATCATCATCGCGAGAACTCTTATACCGCGATACAGGATTGGCAGTGACAATTTTCATATCGCGATGCGGGATTTTTAGTCGAATTGTCCTTCGCTATGTGGAGCTGGTCGTAACATGTACATATTTCGGATATATGTATTAACACCTAGACACTAAAAATCATATTGTGTTGAGCACATATGATTAGTTGTGTCAAAGAGATTTGTTTTGGTTAGGAATTTAATTCACGACCTCAAGTTCCACAATCAGGTACTTTTAGCTACTAGACCTAGAGACCTGTCAGCTGTTTTTTAAAGCTTTAACAGCCAAATAATGCCGTTTGACCTCCTAACTCCGCTGTAGGTGCTTGGGTTTTCCCGAACGTCTACAGTATGGGGTTCTTCAAAAGGGGTTTATATAGGGTCGGCAGCGCGAGTGCTGCACCTCTGGCGTTGCAAACGTTCATAGGCTACGTTGATTAGTTTAGGGAATATACAAAAAGATAAAAAAAAGAAACTGATTCACTTATTTTTTTTAATTTTTCAGATTGAAAGCGATATATCTAAGAAATACAAAGGCAGGCCGGTTAATATCATAGGCGGTGTAAAGTTTTTGTGAAATGTAAAATAAAAATAGGTTTATTTTTATAAATTTATATGTAATTATTATATTAATTGTTAAACTCTCAAAATAATTATATGTATAATATATTTAGTATGTTTTCTTTTTGTTTCCTCTCCATAGATTTTAGTTTTTATAGAATATTTGCAAAGAAAATGTCTTATATTTTCTTTCACCTCAACTAAAGTTTGTATGGTGGTATAATTATGTTCAGAATCGTCCAATTTGATCTGGGGGCCTAGTTTACTAATTCAATCGCGTCAGGAGAGATTAGAAATCGCCGCTTAATAGAGAGCCGACAGAAAAAAATTACAGTTTTCGTAGTCTACTTTTACAATTGCGCTCCAATAGAATTCTATCGGCCGGCTGATAGATTGTTATTAATACGTGTAGCGTCTTTAGCATTTTTGGTAGTCTATATTAATATTTTGATAGCTTTAAACAGATATATTGTTTATATTCTGCAGTTTGAGAAGTGTGATTGTGAAATGTAAAATAGTTTTAGTAGACTACTAGTTTTGAACTATTCGCAATAGAACAGTTATTTAATAGAACAAGAACGGACTTTCTATTGAAAAATAGTAGACTCGGCCCGCCGATATCCGATGTTTAACCGCTGTTCGGTGACAACCGAAGCTATATCCTACATACTTCTATAGGCAGACTGCTTTAATGAGTTCTCGCTGGGTTACAAGGGACACCGCACTCTCAACATAAAAGACCGAGAGGAATGCGAGCAGCGGTCGCGGTTTATGTGGTAATAAAAGATACTAAATTGATTATATATTATGTAAGAAGCCCTCGTAGTTCCGAGTGTTTACGATCACTGCGTTAAGCAACTTTCGCTATATCTGGTCCTTGGATAGGTGACCACTTTGTGGCATTTCCGAGTATTTTTATATTTCGGAAGGCACGTTAATCCCAGTTTCCAGTAATTTTAACAGTCGTTAAACGCATTTGTGAGCCCGTTATCCTGTTGAAATGGACAGGCGCAGGCTGTGGCGACATGCTGTTGAAATTTTTCTAGCCGTCCATAAGACCTTTAACTGGGCTTAACGACTGCCATTTTACTGGCAACCGGAACCAACGGCTTAACGTGCCTTTCGAAGCACGAAAACGCTCGCAAATGTAAATGCCACAAAGTGGTCACCAATCCAAGGACCAGAAATAGCGAAATTTGCTTAACGCAGTGATCGTTTACAGCACACTGAGTCAGCGGAGCCCCGAGCGCCTAATATTTTTAAAATTAATAACTAATTGAATGAGGCGTTACATGGCGGAAATCCATTTTAAAAAAACTATAATTATTTTGTTTTTAAATGTTATTTTTGCAATATTCCGCTTTTTTAGAATGTCGAGGTATTATCAAAACAGTTTCGCAGCCAAACAGTCGTCGTGTCGACATCGTACGACATTCTAAAAAAGCGAAATATTGCTAAAATAACATTTAAAAACAAAATAATTATAGTTTTTTAATAATTAATATTTTAATATCAAATATTAAAAAATTAACCATAGATAAACGGATACGGGTAATAATAATAATAGTATGGGTAATAGTAATTATAAGGATAGTAGTAATAGGGCCAGTAGTAATAGCAATTGACGTCGTTCCCTTTCGTCGTGCCTGTTGGACAATCCTTGTCAGCTTCCCGCCGACTCGGAAAGGAATCGATTATCAAGAATAATGTGATAACTAGAAATAAAACTGAACATCGTGGCGATGGTATCTGTAACAATTTCATCGGTAGTTTAGAATCGATCAAATAATTTAATGCGCTGATTGTCTTCCTGGACAAGCTGTGGTTGTCGAAGGAGTGATATTATAGGGTCTTAGGGTAGTATCAAACAATCTAGGACGATTTAACCAATGGACGCGTAATGTACTCAATAAAGTATTAAATCACGTTCAACCAACATTCGTGCGGTGGGGAAATTACACACGTATTGCTTTCTTACTCTGTCACGAAGTGTTGTCACAGTCTAACAACCAATAAAAATGTAGGTATGCAATTACGAATTTGACACAATATTATTCGGCTAATTTGAGATGATAACTCTTTGTATAATGTTAATAGAGACTGAAAGTATATTGAATATAGACCGATTAAATTGTTGGTACTCGTATGTTTCAATAATTAATGGTTTTTGTTAAAAATAGGTATGTAAATGAAATAAATATTTTCTTACGAGTGAAAACAAACATTAATCGTTCGACCGCTATCTAAAACTTTTACACTTTTTCACAGCACATTTCGTCATTTTTTCTTTATAAATAACCCTCCAAACGGAACAGTGACTTAGCTAAAAATGCTTAGCAAATGGCAAGCGGGGTATAGGCGCAAACGGTAAGATAGCGTATCCATTGGTTAAATCGTCCTAGCACACAATACACGAATGAAGTTAAAAAAATCAAGTTTAGTACTAGTATTAGAATTAAAATATATTAACTGCGGTACTAGCATCGTATTCACGTATCCGCTATTCATTGCATTTCATACTTACAATCACAAATTAAATAGAAATAAATATCGTTAGGGCAATTCACACAACGCCATCTGATTCCAAACTAAGCAGAGCTTGTACTATGGTAACCAGATAACTGATAAACATACGTATATATTTCAACATACATACATATTATAGATAAATAACACCCAGACACAGAATAAACCATCGTGCTCATCACACAAAGTTTTATCCTGGGTGGGAATCGAACCCACTACCTCTTGTGTAGCAGTCGAATACACTCCCACCGCGCCACAGAGGATGTAGTGTGTGACCATTGTTTATGTAATTGTCTCTAATCGGTCTAGTCAAGTTAGTACTGTCAGCATAACTATTGTAAACTAGTTAACAACTGCGGCTCTACCCGTGTAGTGGAGATTTCTACAAAAAATTTACAATTTTATAAAAATAGATTTTTACAAAAAGTAGCCTATGCCCTATTCTGATGTACAGCTATATTACTGTAAAGTTTCTTTAAAATCCTATCAATAGTTTTTGCGTAAAAGAGTAACAAATATCCATACAAACTATCACATTGAAATATTAAGTAAGATATAGTGCGTATTCATCTATAGCGTAGCTTGATGCTAATAAATACGAAAGTACTTAACTTACTCGTACTTCTGTCATATGTTGTTTAATACATGACATGTGTAAAATTGTGCTAGAGAACGATACGCATCGGCAGTCTGATTTTTAATACTACTTACCTACTTTAAACATACCCCGTGAAGATAGTTAAGTTTTTAAAGTTTTAATTTGAACATACTATGGCGTACCTATCTCTGTACAAAATGTTTACCCCAATCGGCCCACTAGTTAAGTAAAAAACACTTACATTAAAGTGGGAACTATTATTTATTTTAACTTAATAAATGTGACCACTTTCCATCAGTGGTATATAAAAAAAAACCTAGGAACAGTTGTGTAGAGGAAGTACCCATATATATAAAAAAAAAACAGGAGAAATGGCGGGATAATTCGTGTGTCACCCCGACATGCTCAACATCCAAGTATGTTTCAAATACGAACGATTAAAATCATCATTATTACACGTTATAATCCTGGAATCGCGTACCATAGATATTGTTAGTTGTTTTCGCTCGTTTAGAGCAGGTAAAGAAAACTTAGTCCATACAGCCTTTTCTTCAGGATTAATATTTTCTTATTATTTAGTCATGTCTAATCTTTTGTCGATGTCAAGTCTTCAGTCCTTGGTCCTGGTCCTTGCCCTAGTAAAGCAGTGGACCCTTTACTAGGGCTGTTTATAGAGATTTGGCACTAACAGAAAGAACATCGCTATTCACTGCAACATTTCACTTTCCACAACTCATGCACATTTTCGAACACTACGTCGTTTATTGCCCGTGGTCCAAATGCGTAGTTCCTGGGTGGACCACGGGTATCATAATTCACCATTATTAAATGCTCGTGGCCTCGCGGTCTCAGTGTTCTGTAAACGATCACTGAGTTACGCAACTTTCACTATGGCTGGTCCTCGGATGGGTGACCGCTTTGTGGCATTTACATTTGCGAGCGTTTCCGTGCTTCGGAAGGCACGTTAAGCCGTTGGTCCCGGTAGCCAGTAAAATGGCAGTCGTTAAGCCTGGTTGAAGGCCTTATGGGCGGCTTGAAAATTTCAACAGCAGGTAGCCACAACCTGCGTCTGTCTATTTCAACACGGCAATGGGCTCACCACCTATTACGTGGGACAGGAATCCACACGGTGAAAAGTGGGCATATAATATGCCTCTGCCACCCCTTCGGGGATAAGGCGTGATGGACCATTATTAAACACAAAATCACGAATTATACACCAGAGGAAAACAAAATACGGCAACTATATATTGTTTATGGCTTGCGAAGGGTTTAATTCCGTTTTTACATGAAAACGCTGAGTTTTAAGCAATCTGCGCGATAAGATTTATAAGAACAATTGTTGTCCCACGTGCCGTTTGGGAACAATTTTGAGCACTTGTTGAATGCATTTCTCCTGTTTTGATAATTTCTATGCTAGGTACTACCTACCCTACCGCACCAAACGCTGAAAAATCCTCAGTTGGTTTTCTCGCCTTGTCCTATTACCTACGACAATCAGCTAAAGAAACCACTTCGTGACCACTTATGAAAAAGTGGACTGTTTGTTTGTTTGTACTAGGTCTACAACGGTTTTAGATTAAAACTACTGAATTGAAATAGGTTAGATATATATCGTAATTTTTTTAAATAATCGTATACCTATAGAGATTTAATGATACATACCCACATGACTATAAAATAAGTTTCAATATTTTAAAAAGAATAAATATCTTCCACCTTATTTCACTTCTGATTTATATTTGTCCAGTTATGTATAGAATTTCTCTTTATTCAGTTTCTAAACTACAGCCGGAGTGATAAGAGTTTCCGCTTGATTTTTAATTAATATCCAATTTATAAATTTTAACATAATTCATGTAAATAATTTTTCTAATTTGGATTTGCATTACGCGCATGTAACAATCGACGTTACATTTCATATTTACCAACCAATTTCGTTTTAGCCGACGAGCAATTAATTAAAATTTTATCGTGAGGTACGGATTCGTAAATGGGAAATGTGGATAGTAAATAATATCACAATCGAGTATTAATCGAATTCATTCAGTAATCCATTATAGGGTTACCTATGTGTTACTCATTAACATCAAAACATCAAATGATCTTTTATGAGCCCTATCATTAAAGTTAAAATTATTGGTATTAAACAAATATATGTTTATAAGAAATTCAAAATTTATCACTAGGTACAATGGGTAATAAAAGAGTTTTATGTACTTAGATAGTAAATAATATCCCGATCGAGTATCAAACGACTTCATTCAGAAATTCATACCAGGGTTAGTATGCGCAAAACATTAACTTCAAAAGATCATTAATGCCATATTAACCAATGCTATTATTAATTAATCTGGTATTAATGCCAATGGCTATGCTAAAATTATTGGCATTAAAATAATAGAATGAGATCTGTGTAAACATTAGATGACTTAAAAAGTGTCAGTCTATTCGAGAAATTCGATTACCTATCTATCATATCGATAAACATGTCTTGCCATTTGAGAATTGCTGAAATTCATATCACTGACTAATTTCGATTGTCAATCCTTTATTTTCAGCGTTGTTACTTTTACGTTGGATAAATTATGGACAAGTCAAATTGTAGGTAGATGATAAAATAAAGATGTAGTAAATATATTTTATATTCCAACATAATATTATAACCTACATTATGAACTATATTAAATTTAACCATAGACGATCGGATAGGGATAATAATAAGTATAGACAGGGACATAATAATAATAAGCTGGGTATAAATAAGCAACTGTGTGAGCAGGGCTATTAGGTTTTTTCTCATTGGTTTCTTCTTTTTTATTTTCTTCCTTTTCTCCTTTCTTTTGTTTTTCTTCTGTTTCTTTATCTTCGCTTTCTTTTTCTTTTCCTACCTTTTCCTTTTCTTCTTTTTCTTTTTCTATATCTCCTTTTTCTTTTTCTTTGTTTTCATCTTTTTCTTCTTTGGAAGAATTCTTGTCGTTATCATCCCGCCGTCTTTGATAAGAATCACTGATCATTAATGAATTAATTAATAATATTTTTATTATAAACCATCGCGATGGCATCTGCAACAAGTAATTTAGTATTTACTCTATAATCTATAATCATACACAGAGATTCAGGAACTATAAGGTTATTTATGGCTCAGAGAGAGCAAGCTGCTGTTGGTTGTTTGCACAGAGCAGGGAATCAATGTCATGCGCGCACTCTCTACTAGAGACATCTTACTATAGAGTAAGTAATATTTGATACAACACTAAACGAATATACTCTTTAATTCTACCGATACACAGATGACAAGTCATGGAGACACCACAGAATGACGCAAAATGAAAGACACCGACATATATTTCAGAGATAAAATATATTTAGGTACCTAAGTATGTTGCAATTTTTTTTAGAGTTATTTCACAATTTATTTATATTAAAACCACCAAGCCTTCACGTTTACTCGCTCAGTTGTCGGTTTTGGAGATGTAACTTCCATATAGAAATATATGTAGGGGAAGTTATAAACGTAGTTATCATAAGGGTAGCTGTAATAGTTATAATGAGGATAATTATACGGCCAGTGTACAACGCAAGCCAAATATATATCTTTAGTAAAATCCGATGGCAATGGCATTGATGTGCTGTTGGGTAAGCAGGGTGGCTTTTCCTGCATCACACTCCCTAAAACGCTGCTTAAATATATTGTGACAATAATGACTATGGCGGTATTCCGTGGCCATGACATCTGAAATAAGAGAATACTTTAATGAAGAAAATCTGAATCGATTATGAAAAAAGTGTAGATTCAAAGGATTCATTATTTTTATGAAAAATAACTATCTATATTTTGGGCTTATGTGCAATATACAATAATATGTAAAGCAATTATTGAGAGAGCTCTAAAGAAGGAAAGTTAAAATATTGCCCCAGTGGCAACTTTTGGTAAAAATATCACAAAGTCCTTACCAAATTATGAATGAGCTGCATATGGAATTAACTTGTAACAAGTAACAACCAATGGGTCACTTCATGGTAGAAGCATTAAAATAAAGATTAGACCTCCTAAATTTGAAATTTTTACTTTGTATGATGGATACTAATAAATGTGAAACATAGGTATTAACGCTATCATCCATAATTATCTTAAATTCGCTTGACGTTCCGACTGGGTTACACTCGCCGTGGTCACAAGTGGGCTGTTGGTAAGGCAGATACATGTAGTACAGTATTTCAACGAGTGGAAACAGAACAGTAGAAAAAGAAAAATAACTTTAACCTGTAAACGTGCCACACTGAAAGTCAAAGAAGACTATAATGCGGTGCTTTTGTCAGTCCCACAATAAAGAAGTAAGATCGAAGAAGTGTAGAAAGAAATAATTTATGCTAGACTCTATCAAAGGCTTCCTCGAATTTTAAACTATTAATCAAAGATCTTATGTATTACCCAATCTCTAAAGCAGAGGTTCCCAAACTTATTTTGTCTACTGCCCACTTTGAGACTAAATGAATTTTTAGCGCCCCCATTTTTCACCTACTTAATAACCACTATAAATTCAAATTAAATTAATTAATTGTTGTGAGCTATATTAGCGGAGATTAAACATTCATTCTAAAATAGACTTTTACTATAATCAGCAAAAGAGTTAACTTGAGACCTGAGCACAGTAGGTAGTACATAACGACGCTCAGGTCTCAAGTTAACTCTTACGGGCTACACCTGCCAATGAGAATGATTATTGAAACGCAACTTTATAGTATTCAGACAAAGTATCTTTTATTCAAAATAAAACAAATATAATCGATTCTGATATAAAAACTAATGTGAAGGATGAATCTGATGCTGTTTAATAAGTTTGTTGATATCAGGTTCCAATTTACTCAAGAACAGCCGCAAGTCGCCACGTTCGGTAACATGCAAACGATTTCTCTTTTTAGTAAGCAGCGTTGCCACCGCACTAAATCCACGTTCACACAAATATGACGATGGAAATGCTATCAAGAATCGTTGAACGATTGACCATAATCCAGGGTACAATTGCGGGATCGGTTTTTGTAGCCAAAATTCTTGATAGCCATTTTTGAACTTGATTTTTATTTCCTCGTTTGTTGTCAATTCTATAAGTTCTTCTTCCAGCTGAGGTGAGATTGCTGTGTTGACATTTGAAAACGGATCTAACACGCAGCCTGGTATTTCCAAGTTCAAAATGTCCTGGTATCGTTCGAGATCAATGTGGAGGTTTTCCAAATGTTGGCAGTATGCAAACAAGTCGTCGTTACTGCAGGATACTGATAAATTCGGAAAATTGTGAAACTCACGTCTGCCCATATTCTTTTTGTGTAGAAGCAGTTTGGCTGCGAAAGCAGCAACGATATTTTTTGTTTTAATTAAATTTAGTTCATCGCCTTGCAGTTGGGAGATTCATGTCGTTGAATAATTTATACAGGTCTGTCATGTAAGCTATATCATTTTTTGATGTAATAAGCTTGTTGCGCAATTCTATATCTTTAGTTTCCAAGAACTCTATCACAGAGTCAAACAGGTTGTAAAATCGAGTCAGACAATTGCCTCTTGATAGCCAACGAACCTCAGTATGAAGCAACAAACGGTTGGAATCTTCGTCATTAGTAACACAAAGCTGATGAAATAATCTATCATTTAAAGAGCTGGTACGGATTTTATAGACTGCTTTGATGACATATTGCAGTGATTGAAATAGTCGTTCACTTAAGTTTCTAGCAACCAAATGTTGTCTATGAATAACGCAATGTACAGCAACTACATCTGGAATTTTATTTTTTAAGTACGCTATGAAGCCTTTATGGCACCCTGTCATAGCCGGAGCGCTATCCGTAGCAACTGATATAATATTTTTCAATCTCTTTCTCATCACAAAACTTTTCCAATGTATTGAATATGGTTTCGCATTTTGTATCGGTCTCTAAATTTCTAGCAAACAATAGTTCTTCACATATTTTCTCATGTTTAATAAACCTCACCTAAGACAGCAACAATGCTGCAGTAGTAGGTAAAGTGGACACATCGAGCTGAATTGAGAATTGACTAGTCTTCAGATAATTGCACAATGATATTTCAATGTTTTCAGCCATTTCATCAATTCGTCTTTGCACAGAATTATTACTTAAAGGAATTTTGCGGTTATATCTGCGGCCGGTTTATGAAGCATAGTAGTTATTACTTCCTTTATTGCTGGCAAAATTAAATCTTCTCCGATGTTGTGTGGTTTGCCTTTTTGAGCAATTAACAAAGATATATTGTACGAAGCTCGAAGTCCGTCGTCATCTTGCTTAGCAGCTGCCGAAAATAGTTTTGCTACACTTGGCTGAGTATTATGCTTCATCTCTAAGTCTTGAAAATATGCTACATTCTTGACTTTCTTATCTGGATGCATTTTATTCAAATGATCTTGCAGTCTTGAAGGCTTCATTGCTTCATTCGAAAATGTTTTTAGACATAGAAGGCACTGAGGCGACGTTGGGTTTGTGGGATTTTCAATGAATCCGAATTTAATATATTCCACAGAGTATTGCCGTCTCTTCTTTTTTACTACCGACATTGTTTTGTTTTAAGAAATACGTAAGTAAGTGTTGAACTTAAGTACTGCTTATATATTATGCGCGAAACCGCAAATGAAAATAAAATAAATATTCCGTTGTTTATATAGGATTGCATAAGCAGCACGCACCGACAGGAATAAGACAAACATGCATTAACTCGTTTATCTCATTCGACGCTCAATTGTACTCAACAAGTAAGAACAAGTATTCTATGAATCAGCCGATTGATACAGGAATGCACAAATCGGGTTATTTAACAAAAAAACTTGTTAAAACATGATTGCCCGCGGTCATCGACGCTCATTCGACGCTCAATTGTACTCAACAAGTCATAACAAGTATTCTATGAATTAGCCGATTGATACAGGAATGCACAAATCGGGTTATTTAACAAAGACTTGTTAAAACATCATTGCCCGTGGTCTATTATCTACGAAAATTACCTGTTTAGGAATACTAATAATTATTAAAATGCGAAAGTATGTCTATTGCCTTTTTATTTGTTTGTTTGTGTCTACTTTCATTTCGAAACGGAGCGACCGTTTGACATGATTTTTCTCCTATTTATTGAATAAAACAGGACAGATACATGAACTACTCGGAGAGAAATATCAAACCGAGTTTGAGCAATCTCTTAATTAATTTTAGTTGATGTTCACAAGTTGTAGCCGAGAGTCGAGAGCTCTGTCGGTATCTAAGAGTCCGCCTAGCAAGATGAAATTACAAATCGCCCCCCGAAGCCTACACAACCCCCCATTTTTTTTTAGGTCTCTTACCGCCCCCTTTAGGCCTGCAGCGCCCACAAGGGGGCGTTATCGCCCACTTTGGGAAACGTTGGGAAACTAAAGAGAGAGATATGTGTGTGTTGTACATCAAGATGCACTGCCTTAGCAAGGTTTGGTATATGATCTAAATATGTAACTCACTTTAGTACTAACGTCTAAAAATCCAAAAAAAAAGAATAGATATTTCGAATTTGGCGTGCACGTTTTCAAATCGTATACCTGTAGATACAAATCAATTAATTCGAACAATGTAGAAAACATTTCTAATCAACAGCTAATACACCTTGTCTGTGACTTATTACTATGAAATAGTTACGTAATGTTTTCCGTTGAAGTAGTTACTAAGTAGTAGCCTTTTTCATCACGTTAGACTTGAAGTTAGATCCATCATCTATCATTACGAGCACTACAGGAGGCTGCCGCTGAGGGACATAGGGACCAGTGGCAGTCGACAATAGGCCAGAAACATGCAAAAAGGTTTCTGGGATAACTTAAGTTCTGGCTGGTCCAACAAGATGTGGACATACAGCAGAGAACAGCTCCGGAGAATCACTGGAGTGCACTCACAGGGCTGATTGGGTCGAAGTGCTTGGGTAAGGCCGACCCCAGTAACAAGATAAGATAAGATCAGTATCTTACCGGATTTATCTTGAACCTTTACAATAACATTGTTTCATGGCAAAGCAAAATCTCGTCATCATCATCCGAGCGTCTGTTTCAGTTACGTTTTGCGACACCCGGGGTCCGATGTCCTACTTTTTCTCCTCTACTTCGCACGGTACGTCAGCATCCACTGTTGTGACCCATTGGTACGCATGTCATCCTTTACGACGTCAAGCCAGCACTTCTTGGGTCGTCCCCTCTTACCGGGACCCAACGGGGCTGACAAGGCCAGACATTTTTTTCCCACGTAGCCCGGCGGTTGCTGCAAGACGTGACCATACCGACGCAGGCGACACTCTTCCAACTTATCTGGTAGCAATTTCTGCTTGTGTCGCTTCAATATTGACCCCATCTCTAGCAAATATGGCAAAGCAAAATCTATCTACAGTCATCGCATCCCATTATTAATTCCCGGTTGCATCTAAACTATTTAATTTTCCGTTGGTCAACTTAGATTAGCTGCTGGGTAATTTTCGACAATTTGAGAGTAATAGCGGCCACCTATGTTTGCAAGAAAAGTATATGCCCATTATGCACCTAAACCCTAACTGACAATGAGCTGAAAGTAACCTTGGAGCGGTTAAACAGATTCTAGTCTAAGAACCACCACTAGAGAACTTTATTTACCTCATCTAAATCGCTTTACCCGTTTCAAAGCTAATGGTACCAAAGATACATTCACAGCGGTAAAACGTAAAGGTACGTAAGCATCTTTCTTTACATAATATAAAATGAAGTCGCTTCCGCTGTCTGTTCGCTTAGATCTTTTAAACTACTCAACGGATATTAATGTACGAGTAGGTACTTACTTTTAGCAATAGATAGAATGATTCAAGAAGAAGGTTTAAATATGTTATGTAAAATACATACATTACACACGTGTAGCTCCGAGTCGGGTCGCTAGTCTGTTATAATTTAAGCTTTGTTTATTAATATGTGGCAGGAAACTGTATTGCTTGCTAAGGGAAGTAGGTACTTAAATAACTAACCTTAATTAACTCATAGCGTTTAATTATGCATTTTCGTTCCAACTGTTAAATGAAACAAAAATGCCCTTCTGGATAATGAATAACCTATGTGTTCATTAATTTATGTGGCTCTCCTCATGAGCCAGATAAGCGACCCCCAATTCCCATGAGGAGCAACTCGTCCGAGGATCATTCGTAAGCGGAGGGGTTGGAGAGCGATTGAATAAACTGCTACTGATTTGAGCATGCAGGCCCCCAGTTACATTCTCAACCTGCCTGGTTTGGAGCCTTGTTTCTAGGAGCTGCTTTGGTTTGACTTTTTATTTTCGGTATTGTTGAGAGCGACTGCCGAATGAGCTCCCAATACCAAAAGGGCGTCTGAGACGTTGTCTTCTTCGTTGGTCAGCAGGTGCACGCTAGCAGGTGAGGTCGCTTGTGCTCCGAAATATGGGTGGGTCCCCATATCCCCTTACCCTACGTTTTCACTTACCTTGTTCTCCATCAATGATACCAGTACCGTACTCTTGTTTGTCATATTAATCTATACTCTATACTAATATATAAAGTTGAGGAGTTTGTTTGTTTAGTTGAACGCGCTTATCTCAGGAACTACTGGTCCAAATAGAAAAATTCTTTTTGTGCTGGATAGCACATTTATCGAGGTAGGCTATATGCCATCATACTACTACCCAAGAGAGCGGAGCAGTAATCAAAGATGTCAATTAATTGGACAAATTTTCATACATTATTTGTAAAAATAAAAGCGACGAGATTAAATTGATGCGACGGGGATTCAAAATATGTCACGGGTGAAGTCGCGAGGGTTAGCTAGTGTTTAATAAAAAAGTTCTAAGGTTCTTTCGTTTAATGTGCGACTTCACGAAGAATTCATATCCAAAATTGAAAGTGTTGCCTTCGTAACAGATATGTAATCATTGAAAAACGTTATTACTGCACCAATTAAGACAACTCTTATGTCACATAAAATAATTTAGTTCTCAATATCATGGGAATCATCTTTATAAAGAAAAGTAAGGAAGGTTGGAAGTAATGATGCGACATAAAAGAAGATGTCTAACAATGAGCTAATTTATCTTATTGTGGAAGCAATCGACACATCTAATTATCACAATTGGGTATGATACCGTCAGGTTACATTTTCTTATAAGATTCTTTAACTTTGTTGCTTGTATAATGTTTACTAGAGGACGTTCGTGGCTCCGCCCGAGTGGTGAAATTTCCTACAAGAAACTTTCTCCGGAATAAAAAGTAGCCTATGTGTTAATCTAGAGTGTCAGTTACCTCCACACCAGATATTATCCAAATTGGTCCAGCCGTGAAGAAGTAAGAAACCTACACACAAACTTTCGCCTTTGTACTCGCAGTGGTGCGTGGTGTGAAGTTTTCCATACTCGTATTCCACAGGAACCTATCGCCGGCATAAAAAATAGCCTATGTGTTAAACAACATACATATATACATTACATACATATTGTCACGCCTCTATCCCCGAAGGGGTAGGCAGAGGCACACTACGCGCCCACATTCCACCGTATGCATTTTTGTACCACGTAACAGGTGGTGAGCCCATTGCCGTGTTGAAATAGACAGGTGCAGGCTGAGGCGACCTGCTGTTGAAAATTTTCAAGCCGCTCATAAGGACTTCAGGCTTACCGACTGCCATTTTACTGGCAACCGGGACTAACGGCTTAATGTGCCTTCCGATGCACGGAAATTTAGATTGAATAAAATGTGTCAATTTTAGATGTTAAATTTGGAAAAAATTTTGAACCCGTTGCCTTTTTAGTGAGGTGGTAGCATAAAGACTAAAAGGTCTTATGTGCTAGACACTAATTAGCACGACCAATTAAAGTCCTGGTAGTCTGGGACTGAATGTGTTAAACGAATTTGTGCTAAATTGGTCCAGCTGTTTGAACGCGTATAACTAACAAACATACACACTCATAAACTTTCGTCTTTGCAATATTCATCCTACTCAGTACTGCTGTTTGATTGCCTCATCAGTGGAAAAAGCCTTTTTGTATACCACTAAAGACAATTTAATTTTTTTACAAATTCATCACAATGAAAAGGTCAAGATATCAATTTGATAGTATTGGTATTTCGTAAGGCTTAAAAGGTAGCAGTTATTGAGAAGTGAAAAGGTTGAGAATGCGGTGATGCAATATGGCTTCTTATACGTGATATTAATACCCTTAATTATGCATATTATCATTGTAAGTATGACAGAAGCTTAAACTCAAGACTACCTCGACAAGTTACAAAGTCTATTGTCCGGCTTGTCTTAAGGTCACTGTGTAATTCTTTCTAAGGCTAAAGCTACGATTGGATGGTCGCTCGCGTGTCCTTCTAGTAAAGACTGTCCTGACGAGACACTAAGCATGAACCACATTCGTGTACTTAACCTAACTAGATATATCTGATTCAGATATTTCGAAAACCATTTGGTTCTGTGAAACTAAAACATGTCAGGCGCCCTGAAATAAGGGATTAGGATTAACACTTGGGAAAGGTTTTAAACTAAATTAGGTAGGTAGGTACGGTAAGGAATATGGGACCCACTTAATACAATATTAAATAAGTGGTCCACTCACAACAATGTTACAAGCAGGTAAAACATATTCGGTTAAAATCTAGTGAACTAACCACAGGCCTTCAGTAGCACATGTTGGTAGGTATGGTTTATGATATAATGTGGAATATTGTCTAATATATTATATTTCAATGTCTTATTATGGAGACATGAACTAACAAACAAACAAAAGTTATAATTTGGTTCATGCGCCAGGAGGATAAGTCCTACCCCAACTTTATGCACACGGATATCGGCGATAGAGATTGGGCTTCTAATCATAAGAGCAGGAACCAAAAATAAAGGACTACATCTCTAGAAGAAAGTTTCTATATTTTTATAGGCGAATTGATTGAATACACATTATATTCGTTATCACTAATGGTATAACCTATTCAAGTGATTTGATAAGCTAAAGATTAACTATTCACAGGGTTGAGGCGTGAAATTTAGAATAGTGAGATCCAGCATAAGGCCAGCTTATGAGTCAAAATATATATCGTAACATGATTCAAAACATGAGCCAAATCATTGAGTCATTACATGGGCCTGTTCATTGAGTCGTGCATCATTACTAGATTAATCCACACAAAAACAATTTGAAATAGGTACCTGAGGTGGTTACATTACCACGGGATTCGAAATCACATCTGCAGACGCGACAGGTGCCGTCTCCACGAGAATGACGAGCCTGTAACCACATGGTCAGCATCCATGGCAAATTTTATCCAAGAATAAAGTTAATATTAAAAAAAAGTGCTTTTTCAGCTGCAAAGAAAAGAATTAGTTCCATTAGACTTGGAAAAACTATTGGATATTTGTTCGTGATTCGAATACATAAAGAGAACTTACCACTTTTTTAAAGAAAACACAATAAATCTTGAAGAGCAGGCAAATATTCCATTAACGCTGCTCCAAGCATCGTAATAAACTGTAAACAAATGAATAACCTTTCGTCAAAATACTAAAGATCACCAAGGCTAGAAACGTGGTTTCAAAAATCCAAAGTTCTTACCGAAATACATAGTTATTTTGATATAACCATTGATAAGAAGTCACAGGCGTGAACTTCCATATACAATTTATAAAAAATTACTTCTTTCTAGCGTAGTTTAAAAAATATATTTAAGACGACATCTTTTTTTTGTCGTCGCTGTAGCTAGGCGAATGACTTGTTCCGTCATCACAGACAAAAATACATTTTTTTTTGTTTTTTTTTCTTTCTTTCCAAGTCTACCCTATGGCATGGAACTAAGAAATACAGCCTTACAGAAATCGCAATTTGTTTAAAATCGATGACACACGGAGCGAAAGAGTCAACAATCTACTCTTTTCTCTCTCTAAATCCCAAGACTAACAATGACATTCCAATGTGACGTTTTACAACGTTACATCCCCCCCCCCAGCAATAAAAGAAAGGAACTTTCTTTTTCAAACAATAAAGCTCTAAGAAAGAAATGGAAATAATTCCAATAAAGGAAAACCAAAATCCCAAAAACAAAATTCTGTAACAAGAATAAATAACCAACTAATCATAAGTATAGTTCCAATAAAATCTAGTAAACAAGCCAGACCATTCACAATCCACGAGTTCAGAAAAACATCCGACTCTACCAACACTAAACCAAATACGAAAGTACGGTTGAGCACCATAGCCACCGACTCTATCATCCAACTCTTTACAAATAAGAATATCAAAATTGATACAACAAAAAAAAACTTAAAGTCAAAGCATTGACTTAACGTAAGTACTAAAGAATCACAAATCCAACCAAGTTCTCAAACCAGAAGTTCAGTTAAGCTATCTAGCCACTGACTCTTTCATCCAATCTTATCCTTATATATACTGAAGATGCGGTTTAGCTCTATCGCCACCGACTTCTTTCACTTACAATCCCATATAAAAATCAAAATATCAGCAAACAAAACTGTGCTGTAACTTGTAATCATTACAAAGTCAAACAGCAACTGTACAAAGTGTCGTGACAAACGAACAACTTCAATATCAAACAGCATCACCAACGTGGCTGTGACAAACAAAGTCAAACAGTAACTGCACATAGTACTGTAACAAGCAAAAACTCAAAGCCGAACAGCAACTTTATATAGAGCTGTGACAAGCAAATTATTCCAACAAAAATTTATTGTGGAAAAGTACACCAAGCAGATGTGATAGGCTCATCACCACCGAACTCCCGAGCACAAACGCTGTAACAAAACCAAACAGATGTGATCGGCCCAACACCACCGAACTTCCGAGCACAAATGCTGTAACAAAACTAAACAGATGTGATCGGCTCAACACCACCGAACTTCCGAGCACAAATGCTGTAACAAAACCAAACAGATGGGATCGGCTCAACACCACCGACTTTCCGAACACAAATGTTGTAACAAAACCAATATGACAAATGTGACCGGCACAACCCTACCGACTTTCCTAACACAAATGCATATTTAAAGATGTGATCCTATAGTCAAAAGAGACAGAAATCGACACCAAAAGGTATTTCAAAAGTCATATCCGGGTAACTTTGAATTACTTAACAAACAAACAAAATATATACAAAATAAAATTTAGGAGTAATAACCTAAACATACAAACAAAACTAGGAAAATTTCCTACAAGCAGAACAATATCATTCCATAATATAAGTGGAATAATAATGTTTTAATAACCAATTAAGGTTCCAACAAACAAAAACAAAAAGATAAGACCTTTTGATGTGTATGACAGTTATTTGTGTGAGAAAGTTAATGTTATTTCTAAAAGGTAAATTTTGATAATTCCAAGGGGTAAATTGATAAATTTTTAATCAATTTGTAATATCCTAAGTTCTATTTTTGAAAGATTCAGAACTTGATTCTAATAAAAAGTTGTGAAGTAACCTAACATACATCTCTTTCAAATTGCCATTACCTTTCACTCATCATACTAACAAAGGCAAAATTCTCCCTAACCAATACCAAAACCAAGACCAAAGTCTGTAATCGTCAAAACAAAATAATTTAATATTTAATTATATCCTTAAAAAAGCGACCGGTGGTACCTTTTTTCAGGTCCTACTACAAACAAATATTTTTGGAGTTCCATACTTAAGGAAAATCTCCTTCTCAAGAAGTTTACAAATTATATTAGTAGTAGCATTTATCATTGGGAATAACCAACAGTATTTAGTAAAAATGTCTACTACAGAAAGTATATATCGATGACCAGAACAAGTTCTATTATTTATAAGAAATTCTAAGTAAGGTCTAGTATCTTTACTTTTAACAAACAAAATAGGAGCTGAATTTATGTTTCTAAAATAAACTTTTAAATAATTTAGCCAAATAATAATTTAATAGGTAATTATATTTTTGAGCCGTTTGGGGTCGAGACACTGGGCTCGTGGGGCCCAAGTGCTCGTTCTCTGTATAGTGATATCGCAAAGCGACTGGTCGATTCTTCTCGTGACCATAGGGCTGGCCTCTTTCTCGCTCAGAGAATAAGCATTGCCATACAACGTGGCAATGCGGCCAGCCTTATGGGAACCTTACCGGTTGATTTTGATGGGGAGGAATTCTTCGACACCTAGTCGGGGCATCATTGTCAGTCTTGTAATTATTCCCACCAGCCGCCCCCTTCTTTTTGTATTGTTTTCTGTAAATATGTTAAATTTTAATTTGTTATTAACCAATAAATAATTTTCATTAGATGACAATTATTTCAAACAACTCTGTACGAACTAAATTTTAATTTAACATCCTGTAAATATAGAGACAAATGTTTTCTTCTACAATATCTTTATAAATATTTTTATGTATATTTAGCCAATGACTGCGTTCTCTTTCATTAGTTGCAGCATCAGGAGCATAACTAAATTTCTTTAACATCGAGTCACTATCAGTTCTTACACAAACCTGTGCTCGATGGGACCTAATCAGTTTTTCGAACTGTTATCATTATTACTCCTCACTAAATTGCAAACGTCGCAAGTCTTGGAACTAACACCTAATTTGTGACATTTAAAACAAATAACTCCAGGGATTTTTAAACAATTTTTATAAGTATGACCAGAAGTCTTACATTTTAAACAAACTTTTTTAAAAGTTTTTAGTATTGTTGTCATTAATGACAGCATTAACCGCAGCAAATGTATGTAAGGGTTTCATAACCTTAGGGGATGTGGGGACTTTACGTTCAACACAGTCTTCAAATTCTCGGCTAAGATTAAGAAAATTGTTAACAGAAGAGATCTGTTTACCAAAAAGGAAAGGTTTTGCATATGGTTAAAATGTTAAATTTAATAATTTTTATCAAAGTGTGATCTGGAATAGGAACCGACAACTTACTAGCCATGTCCATAATATCAGTAATAAAATCTGGAAGAGATTCAGAATATTTTTGTTTTTTAGTACGAAGTTCATTTTCTATAAGATGATCATATTCATCTTTATCAAAACGCTCTAACAACGCAACCTTCAGATCCTGCCAAGAAGATATCTGAATGCGAACACTACGGAACCATTTGATTGTAGTACCCGACATAAGATCAGTAAATGAACCTACTAGCAAATGTTCATTAAAATTCTTAAATAAAAAGTATTCTTCTACCTGAGATATAAATTCTCTAACACAAGATTTACCATCATAATTAATTCTACTACGCTTCAGGTCAGGTAATTAAGTCACCGAAGGTAAATGTTTTCTAATATTTTCATGAAGTGAGACGTTCAATGTATTACACGAAGGCAAACCCCTATATGAGCTATGAGTATCATTTATATTTTGAAGAAAAGGTTCAGAAACATCAGCAAGGCCAACTGTCTCACTGACAGTACTCATGGTATCGTCAGGGATCCACTCCTCCTTATCATCAAGCAAGGGTGGAAACTGCATGCTCTTGTCCATAGTTGACAAGTAAAAGATCAAAGAAATTCAAAAGCTAAAACAAATTCAAAGAAAGCACTGAAAACTCAATTAAATCAATCACTGCAATAGTTAATCACAACCAGGCCTTGACGCTCAGATGATGATTGTCAAAAAGCAAAATATTATCATTCAAACAAGTTTCAAAAGCTTCGAACACTCCGCTGTAAAGTTACACAAGTGTGATTGGAAGGACCTCAGATGAATAATTTTAATTTAAATGGTTATGTTCTATTTATATTAATATAACCTATTAATAGGCTGTAAAGCAATATGCTGTAAAAATGTTAAACCATTAATGATGCATGGCTCGTACAAATAGCTTTATAATTAAGTTTGTCACAAAATGCATTATTATGTAAACACAAGTTATCATTCAAAACATTGTTATATTATTTATAACAATTCACTCATATTTTTATATCATAAAAAGCAAATAATAGTTATGAAAGTCACATCAATATGTAGATACAATTAGTACACAAACTAATTACTTTGTATTATTAAAAGTTAAGTTATAGGTTATTTTCAAGAAATCATAATTACTTTAGTTTAAGATTACTCCAGTTTTAGATATACAAAAGCAAAACAATATAACAATAACAATACCACTATAAGATGCACGACTCACTCACTCACTACAAGCAAATGTATATTCAAATCAATCCTTCAAGTCTCTGTTCACACGCGCTAATTGTAATATTTATAATTACAATGGTCTTACTATGGAGACATGAACTAACAAACAAACAAAAGTTATAATTCGGTTCAGGCGCCAGGAGAATAAGTCCTAGCAACTTTATGAAGTCCTAGCAACTTTATGCACACGGATATCGGCGATAGAGATTGAGCTTTTAATCATAAGAGCAGGAACCAAAAATAATGGAATACATCTCTAGAAGAAAGTTTCTATATTTTTATAGGCGAATTGATTGAATACACATTATATACGTTATCACCAATGGTATAACCTATTCAAGTGATTTAGTAAGCTAAAGATTAACTATTCACAGGCGTGAAATTTAGAATAGTGAGATCCAGCATAAGGCCAGCTTATGAGTCAAAATATATATCGTAACATGATTCAAAACATGAGCCAAATCATTGAGTCATTACATGGGCCTGTTCATTGAGTCGTGCATCATTACTAGATTAATCCACACAAAAACAATTTGAAATAGGTACCTGAGGTGGTTACATTACCACGGGATTCGAAATCACATCTGCAGACCGCGACAGGTGCCGTCTCCACGAGAATGACGAGCCCGTAACCACATGGTCAGCATCCATGGCAAATTTTATCCAAGAATAAAGTTAATATAAAAAAAAAGTGCCTTTTCAGCTGCAAAGAAAAGAATTAGTTCCATTAGATTTGGAAAAACAATTGGACATTTGTTCGTGATTCGAATACATAAAGAGAACTTACCACTTTTTTAAAGAAAAACCAATAAATCTTGAAGAGCAGGTAAATATTCCATTAACGCTGCTCCAAGAATCGTAATAAACTGTAAACAAATGAATAACCTTTCGTCAAAATACTAAAGATCACCAAGGCTAGAAACGTGGTTTCAAAAATCCAAAGTTCTTACCGAAATACGTAGTTATTTTGATATAACCATTGATAAGAAGTCACAGGCGTGAACTACCATATACAATTTATAAAAGATTACTTCGTTTTAGCGTAGTTTAAAAAATATATTTACGACGCCATCTTTTTTTGTCGTCGCTGTAGCTAGGCGAATGACTTGTTCCGTCACCACAGACAAAAAGACATTTTTTTTTGTTTTTTTTCTTTTTTTCCAAGTCTACCCTATGGCATGGAACTAAGGAATACAGCCTTACAGAAATCGCAATTTGTTTAAAATCGATGACATACGGAGCGAAAGAGTCAACAATCTACTCTTTTCTCTCTCTAAATCCCAAGACTAACAATGACATTCCAATGTGACGTTTTACAACGTTACAATCGAAAGTAAAAAAAATGAAGACATTAGGTGTTAGAAATGTTTATGCGATTAGTAAAGCGACTGCCTCTAGACAAAGGTCGAAATGTGAAGTATTTCGATCTGAAATTAAGATCGAGTGAATGTTCTAACCAAAATATCGAGAAAGAGATCCCAAATTAAAGTTCTCGTTCGAATGTATAATAATATATCAAATATAGGTAGGTAGTCCTACTACGTAGATAAGAACGGATACGATACCGGTTTTTTGAATTCTCAACAGAACCCAAGTCTGAAAAGGTCAGAATTATTAAAGTAATGCCTTAATGGCACCACTGAAAATTACAACAAATATCTGTATTTGTAAATATATTTATATTAAAATCTCTCTATTATACATAGCTAGTATTAATGTCATCATAGATATTCTCTATTTACGCCATACCCGTGAACGGCAGCCGTTCACGGGTAGTCTGTTGGGACTGGTCAGCTCATAGCTGCTATAACAATTATTTTGAAATAATATTATTTAAAATTTAACACTAACTAAGTTTCACCGACTGTTCTCACATAAATCCAAAGGAACAATGTAAGTTTAATTTTAATATTGTAAGTCATACCTACATTTTAAAAGAGCATCCATGGACTTTCTTCCCAGATTCTTCTTTATAAATCGTTCTAGGCTGCCCTTAGCTGGCAACTAGAATCGCTCTCATTTTAAATTGATTTTGAACACAACATTGATTTTGTCTATTTTGTATAAAATCATTACTATATAATTGATCAAATAACATGTAAATCAAACTATTATAATTACTGGCGGTTAGAAAGTGGCCATGAGTTTTATTACCAGGTTCTTCCTCAGGCTCTACGGTAGACCCTCTACTTATTGCTTTGCAAATCTGGCAGTAAATGTAAATGTAGAAGCAATAGTCTTGACGTTCTTAGGTGTTACTTTGTGACCTACATGAATAAAGATTTTCACCAGTGCAGTACATTGATTTCATCCTCTGGTTGGAGAAGCGTGTTTTTCTATTTTAGTAATTTACTTACCGATTCTGAACTTCTTCTTCAAATAATAAGCATTATTGTTTTTTGTACCTATTTTATGAATTATCTTTACACTCCAATGGACCTCCAAAGTCTATACTTATCAAGTTCGAGTATATATATTATGTATTCGAAATTAATTATACCTAACATATCATTCAGAACGTATTTGAAAATGAGGGAAGCAAGATTATCTTTGAATAGACGGGTTGAAAAGAGATCGTTTTGTGGCTATTCAAAGTTAATTATGCAAAAAAGGTAGGGTTTGATATCGAGATTAATGTTTTGTTATATGTAATAATGTCTGTTGAGTGAGATTAATGTCTTGTGTAGTAATTTTGTATTGATTGGTTCTTTTTAACTTGTGATCATGGTTTTCTTTTTTACTATGTAACTGTTTTTCATGATATAATATCACCATCTTCATTAAAAAAGTAATAACACGGGGCTATGGTCTTTGCTGATCTATTTCTCTTCAGAAAAGTATACGGTCCTATTCGAAAGTGTGCCGAAGGAAAACTATCTACAACTCTTTTTGTAGAACTCCATTCCGTAGATGTTTGCGAAAACAGAGGCAGCGAGCTCCTACTACAATCAAAGCATATCTCCGCGCGGTCAGGACTCAATGTGGTGTGATGGTAGAAAGTAGTCGTGGGCATAATATAAAACAATTCCCAAGAGTATTAGTAGTCTAGATGCTAGCTGGGCACGGCTGCCATCTTCTTTTTTTGGCCACGAGCTGATAATTATTAGTATGATAACAACAGACGGCGGAAAGTTAAAAAGAGAGGTATGCTTCTGCCGTGCTAGTAATAAAAGCAGTCCCAGTAAGCTATCAGTGTATTCATTTGCACATCTTTTGAGTTTCAGCTGGTAATCCATTTTTGGGGGGTGACAGTAAAACACAATAAGGCTTATCACCCAACCCAAATGAATTTGGAATACGTTTACGTCTAGCATATGACTGTGATTGGGTAATTAGATTGAAGGATTGGATAGAATATTACCCTCAACAAAGCATCAATCGACATTCGGGGGGTATTTTAACTTACTTTACCTAAATCCTAGTTCTCAGATGGGTGACAGCTTTTATATTTTCTTCTACAAGCGTTTTCGTGCTCCAGAAAACACGTTATCTCGTTGGTCCTGGTTAAGTCAACTTGAAGGCATAATGTGTCGCTTTAGAAGTTTCAATTGCGGGTCGGCACAACCTGCGCCTGTGTATTTCAACACCGCAGTGGCCTTATCATCTGTTACGTGGAACAAAAATTCATACGGTGAAATACGAGTAGTCTGCCTCTGCGTATTCCTTCGGGGATACAGACGCGACTTATAATAACACGCTGACTAGACAGTGTTCTGCATTACATTCTGTGACAATTCAGCATGAGATCCCATTGTAATTCTAATAATACTATGGTTAGTTGTAATTTTGGTATAGATCCAAAGATATCGCGGGCACTCGTGCGTACCCTTCATCAAAATGTTATACCGCAACTTTTTGTGCAATTTAGGGGAAAGTATGGTAGGCTAGTATGTTTAATATCAAATGCTCTTGAATTTGGGCTGTTGTGTGGTTTGAAGCAGATGTGTGGTACATTTGTGTTACAACATTTTCGCGAGAACGTATCTACATGTTATATAATTTGTGTTTTTTTGCAATCGTATCGTAAATTCTATTACTGAATATTTAATAACTAGTTACATTCTCACGTTTGCATCAGATTATATCATTTAGAACAACATCTCTTTTGCAAGTCATTTGATAGATTTACATTCTTAATTAATTTATTTAGATCAATTTGAATTGGTCAAGGTAGAATAAAAAAGTTGTGCTTTGGTCAGCAGGTCAGTAATGTGTGACAGTTTTAATAGACGATTTGAATCAGTTTTTAAAGAACCTGGCTTCATAATTTCTGAAAAAGCATGCTTCTTTACTAAAATTTCTTCTAGATTCCTTTCAACTATATGTATAAACATAGTTGGCTTGGAAAACCAAATAGTTAAATATAATTATAATTTCATCTCGTTTCTAAAGATTCAACTGAATAACAGCGCCTTGTACTTGATGCTGCGCACAGATTTCCTTTACGTTTGCCTTCATGGCCTAAGTCTGAGTATGTGCTCGTTAAAAAGTTTCTATCAAATTTGGTTAGCATAAGGATGAATATAGGTGACAAAAAAAAAACATTGATACATCTACTTATTTATATGGTACATTTTCTTATGTTACGGAGGGATAACTTAATACTAAATTAAATATTAAATACACAACTTTTATATCATCTAAACATAAGTAAGTTCTGGAGCAATCGTATCGGTGATGAGTGGCACAGCGCTCGTTTCCGCGGACACCGATATCTTTTAACGCACATCGCGAATTGTCTGCAAAAAAGGAAATCATTTTCAATAATAATTTTATAACTGATATCAATGCTCATTTTGTTAAAGAATTTAACATAAAATTTTAATTGTCCACAAACGTATTAGACTAGACTAGACCAATAACAAATGACACGAGCGTAAGACCACAAACGTAACGAGAACTATTGAAATTTCAGGACAAAAAATAAAGCATCTTCTCATCTCATCGGGTCATAAAATATGATGATACCCAGAGGTAATAAATATAAAAAAGGAATACAGTATTGTTGACAACCTTCTACTACTAAAAAAGCGTTTTTATAAAAATATAAATAAATAAATATACATGGCGTGCTTTTCGAGGGGTCCGCGTCCTTTGTGGGCAAATGGTAAATTTCATATTTCGTTAGGGACAACACCAACTTAACGTATAGACGAGGTTCGTTCACTGTTAATCACTTTTCACTTCTTTTAATCTGAAACATAGTTTTATTTTTTTCGTTTGGATTTTCCCAGGAATAGCCGGACTTCTACTGACTAAAACCACATGGTGTCTTCCCATTTGCCTATGGCCGAAGGTCACGGATGAACACTCGGAAGGATAACCCCAGGTCTTTTAACGACTTTGTCCGCAAACGAGGGGTTAAGGTGTTATTCAGCTTCATTGGGTGTTATCCCGTTTCCTTAGGACGTGAAGGGCGGTGCGTGTAGCTCCCACGCCACACCACCGTTTTTGGCCAGCTTTTGTAAGAACGATCTGCTGATCCACGTACCTCAAGCCCCCGGATTATATAAGTGTCTTTACAGGTTTGGAGTGTGGTACCTTGATAGATTGATTTGGTAACATCAGTGAATGAAAAAAAAGTCATTCTGTAAACGACTAGAGCATAACTTCTCACTCTGATCGACATCCACTAATCCGCAGGTGGAACAGTTAGTAAGTCATTTTAAGGTGACAATTGTTAAACGACCTCCTGCTTATCAATCACGCCTTATCCCCGAAAGGGTGGCACAGGCATATTTTACGCCCATTTTTCACCGTACCTTTCAAAACAGTAATTTACTTATTTTTTCTCACCTATCACATTCGCAGAGTCTGCCTGCACATCCATTGATGAATTTGTGTTGTGATTCGAAGTTCTCAAGCGCGCATAGGGGTTCCCCGTGGTAGCACTTCCAAAAGTAAGGTTGCAGGTAGACTGTGTAAAATGGGCAGTAGATGTTCTCGTAACACTGATCGTGAAGCTTGCAGCACCTGTATACGAACCGTGGATTAAATTTGAACCGATCTGGCATTGCACGAATAGTTGCAGTATTTTTTAGACTATTTAATAATTTCTTACACATAAATAAAAATGATACATAAAAGCTCGGCGTGCTCAACAGGGCGCGGCAGTACTTTACTGCGGAGCAAACACTGCTCCTCTATAAGACACAAGTGCGGCCACACATGGAGTACTGCTGTCACCTTTGGGCTGGTGCACCTGAATACCAGCTTCGACCTTTTGACTCGGTAGAAAGGCGTGCTATGAGAATTGTCAACGATCCTCTACTAGCAGGCGGTGTCGAGCTCCTCCGTGATAGGAGAGACATTCTTAAGCTATGCAAATGTCTTCAGTGATTTCCTTGTCAAAATACTGTTTCATACCCAAAATTTATATTGGGGTCAATCTTAGAGATTGTGAAAGAGAGATTATGTAGATTAAGAAATTGCTATGCGGCGAAGATATAAACCAAACAGATTGTAAATCTAAATCGAGAAATCTTTTAAAAGCTGGTTTAATAGTAGTACATCTACTCGTACATATAAATTTGTAATAAACTTTTAAGTTAACTTGTACTATTATGCCTTACCTGTCAATACCGTCTGTAGGTCTACCTTCACCTAAAAATCCACAGTAGCATCCATAACCCTTGTATGAGATGGGGTCGCACCCAGTAGCACAGTACAGCATGTTGTATAAGTGTAATACGCCGCGTTTTCCGCGGTTTTCGGGCTTTGCCATGTACTCTTGCGGGTCCATATCTCTGAAACCAAAGATAGTATGACATACATACACACACATAGGTCTAGCCTCAAAATATTATGAATTTTTATACACCAATATAAACATAATTTTAAATGACAAGGTCAAGAAACCTATATTACTTCTCCATCTGTAAAATTAGCATAAAAACGGCAATTTTTACTGTCTGGTGTAGTCACCAATTGCAAAAAAAAAAAAACACAAATTTCAAGAAGCACATTACATTCGTTTAATCTTGTTAAGTCACGTTTAGTCAGCAGATGCCAAATATGGTTAAACTGCTTATCATACTCTGGAAGTAGAAGTGTGGCGTAATGTGTGAAATAATATGCTAAGCAATTTACAAGTAACATCGGGAGTAATTTACATCAAGCCACTTCTGCTGCGTCATGGAGGAGGCGGCATGGCCAGGCACTTGGTTGGTGGTGCTTTTCTTAATACGTATTATTGCAAGAAAAGGGTAGAACGAGTAGACACGGTAGAAAGAGTCTTATATATGAAAACCACGTTACCAGATTGCTAAAAAAAAAAAGAAAAAGCAGAAATAATCGGATACCCCGATATGCATGTATGAAGCGAATAATGAATCTGCGAAAGAGGTATGCATAGATCGCTAAGCCTGCCGATCTGTCCACACTGAATATCCCGTCAGGGGTACAGAGTGAAGATAGTTTAGTAATTTTGTAATTCATTACCTAATTCCATTTAAATAATCCTTTTCAGGGACAGAAAACCTATATGGATCTTTGGCAAATCCAACTAAAAACTGCCCTTTCCTATCATCTTTGTGGTCGGGTCCATCCACTTCATTCAAGCTGGTACGGTTAATCTTTTCGGTTTTATGGTTTTGGAAATTGCTATGGCTGTTGGGGGGTGTTGGATATGGCTTCTGTATCTGCTGTAGTTGTGCATAGTTTGTATTATTGAATATGCCTTCAAATGTGAGTAGCCTTGGTAAATCTGGAACAAAAGAAATACTACTATAAAATATAAAATAGAGAAAGCAGTATCTTGGCCTTGTGAGTCCCTTTTCCCCCTCCCAAAACCTCTAGAGCGACCTCACCTGGTAGCAGCGCACCTGTTGCTTCTAATAGCCACATAAAAGTAGACCCCAGACTAGAAACCCAGTAAGGGTGGAAGAAACTGAGAATACACAAGACAAAGAGAGAGACAGAGAGAGAAGAGTGTCTGGGCCTAACTTGGGTATTCTAGTTGAATATGATATTTTTCTCACCAGCCAAATACTGGTGTCAATTTATTTTGGAAATTCTTTTGAACCTTTTCATTGCATAATACGAGTATAGTAAA